>CM051522.1:37316700-42316700 GCA_028017165.1 Herpetospermum pedunculosum
GAAGAGCTTGCTTCTCTTAGCAGGTTTTATTGATTCAAGGAAGAAGGGGCCGAAGAAGTACGAGAATTTCTATGTACCCTGACAGAGTGGAAGACACGTCGAGCATAACGACGTTAAAAATTTGCGCTTCTTGGGAGCCAACCCATGAGTATTTCAATTTTTGTCTTTACTTTTAGTTTTTATTTTCCTAGCTTAGCTTTTTCTTGCTTTCTTAGGTAATAAGCGAGAGATGATTTGCATTTTGGATCTGTTTTGAAGACGAGGTTGCGCATCCCTACTCACCGATCCCGCAAAAATTCAGGGGAGGTTTATGTTCCCTTAAATTTTTGTCGTTATCATTGTTTATCTGTGGGATTAGATGCATGGAGGACAATGCAATCTTTTAGGTTGGGGGTAGAATGTATAGTTGGACTTCGTTGTAGTTCTTGAGCATGTAATACTTTAATTTTGAGATGTTTAGGAATCTGAATGCATGTTGTCCGATGAGGACTTTCTGTGATTTATTTGTAAATACTCCATAGTTGTGCATTGCGAGAAAACCATGAGAATGTATGCATATTTTCAGCATATTTGAAATATTTTCGATTATTCCCCTACATTCACTGAGCACGTAGACCTCTTACTCTTAGTTCCGTAGGCTTAGAATAATTTTATTTGGTCTGAAACCTCGTTGTCACTCCGAAAGGTACCTTTAGGGAGGCTTGATGTGTTAGAATTTGTAATGAATCATTTGATTTAGCAAAGCTATGTGCCTATAAAAAATGTTCATTGAGAGTAAAAGCATGTTTGAAATATATTCTGAGGTGCTCCTCCTTCTTGTGTTGCCCGTGTAACCAGGGGCGATCGTGTAACCCACGGTTGCCACTGGATGAAAAGGGAACTAACGGAAGTGAGCACTAGTCCTTAAAAACGTGAAGCAAACTAAAAGCTTGACGTGTTAGGCTCTCAAGAAAAGAAAAGATGAAAAAATAGTTAGGCCTTTTGTTTTGTTATTCTTTCCGACATTGAAAAGCCATTAGACTTAGATCGATTAAGGTGGTTCCGGGTCTATGGAAGCTAGGATAGGAGGCGCTAATCACACACACACGTTAGGGAATAGGAGTTAATATTTTGAAATATTCACAATTTTATGCATATGCTTGATTGTTTTCCGTAAGCATAATTATCTTGTTTTTGCAAGTATTGAGATTCGAGTCGTCGGCATGCATGCTTATTTCTATGAGATAAATCTAAGTGTTCCTTGCTCGAGGACTAGCAAGATTCAGGTGGGGGGTATTTTGATAGCTCTAAAATAGAGCTATAATTATAGCCTTAAATCTAGCTAAATGCCATGCTTAATTTAGTTAAATTGCCTTATTATAGGTGTTTTCGTGGCGAAGAGCTCGGGAAGTCCATTTATGATTTTTGGGGCTAAAACGGTCATTGAAGAGGTTTCGGAAAGTGTTCGGGTCAAGAAGATAGGCCAAACGGAGCTCGGGAGCCAAAACGACCCAAAATTGGGCTTAGACCCGAGAGGGCAGCGCCCAGGCGCCCATCGGAGCCGCGCGCCCACGCCCAGACGCCCATCGGAGCCGCGCGCCCACGCCCGCGCTCCCGTCATCGAAGGTCCGCGCGCGCCGCCTCGCCTCGCCCGCGCCCAAACCGCCCACGTCCGCGCGCGCCGCTCGTCCTCGCCCGCGCGCGCCGCTCGTCCTCGCCCGCGCGCGCCGCTCGTCCTCGCCCGCGCCCTCGCCTGGTCCGCGTTCGCGCGCGTCGCTTGCCCGCCCGAGCGCCCGTCATCGTAAGTCCGCTGAAGCACGACATTAAAAGTCAACAAAAAAATGCCCGGTTTGATGGAGCGACATGCGCAGCGGAAAGCGATTTCGGACCGATGATAGTCTAATTTCATCAATTTAACAAATAGAAAACATGCTCTTAAAGCGGAAATAAGAAAAATAGAAAACTTACCCTTGAAGTTCTACTTTTCTTCGCGTTCCACCCCAGGTAGTCCCGCTATCCTCGGCGCCGCGCAACGGAGTTGTGGGATTCCGAAAATAAAAGAAAAGAGAGGAAGAAGAAGAAGAAAGAAATGGAGAGAGAGGGCAGAGGGTAACATTCATCTCATGAATGAATTCTGAAATTGAAAAACCAAAAGACTTCAAAATGAAGTCTTTTCTTTTTTTTTTCCAACTCTTTCGTGTACCCATCCTCATCAAATGCCATGCCAAATGGCAGGCATGCATTAAAGCACAATATATATATATAAATTAAAATTATTAATTAAAATCAATTCATAATTAATTTTAAATAATAATAAATATTTTATTTATTAAACTTTTAATAAATAAATTATCTATATATATATATATATTTAATTAATTAAACTTTTTAATTAATTAATATTATTTAATTCAATATCAAATATTAATTAAATAATATGCCCAAACCCGATTTTTCGAAAACCGACTTTTTTGCACATGAATCCTATTTATGTTTTAGACCATTCCCATATTTAAATCATATTTAAATATGTTCATCATTCTTCCATAGACCGAATTTGAACAATTCAAATTCTTTATCTTTTTCTTTTATTTCCTCTTATATTGTTGCACGGCGTTATCCGAGCTAGCCAGGAGAACCTAAAGAACCTACAGATCATGAGCTCCAACAATACGAGATTATTCGGTCAAAACTCTTTTAACCCGAATCAATCAATTTCCGTTAACCCCCGGAGACTCCACTATAGTCCGAGGGTTGCACTCTCCTCACTGTAGATATATTGTGTCCTCTTGATATAACCATCACGGGCAAGTCGAACCTTCACAGGTTGTTCGTAATCACAGCTGGGTCATTTAAACCGTTTAACCCCTGCGTTACATCTTTGTTCCTTAATTACCAGTGACACCTCTAATGAACAATTGATCAGTGGTCCAACCAACAGATCAGGAACCCTCTCTTACGAGGAGAGGGTAGACGCCTATTGTTCAAGCCCTGAAGTCAGCTATTAAGGGAACAACCTATCTACTAACCCTGAAGAGCGGGTTAGGAGTGAACTCCATCTTACTACAATATGTCCCCAGCTACCTATTGAACTTTATCCCTGAGATGGTAGGCTTATTGAGCGGACATTCTGCCACTCTCACCCATACAAAACTAAGGATACTGTCTAATAAGCAGGAGTTCATAGTAAGCTCAGGATTGAGATCGAGTTACCTAGGCCATCAGGTGAAATAGTCGGTCTCTTCAGTAAACGGCGTTATAAAGAGAGAGCGACTTTTCGTGGTTCAGTCTTACGCAAACTCATCGCGTAGGACGCCCCCGCTCGCACATCTCGATGTGAAACGACTCGGATCACATCGTTTTGTACAATACAAAACGGGCCGCATCCAATAGTGTTACCAGGATAAGGTACCCAGCCTTATCCATATACTATAGACCGTTTTGACTGTCTACTTGAGCTTGACCCACATTCACGTCATACATGAAACTCAAGT
This sequence comes from Herpetospermum pedunculosum, assembly GCA_028017165.1. Lineage (NCBI taxonomy): Eukaryota > Viridiplantae > Streptophyta > Magnoliopsida > Cucurbitales > Cucurbitaceae > Herpetospermum > Herpetospermum pedunculosum. Next base: position 37,320,174 of record CM051522.1, read on the forward strand.
ATCCATGACCGTCAGAGGTGTTTGTCATTGGTATAGATTAATGCAAACATGTTTCACTTTATTCCAGCAAACACCTTTACTGAATAAAACATAATAACTCATTATTACTAAATAGATAATTTACAAACATAACAGTTTACAAACCACGAGTTTTAGGACATAAAACCCAACAAACTCCCACTTGGACTTAAACGTCCGTGGTGTACATGTTGGTGAGGTGAACTATAATATCATATATCTATAGTCCTCTCCCACTATCCTATTTAGCAACTCGGAGCCCTAAACTCTTTAGGTATCTCTCAAACACTTTAGCCGTGAGAGACTTAGTAAACATATCAGCATGAAGTACTATGAGGCATTCCATGTGACCATCACATCTCCTCATCCGCACTACTTAAGAGCTCAAAAACCACTTTTTTTATGTTGCCATACAAGTTGCAACAAATTTTAGCTTTTATAGAGGAATTAGCAATACAACTCTTGTATTCCATTCCTTTATACTATGACAAATTATTAACCGATATAACTGACAGCTCCCACTGCATAAAACATATCGGGTCATATATCTCAGAAGAGATAGATCTTAACCCAAGAAGTGTTAATGCGTAGGGACAGCACCTCATAACATCGATTACTAACAACTCTTGTCAATATCATATGTTAGGAGACTATACTAGCGATTTGTTCTTGCGACTCAGATTAATCTGAATCCTTAGAATAAACTAAGCCTCTCCCAGATCACATATCTGGAAATGGGTCGCTAGTTTATGCTTAAGTGCCAGAAAATACATCCTATTACATTCTCAATGAATAGGAAATTAATTACGGAAACATATTGTGAAAGCTATAGTATTGATAAAACACTTGGCCAACAAAGTTTATCAATAACATGTTTAAGCCATAAGATTTGATTTGAACATCAAACCTTAATCATTCAGGATTAAGTTGCTAGTTCCAATCCATAAGAGAATTGAATAAGCTAACAAAACAATTTTGTTCTTAATCTTGTATATGACTCTCAGAGAGATTATGACTTATAGACACTCTAATCAAGATAGCTAGTCTTGATTTCTATTTATCTTATCCTATCTAGTATAGAACAAGGAAAAATAGATGAGAGTAGTCTAACAACTTACGTCTAGTAACAAGTAAACAAGTTGATACACAATCAACCTCTTCACTTTGGGACAGTCCCATTACGAGAAAGTCAAGCCTTAAAAGTTTTCACCTTAGAGGCTCGGTCATTTAACCCCTCGATGATCTACAGCTTCGAACCATTGGTCCTTGTCTAAATAATCCATTGTCTAATTAAAGACAACGAATCCTCAATTCATCATCTGGTATGATAACTCAAGTTTTATAGACAAACCAATGAGTTAGTGTTTTCTCAACTATTGAGAATAACCAACTCTACTATCAACAACCCTTGTTGATTTAGATATAGCTTTCCTCTTAATACGCCTAGTCTTAACATCCATGTTGTTTTCTGAATTTAATAGAACATAACAGTATACATCTTTTGTAAAATGAACCGTTCATTTATTTACACCAAAAGATACTTATATACATATGCTCAAAAATACATAAATATGTACAACTTTATTACACATATCACATATGTGATTTAGGTTCATACAGACAACAACATCGTAAGCACAAAACTCCCATTGTGCAGCTGAATATACGTCTTCTCAAGTCATCCAGCACAGAGAAACCGACAATCAGGAACTAGTTTCCTGAAAGAAAAACAAACATGATTAGTGGTTCCTGAAAAACATTCAGGTATGACATTCATAAATCCACTATACATGTTTAGACAAATAAATCTCATTTACCTTGTCGTTCTTTCTCGGCATGTTTCTCTGCAAGGTATTTCGGGCAATTGCGCTTCCAATGCCCTTCTTCGTTACAATGGAAACACTTCCCTTTGTCCGAAGACTTTACCTTGGCCACAAGCATAGGAGCTTTGCCTTTTATCCTGTTACTCTTCTTCTTACGAATAGTCCTACTACTCGTAGCAGTTGCTTCAGACTTACTCCCAGACCCAACCCCTTTCAGGAACTTCTTCGAAGTGACTACATTAGCCTCCTTCTCTTTTCCTTTAGAGGCATGAAGGGTCTGGTAAGTCTGCAACTCGTGCAGTAGAGTGGTCAAGTTGAATTCTATCTTATTCATGACCATATTTGATCTGAAATTCAGGAAACTCTTCGGGAGAGATTCCAAGATAAAACTTACTTGACTCTTCTCGTCAATCGCAGCTCCGTTTACTTCTGCCGTCATGAAGTGGACCATCATGTTAAGGACATGTTCCCTAACAGAGGTTCCTTCCTTCATTCTAGCATTATAAACGAATTTGAGGGCTTCATGGCGAAGAGACGAGGACGGTTGTCCAAACATCTCTTGCAATGAAAACATGATTTCTTTAGCAGAAACCATAACCTCATGCCTCTTGGCCAAGACATCCTGCATGCTTGCCAAGATATAGACTCGGGCTTTATCATTAGCCCTAATCCAGCGATCGTACGCCTCACGAACAGTTCGTGAAGCGTTTGAGCCAGGAGTTGGAGGACAGTCCTCCGTCAAGACAAATCTCAGGTCATCCAACACAAGAATCGTATTCAGGTTGGATTTCCAAGTTCCGTAATTCTCTCCGGTAAGTTTGTTGTTAGCTAATAATTGTACAAATGAGCTCGCCATGCTGAAAAAGAATGTAAACCTATTTAAACCAATTAAAAAGATTTAGAAGCAAATAAAGTACCCAAACTCTTTATTTACTAACAACGATACTTTAGTAAGTCAGAATGGTCCCTACCGTAGGGTAGGTGAGCACTCATTTACTAAATCAAGACATTCTTGACTAAATGCTATCACCAGAATAACTCATATTCCTATAACATCTTAGTTATCGTTTTTGGTCTGAATTTACTAACTCCTTAGCAAATCCCGTAAGTGTGACCCTCCATTTTTAGAATGCACAGAACGGCCCCAACATAGCAACCGTATGGAATGTCAGTGTTGGGAATGACCCTATGTTTCTTTATCCATAAATGGTCACTGAGGTGTTCGATCTCCCATGCCCAGCCCTCCGTTTGGATGGTGCCCCTAGGGCAGCCTGCAGGCGGAACATGGGAATCTCACGGTTCAATCCAACGGAGGAGACCATAGGAAGCACCGACGCACTTAATTCTCCCACTTACGATAGACACTTACTCCATTCACCTTGCTATTGAAAGTTGCAAACACCACCCGTCTGGAGATGCCCTAGATGGCATCATGAGGCCAAGCCAAATTCTCACGTTGTGAACTTTTAGGGAGTGCGTAGCAGGAGAGGGATATATCATATATTCCTTCTCAACACTTCTACTAAGTATCGTGGACGGTAATTTAAGGGTAAATACTCCAGGTTTTATCCGGCAAAGAATATAAAACCTAAAGTCTAGGCAAACTATTTACCTGAGATGTCTAGGTTATTAACAAATTTAATAAACCTCACACCTCTCCCGCACGCTCATAAAGCCTGGTTAACTTTACTCAAGTATCGGATCGTCCCCAGGTAGGAGGTGTTCCGTAAACCGTCAGCTTAAATACCTCCAACCTCGAACAGGATTTCACCGGGTGAGTTTCTAATAACCTTAGCATTTACGAGATTTCGACCTATTCATCTAATGAAACAGACCGAACCATTTAACCCTAAATGAGCATGCAACTTTTTTCTTTGTTATAGATTTTAAAAGTCTAAGTCATTTTTACAACGCTTGCAAAAGCAGACTTTCTATAACAACCATCTATATGCTTCTCAAACATACATTCGCTAAGGCATGACAAGTTGAATATTTAACTTCATAATCAATATAACACTTATATCGATTATGCTCTTTAAACATACAACTCCTAATTCATAAATTAATATAACAGTTATATCAATTTTTAATGAATTAAGCATGCATCCTATACATTATAACAATTATAACATACAATATGCATAAAACTAATGTTGGATGATTTAATTTCATAATTAATATAACACTTATATTAATTATTCTATTAAGTAAACAACATCAAATTCATGAATTAATATAACTCTTATATTAATACTCATGAATTAAACATGCATATACATTACAACACTTATAATATACAATAAGCATAAAACTAGGATAACCAATGTTGTACGTTTAATTTCATAATTAATATAACGCTTATATCAATTTCTCTATTAAACTAACAACATTCAATTCATGAATTAATATAACTTTTATATTAATTCTTATGAATTCCTAAATATGCATACTATATATTATAACACTTATAACATATTTACTATGCATGGAGCATGCTTCCTACGGTGGGATTTTAAATCTATATGGCATACGTTATGCACATACAAACATGGATTTTAATTAAAACATACATTCGCAATGCATAATTAATTAAACACACTAAAGTGGATCGATTTTGGCATTTAGCAAGCAATAACTATTTTATTACAAGCTTGATCAACAAGCCAAGTCTTGAGCGGACTTCGAACTCTTCGCACCGCCTTGGACCAGCTTGCTCCCCCGAACGCTTCGGCCAATTTCTCTTCGAGCTACTCATTTGTATCGCCTAGAACGAGTTTGAACTTATACCGAACATTTCGGCGAGTTCCAAACTCAAACTTCTTTCACAAAGAAACCTATATGGACTCTAATGACTCTAAAAATACAGACGCTTCAGCACACATTAAAGCCCATACATTCTCGGGCAATTACAAATTATGAAATTCAAATAGAAACAATGCCAAAATAGATTTTCACTTTAGACGTCCATTCAGAAACAATTTCTAAATTAAAAACCCACCAACTTAAATTGATGCAAATTGAGTTAATCACAAAATCGCTCTGATACCATATGATGGAGCGACATGCGCAGCGGAAAGCGATTTCGGACCGATGATACTATAATTTCATCAATTTAACAAATAGAAAACATGCTCTTAAAGCGGAAATAAGAAAAATAGAAAACATACCCTTGAAGTTCTACTTTTCTTCGCGTTCCGCCGACCGTTCTTCGTCACGAACTCTTCAAGTCTTTTCTCACGAACGCGCCGAGGACCACCCCAGGTAGTCCCGCTATCCTCGGCGCGGCGCAACGGAGTTGTGGGACTCCGAAAATAAAAGAAAAGAGAGGAAGAAGAAGAAGAAAGAAATGGAGAGAGAGGGCAGAGGGTAACATTCATCTGATGAATGAATTCTGAAATTGAAAAACCAAAAGACTTCAAAATGAAGTCTTTTCTTTTTTTTTTCCAACTCTTTCGTGTACCCATCCTCATCAAATGCCATGCCAAATGGCAGGCATGCATTAAAGAAGCACAATATATATATATATATAAATTAAAATTATTAATTAAAATCAATTCATAATTAATTTTAAATAACAATAAATATTTTATTTATTAAACTTTTAATAAATAAAATATCTAAATATCTATATATATCTATATATATATATATATATATTTAATTAATTAAACTTTTTAATTAATTAATATTATTTAATTCAATATCAAATATTAATTAAATAATATGCCCAAACCCGATTTTTCGAAAACCGACTTTTTTGCACATGAATCCTATTCATGTTTTAGACCATTCCCATATTTAAATCATATTTAAATATGTTCATCATTCTTCCATAGACCGAATTTGAACAATTCAAATTCTTTATCTTTTTCTTTTATTTTCTCTTATATTGTTGCACGGCGTTATCCGAGCTAGCCAGGAGAACCTAAAGAACCTACAGATCATGAGCTCCAACAATACGAGATTATTCGGTCAAAACTCTTTTAACCCGAATCAATCAACTTTCGTTAACCCCCGGAGACTCCACTATAGTCCGAGGGTTGCACTCTCCTCACTGTAGATATATTGTGTCCTCTTGATATAACCATCACGGGCAAGTCGACCCTTCACAGGTTGTTCGTAATCACAGCTGGGTCATTTAAACCGTTAACCGCTGCGTTACATCTTTGTTCCTTAATTACCACTGACACCTCTAATGAACAATTGATCAGTGGTCCAACCAACAGATCAGGAACCCTCTCTAACGAGGAGAGGGTAGGCGCCTATTGTTCAAGCCCTGGAGTCAGCTATTAAGGGAACAACCTATCTACTAACCCTGAAGAGCGGGTTAGGAGTGAACTCCATCTTACTACAATATGTCCCCAGCTACCTATTGGACTTTATCCTTGAGATGGTGGGCTTATTGAGCGGACATTCTGCCACTCTCACCCATACAAAACTAAGGATACTGTCTAATAAGCAGGAGTTCATAGTAAGCTCAGGATTGAGATCGAGTTACCTAGGCCATCAGGTGAAATAGTCGGTCTCTTCAGTTAACGGCGTTATAAAGAGAGAACGACTTTTCGTGGTTCAGTCTTACGCAAACTCATCGCGTAGGACGCCCCCGCTCGCACATCTCGATGTGAAACGACTCGGATCACATCGTTTTGTACAATACAAAACGGGCCGCATCCAATAGTGTTACTGTTGCGCGCTCAGTGTGTATATAAAATGTAAATGCGAAGAGCGCTAAGATCATGCAAGCATACATGGTCTGCAGCAAGTGATAAGTATAATTTAATTCGTTTTCCCACAGAGATTAAGTTTAGTGACTAACGATTTGGTGTGTTAGATTAGATAAGGTAACTTAAATTGGATAGATTTTGGGTTGAGGTACAGGAATATAAAAGATGCAAGAAGAATGTAAACATAAATGCAAAGCTAGCAAAGAGGTAAAGTCATAATGTGGAAAAGTAGAATTGCGGTTCTTGCAATAATCTAGCAATAAATTAGCAACGATTTTAATGTAAAGTAAGGCAACAAGGTCGACTTAAGAATCCTCTATAGGCATTTAACTATGATCATTCAACAGTAGATTAACATCTCATGCATCGTCTTAGCTAGTTCTCATGCATCTTCCGATTACATGCATTAGTTTCTTAGATTACTTCTGTCCAAGTAAAGCTAACAACCTAATCATAAACACATGCTAATAAACGTGCTAGGAGAACGCCTATTCCTAGGTCATTTTCTGATTACCATAAAAGGCTAACATGAATGGATTACTCTGAATTCTTACTCCTTCCGGAGGTTAGGAATTTCTTTAGACAAAATGGATGGCCAGTCGAAATTGCCCATGGGAAAAAGATCACATACATTCAATGCAATCATGCTACTCTACATGCTGAATTCTCATGCTTCTAGCCTACAGATTCCTCTTTAGCAGACCTCTCTTAGATTAGTTACTCATGGTTTTCGAAGAACTGAGGGAGAAGGATTGATTGAACATGAATTGAAGAACTCAACAAACCTAGTTGATTGATATATAATTAAATGAAGAACTCAACAAAACAACAAATTGATTAAGGGATGACGGAATGAAGAACTCAATAAACCAATTGATTACTCTTTTAAGAAAGCAATTCATATAATAATTCGTAAACAAACATATGTCAATCCGGAAGCAACAATGAAAGGGAAAAGCAATAAACGGTTCAGAACAACATTTAGAGGAAGCAGAAATTAAATTGGAAAGCGATAAAGGAAAGCAGTAAAGGAAAGCAGTAAAAGAAAGCTGTTAATTGCGTGAGGATCTTCCAAGTCGTGAATCGCCTCGGATGAAGGGGAAGATTAGCTGATCTTGTGGATAAATTCAATCAGAAGAGAAGATGGATCTTCTCTTCTTCCTCTCGAATTATCACGCCAAGGGCTTTGTTTCTTCGATCCAACAACCGGGGGAGAAGGATTTCGTCTTCGAGTTCTTCACTATTGAGTTGTGTTTTTCGAATTGAGGGGAATTCAATTTGATTTCAATTGCTTTGATCCTTCATTTCACTCTCTTTATATAGCCTCTAGGTGGTTGCAAAAGTTGCTCAATAATTGTGGATCACCATTCAATTTTGTGAGGTAGTCAAGCTTGACATGTGGCAGCACCAGGGAGGGTTGACTACTAGAAAAACTCAGTCAACAAAGATTGTTGACTGGAAAAAAATGCAGCAGCAAAGACTGTTTTATTGCGAGCTCCGCAATTTTTCAGCAATGTTCCTGCAATGTACATTTTAGCTCTTTTTACATCATTTTGCATCCTTTTTCTTTCCTTTTCCAAATAAGCCTTAATTTAGCATCATTTCTCAAATTCTCACATTTAAGCACACATTAAGCTAACTCTTAACAAAAACACTCAAGAATTTCCATGATTTCTAGGTAAATATGACCTTAAATAATGTCCTTTTGGAGAGGTAACACACCCCCAAACTTGAGTTATTGCTCGTCCTCGAGCAATATAAAGGCATACTTTCTCTCTAATTAGCTGCTAACTCTTGTCTTTTAAACTCTACCTAACTGATTTGCTGACTTCCCTAGGTTTACTGTCAAAAGCATTGCTGTCCTGTGACACTCTCCTAGGTTAAAACTAACTTCATACTTTGTCTATTCTGATTACCATTGCCTTTAAAACCTGATGTTTTTACTAACTTCCTGTCTTTTGGTTTATCTGCCTATATCATTGAGCTCATTGTGCAGTTATCCCTAAGCTTTCAAATTCTCCCTAGTTTTAACTTAGACTCAGTACATGCTTCTAATGTCTTTATTTTTTATTTACCTAGGATTCCTTAAAGTCATGCCAGGCTTAGCACACATGAGTATCAGAGTTCAGTATCCATAGAACAAACTAAGCCCTGGCATCACTGTGTTGGATAGACACTCATCTCCCTTGACATACCTTCAAGCTACAGCCCTGTGTTTAGCAAACTAAGGATCAGAGTTCAATTTCACAGGACATCTAAACACTTAGGCCGTAGCTCTTTGGCACACATTCTTCTTCCTTGGTTTTACTTTTCCTTTTTTTCTCTTTTGGCAAAGTCTTCTCTTTGAATTGCCTTTTGATGCAGTGCCACTTGTGGGTTACACAGCTGGCCCTGATTACTCAGCATCCTTAGAGAGAGACAGTACCCTTTACTTTTCTTTTGCTTTCTTATTCATTTTTTTTTTTTTTTTAGAAGAAGAATGTCTATTTTTCAAAGGAGAGAGGAGTGTTCCTAGGCCTAGAAGTTGCCTCCCCCAAACTTAAACTTCTCATTGTCCCCAATGAGAGTCTGAGGTGGCACACCCCCAAACTTATCTTAGAAGCATCTAGTCTAAATAAAAACCAGACAGACTTAAAACTCCTAGGGATGGAATGACTCTCATAGTGCAGATAACTCAACAGCAGAAATTTACTAAAACCAACATGGTAAGGTCTAACAGAGGTACATGCTCAGCAATTCATGAAGCTAATTAGAACTAACAAAGGTGTACTTGACACTCATCCAGCATGCTCAATAGACAGACTACCTATGGACATCAGTAATGCAGCCAAATCATGAGATTTAAAGACAGACAGCCCATCAGAAAGTCATACACCAGCATGCTTAAACTAACAAAATATTGCGGTGTCCGCAAAGAATTCGCAATGATTCCAACAGAGCAGTTTTAACTGTGATCAAGGCTCCTAGCATGCAATATTCGTTCATAAACAACTACAGAAAATAGCAAAATTATCTAAGTTACCTAATCATACGACATTAAACTAGACTAAGCTACTCTACTTAGGCAAATTAAGAATTTAAAACAGAACAAACAGTTGATATTGGTGGGGTAACAGGTCACAGAAAAGCATATTTTTTTCTTGTTTTTGAGAGGGATCAGAAATACTCCCTCGAATGCCGTTTAAAAATCTCCAATTGCCACGTTCCTAAATCACAAAAAACAAACTTAATTAAAGCTAGCAATAATAATACTGTAATCAATCTAAAAGAAAAAACAATAACGAAAGACTATCTATTCCATATTCCTCTGGTGATTGAGCATAATGATCATTCCATTGAACGCCCTTGCTCATCCTTTCTTGACTTGCTTTTTAGGCTTCGGATAAGAGGAAGGCTGAGAGTGTTTTCACATCTTCTTCCTCATAGTAGTGCTTCAATCTAGCACCATTCACCATGAACGGTTGACCTTGTTCCAGATTTCGAATTTCAATTGCACCATGAACAAACACATTAGTAATCACAAAAAGACCTGACCAACGAGACTTTAATTTGCCAGGAAACAATTTCAATCGTGAGTTAAACAATAGAACATGCTGGCCCTTTTTGAAGTCCTTAATCCTAAGTCTACTATCATGCCAAATTTTAGTCTTTTCTGTATACATTTTAGCATTTTCATATGACATATGCCTTAGTTCATCTAACTCATGTAATTGCAGAGACCACAATGTTCCCGCATCGGTCACGCAATAATTCAACTCTTTTAAGGCCCAAAACGCTTTGATTTCTAGTTCAAGGGGTAAGTGACATGCTTTTCCATACACTAACCTATAAGGAGACATTCCTAAAGGTGTTTTATATGCAGTTCTATATGCCCACAATGCATCATCAATTCATGCTAAACGACTATGATTGTTGGCACATAATAAATATTTCATTCCCAAAATAAACTACTCCTAACATACGAAATCTAAGCAAAGCATGATAAAATCCTAATTTAAGAGTTTAGGGATCAGAAATCTCCCTTGTCAATCTGCCTCATATGGATATTCTTCAATGTTTCAAGGCACCACTTCTGCTCCTTTAAGATACTTAAGTCTTGATTTACGGGATCGGACATTCTGCCACACCTTGAAATTGTTGATTCTTTCAAAGAGACTGCATGTTATAACATCCCAAGGTTTGTACTTTCTGTGCGTTGGTTTTGTTTCTACAACATTTGCTACAACATAGCTTCGATGCGATGAGACTTCTTTTTCTGGCATATCTCTTTTTAACTCCTTCAGCTGGAGCATTTGTGGTGGTGGTGGCTCAGCTCTTTCATTGGTGGAGAAGCTTGCTGCAACCTCAAACATTTCAAATTTTTGTTCCTCAAGCAGCGCATTAGTCTCTTTGGCCTCATCCAACACAATTTCATTTTTCTCAACTTTCACCAACTCCCCCAATTCATATGGAGATTCCATTGGATCACTCTTCTTAGATTCGAAGGTAACAAAGGAGTCATCATCATAAAAATCAAACATTTGAGGGTATGGTGGTGGTGACACATAGGTAGGCAAATCAGGTTGCCTAATGACAGGGGGAGGCCTAGGAATCTCTTCTGGTTCCTCAATGATAGGTTCCAGCCTTACCCTTGTTGTGCTTGGTTGTATTTGATCAAATTTAGGCAGAGAATCCAGTGGAGCACTAGACTCTTAGTTCTCTACTCTCTTTGGTGTTTCTCTGCTGTTGATCACCAATGGCCTTCCACTTCGGAGTTCAATGGCTTGAACTTGTTCCTTACCATCCCTTCTTGGAGTTTCAGTGTCTGCAGGCAGTCTGCCTTGGGGCCTATTCTTCAGCTTGTCTGCCAACTGCCCGATTTGTGTCTCTAAGCTTCTCAAGGTTGCTTGCTGTCTCTGCAAAGTTGCATCATTTCTTGCTATGTATTCCTTCAGCAAGTTCTCCACTGATTTTCCCATCGGTTGGTTGTTGACATATTGTTCCTGATATGGGGGTTGACTAGTTTGTTGATGTTGAGTGAAACCAGGTGGTCCACTCGGTCTTGATTGATTTTGCGTTTGGCTTGTGCTTTGTTGTCCACCCCAAGAGAGATTTGGGTGGTTTCTCCAACCAGGGTTATATGTATTTGAATAGGGGTTGTTCCTTGGTTGTTGTTGACTTTCAACATAGCACACAGAAGATGGATTAGCAGGGCAATAATCATACATATGCCCTTCCCCACAGAATCCACAAACTAGTGCCTGACCTTGGTTGGCTATTGCTGTGCTTGTTGAAACAGCTGCCTCTGTGTTGACACTTTGTTGAATATTGGGTTGAGTCATTTGCTTCACCAGGTTGGTCAGAGCATTGATCTGGCTGCTCATTGCGCTGAGTGCATCCATGTCTTGAACCTTCCTTCTGTTTGGCTCCACAGGATCGTCTGACCATTGACAATGTGATGTTGAGATTTTCTCCAAAATCTCATAGGCTTCGTTATAGCTCTTTGATAGCATCGAACCTCCAGCTGAGGAATTCAGAACTTGCCTCGTGCTGGGGTTGCATCCTTTGAAGAATACTTCAATCTGGATACACCATGGAATGCCATGGCGCGGACTTTTGAGTAGAAGATCTTTGAATCGGATCCAAGCTTCATGCAGTGATTCATTTTCGGCTTGCTTGAACTTGATGATCTCAACACGAAAGTTAGAGTTCCTATCTGGAGGGAAGTATTTTACTAGGAACTTTTCAGCAAGGTCTGTCCAATTGACAATTGATCCAGAGGGGAAAGAGTTCAGCCACGTGTTGGCCTTGTCTCTTAATGAATATGGAAAAAGGTAAAGTCTCAAGGCCTCTTGAGACACTCCTGGGATGACAAAGGTGTCACTTATTCCCAGGAAGTTTCTCAAGTGGTTGTGAGGGTCTTCATTTTCCACTCCAAAGAATTGTCCAACTGTGGACAGCATTTGGAACATGACGGGTTTTAACTCGAATGAGTGAGCTGTAATCTCGGGGCGTATGATGCTCGGATTAAGCTCCTCAGGCATTGGTACAAGGTATGAAAGAATGGCACTATCCTTCTCATTCGCAATTTCAATGGGGTTGCGAATGATAGGTGCTCGGTTTGGGGCTTCTCTATCCATTTCAGTTTGTAGTGATTGCGCTGACTCTGCATGGTCCGCAATGTGCTGAATTACATGTTGTTTTGGCTGTTTAAAAAGGCGTTTCTTAATTTTGTTTCTGGCCCTTAAAGTCCTTTCGGGTTCAGGATCAAATTCTAGATTGTGATTTGGAAACTCATTCATAAACCATCTTTGTTGGTACCTGTAAATGCAAAAGATTAGCTTCAATAAATTAAACTCTTCTAAAATAACACAAATCGTGTTTACTAACAAAAATCCCCGGCAGCGGCGCCAAAAACTTGTTGCGCGCTCAGTGTGTATATAAAATGTAAATGCGAAGAGCGCTAAGATCATGCAAGCATACATGGTCTGCAGCAAGTGATAAGTATAATTTAATTCGTTTTCCCACAGAGATTAAGTTTAGTGACTAACGCTTTGGTGTGTTAGATTAGATAAGGTAACTTAAATTGGATAGATTTTGGGTTGAGGTACAGGAATATAAAAGATGCAAGAAGAATGTAAACATAAATGCAAAGCTAGCAAAGAGGTAAAGTCATAATGTGGAAAAGTAGAATTGCGGTTCTTGCAATAATCTAGCAATAAATTAGCAACGATTTTAATGTAAAGTAAGGCAACAAGGTCGACTTAAGAATCCTCTATAGGCATTTAACTATGATCATTCAACAGTAGATTAACATCTCATGCATTGTCTTAGCTAGTTCTCATGCATCTTCCGATTACATGCATTAGTTTCTTAGATTACTTCTGTCCAAGTAAAGCTAACAACCTAATCATAAACACATGCTAATAAACGTGCTAGGAGAACGCCTATTCCTAGGTCATTTTCTGATTACCATAAAAGGCTAACATGAATGGATTACTCTGAATTCTTACTCCTTCCAGAGGTTAGAAATTCTTTAGACAAAATGGATGGCCAGTCGAAATTGCCCATGGGATGAAGATCACATACATTCAATGCAATCATGCTACTCTACATGTTGAATTCTCATGCTTCTAGCCTACAGATTCCTCTTTAGTAGACCTCTCTTAGATTAGTTACTCATGGTTTTCGAAGAACTGAGGGAGAAGGATTGATTGAACATGAATTGAAGAACTCAACAAACCTAGTTGATTGATATATAATTAAATGAAGAACTCAACAAAACAACAAATTGATTAAGGGATGACGGAATGAAGAACTCAATAAACCAATTGATTACTCTTTTAAGAAAGCAATTCATATAATAATTCGTAAACAAACATATGTCAATCCGGAAGCAACAATGAAAGGGAAACGCAATAAACGGTTCAGAACAACATTTAGAGGAAGCATAAATTAAATTTGAAAGCGATAAAGGAAAGCAGTAAAGGAAAGCAGTAAAAGAAAGCTGTTAATTGCGTGAGGATCTTCCAAGTCGTGAATCGCCTCGGATGAAGGGGAAGATTAGCTGATCTTGTGGATAAATTCAATCAGAAGAGAAGATGGATCTTCTCTTCTTCCTCTCGAATTATCACGCCAAGGCTTTGTTTCTTCGATCCAACAACCGGGGGAGAAGGATTTTGTCTTCGAGTTCTTCACTATTGAGTTGTGTTTGAATTGAGGGGAATTCAATTTGATTTCAATTGCTTTGATCCTTCATTTCACTCTCTTTATATAGCCTCTAGGTGGTTGCAAAAGTTGCTCAATAATTGTGGATCACCATTCAATTTTGTGAGGTAGTCAAGCTTGACATGTGGCAGCACCAGGGAGAGTTGACTACTGGAAAAACTCAGTCCACAAAGACTGTTGACTAGAAAAAAATGCAGCAGCAAAGACTGTTTTATTGCGAGCTCCGCAATTTTTCAGCAATGTTCCTGCAATGTACATTTTAGCTCTTTTTACATCATTTTGCATCCTTTTTCTTTCCTTTTCCAAATAAGCCTTAATTTAGCATCATTTCTCAAATTCTCACATTTAAGCACACATTAAGCTAACTCTTAACAAAAACACTCAAGAATTTCCATGATTCCTAGGTAAATATGACCTTAAATAATGTCCTTTTGGAGAGGTAACAGTTACCAGGATAAGGTACACAGCCTTATCCATATACTATAGACCGTTTTGACTGTTTACTTGAGCTTGACCCACATTCATGTCATACATGAAACTCAAGTATCCATGACCGTCAAGGGTGTTGGTCATTGGTATAGATTAATGCAAACACGTTTCACTTTATTCCAGCAAACACCTTTACTGAATAAAACTTAATAACTCATTATTACTAAATAGATAATTTACAAACATAACAGTTTACAAACCACGAGTTTTAGGACATAAAACCCAACACGGTTTGTAAATTTTTCCAGAGAGCTCAGCGCCTAGGCGCTGACTTATGGCGCCTAGGCGCTAGTCTGACGCAGAAATGGGTATTTAAGTCCGTTTTTGCTGATTTTAGGTCATTCTCTCCCAATTTTTCTGCCCCCATTTGTTGTAGAGCTCGTTTCTTGAGCCAAAACACATTTCTTACCTATTTTAATAGATTAGAGTTGATTTCTTGTTGATTTCTCTTGGATTTCACAACGGGCAACTAAGGTAAGTGCTCTAATTTGGGTTTAGGGTTTGCGTTGTTGATGTATTAGGTGAGATATGATCTTTTCATCTTCTTCTTGGCTTGTTATAGCATTCAATTCATCTCTAGCATCGATCTTAATGTCCAACATGATTTTCTTAATGGTTGAGACCCGTTTAGTAAATTGTGTGTTGGTTAGATTAAAGATTCATGACTTAGCGATCGCACTTCATGTTTTGAGTAATTAAATCTAGCATTCTGAATTAAATGTGGCCACATTTGTTTGGGTTGTTGATAAATTATAGAGATAGAATAAAATCGAGTCCCATTGATAGAGATTTCATCAATTGGCTCGTCGCATGAATACCCGTCGCTCGCGACTAATCCTAATTTGGGAGAGCGATCACCCCTAAGTTAGAATTATTAGCGAAGCATAGTCTAGAGTCGTCAACTATTTTCTAATTAATTGGGATTATTAGTTCTAATTAAAGCATGAGAGCACTTGTTTTAATTGGGTCTTTTAATGTGTGTGAGTGTTAACAAAAACCGGTTAAGTATATTTTGTGTCTATGATCCGAACCACATCAACAACCAATCCCGACACTCAAATTAGGAGCACGTGTTCCGTTTATTTTTCTCGCATTTTATTTTATTTTTCCGTTAGCTATTTTTCTGTTTTAAGTTTAATTCTCCGTTAGCGTTTCCCCCCTTTATTTTACTGTTTTAATTTGAGTTTTATTAAAAACAAATAGAAGTTAATTAAGAGAAAATAATTTTGGTTCCTTGTGGTTCGACACCCGACTACTACTAGCTGCAAAGCTCTGTTGTATCGGATTTATAAATGTTATTTTGGCGGGTCTCGACAACCTGAACATTAGAGAAATTTTTATTAAGTTAAAAAAATCTCTTGCCATATGGGTTTATAAATTTATTTTGGCAAGCCTTGACAACTTGATATTTAGAGGATATTCAAAAACCGTCTCACCAAAATTGGCGCCGTTGCCGGAGAGGGCAACTAAAAATGAAATTGATTTTTGTTTTTAATTCAGGTTGATTGGTTGTTTTCAAAAATTTCTTTTAGTAAATTGTTTATTTATTTATTTGGATAACGGTCCTCTCTTCCAAGATTTTTTAAGTCCAGATTACATTCGGAAGAGATGGAGGTCTTGGAGAACAATAATGAAAATCAGAGAACGCTGAAGGAGTGGGCGATGCATGGCTTGCTCTGTCGACCGCTATGCATATCATTTCCGCTGACAACAAGTAATTTCGAGTTTAAATCAAGTTTGCTTAACTCATTTCCTTCTTTTTATGGTGAAACAGGTGAAGATCCTATCAAGCACCTTAAAGAGTTCCAGATGGTGTGCTCTGCGATGAGGACAAGGGAGATAACGGAGGAAGAGCTGAATTTGAGAGCCTTCCCTTTCACCTTGAAGGATAAGGCAAGGGATTGGCTACACTACTTACCCTCAGGGACTATCTCTACGTGGAACGGGTTGAAAGGGCTATTTTTCGACAAGTATTTTCCCGCCTCGAGAGCCGCATTTCTAAGGAAGCAGATCTACGCAATTGTTCAAAAGGAAGGGGAGACCTTTCATAAATACTGGGAGCGGTATACCCGGATGTGCGAAGACTTCCCCCACCATCGAATCTCGGAGGCAGAACTCATTCGCTTCTTCTATGAAGGCTTGTGTGTTCATGATAGTCTGATACTAGATGCAGCTAGTGGAGGGGCGTTGCTTGACAAGACCCCAGCGGAAGCTCGGCGTTTGATCTCTAACATGGCTCAGAACATGCAGCAGAATGAAAGTGGAGCACATGAGCAAACCCGCCTCGCAAGCGAAGTCAAAGAGCTCAAGGACCAACTGCCAAAGGTATGTGGCGTTATCCTTAAATTACAAGAAGACTCATCGCAAATTCTTCCTTCTGTTTCAGGTCAATCCATTGAAGGAATGTTCAAGTCCTTTATGGAAATTAGCAAGGAAAGCAATGCGCAGATTCGGTCACTAAGTGAGGGGATCACGGAGGTCAATGCCAGGATAAGTAAGGTCGAAATTCAGGTAGCAAAACGCCAAAACATTATTGCTCTTAAAAGTGGAAGGGATATTCCCTCGAGTTCTGCGCCTGACAAGTTCAATGAGAGTCCTTGGATGCTACCCCCACAAGCGAGGATGAGTTCCTCTGAGCAGGTTTGTGCCATTAACTTACGAAGTGGGAGAGAAATTTCTCCAAACACCGTTGTTGTGGAGAAAGAGGAAGGCAAGGTTGAGAAAAAGATCGAGGATCTTGAGTCAAGAAGGAAGGGAGTTCAGTTGGATGCACCCCCGAGCTTGAAAGGCTACAAGCCCAAGGCTCCCTTCCCAAGCCGTTTGTTGCCTCCCATTGTCGAGAAAAATGGGAAACCGATTGCATGTTCCCCTAGCCATCTTGAGGATGAGAAGATGGACAAAAATGAAGAATTAAAGAAAAACGTGCGTGAGTATGTTCCCATAGCACCCTTCCCGAGTAGGCTCGCAAGGCCTATCGTCGTGAATGAAGATGAGGAGGTCCTCAAAACCTTCCAGAAGGTGACGGTGAACATCCCACTCTTGGAGGGCGTGAAGCAAATACCGAAATATGCAAAGTTCCTCAAGAGTTGGTGCACGAGTAAGAGAATTTCGAGAAAGAATGATGAGAAAAAGAAAGAAACTGTCTCTGCAATTTTCCAAGGTACGCTTCCACCAAAGTGCGTTGATCCTGGTATGTTTACTATCCCGTGCACTATTGGTACTAAGCTGATTGAAAATGCCATGCTAGATCTCGGTGCCTCAATTAATGTCATGTCTTTTGATGTGTTTAAAGAGCTTGATCTGTGCAATTTAAATGAGTCTAATATAGTTGTCCAACTAGCTGATCGATCTTGTGTGCATCCGTTAGGGAAAATTGAAGACATTTTGGTTAAAGTGAAAGATTTGTTGTTTCCATGTGATTTCCACGTGCTAAATATGAACAAAAATTCTTCGCATGTTTCCTCTTCTATCTTACTAGGACGCCCATTTATGAAGACCGCTAAGGTCAAGATTGATGTTGATAGGGGTGCCTTGTCTGTAGGATTTGATGGTATTGTGCATGAATTTTTTATGAATGCATCGAAGTCTTTTGTGTATGATGAGAATGGAAAAACAAAATCTGTGGATTGTGTGAAGGAAGGGAATTTGACCTCGCGCTTGAGGGACTATTCTTTTGCCTCTGTTGCGAAGAAAGATTTAGATTTAAATGAAAATGGTGCTGTTTTTTATAGTACTAATACTGAGGAAGAAAGATCCGCAATATTGAAAAATAGTATTGTGGATCTCGCAATACTTTCGCAATAAGCTAGCAATGGATTGACAACAGATTAACAGCAAGTAAAATCTAATATGAAAGCAGCAAGGTTGACTAAGAATCCTCCATAGGCAGAAATTATGATCATTCAACAGCAAACAAACATCACAACCATCGTTTTAGCTAGATCTCATACATCTTCCGATTATATGCTTTTAGACTCTTAAGTTACTCATATCCAAGTAAGTTTTAAGAATCTATTTATATGCTCATGCTATAGAACGTGTTAGGAGAGTCCCTATTCCTAGACCACTCTCTGTCTACCATGAAAGGCTAACATGAATGAATGACTCTGAATTCTTACTCCTTCCAGAGGTTAGGAATTCTTTAGAACAAAATGGATGGCCGGTCGAAAATGTCCATGGGATGAAGTACACATTCATTCAACGCACTCATGCTCATTTACATGCTGAATTCACATTGTTATGCCCTATAGATTCATTTCAGCAACCTTTCTAATTCTAGCTACGCATGATCATAGGAGAACTTAAGAAAACTAATTGATTACTCATGAATAGAACTCAACAAAACTAAATGATTAATTATGAATAAGAGAAGAACTCAACAAAACTAAATGATTACTTAAACGAAACAAATCTAGTAACAATTCAAAAGCGAGATACGATTCAATTCGTAAACAGAAACTAAAAGTAAAACAGACTTCAATTCGAAAACAGAAACTAAAAGCAAACAGTAGAATAGGTGAAGGTTTGATCGTCCACGATCCGCCTCGGTTGAAGGAGAAGAATGGCTTGGCTTGGGAAGAGAATTCAATCAGAAGAGAAGATGGATCTTCTCTTCTTCCTTTTGAATTACTGATGCCAAGGGAGCCTTTGTTTCTTCGATCCAACAAACGGGAGAGCGAATTCTCGTCTGCGGTGTTTGGCCTCTTTCTATTTTCTTCACCGTCGAATGATATTTGCTATGCTTCATCTAGCTCTCTTATATAGCCATCAGAGGTTCCATAGGTTGCGGATCTCAATCCAATTTGAGGTAACAACCTCACACGTGGCGGATGCAGGAAGGGCCGGCGGCTGGAAAAATGCAGCAGCAAAGACCAGGATTGCGATTGCGTTGCGATCGCAATGCTCTGTATTTGGTTGCCTTTCTTCTGATCCCATTGCGTTCCTCGCAAAACTTTAGCAATACATCTGCAAGGCATAAATTAGACATTTTTGCACCAATTATACACTTATGCACAGATATTTCTCATAAGCCTTAATTTTAACACCTTTTCACAAATGTCACTATTAAACACAGATTATGCTGCATAATGGCTAGAATGCTTCAAAAGACTTCATGAATATAAGCATTTATAGACCTAAATAACTTTCATTTGGAGAGGTAACACACCCCCAAACTTGAGCTATTGCTAGACCTCGAGCAATACTATAAACTCACCTTCCCTCTCTTTCTCTACTATCTAACTGCTAATTATTGTGCTTCTCTCGAACTAACCAAACTGTTTTCCTCTTGGCTTACTGCCGAAGGCAGTGCTGTACTGTGACATACTTCAAGCTAAAACTAACTTCATGTTTGTCATTCCGAATTCCTTGCCTTTAACACCTTCTGCTTTTAATAACTCCCTACCTTCTTGTTTATCTGCCTATATCACCAAGCTCATTGTGCAGCCAACCTTTAACTTTTAAAATCTACTTATTCTTAACTTAAAACTCAGTACATGCTTCTAAATTTTATTCTTTTATTTCCTAGGAATCCTTAGAGTCATGCCATGCTTAGAACCAAAAAAATGACAGAGTACAGAATCCATAGAACAATCTAAGCCATGGCATCACTCTAGTTAGGACAGACACTCATTTCTCTAGATAAGCCTTCTAGTTACAGCTCCTTGCTTAACTAACTTAGAATTTGATTTCAGTACATAGGACATCTAAGCATTCAAGGCTGCAACCTTCTGGCATACATTCTTCTTCTTTGTTTTCTTTTTTTTTTTTCTTTTCTTTCTTTTCTTTCTTTTGCAATGCTTCCTTCTTCCTTAGGTTTCCCTTTTGATGCAGTGCCCCTTGTGGGTTACACAAGTGGCCCTGATTACTCAACATTCCTAGAGAAAAGAAAATGCTTTTTTTCCTTATTTTGTTTTGTTTTTTTTTTCAAAGAAGAACAATGCATATCTAATAATGGAGAGAGGAGTGTTCCTAGGGATTAGAAGGTTGCCTTACCCCCAAACTTGGACTTGTCATTGTCCTCAATGAGAGCATTGGGTGGCACACCCCCAAACTTTATTAGAAGCATCTAGTTGAAGTTAAAAGTAAGCAGACTTAAAATAACTAAAGGTTGGAATGGCTCTCCTAGGGTAGATAACACACTACGCAGAGGTTTATTCAAAGCAAAGGTAAGGTCTTGCAGGGTTTCATGCTTTCCAATCTATGAAGCTAATTCAATTTTAAAGTGTGTACTCGACACTCATCCAGCACACTTCAACAACAGCAAACAGCCCACAAAGAATCACATTCAGCCAAGTATTAAGAGATAGAGACAGACAAATAACAAAAGATTTCACAGCAACAACAACAGCATGCTTGGATTTTTCTAATGAGAGCAGGCTGATTTAGACAAAAACATACTTGAAAGGGACATGCGGAGAGTGCAATGAAATCGCAATCTATCTAACAGAGCAGATATATCAGTCATCAAGGCTCCTTACTACTTCAACTCTATTGTGGCCCATGGGCTTTTTGGAAATATAAAGACAACAGAAAAGACTATCTAAACTAATTGTGCTAACGAAGTAAAACTACTCTAAGCTATTCTAAACTAAGCTAACTATGGAAATTTAAAACAGATCAGTTGATATTGGGGGGGGGGGGGGATTCACAGGTAACAGAAAAGCAGGGTGAGGGAATAAAGAATAACTCCCTCGAATGTCGTCACTCAATGGCATTCGTTCATTTTCTTCTTCTTCCTCTTCAAAAATCTTCTCCACACTCGGAGGCATCTAGAGGTCCAACAAGGCAGTAGGGAAATCAGGGAACTTGCACCTCAAGTGCTCTGCCAGTTCTATGTCTCTTGCTTGAGAGTACTCAGCCCATTGGGCTAGTTTTTGCTGTATGTCCAGCAAACATGACATAGACATGGACTGAGCAGAGGCAAGGCTGTCCAGCTCGATCTGCATATTGCCCTTCCTCTTCAACTTCAGGTCGCTTGGCAGCTCTAAGTGGCCTGCATAGGCCAACTTCTTCTCCTCTCTTGTCACTGCCACTCCTGCGTGAAGACACAGCTTGGTTATGGTATTGGGGAAGAAGAGTCTGCCTTTTCCCTTCTTTGCGCATTCAAGGATGGAGGTAGATATGAGTTCGCCCACGTCACTCGTCAGCCCTTTCATGATCGCATAAAGAAGCAAAGATTTCCTTGATTGATTGTTGTCTCGTTTGTCACTGGGGTGATCCTTCTCCTGATCAGGGAAAACCAGAAGGTTGCCTTGTCTTTAAGCACTGCACTCATCAATGTGTGCTTCCCTTGTTTGGAAACTGCCCACATTTCCTCGGGCTTGCCTATCTCACTCAACACCTCCTCCAAAATAGCCTCACACGGTTTGGCCATTAGCTTTGCATAATCTGAATTCTTATGCTCCTTGAGATAATAAATTTCATTGATCGCCTCAGCTGAGAAGTCAATCTCAACGCCTCTTACTGTAGAGTAGCAGCCTTCTGGATAAATCAGGTTGGCATATAAATCGTAGACCATCTCCGAATAGGCTTGAATTGGTAGTCTACACAGTTCTTCCAAGCCATGGTTTGCAATGCCCGTGCGTAGGAATTGCGGCAGATCAGCAAGAGTATCCAAAAATCCCCTCTCATGGAGGAGTTCCCTCTTCATCAAGGTCAAGCCCCTTGCCTGCGCTTCCTCAGACACGTACCATTCAGCTGGAGGTTCATCCTCTTGAAACTTTTTCCTTTTGCCTTTCGCCTTGGCCTTGGCCTTAGTTTCCTCAACAGCTTCCGTCTTCATCTTCTTGGCAGGTGGTTCGGACTCGGTCTTCTTTTTCTTAGCCTTCTTTGAGGCCTTTGGCCTTTTTGCCTTTACGATTACAGGGGCCCTCTTCTTGGATATCGTCTCTGTCCCTTTCCCTAATCCAGCTACTACTTCAGCAGCCATCTGGTTGATGCATTCATCTATTTTTTCGGCC
Organism: Herpetospermum pedunculosum; assembly: GCA_028017165.1. NCBI lineage: Eukaryota > Viridiplantae > Streptophyta > Magnoliopsida > Cucurbitales > Cucurbitaceae > Herpetospermum > Herpetospermum pedunculosum. Next base: position 37,342,896 of record CM051522.1, read on the forward strand.
ACAGGTGACCGTCTCTCAATCTCTTCTTCAACAGGACTTTCATCCCTCAGGGGACTGTCGTCTTCCTCTCCACCTTGCGTATCAGGGCTGGCGTCCCTGATGAGGCTGATGAACTCTTCCGCATCACCAATTGTGGTAGATGCCGAATTTGACTGCCCTGGAGGAGAGACCTTGGTCCCTGACTGCTGTTGCGTAGCCGATGGGCTTTGCATGGCAGTTTCGAACGACGGTACGCTGGCGGTGGGGCTGTCTTCACTCGTGTCCTCTCTGATCTTGGTCTTGGGATCCCTTCCGGCCGTGGCCTTCGTCTTCCTTTTTGCAGGGATCTTTCTAGGCTCAGAGGGGTTGGCTGCCTCAACCGAGGCTAAGGAGATCAGAGCATCCTCTGCCATAGCAGTGTCTTCCGTAGTGGGAGAAGGTTTTGTTGGGGTAGAGCCTTCACCTTCTTGACGACAGGATTCTCGGGTGGATACCATGATTTCCTTAGGGATAAAGAAACGGAATTTTCGAGAAGAAGAAGGGAGAGATTCTGTTGAGAGCTTTGGGGGTTTCGGATTTTGCAATAAGAATGAGCTGCAGCCTTTCCCTATTTATAACGGTTTGCACAATTAAAGGCTACGCCTTTGCGGACTCCGCAATGCAATTGCAATACCTCTAATCTCACAAAGAATCTTCAAAATATAACCGTTGGGGATTTTATTTCCCGTTTTGGCGACTGCCGCAGGATCTTCGAAATCCCAAATCTCTGATTTTTCTTGATTTTTCATATAATTCCTCTCTTCCTCTTGATTGATCCACCGATCTTGTCATTTTAAATTTCAAATCTTGCCTCCTAATTTTAATCAACATTAAACAAAATTAATTAATTTCAGTAATTAAGAATTCTATAACAAAAATATTAAATAGAAATAAACATAAATTTTTCGTATTTAAAATAATATTTTGAGCACAAAGATATTTCCAATAACGTCCATGCTCATCCCTTCTTGATTGACTTCAAACTTCGGACAAGAGGAATGCCGAGAGACCAGACTAACGGTTGGCCCATTCACCATAAACGGAATGACAAAATTAATTAATTTCAGTAATAGTAGTGCTTCAATCTTGCATCATTCACCATAAACGGTTGGCCCTGTTCCAAATTTTGGATCTCAATTGCACCATGCACAAACAGATTAGTAACTACAAAGGGACCAGACTAACGAGACTTGAGTTTTCTAGGAAACATCTTCAATCGTGAATTAAATAATAAAACATGTTGGCCCTTTTTGAAATCCTTTGGCCTAAGTCTACTATCATGCGAAATTTTAGTTTTTTCTTTATACATCTTAGCATTTTCGTATGACATGTGCCTTAATTCATCTAATTCATGTAATTGTAGAGACCACAATGTTCCTGCATCGGCCACGCAAAAGTTTAACTCCTTTAAAGCCCAAAAGGCTTTGTTTTCTAATTCAAGGGGGAGATGGCATGCTTTTCCATAAATTAACCTATAGGGGACAATCCTAAAGGTGTTTTAGATGCAGTTCTATATGCCCACAGTGCATCATCTAATTTAAAAGACCAATCATTTCTATTCGGTTTTACAACTTTCTCTAGTATACTCTTGATCTCTTTATTAGAGATTTCTGCTTGTCCATTTGAATGGGGATGATAGGGTGTTGCCACCCTATGCTTAACATTATACTTAGCTAGCACATTTTCCATAGATTTATTTATGAAATGTGATCCCTCATCACTTATGATGGCACGAGGAGTGCCAAATCGTGTGAACATATGTCTATTAAGAAATTTTATAACTGTCTTAGCATCATTTAAAGGACATGCAATTGCCTCCACCCATTTTGAGACGTAATCTACAGCTACTGAAATATATAGATTACCAGCAGATGGTGGGAATGAACCCATGAAGTCAATACCCCATACGTCAAAGAGTTCTAACTCTAAGATGTATGTTAGAGGCATCTCACCCTTCCTACTGAGGTTACCTGTTCGTTGGCATTCATTGCAATTGTGCGCGTAGTCATGTGCATCCTTGAAGATTGTTGGCCAGAAATAGCCACTCTGAAATACCTTCGGAGCAGTCCTTTGACCACCAAACTGTCCTCCATACGGAGCTGTGTGGCAATGCTGCAGGATGGATCTTGCTTCAGCAGCTGACACACATTTCCTTAGCAATCCATCCGCACAACACTTGTACAGTGTTGGATCATCCCAAATGTACTTCCTGGCATCATTCAAGAACTTCTTCTTGTTATGCCCTTTGTCAAATTCAGGTAACACCTGTGCGGCTAGAAAATTGGCAATGTCAGCAAACCAAGGCTCAACATTATTATCACAATGTAATAAAATAAAAACATGTTCATCAATAAAAGAATCCATCACTGCGGGCTCCGCAATAGATTCGCAATGACTCTGCAATCTTGATAAGTGGTCAGCAACCACGTTTTCACATCCCTTTTTGTCCCGTATTTCCAAATCAAACTCCTGCAAAAGTAACACACATCTAATCAGACGAGGCTTGGCATCAGCCTTCCTCATTAAGTACTTTATTGCAGAATGATCAGTGTAAACGATTGTTTTATTTCCTACAATATATGCCCTAAATTTCTTACATGCAAATACTACATATAACATCTCCTTTTATGTGGTAGTGTAGTTGCATTGAGCCTCATTTAATGTTTTACTTGCATAATAAATAGGATGTGTCATTTTTTCTCTCTTCTGGCCAAGCATGGCTCCAATTGCATAATCACTTTTATCGCACATCAATTCAAAATGCATATCCCAATTTGGACCGATTATGATTGGAGCTTTAACAGGGCAATTTTAAGCTTAGTCCAAGCTATTAAACATTCATTTGAAAAGATAAAAGTTTTATTTAGCTCTAGCAGCTCACAGAGGGGTTTGGAGATTTTTGAGAAATCTTTTATAAATCTTCTATAAAACCCTGCGTGTCCTAAGAAACTTCTTATGGCTTTTACATTTTTAGGTTCAACTAGCTTCTCTATGACTTCTATTTTGGCCCTATCAACCTCTATTCCTGCTTTGGACACTCTATGTCCCAAAACTATGCCTTCTTCCACCATGAAGTGGCATTTTTCCCAATTCAGTACTAGATTGGTTTCCTCACATCTAGTGAGAACTTGTCCTAGATTGGCTAGACAATGGTTAAAGGAATCACCAAATACGGAAAAATCATCCATAAATATTTCTACTATGGACTCGTCTAGATCAGAGAAGATTGCCAACATACATCGTTGGAACGTTGCTGGTGCATTGTAGAGGCCGAATGGCATTCTGCGAAAAAGCAAACGTGCCAAATGGACATGTAAATGTTGTCTTCTCTTGATCCTTAAGGTCTATGGTGATTTGATTATACCCTGAGTAGCCATCTAAAAAGCAATAGAAGGCTTGGCCGGGTAATCTATCAAGCATTTGATCGATAAAAGGTAAAGGGAAATGATCCTTTTTTGTTTCTTTCGGTAGTCCATACATACTCTCCATCCTGTGACGGTTCGAGTGGGTATTAATTCATTATTTTCATTAACTACTACTGTCATACCACCTTTTTTTGGTACACATTGGATAGGACTGACCCACTGACTATTAGATATTGGGAAGATCACACCTGCATCTAACCATTTAATGTTTTCTTTTTTAACTACCTCCTTCATGGAGGGGTTCAGCCTACGCTGATGCTCTATCCTAGGTGTGTGTCCTTCCTCTAACAATATCTTGTGCATACAATAAGAAAGACTTATGCCCCTAATGTCAGCAATCGTCCACCCAATTGCTTTCCTATGTTGCTTAAGCAGCAAAATTAACGCATTTTCATGTTGTTCATTCAATTTGAACGAAATAATGACAGGCAACGTGTCTTTCTCTCCTAGATATGCATATTTAAGGTGTTGTGGCAGTGGTTTTAATTCTAACAAAGGTGGTTGTTCAATTGATGGCATCTTGGGAGTTGTTGTTCTTTCAGATAGTTCATTGGTCATGCATACATGCTCAGGGGTTGTTATAGATGGATCAACAAATTCAGAAATATTTAAGTCATTCAAGTCAATTTGTGCGTAATCAGCAGCATGCTTGACTAATAATTCATGCTCAAGTTCGTCTTCAATTAGTGAATCCAATATATATACAGTAGCACAGTTTTCAAGGTCAGAAGGATACCTCAAGGCTTTAAAAACACTAAACTTAACCTCTTCATCATTGACTCGCATGGTAAGTTTACCCTTTTGAACATCAATTAGGGCCCTACCTGTGGCTAAGAAAGGTCTGCCTAGGATGATTGGCACCTCTTTGTCTGCCTCGTAGTCCAAGATGATAAAATTTGCAAGAAAAATAAATTTGTCAACCTTGACTAGAATATCCTCAATTTTACCTTCAGGGTATGAGATGGATTTGTCTGCAAGTTGCAAGGTGACTGTGGTTGGACGTGCCTCGCCTATTCCAAGCTGTTGGAATAATGACAAGGGCATTAGGTTTATACTGACTCCTAGATCACATAAAGCTCTTCCCACATGCTTGCCTCCTAATTCTACTAGCAAGGTGAAGGAACCAGGATCCTTCTCTTTCTTTGGCAGCTTGTTCTGGAGTATGGCACTGCACTCTTCAGTGAGATTAACCGTTTCAAACTCTCCAATGACTTTCTTGTAAGTTATTATGTCTTTCAAAAATTTCACATACGTTGGCATGGACTGCAAAACTTCCACAAAAGGAATATTAACATGAACTTGCTTCAAGATTTCCAAAAATTTATGGAAATGAGCTTCTTGTTCCTGTTTCTTTTTAAGCCGTCTAGGAAATGGAGGTGGTGGCACATAAGTAGGCAAATTGTGTTGCCTAAGGACAGGAGGAGGCCTAGGAATTTCTTCTGGTTCCTCAATGATGGGCTATAGCCTTGCCCTTGTTGTTCTTGGTTGTACTTGGTCAATGTTAGGCAGAGCGACTAGTGGAGCACTAGACTCTTCATTCTCTACTCTCTTTGGTCCTTCTCTGCTACTACTCACTAATGGCCTTCCACTTCTCAGTACAATAGCTTGAACTTGTTCCTTACCATCCCTTCTAGGATTTCCAGTATCAGCAGGCAGTCTGCCTTGGGGCCTATTCTTTAGCTCATTTGCCAATTGCCCTATTTGATTCTCTAAACTTCTCAAAGGTGCTTGCTGACTCTGCAAGGTTGCATCGTTCTTTGCTATGTATTCCTTCAGCAAGCTTTCCACTGATGGTCCCATCGGTTGGTTGTTGGCATATTGTTTTTGGTATGGAGGTTGATTACTTTGCTGATGTTGAGTGAACCCAGGTGGTTCACTTGGTCTTGTTTGGTTTTGTATCTGGCTGGTGCCTTGTTGTCCACTCCAAGAGAAATTAGGGTGGTTTTTCCAACCAGGATTATATGTATTAGAATAAGGATTATTCCTTGGTTGTTGCTGACTCCCAACATAGCACACAAAAGCTGGATTCGCAGGGCAATATTCATACACATGCCCTTCTCCACAGAATCCACACACGAGTGGATCTAATGTATTAGCCACTGCTGTGCTTGTTGAAGCAGATGCCACTGTATTGTCATTTTTTTGGATGTTGGTCTGAGCCATTTGCGTCATTAGGTTTGTCAGAGCATTTATCTGGTTGCTCATTGCACTGAGTGCATCCATGTCATGAGCCTTCCTTCTATTTGTTTCCACAGGATCATCTGACCATCGGCAGTGTGAAGTTGAAATTTTTTCTAAAATTTCATAAGCCTCGTTATAGCTCTTTGACAGCATCGATCCTCCAGCTGAGGAATTCAGGACTTGCCTCGTGCTGGGGTTACATCCTTTGAAGAACACTTCAATCTGGATACACCATGGGATTCCATGGTGTGGACATTTGAGTAGAAGATCCTTGAATCTGGTCCAGGCTTCATGTAGAGATTCATTCTCAGCTTGTTTAAATTTGATGATGTCGTCACGAAAATTTGAATTCCTATCTGGGGGAAAATACTTCACTAGAAACTTCTGAGCTAAATCTGTCCAGTTGACAATTGATCCGGATGGAAAAGAATTCAACCATGTCTTGGCTTTGTCTCTCAATGAGTACGGGAATAGGTACAGCCGCAAAGCCTCTTGAGATACTCCTGGAATGACAAAGGTGTAACTTACTCCCAGGAAGTTCCTTAAGTGGTTGTGGGGGTCTTCATTCTCAACACCGAAGAATTGGCCAACTGTTGACAGCATCAGAAACATTACAGGTTTCAGTTCGAATGAGTGAGCTGTGATTTCTCGGCGTATTATGCTCGGATTGAGCTCCTCAGGCATAGGTACAAGGTAGGATAGTATAACACTGTCCTTATCATTCGCAATATCAATGGGATTACGAGTGTTAAGTGCTCGATTTGGTGCTTCTTCTGGTCGATCCATTTCAGCTTGTTGTGGTTCAGTTTGCACTGACTCTGCGTGGTCAACAATGTGCTGAAATACAGGTTGATTTTAAGTTTGCTGATTCAAACGGCGTGCATCTTCCCTTCTAACTCTGAAATACAGGATAGTATAGCACTACCCAGATTCGATAGCTAACTGGACTGACCTTGCTGAGAAGTTTCTAGTTAAATATTTCCCACCAGATAGACACTCAAATTTTAGGGATCATATCATAAAATTCAAACAACCGGAAAATGAATCAGTGCATGAGGCATGGACTAGGTATAAAGACTTGTTGTTAAAGTGTCCCCACCATGGTATTCCATGGTGCATTCAAATCGAAGTATTCTTTAAGGGATGTAACCCAAGTACACGGCAAGTCCTTAATTCATCAGCGGGAGGGTCCATGTTGTCAAAAAGTTATAACGAAGCTTATGAGATTCGAGAGAAAATTTCTGCTTCTAATTGTAGGTGGTCTGACGACTCTATTGAGCCGAGCAGAAGGAAAGGAGCCTATAAAGTGGACGCTTTAAGTGCCATGAGCAACAAGATTACGGCCTTAACCAACATGATGAAGCAAATAGCACAGGAAAATCTCCAACAAAATGTCAATGTTGCCGCTTCTACGTCAACATTGCCAGCCGTAGCAAACCAGATCGACGCACTAGTGTGTGGTTTCTGTGGAGAGGGACATGTATATGATTATTGCCTTGCTAATCCTGCTTTTGTTTGTTATATAGGTAATCAGCCACAACAGAGGAACAATCCGTACTCGAACACTTATAATCCTGGGTGGAGAAGCCACCCCAATTTTTCATGGAACGGTCAGGGGAATGCTAATCAGATGCAACCTCAACCACGACCGAATGGGCCACCAGGATTTGTTCAAACTCATCAAGAAAATCAACATCAATATCAAAAGCCTCCTGTAGTCAATCAACCTCCGGGATCATCTATCAAGAACTTATTAAAGGAATACATGGCTAAGAATGATGTCACGATTCAAAGCCAGCAAGCATTGTTGCGGAACTTAGAAAATCAAATCGAACAGCTTGCGAGCGAACTAAAGATCAGACCCCAAGGTAGACTACCCTTAGATACTGAAAATTCGAGGAGAGAAGGGAAGGAACAGGTCCAAGCCATTGAGCTTCGAAGCAGAAAGCCTTTGATCAACAACATCAGACCTGAGCCAAAGGGAGTAGAGGACATTGAGCCTAGTGCTCCACTGGAACTTCAGCAAAACTCTGGCAATGTTCATCTAAAGGAAAAGCAGAAAGAAAGCCTTGAGCCGATTGTGGAAGAACCGGAGGAAATCATGAGGACCATTGTTGCGTGCTCAGTGTGTATGTAAATTAGGTGCAGAGCACTCCGATCATGCAAGTATACATGGTCTGCAGCAAGTGATAAGTATATTTTATATCGATTTTCCACAGAGACTAAGTTGAGAGAATGCCGATTTTATGCGTGTTAAATTAGGTAAGGTAACCAGGAATGAATGGATTTTGGTTTGAGACACGAAATTGTAAAGGACGCAAGGAAAATGCAAAGTTACAGTAATGCAAAATAAGCTAAGGAAACTACAATATTGAAAAATAGTATTGCGGATCTCGCAATACTTTCGCAATAAGCTAGCAATGGATTGACAACAGATTAACAGCAAGTAAAATCTAAGATGAAAGCAGCAAGGTTGACTAAGAATCCTCCATAGGCAGAAATTATGATCATTCAATAGCAAACAAACATCACATGCATCGTTTTAGCTAGATCTCATACATCTTCCGATTATATACTTTTAGACTCTTAAGTTACTCATATCCAAGTAAGTTTTAAGAATCTATTTATATGCTCATGCTATAGAACGTGTTAGGAGAGTCCCTATTCCTAGACCACTCTCTGTCTACCATGAAAGGCTAACATGAATGAATGACTCTGAATTCTTACTCCTTCCAGAGGTTAGGAATTCTTTAGAACAAAATGGATGGCCGGTCGAAAATGTCCATGGGATGAAGTACACATTCATTCAACGCACTCATGCTCATTTACATGTTGAATTCACATTGTTATGCCCTATAGATTCATCTCAGCAACCTTTCTAATTCTAGCTACGCATGATCATAGGAGAACTTAACAAAGCTAATTGATTACTCATGAATAGAACTCAACAAAACTAATTGATTAATTATGAATAAGAGAAGAACTCAACAAAACTAATTGATTACTTAAACGAAACAAATCTAGTAACAATTCGAAAGCGAGATACGATTAAATTCGTAAACAGAAACTAAAAGTAAAACAGACTTCAATTCGAAAACATAAACTAAAAGAAAACAGTAGAATAGGTGAAGGTTTTATCGTCCACGATCCGCCTCGGTTGAAGGAGAAGAATGGCTTGGCTTGGGAAGAGAATTCAATCAGAAGAGAAGATGGATCTTCTCTTCTTCCTTTTGAATTACTGATGCCAAGGGAGCCTTTGTTTCTTCGATCCAACAAACGGGAGAGCGAATTCTCGTCTGCGGTGTCTGGCCTCTTTCGATTCTCTTCACCGTCGAATGATATTTGCTATGCTTCATCTAGCTCTCTTATATAGCCATCAGAGGTTCCATAGGCTGCAGATCTCCATCCAATTTGAGGTAACAACCTCACACGTGGCGGATGCAGGAAGGGCCGGCGGCTGGAAAAACGCAGCAGCAAAGACCAGGATTGCGATTGCGTTGCGATCGCAATGCTCTTTATTTGGTTGCCTTTCTTCTGATCTCATTGCGTTCCTCGCAAAACTTCAGCAATACATCTGCAGAGCATAAATTAGACATTTTTGCACCAATTATACACTTATGCACATATATTTCTCATAAGCCTTAATTTTAACACCTTTTCACAAATGTCACTATTAAACACATATTATGCTGAAGAATGGCTAGAATGCTTCAAAAGACTTCATGAATATAAGCATTTATAGACCTAAATGACTCTCATTTGGAGAGGGAACAACCATTCCAGTGAACCTTCATCCAAATATATCGATGTATGTTCCACCACCACCTTTCCCGAGGTGTCTGAAAAAGAAGAAAGAACAGGAGGCACATTTCCACAAATTTTTGGGTATCCCGAAGCAAGTGCACGTCGATATCCCATTCGTTGAAATGTTACAATCGATGTCGTCATATGTGAAATTTCTGAAAGACATAGTGACCAACAAGAGGGTCATAGGCGAGTTTGAAACAGTAAACCTCACTGAGGAGTGTAGTGCGATTCTCCAAAATAAGCTGCCGCCTAAAGAGAAGGATTCTGGATCCTTTACCTTGCCAGTTGATATAGGAGGCCGTCATGTACGAAGAGCCCTGTGTGATCTAGGCGCAAGCATTAATTTGATGCCATTATCCATATTCCGGTAGCTTGGCATAGGAGAAGCTCGCCCAACCACTGTCACCTTACAGTTGGCTGACCGCTCCATTTCATACCCTGAAGGTAAAATCGAAGATATTTTGGTAAAAGTTGACAAGTTCATTTTTCTTGCAGACTTCACCATCCTCGATTATGAAGCTGAAAATGAGGTGTCAATCATCTTGGGAAGGTCATTTCTAGCAACAGGCAGAGCGCTAATTGATGTGTAGAAAGGTGAGCTTACAATGCGCGTAAACGACGAGGAGGTAAAATTCAGTGTGTTTCAAGCGCTAAGGTACCCCTCTGACTTCGAATACTGTGTTGCTTTAGATATAATTGACGTGTTAATTGACGAAGAGCATGAAAAAGATATGTTATAAAAGCATGCTTGCGAGTATGGTCAAGTTGATTTAAAGGATTTAAATAATCATGATGTATTCGATGCGACACAACGCAAAGATAGCACATTAATGCATGTTTGTGTGACCAGTGTGATTCATGATAGAACAACTGCACCTATGACACCTTCCATTGAACAACCCCCTTCCCTTATACTGAAACCGTTGCCTACCCATTTAAAATATGCATATCTTAGTTACAAGGAGACATTACCTGTGATAATTTCATCTAAGCTACATAAGGAGCATGAATCTGAACTCTTAATCCTGCTTAAACAACATAGGAAGGCCATAGGCTGAACTATAGCTGATATTAGAGAAATTAGTCCTTCCTATTGCATGCATAAAATTTTACTTGAGGAGGGACATGTTCCACGAATTGATCATCAAAGAAGATTTAATCCATCAATGAAAGAAGTCGTGAAGAAAGAAATAATAAAATGGCTTGATGTTGGGGTAATTTTTCCCATTTCTAACAGCCAATGGGTGAGTCCAATCCAATGTGTACCTAAAAAGGGTGGCATGACTGTGGTAGTCAATGAACTTAACGAGTTAATACCAACGCGCACCGTAACGGGTTGGCGCGTCTGTATGGACTATAGGAAGTTGAACAAGGAAACAAAAAAAGATCATTTCCCCCTCCCTTTCATTGACCAGATGCTAGATAGGTTAGCGGGCCATGCTTTTTATTGCTTTTTAAACGGTTATTTGGGTTACAACCAAATAACAATTGACCCTATAGACCAAGAGAAAACAACCTTCACCTGTCCCTTCGGCACATTTGCTTTTCGCAGAATGTCGTTTGGACTTTGCAATGCACCCGCAACATTTCGGCGGTGCATGCTAGCCATTTTCTCTGATCTTCCAGAGTCAATCCTTGAAATCTTCATGGACGACTTTTCTGTATTTGGTGATTCCTTTAACCAATGTCTGCTTAATTTAGGGAAAGTGTTAGCTAGATGTGAGGAAGCTAACCTTGTGCTAAATTGGGAGAAATGCCATTTTATGGTAGAGGAAGGAATAATGTTGGGTCATAGAGTCTCTAAGGAAGGAATCGAAGTTGATAGGGCAAAGATTGATGTCATAGAAAAATTAACCCCGCCAACAAATGTTAGAGGGATTAGGAGTTTTCTAGGCCATGCTGGGTTTTACAGAAGGTTTATCAAAGATTTTTCCAAAATATCAAAGCCTCTCTGTGAACTCTTAGAGCTAAATAGAGCGTTCATCTTTTCAGAAGATTGTTTAAGTGCATGGAAAAAATTAAAATCCGCCCTTGTAAACGCACCAATTTTCATTGGGCCAAATTGAGAGAAACCATTCAAACTAATATGTGATGCTAGTGATTACGCAATTGGTGCGATGTTGGGGCAAAGAAGAGATAAAATAACCCACCCTGTTTACTACGCAAGCAAAACATTGAATGAAGCTCAATGTAATTAAACCACAACTGAGAAAGAGATGTTATTTGTGGTGTTTGCTTGTGAGAAGTTTAAAGCTTACATTGTAGGGAACAAAACCATCATCTACACTGACCACGTTGCCATTAAGTATTTAATGAGAAAGGCTGATGCGAAGCCAAGACTGATTAGATGGGTTTTGTTGTTGCAAGAATTCGTCTTAAAAATCAGGGATAAGAAGGGTTGCGAAAATGTGATTGCAGATCACCTATCCAGGATAGAGAGAAATCGCGAAGACATTGCTGAACCCGCATTGATTGATTCATTCATGGATGGGCATATTTTCTCTTTAATACACTGTAATGATAATACTGAACCATGGTTCGCTGATATAGCTAATTTCCTTGCATCACAGGTGATACCAGAGTTCGAAAAAGGGCAAGACAAAAGAAAATTCTTAAACGACACCAAGAAATATCTTTGGGATGATCCAAATTTGTACAGATGTTGTGCAGATGGATTGCTGAGGAAATGTGTCTCAGCATCGGAAGCCATTGCCATATTACAACACTGTCACACGGCACCATACGGAGGTCATTTCGGCGGTCAACGGACCGCCGCTAAGGTATTTCAAAGTGGGTATTTCTGGCCTACCATCTTTCAAGACGCATATGATTTTGCCAAAACCTGTAATGAATGTCAGAGAACAGGAAACCTGAGTAGGAAGGATGAGATGCCTCTCACGTACATCCTTGAACTTGAATTGTTTGATGTGTGGGGGATTGATTTAATGGGTCCTTTTCCCCATCAGCAGGTAATCTCTACATATTATTGGCAGTTGACTATGTGTCAAAGTGGGTACAGGCCGTTGAATGTCCCTTAAATGTTGCAAAGACTGTGATTAAATTTATTAATAAGCATGTGTTTACTCGATTTGGCACACCACGAGCGATAATTAGTGATGAGGGATCACATTTCATAAATAAATCGATGAAGCATGTTTTAGCCAAATATAATGTCAAACATACGGTAGCAACACCATATCATCCCCACACGAATGGGCAAGTTGAGATATCAAATAGGGAAATCAAAAGCATATTAGAAAAAGTGGTAAAACCTAATCGAAAGGATTGGTCATTCAAGCTTGATGACGCTTTATAGGCCTATAGGACTGCATATAAAACACCCTTAGGAATGTCACCTTATCGATTAGTGTACGAAAAAGCATGTCATTTGCCTTTAGAATTGGAAAACAAAGCATTTTGGGCACTAAAGGAATTGAACTTCTGTCTCACTGATGTGGGAACATTGCGTTCTTTGCAATTGCATGAATTAGAAGAGCTAAGGCATATGGCATATGAAAATGCTAAATTATATAAGGAAAAAACCAAAATCTGGCATGATAGCAGACTTAGGCCTAAAGATTTTAAAAAGGGGCAACAAGTGCTGTTATTTAATTCGAGATTGAAGATCTTCCCTGGAAAACTTAAATCACGATGGTCCGGACCATTTATTATTACTAATGTCTTCACTTATGGTTCAGTTGAAATCCAGAATCCTGAGAAAGAAGAGTCGTTTTTGGTAAACGGTGTACGATTAAAGCATTTCTACGAAGAAGGAGATTCGTGGACGCTCTCAACCTTCCTCTTATCGGAAGCATAGCAGATGCCAGAGAAAGTGAAGAGCAAGAGCTGAAGCGAGACATTTATTTTGCTTAATTTAGTTGTTAGAATATTGGTAAGCGGAATTTTGTGAACATTCCGTATGTATCGGGTTGTCGAGACCCGCCAAATTGAAATTTATAACACTGCCTAAGGCTTCTTCAAAACTTGTAGAAAGCGGTAGTCAGGATCGTACCATAGGGAATTTAATAGCTTAATCTAAATTTAGAATTTTAATTGCTTAATGTGAGAAAATGTTGATGGGGGGTTTTGAGAATTAAGAGAAGAAAAGAGAAAATAAAGGGAAAAATTAAATGACAATTTGGAATAACGGGAGAAATGGAAATTGTAATGAAAACACTCAATCTAAAGGTGCGGCGCGAGCGTGGGCGGTCTGGGCTGCTGCCTCCGTTGGGCGCTGACCTCTCGGGTCTTGGCCCATTTTTGGCTCGTTTTGGCTCCCAAGCTCTGTTTTGCCTATCTTCTTGACCCGAACACTTCCCGAAACCTCCTAAATGACCGTTTTAACCCTGAAATTCATAATTTGACTTCCCGAGCTCTTTGCCACGAAATACCTAAAATAAGGAGATTTAATTGAATTAAGCATGGCATTTAGCTAGATTTAAGGCTATAATTATAGCTCTATTTTAGAGCTATCAAAATACCCCCGACCTGAATCTTGCTAGTCCTCGAGCAAGGAATACTTTGATTTATCTCATAAGAATAAGCATGCATGCTGACGACTCGAATCTCAATACTTGCCAAACAAGATAGTCATGCTAACGGAAAACAATCAAGCATATGCATAATTTGTGAACATTTCAAAATATTAACTCCTATTCCTTAACGTGTGTGTGTGATTAGCGCCTCCTATCCTAGCTTCCATAGACCCGGAATCACCTTAATCGATCCTAATACTCATTGATAGCTCCAAAATAGAGCTATCATGATGTCCCTAATTCTAGCTAAAACCATGACATATATTGATTAAAATGCTTCCTTGTAGGTGATTTCATGGTGAAGAGCTCGGGAAGTCCATTGATGATTTTCGGGGCTAAAAAGGTCATTTAAGAGGTTTCGGGAAGTGTTCGAGTCAAAAAGATAGGACAAACGGAGCTCGGGAGCCAAAACGACCCAAAATTGGGCTTAGACCCGAGAGGGCAGCGCCCAGGCGCCGGCGCCCAGCGCCCAGGCGTCCAACGAAGGCAACAGCCCAGCACGCCCACGCCCGCGCCCAGACGGCCAGACGCGCGCGCGCCCCGCGCGCCCGTCATCGAAGGTCCGCGCGCGCGCCGCTCGCCTCACCCGCGCCTAGACCGTCCTCGCCCGTGTCCGCGCGCCCGTCATCGAAGGTCCGCGCGCGCCGCTCGGCATCGCCCGGTCCGTGTCCGCGCGCGTCGCTCGGCCGCCTCAGCGCCCGAGCGCCCGTCATCAAAAGTCTCGCGCGCGCGCCCACGCCTCGCCTCGCCCGCGCGCACACCTCTTCCCTGACGCAAAATACCAGTCATCTAAAGTCAGCTGAAGCCCGACATTAAAAGTGAACAAAAATACCCGGTTTGTAAATTTTCCAAAGGGCTCAGCGCCTAGGCGCTGACTTATAGCGCCTAGGCGCTGTCCCGATTCTGTGCGCGCGCCCCCGCGGCGCCAAGGCGCTGACTTATGGCGCCTAGGCGCTAGTCTGACGCAGAAATGGGTATTTATGTCCGTTTTTGCTGATTTTAGGTCATTCTCTCCCAATTCTTCCGCCCCCATTTGTTGTGGAGCTAAATTCTTGAGCCAAAACACATTTCTTACCCATTCTAATAGATTAGAGTGGGTTTATTGTTGATTTCTCTTGGATTTCACAACGGGCAACTAAGGCGATTTTCCACCATTTTTGGGCTTCTTCTTCTCCTCTTTGTATGCTACTAAGCTCTTCCATGGGGGATTGGATTTATCCATCCTTCATGGAAGGCTAAACTAAGGTTAGTGCTTGATTTGAGTTTGGATTTGTGAAATTATGGGTGTTTGGGGAGATTTTCCCCTTTGTAATTATTGATGTGATTAGCTTGTTTATGCATCTTCTTGCTTGTTCTTCATAAAATCTAGCATGTGTAGCTAAATTAGGTTGACGCCCTAGTTCCTATGCATGATAGAGGGCTAAAGGTTGGGACGTATAATTGCCCATACCGCTAGGTAGCACGGGTCTAAGCATGGCTAATTAGTTCGGCCCAAAGTGAGAGTTGGTAATCTGAATTAATTAACGTTTTCATGTTAGGCTTAAGGCAAGAGAGAAACCAGGTTAGTCTTAGGATTAAGCCGTCGCGATGTTCCCGTCACTGGCACGTAGTCGATTCAGGGGTCGCTACCTTGGATAGATTATTGGCCAAGTTTAATTAGAACTGCACGCATCTAATTAAATCCTTGGGTCATTTGAGTTAGAGATAACTAAATGAATTGTGTGCATGAATTGGCTAGCGAGCAAAATGTATCGATGAACCGAACTTCCATAACGAGCAATTCCATTTCTCAAAGTTAAGCACGACCGTTTAATTTTTGCACGTTGTCATTTAATTTTCCGTTAGCTTGCATATTAGGAGCTCCCTTCCCCCCAAACCAAATTACCATTCTTTCATTTTAATTTGTGCATACTTTTTATCATTAGCAAACTAGGCTTAGTTAGATTAAATTTCATATTTCCCTGTGGATCGACCCCGTTACCACTAGCTGCAAAGCTTAGTAGTTTCGATAATTATAAATTTTATTTTGGCGGGATTCGACACCCCGAAAATTAGTTGGACATTCAAAAATACTTCTACCAAAATTGGCGCCGTTGCCGGGGAATTAAAAATTTTCTTTATTTCTTTTTGTACAGTTTAATTATTTTGTATTATTTTACGCGTTTTTGTTTGAGTTTTTGGAGCGCAGTCATTCTTTGAAAATTCAAAAGAAGCGCCACGATGGAGGTCGTGGGTAATCTTGACCATCAAAGAACCATGAGGGAGCTTGCATCATCTGAGCTAGGCCGGAACACATCGAGTATATCGTATCCGGTAGCTTCAGGTAATTTTGAATTTAAAGCTGGTCTGGTTGACTTATTACCTTCTTTTTATGGTAATACAGATGAGAATCCCGTCAGACACCTCAAGGCATTTCAGATGGTGTGTTCGTCATTCAGGACCGACGACATCACCGAAGATCAACTCCACCTTAGAGCCTTTCCTTTCACCTTGAAGGGGGAGGCAAGAGAGTGGATGTATTACCTACCGACCGAGTCCATTACTTCTTGGGCAGAGCTGCAGGGAGCGTTCTATGCGAAATATTTTCCACCTCCCAAGGTCGCCGCCTTTAGAAGAATGATTAATAGAATTGAGCAAGGAGAAAAAGAGACGGTTCTCGAGTGTTGGGAGAGATTTGGTCGGTTGTGTGAGGATTGTCCCAACCACCAAGTGTCTGACCAACGCCTAATTCTGAATTTCTACGAGGGTCTCTTACCGCCAAACCGACAGTTAGTTGATGTCGTCAGTGGCGGTTCGCTCATGGACAAAACACCCGCTGAAGCTAGAGCTTTGATTTCCAACTTGGCTAGAAGCTTGGAGCGGAGTGGAGATGGAGACAAGGAGAAAGATCGCCTGATCAGGGACGTGGATGAGCTTAAGGCTCAACTTTTTGAGGTAAGTAGTGCTATTCTTGCTTTGAAAAATAACTCACAACCCCGTCCTTCTGTTTCAGGTAGATCGTTGGAAGAGATACTTGAATCACAACACAGGGAAACTCGAGAGCAGTTTCAAACTTTGAGCGATGCAGTGATTCAAGTCAGTAAGAGGTTGACAGTGATTGAGCATCAGAACGCGGAGAGCGCTAGTGCCATCACTCTGAGAAGTGGGAAGCATCTTCCCACTAATACCCCGCCAGTGGAAGTCGATCATGGCCATGTCGAGCCACAGACAAAAAATCCCGAACCACGGTGGCATGGGGTAAACTTCGATCCTACATGCACTAGAGTTTATGTGCCTAAGGCTCCTTTTCCTAGCAGGTTAGCGAGACCGCCCAAGGAAAACTACGAGAAGGAGTTCCTGGACACATTCAGGAAAGTAGAGATCAACATCCCTCTGTTGGACGCCCTGAAGGAAATTCCGAGGTACGCCAAGTTCCTCAGGAAAATTTGCACCAACCAGAGGAAGACAAAGGAGAGTGAACGCGTCGTGGTAAGTGAGAACGTCTCTGCTGTGATCACAAAGAACTTACCGGTTAAATGCGACGATCCAGGTATGTTCTCTCTCCCTTGTAAGATTGGAGGTATGCATATTAGAAGAGCAATGCTTGATCTAGGAGCCTCCATTAGCGTTATGCCGTATTCCATTTATCAGAAACTGAAACTGAAAGGAATGACTAAAACAGGAACAATTATTCAACTTGCTGATAGAACCTCTGTGCATCCCCTATGAATAGTTGAAGATGTGTTAGTGCAAGTTAATGAATTAATTTTTCCTGTTGACTTCTATGTTCTGAAAATGGATGAAAATGATTCCTCTTCGCATGCTTCGATCTTATTAGGTAGGCCCTTTATGAAAACTGCTAAAACTAAAATAAATGTGGATAAGGGCATTTTATCTGTTGAGTATGGCGGAGAGGTTGTTGAGATGCCTTTGCCCGATGTAGAAGAGCATGTTGATGATGTCAAGTAGACACTTTTGAATTTGTAGCTCGTAATGAATGCATGACTGTTGAGGATGGGGATGACCCATTATTTTTAACTGAACTTTTTGATGATTATGAGTTGCATGAGCCATCCTTGACTGAATTTTGTGATTCATCTGTTTCTGCTTTGACAACTGTTGAGAACTCTGCTAATCTACTTCCTTCCACTTTACCTTGCACTTTTGGAAATGAAATGACTAATCAAACCATTCTAGATTTAGAACCACCGGTTAATGTTGAGTCGCATGCTGTTTTTGATGAGCTTAAAATGAATGACTTGCATGAATCTGGTTCTACTTTGCAATTGGTTGATAAATCCTATGTGCACCCCTTGGAAAAGGTGGAAGATGTTTTGGGCAAAGTAAATGACCCGTTCTTTTCTGCTGATCCTTTTGCTTTAGGAATGCATGAAAATTTCTCTCATGTTTTTGCATCAATTTTATGGGATCAACCTTTTGTTAAACCTGCAAAATTTAAAATTGATGTTGTATGTGCGCAGAAGGCACGAGAGAAAGAATTGTTCATGGATTTTCGCAGGAAAGAGGTGATTAGGAAGATGGATGGGGCATCTTCCAAGTTCGACTATGGATGAGTTGACGAGAGAATACAGTCGAGCAATCGACTCTAAAAATTTGCGCTTCTCGGAGGCACCCGAGTTTGAACTGTAATTCTGTTCTTTATCGCTTTGCTTTTGGTTATATTTGCTTTTGAGTTGTTGTTTGTTTTCTTGTTTTCTTAGGAGAAAAGGTGGAATGGCCGACAATTCGAGAGCGCATTGGAGGGCGATGGTGCACATCTCCACCCGTCAGCTCCATAAAATTCAGGGGAGGTTTTCTGTTCCCTTAGAATTTTATTGTTTTTATAGTTGAATGCATTGGGGACAATGCATATCTTAAGGTGGGGGGTGGAGTTTGTTGATAGATAGAGATGAGACTTCTTAGTAGTTGTCGAGCATATGTGTACTCTGGCTGTTAGATTAGATTCTGAATGCATGTGTCCGATGAGGACGGTCTGTGATTTGCTTGTGAACACTCCGTATTTGCATGGTTCGAAAATTTGACGATGTATGCACATTTTGAGCCTATTTTAAAAAAATTTCTGTTATTTCCCTACTTTCACTGAGCACATAGCACTCTTATCCTCAGTTCTGTACGTCTAGACTGATCTTATTTTGTCTGAAACCTTGTTGTCACCCCGAAAAGTACCATTAGGGAGGGTTGATGTGTAGAAGTAGTAATGACTCATTTGTGTATAGCGAAGCTATTGCCTAAAAAAAAAGTGTTAGCATGAAAAATAAAAACTCTAGAGTTGCTCCTCCTTCTTGTGTTGCCCGTGTAACCAGGGGCGATCGTGTAACCCACGGTTGTCACTCCATGAAAGGGGAACTAATGGAAGTGAGCAATGGTCCTTAAAAACGTGAAGCTAAAATTTGGTTTGACGTGTTAGGCTCTCTTGGAGAAAAATAAAAAAAAAGTGGTTCAAAAAGAAAAATGGGTACAAAGTACTCAAGGAAAAAGAATAAAATTTAGGCCTTATGTTTTGTTGCTCTTCCTATCACTAAAAGCCGTAGACTGTTCTTATCGCCATAAGTAGGGGGAAAACGAGTTATACGACTGTATAAGGTTGTTCCGGGCTTGCGTGAGCTTGGTTGAGAGGTGCTAAACACACACACACGTAAGGGAATAGGAGTTTAAATTTTGAAATGATTTCAACGTTTGCATGCTTTTGATGGTTTTGAATTTATTACAAGTACCTTGTTTCACAAGCATTGAGATTAGAGTCCAAGCATGCATTTGATTCTTTGAAGATTATTGAGAGTATACCTTGCTCGAGGACTAGCAAGTTTTAGGTCGGGGGTATTTTGATAGCTCCAAAATAGAGCTATCTTGATGTCCCTAATTCTAGCTAAAACCATGACATATATTGATTAAAATGCTTCCTTGTAGGTGATTTTATGGTGAAGAGCTCGGGAAGTCCGTTGATGATTTTCGGGCCTAAAAAGGTCATTTAAGAGGTTTCGGGAAGTGTTCGGGTCAAAAAGATTGGACAAACGGAGCTCGGGAGCCAAAACGACCCAAAATTGGGCTTAGACCCGAGAGGGCAGCGCCCAGGCGCCGGCGCCCAGCGCCCAGGCGCCCAACGAAGGCAACAGCCCAGCACGCCCACGCCCGCGCCGCACGCCCGCGCCCAGACGGCCAGACGCGCGTGTTGCGTGCTCAATGTGTAAAGATAATTATGCAAAAGTGTAGAGAGAGCACTTAGAACATGCAAGCATACATGGTCTCACAGCAAGTAGTAAGTATATTTCATTCGTTTTTTCCACAGAGACTCATTTTTAGCTATTCGCGAAGTGTGTTTGTTAAGAAAGATGGGATGAATTTGATGGGGTAAAATTGGTTTTTAATTATCTACTTTTTGCTGAATGTATAAAGGGATATACCATAAACAAATGCAAGTTAAAACTAGACTTAAAAGACAAGAGATGGAATTAATAAACAAGAAAGAAAACAGCTAAACAGAAGGAAAAATCTGGCAGAATTGCGAGGACCGCAATGTTTCCGCAATTAAACAGCAGCGAAAGTGTGTAAATGGGTGAATTAAGGGCTACTAATGACTATCCTATAGGCATTTTCTTACGATTCTCAAGCATTGGATCAACTCTCTATACATCAAACTCACTCTATCTCAAGTATCGTCCGATTCCATGCATTAGAGTCTTAAGTTTACTCGACTTCAAAGTAAGGACTTAAGCATCTTGTTTAAGCAGGAGTGTTTAGTTTGTACTAGGGGAACGCCTATTCCTAGGCCGTTTCCTGATTATCATGAAAGGCTAGCATGATTATATGACTCTGAACTCTTACTCCTTCCAGAGGTTAGGAGTTCTTCGGACAAAATGGATGGCCAATCGAAATTGCCCGTGGGATGAAGCTCACATACAATCAATGTTCGAGTGTTAATCTGCCTACTTGATTCACGTTTTTTAGCCTATAGTTCTGTCATTAGCATGCCCCTAAGTGACTTAGCTACTCATGGATATATAGAGAACAGAAATGGTAGATAAGATAGACATGCTTAGAAGGGAAATGTGCTAAAAACAGTAAGCAAAACCTGTAGCAGAAGATGGGAAATGAGAAATGCAGAAATGAACTTTGATTGCTTTGATTGTTTGACAACAAAGGAAAGCTTTAAAAGAAGTGATTAAAAGGCAGACAACAACGAAATGCAGTAACTCAAACTCTAAACTAAGAACAACAGTGATCAGAAATGGAAGTAAGAAGAACAAGACAGAAAAGCAGTAAAGGATTGCTGGAAAGCTTCGTGGCAGTCGCCTCGAATGAAGTTGATGAAAAGTCAGCCTTGCTTGGATGAATCCAATCGAGAGAGAAGAAGAATCTCCTCTCCTTCCTATCAGATTATCGACTCCAAAAGCTGAGACTCTCACTCCAACAAACGGCAAAGGAAAACAGAGAGAAATGATGGACTGCGAGAAGACTTCTGCGCTTCGAATGATGATCAAACCTCCGACTTTGGCCCCCTTTTATAGTAGTTTGCAGGTGCGTTTGGGCCAAGGAGAACCATCAATCTTCAACGTCGTATATCAGAATAGATGGAGGAGAAAGAACGAATCCCTGAAATAACGGAAATTAACAGAAAAAGATCAGTCAACTTACGGTTTTCACTTAAATAATTGCGGTCACCGCAATGTTTTCGCAATTCATTCGCAATGCTCATTTTTTCATTCTTTTCCTTCGGTTTTCAACCCTTTTTCTACCTATTGTACATAAGTCCTATTTTAGCTACCTTCTTCTAATTCTCATATTAAAGCATAGGTTTAGGCTAAATGCTAACAAAAACACCTAAAAGTGTACATCTTCCTAAGCTAAATGGGTTCTAAATAAGTCACTTTCAGAGACTTAACAGCGCGCGCGCCCCGCGCGCCCGTCATCGAAGGTCCGCGCGCGCGCCGCTCGCCTCAACCGCGCCCAGACCGCCCACGACCTCGCGCGTCCTCGCCCGTGTCCGCGCGCGTCGCTCTGCCGCCTCAGCGCCCGAGCGCCCGTCATCAAAAGTCTCGCGCGCGCGCCGCTCGGCCGTTTGTTGCGTGCTCAATGTGTAAAGATAAATATGCAAAAGGGTAGAGAGAGCACTTAGAACATGCAAGCATACATGGTCTCACAGCAAGTAGTAAGTATATTTCATTCGTTTTTTCCACAGAGACTCATTTTTAGCTATTCGCGAAGTGTGTTTGTTAAGAAAGATGGGTTAAATTTGAGGGGATAAAATTGGTTTTTAATTACCTAAGTTTTGCTGAATGTGTAAAGGAATATACCATAAACAAGTTAAAGTTAAAATCAGGCTCAAAAAACAAGAGATGGAATCAATAAACGAAGAAGAAAACAGCTACACACAATGCAATTTAGCAGAATTGCGAGAACCGCAATTAATCCGCAATTAAATGGCAGCGAAACTGATTAAAAGGGTGAATTAAGGGCTACTAATGACTATCCTATAGGCAGTTTATTACGATTATCAAGCTTTGGATCAACTCTCTATACATCAAACTCACTCTATCTCAAGTATCGTCCGATTCCATGCATTAGAGACTCAAGTTTACTCGACTTCAAAGTAAGGTCTTAAGCACCTTGTTAAAACAGGAGTGTTTAGTTTGTACTAGGGAAACGCCTATTCCTAGGCCGTTTCCTGATTACCATGAAAGGCTAGCATGATTATATGACTCTGAACTCTTACTCCTTCCAGAGGTTAGGAGTTCTTTGGACAAAATGGATGGCCAATCGAAATTGCCCGTGGGATGAAGCTTACATACAATCAATGTTCGAGTGTTAATCTGCCTACTTGACTCACGTTTTTTTAGCCTATAGTTCTGTCATTAGCATGCCCCTAAGTGATTTTAGTTACTCATGGATATGTAGAGAACAGAAATGGTAGATAAAACAGACATGCTTAGAAGATAAATGGACTTAAAACAGCAAGCCAAAGCCGTAGCAGAAACAGATGGAAACTGTAAAATGCAGAAGTATACTTCGATTACTTAAAGTGTTTGAATGACAAAGGGAAGCTCTAAAAGAAATGAATTCAAGACAGACAACAACGAAATGCAGTAATTGAAATGCTAAACTAAGAACAACAGTGATCAGAAATGGAAATGAGAAGAACAGAGCAGAAAAACAGTAAAGGTTTGCTAGAAAACTCCGTGGCAGTCGCCTCGAATGATGGTGATGAAAAGTCAGCCGTGCTTGGATGAATCCAATCGAGAGAGAAGAAGAATCTCCTCTCCTTCCTATCAGATTATCGGTTCCAAAAGCTTAGACTCTCACTCCAACAGACGGCAAAGGAAAACAGATGGAAATGGTGGACTGCGAGAAGACTTCTGCGCTTCGAATGATGACTGAACCTCCGACTTTGACCCCCTTTTATAGTAGTTTGCAGGTGCGTTTGGGCCAAGGAGAACCATCAATCTTCAACGTCATATATCAGAATGGATGGAGGAGAAAGAACGAATCCCTGAAAAGTCGGATCTAAACAGAAAAAGATCAGCCAACTTACGGTTTTAACTTGAATAATTGCGGTCACCGCAATTATTCCGCAATTCATTTGCAATGGTTATTTTTTCATTCTTTTCTTCGGTTTTCAACCCTTTTTCTACCTATTGTACACAAGTCCTATATTAGCTACCTTCTTCTAATTCTCATATTAAAGCATAGGTTTAAGCTAAATGTTAACAAAAACACCTAAATGTGTACATCTTCTTAAGCTAAATGGGTCCTAAATAAGTCACTTTCAGAGACTTAACACACCCCCAAACTTAAGGCTTTGCTTGTCCTCAAGCATACTAAGGACTTACTTAGGCTGCTGTTTCTTCTTCTTTAACTACTCACTAACTCCCTTATATTCTTGTCTATAGCAATGCTGTCCTGTGACACACTTCTAAGTTTTAGAACTAACCTCTTGTCTAGCTTCTTCTGACTTCACCTGCCTACTATACCCACTGCTTTTGCTAACCCCCTACTACTGATCTAACTACTTTTGTGATATCATGCCACTATCCCTAAGGTTTCAAATTCTACCAAGCTTTACTCCAGACTCAGTACATGCTTCTAGCTTATTTTTAATGTGTCTAGGATTCCTTAGAGTCATGCCAGTCTTAGTATTAACAGTGACAGTGGTACTTTTAGAGAACAACCTAAGCCCTGGCATCACTACATTGGATATACATTCATCTCCCTAGACAAACCTAAAAGCTACAACCTTGTGCTTAGCTCATTAAGGATCAGAGTTCTTTTTACATAGGACATCTAAGCCACAAGATTATAACTCCCAAGCATACATTCTTCTTCCCTATTTCTCCCTTTTTCCTTTTTTACTTAGGTGGAGTCTTCCCTTGGTTTGCCTTTTGATGCACTGCCACTTGTGGTTTACACCCTTGGCACTGATTACTTAGCAACTTGAGAAAGACTCCCCTCTTTATTCTATTTTTTCACTTTTTCTATTTTTTTTTTTAGGAGAAGAAGAATGCTTATGTCTTAAGGAAGAGAGGAATGTTCCTAGGCCTAGGGTGGCCTCCCCCAAACTTCAACTACTCATTGTCCCCAATGAGTGTTTGAGGTGGCACACCCCCAAACTTGTCCTAGAAGCATCTAGTCTAAAGTAAAACAAAGAGAATCTAAACATCCTAGGCATAGGCAAAACATTCTAGAAGCAACTATCCCAGCAGCAGAAAATTTGAACATAACAGACAGGTTTAAGGCCTTATGGTTTATGCATGCTGAGCACTATTCAGAGGCAAATTTAAACTATCAAAGGGTGTCCTATGACACTCATCCAGCATGCTTCAAGATCAGCTATATAAGGTAGTCATGCTAGCAACAAAAGATAGAATTTAACAGATCACAGCCTAACTAAACAGACAGTCCAAAACATGCAATCAGTCACAAAAATTGCGGGAACCGCAATTATTTCGCAATTCAATCTGGGCAGATTTAACATTAACTCAGGCCCCTAACATGTTTTTTTCCTGTTACTCATGCATCCTAAAAATAAAACTAAACTAACCTACCTAAACAGCTAACATCAGACTAGACTAAGCAAAAGAAAAAACATAAAACTGAACATTAAAAACAGATCAAAAATTGAATACAAAACAGCATACTATACATGATTCTATCAAAAAGCAGGAAAATTGTCTTTTGTTTCTTAAGGGATCAGTAATACTCCCTCTAGTGCTCTTCAAACCAGCACTCAATTCTCATCATCCTCATCTGGTTGCCTTGGTCGTGGGGGCACCCATGGAGTTAGGAGGTTGGTGGGGAAGTCTGGGAAGATGCACCCCAACTGGTCTGCAACTTCTCTGTCCCTCGCCTGCGCATAGTTGGCCCATTGAGCCATTCTCCTCTGCATGTCCATCAAGCAGGCCATGGATAGGGATTGTTCAGCAGCCAGCCTATCCAACTCAAATTCCATGTTGCCCTTTCTTCTCAGCCTTAGGTGTGCAGGCAACTCCAAATGGCCTGTGTAAGGCAGCTGCTGCTCCAAGCGCTCGGTGGGAACCCCTGCAAGTAAACACAATTTTGTTATAGTGTTGGGGAAAAATAATGGTCCCTTACCCTTTTTAGCACACTCAGCTATGGCAGCAGCGATGACTTCTCCCACGTTGATCGTGAGACCCCTCATTATAGCATAAACCAGCAGCGAACGGCTCTGGTTAATTGTAGTCTCATGAGTTACTGGGGAGAGTCTTCGTCTGACGAATGAAAACCACACAGCTGCCTTCGCCGTGAGGTTGGCACTCATGAGTGTGTGCCGCCCATTGCGTGACACCGTCCAGGAGGCTTCAGGCTGGCCAATTGTGCGAAGGGCCTCTTCTAGCACAGCCTCGGTCGGCTCATCTACTATCCGTGCATAATCTGTGTGCGCTTGGCCCCTGAGACCAAAGGCTTCATTGATGGCCTTGGCTGAGAAATCAACTTCCACCCCTCTGACCACAGATAGGCCATCCTCAGGGCTGAGCACATTGGCGTAGAAATCGTACACCATGCTCGAGTAGGCTGGATTGGGAGGTCTGCAGAATTCCTCCCAGCCATGGTTGATCACCCCTGCGCGCAAGAACTGCGGCAGGTCAGCAAGTCGATCAAGGAACCCCTTCTCGTGCAACAGGTCCCTTTTCCTCAGCTCAACACCCCGGGATTCAGCATCAGATGAGACATACCTCACTGACGGAGGTTCATCTTCAGGGTAGAGTTTAGCCTTCCCCTTATCGGCTGGTTTGGATGATGCAGCAGCCTCCACCTTGAGGCGTTTGAGCGAAGGCTCAGCACTCTCCTCGTCTGCTGAAGGCACTCGTTTGGCCTTCTTCTTCTTCAGCTTTTTGGACTTCTTGGCCTTGCCCATCTTGGCCTTCTTTTTCTTTTTCTTAATGTTGATCTGTTGGAGGCAAGCCCCCAACGTTTCTTCCATAGAATCGTCCTGCTGTGCAGGCTCGGCAGGGCTATCTTCTCTCATAGGCGAGAAGACTTCGTCTTCTCCAGCATCTCCACTGCCTTGCGTGGACTCTTGATAATCCCCATATGGGAATTCAGGATCAGGCTGTGGAGCCTTGTGCGATGGCGTGGGAGTGTGTTCTGCTGATGGTAGATGCGCAGAACTCAGTGGCGACGATGGCAGTTCAGGACTCTGCGCTGCTGCAAGTGGCGGATCAGAACTCTGAGGTGCTGGAGACAACTCGAAGCTCTGTGCAGGCAGTGACGATTCTGCGCTTGGCACTGGTTCAGACGAGAAGGGACTGCGCGCAGGTGACACAGACGGCGACGAACCTTCTTTGGCTGACTCGTGGGCTGCACGATCAGTTTCTTGACTCTCCACAGAGGGAGTCTTGGCGGTGCTTGGTTCGGCAGCAGTCGTGACAGTCCACCGACGTTTCTTTGGCGTGCCCACTGGCTCAGATGGGCCAGCAGGGATCTCAGTGACCACCCTCCACTTCTTCCTACGAATAGGAAGCTTGGAAAGGCGGCCAGTGCGTACAGCACCTTCATCAGCGAGGGCGAGAAGCGCTTCCCTCGCAGCCGCTTCAGCTGCGTCGTCGGCCTTCTTCTTGGCTGCGGATCTTTCAGCCCTAGTGGAAACCATTGTCGAGTCTTGAAGATCTTGAGAGAAGAATCAAAGATGGAGAGAATCGCAGAAATCTTGGAGATCAAAGAATGAGAGAATCGTATCAACGAGCGCGTTCTAACGGCTATAAATAAAACGGAAAAAATCCCAACGGCTCTTTTTGCGGATCCAGCAATTTTTGCGCAATTGTAGGGATATCTTTTCATTGAAATCTCCAACTTTGCTCGTCCGTATCTTTTATTTGGCTCAACCGTTTCTCGAGTTTTAAAGCCTGATTTACTCTCCTTGATCCCCTCTTTCGATTCCTTGCAAAAGTAAACAAAACAAACATTAAACACGTAATTAAAAACACATCACAAAACGTACAAACGATAAGCGAAAAAACAGTAAAAATAAACTAAGGCATTGGCCTTGACTGAACGAGCTCAGTAACCACTCGTTCTCTCTCGTTTCTAACTTCATGCTTCACGTAGGAGGAAGGCCGAGAGAGTCTTCACATCCCCCTCCTCGTAGTAGTGCTTCAACCTAGCACCATTGACCATAAATGGCTGGCCTTGCTGCAAATTTTTGATCTCTATGGCACCATGAACAAAGACATTAGTAATAATAAATGGACCTGACCATCTAGACTTTAATTTGCCTGGAAATAGCTTTAATCGTGAGTTAAATAACAATACAAGTTGGCCCTTCTTAAAGTCTTTGATCCTGAGTCTACTGTCATGCCATATTTTTGTCTTTTCTTTGTACATTTTGGCATTCTCATAGGCCATGTGCCTAAGCTCGTCAAGTTCATGTAGCTGTAAAGATCTTAATGTCCCCGCATCCTTCACACAAAAATTTAATTCTTTCATGGCCCAAAATGCCTTGTTTTCCAACTCAAGTGGCAAGTGGCAAGCCTTGCCATACACCAACCTATAGGGAGACATTCCTAGAGGTGTCTTATATGCTGTTCTGTAAGCCCAAAGTGCATCCTCAAGCTTGAAAGACCAGTCTTTCCTATTAGGTTTGACTACCTTTTCTAGGATGTTTTTTATCTCCCTATTGGAAATCTCAGCTTGGCCATTTGAGTGTGGGTGGTAGGGAGTAGCTACCCTATGCCTAATGTTATACTTAGCCAATATTTTCTCCATAGCCTTATTGATGAAATGTGACCCCTCATCACTAATGATAGCACGAGGAGTCCCAAATCTAGTGAAAATGTGTCTATGCAAGAAGTTAGTGACTGTTTTAGCATCATTATTAGGACATGCCTTAGCTTCTACCCACTTTGACACGTAGTCTACTGCTACTAAAATGTACAGGTTACCTGATGATGGAGGGAATGGTCCCATGAAATCAATGCCCCACACATCAAAGAGCTCCAACTCTAAGATGTAGGTGAGAGGCATCTCATCCTTACGACTGAGGTTACCTGTCCTTTGGCATTCGTCACAGTTGTGGGCATAGTTGTGGGCGTCCTTGAAGATTGTTGGCCAGTAGTAGCCACTCTGAAATACTTTAGCAGCTGTTCTTTGACCACCAAAGTGCCCACCGTAAGGAGATGAGTGACAGTGCTGCAGCACAGACTTCGCTTCAGCAGCTGTAACACACTTCCTCAACAACCCATCAGCACAGGTCCTGTAAAGTATGGGGTCATCCCAGATGAATTTCCTTGCTTCATGGAGGAACCTCTTCTTCTCTTGTCCTCCCTTGAACACTGGCAATACCTGTGATGCACGGAAGTTAGCAATGTCAGCAAACCAAGGTTCCTCATCGTTTTCACGATGAGTCAAAGCAAAGATATGTTCATCTATAAAAGCATCAGAAATTGCGGGGTCCGCAATTTTTTCGCAATTGTGCTGCAATCGAGACAGGTGATCTGCAACCACGTTTTCACATCCCTTCTTGTCCCGAATGTCCAAATCGAATTCCTGCAGCAATAACACCCATCTAATTAATCTAGGCTTAGCATCAGCCTTCCTCATAAGATATTTTAAAGCAGAATGGTCAGTATATACAATGGTCCTAGTTCCTACAATATAGTTCCTAAATTTTTCACAAGCAAATACTACAGCAAGCATTTCCTTCTCTGTAGTTGTATAGTTACATTGAGCCTCATTCAAGGTCTTACTAGCATAATAGACAGGATGTGTGAGCTTGTCAATCTTCTGTCCTAACATGACTCCTACAGCATAGTCACTAGCATCGCATAGCATCTCAAATGGGAGATCCCAATTTGGTCCTACTATGATTGGTGCTGTGACCAGTGCTTCCTTAAGGGTTTTCCAAGCTAATACACATTCCTTAGAGAAGATGAATGGCCTACCTAGCTCCAGTAGCTCACATAGAGGCTTGGCTATCTTAGAGAAGTCCTTGATGAACCTTCTATAGAAGCCAGCATGTCCTAGGAAACTCCTAATAGCTTTGACATTCTGGGGCTCTACCAACTTCTCTATGACCTCTATTTTTGCCCTATCCACTTCCACACCTGCCCTTGACACTCTATGTCCTAAAACAATCCCTTCATCTACCATAAAGTGGCACTTTTCCCAATTTAGGACTAGGTGGGTTTCTTCACACCTAGTCAGGACTTGTCCTAGGTTCTCTAGACAGGTTTTAAATGAGTCCCCAAAGACTGAGAAGTCATCCATGAATATTTCTATTATGGACTCATCCAACTCAGAGAAGATCGCCATCATGCACCTTTGGAAAGTTGCCGGTGCATTGCATAAGCCAAAAGGCATTCTGCGGAAGGCAAACGTTCCAAAAGGGCAAGTGAAGGTAGTCTTCTCCTGATCCTTAGGGTCTATAGTGATTTGATTATAGCCAGAGTACCCATCTAAAAAACAATAGTAGGCTCTACCAGCTATTCTGTCTAGCATCTGGTCAATGAATGGTAGAGGGAAATGGTCTTTTTTAGTTTCTTTATTCAACTTCCTGTAATCCATACACACTCTCCACCCTGTGACAGTCCTTGTTGGAATCAGTTCGTTGTTCTCATTGACTACCACAGTTATTCCCCCCTTTTTAGGTACACATTGGATGGGGCTCACCCACTGGCTACTAGCTATGGGGAAAATTACTCCTGCATCTAACCACTTTATTATTTCTTTCTTTACTACCTCTTTCATAGAGGGGTTTAACCTACGCTGGTGATCTACCCTAGGTGTGTGCTCTTCCTCTAGTATGATTTTATGCATGCAATAAGAAGGGCTAATGCCTCGAATATCAGCAATAGTCCATGCTATAGCCTTCCTATGTTGCTTAAGCAGTAAAATTAAATCAACCTCATGCTGTTCACTTAGCTTAGAAGAAATAATTACAGGCAGCGTATCATTATCTCCTAGATATGCGTATTTGAGGTGAGTTGGTAGTGGTTTTAGTTCTAGAACAGGTGGATGCTCAATAGAGGGCTTTAACGGATTTACAGTTCTATCAGTTAAGTCTATAGTCATACATACATGCTGAGGTCTATCTACAGGCATATTCATTATGTCAGATACATTTAGATCATCTACATCTAATCCTACATATTCGTTAGCATGCTTGGTTAATAATACATGCTCTAATTGTTCTTCCATTAGTGAGTCAACAACATCAACGCTAGCACAAGACTCAGAATCAGAGGGATACCTTAAAGCTTTGTAAACACTAAATTTTACCTCTTCATCATGAACCCTCATAGTTAACTCACCTTTTTGCACGTCTATTAGTGCCCTACCTGTAGCTAAAAATGGTCTACCTAGCAGGATGGGAACCTCCTTGTCTGCCTCATAGTCCAGGACAATGAAATCTGCAAGGAAAATAAATTTGTCAACTTTAACTAGAATATCCTCAATCTTACCTTCTGGATATGCGATGGATCTGTCTGCTAGTTGTAAAGTGACTGTGGTTGGACGTGCTTCTCCCATTCCCAATTGGCGAAATAGGGACAGGGGCATGAGATTTATGCTGGCGCCCAGGTCACAAAGCGCTCTGCCCACATGCTTGCCTCCAAGTTCTACAGGTAGGGTGAAGGAACCAGGATCCTTCTCCTTCTTGGGCAGCTTGTTTTGGAGGATGGCACTGCACTCCTCGGTGAGGTTTACTGTTTCAAACTCACCAATTATTTTTTTGTTAGTAATAATGTCCTTCAAAAACTTTACATATGAAGGCATAGACTGTAAAACCTCTACAAAAGGAATGTTAACATGCACTTGCTTAAGTATTTCTAAAAATTTATTAAAATGAACTTCCTGTTCCTGCTTCTTCTTCAACCTTCGAGGATATGGAGGTGGTGGCACATATGCAGGCACGTCAGGACGCCTTAGGATAGGTGGAGGCCTTGGAATTTCTTCTACGTCCTCTACAATTGGCTCTAGCCTGGCTCCTGATGTGCTAGTTGGTGGTGGACCTTGGCTCGGCAGAGACTCCAGTGGAGCACTAGACTCAGTGTTCTCTACTCTCTTTGGTGTGTCCTTTGTGTTGCTCACCAATGGTCTTCCACTCCTAAGTTCAATGGCTTGAACTTGTTCTTTGCCATCTCTCCTTGGTACCTCGGTATCAGCAGGGAGTCTACCTTGGGGCCTACTTTTAAGTTCATTGGCTAATTGGCCTACTTGGTTTTCCAGGCTCCTAAGAGTAGCTTGCTGGCTCTGAAGAGTAGCATCATTCTTAGCTATATATTCCTTGAGTAGGTTTTCTACAGAAGATCCTACAGATTGATTGTAAGGTTTTTGGTACATGGACTGGTTATGTTGGGGAGTGAAACCAGGTGTTCCACTCGGCCTTGGTTGGTTAGAATTTTGGTTAGTGTTCTGTTGGCCACCCCATGACAGGTTAGGGTGGTTTCTCCAACCAGGGTTATAGGTGTTGGAGTAGGGGTTATTCCTAGGCTGCTGCTGGCTTCCTACATAGCAGACCGAGGATGGATTCCCAGGGCAATATTCATAAGGGTGCCCTTCCCCACAGAATCCACAGATTGGTGCCTCGCCTTGACTTGGTTGAGTGCCCATTGACATGGCTGTGGCGGTATTGGCACTGGTTTGGAGATTGGTCTGAGCCATTTGCTTAACTAGGTTGGTCAGGGCATTTATTTGGGTGCTCATGGCGCTTAGAGCATCCTTGTCTTGAGCCCTAGTTGGCTCTACTGGATCGTCTGACCATCTACAGTGAGATGCTGAGATCTTCTCCAAGATCTCATAAGCTTCGTTGTAACTCTTGGACAACATGGAACCTCCAGCAGATGAATTTAGAACTTGTCTGGTGCTGGGGTTGCATCCTTTAAAGAAAACTTCTATTTGGATACACCATGGAATGCCATGGTGTGGACATTTAATGAGAAGGTCTTTGAATCTTGTCCAAGCTTCGTGAAGAGACTCATTATCAGCTTGTTTAAACTTTATGATATCATCACGAAAGGTTGAATTCCTATCAGGTGGGAAGTATTTGACTAGGAATTTTTGTGCTAAATCTGTCCAATTGCGGACAGATCCTGAGGGTAAAGAATTTAACCATGTTTTGGCTTTGTCCCTCAAAGAGTAAGGGAAAAGATATAGCCTCAGGGCTTCTTGGGAAACTCCAGGGATTAGGAATGTGTCACTAACTCCTAGGAAGTTCCTAAGGTGGTTATGGGGGTCCTCATTTTCTATTCCAAAGAATTGTCCCACAGTGGACAACATTTGGAACATCACTGGCTTTAACTCAAATGAGTTGGCAGTGATTTCAGGACGGATTATGCTGGGGTTCAGCTCCCCAGGCATAGGTACTAGATATGACAGAATGGCACTATTCTTGTCATTCGCTATTTCGATGGGGTTGCGAATGGCTTGTGCCGGATTTGGAACTAGATCGCCCATTTCTTTAGTTTCAGGTGTGGTTTGAGGTACAGGAGGTTGTTTAAAGAGACGTTTCTTTGCCTTATTCCTAGCTCGAAGTGATCTTTCAGGTTCAGGATCGAACTCTAAATTACTATGTGAACGCTCACTCATAAACTACCTTAATAG
The DNA here is from genome assembly GCA_028017165.1 of Herpetospermum pedunculosum. Lineage (NCBI taxonomy): Eukaryota > Viridiplantae > Streptophyta > Magnoliopsida > Cucurbitales > Cucurbitaceae > Herpetospermum > Herpetospermum pedunculosum. Next base: position 37,375,909 of record CM051522.1, read on the forward strand.
CACCTGCAAAAGAAATGAAACAGATTAGTTTCACTCAATGATAAACTTGATTTTTCAAACTTAACAACTTCGTTTTCACTTAAAATAAGTCCCCGGCAGCGGCGCCAAAAACTTGTTGCGTGCTCAATGTGTAAAGATAAATATGCAAAAGGGTAGAGAGAGCACTTAGAACATGCAAGCATACATGGTCTCACAGCAAGTAGTAAGTATATTTCATTCGTTTTTTCCACAGAGACTCATTTTTAGCTATTCGCGAAGTGTGTTTGTTAAGAAAGATGGGTTAAATTTGAGGGGATAAAATTGGTTTTTAATTACCTAAGTTTTGCTGAATGTGTAAAGGAATATACCATAAACAAGTTAAAGTTAAAATCAGGCTCAAAAAACAAGAGATGGAATCAATAAACGAAGAAGAAAACAGCTACACACAATGCAATTTAGCAGAATTGCGAGAACCGCAATTAATCCGCAATTAAATGGCAGCGAAACTGATTAAAAGGGTGAATTAAGGGCTACTAATGACTATCCTATAGGCAGTTTATTACGATTATCAAGCTTTGGATCAACTCTCTATACATCAAACTCACTCTATCTCAAGTATCGTCCGATTCCATGCATTAGAGACTCAAGTTTACTCGACTTCAAAGTAAGGTCTTAAGCACCTTGTTAAAACAGGAGTGTTTAGTTTGTACTAGGGAAACGCCTATTCCTAGGCCGTTTCCTGATTACCATGAAAGGCTAGCATGATTATATGACTCTGAACTCTTACTCCTTCCAGAGGTTAGGAGTTCTTTGGACAAAATGGATGGCCAATCGAAATTGCCCGTGGGATGAAGCTTACATACAATCAATGTTCGAGTGTTAATCTGCCTACTTGACTCACGTTTTTTTAGCCTATAGTTCTGTCATTAGCATGCCCCTAAGTGATTTTAGTTACTCATGGATATGTAGAGAACAGAAATGGTAGATAAAACAGACATGCTTAGAAGATAAATGGACTTAAAACAGCAAGCCAAAGCCGTAGCAGAAACAGATGGAAACTGTAAAATGCAGAAGTATACTTCGATTACTTAAAGTGTTTGAATGACAAAGGGAAGCTCTAAAAGAAATGAATTCAAGACAGACAACAACGAAATGCAGTAATTGAAATGCTAAACTAAGAACAACAGTGATCAGAAATGGAAATGAGAAGAACAGAGCAGAAAAACAGTAAAGGTTTGCTAGAAAACTCCGTGGCAGTCGCCTCGAATGATGGTGATGAAAAGTCAGCCGTGCTTGGATGAATCCAATCGAGAGAGAAGAAGAATCTCCTCTCCTTCCTATCAGATTATCGGTTCCAAAAGCTTAGACTCTCACTCCAACAGACGGCAAAGGAAAACAGATGGAAATGGTGGACTGCGAGAAGACTTCTGCGCTTCGAATGATGACTGAACCTCCGACTTTGACCCCCTTTTATAGTAGTTTGCAGGTGCGTTTGGGCCAAGGAGAACCATCAATCTTCAACGTCATATATCAGAATGGATGGAGGAGAAAGAACGAATCCCTGAAAAGTCGGATCTAAACAGAAAAAGATCAGCCAACTTACGGTTTTAACTTGAATAATTGCGGTCACCGCAATTATTCCGCAATTCATTTGCAATGGTTATTTTTTCATTCTTTTCTTCGGTTTTCAACCCTTTTTCTACCTATTGTACACAAGTCCTATATTAGCTACCTTCTTCTAATTCTCATATTAAAGCATAGGTTTAAGCTAAATGCTAACAAAAACACCTAAATGTGTACATCTTCTTAAGCTAAATGGGTCCTAAATAAGTCACTTTCAGAGACTTAACACCGTTCGCCCAAGCCTCGCCTCGCCCGCGCGCACACCTCTTGCCTGACGCAAAATACCCGTCATCTAAAGTCAGCTGAAGCCCGACATTAAAAGTGAACAAAAATACCCAGTTTGTAAATTTTCCAGAGGGCTCAGCGCCTAGGCGCTGACTTATAGCGCCTAGGCGCTATCCCGATTCTGTGCGCGCGCCCCCGCGGCGCCTAGGCGCTGACTTATGGCGCCTAGGCGCTAGTCTGACGAAGAAATGGGTATTTATGTCCGTTTTTGCTGATTTTAGGTCATTCTCTCCCAATTCTTCCGCCCCCATTTGTTGTGGAGCTAAATTCTTGAGCCAAAACACATTTCTTACCCATTCTAATAGATTAGAGTGGGTTTCTTGTTGATTTCTCTTGGATTTCACAACGGGCAACTAAGGCAATTTTCCACCATTTTTGGGCTTCTTCTTCTCCTCTTTGTATGCTACTAAGCTCTTCCATGGGGGATTGGATTTATCCATCCTCCATGGAAGGCTAAACTAAGGTTAGTGCTTGATTTGAGTTTGGATTTGTGAAATTATGGGTGTTTGGGGAGATTTTCTCCTTTGTAACTATTGATGTGATTAGCTTGTTTATGCATCTTCTTGCTTGTTCTTCATAAAATCTAGCATGTGTAGCTAAATTAGGTTGACGCCCTAGTTCCTATGCATGATAGAGGGCTAAAGGTTGGGACGTATAATTGCCCATACCGCTAGGTAGCACGGGTCTAAGCATGGCTAATTAGTTCGGCCCAAAGTGACAGTTGGTAATCTGAATTAATTAACGTTTTCATGTTAGGCTTAAGGCAAGAGAGAAACCGGGTTAGTCTTAGGATTAAGCCGTCGCGATGTTCCCGTCACTGGCACGTAGTCGATTCAGGGGTCGCTACCTTGGATAGATTATTGGCCAAGTTTAATTAGAACTGCACGCATCTAATTAAATCCTTGGGTCATTTGAGTTAGAGATAACTAAATGAATTGTGTGCATGAATTGGCTAGCGAGCAAAATGTATCGATGAACCGAACATCCATAACGAGCAATTCCATTTCTCGAAGTTAAGCACGACCGTTTAATTTTTGCACGTTGTCATTTAATTTTCCGTTAGCTTGCATATTAGGAGCTCCCTTCCCCCCAAACCAAATTACCATTCTTTCATTTTAATTTGTGCATACTTTTTATCATTAGCAAACTAGGCTTAGTTAGATTAAATTTCTTATTTCCCTGTGGATCGACCCCGTTACCACTAGCTGCAAAGCTTAGTATTTCGGTAATTATAAATTTTATTTTGGCGGGATTCGACACCCCGAAAATTAGTTGGACATTCAAAAATCCTTCTACCACTCATCTTCCCCCTACTTCTGGCAAAAAGAACAGACTATCGGCTTTTCAATGTCCGAAAGAATAACAAAACAAAAGGCCTAACTAATTTTTCTTCTTTTCTTTTCTTGAGAGCCTAACACATCAAGCATTTGTTTCGCTTCACGTTTTTAAGGACTAGTGCTCACTTCTGTTAGTTGCCCTTTCATGCATTGGCAACCGTGGGTTACACGATCGCCCCTGGTTACACAGGCAACACAAGAAGGAGGAGCACCTCAGAATATTTTGCAAACATGCTTTCACTCTCAATGAACATTTTTTTTATAGCCACATAGCTTTGCTAAATCAAATGATTCGTTATAAATTCTAACACATCAAGCCTCCCTAAATGGACCTTTCGGGGTGACAACGAGTTTTCAGACAAAATAAAATAATTCTAAGCCTATAGAACTAAGAGTAAGATGTCTACGTGCTCAGTGAATGTAGGGGAATAATCAATTTTTTTTTAAAATATGCTCAAAATATGCATACATTCTCATAATTTTCTCGCAATGCACAACTATGGAGTATTTACAAATAAATCACAGAAAGTCCTCATCGGACAACATGCATTCAGATTCCTAAACATCTCAAAATCAGAATATGACATGCTCGAGAACTACAATGAAGTTCAAATATAAATTCCACCCCCCACCTAAAAGACTGCATTGTCCTCAATGCATCTAATCCACCATATAATCAATGATAACAACAAAAATTAAAGGGAACAGAAACCTCCCCTGAATTTTTGTGGGATCGGTGAGAGGGTACGCACAACTTCAAATTCAATGTAGTTCCGAAATATCGGTCATCTCTCGTTTATTACCTAAGAAAGCAAAATAACAAACTTAAAAAACTAAAACTAAACAAGCAAAAACTATAAAAAAAAAACAGCAACTAATCAAAAATACAGTTCAATGCTCGGGTGCCTCCGAGAAGCGCAAATTTTTAAAGTCGATTGCTCGACTGAATTCTCCCTTTCAAATTCATCCATAGTCCAATGGCGCGGGGGGTACTCCAATCGTCCCTTCGTCCGCGTCGGACCTACAAACATCCATTAAACAAAATTTTTCTTTTCGTGCCTCATGCACGCCAACATCATCATTATCAAATAACAAGCAGACAGATCCATCACCATTCACAATAAAATTTGGATCATCGTCAAAAGCATACAAAAAACAAGCAGATTTAGAATTAATCTCATTCAAATTCAGATTCCCGTTCTTATCACAAGTAGACTTTAAATCATGCATAAGAAATTCATTCTTAGTCTCATCAAATTCCACAGAGAGAGCACCCCTATCAACATCAATTTTGACCCTCGCGGTCTTCATAAAAGGGCGACCCAACAAAATAGAAGATGAGACAGTAGAAGGATTTCCATTCATATCCAGAACATAAAAGTCAACGGGAAAAACCATGTCATTAACTCTAACAAGAACGTCTTCTACCTTCCCTAATGAATGGATGTAAGCTCGATCGGCTAGCTGTACTACTACGCTCGTCTCATGCATTTCACTGAAGTTAAGTTCTTTAAACATGGCATGGGACATAACATTAATAGAGGCTCCGAGATCTATCATAGCATTTTTAACGACTCTACTACCTATCATGCAAGGAAGTGTGAACATACCTAGATCTCCGCATTTAGTAGGTAGAGTACCTGGAAGGATCGCTGAGACATTCTCTTTCTTCTTCTCATTATTCATTCTTGCCTTCATCTTGCAAGTAACCCAATCCTTAAAAAATTTAGCATATTTTGGGATTTTCCTCACGGCCTCCAAGAGTGGAATGTTTACCATTTCCTTTTGGAAGGTCTTTAAAACCACCTCATCTTCGTTCACATCCTTGGGCTTTGCAAGCCTACTGAGGAGGGGTGCAATGGGGATACTTGCTGGAACAATTTCATGCAATTCTTTCTTTTCTTCAAACTCTTCATTCAAAAGATGGCTCGTGGAAGGTGCATTCGGTTCGCTCTTCTTCTCTGGATCAAGACTCAACAAACGGCTTGGGACAACTTCATTACCATCACATAAATTTATTGCACATACCTGCTCGAAGGGATTAACTGTCAAGTGTGGAGGTATCATCCAAGGGTTTCTGCTGAGCTCTACAGGTGTAAAACGTGAAAGACTGTGTCCAACCTTCTTGATCGCACCCAAAACTCCTCGTCTTTAATCTCCATAGGGGGTCTCATCAACCTACTAGGGAAGGGAGCCTTAGGAACATAAGATTTCATATACGAAGGAGGATTGGAACATACCGGACTTCTTGAAGATGTTGCCTCCTTTCTTACCCTGGGCTTTTCTACCTTTCTCTCGCACTCAATGGAAACAGAGCGTGGTGAAATTTCCTCCCCACTTATGAGAGTGATAGCATTAATACTCTCCGCTTTACGAGTTTCCAACTTGACTATCCTCTCAGCTACTTGGGTTATCGCAGTGCTAAGGTTTTGGAATTGAACTTTATGTGACTCCACCAGAGATTCCATCATTTCCCCAAGTGATTTACCTGAAACAAAAGAACAAATTTGTGGTAAGCATTCTTTCAGTTCATATACAGCGCTACTTACCTCAGCCACGCGGTCCTTCAGCTCGTTCATTTCGCTTTCGAGGCGAATTTGTTCACTTCTTCCACCTCCATATTGCTGAATATTTCCAGCCATGCTTGAGATTAAGAGTCTAGCTTCATTTGGGGTTTTGTCCATGAGAGCTCCACCGCTAGCTGCATCAATCATCCTCTGATCATAAGGCAGCAAACCTTCATACACAAACCCAAAGAGAGTTTGTTCGGCGATCTTGTGATTTGGGCATTCTTCGCACAATCTAATAAACTTCTCCCAATATTCGTGTAGATTTTCGCCTTTGTCCTGCTGAACGGCACGGATTCTTCTCTTAGCGGCAATAGCTTCCGAGGCAGGAAATAATTTTTCTAAGTAGAGCCTCTGCATATCGCTCCAAGTGGAAATGGAGCCAGATGGTAGGTAGTGGATCCATTCTCTTGCTTTTCCCTTTAAGGTAAAAGGGAAAGCTCTCAAGCTCACTTGATCTTCCGTGGCTTCGATTGTCATTAATCCTGCTCTCACCAACCGAAATTCCTTGAGATGAATATGCGGGCTTTCACCTGCATTACGAAAAAATGAAGGAAGTAAGTTGATGAAGCAAGCCTTAAGTTAGAAATTACCTGTTACCGCAGGATACGATATACATAATGGTTGACGGTTTAAATCTAGCATCGCCAACTCCCTAAGAGTCTTTTGATACCCATCATTCCTTTCCAAGGCTTCCATCATACCCTACTCTTAACAAACACTAGGGAAACGCTTAAAACAGTAAAAGAAAGAAAAATAAACAAAACAGAATTTTTTAAACTTAAACAATTAAAATTTAAATCAAGACAAACTAATTTAAATTCCCCGGCAACGGCGCCAAATTTGGTAAGCGGAATTTTGTGAACATTCCGTATGTATCGGGTTGTCGAGACCTGCCAAATTGAAATTTATAACACTGCCTAAGGCTTCTTCAAAACTTGTAGAAAGCGGTAGTCAGGATCGTACCACAGGAAATTTAATAGCTTAATCTAAATTTAGAATTTTAATTGCTTAATGAGAGAAAATGTTGATGGGGGGTTTTGAGAATTAAGAGAAGAAAAGAGAAAATAAAGGCAAAAATTAAATGACAATTTGGAATAACGGGAGAAATGGAAATTGTAATGAAAACACTCAATCTAAAGGTTCCGGGTTATTAATTGCGATGTGATTCGGATCATAGACGCCCAAAACTTAGCATGCTTTTGACTAACACCCACGCAAATTACATATTTCTAAGAAGAAACTAGCAATCCCAAGTAGTTGATGAAGGGCTGACAGCTCTTCATCAAGCTTCGATGTTAATTCAATTGAGGGCGGACGCTCTCCCAAATAGAGTTAACTACGAGCGACGGGTAACCATGCGACGAGTACGTTACTGAGATCTCTAATAACGGGCTCCATTTACTCTTCAACTAGAGCCTAACAGGTAGCTAAATTAAATGCTGCAGCACCAATTTAAATACTCTAAGACTGCTGTCACTCAACCCATAAGAGGCAAACGCATAATGGGTTTTTAACCAACCCAACAATCAATAAACAAAATGGGAGTCAAACCAAGAAGAAATTGATGCTGGAAATTAAAGCTTAGATTAAAGAAGAGTTGAATGCTAAACATGCTAAACATACACAAACAATCCAAGTCTCACCCAATCACATCTACAACATCTAACCCATCTCCTAAAGATTAAGTAGTACCTCTTAGTTGGCCATGGATGCAAATGGGAAGAAAGAAATTCGTGGGTGGCCTTCCAAACTCCATTAATGTAGTTACAATACCCACAAATGGGTGGAGAATCGGTTTTAGAAGAGAAGGGGGAGAAGAGAATGCCCTAATTTCGGAAAAACGGACTTAAATACCCATTTCTGCGTCAGATTAGCGCCTAGGCGCCATAAGTTAGCGCCTAGGCGCCACGGGCGCGCGCGCACAGAATCGGGACAGCGCCTAGGCGCTGAGCTCTCTGGAAAATTTACAAACCGGGCATTTTTTGTTGACTTTTAATGTCGGGCTTCAGCTGACTTTAGATGACGGGCATTTTGCGTCAAGGACGAGGCGCGCGGCTGTGGCGAGGTGAGGACGCGCGCGGACACGGGCGAGCGGTCGAGCGGCGCGCTGTTAAGTCTCTGAAAGTGACTTATTTAGGACCCATTTAGCTTAAGAAGATGTACACTTTTAGGTGTTTTTGATAGCATTTAGCCTAAACCTATGCTTAAATATGAGAATTAGAATAAGGTAGCTAAATTAGGACTTATGTACAATAGGAAAGAAAAGGGTTAAAAACCGAAGGAAAAGAATGAAAAAAACTGCATTGCGACAGCATTGCGAAAACATTGCTGAAGCCGCAATTATTCAAGTGAAAACCGTAAGTTGACTGATCTTTTTCTGTTAAATTCCGTGATTTCAGGGATTCGTTCTTTCTCCTCCATCCATTCTGATATACGACGTTGAAGATTGATGGTTCTCCTTGGCCCAAACGCACCTGCAAACTACTATAAAAGGGGGTCAAAGTCGGAGGTTCAAACATCATCCGAAAGCGTAGAAGTCTTCTCGCAGTCCATCTTTTCTCCTAGTTTTCCTTTGCCGTCTGCTGGTTTGCGAAGCTCAGCTGTTGGAATCGATAATCTGATAGGAAGGAGAGGAGATTCTTCTTCTCTCCCGATTGGATTCATCCAAGCAAGGCTGACCTTTCTCATCCTTCATTCGAGACGGCTGCAACGAGATTTCGAGCTGTTTTATTGCTTTCTGTTCTTCATTTCTACTTTACAAACTCTGTCTTGTGTTGTTTCTGTTCTAGTGGTTCATTCAGTTCATTTCGTTGTGTTCTGTCTTGCTGTTCTTTACTTTAAGTATCTTTTATATTCATTCAAACAATCAATTAATCAAACGCAAAGTTCAGTATTTCACAGTTTCGTTCCTTTACATTCTACTGTTTTCCTTTACTGTTTTAAGCACATTTCCCTTCTAAGCATGTCTGTTTTATCTTTTAGTTCTGTTCTCCCTATATCCATGAGTAACTAAGTCACTTAGGGGCATGCTAATGACAACTCCATAGGCTAAAAAACGTGAATCAAGCATGTAGGATAGCTCTCGAACATTGATTGTATGTAAGCTTCATCCCACGGGCAATTTCGATTGGCCATCCATTTTGTCCAAAGAACTCCTAACCTCTGGAAGGAGTAAGAGTTCAGAGTCATATTATCATGCTAGCCTTTCAAGGTAACCAGGAAACGGCCTAGGAATAGGCGTTTCCCTAGTACAAACCATATCTTTCTGCCTTAACAAGATGCTTAAGACCTTACTTTGAGTTGAGTAAACTAAAGAATCTAATGCATGGAATCGGACGATACATGAGATTGAGATAGTTTGATGCATAGAGAGTAGATCCAGTGCTTGAGAATCGTATAAAAATGCCTATAGGATAGTCATTAGTAGCCCTTAATTCACCCATTTACACACTTTCGCTGTTATTGTAATTGCGGTAGAATTGCGGTCTCCGCAATTCCGTCTAAGTTTCCATTCTGTTTCGCTGTCTTTGCATTCATTTATTAATTTCGTTTCTTTTCATTTTAGTTTAGCTTTGACTTTTTCTTGTTTATGTTACTACCCTTTACACATTCAGCAAAAATTAGACAATTAAAAACCAATTTTACCCCATCAAATCCACCCCTTCTTTCTTAACAAAACACTTCGCGAATAGCTAAAAATAAGTCTCTGTGGGAAAACGAATGAAATATACTTACTACTTGCTATAAGATCATGTATGCTTGCATGTTCTGAGTGCTCTATCTCTTTTATTGCCTAATTATTTCAACACATTGAGCACGCAACAAGTTTTTGGCGCCGCTGCCGGGGAATTATTTAAGTGAAAACGAAGTTAGTTAAGTTTGAAACACCAAGTTATTTTCCATTGAAACTGATCCATTTTCATTTCTTTTTCAGGTACCATTTGGGTTAGTTTATGAATGAGCCTCCAAGTAGTGATCTAGAGTTCAACCCTGAGCCCGAGAGATTACTTAGAGCTAGGAATAGAGCCAAGAAACGCCTCTTTAAACAACCTTCATTACCTCCATTAATTGCTGAAACCGCAAGGTTACCGCAATCTCCTCAAGAAGAAATGGATAGAAGAGATCAAAACCTGGTGCCTGTCACTCGCAATCCCATCGAAATAGCGAATGATAAGGATAGCGCCATACTTTCTTACCTAGTACCTATGCCTGGGGAGCTGAACCCCAGCATAATCCGTCCTGAGATCACTGCCAACTCATTCGAGTTAAAGCCAGTGATGTTCCAAATGTTGTCCACTGTGGGACAATTCTTTGGAATAGAAAATGAGGACCCCCACAACCATCTTAGAAACTTCCTAGGAGTTACTGACACATTCCTGATCCCTGGAGTTTCCCAAGAAGCCTTGAGGCTATATCTGTTCCCTTACTCTCTGAGGGACAAAGCCAAAACGTGGTTAAACTCATTACCCTCTGGATCTGTCCTCAATTGGACAGACTTAGCAGAAAAATTCCTAGTCAAATATTTCCCACCAGATAGGAATTCCACCTTTCGTGATGATATCATCAAATTCAAACAAGCTCCAAGTGAGTCTCTTCACGAAGCTTGGACAAGATTCAAAGACCTTCTCATTAAATGTCCACACCATGGCATTCCATGGTGTATCCAAATAGAAGTCTTTTTCAAAGGATGCAACCCCAGCACAAGACAAGTTCTAAATTCATCTGCTGGTGGTTCCATGTTGTCCAAGAGTTACAACGAAGCTTATGAGATCCTGGAGAAGATCTCAACATCTCACTGTAGGTGGTCAGATGATCCAGTCGAGCCAACTAGAGCTCAAGACAAGGATGCTCTTAGCGCCATGAGCACCCAAATAAACGCCCTGACCAACCTAGTTAAGCAAATGGCTCAGGCCAATCTCCAAACCAGTGCCAATACCGCCACAGCCATGTCAATGGGCACCCAACCAAGTCAAGGCGACGCACTTATCTGTGGATTCTGTGGGGAAGGGCACCCATATGAATACTGCCCTGGGAATCCATCCTCAGTCTGCTATGTAGGAAGCCAACAGCAGCCTAGGAATAACCCCTACTCACAAACTTACAACCCTGGTTGGAGAAACCACCCAAACCTGTCATGGGGTGGCCAACAAAATGTTAACCAAAATCCTAACCAGCCTAGACCAAGTGGAACACCTGGTTTCACTCCTCAACATAGCCAATCAATGTATCAAAAACCTTACAACCAACCTGTAGGATCTTCTGTAGAAAACTTACTCAAGGAATACATAGCTAAGAATGATGCTACTCTTCAAAGCCAGCAAGCTACTCTTAGGAGCCTAGAGAACCAAATAGGCCAATTGGCCAATGAACTCAAGAGTAGGCCCCAAGGTAGGCTTCCTGCTGACACCGAGGTGCCAAGGAGAGATGGTAAAGAACAAGTTCAAGCAATTGAACTTAGAAGTGGTAGACCCTTGGTGAGCAACACAAAGGACACACCAAAGAGAGTAGAGAACACTGAGTCTAGTGCTCCACTGGAGTCTCTGCCAACCCAAGGTCCACCACCAACAAGCACATCAGGAGCCAGGCTAGAGCCAATTATTGAGGAGATAGAAGAAATTCCAAGGCCTCCTCCAATCCTAAGGCGACCTGACGTGCCTGCATATGTGCCACCACCTCCATATCCTCGAAGGCTTAAGAAGAAACAAGAACAGGAAGTGCACTTTAACAAATTTCTTGAAATTCTTAAGCAAGTGCATGTCAACATTCCTTTTGTAGAAGTTTTACAGTCTATGCCTTCCTATGTAAAGTTTTTGAAGGACATTATTACTAACAAAAAAATAATTGGTGAGTTTGAAACAGTAAACCTCACTGAGGAGTGCAGTGCCATACTCCAAAACAAGTTGCCCAAGAAGGAGAAGGATCCTGGTTCCTTCACCTTACCTGTAGAACTTGGAGGCAAGCACGTGGGCAGAGCGCTTTGTGACCTGGGCGCCAGCATAAACCTCATGCCCCTATCACTATTCCGCCAGCTAGGAATAGGAGAAGCACGTCCAACCACTGTCACTTTACAACTAGCAGACAGATCCATTGCATACCCTGAAGGTAAGATTGAGGATATTCTAGTGAAAGTTGACAAATTTATTTTCCTTGCAGATTTCATTATCCTGGATTATGAAGCAGACAAGGAGGTCCCCATCCTGCTAGGTAGACCATTTCTAGCCACAGGTAGGGCACTAATAGATGTTCAAAAAGGTGAGCTCACTATGAGGGTTCATGATGAAGAGGTGAAATTTAGTGTTTATAAAGCCTTAAGGTACCCCTCTAATTCCGAGTCTTGTGCTAGCATGGATATTGTTGACTCACTAATGGAAGAACAATTAGAGCATGTACTATTAACTAAGCATGCTAATGAATATGTACAATTAGATGTAGCTGACTTAAATGTTTCTGAAATAATGGATATGCCTGTAGATAAACCACAACATGTATGTATGAATATAGACCTAACTGATAGATCATTAAATCCTTTAAAGCCATCCATTGAGCATCCACCTGTTTTAGAACTAAAACCACTACCCACTCACCTCAAGTATGCATATTTAGGGAGTAATGAAACTCTGCCTGTTATCATTTCTTCTAAATTAAGTGAAAAACATGAGGTTGAACTGATTTTACTGCTTAAGCAACATAGGAAGGCTATTGCATGGACTATTGCTGATATTAGAGGCATTAGCCCTTCTTATTGCATGCATAAGATTATACTAGAGGAAGAGCACACACCTAGAGTAGATCATCAACGTAGGCTGAATCCCTCTATGAAAGAGGTAGTTAAGAAAGAAATAATAAAATGGTTAGATGCTGGTGTGATCTTCCCCATAGCTAGTAGTCAGTGGGTAAGCCCTATACAGTGTGTACCTAAAAAGGGTGGGATGACTGTGATAGTCAATGAGAACAACGAACTGATTCCAACTAGGAGTGTCACGGGGTGGAGAGTATGTATGGATTATAGGAAGCTCAATAAAGAAACTAAAAAAGACCACTTCCCTCTACCATTCATTGACCAGATGCTAGACAGAATAGCTGGTAGAGCCTACTATTGTTTCTTAGACGGTTATTCAGGGTATAACCAGATCACTATAGACCCCAAAGACCAAGAAAAGACGACCTTCACTTGCCCTTTTGGAACATTTGCCTTTCGCAGAATGCCTTTTGGCTTATGCAATGCACCGGCAACATTCCAAAGGTGCATGTTGGCAATCTTTTCTGACTTGGATGAGTCCATGATAGAAATATTCATGGATGATTTCTCAGTCTTTGGGGATTCATTTACAAACTGTCTAGAAAATTTAGGACAAGTCCTAACCAGATGTGAAGAGACCAACTTAGTCCTTAATTGGGAGAAGTGTCATTTCATGGTGGATGAGGGGATTGTCTTAGGTCATAGAGTGTCGAGGGCAGGTGTAGAAGTTGACCGAGCCAAAATTGAGATCATAGAGAAGTTGGTAGAGCCTCAGAATGTCAAGGCCATTAGAAGTTTCTTAGGGCATGCTGGCTTCTACAGAAGGTTCATTAAGGACTTTTCTAAGATAGCCAAGCCTCTGTGTGAGCTTCTAGAATTAAATAGGCCATTCATCTTCTCTAAGGAATGTGTAGTAGCTTGGACCACCCTTAAGAAAGCACTAGTCACAGCCCCTATCATAGTAGGACCAAATTGGGATCTTCCCTTTGAGATGTTATGTGATGCTAGTGACTATGCTGTAGGAGTGATGTTAGGACAGAAGATTGACAAGCTAACACACCCTGTCTATTATGCTAGTAAAACCTTGAATGAGGCTCAATGTAATTATACAACTACTGAGAAAGAGATGCTTGCTGTAGTGTTTGCTTGCGAAAAATTTAGAAACTATATTGTAGGCACTAGGACAATTGTGTACACTGACCATTCTGCCTTGAAGTATCTTATGAGGAAGGCTGATGCTAAGCCTAGGTTGATTAGGTGGGTACTGCTGCTGCAAGAGTTTGATTTGGACATTCGAGACAAGAAGGGATGTGAAAATGTGGTTGCGGATCACCTGTCTCGATTGCAGCACAATTGCGAAAAAATTGCGGACCCCGCAATTTCTGATGCTTTTATTGATGAACATGTCTTTGCTTTGACTCATCGTGATAACGATGAGGAACCTTGGTTTGCTGACATTGCTAATTTCCGTGCATCACAGGTTTTACCAGTTTTTAAGGGAGGACAAGAGAAGAGGAGGTTCCTTCATGAAGCAAGGAAATTCATATGGGATGACCCCACACTTTACAGAACATGTGCTGACGGCTTGCTAAGGAAGTGTGTTTCAGCTGCTGAAGCGAAGTCTGTGCTGCAGCACTGCTACACAGCTCCTTATGGTGGACACTTTGGTGGCCAAAGAACAGCTGCAAAGGTATTTCAGAGTGGCTACTATTGGCCAACGATCTTCAAAGATGCCCACAACTATGCCCACAGCTGTGATGAATGCCAAAGAACAGGTAACCTCAGTCGAAAGGATGAGATGCCTCTCACCTACATCTTAGAGTTGGAGCTCTTTGATGTATGGGGCATTGACTTCATGGGGCCATTCCCTCCGTCATCAGGTAACCTCTACATATTAGTGGCAGTGGACTATGTGTCCAAGTGGGTAGAAGCCAAGGCATGTCCCAATAATGATGCCAAAACAGTCACCAAATTCTTGCATAGGCACATTTTTACTAGGTTTGGGACACCTCGTGCCATCATTAGTGATGAGGGGTCACATTTCATTAACAAAGCTATGGAGAGAGTGTTGGCTAAGTATAACATTAGACATAGAGTAGCCACTCCCTATCACCCACACTCGAATGGACAGGCTGAAATTTCAAATAGGGAGATTAAGAACATCCTAGAAAAAGTGGTCAAACCTAATAGGAAAGACTGGTCCTTTAAGCTTGAGGATGCACTTTGGGCTTATAGGACAGCATATAAGACACCCCTAGGTATGTCTCCTTATAGGCTGGTATATGGCAAGGCTTGTCACTTACCACTTGAGTTAGAAAACAAAGCATTTTGGGCCATGAAGGAATTGAATTTTTGTGTAAAGGATGCAGGAACACTGAGGTCTTTGCAATTACATGAGCTTGATGAGCTTAGACATATGGCCTATGAAAATGCTAAGATGTATAAGGAAAAGACCAAGATTTGGCACGATAGTAGACTTAGAGTTAAGGACTTTAAGAAAGGTCAACTTGTTTTGTTGTTTAACTCACGATTGAAACTATTTCCAGGGAAACTTAAGTCTAGGTGGTCAGGTCCATTTGTGATTACTAATGTGTTTGTTCATGGTGCCATAGAGATAAAGAACTTGCAGCAAGGCCAACCATTCATGGTTAATGGTGCAAGATTGAAGCACTACTACGAGGAAGGAGATGTGAAGACTCTCTCGGCTTTCCTCTTGACTGAAGCATAATAACGAGAACGAGGGAGGACGAGTGATTGCTGTGCTCGTTTAGTCAAGGCTAATGCCTTAGTTTATTTTTTGCACTTTTTCCGGTTATCATTTGTACATATGTTGGTGTGATTTTAATTGAGTATTTAATGTTTGTTTTATTTATTTTTGCAGAGAATCAAGAGAGGGGATAAAGGAGATTAAATCCAGCCAAAGAAATCAAGAAGATGTTGAGCCAAATCGAAGATACGGTTGAGCAAAGATTGCAATTTAAATGAAAAAAATCTCCAACGGGCATTAAAGATTGCGCAGGAATTGCGGGATCCGCAAAAAAAAATATAGCCGTTGGGATTTTTTTTCCGTTTTCTTTATATCCGTTGGAAGGCGCGAGGATCTGTACGTCTCTCTCATCATCTGATCTTCGAACAAGCTGCGATTCTCTTCATCTTTGATTCTTCTTTCCAAATCTCCAAGATCCAACAATGGTACTCACAAGGGCTGAGAGATCTGCGGCCAAGAAAAGGGCTGACGACGCTGAAACGGCTGCGAGAGATGCATTGCTTGCCTTGGCTGATGCTGAGGCTGCACGAACGGAACGACTGGATAAGCTGCCGATTCGCAAGAAGAAGTGGAAGGTTGTCTCTGAGATACCTGCTGGACCCTCTGAACCAGCAGGCGCACCCAAGAAGCGCCGGTGGAGTATCGAGATGGCCGCCGAACCAAGCAAAGCAAAGACTCCCTCTGTGGAGAGTCAAGAAACGGATCGTGCGTCCCACGAATCGACCAAGAAGGGTTCGTCGCCATCTGCATCGCCTGCGCACAGCCCTTCACCATCTGAGCCAGCGCAGAGCCCTGAGCAGCCGTCTTCACCACTGAGTTCTGCACAGACACCTGCAGCAGCACAGAGCACCACGCCGTCTCACACTTCTCCACGGCCTGATCCTGAATTCCCATATGGGGAGTACCAAGAGTCAACGCAGGGCAGTGGAGATGCTGAGGAAGACGAGGTCTTCTCTCCTATGAGGGAAGACAGCCCGGAGAGTCTTGAACAGAAGACTGACTCAATGGAAGAGACATTGGGGGCGTGTCTCCAGCAGATCACCGTCAAGGCCAAGCTCAAGAAGAAGAAGAAGGCCAAGATTCTCAAGGCCAAGCGATCCAAGAAGCTGAAGAAGAAGAAGGTCAAGAGAGCACCTTCATCAGAGAAGGAAAGCACGGAGCCATCGCTCAAGAAAATTAAGGTTGAGGCTGCGGAGTCAGCCAAACCAACAGACAAAGGGAAGGCCAAGCTCTACCCTGAAGATGAGCCTCAATCGGTGAGGTATGTGTCCTCTGACGCTGAATCCAGAGGCATTGAATTGAGGAAGAGGGAGTTGCTGCACGAGAAGGGCTTCCTCGACCGACCTGCTGACCTGCCGCAGTTCTTGCGCGCAGGAGTTATAAACCACGGCTGGGAGGAATTTTGCAGACCGCCCAATCCAGCCTACACGAACATGGTGTATGATTTCTACGCCAATGTGCTCAGCCCTGAGGATGGCCTATCTGTGGTCAGAGGGGTCGAAGTGGATTTCTCAGCCAGGGCCATCAACGAAGCCTATGGTCTCAAGGGCCAAACACATACAGATTATGCCCGGATTGTTGATGAGCCTACTGAGGCAGTTCTGGAAGAGGCCATTCGGACCATTGGCCAGCCTGAAGCTTCCTGGACCGTGTCACGCAATGGGAGGGACACTCTCATGAGTGCCAACCTCACGGCTAAGGCGGCTGATTGGTTTTCGTTCGTGAGAAGGAGATTGTCCCCAGTAACTCACGAGACTACAATCAACCAGAGCCGATCGCTGCTGGTGTATGCGATAATGAGAGGTCTCACGATCAACGTGGGAGAAGTCATCACTGCTGCTATTGCTGAGTGCGCCAAGAAAGGTAAGGGACCATTGTTTTTCCCTAATACTATAACTAAACTCTGTTTGCTTGCAGGAGTTCCCATCGAGCGCATGGAGCAGCAAATGGCTTACACTGGCCACTTGGAGTTACCTGCTGGCTTACGACTGAAGAGGAAGGGGAATATGGAGTTCGAACTGGATAGGTTGGCTGCTGATCAGTCACTGTCCATGGCTTGCCTGATGGATATGCAGAAGAGGATGGCTCAATGGGCCACTTACGCGCAGGCACGGGACAAGGAAGTTGCAGACCAACTTGGCTGTATCTTCCCTGACTTCCCCACAAACCTTCTGACTCCATGGGTGCCCTCACGACCACGACAACCTGATGAAGATGAAGACACTTGAGTGCTGGTTTGAATTGCACTGAAGGGAGTATTGCTGTCCCTTAGAAAAAAAAAAACAAAATCTGCTTTCTGATAGACTATGTCAATTATGTCGTTTTTCGTACACTTTTGATCTGTTTTAGATGCTTAGTTTTATGTTTTTAATCTTGCTTAGTATAGTCTGATGATAGTTGACTAGGTAGGTTAGTTTTGTTTTATTTTTAGAGAGCTCGAATGACTGGAAAAAGCATGCTTAGGGGCCTTAATCACTGTTATATCTGCCCTGGTTTGATTGCGAAATAATTGCGGTACCCGCAATTTTTATTACTGAAAGCATGTTTTGGACTGTCTGTTTAGCTAGGCTGTGATCGGTTTAAATTTCATCTTTTGCTGCTATCATGAATACCATATATAGCTTATCTAAACGCATGCTGGATGAGTGTCATACGACACCCTTTGCTAGTTTAAATCAACCTCTAAAAGCTCCGCATGCACAGCTTTAAGCCCTTATCTGTCTGTTTTTTATTATTTCTGCTGCTGTGATATTTGCCGTTTGAATGTTTTGTCTATGCCTAGGGCTTTAGATTCTCTTTGTGTTACCTTAGACTAGATGCTTCTAGGATAGTTTGGGGGTGTGTCACCTCAGACACTCATTGGGGACAATGAGTAGTTGAATTTGGGGGAGGCCACCCTAGGCCTAGAAACATTCCTCTCTCCCTTAGAAACATAAGCATTCTTCTTCTCCTTTACAAAAAATGATGAACTGAAAAAAAAAAAAAAAGAAAAAAATTGAAATAAAGAGGGGGGTTTCTCTTAGGTTGCTAAATAATCAGTGCCAAGTGTGTGACCCACAAGTGGCATTGCATCAAAAGGCAACCAGAGGCGAGGCCCCACCTAAGTAAGAAAAAGGATAAAGAGTAGGGAAGAAGAATGTACACCTAGGAGTTATAACTTTGTGGCTTAGATGTCCTATTTAAAAAGCACTCTGATCCTCAATTAGCTAAGCACAAAGTTGTAACTTGTAGGGTTGTTTAGGGAGATGAGTGTTTATCCAATGTAGTGATGCCAGGGTTTAGGTTGTTCTTTAAAAGTACTACTGTTACCGTTAATACTAAGACTGGCATGACTCTAAGGAATCCTAGGCACATTAAAAATAAAGCTAGAAGCATGTACTGAGTCTGAGGTAAAGCTAGGCAGAATTTGAAACTTTAGGGATAGTGGCTTGATATGACAAAAGCAAGAAGATCAGTTGTAGGGAGTTAATGGAAACAGATGGAGTGTTAGGCAGGCGAAGTCAGAAGAAGCTAGATAAGAGGGTAGTTTTAAGCTTAGAAGTGTGTCACAGGACAGCAGTGCTATAGATAGGGATATAGGGGAGTCAGTAAGTGGTTAAAGAAGAAGAAACAGCAGCCTAGGTAAGTCCTTAGTGTGCTTGAGGACAAGCAAAACCTTAAGTTTGGGGGTGTGTTAAGTCTCTGAAAGTGACTTATTTAGGACCCATTTAGCTTAAGAAGATGTACACTTTTAGGTGTTTTTGATAGCATTTAGCCTAAACCTATGCTTAAATATGAGAATTAGAAGAAGGTAGCTAAATTAGGACTTATGTACAATAGGAAAGAAAAGGGTTAAAAACCGAAGGAAAAGAATGAAAAAAACTGCATTGCGACAGCATTGCGAAAACATTGCTGAAGCCGCAATTATTCAAGTGAAAACCGTAAGTTGACTGATCTTTTTCTGTTAAATTCCGTGATTTCAGGGATTCGTTCTTTCTCCTCCATCCATTCTGATATACGACGTTGAAGATTGATGGTTCTCCTTGGCCCAAACGCACCTGCAAACTACTATAAAAGGGGGTCAAAGTCGGAGGTTCAAACATCATCCGAAAGCGTAGAAGTCTTCTCGCAGTCCATCTTTTCTCCTAGTTTTCCTTTGCCGTCTGCTGGTTTGCGAAGCTCAGCTGTTGGAATCGATAATCTGATAGGAAGGAGAGGAGATTCTTCTTCTCTCCCGATTGGATTCATCCAAGCAAGGCTGACCTTTCTCATCCTTCATTCGAGACGGCTGCAACGAGATTTCGAGCTGTTTTATTGCTTTCTATTCTTCATTTCTACTTTACAAACTCTGTCTTGTGTTGTTTCTGTTCTAGTGGTTCATTCAGTTCATTTCGTTGTGTTCTGTCTTGCTGTTCTTTACTTTAAGTATCTTTTATATTCATTCAAACAATCAATTAATCAAACGCAAAGTTCAGTATTTCACAGTTTCGTTCCTTTACATTCTACTGTTTTCCTTTACTGTTTTAAGCACATTTCCCTTTTAAGCATGTCTGTTTTATCTTTTAGTTCTGTTCTCCCTATATCCATGAGTAACTAAGTCACTTAGGGGCATGCTAATGACAACTCCATAGGCTAAAAAACGTGAATCAAGCATGTAGGATAGCTCTCGAACATTGATTGTATGTAAGCTTCATCCCACGGGCAATTTCGATTGGCCATCCATTTTGTCCAAAGAACTCCTAACCTCTGGAAGGAGTAAGAGTTCAGAGTCATATTATCATGCTAGCCTTTCAAGGTAACCAGGAAATGGCCTAGGAATAGGCGTTTCCCTAGTACAAACCATATCTTTCTGCCTTAACAAGATGCTTAAGACCTTACTTTGAGTTGAGTAAACTAAAGAATCTAATGCATGGAATCGGACGATACATGAGATTGAGATAGTTTGATGCATAGAGAGTAGATCCAGTGCTTGAGAATCGTATAAAAATGCCTATAGGATAGTCATTAGTAGCCCTTAATTCACCCATTTACACACTTTCGCTGTTATTGTAATTGCGGTAGAATTGCGGTCTCCGCAATTCCGTCTAAGTTTCCATTCTGTTTCGCTGTCTTTGCATTCATTTATTAATTTCGTTTCTTTTCATTTTAGTTTAGCTTTGACTTGTTCTTGTTTATGTTACTACCCTTTACACATTCAGCAAAAATTAGACAATTAAAAACCAATTTTACCCCATCAAATCCACCCCTTCTTTCTTAACAAAACACATCGCGAAAAGCTAAAAATAAGTCTCTGTGGGAAAACGAATGAAATATACTTACTACTTGCTATAAGATCATGTATGCTTGCATGTTCTGAGTGCTCTATCTCTTTTATTGCCTAATTATTTCAACACATTGAGCACGCAACACGCGCGCGGACTTACGATGACGGGCGCTCGGGCGCGGAGGCGGGCGAGCAGCGCGCGCGGACACGGACCAGGCGAGGGCGAGCGGCCGGCGCGAGCGTGGGCGGTCTGGGCGCGGGCGTTGGCGTGCGGCGGCACGGACGCGCGCGCGGGGGACTTACGATGACGGGCGGGCGTGGGCGCGCGGGCGTCTGGGCGTGCGGCGCGGGCGTGGGCGGTCTGGGCTGCTGCCTCCGTTGGGCGCCAGGGCGCTGGGCGCTGACCTCTCGGGTCTTGGCCCATTTTTGGCTCGTTTTGGCTCCCGAGCTCCGTTTTGCCTATCTTCTTGACTCGAACACTTCCCGAAACCTCTTAAATGACCGTTTTAACCCTGAAATTCATAATTTGACTTCCCGAGCTCTTTGCCACGAAATACCTAAAATAAGGAGATTTAATTGAATTAAGCATGACATTTAGCTAGATTTAAGGCTATAATTATAGCTCTATTTTAGAGCTAGCAAATATTGTTAATTACGCATTAAAATTTAAAAGTTGTAGTTTAAAGTTAATTTTAATTTTGATTTATTTGATTAGGGGGAAATTAATGAAAAGCAACGGTCGGAAAAATGGCGCTGGGCAAATCAGAGACGAGGAGAAACAATTATAGCATGTTCAGGGCAGCAATGAAGTGACGTTGGGCTGATTTTGCAGAGTTGCCAAAACCGGAAAAGAATTCAACGGCAACTTTTTGGGAGCTCCTATTGGCTGAATTGAATTGCGGACTTAATGCGGATGCAAGCAAAGTGGGTTCAGAGTGTGGCAATCCCTATAAAAATATAGTTGCTTCCATTTCAAATCCCACACTCAAGAAAAGCAAAGCTTCCCCGTACAAATTCTCGATCTCCAGTCCCAGCCTTCCGAATACTTTTCAAATTCTTTCTTCTAAAAACTCTTGCCAAGTCCAAAATATGGTTTCCACCCGAGAATCTTTACGATCTACGCCGGAAGGTTCTAAGGCCCCTACCAAGCCAAGAACGGTTGTCGAACCTATTTTGCAAATTTCAGAGGTCGAGGAGCAAATTGTCGTTGGTAGCGCTAGCCTATACAGAAGAAGCTCTGCCAGCAGATCAAAGTAAATTGCCTCCCTCCGCAAGGAAGGATAAGGAGGGTGGAAGGTTCAAAAAATCGAAAAAATCAAAGAAGCATGTAAGTGGAGTCAAAGAGAGTCAAAGCTCCCCTGCACCCAAGTCGATTGGCCAAGAGATCTAGAGCCCTCCTTCAACAACGTCCAAAAAGCAGTCTTGGACCGAAATCTCACCACTGAGGCAACCTGATTTAGCCTCGGCGATAGTAGGTGAAGAGCAAGAAGGAGAGGAAGAGAATAGCCATGTCAGAGAAGAAGTGGCTGAGGAAGACCTTGCAGCCGAGATAAGTGCACCCCAATCAGAAGGAGCAAGTGAGAGAGTAGACAGGCTAGCAGCTGAGCTAGTCGCCGAATTAAAAGCGGAAGCAGAGCCAGAGCTCGAAAAGAAGAAGAAAAAGCCGACGATCGTCAGGGCTAAGAAACCGAAGCCGTCTGTTAAAGCTTCGTGTAAGAAGCCCGCACCTGTGCAAGAGAAGAGCCTCAAAACAGAGGCAGTTGAAGCAGCCCGCACCAGGGAGAAAGGAAAAGGGAAAATGTTTGCTGAAGATGTGCCTTCGGCTGAGCGTTATATCACTGTCGAAGCTCGCGAGCGAGGAAGAATTCTCTCAACAAAGGAGCTTGTTACCTCTCCAAAAGTACATTATTTAGGGACTTATTTACCTAGAAATCATGTAATCTTTTAAGCGTTTTTGTTAGAATTTAGCTTAATACGTGCTTAAATATGAGAATTCAAGGAATGAAGCTAAAATAGGACTTATTTGGATAAGGAAAGAAAAAGAATAGAAAATGATGCTAAAAGAGCTAAAATGTGCATTGCAGGAGAATTGCTGAAACATTGCTGGGAGCACAATAAACATTACGGCCACCGCGAGGAATCCGCAATGCCAAGCTGCTGCTGCTGAGTTTCCCCAGCCGTCAGTCGTCACGGTTGCGATATTTCAGCCGCCTAAACCTTCCCCTGCTGCCACGTAGAGGGTTGCTGTTTAGAATGGATGGTTCTCCATGACTGAAGGTACCTGCAAAAAGCTATAAAAGGAGGTGAAGGGTGAAGGAGAAACACAGCTCGGAAGCGTAGAGTTCCCCGTCACAACGCAGTCCACATACACACTTTCTTTACCACGTTTGTTGGAGCGAAGAAATCAGCCCTTGGCGCCGATAATTCGAGAGGAAGAAGAGAAGATTCTTCTTCTCTTCTAATTGAATTCATCCCCAAGAACAGCTAATCTTCCCCTTCATCCGAGGCGTTTGCGACGAGGAGATCCGCGCACACTTTTATAAGCTTTCTTACTGCTTTCTGTCTTTCGTTTCCATTTGTCACACTGTTGCGATTCGTCTTCCATTTGTTCAGTTCTTTACTGTTTTTCATACCTTTGCACATTGAGTTTTGAATCTTAATTTATAAACTAATCGTTTAAGTCTTTGCTAGTTCTTCATCTTGTTATCTTTTGTTCTTCTGCTTTCCTTGAGTACTTTAAATCATGCTTAATCAATCTAGTTCTTCCAATTCCCCATCAACCATGAGTAACTAATCACACAAGGGTCTGCTAAAGATGAATCTATAGGTTAGAAATACGAGAGTACAGCATGTAGGATAGCTTCGAATGGATTGAATGTATGTGTACTTCATCCCATGGGCAATTTCAATCGGCCATCCATTTTGTCTAAAGAACTCCTAACCTCTGGAAGGAGTAAGAGTTCAGAGTCGTCCATTCATGCTAGCCTTTCATGGTAGCCAGAAAACGACCTAGGAATAGGCGTTTTCCTAGCACGATTCATTAGCTTGCTTGTATAAATAGATGTTTATGTCTTGCTTGGATATGAGTGAACTAGAAGATCTAATGCATGTAATCGAGAGATGCAGGAGACTGAGCTAAATCGATGCATGATAAGTTAATCTACTGCTGAATGATCGTATGTAAAAGCCTATAGAGGAGTCTTAAGTCGACCTTGTTTCCTCATCTCACCTTTAAATCGTTTCTAAATTAATTGCTAGATAATTGCGGGAACCGCAATTCTATAGTTCTTATTCTGCCTTAGCCATTTTTCCAGTCTTTTACTTTTGCGATTTTATTGCTAGAACATTACTAGATCCGCAATTCTTTCTTCTCCACATCAAAGCTTAATCTCTTTACTTGCTTTCGTTTATGCTTGCATACTTCTTACATTCTTTTGTTAATTCGGCACATCAACCTCAAATCCACCCAATTTAAGTGACCCTCTCTAATTTAACACCTCAATTCGTTAGTAACTAAACTCAATCTCTGTGGGAAAACGAATAAAAAATACTTATCACTTGCTGCAGACTATGTATGCTTGCATGTTCTGAGTGCTCTTCGCATTACATTTTATTTACACACTGAGCACGCAACAAGTTTTTGGTGTCGCTGCCGGGGATTTTGTTTAGTAAACACGAATTGTGTTATTTTAGAAGTACTTACTATTTATTGGATCTAATCTTTTTTTCATTTCCTTTACAGGTACCATCAAACTAGTTTATGAATGAGCATCCAAATATAAACCTAGAGTTCAATCCTGAGCCTGAAAGACTTCTAAGGGCCAGAAATAAAACCAAGAAACGCCTTTTTAAACAGCCACCTGTAATTCAGCACATTGCGGACTCCGCAGAGTCATCGCAATCCCAACAAACCGAAATGGATAGAGAAGCCCCAAACCGAGCACCTATCATTCGCAACCCCATTGAAATCGCGAATGATAAGGATAGTGCCATCCTTTCGTACCTAGTACCCATGCCTGAGGAGCTTAATTCGAGCATCATACGCCCTGAGATTACAGCTCACTCATTCGAGTTAAAACCCGTCATGTTTCAAATGTTGTCCACTGTTGGACAATTCTTTGGAGTGGAGAACGAAGACCCCCACAACCACTTGAGAAACTTCCTAGGAGTAAGTGACACTTTTGTCATCCCAGGAGTGTCTCAAGAAGCCTTAAGACTTTACCTTTTCCCATATTCGTTAAGAGATAAGGCCAAAACGTGGTTAAATTCCTTCCCCTCTGGATCAATTGTCAATTGGACAGATCTAGCTGAAAAGTTCCTAGTAAAATACTTTCCTCCAGATAGGAACTCCAACTTTCGTGATGATATAATAAAATTCAAGCAAGCCGAAAATGAGTCATTACACGAAGCTTGGACTAGATTCAAAGACCTATTACTTAAATGTCCACACCATGGCATTCCATGGTGTATTCAAATAGAAGTGTTCTTCAAAGGATGCAACCCCAGCACGAGGCAAGTGCTGAATTCCTCAGCTGGAGGTTCCATGCTTTCAAAGAACTACAATGAAGCCTATGAGATTTTGGAGAAAATCTCAACATCACATTGTAGATGGCCAGACGATCCTGTGGAGCCAAGGAAGGCTCAAGACATGGACGCACTTAGTGCAATGAGCAGCCAAATCAATGCCCTGACCAATCTAGTAAAACAAATGGCTCAAACTAATATTCAACAAAGTGTCAACACCGCAGCAGTCGTTTCAACGAGCGCAGCAACTAACCAAGGTGAGGCACTAGTCTGTGGATTCTGTGGGGAAGGGCACATGTATGATTTTTGCCCTTGGAATCCATCCTCGTTGTGTTATGTTGGAAGTCAACAACAACCAAGGAACAACTCCTACTCTAACACTTATAACCCTGGTTGGAGAAACCACCCAAATCTTTCTTGGGGTGGACAACAAAATACTAACCAAGTACAAAATCAACCGAGACTGAGTGGAACATCTGGTTTCACTCAACAAACTAACAGACCCATTTACCAAAAACAATATAACCAACCAATAGGATTATCAGTAGAGAATTTGCTTAAGGAATACATTGCAAAGAATGATGCAACCCTGCAAAGTCAGCAAGCAACCCTTAGGAGCTTAGAAAACCAAATAGGGCAGTTAGCAAACGAGCTGAAAAATAGGCCCCAAGGTAGATTGCCTGCAGACACTGAAACACCAAGAAGGGATGGGAAAGAACAAGTTCAAGCAATTGAACTTCATAGTGGAAGACCGTTGGTGATCAACAAAGAGAAACCCCAAAGCGAGTAGAGACAGAAGAGTCTAGTGCTCCACTGGATTCTCTGCCCAACCTTGATAAATCACCACCGAGCACAACAAGGGTGAGGCTGGAACCTATCATTGAGGAACCAGAAGAAATCCCGAGGCCTCCACCTGTCAATAGTCGACCTGAATTGCCCACATATGTGCCACCACCTTCATTCCCTAGAAGGCTAAAGAAAAAAAAAGAACAGGAAGTGCACTTTCATAAGTTTTTAGAAATTTTAAAACAAGTGCATGTTAATATTCCTTTCGTAGAAGTTTTGCAATCTATGACATCCTATGTTAAATTCTTGAAAGATATAATTACTAACAAAAAAATCATTGGTGAATTTGAAACAGTGAATCTCACTGAGGAGTGCACTGCTATACTCCAAAATAAACTGCCAAAGAAGGAGAAGGATCCTGGTTCCTTCACCTTACCAATCGAATTGGGAGGCAAGCACGTGGGCAGAGCTCTGTGTGATCTGGGAGCCAGCATCAATCTCATGCCCTTGTCACTATTCCGTCAACTTGGGATAGCGGAAGCACGACCTACTACTGTCACCTTGCAGCTTGCAGACAGATCCATCGCATACCCTGAGGGTAAAATTGAGGATATACTTGTCAAGGTTGACAAATTTATTTTTCTTGCAGACTTTATAATTCTGGATTATGAGGCAGACAAGGAGGTACCAATCTTATTGGGCAGACTGTTCTTAGCCACAGGTAGGGCTTTAATCGATGTACAGAAAGGTGAGCTCACCATGAGAGTTCATGATGAGGAGGTTAAATTCAGTGTATTTTAAGCTCTAAGGTACCCCTCTGATCTTGAATCCTGTGCTACTATAGATGTAGTAGATTCACTTATGGAAGAAGAACTTGAGCATGAACTGTTAATTAAGCATGCTACTAACTATGCACAAGTAGATATAGATGATTTAAATATCTCTGAATTGATGGATGTATCTGTGAACAACCCTCAGCATGTATATATGACTAATAAATTGTCTGAGAGAACCACAAATCCTTTTATGCCATCAATTGAGCAACCACCTTTACTAGAATTAAAACCATTGCCTGAACATCTAAAGTATGCATATCTAGGAGAGAAAGATACTTTGCCTGTTATTATTTCGTCCAAACTAAGTAAACAGCATGAAATTGCGTTAATATTGCTGCTTAAGCAACATAAAAAAGCTATTGTCTGAACGATTGCTGATATAAGAGGTATTAGTCCTTCCTACTGCATGCATAAAATATTGTTGGAAGAGGAACATACACCTAGGGTAGATCATCAACGTAGGTTGAACCCCTCCATGAAGGAGGTAGTTAAAAAAGAAATTATCAAATGGTTAGACGCAGGTGTGATTTTCCCCATAGCCAATAGTCAATGGGTTAGTCCGATTCAATGTGTGCCTAAGCAAGGTGGAATGACTGTAATAGTTAATGAAAACAACGAACTAATACCAACTAGAACTGTTACAGGATGGAGAGTCTGTATGGACTACAAAAAACTTAACAAAGAAACCAAAAAAGACCATTTTCCTTTACCATTTATAGATCAAATGTTAGATAGAATAGTTGGTCGAGCCTATTACTGCTTTTTAGATGGTTATTCAGGATATAACAAAATTACCATAGACCCTGAGGACCAGGAGAAAACAACCTTTACATGTTGTTGCGTGCTCAATGTGTTAATAAAAGTAAGCAATAAGGAAGAAAGAGCACTCAGAACATGCAAGCATACATGATCTTATAGCAAGTAGTAAGTATTTTTTCATTCGTTTTCCCACAGAGATTTATTTATAAGCTACTTGTGAAGTATAGAGTTAAGAAAGAAGGGGTGGATTTGAAGGGGTAAAATTGGTTTTTAATTTCCTACTTCTTACCGAATGTCTAAAGGAATGCAACATAAACAAATGCAAGTTGAAATTAGACTCAAAAGACAAGAGACGAAACTAATAAATGAAGAAGAAAACAGCTAAACAGAATGGTAACTTAGCAGAATTGCGGGCACCGCAATGTTTCCGCAATTGTAAAAACAGTGAAAGTGTGGAAAATGGAGAATTAAGGGCTACTAACGACTATCCTATAGGCATTTTAATACGATTCCCAAGCTTTGTATCAACTCTCTATGCATCAAACTCACTCTATCTCATGTATCGTCCGATTCCATGCATTAGATTCTTTAGTTTACTCAACTCAAAGTAAGGTCTCAAGTATCTTGTTAAAGCAGAAGTGTTTAGTTTGTACTAGGAAAACGTTTATTCCTAAGCCGTTTTCTGGTTACCTTGAAAGGCTAGCATGATTATACGACTCTGAACTCTTACTCCTTCCAGAGGTTAGGAGTTCTTTGGACAAAATGGATGGCCAATCGAAATTGCCCGTGGGATTAAGCTTACATACAATCAATGGTTCGAGAGCTATCCTACATGCTTGGTTCACGTTTTTTAGCCTATAGTTCTGTCATTAGCGTGCCCCTAAGTGACTTAGCTACTCATGGATATGGGGTAAGTAGAAATACGAGATGAAACAGACATGCTTAGAAGGAATTTAAAGACAAAACAGTAAGGGAAAGCAGTAGAATGCAGAGGCAAGAAACTGTGAAATGAAGAATGGAGATTTGATTACTTGATTGTTTGATTGGACAAAAGAAAGCTTTAAAGTAAATAACAGCAAGACAGAAAGCAACGAATTGGAGTGTTCTAACTATTAGAAAGAGAACAACACAAAGCAGAAATGTAAACTTAGAAAAGGAAAGACAGAAAGCAGTAAATGTTGCTTGGAAGCCTCGTCGCAACCGCCTCGGCTGAAGGGGATGAAAGAATAGCTTTGCTTGGATGAATCCAATCGGGAGAGAAGGTGGATCTTCTCTCCTTCCTATCAGATTGTCGATTCCAACAGCTGAGACTCTCACTCCAACAGACGGCAAAGGAAAACACGAAGAAAAATGGAGTTGCGAAAGGACTTCTACGCCTCCGGATGATGCTTGAACCCTCGACTTTGACCCCTATTTATAGTAATCTGCAGGTGCATTTGGGCCAAGGAGAACCATCAATCTTCAACGTCGTACTTCAGAATGGATGGAGGAGAAAGAACGAATCCCTGAAATAACGGAAATTAACAGAAAAAGATCAGTCAACTTACGGTTTTCACTTGAAACATTGCGGTTTCAGCAATGTTTCCGCAATGCCATCGCAATGCTTGTTTTTCATTCTTTTCCCTCGGTTTTCAACCCTTTTCTTTCCTATTGTACATAAGTCCTAATTTAGCTACCTTCTTCTAATTCTCATATTTAAGCATAGGTTTAGGCTAAATGCTATCAAAAATACCTAAGAGTGAACATCTTTCTAAGATAATTAAGTCCTAAAAAGGTCACTTTTGGAGACGTAACACACCCCCAAACTTAAGGTTTTGCTTGTCCTCGAGCAATCTAAGGACTTTCCTAGGCTGCTGTTTCTTCTTCTTTAACCACTTCCTAACTCCCCTATATTCTCATCTATAGCAGTGCTGTCCTGTGACACACTTCTAAGCTTAAAACTACCCTCTCATCTAGCTTCCTCTGATTTCGCATGCCTAATACTCCTACTGTTTTTATTACTCCCTACAACTGATCTACCTGCTTTTATCATATCATGCCGCTATCCCTAAGGTTTCAAATTCTACCTAGCTTTACCCCAGACTCAGTACATGCTTCTAGTTTATATTTATGAGCTACCTAGGATTCCTTAGAGTCATGCCAGTCTTAGTATTAATGGTAACAGTAGTACTTTAGAGAACAACCTAAACCCTGGCATCACTACATTGGATATACACTCATCTCCCTAAACAACCCTACAAGCTACAACTTTGCTCTTAGCTTATTGAGGATCAGAGTTCTTTTTAAACAGGACATCTAAGCCACAAAGTTGCAACTCCTAGGTATACATTCTTCTTCCCTACTCTTTTCCTTTTTTCTTTCTTAGGTGGAGCCTTTCCTTTGGTTGCCTTTTGATGCAACGCCACTTGTGGGTTACACACTTGGCACTGATTACTCAGCAACCTAAGAGAGACTCCCCCCTTTATTCTATTTTTCATTTTTTTTTTTTTTTTTTTAATAAAGGAGAAGAAGAATGCTTATGCTTAAAGGGAGAGAGGAATGTTCCTAGGCCTAGGGTGGCCTCCCCCAAACTAAAACTACTCATTGTCCTCAATGAGTGTCTGAGGTGGCACACCCCCAAACTATCCTAGAAGCATCTAGTCTAAGGTAAAACAAAGAGAATTTAAAAGTCCTAGGCATAGGCAGAACATTGTAAAAGAAAATATCACAGCAGCAGAAAATTGAAAAAAAAACAGACAGGCAAGGACTTACAGCTATGCATGCTGAGCTTTTTAGAGGTTAATTTAAACTATCAAAGGGTGTCCTATGACACTCATCCAGCATGCATTTAGATAAGCTATATAAGGTAGTCATGAAAGCAGCAAAAGATAGAATTTAAACAGATCACAGCCTAGCTAAACAGACAGTCCAAAACATGCATTCAGTAATAAAAATTGCGGGTACCGCAATTATTTCGCAATCAAGTCAGGGCAGATATATCAGTCACTAAGGCCCCTAAGCATGCTTTATCCAGTCATTCAAGCTCGACAAAAATAAACCTAAACTATCCTACCTAATCAGCTAGCAGCAGGCTATACTAAGCAATTTAAAAACGTAAAACTAAGCAACTAAAACAGATCAAAATCTTACTAAAAACAACATAATTCACATGGTCTATCAGAAAGCAGAAATTTTATTTTTCTAAGGGAACAACAATACTCCCTTGAGTGTAATTCAAACCAGCACTCAGATGTCGTCATCCTCATCAGGTCGTCGTGGTCGTGGAGGCACCCATGGATTCAGAAGATTTGTGGGGAAGTCAGGGAAGAGGCAGCCAAGCTGGTCAGCAACTTCCTTGTCCCGTGCCTGCGCGTATGTGGCCCATTGAGCCATCCTCTTCTGCATATCCATCAGGCAAGCCATGGACAGCGACTGGTCAGCAGCCAACCTATCCAGCTCGAATTCCATGTTCCCCTTCCTTTTCAGCCTCAAGCCAGCAGGCAGCTCCAAATGGCCTGTGTAAGCCATTTGCTGCTCCATTCGTTCAATAGGGACTCCTGCAAGCAAACATAGTTTAGTTATAGTATTAGGGAAAAACAATGGACCCTTACCTTTCTTCGCGCACTCAGCAATGGCGGCTGACATGATTTCACCCACGTTGACCGTGAGACCTCGCATGATGGCATAGACCAGCAGCGATCTGCTCTGGTTGATGGTGGTCTCATGAGTCACGGGGGACAGCTTCCTCCTTACAAAGGCAAACCATACAGCCGCCTTAGCTGTGAGGTTGGCACTCATGAGAGTGTGCCTCCCATTGCGTGACACGGTCCAGGATGCTTCAGGCTGTCCAATGGTCCGAATGGCCTCTTCCAGGACTGCCTCAGTAGGCTCATCAACGATCCTCGCATAGTCAGTATGTTTTTGGCCCTTGAGGCCATAGGCTTCGTTGATGGCTTTTGCTGAGTAGTCCACTTCTACTCCCCTAACCACAGACAACCCCTCCTCAGAGTTTCGCAGGTTGGCGTAGAAGTCATATACCATACTCGTGTAAGCCGGATTGGGCGGCCTGCACAACTCCTTCCAGCTATGATTCACAATGCCTGTGCGCAAGAATTGCGGCAGGTCAGCAGGTCTGTCGAGGAAGCCCTTCTCGTGCAGCAACTCCCTCTTTCTCAGCTCAATACCCCTGGACTCAGCGTCAGAGGACACATACCTCACTGACTGAGGCTCATCTTCAGGGTAAAGCTTGGCCTTCCCTTTGTCCTTTGGTTTGGCTGACTCCACAGCCTCAAGCTTGAGCTTCTTTAACGATGGCTCAGCACTCTCTCCCTCTGATGCCAGCGCCCTCTTGGCTTTCTTTTTCTTTAATTTCTTGGACCGTTTGGCATTGATATTCTTGGCAGCCTTCTTCTTCTTCACCTTTGCCTTGGTTGCGATCGCATGGAGGCAAGCCCCCAATGTCTCTTCCATGGAATCATCCTTCTGCGCAGGACTCTCAGGATTGGCTTCCCTCAACGGAGAGAAAACCTCTTCTTCCTCACCTTCCCCACTGCCCTGCGTCGATTCTTGGAACTCCCCATATGGAAATTCAGGGTCATGTTGTGGGGCAGTGACCGACGGAGTAGTGTTTTGTGCGGCTGCGGGGGTCTGTGCAGAGCTCTGTGGTGATGAAGGCAGTTCAGGACTCTGCACTGGTGGTGATGAGGAACGCTCAGGGCTTTGAACTGGCGGAGACGGTGACGGGCTGCGTTCGGCTGTCTCGTGGGATGGCTGGCTTTGTTCTTGACTCTCCACAGAGGGAGTCTTGTTCTTGATTTCTTCCTCGGCCACAGCCATACTCCACTTGCGCTTCTTGGGTGTGCCTGCTGGCTCAGAGGGTCCAGCAGGTATCTCTGTGACGACCTTCCACTTCTTCTTGCGAATCGGAAGTTTGGGAAGGCGTTCAGTTCGAGCGGCGTCAGCCTCAGCCAAGGCAAGCAGTGCGTCTCTCCCAGCCGTTTCAGCGTCGTCAGCCTTCTTCTTGGCCGCAGATCTTTCAGCCCTCGTGAGCACCATTGATGAATCGTGGAGGTTTGGAGAGAAGAATCACAGATGAAGAGAATCGCAGTTTTCTTGGGGTTCAGAGAATGGGAGAATCGTACAGATCAACGCGCCTTCTAACGGATATAAAGACAACGGATAAATCCCAACGGCTATATTTTTGCGGATCCTGCAAATCCAGCGCAATTTTAGTGACCGTTGGAGATTTTTTTCATCTAAATGCCAATCTTTGCTCATCCGTATCTTTTATTTGGCCCAATATTTTCTTGATTTTTAAAGCTGGATTTACTCTCCTTGATTCCCTCTATCGATTCCCTACAAAAAGAAATAAAATCAACATCAAATTCGCAATTAAAATCATACAAACTTATACACAAATGATAACCGGAAAATCGCAAAAAATAATCTAAGGCATGAGCCTCATGTTGACGAGCACAGCAATCACTCGTCCTCTCTCGTTCTTAATTTCATGCTTCAGTCAAAAGGAAGGCCGAGAGAGTTTTCACATCTCCTTCCTCATAGTAGTGCTTCAACCTTGCACCATTAACCATGAATGGTTGACCTTGCTGCAGGTTCTTTATCTCGATAGCACCATGAACAAACACATTAGTAATTATGAAAGGACCTGACCATCTGGACTTTAGTTTGCCTGGAAATAACCTCAATCGTGAGTTAAATAATAAAACAAGTTGACCTTTCTTAAAGTCCTTGATCCTGAGTTTACTATCGTGCCAAATCTTGGTCTTTTCCTTATACAATTTGGCATTTTCATAAGACATTTGTCTAAGCTCATCAAGCTCGTGTAATTGCAGAGACCGCAACGTTCCCGCATCGGTCACGCAATAATTCAACTCTTTTAGTGCCCAAAATGCCTTAATTTCTAACTCAAATGGAAGATGACAAGCTTTACCATACACAAGTCTGTAAGGAGACATAGCTAGGGGTGTCTTATATGCAGTCCTATATGCCCAAAGTGCATCCTCGAGTTTAAATGACCAGTCCTTTCTATTAGGTTTGACCACTTTTTCTAGGATGTTCTTAATCTCCCTATTTGAAATTTCAGCCTGACCATTCGAGTGTGGGTGGTAAGGAGTGGCTACTCTATGTCTAATGTTATACTTAGCCAACACTCTCTCCATAGCCTTATTAATGAAATGTGTCCCCTCATCACTAATAACAGCACGAGGTGTCCCAAACCTAGTAAAAATGTGCCTATGCAAGAATTTTATGACTGTTTTGGCATCATTATTGGGACATGCTATGGCCTCTACCCACTTGGATACATAGTCTACTCCCACTAATATGTAAAGGTTACCTGAGGATGGGGGAAATGTTCCCATGAAGTCAATGCCCCATACATCAAAGAGCTCCAACTCTAAGATGTAGGTGAGAGGCATTTCATCCTTGCGACTGAGGTTACCTGTCCTTTGGCATTCATCACAGCTGTGGGCATAGTTGTGGGCATCCTTGAAGATTGTTGGCCAATAGTAGCCACTCTGAAATACCTTTGCAGCTGTTCTTTGGCCACCAAAGTGTCCACCATAAGGAGCTGTGTGGCAGTGCTGCAGCACAGACTTCGCCTCAGCAGCTGAAACACACTTCCTTAGCAAGCCGTCAGCACATGTTTTGTAAAGTGTGGGGTCATCCCAGATGAATTTCCTTGCTTCATGAAGGAACCTCTTCTTCTCTTGTCCTCCCTTGAAAACTGGTAATACCTGTGATGCAAGGAAGTTAGCAATGTCAGCAAACCAAGGTTCCTCATCGTTATCACAATGAGTCAATACAAAGACATGTTCATCAATAAAAGCATCAGAAATTGCGGGTTCCGCAATTTTTTCGCAATTGTGCTGCAATCGAGAAAGTTGATCCGCAACCACATTTTCACATCCTTTCTTGTCTCGAATGTCGAAATCAAATTCCTGCAGCAATAACACCCACCTAATCAACCTAGGCTTAGCATCAGCCTTCCTCATGAGATACTTTAAGGCAGAATGGTCAGTGTACACAATTCTCCTAGTGCCTACAATATAGTTTCTAAATTTCTCACAAGCAAACACTACAGCAAGCATCTCTTTCTCAGTAGTTGTATAATTACATTGAGCCTCATTCAGGGTTTTACTAGCATAGTATACAGGGTGTGTTAGCTTGTCAATCTTCTGTCCTAACATAACCCCTACAGCATAGTCACTAGCATCACATAACATCTCAAATGGGAGATCCCAATCTGGCCCTACTATAACAGGTGCTGTGACTAGTGCTTTCTTAAGGGTTGTCCAAGCTACTACACATTCCTTAGAGAAGATGAATGGTCTGTTTAGTTCTAGAAGCTCACACAGAGGCTTGGCTATCTTAGAAAAGTTCTTAATGAACCTTCTATAGAAGCCAGCATGCCCTAAGAAACTTCTAATGGCTTTGACATTTTGGGGCTCTACTAACTTCTCTATGATCTCAATTTTGGCCCTATCGACCTCTACACCTGCCCTCGACACTCTATGACCTAAGACAATTCCCTCATCTACCATGAAGTGACACTTCTCCCAATTAAGGACTAAGTTAGTCTCCTCACATCTAGCCAGGACTTGTCCTAAATTCTCTAGACAGTTGGTAAAGGAATCCCCAAAGACTGAGAAATCATCCATGAATATCTCTATCATGGACTCATCCAAGTCAGAAAAGATTGCCAACATGCACCTTTGGAAAGTTGCCGGTGCGTTGCATAAGCCAAAAGGCATTCTGCGAAAGGCAAAAGTTCCAAAAGGGCAAGTAAAGGTAGTCTTTTCTTGGTCCTTAGGGTCTATAGTAATCTGGTTATACCCTGAATAACCGTCTAAGAAACAATAGTAGGCTCTACCAGCTATTCTGTCTAGCATTTGGTCAATGAATGGTAGAGGGAAGTGGTCTTTTTTAGTTTCTTTATTGAGTTTCCTATAATCCATACATACTCTCCACCCCGTGACAGTCCTAGTTGGGATCAGTTCGTTGTTCTCATTGACTACCACAGTCATCCCACCCTTTTTAGGTACACACTGTATAGGGCTTACCCACTGACTACTAGCTATGGGGAAGATCACACCAGCATCTAACCATTTTATTATTTCTTTCTTTACTACCTCTTTCATAGAGGGATTCAGCCTACGTTGATGATCTACTCTAGGTGTGTGCTCTTCCTCTAGTATAATCTTATGCATGCAATAAGAAGGGCTAATGCCTCTAATATCAGCAATAGTCCATGCAATAGCCTTCCTATGTTGCTTAAGTAGTAATATCAGTTCAACCTCATGCTTTTCACTTAATTTAGAAGAAATGATAACAGGCAGAGTTTCATTACTCCCTAAATATGCATACTTGAGGTGAGTGGGTATTGGTTTTAGTTCTAAAACAGGTGGATGCTCAATGGATGGCTTTAAAGGATTTAATGATCTATCAGTTAGGTCTATATTCATACATACATGTTGTGGTTTATCTACAGGCATATCCATTATTTCAGATACATTCAAGTCAGCTACATCTAATTGTACATATTCATTAGCATGCTTAGTTAATAGTACATGCTCTAATTGTTCTTCCATTAGTGAGTCAACAATATCCATGCTAGCACAAGACTCAGAATCAGAGGGGTACCTTAAGGCTTTATAAACACTAAATTTCACCTCTTCATCATGAACCCTCATAGTGAGCTCACCTTTTTGAACATCTATTAGTGCCCTACCTGTGGCTAGAAATGGTCTACCTAGCAGGATGGGGACCTCCTTGTCTGCTTCATAATCCAGGATAATGAAATCTGCAAGGAAAATAAACTTGTCAACCTTTACTAAAATATCCTCAATCTTACCTTCAGGGTATGCAATGGATCTGTCTGCAAGTTGTAAAGTGACAGTGGTTGGACGTGCTTCTCCTATTCCTAGCTGGCGGAATAGTGATAGGGGCATGAGGTTTATGCTGGCGCCCAGGTCACAAAGCGCTCTGCCCACATGCTTGCCTCCAAGTTCTACAGGTAAGGTGAAGGAACCAGGATCCTTCTCCTTCTTGGGCAACTTGTTTTGGAGTATGGCACTGCACTCCTCAGTGAGGTTTACTGTTTCAAACTCACCAATTATTTTTTTGTTAGTAATAATGTCCTTCAAAAACTTTACATATGAAGGCATAGATTGTAAAACTTCTACAAAAGGAATGTTGACATGCACTTGTTTAAGAATTTCAAGAAATTTGTTAAAGTGCACTTCCTGTTCTTGTTTCTTCTTAAGCCTTCGAGGATATGGAGGTGGTGGCACATATGCAGGCACGTCAGGTCGCCTTAGGATTGGAGGAGGCCTTGGAATTTCTTCTATCTCCTCAATAATTGGCTCTAGCCTGGCTCCTGATGTGCTAGTTGGTGGTGGACCTTGGTTTGGCAGAGACTCCAGTGGAGCACTAGACTCAGTGTTCTCTACTCTCTTTGGTGTGTCCTTTGTGTTGCTCACCAAGGGTCTACCACTTCTAAGTTCAATTGCTTGAACTTGTTCTTTACCATCTCTCCTTGGCACCTCGGTGTCAGCAGGAAGTCTACCTTGGGGCCTACTTTTGATTTCATTGGCTAACTGGCCTATTTGGTTCTCTAGGCTCCTAAGGGTAGCTTGCTGGCTTTGAAGAGTAGCATCATTCTTAGCTATGTATTCCTTGAGTAAGTTTTCTACAGAAGATCCTACAGGTTGGTTGTAAGGTTTTTGATACATTGATTGGTTATGTTGGGGAGTGAAACCAGGTGTTCCACTCGGTCTAGGCTGGTTAGGATTTTGGTTAACATTCTGTTGGCCACCCCATGACAGGTTTGGGTGGTTTCTCCAACCAGGGTTGTAAGTTTGTGAGTAGGGGTTATTCCTAGGCTGCTGTTGGCTTCCTACATAGCAGACTGAGGATGGATTCCCAGGGCAGTATTCATATGGGTGCCCTTCCCCACAGAATCCACAGATAAGTGCCTCGCCTTGACTTGGTTGGGTGCCCATTGACATGGCTGTGGCGGTATTGGCACTGGTTTGGAGATTGGTCTGAGCCATTTGCTTAACTAGGTTGGTCAGGGCGTTTATTTGGGTGCTCATGGCACTCAGAGCATCCTTGTCTTGAGCTCTAGTTGGCTCAACTGGATCATCTGACCACCTACAGTGAGATGTTGAGATCTTCTCCAGGATCTCATAAGCTTCGTTGTAACTCTTGGACAACATGGAACCACCAGCAGATGAATTTAGAACTTGTCTGGTGCTGGGGTTGCATCCTTTGAAAAAGACTTCTATTTGGATACACCATGGAATGCCATGGTGTGGACATTTAATGAGAAGGTCTTTGAATCTCGTCCAAGCTTCGTGAAGAGACTCATTATCAGCTTGTTTGAATTTAACTATGTCATCACGAAAGGTAGAATTCCTATCAGGTGGGAAGTATTTGACTAGGATATTCTCTGCTAAGTCTGTCCAGTTGCGGACAGATCCAGAGGGTAATGAGTTCAACCATGTTTTGGCTTTGTCCCTCAAAGAGTAAGGGAACAGAAATAGCCTCAAGGCTTCTTGGGAAACTCCAGGGATCAGGAATGTGTCACTAACTCCTAGGAAGTTTCTAAGATGGTTGTGGGGGTCCTCATTTTCTATTCCAAAGAATTGTCCCACAGTGGACAACATTTGGAACATCACTGGCTTTAACTCGAATGAGTTGGCAGTGATCTCAGGACGGATTATGCTGGGGTTCAGCTCCCCAGGCATAGGTACTAGGTAAGAAAGTATGGCGCTATCCTTATCATTCGCTATTTCGATGGGATTGCGAGTGACAGGCACCAGGTTTTGATCTCTTCTATCCATTTCTTCTTGAGGAGATTGCGGTAACCTTGCGGTTTCAGCAATTAATGGAGGTAATGAAGGTTGTTTAAAGAGGCGTTTCTTGGCTCTATTCCTAGCTCTAAGTAATCTCTCGGGCTCAGGGTTGAACTCTAGATCACTACTTGGAGGCTCATTCATAAACTAACCTAAATGGTACCTGAAAAAGAAATGAAAATGGATCAGTTTCAATGGAAAATAACTTGGTGTTTCAAACTTAACTAACTTCGTTTTCACTTAAATAAATCCCCGGCAGCGGCGCCAAAAACTTGTTGCGTGCTCAATGTGTTAATAAAAGTAAGCAATAAGGAAGAAAGAGCACTCAGAACATGCAAGCATACATGATCTTATAGCAAGTAGTAAGTATTTTTTCATTCGTTTTCCCACAGAGATTTATTTATAAGCTACTTGTGAAGTATAAAGTTAAGAAAGAAGGGGTGGATTTGAAGGGGTAAAATTGGTTTTTAATTTCCTACTTCTTACCGAATGTCTAAAGGAATGCAACATAAACAAATGCAAGTTGAAATTAGACTCAAAAGACAAGAGACGAAACTAATAAATGAAGAAGAAAACAGCTAAACAGAATGGTAACTTAGCAGAATTGCGGGCACCGCAATGTTTCCGCAATTGTAAAAACAGTGAAAGTGTGGAAAATGGAGAATTAAGGGCTACTAACGACTACCCTATAGGCATTTTAATACGATTCCAAGCTTTGTATCAACTCTCTATGCATCAAACTCACTCTATCTCATGTATCGTCCGATTCCATGCATTAGATTCTTTAGTTTACTCAACTCAAAGTAAGGTCTCAAGTATCTTGTTAAAGCAGAAGTGTTTAGTTTGTACTAGGAAAACGCTTATTCCTAAGCCGTTTTCTGGTTACCTTGAAAGGCTAGCATGATTATACGACTCTGAACTCTTACTCCTTCCAGAGGTTAGGAGTTCTTTGGACAAAATGGATGGCCAATCGAAATTGCCCGTGGGATTAAGCTTACATACAATCAATGGTTCGAGAGCTATCCTACATGCTTGGTTCACGTTTTTTAGCCTATAGTTCTGTCATTAGCGTGCCCCTAAGTGACTTAGCTACTCATGGATATGGGGTAAGTAGAAATACGAGATGAAACAGACATGCTTAGAAGGAATTTAAAGACAAAACAGTAAGGGAAAGCAGTAGAATGCAGAGGCAAGAAACTGTGAAATGAAGAATGGAGATTTGATTACTTGATTGTTTGATTGGACAAAAGAAAGCTTTAAAGTAAATAACAGCAAGACAGAAAGCAACGAATTGGAGTGTTCTAACTATTAGAAAGAGAACAACACAAAGCAGAAATGTAAACTTAGAAAAGGAAAGACAGAAAGCAGTAAATGTTGCTTGGAAGCCTCGTCGCAACCGCCTCGGCTGAAGGGGATGAAAGAATAGCTTTGCTTGGATGAATCCTATCGGGAGAGAAGGTGGATCTTCTCTCCTTCCTATCAGATTGTCGATTCCAACAGCTGAGACTCTCACTCCAACAGACGGCAAAGGAAAACACGAAGAAAAATGGAGTTGCGAAAGGACTTCTACGCCTCCGGATGATGCTTGAACCCTCGACTTTGACCCCTATTTATAGTAATCTGCAGGTGCATTTGGGCCAAGGAGAACCATCAATCTTCAACGTCGTACTTCAGAATGGATGGAGGAGAAAGAACGAATCCCTGAAATAACGGAAATTAACAGAAAAAGATCAGTCAACTTACGGTTTTCACTTGAAACATTGCGGTTTCAGCAATGTTTCCGCAATGCCATCGCAATGCTTGTTTTTCATTCTTTTCCCTCGGTTTTCAACCCTTTTCTTTCTTATTGTACATAAGTCCTAATTTAGCTACCTTCTTCTAATTCTCATATTTAAGCATAGGTTTAGGCTAAATGCTATCAAAAATACCTAAGAGTGAACATCTTTCTAAGATAATTAAGTCCTAAAAAGGTCACTTT
Source organism: Herpetospermum pedunculosum (assembly GCA_028017165.1). NCBI lineage: Eukaryota > Viridiplantae > Streptophyta > Magnoliopsida > Cucurbitales > Cucurbitaceae > Herpetospermum > Herpetospermum pedunculosum. The sequence continues at coordinate 37,416,190 of CM051522.1, forward strand.
TGGAGACGTAACACATGTCCCTTTGGAACATTTGCTTTTCGCAGAATGTCATTTGGCTTATGCAATGCACCAGCAACATTCCAAAGATGCATGTTGGCTATTTTCTCTGACTTAGATGAGTCCATGATAGAAATATTTATGGATGACTCCTCAGTCTTTGGTGATTCCTTTAACAACTGCTTAGAAAACCTAGGACAAGTCCTAACTAGGTGTGAAGAGACCAACCTAGTCTTAAATTGGGAAAAATGCCACTTTATGGTGAAAGAAGGAATAGTCCTAGGACATAGAGTATCCAGAGCAGGATTAGAGGTCGATAGGGCCAAAATAGAAATCATAGAGAAGCTAGTGGAACCTCAAAACGTCAAAGCTATAAGGAGTTTCCTAGGTCATGCAGGTTTTTATAGGAGATTCATAAAAAACTTCTCAAAAATGTCTAAACCCCTGTGTGAGCTTCTAGAGCTGAATAAAACTTTTATCTTCTCAAATGAATGTCTAATAGCATAGAAAAAGCTTAAAGATGCCTTAGTCAAAGCACCAATCATAGTAGGCCCAAATTGGGATTTGCCTTTTGAACTAATGTGTGATGCTAGTGACTATGCAATTGGGGCTATGCTGGGGCAAAAGAGAGATAAACTAACACACCCTGTATATTATGCAAGTAAAACTTTAAATGAAGCGCAATGTAATTACACTACCACAGAGAAGGAAATGTTGGCTGTAGTGTTTGCGTGTGAAAAATTTAGGCCTTATATTGTAGGTACTAAAACAATTGTGTACACTGATCACTCTGCAATAAAATATTTAATGAGGAAGGCTGATGCTAAGCCACGGCTAATTCGATGGGTGTTATTATTGCAAGGATGCGAAAATGTAGTTGCTGATCATTTATCTAGATTGCGGAGTAATTGCGAAATAATTGCTGAGCCCGCAATATCTGATGCCTTTGTTGATGAACATGTCTTTGTGTTATCTCATTGTGATAACAATGAGGAACCTTGGTTTGCGGATATTGCTAACTTCCTTGCCTCGCAGCTATTACCAACTTTCAGAGGGGGGCAAGAAAAGAAGAGATTCCTACACGAAGCTAGAAAGTACATCTGGGATGATCCTACACTTTACAAGAATTGTGCGGATGGATTGCTGAGGAAGTGTGTGTCAGCTGCCGAATCCAAGTCAGTGTTGAAGCATTGTCATACATCTCCTTACAGTGGACATTTTGGTTGTCAAAGGACAGCTGCAAAGGTGTTCCAAAGTGGCTACTACTGGCCCACGATCTTCAAGGATGCCAACGACCATGCACACAGCTGCAATGAGTGTCAACGCATAGGTAACCTTAGTAGAAAAGATGAGATGCCTCTCACATATATCTTAGAGTTGGAACTCTTTGATGTATCGGGCATTGACTTCATGGGACCAATCCCTCCATCTGCGGGTAATCTTTATATACTAATTGCTGTAGATTATGTTTCTAAATGGGTAGAAGCCATTGCATGTCCCTCAAATGATGCCAAGACAGTCATTAAATTTATGAATAGGCATATTTTTACAAGATTTGGTACACCACGTGCAATAATAAGTTATGAAGGAACCCACTTTATAAATAAAGCTATGGAAAAGATACTAGCTAAATATAATGTTAGACATAGAGTAGCAACCCCTTATCACCCACACTCAAATGGACAAGCTGAAATATCTAATAGGGAGATTAAGAGCATACTTGAAAAAGTGGTTAAACCTAATAGAAATGACTGGTCTTTTAAGTTAGACGATGCACTTTGGGCGTATAGGGCTGCATATAAAACACCCTTAGGTATGTCTCCTTATAGGCTAGTGTATGGAAAAGCATGCCACTTACCTTTTGAGTTAGAAATCAAAGCCTTTTGGGCCGTAAAAGAGCTGAATTATTGCGTAACCGATGCGGGAACATTGCGGTCTCTACAATTACATGAGTTAGATGAACTAAGGCACATGTCTTATGAAAATGCTAAAATGTATAAGGAAAAAACTAAGATTTGGCATGATAGTAGACTTAGGATCAAAGACTTTAAAAAGGGCCAGCATGTTTTATTATTCAACTCGTGATTGAGGTTATTTCCAGGCAAACTTAAGTCTAGGTGGTAAGGTCCTTTTGTGATTACTAATGTCTTTGTTCATGGTGCTATTGAAATTCGAAACCTAAACCAAGGGTAGCCGTTCATGGTAAATGGTGCGAGGTTGAAGCACTATTATGAGGAAGGAGATGTGAAGACACTCTCGGCCTTACTTCTATCTGAAGCCTAAGAGGCGAATCAAGAGAGGATGAGTGATCACTGTGCTCATCCGTCAGAGGGCTATGCCTTAGATTTTTCTTTCCTATTTTTAGATTGCGTATCATATGGTTATTTCTGGTTTTAATTAAGTGTTTTTATTTTTTGTAGGAGTATAATAATGGGAGATTTTAAGCGACAGTGAGGGAGGTGAATCAAGAGGAGAAGATCAAAGAAAAGATCTGGAGAAATCAGAGATTTGGTTGCTAAAATCTTGCGACACAAATCAAGAAAAATCCTAACGATTATATTGAAAATGCTGAATAATTGCTGAAGAATTGCGGCGTCCGCAACAAAAGAGTCGTTGGGAGAACACTTGAGTATAAATAGCCGGCGTTGGGGATCGCTTTCTTCTACGATTTCTCACACCGTTGGAAATCCACAACTTAGAACTCTCTTTCCTCTGCAACTCCCAAACTCAGATCTTCAAAGAAGCAACAATGGTGACCACAAGAGCAGACCGATCCACGCCCAAGAAAGCATCACCTGATGCAGAAGAGACAGTAAGAGAGGCGTTGCTATCTTTGGCAGACGCCGACGCTGCGCAACCCTCGAGGCCCCCAAAGCTTCCTGTGAGAAGGAAGAAATGGAAGGTGGCGACGGCGGTAGCTGCTGACCCCTCTGAGCCGGCAGGAACCCCTAGGAAGAGGAAGTGGAAGGTCGCAGTGTATGATTCACCGATCAAAGAGAAGAAGACCCCGAGCGAGGAAACCTCGACAGTGGTCGGCCATCATTTGAAACGACCATGCAGAGCCCTGAATCTTCTTAGCATGCGCCGGAGCCTGAAATTCCTTCTGACGAGTGCCAAGATTCTGTGCCACTCGATGATCTGGCTGAGGAGGAAGAGGTGTTTTCCCCCTTCAGGAATGTCAATCTTGACAGCCCTATGGAGAGGGAAAGCAGGGACTCAATGGAGGAAACGCTGGGTGAATGTCTCCAGCACATGGCCACAAAGGCGCGGCTCAAGAAGAAGGCACCTGTGATTGTAAAGGGCAAGCGGCCAAAGGCCTCCAAACGGACCAAAAGAAAGAGGGTTGAAGCTGAACCCTCTATGAAGAAAATGAAAACTGAGGCCTTTGAGTCGGCCAAAGAAAGGGAAAAGGGGAAGAGAAAGATGTATCAAGAAGAGGAGCCTCGAGCTGCGAGGTATGTCTCCAAGGAAGTAGAGGCCAAGGGCCTCGAACTGATGAAGAAAGAACTCCTCCACGAGAGGGGGTTTCTTGATGCCCTTGCGGACCTGCCGCAATTCTTGCGCGCAGGGATTATTAACCATGGTTGGGAGGAGCTATGTAGGCCTCCAATCCCAGCCTACCCTGACATGGTGTACGACTTTTACGCCAACCTCACGCATCCTGAAGATTATCTGTCAATGGTGAGGAGGATAGAGGTTGATTTCTCAGCCAACGCCATCAACGAAGCCTATCCTTTCAAGGGGCATAAGCATTCTGAATACGCAAGGATAATAGAGTCACCCTCAGAGGCAGTCCTAGAGGAAGCCCTGAATACAATAGGAAAACCTGAGGCAGCTTGGGGAGCCTCAAGGAATGGGAGGCACACATTGATGAGTGCGACCCTCAGAGACAAAGCAGCCGTCTGGTTCTCCCTCGTACGCAGACGAATTTGCCCGGTCCTACATGAAACAACCATCAACCAGGGGAGATCGCTGCTGCTCTATGCAATAATGAGGGGAATCACCATTGATGTGGGTGAAGTCATTGCCGCCTCTATCACCGAATGCTCAAAAAAAGGTAAGGGCCAACTCTTTTTCCCCAATACCATTACTAAGCTTTGTTTGCGTGCACGAGTGCCTGTTACGAGGGATGAGAGGCAATTGGCCTATACTGGCCATCTGAAGCTGCCCACGATCTTGAGGATGCGGAGAAGGGGCAATATGGAGTTCGAGATGGATGGTCTGGCTACTGCACAGTCGTTGTCCATGGCCTGCCTGATGGACTTGCAACACAAGATAGCCCAATGGGCTGAATATTCGCAAGCAAGGGACCGAGAGTTGGCTGAGCATCTACGGTGCACGTTCCCACCTTCCCTGCTGGTTTGTTGAAGCCTTGGGTGCCTCCAAGAGGAAGGAGTGAAGAAGATGAGGATGTTTGAATGTCAGACTGACGGCATTCGAGGGAATATTTCTGATTCCTCTAAAATAAAAAAACAAGAAATCTGCTTTTCTGTGACCTGTTACCCCCTATAATCAATTGTGTGATCTGTTTTTGAATTGTTCATTTATTTGTTTAGAGTAGTTTAGTGTTGTTTAATTGTCATCTGAGTAGGTAGCTTAGGTAGTTTTGTTGTTTTTGTGGTTGTCTATGAATGAATATCGCATGCTAGGAGCCTTGATCACAGTTAAATTTGCTTTGTTGGAATAATTGCGAATTCCTTGCGGTGTCCGCAATATTTTGTTAGTTTTTCGCATGTTGTTGGATGACTTTTTGATGGGCTGTCTGTGTTTATATCTCAATATTTTGCTGCTTTACTAAATTCAATAGGTAGTCTGTCTAGTGAGCATGCTGGATGAGGGTCAAAGTACACCCTTGTTCGTTTAATTTAGCTTCATATATTGCTAAGCATGAACCTCTGTGAGACCTTACCATGATGTTTTTTTTGAAATTCTGCTTCTGAGTTATCTGTACTACGAAGGTCATTCTATACCTAGGAGTTTTAAGTTCTACTTGTTTTTCCTTAGACTAGATGCTTCTAAGACAAGTTTGGGGGTGTGCCACCTCAGACTCTCATTGAGGACAATGAGAAGATAAGTTTGGGGGAGGCAGCCTCTAGGCCTAGGAACACTCCTCTCTCCCTCTTGAAAAACATAAGCATTCTTCTTCTTTGAAAAAAAAATGAAAAAGAAAGAAACAGAAAAATAAAGGGTAGTGTCTCTCTAGAGGGTGCTGAGTAATCAGGGTCATTTGTATAACCCACAAGTGGCACTACATCAAAAGGCAAACCAAAAGAAGACTCTACCAAACGAAAAGAGAAAGGAAAATAAAACCAAGGAAGAAGAGTGTATGCCAACAAGCTATGGCCTAAGTGTTTAGGTGTCCTGTGTAATTGAACTCTGATCCTTAGTTTGCTAAGCACAGGGCTGTAGCTTGAAGGTTTGTCAAGGGAGATGAGTGGCGATCCAACATAGTGATGCCAAGGCTTAGTTGTTCTATGGACTGTACTCTGATTCTCGTATGTGTTAAGCTTGGCATGACTGTAAGGATTCCTAGGTAGCTCAATAATAAATACATTAGAAGCATGTACTGAGTCTGGGTTAAAGCTAGGGAGAATTTGAAAACTTAGGGATACCTGCACAATGAACCTAATGACATAGGCAGATAAACCATTTGTTAGGAAATTTGTAAAAGACAAAAGGTTTTAAAGGCAAGAGAAATCAGAATGAGCAGAATGTGAAGTTTCGAAAAGAGCTCTCGGTTTCAGAGTTTTCTGGGAAGAAGAGAAGAATTCTCTTCTGAACCCGTCTTCTCCACGCCAGAGCTGAGCAGCCTCCATCTGGAGACGAGCGAAAGGAGAGAAGAGTTGCTGAGAAGAGTGCAGCAATCTGAAGGACTTGATCACCCTCTTGTTTTGTAGTGTTTTTCTAGTGTTTTAGCTTTCTTCCTTCTCTGTTATTTTGAACGAAGAGGTATGTTGTAGTTAAGAACTTCTTTGTTATTTTGAGTTCTGTTTATAACATGAGTAGCTAATTTCTAAAAGGTTGGCTAGGATGAATCGATAGTGAACGAATCTCTATTTCAGCATATTGATTAAGCATGAAGTGTTCTGAGTATATGTGTTCTTCATCTAAAATGTGTTTTCGACCGGCCATCCATTATATGCATTACAGATTTCTAAACCTCCGGGAGGAGTAGGAAGTCAGAGTCGTATGCTCATGCTAGCCTTTCATGGTAGCCAGAGTGGAGTCTAAGCATAGTCACTCTCCTAACACGTTAAATGACATGTTTGTATGAATAGGTTGCTAGTTTTATTTGGATGTGAATGAACTAGAGGCCTAAGGGCCTGTTTGGACCTTGAAAGTGGCAGTGTAGGTCTGAACCCTTATAGGTCCTATGTGGGCCTAGACTCAATTCTACTCTCGGTTACCTGACATCGACATTCTTTTATTCTCAATATTTAAGTAGGTCCATTTTTACCCATAACACCATTAACAAAAAAAATTATGAAAACGATTCAACAACGTGCTATGAAATTTATAGCATAGCATTTTTGTCAAAAATGTTTTTCATAACACTAAAATTTCTCACTACCAAGGATGAGTATATTTTGGCATTTGGCATAGCCTAAAGAGGCCGAAAATTGAGGAATTTTAATAGCATCGCCTAACACAACAAGGACATAAAGGAAAGAAAGATCTATGATAGTGTTCGTTCAATACTATCGTAATGTGATATGTTTCTACTTGTACTGCACATGCATACACACATACATACAATGCATATAAAAGTTTTTTTTTTATGCATACAATTTTTTTCTAAATAAAAGATGGATGTATTGGATTGGATTCCATAACCTTAGCTTGCATTTATTTTAAAACGAGTTTCCATAGCCATCACAAGATTTCTCAATCTCAAAATCCACAAGTCTAACAATGGAGCCAAACCCCCCAAGTGATTCAAGAATTAGAAAAAGAAAAAGGCATCTTCATGAGAACCTCAATGAGAAGCGAACATTGGGTCATATTGAAAGAGTTGTTTGAAGTTAAAAGGCTTAACAATTTCAACATCTCCATTCCACATTTGTTCTGCAAGCTGCTCGAAAACTTTTTCAGTGGGATGATAGGAATCAAAGAACATGTAGGGGGCGTTTGGCCCCTGTCTTGTGTTTGGGTGGTGTTGACCGAGAAATTTCGGCCAATCAGCGGTCGCCACGTGTTTTCATCATTGTCGGCGGATCGAATAAACTTAGCCGAGCAAATTCGGTCATAGCTCAATTGGGCTCGAAATCGAATCGAGCCAGAAAGCTATTTAAATGGCAATTTGGCCCAAAGCCCAAAAGCCCATTGGATCCAAGCCCAAGCCCATTGGATCCAGACCCAAGCCCACCAGGCCCATGAGAACTCTATAAATAGAGAGCTCATTCTTCATTTTCAAGGTTCAGAAAATTTCTTCTCCTAAGAGCTCAGAGAGAATTCACAAGACTCCCTGAATCCTGAAAACTGAACACCACTCCAAGTTCAAACATCTGAAGACTTCACCGCTACGAGAAGCTGCAGATTCAACATCGAGAACAAGCTGCGAAGCCCTCGATACAAATCTAACATCGAGAACAAGCTAAGAAGCACTCGATCCAAATACAACATCGAGAACAAGCTGCAAAGCCCTCGATCCAAATACAACATCGAGAACAAGCTGCAAAGCCCTCGATCCAAATTCAACATCGAGAATAAGCTGCGAAGCCCTCGATACAAATCCAACATCGAGAACAAGCTAAGAAGCCCTCGATCCAAATCCAACATCGAGAACAAGCTGCAAAGCCCTCGAAACAAATTCAACATCGAGAACAAGCTGCAAAGCCCTCGATACAAATCCAACATCGAGAACAAGCTACAAAGCCCTCGAAACAAATCCAACATCGAGAACAAGCTGCGAAGCCCTCGAGATACATTTACATTTGAGAGAAAAAGAATCAGAGGATCAAACATTAGAGATTGTAATCCACTACGCACTGATACAATACAATTAAATACAAATTCAAATTCATTTACACGTATCGAATTTCCATTCGTCGTTCGAATTTTCGTGTGAACAAGTGGGTTTGGCTTTTGAAGCCAAACCCATGTTTGGATGGATGTATTGGAAAGCCATGGGTTTAGAACCCAAACCCATGGTTTTGTGTTCTAAACCCCTCACTTCTCCAATTTTGTTTCTCTCTCTTTGTCACATCAACAATTTTATCTCTCTCTTAATCCATTTGAACCAACACCAACAATTTTTTTTTTTTTATCTCTTTTTCAATTTTGCCATCAATTTTTGCTATATGTCTATTCATTTTTCCTTTATATATTTATTTTTTCCCATCTTATTCCATTAACTAACGGTATTAGTAATTGTTTTTTAGTTAAAATATTTTTTTTTTCTATTATGAAAAATGATATTCTTTTGTAATGTTTTTTTTTTACTACTTTCTAATATGAATATATTTTAATATTATTATAAAATTTACATTAATAATAGGGAATTATTGGAATCTACATTATATCCGAACTAAGGTTTTTTTTCAATTTTTTCCCTCTTTATTATTTGTTTATTTTATGTATTTTTTCAACTATTTTATAAATTAATGTTGTGTTTGTAACTTTTTTTTTTCTTTTATAATATTTTTTTTAATTGGAATATACAAAATTTTCATCAATAATGTATTTTTTTTTCCTTTCTTCTATTTCTTGTTTTTTGTTTTTGTTGTTTTTGTTAAATGTTTTTTTTTAATATTTTATTAAAATATATCTTTTTCCATAAAACTTTTTTCATCACTAGTAATATAACTTTTTTTTTTGTGTCAACAAGAGCGTAGCCCACCGACATGATATATTGCTTAGTTACCATGAGCGTAACCCCAACATGTTGTAAAAACTTTTTTTCCTTTCCTTTCCTTTTTTTGTTTTTCTTAATTTTTAAAAGGTATATTTTTTCATCCTATTTCATAAACTTTTTTTGTACGAGTACAAAATATGAAAATTGTTCAATTTATTTTCTTATTCTTAGAATATAACATAAATTAAATGCTTCATTTTTAAGTTCCAACAAAATTTTGCTCATGTTACGTGAGACGGTTTTACAATTCACCACTAGAAAATAAGGGTATAAAAGAGAAACAAAATAGTAAAAGGAAAAGGGAGAAAAAAAAAACTAGTCAACCCGGCGTTCAGAACACTGCACCCCAAACACTGGTTTCTGATTCAGAGGGTTCCCAACCCTGCACCCCAAACACAATTTTTTAGATTCCCAGGGTTCAGAACTCACCCTGACAAACCCCCCAGGGTTCTGATTCCAAAACAGGGGGCCAAATGCCCCCTAAAAGTATTATTAAATATTTATTAGGCATTTCTATAAAAGTATTATTAAATATTTATTAGGACTCATCAGTACACTACGATCTCAAAAAACAATTAAAAAATAAAATCACGTGAAAAATGTTCAATTTTCTTTTTTTAATCCAGTAAATTACATTTTGTTTTTTTGTTTTTCTTTTTTTTTTGTTTTTAAATTTTTAAGTTTAAGTTGGTCCTATAGGATTAAATTTTCTTCGACATATCGGTATTTCCATCGACATTTCCACATATTCATAAATTCGACAACGACATGAGGGATAAATTGACATTTCCATCATACCATACAAAATCGATGAAATAGTAAAAAAAACCTAAAATATAACTGTTGGGTTTTATGTCCTAAAACTCGTGGTTTGTAAACTGAATGTATACTCTATTTAGCAATGACGTTGTTATTGGGTTTTATTCAATTAAAATTATTATTGAATAAAGTGAATTATGTTCTTATTAAACCTATTCCAATAAACAAAGAATCCATGGCGACAGTATGAGTACTTGAAATTCATGTGTGACATGAATGTGAATCAAGTTCAAGTAACAGCCAAAACAGTTTATAGTATAGGGATAAGGCTGAGTACCTTATCCTGGGGACACTATGGACGCGACCCACTTTGTGTTCTACAAACGATGTGATCCGAAATCGTTCATGTAGAGACATGTGAGTTGGAGCGTCCTGTGCAATGAGTTTGCATAAGACTGAACTGCGAAATCAAGTCGCTTTTTCTTTACAACACTGTTTACTGTAAAGACCGATTTTTTCATATGATGACCTAGGTAACTTGATCTCAATCCTGAGCACACTATGAACTCCTGTTTATTCGAGCTTATCCTTTGGCTTGTACGTGTGAGAGTGGCCAAATCGCCGACTCAATATGCCTACCATCTTGGGGATAATACCGAATAGGTAGCTGGGGACATAGTTCTGCGAGACAGAATTCACTCCTATAGTAAAGAGGTTGTTTCTTTAAGTGCTGACTCCGGGTCTTGAACAATGGGCCCACCCTCTCGCTGGCTCGAGAAGGATCTGGTTTAGTGATCGGACCGCAAACCAATTGTTCATTAGAGGTGTCAGTGAGACTTAAAGAACAAGAAGTAATTACAGGGGTAAAACGTTATTTTTGCCCAGCTGTGAATTACGAACAACCTGTGAATGATTGACTTACTGATAATAGTTATATCAAGAGGACAAAAATATATCAACAGTGACGAGACTGCAACTCTTGGACTTTAGTGGAGTCTCCGAGGGTTAACGAATGTTGGTTAGCTTGGCTAAAGAGTTTGGCTGGTTAAACTCGTATATCTGTAGGTTCTTTAGGTTCTCCTGACTAGCTCGGATTAAGTCGTGTAACAATATAAGAGGAAAATAATTTGAATTTATTTCAAATTCGTTTTTGGAATAATAATGGACATATTTAAATCATATTTAAATATGATTTAAATATGAGATCGGTCTAAAACATGAATAGAGATTCATGTGTGATGATTCGGTTTAAGAAATCAAGATTAGTCTTATTATTTAATTAATATTTGATATTGAATTAAATAATAATATTAATTAATTAAAATTTATTTTGTTTATTAACATTAATTAGGAATTAATTTTAAAATGACAAAATAATACAATTGAGATTATCCAAGTTGAGTGGATTTATCCAAATTGAGTGAGTTTCTCGAAGTTAAGTAAGTGGATTGTGAATCACCAACTACATGCATAAACTCATCAATTGTTGAACACTTGTGTGAAGACTAATCCATCCTTTCATGAGGTGTCATGCTAAGGAAATAAGTTGTTGCATGTAGATGGCCTATAAATTGGATGAAGTTCAAATGGTTTGATTTTGATGATGTTTGAAAAATTTGAAGTTTTGATTGTGTGACAAATTCTGTTTAAATTATCATCATCACATAGACCTTATTCTCCATATCTTTCAAACTTTTCTCTTGTAAAGGAGTCCCACCACTCCGTTGCTCGGCCCGAGGATAGCGGGACTACCGGAGGTGGTGCTCGAAGTGTTCGAGAGAAGGTTCGAGGTGTTCGTGAGGAGATCCGAGCATCGGGATTAGAAGATTTTAGAACTACAAGAAGTATGTGTTTTAATTTCTTTTATTTCCAAGTTTTGAGCATGTTTCTAGTTTAACTAAATGGATGAAATTAGAGTTCCAATGATCCGACTCGCTTCCGCTGCGCTACATGCGCTCCATCAATAACCTAACACGAATATGAGATTATAATAAATGTATTTTAATTTATTTAAAACTGCACAATATTTATTTGTTAATTTAAATATATTTCTAATTTTTTTATTTTTAAAAATCTTCTAAAAATATCTATCGATATTGACATTTTATCCATATTTCCATAGACATTTCCATAAAATTGAGACCTCGATATTTTTGTCGACATAGACATTTAAATCCTTGGTACCATTTAACTTATTGACTTTTCAAACTCTACCATATAAAACTTTTGAGTTTAGGCCGCATTTACTTCCCTCCAAACGTAATGAAACAATGATAATTCTGACAGTGGGACCCACATTCATTACGTTTGAGGGCGTTTACCAAAATATGTAAAAAAAAATTAACTGTGGGTCCCACCTTGAAGTGACTAATCCCATTACACCCAATCTCTACCACCTTAGGGGTTCTCAATGGATTACCATTGCAGATTATGTGGAGCCCACTCATTTTCTACACATTTCCTTCCACAAATGTCCATTCTCTCTCCTGACGGTGGGACAGCGTCGCGACGCTGCGACCTAAACATTCAACGCGCGCCTCGCGATGGCGTCGAGACGCTGGGCGAGCTTCTCGACGCTGCCCCGATGATTTCTAGCTCGCGCGCCCCTCGGAGCGTCGATTCTCACAAATGTAGCTTTTACACTTTGTCATTTTTTCTCTTTCTTCTCTCTGGTTTTTTATTTTTTCTTTACTTTTGATAAACAAATTTTTTTTGATTTTTGTTCATCCAACGCATTTCGGATTAATTGTTTTGGGTTACGCAAATCAAATCCAAGGACATCTTCATAGTTTTGTATATTTATTTTGGGTGTTTACGGAGAAGGAATGTCGTCTTCAACCTCGTAATCGTTCGGTTGAGGGCGCAGACGAGGAAAATTAATACAGAATTACACGATTTGGAAAACTATCATGAATTATATTAATACCATCACAATGATTACAAACTCGATTCATTACACGAGTAAAAACTCGACCATGAACACGATTTATATCATGCGGCTAGACTTTAAAAAAAAAATAAAGTGTTTCATCCACCTATTCCAAGTGAAGCAATCACCAACTGCTTCTTCAAAAAAACCATGAAAACAAAAACAAACAAACTACCATAAACAAGAAAAACATGAAAGAAAGGTTGTTGGTTGACTTGTCTACATTGATTCCTCTGTGTCCGAGGAAATTAATATAACGATTTGAGGTTCTTCTCTGGCTTTCCTCTTCCGACTGTCCTTCTTCAATCCTTCTACATTCCTATTCTTTTCATTCAACTTCTTATCCACCACTTCTTCCGGATATTCTAACTTTTTCTTCACCCTACTCGTCTCAGCATCATTCTATTGTGGTTGATTGACACTTGACAACGATTGTTGTTGTTGTTGTTCCGGAGGTACTAACTTGTCATTCAGACGATCAGCAACTGTTCCAATTTCCATTTGCTCTCCACGCTGAAAAGTTGACGACGAGGAGTATGATGAAGAATCATCTAAGTGAAGTAAAAGTGGATTGTCCACTGGTTCCTCCCCATATTCGTCTGAGGTGGATCGACCGGTATTGTAAGAAGAAGCCGAAGATCGGTCTGGAGGAGTATATGATGGGTAAATTATGTCATTGTAGGAATCTTCTGAAGACATGTTTGGAGGGTGAAGAAGACTGATGTTGTGTTTTTGGGTTTAGGAGAAATGGAATGGAAGAAGACTGATATTTTGTTTTGGGGTTTAGGAGAACTGAAATGGAAGTGGTAAAATTATGGGAAGTTCTAACATAAATAATGTTTTCTATTGGTCATTTATTGCCATGATTGACATGTAACCCACCTATATTGAAGGACATCACGTCAGGTCGTTCGTCAACAACCTCCTTTAATAATAATTTGTGCACTAAGAAAGTGCTGAAGGTAATCCTCACGTCTACCAAACGCCCAAATATTGTAGTTTTGAATGTATCCAATTGATTGGGAGTTAGTTTCCTCCTAATCAACCGGTTGACGCGTTTTATGTTTGTCAAGCTAGCTCCTTGTCCAGGAAACCAATCAGATTCGCTAATCTTATAATTGGGCGTCATTTTGTTTTTGTATAAAGAAGAGCGCAACCAGTAAGCAAAAATAAAGGAAAATGATGCATAAAGTCGTAAACAGTGAGTGATAAGAAGAGTTTATCGTGTTAGTAATCTCGTCACGAATCTGTATTACACTCCTGAAATGAATCGAGGAGACATGCATGATCCAACTCGCTTTACTAATCATGAAATGAAATTTCGTAGGATTATATTTCGTACTCGTGAGGGTAACGACAGGACAAGAGTATAACAAAAATACAGAGCCACATTACGGACTGATGATCATATTCGTTCGAAGAAAAGAATGAAAACGAGGGCAGGAGAAGGAACAAAAAATCGGTAATCAAATTCGGAATGTAATCCTTAAATCGGTAGTAGAACGAAATAACACATTGAGAAAATTGTCAATTAACACAACCGATTCAACTAGTCAACATAGAAAATGGAAACAAGAACTTCAAAAATAGAATACAACATAGAAAATGCAAACGATGGCAGAAGATGAAGTTCATAGAGTACCAAAAGTTTCGAAGAAAAAACGAACTGCGACTATGAAGCGTTAGACGACGGAAGAAGAATCAAAACTTGAGGGAATCTGTTGCGAAACTACCGTCCAACGAGAAGGAACACTGTTATCTTGTCGAGGAGAGGAAGAAAGAGAAGGTAGTTCGAACGTTTTGGCGAAGACGACAGAGAAAATTGAGTGTGCATTTTTTGGCGGTCACTTCCTAATAATGATAGAGGGTAATAGGGTAAATTCACGATTTCTTCCTCTCGGTTTTTCTTCTCTCTTTAGCTTAGCTCCGCCATTTGTGTCATGTTTTAGAGCTTTTAACTTGTAATAGGATAGAGATGACTTCCATGGCCTCCCTTGGAGGGGTGGTGACAATCCGTCCCATGGACGGCTAAGGTATTGTGAACGGTTTGGGATAATTTGATGGAATATTTGTTAGACTTCTATGCTTTGATAATCCATGCTTTAAATTCCAACTTGGTTTCTGATTTGTATGCATTTATTGTTCTTACTTCATCCTATGCATGTGTTAAATTTCGCCGACTGACAATCGAGTTTTCTAGCTTATGTTAGCGTTAAAGAGTAGCGATGCCGTGCCTCTCACTATTCGACTAGTAACACAGAACAATAAAAATAAATCGGAGTATCGAGTCATGCGTGATAGTTGTTGGTTACATTCAGCGTTGGCGGGTAGCCAGTTAGCAATTTGATTACGTGGTCGAATGTCCGTCGCGGTATGCTAGTGACTGTTTAAAGTCAATTTGGGGCTGATCACCCTAATGAAGCTTTAAATAATGTTTAATTGGATCTTCTGATTTGGTTAATTGCTATGGAGCCGGTTACACTAGGGGTTTCCCGGGGTAACCGACTGCGTGTATTACAAACTGCTAGTCTTAGGATTGTATTAAATGATAAGTTGTAGAATGCCTAACAAAGAAATCCCGAAAATCCCCAAACCGTGCACTCGTCAATCTCTCTCTCTTTTAATTTTCCGTTAGCGATTAATTCTCTTATTTTGCATGCTTAAACACCCCCTGTTACAAAAACCCAACCGATCAATTAATTTCAATTCCAATCACGTTCTTCTCCGTGGATCGACCCTGTTACCACTAGCTGCAAAGCTTTGGTTAATAGGCTTATAAATTGTATTTTGGCAAGCCTCGACAACTTGATATTAAGTGGATATTCAAAAATTCGCGTTACCAGAAGGGCATATGTATGACTTTTGCCCAGGTAATCCATCCTCGGTGTGCTATGTTGGAAGTCAACAACAACCAAGGAACAACCCCTACTCAAACACATATAACCCTGGTTGGAGAAACCACCCAAATCTCTCTTGGGGTGGACAACAAAGCGCAACCCAAATGCAAAATAAACCAAGACCAAGTGGAACACCTGGTTTCACTCAACAAACTAGTCAACCCCTATATCAGAAACAATATGGAAACAACCAACCAATGGGGACATCAGTGGAGAACTTGCTGAAGGAGTACATAGCAAAGAATGATGCAACTTTGCAGAGCCAACAAGCAACCCTGAGAAGCTTAGAAAATCAAATTGGGCAGTTGGCAAACGAGCTGAAGACTAGGCCCCAAGGCAGACTGCCTGCAGACACTGAGAATCCAAGAAGGGATGGTAAGGAACAAGTTCAAGCTATTGAACTTCGAAGTGGAAGGCCGTTGGTGATCAACAACAGAGAAACACCAAAGAGAGTAGAGAATGAAGAGTCTAGTGCTCCACTGAATTCTCTGCCTAACCTTGATCAAATACAACCAAGTTCAACAAGGGTGAGGCTAGAACCTATCATTGAGGAACCAGAAGAAACTCCTAGACCTCCCCCTATCATTAGGCAACCTGACTTGCCTACCTATGTGCCACCATTCCCTAGACGGCTCAAGAAGAAAAAAGAGCAAGAAGCTCATTTCCATAAGTTTTTGGAAATTCTGAAACAAGTCCATGTTAATATTCCCTTTGTGGAAGTTTTGCAATCTATGCCATCATATGTAAAATTCTTAAAAGATATTATTACTAACAAAAAAGTTATTGGTGAATTTGAAACAGTGAATCTCACTGAGGAGTGCAGTGCCATACTCCAAAATAAGCTGCCAAAGAAGGAGAAGGATCCTGGTTCCTTCACCTTACCAGTAGAATTGGGAGGCAGACATGTGGGCAGAGCTTTGTGTGATCTGGGAGCCAGCATCAACCTCATGCCCTTTTCACTATTCCAACAACTTGGGATAGGAGAAGCACGACCAACAACAGTCACCTTGCAACTTGCAGACATATCCATCGCATACCCTGAAGGTAAGATTGAGGATATACTAGTCAAGGTTGACAAATTTATTTTTCTTGCAGACATTATAATCTTGGACTACGAGGCAGACAAAGAGGTGCCAATCCTATTGGGCAGACCTTTCCTAGCCACAGGTAGGGCTCTAATTAATGTCCAAAAAGGTGAGCTTACCATGAGAGTCCATGATGAAGAGGTTAAGTTCAGTGTGTTTAAAGCTTTAAGGTACCCCTCTGATCTTGAACCCTGTGCAACTATAGATATAGTAGACTCATTAATGTAAGAAGAACTTGAGCATGAATTGTTAGGTAAGCATGCTACTAATCATGCACAAGTAGATTTGAATGATTTAAATATTTCTGAATTGATAGATGTATTTGTGGATAACCCTCAGCATGTATGCATGACCAATGAACTATCTGAGAACCACAACTCCTTTGATGCCATCAATTGAACAACCACCCTTATTAGAACTGAAACCATTGCCTGAACACCTTAAATATGCATATCTAGGAGAGAAAGATACCTTGCTTGTTAATATTTCGTCCAAACTAAATAAACAGCATGAAATTGCGTTAATATTGCTGCTTAAGCAACATAGAAAAGCTATTGATTGGACGATTGCTGACATTAGGGGTATAAGTCCTTCTTATTGCATGCACAAGATATTGTTGGAAGAAGAACATACACCTAGAGTAAATCACCAATGTAGGTTGAACCCCTCCATGAAGGAGGTAGTTAAAAAAGAAATCATTAAATGGTTAGATGCAGGTGTAATCTTCCCAATAGCCAATAATCAGTGGGTCAGTCATATTCAATGTGTACCTAAGAAGGGTGGTATGACTCTAGTAGTTAATGAAAACAATGAATTAATACCAACTCGAACTGTTACAAGATGGAGAGTCTGTATGGATTATAGAAAACTTAATAAAGAAACCAAAAAAGATCATCTTCCTTTACCCTTTATAGACCAAATGCTAGATAGAATAGCTGGCCAAGCCTTTGACTGCTTTTTAGATGGCTACTCAGGTTATAACTAAATCACTATAGACCCTGAGGATCAAGAGAAAACAACATTTACATGTCCCTTTGGCACGTTTGCTTTTCGCAGAATGCCATTCGGCTTATGCAATGCACCAGCAACGTTCCAAAGATGTATGTTGGCAATCTTCTCTGACCTAGATGAGTCCATAATAGAAATATTTATGGATGACTTCTCAGTCTTTGGTGATTCCTTTAACCACTGCCTAGCCAATCTAGGACAAGTCCTAACTAGGTGTGAAGAGACCAACCTAGTCTTAAATTGGGAAAAATACCACTTCATGGTGGAAGAAGGAATAGTATTAGGACATAGAGTGTCCAGAGCAGGAGTAGAGGTCGATAGGGCCAAAATAGAAGTCATTGAGAAGTTAGTTGAACCTAAAAATGTCAAAGCTATAAGAAGCTTCTTAGGTCATGCAGGATTTTATAGAAGATTTATAAAAGACTTTTCAAAAATCTCTAAACCCCTGTGTGAGCTTCTAGAGCTGAATAAAACTTTTATCTTCTCAAATGAATGTTTAATAGCATGGAAAAAGCTTAAAGATGCCTTAGTCAAAGCACCAATCATAGTGGGCCCAAATTGGGAGATGCCTTTTGAACTAATGTGTGATGCTAGTGACTATGCAATTGGGGCTATGTTGGGGCAAAAGAGAGATAAATTAACACACCCTGTATATTATGCGAGTAAAACTTTGAATGAAGCACAATGTAACTGCACTACAACAGAGAAGGAGATGTTAGCAGTAGTGTTTGCATGTGAAAAAATTAGGCCTTATATTGTAGGAAATAAAACAATTGTATACACTGATCAGTCGGCAATAAAATACCTAATGAGGAAGGTTGATGCCAAGCCTCGTCTAATTAGATGGGTGTTACTTTTGCAAGATTTTTATCTAGAGATTAGAGATAAAAAAAGGATGTGAAAACGTAGTTGCTGATCATTTATCAAGATTGTAGAGTCATTGCGGAAAAATTGCGGAGCCCGCAATGACTGACTCCTTTATTGATGAACAAGTTTTTGTATTAGTGCATTGTGATAACAATGATGAACCTTTTTTTGCGGATATAGCTAACTTTCTTGCCTCACAGGTGTTACCAACCTTCAGAGGGGGGCAAGACAAGAAGAGGTTCTTAAACGAGGCTAGGAAGTACATCTGGGACGATCCAACCCTCTACAAAAGTTGTGCGGATGGATTGCTAAGGAAGTGTGTGTCAGCTGCTGAATCAAGGTCAGTCTTGCAGCATTGCCATACAGCTCCTTATGGTAGACACTTTGGTGGTCAAAGGACTGCTGCAAAGGTGTTCCAAAGTGGCTACTTCTGGCCTACAATCTTCAAGGATGCACATGACTATGCACACAATTGCAATGAGTGCCAACGAACAGGTAACCTCAGTAGGAAGGATGAGATGCCTCTAACATATATCTTAGAGTTAGAACTCTTTGATGTATGGGGCATTGACTTCATGAGACCATTGGCACTAGGGTTTTTGAATATCCTCCCTAAATTCGGGTTGTCGAGACCCGCCAAAATAAAATTTATATACCTATTAACCTTAGCTTTGCAGCTAGTGGTAACAGGGTCGATCCACAGAGAAGGTCTTAATATGTTTGAAATTAAGGTTCGAGAATTTAATTGGTTGATTAATTGAGTTTTGGCAAACGGGGGTTTTTATCATGCAACAAGAATAACAAAAATGCTAACGGAAGGAATTTAAAAAGAAAGAGATTAACGAGTGCACGGTTCGGGGATTTTTGGGATTTTCTTGCTAGACATTCTACCATTTATCATCTAATTCGAATTTATGGTTATCCATTTGTCATGCACGCGATCAGTTACCTGGGAACCCCTTTTGGTAACCGGCTTCATATTAATTAATTAAATCATCAGTCTAATTAAACATTGCTCAAAGCATTCCTAGAGTGATCAGCTCTAAATTTACTCTAAACAGTTACTAGCTAACCGCGACGAACATTCGACCATGCAATTCTAATGCTAACTGGCTACCCGCCAACGCTGAAGTACCCAACATTTATCATGCATAAATCAATACTTCGATTTGTTTCATTGTTCTGTGTTACTAGGCGAAAAGTGAGAGGCATGGCATCGCTAATCTTTAACTCTAACACATGCTAGAAAACTCGATTGTCCGTCGGCGAAATCTAACACATGCATGGGATTAAGGAAGAACAACAAATGCATACAAATCAAAGACCAAATCAGAACTTAAAGCATGTATTATCAAAATGGAGAAGTCTAACAAATAACCCCTAAATCACCCCAAATCGTTCACAGTACCTTAGCCGACCATGGGGCGGATCGTCACAAACGCTCCAACCGAGGCAATGGACATAATCTTTAAGCCTATTACAAATAAAAGCTCCAAATCTAGGCCACAAATGGCGGAGCTCAGCTAAAACTAGAAGAAAACCCGAGAGGAAAAAGATGAAAATTCGACTTGGCTGCTTGAAAATCGTCTTCAGCCTTTTAAAATCCGTCGGAGCGTCGAGACGCTGGGACAGCGTCGCGACGCTGCGACCTAATGAATCCGCGCGCGCCTCGCGATGGCGTCGAGACGCTGACCCGATAATTTCCTGCGCGCGCCTCCCTCAGAGCGTCTCGACGCCACGACAGGGTCTCGATGCTCGGCAGCGTTGAGCAAGCGTCTCGACGCTGTCTGCTCGACGCTTGCTCTCGGGTTTGGGCTGGAAAATTGCCTCTCCTAGGCAATTTTGGTCTGGTTCTTCTTGGATCAACTTGCCCTTTTCCCGATGCACTCCCGGGGCGTTAAAACACCACGCTTAGCTCCGGAACGAGTTCAATGGACGCATGAGCTCTTCACCGCAAATCTCCTATAAATGAGATAAATTAAACAATTAAATGCGGAATTTAGCTTGAATTAGGGAATGAACAATAGCTCCAAAATGGAGTTATCAAACATTCCCTCCATCTGTTGGTAATCTTTACATTCTAGTAGCTATAGATTATGTTTCAAAATGGGTCGTGGCAATTGCATGTCCTTTAAATGATGCTAAGACAGTTGTTAAGTTTCTAAATCGGCATATTTTCACACGATTTGGTACACCACGTGCCATCATAAGTGATGAAGGAACACATTTTATAAACAAAGTTATGGAGAAAGTGTTAGCTAAATATAATGTTAGGCATAGAGTAGCAACACCCTATCATCCACACTCAAATGGACAAGCTGAAATATCTAATAGAGAGATCAAAAGTATACTTGAAAAGTTGTAAAACCGAATAGAAATGATTGGTCTTTTAAGTTAGATGATGCAGTGTGGGCGTATAGGACTGCATATAAAACGCCATTAGGGATGTCTCCTTATAGGTTAGTGTATGGAAAAGCATGCCACTTACCGCTTGAATTAGAAATCAAAGCCTTTTGGGCCTTAAAAGAGTTAAACTATTGCGTAACCGATGCGGGAACATTGCGGTCTCTGCAATTACATGAATTGGATGAACTAAGACACATGTCATACGAGAATGCCAAAATGTATAAGGAAAGAACTAAAATTTGGCATGATAGTAGACTTAGGATTAAGGATTTCAAAAAGGGCCAACATGTTTTACTATTCAATTCACGATTGAGATTATTTCCTGGCAAACTTAAGTCTCGTTGGTCAGGTTCTTTTGTGATTACTAATGTGTTTGTTCATGGTGCAATTGAAATTCGAAATCTGAATCAAGGTCAACCGTTCATGGTAAATGGTGCTAGATTGAAACACTACTACGAGGAAGGAGATGTGAAAACACTCTCGACATTCCTTTTATCCGAAGCCTAAGAGCAAAGAGAGGATGAACAAGGACGTCTAATGGAATTATCCTTATGCTCAACCATCAGAGGAATATGGAATAGATATGCTTTATTTACTGTTTCTTTTATTTTTGTTTGAAGTACTTTTAATTTTCTAGTATTAATTAAGTTTGTTTTTATTTATGATAAGGAGCATGGAAATTGGGATCTTAAACGACAATGAGGGAGGTAAATCAAGAGACAGGAGAAGATGAAGGAGGAGATCTTGAAAGATCAAAGATTTGGTTGTTAGAATCTTGCAACAAACAACAATCAAGGATAAAATCCCAACGGTTACATTTTCAAAGATTTGCTGAAAAATTGCGGAAATATTGCAGAGTCCGCAATAATATAGCAGTTAGTGGACAACCTAGTATAAATAGGAAGAGCTGTGGATCTTTCCCATTTACGATTCTCAAACCCTCGAATTCCACAACTCAGATATCTCCTTCCTCAGAAATTCCCAAAGTTCACCTTCAAGAAACGACAATGGTTTCCACAAGAGCTGAACGATCCACGCCCAAGAAGACATCCCCAATCACAGAGGATGCTGAATTAGTGAGGGATGCGTTGCTTTCTTTGGCAAACGCTGAAGCTGTGAATCCTTCAAGACCTCCGAAGCTCCCTGTGAAGAGGAAGTGGAAGGTTGCTGCAACTGAAGTTGCAAACACTTCTGATCCAACGCAGCCCCCTAGAAGAACGTGGAAGGTCACAATGACAGATTCAAAGACCAAAGGTAGAAAGTCCACGAGTGAGGAAAGCCTCAACAGTGGAAGGCCATCGTTTGAGACGGCCATGCAAAGCCCTGATTCCCCTCAACCAGAGTCGGAACCTGAAGTTCCATCTGAAGGACAACCAGAATCGGCATCAATTGGTGATGCGAATGAAGAAGAAGAGGTGGTCTCTCTCTTCAGGGATGTCAATTATACAGCCCTGTGGAGAGGGAAAGCAGAGATTCGATGGAGGAAACGCTGGATGAATGCATCCAGCAGATAGCTGCCAAGGCGAGGCTCAAGAAGAGGGCCCCTGTAATTGTGAAGGCAAAGCGGCCAAAGGCCTCCAAGAAAACCAAAAAGAAGAGGGCCGGAGCTGGACCCTCTATCAAGAAGTTGAAGACTGAGGCTGTTGAGGCAGCCAAGGCAAAGGACAAGGGGAAGGGGAAAATGTATCAAGCAGATGACCCTCGAGCCGAGAGGTATGTGTCCAAGGATGCAGAGGTCAGGGACCTGGAATTGAGGAAGAGAGAACTCCTTCACGAGAAGGGATTTCTTGACTCTCCTGCGGACCTGCCGCAATTCTTGCGCGCAGGAATTATGAACCACGACTGGGAAGAGTTGTGTAGGCCCCCAATTCAGGCCTACTCTGAGATGGTGTATGACTTCTACGCCAACCTCACTCACCCCGAAGGCTGTTCTTTGGTGGTGAGGGGCGTGGATGTTGGCTTCTCTGCTGAGGCAATCAACGAAGTATATGCTCTCAAGGGGCATAAAAACTCTGAGTATTCGAGTATCATGGCTTCACCCTCAGAGGTAGTCCTAGAGGAGGCTCTGAACATGATAGGGAAACCAGAGGCAGCGTGGGCAGTCTCGAAGCATGGGAAGCACACACTGATGATTGCACCCTCAAGGACAAGGCGGCCGTTTGGTTCTCCATGATTTGAAGAAGAATCTCCCCTGTCACGCATGAGACAACCATCAATCAGGGAAGATCGCTGCTGATTTATGCGATTATGAAGGGACTCACCATTGATGTGGGTGAGATCATAACAGCCTCGATCGTCGAATGCTCCAAGAAAGGTAAGGGCCGACTCTTTTTCCCTAACACCATTACTAAATTATGCATACGCGCAGGGATTCCTGTGACAATGAAGAAGAAGAAATTGGCCTATGCTGGCCACCTCGAGCTGCCCAGTGACTTGAAGATGAAGAGGAGGGGCAACATGGAAATCGAGCTGGATGGACTTGCAGCTGCACAAGCAATGACCATGGCCTGCTTGATGGACTTACAAAGGAAATTAGGAAAATGGGTTGAGTATTCTCAAGGGAGAGACCAGGAACAAGCTGAGCACCTGCGGTGCAAGTTCCCTTCCTTTCCAACTGGATTGTTGAGCCCTTGGATGCCTCCGAGCGAGAGGAGTGATGAAGAAGACAAGGATGAATGAATTTATGCCACAGACTAACGGCATTCGAGGGAGTATTTATGATCCCTCTCAAGAAAAAAAAAACCTACTTTTCTGTAACCAGTTACCCCCCCCCCCCCCCAAAATCAAATTGTTTGTATGTTTTAATTTCCTTAATTAGCTTGACTAGAGTAGCTTAGTTTAGTTAGCTTAATTAGTTTTTTGTGCCTGTAGTTGTTTACGAATAGAACATCGCATGTTAGGAGCCTTGATCACGGTTAAATCTGCTCTGTTAGTATCATTGCGATTTCCTTGCGGACACCGCATATTTTGTTCGTTTAAGCATGTTGTTATATGACTTCCTGCTGGGTTGTATGTCTTTAAATCTCATTATTTGACTGCATTACTGATATCCATAGGTAGTCTGTCTATTGAGCATGCTGGATGAGTGTCAAGTACACCCTTGTTAGTTTTAAATTAGCTTCATAAATTGCTGAGCATGTACCTCTGTTAGACCTTACCATGTCGATTTTAGTAAATTTCTGTTGATGAGTTATCTGAACTATGCGAGTCATTCTATCCCTAGGAGTTTTAAATTATGTCTGGTTTTTATTTAGACTAGATGCTTCTAAGATAAGTTTTTGGGTGTGCCACCTCAGACTCTCATTGGGGACAATGAGAAGTTTAAGTTTGGGGGGAGGCAACCTCTAGGCCTAGGAACACTCCTCTCTCGCTTAAAAAAATAAATAGACATTGTTCTTCCTTGGAAAAAAAAAACAAAAAGAAACCAAAAGAAAAAGGATATTGTCTTTCTCTAAGAATTCTGAGTAATCATGGCCATTTGTGTAAACCACAAGTGGCATTGCATCAAAAGGCAATTCAAAGAGAAGACTTTGCCAAAAGAGAAAAAAGGAAAAATATAATCAAGGAAGAAGAATGTGTGCCAGAAAGTTGCAGCCTAAGTGCTTAGATGTCCTGTGAAGGGAGATGAGTGTCTATCCAACATAGTAATGCCAGGGCTTAGTCTGTTCTATGGACTGTACTCTGATACTTGTGTGTGCTAAGCCTGACATGACTCTAAGGATTCCTAGGTAACTCAAAAATAAAACATTAGAAGCATGTACTGAGTCTGAGTTAAAACTAAGGAGAGTTTGAAAGCTTAGGGATGACTGCACAATGAGCCCAATGACATAGGGAGATAAACCAGAAGATAGGAAGTTAGTAAAAACAGAAGGTTTTAAAGGCGAGGGAAATCAGAATAGGCAGAATATGAAGTTAGTTTGAACCTAGGAAAGTGTCACAGGACAACAATGCCTTTGATAGTAAGCCTAGGGAAGTCAGCAAGTCAGTTAGGTAGTGTTTAAACCACAAGATTTAGCAGCCAAAGTAAGCCTTTATATTGCTCGAGGACTAGCAATAACTCAAGTTTGGGGGTGTGTTACCTCTCCAAAAGTGCATTATTCAAGGCCATATTTACCTAGAAATCATGGAAATTCTTGAGTGTTTTTGTTAGAAGTTAGCTTAATGTGTGCTTAAATGTGATAATTTGAGAAATGATGCTAAATGAAGGATTATTTGGAAAAGAAACGAAAAAGGATGCAAAATGATGTAAAAAGAGCTAAAATGTACATTGCAGGAACATTGCGGAAACATTGCGGAGCTCGCAATGGAATTCACCAAAACAGAGCATTGCGGCCCTCGCAAAGAAACCGCAACGCCAGTCTTTGTCTGCTGAACTTTCCAGCCGTCAGTCGTCGTTGTTGCGACTTTCCAGCCGCTAAAGCTTTCCACTGCTGCCACGTGGGAGGTTGTTACTCAGAATGGATGGAGATCCGCGGCTGAAGGTACCTACAGAGGCTATAAAAGAAAACGAACGACGAAGGAAAAAACAGACTCAGAAGCGAGGAGATCCCAGTTGCGAAGCAATCTGCAGACGAAATTCCTTCTCCCGTTTGTTGGATCGAAGAAATCAGCCCTTGGCGTCGATAATTTGAGAGGAAGAAGAGAAGATCCTTCCTCTCTTCTGATTGAAATTATCCCCAAAATCAGCTAATCTTGCCCTTCATCCGAGGCGTTTTGCGACGAGGAGGATCCTTGCACGTTTACAGCTTTCTTACTGCTTTCTCTCTACTGCCTTTCATTTGCGACATTGTTCTGAATCATTTTCTAATGCACTTGTTCTTTACTGCTTTCGGATCATCGCACGTTTGTTATATGAAGTGTTTTGAGCCTTGTTTTTAAGAGTAATCAGTTAGTTTTGTTGAGTTCTTTATCTTCTCATTTCTTATTCAATTAATTTTACTAAGTTCTTTAATTCATGTTAAATCAATCCATCTCCCATAGTTCTTCGAAAACCATGAGTAACTAATCTAAGAGAGGTCTGCTAAAGATAAATTTGTAGGCTAGAAACATGAGAATTCAACATGTAGAATAGCATGAATGCATTGAATGTATGTGAGCTTCATCCCATGTGCGATTTCGACTGGCCATCCATTTTGTCTAAAGAATTCCTAACCTCCGGAAGGAGTAAGAATTCAGAGTCATCCATTCATTTTAGCCTTTTATGGTAATCAGAGAATGACCTAGGAATAGGCGTTCTCCTAGCACGTTTGTTAGCTTGTGTGTATGAATAGGTTTTTAAGTCTTGCTTGGACATGAGTAAACTAAAAGATCTAATGCGTGTAATCGAGAGATGCATGAGACTTAGTTAAAACGATGCATGATATGTTAATCTACTGTTAAATGATCGTAGTTAAATGCCTATAGATGATTATTAAGTCGACCTTGCTGTCTTACTTTGCATTTAAACCGTTGCTAATTCGAGAACCGCAATAAAACATTTCTGCTTTTTGCCTTAGTCTTTTCCATAGGTTTTTTATCTTTGCGATTTTATTGCGAAAGAATTGCGAGACCTGCAATTCTTCTTCTCCACATTATAACTTTACTTTTTTACTTGCTTTCCTTTTACATTTGTTTTCTTCTTACATCTTTTATATTTCAGCACACCAACCCAAAATCTACCCAATTTAAGTTACCTTATCTAATCTAACACACCAAATCGTTAGTCACTAAACTTAATCTCTGTGGGAAAACGAATTAAATCATACTTATCACTTGCTGCAGACCATGTATACTTGCATGATCTGAGTGCTCTTCGCATTTAATTTTATATACACACTGAGCACGCAACACATACTTTATGCACATACAAGAGAATTTAATTGAAACATACATTCACAATGCATAAATAATTAAACACGCTAAAATGGAATGGTTTTGGCATCACGCAAACAAGCAACTACGTTATTACAAGCTTGCTTCAACAAGCTAGGTCTTGAGACGCCTCTGAACTCTTCGAACCGCCTTGGACCAACTTGCTCCCCCGAAGGCTTTGACCAACTTCAAACACGAGCTCCTTGCTTCAGAAAAACATCCCTAATGGGACTCTAATGACTCTAATACAGACTCTTTAGGCACACATTAAGCCCATTCATTCTGGGCTATTACAAACCAAAGCAAGAAAGAAGCTTATAGAGATGTCAAAACTCAAGCACACTTTAGACGCCCATAAACGATTCAAAAATACCCATCAAGCTCAAATTGATGCACAAAAAGAGCTTAAAACATGCTCTGATACCAATTGATGGGAGTGTCGCACACCGCGCAGCGGAAGCGATTTAGGAACTTCGGCACTCAAGAAGCATCAATAAGCAACCTATGCAATTACACAACTTCGCATAGTTATCGCACAACCTATGCGATGAAAAAACAGAACTAAAACATACCTTTTTAGCTCGAAATCTTCAAGTCTCCTGTTGGAACTCCTCTCGAACTCATCGATGACCACCTCTAGTGTCTTCCCAGCTATCCTTAGGTCTAACAACAAGGTTGTGGGATCATTTTATGAGGAAAAAATGGAAGAAGAGGAAAGGGAAGTCTATTTAAACCGACTGGAAGAAGCATTCATTTTTACAAACTCCACATCTTTGAGTTTCTCCTTTTTATAGGCATCCCAAGCTTCAAAAGCTTGCTCATTAAGATACCAAAATTGGATTAGTCATAATCAAATGTCCAAAAATTGTGAGCTTTTAAGTAGGTTAGTCATAAACCACTTTTAAACTCAAAAAGTTTGGCAAAGTGCACTAATGTTTATTTTATTATTTTTAAAATTAATTCATAATTATTTTTAAATAAATAAAATAAAATTTTAACTAATTAATATTTATTATTTAATTCAATATCAAATATTAATTAAATAATAAGACTAATCCCGTTTTCTAAAACCAACTTCTCGAACATGAATCCATATTCATGTATTAGACCAAACTCATATTTAAATCCCATTTAAATATGTCCACCTATCTTCCAAAACCAAATTTGAATCACTTCAAATTCTTTTCTCTCATATTGTTACAGGACTTAATCCAAGCTAGCCAGGAGGACCTAAAGAACCTACAGATCATGAGCTCCAACGATACGAGATTAACCGGCCAAACTCTTTAGCCTAGCTAATCAACATTCGTTAACCGCCGGGTCACTTCACTAGTAAGTCCTCACCGTAGATATATTTATGTCCTCTTGATATAACCATGATTAGTAAGTCGATCATTCACAGGTCGTTCGTAATTACAGTTGGGTCAAATAAACTGGTTTACCCTAGTAATTACATTTTGTTTCTTAAGTCTCCATTGATTCTCTAATGAACAATTGGTTTGTGGTCCAACCACCAAATCAGATCCCTCTCGGGCCAATGAGAGGGTGGACCGATTGTTCAAGACCCGGAGTCAGCACTTAAGAGAACAACATCTCTGCTAAACCCTAAAAGTAGGTAGGAGTGAATTCCAATTTGTAGGATTATGTTCCCAGCTCCCTACCCAGTATTATCCCCAAAATGGTAGGCATATTGAGTCGGCGATCTCGGGCCACGATCACCCATGCAAGTCAAAGGATAAGCCCGAATAAACAGGAGTTCATAGTGTGCTCAAGATTCAGATTGAGTTATCTAGGTCATCATATGAAAAAGTCAGTCTTTACAGTAAACGGAGTTATAAAGAAAAAGTGACTTAATTTTGCGGTCTGGTCTTATGAAAACTCATTGCACAGGACGCGTTTACTCGCATTTCTCCACATGAACGATTTCGGATCACATTTTTTGTACTATACATAGGTGGTCACGTCCATAGTGTCCCCACGATAAGGTACCCAGCCCTATCCCTATACTATAGACGATTTTGGCTATTACTCGAACTTGATCCACATTCATGTCACCACATGAAGTTCAAGTATTCATCCTATAGCCAAGTGTTCTTAGTTTATTGGATTTAGGTTAATAAAAAAAACACAATTCACTTTATTCAATAACAACTTTACTGAATAAACTTCAATGACAACTTTATTGCAAAATAGAACATACATTCAGTTTACAAACCACGAGTTTTAGGACATAAAAACCAACACATTCCACTTTATTACTTGGTGAGGTTAAGTATACATTTGCAGTTATCTTTGAGCGACAATAGTTGTGTGTTCCTTGCATTGCATGTGTCTGCCTATTATACGTACCATCTGCGGATACTTCATCATCACTTCATCCAAGGTTCTAACACACCATATGCATAGCACATCGCATCAAGTTTCTAGCGTCGTAGCCGATAACCAAGAGCTAGTATGTGCTAAGCAAAGGATTCACATAACATCAATCTCAAACCCACACACTTTCTACAACCGCATCAACAGTCCTAAGGAATGTCTTCTCTACGGGTTAGTTGGGCTCTGGACTTTGCTCGGTGAGATAGGGTCAGCCTTAGGCTAGCTAGCCTTGGGCCAACCCTATACTTCATAATTGGGCCCAATGTTTGTCTTTTCTAGGGCCTGTTTGGACCTTGAAAGTGGCAGTGTAGGTCTGAACCCTTATATGTCCTATGTGGGCCTAGACTCAATTCTACTCTCGGTTACCTGACATCGACATTCTTTTATTCTCAATATTTAAGTAGGTCCATTTTTACCCATAACACCATTAACAAAAAAAATTATGAAAACAATTCAACAACGTGCTATGAAATTTATAGCATAGCATTTTTGTCAAAAATGTTTTTCATAACACTAAAATTTCTCACTACCAAGGATGAGTATATTTTGGCATTTGGCATAGCCTAAAGAGGCCGAAAATTGAGGAATTTTAATAGCATCGCCTAACACAACAAGGACATAAATGAAAGAAAGATCTATGATAGTGTTCTTTCAATACTATCGTAATGTGATATGTTTCTACTTGTACTGTACATACATACACACATACATACAATGCATATAAAAGTTTTTTTTTTATGCATATAATTTTTTTCTAAATAACAGATGGATGTATTGGATTGTATTCCATAACCTTAGCTTGCATTTATTTTAAAACGAGTTTCCATAGCCATCACAAGATTTCTCAATCTCAAAATCCACAAGTCTAACAATGGAGCAAAACCCCCCAAGTGATTCAAGAATTAGAAAAAGAAAAAGGCATCTTCATGAGAACCTCAATGAGAAGCAAACATTGGGTCATATTGAAAGAGTTGTTTGAAGTTAAAAGGCTTAACAATTTCAACATCTCCATTCCACATTTGTTCTGCAAGCTGCTCGAAAACTTTTTCAGTGGGATGATAGGAATCAAAGAACATGTAGGGGCGTTTGGCCCCTGTCTTGTGTTTGGGTGGGTTTGGCTTTTGAAGCCAAACCCATGTTTGGATGGATGTATTGGAAAGCCATGGGTTTAGAACCCAAACCCATGGTTTTGGGTTCTAAACCCCTCACTTCTCCAATTTTGTTTCTCTCTCTTCGTCACATCAACAATTTTATCTCTCTCTTAATCCATTTGAACCAACACCAACAATTTTTTTTTTTTTTATCTCTTTTTCAATTTTGCGATCAATTTTTGCTATATGTCTATTCATTTTTCCTTTATATATATATTTTGTCCCATCTTATTCCATTAAGTAACGGTGTTAGTAATTTTTTTTTAGTTAAAATATTTTTTTTTTCTATTATGAAAAATGATATTCTTTTGTAATGTTTTTTTTTTACTACTTTCTAATATGAATATATTTTAATATTATTATAAAATTTACATTAATAATAGGTTTTTTTTCAATTTTTTTCCCTCTTTATTATTTGTTTATTTTATGTATTTTTTCAACCGTATTTTATAAATTAATGTTGTGTTTGTAACTTTTTTTTTTCTTTTATAAAATTTTTTTAATTGGAATATACAAAATTTTCATCAATAATGTATTTTTTTTTTCCTTTCTTCTATTTCTTGTTTTTTGTTTTTGTTGTTTTTGTTGTTTTTGTTAAATGTTTTTTTTTAATATTTTATTAAAATATATCTTTTTCCATAAAACTTTTTTCATCACTAGTAATATAACTTTTTTTTTTTTGTGTGTCAACAAGAGCGTAGCCCACCGACATGATATATTGCTTAGTTACCATGAGCGTAACCCCAACATGTTGTAAAAACTTTTTTTTTCCTTTCCTTTCCTCTTTCTGTTTTTCTTAATTTTTAAAAGGTATATTTTTTCATCCTATTTCATAAACTTTTTTTGTACGAGTACAAAATATGAAAATTGTTCAATTTATTTTCTTATTCTTAGAATATAACATAAATTAAATGCTTCATTTTTAAGTTCCAACAAAATTTTGCTCATGTTACGTGAGACGGTTTTACAATTCACCACTAGAAAATAAGGGTATAAAAGAGAAACAAAATAGTAAAAGGAAAAGGCAGAAAAAAAAAACTAGTCAACCTGGCGTTCAGAACACTGCACCCCAAACACTGGTTTCTGATTCAGAGGGTTCCCAACCCTGCACCCCAAACACAGTTTTTAGATTCCCAGGGTTCAGAACCCGCCCTGACAAACCCCCCAGGGTTCTGATTCCCAGGGTTCTGATTGCACAAAAAGGGGGTCAAACGCCCCCTAAAAGTATTATTAAATATTTATTAGGCATTTCTATAAAAGTATTATTAAATATTTATTAGGCCTCATCAGTACACTACGATCTCAAAAAACAATTAAAAAATAAAATCACGTGAAAAATGTTCAATTTTCTTTTTTTAATCCAGTAAATTACATTTTGTTTTTTTGTTTTTTTTTTTGTTTTTAAATTTTTAAGTTTAAGTTGGTCCTATACGATTAAATTTTCTTCGACATATCGGTATTTCCATCGACATTTCCACATATTCATAAATTCGACAACGACATGAGGGATAAATTGACATTTCCATCATACCATACAAAATCGATGAAATAGTAAAAAAAAAACCTAAAATATAACTGTTGGGTTTTATGTCCTAAAACTCGTGGTTTGTAAACTGAATGTATACTCTATTTAGCAATGACGTTGTTATTGGGTTTTATTCAATTAAAATTATTATTGAATAAAGTGAATTATGTTCTTATTAAACCTATTCCAATAAACAAAGAATCCATGGCGACAGTATGAGTACTTGAAATTCATGTGTGACATGAATGTGAATCAAGTTCATGTAACAGGCAAAACAGTCTATAGTATAAGGATAAGGCCTGGTACCTTATCCTGGGGACACTATGGACGCGACCCACTTTGTATTGTACAAACGATGTGATCCGAAATCGTTCATGTAGAGACATGCGAGTTGGAGCGTCCTGTGCAATGAGTTTGCATAAGACTGAACTGCGAAATCAAGTCGCTTTTTCTTTACAACATTGTTTACTGTAAAGACCGATTTTTTCATATGATGACCTAGGTAACTTGATCTCAATCCTGAGCACACTATGAACTCCTGTTTATTCGAGCTTATCCTTTGGCTTGTACGTGTGAGAGTGGCCAAATCGCCGACTCAATAAGCCTACCATCTTGGGGATAATACCGAATAGGTAGCTGGGGACATAGTTCTGCGAGACGGAATTCACTCCTATAGTAAAGAGGTTGTTCCTTTAAGTGCTTACTCCGGGTCTTGAACAATGGGCCCACCCTCTCACTGGCTCGAGAAGGATCTGGTTTAGTGATCGGACCGCAAACCAATTGTTCATTAGAGGTGTCAGTGAGACTTAAAGAACAAGAAGTAATTACAGGGGTAAAACAGTATTTTTGCCCAGCTGTGAATTACGAACAACCTGTGAATGATTGACTTACTGATAATAGTTATATCAAGAGGACAAAAATATATCAACAGTGACGAGACTGCAACTCTTGGACTTTAGTGGAGTCTCCGAGGGTTAACGAATGTTGGTTAGCTTGGCTAAAGAGTTTGGCTGGTTAAACTCGTATATCTGTAGGTTCTTTAGGTTCTCCTGACTAGCTCGGATTAAGTCGTGTAACAATATAAGAGGAAAATAATTTGAATTTATTTCAAATTCGTTTTTGGAATAATAATGGACATATTTAAATCATATTTAAATATGATTTAAATATGAGATCGGTCTAAAACATGAATAGAGATTCATGTGTGATGATTCGGTTTAAGAAATCAAGATTAGTCTTATTATTTAATTAATATTTGATATTGAATTAAATAATAATATTAATTAATTAAAATTTATTTTGTTTATTAACATTAATTAGGAATTAATTTTAAAATGACAAAATAATACAATTGAGATTATCCAAGTTGAGTGGATTTATCCAAATTGAGTGAGTTTCTCGAAGTTAAGTAAGTGGATTGTGAATCACCAACTACATGCATAAACTCATCAATTGTTGAACACTTGTGTGAAGACTAATCCATCCTTTCATGAGGTGTCATGCTAAGGAAATAAGTTGTTGCATGTAGATGGCCTATAAATTGGATGAAGTTCAAATGGTTTGATTTTGATGATGTTTGAAAAATTTGAAGTTTTGATTGTGTGACAAATTCTGTTGAAATTATCATCATCACATAGACCTTATTCTCCATATCTTTCAAACTTTTCTCTTGTAAAGGAGTCCCACCACTCCGTGAGGATAGTGGGACTACCGGAGGTGGTCCTCGAAGTGTTCGAGAGAAGGTTCGAGGTGTTCGTGAGGAGATTCGAGCATCGGGATTAGAAGATTTTAGAACTACAAGAAGTATGTGTTTTAATTTCTTTTATTTCCAAGTTTTGAGCATGTTTCTAGTTTAACTAAATGGATGAAATTAGAGTTCCAATGATCCGACTCGCTTCCGCTGCGCTACATGCGCTCCATCAATCACCTAAGACGAATATGAGATTATAATAAATGTATTTTAATTTATTTAAAACTGCACAATATTTATTTGTTAATTTAAATATATTTCTAATTTTTTTATTTTTAAAAATCTTCTAAAAATATCTATCGATATTGACATTTTATCCATATTTCCATAGACATTTCCATAAAATTGAGACCTCGATATTTTTGTCGACATAGACATTTAAATCCTTGGTACCATTTAACTTATTGACTTTTCAAACTCTATCATATAATACTTTTGAGTTTAGGCCGCATTTACTTCCCTCCAAACGTAATGAAACAATAATAATTCTGACAGTGGGACCCACATTCATTACGGGCGTTTACCAAAATATGTAAAAAAAAATTAACTGTGGGTCCCACCTTGAATCGACTAATCCCATTACACCCAATCTCTACCACGTTGGGGGTTCTCAATGGATTACCATTGCAGATTATGTGGAGCCCACTCATTTTCTACACATTTCCTTCCACAAATGTCCATTCTCTCTCCTCGTCGATTTTCACAAATGTACCTTTTACACTTTGTCATTTTTTCTCTTTCTTCTCTCTAGTTTTTTATTTGTTCTTTACTTTTGATAAACAAAATTTTTTTGATTTTTTTTCATCCAACGCATTTCGAATTAATTGTTTTGGGTTACGCAAATCAAATCCAAGGACATCTTCATAGTTTTTGTATATTTATTCTGGGTGTTTACGGAGAAGGAATGCCGTCTTCAACCTCGTAATCGTCCGGTTGAGGGCGCAGACGAGGAAAATTAATACAGAATTACACGATTTGGAAAACTATCTTGAATTATATTAATACCATCACAATGATTACAAACTCGATTCATTACACGAGTAAAAACTCGACCATGAACACGATTTATATCATGCGGCTAGAATTTAAAAAAAAAATAAAGTGTTTCATCCACCTATTCCAAGTGAAGCAATCACCAACTGCGTCTTCAAAAAAACCATGAAAACAAAAACAAACAAGCTACCATAAACAAGAAAAACATGAAGGAAAGGTTGTTGGTTGACTTGTCTACATTGATTCCTCTGTGTCCGAGGAAATTAATATAACGATTTGGGGTTCTTCTCTGGCCTTCCTCTTCCGACTGTCCTTCTTCAATCCTTCTACATTCCTATTCTTTTCATTCAACTTATTATCCACCACTTCTTCCGGATATTCTAACTTTTTCTTCACCCTACTCGTCTCAGCATCATTCCTTTGTGGTTGATTGACACTTGACAACGATTGTTGTTGTTGTTGTTCCGGAGGTACTAACTTGTCATTCAGACGATCAGCAACTGTTCCAATTTCCATTTGCTCTCCACGCTGAAAAGTTGACGACGAGGAGTATGATGAAGAATCATCTAAGTGAAGTAAAAGTGGATTGTCCACTGGTTCCTCCCCATATTCGTCTGAGGTGGATCGACCGGTATTGTAAGAAGAAGCCGAAGATCGGTCTGAAGGAGTATATGATGGGTAAATTATGCCATTGTAGGAATCTTCTGAAGACATGTTTGGAGGGTGAAGAAGACTGATGTTGTGTTTTTTGGTTTAGGAGAAATGGAATGGAAGAAGACTGATTTTTTGTTTTGGGGTTTAGGAGAACTGAAATGGAAGTGGTAAAATTATGGGAAGTTCTAACATAAATAATGTTTTCTATTGGTCATTTATTGCCATGATTGACATGTAACCCACCTATATTGAAGGACATCACATCAGGTCGTTCGTCAACAACCTCCTTTAATAATAATTTGTGCACTAAGAAAGTGCTGAAGGTAATCCTCACGTCTACCAAACGCCCAAACACTGTAGTTTTGAATGTATCCAATTGATTTGGAGTTAGTTTCCTCCTAATCAACCGGTTGACGCGTTTTATGTGTGTCAAGCTAGCTCCTTGTCCAGGAAACCAATCAGATTCGCTAATCTTATAATTGGGCGTCATTTTGTTTTTGTATAAAGAAGAGCGCAATCAGTAAGCAAAAATAAAGGAAAATGATGCATAAAGTCGTAAACACTGAGTGATAAGAAGAGTTTATCGTGTTAGTAATCTCGTCACGAATCTGTATTACACTCCTGAAATGAATCGAGGAGACATGCATGATCCAACTCTCTTTACTAATCATGAAATGAAATTTCGTAGGATTATATTTCGTACTCGTGATGGTAACGACAGGACAAGAGTATAACAAAAATACAGAGCCACATTACGGACTGATGATCATATTCGTTCGAAGAAAAGAATGCAAACGATGGCAGGAGAAGGAACAAAAAATCGGTAATCAAATTCGGAATGTAATCCTTAAATCGGTAGTAGAACGAAATAACACATTGAGAAAATTGTCAATTAACACAACCGATTCAACTAGTCAACATAGAAAATGGAAACAAGAACTTCAAAAATAGAATACAACATAGAAAATGCAAACGATGGCAGAAGATGAAGTTCAGAGAGTACCAAAAGTTTCGAAGAAAAAACGAACTGCGACTATGAAGCGTTAGACGACGGAAGAGGAATCAAAACTTGAGGGAATCTGTTGCGAAACTACCGTCCAACGAGAAGGAACACTGTTATCTTGTCGAGGAGAGGAAGAAAGAGAAGGTAGTTCGAACGTTTTGGCGAAGACGACAGAGAAAATTGAGTGTGCATTTTTTGGCGGTCACTTCCTAATAATGGCAGAGGGTAATAGGGTAAATTCACGATTTATTACGTTTGAATTGACCTACGTAAACCCTATCAATGAAATTAATATTACATTTGAATTGGGCTGAATTAAACACTATCAAAGCTAAACCGATTACGATTGAAGCCCTTAATCCATTACAGTCGATTACGATTTTTGGGAAAAATCCATTACGGACGGATAAACATGGGCGTAGTAGTATTTTTGTTTTTTCATCCACATTTTTACGAATTTTTTTATACAACATCCCTTTTTATTAAAAAAAATATTTAATTTAATTTTTTATAATAAAAAATATTTTTTTAATTTTTTAAAAATAAGAATTTATTTTTTAACTTTTTCTAGTATTTATGTTCTTTCTCCCTCTCCTTCCCTCCTCCCATCTAGCCGCGACAACTTATTTCATTTTGCTTTTTCTCATTTTTTTTCATTCACTTTTTCTTCTCCTTCTCCCTTTTCCTCCTTTCTCCTTCTTTCTTAAGTTTGTTTGTTATTTTTTTTTTTCTAATTATAACTTCGATTAAAAAAGTGAAATCTCCTCCATTTCGAATCTGGATTTGTGTTTAAATCGATTTATAAAGAATTGAAGTTTGTAAATATTAATGACTTATTTGATTTCATTGATTTAGATCAAATTATCCACAATGTTTTAAACATTTATAAACAAATGTACACATTTTTCACTTGAACAATATACACATTTTTCTCTATCTATCCATTCAAGAAAGCATTATTGATATATAATGGTCTTATAATTCAGTCATTTGCCACTACTAAAGTGAAAATAACTCTGATTGTGGAAAATTTAATTATTGGACTAAAAGTTTCTTTAAAATCAATACCTAGATGTTGATGAAAGCTATGTGCAACTAATCTTTGTACTTTTGTATCGTTCCATCAGAATTTATTTTCACTTTGAACACCCATTTACATCCTACTAGATTGTAGGTAGATGAATAAGGGGTGAGTGACTAAGTATAATTTTTTACTAAAGCATTAATCTTTGATTGCATAGAAACTTTCCAATGTGTAGAACCGAGAGCTTTAGTGACATTGACTGGTTCATGTTAAATTAATTCCTGAAATGCTGAAGTAGTGACAACAATCTTAAGTTTAAAAATTTCACTTTTGGACCTAGTTTGCATAGAGTGAATATGTAGCAAAATGAGATTAATATTCAAGCCAAAGGTTGTTTGTGCTATAAGAACAAAAGAGGCAATAGAAAGGAGAATTTGAAATAGGAAGATTTACCTCATGAACTGATTGTATGTGTAGGTCCAGGTGACAAGGAGGGTGTGCCTTCAGAAGTTTGTTGTATGGCAGCATGTGATATATCAGATAAATCTTCATTGGAATTTGAATGATTTTGAGGTGAAATTGTGACATCTTCTCTCAAAACAGCGGATTGATAGGTAGGAAAATTCAATAATGTCACAATAATATCATTTGACTTTTGTTTGGCTAAAGATGTGGTAAGAAAATCAGTTTTGAAAGGAAATTCAAACTCATTAAATACATCATGTCTATGAGACGATATTAATTCTACCATTTGAACTGAGACACTTACATCCCTTATGACAATCACCGTAACCCTAGACGACACATTTTGTACTATGGAACTGAAACTTATGTGTTTGATAAGGCCTTAAATAAGGAAAACATGAACTCCCAAACACTTTAAAGAAGGAATAGGTCAAACTTTTGTTTATATAGTTTCTCCCATGGTGAGATATTACCTAAGACAACAATAGGTAGTCTATTGATTAGGTAAACAAAATATATAAACGCATCCCACCAAAACCTTAATGGGATAGAATCTAGAGCAAGGAGAGTTAATCTCATTTCTACTAGATGTCTATGTTTCCTTTCAACTATACCATTTTTTTTTGGCTAGTATGAGGACAAAAATGCCTGAACTCTATGCCATTTTGTTTAAAAATATGAACAAATGACCTAAAAATTCACCTCCTCATTCACTTTGTAAGCATTTAATTCTTTGTTCAAACTCGTTTTCAACTAATTTTTTATATTGAACAAAACTGGATAAGGCTTCTCATTTATGTTTTAAAGGAAAAATATGAGTAAACCTTGAACAATTATCAACAAAACTATTGTAATATCTATAGCCTGATGTTGAATCCATATGTGATGGTCCCATAGATTACCTCGAACAATTTCCAAGGATTATATACTTGTAGAGGGTTTAAAAGGGAGGACATGTGATTTTCCAAATTGACACGAATCACAAAAGAAAAGCTTATTATTTCCAGCAACTTTAACATTACATGAATTTAAAACAGAAGCTAAGACTTTACTAGATGTATGACCAAGTCGTTGCAATGTAGGCCACATGGTTGTTGTTTGAAGGCTGATTAGGTGAGTTATTGAAGGTTTCATCAAACCTTTTGTAGCAAACAACAAATAACCTAACAGCCACCCAAGTAAAGCTTGATCAACCGCATTCAAATCCTCATAGTCACGGGCACAACCTTATGCCAATTGAGCTAGGCTCGGTTTGGCTAGAAACGATGTTGATGTAAGGTATATATTTAACATGTCCTTTATGGGAATGACCCATCGGTCGTTCATCAGTAGCACCCCCACCAGAAACCATCAGATTTCCTTTCAATGGAACTGACATGGTTGGTTCAGTGTCAATTTTGTCCCAAAATCGAACCCAATCGACTGATTTATACTAATGCCAAATTAGTACAAAGGACAACTATTAATAAACAATATGAATTAATAAGTTTAAATTCGTATTTTAAAAACTATGACGACGTTGACTATTGTTGATGGCCAGTGACGGGGTAAGAGTGGTGGTGGTCGTCATTAGTTGCTGAAGGCCGTCAGGGTGGTTGTCGTCTGAGGTGTCGCTGGAGATTGTCGAGAGGTGGTCGTGGTCGGAGGTCTGCCAGAATTTCCCTGTTGATCCGCCGGAGGTGGTCACCTGAGGCGGCGGAGATCGTCGCTGGTGGCCGGTTGTCAGCTGGAGGTCGGACGGAGGTATCGCCAGAGTGGTCACCGGAGATCGGCAACGGTGGCCGGAAGTAGTCGCTGATCCTCTCAGGAACTATTGGTTTGTGGTCCAACCACAAAACCGATTGGTATGTGATTTCATCACTATACCAAGTCCCTCTCGGGCCAATGAGAGGGTGGGATCCCTAGTTCAAGACCCGGAGTCAGCATTTAAGGGAACAACCTCTCTACTAATCCCTCAAGGCGGGTAGAAGTGAATTCCGTCTCGCAGGAATATGTTCCCAGCTACCTACCCGGTCTTATCCCCAAGATGGTAGGCTTATTGAGTCAGCGATCTCGGGCCCCTCTCACCCATACAAGTCAAAGGATAAGCCCGAATAAACAGGAGTTCATAGCGTGCTCAGGATTCAGATCGAGTTACCTAGGTCATCAAATGAAAAAGTCGGTCTTTACAGTAAGCTGAGTTGTAAAGAAAGAGTGATTTTATTTCAAGATTCAGTCTTATGCAAACTCATTGCATAGGACGCCCCCACTCGCATGTCTCCACATGAACAATTTCGGATCACATCATTTGTACTATACAAAGTGGGCCGCGTCCAATAGTGTCCCCAGGATAAGGTACCCAACCTTATCCCTATACTATAGACTATTCTGGCTATCCCTCGAACTTGATCCACAATCATGTCACCACATGAACAATTTCGGATCACAATCATGCCATGGGTTCTTAGTTTATTGGAGTTAGGTTAAAAGTAAACACAATTCACTTTATTCAATAACAACTTTACTGAATAAAACTCAATAACAACTTTATTGCAAAATAGAATATATATTCAGTTTACAAACCACGAGTTTTAGGACATAAAACCCAACAAACTCCCACTTGGACTAAAACGTCAGTGGAGTATTACATGCTGGATGAGAAAAACTGGAATATCAAATATATCCATGGCTTTTCTCCCACTATCCTACTATACAGCTCGCAGTCCTAGACTCACTAGGTGCCCCTCGAACACTTTAGCCGTGAGGAACTTTGTAAACAGATCAACAATATTGTGCTTCGAGGCAATTTGCGTGACAATCACGTCTCCTCGTTGCACTATCTCCCTGATGAGATGATATTTCCGCTCAATGTGCTTTCCACGCTTATGGCTTCTTGGTTCTCTGGAATTTGCCATAGCACCAGTATTATCACAATAAAGTGTGATAGGCAAATTCATATTTGGAACAACTTCCAAATTCGTTAAGAACTTCCTTAGCCATACAACCTCTTTGGCAGCTTCGCAAGTCGCGACATACTCAACTTCCATGGTGGAATCAGCAATACAACCTTGCTTTATACTCCATCATACTATTTCCCCTCCGTTAAGAGTGAACACTGATTCCGATGTGGATTTCCTCGAATCCTTATCAGTTTGAAATTCAGAGTCAGTGTATCCTATAAGGATCAAATCCTTCGCGCTATACACGAGCACAT
Organism: Herpetospermum pedunculosum; assembly: GCA_028017165.1. Lineage (NCBI taxonomy): Eukaryota > Viridiplantae > Streptophyta > Magnoliopsida > Cucurbitales > Cucurbitaceae > Herpetospermum > Herpetospermum pedunculosum. The sequence goes on from CM051522.1 coordinate 37,456,976, forward strand.
AGTCCCTCGTTCTCCGAAGATACTCGAGGATGTGTTTAACGGCAGTCCAATGATCATGTCCTGGATTGGACTGATACCTACTGACAATTTCCACTACATAGCATATGTCGGGTCGTGTACAAATCTGATGGTTTCTGGTGGGGGTACTACTGATGAACGACCGATGGGTCAGTTCGGTCGGTCGATTCTTCAGTTTAAGAAGAAGAAGAGGAAGACGACAATAACAAGAAAGAAACTACGAAACTTTGACGGCAACAGGTGCACAACAAAACTTCGACAACGAGCGACAAGGGAGAAGAGGAAGAGAACGGGCAGAAGATTCGTGGGTTGAAGAGAGGAATGGAGAAGAAGAAATGGATTAGAGAAAAGAGGGAGAGAAAAAATAGCGTTTGAAAACCAAAAGGTGAAAGGAGGCATAAATCTGGGGGAGATAAAGAGGAAGGAGAAAAGAGTTTTCTCGAAAAGACAATGAGAAAAAGCTTTGTTTCAATAATACCCTTAAACTTTACAAAGTTTAAAAAATACCCCTAGCCTTTCAAAAAGGTTCAAAAATACTTTTATCGTTAAATTTTTAGATGGAAAACGTTAAAGTTTCATTTATACCCTTGACCTTTAAAAAAAAATTAAAAAATACCCCGAAAACATTTACTCTTGTTCTTCCTCCCCATGCAGATTATTCTTCCATGAAAGTTCATGAGAAAATTTGCTTATTTGACCAAAAAAATTTCTTCTCCTTCAACAACATCCCAAGAACTTGACCATATTCTTATGTTGAAGCTTCATTTTTTGCTTCATTTTTGAGTTGTTTATGTCATTGCCTTGATTTTTGTTACAACCTTTTTTATGTTATTTCTTCACCATTCACTACTCATCGTTTTTCCTAAATGCATTTTAAAAGCTTTCTAACACTTCTTAAGTATTTTTTTTTAAATAACGTATCAAACTTTTGATTAACCTTGTAATCTAGACTAAACTCACGTTCTTCAAGTTTATTAGCATTTGGATCGTTATAGAGACAATTTGACTAAATAAGTTCAAAAAATAAAACAAAATCATAACCACACTCCTCCCTCAAGATCAAAAAAAAAAAAAAACAACTTATTCCACTCTTTCTTTTTCACCACCAATTCACTAAGGACATTTTTTTTTGAAAGGTCAAGGATTTTAATTAAACTTTAACGTTTTTCATCCAAAATTTCAAGATAATAGTATTTTTGAACGTTTTTTTTGAAGGACATAGATATTTTTGGAACTTTTTAAAGTTAAGTATAGTATTATTGAAACAAGACTAATAGTTCAGGGACATTTGTTTTGGGCTAAATTATAAAAAATATCCATGAACTATGAAAAAAGTTTCAGAAATACCACTGAACTATGTAAAACGTTTCAGAAATGCCCTCACAATTAACCACACACACAAATATCGAATGTGAACGATTAAATTCTAACTTGTACACGTGTGACATGAAAAAAAAAATGAAAACTTTGAGGTGTTAGAAAATCATAGAAATCTTATTTTATCAATTCAAAATGTTAGGGAATAGAACAAAATTAAGGCAAAATCGGTGGAGAGTAAATTAGATGCCTATATTTTCATGATTTTTTTTAACACTCTGCACAACTACATTTTCATTTTTTTTCATATCACACAAATACAAGTTATAATTTAACTGTCCACGCTAGAATTTTGCGTGTGTTGTTAACGTTGAGAGCATTTTTGAAACGTTTTCATAGTTTAAGGATATTTTTAAAAATTTTAAAAGTTTAGAGATATTTTTGAAACGTTTTTCATAATTTAAAAATATTTTTAAAGTTACCGAAAGTTCAAGGTATTTTTGGTAATTTAGTTATTCTTTTTTTCATGTAATTTAGTGTCATTTCTTTTTTTAAATTGAATGTGAAGTTACCTTCAGAAAACAAGTGGTTTTCTCGAAACTACACACGTAAAAGCACAAATTGTAGCCACAAAATGCATTGATTGAGTATGAGATTTTTCTTTTTTTCTTTTTGGTTGGAAACTAAGGAAATAATTTAATTTAATGCATTTATTTCCCTGCAGCATTTGCTTTATAATAATATAAAGGGAAATTATAATGAATAGGAAAAAAAAATTAGGCTAATTGAAAATTTAGCTACACTTTATTGGTTTTGCAAATATGGCAAAATTTCCAAATTTTGAATTTCGTTTTTTTATATATTCCTAATTTACCCTCAGCAATAAGTAGACAATCAGCAAAAGCAATCAGTAAACAATCCGTAGACAATCAGTAGGCAATCAACAAAAGCAATCAGTAGACAATCAGCAAAAGCAATCAGTAGACAATTAGTAGGCAATCAACAAAAGCAGTAGACAATATGGCAAAATTTCCAAATTTTGAATTTCGTTTTTTTATATATTCTTAATTTACCCTCAGCAATCAGTAGACAATCAACAAAAGCAATCAATAGACAATCAGTAAAAGCAATCAGTAGACAATCAGTAGACAATCAGCAAAAGCAATCAGTAGACAATCAACAAAAGCAATCAGTAGGAAATCAGCAAAAGCAATCAACAAAAGCAGTAGGCAATCAGCAAAATCAATCAGTATGCAATCACCAAAAACAATCAGTAGGTAATCAATAGGCAATCACACAGATGTATCATTATCAGGTGGAAAGTTATGTAGTTTTCATCCCAAGCTAGACCACTCTTCAAAATTAAAAGACTAGTTATAAACAAAACAAAACAATTTTTTTTTAAAGAAAATATATGTTTAAGAGAGGAAGAGGACAAAGGTCGTAGTTGCAGGAAACGTGGAGCATACCAAAAAAAGGGTGAGATGAACAACAAATTGTAAGCTACCTTAACAGTAAATCATAAATCGACATTCACTTTCATTTAATTTCTAGACAAGAGTGATATACAAAAACCAAAAAGTGGAAAATAAACAGTATGCTAAAGTAAATCAGTAAGCTACCTTGTAGTTGGTAAGATGAACGAAATAAGGGAGGATCAATCGACGTTGAAGGGAGAGAAATCGATGTTGAAGGGAGATGAATCGATGTTGATTAGAGAGGAATCCTGATGTTGAAGGGAGATGAATCGATGTTGAAGGAAAATGAGTCGATGTTGATTAGAGAGGAATCCTGATGTTGAACAGAGAGGAATCGATGTTGAAGGGAGATGAATCGATGTTGATTAGAGAGGAATCGATGTAAAATTACTTCTAGGGTTTAAAGACATGAGGTGATTAAGTGATGAAGAGGGCTTTCCAATTTTAATAAATGAGGCTTTAATTTATTCGTTTGGACTGAGCTTAACACTAATTTTTATGGGCTTAAATTTTTTTAAGGTAAAAAAATGAAAACAATATATCATATTTGTATCAGTGTATCAGCGGAGGTGTATCGGGTGTGTATCAGCAGAGGTATATCGGGTGTGTATCAGCAGAGGTGTATCAGCTTGCAATCATTTAGAGTAGTGATTAACCAGTGATTACTGTAAAGCGTAATGGAGAGGGTATTTTCGACTTTTCAACTTTTAAGTTAATGATTACCACCTGATTAACACGTGATTACCCTGATTTTTTGCTATATATGCAAAAACTAAACATAGTTGCTACAAATGCAATTAGCCTATTTGTTTTTTCTATTTTTGCAATTGCCCCTAATATAAAATAGACCATCTTTTTGGTTTTATGATCAGGTTGTTGGAGGCTACGAACGAAAATTAGACAAAATCTAAAATAAAGTTAGAATATAGAGAAACTTCTTCTATGGAATGTTTCGACATTTTGTTCAATTGGAGTTTACTTATAAACAACGGGTGGAGAACACTTTTATTTATAGGTGTGAAAAGAAAACTTTAGAGATTCCTAATTAATAATCTAGGAAATAGCTCTTTAGAAAGTTACATAAACTTTATATATTCCTAAAATCGTTACATATTCCAAAAGTCACATTAAAGAACATAAAGGACTATTTGTAAGTTACAAATTAAACATATAACACTTCCTCTTAATTTGTAAATTTCAGAAGCTTCTTGAACTTCTCGAACTTCTCTGATGTAATAGGTTTGGTGAACATATCAGCCGATTGTTCATTGGTCTTGATGAACTATAAGTAGATTTCTTCTTTGTTTACCAAATCTCTAATATAATAATGATGTATTTCAATATGCTTTGATCGAGCATGAAAGACTGGATTCTTGGTCATTGTAATTGTTGACATATTATCACATAAGATTTTTGTGGGCACGACCTACTCGATTTGAAGATCTTTGAGGATTCTTCTTAACCAAACAAATTTACAAGCGGCTTCAGTTGCACCATGCATTCTGCTTCAGATGAAGATAAAGCTCAAGTTTGTTGCTTTTTTTAACTCCAAGATAAACAAAATACATAACCATAAATGTTTTTTTCGATCTAGGGAACCTGCCCAATCACTGTCAGTGTAGCCAATCAACTAGAAATTTTTCTCTTGAACATATTTGAGTCCATGCTTTTTGGTACCTGCAAATATCTCAAAACACTTTTAGCAGCATCATAATAATTTTGCTTGGTTCATTCATGTACCTGGAAATTATGCTAACAGGATGCACAATATCTCGTCTGGTATTAGTAAGATAGATCAACAAACCCACCAAGCTTCGAATTTTTTTGGATCTACTTTACCAGCATTATCATCACAACATATCTTCTCATTTGATGCCATAGGAGTTGCAGCTGGATTGCACTTGCCCATGTGAAACTTCTTGAGTAAATCATCAACATACTTTTCTTGAGAAAAAAAATCTTGCCTTGATGTTGTTTGACTTGAATTTCCAAGAAAATATTTCGAGAGACTAAAATCTGTCATTTCAAATTTCTTCATCATACTTTGTTGAAATTCCTCAAACATTTCTAAGTTAATTGCAAAAAAAATCAGATCATCAACATATAAACAAACAACAAGGAAATTTGTTCCTTCATTTTTCACATAAAGAGATGGTTTAGCTAGACTTTTCTAAAAACCATTATGAAAGAAGTATCCGTCAATTTTGTTATTCCATGCACGAGGCGCTTGCTTTAATCCATACAAGGTCTTATGGAGTCGATAAACTTTATCCTCTTTTCCATGAACAATATACCCTTGAGGTTGCTCTACGTATACTTCTTCTTCCAACACACCATTCAAGAAAACAAATTTGACGTCAAGTTAAAATATTCTTCAATTGTAATTGGGCGGCTAAAGCAAGAACAATACTTATTTTCTCCATGTGAGCTATTGGTGCAAAAGTCTCATGAAAGTCAACATCAAGCTGTTGGGAATATCCTTTTGCTACTAGGAAAACTTTATGGTTCTTAATGAAACCCTCTTCTTTGAATTTGGTCTTGAAGGCCCGTTTTAAGCCAATAACATCTTTCCCGCGAGGTAAGTCTTCAAGCTCTCATTTCTTATTTCTTTCAATGCAAATTATTTCTTCACCATAACTTTGATCTAAACTTCTTCTTTTGGAGCATCATCGGAACTTTGTGGCTCACAACAAAACATGGCAAAATGTTCACTTGAAGCATATATATCTTGCAAAGATCACATTCTTCTTGGAGAAGATTCTAAGTTATCTTGATTTGAGGTAACTTCAACTGGAGATCTTGCTGGAGTTGACGAACAACTCCTTGATGATCTCAAATTTTGAGACGGTTGTCAATCAAGCTCTTGAATATTTTCATCATGTTGAGAATGTCGAAAATCATAATTCTCGAAATCTCATGTGGTAATTTCATCAATATTACGTCTCTTGATATCAATAATTTCTTTGTCTCTGGATTTAGCCATCAACATCCTTTTGACTCAACACTATATCTGATGAATAAGTATTTAACTCCATTTTTATCGAACTTCTCTCTTTCCTTGGAAGGAACAAGAGAAAAAGTTGGACAGCCCAAAATTTTCAATGATCAATAATAGGTTTCTTCTTATTCCATGCTTCAAAAGGAGTTTTATCTCCAACTGCTTTAGTAGGACTGTGTTTGAGATATAAATTGTCGTATTAACAAATTCTGTCACAAATTATTTGGAAGATTTTTTTGCCTTCAACATACTCCTTGCCATTTAAACAATGGTCCAATTCTTTCTTTCCGCAACGCGATTTTGCTAAGAACTATGTCGAACCGTGAAATGTCTCATTATGTCATTCTCCTTGCAATAGTCATTGAATGATTTATAAATGATCTTGCCTCCACGACCAGTTCTGCAAGAGCCTTGAACTGAAGAAAACTAGCAAAAGCTTATGAATTTTGATTAAGAAAATAAATTCACACCATTCTGGTAAAATCATCAACAAATAATATGTAATATCTTTTGTTACTGATTGACGAAGTTCTTGTGGGACCCCATATATTTGGGGAATTGTAGAATCTGATCTGGAATCCAAAAGGTTTGCCAAAACTTACCTCAAATTGAAATTTAATCATTTCTGACCTCAAATTGACAACTGGCAGCACGGTTCATTTCTGACGAGTTGTGAAATTCCTCTTTTACCCCTCGCCTAAAAAATGCGCTCTCCTCCATTTTTCTCTGCCCTCCCTCCTTCATTATTCTCTCTGCACTCTCTCCTCCATTTTTTTTCTCGGTTGCACTCTCTCCTCCCTCTCACCTTCTCAAATTCAAATTCGTCTATGAGCATAAAAAGATTCAGATCGTGTTAAAAAATATTAGATTTTAGATTAGGATCGTGAGGAGAAAAAAAATGTGATCGCCCAGAAAAAAAGATCTGAAAAAAAAGATTAAAAAATATTCAGATCGTGTTAAAAAAATATTAGATTTGAGATTAGGACCGTGAATAGAAAAAAAAAATACACGTGTAAAAAAATCTCACGATCGTGTAAAAAAAAATCTCAAATCCCACGATCGTTTAAACAAATCCCACGATCATTTAAACAAATCGCACGATCATTTAGACAAATAACACGATCGTCTAAAAAATCCCAAATCCCACAATCGTCTAAACAAATCCTACGATCGTCTAAAAAATCTCAAATCCCACGATCGTCTAAACCGATCGTCTAAACAAATCTCACGATCGTCTAAACAAATACCACGATCGTCAAAAAAATCTCAGGATCGTGTAAAAAAAATTCAATTGTACAAAGAAGAAGAAGACTGAAGTGCTTCAAACCGATCATCTAAAAAATCTCCCTTGCAATTTTTTTCTGGTAAATATTTCGTTATCTCCATTGATTTGCAAATGTTACTTCAACTTTAATGATGAAACAGGTTGTTTGGATAATTTCTGAAGGTCACTTGTTTCTGTTTTGGAAGACTGAAGTCCAAAGAAGAAGAAGACGGATGTTGCGTGCTCAATGTGTAAATAAAAATACAATGTGAGAGCACTCAGAACATGCAAGCATACATGATCTTGTAGCAAGTAATAAGTATTTTTTCATTTGATTTCCCACAGAGATTTATTCTTAGTTACTTACGAAGTGAGATGCTAACTTAGAAAATGTGGTTTAGATTGGGTAGAATTGGGTTTAATGTGCCTAACTAATAAAGAGAGTGCAAGATATGCAAGCATAAACAAGAGCAAGTAAATAGATTAACTTGAATGTAGGAGAAAAAGACTTGCGGAGAGCAATTAAATAAAATTGCAAAGCAAAAGAAAACTGGAAAAATGGCTAAGGCAAAAAGTGAAACTGGAAGAATTGCGCAAACAGCAATTTTCTCGCAATTCTGCAGCAACGTTTTAAGGGTAAGTTGTGGAAACAAGGGCTACTAACGACTCCTCTATAGGCTTTTTCATACGAATCTTCAGCAGTAGATCAACTCATCATGCATCAAACTAAATAATTCTCATGTATCTTCCGATTTCATGCATTAGATCCTTTAGTTTACTCATGTCCAAGTAAGGTCTTAAGCATCTTTTTTATAAAAGTGAGTTTAGTGATTTGTACTAGGAAAACGCCTATTCCTAGGTCGTTTTCTGGCTACCATGGAAGGCTAGCATGAATGTACGACTCTGAACTCTTACTCCTTCCAGAGGTTAGGAGTTCTTTGGACAAAATGGATGGCCAATCGAAATTGCCCGTGGGATGAAGCACACATACATTCAATGCATACGAAACTAACCTACATGCTTGATTCACGTATTTCTACCTATGGACTTGTCATTAGCATACCCTTATGTGGTTTAGTTACTCATGGATGAAGATGGAATAGAAAGATTTGAGTATTTAAACATGCTTAACAGAATTCAATGACAGCAAACGAAGAAAGAAAGCATTAAAGAGAATTGCAAAGTAGTCAAATAATTCCTCTATTGCGTACGATTCGAGGCTTAATGTGCCACGAGTACAAAACAAGAAAGACTAAATGATTGAAGGAGAATTGAATTGCAGTAGCAAACAGAAGTAAAGACAAAAGGCAGAAACGAAAACAGAAACAAAAAGTAGTAGAAAGCGAATAAAAGTGTGCGTGAACTCCTCGTCGCAAGCGCCTCAGATGAAGTGCGAAGGTGAGCTTTCCTTGGGGATGAATCCAATCAGAAGAGAAGATAGATCTTCCCTTCTTCCTCTCAGATTATCGGCGCCAAGAGCTTGTTCCTTCGATCCAACAAACGGAAGAGAAAACAGAGAGAAAACTGCGTTGAGATGGGAGTTCTACGCTTCCCAGCTTGTGTTTAACCTTCCCCCTTGACCTCCTTTTATAGTGTTTTGCAGGTACGATTGGGCCAAGGAGAACCATCCATTCTGAACGTCGTATCTCTACGTGGCAGCAGGAGAAAGAATGGGCCCCTGAAAGATCGGAACAAAACAGAAATCGGTTAGACAACTTACGGATTTCACTTAAAACATTGCGGTTTTAGCAATGTTTTCGCAATGCTTCCGCAATGTGCAATTTTCAATTCTTTAACTTCGTTTTTTGTTCTTTTTCTTTCCTTTTGCATATAAGTCCTAATTTAGCTTCATTCTTCTAATTCTCATGTATAAGCACAAGTTCAAGCTAAATCCTACCAAAAACACTTAAGAATGTGCAACTTCCTATGGCAAATAAGTCCTAAAATAGTCACTTTTGGAGACGTAACAACGGAGAAGAGAAAAGACAGAAAAAGAACAAGAAGGAGAGAGAAGAAAATGAGAGAGGAGGTTTTTTTTAACTGAGGGGTAAAAGAGGAATTTCACAACCTTTTAAAAATGAATAGTGTTACCAGCTGTCAATTTGAGGTTACAAAGGATAAATTTTCAAATTGAGGTCAGTTTTGACAAACCTTTTGGAATCCAGGTCACATTTTGCAATTCCCCCATATATTTGCATGTACCAACTCTAATGGAGACATAGCCCTCCATGAAGTAGTTTTAGGGAAAATAAGTCTATGAATTTTCCTATTAGATGCAACCTTCACATATTTTTTCATTATCTTAAATATTAGAAAGTTCAATCACCATATTTTTCTGCTTTAAATTATGCAAACTTTTGATGTAAATATCATCATACCTTTTAATGCCACAAGTGAGAAATATTTGGACTACTTTCGCTTTTGAGAGCGAAAATCTCTTCTATTGGCATCAGAAGCGGGAAGACTTTGGTTACTCACACAAGATTTGTTACTAACTGATCATTTTTCTTATCTAGAATAATGCATTTGCCATCATCAAAGTTAACTGCATATTCTTTTTGAAGCAATTGATCCAACACTCAACAAATTTTGAGTTATATGCTAGGAACATAAAGAACATCTGAAATATATCTCGTATCTTCCTTCTTGGTGTGTACAACAATTACACCATTTCCTTATGCTTTCTGCATCTTTCCATCACCAAGCTTCATTTGAGAGCTAAAACTTCGATCAATCTTGATAAAAAAAAATCTTTATTTCCTGTCGTATGATTAATGCAACCACTATCCAGGTACTATATACTTTGTGATTCAATTTGGTTACTTATACAACAAATAATTGCTCCAAGTTTTCTTTTGTGAAATTTGCTTCACTGTTTTTTCTTTTTTTTTTAAAGCAACAATTGTTTTGGAAATGATTTGGAATCGGATATTTAGTGCATGTAAAGTAAAAATCTGTAGACTCATGATTTGAATTTTTGCAAATAATATAGGGAGAATGATAGCGCTTTAAAAGTACTATTTTATAGCTCTTAAGTCTTGTGAATTAAGGAATTAATTGTGCTTAGAGTATGTATTTTGTAGAATTTAATTGCTAAGAGTTAAATCAGACCATTGCATTATTTTAGGGCTTAAAAGAATGTTTTAGAGGATAATATTGATTAGTCGTTCTGAATTTTTATACTATGTAAATTAATTAATCAAATATTATACCAAAAATAATAATTGGTTTGGTGGTATAAGAGGACTTTGGTAAATTGATGGGTCTAAATTTGAGATCAAGGGAGGACAAGATTTTTGTTTATTTTTGTTTATTTTTGTAAAGCACAACCCAAGCGCCGAGAAGCTGCAAACCCGAGAGCAAATTTGTCGCTACAAAGACGCATAAGTTCCGAATTTTTTAGGGCATTCTACCTTTCTCCCTCATTCCCCTTTCCCCATTTCGATTTTTGGGAGCTAAAACTCCATTTTCTCTCTACTTTGTTGATTTGGAGCTTAAACTTGGGGTTTTTGTACGGATGACCCACCCCTCGGGGGCCGCGAGGTTTTTTAACCCAGTTTTTAAAAATTTATGTTTTTTGACCTTCTCTCGTGATAAGGAAGTGCACAAAGTCATTCGTACCCTTCGCTTATCACGAGGAGATCACAGTTGTCTCCTCGTGATCTTGATAAGCGAAGGGTACGGAAGTCTTTGTACACTTCCTTATCACGAGAGAAGGTAAAAAAACATAGGTTTTCGCGACGAGGATTAAAAAACCTCACGGCCACCGAGGGGTGGGTCATCCGTACAAAAACCACGCTTAAACTTGGTTGATTTATCTTGATTTTCACAACGAGTAAGTGCTCTAATTTAAGGTTAGGGAAATCTTTGATGCAATTAGTGAGGGTTTAGTGCTTAATTTGTAATTTAGCATGTTGTTAGCTCGATGCATCTTCTTCCCATGATTGTATCAAATTAGCAAGCATAACTAATTATGATTGACGCCCTAGTTTTTATGCATGCTAGAATGTTAAAGATTATGATTTATAATTTCCTTAATCGCCAAGTAACAAGGGTCTAAGCATGACTAAGTAACTCGAGCCTATGTGACAGGTGGGGGTATGAGTTGGTTATTGTTTTCATCATAGACTTTGGGTAAGGGACAAATCAGATTAGTCTACGGAGTAATTCGTCACAGTGTTCCCATCACTCGCTTTTAATTGATTAAAGATTGATCACCAATTGCACTTTTTTTAATTAATTCATTGGGCTGTTTGTTCCGGAATATGGTCAAACAAATTGTGTGTTGAGCATCTTAGCTAAGTTCGTTAGAATCCCTATGATCCAAGTTGCATAAAAGTAAATCCCGATCCCTTAAATTAGGAGCACATGTTACATTTTAATCTTCTGTTCTTTAATTTTCGGTTAGCTCATTTTTTTTTTGCATGTTTTAATTTTAGTTTTAGTTTAATCAATCCCCCGTTTTACTTTTGAGTTTTCATTTAAAGAAAATAGAAATTAATTAGGAGAAGCTAATTTTCGGTTCCATGAGATCGACCTGGTTACCACTGTTCTACAAGTTAGAATAGATACCGGCTTATAAATATTAATTTGGCAGACCTCGACAACCCGACTACCAGAGAATCATAATTATTAGATTTTTTTCTTTTCCATTTTTCCTTGTCTCTTTGACCATGTTCTTTCTTTTGCGCTGGATTCCACCATTTTTTAGAGCTGGACTTGAAAGTCTTCTTTTTGCGAAATTGACCTTGGTACGAAAAGCTTGCTCCACAGATTGGTTTGGAGACTTGTTCAGGCTTTCTTCGTGAACTTGAAGTGAACCCATTAGTTCAAAGATTGTCAACTTAGACGCATTTTTGGACTCTTCTATAGCAGCAACTGTTGGAATTAATTAAATAATTAATTCATATGTGGGTAACAAATTCAATAGCAATTATATTTGGGTTATTTAATAGGCATTTGAGTGATCTTGATTATGGGCCCAAGACTTCCCATATAGTGGTGTGGCCTTCTGAGCAGAAACCAGCCCGTTGGTCCTAGGGGATTATGGGAAACCCTAGGATCAACATATATATAGTTTAGGTTATGGTCCCCAATAAGCTATGCAACTTTAGCCTCCTATTCCCCATATGATAGAGACGATTGCCCATGATTGGTCTGGGTTGCATAGATGAGGAAGACCACAAACCATCAGAGTATTACACGCTATGGATTCATCACATCTAATGGTTCCAGGTAATTCTAATCCCCTCTAATTTAGTTTTTCTTCCATGCTTAGATCCCAAAAGTTTGTCATGATTGTTCTTGGATTAAATATATTTATTCTGGAATAATCATATATTGGGGTTTTTCCAATAAATTCCTAACAAGTGGTATCAGAGCGGTTTTTGCATGGTAGATTACTAATTTTATCAAACATGTTGTTTTTTCTTTGATTCATAAGATTTCGATTCAATAGGATTTTAGGATTATTTTACAACATGTTGTGTGAATTACTCGAACGGTTGAATAGTCAAATTTAATTCGGATGCTTTTGCATATTCGAGTTATATCATTAAGGATTATGAATGTTTTCACATGCATATTTTGGCTCAATGATAAAGAATGTTTTCATATTCAATCTCTGACTATATGATGGTTGTCAGAAAGATCATTAGAGAAAGAATTAAAGAAAAAAAAAATAGTGTTCGCAGCAATATTGTTGTTGCGGAAAATGGCTTAAAGAGGTGCTAGGGCATTGTAGCATGAGATTTGTAGTGAGTCTTGGCCCACTGCAAATATACATATAACATAATGAATTTTATGTTATGTTAATATATATAATTTTAAAGATACTACTATTGTTTGTATTTTCCTTTTATAAAATAGTATTTGTTTATAAAATTATATATATGCCTTATGTTATAAATTTGAATTTGGGCAGGAAAAAGTGTGGGGAATTATTTAATTTTTCATTTTTTGTGTGCTTAATAAAGTATCAAGAATTAGCACAATTAGTACAATTTATTTAGAATGTTTTGTAAATTAAAACATTTGTAAAGTTATTAGATTATTAGATGAAGTGTATTTGTTGCTTATGCAAATTGTGATCGGCCCAAAGGAAGGTTACAATTTGGCCAAACAACAAATACACATGCAATAATAAGTATGAATAACATAATGATGTGTCCTTGAAGTTGTTAGTCGGCCCAAAGGAAGACTATCTTCTAAAAGAGATAAGTTATTATATTTTATTATTGGATTCTAAATGTGATGCCCAATGCATATGTTAGGTTGTCACGTGGTTGAAATCCCAATAAAGTTTTTTTTGTTGGGCATTCTAATTTTTATTTTTGAGGACTTTTCCCTTTATAAATTATGCATGTAAAGATATTACTCTTAATTTTGAAAATAATTTTGGTAATTTCATTTTCATGAAGATAAAATTAATAGTAATTAAAATAAATGTGTTTTGCATAATAATCTGATTTTCTATGTTAGTGTTTATTTGATGGATCATGCCGCCAAAGTAGCCTCTGATTTCTGATATTGTCATATTCATACTTAATTAGATGTTTGTGCACCTGTTGTTTATGCGTTCTGTTGTCGGCCCAAAGGAAGACGTCAGTTTGGCCAAATAGCAGGTACATCTATGGTTAACTGGTGATAAAACATGAATAATATAAAGTTATGCCACGTGAGTGATTGTCGGCCCAAAGGAAGACTTTCATTTGACCGGATTAGGTATCAGTGTTTCCTCACCACATTGAGAGTACTATTTGCAAGTTGACAGTCGACCCAAAGGAAGGTTGCTGTTGCGTGCTCAATGTGTAAATTAAAATGTACTGTGAGAGCACTCAGAACATGCAAGCATACATGGTCTTATAGCAAGTAATAAGTATTTTTTTCATTCGATTTCCCACAGAGATTTATTCTTAGTTACTAACGAAGTGAGAGGTTAAGGAAGAATTGCGGAAACATGCAAGATATGAAAGCATAAACAACTGCAAGTAGATAAGTAAACTCGAAAGTAAAAGGAAAAGAATTGTGGAAACAACAATTTTCTAGCAATGTTACTAACACCGAATTAGGGGTAAAGTAGGGAAACAAGGGCTACTAACGACTCCTCTATAGGCTTTTTCATACGATTCTCAAGCAGTGGATCAACTCATCATGCATCAAACTAACTCATTCTCATGTATCTTCCGATTTCATGCATTAGATCCTTTAGTTTACTCATGTCCAAGTAAGGTCTTAAGCATCTTTTATAACAGTGAGCTTAGTGATTTGTACTAGGAAAACGCCTATTCCTAGGTCGTTTTCTGGCTACCATGGAAGGCTAGCATGAATGTACGACTCTGAACTCTTACTCCTTCCAGAGGTTAGGAGTTCTTTGGACAAAATGGATGGCCAATCGAAATTGCCCGTGGGGTGAAGCACACATACATTCAATGCATTTGAAGCTAACTTACATGCTTGATTCACGTATTTCTACCTATAGACTTGTCATTAGCATACCCTTATGTGGTTTAGTTACTCATGGATGAAGATGGAATAGAAAGATTTGAGAATTTAAGCATGCTTGACAGATTATAAAGGACAAAGCATACGAAGAAGAACAGTAGACCGAGAGATGAAGAACTTGCAAAATAATGAAATGATGCTTTGATTACCCAACATTTTAGACTGACAAAACGATAACAGAGACTGATGACAAGTAAACAGACAACGACGAAATGAACTAAAGTAGCAAGCGTAAACAAATTACAACCAACAACAACGAAAACAGAAGCAGGAAGTGGAGAAATGGAGAACCTGCGAAGTAATGAAATACTGCGTTGATTAACTGAAGTTTGAACTAAACAAATAACAACTATGAGTGATTAAAGCAGAAACAGAAAGAGACGAAAATGGAGTAGAGTAGCAAACAAAAGGGAAATAACGACAGCCAGCAATAAAACAGAAGCAGAAAGCAGTAAAGGGTGCGTGTGAACTCCCCGCCGCAACGCCTTGGATGACAACCGAAGGTAAGCTTGAGCGTGGATGAATCCAATCAGAAGAGATGGAAGATCCTCTCTTCTTCCTCTTAGATTATCGATTCCACCAGCTAAAACCTCCACGCCAACACCCGTGAGAGAAAAGAATGAGAAACTGCGTTGAAGGAGAGATCTACGTCTTTCGAGTGTGTGTTCAACCTTCCCGTTTGACCTTCTTTTATAGTGTTCTGCAGGTACGATTGGGCCAAGGAGAACCATCCATTCTTAACGTCGTTCTTCTACGTGGCAGCAGGAGAAAGAATAGGCGGCTGAAATTTCGCAACAAAATAGAAATCGGTTAGACAACTTAACAGAATTCACTTAAAACATTGCAGTTTTAGCAATGTTTTCGCAATGCTTCCGCATTGGTAAAATTTCAAGTCTTTAACTTCGTTTTTGGTTCTTTTTCTTTCCTTTTACACATAAGTCCTAATTTAGCTTCATTCTACTAATTCTTATATATAAGCACAGGTTTAAGCTAAATTCTACCAAGAACGCTTAAGATTGTACCTCTTTCTCTAGCAAATAAGTCCTAAAATAGTCACTTTTGGAGACGTAACACACCCCCAAACTTAAGGTTTTTCTCGTCCTCGAGCAATATAAGAACTTACTTAGGCTGCTGTTTAACCTCTCTAACCCCTTGCTGACTCCCTTAAATTCACTATCTATGGCCAAGCTGTCCTGTGACACGCTTCTAAGTTTAAAACCAACTCTTTATTTTGCTTCTTCTGATTTCTCTTGCCTTATAATCCTACTGTTTTATTAACTCCCTACAACTGATATATCTGCTTTTGTCATTAAGTTCATTGTGCAACTATCCCTAAGTTTTCAAATTCTACCTAGCTTTACCCTAGACTCGTTACATGCTTCTAATGCTTTTCTTTTGAGCTACCTAGGATTCCTTAGAGTCATGCAAGTCTTAGTATAAACCAGTGACAGTAGTACATTCATAGAACAACCTAAACCCTGACATCACTACATTGGATATACATTCATCTCCCTTTAACAAACCTATAAGCTACAACCCTGTGCTTAGCTAATTGAGGATCAGAGTTCTTTCATTGAGGACACCTTAGCACAGAGCTAAGACTCATAGGCACACACGCTTCTTCTTTAATTTTTCCTTTTTCCTTTCTTTCTTTGGTGGAGCCTCTCCTTTGGTTGCCTTTTGATGCAATGCCAGTTGTGGGTTACACACATGGCACTGATTACTCAACAACTTCAAAAGAGACACCACTCTTTATTCTATTTTCATTTTTTTTTTTTTTAGTTCATCATTTTTTATTTTTTTTTAAAAGGAGAAGAAGAATGCTTATGTTTAGAAGGGAGAGAGGAATGTTCCTAGGCCTAGGGCTGCCTCCCCCAAACTAAAACTTCTCATTGTCCCCAATGAGAGTTTGAGGTGGCACACCCCCAAACTAATCTTAGAAGCATCTAGTCTAGGGCAAAACAAAGAGAATCTAAAAGTCCTAGGCATAGAATGAACTTTCCTAAAGCAAATACTACAGCAGCAGAAATTTATAAAAACAGTAAAGTAGGGCTTAAAGAGATGCATGCTGAACAACTTAAGAGAGCTAATTTAAACTATCAAAGGTGTTCTAAGACACTCATCCAGCATGTTTACAGATAAGTCATATATGGCAGTCACACAAGCAGCAGAAGAACAAAATTGAAACAGAACCAGCCTATCAAACAGTCAGACAATAGCATGCGATAACTAACAAAAATTGCGGAATCCGCAAAGATTTCGCAATGAACCTACAGGGCAGATATATCAGTGAACAAGGCCCCTATGCATGCTATTTCCAGTCATCTACAACTACTAAAAAAGGAAACTAAAACATGCTAGCTACTCAGAAACCATCTACCTATACTAAACTATCCTAAACAACCAAAAGAAATTAAAAACAGACAAGCATTGGATTCAAAAATAACAGTCACCAGTTAACGAAAAGCAGGTTTTTTTTTTTTTCAACAGGGAACAAAAATACTCCCTCGAGTGCCCTTCAAACCGGCACTCAAACATCCTCATCATCGTCCTTCCTCTCCCTCGGAGGTGCCCACGGTGTCAGCAGATCAGTGGGGAAATCAGGGAAAATACATCCCAACTGATCTGCCACATCTTTGACCCTTGCCTGCGCGTATTCAGCCCATTGCGCCATCTTCTTCTGGAGGTCCAATAAGCAGGCCATGGAGAGTGATTGAGCAGCAGCCAATCCGTCCAGCTCAAACTCCATATTACCCCTCCGTCGCATCTGCAAGCCTGTGGGCAGTTCCAGGTGCCCTGTGTAGGCCAGCTGCCTCTTCTTCCTCTCGATGGGCACACCTGCACGCAGACAGAGTTTAGTAATGGTGTTTGGGAAGAAGAGGGGCCCTTACCTTTCTTCGTGCAATCGGCAATGGAGGCTGCAATGACCTCTCCAACATCTATGGTGAGGCTCCTCATGATGGCATAAACCAGCAAAGATCTCCCCTGGTTTATGGTAGTCTCGTGGGTCACAGGAGAGAGTCGCCTTCGCACAAAGGAAAACCAGACGGCCGCCTTGGCATTGAGGGTTGCACTCATCAGGGTGTCTTCCCATTCCTTGAGACTGTCCAAGCCGCCTCAGGTTGGCCGATGATGCGCAGGGCTTCTTCCAAGACAGCCTCAGAAGGTGAGTCGATGATCCTCGCGTAGTCAGTGTATTTATGCCCTTTGAGGGCATACATGTTGCGTGCTCAATGTGTTGAAATAATTAGGCAATAAAAGAGATAGAGCACTCAGAACATGCAAGCATACATGATCTTATAGCAAGTAGTAAGTATATTTCATTCGTTTTCCCACAGAGACTTATTTTTAGCTATTCGCGAAGTGTTTTGTTAAGAAAGAAGGGGTGGATTTGATGGGGTAAAATTGGTTTTTAATTGTCTAATTTTTGCTGAATGTGTAAAGGGTAGTAACATAAACAAGAACAAGTCAAAGCTAAACTAAAATGAAAAGAAACGAAATTAATAAATGAATGCAAAGACAGCGAAACAGAATGGAAACTTAGACGGAATTGCGGAGACCGCAATTCTACCGCAATTACAATAACAGCGAAAGTGTGTAAATGGGTGAATTAAGGGCTACTAATGACTATCCTATAGGCATTTTTATACGATTCTCAAGCACTGGATCTACTCTCTATGCATCAAACTATCTCAATCTCATGTATCGTCCGATTCCATGCATTAGATTCTTTAGTTTACTCAACTCAAAGTAAGGTCTTAAGCATCTTGTTAAGGCAGAAAGATATGGTTTGTACTAGGGAAACGCCTATTCCTAGGCCGTTTCCTGGTTACCTTGAAAGGCTAGCATGATAATATGACTCTGAACTCTTACTCCTTCCAGAGGTTAGGAGTTCTTTGGACAAAATGGATGGCCAATCGAAATTGCCCGTGGGATGAAGCTTACATACAATCAATGTTCGAGAGCTATCCTACATGCTTGATTCACGTTTTTTAGCCTATGGAGTTGTCATTAGCATGCCCCTAAGTGACTTAGTTACTCATGGATATAGGGAGAACAGAACTAAAAGATAAAACAGACATGCTTAGAAGGGAAATGTGCTTAAAACAGTAAAGGAAAACAGTAGAATGTAAAGGAACGAAACTGTGAAATACTGAACTTTGCGTTTGATTAATTGATTGTTTGAATGAATATAAAAGATACTTAAAGTAAAGAACAGCAAGACAGAACACAACGAAATGAACTGAATGAACCACTAGAACAGAAACAACACAAGACAGAGTTTGTAAAGTAGAAATGAAGAACAGAAAGCAATAAAACAGCTCGAAATCTCGTTGCAGCCGTCTCGAATGAACCACTAGAACAGAAACAACACAAGACAGAGTTTGTAAAGTAGAAATGAAGAACAGAAAGCAATAAAACAGCTCGAAATCTCGTTCCAGCCGTCTCGAATGAAGGATGAGAAAGGTCAGCCTTGCTTGGATGAATCCAATCGGGAGAGAAGAAGAATCTCCTCTCCTTCCTATCAGATTATCGATTCCAACAGCTGAGCTTCGCAAACCAGCAGACGGGAAAGGAAAACTAGGAGAAAAGATGGACTGCGAGAAGACTTCTACGCTTTCGGATGATGTTTGAACCTCCGACTTTGACCCCCTTTTATAGTAGTTTGCAGGTGCGTTTGGGCCAAGGAGAACCATCAATCTTCAACGTCGTATATCAGAATGGATGGAGGAGAAAGAACGAATCCCTGAAATCACGGAATTTAACAGAAAAAGATCAGTCAACTTACGGTTTTCACTTGAATAATTGCGGCTTCAGCAATGTTTTCGCAATGCTGTCGCAATGCAGTTTTTTTCATTCTTTTCCTTCGGTTTTTAACCCTTTTCTTTCCTATTGTACATAAGTCCTAATTTAGCTACCTTCTTCTAATTCTCATATTTAAGCATAGGTTTAGGCTAAATGCTATCAAAAACACCTAAAAGTGTACATCTTCTTAAGCTAAATGGGTCCTAAATAAGTCACTTTCAGAGACTTAACACACCCCCAAACTTAAGGTTTTGCTTGTCCTCAAGCACACTAAGGACTTACCTAGGCTGCTGTTTCTTCTTCTTTAACCACTTACTGACTCCCCTATATCCCTATCTATAGCACTGCTGTCCTGTGACACACTTCTAAGCTTAAAACTACCCTCTTATCTAGCTTCTTCTGACTTCGCCTGCCTAACACTCCATCTGTTTCCATTAACTCCCTACAACTGATCTTCTTGCTTTTGTCATATCAAGCCACTATCCCTAAAGTTTCAAATTCTGCCTAGCTTTACCTCAGACTCAGTACATGCTTCTAGCTTTATTTTTAATGTGCCTAGGATTCCTTAGAGTCATGCCAGTCTTAGTATTAACGGTAACAGTAGTACTTTTAAAGAACAACCTAAACCCTGGCATCACTACATTGGATAAACACTCATCTCCCTAAACAACCCTACAAGTTACAACTTTGTGCTTAGCTAATTGAGGATCAGAGTGCTTTTTAAATAGGACATCTAAGCCACAAAGTTATAACTCCTAGGTGTACATTCTTCTTCCCTACTCTTTATCCTTTTTCTTACTTAGGTGGGGCCTCGCCTCTGGTTGCCTTTTGATGCAATGCCACTTGTGGGTCACACACTTGGCACTGATTATTTAGCAACCTAAGAGAAACCGCCCTCTTTATTTCAATTTTTTTCTTTTTTTTTTTTTTTTTCAGTTCATCATTTTTTGTAAAGGAGAAGAAGAATGCTTATGTTTCTAAGGGAGAGAGGAATGTTTCTAGGCCTAGGGTGGCCTCCCCCAAACTTCAACTACTCATTGTCCCCAATGAGTGTCTGAGGTGGCACACCCCCAAACTATCCTAGAAGCATCTAGTCTAAGGTAACACAAAGAGAATCTAAAGCCCTAGGCATAGACAAAACATTCAAACGGCAAATATCACAGCAGCAGAAATAATAAAAAACAGACAGATAAGGGCTTAAAGCTGTGCATGCGGAGCTTTTAGAGGTTGATTTAAACTAGCAAAGGGTGTCGTATGACACTCATCCAGCATGCGTTTAGATAAGCTATATATGGTATTCATGATAGCAGCAAAAGATGAAATTTAAACCGATCACAGCCTAGCTAAACAGACAGTCCAAAACATGCTTTCAGTAATAAAAATTGCGGGTACCGCAATTATTTCGCAATCAAACCAGGGCAGATATAACAGTGATTAAGGCCCCTAAGCATGCTTTTTCCAGTCATTCGAGCTCTCTAAAAATAAAACAAAACTAACCTACCTAGTCAACTATCATCAGACTATACTAAGCAAGATTAAAAACATAAAACTAAGCATCTAAAACAGATCAAAAGTGTACGAAAAACAACATAATTCACATAGTCTATTAGAAAGCAGATTTTATTTTTTTTTTTCTAAGGGACAGCAATACTCCCTTCAGTGCAATTCAAACCAGCACTCAAGTGTCTTCATCTTCATCAGGTTGTCGTGGTCGTGGGGGCACCCATGGAGTCAGAAGGTTTGGAGAGAGGAATCAAAGATGAAAAGAATCGCAGCTTTCTTGGAAATCAGAGAGTGGGAGAATCGTATCGATCGAGCGCCTTCTAACGGATATAAAGGCAACGGCTAAATCCCAACGGCTATATTTTGCGGATCCTGCAATTCCAGCGCAATTTTAGGGATTTTTTTCATCTAAATGTCAAACTTTGCTCATCCGTATCTTTTATTCGGCTCAATCTTTTCTTGATTTCTAAAGCTGGAATTACTCTCCTTGATCCCCTCTCTTGATTCTCTGCAAAAATAAATAAAACAAACATTAAATGCTCAATTAAAATAACACAACAAAACATACAAATGATAACCGGAAAATTGCAAAAAATAAACTAAGGCATGAGCCTTGTGTTGACGAGCACAGCAATCACTCGTCCTCTCTCGTTCTCGTTATTATGCTTCAGCCAAGAGGAAGGCCGAGAGAGTCTTCACATCTCCTTCCTCGTAGTAGTGCTTCAATCTTGCACCATTAACCATGAATGGTTGGCCTTGCTGCAAGTTCTTTATCTCTATGGCACCATGAACAAACACATTAGTAATCACAAATGGACCTGACCACCTAGACTTAAGTTTCCCTGGAAATAGTTTCAACCGTGAGTTAAACAACAAAACAAGTTGACCCTTCTTAAAGTCCTTAACTCTAAGTCTACTATCGTGCCAAATCTTGGTCTTTTCCTTATACATCTTAGCATTTTCATAGGCCATATGTCTAAGCTCATCAAGCTCATGTAATTGCAAAGACCTCAGTGTTCCTGCATCCTTTACACAAAAATTCAATTCCTTCATGGCCCAAAATGCTTTGTTTTCTAACTCAAGTGGTAAGTGACAAGCCTTGCCATATACCAGCCTATAAGGAGACATACCTAGGGGTGTCTTATATGTTGTCCTATAAGCCCAAAGTGCATCCTCAAGCTTAAAGGACCAGTCTTTCCTATTAGGTTTGACCACTTTTTCTAGGATGTTCTTAATCTCCCTATTTGAAATTTCAGCCTGTCCATTCGAGTGTGGGTGATAGGGAGTGGCTACTCTATGTCTAATGTTATACTTAGCCAACACTCTCTCCATAGCTTTGTTAATGAAATGTGACCCCTCATCACTAATGATGGCACGAGGTGTCCCAAACCTAGTAAAAATGTGCCTATGCAAGAATTTGGTGACTGTTTTGGCATCATTATTGGGACATGCCTTGGCTTCTACCCACTTGGACACATAGTCCACTGCCACTAATATGTAGAGGTTACCTGATGACGGAGGGAATGGCCCCATGAAGTCAATGCCCCATACATCAAAGAGCTCCAACTCTAAGATGTAGGTGAGGGGCATCTCATCCTTTCGACTGAGGTTACCTGTTCTTTGGCATTCATCACAGCTGTGGGCATAGTTGTGGGCATCTTTGAAGATCGTTGGCCAATAGTAGCCACTCTGAAATACCTTTGCAGCTGTTCTTTGGCCACCAAAGTGTCCACCATAAGGAGCTGTGTGGCAGTGCTGCAGCACAGACTTCGCTTCAGCAGCTGAAACACACTTCCTTAGCAAGCCGTCAGCACATGTTCTGTAAAGTGTGGGGTCATCCCATATGAATTTCCTTGCTTCATGAAGGAACCTCCTCTTCTCTTGTCCTCCCTTAAAAACTGGTAAAATCTGTGATGCACGGAAATTAGCAATGTCAGCAAACCAAGGTTCCTCATCGTTATCACGATGAGTCAAAGCAAAGACATGTTCATCAATAAAAGCATCAGAAATTGCGGGGTCCGCAATTTTTTCGCAATTGTGCTGCAATCGAGACAGGTGATCCGCAACCACATTTTCACATCCCTTCTTGTCTCGAATGTCCAAATCAAACTCTTGCAGCAGCAGTACCCACCTAATCAACCTAGGCTTAGCATCAGCCTTCCTCATAAGATAATTCAAGGCAGAATGGTCAGTGTACACAATTGTCCTAGTGCCTACAATATAGTTTCTAAATTTTTCGCAAGCAAACACTACAGCAAGCATCTCTTTCTCAGTAGTTGTATAATTACATTGAGCCTCATTCAAGGTTTTACTAGCATAATAGACAGGGTGTGTTAGCTTGTCAATCTTCTGTCCTAACATCACTCCTACAACATAGTCACTGGCATCACATAACATCTCAAAGGGAAGATCCCAATTTGGTCCTACTATGATAGGGGCTGTGACTAGTGCTTTCTTAAGGGTGGTCCAAGCTACTACACATTCCTTAGAGAAGATGAATGGCCTATTTAATTCTAGAAGCTCACACAGAGGCTTGGCTATCTTAGAAAAGTCCTTAATGAACCTTCTGTAGAAGCCAGCATGCCCTAAGAAACTTCTAATGGCCTTGACATTCTGAGGCTCTACCAACTTCTCTATGATCTCAATTTTGGCTCGGTCAACTTCTACACCTGCCCTCGACACTCTATGACCTAAGACAATCCCCTCATCCACCATGAAATGACACTTCTCCCAATTAAGGACTAAGTTGGTCTCTTCATATCTGGTTAGGACTTGTCCTAAATTTTCTAGACAGTTTGTAAATGAATCCCCAAAGACTGAGAAATCATCCATGAATATTTCTATCATGGACTCATCCAAGTCAGAAAAGATTGCCAACATGCACCTTTGGAATGTTGCCGGTGCATTGCATAAGCCAAAAGGCATTCTGCGAAAGGCAAATGTTCCAAAAGGGCAAGTGAAGGTCGTCTTTTCTTGGTCTTTGGGGTCTATAGTGATCTGGTTATACCCTGAATAACCGTCTAAGAAACAATAGTAGGCTCTACCAGCTATTCTGTCTAGCATCTGGTCAATGAATGGTAGAGGGAAGTGATCTTTTTTAGTTTCTTTATTGAGCTTCCTATAATCCATACATACTCTCCACCCCGTGACATTCCTAGTTGGAATCAGTTCGTTGTTCTCATTGACTACCACAGTCATCCCACCCTTTTTAGGTACACACTGTATAGGGCTTACCCACTGACTACTAGCTATGGGGAAGATCACACCAGCATCTAACCATTTTATTATTTCTTTCTTAACTACCTCTTTCATAGAGGGATTCAGCCTACGTTGATGATCTACTCTAGGTGTGTGCTCTTCCTCTAGTATAATCTTATGCATGCAATAAGAAGGGCTAATGCCTCTAATATCAGCAATAGTCCATGCAATAGCCTTCCTATGTTGCTTAAGCAGTAAAATCAGTTCAACCTCATGTTTTTCACTTAATTTAGAAGAAATGATAACAGGCAGAGTTTCATTACTCCCTAAATATGCATACTTGAGGTGAGTGGGTAGTGGTTTTAGTTCTAAAACAGGTGGATGCTCAATGGATGGCTTTAAAGGATTTAATGATCTATCAGTTAGGTCTATATTCATACATACATGTTGTGGTTTATCTACAGGCATATCCATTATTTCAGAAACATTTAAGTCAGCTACATCTAATTGTACATATTCATTAGCATGCTTAGTTAATAGTACATGCTCTAATTGTTCTTCCATTAGTGAGTCAACAATATCCATGCTAGCACAAGACTCAGAATCAGAGGGGTACCTTAAGGCTTTATAAACACTAAATTTCACCTCTTCATCATGAACCCTCATAGTGAGCTCACCTTTTTGAACATCTATTAGTGCCCTACCTGTGGCTAGAAATGGTCTACCTAGCAGGATGGGGACCTCCTTGTCTGCTTCATAATCCAGGATAATGAAATCTGCAAGGAAAATAAATTTGTCAACTTTCACTAGAATATCCTCAATCTTACCTTCAGGGTATGCAATGGATCTGTCTGCTAGTTGTAAAGTGACAGTGGTTGGACGTGCTTCTCCTATTCCTAGCTGGCGGAATAGTGATAGGGGCATGAGGTTTATGCTGGCGCCCAGGTCACAAAGCGCTCTGCCCACGTGCTTGCCTCCAAGTTCTACAGGTAAGGTGAAGGAACCAGGATCCTTCTCCTTCTTGGGCAACTTGTTTTGGAGTATGGCACTGCACTCCTCAGTGAGGTTTACTGTTTCAAACTCACCAATTATTTTTTTGTTAGTAATAATGTCCTTCAAAAACTTTACATAGGAAGGCATAGACTGTAAAACTTCTACAAAAGGAATGTTGACATGCACTTGCTTAAGAATTTCAAGAAATTTGTTAAAGTGCACTTCCCGTTCTTGTTTCTTCTTAAGCCTTCGAGGATATGGAGGTGGTGGCACATATGCAGGCACGTCAGGTCGCCTTAGGATTGGAGGAGGCCTTGGAATTTCTTCTATCTCCTCAATAATTGGCTCTAGCCTGGCTCCTGATGTGCTTGTTGGTGGTGGACCTTGGGTTGGCAGAGACTCCAGTGGAGCACTAGACTCAGTGTTCTCTACTCTCTTTGGTGTGTCCTTTGTGTTGCTCACCAAGGGTCTACCACTTCTAAGTTCAATTTCTTGAACTTGTTCTTTACCATCTCTCCTTGGCACCTCGGTGTCAGCAGGAAGCCTACCTTGGGGCCTACTCTTGAGTTCATTGGCCAATTGGCCTATTTGGTTCTCTAGGCTCCTAAGAGTAGCTTGCTGGCTTTGAAGAGTAGCATCATTCTTAGCTATGTATTCCTTGAGTAAGTTTTCTACAGAAGATCCTACAGGTTGGTTGTAAGGTTTTTGATACATTGATTGGCTATGTTGAGGAGTGAAACCAGGTGTTCCACTTGGTCTAGGCTGGTTAGGATTTTGGTTAACATTTTGTTGGCCACCCCATGACAGGTTTGGGTGGTTTCTCCAACCAGGGTTGTAAGTTTGTGAGTAGGGGTTATTCCTAGGCTGTTGTTGGCTTCCTACATAGCAGACTGAGGATGGATTCCCAGGGCAGTATTCATATGGGTGCCCTTCCCCACAGAATCCACAGATAAGTGCCTCGCCTTGACTTGGTTGGGTGCCCATTGACATGGCTGTGGCGGTATTGGCACTGGTTTGGAGATTGGCCTGAGCCATTTGCTTAACTAGGTTGGTCAGGGCGTTTATTTGGGTGCTCATGGCGCTAAGAGCATCCTTGTCTTGAGCTCTAGTTGGCTCGACTGGATCATCTGACCACCTACAGTGAGATGTTGAGATCTTCTCCAGGATCTCATAAGCTTCGTTGTAACTCTTGGACAACATGGAACCACCAGCAGATGAATTTAGAACTTGTCTGGTGCTGGGGTTGCATCCTTTGAAAAAGACTTCTATTTGGATACACCATGGAATGCCATGGTGTGGACATTTAATGAGAAGGTCTTTGAATCTTGTCCAAGCTTCGTGAAGAGACTCACTTGGAGCTTGTTTGAATTTGATGATATCATCACGAAAGGTGGAATTCCTATCTGGTGGGAAATATTTGACTAGGAATTTTTCTGCTAAGTCTGTCCAATTGAGGACAGATCCAGAGGGTAATGAGTTTAACCACGTTTTGGCTTTGTCCCTCAGAGAGTAAGGGAACAGATATAGCCTCAAGGCTTCTTGGGAAACTCCAGGGATCAGGAATGTGTCACTAACTCCTAGGAAGTTTCTAAGATGGTTGTGGGGGTCCTCATTTTCTATTCCAAAGAATTGTCCCACAGTGGACAACATTTGGAACATCACTGGCTTTAACTCGAATGAGTTGGCAGTGATCTCAGGACGGATTATGTTGGGATTCAGCTCCCCAGGCATAGGTACTAGGTAAGAAAGTATGGCGCTATCCTTATCATTCGCTATTTCGATGGGATTGCGAGTGACAGGCACCAGGTTTTGATCTCTTCTATCCATTTCTTCTTGAGGAGATTGCGGTAACCTTGCGGTTTCAGCAATTAATGGAGGTAATGAAGGTTGTTTAAAGAGGCGTTTCTTGGCTCTATTCCTAGCTCTAAGTAATCTCTCGGGCTCAGGGTTGAACTCTAGATCACTACTTGGAGGCTCATTCATAAACTAACCCAAATGGTACCTGAAAAAGAAATGAAAATGGATCAGTTTCAATGGAAAATAACTTGGTGTTTCAAACTTAACTAACTTCGTTTTCACTTAAATAAGTCCCCGGCAGCGGCGCCAAAAACTTGTTGCGTGCTCAATGTGTTGAAATAATTAGGCAATAAAAGAGATAGAGCACTCAGAACATGCAAGCATACATGATCTTATAGCAAGTAGTAAGTATATTTCATTCGTTTTCCCACAGAGACTTATTTTTAGCTATTCGCGAAGTGTTTTGTTAAGAAAGAAGGGGTGGATTTGATGGGGTAAAATTGGTTTTTAATTGTCTAATTTTTGCTGAATGTGTAAAGGGTAGTAACATAAACAAGAACAAGTCAAAGCTAAACTAAAATGAAAAGAAACGAAATTAATAAATGAATGCAAAGACAGCGAAACAGAATGGAAACTTAGACGGAATTGCGGAGACCGCAATTCTACCGCAATTACAATAACAGCGAAAGTGTGTAAATGGGTGAATTAAGGGCTACTAATGACTATCCTATAGGCATTTTTATACGATTCTCAAGCACTGGATCTACTCTCTATGCATCAAACTATCTCAATCTCATGTATCGTCCGATTCCATGCATTAGATTCTTTAGTTTACTCAACTCAAAGTAAGGTCTTAAGCATCTTGTTAAGGCAGAAAGATATGGTTTGTACTAGGGAAACGCCTATTCCTAGGCCGTTTCCTGGTTACCTTGAAAGGCTAGCATGATAATATGACTCTGAACTCTTACTCCTTCCAGAGGTTAGGAGTTCTTTGGACAAAATGGATGGCCAATCGAAATTGCCCGTGGGATGAAGCTTACATACAATCAATGTTCGAGAGCTATCCTACATGCTTGATTCACGTTTTTTAGCCTATGGAGTTGTCATTAGCATGCCCCTAAGTGACTTAGTTACTCATGGATATAGGGAGAACAGAACTAAAAGATAAAACAGACATGCTTAGAAGGGAAATGTGCTTAAAACAGTAAAGGAAAACAGTAGAATGTAAAGGAACGAAACTGTGAAATACTGAACTTTGCGTTTGATTAATTGATTGTTTGAATGAATATAAAAGATACTTAAAGTAAAGAACAGCAAGACAGAACACAACGAAATGAACTGAATGAACCACTAGAACAGAAACAACACAAGACAGAGTTTGTAAAGTAGAAATGAAGAACAGAAAGCAATAAAACAGCTCGAAATCTCGTTGCAGCCGTCTCGAATGAAGGATGAGAAAGGCCAGCCTTGCTTGGATGAATCCAATCGGGAGAGAAGAAGAATCTCCTCTCCTTCCTATCAGATTATCGATTCCAACAGCTGAGCTTCGCAAACCAGCAGACGACAAAGGAAAACTAGGAGAAAAGATGGACTGCGAGAAGACTTCTACGCTTTCGGATGATGTTTGAACCTCCGACTTTGACCCCCTTTTATAGTAGTTTGCAGGTGCGTTTGGGCCAAGGAGAACCATCAATCTTCAACGTCGTATATCAGAATGGATGGAGGAGAAAGAACGAATCCCTGAAATCACGGAATTTAACAGAAAAAGATCAGTCAACTTACGGTTTTCACTTGAATAATTGCGGCTTCAGCAATGTTTTCGCAATGCTGTCGCAATGCAGTTTTTTTCATTCTTTTCCTTCGGTTTTTAACCCTTTTCTTTCCTATTGTACATAAGTCCTAATTTAGCTACCTTCTTCTAATTCTCATATTTAAGCATAGGTTTAGGCTAAATGCTATCAAAAACACCTAAAAGTGTACATCTTCTTAAGCTAAATGGGTCCTAAATAAGTCACTTTCAGAGACTTAACAATACACTTCATTGATAGCCTTGGCCGAGAAATCGACCTCAATCCCCCTTACCATGGGCAGACCATCCTCGGGGTGCGTCAGATTGGCATAAAAATCGTACACCATATTGGAATAGGCAGGGATAGGCGGTCTGCACAGCTCTTCCCAGCCGTGGTTGGTGATCCCTGCGCGCAAGAACTGCGGCAGGTCCGCCAATGCATCAAGGAACCCCTTCTCATGAAGCAGGTCTCTCTTCCTCAATTCAATGCCTCTGGCCTCTGCATCTTGAGAGACATATCGCATGGCCTGGGGATCGTCTTCGGGGTACAATTTTGCTTTCCCCTTCTCCTTCGCCTTGGCCGATTCAGCTGTTACGTCTCCAAAAGTGACCTTTTTAGGACTTAATTAGCTTAGAAAGATGTTCACTCTTAGGTGTTTTTGATAGCATTTAGCCTAAACCTATGCTTAAATATGAGAATTAGAAGAAGGTAGCTAAATTAGGACTTATGTACAATAGGAAAGAAAAGAGTTGAAAACCGAAGGAAAAGAATGAAAAAACTGCATTGCGACAGCATTGCGAAAACATTGCTGAAGCCGCAATTATTCAAGTGAAAACCGTAAGTTGACTGATCTTTTTCTGTTAATTTCCGTGATTTCAGGGATTCGTTCTTTCTCCTCCATCCATTCTGATATACGACGTTGAAGATTGATGGTTCTCCTTGGCCCAAACGCACCTGCAAACTACTATAAAAGGGGGTCAAAGTCGGAGGTTCAAACATCATCCGAAAGCGTAGAAGTCTTCTCGCAGTCCATCTTTTCTTCTGTTTTTCCTTTGCCGTCTGTTGGTTTGCGAAGCTCAGCTGTTGGAGTCGATAATCTGATAGGAAGGAGAGGAGATTCTTCTTCTCTCCCGATTGGATTCATCCAAGCAAGGCTGACCTTTTTGATCCTTCATTCGAGGCGACTGCAACGAGGCTTTCAAGCACCATTTACTGCTTTCTGTCTTTCCTTTCTAATTTCCAGCATTGTCTAGTTGTCGCTTCTGGTTTAGTGATTAGTCTACTTCATTTCGTTGCTTTCTGTCTTTGGATTATTTACTTTAAGCTTTCCCGTGTTCGTTCAAACAATCAAAGTAATCAAATCTCAAGTTTTCATCTCACAGTTTCTTGCCTTCGCATTCTACTGCTTTCCTTTACTGTTTTCAGTTCATTCCTCTTCTAAGCATGTCTGTTTCATCTCGTATTTCTACTTACCCCATATCCATGAGTAGCTAAGTCACTTAGGGGCATGCTAATGACAGAACTATAGGCTAAAAAACGTGAACCAAGCATGTAGGATAGCTCTCGAACCATTGATTGTATGTAAGCTTCATCCCACGGGCAATTTCGATTGGCCATCCATTTTGTCCAAAGAACTCCTAACCTCTGGAAGGAGTAAGAGTTCAGAGTCATATAATCATGCTAGCCTTTCAAGGTAACCAGAAAACGGCTTAGGAATAAGCGTTTTCCTAGTACAAACTAAACACTTCTACTTTAACAAGATGCTTAAGACCTTACTTTGAGTTGAGTAAACTAAAGAATCTAATGCATGGAATCGGACGATACATGAGATAGAGTGAGTTTGATGCATAGAGAGTTGATACAATGCTTGGGAATCGTATTAACATGCCTATAGGATAGTCGTTAGTAGCCCTTAATTCTCCATTTTACACACTTTCACTGTTTTTACAATTGCGGAAACATTGCGGTGCCCGCAATTCTGCTAAGTTACCATTCTGTTTAGCTGTTTTCTTCTTCATTTATTAGTTTCGTCTCTTGTCTTTTGAGTCTAATTTCAACTTGCATTTGTTTATGTTGCATTCCTTTAGACATTCGGTAAGAAGTAGGAAATTAAAAACCAATTTTACCCCTTCAAATCCACCCCTTCTTTCTTAACTTTATACTTCACAAGTAGCTTATAAATAAATCTCTGTGGGAAAACGAATGAAAAAATACTTACTACTTGCTATAAGATCATGTATGCTTGCATGTTCTGAGTGCTCTTTCTTCCTTATTGCTTACTTTTATTAACACATTGAGCACGCAACATCAGCCGCCTCAACCTTCAGCTTCTTTAAAGAAGGCTCACCACTGGCCTTCTTCTTCTTGAAGCGCTTGGAAGCTTTCGGCCGTTTGGCCTTCACGATCTTGGGCGCCTTCTTCCTCAGCCGAGCCCTGGTGGTCATTTGTTGGAGGCAGTCCCCCAACGTCTCATCCATAGAGTCACTTTGTCCCCCTTCCGTAGGGCTGTCATGGGTGCCTTCCCTCAAAGGAGAGAAGACTTCATCTTCCTCAACCGGCTCATCACGTGGCACCGAATCGTGGTGCTCTTCAGGTGGAGCTTCAGGCTCCGGTGTTGGTGAGGAAGGCTCCGGCGTCTGTGGCGATGGAGAGGGCTCAGGGCTCTGTCTGGCCGTTTCGTACGAAGGTCGACCACTCCCACGACTCTCCTCGGTGGGAGTCTTTTCTTTGATCGGCGCTTCCACCGCAAGCGACCATTTGCGCTTCTTGGAGGTGTCGGCTGGTTCAGATGGCCCAGCAGGGATTTCCGTCATCACCTTCCACTTCCTCCGTCGTACCGACAGCTTCGGTGGTCGTGAAGGTTCTGCAACCTCAGCGTCGGCCAAGGACAATAGCGCTTCTCTCGCAGCCGCTTCTGCGTCAGGGGACTTCTTTTTGGAAGCAGATCGCTCAGCTCGGGTAAGCACCATTGTTGTTTTGGAGAGATTTGCAGGTAGGAGATGCAGGGGAAGAAGATGGCTAATTCTTGAAGACCAACGAATGAAGAAAGCGTGAGGGCCGCAATTGATTTGACGGGTATTTATAATCAAGTGAATCCTAACGGCTCTTTCTGTTGCGGTTTCAGCAAATCTACCGCAATTAAATGGGATGGCCGTTGGGGATTTTCTTGATTTAAATCCCAAGATTCACACAACTAAATCTTTGATTCGGCCCGATTTCTTCACCGATTCTTTTCTCTGGATTCATCTCATTGATTTCCTCTATCGTTCACCTATTAACATGTACAAAATTAACACCAAATTCGTAATAAAAATCACACATAAACACACAAAATAAAAATCGAAAAAATACGGAGAAAAAAAACTAAGGCATAGCCTTCACGTGGACGAGCACAGTAATCACTCGTCCCCTCTCGGTTTGATTTTCAAGCTTCAGATAAGAGGAAGGCCGAGAGAGTCTTCACATCTCCTTCCTCGTAGTAATGCTTCAAACGTGCACCATTGACCATAAACGGCTGCCCATTCTGCAGGTTCCTAATCTCGATCGCACCATGAACAAACACGTTAGTTATAACAAAAGGACCTGACCATCTGGACTTAAGTTTGCCTGGGAATAATCGCAACCTTGAGTTAAATAACAAGACATGCTAGCCCTTCTTGAAATCCTTAATCCTAAGTCTACTATCATGCAAAATTTTAGTTTTTTCTTTATACATTTTGGCATTTTCATAGGACATATGTCTAAGCTCATCTAACTCATGTAATTGCAGAGACCGCAATGTTCCCGCATCGGTCACGCAATAATTTAGTTCTTTTAAGGCCCAAAAGGCTTTGATTTCCAATTCGAATGGTAAGTGACATGCTGGTAGAGGTACTTTTGGGGTACTCCAAATTCAAGCTGTCGAGGCTTGCCAAAATACAATTTATAAACCCGAATACACCGAGCTATTTGTAGCTAAGTGGCAACGGGGTCGATCCACAGGGAAATAAGAAATTTAATCTAACTAAGTCTAATTTGCAAGAAATAAAAGAATGCACAAATTAAAGAATAGTAATTTGGTTTTGGGGGAAGGGAGCTCCTAATTATGCTAACGGAAAATTAAACGGCGACGTGCAAAAAATAAACGGTTGTGCTTAACTTCGAGAAATGGACTTGCTCGTTATGGATGTTCGGATCATTGATACGATTTACGCGTTAGCTAATTCATGCACACAATTCATTTGGTTATTCCTAACTCAAATGACCCAAGGAATTAATTAGAAGCGTGCAATTCTAATTAAACTTAGCCAATAATCTATCCAAGGTAGCGACCCCTAAATCGATTACGTGCTAGTGACGGGAACATTGCGACGGCCTAATCCTAAGACTAATCCGGTTTCTCTCTTGCCTTAAGCCTAACATGAAAACGTTAATTAACTCAGGTAACCAATGTCACTTTGGGCCGAACTAATTAGCCATGCTTAGACCCGTGCTACCTAGCGGTATGGGCAATTATACGTCCCAACCTTTAGCCCTCTATCATGCATAAGAATTAGAGCGTCAATCTAATTTAGCTACACATGCTAGAATTTGATGAAGAACAAGCAAGAGATGCATTAATCAAACTAATTTCTCAACATTTGCAAAAGGGAAAAATCTCCCCAAACATCCAAAACTTACAAACCCATACTCAAAATCAAGCACATACCTTGGTTTAGCCTTCCATGGAGGTAGGATTACTCCAATCCACCATGGAAGTGCTTGGAATCATGCACAAGAAGGAGAAGAAGTACAAAAAATGGTGAAAAATCGCCTTGGAACCGAGAGGAGAAGCTTGGAGAAGATGGAGGATGACCGAATGGCTGCAAAACCGAAGGTTTCACGCCTTTTAAGCTCGTAGCGTCGAGACGCTAGGCCAGCGTCTCGACGCTGTGCCCTAAGTTGGCAGGCGCGCGCGCGCGGGGCGGCGTCGAGACGCGCGCGCGGCGTCGAGCGAGCGTCGAGACGCTTGCGCTCGACGCTTGCTCTCGGGTGGATCTTCAAATGCACGCTTCAGAGTTCGGAGCGTCGAGACGCTCGGCCAGCGTCTCGACGCTGTCGCGCGCGGACACGGCGAGGCGGACACGGGCGTGGGCGCGCGGGCGCGCGCGGACATGGGCGAGGCGGACACGGGCGTGGGCGCGCGGGCATGGGCGAGGCGGAGCGGGCTGGCGCGCGGGCGCGAGGCGAGGCGGCGCGCGCGGGCGCGCGCGCGTCTGGCCGTCTGGGCGCGGGCGTGCGGTGCTTGCGAGCGGCGCGCGCGGGCGCGCGCGCGTGCTGCGTTCGTTGGGCGCCTGGGCGCTGGGCGCCGGCGCCTGGGCGCTGCCCTCTCGGCTCTTAGCCCACTTTTGGGTCGTTTTGGCTCCCGAGCTCCGTTTGGCCTATCGTTTTGACCCGAACACTTCCCGAAACATGTTAAATGACCTTTTTAGCCCCGAAGATCATCAATGGACTTCCCGAGCTCTTCACCATGAAATCACCTACAAGGAAGCATTTTAATCAATATAAATCATGGTTTTAGCTAGAATTAGGGACATTAAGATAGCTCTATTTTGGAGCTATCAAAATACCCCCGACCTAAATCTTGCTAGTCCTCGAGCAAGGTATACTCTAAATAATCTCCAAAGAATTAAATGCATGCTTGGACTCTAATCTCAATGCTTGTGAAACAAGGTACTTGTAGTAAATTCAAAACCATCAAAAGCATGCAAAAGTTGAAATCATTTCAAAATTTAAACTCTTATTCCCTTACGTGTGTGTGTGCTTAGCACCTCTCAACCTAGCTCACGCAAGCCCGGAATAACCTTATATAGTCCTATCACTCGTTTTCCCCCTACTTATGGCGATAAGAACAGTCTAACGGCTTTTAGTGATAGGAATAGCAACAAAACATAAGGCCTAATTTTTATTCTTTTCTTTGAGTACTTTGTACCCATTTTCTTTTCTTTTGAACAACTTTTTTTTTTTTTTTTTTCTCCAAGAGAGCCTAACACGTCAAACCAAATTTAGCTTCACGTTTTTAAGGACCATTGCTCACTTCCATTAGTTCCCCTTTCATGCAGTGACAACCGTGGGTTACACGATCGCCCCTGGTTACACGGGCAACACAAGAAGGAGGAGCAACTCTGGAGGTTTTATTTTTCATGCTAACACTTTTTTTAGGCAATAGCTTCGCTATACACAAATGAGTTATTACTACTTCTACACATCAAGCCTCCCTAATGGTACCTTTCGGGGTGACAACAAGGTTTCAGACAAAATAAGATCAGTCTAGACTTACAGAACTGAGGATAAGAGTGCTATGTGCTCAGTGAATGTAGGGAAATAACAGAAATTTTTTTAAAATAGGCTCAAAATGTGCATACATCGTCAAATTCTCGAACCATGCAAATACGGAGTGTTCACAAGCAAATCACAGACCGTCCTCATCGGACACATGCATTCAGATTCTAATCTAACAGCCAGAGTACACATATGCTCGACAACTACTAAGAAGTCTCATCTCTATTTATCAACAAACTCCACCCCCCACCTTAAGATATGCATTGTCCCCAATGCATTCAACTATAAAAACAATAAAATTCTAAGGGAACAGAAAACCTCCCCTGAATTTTATGGAGCTGACGGGTGGAGATGTGCACCAACGTCCTCCAATGGGCTCTCGAATCGTCGACCGTTCCACCTTTTCTCCTAGGAAAACAAGAAAACAAACAACAACTCAAAAGCAAAAATAAAAACAAAAACAAAGCGATAAACAACAGAAATACAGTTCAAACTCGGGTGCCTCCGAGAAGCGCAAATTTTTAAAGTCGATTGCTCGACTGTATTCACTCTTCCACTCATCCATAGTCGATCGGGGGTGGCGCTAGAAGTAATGTGGCGTCATAGCACTCAGCGTCTCCCTCGTGGAAAATCTTCAACCGGTGCCCATTCACCTTCTGCACCTCATCTGAGTCCAAGCTCTGAATCTCTACACTGCCATAAGGAGAAATTTTAGTTATGGTATAGGGTCCTTTCCAACGGGAACGAAGCTTACCTGGCATGAACTTCAGACGGGAATCGAACAGCAGAACTTTCTGACCGACTTCGAAGTCTTTCTTTAAGATCCTTCGGTCATGAAACTGTTTGGACTTCTCTTTATAGATCCTAGAGTTCTCATAGGAGTCCAAACGCAGTTCCTCCAACTCCTGTAACTGAAGCAGTCGTGCCTCGCCAGCTTCGTCAGGGCTCATGTTACACTTCTTGATGGCCCAGAATGCTTTGTGCTCAATCTCCACGGGTAAGTGGCATGCCTTACCAAAGACCAACCGGTATGGGGACATACCGATAGGGGTTTTGTAGGCGGTGCGGTAAGCCCACAAAGCATCCTGCAAACGATCGCTCCAATCCTTCCTGCTCGGTCTCACGGTTTTCTCCAGAATTGACTTTACCTCTCTGTTGGAGACCTCGGCTTGCCCATTGGCTTGGGGATGGTAGGCGGTGGACACGCGATGATGCACACCATACTTCCTCAGCAAAGCCTCCACAGATCGGTTGCAAAAATGAGTCCCCTGGTCACTGATTATGGCTCGTGGGATTCCAAACCTGGTAAAAATACGAGACTGAACGAACCTAACAACAGAATTAGCGTCGTTAGTCTTCGTGGCTTTCGCCTCAACCCACTTGGAGACATAATCAACAGCCAGCAATATATAAGAAAAACCACAAGAAGGCGGGAAGGGTCCCATAAAATCCATGCCCCAAACGTCAAAGATTTCACATACTAAGACAGGAGTTTGAGGCATTTCATTTCTACCAGATATCGACCCTATTCTTTGACATCTATCGCAGGTTTTACAAAATTCATGCGCATCCTTAAACAGAGAAGTCCAGTAAAACCCACTATCTAAAACTTTCCTAGCTGTCCTCCTAGGCCCAAAATGTCCCCCACATGCATAATCATGACAGAAAGTAAGAATAGACGCATGCTCATTCTCAGGGACACATCTCCTAATTATTTGATCAGAACAGAACTTCCATAAATTGGGATCCTCCCAAACATAGTACTTAGCGTCGCTTTTCAGCTTCGCTTTCCTACTATGAGAGAAACCAGAAGGAAAATTACCTGTGGCCAAGTAATTTACCATATCAGCATACGAGGGAAGGACTGTATCAAGTCTGAAGAGTGTCTCATCGGGGAAATCTTCATTCAGAGGCAGGAGGTCTTCCTTTCTGACCAAGCGGCTCAGATGGTCGGCTACCGGGTTTTCTGCTCCTCTCCTATCCTTGATCTTCACATCGAAGTCCTGGAGAAGCAAAATCCACCGAAGTAGCCTCGGTTTTGCGTCCTTCTTGGTCATCAGGTACCGAACAGCTGCATGATCAGAGAAAACAGTTACTTGAGAGCCAATAATGTAAGGACGAAATTTATCAAGCGCAAATACAATAGAAAGAAGTTCTTTTTCCGTTGTCGTGTAATTGCACTGCGCTGGATTAAGCGTCCTGGAGGCGTAGTAGATGACACGGCTCTTGTTCTCGATCCTCTGACCGAGCACGGCTCCCAAGGCATAGTTGCTGGCGTCGCACATAATTTCGAACGGCAAGTCCCACTGGGGTGGGTGTATGATGGGCGCGCTCGTCAAACTATCCTTGAGTAAATCGAAGGCCTTTCGGCACTCCTCCCCAAAATCGAACGTTACATCCTTCTGAAGGAGGTACGTCATAGGCATGGCAACCTTGGAGAAGTCCTGAATAAACCTGCGATAAAACCCTGCATGGCCAAGAAAAGATCGAATCTCCCTAACATTCGTTGGGTATGGCAGATTAGAGATAACATCGATTTTAGCCTTATCTACCTCTATACCCTTAGCAGAAACCACATGCCCTAAAACGATACCCTGACTCGCCATAAAATGACATTTTTCAAAATTTAGAACAAGGTTCATCTCAATACATCTTTTCAGGACATGCGATAAATTATCTAAACAGTCATCGAAGGAATTGCCATAAACTGTAAAATCATCCATGAACACTTCAATGCATTTTTCTACAAACTCAGAAAATATACTCATCATGCATCTCTGAAATGTACCAGGAGCGTTACAAAGCCCAAAAGGCATCCTTCTAAATGCAAATGTGCCAAAGGGGCACGTGAACGTTGTTTTCTCTTGGTCTTCTATGGCTATGGGGATTTGGTAAAAGCCAGAGAAACCATCGAGAAAACAAAAGAATGGCTTCCCAGCTAAACGCTCCACCATCTGATCAATAAAAGGAATGGGAAAATGGTCCTTCCTAGTGACCTCATTAAGGTTCCTAAAGTCTATGCACATTCTCCATCCATTTTGAATCCTTTTGGGCACTAATTCATTTTTCTCATTCCTAACCACAGTCATGCCAGTTTTCTTAGGAACAACATGGATAGGACTAACCCATTTACTATCTGAGATAGGATAGATGATACCTGCTTCGAGGAGTTTGAGGATCTCAGAAACTACTACCTCCTTCATCGCGGGATTGAGCCTCCTTTGGGGCTCTCGTGAAGGTTTCGCTCCATCCTCGAGCAGGATTCTGTGCATGCACGTAGCTGGACTTAGCCCATGTAAATCTGCTAATGTCCATCCAATCGCCAGCTTGTGCTCTTTAAGAACTTCCATTAACTTCCCTTCCTGAGCCGGCATAAGGTTTTTCGCTATAATGACCGGCAACGTCTCATCATCCCCCAAATACGCGTATTTGAGATGATCAGGTAAGTCTTTCAACTCCAGTTTAGGTGCCTGCAAAGTAGAGGGGAGCATTTTAGCATGATCCTGAACAGTTGCCAAAGAAGAGACAGTTGAATCACAAAGTTCAGACATGGAAGGTTCATGCATATCAGATTCCTCAAAAAGATCAGTCAAAAATAATGGGTCATCCCCATCTCTATCAGACATGCATTCTTCCTGAACTAACGATTCAATTGTATCTACTTGACAAAGAGAGTGGACGCTCTCATCATGCTCCAACTCATTAGACACATCAACCTCAACAACTTGTCCACGATACTCAACAGATAAAGTGCCCTTATCTACATTTATCTTAGTTTTAGCAGTTTTCATAAAGGGCCTACCCAGTAAGATTGACGCAGACGAAGAATCAGAATTTCCATCCATTTTCAGAATATAAAAATCCACAGGAAAAATCAGCCCGTTAACATTAACTAATACATCTTCCACTACTCCTAAAGGATGCACGCAAGACCTATCAGCAAGTTGTATAACAACACCGGTTTCCTGTATTTCTTTTAAATTCAAATCCTGATAAACAGAGTGAGGCATGACACTAATGGAGGCTCCTAGATCTAGCATGGCTTTTCTAATTTTCTTACCTCCAATAGCGCAAGGGAGAGAAAACATACCTGGATCGCCGCATTTTTCTGGTAAGTTCTTCGTGATTAAAGCGGAAACGTTCTTACTTACCACGACGCGTTCTTTCTCTTTTGTCTTCCTCTTGTTGGTGCATAATTCCTTCAGGAACTTAGCGTACCTTGGGATTTGCTTGATGGCATCCAACAGAGGGATGTTGATCTCTACCTTCTTAAATGTGTTTAAGAACTCCTCCTCGTAGTTTTCCTTGGGCGGTCTCGCTAACCTGCTAGGAAAAGGAGCCTTAGGCACATGAACTCTAGTGCACGTAGGATCGAAATTTACCCCATGCCACCGTGGTTCGGGATTTCCTGTCTGTGGCTCGACGTGGCCATGATCGACTTCCACCGGCGGGGTACTCGTGGGAAGATGCTTCCCACTTCTCAGAGTGATGGCACTAGCGCTCTCCGCGTTCTGGTGCTCAATCACTGTCAACCTCTTACTCACTTGAATCACTGCATCGCTCAGGGTTTGAAACTGCTCTCGAGTTTCCCTATGGTGCGATTCAAGTATCTCTTCCAACGATCTACCTGAAACAGAAGAACGGGGTTGTGAGTTATT
Organism: Herpetospermum pedunculosum; assembly: GCA_028017165.1. NCBI lineage: Eukaryota > Viridiplantae > Streptophyta > Magnoliopsida > Cucurbitales > Cucurbitaceae > Herpetospermum > Herpetospermum pedunculosum. The sequence continues at coordinate 37,496,599 of CM051522.1, forward strand.
TTTCAAAGCAAGAATAGCACTACTTACTTCAAAAAGTTGAGCCTTAAGCTCGTCCACGTCCCTGATCAGGCGATCTTTCTCCTTGTCTCCATCTCCACTCCGCTCCAAGCTTCTAGCCAAGTTGGAAATCAAAGCTCTAGCTTCAGCGGGTGTTTTATCCATGAGACATCCTCCACTTGCGACATCAACTAACTGTCGGTTTGGCGGTAAGAGACCTTCGTAGAAGTTCTGAATGAGTTGTTGTTCAGCTACTTGGTGGTTGGGACAATCCTCACACAACCGACCAAATCTCTCCCAACACTCAAGAACGGTCTCTTTTTCTCCTTGCTCAATTCTATTTATCATTCTTCTAAGGGCGGCAACCTTGGGAGGCGGAAAATACTTCGCATAGAACGCTCCCTGCAGCTCTGCCCAAGAAGTGATGGACCCAGCCGGAAGGTAATGCATCCAATCTCTCGCCTCCTCTTTCAAGGTGAAAGGAAAGGCTCTGAGATGGAGTTGATCTTCGGTGATGCCGTCGGTCCTAAATGACGAACACACCATCTTGAATGCCTTGAGGTGTCTGACGGGACTCTCATCTGTATTACCACAAAAAGAAGGTAATAAGTTAATCAGACCAGCTTTAAGTTCAAAATTACCTGCAGCTACCGGATACAAGATACTCGATGTGTTCCGGCCTAGCTCAGATGATGCAAGCTCCCTCATGGTTCTTTGATGCTCATAATTACCCCCGACCTCCATCTTGGCGCTTCTTTTGAATTTTCAAAGAATGACTGCGCTCCAAAAACTCAAACAAAACGCGTAAAATAATATAAAAGAATTAAACTGTACAAAAAGAAATAAAGAAAAATTTTAAAACCAACAAACTAAACTTAACTAAACTAAATTAATTAATTCCCCGGCAACGGCGCCAATTTTGGTAGAGGTACTTTTGGGGTACTCCAAATTCAAGCTGTCGAGGCTTGCCAAAATACAATTTATAAACCCGAATACACCGAGCTATTTGTAGCTAAGTGGCAACGGGGTCGATCCACAGGGAAATAAGAAATTTAATCTAACTAAGTCTAATTTGCAAGAAATAAAAGAATGCACAAATTAAAGAATAGTAATTTGGTTTTGGGGGAAGGGAGCTCCTAATTATGCTAACGGAAAATTAAACGGCGACGTGCAAAAATTAAACGGTTGTGCTTAACTTCGAGAAATGGACTTGCTCGTTATGGATGTTCGGATCATTGATACGATTTACGCGTTAGCTAATTCATGCACACAATTCATTTGGTTATTCCTAACTCAAATGACCCAAGGAATTAATTAGAAGCGTGCAATTCTAATTAAACTTAGCCAATAATCTATCCAAGGTAGCGACCCCTAAATCGATTACGTGCTAGTGACGGGAACATTGCGACGGCCTAATCCTAAGACTAATCCGGTTTCTCTCTTGCCTTAAGCCTAACATGAAAACGTTAATTAACTCAGGTAACCAATGTCACTTTGGGCCGAACTAATTAGCCATGCTTAGACCCGTGCTACCTAGCGGTATGGGCAATTATACGTCCCAACCTTTAGCCCTCTATCATGCATAAGAATTAGAGCGTCAATCTAATTTAGCTACACATGCTAGAATTTGATGAAGAACAAGCAAGAGATGCATTAATCAAACTAATTTCTCAACATTTGCAAAAGGGAAAAATCTCCCCAAACATCCAAAACTTACAAACCCATACTCAAAATCAAGCACATACCTTGGTTTAGCCTTCCATGGAGGTAGGATTACTCCAATCCACCATGGAAGTGCTTGGAATCATGCACAAGAAGGAGAAGAAGTACAAAAAATGGTGAAAAATCGCCTTGGAACCGAGAGGAGAAGCTTGGAGAAGATGGAGGATGACCGAATGGCTGCAAAACCGAAGGTTTCACGCCTTTTAAGCTCGTAGCGTCGAGACGCTAGGCCAGCGTCTCGACGCTGTGCCCTAAGTTGGCAGGCGCGCGCGCGCGGGGCGGCGTCGAGACGCTGCGCGGCGTCGAGACGCGCGCGCGGCGTCGAGCGAGCGTCGAGACGCTTGCGCTCGACGCTTGCTCTCGGGTGGATCTTCAAATGCACGCTTCAGAGTTCGGAGCGTCGAGACGCTCGGCCAGCGTCTCGACGCTGTCGCGCGCGGACACGGCGAGGCGGACACGGGCGTGGGCGCGCGGGCGCGCGCGGACATGGGCGAGGCGGACACGGGCGTGGGCGCGCGGGCATGGGCGAGGCGGACATGGGCGAGGCGGAGCGGGCTGGCGGAGCGGGCTGGCGCGCGGGCGCGAGGCGAGGCGGCGCGCGCGCGTCTGGCCGTCTGGGCGCGGGCGTGCGGTGCTTGCGAGCGGCGCGCGCGGGCGCGCGCGCGTGCTGCGTTCGTTGGGCGCCTGGGCGCTGGGCGCCGGCGCCTGGGCGCTGCCCTCTCGGCTCTTAGCCCACTTTTGGGTCGTTTTGGCTCCCGAGCTCCGTTTGGCCTATCGTTTTGACCCGAACACTTCCCGAAACATGTTAAATGACCTTTTTAGCCCCGAAGATCATCAATGGACTTCCCGAGCTCTTCACCATGAAATCACCTACAAGGAAGCATTTTAATCAATATAAATCATGGTTTTAGCTAGAATTAGGGACATTAAGATAGCTCTATTTTGGAGCTATCACATGCTTTTCCATACACAAGTCTATAAGGAGACATACCTAGGGGTGTCTTATATGCAGTCCTATATGCCCAAAGTGCATCCTCTAACTTAAACGACCAATCTTTTCTATTAGGTTTGGCCACTTTTTCGAGTATGTTTTTAATCTCCCTATTTGATATTTCAGCTTGTCCATTCGAATGTGGGTGATAAGGGGTTGCTACTCAATGTCTAACATTGTACTTAGCTAACACTTTTTCCATAGCCTTATTAATAAAGTGAGTCTCCTCATCACTGATTATAGCCCGTGGTGTACCAAACCTTGTAAAGATGTGCCTATTGAGAAACTTAATGACTGTTTTAGCATCGTTTGATGGACATGCTATGGCTTCTACCCACTTCGATACATAGTCTACAGCTACGAGTATATAGAGATTACCTGCTGAAGGGGGGAATGGCCCCATAAAGTCGATGCCCCACACATCAAAGAGCTCCAACTCCAAGATGTAAGTGAGAGGCATTTCATCCTTCCGACTCAGGTTACCTGTTCTTTGACATTCGTCGCAGCTGTGCGCATGGTCGTGTGCATCCTTGAATATCGTGGGCCAATAGTAGCCACTCTGGAACACCTTCGCAGCTGTCCTTTGGCCACCGAAATGGCCACCATATGGAGACGTATGGCAGTGCTGCAACACTGACTTCGCCTCAGCAGCTGAGACGCACTTCCTCAGTAATCCGTCTGCGCATGTCTTGTAAAGTGTCGGATCGTCCCAGATGAACTTCCTAGCCTCATGGAGAAACCTCTTCTTTTCTTGCCCTCATTTGAAAGTTGGTAGTACCTGCGAGGCAAGGAAGTTGGCAATATCAGCAAACCAAGGTTCCTCATCGTTATCACGATGTGCTAACACAAAGACATGCTCATCGATAAAGGCATCAGAAATTGCGGGTTCCGCAATTTTATCGCAATTATGCCGCAACCTAGAAAGATGATCGGCAACTATGTTCTCGCATCCTTTCTTATCCCTAATGTCTAGATCAAACTCTTGCAACAACAATACCCATCTAATTAACCTAGGCTTAGCGTCAGCCTTCCTCATTAGGTATTTTAGTGCAGAATGATCGGTATACACAATGGTCCTAGTGCTTACAATGTAATTCCTAAACTTCTCACAGGCAAATACTACTGCTAGCATCTCCTTTTCCGTGGTTGTGTAATTACATTGTGCCTCATTCAGTGTCTTACACGCATAGTACACAGGATGTGTATGTTTATCAATTTTTTGTCCTAGCATAACCCCTACTGCATAGTCACTCGCATCATACATCATCTCAAATGGTAGGTCCCAATTCGGCCCCACTATAATAGGTGTTGTGACTAAGGCTTTCTTAAGGGTTGTCCATGCTAAGAAACATTCTTTGGAAAAGACAAATGGTTTGTTCAGCTCTAGAAGCTCACACAAGGGTTTAGAAATTTTTGAAAAGTCCTCAATGAACCTTCTATAGAAACCCGCATGACCTAGAAAACTTCTAATCGCTTTTACGTTTTGGGGCTCCACTAGCTTCTCTATTATCTCTATCTTGGCCCTATCGACCTCTAGTCCTGCTCTAGAAACTCTATGACCTAGGACTATCCCTTCTTCCACCATAAAGTGGCATTTCTCCCAATTAAGGACTAGGTTGGTCTCCTCACACCTAGCCAGGACTTGTCCTAAGTTCTCTAAACAATTTGTAAAAGAGTCACCAAAGACCGAAAAGTCATCCATAAATATCTCTATCATGGATTCATCCAAGTCAGAGAAAATGGCCAACATGCACCTTTGGAATGTTGCAGGTGCATTGCATAAGCCAAAAGGCATTCTGCGAAAAGCAAACGTTCCAAAGGGACATGTAAAGGTTGTTTTCTCCTGGTCCACAAGAGCTATGGTGATTTGGTTATATCCTGAATAACCATCTAAGAAACAGTAGTACGCTCGGCCAGCTATCCTATCTAACATCTGATCTATAAAAGGTAAAGGAAAATGATCTTTTTTTGTTTCTTTGTTTAATTTTCTATAGTCCATACAGACTCTCCATCCTGTAATAGTTCTAGTTGGAATTAGTTCATTACTCTCATTCACTACTACAGTCATCCCCCTCTTCTTAGGCACACATTGGATTGGACTCACCCATTGACTATTAGCTATAGGGAAGATTACACTTGCATCTAACCATTTGATTATTTCTTTTTTCACTACCTCCTTCATGGAGGGATTCAACCTACGTTGGTGGTCTACTCGAGGTGTATGTTCTTCTTCCAATAGAATCTTATGAATGCAATAGGAAGGGCTAATTCCTCTTATGTCAGCAATCGTCCATGCAATAGCTTTTTTATGTTGCTTCAGTAGCAAAATTAACGCAATTTCATGCTCTTTACTTAATTTGGACGAAATGATTACAGGCAAGGTATCATGCTCTCCTAAGTATGCATACTTCAGATGATCAGGCAATGGTTTTAATTCTAAGAGGGGTGGATGCTCAATGGATGGTTTCAATGGATTAATGGATCTTTCAGTTAAATCAGTAGTCATACAAACATGCTGAGGGTTATTCACAAGTATGTCCATTATTTCAGCTATGTTTAAGTCAGTTACATCTATTTGTACATAATCATTGGCATGCTTAGTTAACAATTCATGCTCAAGTTGATCTTCCATCAGTGAATCTATTATATCTATACTTGCACAAGATTCAGAATCAGAAGGATACCTTAGGGCTTTAAAGACACTAAACTTAACCTCCTCATCATGAACCCTCATGGTGAGCTCACCTTTCTGGACATCGATCAAGGCCCTACCTGTGGCTAAGAATGGTCTACCCAATAGGATCGGTACCTCCTTGCCTGCTTCATAGTCCAGGATGATGAAGTCTGCAAGAAAAATAAATTTGTCAACCTTGACAAGAATATCCTCAATTTTCCCCTCCGGGTATGCGATGGATCTGTCTGCAAGCTGCAAGGTGACAGTGGTAGGACGTGCTTCTCCTATGCCTAGCTGACGGAATAGAGATAAGGGCATGAGATTTATGCTGGCTCCCAGATCACAAAGAGCTCTGCCCACGTGCTTGCCTCCCAACTCAACTGGTAAGGTGAAGGAACCAGGATCCTTCTCCTTCTTTGGAAGTTTGTTCTGGAGTATAGCACTGCACTCCTCAGTAAGATTCACTGTTTCAAATACACCAATGATCTTTTTGTTAGTTATTATATCCTTCAAAAATTTAACATAAGAAGGCATAGATTGCAAAACCTCTACAAAGGGAATATTCACATGCACTTGTTTCAAAATTTCTAAAAATTTGTGAAAGTGCACTTCCTGTTCTTGTTTTTTCTTCAGCCTTCTTGGGAATGGAGGTGGTGGCACATATGTAGGCACTTCAGGTCGCCTTAGGATAGGTGGAGGCCTTGGAATTTCTTCTGGTTCCTCTATGATAGGTTCCAGCCTCACCGTTGAAGTGCTTGTTGATGGTTGACCTTGGTTTGGCAGAGAATCCAGTGGAGCACTAGACTCTTCATTCTCAACTCTCTTTGGTGCATCTCTTGTGTTGCTCACCAATGGTCTCCCACTCCGAAGTTCAATTGCTTGAACTTGCTCTTTCCCATCCCTTCTAGGTACTTCAGTGTCAGCAGGCAACCTACCTTGGGGCCTATTTTTGAGTTCATTGGCTAACTGCCCTATTTGGTTCTCTAGGCTTCTAAGGGTAGCTTGCTGACTTTGTAAGGTAGCATCATTCTTTGCAATGTACTCCTTCAGTAAATTTTCTACAGATGACCCCATTGGAGGGTTATATGGCTTTTGGTACATGGATTGGTTATTTTGTTGAGTGAAACCAGGTGTTCCACTCGGTCTTGGTTGGTTTTGACTTTGGTTAGTGTTCTGTTGGCCACCTGTTGCGTGCTCAATGTGTTAAAATAAATAAGCAATAAGAGAGAGAGAGCACTCAGAACATGCAAGCATACATGATCTTATAGCAAGTAGTAAGTATTTTTTCATTCGTTTTTCCACAGAGATTTATTATGAGCTACTCGTGAAGTGTGTTGTTAAGAAAGAATGGGTGGATTTGAGGAGGTAGAATTGGTTTTAAGTTGTCTAATTTCTAAGGAATATGTAAAGGGTAGCAACATAAACAAGTGCAAGTCAAAGTTAAACTCAAATGAAAAGGGAAGAAATTAATAAACGAAGAGGAACTTAGCTAAACAGAATTTTAAACTTAGCAGAATTGCGGAAACAGCAATTCTACCGCAATTTTACTAACAGCGAAAGTGTGTAAAATGGAGAAACAGGGGCTACTAACGACTCCTCTATAGGCATTTTCTCACGATTCTCAAGCATTGGATCAACTCACTATGCATCAAACTCACTCAATCTCATGTATCTTCCGATTTCATGCATTAGATTCTTTAGTTTACTCATGTCCAAGTAAGGTCTTAAGTATCTTGTTAAAGCAGAAAGTTATGGTTTGTACTAGGAAAACGCCTATTCCTAGGTCGTTTTCTGGCTACCTTTAAAGGCTAGCATGAGTGTATGACTCTGAACTCTTACTCCTTCCAGAGGTTAGGAGTTCTTTGGACAAAATGGATGGCCAATCGAAATTGCCCGTGGGATGAAGCTTACATACAATCAATGCTTCGAGAGCTATCCTACATGCTTGGTTCACGTTTTTTAGCCTATAGTATTGTCATTAGCATGCCCCTATGTGACTTAGTTACTCATGGATATAGGCAGAACAGAAATAAGAGATGAAGTAGACATGCTTAGAAGAAATTTAAAGACAAACAGCAAGGGAAAAACAGTAGCAGCAAAGAGAAGAAACTGTGAAATGAAGAATTGTGCTTTGATTACTTAATTGTTTGAATGAACAAAGGAAAGCTTAAAGTGAATAACATCAAGACAGAAAGCAACGAAATGAAATGAACTAGTCACTAGAAAAGAAACAACAACTAAACAGAGCTGGAAATTAGAAATAAAAGACAGGAAGCAGGTAATTAAGCTTGGACGCCTCGTCGCAACCGCCTCGGCTGAAGGATGAGAAAGATCAGCCTTGCTTGGATGAATCCAATCGGGAGAGAAGATGAATCTTCTCTCCTTCCTATCAGATTGTCGACTCCAACAACCAAACTTCGCAAACCAACAGACGGCAAAGAAAAACAGGAGAAAAGATGGAGCTGCGAGAAGACTTCTACGCTTTCGGATGATGATTGAACCCTCTACTTTGACCCCCTTTTATAGTAATCTGCAGGTGCGTTTGGGCCAAGGAGAACCATCCATCCTCAACGTCGTACTTCAAAATAGATGGAGGAGAAAGAACGAATCCCTGAAATAACGGAAATTAACAGAAACAGATCAGTCAACTTACGGTTTTCACTTGAAACATTGCGGTTTTAGCAATGTTTCCGCAATGCTATCGCAATGCTTATTTTTCATTCTTTTACTTCGTTTTTCAACCCTTTTCTTTCCTTTTGCACACAAGTCCTAATTTAGCTACCTTCTTCTAATTCTCATATATAAGCATAGGTTTAAGCTAAATCCTATCAAAAACACCTAAGAGTGTACATCTTTCTAAGCTAAATAAGTCCTAACAAGGTCACTTTTGGAGACGTAACACACCCCCAAACTTAAGGTTTTGCTCGTCCTCGAGCAATCTAAGGACTTGCCTAGGCTGCTATTTCATCTTCTTTAACCACTTACTGACTCCCCTACATTCCTATCTATAGCAGTGCTGTCCTGTGACATACTTCCAAGTTTAAAACTCTCCTCTTATCTAGCTTCTTCTGACTTCGCACGCCTAATACTCCTACTGTTTCATTAACTCCCTACAACTGATCTACTTGCTTTTGTCATATCATGCCACTATCCCTAAGGTTTCAAATTCTACCTATCTTTATCCCAGACTCAGTACATGCTTCTAGTTTTTACTTATGAGCTACCTAGGATTCCTTAGAGTCATGCCAGTCTTAGTATTAACAGTGACAGTAGTACTTTAAGAGAACAACCTAAACCCTGGCATCACTACATTGGACATACATTCATCTCCCTAAACAACCCTACAAGCTACAACTTTGTGCTCAGCTAATTGAGGATCAGAGTTCTTTTTAATCAGGACATCTAAGCCACAAAGTTGCAACTCCTAGGTATACATTCTTCTTCCCTACTTTTTCCTTTTTTCTTTCTTTCTTACTTAGGTGGAGCCTCTCCTTTGGTTGCCTTTTGATGCAATGCCACTTTTGGGTTACACACTTGGCACTGATTACTCAGCAACCTAAGAGAGACACCCCTCTTTATTCTATTTCTCATTTTTTTTTTTTTTCAGTTCATCATTTTTCACAAGGAGAAGAAGAATGCTTATGCTTAAAGGGAGAGAGGAATGTTCCTAGGCCTAGGGTGGCCTCCCCCAAACTTAAACTACTCATTGTCCCCAATGAGAGTCTGAGGTGGCACACCCCCAAACTTGCCCTAGAAGCATCTAGTCTAAGGTAAAACAAAGAGAATCTAAAAGCCCTAGGCATATACAAAACATTCTAAAAGTAAATATCATAGCAGCAGAATTTTGAAAAAAACAGGCAGGCAAGGACTTAAAGCTATGCATGCTGAGCACTTTTAAGAGGCTAATTTAAACTATCAAAGGGTGTCCAATGACACTCATCCAGCATGCTTTGAGATAAGCTATATAGGGTAGTCATGATAGCAGCAAAAGATAGAATTTAAACAAAACCAGCCCAGCTAAACAGTCAGTCAAAAGCATGCATTTACTAATAAAAATTGCGGTTTCCGCAATTATTTCGCAATAGATACAGGGCAGATATATATCAGTGATCAAGGCCCCTATGCATGCTCTTTCCAGTCATGTAAGCTATACAAAAAGGAAACTAACCTAATCTACCTATTCAGCTATCATCAGACTACACTAAACAAATTTAAATACTAAAACTAAAGAACTAAAACAGATCAAAATATTAACTCAAAACAGCATAATTCACAAAAAAAAAACAGCAGTTTGTTTTTTTTTTTTTTAATTTAAGGGAACAGCAATACTCCCTTTAGTGCTTCTCAGACTAGCACTCAAATGTCTTCCTCATCATCAGTCCTTCGTGGTCGTGGAGGCGCCCATGGAGTCATTAGGTTCGTGGGGAATTAAGGAAAAATGCATCCCAATTGGTCAGCAACTTCCTTGTCCCTTGCCTGCGCATATGTGGCCCATTGAGCCATCTTCTTCTGCAGATCCGTCAGGCAGGCCATGGTCAAAGGCTGAGCAGCAGCCAGGCCAACGAGCTCGAACTCCATGTTCCCATTTCTGCGCAACCTCAAGGCCGTGGGCAATTCCAGGTAGCCCGTGTAGGCCAGCTGCCTTTCCATTCGCTCGATTGGGACCCCTGCACGTAAGCACAGCTTAGTAATTGCGTTAGGAAAGAAGAGTGGTCCCTTACCCTTTTTGGCGCAGTCAGCAATTGAAGCTGCAATGACCTCGCCCACGTTGATTGTGAGGCCTCTCATGATTGCGTAGACCAGCAGCGATCTGCTTTGGTTGATGGTGGTCTCATGGGTCACTGGGGACAGCTTCCTCCTCACGAAGGAAAACCAGACAGCCGCCTTGGCTGTGAGGGTGGCACTCATCAGGGTGTGCCTCCCATTGCGCGATACTGTCCATGATGCCTCTGGCTGGCCAATGATCCGAATGGCCTCTGTTGCGTGCTCAATGTGTTAAAGTAAATAAGCAATAAGATAGAGAGAGCACTCAGAACATGCAAGCATACATGGTCTTGTAGCAAGTAGTAAGTATTTTTCATTCGTTTTCCCACAGAGATTTATTATAAGCTACTAGTGAAGTGTAAAGTTAAGAAAGAATGGGTGGATTTGATGGGGTCAAATTGGTTTTAAATTGTCTATTTCCTACTGAATGCGTAGAGGGTAGCAACATAAATAAGTGCAAGTCAAAGCTAAACTCAAATGAAAAGAAACGAGATTAATAAATGAAGGAGAAAACAACTAAACAGAATTGTGAACTTAGTAGAATTGCGGAAACAGCAATTCTACCGCAATTTCCCTAACAGCGAAAGTGTGTAAAATGGATAAACAAGGGCTACTAACGACTCCTCTATAGGCATTTTCTCACGATTCTCAAGCATTGGATCAACTCTCTATGCATCAAACTCACTCAATCTCATGTATCGTCCGATTCCATGCATTAGATTCTTTAGTTTACTCATGTCCAAGTAAGGTCTTAAGCATCTTGTTCAAGCAGAAAGTTAAGGTTTGTACTAGGAAAATGCCTATTCCTAGGTCGTTTTCTGGCTACCTTGAAAGGCTAGCATGAGTGTATGACTCTGAATCTTACTCCTTCCAGAGGTTAGGAGTTCTTTGGACAAAATGGATGGCCAATCGAAATTGCCCGTGGGATGAAGCTTACATACAATCAATGCTTCGAGAGCTATCCTCTATGCTTGGTTCACGTTTTTTAGCCTATAGTATTGTCATTAGCATGCCCCTATGTGACTTAGTTACTCCCGGATACAGGGAGAACAGAAAGAAGTGATAAAACAGACATGCTTAGAAGGAATTTAGAGATAAAACAGTAAAGAAAAACAGTAGATTGCGAAGGCAAGAAACTGTGAAATATTGAATTGTGCTTTTGATTACTTGATTGTTTGTAGGAACAAAAGAAAGCTTAAATGAATAACACAAAGACAGAACACCACGAAATGCAATAAACTAGCTACTAGAACAGAAATAACAACTAAACAATGCTGGAAAGTAGAAATGGAAGACAGAAAGCATGTAAATGAGCTTGGACGCCTCGTCGCAACCGCCTCGGCTGAAGGATGAGAAAGACCAGCTTTGCTTGGATGAATCCAATCGGGAGAGAAGATGAATCTCCTCTCCTTCCTATCAGATTATCGATTCCAACAGCTGAGCTTCGCAAACCAACAGACGGCTAAGGAAAACAGGCGAAAAGATGGAGCTGCGAGAAGACTTCTACGCTTTCGGATGATGATTGAACCCTCGTTTTTGACCCCCTTTTATAGCAATCTGCAGGTGCGTTTGGGCCAAGGAGAACCATCAATCTTCAACGTCGTACTTCAAAATGGATGGAGGAGAAAGAACGAATCCCTGAAATAACGGAAATTAACAGAAAAAGATCAGTCAACTTACGGTTTTCACTTGAAACATTGCGGTTTCAGCAATGTTTCCGCAATGCTGTCGCAATGTAGTTTTTTCATTCTTTTACTTCGGTTTTCAATCCTTTTCTTTCCTTTTGCACACAAGTCCTAATTTAGCTACCTTCTTTTAATTCTCACAAATAAGCATAGGTTTAAGCTAAATCCTATCAAAAACACCTAAGAGTGTGCATCTTTCTAAGCTAAATAAGTCCTAAATAAGTCACTTTTGGAGACATAACACACCCCCAAACTTAAGGTTTTGCTTGTCCTCAAGCAAACTAAGGACTTACTTAGGCTGTTGTTTCATCTTCTTTAACCACTTATGACTCCCCTATATCCCTATCTATAGCAGTGCTGTCCTGTGAAACACTTCTAAGTTCAAAACTATCCTCTTATCTAGCTTCTTCTGACTTTGCCTGCCTAATACTCCTACTGTTTTTATTAACTCCCTACAACTGATCTACTTGCTTTTGTCATATCATGCCACTATCCCTAAGGTTTCAAATTCTACCTAGCTTTACCCCAGACTCAGTACATGCTTCTAGTTTTTACTTATGAGCTACCTAGGATTCCTTAGAGTCATGCCAGTCTTAGTATTAACAGTGACAGTGGTACTTTAAGAGAACAACCTAAACTCTGGCATCACTACATTGGACATACATTCATCTCCCTAAACAACCCTACAAGCTACAACTTTGCGCTTAGCTAATTGAGGATCAGAGTTCTTTTTAATCAGGACATCTAAGCCACAAAGTTGCAACTCCTAGGTATACATTCTTCTTCTCTATTTTTTCTGTTTCTTTCATACTTTTGTGGAGCCTCTCCTTTGGTTGCCTTTTGATGCAATGCCACTTGTGGGTTACACACTTGGCACTGATTACTCAGCAACCTAAGAGAGACTTCCCTCTTTATTCTGTTTTTCATTTTTTTTTTTAGCTCATCATTTTTCTGTAAAGGAGAAGAAGAATGCTTATGTTTTTAAGGGAGAGAGGAATGTTCCTAGGCCTAGGGTGGCCTCCCCCAAACTTAAACTACTCATTGTCCCCAATGAGTGTCTGAGGTGGCACACCCCCAAACTTTATTAGAAGCATCTAGTCTAAGGTAAAACAAAGAGAATCTAAAAGTCCTAGGCATAGGCAGAACATTCTAAAAGTAAATATCACAGCAGCAGAAATTTGAAAAAACAGACAGGTAAGGACTTAAAGCTATGCATGCTGAGTACTTTTTAGAGGTTAATTTAAACTATCAAAGGGTGTCCTATGACACTCATCCAGCATGCTTTGAGATAAGCTATATAAGGTAGTCATGATAGCAGTAAAAGAAAGAATTTAAACAGAACCAGCCTAACTAAACAGACAGTCAAAAACAGGCATTCAGTAATTAAAATTGCGGTTTCCGCAATTATTTCGCAATAGATACAGGGCAGATATAACAGTGAGTAAGGCCCCTACGCATGCTTTTTCCAGTCATTCAAGCTCTCTAAAAATGAAACTAAACTAATCTACCTAATCAGCTAGCATCAGACTACACTAAACAATTTAAAAACTTAAAACTAAGCAACTAAAACAGATCAAAATATTAACTAAAAACAGCATAATTCACACGGTTCACAAAAAGCAGTTTGATTGATTTTTTTTAATTGTAAGGGAACAACAATACTCCCTTGAGTGCAATTCAAACTAGCACTCAGATGTCTTCATCCTCATCAGGCCTTCGTGATCTTGGAGGCGCCCATGGAGATAGCAGGTCCGTGGGGAAGTCAGGGAAAAGGCAACCCAGCTGGTCAGCGACTTCCTTGTCCCTTGCCTGTGCGTATGTGGCCCATTGAGCCATCTTCTTCTGTAAATCCATCAGGCACGCCATGGACAGTGACTGAGCAGCAGCCAATCTATCCAGCTCGAACTCCATGTTCCCTTTCCTTCTCAGCCTCAAGCCGGTAGGCAGCTCCAAGTGGCCTGTGTAAGCCATCTGCTGTTCCATCCGCTCAATGGGGACTCCTGCACGCAAGCATAGTTTAGTAATAGTATTAGGGAAGAACAATGGACCCTTACCTTTCTTGGCGCAGTCAGCAATGGCAGCTGTAATGACTTCGCCCACGTTGATGGTAAGACCTCGCATGATTGCATAGACCAGCAGCGATCTGCTCTGGTTGATTGTGGTCTCATGTGTCACGGGGGACAGCTTCCTTCTCACGAAGGAAAACCAGACAGCCGCCTTAGCTGTGAGGTTGGCACTCATGAGAGTGTGCCTCTCATTGCGCGACACGGTCCATGAGGCTTCAGGCTGGCCTATGATCCGAATGGCCTCTTCCAGGACTGCTTCAGTAGGCTCATCAACAATCCTTGCATAGTCATTATGTTTCTGGCCCTTGAGGCCGTAGGCTTCGTTGATGGCTTTTGCTGAGAAGTCCACTTCTACTCCCCTGACCACAGACAACCCCTCCTCAGAATTCCTCAAATTGGCGTAGAAGTCATACACCATGCTTGTGTAAGCTGGATTGGGTGGTCTGCAGAACTCCTCCCAGCCGTGATTCGTAATTCCTGCGCGCAAGAATTGCGGCAGGTCAGCAGGTCTGTCGAGGAAGCCCTTCTCGTGCAGCAGCTCCCTTTTCCTCAGCTCAATGCCTCTAGACTCAGCGTCAGAAGACACGTACCTCACTGACTGAGGCTCATCTTCAGGGTACAGCTTAGCCTTCCCCTTGTCTTTTAGTCTGGCTGACTCAGCAGCCTCAATCTTGAGCTTCTTTGGGGAAGGCTCGTCACTTTCCTTCTTGGATGAAGGCGCAGCCCTGGACTTCTTCTTCTTCTTGGACTTTTTTTTTGTTCTTGGCCGTTTGGCCTTTACAACCGTGGCTTCCTTCTTCCTCAATCGTGCCTTTGTTGTCATCTGCTGGAGGCAATCCCCCAGTGTCTCGTCCATCGAGTCATTATTCTGCGCAGGGCTCTCAGGGCTGGCTTCCCTCAAAGGAGAGAAGACCTCGTCTTCCTCAGCTTCCCCACTGCCCTGCGTCAAATCTTGGTACTCCCCATATGGGAATTCAGGGTCAGGCCGTCGAGAAGTGTGCGAAGGCATGGTGCTTTGTTCTGCTGTAGGGGTCTGTGCAGAACTCTGCGGTGATGAAGGCAGCTCAGGGCTCTGCGCTGGTGGCGATGAGGAGAGCTCAGGGCTTTTAACCGGTGGAGATGGTGAAGGGCTGCGCTCGGCTGTCTCGTGGGATGGCTGGCCTAGTTCTTGACTCTCCACAGAGGGAGTCTTTTTCTTGCTTTCTTCTTCGGCCACAGCCATACTCCATTTGCGCTTCTTGGGTGTGCCTGCTGGTTCAGAGGGTCCAGCAGGTATCTCTGTGACGACCTTCCACTTCTTCTTGCGAATCGGAAGTTTGGGAAGTCGTTCAGTTCGTGCAGCATCAGCGTCTGCAAGGGCAAGAAGTGCTTCCCTCGCAGCCGTTTCAGCCTCATCAGCCCGTTTCTTGGACGCAGATCGTTCGGCTCTTGTTAGCACCATAGTCGAATTGTGGAGATTTGGAGAGAGGAATCACAGATGAAGAGAAAAGCAGCTTTCTTGGAGTTCAGATGATGGGAGAATCGTACGGATCAACGCGCCTTCTAACGGTTATAAAGAAAACCCAAAAAAAATCCCAACGGCTATATTTTTGCGGATTCTGCAAATCCAGCGCAATTCTAGTGACCGTTGGAGATTTTCTGCATTTAAATGTCAATCTTTGCTCATCCGTATCTTTGATTTGGCCCAATATCTTCTTGATCTTTTTAGCTGGATTTAATCTTCTTGATTCCCTCTATTGATTCCCTACAAAAAGAAATAAAATCAACATCAAATTCGTAATTAAAATCATACAAACATATACACAAATGATAATCGGAAAAATTGAAAAAATAGACTAAGGCATGAGCCCCGTCTGGACGAGCACAGTAATCACTCGTCCTCTCTCGTTCTTAATTTCACGCTTCAGTCAAGAGGAAGGCCGAGAGAGTCTTCACATCTCCTTCCTCATAGTAGTGCTTCAACCTTGCACCATTAACCATGAATGGTTGTCCTTGCTGCAGGTTATTTATCTCGATGGCACCATGAACAAACACATTAGTAATTACAAATGGACCTGACCATCTAGACTTAAGTTTGCCTGGAAATAATTTCAATCGTGAATTAAATAATAAGACAAGCTGGCCTTTCTTGAAGTCCTTAATCCTAAGTCTACTGTCGTGCCAAATCTTGGTCTTTTCCTTATACATTTTGGCATTCTCATAAGACATATGTCTAAGCTCATCAAGCTCATGTAATTGCAAAGACCGCAACGTTCCCGCATCGGTCACGCAATAATTCAACTCTTTTAGTGCCCAAAATGCCTTAATTTCTAACTCAAATGGAAGATGACAAGCTTTACCATACACCAGTCTGTAAGGAGACATACCTAGGGGTGTCTTCTATGCAGTCCTATATGCCCAAAGTGCATCCTCGAGTTTAAATAACCAGTCCTTTCTATTAGGTTTGACCACTGTTGCGTGCTCAATGTGTAAAGATAAATATGCAAAAGGGTAGAGAGAGCACTTAGAACATGCAAGCATACATGGTCTCACAGCAAGTAGTAAGTATATTTCATTCGTTTTTTCCACAGAGACTCATTTTTAGCTATTCGCGAAGTGTATTTGTTAAGAAAGATGGGGTGGATTTGATGGGGTAAAATTGGTTTTTAATTATCTAAGTTTTGCTGAATGTGTCAAGGAATATAACATAAACAAATGCAAGTTGAAATTAGACGCAAAAGACAAGAGATGGAATTAATAAACGAAGAAGAAAACAGCTAAACAGAATGATAAAACAACAGAATTGCGAGGACCGCAATGTTACCGCAATTAAATAACAGCGAAAGTGTGTAAATGAGTGAATTAAGGGCTACTAATGACTATCCTATAGGCACTTTATTACGATTCTCAAGCTTTGGATCAACTCTCTATACATCAAACTCACTCTATCTCAAGTATCGTCCGATTCCATGCATTAGAGTCTTAAGTTTACTCGACTTCAAAGTAAGGTCTTAAGCATCTTGTTAAAACAGGAGTGTTTAGTTTGTACTAGGGAAACGCCTATTCCTAGGCCGTTTCCTGATTACCATGAAAGGCTAGCATGATTATATGACTCTGAACTCTTACTCCTTCCAGAGGTTAGGAGTTCTTTGGACAAAATGGATGGCCAATCGAAATTGCCCGTGGGATGAAGCTTACATACAATCAATGTTTCGAAGGCGATCCTACATGCTTGGTTCACGTTTTTTAGCCTATAGTTCTGTCATTAGCATGCCCCTAAGTGACTTAGCTACTCATGGATATATAGAGAACAGAAAGGGTAGATAAAACAGACATGCTTAGAAGGGAAATGTGCTTAGAACAGCAAGACAAAACCGTAGCAGCAGAAAGTGGAAACTGTGAAATGCAGAAATGTACTTTGATTACTATGAATGTTTGAACGACAAAGGGAAACGTAGAAGCAGAAATTCAGAGACAGACAACAACGAACTGCAGTAACTAAAACACTAAGCTAAGAACAACAATGATCAAAACTGGAAATAAGAAGAAGAACGACAGAAAACAGTAAAAGGGTGCTGAAAAGCTTTGTTGCAGTCGCCTCGAATGAAAGGGATGAAAGAACAGCCTTGCTTGGATGAATCCAATCGAGAGAGAAGAAGAATCTTCTCTCCTTCCTATCAGATTATCGATTCCAACAGCTGAGACTCTCACTCCAACAGACGGCAAAGGAAAACAGAGAGAAATGATGGACTGCGAGAAGACTTCTGCGCTTCGAATGATGATCAAACCTCCGACTTTGGCCCCCTTTTATAGTAGTTTGCAGGTGCGTTTGGGCCAAGGAGAACCATCAATCTTCAACGTCATATATCAGAATGGATGGAGGAGAAAGAATGAATCCCTGAAATTACGGAAATTAACGGAAAAAGATCAGTCAACTTACGGTTTTCACTTGAATAATTGCGGCCTCAGCAAAGTTTTCGCAATGCTGTCGCAATGCAGCTTTTTTCATTCTTTTCCTTCGGTTTTCAACCCTTTTTCTACCTATTGTACATAAGTCCTAGATTAGCTACCTTCTTCTAATTCTCATATTAAAGCATAGGTTTAGGCTAAATGCTATCAAAAACACCTAGAAGTGTACATCTTCTTAAGCTAAATGGGTCCTAAATAAGTCACTTTCAGAGACTTAACAACCACTTTTTCTAAGATGTTCTTAATCTCCCTATTTGAAATTTCAGCCTGACCATTCGAGTGTGGGTGATAAGGAGTGGCTACTCTATGTCTAATGTTATACTTAGCCAACACTCTCTCCATAGCCTTATTAATGAAATGTGTCCCTTCATCACTAATGATAGCACGAGGTGTTCCAAATCTAGTAAAAATGTGCCTATGCAAGAATTTTATGACTGTTTTGGCATCATTATTGGGACATGCTATGGCCTCTACCCACTTGGATACATAGTCTACTGCCACTAATATGTAAAGGTTACCTGATGATGGGGGAAATGGTCCCATGAAGTCAATGCCCCACACATCAAAGAGCTCCAATTCTAAGATATAGGTGAGAGGCATTTCATCCTTTCGACTGAGGTTACCTGTTCTTTGGCATTCATCACAGCTGTGTGCATAGTTGTGGGCATCCTTGAAGATTGTTGGCCAATAGTAGCCGCTCTGAAATACCTTTGCAGCTGTTCTTTGGCCACCAAAGTGTCCACCATAAGGGGCTGTGTGGCAGTGCTGTAGCACAGACTTCGCCTCAGCAGCTGAAACACACTTCCTTAGCAAGCCGTCAGCACATGTTTTGTAAAGTGTGGGGTCATCCCATATGAATTTCCTTGCTTCATGAAGGAACCTCTTCTTCTCTTGTCCTCCCTTGAAAGTTGGTAGTACCTGCGATGCAAGGAAGTTAGCAATGTCAGCAAACCAAGGTTCCTCATCGTTATCACGATGAGTTAATACAAAGACATGTTCATCAATAAAAGCATCAGAAATTGCGGTTTCCGCAATTTTTTCGCAATTATGCTGCAATCTAGAAAGATGATCCGCAACCACATTTTCACATCCTTTCTTATCTCTAATGTCTAGATCAAACTCTTGCAGCAGCAGTACCCACCTAATCAACCTAGGCTTAGCATCAGCCTTCCTCATAAGGTACTTTAAAGCAGAATGGTCAGTGTACACAATCGTTCTGGTGCCTACAATATAGTTCCTAAATTTCTCACAAGCAAACACTACAGCTAGCATCTCCTTCTCAGTGGTTGTGTAGTTGCATTGTGCCTCATTAAGTGTCTTACTAGCATAGTATACAGGGTGTGTTAACTTGTCAATCTTCTGTCCTAACATGACCCCTACAGCATAGTCACTGGCATCACATAACATCTCAAAGGGAAGATCACAATTAGGCCCTACTATAATAGGTGCTGTGACTAGTGCTTCCTTAAGGGTTTTCCAAGCTAAGACACACTCTTTAGAGAAAATGAATGGTTTGTTTAGCTCTAGAAGTTCACATAAAGGCTTGGAGATCTTAGAAAAGTCCTTAATGAACCTTCTATAGAAACCAGCATGCCCTAAGAAACTTCTAATGACCTTGACATTTTGGGGTTCTACCAATTTCTCTATTACTTCAATTTTTGCCCTGTCAACTTCTACACCTGCCCTTGACACTCTATGACCTAAGACAATCCCTTCATCCACCATGAAGTGGCACTTTTCCCACTAAGGACTAGGTTGGTCTCCTCACACCTAGCCAGGTCTTGTCCTAAGTTCTCTAGACAGTTTGTAAATGAATCCCCAAAGACTGAGAAATCATCCATGAATATCTCTATCATGGACTCATCCAAATCAGAGAAGATTGCCAACATGCACCTTTGGAAAGTTGCCGGTGCATTGCATAAGCCAAAAGGCATTCTGCGAAAGGCAAAAGTTCCAAAAGGGCAAGTGAAGGTAGTCTTCTCTTGGTCCTTAGGGTCTATAGTAATTTGATTATACCCTGAATAACCGTCTAAGAAGCAGTAGTAGGCTCTACCAGCTATCCTATCTAGCATCTGGTCAATGAATGGTAGAGGGAAGTGGTCTTTTTTGGTTTCTTTATTTAGTTTCCTATAATCCATGCAAACTTTCCATCCTGTGATAGTCCTTGTTGGAATCAGTTCATTGTTCTCATTGACTACCACAGTCATCCCCCCCTTCTTAGGTACACATTGTATAGGGCTCACCCACTGGCTACTAGCTATGGGGAAGATCACACCAGCATCTAACCATTTTATTATTTCCTTTTTAACTACCTCTTTCATAGAGGGGTTCAGCCTACGTTGGTGATCTACTCTAGGTGTATGCTCTTCCTCTAATATAATCTTATGCATGCAATAAGAAGGGCTAATTCCTCTAATATCAGCAATAGTCCATGCAATAGCCTTCCTATGTTGCTTAAGTAGTAAAATCAGTTCAACCTCATGCTTTTCACTTAATTTAGAAGAAATAATCACAGGCAAAGTATCATTATTTCCTAGATATGCATACATGAGGTGAGTGGGGAGAGGTTTCAATTCTAAGACAGGTGGATGCTCAATGGATGGTTTTAATGGAGTCAAAGATCTTTCAGTTAAGTCAATATTCATACAAACATGCTGAGGGTTATTTACAGGTATATCCATTATCTCAGCTATGTTTAAGTCAGTTAATTCTAATCCTACATATTCATGAGCATGCTTAGTCAACAATTCATGCTCCAATTGTTCTTCCATTAATGAATCAACAATGTCCATGCTAGCACAAGATTCAGAGTTAGAGGGGTACCTTAAGGCTTTATAAACACTAAATTTCACCTCTTCATCATGAACCCTCATAGTGAGCTCACCTTTTTGGACATCTATCAGAGCCCTACCTGTGGCTAGAAATGGTCTGCCTAACAGGATGGGGACCTCCTTGTCTGCTTCATAATCCAGGATAATGAAATCTGCAAGGAAAATAAACTTGTCAACCTTTACAAGAATATCCTCAATCTTACCTTCAGGGTATGCTTTGGATCTGTCTGCTAGTTGTAAAGTGACAGTGGTTGGACGTGCTTCTCCTATTCCTAGCTGGCGGAATAGTGATAGGGGCATGAGGTTTATGCTGGCTCCCAGGTCACAAAGAGCTCTTCCCACGTGCTTGCCTCCCAGCTCTACAGGTAAGGTGAAGGAACCAGGATCCTTCTCCTTCTTGGGTAGCTTGTTCTGGAGTATGGCACTGCACTCCTCAGTGAGATTGACTGTTTCAAACTCACCAATTATTCTCTTGTTAGTTATAATATCCTTCAAAAACTTTACATAAGAAGGCATAGATTGTAAAACTTCCACAAAAGGAATATTAACATGCACTTGCTTAAGAATTTCTAGAAATTTATTAAAGTGCACTTCCTGTTCTTGCTTTTTCTTTAGCCTTCTAGGAAATGGAGGTGGTGGCACATATGCAGGCACATCAGGTCGCATCAGGATAGGTGGAGGCCTTGGAATTTCTTCTATCTCCTCTATGATTGGCTCCAGCCTTGTTCCTGATGTGCTTGTTGGTGGCGGACCTTGGTTTGGCAGAGACTCCAGTGGAGCACTAGACTCAGTGTTCTCTACTCTCTTTGGTGTGTCCTTGGTGCTGCTCACCAATGGTCTCCCACTTCTAAGTTCAATTGCTTGAACTTGCTCTTTACCATCTCTCCTTGGCACTTCAGTGTCAGCAGGAAATCTACCTTGGGGCCTACTTTTGATTTCATTGGCTAGTTGTCCTATTTGGTTCTCTAGGCTCCTAAGAGTAGCTTGCTGACTCTGTAGAGTGGCATCATTCTTGGCTATGTATTCCTTAAGTAAGTTTTCTACAGAAGATCCTACAGATTGGTTGTATGGTTTTTGATACATTGACTGGTTATGTTGGGGAGTGAAACCAGGTGTTCCACTCGGTCTTGGTTGGTTAGCATTCTGTTGGCCACCCCATGACAGGTTTGGGTGGTTCCTCCAACCAGGATTGTAAGTATTAGAATAGGGGTTGTTCCTAGGCTGCTGTTGGCTTCCCGCAGACTGAGGCTGGATTCCCAGGGCAGTATTCATACGGGTGCCCTTCCCCACAGAATCCACAGACAAGTGTCTCACCTTGACTTGGTTGGGTGCCCATTGACATGGCTGTGGCGGTATTGACACTTGTTTGGAGATTGGCTTGAGCCATTTGCTTAACTAGGTTGGTCAGGGCATTTATTTGGCTGCTCATTGCACTTAGAGCATCCTTGTCTTGAGCTCTAGTTGGCTCAACTGGATCATCTGACCACCTACAGTGAGACGCTGAGATCTTCTCCAAGATCTCATAGGCTTCGTTGTAACTCTTGGACAACATGGAGCCTCCAGCAGATGAATTTAAGACTTGTCTAGTGCTGGGGTTGCATCCTTTGAAAAAGACCTCTATTTGGATACACCATGGGATGCCATGGTGTGGACATTTAAGAAGAAGATCCTTAAACCTTGTCCAAGCTTCGTGAAGAGACTCAGTGTCAGCTTGTTTGAACTTGATTATGTCATCACGAAAGGTAGAATTCCTATCAGGTGGAAAGTATTTGACTAGGAATTTTTCTTCTAAGCCTGTCCAATTGCGGACGGATCCAGAGGGTAATGAGTTTAACCACGTTTTGGCTTTGTCCCTCAAAGAGTAAGGGAAAAGGTATAGCCTCAAGGCTTCTTGGGAAACTCCAGGGATGATAAAGGTATCACTGACTCCTAAGAAGTTCCTAAGATGGTTGTGGGGATCCTCATTTTCCACTCCAAAGAATTGTCCCACAGTGGACAACATTTGGAACATCACTGGCTTTAACTTGAATGAGTTGGCAGTGATTTCAGGACGGATTATGCTGGGGTTCAGCTCCCCAGGCATAGGTACTAGGTAGGAAAGTATGGCGCTATCCTTATCATTCGCTATTTCGATGGGATTGCGAGTGACAGGCACCGAATTTGGAATTATTCCAGCCATTTCTTCTTGAGACAATTGCGGAGGAATTGCGGTTCCCGCAATTACTTGAGGTAAAGGGGGTTGTTTAAAGAGACGTTTCTTGGCTCTATTTCTGGCCCTAAGTAATCTCTCAGGCTCAGGATTGAACTCTAGATCACTACTTGAAGGCTCACTCATAAACTAACCCGATGGTACCTGAAAAAGAAATGAAACTAGATTAGTCACAATAGACAATAAACTCGGTGTTTCAAACTTAACAAACTTCGTTTTCACTTAAATAAATCCCCGGCAGCGGCGCCAAAAACTTGTTGCGTGCTCAATGTGTTAAAGTAAATAAGCAATAAGATAGAGAGAGCACTCAGAACATGCAAGCATACATGGTCTTGTAGCAAGTAGTAAGTATTTTTTTATTCGTTTTCCCACAGAGATTTATTATAAGCTACTAGTGAAGTGTAAAGTTAAGAAAGAATGGGTGGATTTGATGGGGTCAAATTGGTTTTAAATTGTCTATTTCCTACTGAATGCGTAGAGGGTAGCAACATAAATAAGTGCAAGTCAAAGCTAAACTCAAATGAAAAGAAACGAGATTAATAAATGAAGGAGAAAACAGCTAAACAGAATTGTGAACTTAGCAGAATTGCGGAAACAGCAATTCTACCGCAATTTTCCTAACAGCGAAAGTGTGTAAAATGGAGAAACAAGGGCTACTAACGACTCCTCTATAGGCATTTTCTCACGATTCTCAAGCATTGGATCAACTCTCTATGCATCAAACTCACTCAATCTCATGTATCGTCCGATTCCATGCATTAGATTCTTTAGTTTACTCATGTCCAAGTAAGGTCTTAAGCATCTTGTTCAAGCAGAAAGTTAAGGTTTGTACTAGGAAAACGCCTATTCCTAGGTCGTTTTCTGGCTACCTTGAAAGGCTAGCATGAGTGTATGACTCTGAACTCTTACTCCTTCCAGAGGTTAATAGTTCTTTGGACAAAATGGATGGCCAATCGAAATTGCCCGTGGGATGAAGCTTACATACAATCAATGCTTCGATAGCTATCCTCTATGCTTGGTTCACGTTTTTTAGCCTATAGTATTGTCATTAACATGCCTCTATGTGACTTAGTTACTCATGGATATAGGGAGAATAGAAAGAAGTGATAAAACAGACATGCTTAGAAGGAATTTAGAGATAAAACAGTAAAGAAAAACAGTAGATTGCGAAGGCAAGAAACTGTGAAATATTGAATTGTGCTTTTGATTACTTGATTGTTTGCAGGAACAAAAGAAAGCTTAAATGAATAACACAAAGACAGAACACCACGAAATGCAATAAACTAGCTACTAGAACAGAAATAACAACTAAACAATGCTGGAAAGTAGAAATGGAAGACAGAAAGCATGTAAATGAGCTTGGACGCCTCGTCGCAACCGCCTCGGCTGAAGGATGAGAAAGACCAGCTTTGCTTGGATGAATCCAATCGGGAGAGAAGATGAATCTCCTCTCCTTCCTATCAGATTATCGATTCCAACAGCTGAGCTTCGCAAACCAACAGACGGCTAAGGAAAACAGGAGAAAAGATGGAGCTGCGAGAAGACTTCTACGCTTTCGGATGATGATTGAACCCTCGACTTTGACCCCCTTTTATAGCAATCTGCAGGTGCGTTTGGGCCAAGGAGAACCATCAATCTTCAACGTCGTACTTCAAAATGGATGGAGGAGAAAGAACGAATCCCTGAAATAACGGAAATTAACAGAAAAAGATCAGTCAACTTACGGTTTTCACTTGAAACATTGCGGTTTCAGCAATGTTTCCGCAATGCTGTCGCAATGTAGTTTTTTCATTCTTTTACTTCGGTTTTCAATCCTTTTCTTTCCTTTTGCACACAAGTTCTAATTTAGCTACCTTCTTTTAATTCTCACAAATAAGCATAGGTTTAAGAATCCTATCAAAAACACCTAAGAGTGTGCATCTTTCTAAGCTAAATAAGTCCTAAATAAGTCACTTTTGGAGACATAACAGCCTCCTCCAAGACAGCTTCTGTTGGCTCATCAACAATCCTCGCATAGTCAGTGTGTTTTTGGCCCTTGAGGCCATAGGCTTCGTTGATTGCCTTCGCTGAGAAGTCTACCTCAACCCCTCTGACCACAGATAGGCCATCCTCAAGATTCGTCAGATTGGCGTAGAAGTCATACACCATGCTGGAGTAGGCTGGATTGGGTGGTCTGCACAGCTCCTCCCAGCCGTGATTCGTGATCCCTGCGCGCAAGAATTGCGGCAGGTCAGCAGGTGCGTCGAGGAATCCCTTCTCGTGCAGCAGCTCCCTCTTCCTCAGCTCAATGCCTCTAGACTCAGCGTCAGAAGACACGTACCTCACTGATTGAGGCTCATCTTCAGGGTAAAGCTTGGCTTTCCCTTTGTCTTTTGGTTTTGCTGACTCAGCAGCCTCAATCTTGAGCTTCTTCAGCGACGGCTCAGCACTCTCCTTCTCTGATGAGGGCGCCCTCTTGGTTTTCTTTTTCTTTGACTTCTTGGACCGTTTGGCCTTGACAACCTTGGCGGCCTTCTTCTTTTTCAACTTCGCCTTGGTTGTCAACTGCTGGAGGCAATCCCCCAGTGTTTCGTCCATCGAGTCATTCTTCTGCACAGGGCTCTCAAGGCTGGCTTCCCTCAAAGGAGAGAAGACCTCTTCTTCCTCAGCTTCCCCACTGCCCTGCGTCGATTCTTGATACTCTCCATATGGGAATTCAGGGTCAGGTTGTGGGAAAGTGGGTGATGCTGCAGGGTTCTCTTCTGTTGGGGTGTGTTCAGAACTCTGCGGCGATGGGGGGAGCTCAGGGCTTCGCGCTGGTGGAGATGGCGAAGAGCTCTGCTTGGCTGACTCTTGTGACCGACGGTCACTTTCTCGACTCTCCACAGAGGGAGTCTTTTGCTTGCTCGTTTCTTCAGCCACCGCCATGCTCCATTTACGCTTCTTGGGTGTTCCTGCTGGTTCAGAGGGTCCAGCAGGTATCTCCGTAACTACCTTCCACTTCTTCTTGCGGATCGGCAGTTTGGGGAGTCTTTCAGTACGTGCAGCCTCAGCGTCTGCAAGGGCAAGAAGTGCTTCCCTCGCAGCAGTTTCAGCGTCGTCAGCCCTCTTCTTGGACGCAGATCTTTCAGCTCTCGTTAGCACCATTGTTGAATCGTGGGAATCTGGAAAGAAGAATTGCAGATGAAGAGGGAGAGATATTTCTTGGAGTTCAGATAATGGGGAAATCGTACGGATCAACGCGCGTCTAACGGATATAAATAATGATGGAAATCCCAACGGCTCTATTTGTTGCGGATTCTGCAAATCCAGCGCAATTCTAGTGACCGTTGGAGATTTTCAACGTTTAAATGCCAATCTTTTCTCAACCGTATCTTTGATTTGGCCCAATATCTCCTCGATCTTTTTAGCTTGATTTCATCTCCTTGATTCCCTCTATCGATTCCCTATTAAAAGAAATAAAATAAACATCAAATACATAATTAAAATCACACAAAAATATACACAAACAGTAACCGGAAAATCGCAAACAATAAACTAAGGCATGAGCCTCGCATGGACGAGCACAGTGATCACTCGTCCTCTCTCGTTCTTGTTTTCATGTCTCAGTCAAGAGAAAGGCCGAGAGAGTCTTCACATCTCCTTCCTCATAGTAGTGCTTCAATCTTGCACCATTAACCATGAATGGTTGTCCTTGCTGCAGGTTCTTTATCTCGATTGCACCATGAACAAACACATTAGTTATTACAAATGGACCTGACCATCTAGACTTAAGTTTGCCTGGAAATAATTTCAATCGTGAGTTAAATAATAAGACAAGCTGGCCTTTCTTGAAGTCCTTAATCCTAAGTCTACTGTCGTGCCAAATCTTGGTCTTTTCCTTATACATTTTAGCATTTTCATAAGACATATGCCTAAGCTCATCAAGCTCATGTAATTGCAAAGACCGCAATGTTCCCGCATCAGTCACGCAGTAATTCAACTCTTTTAGGGCCCAAAACGCTTTAATTTCTAACTCAAATGGCAAGTAACATGCTTTACCATACACAAGTCTATAAGGAGACATACCTAGGGGTGTCTTATATGCAGTTCTATATGCCCAAAGTGCATCCTCGAGTTTAAACGCCCAATCTTTTCTATTGGGTTTGACCACTTTTTCTAGTATGTTTTTAATCTCCCTGTTTGAAATTTCAGCTTGGCCATTCGAGTGTGGGTGATAAGGGGTGGCTACTCTATGTCTAACATTATACTTAGCCAACACTCTCTCCATAGCTTTGTTAATGAAATGTGTCCCCTCATCACTGATTATAGCACGAGGTGTCCCAAATCTAGTAAAAATATGTCTATGCAAGAATCTTATGACTGTTTTGGCATCATTATTTGGACATGCTATGGCCTCTACCCACTTAGATACATAGTCTACTGCTACCAATATGTAAAGGTTACCTGATGATGGGGGAAATGGTCCCATGAAATCGATGCCCCACACATCAAAGAGCTCCAACTCTAAGATGTAAGTGAGAGGCATCTCATCCTTTCGACTGAGGTTACCTATTCTCTGGCATTCATCACAGCTATGGGCATAGTTGTGGGCATCCTTGAAGATCGTTGGCCAATAGTAGCCACTCTGGAACACCTTTGCAGCTGTCCTTTGGCCACCAAAATGTCCACCATAGGGTGCTGTATGGCAGTGCTGCAGCACAGACTTCGCCTCAGCAGCTGAAACACACTTCCTGAGCAGACCATCAGCACATGTCTTGTAAAGTGTGGGATCATCCCATATGAATTTCCTTGCTTCATGAAGGAACCTCTTCTTCTCTTGGCCTCCCTTGAAAGTTGGTAGTACCTGTGATGCAAGGAAGTTAGCAATGTCAGCAAACCAAGGTTCCTCATCGTTATCACGATGAGTCAATACAAAGACATGTTCATCAATAAAAGCATCAGAAATTGCGGTTTCCGCAAGTTTTTGGCAATTATGCTGTAATCTAGAAAGATGATCCGCAACCACATTTTCACATCCTTTCTTATCTCTAATGTCCAGATCAAACTCTTGCAGCAGCAAAACCCATCTAATCAACCTAGGCTTGGCATCAGCCTTCCTCATAAGGTACTTTAAAGCAGAATGGTCAGTGTACACAATTGTCCTAGTGCCTACAATGTAATTCTTAAACTTCTCACAAGCAAACACTACAGCGGGCATCTCCTTTTCAGTAGTTGTGTAATTACATTGTGCCTCATTAAGTGTTTTACTAGCATAGTATACAGGGTGTGTTAACTTGTTAATCTTTTGTCCTAACATAACCCCTACAGCATAGTCACTAGCATCACTTAACATCTCAAAGGGGAGATCCCAATTAGGCCCTACTATAATAGGTGCTGTGACTAGTGCTTCCTTAAGGGTTTTCCAAGCTAGGAAACATTCTTTAGAGAAAATGAATGGTCTGTTTAGCTCTAGAAGCTCACATAAAGGCTTGGAGATCTTAGAAAAGTCCTTAATGAACCTTCTATAGAAGCCAGCATGCCCTAAGAAACTTCTAATGGCTTTTACGTTTTGAGGTTCTACCAATTTCTCTATTATTTCAATTTTTGCCCTATCGACCTCTACACCTGCCCTAGATACTCTATGACCTAAGACAATCCCTTCATCCACCATGAAGTGGCACTTCTCCCAATTTAGGACTAGGTTAGTCTCCTCACACCTAGCCAGGACTTGTCCTAAGTTCTCTAGACAGTTTGTAAAGGAATCCCCAAAGACTGAGAAATCATCCATGAATATCTCTATCATGGACTCATCCAAATCAGAGAAGATTGCCAACATGCACCTTTGGAAAGTTGCCGGTGCATTGCATAAGCCAAAAGGCATTCTGCGAAAGGCAAAAGTTCCAAAAGGGCAAGTGAAGGTAGTCTTCTCTTGGTCCTTAGGGTCTATAGTTATCTGGTTATATCCTGAATAACCGTCTAAGAAGCAGTAGTAGGCTCTACCAGCTATCCTATCTAACATCTGGTCAATGAATGGTAGAGGGAAGTGGTCTTTTTTGGTTTCCTTGTTTAATTTCCTATAATCCATGCAAACTCTCCATCCTGTGATAGTCCTAGTTGGAATCAGTTCATTGTTCTCATTGACTACCACAGTCATCCCCCCCTTCTTAGGTACACATTGTATAGGGCTCACCCACTGACTACTAGCTATGGGGAAGATCACACCAGCATCTAACCATTTTATTATTTCCTTTTTAACTACCTCTTTCATAGAGGGGTTCAGCCTACGTTGGTGATCTACACGGGGTGTGTGTTCTTCCTCTAGTATAGACTTATGCATGCAATAGGAAGGGCTAATGCCTCTAATGTCAGCAATAGTCCAAGCAATAGCCTTCCTATGTTGCTTAAGTAATAAAATCAGTTCAACCTCATGCTTTTCACTTAATTTAGAAGAAATAATCACAGGCAAAGTATCATTACTTCCTAGATAGGCATACTTGAGGTGAGTGGGTAGAGGTTTCAATTCTAAGACAGGTGGATGCTCAATGGATGGTTTTAAAGGATTCATGGATCTGTTAGTCATGTCTTTATTTATACATACATGCTGTGTTTTATTTACAGGTATATCCATGATCTCAAATACATTCAAATCAGCTACATCTAATTGTACATATTCATTAGCATGCTTAGTCAATAATACATGCTCCAGCTGTTCTTCCATTAGTGAGTCTACAATGTCCATGCTAGCACAAGATTCAGAGTCAGAGGGGTACCTTAAGGCTTTATATACACTAAATTTCACCTCTTCATCATGAACCCTCATCGTGAGCTCACCTTTTTGGACATCTATAAAGGCCCTACCTGTGGCGAGAAAAGGTCTGCCTAATAGGATGGGGACCTCCTTGTCTGCTTCATAATCCAGGATAATGAAATCTGCAAGGAAAATAAACTTGTCAACCTTTACAAGAATATCCTCAATCTTACCCTCAGGGTAGGCTATGGATCTGTCTGCTAGTTGTAAAGTGACAGTGGTTGGACGTGCTTCTCCTATTCCTAGCTGGCGGAATAGTGATAGGGGCATGAGGTTTATGCTGGCTCCCAGGTCACAAAGAGCTCTGCCCACGTGCTTGCCTCCTAGCTCTACAGGTAAGGTGAAGGAACCAGGATCCTTCTTCTTCTTGGGTAGCTTGTTCTGGAGTATGGCACTGCACTCCTCAGTGAGATTTACAGTTTCAAACTCACCAATTATTCTCTTATTAGTAATAATATCCTTCAAAAACTTTACATAAGAGGGCATAGACTGTAAAACTTCTACAAAAGGAATATTAACATGCACTTGCTTAAGAATTTCTAGAAATTTATTAAAGTGCACTTCCTGTTCTTGTTTTTTCTTTAGCCTTCTAGGAAATGGGGGTGCTTGCACATATGCAGGCACTTCAGGTCGCCTTAGGATAGGTGGAGGCCTTGGAATATCTTCTATCTCTTCTATGATTGGCTCCAGCCTTGCTCCTGATGTGCTTGGTGATGGTTGACCTTGGTTTGGCAGAGACTCCAGTGGAGCACTAGACTCAGTGTTCTCTACTCTCTTTGGTGTTTCTTTTGTGTTGCTCACCAATGGTCTACCACTTCTAAGTTCAATTGCTTGAACTTGCTCTTTACCATCTCTCCTTGGTACCTCAGTGTCAGCTGGTAATCTACCTTGGGGCCTATTTTCTACAGAAGACCCTACAGGTTGGTTGTATGGTTTTTGATACATGGATTGGTTATGTTGGGGAGTGAAACCAGGTGTTCCACTCGGTCTTGGCAGGTTAGGAGCTTGGTTAGCATTCTGTTGGCCACCCCATGAAAGGTTTGGGTGGTTCCTCCAACCAGGATTGTAAGTGTTGGAATAGGGGTTGTTCCTAGGCTGCTGTTGGCTTCCAACATAGCAGACTGAGGCTGGATTCCCAGGGCAGTATTCATACAGGTGCCCTTCCCCACAGAATCCACAGATAAGTGTCTCACCTTGACTTGGCTGGGTGCCCATTGACATGGCTGTGGCGGTGTTGACACTTGTTTGGAGATTGGCTTGAGCCATTTGCTTGACTAGGTTGGTCAGGGCGCTTATTTGACTACTCATAGCATTGAGTGCGTCCTTGTCTTGAGCTCTAGTTGGCTCAACTGGATCATCTGACCACCTACAGTGAGATGCTGAGATCTTCTCCAAGATCTCATAGGCTTCATTATAACTCTTGGACAGCATGGAACCACCAGCAGATGAATTTAAGACTTGTCTAGTGCTGGGGTTGCATCCTTTGAAAAAGACCTCTATTTGGATACACCATGGGATGCCATGATGTGGACATTTGAGAAGAAGGTCCTTGAACCTTGTCCAAGCTTCGTGAAGAGACTTAGTTTCAGCTTGTTTGAACTTGATTATGTCATCACGAAAGGTAGAATTCCTATCAGGTGGGAAGTATTTGACTAGGAATTTCTCTGCCAAGTCAGTCCAATTGAGGACTGATCCAGAGGGTAATGAGTTTAACCACGTCTTTGCCTTGTCCCTCAAAGAGTAAGGGAAGAGGTAGAGCCTCAAGGCTTCTTGGGAAACTCCAGGGATGATGAATGTATCACTAACTCCTAGGAAGTTTCTAAGATGGTTGTGGGGATCCTCATTTTCCACTCCAAAGAATTGTCCCACAGTGGACAACATTTGGAACATCACTGGCTTTAACTCGAATGAGTTGGCAGTGATTTCAGGGCGGATTATGCTGGGGTTCAGCTCCCCAGGCATAGGTACTAGGTAGGAAAGAATGGCATTATCCTTATCATTCGCTATTTCGATGGGATTGCGAGTGGTAGGTACCGGATTTGGGACTGGTCTGTCCATTTCTTTTTGATCGAATTGCGGAGGAATTGCTGTTTCCGCAATTATTGGAGGTATAGAGGATTGGTTAAAGAGACGTTTCTTGGCTCTATTTCTAGCCTTAAATAATCTCTCAGGCTCAGGGTTGAACTCTAGATCACTACTTGAAGGCTCATTCATAAACCAACCCAAACAGTACCTACAAAAGAAATGAGAATAGATCAGCCTCAATAGACAATAAACTTGGTGTTTCAAACTTAACAAACTTCGTTTTCACTTAAATAAATCCCCGGCAGCGGCGCAAAAAACTTGTTGCGTGCTCAATGTGTTAAAATAAATAAGCAATAAGAGAGAGAGAGCACTCAGAACATGCAAGCATACATGATCTTATAGCAAGTAGTAAGTATTTTTTCATTCGTTTTCCCACAGAGATTTATTATGAGCTACTCGTGAAGTGTGTTGTTAAGAAAGAATGGGTGGATTTGAGGAGGTAGAATTGGTTTTAAGTTGTCTAATTTCTAAGGAATATGTAAAGGGTAGCAACATAAACAAGTGCAAGTCAAAGTTAAACTCAAATGAAAAGGGAAGAAATTAATAAACGAAGAGGAACTTAGCTAAACAGAATTTTAAACTTAGCAGAATTGCGGAAACAGCAATTCTACCGCAATTTTACTAACAGCGAAAGTGTGTAAAATGGAGAAACAGGGGCTACTAACGACTCCTCTATAGGCATTTTCTCACGATTCTCAAGCATTGGATCAAGTCACTATGCATCAAACTCACTCAATCTCATGTATCTTCCGATTTCATGCATTAGATTCT
Source organism: Herpetospermum pedunculosum (assembly GCA_028017165.1). Classification (NCBI taxonomy): domain Eukaryota; kingdom Viridiplantae; phylum Streptophyta; class Magnoliopsida; order Cucurbitales; family Cucurbitaceae; genus Herpetospermum; species Herpetospermum pedunculosum. Next base: position 37,529,111 of record CM051522.1, read on the forward strand.
TTAGTTTACTCATGTCCAAGTAAGGTCTTAAGCATCTTGTTAAAGCAGAAAGTTATGGTTTGTACTAGGAAAACGCCTATTCCTAGGTCGTTTTCTGGCTACCTTGAAAGGCTAGCATGAGTGTATGACTCTGAACTCTTACTCCTTCCAGAGGTTAGGAGTTCTTTGGACAAAATGGATGGCCAATCGAAATTGCCCGTGGGATGAAGCTTACATACAATCAATGCTTCGAGAGCTATCCTACATGCTTGGTTCACGTTTTTTAGCCTATAGTATTGTCATTAGCATGCCCCTATGTGACTTAGTTACTCTTGGATATAGGCAGAACAGAAATAAGAGATGAAGTAGACATGCTTAGAAGAAATTTAAAGACAAACAGCAAGAGAAAAACAGTAGCAGCAAAGAGAAGAAACTGTGAAATGAAGAATTGTGCTTTGATTACTTAATTGTTTGAATGAACAAAGGAAAGCTTAAAGTGAATAACATCAAGACAGAAAGCAACGAAATGAAATGAACTAGTCACTAGAAAAGAAACAACAACTAAACAGAGCTGGAAATTAGAAATAAAAGACAGGAAGCAGGTAATTAAGCTTGGAATCCTCGTCGCAACCGCCTCGGCTGAAGGATGAGAAAGATCAGCCTTGCTTGGATGAATCCAATCGGGAGAGAAGATGAATCTTCTCTCCTTCCTATCAGATTGTCGACTCCAATAGCCAAACTTCGCAAACCAACAGACGGCAAAGACAAACAGGAGAAAAGATGGAGCTGCGAGAAGACTTCTACGCTTTCGGATGATGATTGAACCCTCTACTTTGACCCCCTTTTATAGTAATCTGCAGGTGCGTTTGGGCCAAGGAGAACCATCCATCCTCAACGTCGTACTTCAAAATGGATGGAGGAGAAAGAACGAATCCCTGAAATACTGGAAATTAACAGAAACAGATCAGTCAACTTACGGTTTTCACTTGAAACATTGCGGTTTTAGCAATGTTTCCGCAATGCTACCGCAATGCTTATTTTTCATTCTTTTACTTCGTTTTTCAACCCTTTTCTTTCCTTTTGCACACAAGTCCTAATTTAGCTACCTTCTTCTAATTCTCATATATAAGCATAGGTTTAAGCTAAATCCTATCAAAAACACCTAAGAGTGTACATCTTTCTAAGCTAAATAAGTCCTAACAAGGTCACTTTTGGAGACGTAACACCACCCCAAGAAAGATTTGGGTTGTTTCTCCAACCAGGGTTGTAAGTGTTACAGTAGGGGTTGTTCCTAGGCTGCTGTTGACTTCCAACATAGCAGACTGAGGCTGGATTCCCAGGGCAGTAATCATACAGGTGCCCTTCCCCACAGAACCCACAAATTAGTGTCTCACCTTGACTATTTGATGTGCCCATTGAAATGGCTGCGGCGGTGTTGACACTGGTTTGGAGATTGGTTTGAGTCATTTGTTTGACTAGGTTGGTCAGGGCGTTTATTAGGCTACTCATGGCACTGAGTGCATCCTTGTTTTGAGCTCTACTCGGCTCTACTGGATCATCTGACCACCTACAGTGAGAGGCTGAGATTTTCTCCAAAATCCCACAGGCTTCATTATAGCTTTTAGAAAGCATGGAACCACCAGCTGACGAATTTAGCACTTGCCTTGTGCTGGGGTTGCATCTTTTAAAAAAGACTTCTATTTGGATACACCATGGAATGCCATGGTGTGGATATTTAAGCAAAAGGTCCTTGAACCTTGTCCAAGCTTCGTGAAGGGACTCGTTTTCGGCTTGTTTGAACATAATAATGTCATCACGAAAGTTTGAATTCCTATCAGGTGGGAAGTATTTGACCAAGATTTTTTCAGCCAGATTTGTCCAATTGACAATTGATCCGGAGGGTAATGAGTTTAACCACGTTTTGGCTTTATCTCTTAACGAGTAGGGAAAGAGGTAAAGCTTCAAAGCTTCTTGGGAAACCCCAGGGATAAGGAAGGTATCACTAACTCCTAGGAAGTTTCTTAAATGATTGTGGGGATCTTCATTTTCCACCCCAAAAAATTGTCCCACAGTGGACAGCATTTGGAACATTACTGGTTTTAACTCGAATGAGTTGGCAGTAATTTCAGGGCGTATTATGCTTGGGTTTAGCTCCCCAGGCATAGGAACTAGGTAGGAGAGGATGGCACTATCCTTGTCATTCGTTATTTCGATGGGGTTGCGAGTGGTAGGTACCGGATTTGGGACTGGTCTTTCCATTTCGATTTGTAGGAATTGCGAAGACTCCGAGGAGTCAGCAAAGTTTTGAGTTAAAAAAGGTTGTTTGAAGAGGCGCTTCTTAGCTCTATTTCTGGCCCTAAGTAACCTTACAGGCTCAGGGTTGAACTCTAGATCGCTACTTGAATTCTCATTCATAAACTAACCCAATGGTACCTGCAAAAGAAAATGGAAAGAGATCAGCTCCAATAGATATTAAGAATTGATTTTCTAACTTAACAGACTTCGTATTCACTAAACAAAATCCCCGGCAGCGGCGCCAAAAACTTGTTGCGTGCTCAATGTGTAAATTAAAATGCAATGTGAGAGCACTCAGAACATGCAAGCATACATGGTCTTATAGCAAGTAATAAGTATTTTTTCATTCGATTTCCCACAGAGATTTATTCTTAGTTACTAACGAAGTGAGAGGTTAAGGAAGAAAATGTGGTTTAAATGGGGTAGATTTGGGTTTAAAGTGCCTAATTATCAAGGAACGTGCAAGATATGAAAGCATAAACAACTGCAAGTAGATAAGTAAACTCGAAAGTAAAAGGAAAAGAATTGCGGAAACAACAATTTTCTAGCAATGTTACTAACACCGAATTAGAGGTAAAGTAGGGAAACAAGGGCTACTAACGACTCCTCTATAGGCTTTTTCATACGATTCTCAAGCAGTGGATCAACTCATCATGCATCAAACTAACTCATTCTCATGTATCTTCCGATTTCATGCATTAGATCCTTTAGTTTACTCATGTCCAAGTAAGGTCTTAAGCATCTTTTATAACAGTGAGTTTAGTGATTTGTACTAGGAAAACGCCTATTTCTAGGTCGTTTTCTGGCTACCATGGAAGGCTAGCATGAATGTACGACTCTGAACTCTTACTCCTTCTAGAGGTTAGGAGTTCTTTGGACAAAATGGATGGCCAATCGAAATTGCCCGTGGGGTGAAGCACACATACATTCAATGCATTTGAAGCTAACTTACATGCTTGATTCACGTATTTCTACCTATAGACTTGTCATTAGCATACCCTTATGTGGTTTAGTTACTCATGGATGAAGATGGAATAGAAATATTTGAGAATTTAAGCATGCTCGACAGATTATAAAGGACAAAGCAGACGAAGAAGAACAGTAGACCGAGAGATGAAGAACTTGCGAAATAATGAAATGATGCTTTGATTACCCAACGTTTTAGACTGACAAAACGATAACAGAGACTGATGACAAGTAAACAGACAACGACGAAATGAACTAAAGTAGCAAGCGTAAACAAATTACAACCAACAGCAACGAAAACAGAAACAGGAAGTGGAGAAATGGAGAACGTGCGAAGTAATGAAATACTGCGTTGATTAACTGAAGTTTGAACTAAACAAATAACAACTATGAGTGATTAAAGCACAAACATAAAGAGACGAAATGGAGTAGAGTAGCAAACAAAAGGGAAATAACGACAGCCAGCAATAAAACAGAAGCAGAAAGCAGTAAAGGGTGCGTGTGAACTCCTCGCCGCAACGCCTTGGATGACAACCGAAGGTAAGCTTGAGCGTGGATGAATCCAATCAAAAGAGATGGAAGATCCTCTCTTCTTCCTCTTAGATTATCGATTCCACCAGCTAAAACCTCCACGCCAACACCCGTGAGAGAAAACAATGAGAAACTGAGTTGAAGGAGAGTTCTACGCCTTTCGAGTGTGTGTTCAACCTTCCCCTTTGACCTTCTTTTATAGTGTTTTGCAGGTACGATTGGGCCAAGAAGAACCATCCATTTTGAACGTCGTTCTTCTACGTGGCAGCAGGAGAAAGAATGGGTGATAACTCCATTTTGGAGCTATTAAATACTTCTTAATTATAGCCTAAGTCCGCTTTTAATTGATTAATTTATCTCGTTTGTAGGAGAAATGCGGCAAAGAGCTCGTGCGTCCGTTGGACCCGTTCGAGAGCTTAAAAGTGGAGTTTTAGCGCCCCGGGAATGCGTCGGGAAAGGGGAAGTTGATCCGTGAAGAAACGGGCCAAAACCGCCTAGGAGAGGCAAAGTTCCAGCCCCCAAACCCGAAAGCCAGCATCGAGCTATAGCGTCGAGACGCTGGCTCGACGCTGGAAAAACCCGAGAGCAAGCGTCGAGTGATAGCGTCGAGACGCTAGCTCGACGCTGCCCTGGCGTCGAGACTCTGCTTGGCGTCGAGACGCTCCGGAGGAGGCGCGCGCAGGAAAATCATCGGGGCAGCGTCGCGATGCCATCGCGAGGCGCGCGGATTAATTAGGGCGCAGCGTCGAGACGCTGGCCTAGCGTCTCGACGCTACGTCAATTACAGTAGCTTATTAGGACGATTTCTGCGCATTTTTTAGGGGATTATCTTCATCTTTTGATAGTTCTTCTTCTTCTTCCTCTAGTTTTTCTTGAATTTCTTAAAGCTCCGCCATTGTTGGCATGTTAGAGAGCTTTCTTTACCCTGTAATACGTTGATGACACCTTCCATGGCCATTGGTGGAGCGGAATTGACAACCCGCGCCATGAGCGGCTAAGGTAAGGGTGGACGGTTTGGGGATTGTTTAGGGAATATTTGTTAGACATTTTAGCTTTGATAATCTACACTTTGAATGCATAATTGGTTGCTGTTTATTTGCATTTATCTATCTTGCTTAATCCAACGCGCATTTAGATTTCGACGATTGACACTCGAGTCATCTTGCATGTTGTGTATGTTAAAGAGTAGCGACGTCATGCCTCTCACTCCTCGACTAAGTAACACAGGTAGATAAAACTAAATCGGAGTATCGAGTCGTGTAGGATAGTTGTTGATTTCATACAGCGTTTGCGGGCAATCTACTAGCAATTTGATTTCACGCTTGAATGTTCGTCGCGGTTAGCTAGTAACTGTCTAGAATTAACTTAGGGCTGATCACCTTAAAGTAATTTTCGATAACGTGTAATTGGAACTGTGTGGTCCGATTAAAATCTATGGAGTCGGCTACCTTGGGGCTTCTCGGGTAGTCGTCCGTGTGTATAATAAACTGCATACCATGAATTTAGTATTAAATGATGAACTGAAATTGTCTAGCAATTAATCCCGAGACTCCCAAACCGTGCACGCGTTTTCATACTTGTTATTCTTCCGTTAGCTTGTTATTATCTTTCCTTGCATGCTAAAAATCCCCCCTGTTACAAAACCAATCAATTAATTAAATCCCAATTTCAATAGTAATTTTGATCATACCTTCTCCTTGGATCGACCTGTTACCACTGGCTGCAAAGCCTCGGTTATAGGCTTTATAAATCGTATTTTGGCAAGCCTCGACAGCTTGAGATTAAGTGGATATTCAAAAATCCGCCCACCAAAATTGGCGCCGCTGCCGGGGATTAGGCAAATTGATTGAGTTTATGATTGAAGTTTGAATTTTATTGATTGATGGTTGACTGAAAATTTTTCTGTTTGAATTTTTGTTTGTGTATGACCCGTTCCTCTGAGGTTAGTGGATTGCAGTTTATCCCAGAAATCGATAGAGAGGAGCGGCGGTTACGGAGAGAAGCCCGGGAGGGGCAGAGACCGATTGAAAGAGAAGAAGGCAATCCCTTCTTGGTTGAAGAGATGGCGCAAGGTGATGCGCCACGGACGCTTAAGCAACTGGCAGCGCCAGATCTGAACCTGCAGCCCCTGTGCATAAACTACCCCGTGGTAGCAGGTAACTTCGAATTAAAGTCAGGATTAATTCACCAGTTACCTTCTTTTCATGGCAATGCAGGTGAGGACGCGAACAAACACCTGATGGAATTCCATTGCGTCTGCGCGGGGATGAAGCCCGCTGGAGTCACGGAGGAGCAGCTGAACATGAGGGCATTCCCCTTCACGCTCAAGGACAAGGCCAAAGACTGGCTATATTATCTGCCCTCCGGATCGATCACCACGTGGCAGGACATGAAGCGGGTGAGTCTCTGCACGAATACTGGGAGTGATTTGGGCGCCTGTGCGCAAGCTTCACACACCATCAGATTGCCGATCAGTTATTGATCCAGTACTTCTATGAGGGGATGACGCCCCACGACCGGCAAATGATTGATGCAGCGAGCGGCGGGGCCTTGATCGACAAGACCCCAGTCGAGGCCAAACAGTTCATAGCAAACATGGCAGTAAACTCGCAGCAGTTTGGTATTCGGGGGCAAGGACAAGTCCACAACGTGGCTCAGAGTCATGAGATGACTGAGATGAGGGCTCAAGTGGCCGAGATAGGAAATATGCTGAAAAAGATCGTTGGAGGAACCCGCGAGGCGGAGGAGCTCAATGCAATCGGGGGGTACACTTCCAACCCAAGGAAGTACGACCCATATTCGAACACGTATAACCCCGGTTGGCGCGACCAAGCCAATTTTAGCTACGGGAACAGGGAAGGACAGACTCGCTTCCAAGGCCAGTCTCACGATAGGCCTAACCCTTCCACCCAGGCTCAAGCCTCGAGCTCCTCCAGCTCACTAGAAGAGATGGTCAGGACCATCGTGACGAGCACCAGCCAGTTTTAGAAAGAAGCTCGTGAAGAGCTTAATTCTCACAAGGCCGAGCTGCAGAATTTGAACAAGCAGCTGACACAGATGGCGGTGTCTATCAGTAAGATTGAGAGCAAGAGCTCAGGGAAGCTTCCTTCCCAAACCACGGTCAACTCATGTGAAAACGTGAGTGCTATTCAGCTTAGGAGTGGGAAGTCACTTTCCACCAGAGTTGTGAAGGAAGCTACGGACAGCCTGAACAAGTCCGCCCCGCCTGCTCCCGAGATTCAGAATGAGAGAAAAGATGAAAAGGTCAGTGTACTAGAGGAAGTTGCCAGAGCACCTTTCCCGAGTAGGCTTGCGAAGCCTACTTTGGAGACCGAGGATGAGGAGGTCCTTCGAACCTTCCAAAAGGTGGTGGTCAACATCCCGCTTCTTGAGGCAGTAAGCCAAGTGCCGAAATATGCCAAGTTCCTCAAGAAGTGGTGCACAAGCAAGAGAATGTCAAGAAAGAGTGATGAGACAAAGAAAGAGACTGTCTCCGCAATTTTCCAAGGTACTCTTCCGCCGAAGTGCATCGATCCCGGTATGTTTACTATCCCATGCACTATCGGTACTAAATTTATTGAAAATGCCATGTTAGATCTCGGTGCCTCAATTAATGTCATGTCTTTTGATGTGTTTAAAGAGCTTAAATTAGGTGATTTAATTGAGTCTAATATTGTTGTCCAACTAGCCGATCGATCTTATGTGCATCCGTTAGGGAAGATTGAGGACATTTTAGTCAAAGTGAAGAATTTATTGTTTCCATGCGATTTCTATGTGCTGAACATGAATGTAAATTCTTCGCATGTTTCCTCTTCTATTTTACTAGGCTGCCCATTTATGAAGACCGCTAAGGTCAAAATTGATGTTGATAGGGGTGCCTTGTCGGTAGAATTTGATGGAATGGTGAATGAGTTTCTTATAAATGCGTCGAAGTCGTCTGTGAATGCTGAGAATGTATCTGTTGTTGAGCATGACGAGAATGGGAGTCTACCCTCGCGCTTGAGGGATGGTTCCCATGTCTCGGTTAGAAAATCTCACTTAAAATTGATGGATAACACTGCTGGTTTTTGCACTAATAATTCTGATATTCACGTGCCCGAGGCACGAAGAATGCAAAAGTTTTATAATTTTGATTACAGGAAAGGTGTCGACGCGGACAAGTCTGGATCGTCCCCCGCACTTTCTGACTATGGATGAGGCAGTGGAGAGAATTCAGTCGAGCAAACGACTTTAAAAATTCTGCGCTTCTCGGAGGCACCCGAGCGATGAACTGTTTTTATGCTTTAGTTTAGTTTCGTTGCTTTTAGCATAGTTTAGTTGTTTTTTATTCTTACTTGCTTGCTGTTTTTTTTTAGGAATCGAGGAAGAGAAGAAAATTTTGGGCTTCGATGTATATGCGCGCCGTTTCCTCGCCCTCGCCAGCTTCACAAAGAGTCAGGGAAGTGTAGTTTCTTCTTCCCTTTTACTTTGTATATCTGACTGGATGACATTGGGGACAATGCCATATTTTGAAGTTGGGGGTGGAGATGGTCTGATGGATATGCATGTGTAGTTTGTTGAGAAGTGCCATATTGATATTGAAGTGCTTGGGATGCTGTTGACTGTTTTCTGACAATGATAGCCTAGGAAATGCATGTTGGAAATCTGAGCATGTACATAATCTAGTTTTTGCATGAGTTTTGCGTTTATTAGGTTCATGTCAAAAATTTTAAAAATTTTTGCTTTTGCTCCCTTGCATCTTTAGCGCACTTAGCAACCCTATCCTAGATTCCGTAGGCTCGATAACTGCATGTAGCACTAATTCTCGTTGTCACCCCGAAAGGCACCCCTAGGTAGCTTGTTGCATGAGAGTTAGTGGTTAGTTAATTGAGAAAGCGTATGCTTAGCCTAATAAAAAAAAACAAAAAAGCATGTTTGTTAGAAAACTCCTCTCGAGGCGCTCCTCCTTCTTATTAGCGCTTAAGAAGTGAGCGTTAGTCCTTAAAAACGTGAAGCTTAGGCCTAGGTTTGACGTGTTAGGCAGCTCGAGTTGGAAAGAAAAAAGGAATAAATTGTTGGTTCAAAGAACCTTAATAAAAAGAGTACAAAGTACTTGTGAAAGAAAGGAAAAAAAAAAAAAAATGATTAGGTCTCTTAATTTGCTTCTTTCTCTCGTGTAAGTCAAGCGTAGACTGTTCTTAATCGCTAGAAGTAAAGGAGAAGACGGGATGTGTGTTGCATGTGGTTTTCCGGGTTTACGTGAGTTTAGGAGTGGTTAGCTAGCACACACACAGGTTAGGGGGCAAGAGTTAATTTTTGATATGTTCATAGTAAATGCATGAACAAAATGCTTCCATGATTATGTTGTGTTTAAATTTTCAAAATGCACGGAGGTTTGAGTTAGTTGCATGTAGGCGCATCCTTAGAGTCGATATCTTTGTAGTACTTGCTCGAGGACTAGCAATGTTTAAGTTGGGGGTGTTTGATAACTCCATTTTGGAGCTATTAAATACTTCTTAATTATAGCCTAAGTCCGCTTTTAATTGATTAATTTATCTCGTTTGTAGGAGAAATGCGGCAAAGAGCTCGTGCGTCCGTTGGACCCGTTCGAGAGCTTAAAAGTGGAGTTTTAGCGCCCCGGGAATGCGTCGGGAAAGGGGAAGTTGATCCGTGAAGAAACGGGCCAAAACCGCCTAGGAGAGGCAAAGTTCCAGCCCCCAAACCCGAGAGCCAGCGTCGAGCTATAACGTCGAGACGCTGGCTCGACGCTGGAAAAACCCGAGAGCAAGCATCGAGTGATAGCGTCGAGACGCTAGCTCGACGCTGCCCTGGCGTCGAGACTCTGCTTGGCGTCGAGACGCTCCGGAGGAGGCGCGCGCAGGAAAATCATCGGGGCAGCGTCGCGACGCTTGCCCAGCGTCGCGACGCCATCGCGAGGCGCGCGGATTAATTAGGGCGCAGCGTCGAGACGCTGGCCTAGCGTCTCGACGCTACGTCGATTACAGTAGCTTATTAGGACGATTTCTGCGCATTTTTGAGGGGATTATCTTCATCTTTTGATAGTTCTTCTTCTTCTTCCTCTAGTTTTTCTTGAATTTCTTCAAGCTCCGCCATTGTTGGCATGTTAGAGAGCTTTCTTTACCCTGTAATACGTTGATGACACCTTCCATGGCCATTGGTGGAGCGGAATTGACAACCCGCGCCATGAGCGGCTAAGGTAAGGGTGGACGGTTTGGGGATTGTTTAGGGAATATTTGTTAGACATTTTAGCTTTGATAATCTACACTTTGAATGCATAATTGGTTGCTGTTTATTTGCATTTATCTATCTTTCTTAATCTAACGCGCATGTTAGATTTCGACGATTGACACTCGAGTCATCTTGCATGTTGTGTATGTTAAAGAGTAGCGATGTCGTGCCTCTCACTGCTCGACTAAGTAACACAGGTAGATAAAACTAAATCGGAGTATCGAGTCGTGTAGGATAGTTGTTGATTGCATACAGCGTTTGCGGGCAATCTACTAGCAATTTGATTTCACGCTTGAATGTTCGTCGCGGTTAGCTAGTAATTGTCTAGAATTAACTTAGGGTTGATCACCTTAAAGTAATTTTAGATAACGTGTAATTGGAACTGTGTGGTCCGATTAAAATCTATGGAGTCGGCTACCTTGAGGCTTCTCGGGTAGTCGTCCGTGTGTATAATAAACTGCATACCATGAATTTAGTATTAAATGATGAACTGAAATTGTCTAGCAATTAATCTCGAGACTCCCAAACCGTGCACGCGTTTTCATACTTGTTATTCTTCCGTTAGCTTGTTATTATCTTTCCTTGCATGCTAAACATCCCCCCTGTTACAAAACCAATCAATTAATTAAATCCCAATTTCAATAGTAATTTTGATCATACCTTCTCCTTGGATCGACCCTGTTACCACTGGCTGCAAAGCCTCGGTTATAGGCTTTATAAATCGTATTTTGGCAAGCCTCGACAGCTTGAGATTAAGTGGATATTCAAAAATCCGCCCACCAATGGGCGGCTGAAATTTCGCAACAAAATAGAAATCGGTTAGACAACTTAATAGAATTGACTTAAAACATTGCGGTTTTAGCAATGTTTTCGCAATGCTTCCGCAATGTGCAAATTTCAAGTCTTTAACTTCGTTTTTGGTTCTTTTTCTTTCCTTTTACACATAAGTCCTAGTTAGCTTCATTCTACTAATTCTTATATATAAGCACAGGTTTAAGCTAAATCCTACCAAGAACGCTTAAGATTGTACCTCTTTCTCTAGCAAATAAGTCCTAAAATAGTCACTTTTGGAGACGTAACAGTTGCCAATGTTGTGTTTGGTATCTTGTTGTCCTCATAAAGTTTAATTTGAAGGTATTTTTATGAATATTAAGTTATTTATGGGCATGTTTTAGTTGTTTTTTCAAAATTTTAAATACTATTGCCTTGTTTGATTTTGAGAATATTTTTGTTCACGTTGTAATGAATAAACAAACACTTTCATTTTGTTTTTTACTTAGCAACATCCCATTCAGATTAATTGAGATTTATATTTAAAAAAAATGGCATAATCTTAATTTCATAAGCTTTATGATGATGCAATTTATTATTCAAGGGAATCATGTTTGATAAGGAAATAATTAGGAAATTCCTTTAAAAAGATAAAGATTGTTCTGAAATGAACATAAAGTAAGAGACATTTAAACTTTTGGTTAAATGTGTCTTGATGAAGAACAATGGAACATAAAAGAGTACACTATGATGCTTGTAAGGGTAGATGAACCCTTAATGAGCGACTCTTCGATGGTATGTTGAAGAAAATTGTTTTAAGTATGAAAGAACAAAATGTACTCAATTAACTATTTCCTTAGGAGAAATTAAAGTCGACACAAAGCTTCATTTTGAACCTATTAGTCCAAATCACTAAAAATTAGGATCTAGATTTCTCTTAATTTTTTTTTAGAAAATTTGGACATGTAGGAAAATATGTTCTTAGTACTTCTTTTCATAATGTATAAAGAAAATTTGACTTCTCACTTAGGATTTAAACAAAGTTAGTTTAGTTTGCATGTGAGACTTCCATGTGTTGAATAGACTCTAGTATTTCTATTCATTGATGATTTGTTCTTTTGATTTAACAAATTTTCGAGTCTGTATTAAATAGGATTAAGGGGAAAATACAGAAATAGTCAATAATTAAGTGCATTGAGAGGTTTACTCTCTTTGAACAATCTTTCCTAGTCTATTTTATATGGCTTCTTAAAATGCTTAACAATATTGTTTAATATTTTCATAAATATATTCTCAGTGAAGTCACTTGTGTTTGATGTCAGAGAGGTCTTTAGTTCTGGATATCTTGAAAGTCATATGATTAGTTTCTAGTGATGAAACCCTATGAGTTTGGTAGAGAATATCTAGGGCCTTTTGTTAAACTTCTTTAAGAATTTATAGTCATTAAGTAAGACGTTTTTTTAAGGCAAACATGAGTAAAGTGTGTTGCTTATAGAATGATACAAAGCTCATAAAGATGAGGTTAGAAGTATGACAAATTATTTCTCTTTGCATTTAACTACTTTGGGAAAAAAAACTTATGATTGCAGCATAAAGTTAAAGTGGTGTACCACATAAAACAACAACTAAATCTCTTGCAATTAAAGGTTAGGCAAATGCTTAACAGTATGTTTGCATTTAGAGATGTCCAACTAATGATTGGTCCTAAAGGTCAATAAGAAAATTTTGGACTTAAAGATTATTTGTTGTTACTCTAGGTACACTAGTCATTTTCATGATTTCTAAAATTAAGTCTCACTTAGGTTCATTTGCTAGATATCTTTACTTTCTTAAGGATGTTGAGATTGAGGGAGAAGATAAAATGAGGAATGTTATCCTTATGAAAAGAGAATTTGAGTTATTTTCTATATGTGAAAACATTAGTTAAGATTCTCCTCATTTAAGTAAGACAAACTCAACATTATTAAAAGTGTTATTAAAGTAATCACAAGATATGGGAGAAATCCAAGTATAAAGATTTAAGTTTGACTTAAACGTAAAAATAAGATGTTTTCATTATCTTCCCCTAAAGTCAAACAAAGATTTAACTCTTAAAATAGAGAATTAATGTCACAAAGAATTAGGTGAAACAACAATGACAACATTTGACATCTTGTCATATTGCCTTTAAGAGGTAATGTGTGTTGAAAGATATAAGCTTTGTCTAGTTATTATGTTTCAATTATTATGGGTGACATTAATTATTTAGAGACTTGTGATAACACTTCAAAACTATTTTTAAAAGTTATGTCAAATAGATATAAAGATTGATAGCCTATATAGTTTAGAAACTCTTGGTCTAGTAACACAAGGTTTCAAAGGTTTCATTCCATTTGTGATCTTAATAAGGTTTTTGTTTGTAACTTCATAAGCTTCATTCATTAATTATCACATTTAAGGTCTAAGGTATACAAAAGTGATAATTATGGATTACAGACTTAGTAGGAGTAAAATTATTTTCTTAGTGTAATATGACTATGACGTGATAAATACTAAGCTATAGGATGAAAGCTTGTATGAATATCTCTTTTTATATTGTGAAATGATATTGTGAGATCAATCTCAAGTAACATTGAGATTTCACAAAAGAGGTTATGTCAGAAAGTCTCCCAAGTTTTCTAGCATAAAGTTGTATGCACTAAGAAATATTCAAATCATTAAAGACGACAAATTTAGTCTCAATAAAGGTCCCTTGAATAAAGAAATAAAGAATTTCCTGCTTGAAGTTTAGACGCTTCCGCTTCCGTATTCATATCAATAACAAAAGACAATATTTTTATAACTCTTAATTGGATCTAAAGAGTTTTAAGGTAATTAACAAAATGATACATGCTCACTCGTCAAAATCAAATAAAGTAGAGATCATGTGGTAATTTGATTTTGATAATAGTAAGAGTTGCCAACAGGATCCACCTTCCCGGTTATGTTCACTAAATGAGTAAAAGATACTACTGTAAATAAAAGTGACGAATAGTCATTTGTAGTAGTTTCTTTTATCATTAAGGTTTGTGGTCATAACACTTTGTGTGGCAAGAAACTCATAAATTTTAATTCTTGTCACTAAGTTGTCTTGACAAGAATTTGTAATTTTTTTCAATTTATAGCAACAAAAGCTTTTTCAGAATCATAAGCTTTAGTTGATAAAGAAAATTCAGAGTTTTTATTGTGTCTAAAGGAATACAACTTCATCATTACGGATACGTTCATTAAGAAATTTCACACACAAAAGTTTTGGGAGCATAATGCTCCTATAGGTGTGAAAATTATGGTACGTCAGTTGAGTGGGAGTTTGTGCTTTCGTAAAGTAGACACAAACTTTTGTTTCTGCAGAATAAAGAAGATGAATTATTTTTGTTACTCTGAATCACTTTCTTTCTAACAGTAGTTTAACATAAGGCTAGAAAGAGTTAAGTTTGATCTCTTTAAAGAATAAAGTTGACCAGTTGAAAATATACATGTTTAGATCACATTACATGTAATTTTCATGCTGCTCTTCCACACTTGATCCATCATTGAGTATATTTGTGGTGGTGATCATTGAAGGCTGAGTTGCGACCATACATGTGACAAAAGTCGCTTTGGTTTCTCATTGGTATACAAAATGGACCGGATTGTGATTAAAGGGAAGTTATTTTTAAAATAGCATTAAGTTGTGCACTAAAGAATAAATTAATAATTGCTAATAAGGAAATTGTTGCCCAAGTGGGAGATGGTTGGAATTAATTAAATAATTAATTCATATGTGGGTAAAAAATTCAATAACAATTATATTTGGGCTATTTAATATGCATTTGAGTGATCTTGATTATGGGCCCAAGACTTCTCATATAGTGGTGTGGCCTGCTGAGCAGAAACCAGCCCGTTGGTCCTAGGGGATTATGGAAAACCCTAGGATCAACATATATATAGTTTAGGTTATGGTCTCCAATAAGCTATGCAGCTTTAGCCTCCTATTCCCCATCTGATAGAGAGGATTGCCCATGATTGGTCTGGGTTGCATAGATGAGGAAGACCACAAACCATCAGAGTATTACACGCTATGGATTCATCACATCTAATGGTTCCAGGTAATTCTAATCTCCTCTAATTTAGTTTTTCTTCCATGCTTAGATCCAAAAAGTTTGTCATGATTGTTCTTGGATTAAATGTATTTATTCTTGAATAATCATATATTGGGTTTTTCCCAATAAATTCCTAACAGCAACAACATGATTAAATTTTGGAGGAAGACTCTGGAGAACTTTTTCATTGACTCTCTTTCCTGGAATTATCTCCCCATAACACTTCATCTGGTTTATTATTTGTGAAACTTGAGAAAAAAATTCTCCAATGTTTTTAGTTTGTTTCATTGCCAAGTTGTCAAAATATCTCACAAAGATTGCAACTTGATGGAAATAACTTTTTCACTTCCTTGAAATTCTTTCTGTAAAATCTCCCAAGCATCTCGCTAGCTTTTTTAATACAAAAAAATAGAGGGAAAATGAACTTACTAACACCTTGTTGAATGAGACGAAGCGCTAAAGCAATTCACCTCTTCTTAAACTAGCTCCTTCTCTTGATCGTGATCGCTCCAACGTGCTTTCATCTTCTTCTTCTGTAGATACTTCAAAATCTTCTTCAATGGTTTTCCAAAGATCTTGAGAAATAAAAATGGTCTCCATTTGACTTTGCCAATATTCATAATGCTCTCCATCAAAGATCGAAACTTGGTTTGTTGGGGTTGAAAACAAGTTTAGAACACAATTGGTGTTCATTTTAGGATAGCTCTGATACCAAATTTGTTGGAGGCAAAGGAAATTAATTAAATAAAATCTAGAATGAATAAAGAATATGAAGAAACTTCTTCTATGGAGTATTTGACACTTTGGTCAATTGGAACTTGCATACAAACAAGGAGTGGATAATACCACTATTTTTATGTGTCAAAAGAAAGACTCTAGATATTCCTAATTAATGACCTAGAAAATAGCTTTCTAAAAAGTTACATAAACTTTACATATTTTCTAGAACCCTTACATATTCCAAAGAGTCACATTGAAAAATTGAAATGACTAATTGGAAGTTACAAATTAAACATTTAACATGACTAGTCCGATTTTGAAAGGATAAAATTGATTCCGACCTACCCACGGTTTCTCTTGATCACTCCTAGCATTTTTTTCAAAAAGTTTTTCATAACACCAAAATTTTGCTACCAAGGATGAGTACATTTTATGACATTTTGGTTTTGAGTTCAACAACTACAGGTACGAATTGAACCTCCGACCTCAAGAAAAGAAGTACATGTCAATTGTCAATAAACTATCCTCATTTTGACAATTTTATGGCATTTGGCATACCCTAAAAAGGCACTAACGATAATTTAGGAATTTTAATATCACCTATAACACGACAATGACAAAAATGTTATGATAGAATTTTTTCGATGCTATCGTATGTGATATGTATTGTAGTGCACATGACGTACAATGCATATAAAAGTTTTCTAAATAAAAGATGGGTGGATGGATTTCATAAGCTTAGCTTGCATTATTTTAACACGAACTTTTCCATAGCCAACGATATTTAAAACTCGCAACTCGAAATAAGAGATGACAAGATTTCTCAATCTCAAAATCCGCAAGTCTAACAATGGAGCAAAAACCGCTAAGTTATTCAATAATTATGAAAAAGAAAAAGGCATCTTCATAAGAATCTCAATGAGAAGCCAACATTGGGTCATATTGAAAGAGTTGTTTGAAGTTATAAGGCTGAACAATTTCAGCATCTCCATTCCACATCTGTTTTGCAAGTTGCTCGTAAACCTTTTCAGTGGGATGATAGGAATCAAAGAACATGTAGTCTTTGACATTCTCGCAATGAGTAAATGGTAAAGTTCCTTTGTTTCTTCCACAATTATAAAACCCTCTAAATTCGTCACTCCCACAACAAGCTGTGTCCACTATCTTGAAACCTTCATCCATAAAACCATAACATTGAGTATTAAACCTTCATTAATCACATTTTTAAACAATGTGCCAAATAATAATCTAATCCAACAACTACCCAAATTTAAGGAACATAAACGTTTGGTAATTGTTGCCTTATTTTCATTTCTCATTTTTAACAAACGCCCTTAAAATTTACACGATTAGAGAATGTCAAAATGTAGTTTCTTATGATCAAATGTTAAAGAAAATTTGTTTATGGGTCCTTGCATTTATTAAATACCGTTGCAAAACAATGTTAAGAAAATATTAATCAATAGCTAGAGGAAATTGGTTTCCGAATTGTATCATCCAAATAATGTAAAAGGAAATTGGTTTCCGAATTGTATCATCCAAATAATGTAAATTTTGAAAACATTTATTAAATACCGTTGCAAAAAAATGTTAGGAAAATATTAATCAATAGCTAGAGGAAATTGGTTTCCGAATTGTATATCCAAATGATGTAAATTTTGAAAACATTTTTTTTGTTGTTGTTTTCTGTGTATCCTGATTTCAAATTTGAAATTTTAAAATACAGAATTATATTTAAAAAGATAAAAACTTTAATAAATATAATTGTTCACACGAGAATTCGAACGACGAATGGAAATTCGACACGTGTAAATGAAATTTGAATTTGTATTGATGTATTGTATTTGTATGTATCAGAGCGTAGTGGATTACAATCTCTAGTGTTTATCCTCTGATTCTTTCTCTCTCAAATGTAAATGTTTCTCGAGGGCTTCGCAGTTTGTTCTCGATGTTGAATTTGGATCGAGGGCTTTGCAGCTTGTTCTTGTTGTTGGATTTGGATCGAGGGCTTCGCAGCTTGTTCTCGATGTTGAATCTTCAGCTTCACGTAGCGGTGAAGTCTTCAAGTGTTTGATTTTCAAGAAGTGTTCAGTCTTCAGGATTCCGGGAGTCTTCGTTGCTTGTGAATTCTCTCTGAGTTCTTAGGAGAAGAAATTTTCTGAACCTTAAAAATGAAAATGAACTCTCTATTTATAGAGTTCTCATGGGCCTGGTGGGCTTGGGCCTGGATCCAATGAGCTTGGGCTTTGGGCCCAATGGGCTTGAGTTTGGACCCAATGGGCTTTTGAATCTTGGGCCCAATGAGTTTGATCTTTGGGCCAAATTGTCTTTTGCATATCTTTCTGGCCCGATTCGATTTCGAGCCCAATTGCAGTTTGACCGAATTTGCTCGGTCAAGTCTATCTGATCCCTCGGTCGTGATGGAGACACGTGGCGACCGCTGATTGGCCGAAATTTCTCGGTCAACAAATGCCCCTTTTTCGAGAGTTATGCACAAGTATGTGTGGGTGAGTCTCGGAAAAGTTAAATAGATAAATCGAAACGTAGGACACCCCTAATTTCGACTCCGCTTTGACGTATCAATTTTATCGAAATATGAGGTTTGATTCATAAATCAATTATTTTAATTGACGCTTCTTTCCATGTCAATCGATCAAAAATATGAATTTGGCTCGTAGTTTTGACCTTTCTTATCTGACAGCAATTTGATTTAAACTTCGGTAGATTTTTTTTGTTCTACCTTAGTTTATCTTCGGATGTAGAGTAGAGACTTGTGTCTGCCCAATTGAATTTTGAATAGGGTTTGACTTTGAACTTTACTCTAATTTCGACGTGGATAAAATATACCCAAACTGCCAATTTTGATTTGAGACTCGGATTTAGATAACTTTTGACTCTAAATCATGCTTGGGAGTGAGATTTTGAATATGTCCTTCCTTCAAGTCCAAGTAAATTTGGTTTACGTTAAAAAATTTGCTGGAACGTGAAGAAAAATTGATGGACATTTGACGGATCTGAAGCTTGAATTTTGAGATGAAATTTGAACTCAACTGGTGCTCATGGAACGTGATTTAGAACACGCCCCAAATTTCAATTCAACGAATGGATTAAAATTTATCATCCAGGTTGAACGAAATATTAAGATCTGA
Source organism: Herpetospermum pedunculosum (assembly GCA_028017165.1). Classification (NCBI taxonomy): domain Eukaryota; kingdom Viridiplantae; phylum Streptophyta; class Magnoliopsida; order Cucurbitales; family Cucurbitaceae; genus Herpetospermum; species Herpetospermum pedunculosum. The sequence continues at coordinate 37,547,850 of CM051522.1, forward strand.
AGCCAAATGATAACATTGAATCTTGTTTGGCAAAGTGGAACTTGGACAATCAATACTTTCCTTGGTCTTGAGTTTTTTTATTTATTTATTGTGTATATATATTTTTTTTACAACTCTTAATATATATCTCTTTTTTTTTTACAGCCACCATACAGATCGTGATTTAGGTAAATTAATTTTTTTATTATTATTTGATTTGGTCGTAATTTATATTTTGGACTGTATTATTTGTTGGCCTCTAATTTAAATTCGCTTTAATTTAGGTATGAGATTGATAAATTAGATTTTATGTAATGTGTAATGGGATTGGTAAATTAAATTTTATTTGTGATGATTTGGTAAATTAAATTTTATTTGTGATGATTTGGTAAATTAGATTTTATTTGTGATGATTTGGTAAATTAGATTTTATTTGTGATGGACATTTAATTTAGTTTATGGAATGAGCTTTTAATTTAGTGATTAGGTGTTATGTAATTCGGGCTTTAGAAATCCTCACTAAGTAATTTTGAATTTGAGATTTTGTGATTAAATAGCAAATAATTTTTTAATTTGAAATTAAGGCTTTTAAAATTAGTGAAGTAATTTTGAATTTGAGATTTTATTAAAAGTAATTCGGGAATTGGGGGTTAGGAATTTTAAAATTAGTTAAACGATTTTAACTTTGGGATTTTATAATTAAATAGCAAGTAAATTTTTTTTTAATTTGAAATTAAGAATTAAAATTATTTAAATAATTTTGAAATTGGGATTTTATAAATATATTAAAGTAATTCAGGAATTGGGGGTTAGGAATTTTAAAATTAGTTAAATGATTTTGAATTTGAGATTTTATAATTAAATAGCAAATAATTTTTTATTTAAAATTAGGAATTTTAAAATTAGTTAAGTAATTTTGAATTTGAGATTTTTATAATTAAACAGTATTTTTTTTTTTGAAATTAGGAATTTTAAAATTAGTTAAGTAATTTTGATTTTGGGATTTTTATAATAAAACAAGTATATATATATATATATATATTTTTTTTTTTTTTTTTTTTTTTTTTTTAAGTATTAAAATTAGTTAAATAATTTTGAAATTGGGATTTTATAAATATATTATTTTATTATATATATACACATATTGATTTGAGATTTGTTAACTTTTCAAATTTAAAATGGAATAAACAAGTGGGGGGACAAATTTTTTTGTAGGTGCGCCATTTCTTTTACCGCCGATTCAGGATTTGGCGTACCGATTTGGGCGTTACTTCTTCTTTGCAGAGGCTTCGGTTCTTACTTTGTGTGAGATCGGAGTGTTTGCTTGGGGAACGTACTCCGTCCTTGTTGGTGCGCCGAATCGTCATGTTCAGCTCCCGTGGCCTCGACATAACATTCTGAGGGCGTTACTTCTCCTATGCAGATGCACGTCTGCTTAGGGAATGTATTTTGTCCTAGGTTGTGCGTCGAGTCGTTCTGTTAGGTTCTCGTGGCCTCGGCGTAACAACTTAAGGGCGTTACTTCTCTTATGCAGATGCACGTCTGCTTAGGGAACGTATTCCGTCCTAGGTTGTGCGTCAAGTCCTTCTGTTCGGTTCTCGTGGCCTCGGCGTAACAACTTAAGGGCGTTACTTCTCTTATGCAGATGCACGTCTGCTTAGGGACGTATTCCGTCCTAGGTTGTGCGTTGAGTTGTTCTGTTCGGTTCTCGTGGCCTCGGCGTAACAACTTAAGGGCGTTACTTCTCTTATGCAGATGCACGTTTGCTTAGGGAACGTATTCCGTCCTAGGTTATGCGTCGAGTCGTTCTGTTCGGTTCTCATGGCCTCGGCGTAACAACTTAAGGGCGTTACTTCTCTTATGCAGATGCACGTTTGCTTAGGGAACGTATTCCGTCCTAGGTTGTGCGTCGAGTCGTTTTGTTCGGCTCTCGTGGCCTCGGCGTAACAACTTAAGGGCGTTACTTCTCTTATGCAGATGCACGTCTGCTTAGGGAACGTATTCCGTCCTAGGTTGTGCGTCGAGTCGTTCTGTTCGGTTCTCGTGGCCTCAGCGTAACAACTTAAGGGTGTTACTTCTCTTATGCAGATGCACGTCTGCTTAGGGAACGTATTCCGTCCTTGGTTGTGCGTCGAGTTGTTATGTTCTGTTCTCGTGGACTCGGCGTGACAATTCAAGGGCGTTACTTCTTCTATGCAGATGCACATCTGCTTAGGGAACGTATTCCGTCCTTGGTTGTGCGTCGAGTCGTTATGTTCTGTTCTCGTAGACTCGGCGTGATAATTTAAGGGCGTTACTTCTTCTATGCAGATGCACGTCTGCTTAGGGAACGTATTCCGTCCTTGGTTGTGCGTCTAGTTGTTATGTTCAGTTCTTGCGCCGTGTTTCGTTTCTGTGAGATCGACGTACTGATTTAAAGACGTTACTTCTCCCTTGCAGATGCACATCTGTTTAGGGAACGTATTCCGTCCTTGTTGGTGCGTCGGATCGTCGCGTTCCGTTCCTATGAGATCGGCGTGCCGACTTAAAGGCGTTACTTCTCTTTTGTAGATGCGTCAGTTTGGGCATTTCCACTCTACGTGAAATGGGCGCGTCTACTTAGAGAACATACTCCGTCTTTGTTGGTACGTCGGATCGTCGCGTTCCGTTTCTGTGAAGTCGACGTAACAACTTAAGGACGTTATTTCTCTTTTGTTAATGCGCCAGTTTGGGCATTTCCACTCTACGTGAAATGAGCGCGTCTACTTAGAGAACGTACTCTGTCTTTGTTGGTACGTCGGATTGTCGTGATCCGTTTCTATGAAGTCGACGTAACAACCTAAGGACGTTATTTCTCTTTTGTAGATGCGTCAGTTTGGGCATTTCCACTCTACGTGAAATGAGCGCGTCTACTTAGAGACCGTACTCTGTCTTTGTTGGTACGTCGGATCGTCGCGTTCCGTTTCTGTGAGATCGACGTACTGATTTAAAGACGTTACTTCTCCCTTGCAGATGCACGTCTGTTTAGGGAACGTATTCCGTCCTTGTTGGTGCGTCGGATCGTCGCGTTCCGTTCCTATGAGATCGGCGTGCCGACTTAAAGGCGTTACTTCTCTTTTGTAGATGCGTCAGTTTGGGCATTTCCACTCTACGTGAAATGGGGGTGTCTACTTAGAGAACGTACTCCGTCTTTGTTGGTACGTCGGATCGTCGCGTTCCGTTGCTGTGAAGTCGACGTAACAACTTAAGGACGTTACTTCTCTTTTGTAGATGCGCCAGTTTGGGCATTTCCACTCTACGTGAAATGGACGCGTCTACTTAGAGAACGTACTTCGTCTTTGTTGGTACGTCGGATCGTCGCGTTCCGTTTCTGTGAAGTCGACGTAACAACTTAAGGACGTTATTTCTTCTTTGTAGATGCGTCAGTTTGGGCATTTCCACTTTACGTGAAATGAGCGCGTCTACTTAGAGAACGTACTCTGTCTTTGTTGGTACGTCGGATCGTCGTGTTCCGTTTTTGTGAAGTCGGCGTGCCGACTTAAAGGCGTTACTTCTCTTTTGTAGATGCGTCAGTTTGGGCATTTCCACTCTACGTGAAATGGGCGCGTCTACTTAGAAAAACGTACTCCGTCCTTGTTGGTGTGCCGACTTAAGGATGATACGCCGACTTAGGGACGTTACTTTTCCTTTGTAGATGCGCCAGTTTGGCATTTCCACTTTATGTGAAATGGGCGCGTCTGCTTAGGGAACGTATTCCGTCCATGTTGGTGTGCTTCCACTATAACATTCTCTCCCCTTTTGTTTAAATGTTAAAGGTCGCGCTTTAGGATTCCTCCTTTCTTTTTTTTTTAGGAAGGCTATATGTGTTGTATTTTCCTGACAATCACTTTATGCTCGCAGTTATTTTTTTTAGTTCATTTAACGTCGTTGTCACAATTATCGCTTTGTTTTGAAGTTATTAACCCCTTTGAATTTGTTTTCCAGGAACATGGTGTGTTTTGCAGAGCAAATCGTTTCGGAAGAGAAAACACCTCGTTCTTTTACAAGATGAACATCAGTCTTTAAAACGCGGAGTTAGCCTCCTAGTAGAAGAACCAAAGACCAACGCTTACTCTAACAAGTGGCCGTCTCTAGGAAAACCAAGTCGTTTGTCAAATTGGTCCTCAGAAAAACCTTTGGGTCAGGGTTCCCCGTCTATGGTGTGGACGTTTGGTTCTTCGCTCCACCGCCAAAATCTCAGTCAAACCCCCGAGCTAACATTGAGACGCCGAATTATCGAGGCTACCACTCGTTGGGGCTCTGTATTAAAGATTCCTGGAGGATTCCTTTTTATCCCTCAATATTGGGAGTGGTTGGAACAAGTGTTGAAATATTATTTTCCTCTTTATACCAGATGTTACTTAAAAAAAAAAATTATTTCTTGTGCTCGATGATTTTTTTTTATGTGGCACACTTGTCATTATCTCATCATTTATTTTTTTAGTCGTCGCTTTATTTATGCTATATATTTTTTGATGAGGTGAAGCTAAGACTTTTGAACTTGAAGATGAGACGACAAAGCCTTAAATTAAGAGATGAAGCGACGAGACCTCCAAACTCGAATTTAAACTCAAAACTTCCAACAAGTAAAGCCAAAATTCGTGCTTGAAGCGACCAACATTCGAACTTCGACTTGAAGCGAGTAACGCTTGATTTTTAACTTGTACTTGAAGCAGGCGACACTCAATGTTGAATTTTAAGCGAGCGACGGTCGAACTTGAACTTAAACTTGAAGTGAACAATGCTCGAACTTGAACTTGAACTTGAACTTGAAGCGCGCAATGATAACTCCATTTTGGAGCTATTAAATGCTTCCTAATTATAGCTAAAGTCCGCTTTCAATTGATTAAATATATCTCTTTTGTAGGAGAAAAGCGGCAAAGAGCTCGTGCGTCCGTTGGGCATGTTCGAGTGCTTAAAGCAGAGTTTTAGCGCCCCGGGAATGCATCGGGAAGAGGGGAATTTGTTCCGTGAAGAAACGGGCCAAAACTGCCTTGGAGAGGCAAAGCTTCAGCCCCAAACCAGAGAGCCAGCGTCGAGACGCTGGCTCGACGCTGGAAAAACCCGAGAGCAAGCGTCGAGTGATAGCGTCGAGACGCTAGCTCGACGCTGCCCTGGCGTCGAGACCCTGCTTGGCGTCGAGACGCTACGGAGGAGGCGCGCGCAGGAATTTTATCGGGGCAGCGTCGCGACGCTGGCCTTGCGTCGCGACGCCATCGCGAGCGCGCGCGCGGAAAACTTAGGGCACAGCGTCGAGACGCTGGCCTAGCGTCTCGACGCTACGACGATGGCAGCAGCTAAAAGACGATTTTCTGCATTTTTTTGGGGAGCTTTATCTTCTTCATTTCTCTACGGATTTGGATGATTTTGGTCTTCTTCTTCCCCATTTGCTCTCTATTTTCCGTGGAGCTCCGCCATTGTTGGCATGCTTGTGAGCTCCACCACCATTGTAATAGGTAGATGAATCCTTCCATGGTCGTTGTTGGAGCGGGATTGACAAACCGCGCCATGAGCGGCTAAGGTAAGGGTGAACGGTTTGGGAATGTTTTAGGATGATTTTTGTTAGACGTTTTTGACTTTGATAATCTGATTTTGATGCATATTGGTTCTGTTTATTAGCATCTATTTACCTTGCTTAATCCAACGCGCATGTTAAAATACGACGATTGACACTCGGGTAGTTTAGCATGTTGTGTATGTTAAAGAGTAGCGATGTCGTGCCTCTCACTGCTCGACTAAGTAACACAGGTAGATAGAACTAAATCGATGTATCGGGTCGGGTAGGATAATTGTTGATTGCATACGGCGTTTGCGGGCAATCTACTAGCAATTAGAATTCACGCTCGAATGTTCGTCGCGGTTAGCTAGTGACTGTCTAAATTCATCTTAGGACTGATCATCTTAATGTGAGCTTAGATAACGTGTAATTAGAACTGTGTGGTCTAATTAAAATCCATGGAGTCGGCTACTTTGGGGCTTCTCTGGTAGTCGTCCGCGTGCTCAATAAACTGTATTCCATGTTATTAGCGTTAAATGATAAGTCGAATTTGTCTAACAATTGATCCCTAGACTCCCAAACCGTGCACACGTTCTCTTCTTATTATTTCTTTCTTTCGTTAGCTTTCATCATTATTTCTCTTGCATGATTAAAACCCCCCCGTTACCAATTAACCAATTAAATCCTAATTTCACTAGTAAATTCAATCTTCCTATTCCTTGGATCGACCCTGTTACCACTGGCTGCAAAGCCTTGGTCATAGGCTTTATAAATCGTATTTTGGCAAGCCTCGACAGCTTGAGATTAAGTGGATATTCAAAAATCCGCCCACCAAAATTGGCGCCGTTGCCGGGGAATAGGCAATTGATTGAATTTATGATTGAAGTTTGAATTTGATTTGTTGATGGTTGACTAAAAATTTTTCTGTTTGTATCTTGTATGTTTGGAATTTTTGTTTGTGTATGACCCGTTCCTCTGAGGGTAGTTTGCAGTTTATTCCAGAAATTGACAGAGAGGAGCGGCGGTTACGTAGAGAAGCCCGTGAGGGGCAAGGAACGTTGGAAAGAGAAGAAGGCAATCCCTTCTTGGTTGACGAGATGGCGCAAGGTGATGAGCCACGGACGCTTAAGCAGCTGGCAGCGCCAGACCTGAACCTACAGCCTTTGTGCATTAACTACCCCGTGGTAGCAGGTAACTTCGAGTTGAAATCTGGTTTAATTCACCAGTTACCTTCTTTCCATGGCAATGCAGGTGAGGACGCGAACAAACATCTGATGGAGTTCCATTGCGTCTGCGCGGGGATGAAGCCCGCAGGGGTCACGGAGGAGCAACTGAATATGAGGGCATTCCCCTTCACGCTCAAGGACAAGGCCAAGGATTGGCTGTACTATTTGCCTTCCGGATCCATCACCACGTGGCAGGATATGAAGCGGGTATTTTTGGAGAAATACTTTCCCGCATCCTTAGCCACTACTCTGCGGAAGAGGATATATGGGATCACCCAGGATGTAGGTGAGTCCCTGCACGAATACTGGGAACGCTTCGGGCGCCTGTGCGCGAGCTTCCCACATCATCAGATTGCCGATCAGTTATTGATTCAGTACTTTTATGAGGGGATGACGCCCCATGACCGGCAGATGATCGATGCAGCGAGTGGAGGGGCACTGATTGACAAGACCCCAGTTGAGGCCAAGCAGTTGATTGCAAATATGGCCACCAACTCGCAGCAATTCGGTATTCGGGGACAAGGACAAGTGCACAGCGTGGCTCAGAGCCACGAGATGACTGAAATGAGGGCCCAGGTGGCCGAGATAGGAAATATGCTTAAGAAAATCGTTGGAGGACACCGTGAGGATGCGGAGGTCAACGCGATCGGGGGGTACGCTTCCAACCCGAGGAAGTACGACCCATATGCAAACACTTACAACCCCGGTTGGCGCGACCATCCCAATTTCAGCTATGGGAATAGGGAAGGACAAACTCGCTTCCAAGGCCAGTCCCAGGATAGGCCTAATTCTTCCACCCAGGCTCAAGCTTCGAGCTCCTCCAGCTCACTTGAAGAGATGGTAAGGACCATCGTGACTAGCACCAGCCAGTTTCAGAAAGAGGCTCGAGAAGAGCTTAATTCTCACAAGGCAGAGCTGCAGAATTTGAACAAGCAGCTGACACAGATGGCGGTGTCTATCAGTAAAATTGAGAGCAAGAGCTCGGGGAAGCTTCCTTCCCAAACTACAGTAAACTCATGTGAAAACGTGAGTGCCATTCAGCTGCGCAGTGGGAAGTCACTTTCCACCAGAGCTGCGAAGGAAGCCACGGACAGCCTGAACAAGTCCACCCCGACTGCTCCCGAGGCTCAGAATGAGAAAAGAAATGAGAAGGTCAGTGTACCTGAGGATGTTGCCAGAGCACCATTCCCGAGTAGGCTTGCGAAACCTACTTTGGAATCTGATGATGAGGAGGTCCTGCGAACCTTCCAAAAGGTGATGGTAAATATCCCGCTCCTAGAGGCAGTCAGTCAAGTGCCCGAGTATGCGAAATTTCTAAGGAGCTGGTGCACTACGAAAAGGAAGTCCAGAGGGACTGAGAAAAAGAAGGAAAACGTCTCTGCCATACTCCCAGGTACGTTGCCAGCAAAGTGCAACGATCCAGGTACTTTTACTATCCCTTGCACTATAGGTAGTAAAATTGTTCATAATGCCATGTTAGACCTAGGAGCCTCTGTTAATGTTATGTCTTATGCATTATTTCGTGAACTGAATTTAAATGAAATGCATGAATGTAATGTTTCTGTTCAGTTGGCTAATGGGTCGAGCATCTGTCCTAGGGAGAAGGTAGAGGATGTTTTGGTTAGAGTTGGGAATATGACGTTTCCCGCTGATTTCCTTGTTTTAGATATGAATGAAAACTCATCGCATGCTTCGTCCTCCATGTTGTTAGGACGTCCCTTTCTTAAGACCGCTAGGGTCAAAATTGATGTGTATAAGGGCGTTGTTTCTCTGGAGTTTGATGATACTTTGCATGAGTTCTCTTTATTTGGAAAATCTGCTGGAAATGTGTCTGTTTGTGAGCATGATGAGAATGGGAGTCTACCCTCGCGCTTGAGGGATGGTTCCCATGTCTCAGTTAAAATTTCTGATTTAAATATGTGTGATGATAATGCTGATTTTTGCACTAACACTTCTGATATTCACGTGCCCGAGGCACGAAGAGTGCAAAATATTTTTCAGGTGGATGGTAGGAAAGGTGTGGCCAAGGACAAGTCTGGATCGTCCCCCGCACCTACAGACTATGGATGAGTCTGTTGAGAGAATACAGTCGAGCAACCGACTTTAAAAATTCTGCGCTTCTCGGAGGCACCCGAGCGATGGACTGTTTTTATGCTTTAGTTTAGTTTTATTGCTTTTTAGATTAATTTAGTATTAATTAGCTTGCTGTTTTTTTTAGGAATCGAGGAAGAGAAGGCAATTTTGGGCTCTGATGCGTTTGTGCGCCGCTTCCTCGCCCTCGCCAGCTTCACCAAGAGTCAGGGAAGTGTATTTCTTCTTCCCTTTTACTTTATTGTATCTGACTGGTTGGCATTGAGGACAATGCCAAATTTTGAAGTTGGGGGTGGAGTAGTCCGATGGATGTGCATGTGTAGTTTGTTGAGCAGTGTTGCAAAGATATTGAAGTGCTTGGGACTCTGTTTATTGTTTTCTGTCTGTGATAGCCTAGGAAATGCATGTTGGAAATCTGAGCATGTTCATAATCGAGTTTTTTGCATGAGTTTTGTGTTTCTTAGGTTCATGTCAAAAATTTTAAAATTTTTTCTGTTGCTCCCTTGCACTTATCGCGCACTTAGCAACCTCTCCCTAGATTCCGTAAGCTTGGTTTATCGCATGTTTAGCTAATTCTCGTTGTCACCCCGTAAGGCACCCTTAGGTAGCTTGTTGCATGAGAGTTAGTAGTCGGTTAATTGAGAAAGCATGTGCTTAGCCTAATAAAAAAAAAATAGAAAAGCATGTTTGGTAGAAAAATTCCTCTCGAGGCGCTCCTCCTTCTTATTAGCGCTTAAAATAAGTGAGCGTCAGTCCTTAAAAACGTGAAGCTTTGGCCAAAGTTTGACGTGTTAGGCAGCTCGAGTAGGAAAGAAAAAGAAGCAAAAAGTTGGTTCAAAGAACCCAAATAAAAGAGTACAAAGTACTTTTGAAAAGAAAGAAAAAGAATGAGAAAATAATTAGGTCTCTTAATTTGCTTCTCTCTCTCGTGTAAGTCAAGTGTAGCTGTTCTTAAACGCTAGAAGTAGGGGGAAAATGGGATGTGCGTTGCATGTTGGTTTTCCGGGTTTACGTGAGTTTAGGAGTGGTTGTCTAGCACACACACACGTTAGGGGGCAAGAGTTAATTTTTGATATGTCCTAGTTAACACATGAACAAAATGCTTCCATGATTATACTCGTGTTTAAATTTCAATATGCATGGAGGCTTGAGTTAGAATATATGTAAACGCGTCCTTAGAGTCAATGTCTTTGTAGTGCTTGCTCGAGGACTAGCAATGTTTAAGTTGGGGGTGTTTGATAACTCCATTTTGGAGCTATTAAATGCTTCCTAATTATAGCTAAAGTCCGCTTTCAATTGATTAAATATATCTCTTTTGTAGGAGAAAAGCGGCAAAGAGCTCGTGCGTCCGTTGGGCATGTTCGAGTGCTTAAAGCAGAGTTTTAGCGCCCCGGGAATGCATCGGGAAGAGGGGAATTTGTTCCGTGAAGAAACGGGCCAAATCTGCCTTGGAGAGGCAAAGCTTCAGCCCCAAACCCGAGAGCCAGCGTCGAGCTATAGCGTCGAGACGCTGGCTCGACGCTGGAAAAACCCGAGAGCAAGCGTCGAGACGCTAGCTCGACGCTGCCCTGGCGTCGAGAGCAAGCGTCGAGACGCTCCGGAGGAGGCGCGCGCAGGAATTTTATCGGGGCAGCGTCGCGACGCCATCGCGAGCGCGCGCGCGGAAAACTTAGGGCACAGCGTCGAGACGCTGGCCTAGCGTCTCGACGCTACGACGATGGCAGCAGCTAAAAGACGATTTTCTTCATTTTTTTGGGGAGCTTTATCTTCTTCATTTCTCTACGGATTTGGACGATTTTGGTCTTCTTCTTCCCCATTTTCTCTCTATTTTCCGTGGAGCTCCGCCATTGTTGGCATGCTTGTGAGCTCCACCACCATTGTAATAGGTAGATGAATCCTTCCATGGTCGTTGTTGGAGCGGGATTGACAAACCGCGCCATGAGCGGCTAAGGTAAGGGTGAACAGTTTGGGAATGTTTTAGGATGATTTTTGTTAGACGTTTTTGACTTTGATAATCTGATTTTGATGCATATTGGTTCTGTTTATTAGCATCTATTTACCTTGCTTAATCCAACGCGCATGTTAAAATACGACGATTGACACTCGGGTAGTTTAGCATGTTGTGTATGTTAAAGAGTAGCGATGTCGTGCCTCTCACTGCTCGACTAAGTAACACAGGTAGATAAAACTAAATCGAAGTATCGGGTCGGGTAGGATAATTGTTGATTGCATACGGCGTTTGCGGGCAATCTACTAGCAATTAGAATTCACGCTCGAATGTTCGTCGCGGTTAGCTAGTGACTGTCTAAATTCATCTTAGGACTGATCATCTTAATGTGAGCTTAGATAACGTGTAATTAGAACTGTGTGGTCTAATTAAAATCCATGGAGTCGGCTACTTTGGGGCTTCTCTGGTAGTCGTCCGCGTGCTCAATAAACTGTATTCCATGTTATTAGCGTTAAATGATAAGTCGAATTTGTCTAACAATTGATCCCTAGACTCCCAAACCGTGCACACGTTCTCTTCTTATTATTTCTTTCTTTCGTTAGCTTTCATCATTATTTCTCTTGCATGATTAAAACCCCCCCGTTACCAATTAACCAATTAAATCCTAATTTCACTAGTAAATTCAATCTTCCTATTCCTTGGATCGACCCTGTTACCACTGGCTGCAAAGCCTTGGTCATAGGCTTTATAAATCGTATTTTGGCAAGCCTCGACAGCTTGAGATTAAGTGGATATTCAAAAATCCGCCCACCACGCAACGCTCAAACTTGAACTTGAACTTGAAGCGAGCGACGCTCGATCTTGAAATTGAACTGAGCAGCGCTCGATCTTGAACTTGAAGTGAGCAACGCTTGGTCTTGAACTTGAAACGACCAACGCTTGAATTTGAACTTAAACTTGAAGCGACCAACACTCGAATTTGAAGTTGAAGCGACGACATCAGCTTTGACGATGAAGTGACAACTTCGACTTTGAAGATCACCTAAACTTTTAAGATGAAACAATCACCTAAACTTTGAAGATGGAATAACCACCTCGATTTTAAAGATGAAGCGACGACATCAGCTTTGACGATGAAGCGACAACTTCGACTTTGAAAATCATCTCAACTTTGAAGACGAAACGACAACCTCGACTTTGAGACGAAACGAAGATGCCATAAAACTTGGAGATGAAGCAGAGCCGTCTTCAAACTTGAGCTTAAAGCGAGGAAGCCTTCGAACTTGAACTTGAAACGAGTAAAGCCTCTTGTGCGTACGAAACTTGTACCTTCACCCTAGTGGTAGTGTGAACGTTCAGCTTGTAGCCTCACCCTAAGAGTAGTGCACGCGCTCAACTTGCAATGTTGCTTTACGAAGGAAAAGAACATCTTTGCTATGTCCTCTTTATTGATGATGTCGATGCCCGAGCAGTGGCTGACATATCGTGAGGTTCTAGAGGGTTCGCATGAGGAGCTGAAAGAGTTTCAGTGGATGCCTTGATTTATGTATATATTTTTTTTGTCATACTCCCTGTATCTTCTTCTAGAATTCTCTCGTGTGAAAGAACTTTATATTTTCTTTATGACCATTTGGCTTGTCTCCCTCATTTTGGAATAATAATTTTCCTTTGTTGCTTTATTGAACTTAATTTTTTGTTGCCTACGTATTTTTGAAAGTAAGAGATCACTTGTTTGAACGAAGCTTGAATGGAATGAATATATTTTTTTATTGCGCGGACTGGACTTAAAGTATATATGTATTTTTTCTTTAAGTTGCCTACGTACCCTTAGATGGAAGGGATCAAGTCATGACGTAGTTCAAATTACATGATAAGTAAAAAAAAAAAAAATTACTTGGGTCGTTCACCTTTTAAGCTCGTGCGGGCCAGGAGCAACATGTAGTTTATACTCTTACGTTAAGGAGTATTACATTTCAAAAGATCCTATCTTCATCATGGTCTTGATCAGATCCTTCGTTGGTCGACTTCTTTTGAGTCGTCGACTTCTTCTGCGTTGATGTAGCATGAAGTTGCAAAGATTTCTTCCTCTTTCTTGATAGGAAGGAAACTTCTTGAGAAGAATTCTTTTAAGGTCACCCGTCGTCGAGGTTGAGAAAAATATTTGTTTTCTCTTCTCTCGTGTTTAGGCTTCCTCGAATTGATTTTTCCTTTCTTCTTTGAAAGCTTATTGTTTCGTTTATCATCTCGAAACATGCAATCTTCTTTCTGGACGGGTCTTTGTCGTCGTATTTTCTGACGAGCCACGACGGTCCAACATTTATCCTCATTTTCGACGACCTCATGTTTTACTTGAGAAATTTGTTTTGGGGTTTCATGTCCGAACCGAACAATTATTGGTTCGAAGGTCCCAAACTGGATCATACTTTCCTTTTGCTTCTCAAATGAGACCGGAGATAATTGAGCGTCGAAGTTCATTGTTACCGCAACGTGGTTTGATTGAGGTATTTCATCAAGGTCTAACTCAATTTTTCCCTCCTTAGCTAACTTTAGAATGAACTCTTTTAGGACAAAACATTTCTCCACTGGGTGGCTGATAACTCGATGATACTTACAATAGTTGGGATCATCGACTTTGTCCATTTCTTCTGGGCGCCTACACTCGGGAAACTCAATTAATCTTGTTTCCAGTAGTTGCTCTAACATGTCAGGAATGTCAGAGTTTGGAAACGGGTAGACTTTTTCTTGTTTTTCTTTTAAAGTAAGGCGACGTTTCTCGCCTCCGTCATTTCTTCTTTCTGTCTTGTTTTCCTTTCCTTTTGAGGAAAACCTGAAAGGGGTCGTGCTGACGACCATGGATTCTTCCACGACACTCTTCGTAATTTTTTCGGTGTCGTTTACTTCTTTCTTTATTTTCTTTATATCTGGGATTAGGAGGTCCTTGTTCCCTCTGTTGGCGATACTTGTTGCGTACTCAATGTTTAAAATAAATATGCAATGGTAGAGCACTCAGAACATGCAAGCATACATGATCTTGTAGCAAGTAATAAGTATTTTTTCACTCGATTTCCCACAGAGATTTATTCTTAGTTACTAGCGAAGTGTTTTGTTAAGTGAGATTGGGTGGATTAAGTGAGGTAGACTTGGTTTTGTTGTGCCTAATTACTAAGGAAAGTGTAAAGGATGGAAGCATAGACAAGTGCAAGTAAATAATAAACTTGAATGTAAAGAGAAGAGGATAACAAACGAAGAGAAAAATAGCTAAGGCAGAATTTTAACTAAGGGAATTGCGGAAACAACAATTATTTAGCAATGTTACTAACAGCGAAATGTGTGTAAATTGTGGAAACAAGGGCTACTAATGACTCCTCTATAGGCTTTTTTCACACGATTCTCAAGCAGTAGATCAACTCATCATGCATCAAACTAACTCATTCTCATGTATCTTCCGATTTCATGCATTAGATCCTTTAGTTTACTCATATCCAAGTAAGGTCTTAAGCATCTTTTTTAAAACATCAAGTAATGGTTTGTACTAGGAAAACGCCTATTCCTAGGTCGTTTTCTGGCTACCGTGGGAGGCTAGCATGAGTGTATGACTCTGAACTCTTACTCCTTCCAGAGGTTAGGAGTTCTTTGGACAAAATGGATGGCCAATCGAAATTGCCCGTGGGATGAAGCTTACATACAATCAATGCATTCGAGAGCTATCCTACATGCTTTAGTCACGTGTTTCTTCCTACAGATTTGTCATTAGCATGCCCTTATGCGATTTAGTTACTCATGGATGCAGATAGAATAGAAAGAGTAGATGAAGAAGACATACTTAGAAGAATATTAAAGACAAAACAGAAGAGGGAAACAGCCAACAGAAAAGGTGAAGAACTCGCGAATTGATGAAATGATACTTTGATTTACTAGGAATTGAACTAAACAAATGACAGCCTTAAAGAACTAAAGTAAAACAGAAAGCAACGAATTGAATTAGAGTAGCTATCGCAAGGAGAATAACAACAAACAACAAATGAAAACAGAAAGCTAAAACAGAAAGCAGTAAATTCGAGCGTGATCGCCTCGTCGCAGACGCCTCGGCTGAAGGGGGAAAAAGGCAAGCTTTGCTTGGATGAATCCAATCAGAAGAGAAGACAAACTTCTCTTCTTACTCTCAGATTATCGATTCCAATAGCTGAGACCTTCAATCCAACAACCGGATGAGAAAAATAGGAGAAAAGACTGCGCTGAGAAGAGAGTTCTACGCCTTTCGAGTGTGTTTCAACCTTCCACTTTGACCACCTTTTATAGTATTCTGCAGGTGCGATTGGGTCAAGGAGAACCATCCATTCTCAACGTCGTACTTCTACGTGGCCGCAAGAGAAAGAATGGATCCCTGAAAAGTCGGAACAAAACAGAAAATAGTTAGACAACTTACGGATTTCACTTAAAACATTGCGGTTTTAGCAATGTTTCCGCAATGCTTCCACAATGAGCAATTTTCAGTCTTTTAACTTCGTTTTTAATTCCTTTTCTTTCCTTTTGCATATAAGTCCTAATTTAGCTTTATTCTTCTAATTCTCATATATGAGCACGAGTTCAAGCTAAATCCTACCAAAAACACCTAAGAGTGCACATCTTTCTATAGAAAACAAGTCCTAAATGTGTCACTTTTGGAGACGTAACACACCCCCAAACTTAAGGTTTTGCTCGTCCTCGAGCAATCTAAGGACTTACTCAGGCTGCTTTTTTAACTCCTCTAACCACTTGCTGATTCCCCTAAGTTCCTATCTATGGCACTGCTGTCCTGTGACACACTTCTAAGTTTACAACTAACTTCTCATTTTGCTTCTTCTGACTTCGCATGCCTAATGATCCTACTGTTTCATTAACTCCCCACGACTGCTCTATTTGCTCCTGTCATATAGTGCAACTATCCCTAAGGTTTCAAATTCTACCTAGCTTTACCCCAGACTCAGTACATGCTTCTACTGCTTTAGCTTTTGAGCTGCCTAGCATTCCTTAGAGTCATGCCAGTCTTAGTACAAACTAGTGACAATAGTACATTCATAGAACAAACTAAACCCTGGCATCACTACATTGGATCGACATTCATCTCCCTAGACAAACCTAAATGCTACAACCTTGCGCTTAGCTAATTGAGGATCAGAGTTCTTTTATTCAGGACACCTAAGCACAAAGCTGCAACTCCTAGGCATACCTTCTTCTTCCTTCGTTTTTCCTTTTTCATTCTTTCTTTAGGGGCCTCTCCTTTGGTTGCCTTTTGATGCAATGCCACTTGTGGGTTACACACATGGCACTAATTACTCAGCAACTTTAAGAGAGACACCTCTTTTATTCTTTTTCATTTTTTTTCAGTTCATCATTTTTGCAAAGAAGAAGAAGAATGCTTATGTCTAAAGGGAGAGAGGAATGTTCCTAGGCCTAGGGTGGCCTCCCCCAAACTAAAACTCCTCATTGTCCCCAATGAGAGTCTGAGGTGGCACACCCCCAAACTTGTCCTAGAAGCATCTAGTCTAGGGCAAAACAAAGAGAATCTAAAAGGCCTAGGCATAGACAGAACATTCTTAAAGCAAATAACTCAGCCGCAGAAATTTCGTAAAAACAGTAAGGGAAGGACTTAAAGCTACGCATGCTGAGCAATTTAAGAGAACTAATTTAAACTATCAAAGGTGCCTTAAGACACTCATCCAGCATGCTTATAGATAGGCTATATAAGGTAGTCAAGAAAGCAGCAAAAGAACAAAATTGAAACAGAACCAGCCTAGCTAATCAGTCAGTCAAAAAGCATGCGATAACTAACAAAAGTTGCGGAGTCCGCATTAATTTCGCAATGAATATACAGGACAGATATCTCAGTGAGCAACCCTATTTACATGCTATTTCCAGTCATCACAGCTATACAAAAAGGATACTAAAACAACCTACCTATTCAGATATCATTTAACTATACTAAACTACCCTAAACAATCAAAAGAACGAACTAAAAACAGATCAAACATTGACTCAAAATACCAGAATTCACACAGTTTAACGAAAAGCAGTTTGATTTTTTCTCAAAGAGAGAACAGAAATACTCCCTCGAGTGCCCTTCAGTCTAGCACTCAGACGTCCTTAGCATCATCCCTCCGTGCTCTTGGAGGTGCCCATGGCGTCAGCAGGTCAGTGGGGAACTCAGGAAAGATGCAGCCAAACTGATCAGCAACGTCCTTATCCCTCGCTTGAGCATACTCAGCCCATTGCGCCATTTTCTTCTGAAGGTCCATCAGGAAGGCCATAGAGAGGGATTGAGCAGCAGCCAGGCCGTCTAGCTCAAATTCCATATTCCCCCTTTTTCGCATGCGCAGGCCTGTAGGCAGCTCCAGATGCCCCGTGTAGGCCAACTGTCTCTCCATCCTCTCGATTGGTACACCTGCACGTAAGCAAAGCTTAGTGATTGTGTTGGGGAAGAAAAGAGGACCCTTACCTTTCTTGGCACAGTCTGCTATTAAGGCTTTAATGACCTCACCAACATTGATAGTGAGGCCCCTCATGATCGCATATACCAGCAGCGATCTCCCTTGATTAATGGTGGTCTCGTGAGTTACTGGGGACAGACGCCTTCGCACGAAGGAGAACCAGACAGCTGCCTTGGCTGTGAGGGTAGCACTCATCAGAGTATGCTTCCCATTGCGCGAGATCGTCCAGGCTGCCTCAGGTTGGCCGGTGATACGCAGTGCTTCCTCCAATACACCCTCAGTTGGAGCGTCAATGATCCTCGCATAGTCAGTATGTTTCTGCCCCTTGAGGCCATAGGCTTCATTGATAGCCTTGGCTGAAAAGTCCACCTCAATTCCCCTTACCATGGATAGACCATCCTCGGGGTGCGTCAGATTTGCATAGAAGTCGTATACCATGCTGGAATAGGCAGGGATGGGCGGTCGGCAAAGCTCTTCCCAACCGTGGTTGGTGATCCCTGCGCGCAAGAACTGCGGCAGGTCTGCCAAAGCATCAAGGAACCCCTTCTCATGGAGTAGGTCCCGTTTCCTCAAATCATTGCCCCTTGACTCGGCATCTGAAGACACATACCTCACAGATTGAGGTTCATCTTCGGGGTACAACTTGGCTTTCCCCTTATCCCGTGCCTTGGCCGACTCAGCAGCCTCGACCTTCAGCCTCTTCAATGAAGGCTCACCACTGACCTTTCTCTTCTTGGATTTCTTTGAAGCTTTTGGCCGTTTGGCCTTGACAACATTGGGCACCTTCTTCCTCAGCCGTGCCCTGGTAGTGATCTGCTGGAGGCAGTCCCCCAACGTCTCATCCATCGAATCTCCCCCCTTTGCTGGGCTATCGGGGTTGACTTCCCTCAAAGGAGAGAAGACCTCATCTTCTTCAGCCGTTTCTTCGCTTGGTGCTGATTCTTGATGTTCTTCACTCGGAATTTCAGGCTCGGGCGTTTGCGATGACGGCGATGCCTCAGGGCTCTGTGGAGGTGGAGATAGCTCAGGGCTTTGTGGAGATGGCGATGGCTCAGGGCTTTGTCTGGCCGTCTCGTAGGATGGACGACCACTCCCTTGACTCTCCACGGTGGGAGTCTTTTCCTTGATCGGTGCGTCTTCGACAGCCATCTTCCACTTTCGCTTCTTGGGCGTTCCTGCTGGTTCAGATGGACCAGCAGGGATTTCGGTCACCATCTTCCACTTCTTCTTGCGGATAGGAAGCTTGGGGGGTCGTTCGGGTCGCGTGGCTTCGACATCTGCCAAGGCAAGTAGTGCCTCTCTCGCAGCTGCCTCTGCGTCGGTTGCCTTCTTCTTGGAAGCAGATCTCTCAGCCCGTGTAAGCACCATGGTCGAATCGGAAAAATCTGAAAAGAGGAATTACAGAGGAAGAAGAAGATAGTTTTCTTGAAGTTTAACGCATGAAGGAAGCGTACGGGCCACAGCTGTTCTAACGGCTATTTGTAATCAAGTGAATCCCAACGGCTATTTCTGTTGCAGATTCCGCAAATCCACCGCAATTAAATGGCCGTTGGAAATTTTTCTTGATTTAAAATCCAAGATTCTCATCACTCAATCTTTGATTTGGCCCGATTTCTTCCCCGATTTTTTTACCCTTGATTCATCTCCTTGATTTCCTCTTTTGATCCCCTATTAAAAGAAGTAAAATTAACATCAAATTCGTAATAAAAATTACACATAAACACACAAAAATAACAATCGAAAAAATACAAAATAGAAAATAAACTAAGGCATAGCCTCGTATGGACGAGCTCAGTAATCACTCGTCCTCTCTCGGTCCTATTTTCAAGCTTCAGATAAGAGGAAGGCCGAGAGAGTCTTCACATCTCCTTCCTCATAGTAATGTTTCAAACGTGCACCATTGACCATAAACGGTTGCTCATTCTGCAGGTTCCTAATCTCAACTGCACCATGAACAAACACATTAGTTATAACAAAAGGACCTGACCATCTGGACTTAAGTTTGCCTGGGAATAATCTCAACCTGGAGTTAAATAACAAGACATGCTGGCCTTTCTTAAAGTCCTTAATCCTAAGTCTACTGTCATGCCAAATTTTTGTTTTTTCCTTATACATTTTAGCATTTTCATAGGACATATGTCTCAGCTCATCGAGCTCATGCAGGGGCCGCAATGTTCCCGCATCGGTCACGCAATAATTCAGCTCTTTCAGTGCCCAAAATGCTTTGATTTCCAATTCGAATGGTAAGTGACATGCTTTGCCATACACAAGTCTATAAGGAGACATACCTAGGGGTGTCTTATATGCAGTCCTATACGCCCAAAGTGCATCCTCGAGTTTAAACGACCAATCTTTTCTATTGGGTTTGACCACTTTTTCGAGTATGTTTTTAATCTCCCTATTTGATATTTCAGCTTGTCCATTCGAATGTGGGTGATAAGGGGTGGCTACTCTATGTCTAACATTGTACTTAGCCAACACTTTTTCCATAGCTTTATTAATAAAGTGGGTCCCTTCATCACTAATTATAGCACGAGGTGTACCAAACCTAGTAAAGATATGTCTATTAAGGAACTTGATGACTGTTTTGGCATCATTGGTTGGACATGCTATGGTTTCTACCCATTTAGATACATAGTCTACAGCTACAAGTATATAAAGGTTACCTGCTGATGGGGGAAATGGTCCCATGAAGTCAATGCCCCACACATCAAAGAGCTCTAACTCTAGGATGTAAGTGAGAGGCATCTCATCCTTTCGACTAAGGTTACCTGTTCTCTGACATTCATCACAGCTATGTGCGTATTCGTTGGCATCTTTGAAGATCGTGGGTCAATAGTAGCCACTCTGGAACACCTTTGCAGCTGTTCTTTGGCCACCAAAGTGTCCACCATAGGGGGCTGTATGGCAGTGCTGCAGCACAGACTTCGCGTCAGCAGCTGACACACACTTCCCCAGCAAACCATCTGCACATGTCTTGTAGAGTGTAGGGTCGTCCCATATGAATTTCCTAGCTTCATGTAGGAACCTCTTCTTCTCTTGGCCTCCCTTGAAAGTTGGTAGTACCTGCGAGGCAAGGAAGTTAGCAATATCAGCAAACCAAGGTTCCTCATCGTTATCACGATGTGCTAACACAAAGACATGCTCATCGATAAATGCATCAGAAATTGCGGTTTCCGCAATGTTATCGCAATTATGTGGCAATCTGGAAAGATGATCCGCAACTACATTCTCGCATTCTTTCTTATCTCTAATGTCTAGATCAAATTCTTGCAGCAACAATACCCATCTAATCAACCTAGGCTTAGCATCAGCCTTCCTCATAAGGTATTTTAGTGCAGAATGATCAGTGTACACGATTGTCCTAGTGCCTACAATGTAATTCCTAAACTTCTCGCAGGCAAACACTACAGCTAGCATTTCCTTTTCCGTGGTTGTGTAATTACATTGTGCCTCATTAAGTGTCTTACTAGCATAGTATACAGGGTGTGTTAGTTTGTAAATCTTTTGTCCTAGCATAACCCCTACTGCATAATCACTTGCATGACATAACATCTCAAATGGAAGGTCCCAATTTGGTCCTACTATAATAGGTGCTTTGACTAATGCTTTCTTAAGGGTTGTCCAGGCTAGTAAACATTCTTTTGAGAAGATAAATGGCTTATTCAGCTCTAGAAGCTCACACAAAGGTTTGGATATCTTTGAGAAGTTCTTAATGAACCTTCTATAGAAACCTGCGTGTCCTAAGAAACTTCTAATAGCTTTCACATTCTGAGGTTCCACTAACTTCTCTATTATTTCAATCTTCGCCCTATCGACCTCTACTCCTGCTCTAGACACTCTATGACCTAGGACTATCCCTTCTTCCACCATAAAGTGGCATTTCTCCCAATTAAGGACTAGGTTGGTCTCCTCACACCAAGCTAGGACTTGTCCTAAGTTCTCTAAGCAATTTGTGAATAAATCACCAAAGACCGAGAAGTCATCCATAAATATTTCTATCATGGAGTCATCTAAATCCGAGAAGATGGCCAACATGCACCTTTGGAACGTTGCTGGTGCATTGCATAGGCCAAAAGGCATTCTGCGAAAAGCAAACGTTCCAAAGGGACAGGTGAAGGTCGTTTTCTCCTGGTCCACAGGGTCTATGGTGATCTGGTTATATCCCGAATAACCATCTAGAAAGCAGTAATAAGCTCTACCAGCTATCCTATCCAACATCTGATCTATGAATGGTAGAGGGAAGTGATCTTTTTTTGTTTCTTTATTCAAATTTCTATAGTCCATACAGACTCTCCATCCTGTAATAGTTCTAGTTGGAATCAGTTCATTGCTCTCATTCACTACTACAGTCATCCCCCCCTTCTTAGGTACACACTGAATTGGACTCACCCACTGACTACTGGCTATGGGGATGATTACACCTGCATCTGACCATTTTATGATCTCTTTTTTAACTACCTCTTTCATAGAGGGGTTCAACCTACGTTGGTGATCTACTCGGGGTGTATGTTCTTCTTCCAATATTATCTTATGCATGCAGTAAGAAGGGCTAATACCTCTAATGTCAGCAATCGTCCATGCAATAGCCTTTTTATGTTGCTTAAGTAATAATATCAGCTCAATTTCATGCTTTTCACTCAATTTAGACGAAATAATAACAGGCAGAGTATCATTACTTCCTAGATATGCATACTTAAGATGAGTGGGTAAAGGTTTCAATTCTAAGATAGGTGGATGCTCAATGGATGGTTTTAATGGATTCATGGATCTGTCAGTCAAGTCATTATTCATACAAACATGTTGTATTTTATCCACAGGTATATCCATTATTTCAGAAATATTTAAATCAGTTACATCTAATTGTACATAATTATTGGCATGCTTAATCAATAATTCATGCTCAAGCTGTTCTTCCATCAGTGAATCTACTATGTCCATGCTTGCACAAGATTCAGAGTCAGAGGGGTACCTTAGAGCCTTAAAGACACTAAACTTAACCTCCTCATCATGAACCCTCATGGTGAGCTCACCTTTCTGGACATCAATCAAGGCCCTACCTGTGGCTAGAAATGGTCTGCCTAATAGGATGGGGACCTCCTTGTCTGCTTCATAATCCAGGATGATGAAATCTGCAAGAAAAATGAACTTGTCAACCTTGACAAGAATATCCTCTATCTTACCCTCAGGGTAGGCTATGGATCTATCTGCCAACTGCAAGGTGACAGTGGTAGGACGTGCTTCTCCTATTCCAAGCTGACGGAATAGTGATAGAGGCATGAGGTTTATGCTGGCTCCCAGGTCACAAAGAGCTCTGCCCACGTGCTTGCCTCCTAACTCCACTGGTAGGGTGAAGGAACCAGGATCCTTCTCCTTCTTCGGTAGCTTGTTCTGGAGTATAGCACTGCACTCCTCAGTGAGATTCACTGTTTCAAATTCACCAATAATTTTCTTGTTAGTGATTATATCCTTTAAAAACTTAACATAAGAAGGCATGGACTGTAAAACCTCTACAAACGGAATATTAACATGCACTTGCTTAAGAATTTCTAAAAATTTGTTAAAGTGCACTTCCTGTTCTTGTTTTTTCTTTAGCCTTCGAGGGAATGGAGGTGGTGGCACATATGTAGGCACTTCAGGCCGCCTCAAGATAGGTGGGGGCCTTGGAATTTCTTCTGGTTCCTCTATGATTGGTTCCAGCCTTGCCTTCGTTGTGCTTGTTGATGGTTGACCTTGGTTTGGCAGAGAATCCAGTGGAGCACTAGACTCTTCATTCTCTACTCTCTTTGGGGTTTCTCTAGTGTTGCTCACCAATGGTCTCCCACTTTGAAGTTCAATCGCTTGAACTTGCTCTTTCCCATCCCTTCTTGGCACCTCAGTGTCAGCAGGTAGTCTACCTTGGGGCCTACTTTTTAGTTCATTGGCTAATTGCCCTATTTGGTTCTCTAGGCTCCTGAGGGTAGCTTGCTGACTTTGTAGAGTAGCATCATTCTTTGCAATGTACTCTTTAAGTAGATTTTCTACAGATGACCCTACTGGTTGGTTGTATGGTTTTTGATACATGGATTGGTTATTTTGGGGAGTGAAACCAGGTGTTCCACTCGGTCTTGGCTGGTTGGGGGCTTGGTTAGTATTTTGTTGGCCACCCCATGAGAGATTTGGGTGGTTCCTCCAACCAGGATTGTAAGTGTTAGAGTAGGGGTTGTTCGTAGGCTGCTGCTGGCTTCCCACATAGCAGACTGAGGCTGGATTCCCAGGGCAGTATTCATACAGGTGCCCTTCCCCACAGAACCCACAGACTAGTGTCTCACCTTGATTCGGTTGTGTGCCCATTGACATGGCTGTGGCGGTGTTGACACTAGTTTGGAGATTGGCTTGAGCCATTTGTTTAACTAGATTGGTCAGAGCGCTTATTTGGCTACTCATGGCATTGAGTGCGTCCTTATCTTGAGCTCTACTTGGCTCTATTGGATCGTCTGACCACCTACAGTGAGATGCTGAGATCTTCTCCAGGATCTCATAGGCTTCGTTATAACTTTTGGAAAGCATGGAACCACCAGCTGATGAATTTAGCACTTGCCTGGTGCTGGGGTTGCATCCTTTGAAAAAGACCTCTATTTGGATACACCATGGAATGCCATGGTGTGGACATTTAAGCAGAAGGTCCTTGAACCTTGTCCAAGCTTCGTGAAGAGATTCGTTTTCGGCTTGTTTGAACTTGATTATGTCATCACGAAAGGTTGAATTCCTATCAGGTGGGAAATATTTTACTAGGAATTTCTCTGCCAAGTCTGTCCAATTGAGAACCGATCCGGAAGGTAATGAGTTTAACCACGTTTTTTCTTTATCCCTTAAAGAGTAAGGGAAAAGGTAAAGCCTCAAAGCTTCTTGGGAAACTCCAGGGATAAGGAATGTATCACTAACTCCTAGGAAGTTTCTAAGATGGTTGTGGGGGTCCTCATTTTCCACTCCAAAGAATTGTCCCACAGTGGACAACATTTGGAACATTACTGGCTTTAACTCGAATGAGTTGGCAGTAATTTCAGGGCGGATTATGCTTAGCTCCCCAGGCATAGGTACTAGGTAGGAGAGGATGGCACTATCCTTATCATTCGCTATTTCGATGGGATTGCGAGTGGTAGGTACCGGATTTGGGACTGGTCTTTCCATTTCGATGTGTAGGGATTGCGAAGACTCCGCAGAATCAGCAATTGTTTGAGGTATAGAAGGTTGTTTAAAGAGACGTTTCTTAGCTTTGTTTCTGGCCCTAAGTAATCTCTCAGGCTCAGGATTGAACTCTAGATCGCTACTTGAATGCTCATTCATAAACTAACCCAAGGGTACCTGCAAAAGAAATGAGAAAAGATTAGCTCCAATAGATACTAAACTTTGTGTTTCTAACTAAACAAACTTCGTTTTTACTAAACAAAATCCCCGGCAGCGGCGCCAAAAACTTGTTGCGTGCTCAATGTTTAAAATAAATATGCAATGGTAGAGCACTCAGAACATGCAAGCATACATGATCTTGTAGCAAGTAATAAGTATTTTTTCATTCGATTTCCCACAGAGATTTATTCTTAGTTACTAGCGAAGTGTTTTGTTAAGTGAGATTGGGTGGATTAAGTGAGGTAGACTTGGTTTTTTTGTGCCTAATTACTAAGGAAGGTGTAAAGGATGGAAGCATAGACAAGTGCAAGTAAATAATAAACTTGAATGTAAAGAGAAGAGGATAACAAACGAAGAGAAAAATAGCTAAGGCAGAATTTTAACTAAGGGAATTGCGGAAACAGCAATTATTTAGCAATGTTACTAACAGCGAAATGTGTGTAAAGTGTGGAAACAAGGGCTACTAATGACTCCTCTATAAGCTTTTTCACACGATTCTCAAGCAGTAGATCAACTCATCATGCATCAAACTAACTCATTCTCATGTATCTTCCGATTTCATGCATTAGATCCTTTAGTTTACTCATGTCCAAGTAAGGTCTTAAGCATCTTTTTTAAAACAGCAAGTAATGGTTTGTACTAGGAAAACGCCTATTCCTAGGTCGTTTTCTGGCTACCGTGGGAGGCTAGCATGAGTGTATGACTCTGAACTCTTACTCCTTCCAGAGGTTAGGAGTTCTTTGGACAAAATGGATGGCCAATCGAAATTGCCCGTGGGATGAAGCTTACATACAATCAATGCATTCGAGAGCTATCCTACATGCTTTAGTCACGTGTTTCTTCCTACAGATTTGTCATTAGCATGCCCTTATGCGATTTAGTTACTCATGGATGCAGATAGAATAGAAAGAGTAGATGAAGAAGACATACTTAGAAGAATATTAAAGACAAAACAGAAGAGGGAAACAACCAACAGAAAAGGTGAAGAACTCGCGAATTGATGAAATGATACTTCGATTTACTAGGAATTGAACTAAACAAATGACAACCTTAAAGATCTAAAGTAAAACAGAAAGCAACGAATTGAATTAGAGTAGCTATCGCAAGGAGAATAACAACAAACAACAAATGAAAACAGAAAGCTAAAACAGAAAGCAGTAAATTCGAGCGTGATCGCCTCGTCGCAGACGCCTCGGCTGAAGGGGAAAAAAGGCAAGCTTTGCTTGGATGAATCCAATCAGAAGAGAAGACAAAATTCTCTTCTTCCTCTCAGATTATCGATTCCAATAGCTGAGACCTTCAATCAAACATCCGGATGAGAAAAACAGGAGAAAAGACTGCGCTGAGAAGAGAGTTCTACGCCTTTCGAGTGTGTTTCAACCTTCCACTTTGACCTCATTTTATAGTATTCTGCAGGTGCGATTGGGTCAAGGAGAACCATCCATTCTCAACGTCGTACTTCTACGTGGCCGCAGGAGAAAGAATGGATCCCTGAAAAGTCGGAACAAAACAGAAAAAAGTTAGACAACTTACGGATTTCACTTAAAACATTGCGGTTTTAGCAATGTTTCCGCAATGCTTCCACAATGAGCAATTTTCAGTCTTTTAACTTCTTTTTTAATTCCTTTTCTTTCCTTTTGCATATAAGTCCTAATTTAGCTTCATTCTTCTAATTCTCATATATGAGCACGAGTTCAAGCTAAATCCTACCAAAAACACCTAAGAGTGCACATCTTTCTATAGAAAACAAGTCCTAAATGTGTCACTTTTGGAGACGTAACAATACTCAACTCCATATCATGGGCGCGAGTCGCTAACTCTTCAAATGTGTGGGGCTTTATCCCTTGTAGGATGTAATGAAGCCCCCAAGGCATGTCGTTGATGCACATTTCGACAGCGGACACCTCGGTGAGTCGATCCTTGCAGTCGAGACTCAACGATCTCCAACGGTTGATGAAATCGATGACTGAGTCGCCCATTCTTTGGTTAGCGTGCGAGAGTTCGGACATACTAACTGTTCGCCTCGTACTGTAGAAGGGATTCAAGAAGTCTCTCTCAAACTGCTCCCAACTGTCAATCGTCTCGGCTTTCAAGTCGGTGTACCAGTCGAAGGCGTTTCCTTTTAGAGTTCGGACGAATTGCCTAACCAGCAAGTCTCCGCGAGTTCCAGCATTCTCGCACGTTTCGACGAAGTGGGCAATGTGTTGTTTAGGATTGCCCTTCCCATCAAACTGTTGAAATTTTGGCGGCTGGTACCCGGTGGGCATTCTCAAGTTGTCGATCCTCTTTGTATACGGTTTGGTATACAAGAGGGAGCTTTGGGTGGGTCCACCGTATTGAGCTCTGATAGTGTTCATGATCTTGTCTTGCAGTTGTTGGACAGACAACGAAGCGACCGACGTTGAGTGATGCGGTTGGTCTTCTTGGATGACATTTTTTTCTTTGTCATTCCTCCTTGCTGCAGGAGTTAGACTTGACTCTGCAGCCTCTCGACTTTGCATCTGATTTCTCAATTGGGCAATCTCGAGGTCTCGTTCTTCAACTGCTTTCATCAGAAAATTTAATTTCTTTTCCATTTCAGCCATTGCTTCATCGTTAGTGCGTGCGTCTGCCATCATTACAGACATCACATTTGGATCATACCCCTTGTTTGATTGATCAGATGAGGGAATAAATTCATCATACAAGAAATTTTCCTGAATGATTATCCCCTCACGCGCAGACTCTGTCATTCTTTCCTCCATAACATTTATTTCAGTCATCATGGCGGACGCTACGTCAGAATCGAGCTCAAATAAAGGGTTACACCTGACAACAAATTTGTCACTTGTAGGTGCCTCAGACAATGTCATTCTTTCTTCCATAGTATTTGTTTCAGTCGTTATGACGGATGCTACGTCAGAATCGAGCTTGAACAGAGGGTTACTGTTGCGTGCTCAATGTGTTAATAAGAATAAGCAATAAGAGAGAGAGAGCACTCAGAACATGCAAGCATACATGATCTTATAGCAAGTAGTAAGTATATTTCATTCGTTTTCCCACAGAGACTTATTTTTAGCTATTCGCGAAGTGTTTTGTTAAGAAAGAAGGGGTGGATTTGATGGGGTAAAATTGGTTTTTAATTGTCTAATTTTTGCTGAATGTGTAAAGGGTAGTAACATAAACGAGAACAAGTCAAAGCTAAACTAAAATGACAAGAAACGAAATTAATAAATGAATGCAAAGATAGCGGAACAGAATGGAAACTTAGACGGAATTGCGAAGACCGCAATTCTACCGCAATTACATTAACAGCGAAAGTGTGTAAATGGGCGAATTAAGGGCTACTAACGACTATCCTATAGGCATTTTTATACGATTCTCAAGCACTGGATCTACTCTCTATGCATCAAACTATCTCAATCTCATGTATCGTCCGATTTCATGCATTAGATTCTTTAGTTTACTCAACTCAAAGTAAGGTCTTAAGCATCTTGTTAAGGCAGAAAGATATGGTTTGTACTAGGGAAACGCCTATTCCTAGGTCGTTTCCTGGTTACCTTGAAAGGCTAGTATGATTAATATGACTCTGAACTCTTACTCCTTCCAGAGGTTAGGAGTTCTTTGGACAAAATGGATGGCCAATCGAAATTGCCCGTGGGATGAAGCTTACATACAATCAATGTTCGAGAGCTATCCTACATGCTTGATTCACGTTTTTTAGCCTATGGAGTTGTCATTAGCATGCCCCTAGGTGACTTAGTTGCTCATGGATATAGGGAGAACAGAACTAAAAGATAAAACAGACATGCTTCGAAGGGAAATGTGCTTAAAACAGTAAAGGAAAACAGTAGAATGTAAAGGAACGAAACTGTGAAATACTGAACTTTGCGTTTGATTAATTGATTGTTTGAATGAATAATAAAGATACTTAAAGTAAAGAACAGCAAGACAGAACACAACGAAATGAACTGACTGAACCACTAGAACAGAAACAACACAAGACAGAGTTTGTAAAGTAGAAATGAAAAATAGAAAGCAATAAACAGCTCGAATGACTCGTTGCAGTCGCCTCGAATGAAGGATGAGAAAGGTCAGCCTTGCTTGGATGAATCCAATCGAGAGAGAAGAAGAATCTCCTCTCCTTCCTATCAGATTATCGATTCCAACAGCTGAGCTTCGCAAACCAGCAGACGGCAAAGGAAAACAGGAGAAAAGATGGACTGCGAGAAGACTTCTACGCTTTCGGATGATGTTTGAATCTCCGACTTTGACCCCCTTTTATAGTAGTTTGCAGGTGCGTTTGGGCCAAGGAGAACCATCAATCTTCAACGTCGTATATCAGAATGGATGGAGGAGAAAGAACGAATCCCTGAAATCACGGAATTTAACAGAAAAAGATCAGTCAACTTACGGTTTTCACTTGAATAATTGCGGCTTCAGCAATGTTTTCGCAATGCTGTCGCAATGCAGTTTTTTTTCATTCTTTTCCTTCGGTTTTTAACCCTTTTCTTTCCTATTGTGCATAAGTCCTAATTTAGCTACCTTCTTCTCATTCTCATATTTAAGCATAGGTTTAGGCTAAATGCTATCAAAAACACCTAAAAGTGTACATCTTCTTAAGCTAAATGGGTCCTAAATAAGTCACTTTCAGAGACTTAACACACCCCCAAACTTAAGGTTTTGCTTGTCCTCAAGCAATCAAAGGACTTCCCTAGGCTGCTGTTTCTCCTTCTTTAACCACTTACTAACTCCCCTATATCCCTACCTATAGCACTGCTGTCCTGTGACACACTTCTAAGCTTAAAACTACCCTCTTATCTAGCTTCTTCTGACTTCGCCTGCCTAACACTCCATCTGTTTCCATTAACTCCCTACAACTGATCTTCTTGCTTTTGTCATATCATGCCACTATCCCTAAAGTTTCAAATTCTGCCTAGCTTTACCTCAGACTCAGTACATGCTTCTAGTTTTATTTTTAATGTGCCTAGGATTCCTTAGAGTCATGCCAGTCTTAGTATTAACGGTGACAGTAGTACTTTTTAGAGAACAACCTAAACCCTGGCATCACTACATTGGATATACACTCATCTCCCTAAACAACCCTACAAGTTACAACTTTGTCCTTAGCTAATTGAGGATCAGAGTTCTTTTTAAATAGGACATCTAAGCCACAAAGTTATAACTCCTAGGTATACATTCTTCTTCCCTATTCTTTTCCCTTTTTCTTACTTAGGTGGGGCCTCTCCTCTTGTTGCCTTTTGATGCAATGCCATTTGTGGGTCACACACTTGGCACTGATTACTTAGCAACCTAAGAGAGACTCCCCTCTTTATTCTATTTTTCATTTTTTTTTTTTTTCCAGTTCATCATTTTTTGTAAAGGAGAAGAAGAATGCTTATGTTTCTAAGGGAGAGAGGAATGTTCCTAGGCCTAGGGTGGCCTCCCCCAAACTTCAACTACTCATTGTCCCCAATGAGTGTCTGTGGTGGCACACCCCCAAACTATCCTAGAAGCATCTAGTCTAAGGTAAAACAAAGAGAATCTAAAGCCTTAGGCATAGACAAAACATACAAACGGCAAACATCACAGCAGCAGTAATTTAAAAAAAACAGACAGATAAGGGCTTAAAGCTGTGCATGCTGAGCTTTTTAGAGGTTGATTTAAACTATCAAAAGGGTGTCCTATGACACTCATTCAGCATGCATTTAGATAAGCTATATATGGTAGTCATGATAGCAGCAAAAGATGGAATTTAAACAGATCACAGCCTAGCTAAACAGACAGTCCAAAACATGCTTTCAGTCATAAAAATTGCGGGGACCGCAATTATTTCGCAATTAAGTCAGGGCAGATATAACAGTGATTAAGGCCCCTAAGCATGCTCTTTTCAATCATTCAAACTCTTCTAAAAATAAAACAAAACTAACCTACCTAGTCACCTATCATCAGACTATACTAAGCAAGATTAAAAACAGAAAACTAAGCATCTAAAACAGATCAAAAGTGGACTAAAAAACAGCATAATTCACATAGTCTAAAAAACAGCAAAATTGTTTTTTTTTTTCTAAGGGAACAGCAATACTCCCTTCAGTGCAATTCAAACCAGCACTCAAACGTCTTCATCCTCATCTGGTTGTCGTGGTCGTGGAGGCACCCATGGAGTCAGGAGATTTGTAGGGAAGTCAGGGAAGATGCACCCAAGTTGGTCTGCAACCTCCTTGTCCCTTGCCTGCGCGTACGTGGCCCATTGAGCCATCCTCTTCTGCATATCCATCAGGCACGCCATGGATAGTGACTGATCAGCAGCCAGCCTATCTAGTTCGAATTCCATGTTCCCCTTCCTCTTCAGCCGTAAGCCAGCAGGTAACTCCAAGTGGCCTGTGTAAGTCATTTGCTGCTCCATGCGCTCGATTGGAACTCCTGCAAGCAAACATAGTTTGGTTATGGTGTTAGGGAAAAACAGTGGTCCCTTACCTTTCTTGGCGCACTCAGCAATGGCGGCTGACATGATTTCCCCCACATTGACCGTGAGACCTCGCATAATGGCGTAGACCAGCAGCGATCTGCTCTGGTTGATGGTCGTCTCATGGGTCACAGGGGACAGCTTTCTCCTCACAAAGGCAACCATACAGCTGCCTTTGCTGTCAGGTTGGCACTCATGAGGGTGTGCCTCCCATTGCGTGATACAGTCCACGCTGCTTCAGGCTGGCCAATTGTTCGAATGGCCTCCTCCAGCACTGCCTCAGTAGGCTCATCAACGATCCTCGCATAATCAGTGTGTCTTTGGCCCTTGAGGCCATAAGCTTCGTTGATGGCTTTTGCTGAGTAGTCCACCTCTACTCCTCTTACCACAGAGAGCCCCTCTTCAGAGTTGCGCAGGTTGGCGTAGAAGTCGTATACCATAGCTGTGTAAGCCGGATTAGGTGGCCTATATAATTCCTCCCAGCTGTGATTTATAATTCCTGCGCGCAAGAACTGCGGTAGGTTAGCAGGTCTGTCGAGGAAGCCCTTCTCGTGCAGCAACTCCCTCTTCCTCAACTCAACGCCTCTGGACTCAGCGTCAGAGGACACATACCTCACTGACTGAGGCTCATCTTCAGGGTAGAGCTTGGCCTTCCCTTTATCTGCTGGCTTGGCTGACTCGGCAGCCTCAACCTTGAGTCGTTTGAGCGATGGCTCAGTGCTTTCTTTTTCTGACGAAGGCACCTTCTTGGCCTTCTTCTTCTTCAGCTTCTTGGATCGCTTGGCCTTAAGAGTCTTGGCCTTCTTATTCTTCTTGAGCTTTGCCTCAATGGTGATCTGCTGCAGGCACGCCCCCAACGTCTCTTCCATTGAGTCAGTCTTCTGTTCAAGACTCTCCGGGCTGTCTTCCCTCATAGGAGAGAAGACCTCGTCTTCCTCAGCATCTCCACTGCCCTGCGTTGACTCTTGGTACTCCCGATATGGGAATTCAGGATCAGGCCGTGGAGAAGCGTGAGACGGCGTGGTGCTCTGTGCTGCTGCAGGTGTCTGTGCAGAACTCAGTGGTGAAGACGGCTCAGGGCTCTGGGCAGGCGGAGATGAAGGGAGCTCTGGGTTCTGCACTGGTTCAGATGGTGAAGGGCTGTGCGCAGGCGATGCAGATGGCGACGAACCCTTCTTGGTCGACTCGTGGGACGCACGATCCGTTTCTTGACTCCCCACAGAGGGAGTCTTTGCTTTGCTTGGTTCGGCGGCCATCTCGACACTCCACCGGCGCTTCTTGGGTGTGCCCGCTGGTTCAGAAGGTCCAGCAGGGATTTCTGTGACAACCCTCCACTTCTTCCTACGGATCGGAAGCTTGGGAAGGCGTTCAGTCCGCGCAGCGTCAGCCGTAGCCAAGGCGAGCAGTGCGTCTCTCGCAGGTGTTTCAGCAGCGTCGTCAGCCCTCTTCTTGGCTGCAGATCTTTCAGCCCGTGTGAACACCATTGTTGAGTCTTGGAGGTTTGGAGAGAAGAATCAAAGATGAAGAGAATCGCAGTTTTCTTGGAAATCAGAGAGTGGGAGAATCGTATCGATCAAGCGCCTTCTAACGGATATAAAGGAAACGGCTAAATCCCAACGGCTATATTTTGCGGATCCTGCAATTCCAGCGCAATTTTAGGGATATTTTTTCATCAAAATGTCAATCTTTGCTCGCCCGTATCTTTTATTTGGCTCAATCTTTTCTTGATTTTTAAAGCTGGAATTATTCTCCTTGATTCCCTCTTTCGATTCCCTACAAAAAGAAATAAAAACAACATCAAATTCGTAATTAAAATCACACAACAAAACACACAAATGATAACCGGAAAATCGCAAAAAATAAACTAAGGCATGAGCCTTATGTTGACGAGCACAGCAATCACTCGTCCTCTCTCGTTCTCGTTTTCATGCTTCATTCAAGAGGAAGGCCGAGAGAGTCTTCACATCTCCTTCCTCATAGTAGTGCTTCAACCTTGCACCATTAACCATAAACGGCTGGCCTTGCTGCAAGTTCTTTATCTCTATGGCACCATGAACAAACACATTAGTAATCACAAATGGACCTGACCATCTAGACTTAAGTTTCCCTGGAAATAGTTTCAACCGTGAGTTAAACAACAAAACAAGTTGACCCTTCTTAAAGTCCTTAACTCTAAGTCTACTATCGTGCCAAATCTTGGTCTTTTCCTTATACATCTTAGCATTTTCATAGGCCATATGTCTAAGCTCATCAAGCTCATGTAATTGCAAAGACCTCAGTGTTCCTGCATCCTTTACACAAAAATTCAATTCCTTCATGGCCCAAAATGCTTTGTTTTCTAACTCAAGTGGTAAGTGACAAGCCTTGCCATATACCAGCCTATAAGGAGACATACCTAGGGGTGTCTTATATGCTGTCCTATAAGCCCAAAGTGCATCCTCAAGCTTAAAGGACCAGTCTTTCCTATTAGGTTTCACCACTTTTTCTAGGATGTTCTTAATTTCCCTATTTGAAATTTCAGCTTGTCCATTCGAGTGTGGGTGATAGGGAGTGGCTACTCTATGTCTAATGTTATACTTAGCCAATACTTTCTCCATAGCCTTGTTAATGAAATGTGTCCCCTCATCACTAATGATGGCACGAGGTGTCCCAAACCTAGTAAAAATGTGCCTATGCAAGAATTTGGTGACTGTTTTAGCATCATTATTGGGACATGCTTTGGCCTCTACCCACTTGGAAACGTAGTCTACTGCTACTAAAATGTAAAGGTTACCTGATGATGGAGGGAATGGCCCCATGAAGTCAATGCCCCACACATCAAAGAGCTCCAACTCTAAGATGTAGGTGAGGGGCATCTCATCCTTTCGACTGAGGTTACCTGTTCTTTGGCATTCATCGCAGCTGTGGGCATAGTTGTGGGCATCTTTGAAGATCGTTGGCCAATAGTAGCCACTCTGAAATACCTTTGCAGCTGTTCTCTGGCCACCAAAGTGTCCACCATAAGGAGCTGTGTGGCAGTGCTGCAGCACAGACTTCGCTTCAGCAGCTGAAACACACTTCCTTAGCAAGCCGTCAGCACAGGTTCTGTAAAGTGTGGGGTCATCCCATATGAATTTCCTTGCTTCATGAAGGAACCTCCTCTTCTCTTGTCCTCCCTTGAAAACTGGTAAAACCTGTGATGCACGGAAGTTAGCAATGTCAGCAAACCAAGGTTCCTCATCGTTATCACGATGAGTCAAAGCAAAGACATGTTCATCAATGAAAGCATCAGAAATTGCGGGGTCCGCAATTTTTTCGCAATTGTGCTGCAATCGAGACAGGTGATCCGCAACCACATTTTCACATCCCTTCTTGTCTCGAATGTCCAAATCAAACTCTTGTAGCAGCAGTACCCACCTAATCAACCTAGGCTTAGCATCAGCCTTCCTCATAAGATACTTCAAGGCAGAATGGTCAGTGTACACAATTGTCCTAGTGCCTACAATATAGTTTCTAAATTTTTCGCAAGCAAACACTACAGCAAGCATCTCTTTCTCAGTAGTTGTATAATTACATTGAGCCTCATTTAAAGTTTTACTAGCATAATAGACAGGGTGTGTTAGCTTGTCAATCTTCTGTCCTAACATGACTCCTACAGCATAGTCACTGGCATCACATAACATCTCAAAGGGAAGATCCCAATCTGGTCCTACTATGATAGGGGCTGTGACTAGTGCTTTCTTAAGGGTTGTCCAAGCTACTACACATTCCTTAGAGAAGATGAATGGCCTGTTTAGTTCTAGAAGCTCACACAGAGGCTTGGCTATCTTAGAAAAGTCCTTAATGAACCTTCTGTAGAAGCCAACATGCCCTAAGAAACTTCTAATGGCCTTGACATTCTGGGGCTCTACTAACTTCTCTATGATCTCAATTTTGGCCCTATCGACCTCTACACCTGCCCTCGACACTCTATGACCTAAGACAATCCCCTCATCTACCATGAAGTGACACTTTTCCCAATTAAGGACTAAGTTAGTCTCTTCACATCTAGCCAAGACTTGTCCTAAATTCTCTAGACAGTTTGTGAATGAATCCCCAAAGACTGAGAAGTCATCCATGAATATTTCTATCATGGACTCATCCAACTCAGAGAAGATTGCCATCATGCACCTTTGGAAAGTTGCCGGTGCATTGCATAAGCCAAAAGGCATTCTGCGAAAGGCAAAAGTTCCAAAAGGGCAAGTGAAGGTAGTCTTCTCTTGGTCCTTAGGGTCTATAGTAATCTGATTATAGCCAGAATAACCATCTAAGAAATAATAGTAGGCTCTACCAGCTATTCTGTCTAACATCTGGTCAATGAACGGTAGAGGGAAGTGGTCTTTTTTAGTTTCTTTATTTAATTTCCTGTAATCCATGCACACTCTCCATCCTGTGACAGTCCTAGTTGGAATCAGTTCGTTGTTCTCATTGACTACCACAGTCATCCCCCCCTTTTTGGGTACACATTGGATGGGGCTCACCCACTGGCTACTAGCTATTGGGAAGATCACACCTGCATCTAACCATTTTATTATTTCCTTCTTTACTACCTCTTTCATAGAAGGGTTTAGCCTACGTTGGTGATCTACCCTAGGTGTGTGCTCTTCCTCTAGTATAATTTTGTGCATGCAATAAGAAGGGCTAATGCCTCTAATATCAGCAATAGTCCATGCAATAGCCTTCCTATGTTGCTTAAGCAGTAAAATCAGTTCAACCTCATGTTTTTCACTTAATTTAGAAGAAATGATAACAGGCAGAGTTTCATTACTTCCTAGATATGCATACTTGAGGTGAGTGGGGAGTGGTTTTAGTTCTAAAACAGGTGGATGCTCAATGGATGGCTTTAAAGGATTCACATATCTATCAGTTAGGTCTATATTCATACATACATGTTGTGGTTTATCTACAGGCATATCCATCATGTTAGATACATTCAAATCAGCTACATCTAATTGTACATATTCATTAGCATGCTTAGTTAATAGTACATGCTCTAATTGTTCTTCCATTAAAGAATCAACAACGTCCATACTAGCACAGGATTCAAGGTCAGAGGGATACCTTAAAGCTTTATACACACTAAATTTCACCTCTTCATCATGAACCCTCATAGTGAGCTCACCTTTTTGGACGTCTATAAGTGCCCTACCTGTGGCTAGAAATGGTCTGCCTAGCAGGATGGGGACCTCCTTGTCTGCTTCATAATCCAGGATAATGAAATCTGCAAGGAAAATAAATTTGTCAACTTTTACTAGAATATCCTCAATCTTTCCTTCAGGGTATGCGATGGATCTGTCTGCTAGTTGTAAAGTGACAGTGGTTGGACGTGCTTCTCCTATTCCCAACTGGCGGAATAGTGATAGGGGCATGAGGTTTATGCTGGCGCCCAGATCACAAAGCGCTCTGCCCACGTGCTTGCCTCCAAGTTCTACAGGTAAGGTGAAGGAACCAGGATCCTTCTCCTTCTTGGGCAACTTGTTTTGGAGTATGGCACTGCACTCCTCAGTGAGGTTTACTGTTTCAAACTCACCAATTATTTTTTTGTTAGTAATAATATCTTTTAAAAACTTTACATAGGAAGGCATAGACTGTAAAACTTCTACAAAAGGAATGTTGACATGCACTTGTTTAAGAATTTCTAGAAATTTGTTAAAGTGCACTTCCTGTTCTTGTTTCTTCTTAAGCCTTCGAGGATATGGAGGTGGTGGCACATATGCGGGCACGTCAGGGCGCCTTAGGATAGGTGGAGGCCTTGGAATTTCCTCTATCTCCTCAATAATTGGCTCTAGCCTGGCTCCTGATGTGCTAGTTGGTGGTGGACCTTGGTTTGGCAGAGACTCCATTGGAGCACTAGACTCAGTGTTCTCTATTCTCTTTGGTGTGTCCTTTGTGCTGCTCACCAAGGGTCTACCACTTCTAAGTTCAATTGCTTGAACTTGTTCTTTACCATCTCTCCTTGGTACCTCGGTGTCAGCAGGGAGTCTACCTTGGGGCCTACTCTTGAGTTCATTGGCCAATTGGCCTATTTGGTTCTCTAGGCTCCTAAGACTAGCTTGCTGGCTTTGAAGAGTAGCATCATTCTTAGCTATGTATTCCTTGAGTAAGTTTTCTACAGAAGATCCTACAGGTTGGTTGTAAGGTTTTTGATACATTGATTGGTTATGTTGGGGAGTGAAACCAGGTGTTCCACTCGGTCTAGGCTGGTTAGAATTTTGGTTAACATTCTGTTGGCCTCCCCATGACAGGTTTGGGTGGTTTCTCCAACCAGGGTTGTAAGTTTGTGAGTAGGGGTTATTCCTAGGCTGCTGCTGGCTTCCAATGTAGCAGACTGAGGATGGATTCCCAGGGCAGTATTCATATGGGTGCCCTTCCCCACAGAATCCACAGATAAGTGCCTCACCTTGACTTGGTTGGGTGCCCATTGACATGGCTGTGGCGGTATTGGCACTGGTTTGGAGATTGGCCTGAGCCATTTGCTTAACTAGGTTGGTCAGGGCGTTTATTTGGGTGCTCATGGCACTCAGAGCATCCTTGTCTTGAGCTCTAGTTGGCTCAACTGGATCATCTGACCACCTACAGTGAGATGTTGAGATCTTCTCCAGGATCTCATAAGCTTCGTTGTAACTCTTGGACAACATGGAACCACCAGCAGATGAATTTAGAACTTGTCTGGTGCTGGGGTTGCATCCTTTGAAAAAGACTTCTATTTGGATACACCATGGAATGCCATGGTGTGGACATTTAATGAGAAGGTCTTTGAATCTCGTCCAAGCTTCGTGAAGAGACTCATTATCAGCTTGTTTGAATTTAACTATGTCATCACGAAAGGTAGAATTCTTATCAGGTGGGAAGTATTTGACTAGGAATTTCTCTGCTAAGTCTGTCCAGTTGCGGACAGATCCAGAGGGTAATGAGTTCAACCATGTTTTGGCTTTGTCCCTCAAAGAGTAAGGGAACAAGTATAGCCTCAAGGCTTCTTGGGAAACTCCAGGGATGATGAAGGTATCACTAACTCCTAAGAAGTTCCTAAGATGGTTGTGGGGGTCCTCATTTTCTATTCCAAAGAATTGTCCCACAGTGGACAACATTTGGAACATCACTGGCTTTAACTCGAATGAGTTGGCAGTGATCTCAGGACGGATTATGCTGGGGTTCAGCTCCCCAGGCATAGGTACTAAATATGAAAGAATGGCACTATTCTTGTCATTCGCTATTTCGATGGGGTTGCGAATGACAGGTACCTGATTTGGAACTATCTCGTCCATTTCTTCGATTTCAGGTATGATTTGAGGTATAGGGGGTTGTTTAAAAAGACGTTTCTTGGCTTTATTTCTGGCTTTAAATAGTCTCTCGGGCTCAGGATTGAACTCTAGATCTCTACTTGAAAGCTCACTCATAAACTAACCCAATAGTACCTGCAAAAGAAATGAAACAGATCAGCTTCAATAAGCAATAAACTTGTTTTTTTTTTTCAAACTTAACAAACTTCGTTTTCACTTAAAATAAGTCCCCGGCAGCGGCGCCAAAAACTTGTTGCGTGCTCAATGTGTTAATAAGAATAAGCAATAAGGGAGAGAGAGCACTCAGAACATGCAAGCATACATGATCTTATAGCAAGTAGTAAGTATATTTCATTCGTTTTCCCACAGAGACTTATTTTTAGCTATTCGCGAAGTGTTTTGTTAAGAAAGAAGGGGTGGATTTGATGGGGTAAAATTGGTTTTTAATTGTCTAATTTTTGCTGAATGTGTAAAGGGTAGTAACATAAACGAGAACAAGTCAAAGTAAATGAATGCAAAGATAGCGGAACAGAATGGAAACTTAGACGGAATTGCGGAGACCGCAATTCTACCGCAATTACAATAACAGCGAAAGTGTGTAAATGGGCGAATTAAGGGCTACTATCGACTATCCTATAGGCATTTTTATACGATTCTCAAGCACTGGATCTACTCTCTATGCATCAAACTATCTCAATCTCATGTATCGTCCGATTCCATGCATTAGATTCTTTAGTTTACTCAACTCAAAGTAAGGTCTTAAGCATCTTGTTAAGGCAGAAAGATATGGTTTGTACTAGGGAAACGCCTATTCCTAGGTCGTTTCCTGGTTACCTTGAAAGGCTAGTATGATTAATATGACTCTGAACTCTTACTCCTTCCAGAGGTTAGGAGTTCTTTGGACAAAATGGATGGCCAATCGAAATTGCCCGTGGGATGAAGCTTACATACAATCAATGTTCGAGAGCTATCCTACATGCTTGATTCACGTTTTTTAGCCTATGGAGTTGTCATTAGCATGCCCCTAGGTGACTTAGTTGCTCATGGATATAGGGAGAACAGAACTAAAAGATAAAACAGACATGCTTCGAAGGGAAATGTGCTTAAAACAGTAAAGGAAAACAGTAGAATGTAAAGGAACGAAACTGTGAAATACTGAACTTTGCGTTTGATTAATTGATTGTTTGAATGAATAATAAAGATACTTAAAGTAAAGAACAGCAAGACAGAACACAACGAAATGAACTGACTGAACCACTAGAACAGAAACAACACAAGACAGAGTTTGTAAAGTAGAAATGAAAAACAGAAAGCAATAAACAGCTCGAATGACTCGTTGCAGTCGCCTCGAATGAAGGATGAGAAAGGTCAGCCTTGCTTGGATGAATCCAATCGGGAGAGAAGAAGAATCTCCTCTCCTTCCTATCAGATTATCGATTCCAACAGCTGAGCTTCGCAAACCAGCAGACGGCAAAGGAAAACAGGAGAAAAGATGGACTGCGAGAAGACTTCTACGCTTTCGGATGATGTTTGAACCTCC
This sequence comes from Herpetospermum pedunculosum, assembly GCA_028017165.1. Taxonomy (NCBI): domain Eukaryota; kingdom Viridiplantae; phylum Streptophyta; class Magnoliopsida; order Cucurbitales; family Cucurbitaceae; genus Herpetospermum; species Herpetospermum pedunculosum. The sequence goes on from CM051522.1 coordinate 37,587,745, forward strand.
GACTTTGACCCCCTTTTATAGTAGTTTGCAGGTGCGTTTGGGCCAAGGAGAACCATCAATCTTCAACGTCGTATATCAGAATGGATGGAGGAGAAAGAACGAATCCTTGAAATCACGGAATTTAACAGAAAAAGATCAGTCAACTTACGGTTTTCACTTGAATAATTGCGGCTTCAGCAATGTTTTCGCAATGCTGTCGCAATGCAGTTTTTTTTCATTCTTTTCCTTCGGTTTTTAACCCTTTTCTTTCCTATTGTGCATAAGTCCTAATTTAGCTACCTTCTTCACATTCTCATATTTAAGCATAGGTTTAGGCTAAATGCTATCAAAAACACCTAAAAGTGTACATCTTCTTAAGCTAAATGGGTCCTAAATAAGTCACTTTCAGAGACTTAACAGTTACACCTAACAAGAAATTTGTCACTCGTAGATGCCCCTGACGATGTCATTACTCTGCTCACAATTGTGACAAAATCATGTGGACAATCGTGAGGAGTAGAAACCGTGTAGGGGTTGTTCATGACAACGGTTGTTGAAGGAGTTCTGAACGATATAACTTCACTTGTCTTTGAGATGAGGGAAAGAGATGAGAGGTAGAGAGGTCCCACCGGGCGTGCCAATCTGTTCACACGAGATTTCGAACGACGAATGGAAATTCGACACGTGTAAATGAATTTGAATTTCTATTGATGTATTGTATTTGTATGTATCAGAGCGTAGTGGATTACAATCTCTAGTGTTTATCCTCTGATTCTTTCCCTCTCAAATGTAAATGTTTAAACCAAATCACATTCTTTTCCAAAATTTGAAATTTGGAGGAGAAATTTACAACAACAACAAAAAAAAAAAAACCATAAATTTACCCCTAACTAATTCATGACCTAAACATCTTAAAAATTTGGAAAGGAAATTAACACTTCACTAACTACAATCCCAATCAACTTATTATAACTGAAAATTGTCCACACGACATAAAAAAAAAAGTAAATTTAAGAAGGAAAAGAAAAGTGTATGGTTGAATGTTGTAGTAACCTAAGAAGAAATCTGGAATAATACGGCCATCAGAAAACCTGCCGGTGGGGATCTTGAAGAAGGTTTCACCATATGGCTGAAAATTGGCCTGAAAGTCACCGGTGGTGTTGATGTAGTTGTTGTTTCCGGCATCCACGTACGAATCTCCGAATATGAAAAACCCAAAGCGCTTTTCAGACGACGGAATATTGTCCAGTTGGATTCTGGAGAAAGCGGTTTGGGCTGCTAACAAGATGAAGAAGAAACAGATACCAAATTGTGAAATCTTCATCTCTACGCTCTTCTTTGTTTTTCCACCATTCACAACGCACTCTTCTCCTGTTTTATAAAGAAGAAGTTAAATTTTGTGGACGACTGACAATGTCACGTGATTGCTTTTTCAAAAAAGTTTCACAGAAATTATTTAATGCGATAAATGTGGTGGGGTGGTATAAATATATTTTTGTTCCTTTCCCAAATAATAATAATAATAATAATTTCTTTTTTAATACATCAAATATAAAGTCTTCTTATGTTACTAGGAGATTGGAGAAATTATTGAATTTCAACCATGGTATTAAATTTTCATCGACATTTCGACATTTCCACATATCTATAAGTTCGACATCGATGTGAGGGGTGATTCGACATTTTATCATACCGTACAAAATCGAGGAAATATTAAAAAAACACCTAACACGAATATACTACTGTTCACACGAGATTTCGAACGACGGATGAAAATTCGAACACGTGTAAATGAAATTTGAATTTATTTTTGTATTTGTAATGTATTTATCAGTGCGTAGTGGATTACAATCTCTAACGTTTATCCTCTGATTCTTTCTCTCTCAAATGTAAATGTATCTCGAGGGCTTCGCAGCTTGTTCTCGATGTTGGGTTTGTTTCGAGGGCTTTGCAGCTTGTTCTCGATGTTGGGTTTGTTTCGAGGGCTTTGCAGCTTGTTCTCGATGTTGGATTTGTTCCGAGGGCTTCGCAGCTTGTTCTGGATGTTGAATTCGGATCGAGGGCTTCTCAGCTTGTTCTCGATGTTGAATTTGGATCGAGGGCTTCGCAGCTTGTTCTGGATGTTGAATTTGGATCGAGGGCTTCTCAGCTTGTTCTGGATGTTGAATTTGGATCGAGGGCTTCGCAGCTTGTTCTGGATGTTAAATTTGGATCGAGGGCTTCGCAGCTTGTTCTCGATGTTGAATTTGGATCGAGGGCTTCACAGCTTGTTCTCAATGTTGAATTTGGATCGAGGGCTTTGCAGCTTATTCTCGATGTTGAATTTGGATCGAGGGCTTCGCAGTTTGTTCTCGATGTTGAATTTGGATCGAGGGCTTCACAGCTTGTTCTCGATGTTGAATTTGGATCGAGGGCTTCGCGGCTTGTTCTCGATGTTAAATTTGGATCGAGGGCTTCGCAGCTTGTTCTCGATGTTGAATTTGGATCGAGGGCTTCGCAGCCTGTTCTCGATGTTGAATTTGGATCGAGGGCTTCGCAGCTTGTTCTCGATGTTGAATTTGGATCGAGGGCTTCGCAGTTTGTTCTCGATGTTGAATTTGGATCGAGGGCTTCGCAGCTTGTTCTCGATGTTGAATTTGGATCGAGGGCTTCGCAGCTTGTTCTCAATGTTAAATTTGGATCGAGGGCTTCGCAACTTGTTCTCGATGTTGAATTTGGATCGAGGGCTTCGCAGCCTGTTCTCGATGTTGAATTTGGATCGAGGGCTTCGCAGCTTGTTCTCGATGTTGAATTTTGATCGAGGGCTTCGCAGCTTGTTCTCGATGTTGAATTTAGATCGAGGGTTTCGCAGCTTGTTCTCGATGTTGAAGGATTGTTCAGTTTCCAAGGATTCAGAGAGTCTTCGTTGTTTGAGAATTCTCTCTGAGCTCTTAGGAGTAGAAATTTTCTGAACCTTGAAAATGAAGAATGAGCTCTCTATTTATAGAGTTCTCATGGGCTTGGGCCTGGATCCAATGGGTCTGGGCTTGGATCCAATGGGCTTGGGTCCAATGACATTTTGGGTTCAATGGGCTTTTGGGCTTTGGGCCAAATTGCCATTTAAATAGCGTTCTGGCCCGATTCGATTTCGAGCTCAATTGAGCTATGACCGAATTTGCTCGGTCAAGTCCCAAGTCTATCTGATCCACCGGCCGTGATGAAGATGATGGAGCGACATGCGCAGCGGAAAGCGATTTCGGACCGATGATACTCTAATTCCATCAATTTAACAAATAGAAAAACATGCTCTTAAAGCGGAAATAAGAAAAATAGAAAACATACCCTTGAAGTTCTACTTTTCTTCGCGTTCCGCCGGCCGTTCTTCGTCACGAACTCTTCAAATCTCTTCTCACGAACGCGTCGAGGACCACCCGAGGTAGTCCCGCTATCCTCGGCGCCGCGCAACGGTGTTGTGGGACTCCGTTACAAGAGAAAAGAAAAGAAAAAATAAGAAGAAGAAGAAGGAAAGGCTGGGCTTTTTTTCAACTGATGAATACAGAATACACATTTGAAAACTTCAAAATGAAGTTATTCAAAGTTCAAACGTGTACCCCCTTGATTTTTGCAATGCCAAATGGCAGTCATGCAAAAAAAAGTTGAAAATATATATATATATATATATATATATATATATTAAATAAAATTAATTCATAATTAATTTTAAATAAAAGTTTTATTTATTAAACTTTTTAATAAATAAAATTTATATATATATATATATATTTAATTAATTAAACTTTTTATCTAATTAATATTATTTAATTTAATATCAAATATTAATTAAATAATATGCCCAAACCCGGTTTTCCTAAAACCGACTTTTTGCACATGAATCCTATTCATGTTTTTGACCATTCTCATATTTAAATCATATTTAAATATGTACATCCTTCTTCCAAAAAACCGAATTTGAACAATTCAAATTCTTTTTCCTTTTTCTTTTATTTTCTCTTATATTGTTGCACGACGTTATCCGAGCTAGCCAGGAGAACCTAAAGGACCTACAGATCATGAGCTCCAACGATACGAGATTATTCGGTCAAAACTCTTTTAACCCGAATCAATCAACTTTCGTTAACCCCCGGAGACTCCACTATAGTCCGAGGGCTGCACTCCCCTCACTGTAGATATATTATGTCCTCTGATATAACCGTCATGGGTAAGTCGATCCTTCACAGGTGTCCGTTATCACAGCTAGGTCTTTTAAACCGTTTAACCTCTGTGATACCTCTTGTTCCTTAAGTACCACTGACACCTCTAATGAACATTTGATCTGTGATCCAATCATCAGATCAGAATCCTCTTCACACAGAAGAGGATGAGGCCTCAATGTTCAAGCCCCGGAGTCAGCTATTAAGGGAACACCTATCTACTAGACCCTAAAGAGGGTAGGAGTGAATTCCATCTTGCTACACTATGTCCCCAGCTACCTATTCGAGTTTATCCCCAAGTTGGTAGGCTTATTGAGCGGGCAACCTGCCACTCTCACCCATACAAGTCTAAGGATACTCTCGAATAAGCAGGAGTTCATAGTAAGCTCAGGATTAAGAACGAGTTACCTTAGGTCATCAAAAGTGATAAAGTCGGTCTCACCAGTAAACGGTGTTATAAAGAGAAAGCGACTTTATCGTGGTTCTGTCTAATGCAAACTCTTTGCATAGGACGCCCCCGCTCGCACATCTCCATGTGAAACGATTCGGATCACATCGTTTTGTACAATACAAAGCGAGCCGCATCCAATAGTGTTACCAGAATAAGGTACCCGACCTTATCCGTATACTATAGACAATTTTGACTGACTACTTGAGCTTGACCCACAATCATGTCATACATGAAGCTCAAGTACTCATATTCAGCCAAGGATGTTGTTATTGGTACAGGTTAATGCAAACACGTTTCACTATATTCAATAAACACCTTTACTGAATAAACCTCAATAACTCTTTATTGCGTTAATAGACATATTACATTTACAACGTTTACAAACCACGAGTGTTAGGACATAAAACCCAACAGAAGACACGTGGCGACCGCTGATTGACCGAAATTTCTCTGTCAACAAATGCCCCCTTTTTCGAGAGTTATGCACAAGTATGTGTGGGTGAGTCTCGAAAAAGTTAAATAGAGAAATCGAAACGTAGGACACCGCTAATTTCGACTCCGCCCTGACATATCAATTTTATCGAAATATGAAATTTGGTTCATAAATCAATTATTTTGATTGATACATCTTTCTATGTCAATTGACCAAAAAATATGAATTGGGCTTACAATTTTGATATTTCTTATTTGGCAGAAGCTTGACTTGAACTTTAGTAGATTCTTGTGTTCTACTTTAATTCCATTTTGGATGTAGAGTAGAGTTTTGGAGTAGCCCAATTGAATTTTGAAAAAGGGTTTGACTTTGATTTTTTTTTACTCCAATTTCGAGGTGGAATAAAATTTGGAGTATACCCAAAGCACAAATTTCGATTTGAGACTTGAATTTGGATTATTTATGAATCTACATCTTGCTCGAGAAAAAATTTATGAATATGCCCAAATTTTAATTCTAGGAAAATTTTGGATTTTGCTCGAAATTTAGTTTGAATGAAAATTTGACTTGGCATAATTTTGGGATTCCAATCAATTTTGACATAAAGTTCGAAATTTTGAACTTAAGCTCATGATTATGGAAGGAAATTTAGAACCCGCCTAAATTTCAAGTTGAAGGAAGTATTACAATCTGAAGACAAATGTTAACAACAAAGTTTGTTTGGCAAAGTGGAACATGTACACCCTTTGTTTTCTTTGGTCTTGAGTTCAAGTACACCTTTATACATATTTTTAGATAATTTTCTTAAACAAATGAGAACTTGGAGATGCGATCGCGCGCGCGGAACTTGGAGATGCGATCGCGCGCGCGGAACTTGGAGATGCGATCGCGCGCGCGGAACTTGGAGATGCGATCGCGCGCGCGGAACTTGGAGATGCGATCGCGCGCGCGGAACTTGGAGATGCGATCGCGCGCGCGGAACTTGGAGATGCGATCGCGCGCGCGGAACTTGGAGATGCGATCGCGCGCGCGGAACTTGGAGATGCGATCGCGCGCGCGGAACTTGGAGATGCGATCGCGCGCGCGGAACTTGGAGATGCGATCGCGCGCGCGGAACTTGGAGATGCGATCGCGCGCGCGGAACTTGGAGATGCGATCGCGCGCGCGGAACTTGGAGATGCGATCGCGCGCGCGGAACTTGGAGATGCGATCGCGCGCGCGGAACTTGGCATCGCGGGGAACTTGGAGATGCGTAGATCGTTAATCTTTTAGAGCTATCAGATTCTTGGGGAAGCTTCTTCTCCATGGAAACATAGAGGTATTTATGCTTGAGTAGTTAGTTAAGGGATTGTTAATCTTTGGTATTAGGTGAGATTTGTGCTTAATTGAATGTTTAGCATGTTTGAATAAATTTTTTGCATCTCTTAGTCTGTATTATGAACGAATGACTTGCCTTTCCGATTAGGGGTGACGCCTTAATTTGTTACGCATGTTAGTCGGCTAGTGTTAATTCCTGACAAGCTTTAATACATAGTAGCGAAGGTCTAGCTCGTGGCTAATCAATTCGCGCCCAACTGACACTTGGGGGTAGAAGTTGATTAACGTTCTCATGGCGGGCTTAAGGTAAGGAGAGAAATCAAATTAATCTTAGGATTAGATCGTCGCAATGTTACCCGTTACTGTTCGTTAATTAATTTAGGATTAGCTACCTTAGATTAATTGGCGAGCATGTTTAATTAATAGGGGTGTTTTGGAACTGGTTTGGACAAGGCATTTTGCGTGCATGAATCATCTTGGCTAATTTCCTTGATTAATCAATGAACCGAAGTACATTAGATAAAACCCGATACTTTCTAATTAAGCATTCTTGTCAATCTTATGCTTCCTGCTTTTTATTTTCCGTTAGCTTAATTTAGTTCATGTTAGTGTTTTTTTCCCAAAAGCAAACCCCCCTGTTTTTATCATTGCAAATTCAATTCAATTAAACTAGGATTATAGATCGCTCCCTGTGGATCGACCCGGTTATCACTAACTACAAGTTAGTTTTGTGTAATCGGCTTATAAATAATATTTTGGCGGGCTTCGACAACCCAAAATTTGTAGGACATTAAAAAATCTTACTACGAAAATTGGCGCCGTTGCTGGGGACCAACAATTAATCTTTGTTGATTGAATTTTGTTTCTTTTGTGTTTTTTTTTATATTTTTTTCTTTTAAAAATTATTTTCATTTGGTTCTGTTTATTTTTATCGTTTTTGTACAGTATGACCCGTTTCTTTTAAGTTGTTGTGTACAGTTTTCTTTTAATTTTTTATAAAAGGGGAAGAGATGGAGGTTATGGCTAATTTTGAGGATCAAAAGACTATGAGGCAATTGGCATCACCTAACTTGGACCACCAACCACTGTGTATATCGTATCCGGTAGTACCAGGTAATTTTGAGCTTAATGCTGGTTTAATTAACTTACTACCCTTCTTTTATGGTAATGTAGATGAGGACCCTATCAAACACCTGAAGGAGTTTCAAATGGTGTGTTCGGCGATGAAGAAAAGTGAAGCCACTGACGATCAGTTGAGCCTGAGAGCCTTCCCTTTAACATTAAAGGGAAAGGCAAGAGACTGGATGTATTACCTTCCGTCGGGATCCATTGCTACATGGAGCGAGTTGAAAGGGCTATCTTTTGAAAAGTATTTTCCTTCTTCCAGGGCCACTTCGATTAGGAAAAAGATTTATGCTATTGCGCAAGAGGAAGGCGAAACCCTCCACGAGTTCTGGGAGAGGTTCGGCCAGCTATGTGAAAGCTTTCCCCACCATAAGATCGCAGACGGAGAACTGATCCGGTATTTCTACGAAGGCTTGCTACCACGAGACCGACAAATGCTAGATGCTGCTAGTGGAGGATATCTCCTGGAAAAGACCCCCGTGGAGGCTAGTTCTGATCTCTAATATGGCCGGGAACCTTCAGCAGTATGGTGGTGGAGGAGTTGACCAAGCCCGTCTCTCAAAGGATGTGAACGATCTCAAAGCCCAAGTATTTGAGGTAAGTAATTGGTAGAGCACTTTTGGGGTACTCCAATTTCAAGCTGTCGAGGCTTGCCAAAATACATTTATAACTCCGCTACAACAGAGCTTTGCAGCTAGTGGTAGTCGGGTGTCGAACCACAGGGAACCAAAATTACTTCCTCTTAATTAGTTTCTATTTGTTTTTAAAACTAAGACTCGAAAGCAATTAAAATGGGGGTTTTGATTAAATCTAAACTAACGGGAAAATAAATGCGAAAAGTAAAGCGCGGAAAATTAAACGGACCACGTGCTTTTAATTTTAAGGGTCGGGGTTTACTTTGATGCGACTCAATTCATTGGGATTCAAACATACTTAGCATAAGCATAATTGAACACGTAATTTACTTGCACGAAACTACTAATACAAGTAACCCAAATAATTAATTAGAAACGTGGAGTGCAAAGCGGACTGTTCTTTTATTAATCTAAGGGGATCAATCCTAAATTAAGTAAAGAACAGAGACGAATGTTCGATTCTAATTAAACGTGGCAATGAATTAATAGGGGGCAAACGCCACCCATATTGACTAATTGACAGTAACGGGAGCATTACGACGGATGTTTAACTAGGACGCCTGAGCTAATATTCCGATTTGCCTATTTCATCAAGATAAATTGCAACCAAGATCAACTGGAAACCTATGTTATCTATGGCTCAATTTATCGTGTTACTTGGCGATTAAGAGAGGCACGACATCATAATCTTTAACAATCAAACATGCTTAAAATCAAGGGTGTCTAGGCCTAAATCATTCAAACACATTCATGTGATATGCTTAGAAGAAATAAATTCGCCCAATCAGTCATGCTAAGTCACGGAATTAAGAACGAACCCTCATAAATCGCATCAAAAGTCACCCCTAACCTAAAATTAGAGCACTTACCTTAGCTCCCCGTTGTGCAAATCAAGCAAAATCACCAATGTTGGAGCTTTATTGAAGGTATAATGGAAGATAATCAAGTTTTGAGCTCCCACCCGAGCCTAACAATGGTGGAAAAACCAAAATCCAAGAAGAAGTGCGGCAAAAAACGGAGAAGAAAGCTTTTAAAGCCGTCGGAGCGTCGAGACGCTAGGGCAGCGTCTCGACGCTGTGCCCTAAGTTGGCAGCGCGCGCGCGCACGGGGTAGCGTCGAGACGCTAGGACAGCGTCTCGACGCCGTCGGCGTTGAGCGAGCGTTGAGACGCGCGCGCTCGACGCTGGGGCGCGTCAAAATCCAGAAATCCTCGGGGCGGCGTCGAGACGCTAGGGCAGCGTCTCGACGTTGAGCAGCGTTGAGCCAGCGTCTCGACGCTGCCGCTCAACGCTTGCTCTCGGGTTTGTTGGCCAAATTTTGCCTTTCAATGGCAAATTTTGCCATTTCTTCAATTCTTCAAGCCCCTTCACTTCCGATGCGTCCATGAAGCTCTAAAACGACTCTTTTAGCCCCAAAACACGTCATCGGACTCTCGAGCTCTCTACCATGAGTTTACCTACAAAAAGGCATTTTAATCAATATCGAGCATGGTTTTAGCTAATATTAGGGAGTAAATAAAAGCTCTATTTTGGAGCTATCAGTAATGCAATTCACTTATTAGCTAAAAGCTTACAAAAATCTCAATCTTCTGTTTCAGATCGAAATGTTGAGGCGATGGTGAGTTCTTTCTTGACGAAATTTTCGGCCATGTTTGAGAGTAATGGAGTTCAAGTGCGAGGTCTGGCCGATGTAATGAAGAGGCTCGACGAAAGGCTTAGTAAGGTGGAGGATCAGTGCTCACGGAGACCACCACAACAACCGATGGCGAGCACTTGTGAACAAGTGTGCGTCATGACCTTGAGAAGCGGAAAGGAAATTTTGTCAAACTCTGCCCCAGTGGCGGAAAGTCCTGAACCAAAGTGGAAAGGGATAAATTTTGACCCCACTTGTACTAGGGTGTATGTGCCTAAAGCTCACTTCCCGAGTAGATTGATGGAGCCTGCTGTTGCGTGCTTAGTGTAACGACCCGTAATTTTTGACTAATCCCGAGTACGTTACTAACGACAGACTTTTAAATCTCGTTTAAACTAACCGTATTGCTCCGAGAATTTCGGCAGCACAACGACGTAACTTCAATAACTACCCAATTATGAAACACCTGAAAAGCAGAAAAACTCAACAAAACCCCGCACTTCAGGTAAATAAAGACACCATCTACTCCAACAACGCTCTCAGTCAGGAAAATAAATATAAAATCCTTCAGGTCGAAATCCTAAAAGACAACTCAAGTCTAACTACAAACCATACAACCTTATTAACTTTATAAGACCAATGTTGAACTCTAAAACGAACTGAAACAAGAAGAGGATAATAACTTTAGCCCGTACACCACTTTTAGCCTTAAGCCAACTACTAGAAATAACACAGAAAGACTGAAACCAGCGGAAGCAACTTCATAAATAAATAACAATTGACTAACTATAAATACATAAAATAGATTCAACTAATGGTCCATTTTTCTCACGTCTCCTCGTCAGCATCACCAAGCTCGTAGTAGTACTCATCACCTGCAAAAATTGCATAATTTGTGGGAGTCAGTACATAACACGTACTGGTAAGTAGCTCCTACCTGAGGAGCCACCAAACAACAAACATACATGCATCACAACGATGTGCTTCTCACATCAAACATATCAACAATAATCATTTGAACATTGTTACGTCTCCAAAAGTGACCTTTTTAGGACTTAATTATCTTAGAAAGATGTTCACTCTTAGGTGTTTTTGATAGCATTAAGCCTAAACCTATGCTTAAATATGAGAATTAGAAGAAGGTAGCTAAATTAGGACTTATGTACAATAGGAAAGAAAAGAGTTGAAAACCGAAGGGAAAGAATGAAAAAAACAAGCATTGCGACAGCATTGCGGAAACATTGCTGAAACCGCAATGTTTCAAGTGCAAACCGTAAGTTGACTGATCTTTTTCTGTTAATTTCCGTTATTTCAGGGATTCGTTCTTTCTCCTCCATCCATTCTGAAGTACGACGTTGAAGATTGATGGTTCTCCTTGGCCCAAACGCACCTGCAGATTGCTATAAAAGGGGGTCAAAGTCGAGGGTTCAAACATCATCCGAAAGCGTAGAAGTCTTCTCGCAGCTCCATCTTTTCTCCTGTCGTTCTTCTCCGTCTGTTGGCTTGAGAGTCTCAGCTGTTGGAATCTACAATCTGATAGGAAGGAGAGAAGATTCATCTTCTCTCCCGATTGGATTCATCCAAGCAAAGCTATTCTTTCATCCCCTTCAGTCGAGGCATCTGCAACTAGGCGCTTACGCTCATTTTTATGCTTTTTGTCTTTATTTCCATTTTCCAGCTTTAGTTTGTTGTTGTTTCCTTTTGTGTAACTAGATCAGTCCATTTCGTTGTGTTCTGTCTTTTTATTATGCACTTTAAGTTCCCCTTCTTGTCCATTCAAACAATCAAGTAATCAAAGCATAGTTATTATTTCACAAGTTTTCCATCTTCTGCTGCTACGGTTTTTCCTTACTGTTTTAAGTATATTTCTCTTCTAAGCATGTTTCCTTCATCTCTTATTCCAGTTTACCCCATATCCATGAGTAGCTAAGTCACATAGGGGCATGCTAATGACAATACTATAGGCTAAAAAACGTGAACCAAGCATGTAGGATAGCTCTCGAAGCATTGATTGTATGTAAGCTTCATCCTACGGGCAATTTCGATTGGCCATCCATTTTGTCCAAAGAACTCCTAACCTCTGGAAGGAGTAAGAGTTCAGAGTCATACACTCATGCTAGCCTTTCAAGGTAGCCAGAAAACGACCTAGGAATAGGCGTTTTCCTAGTACAAACCATAACTTTCTGCTTTAACAAGATGCTTAAGACCTTACTTGGACATGAGTAAACTAAAGAATCTAATGCATGGAATCGGACGATACATGAGATTGAGTGAGTTTGATGCATAGAGAGTTGATCCAATGCTTGAGAATCGTATGAAAAAGCCTATAGAGGAGTCGTTAGTAGCCGTTGTTTCTCCATTTTACACACTTTCGCTGTTGTTAAAATTGCGGTAGAATTGCTGTTTCCGCAATTCTGCTTAAGTTACAATTCTGTCTAGCTGTTTTTGTCTTCGTTTATTACTCTCGTCTCTTTTCATTTAAGTTTAACTTTGACTTGCATTTGTTTATGTTGCTACCCTCTACGTATTCAGTAGGAAATAGACAATTAAAAACCAATTTTACCCCATCAAATCCACCCCTTCTTTCTTAACTTTACACTTCATGAATAGCTTATAATAAATCTCTGTGGGAAAACGAATGAAAAAATACTTACTACTTGCTATAAGATCATGTATGCTTGCATGTTCTGAGTGCTCTCTCTATCTTATTGCCTAATTATTTTAACACATTGAGCACGTAACAAGTTTTTGGCGCCGCTGCCGGGGATTTATTCAAGTGAAAACGAAGTTTGTTAAGTTTGAAACACCAAGTTTATTGCCTATTGAAGCTGATCTGTTTCATTTCTTTTGCAGGTACTATCGGGTTAGTTTATGAGTGAGCCTTCAAGTAGTGATCTAGAGTTCAATCCTGAGCCTGAGAGATTACTTAGGGCCAGAAATAGAGCTAAGAAACGTCTCTTTAAACAACCCCATTTACCTCAAATAGTTGCGGGAACCGCAATTCCTCCGCAATTGTCTCAAGAAGAAATGGCTGGAATAGTTCCAAATCCGGTACCTATCACTCGCAATCCCATCGAAATAGCGAATGATAAGAATAGTGCCATTCTCTCATACCTAGTACCTATGCCTGGGGAGCTGAACCCCAGCATAATCCGTCCTGAAATCACTGCCAACTCATTCGAGTTAAAGCCAGTGATGTTCCAAATGTTGTCCACTGTGGGACAATTCTTTGGAGTGGAAAATGAGGACCCCCACAACCATCTTAGAAACTTCTTAGGAGTTAGTGATACATTCATCATCCCTGGAGTTTCCCAAGAAGCATTAAGGCTATACCTTTTCCCTTACTCATTGAGGGACAAAGCCAAAACGTGGTTAAACTCATTACCCTCTGGATCTGTCCTTAATTGGACAGACTTAGCAGAGAAATTCCTAGTCAAATACTTCCCACCTGATAGGAATTCTACCTTTCGTGATGACATAGTTAAATTCAAACAAGCTGATAATGAGTCTCTACACGAAGCTTGGACGAGGTTCAAAGATCTTCTTCTTAAATGTCCACACCATGGCATCCCATGGTGTATCCAAATAGAGGTCTTTTTCAAAGGATGCAACCCCAGCACTAGACAAGTCTTAAATTCATCTGCTGGTGGTTCCATGCTGTCCAAGAGTTACAACGAAGCCTATGAGATCTTGGAGAAGATCTCAGCATCTCACTGTAGGTGGTCAGATGATCCGGTTGAGCCAACTAGAGCTCAAGACAAGGATGCTCTAAGTGCAATGAGCAGCCAAATAAATGCCCTGACCAACCTAGTTAAGCAAATGGCTCAAGCCAATCTCCAAACAAGTGTCAACACCGCCACAGCCATGTCAATGGGCACCCAACCAAGTCAAGGTGAGACACTCATCTGTGAATTCTGTGGGGAAGGGCACCTGTATGAATACTGCCCTGGGAATCCAGCCTAAGTCTGCTACGTTGGAAGTCAGCAGCAGCCTAGGAACAACCCCTATTCCAATACTTACAACCCTGGTTGGAGGAACCACCCAAACCTGTCATGGGGTGGCCAACAGAATGCTAACCAAGCTCCTAACCTACCTAGACCGAGTGGAACACCTGGTTTCACTCCCCAACATAACCAATCCATGTATCAAAAACCATACAACCAACCTGTAGGATCTTCTGTAGAAAACTTACTCAAGGAATACATAGCCAAGAATGATGCCACTTTGCAGAGTCAGCAAGCCACTCTTAGGAGCCTAGAGAACCAAATAGGCCAATTAGCCAATGAACTCAAGAGTAGGCCCCAAGGTAGACTCCCTGCTGACACCGAGGTGCCAAGGAGAGATGGTAAAGAGCAAGTTCAAGCAATTGAACTTAGAAGTGGTAGACCATTGGTGAGCAACACAAAGGACACACCAAAGAGAGTAGAGAACACTGAGTCTAGTGCTCCACTGGAGTCTCTGCCAAACCAAGGTCCACCATCTACAAGCACATCAGGAGCCAGGCTGGAGCCGATTATTGAGGAGATAGAAGAAATTCCAAGGCCTCCACCTATCCTAAGGCGACCTGACGTGCCTGCATATGTGCCACAACCTCCATATCCTCGAAGGCTTAAGAAGAAGCAGGAACAGGAAGTGCACTTTAATAAATTCTTAGAAATTCTTAAGCAAGTGCATGTTAATATTCCTTTTGTAGAAGTTTTACAGTCTATGCCTTCTTATGTAAAGTTTTTGAAGGATATTATAACTAACAAGAGAATAATTGGTGAGTTTGAAACAGTCAATCTCACTGAGGAGTGCAGTGCCATACTCCAGAACAAGCTACCCAAGAAGGAGAAGGATCCTGGTTCTTTCACCTTACCTGTAGAGCTAGAAGGCAAGCACGTGGGTAGAGCTCTTTGTGACCTGGGAGCCAGCATAAACCTCATGCCCCTATCACTATTCTGCCAGCTAGGAATAGGAGAAGCACGACCAACCACTGTCACTTTACAACTAGCAGACAGATCCATTGCATACCCTGAAGGTAAGATTGAGGATATTTTAGTAAAGGTTGACAAGTTTATTTTCCTTGCAGATTTCATTATCCTGGATTATGAAGCAGACAAGGAGGTCCCCATCCTGTTAGGTAGACCATTTCTAGCCACAGGTAGGGCACTAATAGATGTCCAAAAAGGTGAGCTCACTATGAGGGTTCATGATGAAGAGGTGAAATTTAGTGTGTATAAAGCTTTAAGGTACCCCTCTGACTCTGAATCCTGTGCTAGCATGGACGTTGTAGATTCTTTAATGGAAGAACAATTGGAGCATGTATTATTAACCAAGCATGCTAATGAATATGTAGGATTAGAATTAACTGACTTAAACATAGCTGAGATAATGGACATATCTGTAAATAACCCTCAGCATGTTTGTATGAATATTGACTTGACTGAAAAATCTTTGAATCCATTAAAACCATCCATTGAGCATCCACCTGTATTAGAATTGAAACCTCTCCCCACTCACCTCAAGTATGCATATCTAGGAAATAATGAAACTTTGCCTGTGATTATTTCTTCTAAATTAAGTGAAAAGCATGAGGTTGAACTGATTTTACTACTTAAGCAACATAGGAAGGCTATTGCATGGACTATTGCTGATATTAGAGGCATTAGCCCTTCTTATTGCATGCATAAGATTATACTAGAGGAAGAGCATACACCTAGAGTAGATCACCAACGTAGGCTGAACCCCTCTATGAAAGAGGTAGTTAAGAAAGAAATAATTAAATGGTTAGATGCTGGTGTGATCTTCCCTATAGATAGTAGTCAGTGGGTGAGCCCTATACAATGTGTACCTAAGAAGGGGGGGATGACTGTGGTAGTCAATGAGAACAATGAACTGATTCCAACTAGGACTGTCACAGGATGGAGAGTATGTATGGATTATAGGAAACTAAATAAAGAAACTAAAAAAGACCACTTCCCTCTACCATTCATTGACCAAATGTTAGACAGAATAGCTGGTCGAGCCTATTACTGCTTCCTAGACGGTTATTCAGGGTATAATCAGATCACTATAGATCCCAAAGACCAAGAAAAGACTACCTTCACTTGCCCTTTTGGAACTTTTGCCTTTCGCAGAATGCCTTTTGGCTTATGCAATGCACCGGCAACTTTCCAAAGGTGCATGTTGGCAATCTTTTCTGATTTAGATGAGTCCATGATAGAAATATTCATGGATGATTTCTCAGTCTTTGGGGACTCATTTACAAACTGTCTAGAGAATTTAGAACAAGTCCTGGCTAGGTGTGAGGAGACTAACCTAGTCCTAAATTGGGAAAAGTGCCACTTCATGGTGGATGAAGGGATTGTCCTAGGTCATAGAGTGTCAAGAGCAGGAGTTGAGGTCGATAGGGCCAAGATAGAAATCATAGAGAAGTTGGTAGAGCCTCAGAATGTCAAGGCCATTAGAAGTTTCTTAGGGCATGCTGGCTTCTACAGAAGGTTCATTAAGGACTTTTCTAAGATAGCCAAGCCTCTGTGTGAGCTTCTAGAGCTAAATAGGCCATTCATCTTCTCTAAGGAATGTTTAGTAGCTTGGAAAACCCTTAAGAAAGCACTAGTCACAGCACCTATTATAGTAGGGCCAGATTGGGATCTCCCATTTGAGATGTTATGTGATGCTAGTGACTATGCTGTAGGGGTTATGTTAGGACAGAAGATTGACAAGTTAACACACCCTGTATATTATGCTAGTAAAACACTTAATGAGGCTCAATGTAATTATACAACCACTGAGAAAGAGATGCTAGCTGTAGTGTTTGCTTGTGAGAAATTTAGGAACTATATTGTAGGCACTAGGACAATCGTGTACACTGACCATTCTGCTTTAAAGTACCTTATGAGGAAGGCTGATGCTAAGCCTAGGTTGATTAGGTGGGTACTGCTGCTGCAAGAGTTTGATCTAGACATTAGAGATAAGAAAGGAAGTGAAAATGTGGTTGCGGATCATCTTTCTAGATTGCAGCATAATTGCGAAAAAATTGCGGAACCCGCAATTTCTGATGCTTTTATTGATGAACATGTCTTTGTATTGACTCATCGTGATAACGATGAGGAACCTTGGTTTGCTGACATTGCTAACTTCTTTGCATCACAGGTACTACCAACTTTCAAGGGAAGCCAAGAGAAGAGGAGGTTCCTTCATGAAGCAAGGAAATTCATATGGGATGACCCCACACTTTACAAAACATGTGCTGACGGCTTGCTAAGGAAGTATGTTTCAGCTGCTGAGGCGAAGTCTGTGCTGCAGCACTGCCACACAGCTCCTTATGGTAGACACTTTGGTGGCCAAAGAACAGCTGCAAAGGTATTTCAGAGTGGCTACTATTGGCCAACAATCTTCAAGGATGCCCACAACTATGCCCACAGCTGTGATGAATGCCAAAGAACATGTAACCTCAGTCGCAAGGATGAAATGCCTCTCACCTACATCTTAGAGTTCGAGCTCTTTGATGTATGGGGCATTGACTTCATGGGACCATTTCCTCCATCCTCAGGTAACCTTTACATATTAGTGGCAGTAGACTATGTATCCAAGTGGGTAGAGGCCATAGCATGTCCCAATAATGACGCCAAAACAGTCATAAAATTCTTGCATAGGCACATTTTTACTAGGTTTGGAACACCTCGTGCTATCATTAGTGATGAGGGGACGCATTTCATTAATAAGGCTATGGAGAGAGTGTTGGCTAAATATAACATTAGACATAGAGTAGCCACTCCTTATCACCCACACTCGAATGGTCAGGCTGAAATTTCAAATAGGGAGATTAAGAACATCCTAGAAAAAGTGGTCAAACCTAATAGAAAGGACTGATCATTTAAACTCGAGGATGCACTTTGGGCGTATAGAACTGCATATAAGACACCCCTAGGTATGTCTCCTTACAGACTTGTGTATGGTAAAGCTTGTCATCTTCCATTCGAGTTAGAAATTAAGGCATTTTGGCCACTAAAAGAGTTGAATTATTGCGTGACCGATGTGGGAACGTTGCGGTCTCTGCAATTACATGAGCTTGATGAGCTTAGACACATGTCTTATGAAAATGCCAAAATGTATAAGGAAAAGACCAAGATTTGGCACGATAGTAGACTTAGGATCAAGGACTTTAAGAAAGGCCAACTTGTTTTATTATTTAACTCACGATTGAAATTATTTCCAGGCAAACTTAAGTCTAGGTGGTCAGGTCCGTTTGTAATTACTAATGTGTTTGCTCATGGTGCCATCGAGATAAAGAACCTGCAGCAAGGTCAACCATTCATGGTTAATGGTGCAAGGTTGAAGCACTACTATGAGGAAGGAGATGTGAAGACTCTCTCGGCCTTCCTCTTGACTGAAGCATGAAATTAAGAACGAGAGAGGACGAGTGATTGCTGTGCTCGTCAACATGAGGCTCATGCCTTAGTTTATTTTTTTGCGATTTTCCGGTTATCATTTGTGTATAAGTTTGTATGATTTTAATTGCGAATTTGATGTTGATTTTATTTCTTTTTGTAGGGAATCGATAGAGGGAATCCAGGAGATTAAATCCAGCTTTAAAAATCAAGAAAATATTGGGCCAAATCAAAGATACGGTTGAGCAAAGATTGACATTTAGATGGAAAAAAATCTCCAACGTTCACTAGAATTGCGCTGGATTTGCAGGATCCGCAGAAATATAGCCGTTGGGATTTTTCCGTTTTCTTTATATCCGTTAGAAGGCGCGTTGATCTATACGATTTCCCAAGTATCTGAACTCCAAGAAAGCTGCGATTCTCTTCATCTGTGATTCTTCTCTCCAAACCTCCACGATTCAACAATGGTGCTCACGAGGGCTGAAAGATCTGCGGCCAAGAAGAAGGCTGACGAAGCTGAAACGGCTGCGAGAGGTGCACTGCTTGCCTTGGCTGAGGCTGATGCTGCGCGCACCGAACGCCTTCCCAAACTTCCGATTCGCAAGAAGAAGTGGAAGGTCGTCACAGAGATACCTGCTGGACCCTCTAAACCAGCAGGCACACCCAAGAAGCGCAAGTGGAGTATGGCTGTGGCCGAGGAAGGAATCAAGAACAAGACTCCCTCTGTGGAGAGTCAAGAACGAGGCCAGCCATCCCACGAGACAGCTGAGCGCAGCCCTTCACCATCTCCACCGGTTCAAAGCCCTGAGCTCTCTTCATCGCCGCCAGCACAGAGCCCTGAGCTGCCTTCATCACCGCAGAGTTCTGCACAGACCCCTACAGCAGCACGAAGCACCACTCCTTCGCACACTTCTCCACGGCCTGACCCTGAATTCCCATATGGGGAGTACCAAGAATCGACCCAGGGCAGTGGGGAAGGTGAGGAAGAGGTCTTCTCTCCGTTGAGGGAAGCCAGCATTGAGAGTCCTGCACAGAAGGATGACTCTATGGAAGAAACATTGGGGGCTTGCCTCCATGCGATCACAACCATGGCAAAGCTGAAGAAGAAGAAGGCTGCCAAGAATATCAAAGCCAAACGGTCCAAGAAATTAAAGAAAAAGAAGGCCAAAAGGGCGCCTTCATCAGAGAAAGAGAGCACTGAGCCGTCGCTCAAGAAGCTCAAAATTGAGGCTGCGGAGTCAGCCAAACCAAAGGACAAAGGGAAGGCCAAGCTTTACCCTGAAGATGAGCCTCAGTCAGTGAGGTACGTGTCCACTGACGCTGAGTCCAGAGGCATTGAGCTGAGGAAGAGGGAGTTGCTGTACGAGAAGTGCTTCCTCGACAGACCTGCTGACCTGCCGCAGTTCTTGCGCGCAGGAATTACAAATCATGGATGGGAGGAGTTGTGCAGACCACCCAATCCGGCTTACACAAACATGGTGTATGACTTCTACGCCAACCTGAGAAATTCTGAAGAGGGGTTGTCTGTGGTCAGGGGGTAGAAGTGGACTTCTCAGCAAAAGCCATCAACGAAGCTTATGGCCTCAAGGGCCAAAAACATACTGACTATGCAAGAATTGTTGATGAGCCTACTGAGGCAGTCCTGGAAGAGGCCATTCGGACCATTGGCCAGCCTGAAGCCTCCTGGACCGTGTCACGCAATGGGAGGCACACTCTCATGAGTGCCAACCTCACAGCTAAGGCGGCTGTATGGTTTGCCTTCGTGAGGAGGAAGCTGTCCCCCGTGACTCATGAGACCACCATCAACCAGAGTAGATCGCTGCTGGTCTATACAATCATGCGAGGTCTCACGATCAACGTGGGTGAAGTCATGTCAGCCGCCATTGCTGAGTGCGCGAAGAAAGGTAAGGGTCCATTGTTTTTCCCTAATACTATAACTAAACTCTGTTTGCTTGCAGGAGTTCCCATTGAGCGAATGGAGCAGCAGATGGCTTACACGAGCCACTTGGAGCTACCTGCTGGCTTGAGACTAAAAAGGAAGGGGAACATGGAATTCGAGCTGGATAGGTTGGCTGCTGATCAGTCGCTGTCCATGGCTTGCCTGATGGATATGCAGAAGAGGATGGCTCAATGGGCCACTTACGCACAGGCACGGGACAAGGAAGTTGCTGACCAACTTGGATGCATCTTCCCTGATTTTCCCACGAATCTCCTGAATCCATGGGTGCCTCCACGACCACGACGGCCTGATGAGGATGAAGACATCTGAGTGCTGGTTTGAATTGCACTCAAGGGAGTATTGCTGTTCCCTTACAATAAAAAACAAAAAACAAAATCTGCTTTCTGTTTGATCATGTGAATTATGCTGTTTTTCGTTCATATTTTGATCTGTTTTAGTTGCTTAGTTTTAAGTTTATTAATTGTTTAGTGTAGTCTGATGATAGCTGAGTAGGTAGGTTAGTTTAGTTTTATTTTTGTAGAGCTTGAGTGACGGGAAAAAAGCATGCGTAGGGGCCTTAAACATTGATATATCTGCCCTGACTTGATTGCGAAATAATTGCGGTACCCGCAATTTTTATTACTGAATGCATGTTTTGGACTGTCTGTTTAGCTGGGCTGTGATCTGTTTAAATTCTATCTTTTGCTGCTGTCATGACTACCTTATATAGCTTATCTAAATGCATGCTGGATGAGTGTCATAGGACACCCTTTGATAGTTTAAATTAACCTCTAAAAAGCTCAGCATGTATAGCCGTAAGTCCTTGCCTGTCTGTTTTTTTTTTCAGTTTTCTCTGCTGTGATATTTTCTTTTAGAATGTTCTGTCTATGCCTAGGGCTTTTAGATTCTCTTTGTTTTACCTAAGACTAGATGCTTCTAGGACAAGTTTGGGGGTGTGCCACCTCAGACACTCATTGGGGACAATGAGTAATTGAAGTTTGGGGGAGGCCACCCTAGGCCTAGGAACATTCCTCTCTCCCTTAAAACATAAGCATTCTTCTTCTCCTTTAAAAAAAAAAATGAGCTGAAAACAGAAAATGAAAAAAGAATAAAGGGGGGAGTCTCTCTTAGGTTGCTGAGTAATCAGTGCCAAGTGTGTAACCCACAAGTGGCGTTGCATCAAAAGGCAACCGAAGGAAAGGCTCCACCAAAGTAAGAAAGAAAGAAAAAGAAGAAATAGGGAAGAAGAATGTATACCTAGGAGTTGCAACTTTGTGGCTTAGATGTCCTGTTTAAAAAGAACTTTGATCCTCAATTAGCTAAGAGCAAAGTTGTAGCTTGTAGGGTTGTTTAGGGAGATGAATGTATATCCAATGTAGTGATGACAGGGTTTAGGTTGTTCTCTAAAAGTACTACTGTCACCGTTAATACTAAGACTGGCATGACTCTAAGGAATCCTAGACAATTTAAAAAATAAAGCTAGAAGCATATACTGAGTCTGGGGTAAAGATAGGTAGAATTTAAAACCTTAGGGATAGTGGCATGATGTGACAAAAGCAAGTAGATCAGTTGTAGTAAGTAAGGAAAAAAAAAAACAGCAGAAGTATTAGGCATGCGAAGTCAGAAGAAGCTAGATAAGAGGGTAGTTTTAAGCTTAGAAGTGTGTCACAGGACAACATGGCTATAGATAAAGATATAGGGGAGTTAGTAAGTGGTTAAGGAAGAAGAAACAGCAGCCTAGGAAAGTCCTTAGATTGCTCGAGGACAAGCAAAACCTTAAGTTTGGGGGTGTGTTACGTCTCCAAAAGTGACCTTTTTAGGACTTAATTATCTTAGAAAGATGTTCACTCTTAGGTGTTTTTGATAGCATTTAGCCTAAACCTATGCTTAAATATGAGAATTAGAAGAAGGTAGCTAAATTAGGACTTATGTACAATAGGAAAGAAAAGGGTTGAAAACCGAAGGGAAAGAATGAAAAAAACAAGCATTGCGACAGCATTGCGGAAACATTGCTGAAACCGCAATGTTTCAAGTGAAAATCGTAAGTTGACTGATCCATTCTGAAGTACGACAGTATTTCAGGGATTCGTTCTTTCTCCTCCATCCATTCTGAAGTACGACGTTGAAGATTGATGGTTCTCCTTGGCCCAAACGCACCTGCAGATTGCTATAAAAGGGGGTCAAAGTCGAGGGTTCAAACATCATCCGAAAGCGTAGAAGTCTTCTCGCAGCTCCATCTTTTCTCCTGTCGTTCTTCTCCGTCTGTTGGCTTGAGAGTCTCAGCTGTTGGAATCGACAATCTGATAGGAAGGAGAGAAGATTCATCTTCTCTCCCGATTGGATTCATCCAAGCAAAGCTATTCTTTCATCCCCTTCAGTCGAGGCATCTGCAACTAGGCGCTTACGCTCATTTTTATGCTTTCTGTCTTTATTTCCATTTTCCAGCTTTAGTTTGTTGTTGTTTCCTTTTGTGTAACTAGATCAGTCCATTTCGTTGTGTTCTGTCTTTTTATTATGCACTTTAAGTTCCCCTTCTTGTCCATTCAAACAATCAAGTAATCAAAGCATAGTTATTATTTCACAAGTTTTCCATCTTCTGCTGCTACGGTTTTTCCTTACTGTTTTAAGTATATTTTTCTTCTAAGCATGTTTCCTTCATCTCTTATTCCAGTTTACCCCATATCCATGAGTAGCTAAGTCACATAGGGGCATGCTAATGACAATACTATAGGCTAAAAAATGTGAACCAAGCATGTAGGATAGCTCTCGAAGCATTGATTGTATGTAAGCTTCATCCTACGGGCAATTTCGATTGGCCATCCATTTTGTCCAAAGAACTCCTAACCTCTGGAAGGAGTAAGAGTTCAGAGTCATACACTCATGCTAGCCTTTCAAGGTAGCCAGAAAACGACCTAGGAATAGGCGTTTTCCTAGTACAAACCATAACTTTCTGCTTTAACAAGATGAAGACCTTACTTGGACATGAGTAAACTAAAGAATCTAATGCATGGAATCGGACGATACATGAGATTGAGTGAGTTTGATGCATAAAGAGTTGATCCAATGCTTGAGAATCGTATGAAAAAGTCTATAGAGGAGTCGTTAGTAGCCCTTGTTTCTCCATTTTACACACTTTCGCTGTTGTTAAAATTGCGGTAGAATTGTTGTTTCCGCAATTCTGCTTAAGTTACAATTCTGTCTAGCTGTTTTTGTCTTCGTTTATTACTCTCGTCTCTTTTCATTTAAGTTTAACTTTGACTTGCATTTGTTTATGTTGCTACCCTCTACGTATTCAGTAGGAAATAGACAATTAAAAACCAATTTTACCCCATCAAATCCACCCCTTCTTTCTTAACTTTACACTTCATGAATAGCTTATAATAAATCTCTGTGGGAAAACGAATGAAAAAATACTTACTACTTGCTATAAGATCATGTATGCTTGCATGTTCTGAGTGCTCTCTCTATCTTATTGCCTAATTATTTTAACACATTGAGCACGTAACAAACATGCTCAATACATAAATAACCACAACATCATGCATACACTCGTGTCATACATATCCATCAACTAACTTGAGCTCTAACAAGCTCTCTCAAAACACAACCGAGTACTAACAACTCTATCCAGTTCTTCTCAAACTCCATTGAGTCCTCTCCGACTCAACCCTAGCTTCATAAGGACTCTATTGAGTTCCCTAAGTCCAATCTCGGACTCCACTGCGTAATCCCAACTCAACTCAACTCGTGGCCCTCACAAGCCCTCTGAGACTAACTCCTTCGAGTCACATCGACCCCTGACCATTTATACCCAGGGCCTCGACACTTCTCTACGACGCTCAGCGTTCGACCCTTGACCATTTATACCCAAGGCCTCGAACTGTTGCATCGCCCCTTGACCATTTGTACCCAAGGTGCACCGATGACTTTGCAACGTGTTGGCCCTTCCCGCGGCGCCCAACACTTGCTTAAACCATGGTGACATATCACCCCTCGACCATTTGTACCCGAGGTGCACTGATATTCACCCTAGTTCCCTTAGTGACTTACTACCCCTCGACCATTTGTACCCGAGGTGCACTAGTATTCACTGAACATTCTCTATAACCACAAGTTACACATCTTTCCTTAACACTAATCAAACGTCCGTGACATACTACCCCTCGACCATTTGTACCTGAGGCGCACTAGTATTCACTAAACATTCCCTGTAACCACAAGTTACACTATTTTCTCACAGCCTCACTAGGATACATAAATCCTACGTCATGCAACTAGACCAAACTCGAAACCACCCAACATGAATATGTACAGCACACCCACAACACATTTATCATGTTGTCCAATCAACACATCATACACAAATAACTTCACCACAATGCAGCACACACATCAATGATCGCATCATCAGATCAATATATTCAAAATCCCACTCAAATATACTAAGCACTCAGTAGTGCTAAGCCCTATCAAATAAACCATATTCAACAACACATATTGCTAAGCACTCATATGTGCTTAGTTTTAACAGAGACATATATATCCAGCAGCACACAATTATGCTAAGCACTCACATGTGCTTAGTCTTATCAGGAAATTCACGAACAACAACATATGGATTGCTAAGCACTCAGCTGTGCTTAGTCTTATCAGAGAGATCACAAACTAAAACATATGAATTGCTAAGCACTCAGGTGTGCTTAGTCTTATCAAAGACATAACAACATACATGGTTCATATAACACATAATATAAAGTAATCACTAAAGCATGCGTGCGAACGCCCAACAAATATCAAACAGACTCCACAAGTAAGAACTACTTACAGATTGATCCTAAAAATGGCCCAACAGATCCTAAAGTGGCTTAACGCTTGGCCCGATGCTTCCAAACAAACCACTAGCACTTGTCTTCGCAAGGAAATGACCTTATTCCTTGTTGGTGGGTAATCGATGGTAATCGAAAGGTTTGCAACTGCACCGCGAGGGTCTCTACACGTTAGGATACAAATTACAGCACCTATAAAATCAAGTAAAAGGATTTAGAACGCATTGTTACCTACTGCCTTACCCAAGATGACTCGAACGTGTGTTGGTTCATGATCGATGATGCCCAAACCTGTAGATTCGGAGTCGTTAGGGGTTGGGTAAACCAAATTTGAGGACAATTAGCCTTGGGTCATTGGCGAAACTTACCATAGGGTGGAAAACTACACTAGTTGATGAAATACGTGAATTAAATCGCACCGCAAAGAAACAAACGCCGCTGGAAATTACCGGGAAGGAGGAAAATCGCCAATGTTTTGGGCTACTCGCGATTATGAGATCGAACGCCGGAGGTGGGAGTCGTCTGGTCATTGGCCGAAATGGAGAAAGACGATGTAGCGGCTGCACAGATCTAGATCCGTCAAGGTGACATTGCTGCGGATCTGCCGTTTGCTCGCAACGTCGCAGATGAATCGCATCGTCATTCGAGTGTGCCGCCGCCGTTTGCGAATGCTGAAGACCATCGTCTGGGTCGCGAATCGCAGTCAGAATGGAGGCGTTCGTGCGTTCGTGGCCGGAGAAGAGCTTTGCCATGGGTTCGCTTCCACAACCGTCGTTCCGACAGGGGCTGGCTGCAGGTGGTTTGACGCGAGGAAGAAGACGATCGCCGCACCTGCCGCTCGTTCGACGCACCCATCTGTCGTGCGCCAATGAGGGAAGGGAGACGAGAGGGTGTTGCCGGACTTGTTTCACCGTGGGTGGGAAGGTAGATTGCACGGTGAGGGGCTGACCGAACGAAATGGACGAAAGGGAGAGATGGAGGTGTGCGGCTTCGTGAAGGGAAGAAGATGAAGAATCTTTTTTTTTTTTTTAACTTTTCTTTTAATTCCCCAAAGATAAATGACCTAAGGAATAAGTCATTATTCCCTTAAATCTCATTTTTCCACTAAACTAAATCTAACTTAGGGAAAATCCAAGAAATAACAATTTGAGTTTCTCTTCCAACTTGAAAGTGAGGTCTAAAATTAAGCCTCACAACTTATGAAATTAAAGATTTAATTAGAATTCTACTTTCCCTAAATTATAGAAATTATTTTCTCAAACTTTGGGGCTAAGCTGGGATTCTAATTTCCCAAATTAGAACCCTTAAACAACTAAGACCAATTAATTTAACGTTAACGGACCGAAGGAATTTAAAGGCATATTTAACTTTAAAACAGCCTAATTTTGAAACGCGGGGCGTTACACTCAGTGTGTATGTAAAATTTAATGTGAAGAGCACTCAGATCATGCAAGTATACATGGTCTGCAGCAAATGATAAGTATAATTTAATTCGTTTTCCCACAGAGATTGAGTTTAGTGACTAGCGATTTGGTGTGTTAGATTAGATAAGATAACTTAAATTGGATAGATTTTGGGTTGAGGTACACAATAAAAGAGGGTGCAAGGAGAGTGCAAACATAAATGCAAAGCAAGCAAAAAGGTAAAGTTATAATGTGGAAAAGTAGAATTGCGGGTCTCGCAATATTTTCGCAATAAATTCGCAAAGGATAAAAACCTACTGAAAAGACTAAGGCAAAAGGCAGAAATGGTTATTGCGGCTCTCGCAATAATATCGCAATAAAATAGCAATGATTTAAAATCTAAAGTAAGATAGCAAGGTCGGCTTGAGAGTCCTCTATAGGCATTTAACTATGATCATTCAACAGCAAATTAACATCTCATGCATCGTTTTAACTAGGTCTCATGCATCTTTCGATTACATGCATTAGATCTTTAGTTTACTCATATCCAACTAAGACTTAAGAACCTATTTATACACACATGCTAACAAACGTGCTAGGAGAATGCCTATTCCTAGGCCACTCTCTGATTACCATAAAAGGCTAACATGAATGGATGACTCTGAATTCTTACTCCTTCCAGAGGTTAGGAATTCTTTAGAGATAATGGATGGCCAGTCGAAATTGCCCATGGGATGAAGTTCACATACATTCAATGCATTCATGCTACTCTACATGCTGAATTCTCATACTTCTAGCCTACAGATTCATCCTTAGCAGACCTCTATTGGGTTAGTTACTCATGGTTTTCGAAGAACTAAAGGAGATGAATTGATTAAACATGAATTGGAAAACTCAGTAACACGAATTGATTAAGAAATGATAAGATGAAGAACTCAACAAAACTAATTGATTACTCTTTAAAAGAAAAGTACAAAACACTTAGTAAAGCAAGCGTGCAAAGATCCGAAAGCAATGAACAACGTAGACAGTAGTAAATGATTCAGAACAGTATGTCAAATAGATAGCAAGTAGTTTAGAAAGCAGTAAAGAAAGCAGTAAGATGTGTAAGGATCCTCCAAGTCGCAAGACGCCTCGGATGAAGGGGAAGATTAGCTGATCTTGGGGATAATTTCAAACAGAAGAGAAGAGGGATCTTCTCTTCTTCCTCTCGAATTATCGCCGCCAAGGGCTTGTTTCTTCGATCCAACAAACGGGGGAAAAGTTTTGTCTACAGGTTTCTTCACGATCGGGATCTCCTCACTTCCAGATTGATTGTGTTGAATTGAGGGGGATTCAATTCTCCATTTGATCCTTCATCTAACTCTCTTTATATAGGTTGTAGAGGCTGCAAAAAACTGCTCTATATTCGTGGATTACCAGCCAACTTTGTGAGGTAGTCAAGCTTGACACGTGGCAGCAGCAGAGAGAGTTATCGGCTGGAAAAATGCAACAACAAAGACTGACGACTGGAAAAGTGCAGCAGAAAAGACTGGCGTTGCGGTTTCATTGCGAGGGCCGCAATGCTCTATTTCAGCTGATTCCATTGTGAGCTCCGCAATGCACCTGCAATGTACAATTTAACTCTTTTTGCACCATTTTGCATCCTTTTGCGTTCCTTTTCCAAATAAGCCTTAAATTAACATCATTTCTCAAATTCTCACTTTTAAGCACACATTAAGCTAACTTCTAACAAAAAAGACTCAAGAATTTTCATGATTTTTAGGTAATTAAGGCCCTAAATAATGCACTTTTGGAAGGTAACACACCCCCAAACTTGAGTTATTGCTAGTTCTCGAGCAATAGAAAGGCTTACTTTCTCTCTAATTAGCTGCTACTCTTGTCTTTTAAACTCTACCTAACCGATTTGCTGACTTCCCTAGGCTCACTGTCAAAGGCATTGCTGTCCTGTGACACTCTCCTAGGCAAAAACTAACTTCATATTTTGTCTATTCTGATTTCCCATGCCTTTAAAACCTTTTGTTTTTACTAACTTCCTATCTTTTGGTTTATCTGCCTAAATCATTGAGCTCATTGTGCAGTCATCCCTAAGCTTTTAGATTTTCCCTAGTTTTAACTTAGACTCAGTACATGCTTCTACTGTTTTTATTTCTGAATTACCTAGGAATCCTTAGAGTCATGCCAGGCTTAAAACACACAAGTATCAGAGTTCAGTATCCATAGAACAGACTAAGCCCTGACACCACTATGTTGGATAGACACTCATCTCCCTCGACAAGCCTTCTAGTTACAACCCTGTGCTTAGCTAACTTAGGATAAGAGTTCAATTCACAGGACATCTAAGCACCTAGGCTGCAACTTTCTGGCACACTGATAACTCCATTTTGGAGCTATTAAATACTTCCTAAGTGTAGCTAAAAGTCCGCGTTTAATTGGTTAATCTATTTCGTTTGTAGGAGAAATGCGGCAAAGAGCTCGTGCGTCCATTGGACCCGTTTTGGAGCTTAAAGCGGAGTTTTAACGCCCCGAGAGTGCATCGGGAATGGGCAAATCGATCCGAGAAGAAACGGGCCAAAATTTCCTAGGAGAGGCAATTTTTCCAGCCCCAAACCCGAGAGCTAGCGTCGAGAAATAGCGTCGAGACGCTAGATCGACGCTGCCGAAGCGTCGAGACTCTGCTGCGGCGTCGAGACGCTCCGGAGGAGGCGCGCGCAAGGAATCATCGGGCCAGCGTCGAGACGCTGCCCTAGCGTCTCGACGCCATCGCGAGGCGCACGCGGATTATTTAGGGCGCAGCGTCGAGACGCTGGCCTAGCGTCTCGACGCTACGTCGATTACAGAAGCTGTAAATGACGATTTCTGCAAAATTTTGAGACATCTTCTTCATAACTTAGGCGATTTCTCTTCTTCTTCCTCTCGGTTTTCCATTGTTTTTCCTTTAGCTCAGCCATTTGTGGCTTGTTTATGAGCTTTTCTCTTGTATTAGTTGGATGACAACTTCCATGGCTTCCCTTGGAGCGGTATTGACAACCTGTTACGTCTCCAAAAGTGACCTTTTTAGGACCTAATTATCTTAGAAAGATGTTCACTCTTAGGTGTTTTTAATAGCATTTAGCCTAAACCTATGCTTAAATATGAGAATTAGAAGAGGGTAGCTAAATTAGGACTTATGTACAATAGGAAAGAAAAGGGTTGAAAACCGAAGGAAAAGAATGAAAAACAAGCATTGCGGAAACATTGCGGACACCGCAATGTTTCAAGTGAAAACCGTAAGTTGACTGATCTTTTTCTGTTAATTTCCGTGATTTCAGGGATTCGTTCTTTCTCCTCCATCCATTCTGAAGTACGACGTTGAAGATTGATGGTTCTCCTTGGCCCAAATGCACCTGCAGATTACTATAAATAGGGGTCAAAGTCGAGGGTTCAAACATCATCCGAAAGCGTAGAAGTCTTCTCGCAGTCCAACTTTTCTCCTGTTTTTCTTTGCCGTCTGCTGGTTTGCGAAGCTCAGCTGTTGGAATCGATAATCTGATAGGAAGGAGAGGAGATTCTTCTTCTCTCCTGATTGGATTCATCCAAGCAAGGATGACCTTTCTTATCCTTCATTCGAGGCGGCTGCAACGAGACATTCGAGCTGTTTTACTGCTTTTTGCTCTTCATTTCCATTTTCCAGCTTTGTCTTGTCGTTGTTTCCTTTCTAGTAGCTAGATTAGACTATTTTGTTGTGTTCTGTCTTGCTGTTATTTACTTTAAAGCTTTCATTTGTTGAGTCAAACAATCAAGTAATCAAATCTCAATTCTTCATTTCACAGTTTCTCGCCTTCGCACTCTACTGCTTTGCCTTACTGTTTTGTCCTTAAATTCCTCCTAAGCATGTCTGTTTCATCTCTTATTTCTGTTTACCTTATATCCATGAGTAGCTAAATCACTTAGGGGCATGCTAATGACAACACTTTAGGCTAAAAAACGTGAACCAAGCATGTAGGATAGCTCTCGAAGCATTGATTGTATGTAAGCTTCATCCCACGGGCAATTTCGATTGGCCATCCATTTTGTCCAAAGAACTCCTAACCTCTGGAAGGAGTAAGAGTTCAGAGTCATACTATCATGCTAGCCTTTCAAGGTAACCAGGAAACGACCTAGGAATAGGCGTTTCCCTAGTACAAACCATATTTTTCTGCCTTAACAAGATGCTTAAGACCTTACTTGGACATGAGTAAACTAAAGAATCTAATGCATGAAATCGGAAGATACATGAGAATGAGATAGTTTGATGCATAGAGAGTTGATCCAATGCTTGAGAATCGTGAGAAAAAGCCTATAGGATAGTCGTTAGTAGCCCTTAACTCATCATTTTACACATTTTCGCTGTTACTACAATTGCGATAAAATTGCTGTTACCGCAATTCTGCTAAGTTACAATTCTGTTTAGCTGTTTTTGTCTTCATTTATTAATCTTGTCTCTTCTCATTTGAGTTTAGCTTTAACTTGCACTTGTTTATGTTGCTTCCCTCTCCGTACTCAGTAGGAAATAGACAATTAAAAACCAATACTACCCCATCAAATCCACCCATTCTTTCTTAACGTTACACTTCATGAATAGCTTATAATAAGTCTCTGTGGGAAAACGAATGAAATATACTTACTACTTGCTATAAGACCATGTATGCTTGCATGTTCTGAGTGCTCTCTCTACCTTATTACTTAATCATTTTAACACATTGAGCACGTAAACAGTTTTTGGCGCCGCTGCCGGGGACTTATTTAAGTGAAAACGAAGTTTGTTAAGTTTGAAACAACAAGGTTATTGCCTATTGAAGCTGATCTGTTTCATTTCTTTTGTAGGTACTATTGGGTTAGTTTATGAGTGAGCCTTCAAGTGGTGATCTAGAGTTCAATCCTGAGCCTGAGAGATTACTTAGGGCCAGAAATAGAGCCAAGAAACGTCTCTTTAACCAACCCTCTATACCTCAAGTAATTGCGGGAACCGCAATTCCTCCGCAAATGTCTCAAGAAGAAATGGAAGAGATAGTTCCAAATCAGGTACCTGTCATTCGCAATCCCATCGAAATAGCGAATGACAAGAATAGTGCCATCCTCTCATATTTAGTACCTATGCCTGGGGAGCTGAACCCCAGCATAATCCGTCCTGAAATCACTGCCCACTCATTCGAGTTAAAGCCAGTGATGTTCCAAATGTTGTCCACTGTGGGACAATTCTTTGGAGTGGAAAATGAGGACCCCCACAACCATCTTAGGAACTTCTTAGGAGTCAGTGACACATTCCTCATCCCTGGAGTTTCCCAAGAAGCCTTGAGGCTATACCTTTTCCCTTACTCTTTGAGGGACAAAGCCAAAACATGGTTGAACTCATTACCCTCTGGATCTGTTCGCAACTGGACAGACTTAGCAGAAAAATTCCTAGTCAAATACTTCCCACCTGATAGGAATTCTACCTTTCGTGATGACATAATCAAGTTCAAACAAGCTGACACTGAGTCTCTTCACGAAGCTTGGACAAGGTTTAAAGATCTTCTTCTTAAATGTCCACACCATGGCATCCCATGGTGTATCCAAATAGAGGTCTTTTTCAAAGGATGCAACCCCAACACTAGACAAGTCTTAAACTCATCTGCTGGAGGGTCCATGTTGTCCAAGAGTTACAACGAGGCCTATGAGATCTTGGAGAAGATCTCAGCATCTCACTGTAGGTGGTCAGATGATCCAGTTGAGCCAACTAGAGCTCAAGACAAGGATGCTCTAAGTGCAATGAGCAGCCAAATAAATGCCCTGACCAACCTAGTTAAGCAAATGGCTCAAGCCAATCTCCAAACAAGTGTCAACACCGCCACAGCCATGTCAATGGGCACCAACCAAGTCAAGGTGAGACACTCGTATGTGGATTCTGTGGGGAAGGGCACCTGTATGAATACTGCCCTGGGAATCCAGCCTCAGTCTGCTATATTGGAAGTCAGCAGCAGCCTAGGAACAACCCCTATTCTAACACTTATAACCCTGGTTGGAGGAACCACCCAAACCTGTCATGGGGTGGCCAACAGAATACTAACCAAAATCCTAACCAACCTAGACCGAGTGGAACACCTGGTTTCACTCCTCAACATAACCAATCAATGTATCAAAAACCTTACAGCCAACCTGTAGGATCTTCTGTAGAAAACTTACTCAAGGAATACATAGCCAAGAATGATGCCACTCTACAAAGTCAGCAAGCCACCCTTAGGAGCCTAGAGAACCAAATAGGCCAGTTAGCCAATGAACTCAAGAGTAGGCCCCAAGGTAGACTCCCTGCTGACACTGAAGTGCCAAGGAGAGATGGTAAAGAACAAGTTCAAGCAATTGAACTTAGAAGTGGTAGACCATTGGTAAGCAACACCAAAGACACACCAAAGAGGGTAGAGAACACTGAGTCTAGTGCTCCACTAGAGTCTCTGCCAAACCAAGGTCCACCGCCAACTAGCACATCAGGAGCCAGGCTAGAGCCAATTATTGAGGAGATAGAAGAAATTCCAAGGCCTCCTCCAATCCTAAGGCGACCTGACGTGCCTGCATATGTACCACCACCTCCGTATCCTCGAAGGCTTAAGAAGAAGCAGGAACAGGAAGTGCACTTTAATAAATTCTTAGAAATTCTTAAGCAAGTGCATGTCAACATTCCTTTTGTAGAAGTTTTACAGTCTATGCCTTCCTATGTAAAGTTTTTGAAAGATATTATTACTAACAAAAAAATAATTGGTGAGTTTGAAACAGTAAATCTCACTGAGGAGTGCAGTGCCATCCTCCAGAACAAGCTGCCCAAGAAGGAGAAGGATCCTGGTTCCTTCACCTTACCTGTAGAACTTGGAGGCAAGCACGTGCGCAGAGCGCTTTGTAACCTGGGCGCCAGCATAAACCTTATGCCCCTATCACTATTCCGCCAGTTGGGAATAGGAGAAGCACGTCCAACCACTGTCACTTTACAACTAGCAGACAGATCCATCGCATACCCTGAAGGTAAAATTGAGGATATTCTAGTGAAAGTTGACAAATTTATTTTCCTTGCAGATTTCATTATCCTGGATTATGAAGCAGACAAGGAGGTCCCCATCCTATTAGGCAGACCATTTCTTGCCACAGGTAGGGCCCTGATCGAAGTCCAAAAAGGTGAGCTCACTATGAGGGTTCATGATGAAGAGGTGAAATTTAGTGTGTATAAAGCTTTAAGGTATCCCTCTGACCTCGAATCCTGTGCTAGCATGGATGTTGTAGATTCTTTAATGGACGAACAATTAGAGCATGAACTGTTGACTAAGCATGCTAATAACTATGTAGGATTAGAATTGACTGATTTAAACATAGCTGAGATAATGGACATATCTGTAAATAACCCTCAGCATGTTTGGATGAATATTGACTTAACTGATAGAGCCTTGAATCCTTTAAAGCCATCCATTGAGCATCCACCTGTATTAGAATTAAAACCTCTCCCCACTCACGTCAAGTATGCATATTTAGGGAATAATGAGACTTTGCCTGTAATTATTTCTTCTAAGCTAAGTGAACAGCATGAGGTTGAATTAATATTACTACTTAAGCAACATAGGAAGGCTATTGCATGGACTATTGCTGATATTAGAGGCATTAGCCCCTCTTATTGTATGCATAAGATTATACTAGAGGAAGAACATACCCCTAGAGTAGACCACCAACGTAGGCTGAATCCCTCTATGAAAGAGGTAGTTAAAAAAGAAATAATAAAATGGTTAGATGCTGGTGTGATCTTCCCCATAGCTAGTAGTCAGTGGGTGAGCCCTATACAATGTGTACCTAAGAAGGGTGGGATGACTGTGGTAGTCAATGAGAACAATGAACTGATTCCAACTAGGACTGTCACAGGATGGAGAGTTTGCATGGATTATAGGAAGCTAAATAAAGAAACTAAAAAAGACCACTTCCCTCTACCATTCATTGACCAAATGTTAGACAGGATAGCTGGTAGAGCCTACTACTGTTTCTTAGACGGTTATTCAGGGTATAACCAGATCACTATAGACCCCAAAGACCAAGAAAAGACTACCTTCACTTGCCCTTTTGGAACATTTGCCTTTCGCAGAATGCCTTTTGGCTTATGCAATGCACCGGCAACTTTCCAAAGGTGCATGTTGGCAATCTTCTCTGATTTGGATGAGTCCATGATAGAGATATTCATCGATGATTTCTCAGTCTTTGGGGATTCCTTTACCAACTGTCTAGAGAACTTAGGACAAGTCCTGGCTAGATGTGAAGAGACTAACTTAGTCCTTAATTGGGAGAAGTGTCACTTCATGGTAGATGAGGGGATTGTCTTAGGTCATAGAGTGTCAAGGGCAGGTGTTGAGGTCGATAAGGCCAAAATTGAGATCATAGAGAAGTTGGTAGAGCCTCAGAATGTCAAGGCCATCAGAAGTTTCTTAGGGCATGCTGGCTTCTACAGAAGGTTCATTAAGGACTTTTCTAAGATAGCCAAACCTCTGTGTGAGCTTCTAGAGATAAATAGGCCATTCATCTTCTCTAAGGAATGTTTAGTAGCTTGGCAAACCCTTAAGAAAGCACTAGTCACAGCACCTGTTATAGTAGGGCCGGATTGGGATCTCCCATTTGAGATGTTATGTGATGCTAGTGACTATGCTGTAGGGGTTATGTTAGGACAGAAGATTGACAAGCTAACACACCCTGTATACTATGCTAGTAAAACCCTGAATGAGGCTCAATGTAATTATACAACTACTGAGAAAGAGATGCTTGCTGTAGTATTTGCTCGTGAGAAATTTAGAAACTATATTGTAGGCACTAGGACAATTGTGTACACTGACCATTCTGCCTTAAAGTACCTCATGAGGAAGGCTGATGCTAAGCCTAGGTTGATTAGGTGGGTGTTATTGCTGCAGGAATTTGATTTGGACATTCGAGACAAGAAAGGATGTGAAAATGTGGTTGCGGATCACCTGTCTCGATTGCAGCACAATTGCGAAAAAATTGCGGAGGCCGCAATTTCTGATGCTTTTATTGATGAACATGTCTTTGTATTGACTCATCGTGATAACGATGAGGAACCTTGGTTTGCTGACATTGCTAACTTCCTTGCATCACAGGTATTACCAGTTTTCAAAGGAGGACAAGAGAAGAAGAGGTTCCTTCATGAAGCAAGGAAATTCATCTGGGATGACCCCACACTTTACAAGACATGTGCTGACGGCTTACTAAGGAAGTGTGTTTCAGCTGCTGAGGCGAAGTCTGTGCTGCAGCACTGCCACACAACTCCTTATGGTGGACACTTTGGTGGCCAAAGAACAGCTGCAAAGGTATTTCAGAGCGGCTACTATTGGCCAACCATCTTCAAGGATGCCCACAACTATGCCCACAGCTGTGATGAATGCCAAAGGACAGGTAACCTCAGTCGCAAGGATGAAATGCCTCTCACCTACATCTTAGAGTTGGAGCTCTTTGATGTGTGGGGCATTGATTTCATGGGACCATTTCCCCCATCTTCAGGTAACCTTTACATATTAGTGGCAGTAGACTATGTATCCAAGTGGGTAGAGGCCATAGCATGTCCCAATAATGATGCCAACACAGTCATAAAATTCTTACATAGGCACATTTTTACTAGGTTTGGAACACCACGTGCCATCATTAGTGATGAGGGGACACATTTTATTAATAAGGCTATGGAGAGAGTGCTGGCTAAATATAACATTAGACATAGAGTGGCCACTCCCTATCACCCACACTCGAATGGTCAGGCTGAAATTTCAAATAGGGAGATTAAGAACATCCTAGAAAAAGTGGTTAAACCTAATAGGAAAGACTGGTCCTTTAAGCTTGAGGATGCACTTTGGGCATATAGGACAGCATATAAGACACCCCTAGGTATGTCTCCTTACAGACTTGTGTATGGTAAAGCTTGTCATCTTCCATTTGAGTTAGAAATTAAGGCATTTTGGGCACTAAAAGAGTTGAATTATTGCGTGACCGATGCGGGAACGTTGCGGTCCTTGCAATTACATGAGCTTGATGAGCTTAGACATATGTCTTATGAAAATGCCAAAATGTATAAGGAAAAGACCAAGATTTGGCACGATAGTAGACTTAGGGTCAAGGACTTTAAGAAAGGCCAACTTGTTTTATTATTTAACTCAAGATTGAGGTTATTTCCAGGCAAACTAAAGTCCAGATGGTCAGGTCCTTTCATGATTACTAATGTGTTTGTTCATGGTGCCATCGAGATAAAGAACTTGCAGCAAGGTCAACCATTCATGGTTAATGGTGCAAGGTTGAAGCACTACTATGAGGAAGGAGATGTGAAGACTCTCTCGGCCTTCCTCTTGACTGAAGCGTGAAATTAAGAACGAGAGAGGACGAGTGATTACTGTGCTCGTTAATATGAGGCTCATGCCTTAGTTTATTTTTTGCGATTTTCCGGTTATCGTTTGTGTGTTTTGTTGTGTGATTTTAATTACGTATTTGATGTTGATTTTATTTCTTTTTGTAAGGAATCAATAGAGGGAATCAAGGAGAGTAAATCCGGCTTTAAAAATCAAGAAAATATTGGGCCAAATAAATGACATTTAGATGAAAAAAATCTTCAAACGCCCCTAAAATTGCGCTGGATTTGCAGGATCCGCAAAAATATAGCCGTTGGGATTTATCCGTTGTCTTTATATCCGTTAGAAGGCGCGTTGATCTGTACGATTCTCCCATTCTCTGAACTTCAAGAAAGCTTCGATTCTCTTCATCTGTGATTCTTCTCTCCAAACCTCCACGATTCAAAAATGGTACTCACAAGGGCTGAACGATCTGCGGCCAAGAAAAGGGCCGATGAAGCTGAAACGGCTGCGAGAGATGCATTGCTTGCCTTGGCTGATGCTGAGGCTGCGCGAACGGAACGACTGGATAAGCTGCCGATTCGCAAGAAGAAGTGGAGGGTTGTTACGGAAATACCTGCTGGACCTTCTGAACCAGCGGGCACACCCAAGAAACGAAAGTGGCGCATGGCTGTGGCCGAAGAAGAGATCAAGAACAAGACTCCCTCTGTGGAGAGTCAAGAACAAAGCCAGCCATCCCACGAGTCAGCCGAACGCAGCCTCTCACCAACCCCACCAGCGCAGAGCCTTGAGCAGCCTTCTTCACCACAAAGTTCTGCACAAACACCTACAGCAGAGCAAGGAACCACGCCGTCGCACACTTCCCCACGGCCTGACCCTGAATTCCCATATGGGGAGTACCAAGAATCGACGCAGGGCAGTGGGGAAGGTGAGGAAGACGAGGTTTTCTCTCCGTTGAGGGAAGCCAATCCTGAGAGTCCTGCGCAGAAGGATGATTCCATGGAAGAGACGCTGGGGGCGTGCCTTCAGCAGATCACCATCGAGGCAAAGCTCAAGAAGAAGAAGAAGGCCAAGATTCTCAAGGCCAAGCGGTCAAAGAAGCTGAAAAAGAAGAAGACCAAGAGGGCGCCTTCTTCAGAAAAGGAGAGCACTGAGCCATCGCTCAAGAGACTCAAGGTTGAGGCTGCGGGGTCAGCCAAACCAGCAGACAAAGGGAAGGCCAAGCTTTACCCTGAAGATGAACCTCAGTCAGTGAGGTATGTGTCCTCTGACGCTGAGTCCAGAGGCATTGAGCTGAGGAAGAGGGAGTTGCTGCATGAGAAGGGCTTCCTCGACAGACCTGCTGACCTGCCGCAATTCTTGCGCGCAGGCATAGTGAATCACAGCTGGGAGGAGTTGTGCAGGCCACCCAATCCGGCTTACACGAGTATGGTACACGACTTCTACGCCAACCTGCGAAACTCTGAGGAGGGGCTGTCTGTGGTTAGGGGAGTAGAAGTGGACTACTCAGCAAAGGCCATCAACGAAGCCTATGGCCTCAAGGGCCAAAAACATACTGACTATGCAAGGATCGTTGATGAGCCTACTGAGGCAGTCCTGGAAGAGGCCATTCGAACCATTGGCCAGCCTGAAGCAGCTTGGACTGTATCACGCAATGGGAGGCACACTCTCATGAGTGCCAACCTCACAGCTAAGGCGGCTGTATGGTTTGCATTTGTAAGGAGGAAGCTGTCCCCCGTGACTCATGAGACCACCATCAACCAGAGCAGATCGCTGCTGGTCTATGCCATTATGCGAGGTCTCACGGTCAAC
Source organism: Herpetospermum pedunculosum (assembly GCA_028017165.1). Lineage (NCBI taxonomy): Eukaryota > Viridiplantae > Streptophyta > Magnoliopsida > Cucurbitales > Cucurbitaceae > Herpetospermum > Herpetospermum pedunculosum. Next base: position 37,626,223 of record CM051522.1, read on the forward strand.
GTAGGTGAAATCATGTCAGCCGCCATTGCTGAGTGCGCCAAGAAAGGTAAGGGACCATTGTTTTTCCCTAATACCATAACTAAACTCTGTTTGCTTGCAGGAGTTCCCATCGAGCGAATGGAGCAGCAGATGGCGTACACGGGCCACTTGGAGCTGCCTGCTGGCTTGAGGCTGAAGAGGAAGGGGAACATGGAGTTCGAACTGGATAGGTTGGCTGCTGATCAGTCACTGTCCATGGCTTGCCTGATGGATATGCAGAAAAGGATGGCTCAATGGGCCACTTACGCACAGGCACGGGACAAGGAGGTTGCAGACCAACTTGGGTGCATCTTCCCTGACTTCCCCACAAATCTCCTGACTCCATGGGTGCCTCCACGACCACGACAACCTGATGAGGATGAAGACATCTGAGTGCTGGTTTGCACTCAAGGGAGTATTGCTGTTCCCTTAGAATAAAAAAAAACAAAACTGCTTTCTGATAGACCATGTGAATTATGCTGTTTTTAGTACAAATTTTACTCTGTTTTAGTTGCTTAGTTTTATGTTTTTTAAATTGCTTAGTATAGCCTGCTGTTAGCTGATTAGGTAGGATAGTTTAGTTTTCTTTTTGTTGAGCCTGAACGATTGGATAAAGCATGCTTAGGGGCCTTAGTAATTGATATATCTGCCCTGACTTGATTGCGAAATAATTGCGGTATCCGCAATTTTTATTACTGCAAGCATGTTTTGGACTGTCTGCTTAGCTAGGCTGTGATCTGTTTAAATTCTATCTTTTGCTGCTATCATGACTACCTTATATAGCTTATCTAAATGCATGCTAAATGAGTGTCATATGACACCCTTTGATAGTTTAAATTAACCTCTAAATAGCTCAGCATGCATAGCTGTAAGTCCTTGCCTGTCTGTTTTTCAAGTTTTCTGCTGCTGTGATATTTTCTTTTAGAATGTTCTGTCTATGCCTAAGGCTTTTAGATTCTCTTTGTTTCACCTTAGACTAGATGCTTCTAGGACAAGTTTGGGGGTGTGCCACCTCAGACACTCATTGGGGACAATGAGTAGTTGAAGTTTGGGGGAGGCCACCCTAGGCCTAGGAACATTCCTCTCTCCCTTAAAACATAAGCATTCTTCTTCTCCTTGACAAAAATAATGAACTGAAAAAAAAAAATGAAAAATAGAATAAACAGGGGAGTCTCTCTGAGGTTGCTAAGTAATCAGTGCCAAGTGTGTAACCCACAAGTGGCATTGCATCAAAAGGCAACCGAAGGAAGGGCTCCACCTAAGAAAGAAAAAAGGAAAAGAGTAGGGAAGAAGAATGTATACCTAGGAGTTGCAACTTTGTGGCTTAGATGTCCTGTTTAAAAAGAACTCTGATCCTCAATTGGCTAAGAGCAAAGTTGTAGCTTGTAGGGTTGTTTAGGGAGATGAGTGTATATCCAATGTAGTGATGTCAGGGCTTAGGTTGTTCTCTAAAAGTGCTACTGTCACCATTAAGACTAAGACTGGCATGACTCTAAGGAATCCTAGGTAGCTCATAAGTATAAACTAGAAGCATGTACTGAGTCTGGGGTAAAGCTAGGTAGAATTTGAAACCTTAGGGATAGTGGCATGATATGATAAAAGCAGGTAGATCAGTTGTAGGAAGTTAATAAAAATAGTAGGAGTAGTAGGCATGCAAAATCAGAAGAAGCTAGATAAGAGGGTGGTTTAAAGCGTAGAAGTGTGTCACAGGACAGCACTGTGTTAGATAAGAATATAGGGGAGTTAGTAAGTGGTTGAAGAAGAAGAAACAGCAGCCTAGGAAAGTCCTTAGATTGCTCGAGGACAAGCAAAACCTTAAGTTTGGGGGTGTGTTACGTCTCCAAAAGTGACCTTTTTAGGACCTAATTATCTTAGAAAGATGTTCACTCTTAGGTGTTTTTAATAGCATTTAGCCTAAACCTATGCTTAAATATGAGAATTAGAAGAGGGTAGCTAAATTAGGACTTATGTACAATAGGAAAGAAAAGGGTTGAAAACCGAAGGAAAAGAATGAAAAACAAGCATTGCGATAGCATTGCGGAAACATTGCGGACACCGCAATGTTTCAAGTGAAAACCGTAAGTTGACTGATCTTTTTCTGTTAATTTCCGTGATTTCAGGGATTCGTTCTTTCTCCTCCATCCATTCTGAAGTACGACGTTGAAGATTGATGGTTCTCCTTGGCCCAAATACACCTGCAGATTACTATAAATAGGGGTCAAAGTCGAGGGTTCAAACATCATCCGAAAGCGTAGAAGTCTTCTCGCAGTCCAACTTTTCTCCTGTTTTTCTTTGCCGTCTGCTGGTTTGCGAAGCTCAGCTGTTGGAATCGATAATCTAATAGGAAGGAGAGGAGATTCTTCTTCTCTCCTGATTGGATTCATCCAAGCAAGGCTGACCTTTCTTATCCTTCATTCGAGGCGGCTGCAACGAGACATTCGAGCTGTTTTACTGCTTTTTGCTCTTCATTTCCATTTTCCAGCTTTGTCTTGTCGTTGTTTCCTTTCTAGTAGCTAGATTAGACTATTTCGTTGTGTTCTGTCTTGCTGTTATTTACTTTAAAGCTTTCATTTGTTGAGTCAAACAATCAAGTAATCAAATCTCAATTCTTCATTTCACAGTTTCTCGCCTTCGCACTCTACTGCTTTGCCTTACTGTTTTGTCCTTAAATTCCTCCTAAGCATGTCTGTTTCATCTCTTATTTCTGTTTACCTTATATCCATGAGTAGCTAAATCACTTAGGGGCATGCTAATGACAACACTTTAGGCTAAAAAACGTGAACCAAGCATGTAGGATAGCTCTCGAAGCATTGATTGTATGTAAGCTTCATCCCACGGGCAATTTCGATTGGCCATCCATTTTGTCCAAAGAACTCCTAACCTCTGGAAGGAGTAAGAGTTCAGAGTCATACTATCATGCTAGCCTTTCAAGGTAACCAGGAAACGACCTAGGAATAGGCGTTTCCCTAGTACAAACCATATTTTTCTGCCTTAACAAGATGCTTAAGACCTTACTTGGACATGAGTAAACTAAAGAATCTAATGCATGAAATCGGAAGATACATGAGAATGAGATAGTTTGATGCATAGAGAGTTGATCCAATGCTTGAGAATCGTGAGAAAAAGCCTATAGGATAGTCGTTAGTAGCCCTTAACTCATCATTTTACACATTTTCGCTGTTACTACAATTGCGATAAAATTGTTGTTGCCGCAATTCTGCTAAGTTACAATTCTGTTTAGCTGTTTTTGTCTTCATTTATTAATCTCGTCTCTTCTCATTTGAGTTTAGCTTTAACTTGCACTTGTTTATGTTGCTTCCCTCTCCGTACTCAGTAGGAAATAGACAATTAAAAACCAATACTACCCCATCAAATCCACCCATTCTTTCTTAACGTTACACTTCATGAATAGCTTATAATAAGTCTCTGTGGGAAAACGAATGAAATATACTTACTACTTGCTATAAGACCATGTATGCTTGCATGTTCTGAGTGCTCTCTCTACCTTATTACTTAATCATTTTAACACATTGAGCACGTAACAAGTTTTTGGCGCCGCTGCCGGGGACTTATTTAAGTGAAAACGAAGTTTGTTAAGTTTGAAACAACAAGTTTATTGCCTATTGAAGCTGATCTGTTTCATTTCTTTTGTAGGTACTATTGGGTTAGTTTATGAGTGAGCCTTCAAGTGGTGATCTAGAGTTCAATCCTGAGCCTGAGAGATTACTTAGGGCCAGAAATAGAGCCAAGAAACGTCTCTTTAACCAACCCTCTATACCTCAAGTAATTGCGGGAACCGCAATTCCACCGCAATTGTCTCAAGAAGAAATGGAAGAGATAGTTCCAAATCAGGTACCTGTCATTCGCAATCCCATCGAAATAGCGAATGACAAGAATAGTGCCATCCTCTCATATTTAGTACCTATGCCTGGGGAGCTGAACCCCAGCATAATCCGTCCTGAAATCACTGCCCACTCATTCGAGTTAAAGCCAGTGATGTTCCAAATGTTGTCCACTGTGGGACAATTCTTTGGAGTGGAAAATGAGGACCCCCACAACCATCTTAGGAACTTCTTAGGAGTCAGTGACACATTCCTCATCCCTGGAGTTTCCCAAGAAGCCTTGAGGCTATACCTTTTCCCTTACTCTTTGAGGGACAAAGCCAAAACATGGTTGAACTCATTACCCTCTGGATCTGTTCGCAACTGGACAGACTTAGCAGAAAAATTCCTAGTCAAATACTTCCCACCTGATAGGAATTCTACCTTTCGTGATGACATAATCAAGTTCAAACAAGCTGACACTGAGTCTCTTCACGAAGCTTGGACAAGGTTTAAAGATCTTCTTCTTAAATGTCCACACCATGGCATCCCATGGTGTATCCAAATAGAGGTCTTTTTCAAAGGATGCAACCCCAACACTAGACAAGTCTTAAACTCATCTGCTGGAGGGTCCATGTTGTCCAAGAGTTACAACGAGGCCTATGAGATCTTGGAGAAGATCTCAGCATCTCACTGTAGGTGGTCAGATGATCCAGTTGAGCCAACTAGAGCTCAAGACAAGGATGCTCTAAGTGCAATGAGCAGCCAAATAAATGCCCTGACCAACCTAGTTAAGCAAATGGCTCAAGCCAATCTCCAAACAAGTGTCAACACCGCCACAGCCATGTCAATGGGCACCCAACCAAGTCAAGGTGAGACACTCGTATGTGGATTCTGTGGGGAAGGGCACCTGTATGAATACTGCCCTGGGAATCCAGCCTCAGTCTGCTATATTGGAAGTCAGCAGCAGCCTAGGAACAACCCCTATTCTAACACTTATAACCCTGGTTGGAGGAACATTTTTACTAGGTTTGGAACACCACGTGCCATCATTAGTGATGAGGGGACACATTTTATTAATAAGGCTATGGAGAGAGTGCTGGCTAAATATAACATTAGACATAGAGTGGCCACTCCCTATCACCCACACTCGAATGGTCAGGCTGAAATTTCAAATAGGGAGATTAAGAACATCCTAGAAAAAGTGGTTAAACCTAATAGGAAAGACTGGTCCTTTAAGCTTGAGGATGCACTTTGGGCATATAGGACAGCATATAAGACACCCCTAGGTATGTCTCCTTACAGACTTGTGTATGGTAAAGCTTGTCATCTTCCATTTGAGTTAGAAATTAAGGCATTTTGGGCACTAAAAGAGTTGAATTATTGCGTGACCGATGCGGGAACGTTGCGGTCCTTGCAATTACATGAGCTTGATGAGCTTAGACATATGTCTTATGAAAATGCCAAAATGTATAAGGAAAAGACCAAGATTTGGCACGATAGTAGACTTAGGGTCAAGGACTTTAAGAAAGGCCAACTTGTTTTATTATTTAACTCAATATTGAGGTTATTTCCAGGCAAACTAAAGTCCAGATGGTCAGGTCCTTTCATGATTACTAATGTGTTTGTTCATGGTGCCATCGAGATAAAGAACTTGCAGCAAGGTCAACCATTCATGGTTAATGGTGCAAGGTTGAAGCACTACTATGAGGAAGGAGATGTGAAGACTCTCTCGGCCTTCCTCTTGACTGAAGCGTGAAATTAAGAACGAGAGAGGACGAGTGATTACTGTGCTCGTTAATATGAGGCTCATGCCTTAGTTTATTTTTTGCGATTTTCCGGTTATCGTTTGTGTGTTTTGTTGTGTGATTTTAATTACGTATTTGATGTTGATTTTATTTCTTTTTGTAGGGAATCAATAGAGGGAATCAAGGAGAGTAAATCCGGCTTTAAAAATCAAGAAAATATTGGGCCAAATAAAAGATACGGATGAGCAAAGAATGACATTTAGATGAAAAAAATCTCCAAACGCCCCTAAAATTGCGCTGGATTTGCAGGATCCGCAAAAATATAGCCGTTGGGATTTATCCGTTGTCTTTATATCCGTTAGAAGGCGCGTTGATTGTTAAGTCTCTGAAAGTGACTTATTTAGGACCCATTTAGCTTAAGAAGATGTACACTTTTAGGTGTTTTTGATAGCATTTAGCCTAAACCTATGCTTAAATATGAGAATGAGAAGAAGATAGCTAAATTAGGACTTATGCACAATAGGAAAGAAAAGGGTTAAAAACCGAAGGAAAAGAATGAAAAAAAACTGCATTGCGACAGCATTGCGAAAACATTGCTGAAGCCGCAATTATTCAAGTGAAAACCGTAAGTTGACTGATCTTTTTCTGTTAAATTCCGTGATTTCAGGGATTCGTTCTTTCTCCTCCATCCATTCTGATATACGACGTTGAAGATTGATGGTTCTCCTTGGCCCAAACGCACCTGATAACTACTATAAAAGGGGGTCAAAGTCGGAGGTTCAAACATCATCCGAAAGCGTAGAAGTCTTCTCGCAGTCCATCTTTTCTCCTGTTTTCCTTTGCCGTCTGCTGGTTTGCGAAGCTCAGCTGTTGGAATCGATAATCTGATAGGAAGGAGAGGAGATTCTTCTTCTCTCCCGATTGGATTCATCCAAGCAAGGCTGACCTTTCTCATCCTTCATTCGAGGCGACTGCAACGAGTCATTCGAGCTGTTTATTGCTTTCTGTTTTTCATTTCTACTTTACAAACTCTGTCTTGTGTTGTTTCTGTTCTAGTGGTTCAGTCAGTTCATTTCGTTGTGTTCTGTCTTGCTGTTCTTTACTTTAAGTATCTTTATTATTGATTCAAACAATCAATTAATCAAACGCAAAGTTCAGTATTTCACAGTTCCGTTCCTTTACATTCTACTGTTTTCCTTTACTGTTTTAAGCACATTTCCCTTCGAAGCATGTCTGTTTTATCTTTTAGTTCTGTTCTCCCTATATCCATGAGTAACTAAGTCACTTAGGGGCATGCTAATGACAACTCCATAGGCTAAAAAACGTGAATCAAGCATGTAGGATAGCTCTCGAACATTGATTGTATGTAAGCTTCATCCCACGGGCAATTTCGATTGGCCATCCATTTTGTCCAAAGAACTCCTAACCTCTGGAAGGAGTAAGAGTTCAGAGTCATATTAATCATACTAGCCTTTCAAGGTAACCAGGAAACGACCTAGGAATAGGCGTTTCCCTAGTACAAACCATATCTTTCTGCCTTAACAAGATGCTTAAGACCTTACTTTGAGTTGAGTAAACTAAAGAATCTAATGCATGGAATCGGACGATACATGAGATTGAGATAGTTTGATGCATAGAGAGTAGATCCAGTGCTTGAGATAGTTTGATGTTATTGTAATTGCGGTAGAATTGCGGTCTCCGCAATTCCGTCTAAGTTTCCATTCTGTTCCGCTATCTTTGCATTCATTTATTAATTTCGTTTCTTGTCATTTTAGTTTAGCTTTGACTTGTTCTCGTTTATGTTACTACCCTTTACACATTCAGCAAAAATTAGACAATTAAAAACCAATTTTACCCCATCAAATCCACCCCTTCTTTCTTAACAAAACACTTCGCGAATAGCTAAAAATAAGTCTCTGTGGGAAAACGAATGAAATATACTTACTACTTGCTATAAGATCATGTATGCTTGCATGTTCTGAGTGCTCTCTCTCTCTTATTGCTTATTCTTATTAACACATTGAGCACGCAACAAGTTTTTGGCGCCGCTGCCGGGGACTTATTTTAAGTGAAAACGAAGTTTGTTAAGTTTGAAAAAAAAAAACAAGTTTATTGCTTATTGAAGCTGATCTGTTTCATTTCTTTTGCAGGTACTATTGGGTTAGTTTATGAGTGAGCTTTCAAGTAGAGATCTAGAGTTCAATCCTGAGCCCGAGAGACTATTTAAAGCCAGAAATAAAGCCAAGAAACGTCTTTTTAAACAACTGATAACTCCATTTTGGAGCTATTAAATACGTCCTAATTATAGCTAAAGACCGCTTCCAATTGATTAAATGTATCTCTTTTGTAGGAGAAAAGCGGCAAAGAGCTCGTGCGTCCATTGGGCGTGTTCGAGCGCTTAAAGCAGAGTTTTAGCGCCCCGGGAATGCATCGGGAAGAGGGGAGTTTGTTCCGTGAAGAAACGGGCCAAAACAGCCTTGGAGAGGCAAAGCATCAGCCCCAAACCCGAGAGCCAGCGTCGAGCTATAGCGTCGAGACGCTGGCTCGACGCTGGAAAAACCCGAGAGCAAGCGTCGAGTGATAGCGTCGAGACGCTAGCTCGACGCTGCCCTGGCGTCGAGACCCTGCTTGGCGTCGAGACGCTCCGGAGGAGGCGCGCGCAGGAAATTCATCGGGGCAGCGTCGCGACGCCAGCGCGCGCGCGCGGATCACTTAGGGCACAGCGTCGAGACGCTGGCCTAGCGTCTCGACGCTACGACGAAGGCAGTAGCTAAAAGACGATTTTTCTGCACTTTTTTGGCATATTCTCCCCCGAGCTTCATCTTCCAGATCTCTCAGCGGATTTGGACGATTTTTCTTCCCTTCTTCCCCATTTTCTCTCTACTTTCCGTGGAGCTCCGCCATTGTTGGCATGCGAGTGAGCTCCACTTCCATTTGTAATAGGTAGATGAACTCTTCCATGGTCGTTGGTGGAGCGGGAGTGACGATCCGCGCCATGAGCGGCTAAGGTAAGGGTGACGGTTTGGGATTTTGTTTAGGGGAATTTTGTTAGACATTATTGCTTTGATAATCTGAGTATGAATTTGCATATTGGTTATGTTTACATAGCATTTATTTACTTTGCTTAATCCAACGCGCATGCTAAATTATGTTGATTGACACTCGGATAGTTTCGCATGTTGTGTATGTTAAAGAGTAGCGATGCCGTGCCTCTCACTGCTCGACTAAGTAACACAGGTAAATAGAACTAAATCGAAGTATCGGGTCGGGTAGGATAATTGTTGGTTGCATACGGCGTTTGCGGGCAACCTACTAGCAATTAGAATTCACGCCCGAATGTTCGTCGCGGTTAGCTAGTAACTGTCTAAATTCATCTTAGGACTGATCATCTTAATGTGAGATTAGATAACGTGTAATTAGGACTGTGTGGCCTAATTAAAATCCATGAAGTCGGCTACTTTGGGGCTTCTCTGGTAGTCGTCCGCGTGCTTAGTAAACTGAATTCCATGTTATTAGAATTAAATGATAAGTTGTATTTGTCTAACAATTGACCCCGAGACTCCCCAAACCGTGCACACGTTTTCTACATATTATTTCTTCCCTCCGTTAGCTTTTGCATTATTTCCTATTTGCATGATAAAACCCCCCGTTACCAATTAATCGATCAAATCCCAATTTCATTAGTAAATTCAACTCTCCTATTCCTTGGATCGACCCTGTTACCACTGGCTGCAAAGCCTTGGCAATAGGCATTATTAATTTATTTTGGCAAGCCTCGACAGCTTGAGTTTATAGCGATAGTTCAAAAATATCGTTACCAAAATTGGCGCCGTTGCCGGGGAATAGGCAATTGATTGGATTTATGATTGGAGTTTGAATTTGATTTATTGATGGTTGACTGAAAATTTTTTCCGTTTGTATGTTGTATGTTTAGATTTTTGTTTGTGTATGACCCGTTCCTCTGAGGGTAGTTTGCAGTATATTCCTGAGATTGACAGAGAGGAGCGGCGGTTACGTAGAGAAGCCCGGGAGGGGCAAGGAACGTTTGAAAGAGAAGAAGGCAATCCCTTCTTGTTTGACGAAATGGCGCAAGGTGAAGCGCCACGGACGCTGAAGCAACTAGCAGCGCCAGACCTGAACCTGCAGCCTTTGTGCATTAACTACCCCGTGGTAGCAGGTAACTTTGAGCTGAAATCTGGTTTAATTCACCAGTTACCTTCTTTCCATGGAAACGTAGGTGAGGACGCGAACAAACATCTGATGGAGTTCCATTGCGTCTGCGCGGGGATGAAGCCCGCAGGGGTCACGGAAGAGCAGCTGAATATGAGGGCATTCCCCTTCACGCTCAAGGACAAGGCCAAGGATTGGCTGTATTATTTGCCTTCCGGATCCATCACCACGTGGCAGGACATGAAGCGGGTATTTTTGGAGAAATACTTTCCCGCGTCCTTGGCCACCACTCTGCGGAAGAGGATTTATGGGATCACCCAGGATGTAGGTGAGTCCCTGCATGAGTATTGGGAACGCTTTGGGCGCCTGTGCGCGAGTTTCCCACACCACCAGATCGCCGATCAGCTGCTCATACAGTATTTTTATGAGGGGATGACGCCCCACGATAGGCAGATGATCGATGCAGCGAGTGGAGGGGCACTGATTGACAAGACCCCAGTTGAGGCCAAGCAGCTCATTGCAAATATGGCCACCAATTCGCAGCAGTTTGGGATCAGGGGGCAAGGACAAGTGCACAGCGTGGCTCAGAGCCATGAGATGTCTGAAATGAGGGCCCAGGTGGCCGAGATAGGTAGTATGTTGAAGAAAATTGTTGGAGGACAACGCGAAGAGGCGGAGGTCAACGCAATCGGGGGATATGCTTCCAACCCAAGGAAGTATGATCCATATGCTAACACTTACAACCCCGGTTGGCGTGACCATCCTAACTTCAGCTATGGGAACAGGGAAGGACAAAATCGCTTCCAAGGCCAATCCCAGGATAGGCCTAACTCTTCCACCCAGGCTCAAGCTTCGAGCTCCTCCAGCTCACTTGAAGAGATGGTCAGAACCATCGTGACTAGCACCAGCCAGTTCCAGAAAGAGGCTCGCGAGGAGCTAAATTCTCATAAGGCAGAGCTGCAGAATTTGAACAAGCAGCTGACACAAATGGCGGTGTCTATTAGTAAGATCGAGAGCAAGAGCTCGGGGAAGCTTCCTTCCCAAACTACAGTTAACTCATGTGAAAATGTGAGTGCCATTCAGCTGCGCAGTGGGAAGTCACTTTCCACCAGAGCTGCGAAGGAAGCCACGGACAGCCTGAACGAGTCCGCCCCGATTGCTCTTGAGACTCAGAATGAGAAAAGAAATGAGAAGGTCAGTGTACCTGTGGATGTTGCCAAAGCACCATTCCCGAGTAGGCTTGCGAAGCCTACTTTGGAATCCGATGACGAGGAGGTCCTGCGAACCTTCCAAAAGGTGATGGTGAATATCCCGCTCCTAGAGGCAGTCAGTCAAGTGCCCAAATATGCAAAATTCCTAAGGAGCTGGTGCACTACGAAAAGGAAGTCCAGAGGGACTGAGAAGAAGAAAGAGAACGTCTCTGCCATACTCCCAGGTACGTTGCCTGCAAAGTGCAACGATCCAGGTACTTTTACTATCCCATGCACTATAGGTAGTAAAATTGTACATAATGCCATGTTGGACTTAGGAGCCTCTGTTAATGTTATGTCTTATGCATTATATCGTGAACTGAATTTGAATGAAATGCATGAATGTAATGTTTCTGTTCAGTTGGCTAATGGGTCGAGCATCTGTCCTAGGGGGAAGGTAGAGGATGTTTTAGTTAGAGTTGGGAATATGACGTTTCCCGCCGATTTCCTTGTTTTAGATATGAAAGAAAGTTCATTGCATGCTTCGTCCTCTATGCTGTTAGGACGCCCTTTTCTTAAGACCGCTAGGGTCAAAATCGATGTGTATAAGGGCGTCGTGTCGTTAGAGTTTGATGATACTTTGCATGAGTTTTCTTTATTTGATGGGAAATCTGTTGCGAATGTTTCTGTTGTTTGTGAGCATGATGAGAATGGGAGTCTACCCTCGCGCTTGAGGGATGGTTCCCATGTCTCGGTTAAAATTTCTGATTTAAATTTGATGGATGATACTGCTGGATTTTGCACTAACATGTCTAATATTCACGTGCCCGAGGCACGAAGAGTGCAAAATGTTTTTCAGGTGAATGATGGAAAAGGTGTGGCCATGGACAAGTATGGATCGTCCCCCGCACCTACAGACTATGGATGAGTCTGTTGAGAGAATACAGTCGAGCAACCGACTTTAAAAATTCTGCGCTTCTCGGAGGCACCCGAGTGTTGAACTGTTTTTATGCTTTAGTTTAGTTTTGTTGCTTTTTAGTATTAATTAGCTTGCTGTTTTTTTTTAGGGAATCGAGGATGAGAAGACAATTTTGGGCTCTAATGCGTTCGTGCGCCGCTTCCTCGCCCTCGCCAGCTTCACCAAGAGTTAGGGAAGTGTATTTCTTCTTCCCTTTTACTTTGATGTATCTGACTGGTTGGCATTGAGGACAATGCCAAATTTAGAAGTTGGGGGTGGAGTAGTCCGATGGATGTGCATGTGTAGTTTGTTGAGAAGTGTTATAAAGATATTGAAGTGCTTGGGACTCTGTTTACTGTTTTCTGACTGTGATAGCCTAGGAAATGCATTTTGGAATTCTGAGCATGTTCATAATCGAGTTTTTGCATGAGTTTTGTGCTTATTAGGTTCATGTCAAAAATTTTAAAATTTTTTATGTTGCTCCCTTGCACTCATCGCGCACTTAGCAACTTCTCCCTAGATTCCGTAAGCTTGGTTTGTCGCATGTTTAGCTAATTCTCGTTGTCACCCCGAAAGGCACCCTTAGGTAGCTTGTTGCATGAGAGTTAGTAGCTAATTAATTGAGGAAGCATGTGCTTAGCCTAATAAAAAAAAAATAGAAAAGCATGTTTTGTAGAAAAGTTCCTCTCGAGGCGCTCCTCCTTCTTATTTGCGCTTAAAAGAAGTGAGCGTTAGTCCTTAAAAACGTGAAGTTTTATGCATGAATTTGACGTGTTAGGCAGCTCGAGTAGGAAAGAAAAAGAAATGAAAAGTTGGTTCGAAGAACCCAAATAAAAGAGTACAAAGTACTTTTGAAAAGAAAGAAAAAGAATGAGAAAATAATTAGGTCTCTTAATTTACTTCTCTCTCTCGTGTAAGTCAAGTGTAGCTGTTCTTAAACGCTAGAAGTAGGGGGAAAACGGGATGTGCGTTGCATGTTGGTTTTCCGGGTTTACGTGAGTTTAGGAGTGGTTGTCTAGCACACACACACGTTAGGGGGCAAGAGTTAATTTTTGATATGTCCTAGTTAATGCATGAACAAAATGCTTCCATGATTGTGCTCGTGTTTAAATTTCAATATGCATGGAGGTTTGAGTTAGAATATATGTAAACGCGTCCTTAGAGTCAATGTCTTTGTAGTGCTTGCTCGAGGACTAGCAATGTTTAAGTTGGGGGTGTTTGATAACTCCATTTTGGAGCTATTAAATACGTCCTAATTATAGCTAAAGACCGCTTCCAATTGATTAAATGTATCTCTTTTGTAGGAGAAAAGCGGCAAAGAGCTCGTGCGTCCATTGGGCGTGTTCGAGCGCTTAAAGCAGAGTTTTAGCGCCCCGGGAATGCATCGGGAAGAGGGGAGTTTGTTCCGTGAAGAAACGGGCCAAAACAGCCTTGGAGAGGCAAAGCATCAGCCCCAAACCCGAGAGCCAGCGTCGAGCTATAGCGTCGAGACGCTGGCTCGACGCTGGAAAAACCCGAGAGCAAGCGTCGAGTGATACCGTCGAGACGCTAGCTCGACGCTGCCCTGGCGTCGAGACCCTGCTTGGCGTCGAGACGCTCCGGAGGAGGCGCGCGCAGGAAATTCATCGGGGCAGCGTCGCGACGCTGGCCTAGCGTCGCGACGCTAGCGCGCGCGCGCGGATCACTTAGGGCACAGCGTCGAGACGCTGGCCTAGCGTCTCGACGCTACGACGAAGGCAGTAGCTAAAAGACGATTTTTCTGCACTTTTTTGGCATATTCTCCCCCGAGCTTCATCTTCCAGATCTCTCAGCCGATTTGGACGATTTTTCTTCCCTTCTTCCCCATTTTCTCTCTACTTTCCGTGGAGCTCCGCCATTGTTGGCATGCGAGTGAGCTCCACTTCCATTTGTAATAGGTAGATGAACTCTTCCATGGTCGTTGGTGGAGCGGGAGTGACGATCCGCGCCATGAGCGGCTAAGGTAAGGGTGACGGTTTGGGATTTTGTTTAGGGGAATTTTGTTAGACATTATTGCTTTGATAATCTGAGTATGAATTTGCATATTGGTTCTGTTTACATAGCATTTATTTACTTTGCTTAATCCAACGCGCATGCTAAATTATGTTGATTGACACTCGGATAGTTTCGCATGTTGTGTATGTTAAAGAGTAGCGATGCCGTGCCTCTCACTGCTCGACTAAGTAACACAGGTAAATAGAACTAAATCGAAGTATCGGGTCGGGTAGGATAATTGTTGGTTGCATACGGCGTTTGCGGGCAACCTACTAGCAATTAGAATTCACGCCCGAATGTTCGTCGCGGTTAGCTAGTAACTGTCTAAATTCATCTTAGGACTGATCATCTTAATGTGAGATTAGATAACGTGTAATTAGAACTGTGTGGCCTAATTAAAATCCATGAAGTCGGCTACTTTGGGGCTTCTCTGGTAGTCGTCCGCGTGCTTAGTAAACTGAATTTCATGTTATTAGAATTAAATGATAAGTTGTATTTGTCTAACAATTGACCCCGAGACTCCCCAAACCGTGCACACGTTTTCTACATATTATTTCTTCCCTCCGTTAGCTTTTGCATTATTTCCTATTTGCATGATAAAACCCCCCGTTACCAATTAATCGATCAAATCCCAATTTCATTAGTAAATTCAACTCTCCTATTCCTTGGATCGACCCTGTTACCACTGGCTGCAAAGCCTTGGCAATAGGCATTATAAATTTATTTTGGCAAGCCTCGACAGCTTGAGTTTATAGCGATAGTTCAAAAATATCGTTACCAACAACCCCCTATACCTCAAATCATACCTGAAATCGAAGAAATGGACGAGATAGTTCCAAATCAAGTACCTGTCATTCGCAACCCCATCGAAATAGCGAATGACAAGAATAGTGCCATTCTTTCATATTTAGTACCTATGCCTGGGGAGCTGAACCCCAGCATAATCCGTCCTGAGATCACTGCCAACTCATTCGAGTTAAAGCCAGTGATGTTCCAAATGTTGTCCACTGTGGGACAATTCTTTGGAATAGAAAATGAGGACCCCCACAACCATCTTAGGAACTTCTTAGGAGTTAGTGATACCTTCATCATCCCTGGAGTTTCCCAAGAAGCCTTGAGGCTATACTTGTTCCCTTACTCTTTGAGGGACAAAGCCAAAACATGGTTGAACTCATTACCCTCTGGATCTGTCCGCAACTGGACAGACTTAGCAGAGAAATTCCTAGTCAAATACTTCCCACCTGATAGGAATTCTACCTTTCGTGATGACATAGTTAAATTCAAACAAGCTGATAATGAGTCTCTTCACGAAGCTTGGACGAGATTCAAAGACCTTCTCATTAAATGTCCACACCATGGCATTCCATGGTGTATCCAAATAGAAGTCTTTTTCAAAGGATGCAACCCCAGCACCAGACAAGTTCTAAATTCATCTGCTGGTGGTTCCATGTTGTCCAAGAGTTACAACGAAGCTTATGAGATCCTGGAGAAGATCTCAACATCTCACTGTAGGTGGTCAGATGATCCAGTTGAGCCAACTAGAGCTCAAGACAAGGATGCTCTGAGTGCCATGAGCACCCAAATAAACGCCCTGACCAACCTAGTTAAGCAAATGGCTCAGGCCAATCTCCAAACCAGTGCCAATACCGCCACAGCCATGTCAATGGGCACCCAACCAAGTCAAGGCGAGGCACTTATCTGTGGATTCTGTGGGGAAGGGCACCCATATGAATACTGCCCTGGGAATCCATCCTCAGTCTGCTACATTGGAAGCCAGCAGCAGCCTAGGAATAACCCCTACTCACAAACTTACAACCCTGGTTGGAGAAACCACCCAAACCTGTCATGGGGTGGCCAACAGAATGTTAACCAAAATTCTAACCAGCCTAGACCGAGTGGAACACCTGGTTTCACTCCCCAACATAACCAATCAATGTATCAAAAACCTTACAACCAACCTGTAGGATCTTCTGTAGAAAACTTACTCAAGGAATACATAGCTAAGAATGATGCTACTCTTCAAAGCCAGCAAGCTAGTCTTAGGAGCCTAGAGAACCAAATAGGGCAACTAGCCAATGAAATCAAAAGTAGGCCCCAAGGTAGACTTCCTGCTGACACCGAGGTACCAAGGAGAGATGGTAAAGAACAAGTTCAAGCAATTGAACTTAGAAGTGGTAGACCCTTGGTGAGCAACACAAAGGACACACCAAAGAGAGTAGAGAACACTGAGTCTAGTGCTCCACTGGAGTCTCTGCCAACCCAAGGTCCACCACCAACTAGCACATCAGGAGCCAGGCTAGAGCCAATTATTGAGGAGATAGAAGAAATTCCAAGGCCTCCTCCAATCCTAAGGCGACTTGACGTGCCTGCATATGTGCCACCACCTCCATATCCTCGAAGGCTTAAGAAGAAGCAGGAACAGGAAGTGCACTTTAACAAATTTCTAGAAATTCTTAAACAAGTGCATGTCAACATTCCTTTTGTAGAAGTTTTACAGTCTATGCCTTCCTATGTAAAGTTTTTAAAAGATATTATTACTAACAAAAAAATAATTGGTGAGTTTGAAACAGTAAACCTCACTGAGGAGTGCAGTGCCATACTCCAAAACAAGTTGCCCAAGAAGGAGAAGGATCCTGGTTCCTTCACCTTACCTGTAGAACTTGGAGGCAAGCACGTGGGCAGAGCGCTTTGTGATCTGGGCGCCAGCATAAACCTCATGCCCCTATCACTATTCCGCCAGTTGGGAATAGGAGAAGCACGTCCAACCACTGTCACTTTACAACTAGCAGACAGATCCATCGCATACCCTGAAGGTAAGATTGAGGATATTCTAGTAAAAGTTGACAAATTTATTTTCCTTGCAGATTTCATTATCCTGGATTATGAAGCAGACAAGGAGGTCCCCATCCTGCTAGGCAGACCATTTCTAGCCACAGGTAGGGCACTTATAGACGTCCAAAAAGGTGAGCTCACTATGAGGGTTCATGATGAAGAGGTGAAATTTAGTGTGTATAAAGCTTTAAGGTATCTGTTGCGTGCTCAATGTGTAAAGATAAATAAGCAAAAGGATGGAGAGAGCACTTAGAACATGCAAGCATACATGGTCTCACAGCAAGTAGTAAGTATATTTAATTCGTTTTTCCACAGAGACTTAGTTTTAGCTATTCGCGAAGTGTGTTTGTTAAGAAAGATGGGATGGATTTGATGGGGTAAAATTGGTTTTTAATTAACTACTTTTTGCTGAATGTATAAAGGAATATACCATAAACAACTTAAAGTTAAAATCAGGCTTAAAAGACAAGAGATGGACTCAATAAACGAAGAAGAAAACAGCTAGACAGAAAGCAATTTAGCAGAATTGCGAGAACCGCAATTAATCCGCAATTAATTGGCAGCGAAAAACTGGTTAAATGGGTGAATTAAGGGCTACTAATGACTGTCCTATAGGCATTTTATTACGATTATCAAACTTTGGATCAACTCTCTACACATTAAACTCACTCTATCTCAAGTATCGTCCGATTCCATGCATGAGAGACTCAAGTTTACTCGCCTTCAAAGTAAGGTCTTAAGCATCTTGTTAAAACAGGAGTGTTCAGTTTATACTAGGGAAACGCCTATTCCTAGGCCGTTTCCTGATTACCATGAAAGGCTAGCATGATTATACGACTCTGAACTCTTACTCCTTCCAGAGGTTAGGAGTTCTTTGGACAAAATGGATGGCCAATCGAAATTGCCCGTGGGATGAAGCTTACATATAATCAATGTTCGAGTGTTGATCTACCTACTTGACTTACGTTTTTTAGCCTATAGTTCTGTCATTAGCATGCCCCTAAATGAATTTAGTTACTCATGGATATATGTAAAACAGAAATATAAGATAAAGTAGACATGCTTAGAAGGAAAAAGTGCTTAAAACAGTAAGTGAAACTCGTAGCAGAACAAGGAAGAACTGTGAAATGCAAAAACGTACTTTGATTACTTCAAGTGTTTGAATGACAAAGGAAAGCTTAAACAGAATGAATTCAAGGCAGACAACAACGAAATACAATAATTGAAATGACTAAACTAAGACAACAATGATCAGTAATGAAAATGAGAAGAAAAGAGCAGAAAACAGTAAAGGTTGCTGGAAATCTTCGTGGCAGTCGCCTCGAATGAAGGTGATGAGAATTCAGCCGTGCTTGGATGAATCCAATCGAGAGAGAAGAAGAATCTTCTCTCCTTCCTATCAGATTATCGATTCCAAAAGCTTAGACTCTCACTCCAACAGACGGCAAAGGAAGAACAGTGGAAAGGGTGGACTGCAGAAAGACTTCTACGCTTCGAGTGATTGTTGAACCTCCGACTTTGACCCCCTTTTATAGTAGTTTGCAGGTGCGTTTGGGCCAAGGAGAACCATCAATCTTCAACGTCATATATCAGAATGGATGGAGGAGAAAGAACGAATCCCTGAAAAGTCGGATCTAAACAGAAAAAGATCAGCCAACTTACGGTTTTAACTTGAATAATTGCGGTCACCGCAATTATTCCGCAATTCATTTGCAATGGTTATTTTTTCATTTTTTTCTTCGGTTTTCAACCCTTTTTCTACCTATTGTACACAAGTCCTATATTAGCTACCTTCTTCTAATTCTCATATTAAAGCATAGGTTTAAGCTAAATGCTAACAAAAAACACCTAAATGTGTACATCTTCTTAAGCTAAATGGGTCCTAAATAAGTCACTTTCAGAGACTTAACACACCCCCAAACTTAAGGCTTTGCTTGTCCTCAAGCATACTAAGGACTTACTTAGGCTGCTGTTTTTTCTTCTTTTAACTACTCACTAACTCCCTTATATTCTTACCTCTAGCAGTGCTGTCCTGTGACACACTTCTAAGTTTAGAACTAACCCCTTGTCTAGCTTCTTCTGACTTCACCTGCCTACTATACCCACTGCTTTTGTTAACCCCCCTACTACTGATCTAACTACTTCTATGATATCATGCTAATATCCCTAAGGTTTCAAATTCTACCAAGCTTTACTCCAGACTCAGTACATGCTTCTAGCTTATTTTTAATGTGTCTAGGATTCCTTAGAGTCATGCCAGTCTTAGTATTAACAGTGACAGTGGTACTTTATAGAGAACAACCTAAACCCTGGCATCACTACATTGGATAAACATTCATCTCCCTAGACAAACCTAAAAGCTACAACCTTGTGCTTAGCTCATTACGGATCAGAGTTCTTCTTTTTTTTCATAGGACATCTAAGCCACAAGATTATAACTCCCAAGCATACATTCTTCTTCCCCTATTTCTCCTTTTTCTTTATTTTTTACTTAGGTGGAGTCTCTCCTTGGTTTGCCTTTTGATGCAATGCCACTTGTGGTTTACACACTTGGCACTGATTACTCAACAACTTGAGAGAGACTCCCCTCTTTATTCTATTTTTCACTTTTTCTATTTATCACAAAAATTTTTTTAGGAGAAGAAGAATGCTTATGTCCTAAGGAAGAGAGGAATGTTCCTAGGCCTAGGGTGGCCTCCCCCAAACTTCAACTACTCATTGTCCCCAATGAGTGTTTGAGGTGGGACACCCCCAAACTTGTCCTAGAAGCATCTAGTCGAAAGTAAAACAAAGAGAATCTAAACATCCTAGGCATAGGCAAAACATTCTAGAAGCAACTATCCCAGCAGCAGAAAATTTGAACATAACAGACAAGGTTAAGGCCTTATGGTTTATGCATGCTGAGCACTATTCAGAGGCAAATTTAAACTATCAAAAGGTGTCCTATGACACTCATCCAGCATGCTTCAAGATCAGCTATATAAGGTAGTCATGCTAGCAGCAAAAGATAGAATTTAACAGATCACAGCCTAACTAGACGGACAGTCAAAAACATGCAATCAGCCACAAAAATTGCGGGAACCGCAATTATTTCGCAATACAATCTGGGCAGATGTAACATTAACTCAGGCCCCTAGCATGCTTTTTCCCGTGACTCATGCATCCGAAAAATAAAACTAAACTATCCTACCTAATCAACTAACATCAGACTATTCTAAGCAAAAGAAAAACATAAAACTAAACATCCAAAACAGATCAAAACTTAACCACAAAACAGCATCATATACATGAATCTATCAAAAAGCAAAAAAAAAAAAAAAAAAAAAAAAAAAAAAAAAAAAAAAAAAAAAAAAAAAAAATTGTCTTTTGTTTCTTTAGGGATCAGTAATACTCCCTCTAGTGCTCTTCAAACCAGCACTCAATTCTCATCATCCTCATCTGGTCGCCTTGGTCGTGGGGGCACCCATGGAGTTAGGAGGTTGGTGGGGAAGTCTGGGAAGATGCACCCCAATTGGTCTGCAACTTCTCTGTCCCTCGCCTGCGCATAGTTGGCCCATTGAGCCATTCTTCTCTGCAGGTCCATCAAACAGGCCATGGATAGGGACTGCTCAGCAGCCAACCTATCCAACTCAAACTCCATATTGCCCTTCCTTCTCAGCCGTAGGTGTGCAGGCAACTCCAGATGGCCTGTGTAGGGCAGCTGCTGCTCCAAGCGCTCGGTAGGAACTCCTGCACGCAAGCATAACTTCGTTATGATGTTGGGGAAAAATAATGGCCCCTTACCCTTTTTAGCACACTCGGCTATGGCAGCATTGATGACTTCTCCCACGTTGATCGTGAGACCTCTCATGATAGCATAAACCAGCAGCGAACGGCTCTGGTTAATTGTAGTCTCATGAGTCACTGGGGAGAGTCTTCTTCTGACGAAAGAGAACCACACAGCTGCCTTAGCCGTGAGGTTGGCACTCATGAGCGTGTGCCGCCCATTGCGTGAGACTGTCCAGGAGGCCTCAGGCTGGCCAATGGTGCGGATGGCTTCTTCCAGCACAGCCTCGGTCGGCTCATCAACTATCCGGGCGTAATCTGTGTGAGGCTGGCCCCTTAGACCAAATGCTTCATTAATGGCTTTGGCTGAGAAATCAACCTCCACCCCTCTGACCACAGATAGGCCATCCTCAGGGCTGAGCACGTTGGCATAGAAGTCATACACCATGCTCGTGTATGCTGGATTGGGAGGTCGGCAGAATTCCTCCCAGCCATGGTTGATCACCCCTGCGCGCAAGAACTGCGGCAGGTCAGCAAGTCGATCAAGGAACCCCTTCTCGTGCAACAGGTCTCTTTTTCTCAGCTCCACACCCCTGGATTCGGCATCGGATGAGACATACCTCACTGATGGAGGTTCGTCTTCAGGGTAGAGCTTAGCCTTCCCCTTATCGGCTGGCTTGGAAGATTCAGCAGCCTCCACCTTGAGGCGTTTGAGCGAAGGCTCAGCACTGTCTTTGTCTGCTGAAGGCACTCGCTTGGCCTTCTTCTTCTTGAGTTTCTTGGATTTCTTGGCCTTGACAAGCTTGGCCTTCTTTTTCTTTTTCAGCTTTGCCTGGAGTTGTGGGAAACAGGCCCCCAACGTCTCCTCCATAGAATCATCCTGCTGTGCAGGCTCATCAGGGCTGTCTTCTCTCATGGGAGAGAAGACTTCTGCTTCTTCTGCCTCTCCACTGCCTTGCGTGGATTCTTGGTAATCCCCATAAGGGAATTCCGGATCAGGCCGTGGAGCATTGTGCTCTGCTGATGGGGTATGCGCAGAACTCCATGGTGAAGACGGCAGCTCAGGACTCTGCACATCCGCAGGTGGTAGATCAGCACTCTGAGGTGCTGGAGATGACTCGGCGCTCTGCGCATGCGGTGCTGATTCTGTGCTTTTCACCGGTTCAGATGGGAGAGGGCTGCGCACAGGTGACACAGACGGCGACGAACCTTCCTTTGCTGACTCGTGAGATGCACGATCAGGTTCTTGACTCTCCACAGAGGGAGTCTTGGCGATGCTTGGTTCGGCGGCAGTCTTGACAGTCCACCGGCGCTTCGTTGGCGTACCCACTGGCTCAGATGGGCCAGCAGGGATTTCAGTTACCACCCTCCACTTCTTCCTACGAATAGGAAGCTTGCCAAGACGGCCAGTGCGTACAGCACCCTGATCAGCAAGGGTGAGAAGCGCTTCCCTCGCAGCCGCTTCAGCTGCGTCGTCGGCCTTCTTCTTGGCGGCGGATCTCTCAGCCCTAGTGGAAACCATAGCTAAATCTTGAAGATCTTGAGAGAAGAATCAGAGATGGAGAGAATCGCTGAAGATTTGGAGAGCAAAGAGAGAGATAATCGTAACGATCGAGCGGCTTCCAACGGATATAAAAGCAACGGAAAATAAAATCCCAACGGCTCTTTTTGCGGAGTCAGCAATTTCTGCGCAATTCTAGGGACAATATTTCATAATAAATCCCAACATTGATCGCCCGTATCTTTCATTCGGCCCAACCGATTCTTGATTTTTAAAGTGCGATTTACTCCCCTTGATCCCCTCTTTCGATTCCCTACAAAAACAAACAAAACAAACATTAAATACGCAATTAAAATTACACCACAAAACGTACAAACGATCATCGAAAAAACCAGAAAAAATAAACTAAGGCATTGGCCTTGACTAAACGAGCACAGTAACCACTCGTTCTCTCTCGTTTCTAACTTCATGCTTCATGTAGGAGGAAGGTCGAGAGAGTCTTCACATCCCCCTCCTCATAGTAGTGCTTCAACCTAGCACCATTGACCATAAATGGTTGTCCTTGCCGCAAGTTTTTTATCTCTACTGCACCATGAATAAAGACATTAGTAACAACAAATGGACCCGACCATCTAGACTTTAATTTGCCTGGAAATAGCTTTAATCGTGAGTTAAATAACAGTACAAGTTGGCCTTTCTTAAAATCTTTGATCCTGAGTCTACTGTCATGCCATATTTTTGTCTTTTCTTTGTACATCTTGGCATTCTCATAGGCCATGTGCCTAAGCTCATCAAGTTCATGCAGCTGTAAAGATCTTAATGTCCCTGCATCCTTCACACAAAAATTTAATTCTTTCATGGCCCAAAATGCCTTGTTCTCCAACTCAAGTGGCAAGTGGCAAGCCTTGCCATATACCAACCTATAGGGAGACATTCCTAGAGGTGTCTTATATGCTGTTCTATAAGCCCAAAGTGCATCCTCAAGCTTGAAAGACCAGTCTTTCCTATTAGGTTTGACTACCTTCTCTAGAATGTTCTTTATCTCCCTATTGGAAATCTCAGCTTGACCATTTGAGTGTGGGTGATAGGGAGTAGCTACCCTATGTCTGATGTTATACTTAGCCAATATTTTCTCCATAGCCTTATTAATGAAATGTGACCCCTCATCACTAATGATAGCACGAGGAGTCCCAAATCTAGTGAAAATGTGTCTATGCAAGAAATTAGTGACTGTCTTAGCATCATTATTAGGACATGCCTTAGCTTCTACCCACTTTGACACGTAGTCTACTGCTACTAGAATATACAAGTTACCTGATGATGGAGGGAAGGGTCCCATGAAATCAATGCCCCATACATCAAAGAGCTCCAACTCTAAGATGTAGGTGAGGGGCATCTCATCCTTACGACTGAGGTTACCTGTCCTTTGGCACTCGTCACAGTTGTGGGCATAGTTGTGGGCGTCCTTAAAGATTGTTGGCCAGTAGTAGCAACTTTGAAATACCTTGGCAGCTGTCCTTTGTCCACCAAAGTGTCCACCATAAGGAGATGAATGACAGTGCTGTAGCACAGACTTCGCTTCAGCAGCTGTAACACACTTCCTCAACAACCCATCAGCACAGGTCCTGTAAAGTATGGGGTCATCCCAGATGAATTTCCTTGCTTCATGGAGGAACCTCTTCTTCTCTTGTCCTCCCTTGAACACTGGTAATACCTGTGCTGCACGGAAGTTAGCAATGTCAGCGAACCAAGGTTCCTCATCGTTATCACGATGAGTTAAAGCAAAGATATGTTCATCTATAAAAGCATCAGAAATTGCGGGGTCCGCAATTTTTTCGCAATTGTGCTGCAATCGAGACAGGTGATCTGCAACCACGTTTTCACATCCCTTCTTGTCCCGAATGTCCAAATCGAATTCCTGCAGCAATAACACCCATCTAATTAGTCTAGGCTTAGCATCAGCCTTTCTCATGAGATATTTTAAAGCAGAATGGTCAGTATATACAATGGTCCTAGTTCCTACAATATAGTTCCTAAATTTTTCACAAGCAAATACTACAGCAAGCATTTCTTTCTCTGTAGTTGTATAGTTACATTGAGCCTCATTCAAGGTCTTACTAGCATAATAGACAGGATGTGTGAGCTTGTCAATCTTCTGTCCTAACATGACTCCTACAGCATAGTCACTGGCATCACATAGCATCTCAAATGGGAGATCCCAATTTGGTCCTACTATGATTGGTGCTGTGACCAGTGCTTCCTTAAGGGTTTTCCAAGCTACTACACATTCCTTAGAGAAGATGAATGGCCTACCTAGCTCTAGTAGCTCACATAGAGGCTTGGCTATCTTAGAAAAGTCCTTGATGAACCTTCTATAGAAGCCAGCATGTCCGAGGAAGCTCCTGATAGCCTTGACATTCTGGGGCTCTACCAACTTCTCTATGACCTCGATTTTCGCCCTATCCACTTCTACACCCGCCCTTGATACTCGATGTCCTAAGACAATCCCTTCATCTACCATAAAATGGCATTTTTCCCAGTTTAGGACTAGGTTGGTCTCTTCACACCTAGTCAGGACTTGTCCTAAGTTTTCTAGACAGGTTTTAAATGAATCCCCAAAGACTGAGAAGTCATCCATGAATATTTCTATCATGGACTCATCCAACTCAGAGAAGATTGCCATCATGCACCTCTGGAAAGTTGCCGGTGCATTGCATAAGCCAAAAGGCATTCTGCGGAAGGCAAACGTTCCAAAAGGGCAAGTAAAGGTGGTCTTCTCTTGATCCTTAGGGTCTATAGTTATTTGATTGTAGCCTGAATAGCCATCTAGGAAACAGTAGTAGGCTCTACCAGCTATTCTGTCTAGCATCTGGTCAATAAACGGTATGGGGAAGTGGTCTTTTTTAGTTTCTTTATTTAGTTTTCTGTAATCCATACATACCCTCCACCCTGTGACAGTCCTTGTTGGAATTAGTTCGTTATTCTCATTGACTACCACAGTTATTCCCCCCTTTTTAGGTACACACTGGATGGGGCTCACCCACTGGCTACTAGCTATGGGGAAAATTACTCCTGCATCTAACCACTTTATTATTTCTTTCTTCACTACCTCTTTCATAGAGGGGTTTAACCTACGCTGGTGATCTACCCTAGGTGTGTGTTCTTCCTCTAGAATAATTTTGTGCATACAATAAGAAGGGCTAATGCCTCGAATATCAGCAATAGACCATGCTATAGCCTTCCTATGTTGCTTAAGCAGTAAAATTAAATCAACCTCATGCTGTTCACTTAGCTTAGAAGAAATAATTACAGGCAGTGTGTCATTATCTCCTAGATATGCATATTTGAGGTGAGTAGGTAGTGGTTTCAGTTCTAAAACAGGTGGATGCTCAATGGAGGGCTTCAGAGGGTTAATAGTTCTATCAGTTAAATCTATATTCATACATACATGCTGAGGGTTATTTACAGGCATGTTCATTATGTCAGCTACATTTAGATCATCTACATCTAATCCTACATATTCGTTAGCATGCTTGGTTAACAGTACATGCTCCAATTGTTCTTCCATTAGTGAGTCAACAACATCCAAGCTAGCACAAGACTCAGAATCAGAGGGATATTTTAAAGCTTTGTAAACACTAAATTTTACCTCTTCATCATGAACCCTCATAGTTAACTCACCTTTTTGCACGTCTATTAGTGCCCTACCTGTGGCTAGAAATGGTCTACCTAGCAGGATGGGTACCTCCTTGTCTGCCTCATAGTCCAGGACAATGAAATCTGCAAGGAAAATAAATTTGTCAACTTTAACTAGAATATCCTCGATCTTACCTTCTGGATATGCGATGGATCTGTCTGCTAGTTGTAAAGTGACAGTAGTTGGACGTGCTTCTCCTATTCCCAACTGGCGGAATAGGGACAGGGGCATGAGATTTATGCTGGCGCCCAGGTCACAAAGCGCTCTGCCCACGTGCTTGCCTCCAAGTTCTACAGGTAAGGTGAAGGAACCAGGATCCTTCTCCTTCTTGGGCAGCTTGTTCTGGAGGATGGCACTGCACTCCTCGGTGAGGTTTACTGTTTCAAACTCACCAATTATCTTTTTGTTAGTAATGATATCCTTCAAAAATTTTACATATGAAGGCATAGACTGCAAAACCTCTACAAAAGGAATGTTCACATGCACTTGCTTAAGTATTTCTAAGAATTTATTAAAATGAACTTCCTGTTCCTGCTTCTTCTTCAGCCTTCGAGGGTATGGAGGTGGTGGCACATATGCAGGCACGTCAGGACGCCTTAAGATAGGTGGAGGCCTTGGAATTTCTTCTACGTCCTCTACAATTGGCTCTAGCCTGGCTCCTGATGTGCTAGTTGGTGGTGGACCTTGGCTTGGCAGAGACTCCAGTGGAGCACTAGACTCAGTGTTCTCTACTCTCTTTGGTGTGTCCTTTGTAATGCTCACCAATGGTCTTCCACTCCTAAGTTCAATTGCTTGAACTTGTTCCTTGCCATCTCTCCTTGGTACCTCGGTATCAGCAGGGAGTCTACCTTGGGGCCTACTTTTAAGTTCATTGGCTAATTGGCCGACTTGGTTTTCCAGGCTCCTAAGGGTAGCTTGCTGGCTCTGAAGAGTAGCATCATTCTTAGCTATATATTCCTTGAGTAAGTTTTCTACAGAAGATCCTACAGGTTGATTGTAAGGCTTTTGGTACATTGACTGGTTATGTTGGGGAGTGAAACCAGGTGTTCCACTCGGCCTTGGTTGGTTAGGATTTTGGTTAGTGTTTTGTTGGCCACCCCATGACAGGTTAGGGTGGTTTCTCCAACCAGGATTGTAAGTTTGTGAGTAGGGGTTATTCCTTGGTTGCTGCTGACTTCCTACATAGCAGACCGAGGATGGATTCCCAGGACAGTATTCATAGGGGTGTCCTTCCCCACAGAATCCACAGATTGGTGTCTCGCCTTGACTTGGTTGAGTGCCCATTGACATGGCTGTGGCGGTATTGGCACTGGTTTGGAGATTGGCCTGAGCCATTTGCTTAACTAAGTTGGTCAGGGCATTTATTTGGGTGCTCATGGCGCTTAGAGCATCCTTGTCTTGAGCTCTAGTTGGCTCTACAGGATCGTCTGACCATCTACAATGAGATGTTGAGATCTTCTCCAAGATCTCATAAGCTTCGTTGTAACTCTTGGACAACATGGAACCTCCAGCAGATGAATTTAAGACTTGTCTGGTGCTGGGGTTGCATCCTTTAAAGAAGACTTCTATTTGGATACACCATGGAATGCCATGGTGTGGACATTTAATGAGGAGGTCTTTGAATCGTGTCCAAGCTTCGTGAAGAGACTCACTTGGAGCTTGTTTGAATTTTATGATGTCATCACGAAAAGTTGAATTCCTATCTGGTGGGAAGTATTTGACTAGGAATTTTTCTGCTAAATCTGTCCAATTGCGGACAGAGCCTGAGGGTAAAGAATTTAGCCATGTTTTGGCTTTGTCCCTCAAAGAGTAAGGGAAAAGATATAGCCTCAGGGCTTCTTGGGAAACTCCAGGGATTAGGAAAGTGTCACTAACTCCTAAGAAATTCCTAAGGTGGTTATGGGGGTCCTCATTTTCTATTCCAAAGAATTGTCCCACAGTGGACAACATTTGGAACATCACTGGTTTCAACTCGAATGAGTGGGCAGTGATTTCAGGACGGATTATGCTGGGGTTCAGCTCCCCAGGCATAGGTACTAAATATGAAAGGATGGCGCTATCCTTGTCATTCGCTATTTCAATGGGGTTGCGAGTGACAGGCACCAGGTTTTGATTTACTCCAGCCATTTCTTCTTGAGGTAATTGCGGAGGAATTGTAGTCTCTGCAATGATTGGAGGTAAGAGGGTTTGTTTAAAGAGACGTTTCTTGGCTCTATTCCTAGCTCTAAGTAATCTCTCGGGCTCAGGGTTGAACTCTAGATCACTACTTGGAGTCTCATTCATAAACTACCCTAAATGGTACCTGAAAAAGAAATGAAGATAAATCAATTTCAATGAAAAATAACTTGATGTTTCAATCTTAACAGACTTCGTTTTCACTTAAAATAAGTCCCCGGCAGCGGCGCCAAAAACTTGTTGCGTGCTCAATGTGTAAAGATAAATAAGCAAAAGGATGGAGAGAGCACTTAGAACATGCAAGCATACATGGTCTCACAGCAAGTAGTAAGTATATTTAATTCGTTTTTCCACAGAGACTTAGTTTTAGCTATTCGCGAAGTGTGTTTGTTAAGAAAGATGGGATGGATTTGATGGGGTAAAATTGGTTTTTAATTAACTACTTTTTGCTGAATGTATAAAGGAATATACCATAAACAACTTAAAGTTAAAATCAGGCTTAAAAGACAAGAGATGGACTCAATAAACGAAGAAGAAAACAGCTAGACAGAAAGCAATTTAGCAGAATTGCGAGAACCGCAATTAATCCGCAATTAATTGGCAGCGAAAAACTGGTTAAATGGGTGAATTAAGGGCTACTAATGACTGTCCTATAGGCATTTTATTACGATTATCAAACTTTGGATCAACTCTCTACACATTAAACTCACTCTATCTCAAGTATCGTCCGATTCCATGCATGAG
Source organism: Herpetospermum pedunculosum (assembly GCA_028017165.1). Lineage (NCBI taxonomy): Eukaryota > Viridiplantae > Streptophyta > Magnoliopsida > Cucurbitales > Cucurbitaceae > Herpetospermum > Herpetospermum pedunculosum. Next base: position 37,654,855 of record CM051522.1, read on the forward strand.
AGACTCAAGTTTACTCGCCTTCAAAGTAAGGTCTTAAGCATCTTGTTAAAACAGGAGTGTTCAGTTTATACTAGGGAAACGCCTATTCCTAGGCCGTTTCCTGATTACCATGAAAGGCTAGCATGATTATACGACTCTGAACTCTTACTCCTTCCAGAGGTTAGGAGTTCTTTGGACAAAATGGATGGCCAATCGAAATTGCCCGTGGGATGAAGCTTACATATAATCAATGTTCGAGTGTTGATCTACCTACTTGACTTACGTTTTTTAGCCTATAGTTCTGTCATTAGCATGCCCCTAAATGAATTTAGTTACTCATGGATATATGTAAAACAGAAATATAAGATAAAGTAGACATGCTTAGAAGGAAAAAGTGCTTAAAACAGTAAGTGAAACTCGTAGCAGAACAAGGAAGAACTGTGAAATGCAAAAACGTACTTTGATTACTTCAAGTGTTTGAATGACAAAGGAAAGCTTAAACAGAATGAATTCAAGGCAGACAACAACGAAATACAATAATTGAAATGACTAAACTAAGACAACAATGATCAGTAATGAAAATGAGAAGAAAAGAGCAGAAAACAGTAAAGGTTGCTGGAAATCTTCGTGGCAGTCGCCTCGAATGAAGGTGATGAGAATTCAGCCGTGCTTGGATGAATCCAACCGAGAGAGAAGAAGAATCTTCTCTCCTTCCTATCAGATTATCGATTCCAAAAGCTTAGACTCTCACTCCAACAGACGGCAAAGGAAGAACAGTGGAAAGGGTGGACTGCAGAAAGACTTCTACGCTTCGAGTGATTGTTGAACCTCCGACTTTGACCCCCTTTTATAGTAGTTTGCAGGTGCGTTTGGGCCAAGGAGAACCATCAATCTTCAACGTCATATATCAGAATGGATGGAGGAGAAAGAACGAATCCCTGAAAAGTCGGATCTAAACAGAAAAAGATCAGCCAACTTACGGTTTTAACTTGAATAATTGCGGTCACCGCAATTATTCCGCAATTCATTTGCAATGGTTATTTTTTCATTTTTTTCTTCGGTTTTCAACCCTTTTTCTACCTATTGTACACAAGTCCTATATTAGCTACCTTCTTCTAATTCTCATATTAAAGCATAGGTTTAAGCTAAATGCTAACAAAAAACACCTAAATGTGTACATCTTCTTAAGCTAAATGGGTCCTAAATAAGTCACTTTCAGAGACTTAACAGTATCCCTCTGACCTTGAATCCTGTGCTAGTATGGACGTTGTTGATTCTTTAATGGAAGAACAATTAGAGCATGTACTATTAACTAAGCATGCTAATGAATATGTACAATTAGATGTAGCTGACTTGAATGTATCTGACATAATGGATATGCCTGTAGATAAACCACAACATGTATGTATGAATATAGACCTAACTGATAGATCTGTGAATCCTTTAAAGCCATCCATTGAGCATCCACCTGTTTTAGAACTAAAACCACTACCCACTCACCTCAAGTATGCATATTTAGGAAGTAATGAAACTCTGCCTGTTATCATTTCTTCTAAGTTAAGTGAAAAACATGAGGTTGAACTGATTTTACTGCTTAAGCAACATAGGAAGGCTATTGCATGGACTATTGCTGATATTAGAGGCATTAGCCCTTCTTATTGCATGCACAAAATTATACTACAGGAAGAGCACACACCTAGGGTAGATCACCAACGTAGGCTAAACCCCTCTATGAAAGAGGTAGTAAAGAAGGAAATAATAAAATGGTTAGATGCAGGTGTGATCTTCCCAATAGCTAGTAGCCAGTGGGTGAGCCCCATCCAATGTGTACCCAAAAAGGGGGGGATGACTGTGGTAGTCAATGAGAACAACGAACTGATTCCAACTAGGACTGTCACAGGATGGAGAGTGTGCATGGATTACAGGAAATTAAATAAAGAAACTAAAAAAGACCACTTCCCTCTACCGTTCATTGACCAGATGTTAGACAGAATAGCTGGTAGAGCCTACTATTGTTTCTTAGATGGTTATTCTGGCTATAATCAGATTACTATAGACCCTAAGGACCAAGAGAAGACTACCTTCACTTGCCCTTTTGGAACTTTTGCCTTTCGCAGAATGCCTTTTGGCTTATGCAATGCACCGGCAACTTTCCAAAGGTGCATGATGGCAATCTTCTCTGAGTTGGATGAGTCCATGATAGAAATATTCATGGATGACTTCTCAGTCTTTGGGGATTCATTCACAAACTGTCTAGAGAATTTAGGACAAGTCTTGGCTAGATGTGAAGAGACTAACTTAGTCCTTAATTGGGAAAAGTGTCACTTCATGGTAGATGAGGGGATTGTCTTAGGTCATAGAGTGTCGAGGGCAGGTGTAGAGGTCGATAGGGCCAAAATTGAGATCATAGAGAAGTTAGTAGAGCCCCAGAATGTCAAGGCCATTAGAAGTTTCTTAGGGCATGCTGGCTTCTACAGAAGGTTCATTAAGGACTTTTCTAAGATAGCCAAGCCTCTGTGTGAGCTTCTAGAACTAAACAGGCCATTCATCTTCTCTAAGGAATGTGTAGTAGCTTGGACAACCCTTAAGAAAGCACTAGTCACAGCCCCTATCATAGTAGGACCAAATTGGGATCTTCCCTTTGAGATGTTATGTGATGCCAGTGACTATGCTGTAGGAGTGATGTTAGGACAGAAGATTGACAAGCTAACACACCCTGTCTATTATGCTAGTAAAACTTTAAATGAGGCTCAATGTAATTATACAACTACTGAGAAAGAGATGCTTGCTGTAGTGTTTGCTTGCGAAAAATTTAGAAACTATATTGTAGGCACTAGGACAATTGTGTACACTGACCATTCTGCCTTGAAGTATCTTATGAGGAAGGCTGATGCTAAGCCTAGGTTGATTAGGTGGGTACTGCTGCTACAAGAGTTTGATTTGGACATCCGAGACAAGAAGGGATGTGAAAATGTGGTTGCGGATCACCTGTCTCGATTGCAGCACAATTGCAAAAAAATTGCGGACCCCGCAATTTCTGATGCTTTTATTGATGAACATGTCTTTGCTTTGACTCATCGTGATAACGATGAGGAACCTTGGTTTGCTGACATTGCTAACTTCCGTGCATCACAGGTTTTACCAGTTTTCAAGGGAGGACAAGAGAAGAGGAGGTTCCTTCATGAAGCAAGGAAATTCATATGGGATGACCCAACACTTTACAGAACCTGTGCTGACGGCTTGCTAAGGAAGTGTGTTTCAGCTGCTGAAGCGAAGTCTGTGCTGCAGCACTGCCACACAGCTCCTTATGGTGGACACTTTGGTGGCCAAAGAACAGCTGCAAAGGTATTTCAGAGTGGCTACTATTGGCCAACGATCTTCAAAGATGCCCACAACTATGCCCACAGCTGCGATGAATGCCAAAGAACAGGTAACCTCAGTCGAAAGAATGAGATGCCCCTCACCTACATCTTAGAGTTGGAGCTCTTTGATGTGTGGGGCATTAACTTCATGGGGCCATTCCCTCCATCATCAGGTAACCTTTACATTTTAGTAGCAGTAGACTACGTTTCCAAGTGGGTAGAGGCCAAAGCATGTCCCAATAATGATGCTAAAACAGTCACCAAATTCTTGCATAGGCACATTTTTACTAGGTTTGGGACACCTCGTGCCATCATTAGTGATCAGGGGTCACATTTCATTAACAAGGCTATGGAGAAAGTATTGGCTAAGTATAACATTAGACATAGAGTAGCCACTCCCTATCACCCACACTCAAATGGAGAAGCTGAAATTTCAAATAGGGAAATTAAGAACATCCTAGAAAAAGTGGTCAAACCTAATAGGAAAGACTGGTCCTTTAAGCTTGAGGATGCACTTTGGGCTTATAGGACAGCATATAAGACACCCCTAGGTATGTCTCCTTATAGGCTGGTATATGGCAAGGCTTGTCACTTACCACTTGAGTTAGAAAACAAAGCATTTTGGGCCATGAAGGAATTGAATTTTTGTGTAAAGGATGCAGGAACACTGAGGTCTTTGCAATTACATGAGCTTGATGAGCTTAGACATATGGCCTATGAAAATGCTAAGATGTATAAGGAAAAGACCAAGATTTGGCACGATAGTAGACTTAGAGTTAAGGACTTTAAGAAGGGTCAACTTGTTTTGTTGTTTAACTCACGGTTGAAACTATTTCCAGGGAAACTTAAGTCTAGATGGTCAGGTCCATTTGTGATTACTAATGTGTTTGTTCATGGTGCCATAGAGATAAAGAACTTGCAGCAAGGCCAGCCGTTTATGGTTAATGGTGCAAGGTTGAAGCACTACTATGAGGAAGGAGATGTGAAGACTCTCTCGGCCTTCCTCTTGAATGAAGCATGAAAACGAGAACGAGAGAGGACGAGTGATTGCTGTGCTCGTGAACATAAGGCTCATGCCTTAGTTTATTTTTTGCGATTTTCCGGTTATCATTTGTGTGTTTTGTTGTGTGATTTTAATTACGAATTTGATGTTGTTTTTATTTCTTTTTGTAGGGAATCGAAAGAGGGAATCAAGGAGAATAATTCCAGCTTTAAAAATCAAGAAAAGATTGAGCCAAATAAAAGATACGGGCGAGCAAAGATTGACATTTTGATGAAAAAATATCCCTAAAATTGCGCTGGAATTGCAGGATCCGCAAAATATAGCCGTTGGGATTTAGCCGTTTCCTTTATATCCGTTAGAAGGCGCTTGATCGATACGATTCTCCCACTCTCTGATTTCCAAGAAAACTGCGATTCTCTTCATCTTTGATTCTTCTCTCCAAACCTCCAAGACTCAACAATGGTGTTCACACGGGCTGAAAGATCTGCAGCCAAGAAGAGGGCTGACGACGCTGCTGAAACAGCTGCGAGAGACGCACTGCTCGCCTTGGCTACGGCTGACGCTGCGCGGACTGAACGCCTTCCCAAGCTTCCAATCCGTAGGAAGAAGTGGAGGGTTGTCACAGAAATCCCTGCTGGACCTTCTGAACCAGCGGGCACACCCAAGAAGCGTCGGTGGAGTGTCGAGATGGCCGCCGAACCAAGCAAAGCAAAGACTCCCTCTGTGGGGAGTCAAGAAACGGATCGTGCGTCCCACGAGTCGACCAAGAAGGGTTCGTCGCCATCTGCATCGCCTGCGCACAGCCCTTCACCATCTGAACCAGTGTAGAACCCAGAGCTCCCTTCATCGCCGCCTGCCCAGAGCCCTGAGCCGTCTTCACCACTAAGTTCTGCACAGACACCTGCAGCAGCACAGAGCACCACGCCGTCTCACGCTTCTCCACGGCCTGATCCTGAATTCCCATATGGGGAGTACCAAGAGTCAACGCAGGGCAGTGGAGATGCTGAGGAAGACGAGGTCTTCTCTCCTATGAGGGAAGACAGCCCGGAGAGTCTTGAACAGAAGACTGACTCAATGGAAGAGACGTTGGGGGCGTGCCTGCAGCAGATCACCATTGAGGCAAAGCTCAAGAAGAAGAAGAAGGCCAAGACTCTTAAGGCCAAGCGATCCAAGAAGCTGAAGAAGAAGAAGGCCAAGAAGGTGCCTTCGTCAGAAAAAGAAAGCACTGAGCCATCGCTCAAACGACTCAAGGTTGAGGCTGCCGAGTCAGCCAAGCCAGCAGATAAAGGGAAGGCCAAGCTCTACCCTGAAGATGAGCCTCAGTCAGTGAGGTATGTTTCCTCTGATGCTGAGTCCAGGGGCGTTGAGCTGAGGAAGAGGGAGTTGCTGCACGAGAAGGGCTTCCTCGACAGACCTGCTGACCTGCCGCAGTTCTTGCGCGCAGGAATTATAAATCACAGCTGGGAGGAATTATGTAGGCCACCTAATCCGGCTTACACAGCTATGGTATACGACTTCTACGCCAACCTGCGCAACTCTGAAGAGGGGCTCTCTGTGGTAAGAGGAGTAGAGGTGGACTACTCAGCAAAAGCCATCAACGAAGCTTATGGCCTCAAGGGCCAAAGACACACTGATTATGCGAGGATCGTTGATGAGCCTACTGAGGCAGTGCTGGAGGAGGCCATTCGAACAATTGGCCAGCCTGAAGCAGCGTGGACTGTATCACGCAATGGGAGGCACACCCTCATGAGTGCCAACCTGACAGCAAAGGCAGCTGTATGGTTTGCCTTTGTGAGGAGAAAGCTGTCCCCTGTGACCCATGAGACGACCATCAACCAGAGCAGATCGCTGCTGGTCTACGCCATTATGCGAGGTCTCACGGTCAATGTGGGGGAAATCATGTCAGCCGCCATTGCTGAGTGCGCCAAGAAAGGTAAGGGACCACTGTTTTTCCCTAACACCATAACCAAACTATGTTTGCTTGCAGGAGTCCCCATTGAGCGAATGGAGCAGCAGATGGCTTACACAGGCCACTTGGAGCTGCCTGCTAGCTTACGGCTGAAGAGGAAGGGGAACATGGAGTTCGAACTAGATAGGCTGGCTGTTGATCAGTCACTATCCATGGCGTGCCTGATGGATATGCAGAAGAGGATGGCTCAATGGGCCACGTACGCGCAGGCAAGGGACAAGGAGGTTGCAGACCAACTTGGGTGCATCTTCCCTGACTTCCCTACAAATCTCCTGACTCCATGGGTGCCTCCACGACCACGACAACCAGATGAGGATGAAGACGTTTGAGTGCTGGTTTGAATTGCACTGAAGGGAGTATTGCTGTTCCCTTAGAAAAAAAAAAACAATTTTGCTGCTTTTTAGACTATGTGAATTATGCTGTTTTTTAGTCCACTTTTGATCTGTACGATTCTCCCATTCTCTGAACTTCAAGAAAGCTTCGATTCTCTTCATCTGTGATTCTTCTCTCCAAACCTCCACGATTCAAAAATGGTACTCACAAGGGCTGAACGATCTGCGGCCAAGAAAAGGGCCGATGAAGCTGAAACGGCTGCGAGAGATGCATTGCTTGCCTTGGCTGATGCTGAGGCTGCGCGAACGGAACGACTGGATAAGCTGCCGATTCGCAAGAAGAAGTGGAGGGTTGTTACGGAAATACCTGCTGGACCTTCTGAACCAGCGGGCACACCCAAGAAACGAAAGTGGCGCATGGCTGTGGCCGAAGAAGAGATCAAGAACAAGACTCCCTCTGTGGAGAGTCAAGAACAAAGCCAGCCATCCCACGAGTCAGCCGAACGCAGCCTCTAACCAACCCCACCAGCGCAGAGCCTTGAGCAGCCTTCTTCACCACAAAGTTCTGCACAAACACCTACAACAGAGCAAGGAACCACGCCGTCGCACACTTCCCCACGGCCTGACCCTGAATTCCCATATGGGGAGTACCAAGAATCGACGCAGGGCAGTGGGGAAGGTGAGGAAGACGAGGTTTTCTCTCCGTTGAGGGAAGCCAATCCTGAGAGTCCTGCGCAGAAGGATGATTCCATGGAAGAGACGCTGGGGGCGTGCCTTCAGCAGATCACCATCGAGGCAAAGCTCAAGAAGAAGAAGAAGGCCAAGATTCTCAAGGCCAAGGGGTCAAAGAAGCTGAAAAAGAAGAAGACCAAGAGGGCGCCTTCTTCAGAAAAGGAGAGCACTGAGCCATCGCTCAAGAGACTCAAGGTTGAGGCTGCGGGGTCAGCCAAACCAGCAGACAAAGGGAAGGCCAAGCTTTACCCTGAAGATGAACCTCAGTCAGTGAGGTATGTGTCCTCTGACGCTGAGTCCAGAGGCATTGAGCTGAGGAAGAGGGAGTTGCTGCATGAGAAGGGCTTCCTCGACAGACCTGCTGACCTGCCGCAATTCTTGCGCGCAGGCATAGTGAATCACAGCTGGGAGGAGTTGTGCAGGCCACCCAATCCGGCTTACACGAGTATGGTACACGACTTCTACGCCAACCTGCGAAACTCTGAGGAGGGGCTGTCTGTGGTTAGGGGAGTAGAAGTGGACTACTCAGCAAAGGCCATCAACGAAGCCTATGGCCTCAAGGGCCAAAAACATACTGACTATGCAAGGATCGTTGATGAGCCTACTGAGGCAGTCCTGGAAGAGGCCATTCGAACCATTGGCCAGCCTGAAGCAGCTTGGACTGTATCACGCAATGGGAGGCACACTCTCATGAGTGCCAACCTCACAGCTAAGGCGGCTGTATGGTTTGCATTTGTAAGGAGGAAGCTGTCCCCCGTGACTCATGAGACCACCATCAACCAGAGCAGATCGCTGCTGGTCTATGCCATTATGCGAGGTCTCACGGTCAACGTAGGTGAAATCATGTCAGCCGCCATTGCTGAGTGCGCCAAGAAAGGTAAGGGACCATTGTTTTTCCCTAATACCATAACTAAACTCTGTTTGCTTGCAGGAGTTCCCATCGAGCGAATGGAGCAGCAGATGGCGTACACGGGCCACTTGGAGCTGCCTGCTGGCTTGAGGCTGAAGAGGAAGGGGAACATGGAGTTCGAACTGGATAGGTTGGCTGCTGATCAGTCACTGTCCATGGCTTGCCTGATGGATATGCAGAAAAGGATGGCTCAATGGGCCACTTACGCACAGGCACGGGACAAGGAGGTTGCAGACCAACTTGGGTGCATCTTCCCTGACTTCCCCACAAATCTCCTCACTCCATGGGTGCCTCCACGACCACGACAACCTGATGAGGATGAAGACATCTGAGTGCTGGTTTGCACTCAAGGGAGTATTGCTGTTCCCTTAGAATAAAAAAAAACAAAACTGCTTTCTGATAGACCATGTGAATTATGCTGTTTTTAGTACAAATTTTACTCTGTTTTAGTTGCTTAGTTTTATGTTTTTTAAATTGCTTAGTATAGCCTGCTGTTAGCTGATTAGGTAGGATAGTTTAGTTTTCTTTTTGTTGAGCCTGAACGATTGGATAAAGCATGCTTAGGGGCCTTAGTAATTGATATATCTGCCCTGACTTGATTGCTAAATAATTGCGGTATCCACAATTTTTATTACTGCAAGCATGTTTTGGACTGTCTGCTTAGCTAGGCTGTGATCTGTTTAAATTCTATCTTTTGCTGCTATCATGACTACCTTATATAGCTTATCTAAATGCATGCTGGATGAGTGTCTTAGGACACCCTTTGATAGTTTAAATTAACCTCTAAATAGCTCAGCATGCATAGCTGTAAGTCCTTGCCTGTCTGTTTTTCAAGTTTTCTGCTGCTGTGATATTTTCTTTTAGAATGTTCTGTCTATGCCTAGGGCTTTTAGATTCTCTTTGTTTCACCTTAGACTAGATGCTTCTAGGACAAGTTTGGGGGTGTGCCACCTCAGACACTCATTGGGGACAATGAGTAGTTGAAGTTTGGGGGAGGCCACCCTAGGCCTAGGAACATTCCTCTCTCCCTTAAAACATAAGCATTCTTCTTCTCCTTGACAAAAATAATGAACTGAAAAAAAAAATGAAAAATAGAATAAAAAGGGGAGTCTCTCTGAGGTTGCTAAGTAATCAGTGCCAAGTGTGTAACCCACAAGTGGCATTGCATCAAAAGGCAACCGAAGGAAGGGCTCCACCTAAGAAAGAAAAAAGGAAAAGAGTAGGGAAGAAGAATGTATACCTAGGAGTTGTAACTTTGTGGCTTAGATGTCCTGTTTAAAAAGAACTCTGATCCTCAATTGGCTAAGAGCAAAGTTGTAGCTTGTAGGGTTGTTTAGGGAGATGAGTGTATATCCAATGTAGTGATGCCAGGGCTTAGGTTGTTCTCTAAAAGTACTACTGTCACCATTAAGACTAAGACTGGCATGACTCTAAGGAATCCTAGGTAGCTCATAAGTATAAACTAGAAGCATGTACTGAGTCTGGGGTAAAGCTAGGTAGAATTTGAAACCTTAGGGATAGTGGCATGATATGATAAAAGCAGGTAGATCAGTTGTAGGAAGTTAATAAAAACAGTAGGAGTAGTAGTCATGCAAAATCAGAAGAAGCTAGATAAGAGGGTGGTTTAAAGCGTAGAAGTGTGTCACAGGACAGCACTGTGTTAGATAAGAATATAGGGGAGTTAGTAAGTGGTTGAAGAAGAAGAAACAGCAGCCTAGGAAAGTCCTTAGATTGCTCGAGGACAAGCAAAACCTTAAGTTTGGGGGTGTGTTACGTCTCCAAAAGTGACCTTTTTAGGACCTAATTATCTTAGAAAGATGTTCACTCTTAGGTGTTTTTAATAGCATTTAGCCTAAACCTATGCTTAAATATGAGAATTAGAAGAGGGTAGCTAAATTAGGACTTATGTACAATAGGAAAGAAAAGGGTTGAAAACCGAAGGAAAAGAATGAAAAACAAGCATTGCGGAAACATTGCGGACACCGCAATGTTTCAAGTGAAAACCGTAAGTTGACTGATCTTTTTCTGTTAATTTCCGTGATTTCAGGGATTCGTTCTTTCTCCTCCATCCATTCTGAAGTACGACGTTGAAGATTGATGGTTCTCCTTGGCCCAAATGCACCTGCAGATTACTATAAATAGGGGTCAAAGTCGAGGGTTCAAACATCATCCGAAAGCGTAGAAGTCTTCTCGCAGTCCAACTTTTCTCCTGTTTTTCTTTGCCGTCTGCTGGTTTGCGAAGCTCAGCTGTTGGAATCGATAATCTGATATGAAGGAGAGGAGATTCTTCTTCTCTCCTGATTGGATTCATCCAAGCAAGGCTGACCTTTCTTATCCTTCATTCGAGGCGGCTGCAACGAGACATTCGAGCTGTTTTACTGCTTTTTGCTCTTCATTTCCATTTTCCAGCTTTGTCTTGTCGTTGTTTCCTTTCTAGTAGCTAGATTAGACTATTTCGTTGTGTTCTGTCTTGCTGTTATTTACTTTAAAGCTTTCATTTGTCGAGTCAAACAATCAAGTAATCAAATCTCAATTCTTCATTTTACAGTTTCTCGCCTTCGCACTCTACTGCTTTGCCTTACTGTTTTGTCCTTAAATTCCTCCTAAGCATGTCTGTTTCATCTCTTATTTCTGTTTACCTTATATCCATGAGTAGCTAAATCACTTAGGGGCATGCTAATGACAACACTTTAGGCTAAAAAACGTGAACCAAGCATGTAGGATAGCTCTCGAAGCATTGATTGTATGTAAGCTTCATCCCACGGGCAATTTCGATTGGCCATCCATTTTGTCCAAAGAACTCCTAACCTCTGGAAGGAGTAAGAGTTCAGAGTCATACTATCATGCTAGCCTTTCAAGGTAACCAGGAAACGACCTAGGAATAGGCGTTTCCCTAGTACAAACCATATTTTTCTGCCTTAACAAGATGCTTAAGACCTTACTTGGACATGAGTAAACTAAAGAATCTAATGCATGAAATCGGAAGATACATGAGAATGAGATAGTTTGATGCATAGAGAGTTGATCCAATGCTTGAGAATCGTGAGAAAAAGCCTATAGGATAGTCGTTAGTAGCCCTTAACTCATCATTTTACACACTTTCGCTGTTACTACAATTGCGATAAAATTGTTGTTGCCGCAATTCTGCTAAGTTATAATTCTGTTTAGCTGTTTTTGTCTTCATTTATTAATCTCGTCTCTTCTCATTTGAGTTTAGCTTTAACTTGCACTTGTTTATGTTGCATCCCTCTCCGTACTCAGTAGGAAATAGACAATTAAAAACCAATACTACCCCATCAAATCCACCCATTCTTTCTTAACGTTACACTTCATGAATAGCTTATAATAAGTCTCTGTGGGAAAACGAATGAAATATACTTACTACTTGCTATAAGACCATGTATGCTTGCATGTTCTGAGTGCTCTCTCTACCTTATTACTTAATCATTTTAACACATTGAGCACGTAACAATGATATAATGCATGAATTTTCATTATTTGAAAAGAAATCGGTGGAGAATGTTTTTGTGGTTGAGTGTGATGAGAATGGGAGTCTACCTTCGCGCTTGAGGGATGGTTCCCATGTATCGGTTAAAAAATCTGACTTAAATTTGAATGAAGTGGATGCTGTTTTTTGCACTAACGATTGTGATATTCACGTGCTCGAGGCACGAAGAGTGCAAAATTTTTCGAATGATGCTTGCAGGACAAGTGTGGATGCGGACAAGTCTGGATCGTCCCCCGCACTTTCGGATTATGGTTGAGTCAGTGGAGAGAATTCATTCGAGCAAACGACTTTAAAAATTCTGCGCTTCTCACAGGCACCCGAGCGATGAACTATTTTTTCTGTTTTAGTTTAGTTGCTGTTTTTTATTGCTTTTTAGATTAATTTAGTCTTACTTCGCTTGCTGTTTTTTTTTTTTTTTTTTAGGAATCGAGGAAGAGAGGACAATTTTGGGCTTCGATGTATGTGCGCGCCGCTTCCTTACCCTGGCCAACTTCACAAAGAGTAAGGAAAGTGTAGTTTCTTCTTCCCTTTTACTTTGTGTATCTGACTGAATGGCATTGAGGACAATGCCAACTTTTGAAGTTGGGGGTGGAATTGGATTCATGGATATGCATGTGTAGTCGGTTGAGAAGTGCTATATTGATATTGAAGTGCTTGGGACTCTGTTTACTGTTTTCTGATGATGATAATCTAGGAAATGCATGTTTGAAATCTGAGCACGTACATAATCTAGTTTTTGCATGAATTTTGCATTTATTAGGTTCATGTCAAAAAATTTAAAAAATTTTCTGTTGCTCCCTTGCATCTTTCGCGCACTTAGCAACCTCGTCTTAGATTCCGTAGGCTTTGTAAATTGCATGTAGCACTAATTCTCGTTGTCACCCCGAAAGGCACCCATAGGTAGCTTGTTGCATGAGAGTTAGTGGTTGGTTAATTGAGATAGCGTATGCTAAGCCTAATGTAAAAAAAAAAAATAGAAAAGCATGTTGGATAGAAAATCCTCTCGAGGGGCTCCTCCTTCTTATTAGTGCACTTAAGAAGTGAGCGTTAGCCCTTAAAAACGTGAAGTTTATGCATGAATTTGACGTGTTAGGCAGCTCGAGGTGGAAAGAAAAAAAGTGAATAAATTGTTGGTTCAAAGAACCTTAATAAAGAGTACAAAGTACTTGTGAAAAGAAAAAGGAATGAGAAAAATACTTAGGTCTCTTAATTTGCTTCTCTCTCTCGTGTAAGTCAAGTGTAGATTGTTCTTAAACGCTAGAAGTAGGGGGGAAAACGGGATGTCGTGTTGCATGTGGTTTTTCCGGGTTTATGTGAGTTTAGGAGTGGTTGGCTAGCACACACACACGTTAGGGGGCAATAGTTAATTTTTGATATGTTCATAGTAGATACATGCACGAATTGCTTTCATGATTATGTTGTGTTTAAATTTTCAAAATGCATGGAGGTTCGAGTTAGTAACATGTAGGCGTGTCCTTAGAGTCAATTTCTTTGTAGCACTTGCTCGAGGACTAGCAAGGTTTAAGTTGGGGTTGTTTGATAACTCCATTTTGGAGCTATTAAATACTTCCTAAGTGTAGCTAAAAGTCCGCGTTTAATTGGTTAATCTATCTCGTTTGTAGGATAAATGCGGCAAAGAGCTCGTGCGTCCATTGGACCCGTTTTGGAGCTTAAAGCGGAGTTTTAACGCCCCAGGAGTGCATCGGGAATGGGCAAGTCGATCCAAGAAGAAACGGGCCAAAATTGCCTAGGAGAGACAATTTTTCCAACCCCAAACCCGAGAGCTAGCGTCGATCCATAGCATCGAGACGCTAGCTCGACGCTGCCAAAACCCGAGAGCTAGCATCGAGTGATAGCGTCGAGACGCTAGCTCGACGCTGCCGAAGCGTCGAGACTCTCCTGCGGCGTCGAGACGCTCCGGAGGAGGCGCGCGCAAGGAATCATCAGGCCAGCGTCGAGACGCTGCCCTAGCGTCTCGACGCCATCGCGAGGCGCGCGCGGATTATTTAGGGCGCAGCGTCGAGACGCTGGCCTAGCGTCTCGACGCTACGTCGATTACAGAAGCTGTAAATGACGATTTCTGCATAATTTTGAGACATCTTCTTCATAACTTAGGCGATTTCTCTTCTTCTTCCTCTCGGTTTTCCATTGTTTTTCCTTTAGCTCAGCCATTTGTGGCTTGTTTATGTGCTTTTCTCTTGTATTAGTTGGATGACAACTTCCATGGCTTCCCTTGGAGCGGTATTGACAACCCGTTCCATGGACGGCTAAGGTAAGGGTGAACGGTTTGGGAAATAATTGAGGGATTTTTGTTAGACGCTTTTAGTTTTGATAATCCATGCTTAGATTATATTTTGGTGGCTGTTTGTATGCATTTATCTCTCTTGCTTAACCCTATGCATATGTTAGAATTTTACGATTGACACTCGAGCTTTCTAGCATGTTATGAATGTTAAAGAATAGCGATGGCGTGCCTCTCACTATTCGACTAAGTAACACAGATTGATAAAACTAAATAGGAGTATCGAGTCGTGTATGATGGTTGTTGATTGCATACAGCGTTTGCGGGCAATCAGTTAGCAATTAGATTACGTGCTTGAATGTTCGCCGCGGTTAGCTAGTGATTATCTAGAATAAATTTTGGGTTGATCACCTTAATGCAATTTTAGATAATGTTTAATTGGAACTGTGTGGTCTGATTAATTTCTATGGAGCCGGCTACCTTGGGGCTTCTCGGGTAGTCGTCCGTGTGTACTACAAACTGTTTGCCTTGACTTTTGTATTAAATGATAAGCTGAAGTTGTCTAACAATTAATCCCGAAAATCCCCAAACCGTGCACGCGTCTCTCTCTTTTTATTCTTCTATTAGCGTTTACTTGCTTTCTTTGCATGCTGCAAAATCCCCCCGTTACAGAAACTGAATCAATTAATTAATTTAAATTTTAATATTAATTTCGGTCATAACTTCTCCTTGGATCGACCCTGTTACCACTGGCTGCAAAGCCATTGAGAATAGGCCTATAAATTGTATTTTGGCAAGCTTCGACAGCTTGAGATTTATAAGAGGATATTCAAAAAGCCTCTTACCACACACATTCTTCTTCTTTGTTTTTATTTTCCTTCTCTTCTTTTTCTTTTGGCAAAGTCTTCTCTTTGAATTGCCTTTTGATGCAGTGCCACTTGTGGGTTACACAAATGGCCATGATTACTCATCATCCCTAGAGGAAGACAATGCCCCTTTTCTTTTCCTTTGCTTTTTACAACTGTGTTTTTTTTTTCAAAGAAGAACAGTGTTTATTTTCCCAAGGGAGAGAGGAGTGTTCCTAGGACAGAGGCTGCCTCCCCCAAATTTAAACTTTTCATTGTCCCCAATGAGAGTCTGAGGTGGCACACCCCCGAACTTATCTTAGAAGCATCTAGTCTAAATAAAAACAATATAGAATTTAAAACTCCTAGGGATAAAATGGCCGTCCCAGTTCAGATAACTAATCAGCAGAAATTTACTAAAATCAAAATGTTAAGGTCTCACAGAGGCACATGCTCAGCATTTTATGAAGCTAATTAAACCTAACAAGAGTGTACTCGACACTCATCCAACATGCTCAATAGACAGACTACCTATAAACATCAGTAATGCAGTCAAATAGGAGAATTAAAGACAGACAGACCAGCAGAAAGTCATATAACAACATGCTTAAATGAACAAAACATTGCGGTGTCCGCAAAGAAATCGCAATGATACTACAGAGCAGATTTAACCGTGATTAAAGCTCCTAACATGCAATATTCCATTTATGAACAACAACAGGCAATAGACAAAACTATCTAAGCTAACTAATCATACGAAGTTAAACTAAACTAAGCTACTCTAACTCAAGCTAATTAAGGAAATCAAAACATAACAACAATTGATATGGGGGGGGGGGGGGGGTAACTGGTTACAGAAAAGCAGGTTTTTGAGAGAGATAAGAAATACTCCCTCGAGTGCCGTCAGTCTGTGGCATTCATTCATTCATCCTTGTCCTCTTCATCACTCCTCTCGCTCGGAGGCATCAAGGGGCTCAACAATCCAGCTGGAAAGGTAGGGAACTTGCACCGTAGGTGCTCAGCTAGTTCTTGGTCTCTCGTTTGGGAGTACTCAGCCCATTGGGCTAATTTTCTTTGTAAGTCCATCAAGCATGCCATGGACATCGATTGTGCAGCTGCATGTCCATCCACCTCGATTTCCATGTTGCCCCTCCTCCTCATCTTTAGATCGCTGGGCAGCTCAAGGTGGCCAGCATAGGCCAATTGCTTCTCCTCTTTCGTCACAGGCACCCTTGCGCGCAAGCACAACTTGGTAATAGTGTTGGGGAAGAAGAGTCTGCCCTTACCTTTCTTTGAGCATTCGATGATCGAGGCTGCTATGATTTCGCCCACATCAATAGTGAGTCCCTTCATGATCGCATAAACCAACAGAGATCTCCCTTGATTGATGGTCGTCTCGTGCGTGACAGGGGATATTCTTCTCCGAATCAGTGAGAACCAAATGGCCGCCTTGTAGTTGAGGGTTGCACTCATCAGTGTGTGCTTCCCGTGCTTCGAGACTGCCCATGCTGCCTCTCGTTTGCCTATCATATTCAGCGCCTCCTCCAAGATTACCTCTGAGGGTGAAGCCACGATCTTTGAATATTCAGAATTCTTATGCTCCTTGAGAGCATAAACATTGTTAATCGCCTCGACAGAGAAGACAACATCCACGCCCCTCACCACCGAATAACAGCCTTCGGGGTGAGTGAGGTTGGCGTAGAAGTCATAAACCATATCAGAGTAGGCCCGAATTGGAGGCCTACACAACTCCTCCCAGTCGTGGTTTGTGATGCCTGCGCGCAAGAATTGCGGCAGGTCCGAAGGAGAGTCTAGAAATCCTCTCTCGTGGAGGAGTTCCCTTTTCATTAGTTCCACGCCCCTGGCCTCTGCATCCTTGGATACATACCTCTCAGCTGGAGGCTCATATTCTTGGAACATTTTTCCCTTCCCCTTGTCCTTTGCCTTGGCTGCTTCAACAACCTCAGTCTTCATCTTCTTGATAGAGGGTTCGGCTTCAGCCCTCTTCTTTTTAGCTTTCTTGGAGGCCTTTGGTCGTTTTGCCTTCACAATTACAGGGGCCCTCTTCTTGAGCTTTGTTTTGGCAGCTATGTGCTGGATGCATTCATCCTGCGAGTCATCCATTGAATCTTTGCTCTCCTTCTCCACATGAGTGTCAAGATTGACATCCCTGAAGGGAGAGACTACCTCCTCTTCTTCATCCGCATCACCGATTGATGCAGAGTCTGGTTGTCCTAGAGGGGGGACTTCAGGTTCCGATGGTTGTTGAGGAGAATCAAGGCTTTTGGTAACAATCTTTTTAAATGATCTCTAAATATCAAGTTGTCGAGGCTTGCCAAATTGAATTTATAAACCTATTAACCTTAGCTTTGCAGCTAGTGGTAACAGGGTCGATCCACAGAGAAGGACGTGATTGAAATAAAAGTTTGAAATAGAAATTAATTGATCCATTGGGTTTTGTAACAAGTGGGGAGTTTAAGCATGCAACAAGAGGAATTAATCGCTAACGGAAGAATTAAAGAGAAAGAGAATGAAGAGTGACCGATTCGGGGGATGTCGGAATTTTTGCTAGACATTCTTACATTTATCATTTAATTCGAAATCTAAGGCTATACATTGACATGCACGTGGTCGGTTACCTGGGAACCCCTTGTGTAACCGGCTTCATATTAATTAATTAGAACTAAGGTCCTAATCAAACATTATTTAAAGCCTCATTAGAGTGATCAGCCCCAAATTGACCCTAAACAGTTACTAGTTAACCGCGACGAACATTCGAATATGCATTCTCATTGCTAATTGGCTACCCGGCAACCCTAAAGTACCCAACAATCAGAACACATACAACGATACTCCGATTTATTTTGTTATCCTGTGTTACTATGGCGAAAAGGAGAGACAAGGCATCGCTATTCTATAACGGTAACATACGCTAGAAAACTCGATTGTCCGTCGTCGACATCTAACTTATGCATGGGTTTAAGCAAGAATAACAAATACAATCAATTATATAAACCTATTCAGAACCATAAGCATTGATTATCAAAATTTAAAAGCCTAACAAATAATCCCTAAATCATCCCGAACCGTTCACAGTACCTTAGCCGACCATGGAGAGGATCGTCACAAACGCTCCAACGGAGGCAATGGCCATCATCTCTAACGTTATTACAAAGAAAAGCTCCCTAACTAGGTCACAAATGGCGGAGCAAAACTAAAAATGGAAGAAAACCCGAGAAGAAGAAGATGAAGTTCCAAGTTGGCTGCTGAAAAATCGTCTTTCAGCTTTTTAAATCTGTCGGAACGTCGAGACGCTGCGACCTAATGAAACCGCGCGCGCTTCGCGATGGCGTCGAGACGCTAGGCGAGCGTCTCGACGCTGACCCGATAATTTCCTACGCACGCGCCCCTCGGAGCGTCTCGACGCCGGGGCAGGGTCTCGACGCCAGGCAGCGTTGAGCAAGCGTCTCGACGTTGTCTGATCGACGCTTGCTCTCGGGTTTGGGCTGAAAATTGCCTCTCTTGGGCAATTTTGGTCCGGTTCTTCTTGGATCAGCTTGCCCTTTTCCCGATGCACTCCCGGGGCGTTAAAACACTGCTTTAAGCAACAAAACGAGTCCAATGGACGCATGAGCTCTTCACCGCAAATCTCCTATAAATGAGACATATTAACTAATTAAATGCGGAATTTAGCTAGAATTAGGGAGTGAATAATAGCTCCAAAATGGAGTTATCAAACACCCCCAACTTAAATCTTGCTAGTCCTCGAGCAAGGCTAATAAAGAAATTGACTCTAAGGACATGCTTACATGCTACTAATTCAAACCTCGATGCATTTTGCAAATTTAAACATAACATAATCACAAAGTCAATCAGCGCATGCATTTACTACGAACATATGAAAAATTAACTATCGCTCCCTAACGTGTGTGTGTGCTAGACAACCTATCCTAAACTCACATAAGCCCGGAAAAACCACATGCAACATATCATCCCGTTTTCCCCCTACTTCTAGCGATTAAGAACAGACTAAGCTTGACTTACACGAGAGAGAGTACTAAATTAAGAGAGCTAAAATTTTCTCATTCTTTTTCTTTTCTTTTCATGAGTACTTTGTACCCTTTTATTCAGGTTCTTTGTGTTGGGATTTATGCCCTAAAGCCTCGTAATTAGTTAATAATTATTTGATAATTATTTTATTATTATTATTTGCAATTTATAATATTCATTATAAAAATAAAATCCAAAGTTATTAGTGTAATCTTGAACTGTATGTAGTTGACATACGATAGGATCATGTTCAAGTAATAACCTAAAGGGTCTATAGTATATGGATAAGGTTGGGTGCCTTATCCTGGACACTATTGATACGACCCACTTTGTAATTGTTACAAATGATTTGATCCAAATCATTCATGTAGAGACATGTGAGTGAGGGTATCCTATACAATGAGTTTGTATAAGACTGGACCACGAAATATATAATCTCTCTTTATAAATCCGTTATTTGAGAAGATTAGTATTTCACAGGATGATCATATGTGACTCGATCTTAATCCTGAGTGAGTTATGAACTCCTGCCTGTGAGGGCTTGTCCTTTGATTTGTATGGGTGAGAATGGCCTTTATAGCCGATTCAATAAGCCTACCATTTTGGGGACTTGACCAAATAGGGAGTTGGGAACATAAGTTTCACAAGATGGAATTCACTTCTTCCCATATAGTGAAAGTAGATGAGTAGTTCCCTTAAGTGCTGATTTCGGGACTTGAACAATGGGGCCCCACTCTCTCACTGGCCCGAGAGGGACTTCGTTTATGGTTGGATCATAAACAAGTTGTTCATTAGAGAATCAGTGGTACTTAAGGTGTAAGATGTAATTACAGGGGTAAAACGGACTTTTGACCCAGCTGTAATTACGAACAACTCGTGAAGGATCGACTTGCATGTAATGGTTATATCCATGGACACAACTTGTCTTACAATGCATAAGAGTGCAACTCTAGGCCTATAGTGGAGTGACCTAGAGTTAATGAATGAAAGTCAATTAATTAATGAGTTTAATTAATTAATTTTGTATCATTGGAGCTTATAAATCTGTAGGTCCATAAGGTCTCCTTGTTAGCTCATAGTAACACTAAAAGGATCAATTTAGTTGAAAGAAAATTTGAAATATTCAAATTAATATTTAATATATTTGATATATTAAATGTAGAAGAGTAAAATATATTTATTGTATTTGATACATTAAATATTAGAGGAAATAGTTTATGTATATGATACATTAATATTAAAAACTATATACTTATGTTATTTGAATGTGATTCAAATTGGTTTAAAGTATATTATAAAAGATGAATTTTATAATATTTGAAAAAGATTCAAATAAATATAAAATATATATTTTAATATATTAGATATTAAAATGTATTTTATAAAATAAAATTAATTCCTAAAAGCCTTATTATAAATAAGACATTTAGGTTTAGCCAAAAGGTTGACAAAACACACTACTCACCTCTACAGAGAGAATTGTTCTCACATTCTTTCAAAGAGCTCCCACAAGCCTTGATCCCGTGTTCGAGTCACAGCGAGGAAGATCTCGTGGAAAAAGGAACACAAGAAGAGCTTTGTAGTCTTCAAAGGTAATATATGCTTAACTTCTATTTTAATTTAATTCTAAATAAACCAAAGAATCTATTCCAAACGCTTCCGCTGCGGGGAATGAAGAGTTCATTCCCTTCAATTGGTATCAGAGCAACTTTGTTTTTGTTTAGAATTAAAAGTTCATGGTGGGTATTTGAATTTGTTTTCAATATATGTGATATATGTGGTTTGCAAATTGATTGTTTAGGCATATTTTTGCATTAGTTTTATTGCTTTGATTAGATTAAATGTGAAACTCGAAAGAGATAGGAATTCTCTGTATCATTTTTTGAAGCCATTACGGAATTGAAGATGGTGTAAAACGATGGTGGAATTGAAGCCATTACGAAATTGAAGATTCAATTTGTGTGAATCCAACCGAATTTCAGATTTGGAATTTTTGGAATGTCCAAAATAAAATCTAGAAATTTAGATTCAGATTTGGAATTTCTATAGATTTGATTTGGAATGTCCAAAATCAATTCTGTAGATTTAGATTTAGATTTAGATTTAGATTCAGATTTGGAATGTTTAGAATGTCCAAAATAAAATCTGGAAATTTAGATTCAGATTTGGAATTTCTATAGATTTGATTTGGAATGTCCAAAATCAATTCTGGAGATTTAGATTCATATTTGGAATATTTGGAATGTCCAAAATAAAATATGGAAATTTAAATTCAAATTTGGAATGTCTATGGATTTGATTTTATTTGGAATGTCCAAATTGAGTTATGGAAATTGGATTCAAAGGTTGAAGAATAAAAAAGGAAGATTTTGAAGACCAAGATATGTCTTGGATTTAAATTAATGTAATTCAAAATTGGTTTCAATTTCTTAGGATATGCCAAATATGCCGGTCAATTTTGCTGTGTTTTTAATTTAATTATGCATGTTGATGTATGTTTTAAATTTTAATTGATTGCATAGAGTATGTCATCTAGATTAAAATCCCACCATAGGTTAAGCATGATCATGCATTTTAATTATTTTTAATATAAGTGTTATATTTTGAATATTATGATTAAAATGCTTTCTAATTTGATTAGATGATTTCCTAATATGTTTATATTTCCATATTTTCAATATAATTGTTATATTTGGAAATTTTAAATTAGGATACTTCCTTTATAATAGGAATCCATATTTTTATTAGGATATCGATTGGGAAATCTTTTCCTAATAAGATTGGGAAATCTTGATAAATCTTTTCCAATAAGATTGAGATATCTTTTCCGAATAAGATTGAGATATTTTATGTGGATGACTTACTACTCATTGTGAATGATGTAAGATTTCAATCCAACATAAATTGTTGACTATCTAACCAATTTCAAATGAATGATTTAAATTGCTGGGTATGTCCTAAAATAGACTTTTCGAGGACAAAATGTTATTTATGTCTCACACATCTTATATTGACAAATTTTTGTCAAGTATTTGATGTAATACTTCAAAAATGATAGTGTATCATTCTTACATGAAGTTTAGATTGTCTAAGGAATAGTGTCCTCAGACATTTCAAAATGTTGAGAACATAAGATTGACTATCTACGTTTGAGTGGGAGAAAATCTAATGTACACTTGAGACATGACATTTGACAGTATAATTGGTTAGCATTTATTAGTTAACCCAATGGTATGACCATTGCGTAGAAAAATAAAAACATTTCTCAAAATATCTATGGATAAAATGAGAAATTATATCTTTGTGTATGAGGTTAAAGATTTGATCTTTACAAGATGCACTCGTTTTAACAAAGATTTATGGAAATCTATGTTTACCCTAGATGGTGGAGCATGGTATTGGTAAGATGATTTTTTAATATCCTCCTATAAATCTCAAGTTGTCGATGCTCGCCAAAATACAATTTATAAGCCTATAACCAAGGCTTGGCAGCCAGTGGTAACAGGGTCGATCCAAGGAGAAGTTATGACCGAAATTAATATTAAAGTTGAAATTAATTAATTGATTGATGTTTCTGTAACGGGGGGATTTTTCAGCATGCAAGAAAGCAATTAAACGCTAACGGAAGAATAAAAAGAGAGACGCGTGCACGGTTTGGGGATTTTCGGGATTGATTGTTAGACATCTTCAGCTTATCATTTAATACAAAATTCAAGGCAAACAGTTTGTAGTACACACGGACGATTACCCGAGAAGCCCCAAGGTAATCGGCTCCATAGAAATTAATCAGACCACACAGTTCCAATTAAACATTATCTAAAATTGCATTAAGGTGATCAGCCCCAAATTTATTCTAGATAGTCACTAGCTAACCGCGACGAACATTCAAGCACGTAATCTAATTGCTAACTGATTGCCCGCAAACGCTGTATGCAATCAACAATCATCATGCATGACTCGAGACTCCGGTTTAGTTTTATCAATCTGTGTTACTTACTCGAATAGTGAGAGGCACGGCATCGCTATTCTTTAACATTCACAACATGCTAGAAAACTCGAGTGTCAATCGTAGAAATCTAACATATGCATTGGGTTAAGCAAGAGAGATAAATGCATACAAACAGCCACCAAAATATAGTCTAAGCATGGATTATCAAAGCTAAAAATATTCTAACAAAAATCCCTCAAATACATCCCAAACCGTTCACCCTTACCTTAGCCGTCCATGGAACGGGTTGTCAATACCGCTCCAAGGGAAGCCATGGAAGTTGTCATCAAACCAATACAAGAAGCAAGCTCATAAACAAGCCACAAATGGCTGAGCTAAAGGGAAAATTAGGAGAAAACCGAGAGGAAGAAGAAGAGAAATCGCCTAAGTATCAAATTATATCCTCCAATTTGCGCAGAAAATCGTCTTTTACAGCCTCTGTAATCGACGTAGCGTCGAGACGCTAGGCCAGCGTCGCGACGCTACGCCCTAAGTAATCCGCGCGCGCCTCGCGATGGCGTCGAGACGCTAGGGCAGCGTCTCGACGTTGGCCCGATAATTCCTTGCGCGCGCCTCCTCCGAAGCGTCTCGACGCCGCAGCAGGGTCTCGACGCTTCGGCAGCGTCGAGCTAGCGTCTCGACGCTATCACTCGACGCTAGCTCTCGGGTTTTGGAAGCGTCGAGCTAGCGTCTCGACGCTAGCTCTCGGGTTTGGGGCTGGAAAAACTGCCTCTCCTAGGCAATTTTGGTCCGTTTCTTCTCGGATCGACTTGCCCTTTCCCGATGCACTCCCGGGGCGTTAAAACGCCGCTTTTAGCTCCAAAACGGGTCCAATGGACGCACGAGCTCTTTGCCGCATTTCTCCTACAAACGAGATAAATTAAACATTTAAATGCGGACTTTAGCTATACTTAGGAAGTATTTAATAGCTACAAAATGGAGTTATCAAACACCCCCAACTTGAATCTTGCTAGTCCTTGAGCAAGGCTATAAAGACATTGACTCTAAGAACACGCTTACATGCTACTAACTCAAACCTCCATGCATTTTGAAAATTCAAACACAACATAATCATGAAAGCAATTCGTGCATGCATTTACTATGAACATATCAAAAATTAACTATTGCCCCCTAACGTGTGTGTGTGCTAGCCAACCACTCCTAAACTCTCATAAACTCGGAAAAACCACATGCAACACAACATCCCGTTTTCTCCCTACTTCTAGCGTTTAAGAACAGTCCACACTTGACTTACACGAGATAGAGAAGCAAATTAAGAGACCTAAGTATTTTTCTCATTCCTTTTTTTCTTCTCACGAGTACTTTGTACTCTTTATTAAGGTTCTTTGAACCAACAATTTATTTTCTTTTTCTTTCACACCTCGAGCTGCCTAACACGTCAAATTCATGCATAAACTTCACGTTTTTAAGGACTAACGCTCACTTCTTAAGTGCACCAATAAGAAGGAGGAGCGCCTCGAGAGAATTTTCTATCCAACATGCTTTTCTATTTTTTTTTTTTACTTTAGGCTTAGCATACGCTATCTCGATTAATCAACTACTAACTCTCATGCAACAAGCTACCTATGGGTGCCTTTCGGGGTGACAACGAGAATTAGTCCTACATGCAATTTACAAAGCCTACGGAATCTAAGATGAAGTTGCTAAGTGCGCGAAAGATGCAAGAGAGCAACAGAAAAAAATTTAAAATTTTTGACATGAACCTAATAAATGCAAAACTCATGCAAAAACTAGATTATGTACGTGCTCAGATTTCCAACATGCATTTCCTTGATTATCTCATCAGAAAACAGTAAACAGAGTCCCAAGCACTTCAATATCAATATAGCACTTCTCAACCGACTACACATGCATATCCATGAATCCAACTCCACCCCAACTTCAAAAGTTGACATTGTCCTGAATGCCATTCAGTCAGATACACAAAGTAAAAGGGAAAGAGAAACTACACTTCCCTGACTCTTTGTGAAGTTGGCGAGGGAAAGGAAGCGGCGCGCACATCATCGAAGCCCAAAATTGTCCTCTCTTCCTCGATTCCTAACAAAAACAGCAAGCGAAGTAAGACTAAATTAATCTAAAAAGCAATAAAAAACAGCAACTAAACTAAAACAAAAAGAACAGTTCATCGCTCGGGTGCCTCCGAGAAGCGCAGAATTTTTAAAGTCGTTTGCTCGACTGAATTCTCTCCACTGACTCAACCATAATATGAAAGTGCGGGGGACGATCCAGACTTGTCCGCATCCACACTTGTCCTGCAAGCAACATTCGAAGCATTTTGCACTCTTCGTGCCTCGAGCACGTGAATACCACAGTCGTTAGTGCAAAAAACAGCAGTCACATCATTCAATTTTAAGTCAGATTTTTTAACTGAGACATGGGAATCATCCCTCAAGCGCAAGGGTCAACTCCCATTCTCATCATACTTAACCACAGAAACATTCTCCACCGATTTCTTTTCAAATAATGAAAATTCATGCATCGTATCATCAAACTCTAAAGAAACGACACCCTTAAACACATCGATTTTGACCCTAGCGGTCTTAAGAAAAGGGCGTCCTAACAGCATAGAGGACGAAGCATGCAACGATTTCTCATTCATATCAAGTATAAGGAAATCAGCGGGGAACCTCATATCACCTACCCTAACAAGAACATCTTCCATTTTCCCTCTAGGACATACACTTGACCCGTTAGCTAACTGGACAGTCACGTTACACTCATGCAGTTCATTTAAATTCAGTTCAAGGAATAAAGCATAAGACATAACGTTAACAGAAGCTCCTAAGTCAAGCATGGCATTTCTAACTACCTTACTACCTATCATACAAGGAATAGTGAAGGTACCTGGATCGTTGCACTTGGCGGGCAACGTACCTGGGAGGATCGCAGAAACGTTCTCTTTTCTCCTCTTAGTCCCTCTGGACTTCCTTTTCTTCGTGCACCAGCTCCTCAAGAATTTGGCGTACTTTGGCACTTGGCTCACTGCCTCTAGGAGCGGAATGTTGACCATCACCTTCTAGAAGGTACGAAGGACCTCCTCATCGTCGGATTCCAAAGTAGGCTTCGCAAGCCTACTAGGGAAGGGTGCTCTGGAAACTTCCTCTGGCACACTCATTTCTTCTTTTTTCTCAAAATTCAGATTCTCGGGAGCAGTCGGGGCGGACTCGTTCAGGCTGTCCTTAGCTTCCTTCACGGCTCTGGGGGAAAGTGACTTTCCACTCCTCAGCTGAATAGCACTCACGTTCTCACATGAGTTGACCGTGGTTTGGGAAGGAAGCTTCCCTGAGCTCTTGCTCTCGATTTTGCTAATTGACACCGCCATTTGTGTCAGCTGCTTGTTTAAGTTTTGCAGCTCAGCCTTGTGAGAGTTAAGCTCTTCTCGAGCCTCTTTTTGGAACTGGCTGGTGGTCGTGACAATGGTCCTTACCATTTCTTCTAATGAGCTGGAGGAGCTCGAGGCTTGAGCCTGGGTGGAAGTGTTAGGCCTATCGTGAGACTGGCCTTGGAAGCGAGATTGTCCTTCCCTGTTCCCATAGCTGAAGTTTGGGTGATCGCGCCAACCGGGGTTATAAGTATTTGAATATGGGTCATACTTCCTCGGGTTGGAAGCGTACCCCCCGGTTGCATTCACCTCCTCCGCCTCGCGGTTTCCTCCAACAATCTTTTTCAGCATATTACCGATCTCGGCCACTTGGGCACTCATTTCTGTCATCTCGTGGCTCTGGGTCACACCATGGACTTGCCCTTGCCGCCGAATACCAAACTGCTGCGAGTTGGCCGCCATATTCGCTATAAGCTGTTTGGCCTCAACTGGGGTCTTGTTTATCAAGGCCCCACCGCTCGCTGCATCTATCATTTGCCGATCGTGGGGCGTCATCCCCTCATAGAAATACTGTATCAGAAGTTGGTCGGCAATCTGATGGTGTGGGAAGCTTGCGCACAGGCGCCCAAAACGCTCCTAGTACTCGTGCAAGGACTCACCCACATCTTGAGTGATCCCATGAATTCTCTTTCGTAGTGTCGTGGCCAAGGACGCAGGGAAGTACTTCTCGAGAAAAACCCTCTTCATGTCCTGCCACGTGGTGATTGATCCGGAGGGCAGATAATACAGCCAATCCTTGGGTTTTTCCTTGAGCGTGAAGGGGAATGCCCTCATATTTAGCTGCTCCTCCGTGACTCCAGCGGGCTTCATCCCCGCGCAGACGCAGTGAAACTTCATTAGATGTTTATTCGCGTCCTCCCCTACGTTACCATGAAAAGAAGGTAACTGGTGAATTAAACCTTACTTTAACTCAAAGTTACCTGCTACCACGGGGTAGTTGATACATAGGGGTTGCAGGTTCAGATCTGGCGCTGCCAGCTGTTTCAGCGTCCGCGGCGCTTCGCCTTGCGCCATCTCCTCAACCAAGAAGTGATTGCCTTCTTCTTCTTCAAACAATCTCTGCCCCTTCCGGGCTTCTCTCCTTAACCGTCGCTCTTCTCTTTCGATTTCCGGGATAAACTGCAATCCACTAATCTCAGAAGAACGGGTCATACACAAACAAAAATATAAACATACAATCTACAAACATAAATTTTTTTCAGCAGACCATCAATCAATCAAATTCAACGTCAATCATAATTTCAATCAAATTTTCCTTCTCCCCGGCAACGGCACCAATTTTGGTAAGAGGATTTTTGAATATCCTCCTATAAATCTCAAGCTGTCGAAGCTCGCTAAAATACAATTTATAAGCCTATAACCAAGGCTTTGCAGCCAGTGGTAACAGGGTCGATCCAAGGAGAAGTTATGACTGAAATTAATATTAAAGTTGAAATTAATTAATTGATTGATGTTTCTGTAACGGGGGGATTTTTCAGCATGCAAGAAAGCAATTAAACGCTAACGGAAGAATAAAAAGAGAGAGACGCGTGCACGGTTTGGGGATTTTCGGGATTGATTGTTAGACATCTTCAGCTTATCATTTAATACAAAATTCAAGGCAAACAGTTTGTAGTACACACGGACGATTACCCGAGAAGCCCCAAGGTAACCGGCTCCATAGAAATTAATCAGACCACACAGTTCCAATTAAACATTATCTAAAATTGCATTAAGGTGATCAGCCCCAAATTTATTCTAGATAGTCACTAGCTAACCGCGACGAACATTCAAGCACGTAATCTAATTGCTAACTAATTGCCCGCAAACGCTGTATTCAATCAACAATCATCATGCATGACTCGATACTCCGGTTTAGTTTTATCAATCTGTGTTACTTAGTCGAATAGTGAGAGGCACGACATCGCTATTCTTTAACATTCACAACATGCTAGAAAACTCGAGTGTCAATCGTAGAAATCTAACATATGCATTGGGTTAAGCAAGAGAGATAAATGCATACAAACAGCCACCCAAATATAGTTAAGCATGGATTATCAAAGCTAAAAATATTCTAACAAAAATCCCTCAAATACATCCCAAACCGTTCACCCTTACCTTAGCCGTCCATGGAACGGGTTGTCAATACCGCTCCAAGGGAAGCCATGGAAGTTGTCATCAAACTAATACAAGAAGCAAGCTCATAAACAAGCCACAAATGGCTGAGCTAAAGGGAAAATTAGGAGAAAACCGAGAGGAGGAAGAAGAGAAATCGCCTAAGTATCAAATTATATCCTCCAATTTGCGTAGAAAATCGTCTTTTGCAGCCTCTGTAATCGACGTAGCGTCGAGACGCTAGGCCAGCGCCGCGACGCTACGCCCTAAGTAATCCGCGCGCGCCTCGCGATGGCGTCGAGACGCTAGGGCAGCGTCTCGACGCTGGCCCGATAATTCCTTGCGCGCGCCTCCTCCGAAGCGTCTCGACGCCGCAGCAGGGTCTCGACGCTTCGGCAGCGTCGAGCTAGCGTCTCGACGCTAGCGTCTCGACGCTATCACTCGACGCTAGCTCTCGGGTTTTGGCAGCGTCGAGCTAGCGTCTCGACGCTAGCTCTCGGGTTTGGGGCTGCAAAAATTGCCTCTCCTAGGCAATTTTGGTCCGTTTCTTCTCAGATCGACTTGCGCTTTCCCGATGCACTCCCGGGGCGTTAAAACGCCGCTTTTAGCTCCAAAACGGATCCAATGGACGCACGAGCTCTTTGCCGCATTTCTCCTACAAACGAGATAAATTAAACATTTAAATGCGGACTTTAGCTATACTTAGGAAGTATTTAATAGCTCCAAAATGGAGTTATCAGTATGCAAGTTAAGTGTTCTTGCTTATGAAGTAAAGAACTTGCATAACTCAAATAATTTCTTATTGGTCTGAAAGATGTTTCAGATATAGTTAAGCCTAAAACATTTCATGTAATGGCTAAACTTAAGGAACTTAGATAACATCAATATATAGGGTATCCTGCTGAGAGAGAAAGAATCGTGGTAGGACCAAGATGACTTTTAATTGACAGTCGTATTGATCTATATAAAAAGACTTTCCAGGCTAAAGTGTTTGAAAGCCACCTAGAATGTCTAGGATTGTGAGACATGTCTCATCTTCACAAGGGCAAGTGGGAGAACATGTTGGGTGTAGAGTATGCCCTAGGATACATGTCTCACCAGCTTTAGTGCAAGTGGGAGATTGTTGAGATTTAAGCCGTAAAGCCTCGTAATTAATTAATAATTATTTGATAATTATTTTATTATTATTATTTGCAATTTATAATATTCATTATAAAAATAAAATCCAAAGTTATTAGTGTAATCTTGAACTGTATGTAGTTGACATACGGGAGGATCATGTTCAAGTAATAACCTAAAGGGTCTATAGTATATGGATAAGGTTGGGTGCCTTATCCTGGTAACACTATTGATACGACCCACTTTGTAATTGTTACAAATGATTTGATCCAAATCATTCATGTAGAGACATGTGAGTGAGGGTATCCTATACAATGAGTTTGTATAAGACTGGACCACGAAATATATAATCTCTCTTTATAAATCCGTTATTTGAGAAGATAAGTATTTCACAGGATGATCATATGTGACTCGATCTTAATCCTGAGTGAGTTATGAACTCCTGCCTGTGAGGGCTCGTCCTTTGATTTGTATGGGTGAGAATGGCCTTTATATCCGATTCAATAAGCCTACCATTTTGGGGACTTGACCAAATAGGGAGTTGGGAACATAAGTTTCACAAGATGGAATTCACTTCTTCCCATATAGGGAAAGTAGATGAGTAGTTCCCTTAAGTGCTGATTTCGGAACTTGAACAATGGGGCCCCACCCTCTCACTGGCCCGAGAGGGACTTGGTTTATGGTTGGATCATAAACAAGTTGTTCATTAGAGAATCAGTGGTACTTAAGGTGTAAGATGTAATTACAGGGGTAAAACGGACTTTTGACCCAGCTGTAATTACGAACAACTCGTGAATGATCAACTTGCATGTAATGGTTATATCCATGGACACAACTTGTCTTACAGTGCATAAGAGTGCAACTCTAGGCCTATAGTGGAGTGACCTAGAGTTAATGAATGAAAGTCAATTAATTAATGAGTTTAATTAATTAATTTTGTATCATTGGAGCTTATAAATCTGTAGGTTCATAAGGTCCCCTTGTTAGCTCATAGTAACACTAAAATGATCAATTTAGTTGAAAGAAAATTTGAAATATTCAAATTAATATTTAATATATTTGATATATTAAATGTAGAAGAGTAAAATATATTTATTTTATTTGATACATTAAATATTAGAGGAAATAGTTTATGTATATGATACATTAATATTAAAAACTATATACTTATGTTATTTGAATGTGATTCAAATTGGTTTAAAGTATATTATAAAAGATTAATTTTATAATATTTGAATAAGATTCAAATAAATATAAAATACATATTTTAATATATTAGATATTAAAATGTATTTTATAAAATAAAATTAATTCCTAAAAGCCTTATTATAAATAAGACATTTAGGTTTAGCCAAAAGGTTGGCAAAACACACTACTCACCTCTACAGAGAGAATTGTTCTCTCATTTTTTCAAAGAGCTCCCACAAGCCATGATCCCGTGTTCGAGTCATAGCGAGGAAGATCTCGTGGAAAAAGGAACACAAGAAGAGCTTTGTAGTCTTCAAAGGTAATATATGCTTAACTTCTATTTTAATTTAATTCTAAATAAACCAAAGAATCTTTTCCAAACGCTTCCGCTGCGGGGAATGAAGAGTTCATTCCCTTCACTTTGAACCCAACTTTTTATTCTCTTTTTCTTTCCAACCTCGAGTTGCCTAACACGTCAAATTCATGCATTAAACTTCACGTTTTTAAGGACTAACGCTCACTTCTTAGGTGCACCAATAAGAAGGAGGAGCGCCTCGAGAGACTTTTCTTGCTAACATGCTTGTTACGTCTCCAAAAGTGCATATTTTAGGGACTTATTTGCTATAGAATTGTGTAAAGTCTTAAGCGTTTTTTTAGAATTTAGTTTAAACATGTGCTTATATATGAGAATTCATAGAATGGAACTAAATCAAGACTTATTTGCAAAAGGAACAAGAAAGGATCGAAAACAAAGCTAAAAGAGTTGAAATTGTGCATTGCAGGAAAATTGCTGAAGAATTGTTGTCTCCGCAATGTTTAAGCTGCAAATGATAAGTTGTTCCAACCGTCCGCCGTTTTGTTGCGATCTTTCAGCCGCCCAATTTCTCCCCTGCTGCCACGTGGTGGGTCGTCGTTCATAATGGATGGTTCTCCTTGACTGAAGAGTACCTGCAAAACACTATAAAAGGAGGTCAAGGGGGAAGGAGAACGATAAGCTTGGAAGCGTAGAACTCTCCATCTCAACGCAGTTTCTTCTTATTTTCTCACCCGTTTGTTGGAGTGAAGGAATCAGCTCTTGGCACCGATAATCCGAGAGGAAGAAGTGAAGATCCGTCTTCTCTTCTGATTGGATTCATCCCCAAAGATCGCTAACCTTCCCCTTCATCTGAGGCGCTTGCGGCGAGGAGTTCACGCACACGTTTATTCGCTTTCTACTGCTTTCTGTCTTCTAATTTATCTTCTGTCTTCTGCTATTTGCTTCTGTTTGCTACTTCAATTCAATTCGTCTTCTTCTGTTTAGTCTTTATTGTTTTATAGTCGTTGCACATTAAGTTTTGAATCTTGTTTAATCGAGGAATCATTTGACAACTTCGCAAGCTTTGTAACGCCTTCTGTCTTTCCTTTACTGTCATTTTGCCTTGAATCATGTCTAATCAATCTATTCTTTCCAATCCATCATCACCATGAGTAACTAAACCACATAAGGGTCTGCTAATGATGAATCTATAGGTAGAAATACGTGAATACAGCATGTAGGATAGCTCGAATGCATTGAATGTATGTGTACTTCATCCCACGGGCAATTTCGACCGGCCATCCATTTTGTCTAAAGAACTCCTAACCTCCGGAAGGAGTAAGAGTTCAGAGTCGTTCATTCATGCTAGCCTTTCATGGTAGCCAGAAAACGACCTAGGAATAGGCGTTTTCCTAGCACAATTCATTAACTTGCTTATATAAATAAATGCTTAAGTCTTACTTGGATATGAGTGAACTAAAGGATTTAATGCATGTAATCGAGAGATGCATGAGAATGAGTTAAATTTATGCATGATAAGTTGATCTACTGCTGAAGAATCGTATGAAAAAACCTATAGAGGAGTCGTTAGTTGACCTTGTTTCCACCTTTCACCCTTAAAACGCTGTTAGTTTAATTGCTAGAAAATTGCTGTCTGCGCAATTCTTTTAGTTCTATTTTTGCCTTAGCCATTTTTCCAGTCTTTTGTTTTGCGATTTTATTGCTAGAAAATTGATTTCTCCGCAATTCTTTTTCTTCTACATTCAAGTTAATCTCTTTACTTGTCTTTGGTTATGCTTGCATATCTCGCACGTTCTATATTAGTTAGGCACACTAATCCCAATTCCACCCCATTTAAACCATCCTTTCTAATTTAACATCTCACTTCGTTAGTAACTAAGAATAAATCTCTGTGGGAAATCGAATGAAAAAATACTTATTACTTGCTACAAGACCATGTATGCTTGCATGTTCTGAGTGCTCTCACACCGCATTTTTATTTACACATTGAGCACGCAACAATGGTTTTCTATTTTTTTTTTACTTTAGGCTTAGCGTAAGCTAACTCGATTAATCGACCACTAACTCTCGTGCAACAAGCTACCTAAGGGTGCGTTTCGGGGTGACAACAAGAATTAATGCTACATGCAATCAACTAAGCCTACGGAGATTAAGACGAGGTCGCTAAGTGCTCGATAGATGCAAGGGAGCAACAGAAAAAATTTTAAAATTTTCGACATGAACCTAATAAATGCAAAACTCATCATGCAAAAACTAGATTATGTACATGCTCAGATTTCCAAAATGCATTTCCTAGATTATCATCACTAGCAAGCAGTAAACAGAGTCCCAAGCACTTCAAATTTAAAATTAGCACTGCTCAACCAACTACACATGCTAATCCACGACATCCACCCCCAACTTCAAAAGCTAGCATTGTCCTCAATGCTACTTAATCAGATACACAAAGTTAAAGGGAAAGAGAAACTACACTTCCCTGATTCTTTGTGAAGTTGGCGAGGGAAAGGACACGGCGCGTTCATCATCGAAGCCCAAAATTTCCTCAACTTCCTCAATTACTAAAAGAAAAACAGCAAGCTACATTAGCTAAATTAAACTAAACTAAGAACAAAAAACAACAATGAAATTAAAGACAGAAAAGACAGTTCAACACTCGGGTGCCTCCGAGAAGCGCATAATTTTTAAAGTCATTTGCTCGACTGAATTCTTCCCAAAAACTCATCCATATTCCGATAGTGCGGGGGACGTTCCAGTCATGTCCTCTTCCACACCGCACCTGCAAACACCATTCAAAACCTTCTTTTCTCTTCGTGCCTCTAGCACGTTGTTACGTCTCCAAAAGTGACCTTTTTAGGACTTAATTATCTTAGAAAGATGTCCACTCTTAGGTGTTTTTGATAGGATTTAGCTTAAACCTATGCTTAAATATGAGAATTAGAAGAAGGTTGCTAAATTAGGACTTATGTACAAAAGGAAAGAAAAGGATTGAAAACCGAAGTAAAAGAATAAAAAGTAAGCATTGCGGCAGCATTGCAGAAACATTGCTGAAACCGCAATGTTTCAAGTGAAAACCGTAAGTTGACTGATCTTTTTTTGTTAATTTCCGTTATTTCAGGGATTCGTTCTTTCTCCACCATCCATTTTGAAGTACGACGTTGAAGATTGATGGTTCTCCTTGGCCCAAACGCACCTGCAGATTACTATAAAAGGGGGTCAAAGTCGAGGGTTCGATCATCATCCGAAAGCTCCATCTTTTCTCCTGTTTTTCTTTGCCGTCTGTTGGTTTGCGAAGTTTAGCTGCTTGGAGTCGATAATCTGATAGGAAGGAGAGAAGATTCGTCTTCTCTCTCGATTGGATTCATCCAAACAAGGCTGATCTTTCTCATCCTTCAGCCGAGGCGATTGCGACGAGGCGTTCAAGCTTGTTTTACTGCTTTCTGCTCTTTATTTCCATTTTCCAGCTTCGTGTTGGTGTTGTTTCTTTTCTAGTAGCTAGATCAGTCCATTTCGTTGTGTTCTGTCTTTCTGTTATTTACTTTAAGTTTCTCTTCTGTTCATTCAAACAATCAAGTAATTAAAGCATAGTTCTTCATTTCTCAATTTCCTATCTTTGCAACTCATTGTCTTACCTTGCTGTTTTCAGCTTATTTATATTCTAAGCATGTCTCTTTCATCTCTTCTTTCTGTTCTCTCTATATCCATGAGTAACTAAGTCACATAGGGGCATGCTAATGACAATACTATAGGCTAAAAAACGTGAACCAAGAATGTAGGATAGCTCTCGAAGCATTGATTGTATGTAAGCTTCATCCCACGGGCAATTTCGATTGGCCATCCATTTTGTCCAAAGAACTCCTAACCTCTGGAAGGAGTAAGAGTTCAGAGTCATACACTCATGCTAGCCTTTCAAGGTAGCCAGAAAATGACCTAGGAATAGGCGTTTTCCTAGTACAAACCATAACTTTCTGCTTTAACAAGATGCTTAAGACCTTACTTGGACATGAGTAAACTAAAGAATCTAATGCATGGAATCGGACGATACATGAGATTGAGTGAGTTTGATGCATAGAGAGTTGATCCAATGCTTGAGAATCGTGAGAAAATGCCTATAGAGGAGTCGTTAGTAGCCCTTGTTTCTCCATTTTACACACTTTCGCTGTTAGGAAAATTGCGGTAGAATTGCTGTTTCCGCAATTCTGCTAAGTTTACAATTCTGTTTAGCTGTTTTCTTCTTCGTTTATTAATCTCGTCTCTTTTCCTTTGAGTTTAACTTTGACTTGCTCTTGTTTATGTTGCTATCCTTTACATATTCCGTAGGATTTAGACAATTTAAAACCAATTCTCCCCCGTCAAATCCACCCATTCTTTCTTAACTTTACACTTCATGAATAGCTTATAATAAATCTCTGTGGGAAAACGAATGAAAAAATACTTACTACTTGCTATAAGATCATGTATGCTTGCATGTTCTGAGTGCTCTCTCTATCTTATTGCTTATTTATTTTAACACATTGAGCACGCAACAAGTTTTTGGCGCCGCTGCCGGGGATTTATTTAAGTGAAAACGAAGTTTGTTAAGTTTGAAATACCAAGTTTATTGTCTATTGTAACTGATCTGTTTCATTTCTTTTACAGGTACCATTGGGTTAGTTTATGAGTGAGCCTTCAAGTAGTGATCTAGAGTTCAATCCTGTGCCTGAGAGATTACTTAGGGCCAGAAATAGAGCCAAGAAACGTCTCTTTAACCAACCCTCTTTACCTCAAGTAATTGCGGGAACCGCAATTCCTCCGCAATTGTCTCAAGAAGAGATGGATGGAATAGTTCCAAATCCGGTGCCTGTCACTCGCAATCCCATCGAAATAGCGAATGATAAGGATAGCGCCATACTCTCTTACCTAGTACCTATGCCTGGGGAGCTGAACCCCAGCATAATCCGCCCTGAAATCACTGCCAACTCATTCGAGTTAAAGCCAGTGATGTTCCAAATGTTGTCCACTGTGGGACAATTCTTTGGAGTGGAAAATGAGGATCCCCACAACCATCTTAGAAACTTCTTAGGAGTCAGTGATACATTCATCATCCCTGGAGTTTCCCAAGAAGCCTTGAGGCTATACCTTTTCCCTTACTCTTTGAGGGACAAAGCCAAAACGTGGTTAAACTCATTACCCTCTGGATTTGTCCGCAATTGGACAGACTTAGCAGAGAAATTCCTAGTCAAATACTTCCCACCTGATAGGAATTCTACCTTTCGTGATGACATAATCAAGTTCAAACAAGCTGACACTGAGTCTCTTCACGAAGCTTGGACAAGGTTCAAGGACCTTCTTCTCAAATGTCCACATCATGGCATCCCATGGTGTATCCAAATAGAGGTCTTTTTCAAAGGATGCAACCCCAGCACTAGACAAGTCTTAAATTCATCTGCTGGTGGTTCCATGTTGTCCAAGAGTTACAACAAGCCTATGAGATCTTGGAGAAGATCTCAGCATCTCACTGTAGGTGGTCAGATGATCCAGTTGAGCCAACTAGAGCTCAAGACAAGGACGCACTCAATGCCATGAGTAGCCAAATAAGCGCCCTGACCAACCTAGTCAAGCAAATGGCTCAAGCCAATCACCAAACTAGTGTCAACACCGCTACAGCCATGTCAATGGGCACCCAACCAAGTCAAGGTGAGACACTTATCTGTGGATTCTGTGGGGAAGGGCACCTGTATGAATACTGCCCTGGGAATCCAGCCTCAGTCTGCTATATTGGAAGCCAGCAGCAGCCTAGGAACAACCCCTATTCCAATACTTACAACCCTGGTTGGAGGAACCACCCAAACCTGTCATGGGGTGGCCAACAGAATGCTAACCAAGCTCCTAACCATCCAAGACCGAGTGGAACACCTGGTTTCACTCCCCAACATAACCAATCCATGTATCAAAAACCATACAACCAACCTGTAGGATCTTCTGTAGAAAACTTACTTAAGGAATACATAGCCAAGAATGATGCCACTCTACAGAGCCAGCAAGCTACTCTTAGGAGCCTAGAGAACCAAATAGGGCAACTAGCCAATGAACTCAAAAGTAGGCCCCAAGGTAGACTTCCTGCTGACACTGAAGTGCCAAGGAGAGATGGTAAAGAGCAAGTTCAAGCAATTGAACTTAGGAGTGGGAGACCATTGGTGAGCAGCACCAAGGACACACCAAAGAGAGTAGAGAACACTGAGTCTAGTGCTCCACGGGAGTCTCTGCCAAACCAAGGTCCACCACCAACAAGCACATCAGGACAAAGGCTGGAGCCAACCATAGAGGAAATAGAAGAAATTCCAAGGCCTCCACCTACCCTAAGGCGACCTGAAGTGCCTGCATATGTGCCACCACCTCCATTTCCTAGAAGGCTAAAGAAAAAACAAGAACAGGAAGTGCACTTTAACAAATTTCTAGAAATTCTTAAGCAAGTGCATGTTAATATTCCTTTTGTAGAAGTTTTACAGTATATGCCTTCTTATGTAAAGTTTTTGAAGGATATTATAACTAACAAGAAAATAATTGGTGAGTTTGAAACAGTCAATCTCACTGAGGAGTGCAGTGCCATACTCCAGAACAAGCTACCCAAGAAGGAGAAGGATCCTGGTTCTTTCACCTTACCTGTAGAGCTAGGAGGCAAGCACGTGGGCAGAGCTCTTTGTGACCTGGGAGCCAGCATAAACCTCATGCCCCTATCACTATTCCGCCAGCTAGGAATAGGAGAAGCACGTCCAACCACTGTCACTTTACCACTAGCAGACAGATCCATAGCATACCCTGAAGGTAAGATTGAGGATATTCTTGTAAAGGTTGACAAGTTTATTTTCCTTGCAGATTTCATTACCTGGATTATGAAGCAGACAAGGAGGTCCCCATCCTGTTAGGCAGACCATTTCTAGCTACAGGTAGGGCACTGATAGATGTCCAAAAAGGTGAGCTCACTATGAGGGTTCATGACGAGGAGGTTAAGTTTAGTGTTTTTAAAGCACTGAGGTATCCTTCTGACTCTGAATCTTGTGCTAGCATGGACATTGTAGATTCATTAATGGAAGAACAATTGGAGCATGAATTGTTGACTAAGCATGCTCATGAATATGTAGGATTAGAATTAACTGACTTAAACATAGCTGAGATAATGGACATACCTGTAAATAACCCTCAGCATGTTTGTATGAATATTGACTTAACTGAAAAATCTTTGAATCCATTAAAACCATCCATTGAGCATCCACCTGTCTTAGAATTAAAACCTCTACCCACTCACCTCAAGTATGCATATCTAGGAAGTAATGATACTTTGCCTGTGATTATTTCTTCTAAATTAAGTGAAAAGCATGAGGTTGAACTGATTTTACTACTTAAGCAACATAGGAAGGCTATTGCATGGACTATTGCTGATATTAGAGGCATTAGCCCTTCTTATTGCATGCATAAGATTATATTAGAGGAAGAGCATACACCTAGAGTAGATCACCAACGTAGGCTGAACCCCTCTATGAAAGAGGTAGTTAAAAAGGAAATAATAAAATGGTTAGATGCTGGTGTGATCTTCCCCATAGCTAGTAGCCAGTGGGTGAGCCCTATACAATGTGTACCTAAGAAGGGGGGGATGACTGTGGTAGTCAATGAGAACAATGAACTGATTCCAACAAGGACTATCACAGGATGGAGAGTTTGCATGGATTATAGGAAACTAAATAAAGAAACCAAAAAAGACCATTTCCCTCTACCATTCATTGACCAGATGCTAGATAGGATAGCTGGAAGAGCCTACTATTGCTTCTTAGACGGTTATTCAGGATATAACCAGATTACTATAGACCCTAAGGACCAAGAGAAGACTACCTTCACTTGCCCTTTTGGAACTTTTGCCTTTCGCAGAATGCCTTTTGGCTTATGCAATGCACCGGCAACTTTCCAAAGGTGCATGTTGGCAATCTTCTCTGATTTGGATGAGTCCATGATAGAGATATTCATGGATGATTTCTCAGACTTTGGGGATTCATTTACAAACTGTCTAGAGAACTTAGGACAAGTCCTGGCTAGGTGTGAGGAGACCAACCTAGTCCTAAATTGGGAAAAGTGCCACTTCATGGTGGATGAAGGGATTGTCTTAGGTCATAGAGTGTCAAGGGCAGGTGTAGAAGTTGACAGGGCGAAAATTGAAGTAATAGAGAAATTGGTAGAACCCCAAAATGTCAAGGCCATTAGAAGTTTCTTAGGGCATGCTGGTTTCTATAGAAGGTTCATTAAGGACTTTTCTAAGATCTCCAAGCCTTTATGTGAGCTTCTAGAGCTAAACAAACCGTTCATTTTCTCTAAAGAATGTTTCCTAGCTTGGAAAACCCTTAAGGAAGCACTAGTCACAGCACCTATTATAGTAGGGCCTAATTGGGATCTTCCCTTTGAGATGTTATGTGATGCCAGTGACTATGCTGTAGGGGTTATGTTAGGACAGAAGATTGACAAGTTAACACACCCTGTATACTATGCTAGTAAGACACTTAATGAGGCACAATGTAATTACACGACTACTGAGAAGGAGATGCTAGCTGTAGTGTTTGCTTGTGAGAAGTTTAGGAATTACATTGTAGGCACTAGGACAATCGTATACACTGACCATTCTGCCTTGAAGTACCTTATGAGAAAGGCTGATGCTAAGCCTAGGTTGATTAGATGGTTTTTGCTGCTGCAAGAGTTTGATCTAGACATCAGAGATAAGAAAGGATGTGAAAATGTGGTTGCGGATCATCTTTCTAGATTGCAGCATAATTGCGAAAAAATTGCGGAAACCGCAATTTCTGATGCTTTTATTGATGAACATGTCTTTGTATTGACTCATCGTGATAACGATGAGGAACCTTGGTTTGCTGACATTGCTAACTTCCTTGCATCACAGGTACTACCAACTTTCAAGGGAAGCCAAGAGAAGAAGAGGTTCCTTCATGAGGCAAGGAAATTCATATGGGATGATCCCACACTTTACAAGACATGTGCTGATGGTCTGCTCAGGAAGTGTGTTTCAGCTGCTGAGGCGAAGTATGTGCTGCAGCACTGCCATACAGCACCCTATGGTGGACATTTTGGTGGCCAAAGGACAGCTGCAAAGGTGTTCCAGAGTGGCTACTATTGGCCAACGATCTTCAAGGATGCCCACAACTATGCCCACAGCTGTGATGAATGCCAAAGAACAGGTAACCTCAGTCGAAAGGATGAGATGCCTCTCACCTACATCTTAGAGTTGGAGCTCTTTGATGTGTGGGGCATTGACTTCATGGGACCATTTCCCCCATCATCAGGTAACCTTTACATATTGGTAGGAGTAGACTACGTATCTAAGTGGGTAGAGGCCATAGCATGTCCCAATAATGATGCCAAAACAGTCATAAGATTCCTTCATAGACATATTTTTACTAGGTTTGGAACACCACGTGCTATCATTAGCGATGAAGGGACACATTTCATTAATAAGGCTATGGAGAGAGTGTTGGCTAAGTATAACATTAGACATAGAGTAGCCACTCCTTATCACCCACACTCGAATGGTCAGCCTGAAATTTCAAATAGGGAGATTAAGAACATCCTAGAAAAAGTGGTCAAACCCAATAGGAAAGACTGGTCATTTAAATTCGAGGATGCACTTTGGGCTTATAGAACTGCATATAAGACACCTCTAGGTATGTCTCCTTATAGACTGGTGAGCAAAGCTTGTCACTTGCCATTCGAGTTAGAAATTACAGCATTTTGGGCCCTAAAAGAGTTGAATTACTGCGTGACTGATGCGGGAACATTGCGGTCTTTACAATTACATGAGCTTGATGAGCTTAGGCATATGTCTTATGAAAATGCCAAAATGTATAAGGAAAAGACCAAGATTTGGCACGACAGTAGACTTAGGATTAAGGACTTCAAGAAAGGCCAGCTTGTCTTATTATTTAACTCACGATTGAAATTATTTCCAGGCAAACTTAAGTCTAGATGGTCAGGTCCATTTGTAATTACTAATGTGTTTGTTCATGGTGCCATCGAGATAAAGAACCTGCAGCAAGGACAACCATTCATGGTTAATGGTGCAAGATTGAAGCACTACTATGAGGAAGGAGATGTGAAGACTCTCTCGGCCTTCCTTTTGTCTGAAACGTGAAAACAAGAACGAGAGAGGACGAGTGATTGCTGTGCTCGTCAATATGAGGCTCATGCCTTAGTTTATTTTTTGCGATTTTCCGGTTACTATTTGTGTATATTTTTGTGTGATTTTAATTAAGTATTTGATGTTGATTTTAATTATTTTTTTCAGGGAATCGATAGAGGGAATCAAGGAGATGAATTCAAGATAAAAAAATCGAGGAGATATCAAGCCAAATCAAAGATACGGTTGAGGAAAGATTGGCATTTAAATGCAAAAAAAATCTCCAACGGTCACTAGAATTGCGCTGGATTTGCAGAATCCGCAAAAATATAGCCGTTGGGATTTTTTTTGTTTTCTTTATATCCGTTAGAGGCGCGAAGATCCGTACGACTCTCCCATTATCTGAACTTCAGGAAATCTGCTTTTCTCTTCATCTGTGATTCCTCTTTCCAAATCTCCACAGTTCAACGATGGTGCTAACAAGAGCTGAACGGTCGGCGTCCAAGAAGAGGGCTGACGAGGCTGAAATGGCTGCGAGGGAAGCACTTCTTGCCCTTGCAGACGCAGATGCTGCGCGAACTGAACGACTTCCCAAACTGCCGATCCGCAAGAAGAAGTGGAAGGTCGTCACAGAGATACCTGCTGGACCCTCTGAACCAGCAGGCACTCCCAAAAAACGCAAATGGAGTATGGCGGTGGCCGAAGAAGCAAGCAAGGAAAAGACTCCCTCTGTGGAGAGTCAAGAAAGCGATCGTGTGTCACACGATTCGGCCAAGAAGAGCTCTTCACCATCTGCACCACCAGCGCGAAGCCCTGAGATTTCCCCTTCGCCGCAGAGTTCTGCACAGACCCCTACAGCAGCACAAAGCACTACACCTTCGCCCACTTCTCCACGGCCTGACCCTGAATTCCCGTATGGGGAGTACCAAGAATCGACGCAGGGCAGTGGGGAAGCTGAGGAAGAAGAGGTCTTCTCTCCTTTGAGGGAAGCTAGCCCTGGGAGTCCTGCGCAGAAGGATGATTCTATGGACGAGACACTGGGGGCTTGCCTCCAGCAGATTACAACCAAGGCGAGGTTGAAGAAGAAGAAGGCCGTCAAGATTGTTAAGGCCAAACAGTCCAAGAAATCAAAGAAAAAGAAAGCCAAGAGGGTGCCTTCATCAGAGAAGGAGAGTGATGAGCCATCCCTAAAGAAGCTCAAGATGGAGGCTGCAGAGTCAGCCAAGCCGAAAGACAAAGGGAAAGCCAAGCTTTACCCTGAAGATGAACCTCAGTCAGTGAGGTACGTGTCTTCTGACGCTGAGTCTAGAGGCATTGAGCTAAGGAAAAGGGAGTTGCTGCACGAGAAGGGCTTCCTCGACAGACCTGCTGACCTGCCGCAATTCTTGCGCGCAGGAATTACGAATCACGGCTGGGAGGAGCTGTGCAGACCACCCAATCCAGCTTACTCAAGTATGGTGTATGACTTCTACGCCAATTTGAGGAATTCTGAGGAGGGCTTGTCTGTGGTCAGGGGAGGCGAAGTAGACTTCTCAGCGAAGGCAATCAACGAAGCCTACGGCCTCAAGGGCCAGAAACACACTGATTATTCAAGGATCGTTGATGAGCCTACAGAGGCTGTCTTGGAGGAGGCCATTCGGATCATTGGCCAACCTGAAGCATCATGGACCGTGTCGCACAATGGGAGGCACACTCTCATGAGTGCCAACCTCACAGCCAAGGCGGCTGTCTGGTTTTCCTTCGTGAGGAGGAAGCTGTCCCCCGTGACCCATGAGACCACAATCAACCAGAGCAGATCGCTGCTGGTCTATGCAATCATGCGAGGTCTCACAATCAACGTGGGCGAAGTCATTGCAGCTTCCATTGCTGACTGCGCCAAGAAGGGTAAGGGTCCATTGTTTTTCCCATAATACTATTACTAAATTATGCTTGCGTGCAGGGGTCCCCATTGAGCGAATGGAACAGCAGATGGCTTACACAGGCCACTTGGAGCTGCCTACAGGCTTGAGGCTGAGAAGGAAGGGGAACATGGAATTCGAGCTGGATAGGTTGGCTGCTGCTCAGTCGCTGTCCATGGCGTGCCTGA
This sequence comes from Herpetospermum pedunculosum, assembly GCA_028017165.1. NCBI lineage: Eukaryota > Viridiplantae > Streptophyta > Magnoliopsida > Cucurbitales > Cucurbitaceae > Herpetospermum > Herpetospermum pedunculosum. Next base: position 37,698,128 of record CM051522.1, read on the forward strand.
TGGATCTACAGAAGAGGATGGCTCAATGGGCCACATACGCACAGGCAAGGGACAAGGAAGTTGCTGACCAACTGGGATGCGTCTTCCCTGACTTTCCCACGGACCTACTGTCTCCATGGGTGCCTCCACGACCACGAAGGACTGATGATGAGGAAGACATTTGAGTGCTGGTTTGAGAAGCACTAAAGGGAGTATTGCTGTTCCCTTAGAAAAAAAAACAAACAAACTGCTTTTCTTTTAACTATGTGAATTATGCTGTTTTTGGTTAATATTTTGATCTGTTTTAGTTGCTTAGTTTTAAGTTTTTAAATTGTTTAGTGTAGTCTGATGATAGCTGATTAGGTAGATTAGTTTAGTTTCATTTTTAGAGAGCTTGAATGACTGGAAAAAGCATGCGTAGGGGCCTTACCCACTGTTATATCTGCCCTGTATCTATTGCGAAATAATTGCGGATACCGCAATTTTTATTAGTAAATGCATGTTTTTGACTGATTGATTAGCTAGGCTGTGATCTGTTTAAATACTTTCTTTTGCTGCTAGCATGATTACCTTATATAGCTTATCTAAAAGCATGCTGGATGAGTGTCATATGACACCCTTTGATAGTTTAAATTAACCTCTAAACAGTGCTCAGCATGCATAGCTTTAAGTCCTTGCCTGCCTGTTTTTTTCAAAATTCTGCTGCTGTGATAATTACTTTTAGCATGTTCTGTCTATGCCTAGGGCTTTTAGATTCTCTTTGTTTTACCTTAGACTAGATGCTTCTAGGACAAGTTTGGGGGTGTGCCACCTCAGACACTCATTGGGGACAATGAGTAGTTTAAGTTTGGGGGAGGCCACCCTAGGCCTAGGAACATTCCTCTCTCCCTTAAAAGCATAAGCATTCTTCTTCTCCTTTACAAAAAAAAAAAAAAAAAAAAATGAGCTGAAAAAATGGAAAAAAGAATAAAGAGGGGAGTCTCTCTTAGGTTGCTGAGTAATCAGTGCCAAGTGTGTAACCCACAAGTGGCAGTGCATCAAAAGGCAACCAAAGGAGAGGCTCCACCAAAGTAAGAAAGAAAGAAAAAAAAAAAAAGGAAGAAGTAGGAAAGAAGAATGTATACCTAGGAGTTGCAACTTTGTGGCTTAGATGTCCTGAATAAAAGAACTCTGATCCTCAATTAGCTGAGCACAAAGTTGTAGCTTGTAGGGTTGTTTAGGGAGATGAATGTATGTCCGATGTAGTGATGCCAGGTTTAGGTTGTTCTCTTAAAGTACTACTGTCACTGTTAATACTAAGACTGGCATGACTCTAAGGAATCCTAGGTAGTTCAAAAGTAAAAACTAGAAGCATGTACTGAGTCTGGGGTAAAGCTAGGTAGAATTTGAAACCTTAGGGATAGTGGCATGATATGACAAAAGCAAGTAGATCAGTTGTAGGGAGTTAATGAAACAGTAGGAGTATTAGGCATGCGAAGTCAGAAGAAGCTAGATAAGAGGATAGTTTTAAACTTAGAAGTGTGTCACAGGACAGCACTGCTATAGATAAGAATGTAGGGGAGTCAGTAAGTGGTTAAAGATGGTGAAACAGCAGCCTAGGAAAGTCCTTAGATTGCTCGAGGACGAGCAAAACCTTAAGTTTGGGGGTGTGTTACGTCTCCAAAAGTGACCTTTTTAGGACTTAATTATCTTAGAAAGATGTCCACTCTTAGGTGTTTTTGATAGGATTTAGCTTAAACCTATGCTTAAATATGAGAATTAGAAGAAGGTAGCTAAATTAGGACTTATGTACAAAAGGAAAGAAAAGGATTGAAAACCGAAGTAAAAGAATAAAAAGTAAGCATTGCGGCAGCATTGCGGAAACATTGCTGAAACCGCAATGTTTCAAGTGAAAACCGTAAGTTGACTGATCTTTTTCTGTTAATTTCCGTTATTTCAGGGATTCGTTCTTTCTCCTCCATCCATTTTGAAGTACGACGTTGAAGATTGATGGTTCTCCTTGGCCCAAACGCACCTGCAGATTACTATAAAAGGGGGTCAAACTCGAGGGTTCGATCATCATCCGAAAGCGTAGAAGTCTTCTCGCATCTCCATCTTTTCTCCTGTTTTTCTTTGCCGTCTGTTGGTTTGCGAAGTTTAGCTGCTTGGAGTCGATAATCTGATAGGAAGGAGAGAAGATTCGTCTTCTCTCTCGATTGGATTCATCCAAACAAGGCTGATCTTTCTCATCCTTCAGCCGAGGCGATTGCGACGAGGCGTTCAAGCTTGTTTTACTGCTTTCTGCTCTTTATTTCCATTTTCCAGCTTCGTGTTGGTGTTGTTTCTTTTCTAGTAGCTAGATCAGTCCATTTCGTTGTGTTCTGTCTTTCTGTTATTTACTTTAAGTTTCTCTTCTGTTCATTCAAACATTCAAGTAATTAAAGCATAGTTCTTCATTTCTCAATTTCCTATCTTTGCAACTCACTGTCTTACCTTGCTGTTTTCAGCTTATTTATATTCTAAGCATGTCTCTTTCATCTCTTCTTTTTGTTCTCTCTATATCCATGAGTAACTAAGTCACATAGGGGCATGCTAATGACAATACTATAGGCTAAAAAACGTGAACCAAGCATGTAGGATAGCTCTCGAAGCATTGATTGTATGTAAGCTTCATCCCACGGGCAATTTCGATTGGCCATCCATTTTGTCCAAAGAACTCCTAACCTCTGGAAGGAGTAAGAGTTCAGAGTCATACACTCATGCTAGCCTTTCAAGGTAGCCAGAAAATGACCTAGGAATACGCGTTTTCCTAGTACAAACCATAACTTTCTGCTTTAACAAGATGCTTAAGACCTTACTTGGACATGAGTAAACTAAAGAATCTAATGCATGGAATCGGACGATACATGAGATTGAGTGAGTTTGATGCATAGAGAGTTGATCCAATGCTTGAGAATCGTGAGAAAATGCCTATAGAGGAGTCGTTAGTAGCCCTTGTTTCTCCATTTTACACACTTTCACTGTTAGGAAAATTGCGGTAGAATTGTTGTTTCCGCAATTCTGCTAAGTTTACAATTCTGTTTAGCTGTTTTCTTCTTCGTTTATTAATCTCGTCTTATTTCCTTTGAGTTTAACTTTGACTTGCTCTTGTTTATGTTGCTATCCTTTACATATTCCGTAGGATTTAGACAATTTAAAACCAATTCTCCCCCGTCAAATCCACCCATTCTTTCTTAACTTTACACTTCATGAATAGCTTATAATAAATCTCTGTGGGAAAACGAATGAAAAAATACTTACTACTTGCTATAAGATCATGTATGCTTGCATGTTCTAAGTGCTCTCTCTATCTTATTGCTTATTTATTTTAACACATTGAGCACGCAACACACGTGAATATCACATTGATTAGTACAAAAAAACAGCACTCACATTTAACAAATTCAAATCAGAATTTTTCACAGAGACATAAGAGTCATCCCTCAAGCGCGAGGTCAAACCCTTAGACTCGAAAAACTCCACATAAGCAGCACTCTCAACATTCACGAGAGATTTCGATGCATTCATAAAAAACTCATTCACAATTCCATCAAATTCTACAGACAAAGCACCCCTATCAACATCAATTTTGACCTTAGCGGTCTTCATAAATGGGCGTCCTAGTAAGATAGAGGAGGAAACATGCGAAGAGTTTTTGTTCATATTCAGCACATAGAAATCGCATGGAAACAAAAAATCCTTCACTTTGACTAAAATGTCCTCAATTTTCCCTAACGGATGCACATAAGATCGATCGGCTAGTTGGACAACTATATTAGACTCAATTAAATTGCACAATTCAAGCTCTTTAAACACATCAAAAGACATGACATTAATTGAGGCACCGAGATCTAACATGGCATTTTCAATAAGTTTAGTACCGATAGTGCATGGGATAGTAAACATCCGAGGATCGATGTACTTCGGTGGAAGCGTACCTTGGAAAATTGCAGAGACGGTTTCTTTCTTCTTCTCATCACTCTTTCTCGACATTCTCTTGCTCGTGCACCAATTCTTGAGGAACTTTGCATATTTCGGCACTTGACTCACCGCCTCAAGAAGTTGTATGTTCACCACCACCTTCTGGAAGGTTCTCAGGACCTCCTCGTCTTCGGTCACCAAGGTAGGCTTCGCAAGCCTACTGGGGAAGGGTGCTTTGGGAACATTTTCTTGCACATTCCTTTCTTCTTTCTCATCATTCAGCTCATCAAGAACAACTGGGGAGGACTCATTCAAACTCTCCTCTACTTCTTTCACGGCTCTAGAGGGAACTGATTTCCCACTCCTTAGCTGGATCGAGGTCACGTTCTCACATGAGTTCACAGTGGTTTGGGAAGGAAGCTTCCCAGAGCTCTTGCTCTCTATTCTGCTTATCGACACCGCAATTTGCGTCAGCTGCTTGTTCAAATTTTGCAGCTCGACTTTGTGTGAGTTTAGCTCTTCTCGAGCTTCTTTCTGAAACTGTCTTGTCGTCGTGACGATGGTTCTGACCATCTCTTCCAATGAGCTGGAGGAGCTCGACGCTTGAGCTTGGGAGGAATTGCTAGGCCTATCATAGGACCGGCCTTGGAAGCGTTGTTGTCCTTCCTTATTCCCATAGCTCAAATTGGGGTGGTCACGCCAACCGGAGTTGTATGTGCTCGAATAAGGATCATACTTTCTGGGGTTGGAAGCATATCCCCCGATTGCGTTGACCTCTTCCGCCTCGCGGTTTCCTTCGACAAATTTCTTCAGTAAATTCCCAATCTCGGCCACCTGGGCCCTCATTTCAGTCATCTCATGACTCTGGGTCACACTGTGAACTTGCCCCTGCCCACGAATACCGAACTGCTGTAAGTTGGCCGCCATGTTTGCGATTAACTGCTTGGCCTCAACTGGGGTCTTGTCAATCAGCGCCCCACCACTCGCTGTGTCGATCATCTGCTGATCGTGAGGTGTCATACCCTCATAGAAATATTGAATTAGAAGTTGGTCGGCTATCTGATGATGCGGAAAGCTCGCGCACAGGTGCCCGAAGCGTTCCCAATACTCATGTAGGGACTCACCCACGTCCTGAGTGATCCCATAAATCATTTTCCTCAGAGTTGCGGCGAGGGACGCAGGGAAATATTTTTCTAAGAAGACCCTCTTCATGTCCTGCCACGTCGTAATCGAGCCAGAAGGCAGATAATAAAGCCAGTCCTTGGCTTTATCCTTAAGCGTGAAGGGGAATGCCCTTAAATTCAACTGCTCTTCCGTCACTCCTGCGGGCTTCATCCCCGCACAGACGCAATGAAACTCCATCAAATGCTTGTTCGCATCCTCGCCTACATTGCCATGGAAAGAAGGCAATTGGTGAATTAAACCGGATTTTAATTCAAAATTACCTGCTACCACGGGGTAGTTGATGCACAGGGGTTGCAAATTCAAATCTGGGGCTGCCAACTGTTTCAACGTCCTTGGCACTTCTCCTTGTGCCATCTCGTCACCAAAGAAGGGATCGCCTTCTTCCTCGAACAACCTTTGCCCCTCGCGGGTTTCTCGTCTCAACCGCCGTTCTTCTCTTTCGATCTCAGGTATAAACTGTAATCCACTAATCTCAGAAGAACGGGTCATACACAAACAAAATTTTAAACATACAAAAACAAACAGAAAAAAATTTCAGCACGCAATTAATCAACCAAAATAAAAACCAAACATAATTTCAACCAATTTTTGCCTTCCCCGGCAACGGCGCCAATTTTGGTAACAATCTTTTTGAATGATCGCTAAATATCAAGCTGTCGAGGCTTGCCAAAATGAATTTATAAACCTATTAACCTTAGCTTTGCAGCTAGTGGTAACAGGGTCGATCCACAGAGAAGGACGTGATTGAAATTAAAGTTTCAAATAGAAATTAATTGATCCATTGGGTTTTGTAACAAGTGGGGAGTTTAAGCATGCAACAAGAGGAATTAATCGCTAACGGAAGAATTAAAGAGAAAGAGAATGGAGAGTGATCGATTCGGGGGATGTCGGGATTTTTGCTAGACATGCACCCGGTCGGTTACCTGGGAACCCCTTGTGTAACCGGCTTCATATTAATTAATTAGAACTAAGGTCCTAATTAAACATTATTTAAAGCCTCATTAGAGTGATCAGCCCCAAATTGACCCTAAACAGTTACTAGCTAACCGCGACGAACATTCGAATATGCATTCTCATTGCTAATTGGCTACCCGACAACCCTAAAGTACCCAACAATCAGAACACATACAACGATACTCCGATTTATTTTGTTATTCTGTGTTACTATGGCGAAAAGGAGAGGCAAGGCATCACTATTCTATAACGGTAACATACGCTAGAAAACTCGATTGTCCGTCGTCGAAATCTAACTTATGCATGGGTTTAAGCAAGAATAACAAATGCAATCAATTCTATAAACCTATTCAGAACCATAAGCATTGATTATCAAAATATAAGAGCCTAACAAATAATCCCTAAATCATCCCGAACCGTTCACAATACCTTAGCCGACCATGGAGAGGATCGTCACAAACGCTCCAACGGAGGCAATGGCAATCATCTCTAACGTTATTACAAAGAAAAGCTCCCTAACTAGGCCACAAATGGCGGAGCAGAGCTAAAAATGGAAGAAAACCCGAGAGGAAGAAGATGATGTTCCAAGTTGGCTGCTGAAAAATCGTCTTTCAGCTTTTTAAATCCGTCGGAGCGTCGAGACGCTGGGACTGCGTCGCGACGCTGCAACCTAATGAAACCGCGCGCGCCTCGCGATGGCGTCGAGACGCTAGGCGAGCGTCTCGACGCTGGCCCGATAATTTCCTGCGCGCCCGCCCCTCGGAGCGTCTCGACGCCGGGGTAGGGTCTCGACGCCAGGCAGCGTTGAGCAAGCGTCTTGACGCTTGCTCGCGGGTTTGGGCTGGAAAATTGCCTCTCTTGGGCAATTTTGGTCCGATTCTTCTTGGATCAGCTTGCCCTTTTCCCGATGCACTCCCGGGGCGTTAAAACACCGCTTTAAGCAACAAAACGAGTCCAATGGACGCATGAGCTCTTCACCGCAAATCTCCTATAAATGAGACATATTAACTAATTAAATGCGGAATTTAGCTAGAATTAGGGAGTGAATAATAGCTCAAAAATGGAGATATCAGCTTTGCATGGCCGTTTCAAACGATGGTCTGCCACTGTTAAGGCTTTCCTCACTCGTGGATTTCTGAACATTGGTCTTTGGATCCGTCATTGTAATCTTCCACTTATTTTTGGGGGCTGCGTTGGATCAGCGGTGTTTGCAGCTTTAGTTGTTGCAACCTTCCACTTCCTCTTCACAGGGAGTTTCGGAGGTCTAGAGGGTTTTACAGCCTTAGTCGTTGCTAAAAAAAGTAATGCATCTCTTACCAAGGCAGCATCCTCGGTGATTGGGGATGTCTTTTTGGGAGTGGATCTTTCAGCTCTTGTGGAAACCATGGTCGTTTCTTGAAGGTGGAGCTTTGGGAATTTCTGAGGAAGGAGAGATCTGGTTTGTGGAATTTGAGGGTTTGAGAATCGTGACTGGGAATGATCAACAGCCCTTCCTATTTATACTGGGTTGCGCACTAACGGCTATATTGTTGCGGACTCCGCAACGTTTCCGCAATGCTTCAAATCTCAACAAATCTTTGAAAATGTAACCGTTGGGATTTTTATCCTTGATTGCTGTTTGTTGCAAGATTCTAACAAATTAAATCTTTGATTTTCCAAGATTTCTCCCTTCATCTTCTCCTGGCCTCTTGATTGTTCACCCTTATTGTCGTTAAGATTTCCAATTACCATGCTTCTAATCACATTAAAAACAAACTTAATTAGTATTAGGAAATTAAAAATACTTCAAACAAATAAAAACAGTAAATAAAGATATTTATTCCATATTCCTTTGACGGTTGAGGATAATGATAATTCCATTAAATGCCCTTGCTCATCCTCTCTTGATTGGCTCTTAGGATTCGGATAGGAGGAAGGCTGAGAGTGTTTTCACATATGCTTCAATCTAGCACCATTTACCATGAACGGCTGACCTTGATTCAGATTTCGAATTTCAATTGCACCATGAACAAACACATTAGTAATCACAAAAGGACCTGACCAACGAGACTTAAGTTTACCAGGAAATAATCTCAATCGTGAATTGAATAGTAAAACATGTTGGCCCCTTTTGAAGTCCTTAATCCTAAGTCTACTATCATGCCAAATCTTAGTTTTTTCCTTATACATTTTAGCATTCTCGTATGATATATGTCTTAGTTCATCTAACTCATGTAATTGCAGAGACCGCAATGTTCCCGCATCGGTTACGCAAAAATTCAATTCTTTTAAGGCCCAAAACGCTTTGTTTTCTAATTCTAGTGGTAATTGGCATGCTTTTCCATAAACTAACCTATAAGGAGACATCCCTAATGGTGTTTTATATGCAGTCCTATACACCCACAGTGCATCATCTAATTTAAAAGACCAATCATTTCTATTTGGTTTTACAACTTTTTCAAGTATACTCTTGATCTCTTTATTAGAAATTTCAGCTTGTCCATTTGAGTGTGGGTGATAGGGTGTTGCTACTCTATGCCTAACATTATATTTAGCTAACACTTTTTCCATAGCTTTGTTTATAAAATGTGTTCCTTCATCCCTTATGATGGCACGTGGTGTACCAAATCGTGTGAAAATATGCTTATTTAGAAATCTAACAACTGTTTTAGCATCATTTAAGGGACATGCCATTGCCTCTACCCATTTTGAGACATAATCTACCGCTACTAATATGTAAAGATTACCAGCAGATGGAGGGAATGGACCCATGAAGTCAATGCCTCATACATCAAAGAGTTCTAACTCTAAGATATATGTTAAAGGCATCTCATCCTTCCTACTGAGGTTACCTGTTCGTTGACATTCATTGCAATTGTGTGCATAGTCATGTGCATCCTTGAAGATCGTAGACCAGAAGTAGCCACTTTGGAACACCTTTGCAGCAGTCCTTTGACCACCAAAGTGCCCACCATAAGGAGTTGTATGGCAATGCTGCAAGATTGACCTTGATTCACCAGCTGACACACACTTCCTTAGCAATCCATCCGCACAGCTTCTGTAGAGGGTTGGATCATCCCAAATGTACTTCCTAGCCTCGTTTAAGAACTTCTTCTTGTCTTGCCCCCTTCTGAAGGTTGGTAACACCTGTGAGGCAAGAAAGTTTGCAATATCAGCAAACCATGGTTCATCATTTATATCACAATGTACTAACACAAAAACACGTTCATCAATAAAGGAATCAGTCATTGCGGGCTCCGCAATGTTTCCACAATGACTCTGCAATCTTGATAAATGATAAGCAACTACGTTTTCACATCCTTTTTTATCTCTAATCTCTAGATCAAACTCTTGCAAAAGTAACACCCATCTAATTAGACGAGGTTTGGCATCAGCCTTTCTCATTAAGTACTTTATTGCAGAATGATCAGTGTATACAATCGTTTTATTTCCTACAATATAAGGCCTGAATTTTTCACATGTAAACACTACCGCTAACATCTCTTTCTCTGTGGTAGTGTAGTTACATTGTGCTTCATTAAAAGTTTTACTCGCATAATATATAGGGTGTGTTAGTTTTTCACTCTTTTGCCCAAGCATAGCCCCAATTGCATAGTCACTCGCATCACACATCAATTCAAAAGGCATATCCCAATTTGGACCGATTATGATTGGTGCTTTGACTAAGGCATTTTTAAGTTTAGTCCATGCTAAAAGACATTCATTTGAAAAGACAAAAGCTTTATTCAGCTCTAGAAGTTCACAAAGGGGTTTAGAGATTTTGGAAAAGTCTTTTATGAATCTCCTATAAAATCTTGCGTGTCCTAAGAAACTTCTTATAGCTTTGACATTTGTAGGTTCAACTAACTTTTCAATGACTTCTATCTTGGCCCTATCGACCTCTTTTCCTGCTTTAGATACTCTGTGTTCCAACACTATTCCTTCTTCCACCATGAAGTGGCATTTTTCCCAATTTAGAACTATGTTGGTTTCTTCACACCTAGTGAGAACTTGTCCTAGATTGGCTAGACAGTGGTTAAATGAATCACCAAAGACTGAAAAGTCATCCATAAATATTTCTACTATGGACTCAGCTAGGTCAGAGAATATTTCCAACATACACCTTTGGAACGTTGTTGGTGCATTGCAGAGGTCGAATGGCATTCTGCGAAAAGCAAAAGTACCAAAAGGACATGTAAATGTTGTCTTCTCTTGGTCCTTAGGGTCTATTGTGATTTGGTTATACCCTGAGTAGCCATCTAAAAAGCAGTAAAAGGCTTGGCCAGCTAATCTATCTAGTATTTGGTCTATAAAAGGTAAAGGAAAATTGTCTTTTTTAGTTTCTTTATTAAGTTTTCTATAATCCATACATACTCTCCATCCTGTAACAGTTCGAGTTGGTATTAGTTCTTTGTTTTCATTAATTACTACAGTCATACCATCCTTCTCTGGTACACATTGGATAGGACTGACTCACTGACTATTGGCTATTGGAAAGATCACACCTGCATCTAACCATTTAATGATTTCTTTTTTAACTACCTCTTTCATGGAGGGGTTCAACCTACGTTGGTGATCTATTCTAGGTGTATGTTCCTCCTCTAACAATATCTTATGCATGCAATACGAAGGACTTATACCCCTAATGTCAGCAATCGTCCAACCAATAGCTTTTCTATGTTGCTTAAGCAGCAATATTAACGCAATTTCATGCTGGTTATTTAATTTGGACGAAATAATGACAGACAAGGTATCTTTCTCTCCTAGATATGCATAATTAAGGTGTTCAGACAATGATTTCAGTTCTAATAAAGGTGGTTGTTCAATTGATGGCATCAAAGGAGTTGTGGTTCTTTCAGACAGTTCATTGGTCATGCATACGTGCTGAGGGTTATCCATAGATACATCCATCAATTCAGAAATATTTAAATCATTCACATCTATTTGTGCATAATTAGTAGCATGCTTGACTAACAATTCATGCTCAAGTTCTTCTTCAATTAATGAGTCTATTATATCTACAGTAGCACAGTGTTCAAGATCGGAGGGGTACCTTAAAGCTTTAAAAACACTGAACTTAACCTCTTCATCATGGACTCGCATGGTAAGCTCACCTTTCTGGACATCAATTAGGGCCCTACCTGTGGCTAAGAAAGGTCTGCCTAGTATGATTGGCACCTCCTTGTCTGCCTCGTAGTCAAGATTATAAAGTCTGCAAGAAAAATAAATTTGTCAACCTTCACTAGTATATCCTCAAGCTTACCTTCATGGTATGAGATGGATCTGTCTGCAAGTTGCAAGGTGACTGTTGTTGGTCGTGCTTCTCCTATCCCAAGTTGTTGGAATAGTGACAAGGGCATGAGGTTGATGCTGGCTCCCAGATCACACAAAGCTCTGCCCACATGTTTGCCTCCCAATTCTATTGGCAAAGTGAAGGAACCAGGGTCCTTCTCCTTCTTTGGCAGCTTGTTTTGGAGTATGGCACTGCACTCCTCAGTGAGATTCACTGTTTCAAATTCACCAATAACTTTTTTGTTAGTGATAATATCTTTTAAGAATTTTAGATATGTTGGCATAGACTGCAAAACTTCCACAAAGGGAATATTAACATGGACCTGCTTCAGAATTTCCAAAAACTTATGGAAATGAGCTTCCTGTTCTTGTTTCTTCTTGAGCCGTCTAGGGAATGGAGGTGGTGGCACATAGGTAGGCAAATCAGGTTGCCTAATGATAGGGGGAGGCCTAGGCATTTCTTCTGGTTTCTCAATGATAGGTTCCAGCCTCACCATTGTTGTGCTTGGTTGTATTTGATCAAGGTTAGGCAGAGAATCCAGTGGAGCACTAGACTCTTCATTCTCTACTCTCTTTGGTGCTTCTCTGTTGTTGATCACCAATGGCCTTCCATTTCGGAGTTCAATAGCTTGAACTTATTCCTTACCATCCCTTCTTGGAATTTCTGTGTCTGCAGGCAGTCTGCCTTGGGGCCTATTCTTCAGCTCGTTTGCCAACTGCCCAATTTGGTTCTCTAAACTTCTCAATGTTGCTTGCTGGCTCTGCAAAGTTGCATTATTCTTTGCTATGTATTCCTTCAGCAAGTTCTCCACTGATGTTCCCATAGGTTGGTTGTATTGTTTCTGATATGGGGGTTGACTAGTTTGTTGAGTGAAACCAGATGGTCCACTTGGTCTTGGTTGATTTTGCATTTGGCTTGTGCTTTGTTGTCCACCCAAAGAGAGATTTGGGTGATTTCTCCAACCAGGGTTATATGTGTTTGAGTAGGGGTTATTCCTTGGTTGTTGTTAACTTCCAACATAGCACACCGAGGATGGATTAGCAGGGCAGAAGTCATACACATGCCCTTCCCCACAGAATCCACAAACAAGTGCCTCACCTTGGTTGGCTATTGCTGTGCTTGTTGAAACAGCTGCCACGGTGTTGATTCTTTGTTGAATATTGGTTTGAGCCATTTGCTTCACCAGGTTGGTCAGAGCATTGATTTGGTTGCTCATTGCACTGAGTGCATCCATGTCTTGAGCCTTCCTTATGTTTGGCTCTACAGGGTCATCTGACCATCGACAATGTGATGTTGAGATTTTCTCCAAAATCTCATAGGCTACATTATAACTCTTTGATAGCATCGAACCTCCAACTGAGGAATTCAACACTTGCCTCGTGCTAGGGTTGCATCCTTTAAAGAATACTTCAATCTCGATACACCATGGAATGCCATGGTGTGGACATTTGAGTAAAAGATCTTTGAATCTGGTCCAAGCTTCATGTAATGATTCATTTTCGGCTTGCTTGAACTTGGTGATATCATCTCGAAAGTTAGAGTTCCTATCTGGAGGGAAGTATTTTACCACGAAACTTTTCAGCTAGGTCTGTCCAATTGACAATTGATCCAGAGGGGAAGGAGTTCAACCACGTCTTGATTTTTTCTCTCAAAGATTAAGGAAACAGGTACAATCGCAAAGCCTCTTGAGACACTCCTGGAATGACAAAGGTGTCACTTACTCCAAGGAAGTTTCTCAAGTGGTTGTGGGGGTCTTAATTCTCCACTCCGAAGAATTGTCCAACTGTGGACAGCATCTGAAACATGACAGGTTTCAGCTCGAATGAGTGAGCTGTGATCTCGAGGCGTATGATGCTCGGATTAAGCTCATCAGGCATAGGTACAAGGTATGATAGAATAGCACTGTCCTTATCATTCGCAATTTCAATAGGATTGCGAATGTTAAGTGCTCGATTTGGTGCTTCTTCTGCTCTTTCCATTTCAGCTTGTTGTGGTTCGAATTGTACTGACTCTGCGTGGTCAGCAATGTGCTGAATTACAGGTTGCTTTGGCTGTTTAAAAAGGTGTTTCTTAATTTTATTTCTGGCCCTTAAAGTTCTTTCAGGCTCAGGATCAAATTCTAGATTGTAATTTGGAAACTCAATCATAAACCAGCTTTGTTGGTACCTGTAAAATGAATGCAAAAGATTAGCTCCAATAAATTAAGCTCTTCTAAAATAACACAAATCGTGTTTGCTAAACAAAATCCCCGGCAGCGGCGCCAAAAACTTGTTGCGTGCTCAGTGTGTATGTAAAATTTAATGTGAAGAGCACTCAGAGCATGCAAGTATACATGGTCTGCAGCAAGTGATAAGTATAATTTAATTCGTTTTTCCACAGAGATTGAGTTTAGTGACTAGCGATTTGGTGTGTTAGATTAGATAAGGTAACTTAAATTGGATAGATTTTGGGTTGAGGTACACAATAAAAGAGGGTGCAAGGAGAGTGCAAACATAAATGCAAAGCAAGCAAAGAGGTAAAGTTATAATGTGGAAAAGTAGAATTGCGGGTCTCGCAATATTTTCGCAATAAATTCGCAAAGGATAAAAACCTACTGAAAAGACTAAGACAAAAGGCAGAAATGGTTATTGCGGCTCTCGCAATAAAATAGCAACGATTTAAAATCTAAAGTAAGACAACAAGGTCGGCTTGAGAGTCCTCTATAGGCATTTAACTATGATCATTCAACAGCAAATTAACATCTCATGCATCGTTTTAACTAGGTCTCATGCATCTTTCGATTACATGCATTAGATCTTTAGTTTACTCATATTCAAGTAAGACTTAAGAACCTATTTATACACACATGCTAACAAACGTGCTAGGAGAATGCCTATTCCTAGGCCACTCCCGGATTACCATAAAAGGCTAACATGAATGGATGACTCTGAATTCTTACTCCTTCCAGAGGTTAGGAATTCTTTAGACAAAATGGATGTCCAGTCGAAATTGCCCATGCGATGAAGTTCACATACATTCAATGCATTCATGCTACTCTACATGTTGAATTCTCATACTTTTAGCCTACAGATTCATCCTTAGTAGACCTCTATTGGGTTAGTTACTCATGGTTTTCGAAGAACTAAAGGAGATGAATTGATTAAACATGAATTGGATAACTCAGTAACACGAATTGATTAAGAAATGATAAGATGGAGAACTCAACAAAACTAATTGATTACTCTTTAAAAGCAAAGTACAAAACACTTAGTAAAGCAAGCGTGCAAAGATCCGAAAGCAATGAACAACGTAGACAGTAGTAAATGATTCAGAACAGTATGTCAAATAGATAGCAAGTAGTTTAGAAACCAGTAAAGAAAGTAGTAAGATGTGTAAGGATCCTCCAAGTCGCAAGAAGCCTCGGATGAAGGGGAAGTTTAGCTGATCTTGGGGATAATTTCAATCAGAAGAGAAGAGGGATCTTCTCTTCTTCCTCTCGAATTATCGCCGCCAAGGGCTTGTTTCTTCGATCCAACAAACGGCGGAAAAGTTTTGTCTGCAGGTTTCTTCACGATTAGGATCTCCTCACTTCCAGATTGATTGTGTTGAATTGAGGGGGATTCAATTCTCCATTTGATCCTTCATCTAACTCTCTTTATATAGGTTGTAGAGGCTGCAAAAAGCTGCTCTATATTCGTGGATCACCAGCCAACTTTGTGAGGTAGTCAAGCTTGACACGTGGCAGCAGCAGGGAGAGTTGACGGCTAGAAAAACGCAACAACAAAGACTGACAGCTGGAAAAGTGCAGCAGAAAAGACTAGCGTTGCGGTTTCATTGCGAGGGCCGCAATGCTCTGTTTCAGCTGATTCCATTGCGAGCTCCGCAATATTTCCGCAATGCACCTGCAATGTACAATTTAACTCTTTTTTCACCATTTTGCATCCTTCTTTCGTTCCTTTTCCAAATAAGCCTTAAATTAGCATCATTTCTCAAATTCTCACTTTTAAGCACACATTAAGCTAACTTCTAACAAAAACACTCAAGAATTTCCATGATTTTTAGGTAATTAAGGCCCTAAATAATGCACTTTTGGAGAGGTAACACTTGCTCCCGAGTTGGAGAGCGAAAAGAAGAAAATTCCTCCAGTTGTTCAAAAGTATGTGCCCAAGCCTCCCAATCCAAGAAAACAGCTGAGTCTCAAGATCATTGAAGAAGAGGACCGAGATGAGGAACCTCCTATGCCTGAGCACAAATGTGTTCCGGTTGCACCATTTCCAAGTAGGATGGCTAAGCCAAAGCCTAAGATGGATGAGGATGATAAAGAAGTCTTGGAGACTTTTTAGACGGATGTGGTGAACATTCCCCTTTTGGAAGTCATCAAACAAATCCCCAAGTACTCCAAATTCCTTAAGAATTGGTGAACATCCAAAAGGAAGCAAAAGGTGGAAGAAGAAGTGAAAAGCTTGAATGACTCAAGAATGTCCAACATTGTTTTACCGACGAAATGCAAGGATTCAGGTATGTTTACTTTACCTTGAAAAATTGGAGACAAAATGATTAATCATGCCATGTTAGATCTTGTAGCATTAAGTAATGTGATTTCTTATGATGTTTTTGAAGAACTTAAATTGAAATATATGCATAGATCTGGTGTTATAGTGCAACTGGCTGATAAATCATATGTGTGCCCTTTGGGAAAAGTTGAAGATGTTCTTGTTAAAGTTAACAATATGTACTTCCCCGCTAATTTTCATGTGCTTGAAATGAATGAAAACGCATCTCGTGTTTCCGCGTCAATTCTTTTAGGACGTCCTTTCATGAAAACTGCTAAGGTTAAAATTGATGTGGATAAGGGAGTTCTATCTGTTGAATTTGATGGAGATACTAGTGAGTTTAAAATGGATGCATTAACTGATGAACCTAATGGGAATGTGAATGTGGATACTGTGAATGCTTGGTATGGGATTGATGTTGTTAGTGTGCAGGAGGCATGGTAGAGCACTTTATGTGGTACTCCAAATTCAAGTTGTCGAGGCTTGCCAAAATACAATTTATAAACCCGAATACACCGAGCTATTTGAAGCTTAGTGGTAACGGGGTCGATCCACAGGGAATTAAGAAATCTAATTTAACTAAGTCTAATTTGCTAGAGATAAAAAAGTATGCACAAATTGAAATAAAAGAATGGTAATTTGGTTTGGGGGGAAGGGAGCTCCTAATATGCAAGCTAACGGAAAATTAAATGACAACGTGCAAAAATTAAACGGTCGTGCTTAACTTCGAGAAATGGAATTGATCGTTATGGATGTTTGGTTCATCAATACAATTTCTTAACTAATCATGCTTATGCACACAATTCATTTGGCTACTTCTAGCTCAAATGACCCAAAGATATAATTAGAAACGTGCAATTCTAATTGTACTTGGCCAATAATCTATCCAAGGTCGCGACCCCTAATCGACTATGTGCCAGTGACGGGAACATTGCGACGGCTTAATCCTAAGATTAATCCGGTTTCTCTCTCGCCTAAAGCCTAACATGAAAACGTTAATTAATTCAGATTACCAACTGTCACTTTGGAATGAATCAATTAGCCATGCTTAGACCCGTGCTACCTAGCGGTTTGGGCAATTATACGTCCCAACCTTTAGCCCTCTATCATGCATAGGAACTAGGGCGTCAACCTAATTTAGCTACACATGCTAGATATGGAATAAGAACAAGCAAGAGATGCATAAACATATCAATTACATCAAAAATTACAAAGGGGCAAACCTCCCCAAACATCCATAATTTCACAAAACCTACTCAAAATCAAGCACTAACCTTGGTTTAGCCTTCCATGGAGGATGAATAAATGTAATCCCCCATGGAAGAGCTTGGTAGCATACAAAGAGGAGAAGAAGAAGCCCAAAAATGGTGGAAAATCGCCTAGACCCGAGAGGAAGAATTGGGGAAGAAGATGAATGAAAAGTTAGCAAAAATAAGGCGTTTTCACGCCTATAAGTGTCGGAGCGTCGAGACGCTAGGCAAGCATCTCAACGCTGTCGCGCGTCCGTCTGGGAAATTTATCGGGCTGGCGTCGAGACGCTCGGGCGGCGTCTCGACGCTGGGGCGCGCGCGTGCTTCGGATGGTGTCGGGGCAGCGTCGAGCTAGCGTCTCTACGCTGCCGCCCATGCAAGCAAGCTCTCGGGTTTGGATGGCCAAATTGTGTCTCTTCAAGGCAATTTTTGCCATCTCTTGGATTCTTTAAGCCTTTTCACTCCCGATGCATCTATGAAGCCATAAAACGGCACTTTAAGCCCCGAAATGTGTCTTTGGACTTCCCGAGCTCTCTACCATGAAATCACCTACAAGAAATCATTTTAATCAACATATGACATGGTTTTAGCCAGAATTAGGGACATAAAGATAGCTCTATTTTGGAGCTATCAAAATACCCCCGACCTAAATCTTGCTAGTCCTCGAGCAAGGTATACTCTAAATTATCTCCAAAGAATTAAATGCATGCTGAAAACTCTAATCTCAATGCTTGTGAAACAAGGTACTTGAATAAATGTAAAACCATCAAATGCATGCAAACGTTGAAATCATTTCAAAATTTAAACTCCTATTCCCTTACGTGTGTGTGTGTTTAGCACCTCTCAACCTAGCTCATGCAAGCCCGGAACAACCTTATACAGTCCTATAACTCGTTTTCCCTCTACTTATGGCGATAAGTACAGTCTAACGGCTTTAAGTGATAGAAAGAGCAACAAGACATAAGGCCTACATTTTATTCTTTTCTTTGAGTACTTTGTACCCATTTTTTTTTCTTTTTGATCCACTTTTTTTTATTTTTCTCCAAGAGAGCCTAACACGTCAAACCAAATTTAGCTTCACGTTTTTAAGGATTATTGCTCACTTCTATTAGTTTCCCTTTCATGCAGTGACAACCGTGGGTTACACGATCGCCCCTGGTTACACGGGCAACACAAGAAGGAGGAGCAACTCTAGAGTTTTTATTTTTCATGCATACTACTTTTTTTTTAGGCAATAGCTTCGCTATACAACAAATGAGTCATTACTACTTCTACACATCAAGCCTCCCTAATGGTACCTTTCGGGGTGACAACAAGATTTCAGACAAAATAAACTCATTCTAAACCTACAGAACTGAGGATAAGAGGGCTATGTGCTCAGTGAATGTAGGGAAATAATAGAAAAAAATTTAAAATAGGCTCAAAATGTGCATACATTGTCAAATTTCTCAAGCTACGCAAATACGGAGTGTTCACAAACAAATCACAGACCGTCCTCATCGGACAACATGCATTCAGATTCTAATCTAACCATCAGAGTATACATATGCTCGACAACTACTAAGAAGTCTTATCTCTATCAACAAACTCCACCCCCCCCCCCCCCCCCCACCTAAAGATATGCATTGTCCCCAATGCAGTTAAGAGTCAAAACAATAAAATCCTAAGGGAACAGAAAACCTCCCCTGAATCTTATGGAGCCGACGGGTGGAGATGCGCACCATCGTCTTCCAATATGCTCTCGAATTGCCGGCCATTCCACCTTTTCTCCTGAGAAAGCAAGTAAACAAACAACAAATTCAAAAGCTAATATAAACAAAAGCAAAACAGTAAATAACAGAATTACAGTCCAAGCTCGGGTGCCTCCGAGAAGCGCAAATTTTTAGAGTCGATTGCTCGACTGTATTCTCTCATCAACTCATCCATAATCGAACTTGGAAGATGCCCCATCCATCTTCCTAATTTCCTCTTTCCTGCGAAAATCCATGAACAATTCTTTCTCTCGTGCCTTATGCGCACATACAACATCAATTTTAAATTTGGCAGGTTTCATAAAAGGTTGATCCCATAAAATTGATGCAAAAACATGGGAGATATTTTCATGCATTCCAAAAGCATAAGGATCAGCAGGAAAGAACGGGTCATTTACTTTGCCCAAAACATCTTCCACCTTTTCCAAGGGGTGCACATAGGATTTATCAGCCAAATGCATAATATCACAAGATTCATGCAAGTCATTCAGTTTAAGCTCATTAAAAACAGCATGCGACTTAACATTAATCGATGGTTCTAAATCTAGCAAGGCTTGATTAATCATTTCATTTCCAATAGTGCAAGGTAAAGTGGAAGGGAGTAGCTTAGCAGGATTCTCACAAATTGTCAAAGCAGAAACAGATGAATCACAAAATTCAGTCAAGGGTGGTTCATGCAACTCATGTTCATCAAAAAGATCAGTTAAAAATAATGGGTCATCCCCATCCTCAACAGTCATGCATTGATTCTGCGCTAAAGATTCAAAAGTGTCTACTTGACAAAGAGAGAAAACATCATCAACATGCTCTTCTACAATGGGCAAATGCATCTCAGCAACCTCTCCGCCATACTCAACAGATAAAATGCCCTTATCCACATTTATTTTGGTTTTAGCAGTTTTCATAAAGGGCCTACCTAATAAGATCGAAGCAGGCGAAGAGGAATAATTTTCATCCATTTTTCAGAACATAAAAATCAACAGGAAAAATTAATTCATTAACCTGCACTATCACATCTTCTACTATTCCTAACGGATGTATAGAAGTTCTATCAGCAAGTTGAATAACTGTTCCTGTTTTATTCATTCCTTTCAATTTCAGTTTCTGATAAATGGAATAAGGCATAACATTAATGGAGGCTCCTAAATCCAGCATTGCTCTTCTAATATGCATGCCTCCAATCTTACAAGGGAGAGAGAACATACCTGGATCGTCGCATTTAACTGGTAAGTTCTTTGTGATCAAAGCGGAAACGTTCTCCATTACCACGACGCGTTCACTCTCCTTTGTCTTCCTCTGGTTGGTGCAAAGTTTCCTTAGGAACTTGGCGTACCTTGGAATTTCCTTCAGGGCATCCAACAGAGGGATATTGATCTCTACCTTCCTGAATGTGTCCAGGAACTCCTTCTCGTAGTCCTCCTTAGGCGGTCTCGCTAACCTGCTAGGAAAAGGAACCTTAGGCACATAAACTCTAGTGCATGTAGGATCGAAATTTTCCCCATGCCACCGTGGTCCGGGATTTTCTGTCTGTGGCTCGACGTGGCCATAATCGACTTCCACTGGCGGGGTACTCGTGGGAAGATGCTTCCCACTTCTCAAGGTGATGGCACTAGCGTTCTCCGCGTTCTGGTGCTCCATCACTGTCAACCTTTTACTGACTTGAATCACTGCATCGCTCAGAGTTTGAAACTGCTATCGAGTTTCCCTATGTTGTGATTCAAGCATTTCTTCCAAGGATCTACCTGAAACAGAAGGACGGGGCTGTAAGTGATCTTTCAAAGCAATAACAGCGCTACTTACCACTAAAAGTTGGGCCTTAAGCTCGTCCACGTCCCTTCTTAGGCGAGTATGTTCCTTGTCTCTATCTGCACTCCACTCCAAGCTTCTAGCAACGTTGGAAGTTAAAGCTCTAGCTTCGGCGGGTGTCTTATTCATAAGCGAACCTCCACTGGCGGCGTCTATCATCTGCTGGCCTTGGGGAAGCAAACCGTAGTAGAAACTCTGAATGAGGGATTGCTCAGTT
The DNA here is from genome assembly GCA_028017165.1 of Herpetospermum pedunculosum. Taxonomy (NCBI): domain Eukaryota; kingdom Viridiplantae; phylum Streptophyta; class Magnoliopsida; order Cucurbitales; family Cucurbitaceae; genus Herpetospermum; species Herpetospermum pedunculosum. The sequence goes on from CM051522.1 coordinate 37,719,013, forward strand.
ATTTGATGATTGGGACAATCCTCGCATAACCGACCAAACCTCTCCCAGCACTCTAGGACGGTTTCTTCCTTTCCTTGCTCAATCTTGTGTATCTCCCTTCAGAGGGCGACGACCTTTAAAGCAGGAAAATACTTCTCTAAGAACGCCCCATTTAGCTCCTTCCAAGTCGTGATGGATCCGGTCGGTAGGTAATACATCCAATCTCTCGCTTTCTCTTTCAAGGTGAAAGGAAAGGCCCTGAGATGGAGTTGATCTGCAGTGGTGTCATCGGTTCTGAATGACGAACACACCATCTGAAATGCCTTGAGGTGTCTGACGGGATCCTCATCCGTATTACAACAAAAAGAAGGTAATAAGTTAATCAGACCAGCTTTAAGTTCAAAATTACCTGCAGCTACCGTATACAATATACTCGATGTGTTCCGGCCTAACTCAGATGATGCAAGCTCCCTCAAGGTTCTTTGTTGCTCAAAATTACCCACGACCTCCATCTTTGCGCTTCTTTTGAATTTTCAAAGAATGACTGCTCTCAAAAACTCAAACAAAACGGGTAAAATAATACAAAAGAATTAAACTGTACAAAAAGAAGTAAAGAAAATTTTAAAACTAACAAACTAAACTTAATCAAACTAAATTAAATCAATTCCCCGACAACGGCGCCAATTTTGGTAGAGCACTTTATGTGGTACTCCAAATTCAAGCTGTCGAGGCTTGCTAAAATACAATTTATAAACCCGAATACACCGAGCTATTTGAAGCTTAGTGGTAACGGGGTCGATCCACAAGGAATTAAGAAATCTAATTTAACTAAGTCTAATTTGCTAGAGATAAAAAAGTATGCACAAATTGAAATAAAAGAATGGTAATTTGGTTTGGGGGGAAGGGAGCTCCTAATTGAAATAAAAGAAATGGAATTGATCGTTATGGATGTTTGGTTCATCGATACAATTTCTTAACTAATCATGCTTATGCACACAATTCATTTGGCTACTTCTAGCTCAAATGACCCAAAGATATAATTAGAAACGTGCAATTCTAATTGTACTTGGCCAATAATCTATCCAAGGTCGCGACCCCTAAATCGACTATGTGCCAGTGACGGGAACATTGCGACGGCTTAATCCTAAGACTAACCCGGTTTCTCTCTCCCCTAAAGCCTAACATGAAAATGTTAATTAATTCAGATTACCAACTGTCACTTTGGAATGAATCAATTAGCCATGCTTAGACCCGTGCTACCTAGCGGTTTGGGCAATTATACGTCCCAACCTTTAGCCCTCTATCATGCATAGGAACTAGGGCGTCAACCTAATTTAGATACACATGCTAGATATTTAATAAGAACAAGCAAGAGATGCATAAACATATCAATTACATCAACAATTACAAAGGGGCAAACCTCCCCAAACATCCATAATTTCACAAAACCTACTCAAAATCAAGCACTAACCTTGGTTTAGCCTTCCATGGAGGATGAATAAATCAAATCCCCCATGGAAGAGCTTGGTAGCATACAAAGAAAAGAAGAAGAAGCCCAAAAATGGTGGAAAATCGCCTAGACCCGAGAGGAAGAATTGGGGAAGAAGATGAATGAAAAGTTAGCAAAAATAAGGCGTTTTCACGCCTTTAAGTGTCGGAGCGTCAAGACGCTAGGCAAGCGTCTCGACGCTGTGCCCTAAGTTGGCCCGCGCGCGCGCGCGCGGGCGTCGAGACGCTGTCGCGCGTCCGTCTAGGAAATTTATCGGGCTGGCGTCGAGACGCTGGGGCGCGTGCGTGCTTCGGATGGTGTCGGGGCAGCGTCGAGACGCTCGGCCAGCGTCTCGACGTTGCCGCCCATGCAAGCAAGCTCTCGGGTTTGGATGGCCAAATTGTGTCTCTTCAAGGCAAATTTTGCCATCTCTTGGATTCTTTAAGCCTTTTCACTCCCGATGCATCTATGAAGCTCTAAAACGGCACTTTAAGCCCCGAAATGTGTCTTTGTACTTCCCGAGCTCTCTACCATGAAATCACCTACAAGATAGCATTTTAATCAACATATGACATGGTTTTAGCTAGAATTAGGGACATAAAGATAGCTCTATTTTGGAGCTATCAAGGCACCAAGGAATTTTTTTGTGTGGACTATGGCAGGAAGGATGGATATAGGAAGATGGATGGAGTATCTTCCAAGATGTTGGACTATGGATGAGTGGAGTTCGAGAATACAGTTGAGTAATCGACTTTAAAAATTTGCGCTTCTCGGAGGCACCCGAGTTTGAACTGTTAATTCTGTTGGTTTTAGTTTATTGCTTTAAGTAGCTTAGTTTTTAATGTTTGCTTGCTTGTTTTGTTTCGTTTGTTTTAGGAGAATAAAGAGATTGCCCGGCTTATGACCCTTAAATTGGGAAAAAAAGATAACGCTCTTTCTCCGCCAACCTTGCAAAGATCAGGAAAGTTTTCGTGTTCCCTTATTTTGCTCGTTTATTGCTTTATCTGATGGTTGACGCAATGAGGACAATGCATCTCTCTGAGGTTGGAGGTGGTTTTTCTGTGGACTTCTGTGTAGTTGTCGAGCACGGGTATTCTCTGAATTTGAAGTGTCGTAGTGTGAATTTGCATCTTGTTCGATGAGGATAATCTAATATATGCTTTGAAAATCATCGTAGTTGCATAATAGGAAAAGCATGAGATTGTATGCGTTAATTGAGCATTTTTCGAAAAATTTTAAATTTTTTGTCGTTGCTCCCTTGCATCTATCGAGCACGTAGCGTCTTATTATGGACTCTGTAGGCTTATAATTGCTTTATGTAGCTTGAATTCTTGTTGTCACCCCGAAAGGCACCCCTAGGGAAGGCTTGATGCATGATGGGTTGTAATGAGTTAATCGAGTTATAGCGAAGCTATCGCCTAGTAAAAAAAGCAAGCATGAAAATAAAAGCTCCTTAGGTGCTTCTCCTTCTTAGAATCGCGACTAAGAAGCGAACATTAGTCCTTAAAAATGTGAAGTTTTCCCGTAGTTAGATACATTATGCAGTGGAACTGCAGGTAAGCTGGAACGAAGGCAAGCTTGACATGTTAGGCTCTCTTGGAGAAGAAAAGTAAAAAAAAAAATGGTTCAAAAGAAATAAAGAGTACAAGTACTCAAGAAAAAGAAAAATTAGGCCTTTTAATTTGTTACTCTCTTGATTTTTGAAAAGTCGATAGACTGTTCTTTATTGCTAGAAGTAGGGGAAAACGAGATGTAAGGTTGCATAAAGTTTTTCCGGGTCTATGTGAGCTAGAATATGTTTCCTAAACACACACGCACATAGGGGAGTAACAGGTGAATTTTTGAAATGTTCTTAATCAATGCATGCATTCGAATGCTCTCTTTTTGTTGTAAATGCCTTGATTTTTAAAGCATTGAGGTTAGAGTCGATAGCATGCAAATTTTGTCTGTGGTGATAATTCAGTGTAGCCTTCCTCGAAGACTAGCAAGATTTAGGTTGGGGGTATTTTGATAGCTCTAAAATAGAGCTATTATTATAGCCTCAAATTCAGCTAAATGTCGTGCTTAATAAGTCAAAGTGGAATTATCCATGTTGAGTGGATTTATCCAAGTTGAGTGGGTTTATCCAAGTTGTGAAGTGGATTGTGAATCACCAACAACATGCATATAAACTCATCAATTTTGGAACACTTGGTTGAAGACTAATCCATCCAATTTGAGGTGTCATGCTAAGAAAAGACTTTGTTGCATGTGAATTGCCTATAAATTGGATGAAGTTCAAATGGTTTGAAGTTGATGAATTTTCAAAGAGTTTGAATATTTGGATGAGCATGAAGAGTTCATGTTACTTGAGAAATTAGAAAGCTAAGTGTTAGACTTATTCTCACAAAATCCTCATCACTTTCATCTTCCCATCTTCTTCTTCCAAACTTTTTCTTTCATAAAGGAGTCCCACCACTCCGTTGCTCGGCCCGAGGATAGCGGGACTACCGGAGGTGGTTCTCGAGGAGTTTGAGGGAAGCTTCGAAGGGTTCGTGAGGAGATTCGAGCGTTGGAAGAGAAGTCTTTAGAACTACAAGAGGTATGTGTTCTAATTCCTTTTATTTCAAAGCTTTGTGCATGTTTCTTATTTAGCTAAATTGATGAAATTAGAGTGCCAATGATCCGTCTCGCTTCCGCTGCGCTACATGCGCTCCATCACTCATGTGAGAACGTGAGCTCGATCCAGCTAAGGAGTGGGAAATCAGTTCCCTCCAGAGCCGTGAAGGAAGCAGAGGACAGTTTGAGTGAGTCCTCCCCAGTTGTTCTTGATGATCTGAACAAAGAGAAAGAAAAGAAAACTGTGCAAGAGTGTGTTCCCGCAGCACCTTTCCCCAGTAAGCTTGCGAAGCCTACTCTGGTAAGCGAATACGAGGAGGTCCTGAGAACCTTCCAGAAGGTGATGGTGAACATACCGCTTCTTGAGGCAGTGAGCCAAGTGCCCAAATATGCCGAATTCCTCAAGAACTGGTGCACAAAGAAACGGAAGACCAGAGGGACTGAAAAGAAAAAGGAGAATGTCTGCGCAATCCTTCCAGGGACGTTGCCTACCAAGTGCAACGATCCAGGTACTTTTACTATCTCTTGCACTATAGGTAGTAAAGTAGTTAAAAATGCGATGCTTGATCTTGGTGCTTCTGTGAATGTCATGTCTTATGCTTTATTTCTTGAATTGAACTTAAACGAATGGCATGAGTGTGACGTGGTTGTCCAGTTAGCTAACGGGTCGAGCGTATTTCCTAGAGGGAAGGTTGAGGATGTTCTCGTGAGAGTAGATGAAATGATGTTCCCTGCTGATTTTCTCATGCTTGATATGAATAGGAATTCCTTGCATGCTTCGTCCTCTATGTTGTTGGTAGAAGTACTTTTGGGGTACTCTAAATTCAAGCTGTCGAGGCTTGCCAAAATACATTTATAACTCCGCTACAACAGAGCTTTGCAGCTAGTGGTAGTCGGGTGTCGAACCACAGGGAACCAAAATTACTTTCTCTTAATTAATTTCTATTTGTTTTTAAAGTTAAGACTCGAAAGCAATTAAAATGGGGGGTTTGACGAAATATAAACTAACGGGAAAATAAATGCAAAAAGTAAAGCGCAGAAAATTAAACGGAACACGTGCTCCTAATTTTAAGGGTCGGGGTTTACTTTGATGCGACTCAATTCATTGGGATTCAGACATACTTAGCAAGAGCATAATTGAACACGTAATTTACTTGCACGAAACTACTAATACAAGTAACCCAAATAATTAATTAGAAACGTGGAATGCAAAGCGGACTGTTCTTTTATTAATCTAAGGGGATCAATCCTAAATTAAGTAAAGAACAGAGACGAATGTACGATTCTAATTAAACGTGGCAGTGAATTAATAGGGAGCAAACGCCACCCATATTGACTCATCGACAGTAACGGGAGCATTACGACGGATGTTTAACTAGGACGCCTGAGCTAATATTCCGATTTGCCTATTTCGTTCAAGATAAATTGCCGCCAAAGATCAACTGGAAACCCACATTATCTATGACTCAACTTATCCGTGTTACTTGGCGATTAAGAGAGGCACGGCATCATAATCTTTAACAATCAAACATGCTTGAAATCAAGGGTGTCTAGGCCTAAATCATTCTTACACATTCATGTGATATGCTTAGAAGAAATAAATTCGCCCAATCAGTCATGCTAAGTCACGGAATTAAGAACGAACCCTCATGAAACGCATCAAAATTCACCCCTAACCTCAAATTAGAGCACTTACCTTAGCTCACCGTTGTGCAAATCAAGCAAAAACGCTAATGTTGGAGCTTTATTGAAGGTATAATGGAAGATAAACAAGTTTCAAGCTCCCACCCGAGCCTAACAATGGTGGAAAAACCAAAATCCAAGAAGAAGTGATCAAAAATTTGCGGCAAAAAACGGAGAAGAAGGCTTTTAAAGCCGGCGGAGCGTCGAGACGCTAGGGCAGCGTCTCGACGCTGCGCCCTAAATTGGCAGGCGCGCGCGCGGGGTAGCGTCGAGACGCTCGCGCAGCGTCGAGACGCTGCGCGGCGTCGAGCGAGCGTCGAGACGCTTGCGCTCGACGCTTGCTCTCGGGTGGATCTTCAAATGTACGCTTCAGAGTTCGGAGCGTCGAGACGCTCGGCCAGCGTCTCGACGCTGTCGCGCGCGGTCAGGGCGAGGCGGACACGGGCGAGGGCGCGAGGCGAGGCGGAGCGGGCGAGGGCGCGCGGGCGCGAGGCGAGGCGGAGCGGGCGCTGAGCGAGGCGGCGCGCGCGGGCGCGCGCGCGTCTGGCCGTGGGCGTGCGGTGCGTGCGGCGCGCGCGGGTGCGCGCGCGTTGGGCGCCTGGGCGCTGGGCGCCGGCGCTTGGGCGCTGCCCTCTCGGCTCTTAGCCCACTTTTGGGTCGTTTTGGCTCCCGAGCTCCGTTTGGCCTATCGTTTTGACCCGAACACTTCCCGAAACATGTTAAATGACCTTTTTAGCCCCGAAAATCATCAATGGACTTCCCGAGCTCTTCACCATGAAATCACCTATAAGAAAGCATTTTAATCAATATCGAGCATGGTTTTAGCTAGAATTAGGGAGTAAATAATAGCTCTAATTTGGAGCTATCAAAATACCCCCAACCTAAATCTTGCTAGTCCTCGAGCAAGGCTAATAAAGAATTTGACTCTAAGGGACCATGCATTCATGCTTCTAACTCAAACCTCGATGCTTTTTACAAATCTAAACAGGACATAATCATGGAAGCAATCGGCGCATGCATTTAATCAAGATCACATCAAAAATTAACTATTGCTCCCTAACGTGTGTGTGTGCTAGCCAACCTATCCTAAACCATCGTAAGCCTGGAAAAACCACATGCAACATATCATCCCGTTTTCCCCCTACTTCTAGCGATTAAGAACAGTCTAAACTTGACTTACACGAGAGAGAGTAATAAATTAAGAGACCTAAAATTTTCTAATTCCTTTCTTTTTTCTTTGAGTACTTTGTACCCTTTGTTAAGGTTCTTTGAACCCAACTTTTTATTTTCTTTTTCTTTCCCATCCCGAGTTGCCTAACATGTCAAACTTAAGCTTCAGCTTCACATTTTTAAGGACTAACGTTCACTTTTTAAGTGCGCACTTTTAAAAAGGAGGAACGCCTCGGGAGAATTTTCTTGCTAACATGCTTTTCTATTTTTTTTTTATTTAGGCTTAGCGCAAGCTACTCGATTAATCGACCACTAACTCTCATGCAACAAGCTACCTAGGGGTGCCTTTCGGGGTGACAACAAGAATTAATGCTACATGCAATCAACTAAGCCTACGGAGTCTAAGATAAGGTTGCTAAGTGCTCGATGGATGCAAGGGAGCAACAGGAAAAATTTTAAAATTTTTGACATGAACCTAATAAATGCAAAGCTACATCATGCAAAAACTAGATTATGCAAATGCTCAGATTCCAAAAAGACACTTCCTAGATCATCATAATTAGAAAGCATATAAACAGAGTCCCAAGCACTTCAAATTTTAAATTAGCACTGCTCAACAAACTGCACATGGAATCCATCCAACTTACAACTCCACCCCCAACCTAAAATTATACATAGTCCTCTATGTATCAACATTTCAGACTAAGCAGTTAAAATACACAAAATAAAAGGGAACAGAAAACCTCCCCTGAATTTTGTTAGGTTGTTGGTTGGAGCAGTGCACTGTTCACCTACTGATCCGATTCTTAAGCCACAAAACTCCTACAAAAGAAAGCAAGAAAAAAAAAATTAAGCTAGGAAAATAAAAACTAAAAGTAAAAACATGAATTTAAAAACACATGGGTTGCCTCCCAAGAAGCGCAAATTTTTAACGTCGTTATGCTCGACGTGTCTTCCTCTCTGTCAAGGTACGTAAAAATTTTCGTATTTCTTCGGCCCCTTCTTCCTTGAATCAACGAAGCCTGCTAAGAGAAGCAAGCTCTTCGACTTTTCGAGGCAGCCGGACAGAGTTGTTATTTTTTTGGTATTTTTGATATATGGGAAAAATAAAGACTCAACAGAATCAAATAAAATAAAAGCAGACTCAACTGACTCAACAGAAAATAAAGACTCGACAGGGGAAAAAGGAAGAAAGCATGATTCGATAGAAGGGAGCTCAGGAAATAAAATAGAAAGAGACTCGTCAGCCTCGAACTCTATCACCTGGAATTCCTTCAAGATAGTAGGCTCGGCTCTCTTCTCTTTCCAGAAGATCTCATTGTCATATGGCGGAGCAATCACGACTTCTATTTTTGGGCTGGGGTGAAGTTCCTCGAGCATAAAATCAATCTGTTCCTTCATATTATCAATCGAGAAATCAAGATAAAGGGAGGATTGATTTTCAAACTCGGGATGCTCCTGCGCGGGGTAGACATCAAGGAGACCGGTTGGTGGCAACTCAGGGCATGCGCAGGAAGTATGACCCCCTACCGAGCAAGCACAACACTTTGCTCTCGCATGCGTCTCTCTAACAAACGTCCACCAAACCTCGAAGTGCAGCTTGCGCATTTGTCTCATATATTCTTTCGCAACCTGCAAACTCCTTCTCAACCTCTCACGACTGTTGGAATCGAAAAAATTTGAAGCTAGCAGAATCTCCATGTCATCATATGCCATGTCGTCATTCAAAGCAATTTCTGAAGCTTCACGCCTTGAAACTTTCACCCAGCTTTCCAAGTGAATACCTGCCATACTCAAACAAGAAGACACAAGAAAAGGAAAATATTTTTGTGGTTTTCTAACAAATAAAATTTAACTAAGAGAAACTAAATGGTTCCCCGGCAACGGCGCCAATTTTGGTAGAAGTACTTTTGGGGTACTCTAAATTCAAGCTGTCGAGGCTTGCCAAAATACATTTATAACTCCGCTACAACAGAGCTTTGCAGCTAGTGGTAGTCGGGTGTCGAACCACAGAGAACCAAAATTACTTTCTCTTAATTAATTTCTATTTGTTTTTAAAGTTAAGACTCGAAAGCAATTAAAATGGGGGGTTTGACGAAATATAAACTAACGGGAAAATAAATGCAAAAAGTAAAGCGCGGAAAATTAAACGGAACACGTGCTCCTAATTTTAAGGGTCGGGGTTTACTTTGATGCGACTCAATTCATTGGGATTCAGACATACTTAGCAAGAGCATAATTGAACACGTAATTTACTTGCACGAAACTACTAATACAAGTAACCCAAATAATTAATTAGAAACGTGGAATGCAAAGCGGACTGTTCTTTTATTAATCTAAGGGGATCAATCCTAAATTAAGTAAAGAACAGAGACGAATGTACGATTCTAATTAAACGTGGCAGTGAATTAATAGGGAGCAAACGCCACCCATATTGACTCATCGACAGTAACGGGAGCATTACGACGGATGTTTAACTAGGACGCCTGAGCTAATATTCCGATTTGCCTATTTCGTTCAAGATAAATTGCCGCCAAAGATCAACTGGAAACCTACATTATCTATGACTCAACTTATCCGTGTTACTTGGCGATTAAGAGAGGCACGGCATCATAATCTTTAACAATCAAACATGCTTGAAATCAAGGGTGTCTAGGCCTAAATCATTCTTACACATTCATGTGATATGCTTAGAAGAAATAAATTCGCCCAATCAGTCATGCTAAGTCACAGAATTAAGAACGAACCCTCATGAAACGCATCAAAATTCACCCCTAACCTCAAATTAGAGCACTTACCTTAGCTCACCGTTGTGCAAATCAAGCAAAAACGCTAATGTTGGAGCTTTATTGAAGGTATAATGGAAGATAAACAAGTTTCAAGCTCCCACCCGAGCCTAACAATGGTGGAAAAACCAAAATCCAAGAAGAAGTGATCAAAAATTTGCGGCAAAAAACGGAGAAGAAGGCTTTTAAAGCCGGCGGAGCGTCGAGACGCTAGGGCAGCGTCTCGACGCTGCGCCCTAAATTGGCAGGCGCGCGCGCGGGGTAGCGTCGAGACGCTCGCGCAGCGTCGAGACGCTTGCGCTCGACGCTTGCTCTCGGGTGGATCTTCAAATGTACGCTTCAGAGTTCGGAGCGTCGAGACGCTCGGCCAGCGTCTCGACGCTGTCGCGCGCGGTCAGGGCGAGGCGGACACGGGCGAGGGCGCGCGGGCGCGAGGCGAGGCGGAGCGGGCGAGGGCGCGCGGGCGCGAGGCGAGGCGGAGCGGGCGCTGAGCGAGGCGGCGCGCGCGGGCGCGCGCGCGTCTGGCCGTCTGGGCGCGGGCGTGCGGTGCGTGCGGCGCGCGCGGGTGCGCGCGCGTTGGGCGCCTGGGCGCTGGGCGCCGGCGCTTGGGCGCTGCCCTCTCGGCTCTTAGCCCACTTTTGGGTCGTTTTGGCTCCCGAGCTCCGTTTGGCCTATCGTTTTGACCCGAACACTTCCCGAAACATGTTAAATGACCTTTTTAGCCCCGAAAATCATCAATGGACTTCCCGAGCTCTTCACCATGAAATCACCTATAAGAAAGCATTTTAATCAATATCGAGCATGGTTTTAGCTAGAATTAGGGAGTAAATAATAGCTCTAATTTGGAGCTATCAGTTGTTAGGACGCCCTTTTCTTAAGACTGCGAAGGTCAAAATTGACGTGTCCAAGGGCGTAATTTCTTTAGAGTTTGATGATACAGCGCATGAGTTTTCTTTGTTTAAAGAGAAGTCAGTTGAGAACATTGCTTGTGTGGAGTCTGTCGAGACTAAGGGTTTGACCTCGCGCTTGAGGGATGACTCTTATGTCTCTGTGAAAAACTCTGATTTGAATTTGTTAAATGTGAGTGCTGTTTTTTGTACTAACCACGATGATATTCACGTGCTTGAGGCACGAAGAGAAAAGAAAGTTTTGAATGGTGTTTTGTTACCTCTCCAAAAGTACATTATTTAGGGACATATTCACCTTAAAATCATGTAATCTCTTGAGTGTTTTTGTTAGAATTTAGCTTAATACGTGCTTAAAGGTGAGAATTCGAGGAAAGAAGCTAAAATAGGACTTATTTGGAAAAGGAACGAAAAAGAATAGAAAATGATGTTAAAAGAGTTAAAATGTACATTGCAGGAGAATTGCTGAAACATTGCGGTCACCGCAAGGAAACCGCAATGCCAAGCTGCTGCTGCTGAACTTTTCCCAGCCGTCAGTCGTCATTGTTGCGATCTTTCAGCCGCCTAAGCCTTCCCCTGCTGCCACGTGGAGGACTGTTGTTCAGAATGGATGGTTCTCCTTGGCTGAAGGTACCTGCAAAAGCTATAAAAAGAGCTGAAGGGTGAAGGAGTAGAACAGCTCAGAAGCGTGGAGTTCTCCGTCACAACGCGATCTGCATACACATTTTCTTTACCCCGTTTGTTGGAACGAAGAAATCAACCCTTGGCGTCGATAATTCGAGAGGAAGAAGAGAAGATCCTCTTCTCTTCTGATTGAATTCATCCCCAAGAACAGCTAATCTTCCTCTTCATCCGAGGCGCTTGCGACGAGGAGATCCGTGCACCTTTTTACATCTTGTTATCTTGTAAAATGTTGTGTTTGACTTTGTAAAATGCATCGAGGTTTGAATTAGTAGCATGTAAGCATGTCCTTAGAGTCGAATTCTTTATTAGCCTTGCTCGAGGACTAGCAAGATTTAAGTTGGGGGTGTTTGATAACTCCATTTTGGAGCTGTTATTCACTCCCTAATTCAAGCTAAATTCCGCATTTAATTAGTTAATATGTCTCATTTATAGGAGATTTGCGGTGAAGAGCTCATGCGTCCATTGGACTCATTTTGTTGCTTAAAGCGGTGTTTTAACGCCCCAGGAGTGCATCGGGAAAAGGGCAAGCTGATCCAAGAAGAACTGGACCAAAGTTGCCTAGGAGAGGCAACTTTCCAGCCCAAATCCGAGAGCAAGCGTCGAGCAGACAGCGTCGAGACGCTTGCTCAACGCTGCCTGGCGTCGAGACGCTCCGAGGGGCGCGCGTGCAGGAAATTATCGGGCCAGCGTCGAGACGCTCGCCTAGCGTCTCGACGCCATCGCGAGGCGCGCGCTGAATGTTTAGGTCGCAGCGACGCGACGCTGTCCCAGCGTCTCGACGCTCCGACGGATTTAAAAAGCTGAAGGACGATTTTTCAGCAGCCAAGTTCGTTTTCATCTTCTTCCTCTCAGGTTTTCTTCTTCTTTTTAGCTTGCTCCGCCATTTGTGGCCTAGTTTAGGAGCTTTTCTTTGTAATAAGGTTAGAGATGATGGCCATTGCCTCCGTTGGAGCGTTTGTGACGATCCTCTCCATGGTCAGCTAAGGTACTGTGAACGGTTCGGGATGATTTAGGGATTATTTGTTAGGCTTTTACATTTTGATAATCTTTGCTTATGGTTCTGAATGGGCTTTAATCATTGATTGCATTTGTTATTCTTGTTTAAACTCATGCATGAGTTACATTTCGACGACGGACAATCGAGTTTTCTAGCGAATGTTATTGTTATAGAATAGCGATGCCTTGCCTCTCCTTTTCACCATAGTAACACAGAATAACAAAACAAATCGAAGTATTGATTTATGCATGATAAATGTTGGGTACTTCAGCGTTGGCAGGTAGCCAGTTAGCATTAAGATTGCATGGTCGAATGTTCGTCGCGGTTAGCTAGTAACTGTTTAGGGTCAATTTGGGGCTGATCACTCTCTAATAAGGCTTTGAACAATGTTTAGTTAGGACTTTAGTTCTAATTAATTAATATGGAGCCGGTTACACAAGGGGTTCCCAGGTAACCGACCGCGTGCATATCAATATACTAGCCTTAGATACGAATTAAATGATAAATGTTTGAATGCCTAGCAAAATCCCGAAATCCCCCGAATCGATCACTCTTCATTCTCTTTCTCTTTAATTCTTCCGTTAGCAATTAATTTCTCTCGTTGCAGGCTTAAATCCCCCCACTCGTTACAAAAACCCAATTGATCAATTAATTTCCATTCCAAACTTTAATTTCAATTTGATTATTCCTTCTCTGTGGATCGACCCTGTTGCCGCTAGCTGCAAAGCTAAGGTTAATAGGCTTATAAATTTATTTTGGCGGGTCTCGACAACCCGAGATTTAGAGAGGATATTCAAAATCCGTCTCACCACTTTCCTATCGAATAAAATACAAACCTCTCACCTCTTGTTCACTAGTTCGTACATTATGAGAGTTGAGTTATACTTTAGTTAGCACACACATTTAGAAGATTATCTTAAAAAAAAAAAAGAAAAAAAAAACTTATAAAACCATATTGAATGCATAATTCCAGGCCTCCACACAAATTTTGCAAATACTCTTAGATTTTCATTCAAAATCTTACCAGTTTTTTTATATTCGTGAGTGTCCGGATCAATTTACACGTACCTCGACTAATTTCACGAGACAACCGTATGACCTTACAATATTTAGTTGTCAAAGAAAATCGCAGAAAATTGGCATCAATAAAAAAAGATCTTTAGTCAATACCTTTCATAATATTCATCGCAAAGGTATTTCTCTAACTCTTAAATATAATCAAATTGTGCAATTACCATTTTTCCCATCAAGCCACAATGATGATCATTGGAGAATAGAAACAATACTAGCAGAGATTTCAGCAAAGCTTATCTCAGCAGAGTTCCATGATGTCAATGGCGACCCCAAAGGCTTTTTCTGAATGCCCCTTCACAAGTCTCGACCCTCCCAAGCTGCATCCATGGCGTTTCCAGCCGCAATCTTGCACTCCTTCAATGAAAGATGCTACATTGCGCCATGATCGTCGCATAGGTTACAAATTGACACATCATAGGCAGCTAGACATTCCTTCACTTCTGGATAAGTCGTTTGGTTGACGAAGCTAGAATTTCTTTAGCATTCTAACGTTTCTTCAAAGATGAACTCAGGAAGACCCTTCACATCAGCCAGTACGCTGCGACTCAACCCTGAGGCTCGATATGAGAGGAAAAGAAGGCAGAGAGAAAGACTGGTGTAAAAGTCTGGAGCTTTTGTTTTCTCTGCAAAACACAGCCAATTTATAGAGTTCAAATTTAGGATTATACGGTAGTTAAGGCTTTATATCCTTGAATCTTGAAATATATATGGTTTCAAGTTTGCAAAAGGAATTTGCAATCAACCCATGATGATGCAACCTGCAATTTTACAACCCTTCAGTGAAAGAAAGAACAAATTTATTTTCTTTAAAATTCTTCATCAAAAAAGGCAATGTCATTTTCTGTATTTTCTTGCCTCGTCATCAAAGAAGGATGGCCATTTTCATTTGATTTGAATCGTAAATTTTCAACACCGTCTAATGCTTCTATATATTGATCTTCACATCTTTGCCATAGTGTTCCAAATAACCGATCAATTAAATCAACTTCTGATTTAATCTTGAGAGCCAAGGTTCTTGAGTAGGGGCGGAACTCTGAAGGGACTAGGGGCCACGTCCCCCCCCAAAGTTTTTGATTTTATTATACAGGTAGGCAAAAATAATGTCTTAAATATATGACTGTTATTAAATACAGTTTGGCTCCCTCGAACTAACAAAATCTCATTCTATTGCAGTGGTTATTGTGTATGTTTGTATTTACTTGTGTCTAAGTTCAAAACCCAACTAAAACAATAATTTTATTTGTTTTACATTTCTCCCACATATATATATTTTTAAAACCAATTGTTATTCCTTTTAATATTTTGTTTATATATATTTAAAATATATAAATTTTATTCTTAAAAATAATTAAGACCTATCTTTGTTTAGTATTTACTTCATAGATTTTTTTTAATTGAAATGTCATTGTAGTATGTATACTTTGAGAGTTATATTATTTTAGTTGTAATTTCAAATATCTAAATTTAGTACTCTTCATGCTTTAAACAAATCTTTAAATTAACTCTTAGTATTAGTTTATTTATTAACATTTTCAAAAGTAATTTAGACTATATAACATATTTTATAAATTTTGAAAAACAAATTCTTGTTATATTGTGTTTTATTTTAATAAGTTTTTTTAAAAATGTTTAATAAATCTTTGAACTTTTAATTTTGTGTTTAATAGACTAACGAACTTCAAAAAGAGTTCAATATAATTTTTAACTTTCAATTTTGTATCTAATTGGTCAAATTTTCAAGTTTAAGTCTAATATATCTTTGTCTTTATTTGACATCTTTTAAAATCTAGGAATTCAAAAATTGGAAGTATAGGAATCGATTCAACACGTTTAAAGTTTAGGGACGCTAAATACTTTTTAGAGTTTAGGGACTCATTAAAGATATATATTTTAAATATAGAGATGAGCAAAATTATATGATAATACTTAAATTTATTTAAACTTAGTCCGTAAGTTTTTGATACACTTAGATATGCTTATCACTAATAATTTTTTTTAATGTCAACATAACTTGAGAGTGTGAATTCGAACCTCTGGATTTTTTGCGATTTTTTTTTAATATTTATATACTATAATTTTTTGGCCCCCCCAAACATCAATGTCTGGATCCGCCCCTGTACTTGAGAGTTTAAGCTTATCAAACCACACGCTCCCAACATTAAAAAAAAAAGTTTCTAACTTCAAATTTTCTAAAAGCAAGAGATATGATTTACTCAAAGTTTACCTCGAGATGAAGAGGGCACCCCTTCAGTAAGCTTCATCTTCCTCCACCATCTTCGTGGCCGACGACTTGAACAACGTCGTTTGCATGGGGTATTTCGGGCGCTGAGGTATCGTTTGCGGAGGAGGAAAGTCATGATTTAGAAAGTGAGGATGAGAATGTTTCCGAGGAATAGGGTTGGAGTTAGGATTGAATCAAAACGACGTCGTTTTGATTAAAACTTTTAATGGCGGTTGAATCAAAATGACGGCATTTTAGACGTTGTTTATGACGGTTTTGATCGCCATCATAGGTCTATATTAATGGCGGTTTTAGACCGCCATTAAATGTAAAATTTTAGTAAAATAACATTTTCTTATTTCAATGACGGTGTAAAACCCTCATTAAATGGGTCCTATAGTGGCGTGTAAAACCGCCATTATATGTTTAATTTCTGAAAAAAAAAAAAAAAAAAAAAAAATTCCATCAAAATGAGCGCATTTTCCAAAAACTGCCATCTTAGGGTCTCTTTAATTTTTTAACTGTCATCGTAGGTGAAATTTGTTGTAGTGAATCTTTTGTAGTTTGGGGGTAACATTCCCAATCGCACATTTGTGGCTTGGTTGATCATCTGCGACCGTTTGTTTACTCGGGCACAACTGCATGTGTGGCGTCCTTTTGTCCTTCCTAGTTGTGTTTTGTGTGTAGATTCTTTGGAGACAACGCATAACGTTTTAACCTTGGAGCATGCATGTATGATGAGTTGTTGTTGCATTGTTTGTGATTAGGACAACCTCAAATACTTGTTGTGCAATTTTATGCAATGCTATATCGCAAGTGTACGAGTATGGTTTTAATATAGCGTATGTAAATACTGATATCGTCCTCATGATTGATTTTCTAGTTCACTTAAGTACATGGTTAAAATATATTAAAAACATCAAATAAAATATGGGGAGAGATATATAGGGAATTGACTCCATCGAATAGATTCATGCTTCATTAATCTTATAGCCCAAAATAGTCATGCATATAAAAATAACCCAATAAAATAGATTCATTATTTGACTCTCTCGGGCTCAATTACAAAGGAACATATTTTTTTACTTTTTAGTACAACTTGGGGGTCGAGGGATTTGAACTACAGACCACATGGTCGATGACACATTTTTATTCCAATTGAGCTATACTTGGTTTGGCTATTGCATCTCTTCCTAATTATAAAACCAACATGTTTGTCAGGTTTTTAATAAAAATAATGGCATTAAAGAACTTCTATTCACGATTTCTAAGAAAATTCCTTACGCTCGTGCTAAAATTACAAATAGTCATGGATTTGAGTTCTACCCTAAATTCCACTTTTTCAAGCAAAAATTTAAAACATGCAAACAATTAAACTCTGACCAAAAGACTAAAATCTTAAGCATATAAAACACATGAATGACTATTGCAATCTGAAAGAACTATAGCTAAATACACATAAAATCTAAAACAATTACATAAATCCCCTAAATAAGGAGTTTGTCAACTCATAATAAATAAAACAATATATAGACTTAATTTAGAGTCCATAACAAAAATACAATAACAAAAAAAGGTAAGAGAATACTCTTGTAGCGTGTCGATCCTCATTCCCGATGTGATATGCTACGATCTCAAGCTTCAAAAATACTTCATGAGCTCTCAATAATGTTCCCTACATCTCCAAAATAGTGTATTTCGAAAGTATGGTCTGATGGAGCGACTTGCGCAGCGGAAAGCGATTTTGGACCGATGATACTCTAATTTCATCAATTTAACAAATAGAAAACATGCTCAAAGCGACGGAAATAAGAAATTAGAAATACATACCCTGGTAGCTCCAATTTCTTCAAGTCCGCCGGCCGTTCCTCGTCACGAACTCTTCCGACCTCTTCGCACGAACACCCCGATGACCACCCCAGGTAGTCCCGCTATCTTCGGCGCCGCGCAACGGAGTTGTGGGACTCCGAAAGAAGAGAAAAGAAAAGAAAAGAGGAAGAAGAAGGAGAAGTAACCAGAGAGAGGGGAAGTTTAGAGGATGGAAAAGCTGAACAAAAGAAAAAATTTCACTTCGTATCCCCTCTCAATTTTCTCTGCCCATTCTCAATCTGTAATGGCCAAACCAACAAATTGGATATATATATATATATATTGCATTATATATATATATATGTCTTGCGGGATGCAATACACATATATATATATATATATTTAATTATTATTATTAAAAAAATAATAATAATTTTATTTATTAAACTTTTTAATAAATAAAAAATATATATATAATTATTAATTAAACTTTTTAATTAATAATTATTATTTAATTCAATATCAAATATTAATTAAATAATATAGTTAAACCCGATTTTCCGAAAATCGACTTTTTTACACATGAATCCTATTCATGTTTTAGGTCATTCCCATATTTAAATCATATTTAAATATGTCTATCCTCCTTCCACAAACCGAATTTGAACGATTCAAATTCTTTTTCTTTTCTCTTATACTGTTGCACGACGTTATCCGAGCTAGGCAGGAGAACCTAAAGGACCTACAGATCATGAGCTCCAACGATACGAGATTATCCGGTCAAAACTCTTTTAACCGAACTAATCAACATTCGTTAACCCCTGTAGACTCCACTATAGTCCGAGGGTTGCACTCTCCTCACTGTAGATATATTATGTCCTCTGATATAACCGTCATGGGCAAGTCGACCATTCAGTGGTTCTTCGTAATCACAGCTGGGTCATTTAAACCGTTTAACCTCTGCATTACGTCTTGTTCCTTAAGTACCACTGACACCTCTAATGAACAATAGATCTGTGGTCCAACCAACAGATCAGTTAACCCTCTCATCACATGAGAGTGTGACCGCTCATTGTTCAAGCCCCGGAGTCAGCTATTAAGGAAACAACCTATCTACTAACCCTGAAGAGCGGGTTAGGAGTGAACTCTAATCTTGTTGTACTATGTCCCCAACTACCTATTCAACTTTATCCCCAAGATGGTAGGCTTATTGAGTCGGCGCTAATGAGCCACTCTCACCCGTGCAAGTCAAAGGATACTATCGAATAAGCAGGAGTTCATAGCGAGCTCAGGATTGAGATCGAGTTACCTAAGCCATCAATATGTATAAGTCGGTCTCATCAGTAAACGGAGTTATGAAGAGAGAGCGACTTAATACGCGGTTCGATCTTGTGTAAACTCTTTACACAGGACGCCCTCTCTTCTCACATCTATATGTGGAACAATTCGGATCACATCGTTCTGTACAATACAAAGTGAGCCGCATCCAATAGTGTTACCAGGATAAGGTACCCAGCCTTATCCGTATACTATAGACCGTTTTGACTAACTACTTGAGCCTGATCCACAATCATCTCATACATGAAGCTCAAGTACTCATATTCAGCCAAGGGTGTTGGTCATAGGTATAAGTTAACCAAACACGTTTCACTTTATTCTAGTAAACACCTTTACTGAACAAAACTAATAACTCTTTATTCTAAATAGAGTATTTACAAACATAACAGTTTACAAACCACGAGTTTTAGGACATAAAACCCAACAACGCCTAGGCGCTGAGTGTTCTGTCCTAAACCCAGATTTTTTTCTTTCCAACAGCGCCTAGGCGCCCAAAAGGCAGCGCCTCGGCGCTGAGCATTCTGTCTTTCTTCTCTTTTTTTCTTTTTCGACAGCGCCTAGGCGCTGAGCATTCTGTCTTTCAATCACTTTTTTTTTTTTTTTTTTTTTTTTTTTTTTTTTTTTTTTTTTTTTTTTTTTTTTACGGGTTGCCTCCCAATTAGCGCTTGGTTTAAAGTCCTCAGCCCGACATTTTCGTACTAAAGTGAGCACAACCTTATCGTGGTGTTCATAGCTTTCGCCATGTCGTGCACATAAGGCTTCAAACGTTGCCCATTCACCTTGAACGTATCTCCAACCTCGTTTTTCACTTCGACCGCACCATGAGGATAGACTTGGACCACCGTAAACGGACCCGACCATCTTGATTTCAATTTTCCAGGAAACAGCCTAAGTCGCGAATTGTATAACAAGACCTTTTGGCCCGTCTCGAAGCTCCTTCTTCTAATATGCTTGTCATGCCATGCCTTAGTTCTTTCTTTGTAGATGCGTGCATTCTCATATGCTTCATTTCTGAATTCCTCCATCTCAGTCAATTGTAACATGTGTTTCTCCCCCGCTGGTTGCAAATCCATATTGAGCAATTTCATTGCCAAATAAGCCCTATGTTCCAATTCAACTGGCAGGTGACATGCTTTCCCGAATACTAACCTGTATGGAGACATCCCAAGAGGAGTCTTGAACGCAGTTCGATATGCCCACAACGCATCTTCTAACTTCTTTGCCCAATCCTTGCGTTAATGATGCACTGTTTTCTCAAGTATCCTTTTCACCTCTCTGTTGCATACTTCCGCTTGTCCATTTGTTTGAGGGTGGTATGCTAGGGCCATTCGATGCTTTACCCCATATTTTGCTAGAAGTGCGGCAAATTGTTTGTTGTAGAAGTGTGAACCTCCATCACTGATTATCGCTCTCGGTGTCCCAAATCTTGTAAAGATATTCTTTTTGAGGAAGCTCAGGACTACCTTTCCCTCATTCGTTGGAGTAGCAATAGCCTCGACCCATCTGGACACATAGTCAACTGCCAGAAGAATATACTTGTTGTTGTAGGACGATGGAAAAGGACCCATGAAATCCATACCCCACACATCAAACAATTCCACCTCCAAAATGTTCTGCAGCGGCATTTCATCCCTTCTCGAAATATTCCCCGTTCGATGACATCGGTCGCAACTCATCACAAAGTTATGGGCATCTTTATACAACGACGGCCAGTAAAAACCGCTTTGCAACACCTTTGCAGCTGTTCGTCCTCCCCCATGATGACCCCCACACTCTAAGCTATGGCAGTGACGCAGAATATCGTCCATTTCTTCCTCAGGAATGCATCTTCTCAACATTTGATCAGCACAGTGCTTGTACAGAATGGGCTCATCCCACAAATAGTGCTTCACCTCTGAGAAAAACTTCTTCCTCTGTTGATAGGATGCTTCCTGTGGCACTATTTTTGCTGCTAGATAGTTCACAAAATCAGCAAACCATGGCGTTACCTGCTTTCCTGTTACTGCAAAAACATGCTCATCTGGAAAATCATCATCAATAAGAGCTTTCAGAGATTCAACCTCAATTGGCAGTTCAAGTCTAGATAAATGATCTGCTACTAAGTTTTCTGTCCCTTTTTTATCCTTTATCTCGAGATCAAATTCTTGAAGGAGTAGAACCCACCTAATCAGTCTAGGTTTCGCATCTTTTTTAGTCATCAAATACTTGATAGCAGAATGATCAGTGAAAACAATGACTTTACTACCAATTAAATAAGACCTAAATTTGTCAAAGGCAAATACGATGGCAAGTAATTCTTTTTCTGTTGTAGCATAATTCAATTGGGCATCATTAAGAGTTTTACTCGCATAGTAAATGGCATGAAATACTTTTGCACTTCTTTGTCCTAACACTGCCCCAACAGCGTAATCACTGGCATCACACATTAATTCAAAAGAGCAATCCCATTGTGGGGTTACAACTATGGGAGCAGATATTAATTTCTCTTTTAATAATTGGAAGGCTTGTAAACATGCATCATCAAATTCAAATTGTGTACCTTGCACCAATAGAGAAGATAGAGGTTTTGTGATTTTTGAAAAATCCTTTATAAACCTCCTGTAGAACCCAGCATGTCCCAAAAAACTTCTGATTCCTTTCACTGAAATCGGCGGCGGTAATTTCTCAATTGTTTCCACCTTCGCCTTATCTACCTCAATCCCTCGGGAGGAGATCTTATGCCCTAAAACAATACCTTCTCGAACCATAAAATGACATTTCTCCCAATTCAAGACAAGGTTAGTTTGCTCACATCTTTTAAGAGTCATTTCCAAATTTATGAGACAATTATCAAATGAAATTCCAAAAACTGAAAAATCATCCATAAATACCTCAATACATTTTTCAACCATGTCGGAGAAAATTGACATCATACATCTCTGAAATGTGGCGGGTGCGTTGCATAGACCGAAGGGCATTCTTCGAAACGCAAAGGTACCATAGGGACAAGTGAATGTGGTCTTCTCTTGATCCTCTGGTGCAATTGCAATTTGCTGATATCCCGAGTAGCCATCCAGAAAGCAGTAATACTCATGCCCTGCCAATCGATCCAACATCTGGTCAATAAAGGGCAAAGGAAAATGATCCTTTCTGGTTGCCTTATTTAACTTTCGATAATCTATGCCAATCCGCCATCCCGTTACGGTTCTTGTAGGAATCAACTCATTGTTCTCATTTTTCACCACTGTCATTCCTCCTTTTTTGGGCACTACATGAACTGGGCTTACCCAAGCACTATCTGAAATTGGGTAAATTATTCCTGCATCAAGCCATTTCAAAATCTCACCTCTGACTACCTCTTTCATGTTTGGATTGAGCCTCCTCTGTGCTTCTATTGTTGGTGACATTCCTTCTTCCAATAAGATCTTATGCATACACAGTGAAGGGCTCAGACCTCTGATGTCTGACAAAGTCCATCCTATTGCTGGTTTGTGCTTTCGGAGCACACGTAACAGCTTATCTTCTTCCTCACTAGATAATTCTGCTGAGATGATCACAGGAAGAGAGGACTCTTCTCCCAAATAAGCATATCTGAGATGAGAGGGAAGCACCTTTAACTCTAAAATGGGTGCTTTTTCTGTCGATGGCACAGACTTAGCTGTAGTGGTTCCTAAGGATTCATAACTTTTTCCTTCATAACGAACCGCAGAATTCAACCAATGTACACATTCAGTCACATCTAAATCTTCCAGCCCTTCAGGGTCTGGATGAGTAAGGCATACCTCTAATGGTTGCTGGGAAGTGGTCAGCTCATTGGATACCAAGGAATCCAACACATCAATTCGAAAGCAGCTGTCACTTTCTCCTGGGTATTTGATTGCATCAAACACATTGAAAGTGACTTCATCATCTTGCACCCTTAAACTTAGCACACCTTTCTGAACATCAATGAGTGCTCGCCCTGTCGCCAAAAATGGCCTACCCAATATGATTGGTACTTCCCTATCTTCTTCCATGTCAAGAACAATGAAATCAGCTGGGAAAAAGAATTTGTCTACTTTTACCAATACATCTTCAATGACTCCCTTTGGATGTTTGATTGAGCGGTCTGCTAGTTGCAGTGTCACCGTTGTTGGGCTTGCTTCTCCCAATCCAAGCTTCCTGAAAATGGACAAAGGCATCAAATTAATACTTGCACCTAAATCACACAATGCTTTATCAAAAGTAAGTTTTCCAATAGAGCATGGAATTGTAAAACTCCCTGGATCTTTCAGTTTTTGTGGTAGTTTTTGTTGCAGGATGGCACTACATTTCTCAGTGAGTGCCACTGTCTCGTACTCTTCAAGCTTCCTCTTATTTGACAGAATTTCCTTCATAAACTTGACATAGCTGGGCATCTGTTCAAGAGCATCTGCAAAAGGAATGTTAATATGCAATCTCTTAAAAACATCTAAAAATTTAGAGAATTGCTTATCCAGTTTATTCTTTCGCAGTCGCTGGGGATATGGCACGTTCTGCTCCACTTCTTGTTGTGGCTGAGGCTTTTTACTAGACATCTCTTTTTCCTCATTGTTTTGAACAACTGGCGGTTCTGTAGGGCTCACTGACTCATCAATCTTCCCTTCTTTAGTCTGGACTTCAACTGTTTTACCACTTCTCAACATGATGGCCTTACATTGCTCTTTAGGATTTACCTCAGTTGTACTTGGTAAATTCCCTTGTTGTCTATCAGATAACATGTTTGCAATTTGACCAACTTGTACCTCCAAATTTCGAATGGCTGATGCTTGATTTTTAAAATTTGTTTTAGTCTCAACCATAAATTGGTTTGTGTTGGTTGCCATTTGCAACATTGCTTCTTCGAGACTGCTCTTCTTCTCCGCTGGTTGTTGAAATCCTGGAGGAGGTGGATTTTGTGTCTGATTCTGCTTCCATGCAAAATTAGGATGATTTCGCCATCCTGGATTAAAGGTGTTGGAGTACGGGTTGTTTTGTTGGCGATTGTAATTCCCAACAAATTGAGCTTGCTCAACTTGGCCTTGCATAAACGGATTCCCCACCTGACAATCCTCACTCCTATGACTTCCATTGCAATTTTCACAAAATAAAGTAGGAGCTTGAATCGAGTTTACCGCAAATTGGTTTGACTGAAGTTGCCTAGTAAGTGAGGCCACCTGTGCAGTCAACGCGGCTATTGAATCCACTTCATTAACCTCCATTACACTCCTCTGAGTTGTTCTCACACTAGGAAGTTCATAATGATTCACAGTCATTTCCTCCAATAATTCAAAGGCTTCACTCTCAGTTTTCTTCATAAATGATCCTCCTGCAGCTGCATCTATTGTTGTCCTAGTACCACCTCCTAGTCCATTATAGAAGTTGTGCACTTGCATCCATCTAGGAAATCCATGGTGAGGACATCTCCTCAAAAGCTCCTTAAACCTTTCCCATGCATCATAAAGAGATTCTCCATCTTCTTGAAGAAATTTTCCAATCTCACTCCGGATCTTTGCTGTCTTTGCTGGTGGGAAGAACTTGGCGAGAAACTTTTGAGCAAGATCATTCCACGTCACTATTGAACCTGCTGGCAACGAGCTCAACCATTGTTTAGCTTGTCCCCTAAGAGTAAAGGGAAACAACCTAAGTCTAATGGCATCATCTGACACTCCATTCATCTTGAATGTATCGCAGAGTTCCAGGAAATCTGAAATATGAGAGTTTGGATCCTCATTCCTCAACCCACTGTAGTTCACTGAGGTTTGGATCATTTGAATCGTGGCAGGTTTAATCTCAAAGTTGTTCGCCTGAATTGCGGGTCTTTGGATTGCAGAATGTAACCCCGTTACATTTGGCAATACATACTCCCTCAAAGTCCTAGTGTCGACCTCTTGGTTGTCCGCCATTTTCAACTTCTCTTGTGCAGCACTCTCTCTCTTTTCTTTTCTGTTCTTTCGACAGGTACGTTCGATTTCGAGATTAATTGGAAGTAAGCTGCTACTTCCAAATTTTCGCATGCACTCTCTCTAACTCCTGCAATCAAGAGTGAAAGAACACAATCAATAAAAGTAACACAAAACTCAGAGTAAGATTAAAGTCTTAATTTCTGATATTAGTAAAGAAAAACAATCATTCCCCGGCAGCGGCGCCAAAAACTTGTTGTCCGAAATCGCAAGTGTACGAATCGTTCCAAGTAATATAGTAATGTAAGTATGATTATCGTTCTCCACAGGGAATGAAAGTTACTAATTACCAGAATTCTAAACCTTAGTTTTATCTGAGCAATCAATTATCAGAGTTGTACTAAAATTAAATATGCTATTGACTTGAGTAATTAAAATGATGCAGAAAACTAAACGAAACAATTATGTTTTGCGTAGATGATAGAGGTTCTAGAGTAAAGATTTCATCGTTGTCTCATCCTATTCCTTATTATTCTCTAGTTAAAAACGCTTGACCCTATGATTGTTGACAAGTTCTACTCGTAAGACTTGGTACTCTCTCTCGAGTAATAACAATATTCATTAAAATGACAATTGCCTATATTTCTATGGCAATCAGAATACTTCAACTATTAAGACTGTAGAACTAATTCATGCCACAAAACCTACAAGGATATGTCTATCACTCATATAAGTTAGGGAAAATAATTAAGGTTCGTCAACGAGAATTGTCTATCGACTTCAACGCATTGATAAAATCTCACACTAAGACTGGCCAAATCCTAACATGTACTTAGTAAGCATATAAGAATTTTCACAATCGAACAAGGAATCAAGCTCTTAACTATTGATCAATAAGAAATAGAATTCAACAACGACTACATCAATACTCTAGACAGAAAAGTTAGTTCATGGAGGAAATCTCAACAAAGTTCATGTTCGGAAGCATAATCGTTACAGAATAAATAATGGAAGAAAGTAGATGAAAAGAAACGAGCCAAGATGAATCCTCGATCTCCTAGCGTAGCTCTCGCTTCGTTTGGATACTCGGATATCAAGATCTGCTCTTTCCGCTCTCTTTCGTCACTTCGTTCCTAGTCCACGCTCTCCCCCTCTTCCAATAGTCACCGACCCTCTTTATAAATTTAGGTCACTTTCCGTCGCAGCGCCTAGGCGCTCAGTTACAGCGCCTCGGCGCTAGGAAGGATCACCGCTTCGGACTTCGTAGCGCCTAGGCGCTGAAAGGCAGCGCCTCGGCGCCAGGGGGATAGCAGCATCAGACTTCGTAGCGCCAAGGCGCTGAGAGGCAGCGCCTCGGCGCTATACCTTCTGCCCAATTTTTACGTTTGGGCGCCTAGGCGCTGAAAGGTAGCGCCTCGGCGCTATCGCTTCTGCATTCTTCATCTGATCAGCGCCTCGGCGCCGCAAGGCAGCGCCTTGGCGCTAACGCTTCTGTCCAATTCTTCTCATCAGCGCCTAGGCGCTAGGCTATTACCCTCTATTTCCAACTGCTTTGCCCCTCTTTTCGCTCTTATTTCCGATCTTCATCCAACTTCCTTCTTTCTTCACCTACACGCAAAATAAGCAACAATTAGATAGAAACAAGAGATAAAACGTCTTCTTGCTCAATTAAAAACTCTAGAAACACCTTGCTTTAATACGTCAAAATATCACTTAACACCTAGACTCCTCTAGGTGTCTCTCAAACACTTTAGCCATGAGAGACTTAGTAAACCAATCAGCATGAAGTACTACAAGGATTTCCATGTGACCATCAAATCTCCTCACAAAACTATCTGCAAGCTCAACTTATAAACCCACTGCTGCTTCACAAGCTGCAAATAGACTTAGCTACCAACGAGAAATTAGCAATACAACTCTTGTATTCTACTCCTCTAAGTACAAGGACAAAACTTTAACCGGAATCCAATCCAATTGGACTAATATTACTGACAGCTCCCACTGCATAGCACAGACCGGGTCATGTATCTGAAAAGATACACCTAACCTCCAATATGTAAATGCACTTGGGTGCATATCGTATCCTCAACACTTGAGGTGTCTCAGGAAACCATTTCCATAGACCATCGAATATTGACATCAGCTTGTCAATAAAAGATTTTAGAGACAACACTAGCGATTTGTTCTTACGACTCAGATCATCCTGAATCCCTACAAACTAAGCCTACCTCCAGATCAACTACTTGGGAGTGGGTCGCTAGTTTATGCTAAAATGTCAGAAGTGAATCCTACATCATACTCAATGATTCGGACATCAAATACGGAAACAGTTTACTAAAACTACAACATTGGTTAAACCCTTGTCAAACAAGGTTTATCAAACTATTGTTCAAAGCCATAAGATTTGATCACATTATCAAAACTCACAATTCAGGACGAAGATGCTTTCTCCAATTCATAAATGAATCGAATAAGCCAACAAACCATTTGCTCTTTGCCCTCGAAGTATGAATCTTTCTGGTTGAGACTTATAGATACTCAGATCAAGTTTGCAAGTCTTGACATCCATTTGCCTTATTCTATCAAAATAGAACAGAGCAATGGATAAGAGTTATCTATTTAACTTACACCTGGCAACAAGAGAAAGAGAGTATACGCAATAAACCCTTTCTCTTCGGGACAGTCCCTTTACCAGAACGTCAAGCCATAAAGGTTTTCACCTTAGTGGCTTGGTCTCATTACCATCCAAAGATTCATGGCTTTGAACCATTCAGCCTTGTCTATGTGATCCATTGCCTAATTAAAGACAACGAATCCTCAATGTTATCATCAAGTATGATAACTTTGAGTTTAAGACAAGCCAATACAGCGGGTTGGGTTGTCCAACATCCCTCCCACTGCATTGAGGCTTTCTCAACGGTTGAGAAGCTCCAGTTTGATCAACAACCATTGTTGAATTCAACTATAGCTTTCTTATTAAAACTGTAAGTCTTAACACACTAGTTGTTTTCGAGGTTTAATAGAACACATCAGTATATATCTTTTGCTAAATGAACTATTCATTATAAAACAAAAGATACTGTATACAATTGTTCAATACAAATCAGTAATATAGACAATAATTACATCCAATGAAATTATTTATATACAACAACTACAAAGACTCCCACTAGTTCAGCTGCAATGATATCTCCATATCTCACAGCGAGAAAACCGGCTGTCAGAAACTAGTTTCCTGAAGAAAAACAAACATGATTAGTGGTTCCTGAAGACATCCAGGTATGACTTCATGTCCACTAAACTTGTTTAGACAAATAAATCACATTTATCTTGTCGTTCTTTCTCAGCCTGTTTCTCAGCAAAGTATTTGGAGCAGTTACGCTTCCAATACCCATCTTCGGTACAATGGAAACATTTTCCTATGTTTGAAGACATTACCTTGCGAACAGTAGGGGCTTTGCCATTTCCCTTGTTACTCTTCTTCTTCTGAATAATCTCATTACTCAGAGAAGGAGACTTAGGCTTACTCCCCGACGCCAACCTCTTAAGGAATTTCTTCGAAGTGACAACACTTGCCTCATTCTCTATTCCTTTGGAAGTGTACAGAGACTGATAAGTCTAAAAAGACGATGGTAGCAACGTTTACTTCTGCCGCATTAAAGTGGACCATCATGTTAAGGACAAGCTCCCTAACAGAGGTATCCTCCACTATGCGAGAGTTATAAACGAACTTGAGGACTTCATTACGAAGTGATGAGGACGACTGTCCAATATCGCTTGTAAAGAAGACATGATTTCCCTCAAGGAAACCATAACCTCATACTACTTGCACAAGGCATCAAATATGCTTGCCAAGATATAGATTTGGGTTTTATCAATAGCCCTAATCCATCCATCGTGTGCCTCTCGAACACTTCGAGAAGTACTCGAGTCAGGAGCTGAAGAACATTCCTCCGTTAAGACAAACCTCAGGTCGTCCAGAACCAGAATCGTATTCAGGTTCGAATTCCAAGTTCCGTATTTCTCTCCAGTTAACTTGTCGTGAGCTAACAACTGAATAAAAGAGCTCGACATGCTGAAAAGAACGTAAAACTATTAGTGAAACGAGGTTAACCTATTTAAACCAATTAAGAAGTTTAGCAGTAAATAAAGTACCCAAACTTTTTATTTACATGCAACGATACTTTAGTGAGTTAGAATGGTCGCTACCTAAGGGTAAACAAGCACTCTTTCACTAAACCAAGACATTCTTGACTAAATGATAACTCCAGAATAACTCATATTCCTATAGCATCTTAGTTATCGTTTTTGGTCAAGATTTACTAACTCCTTAGCAAATCTCGTAAGTGTGACCCTCCATTTTTAGAACGCACAGGACGACCCCAACAGTGCAACCTAAGGGAATGTCAGAGTTGGGAATGACCCTATGTTTCTTTATCCATAAATGGTGACTGACTTGTTCAACTCCCATGAAACGGCCCTCCTAAGGGATTGATGCCACCAAGAGCACCTTGCAGGCGGAACATGGGAATCTCACGGTTCAATCCAATGAAGAAGACCGTAGGATGTACTGACGTACTTCCTTCTCCCACTTACTATAGACACTTACTCCATTCACCTTGCTATTGAAAGTTGCAAATGCCATCCTAAGGGGGTTGCCACATTAGCAACACGAGGCCGAGCAAAATTCTCACGTTGTGAACTATATAGAGTGCGTAGCAGGAGAGGGATATATCATATATTCCTTCTCAACACTTCTACTAAGCATCGAAACACTGTGTTTTTAGGGTAAACTACTCAGGTTTTATCCGGCTAAGAAAATAAAACCTTAAGTCTAGGCAAACTATTTACCTGAGATGTCTAGGTTATAAACACTTTATTAACCTCACACCTCTAATGCATGCTCATAAAGTCGGGTTAACTTTACTCAAGTACCAGATCGTCTCCAGGTAGGAGTTGTTCCGTCAATTCAAATTCCTCCAACCTTAGACAAGATTTCACCGGGTGAGTTTCTCATAACCTTAGCATTTACGAGATATCGACCTATTCATCTAATGAACCAGATCGAACCATTTAACCCTAAATGAACATGTTTTTCTTTGTTATAGATTTTAAAAGTCTAAGTCATTTTTACAACACTTGCAAAAACTAGACTTTCTACAACAACAACTACATGCTTCTCAAACATGCATCACTAAGTCATGACAAGTTGAATATTTAACTTCATAATCAATATAAAACTTATATCGATTATGTTCTTAAATATACAACTCCTAATTTATAAATTAATATAACACTTATATCAATTATTATGAATTAAGCATGCATCCTATATATTATAACAATTAAAACATACAAAATGCTTCTAAAGTTGGAAGTTTAATTTCATAATTAATATAACACTTATATTAATTATTGTATTAAGCAAACAACAACTAATTCATGAATTAATATAACACTTATATTAATACTCATGAATTAAACATGCATTCAATATATTATAACACTTATAACGTATAATATGCATAAAACCAGGGCAACCTATGTTGTATATTTAATTTCATAATTAATATAACACTTATATCAATTATTCTATTAAATTAACAACATATAATTCATGAATTAATATAACTCTTATATTAATACTCATGAATTTCCAAATATGCATACTATATATTATAACACTTATAACATAATACCAATGTATGGAGCATGCTTCCTATGGTGGGATTTTAAATCTATATGGCATACTATATGCACATACAAACATGGATTTTAATTAAAACATACATTCGCAATGCATAATTAATTAAACCCACTAAAGTGGATCGATTTTGGCATTTAGCAAGCAATAACTATTTTATTACAAGCTTGATCAACAAGCTAAGTCTTCAGCGGACTTCGAACTCTTCGCACCGCCTTTGACCAACTTGCTTCCCCGAACGCTTCGGCCAATTTCTCTTCGAGCTTCTCTTCGAATTGCCTAGAACGAGTTTGAACTTACACCGAACATTTCGGCCAACTCAAACTCGAGCTTCTTTCACAAAGAAACCTATATGGACTCTAATGACTATAAAAATACATACTTTTAAGCACACATTAAAACCCATACATTCTCGGGCAATTACAAATAAGGAAATTTAAAAGAAACTATGCCAAAAGCGATATTCACTTTTGACATCCAATTCAGAAACAATTTCTAAATTAAAATAACCACCAACTTAAATTGATGCAAATTGAGTTAATCACAAAATCGCTCTGATACTAATTGATGGAGCGACTTGCGCAGCGGAAAGCGATTTTGGACCGATGATACTCTAATTTCATCAATTTAACAAATAGAAAACATTCTCAAAGCGACGGAAATAAGAAATTAGAAATACATACCCTTGTAGCTCCAATTTCTTCAAGTCCGTCGGCCGTTCCTCGTCACGAACTCTTCCGGCCTCTTCGCACGAATACCCCGAGGACCACCCCAGGTAGTCCCGCTATCCTCGGCGTCGCGCAACGGAGTTGTGGGACTTCGAAAGAAGAGAAAAGAAAAGAAAAGAGGAAGAAGAAGGAGAAGTAACTAGAGAGAGAGGGGGAGTTCAGAGGATGGAAAAACTGAACAAAAGAAAAAATTTCACTTCTTATCCCCTCTCAATTTCCTCTGCCCATTCTCAATCTGTAATAGCCAAACAAAACAAATTGGATATATATATATATAACATAACATATATATATATATTTAATTATTATTATTAAAAAAATAATAATAATTTTATTTATTAAACTTTTTAATAAATAAAAAAAATATATATATATAATTATTAATTAAACTTTTTAATTAATAATTATTATTTAATTTAATATCAAATATTAATTAAATAATATAATTAAACCTGGTTTTCCGAAAATCGACTTTTTTACACATGAATCCTATTCATGTTTTAGGCCATTCCCATATTTAAATCATATTTAAATATGTCTATCCTCCTTCCACAAGCCGAATTTGAACGATTCAAATTCTTTTTCTTTTCTCTTATACTATTGCACGACGTTATCCGAGCTAGCCAGGAGAACCTAAAGGACCTACAGATCATGAGCTCCAACGATACGAGATTATCCGGTCAAAACTCTTTTAACCGAACTAATCAACATTCGTTAACCCCCGGAGACTCCACTATAGTCCGAGGGTTGCACTCTCCTCACTGTAGATATATTATGTCCTTTGATATAACCGTCATGGGCAAGTCGACCCTTCACAGGTTGTTCGTAATCACAGCTGGGTCATTTAAACCGTTTAACCTCTACATTACGTATTGTTCCTTAAGTACCACTGACACCTCTAATGAACAATAGATCTGTGGTCCAACCAACAGATCAGTTAACCCTCTCATCACATGAGAGTGTGAGCGCTCATTGTTCAAGCCCCGGAGTCAGTTATTAAGGGAACAACCTATCTACTAACCCTGAAGAGCGGGTTAGGAGTGAACTCCAATCTTGCTGTACTATGTCCCCAGCTACCTATTCAACTTTATCCCCAAGATGGTAGGCTTATTGAGTCGGCGCTAATGGCCCACTCTCACCCGTGCAAGTCAAAGGATACTATCGAATAAACAGGAGTTCATAGCGAGCTTAGGATTGAGATCGAGTTACCTAGGCCATCAATATGTATAAGTCGATCTCATCAGTAAACAAAGTTATAAAGTGAGAGCGACTTAATACGCGGTTCGATCTTGTGTAAACTCTTTACACATGACGCCCTCACTTTTCACATCTCCATGTGGAACGATTCGGATCACATCGTTCTGGACAATACAAAGTGAGCCGCATCCAATAGTGTTACCAGGATAAGGTACCCAGCCTTATCCGTATACTATAGACCGTTTTGACTGACTACTTGAGCCTGATCCACAATCATGTCATACATGAAGCTCAAGTACTCATATTCAGTCAAGGGTGTTGGTCATTGGTATAGGTTGAACCAAACACGTTTCACTTTATTCCAGTAAACTCCTTTACCGAATAAAACTAATAACTCTTTATTCTAAATAGAGTATTTACAAACATAATAGTTTACAAACCACGAGTTTTAGGACATAAAACCCAACATGGTCTAACTCCCCAAATTGGCTACCAAACTTAGTCTCAAAATGCTTATGGGTTTTCGATTGGGCCAAAGACTAGAGTGAGCCGCGAAGGGGATGGGTCGAAGGACGATTGGGTTGTGTGATGTTGTTAAAGGACCGACTGGTCTATGTGTGAGAATGGGCCAAAGAAAGTAGGACTGAGCGGTCTAGGCAGTCTCGAAGGCGGTTTAGTCCTTCCTGGAGCTAGATTTGCCATTTTTTATATAAATAATTTAAGCATATTGACGTCGTTGATACTGTCCTTACGCTGCCTCCTCGAGATTTTTGACTTGATATCTTTCTTCTCTTGACTTTATATCTTAAATTTACATCGAATTAACTTATTTTTAATCATAAAGCTTCTAAATTCTCTCGTTTGCTCTAAATGCTTGATATCTATAAAATAATCAACTATAAACATGAAAATAAGAGTTTAAGCCTCTAAAATAGCATAAAATAAATCTTAAAGATAACCCATTTTGTGTGCTATCAGCAGGGTTCACAGCGTAGACGTCGGGTATGGAGACTTGCTTGGTGTGCAACGATATACTCTATTAGGAGGGAACGTAACTCTCGTATTCATGTGGCTAGTGTACGGTCCCCCGAGCTTGTTCTCATTAGTGTTCAGGGGATATGGCATATATGTGTTTGTCATGGCTAGGAGCTTTGTCGATTTATGTCTGCCTCTAATATTGTCCTCCCTCGGGATCTGTTCTCTTGCGGTGTTTTCCTTGTCTTCATTGATGGATTTTTGAATATTTTGGCCTCAGGTTGTGGGGTGCCCCTCTTTGTCTTTAGTAATGTTTTAACGTTGCAAAAAATATATCTATTAAATTCTAGAAATTACAATGTTGAAACTTGATTAAAAATCTCTCATCAAAAATACAAAAAAAAATAGTTATCTTAATTTGACTTAGTTTAGATTCAATTTTTCTCAATTAAACTTCAAACAATAACTCCAAGAAATTCAAATTAAACCCATGATCAACTTTCCAAAAGTATAAAATTAACGAACAAAACAAGATTTCAAGAAATGATTTTACCGTTCATGTTGCAAAATGTTAAAGGGAAATCTCTTTGTGCTTTGTTAATTGAGCTTTAATAAATTGTCTAGATTTGGTACGGGATAATCTTTTTTTATTACAAAAAAAAAAAATTAAGTTTGAAGATTGGAACCTCCAATCTCAACAGAATGGATAGATGTCAATTATCGTTATCCTATGCTTATGTTGGTTGTACCATGGTAATTTGATGCAATAAATATATGAGATTGACACATATTTTTATTCACACGAGATTTCATTATAGGAAAAATTTAATACGTGAAATGAACTTGATTTTATTGATTTCGTATATAAGTGTTACAATCTCTAATATTTATCCTCTGATTGTTTCTCTCGAGTATGTCGACTTTAATCTTTTAGCTTGTTGATCTTCTTGAATGATCGACCTTATGGCTTGTTGATCTTCTTGGATGATCAACCTTGGGCTTTTTTATGTTCTTGGATGATCGACCTCTTACTTGTTGATCTTATTGGATCGGTCTCTAGCTTGTGATTTGTTTGGATCGGCCTTTGGCTTGTCGATCTAGTTAAGGTTCTCAAAACAATGGGCAATAGAGAGAACTTCTT
The DNA here is from genome assembly GCA_028017165.1 of Herpetospermum pedunculosum. Taxonomy (NCBI): domain Eukaryota; kingdom Viridiplantae; phylum Streptophyta; class Magnoliopsida; order Cucurbitales; family Cucurbitaceae; genus Herpetospermum; species Herpetospermum pedunculosum. The sequence continues at coordinate 37,753,370 of CM051522.1, forward strand.
TGTATAATATTTCAATTGGTAATTGGGTTTCAACACCCTGTATTTATACACAAATGGAACACTTATTTAGGGTTCATGATAACAACAATAACAAAAAAGATCATGATAGTAGAGAATTTAGGGAAATATACATAACCCTAAGGCACACAAATAGCTCGCTCTTAACAGAAGTTGTTGAATGAAGTTACTGGATGTTGGAGGCTTCAGTGGTATCTCTAATATCCTCCCTCAAACAACAGGGGAGCTGAGCGAGTCCGAGTTTGGACCGTAAGTAGTGAAACTGTGAATGGGTAAGAGGTTTAGTTAAGCAGTCAGCCAACTGATCCGCAGAGGGAACATATCGAACGTCAAGAAGTCCTTTGAGAACTTGATCACGAACAAAGTGAACATCGATCTCAATGTGTTTTGTGCGGGCATGAAACACGGGGTTGGCTGCTAAAGCACCTGCATTCGTGTTGTCACACCAGAGAATCCGTGTAGAGGACGACAAACACCCGATGTCAGACAAAAGTTGGTGAAGCCAGAAAATTTCAGCAGATGCATGAGCTAACGCTCGATACTCCGACTCGGTACTAGAACGAGCCACTACTGTCTGCTTTTTAGACGCCCAAGTGACAAGATTGTTCCCCAAAAAGACGTAGTACGCAGCAACGGATTTCCGGTCATCAATATTAGATGCCCAATCGACATCGGGGTATGCAACAAGGCGTAAATCATCACTAGGCTGAAGATGAAGACCGTTTGACTTGGTGCCACTGATATACCGAAGCACACGCTTCACGACCTGCCAATGAACATTGTTGGGACATTTAAGAAACTAACTGAGATTATTGACCACATAGGCTATATCAGGCCGAGTGGTCGTCAAGTACTGCAAGGCACCGATGGTGCTGCGATAAACAAAGGGCCCAGTAAGTGGAGTCCCATCAGAAATAGACAGGCGTTTCCCAAGCACACACAGAGACTGTGCTGGTTTAAGATGCTGAAGGTGAAGCTTGCCCAGTAAATCATCCAGATATTTCGACTGGTTCAACATAATGCCGGTGGGCAAGTAATGAACTTGGATTCCAAGGAAATAATTTAACACACCTAAGTCTTTAAGAGCAAACCGACTATCCAGTTTGCGAATTAACTAATCAATGAACAGAGGATCGGTGGCAGTAACAATAACATCATCAACGTACACAAGAAATAGAGTGAGAGATTTACCAGATCGACGAACAAACAAGGACGTGTCTGAGTGCGCATTAGAGAACCCCCATGACAACAACGCAGACCTTAACGTGTTGGTCCAAGCTCGAGGTGCCTGTTTCAAATCGTAAATGGCCTTCTTAAGTTTGAAAACAAACTCCGGACGGTCATAGTCAATGTTACCTCTCCAAAAGTACATAATTTAGGGACGTATTTACCTTAAAATCAGGTAATCTCTTGAGTGTTTTTGATAGAATTTAGCTTAACACGTACTTAAATGTGAGAATTCGAGGAAAGAAGCTAAACCAGGACTTATTTGGAAAAGGAACGAAAAAGAATAGAAAATGATGCTAAAAGAGTTAAAATGTACATTGCAGGAGAATTGCTAAAACATTGCTGTTTGCGCAATGGATATTGCGATCACCGCAAGGAATCCGCAATGCCAAGCTGCTGCTGCTGAGTTTTTCCCAGCCGTCAGTCGTCATAGTTGCGATCTTTCAGCCGCCTAAACTTTCCCCTGCTGCCACGTGGAGGGTTGTTGTTCAGAATGGCTGGTTCTTCGTGGCTGAAGGTACCTGCAAACTCTATAAAAAGAGGTGAAGGGTGAAGGAGAAACACAGCTCAGAAGCGTGGAGTTTTCCGTCACAACACGATCTGCATACACATTTTCCTTACACCGTTTGTTGGAATGAAGAAATCAGCCCTTGGCGTCGATAGTTCGAGAGGAAGAAAAGAATATCCTTCTTCTCTTCTGATCGAATTCATCCCCAAGATCAGCTAATCTTCTCCTTCATCCGAGGCGCTTGCGACGAGGAGATCCGTGCACCCTTTTACAAAGCTTTCTTTACTGCTTTCTGTCTTTCGTTTCCATCTGTGACACTGATTCGATTCATCTCAAATTTACTCAGTTCTTTACTGTTTTTCCTATCTTCGCACTTTGTGTTCTGAACCTTAATTTAGAAAGTAATCGTTAAAGTCTTTTCGAGTTCTTCACTTTGTTATCTTTGTTCTATTGCTTTCATTTAGTTCTTTACAGCATGCTTAATCAATCCATCTTCTCTAAGTATTCACCAACCATGAGTAACGAATCACACAAAGGTCTCCTAAAGATGAATCTATAGGTATGTGCACTTCATCCCATGGTCAATTTCGATCGGCCATCCATTTTGTCTAAATAATTCCTAACCTCCGGAAGGAGTAAGAGTTCAGAGTCGTCCATTCATGCTAGCCTTTTATGGTAACCAGAAAACGACCTAGGAATAGGCGTTATCCTAGTACAATTCATTAGCTTGCTTGTATAAATAGGTGTTTATGTCTCACTTGGATATGAGTGAACTAAAGGATCTAATGCATGTAATCGAGAGATGCATGAGACTAAGCTAAATTGATGCATGGTAAGTTAATCTACTACTGAATGATCGTAGTTAAGTGCCTATAGAGGAGTCTTAAGTCGACCTTGTTTCCTTATCTCACCCTTAAATCGTTGTTAATTTAATTGCTAGATAATTGCTAGATCCACAATTCTATAATTCTGTTTTTGCCTTAGCTGTTTTTCTAGTCTTTTACTTTTGCGAATTTAATTGCTAGAACATTGCTAGATCCGCAATTCTTTCTTCTCCACATAATAGCTTAATCTCTTTACTTGCTCTCGTTTATGCTTGCATCTTTCTTGCATTCTTTGTTATTTTGGTACATGTTACGTCTCCAAAAGTGACCTTTTTAGGACTTGTTTTCCATAGAAAGATGTACACTCTTAGGTGTTTTTGATAGGATGTAGCTTAAACCTATGCTTATTTATGAGAATTAGAAGAAGGAAGCTAAACTAGGACTTGTATGCAAAAGGAAAGAAAAGGAAAGAAAAACGAAGTTAAAAGAATGAAAAATGTGCATTGCGGAAACATTGCTAAAACCGCAATGTTTCAAGTGAAATCCATAAGTTAGCTGATCTTTTTCTGTTATGTTCCGTTATTTTAGGGATTCGTTCTTTCTCCTCCATCCATTTTGAAGTATGACGTTGAGGATGGATGGTTCTCCTTGGCCCAAACGCACCTGCAGATTACTATAAAAGGGGGTCAAAGTAGAGGGTTTGATCATCATCCGAAAGCGTAGAAGTCTCTTCGCAGCGCAGTCTTTTCCATCCATTTTCTTCTCCGTCTGTTGGTTTGAGAGGTTCAGCTGTTGGAGTCGACAATCTGATAAGAAGGAGAGAAGATTCATCTTCTCTCCCGATTGGATTCATCCAAGCAAGGTTTGCCTTTCCATCCCTTCAGCCGAGGCGTTTGCGACGAGGCGTTCAAGCTCACTTACTGCTTTCTGTCTTTTTAATCTTCATTTCCAGCTCTGTTTTGTTATTATTTCTTTTCCATTAGTTAGTACAATCTATTTCGTTGCTTTCTGTCTTTATGTTATTCACTTTAAGTTTCCCTTTGTTCACTCAAACAATCGATTAATCAAAGCACATTTCATTACTTCACAGTTTCTTGTCTTCGCTGCTTACTGTTTTTCATTGCTGTTTTGTCTTTAAATTTCCTCTAAGCATGTCTACTTCATCTAATATTTCTGTTCTTGCTATATCCATGAGTAACTAAGTCACATAGGGGCATGCTAATGACAATACTATAGGCTTAAAAACGTGAACCAAGCATGTAGGATAGCTCTCGAATGCATTGATTGTATGTAAGCTTCATCCCACGGGCAATTTCGATTGGCCATCCATTTTGTCCAAAGAACTCCTAACCTCTGGAAGGAGTAAGAGTTCAGAGTCATACACTCATGCTAGCCTCTCAAGGTAGCCAGAAAACGACCTAGGAATAGGCGTTTTCCTAGTACAAAGCATAACTTTCTGCTTTAACAAGATGCTTAAGACCTTACTTGGACATGAGTAAACTAAAGAATCTAATGCATGAAATCGGAAGATACATAAGATTGAGTTAGTTTGATGCATAGTGAGTCGATCCAATGCTTGAGAATCGTGTGAAAATGCCTATAGAGGAGTCATTAGTAGCCCTTGTTTCTCTATTTTACATACTTTCGCTGTTAGTAACATTGCGGTAAAATTGCTGTTCTCGCAATTCTGCTAAGTTAAAAATTCTGTTTAGCTATTTTCCTCTTCGTTTGTTAATCTCTTCTCTTTTCATTTGAGTTTATCATTGACCTGCACTTATTCATGTTGCTATCCTTTATTGATTCGTTAGTAATTAGGCATTTTTAAACCAAATCTACCCCTTCAAATCCACCCATCCTTGCTTAACAATACACTTCACGAGTAGCTAATAATAAATCTCTGTGGGAAAACGAATGAAAAAATACTTACTACTTGCTACAAGATCATGTATGCTTGCATGTTCTGAGTGCTCTCTCTCACTTATTTCGTATTTATTTTACACATTGAGCACGCAACAGTACACCAACCGCCAATCCACCCAATTTAAGTGACCCTCTCTAATTTAACACCTCACTTCGTTAGTAACTAAACTCAATCTTTGTGGGAAAACGAATTAAAAATACTTATCACTTGCTGCAGACCATGTATGCTTGCATGTTCTGAGTGCTCTTCGCATCACATTTTATTTACACACTGAGCACGCAACAGGAAACATAAGCAGGAGGTTGACACATGTAGACATCTTCTTCAAGAGTTCCATTAAGAAAGGCATTGTTGAAGTCGAGTTGTCGCAAAACCCACCCTTGAAAGACAACAAGGGTGAGGACTACCTGAACGTAGAGGCCTTAACAACCGGGCTAAACGTTTCAAAAAAATCAATTTCGGGGGTTTGATGGAACCCCTTGGCTACCAGCCGGGCTTTATAACGTTGAATCGACCCGTCGGGATTTCTTTTGATGCGGAAAATCCATTTGTTGCCTACCACATTTAAAGACGAGGAGTTGGGAACTAGGCTCCATGTACCATTCTCTACCAAGGTTTTGTACTCAAGATCCATAGCTTCCCTCCACTGAGGTGTGGACAAGGCAACATCAACCCGTGTGGGCTTAGTCTGAGACCAATCTCTGCTAGTTTGAGCAACCCACACCTTTGGTCGAAACACGCCAGCTCGTGCACGGGTGATCATAGGGTGTTGTGTTGAGGGTGATGGATCCGAGATCGATGGTAATGACAACAGAGGAGAAGAGGTTGGAAGAGTCAGACATCTCGGGGCTAGGCGTGACGGGTGAAGTTGCAGAGGGAAAAGGTGAATCTAATGGATTGATAGGTGTAGGGATGGACATTAGTCCAGGTGTAGGGGTAGAGGTTAGTCTAGGGTGAATTGAGAGTGGTGGGGAGAGTGACGTTTGGTTGGGACGGGGAAACCATGTCCATATACTTGGGAAATGAGACTCTGTTTGGGTGACATCGGCAGACGATCGACCAAAACCATGGCTGAATGGAAACGTATTATTGTCAAACTTAACATGTCGTGAAACAAACACAGGTCCGGTAGAGTTCATGAATTTGTACCCTTTGTGAGAGGGACTCGGGCCAACATAAACACAACGTTCTGAATGAAACTGAAACTTATGGTTTGGATATGGGCGTAGACTGAAGGGAATGAACTCTTCAAACCCACGCAGCAGAAGCGTTTCGAATCGATTCTTTGGTTTTATTTAGAATTAAATTAAAATACATGTTAAGCAAATATATTACCTTTGATGAACAATCATCTTTTTGTGTTCCTTTTTCCACGAGATCTTCCTCGCTATGACTCGAACACGGGCTCAAGGCTTGTGGGAGCTCTTTGAAAGAATGAGAGAACAATTCTCTCTACAGAGGGTGAGTAGTGTGTTTGGCCAACCTTTTGGCTAAACCTAAATGTCTTATTTATAATAAGGCTTTTAGGAATTAACTTTATTTTATAAAATACATTTTAATATCTAATATATTAAAATATGTATTTTATATTTATTTGAATCTTATTCAAATATTATAAAATTAATCTGTTATAATATACGTTAAACAAATTTGAATCTCATTCAAATAACATATGTATATAGTTTTTAATATTAATGTATCATATACATAAACTGTTTCCTCTAATATTTAATGTATCAAATACAATAAATATATTTTACTCTTCTACATTTAATATATCAAATATATTAAATATTAATTTGAATATTTCAAATTTTTCTTTCAACTAAATTAATCCTTTTAGTGTTACTATTAGCTAGCAAGAGGACCTTATGGACCTACAAATTTATAAGCTCCAATGATACGAAATTAATTAACTTTCATTCATTAACTCTAGGTCACTCCACTATAGGCCTAGAGTTGCACTCTTGTGCACTATAGGACAAGTTGTGTCCATGAATATAATCATTACATGCAAGTCGAACCTTCACGAGTTGTTTGTAATTACAGCTGGGTCAAAAGTCCGTTTTACCCCTGTAATTACATCTTATACCTTAAGTACCACTGATTCTCTAATGAACAACCTGTTTATGATCCAACCATAAACCAAGTCCCTCTCGGGCCAGTGAGAGGGTGGGGTCCCATTGTTCAAGTCCCGAAATCAGCACTTAAGGGAACTACTCATCTACTTTCCCTACATGGGAAGGAGTGAATTCCATCTTGTGAAACTTATGTTCCCAACTCCTTATTTGGTCAAGTCCCCAAAATGGTAGGCTTATTGAATCGGCTATAAAGGTCATTCTCACCCATAAAATCAAAGGACGAGCCCCCACAGGCAGAAGTTCATAACTCACTCAAGATTAAGATCGAGTCACATATGATCATCCTGTGAAATATTAATCTTCTCAAATAACGGATTTATAAAGAGAGATTATATATTTCGTGGTTCAGTCTTATACAAACTCATTGTATACGATACTGATAATTCCATTTTGGAGATATTATTCACTCCCTAATTCTAGCTAAATTCCGCATTTAATTTGTTAATATGTCTCATTTATAAGAGATTTGCGGTGAAGATCTCATGCGTCCATTGGACTCGTTTTGTTGCTTAAAACGGTGTTTTAACGCCCCAGGAGTGCATCGGGAAAAGGGCAAGCTGATCCAAGAAGAACCAGACCAAAATTGCCAGGGAGAGGCAATTTTCCAGCCCAAACCCGAGAGCAAGCGTCGAGCAGACAACGTCGAGACGCTTGCTCAACGCTGCCTGGCGTCGAGACGTTGCTGCGGCGTCGAGACGCTCTGAGGGGCGCACGTGCAGGAAATTATCGGGCCAGCGTCTCGACGCCATCGCGAGGCGCGCACGGATTCATTAGGTCGCAGCGTCGCGACGCTGTCCCAGCGTCTCGACGGTCCGACAGATTTAAAAACCTGAAGGACGGTTTTTCAGAGCCAAGTTGGATTTCATCTTCTTCTTCTCGGGTTTTCTTCCACTTTTTAGCTTTGCTCCGCCATTTGTGGCCTAGTTTTGGAGCTTTTCTTTGTAATAAAGTTAGAGATGATGGCCATTGCCTCCGTTGGAGCGTTTGTGACGATCCTCTCCATGGTCGGCTAAGGTACTATGAACGGTTCGGGATGATTTAGGGATTATTTGTTAGGCTTTTACATTTTGATAATCTTTGCTTATGGTTCTGAATAGGCTTAAACTATTGATTGAATTTGTTATCCTTGCTTAAATACATGCATAAGTTAGATTTCGACGACAGACAATCGAGTTTTCTAGCGTATGTTATTGTTATAGAATAGCGATGCCTTGCCTCTCCTTTTCTCCATAGTAACACAAAATAACAAAACAAATCGAAGTATTGATTTATGCATGATAAATGTTGGGTACTTCAGCGTTGGCGGGTAGCCAGTTAGCATTAAGATTGCATGGTCGAATGTTCGTCGCGGTTAGCTAGTAACTGTATAGAGTCAATTTGGGGCTGATCACTCTAATGAGGCTTTAAATAATGTTTAGTTAGGACCTTAGTTCTAATTAATTAATATGGAGCTGGTTACAAAAGGGGTTCCCAGGTAACCGACCGCGTGCATGTCAAAGTATTAGCCTTAGATTTGAATTAAATGATAAATGTTAGAATGCCTAGCAAAATCCCGAAATCCCCCGAATCGATTACGCTTCAATCTCTTTCTCTTTAATTTTTTCCGTAAGCGATTAATTTCTCTTGTTGCATGATTAAATCCCCCTCTTGTTACAGAACTCAATTGATCGATTAATTTCCATTTCAAACTTTAATTTCAATCACGTCAAGTCCTTTCCTGTGGATCGACCCGACTACCATAGCTGCAAAGCTCAGTTGTAGTGGAATTATAAATGTTATTTTGGCGGGACTCGACACCCCGAAATTTATAGGGTATTCAAAAATCCTAGTACCAAAATTGGCGCCGTTGCCGGGGAAGGCATAAATTGATTGAAATTATGTTTGAATTTGATTTTGATTGATTTGTTGTGTGCTAAATTTTTTTTGCATGTTTAAAATTTTTGTTGTTGTATGACCCGTTCTTCTAAGTTTAGTGGATTACAGTTTATACCTGAGATTGAAAGAGAAGAGCGGCGGTTGAGAAGAGAAGCCCGCGAGGGGCAAAGACTGTTTGAGGAAGAAGGCGATCCCTTCTTTGGTGACGAAATGGCGCAAGGAGAAGCGCCAAGGACTTTGAAGCAACTGGCAGCGCCAGATCTGAACTTGCAGCCCTTGTGCATTAACTACCCCGTGGTAGCAGGTAATTTTGACCTGAAATCTGGATTAATTCACCAATTACCTTCCTTTCATGGCAATGCAGGTGAGGATGCAAATAAGCATTTGATGGAGTTTCATTTTGTCTGTTCGGGGATGAAGCCCCTAGGGGTGACGGAAGAGCAGTTGAACTTAGGGGCATTCCCCTTCACGCTGAAAGATGAAGCCAAGGACAGGCTTTATTATCTGCCTTCTGGATCAATAACAACGTGGCAAGACATGAAGAGGGTCTTCTTAGAGAAATATTTCCCTGCGTCCCTTGCCACGACATTGAGGAAAATGATTTATGGGATCACCCAGGATGTAGGTGAGTCCCTGCATGAATATTGGGAACGCTTTGGGCGCCTGTGCGCAAGCTTTCCGCATCATGAAATTGTCGATCAGCTCCTGATCCAATACTTTTATGAGGGCATGACGCCTCATGATCGACAGATGATCGATGCCGCGAGTGGTGGGGCGTTGATTGACAAGACCCCAGTTGAGGCCAAGCAGTTAATTGCAAACATGGCGGCCAACTCGTAGCAATTCGGTATTCGTGGAGCGGGCAAAGTTCACAGTGTGACCCAGAGTCATGAGATGTCTGAAATGAAGGCCCAGGTGGCCGAGATTGGGAATTTACTGAAAAAGTTTGTAGGAGGTAATCGAGAGGAGGAGGTCAACGCAATCGGGGGATATGCTTCCAACCCTAGGAAGTATGATCCTTACTCGAGCACATACAACTCCGGTTGGCGTGACCATCCTAATTTGAGCTACGGGAATAGAGAAGGACAACAACGCTTCCAAGGCCAGTCCTATGATAGGTGTTACGTCTCCAAAAGTGACTATTTTAGGACTTATTAGCTATAGAAAGTTGCACATTCTTAAAGTATTTTTGGTAGGATGTAGCTCAAACTTTTTCTTATATATGAGAATTAGAAGAATGAAGTTAAATTAGGACTTATATGCAAAATGAGAGAAAAAGAACCAAAAACGAAGTTAAAGGATTGAAAATTGCACATTGCGGAAGCATTGCGGAAACATTGCTAAAACCGCAATGTTTTAAGTGAAATCCGTAAGTTGTCTAACTAATTTCTGTTTTGTTCCGATCTTTCAGGGGCCCATTCTTTCTCCTGCTGCCACGTTGAGATATGACGTTCAGAATAGATGGTTCTCCTTGGCCCAATCGTACCTGCAGAACACTATAAAAGGAGGTCAAAGTGGAAGGTTGAAACACACTCAAAAAGCGTAGAACTCCCATCTCAACGCGGTTTCTTCCCTATTTCTTCTCCCGTTTGTTGGCGTGAAGGTTTCAGCTGTTGGCATCGATAATCTGAGAGGAAGAAGAGAAGATCCTTCTTCTCTTCTGATTGGATTCATCCCCAAACAAGCTCACCTTCGCCCTTCATCCGAGGCGCTTGCGGCGAGGAGTTCACGCACACACTTTAGATTGCTTTCTACTGCTTTTTGTCTCTTATTTTCTTTACTGTCTTCTGCTCTTTACTTCTGTTTGCTACTGCAATTCAATTCTTCTTCAATCATTTAGTCTTTCTTGTTTTGGACTCGTGGCACATTAAGCTTTGAATCTCACGCAATAGAGGAATTATTTGACTACTTCGCAATTCTCTTTAATGCTTTCTTTCTTCGTTTGCTATCATTAAATTCTGTTAAGCATGTTTAAATACTCAAATCTTTCTATTCCATCTTCATCCATGAGTAACTAAACCACATAAGGGTATGCTAATGACAAGTCCATAGGTAGAAATACGTGAATCAAGCATGTAGGTTAGCTTCAAATGCATTGAATGTATGTAACCTTCATCCCACGGGCAATTTCGATTGGCCATCCATTTTGTCCAAAGAACTCCTAACCTCTGGAAGGAGTAAGAGTTTCAGAGTCGTACATTCATGCTAGCCTTCCATGGTAGCCAGAAAACGACCTAGGAATAGGCGTTTTCCTAGTACAAATCAGTAAACTCACTTTTATAAAAAGATGCTTAAGACCTTACTTGGACATGAGTAAACTAAAGGATCTAATGCATGAAATCGGAAGATACATGAGAATGAGTTAGTTTGATGCATGATGAGTTGATCTACTGCTGAAGATTCGTATGAAAAAGCCTATAGAGGAGTCGTTAGTAGCCCTTGTTTCCACAACTTACCCTTAAAACGTTACTGCAGAATTGCGAGAACATTGTTGTTTGCGCAATTCTTCCAGTTTCACTTTTTGCCTTAGCCATTTTTCCAGCTTTCTTTTGCTTTGCGATTTTATTTAATTGCTCTCTCCGCAAGTCTTTTTCTCCTACATTCAAGTTAATCTATTTACTTGCTCTTGTTTATGCTTGCATATCTTGCACTCTCTTTATTAGTTAGACACATTAAACCCAATTCTACCCCATCTAAACTACCTTTTCTAAGTTAGCATCTCACTTCGTAAGTAACTAAGAATAAATCTCTGTGGGAAATCGAATGAAAAAATACTTATTACTTGCTACAAGACCATGTATGCTTGCATGTTCTGAGTGCTCTATCATTGCATATTTATTTTAACATTGAGCACGCAACAAGTTTTTGGCGCCGCTGCCGAGGATTTTTTTTAGTGAACACGAAGTTCGTTAATTTAGAAAAAAAAAAAAACTCAATATCTAGTGGAGCTAATCTTCTTTCATTTCTTTTACAGGTACTATCAAGCTAGTTTATGAAAGAGTTTCCAAACCTCAACTCGCAACAAAGAGAAATTTTGCAGGTGGAAAACGTATGTGTACGACAAAGTAAATGAATACGCTGCAGAACTTAATTGGAGGACGAGTTTGCCCACAACAGTTTGAAGAATTTTATCAGCCATGTGCTTATTGTGGGGATAATCATAACTTGGAGAATTGCCCAACCTTGAATTATCACGAGAGGCAAGATCAACAAGGCTATGACAACCATTATTCGTACATGTGTGAACATGATCAGTGGCAACTCTCAAATAATCCTTGGGAAGAGCATGTGCAAATTGCTCATTATGAAGAGTTCCCCCAACATGAAGACTATCAACATTATGCCCCAACTCCAAATGAAGAATTATCACCCGCTTTGGAGGCGCTATTGATAGAATTTATGGAAAGGAATGATGCATCCATGAGGAGAATGGATGTGCAATTAGCTCAGCTCACAAATGACTTACAAGATCTACTTGCTATAGCAAAATCACTACCACCATGCCCTCAGATGTTCGATTTTTATGATGATGAATCCTTTGTTACCTTCGAATTTGAGAAGAGTGATCCAATGGAATATCCATATGAAATGGTGGAGTTGGTGAAAGTTGAGAAAAATGAAATTGTGTTGGATGAGGCCAAAGAGACTATTGCGCTGCTTGAGGAACAAGAATTTGAAATGTCTGATGTTGCAGCAAGCTTCTCCACCAATGAAAGAGTTGAGCCACCACCACCACAAATGCTCCAGCTGAAGGAGTTAGAAAGAGATGTGCCAGAAAAAGAAGTCCCATCGAATCAAAGCTATGTTGTAGCAAATTTTGTAGAAACAAAACCAACGCACAAAAAGTACAAACCTTGGGATGTTATAACATGCAGTCTCTTTGAAAGAATCAACAATTTCAAGGTGTGGCAGAATGTCTGACCCCGTAAATCAAGACTTAAGTATCTTAAAGATGCAGAAGTGATGCCTCGAAACATTGAAGAATATCCATATGAGGCAGATTGACAAGGGAGATTTCTGATCCCTAAACTCGTAAATTAGGATTTTATCATGATTTGCTTAGATTTCGTATGTTAGGAGTAGTTTATTTTGGGAATGAAATATTTATTATGTGCCAAAAATCATAGTCGTTTAGCATGAATTGATGATGCACTGTGGGCGTATAGGACTGCATATAAAACACCCTTAGGTATGTCTCCTTATAGGCTAGTGTATGGAAAAGCATGTCATCTTCCCTTCGAATTAGAAATCAAAGCCTTTTGGGCCTTAAAAGAACTGAATTATTGCGTGACCGATGCTGGAACATTGCGGTCTCTACAATTACATGAGTTGGATGAGCTGAGACAAATGTCCTATGAAAATGCTAAAATGTATAAAGAAAAAACTAAGATTTGGCATGATAGTAGACTTACGATCAAGGACTTTTAAAAAGGCCAACATGTCTTATTGTTCAATTCACGGTTAAGGTTATTTCCGGGCAAACTTAAGTCTAGGTGGCCAGGTCCGTTTGTTATTACTAACGTCTTTGCTCATGGTGCTATTGAGATTAGAAACCTACAGCACAAGATGGCGCAGTGGGCAGAATATGCACAGGCCCGGGACAAAGACGTGGCTGATAAGTTGGGGTGCATCTTCCCTGCTTTCCCCACTGACCTGTTGAAACCGTGGGCACCTCCTAGGGAAAGGAGAGATGAGGATGAGGAAGATTGAATGCCAGTCTGAAGGGCACTCGAGGGAGTACTTCTGTTCCCTCTTGAAAAAAAAAACATGCTTTTCGTTAACTTGTGACTGATGTTTTGAATCCAATACATAATCTGTTTTAATTGTTCTTTTTATTGTTTAGAGTAGTGTAGTTAGGTTGATGGTTTTTGAGTAGTTAGCTTCGTTTACTTTACTGTATTGAGTAGTTTTGGATGACTGGAAATAGCATGCAAAAGAGCCTTGTTCACTGATATATTTGCCCTGTAGGTTCATTGCGAAATCATTGCGGATTCCGCAATTTTTGTTAGTTATCGCATGCTATTGTCTGAATGTTTGATAGGCTGGTTCTGTTTCAATTTTGCTCTTCTGCTGCTTGTATGACTGCCATATATGACCTATCTGTAAGCATGCTGGATGAGTGTCTTAGAACACTTTGGTTAGTTGAAATTAACTTCCTTAGGTTGCTCAGCATGCATCTCTTTAAGCCCTACTTGACTGTTTTTATAAATTTCTGCTGCTGTGTTGTTTGCTTTAGGAAGGTTCATTCTATGCCTAGGACTTTTAGATTCTCTTTGTTTTCCCTAGACTAGATGCTTATAGGTCAAGTTTGGGGGTGTGCCACCTCAGACTCTCATTGAGGACAATGAGAAGTTTTAGTTTGGGGGAGGCAGCCCTAGGCCTAGGAACATTCCTCTCTCCCTTTTAAACATAAGCATTCTTCTTCTCCATGAAAAAAAAATGATGATCTGAAAAAAAAAATGAAAATAGAATAAAGAGGGGTGTCTCTCTTGAAGTTGCTGAGTAATCAGTGCCATGTGTGTAACCCACAAGTGGAATTGCATCAAAAGGCAACCAAAGGAGAGGCTCCACCAAAGAAAGAAAGGAAAAAGGAAAACCCAAGGAAGAAGAGTGTATGCCTATGAGTTATAGCTTTGTGCTTAGGTGTCCTATGTGAATGAACTCTGATCCTCAATTAGCTAAGCACAGGGTTGTAGCTCATAGGTTTGTTTAAGGAGATGAATGTATATCCAATGTAGTGATGCCAGGGTTTAGGTTGTTCTATGAATGTACTACTGTCACTGGTTTATACTAAGACTGGCATGACTCTAAGGAATCCTAGGTAGCTCAAAAGAAAATACATTAGAAGCATGTACTGAGTCTAGGGTAAAGCTAGGTAGAATTCGAAACCTTGCGGATAGTTGCACAATGAACTTAATGACAGAAGCAGATAGGTCAGTTGTAGGGAGTTAATAAAACAATAGGAGTATAAGGCGTGAGAAGTCAGAAGAAGCAAAATGAGAAGTTAGTTTTAAACTAAGAAGTGTGTCACAGGACAACATTGCCATAGATAGTGGATGTAGGGGAGTCAGCAAGTGGTTAGAGAGGTTAAACAGCAGCCCAAATAAGTCCTTATATTGCTCGAGGACGAGCAAAACCTTAAGTTTGGGGGTGTGTTACGTCTCCAAAAGTGACTATTTTAGGACTTATTAGCTATAGAAAGTTGCACATTCTTAAAGTGTTTTTGGTAGGATGTAGCTCAAACTTGTGCTTATATATGAGAATTAGAAGAATGAAGTTAAATTAGGACTTATATGCAAAAGGAGAGAAAAAGAACCAAAAACGAAGTTAAAGGATTGAAAATTGCACATTGCGGAAGCATTGCGGAAACATTGCTAAAACCGCAATGTTTTAAGTGAAATCCGTAAGTTGTCTAACTAATTTCTGTTTTGTTCCGATCTTTCAGGGGCCCATTCTTTCTCCTGCTGCCACGTTGAGATACGACGTTCAGAATAGATGGTTCTCCTTGGCCCAATCGTACCTGCAGAACACTATAAAAGGAGGTCAAAGTGGAAGGTTGAAACACACTCAAAAAGCATAGAACTCCCATCTCAACGCGGTTTCTTCCCTATTTCTTCTCCCGTTTGTTGGCGTGAAGGTTTCAGCTGTTGGCATCGATAATATGAGAGGAAGAAGAGAAGATCCTTCTTCTCTTCTGATTGGATTCATCCCCAAAAAAGCTCACCTTCGCCCTTCATCCGAGGCGCTTGCGGCGAGGAGTTCACGCACACACTTTAGATTGCTTTCTACTGCTTTTTGTCTCTTATTTTCTTTACTGTCTTCTGCTCTTTACTTCTGTTTGCTACTGCAATTCAATTCTCCTTCAATCATTTAGTCTTTCTTGTTTTGGACTCGTGGCACATTAAGCTTTGAATCTCACGCAATAGAGGAATTATTTGACTACTTCGCAATTCTCTTTAATGCTTTCTTTCTTCGTTTGCTATCATTGAATTCTGTTAAGCATGTTTAAATACTCAAATCTTTCTATTCCATCTTCATCCATGAGTAACTAAACCACATAAGGGTATGCTAATGACAAGTCCATAGGTAGAAATACGTGAATCAAGCATGTAGGTTAGCTTCAAATGCATTGAATGTATGTAACCTTCATCCCACGGGCAATTTCGATTGGCCATCCATTTTGTCCAAAGAACTCCTAACCTCTGGAAGGAGTAAGAGTTCAGAGTCGTACATTCATGCTAGCCTTCCATGGTAGCCAGAAAACGACCTAGGAATAGGCGTTTTCCTAGTACAAATCACTAAACTCACTTTTATAAAAAGATGCTTAAGACCATACTTGGACATGAGTAAACTAAAGGATCTAATGCCTGAAATCGGAAGATACATGAGAATGAGTTAGTTTGATGCATGATGAGTTGATCTACTGCTGAAGATTCGTATGAAAAAGCCTATAGAGGAGTCGTTAGTAGCCCTTGTTTCCACAACTTACCCTTAAAACGTTACTGCAGAATTGCGAGAACATTGCTGTTTGCGCAATTCTTCCAGTTTCACTTTTTGCCTTAGCCATTTTTCCAGCTTTCTTTTGCTTTGCGATTTTATTTAATTGCTCTCTCCGCAAGTCTTTTTCTCCTACATTCAAGTTAATCTATTTACTTGCTCTTGTTTATGCTTGCATATCTTGCACTCTCTTTATTAGTTAGACACATTAAACCCAATTCTACCCCATCTAAACTACCTTTTCTAAGTTAGCATCTCACTTCGTAAGTAACTAAGAATAAATCTCTGTGGGAAATCGAATGAAAAAATACTTATTACTTGCTACAAGACCATGTATGCTTGCATGTTCTGAGTGCTCTATCATTGCATATTTATTTTAACATTGAGCACGCAACAATAGGCCTAGCAATTCTACCCAAGCTCAAGCCTCGAGTTCCTCTAGCTCATTGGAAGAGATGGTTCAGACCATCGTCACATCGACAAGCCAATTCCCAAAAGAAGCTCGAGAAGAGCTAAACTCGTACAAAGCTGAGCTGCAAAATCTGAACAAGCAGCTGACGCAAATGGTGGTGTCGATAAGCAAAATAGAGAGCAAGAGCTCTGGGAAGCTTCCTTCCCAAACCACTGTGAACTCATGTGAGAACGTGAGCTCGATCCAGCTTAGGAGTGGGAAATCAGTTCCCTCCAGAGCCGTGAAGGAAGCAGAGGACAGTTTGAGTGAGTCCTCCCCGGTTGTTCTTAATGATCTGAATGATGAGAAAAAAGAGAAAACTGTGCAAAAGTGTGTTCCCAAAGCACCCTTCCCCAGTAGGCTTACGAAGCCTGCTCTGGTGAACGAAGACCAGGAGGTCCTAAGAACCTTCCAGAAGGTGATGGTGAACATACCACTTCTTGAGGCAGTCAGCCAAGTGCCCAAATATGCCAAATTCCTCAAGAACTGGTGCACAAAGAAGCGGAAGTCTAGAGGGACTAAGGAAAAGAAAAAGGAGAATGTCTGCGCAATCCTCCCAGGTGCGTTGCCTACCAAGTGCAATGATCCAGGCACTTTTACTATCTCTTGCACTATAGGTAGTAAAGTAGTTAAAAATGCAATGCTTGATCTTGGTGCTTCTGTGAATGTCATGTCTTATGCTTTATTTATGGAATTGAACTTAAACGAATTGCATGAGTCTGATGTGGTTGTCCAGTTAGCTAACGGGTCAAGCATATTTCCTAGAGGGAAGGTTGAGGATGTTCTTGTGAAAGTTGGTGAAATGATGTTTCCTGCTGATTTTCTTGTGCTTGATATGACTAGGAATTCTCTGAATGCTTCGTCCTCTATGTTGTTAGGACGCCCATATCTTAAGACCGCAAAGGTCAAGATTGACGTGTTTAAGGGCGTAATTTCCTTAGAGTTTGATGATACAGTGCATGAGTTTTCTTTGTTTAAAGAGAAGTCAGTTGAGAATGTTGCCTGTGTGGAGTCTGTCAAGACTAAGGGTTTGACCTCGCGCTTGAGGGATGACTCTTATGTCTCTGTGAAAAAATCTGACTTAGAATTGATTGAAATTGATGCTTTTTTTTGTACTAATCAAAGTGATATTCACGTGCTTGAGGCACACAGAGAAAATAAATTTGTTGATGTGATTTGCAGGACCAGTGTGGACGAGGAGATGTCGGGAACGTCCCCTGCACTATCGGAATATCGATGAGTTTTTGGGGAGAATTCAGTCGAGCAAACGACTTTAAAAATTCTGCGCTTCTCGGAGGCACCTGATAGCTCCATTTCGGAGCTATATTTATGTCCCTTATTTATGACTATTACATGCTTAATCTTGCTTATCTGTGTTTATTATAGGTGTTCTCGGTAATTCGTCCTCGGGTGCGTTTCGACGTCGTTCGAGGCTTAAAGTCGCCTTTTAAGGACCTAGGAACACTTCCGGGGAAGAACCATGCAAAAACATGAAGATTTGGCGTTTTGGAAAGTTTTCAAGGCAAAATACCATGCAAAAACTCGAGAGCTAGCATTGAGCAGACAGCGTCTCGACGCTAACTCAACGCTGCCTAAGCGTCGAGACGCTGCCAGAGCGTCTCGACGCTCCGAAGCCTGAAGCGTCAATTGGAGTTTCCACCCGAGAGCAAGCGTCGAGTGGTCAGCGTCTCGACGCTCGCTCAACGCTGCGCAAGCGTCTCGACGCCGCCCCGACTTCGCGCGCTGAAACTTTAGGGCGCAGCGTCGAGACGCTGCCCTAGCGTCTCGACGCTTCGATGGAATATTTAAGCTTTTTGTCCGATTTTTAGCCGTCATCTTCATCTTCTACCTCGGGCTCCGCACCAGATTTGACGTTTTTTAAGCCATTTCCACCATGGGAGAGGCTAAGGAGCTTGGAATGGAGCCATCCCACATCACATTCATCACGAGTGAGTAGTGCATAGCGTTTTTGACTCGGGATTGTAAGGGAATAATGTAGTTTGAATTTTTGGTGAGGTTGTTGAACTAAATTCTGATTTGGCTAGAGCATTTGATTGAATTAACTTCTATTTCCTTGCTTATTCCATGAATGTGTTTGATTGATAGGACTAGACAACTTTGATTTCGAGCATGCTTCATTTGTTAAAGGTTTTGATGCCGTGCCTCTCTTAATCGCCAAGTAACAAAGATTAACGATGCCATTGAGTGCATAGACTTCCTTGCGTTCTTGGTGTTCGTTCTTCTCGAAATAGAATCTGAAATCGATACACTTATTTGGCGTCCAAGTTAGATAATCGTCGTAGTTAGCTCTTTGCTATCGATTGGTCTTGGGAGAGCGCGTTGGCCGCCAATGTCCAATCGATATGCTTGATTAGCATAATTTATTATGTCTAATTAATATCCATGGAGCATGTTTGAATTAATTTATCGATTTGAGACGGGCTGCGTATTCATTCAAATATTTAGCCATTATTTTCGTCAACCTGTGATCCGAAAGCTTGCTAATCTTAATCCCGATCGTCCCGAGTCGAACGCTCCGTTAGTTAAGTTTTTCCTGTTTTGCGTTGTTCTCCGTTAGTGAATTTTAAACCAAAATCCCCAATTTTTGTTTACTTTCTTAGTTTGCAAATTTAATTAGAGTTAAGTCAAATTTCCATAATTCCCTGTGGATCGACCCCGTTACCACTAAGCTGCTAATAGTTCAGTAAATTCGGGTAATTACAAATTCATTTTGGCGGGTCTCGACAACCTGATGTTTGGCGATAATTCAAAAATATCGTTACCAAAATTGGCGCCGTTCCTGGGGAGTTAAGTTTAATTCGGCCTAATTTAGATTCAATTTGTAGACTTTTGAATTTTACCTTAAATTCGCTTATTCTTTTATTGTTTGCAAGATTTGATTTGTTTGTTTGAGTGTGCTAGATTGCCAAATCTTTGATTAAGAGAATGGAAGTTCCTATAGAGGACGATGAGGCTGGAGTCCCAAAAACACTCAGGCAGTGGTCGTCGGTTGATATGGACCACCAACCTTCTTGCATTTCCTACCCGAAAATCTCAGGTGAGTTTGAGCTTAAATCTGGCTTAATTGACCATCTGCCTTCTTTTTGTGGTGAAGCAGATGAAGATCCCTTCAAACATCTCAAGGTTTTTCAAATGGTAAGTTCTGCGATGAAACCAAGCGACATAACTGAAGATCAGCTCAGCCTGAGAGCTTTTCCATTCACCTTGAGAGGAGAAGTTCGAGAATGGCTACATTACTTACCATCGGGAACCATCTCCACTTGGGGCAAGTTAAAGAGCATGTTCCTGGAAAGATATTTTCCAGCTTCACGAGCTAGAGCCCTGAAAAAAGAGATCTACGATTTCAAACAGTCCAAAAAAGAGGCATTTCACGAGTGTTGGGAGAGATGCATATAGGATGATGCCCTTTGGGCTTTGTAATGCTCCAGGGACTTTTCAGCGTTGCATGATGAGTATATTTACTGAATTTGTTGAAAAATGAATAGAGGTCTTTATGGATGACTTTACTGTTTATGGGAGTTCATTTGATGATTGCCTGATTAACTTGTCTAGAGTCATGGAAAGATGCATTGAAACTAATCTTGTGTTAAATTTTGAGAAGTGTCATTTCATGGCCAATCAGGGCATAGTCTTAGGTCATGTTGTGTCAGCTAAGGGGATAGAGGTGGATAAAGCTAAAATTGATGTTATATCTGATTTACCTTACCCCACCAATCTTCGGGAAGTGCGTTCTTTTCTTGGTCACGCAGGTTTCTACCGCAGGTTCATCAAAGACTTCTCGAAGATAGTGACTCCGATGACGAGCTTGCTGAAAAACGATGTCCCATTCTGCTTTGACAAGGAGTGCAAGTTGGCCTTCGATGTTTTGAAGAAGTGTTTGACCAATGCGCCCATCATTCATCCGCCGCAGTGGGGGACTCCCTTCGAGATTATGTGCGATGCAAGCAATTATGTCGTTGGCGCTGTGCTGGGTCAGAGGATAGACAAGAAAAGTGATAACTCCATTTTGGAGCTATTAAATACTTCCTAATTGTAGCTAAAGTCCGCGTTTAATTGGTTAATCAATCTCGTTTGTAGGAGAAATGCTGCAAAGAGCTCGTACGTCCGTTGGACCCGTTCGAGAGCTAAAAGTGGAGTTTTAACGCCCCGGGAGTGCTTCGGGAATGGGCAAGTTGATCCGAGAAGAGACGGGCCAAATCTGCCTAGGAGAGGCAATTTTCCAGCCCCAAACCCGAGAGCCAGCGTCGAGACGCTAGCTCGACGCTGCCAAAACCCAAGAGCTAGCGTCGAATGATAGCGTCGAGACGCTAGCTCGACGCTGCCGAAGCGTCGAGACTCTGCTTGGCGTCGAGACGCTCCGGAGGAGGCGCGCGCAAGGAATCATCGGGCCAGTGTCGAGACGCTGCCCAGCGTCGAGACGCCATCGCGAGGCGCGCGCGGATTAATTAGGGCGCAGCGTCGAGACGCTGGCCCAGCGTCTCGACGCTACGACGATTACAGTAGCTAAAAGGATGATTTTCTGCGGGAAATTGGAGGATCTTCTTCATTTTTTTAGCGTTTTTCTTCTTCTTCCTCTCGTTTTTCTCTTACATTTCCTTAGCTCAGCCATTGTTGGCATGTTTAAGAGCTTTCTTCTTGTAATTTGTTGATGACGCCTTCCATGGCCTACGTTGGAGTGGAATTGACAACCCGTTCCATGGACAGCTAAGGTAAGGGTGAACGGTTTGGGAATTGTTTAAGGGATTTTTGTTAGACATTTTAGTTTTGATAATCTAAGCTTTGAATACATATTGGTGGCTGTTTATATGCATTTGTCTATCTTGCTTAATCCTTATGCATGTGTTAGAATTTTACGATTGACACTCGAACCTTCTAGCATGTTGTGAATGTTAAAGAATAGCGATGCCGTGCCTCTCACTATTCGACTAAGTAACACAGATAGATAAAACTAAATCGGAGTATCGAGTCGTGTATGATAGTTGTTGATTGCATACAACGTTTGCGGGCAATCAACTAGGAATTAGATTACATGCTTGAATGTTCGTCGCGGTTAGCTAGTGACTGTCTAGAATAAATTTAGGGCTGATCACCTTAATGCAATTTTGGATAACGTTTAATCGGAACTGTGTGGTCTGATTAATTTCCATGGAGTCGGCTACCTTGGGGCTTCTCGGGTAGTCGTCCGTGTGTATGATAAACTGTATGCCATGAATTTTGTATTAAATGATGAACTAAAATTGTCTAGCAATTAATCCTGAAACTCCCAAACCGTGCACGCGTCTCTCTATTTTTATTCTTCCGTAGCGTTTACTTGCTTTCTTGCATGCTGAAAAATCCCCCCGTTACAAAACCAATCAATTAGTTAATTACAATTTTTAATAGTAATTTCAATCATACCTTCTCCTTGGATCGACCCTGTTACCACTGGCTGCAAAGCCTTTGTTATAGGCTTATAAATCGTATTTTGGCAAGCTTCGACAGCTTGAGATTTGAGGATATTCAAAATACTTCCCACCAAAAAGCCATGTAATTTATTATGCCTCCAGGACGCTCAACACTGCGCAGATCGGTTACACCACTACAGAGAAGGAGCTGCTTTCCATTGTTTTCGCTCTTGATAAATTTCGGCCTTATATTCTTGGATCTAAAGTAATCGTTTTTTCTGATCATGCAGCAGTTCGTTACTTGATGAACAAGAAAGACTCGAAGCCTAGACTGCTCAGGTGGGTACTCCTACATCAAGAGTTCGACGTCTCAGTCCAGGATAGGAAAGGATCAGAAAATACAGTTGCTGACCACTTGAGCCGCATTGTGCGTAGTGAGGATGACTTGCCTCTGAATGACGAATTCCCTGATGAAGTCCTCTTTTAGGTGAGTGTGGAGATACCATGGTATGCCGACATTGTCAATTACTTGGTCACAGGTACGTTCCCATTCGACTTTTCATATAATAAGAGAGCTAAGCTGAGAAGCGAAGCCAAGAATTATGTCTGGGAAGAGTGAGTCTGCTTTATGGAAATTTTGTGCTGACCAAGTAATTAGGAAGTGTGTCCCTAAATCTAAGCATAAGTCCATTCTTGAATTTTGCCATGAAATTGCATGTGGGGGACACTTTGGGCCAACTAGGACAGCGAGGAAAATATTAGATTATGGGTTTTTCTGGCCATCACTGTTTAAAGACTGTTATGAATTTTGTAAATCATGTGATCAGTGTCAGAGAAAAGGGTCCATCTCAAGTAGGAATGAAATGCTCCAAACCTCTATTTTAACTTGTGAAATTTTTTAGGTTTGGGGTATGGACTTTATGGGATCTTTTCCCCCTTCATTTGGTTTTGTCTATATATTGTTGGCTGTGGACAACGTGTCTAAGTGGGTGGAGGCTAAGGCCACGAAGGTTGATACTGCTAAGGTTTTTTCTAGTTTTGTAAAATCTAACAGTTTTAGCAGGTATGGAGTTCCACGAGCCATTATAAGCGATCAGGGGAGTCACTTCTGCAACAAAACGATCCAGGCCTTGATGAGGAGGTATGGGGTCAATCACAAAATATCTACCCCGTACCATCCTCAAACCAATGGCCAAGCAGAAGTCTCTAACCGAGAGGTGAAGTCCATCCTCGAAAAGATAGTAAGTCCTGGGAGGAAAGATTGGAGTCTCAGGATGGACGATGCTTTGTGGGCCTATCGCACGGCTTACAAAACCCCCATAGGGATGTCTCCCTACTGGATGGTTTTTCGAAAAGCCTGTCATCTCCCAGTGGAGATCGAGCACAAAGCTTACTAGGCCGTGAAGAAGTGTAATATGAACTTCGATCAGGCTGGCGAAGAAAGACTCCTCAAATTGCAAGAACTAGAGGAGCTTCGCCTGAACGCATATGAGAACTCGAGGATCTACAAGGAGAAGACCAAGATGTTCCACGACAGACGAGTCATTCGGAAACACTTCGAAGTTTGTCAGAAGGTCCTCTTGTTCAACTCCCGCTTGAAGTTCATGCCAGGTAAAGTTCGTTCCCGTTGGATTGGTCCTTTTATTATAACTCGTGTCCATCACTATGGTGCAGTCAAGATTCAGAGTCTAGAAAAAGGAAAGGACTCCACTGTGAATGGCCAGCGACTGAAGATCTTCCATGAGGGAATGTCAGAGGACTTCGACGAGCATGCCTACTTGAGAGAGCCCGAGTATGAGAAAGGATGAAACGAGTTTTGGTAAAGTTGAGCAATCGACTCTAAAAATTTGCGCTTCTCGGAGGCACCCGAGCTTGAACTGTAGATGCTTTTTGTTTACTTTACTATTTTTAGGATTAGCTTAGCTTCTTACTCTCATGTCGTGAGTTTTCAGGAGGCGATGGCTCGTCCTTGAGGTTTGTTTGCAAAGGATTAAGCGCACTCTCCAACCCTCTAAGTCACAATTCAGGGAAGGTTTTCTTTCCTTAGACTTTTGACTGTGCCTATTTAGTCCAATGAGGACATTGTCCATTTCTAAGTTGGGGGTGGTGGGTTGTGCCTTACAGCGTTTGTCGAGTTTAGTTGTGGAATTCTGATAAACACGTTTTGTTGTGATGTATGCATGCTAGTTTGACTATGAAATTCTGTGATGTACTGTTGGGGTCTTCGTATTTTTATCTGTAATGAAATTCAGCATGATTGCATTTGTTAAGGCCATTTTGAAAAAACAATTCTAGTTATTCCCTGTTTAAGCTTCGCATGTTAGCACTCTATCTTGGATCTATGGGTTAAGGGTAGTTCTGCTTGTTTTGAAATTCGTTGTCACCTCGAAAGGCATCCTTAGGATGGGTTAAGATTCGTTTATGTTCGTAATTCATGCGCTCAAAATTTTAACATGGTTCATAGGCTAAAAAGAAAATAATGCAAAAATTTCTAAAAAAGATAGTAATCCCCTGAGGTGTTCCTCCTTCTTGAGTTGCCTTAGTAGCCAGGGGCGGTCGTGTAACCCACGGTCGCCACTGCATGAAAAGGGAGCACAAAGAAGTGAACGCTAGTCCTTAAAAATGTGAATTTTGCCCGTAGTCAGATGCATTGTGCAATGAAATTGCAGGCAAGCTGAAACGAAAGTAAAATTGACATGTTAGGCGCTCATGGAGATCAAAAAAAAAGGGAAGAAAAGAAGCCTTGCGATCTATTACTTGCCTCGACGATGAAAAGCCCTTAGACTGTTCTATTTAGCCATAAGTAGAGGGAAGGCGAAGTTTTGGGTCGGGTAGAGCTGTTCTAAGCCCGTAAAAATCTAAAATAGAGGAGCTATGTGCGAAGCATAAATAGGGAAGCATCTTTAAATTTCTTGAATTGTTCTTAGCCAATGCATGCATGCAGCTATTTCTTTCGAATATAAATACCTTGTCGCTTCTAGTACTGAGAATTGAGTCCCTAGCATGCGTGTCGTTTTATTTTGATTAGTCAGAATTCCACCTTCCTCGAGGACTAGCAAGATTTAAGTTGGGGGTGTTTGATAGCTCCATTTCGGAGCTATATTTATGTCCCTATTTTATGACTATTACATGCTTAATCTTGCTTATCTGTGTTTATTATAGGTGTTCTCGTCAATTCGTCCTCGGGTGCGTTTCGACGTCGTTCGAGGCTTAAAGTCGCATTTTAAGGACCTAGGAACACTTCCGGGGAAGAACCATGCAAAAACATGAAGATTTGGCGTTTCGGGAAGTTTTCAAGGTAAAATACCATGCAAAAACCCAAGAGCTAGCGTTGAGCAGACAGCGTCTCGACGCTAGCTCGACGCTACCAGAGCGTCTCGACGCTCCGAAGCCTGAAGCGTCAATTGGAGTTTCCACCCGAGAGCAAGCGTCGAGTGGTCAGGGTCTCGACGCTCGCTCAACGCTGCGCAAACGTCTCGACACCGCCCCGACTTCGCGCGCTGAAACTTTAGGGCGCAGCGTCGAGACGCTGCCCTAGCGTCAAGACGCTCCGACGGAATATTTAAGCTTTTTGTCCGATTTTTAGCCGTCATCTTCATCTTCTACCTCGGGCTCCGCACCAGATTTGACGTTTTTGAAGCCATTTCCACCATGGGAGAGGCTAAGGAGCTTGGAATGGAGCCATCCCACATCACATCCATCATGAGTGAGTAGTGCATAGCGTTTTTGACTCGGGATTGTAAGGGAATAATGTAGTTTGAATTTTTGGTGAGGTTGTTGAACTAAATTCTGATTTGGCTAGAGCATTTGATTGAATTAGCTTCTATTTCCTTGCTTATTCCATGAATGTGTTTGATTGATAGGACTAGACAACTTTGATTTCGAGCATGCTTCATTTGTTAAAGGTTTTGATGCCGTGCCTCTCTTAATCGCCAAGTAACAAAGATTAACGATGCCATTGAGCGCATAGGCTTCCTTGCGTTCTTGGTGTTCGTTCTTCTCGAAATAGAATATGAAATCGATACACTAATTTGGCGTCCAAGTTTGATAATCGTCGTAGTTAGCTCGTTGCTATCGATTGGTCTTGGGAGAGCGTTGGCCGCCAATGTCCAATCGATATGCTTGATTAACGTAATTTATTATGTCTAATTAATATCCATGGAGCATGTCTGAATTAATTTATTGATTTGAGACGGGCTGCGTATTAATTCAAATATTTAGCCATTATTTTTGTCAACCTGTGATCCGAAAGCTTGCTAATCTTAATCCCGATCGTCCTGAGTCGAACGCTCCGTTAGTTAAGTTTTCCCTGTTTTGCGTGGTTCTCCGTTAGTGAATTTTAAACCAAAATCCCCACATTTTGTTTACTTTCTTAGTTTTTAAAATTTAATTAGAGTTAAGTCAAATTTCCATAATTCCCTGTGGATCGACCCCGTTACCACTAAGCTGCTAATAGTTCAGTGAATTCGGGTAATTTCAAATTCATTTTGGCAGGTCTCGACAACCCGATGTTTGGCGATAATTCAAACATATCGTTACCAGCACCCGAGCGTTGAACTGTTTTTTTTTTCTGTTTTAGTTTGTTGCTGTTTTTTTTTTTGTTCTTAAGTTTAGTTTAATTTAGCTAATGTAGCTTGCTGTTTTTTTTTAGGTATTGAGGAGGTTGAGGAAATTTTGGGCTCCGATGTGGAATGTGCCGCGTCCTTTCCCTCGCCAGCTTCGCATAGAATCAGGGAAGTGTAGTTTCTCTTTCCCTTTAACTTTGTATATCTGATTAAGTAGCATTGAAGACAATGCTAACTTTTGAAGTTGTGGGTGGATGTTATGGACGAGCATGTGTAGTTTGTTGAGCAGTGCTAATTTTGAATTCTAAGTGCTTGGGACTCTGTTTACTGCTTGCTAGTTATGATGATCTAGGAAATGCATTTTGGAAATCTGAGCATGTATATAATCTAGTTTTTGCATGAAGTCATTTTGCATTTACTAGGTCCATGTCGAAAATTTTAAATTTTTTTTTGTTGCTCCCTTGCATCTATCGAGCACTAGCGAGGCTTAGTTTGATTGCATGTAGCATTAATTCTTGTTGTCACCCCGAAAGGCACCCTTAGGTAGCTTGTTGCATGAGAGTTAGTGGTCAAATTAATCGAGTTAGCTTACGCTAAGCCTAAAATAAAAAAAAAAAATAGAAAAGCATGTTAGCTAAAAAAGTCTCTCGAGGCGCTCCTCCTTCTTATTGGTGCACCTAAGAAGTGAGCGTTAGTCCTTAAAACGTGAAGTTTAATGCATGAATTTGACGTGTTAGGCAACCCGAGATTGGAATGAAAAAGAGAATAAAAAGTTGGGTTCAAAGAACCTTAATGAAGGGTACAAAGTATTCATGAAAAGAAAAGAAAAAGAATGAGAAAATGTTTTAGGTCTCTTAATTTATTACTCTCTCTTGTGTCAGTCAAGCTTAGACTGTCCTTAATCGCTAGAAGTAGGGGGAAAACGGGATGATATGTTGCATGTGGTTTTTCCAGGCTTATGTGAGTTTAGGATAGGTTGTCTAGCACACACACACGTTAGGGAGCGATAGTTAATTTTTGATGTGTTCATAGTAAATGCATGCGCTGATTGCCTTCGTGATTATGTTATGTTTAAATTTGCAAAATGCATCGAGGTTTGAATTAGTAGCATGTAAGCATGTCCTTAGAGTCGAATTCTTTATTTGCCTTGCTCGAGGACTAGCAAGATTTAAGTTGGGGGTGTTTGATAACTACATTTTGGAGCTATTATTCACTCCCTAATTCTAGCTAAATTCCGCATTTAATTAGTTAATATGTCTCATTTATAGGAGATTTGCGGTGAAGAGCTCATGCGTCCATTGGACTCGTTTTGTTGCTTAAAACGGTGTTTTAATACCCCGAGAGTGCATCGGGAAAAGGGAAAGCTGATCTAAGAAGAACCGGACCAAAATTGCCTAGGAGAGGCAATTTTCCAGCCCAAACCCGAGCGCAAGCGTCGAGCAGACAGCGTCGAGACGCTTGCTCAACGCTGCCTGGCGTCGAGACCCTGCCGCGGCGTCGAGACGCTCCGAGGGGCGCACGCGCAGGAAATTATCGGGCCAACGTCTCGACGCCATCGCGAGGCGCGCGCGGAATCATTAGGTTGCAGCGTCACGACGCTGCGACGGATTTAAAAACCTGAAGGACGATTTTTCAGCAGCCAAGTTGGATTTCATCTTCTTCCTCTCGGGTTTTCTTCCACTTTTTAGTTTTGCTCCGCCATTTGTGGCCTAGTTTTGGAGCTTTTCTTTGTAATAAAGTTAGAGATGATGGCCATTGCCTCCGTTGGAGCGTTTGTGACGATCCTCTCCATGGTCGGCTAAGGTACTGTGAACGGTTCAGGATGATTTAGGGATTATTTGTTAGGCTTTTACATTTTGATAATCTTTGCTTATGGTTTTGAATAGGCTTAAACTATTGATTGCATTTGTTATCCTTGCTTAAATACATGCATAAGTTAGATTTCGACGGCGGACAATCGAGTTTTTCTAGCGTATGTTATTGTTATAGAATAGCGATGCCTTGCCTCTCCTTTTCGCCATAGTAACACAGAATAACAAAACAAATCGAAGTATTGATTTATGCATGATAAATGTTGGGTACTTCAGCGTTGGCGGGTAGCCAGTTAGCATTAAGATTGCATGGTCGAATGTTCGTAGCGGTTAGCTAGTAACTATTTAGAGTCAATTTGGGGTTGATCACTCTAATGAGGCTTTAAATAATGTTTAGTTAGGAACTTAGTTCTAATTAATTAATATGGAGCCGGTTACAAAAGGGGTTCCCAGGTAACCGACCGCGTGCATGTCAAAGTATTAGCCTTAGATTTGAATTAAATGATAAATGTTAGAATGCCTAGCAAAATCCCAAAATCCCCCGAATCGATCACGCTTCAATCTTTTTCTCTTTAATTTTTCCCGTAAGCGATTAATTTCTCTTGTTGCATGATTAAATCCCCCTCTTGTTACGGAACTCAATTGATCGATTAATTTCAATTTCAAACTTTAATTTCAATCACGTCAAGTCCTTCCATGTGGATCGACCCGACTACCACTAACTGCAAAGCTCAATTGTAGCGGAATTATAAATGTTATTTTGGCGGGACTCGACACCCCAAAATTTATAGGATATTCAAAAATCCTAGTACCAGATACCCCCACTCACATGTCTCTACCTGAATGATTTGGATCAAATCATTTGTAACAATTACAAAGTGGGTCGTATCAATAGTGTTACCAGGATAAGGCACCTAACCTTATCCATATACTATAGACCATTTAGGTTATTACTTGAACACGATCCTCCTGTATGTCAACTACATACAGTTCAAGATTACACTAATAACCTTGGATTTTATTTATATAATGAATATTATAAATTGCGAATAATAATAATAATATAATTATCAAATAATTATTAATTAATTACGAGGCTTTAGGGCATAAATCCCAACAATCTCCCACTTGCACTAAAGCCGGCGAGACATGTATCTTAGGGAATACTCTACACCCAACATTTTCTCCCACTTGCCTTAGTGAAGATGAGACCTGTCTCATAATCCTAGACATTCTAGATGACTCTCAAACACTTTAGCCTCGAAAGTCTTTTTACATAGATCAAAACGACTGTCAACTAAAAGTCATCGCGATCCCTACCATGATGCTTTGTCTCTCATCATGATACCTTGTACATTGGTGGTTTCTCACAGTTCCTTAATTTTAGCCAATATACCACTACTTTATCCTAATAAAGTGTGATGGACTTAACCATATCTGGAACGTCGTTCAGATTAACAGGAGACTGTTTTAGCTATATACAAATTATTTTATTGCTTCATAAGAAAAAATATTAACTTGTATATCAAGCTCTACCACCTAAGGTAAACAACGATTTTAATAAATCTTTGTCAAAACAAGCGCATCTCGTAAAGATCAAATCTTTAATCTCATACACAAAATTATAATTTCTCATTTTATCTATAGATATTTTGAGAAAACTTTTTAATTTTCCGCGCAATGGTGATACCATTGGGTTAACTAATATATACTAACCAATTTACTGTCAAATGTTATGTCTCACGTGTACATTAGATTTTCTCCCACTCAAATGTAGATAGACAATCTTATGCTCTCAACATTTTGAGATGTCTGAAGATACTATTCCGTAGACAAGATAAACTTCAGGTAAGAATGATACATTATCATTTTTGAAGTACTACATCATATACCTGACAACAATTTTGTCAATATAAGATGTATGAGACATAGATAACATTTTGTCCCCGAAATCTCTATTTATAGGACATACCCAGTAATTCAAATCATTCATTTGGAATTGGTTAGATAGTCAACATTTTATGTTGGATTGAAATCTTACATCATTCACAATGAGTAATAAGTCATCCACATAAAATATGAGAAAACTCCCCTAAGTAATTAATGATCTTCTTGTCTATACAAGATCATTAATATTTATTCAAAGTCCTAGGTTTTGATACTTTTATCAACCTAACATACAAAAATCTAGTAATTAAATTCATTTCATAAATGAACCTTTACTGCTTGCAAACCTTTTGCTTTTGATTTTTGAAATTGAACTCATGTAATTGATTTGTAAATGCATTCTTTAAGACTTCTTTTCAAAAAAGATTTCTTAAACCTTCACTTGACATACCTCATATGCAACTATAAATTAGGAAATGCTTATATACTCTAATATGACAACAAATGAGAAAGTTTATCCATGGTTTACTTTCTCCCACTATATTAGCCATTAGTCTTATTTTGAATGTATGTACCTTCTTATTTTCAAATCTTTTACTTTTGTAGATATATTCAAAATCTATGGGTTTTACCCCATCACGAATATCTACAAGTTCTAGATAAAGATGAGTACATCTACTCTATCTCGAGATTTATGACTTTGGTCTACTAGTCTTTGTCATTGACCCTCATTTCAACTTTGAGGTCAAGAAGCCCTACATTTTGTCATCTAATACGTCAACTTAGGCTTCATATAAGCTCTTGTAACGGTCGAGTCATCTCATAACTCTCCCACTACGATGAGCCTTATCCAATTCATGACTAGGTCCAAAAGCCGCCGCGAGGCCCCACATGAATCTTACGTTGTGAACCAATGATAGAGACCGTAGGATATGTTGACACATTTCCTTCTCCCACTTACTATTTAAAAATACTTTCTCGAGAGATTCACCCTGATATTGACCCATGTAAACACCTTCCGTAGGGGGACGGTCCAAAGCCGCCTCGAGGCATCACATGAATCTCACGTTGTGAATCTATGGTAGAGACCGTATGGTTATTTTGACATATGTCTTTCTCCCACTAAGTATTTTGAAATAGAGTTTTCTATTACTTAGACAAATTAGGCTAATCTCATTTATCTAAGTTTTTCAATCTACCATTTCATAACCCTTATGTTGGTTAGATTGATTTTAATGTGAATTATCAAGTATATTAAACTATTTAAAACTAATCACATTATGAGCCTGCTTAATGAAATAAAAGAAAATTTGACTAATTCAACCCCAGGCCAGTTCTTAAGTAGAGGTGTTCCTTTTCAGTCAACTTAAGTACCTCACCCGAATAATCTTTCTTAGACAGGGTTCCCTTATAGTCAATTTTTATTTCAAATTCATTAATTTTTAATTAACTATTAATTACTAGATCAATGAACTTCGATTGATTTTAAGCAATGTTTTTAATTCTATTAAAAACTAATTCACCTTATGGATAATCTTGAAATTTTAACAATTTTAAACTCTTTAAAACAAAATTAAAGATTATCATATATTCTAATCTTATTAGAATAAAAGATAAACTAAATTCAAATATTTAAACTATTTAAAGAATGAATTAAATTATCTTTTAAATAAGGAAAGAAAAAATCTAGTCTCATTAGTAAAATATCCTAAGCTTATTTGGAAAATATCCTAATACTTATTGGAAAAAGATATCTCAATCTTATTGGGAAAATATTTCTCAATCTTATTGGGAAAATATTTCTCAATCTTATTGGGAAAAGATTTCCAAATCTTATTAGGAAAAGATTTTCCAATCTTATTAGGAAAAGATTTTCCAATCTTATTAGGAAAAGATTTAGAAAAAAGATTTTCATATCTCATTAGAAAAAAAAATTTCAATCTCATTAAGAAAAGATTTTACAATCTCATTAGGAAAAGATTTCTCAATCTCATTAGGAAAATATTACAATATCGAGAAAAAAATATCTCAATATCGAGGAAAAGATATCTCAATATCTAGGAAAATATATCTTAATATCTAGGAAAAGATATCTCAATCTCATTAGGAAAAAATATCGTAATTTAAAATTTCCAAATATAACAATTATATTGAAAGATATGTTAATATAAACATATTAAGAAATCATCTAATCAAATTAGAAATCATTTTAATCACAATATTTCAAATATAACAATTATATTAAAAATAATTAAAATGCATGATCATGCTTAACTTATGGTGGGATTTTAATCTAGATGACATACTTTATGCAACCAAGCATAATTTAAAACATACATCAACATGCATAATTAGATTTTTAAAAAAAAGCAGCAAAATTGACAGGCATATTTGGCATATCTTAAGAAATTGAAAGCAAATTTGAATTACATTAATTTAAATCCAAGACATATCTTGGTCTTCAAAATCCTCCTTTTTGAGACTTCCAAATTTGAATCCAATTTTCATAACTGAATTTGGACATTCCAAATCAAATCCATAGACATTCCAAATCTGAATTTAAATTTCCAGCTTTTACTTTGGACATTCCAAATATTTCAAATCTGAATCTAAATTTACAGATTTTATTTTGGACATTCCAAATCAAATCTATAGACATTCCAAATCCGAATCTAAATTTCCAGATTTTATTTTGGACATTCCAAACCTAAATCTAAATGTACAGATTTTATGTTGGACATTCCAAACATTTCAAATCTGAAATTCGGTATGATTCACACAAATTGAATCTTCAATTTCGTAATGGCTTCAATTCCACCATCGTTTGACACCATCTTCAATTCCGTAGTGGCTTCAATTCCACCATCGTTTGACACCATCTTCAATTCCGTAGTGGCTTCAATTCCACCATCGTTTGACACCATCTTCAATTCCGTAGTGGCTTCAAATCCACCAATTTCAATTGGTTTCAATCCGTAATGGCTTCAAAAAATGATACAAAGAATTCCCATCTCTTTCGAGTTTCACATTTGATCTAATCAAAGCAATAAAACTAATGTCAAAATATGCCTAAACAATCAATTTTGCAAACCATATATATCACATATATATAAACTTAAAATACCCACCATACACAATTTTAATTCTAAACAAAAACATAGTTGCTCGGATACCAATTGAAGAGAATGAACTCTTCAAACCCACGCAGCGGAAGCGTTTCGAATCGATTCTTTGGTTTTATTTAGAATTAAATTAAAATACATGTTAAGCAAATATATTACCTTTGATGAACAATAGTCTTCTTGTGTTCCTTTTTCCACGAGATCTTCCTCGCTATGACTCGAACACGGGATCAAGGCTTGTGGGAGCTCTTTGAAAGAATGAGAGAACAATTCTCTCTGCAGAGGGTGAATAGTGTGTTTGGTCAACCTTTTGGCTAAACCTAAATGTCTTATTTATAATAAAGCTTTTAGGAATTAATTTAATTTTTTAAAATACATTTTAATATCTAATATATTAAAATATGTATTTTATATTTATTTGAATCTTCTTCAAATATTATAAAATTAATCTTTTATAATATACTTTAAACCAAAGTGAATCTCATTCAAATAAGATATGTATATAGTTTTTAATATTAATGTACCATATACATAAACTATTTCCTCTAATATTTAATGTATCAAATACAATAAATATATTTTACTCTTCTACATTTAATATATTAAATATTAATTTGAATATTTCAAATTTTTCTTTCAACTAAATTGATCTTTTTAGTGTTATTATGAGCTAGCAAGGGGACCTTATGGACCTACAGATTTATAAGCTCCAATGATACAAAATTAATTAATTAAACTCTTTAATTAATTAACTTTCATTCATTAACTTTGGGTCACTCCACTATAGGCCTAAAGTTGCACTCTTATGCACTGTAGAACAAGTTGTGTCCATGGATATAATCATTACATGCAAGTCGATCATTCACGAGTTGTTCGTAATTACAGCTGGGTCAAAAGTTCGTTTTACCCCTGTAATTATATCTTACACCTTAAGTACCACTGATTCTCTAATGAACAACCTATTTATGATCCAACCATAAACCAAGTCCCTCTCGGGCCAGTGAGAGGGTGGGGCCCTATTGTTCAAGTCCCGAAATCAGCACTTAAAGGAACTACTCATCTACTTTCCCTACATGGGAAGGAGTGAATTCCATCTTGTGAAACTTATGTTCCCAACTCCCTATTTGGCCAAGTCCCCAAAATGGTAGCCTTATTGAATCGGCTATAAAGGCCATTCTCACCCATAGAAATCAAAGGACGAGCCCTCACAGGCAGGAGTTCATAACTCACTCAAGATTAAGATCGAGACACATATGATCATCCTGTGAAATATTAATCTTCTCAAATAACGGATTTATAAAGAAAGATTATATA
The DNA here is from genome assembly GCA_028017165.1 of Herpetospermum pedunculosum. NCBI lineage: Eukaryota > Viridiplantae > Streptophyta > Magnoliopsida > Cucurbitales > Cucurbitaceae > Herpetospermum > Herpetospermum pedunculosum. The sequence goes on from CM051522.1 coordinate 37,787,936, forward strand.
TTTTGTGGTCCAGTCTTATACAAACTCATTGTATAGGATACCCCCACTCACATGTCTCTACATGAATGATTTGGATCAAATTATTTGTAACAATTACAAAGTGGGCCGTATCAATAGTGTTATCAGGATAAAGCACCCAACCTTATCCATATACTATAGACTGTTTAGGTTATTTCTTGAACATGATTCTCCCGTATGTCAACTACATACAGTCTGCTAGTTTGAGCAACCCACACCTTTGGTCGAAACACGCCAGCTCGTGCAGGGGTGATCATAGGGTGTTGTGTTGAGGGTGAAGCATCCGAGATCGACGATAATGACAACGGAGGAGAAGAGAGGTTGGGAGAGTCAGACATCTCGGGGCCAGGCTTGGCGGGTGAAGTTGCAGAGGGAAAGGGTGAATCTGATGGATTGATAGGTGTAGGGATGGACATTAGTCCAGGTGTAGGGGTAGAGGTTAGTCCAGGGTGAATTGAGAGTGGTGGGGAGAGTGACGTTTGGTTGGGAAGGGGAAACCATGTCCATATACTTGGGAAATGAGACTCTGTTTCGGTGACATCGGCACACGATCGACCAAAACCATGGCTGAATGGAAACGTATTCTTGTCAAACTTAACATGTCGTGAAACAAACACACGTCCGGTAGAGTTCATGCATTTGTACCCTTTGTGAGAGGGACTCGGGCCAACATAAACACAACGTTCTGAATGAAACTGAAACTTATGGTTTTGATATGGGCGTAGACATGGATAACATGCACAACCAAATGTCTTCAGTGCATTATAGTCAACACTTTTATCAATCAAAATTTTCTTGGGAGATTTACCCCCAAGAACCGAAGAAAGAAGTCTATTGCCAAGAAATGTTGCACTCAGAAATGCGTCCCACCAGTAGCAAAGCGGCATAGAGGCTTGGGCTAACAGTGTCAACCCTGTTTCAACTATGTGTCGATACTTCCGTTCAGCCCGTCCATTTTAAGAAGATGTGTAGGGACAGGAAAATCGAGATTCGATGTCCATTTGAGCACATACCTGGTGTACCCGTTTATACTCTGTGCCGTTATTCGATTGTAACACCTGAAGGGAAGCATTAAACTGAGTGCGAACCATGGAGAGAAAGTGATGAAAAAATGTCAACGTGTCACTTTTCTGTTTCAACGGATATATCCACACAAACCTACTGAAGTCCGAAGATGCAATTGGCCGGGCGGGACCCCATAAGTTAGTGTGAACTAAGGAAAATGGGCGAGACACTCTGGAATTGGAATTAGAATAAGGTAAAGCATGTGACTTCCCAAATTGACAAGCTTTTTGCAAAAGGAAAATGCTTCTTTAGCCTTAACTGGCAGCTTGCACTTTGAAACTACATGATCAAGTACTTTTATTGACGGATGTCCTAAACGTCTATGCCACACAGCTCTAGACACGACTACATTGACAAAAGTAGATAAACTAGATGCAACAAAGGCTGAATGTGCAACACTAGTTCGAAAACCGGGGGGTGGACACAACTTCCTCTTCTCTTTGGTCCATAAAGTATGTATTGCTCCTTCTGGGTCAAACTTGTATAGGTCATCACTGAGTGTGCCCTTCAGCACTTCCTTGCTGGTACATTTGTCCTTAACAAGGCAAAAATTAACATGAAATTCGATAAAAACATTATTGTCACGAGCAAGTTTAGAAACACTGACTAAATTCTTAGCTATCTCAGGGACACACAACACATTTTCCAAATTTAACGAGTCAGTCTTAGTCATCAAATGAGACCTACCAACATGAGAGATTGACAATTCATTGCCATTACCTACAGTAACTGTGGAATTACCTCCATATTCAGACGACCCGTACATATGTGAGTGGTCAGCTGTCACATGATTCGACGCTCCACTATCAACATACCAATTTGAGTCCATTACAGTCTCAGGATTGGCGATAAACGGATTATTGCCTTGAGGTATAACGTAAGCAACATAATTAGTGAAAGGATTACCTCCACTTTGTTGGTGTCGTTGTCCACCATTGTACATACCTCTATTTTGATTTTGCCCCGACCCAGTGCTTTGGGTCTCATTTCTCTGAGAGCATACTCGGGCCGAGTGACCATATTTTCCACATATTTGACACGTGGGTTTGTTACTGGCATTGTTGTAGTTGCGATTTCGACCTCGACCTCTAGTACCACCTAGCTAATTGTATCCTCTTTGATTATTGTCGTAGCATCTGTGACTATAGTTGCAACCTTGGCGGTTGTTGTTATTGAAATCACCTTGTGGCCTATGGTTGTTTGTGTTTTTTGTTGCTGCCATGTTTGCAGCGACGTTGTGACTAAACGAGCTAGCACTCTTTTGAGTGTTTTGATATTCGATTCGTTTTTCAAATACCAACAACTCTGATTGTACTTGAGCCCAGGTGATTCCCAGTCTCCCTTGGATCATTGCTACCATAAGGTTGAACTCTTCATCGAGACCTAACAAAACCTGCGAAATCAAAGTTCTTGGTGAAACCAGACTCCCAGCTTGAATTAGATTGTCAGCATGAGATTTCATTAGGCGTAAATTTCACCCATTTTTAAAGACCCTTTTCGAGTCTTCCTCGGCTCTAGACTGCAAACTGAAGAGCTCCAATACTGCCTCCCACAAATCTCGAGCGCTTTCATATCACATCACTTGCGTGGCAACTTCGGCGGTCATTGAGATGTACAACCACCCAAGAAGTAACTGGTATGTGGTAACCCATGCTTCAAACATTGGGTTTGTTGTTGAGGTTACACTAGACGTTTCAATGCTGCTCGCCTCACCATCTGAGATTGTTATCTTCTCTGGTGTGACGTCTGCGGCTTGTCGGATGAGCTTCGGTGGGCAAGACTCCTCTCCAGTCAAGTGCCCTTCCAATTTGTAGCTTCGCAGAATGGGGAGAACAAGATTTTTCCAGAGCAAGAAGTTTCCCCGCTCTAGCTCAATTGTGGTAATTTGGTTGAGGAGTTGGTTTAATGGGGGTCTAGTGAAGGTCGTCATTACGAACGGTAATGCAATAAAAGTGGAGGTGATCGAGGAAGTGACGTTGGTCATCTTGTGCTCTGATACCAAGTTAAGGTTCTCAAAAGAATGGGGAATAGAGAGAACTTCTCTGTATAATATTTCAATGTGTAATTGGGTTTCAACACCCTGTATTTATACACAAATGGAACACCTATTTAGGGTTCATGATAACAACAATAACAAAAAAGATCATGATAGTAGAGATTTTAGGGAAATATACATAACCATAAGGCACACAAATAACTAGCTCTTAACAGAAGTTGTTGAATGAAGTTACTGGATATTGGAGGCTTGAGTGGTATCTCTAATAGATCTTCTTTGATTGGCTTGCTAACTTGTGATCTTCTTGGACTCTTCAACTTGTATGTTATTGAAGGTTTTCGGCTTGTAGCTTATTGAAGGTCTTTAACTTTTAGCTTATTGAAGGTCATCGACTTGTAGCTTCTTGAAGGTCTTCAGCTTCTAGCTTATTGAAGGTCTTCGACTTGTAGCTTCTTGAAGTTCTTCGGCTTGTTGCTTATTGAAGATCTTCATCTTGTAACTTATTGAAGCTCTTCGACTTTATAGCTTTTTTTGAAGGTCTTCGGCTTGGGACTCTTCGAGGCTCTGACTGTTGAAGCTTCTGATCCCTTTGGATTCTGGGTGAATGTTGAACGGTGAATGTCGAATCTTGGAGCTTTTGTCTCACAGTTCCCTAATGCTCTCCGTGCCCCCTCCTCTAATGAATGGTGGTCTCCTCTATTTAAAGAGTTTGGTGGACCATAGTATGGGCTTGGACCTGATTGACTTTTTGGCCCAAACTTTTGAACGGTAGCTTATTTGGGCTTAATCCAATCATTAAGTTATGAGAAATTTTCAAGAATAGCTAGGAATAAAAAACTCATTGAAAAATAGCTAAGAAAGTTTCATATTTTCATTCCATGACTACCACAATTTGAGGGAATGAAGTTGACAATTTTCATCCCAATTATACGTTTGGTATATACGCTTTTTACAGACAGCGGACATAACTATTTTTTTTTTTTTTTATATATTTATTTTATTTTAACAATCAGATTCATGCGTTTTGAAGAAAAAGTTTATAACAACAAGATTCATGGGTTTTCAAGAAAAAAAATATCAACAACTTAGATTTGAAATGTTTAACAGCAAAAAAGAAAAGAAAAAAAATACAAATTCATCTCACTAACAACCCTCCTAGATTCATGCATTTTGAAAAAAGAGGTTCATTTTTTTTTCAAAGTTGAAAACACGACAATGTACAGAGACGAGAGTGGAGAGAGACGAAGATCCTTACTCACTCCGAAAATAAGTCATAAAAGGTTTTGTGAGTTGAAATTTCCAGCCCAATTCAAGCGTTCAACGATGTAGAAGGTTGAGGTAAATAGTTTTTTTAAAGGTAGAGGGTTTCAAAGTTGAGAATCGATGACTGTTTCAAATCGATTTGGATAAGGAAAGATTTGCAAATCTCTTAATTCAATGTTGCAAGTAATGATACAATTGATTGAACGTTTTCCCGGGTAAACTCAACATGCATACCAGTTTTAATGTTTTTTAGTATCATTTGTGCAATGCTCACGGATTAATGACTTATGATGTATATACAGGCATATACTTCATATGATATACTTGCATGTACATTGTTATAGATGTAACTACGAATATATACCCACACTAGAAGTTATCGAGGGCCCCCATTTTTATAATTTTCTTACAACCGTCTTTGAACATTTTAAATTGTTTATTATCATTTGTCCAATGCTCACAGAGTAATGGTTTATGGTGAATATACACACATATACATTATATGATATACTTACATGTACGTTGTTATAGATGTAACTACGAATATATACCCACACTATAAATTATCGAGGGTGCAATTTTTATAATTTTCTTACAACCGTCTATGAACATTTTAGTTTTTATAAACATCAATATGCTGGAAATTTAATTGCTTATATAATTTTCTTACGGGCTATGTTATACTTACACGTACGTTCACCAATTAATGGCTTATGTATATACACATATACTCCATATGATATACTTATATGTACATGTAACTTCGAATATATACACACATTAGAAATTATCGAGAGCACCATTATTATAAATTTTTTCACAACTGTCTATGAAAATTTTAGTTCAAAATTAATTTGAATTAATATTCCATATTAGATTTTATTGAATTTTGTTTACATGTTTCGATTTAATTGGTGGTTGTTATCATTATTTTGACCATATCTTAATTTTTTATTATTTTTCCCATGATTCTCTCTCGAAATAAATCTTTATTTGTTTCCAGGATTCTCTCTAATAAATCTTTTTTTTTTTTTTTTGTAGGAAGTTTGAGTTCAATGCTCCAACGTTTACATGCATGGCAGGGTAGTTTCGTCCAAACGTATTGTAAATATTATTCTAAATATAGAAGTTAACAAAATAATTGAGTTAGCTATTTTTCAACTTGCACTTCTAAATTTCAGCTATTCTTGTAGTTGGCTGTTACGTCTCCGAAAGTGACACATTTAGGACTTGTTTTCTATAGAAAGATGTGCACTCTTAGGTGTTTTTTGGTAGGGTTTAGCTTGAACTCGTGCTTATATATGAGAATTAGAAGAATGAAGCTAAATTAGGACTTATATGCAAAAGGAAAGAAAAGGAATTAAAAACGAAGTTAAAGGACTAAAAATTGCCCATTGTGGAAGCATTGCGGAAACATTGCTAAAACCGCAATGTTTTAAGTGAAATCCGTAAGTTGTCTAACCTTTTTCTGTTTTGTTCCGATCTTTCAGGGATCCATTCTTTCTCCTGCAGCCACGTAGAAGTACGATGTTGAGAATGGATGGTTCTCCTTGACCCAATCGCACCTGCAGAATACTATAAAAGGAGGTCAAAGTGGAAGGTTGAAACACACTCGAAAAGCGTAGAACTCTCTTCGCAGCGCAGCTTTTTCTCCTGTTTTTCCCATTCGGTAGGAAGAAACACGTGACTAAAGCATGTAGGATAGCTCTCGAATGCATTTATTGTATGTAAGCTTCATCCCGCGGGCAATTTCGATTGGCCATCCATTTTGTCCAAAGAACTCCTAACCTCTGAAAGAAGTAAGAGTTCAGAGTCATACACTCATGCTAGCCTCTCAAGGTAACCAGAAACCGACCTAGGAATAGGCGTGTTCCTAGTACAAACCAATACTTGCTGTTTTAAAAAGATGCTTAAGACCTTACTTGGGCATGAGTAAACTAAAGGATCTAATGCATGAAATCGGAAGATACATGAGAATGAGTTAGTTTGATGCATGAAGAGTTGATCTACTGCTTGAGAATCGTGTGAAAAAACCTATAGAGGAGTCATTAGTAGCCCTTGTTTCCACACTTTTCGCACAGTCCACTGTTAGCAACATTGCGATATAATTGCTGTTTCCGCAATTCCCTTAGTTAAAATTCTGCCTTAGCTATTTTTCTCTTCGTTTGTTATCCTCTTCTCTTTACATTCAAGTTTATTATTTACTTACACTTGCTTATGCTTCCATCCTTTACACCTTCCTTAGTAATTAGGCACAACAAAACCAAATCTACCTCACTTAATCCACTCATTCTTACTTAACAAAACACTTCGCGAGTAACTAAGAATAAATCTCTGTGGGAAATCGAATGAAAAAATACTTATTACTTGCTACAAGATCATGGATGCTTGCATGTTCTGAGTGCTCTACCATTGCATATTTATTTTAAACATTGAGCACGCAACAAGTTTTTGGCACCGCTGCCGGGGATTTAGTTTAGTGAAAACAAAGTTTGTTAAGTTAGTAATACAAAGTTTAATATCCATTGGAACTAATCTATTCCCATTTCTTTTGCAGGTACCATTGGGTTAGTTTATGAATGAGTGTTGCGTGCTCAATGTGTAAAGATAAATAAGCAATAAGGTAGAGAGAGCACTTAGAACATGCAAGCATACATGGTCTCACAGCAAGTAGTAAGTATATTTCATTCGTTTTTTCCACAGAGACTCATTTTTAGCTATTCGCGAAGTGTGATTGTTAAGAAAGATGGGATGAGTTTGATGGGGTAAAATTGGTTTTTAATTATCTACTTTTTGCTGAATGTATAAAGGGATATAACATAAACAAATGCAAGTTGAAACTAGACTTAAAAGACAAGAGATGGAATTAACAAACGAGGAAGAAAACAGCTAAACAGAATGAAAATCTGGCAGAATTGCGAGGACCGCAATGTTACCGCAATTAAATAACAGCGAAACTGAGTAAATGGGTGAATTAAGGGCTACTAATGACTATCCTATAGGCATTTTATTACGATTCTCAAGCATTGGACCAACTCTCTATACATCAAACTCACTCTATCTCAAGTATCGTCCGATTCCATGCATTAGAGTCTTAAGTTTACTCGACTTCAAAGTAAGGTCTTAAGCATCTTGTTAAAACAGGAGTGTTTAGTTTGTACTAGGGAAACGCCTATTCCTAGGCCGTTTCCTGATTACCATGAAAGGCTAGCATGATTATATGACTCTGAACTCTTACTCCTTCCAGAGGTTAGGAGTTCTTTGGACAAAATGGATGGCCAATCGAAATTGCCCGTGGGATGAAGCTTACATACAATCAAATGATTCGAGAGCTATCCTACATACTTGATGCACGTTTTTTAGCCTATAGTTCTGTCATTAGCATGCCCCTAAGTGGCTTAGCTACTCATGGATATATGGAGAACAGAAAGGGTAGATAAAACAGACATGCTTAGAAGAGAAATATGCTTAAGACAATAAGACAAAACGTAGCAGCAGAAGGTGGAAACTGTGAAATGCAGAATTTTACTTTGATTACTTTGAATGTTTGAACGACAAAGGAAAGCTTCAAAAGAAATGATTCAAAGACAGACAACAACGAAATGCAGTAATTAAAGCACTAGGCTAAGAACAACAATGATCAAACTGGAAATAAGAAGAAGAACGACAGAAAAGCAGTAAAGGTGCTTGAAAAGCTTCGTTGTAGTCGCCTCGAATGAAGGGGATGACAGGTCAGCCTTGCTTGGATGAATCCAATCGAGAGAGAAGAAGAATCTTCTCTCCTTCCTATCAGATTATCGATTCCAACAGCTGAGACTCTCACTCCAACAGACGGCAAAGGAAAACAGAGAGAAATGATGGACTGCGAGAAGACTTCTGCGCTTCGAATGATTATCAAACCTCCGACTTTGGCCCCTTTTTATAGTAGTTTGCAGGTGCGTTTGGGCCAAGGAGAACCATCAATCTTCAACGTCATATATCCGAATGGATGGAGGAGAAAGAATGAATCCCTGAAATTACGGAAATTAACGGAAAAAGATCAGTCAACTTACGGTTTTCACTTGAATAATTGCGGCCTCAGCAATGTTTTCGCAATGCTGTCGCAATGCAGCTTTTTTCATTCTTTTCCTTCGGTTTTCAACCCTTTTTCTACCTATTGTACATAAGTCCTAGATTAGCTACCTTCTTCTAATTCTCATATTAAAGCATAGGTTTAGGCTAAATGCTATCAAAAACACCTAGAAGTGTACATCTTCTTAAGCTAAATGGGTCCTAAATAAGTCACTTTCAGAGACTTAACACACCCCCAAACTTAAGGGTTTGCTTGTCCTCAAGCATACTAAGGACTTACCTAGGCTGCTGTTTCTTCTTTTTTAACCACTTACTGACTCCCTTATATCCCTATCTATAGCACTGCTGTCCTGTGACACACTTCTCAGTTTAAAACTACCCTCTTATCTAGCTTCTTCTGACTCCGCCTGCCTAACACTCACCTGCTTTTATTAACTTCCTACAACTGATCTATTTGCTTTTGTCATATCATGCCACTATCCCTAAGGTTTCAAATTCTGCCTAGCTTTACCTCAGACTCAGTACATGCTTCTAGCTTTACTTTTAATGTGTCTAGGAATCCTTAGAGTCATGCCAGTCTTAGTATTAACGGTGACAGTAGTACTTTCAAGAACAACCTAAACCCTGGCATCACTACATTGGAAAAACACTCATCTCCCTAAACAAACCTACAAGTTACAACTTTGTGCTTAGCTAATTGAGGATCAGAGTTCTTTTTAAATAGGACACCTAAGCCACAAAGTTATAACTCCTAGGTCTACATTCTTCTTCCCTATTCTTTTCCCTTTTTTTTTTTCTTACTTAGGTGGGACCTCTCATTTGGTTGCCTTTTGATGCAATGCCACTTGTGGGTCACACACTTGGCACTGATTACTTAGCAACCTAAGAGAAACCCCCCTCTTTATTCTATTTTTCATCATTTTTTTTCAGTTCATCATTTTTTGTAAGGGAGAAGAAGAATGCTTATGTTTCTAAGGGAGAGAGGAATGTTCCTAGGCCTAGGGTGGCCTCCCCCAAACTTCAACTACTCATTGTCCCCAATGAGTGTCTGAGGTGGCACACCCCCAAACTTGTCCTAGAAGCATCTAGTCTAAGGTAAAACAAAGAGAATCTAAAGCCCTAGGCATAGACAGAACATTGAAAAGAAAATATCACAGTAGCAGAAAATTAACAAAAAACAGACAGTTAAGGGCTTAAAGCTGTGCATGCTGAGCTTTTTAGAGGTCGATTTAAACTATCAAAGGGTGTCCTATGACACTCATCCAGCATGCATTTAGATAAGCTATATAAGGCGGTCATGTTAGCAGGAAAAGATACTATTTAAACAGATCACAGCCTAGCTAAACAGACAGTCCAAAACATGCTTTTAGTCATGAAAATTGCGGGTACCGCAATTATTTCGCAATTCAATCCGGGCAGATATAACATTGATTAGGGCCCCTCAGCATGCTTTTTCCTGTTACTCACGCATCCTAAAAATAAAGCTAAACTATCCTACCTAGTCAGCTAACATCAGACTAGACTAAGCAAAAGAAAAAACATAAAACTAAACATTAAAAACAGATAAAAAGTTGAACACAAAACAGCATAATGCACATGATCCTATCAGAAAACAGAAAAATTGTTTTTTTTTATCCTAAGGGAACAGCAATACTCCCTTTAGTGCACTTCAAACCAGCACTCAATTCTCGTCATCCTCATCTGGTTGCCTCGGCCGTGGGGGCACCCATGGAGTTAGGAGATTGGTAGGGAAGTCCGGGAAGATGCACCCCAGCTGGTCTGCAACTTCCTTATCCCTCGCCTGCGCATAAGTGGCCCATTGAGCCATTCTTCTCTGCATATCCATTAAGCAGGCCATGGATAGCGACTGTTCAGCAGCCAGCCTATCCAGTTCAAACTCCATATTCCCCTTTCTTCTCAGCCTCAGGTTAGCAGGCAGCTCCAAATGGCCTGTGTAAGGCATCTGCTGCTCCAGGCGCTCGGTGGGGACTCCTGCAAGCAAACATAGCTTGGTTATGGTATTAGGGAAAAACAAGGGTCCCTTACCTTTCTTTGCGCACTCAGCAATGGCAGCTGACATGATCTCCCCCACATTGACCGTGAGACCGCGCATGATGGCATAGACCAGCAGTGATCTACTCTGGTTGATTGTCGTCTCGTGGGTCACGGGGGACAGCTTTCTCCTCACAAAGGCAAACCAAACAGCTGCCTTTGCTGTCAGATTTGCACTCATTAAGGTGTGCCTCCCATTGCGTGAGACAGTCCACGCTGCTTCAGGCTGGCCAATTGTGCGAATGGCCTCTTCCAGCACTGCCTCAGTCGGCTCATCAACTATCCGCGCATAATCTGTGTGCGTTTGGCCCTTGAGACCAAAGGCTTCATTGATGGCTTTGGCTGAGAAATCCACTTCCACCCCTCTGACCACAGACAGGCCATCCTCAGGGCTGAGCACATTGGCGTAGAAATCGTACACCATGCTCGTGTAGGCTGGATTAGGCGGTCTGCAAAATTCCTCCCAGCCGTGGTTGATCACTCCTGCGCGCAAGAACTGCGGCAGGTCAGCGAGTCGGTCGAGGAAGCCTTTCTCGTGCAACAGGTCCCTCTTCCTCAGCTCAACACCCCTGGATTCAGCATCAGATGAGACATACCTCACTGACTGAGGTTCGTCTTCAGGGTAGAGCTTGGCCTTCCCCTTATCTGCTGGCTTGGCTGCCTCGGCAGCCTCAACCTTGAGCCTTTTGAGTGATGGCTCCGTGCTTTCTTTGTCTGCTGAAGGCACTCTCTTGGCCTTCTTCTTCTTCAGCTTCTTGGATCTCTTGGCCTTGACAATCTTGGCCTTCTTCTTCTTCTTAATGTTGATCTGCTGGAGGCATGCCCCCAACGTCTCTTCCATAGAATCGTCCTGCTGTGCAGGCTCGGCAGGGCTATCTTCCCTCATAGGAGAGAAGACTTCGTCTTCCCCAGCATCTCCACTGCCCTGAGTGGACTCTTGATAATCCCCATAAAGGAATTCCGGATCAGGCCGTGGAGAATTGTGCTCTGCTGATGGTGTCCGCGCAGAACTCAGTGGCGAAGATGGCAGTTCAGGACTCTGCACTGCTGCAGGTGTCGGGTCAGAACTCTGAGGTGCTGGAGACAACCCGGAGCTCTGCGCAGGCGGCGACGACTCTGCGCTTGGCACTGGTTCAGATGGTGCAGGACTACGCGCAGGTGATGCAGACGGCGACGAACCTTCTTTGGCTGACTCGTGGGATGCACGATCAGTTTCTTGACTCTCCACAGAGGGAGTCTTTGCTGTGCTTGGTTCGGCGGCCGTCTTGACACTCCACCGGCGTTTCTTGGGCGTGCCCACTGGCTCAGATGGTCCCGCAGGAATCTCAGTGACCACCCTCCACTTCTTCCTACGGATAGGAAGCTTAGGAAGAGGTCCGGTGCGAACGGCACCATCATCTGCAAGGGTGAGCAATGCTTCCCTCGCAGCCGCTTCAGCTGCGTCATCAGCCTTCTTCTTGGCTGCAGATCTCTCCGCTCGTGTGAACACCATTGCTGAGTCTTGAAGATCTTGAGAGAATAATCAAAGATGGAGAGAATCGCTGAATTCTTGGAGAGCAAAGAGAGAGATAATCGTATCGATCGAGCGCCTTCCAACGGATATAAAGGCAACGGAAAAAAAAAATCCCAACGGCTCTTTTTGCGGATCCAGCAATTCTAGCGCAATTCTAGGGATATTATTTCATCAAAATCTCCAACTTTGCGCGTCCGTATCTTTTATTTGGCTCAACCGTTTCTCGATTTTTAAAGCTGGATTTACTCTCCTTGATCCCCTCTTTCGAATCCTTGCAAAAACAAATAAAACAAACATTAAATACGCAGTTAAAATTACACCACAAAACATACAAACGATAACCGGAAAAACAGAAAAAATAAACTAAGGCATTGGCCTTGACTAAACGAGCACAGTAACCACTCGTTCTCTCTCGTTCTTTTTGTCATGCTTCAGTCAAGAGGAAGGCCGAGAGAGTCTTCACATCTCCTTCCTCATAGTAGTGCTTCAATCTAGCACCATTGACTATAAATGGCTGTCCTTGCTGCAAGTTTTTTATCTCTATCGCACCATGAACAAAAACATTAGTAATAACAAATGGACCCGACCATCTGGACTTTAGTTTGCCCGGAAATATCTTTAGACGTGAGTTAAATAATAGGACAAGTTGGCCTTTCCTAAAGTCTTTGATCCTAAGTCTACTGTCGTGCCATATTTTGGTCTTTTCTTTATACATTTTGGCATTCTCATAGGCCATATGCCTAAGCTCATCAAGTTCATGTAGCTGCAAAGACCTTAATGTCCCCGCATCCTTTACACAAAAATTCAATTCCTTCATGGCCCAAAATGCTTTGTTTTCTAACTCAAGTGGCAAGTGGCAAGCCTTGCCATACACCAACCTATAGGGAGACATGCCTAGGGGTGTCTTATATGCTGTTCTATAAGCCCAAAGTGCATCCTCAAGCTTAAATGACCAGTCTTTCCTATTAGGTTTGACCACCTTTTCTAGGATGTTCTTTATCTCCCTATTGGAAATTTCAGCTTGGCCATTCGAGTGTGGGTGATAGGGAGTAGCTACCCTATGTCTAATGTTATATTTAGCCAATATCTTCTCCATAGCCTTATTAATGAAATGTGACCCCTCATCACTAATGATAGCACGAGGAGTCCCAAATCTAGTGAAAATGTGCCTATGCAAGAAGCTAGTGACTGTTTTAGCATCATTATTAGGACATGCTTTGGCTTCTACCCACTTGGACACGTAGTCTACTGCTACCAAAATGTAAAGGTTACCTGATGATGGAGGGAATGGTCCCATGAAATCAATGCCCCACACATCAAAGAGCTCCAACTCTAAGATGTAGGTGAGGGGCATCTCATCCTTGCGACTGAGGTTACCTGTCCTTTGGCATTCGTCACAGCTGTGGGCATAGTTGTGGGCGTCCTTGAAGATTGTTGGCCAATAGTAGCCACTCTGAAATACCTTCGCAGCTGTTCTTTGACCACCACAGTGTCCACCGTAAGGAGATGAGTGACAGTGCTGCAGCACAGACTTCGCTTCAGCAGCTGAAACACACTTCCTTAACAACCCATCAACACAGGTTCTGTAAAGTGTGGGGTCATCCCAGATGAATTTCCTTGCTTCATGAAGGAACCTCTTCTTCTCTTGTCCTCCCTTGAACACTGGTAATACCTGTGATGCACGGAAGTTAGCAATGTCAGCAAACCAAGGTTCCTCATCGTTATCACGATGAGCCAAAGCAAAGACATGTTCATCTATAAAAGCATCAGAAATTGCGGTCTCCGCAATTTTTTCGCAATTGTGCTGCAATCGAGACAGGTGATCTGCAACCACATTTTCACAACCTTTCTTGTCCCGAATGTCCAAATCAAATTCCTGCAGCAATAACACCCATCTAATCAATCTAGGCTTAGCGTCAGCCTTCCTCATAAGATATTTTAAAGCAGAATGGTCAGTGTATACAATGGTCCTAGTGCCTACAATGTAATTTCTAAATTTTTCGCAAGCAAACACTACAGCAAGCATCTCTTTTTCAGTAGTTGTATAATTACATTGAGCCTCATTCAAGGTCTTACTAGCATAATAGACAGGGTGTGTTAGCTTGTCAATCTTCTGTCCTAACATGACTCCTACAGCATAGTCACTGGCATCACATAGCATCTCAAATGGGAGATCCCAATTTGGTCCGACTATGATAGGTGCTGTGACTAGTGCCTCTTTAAGGGTTTTCCAAGCTACTACACATTCTTTAGAGAAGATAAATGGTCTATTTAGCTCTAGAAGCTCGCACAGAGGCTTGGCTATCTTAGAAAAGTCCTTAATGAACCTTCTGTAGAAGCCAGCGTGCCCTAAGAAGCTTCTAATGGCTTTGACATTCTGGGGCTCTACCAACTTCTCTATGATCTCTATCTTGGCCCGATCAACTTCTACACCTGCCCTTGACACTCTATGTCCTAAGACAATCCCTTCGTCTACCATAAAATGGCACTTTTCCCAATTTAGGACTAGGTTGGTCTCCTCACACCTAGCCAGGACTTGTCCTAAGTTTTCTAGACAGGTTTTAAATGAATCCCCAAAAACTGAGAAGTCATCCATGAATATTTCTATCATGGACTCATCCAACTCGGAGAAGATTGCCATCATGCACCTTTGGAAAGTTGCCGGTGCATTGCATAAGCCAAAAGGCATTATGCGGAAGGCAAACGTTCCAAAAGGGCAAGTGAAGGTGGTCTTCTCTTGATCCTTAGGGTCTATAGTAATTTGATTGTAGCCTGAATAGCCATCTAAGAAACAATAGTAGGCTCTACCAGCTATTCTGTCTAGCATCTGGTCAATGAACGGTATAGGGAAATGGTCTTTTTTAGTCTCTTTATTTAATTTTCTGTAATCCATACACACTCTCCACCCTGTGACAGTCCTTGTTGGAATCAGTTCGTTGTTCTCATTGACTACCACAGTTATTCCCCCCTTTTTAGGTACACATTGGATGGGGCTCACCCACTGGCTACTAGCTATGGGAAAAATCACTCCTGCATCTAACCATTTTATTATTTCTTTTTTTACTACCTCTTTCATAGAGGGGTTTAGCCTACGCTGGTGATCTACCCTCGGTGTGTGCTCTTCCTCTAGTATAATTTTGTGCATGCAATAAGAAGGGCTAATGCCTCGAATATCAGCAATAGTCCATGCTATAGCCTTCCTATGTTGCTTAAGCAGTAAAATTAATTCACCCTCATGCTGTTCACTTAGTTTAGAAGAAATAATTACGGGCAGTGTATCATTATTTCCTAAATATGCATATTTGAGGTGAGTGGGTAGTGGTTTTAGTTCTAAAACAGGTGGATGCTCAATGGAGGGCTTTAACGGATTTAGAGTTCTATCAGTTAAATCTACATTCATACATACATGCTGGGGGTTATCTACAGGCATGTCCATTATATCAGATACATTTAAGTCAGCTACATCTAATCCTACATATTCATTGGCATGTTTGGTTAATAACACATGCTCTAATTGTTCTTCCATCAGTGAGTCAACAATATCCATGCTAGCACAGGATTCAAGGTCAGAGGGATACCTTAAAGCTTTATATACACTAAACTTTACCTCTTCATCATGAACCCTCATAGTAAGCTCACCTTTTTGAACATCTATTAGTGCCCTACCTGTGGCTAGAAATGGTCTACCTAGCAGGATGGGGACCTCCTTGTCTGCCTCATAGTCCAGGACAATGAAATCTGCAAGGAAAATAAATTTGTCAACTTTAACTAGAATATCCTCAATCTTACCTTCTGGATATGCGATGGATCTGTCTGCTAGTTGTAAAGTGACTGTGGTTGGACGTGCTTCTCCCATTCCCAACTGGCGGAATAGGGACAGGGGCATGAGATTTATGCTGGCGCCCAGGTCACAAAGCGCTCTGCCCACGTGCTTGCCTCCAAGTTCTACAGGTAAGGTGAAGGAACCAGGATCCTTCTCCTTCTTGGGCAGCTTGTTCTGGAGGATGGCACTGCACTCCTCGGTGAGGTTTACTGTTTCAAACTCACCAATTATTTTTTTGTTAGTAATAATGTCCTTCAAAAACTTTACATAAGAAGGCATAGACTGTAAAACTTCAACAAAAGGAATGTTAACATGCACTTGTTTAAGTATTTCTAAGAATTTATTAAAATGAACTTCCTGTTCTTGCTTCTTCTTAAGCCTTCGAGGGTATGGAGGTGGTGGCACATATGCAGCCACGTCAGGTTGCCTTAGGATAGGTGGAGGCCTTGGAATTTCTTCTACCTCCTCAATAATTGGTTCTAGCCTGACTCCTGATGTGCTAGTTGGTGGTGGACCTTGGTTTGGCAGAGACTCCAGTGGAGCACTAGACTCAGTGTTCTCTACTCTCTTTGGTGTGTCCTTTGTGTTGCTCACCAATGGTCCTCCACTCCTAAGTTCAATTGCTTGAACTTGCTCTTTGCCATCTCTCCTTGGTACCTCGGTGTCAGCAGGGAGTCTACCTTGGGGCCTACTTTTAAGTTCATTGGCTAATTGGCCTATTTGGTTTTCCAGGCTCCTAAGAGTAGCTTGCTGGCTCTGAAGAGTAGCATCATTCTTAGCTATGTATTCCTTGAGTAAGCTTTCTACAGAAGATCCTACAGGTTGATTGTAAGGTTTTTGGTACATTGACTGGTTATGTTGAGGAGTGAAACCAGGTGTTCCACTCGGCCTTGGTTGGTTAGAATTTTGGTTAGTGTTCTGTTGGCCACCCCATGACAGGTTAGGGTGGTTTCTCCAACCAGGGTTATAGGTGTTGGAGTAGGGGTTATTCCTAGGCTGCTGCTGGCTTCCAACATAGCAGACTGAGGATGGATTCCCAGGGCAGTATTCATATGGGTGCCCTTCCCCACAGAATCCACAGATAGGTGCCTCGCCTTGACTTGGTTGGGTGCCCATTGACATGGCTGTGGCGGTATTGGCACTGGTTTGGAGATTGGCCTGAGCCATTTGCTTAACTAGGTTGGTCAGGGCATTTATTTGGGTGCTCATGGCGCTTAGAGCATCCTTGTCTTGAGCCCTAGTTGGCTCTACTGGGTCGTCTGACCACCTACAGTGAGATGTTGAGATCTTCTCCAAGATCTCATAAGCTTCGTTGTAACTCTTGGACAGCATGGAACCACCAGCAGATGAATTTAAAACTTGTCTGGTGCTGGGGTTGCATCCTTTAAAGAAGACTTCTATTTGGATACACCATGGAATGCCATGGTGTGGACATTTAATGAGAAGGTCTTTGAATCTTGTCCAAGCTTCGTGAAGGGACTCACTTGGACCTTGTTTGAACTTTATGATATCATCACGAAAGGTTGAATTCCTATCTGGTGGGAAATATTTGACTAGGAATTTTTCTGCTAAATCTGTCCAATTGAGGACAGATCCTGAGGGTAAGGAATTTAACCATGTTTTTGCTTTGTCCCTTAAAGAGTAAGGGAAAAGATATAACCTCAGGGCTTCTTGGGAAACTCCAGGGATTAGGAATGTGTCACTAACTCCTAGGAAATTCCTAAGGTGGTTATGGGGGTCCTCATTTTCTATTCCAAAGAATTGTCCCACAGTGGACAACATTTGGAACATCACTGGTTTTAACTCGAACGAGTTGGCAGTGATTTCAGGACGGATTATGCTGGGGTTCAGCTCCCCAGGCATAGGTACTAAATATGAAAGAATGGCGCTATCCTTGTCATTCGCTATTTCAATGGGATTGCGAGTGACAGGCACCAGGTTTTGATTTACTCCAGCCATTTCTTCTTGAGGTAATTGCGGAGGAATTGTAGTTCCCGCAATGATTGGAGGTAAAAGGGTTTGTTTAAAGAGACGTTTCTTGGCTCTATTTCTAGCTTTAAATAATCTCTCGGGCTCAGGGTTGAACTCTAGATCACTAGATGGAGTCTCATTCATAAACTACCCTAAATGGTACCTGAAAAAGAAATGAAGATGGATCCAATTCAACGGAAAATAACTTGATGTTTCAAACTTAACAAACTTCGTTTTCACTTAAAATAAGTCCCCGGCAGCGGCGCCAAAAACTTGTTGCGTGCTCAATGTGTAAAGATAAATAAGCAATAAGGTAGAGAGAGCACTTAGAACATGCAAGCATACATGGTCTCACAGCAAGTAGTAAGTATATTTCATTCGTTTTTTCCACAGAGACTCATTTTTAGCTATTCGCGAAGTGTGATTGTTAAGAAAGATGGGATGAGTTTGATGGGGTAAAATTGGTTTTTAATTATCTACTTTTTGCTGAATGTATAAAGGGATATAACATAAACAAATGCAAGTTGAAACTAGACTTAAAAGACAAGAGATGGAATTAACAAACGAGGAAGAAAACAGCTAAACAGAATGAAAATCTGGCAGAATTGCGAGGACCGCAATGTTACCGCAATTAAATAACAGCGAAACTGAGTAAATGGGTGAATTAAGGGCTACTAATGACTATCCTATAGGCATTTTATTACGATTCTCAAGCATTGGACCAACTCTCTATACATCAAACTCACTCTATCTCAAGTATCGTCCGATTCCATGCATTAGAGTCTTAAGTTTACTCGACTTCAAAGTAAGGTCTTAAGCATCTTGTTAAAACAGGAGTGTTTAGTTTGTACTAGGGAAACGCCTATTCCTAGGCCGTTTCCTGATTACCATGAAAGGCTAGCATGATTATATGACTCTGAACTCTTACTCCTTCCAGAGGTTAGGAGTTCTTTGGACAAAATGGATGGCCAATCGAAATTGCCCGTGGGATGAAGCTTACATACAATCAAATGATTCGAGAGCTATCCTACATACTTGATGCACGTTTTTTAGCCTATAGTTCTGTCATTAGCATGCCCCTAAGTGGCTTAGCTACTCATGGATATATGGAGAACAGAAAGGGTAGATAAAACAGACATGCTTAGAAGAGAAATATGCTTAAAACAATAAGACAAAACGTAGCAGCAGAAGGTGGAAACTGTGAAATGCAGAATTTTACTTTGATTACTTTGAATGTTTGAACGACAAAGGAAAGCTTCAAAAGAAATGATTCAAAGACAGACAACAACGAAATGCAGTAATTAAAGCACTAGGCTAAGAACAACAATGATCAAACTGGAAATAAGAAGAAGAACGACAGAAAAGCAGTAAAGGTGCTTGAAAAGCTTCGTTGCAGTCGCCTCGAATGAAGGGGATGACAGGTCAGCCTTGCTTGGATGAATCCAATCGAGAGAGAAGAAGAATCTTCTCTCCTTCCTATCAGATTATCGATTCCAACAGCTGAGACTCTCACTCCAACAGACGGCAAAGGAAAACAGAGAGAAATGATGGACTGCGAGAAGACTTCTGCGCTTCGAATGATTATCAAACCTCCGACTTTGGCCCCTTTTTATAGTAGTTTGCAGGTGCGTTTGGGCCAAGGAGAACCATCAATCTTCAACGTCATATATCAGAATGGATGGAGGAGAAAGAATGAATCCCTGAAATTACGGAAATTAACGGAAAAAGATCAGTCAACTTACGGTTTTCACTTGAATAATTGCGGCCTCAGCAATGTTTTCGCAATGCTGTCGCAATGCAGCTTTTTTCATTCTTTTCCTTCGGTTTTCAACCCTTTTTCTACCTATTGTACATAAGTCCTAGATTAGCTACCTTCTTCTAATTCTCATATTAAAGCATAGGTTTAGGCTAAATGCTATCAAAAACACCTAGAAGTGTACATCTTCTTAAGCTAAATGGGTCCTAAATAAGTCACTTTCAGAGACTTAACAATGAGCATTCAAGTAGCGATCTAGAGTTCAATCCTGAGCCTGAGAGATTACATAGGGCCAGAAACAAAGCTAAGAAACGTCTCTTTAAACAACCCTCTATACCTCAAACAATTGCTGATTCTGCGGAGTCTTCACAATTCCTACACATCGAAATGGAAAGACCAGTCCCAAATCCGGTACCTACCACTCGCAATCCCATCGAAATAGCGAATGATAAGGATAGTGCCATCCTCTCCTACCTAGTACCTATGCCTGGGCAGCTAAACCCAAGCATAATCCGCCCTGAAATTACTGCCAACTCATTCGAGTTAAAGCCAGCAATGTTCCAAATGTTGTCCACTGTGGGACAATTCTTTGGAGTGGAAAATGAGGACCCCCACAACCATCTTAGAAACTTCCTAGGAGTTAGTGATACATTCCTTATCCCTGGAGTTTCCCAAGAAGCTTTGAGGCTTTACCTTTTCCCTTACTCTTTAAGGGATAAAGCCAAAACGTGGTTAAACTCATTACCTTCCGGATCGGTTCTCAATTGGACAGATTTGGCGGAGAAATTCCTAGTAAAATATTTCCCACCTGATAGGAATTCAACCTTTCGTGATGACATAATCAAGTTCAAACAAGCCGAAAACGAATCTCTTCACGAAGCTTGGACAAGGTTCAAGGACCTTCTGCTTAAATGTCCACACCATGGCATCCCATGGTGTATCCAAATAGAAGTCTTTTTCAAAGGATGCAACCCCAGCACCAGGCAAGTGCTAAATTCATCAGCTGGTGGTTCCATGCTTTCCAAAAGCTATAACGAAGCCTATGAGATCCTGGAGCAGATCTCAGCATCTCACTGTAGGTGGTCAGATGATCCAATAGATCCAAGTAGAGTTCAAGATAAGGACGCACTCAATGCCATGAGTAGCCAAATAAGCGCTCTGACCAACCTAGTTAAACAAATGGCTCAAGCCAATCTCCAAACTAGTGTCAACACCGCCACAGCCATGTCATTGGGCACCCAGAAGAATCAAGGTGAGACACTAATCTGTGGGTTCTGTGGGGAAGGGCACCTGTATGAATACTGCCCTGGGAATCCAGCCTCAGTCTGCTATGTGGGAAGCCAGCAGCAGCCTAGGAACAACCCCTACTCTAACACTTACAATCCTGGTTGGAGGAACCACCCAAATCTCTCTTGGGGTGGCCATCAGAATACTAACCAAGCCCCCAACCAGCCAAGACCGAGTGGAACACCTGGTTTTACTCCCCAAAATAGCCAATCCATGTATCAAAAACCATACAACCAACCAATAGGGTCATCTGTAGAAAATCTACTTAAAGAGTACATTGCAAAGAATGATGCTACTCTACAAAGTCAGCAAGCTACCCTCAGGAGCCTAGAGAACCAAATAGGGCAGTTAGCCAATGAACTAAAAAGTAGGCCCCAAGGTAGACTACCTGCTGACACTGAGGAGCCAAGAAGGGATGGGAAATAGCAAGTTCAAGCAATTGAACTTCGAGGTGGGAGACCATTGGTGAGCAACACTAGAGAAACCCCAAAGAGAGTAGAGAATGAAGAGTCTAGTGCTCCACTGGATTCTCTGCCAAACCAAGGTCAACCATCAACAAGCACAGCAAGGGCAAGGCTGGAACCAATTGTAGAGGAACCAGAAGAAATTCCAAGGCCTCCACCTATCTTAAGGCGACCTGAAGTGCCTACATATGTGCCACCACCTCCATTCCCTCGAAGGCTAAAGAAAAAACAAGAACAGGAAGTGCACTTTAATAAATTTTTAGAAATCTTTATGCAAGTGCATGTTAATATTCCGTTTGTAGAGGTTTTACAGTCCCTGCCTTCTTATGTTAAGTTTTTGAAGGATATAATCACTAACAAGAAAATTATTGGTGAATTTGAAACAGTGAATCTCACTGAGGAGTGCAGTGCTATACTCCAGAACAAGCTACCGAAGAAGGAGAAGGATCCTGGTTCCTTCACCCTACCAGTGGAGTTAGGAGGCAAGCACGTGGGCAGGGCTCTATGTGACCTGGGAGCCAGCATAAACCTCATGCCTCTATCACTATTCCGCCAGCTTGGAATAGGAGAAGCACGACCTACCACTGTCACCTTGCAGTTGGCAGATAGATCCATAGCCTACCCTGAGGGTAAGATAGAGGATATTCTTGTCAAGGTTGACAAGTTCATTTTTCTTGCAGATTTCATCATCCTGGATTATGAAGCAGACAAGGAGGTCCCCATCCTATTAGGCAGACCATTTCTAGCCACAGGTAGGGCCTTGATTGATGTCCAGAAAGGTGAGCTCACCATGAGGGTTCATGATGAGGAGGTTAAGTTTAGTGTCTTTAAGGCCCTAAGGTACCCTTCTGACTCTGAATCTTGTGCAAGCATGGACATAGTAGATTTACTGATGGAAGAACAGCTTGAGCATGAATTATTGATTAAGCATGCCAATGATTATGTACAATTAGATGTAACTCATTTAAATGTTTCTGAAATAATGGATATACATGTGGATAAAACTCAGCATGTTTGTATGAATAATGATTTGACTGAAAGATCCATGAATCCATTAAAACCATCCATTGAGCATCCACCTATCTTAGAATTGAAACCTTTACCTACTCATCTTAAGTATGTATATCTAGGAAAGGGTGATACTTTGCCTGTTATTATTTCGTCCAAATTGAGTGCAAAGCATGAAATTGAGTTGATATTATTACTTAAGCAACATAAAAAGGCTATTGCATGGACGATTGCTGACATTAGAGGTATTAGCCCTGCTTACTGCATGCATAAGATAATATTGGAAGAAGAACATACACCCCGAGTAGATCACCAACGTAGGTTGAACCCCTCTATGAAAGAGGTAGTTAAAAAAGAGATCATAAAATGGTTAGATGCAGGTGTAATCTTCCCTATAACTAGTAGTCAGTGGGTGAGTCCAATTCAGTGTGTACCTAAGAAGGGGGGGATGACTGTAGTAGTGAATGAGAGCAATGAACTGATTCCAACTAGAACTATTACAGGATGGAGAGTCTGTATGGACTATAGAAAATTGAATAAAGAAACAAAAAAAGATCATTTCCCTCTACCATTCATAGATCAGATGTTGGATAGGATAGCTGGTAGAGCTTATTACTGCTTTCTAGATGGTTATTCGGGATATAACCAGATCACCATAGACCCTGTGGACCAGGAGAAAACGACCTTCACCTGTCCCTTTGGAACGTTTGCTTTTCGCAGAATGCCTTTTGGCCTATGCAATGCACCAGCAACTTTCCAAAGGTGCATGTTGGCCATCTTCTCTGACTTAGATGAATCCATGATAGAAATATTTATGGATGACTTCTCAGTCTTTGGTGATTCATTTACAAATTGCTTAGAGAACTTAGGACAAGTCCTAGCTAGGTGTGAGGAGACCAACCTAGTCCTTAATTGGGAGAAATGCCACTTCATGGTGGAAGAAGGGATAGTCCTAGGTCATAGAGTGTCTAGGGCAGGAGTAGAGGTCGATAAGGCCAAGATTGAAATAATAGAGAAGTTAGTGGAACCTCAGAATGTGAAAGCTATTAGAAGTTTCTTAGGACACGCAGGTTTCTATAGAAGGTTCATTAAGAACTTTTCAAAGATCTCCAAACCTTTGTGTGAGCTTCTAGAGTTGAATAAGCCATTCATCTTCTCAAAAGAATGTTTACTAGCCTGGACAACCCTTAAGGAAGCATTAGTCAAAGCACCTATTATAGTAGGACCAAATTGGGACCTTCCATTTGAGATGTTATGTGATGCAAGTGACTATGCAGTAGGGGTCATGCTAGGGCAAAAGATTGACAAACTAACACACCCTGTATACTATGCTAGTAAGACACTGAATGAGGCACAATGTAATTACACAACCACGGAAAAGGAAATGCTAGCTGTAGTGTTTGCCTGCGAGAAGTTTAGGAATTACATTGTAGGCACTAGGACAATCGTGTACACAGATCATTCTGCACTAAAATACCTTATGAGGAAGGCTGATGCTAAGCCTAGGTTGATTAGATGGGTATTGTTACTGCAAGAGTTTGATCTAGACATTAGAGATAAGAAAGGATGCGAAAATGTAGTTGCGGATCATCTTTCTAGATTGCAGCATAATTGCGATAAAATTGCGGAAGCCGCAATTTCTGATGCCTTTATCGATGAGCATGTCTTTGTAATAGCACATCGTGATAACGATGAGGAACCTTGGTTTGCTGATATTGCTAACTTCCTTGCCTCGCAGGTACTACCAACTTTCAAGGGAGGCCAAGAGAAGAAGAGGTTCCTACATGAAGCTAGGAAGTTCATATGGGACGACCCTACACTCTACAAAACATGTGCAGATGGTTTGCTGAGGAAGTGTGTGTCAGCTGCTGAGGCGAAGTCTGTGCTGCAGCACTGCCATACAACCCCCTATGGTGGACACTTTGGTGGCCAAAGAACAGCTGCAAAGGTGTTCCAGAGTGGCTATTATTGGCCCACGATCTTCAAAGATGCCCACGAATACGCACACAGCTGTGATGAATGTCAGAGAACAGGTAACCTTAGTCGAAAGGATGAAATGCCTCTCACTTACATCTTAGAGTTGGAACTCTTTGATGTGTGGGGCATTGACTTCATGGGACCATTTCCCCCATCCGCAGGTAACCTCTATATACTTGTAGCTGTAGACTATGTATCTAAATGGGTAGAAGTCATAGCATGTCCAACCAATGATGCCAAAACAGTCATTAAGTTCCTTAATAGACATATCTTTACTAGGTTTGGTACACCTCGTGCGATAATTAGTGATGAAGGGACACACTTTATTAATAAAGCTATGGAAAAAGTGCTGGCTAAGTACAATGTTAAACATAGAGTAGCCACCCCTTATCACCCACATTCGAATGGACAAGCTGAAATATCAAATAGGGAGATTAAAAACATACTCGAAAAAGTGGTCAAACCCAATAGAAAGGATTGGTCGTTTAAATTAGAGGATGCACTTTGGGCATATAGGACTGCATATAAGACACCCTAGGTATGTCTCCTTATAGACTTGTGTATGGCAAAGCATGTCACTTACCGTTCGAATTGGAAATCAAAGCATTTTGGGCGTTGAAAGAACTGAATTATTGCGTGACCGATGCGGGAACATTGCGGTCCCTGCAATTACATGAGCTCGATGAGTTGAGACATATGTCCTATGAAAATGCCAAAATGTATAAGGAAAAAACTAAGATTTGGCATGACAGTAGACTTAGGATTAAGGACTTTAAGAAAGGCCAGCATGTGTTGTTATTTAACTCAAGGTTGAGATTATTTCCAGGCAAACTTAAGTCCAGATGGCCAGGTCCTTTTGTTATAACTAATGTGTTTGCTCATGGTGCAGTTGAGATTAGGAACCTGCAGAATGGGCAACCGTTTATGGTCAATGGTGCACGTTTGAAACATTACTATGAGGAAGGGGATGTGAAGACTCTCTCGGCCTTCCTCTTATCTGAAGCTTGAAAATAGGACCAAGAGAGGACGAGTGATTACTGTGCTCGCCCATACGAGCCTATGCCTTAGTTTATTTTCTGCTTTTTTTATTTTTTCGGTTGTTATTATCATATGTTTAGGTGTGATTTTCTTTACGAATTTGTTACTAATTCTGTACGTTTTAATAGGGGATCGAAAGAGGAGATCAAGGAGATGAATCAAGGATAAAGAATCGAGGAAGAAATCGGGCTGAATCAAAGATTGAGGTGTGAGAATCTTGAGATTTGAAATCAAGAAAATCTCCAACGACCCTTTTATTGCGGTGGATTTTCTGAATCTGCAACAGAAAAATAGCCGTTGGACTCACTCGATTACAAATAGCCGTTAAGGAAGCTGTGCCCCGCACGCTTCCGTCATTCATTGGACTTCAAGAAATCACTCCTCTTCTTCCTCTGCATCTCTCACCTGCAAATCTCTCCAAGGCAACGATGGTGCGTACACGAGCCGAACGATCTGGTACCAAGAAGCAGTCACCAGAAGCCGAAATCGCTGCGAGAGAGGCACTACTTGCCTTGGCAGATGCCGAAGCCGCGCGACCAGAACGACCTCTCAAGCTTCCTATCCGCAAGAAGAAGTGGAAGGTGGTGACCGAAATCCCTGCTGGTCCGTCTGAACCAGCAGGAACGCCCAAGAAGAGAAAGTGGAAGATGGCTGTCGAAGACGCACCGATCAAGGAAAAGACTCCCACTGAGGAGAGTCAAGGGAGTGGTCGTCCATCCCACGAGACGGCCAGACAAAGCCCCGAGTCATCTCCATCTCCACAGAGCCCTGAGCTCTCTCCATCTCCACAAAGCCCTAAGGCAGCACCATCGTCGTTGCCCGAGCCTGAAATTCCAATTGAAGAACAGCAAGAATCAGCACCGGGCGAAGAGACGGCTGAGGAAGATGAGGTTTTCTCTCCTTTGAGGGAAGTCTGCCCCGATAGCCCAGCAGAGGGGGACGACTCAATGGATGAAACGTTGGGGGATTGCCTCCAGCAGATCACCACCAGGGCACGGCTGAAGAGGAAGGTGTCCAAGACTGTGAAGGCCAAGCGGCCGAAAGCTTCCATGAAATCCAAGAAGAAGAAGGTTAGTAAAGAGCCTTCTTTGAAGAAGCTGAAGATTGAGGCCACTAAGCCGGCTACGGCAAAGGACAAGGGGAAAGCCAAATTATACACCGAAGATGAACCTCAGTCTGTGAGGTATGTGTCCTCAGACGCCGAATCAAGGGGCAACGAGTTGAGAAAAAGAGACCTACTTCATGAGAAGGGGTTCCTTGATGCTTTAGCAGACCTGCCGCAGTTCTTGCGCGCAGGGATCACCAACCACGGTTGGGAAGAGCTTTGCCGACCGCCCATCCCTACAAATCTGACGCACCTCGAGGATGGTCTGTCCATGGTAAGGGGAATTGAGGTGGACTTTTCAGCCAAGGCTATCAATGAAGCCTATGGCCTCAAGGGGTAGAAACATACTGACTATGCGAGGATCATTGACGCTCCAACTGAGGCTGTATTGGAGGAAGCACTGCGTATCATCGGCCAACCTGAGGCAGCCTGGACAATCTCGCGCAATGGGAAGCATACTCTGATGAGTGCTACCCTCACAGCCAAGGCAGCTGTCTGGTTCTCCTTCGTGCGACGGCGTCTGTCCCCAGTGACTCACGAGACCACCATTAATCAAGGGAGATCGCTGCTGGTATATGCGATCATGAGGGGCCTCACTATCAATGTTGGTGAGGTCATTGCAGCCTCAATAGCAGACTGTGCCAAGAAAGGTAAGGGTCCTCTTTTCTTCCCCAACACAATCACTAAGCTTTGCTTACGTGCAGGTGTACCAATCGAGAGGATGGAGAGGTAGTTGGCCTACACGGGGCATCTGGAGTTGCCTACAGGCCTGCGCATGCGAAGAAGGGGGAATATGGAATTTGAGCTAGACGGCCTGGCTGCCGCTCAATCCCTCTCTATGGCCTGCCTGATGGACCTTCAGAAGAAAATGGCACAATGGGCTGAGTATGCTCAAGCGAGGGATAAGGACGTTGCTGAACAGTTGGGCTGCATCTTTCCTGAGTTCCCCACTGACCTGTTGACGCCATGGGCACCTCCAAGAGCACGGAGGGATGATGATGAGGACGTCTGAGTGCTAGACTGAAGGGCACTCGAGGGAGTACTTTTGTTCCCTCTTTGAAAAAAAATCAAACTTTTTTTCGTTAAACTGTGTGAATTCTGGTATTTTGATTCCATGTTTGATCTTTTTTTAGTTCTTTCTTTTGGTTGTTTAGGGTAGTTTAGTATAGTTAGATGGTATCTGAATAGGTATGTTGTTTTAGTTTCCTTTTTGTATAGCTGGGATGACTGGAAATAGCATGCAAATAGGGCTGCTTACTGAGATATTTGTCCTGTATATTCATTGCGAAATTAATGCGGACTCCGCAATTTTTGTTAGTTATCGCGTGCTTTTGACTGACTGATTAGCTAGGGTGGTTCTGTTTCAATTTTGTTCTTTTGCTGCTTCCTTGACTACCTTGTATAGCCTATCTATAAGCATGCTGGATGAGTGTCTTAAGGCACCTTTGATAGTTTAAATTAGTTCTCTTAAATTGCTCAGCATGCGTAGCTTTAAGTCCTTCCCTTACTGTTTTTTCAAAATTTCTGCTGCTGAGTTATTTGCTTTAAGAATGTTCTGTCTATGCCTAGGCCTTTTAGATTCTCTTTGTTTTTCCCTAGACTAGATGCTTCTAGGACAAGTTTGGGGGTGTGCCACCTCATACTCTCATTGGGGACAATGAGGAGTTTAAGTTTGGGGGAGGCCACCCTAGGCCTAGGAACATTCCTCTCTTCCTTTAGACATAAGCAATTTTCTTCTCCTTTTTGAAAAAAGGATGAACTGAAAAAAAAATGAATGAATGAAAACAAAGAATAAACGAGGGGTCTCTCTTAAAGTTGCTGAGTAATCAGTGCCAAGTGTGTAACCCACAAGTGGCATTGCATCAAAAGGCAACCAAAGGAGAGACTCCACCGAAGTAAGAAAGAAAGAAGGAAGAACTAGGGAAGAAGAATGTATACCTAGGAGTTGCAACTTTGTGGCTTGGGTGTCCTGAATAAAAGGTTGTAGCTTTTAGGTTTGTCTAGGGAGATGAATGTCTGTCCAATGTAGTGATGCTAGGGTTTAGTTGGTTCTATGAATGTACTACTGTCACTGGTTTGTACTAAGACTGGCATGACTCTAAGGAATCCTAGGCAGCTCAAAAGCTAAAGCAATAGAAGCATGTACTGAGTCTGGGGTAAAGCTAGGTAGAATTTGAAACCTTAGGGATAGTTGCACTATATGACAGGAGCAAATAGAGCAGTCGTGGGGAGTTAATGAAACAGTAGGATCATTAGGGATGCGAAGTCAGAAGAAGCAAAATGAGAAGTTAGTTGTAAACTTAGAAGTGTGTCACAGGACAGCATTGCCATAGATAGGAACTTAGGGGAGTCAGCAAGTGGTTAGAGGAGTTAAAACAGCAGCCTGAGTAAGTCCTTAGATTGCTCGAGGACGAGCAAAACCTTAAGTTTGGGGGTGTGTTACGTCTCCGAAAGTGACACATTTAGGACTTGTTTTCTATAGAAAGATGTGCACTCTTAGGTGTTTTTTGGTAGGGTTTAGCTTGAACTCGTGCTTATATATGAGAATTAGAAGAATGAAGCTAAATTAGGACTTATATGCAAAAGGAAAGAAAAGGAATTAAAAACGAAGTTAAAGGACTGAAAATTGCTCATTGTGGAAGCATTGCGGAAACATTGCTAAAACCGCAATGTTTTAAGTGAAATCCGTAAGTTGTCTAACCTTTTTTCTGTTTTGTTCCGATCTTTCAGGGATCCATTCTTTCTCCTGCAGCCACGTAGAAGTACGACGTTGAGAATGGATGGTTCTCCTTGACCCAATCGCACCTGCAGAATACTATAAAAGGAGGTCAAAGTGGAAGGTTGAAACACACTCGAAAAGCGTAGAACTCTCTTCGTAGCGCAGCTTTTTCTCCTGTTTTTCCCATTCGGTCGTTGGATTGAAGGTCTCAGCTATTGGAGTCGATAATCTGAGAGGAAGAAGAGAAGGTTGGTCTTCTCTTCTGATTGGATTCATCCAAGCAAAGCTTGCCTTCTTCCCTCTTCAGCCGAGGCGTCTGCAACGGGGCGATCACGCTCGGATTTCATTGCTTCTGCTTTAGCTTTTTGTTTAGCTGTTGTTTGTTGTCATTTCACTTTCATTAGCTACTCTATTTTCATTTCGTTGCTTTCTGTTTTACTCTAGTTATTCAAGGCTGTCATTTGTTTAGTTCAAACTTTAGTCAATCGAAGTATTATTTTCGTCAATTCACAAGTTCTCCATCTCGTCTACGCACTATCTTTAGCTTCTGTTTTAACTCTGATATTCTACTAAGCATGTCATCTTCATCTACTTTCTTTATTCCATCTGCATCTATGAGTAGCTAAATCACATAAGGGCATGCTAATGGCATATCTGTAGAAAGAAACACGTGACTAAAGCATGTAGGATATAGCTCTCGAATGCATTGATTGTATGTAAGCTTCATCCCGCGGGCAATTTCGATTGGCCATCCATTTTGTCCAAAGAACTCCTAACCTCTGGAAGGAGTAAGAGTTCAGAGTCATACACTCATGCTAGCCTCTCAAGGTAACCAGAAACCGACCTAGGAATAGGCGTGTTCCTAGTACAAACCAATACTTGCTGTTTTAAAAAGATGCTTAAGACCTTACTTGGACATGAGTAAACTAAAGGATCTAATGTATGAAATCGGAAGATACATGAGAATGAGTTAGTTTGATGCATGAGGAGTTGATCTACTGTTTGAGAATCGTGTGAAAAAGCCTATAGAGGAGTCATTAGTAGCCCTTGTTTCCACACTTTTCGCACAGTCCACTGTTAGCAACATTGTGATATAATTGTTGTTTCCGCAATTCCCTTAGTTAAAATTTTGCCTTAGCTATTTTTCTCTTCGTTTGTTATTCTCTTCTCTTTACATTCAAGTTTATTATTTACTTACACTTGTTTATGCTTCCATCCTTTACACCTTCCTTAGTAATTAGGCACAACAAAACCAAATCTACCTCACTTAATCCACCCATTCTTACTTAACAAAACACTTCGCGAGTAACTAAGAATAAATCTCTGTGGGAAATCGAATGAAAAAATACTTAATACTTGCTACAAGATCATGTATGCTTGCATGTTCTGAGTGCTCTACCATTGCATATTTATTTTAAACCTTGAGCACGCAACATTGGCCCTTAAATGATTTAAATTTGGCCCAATCCTTTTTCTATTGATCTCGAGGTACATCAGTTTCGGGTTCAACCACCATGTGGCAAGATCCGATTGGACTAACTTGAGTTGTATGATGGATCAATACTAGACATGTATTTGCATCACTAAATTAAATTAATGATGTGTCAGTTTGTGATTGACCGAAATTTCTTATTCAATAATGTTAAAATGATCTCCAAAATGAATTAAGATAAAATGATTGATTACTATATAATAGAAAATATTATTAAAAAAAATGATGCTTAGCATAAAAAAAAAAGTTAGTATGGAAGATTATATATTGGTCTAGTAAAAAGAAGGGTTGATAGTTCGAGTCCTGGATTTTTTAAGTCAAATTAATATGTTTCAATCCCACATGTGATGTGATGAAAAGAATTTTAAAATACATTGAAAGAAATTAATTTTACATTCTAACTTATCAATTTAATCTTTTGACTTTAGTATATGCCCAACCAGGATAAACACGAGTATTTTTAACACAAAAAATATAAGGTATGAAAGACAATAAAGCTTTTGTTCAATAAGAAAATTCTTTGATATCCATTTGTTGGGTTCGACACAAAACTCGATAAATGTTGAACTACCATATTGGATCAAGAGCAAACCCACCATTATAAAGTTTTCCTAGTTTTAATCTATAAATCAAAAGTTAGGATGAGTTCTATGAAGAATGACTTCAACATACAAAACACATGAATGATTATTACAATGTGAAAGAACTATAGTTAATTACACATAAAATCTAAAACAATAACATCAATCCCTAAGTAAAGATTTTACCAACTCATAATAAATAAAACAATTTATAGACTTAATTTAGAGTTCATAAAAAAAATACAATAACAATAGAGGTAAGATAATACTCTTGTAGCGTGCCGACGTTCCCAATGTGATATGCTACGATCTCGAGCATAAAAAATATTTCCTCAGCTTTGAAGAATCTCCTCTACATCTCCAAAATAGTGTAATTCAAAAGTATGATTTAACTCCCCAAATTGGCTCCCAAAATAAGTCTGAAAATGCTTATAGGTTGTCGATTGGGCCGAAGACGAAGGTGGGGTCGCGAAAGGGATGGGCCGAAGGATGACCGACTAGTCTGTGCATTAGAGTAGGCCGGAAAAAGTGAGGTTGAGCGGTGTAGGCAGTCTGAAAGGTGGTTTAGTTCAGTCTAGAGTTAGATTTTTATTTTTTTTAATAATTAATTAATGCATAATGACGTCGTTGATCATGTCCGGACGCTGCCTCCTCGAAATTTGTGACTTGATATCTTGCTTCTCTTGACTTGGTACCTTAAATTTGCATCAAATTAACTTAATTTTAATCATAAAACTTCTAAATTCTCCGGTTTGCTCCAAATGCTCGATTTCTATAAAATAATCAAATATAGACATGAAAATATTAATTTAAACTTCTAAACAAGCATGAAATAGGTCCTAAGGATAACTTATTTTGTGTGCTATCAGCGGGGTTCTCGGCGTAGTCGTCGGGTGTTGAGACTTGCTTGGTGTGCAACAAAATACCATAGTAGGAGGGAACGTAACTCTAGTATTGATGTGGCTAGCGCACGGTCCCCCGAGCCTGTTCTCATTAGTGTTCAGGTAGATATGACTTATTGGTGTTTGTCATGGAAATGAGCTTTGTCGATTCTTGCCTACCTCTATTAGTGTCTTCCCTTGGGATTTGTTCTCTTGAGGTGTTTTCCTTGTCCTCATGGATGAGTTTTTGAGTATCTTGGCCTCGGGTTGTGGGGCACCCTCTTTTTCTTTAGTAATGTATTACCGTTGCAAAAAAAATATATATTAAATTCTAAAAATTACAAAGTTGAAATTTGATTAAAAACCTCTCATCCAATATAAAAAAAAAAATATTATCTCAATTTGCCTCAAATATGTCCAATTTTTCCTCATTAAACTTCAAACAACATCGCCAATAAATCCAAATTAAACCCATGAACAAATTACCAAAAATGATTTCAAGAAATGACTTAACCGTTCATGTTGCAAAATGTGAAAGGGAGCTCTCTTTGTGCTTTGTTAAATGAGCTTTAATAAATTGTCTAGCTTTGGTATAGGATAATCTTGTTAAAAAAAAAGGATAAATTTGAACCTCTTCCATTCAATTCACGTTTAGCTTTGGTACAAGATAAAGTGAATGTTGACATTATATTAGAAAAGATTAAAAAAAAAAATGATGCTTTAGAATAATAATAATAAAAAAAAGTTAGTATAAGTCAAATTAATATTTTAAAATCCCACGTGATGAAAAGAATTTTGGAATACATTGAAAGAAATTAATAGTAGATATATTCTAAGTTATCAATTTAAGCTTTTGACTTTAGTATTGACCCAACAACGATAAACACAAATATTTTTAACACTTTTATCCATTTATGGGGTTCAACACAACACTATAAATGTTGGAGTACCGCAATGGATGAAGAGCAAACAAACAACCATTATAAAGATTTCCTAGCTTTAACCTACAAATCAAAAGTTAGGATGAGTTCTGTTAAGGAAGACATCACTAACCGATACTGGGTAGTGATGGGAGAGTTTGCAGTGTTGGAATATACAATACTAGGAGTAGATTTAAAGTTCATTCGTTTGGTGGACCACTGGAAAAAAGGACCAACCGAGTGTGCACTTCTTGTGGAGGTGGTAGAACAGGCAGTGATTCCAAATCCTCAACCAGAGAAAAAGCTATATCTGGCTCATGTGATACATAAGAAAGAAAAAGGCTCTTATAAAGGCTCTTGGGAACTCTCATCTTTTAAACATTTCATCGTGCCTCCATTGGGCCCTGGCCCGGTAATTCAACCTCCCTACTCCCTTGGCCATGTAATTGATCCTAACCCTTAAAGTGATCTCGGAAGCTACCTTGTCTATTTTAGATGATGGACAAGTTGCACTATCTTTATCTATCAACTATAATGCTAAAATAAAGTGAAAACTATCTATGTTTAATCTTGTATTTCAATTTTAGTGTTTCTCTTTATTCAAGACGTAGCTAACTTATCCAAACTTGCCAACCTGAGCATTGCTCAACTCACATTATGTATGAACTATGAGTAAGAGGTCTCAAGTTCGAATCCCCTCCCCACATGCCTTCAAAACAAAAAACGAAGGGACTTTACCTAAAAGAATCCAACTTCACGTCATCCTGCCAAATCGAGCATAACTCAATTGAAATAAGGTTGATCATAGGTTCAATCCTCCGATTAATTAAAATAACTTTGGCATAATGAAGTTAAAAAAAAGGACAAAGCACTATTTATAGCTATATTAAGGAGATTTGTCTATTTTCCTCACGAAAAATTGTCGATTAGGTGGGGAATGAGAGAGGGAGTGGGGAAAAAAATCATCTTGAGCTAAAGAGGGACGAAGACGATTCTCCGCCCTGTTCTTCGTCCATGCCTCGATTTTCTTTATTTTTTAAATATATTTATTTATTTATTTAAAAAAAATAAAAAAAAAACATCAACAAGGATTAATTTGTCGGCCTCAATCCCCACAAAATTAAATAAATCCCCGCATAATTAAATTAAATAGAAAATTTTGTAAGGACACGGACGAGCATAAAGAAACCATCCATGTTTCTGGAAATTTCACATTTATTACTACGTATGGGAATATGAAATTTAATGTAAATATTGCAAACTTTAATTGCCTTAGGATTCTAAGAAGGAGGTGTATATTAGGAGTTTTTATTGACATGCTTTTCATTTTTTTTTTTTTACTTTAGGCAATAGTTTTGCTATAACTAGATTAACTTATTACAACCTATCATGTATCAAGTCTTTCCTAGGGGTGCATTTCGGGATGACAACATGACTTCAGGCTACATAAAGACATTCTAAGCCTACAAAGTCTAAAATAAGATGTTATGTGCTCGATATGCAAGGGAGCGACAACAAAAAATTTCAAAATTTTCAAAATATACTCAACCAACATATAAAATATCATGCTTTTCTTAATATGCAACTAAGAAGATTTTAAAAGCATTTCCTAGATTGTACTCATCGAACAACATGCAAATTCAAACTACAACATATCATATTCAGAGACTCCCATGCTCGACAACTACTTAAAGTCCACAGCCAACTCCACCCTCAACCTTAAAGAATGCATTGTCCCCAATGCATCAATCATCAGATAAAGCATTTAAAGAACAAAATAAAGGGAACACGAAAACTCCCCTGATCATTTAAAGGTTGGCAGAAAACGAAACGCGATCTTTTCTTCCAATTTAAGGTCCCAAATTCGAGCATTCATCTTATTCTCCTAAAGCAAACAAACAAAACAAACTTCAACAATTTAACTACTTAAAGCAATATACTAAAACAAACAGAAATAACATTCCAACCTCGGGTGCCTCCGAGAAGCGCAAATTTTAAAGTCGATTTCTCGACTGTATTCTCGGACTCGAATCACTCGTTATCCATCAACTGGGGAGATGCTTCATCCATCCTCCCATCCTTCTTATACCTGTTAACAATCATAGACAAAATTTATTTTGTGTTTCCCCTCTGTTTTGTAGCTATGTTTCACTCCCTAATTCTAGCTAATACAATGTTTAAATATGTTAATTTACCTTGATTATAGATGATCAACGGTAAAGGGCTTGTGAAGTTCGTTAGATTTCTTTTGGTGATAAGGAAGTTATTTTAAGGCTTCCGGAACGCTTCGGAAAATAAAGGAGCTAAAAAAGAGAAGAAATTGCCAAAAAGAAGCATCAAAGGCAATTTATTTTGCTCAAACCCGAGAGAAAGCGTCGAGCGCTAGCATTGAGACGCTGCTCGACGCTCCGAAGAGGCGCGCGTAGGAATTTTTTGCTCGTAGCGTCGACGCTACGACGGATATAAAACCCATTTTTACCGATTTTAGGTAATCTTCTTCGCCATTTTCTCTCGGTTTTACAACTTTTATGCCATTGGAGCTCTATTTTATTCCATCTCAACTTGTATGAACACATTAGCTTCCATGGGAGCTTGGACTTCATCCAAAACCATGGTTGGTGATAACACTCATAAAGTGCTAGTATTTAGCTCATAAGTCTTGTGAATTAAGGAATTATTTGTGCTTAATGTTTATATTTTGTAGAATTTAATTACTTAAGGGTAAATCAGACCATTGCATTAAATTAGAGCTTAAAAAATGTTTTAGTAGATAATATTAATTAATTATTTTGAGTGTTTATACTATATAGATTAACTAATCAAATGTTATCCCAATTGTGATGAGTGGTCTAGTGGTGCATGGGAACTTTGGTAGAACAAAAGGCTCAAGTTTGAGACCAGGTGAGGATAAAATTTACATTATCTTTTCTAAGGCACAGACCCAAGCGTCGAGACGCTTGCCTATAAAAACCCACTTTTCTGATTTTTAGGTCATTCTCTCTCTTGGTTTGTAAGATGATTTCTCTCAACATTTTTGGGGTTTTCTCCCCTTTTCTTCTATATCAAAGCAAACACTTGGTTTATTTAGCTTGGTTTTCATCCCGAGCAAGGTAAATGCTCTAATTTGAGGTTAGGGGTTAAATTTTATGCGATTTATGAGGGTTTAGTTCTTTAATTTCGAGCTTAGCGTGACTGATTGGGCAATATATTTATTCTAAGCATATCCTTAGTAGCATGCTTGCATAATAGATTGACACTCTTGATTTCTTGCATGCTATATCGTTAATTAGATTAGTGAAGCGGTTGCCTCTCCTAATCTCTAAGGTAACAAGGGCTAAGTTAAGCCATATGTAACATAGCCTATCCATGTTAATTTGTGGTTGAATTAACTTGCCTTGAAGAAGTAGATAAATCGGAATATTAACATAGGCTATCCAGGTTAAACATCCGTCGTAATATCCCTGTTACTGTTAATTAATCAATATGCAGCGGTCGCCCCCAATTGATTGATTGCCACGTTTAATTAGAATCGAACACCCGTCTCTGTTCTTTAATTGATTTAGGATTGATCACCTTGGATTAATTAAAGAATAGTCTAATTATAACTCCACGCTTCTCTTTAATTATTTGGGTAACTTGTATTAGCAGTTTCGTACAAGTAAATTATGTGTTTAATTATGCTCTTGCTAAGTATGTTTGAATCCCAATTAATCGAGTCGCATCAAGGTCAACTCTTTTTCCTTCATCCTCATCCTCATCAAGGTCAACGAGTTACGACGGTCCATCCTTCATCCTCATGCCCAACGGGTTCGGGCTTTACCCGCGAAGTCTTCTGTAGGATTTCACGTTCGAATCGAACAATTACAGGTTCACAAGTCCCAAACTCGATCAAACTCTCATCTTGCTTCTTAGGTGAAATAGGAGATAATTGAACGTTGGAGTTCAATGTTACAGCGACGTGATTTGCTTGAACTACATCGTCGAGATCCAACTCAATCTTCTTTCACTAGCTAACTTCATGATTAGCTCTTTTAAGACAAAACATTTGCCTATAGGATGACTAACGACCCGGTGGTATTTGCAGTAGTTAGGATCATTTACCTTTCGTAACTCCTTCGGTCGTTTGCATTCTGGCAGTTGGATGAGTTGCGTTTCCAGCAATTGCTCTAACATATCGGGGATGTCAGAGTCTGGAAACGGGTACACTTTTTCCTGTCTTTCTTTCAAAGTAAGGCGACGTCTTTCGCCTTTGTCATTTCTTGCTTCCGTTTTGTTTTCCTTTGCTTTGGAGGAAAACCTTAAATTGGTCGTGTTGACGACCATAGATTCTTTCACGACATTCTTCGTGATCTTCACAACGTCCTTCATTTTTGTCTTTATTTTCTTTACGTTGGGGATTAAGAGGTCTTTGCTTCCGCTATTGGCAATACTCAGCTCCATATCATGGACGCGAGTTGCTAACTGCTCGAATGTTTGGGGCTTTATCCCTTGTAGGATGTAGTGAAGTCCTGATAACTCCATTTTGGAGCTAATTATCACTCCCTAATTCTAGCTAAATGCCGCATTTAATTAGTTAATATGTCTCATTTGTAGGAGAATTACGGCGAAGAGCTCATGCGTCCATTGGACTCGTTTCATAGCTAAAAGCGGTGTTTTAACGTCCCGGGAGTGCATCGGGAAAAGGGAAAACTAATCCAAGAAGAACCGGACCAAAATTGCCTAGGAGAGGCAATTTTCCAGCCTAAACTAGAGAGCAAGCGTCGAGACGGTTGCTCAACGCTGCCCAACGTCGAGACGCTCCGAAGGGCGCGCGCGCTGGAAATCATCGGGGCAGCGTCGAGACGCTCGCCCAGCGTCTCGACGCCATCGCGAGGCGCGCGCTGATTGTTTAGGTCGTAGCGTCGCGACGCTTTCCCAGCGTCTCGACGCTACGACGCATTTAAAGGCTGTAATGACGATTTTTTGCAGCCAACTTCGACTTTCATCTTCTTCCTCTCGGGTTTTCTTTTATTTTCACTTTTGCTCCGCCATTTGTGGCCTATTTTTGGAGTTTTTCCTTGTATGTAAGTTGGAGATTATGGCCAAGACATCCATGGGAGCGTTTCTGACGACTCTCTCCATGGTCGGCTAAGGTACGGTGTGCGATTCGGGATAGTTTAGGGGTGTTTTGTTAGACTTCTTCATTTTGATAATCCATGCAATTAATTCTTAATTGGCTTTGATTTTGTATGCATTTATTCTTCTTTCTTAATCACATGCATGTGTTAGATTTCGCCGACGGACAATCGAGTTTTCTAGCATGTGTTAGCGTTAAAGAATAGCGATGCCTTGCCTCTCCTTTTCGCCTAGTAACAAAGAACAATGAAATAAACCGGAGTATCGAGTTATGCCTGATAACGACCCGTGTTTTCAAGAAATATATATATTACTCTCTTGTTTATAAATTTAGATTAATTGGATTTTTACTTCAAATCCAATTTGAGCAAATTATATTTAAATTGAATGAATTAAGATAATAAAGTTTTTTTAATGTTTGGATGAGAGAATTTGTAATTTATCTCAAACTCACTACTTTAGAAATTTATTAATAAAAAATTTGATTTTTATTTTTGGGATTGAAATTGGTAAAAATTGTCTTTTAAGAATCTTTTAGATTAAAGTTCTTTTAATTTAATTTTGGAGTTTAATTTGGTTTTAAAAGAATTAAATAAGAAAAAATAAGAAAAAATTTGGAAAATAAGAAAAGAAAGGTCATGAGTTAACCTAACAACAATTTTTCTTATTACTTTTGTAAATTGAGTGAAAAACCCCAATTTATCTTCATCTCTTTCTTCCTCCACGTGAAAGCCACACTACCGCACCTCATTTGCTCTTCTCCACCCGTCGCATCGTCCATTGTTGTTCTTCTCTCATTCATCTAGCTTCCACCTCCGACTGGTCTACATCGTGTCTCTCTCCCTTCGCACGTTGGCATCGATTGAAAAGTCCATCGGAGCCTTGACCTTTCGGCTTTTTCATAAGTAACTCAGCGCATGTGTGTCAAGTAGTCCAGCTGTAACTCAAAGAGGAAGCCCTGCGTTCCGCTACAAAATCGTCCGGAGTCACAACGATCTTCTTCTTTGTCAAGTTAGCCTACATCTTTAATCACCGACCAGTTGCGCTCTGTTCGCCGGCCTTTTGCTAGCGTTGGAGCCATTCGGTTGGTTCGGGTTCGTAGGTGAAATTCCAGCCTCTGTAGCGTTGAGGTTGTTTGCGAGTTGATATGATGGGGTATTTTGAGAACGTGACTTGCAAGAACAAGTAGTTTTTTTAGCATTGTTCCAGTGGGTAAGGAAGTTCTAAAATTTCTTATTGTGTTCACTATGGTTGTTGTTTTTCTTAGTTGTAAGTCATGTTTTCTTTAGGATTGGTTTTAGGATTTTGCAAGCAATTTTGGAGGACTACTTTGGCCGGATTAGATTTGAGGTAAGTGACCTTACTGCTCGTTAGCCTTCAGGCTAGGTTGGAAACTTTTATGATATTTGTTTGAATTGGCGAATGGATTTCTGTAGATGATCCTGAATACTTTTGTATGTTGAGAAAAGTTTACATGTGATGTTTATGTGAAGCTTATGCATGCAAAAAGGATATGTTATGTTTACGAATACCAAAATGATATGTTATGTCTATGTGAGGTTTATGCGTTAAAAAATGATGTGTTATGCTTAAGTATGAGGAGTTTCGTGTTATGCTTTTACTTGAAAGATCAAAGAAAGTCTGTTGTGTAAGTTAATATGAACGGTTTATGAATGAGATGTATGTTGAATGTTTGAAGTTGAGACATGAGAGAAAATTACTCCATGTTGCATCGTTTTCAATTTCTAAAATGTCTTGAGTGGGACCTCATGTATGTGTGTGCGACATAAGAGTCGTAAAGTTTTAAGACAACTACCTCTCAATTTCCTAAAATATATGATTGCATGTTTAGGAGCTCTAATCACATGAAAGTGATGTGCGTAGAGTTGGTGAGTATGAAAGTGATGCTCACCTATGCATGAAAGTGATGCATACCTAGAGGTTTTAGCGTGCTTGAAAGTGATGCATGCCTAGAGGTTTCCTTGTATATGAAATTGATATACCTGGAGCCGATGTGTATGAAATTGATGCAGATCCAGAGGAAAAGGAAATGAGGTGGTAAGTTGAAAATAACAAAGTTTAGGTCCCACTAGTTAAGGTATTCAGTCAGTTCATGTTGCATGTAGTTGCATAGTCCGACCCCAGTAATGGGGTTACTTACTTAGTATTTTAAATACTCATTCTTTTCTTAAAATATTTTTTTCAGGTAATGACAGGAACGTACTAGGCATTTGACGAGGTGGCTTGTTGGATGATGCCATGGGACTAGAGGAGTCAAAGCTTCCGCATTTTTTCATGTCGTTTTTTTTTACAAGTCAGTCCATTGATTCTGCTAAGGTTTTAAAAACTATTAGTTTGATATTAAGTTTTGTCTTAAATGACGCCTTGATTAATTCTTTTCATGATTTTATTGGGATCCCGAAATAAATATATTTATGTGGACTTTGAGATGTTTCTAAACGTTTATTTATTTTCTATATTCTAAAATAAAGATTAAAGTCTTTTTGAGATTTATGACGTCATGCACGTAGTAATGGCCCTATAGTGATGTAATAGGAAGTTGGGTCGTTACATTCATGATTATTGTTGGGTACTTTAGTGTTGGCGGGTAACCAATTAGCAATAGGATTGCATGCTCGAATGTTCGTCGCAGTTAGATAGTGACTGTTTAGAGCCAATTTGGGGCTGATCACTCTAACGAGACTTTAAACAATGTTTAATTAGAACTGTTGATTTAATTAATTAATATGAAGCCGGTTACAAAAGGGAGTCCCAGTAACCGACCGCGTGCATGACAATTTGATAGCCTTAGATTTGAATTAAATGATAAATGATGGAATGTTTAGCAAAAATCTCGAAACTCCTCGAATCGAGCACTTGTTAATCTCTTTCTCTTTAATTTCTACGTTAGCAATTTATTTCTCTTGCTGCATGCCAAAAAACCCCTCTTGTTACAAAACCCAATTGATCAATTAATTTCCATTTCAAACTTTAATTTTAATCACGTTAAGTCCTTCTCTGTGGTTCGACCCTGTTGCCGCTAGCTGCAAAGCTAAGGTTAATAGGCTTATAAATTCATTTTGGTCAGGCTTCGACAGCCTGTGAATTAAGCAGATATTCCCAAATCTGACCCACCAAAATTGGCGCCGTTGCCGGGGAAGGCATAAATTGATTGAAATTATGTTTGATTTTGATTTTGGTTGATTTGTTGTGTGTTGAAAAATATTTCTGTTTGTTTTTGCATGTTTAAAATTTTTGTTGTTGTATGACCCGTTCTTCGGAGTTTAGTGGACTGCAGTATATCCCTGAAATTGATAGAGAAGAGAAACCCGAGAGGGCCAAAGACTGTTTGAGGAAGAAGGCGATCCCTTCTTGCGCGACGGGATGACACAAGGAGATATGCCAAGGACTTTGAAGCAGCTGGCAGCGCCAGATCTGAATTTGCAACCCCTGTGCATTAACTACCCCGTGGTAGCAGGTAATTTTGAGCTGAAAGCTGGATTAATTCACCAATTACCTTCTTTCCATGGCAATGCAGGTGAGGATGCAAACAAGCACCTGATGGAATTTCACTGTGTCTGTTCGGGGATGAAGCCCCAGGTGTGGCAGAAGAGCAGCTAAATTTAATGGCATTCCCCTTCACGCTGAAAGATAAAGCCAAGGACTGGCTTTATTATCTGCCTTCTAGATCGATAACGACGTGGCAGGACATGAAGAGGGTATTTCTGGAGAAGTACTTCCCTGCGTCCCTTGCCACGAGCTTGAGGAAAAGGATATATGGGATTACCAAGGACGTGGGTGAATCCCTACACGAGTATTGGGAACGCTTTGGGCGCCTGTGCGCAAGCTTTCCGCATCATCAGATAGCCGATCAGCTCCTGATTCAATACTTTTATGAGGGTATGACGCCTCATGATCGACAGATGATCGATGCCGCGAGTGGTGGGGTAGTGATTGACAAGACCCCAGTTGAGGCCAAGCAGTTAATTGCAAACATGGCAGCCAACTCGCAGCAATTCGGTATTCGTGGAGCGGGACAAGTTCACAGTGTGACCCAGAATCATGAGATGGCTGAAATGAAGGCCCATGTGGCCGAGATTGAAAATTTACTGAAGAAGTTTGTAAGAGGTAACCGAGAGGAGAAGGTCAACGCAATCGGGGGATATGCTTCCAACCCCAGGAAGTATGATCCTTACTCGAGTACTTACAACCCCGGTTGGCGTGACCATCCCAACATGAGCTACGGGAATAGAGAGGGACAACAACGCTTTCAAGGTCAGTCCTATGA
This sequence comes from Herpetospermum pedunculosum, assembly GCA_028017165.1. Taxonomy (NCBI): domain Eukaryota; kingdom Viridiplantae; phylum Streptophyta; class Magnoliopsida; order Cucurbitales; family Cucurbitaceae; genus Herpetospermum; species Herpetospermum pedunculosum. The sequence continues at coordinate 37,830,339 of CM051522.1, forward strand.
TAGGCCTAACAATTCTACCCAAGCTCAAGCCTCTAGTTCCTCCAATTCAATGGAAGAGATGGTACGAACCATCGTGACGTCGACAAGCCAGTTCCAAAAAGAAGCTCGAGAAGAGCTAAACTCGCATAAAGCAGAGCTGCAAAATCTGAACAAGCAGCTGACGCAAATGGTCGTGTCGATAAGCAAGATTGAGAGCAAGAGCTCTGGGAAGCTTCCTTCCCAAACCACCGTGAACTCATGTGAGAACGTGAGCTCAATCCAGCTGAGGAGTGGGAAATCAGTTCCCGCTAGAGCTGCGAAGGAAGCAAAGAACAGTCTGAATGAGTCCTCCCCATTTGTTCTTGATGATGTGATTGAAGAGAAAGAAGAGAAGACTGTGCAAGAGTGTGTTCCCAAAGCACCCTTCCCCAGTAGGCTTGCGAAGCCTACTCTGGTCAGCGACGATGAGGAGGTCCTGAGAACCTTCCAGAAGGTGATGGTGAACATACCACTTCTTGAGGCTGTGAGTCAAGTGCCCAAGTATGCTAAATTCCTCAAGAACTGGTGCACAATGAAGCGGAAGTCCAGAGGGACTAAAAAGAAAAAGGAGAATGTCTGCGCAATCCTCCCAGGTACGTTGCCTACCAAGTGCAACGATCCAGGTACTTTTACTATCTCTTGCACTATAGGTAGTAAAGTGGTTAAAAATGCGATGCTTGATCTTTGTGCTTCTGTGAATGTCATGTCTTAATGAGTTGCATGAGACTGATGTAGTTGTCCAGTTAGCTAACGGGGCTAGCATATTTCCTAGAGGGAAGGTTGAGGATGTTCTTGTGAGAGTGGGTGAAATGATGTTTCCTGCTGATTTTCTTGTGCTTGATATGAATAGGAATTCTTTTAATGCATCGTCCTCTATGTTGTTAGGACTCCCTTTTCTAAAGACCACGAAGGTCAAGATTGACGTGTTTAACGGCGTAATTTCTTTAAAGTTTGATGATACAGTGCATGAGTTTTCCTTGTTTAAAGAGAAGTCAGTTGAGAATGTTGCCTGTTTGTCTGTCGAGAGTAAGAGTTTGACCTCGCGCTTGAGGGATGACTCTTATGTCTCTGTGAAAAAATCTAATTTGAATCTGTTGAATGTGAGTGCTGTTTTTTGTACTAATCAATGTGATATTCACGTGCTGGAGGCACGGAGAGAAAAGAAAGTTTTTGATGATGTTTGCAGGACAAGCGTGGTCAAGGACATGTTTGGAACGTCCCCCGCGCTATCGGACTATGGATGAGATCGATGGGAGAATTCAGTCGAGCAAACGACTTTAAAAACTCTGCGCTTCTCGGAGGCACCCGAGTATTGAACTTTTTTTCTGTTTTTAAGTTTCATTGTTGTTTTTTGTTCATTAGTTTAGGTAATTTAGCTAATGTAGCTTGCTGTTTTTTTTTTAGGTAATGAGGAGAGTTGAGGAAATTTTGGGCTCCGATGTGGAACGCGCCTCGTCCTTTCCCTCGCCGACTTCACAAAGAATCAGGGAAGTGTTGTTTTTTATTCCCTTTAACTTTGTAAGTCTGATTAAGTAGCATTGAGGACAATGCTGGCTTTTGAAGTTGAGAGTGGATTGGGGATAAACATGTGTAGTTCGTTGAGCAGTGTTTATTTTGAATTTGATGTGCTTGGGACTCTGTTTATATTCTTTCTAATTATGATGATCTAGGAAGTGTCATTTTGGAAATCTGAGAATTTGCATAATCTTGTGTTTGCATGATGTAGTTTTGCATTTATTAGGTTCATGTCGAAAATTTTAAATTTTTTTCTGTTGCTCCCTTGCATCTACTGAGCACTTAGAAACCTTATCTTAGACTCCGTAGGCTTAGTTTGATTGCATGTTGCATGATTCTTGTTGTCACCCCGGAAGGCACCCTTAGGTAGCTTGTTGCATGAGAGTTAGTAGTCAAATTAATCGAGTTAGCATGATCTAAACCTAAAAGAAAAGAAAAAAAAAATAGAAAAGCATGGTTGGCTAGAAAAGTCTCTCGAGGCGCTCCTCCTTCTTATTGGTGCACCTAAGAAGTGAGCGTTAGTCCTTAAAAACGTGAAGTTTAATGCATGAATTTAACGTGTTAGGCAACTCGAGATTGAAAAAAAGAAAAAGAGAATAAAAAGTTGGGTTCAAAGAACCTGAATAAAGAGTACAAAGTACTCGTGAAAAAGAAAAAGAATGAGAAAATATTTAGGTCTTTTAATTTATTACTCTCTCTTGTGTAAGTCAAGCTTAGACTGTTCTTAAACGATAGAAGTAGGGGGAAAACAGGATGATATGTTGCATGTAGTATTTCCGGGTTTACGTTAGTTTAGGATAGGTTGGCTAGCACACACACACGTTAGGGAACGATAGTTAATTTTTGATATGATCGTAATAAAATGCATGCGCTTATTGCTTTCGTGATTATGTTATGTTTGGATTCGTAAAAAGGCATCGAGATTTGAATTAGTAGCATGTAAGCATGTCCTTAGAGTCAAATTCTTTATTAGCCTTGCTCGAGGACTAGCAAGATTTAAGTTGGGGGTGTTTGATAACTCCATTTTGGAGCTAATTATCACTCCCTAATTCTAGCTAAATGCCGCATTTAATTAGTTAATATGTCTCATTTGTAGAAGAATTGCGGCGAAGAGCTCATGCGTCCATTGGACTCGTTTCATAGCTAAAACCGGTGTTTTAACGTCCCGAGAGTGCATCGGGAAAAGGGCAAACTAATCCAAGAAGAACCGGACGAAAATTGCCTAGAGGCAATTTTGCAGCCCAAACCCGAGAGCAAGCGTCGAGCAAACAGCGTCCAGACGCTTGCTCAACGCTGCCCAGCGTGGAGACTCTACCGCGGCGTCGAGACGCTCCGAGGGGCGCGTGTTGCGTGATCAATGTGTAAGTAAAATGTAATGCGAAGAGCACTCAGATCATGCAAGCATACATGGTCTGCAGCAAGTGATAAGTATTTTTTAATTCGTTTTCCCATAGAGATTGAGTTTAGTTACTAATGAGTTGAGGTGATAAATTAGATAAGGTAACTTAAATTGGGTAGATTTGGGGTTGATGTACCGAAATAATAAAGAAGCAAGAAGGATGCGATCATAAACGGAAAGTAAGTAAAGAGAATAAGCTATAATGTGAAGAAGAATAATTGCGGGTCTCGCAATGTTTTAGCAATAAAATCGCAAAGATAAAAAGCCAATCAAAAGACTAAGGCAAAAAGCAGGAATGATTTATTGCGGTTCTCGCAATAATCTAGCAATAAACTAGCAATGTTCTTAATGTAAAGTAAGGCAGCAAGGTCGACTTAAGACTCCTCTATAGGCACTTAACTACGATCGTTCAGCAGTAGATTAACACATCATGCATCGTCTTAGCTAAATCTTATGCATCTCTCGATTACATGCATTAGATATTTAGTTCACTCATATCCAAGTAAGACATAAACACCTATTTATACAAGCAAGCTAATAAACGTGCTAGGAGAACGCCTATTCCTAGGTCATTTTCTGGTTACCATAAAAGGCTAGCATGAATGGATGACTCTGAACTCTTACTCCTTCCGGAGGTTAGGAATTCTTTAGACAAAAAGGATGGCCGGTTGATAACTCCATTTTGGAGCTATATTTCACTCCCTAACTCTAGCTAAAAGTCGTGATTAATTGTTTAATATGTCTCATTTATAGGAGTTTTGCGGCATAGAGCTCGTGGTATCCATTAAGTGCGTTTTGTAGCTAAGGAAGGCGTTTTAGTGCCTCGGGAGTGCTTCAGGAGAAGGGGAAGCGCACACATGAAGATATGAAGGAAATTGCCTAGGAGAGGCAATTTTTCAGCCCCAAACCCGAGAGCAAGCGTCGAGACGCTTGCTCAACGGTGCAGCGTCGAGACCCTGCACCAGCGTCGAGACGCTCCGGAGGAACGCGCGTGCTGGAATTCATCGAGGCAGCGTCGAGACGCTCGCCTGGCGTCTCGACGCCATCGCGAGCACGCGCGCTGGAGAAATTGGCCACAGCGTCGAGACGCTCGCGCAGCGTCTCGACGCCATCACGACGAAAACACGCGCGACACTTAGGGCACCAGCGTCAAGACGCTTGCCTAGCGTCTCGACGCTCCGACGGCTTAAAACGTCATTTTGACGATTTTTCAGCCATCTTCTTCCAATCTTTGATTTGCTCTCGGGTCTTCACCCTTCTTCTTCATTTCTCCGCCATTTGTGGCCATTTTTGGAGCTTAATTCTGTATTAAGCTTGGGGATGATGCCCAAGGCTTCCATGGGAGTATTGGGACTCCAAACATCCATGGTTGGCTAAGGTATTTGTGCTTGGATTTGGGTTAATTAGGGATTCTTGCTAAGTCTTTAATGTTTTGATAATTTATGCTTAATGGTTCTGATTTGGCTTTGATTATGTATGCATTTATTGTTCTTGCTTCATCCCATGCCTATGTTAGATTTCGCCGACGGAAAATCGAGTTTTCTAGCATGTGTTAGAGTTAAAGAATAGCGATGTCGTGCCTCTCCTTTTCGCCTAGTAACACAGAACAATGAAATTAATCGGAGTATCGAATTATGCATGATAATTGTTGGGTAGTTCAGGGTTGCCGGGTAGCCAATGAGCAATTTGATTACATAGTCGAATGTTCGTCGCGGTATGGTAGTGACTGTTTAGAGTCAAATTGGGGTTGATCACTCTAACGAGACCTTAAACAATGTTTAATTAGAACTGTGTGGTCTAATTAATTAATATGGAGCCGGTTACTTTAGGGTGTCCTGGGTAACCGACCGCGTGCATGTCATTATCGATTAGCCTCACTTTAGAATTAAATGATAAATGTTAAAACGCTAAGCAAGATCCCGAAATCCCCGAAATCCAACACTCTTCATTCTCGAGTTTATTATTTTTCCGTTAGCACTTTTCATTACTTTGCATGTTTAAAACCCCCTTTTTGTGACAAATCTCACCAATCAACTTAATTATAACTCAAACAATTAATTCTCAATTTTATTCCCTCTCTGTGGTTCGACCCCGTTACCGCTAGCTGCAAAGCTAAACGCTACGGGTTTATAAATTTATTTTGGCAAGCCTCGACAGCTTGAAATTTAAGTGGATATTCAAAAATCCGCCTACCAAAATTGGCGCCGTTGCCGGGGAGGGCAACTAAAAATGAAGTTAATTTTTTTTTTTGATTAAGGTTGATTGGTTGCTTTTAAATTTTTCTTTAAGTAAATTGTTTTTATTTTATTTCGGATAACGGTCCTCTCTTCAAAGATTTTTAAAGTTCAGGTTACATTCGGAAGAAATGGAGGTCTTGGAGAACGATAATGAGAATCAGAGAACGCTGAAGGAGTTGGTGATGCATGGCTTGCTCTGTCGACCGCTATGCATATCATTTCCGCCGACAACAGGTAATTTCGAGTTTAAATCAAGTTTGCTTAACTCACTTCCTTCTTTTTATGGTGAAACAGGTGATGATCCTATCAAGCACCTTAAGAAATTCCACATGGTGTGCTCTGCGATGAGAACCAAGGAGATAACGGAGGAAGAGCTGAATTTGAGAGCCTTTCCTTTTACCTTGACGGGAAAGCCAAGGGATTGGCTACACTACTTACCCTCAGGGACTATCTCTACGTGGAACGAGTTGAAAGGGCTGTTTTTCGACAAATATTTTCCCGCCTCGAGAGCCGCATTTCTAAGGAAGCAGATCTACGCAATTGTTCAAAAGCAAGGGGAGACCTTTCATAAATACTGGGAGCAGTATACCCGGATGTGCGAAGACTTCCCCCACCATCGAATCTCGGAGGCAGAACTCATTCGCTTCTTCTATAAAGGCTTGTGCATGCATGATTGTCGATTGCTTGATGTAGCTAGTGGAGGAGCGTTGCTTGACAAGACCCCAGCGGAAGCTCGGCGTTTGATCTCAAATATGGCTCAGAATATGCATCACAATGGAAATGGAGCACATGAGCAAACCCGCCTCCAAAGAGAAATCAAAGAGCTCAAGGACAAACTGTCAAAGGTATGTGGCGTTATCCTTAAATTACAAGAAGACTCATCGCGAATTCTTCCTACTGTTTCAGGTCAATCCATTGAAGGAATGTTCAAGTCCTTTATGGAAACTAGCAAGGAAACCAATGCGCAGATTCGGTCGCTGAGCGAGGGGATCACGGAGGTCAATGCCAGGATAAGTAAGTTGGAAACTCAGGCAGCAGATTGGCCAATTGGTATTGAACTGAAGAGTGGAAGGGATATTCCCTTGATTTCTGCGCCTGAGAATCCTTGGATGCTACCCCCACACGCGAGGATGAGTTCCTGTGAGCAAGTCTGTGCCATTTGCCTACGAAGTGGGAGAGAAATTTCTTCAAACACCGCTGTTGTGGAGAAAGAGGAAGGCAAGGATGAGAAAAAGATCGAGGATCTTGAGTCAGAAGGGAAGAGAGTTCAGTTGGGAGCACCCCTGTTACGTCTCCAAAAGTGATTATTTTAGGACTTATTTGTGTTAGGAAGTTGTGCATTTGTAAGTATTTTTGATAGGATTTAGCTTGAATCTATGCTTATATATGAGAATTAGAAGAATGAAGCTAAATTAGGACTTGTATGCAAAAGGAAAGAAAAGGAATTAAAAACGAAGTTAAAGGAATGGAAATTGTGCATTGCGGAAACATTGCTAAAACCGCAATGTTTTAAGTGAAATCCGTAAGTTGGCTAACCTTTTTCTGTTGTGATCCGATATTTCAGGGATTCGTTCTTTCTCCTCCAGCCACGCAGAAGTACGACGTTGAGAATGGATGGTTCTCCTTGACCCAATCGCACCTGCAGAATACTATAAAAGGAGGTCAAAGAGGAGGGTTGAAACACAACTGAAAGGCGTAGAAGTCTCTTCGCAGCACAATTCTTTCTCCTGTTTTTCTCTTCCGTCTGTTGGGTTGGAAAGCTTAGCTGTTGGAGTCAATAATCTGATAGGAAGGAGAGAAGATTCATCTTCTTTTCTGATTAGATTCATCCAAGCAAGGCTTGCCTTTCTCTCCCTTCAGCCGAGGCATCTGCGTCGAGGCGATCACGCTCAACTTCATTGCTTTCTACTTTACTTTCCCATTTTCATTACTTTCTGTTGTTCTTTCCTTTCCAATAGCTACTTTACTTCATTACGTTGCTGTCTGCTTTACTTTAGTTCTCTAAGGCTGTCATTTGTTTAGTTCAATTCTTAATAAATCGAAGTACTATTTTCATCAAGTCACAAGCTTCTCTACCTTCTCTGTTACTGCCTTTAGCTTCTGTTTTAACTTTAATCTGCTTCTAAGCATGTCTTCTTCATCTACTATTTCTATTCTCTCTGCATCCATGAGTAACTAAGTCACATAGGGGCATGCTAATGACAACTCTGTAGGAAGAAACACGTGAACCAAGCATGTAGGATAGCTTTCGAATGCATTGATTGTATGTAAGCTTCATCCCACGGGAAATTTCGATTGGCCATCCATTTTGTCCAAAGAACTCCTAACCTCTGGAAGGAGTAAGAGTTCAGAGTCATACACTCATGCTAGCCTCTCAAGGTAGCCAGAAAACGACCTAGGAATAGGCGTTTTCCTAGTACAAATCACAACTTACTGTTTTAACAAGATGCTTAAGACCTTACTTGGACATGAGTAAACTAAAGAATCTAATGCATGAAATCGGAAGATACATAAGAATGAGTTAGTTTGATGCATAGTGAGTTGATTCAATGCGTGAGAATCGTGTGAAAATGCCTATAGAGGAGTCGTTAGTAGCCCTTGTTTCCACATTTTACACACATTCGCTGTTAAGAACATTGCGGTATAATTGCTGTTCTCGCAATTCTTTTGGTTAAAAATTCTGCCTTAGCCATTTTTCTCTTCGTTTATTAATCTCTTCTCTTTACATTTGAGTTTATCATTGACTTACCTAGGAGTTGCAACTTTGTGGCTTAGATGTCCTGTTTAATAAGAACTCTGATCCTCAATTTAGCTAAGAGCAAAGTTGTAGCTTGTAGGGTTGTTAAGGGAGATGAGTGTATATCCAATGTAGTGATGCCAGGGCTTAGGTTGTTCTCTAAAAGTACTACTCTCACCATTAATACTAAGACTGGCATGACTCTAAGGAATCCTAGGTAGCTCATAAGTATAAACTAGAAGCATGTACTGAGTCTGGGGTAAAGCTAGGCAGAATTTGAAACCTTAGGGATAGTGGCAGGATATGACAAAAGTAGGTAGATCAGTGTAGGGAGTTAATAAAGACAGTAGGAGTATTAGGCATGCGAAATCAGAAGAAGCTAGATGAGAGGGTAGTTTTAAGCTTAGAAGTGTGTCACAGGACAGCACTGCTGTAGATAAGAATATAGGGAGTTAGTAAGTGGTTAAAGAAGAAGAAACAACAGCCTAGGAAAGTCCTTAGATTGCTCGAGGACAAGCAAAACCTTAAGTTTGGGGGTGTGTTACGTCTCCAAAAGTGACCTTTTTAGGACTTAATTATCTTAGAAAGATGTTCACTCTTAGGTGTTTTTGATAGCATTTAGCCTAAACCTATGCTTAAATATGAGAATTAGAAGAAGGTAGCTAAATTAGGACTTATGTACAATAGGAAAGAAAAGGGTTGAAAACCGAAGGAAAAGAATGAAAAACAAGCATTGCGATAGCATTGCGGAAACATTGCTGAAACCGCAATGTTTCAAGTGAAAACCGTAAGTTGACTGATCTTTTTCTGTTAATTTCCGTTATTTCAGGGATTCGTTCTTTCTCCTCCATCCATTCTGAAGTACGACGTTGACGATTGATGGTTCTCCTTAGCCCAAACGCACCTGCAGATTGCTATAAAAGGGGGTCAAAGTCGAGGGTTCAAACATCATCCGAAAGCGTAGAAGTCTTCTCGCAGCTCCACCTTTTCTCCTGTCATTCTTCTCTGTCTGTTGGTGTGAGAGTCTCAGCTGTTGGAATCGACAATCTGATAGGAAGGAGAGAATATTCATCTTCTTTTCCGATTGGATTCATCCAAGCAAAGCTATTCTTTCATCCCCTTCAGCCGAGGCATCTGCAACTAGGCGTTCACGCTCGATTTTATGCTCTCTGTCTTTATTTCCATTTTTCAGCTTTAGTTTGTTGTTGTTTCCTTTCTTGTAACTAGATCAGTCCATTTCGTTGTGCTCTGCCTTTTTGTTATGCACTTTAAGTTCCTCTTCTTGTCCATTCAAACAATCAAGTAATCAAAGCATAGTTATTATTTCACAAGTTTTCCATCTTTTGCTGTTACAGTTTTTCCTTACTGTTTGGAGTACATTTCTCTTCTAAGCATGTTTCCTTCATCTCTTATTTCTGTTTACCCCATATCCATGAGTAACTAAGTCACAGAGGGGCATGCTAATGACAACACTATAGGCTAAAAAAACGTGAACCAAGCATGTAGGATAGCTCTCGAAGCATTGATTGTATGTAAGCTTCATCCCACGGGCAATTTCGATTGGCCATCCATTTTGTCCAAAGAACTCCTAACCTCTGGAAGGAGTAAGAGTTCAGAGTCATACACTCATGCTAGCCTTTCAAGGTAGCCAGAAAACGACCTAGGAATAGGCGTTTTCCTAGTACAAACCATAACTTTCTGCTTTAACAAGATGCTTAAGACCTTACTTGGACATGAGTAAACTAAAGAATCTAATGCATGGAATCGGACGATACATGAGATTGAGTGAGTTTGATGCATAGAGAGTTGATCCAATGCTTGAGAATCGTATGAAAAAGCCTATAGAGGAGTCGTTAGTAGCCCTTGTTTCTCCATTTTACACACTTTCGCTGTTGTTAAAATTGCGGTAGAATTGCTGTTTCCGCAATTCTGCTTAAGTTACAATTCTGTCTAGCTGTTTTTGTCTTCGTTTATTACTCTCGTCTATTTTCATTTGAGTTTAACTTTGACTTGCATTTGTTTATGTTGCTACCCTCTACATATTTAGTAGGAAATAGACAATTTAAAACCAATTTTACCCCATCAAATCCACCTCTTCTTTCTTAACTTTACACTTCATGAATAGCTTATAATAAATCTCTGTGGGAAAACGAATGAAAAAATACTTACTACTTGCTATAAGATCATGTATGCTTGCATGTTCTGAGTGCTCTCTCTACCTTATTGCCTAATTATTTTTACACATTGAGCACGTAACAACAACCCTTAAGGAAGCATTAGTCAAAGCACCTATTATAGTGGGGCCAAATTGGGACCTTCCATTTGAGATGTTATGTGATGCTAGTGACTATGCTGTAGGGGTTATGCTAGGACAGAAGATTGAAAAACTAACACACCCTGTATACTATGCTAGTAAGACACTTAATGAGGTACAATGTAATTACACAACCACGGAAAAGGAAATGCTAGCTGTAGTGTTTGCCTGCGAGAAGTTTAGGAATTACATTGTAGGCACTAGGACAATCGTGTACACTGATCATTCTGCACTAAAGTACCTTATGAGGAAGGCTGATGCTAAGCCTAGGTTAATTAGATGGGTATTGTTGTTGCAAGAGTTTGATCTAGACATTAGAGATAAGAAAGGATGCGAAAATGTGGTTGCGGATCATCTTTCTAGATTGCAGCATAATTGCGATAAAATTGCGGAAACCGCAATTTCTGATGCCTTTATCGATGAGCATGTCTTTGTGTTAGCACACCGTGATAACGATGAGGAACCTTGGTTTGCTGATATTGCTAACTTCCTTGCCTCGCAGGTACTACCAACTTTCAAAGGAAGCCAAGAGAAGAAGAGGTTCCTGCATGAAGCTAGGAAGTTCATATGGGACGACCCTACCCTCTACAAAACATGTGCAGATGGTTTGCTGAGAAAGTGTGTGTCAGCTGCTGAGGCGAAGTCTGTGCTGCAGCACTGCCATACAGCCCCCTATGGTGGACACTTTGGTGGCCAGAGAACAGCTGCAAAGGTGTTCTAGAGTGGCTACTATTGGCCCACGATCTTCAAAGATGCCCACGAATACGCACACAGCTGTGATGAATGCCAGAGAACAGGTAACCTCAGTCGGAAGGATGAGATGCCTCTCACTTACATCTTAGAGTTGGAGCTCTTTGATGTGTGGGGCATTGACTTCATGGGACCATTTCCCCCATCAGCAGGTAACCTTTACATACTTGTAGTTGTAGACTATGTATCTAAATGGGTAGAAGCCATAGCATGTCCAAACAATGATGCCAAAACAGTCATTAAGTTCCTTAATAGACATATCTTTACTAGGTTTGGTACACCTCGTGCTATAATTAGTAATGAAGGGACACACTTTATTAATAAAGCTATGGAAAAAGTGTTGGCTAAATAGAATGTTAGACATAGAGTTGCCACTCCTTATCACCCACATTCGAATGGACAAACTGAAATATCAAATAGGGAGATTAAAAACATACTCGAAAAAGTGGTCAAACCCAATAGAAAAGACTGGTCGTTTAAACTCGAGGATGCACTTTGGGCATATAGGACTGCATATAAGACACCCCTAGGTATGTCTCCTTATAGAATTGTGTATGTCAAAGCATGTCACTTACCATTCGAATTAGAAATTAAAGCATTTTGGGCCTTGAAAGAACTGAATTATTGCGTGACCGATGCGGGAACATTGCGGTCTTTGCAATTACATGAGCTTGATGAGCTTAGACATATGTCCTATGAAAATGCTAAAATGTATAAGGAAAAGACTAAGATTTGGCATGACAGTAGACTTAGGATTAAGGACTTTAAGAAAGGCCAGCTTGTCTTATTATTTAACTCAAGGTTGAGATTATTTCCAGGCAAACTTAAGTCCAGATGGTCAGGTCCTTTTGTTATAACTAACGTGTTTGTTCATGGTGCAATCGAGATTAGGAACTTGCAGCAAGGGCAACCGTTCATGGTTAATGGTGCACGATTGAAGCATTATTATGAGGAGGGAGATGTGAAGACTCTCTCGGCCTTCCTCTTGACTGAAACTTGAAAATAAAACCGAGAGAGGACGAGTGATCACTGTGCTCGTCCATGCGAGGCTATGCCTTAGTTTATTTTTTGCTATTCTTTCGGTTATTATTTGTGTATGTTTTTGTGTGATTTTTGTTACGAATTTGATGTTAAGTTTATTTCTTTTTATAGGGGATTGAAAGAGGAAATCAAGGAGATGAATCCAGGATAAAAAAATCGGGGAAGATATTTGGCCAAATCAAAGATTAAGTTGAGAGAATATTGGCATTTGAAACGAGGAAATCTCCAAGGGCCATTTAATTGCGATGGATTTGCTGAATCAGCAACAGAAATAGCCGTTGGGATTTCCATCATTACAAATAGCCGTTAGAACCGCCGTGGCCAGTACGCTTCCCTCATTCACTGAACTTCAAGAAATCTCTCCTTCTTCCTCTGCAATATCTCTTTCCAGATTTCTACGATTCCACCATGGTGCTTACAAGGGCTGAAAGATCTGCTTCCAAAAAGAAGGCCGCTGAGGCAGAGGTAGCTGCGAGAGAGGCACTCCTTGCCTTGGCAGATGCTGAAGCCGCGCGAACCGAACGACTTCCCAAGCTTCCTGTCCGCAAGAAGAAGTGGAAGGTGGTGACGGAAATCCCTGCTGGGCCATCTGAACCAGCAGAGACGCCCAAAAAGAGGAAGTGGAAGATGGCTGTTGACGACGCAGCGATCAAGAAAAAGACTCCCTCTGTGGAGAGTCAAGAAAGTGGTCGTCCATCCTACGAGACGGCCAGACAAAGCCATTCTCCATCTCCACCAGCGCGAAGCCCCGAGCCTTCTCCATCTCCACAGAGCTTTGAACAAACTCCACCTCCGCAGAGCCTTGAGGCATCACCAGTATCCCAGACGCCTGAGCCTGAAATTCCAAATGAAGAGCATCAAGAATCGGCGCAGGGCGATGAAGCAGCTGAGGAAGAAGAAGTTTTCTCTCCTTTGAGAGAAGTCAGCCCCGATAGATCAGAGAAGGGGGAAGATTCAATGGATGAAACGTTGGGGGATTGCCTCCAACAGATCACCACCAGGGCACGATTGAGAAAGAAAGCCACCAAGGTCATCAAGGCTAAACGGCCTAAAGCTTCGATGAAGTCCAAGAAAAGAAAGGACAGAGGTGAGCCGTCGTTGAAGAGGTTGAAGGTCGAGGTTGCTGAGTCAACGAGGACCAAAGATAAGGGGAAAGCCAAGCTGTACCCCGAAGATGAACCTCAAGCTGTGAGGTATGTGTCTTCTGATGCTGAGTCAAGAGGCACTAAATTGAGGAAACGGGACCTGCTCCATGAGAAGGGATTCCTTGACGCGTTGGCAGACCTGCCGCAATTCTTGCGCGCAGGGATCACCAACCATAGTTGGGAAGAGCTGTTGTTAAGTCTCTGAAAGTGACTTATTTAGGACCCATTTAGCTTAAGAAGATGTACACTTTTAGGTGTTTTTGATAGCATTTAGCCTAAACCTATACTTTAACATGAGAATTAGAAGAAGGTAGCTAATATAGGACTTATGTACAATAGGTAGAAAAAGGGTTGAAAACCGAAGGAAAAGAAGGAAAAATGAGCATTGCGAATGAATTGCGAAAACATTGCGGTGACCGCAATTATTCAAGTGAAAACCGTAAGTTGACTGATCTTTTTCTGTTAATTTCCGTATTTTCAGGGATTCGTTCTTTCTCCTCCATCCATTCTGATACATGACGTTGAAGATTGATGGTTCTCCTTGGCCCAAACGCACCTGCAAACTACTATAAAAGGGGGCCAAAGTCGGAGGTTTGATCATCACTCGAAGCGCAAAAGTCTTCTCGCAGTCCACCATTTCCATCTGTTTTCCTTTGCCGTCTGTTGGAGTGAGAGTCTCAGCTGTTGGAATCGATAATCTGATAGGAAGGAGAGAAGATTCTTCTTCTCTCTCGATTGGATTCATCCAAGCAAGGCTGATCTTTCATCCCCTTCATTCGAGGCGACTGCCACGAAGCTTTCCAGCAACTCTTTACTGTTTTTCTGTCTTTCTCTTCTATTTTACATTCTGCTTCGTGCTGTTCTTTTCCTAAGTAGCTAGATTAGTTTATTTCGTTGCTTTCTGTCTTGTTGCTATTTACTTTACAGCTTTTATCTGTTCAACAAACAATTTCAGTAATCAAAGTTCATTTCTGCACTTCTCATTTCCCATCTTCTGCTACGGGTTTTGCTTACTGTTTTTAGCACATTTCCCTTCTAAGCATGTCTATCTTATCTACCATTTCTGTTCTCTATATATCCATGAGTAGCTAAGTCACTTAGGGGCATGCTAATGACAGAACTATAGGCTAAAAAACGTGAATCAAGTAGGCAGATTAACACTCGAACATTGATTGTATGTAAGCTTCATCCTACGGGCAATTTCGATTGGCCATCCATTTTGTCCAAAGAACTCCTAACCTCTGGAAGGAGTAAGAGTTCAGAGTCATATAATCATGCTAGCCTTTCATGGTAATCAGGAAACGGCCTAGGAATAGGCGTTACAACTGAACACTCCTGCTTAAACAAGATGCTTAAGTCCTTACTTTGAGATCGAGTAAACTTAAGACTCTAATGCATGGAATCGGACGATACTTGAGATAGAGTGAGTTTGATGTATAGAGAGTTGATCCAAAGCTTAATAATCGTAATAAACTGCCTATAGGATAGTCATTAGTAGCCCTTAATTCGCCCATTTACATACTTTTGCTGTTGAGTTAATTGCGGATTAATTGCGGTTCTCGCAATTCTGCTAAATTGCATTCTGTTTAGCTGTTTTCTTCCTCGTTTATTAATTCCATCTCTTGTCCTTTGCATCTAATTTCAACTTGCATTTGTTTATGTTATATCCCTTTATACATTCAGCAAAAATTAGATAATTAAAAACCAATTTTACCCCATCAAATTCATCCCATCTTTCTTAACAATCACACTTCGCGAATAGCTAAAAATGAGTCTCTGTGGAAAAAACGAATGAAATATACTTACTACTTGCTGTGAGACCATGTATGCTTGCATGTTCTAAGTGCTCTCTCTCTCTTATTTATCATTTTTATTAACACATTGAGCACGCAACAAGTTTTTGGCGCCGCTGCCGGGGACTTATTTTAAGTGAAAACGAAGTTGTTAAGTCTGAAACATCAAATTATTTTCCATTGAATTTGATCCATCTTCATTTCTTTTTCACGTACCATTTAGGGTAGTTTATGAATGAGACTCCATCTAGTGATCTAGAGTTCAACCCTGAGCCCGAGAGATTACTTAGAGCTAGGAATAGAGCCAAGAAACGTCTCTTTAAACAAACCCTTTTACCTCCAATCATTGCAGAGACTACAATTCCTCCGCAATTACCTCAAGAAGAAATGGCTGGAGTAAATCAAAACCTGGTGCCTGTCACTCGCAATCCCATTGAAATAGCGAATGACAAGGATAGCGCCATCCTCTCATATTTAGTACCTATGCCTGGGGAGCTGAACCCCAGCATAATCCGTCCTGAAATCACTGCCAACTCATTTGAGTTAAAGCCAGTGATGTTCCAAATGTTGTCCACTGTGGGACAATTCTTTGGAATAGAAAATGAGGACCCCCATAACCACCTTAGGAACTTCTTAGGAGTTAGTGACACCTTCCTAATCCCTGGAGTTTCCCAAGAAGCCCTGAGGCTATATCTTTTTCCTTACTCTTTGAGGGACAAAGCCAAAACATGGTTAAATTCTTTACCCTCAGGATCTGTCCGCAATTGGACAGATTTAGCAGAAAAATTCCTAGTCAAATACTTCCCACCTGATAGGAATTCGACCTTTCGTGATGATATCATAAAGTTCAAACAAGCTCCAAGTGAGTCTCTTCACGAAGCTTGGACAAGATTCAAAGACCTTCTCATTAAATGTCCACACCATGGCATTCCATGGTGTATCCAAATAGAAGTCTTCTTTAAAGGATGCAACCCCAGCACCAGACAAGTTTTAAATTCATCTGCTGGAGGTTCCATGTTGTCCAAGAGTTACAACGAAGCTTATGAGATCTTGGAGAAGATCTCAACATCTCACTGTAGGTGGTCAGACGATCCAGTAGAGCCAACTAGGGCTCAAGATAAGGATGCTCTAAGTGCCATGAGCACCCAAATAAATGCCCTGACCAACCTAGTTAAGCAAATGGCTCAGGCCAATCTCCAAACCAGTGCCAATACCGCCACAGCCATGTCAATGGGCACCCAACCAAATCAAGGCGAGGCACCTATCTGTGGATTCTGTGGGGAAGGGCACCCATATGAATACTGCCCTGGGAATCCATCCTCATTCTGCTATGTAGGAAGCCAGCAGCAGCCTAGGAATAACCCCTACTCCAACACCTATAACCCTGGTTGGAGAAACCACCCTAATCTGTCATGGGGTGGCCAACAGAACACTAACCAAAATCCTAACCAACCAAGGCCGAGTGGAACACCTGGTTTCACTCCCCAACATAACCAGTCAATGTACCAAAAGCCTTACAATCAACCTGTAGGATCTTCTGTAGAAAACCTACTCAAGGAGTATATAGCTAAGAATGATGCTACTCTTCAGAGCCAGCAAGCTACTCTTAGGAGCCTAGAGAACCAAATAGGCCAATTAGCCAATGAACTTAAAAGTAGGCCCCAAGGTAGACTCCCTGCTGATACCGAGGTACCAAGGAGAGATGGCAAAGAACAAGTTCAAGCAATTGAACTTAGGAGTGGGAGACCATTGGTGAGCAACACAAAGGACACACCAAAGAGAGTAGAGAACACTGAGTCTAGTGCTCCACTGGAGTCTCTGCCAAGCCAAGGTCCACCACCAACTAGCACATCAGGAGCCAGGCTAGAGCCAATTGTTGAGGACGTAGAAGAAATTCCAAGGCCTCCACCCATCCTAAGGCGTCCTGACGTGCCTGCATATGTGCCACCACCTCCATACCCTCGAAGGCTTAAGAAGAAGCAGGAACAGGAAGTTCATTTTAATAAATTTTTAGAAATACTTAAGCAAGTGCATGTTAACATTCCTTTTGTAGAGGTTTTACAGTCTATGCCTTCATATGTAAAGTTTTTGAAGGACATTATTACTAACAAAAAAATAATTGGTGAGTTTGAAACAGTGAACCTCACCGAGGAGTGCAGTGCCATCCTCCAGAACAAGCTGCCCAAGAAGGAGAAGGATCCTGGTTCCTTCACCTTACCTGTAGAACTTGGAGGCAAGCACGTGGGCAGAGCGCTTTGTGACCTGGGCGCCAGCATAAATCTCATGCCCCTGTCCCTATTCCGCCAGTTGGGAATGGGAGAAGCACGTCCAACTACTGTCACTTTACAACTAGCAGACAGATCCATCGCATATCCAGAAGGTAAGATCGAGGATATTCTAGTTAAAGTTGACAAATTCATTTTCCTTGCAGATTTCATTGTCCTGGACTATGAGGCAGACAAGGAGGTTCCCATCCTGCTAGGTAGACCATTTCTAGCCACAGGTAGGGCACTCATAGATGTTCAGAAAGGTGAGTTAACTATGAGGGTTCATGATGAAGAGGTAAAATTTAGTGTTTATAAAGCTTTAAGGTATCCCTCTGACCTTGAATCCTGTGCTAGCATGGATGTTGTTGACTCACTGATGGAAGAACAATTAGAGCATGTATTATTAACCAAGCATGCAAATGAATATGTAGGATTAGATGTAGCTGATTTAAATGTATCTGACATAATGGATATGCCTGTAGATACACCACAGCATGTATGTATGAATATAGATTTAACTGATAGAACTATAAATCCGTTAAAGCCCTCCATTGAGCATCCACCTGTGTTAGAACTGAAACCACTACCTACTCACCTCAAATATGCATATTTAGGAGATAATGATACGCTGCCTGTAATTATTTCTTCTAAACTAAGTGAACAGCATGAGGTTGATTTAATTTTACTGCTTAAGCAACATAGGAAGGCTATAGCATGGACTATTGCTGATATTCGAGGCATTAGCCCTTCTTATTGCATGCACAAAATTATACTAGAGGAAGAGCACACACCTAGGGTAGATCACCAGCGTAGGTTGAACCCCTCTATGAAAGAGGTAGTGAAGAAGGAAATAATCAAGTGGTTAGATGCAGGAGTAATTTTCCCCATAGCTAGTAGCCAGTGGGTGAGCCCCATCCAATGTGTACCTAAAAAGGGGGGAATAACTGTGGTAGTCAATGAGAACAACGAACTGATTCCAACAAGGACTGTCACAGGGTGGAGGGTATGTATGGATTACAGGAAACTAAATAAAGAAACTAAAAAAGACCATTTCCCTATACCGTTTATTGACTAGATGCTAGACAGAATAGCTGGTAGAGCCTACTATTGTTTCTTAGATGGGTACTCTGGCTATAATCAAATTACTATAGACCCTAAGGATCAAGAGAAGACTACCTTCACTTGCCCTTTTGGAACGTTTGCCTTCCGCAGAATGCCTTTTGGCTTATGCAATGCACCGGCAACTTTCCAAAGGTGCATGATGGCAATCTTCTCTGAGTTGGATGAATCCATGATAGAAATATTCATGGATGACTTCTCAGTTTTTGGGGATTCATTTAAAACCTGTCTAGAAAACCTAGGACAAGTCCTGGCTAGGTGCGAAGAGACCAACCTAGTCCTAAATTGGGAGAAGTGCCATTTTATGGTAGATGAAGGGATTGTCTTAGGACATCGAGTGTCAAGGGCAGGTGTAGAAGTGGATAGGGCAAAAATAGAGATCATAGAGAAGTTGGTAGAGCCCCAGAATGTCAAGGCTATTAGGAGCTTCTTAGGGCACGCTGGCTTCTACAGAAGGTTCATTAAGGACTTTTCTAAGATAGCCAAGCCTCTGTGCGAGCTTCTAGAGCTAAATAGACCATTCATCTTCTCTAAGGAATGTGTAGTAGCTTGGAAAACCCTTAAGGAAGCACTGGTCACAGCACCAATCATAGTAGGACCAAATTGGGATCTCCCATTTGAGATGCTATGTGATGCCAGTGACTATGCTGTAGGAGTCATGTTAGGACAGAAGATTGACAAGCTCACACATCCTGTCTATTATGCTAGTAAGACCTTGAATGAGGCTCAATGTAATTATACAACTACAGAGAAAGAGATGCTTGCTGTAGTATTTGCTTGTGAAAAATTTAGAAACTATATTGTAGGCACTAGGACCATTGTATATACTGACCATTCTGCTTTAAAATATCTTATGAGGAAGGCTGATGCCAAGCCTAGATTGATTAGATGGGTGTTATTGCTGCAGGAATTTGATTTGGACATTCGGGACAAGAAAGGTTGTGAAAATGTGGTTGCAGATCACCTGTCTCGATTGCAGCATAATTGCGAAAAAATTGCGGAGACCGCAATTTCTGATGCTTTTATAGATGAACATGTCTTTGCTTTGACTCATCGTGATAACGATGAGGAACCTTGGTTTGCTGACATTGCTAACTTCCGTGCATCACAGGTATTGCCAGTGTTCAAGGGAGGACAAGAGAAGAAGAGGTTCCTTCATGAAGCAAGGAAATTCATCTGGGATGACCCCACACTTTACAGAACTTGTGCTGATGGGTTGTTGAGGAAGTGTGTTTCAGCTGCTGAGGCGAAGTCTGTGCTGCAGCACTGTCACTCATCTCCTTACGGTGGACACTTTGGTGGTCAAAGAACAGCTGCGAAGGTATTTCAGAGTGGCTACTATTGGCCAACAATCTTCAAGGACGCCCACAACTATGCCCACAGCTGTGACGAATGCCAAAGGACAGGTAACCTCAGTCGCAAGGATGAGATGCCCCTCACCTACATCTTAGAGTTGGAGCTCTTTGATGTGTGGGGCATTGATTTCATGGGACCATTCCCTCCATCATCAGGTAACCTGTACATTTTAGTAGCAGTGGACTACGTGTCCAAGTGGGTAGAAGCCAAAGCATGTCCTAATAATGATGCTAAAACAGTCACTAACTTCTTGCATAGGCACATTTTCACTAGATTTGGGACTCCTCGTGCTATCATTAGTGATGAGGGGTCACATTTCATTAATAAGGCTATGGAGAAAGTATTGGCTAAATATAACATTAGACATAGAGTAGCCACTCCCTATCACCCACACTCGAATGGCCAAGCTGAAATTTCCAATAGGGAGATAAAGAACATCCTAGAAAAGGTAGTCAAACCTAATAGGAAAGACTGGTCATTTAAGCTTGAGGATGCACTTTGGGCTTATAGGACAGCATATAAGACACCTCTAGGCATGTCTCCCTATCGGTTGGTGTATGGCAAGGCCTGCCACTTGCCACTTGAGTTGGAAAACAAGGCATTTTGGGCCATGAAAGAATTGAATTTTTGTGTAAAGGATGCGGGGACACTAAGGTCTTTGCAGCTACATGAACTTGATGAGCTTAGGCATATGGCCTATGAGAATGCCAAAATGTATAAAGAAAAGACCAAAATATGGCACGACAGTAGACTTAGGATCAAAGACTTTAGGAAAGGCCAACTTGTCCTATTATTTAACTCACGTTTAAAGATATTTCCAGGCAAACTAAAGTCTAGATGGTCGGGTCCATTTGTTATTACTAATGTCTTTGTTCATGGTGCAATAGAGATAAAGAACTTGCAGCAAGGACAGCCATTTATGGTCAATGGTGCTAGATTGAAGCACTACTATGAGGAAGGAGATGTGAAGACTCTCTCGGCCTTCCTCTTGACTGAAGCATGACAAAAATAAAGAGAGAGAACGAGTGGTTACTGTGCTCGTTTAGTCACGGCCAAATGCCTTAGTTTATTTTTACTGTTTTTCCGATTATCGTTTGTATGTTTTGTGGTGTGTTTTTAATTGCGTATTTAATGTTTGTTTTATTTGTTTTTGTAGGGAATCGAAAGAGGGGATCAAGGAGAGTAAATCCCACTTTAAAGATCAAGAAACGGTTGAGCCAAATAAAAGATACGGACGGGCAAAGTTGGAGATTTCAATGAAATAATATCCCCGGAATTGCGCTAAAATTGCTGGATCCGCAAAAAGAGCCGTTGGGATTTTATCCGTTGCCTTTATATCCGTTGGAAGCCGCTCGATCGTTACGATTATATCTCTCTTTGCTCTCCAAGAATTCAGCGATTCTCTCCATCTTTGATTCCTCTCCCAAGATCTTCAAGAATCAGCAATGGTGGCCACACGTGCTGAACGATCCGCAGCCAAGAAGAAGGCTGATGACGCAGCTGAGGCAGCTGCGAGGGAAGCGCTTCTCGCCCTTGCAGACGATGGTGCCGTTCGCACCGGTCCTCTTCCCAAGCTTCCTATTCGTAGGAGGAAGTGGAGGGTGGTCACTGAGATCCCTGCTGGACCATCTGAGCCAGTGGGCACGCCCAAGAAACGCCGGTGGAGTGTCAAGACAGCCGTCGAACCAAGCACCGCAAGGACTCCCTCTGTGGAGAGTCATGAAACTGATCGTGCATCCCACGAGTCAGCCAAAGAAGGTTCGTCGCCGTCTGCCTCACCTGCGCGCAGCCCTCTCCCAGCTGAACCAGTGCCAAGCGCAGAGTCGTCACCGCCTGCACAGAGCCCTGAGTTGTCTCCAGCACCTCAGAGTTCTGATCCGACACCTGCAGCAGCGCAGAGCCCTGAGCTGCAATCTTCGCCACTGAGTTCTGCGCAGACACCATCAGCAGAGCATAATTCTCCACGGCCTGATCCGGAATTTCCTTATGGAGATTATCAAGAATCCACGCAAGGCAGTGGAGATGCTGGGGAAGACGAAGTCTTTTCTCCTATGAGGGAAGATAGCCCTACCGAGCCTGCACAGCAGGACGATTCTATGAAAGAAACGTTGGGGGCATGCCTCCAGCAGATCAATATCAAGGCCAGGCTCAAGAAGAAGAAGAAGGCCACGATTGGCAAGGCCAAGAAGTTGAAGAAAAAGAAGGCCAAGAAGGTGCCATCGACGGACAAGGAGAGTGCTGAGCCTTCGCTCAAACGCCTCAAGGTGGAGGCTGCTGCATCATCCAAACCAGCAGATAAGGGGAAGGCTAAACTCTACCCTGAAGACGAACCTCCGTCAGTGAGGTATGTCTCATCTGATGCGGAATCCAGGGGTGTTGAGCTCAGGAAGCGGGACCTATTGCACGAGAAGGGTTTCCTCGACCGCCTCGCTGACCTGCCGCAGTTCTTGCGCGCAGGGGTGATCAACCATGGCTGGGAAGAATTCTGCAGACCGCCTAATCCAGCATACACGAGCATGGTGTATGATTTCTACGCTAATGTGCTCAGCCCTGAGGATGGCCTGTCCGTGGTCAGAGGGGTGGAAGTTGATTTTTCAGCCAAGGCCATCAATGAAGCCTTTGGTCTCAAGGGCCAAGCGCACACAGATTATGCACGGATAGTTGATGAGCCGACTGAGGCCGTGCTGGAAGAGGCCATTTGCACAATTGGCCAGCCTGAAGCAGCGTGGACTGTCTCACGCAATGGGAGGCACACCTTAATGAGTGCCAATCTGACAGCAAAGGCAGCTGTTTGGTTTGCCTTTGTGAGGAGAAAACTGTCCCCTGTGACCCACGAGACGACAATCAACCAGAGTAGATCACTGCTGGTTTATGCTATCATGCGCGGTCTCACGGTCAATGTGGGGGAAATCATGTCAGCTGCCATTGCTGAATGCGCAAAGAAAGGTAAGGGACCCTTGTTTTTCCCTAATACCATAACCAAGCTATGTTTGCTTGCAGGAGTCCCCACCGAGCGTTTGGAGCAGCAGATGCCGTACACAGGCCATTTGGAGCTGCCTGCGAACCTGAGGCTGAGAAGAAAGGGGAATATGGAGTTTGAGTTGGATAGGCTGGCTGCTGAACAGTCCCTATCCATGGCCTGCTTAATGGACATGCAGAGGAGAATGGCTCAATGGGCCAACTATGCGCAGGCGAGGGATAAGGAGGTTGCAGACCAGCTGGGATGCATCTTCCCGGACTTCCCCACCAACCTCCTAACTCCATGGGTGCCCCCACGACCAAGGCAACCAGATGAGGATGATGCGAATTGAGTGCTGGTTTGAAGTGCACTGAAGGGAGTATTGCTGTTCCCTTAGAAAAAACAAACAATTTTTCTGCTTTCTGATAGATAATGTGCATTATGCTGTTTTTTGTTCAATTTTTGATATGTTTTTAATGTTTAGTTTTATGTTTTTTCTTTTGCTTAGTCTAGTCTGATGTTAGCTGAATAGGTAGGATAGTTTAGTTTTATTTTTAGGGATGCATGAGTTACAGGAAAAAGCATGCTAGGGGCCTGAATCAATGTTAAATCTGCCCGGATTGAATTGCGAAATAATTGCGGTTCCCGCAATTTTTGTGACTGATTGCATGTTTTGGACTGTCTGTTTAGTTAGGCTATGATCTGTTATATTCTATCTTTTGCTGCTAGCATGACTACCTTATCTAGCTGATCTTAAAGCATGCTGGATGAGTGTCATAGGACACGCTTTGATAGTTTAAATTTGCCTCTGAATAGTGCTCAGCATGCATAAACCGTAAGTCCTTAAAAACTGTCTGTTATGTTCAAATTTTCTGCTGTTGGAATAATTGCTTTTAGAATGTTTTGCCTATGCCTAGGATTTTTAGATTCTCTTTGTTTTACTTTAGACTAGATGCTTCTAGGACAAGTTTGGGGGTGTGCCACCTCAGACACTCATTAGGGACAATGAGTAGTTGAAGTTTGGGGGAGGCCACCCTAGGCCTAGGAACATTCCTCTCTTCCTTAGGACATAAGCATTCTTCTTCTCCTAAAAAAAAAAAAAAAAAATTTTTGATAAATAGAAAAAGTGAAAAATAGAATAAAGAGGGGAGTCTCTCTCAAGTTGCTGAGTAATCAGTGCCAAGTGTGTAAATCACAAGTGGCATTGCATCAAAAGGCAACCCAAGGAGAGACTCCACCGAAGTAAAAAAGGGAGAAATAGGGAAGAAGAATGTATGCTTAGGAGTTATAATCTTGTGGCTTAGATGTCCTATGTAAAAAGAACTCTGATCCTTAATGAGCTAAGCACAAGGTTGTAGCTTTTAGGTTTGTCTAGGGAGATGAATGTATATCCAATGTAGTGATGCCAGGGCTTAGGTTGTTCTCTAAAAGTACCACTGTCACTGTTAATACTAAGACTGGCATGACTCTAAGGAATCCTAGGCACATTAAAAGTTAAGCTAGAAGCATGTACTGAGTCTGGAGTAAAGCTTGGTAGAATTTGAAACCTTAGGGATAGTGGCATGATATCATAAAAGTAGTTAGATCAAATAGTAGGGGGTTAACAAAACCAGCAGGTATAGTAGGCAGGTGAAGTCAGAAGAAGCTTGATAAGAGGTTAATTCTAAACTTAGAAGTGTGTCACAGGACAGCACTGCTAGAGACAGGGATATAGGGGAGTCGGTAAGTAGTTAAAGAAGATAAAACAGCAGCCTAAGTAAGTCCTTAGTATGCTTGAGGACAAGCAAAGCCTTAAGTTTGGGGGTGTGTTAAGTCTCTGAAAGTGACTTATTTAGGACCCATTTAGCTTAAGAAGATGTACACTTTTAGGTGTTTTTGATAGCATTTAGCCTAAACCTATGCTTTAACATGAGAATTAGAAGAAGGTAGCTAATATAGGACTTATGTACAATAGGTAGAAAAAGGGTTGAAAACCGAAGGAAAAGAAGGAAAAATGAGCATTGCGAATGAATTGCGAAAACATTGCGGTGACCGCAATTATTCAAGTGAAAACCGTAAGTTGACTGATCTTTTTCTGTTAATTTCCGTATTTTCAGGGATTCGTTCTTTCTCCTCCATCCATTCTGATACATGACGTTGAAGATTGATGGTTCTCCTTGGCCCAAACGCACCTGCAAACTACTATAAAAGGGGGCCAAAGTCGGAGGTTTGATCATCACTCGAAGCGCAGAAGTCTTCTCGCAGTCCACCATTTCCATCTGTTTTCCTTTGCCGTCTGTTGGAGTGAGAGTCTCAGCTGTTGGAATCGATAATCTGATAGGAAGGAGAGAAGATTCTTCTTCTCTCTCGATTGGATTCATCCAAGCAAGGCTGATCTTTCATCCCCTTCATTCGAGGCGACTGCCACGAAGCTTTCCAGCAACTCTTTACTGTTTTTCTGTCTTTCTCTTCTATTTTACATTCTGCTTCGTGCTGTTCTTTTCCTAAGTAGCTAGATTAGTTTATTTCGTTGCTTTCTGTCTTGTTGCTATTTACTTTACAGCTTTTATCTGTTCAACAAACAATTTCAGTAATCAAAGTTCATTTCTGCACTTCTCATTTCCCATCTTCTGCTACGGGTTTTGCTTACTGTTTTTAGCACATTTCCCTTCTAAGCATGTCTATCTTATCTACCATTTCTGTTCTCTATATATCCATGAGTAGCTAAGTCACTTAGGGGCATGCTAATGACAGAACTATAGGCTAAAAAACGTGAATCAAGTAGGCAGATTAACACTCGAACATTGATTGTATGTAAGCTTCATCCTACGGGCAATTTCGATTGGCCATCCATTTTGTCCAAAGAACTCCTAACCTCTGGAAGGAGTAAGAGTTCAGAGTCATATAATCATGCTAGCCTTTCATGGTAATCAGGAAACGGCCTAGGAATAGGCGTTTCCCTAGTACAACTGAACACTCCTGCTTAAACAAGATGCTTAAGTCCTTACTTTGAGATCGAGTAAACTTAAGACTCTAATGCATGGAATCGGACGATACTTGAGATAGAGTGAGTTTGATGTATAGAGAGTTGATCCAAAGCTTAATAATCGTAATAAACTGCCTATAGGATAGTCATTAGTAGCCCTTAATTCGCCCATTTACATACTTTTGCTGTTGAGTTAATTGCGGATTAATTGCGGTTCTCGCAATTCTGCTAAATTGCATTCTGTTTAGCTGTTTTCTTCCTCGTTTATTAATTCCATCTCTTGTCCTTTGCATCTAATTTCAACTTGCATTTGTTTATGTTATATCCCTTTATACATTCAGCAAAAATTAGATAATTAAAAACCAATTTTACCCCATCAAATTCATCCCATCTTTCTTAACAATCACACTTCGCGAATAGCTAAAAATGAGTCTCTGTGGAAAAAACGAATGAAATATACTTACTACTTGCTGTGAGACCATGTATGCTTGCATGTTCTAAGTGCTCTCTCTCTCTTATTTATCATTTTTATTAACACATTGAGCACGCAACAGCTGTGCAGACCGCCCATCCCCGCCTACTCCAGCATGGTGTACGATTTCTACGCCAACTTGATGAATGAAGCCTATGGCCTCAAGGGGCAAAAACACACTGACTATGCAAGGATCATTGATGCGCCAACTGAGGCTGTCCTAGAGGAAGCACTGAGGATCATCGGCCAACCTGAAGCAGCGTGGACGATCTAGCGCAATGGGAAGCACACTCTGATGAATGCGACCCTTACGGCAAAGGCAGCTGTATGGTTTTCCTTCGTGCGAAGGCGGCTGTCCCCAGTGACCCACGAGACCACCATCAACCAAGGAAGGTCGCTCCTGGTGTATGCGATCATGAGGGGCCTCACGATCAATGTTGGCGAGGTCATTGCAGCCTCAATCGCAGACTGTGCCAAAAAAGGTAAGGGTCCACTTTTCTTCCCCAACACAATCACTAAGCTTTGCTTACGTGCAGGTGTACCAATCGAGCGAATGGAAAGGCAGCTGGCCTACACAGGGCACCTGGAGCTGCCTACAGGCCTGCGAATGCGACGAAAGGGGAACATGGAGTTTGAGTTAGACGTCCTGGCTGCTGCTCAGTCTCTATCGATGGCCTGCCTGATGGACCTACAAAAGAAGATGGCGCAATGGGCTAAGTATGCTCAAGCAAGGGATAAGGATGTTGCTGACCAGTTGGGCTGCATCTTTCCTGAATTCCCCACTGACCTGCTGACGCCATGGGCACCTCCACGTGCACGGAGGGATGATGATGAGGACATCTGAGTGCTAGGCTGATTAGCACTAAAAGGGAGTATTTTTGTTCCCTATATCAGAAAGAAAAAAAATCAAACTGCTTGTCGTTAAACTGTGTGAATTCTGTTGTTTTGGATCAATATTTGATT
Organism: Herpetospermum pedunculosum; assembly: GCA_028017165.1. Classification (NCBI taxonomy): domain Eukaryota; kingdom Viridiplantae; phylum Streptophyta; class Magnoliopsida; order Cucurbitales; family Cucurbitaceae; genus Herpetospermum; species Herpetospermum pedunculosum. The sequence goes on from CM051522.1 coordinate 37,857,389, forward strand.
TGTCTTTAGTTCTTTATTTTTGTTGTTTAGGATTGTTTAGTATAGTCTGATGGTATCTGAATAGGTAGATTGTTTTAGTTTCCTTTTTGTATAGCTGAGATGACTGGAAAGAGCATGCATAGGGGCCTTGATCACTGTTATATCTGCCCTGTATCCATTGCGAAATTATTGCGGAATCCGCAATTTTTGTTAGTAATTGCATGTTTTTGACTGACTGATTAGCTAGGCTGGTTCTGTTTTACTTTTGTTCTTTTGCTGCTGCCTTGACTGCCATATATAGCCTATCTATAAGCATGCTGGATGAGTGTCTTAAGGCACCTTTAATAGTTTAAATTAGTCTGTTAAATTGCTCAGCATGCGTAGCTTTAAGTCCTTCCCTTACTGTTTTTTTTCAAATTTCTGCTGCTAAGTTATTTGCTTTGAGAATGTTCTGTCTATCCCTAGGACTTTTAGATTCTCTTTGTTTTGCCCTAGACTAGATTCGTCTAGGATAAGTTTGGGGGTGTGCCACCTCAGACACTCATTGGGGACAATGAGTAGTTTAAGTTTGGGGGAGGCCACCCTATGCCTAGGAACATTCCTCTCTCCCTTTAAGCATAAGCATTCTTCTTCTCCTTTGCAAAAAAATGATGAACTGAAAAAAAAAATGAAAAATAGAATAAAGAGGGGTGTCTCTCTTAAAGTTGCTGAGTAATCAGTGCCAAGTGTGTAACCCACAAGTGGCATTGCATCAAAAGGTAACCTAAGGAGAGACTCCACCAAAGTAAGAAAGAAAAAAAAGGAAATTAGGGAAGAAGAATGTATACCTAGGAGTTGCAAATTAGGGAAGAAGAATGTATGTCCTGAATAAAAAAGAACTCTGATCCTCAATTAGCTAAGCACAAAGATGTAACTTGTAGGGTTATTTAGGGAGATGAATGTATGTCCAATATAGTGATGTCAGGGTTTAGGTTGTTCTCTAAATGTACTATTGTCACTGGTTAATACTAAGACTGACATGACTCTAAGGAATCCTAGGTAGCTCAAAAGTAAAAGTTAGAAGCATGTACTGAGTCTGGGGTAAAGCTAAGTAGAATTTGAAACCTTAGGGATAGTTGCACTATATGACAGAAGCAAGTAGATCAGCTGTAAGGAGTTAATGAAACAGTAGGACCATTAGGCGTGCGAAGTCAGAAGAAGAAAAATGAGAAGTTAGTTGTAAACTTAGAAGTGTGTCACAGGACAGCAGAGCCTTAGATAGGAACTTAGGGGAGTCAGCGAAGTGGTTAGAAAGGTTAAAACAGCAGCCTAAGTAAGTCCTTAGATTGCTCGAGGACGAGCAAAACCTTAAGTTTGGGGGTGTGTTACGTCTCCAAAAGTGATTATATTAGGACTTATTTGTGTTAGGAAGTTGTGCATTTGTAAGTATTTTTGATAGGATTTAGCTTGAATCTATGCTTATATATGAGAATTAGAAGAATGAAGCTAAATTAGGACTTGTATGCAAAAGGAAAGAAAAGGAATTAAAAGCGAAGTTAAAGGAATGGAAATTGTGCATTGCGGAAACATTGCTAAAACCGCAATGTTTTAAGTGAAATCCGTAAGTTGGCTAACCTTTTTCTGTTGTGATCCGATATTTCAGGGATTCGTTCTTTCTCCTCCAGCCACGCAGAAGTACGACGTTGAGAATGAATGGTTCTCCTTGACCCAATCGCACCTGCAGAATACTATAAAAGGAGGTCAAAGAGGAGGGTTGAAACACATCTGAAAGGCGTAGAAGTCTCTTCGCAGCACAATTCTTTCTCCTGTTTTTCTCTTCCGTCTGTTGGGTTGGAAAGCTTAGCTGTTGTAGTCGATAATCTGATAGGAAGGAGAGAAGATTCATCTTCTTTTCTGATTAGATTCATCCAAGCAAGGCTTGCTTTTCTCTCCCTTCAGCCGAGGCATCTGCGTCGAGGCGATCACGCTCAACTTCATTGCTTTCTGCTTTACTTTCCCATTTTCATTACTGTCTGTTGTTCTTTCCTTTCCAATAGCTACTTTACTTCATTTCGTTGCTGTCTGCTTTACTTTAGTTCTCTAAGGCTGTCATTTGTTTAGTTCAATTCTTAATAAATCGAAGTACTATTTTCATCAAGTCACAAGCTTCTCTACCTTCTCTGTTACTGCCTTTAGCTTCTGTTTTAACTTTAATATGCTTCTAAGCATGTCTTCTTCATCTACTCTTTCTATTCTCTCTGCATCCATGAGTAACTAAGTCACATAGGGGCATGCTAATGACAACTCTATAGGAAGAAACACGTGAACCAAGCATGTAGGATAGCTTTCGAATGCATTGATTGTATGTAAGCTTCATCCCACGGGCAATTTCGATTGGCCATCCATTTTGTCCAAAGAACTCCTAACCTCTGGAAGGAGTAAGAGTTCAGAGTCATACACTCATGCTAGCCTCTCAAGGTAGCCAGAAAACGACCTAGGAATAGGCGTTTTCCTAGTACAAATCACAACTTACTGTTTTAACAAGATGCTTAAGACCTTACTTGGACATGAGTAAACTAAAGAATCTAATGCATGAAATCGGAAGATACATGAGAATGAGTTAGTTTGATGCATAGTGAGTTGATCCAATGCTTGTGAATCGTGTGAAAATGCCTATAGAGGAGTCGTTAGTAGCCCTTGTTTCCACATTTTACACACATTCGCTGTTAAGAACATTGCGGTATAATTGCTGTTCTCGCAATTCTTTTGGTTAAAAATTCTGCCTTAGCCATTTTTCTCTTCGTTTATTAATCTCTTCTCTTTACATTTGAGTTTATCATTGACTTACACTTGTTTATGTTGCTACCCTCTACACATTCCTTAGTAATTAGGCAAATTAAAACCAAATCTACCCCATCAAATCCACCTATTCTTGCTTAACAATACACTTCGCGAGTAACTAAGAATAAATCTCTGTGGGAAAACGAATGAAAAAATACTTATTACTTGCTAGAGGATCATGTATGCTTGCATGTTCTGAGTGCTCTCTTATTGCATATTCCTTTTAAACATTGAGCACGCAACAACCCCAAGCTTGGAAGGCTACAAGCCCAAGGCTCCCTTCCCAAGTCGTTTGTTGCCTCCCGTTGTTGAGAAAAAGGGGAAACCGATCGAATGCTCCCCTAGCCATTTTGAGGATGAGAAGATGGTGAAAAATGAAGAATTAAAGGAAAACGTGCGTGAGTATGTTCCCATGGCACCCTTCCCGAGTAGGCTCGCAAAGCCTATCGTCGTGAATGAAAATGAGGAGGTCCTCAAAACCTTCCAGAAGGTGACGGTGAACATCCCACTCTTGGAGGCCGTGAAGCAAATACCGAAATATGCAAAGTTCCTCAAGAGTTGGTGCACGAGTAAGAGAATGTCGAGAAAGAATGATGAGAAAAAGAAAGAAACTGTCTCTGCAATTTTCCAAGGTACGCTTCCACCAAAGTGCGTCGATCCTGGTATGTTTACTATCCCATGCACTATTGGTACTAAGCTGATTGAAAATGCCATGCTAGATCTCGGTGCCTCAATTAATGTCATGTCTTTTGATATGTTTAAAGAGCTTGAACTGTGCAATTTAATTGAGTCTAATATAGTTGTCCAACTAGCCAATCAATCTTGTGTGCATCCGTTAGGGAAAATTGAGGACATTTTGGTTAAAGTGAAAGATTTGTTGTGTCCATGTGATTTCCACGTGCTAAATATGAACAAAAACTCTTCGCATGTTTCCTCTTTTATCTTACTAGGACGCCCATTTATGAAGACCGCTAAGGTCAAGATTAATGTTGATAGGGGTGCCTTGTCTGTAGGATTTGATGGAATTGTTCATGAATTTTTTATGAATACATCGAAATCTTTTGTGTATGATGAGAATGGAAAGACAAAGTCTGTGGATTGTGTGAAGGAAGAGAATTTGACCTCGCGCTTGAGGGACTATTCTTTTGCCTCTGTTAGGAAAAAAGATTTAGACTTGAATGAAAATGGTGTTGTTTTTTATAGTACTAACATTGATGATGTTCACGTGCTCAAGGCACGAAGAGAAAAAATGTTTTTAAAAGATGTTTGCAGGAACAGTGTGGACGAGGATATGTTTGGGACGTCCCCCGCGCTGTCGGAATATGGATGAGTTCGTTGGGTGAATTCAGTCGAGCAAACGACTTTAAAAATTCTGCGCTTCTCGGAGGCACCCGAGTGTTGAACTGTTTTTATGTCATTTAGTTTTTCGTTGTTTTAGTTTTAAGTTTCGTAGTGTAATTTAGCTTAATTTAGCTTGCTGTTTTTTTTGTAGGAAATAAGGAGAAGTTGAGGAAATTGGGCTCGGATAAGGAAAGCGCACCCTCTTACCCCTCGCCAGCTTCACTAAGATCAGGGAAGTGTTGTTTTTCTTTTCCCTTTACTTTTGTTTATCTGATAGAGAAGCATTGAGGACAATGCTATCTTCTGAAGTTGGGGGTGGAGTTGGATGTTGTGGATATGCATGTGTAGTTCGTTGAGCAGTGCTAATTTTGAATTTGAAGTGCTTAGGACTCTGTTTATATGCTTTCTGATTAGGATGATCTAGGAAGTGCGTTTCTGGAAATCTGAGCATTTGCATAATCTAGTTTTTGCATGACGTCGTTTTGCATTTATTAGGTTCATGTCAAAAAATTTAAATTTTTTTCTGTTGCTCCCTTGCATCTATCGAGCACTTAGCAACCTCATCTTAGACTCTGTAGGCTTAGTTGATTGCATGTTGCATGATTCTTGTTGTCACCCCGAAAGGCACCCCTAGGGTAGCTTGTTGCATGAGAGTTAGTGATTAATTAAGTCTAATAAAAAAAAAAACAGAAAAGCATGATTAGAAAATTCTCCGGAGGCGTTCATCCTTTTTAAGTGCGCACTTAAAAAGTGAACGTTTGTCCTTAAAAATGTGAAGCTTAAGCTTAAGTTTGACATGTTAGGCAACTCGGGATTGGAAAGAAAAAGAAAATAAAGTTGGGTTCAAAGAACCATAACAAAGAATACAAAGTATTCAAAAAGAGAAAAAGAAAAAGTTTGAGAAAATTGCTTTAGGCATTTTAATTCATTGCTCCATGGGTAGTGGAGGTGGTAGAATGGGTAGTGGCTCCAAATCCTCAACCAGGGGAAAAGCTATATGTGGCTCATGTGATACATAAGAAATAAAAAGGCTCTTATAAAGGCTCTTGGGAACTCTCATCTTTTAAACCTTTCAACCTGCCTCCATTGGGCCCTGGCCCGGTAATTCAACCTCCCTACTCCCTTGGCCATTAAATTGATCCCAACCCTTAAAGTGGTCTCAGAAGCTACCTTGTCTATTTTAGATGATGGACAAGTTGCACTATCTTTATCTATCAACTATAATGCTAAAATAAAGTGAAAACTATCTATGTTTAATCTTGTATTTCAATTTTAGTGCTTCTCTTTATTCAAGACGTAGCTAACTTATCCAAACTTGCCACCCTGAGCATTGCTCAACTCACATTATGTATGAACTATGAGTAAGAGGTCTCAAGTTCCAATCCCCTCCCCACATGCCTTCAAAACAAAAAACGAAGGGACTTTACCTAAAAGCATCCAACTTCACGTCATCCTGCCAAATCGAGCATAACTCAATTGAAATAAGGTTGATCATAGGTTCAATCCTCGCATTAATTAAAATAACTTTGGCATAATGAAGTTAAAAAAAAGGACAAAGCACTATTTATAGCTATATTAAGGAGAGATGTCTATTTTCCTCACGAAAAATTGTCGATTAGGTGGGGAATGAGAGAGGGAGTGGGGAAAAAAATCATCCTGAGCTAAAGAGGGACGAAGACGATTCTCCGCCCTGTTCTTCGTCCATGCCTCGATTTTCTTTATTTTTTAAATATATTTATTTATTTATTTAAAAAAAATTAAAAAAAAAAACATCAAAAAGGATTAATTTGTCGGCCTCAATCCCCACAAAATTAAATAAATCCCCCCATAATTAAATAGAAAATTTTGTAAGGACGCGGACGAGCATAAAGAAACCATCTATGTTTCGCTATGTGGAAATTTCACATTTATTACTACGTCTGGGCATATGAAATTTAATGTAAATATTGCAAACTTTAATTGCCTCAGTCGCGATTCTAAGAAGGAGGTGTATATCAGGAGATTTTATTGACATTCTTTTCATTTTGTTTTTACTTTAGGCAATAGTTTTGCTATAACTAGATTAACTTATTACAACCTATCATGCATCAAGTCTTCCATAGGGGTGCATTTCGGGGTGACAACATGACTTCAGGCTACATAAAGAAATTCTAAGCCTACAGAGTCTAAAATAAGATGCTATGTGCTCGATATGCAAGGGAGCGACAACAAAAATGTTGAAAATTTTCAAAATATACTCAACCAACATATAAAATATCATGCTTTTCTTAATATGCAACTAAGAAGATTTTAAAAGCACTTCCTAGATTGTACTCATCGAACAACATGCAAATTCAAACTACAACAAATCATATTCAGAGACTCCCATGCTCGACAACTACATAAAGTCCACAACCAACTCCACCCTGAACCTTAAAGAATGCATTGTCCCCAATGCATCAACCATCAGATAAAGCATTTAAAGAACAAAATAAAGGGAACACGAAAACTCCCCTGATTATTTAAAGGTTGGCGGAGAACGAAGCGCGATCTTTTCTTCCAATTTAAGGTCCCAAATTCGAGCATTCATCTTATTCTCCTAAAGCAAACAAACAAAACAAACTTCAACAACTTAACTACTTAAAGCAATATACTAAACCAAACAGAAATGACATTTCAACCTCGGGTGCTTCCGAGAAGCGCAAATTTTTAAAGTCGATTGCTCGACTGTATTCTCGGACTCGAATCACTCGTTATCCATCAACTGGGGAGATGCTTCATCCATCCTCCCATCCATCTTATACCTGTTAACAATCATAGACAAAATTTATTTTGTGTTTCCCTGATACCTCTGTTTTGGAGCTATATTTCACTCCCTAATTCTAGCTAATACCGTGTTTAAATATGTTAATTTACCTTGATTATAGATGATCCACGGTAAAGAGCTTGTGAAGTCTGTTAGACGTGTTTTGCTGCTAAGGAAGTTATCTAAGGCTTCCGGAACGCTTCGGAAAATAAAGGAGCTCAAGAAGAGAAGAAATTGCCAAAAAGAAGCATCAAATGCAATTTATTTTGCTCAAATCCGAGAGAAAGCATCAAGCGCTAGCATTGAGACGCTGCTCGACGCTCCGAAGAGGCGCGCGTAGAAATTTTTCGCTCGTAGCGTCTCGACGCTACTACAGATATGAAACCCATTTTTACCGATTTTAGGTCATCTTCTTTGCCTTTTTCTCTCGGTTTTACAACTTTTATGCCATTGGAGCTCCATTTTCTTTCATCTCAATTTGTATGAACACATTAGCTTCCATGGGAGCTTGGACTTCATCCAAGACCATGGTTGGTGATAACACTCATAAAGTGCTAGTATTTAGCTCATAAGTCTTATGGTGATCTCGTAGTTCTTGGTATGTGAAGAATTAAGGAATTATTTGTGCTTAATGTGTATATTTTGTAGAATTTAATTGGTTAAGGATAAATCGGATCATTGCATTAAATTAGAGCTTAAAAGAATGTTTTAGTAGATAATATTAATTAATTATTTTGAGTGTTTATACTATATAGATTAACTAATCAAATGTTATCTCAATTGTGATAGCTGGTTTAGTGGTGCATGGGAACTTTGGTAGAACAAAATGCTGAAGTTGAGACCAGGGGAGGATAAACTTTACATTATTTTTCTTAAGGCACAGACCATAGCGTCGAGACGGTGGCCTATAAAAACCCATTTTTCCGATTTTTAGGTAATTCTCTCATGCACCTCTGGAAAGTTGTGGGTGCATTGCATAGTCCGAATGGCATCCTTTTAAAGGCGAAGGTGCCATATGGACAAGTAAATGTGGTCTTCTCCTGGTCTTCTGGGGCGATGGTAATCTGGTTATAGCCTGAGTACCCGTCTAGGAAACAATAGTAGTCCTTGCCTGCGAGCCTGTCAAGCATCTGGTCTATAAATGGCAGTGGGAAGTGGTCTTTTCTTGTGGCTTTATTCAGACGACGATAATCTATACAGATCCGCCACCTGTCACTGTCCGTGTTGGAATCAGCTCGTTGTTCTCATTTTCCACGACAGTTATTCCACCTTTCTTTGGGACGCACTATACTGGGCTAACCCAACTGTTGTCTGAAATTGGGTAGATTACTCCTGTTGGGTTTTATGTCCTAAAACTCGTGGTTTGTAAACGATAAACATATTTTATTACCAATAAAGTGTTATTGAGGTTTATTCAATAAAGTTATTTATTGAATATATGAATTGCTTATTTCATTTTAGAAAACCCTAAATCCAATAAGCTAAGATCCATGGCTATAACATGAGTACTTGAACTTTATGTGGAGACATAAAAGTGGATCAAGTTCGAGTAAATAGTCAAAACGGTCTATAGTATACGGATAAGGCTGGATACCTTATCCTGGGGACACTATTGGATGCGGCCCATTTTGTATTTAGTACAAACGATGTGATCCTGAATCGTTCATGTGGAGACATGTGAATGGGGGCGTCCTATGCAAAGAGTTTGCATTAGACTGGACCGCGAAATAAGTCACTCTTGCTTTATAACGCTGTTTACTGTTTTAAAGACTGACTATTTCAAAACGATGACCTAGGTAACTTGACCTTAATCCTGAGCTAACTATGAACTCCTGTTTATTCAGGATTATCCTTAGATCTGCATGGGTGAGGGTGGCTCAACAGCGCCGACTCAATAAGCCTCCCATTTCAGGGGTAAGACCGAATAGATAGATGGGGACATAGGGTGCAAGATGGAATTCACTCCTACCCGTCTCTAGGGATAGTAGATAGGTTGTTCCCTTAAGTACTGACTCCAGGTCTTGAACAAGGGGCCCCACCTTCTCATTGGCCCGAGAGGGACTCGGTATAGTGATTAGATCACATACCAACCGGTTTAGTGACTGGATCACAAACCAATTGTTCATTAGAGGATCAGTGGGACTTAAGGAGCAAGATGTAATTACGGGGGTAAAACAGATATTTGACCCGACCGTAAATTACGAACAACCTGTGAAGGGTCAACTTACTAATCATGGTTATATCGAGTGGACATAAATATATCTACAGTGAGGAGAATGCAACTACTAGGCTATAGTGGAATGTCCTGGTAGTTAACGAATGTTAATTAACTAGGTTAAAGAGTTTAATCAGTTAATCTCGGATCGTTGGAGCTCATGATCTGTAGGTCCATGAGGTCCCCCTGCTAGCTCATATCAGACTAAACCTTAGAATAGTGTGATGGGTGAATTCGAAGTGTTCGAATTCGAATTAGGGAATTAACGTTAAATATATGTGATATATTTAACGACATAACGTTCAATTGCGAATTGAACAATAGAGAGAGATGGTGATATTTAAATAAGATTTAATTATCGAAAATATGAATATGGATTCATAATCATGTATATCGGGAATGATCGGGATTAGTGTTGGATTTATTGGATATTAAATTTGAATTAATTAAAAATTTTAATTAATTATTTAATATTAATTTAATTTGATTTAAAATTAATTATTTGAATTAATTTTTAAATTGAATTAATTTGATCAAAGTTAGTCAAAAGTCAATTTTAAGATAATTGACTACAACTTTGAAAGTCAAAAGTCAAATGTTGACTCCACTAAACCTTGAAAGTCAAGAGTCATTTTGATGACTAAAGTGAGTGGAAAAATCTAATTCTTAAGTTAGTGGAAAAATCCAATTCTTGAGTTAGTGGGAAAAACCATTTGTTGGTGGTTTTATGAGTCAAACTTTTTTGCTAAGTGTTCATCCCACATCAAGCCACTAATCCCACTAAATTGAGTGGATTCTACATGGCATCCTATTGTTAACTCAATTTTGCATGTTTTTGCATGTAGTCTTCTATATATACAAAGGGTTAATTAGATTGACTTCTTCTTGGAATTTTGATGAACTTTGAGAAATTGTAAAGACAATTTCTCTAATTTTCTCTCCAATTCCATCTTCAATTCACTTTTAAATTAGTCACTCAAAGGATCCCACAATCCCGTTCTAAGGCCGGAGAATAGTCGGGAAGACTCTCGTGGTGGTTCGTGACCGTTACGTTCGAAGATCGAGTTTGGAATCAAGAAGAATTTGAAATTCAAAGGTAACTTCTAAATTATTGTCTTTGATTTTCAAATTACATGCTTTTTCTTTTTAAATTAACAAAATAAGAGTACTTAGATCCAACGATGCTTCCGCTATGCATGCCGAAACTCTTTCAAATGGTATCAGAGCATGCTTTAAGTACTCTTTTTTGGTTAATTTAGAGTTGGTGGGTAGTAATTCATGTGATGAATGTATGTGTGCTAAAATGGAAATTTTTGGTCTTTGGCATCCATTTCTTTTCCAATTTGTAATAATTATTGTAATTGCCTTGTAATGGGCTTTAATGTGTTACAAAGAGTATGTAATTTTTGTAGAGTCATTAGAGTCCATTTTAGGATGTAATTTATCAAAATTGGAAGAGGCGTCAAGTGGCGGTTCGGTTCGGTTCGGCGGCGGTTCGTGCAATTCCACAACTTACAAGCGGTTCGAGCCGATTCGAAGTGTTCGGGGGCGGTTCAAGACTTTTTCCTATTTTATTATTGTAATAATTTAGGTAAATGCTTGTTTAGGATGCCAAAACCAATCCATTTTTAGTGTGGTTTATTTATTTATGCATTGTGAATGTATAGTTTAAATAAACATAATCTTGTGTGCATATTGTATGCCATGTAGATTTAAAATCCCACCATAGGATAAGCATGAAACATGCATTGAAAGTATGTTATAAGTGTTATAATATAAGTATGCATGTTTAGGATTCCATGAGATTTCATATAAGTTGTTATATTTTTGCATGGAATGATTTTATATAATTGTTATATAAAAGCATGTTAGATGTATGTTATAAGTTTTTTTTATAAGTGTTATAAAGTGAATTAGACATTAAAACTTATAACAAAGATAAATGCATGCTCATTTAGGGTTAACTACCCAGCAATCTCCTATTTTAATAGTTAAAATAGGTCGATATCTTGTAAAACTTCGGTTACAAGAAAAACTCACCCGGTAAGATGTTGTCTCAGCTTGGGGGTATTTAAGTTTAGCTAACCCGGTTTTATGAGCATGCGTGAGTGATGTGAGGTTTTAAAAGTTTTATCACCTAGACATCATAGGTTAAAATCCAGTATAAACGTTATACTCGGAAAGATTACATAGACTTAGGATATGTTTTAGTTAGCCAAAATATATGCCTAAGTAAAATCATACCCAACCGTCTAGAACACTTTAGTGGGAGGAAAAATGTTTTCAGCTCCTACATCCCTAAGAGTTCCCACCGTGAGATTCATGCTCGGCTTCGAGTCGCCCTGGGAGCGACCTCCAGTAGGAAAGTATTTGCATGAGTCAATAACAAGGTGAATAGGGGAAGTCGTTCATAGTAAGTGGGCGAAGGCTGTGTGTCAACACATCCTACGGTCTCCTCCATTAGGTTACACCGTGAGATTCCCACATGATGCGCCTGCGAGTCTGCCCTGGGAGCGACCACCCCTTAGGAGGGCTGTATCATCGGATTCGGAACACCGCGAACTCCATAAATGGATAGGGTCTCATAGGTCCGTTTTCAGCATTGTCTTTCCAACTTCGGGAGCTTGTTGATTCCGATCTCTGACGTCTGAAAATGGAGGGTCACACTTACAAGAATTACTAAGTGTTAGTAACTTCTTGACCAAAGTAAACGATAGCTAAAAGATCTATTGGAATATGAGTTATTCTGGTAATAGTGATTAGCTGAGATTGTCTCAATTCAAAGGAGGAGTGATAGACTGCCCCTAGGTGGATGTTGCTCTAAACCTTTGTAGTATCGTTGCAATAAAGAATAAATGATGGGTACATTATTACTTTTGCTAAAACTTGATTGGATAATATAAAAGGGTAATAGCAATTTCACTAAATACGATATGTTTATATTTTTTCAGCATGTCCAACTCAATAGTACAGTTACTAGCTTCTGAGAAACTTAACGGGGATAATTACGCAACGTGGAAATCAAATTTAAACACAATACTGGTAATTGATGATCTAAGGTTCGTTTTAACTGAGGAGTGTCCTCAAAACCCCGGCACAAATGAAAACCGAAATGTTCGGGATGCATATGACAGATGGACAAGGGCAAATGATAAAGCCCGCGTCTACATTCTGGCCAGCATATCTGATGTATTGGCTAAGAAACACGATGGTATGGGTGCTGCCAAAGAGATTATGGAATCTCTGAAGGGGATGTTTGGACAACCGTCCTTCTCCCTTAGGCATGATGCCATCAAGTACGTTTATAACTGTCGCATGAGAGAAGGGACCTCTGTTAGAGAACATGTCCTGGACATGATGGTCCATTTCAATGTGGCAGAAGTAAATGGAGCTGTCATAGATGAGAAGAGTCAGGTCAGTTTTATTCTGGAGTCTCTTCCGAAGAGCTTCCTACAGTTCCGCACAAATGCGATGATGAACAAAATTGAATATAACTTGACTACTCTTCTGAATGAGCTTCAGACTTATCAGTCCCTCCTGAAAACTAAGGGACATGAAGTGGAGGCAAATGTTGCTACCACTAAAAAGTTCTATAGAGGATCGTCCTCTGGGACGAAGTCTGGCCCTTCTTCTTCTAAAAATAAGAGTATTTCGATGAAAAAGAAAGGGAAGGGGAAAATTAAAACTCCTAATGACCGCAAAAGCAAGGCTCAAGTTGCAGATAAAGAAAAATGTTTCCACTGCAACGAGAATGGGCATTGGAAAAGAAACTGCCCAAAGTACCTTGCTGAGAAGAAAGCTGAAAAGGCAAAACAAGGTAAATATGATTTACTAGTTGTTGAAACATATTTACTGGAGAGTGATGACTCTTCCTGGATATTGGATTCAGGGGCCACTAATCATATTTGCTCTTCTTTTCAGGAAACTAGTTCCTGGAGAACGCTTGCGGAAGGCGAGATAACTCTCAGGGTTGGAACAGGAGAGGTTGTCTCAGCAAAATCAGTGGGAGATTTAAAGTTGTTTTTTGGAGATAGATTCATTATATTAGATAATGTGTATCTTGTTCCTGGAATGAAAAGGAATCTTGTATCTATCTCTTGTTTGTTAGAACAATTGTATAAAGTATCTTTTGAAATTAATGAAGTGTTCATTACCAAAAGAGGTATTCCTATTTGTTCTGCAAAACTAGAAAACAACTTATATAAGTTAAAACCGACCAGAGCGAAAGCTATTTTAAATATCGAGATATTTAAAACGGCTGAGACGCGAAACAAAAAGGCAAAAAGTTTCTTCAAGTACATATCTTTGGCACTTAAGACTTGGCCACATTAATCTCAATAGGATTGAGAGATTGGTTAAGAATGGTCATCTAAGCCAGTTAGAAGACAACTCTTTACCAGCATGTGAGAATTGTCTTGAGGGGAAAATGACGAAAAGATCTTTTACTGGAAAAGGTCTTAGAGCCAAAGAATCCTTAGAACTCGTGCATTCGGACCTTTGTGGACCAATGAATGTCAAAGCACGAGGAGGATATGAATATTTCATCAGTTTCATAGATGACTATTCAAGGTACGGTTATGTTTACCTAATACATCATAAGTCTGAAGCTCTTGAAAAGTTCAAGGAGTATAAGGCAGAAGTTAAGAACTTATTAGGTAAAACAATTAAGACATTTCGATCAGATCGAGGTGGAGAGTACATGGACCTAAGATTCCATGACTATTTGATAGAACATGGAATCCAGTCACAACTCTCTGCACCTAGTACGCCACAGCAAAACGGTGTATCGGAGAGAAGAAACAAAACCTTGTTAGACATGGTTCGATCAATGATGAGCTATGCTCATTTGCCTGATTCGTTTTGGGGATATGCAGTAGAGACTGCTGCCTACATTTTGAACAATGTTCCCTCTAAAAGTGTTACTGGAACACCTTATGAGTTATGGAGAGGGCGTAAAACTAGTTTACGTCACTTCAGGATCTGGGGATGCCCGGCACATGTGTTGGTGCAAAACCCTAAGAAATTGGAACGTCGTTCAAAAGTATGTTTCTTCATAGGCTACCCAAAAGAATCGAAAGCTGGATACTTCTTTGATCCAGAAGAAAATAAAGTATTTGTATCGACAAATGCTACTTTTCTCGAAGAAGATTACATGAGAGATCATCAACCTCGCAGTAAACTAGTATTGCGTGAAATTTCTAAAGAAGCTACAGATAGATCAACAAGAGTTCTTGATGAGATTGGTCCCTCAACAAGAGCTGTTGATGGAGCTAATACTTCTGATTACTCACATCCATCTCAAGAGTTGAGAGTGCCTCGACGTAGTGGGAGGGTTGTGCAACAACCTGACCGTTACATGGGTTTAGTAGAAACTCAAATCATCATACCAGATGATGGAATAGAGGATCCATTGACCTATAAACAGGCAATGAATCATGTTGACAAAGATCAGTGGATCAAAGCCATGGACCTCGAAATGGAGTCGATGTACTTCAATTCGGTCTGGGAACTTGTAGATCAACCAGATGGGGTAAAACCTATTGGTTGTAAATGGATCTACAAAAGGAAACGAGACCAAGCTGGTCAGGTACCGACCTTTAAAGCTCGATTAGTGACAAAGGGTTATACCCAGAGAGAGGGGGTAGACTATGATGAAACCTTCTCTCCTGTTGTCATGTTAAAATCAATTAGAATACTCTTGTCCATTGCCACATATTATGACTATGAGATTTGGCAAACGGATGTCAAGACAGCCTTTCTGAATGGCAATCTTGAAGAGAGTATCTATATGTCTCAACCAGAGGGGTTTATAATACAACATCAAGAACAAAAAGTTTGTAAGCTTAAACGATCCATTTATGGGTTGAAACAAGCATCTAGATGCTGGAATATAAGGTTTGATACTGCGATCAAATCTTATGGTTTTGAACAAAACATTGACGAACCTTGTGTTTACAAGAAGATTGTCAAAACATCTGTAGCATTCCTCGTGTTATATGTCGATGATATCTTACTCATTGGGAATGATGTAAGATGCCTGACTGACGTCAAGAAATGGCTAGCAACTCAATTCCAAATGAAAGATTTGGGAGAAGCTCAATATATTCTTGGGATCCAAATAGTTCGGAACCGCAAGAATAGAACATTAGTCATGTCTCAAGCTTCCTATATTGACAAGATGTTGTTAAGATATAAGATGCAGAATTCCAAGAGGGGTTTGCTACCCTTCAGGCATGGAATTCACTTGTCGATGGAACAATGTCCTAAGACACCTCAAGAAGTTGAGGATATGAGACGCATGCTGATCCATTTACAAAGGCTCTCACGGCTAAAGTGTTTGAGGGTCACCTAGTCAGACTAGGACTACGAGATGTATATTCTAGGGCAAGTGGGAGAAAACTTTGGGTATGTGATGCCCTAGTTTATTGTATTTATTTCTCATTTTGAAAAACTCAACATTATGTATATATATGGATATATATTTATTACCACTGGAGTTTTAGTCCAAGTGGGAGTTTGTTGGGTTTTATGTCCTAAAACTCGTGGTTTGTAAACGATAAACATATTTTATTACCAATAAAGTGAGTACATGGACCTAAGATTCCAGGACTATTTGATAGAACATGGAATCCAGTCACAACTCTCTGCACCTAGTACGCCACAGCAAAACGGTGTATCAGAGAGAAGAAACAGAACCTTGTCAGACATGGTTCGATCGATGATGAGCTATGCTCATTTGCCTGATTCGTTTTGGGGATATGCAGTAGAGACTGCTGCCTACATTTTGAACAATGTTCCCTCTAAAAGTGTTACTGGAACACCTTATGAGTTATGGAGAGGGCGTAAAACTAGTTTACGTCACTTCAGGATCTGGGGATGCCCGACACATGTGTTGGTGCAAAACCCTAAGAAATTGGAACGTCGTTCAAAAGTATGTTTATTCATAGGCTACCCAAAAGAATCGAAAGCTGGATACTTCTTTGATCCTGAAGAAAATAAAGTCTTTGTATCGACAAATGCTACTTTTCTCGAAGAAGATCACATGAGAGATCATCAACCTCGCAGTAAACTAGTATTGCGTGAAATTTCTAAAGAAGCTACAGATAGATCAACAAGAGTTGTTGATGAGGTTGGACCCTCAACAAGAGTTGTTGATGGAGCTAATACTTCTGATTACTCACATCCATCTCAAGAGTTGAGAGTGCCTCGACGTAGTGGGAGAGTTGTGCAACAACCTGACCGTTACATGGGTTTAGTAGAAACTCAAATCATCATACCAGATGATGGAATAGAGGATCCATTGACCTATAAACAGGCAATGAATGATGTTGACAAAGATCAATGGATCAAAGCCATGGACCTCGAAATGGAGTCGATGTACTTCAATTCCGTCTGGGAACTTGTAGATCAACCAGATGGGGTAAAACCTATTGGTTGTAAATGGATCTACAAAAGGAAACAAGACCAAGCTGGTAAGGTACAGACCTTTAAAGCTCGATTAGTGACAAAGGGTTATACCCAGAGAGAGGGGGTAGACTATGATGAAACCTTCTCTCCTGTTGTCATGTTAAAATCAATTAGAATACTCTTGTCCATTGCCACATATTATGACTATGAGATTTGGCAAATGGATGTCAAGACAGCCTTTCTGAATGGCAATCTTGAAGAGAGTATCTATATGTCTCAACCAGAGGGGTTTATA
The DNA here is from genome assembly GCA_028017165.1 of Herpetospermum pedunculosum. NCBI lineage: Eukaryota > Viridiplantae > Streptophyta > Magnoliopsida > Cucurbitales > Cucurbitaceae > Herpetospermum > Herpetospermum pedunculosum. The sequence continues at coordinate 37,874,231 of CM051522.1, forward strand.
ATACAACATCAAGAACAAAAAGTTTGTAAGCTTAAACGGTCCATTTATGGGTTGAAACAAGCATCTAGATGCTGGAATATAAGGTTTGATACTGCGATCAAATCTTATGGTTTTGAACAAAACATTGACGAACCTTGTGTTTACAAGAAGATTGTCAAAACATCTGTAGCATTCCTCGTATTATATGTCGATGATATCTTACTCATTGGGAATGATGTAAGATGCCTGACTGACGTCAAGAAATGGCTAGCAACTCAATTCCAAATGAAAGATTTGGGAGAAGCTCAATATATTCTTGGGATCCAAATAGTTCGGAACCGCAAGAATAGAACATTAGCCATGTCTCAAGCATCCTATATTGACAAGATGTTGTCAAGATATAAGATGCAGAATTCCAAGAGGGGTTTGCTACCCTTCAGGCATGGAATTCACTTGTCGAAGGAACAATGTCCTAAGACACCTCAAGAAGTTGAGGATATGAGAAGCATTCCCTATGCATCAGCAGTTGGAAGTCTGATGTATGCTATGTTGTGTACACGACCCGACATATGCTATGTAGTAGGTGTTGTCAGCAAATTTCAGTCCAATCCTGGACTTATACATTGGACAACCGTTAAGAATATCCTCAAGTATCTTAGGAGAACGAGGGATTACATGCTCGTGTATAAAGGTAAGGATCTGATTCTTACAGGATACACTGATTCTGATTTCCAGTCGGATAGAGATTCGAGAAAATCAACATCGGGATCAGTGTTCACTCTAAATGGAGGAGCTGTAGTATGGCGGAGTATCAAGCAAAGTTGTGTTGCTGACTCCACTATGGAAGCAGAATACGTAGCTGCCTGTGAAGCAGCAAAAGAAGCTGTGTGGCTTAGAAAGTTTTTGAACGATTTGGAAGTTGTTCCAAATATGCATCTGCCTATCACTCTCTTTTGTGATAACAGTGGAGCAGTTGCAAATTCAAAAGAGCCAAGGAGCCATAAACGCGGGAAACATATTGAGCGAAAATATCATCTCATTCGAGAGATCGTCCAACGAGGAGACGTTATTGTGAAACAGATAGCCTCTGAGGACAACATTGCTGATCCATTTACAAAGGCTCTCACGGCTAAAGTGTTTGTTGGGTTTTATGTCCTAAAACTCGTGGTTTGTAAACGATAAACATATTTTATTACTAATAAAGTGTTATTGAGGTTTATTCAATAAAGTTATTATTGAATATGTGAATTGCTTATTTCATTTTAGAAAACCCTAAATCCAATAAACTAAGATCCATGGCTATAACATGAGTACTTGAACTTTATGTGGAGACATAAAAGTGGATCAAGTTCGAGTAAATAGTCAAAACGGTCTATAGTATACGGATAAGGCTGGATACCTTTTCCTGGGGACACTATTGGATGCGGCCCATTTTGTATTTAGTACAAACGATGTGATCCTGAATCGTTCATGTGGAGACATATGAATGGGGGCGTCCTATGCAAAGAGTTTGCATTAGACCGGACCGCGAAATAAGTCACTCTTGCTTTATAACGCTGTTTACTGTTTTAAAGACTGACTATTTCAAAACGATGACCTAGGTAACTTGACCTTAATCCTGAGCTAACTATGAACTCCTGTTTATTCGGGATTATCCTTAGATCTGCATGGGTGAGAGTGGCTCAACAGCGCCGACTCAATAAGCCTCCCATTTCAGGGATAAGACCGGATAGATAGCCGGGGACATAGGGTGCAAAATGGAATTCACTCCTACCCGTCTCTAGGGATAGTAGATAGGTTGTTCCCTTAAGTGCTGACACCAAGTCTTGAACAAGGGGCCCCACCTTCTCATTGGCCCGAGAGGGACTCGGTATGGTGATTAGATCACATACCAATCGGTTTAGTGATTGGATCACAAACCAATTGTTCATTAGAGGATCAGTGGGACTTAAGGAGCAAGATGTAATTACGGGGGTAAAACAGATATTTGACCCGACCGTAAATTACGAACAACCTGTGAAGGGTCAACTTACTAATCATGGTTATATCGAGTGGACATAAATATATCTACAGTGAGGAGAATGCAACTACTAGGCTATAGTGGAATGTCCTGGTAGTTAACGAATGTTAATTAACTAGGTTAAAGAGTTTAATCAGTTAATCTCGGATCGTTGGAGCTCATGATCTGTAGGTCCATGAGGTCCCCCTGCTAGCTCATATCGGACTAAATCTTAGAACAGTGTGACGAGTGAATTCGAAGTGTTCGAATTCGAATTAGGGAATTAACGTTAAATATATGTGATATATTTAACGACATAACGTTCAATTGCGAATTGAACAATAGAGAGAGATGGTGATATTTAAATAAGATTTAATTATCGAAAATATGAATATGGATTCATAATCATGTATATCGGGAATGATCGGGATTAGTGTTGGATTTATTGGATATTAAATTTGAATTAATTAAATTGTTTAATTAATTATTTAATATTAATTTAATTTGATTTAAAATTAATTATTTGAATTAATTTTTAAATTGAATTAATTTGATCAAAGTTAGTCAAAAGTCAAATTTAAGACAATTGACTACAACTTTGAAAGTCAAAAGTCAAATGTTGACTCCACTAAACCTTGAAAGTCAAGAGTCATTTTGATGACTAAAGTGAGTGGAAAAATCCAATTCTTAAGTTAGTGGAAAAATCCAATTCTTGAGTTAGTGGGAAAAACCATTTGTTGGTGGTTTTATGAGTCAAACTTTTTTGCTAAGTGTTCATCCCACATCAAGCCACTAATCCCACTAAATTGAGTGGATTCTACATGGCATCCTATTGTTAACTCAATTTTGTATGTTTTTGCATGTAGAGCCTACCCTGGTGACCGAAGACGAGGAGGTCCTGACAACCTTCCAGAAGGTGATGGTGAACATACCGCTTCTTGAGGCAGTGAGCCAAGTGCCCAAATATGCCAAATTCCTCAAGAGTTGGTGCATGTTGCGTGCTCAGTGTTTAAAATAAAGATGCAATGTGAGAGCACTCAGAACATGCAAGCATACATGGTCTTGTAGCAAGTAATAAGTATGTTTTCATTCGATTTCCCACAGAGATTTATTCTTAGCTACTAGCGAAGTGAGTTGTTTAAATTAGAAAGGGTGGTTTAAACGGGGTAGAATTGGGATTAATGTGCCTAACTATTAAAGAACGTGCGAGATACGAAAGCATAGACAAAGCCAAGTAGAAGTATTAACTTGAATGTAGGAGAAAAAGAATTGCGGAGAAAGCAATTATCTAGCAATAAAATCGCAAAACAGAAAGTTGAAAAAAATGACTAAGGCAAAATTTAAACTAAGAAAATTGCGCAGACAACAATTTTCTCGCAATGGTCATAACAGCGAATTAAGGGTAAAGTGGGGAAACAAGGGCTACTAACGACTCCTCTATAGGCTTTTTCATGCGATTCTTCAGCAGTAGATCAACTCATCATGCATCAAATTAACTCATTCTCATGTATCTCTCGATTTCATGCATTAGATTCTTTAGTTTACTCATGTCCAAGTAAGGCTTAAGCATCTATTTATAAAAGCAAGTTAATGATTTGTACTAGGAAAACGCCTATTCCTAGGTCGTTTTCTGGCTACCATGAAAGGCTAGCATGAATAAACGACTCTAAACTCTTACTCCTTCCAGAGGTTAGGAGTTCTTTGGACAAAATGGATGGCCAATCGAAATTGCCCGTGGGATGAAGCATACATACATTCAATACACTTGAAGTTATCCTACATGCTGATTTTACGTACGTCTACCTATAGATTTGTCATTAGCAGACCCTTATGTGTTTTAGTTACTCATGGATGGAGATGGAATGGAAAGAATAAATGGTGTAGACATGCTTAACAGTAATGGAATGGAACTGAAAGACAACAGCAACAAGAAAAGCAACGAGCAATTCGTGAAATAGTCAAACACTTCTTTGATTTAAACAAGGTTCAAAACTTACAAAGCAACAACTCTAAACTGTTGAACACTAAACAGAAGAAGACGAAATGAAATGTAGCAAACTTAGATAAGTAGCAGCAAGCAGAAACAAAAGGAACGACAGAAAACAGCAGAATGGAAGTAGATCGTGTGCGTGAACCCTCGCTGCAAGCGCCTCGGATGAAGGAAGAAGGAGAGCTTTATTTGGATGAATCCAATCAGAAGAGAAGAAAGATCTTCTCTTCTTCCTCTCAGATTATCGACTCCAACAGCTGAGTCCTTCAAGCCAACAAACGGAAGGGAGAAAACAGGGAGAAAAGACGGCGTTGAGATGGGAGTTCTACGCTTCCCAGCTTATGTTTGTCCATCCCCCTTGACCTCCTTTTATAGTGTTCTGCACGTACGATTCCGCCAAGGAGAACCATCCATTCTGAACGACGACCTTCCACGTGGCAGCAGGAGAAAGAATGGGCGGCTGAAAGATCGTAACAAAATGGCAAACGGTTAGACAACTTAACAAATTTCACTTAAAACATTTCTGAGACAGCAATGTTTTCGCAATGTTTCAGCAATATGGAAATTTCAACTCTTTAGCTTTGTTTTTGGTTCTTTTTCCTTCCTTTTACACATAAGCTCTAATTTAGCTTCATTCTACAAATTCTCATATATAAGCACAAGTTTAGGCTAAATTCTACCAAAAACACTTAAGCGTGTACATCTTTCTATAGCAAATAAATCCTTAAAATAGTCACTTTTGGAGACGTAACACCCCCCCAAACTTAAGGTTTTGCTCGTCCTCGAGCAATATAAAGACTTACTTGGGCTGCTATTACTCTCTCTAACTACTTGCTGTCTTCCCTAAGTTCACTATCTAAGGCATTGGTGTCCTGTGACACGCTTCTAAGTTTTAAAACTAACTTCTCATTTTGCTTCTTCTGATTTCTCTCGCCTTATAATCCTACTGTCTTTATAAACTCCCTCCAACTGATCTATCTGCTTTGGTCATTAGGTTCATTGTGCAACTATCTCTAAGTTTTCAAATTCTACCTAGCTTTACCCCAGACTCAGTACATGCTTCTAATGTTTTTCTTTTGAGCCACCTAGGATTCCTTAGAGTCATTCCAGTCTTAGTATAAACCAGTGACAGTAGTACATTTCATAGAACAACCTAAACCCTGGCATCACTACATTGGATATACATTCATCTCCCTTAACAAACCTATAAGCTATAACTCTGTGCTTAGCTAATTGAGGATCAGAGTTCATTCACACAGAACACCTAAGCACATAAGCTATACTCATAGGCATATATTTTTCTTCCTCGGTTTTCCTTTTTCTTTCCTTCGTTGGTAGGGTCTCTTCCTTTGGTTGCCTTTTGATGCAATGCCACTTGTGGGTTACACACATGGCACTTATTACTCAGCAACCTCAAGAGAGACACTACTCTTTATTCTATTATTTTTTTTCAGTTCATCATTTTTTCCAAAGAAGAAGAAGAATGCTTATGTTTAAGAGGGAGAGAGGAATGTTCCTAGGCCTAGGGCTGCCTCCCCAAAACTTAAACTTCTCATTGTCCCCAATGAGAGTCTGAGGTGGCACACCCCCAAACTTGTCCTAGAAGCATCTAGTCTAGGGCAAAACAAGGAGAATCTAAAAGTCCTAGGCATAGAATAAACTTCGGAAAGCAGATAACACAGCAGCAGATTGTTGAAAACAGTAAGTTAAGGGCTTAAAGACGTACATGTTGAGCATTAACGGAAGCTAACTTAAACTATCAAAGGTGTACTAAAACACTCATTCAGCATGCCCACAGATAGGTCATATATGGAAGTCAAGAAAGCAGCAAGAGAGCAAAATTTAAAAAGAACCAGCCTATCTATCAGTAATCCAATAGCATGCGAAAACTAACAAAAATTGCGGACTCCGCAAAAAATTCGCAATAATCCTGCAGGGCATATGTATCAGTGATCAAGGCCCCTAGCATATTATTTCCAGTCATCCAAATCTACTCAAAACAGTAAAATAAACGAAGCTAACTACTCAGATACCATCAACCTACACTAAACTACTCTAAACAAACAAGGAAGTTAAAACAGATCAAACAATTTATGAATAACAGGGGTCACAAGTCACAGAAAAGCAGTGTTTTTTTTTTTTGTAGAGGGATCAAAAAACTCCCTCGAATGCCGTTCAAACTGGCATTCAATCCTCCTCATCCTCATCTCTCCTTTCCCTAGGAGGTGCCCACGGCTTCAATAGGTCAGTAGAGAAACAGGGAAGATGCACCCCAGCTGATCAGCCACGTCTTTGTCCCGGGCCTGTGCATATTCTGCCCACTGCGCCATCTTGTGCTGTAGGCCCATCAAGCACGCCATGGAGAGTGATTGAGCAGCAGCCAGGCCGTCCAGCTCAAACTCCATGTTGCCCCTCCTCCGCATCCTTAATATGGTGGGCAGCTCCAGATGGCCTGTTTAGGCCAACTGCTTCTCATTTTTCTCCATTGGGACTCCTGCACGAAGGCACAATTTAGTTATAATATTAGGGAAAAATAACTGACCCTTATCTTTCTTCGAGCAGTCAGCAATGGAGGCAGCAATGACCTCACCAACGTCAATGGTGAGGCCCCTCATGATGGCGTACAGCAGCAGTGATCTCCCCTGGTTTATAGTTGTCTCGTGGGTCACAGGGGAGAGACGTCTGCGCACAAAAGAAAACCAGACGGCCGCATTGTCGCGCAGAGTTGCACTCATCAGGGTGTGCTTCCCGTTCCTTGACACTGCCCACGATGCTTCTGGCTTGCCAATCGTGTGCAAAGCCTCCTCTAAGACTGTCTCAGATGGCAGATCAATGATCTTGGCATAGTCAGAATGGGGGTATCCCTTGAGGCTGTAAGCCTCATTGATGGCATTGGCAGAGAAGTCGACCTCTACCCCTCTCACCGTGGATAAGCATGCGTCAGGATGTGCTAGATTGGCGTACACCTAGAATAGATCACCAACGTAGGTTGAACCCCTCCATGAAAGAGGTAGTTAAAAAAGAAATTATTAAATGGTTAGATGCAGGTGTAATCTTCCCAATAGCCAATAGGCAGTGGGTCAGTCCTATCCAATGTGTACCAAAGAAGGGTGGTATGACTATAGTAGTTAATAAAAACAATGAATTAATACCAACTCGAACTGTCACAGGATGGAGAGTATGTATGGATTATAGAAAACTTAATAAAGAAACTAAAAAAGACCATTTTCCTTTACCTTTTATAGATCAAATGCTAGACAGATTAGCTGGCCAAGCCTTTTACTGCTTTTTAGATGGCTACTCAGGGTATAACCAAATTACCATAGACCCTAAGGACCAAGAAAAGACAACATTTATATGTCCTTTTGGTACGTTTGCTTTTCGCAGAATGCCATTCGGCCTCTGCAATGTACCAGCAACGTTTCAAAGGTGTATGTTGGCAATCTTCTCTGACCTAGATGAGTCCATAGTAGAAATATTTATGGATGACTTCTCAGTCTTTGGTGATTCCTTTAACCACTGCCTAGCCAATCTAGGACAAGTTCTCACTAGGTGTGAAGAAACCAACCTAGTTTTAAATTGGGAAAAATGCCACTTCATGGTGGAAGAAGGAATAGTATTAGGACACAGAGTGTCTAAAGCAGGAATAAAGGTTGATAGGGCCAAGATAGAAGTTATTGAGAAGTTAGTGGAACCTAAAAATGTCAAGGCCCTAAGAAGTTTCTTAGGACACGCAGGATTCTATAGAAGATTCATAAAAGACTTTTCCAAAATCTCTAAACCCCTTTGTGAACTTCTAGAACTGAATAGAACCTTTGTCTTTTCAAATGAATGTCTTTTAGCATAGACTAAACTTAAAAATGCCTTAGTCAAAGCACCAATCATAATCGGTCCAAATTGGGATATGCCTTTTGAATTGATGTGTGATGCGAGTGACTATGCAATAGGAGCCATGCTAGGCCAAAAAAGAGAAAAATTAACACACCCTATATATTATGCAAGTAAAACTTTGAATGAAGCTCAATGCAATTACACAACCACAGAAAAAGAGATGTTAGCAGTAGTATTTGCATGTGAGAGGTTTAGGGCATATATTGTAGGAAATAAGACAATTGTTTATACTGATCATTCTGCAATAAAATACCTAATGAGGAAGGCTGATGCCAAGCCTCGACTAATTAGATGGGTGTTACTTTAGCAAGAGTTTGATCTATAGATTAGAGACAAAAAAGGATGTGAAAATGTAGTTGCTGATCATTTATCAAGATTGTAGAGTCATTGCGGAAACATTGCGGAGCCCGCAATGACTGATTCCTTTATTGATGAACATGTCTTTGTATTAGTACATTGTGATAACAATGATGAACCATGGTTTGCTGATATTGCAAACTTTCTTGCCTCACAGGTACTACCAAACTTCAGAAGGGGGCAAGACAAGAAGAAATTCTTAAATGAGGCTAGGAAGTACATTTGGGATGATCCAACCCTCTACAGAAGCTGTGCGGATGGATTGCTAAGGAAGTGTGTGTCAGCTGCTGAATCAAGGTCAATCTTGCAGCATTGCCATACAGCTCCTTATGGAGGGCACTTTGGTGGTCAAAGGACTGCTGCAAAGGTGTTCCAAAGTGGATACTTCTGGCCTACGATCTTCAAGGAGCACATGACTATGCACACAATTGTAATGAATGTCAACGGACAGGTAACCTCAGTAGGAAGGATGAGATGCCTCTAACATATATCTTAGAGTTAGAACTCTTTGATGAACGGGGCATTGACTTCATGGGTCCATTCCCTCCATCTGCTGGTAATCTCTACATTTTAGTAGCAGTAGATTATGTCTCAAAATGGGTAGAGGCAATTGCATGTCCCTTAAATGATGCCAAAACAATTGTTAGATTTCTAAATAGGCATATTTTTACACGATTTGGCACACCACGTGCCATCATAAGTGATGAAGGAACACATTTTATAAACAAAGCTATGGAAAAAGTGTTAGCTAAATATAATGTTAGGCATAGGGTAGCAACACCCTATCATCCTCATTCAAATGGACAAGCTGAAATTTCTAATAGAGAGATCAAGAGTATACTTGAAAAAGTTGTAAAACCGAATAGAAATGATTGGTCTTTTAAGTTAGATGATGCACTATGGGCATATAGGACTGCATATAAGACACCATTAGGAATGTCTCCTTATAGGTTAGTGTTGGGTTTTATGTCCTAAAACTCGTGGTTTGTAAATTGTTATGTTTGTAAATATTCTATTTAGAATAAAGAGTTATTAGTTTTATTCAGTAAAAGAGTTTACTGGAATAAAGTGAAACGTGTTTGGTTTAACCTATACCAATGACCAACACCCTTGGTTGAATATGAGTACTTGAGCTTCATGTATGACATGATTGTGGATCAGGCTCAAGTAGTCAGTCAAAACGGTCTATAGTATACGGATAAGGCTGGGTACCTTATCCTGGTAACACTATTGGATGCGGCTCACTTTGTATTGTACAAAACAATGTGATCCGAATTGTTTCACATGGAGATGTGCGAGTGAGGGCGTCCTGTGCAAAGAGTTTGCATAAGACCGAACCGCGTATTAAGTCGCTCTCTCTTGATAACTCCGTTTACTGATGAGACCGACTTATACATATTGATGGCCTAGGTAACTCGATCTCAATCCTGAGCTCGCTATGAACTCCTGCTTATTCGATAGTATCCTTTGACTTGCACGGGTGAGAGTGGCCCATAAGCGCCGACTCAATAAGCCTACCATCTTGGGGATAAAGTCGAATAGGTAGCTGGGGACATAGTACAGCAAGATTGGAGTTCACTCCTAACCCGCTCTTCAGGGTTAGTAGATAGGTTGTTCCCTTAATAGCTGACTCCGAGGCTTGAACAATTAGTGCGCACACTCTCATGAGATGAGAGGGTTATTTGATCTGTTGGTTGGACCACAGATCTATTGTTCATTAGAGGTGTCAGTGGTACTTAAGGAACAAGACGTAATGCAGGGGTTAAACGGTTTAAATGACCCAGCTGTGATTACGAACATCCTGTGAAGGGTCGACTTGCCCGTGACGGTTATATCAGAGGACACAATATATCTACAGTGAGGAGAGTGCAACCCTCGGACTATAGTGGAGTCTCTGGGGGTTAACGAATGTTGATTAGTTCGGTTAAAAGAGTTTTGACCGGATAATCTCGTATCGTTGGAGCTCATGATCTGTAGGTCCTTTAGGTTCTCCTGGCTAGCTCGGATAACGTCGTGCAACAGTATAAAAGAAAAGAAAAAGAATTTGAATTGTTCAAATTCGGGAAAAAGAAAAAGAATTTGAATTGTTCAAATTCAATTTATGAAAGGAGGATGGACATATTTAAATATGATTTAAATATGGGAATGGCCTAAAACATGAATAGGATTCATGTGCAAAAAAATCGGTTTTCGGAAAACCGGGTTTAGCCATATTATTTAATTAATATTTGATATTTAATTAAATAATATTAATTAATTAAAAAGTTTAATTAACTATATATATATATATATATATCTTATTTATTAAAAAGTTTAATAAATAAAATATTTATTATTATTTAAAATTAATTATGAATTAATTTTATTTAATATATATATATATATGTGCTACCTTTGCATGTCCGCCATTTGGCATGGCTAATTAAATGAGTGGAGTTTGGGTTCTTTAAATTGAAATGAGTTTTCAATTTACAAAGGGCTTGGGAAGTTTGCTACTGCCTTCGGGTTGTTGAAATTGAGATTTCATTTTGAACTCCAAGCCTAACCCTCTACCTCCTCTAGTTCTTCTTCTTCCTTTTCTATTTTTCTTTTACTTTTCTCTTCTTTTCGGAGTCCCACAACTCCGTTGCTCGGCGCCGAGGATAGCGGGACTACCTCGGGTGGTCCTCGAGGCGTTCGTGAGAAGAAGCTAGAAGTGTTCGTGACGAAGAACGGCCAGCGGAACGTGAAGAAAAATTAGAACTTCAAGGGTATGTTTTCTATTTTTCTCTTTTCCCCTTTAAGAGCATGTTTTCTATTTGTTAAATTGATGAAATTAGAGTATCATCGGTCCGAAATCGCGTTCCGCTGCGGTAAAACGCTCCATCAATTGGTATCAGAGCGATTTTGTGATTAACTCAATTTGCATCAATTTAAGTTGGTGGGTATTTTAATTTAGAAATTGTTCCTGAATTGGCGTCTAAAGTGGATATCGATTTTGGCATAGTTTCTTTTTGAATTTCCTAATTTGTAATTGCCCGAGAATGTATGGGCTTTAATGTGTGCTTAAAAATATGTATTTTTAGAGTCATTAGAGTCCATATAGGTTTCTTTGTGAAAGAAGCTCGAGTTTGGAGCTCGCCGAAATGTTCGGTATAAGTTCAACTCGTTCTAGGCAATTCGAGGAGAAATTCGAAGAGATTTTGGCTGAAGCGTTCGGGGAAGCAAGCTGGTCAAAGATGGTGCGAAGAGTTCGAATTCCGCTCAAGACTTAGCTTGTTGTTCAAGCTTGTAATAAAATAGTTATTGCTTGCTAAATGCCAAAATCGATCCACTTTAGTGTGTTTAATTAATTATGCATTGTGAATGTATGTTTTAATTAAAATCCATGTTTGTATGTGCATAACGTATGCCATATAGATTTAAAATCCCACCGTAGGAAGCATGCTCCATGCATTAAAATTATGTTATAAGTGTTATAATATATAGTATGCATATTTGGGAATTCATGAGTATTAATATAAGAGTTATATTAATTCATGAATTAGATGTTGATAATTTAATAGAATAATTGATATAAGGGTTATATTAATTATGAAATTAAATTTACAACATAGGTTGTCCTGGTTTTATGCATATTATAGGTTGTAAGTGTTATAATATATTGGATGCATGTTTAATTCATGAGTATTAATATAAGTGTTATATTAATTCATGAATTAGTTGTTGTTTACTTAATAGAATAATTAATATAAGTGTTATATTAATTATGAAATTAAACATCCAACCAAGATGCATTATTGTATGTTATAATTGTTATAATGTATAGGATACATGCTTAATTCATAAATATTTGATATAAGTGTTATATTAATTTAAGAATTAGGAGTTGTATATTTAAGAGCATAATCGATATAAGTGTTATATTGATTATGAAGTTAAATATTCAATTTGTCATGCCTTAGCGAATGTATGTTTGAGAAGCATATAAAAGTTTGTTGTAGTAAGTCTAGTTTTTGCAAGTGTTGTAAAAATGACTTAGACTTTTAAAATCTATAACAAAGAAAAGAGCATGTTCATTTAGGGTTAATGGTTCGATCAGGTTCATTAGATGAATAGGTCGAAATCTCGTAAATGCTAAGGTTATGAGAAACTCACCCGGTGAAATCCTGTTCGAGGTTGGAGGTATTTAAGCTGACGGTTTACGGAACACCTCCTACCTGGGGACGATCTGGTACTTGAGTACAGTTAACCAGGCTTTGTGAGCGTGCGGGAGAGGTGTGAGGTTAATTAAATCCGTTAATAACCTAGACATCTCAGGTAAATAGTTTGCCTAGACTTTAGGTTTTATTTTCTTAGCCGGATAAAACCTGAGTGTTTACCCTAAAAACCGTCCACGATGCTTAGTAGATGTGTTGAGAAGGAATATATGATATATCCCTCTCCTGCTACGCACTCCCTAAAAGTTCACAACGTGAGAATTTTGCATGGCCTCATGATGCCATATGGGGCATCTCCAGACGGGTGGTGTTTGCAACTTTCAATAGCAAGGTGAATGGAGTAAGTGTCTATAGTAAGTGGGAGAAGGAAGTACGTCAGTACATCCTACGGTCTCCTCCATTGGATTGAACCGTGAGATTCCCATGTTCCGCCTGCAGGCTGCCCTTGGGGCACCATCCAAACGGAGGGCTGGGCATGGGAGATCGAACACCTCAGTCACCATTTATGGATAAAGAAACATAGGGTCATTCCCAACACTGACATTCCATACGGTTGCTATGTTGGGGTCGTTCTGTGCGTTCTAAAAATGGAGGGTCACACTTACGGGATTTGCTAAGGAGTTAGTAAAATCCAAACCAAAAACGATAACTAAGATGCTATAGGAATATGAGTTATTCTGGTGATAGCATTTAGTCAAGAATGTCTTGATTTAGTAAAGGAGTGCTCACCTACCCTACGGTAGGGACCATTCTGACTTACTAAAGTATCGTTGTTAGTAAATAAAGAGTTTGGGTACTTTATTTGCTGCTAAACCTCTTAATTGGTTTAAATAGGTTAAAATCGTTTCACTAATAGTTTTACATTCTTTTTTCAGCATGTCGAGCTCTTTTATTCAGTTGTTAGCACACGACAAATTAACCGGTGAAAATTTTGGGACGTGGAAGTCGAACCTTAATGCAGTTTTGGTTCTCGACAACCTAAGATTTGTCTTAACGGAGGAGTGTCCTCCGGTTCCTAGTTCAAATGCCTCACGAACTGTTCGTGAAGCATATGACGGTTGGATTCGGGCTAACGATAAAGCTCGAGTTTATATCCTGGCAAGCATATCTGATGTTTTGTCAAGGAAGCATGAGGGGATGGTTTCCGCTAAGGAAATCATGGCTTCACTACAAGACATGTTTGGAAAGCATTCCTCATCTCTTAGGTATGAAGCCCTCAAGCACATTTACAATTGCTGTATGGCTGAAGGAACCTCTGTTAGGGAACATGTCCTTAACATGATGGTGTACTTCAATACTGCAGAAGTAAATGGGGCAACCGTCGATGAACAAGGTCAGGTTGGATTTATCTTGGAATCTCTTCCGAAGAGTTTCCTGCACTTCAGGACCAATATGGTCATGAATAAGATAGAATACAATCTGACGTCTCTTCTAAACGAGCTTCAGATTTATCAATCCCTGCATACCTCGAAAGGAAAGGAGAAGGAGGTAAATGTTACCACTTCTGTGAAGTTTCAGAAAGGGTCTGGGTCTGGGACTAAATCTGAACCTCTTACTGTGAGTAATAAGATTATTCACAAGAAGAAGAGAAGTGCTAGGAAGGGCAAAACCCCAGCTGTAGGCAAGGTTAAAGCTACACACAGTGGAAAGTGTTTTCATTGTGGTGAAGAAGGGCACTGGAAGCGAAACTGCCCTAAATACCTTGCGGAGAAAAAGGCACAGAATGAACGACAAGGTAAATATGATTTATCTTCTGTCTAAACATGTTTTGTGGATTATGATTGTCATACCTGGATGTTGATTCAGGAACCACTAATCATGTTTGTTATTCTATTTCAGGAAACTAGTTCCTGTCTGCCTGTTTCTTGACGAAGACGACTTATGAAGACGTCTACGCGGTTTATACAGTGGGAGCTTGCTTGTTTGTTTAGTTGTCTGTATAGAAATAATTTCAACTGTTGTAATTATTGTCTATAAACTCAAGTTTGTTGTGAACGCTTTAGATGTATATTGTATCTTTTGTTTTTTTAATGAATAGTTCATTTTGCAAAAGATGTATACAAGTAGTGTTCTATTAAACTTGGTAACAACTAAAGTGTTAAGACTTATCTTGTTTTATTGGAAGCTATAAATTAACAATGGTTGTTAGTTTTGCTGGTTCTTCTCAAGTGTTGAGAAAGCTTTAATGCAGTGGGAGAATTATGAGATAATTCGGCCTGCTGTATTAGTATGTTGTATGACTCTAGTTATCATTTTGATGACAGTAAGTTCATAAACTAGAACCAGTGGCTCAAAGCCATGGATCTTCAAGAGGTTTACAGACCAAGTCTATGAGGTGAAAACCTCTAAGGCTTGACTTTCTGGCAAAGGGACTGTCCCAAAGAGAAGGGGTTAATTGTGTATTAACTTTATCTCTTGTTGTCAGATGTAAGTTATATAGAATACTCGTATCCATTGTCATGCTCTATTTGATAGGATAAGGTAAATGGATATCAAGACTAGCTATCTTGATAGAGTATCTATTAGTCTTAACCAGGGAGATACATTATTCAGGATTAAGAGCAAATTGTTTGCGAGCTTCTTCAATCCATTTATGAATTGAAATAAGCATCTATAGTCTGATTTATAAGGTTTGTTTTTCAAATCAAATCTTATGGTTTTGAACATTGCATTGATAAAACTTGTTGGACAAGTGTTTTATCAATGTTAAAGCTTTCATAATATTTTTCCTTAATTTTGTCCTAATCATTGAGAATGATGTAGGATTTATTACTTACTTTTAACATAAACTAGCGACCCACTCCCAAATAGTTGATCTGGAGGTAGGCTTAGTTTGTTCTAAGGATTCAGGTTGATCTGAGCCGTAAGAACAAATCGCTAGTGTTGTCTCTAAAATCTTTTACTGATAAGTTGTTGTCAATATTTGATGGTCTATGGAAATGGTTTCCTAAGACACCTCAAGTGTTGGGGATACGAGATGAACCCAAGTGCATTTACATATTGGAGGTTAGGTGTATCTTTTGAGATACATGACCCGATATGTGCTATGCAGTGGGAGTTGTCAGTATTATTAGTCCAATTGGATTGGATTCCGGTTAAAGTTTTGTCCTTGTACTTAGAGGAGTAGAATACAAGAGTTGTATTGCTGATTTCTCATTGGTAGCTAAGTCTATTTGCAACTTGTGAAGCAACAATAAGTTTATAAGTTGAGCTCGCAGTTAGTGCTATGAGGAGATGTGATGGTCACATGGAAAGCCTTGTAGTACTTCATGCTGCTTAGTTTACTAAGTCTCTCATGGCTAAAGTGTTTGAGAGACACCTAGAAGAGTCTAGGGCTCCGAGTTGCTGGAGAGGACAGTGGGAGAGAGCTTCTGATATATGATATATTAGTTTTCTCCACCTAACATGTACACCACGGACGTTTAAGTCCAAGTGGGAGTTTGTTGGGTTTTATGTCCTAAAACTCGTGGTTTGTAAATTGTTATGTCTGTAAATATTCTATTTAGAATAAAGAGTTATTAGTTTTATTCAGTAAAAGAGTTTACTGGAATAAAGTGAAACGTGTTTGGTTTAAGCTATACCAATGACCAACACCCTTGGTTGAATATGAGTACTTGAGCTTCATGTATGACATGATTGTGGATCAGGCTCAAGTAGTCAGTCAAAACGGTCTATAGTATACGGATAAGGCTGGGTACCTTATCCTGGTAACACTATTGGATGCGGCTCACTTTGTATTGTACAAAACAATGTGATCCGAATTGTTTCACATGGAGATGTGCGAGTGAGGGCGTCCTGTGCAAAGAGTTTGCATAAGACCGACCGCGTATTAAGTCGCTCTCTCTTTATAACTCTGTTTACTGATGAGACCGACTTATACATATTGATGGCCTAGGTAACTCGATCTCAATCCTGAGCTCGCTATGAACTCCTGCTTATTCGATAGTATCCTTTGACTTGCACGGGTGAGAGTGGCCCATAAGCGCCGACTCAATAAGCCTACCATCTTGGGGATAAAGTCGAATAGGTAGCTGGGGACATAGTACAGCAAGATTGGAGTTCACTCCTAACCCGCTCTTCAGGGTTAGTAGATAGGTTGTTCCCTTAATAGCTGACTCCGAGACTTGAACAATTAGTGCGCACACTCTCATGAGATGAGACGGTTATTTGATCTGTTGGTTTGACCACAGATCTATTGTTCATTAGAGGTGTCAGTGGTACTTAAGGAACAAGACGTAATGCAGGGGTTAAACGGTTTAAATGACCCAGCTGTGATTACGAACAACCTGTGAAGGGTCGACTTGCCCGTGACGGTTATATCAGAGGACATAATATATCTAAAGTGAGGAGAGTGCAACCCTCGGACTATAGTGGAGTCTCTGGGGGTTAACGAATGTTGATTAGTTCGGTTAAAAGTGTTTTGACCGGATAATCTCGTATCGTTGGAGCTCATGATCTGTAGGTTTTTTAGGTTCTCCTGGCTAGCTCGGATAACGCCGTGCAACAGTATAAAAGAAAAGAAAAAGAATTTGAATTGTTCAAATTCGGAAAAAAGAAAAAGAATTTGAATTGTTCAAATTCAGTTTATGAAAGGAGGATGGACATATTTAAATATGATTTAAATATGGGAATGGCCTAAAACATGAATAGGATTCATGTGCAAAAAAATCGGTTTTCGGAAAACCGGGTTTAGCCATATTATTTAATTAATATTTGATATTTAATTAAATAATATTAATTAATTAAAAAGTTTAATTAATTAAATATATATATATATATATATATCTTATTTATTAAAAAGTTTAATAAATAAAATATTTATTATTATTTAAAATTAATTATGAATTAATTATATTTAATATATATATATATATATGTGCTACTTTTGCATGTCCGCCATTTGGCATGGCTAATTAAATGAGTGGAGTTTGGGTTCTTTAAATTGAAATGAGTTTTCAATTTACAAAGGGCTTGGGAAGTTTGCTACTGCCTTCGGGTTGTTGAAATTGAGATTTCATTTTGAACTTCAAGCCTAACCCTCTACCTCCTCTAGTTCTTCTTCTTCTTCTTCTTCCTTTTCTATTTTTCTTTTACTTTTCTCTTCTTTTCGGAGTCCCACAACTCCATTGCTCCGCGCCGAGGATAGCGGGACTACCTCGGGTGGTCCTCGAGGCGTTCGTGAGAAGAAGCTAGAAGTGTTCGTGACGAAGAACGGCAAGCAGAACGTGAAGAAAAATTAGAACTTCAAGGGTATGTTTTCTATTTTTCTCTTTTCCCCTTTAAGAGCATGTTTTCTATTTGTTAAATTGATGAAATTAGAGTATCATCGGTCCGAAATCGCGTTCCGCTGCGGTAAAACGCTCCATCAGTTAGTTTATGGAAAAGCATGTCACTTACCCCTTGAATTAGAAAACAAAGCGTTTTGGGCCTTAAAAGAATTAAATTTTTGCGTAACCGATGCGGGAACATTGCGGTCTGTGCAATTACATGAGTTTGATGAACTAAGACATATGTCATACGAGAGTGCTAAGATGTAGGAGGAAAAAACTAAGATTTGGCATGATAGTAGACTTAGGATTAAGGATTTCAAAAAGGGCCAGCATGTTTTACTATTCAATTCACGATTGAGATTGGTTTCTAGCAAACTTAAGTCTCGTTGGTCAGGTCCTTTTGTGATTACTAATGTGTTTGGTCATGGTGCAATTGAAATTCGAAATCTGAATCAAGGTCAGCCGTTCATGGTAAATGGTGCTAGATTGAAGCACTACTATGAGGAAGGAGACGTGAAAACGCTCTCAGCCTTCCTTCTATCCGAAGCCTAGAAGCCAATTAAGAAAGGATGAGCAAGGGCATTGGAATTATCTTTATGCTCAACCATCAAAGGATTATGAAATAGACATCTTTATTTACTGTTTTTATTTGTTTAGGAGTATTTTTAATTTCCTAGTACTAATTAAGTTTGTTTTGAATGTGATTAGAAGCATGGTAATTGGAAATCTTAACGGCAATAAGGGTGGACAATCAAGAGGCCAAGAGAAAATGAAGGAAGAAATCTTGGAAAATCAAACATTTAGTTTGCTAGAATCTTGCAACAAACAGCAATCAAGGATAAAAATCCCAACGGTATCATTTTCAAAGATTTGATGAGATTCGAAGCATTGCGGAAACGTTGCGGAAACATTGCGAAGTCCGCAATAATATAGTCGTTAGTGCGCAAACCAGTATAAATAGGAAGAGCTGTAGATCAATCCCATTTACGATTCTCAAACCCTCGAATTCACAAAACAGATCTCTCCTTCTTTCTGAAAGAAATTCCCAAAGCTTCACCATCAAGAAACAACCATGGTTTCCACTAGATCCACTCCCAAAAAGACATCCCCAATCACAGAGGATGCTGCCTTGGTAAGAGATGCGCTAGTTTCTTTAGCAAACATCGAGGCTGTAAAACATCTTTGATCCAACGCAGCCCCCTAAAAGAAAGTGGAAAGTTACACTGGAGGATCCAAAGACCAATGTTCGGAAATCCACGAGTGAGAAAAGCCTCACTAGTGGCAGGCCATCGTTTGAGACGACCATGCAAAGCCTTGATTCCCCTCAACAACAATCGGAACCTGAAGTCCCCCCTGTAGGACAACCAGACTCTGCATCAATCGGTGATGCGGATGAAGAAGAGGAGGTAGTCTCTCCCTTCAGGGATGTCAATCTTGACTGTCCTATGGAGAAGGAGAGCAGAGATTCAATGGATGACTCGCTGGATGAGTGCATCCCGCAAATAGCTGCCAAGGCGAGGCTCAAGAAGAAGGCCCCTGTAATTGTGAAGGCAAAACGGCCAAAGGCCTCCAAGAAAGCTAAAAAGAAGAGGGCTGAAGCCGAACCCTCTATCAAGAAGATGAAGACTGAGGCTGTTGAAGCAGCCAAGGCAAAGGATAAGGGGAAGGGAAAAATGTTCCAAGAAGATGAGCCTCCAGCTGAGAGGTATGTATCCAAGGATGCAGAGGCCAGGGGCGTGGAACAAATGAAAAGGGAACTCCTCCACGAGAGAGGATTTCTAGATTCTCCTTCGGACATGCCGCAATTCTTGCGCGCAGGAATCACAAACCACGGTTGGGAAGAGTTGTGTATGTTGGGTTTTATGTCCTAAAACTCGTGGTTTGTAAACTGTTATGTTTGTAAATACTCTATTTAGAATAAAGAGTTATTAGTTTTATTCAGTAAAGGACTTTACTGGAATAAAGTGAAACGTGTTTAAGTTAACCTATACCAATGACAACCACCCATGGCTGAATATGAGTACTAGAGCCTCATGTATGACATGATTGTGAATCAGGCTCAAGTAGTCAGTCAAAACGGTCTATAGTATACGGATAAGGCTGGGTACCTTATCCTGGTAACACTATTGGACGCGGCTCACTTTGTATTGTACAAAACGATGTGATCTGAATCGTTTCACTTGGAGATGTGCGAGTGAGGGCGTCCTGTGCAAAGAGTTTGCATAAGACCGAACTGCGTATTAAGTCGCTCTCTCTTTATAACTCCGTTTACTGATGAGACCAACTTATACATATTGATGGCCTAGGTAACTCGATCTCAATCCTTAGCTCGCTATGAACTCCTGCTTATTCGATAGTATCCTTTGACTTGCACGGGTGAGAGTGGCCCATAAGCACCGACTCAATAAGCCTACCATCTTGGGGATAAAGTCGAATAGGTAGCTGGGGACATAGTACAGCAAGATTGGAGTTCACTCCTAACCCGCTCTTCAGGGTTAGTAGATAGGTTGTTCCCTTAATAGCTGACTTCGAGGCTTGAACAATTAGTGCGCACACTCTCATGAGATGAGAGGGTTAATTGATCTGTTGGTTGGACCACAGATCTATTGTTCATTAGAGGTGTCAGTGGTACTTAAGGAACAAGACGTAATGCAGGGGTTAAACGGTTTAAATGACCCAGCTGTGATTACGAACAACCTGTGAAGGGTCGACTTGCCAGTGACGGTTATATCAGAGGACATAATATATCTAAAGTGAGGAGAGTGCAACCCTCGGACTATAGTGGAGTCTCCGGGGGTTAACGAAAGTTGATTGATTCGGGTTAAAAGAGTTTTGACCGAATAATCTCGTATTGTTGGAGCTCATGATCTGTAGGTCCTTTAGGTTCTCCTGGCTAGCTCGGATAACCTCGTACAACAGTATAAAAGAAAAGGAAAAAGAAAAAGAATTTGAATTGTTCAAATTCAGTTTATGGAAGGAGGATAGACATATTTAAATATGATTTAAATATGGAAATGGCCTAAAACATGAATAGGATTCATGTTTAAAAAAAGTCGGTTTTCGGAAAACCGGGTTTAGCCATATTATTTAATTAATATTTGATATTGAATTAAATAATATTAATTTTTAAAAATAATAATAATTATATATATATATATATATGTCTTACATGCATTATGCATGTAAGACATATGTATATTTTTATATATATTTAATGGCAAGTTAAATTGTGGGGTTTTCACGTTTTGTAAAAAGGTTGAAGTTTAAAAGAATTTTATTTGGAGTTTTTGATTTGGCTTCTATTCTTCACATTTTGAAAACCCCAAGCCCTCTGCCATGGTTCCTTCTTCTTCCTCTTCTTTTTCATTTTCTTTTCTTTTAGTAATGGAGTCCCACAACTCCGTTGCGCGGCGCCGAGGATAGCGGGACTACCTGGGGTGGTCCTCGCAGCGTTCGTGAGAAGAGGCCGGAAGAGTTCGTGACGAGGAACGTGCGACGGAGCTTGAAGAAATTGAAACTACAAGGGTATGTATTTCAAATTTCTTATTTCCGTCGTTTTGAGCATGTTTTCTATTTTTTAAATTGATGAAATTAGAGTATCATCGGTCCGAAATCGCGTTCCGCTGCGGTAAAACGCTCCATCAATTGGTATCAGAGCGATTTTGTGATTAACTCAATTTGCATCAATTTAAGTTCGTGGGTATTTTAATTTAGATATTGTTTCTGAATTGGCGTCTAAAGTGAATATCGATTTTGGCATAGTTTATATTTGAATTTCATTATTTATAATTGCCCGAGAATGTATGGGCTTTAATGCGTGCCGAAGAGTATGTATTTTTAGAGTCATTAGAGTCCATATAGGTTTCTTTGTGAAAGAAGCTTGAGTTTGGAACTCGCTGAAATGTTCGGTATAAGTTCAAACTCGTTCTAGGCAATACGAGGAGAAATTCGAAGAGAGATTGGCCGAAGCGTTCGGGGAAGCAAGCTGGTCAAAGGCGGTGCGAAGAGTTCGAAGTTCGGTGAAGACTTAGCTTGTTGTTCAAGCTTGTAATAAATTAGTTATTGCTTGCTAAAATGCCAAAATCGATCCACTTTAGTGTGTTTAATTAATTATGCATTGCGAATGTATGTTTTAATTAAAATCCATGTTTGTATGTGCATATAATATGCCATATAGATTTAAAATCCCACCGTAGGAAGCATGCTCCATGCATAGTAAATATGTTATAAGTGTTATAATATATAGTATGCATATTTAGGAATTCATAAGAATTAATATAAAAGTTATATTAATTCATGAATTGTATGTTGTTAGTTTAATAGAGAAATTGATATAAGCGTTATATTAATTATGAAATTAAACGTACAACATTGGTTATCCTAGTTTTATGCTTATTTGTATATTATAAGTGTTGTAATGTATATGCATGTTTAATTCATGAGTATTAATATAAGAGTTATATTAATTCATGAATTTGATGTTGTTTAGTTAATAGAATAATTAATATAAGTGTTATATTAATTATGAAATTAAAACATCCAACATTAGTTTTATGCATATTGTATGTTATAATTGTTATAATGTATAGGATGCATGCTTAATTCATTAAAAATTGATATAAGTGTTATATTAATTTATGAATTAGGAGTTGTATGTTTAAAGAACATAATCGATATAAGTGTTATATTGATTATGAAGTTAAATATTCAACTTGCCATGCCTTAGCGAATGTATGTTTGAGAAGCATATAGAAGTTTGTTATTATAGAAAGTCTAGTTTTTGCAAGCGTTGTAAAAATGACTTAGACTTTTAAAATATATAACAAAGATAAGTGGCATGCTCATTTAGGGTTAAATGGTTCGGTCTGTTTCATTAGATGAATAGGTCGTTA
The DNA here is from genome assembly GCA_028017165.1 of Herpetospermum pedunculosum. Classification (NCBI taxonomy): domain Eukaryota; kingdom Viridiplantae; phylum Streptophyta; class Magnoliopsida; order Cucurbitales; family Cucurbitaceae; genus Herpetospermum; species Herpetospermum pedunculosum. Next base: position 37,896,808 of record CM051522.1, read on the forward strand.
TCTCGTAAATGCTAAGGTTATGAGAAACTCACCCGGTGAAATCCTGTTCGAGGTTGGAGGTATTTAAGCTGACGGTTTACGGAACACCTCCTACCTGGGGACGATCCGGTCCTTGAGTAAAGTTAACCAGGCTTTATGAGCGTGTGGGAGAGGTGTGAGGTTATTTAAATCTGTTAATAACCTAGACATCTCAGGTAAAAAGTTTGCCTAGACTTAAGGTTTTATTTTCTTAGCCGGATAAAACCTGGGTAGTTTACCCTAAAAACCGTCCACGATGCTTAGTAGATGTGTTGAGAAGGAATATATGATATATCCCTCTCCTGCTACGCACTCCCTAAAAGTTCACAACGTGAGAATTTTGCTTGGCCTCATGATGCCAAATGGGGCATCTCCAGACGGGTGGTGTTTGCAACTTTCAATAGCAAGGTGAATGGAGTAAGTGTCTATAGTAAGTGGGAGAAGGAAGTGCGTCGGTGCTTCCTGTGGTCTCCTCCGTTGGATTGAACCGTGAGATTCCCATGTTCCGCCTGCAGGCTGCCCTAGGGGCACCATCCAAACAGAGGGCTGGGCATGGGAGATCGAACACCTCAGTTACCATTTATGGATAAAGAAACATAGGGCCATTCCCAACACTGACATTCCATACGGTTGCTATGTTGGGGCCGTTCTGTGCGTTCTAAAAACGGAGGGTCACACTTACGGGATTTGCTAAGGAGTTAGTAAATTCAGACCAAAAACGATAACTAAGATGCTATAGGAATATGAGTTATTCTGGTGATAGCATTTAGTCAAGAATGTCTTGATTTAGTAAAGGAGTGCTCACCTACCCTACGATAGGGACCATTCTGACTTACTAAAGTATCGTAGTTAGCAAATAAAGAGTTTGGGTACTTTATTTACTTCTAAATTTTTCTTAATTGGTTTAAATAGGTTAAAACCGTTTCACTAATAGATTTACATTCTTTTTCGGCATGTCGAGCTCGTTTTATTCAGTTGTTAGGTCACGACAAATTAACCAGAGAGAAATACGGAACATGGAAGTCGAACCTGAATACGATTCTGGTTCTGGCCGACCTGAGGTTTGTCTTAACGAAGGAATGTCCTTCAGCTCCTGGCTTGAGTGCATCTCGAAGTGTTCGAGATGCATACGATGGATGGATTAGGGCTATTGATAAAGCCCAAATCTATATCTTGGCAAGCATATTTGATGCCTTGTGCGAGTAGAATGAGGTTATGATTTCCGTAAAGGAAATCATGTCTTCATTACAAGCAATTGTGGACACTCGTCCTCATCACTTCGTAATGAAGTCCTCAAGTTCGTTTATAACTCTCGCATAGTGCATGATATCTTTGTTAGGGAGCTTGTCCTTAACATGATGGTCCATTTGAATGTGGCAGAAGTAAACGTTGCTACCATCGTCTTTTCAGACTTATCAGTCTCTGTACACTTCCAAAGGAATAGAGAATGAGGCAAGTGTTGTCACTTCGAAGAAATTCCTTAAGAGGTTGGCGTCAGGGAGTAAGCCTAACTCAGCTTCTCTGAGTAATGAGATTATTAAGAAGAAGAAGAGTAACAGGAGAAATGGAAAAGCCTGTACTGTTCGCTAGGTAATGTCTTCAAACATAGGAAAATGTTTCTATTGTACTGAAGATAGGTATTGGAAGCGTAACTGCTCCAAATACTTTGCTGAGAAACAGGCTGAGAAAGAACGACAAGATAAATGTGATTTATTTGTCAAAACAAGTTTAGTGGATATGAATGTCATACCTGGATGTATTCAGGAACCACTATTCATGTTTGTTTTTCTACAGGAAACTAGTTCCTGACAGTCGTTTTCTCGCAGTGAGATATGGAGATATCATTACAGCTGAACTAGTGGGAGTCTTTGTAGTTGTTGTATAGAGATAATAACATTTGTTATATGTAATTATTGTCTATATTTCTGGTTTAAACTGAACACTTGTATATTATATCTTTTCGTTTCATAAATGAACAGTTCATTTAGCAAAAGATATATACTGATGTGTTCTATTAAACTCGAAAACAACTAGCATGTTAAGACTCATAGTGTAACGAAAGCTATTGTAGATATCAACAAAGGTTGTTGATCAAACTAGAGTTTCTCAACCGTTGAGAAAGCCTCAATGCAGTGGAAGGATTGTAGGACAACCCGATCCGTTGCACTGGCTTGTCTTTAACTCAAAGTTCTCATACTTGTTGATAACATTGAGGATTCACTGTCTTTAATTAGGCAATGGATCACATAGACAAGGCCAAATGGCTCAAAGCCACAAATCTATGAATGGTATCGAGACCAAGCCACTAAGGTGAAAACCTTTATGGCTTGAGTTTCTGGTAATGGGATTGTCCCGAAGAGAAAGGGTTTATTGTGTATACTCTCTTTCTCTTGTTGCCAGACGTAAGTTAAATAGATGACTCTTATCCACTACCATGTTCTATCTTTATAGAATTTGGCAAGTGGATGTCAAGATAACTTTTCTGCAGAATTGTTATCTTGATTGAGTATCTATGAGTCTCTACCAGAAAGATTCATAGTTTGGGACAAAGAGAAAATGGTTTGCTGGTATATTCGATTCATTTATGAATTGAAGAAAGCATCTTCGTCCTGAACTGTAAGGTTTGATACAGTGATCAAATCTTATGGCTTTGAACAAAAGTTTGAACAATAATTTGATAAACTTTGTTTGACAAGGGTTTAGTCAATGTTGTAGCTTTCATAATTCGTTTCCGTAATTAATGTCCTAATCATTGAGAATGATGTAGGATTCGTTTCTGACTTTTAGCCTAAACTAGCGACCCACACCCAAATAGTTGATTTGGTGGAGGGCTTAGTTTGTTCTAAGGATTCAGGTTGATCTGAGTCGTAAGAACATATCGCTAGTGTTGTCTCTAAAATCTTTTATTGATAAGTTGTTGTCAATATTCGATGGTCTATGGAAATGGTTTCCTGAGACACCTCAAGTGTTGAGGATACGAGATGCACCCAAATGCTTTTACATATTGGAGGTTAGGTGTATCTTTTGAGATACATGACCCGATATGTGCTATGCAGTGGGAGCTGTCAGTAATATTAGTCCAATTGGATTGGATTCTGGTTAGAGTTTTGTCCTTGTACTTAGATGAGTAGAATACAAGAGTTGTATTGTTGATTCCTCGTTGGTAGCTAAGTCTATTTGCAGCTTGTGAAGCAGCAATAGGTTTATAAGTTGAGCTCGCATATAGTGCTATGAGGAGATGTGATGGTCACATGAAAAGCCTCGTAGTACTTCATGTTGTTTTGTTTACTAAGTCTCTCATGGCTAAAGTGTTTGAGAGGCACCTAGAAGAGTCTAGGGCTCCGAGTTGCTGGAGAGGACAGTGGGAGAAAACTTCTGATATATGATATATTAGTTTTCTCCACCTAACATGTACACCACGGACGTTTAAGTCCAAGTGGGTGTTTGTTGGGTTTTATGTCCTAAAACTCGTGGTTTGTAAACTGTTATGTTTGTAAATACTCTATTTAGAATAAAGAGTTATTAGTTTTATTCAGTAAAGGAGTTTACTGGAATAAAGTGAAACGTGTTTAAGTTAACCTATACCAATGACCAACACCCATGGCTGAATATGAGTACTAGAGCCTCATGTATGACATGATTGTGGATCAGGCTCAAGTAGTCAGTCAAAACGGTCTATAGTATACGGATAAGGCTGGGTACCTTATCCTGGTAACACAATTGGACGCGGCTCACTTTGTATTGTACAAAACGATGTGATCCGAATCGTTTCACATGGAGATGTGCGAGTGAGGGCGTCCTGTGCAAAGAGTTTGCATAAGACCGAACCGCGTATTAAGTCGCTCTCTCTTTATAACTCCGTTTACTGACGAGACCGACTTATACATATTGATGGCCTAGGTAACTCGATCTCAATCCTGAGCTCGCTATGAACTCATGCTTATTCGATAGTATCCTTTGACTTGCACGGGTGAGAGTGGCCCATTAGCGCCGACTCAATAAGCCTACCATCTTGGGGATAAAGTCGAATAGGTAGCTGGGGACATAGTACAGCAAGATTGGAGTTCACTCCTAACCCGCTCTTTAGGGTTAGTAGATAGGTTGTTCCCTTAATAGCTGACTCTGGGGCTTGAACAATTAGCGCGCTCACTCTCATGAGATGAGAGGGTTAATTGATCTGTTGGTTGGACCACAGATCTATTGTTCATTAGAGGTGTCAGTGGTACTTAAGGAACAAGACGTAATGCAGGGGTTAAACGGTTTAAATGACCCAGCTGGGATTACGAACAACCTGTGAAGGGTCGACTTGCCAGTGACGGTTATATCAGAGGACATAATATATCTACCGTGAGGAGAGTGCAACCCTCGGACTATAGTTGAGTCTCCGGGGGTTAACGAAAGTTGATTGATTCGGGTTAAAAGAGTTTTGACCGAATAATCTCGTATCGTTGGAGCTCATGATCTGTAGGTCCTTTAGGTTCTCCTGGCTAGCTCGGATAACGTCGTACAACAGTATAAAAGAAAAGGAAAAAGAAAAAGAATTTGAATTGTTCAAATTCAATTTATGGAAGGAGGATAGACATATTTAAATATGATTTAAATATGGAAATGGCCTAAAACATGAATAGGATTCATGTGTAAAAAAAGTCGATTTTCGGAAAACCGGATTTAGCCATATTATTTAATTAATATTTGATATTGAATTAAATAATATTAATTAATTTTAAATTTTAAATAATTAATATATATATATATATATATATATTTATTAAAATGTTTAATAAATAAAATTATTTAGTATTATTTAAAATTAATTAAGTTTTAATTAATTTTTAAAAATAATAATAATTATATATATATATATGTCTTACATGCATTGTGCATGTAAGACATATGTATATTTTTATATATATTTAATGGCAAGTTAAATTGTGGGGTTTTCACGTTTTGTAAAAAGGTTGAAGTTTAAAAGAATTTTATTTGGAGTTTTTGATTTGGCTTTTGTTCTTCACATTTTGAAAACCCCAAGCCCTTTGCCATGGTTCCTTCTTATTCCTCTTCTTTTTCATTTTCTTTTCTTTTAGTAATGGAGTCCCACAACTCCGTTGCGCGGCGCCGAGGATAGCGGGACTACCTGGGGTGGTCCTCGCAGCGTTCGTGAGAAGAGGCCGGAAGAGTTCGTGACGAGGAACGTGCGACGGAGCTTGAAGAAATTGAAACTACAAGGGTATGTATTTCAAATTTCTTATTTCCGTCGTTTTGAGCATGTTTTCTATTTTTTAAATTGATGAAATTAGAGTATCATCGGTCCGAAATCGCGTTCCGCTGCGGTAAAACGCTCCATCTGTGTAGGCCTCCAATTCAGGCCTACTCGGACATGGTTTATGACTTCTACGCCAACCTCACTCATCCCGAAGGCTGTTATTCGGTGGTGAGGGGCGTGGATGTTGACTTCTCTTCCGAGGCGATCAACAAGGTTTATGCTCTCAAGGAGCATAACAATTCTGAATATTCAAAGATCGTGGCTTCACCCTCAGAGGTAATCTTGGAGGAAGCACTGAACATGAAAGGCACACCAGAGGCAGCATGGGCAGTCTTGAAGCACGAAAAGCACACTTATGAGTGCAGCCCTCAAGACAAGGCGGCCATTTGGTTCTCCCTGATTCGGAGAAGAATATCCCCTGTCACGCACGAGACGACCATCAATCAAGCGAGATCTCTGCTGGTTTATGCAATCATGAAGGGACTCACTATTGACGTGGGTGAAATCATAGCAGCCTCGATCGTCGAATGCTCCAAGAAAGGTAAAGGCAGACTCTTTTTCCCTAACACTATTACTAAGTTATGCTTGCGTGCAGGGGTGCCTGTGACGATAGAGAAGAAGCAATTGGCCTATGCTGGCCACCTTGAGCTGCCAAGCGACCTGAAGATGAGGAGGAGGGGCAATATGGAGTTCGAGCTGGATAGACTTGCAGCTGCACAATCCATGTCCATGGCCTGTTTGATGGACTTACAAAGAAAATTAGCCCAATGGGCTGAGTACTCCCAAGCGAGAGACCAGGAACTAGCTGAGCACCTACGGTGCAAGTTCCCTACCTTTCCAGCTGGATTGTTGAGCCCCTGGATGCCTCTGAGCGAGAGGAGTGATGAAGAAGACAAGGATGAATGAATGAATGCCACAGACTGACGACATTCGAGGGAGTATTTCGTATCTCTCTCAAAAACCTGCTTTTCTGTAACCAGTTACCCCCCCCCCCCCAATATCAATTGTTGTTATGTTTTGATTTCCTTAATTAACTTGATTTAGAATAGCTTAGTTTAACTTCGTATGATTAGTTAGCTTAGATAGTTTTTTTTGTTGCCTGTACGTGTTCACAAATAGAATATTGCATGTTAGGAGCTTTGATCACGGTTAAATCTGCTCTGTTAGTATCATTGTGATTTCTTTGCGGACACCGCAATGTTTTGTTCGTTTAAGCATGTTGTTATATGACTTTATGTTGGTCTGTCTGTCTTTAATTCTCACTATTTAACTGCATTACTGATGTGCATAGGTAGTCTGTCTATTGAGCATGCTGGATGAGTGTCGAGTACACTCTTGTTAGGTTTAATTAGCTTCATAAAATGCTGAGCATGTGCCTCTGTTAGACCTTACCATTTTGATTTTAGTAAATTTCTGCTGATGAGATATCTGAACTGTGAGGGCCATTCTATCCCTAGGAGTTTGAAATTTTGTCTGGTTTTTATTTAGACTAGATGCTTCTAAGATACGTTTGGGGGTGTGCCACCTCAGACTCTCATTGGGGACAATGAGAAGTTCAAGTTTGGGGGAGGCAGCCTCTAGTCCTAGGAACACTCCTCTCTCCCTTGGGAAAATAAACAGTGTTCTTCTTTGAAAAAAAAAAAAACACAGTTGTAAAAAAAGAAAGCAAAGGAAAAGAAAAGAAAATGGGCATTGTCGTCCTCTAAGGATGCTGAGTAATCAGGGCCATTTGTGTAACCCACAAGTGGCACTGCATCAAAAGGCAATCCAAAAAGAAGACTTTGCCAAAAGAAAAAGAAAAGAAGGAAAATAAAAAGAAGAAGAATGTGTGCCAGAGAGCTGCAGCCTAAGTGCTTAGATGTCCTGTGAATTGAACTCTGATCGTAAGTTAGCTAAGCACAGGGCTGTAGCTAGAAGGCTTGTCAAGGGAGATGAGTGTCTATCCAACATAGTCGTGTGGTAACGATATTATTGAACTATCGCCAATCATCGGGTTGTCGAGACCCGCCAAAATGAATTTATATTTACCCGAATTCACTAAACTATTAGGGGGCGTTTGGCCCCCTGTTTTGGAATCAGAACCCTGGGAATCAGAACCCTGGGGGTTTGTCAGGGCGGGTTCTGAACCCTGGGAATCAAAAGACTGTGTTTGGGGTGCAGGGTTGGGAAGCCTCGGAATCAGAAACCAGTGTTTGGGGTGCAGTGTTCTGAACTCCGGGTTGAACAGTTTCCTTTTCTTTTTTTCTTTTTTTCCTTTTTTTTACCCTTATTTTCTAGTGGTTGTCTTGTGAATTATAAAATCCGGCCTCATGTAACATGAACAAACTTTTTTTGAGACTTAAAAAATGAAGCATTTAATTTATGTTATAGTCTAAGAATAAGAAAATAAATTGAACAATTTTCATACTTTGTACTCATTAAAAAAAAAAAAAAATATGAAATAGAATGAAAAAATATACCTTTTAAAAATTAAGAAAAACAAAAAAATAAAATAAAGGAAGAAAAAGTTTTTCTTTTTACAACATAAAAATAAAAGTTACATTACTATTGATGAAAAAAGTTTTTATAGAATAAGATGGAAAAAGATATATTTTAACAAAAAACATAAAAAAAAAAACCTTTAACAAAACCAACAAAAAACAAAAAACAAGAAATAAAAGAACGAAAAAAAAATACATCATTGATGAAATTTTTGTACATTTCAATTAATTTTTTTTTTTTTATTATAATAGAAAAAAAAAATTACAAACACAACATTAGCTTATAGAATACGGTTGAAAAAATACATAAAATAAACAGGGAATAATACAAAAAAAATTGACTTAATCTTAGTTCGGATATAACTTACATTCCAATAATTCACTGCTATTAATGAAAATTTTGTAATAATATTAAAATATATTCATATTTGAAAGTACTAAAAAAAACTTAACAGAGAATACTATTTTTCATAATAGAAAAAGATATATTTTAACTTAAAAAAAGAAAAAAAAAATTATATATATATATATATATATATATAGAATAATAGACATATAGCTAAAATTGATGACAAAATTGATAAAGAGATAAAATAGAAAATTGTTGGTGTAATGGAGAGTGAGATAGAATTGTTGATGTCAAATTGAAAATTGATGAAGAGAGAGAAACAAAATTGGAGAAGTAAGAAGGGATGAAAACCGAAAACCATGGGTTTGGGTTTTAAACCCATGGTTTTCAAACTCATCCCTCCAAACATGGGTTTGGCTTTTGAAGCCAAACCCACCCAAACCCAAGACAGGGGGCCAAACGCCCCCTTAGTAGAATAGCTGCAACGGGGTCGATCCACAGGGAATTAAGGTAACTTGACTTAATCTTAATTAAATTTGCAAACTATTAAAGTAAATGAAACAAGGGGGATTTTGTTGGTTTTTAACTCACTAAGAAGGAACAAAGCGATGGAAAATTTAGCTAACGAAGTTTTCGACTCGGGACGATCGGGAATAAATTAAGCAAGCCTCTTGGATCATAGGTTGACGAGTATTATGGCTAAATAATTTAACGAATGCACAGCTCGTCTAAAATTAATAAATAACTCAGACACGCTCCATAGAATTAATTAGACATAAATAATCATGCTAATCAAGCATATCGATCGGACATTGGCGGCCAACGCTCTCCCAAGACCGAACGATAGCAACAAGCTAACTGTGACAACTATCTAATTTGGACGCGAAATTAGTATGTCGATTTGGAATCCTAATTCGGGAAGAACGAACACCAAGGGCGCAAGGACGCCAATACGCTCGAGGTGTCATAATTCCTTGTTACTCGGCGGATGAGAGAGGCACGGCATCAAATCCTTTAACAAATGAACATGCTCAAAATCAAGGGTGCCTAGTCCTAAATCATTCAAACATGCTCATAGATTAAGCTAAGAAGTAGAACTCAATTCAATAAAATATCCAACCAATTCAGAATTTCAATTCTACAACCTCACCAAGAGTTCAAACTACATTTATCCCTTACAATCCCGAGCCAAAAACAATAAAACTACTCACTCATGACTTGTGTGGTGTGGGATGGCTTAAATCCAAGCTTCCTAGCCCCTCCCATGGTGAAAATAGCTGCTGGAACGTCAAATCAGGCGCGGAGCTCGAGGTAGAAGATGATGATGGCGGCTAAAAACGGATAAAAACTTTAAGTAATCCGTCGTAGCGTCGAGACGCTAGGGCAGCGTCTCGACGCTGCGCCCTAAATAATCCGCGCGCGCAGTCGGGGTAGCGTCGAGACGCTCGCGCAACGTTGGGACGCTTGCGCGGCGTCGAGCGAGCGTCGAGACGCTGTCGCTCGACGCTTGCTCTCGGGTTTTTCTTCAAATCAGCGCTTGGGACTTCGGAGCGTCGAGACGCTCTGGCAGCGTCTCGACGCTAGCTCTCCGGTTTTTGCATGGAATTTCGCCTTCAATTTTCCCAAAGTGCCCAACCTTCATGCCTTTGCATGGATCTTCCCCGGAAGTGTTCTTAGGCCTTTAAATTGCGATATTAAGCTCCGAAAAGCGCCGAAACGCTCCCGAGGGCGAATTACCGAGAACACCTGCAATAATCACATAAAAGCAAGATTAAGCCAATAATAATCGTGAATAAGGGACGTAATTATAGCTCCAAAATGGAGCTATCAAACACCCCCAACTTAATTCTTGCTAGTCCTCGAGCAAGGTGGAATTCTGATTAATCAAAATAAAACGAGAATGCATGCTAGGGACTCGGTTCTCAGTATTGGAAACGACAGGGCATATGCATTTGAAAGAAACAGCTGCATGTATGCATTGGTTAAGAACAATTTGAAAAGTTTAAAGATGCTTCCCTACTTATGCTTCGGACCTAGCTCCTCGATCTTAGATTTCAACAGGCTTAGAACAGCTCTACCCATCCTAAAATTTCTACTTCCCTCTACTTATGGCTAAACAGAACAGTCTAAGGGCAATTCATCGTCTAAGCAAGTAATAGATCGCAAGGCATCTTTTCTCTCTTTTTCTTTTGATCTCTATGAGCGCCTAACATGTCAATTTTACTTTCGTTTCAGCTTGCCTGCAATTTCATTGCACAGTGCATCTGACTACGGGCAAAATTCACATTTTTAAGGACTAGCGTTCACTTCTTTGTGCTTCCTTTTCATGCAGTGGCGACCGTGGGTTACACGACCGCCCCTGATTACTAAGGCAACTCAAGAAGGAGGAACACCTCAGGAGATTACTTTTTCCTTTTCGTAAAATATGCATTCCTTTTCTTTTAGCCTAAAGATCATGTTAAAATTTGAAGCGCATGAATTACAAACAAGAGCGAATCTCAGCCCCTCCTAAGGTTGCCTTTCGAGGTGACAACGAATTTCAAAACAAATAGAGCTACCCTAAACCCATAGATCCAAGATAAAGTGCTAACATGCGAAGCTTAAACAGGGAAATATTTTGAAATTTTTTTCAAAATGGCCTTAACAAATGCAATCATGCTGAATTTCATGACAAATACAAATACGAAGACCTCAGCAATACATCACAGAATTTCATAGTCAGACTAGCATGCTTTCACCATAACTCAACAAGTTAATCAGGATTCCACAACTAAGCTCGACAATCACTATAAGGCACAACCCACCACCCCCAACTTTAAAAATGGACAATGTCCTCATTGGACCAAATTCGCACAGTCAAAGTGAAAGGAAAGGAAACCTTCCCTGAATAGTGACTTAGAGGGTTGGAGAGCGCGCTTAAACTTTAGCCAATAAACCGCAAGGACGAGCCATTGTTTCACCTGAAAATTCACAACATCAGAGTAGGAACCTAAGCTAATCCTAAAGACAGTAAAATAAACAAAAAGCATGTATGGTTCAAGCTCGGGTGCCTCCGAGTAGCGCAAATTTTTAGAGTCGATTGCTCGACTTTACCAAAACTCATTTCATCCTTTCTCATAATCAGGCTCTTTCAAGTAGGCATGGTCGTCGAAATCCTCTGACATTCCCTCATGAAAGATCTTCAATCGCTGGCCATTCACTGTGTATTCTTTCTCTGTATCCAGGCTCTGAATATTGACTGCACCATAGTGATGGACATCAGTTATAATGAAAGGACCAAGCCACCGGGAACGAAGTTTACCTGGCATGAACTTCAGGCGGGAGTTGAACAAGAGGACCTTCTGACCAACTTCGAAGTGTTTTCTGACGACTCGTCTGTCGTGGAACATCTTGGTCTTTTCTTAATAGGTCTTCGAGTTCTCATATGCATCCAGGCGAAGCTCCTCTAGTTCTTGCAATTTGAGGAGTCTCTCTTCGCCCGCCAAGTCAAAGTCCATGTTACACTTCTTCACGGCCCAGTAAGCTTTGTGCTCGATCTCCACGGGGAGATGACAGGCTTTACCGAAAACCATCCGGTAGGAAGACATCCCTATGGGGGTTTTGTAAGCCGTACGGTAAGCCCACAAAGCGTCGTCCAGCCTGAGGCTCCAATCTTTCCTTCCTGGACTTACTGTTTTCTCGAGGATGCTCTTCACCTCTCGATTGGAGACTTCTGCTTGGCCATTGGTTTGAGGATGGTACGGGGTAGAGATTTTGTGATTTACCCCATACTTCCTCATCAAGGCCTGGATCGTCTTGTTGCAGAAGTGGCTCCCCTGGTCGCTTATGATGGCTCGTGGAACTCCATACCTGCTAAAAATATTGGATTTGAAAAACTGGAAACAACATTAGCAGTATCAACTTTGGTGGCCTTAGCCTCCACCCACTTAGACACGTAGTCCACAGCCAACAAAATATAGACAAAACCAAATGAAGGGGGAAAGGGTCCCATAAAGTCCATACCCCAAACCTAAAAAATTTCACAAGTTAAAATGGGGTTTTGGAGCATTTCATTCCTACTAGTGATGGACCCTTTTCTCTGACACTGATCACACGATTTGCAAAATTCATAGCAGTCCTTAAACAGTGATGGCCAGAAAAATCCACAATCTAAAATTTTTCTCGCAGTCCTATTTTGCCCAAAGTGTCCCCCACATGCAAAGTCATGGCAAAAAGTAAGTATGGACCTATGTTCAGACTTAGGGACACACTTCCTCATTACTTGGTCAGTGCCAAATTTCCATAAAACGGGCTCTTCCCAAACGTAAGTTTTGGCTTCGCTTTTCAGCTTAGCTCTTTGATTATATGAAAAGTCGAATGGGAACGTACCTGTGACCAAGTAATTGACAATGTCGGCGTATGTTGCGTGCTCAATGTGTTAAAATAAATAAGCAATAAAAGAGAGAGAGCACTCACAACATGCAAGCATACATGATCTTATAGCAAGTAGTAAGTATTTTTTCATTCGTTTTCCCACAGAGATTTATTATAAGCTACTCGTGAAGTGTTTTGTTAAGAAAGAATGGATGAATTTGATGGGGTAGAATTGGTTTTAAATTGTCTAATTTCTAAGGAATGTGTAAAGGTAGCAACATAAACAAGTGCAAGTCAAAGTTAAACTCAAATGAAAAGGGAAGAGATTAATAAACGAAGAGGAACATAGCTAAACAGAATTTTAAACTTAGCAGAATTGCGGAAACAGCAATTCTACCGCAATTTTACTAACAGCGAAAGTGTGTAAAATGGAGAAACAAGGGCTACTAACGACTCCTCTATAGGCATTTTCTCACGATTCTCAAGCATTGGATCAACTCACTATGCATCAATCTCACTCAATCTCATGTATCGTCCGATTCCATGCATTAGATTCTTTAGTTTACTCATGTCCAAGTAAGGTCTTAAGCATCTTGTTAAAGCAGAAAGTTATGGTTTGTACTAGGAAAACGCCTATTCCTAGGTCGTTTTCTGGCTACCTTGAAAGGCTAGCATGAGTGTATGACTCTGAACTCCTACTCCTTCCAGAGGTTAGGAGTTCTTTGGACAAAATGGATGGCCAATCGAAATTGCCCGTGGGATGAAGCTTACATACAATCAATGCTTCGAGAGCTATCCTACATGCTTGATTCACGTTTTTTAGCCTATAGCATTGTCATTAGCATGCCCCTAAGTGACTTAGTTACTCATGGATATAGGGAGAACAGAAATAGGAGATAAAGTAGACATGCTTAGAAGAAATTTAAAGACAAACAGCAAGGGAAAAACAGTAGCAGCAAAGAGAAGAAACTGTGAAATGAAGAATTGTGCTTTGATTTACTTGAGTGTTTGAATGAACAAAGGAAGGCTTAAAGTAAATAACATAAAGACAGAAAGCAACGAAATGCAATAAACTAGCCACTAGAAGGGAAACAACAACAAAGCAGAGCTTGAAATTAGAAATGAAAGTCAAAAAGCAGTAAATTAAGCTTGGACGCCTCGTCGCAACTGCCTCGGCTGAAGGATGAGAAAGATCAGCCTTGCTTGGATGAATCCAATCGGGAGAGATGATGAATCTTCTCTCCTTCCTATCAGATTGTCGACTCCAACAGCTAAACTTCGCAAACCAACAGACGGCAAAGAAAAACAGGAGAAAATCTGGAGCTGCGAGAAGACTTCTACGCTTTCGGATGATGATTAAACCTTCCTCTTTGACCTCCTTTTATAGTATTCTGCAGGTGCGATTGGGCCAAGGAGAACCATCCATTCTCAACGTCGTACTTCAACATGGATGGAGGAGAAAGAACGAATCCCTGAAATATCGGATTACAACAGAAAAAGGTTAGCCAACTTACGGATTTCACTTAAAACATTGCGGTTTTAGCAATGTTTCCGCAATGCTTCCGCAATGCACAATTTTCATTCTTTTAACTTCCTTTTTCATTCCTTTTCTTTCCTTTTGCATACAAGTCCTAATTTAGCTTCCCTCTTCTAATTCTCATATATAAGCATAGGTTTAAGCTAAATCCTATCAAAAACACCGAAGAGTGTACATCTTTCTAAGATAAATAAGTCCTAAAAAGGTCACTTTTGGAGACGTAACACACCCCCAAACTTAAGGTTTTGCTCGTCCTCGAGCAATCTAAGGACTTGCTTAGGCTGATATTTTATCCTCTTTAACCACTTGCTGACTCCCCTACATTCCTATCTATAGCAGTGCTGTCCTGTGACACACTTCTAAGTTTACAACTATCCTCTTGTTTTGCTTCTTCTGACTTCGCATGCCTAAAACTCCTACTGTCTTATTAACCCCTTACAGCTGATCTACTTGCTTCTGTCATATCGTGTAACTATCCCTAAGATTTCAAATTATACCTAGCTTTACCCCAGACTCAGTACATGCTTCTAGTTTTTACTTTTGAGCTACCTAGGATTCCTTAGAGTCATGCCAGTCTTAGTATTAACAGTGACAGTAGTACTTTTAGAGAACAACCTAAACCCTGGCATCACTACATTGGACATACATTCATCTCCCTAAACAACCCTATAAGCTACAACTTTGTGCTCAGCTAATTGAGGATCAGAGTTCTTTTATTCAGGACATCTAAGCCACAAAGTTGCAACTCCTAGGTATACATTCTTCTTCCCTAATTTCTTCTTTTTTCTTTCTTACTTTGGTGGAGCCTCTCCTTTGGTTGCCTTTTGATGCAATGGCACTTGTGGGTTACACACTTGGTACTGATTACTCAACAACCTAAAAGAGAGACACCCCTTTTTATTCTATTTTTCATCATTTTTTTTTTAGCTCATCATTTTTTTGTAAAGGAGAAGAAGAATGCTTATGCTTTAAGGGAGAGAGGAATGTTCCTAGGCCTAGGGTGGCCTCCCCCAAACTTAAACTACTCATTGTCCCCAATGAGTGTCTGAGGTGGCACACCCCCAAACTTGTCCTAGAAGCATCTAGTCTAGAGTAAAACAAAGAGAATCTAAAAGCCCTAGGCTTAGACAGAACATTCTAAAAGCAAACATCACAGCAGCAGAAATTTGAAAAAAACAGTAAAGGAAGGACTTAAAGCTACGCATGCTGAGCAAATGAAGAGACTAATTTAAACTATCAAAGGTGCCTTAAGACACTCATCCAACATGCATTTAGATAAGCTATATAAGGTAGTCAAGATAGCAGCAAAAGAACAAAATTAAACACAACCAGCCTAGCTAGACAGTCAGTCAAAAACATGCAATTACTAACAAAAATTGCAGATTCCGCAATTATTTCGCAAGGGATACAGGGTAGATATATCAGTAATCAAGGCCCCTATGCATGCTCTTTCCAATCATTTAAGCTATACCAAAAGGAAACTAAACTAATCTACCTAATCAGCTACCATCAGATTACACTAAACAAATCTAACCAACAAAAATAAAGAACTAAAAACAGATCAAATATTAACTCAAAACAGCAGAATTCACATGGTTCAACGAAAAGCAGTTTGATTATATTTTTTTTTTTTTAGGGAACAGAAATACTCCCTTGAGTGCTACTCAGCCTAGCACTCAGATGTCCTCATCATCATCATCCCTCCTTGGTCCTGGAGGCGCCCATGGAGTCAGTAGGTCCGTGGGAAATTCAGGAAAGATGCAGCCCAATTGGTCAGCAACATCCTTATCCCTTGCCTGCGCATATGTGGCCCATTGAGCCATCTTCTTCTGCAGATCCATCAGACAGGCCATTGACAGAGACTGAGCAGCAGCCAGGCCGTCTAACTCGAACTCCATGTTCCCCTTTCTACGCATCCTCAGGGCTGTAGGCAACTCCAGGTGCCCCGTGTAGGCCAGCTGCCTCTCCATCCTCTCGATTGGAACCCCTGCACGTAAGCAGAGCTTAGTAATTGTATTAGGAAAGAAAAGTGGACCCTTACCCTTTTTGGCGCAGTCAGCGATTGAGGCTGCAATGACCTCGCCCACATTGATTGTGAGGCCCCTCATGATCGCATAGACTAGCAGCGATCTGCCTTGGTTGATGGTGGTCTCGTGGGTTACTGGGGACAGCTTCCTCCGCACGAAGGAAAACCAGACAGTTGCCTTGGCTGTGAGGGTAGCACTCATCAGGGTGTGCTTCCCATTGCATGAAACTGTCCACGCTGCCTCAGGTTGGCCAATAATCCGAATTGCTTCCTCCAGGACAGCCTCTGTTGGCGCATCAACGATCCTGGCATAGTCAGTGTGCTTTTGCCCCTTGAGGCCATAGGCTTCATTGATTGCCTTAGCTGAGAAATCCACCTCGATTCCTCTGACCACAGATAGGCCATCCTCAGGGTTCATCAAATTGGCGTAAAAATCATACACCATGCTGGAGTAGGCGGGAATGGGCGGTCTGCACACCTCTTCCCAGCCATGATTGGTGATCCCTGCGCGCAAGAATTGCGGCAGGTCTGCAAGTGCGTCAAGGAATCCCTTCTCATGCAGCAGGTCCCTCTTCCTTAATTCAGTGCCTCTTGACTCAGCATTAGAGGACACATACCTTAAAGATTGAGGCTCATCTTCGGGGTACAGCTTGGCCTTCCCCTTGTCTTTTGCTTTGGCTGATTTAGCAGCCTCGATCTTGAGCTTCTTTGGAGAGGGTTCACCACTAACCTTCTTTGATGAAGGTTCACCCCTGGCTTTCTTCTTCTTGGACTTCTTCGAAGCCTTTGGCCGTTTGGCCTTGACAACCTTGGTGGCTTTCTTTCTCAACCTCGCCTTGGTTGTGATCTGTTGGAGGCAATCCCCCAATGTCTCATCCATGGAATCATCCCCCTGTGCTGGGCTATCGGGGCTGACTTCCCTCAAAGGAGAGAAGACCTCTTCTTCTTCAGCTTCTTCACCGCCCTGCGCCGATTCTTGATGCTCTTCATCTGGAATTTCAGGTTCAGGCGTCTGGGAGATGGGTGATGCTTCAGGGCTCTGCGGCGGTGGAGAGTGTTCAGAGCTCTGTGGCGACGGAGATGGCTCAGGGCTTCGTGCTGGTGGACATGGAGAATGGCTTTGCCTGGCCGTCTCATAGGATGGACGGCCACTTTCTTGACTCTCCACAGAGGGAGTCTTCTTCTTGATTGATGCGTCAGCCACAACCATACTCCACTTCCTCTTCTTGGGCGTTCCTGCTGGTTCAGATGGTCTAGCAGGGATCTCTGTCACTACCTTCCACTTCTTCTTGCGAACAGGAAGCTTGGGAAGGCGTTCAGTTCGCGCGGCCTCAGCGTCTGCCAAGGCAAGGAGTGCCTCTCTCGCAGCGATCTCAGCGTCGTCAGCCTTCTTCTTGGATGCAGATCTCTCAGCTCTCGTTAGCACCATGGTGGAATCGTAAGAATCTGGAAAGAGGGAGTGCAGAGGAAGAAGGAGAGAGCTTTCTTGGAGTTCAGGGAATGAGGGAAGCGTACGGATCAGAGCGCTTCTAACGGCTATAAGTAATGATGGAAATCCCAACGGCTATTTCTGTTGCAGATTTCGCAAATCTACCGCAATTAAATGGCCGTTGGAGATTTCCTTCGTTTCAAATGCCCATATTTCCTCAACTCAATCTTCGATTTGGCCCAATATCTTCCCCGATTTTTTATCCTGGATTCATCTCCTTGATTCCCTCTATCGATCCCCTATTAAAAGAAATAAAATCAACATCAAATTCGTAATCAAAATCATACAAACATATACACAAATCGTAACCGAAAAAATAGCGAAAAATAAACTAAGGCATAGCCTCGCATGGACGAGCACAGTGATCACTCGTCCTCTCTCGTTCTTATTTTCACGTTTCAGTCAAGAGGAAGGCCGAGAGAGTCTTCACATCTCCTTCCTCATAATAATGCTTCAATCTTGCACCATTAACCATGAACGGTTGCCCGTGCTGCAGGTTCCTAATCTCGATTGCACCATAAACAAACACGTTAGTTATCACAAAAGGACCTGACCATCTGGACTTAAGTTGGCCTGGAAATAATCTCAACCGTGAGTTAAATAATAAGAGAAGCTGGCCTTTCTTAAAGTCCTTAATCCTAAGTCTACTATCATGCCAAATCTTAGTCTTTTCCTTATACATTTTAGCATTTTCATAGGACATATGTCTAAGCTCATCAAGCTCATGTAATTGCAGAGACCGCAATGTTCCAGCATCGGTCACGCAATAATTCAGTTCTTTTAAGGCCCAAAAGGCTTTGATTTCTAATTCGAAGGGAAGATGACATGCTTTTCCATACACTAGCCTATAAGCAGACATACCTAAGGGTGTTTTATATGCAGTCCTATACGCCCACAGTGCATCATCAATTCATGCTAAACGACTATGATTGTTGGCACATAATAAATATTTCATTCCCAAAATAAACTACTCCGAACATACGAAATCTAAACAAAGCATGATAAAATCCTAATTTAAGAGTTCAGGGATTAGAAATCTCCCTTATCAATCTGCCTCATATGGATATTCTTCAATGGTTCGAGGCACCACTTCTGCTCCTGTAATATACTTAAGTCTTGATTTACGGGGTCGGACATTCTGCCACACCTTGAAATTGTTGATTCTTTCAAAGAGACTGCATGTTATAACATCCCAAGGTTTGTATTTTCTGTGCGTTGGTTTTGTTTCTACAATATTTGCTACAACATAGCTTTGATGCGATGGGACTTCTTTTTCTGGCACATCTCTTTCTAACTCCTTCAGCTGGAGCATTTGTGGTGGTGGTGGCTCAACTCTTTCATTGGTGGAGAAGCTTGCTACAACCTCAAACATTCTGAATTCTTGTTCCTCAAGCAGCGCATTAGTCTCTTTGGCCTCATCCAGCACACTTTCACTTTTCTCAACTTTCACCAACTCCACCATTTCATATGGATATTCCATTGGATCACTCTTCTCAGATTCGAAGGTAACAAAGGATTCATCATCATAAAAATCGAACATCTGAGGGCATGGTGGTAGTGATTTTGCTATAGCAAGTAGATCTTGTAAGTCATTTGTGAGCTGAGCTAATTGCACATCCATTCTCCTCATGGATGCATCATTCCTTTCCATGAATTCTATCCATAGCGCCTCCAAAGCGGGTGATAATTCTTCATTTGGAGTTGGGGCATAATGTTGATAGTCTTCATGTTGGGGGAACTCTTCATAATGAGCAATTTGCACATGCTCTTCCCAAGGATTATTTGAGAGTTGCCACTGATCCTGTTCACACATGTACGAATAATGGTTGTCATAGCTTTGTTGATATTGCCTCTCTTGATAATTCAATGTTGGGCAATTCTCCAAGTTATGATTATCCCCACAATAAGCACATGGCTGATAAAATTCTTCAAACTGTTGTGGGCAAACTCTTCCTCCAATTAAGTTTTGCAGCGTATCCATTTACTTTGTCGTACACATATGTTTTTCACCTGCAAAGTTTCTCTCTATTGCGCGCTGAGGTTTGGAAACTCTTTCATAAACTAGCTTGATAGTACCTGTAAAGGAAATGAAAGAAGATTATCTCCAATAGATATTAAACTTTGTTTTTCTAACTTAACAAACTTCGTTTTCACTAAACTAAATCCCCGGCAGCGGCGCCAAAAACTTGTTGCGTGCTCAATGTGTTAAAATAAATAAGCAATAAGAGAGAGAGCACTCAGAACATGCAAGCATACATGATCTTATAGCAAGTAGTAAGTATTTTTTCATTCGTTTTCCCACAGAGATTTATTATAAGCTACTCGTGAAGTGTTTTGTTAAGAAAGAATGGATGGATTTGATGGGGTAGAATTGGTTTTAAATTGTCTAATTTCTAAGGAATGTGTAAAGGGTAGCAACATAAACAAGTGCAAGTCAAAGTTAAACTCAAATGAAAAGGGAAGAGATTAATAAACGAAGAGAAACTTAGCTAAACAGGATTTTAAACTTAGCAGAATTGCGGAAACAGCAATTCTACCGCAATTTTACTAACAGCGAAAGTGTGTAAAATGGAGAAACAAAGGCTACTAACGACTCCTCTATAGGCATTTTCTCACGATTCTCAAGCATTGGATGAACTCACTATGCATCAAACTCACTCAATCTCATGTATCGTCCGATTCCATGCATTAGATTCTTTAGTTTACTCATGTCCAAGTAAGGTCTTAAGCATCTTGTTAAAGCAGAAAGTTATGGTTTGTACTAGAAAAACGCCTATTCCTAGGTCGTTTTATGGCTACCTTGAAAGGCTAGCATGAGTGTATGACTCTGAACTCTTACTCCTTCCAGAGGTTAGGAGTTCTTTGGACAAAATGGATGGCCAATCGAAATTGCCCGTGGGATGAAGCTTACATACAATCAATGCTTCGAGAGTTATCCTACATGCTTGATTCACGTTTTTTAGCCTATAGTATTGTCATTAGCATGCCCCTAAGTGACTTAGTTACTCATGGATATAGGGAGAACAGAAATAGGAGATAAAGTAGACATGCTTAGAAGAAATTTAAAGACAAACAACTAGGGAAAAACAGTAGCAGCAAAGAGAAGAAACTGTGAAATGAAGAATTGTGCTTTGATTTACTTGAGTGTTTGAATGAACAAAGGAAGGCTTAAAGTAAATAACATAAAGACAGAAAGCAACGAAATGCAATAAACTAGCCACTAGAAGGGAAACAACAACAAAGCAGAGCTGGAAATTAGAAATGAAAGTCAAAAAGCAGTAAATTAAGCTTGGACGCCTCGTCGCAACTGCCTCGGCTGAAGGATGAGAAAGATCAGCCTTGCTTGGATGAATCCAATCGGGAGAACTTCTACGCTTTCGGATGATGATTAAACCTTCCTCTTTGACCTCCTTTTATAGTATTCTGCAGGTGCGATTGGGCCAAGGAGAACCATCCATTCTCAACGTCGTACTTCAACATGGATGGAGGAGAAAGAACGAATCCCTGAAATATCGGATTACAACAGAAAAAGGTTAGCCAACTTACGGATTTCACTTAAAACATTGCAGTTTTAGCAATGTTTCTGCAATGCTTCCGCAATGCACAATTTTCATTCTTTTAACTTCCTTTTTCATTCATTTTCTTTCCTTTTGCATACAAGTCCTAATTTAGCTTCCCTCTTCTAATTCTCATATATAAGCATAGGTTTAAGCTAAATCCTATCAAAAACACCTAAGAGTGTACATCTTTCTAAGATAAATAAGTCCTAAAAAGGTCACTTTTGGAGACGTAACAGCGTACCATGGTGTCTCCACACTTACCTGGAAGAGAACTTCATCAGGGAACTCATCATTCAGAGGCAAGTCATCCTCGTTACGCACAATGCGGCTCAAGTGGTCAGCAACGGTATTTTCTGATCCTTTTCTGTCCTGGACCGAGACGTCGAACTCCTGGAGTAGCAATACCCACCTGAGCAGTCTAGGCTTCGAGTCCTTCTTGTTCATCAAATAACGAACTGCTGCATGGTCAGAAAAAACAATTACTTTAGATCCAAGAATATACGGCCGAAATTTATCGAGAGCGAAAACAATGGAAAGCAGCTCCTTCTCTTTTGTTGTGTAACCGATTTGCGCGGATTTGAGCGTCCTGGAGGCATAATAGATCACATGACTCTTCTTGTCTATCCTCTGGCCCAACACAGCGCCCACGGCATAATTGCTTGCATCGCACATGATTTCGAAAGGAGTCCCCCACTGAGGTGGATGGATGATGGGTGCGTTGGTCAAGCACTTTTTCAGAACGTCGAAGGCGAGCTTGCACTGCTTGTCAAAGCAGAATGGGACATCCTTTTTCAGCAAGCTTGTCATCGGAGTTACTATCTTCGAGAAGTCTTTAATGAACCTGCGGTAAAAACCTGCGTGACCAAGAAAATAACGTACTTCCCGAAGGTTCGTGGGGTAAGGTAAATCAGATATGACATCAATTTTCGCTTTATCAACCTCTATCCCTTTAGCCGACACAACGTGACCTAAGACTATGCCCTGACTGGCCATGAAATGACACTTTTCAAAATTTAAAACAAGATTAGTTTCGATGCATCTTTCCATGACTCTCGACAAGTTAGACAGGCAATCTTCAAATGAACTTCCATATACAGTGAAATCATCCATAAAGACTTCGATGCATTTTTCTACGAATTCAGTAAATATGCTCATCATGCATCGCTGAAAAGTCCCTGGAGCATTACAAAGCCCAAAGGGCATTCTCCTATATGCGTAAGTTCCGAACGGACAGGTAAAAGTAGTCTTTTCTTGGTCTTCTTGGGCTATGGGAATTTGATAAAACCCAGAAAAACCGTCTAGAAAACAGAAGAATGGCTTCCCAGCTAAACGCTCCACCATTTGATCTATGAAGGGAATAGGAAAGTGGTCTTTCTTAGTCACATCATTCAGTTTTCTAAAATCTATACACATCCTCCATCCATTTTGCACTCTCTTAGGTACTAACTCCCCCTTATCATTCCTAATAACAGTTATGCCCGTCTTTTTAGGTACAACATGAATAGGGTTAACCCACTGGCTATCAGAAAATGGGAAAGATAATACCTGCATCAAGGAGTTTATGTATCTCAGACAACACTACCTCTTTCATTGCTGGGTTCAGTCTCCGCTGAGGCTCTCGGGATGGCTTTGCTCCCTCATCCAGCCGAATCTTGTGCATGCACAGTACTGGACTCAACCCGTGCAAGTCTGCCAATGTCCATCCTATGGCTCTTTTGTTCTTTTTCAAAACTTCAACCAACTCTCCTTCTTGCTCCGATGTAAGCTCCTTGGAGATAATTACCGGGAGTGTCTCCACCTCACCCAAGTATACATACTTGAGATGACCCGGCAACTCCTTTAATTCCAACTTGGGAGCCTGTAAAAGAGATGGTAACATTTTAGTTGGCTTTTCACAGGTCTCTAAAGGAAAAGTAGTTTGTTCAAATGAATCAGATAAAATGGGAACACTACTTTCACTTTCTCCAACAATTTTAGTAAAAACGAGTGGGTCATCCCCATCAGCAACAGTCATGCATTCTTCTTGTTCTAAAGTATCTATAAGATCAATTTTACAGATAGAATGCACATCAGCTTGTTGTTTCATGGCATCAAATACATTAAATTCGAACACATCCCCTTCATATTCAACAGACAAGGTACCATCATGCACATTAATTTTTGTCTTAGCGGTTTTCATGAATGGTCTACCTAGTAAAACTGAAGTAGTGGGTGTGTTTTCTTCCATATTTATCACATAAAAATCAGCATGGAAAATCAAATCCTTAACTTTAACCAACACATCCTCAATCATCCCTAGAGGATGAATAGAAGACCTATTAGCTAACTGGATAATTATACTAGTTTCCTGCATTCCTTCTAAACTGAGGCTCTTGTAGACTGAGTATGGCATAACGTTAATTGATGCTCCTAAGTCTAGCATGGCGTGCTCGATTTCTCTATCCCCTATAGTACATGGCAAGAGGAACATACCTGGGTCCTGGCATTTGCTTGGAATACCTTGGGTTATCATGGCAGAAACATTCTTGCTTACCACGACTCTCTCAGCACTTTTGGTCTTCCTCTTCATGGTGCACATCTCCTTTAAAAATTTAGCGTACCTTGGGATTTGCTGAATTGCATCAAGCAACGGTATATTGATCCCAACTTTTCTCAACGTCTCAAGAACATCCGCGTCGTCGACCTCCTTAGGTGGCCTCGCCAACCTACTAGGAAAAGGAGCGACGGGAGTGTAAGACTTCATAGGAATAATAGGAGAAGCTACAACTGTTTCAGAGGGTGTTTGAGAGCAATTATCTGGAGATATCTCTGAATCTTTGTGAGAACTCTCGGGAGTGGTCCGAGATGGCACTTCTTTACCACTTCTGAGATTAATCGCGCTAACGCTTTCCGCTTTGAGTTCTATCTTGCTCATTCTTTCCTTCACCTCAGTTAACCCATCTCTTAGAGACCGCATCTGCGAATTTGTCTCATTGCTAGATTCCATAAGTGACTTGAACATGCCTTCAAGGGCTTGACCTGAAATGGAAGAAACAGCCTGAGATGATTTTTCTTGCATCGTATGAATTAAACCAAATACCTGAGACACTTGTTCTTTGAGCCCTTCTATGTCAGAAGACATCTTAGATTGCTCGTTTCTTCCCCCGTATTAACGACGGTTCTCAGCTATGTTGGAAATCAACTGACGGGCTTCCGCGGGCGTTTTCTCCCAAAGGGCTCCTCCACTCGATGCATCGAGCATCTGGCAGTCATGCGGAAGCAACCCATCATAGAAGAATTCGATAAGCGCGGCTTCTGCTATCAGGTGGTTCGGGCATTTCTCACAGAGTTTAATGAACCTCTCCCAGCACTCGTGAAACGCCTCATCCTCTTCTTGTTTGAAATGGTGGATATTTTTTTTCACGGCCCTAGCTTTCGAAGCTGGGAAATACCTTTCCAAGAATAGACTCTGTAACTTCTTCCAAGTGGAGATGGTTCCTGACGGCAAGTAATGTAGCCATTCTCGAGCTTCACCTCTCAAGGTGAATGGAAAAGCTCTCAGATAGAGCTGATCTTCAGTTATGTCGCCTGGCTTCATCGCGGAACTTGTCATTTCAAACTCCTTGAGGTGTTTATAGGGATCTTCATCTGCTTTACCATAAAAGGAAGGCAAATGATCAATTAAGCCTGACTTAAGTACAAACTCACCTGAGATTTCCGGGTAGGAAATACAAGAAGGTTGATGGCCCATAGCGACCGATGTTCACTGTCTGAGTGTTTTTGGGTCTCCAATCTCATCGTCGATCTCCATTTTCTCAATAAAAACTAATTAAGCACTTCTAGCACACTTAAATAAACAGATCAAAAATTGCAAATAATAAAAGAATAAACAAAATTTTTAAAGTAAAAATCTAAAGTCTACAAATCGAATTTAAATTAGGCCGAATTACACTTAGTTCCCCGGCAACGGCGCCAATTTTGGTAACGATATTATTGAACTATCGCCAACCATCGGGTTGTCGAGACCCGCCAAAATGAATTTATATTTACCCGAATTCACTAAACTATTAGTAGAATAGCGGCAACGGGGTCGATCCACAGGGAATTAAGGTAACTTGACTTAATCTTAATTAAATTTGCAAACTATTAAAGTAAATGAAACAAGGGGGATTTTGTTGGTTTTTAACTCACTAAGAAGGAACAAAGCGATGGAAAATTTAGCTAACGGAGTTTTCGACTCGGGACGATCGGGAATAAATTAAGCAAGCCTCTTGGATCATAGGTTGATGAGTATTATGGCTAAATAATTTAACGAATGCACAGCTCGTCTAAAATTAATAAATAACTCAGACACGCTCCATAGAATTAATTAGACATAAATAATCATGCTAATCAAGCATATCGATCGGACATTGGCGGCCAACGCTCTCCCAAGACCGAACGATAGCAACAAGCTAACTGTGACAACTATCTAATTTGGACGCGAAATTAGTATGTCGATTTGGAATCCTAATTCGGGAAGAACGAACACCAAGGGCGCAAGGACGCCAATACGCTCGAGGTGTCATAATTCCTTGTTACTCGGCGGATCAGAGAGGCACGGCATCAAATCCTTTAACAAATGAACATGCTCAAAATCAAGGGTGCCTAGTCCTAAATCATTCAAACATGCTCATAGATTAAGCTAAGAAGTAGAACTCAATTCAATAAAATATCCAACCAATTCAGAATTTCAATTCTACAACCTCACCAAGAGTTCAAACTACATTTATCCCTTACAATCCCGAGCCAAAAACAATAAAACTACTCAATCATGACTTGTGTGGTGTGGGATGGCTTAAATCCAAGCTTCCTAGCCCCTCCCATGGTGAAAATAGCTGCTGGAACGTCAAATCAGGCGCGGAGCTCGAGGTAGAAGATGATGATGGCGGCTAAAAACGGATAAAAACTTTAAGTAATCCGTCGTAGCGTCTCGACGCTGCGCCCTAAATAATCCGCGCGCGCAGTCGGGGTAGCGTCGAGACGCTCGCGCAGCGTTGGGACGCTTGCGCGGCGTCGAGCGAGCGTCGAGACGCTGTCGCTCGACGCTTGCTCTCGAGTTTTTCTTCAAATCAGCGCTTGGGACTTCGGAGCGTCGAGACGCTGGGGCAGCGTCGAGACGCTGGGGCAGCGTCGAGCTAGCGTCGCGATGCTGCCGCTCGACGCTAGCTCTCGGGTTTTTGCATGGAATTTCGCCTTCAATTTCCCCAAAGCACCCAACCTTCATGCCTTTGCATGGATCTTCCCCGGAAGTGTTCTTAGGCCTTTAAATTGCGATATTAAGCTCCGAAAAGCGCTGAAACGCTCCCGAGGGCGAATTACCGAGAACACCTGCAATAATCACATAAAAGCAAGATTAAGCCAATAATAATCGTGAATTAGGGACGTAATTATAGCTCCAAAATGGAGCTATCATGGTGCCAGGGCTTAGTCTGTTCTATGGATTGTACTCTGATACTTGTGTGTTCTAAGCCTGGCATGACTCTAAGGATTCCTAGGTAATTCAAAAATAAAAACATTAGAAGCATGTACTGAGTCTGAGTTAAAACTAGGGAGAGTTTGAAAGCTTAGGGATGACTGCACAATGTGCTCAATGATATAGGCAGATAAACCAAAAAATAGGAAGTTAGTAAAAACAGAAGGTTTTAAAGGCAAGAGAAATCAGAATAGACAAAATATGAAGTTAGTTTTAGCCTAGGAGAGTGTCACAGGACAGAAATGCCTTTGACACTAAGCCTAGGGAAGTCAGCAAATAAGTTAGGTAGAGTTTAAAAGACAAGAGTTAGCAGCTAATTAGAGAGAAAGTAAGCCTTTATATTGCTCGAGGACTAGCAATAACTCAAGTTTGGGGGTCTGTTACCTCTCCAAAAGTGCATTATTTAGGGCCTTAATTACCTAAAAATCATGGAAGTTCTTGAGTGTTTTTGTTAGAAGTTAGCTTAATGTGTGCTTAAAAGTGAGAATTTGAGAAATGATGCTAATTTAAGGCTTATTTGGAAAAGGAACGAAAAATGATGCAAAATGGTGAAAAAAGAGCTAAATTGTACATTGCAGGTGCATTGCGGAAATATTGCGGAGCTCGCAATGGAATCAGCTGAAACAGAGCATTGCGGCCCTCGCAATGAAACCGCAACGCCAGTCTTTGCTGCTGCATTCTTCCAGCCGTCAGTCGTCGTTGTTGCGATTCTCCAGCCGCCAAACCTCTCTACTGCTGCCACGTGGGAGGTTGTTACTCCATAATGGATGGAGATCCGCAGCTGAAGGTACCTGTAGAGGCTATAAAGGAGCCGAATGATGATGGAAAACACAATCAATCTAGAAATGAGGAGATGGCGATCGTGAAGAAACCTGCAGACAAAACTTTTCCCCTGTTTGTTGGATCGAAGAAACAAGCCCGTGGCGTCGATAATTCGAGAGGAAGAAGAGAAGATCCCTCTTCTCTTCTGATTGAAATTATCCCCAAGATCAGTTAATCTTCCCCTTCATCCGAGGCGTTTTGCGACTTGGAGGATCCTTACACATCTTACTGTTTTCTTTACTGCTTTCTAAACTACTTGCTGTCTATTTGACATACTGTTATGAATCCTTTACTACTGTCTACGTTGTTCATTGCTTTCGGATCTTTGCACTCTTGCTTTACGAAGTGTTTTGTAACTTGCCTTTTTAGAGTAATCAATTAGTTTAATTGAGTTCTTCATCTCATCATTTTCAATCAATTAGTCTTGTTGAGTTCTCCATTCTATGTTTAATCAATTCATTTCCTTTAGTTCTTCGAAAACCATGAATAACTAACTCAATAGAGGTCTGCTACGGATGAATCTATAGGCTAGAAGTATGTGAATTCAGCATGTAAAGTAGCATGAATGCATTGAATGTATGTGATTTTCATCCCATGGGCAATTTCGACTGGCCATCCATTTTGTCTAAAGAATTCCTAACCTCTGGAAGGAGTAAGAATTCAGAGTCATCCATTCATGTTAGCCTTTTATGGTAACCAGAGAATGGCCTAAGAATAGGCATTCTCCTAGCACGTTTGTTAGCATGTGTGTATAAATAGGTTCTTAAGTCTTACTTGGATATGAGTAAACTAAAGATCTAATGCATGTAATCGAAAGATGCATGAGACTTAGTTAAAACGATGCATGAGATGTTAATTTGCTGTTGAATGATCATAGTTAAATGCCTATAGAGGACTCTTAAGCCGACCTTGCTGTCGTACTTTAGTTTTTTAAATCGTCGCTAATTTATTGCGAGATTATTGCGAGAGCCGCAATAAACCATTTCTGCCTTTCCTTAGTCTTTTTCAGTAACCTTTTATTCATTGTGAAATTATTGTAAAAATATTGCGAGATCCGCAATCCTACTTTTCCACATTATAACTTTACCTCTTTGCTTGCTTTGCATTTATGTTTACATTCTTCTTACATCTTTTATACTTCCGTCCCTCAACCCAAAATCTATCCAATTTAAGTTAACTTATCTAATCTAACACAACAAATCGCTAGTCATTAAACTTAATCTCTGTGGGAAAACGAATTAAATTATACTTATCACTTGCTGCAGACCATGTATACTTGCATGATCTGAGTGCTCTTCGCATTTAATTTTACATACACACTGAGCACGCAACACTTCCCAAGCAAGAATATAACCATTATATTCAACTAAGGCAACTATGTTGTATGTTTAATTTCATAATTAATATAACATTTATATCAATTACACTTTTAAACAAGCAACATCCAATTCATAAATTAAGATAACACTTATATTAATTCCCATGAATTAAGCATGCATACTATACATTATAATAATTATAACATACTTTCAATACATGGAGCATGCTTCCTATGGTGGGATTTTAAATATATATGACATACTTTATGCACATACAAGGGACTTTAATTAAAACATACATTCACAATGCATAATTAATTAAACACATTAAAGTGGACCGGTTTTGGCATCACGGGCAAGCAAGCAGCTAAATTATTACAAGAATAATTCAAAAACTAGGTTGAGACGCTTCCGAACCCTTCGAACCACCCCGAACCGGCTTGAATTTTCTTTAATCGGCCAAAAAACAGCAACAACAAAGCTTCAAATAAGTTGAACCGGTCCAAAACAGCTGTCCCGACTTCAACAGCCCGGAATCGGACCTATAATGACCCGAACCGGACCAAACGAATGTTGAACCGGACCGCCAAAGGGTGAAGAACAAGGAACTGGTCTGAATTTCAGTGAACCGGACCGCTCGAGGACCGAACCGGTCCGTTTCTTCTACTTTGCGCTGAACCGGTTTTGTGTTGTTTTTTTTTTAAAAAAAAACAGCATGTTGTTTTTCCGGACACCCGAGCTTCTGTCTTTGAATTGAAAGCCTATATGGACTCCAATGACTCCAAGTTTTTACAGACTCTTCTGCACACATTAAAGACCATACACGCTCGAGTAATTACAAAATGAAGTACAAATCGAAGCTCAAATAAATATGTCAAAACCGGAAAAACACTTTAGACGGCCAGAAAAATTAATTTCTAAAAAAATACCCCCGAGCTCAAATTGATGCAAATGGAGTGACCAAAAAATGCTCTAATACCAATTGATGGAGCGCATGAAGCGCAGCGGAAGCGAGTCGGATCAATTGGCACTCTAATATCATCAATTTAGCTAAACTAGAAACATGCTCAAAACTTGGAAATTAAAGAAATTAGAACACAAACCTCTTGTAGTTCAAAATTCTTCTATTTCAATTCTCGAATCTCCTCACGAACCATTCGAAGCTTCTCTCGAACTCTTTGAGAACTACCTCTGGTAGTCCTGCTATCTTCGGGCCGAGCAACGGAGTGGTTTGGACTCCATTACAAGAGAAAAACTTTGGAAGAAGAAGATGGGAAGGTGAAAGTGATGAGGGCTTTGTGAGAAATATCTAACACTTGGATTTTTAATTTCTCAAGTAACATGAACTCTTCATCAACCCTCATCCAAATATTCAAACTCTTTGAAAATTCAACAATTTCAAAACATTTGAATTTCATCCAATTTATAGGCCATCCACATGCAACAAACCCTTTGCTTAGCATGACACCTCAAATTGGATGGATTAGTCTTCAACCAAGTGTTCCACAATTTATGAGTTTATGCATGTGGTTGGTGATTCACAATCCACTTCACAACTTGGATAAACTCACTCAACTTGGATAAATTCACTCAACTTGGATAATCCCACTTGTAATATTTTGTCATTTTAAAATTAATTCATAATTAATTTTAATAAACAAAATAAATTTAAATTAATTAAACTTTTTAATTAATTAATATTATTATTTAATTCAATATAAAATATTAATTAAATAATAAGACTAATCCCGGTTTCTTAAACCGAATCATCACACATGAATCCCTATTCATGTTTTAGACCGATCTCATATTTAAATCATATTTAAATATGTCCATCATTCTTCCAAAAAAGAATTTGAATAAATTAAAATTCTTTTTCTCTCATATTGTTACACTGCTTAATCCTAGCTAGCCAGGAGAACCTAAAGAACCTACAGATCATGAGCTTCAACGA
Source organism: Herpetospermum pedunculosum (assembly GCA_028017165.1). NCBI lineage: Eukaryota > Viridiplantae > Streptophyta > Magnoliopsida > Cucurbitales > Cucurbitaceae > Herpetospermum > Herpetospermum pedunculosum. The sequence goes on from CM051522.1 coordinate 37,927,472, forward strand.
TACGAGATTAACCGACCAAACTCCTTAGCCAAGCTAACCAACATTCGTTAACCCCCGGAGACTCCACTAAAGTCCAAGGGTTGCACTCTCCTCACCGTAGATATATTTTTGTCCTCTTGATATAACCATCATCATTAAATCGATCATTCACAGGTTGTTCGTAATTACAGCTGGGTCAAAATAACCGTTTTACCCCCGTAATTACATCTTGTTCCTTAAGTCCCACTGATCCTCTAAAGAACTATTGGTTTGTGGTCCAACCACCAAACTGATTCGTATGTGATCTCATCATTATACCAAGTCCATCTCGGGCCAATGAGAGGGTGGGATCCCTAGTTCAAGACCCAGAGTCAACACTTAAGGGAACAACCTCTCTACTAATCCCTCAAGGCGGGTAGGAGTGAATTCTATCTCGCAGGACTATGTTCTCAGCTACCTACCCAGTCTTATCCCCAAGATAGTAGGCTTATTGAGTCGGCGATCTCGGGCCACTCTCACCCATAGAATTCAAAGGATAAGCCCGAATAAACAGGAGTTCATAGTGTGCTCATGATTCAGATCAAGTTACCTAGGTCATCATATGAAAAAGTCGGTCTTTACAGTAAACGGAGTTATAAAGAAAGAGCGACTTGTTTCGCGGTTCAGTCTTATGCAAACTCATTACACAGGACGCCCCCACTCGCATGTCTCCACATGACCGATTTCAGATTACATCGTTTGTACTATGCAAAGCGGGCCGCGTCCAATAGTGTCCCAAGGATAAGGTACCCAGCCTTATCCCTACACTATAGATCGTTCTGGCTATTACTTGAACTTAATCCACATTCATGTCACACATGAAGTTCAAGTATACAACCTATAGCCATGTGTTCTTTGTTTATTGGAGTTAGGTTAAAAGTAAACACAATTCACTTTATTCAATAACAACTTTACTGAATAAATCTCAATAACAACTTTATTGCAAAATAGAATATACATTCAGTTTACAAACCACGAGTTTTAGAACATAAAACCCAACATCTTCAACGATAATATGACACCAAACATATTGGCCTTCTTCATGCTCTTGGTTTGCCTCTGCAGGATTAGTCAAAATGGTCAGCTGTCGCTTTACTTTCAAAGAACATTCCATGGCATTCCATGGTGTATCCAAATAGAGGTCTTTTTCAAAGGATTCAACCCCAGCACCAGGCAAGTGCTAAATTCATCAGTTGGTGGTTCCATGCTGTCCAAGAGTTATAACGAAGCCTATGAGATCCTGGAGAAGATCTCAGCATCTCACTGTAAGTGGTCAGATGATCCAATAGAGCCAAGTAGAGCTCAAGATAAGGACGCACTCAATGCCATGAGTAGCCAAATAAGCGCTCTGACCAACCTAGTTAAACAAATGGCTCAAGCCAATCCTCCAAACTAGTGTCAACACCGCCACAGCCATGTCAATGGGCACACAACCGAATCAAGGTGAGACACTAGTCTGTGGGTTCTGTGGGGAAGGGCACCTGTATGAATACTGCCCTGGGAATCCAGCCTCACTCTGCTATGTGGGAAGCCAACAGCAGCCTAGGAACAACCCCTATTCTAACACGTACAATCCTGGTTGGAGGAACCACCCAAATCTTTCATGGGGTGGCCAACAAAATACTAACCAAGCTCGTAACCAACCAAGACCGAGTGGAACACTTGGTTTCACTCCCCAACATAACCAATCCATGTATCAAAAACCATACAACCAACCAGTAGGGTCATCTGTAGAAAATCTACTTAAGTAGTACATCGCCAAGAATGATGCCACTCTACAAAGTCAGCAGGCTACCCTTAGGAGCCTAGAGAACCAAATAGGGCAACTAGCCAATGAACTCAAAAGTAGGCCCCAAGGTAGACTTCCTGCTGACACTGAGGTGCCAAGGAGAGATGGAAAAGAACAAGTTCAAGCAATTGAACTTAGAAGTGGGAGACCATTGGTGAGCAACACAAGAGAAACCCCAAAGAGAGTAGAGAATGAAGAGTCTAGTGCTCCACTGGATTCTCTGCCGAACCATAGTCAACCATCAACAAGCACAACAAAGGCAAGGCTGGAACCAATCATAGAGGAACCAGAAGAAATTCCAAGGCCTCCACCTATCCTGAGGCGACCTGAAGTGCCTGCATATGTGCCACCACCTCCATTCCCTCGAAGGCTAAAGAAAAAACAAGAATAGGAAGTGCACTTCAACAAATTTTTAGAAATTCTTAAACAAGTGCACGTTAATATTCCATTTGTAGAAGTTCTACAGTCCATGCCCTCTTATGTTAAGTTTTTAAAGGATATAATCACTAACAAAAAAATTATTTGCGAATTTGAAACAGTGAATCTCACTGAGGAGTGCAGTGCCATACTCTAGAACAAGCTACCGAAGAAGGAGAAGGATCCTGGTTCCTTCACCCTACCAGTGGAGTTAGGAGGCAAGCACGTGGGAAGAGCTCTCTGTGACCTGGGAGCCAACATAAACCTCATGCCTCTATCACTAGTCCGCCAGCTGGGAATAGGAGAAGCACGACCCACCACTGTCACCTTACAGCTTGCAGACAGATCCATAACATACCCTGAGGGTAAGATTGAGGATATTCTTGTAAAGGTTGACAAGTTTATTTTTCTTGCAGACTTCATCATCCTGGATTATGAAGCAGACAAGGAGGTCCCCATCTTATTAGGCAGACCATTTCTAGCCACAGGTAGGGCCCTGATTGATGTCCAGAAAGGTGAGCTCACCATGAGGGTTTATGATGAGGAGGTTAAGTTTAGTGTTTTTAAAGCCCTAAGGTACCCCTCTGACTCTGAATCTTGTGCAAACATGGACATTGTAGATTCACTGATGGAAGAACAGCTTGAGCATGAATTATTGATTAAGCATGCTAATAATTATGTACAATTAGATGTAACTGATTTAAATGTTTCTGAAATAATGGATATACCTGTGGATAAAATACAGCATGTTTGTATGAGTAGTGACTTGACTGACAAATCCATGAATCCATTAAAACCATCCATTGAGCATCCACCTATCTTAGAATTAAAACATTTACCCACTCATCTTAAGTATGCATATTTAGGAAGTAATGATACTCTGTCTGTTATTATCTCGTCCAAATTGAGTGAAAAGCATGAAATTGAGTTGATCTTATTACTTAAGCAACATAAAAAGGCTATTGCATGGACTATTGCTGACATTAGAGGCATTAGCCCTTCTTACTGCATGCATAAGATAATATTAGAAGTAGAGCATACACCCCGAGTAGATCACCAACGTAGGTTGAACCCCTCTATGAAAGAGGTAGTTAAAAAAGAAATCATAAAGTGGTTAGATGCAGGTGTAATCTTCCCTATAGCTAGTAGTCAGTGGGTGAGTCCAATACAATGTGTACCTTAGAAGGGGGAGATGACTGTAGTAGTGAATGAGAGCAACGAACTGATTCCAACTAGAACTATTACAGGATGGAGAGTCTGTATGGACTATAGAAAATTGAATAAGGAAACAAAAAAAGATCACTTCCCTTTACCATTTATCGACCAGATGTTAGATAGGATAGCTGGTAGAGCTTATTACTGCTTTCTAGATGGTTATTCGGGATATAACCAGATCACCATAGACCCTGTGGATCAGGAGAAGACAACCTTCACTTGTCCCTTTGGAACATTTGCTTTTCGCACAATGCCTTTTGGCTTATGCAATGCACCAGCAACATTCCAGAGGTGCATGTTGGCAATCTTCTCTGACTTAGATGAATCCATGATAGAGATATTTATGGATGACTTCTCAGTCTTTGGTGATTCATTTACAAATTGTTTAGAGAACTTAGGACAAGTCCTGGCTAGGTGTGAGGAGACCAACCTAGTCCTTAATTGGGAGAAGTGCCATTTCATGGTGGAAGAAGGGATAGTCCTAGGTCATAGAGTGTCTAGAGCAGGAGTAGAGGTCGATAGGGCCATGATTGAAATAATAGAGAAGTTAGTGGAACCTCAGAATGTGAAAGCCATTAGAAGTTTTCTAGGACACGCAGGTTTCTATAGAAGGTTCATTAAGAACTTTTCGAAGATCTCCAAACCTTTGTGTGAGCTTCTAGAGCTGAATAAGCCATTCATCTTCTCTAAAGAATGTTTACTAGCCTGGACAACCCTTAAGGAAGCATTAGTCAAAGCACCTAATATAGTGGGGCCAAATTGGGACCTTCCATTTGAGATGTTATGTGATGCTAGTGACTATGCAGTAGGGGTTATGCTAGGACAAAAGATTGACAAACTAACACACCCTGTATACTATGCTAGTAAGACACTTAATGAGGCACAATGTAATTACACAACCACGGAAAAGGAGATGCTAGCTGTAGTGTTTGCCTGCGACAAGTTTAGGAATTACATTGTAGGCAATAGGACAATTGTGTACACTAATCATTCTGCACTAAAGTACCTTCTGAGGAAGGCTGATGCTAAGCCTAGGCTAATTAGATGGGTATTGTTGCTGCAGAAGTTTGATCTAGACATTAGAGATAAGAAAGGATGCGAAAATGTGGTTGCGGATCATCTTTCTAGATTGCAGCATAATTGCGATAAAATTGCGGAAACTGCAATTTCTGATGCATTTATCGATGAGCATGTCTTTGTGTTAGCACATCGTGATAACGATGAGGAACCTTGGTTTGCTGATATTGCTAACTTCTTTGCCTCGCAGGTACTACCAACTTTCAAGGGAGGCCAAGAGAAGAAGAGGTTCCTGCATGAAGCTAGGAAGTTCATATGGGACGACCCTACACTCTACAAAACATGTGCAGATGGTTTGCTGAGGAAGTGTGTGTCAGCTGCTGAGGCGAAGTCTGTGGTGCAGCACTGCCATGCAGCCCTCTATGGTGGACACTTTGGTGGCCAAAGAACAGCTGCAAAGGTGTTCCAGAGTGGCTACTATTGGCCCACGATCTTCAAAGATGCCCACGAATACGCACACAGCTGTGATGAATGTCAGAGAACAGGTAACCTTAGTCGAAAGGATGAGATGCCTCTTACTTACATCCTAGAGTTAGAGCTCTTTGATGTGTGGGGCATTGACTTCATGGGACCATTTCCCCCATCAGCAGGTAACCTTTACATACTTGTAGTTGTAGACTATGTCTCTAAATGGGTAGAAGCCATAGCATGTCCAACCAACGATGCCAAAACAGTCATTAAGTTCCTTAATAGACATATCTTTACTAGGTTTGTTACACCCCGTGCTATAATTAGGGATGAAGGGACACACTTTATTAATAAAGCTATGGAAAAAGTGTTGGCTAAATACAATGTTAGACATAGGGTAGCCACCCCTTATCACCCACATTCGAATGGACAAGCTGAAATATCAAATAGGGAGATTAAAAACATACTCGAAAAAGTGGTCAAACCCAATAGAAAAGATTGGTCGTTTAAACTCGAGGATGCACTTTGGGCATATAGGACTGCGTATAAGACACCCCTAGGTATGTCTCCTTATAGACTTGTGTATGGCAAAGCATGTCACTTACCATTCGAATTGGAAATCAAAGCATTTTGGGCGCTAAAAGAGCTGAATTATTGCGTGACCGATGCGGGAACATTGCGGTCTCTGCAATTACATGAGCTTGATGAGCTGAGACATATGTCCTATGAAAATGCTAAAATGTATAAGGAAAAGACTAAAATTTGGCCAGCATGTTTTGTTATTTAACTCAAGGTTGAGATTATTTCCAGGCAAACTTAAGTCCAGAGGGTCAGGTCCTTTTGTTATAACTAACGTGTTTGTTCATGGTGCAATTGAGATTAGGAACCTGCAGCACGGGCAACCGTTCATGGTTAATGGTGCACGACTGAAGCATTATTATGAGGAAGGAGATGTGAAGACTCTCTCGGCCTTCCTCTTAGCTGAAACTTGAGAATGAAACCGAGAGAAGACGAGTGGTTACTGTGCTCGTCCATGCGAGGCCATGCCTTAGTTTATTTTTGCTTTTTTTTTTCGGTTGTTATTTTGTATGTTTATGTGTGATTTTTATTACGAATTTGATGTTAATTTTATTTCTTTTAATAGGGGATCAAAAGAGGGAATCAAGGAGACGAATCAAGGATAAAGAATCGGGGAAAATATCGGGCCGAATCACAGATTAAGTTGAGAGAATATTGGCATTTAAATCAAGAAAATCTCCAACGGCCATTTAATTGCGGTGGATTTGCTGAATCCGCAACAGAAATAGCCGTTGGGATTTTCATCATTACAAATAGCCGTTGGAATTGCTGTGGCCCGTACGCTTCCCTCCTTCGCTGAACTTCAAGAAATCTCTCTCCTTCGTCCTCTGCAATTCCTCTTTCCAGATTTCTCCGATTCGACCATGGTGCTTACACGGTCTAAGAGATCTGCTTCCAAGAAGAAGGCCACTGAAGCTGAGGCAGCTGCGAGGGAGGCACTCCTTGCCTTGGCAGATGCCGAAGCCGCGCGAACCTAACGACTTCCCAAGCACCCTATCCGCAAGAAGAAGTGGAAGGTGGTGACCGAAATCCCTGCTGGGCCATCTGAACCAGCAGGAACGCCCAAGAAGAGGAAGTGGAAGATGGCTGTCGAAGACGCAACGATCAAGAAAAAGACCCCCACTGTGGAGAGTCAAGAAAGTGGCCGTCCATCCTACGAGACGGCCAGACAAAGCCCTTCTCCATCTCCACCAACGCGAAGCCCCGAGCCTTCTCCATCGCCACAAAGCTCTGAACAATATCCACCAGCGCAGAGCCCTGAAGCATCGCCAGCATCACCAACGCCCGAGCCTGAAAATCCAAGTGAAGATCATCAAGAATCAGCGCCGGGTGAAGAAGCAGAGGTGTTATCTCCTTTGAGGGAAGTCAGCCCCGATAGCCCAGCAAAAGGGGGAGATTCGATGGATGAAACGTTGGGGGACTGCCTCCAGCAAATCACCACCAGGGCACGGCTGAGGAAGAAGGTGCCAAAGGTTGTCAAGGCCAAACGGCCAAAAGCTTCAAAGAAATCCAAGAAGAAGAAGGTTTGTAGTGAGCCTTCTCTGAAAAAGCTAAAGATCGAGGCTGCTGAATCAGCCAAGGCAAGGGAAAAGGGGAAGGCCAAGTTGTTCTCTGAAGATGAACCTCAATCTGTGAGGTATGTGTCTTCAGACGCCGAATCGAGGGGCACTGAACTGAGGAAGAGGGACCTACTCCACGAGAAGGGGTTCCTAGATGCATTGACAGATCTGCCGCAATTCTTGCGCGCAGGGATCACCAATCACGGTTGGGAAGAGCTGTGCAGACCGCCCATCCCCGCCTACTCCAGCATGGTGTACGAATTCTGCGCGAACCTGATGCACCCTGAGGATGGCCTGTCCGTGGTAAGAGGAATCGAGGTGGACTTCTCAGCCAAGGCGATCAATGAAGCCTATGGCCTCAAGGGGCAAAAACATACTGACTATGCAAGGATCATTGACGCCCCAACTGAGGCTGTATTGGAGGAGGCACTACGGATCATAGGCCAGCCTGAGGCAGCTTGGACGATTTCACGCAATGGGAAGCACACTCTGATGAGTGCTACCCTCACAGCCAAGGCAGCTGTCTGGTTCTCCTTCGTGCGAAGGCGTCTGTCCCCAGTGACTCATGAGACCACCATTAACCAAGGGAGATCGCTGCTCGTATATGCGATTATGAGGGGCCTCACTATCAATGTTGGTGAGGTCATTGCAGCCTCAATAGCAGACTGTGCCAAGAAAGGTAAGGGTCCTCTTTTCTTCCCCAACACAATCACTAAGCTTTGCTTACGTGCAGGTGTACCAATCGAGAGGATGGAGAGGCAGCTGGCCTACACGGGGCATCTGGAGCTGCCTACAGGCTTGAGGATGCGCAGGAAGGGGAACATGGAGTTTGAGCTAGACGGCCTGGCTGCTGCTAAATCTCTCTCTATGGCCTGTCTGATGGACCTGCAAAAGAAGATGGCGCAATGGGCTGAGTATGCTCAAGCGAGGGATAAAGATGTTGCGGATCAGTTTGGCTGCATCTTTCCAGAGTTCCCCACTGACTTGCTGACGCCATGGGCACCTCCACGAGCACGGAGGGATGATGATGAGGACGTCTGAGTGCTAGTCTGAAGAGCACTCAAGGGAGTATTTCTGTTCCCTACAAAAAAAAAAAAAAAAAAAAAAACTCTGCTTTTCGTTAAACTGTGTGAATGCTGCCATTTTTGAATCGATAGTTGATCTGTCTTTAGTTCTTTATTTTTGTTGTTTAGAATTGTTTAGTATAGTCTAATGGTATCTGAATAGGTAGGATGTTTTCGTTTCCTTTTTGTATAGCTGAGATGACTGGAAAGAGCATGCATAGGGGCCTTGATCACTGATATATCTACCCTGTTTATTCATTGCGAAATCCTTGCGGTCTCCGCAATTTTTGTTAGTTATCGCATGCTTTTGACTGACTGATTAGCTAGGCTGGTTCTGTTTTAATTTTGTTCTTTTGCTGCTGTCTTGACTACCTTATATAGCCTATCTATGAGCATGCTGGATGAGTGTCTTAAGGCACCTTTGATAGTTTAAATTAGTCTCTTAAATTGCTCAGCATGCCTAGCTTTAAGTCCTTCCCTTACTGTTTTTACAAATTTCTGCTGCTGAGTTATTTGCTTTAAGAATGTTCTGTCTATCCCTAGGACTTTTAAATTCTCTTTGTTTTGCCCTAGACTAGATGCTTCTAGGACAAGTTTGGGGGTGTGCCACCTCAGACACTCATTGGGGACATTGAGTAGTTTAAGTTTGGGGGAGGCCACCCTAGGCCTAGGAACATTCCTCTCTCCCTTTAAGCATAAGCATTCTTCTTCTCCTTTACAAAAAATGATGAACTGAAAAGAAAAAAAATGAAAAATAGAATAAAGAGGGGTGTCTCTCTTAAAGTTGCTGAGTTATCAGTGCCAAGTGTGTAACCCACAAGTGGCATTGCATCAAAATGTAATCAAAGGAGAGACTCCACCAAAGTAAGAAAGAAAAAAAAAAAAAGGGAAATTAGGGAAGAAGAATGTATACCTAGGAGTTGCAACTTTGTGGCTTGGGTGTCCTGAATAAGAACTCTGATCCTCAATTAGCTAAGCACAAAGTTGTAGCTTGTAGGGTTGTTTAGGGAGATGAATGCATGTCCAATGTAGTGATGCCAGGGTTTAGGTTTTTCTCTAAATGTACTACTGTCACTAGTTAATACTAAGACTGGCATGACTCTAAGGAATCCTAGGTAGCTCAAAAGTAAAAGATTAGAAGCATGTACTGAGTCTGGGGTAAAGCTAGGTAGAATTTGAAACCTTAGGGATAGTTGCACTATATGACAGAAGCAAGTAGATCAGTCGTGGGGAGTTAATGAAACAGTAGGATCATTAGGCGTGCGAAGTCAGAAGAAGCAAAATGAGAAGTTAGTTGTAAACTTAGAAGTGTGTCACAGGACAGCACTGCCATAGATAGGAACTTAGGGGAGTCAGCAAGTGGTTAGAGAGGATAAAACAGCAGCCTAAAGTAAGTCCTTAGATTGCTCGAGGACGAGCAAATCCTTAAGTTTGGGGGTGTGTTACGTCTCCAAAAGTGACTATTTTAGGACTTATTTGTGTTAGGAAGTTGTGCATTTGTAAGTATTTTTGATAGGATTTAGCTTGAACCTATGCTTATATATGAGAATTAGAAGAATGAAGCTAAATTAGGACTTATATGCAAAAGGAAAGAAAAGGAATTAAAAACGAAGTTAAAGGAATGAAAGTTGTGCATTGTGGATGCATTGCGGAAACATTGCTAAAACCGCAATGTTTTAAGTGAAATCCGTAAGTTGTCTAACCTTTTTCTGTTGTGATCCGATATTTCAGGGATTCGTTCTTTCTCCTGCAGCCACGTAGAAGTACGACGTTGAGAATGGATGGTTCTTCTTGACCCAATCGCACCTGCAGAATACTATAAAAGGAGGTCAAAGTGGAAGGTTGAAACATCATCCGGAAAGCGTAGAACTCTCTTCGCAGCACAGTTTTTTTCCCTTGTTTTTCTCTTCCGTCTGTTGGGTTGAAAGGTTTAGCTGTTGGAGTCGACAATCTGATAGGAAGGAGAGAAGATTTATCTTCTCTTCTGATTGGATTCATCCAAGCAAAGCTTGCTTTTTCCCCCCTTCAGCCGAGGCGATCACGCTCAACTTTATTGCTTTCTGCTTTAGCTTCCCATTTCCGTCACTGTTTATTGTTATTTCCCTTCCAATAGCTACTCTAATTCATTTCGTTGCTTTCTGTTTTACTTTAGTTCTTTAAGGCTGTCATTTGTTTAGTTCAAATTCTAATAAATCGAAGTACTATTTCATCAATTCACAAGTTCTCTACCTTCTCTGCCTACTGTTTTCTGTTCTGTTTTGTCTCTAATATTCTTCTAAGCATGTCATCTCCATCTAGTCTTTCTATTCTATGTGCATCCATGAGTAACTAAGTCACATAAGGGCATGCTAATGACAGATCTGTAGGAAGAAACACGTGAATCAAGCATGTAGGATACCTCTCGAATGCATTGAATGTATGTAAGCTTCATCCCACGGGCAATTTCGATTGGCCATCCATTTTTTCCAAAGAACTCCTAACCTCTGGAAGGAGTAAGAGTTCAGAGTCATACACTCATGCTAGCCTCTCAAGGTAGCCAGAAAACGACCTAGGAGTAGGCGTTTTCCTAGTACAAATCACAACTTACTGTTTTAACAAGATGCTTAAGACCTTACTTGGACATGAGTAAACTAAAGAATCTAATGCATGAAATCAGAAGATACATGAGAATGAGTTAGTTTGATGCATAGTGAATTAATCTAATGCTTGAGAATCGTGTGAAAAAGCCTATAGAGGAGTCGTTAGTAGCCCTTGTTTCCCCACTTTACACACATTTTGCCGTTAGTACCATTGCGATATAATTGCTGTTTCCGCAATTCCTTTAAGTTAAAATTTGCCTTAGTCATTTTTTCTCTTCGTTTGATTGTTCTCTTCTTTTCATTCTAGTTTATTATTTACTTGCACTTGTTTATGCTTCCATCCTCTACATATTTATTAGTTAGGCACATTAAACCCAAATCTACCTCATTTAATCCACCCATTCTCACTTAACAAAACACTTCGCTAGTAACTAAGAATAAATCCCTGTGGGAAATCGAATGAAAAAATACTTATTACTTGCTACAAGATCATGTATGCTTGCATGTTCTGAGTGCTCTATCATTGCTTATTTATTTTAAACATTGAGCACGCAACACTTAACCTTTAGAATACTGAAAGTCGAGTGGGTATTGAAGCCAGACTCTGATCTTTTCCTTTTTTTGTAGTGAAACTTAATCGTTGGCGAACTGAAAGACGGGTAGTTGGAACTTTAATGCGGTTGAAGACAAAGGTCCTCAGGCTATTATTGTTTTTTTCTTCTTCTGAGTCGCCAACCTTATATGTCGTTATGTGGTCATCCTTCGACTCCCGGATCTCTTGTTTGGTAATCGTTGTAAGAGGTGTGACAAAATTTTCTTTTAGAATTTCCATGTCACCAAATTTCATATTTCCCGAACATTCTGTGAATGGTGATTCCTCTTTCTTACGTCGAGACAAAGGGACGTAGCGCAATATGAGAATATTTGACGACTTCTCTTCCTTTGGAGCCTTTGACTGTGTATGATTGACAAAAGTTTTATCCGTTTGAACTTTGCAAACATCTACTTCTTCGACTTGCTCTTTCTTCGTATTTTTTTGGTGTTATGTCTTGCCACTTTCAACCAAAGGGATTTCTGCAAGAGTGATTTCCACTGCCTCATCGTTCTGTATATAGCATTTTGCGTCTGCGAAGTGAGACTCTGCCTCCGAGAATGGATTGGTATTTGCTTCGACTTTCTTAACACCGTCTTGATAGTATTTGAAGCATTGATGTAGTGTAAAAAGTATTACTCCATTCTCATGTATCCATGGACGACCTAACAATAACTTATAAGTGGTCTTGGAATCTATGATGTGTAACAAAGTGTTGGCCTTCAAATCTCCGATAATCAGCTCTAGACGGATCATGTTGATTACTCGATGCCCACCTTGGTTAAATCCTTGGATAACCAATCGACTATTTGTTAACTCGTCTGTTGAGATCCCTATTTGTGTCATGGTCAACTTAGGCATTATATTGACAGTTGATCCATCGTCAATGAGAATTCGCCCATCTCTTTGTTCTTGGATGTAGCCCGAGACAAATAACGGTCTATTATGAGGCTTTGATCCTAACATCAAGTCTACATCTGTGAAGATGATGGACACGCAACATGAGGCACCTATGTGTACTTCAGAGTCGTCTATACTGAATGAAGGTAGATCTCCTGACTTTGCTACCACTTAAGATGAGATTGATAACGAATCGTCTTCTTCGAACGTGTCAACTGAAGGAGCGCATGTAGCGCAGCGGAAGTGAGTCGGATCATTGGCACTCTAATTTCATCAATTTAGCTAAACTATAAACATGCTCAAAACTTGGAAATTAAAGAAATTAGAACACATACCTATTGTAGTTCTAAAATCTTCTAATCCTGATGCTCGAATCTTCTCACGAACAACTCGAACCTTCTCTTGAACACTTCGAGAACCACCTTCGGTAGTCCCACTTGAAAGAGTTTCGGCATGCATAGCGGAAGCAACGTTGGATCTAAGTACTCTTATTTTGTTAAGAAAAAAACATGTAATTTGAAAATCAAAGACAAAAATTTAGAAGTTACCTTTGAAGTTCAAATTCTTCTCGATTCCAAACCCGATCTTCGAGCGTAACGGTCACGAACCACCACGAGAGTCTTCCCGACTATTCTCCGACCTTAGAACGGGATTGTGGGATCCTTTGAGTGACTAATTTAAAAGAGAATTAAAGATGGAATTGAAGAGAATGGTAGAGAAATTGTCTTTACAATTCTCAAAGTTCATCAAAATTCCAAGAAGAAGTTAATCTAATTAACCCTTTGTATATATAGAAGACTAAATGCAAAAACATGAAAAATTGAGTTAACAATAGGATGCCATGTAGAATCCACTCAATTTAGTGGGATTAGTGGCTTGATGTGGGATGAACACTTAGCAAAAAAGTTTGACTCATAAAAACACCAACAAATGGTTTTTCCTACTAACTCAAGAATTGGATTTTTCCACTAACTTTAGTTATCAAATTGACTCTTGACTTTCAAGGTTTAGTGGAGTCAACATTTGACTTTTGACTTTCAAACTTTTAGTCAATTCTCTACAATTTGACTTTTGACTAACTTTGATCAGATTAATTAAATTTAAAAATTAATTCAAATAATTAATTTTAAATTAATATTAAATAATTAATTAGACAATTTAATTAATTCAAATTTAATATCCAATAAATCCAACACTAATCCCGATCATTCCCGATATACATGATTATGAATCCCTATTCATATTTTCGATATTTAAATCTTATTTAAATATCTTCATCTCTCTCTATTGCTCGATTCGCAATTGAACGTTCTGTCGTTAAATATATCACATATATTTAACGCTTATTCCCTAATTCGAATTCGAACACCTCGAATTCACTCGTCATACTGTTCTAAGGTTTAGTCTGATATGAGCTAGCAGGGGGACCTCATGGACCTACAGATCATGAACTCCAACGATCCGAAATTAACTGATTAAACTCTTTAACCCAGTTAATCAACATTCGTTAACTACCAGGAGATTCCACTATAGCCTAGTAGTTGCACTCTCCTCACTGTATATATATTTATGTCCACTCGATATAACTATGATTAGTAAGTTGACCCTTCACAGGTTGTTCGTAATTTATGGTTGGGTCAAATATCTGTTTTACCCTTGTAATTACATCTTGCTCCTTAAGCCCCACTGATCCTCTAATGAACAATTAGTTTGTGATCCAATCACTAAACCGATTGGTATGTGATCTAATCACTATACCGAGTTCCTCTCGGGCCAATGAGAAGGTGAGGCCCCTTGTTCAAGACCTGAAGTCAGCACTTAAGGGAACAACCTATCTACTATCCCTAGAGACGGGTAGGAGTGAATTCCATCTTGCACCCTATGTCCCCATCTATCTATCCGGTCTTACCACTGAAATGAGAGGCTTATTGAGTCGGCGTGTTGAGCCACTCTCACCCATGCAGATCTAAGGATAATCCCGAATAAACAAGAGTTCATAGTTAGCTCAGGATTAAGGTCAAGTTACCTATGCCATCGTTTTGAAATAGTCAGTCTTTAAAACAGTAAACAACGTTATAAAGCAAAAGTGACTTATTTCGCGGTCTGGTCTAATGCAAACTCTTTGCATAGCACGGCCCCATTCACATGTCTCCACATGAACGATTCATGATCACATCGTTTGTACTAAATACAAAATGGGCCGCATCCAATAGTGTCCTCAGGATAAGGTATTCAGCCTTATCCGTATACTATAGACCGTTTTGACTATTCACTCGAACTTGATCCACTTTTATGTCTCCACATAAAGTTCAAGTACTCATGTTATAGCCATGGATCTTAGTTTATTGGATTTAGGGTTTTCTAAAATGAAATAAGCAATTCACATATTCAATAATAACTTTGCCGAATAAACCTCAATAACACTTTATTAGTAATAAAATATGTTTATCGTTTACAAACCACGAGTTTTAGGACATAAAACCCAACACCGCTATCCTCGGGCCGAGCAACGGAGTGGTGGGACTCCTTTAAGAAAGAAAAAAGGAAGAAGAGATGGATAGAGAAGAGATCTTTGGGATGAGAGTTTTGAAGGAGAATTGTCACACAATCAAAGCTTCCAACAAAACTCAAACATCATCAAACTCAAACTATTTGAATCTCATCCAATTTATAGGCCATTCTGATGGAGCGATATATGCAGCGGAAGCGATTTTGGACCGATGATACTCTAAGTTCATCAATTTAACAAATAGAAAACATGCTCGAAAAACAGAAATAAGAAATTAGAAATACATACCCTTGTAGTTCCGATTTCTTCAAGTCCGCCGACCGTTCCTCATCATGAACTCTTCCACCCTCTTCTCACGAACGCTGCGAGGACCACCCTAGGTAGTCCCGCTATCCTCGGCGCCGAGCAACGGAGTTGTGGGACTCCGTTACAAGAGAAAAGAAAGGAAAAGAAAAGAAGAAGAAAGGAGAAAAATAAGAGTTGGAAAAAAGCAGAGGGTCCAAAGAAGAACTTCAAAAGATGGACAGACGAAAATTGAAAATTCAATTTTCGTTTTCCATTTGAAGACCACTCTCAACCCTCAACCCTCTTGCCATACGTTACATATATATATATTCAATTATTATTATTATTATTATTAAAAATAATAATAATAATTTTATTTATTAAACTTTTTAATAAATAAAAAAAAAATATATATATATATATATATAATTATTAATTAAACTTTTTAATTAATAAATATTATTTAATTCAATATCAAATATTAATTAAATAATATAACTAAACCCGGTTTTTTCGAAAAACCGACTTTTTTCACATGAATCTTATTCATGTAATAGGCATTCCCATATTTAAATATGATTTAAATATGTCCAACATTCTTCCACAAGCCGAATTTGAACAATTCAAATTCTTTTTCTTTTTTTTCTTTTCTTTTATACTGTTGCACGACGTTATCCGAGCTAGCCCGGAGAACCTAAAGGACCTACAGATCATGAGCTCCAACGATACGAGATTATCTGGTCGAAACACTTTCAACCGAACTAACCAACATTCGTTAACCCCCGGCATTGTTCAAGCCCCAAAGTCAGCTATTAAGGGAACAACATATCTACTAACCCTGAAGAGCGGGTTAGAAGTGAAATCCATCTTACTACACTATGTCCCTAGCTACCTATTGGAATTTATCCCTGAGATGATAAGTTATTGAGTCGGCACTAATGGGCCACTCTCACCCATACAAGTCTAACGATACTGTTTAATAAGTAGGAGTTCATTGTAAGCTAAGGATTAAGATCGAGTTACCTAGGTCATCAAATGAAAATGTCGGTCTCATCAGTAAACGGTGTTATAAAGAGAGAGCGACATATTTCGCGGTTCGGTCTTATGCAAACTCTTTGCACAGGACGCTCTCACTCGCACATCTCCATGTGAAACGATTCAGATCACATCGTTTTGTACAATACAAAGTGAGTCGCATCCTATAGTGTTACCAGCATAAGGTACCTAGCCTTATCCGGATACTATAGACTGTTTTGAGTGACTATTTGAGCCTGATCGACAATCATGTCATACATGAGGCTCAAGTACTCATATTCAGTCATGGGTGTTGGTCATTGGTATAGGTTAACCTAAACATGTTTCACTTTATTCCAGTAAACTCTTTTACTGAATAAAACTAATAACTCCTTGATGGAGCGCATGTAGCGTAGCGGAAGCGAGACGGATCATTGGCACTCTAATTTCATCAATTTAGCTAAATAAGAAACATGCACAAAACTTTGAAATAAAAGGAATTAGAACACATACCTCTTGTAGTTCTAAAGACTTTTCTTCCAACGCTCGAATCTCCTCACGAACCCTTCGAAGCTTCCCTCGAACTCCTCGAGAACCACCTCTGATAGTCTCACTATCCTCGGGCCGTGCAACGGAGTGGTGGGACTCCTTTATGAAAGAAAAAGTTTGGAAGAAGAAGATGGGAAGATGAAAGTGATGAGGATTTTGTGAGAAGAAGTCTAACACTTAGCTTTCTAATTTCTCAAGTAACATGAACTCTTCATGCTCATCCAAATATTCAAACTCTTTGAAAATTCATCAACTTCAAACCATTTGAACTTCATCCAATTTATAGGCAATTCACATGCAACAATGTCTTTGCTTAGCATGACACCTAAAATTGGATGGATTAGTCTTCAACCAAGTGTTCCAAAATTGATGAGTTTATATGCATGTTGTTGGTGATTCACAATCCACTTCACAACTTGGATAAACCCACTCAACTTGGATAAATCCACTCAACATGGATAATTCCACTTTGACTTATAATCACACTTGTAATATTTTGTCATTTTAAAATTAATTCATAATTAATTTTAATAAGCAAAATAAATTATAATTAATTAATATTA
This sequence comes from Herpetospermum pedunculosum, assembly GCA_028017165.1. Taxonomy (NCBI): domain Eukaryota; kingdom Viridiplantae; phylum Streptophyta; class Magnoliopsida; order Cucurbitales; family Cucurbitaceae; genus Herpetospermum; species Herpetospermum pedunculosum. Next base: position 37,944,589 of record CM051522.1, read on the forward strand.
TTATTTAATTCAATATCAAATATTAATTAAATAATAAGACTAATCCCGGTTTCTTAAACCGAATCATCACACATGAATCCCTATTCATGTTTTACACCGATCCCATATTTAAATCATATTTAAATATGTCCATCATTCTTCCAAAACTGAATTTCAAAAAAATTCAAATTCTTTTTCTCTCATATTGTTACACCACTTAATTCGAGCTAGCCAGGAGAAACTAAAGGACCTACAGATCATGAGCTCCAACGATACGAGATTAACCGGTCAAACTCTTTAACCAAGCTAACCAACATTCGTTAACCCCGGAGACTCCACTAAAGTCCAAGGGTTGCACTCTCCTCACCGTATATATATTTCTGTCCTCTTGATATAACCATCATCAGTAAGTCGATCATTCACAGGTCGTTCGTAATTACAGTTGGGTCAAAATAACCGTTTTACCCCCGTAATTACATCTTGTTCCTTAAGTCCCACTGATCCTCTAATGAACTATTGGTTTGTGGTCCAACCACCAAACCGATTGGTATGTGATCTCATCACTATACCAAGTCCCTCTCGGGCCAATGAGAGGGTGGGATCCCTAGTTCAAGACCCGGAGTCAACACTTAAGGGAACAACCTCTCTACTAATCCCTCAGAGCGGGTAGGAGTGAATTCCATCTCGCAGGACTATGTTCCCAGCTACCTACCCGGTCTTATCCCCAAGATGGTAGGCTTATTGAGTCGGTGATCTCGGGCCACTCTCACCCATACAAGTCAAAGGATAAGCCCGAATAAACAGGAGTGCATAGCGTGCTCAGGATTCAGATCGAGTTACCTAGGTCATCATTTGAAAAAGTCGGTCTTTACAGTAAACGGAGTTATAAAGAAAGAGCGACTTGTTTCGCGGTTCAGTCTTATGCAAACTCATTGCATAGGACGCCCCCACTCACATGTCTCCACATGAACGATTTCGGATCACATCGTTTGTACTATACAAAGTGGGTCGCGTCCAATAGTGTCTCCAGGATAAGGTACCCAGCATTATCCCTATACTATAGACCGTTCTGGCTATTACTTGAACTTGATCCACAATCATGTCATACATGAAGTTCAAGTATACAACCTATAGCCATGGGTTCTTTGTTTATCGGAGTTAGGTTAAAAGTAAACACAATTCACTTTATTCAATAACAACTTTACTGAATAAATCTCAATAACAATTTTATTCCAAAATAGAATATACATTCAGTTTACAAACCACGAGTTTTAGGACATAAAAGCCAACAAACTCCCACTTGGACTAAAACGTCAGTGGAGTATTACATGTTGGATGAGAAAAACTGGAATATCAAATATTTCCATGGCTTTTCTCTCACTATCCTACTGTACAACTCGTAGTCCTAGACTCACTAGGTGCCCCTCGAACACTTTAGTTGTGAGGGACTTTGTAAACGGATCAGCAATATTGTGCTTTGAGGCGATCTGCATGACAATCACGTCTCCTCGATGCACTATCTCCCTGATGAGATGATATTTCCGCTCAATGTGCTTTCCACGCTTATGGCTTCTTGGTTCTCTCGAATTTTCCACAGCACCAGTATTATCACAATAAAGTGTGATAGGCAAATTCATATTTGGAACAACTTCCAAATCCGTCAAGAACTTTCTAAGCCATACATCCTCTTTCGCAGCTTCGCAAGCCGCGACATACTCAGCTTCCATGGTGGAGTCAGCAATAAAACCTTGCTTTATACTCCTCCATACTATTGCCCCTCCGTTAAGAGTGAACACTGATCCCGATGTGGATTTCCTCGAATCCTTATCGGTTTGAAAATCAGAGTCAGTGTATCCTGTAAGGATCAAATCCTTCGCGCCATACACGAGCACATAGTCTCTCGTTCTCCGAAGATACTTGAGGATGTGTTTAACGGCAGTCCAATGATCATATCCTGGATTGGACTGGTACCTACTGACAATTCCCACTGCATAGCATATGTCGGTTCGTGTACATAACATGGCGTACATTAGACTACCGACTGCTGATGCATAGGGAATTCGTCTCATATCCTCAACTTCTTGAGGTGTCTTAGGACACTCTTCCTTTGACAATTGAATTCCATGCCTGAAAGGTAAAGAACACTTCTTGGAATTCTGCATCGAATATCGTATCAACACCTTGTCGATATAAGATGCTTGAGACAGCGCTAGCGTTTTGTTCTTACGATTTGAATCCCTAGAACAAACTGAGCCTCTCCCAAATCTTTCATTTGGAATTGGGTCGCTAGCCATTGCTTAACGTCAGTCAGGAACCCTACATCATTCCCAATGAGTAGGATATCATCTACATATAAGACTAAGAAAGCTACAACAGAATTGACTATTTTCTTGTAGACACAAGGTTCGTCAACATTCTGTTCAAAGCCATAAGATTTGATCGCAGTATCAAACTTTATATTCCAGGATCTAGACGCTTGCTTCAACCCATAAATGGATCGATTAAGCTTGCAAACCTTTTGCTCTTGACCGTGAATTATGAACCCCTCTGGTTGAGCCATATAAATACTTTCTTCAAGATTGCCATTCAGAAAGGCTGTCTTGACATCCATTTGCCAAATTTCATAATCATAAAATGTGGCAATCGACAAGAGTATTCTAATCGACTTTAACATGGCAACAGGAGAAAAAGTTTCTTCATAGTCCACTCCTTCCCTCTGGGAATAACCCTTTGCCACAAGTCGAGCCTTAAAGGTTTGCACCTTACCGGCTTGGTCTCGTTTCCTCTTGTAGATCCACTTGCAACCGATAGGTCTTTCACCATCAGGTTGCTCTACAAGATCCCAGACCGAATTGAAGTACATCGACTCCATTGCGAGGTCCATGGCTTTAAGCCACTGGTCCTTGTCTATGTCATTCATTTCCTGTTTAAAGGTCAATGGATCCTCAACGCCGTCATCAGGTATGACGACCTGGGTTTCCGTTAAACCCATGTAGCGGTCGGGTTGTCTCACATCCCTCCCACTACGTCGAGGTATTCTCAACTCTTGATAAGGACCAGCCTGATCAAGAACTCTTGTTGACCCATCTGTAGCTTTCCTGGAAAGTTCGGTCAAAACAATTTTGCTCGAAGGTTGATGATCTCTCATGTGGTCTTCCTCTAAGAACGTGGTGTTTGTCGATACAAGCACCTTATCTTGTTGAGGATCGTAAAATAGACCACTTTTCGTTTCCTTGGGGTAGCCTACGAATAGGCATAATTTTGAATGATGTTCCAACTTTTTTGGATTGGGCACCAACACATGTGCCGGACACCCCCAAATTCTGAAATGACGTAAACTACCTTTACGCCCTCTCCATAACTCATAAGGTGTTTCTGAAACACTCTTAGAGGGAACCATGTTCAAAATATATACAGCAGCCTCTACTGCATATCCCCAAAACGAACTAGGCAGTTGAGCATAGCTCATCATAGATCGAACCATGTATAACATGGTTCTATTTCTCCTTTCGGACACACCGTTCTGCTGCGGTGTTCCGGGCGCTGAGAGTTGGGATACTATTCCAATTTCTATCATATAGTCCTGGAATCTTAAATCCATATACTCTCCACCTCGATCTTATCGGAGTGTTTTAATCGTTTTACCTAATGTGTTCTCAACCTCTGCCTTATACTCCTTGATCTTTTCAAGAGCTTCGGACTTATGATGCATTAGGTAAAGATAGCCGTACCTAGAATAATCATCAATGAAGCTGATGAAATATTCATACCCTCCCCGTGCTTTAACATTCATCGGACCACAAAGATCTGAATGTACAAGCTCTAGAGTTTCTTTGGACCTATGACCTTTTTCAGAAAAAGATCGTTTGGTCATCTTGCCCTCAAGACAAGACTCACATGGTGGTAAAGAGTTGTCCTCTATCTGATTTAGGAGACCACTCTTAACCAATCTCCCAATCCTATTGAGATTAATGTGGCCTAGTCTTAAGTGCCAAAGATAGGTACTTGGAGAAAGTTTCTGCCTTTTAGTTTGAGTTTGAGCTGTTTTAAACATCTCGGTGTTCAAAATAGCTTTTGTCTCTGTTGGTCTTAACACATACAAGTTGTTTTCAAGTTTCGCAGAACATATATGTACACCTCTTTTGCTAATGAACGCTTCATTAAAATCAAAAGATACTTTATACAAATGTTCAAGTAAACAAGAGATAGATACAAGGTTTCTTTTAAAGCTAGGAACCAACAGTACATTTTCAAGTAAAATGAAACTATCTCTATATAACAACTTGACAGCTCCCACTGCCTTGCCTGAGACAACCTCTCCTGTTCCAACCCTGAGAGTTATCTCACCTTCAGCAAGCAGCTGCCAGGAACTAGTTTCTTGGAAAGAAGAACAAACATGGTTAGTGGCTCCTGAATCCAGTATCCAGGCAGGACTATCATGTTCCACTAAACATGTTTCAACAACGAGTAAATCATATTTACTTAGTTGTTTCTTCTCAGCTTTGCTCGCCATGAGGGTATCATGATAGACCGATGAGGACGGTTGTCCAAATATCATCTGTAATGAATCCATGATCTCCTTAGCGGAGACCATTACCTCATGCTTCTTAGCTAACACATCGGATGTGTTGGCCAAGATGTAGACTCGGGCTTTATCATTAGCCCTAGTCCACCTGTCAAATGCATCTCGAACAGTTCGAGTTGCAGATGAGCTAGGAGGGGGAGGACATTCCTCTGTTAAGACAAACCTAAGATCATCGATAACAAGAATCGTATTCAAGTTCGATTTCCAGGTCGTGTAGTTATCGCCGTTTAGTTTATCAGAATCTAGTAATTGGATAAACGAGCTAGACATGCTGAAAAGAATGCATTCTATTAGTGAATTGAACTTAACCTATTTTTAACAACCAATCAAGAATTTTAGCAAAAGTAATAATGTACCCAAAAAATCATTATTAATTTGCAACGATACTTCAGTGAGTTAGAGCAACCGCTACCGAGGGGCAGTCAATCACTCCTTCACTGAACCAAGACATTCTTTACTAAATGCTAATACCAGAATAACTCATATTCCTATAGCACCTTAGTTATCGCTACTTCGGTCAAGAATCTACTAACAACTTAGTAATCCTTTGTAAGAGTGACCCGCCATTTTCAGAACTCAGAGGTCGGCCCCAACAGTGCAACCGAATGGAAATGTTAGAGTTGGGAATGGACCTAAGAGACCCTATCCATTTCTGGAGATTGAGTTGTTCCGACTCCCATGAAACGGCCCTCTGAATGGACGGTGCTACTATGGGCAACCAGCAGGCCGAACATGGGAATCTCACGGTTCAACCTAATGGAGGAGACCGCAGGATGTATTGACATACTTCCTTCTCCCACTTACTATAAATACTTTCTCCATTCACCTTGCTTTTGATTTATGCAAACACCATCCGAATGGGGATGCCCTATTGACATCACGAGGCCGAGCATAAATCTCACGGTGTGAACTTTGCGGAGAACGTAGGAGGAGATTGATATATCACATATACCTTCTCAACACCACTACTAAGTATTTTAGAATGGTTTGGGTATAGTTTTACTTAGGCATTATCCGGCTAAGACAATAAAACCTAAGTCTAGGTAGAACATACTTTTACCTAAGATGTCTAGGTGATAAACGTTTTATAACCTTACACCTCTCACGGGCATGCTCATAAAGCCGGGTTAACTTAACTCAAGTATCGGATCGATCCCCAGGTAGGAGGTGTTCCGTAAACCGTCATCTTAAATACCTCCAACCTTAGTGCAAGATCTCACCGGGTGAGTTCTCTCGTAACCTTAGCTTTACAAGATATCGACCTATTTTAACTATTAAAACGAATCGATACTAAATTCCTAATCGCATTGGAATTCTTTAACCCTTAGTGAGCATGCATTTATCTTTGTTATAGATTTTAAATGTCTATCTCATTTTACAACGCTTTATAAAACAAAGACATTCTATAACATGCTTCCTAAGCTAGAATATAACCATTACATTCAATTTATAACATGCTTCCCAAGCAAGAATATAACAATTATATTCAACTAAGGCAACTATGTTGTATGTTTAATTTCACAATTAATATAACACTTATATTAATTTTACTTTTAAACAAGCAACATCCAATTCATAAATTAATATAACACTTATATTAATTCTCATGAATTAAGCATGCATACTATACAACATAACACTTATATTATACTTTCAATGCATGCAACATGCTTCCTATGGTGGGATTTGAAATCTATATGGCATACTTTATGCACATACAAGAGACTTTAATTAAAACATACATTCATAATGGATAATTAATTAAACACACTAAAGTGGACCGGTTTTGGCATCACGGACAAGCAAGCAACTAAATTATTACAATAATAATTCATCAACTAAGTTGAGACGCTTCTGAACTCTTCGAACCGCCACGAACCAGCTTGAATTTGCTTGAACCGGCCAAAAAAACAGCAACTACAAAAAAAACCGAACCGGTCCATAACAGCTGTCCCGACTTCAACAGCCCGTAACTGGACCAATAACGACCCGAACCGGACCAAACGAACGCTGAATCGGACCTCCAGAGGGTGAAGAACAAGGAACCGGTCTGAATTTCAGAGAATCGGACCGCCCGAGGACCGAACCGGACCATTTCTTCCACCTTGCGCTGAACCGGTGTTGTGCTGGAATTTTGCAGAAAAAAAAAAACAAAAAAGAGCAAAAAACAGCATGCTGTTTTTTTCGACACCCGAGCTTCTGTCTTCGAATTGAAAGCCTATATGGACTCTAATGACTCCGAATTTTTTGCAGACTCTTCTTCACACATTAAAGCCCATACACGCCCGGGCAATTACAAAACGAAGTACAAATAAAAGCTCAAAAAAATATGCCAAAACCGGAATCACACTTTAGACGCCCAGAAATTTAATTTCTAAAACAAATACCCACCGAGCTCAAATTGATGCAAATGATGGAGCGCATGTAGCGCAGCGGAAGCGAGACGGATCATTGGCACTCTAATTTCATCAATTTAGCTAAATAAGAAACTGTTGCGTGCTCAATGTGTAAAGATAAATATGCAAAAGGGTAGAGAGAGCACTTAGAACATGCAAGCATACATGGTCTCACAGCAAGTAGTAAGTATATTTAATTCGTTTTTTCCACAGAGACTCATTTTTAGCTATTCGCGAAGTGTGAATGTTAAGAAAGATGGGATGAATTTGATGGGGTAAAATTGGTTTTTAATTATCTAATTTTTGCTGAATGTATAAAGGAATATAAGATAAACAAATGCAAGTTGAAATTAGATGCAAAGGACAAGAGATGGAATTAATAAACGAGGAAGAAAACAGCTAAACAGAATGCAAATTAGCAGAATTGCGAGAACCGCAATTATTCCGCAATTAACTCAACAGCAAAAGTGTGTAAATGGGCAAATTCAGGGCTACTAATGACTATCCTATAGGCAGTTTATTACGATTATCAAGCTTTGGATCAACTCTCTATACATCAAACTCACTCTATCTCAAGTATCGTCCGATTCCAAGCATTAGAGTCTTAAGTTTACTCGACTTCAAAGTAAGGTCTCAAGCATCTTGTTTAAGCAGGAGTGTTTAGTTTGTACTAGGGAAACGCCTATTCCTAGGCCGTTTCCTGATTACCATGAAAGGCTAGCATGATTATATGACTCTGAACTCTTACTCCTTCCAGAGGTTAGGAGTTCTTTGGACAAAATGGATGGCCAATCGAAATTGCCCGTAGGATGAAGCTTACATACAATCAATGTTCGAGTGTTAATCTACCTACTTGACTCACGTTTTTTAGCCTATAGTTCTGTCATTAGCATGCCCCTAAGTGACTTAGCTACTCATGGATATATAGAGAACAGAAATGGTAGATAAGATAGACATGCTTAGAAGGGAAATGTGCTTAAAACAGTAAGTGAAACCCGTAGCAGAAGATGGGAAATGAGAAATGCAGAAATGTACTTCGATTAATGGAATTGTTTGTTGAACAGATGAAAGCTGTAAAGTAAATAGCAATAAGACAGAAAGCAACGAAATAAACTAATCTAGCTACTTAGGAAAAGAACAGCACGAAGCAGAATGTAAAACAGAAGAGAAAGATAGGAAAACAGTAAAGAGTTGCTGGAAAACTTCGTGGCAGTCGCCTCGAATGAAGGGGATGAAAGATCAGCCTTGCTTGGATGAATCCAATCGAGAGAGAAGAAGAATCTTCTCTCCTTCCTGTCAGATTATCGATTCCAAATAGCTGAGACTCTCACTCCAACAGACGGCAAAGGAAAACAGATGGAAATGGTGGACTGCGAGAAGACTTCTGCGCTTCGAGTCATTACTGAACCTCCGACTTTGACCCCCTTTTATAGTAGTTTGCAGGTGCGTTTGGGCCAAGGAGAACCATCAATCTTCAACGTCATATATCAGAATGGATGGAGGAGAAAGAACGAATCCCTGAAAAGTCGGATCTAAACAGAAAAAGATCAGCCAACTTACGATTTTAACTTGAATAATTGCGGTCACCGCAATGTTTTCGCAATTCATTTGCAATGCTCATTTTTCATTCTTTTCCTTCGGTTTTCAACCCTTTTTCTACCTATTGTGCATAAGTCCTAAATTAGCTACCTTCTTCTAATTCTCATATTAAAGCATAGGTTTAGGCTAAATGCTATCAAAAACACCCAAATGTGTACATCTTCCTAAGCTAAATGGGTCCTAAATAAGTCACTTTCAGAGACTTAACACACCCCCAAACTTAAGGCTTTGCTTGTCCTCAAGCATACTAAGGACTTACTTAGGCTGCTGTTTTTCCTTCTTTAACTACCTACCAACTCCCTTATATTCTTGTCTATAACAATGCTGTCCTGTGACACACTTCTAAGTTTAGAACTAACCTCTTGTCTAGCTTCTTCTGACTTCACCTGCCTACTATACCCACTGCTTTTGCTAACCCCCTACTACTGATCTAGCTACTTTTATAATATCATGCCACTATCCCTAAGGTTTCAAATTCTACCAAGCTTTACTCCAGACTCAGTACATGCTTCTAGCTTATTTCTAATGTGTCTAGGATTCCTTAAAGTCATGCCAGTCTTAGTATTAACAGTGACAGTGGTACTTTTAGAGAACAACCTAAGCCCTGGCATCACTACATTGGATATACATTCATCTCCCTAGACAAACCTAAAAGCTACAACCTTGTGCTTAGCTCATTAAGGATCAGAGTTCTTTTTACATAGGACATCTAAGCCACAAGATTATAACTCCTAAGCATACATTTTTCTTCCCTATTTCTCCCTTTTTCCTTTTTTACTTAGGTGGAGTCTTCCCTTGGTTTGCCTTTTGATGCAATGCCACTTGTGGTTTACACCCTTGGCACTGATTACTTAGCAACTTGAGAAAGACTCCCCTCTTTATTCTATTTTTTCACTTTTTCTATTTTTTTTTAGGAGAAGAAGAATGCTTATGTCTTAAGGAAGAGAGGAATGTTCCTAGGCCTAGGGTGGCCTCCCCCAAACTTCAACTACTCATTGTCCCCAATGAGCATTTGAGGTGGCACACCCCCAAACTTGTCCTAGAAGCATCTAGTCTAAAGCAAAACAAAGAGAAAAAATCCTAGGCATAGGCAAAACATTCTAAAAGCAATTATCCCAGCAGCAGAAAATTTGAACATAACAGAAAGTTTTAAGGACTTATGGTTTCTGCATACTGAGCACTCTTTAGAGGCAAATTTAAACTATCAAAGGGTGTCCTATGACACTCATCCAGCATGCTTCAAGATCAGTTATATAAGGTGGTCATGCTAGCAGCAAAAGATAGAATGTAACAGATCACAGCCTAACTAAACAGACAGTCCAAAACATGCAAACAGTCACAAAAATTGCGGGAACCGCAATTATTTCGCAATTCAATCTGGGCAGATTTAACATTGATTCAGGCCCCTAGCATGTTTTTTCCTGTTACTCATGCATCCTAAAAATAAAACTAAACTATCCTACCTATTCAGCTAACATCAAACTAGACTAAGCAAAAGAAAAAGCATAAAACTAAACATTAAAAACAGATCAAAAATTGAATACAAAACAGCATACTATACATGATTCTATCAAAAAGCAGGAAAATTGTCTTTTGTTTCTTAAGGGATCAGTAATACTCCCTCTAGTGCTCTTCAGACCAGCACTCAATTCTCATCATCCTCATCTGGTTGCCTTGGTCGTGGGGGCACCCATGGAGTTAGGAGGTTGGTGGGGAAGTCTGGGAAGATGCACCCCAACTGGTCTGCAACTTCTCTGTCCCTCGCCTGCGCATAGTTGGCCCATTGAGCCATTCTCCTCTGCATGTCCATCAAGCAGGCCATGGATAGGGACTGTTCAGCAGCCAGCCTATCCAACTCAAATTCCATGTTGCCCTTTCTTCTCAGCCTTAGGTGTGCAGGCAACTCCAAATGGCCTGTGTAAGGCAGCTGCTGCTCCAAGCGCTCGGTGGGAACCCCTGCAAGCAAACACAATTTTGTTATAGTGTTGGGGAAAAATAATGGCCCCTTACCCTTTTTAGCACACTCAGCTATGGCAGCAGCGATGACTTCTCCCACGTTGATCGTGAGACCTCTCATTATAGCATAAACCAGCAGCGAACGGCTCTGGTTAATTGTAGTCTCATGAGTTACTGGGGAGAGTCTTCGTCTGACGAATGAAAACCACACAGCTGCCTTAGCCGTGAGGTTGGCACTCATGAGTGTGTGCCGCCCATTGCGTGACACTGTCCAGGAGGCCTCAGGCTGGCCAATTGTGCGAATGGCCTCTTCCAGCACAGCCTCGGTCGGCTCATCAACTATCCGTGCATAATCTGTGTGCGCGTGGCCCTTGAGACCAAAGGCTTCATTGATGGCCTTGGCTGAGAAATCAACTTCCACCCCTCTGACCACAGATAGGCCATCCTCAGGGCTGAGCACATTGGCGTAGAAATCGTACACCATGCTCGTGTAGGCTGGATTGGGAGGTCTGCAGAATTCCTCCCAGCCATGGTTGAGCACCCCTGCGCGCAAGAACTGCGGCAGGTCAGCAAGTCGATCAAGGAACCCCTTCTCGTGCAACAGGTCCCTTTTCCTCAGCTCAACACCCCTGGATTCAGCATCAGATGAGACATACCTCACTGACGGAGGTTCATCTTCAGGGTAGAGTTTAGCCTTCCCCTTATCTGCCGGTTTGGATGATGCAGCAGCCTCCACCTTGAGGCGTTTGAGCGACGGCTCAGCACTCTCCTTGTCCGTCGATGGCACTTTCTTGGCCTTCTTTTTCTTCAACTTTTTGGCCTTACCAGTCGTGGCCTTCTTCTTCTTTTTGAGTCTTGCCTGGAGTTGTGGGAAACATGCCCCCAACGTCTCCTCCATAGAATCATCCTGCTGTGCAGGCTCGGCAGGGCTGTCTTCTCTCATAGGCGAGAAGACTTCGTCTTCTCCAGCATCTCCACTGCCTTGCGTGGACTCTTGATAATCCCCATATGGGAATTCAGGATCAGGCCGTGGAGAATTGTGCGCTGCTGATGGTATCGGCGCAGAACTCAGTGGCGAAGACTGCAGCTCAGGGCTCTGCGCTGCTGCAGGTGTCGGATCAGAACTCTGAGGTGCTGGAGACAGCTCAGGGCTCTGTGCAGGTGGTGACGATTCTGCGCTTAGCACTGGTTCAGACGAGAAGGGACTGCGCGCAGGTGATTCAGACGGCGACGATCCTTCTTTGGCTGACTCGTGGGATGCACGATCAGGTTCTTGACTCTCCACAGAGGGAGTCTTGGCTGTGCTTGGTTCGGCAGCCGTCTTGACAGTCCACCGGCGTTTCTTTGGCGTGCCCACTGGCTCAGATGGGCCAGCAGGGATCTCCGTGACCACCCTCCACTTCTTCCTACGAATAGGAAGCTTGGAAAGGCGGCCAGTGCGTACAGCACCTTCATCAGCGAGGGCGAGAAGCGCTTCCCTCGCAGCCGCTTCAGCTGCGTCGTCGGCCTTCTTCTTGGCTGCGGATCTTTCAGCCCTAGTGGAAACCATTGTCGAGTCTTGAAGATCTTGAGAGAAGAATCAAGGATGGAGAGAATCGCAGAAATCTTGGAGATCAAAGAATGAGAGAATCGTATCAACGAGCGCGTTCTAACGGCTATAAATAAAACGGAAAAAATCCCAACGGCTCTTTTTGCGGATCCAGCAATTTTTGCGCAATTGTAGGGATATCTTTTCATCGAAATCTCCAACTTTGCTCGTCCGTATCTTTTATTTGGCTCAACCGTTTCTCGAGTTTTAAAGCCTGATTTACTCTCCTTGATCCCCTCTTTCGATTCCTTGCAAAAGCAAACAAAACAAACATTAAACACGTAATTAAAAACACATCACAAAACGTACAAACGATAAGCGAAAAAAAACAGTAAAAATAAACTAAGGCATTGGCCTTGACTAAACGAGCACAGTAACCACTCGTTCTCTCTCGTTTCTAACTTCATGCTTCACGTAGGAGGAAGGCCGAGAGAGTCTTCACATCCCCCTCCTCGTAGTAGTGCTTCAACCTAGCACCATTGACCATAAATGGCTGGCCTTGCTGCAAATTTTTAATCTCTATGGCACCATGAACAAAGACATTAGTAATAATAAATGGACCTGACCATCTAGACTTTAATTTGCCTGGAAATAGCTTTAATCGTGAGTTAAATAACAATACAAGTTGGCCCTTCTTAAAGTCTTTGATCCTGAGTCTACTGTCATGCCATATTTTTGTCTTTTCTTTGTACATCTTGGCATTCTCATAGGCCATGTGCCTAAGCTCGTCAAGTTCATGTAGCTGTAAAGATCTTAATGTCCCCGCATCCTTCACACAAAAATTTAATTCTTTCATGGCCCAAAATGCCTTGTTTTCCAACTCAAGTGGCAAGTGGCAAGCCTTGCCATACACCAACCTATAGGGAGACATTCCTAGAGGTGTCTTATATGCTGTTCTGTAAGCCCAAAGTGCATCCTCAAGCTTGAAAGACCAGTCTTTCCTATTAGGTTTGACTACCTTTTCTAGGATGTTCTTTATCTCCCTATTGGAAATCTCAGCTTGGCCATTTGAGTGTGGGTGGTAGGGAGTAGCTACCCTATGTCTAATGTTATATTTAGCCAATATCTTCTCCATAGCCTTATTAATGAAATGTAACCCCTCATCACTAATGATAGCACGAGGAGTCCCAAATCTAGTGAAAATGTGCCTATGCAAGAAGTTAGTGACTGTTTTAGCATCATTATTAGAGCATGCCTTAGCTTCTACCCACTTTGACACATAGTCTACTGCTACTAAGATGTACAGGTTACCTGATGATGGAGGGAAGGGTCCCATGAAATCAATGCCCCACACATCGAAGAGCTCCAACTCTAAGATGTAGGTGAGGGGCATCTCATCCTTGCGACTGAGGTTACCTGTCCTTTGGCATTCGTCACAGTTGTGGGCATAGTTGTGGGCGTCCTTGAAGATTGTTGGCCAGTAGTAGCCACTCTGAAATACTTTAGCAGCTGTTCTTTGACCACCAAAGTGCCCACCGTAAGGAGATGAGTGACAGTGCTGCAGCACAGACTTCGCTTCAGCAGCTGAAACACACTTCCTCAACAACCCATCAGCACAGGTCCTGTAAAGTATGGGGTCATCCCAGATGAATTTCCTTGCTTCATGGAGGAACCTCTTCTTTTCTTGTCCTCCCTTGAACACTGGTAATACCTGTGATGCACGGAAGTTAGCAATGTCAGCAAACCAAGGTTCCTCATCGTTTTCACGATGAGTCAAAGCAAAGATATGTTCATCTATAAAAGCATCAGAAATTGCGGGGTCCGCAATTTTTTCGCAATTGTGCTGCAATCGAGACAGGTGATCTGCAACCACGTTTTCACATCCCTTCTTGTCCCGAATGTCCAAATCGAATTCCTGCAGCAATAACACCCATCTAATCAATCTAGGCTTAGCATCAGCCTTCCTCATAAGATATTTTAAAGCAGAATGGTCAGTATATACAATGGTCCTAGTTCCTACAATATAGTTCCTAAATTTTTCACAAGCAAATACTACAGCAAACATCTCCTTCTCTGTAGTTGTATAATTACATTGAGCCTCATTCAAGGTTTTACTAGCATAATAGACAGGATGTGTGAGCTTGTCAATCTTCTGTCCTAACATGACTCCTACAGCATAGTCACTGGCATCACATAGCATCTCAAATGGGAGATCCCAATTTGGTCCCACTATGATTGGTGCTGTGACCAGTGCTTCCTTAAGGGTTTTCCAAGCTACTACACATTCTTTAGAGAAGATGAATGGCCTACCTAGCTCCAGTAGCTCACATAGAGGCTTGGCTATCTTAGAAAAGTCCTTGATGAACCTTTTATAGAAGCCAGCGTGCCCTAAGAAACTCCTAATGGCCTTGACATTCTGGGGCTCTACCAACTTCTCTATGACCTCTATTTTTGCCCTATCCACTTCCACACCTGCCCTTGACACTCTATGTCCTAAGACAATCCCTTCATCTACCATAAAATGGCACTTTTCCCAATTTAGGACTAGGTTGGTCTCTTCACACCTAGCCAGGACTTGTCCTAGGTTCTCTAGACAGGTTTTAAATGAGTCCCCAAAGACTGAGAAGTCATCCATGAATATTTCTATTATGGACTCATCCAACTCAGAGAAGATTGCCATCATGCACCTTTGGAAAGTTGCCGGTGCATTGCATAAGCCAAAAGGCATTCTGCGGAAGGCAAACGTTCCAAAAGGGCAAGTGAAGGTAGTCTTCTCTTGATCCTTAGGGTCTATAGTGATTTGATTATAGCCAGAGTACCCATCTAAAAAACAATAGTAGGCTCTACCAGCTATTCTGTCTAACATCTGGTCAATAAATGGTAGAGGGAAATGGTCTTTTTTAGTTTCTTTATTTAACTTTCTGTAATCCATACATACTCTCCACCCTGTGACAGTCCTTGTTGGAATCAGTTCGTTGTTCTCATTGACTACCACAGTTATTCCCCCCTTTTTAGGTACACATTGGATGGGGCTCACCCACTGGCTACTAGCTATGGGGAAAATTACTCCTGCATCTAACCACTTTATTATTTCTTTCTTTACTACCTCTTTCATAGAGGGGTTTAACCTACGCTGGTGATCTACCCTAGGTGTGTGCTCTTCCTCTAGTATGATTTTATGCATGCAATAAGAAGGGCTAATGCCTCGAATATCAGCAATAGTCCATGCTATAGCCTTCCTATGTTGTTTAAGCAGTAAAATTAAATCAACCTCATGCTGTTCACTTAGCTTAGAAGAAATAATTACAGGCAGCGTATCATTATCTCCTAGATATGCGTATTTGAGGTGAGTTGGTAGTGGTTTTAGTTCTAGAACAGGTGGATGCTCAATAGAGGGCTTTAACGGATTTACAGTTCTATCAGTTAAGTCTATAGTCATACATACATGCTGAGGTCTATCTACAGGCATATTCATTATGTCAGATACATTTAGATCATCTACATCTAATCCTACATATTCGTTAGCATGCTTGGTTAATAATACATGCTCTAATTGTTCTTCCATTAGTGAGTCAACAACATCAATGCTAGCACAAGACTCAGAATCAGAGGGATACCTTAAAGCTTTGTAAACACTAAATTTTACCTCTTCATCATGAACCCTCATAGTTAACTCACCTTTTTGCACGTCTATTAGTGCCCTACCTGTAGCTAAAAATGGTCTACCTAGCAGGATGGGAACCTCCTTGTCTGCCTCATAGTCCAGGACAATGAAATCTGCAAGGAAAATAAATTTGTCAACTTTAACTAGAATATCCTCAATCTTACCTTCTGGATATGCGATGGATCTGTCTGCTAGTTGTAAAGTGACAGTAGTTGGACGTGCTTCTCCCATTCCCAACTGGCGGAATAGGGACAGGGGCATGAGATTTATGCTGGCGCCCAGGTCACAAAGCGCTCTGCCCACGTGCTTGCCTCCAAGTTCTACAGGTAAGGTGAAGGAACCAGGATCCTTCTCCTTCTTGGGCAGCTTGTTCTGGAGGATGGCACTGCACTCCTCGGTGAGGTTCACTGTTTCAAACTCACCAATTATTTTTTTGTTAGTAATAATGTCCTTCAAAAACTTTACATATGAAGGCATAGACTGTAAAACCTCTACAAAAGGAATGTTAACATGCACTTGCTTAAGTATTTCTAAAAATTTATTAAAATGAACTTCCTGTTCCTGCTTCTTCTTAAGCCTTCGAGGGTATGGAGGTGGTGGCACATATGCAGGCACGTCAGGACGCCTTAGGATAGGTGGAGGCCTTGGAATTTCTTCTACGTCCTCTACAATTGGCTCTAGCCTGGCTCCTGATGTGCTAGTTGGTGGTGGACCTTGGCTCGGCAGAGACTCCAGTGGAGCACTAGACTCAGTGTTCTCTACTCTCTTTGGTGTGTCCTTTGTGTTGCTCACCAATGGTCTCCCACTCCTAAGTTCAATGGCTTGAACTTGTTCTTTGCCATCTCTCCTTGGTACCTCGGTATCAGCAGGGAGTCTACCTTGGGGCCTACTTTTAAGTTCATTGGCTAATTGGCCTATTTGGTTTTCCAGGCTCCTAAGAGTAGCTTGCTGGCTCTGAAGAGTAGCATCATTCTTAGCTATATATTCCTTGAGTAGGTTTTCTACAGAAGATCCTACAGGTTGATTATAAGGTTTTTGGTACATGGACTGGTTATGTTGGGGAGTGAAACCAGGTGTTCCACTCGGTCTAGGTTGGTTAGAATTTGGGTTAGTGTTCTGTTGGCCACCCCATGACAGGTTAGGGTGGTTTCTCCAACCAGGGTTATAGGTGTTGGAGTAGGGGTTATTCCTAGGCTGCTGCTGGCTTCCTACATAGCAGACTGAGGATGGATTCCCAGGGCAGTATTCATAAGGGTGCCCTTCCCCACAGAATCCACAGATAGGTGCCTCGCCTTGACTTGGTTGGGTGCCCATTCACATGGCTGTGGCGGTATTGGCACTGGTTTGGAGATTGGCCTGAGCCATTTGTTTAACTAGGTTGGTCAGGGCGTTTATTTGGGTGCTCATGGCGCTTAGAGCATCCTTGTCTTGAGCCCTAGTTGGCTCTACTGGATCGTCTGACCACCTACAATGAGATGTTGAGATCTTCTCCAAGATCTCATAAGCTTCGTTGTAACTCTTGGACAACATGGAACCTCCAGCAGATGAATTTAGAACTTGTCTGGTGCTGGGGTTGCATCCTTTAAAGAAGACTTCTATTTGGATACACCATGGAATGCCATGGTGTGGACATTTAATGAGAAGGTCTTTGAATCTTGTCCAAGCTTCGTGAAGAGACTCACTTGGAGCTTGTTTGAATTTTATAATATCATCACGAAAGGTTGAATTCCTATCAGGTGGGAAATATTTGACTAGGAATTTTTCTGCTAAATCTGTCCAATTGCGGACAGATCCTGAGGGTAAAGAATTTAACCATGTTTTGGCCTTGTCCCTCAAAGAGTAAGGGAAAAGATATAGCCTCAGGGCTTCTTGGGAAACTCCAGGGATTAGGAATGTGTCACTAACTCCTAGGAAGTTCCTAAGGTGGTTATGGGGGTCCTCATTTTCTATTCCAAAGAATTGTCCCACAGTGGACAACATTTGGAACATCACTGGCTTTAACTCGAATGAGTTGGCAGTGATTTCAGGACGGATTATGCTGGGGTTCAGCTCCCCAGGCATAGGTACTAAATATGAAAGGATGGCGCTATCCTTGTCATTCGCTATTTCAATGGGGTTGCGAGTGACAGGCACCAGGTTTTGATTTATTCCAGCCATTTCTTCTTGAGGTAATTGCGGAGGAATTGTAGTCTCTGCAATGATTGGAGGTAAAAGGGTTTGTTTAAAGAGACGTTTCTTGGCTCTATTCCTAGCTCTAAGTAATCTCTCGGGCTCAGGGTTGAACTCTAGATCACTACTTGGAGTCTCATTCATAAACTACCCTAAATGGTACCTGAAAAAAGAAATGAAAATGGATCAAATTCAATGAAAAATACTTTGATGTTTCAAACTTAACAAACTTCGTTTTCACTTAAAATAAGTCCCCGGCAGCGGCGCCAAAAACTTGTTGCGTGCTCAATGTGTAAAGATAAATATGCAAAAGGGTAGAGAGAGCACTTAGAACATGCAAGCATACATGGTCTCACAGCAAGTAGTAAGTATATTTAATTCGTTTTTTCCACAGAGACTCATTTTTAGCTATTCGCGAAGTGTGAATGTTAAGAAAGATGGGATGAATTTGATGGGGTAAAATTGGTTTTTAATTATCTAATTTTTGCTGAATGTATAAAGGAATATAAGATAAACAAATGCAAGTTGAAATTAGATGCAAAGGACAAGAGATGGAATTAATAAACGAGGAAGAAAACAGCTAAACAGAATGCAAATTAGCAGAATTGCGAGAACCGCAATTATTCCGCAATTAACTCAACAGCAAAAGTGTGTAAATGGGCAAATTCAGGGCTACTAATGACTATCCTATAGGCAGTTTATTACGATTATCAAGCTTTGGATCAACTCTCTATACATCAAACTCACTCTATCTCAAGTATCGTCCGATTCCAAGCATTAGAGTCTTAAGTTTACTCGACTTCAAAGTAAGGTCTCAAGCATCTTGTTTAAGCAGGAGTGTTTAGTTTGTACTAGGGAAACGCCTATTCCTAGGCCGTTTCCTGATTACCATGAAAGGCTAGCATGATTATATGACTCTGAACTCTTACTCCTTCCAGAGGTTAGGAGTTCTTTGGACAAAATGGATGGCCAATCGAAATTGCCCGTAGGATGAAGCTTACATACAATCAATGTTCGAGTGTTAATCTACCTACTTGACTCACGTTTTTTAGCCTATAGTTCTGTCATTAGCATGCCCCTAAGTGACTTAGCTACTCATGGATATATAGAGAACAGAAATGGTAGATAAGATAGACATGCTTAGAAGGGAAATGTGCTTAAAACAGTAAGTGAAACCCGTAGCAGAAGATGGGAAATGAGAAATGCAGAAATGTACTTCGATTAATGGAATTGTTTGTTGAACAGATGAAAGCTGTAAAGTAAATAGCAATAAGACAGAAAGCAACGAAATAAACTAATCTAGCTACTTAGGAAAAGAACAGCACGAAGCAGAATGTAAAACAGAAGAGAAAGATAGGAAAACAGTAAAGAGTTGCTGGAAAACTTCGTGGCAGTCGCCTCGAATGAAGGGGATGAAAGATCAGCCTTGCTTGGATGAATCCAATCGAGAGAGAAGAAGAATCTTCTCTCCTTCCTGTCAGATTATCGATTCCAAATAGCTGAGACTCTCACTCCAACAGACGGCAAAGGAAAACAGATGGAAATGGTGGACTGCAAGAAGACTTCTGCGCTTCGAGTCATTACTGAACCTCCGACTTTGACCCCCTTTTATAGTAGTTTGCAGGTGCGTTTGGGCCAAGGAGAACCATCAATCTTCAACGTCATATATCAGAATGGATGGAGGAGAAAGAACGAATCCCTGAAAAGTCGGATCTAAACAGAAAAAGATCAGCCAACTTACGATTTTAACTTGAATAATTGCGGTCACCGCAATGTTTTCGCAATTCATTTGCAATGCTCATTTTTCATTCTTTTCCTTCGGTTTTCAACCCTTTTTCTACCTATTGTGCATAAGTCCTAAATTAGCTACCTTCTTCTAATTCTCATATTAAAGCATAGGTTTAGGCTAAATGCTATCAAAAACACCCAAATGTGTACATCTTCCTAAGCTAAATGGGTCCTAAATAAGTCACTTTCAGAGACTTAACAGAAACATGCACAAAACTTTGAAATAAAAGGAATTAGAACACATACCTCTTGTAGTTCTAAAGACTTTTCTTCCAACGCTCGAATCTCCTCACGAACCCTACGAAGCTTCCCTCGAACTCCTCGAGAACCACCTCCGGTAGTCCCGCTATCCTCGGGCCGAGCAATGGAGTGGTGGGACTCCTTTATGAAAGAAAAAGTTTGGAAGAAGAAGATGGGAAGATGAAAGTGATGAGGATTTTGTGAGAATAAGTCTAACACTTAGCTTTCTAATTTCTGAAGTAACATGAACTCTTCATGCTCATCCAAATATTCAAACTCTTTGAAAATTCATCAATTTCAAACCATTTGAACTTCATCCAATTTATAGGCAATTCACATGCAACAAAGTCTTTGCTTAGCATGACACCTAAAATTGGATGGATTAGTCTTCAACCAAGTGTTCCAAAATTGATGAGTTTATATGCATGTTGTTGGTGATTCACAATCCACTTCACAACTTGGATAAACCCACTCAACTTGGATAAATCCACTCAACATGGATAATTCCACTTTGACTTATAATCACACTTGTAATATTTTGTCATTTTAAAATTAATTCATAATTAATTTTAATAAGCAAAATAAATTATAATTAATTAAACTTTTTAATTAATTAATATTATTATTTAATTCAATATCAAATATTAATTAAATAATAAGACTAATCCCGGTTTCTTAAACCAAATCATCACACATGAATCCCTATTCATGTTTTACACCGATCCCATATTTGAAAAAGTCGGTCTTTACAGTAAACGGAGTTATAAAGAAAGATCGACTTGTTTCGCGGTTCAGTCTTATGCAAACTCATTGCATAGGACGCCCCCACTCACATGTCTCCACATGAACGATTTCGGATCACATCGTTTGTACTATACAAAGTGGGCCGCGTCCAATAGTGTCTCCAGGATAAGGTACCCAGCCTTATCCCTATACTATAGACCGTTCTGGCTATTACTTGAACTTGATCCACAATCATGTCATACATGAAGTTCAAGTATACAACCTATAGCCATGGGTTCTTTGTTTATCGGAGTTAGGTTAAAAGTAAACACAATTCACTTTATTCAATAACAACTTTACTGAATAAATCTCAATAACAACTTTATTGCAAAATAGAATATACATTCAGTTTACAAACCACGAGTTTTAGGACATAAAACCCAACACTCCTTATTCTAAATAGATTATTTACAAACATAACAGTTTACAAACCACGAGTTTTAGGACATAAAACCCAACAAACTCCCACTTGGACTTAAACGTTCGTGGTGTACATGTTAGATGGAGAAAACTAATATATCATATATGAGAAGTTTTCTCCCACTGTCCTCTCCATCAACTCGAAGCCCTAGACTCTTCTAGGTGTCTCTCAAACACTTTAGCCATGAGAGACTTAGTAAACTAATCAGCATGAAGTACTACGAGACTTTCTATGTGACCATCACATCTTCTCATAGCACTATCTGTGATCTCAACTTATAAACCTATTGTTGTTTCACAAGCTGCAAATAGACTTAGCTACTACCAAGGAATTAGCAATACAACTCTTGTATTCTACTCCTCTAAGTACAAGGATAAAACCTTAACCGGAATCCAATGATCAAATCAATTGGACTTGCACTATTGACAGCTCCTACTGCATAGCACATATCGGGTCATACATCTCAAAAGATACATCTGACCTCTAGCATGTAAATGCACTTGGGTGCGTCTCGTATCCTCAACACTTGAGGTGTCTAAGGAAACCATTTCCATAGACCATCGAATATTGACAACAGCTTATCAATAAAAGATTTTAGAGACAACACTAGCGATTTGTTCTTAAGACTCAAATCAACCCGAATCCTTAGAACAATATAAGCCTACCTCTAGATCAACTCTTTGGGAATGGGTCGCTAGTTTATGCTAAAATGTCATTAGTGAATCCTACATAATTCTCAATGATTAGGACAAAAATTACGGGAATTTATTATGAAAGCTTTAACATTGATTAAACACTTGTCCAACAAGTTTTATCAATGTAATGTTCAAAACCATAAGATTTGATTTGAAAAACAAACCTTATAAATCAGAATATAGATGCTTATTCCAATTCATAAATGGATTGAAGAAGCTCGCAAACGATTTGCTCTTAATCCTGAAAAATGTATCTCCCTGGTTGAGACTAATAGATACGCTATCAAGATAGCTAGTCTTGATATCCATATATCTTGTCCTATCAGATAAAACAGGGTAATGGATACGAGTATATTATATAACTTATATCTGACAACAAGAGATGAAGTTAATACACAATTAACCTTTTCTCTTCAGGACAGTCCCTTTGCCAGAAAGCCAAGCCTTAGAGGTTTTCACCTCATAGACTTGGTCTGTAAACCTCTTGAAGATCCATGGCTTTGAGCCACTGGTTCTTGTTTATGAACTCACTGTCATCATCAATATGATAACTAGAGTCATACAACATACTAATACATCAGGCCGAATTATCTCATAATTCTCCCACTGCATCAAAACTTTCTTAACACTTGAGAAGAACGAGCAAAACTAACAACCATTGTTAATTTATAGCTTCCAATAAAACAAGATAAGTCTTAACCTTTTTAGTTGTTATCAAGTCTAATAGAACAGATCAGTATACATCTTTTGTGAAATGAACCATTCATTTATAAAAACAATAGATACTATATACATAAAGTTTTCAACAAAAACTTGAGTTTATAGACAATAATTACAACGCTTGAAATTATTTCTATACAAACAACTACAAACAAGCAAGCTCCCACTGTATGAACTGTGAAGACGTCTTCATAAGACATCTTCATCAAGAAACTGGCAGACAGAAACTAGTTTCCTGAAAAGAATAACAAAGATTATTAGTGGTTCCTGAATCAACATCCAGGTATGACAATCATAATCCACATGATATGTTTAGACAGTAGATAAATCATATTTACCTTGTCGTTCATTTTTTGCTTGTTTCTCCGCAAGGTATTTTGGGCAGTTACGGGCCCGTTTGGTAACGTTTCTGTTTCTTGTTCCCTGTTTCCCGTTTCTCGTTCCCTGTTTATTGTTCCCTGTTTTTTTAGAACCAGAAACAGAAACATGTTTGATAACTACTCCTGTTTCTTGTTTCTTGAAAAAAAAAGAAACAGAAACACATACTTGTTTGATAACGTTTCTTGTTTCTTGTTTCTTGAAGAAAAAAAAATAGAAATATCGTCATGTTTGATAAATTTTTTTTGTTAATTGTTTCTTTTTTCTTTTTTCTCTTTATGTTTTATTTTTTATTTTTTATAGTTTAAATAAAATTTAGTATACATAATATAAAAAAGATATAACATGCATTAAAAAAAAAATAATAAATAAAAAATAAATTGCAATTTGATTCAATAACATTTTGCAGTGAAAAAATTTCGATAGTTAAACATTTTTCCCTACCTCGAGGATGATGCCTTCCTTGCTCTAAAATCTCGAAGTCGTTGTCATTCGTCATTGTTTGTTATGGGTCATGTTTTAAATTTTCGTTGACGTGTAGACATTTCTACGTGTCAATGAGTTCAATATCGACATGAGAGGTGAATCGACATTTCAATTATATTATAGATAAATTTATCTTATATAACTAAAATATCACTATTTGTGAATCTAATATTTAATAGTGGGAAATTTAAACTGATTTAAAAATATTGAAATGCTAATTTGCAAAGTTTAAAGTGTCGTCGATGAAAATATGAAAATATCGATGTGAATGGATACTTATTAAAAAAACATAAAAAATAATAATAATTTTTTTTTTACAATTAATAAATAAATATTTTAATGTATTTAAAAAAAAGATATAACAAATTTAATAAATAAATATAATAAATATTTTTATGTATTTAAATAAAATAAAAAGTAATTAGTAATGTATCCTAAAAAAAATAGTAAAATTTAAAATTAAAATAATATATAAAAAAAAAAAAAAAAACATTGCATAATTAAGAGAGAGAAAAAAAAAGTGTTATGATGAGGATTTGAAGCCAAGATCTCATAGGTGAGGAGTTTATTTGGGTGCTTCTCTTGCCAATGAACCAACACTAATTTATCATCATTTTTGGAACAGGTTAATATAAAGAGAAACGGAACTAGGAGAAACACCTTTTTGAAGTTTCTCAAATTTTGCTTTTTTTTTTAGAAACGTTTCTCAAAATTTAGAAACAAGAAACGGGAATAATTATCAAACAAGTCTGTTTCTTAAAAAATGAGAAACAGGAACAAGAAACAGGAAACGGGAACGTTACCAAACAAGCCCTACGCTTCCAATGCCCTTCTTCACAACAATGAAAACATTTTCCATTGTGTGAAGCCTTGACCTTGTCGACAGTAGGGGCTTTGACCTTCCTGGTACTTCTCTTCTTTTTGTGAATAATCTTATTACTCACAGTAGAGGATTCATATTTACTCTCTGACCCAGACCCCTTATGGAATTTCATAGAAGTAGCAACATTTGCTTCCTTCTCCTTTCCTTTAGAAGTATGCAGAGACTGATAAATCTGAATCTCGTTCAGAAGAGATGTCAAATTGTATTCAATCTTATTCATGACCAAATTGGTCCTGAAATTAAGGAAACTCTTCGGAAGAGATTCCAAGATTAAACAAACTTGACTGTTCTCGTCGAGGGTAGCACCATTTACCTCAGCCACATTAAAATGGACCATCATGTTAAGGACATGTTCCCTAACAGAGGTACCCTTCATCATGTGTGAGTTGTAAATGTTCTTGAAGACTTCATGACGAAGAGATGTGGACGGTTGCCCAAACATCCCTTGTAATGAAAACATGATTTCCTTCGCGGAAACCATAGCTTCTTGTTTATTGGCCAAAACATCTGATATGCTTGCCAAGATGTAGACTCGGGCTTTATCATTAGCCCCAATCCAACCATCGTATGCTTCATGAACAGTTCGTGAGGCACTAGAACCAGGAATTGATGGAGCGCATGTAGCGCAGCGAAAGCGAGACGGATCATTGGCACTCTAATTTCATCAATTTAGCTAAATAAGAAACATGCACAAAGCTTTGAAATAAAAGGAATTAGAACACATACCTCTTGTAGTTCTAAAGACTTCTCTTCCAACGCTCGAATCTCTTCACGAACCCTTCGAAGCTTCCCTCGAACTCCTCGAGAACCACCTCCAGTAGTCCCGCTATCCTCGGGCCGAGCAACGGAGTGGTGGGACTCCTTTATGAAAGAAAAAGTTTGGAAGAAGAAGATGGGAAGATAAAAGTGATGAGGATTTTGTGAGAAGAAATCTAACACTTAGCTTTCTAATTTCTCAAGTAACATGAACTCTTCATGCTCATCCAAATATTCAAACTCTTTGAAAATTCATCAACCTCAAACCATTTGAACTTCATCCAATTTATAGGCAATTCACATGCAACAAAGTCTTTGCTTAGCATGACACCTCAAATTGGATGGATTAGTCTTCAACCAAGTGTTCCAAAATTGATGAGTTTATATGCATGTTGTTGGTGATTCACAATCCACTTCACAACTTGGATAAACCCACTCAACTTGGATAAATCCACTCAACATGGATAATTCCACTTTGACTTATAATCACACTTGTAATATTTTGTCATTTTAAAATTAATTCATAATTAATTTTAATAAGCAAAATAAATTATAATTAATTAAATTTTTTAATTAATTAATATTATTATTTAATTCAATATCAAATATTAATTAAATAATAAGACTAATCCCGGTTTCTTAAACCGAATCATCACACATGAATCTCTATTCATGTTTTACATCGATCCCATATTTAAATCATATTTAAATATGTCCATCATCTTCCAAAACCAAATTTCAATAAATTCAAATTCTTTTTCTCTCATATTGTTACACGGCTTAATCCGAGCTAGCCAGGAGAACCTAAAGGACCTACAGATCATGAGCTCCAACGATATGAGATTAACCGGTCAAACTCTTTAACCAAGCTAACCAACATTCGTTAACCCCCGGAGACTCCACTAAAGTCCAAGGGTTGCACTCTCCTCACCGTAGATATATTTCTGTCCTCTTGATATAACCATCATTAGTAAGTCGATCCTTCACAGGTCGTTCGTTATTACAGCTGGGTCAAAATAACCGTTTTACCCCCGTAATTACATCTTGTTCCTTAAGTCCCACTGATCCTCTAATGAACTATTGGTTTGTGGTCCAACCACCAAACCGATTGGTATGTGATCTCATCACTATAGCAAGTCCCTCTCGGGCCAATGAGAGGGTGGGATCCCTAGTTCAAGACCCGGAGTCAGCACTTAAGGGAACAACCTCTCTACTAATCCCTCAGAGCGGGTAGGAGTGAATTCCATCTCGCAGGACTATGTTCCCAGCTACCTACCCGGTCTTATCCCCAAGATGGTAGGCTTATTGAGTCGGCGATCTCGGGCCACTCTCACCCATACAAGTTAAAGGATAAGCCCGAATAAACAGGAGTTCATAGCGTGCTCAGGATTCAGATCGAGTTACCTAGGTCATCATATGAAAAAGTTGGTCTTTACAGTAAACGGAGTTATAAAGAAAGAGCGACTTGTTTCGCGGTTCAGTCTTATGCAAACTCATTGCATAGGACGCCCCCACTCACATGTCTCCACATGAACGATTTCGGATCACATCGTTTGTACTATACAAAGTGGGCCGCGTCCAATAGTGTCCCCAGGATAAGGTACCCAGCCTTTGATGGAGCGCTCAGGGCACGCAGCGGAAGCGATTTGGATCATGGACACTCTAATTTCATCAATTTAAACAAATGGAAACATGCAAAAGCAATGAAAAAGAGAAATTAGAACACATACCCTTGTCGTTCGTAATTCTCCAAATTCACCGCCAGAAGCTCCTCACGAGCTCACCGAGCCTTCTCACGAAACCTTCGTGGACCACCCACGGTAGTCCCGCTATCCTCGGGCCGAGAAACGGAGTAGTGGGACTCCTTTTACAAAAGAAAAGAGGGAAGAAGCTCACTGAAGAAAAACCTTTTTTCTTTTTAAACAGAGAGCAGATGAAGAAGACGGAAGAAGAAGAAGAGTTACAATTGAAAACTCATTTTCAATTTTAACAACCCAAAAGAGCACTCAGCTCTTTTGGATTTTCTTTTTTCTTTTAATTGATCTGATGTTTTATATATATCCCTTGTATACATGTGTCTTACATGCATGTAAGACACATGTATATATATATATATATATATATATATATATATATATATATATATATTATTATTATTATTAAAAATAATAATAATTATTTTATTAATTAAACTTTTTAATTAATAAAAAATATATATATAAAAATTAATTAATATTATTTAATTCAATATCAAATATTAATTAAATAATATAATTAATCCCGGTTTTCCGAAAACCGACTTTTTGCACATGAATCTTATTCATGTTTTCAGACCAATCTCATATTTAAATCATATTTAAATATGTCCATATTTAAATCATATTTAAATATGTCTAACCTTCTTCCACAAACCCGTATTTGAACGATTCAAATTCTTTTCTTTTCTTTTATATTGTTTCACGTCTTTATCCGAGCTAGCCAGGAGAACCGTAAGGACCTACAGATCATGAGCTCCAACGATACGAGATTATCCGGTCAAAACTCTTTCAACCGAACTAACCAACATTCGTTAACCCCCGGAGACTCCACTAAAGTCCAAGGGCTGCACTCTCCTCACTGTAGATATATTGTGTCCCGTTGATATAACTATCATCAGTAAGTCGATCCTTCACAGGTCGTTCATAATCACAACGAGTCATTTAAACCGTTTAACCCTTGTATTATATCTTGTTCCTTAAGTACCACTGACACCTCTAATGAACAATTGATTTGTGGTCCAACCATCAAATCAGATTCCTCCCTGATCAGGAGAGGATGGGCCCAATGTTCAAGACCTGGAGTCAGCACTTAAGGGAACAACCTCTCTACTAACCCTTAAAGCGGGTAGGAGTGAATTCCAATTGCTACAACTATGTCCCCAGCCACTTATTCAATCTTATCCCCAAGATGGTAGGCATATTGAGTCGTCGATCTGGCCACTCTCACCCGTACAAATCAAAGGATAAGGTTGAATAAACAGGAGTTCATAGTAAGCTTAGGATTAAGATCGAGTTACCTAAGTCATCAAATGAAAAAACCGGTCTTTACAGTAAACGGTGTTATAAAGAAAGAGCGATTTTATTTCTTGGTTCGGTCTTGTGCAAACTCATTGCACAGGACGCCCTCACTCACATGTCTCTACATGAAACGATTCGAATCACATCGTTTTGTACTATACAAAGTGAGCCGCGTCCAATAGTGTCCCCAGGATAAGGTACCCAGCCTTATTCCTATACTATAGACCATTTTGGCTGTCTACTTGAACTTGATTCACATTCATGTCACACATGAAGTTCAAGTACTCACATTATCGCCATGGGTGTTAGTTATTGGTATAGGTTAATACAAACACAATTCACTAAAATTCAATAACAACTTTATTGAAATATAATATATACATTCATTCAGTTTACAAACTACGAGTTTTAGGACATAAAACCCAACAAACTCCCACTTGGACTAAAACGTCAGTGGAGTACATGCTGGTCGAGAGAACTAGAATATCAAATATCTAAAGTTTCTCCCACTGTCCTACTGAGCAGCTCGCAGCCCTATACTTTGTAGGTGTCTCTCAAACACTTTAGCCGTGAGAGACTTAGTAAACGGATCAGCAATGTTGTGCTCCGAGGCTACCTGTGTGACGATCACATCTCCTCGTTGCACTATCTCCCTAATGAGATGATACTTCCACTCAATATGCTTTCCACGCTTATGGCTTCTAGGTTCTTTAGAATTTGCCACTGCACCGCTGTTATCACAATAAAGGGTGATTGGCAAGTTCATATTTGGAACAACTTCCAAATCTGTCAAGAACTTCCTAAGCCATACAGCTTCCTTCGCTGCTTCGCAAGCTGCGACATACTCAGCTTCCATGGTGGAGTCAGCAATACAACCTTGCTTTATACTCCTCCATACTATTGCTCCTCCGTTAAGAGTGAACATTGATCCTGATGTAGATTTCCTGGAATCTATATCAGTCTGAAAATCAGAGTCAGTGTATCCTGCAAGGATCAAATCCTTCGCGCCATACACAAGCACATAGTCTCTCGTTCTCCTATGATACTTGAGGACGTGTTTAACGGCTGTCCAGTGATCATATCCTGGATTGGACTGGAACCTACTGATAATTCCTACTGCATAGCAGATGTCGGGTCGTGTACACAACATAGCGTACATGAGACTACCAACTGCAGATGCATAGGGAATTCGTCTCATATCCTCAACCTCTTGAGGTGTCTTAGGAGACTGTTCCTTAGACAAGTGAATCCCATGCCTAAAAGGCAGCGAACCTTTCTTGGAATTCTGCATCGAATATCTTGACAACACCTTGTCAATATAAGATGCTTGAGACAGTGCTAGCACTTTGTTCTTACGATTCCTTATGATCTGAATCCCTAGAACAAACTGAGCCTCTCTCAAATCTTTCATTTGGAATTGGGTCGCTAGCCAATTCTTAACGTCAGTTAGGAACCCTACATCATTCCCAATAAGTAGTATATCGTCCACGTACAAGACTGAGAAAGCTACAACAGTATTGACTACTTTCTTGTAAACACAAGGTTCGTCAATATTTTGTTCAAAACCATAAGATTTGATCGCCGTATCAAACCTTATATTCCAGGATCTAGATGCTTGCTTCAACCCATAAATGGATCGATTAAGCTTGCAAACCTTTTGCTCTTGACCCTGAAGTATGAATCCCTCTGGTTGAGCCATATAGATACTCTCCTCAAGATTACCATTCAGAAAGGCAGTCTTGACATCCATTTGCCAGATTTCATAATCATAAAATGTAGCAATGGATAAGAGTATTCTAATCGACTTTAACATGGCAACAGGAGAAAAAGGTTTCTTCATAGTCCACCCCTTCTCTTTGGGAATAACCTTTTGCCACAAGTCGAGCCTTAAAGGTTTGCACCTTACCGGCTTGGTCTCGTTTTCTCTTGTAGATCCACTTGCAACCGATAGGTCTTTCACTATCTGGTTGGTCTACAAGATCCCAGACCGAATTGAAGTACATAGACTCCATTTCGAGATCCATGGCTTTAAGCCACTGGTCCTTGTCTGTATCATTCATTGCCTGTTTAAAGGTCAATGGATCCTCAACGCCATCATCAGGTATGACGACTTGAGTTTCAGACAAGCCAATGTAGGGGTCAGGCTGTCTTACATCCCTCCCACTGCGTCGAGGCTTTCTCAACTCTTGAGAAGGACCAGCCTGATCAACAACCTTTGTTGATCCGTCTGTAGCTTTCCTGGAAAATTCGGACAAAACAATTTTGCTCGACGGTTGATGATCTCACATACAAGTTGTTTTCAAGTTTCGCAGAACAAATACGTACATCTCTTTTGCTAATGAACGCTTCATTATGAACAAAAGATACTTTATACAACTGTTCTAACAAACAAGATATAGATACAAGATTCCTCTGGAAGGTAGGAACCAGGAGTACATTTTCTAGTAAAATGAAACTATCTCTATACAACAACTTTACAGCTCCCACTGCTTCAGCTGAGACAACTTCTCCAGTTCCAACTCTGAGAGTTATCTCACCTCGAGAAAGTGGCTGCCAAGAACTAGTTTCCTGAAAAGAAGAACAAACATGGTTAGTAGCTCCTGAATCAAGTATCCAGGTATGACAATCATGTTCTACTAAACATGTTTCAACAACAAGTAAATCATATTTACCTTGTCTTTCCTTCTCAGCCTTTTTCTCTGCAAGATACTTTGGGCAATTCCGTTTCCAGTGCCCATCTACACCACAATGGAAACATTTTCCTTTGTCTGTAGATTTACTCTTGCTCTTAGCAGTAGCAGGTGCTTTTCCCTTCCTATTATCTTTCTTCTTCTTTTGAATACTCTTATTCTTAATAGAAGAAAGTTCAGACTTACTCCCTGAAGAAGACCCCTTTTGGAATTTCCTAGAAGTGACAACGTTTGCCTCCTTCTCTTTTCCCTTAGAAGTGTGTAGGGACTGATAGGTCTGTAGCTCGCTGAGGAGAGAAGTCAAATTATACTTTATCTTGTTCATTACCAAATTGGTTCTGAACTGAAGGAAACTCTTCGGAAGAGATTCCAAGATAAAGCTTACCTGACTTGACTCATCAATAGTAGCTCCGTTTACTTCTGCCACATTGAAGTGGACCATCATGTAAAGGACATGCTCCCTAACAGAGGTTCCCTCCTTCATGCGAGAGTTGTAAACGAATTTGAGGGCTTCATGACAGACCGATGAGGACGGAAGTCCAAACATCTCCTGTAATGAAGACATGATTTCTTTAGCAGAAACCATATCCTCGTGCTTCTTAGCTAACACATCAGATATGCTGGCTAAGATATAGACTCGGGCTTTATCATTAGCCCTTGTCCATCTATCATATGCTTCTCGAACAGTTCGAGTCGCATCTGAGCTAGGAGGGGGAGGACAATCCTCTGATAAGACGAACCTGAGATCATCTAGAACGAGAATCGTATTCAAGTTCGATTTCCAGGTCGCGTAGTTATCGCCGGTTAACTTATCCGAAGCTAGTAAGTGAATAAAAGAGCTAGACATGCTGAAAAGAGAATGAATAAATATTAGTGAAAAGGTTTTAACCTAATTTAGACACCAATCAAGAATTTAGCAAAGAATAATAATGTACCCAAAACTCATTATTAAACTGCAACGATACTTCAGTGGGTCAGAATGGTCGCTACCGAGGGGCAGTCAAGCATTCCTTCACTGAATCAAGACATTCTTGACTAAATGCTAATACCAGAATATCTCATATTCCTATAGCATCTTAGTTATCGCTGTTTGGTCAAGATTTACTAACTCCTTAGCAAATCTCGTAAGTGTGACCCTCCATTTTTAGAATTCATAGGGCGGCCCCAACGATGCAACCGAATGGAAATGTCAAAGTTAGGAATGGCTCTATGTTTCTTTATCCATAAATGGTGATTGAGATGTTCCGATTCCTATGAAACGGCCCTCCGAATGGATCGGTACCTCTTGTGGGCACCTAGCAGGCGGAACATAGGAATCTCACGGTTCAATCCAATGGAGGAGACCGCAGGATGTATTGACATACTTCCTTCTCCCACTTACTATAAATACTTTCTCCATTCACCTTGCTCTTGAATTATGCAAATACCATCCGAATGGGGATGCCCTATTGACATCACGAGGCCGAGCATAATTCTCACGGTGTGAACTTGACAGAGAACGTAGGAGGAGAGGGACATATCATATATACCTTCTCAACACCTCTACTAAGTATTTTAAGACGGAATGGGTAAATTACTCAGGCATTATCCGGCTAAGACAATAAGACCTAAGTCTGAGTAAAACAAACTTTTACCTATGATGTCTAGGTCATAAACACTTTATTACCTCACACCACTCACGCATGCTCATAAAGCCGGGTTAACTTTACTCAAGTACCGGATGGTCCCCAGGTAGGAGGTGTTCCGTAAACCGTCAGCTTAAATACCTCCAACCTCGAACAGGATGTCCCCGAGTGAGTTTCTTGTAACCTTAGCATTTACAAGATATCGACCTATTCATCTAATGAAATGGAACGATACATTCAACCCTAAGTGAGCATGCCTTTGTCTTTGTTATAGATTTTAAAAGTCTATGCCAATTTAAGACTTACTACAACAAACTTCTACATGCTTCTCAAACATGCATCACTAAGGCATGATAAGTTGAATATTTAATTTCATAATTAATATAACAATTATATCGATTATGTTTTTAAATATACAACTCCTAATTCATAAATTAATATAACACTTATATCAATTCTCATGAATTAAGCATGCATCCTATACATTATAACACTTATAACAAACAAAATGCATCTAATGTTAGATGTTTAATTTCATAATTAATATAACACTTATATCAATTATTCTATTAAGCAAACAACATCTAATTCATGAATTAATATAACTCTTATATTAATACTCATGAATAAACATGCATCCTATACATTATAACACTTATAACATACCATGTGCATAAAACTATGACAATCTATGTTGTTGATTTAATTTCATAATTAATATAACACTTATATCAATTATTCTATTAAACTAACAACAACTAAATCATGAATTAATATAACTTTTATATCAAAAATCATGAATTGCCAAATATGCATACGATATATTATAACACTTATAACATATTTTCAATGCATGAAGCATGCTTCCTACGGTGGGATTTTAAATCTATATGGCATACGTTATGCACATATAAACATGGAATTTAATTAAAACATACATTCGCAATGCATAATTAATTAAACATACTAAAGTGGTTCGATTTTGGCATTTAGCAAGCAATAACTAATTTATTACAAGCTTGATCAACAAGCTACGCCTTAAGCGGACTTCGAAATCTTCGCACCGCCTTTGACCAACTTGCTTCCTCCGAACGCTTCGGCCAAATTTTCTTCGAATTTCTCCTCGTATTGCCCAGAACGAGTTTGAACTTACACCGAACATTTCGGCGAGTTTCAAACTCAAACTTCTTTCACAAAGAACCCGTATATGGACTCTAATGACTCTAAAAATACAGACTCTTTAGCATGCATTAAAGCCCATACAATCTCGGGCAATTACAAATAAAGAAATTCAAAATGAAACTATGCCAAAATCGATATTCACTTTAGAATCCATTCAGAAACAATTTCTAAATAAAACCCACCATAACTTAAATTGATAGAAATTGAGTGGCCAAAAATGCTCTGATACCAATTGATGGAGCGCTCAGGGCACGCAGCGGAAGCGATTTGGATCCTGGACACTCTAATTTCATCAATTTAAACAAATGGAAACATGCAAAAGCAATGAAAAAGAGAAATTAGAACACATACCCTTGTCGTTCGTAATTCTCCAAACTCACCGCCAGAAGCTCCTCACGAGCTCACCGAGCCTTCTCACGAAACCTTCGTGGACCACCCACGGAAGTCCCGCTATCCTCGGGCCGAGAAACGGAGTAGTGGGACTCATTTTACAAAAGAAAAGAGGGAAGAAGCTCACTGAAGAAAAATCTTTTTTCTTTTTAAACAGAGAGCAGATGAAGAAGACGGAAGAAGAAGAAGAGCTACAATTGAAAACTCATTTTCAATTTTAACAACCCAAAAGAGCACTCAGCTCTTTTGGATTTTCTTTTTTTTTTTCTTTTTTTTTTTAATTGATCTGATGTTTTATATATATCCCTTGTATACATGTGTCTTACATGCATGTAAGACACATGTATATATATATATATTATTAAAAATAATAATAATTATTTTATTAATTAAACTTTTTAATTAATAAAAAATATATATATAAAAATTAATTAATATTATTTAATTCAATATCAAATATTAATTAAATAATATAATTAATCCCGGTTTTCCGAAAACCGACTTTTTGCACATGAATCTTATTCATGTTTTCAGACCAATCTCATATTTAAATCATATTTAAATATGTCCATATTTAAATCATATTTAAATATGTCTAACCTTCTTCCACAAACCCGAATTTGAACGATTCAAATACTTTTTTTTCTTTTATATTGTTTCACGGCTTTATCCGAGCTAGCCAGGAGAACCGTAAAGACCTACAGATCATGAGCTCCAACGATACGAGATTATCCGGTCAAAACTCTTTCAACCGAACTAACCAACATTCGTTAACCCCCGGAGACTCCACTAAAGTCCAAGGGTTGCACTCTCCTCACTGTAGATATATTGTGTCCCGTTGATATAACTATCATCAGTAAGTCGATCCTTCACAGGTCGTTCATAATCACAACGGGTCATTTAAACCGTTTAACCCTTGTATTATATCTTGTTCCTTAAGTACCACTGACACCTCTAATGAACAATTGATTTGTGGTCCAACCATCAAATCAGATTCCTCCCTGATCAGGAGAGGATGGGCCCAATGTTCAAGACCTGGAGTCAGCACTTAAGGGAACAACCTCTCTACTAACCCTTAAAGCGGGTAGGAGTGAATTCCAATTGCTACAACTATGTCCCCAGCCACTTATTCAATCTTATCCCCAAGATGGTAGGCATATTGAGTCGGCGATCTGGCCACTCTCACCCGTACAAATCAAAGGATAAGGTTGAATAAACAGGAGTTCATAGTAAGCTCAGGATTAAGATCGAGTTACCTAAGTCATCAAATAAAAAAACCGGTCTTTAGAGTAAACGGTGTTATAAAGAAAGAGCGATTTTATTTCTTGGTTCGGTCTTGTGCAAACTCATTGCACAGGACGGCCTCACTCACATGTCTCTACATGAAACGATTCGAATCACATCGTTTTGTACTATACAAAGTGAGCCGCGTCCAATAGTGTCCCCAGGATAAGCTACCCAGCCTTATCCCTATACTATAGACCATTTTGGCTGTCTACTTGAACTTGATTCACATTCATGTCACACATGAAGTTCAAGTACTCACACTATCGCCATGGGTGTTAGTTATTGGTATAGGTTAATACAAACACAATTCACTAAAATTCAATAACAACTTTATTGAAATATAATATATACATTCATTCAGTTTACAAACTACGAGTTTTAGGACATAAAACCCAACAACCTTATCCCTATACTATAGACCGTTCTGGCTATTACTTGAACTTGATCCACAATCATGTCATACATGAAGTTCAAGTATACAACCTATAGCCATGGGTTCTTTGTTTATTGGAGTTAGGTTAAAAGTAAAAACAATTCATTTTATTCAATAACAACTTTACTGAATAAATCTCAATAACAACTTTATTGCAAAATAGAATATACATTCAGTTTACAAACCACGAGTTTTAGGACATAAAACCCAACAAACTCCCACTTGGACTAAAACGTCAGTGGAGTATTACATGCGGGATGAGAAAAACTGGCATATCAAATATTTCCCTGCCTTTTCTCCCACTATCCTACTGTACAACTCGTAGTCCTAGACTCACTAGGTGCCCCTCGAACACTTTAGCCGTGAGGGACTTTGTAAACGGATCAGCATTATTGTGCTCGGAGGCGATCTGCATGACGATCACGTCTTCTCGATGCACTATCTCCCTGATGAGATGATATTTCCGCTCAATGTGCTTTCCACGCTTATGGCTTCTTGATTCTCTCGAATTTGCCACAGCACCAGTATTATCACAATAAAGTGTGATAGGCAAATTCATATTTGGAACAACTTCCAAATCCGTCAAGAACTTTCTAAGCCATACAGCCTCTTTCGCAGCTTCGCAAGCCGCGACATACTCAGCTTCCAAGGTGGAGTCATCAATACAACCTTGCTTTATACTCCTCCATACTATTGCCCCTCCGTTAAGAGTGAACACTGATCCCGATGTGAATTTCCTCGAATCCTTATCGGTTTGAAAATCAGAGTCAGTGTATCCTGTAAGGATCAAATCCTTCGCGCCATACACGAGCTCATAGTCTCTCGTTCTCCGAAGATACTTGAGGATGTGTTTAACGGCAGTCCAATGATCATATCCTAGATTGGACTGGTACCTACTGACAATTCCCACTGCATAGCATATGTCGGGTCGTGTACATAACATGGCGTACATCAGACTACCGACTGCTGATGCATAGGGAATTCGTCTCATATGCTCAACTTCTTGAGGTGTCTTAGGACACTCTTCCTTTGACAATTGAATTCCATGCCTGAAAGGTAAAGAACCCTTCTTGGAATTCTGCATCGAATATCGTATCAACACCTTGTCGATATAAGATGCTTGAGACAGCGCTAGCGTTTTGTTCTTACGATTCCTTACGATTTTAATCCCTAGAACAAACTGAGCCTCTCCCAAATCTTTCATTTGGAATTGGGTCGCTAGCCATTGCTTAACGTCAGTCAGGAACCCTACATCATTCCCAATGAGTAGGATATCATCTACATATAAGACTAAGAAAGCTACAACAGAATTAACTATTTTCTTGTAGACACAAGGTTCGTCAACATTCTGTTCAAAGCCATAAGATTTTATCGCAGTATCAAACCTTATATTCCAGGATCTAGAAGCTTGCTTCAACCCATAAATGGATCGATTAAGCTTGCAAACCTTTTGCTCTTGACCGTGAATTATGAACCCCTCTGGTTGAGCCATATAAATACTCTCTTCAAGATTGCCATTCAGAAAGGCTGTCTTGACATCCATTTGCCAAATTTCATAATCATAAAATGTGGCAATGGACAAGAGTATTCTAATCGACTTTAACATGGC
Source organism: Herpetospermum pedunculosum (assembly GCA_028017165.1). Classification (NCBI taxonomy): domain Eukaryota; kingdom Viridiplantae; phylum Streptophyta; class Magnoliopsida; order Cucurbitales; family Cucurbitaceae; genus Herpetospermum; species Herpetospermum pedunculosum. The sequence continues at coordinate 37,981,887 of CM051522.1, forward strand.
AACAGGGGAAAAAGTTTCTTCATAGTCCACCCCTTCCCTCTGGGAATAACCCTTTGCCACAAGTCGAGCCTTAAAGGTTTGCACCTTAGCGGCTTGGTCTCGTTTCCTCTTATAGATCCACTTGCAACCGATAGGTCTTTCACCATCAGGTTGCTCTACAAGATCCCAGACCGAATTGAAGTACATCGACTCTATTTCGAGGTTCATGGCTTTAAGCCACTGGTCCTTGTCTATGTCATTCATTGCCTGTTTAAAGGTCAATGGATCCTCAACGCCGTCATCAGGTATGACGACCTGGGTTTCCGTTAAACCCATATAGCGGTCGGGTTGTCTCACATCCCTCCCACTACGTCGAGGTATTCTCAACCCTTGAGAAGGACCAGCCTGATCAACAACTCTTGTTGACCCATCTGTAGCTTTCCTGGAAAGTTCGATCAAAATAATTTTGCTCGAAGGTTGATGATCTTTCATGTGGTCTTCCTCTAAGAACGTGGTGTTTGTCGATACAAGCACCTTGTCCTGTTGAGGATCGTAAAATAGACCACCTTTTGTTTCCTTGGGGTAGCCTACGAATAGGCATAATTTTGAACGATGTTCGAACTTCTTTGGATTGGGCACCAACACATGTGCCGGACACCCCCAAATTCTGAAGTGACGTAAACTACCTTTACGCCCTCTCCATAACTCATAAGGTGTTTTTGAAACACTCTTAGAGGGAACCATGTTCAAAATATATACAGCAGGCTATACTGCATATCCCCAAAACGAACTAGGCAATTGAGCATAGCTCATCATAGATCGAACCATGTCTAACAGGGTTCTATTTCTCCTTTCGGACACACCGTTCTACTGCGGTGTTCCGGGCGCTGAGAGTTGGGATACTATTCCATGTTCTATCATATAGTCCTGGAATCTTAAATCCATATACTCTCCACCTCGATCTGATCGGAGTGTTTTAATCGTTTGACCTAATGTGTTCTCAACCTCTGCCTTATACTCCTTGAACTTTTCAAGAGCTTCGGACTTATGATGCATTAGGTAATGATAGCCGTACCTAGAATAATCATCAATGAAGCTGATGAAATATTCATACCCTCCCCGTGCTTTAACATTCATCGGACCACAAAGATCTGAATGTACAAGCTCTAGAGTTTCTTTGGACCTATGACCTTTTTCAGAAAAAAAATCGTTTGGTCATCTTGCCTTCAAGACAAGACTCACATGGTGGTAAAGAGTTGTCCTCTAACTGATTTACGAGACCACTCTTAACCAATCTCCCAATCCTATTGAGATTAATGTGGCCTAGTCTCAAGTGCCAAAGATAGGTACTTGGAGAAAGTTTCTGCCCTTTTAGTTTGAGTTTGAGCTGTTTTAAACATCTCGGTGTTCAAAATAGCTTTTGCCTCTGTTGGTCTTAACACATACAAGTTGTTTTCAAGTTTCGCAGAACATATATGTACACCTCTTTTGCTAATGAACGCTTCATTAAAATCAAAAGATACTTTATACAAATGTTCAAGTAAACAAGAGATAGATACAAGGTTCCTTTTAAAGCTAGGAACCAACAGTACATTTTCAAGTAAAATGAAACTATCTCTATATAACAACTTGACAACTCCCACTGCCTTGGCTGAGACAACCTCTCCTGTTCCAACCCTGAGAGTTATCTCACCTTCAGCAAGTAGCTGCCAGGAACTAGTTTCCTGGAAAGAAGAACAAACATGGTTAGTGGCTCTTGAATCCAGTATCCAGGCAGAACTATCATGTTCCACTAAACATGTTTCAACAACGAGTAAATCATATTTACTTAGTTGTTTCTTCTCAGCTTTGCTCGCCATGAGGGTATCATGATAGACCGATGAGGACTGTTGTCCAAACATCATCTGTAATGAATCCATGATCTCCTTAGCGGAGACCATTACCTCATGCTTCTTAGCTAACACATCGGATGTGCTGGCCAAGATGTAGACTCGGGCTTTATCATTAGCTCTAGTCCACCTGTCAAATGCATCTCGAACAGTTCGAGTTGCTGATGAGCTAGGAGGGGGAGGACATTCCTCTGTTAAGACAAACCTAAGATCATCGATAACAAGAATCGTATTCAAGTTCGATTTCCAGGTCGTGTAGTTATCGCCGTTTAGTTTATCATAAGCTAGTAATTGGATAAACGAGCTAGACATGCTGAAAAAGAATAAATTCTATTAGTGAATTGATTTTAACCCATTTCATACATCCAAACAAGATTTTAGCAAAAGTAATAATGTACCCAAAAAATCATTATTAATTTGCAACGATACTTCAGTGAGTTAGAGCAACCGCTACCGAGGGGCAATCAATCACTCCTTCACTAAACCAAGACATTCTTGACTAAATGCTAATACCAGAATAACTCATATTCCTATAGCACCTTAGTTATCGCTACTTCGGTCAAGAATCTACTAACAACTTAGTAATCCTTTGTAAGTGTGACCCGCCATTTTCAGAACTCAGAGGTCGGCCCCAACAGTGCAACCGAATGGAAATGTCAGAGTTGGGAATGGACCTAAGAGACCCTATCCATTTCTGGGGATTGAGTTGTTCCGACTCCCATGAAACGGCCCTCCGAATGGACGGTGCTACTATGGGCAACCAGCAGGCGGAACATGGGAATCTCACGGTTCAACCTAATGGAGGAGACCGCAGGATGTATTGACATACTTCCTTCTCCCACTTACTATAAATACTTTCTCCATTCACCTTGCTCTTGATTTATGCAAACACCATCCGAATGGGGATGCCCTATTGACATCACGAGGCCGAGCATAAATCTCACGGTGTGAACTTTGCGGAGATACGTAGGAGGAGATTGATATATCACATATACCTTCTCAACACAACTACTGAGTATTTTAGAATGGTTTGGGTATAGTTTTACTTAGGCATTATCCAGCTAAGACAATAAAACCTAAGTCTAGGTAGAACCTACTTTTACCTAAGATGTCTAGGTGATAAACGTTTTATAACCTTACACCTCTCACGTGCATGCTCATAAAGTCGGGTTAACTTAACTCAAGTACCGGATCGATCCCCAGGTAGGAGGTGTTTCGTAAACCGTCATCTTAAATACCTCCAACCTTAGTGCAAGATCTCACCGGGTGAGTTCTCTCGTAACCTTAGCTTTACAAGATATCGACCTATTTTAACTATTAAAACGAATCGATACTAAATTCCTAATCGCATTGGAATTCTTTAACCTTTAGTGAGCATGCATTTATCTTTGTTATAGATTTTAAATGTCTATCTCATTTTACAACGCTTTATAAAACAAAGACATTCAATAACATGCTTCCTAAGCTAGAATATAACCATTATATTCAATTTATAACATGCTTCCCAAGCAAGAATATAACAATTATATTCAACTAAGGCAACTATGTTGTATGTTTAATTTCACAATTAATATAACACTTATATTAATTTTACTTTTAAACAAGCAACATCCAATTCATAAATTAATATAACACTTATATTAATTCTCATGAATTAAGCATGCATACTATACAACATAACACTTATATTATACTTTCAATGCATGCAACATGCTTCCTATGGTGGGATTTGAAATCTATATGGCATACTTTATGCACATACAAGAGACTTTAATTAAAATATACATTCACAATGCATAATGAATTAAACACACTAAAGTGGACCGGTTTTGGCATCACGGACAAGCAAGAAACTAAATTATTACAATAATAATTCATCAACTAAGCTGAGACGCTTCCGAACCCTTCGAACCGCCACGAACCAGCTTGAATTTGCTTGAACCGGCCAAAAAAACAGCAACTACAAAACTTCAAAAAAAAATTGAACCAGTCCATAACAGTTGTCCCGACTTCAACAGCTCGTAACTAGACCAATAACGACCCGAACCGGACCAAACGAACGCTGAACCGGACCTCCAGAGGGTGAAGAACAAGGAACCGGTCTGACTTTTAGTGAACCGGACCGCCCGAGGACCGAACCGGACCATTTCTTCCACCTTGCACTGAACCGGTGTTGTGCTGGAATTTTGCAGGAAAAAAACAGGAAAAAACAGCATGCTGTTTTTTTCGACACCCGAGCTTCTGTCTTCGAATTGAAAGCCTATATGGACTCTAATGACTCCGAATTTTTTACAGACTCTTCTGCACACATTAAAGCCCATACACGCCCGGGCAATTACAAAACGAAGTACAAATAAAACCTTAAAAAAATATACCAAAACCGGGAAACACTTTAGACGCCCAGAAAATAAATTTCTAAAACAAATACCCACCGAGCTCAAATTGATGCAAATTGAGTGACCAAAAAACGCTCTGATACCAATTGATGGAGCGCATGTAGCGCAGCGGAAGCTAGACGGATCATTGGCACTCTAATTTCATCAATTTAGCTAAATAAGAAACATCCACAAAGCTTTGAAATAAAAGGAATTAGAACACATACCTCTTGTAGTTCTAAAGACTTCTCTTCCAACGCTCGAATCTCTTCACGAACCCTTCGAAGCTTCCCTCGAACTCCTCGAGAACCACCTCCTGTAGTCCCGCTATCCTCGGGCCGAGCAACCGAGTGGTGGGACTCCTTTATGAAAGAAAAAGTTTGGAAGAAGAAGATGAGAAGATAAAAGTGATGAGGATTTTGTGAGAAAAATCTAACACTTAGCTTTCTAACTTCTCAAGTAACATGAACTCTTCATGCTCATCCAAATATTCAAACTCTTTGAAAATTCATCAACCTCAAACCATTTGAACTTCATCCAATTTATAGGCATTTCACATGCAACAAAGTCTTTGCTTAGCATGACACCTCAAATTGGATGGATTAGTCTTCAACCAAGTGTTCCAAAATTGATGAGTTTATATGCATATTGTTATGTTGTTGGTGATTCACAATCCACTTCACAACTTGGATAAACCCACTCAACTTGGATAAATCCACTCAACATGGATAATTTCACTTTGACTTATAATCACACTTGTAATATTTTTTCATTTTAAAATTAATTCATAATTAATTTTAATAAGCAAAATAAATTATAATTAATTAAACTTTTTAATTAATTAATATTATTATTTAATTCAATATCAAATATTAATTAAATAATAAGACTAATCCCGGTTTCTTAAACCGAATCATCACACATGAATCTCTATTCTTGTTTTACACCGATCCCATATTTAAATCATATTTAAATATGTCCATCATTCTTCCAAAACCGAATTTCAATAAATTCAAATTCTTTTTCTCTCATATTGTTACACGGCTTAATCCGAGCTAGCCAGGAGAACCTAAAGGACCTACAGATCATGAGCTCCAACGATACGAGATTAACCGGTCAAACTCTTTAACCAAGCTAACCAACATTCGTTAACCCCCGGAGACTCCACTAAAGTCCAAGGGTTGCACTCTTCTCACCGTAGATATATTTTTGTCCTCTTGATATAACCATCATTAGTAAGTCGATCCTTCACAGGTCGTTCGTAATTACAGCTGGGTCAAAATAACCGTTTTACCCCCGTAATTACATCTTGTTCCTTAAGTCCCACTGATTCTCTAATGAACTATTGGTTTGTGGTCCAACCACCAAACCGATTGGTATGTGATCTCATCACTATACCAAGTCCCTCTCGGGCCAATGAGAGGGTGGGATCCCTAGTTCAAGACCTGGAGTCAGCACTTAAGGGAACAACCTCTCTATTAATCCCTCAGAGCGGGTAGGAGTGAATTCCATCTCGCAGGACTATGTTCCCAGCTACCTACCCGTTCTTATCCCCAAGATGGTAGGCTTATTGAGTCGGCGATCTCGGGCCACTTTCACCCATACAAGTCAAAGGATAAGCCCGAATAAAGAGGAGTTCATTGCGTGCTCAGGATTCAGATCGAGTTACCTAGGTCATCATATGAAAAAGTCGGTCTTTACAGTAAACGGAGTTATAAAGAAAGAGCGACTTGTTTCGCGGTTCAGTCTTATGCAAACTCATTGCATAGGACGCCCCCACTCACATGTCTCCACATGAACGATTTCGGATCACATCGTTTGTACTATACAAAGTGGGCCGCGTCCAATAGTGTCCCCAGGATAAGGTACCCAGCCTTATCCCTATACTATAGACCGTTCTGGCTATTACTTGAACTTGATCCACAGTCATGTCATACATGAAGTTCAAGTATACAACCTATAGCCATTGGTTCTTTGTTTATTGGAGTCAGGTTAAAAGTAAAAACAATTCATTTTATTCAATAACAACTTTACTCAATAAATCTCAATAACAACTTTATTGCAAAATAGAATATACATTCAGTTTACAAACCACGAGTTTTAGGACATAAAACCCAACAGGAACCAGAGGACACTCCTCCGTTAAGACAGATCTGAGGTCGTCAAGAACCAAAATCGTATTTAGGTTCGACTTCCACGTCCCATAATTTTCTCCGGTTAATTTGTCGTGAGCTAAAAACTGTATAAATGAGCTCGACATGCTGAAAAAGAATGTAAAACTATTAGTGAAACGGTTTTAACCTATTTAAACCAATTAAGAGGTTTAGCAGCAAATAAAGTACCCTAACTTTTTATTTACTAGCAACGATACTTTAGTAAGTCGGAATGGTCGCTACCGAAGGGTAGTCGAGCACCCCTTTACTAAATCAAGACATTCTTGACTAAATGCTAGCTCCAGAATAACTCATATTCCACTAGCATTTTAGTTATCGTTTTCAGTCTGGAATTACTAACTCCTTAGCAAATCCCGTAAGTGTGACCCTCCATTTTTAGAATGCACAGGACGACCCCAACAGTGCAACCGTAGGGAATGTCAGAGTTGGGAATGACCCTGTGTTTCTCTATCCATAAATGGCGACTGAGGTGTTCGATCTCCCATGCCCCGCCCTCCGTAGGGATCGATTCCTCCAGGGGCCACTTTGCAGGCGAAACATGGGAATCTCACGGTTCAATCCAATAGAGGAGACCACAGGATGTACTGACGTACTTCCTTCTCCCACTTACTATACACACTTACTCCATTCACCTTGCTATTGAAAGTTGCAAACACCATCCGAAGGGGGATGCCCTATTGACATCACGAGGTCGAGCAAAATTCTCACGTTGTGAACTTTAGGGAGTGTGTAGCAGGAAAGTGATATATCGTATATTCCTTCTCAACACATCTACTAAGCATCGTGGACGGTGTTTAGGGTAAAAACTCAGGTTTTATCTGGCTAAGTAAATAAAACCTTAAGTCTAGGCAAACATTTTACCTGAGATGTCTAGGTTATAAACACTTTACTAACCTCACACCTCTAATGCATGCTCATAAAGTCGGTTAACTTTACTCAAGTATCGGATCGTCCTCAGGTAGGAGGTGTTCCGTCAATTCAAATCCTTCAACCTTATAGAGGATTTCACCGGGTGAGTTTCTCATAACCTTAGCATTTACGAGATAACGACCTATTCATCTAATGAACCAGATTGAATCATTTAACCCTAAATGAACATGTTTTTCTTTGTTATAGATTTTAAAAGTCTAAGTCAATTTTACAACACTTGCAAAACTAGACTTTCTACAACAACTTCTACATGTTTCTCAAACATGCATCACTAAGGCATGACAAGTTGAATATTTAACATCATAATCAATATAACACTTATATCGATTATGCTCTTAAACATACAACTCCTAATTCATAAATTAATATAACACTTATATCAATTCTCATGAATTAAGCATGCATCCTATATATTATAACAATTATAAGATACAATATGCATCTAAAGTTGGATGTTTAATTTCATAATTAATATAACACTTATATGAATTATGAAATTAAACATCTAAATTAACACTTATATTAATTATTCTATTAACCAAACAACAACTAATTCATGAATTAATATAACACTTATATTAATACTCATGAATTAAACATGCATCCTATACATTATAACACTTATATCCTACAATATGCATAAAACCAGGGCAACCTATGTTGTATATTTAATTTCATAATTAATATAACACTTATATCAACTATTCTATTAAATTAGCAACATTTAATTCATGAATTAATATAACTCTTATATTAATACTCATGAATTCTCAAATATGCATACTATATATTATAACACTTATAACATATTTTCAATGCATGGAGCATGCTTCCTACGATGGGATTTTAAATCTATATGGCATACGTTATGCACATACAAACATGGATTTTAATTAAAACATACATTCGCAATTCATAATTAATTAAACACACTAAAGTGGATCGATTTTGGCATTTAGCAAGCAATAACTATTTTATTACAAGCTTGAACAACAAGTTAAGTCTTGAGCGGACTTCGAACTCTTCGCACCGCCTTTGACAAGCTTGCTACCTCGAACGCTTCGGCCAATTTCTCTTCGAATTCTCTTTGTATTGCCTAGAACGAGTTTGAACTAACACCGGACAATTCGGTCAGCTCAAAAACTCGAGCTTCTTTCACAAAGAAACCTATATGGACTCTAATGACTCTAAAAATACATACGCTTCAGCACACATTAAAGCCCATACATTCTCGGGCAATTACAAATAAGGAAATTCAAAAAGAAACTATTCCAAAATCGATATTCACTTTAGACGTCAATTCAGAAACAATTTCTAAATTAAAATACCCATCATCTTAAATTGATGCAAATTGAGTTAATCACAAAATCTCTCTGATACCAATTGATGGAGCGATATACGCAACGGAAGCGATTTTAGACCGATGATACTCTAATTTCATCAATTTAACAAATAGAAAACATGTTCGAAAAATGGAAATAAGAAATTAGAAATACATACCCTTGTAGTTCCGATTTCTTAAAGTCTGTCGGTCGTTCCTCGTCACGAACTCTTCCGGCCTCTTCTAACGAACGTTGCGAGGACCACCCTAGGTAGTTGTTACGTCTCCAAAAGTGACTATTTTAGGACTTATTTGCTATAGAAAGATGTACACTCTTAAGCGTTTTTGGTAGGATTTAGCTTAAACTTGTGCTTATATATGAGAATTAGTAGAATGAAGCTAAATTATGACTTATGTGTAAAAGGAAAGAAAAAGAACCAAAAAGAAAGCTAAAGAGTTGAAATTTGCACATTGCTGAAACATTGCGGAAACATTGATGTCTCAGCAATGTTTTAAGTGAAAGTTGTTGCGATCTTTCAGCCGCCCGTTCTCTCTCCTGCTGCCACGTAGAAGAACGACGTTCAAAATGGATGGTTCTCCTTAGCCCAATCGTACCTGCAGAACACTATAAAAGGAGGTCAAGGGGGAAGGTTGAAGACACACTTGAAAGGCGTAGATCTCTTTCCTCAACGCAGTTTCTCATTGTTTTCTCTCACGGGTGTTGGCGTGGAGGTTTCAGCTGGTGGAATGGATAATCTAAGAGGAAGAAGAGAGGATCTTTCATCTCTTCTGATTGGATTCATCCACGATCAAGCTTACCTTCGACTTTCATCCGAGGCGTTGCGGCGATTAGTTCACACGCATACTTTACTGCTTTCTGCTGTTTTTGCTTCCCTTTTTGTTTCTGTCTTTGCTATTTCACTTTCGTCCGCTACTCCACTCTATTTCGTACTCTTCTGTTTAGCTTTAGTTGTTCAAAGTTGTTATTTGTTTAGTTCAAACTTTGGTTAATCAAAGCGTTATTTCATTACTTCGCAAGTTCTCCATTTTTTCTGTTTGCTGTCGTTTCTTCTTGAATACTGTCGAGCATGTTTAAATACTCAAATCTTTCTATTCCATCTTCATCCATGAGTAACTAAACCACATAAGGGTATGCTAATGACAAATCTATAGGTAGAAATACGTGAATCAAGCATGTAGGTTAGTTTCAAATGCATTGAATGTATGTAAGCTTCATCCCACAGGCAATTTCGATTGGCCATCCATTTTGTCCAAAGAACTCCTAACCTCTGGAAGGAGTAAGAGTTCAGAGTCGTACATTCATGCTAGCCTTTCATGGTAGCCAGAAAACGACCTAGGAATAGGCGTTTTCCTAGTACAAATCACTAAACTTGCTTTTATAAATAGCCTTACTTGGACATGAGTAAACTAAAGGATCTAATGCATGAAATCGGAAGATACATGAGAATGAGTTAGTTTGATGCATGATGAGTTGATCTACTGCTTGAGAATCGTAGGAAAAAGCCTATAGAGGAGTCGTTAGTAGCCCTTGTTTCCCTACTTTACCCCTAATTCGTTGTTAGTAACATTGCTAGAAAATTGCTGTTTCCGCAATTTTCTTAGTTCAAAATTTTGCCTTAGCCGTTTTCCTTAGTTTTCTGTTTTGCGAGTTTATTGCTAGATAATTCTACCTCCGCAATTCTTTTCCTTCTACATTCGAGTGTACCTATCTACTTGCACTTGTTTATGCTTTCATATCTCGCACGTTCCTTAATAGTTAGACACTTTAAACCCAAATCTACCCCATTTAAACCACCCTTTCTCACTTAACCTCTCACTTCGTTAGTAACTAAGAATAAATCTCTATGGGAAATCGAATGAAAAAATACTTATTACTTGCTACAAGACCATGTATGCTTGCATGCTCTGAGTGCTCTCACATTGCATTTTAATTTACACATCGAGCACGCAACAAGTTTTTGGCGCCGCTGCCGGGGATTTAGTTTAGTGAATACGAAGTCTGTTAAGTTAGAAAAACCAATTTTTAAATATCTAGTGGAGCTGATCTCTGTCCATTTTCTTTTACAGGTACCATTGGGTTAGTTTATGAATGAGCATTCAAGTAGCGATCTAGAGTTCAATCCTGAGGCTGAAAGATTACTTAGGGCCAGAAACAGAGCTAAGAAACGCCTTTTCAAACAACCCCCTGTAACTCAAAACTTTGCTGACTCCGTGGAGTCTTCGCAATACCTACAAACCGAAATGGAAAGACCAGTCCCGAATCCAGTACCTACCATTCGCAACCCCATCGAAATAGCGAATGACAAGGATAGTGCCATCCTCTCCTACTTAGTTTCTATGCCTGGGGAGCTAAACCCAAGCATTATACGCCCAGAAATTACTGCCAATTCATTCGAGTTAAAGCCAGTAATGTTCCAGATGCTGTCCACTGTGGGACAATTTTTTGGGGTGGAAAATGAAGATCCCCACAATCATTTAAGAAACTTCCTAGGAGTTAGTGATACCTTCCTTATCCCGGGAGTTTCCCAAGAAGCTTTGAGGCTTTACCTCTTTCCCTACTCATTAAGAGATAAAGCCAAAACGTGGTTAAACTCATTACCCTCCGGATCAATTGTCAATTGGACTGATCTGGCTGAAAAATTCCTAGTCAAATACTTCCCACCTGATAGGAATTCCAACTTTCGTGATGATATCATTAAGTTCAAACAAGCCGAAAACGAGTCCCTTCACGAAGCTTGGACAAGGTTCAAGGACCTTTTGCTTAAATGTCCACACCATGGCATTCCATGGTGTATCCAAATAGAAGTTTTTTTTAAAGGATGCAACCCCAGCACAAGGCAAGTGCTGAATTCGTCAGCTGGTGGTTCCATGCTTTCTAAAAGCTATAATGAAGCCTATGGGATTTTGGAGAAAATCTCAGCCTCTCACTGTAGATGGTCAGATGATCCAGTAGAGCCAAGTAGAGCTCAAGACAAAGATGCACTCAGTGCCATGAGTAGCCAAATAAACGCCCTGACCAATCTAGTCAAACAAATGGCTCAAACCAATCTCCAAACCAGTGTCAACACCGCCGCAGCCATTTCAATGGGCACATCAAATAATCAAGGTGAGACACTAATTTGTGGGTTCTGTGGGGAAGGGCACCTGTATGATTACTGCCCTGGGAATCCAGCCTCAGTCTGCTATGTTGGAAGTCAACAGCAGCCTAGGAACAACCCCTATTATAACACTTACAACCCTGGTTGGAGGAACCACCCAAATCTTTCTTGGGGTGGACAACAAAACACTAACCAAAGTCAAAAAAAACCAAGACCGAGTGGAACACCTGGTTTCACTCAACAAAATAACCAATCCATGTACCAAAAACCATATAACCAACCAATAGGGTCATCAGTAGAAAATCTACTTAAGGAGTACATTGCAAAGAATGATGCTACCCTACAAAGTCAGCAAGCTACCCTTAGGAGCCTAGAGAACCAAATAGGGCAGTTAGCCAATGAACTCAAGAATAGGCCCCAAGGTAGGTTGCCTGCTGACACTGAAGTACCTAGAAGGGATGGAAAAGAGCAAGTTCAAGCAATTGAACTTCGAAGTGGGAGACCATTGGTGAGCAACACTAGAGAAACACCAAAGAGAGTAGAGAATGAAGAGTCTAGTGCTCCACTGGATTCTCTGCCAAACCATGGTCAACCATCAACAAGCACATCAAAGGTGAGGCTGAAACCGATCATTGAGGAACCAGAAGAGATACCAAGGCCTCCCCCTATCCTAAGGCGACCTGAAGTGCCGACATATGTGCCACCACCTCCATTCCCTAGAAGGCTGAAGAAAAAGCAAGAACAGGAAGTGCACTTTAACAAATTTTTAGAAATTTTAAAACAAGTGCATGTGAACATTCCATTTGTAGAAGTCTTGCAGTCTATGCCTTCGTATGTTAAATTTTTGAAAGATATAATAACTAACAAAAAAATTATTGGTGAATTTGAAACAGTGAATCTCACCGAGGAGTGCAGTGCTATACTCCAGAACAAACTTCCAAAGAAGGAGAAGGATCCTGGTTCCTTCACCTTACCAGTTGAGTTGGGAGGCAAGCACGTGGGCAGAGCTCTCTGTGACCTGGGAGCCAGCATAAATGTCATGCCCCTATCCCTATTCCGTCAGCTAGGCATAGGGGAAGCACGACCTACTACTGTCACCTTGCAGCTTGCAGACAGATCCATCGCATACCCGGAGGGGAAAATTTAGGATATTCTTGTCAAGGTTGACAAATTCATTTTTCTTGCAGACTTCATCATTCTGGATTATGAAGCAGACAAGGAGGTACCGATCCTATTGGGCAGACCATTTCTAGCCACAGGTAGGGCCTTGATCGACGTCCAGAAATGTGAGCTCACCATTAGGGTTCATGATGAGGAGGTTAAGTTTAGTGTCTTTAAAGCCCTAAGGTATCCTTCTGATTCTGAATCTTGTGCAAGTGTAGATATAATAGATTCACTGATGGAAGACCAACTTGAGCATGAACTGTTAACTAAGCATGCCAATGATTATGTACAAATAGATGTAACTGACTTAAACATAGCTGAAATAATGGACATACCTGTGAATAAACCTCAGCATGTTTGTATGACTACGGACTTAACTGAAAGATCCATGAATCCACTGAAACCATCCATTGAGCATCCACCCCTCTTAGAATTAAAACCATTGCCTGATCATCTGAAATATGCATATTTAGGAGAGCATGATATTTTGCCTGTGATTATTTCGTCCAAGTTAAGTGAAGAGCATGAAATTGCGTTAATTTTGCTACTTAAGCAACATAAAAAAGCTATTGCATGGACGATTGCTGACATAAGAGGTATTAGCCCTTCCTATTGCATTCATAAGATATTATTGGAAGAAGAACATACACCTAGAGTAGACCACCAACGTAGGTTGAATCCCTCTATGAAGGAGGTAGTAAAAAAAGAAATAATCAAATGGTAAGATGCAGGTGTAATCTTCCCCATAGCTAATAGTCAATGGGTGAGCCCAGTTCAATGTGTGCCTAAGAAAGGGGGGGATGACTGTAGTAGTGAATGAGAATAATGAACTAATTCCAACTAGAACTATTACAGGATGGAGAGTCTGTATGGACTATAAAAAATTAAACAAAGAAACAAAAAAAAATATCATTTTCCTTTACCTTTTATAGATCAGATGTTAGATAGGATAGCTGGCCGAGCCTACTACTGTTTCTTAGATGGTTATTCTGGATATAATCAGATCACCATAGATCCTGTGGACCAGGAGAAAACAACCTTCACATGTCCCTTTGGAACATTTGCTTTTCGCAGAATGCCTTTTGGCTTTTGCAATGCACCAGCAACTTTCCAAAGGTGCATGTTAGCTATTTTCTCTGACTTAGATGAATCCATGATAGAAATATTTATGGATGACTTCTCGGTCTTTGGTGATTCTTTTACAAATTTCTTAGAGAACTTAGGACAAGTCCTAGCTAGGTGTGAGGAGACCAACCTAGTCCTTAATTGGGAGAAATGCCACTTTATGGTGGAAGAAGGGATAGTCCTATGTCATAGAGTGTCTAGAGCAAGAGTAGAGGTCGATAGGGCCAAGATAGAGATAATAGAGAAGCTAGTGGAACCTCAGAATGTAGAAGCTATTAGAAGTTTCCTAGGTCATGCAGGTTTCTATAGGAGATTCATTAAGAATTTTTCAAAAATCTCTAAACCTTTGTGTGAGCTTCTAGAGCTTAACAAACCGTTTGTCTTCTCAAAAGAATGTTTCGTAGCATGGACAACCCTTAAGGAAGCATTAGTCAAAGCACCTATTATAGTGGGGCCAAATTGGGACCTACCATTTGAGATGTTGTGTGATGCGAGTGACTATGCAGTGGGGGTTATGCTAGGACAAAAAATTGATAAACTAACACATCCTGTATACTATGCAAGTAAGACACTGAATGAAGCACAATGTAATTACACAACCACGGAAAAGGAGATGCTAGCTGTAGTGTTTGCCTGTGAAAAGTTTAGGAATTACATTGTAGGCACTAGGACCATTGTGTACGCTGATCATTCTGCATTAAAATACCTAATGAGGAAGGCTGATGCTAAGCCTACGTTAATTAGATGGGTATTGTTGTTGCAAGAGTTTGATCTAGATATTAGAGATAAGAAAGGATGCGAAAATGTAGTTGCTGACCATCTTTCTAGATTGCGGCATAATTGCGATAAAATTGCTGAACCAGCAATTTATGATGCCTTTATCGATGAGCATGTATTTGTGTTAGCACATCGTGATAACGATGAGGAACCTTGGTTTGCTGATATTTCTAACTTCCTTGCCTCGCAGGTACTACCAACTTTCAAGGGAGGGCAAGAAAAGAAGAGGTTTCTACACGAAGCTAGGAAGTTCATCTGGGGCGATCCTACACTTTACAAGACATGTGCAGACGGATTGCTGAGGAAGTGTGTCTCAGCTGCTGAGGCGAAGTCAGTGTTGCAGCACTGCCATACGTCTCCCTATGGTGGACATTTTGGTGGCCAGATGACAGCTGCAAAGGTGTTCCAAAGTGGTTACTACTGGCCCACGATATTCAAGGATGCACATGACCATGCCCACAGCTGCGATGAGTGTCAAAGGACAGGTAATCTCAGTAGGAAAGATGAGATGCCTCTCACTTACATCTTGGAGTTGGAGCTCTTTGATGTGTGGGGCATCGACTTCATGGGACCATTCCCTCCGTCTGCAGGTAACCTTTATATACTTGTAGCTGTAGATTATGTATCTAAATGGGTAGAAGCCATAGCATGTCCATCGAATGATGCCAAAACAGTCATTAAGTTCCTCAATAGGCATATCTTTACAAGGTTTGGTACACCCCGTGCTATAATTAGTGATGAAGGGACGCACTTTATTAATAAAGCTATGGAAAAAGTGTTAGCTAAGTACAATGTTAGACATAGAGTAGCAACCCCTTATCACCCACATTCGAATGGACAAGCTGAAATATCCAATAGGGAAATTAAAAGCATACTTGAAAAAGTGGTCAAACCTAACAGAAAAGACTGGTCATTTAAATTGGACGATGCACTTTGGGCATATAGGACTGCATATAAAACACCCTTAGGTATGTCTCCTTATAGGCTAGTGTATGGTAAAGCATGTCACTTACCATTCGAATTGGAAATCAAAGCCTTTTGGGCCTTAAAAGAGCTGAATTATTGCGTGACCGATGCGGAAACATTGCGGTCTCTGCAATTACATGAGTTAGATGAGCTGAGACATATGTCCTATGAAAATGCTAAAATGTATAAAGAAAAAACTAAAATTTGGCATGATAGTAGACATAGGATCAAGGACTTCAAGAAACGCCAGCATGTCTTGTTATTTAACTCGAGGTTAAGATTATTTCCAGGCAAACTTAAGTCCAGATGGTCAGGTCCTTTTGTGATAACTAACGTGTTTGTTCATGGTGCGATTGAGATTAGAAACCTGCAGCACGGGCAGCCGTTTATGGTCAATGGTGCACGATTGAAGCACTACTATGAGGAGGCAGATGTGAAGACACTCTCGGCCTTCCTCCTATCTGAAGCTTGAGAAACGAATCGAGAGGGGATGAGTGGTTACTGAGCTCACCCAAGAAGGCCATGCCTTAGTTTTTTTTTTTTTTTTTTTCTTTTGTATTGTTGTTTTTATGTGTGTATTTAGTTGTGATTTTATTTACGGATTTTGTTTTACTTTGGTGAATTTTAAATAGGAGATCTTAAAGAGGAGATTAAGAGGTTGAATCAAGGGGGAAAATTCACGAGGAAGATCGGGTTAAATCCAAGATTTGGTTGATTGAATCTTGCGATTTAAATCAAGAAAATCTTCCAACGGCCAGGCCATTTAATTGCGGTAGATTTGCTAAGACCGCAACAGAAAGAGCCGTTGGGATCCACTCGATTACAAATAGCCGTCAGATCAGCGTTGCCCCTTACGCTTTCTTCATTCGTTGGACCTCAAGAATCAGTCATCTTCTTCCTCTGCATCTTCTACCTTCAGATCTTCCCAAACCGCCAATGGTGCTTACACGGGCTGAGCGATCTGCATCCAAGAAGAAGTCACCTGACGCAGAAGAGGCTGCGAGGGAGGCACTGCTGTCCTTAGCAGACGCCGATGTTGCGCAGCCCTCAAGGCCGCCAAAGCTGCCGGTACGGCGGAAGAAGTGGAAGGGTATGACTGAAATCCCTGCTGGGTCGTCTGAACCAGTCGCTACCCCCAAGAAACGAAAATGGTCGCTTGCGGTGGAGGCACCAATCAAAGAAAAGACTCCCACCGAGGAGAGTCATGGGAGTGGCCGACCATCATACGAAACGGCCAGACAAAGCCCTGAGCCATCTCCGTCGCCACTGACGCCGGAGCCTTCCTCACAAACGCCGGAGCCTGAAGCTCCACCTGAGGAGCACCACGACTCGGTGCCGAGCGATGAACCGATGGAGGAAGAAGAAGTCTTCTCCCCCTTGAGGGAAGGCAGCCGTGACAGCCCTGCGGAAGGGGGAAGCAGAGACTCCATGGATGAAACGTTGGGGGATTGCCTCCAACAAATGACCACCAGGGCTCGGCTGAGGAAGAAGGGGCCCAAGATTGTGAAGGCCAAGCGGCCAAAAGCTTCCAAGCGATCCAAGAAGAAGAAGGTCAGTGGTGAGCCTTCTTTAAAGAAGCTGAAGGTTGAGGCCACTGAGTCAGCCAAGGCAAAGGAGAAGGGGAAGGCAAAATTGTACCCCGAAGACGATCCTCAAGTCGTGCGGTATGTCTCTCAAGATGCAGAGACCAGGGGCACTGAATTTAGGAAGAGAGACTTACTCCATGAGAAGGGTTTTCTTGATGCATTGGAAGACCTGCCGCAATTCTTGCGCGCAGGGATCGCCAACCATGGCTGGGAAGAGTTGTGCAGACCGCCCATCCCTGCCTACTCCGACATGGTGTATGATTTCTACACCAACCTGACGAACCCTGAGGATGGTCTGTCCATGGTGAGGGGGATTGAGGTCGATTTCTCGGCCACGGCCATCAATGAAGCTTATGCCCTCAGAGGGCATAAGTACACTGATTATGCGAGAATCATCGATTCACCATCTGCAGCTGTCTTGGAAGAAGCCCTGCGCACTGTTGCGTGATTTAATGCGTACCGCAAGTGTACGGGTCAAGTTTTAATATAGTGATTTAAGTAAAGAGTATCGCCCACAGGATTGAGTTTCTAGATCAATTGAATACCATAGGTACTAACCACAAATTCTATTTAGATTAAAAAGACTTTGAAGTTGAGTGAAAAATAAATGACTGAAAAGTAATGGAAAACCTGGAGAGAAAGCCTAGGGAATTGATTTCACCGAAAAGATTCATGCTTAATTAATCTATTAAACCAAAAAATAGTCATGCATACAATTATAAGCCAAGAAGTACAAAACTCATAAAAGACTCGCTAGAGCTCTATTAATTCTCTTCCCTTTCTGTCTAGTTTTTTTTTTTTTTTGAACCACAGACCTCTCTGTCGTCAACCAATACATATGCCCGCTGAGCCATGCTCGCTTTGGCCATGTCTGTCTAGTTTTAATAGAAAAGAAGGGCATTAAGCAACTTCTATTATCGGCCTCTAAGAGAATTCTTCATTTCCATGCAAGAATTTACAAGTAGTCAAGTGTTTGAGTTCTACTCTAAAATCTACTCTTTCAAGCTAGAATTAAAGCAATCAACAATTTATACTTTGGCCAAAAGATAAAAGCATTAAGCAAACAAACACAAGAACAATTGTTGCAATATGAAGAACATTAGATTAATCAAACATGAAAACTAAAACGATTACATCAATCCCCTAAGTAAAAGTCTAGCTACTCATAATCACTAAAATCATGCTTAGACAATGTTTAGAATCCATAAAATAAACAATAAAATCAAAGGTAAAAGGAGAAAAACTCTTGTCGCGTGCCAAGCCTCATTCCCGATGTGATTTGCACGTTCCCGAGCCTCTGAATCTCTTCTTCAGCTCTCTAGAGTGTCCCTCAGGCTTTACAATGAGTGTATGTCGAAATTAGGAATAACTCTCCCAATTGGCTCCCCTTTGAATGAAGACAACATGCCTTTTTATAATAGACTAATCTTCCCAATCTAATAAGGAATCCATGTTTTAATTAGAATAGGAATCTAATCAATTTAGGAATTCCAAATTAAATTAGGAATATCTTTTCTATTCAAACATGCCCAAAATAAGATCAAATAGGATAAAACCGGATAAAATTTATGATAGGATAAAATCGGATAAGATATGATAAAATCCATATCTAATCTTTGAATTTTTAACTTGATTCTCTTTTTCTCTTCACATAAATCTTCTAAATTATCAGTTTTGCTCCAAATGCTCGATATCTATAAAATTAGAGAATGTCAACGTGAAAACAATCATTTAAGCCTCAAAACTAGCATAAAATAGGTCCTAAAAATAGTTCATTTTGTTTTCTATCAAATACCCCCAAACTTAAGCTTTTGCTAGTCCCCGAGCAAAATCAAACTAACCATTAAATGAAACAATGATGCATGCTCGTGACTCGAACCTCAATGTTTTTAAGACAAATAAACCACAAAAGAAGGCATATTAAACCACGACCTATCAACAATAAATTTTAAAAATCAAAACATTTTATTGTTTGCATGTGTGCTCACTTTTCTTCCCTTTATATCTATGAATACCAATAAAACTAAACATACATCAATAACTTGAGTCAAAGTGACAATCAAGAGATTAAGCAATCATAGACTTCAATTCTATAACAAAAAACTCAAGCATCTCATAAAATTACTAAAATCGAATGCACAAGACTTGATACCCTCACGAAGAATCACTCAAAACACTCAACTGTTTAGGGCATATGAAAGATAAACGCTCAAACCAAAACATAAGAGACATTTACCATAAGCTTGCTAATATATCACATCTTCATCATCGATGAATTAGATTGAATGTAAAACTTCAAGGGTCTTGCTTTGGTTGTAATTGGGCTTAGGTAAGGGTGGATGGATGAACATTTTAAGCTACTAGATTGGAAGAATTATAAAACTTTACCACATGAAACTTTTTTTCTTTTTCTTTTCTCAATTTTTCTTTTATTTTCTTCTTCTCTTATCTTTTTCTCTTTTCTTTTGTCTCTAAAAAAAAAGACTAATGAAATGAATGTTTTCTTTTGAATATTCTATTAACATCATTCAACTTTCTTCTTTAAATGGATTGACACATTTTGTGGTAAGCACTTAGAAACCTTCCATTAAGGGTTCAAAGAAAGGAAAACAACAATAGAATGGGTATAAGGCTTGTTATTTGGTAATTTTCCAATAAAAAAGTCTAAGGCTCAAAATTTGGCTTTCTAAGGATTATACCAAGGTAGGCTATTTAAGAAAGCGAAAAGTGGTTTTACCTAAACGCCCTTTGTGAAGTTAAACATTCAAGTCAAATTCAGAGATTCCAGACATGCATAACAAAGCAAGTTCTAGAAATATCAATCATGCATGGCAATCACTCAATTTAAGAAGAATAGAACACTGTGTTAAGGAGGTGCTTATTGGCTCAAAAAACTCACAGAAAAGCATGGTATTTTGGTATCAATTCTTATGCATTCTTCATTTAGCAACAAAAAACGAGACACCATCATAAAACTTTTCAAAGAAAAATCTAATCATGCTTATCTCTTTTATGCATTAAAACTCAAACTATAGATGCATCCTTAGCTTACAAAGTACTCAAACATATCAAATGAGACTAAAAAAATAAAAAAATTCTCCGTTAACCGACATGGTCTCATAGTCCAACTAAAATAGAATATCAAACTTTAGAACACTTCCTAGATTGTCCTAATCACGAGCAATGCAACAAAGATTCAACCATGAAGATCATGCTAAAAAAAATATATATATAATTCACCTAAAACATGCATAACATGCATAGTTCCACCCCCAAACTTAAAACATACATTGTCCTCTTCCATGTCTAGCACTACAAAATCTACAGGAAAGATAAACTTGTCAACCTTAACCAATACATCTTCTACAATACCTCTAGGATATGTGATAGATCGATCAGCTAACTGGAGAGATATGGTGGTAGGTTGCACCTCCCCCAAACCTAGTTTCCTGTATACAGATAAAGGCATCAAGTTAATGCTAGCTCCTAAGTCACATAAAGCTTTATAAGGAGAAGAAGAATTTCCCATAACACAGGGAATAGTAAAACTCCCTGGATCCTTTAATTTCTGAGGCAATTTTCTCTGAATGATGGCACTGCATTCCTCAGTAAGGTTGATTGTCTCGTAGGCCTCCAATTTCCTCTTGTTTGACATGATGTCTTTCATGAATTTTGCATAATGTGGCATTTGAGCAAGAGCATCTGCAAATGGGATATTAATATGAAGCTTTTTAAATATGTCTAAAAATTTAGAAAATTGAGATTCAAGTTTTTTCTTTTTAAACCGCTGAGGATAAGGAATAGAGTTAGGAACAAAAGGAACAGAAGACTTAGTAGATTGTTCAACTCCAGGTGATACAGTAGTCTTCTTTTGTTCTTCCTCAACCTGAATAAACACATTAGTAGATGGCTCTAGAGTGAACTCTTTTTCAGTAGACTTCTCAACAGGTTCTTTTGCAATCTCATCCACCAGCCTTCCACTTCTTAATGTGATAGCCTTGCAAGCTTTGCATTGCTCCCTTGGATTTACCTCAGTGTCACTAGGATATTTACCTTTATGGAGACAATTGATAGATGTGGTCATCTGACTCATTTGTACCTCCAAGTTCTTTATGGCTGCCCCATGACTAGTCATTGTGCTTTCCATTTGGTTGGCTCTACTTCTGGATTCTGTAACAAATGCTCCAACCAATTCTTCAAGGGATGGCTTCTTTTCAAGTTGTTGAGAAGTAGATGCAAAACCTGGTGGACTCTGCAAAACATTCTTTGTATTAGCATAGGAAAAATTCTCATGATTTATCAAACCTGGATGATAGTGGATAGGAAGATTATTTTGTATTTGTTGTCCTCCATAGTTGAAGTTTCTATTGTTCACATATTGGGCCTGCTCCAAGTTGTATTCTTCACCAGATGAAGGGGTATGAGTTGCTGCCAAGGCTGCAATAGATTGAGTAACACCTATTCCTGCAAGTTTGTTCATGGCATTAGTAAGAGATGCAATTTGAGCCTTAAGGGAACTTACCTCATCCACCTCATGGAGGTCAGCTACTGTTTTATAATTAGAGCGTTCATTTGGCCAATGATAGCTCGTATTTGCCATCTCCTCTAATAGTGTACGAGCTCCATCTACAGTTTTCTTCAGGATAGTTCCTCATGATGCTACATCTACAATTGTCTTAGTTTGTCCTGTGAGTCCATTGTAAAAAAATTGAATTTGTAGCCAGTCTGGATACCCATGCTCAGGACACTTCCTTATTAGTTCCTTGTACCTCTCCCATGCTTCAAACAATTGTTCACCCTCATTTTGTCTGAAGGTTCCTATCTGAAATCTAAGCTTGGCAGACTTAGCAGGTGAGAAAAATTTAGTTAAAAATGAATGTGCGAACTCCTCCCAAGTGGTGATGCTTCCTGGTTGTAATGATTCTAGCCAATCAGTTGCTTTTTCCTGTAAAGAAAAAGGAAAAAGACATAAGCGAATTGCATCAGTAGAAACACCATTAAACTTTACTGTGCTAGAAATTTCTAAGAATTTCTTCAAATGAGAATTGGGATCTTCAGTAGGACGGCCCCTGAATGCATTGTTCATGGCCATTTGAATCAGTCCTGTCTTCAACTCAAAATTGTTGGCATCTATAGGTGTGAGGACTATCTCAGATTGATTAAAGTCAAATGTGGGCTGAAAATAGTCCATAATGGCCTTGTTCTCCTGTAAGACCATATTTGGTTGTGCCATTGATTTGTCCTTCTCTTTATGAATTTTTCGATTTCTCTTGCAGGTCTTTTCTATCTCAAGATCGAAGGGAAGTAAGGAAACTCCCTTGTCTTTTCGCATAAACTGAAACACGAACCTGACAAGAAAAACACAAATAACAGAAAATTAATAAAAAATAAAAACAATCTAAAGTAAGATTTGTTGAATTCTCCACAATATCAATTGATCTAAATATGCCAGTCCCCGGCAACGGTGCCAAAAACTTGTTGCGTGATTTAATGCGTACCGCAAGTGTACGGGTCAAGTTTTAATATAGTGATTTAAGTAAAGAGTATCGTCCACGGGATTGAGTTTCTAGATCAATTGAATATCATAGGTACTAACCACAAATTCTATTTAGATTAAAAAGACTTTGAAGTTGAGTGAAAAATAAATGACTGAAAAGTAATGGAAAACCTGGAGAGAAAGCCTAGGGAATTGATTTCACCGAAAAGATTCATGCTTAATTAATCTATTAAACCAAAAAATAGTCATGCATACAATTATAAGCCAAGAAGTACAAAACTCATAAAAGACTCGCTAGAGCTCTATTAATTCTCTTCCCTTTCTGTCTAGTTTTTTTTTTTTTTTTTTGAACCACAGACCTCTTGGTCGTCAACACATACATATGCCCGCTGAGTCATGCTCGCTTTGGCCATGTCTGTCTAGTTTTAATAGAAAAGAAAGGCATTAAGCAACTTCTATTATCGGCCTCTAAGAGAATTCTTCATTTCCATGCAAGAATTTACAAGTAGTCAAGTGTTTGAGTTCTACTCTAAAATCTACTCTTTCAAGCTAGAATTAAAGCAATCAACAATTTATACTTTGGCCAAAAGATAAAAGCATTAAGCAAACAAACACAAGAACAATTGTTGCAATATGAAGAACATTAGATTAATCAAACATGAAAACTAAAACGATTACATCAATCCCCTAAGTATAAGTCTAGCTACTCATAATCACTAAAATCATGCTTAGACAATGTTTAGAATCCATAAAATAAACAATAAAATCAAAGGTAAAAGGAGAAAAACTCTTGTCGCGTGCCAAGCCTCGTTCCCGATGTGATTTGCACGTTCCCGAGCCTCTGAATCTCTTCTTCAGCTCTCTAGAGTGTCCCTCAGCCTTTCCAATGAGTGTATGTCGAAATTAGGAATAACTCTCCCAATTGGCTCCCCTTTGAATGAAGACAACATGCCTTTTTATAATAGACTAATCTTCCCAATCTAATAAGGAATACATGTTTTAATTAGATTAGGAATCTAATCAATTTAGGAATTCCAAATTAAATTAGGAATATTTTTTCTATTCAAACATGCCCAAAATAAGATCAAATAGGATAAAACCGGATAAAATTTATGATAGGATAAAATCGGATAAGATATGATAAAATCCATATCTAATCTTTGGATTTTTAACTTGATTCTCTTTTTCTCTTCACATAAATCTTCTAAATTATCAGTTTTGCTCCAAATGCTCGATATCTATAAAATTAGAGAATGTCAACGTGAAAACAATCATTTAAGCCTCAAAACTAGCATAAAATAGGTCCTAAAAATAGCTCATTTTGTGTTCTATCAAATACCCCCAAACTTAAGCTTTTGCTAGTCCCCGAGCAAAATAAAACTAACCATTAAATGAAACAATGATGCATGCTCGTGACTCGAACCTCGGTGTTTTTAAGACAAATAAACCACAAAAGAAGGCATATTAAACCACGACCTATCAACAATAAATTTTAAAAATCAAAACATTTGATCTTTTGCATGTGTGCTCACTTTTCTTCCCTTTATATCTATGAATACCAATAAAACTAAACATACATCAGTAACTTGAGTCAAAGTGACAATCAAGAGATTAAGCAATCATAGACTTCAATTCTATAACAAAAAACTCAAGCATCTCATAAAATTACTAAAATCGAATGCACAAGACTTGATACCCTCACATAGAATCACTCAAAACACTCAACTGTTTAGGGCATATGAAAGATAAACGCTCAAACCAAAACATAAGAGACATTTACCATAAGCTTGCTAATATATCACATCTTCATCATCGATGAATTAGATTGAATGTAAAACTTCAAGGGTCTTGCTTTGGTTGTAATTGGGCTTAGGTAAGGGTGGATGGATGAACATTTTAAGCTACTAGATTGGAAGAATTATAAAACTTTACCACATGAAACTTTCTTTTCTTTTTCTTTTCTCAAATTTTCTTTTCTTTTCTTCTTCTCTTATCTTTTTCTCTTTTCTTTTGTCTCTAAAAAAAAAGACTAATGAAATGAATGTTTTCTTTTGAATATTCTATTAACATCATTCAACTTTCTTCTTTAAATGGATTGACACATTTTGTGGTAAGCACTTATAAACCTTCCATTAAGGGTTCAAAGAAAGGAAAACAACAAGAGAATAGGTATAAGGCTTGTTATGTGGTAATTTTCCAATAAAAAAGTCTAAGGCTCAAAATTTGGCTTTCTAAGGATTATACCAAGGTAGGCTATTGTTACGTCTCCAAAAGTGACCTTTTTAGGACTTAATTATCTTAGAAAGATGTTCACTCTTAGGTGTTTTTGATAGCATTTAGCCTAAACCTATGCTTAAATATGAGAATTAGAAGAAGGTAGCTAAATTAGGACTTATGTACAATAGGAAAGAAAAGGGTTGAAAACCGAAGGAAAAGAATGAAAAACAAGCATTGCGATAGCATTGCGGAAACATTGCTGAAACCGCAATGTTTCAAGTGAAAACCGTAAGTTGACTGATCTTTTTCTGTTAATTTCCGTTATTTCAGGGATTCGTTCTTTCTCCTCCATCTATTCTGAAGTACGACGTTGAAGATTGATGGTTCTCCTTGGCCCAAATGCACCTGCAGATTACTATAAATAGGGGTCAAAGTCGAGGGTTCAAGCATCATCCAAAAGCGTAGAAGTCTTCTCGCAGCTCTATCTTTCTTCGTGTTTTCCTTTGCCGTCTGTTGGTGTGAGAGTCTCAGCTGTTGGAATCGACAATCTGATAGGAAGGAGAGAAGATTCATCTTCTCTCCCGATTGGATTCATCCAAGCAAAGCTGTTCTTTCATCCCCTTCAGCCGAGGCGGTTGCGACGAGGCTTTCAAGCATCATTTACTGCTTTCTGTCTTTCAATTCTAAATTCCAGTTCTGTTTAGTTGCTATTTCTCTTCTAATAGCTAGATCATTTCATTTCGTTGCTGTCTGTCTTTACATTATTTACTTTAAGCTTCCCTTTTTGTTCATTCAAACAATCAAGTAAACAAAGCACAATTCTCCATTTCACAGTCTCTTCGCTTTGCTGTTACTGTTTTTCCCTTACTGTTTGTCTTCAATTCTCTTCTAAGCATGTCTAGTTTATCTCTTCTTTCTGTTCTTCCTATATCCATGAGTAACTAAGTCACATAGGGGCATGCTAATGACAACACTACAGGCTAAAAAACGTGAACCAAGCATGTAGGATAGCTCTCGAAGCATTGATTGTATGTAAGCTTCATCCCACGGGCAATTTCGATTGGCCATCCATTTTGTCCAAAGAACTCCTAACCTCTGGAAGGAGTAAGAGTTCAGAGTCATACTATCATGCTAGCCTTTCAAGGTAGCCAGGAAACGGCCTAGGAATAGGCGTTTCCCTAGTACAAACCATATTTTTCTGCCTTAACAAGATGCTTAAGACCTTACTTGGACATGAGTAAACTAAAGAATCTAATGCATGAAATCGGAAGATACATGAGAATGAGATAGTTTGATGCATAGTGAGTTGATCCAGTGCTTGAGAATCGTATGAAAAAGCCTATAGGATAGTCGTTAGTAGCCCTTAATTCATCATTTTACACACTTTCGTTGTTAATTAAATTGCGGTAGAATTGCTGTTTCCGCAATTCTGCTAAAGTTACAATTCTGTCTAGCCATTTTTGTCTTCATTTATTAGTCTCGTCTCTTTTCGTTTGAGTTTAGCTTTAACTTGCACTTGTTTATGTTGCTACCCTCTACATATTCAGTAGGAAATAGACAATTTAAAACCAATTCTACACCATCGAATCCACCCTTTCTTTCTTAACTCTACACTTCACGAGTAGCTTAAAATAAATCTCTGTGGGAAAAAGAATGAAAAAATACTTATTACTTGCTATAAGTTCATGTATGCTTGCATGTTCTGAGTGCTCTTTCTATCTTATTGCTTATTTATTTTAACACATTGAGCACGCAACAAGTTTTTGGCGCCGCTGCCGGGGATTTATTTAAGTGAAAACGAAGTTTGTTAAGTTTGAAACACCGAGCTTATTGTCTATTGTAACTAATCTAGTTTCATTTCTTTTTCAGGTACCGTCGGGTTAGTTTATGAGTGAGCATTCAAGTAGTGATCTAGAGTTCAATCCTGAGCCTGAGAGATTACTTAGGGCCAGAAATAGAGCCAAGAAACGTCTCTTTAACCAACCCCCTTTACCTCAAGTAATTGCGGGAACCGCAATTCCTCCGCAATTGTCTCAAGAAGAAATGGCTGGAATAATTCCAAATCCGGTGCCTGTCACTCGCAACCCCATCGAAATAGCGAATGATAAGGATAGCGCCATACTCTCTTACCTGGTACCTATGCCTGGGGAGCTGAACCCCAGCATAATCCGTCTTGAAATCACTGCCCACTCATTCGAGTTGAAGCCAGTGATGTTCCAAATGTTGTCCACTGTGGGACAATTCTTTGGAGTGGCAAATGAGGACCCCCACAACCATCTTAGAAACTTCTTAGGAGTCAGTGATACATTCATCATCCCTGGAGTTTCCCAAGAAGCCTTGAGGCTATACCTTTTCCCTTACTCTTTGAGGGACAAAGCCAAAACATGGTTGAACTCATTACCCTCAGGATCAGTCCTTAATTGGACAGACTTAGCAGAGAAATTCCTAGTCAAATACTTCCCACCTGATAGGAATTCTACCTTTCGTGATGACATAATCAAGTTCAAACAAGCTGATACTGAGTCTCTTCACGAAGCTTGGACAAGGTTTAAAGATCTTCTTCTTAAATGTTCACACCATGGCATCCCATGGTGTATCCAAATAGAGGTCTTTTTCAAAGGATGCAACCCCAACACTAGACAAGTCTTAAACTCATCTGCTGGAGGTTCCATGTTGTCCAAGAGTTACAACGAGGCCTATGAGATCTTGGAGAAGATCTCAGCATCTCACTGTAGGTGGTCAGATGATCCAGTTGAGCCAACTAGAGCTCAAGACAAGGATGCTCTAAGTGCAATGAGCAGCCAAATAAATGCCCTGACCAACCTAGTTAAGCAAATGGCTCAAGCCAATCTCCAAACAAGTGTCAACACCGCCACAGCCATGTCAATGGGCACCCAACCAAGTCAAGGTGAGACACTTATCTGTGGATTCTGTGGGGAAGGGCACCTGTATGAATACTGCCCTGGGAATCCATCCTCAGTCTGCTATATTGGAAGCCAACAGCAGCCTAGGAACAACCCCTACTCTAATACTTACAACCCTGGTTGGAGGAACCACCCAAACCTGTCATGGGGTGGCCAACAGAATGCTAACCAAAATCCTAACCAACCAAGGCCGAGTGGAACACCTGGTTTCACTCCCCAACATAACCAATCCATGTATCAAAAACCATACAACCAACCTGTAGGATCTTCTGTAGAAAACTTACTCAAGGAATATATAGCCAAGAATGATGCCACTCTACAGAGCCAGCAAGCTACTCTTAGGAGCCTAGAGAACCAAATAGGGCAACTAGCCAATGAAATCAAAAGTAGGCCCCAAGGTAGGCTTCCTGCTGACACTGAAGTGCCAAGAAGAGATGGTAAAG
This sequence comes from Herpetospermum pedunculosum, assembly GCA_028017165.1. Taxonomy (NCBI): domain Eukaryota; kingdom Viridiplantae; phylum Streptophyta; class Magnoliopsida; order Cucurbitales; family Cucurbitaceae; genus Herpetospermum; species Herpetospermum pedunculosum. The sequence continues at coordinate 38,010,373 of CM051522.1, forward strand.
AGCAAGTTTAAGCAATTGAACTTAGAAGTGGTAGACCATTGGTGAGCAGCACCAAGGACACACCAAAGAGAGTAGAGAACACTGAGTCTAGTGCTCCACTGGAGTCTCTGCCAAACCAAGGTCCACCAACAACAAGCACATCAGGAACAAGGCTAGAGCCAATTATTGAGGAGATAGAAGAAATTCCAAGGCCTCCACCTATCCTAAGGCGACCTGACGTGCCTGCATACGTGCCACCACCTCCATTTCCTAGAAGGCTTAGGAAGAAGCAGGAACAGGAAGTGCACTTTAATAAATTCTTAGAAATTCTTAAGCAAGTGCATGTCAACATTCCTTTTGTAGAAGTTTTACAGTCTATGCCTTCCTATGTAAAGTTTTTGAAAGATATTATTACTAACAAAAAAATAATTGGTGAGTTTGAAACAGTAAACCTCACTGAGGAGTGCAGTGCCATACTCCAGAACAAGCTACCCAAGAAGGAGAAGGATCCTGGTTCCTTCACCTTACCTGTAGAGCTAGGAGGCAAGCACGTGGGCAGAGCGCTTTGTGACCTGGGCGCCAGCATAAACCTCATGCCCCTATCACTATTCCGCCAGTTGGGAATAGGAGAAGCACGTCCAACCACTATCACTTTACAACTAGCAGACAGATCCATTGCATACCCTGAAGGTAAGATTGAGGATATTCTAGTGAAAGTTGACAAATTTATTTTCCTTGCAGATTTCATTATCCTGGATTATGAAGCAGACAAGGAGGTCCCTATCCTATTAGGCAGACCGTTTCTTGCCACAGGTAGGGCCCTGATCGACGTCCAAAAAGGTGAGCTCACTATGAGGGTTCATGATGAAGAGGTGAAATTTAGTGTGTATAAAGCTTTAAGGTACCCCTCTGACCTTGAATCCTGTGCTAGCATGGACGTTGTAGATTCTTTAATGGAAGAACAACTGGAGCATGTGTTATTAACCAAGCATGCTAATGAATATGTAGGATTAGAATTAACTGACTTAAACATAGCTGAGATAATGGACATACCTGTAAATAACCCTCAGCATGTTTGTATGAACATTGACTTAACTGAGAAATCTTTGAATCCATTAAAACCATCCATTGAGCATCCACCTGTCTTAGAATTAAAACCTCTCCCCACTCACCTCAAGTATGCATATTTAGGAAGTAATGATACCTTGCCTGTAATTATTTCTTCTAAATTAAGTGAAAAGCATGAGGTTGAACTGATTTTACTACTTAAGCAACATAGGAAGGCTATTGCATGGACTATTGCTGATATTAGAGGCATTAGCCCTTCTTATTGCATGCATAAGATTATACTAGAGGAAGAGCATACACCTAGAGTAGATCACCAACGTAGGCTGAATCCCTCTATGAAAGAGGTAGTTAAGAAAGAAATAATTAAATGGTTAGATGCTGGTGTGATCTTCCCTATAGATAGTAGTCAGTGGGTGAGCCCTATACAATGTGTACCTAAGAAGGGGGGGATGACTGTGGTAGTCAATGAGAACAATGAACTGATTCCAACTAGGACTGTCACGGGATGGAGAGTATGTATGGATTATAGGAAACTAAATAAAGAAACTAAAAAAGACCACTTCCCTCTACCATTCATTGACCAAATGTTAGACAGAATAGCTGGTAGAGCCTACTACTGCTTCTTAGACGGTTACTCAGGTTATAACCAGATCACTATAGACCCTAAGGATCAAGAGAAGACTACCTTCACTTGCCCTTTTGGAACTTTTGCCTTTCGCAGAATGCCTTTTGGCTTATGCAATGCACCGGCAACATTCCAAAGGTGCATGTTGGCAATCTTTTCTGATTTAAATGAGTCCATGATAGAGATATTCATGGATGATTTCTCAGTCTTTGGGGATTCATTTACAAACTGTCTAGAGAACCTAGGACAAGTCCTGGCTAGGTGTGAGGAGACCAACCTAGTCCTAAATTGGGAAAAGTGCCATTTCATGGTGGATGAAGGGATTGTCTTAGGTCATAGAGTGTCAAGAGCAGGAGTTGAGGTCGATAGGGCCAAGATAGAAATCATAGAGAAGTTGGTAGAGCCTCAGAATGTCAAGGCCATTAGAAGTTTCTTAGGGCATGCTGGCTTCTACAGAAGGTTCATTAAGGACTTTTCTAAGATAGCCAAGCCTCTGTGTGAGCTTCTAGAGCTAAATAGGCCATTCATCTTCTCTAAGGAATGTTTAGTAGCTTGGAACACCCTTAAGAAAGCACTAGTCACAGCACCTATTATAGTAGGGCCAGATTGGGATCTCCCATTTGAGATGTTATGTGATGCTAGTGACTATGCTGTAGGGGTTATGTTAGGACAGAAGATTGACAAGTTAACACACCCTGTATATTATGCTAGTAAAACACTTAATGAGGCTCAATGTAATTATACAACCACTGAGAAAGAGATGCTAGCTGTAGTGTTTGCTTGTGAGAAATTTAGGAACTATATTGTAGGCACTAGGACAATAGTGTACACTGACCATTCTGCCTTAAAGTACCTCATGAGGAAGGCTGATGCTAAGCCTAGGTTGATTAGGTGGGTACTGCTGCTGCAATAGTTTGATCAAGACATTAGAGACAAGAAAGGAAGTGAAAATGTGGTTGCGGATCATCTTTCTAGATTGCAGCATAATTGCGAAAAAATTGCGGAACCCGCAATTTCTGATGCTTTTATTGATGAACATGTCTTTGTATTGACTCATCGTGATAACGATGAGGAACCGTGGTTTGCTGACATTGCTAACTTCCTTGCATCACAAGTACTACCAGCTTTCAAGGGAGGACAAGAGAAGAAGAGGTTCCTTCATGAAGCAAGGAAATTCATATGGGATGACCCCACACTTTACAAAACATGTGCTGACGGCTTGCTAAGGAAGTGTGTTTCAGCTGCTGAGGCGAAGTCTGTGCTGCAGCACTGCCACACAGCTCCTTATGGTGGACACTTTGGTGGCCAAAGAACAGCTGCAAAGGTATTTCAGAGTGGCTACTATTGGCCAACAATCTTCAAGGATGCCCACAACTATGCCCACAGCTGTGATGAATGCCAAAGGACAGGTAACCTCAGTCGCAAGGATGAAATGCCTCTCACCTACATCTTAGAGTTGGAGCTCTTTGATGTATGGGGCATTGACTTCATGGGACCATTTCCCCCATCCTCAGGTAACCTTTACATATTAGTGGCAGTAGACTATGTATCCAAGTGGGTAGAGGCCATAGCATGTCCCAATAATGATGCCAAAACAGTCATAACATTCTTGCATAGGCACATTTTTACTAGGTTTGGAACACCACGTGCTATCATTAGTGATGAGGGGACACATTTCATTAATAAAGCTATGGAGAGAGTGTTGGCTAAGTATAACATTAGACATCGCGTAGCCACTCCCTATCACCCACACTCGAATGGTCAGGCTGAAATTTCTAATAGGGAGATTAAGAACATCCTAGAAAAAGTGGTCAAACCTAATAGAAAGGACTGGTCATTTAAACTCGAGGATGCACTTTGGGCGTATAGGACTGCATATAAGACACCCTTAGGTATGTCTCCTTACAGACTTGTGTATGGTAAAGCTTGTCATCTTCCATTTGAGTTAGAAATTAAGGCATTTTGGGCACTAAAAGAGTTGAATTATTGCGTGACCGATGCGGGAACGTTGCGGTCTCTGCAATTACATGAGCTTGATGAGCTTAGACATATGTCGTATGAAAATGCCAAAATGTATAAGGAAAAGACTAAGATTTGGCACGATAGTAGACTTAGGATCAAGGACTTTAAGAAAGGCCAACTTGTTTTATTATTTAACTCACGATTGAGGTTGTTTCCAGGCAAACTAAAGTCCAGATGGTCAGGTCCTTTCATGATTACTAATGTGTTTGTTCATGGTGCCATCGAGATAAAGAACCTGCAGCAAGGTCAACCATTCATGGTTAATGGTGCAAGGTTGAAGCACTACTATGAGGAAGGAGATGTGAAAACTCTCTCGGCCTTCCTCTTGACTGAAGCATGAAATTAAGAACGAGAGAGGACGAGTGATTGCTGTGCTCGTCAACATGAGGCTCATGCCTTAGTTTATTTTTTTGCGATTTTCCGGTTATCATTTGTGTATAAGTTTGTATGATTTTATTTCTTTTTGTAGGGAATCAATAGAGGGAATCAAGGAGATTAAATCCAGCTTTAAAAATCAAGAAGATATTAGGCCAAATCAAAGATACGGTTGAGCAAAGATTGAAATTTAAATGGAAAAATCTCCAACGGTCACTAGAATTGCGCTGGATTTGCAGGATCCGCAAAAATATAGCCGTTGGGATTTTTCCGTTTTCTTTATATCCGTTAGAAGGCGCGTTGATCTGTACGATTCTCCCATTATCTGAACTCCTAGAAAGCTGCGATTCTCTTCATCTGTGATTCTTCTCCACAAACCTCCACGATTCAATAATGGTACTCACGAGGGCTGAAAGATCTGCGGCCAAGAAGAAGGCTGACGAAGCTGAAACGGCTGCGAGAGATGCACTGCTTGCCTTGGCTGAGGCTGATGCTGCGCGCACCGAACGCCTTCCCAAACTTCCGATTCGCAAGAAGAAGTGGAAGGTCGTCACAGAGATACCTGTTGGACCCTCTGAACCAGCAGGCACACCCAAGAAGCGCAGATGGAGTGTCGCGGTGGCCGCAGAACCGAGCAAAGAAAAGACTCCCTCTGTGGAGAGTCAAGAAACTGATCGTGTGTCCCACGATTCGGCCAAGAAGAGTTCTTCGCCATCTGCACCACCAGCGCACAGCTCTTCACCATCACCACCAGCGCATAGCCCTGAACTGCCTTCATCACCGCAGAGTTCTGAGCATACTCCGCCAGAAGAGAGCCCTGAGGCATCACCCACTCCCCCACAACATGACCCTGAATTCCCGTATGGTGAATATCAAGAGTCGACGCAGGGCAGTGGGGAAGGTGAGGAAGAGGAGGTTTTCTCTCCTATGAGGGAAGCTAGCCCGGAGAGTCTTGAACAGAAGGATGACTCAATGGAGGAGACACTGGGGGCGTGCCTCCAGCAGATCACCATCAAGGCAAAGCTCAAGAAGAAGAAGAAGGCCACGATTCTCAAGGCCAAGCGGTCCAAGAAGCTGAAAAAGAAGAAGGCCAAGAGGGCGCCTTCATCAGAGAAGGAAAGCACTGAGCCATCGCTCAAGAAACTCAAGGTTGAGGCTGCGGAGTCAGCCAAACCAACAGACAAAGGGAAGGCCAAGCTTTACCCTGAAGATGAGCCTCACTCAGTGAGGTATGTGTCCTCTGACGCTGAGTCCAGAGGCATTGAGCTAAGGAAGAGGGAGTTGCTGCACGAGAAGGGCTTCCTCGACAGACCTGCTGACCTGCCGCAGTTCTTGCGCGCAGGAATTACAAACCACGGATGGGAGGAGTTTTGCAGACCGCCTAATCCAGCTTACACAAGCATGGTGTATGATTTCTACGCCAATGTGCTTAGCCCGGAGGACGGCCTGTCTGTGGTCAAAGGGGTAGAAGTGGACTTCTCAGCAAAGGCCATCAACGAAGCCTATGGTCTCAAGGGCCAAAAACATACAGATTATGCAAGGATTGTTGATGAGCCTACTGATGCTGTCTTGGAGGAGGCCATTCGGACCATTGGATAGCCTGAGGCATCCTGGACCGTGTCGCGCAATGGGAGGCACACTCTCATGAGTGCCAACCTCACAGCTAAGGCGACTGTTTGGTTTTCTTTCGTGAGAAGGAAACTGTCCCCAATGACTCATGAGACCACCATCAACCAGAGCAGATCGCTGCTGGTATATGCGATAATGAGAGGTCTCACGATCAACGTGGGAGAAGTCATTGCTGCTGCCATTACTGAGTGCGCCAAGAAGGGTAAGGGTCCATTGTTTTTCCCTAATACTATAACTAAACTCTGTTTGCTTGCAGGAGTCCCTATGGAGCGAATGGAGCAGCAGATGGCTTACACGGGCCACTTGGAGTTACCTGCTGGCTTAAGGCTGAAGAGGAAGGGGAATATGGAATTCGAGTTGGATAGATTGGCTGCTGATCATTCGCTGTCCATGGCTTGCCTGATGGATATGCAGAAGAGGATGGCTCAATGGGCCACTTACGCGCAGGCACGGGACAAGGAAGTTGCTGACCAACTTGGGTGCATCTTCCCTGACTTCCCCACGAATCTCCTGAATCCATGGGTGCCTCCACGACCACGACGACCTGATGAGGATGAAGACATCTGAGTGCTGGTTTGAATTGCACTGAAGGGAGTATTGCTGTTCCCTTAGAAAAAAAACAAAATCTGCTTTCTGTTTGATCATGAGAATTATGCTGTTTTTAGTGAAATTTTGATCTGTTTTAGTTGCTTAGTTTTACGTTTTTAAATTGCCTAGTATAACCTGCTGCTAGCTGATTAGGTAGGATAGTTTAGGTTTATTTTTGTCGAGCTTGAATGACTGGATAAAGCATGCTTAGGGGCCTTAGTGACTGATATATCTGCCCTGGCTTGATTGCGAAATAATTGCGGTTCCCGCAATTTTTATTACTGAATGCATGTTTTGGACTGTCTGTTTAGCTAGGTTGTGATCTGTTTCAATTCTATCTTTTGCTGCTTTCATGACTACCTTATATAGCTTATCTAAATGCATGCTGGATGAGTGTCATAAGACACCCTTTGATAGTTTAAATTAACCTCTAAAAAGCTCAGCATGCATAGCTGTAAGTCCTTGCCTGTCTGTTTTTTTTTCAATTTTCTGCTGCTGTGATATTTTCTTTTAGAATGTTCTGCCTATGCCTAGGACTTTTAAATTCTCTTTGTTTTACCTTAGACTAGATGCTTCTAGGATAGTTTGGGGGTGTGCCACCTCAGACACTCATTGAGGACAATGAGTAGTGTTAGTTTGGGGGAGGCCACCCTAGGCCTAGGAACATTCCTCTCTCCCTCAAAACATAAGCATTCTTCTTCTCCTTGACAAAAATAATGAACTGAAAAAAAAAATGAAAAATAGAATAAAGAGGGGAGTCTCTCTTAGGTTGCTGAGTAATCAGTGCCAAGTGTGTAACCCACAAGTGGCATTGCATCAAAAGGCAACCAAAGGAAAGGCTCCACCTAAGAAAGAAAAAAGGAAAAGAGTAGGGAAGAAGAATGTATACCTAGGAGTTGCAACTTTGTGGCTTAGATGTCCTGTTTAAAAAGAACTCTGATCCTCAATTAGCTAAGAGCAAAGTTGTAGCTTGTAGGGTTGTTTAGGGAGATGAGTGTATATCCAATGTAGTGATGCCAGGGCTTAGGTTGTTCTCTAAAAGTACTACTGTCACCATTAATACTAAGACTGGCATGACTCTAAGGAATCCTAGGTAGCTCATAAGTATAAACTAGAAGCATGTACTGAGTCTGGGGTAAAGCTAGGTAGAATTTGAAACCTTAGGGATAGTGGCAGGATATGACAAAAGCAGGTAGATCAGGGTAGGGAGTTAATAAAGACAGTAGGAGTATTGGGCATGCGAAATCAGAAGAAGCTAGATGAGAGGGTAGTTTTAAGCTTAGAAGTGTGTCACAGGACAGCACTGCTGTAGATAAGAATATAGGGAGTTAGTAAGTGGTTAAAGAAGAAGAAATAGCAGCCTAGGAAAGTCCTTAGATTGCTCGAGGACAAGCAAAACCTTAAGTTTGGGGGTGTGTTACGTCTCCAAAAGTGACCTTTTTAGGACTTAATTATCTTAGAAAGATGTTCACTCTTAGGTGTTTTTGATAGCATTTAGCCTAAACCTATGCTTAAATATGAGAATTAGAAGAAGGTAGCTAAATTAGGACTTATGTACAATAGGAAAGAAAAGGGTTGAAAACCGAAGGAAAAGAATGAAAAACAAGCATTGCGATAGCATTGCGGAAACATTGCTGAAACCGCAATGTTTCAAGTGAAAACCGTAAGTTGACTGATCTTTTTCTGTTAATTTCTGTTATTTCAGGGATTCGTTCTTTCTCCTCCATCCATTCTGAAGTACGACGTTGAAGATTGATGGTTCTCCTTGGCCCAAATGCACCTGCAGATTACTATAAATAGGGGTCAAAGTCGAGGGTTCAAGCATCATCCAAAAGCGTAGAAGTCTTCTCGCAGCTCCATCTTTCTTCGTGTTTTCCTTTGCCGTCTGTTGGTGTGAGAGTCTCAGCTGTTGGAATCGACAATCTGATAGGAAGGAGAGAAGATTCATCTTCTCTCCCGATTGGATTCATCCAAGCAAAGCTATTCTTTCATCCCCTTCAGCTGAGGCGGTTGCGACGAGGCTTTCAAGCATCATTTACTGCTTTCTGTCTTTCAATTCTAAATTCCAGTTCTGTTTAGTTGCTATTTCTCTTCTAATAGCTAGATCATTTCATTTCGTTGCTGTCTGTCTTTACATTATTTACTTTAAGCTTCCCTTTTTGTTCATTCAAACAATCAAGTAAACAAAGCACAATTCTCCATTTCACAGTCTCTTCGCTTTGCTGTTACTGTTTTTCCCTTACTGTTTGTCTTCATTTCTCTTCTAAGCATGTCTAGTTTATCTCTTCTTTCTGTTCTTCCTATATCCATGAGTAACTAAGTCACATAGGGGCATGCTAATGACAACACTACAGGCTAAAAAACGTGAACCAAGCATGTAGGATAGCTCTCGAAGCATTGATTGTATGTAAGCTTCATCCCACGGGCAATTTCGATTGGCCATCCATTTTGTCCAAAGAACTCCTAACCTCTGGAAGGAGTAAGAGTTCAGAGTCATACTATCATGCTAGCCTTTCAAGGTAGCCAGGAAACGGCCTAGGAATAGGCGTTTCCCTAGTACAAACCATATTTTTCTGCCTTAACAAGATGCTTAAGACCTTACTTGGACATGAGTAAACTAAAGAATCTAATGCATGAAATCGGAAGATACATGAGAATGAGATAGTTTGATGCATAGTGAGTTGATCCAGTGCTTGAGAATCGTATGAAAAAGCCTATAGGATAGTCGTTAGTAGCCCTTAATTCATCATTTTACACACTTTCGTTGTTAATTAAATTGCGGTAGAATTGCTGTTTCCGCAATTCTGCTAAAGTTACAATTCTGTCTAGCCATTTTTGTCTTCATTTATTAGTCTCGTCTCTTTTCGTTTGAGTTTAGCTTTAACTTGCACTTGTTTATGTTGCTACCCTCTACATATTCAGTAGGAAATAGACAATTTAAAACCAATTCTACACCATCGAATCCACCCTTTCTTTCTTAACTCTACACTTCACGAGTAGCTTAAAATAAATCTCTGTGGGAAAACGAATGAAAAAATACTTATTACTTGTTATAAGATCATGTATGCTTGCATGTTCTGAGTGCTCTTTCTATCTTATTGCTTATTTATTTTAACACATTGAGCACGCAACAGCTATTTAAGAAAGCTAAAAGTGGTTTTACCTAAACGCCCTTTGTGAAGTTAAACATTCAAGTCAAATTCAGAGATTCTAGACATGCATAACAAAGCAAGTTCTAGAAATATCAATCATGCATGGCAATCACTCAATTTAAGAAGAATAGAACACTGTGTTAAGGAGGTGCTTATTGGCTCAAAAAACTCACAGAAAAGCATGGTATTTTGGTATCAATTCTTATGCATTCTTCATTTAGCAACAAAAAACGAGACACCATCATAAAACTTTTCAAAGAAAAATCTAATCATGCTTATCTCTTTTATGCATTAAAACTCAAACTATAGATGCATCCTTAGCTTACAAAGTACTCAAACATATCAAATGAGACTAAAAAAATAAAAAAATTCTCCGTTAACCGACATGGTCTCATAGTCCAACTAAAATAGAATATCAAACTTTAGAACACTTCCTAGATTGTCCTAATCACGAGCAATGCAACAAAGATTCAACCATGAAGATCATGCTAAAAAAATATATATATATAATTCACCTAAAACATGCATAACATGCATAGTTCCACCCCCAAACTTAAAACATACATTGTCCTCTTCCATGTCTAGCACTACAAAATCTACAGGAAAGATAAACTTGTCAACCTTAACCAATACATCTTCTACAATACCTCTAGGATATGTGATAGATCGATCAGCTAGCTGAAGAGATATGGTGGTAGGTTGCCCCCAAACCTAGTTTCCTGTATATAGATAAAGGCATCAAGTTAATGCTAGCTCCTAAGTCACATAAAGCTTTATAAGGAGAAGAAGAATTTCCCATAACACAAGGAATAGTAAAACTCCATGGATCCTTTAATTTCTGAGGCAATTTTCTCTGAATGATGGCACTGCATTCCTCAGTAAGGTTGATTGTCTCGTAGGCCTCCAATTTCCTCTTGTTTGACATGATGTCTTTCATGAATTTTGCATAATGTGGCATTTGAGCAAGAGCATCTGCAAATGGGATATTAATATGAAGCTTTTTAAATATGTCTAAAAATTTAGAAAATTGAGATTCAAGTTTTTTCTTTTTAAACCGCTGAGGATAAGGAATAGAGTTAGGAACAAAAGGAACAGAAGACTTAGTAGATTGTTCAACTTCAGGTGATACAGTAGTCTTCTTTTGTTCTTCCTCAACCTGAATAAACACATTAGTAGATGGCTCTAGAGTGAACTCTTTTTCAGTAGACTTCTCAACAGGTTCTTTTGCAATCTCATCCACTAGCCTTCCACTTCTTAATGTGATAGCCTTGCAAGCTTTGCATTGCTCCCTTGGATTTACCTCAGTGTCACTAGGATATTTACCTTTATGGAGACAATTGATAGATGTGGTCATCTGACTCATTTGTACCTCCAAGTTCTTTATGGCTGCCCCATGACTAGTCATTGTGCTTTCCATTTGGTTGGCTCTACTTCTGGATTCTGTAACAAATGCTCCAACCAATTCTTCAAGGGATGGCTTCTTTTCAAGTTGTTGAGAAGTAGATGCAAAACCTGGTGGAGACTGCAAAACATTCTTTGTATTAGCATAGGAAAAATTCTCATGATTTCTCAAACCTGGATGATAGTGGATAGGAAGATTATTTTGTATTTGTTGTCCTCCATAGTTGAAGTTTCTATTGTTCCCATATTGGGCCTGCTCCAAGTTGTATTCTTCACCAGATGAAGGGGTATGAGTTGCTGCCAAGGCTGCAATAGATTGAGTAACACCTATTCCTGCAAGTTTGTTCATGGCATTAGTAAGAGATGCAATTTGAGCCTTAAGGGAACTTACCTCATCCACCTCATGGAGGCCAGCTACTGTTTTATAATTAGAGCGTTCATTTGGCCAATGATAGCTCGTATTTGCCATCTCCTCTAATAGTGTACGAGCTACATCTACAGTTTTCTTCAGGATAGTTCCTCATGATGCTGCATCTATAATTGTCTTAGTTTGTCCTGTGAGTCCATTGTAAAAATATTGAATTTGTAGCCAGTCTTGATACCTATGCTCAGGACACTTCCTTATTAGTTCCTTGTACCGCTCCCATGCTTCAAACAATTGTTCACCCTCATTTTGTCTGAAGGTTCCTATCTCAGTTCTAAGCTTGGCAGACTTAGCAGGTGAGAAAAATTTAGTTAAAAATGAATGTGCCAACTCCTCCCAAGTGGTGATGCTTCCTGGTTGTAATGATTCTAGCCAATCAGTTGCTTTTTCCTGTAAAGAAAAAGGAAAAAGACGTAAGCGAATTGCATCAGTAGAAACACCATTAAACTTTACTGTGCTAGAAATTTCTAAGAATTTCTTCAAATGAGAATTGGGATCTTCAGTAGGACGGCCCCTGAATGCATTGTTCATGGCCATTTGAATCAGTCCTGTCTTCAACTCAAAATTGTTGGCATCTATAGGTGTGAGGACTATCCCAGATTGATTAAAGTCAAATGTGGGCTGAAAATAGTCCATAATGGCCTTGTTCTCCTGTAAGACCATATTTGGTTGTGCCATTGATTTGTCCTTCTCTTTATGAATTTTTCTATTTCTCTTGCAGGTCTTTTCTATCTCAAGATCGAAGGGAAGTAAGGAAACTCCCTTGTCTTTTCGCATAAACTGAAACACGAACCTGACAAGAAAAACACAAATAACAGAAAATTAATAAAAAATAAAAACAATCTAAAGTAAGATTTGTTGAATTCTCCACAATATCAATTGATCTAAATATGCCAGTCCCCAGCAACGGCGCCAAAAACTTGTTGCGTGATTTAATGCGTACCGCAAGTGTACGGGTCAAGTTTTAATATAGTGATTTAAGTAAAGAGTATCGTCCACAGGATTGAGTTTCTAGATCAATTGAATACCATAGGTACTAACCACAAATTCTATTTAGATTAAAAAGACTTTGAAGTTGAGTGAAAAATAAATGACTGAAAAGTAATGGAAAACCTGGAGAGAAAGCCTAGAGAATTGATTTCACCGAAAAGATTCATGCTTAATTAATCTATTAAACCAAAAAATAGTCATGCATACAATTATAAGCCAAGAAGTACAAAACTCATAAAAGACTCGCTAGAGCTCTATTAATTCTCTTCCCTTTCTGTCTAGTTTTTTTTTTTTTTTTTGAACCACAGACCTCTAGGTCGTCAACACATACATATGCCCGCTGAGCCATGCTCGCTTTGGCCATATCTGTCTAGTTTTAATAGAAAAGAAAGGCATTAAGCAACTTCTATTATCGGCCTCTAAGAGAATTCTTCATTTGCATGCAAGAATTTACAAGTAGTCAAGTGTTTGAGTTCTACTCTAAAATCTACTCTTTCAAGCTAGAATTAAAGCAATCAACAATTTATACTTTGGCCAAAAGATAAAAGCATTAAGCAAACAAACACAAGAACAATTGTTGCAATATGAAGAACATTAGATTAATCAAACATGAAAACTAAAACGATTACATCAATCCCCTAAGTAAAAGTCTAGCTACTCATAATCACTAAAATCATGCGTAGACAATGTTTAGAATCCATAAAATAAACAATAAAATCAAAGGTAAAAGGAGAAAAACTCTTGTCGCGTGCCAAGCTTCGTTCCCGATGTGATTTGCACGTTCCCGAGCCTCTGAATCTCTTCTTCAGCTCTCTAGAGTGTCCCTCAGCCTTTCCAATGAGTGTATGTCGAAATTAGGAATAACTCTCCCAATTGGCTCCCCTTTGAATGAAGACAACATGCCTTTTTATAATAGACTAATCTTCCCAATCTAATAAGGAATCCATGTTTTAATTAGATTAGGAATCTAATCAATTTAGGAATTCCAAATTAAATTAGGAATATTTTTTCTATTCAAACATGCCCAAAATAAGATCAAATAGGATAAAACCGGATAAAATTTATGATAGTATAAAATCGGATAAGATATGATAAAATCCATATCTAATCTTTGGATTTTTAACTTGATTCTCTTTTTCTCTTCACATAAATCTTCTAAATTATCAGTTTTGCTCCAAATGCTCGATATCTATAAAATTAGAGAATGTCAACGTGAAAACAATCATTTAAGCCTCAAAACTAGCATAAAATAGGTCCTAAAAATAGCTCACTTTGTGTTCTATCACGCACCATAGGCCAACCTGAGGCGGCTTGGACAATTTCAAGAAATGGGAAGCACACCCTGATGAGTGCAACCCTCAAGGACAAGGCGACCGTCTGGTTTTCCTTTGTGCGAAGGCGTCTCTCCCCTGTAACCCACGAGACGACCATAAACCAGGGGAGATCTTTGCTGGTGTTTTCCATTATGAGGGGCCTCACCATAGATGTTGGAGAGGTCATTCCAGCCTCCATAGCCGACTGCGCAAAGAAAGGTAAGGGCCCTCTCTTCTTCCCAAACACCATTACTAAACTCTGTTTGCGTGCAGGTGTGCCCATCGAGAGGAAGGAGAGGCAGCTGGCCTACACAGGTCATCTGGAACTGCCCATAGGCTTGCGGATGCGACGGAGAGGTAACATTGAGTTTGAGCTAGACGGCTTGGCTGCTGCTCAATCCTTATCCATGGCGTGCTTAATGGACCTACAACACAAGATGGCGCAGTGGGCTGAATATGCGCAGGCGAGGGACAAAGACGTGGCTGATCAGTTGGGATGCATCTTCCCTGCCTTCCCCACTAATCTATTGAAGCCGTGGGCACCTCCTAGGGAAAGGAGAGATGATGATGAGGATGTTTAAGTGCCAGTCTGACGGGCACTCGAGGGAGTACTTCTGTTCCCTCTTAAAAAAGAAACTTGTTTTTCGTTAACTTGTGACTACTGTTTTGAATCCAATAATGGTTCTGTTTTTAATTTCCTTGGCTGTTTAGGATAGTTTAGTGTAGGTTGATGGTATATGAGTAGTTAGCTTGTTTTAATTTCCTATTTTGAGTAGTTTTGGATGACTGGAAATAGCATGCTAGGGGCCTTGATCACTGATAAATATGCCTTGTAGGTTTATTGCGAAATTTTTGCGGAGTCCGCAATTTTTGTTGTTTTTCGCATGCTATTGGCTGACTGTTTGGATAGGCTGGTTCTGTTTAAGTTTTGTTCTCTTGCTACTTTCTTGACTGCCATATATGACCTATCTGTGAGCATGCTGGATGAGTGTCTTAGTACACCTTTGATGGTTTAAATTAGCTCCCGTAAGTTGCTCAGCATGCATCTCTTTAAGCCCTAATATACTGTTTTTACAAAATTCTGCTGCTGTGTTATTTGCTTTAGGAAAGTTCATTCTATGCCTAGGACTTTTAGATTCTCCTTGTTTTGTCCTAGACTAGATGCTTCTAGGACAAGTTTGGGGGTGTGCCACCTCAGACTCTCATTGGGGACAATGAGAAGTTTTAGTTTGGGGGAGGCAGCCCTAGGCCTAGGAACATTCCTCTCTCCCTTTTAAACATAAGCATTTTTCTTCTCCTTTGAAAAAATGATGAACTGAAAAAAAAATGAAAAAAAGAATAAAGAGTGGTGTCTCTCTTGAGGTTGCTGAGTAATCAGTGCCATGTGTGTAACCCACAAGTGGCATTGCATCAAAAGGCAACCAAAGGAGAGGCTCCACAAAAGAAAGAAAGAAAAAAGGAAAAACTAAGGAAGAAGAGTGTATGCCTATGAGTTATAGCTATGTGCTTAGTTGTCCTGAATAAAAGAACTCTGATCCTCAATTAGCTAAGCACAGGGTTGTAGCTTATAGGTTTGTTAAGGGAGATGAATGTATATCCAATGTAGTGATGTCAGGGTTTAGGTTGTTCTATGAATGTACTACTGACACTGGTTTATACTAAGACTGGCATGACTCTAAAGAATCCTAGGTAGCTCAAAAGAAAAGCATTAGAAGCATGTACTGAGTTTAGGGTAAAGCTAGGTAGAATTTGAAAACTTAGGGATAGTTGCACAATGAACTTAATGACCGAAGCAGATAGATCAGTTGTAGGGAGTTAATAAAACAGTAGGGGTATAAGGCGAGAGAAAGCAGAAGAAGCAAAATGAGAAGTTGGTTTTAAACTTAGAAGCGTGTCACAGGACGGCATTACCATTGATAGTGAACTTAGGGAAGTCAGCAAGTGGTTAGAGAGGTTAACAGCAGCCCAAGTAAGTCCTTATATTGCTCGAGGACGAGCAAAACCTTAAGTTTGGGGGTGTGTTACGTCTCCAAAAGTGACTATTTTAGGACTTATTTGCTATAGAAAGATGTACACTCTTAAGCATTTTTGGTAGGATTTAGCTTAAACTTGTGCTTATATATATGAGAATTAGTAGAATGAAGCTAAATTAGGACTTATGTGTAAAAGGAAAGAAAAAGAACCAAAAACAAAGCTAAAGAGTTGAAATTTGCACATTGTTGAAACATTACGGAAACATTGCTGTCTCAGCAATGTTTTAAGTGAAAGTTGTTAAATTGTTTAACTGATTTCCATGTTGTTGCGATCTTTCAGCCGCTCGTTCTCTCTCCTGCTGCCACGTAGAAGAACGACGTTCAAAATGGATGGTTCTCCTTAGCCCAATCGTACCTGCAGAACACTATAAAATGAGGTCAAGGGGGAAGATTGAAGACACACTTGAAAGGCGTAGATCTCTTTCCTCAACGCAGTTTCTCATTGTTTTCTCTCACGGGTGTTGGCGTGGAGGTTTCAGCTGGTGGAATCGATAATCTAAAAGGAAGAAGAGAGGATCTTTCATCTCTTCTGATTGGATTCATCCACGATCAAGCTTACCTTCGACTTTCATCTGAGGCGTTGCGGCGAGGAGTTCACACGCATACTTTACTGCTTTCTGCTGTTTTTGCTTCTCTTTTTGTTTCTGTCTTTGCTATTTCACTTCCGTCCGCTACTCCACTCTATTTCATACTCTTCTGTTTAGCTTTAGTTGTTCAAAGTTGTTATTTGTTTAGTTCAAACTTTGGTTAATCAAAGCATTATTTCATCACTTCGCAAGTTCTCCATTTCTTCTGTTTGCTGTCGTTTCTTCTTGAATACTGTCGAGCATGTTTAAATACTCAAATCTTTCTATTCCATCTTCATCCATGAGTAACTAAACCACATAAGGGTATGCTAATGACAAATCTATAGGTAGAAATACGTGAATCAAGCATGTAGGTTAGTTTCAAATGCATTGAATGTATGTAAGCTTCATCCCACAGGCAATTTCTATTGGCCATCCATTTTGTCCAAAGAACTCCTAACCTTTGGAAGGAGTAAGAGTTCAGAGTCGTACATTCATGCTAGCCTTTCATGGTAGCCAGAAAACGTCCTAGGAATAGGCGTTTTCCTAGTACAAATCACTCAACTTGCTTTTATAAATAGATGCTTAAGGCCTTACTTGGACATGAGTAAACTAAAGGATCTAATGCATGAAATCGGAAGAAACATGAGAATGAGTTAGTTTGATGCATGATGAGTTGATCTACTGCTTGAGAATCGTATGAAAAAGCCTATAGAGGAGTCGTTAGTAGCCCTTGTTTCCCTACTTTACCCCTAATTCGCTGTTAGTAACATTGCTAGAAAATTGTTGTTTCCGCAATTTTCTTAGTTCAAAATTTTGCCTTAGCCGTTTTCCTTAGTTTTCTGTTTTGCGAGTTTATTGCTAGATAATTGCTGCCTCCGCAATTCTTTTCATTCTACATTCGAGTGTACCTATCTACTTGCACTTGTTTATGCTTTCATATCTCGCACGTTCCTTAATAGTTAGACACTTTAAACCCAAATCTACCCCATTTAAACCACCCTTTCTCACTTAACCTCTCACTTCGTTAGTAACTAAGAATAAATCTCTGTGGGAAATCGAATGAAAAAATACTTATTACTTGCTACAAGACCATGTATGCTTGCATGTTCTGAGTGCTCTCACATTGCATTTTAATTTACACATCGAGCACGCAACAGTAGTCCCGCTATCCTCGGCGCCGAGCAACGAAGTTGTGAGACTCCGTTACAAGAGAAAATAAAGGAAAAGAAAAAAAGAAGAAAGGAGAAAAAGCAGAGGGTCCAAAGAAGAACTTCAAAAGATGGACAGACCAAAATTGAAAATTCAATTTTCTTTTTTCATTTGAAGACCCCTCTCAACCATCATGCCATACGTTACATATATATATATATATATATATATATATATATATATATATATAATTATTATTATAATTAAAAATAATAATAATAATTTTATTTAATAAATAAATAAATATATAATTATTAATAATTAATTAAACTTTTTAATTAATAAATATTATTTAATTCAATATCAAATATTAATTAAATAATATAACTAAACTCGGTTTTTTCGAAAAACCGACTTTTTTTCACATGAATCTTATTCATGTAATATGCATTCTCATATTTAAATCATATTTAAATATGTCCAACATTCTTCCACAAGTCGAATTTGAACAATTCAAATTTTTTTTCTTTTTTTTTCTTTTCTTTTATACTGTTGCACGACGTTATCCGAGCTACCGAGGAGAACCTAAAAGACCTACAGATCATGAGCTACAACAATACAAGATTATCCAGTCAAAACTATTTCAACCGAACTAACCAACATTCATTAACCCCCGAAGACTCCACTAAAGTCCGAGGGTTGCACTCTCCTCACTGTTGTTATATTATGTCCTCTGATACAACCGTCACGGGCAAGTTGAACCTTCACAGGTTGTTCATAATCACAGTTGGGTCATTTAAACCGTTTAACCCCAGCATTACGTCTGGTTACTTAAGTACCACTAACACCTCTAATGAACAATAGATCAGTGGTCCAACCAACAGATTAGTTAACCCTCATTGTTCAAGCCCCGAAGTCAGCTATTAAGGGAACAACCTATCTACTAACCCTGAAGAGCGGGTTAGGAGTGAACTCCATCTTACTACACTATGTCTCCAGCTACCTATTGAAC
This sequence comes from Herpetospermum pedunculosum, assembly GCA_028017165.1. Classification (NCBI taxonomy): domain Eukaryota; kingdom Viridiplantae; phylum Streptophyta; class Magnoliopsida; order Cucurbitales; family Cucurbitaceae; genus Herpetospermum; species Herpetospermum pedunculosum. The sequence goes on from CM051522.1 coordinate 38,028,702, forward strand.
TTTATCCCTGAGATGATAAGTTATTGAGTCGGTGCTAATGGGCCACTCTCACCCATACAAGTCTAAGGATACTTTTTAATAAGCAGGAGTTCACAGTAAGCTCAGGATTAAGATCGAGTTACCTAGGGCATCAAATGAAAATGTCGGTCTCATCAGTAAACGATGTTAGAGAGAGCGACATATTTCGCGGTTCGATCTTATGCAAACTCTTTACACAGGATGCCCTCACTCGCACATCTCCATGTGAAACGATTCGGATCACATCGATTTATAAAATACAAAGTGAGTCGCATCCTATAGTGTTACCAGGATAAGGTACTCAGTCGTATCCGTATACTATAGACCGTTTTGACTGACTACTTGAGCTTGATCCACAATCATGTCATACATGAGGCTCAAGTACTCATATTCAGCCATCGGTGTTGGTCATTGGTATAGGTTAACCTAAACACGTTTCACTTTATTCCAATAACTCTTTTACTGAATAAAACTAATAACTTCTTATTCTAAATAGATTATTTACAAACATAACAGTTTACAAACCACGAGTTTTAGGACATAAAACCCAACACATTCACATACAACAAACTCTTTGCTTAGCATGACACCTCAAAAATGGATGAATCAGTCTTCACACAAGTGTTCAATAATTGATGAGTTTATGCATGTGGTTTGTGATTCACAATCCACTTCACAACTTGGATAAACCTACTTGGATAATCCCACTTGGAATCTTTTGTCATTTTAAAATTAATTCATAATTAATTTTAATAAACAAAATAAATGTTAATTAATTAATATTATTATTTAATTCAATATCAAATATTAATTAAATAATAAGACTAATCTCGGTTTCTTAAACCGAATCATCACACATGAATCCCTATTCATGTTTTAGACCGATCCCATATTTAAATCATATTTAAATATGTCCATCTTTCTTCCAAAAATGAATTTGAATAAATTATAATTCTTTTTCTCTCATATTGTTACACGGCTTAATCTGAGCTAACCAGGGGAACTGTTGCATGCTCAGTGTGTAAATAAAAATGTGATGCGAAGAGCACTCAGAACATGCAAGTATACATGGTCTGCAGCAAGTGATAAGTATTTTTTCATTCGTTTTCCCACAGAGATTTATTCTTAGTTACTAACGAAGTGAGGTGTTAAATTAGAGATGGTTACTTAAATGGGGTAGAATTGAGGTTGATGTGTCAAACTAACTAAGAATGTACGAGATGTGCAAGCATAAACGAAAGCAAGTAAAGAGATTAACTTCAATGTAGAGGAGAAAGAATTGCGGACTTAGCAATGTTCTAGCAATAAATTCGCAAAAGTAAAATACGAGAAAAACGGCTAAGGCAAAAACAGAGTTATAGAATTGCGGAGACAGCAATTATCTAGCAATTAACTTAACAACGATTTAAGGTGAGATAAGGAAACAAGGTTGACTTAAGACTCCTCTATAGGCTTTTACATACGATTATTCAGCAGTAGCTTAACTTATCATGCATCAATTTAACTCAGTCTCATGCATCTCTCGATTACATGCATTAGATTCTTTAGTTCACTCCTATCCAAGTAAGACTTAAGCATCTATATATATAAACAAGTTAATGAATCGTGCTAGGAAAACGCCTATTCCTAGGTCGTTTTCTGGCTACCATGAAAGGCTAGCATGAATGGACGACTCTGAACTCTTACTCCTTCCGGAGGTTAGGAGTTCTTTAGACAAAATGGATGGTCGGTCGAAATTGCCCATGGGATGAAGTACACATAGATTCAATGCATTCGAAGCTATCCTACATGCTGAACTTTCGTATTTCTAACCTATAGATTCATCGTTAGCATACCCTTGTGTGATTAGTTACTCATGGTTGATGGGGGATTAGAAAGACTAGATTGATTAAGCATGCTTTAAAGTACTTAAATGAAAACAAGGGAAAACAGATGATGAAATGAAGGCTTGCAAAGACTTAAACGATTACTATATAGAGTAAGGTTCAAAGATCAATGTGCGACAGAATATAAAACAGTAAAGAACTAAACAAATGAAGACGAATTGAAACACAACAACAAATGAAAACGATTACTATATCTGTGGAATGCGTGAGACGGGGGAAATTCACGCTTTCGAGCTTGTCGTTCTCCTTCAACCTTCACCTCCTTTTATAGCTTTTTGCAGGTACCTTTAGTCATGGAGAACCATCCATTCTGAACGACGACCCTCCACGTGGCAGCAGGGGAAGGCTTAGGCGGCTGAAAGATCGCAACAAAGACGACTGACGACTCGAAAAAGTCAGCAGCAGCAGCTTCGGCATTGCGGATTCCTCGTTGTGACCGCAATAACCATTGCGGAGACAGCAATGTTTCAGCAATTCTCCTGCAATGTACATTTTGACTCTTTTAGCATCGTTTTTTATTCTTTTTTGTTCCTTTTACAAATAAGTCCTAATTTAGCTTCATTCCTTGAATTCTCATATTTAAGCACGTATTAAACTAAATTCTAACAAAAATGCTTAAGAGATTACACGATTCCATGGTAAATAAGTCCCTAAATTATGTACTTTTGGAGAGGTAACACACCCCCAAACTTAAGTTATTGCTCGTCCTCGAGCAATATAAGGGCTTACTTGGGCTGTTAATTCTTGTCTTTTAAACTCTATCTAACTACTTGCTGACTCCCCTAGGCTTACTATCCACGGCATGGCTGTCCTGTGACACTCTTCTAAGTTCAAACTAACTTCACTTTCTGCTTATTCTGGTTTCTCTTGCCTTTAAAACCTCTTGTCTTTTACAAATTCCTAACAACTGGTTTATCTGCCTATGTCATTAGGCTCATTGTGCAGCTATCCCTAAGTTTTCAAATTCTTCCTTGTTTTACCCCAGACTCAGTACATGCTTCTAAGGTATTTTTAATTTAGCTACCTAGGAATCCCTACAGTCATACCAAGCTTAGCACATACAAGAATCAGAGTACAGTCCATAGAACAACTAAGCTTTGGCATCGCTGTGTTGGATCAACACTCATCTCCCTTGACAAACCTACAAGCTACAGCCCTGTGCTTAGCAAACTAAGGATCAGAGTTCATTTATACAGGACATCTAAGCATCTAGGCCATAGCTTGTTGGCACACATTCTTCTTCCTTGGTTTTATTCTTCTCTTTTCATTTTTCTTTTCTGGTAGAGTCTCTCCTTTTGGTATGCCTTTTGATGTAGTGCCACTTGTGGGTTACACACATGGCCCTGATTACTCAGCATTCTTTAGAGAGACACTACCTTCTATTTTTCTGTTTCTTTCTTTTTCATTTTTTTTTTCAAAGAGAAGAAGAATGCTTATGTTTTTCAGGAGGGAGAGAGAAATGTTCCTAGGCCTAGAGGCTGCCTCCCCCAAACTTAATTTCTCATTGTCCCCAATGAGAGTATGAGGTGGCACACCCCCAAACTTGTCCTAGAAGCATCTAGTCTAAGGAAAAATAAGTAGAACTTAAAACTCCTAGGTATAGAACGAACTTCGTAGAACAGATAACTCAGAGGCAGAATTTTTTCGAAAAAAAACAACATGGTAAGGGCTTACTGAGGTGCATGCTTAGCAATAAATGAAGCTAAATTTAACGAACAAGGGTGTACTATGACATTCATCCAGCATGCTTAATAGATAGATCACATAGTGAAGTCAGGAAAGCAGCAAAATATCGAGATTTTAAGCTAGACAGCCCATCAAAAAGTCATCCAACAACATACAAAAAAACTAACAAAATATTGCGGAGACCGCAAGGATTTCGCAATATCTCAGTAGAGCAATTTTATCCGTGATCAAGGCTCCTAGCATGCGAAATTCATTCATCAATAACTTCAGCAAGCAGCTAAACTACCTAAGCTAACTACTCAGATGACAATCAAACAAAATCAAACTACTCAAGACAAATAAATTAACAAATCAAATCAGATCAATGATAAAGGGGGGGGGGGGGGGGTAACAGTTCACAGAAAAGCAGATTTTTTTTTCTTGAGAGGGATCAGAACTACTCCCTCGAATGTCGTCAAGCTGGCATTCAATCATCCTTGTCCTCGTCTCTCCTTTCTTTTGGAGGCACCCAAGGCTTCAGCAGACCAGCAGGGAAGGTGGGGAGTGTACATCCCAGTTGTTCAGCCAACTCCTGGTCCCTTGCTTGGGAGTACTTAGCCCATTGGGCTATCTTGTGTTGCAAGTCCATCAGGCAGGCCATGGACAACGACTGTGCAGCAGCCACACAATCCAGCTCGAACTCCATATTGCCCCTTCTCCGCATCCTCAAGATCGTTGGCAGCTCCAGATGGCAAGTGTAGGCCAATTGCCTCTCATCCCTCGCAACATGCACTTTTGCACGCAAACAGAGCTTAGTAATAGTATTTGGGAAAAAGAGTTGGCCCTTACCTTTTCTTGAGCATTCAGTGATAGAGGCGGCTACTTATACTCAAGTGTGGAGTTCAAACGGTTTGAGAAATCGTAGAGGACAGAGACCCCCAACGACGGCTACTTATACTCAAGTGTTCTCCAACGGCTCTTTTTTGTTGCGGACTCCGCAATTCTCCCGCAATTACTCAGCATAACCATTAGGATTTTCTTGATTTGAGTTGCAAGATTTTAGCAACCAAATCTCTGATTTCTTCAGATCTTTTAGTGGATCTTCTCTGATTTCTTCAGATCTTTTCATGGATCTTTCTCCCATTGATTCATCTCCCTCATTGTCGCTTAAAATCTCTCATTATTATACTCCTAATCAAAAATAAAAATACTTAACTAAAACAAGAAATAAACATACGATAAGCAATCTAAAATACAAAAAGAAAGAAATCTAAGGCATAGCCTCCCGATAGATGAGCACAGTGATCATTCATCCCCTCTCGATTCGCCTCCCAGGCTTCATATAGGAGGAAGGCCGAGAGTGTCTTCACATCTCCTTCCTCATAATAATGCTTCAACCTCGCACCATTTACCATGAACGGCTGCCCTTGATGTAGGTTTCGAATTTCAATAGCACCATGAACAAAGACATTAGTGATCACAAAAGGACCTGACCATCTAGACTTAAGTTTGCCAGGAAATAATCGTAATCGTGAGTTGAATAATAAAACATGCTGGCCTTTCTTAAAGTCATTGATCCTAAGTCTACTATCATGCCAAATCTTAGTCTTTTCTTTATACATTTTCGCATTTTCATAGGACATATGTCTTAGTTCATCTAACTCATGTAATTGCAGAGACCGCAATGTTCCCGCATCGGTCACGCAATAATTCAGTTCTTTTAAGGCCCAAAAGGCTTTGATTTCTAATTCGAAGGGTAAGTTGCATGCTTTTCCATATACTAGCCAATAATTCAGGAGTATAAGTAGTCTTTTCTAAGTGCATCGTCTAATTTAAAAGACCAGTCATTTCTATTAGGTTTAACCACTTTTTCCAGTATGTTCTTGATCTGTCTATTAGATATTTCAGCTTGTCCATTTGAGTGTGGGTGATAAGGAGTTGCTACTCTATATCTAACATTGTATTTAGCTAGTACCTTCTCCATAGCTTTATTTATAAAGTGGGTTCCTTCATCACTTATTATTGCACGTGGTGTACCAAATCTTGTAAAAATATGCCTATTTAGAAATTTAATGACTGTCTTGACATCATTTGAGGGACATGCAATAGCTTCTACCCATTTAGAAACATAATCTACAGCTACTAGTATATAAAGGTTACCTGAAGATGGAGGGAATGGTCCCATGAAGTCAATGCCCCATACATCAAAGAGTTCCAACTCTAACATATATGTGAGAGGCATCTCATCTTTTCTACTAAGGTTACCTGTGCGTTGACACTCATTGCAGCTGTCTGCATGATCGTGTGCGTCCTTGAATATTGTGGGCCAGTAGTAGCCACTTTGGAACACCTTTGCAGCCGTCCTTTGGCCACCAAAATGTCCACCGTAAGGAGATGTATAACAGGGCTGCAACACTGACTTTGCCTCAGCAGCTAATACACATTTCCTCAACAATCCATCTGCACAACTCTTGTAAAGTGTAGGATCGTCCCATATGTACTTCCTAGCTTCGTGTAGGAACCTCTTCTTTTCTTGCCCCCCACTGAAAGTTGGTAGTACCTGCGAGGCAAGGAAGTTAGCAATATCCGCAAACCAAGGTTCCTCATCGTTATCATGATGTGCTAACACAAAGACATGCTCATCAACAAAGGCATCAGAAATTGCTGGCTCAGCAATTATTTCGCAATTACTTCGCAATCTAGATAAATGATCAGCAACTACATTTTCGCATCCTTTTTTATCTCTAATGTCTAAATCAAACTCTTGCAATAATAACACCCATCTAATTAGACGTGGTTTAGCATCAACCTTCCTCATTAAATATTTTATTGCAGAGTGATCAGTGTAAACAATTGTTTTAGTTCCTACAATGTAATTCCTAAACTTTTCACATGCAAACACTACAGCTAGCATTTCCTTCTGTAATTACATTGTGCTTCATTTAAAGTATTACTTGCATAATATACAGGGTGTGTTAGTTTATCTATCTTTTGTCCTAACATAACCCCGATCGCATAGTCACTAGCATCACACATCATTTCAAACGGTAAATCCCAGTTTGGACCTACTATAATTGGTGCTTTGACTAAGGTTTCTTTAAGTGTTGTCCATGCTAGGAAACATTCTTTTGAGAAGACAAACGGTTTATTAAGCTCTAGAAGCTCACACAAAGGTTTAGTGATTTTTGAAAAGTTTTTTATGAATCTCCTATAAAAACCTGCATGACCTAGGAAACTCCTAATAGCTTTGACGTTTTGAGGTTCCACTAGCTTCTCTATGATTTCTATTTTGGCCCTATCGACCTCTACTCCTGCTCTAGATACTCTATGTCCTAGGACTATTCCTTTCTCCACCATAAAGTGGCATTTTTTCCAATTTAAGACTAGGTTGGTCTCTTCACACCTAGCGAGGACTTGTCCTAAGTTTTCTAAGCAGTTGTTAAAAGAATCACAAAAGACTGAGAAGTCATCCATAAATATTTCTATCATGGACTCATCTAAGTCAAAGAAAATAGCCAACATGCATCTTTGGAATGTTGCTGGTGCATTGCATAAGCCAAATGGCATTCTGCGAAAAGCAAATGTTCCAAAGGGACATGTGAAGGTTGTTTTCTCCTGGTCCTCAGGGTCTATGGTAATTTGGTTATATCCTGAATAACCATCTAAAAAGCAGTAATAGGCTCGGCCAACTATTCTATCTAACATTTGATCTATAAATGGTAAAGGGAAATGATCTTTTTTGGTTTCTTTATTAAGTTTTCTGTAGTCCATACAGACTCTCCATCCTGGAACAGTTCTAGTTGATATTAGTTCGTTGTTTTCATTAACTATTACAGTCATTCCACCTTTCTTAGGCACACATTGGATCGGACTCACCCATTGACTATTGGCTATGGGAAAAATTACACATGCGTCTAACCATTTGATAATTTCTTTTTTAACTACCTCTTTCATGGAGGGGTTCAACCTACGTTGGTGATCTACCCTAGGTGTATGTTCCTCTTCCAACAATATTTTGTGCATGCAATAGGAAGGACTAATACCTCTTATATCAGCAATCGTCCAAGCAATAGCTTTTTTATGTTGCATAAGCAGCAATATTAACGCAATTTCATGCTGTTTACTCAATTTGGACGAAATAATAACAGGCAAAGTATCTTGCTCTCCTAGATATGCATACTTAAGATGATCCGGCAATGGTTTCAATTCTAGTGAAGGTGGGTGTTCAATTAATGCTTTTAAAGGATTTGTGGTCCTCTCGGACAAGTTATTAGTCATATACATGCTGAGGGGTGTCCACAGATATATTCATCAATTCAGAGATATTCAAATCATCTATATCTACTTGTGCATAGTTAGTGGCATGCTTAATTAACAATTCATGCTCAAGTTTTTCTTCCATAAGTGAATCTACTACATCTACTACATCTACATTTGCACAGGATTCAGAATCAGAGGGATACCTTAGAGCTTTAAATACACTGAATTTAACCTCCTCATCATGAACTCTCATGGTGAGCTCACCTTTTTGGACATCGATTAGAGCCCTATCTGTGGCTAGAAATGGTCTGCCCAATAAGATTGGTACCTCCTTGTCTCCCTCATAATCCAGAATTATAAAGTCTGCAAGAAAGATGAATTTGTCAACCTTGACAAGTATATCCTTAATTTTACCCTCAGGGTATGCGATGGATCTGTCTGCAAGTTGCAAGGTGACAATAGTAGGTCGTGCTTCCCCTATCCCAAGTTGACGGAATAGTGACAACGGCATGAGATTGATGCTGGCTCCCAGATCACACAGAGCTCTGTCCACGTGCTTGCCTCCCAATTCGACTGGTAAGGTGAAGGAACCAGGATCCTTCTCCTTCTTTGGCAGTTTGTTTTGGAGTATGGCACTACACTCCTCAGTGAGATTCACTATTTCAAATTCACCAATGATTTTTTTTTTAGTAATTATATCTTTTTCAGAATTTAACATAAGAAGGCATAGATTGCAAAACTTCCACAAATGGGATATTAACATGCACTTGTTTTAAAATTTCTAGAAACTTATGAAAGTGCACTTCCTGTTCTTGTTTCTTCTTCAGCCATTCTAGGGAATGGAGGTGGTGGCACATATGTAGGCAATTCAGGTCGCCTAATGACAGGTGGAGGCCTTGAAATTTCTTCTGGTTCCTCAATGATAGGTTCCAGCCTCACCCTTGTTGTGCTTGGTGGTGATTGATCAAGGTTGGGCAGAGAATCCAGTGGAGCACTAGACTCTTCATTCTCTACTCGCTTTGGCGCTTCTCTATTATTGATCGCCAACGATCTTCCACTTCGAAGTTCAATTGCTTGAACTTGTTCTTTTCCTTCCCTTCTTGGCGTTTCAGTGTCTGCACACAATCTACCTTGGGGCCTATTTTTCAGCTCGTTTGCTAACTGCCCTATTTGGTTTTCTAAGCTCCTCAGGGTGGCTTGCTGACTTTGCAGGGTTGCATCATTTTTTGCAATATATTCCTTAAGCAAATTCTCTACTGATGATCCTACTGGTTGGTTATATTATTTTTGGTACATGGGTTGGTTAGTTTGTTGAGTGAAACCAGGTGTTCCACTCGGTCTTGGTTGGTTTTGTGATTGGTTAGTATTTTTTTGTCCACCCCAAGAAAGATTTGGGTGGTTCCTCCAACCAGGGTTATAGGTGTTAGAATAGGGGTTGTTCCTTGGTTGCTGTTGACTTCGAACATAACATACCGAGGATGGATTTCCAGGGCAAAAATCATACATGTGCCCTTCCCCACAGAATCCTTAGATTAGTGCCTCACCTTGGTTAGTTGTCGTGCTTATTGAAACGGCTGCTGCGGTGTTGACACTTTGTTGGAGATTAGTTTGAGCCATTTGTTTTACTAGATTGGTCAGGGCATTGATTTGGCTACTCATTGCACTAAGTGCGTCCTTGTCTTGAGCTTTTCTTGGCTCTACAGGATCGCCTAACCATCTACAATGGGAAGTTGAGATTTTCTCCAAAATCTCATAGGCTTCATTGTAGCTCTTTGAAAGCATGGAACCACCAGCTGAGGAATTCAACACTTGCCTTGTGCTGGGGTTGCATCCTTTAAAGAACACTTCTATTTGGATACACCATGGAATGTCATGGTGTGGACATTTAAGCAAGAGGTCTTTGAATCTTGTCCAAGCTTCGTGTAATGATTCGTTTTCGGCTTACTTGAATTTGATTATATCATCACGGAAGTTGGAGTTCCTATCAGGTGGAAAGTATTTTACTAGGAACTTTTCAGCTAGATCTGTCCAATTGACAATTGATCCAGAGGGAAAGGAATTTAACCATGTTTTGGATTTATCTCTTAATGAGTAGGGGAAGAGATAAAGTCTTAAGGCTTCTTGGGAGACTCCAGGGATGACAAAAGTATCACTTACCCCTAGGAAATTTCTCAAGTGGTTATGGGGATCTTCGTTCTCCACTCCAAAGAATTGTCCGACAGTGGACATCATTTGAAACATAACTGGTTTTAACTCGAATGAGTGAGCTGTAATCTCAGGGCGTATAATGCTCGGATTAAGCTCCTCCGGCATGGGTACTAGGTATGATAGGATGGCACTATCCTTATCATTCGCGATTTCAATGGGGTTGCGAATGCGAGGTTCTCGGTTTGGGGCTTCTCTATCCATTTCGGGTTGTTGGAATTGCGATGACTCTGCGGAGTCCGCAATGTTTTGAGTTACAGGTGGCTGTTTAAAAAGGCGTTTCTTGGTTTTGTTTCTGGCCCTTAGAAGTCTTTCAGGCTCAGGATTGAACTCCAGGTTGATATTGGAATGCTCATTCATAAACTAGCTTGATAGTACCTAAAAAGGAAATGAAAGAAGATTAGCTCCAATAGATATTAAGTTTTTTTTTCTAAATTAACAAACTTCGTGTTTACTAAACAAAATCCCCGGCAGCGGTGCCAAAAACTTCTTGCGTGCTTAGTGTGTAAATAAAAATGTGATGCGAAGAGCACTCAGAACATGCAAGTATACATGGTCTACAACAAGTGATAAGTATTTTTTCATTCGTTTTCCCACATAGATTTATTCTTAGTTACTAACGAAGTGAGGTGTTAAATTAGAGATGGTTACTTAAATGGGGTAGAATTGAGGTTGATGTGCCAAACTAACTAAGAATGTACGAGATGTGCAAGCATAAGCGAAAGCAAGTAAAGAGATTAACTTCAATGTAGAGGAGAAAGAAATGCGGACTTAGAAATGTTCTAGCAATAAATTCGCAAAAGTGAAATACGAGAAAAACGACTAAGGCAAAAATCGAGTTATAGAATTGCGGAGACAACAATTATCTAGCAATTAACTTAACAACGATTTAAGGTGAGATAAGGAAACAAGGTCGACTTAAGACTCCTCTATAGGCTTTTACATACGATTATTCAGCAGTAGCTTAACTTATCATGCATCAATTTAACTCAGTCTCATGCATCTCTCGATTACATGCATTAGATCCTTTAGTTCACTCCTATCCAAGTAAGAATTAAGCATCTATTTATATAAACAAGTTAATGAATCGTGCTAGGAAAACGCCTATTCCTAGGTCGTTTTCTGGCTACCATGAAAGGCTAGCATGAATGGACGACTCTGAACTCTTACTCCTTCCGGAGGTTAGGAGTTCTTTAGACAAAATGGATGGTCGGTCGAAATTGCCCATGGGATGAAGTACACATACATTCAATGCATTCGAAGCTATCCTACATGCTGAACTTTCGTATTTCTAACTTATAGATTCATCGTTAGCAGACCCTTGTGTGATTATTTACTCATGGTTGATGGGGGATTAGAAAGACTAGATTGATTAAGCATGCTTTAATGTACATAAATGAAAACAAGGGAAAACAGATGACGAAATGAAGGCTTGCAAAGAGTTAAACGATTACTATATAGAGTAAGGTTCAAAGATCAATGTGCGACAGAATGTAAAACAGTAAAGAACTAAACAAATGAAGACGAATTGAAACACAACAACAAATGAAAACGTAGGACAAAAACCAGTAAGAAAGCGGTGTAAAAGTATGCACGGATCTCCTCGTCGCAAGCGTCTCGGATGAAGGAGAGAAGATTAGCTGATCTTGGGGATGAAATCGATCAGAAGAGAAGAAAGATCTTCTCTTCTTCCTCTTGAGTTATCGACGCCAAGGGCTGATTTCTTCGTTCCCACAAACGGGGTAAAGGAATTGGATCGTGGAATGCGTGAGACGGAGGAAATCCACGCTTCCGAGCTTGTCGTTCTCCTTCACCCTTCACCTCCTTTTATAGCTTTTTGCAGGTACCTTCAGTCATGGAGAACCATCCATTCTGAACGACGACCCTCCACGTGGCAGCAGGGGAAGGCTTAGGCGGCTGAAAGATCGCAACAAAGACGACTGACGGCTGGAAAAAGTCAGCAGCAGAAGCTTCGGCATTGCGGATTCCTCGTTGTGACCGCAATAACCATTGCGGAGACAGCAATGTTTCAGCAATTCTCCTGCAATGTACATTTTGACTCTTTTAGCATCGTTTTTTATTCTTTTTTGTTCCTTTTACAAATAAGTCCTAATTTAGCTTCATTCCTTGAATTCTCATATTTAAGCACGTATTAAACTAAATTCTAACAAAAAGGCTTAAGAGATTACACGATTCCATGGTAAATAAGTCCCTAAATTATGTACTTTTGGAGAGGTAACAGGAACCTAAAGGACCTACAGATCATGAGCTCCAACGGTACGAGATTAACCGACCAAACTTTTTAGCCATGCTAACCAACATTCGTTAACCCCCGGAAACTCCACTAAAGTCCAAGGGTTGCACTTCCTCGCCTTAGATATATTTTTGTCCTCTTGATATAACCATCATCAGTAAGTCGATCCTTCACAGGTCGTTCGTAATTACAACTGGGTCAAAATAATCGTTTTACCCCGTAATTACATCTTGTTCCTTAAGTCTCATTGATCCTCTAATGAACTATTGGTTTGTGGTCCAACCACCAAACCGATTCGTATGTGATCTCATCACTATACCAAGTCTCTCTCGGGCCAATGAGAGGGTGGGATCCCTAGTTCAAGACCCGGAGTCAGCACTTAAGGGAAGAACCTCTCTACTAATCCCTCAAGGCGGGTATGAGTGAATTCCATCTCGCAGGACTATATTCCCAGCTACCTACCCGGTCTTATCTCCAAGATGGTAGGCTTATTGAGTCGGCGATCTCGGGCCACTCTCACCCATACAAGTCAAAGGATAATCCCAAATAAACAGGAGTTCATAGCGTGCTCAGGATTCAGATCGAGTTACCTAGGCCATCATATGAAACAGTGAGTCTTTACAATAAAACAGAGTTATAAAGAAAGAGCGACTTGTTTAGCGGTTCAGTCTTATGCAAACTCATTGCACAAGACCCCCCCCACATGAACGATTTCGGATGACATCGTTTGTACTATGCAAAGCGGGTCGTGTCCAATAGTGTCCCAAGGATAAGGTACCCAACCTTATCCCTATACTATAGACCATTCTGGCTATTACTTGAACTTGATCCATAATCATGTCACACATGAAGTTCAAGTATACAACCTATAGCCATGGGTTCTTTGTTTATTGGAGTTTGGGTATAAGAAAACGAATTTCACTTTATTCAATAACAACTTTACTGAATAAACTTCAATAACAATTTTATTGCAAAATAGAATATACATTTAGTTTACAAACCACGAGTTTTAGGACATAAAACCCAACATCAACCGCATGGCATGTGGCAGTGGCATGGATGTCTTCGTGCTCTTCATTAAGAAAGTTCTTTGGAAAAAAATCTTTTAGCGTTAATGGTTGCCGAGATCGAACAAAATCTTCATTCTCTTCTACGACCAACTTATGCTTTCTCGAGCCTATAGTCTTTTTCTTCTTCTTTTGCGACGTATTATTTCTTCTATAGTTTCGAAATACTTTAGGCTCTTTCCGGACAGAGTGCAGTGCTTTCTTTTTTTGACGAGTTACCAAAGTCCATTCTCCATCTTCGTTTTTAATAGACTCGAATTTGCCGTGGGAGATAATTCTTGGAAACTCTTACTGAAGCCAAATAACTACAGGTTCTAAAGTCCCAAATTGAATCAAACTCGCTTCTAGATTATGAACTGTGCTTGAAGATGTTCGGTTGTTGAGGTTTGTCGCTATTGTAGCATTGTTTGATTGAGCTACTTCATCAAGCTCTAACTCAATCCTTTTTTCTTTAGCTAACTTCAAAATTAGCTCCTTTAGAACAAAACATTTCTCTACCGGGTGACTGATAACTCGGTGATACTTGCAGTAATTGGGATCATTAACTCGTCTCATCTCTTCTGGTCGCTTACACTCTGGTAATTCGATAAGTTGCCTTTCCAAGAGTTGTTCTAACATGTCTGAGATGTCGGAGTCTGTAAAAGGGTAAACTTTTTCTTGTCTTTCTTCCAGGGTCAAACGTCTTCTTTCGCCTCCATCATGTTGCTTCTCCATCTTCTTGTCTTTTCCTCTTGCGAAACATTTGAAGGGAGTTGCATTAACAATCATTGATTCTTTGGTAGGGCCTTTAGAAAGAAATTCAATAGTCGTCGCTTCTTTCTTTTCTTTCTTGAGGTCTAGAGCAAGAATATCTTTATTTCCTCTGTTGGCGATGCTCAACTCCATGTCAGGAGCACGAGTTGCTAGTTCTTCGAACGTGTGAGGCATAATTCCTTACAAAATATAATGGAGTCCCCAATGCATGCCTTGAATACACATTCCAATTGTAGATATTTCGGTGAGCCGGTCTTTTCAATCGAGACTTAGAGTTCTCCAGCGGTTGATGTAGTCAACAATTGGTTCGCCTATTCGCTGCTGGGTATTTGTGAGCTCCAACATGCTGACAGTTCTCCTTGTACTATAAAAGCGGTCGAGGAACTCATTTTAAAGTTGCTCCCAACTTTCAATAGTCTCAGATTCATGATCAGTATACCAGTCGAAAGCGTTTCCCTTCAGTGTCCGGACAAATTACTTGACTAGTAGATCTCCTCGTGTACCGACATTTTCACATGTTTCGATGAAGTGAGCAATATGTTGCTTGGGATTGCCCTTCTCATCGAACTGTTGAAACTTTGGTGGTTGATATCCACTAGGCATCTTCAGGTTGTCAATCCTCTTGGTATAAGGCTTAGAGTAGAAGATGGAACCTTGAGCAGGTCCACCAAATTGAGCTCTGATGGAGTTCATAATCATATCTTGGAGCTGCTGGATAGACAATGAAGCGGTTGAAGTAGAATGTTGCGGCTGACCTTCTTGTGCAACGTTCTTTCCTTTATCTCTGATGGCAGAGGTCTGACTTGATTCAACGACATCTCGACTTTCAATTTGATTCTTGAGAGAAGCTATTTCATAGTTTTTTTCTCCGACCGCCTTCAGTAACATGCTTATCTTCTTTTCCACTTCAGCCATTCTTTCTTCACTAGTGCCTGCATCAGTCATCATGACGGACTTAACATCCAGATTTGATGCTTCTTTTGGTTGAAGAGAAGGAAAAACAACTTGGTCAAACACAAGGTTTTCTGCAAGGATGATATCAGCTTGAGCAGATTCTGTAATGCGTCTCAACATTTTGTTCGCTATGACGGGTATTTGACTTTCTTCATGTTGGATTTATTTAGATCGACTGCGCGTAACTGGCCCTCCATAGGAGTCATTTGAAGCAGCAGTCTTTGAAGAAGCTTCTTTGGATGCCATCACTTTTTGGAGAGAGAAAGAGATGAGAGGTAGAAACTGACCCACTAGGCGTGCCAATTTGTTCACACAAGATTTCATGTAGAAATTTAATTCGTGGAAAATAATTTGATTTTATTGATTTTGTATAAGTGTTTACAATCTCTAATCTTTATCCTCTGATACTTTCTCTCGAATGTAGACGTTTGCTTTGGGTTGTTGACTTCCTGGATCGGCCTGTCGGCTTATTGATCTTTGGAGATGTCTGTTGATCTTTGGAGCGACCTGTTGATCTTTGTAGCGACCTGTTGACTTGTTGAGGTTGAAGTTGATTGTTGAAGCTTCTGACTTCTCTAGATTCTGGCTCAATGCTGAAGGTCCAGAATGAAGGGTGGCCTCTTCTATTTATAGAGTTTGATGGACCTAGTATGAACTTGGGCCTGATTGACTTTTGCCCCAACTTTTGGGCTTAATCCATTTATTTTCAATAACTTGGATTATTTAAATTTGGCCCAAATCATTTTTAGCGATCTCGGGCTAAATAGTTTCGGGTCCAACTGCCATGACAATGTTTGATTGGACTAGCTTGGGTCGTTCGATGGATCGATCCTAGACATGTGGCATAATTTGATTTTTCAATTTTATATGTCATTTAATTTAATTTAGGACATGTGTAACTTTGTAATTGGTCCCAAATTTATAAATATATTTTTATCATTGACTTGAATTAACTCAAATTAATGATGTGTCAATTTGTGATTGACCGAAATTTATTATTCAACCAAAAAAAACTATTTTTAGAATTTATTAGAATGGGAAGACGTTCTTAATAATGAAAGTTTGTAGAAAAAAATTGGGTAGAAAAAAGCAACTAAAATAAACTTGACTTCATAACTTCAGACAAAACAATTTCTTGCCCCAAACACACATACTTTAGAACTCTTCATACTAACTAAATCCCCAAACTAAAGAACTTCAGATTAAATAACATCAACTTCATGCAACTCCTTAAACCAAACGCCCCCTAGTTAAGTTTTTTAAAATTTATTATATTTTTTAGTCTAATATTTGCTCATTAAATATATATATATATATATATATATAAATAAATAAAAGTAACTCTAAAATTTATTTTTTTATGAAATGTGATTTTGTTTTCTTTAGGGGTTAACCATTTAAATAAAAAGATGATTTAATCAAAATGAAAAAGAAATAAAATAAACTAAGAATCTCATGAATCAACAAAGTTTGGATGGTGTTCTACTTTTGTGTAGTCTCAGTTTAGTGGAAGACTCCACAACAAGGCAAACAATTCTCGCAACTAGTTGTATGAGGTGGAGTGCTTAAGGGAATCTCAATCCGCGAAGACATAAAATTAAATGGGGGACGAGACGGAGAGCTATCATGATTGTCACTCCGCCTCATGAAGATTTCTAATATTAGTACCTTATCCATTTATTAGAAATAAATCAGAATAACAATAAAAATAAAGAGTATAATATCTACATTTTGGACTCATTGGAACTTTATTTTGTATTTAAGCAAAGCAAAAGTATCTAGTTAAAATATTATAATATCCACCGATGTGAATTAGAAGTTTGAATCTTAGTCACTAACACTGAAATATAAATAAATATCCCTTACATTTTTCACGTGATATTGTCAATGGCCACTAAATTTTAATAAATTTTATAAGGAGAAAAGATCAAAAGAATGCATCGATTTTGTAGCAAAAGGGTTCAAACCTGCACATCAATTCAGCGTCTTGTCTGCATCAAAGCGCATCGTGGGCCCATCTCCGTACTAATGAAAACATGTGGTTTATTAAATATCTGTAATATTTGTTTAGAAAATCCTTTTTTTTTTTGTGGTTTATTAAATATCTGTAATATTTGTTTAGAAAATCCTCTTTTTTTTTTTAATAGATATTTGTGAGCCAGAATTTTTAAAACTTAAGATTTTTTTTTATGTTTCTAAATAAAAATATTCTTTTAATTTATCTATATTTAATTTAGCTTAAAATATATGGTTGATTGCATCTAATATAGGGTTGATTGCATAGATAGCAATCACCCAAAGTATTAGCAAATATAGCAAAAAAAAAAAATTAAAAGAATTGCAGATATAGCAAAATAAGAAGACTTATCCATTTAAATTACCAAAAAGTCCATACATTAAACCCAATTAGAAAAACCAAGAGACGCCAACTCATTTCTTCACCTAAACCTCCGTCATTTCCTCTTCTCAAACTTCTCCAGGGACTCTTCTCCTTCACCAACCCTTCAGTTCTTCATCTACTCTTCTCTGATTACTCTCTCCCCAAAACTTCAATTCTTTCTTGATTTCTCCTTTCTCAACCCTTGATTTCTCCTTCTCCAACCCTTGTTTTCTTCATCTTAAGTCTAAACATCCCAGAATTCTATCGCTTATAGATTCTATCAGTGATAGATTCTATCACTGATAGATTTTATCACTGATAGAGTACTACTATCAGTGATAGATTCTATCGCTGATAGAATCTTACTAAGGATAGAATATCATCGCTGATAGAATTTTACTAGTGTTAGAATATTATCGTTGATAGAGTGCTATTAGTGATAGAATACTATCGTTGATAGAAAGCTATCAATGATAGTTTATTGATACTATCAGTGATGAAATGCTATAAATATTTTTTCTTTTCGTAAACTTCATAATAGAGATTGCATTACTTGGTAAAAACGGAAGAGTATTATCAGTGATATAATACTATCGCCGATAGAATTCTATTAGTGATAACTTATTGATATTATCAAAAAAAAAAAAAAATCGATTTATATAAAAATAAAAAAATATGTTCTATGTAATTGAATGTTATATATATTTTTACTTTTAATCACTCTTTTTAGCTTATTTAAAATCGGAAGAGTAGTATCAGTGATAGTATTCTATCAACGATAGTACTCTTTTCTATTAGTGATTTCTATCAACGATAATACTCTTTTCTATTAGCGATAGTATCAATAAACTATTTATTCAAATATTTTTTCTTGAAGAATCAATGATAGAGTATCGGTGATAGACTTCTACCACATGTAGAAGTTCGGTGATAGACTTCTATCACATGTAGAAGTATATCAATGATAGAAGTGAAGGGAATGAACTCTTCATTCCCCGCAGCGGAAGCGTTTAGAATCGTTACTTTGGTTTATTTAGAATTAAATTACAATAGAAGTTAAGCATATATTACCTTTGAAGAACAATAACTTTCTTGTATTCCCTTCTTGTATTCCTTTTTCCACGAGATTTTTGAAGAACAATAACCTTCTTGTATTCCTTTTTCCACGAGATCTTCCCCGCTATGACTCGAACACGGGATCAAGACTTGTGGGAACTCTTTGAAAGAATGAGAGAACAATTCTCTCGAGGTGAGTAGTGTGTTTGGCCAACCCTTTGGCTAAACCTAAATGTCTTATTTATAATAAGGCTTTTAGGAATTAATTTTATTTTATAAAATACATTTTAATATCTAATATATTAAAATATGCATTTTATATTTATTTGAATCTTATTCAAATATTATAAAATTAATCTTTTATAATAAACTTTAAACCAATTTGAATCTCATTCAAATAGCATATGTATATAGTTTATAATATTAATGTATCATATACATAAACTATTTCCTCTAATATTTATGTATCAAATATAATAAATATATTTTACTTTCTACATTTAATATATCAAATATATTAAATATTAATTTGAATATTTCAAATTTTTCTTTCAACTAAATTGATCCTTTTAGTGTTACTATGAGCTAGCAAGGGGACCTTATGGACCTACAGATTTATAAGCTCCAATGATACAAAATTAATTAATTAAACTCATTAATTAATTGACTTTCATTCATTAACTCTAGGTCACTCCATTATAGGCCTAGAGTTGCACTCTTATGCACTGTAGGACAAGTTGTGTCCATGGATATAACCATTACATGCAAGTCGATCCTTCACGAGTTGTTCGTAATTACAGCTGGGTCAAATGTCCGTTTTACCCCTGTAATTACATCTTACACCTTAAGTACCACTGATTCTCTAATGAACAACCTGTTTATGATCCAACCATAAACGAAGTCCCTCTCGGGCCAGTGAGAGGGTGAGGCCCCATTGTTCAAGTCCCGAAATCAGCACTTAAGGGAACTACTCATCTACTTTCCCTATATGGGAAGAAGTGAATTCCATCTTGTGAAACTTATGTTCCCAACTCTCTATTTGGTCAAGTCCCCAAAATGGTAGGCTTATTGAATCGGCTATAAAGGCCATTCTCACCCATACAAATCAAAGGACGAGCCCTCACAGGCAGGAGTTCATAACTCACTCAAGATTAAGATCGAGTCACATATGATCATCCTGTGAAATACTAATCTTCTCAAATAACGGATTTATAAAGAGAGATTATATATTTCGTGGTCCAGTCTTATACAAACTCATTGTATAGGATACCCCCACTCACATGTCTCTACATGAATGATTTGGATCAAATCATTTGTAACAATTACAAAGTGGGCCGTATCAATAGTGTTACCAGGATAAGGCACCCAACCTTATCCATATACTATAGACCCTTTAAGTTATTACTTGAACATGATCCTCCCGTATGTCAACTACATACAGTTCAAGATTACACTAATAACCTTGGATTTTATTTATATAATGAATATTATAAATTGCAAATAATAATAATAAAATAATTATCAAATAATTATTAATTAATTACGAGGCTTTAGGGCATAAATCCCAACAATCTCCCACTTGCACTAAAGCCGGTGAGACATGTATCCTAGGGCATACTCTACACCCAACATGTTCTCCCACTTGCCCTAGTGAAGATGATACATGTCTCATAATCCTAGACATTCTAGGTGGCTTTCAAACACTTTAGCCTGGAAAGTCTTTTTATATAGATCAAAACGACTGTCAATTAAAAGTCATCTTGGTCCTACCACGATTCTTTCTCTCTCAGCAGGATACCCTATATATTGATGTTATCTAAGTTCCTTAAGTTTAGCCATTACATAAAATGTTTTAGGCTTAACTATATCTGAAACATCTTTCAGACCAATAAGAAATTATTTGAGTTATGCAAGTTCTTTACTTCATAAGCAAGAACACTTAACTTGCATACCATGCTCCACCATCTAGGGTAAACATAGATTTCCATAAATCTTTGTTAAAACCAGTGCATCTCGTAAAGATCAAATCTTTAACCTCATACACAAAGATATAATTTCTCATTTTATCCATAGATATTTTAAGATTTTTTTTTTTATTTTTCTGCGCAATGGTCATACCATTGGGTTAACTAATAAATGCTAACCAATTTTACTGTCAAATGTCATGTCTCAAGTGTACATTAGATTTTCTCCCACTCAAACGTAGATAGTCAATCTTATGTTCTCAACATTTTGAAATGTCTTAAGACACTATTTCTTAGACAATCTAAACTTCATGTAAGAATGATACATTATCATTTTTGAAGTACTACATCATATACTTGACAACAGATTTGTCAATATAAGATGTGTGAGACATAAATAACATTTTGTCCTCGAAAACTCTATTTTAGGACATACCCAGTAATTTAAATCATTCATTTGGAATTGGTTAGGTAGTCAACATTTTATGTTGGATTCAAATCTTACAACATTCACAATGGGTAATAAGTCATCCACATAAAATATGAGAAAATTCCACTAAGTAATTAATGATTTTCTTGTCTATACAATATCATTAATATTTATTCAAAGTCATAGTTTTTGATACTTTTATCAAACCTTACATTCAAGAATCTTGTGATCAAATTCATTTCATAAATGAACCTTTACTGCTTGCAAACCTTTTGATTTTGATTTTTGAAATTGAACTAATGTAATTGATTTGTAAATGCATTCTTTAAGACTTCTTTTCAAAAAAAAAAGATTTCTTAAACCTTCACTTGACATATCTCATATGCAACTATGAATTAGGAAATGCTTATATACTCTAATATGACAACAAATGAGAAAGTTTATCCATAGTTTACTTTCTCCATCTATATTTGTCATTAGTCTTATTTTGAAGGTCTGTACCTTCTTATTTACAAATCTTTTACTTTTGTAGATATATTCAAAACCTATGGGTTTTACCCCATCACGAATATCTACAATTTCTAGATAAAGATGAGTACATCTACTCTATCTCGAGATTTATGACTTTGGTCTACTAGTCTTTGTCATTGACCCTCATTTCAACTTTGAGGTCAAGAAGCCCTACATTTTGTCATCTAATTTGACAACTTAGGCTTCATATAAGCTCTTGTAACGGTCGGGTCATCTCATAACTCTCCCACTACGATAAGGCTTATCCAATTCATGACTAGGATCCATTTGACTATCAAATGTAATTAAATTGTTAACAACTTTTATTAACTATTTAGTGGTTTCACTTGGAACCAACTTTTCAACACTATTGAACATATTCAAGTTTCAACATGTATGCTTAAAACTCTCAAAACTCGAAGGGTTGTAAACTAACTTTACTACTCTTCTATAATCTCAAAGTTGTCTCATGGACACCTTTTAGATATAATGATGTTCACTATACAATCTATATTGTATATCCTAACAAGAGTCTGATAATGACGTGTAATTCTTTATTGTTCTGACCATGTCTAACAAGGTCTTGTTTCTCCTCTTACAGCACAATTTCACACAATTGTACTTTGTGCTAGAGTTGAGATAACATCTCACTTTCTATCAATTAGTCTTAGTACATAAGGTTCCTGTACTTTTCACTGTGATCTGATCATAGTGTCTTGATAGATTTACCTAATTGACCTTCAACTTGAGTCTTATATTCCTTGAACTTTTCAAAATATTCAGACTTATGTTGCATTAGGTTACGATACTTATTTCTTGAATAATCATCAGCTAGAGTGATGAAATATTCATCGGTGTTCTTTGGCCTGCAGGCTTTTCCAACAAAAAACTATGGATTATCTTGCATGAAAGGCAAGATCTTAAGACATATAAAGTAATTAACTCTAACATTTAGAGAATCACTTAGTAGTAGTCTTTTTATTCAAATTGATCAGAATCAATCTTGAA
Organism: Herpetospermum pedunculosum; assembly: GCA_028017165.1. NCBI lineage: Eukaryota > Viridiplantae > Streptophyta > Magnoliopsida > Cucurbitales > Cucurbitaceae > Herpetospermum > Herpetospermum pedunculosum. The sequence continues at coordinate 38,051,112 of CM051522.1, forward strand.
TGCCAAAGACGGGTATCATATTTTAGGAGAATATAATTTGTCTTTATATTCTGGAATCTATAATCCTGAATATCTCACTGTGTAGTATTTTATATGTTAACAATTTAACACATACAAATTATTCTTATTTTTCGGCTGAACTTTTCAAACAATTTTGAAAATAAAAATTTAGTACTAAAATATTCATACTATATGAACATTTTATTAGTAATAAAGTTAGAGAAATTGAATTTCTCCTATGGTACTAAAAACACCATATTCAGCATTAAATAACAATTATTTTTTATGGACATCTTAATGTCTCCCACTACATTAATTGAGATGAGTTTTCTGGTGCCAACAAGTAGAGATCATTCTACATCATTAAGTATTTTCCAAGAATTATATAAAGTGTAATGAAGAACAAATCTTAATAGTGGATCTGAATCTACTATATAAGTGGTAATGAAAAAATCTAGTAAATCAAATTTACTTTTATCCATGTTCTTCTTATAGAGGTATTTCATAAATTCCTCTTATTATGACTACTTTGCTAATTTAGAAACTATTTTCTTTTAGCTACAGTCATATGGTTTCTTTTCTTGGATTTTGGTAATACTTATTTTTTAGATTATTTAGATAAATATCTAAATCTAGCTTTTATTGACTTCAACAATATCTCATATGTTGTTGTCATCTTCTTTATCTTCTTAGCTTGACATCTAATATGTCAAATAGAAAATTTGTATAACCCATCTCGTTATATTGATTTATTAATCATGTGCTTCATGAACAATTCGATTAGCATTGGCAACAGGTTTTTGAGAACGTTTCTCAATAAAGACAAATTAAAGAAAAAATTTACATTGTCATTATATAGTGTTAACATTATTTTTCCAAGTGATATTATTTTCTCAATTTGACAAATTAGCAACGAAAAATAAAATTGAGAGAAATAGACATAATATTGAAATATATAAAAAAAAATATTATTTAACAACATGCAATCAATATTCATTCAATTTCAGCAGAGAAAACAAACAATTTGATAAATGAACCCTAAAACATTAATTTCTTAATGCTATGATACTTTAGTGAGTTAGAACAGGTGCCGCCGTAGGGTAGGTCAAATGCTCCTTCATTAAACTGAGACAATCTCAACCAAGTGTTATCCCAAAATAACTCTTATTTCTATAACATTTAGTTACCATTAGTTTGGTCAAGAAAATCATTAACAACCTTAATGAGATCATTGTAAGTGTAACCCATCATTTTAGATTTTATAATTTTATCCCAACAAGTGCCGCCGTAGGGTAGGTCAAGTATTGGAAATAAAATTACAATCCTATCCTTCTCAAGAGATTCACCCTGATATTGACCCATGTAAACACCTTCCGTAGGGGGACGGTCCAAAAGCCGTCGCGAGGCCCCACATGAATCTCACGTTTGTGAACCAATGATAGAGACCGTAGGATATGTTGACACATTTTCATCTCCCACTTACTATTTAAAAATACTTTCTCAAGAGATTCACCCTAATAATGACCCATGTAAACACCTTCCGTAGGGGGACGGTCCAAAGCCGCCTCGAGGCCTCATATGAATCTCACGTTGTGAATCTATGGTAGAGACCGTAGGGTGATTTTGACATATGTCTTTCTCCCACTAAGTATTTTGAAATAGGGTTTTCTATTACTTAGACAAATTAGGCTAATCTCATTTATCTAAGTTTTTCAATCTACCCTTTCATAACCCTTATGTTGGTTAGATTGATTTTAATGTGAATTACCAAGTATATTAAACTATTTAAAACTAATCACATTATGAGTCAACTTAATGAAATAAAATAAAATTTGACTAATTCAACCCCCAGGCCAGTTCTCAGGTACAGGTGTTCCTTTTCAGTCAACTTAAGTACCTCACACGAGTAACCTTTCTTAGACAGGGTTCCCTTATAGTCAATTTTTATTTCAAATTCATTAATCTTTAATTAACTATTAATTACTAGATCAATGAACTTCAGTTGATTTTAAGCAATGTTTTTAATCCTATTAAAAACCAATTCACCTCATGGATAATCTTATATTTTTAACAATTTTAAACCCTTTAAAATAAAATTAAAGATTATCATATATTCTAATCTTATTAGAATAAAAGATAAACTAAATTCAAATATTTAAACTATTTAAAGAATGAATTAAATTATCTTTTAAATAGGGAAAGAAAAAATCTAATCTTATAGGAAAATATCCCTAATACTTATTGGGAAAATATATCTCAATCTTATTGGGAAAATATATCTCAATCTTATTCGGAAAAGATATCTCAGATTGTAAAAGATTTATCAAGATTTCCCAATCTTATTAGGAAAAGATTTTCCTGATATCACTATATGTAGTATATCTAGGAAAAGATATCCTAATCAATATTATAAAAATATGGATTCCTATTATAACAATTATATTGAAAATATGGAAATATAAACGTATTAGGAAATCATCTAATCAAATTAGAAAGCATTTTAATCATAATATTCCAAATATAACACTTATATTAAAAATAATTAAAATGCATGATCATGCTTAACCTATGGTGGGATTTTAATCTAGATGGCATACTCTATGCAATCAATTAAAATTTAAAACATACATCAACATGCATAATTAAATTAAAAACACAGCAAAATTGACCAGCATATTTGGCATATCCTAAAAAATTGAAACCAATTTTGAATTACATTAATTTAAATCCAAGACATATCTTGGTCTTCAAAATCCTCCTTTTTGATTCTTCCACCTTTGAATCCAATTTCCATAACTCAATTTGGACATTCCAAATCAAATCAAATCAATAGACATTCCAAATCTGAATTTAAATTTCCATATTTTATTTTAGACATTCCAAATTCCAAATATGAATCTAAATCTCCAGAATTTGATTTTGGACATTCCAAATCAAATCTATAGAAATTCCAAATTTGAATCTAAATTTCCAGATTTTATGTTGGACATTCCAAACATTCTAAATCTGAATCTAAATCTAAAGAATTGATTTTGGACATTCCAAATCAAATCTATAGACATTCCAAATCTGAATTTAAATTTCTAGATTTTATTTTGGACATTCCAAACATTCCAAATCTGAAATTCGGTAGGATTCACACAAATTGAATCTTCAATTTCGTCGCTTCAATTCCACCATCGTTTTACACCATCTTCAATTTCGTAATGGCTTCAAAAAATGATACAGAAAATACAGAGAATTTCTATCTCTTTCGAGTTTCACATTTGATCTAATCAAAGCAATAAAACTAATGTCAAAATATGCCTAAACAATCAATTTGCAAACCACATATATCACATATATGAAAAACAAATTCAAATACCCACCATGAACTTTTAGTTCTAAACAAAAACAAAGTTGCTCTGATACCAATTGAAGGGAATGAACTCCTCATTCCCCGCAGCGGAAGCGATTGGAATCGATCTTTTGTTTTGTTTAGAATTAAACTAAAAAATAAGTTAAGCATATGTAATCCTTTGAAGAACAATAACCTTCTTGTATTCCCTTCTTGTATTCCTTTTTCCACGAGATTTTTGAAGAACAATAACCTTCTTGTATTCCTTTTTCCACGAGATCTTCCCCGCTATGACTCGAACACGGGATCAAGGCTTGTGGGAACTCTTTGAAAGAATGAGAGAACAATTCTCTCGAGGTGAGTAGTGTGTTTGGCCAACCCTTTAGCTAAACCTAGATGTCTTATTTATAATAAGGCTTTTAGGAATTAATTTTATTTTATAAAATACATTTTAATATCTAATATATTAAAATATGCATTTTATATTTATTTGAATCTTATTCAAATATTATAAAATTAATCTTTTATAATATACTTTAAACCAATTTGAATCTCATTCAAATAGCATATGTATATAGTTTATAATATCAATGTATCATATACATAAACTATTTCCTCTAATATTTATGTATCAAATACAATAAATATATTTTACTTTCTACATTTAATATATCAAATATATTAAATATTAATTTGAATATTTCAAATTTTTCTTTCAACTAAATTGATCCTTTTAGTGTTACTATGAGCTAGCAAGGGGACCGTATGGACCTACGGATTTATAAGCTCCAATGATACAAAATTAATTAATTAAACTCATTAATTAATTGACTTTCATTCATTAACTCTAGGTCACTCCATTATAGGCCTAGAGTTGCACTCTTATGCACTGTAGGACAAGTTGTGTCCATGGATATAACCATTACATGCAAGTCGATCCTTCACGAGTTGTTCGTAATTACAGTTGGGTCAAAAGTCCGTTTTACCCCTGTAATTACATCTTACACCTTAAGTACCACTGATTCTCTAATGAACAACCTGTTTATGATCCAACCATAAACGAAGTCCCTCTCGGGCCAGTGAGAGGGTGGGGCCCCATTGTTCAAGTCCCGAAATCAGCACTTAAGGGAACTACTCATCTACTTTCCCTATATGGGAAGAAGTGAATTCCATCTTGTGAAACTTATGTTCCCAACTCCCTATTTGGTCAAGTCCCCAAAATTGTAGGCTTATTGAATCGGCTATAAAGGCCATTCTCACCCATACAAATCAAAGGACGAGCCCTCACAGGCAGGAGTTCATAACTCACTCAAGATTAAGATCGAGTCACATATGATCATCCTGTGAAATACTAATCTTCTCAAATAACGGATTTATAAAGAGAGATTATATATTTCGTGGTCCAGTCTTATACAAACTCATTGTATAGGATACCCCCACTCACATGTCTCTACATGAATGATTTGGATCAAATCATTTGTAACAATTACAAAGTGGGCCGTATCAATAGTGTTACCAGGATAAGGCACCCAACCTTATCCATATACTATAGACCCTTTAAGTTATTACTTGAACATGATCCTCCCGTATGTCAACTACATACAGTTCAAGATTACACTAATAACCTTGGATTTTATTTATATAATGAATATTATAAATTGCAAATAATAATAATAAAATAATTATCAAATAATTATTAATTAATTACGAGGCTTTAGGGCATAAATCCCAACAAGAAGACTCTTGCTGGCAGGCTGTTAACTGTTATAAAGTCTAAAGTCTATCACTGATATAGTTCAATCATTGATATTATCTTCACACATTCTTCAATCGGTTTGTCATCATCCTCAATCTGGCGAATTGCTTGGACTTCTTGCATGGATGAGACCGACAATGCGCATTGGACCAATCCACAAAACGTATAAACATAGTATGGTAAACATCGTATGAAACTATCACTAGTAAAAGTCTATCGGTGATAGAAGCCTATCACTGATAGAAAATGGAGTCTATCCATGATAAAAGTCTATCAGTGATAGACTATACATAGGTCTTTGTGGGCCCATTTTGACATATTCTTCCTTCTTTCTCCCTTAAAACGTTAAACCCTTTCCCGATTTCCCCCATTGATTTCTTCTTCTTCTTCTTCTTCTAAATTTTCTTTGTTCCTTCTAATGGTTGTTGATGTTCATTCCTCTGTTTCTCGAGACCCCATCTACTTTCCCAATGGATTTCATGATCCTCCCTCAAACCCAGATGCAATCGATCAAATCTCCACCTCTTCTGCTTCTCAACTTCCATTAATGGATGATTCTGTCAATCCCAAGCTCGCCGCTAAGTTTTCCATTTCGCCTCCTTCAATGCCGTCGAACGATGAACAAGAGAAGAAACCTTCAATTTGCGCGAGGAGAAAAACCAAGAGAATAAAATTTGGACAAAAAATCTTCAAGATACTCAAAACTGGGTGGAAGAGAAACCTGCGAACAAATAAGGGTAATTTGAGAATAAAAAAGGTAATTTTAAAAATTTGCTATATTTGCAAAAGTTTTCAAAATTTGCTATATTTGCAAACAATAAGCCTTAAATTGTCATTTACTACAATTTCCCTAAAATATATTTAATTTTCTAGTTGTAAGATAAAAATAAAAAAATTGAGCATGTTAATATTTTAAAAAATAATATTTAATTTTTAAATTAATAAATTAAAATAAAAAAAAAATAATTATTAACAATATTCAATTTATTTTAAAATATATGGTGATTTTTTTCTAATTAAAAACTTAGATTTTTTTTTTAATTCTTAATTTTGTAAATCTTTTTTTCGTTTTATAATTCATGTGAAGCTTACTTTATTAAATGTTTGAAATTGTAAATTTCAGTTTGTATTAGGGACACATACTGGAATATCATCCATAATAGTAGATTGTTGTTTCATTCTTGTTTTCCTCCTTCAGGCTTTTCATTTTTTTTTTTAAATTTTTTTTATCCAAATATGTATTCTTTTTTTAAAAAAAAAAAAAAAAATCAAACCAATTGACATGACATGTTATGTTTTTAGAGACATTTGAATGAAGCATTTAATTTTTTAATTCCTTATCCAAATATGAAATAATTTTCTTATTCTTAGACTATAACATAAATTAAAATTTTCATTCCAACGTCTAGAAAAAAAGACACATGTTGCATAAAAAAATATACCATTCACAAAACATCCACTAAAAAAATAAGAAGAAGAAAAGAAAAAAAAATTGTCCAAACACAGGTTTCAAAAGCACCCCAAACTCTGACTTCTGATTCTCAGGCTTCCCAACACGACACTCCAAACATTATTTTCTGATTATCAGGCTTCCTAACACTGCACCTCAAACACCGTTTTTTGATTCTTAGGGTTCAGAACCCTCCCAAACAAACTTCAGGGTTTTGATTCTCAGAGTTCTGAATCCAAAGCGGGGCAAACGCCCCCTTAGGATATCATGATTTAAAATGTGGAATTAAACTTAAATATAAACTTTGAATAAACATCTCATTTTAGGTTAAAAGCTCATTCTACTTTCGTTATAATTCAAACATGTATGACTTTGTTTTTTTAAATTAAATCTCAAAAGAGATGATAACTTTATTTAATATAGATTATAAAATAATAATTACATAAAATATATTCATAAATTTAATTTGAGTTAAAATTCAACTAAACATTTAAATGCATACTCCAACTATTTTATTATTGTATTAAAAATAATTATTCGTATTATTTATAAATAAATTACCAAATACATTTTGAACAATTTTTTTTTATACCAAATACGAGAATGAGGATTGAACCTTCGAGCTCATAGAAGGTAGTATATGCTTATTTTGAACCACTTTTGAAATTGAGATTTAGTTTTCAATTTTATTGTCAAAACACACATTCAAAACCACATAAAACATGAAATACAACTATTCTTCATCGAATTCCTTGTTGGGGTGAAACTATCAACAATCGAGAAAGTCCACGAAAGGCCCAACACCATGGAAGGTGACTCCAGGCCCAGAGAGGGTCGACCCCCTAGGAGTTGGCCTTAACCCATACCCGAGGAAGGTCGACCCTAGCCTATATCCGAGGAGGATTCAACCAGGGGCGGATCCACGTAGGGGCGAGGGGGCACGTGCCCCTCGAATTATTTAGTTTGTATATTTGTATATAAAAATGCAGAATTAAATTGATTTGGTTTGCATATATTTATAACAAAATGCAAAATTAAAATGATGTCTTGCTGATGGAACGATTGTCGTGGGGCATGCCAAAAACTCTCCGTGCCCTTTGGGCTTGAGTTTGATCCCAACCCACATTTTTTTTAACATTCTCGACCCTTTGTTTGTTCTAATAACACATAAATATTTTTACTATAAATATTATATATCATGTATTTAAAATTATATTTATATGAAGATAAAATTATAAATTTAGTCTTTTAAATTTCAAAATTATGTCTAATAGATCCCTAAAGTTTAAATGTCGTAGATTCCTATTTTTTTTAATTTTGTGTTCAATAAATCATTAAACTTGAACGATGTCTAATAGATTTATGAGCTTTCAATTTGTTATTATTTTAAAAAAAAAAATAGTTGTTCCATTAGATAGATTTAATTTTATTTCTAATTAAACCTTAAAGTTTTAATTTTGTATTGAATAGATACGTGATTTTTAAAAAAAATGTCCAATAAGTTGAGGACCTACTAGACACAAAATAAAAAATTTATGTTTAATAGAACAATTATTTTTTTAAAATTTAGAATATGTTTCTATTGGATAAAAAACTGAAAAATTTATGGATTTGTTAGATACAAAATTAAAAGTTTAGAAACTTATTACATACGTTTTAAAGTTTATGGACCATATAGACACAAATAAGAAATTTATGTTAGATTTATTGGACAAATATATATATATATAAAATGTGTTTGGGCTATTTTTTATTTGGAACTCAATAAAAATAGGGTGATCATTAAGTATTTATTATTTTTATTGAGTAAGTCACATAATTAATATAATTAATGGTATGGAAGTTATGGGTAGAAACCGTCAAATTTATTTATTATTTATGATGGTTAAATAATAAATAAATAACAAAAAATATAAAGGGTTGTGGTTCCCCGATTCATAAGCAATAAGTTTTGATTTCTCATTAACCTCCATCGTTAGAGAGAGAAGGAAAAAAACCGCTTGTAGAATTGGAAGAGCAAACCCAATTCAAAGATCTTCTTCATCATGAATCCAGGTACGCTTCCGCTTATTTAATCAACTCATGAACATAGAGATTCATGTATTAGGTTTGTGATTCATGCATGTTAGATATTATCAATCTATAGGATTATAGATTAAAGCCTAAAAGAAATCTAACAAGTTAGAATCATGAACTTAGGAATAAAGAAATCCTACAATTGGTATCAGAGCCGATCTCTATGTTAATATGTTGATATTAAGATTAAGATTTTCATGATATAAGATTATGATTAAGATTACGATTTTTATAATCGTATAAGATTTTCATGATATTGAGATTAAGATTTACAGAAAAATATTAAAAGTTTTAGGGTTTGCTTGAGTTTTTCTAGATAATTATCGTAAATAAAATAATTAAGAACTTAAGGAATTAAGAATTTAATTAATAAATTCAATAAATTTTTTTTTTTAAGATTTAAGGAGTTTATTATTTTAAACCAATCAATTGAAACAACATATTAATTACCAAAGTAATTTATCTTGTGAATGTTGATTCGGTATGGATTTTAAATGATAAGTACGTCTGTAATTCATGCGGATATTATATCGGTCCAAAGAAAGATTAATATTGTCGGGCTGAATTACAGAAGTACCTGTGATGATAAATATGTGACGATTATTCGGTTCCATGTGAACAATAATTCAATCCAAAGATAGAATTATTGTTTGACAGGATTTATTGTCAGTATTTGATCATTGCACAAAAATATCACTTACAAGTTAATATTTCTGTCCAAAGACTAAATATTAATGTTGAGCTAGATATTTTTTTTTATGATGGAAAAATCTCAATGTGAATTTATTAATCAAGATGTAAAAATGTGTTCATAGTATTCTTTTGTTTTAATTTCAGTTCATGCTTCCGCATCTACAATATCTGCCAATGTCAATTTTATTCCTATACTGAATGGAAATAACTTTAAAGATTGGAAAGAAAATGTTTTGATTATCCTCGGGTGTATGAATCTAGACCTTGCGCTTCGGATTGATCGACCCACTATTACGGATCAAGGTACCCTTGTTGAAAAACAGGACCTTGAAAAATGGGAAAGATCAAATCGCATGTGTCTAATGATCATTAAGCGAGGAATTCTAGAAACGTTTAGGGGTGATATCTCTGAAGTCACTAATGCTAAGGAAATTGAGAAACGTTTTGCAAAAAACGATAAGGCTGAAACAAGCGCGCTTCTTGCGAGCTTGACCTCAATGAAGTATAAGGGAAAAGGAAACATAAGGGAGTACATAATGGAAATGTCTCACCTTGCTTCAAAACTAAAAGCACTAAAGTTAGAGCTTTCTGATGAACTGCTCGTACATTTGGTTTTGATCTCTCTTCCTGCACAATTTAATCAGTTTAAGGTCAGCTATAACTGTCAGAAGGAGAAATGGACTCTTAATGAGCTCATTTCATACTGTGTGCAAGAAGAAGAGAGATTGAAGCAAGATCGGACTGAAAGTGCTCATTTGGCTTCAGGAAGTAATTTCAGAGATAAAAGGAATAAAAGGAAGAACCCTAAAGAAGCTGCAGGTGGTCCCGTGCAAAAGAAACAACATACTAAAGAAAATGAGGAATTTAGTTGTTTCTTTTGTCGGCAATCCACACACTTGAAGAGGGACTGTACCAAATATCACGCATGGCGTGCAAAGAAAGGTGAATCTCTTACTTTAGTTTGCTCTGAGGTTAATTTAACTTCAGTACCGAGTCACACTTGGTGGGTAGATTCTGGTGCTACTACTCACATTAGTGTTTCTATGCAGGGTTGCCTGAGCTGTCGAAAGCCAAGTGATGATGAAAGATTCATTTTTGTGGGCGATGGCAAATCAGTTGAAGTCGAGGCTATTGGGAATTTTAGATTATTATTAAGAACTGATTTTTATTTGGATTTGAAAGACACTTTTGTTGTACCGTCTTTTAGACGGAATTTGGTTTCTATTTCTGTTTTGGACAAATTTAGTTATTGTTGTTCATTTGGAAATTGTCAGTTTAGTCTTTCTTTAAATTCAAGTATTATTGCAACTGGTTCTTTGTCGGTTTATGATAATCTATATTTACTTGATACAATTGCCTCATATAATGAAACCTTGCATACAAGTACTCGCGGTACTAAAAGAAAATTAACAAATGAAAATTCTGCATCAATGTGGCACAAGCGTTTAGGTCATATATCTAAACACAGAATTGAAAGGCTTGTAAGTGATGGAATTCTTGATTCTCTTGATTTTTCCAATTTTGAGGTTTGTATTGGATGTATTAAGGGAAAGCAAACAAATGTAAAGAAATTGGGTGCCAACAGAACTACAGACGTCTTATAACTCATTCATACTGATATTTGTGGGTCATTCCCTACGGCTTCTTGGAATGGTCAACGATATTTTATTTTGTTCATAGACGATTATTCAAGATATGGCTACCTTTATCTCATTAATGAGAAGTCCCAAGCACTGGACGTGTTTAAGGCATACAAAGCTGAAGTAGAAAATCAGCTTGGTAAAAGAATTAAAGCTGTCAGATCTGACCGTGGTGGTGAATACTATGGTCGATATGATGGATCAGGAGAACAACGTCCAGGACCATTTGCTAAATTCCTAGAGGAATGTGGAATTGTACCTCAATACACTATGCCAGGTTCTCCTCGCATGAATGGTGTATCTGAGAGACGAAACAGAACTCTTAAAGATATGGTAAGAAGCATGATTTCTCATTCTACTTTACCGGAATCTCTCTGGGGAGAAGCAATAAAGACTGCAGCATATATTCTTAATAGAGTTCCAACTAAAGCAACAACTAAAACTCCTTATGAGCTTTGGACCGGTAAAAAGCCAGTCCTAAAGCATTTTCATATTTGGGGATGTCCAGCAGAGGCAAGACCTTATAAGCCTAATGAAAAGAAATTGAACTCCAAAACAGTTAGTTGTTACTTTATTGGATATTCTGAGAAATCAAGGGGTTATAAGTTTTTTGTTCCCACGAACAGAACTATTTTTGAGACGGGAAATGCGGTGTTCTTTGAGGATATTGAGTTTGAGAGGAGAAATACTAAGGAAATTGTATTTGAAGAGGAATTTGTTCAAATTCCTACAATTGCTACTGATGATAATCATGAATTTATTTATGATATTAATCAAGAAGCAATTCCAGAACTTCAAGACAATAATACAAATCTTCCCATTGAAAATGAGGTAAACATTCCTGAAGAACAAACTCAACAACCTCAAGAACAAATGCCATTACGGAGATCCACGAGAGAAAGGAGAAATGCTATTTCGGATGACTATATTGTATTTCTCCAAGAACATGAGGATAGCGTTGAAATGATGGAAGATGATCCTATCAACTTACATCAAGCAATGCATAGTTCTAATTCTCATAAATGGATTATTGTCATGAATGAAGAAATTAAGTCTATGGAAGACAATGACGTTTGGGATCTAGTCTCATTACCTGAAGGTGCGAAACCTATTGGTTGTAAATGGATATTTAAAACCAAAAGGGATTCAAAGGGTGATGTAGAAAGATATAAGGCACGTCTTGTTGCAAAGGGTTTCACTCAGAAGGAAGATATTGATTTTACAGAAACCTTTTCCCCTGTTTCGACAAAGGACTCTTTTAGGACGATCATGACATTAGTGGCGCATTTTTATCTTGAGCTACACCAAATGGATGTTAAGACTGCGTTTCTAAATGGCAACATTGATGAAACAATTTTTATGAATCAACCAGAAAATTTTGTGGTGGGAGATCCAAACAAAATGGTTTGTAAACTAAAGAAATCCATATATGGTCTCAAGGAAGCTTCTCGTCAATGGTATCACAAATTTCATGAAATTATTATCTCATTTGGTTTTGAGAGTAATTTAATTGATGATTGTGTATACCACAAATTCAGTGGGAGCAGACATATTTTTCTGATTTTATATGTTGATGATATATTGCTCGCTAGCAATGATACAGGCTTACTGCATGAAACTAAAAGATTTCTTTCAACTAAGTTTGAAATGAAAGATCTTGGTGAGGCCTCTTTTGTATTAGGAATTCAGATACATCGAGATCGTTCTCGAGGTATACTTGGATTATCACAAAAGAGTTACATTGAAAATGTACTAAAAAGATATGGCATGCAGGATTGTAAATCAGGAAATACCCCCGTTGTTAAAGGAGACAAATTTTGTCTTCAACAATGTCCTAAGAATCATCTTGAAGTTAAAGAAATGCAGAAAATTCCTTATGCATCTGCAGTAGGAAGTTTGATGTATGCACAAGTATGTACTCGACCAGATTTGGCATACATTGTCGGAATGTTGGGCAGATATCTGAGTAACCCTGGTATGGATCATTGGGTAGCTGTCAAGCGGGTTATGCGTTATTTGAAAAGAACTAAAGACTACATGCTCACATATAAGAAATCGGACCAACTGGAGATCGTTGGATATTCGGATTCAGATTTTGCTGGATGCCAAGACAGTCGGAGATCCACTTCAGGTTATATCTTTATGCTTGCTGGAGGAGCAATCTCATGGAAAAGTGTTAAACAAACACTCATTGCTTCTTCCACTATGGCCGCTGAATTTATAGCATGTCATGAGGCATCCAATCTTGGAATGTGGCTGCGGAATTTTGTCACTGGGCTAAAGATTGTGAAAGGAATTGAAAGACCACTAAAGTTATTCTGTGACAATAAATCAGCAGTCATGTATTCGAACAACAATAGGAGTTCAACTAAGTCAAAGCACATTGACATCAAGTTCCTAGTTGTTAAAGAAAGAGTTTAGAGTGGTCATTTATATATAGAACATATTGGTACAAACTCTATGATTGCGGATCCGTTAACTAAGGGACTACCATCCAAGGTCTTTTTGGAGCATACTGCTCATATGGGTGTTATGTTATTTGAAGATATTCAGATTTAGTGGGAGTTTGTTTCTATATATATGTATGTTATACAGACTTATTGATTACTGCAGTTTATGGATAATAAAGAATTTTGTTACACTCTGTTTATGGAAAATTTTGATCTCATTAGGGACCAGTTAGAAGTTGACATGATGGATCACATTGGATGTCATTTCTATGCTACACATCCGTACTATGATCTATGTCATTTAATTATATTGATATTCGTGATCATTGATGGGTTGAATTACGAACTAATGTAATTAAACCGCTTTGGTTCAATGTTGATATGATTAATGGACGAGATTGATTTGGAGTAACTTTAAATTATGATAACCACATTATTTGCGCATAAAGATGAACACATGTAATTATATATATTGTCCAAGTGGGAGATTGTTAGATTTATTGGACAAATATATATATAAAATGTGTTTGGGCTATTTTTTATTTGGAACTCAATAAAAATAAGGTGATCATTAAGTATTTATTATTTTTATTGAGTAAGTCACATAATTAATATAATTAATGGTATGGAAAGTTATGTGTAGAAACCGTCAAATTTATTTATTATTTATGATGGTTAAATAATAAATAAATAACAAAAAATATAAAGGGTTGTGGTTCCCCGATTCATAAGCAATAAGTTTTGATTTCTCATTAACCTCCATCGTTAGAGAGAGAATGAAAAAAACCGCTTGTAGAATTGGAAGAGCAAACCCAATTCAAAGATCTTCTTCATCATGAATCCAGGTACGCTTCCGCTTATTTAATCAACTCATGAACATAGAGATTCATGTATTAGGTTTGTGATTCATGTATTAGGTTTGTGATTCATGCATGTTAGATATTATCAATCTATAGGATTATAGATTAAAGCCTAAAAGAAATCTAACAAGTTAGAATCATGAACTTAGGAATAAAGAAATCCTACAATTTAAGACTAAACTTGTAATTTAACCTTATTTGAATTGTGCCCCTCTAACATAAATTCTTGGATTTGTCCCTGGGTCCAACCCACATCAGCTCTCGCACATATTCAAGGAAGGTCGACTCTTAAAAATTGCGTTTCTTTTCTCACCATATCTTCATAGTGATTTTCATCTTTCTTAGGCAAACAATTGAATTCTTAGTCAAATTCCAAAACAAGAACAAATTTTTAAAAACTACTTTTTGTTTTTAGTTAATCAAATGGTTATCAAATGAGGTCTACTATGTAAAATTATTTCCCGTTCTTTAATATTTGTAATGATTTAATTCCTATGGTAAAAAATATTGTTAAGATTTAATGACATTTCTTACCATAAGTTAATTATTGACCAAATATGTTTATCAACGATAAAGATCAAGTCATCACATAATAAAAAAAAAATTGACACTTAATTTTGATGAATTTCTCAGATAAAAGATTAAATTGTTATAAATTTTAATGTATAAAACTAAAATGTTATATACTAAACTATTGCAAATTAAAAAAAATATGAGAGCTAAATTGTTACAAACTAAAGCTTAATGACTCAATTTTCTCAAAAAAAAAAAAAAAAAAGCTTAATGACCCAATGTACTTTTTAACCAAACTTTTATTAGAGTAGTCATGAATAAGTAACATTATTTGAGTGGAACATCAATTTGAAATTCGATGTAGCTCAGTCGACGTTTGATTCACTAATTTAGGATTGAAGACTGGCTTATTCACACAACTACCTTCAATAGTATTCACACATACCGAACACCAAACACCACTTTCATTTTTAACCAATTTTTTCCTACCTACCCCTCCATTCCCTTGAAATTTAATCCATTCATTTATAAAGTAAGGGGGACACTGACTGACCATTCCACTAGAATTCAATCCATAAAAGATACTCAATTTAAATGTTGATGACGATTTTTAAGAATTATTTTACAGAAACTAGTTTATAAAGCGCTTATATCTATTATAAGTTTAGAAATGTGAAATTTTAATTTATTTGGTCCATATTTAGATTATATTGGAAAATTAAAAGAAAAAAAAATCACGGCTTTCTTTTTTTTCTTATTCTTTTTGGGTAGAGATTTGAACCACAAACTTCTTAGTCGTCAATACATACATATGTTAGTTGAGTCATGTTCTCTTTGGCTGAATGACATCTTCAGTTATAACCCAACGTACAATTACATCCGTCACCTTGTTCTGACATCGCCTAATTTTTTTTTTTTTTTTTTTATTATGAGTACATATTGGGATAGGGGGATTCGAACCACAAATCTCTTGGCTCATACATAATGTGTTGAAAGCCCCTAATTGGCAAGACCAACACCAATCGAAGCACATCTTCCGTCACCGATTTTATCATCGTGAGATTTTTCGCTTCCCCATCCAACAAACATATTTTTAAAACATATCTTTCAGTTCTTTAATATACGTGCACGTCATCACATTAATACATAGATACTTAAAATCTAGATTATCCAATTGTTAAAAGAAAAATAAGGATATATAAGAATAAAAAATATAAGTCAAATTTAATTTTATATTAATTTTAAGAAAGAAATAAATAAATAAATATATATATATATATTCGATGTCGATAAAAATATCGAAGTCTCAATTTTATGGAAATGTCGATGTCGATATCGACGTCGATGAATATTTTTGAAAAAAAGTTAAAATAAAAAAATTTATAAACATATTTAAATTAATAAATAAATATTGTGGACTCTTAAATAAATTAAAATACACTTGTTATAATATTATATTCACGTTAGGTTAAATTTTGTTATTTTTTTAATATTTCATCGATTTTGTACGGCATGATGAAAATGTCGATTCACCCCTCATATCGATGTTGAACCTATAGTCTATAGATATAAGGAAATGTCGATGAAAATATCGACATGTCGACGGATATTGGATATTTAATATCGTAGATTAATGTAAAAAAGAAAACAAGAAATAAAAGAGAACTTCGAAATATAAATATATATAAAGAGTCAACTTCAATATATGTACACGTCGTCTCTCTACTTTCAAAAATTTTTGTTTGGTCATGATTTGCAAAATTCTATACATAAAAAAAACTATGACTAAATCTCAAGATAATTTAGTGAGCCTATATTGTGACAAAATTGTGGTCGAAAAAAATAAAAAAAAAAAATGAATTTAAGTCACCTTTTTTTATAATAAATTGACCAAAATAGACATATCAAATTAACTTTTTTTTTTTTCAAAGGACATCTCAAATTACATAAACTAAAATAGACAAATAATGAATACACATTTTAAAGATAAATAGACAAAAATGAACAAAAGTAGAAATTACAAAATAAAATAATATTTTCAAAGTTGATGATTAAAATACCCCATAATTTTCGAATATGTTTAAAGTATGTCTCTAGACTTTTTTGAACAGTTTCATTTTTATCCATGAATTTTGAAATTTGTTCCAAAAAATATCATTGAACGGTGAAATAATTGTTCATAAAAATATATTTTCCGTTAAAATAAAGAATGAAAATTGTTATTGTGTTGTGATAGCCTGATGCTTAAAAATTAGAAGACGTATATGGGTATTGTTTACTCCTAGTCTTATTTGGTCTCTTGCTTCTATGTTTTGCGTTGGGTGTCGGTGACCAATATTTTATAATTATTTTTTAACCTTATTTTGTTTGATTGAAGTCCTTTTAGTTGTGTTACCTTTTGGTGGCTTGTATATGCTATTGCACTTTGTTGCGGGCTACCCTAGCATAAGGTCACGAGCCTAGCGTCACACTGCCCTTTTCGAGGACCTAGGGTCGACCTCTAAGGTTCGATCAAGGAGACCTGCAGGATCTTCCTCCGATCAGTCCGAAGATCCCTTTTCAGACACCACGATCGACCCTCCAGAAATCAGGGGGAGAAATGTCCGCTGGCATTCCTACCTTAGATTACAGGCGGCGATACGACGATCCTTCTGAATTCGCCTAGGATCGAGGCTCGTCCCATCTCCATGATGAAGAGATATACAGACTGACACCGACCGTCCCACCTTTCCTCTCCTATAAATAAAAATCCACCGTTCATTGAAAGATACGCAATTCATAGCACTCACACTCACACTCCACTTAAGCTTAGAACTCTCTCTACTGACTTAAGCATCGAAATACAGTGGGCTCAGTCCCGCACCGATGCAAGTTTGTTCGCTCTTTGCAGGTCGACTTTAGACAACACCATTTACCTACCATTGGAAGCCCACCTTCAAAGAGTCTAAATTATTATTATTATTATTTAGGAATGAAAGTGTTTCCTTACCTACTTGGAAAAAAAAAAATCCTTCATTCATAACATCACGTGAGAATATTCATCTTATTTTAACCCCCCAAAAAAAAATCACTTAATCTTTTGGGGGGAAAAGAATCTCTTACAAAATTATTGGTGGTGTGGGCAGAGGAAATTTATTACCGCCACAATCGGTTAAGTAAAAAAAACAATTTGTTTGAAACGTTTTTGAAAAAGCAATCACGTGACATTGTCAGTCGTCCACAAAATTGAACTACTTCTTTATAAAACAGCTGAAGAAGAGTGAGTAGTGAATGGTGGAAAACCAAAGAAGAGCGTAGAGATGAAGATTTCACAATTGGGCATCTGTTTCTTCTTCATCTTGTTAGCAGCCCAAACCCCTTTCTCCAGAATCCAACTGGACAATATTCCGTCGTCGTCGGAAAAGCGCTTTGGGTTTTTCATATTCGGAGATTCCTACGTGGATGCCGGAAACAACAACTACATCAACACCACCGGTGACTTTCAGGCCAATTTTCAGCCATATGGTGAAACCTTCTTCAAGATCCCCACCGGCAGGTTTTCTGATGGCCGTATTATTCCAGATTTCTTAGGTTACTACAACATTCAACCATACACTTTTCTTTTCCTTCTTAAATTTACTTTTTTTTATGTGGTGTGCAAAATTTTCAGTTATAATAAGTTGATTGGGATTGTAGTTAGTGAAGTGTTAATTTCCTTTCTTAAATTTTAAGATGTTTAGGTCATGAATCAGTTAGGGGTAAATTTATGGTTGCGCGCTCAGTGTGTATGTAAAATGTAAATGCGAAGAGCGCTAAGATCATGCAAGCATACATGGTCTGCAGCAAGTGATAAGTATAATTTAATTCGTTTTCCCACAGAGATTGAGTTTAGTGACTAACGATTTGGTGTGCTAAATTAGATAAGATAACTTAAATTGGGTAGATTTTGGGTTGGTGTGCCGAAACGTAAAAGATGCAAGAAGAAAGCAAATGTAAAAGCAAAGCAAGTAAAGAGGTAAAGTTATAATGTGGAGAAGAAGAATTGCGGGTCTCGCAATTCTATCGCAATAAAATCGCAAAGACAAAAAGCTAATGAAAAGACTAAGGAAAAAAGCAAAAATGTTTTATTGCGGTTCTCGCAATAATCTAGCAATAAATTAGCAACGATTTTAAATGTAAAGTAAGGTAGCAAGATCTACTTAAGAATCCTCTATAGGCATTTAACTATGATCATTCAGCAGTAGATTAACATCTCATGCATCGTTTTAGCTAGTTCTCATGCATCTTCCGATTACAGGCATTAGTTTCTTAGATTACTTCTGTCCAAGTAAAGCTAACAACCTATTCATAAACACATGCTAATAAACGTGCTAGGAGAATGCCTATTCCTAGGCCACTCTCTATTTACCATAAAAGGCTAACATGAATGAACGACTCAGAATTCTTACTCCTTCCAGAGGTTAGGAATTCTTTAGACAAAATGGATGGTCAGTCGAAATTATCCATGGGATGAAGATCACATACATTCAATGCATTCATGCTACTTTACATGCTGAATTCACATACTTTTATCCTATGCTGAATTCACATACATTCAATGCATTCAACCTATTCATAAACACATGCTAATAAACGTGCTAGGAAAATTTTCAGTTATAATAAGTTGATTGGGATTGTAGTTAGTGAAGTGTTAATTTCCTTTCAAAGTTTTAACATGTTTAGGTGATGAATTAGTTAGGGGTAAATTTATGGTTTTTTTTTTTTTTTTTTTTTTTAAGTAAATTTCCCCTCCAAATTTCAAATTTTCGAAAAGAATGTTGTTTGATTTAAAGGTTCATAGATGCAAAGATAAATGATCTCTAGAAGAGATATATCTAAGAGTAAGATTAATGAGATTTAAATATTATTATATATTTTTTTTGAAACGAGATACTATTAGCATAAAATCAGGAGTTAAAACTCGACGCCAACGGTGGGATAGGACCCTACTAAATTGAAAAGGACTTTTTGTATCCTCTTCATTAAAAGACATAAGCCAATGAGGGAAAATCTCCCTCAGCAATTTGAAACATTTTGCTCACACGCATTCACAACCAAAAGGTGAGCAACCCCATTTTTCGTTCTGTTCACATGAGTAAAGGACTCAATATTTCGTACCATTGCAAGATCTTTTGCTTCATCAATAAAATTTGCCAGCTTTGTACATACCAGATCTTCGTTATTGAAGAGTTGCACCACCGATAAAGCGTCTAACTCCACTTTTATTTGGCCATGGTGATTTGTTGGGATTGCCTTTATCCCTTCTTCGATCGCCATAGCCTCAACCAATCGATTTTCCAAATTCGCGAAATGTTTCTTCGACCAGCCATCACGAGAGCTCCATTCCAATGTCGTAACACTCATCCGATTCCGCCCCTCTGCAGCTGCGGATTCCAGGATCACAAGAAAGCAAAAAGGTGCCCTCTGGGGGCGGGTTCCATCTATTGTTTTCCAGACTGTCTCGGTGGTTAGTTTCCACAATTGTCACCACGTTATCTTCTTATTCTTCTTCTCTGATATACTCTTGAATATATCTAGCAATTTGGTTCTGCAAACGATCAGGGTTTAACCACTCTTTATTATGCTTGATGTTGTTTCTCTATGTCCAAATTTGCCCGAGAATGATCAGTTCTTTAGCAAGCTTTGACTCTTCCTCGGTCTCTTGAAGTCCCTTGATCCACAACCATTCGCAGAAATCAGTCGTTCTCCATAAATTCATGTTCAAAGGGAAAAGCACATTAGTAGTCGGGATAAAAATTGGCCATAATCTCTTAGTAATTTTCCATTCCCAAAAGAGATGTATGGCCGATTCAGCCTTTTTCCTGCCCAAGAAGCAAATAGGATTTAGATTCATCCCTTTATTTCCAAGATTTTCCAGAGTAAGAAGGATATTGTGGTAGATCCTCCATCAACTTCACCTTTGACGACACTTTAGCTTTCCACATCCGCTTCCACAAGCTTTCCTTGAAAGAGGTATCAGATGTGGATTCCTCCGCATTGTTTTGTAATAGGATTCCGAGCCGATAAACACTTTTGACTTTGAAAATTCCTTTAACATCTAATAAATGTCAAAAGATCGTCTCATCCTCTCTTCGGTTTGGACTGATTGGGATATTGACAATAACCTTGGCGTCCTCTTCCATAAAAACCTCTCTGACCAACGATTCATTCCAAGTTCCATCTTGATGCAAAAAATTTGCTACCGTGTGATTCATGTATGCAGGATGGGAGTATAAAGGTAAGTGAATGTCATCCCTAGGAATCCAGGGGTATTTCACCACATCCACACTTATGTCATTCCCAATTTTCCATCTATAGCCTTTACTAAACAAATCGAGACCCCAAGGAATACTTCGCCATGTATATGAAGGATTATAACCAAGACTTGCTTGAAGAAAATGATCGGTTTTGAAATAACGCCCTCTTAACACCTTGGCCAAGCAAACTATCAGGGGTTAGTACATGACAATATTTATTTATGTGCAAACCTTTGAACTTATTAGTCTCTACCACTTTGTGTAGAAGACTGGACAAACCTTTCGCAGAGATCATAAAAAGATAAGGAGACAGAGAGTCGCCCTGCCTGAGGCCTCTCTTTGGCAGGAAGCCCCTTCTTGGTAACCCGTTAAGGAGGACTTGAAAACTGACTGATTCCACACAACTCCTAATTAAATTTATCCACCTATCGCTAAACCCCATCTTATTCATGATCATCCAAATATACATTCATTCCACCCGGTCATAAGCTTTACTCATATCAAGTTTCATGGCCACCACTCTTTCTTTCCCAATCTTTCTGTTTTAACTGCATGAATGCATTCAAAACCCAGATTGACATTATCAGAAATCATCCGTCCTGGCACAAAATTAAAGTTGACTGGCTCGGAGAAATAAGTTTGTCCAAAACCCTTTTTAGCCTGTTGGCTAGAGTCTTCGCAATGATCTTGTAGATTACATTACAAAGAGTAATTGGACGAAAATTTTTCATAGATTGAGGATCCTTCACCTTAGGAATGAGGACTATGGAAGTCTTATTGATACATGCCATTTTAGTCCCTTCATTCAAAAGTGATAAACATATTTGGCTCGTATCCTCTCCCAGAATTTCCCAATATTTCTGATAAAATACTACCATCCGAATCTGGGGCCTTTGTAGGATGCATCCCCTTCACCACTGCAATAATCTCATCCCTAGTAAACATCTTAGTTAAATCCATATTTTGTGCCTCAGTCGCGTTCGAGGGACATCTGCCATAATTTTTCTTATGGCCTCAAAATAATGATCTGAAGCACTAAATAAATCTTGGAAGTAAGAGATTGCCACTTCCTCAAAATCCTCTTAAGTGGTTCCCCACACGCTCCTCTCGTCCATTAAATGTTTCTTTTTATTGTTTTTTAAAATTTTAAATTAATAATGTAAAAGTTTTGTTAAAATACCCTTTTGTCTCTCTATTTAATTCTTCTAGTTTAGTACTTATATTTTGAAAGGTTTAAATTTAGTCCTTCCTAATAGTTTATTGTTAAGGTTTCTAAAAAGGAAAATAGTAATAATAATAATTGGTTTCTAATAGTTTTTAATTCTTCTAGTTTAGTACTTATTGTCGAAACAAATCCAACATCGAGAACAAGCTGCGAAGCCCTCGAGATACATTTACATTTGAGAGAGAAAGATTCAGAGGATCAAACATTAGAGATTGTAATCCACTACGCACTGATACATACAATACAATACAAATTCAAATTCATTTACACGTGTCGAATCACCATTCGTCGTTCGAAATCCCGTGTGAACAGATTGACACGCCCAGTGGGACAACTCTACCTCTCATCTCTCCCTCTCTCAACTAAAAGTTAACAATGACATCGAAGAAAACAACATCCAGGTCTCTCATTTCCAACAACCCTTACAAGGGACCTGTCACCCGCATCCGCTTCATCAAAGAAGTCTCGCAGACGGACGAACACACTCCTGTCATCGTGAGCAAAATTTACAAACGACTGACGGAGTCTGCGCAGGGTGGGATAATCATCAAGGAAAATCCCTTGTACGATGAATATGTTCCTTCCTCTGATCCCAATGTAATGTCTGTAATGATGGCAGACGCACGCACTAACGATGAAGCAATGGCTGAAAAGGAAAAGAAATTAAATTTTCTGATGAAAGCAGTTGAAGAACGAGACCTCGAGATTGCAAACTTGAGAAATCAGATGCAAAGTCGAGAGGCTGCAGAGACAAGTTTAACTCCTGCAGCAAGAAGGAATGACAAAGAAAAAAATGTCATCCAAGAAGACCAACCGCATCACCCAACGTCGGTCGCTTCGTTGTCTGTCCAACAACTGCAAGACATGAT
Source organism: Herpetospermum pedunculosum (assembly GCA_028017165.1). Taxonomy (NCBI): domain Eukaryota; kingdom Viridiplantae; phylum Streptophyta; class Magnoliopsida; order Cucurbitales; family Cucurbitaceae; genus Herpetospermum; species Herpetospermum pedunculosum. The sequence continues at coordinate 38,074,256 of CM051522.1, forward strand.
CACGAACACTATCAGAGCTCAATACGGTGGACTCACCCAAAGGTCCATCTTGTATACCAAACCGTATACAAAGAGGATCGACAACTTGAGAATGCCCATCGGGTACCAGCCGCCAAAATTTCAACAGTTCGATGGGAAGGGCAATCCTAAACAACACATCGCCCACTTCGTCGAAACATGCGAGAATGCTGGAACTCGCGGAGACTTGCTGGTTAGGCAATTCGTCCGGACTCTGAAAGGAAATGCCTTTGATTGGTACACTGATTTGGAGCCCGAGACAATTGATAGTAGGGAACAGTTTGAAAGAGACTTCTTGAATCGCTTCTACAGTATGAGGCGAACAATTAGTATGTCCGAACTCTCGCACGCTAACCAAAGGATGGGCGAGCCAGTCATCGATTTCATCAACCGTTGGAGATCGTTGAGTCTTGACTGCAAGGATCGACTCACCGAGGTGTCCGCCGTCGAAATGTGCATCAACGACATGCATTGGGGATTACATTACATCCTGCAAGGGATAAAGCCTCATACCTTTGAAGAGTTAGCGACTCGCGCCCACGATATGGAGTTGAGTATCGCCAACAGTGGGAGCAAGGACCTCTTAATCCCGGATATCAACAAAGTGAAAAAAGAAATGAAGGATAGTGAGAAGATCACGAAAAATGTCATGAAAGAATCCATGGTCGTCAGCACGACCCCTGTAAGGTTTTCCTCAAAAGGAAAGGAAAACAGGACAGAAAGAAGAAATGACGGAGGCGAGAAACATCGCCTAACTTTAAAAGATAGATAAAAAAAAGTTTATCCGTTCTCAGACTCTGACATTCCTGACATGTTAGAGCAACTACTGAAAACACGGCTGATTGAGTTTCCTGAGTGTAGACGCCCGAAAGAAATGGACAAAGTCGATGATCTCAACTATTGTAAGTATCATCGAGTTATTAGTCATCCGGTGAAAAAATGTTTCGTCCTAAAGGAGATAATTCTAAGGTTAGCTAAAGAAGGAAAAATTGAGCTAGACCTTGATGAAATAGCTCAATCAAACCACGCTGCAGTAAGAATGAACTTCGGCGCTCAATTATTTCCAGCCTCATTTGATAAGCAAAAGGAAACCCTGATCTAGTTTGGGACCTTCGAACCAATAATTGTTCGTTTCGGACATGAAACCCCAAAGCAAATTTCTCTGGTAAAACCTGAGGCCGTCGGAAATGAGGATAAAGGTTGGATCGTTGTGGCTCGTCAGAAAATACGACGACAAAGACCTGTCCAGAAAGAAGAGTGCATGTTTCGAGATGATAAACGAAACAATAAGCTTTCAAAGAAGAAAAGAAGAAGCAATTCGAGGAGGCCTAAACTTGAGAGAGGAGAAAATAAATATCGTCCTCAACCTCGACAACCAGTGACTTTAAAAGAATTCTTCTCAAGAAGTTTCCTTCCCATCAAAAAAGAGGAAGAAATCTGTGCAAGTTCATGCTACATCAATGTAGAAGAAGTCAACGACTCAAAAGAAGTCGACCAAAGAACCTTTGTCTTCAATCGCATCAAGCCTTCAACTACTCGAACTTCAGTCTTCCAAAGGATGAGTATGGTCGCGACAAAAGAAGAAAATTCATGTCTAACTTCTACCTCCACTCGAACTTCAGCTTTCCAAAGGTTAAGTGTCTCCACATCAAAGAAAGATCGACCTTCAACATCTGGTTTTGATCGCCTCAAAGGGACAAGTGATCAACAGGAAGGAAAGATGAAGACCGTAGGGGCAAGACTCTTCGATGAAGTAAATAGCGACAAGAAGATTCATAGTCGTGTTCCTTCGCGCATGAAGAGGAAATTATCTGTTCTCATAAATACAGAAGGCTCCTTGAAGGTGAAGAAAAATATCATCATTCTAACCAATCCTACAAGAGAAGGATTTGATCAAGACATTGATGAAGATAAAAGATTTTGAAAGTAATACTCCTTAACGTAAGAGTATAAACTACATGTTGCTCCTGGCCCGCACGAGCTTAAAAGGTGAACGGCCCGAAAAAAAAAAAATCATTCATTTGAACTACGTTATGACTTGATCCCTTACTTTTAAGGGTACGTAGCCAACTTAAAGAAAAATTGTACTTTAAGTTCAGTCACAATAATAAAAGAAATCATCATGTATTGAACTACGTCTCGACTTGATTTCTATTGTTCAAAGGGTATGTAGGCAGCTTAAAACAAGTTTTAAGTTCAGTCTCTCCAAATGAAAATAAACATAAGTGTCACGACTACTGAAGTTTATCGTTGTAGATCGAAGGTTTTCATCCTTATTCAGAGTGATGCCGCAAATTGAAGATGTTCAACCCTATTGAGGATGACGACGATACGTCAAATCCTGCTAAACGTTACGACACAAATTTAGGGATTTCAAGTCCAAGTTTGAAGTCTCACTCACTTAAAGTACACGTTGTGTTCGTTCCAAGTTCAGTTGCACATCATCTCCAAGTTCTGCGCTGCGGATCTCCAAGTTATGCGTTGCGCATCTCCAAGTTCTGCGCTGCGCATCTCATTTTCAAGTTCAGTGCTGCGCATGTCATCTCCAAGTTCAGCTGCACATCTCCGCATCAGATCTTCAAGTTCTGCGCTGCGCATCTTCAAGTTCTGCTGCAAGTTCAGCTGCGCTGTGCATCTCCAAGTTCAGTTGCGCTGCGCATCTCCAAGTTCAACTGCAAGTTCAGTTGTGCTTCCCATCTCTAAGTTCTGCTGCGCTTCACATCTCCAAGTTCTGCTGCGCTGCGCATCTCCAACAAGTTCTGCTGCGCTGCGCATCTCCAACAAGTTCTGCTGCTCTGCGCATCTTCAACAAGTTCTGCTGCGATGCGCTCTGCATCTCCATCTCCAAGTTCTGCTGCGCTGCGCTCCGCATCTCCAACTCCAAGTTCTGCTGCGTTGCGCTCCGCATCTGCATCTCCAAGTTCTGCTCTCCTGCGCATCTTCAAGTTCTGCTGCGCTACGCATCTCCAACAAGTTCTGCTGCGCTGCGCATCTCCAACAAGTTCTGCTGCGCTTCGCATCTCCAAGTTCTGCTGCGCTTCACATCTCCAAGTTCTGCTGCGCTGCGCGAGTCCAAGTTCTGCTGCGCTGCGCGATCGCATCTTCAAGTTCTGCTGTGTTGCGCATCTCCAACTTATGACTTCTGCTGCGCTGCTCCAAGTTCTGCTGCGCTGCGCATCTCCAACAAGTCCTGCTGCGCTGCGCATCTCCAACAAGTTATGCTGCGCTGCGTTCCGCATCTCCAAGTTCTGATGCGCTGCGTTCCGCATCTCCAACTCCAAGTTCTGCTGCGCTGCGTGTTACGTCTCCAAAAGTGACCTTTTTAGGACTTGTTTTCCATAGAAAGATGTACACTCTTAGGTGTTTTTGGTAGGATTTAGCTTAAACCTATGCTTATTTATGAGAATTAGAAGAAGGAAGCTAAATTAGGACTTGTGTGCAAAAGGAAAGAAAAGGAATGAAAAACGAAGTTAAAAGAAGGAAAAATGTGCATTGCGGCAGCATTGCGGAAACATTGCTAAAACCGCAATGTTTCAAGTGAAATCCGTAAGTTAGCTGATCTTTTTCTGTTATGTTTCGTTATTTCAGGGATTCGTTCTTTCTCCTCCATCCATTTTGAAGTACGACGTTGAGGACGGATGGTTCTCCTTGGCCCAAAAGTACCTGCAGATTACTATAAAAGGGGGTCAAAGTAGAGGGTTTGATCATCATCCGAAAGCGTAGAAGTCTCTTCTCAGCGCAGTCTTTTCCATCCATTTTCTTCTCCGTCTGTTGGTTTGAGAGATTCATCCAAGCAAGGCTACCCTTTTTCTCCCTTCAGCCGAGGCGTTTGCGACGAGGCGTTCAAGCTCACTTACTGCTTTCTGTCTTTTACTTCTCATTTCCAGCACTGTTTTGTTGTTGTTTCTTTTCCATTAGTTAGTTCATTTCATTTCGTTGCTTTCTGTCTTTATGTTATTCACTTTAAGTTTCCCTTTGTTCATTCAAACAATCGATTAATCCAAGCACAATTCATCATTTCACACTTTGTCTTTACCTTCTCTGCCTACTGTTTTTCATTGTTGTTTTGTCTTTAAATTTCCTCTAAGCATGTCTACTTCATCTAATATTTCTGTTCTCTCTATATCCATGAGTAACTAAGTCACATAGGGACATGCTAATGACAATACTATAGGCTTAAAAACGTGAACCAAGCATGTAGGATAGCTCTCGAATGCATTGATTGTATGTAAGCTTCATCCCACGGGCAATTTCGATTGGCCATCCATTTTGTCCAAAGAACTCCTAACCTTTGGAAGGAGTAAGAGTTCAGAGTCATACACTCATGCTAGCATCTCAAGGTAGCCAGAAAACGACCTAGGAATAGGCGTTTTCCTAGTACAAACCATAACTTTCTGCTTTAACAAGATGCTTAAGACCTTACTTGGACATGAGTAAACTAAAGAATGTAATGCATGAAATCGGAAGATACATGAGATTGAGTTAGTTTGATGCATAGTGAGTTGATCCAATGATTGAGAATCGTGTGAAAATGCCTATAGAAGAGTCGTTAGTAGCCCTTGTTTCTCCATTTTACACACTTTCGCTGTTAGTAACATTGCGGTAGAATTGCTGTTCTCGCAATTCTGCTAAGTTAAAAATTCTGCTTGACTACTTTTCTCTTCGTTTATTAATTTCTTCTCTTTACATTTGCGTTTATCATTGACTTGCACTTGTTTATGTTGCTACCCTTTACATATTCCTTAGAAATTAGACAACTTAAAACCAATTCTACCCCGTCAAATCCACCCATTCTTGCTTAACAATACATTTCACGAGTAGCTAATAATAAATCTTTGTGGGAAAACGAATGAAAAAATACTTACTACTTGCTACAAGATCATGTATGCTTGCATGTTCTGAGTGCTCTCTCTCTCTTATTGCTTATTCATTTTACACATTGAGCACGCAACAAGTTTTTGGCGCCGCTGCCGGGGATTTAGTTTAGTGAAAACGAAGTTTGTTAAGTTAGAAAACCAACTCTTAATATCTATTGAAGCTGATCTAATTTCATTTCTTTTGCAGGTACTATTTGGGTTAGTTTATGAATGAGCCTTCAAGTAGTGATCTAGAGTTCAACCCTGAGCCTGAGAGATTACTTAGGGCCAGAAATAGAGCCAAGAAACGTCTCTTTAACCAACCCCCTTTACCTCAAATAATTGCTGAAACCGCAGAGTCTCCGCAATCCTCTCAAGAAGAAATGGATAGATTAGTTCCAAATCCGGTACCTATCACTCGCAATCCCATCGAAATAGCGAATGATAAGGATAGTGCCATTCTCTCATACTTAGTTCCCATGACTGGGGAGCTAAACCCAAGCATCATCCGCCCTGAAATTACTGCCAACTCATTCGAGTTAAAGCCAGTAATGTTCCAAATGTTGTCCACTGTGGGACAATTCTTTGGAGTGGAAAATGAGGACCCCCACAACCATCTTAGAAACTTCCTAGGAGTCAGTGATACATTCATCATCCCTGGAGTTTCCCAAGAACCCTTGAGGCTCTACCTCTTCCCTTACTCTTTGAGGGACAAAGCAAAGACGTGGTTAAACTCATTACTCTCTGGATCAGTCCTCAATTGGACAGACTTGGCGGAGAAATTCCTAGTTAAATATTTCCCACCTGATAGGAATTCTACCTTTCGTGATGATATAATCAAGTTCAAACAAGCTGAGAATGAGTCTCTTCACGAAGCTTGGACAAGGTTCAAGGACCTTCTTCTTAAATGTCCACACCATGGCATCCCATGGTGTATCCAAATAGAGGTCTTTTTCAAAGGATGCAACCCCAGCACCAGACAAGTTCTAAATTCATCTGCTGGTGGTTCCATGTTGTCCAAGAGTTATAACGAAGCCTATGAGATCTTGGAGAAGATCTCAGCATCTCACTGTAGGTGGTCAGATGATCCAGTTGAGCCAACTAGAGCTCAAGACAAGGACGCACTCAATGCCATGAGTAGCCAAATAAGCGCCCTGACCAACCTAGTCAAGCAAATGGCTCAAGCCAATCTCCAAACTAGTGTCAACACCGCCACAGCCATGTCAATGGGCACCCAACCAAGTCAAGGTGAGACACTTATCTGTGGATTCTGTGGGGAAGGGCACCTGTATGAATACTGTCCTGGGAATCCAGCCTCAGTCTGCAGCCTAGGAAGGGCACCTGTGGGGAAGGGCACCTGTATGATTCTGTGGGGAAGGGCACCTGTATGAATACAGCAGCCTAGGAACAACCCCTATTCCAACACTTACAATCCTGGTTGGAGAAACCACCCAAACCTTTCATGGGGTGGCCAACAGAATACTAACCAAGCTCCTAACCAACCAAGACCGAGTGGAACACCTGGTTTCACTCCCCAACATAACCAATCCATGTATCAAAAACCATACAACCAACTAGTAGGGTCATCTGTAGAAAATCTACTCAAAGAGTACATCGCCAAGAATGATGCTACTCTACAAAGCCAGCAAGCTACTCTCAGGAGCCTAGAGAACCAAATAGGGCAACTAGCCAATGAACTCAAAAGTAGGGCCCAAGGTAGACTACCTGCTGACACTGAGGTGCCAAGGAGAGATGGAAAAGAACAAGTTCAAGCAATTGATCTTAGGAGTGGGAGACCATTGGTGAGCAACACTAAAGAAACACCAAAGAGAGTAGAGAACAATGAGTCTAGTGCTCCACTGGAGTCTCTGCCAAACCAAGGTCCACCACCAACAAGCACATCAGGACCAAGGCTGGAGCCAATCATAGAAGAGATAGAAGAAATCCCAAGGCCTCCACCTATCCTGAGGCGACCTGAAGTGCCTGCATATGTGCCACCACCTCCATTTCCTCGAAGGCTAAAGAAAAAACAAGAACAGGAAGTGCACTTTAACAATTTTTTAGAAATTCTTAAACAAGTGCATGTGAATATTCCTTTTGTAGAAGTTTTACAGTCTATGCCTTCCTATGTTAAGTTTTTGAAGGATATTATCACTAACAAGAAAATAATTGGTGAGTTTGAAACAGTAAATCTCACTGAGGAGTGTAGTGCCATACTCCAGAACAAGCTACCCAAGAAGGAGAAGGATCCTGGTTCCTTCACCTTACCAGTAGAGCTAGGAGGCAAGCACGTGGGCAGAGCTCTTTGTGACCTGGGAGCCAGCATAAACCTCATGCCCCTATCACTATTCCGCCAGCTAGGAATAGGAGAAGCACGTCCAACCACTGTCACCTTACAACTTGCAGACAGATCCATAGCCTACCCTGAGGGTAAGATTGAGGATATTCTTGTAAAGGTTGACAAGTTTATTTTCCTTGCAGATTTCATTATCCTGGATTATGAAGCAGACAAGGAGGTCCCCATCCTATTAGGCAGACCATTTCTAGCCACAGGTAGGGCCCTGATTGATGTCCAGAAAGGTGAGCTCACTATGAGGGTTCATGATGAGGAGGTTAAATTTAGCGTTTATAAAGCCTTAAGGTACCCCTCTGACTCTGAATCTTGTGCTAGCATGGACATTGTAGATTCACTGATGGAAGAACAGCTGGAGCATGAATTATTGACTAAGCATGCTAATAATTATGTAGAATTAGATTTAACTGATTTAAATGTTTCTGAGATAATGGATATACCTGTAGATAAGATACAACATGTTTGTATGACTAATGACTTAACTGAAAGATCCCTGAATCCATTCAAACCATCCATTGAGCATCCACCTGTCTTAGAATTGAAACCACTGCCCACACATCTTAAGTATGCATATTTAGGAAGTAATGAGACTCTGCCTGTGATTATTTCATCTAAATTCAGTGAGAAGCATGAGGTTGAGCTGATTGTATTACTTAAACAACATAGGAAGGCTATTGCATGGACTATTGCTGACATTAGAGGCATTAGCCCTTCCTACTGCATGCATAAGATAATACTAGAGGAAGAACATACACCCCGAGTAGATAACCAACGTAGGTTGAACCCCTCTATGGAAGAGGTAGTTAAAAAGGAAATAATAAAATGGTTAGATGCTGGTGTGATCTTCCCTATAGCTAGTAGTCAGTGGGTGAGTCCTATACAATGTGTACCTAAGAAGGGGGGGATGACTGTAGTAGTCAATGAGAGCAATGAACTGATTCCAACTAGGACTATTACAGGATGGAGAGTTTGCATGGATTATAGGAAGTTAAATAAGGAAACCAAAAAGGACCACTTCCCTCTACCATTCATTGACCAAATGTTAGATAGGATAGCTGGTAGAGCTTACTACTGCTTCTTAGACGGTTATTCAGAATATAACCAGATCACTATAGACCCTAAGGACCAGGAGAAGACAACCTTCACTTGCCCTTTTGGAACTTTTGCCTTTCGCAGAATGCCTTTTGGTTTATGCAATGCACCGGCAACATTCCAAAGGTGCATGTTGGCAATCTTCTATGATTTAGACGAGTCCATGATAGAGATATTCATGGATGATTTCTCAGTCTTTGGTGATTCATTCACAAACTGTTTAGAGAACTTAGGACAAGTCCTGGCTAGGTGTGAGGAGACCAACCTAGTCCTTAATTGGGAGAAGTGCCACTTCATGGTGGACGAAGGGATTGTCTTAGGTCATAGAGTGTCTAGGGCAGGTGTAGTGGTCGATAGGGCCAAGATTGAAATAATAGAGAAGTTGGTGGAATCTCAGAATGTAAAAGCCATTAGAAGTTTCTTAGGACATGCAGGCTTCTATAGAAGGTTCATTAAGAACTTTTCTAAGATCTCCAAGCCCTTGTGTGAGCTTCTAGAGTTGAACAAACCATTCATCTTCTCTAAAGAATGTTTCTTAGCCTGGAAAGCCCTTAAGGAAGCACTAGTCAAAGCACCTATTATAGTAGGGCCAAATTGGGACCTCCCCTTTGAGATGTTATGTGATGCTAGTGACTATGCTGTAGGGGTTATGCTAGGACAAAAGATTGACAAACTAACACACCCTGTATACTATGCTAGTAAGACACTTAATGAGGCACAATGTAATTACACAACCACTGAGAAGGAGATGCTAGCTGTAGTATTTGCCTGTGAGAAGTTTAGGAATTACATTGTAGGCACTAGAACAATCGTGTATACAGATCACTCTGCACTAAAGTACCTTATGAGGAAGGCTGATGCTAAGCCTAGGTTGATTAGATGGGTATTGCTGCTGCAAGAGTTTGATCTGGACATTAGAGATAAGAAAGGATGTGAAAATGTGGTTGCGGATCATCTTTCCAGATTGCAACATAATTGCGGAAAAATTGCGGAAACCGCAATTTCTGATGCTTTTATTGATGAACATGTCTTTGTATTGACTCATCGTGATAACGATGAGGAACCTTGGTTTGCTGACATTGCTAACTTCCTTGCCTCGCAGGTACTACCAACTTTCAAGGGAGGACAAGAAAAGAAGAGGTTCCTTCATGAAGCTAGGAAGTTCATATGGGATGATCCCACACTCTACAAGACATGTGCGGATGGTCTGCTAAGGAAGTGTGTATCAGCTGCTGAGGCGAAGTCCGTGCTGCAGCATTGTCATACAGCCCCCTATGGTGGACACTTTGGTGGTCAAAGAACAGCTGCAAAGGTGTTCCAGAGTGGCTACTATTGGCCAACGATCTTCAAGGATGCCCACAACTATGCACACAGCTGTGATGAATGCCAGAGAACAGGTAACCTTAGTCGAAAGGATGAAATGCCTCTCACTTACATCTTAGAGTTGAAGCTCTTTGATGTGTGGGGCATTGACTTCATGGGACCATTTCCCCCATCATCAGGTAACCTTTACATACTTGTAGCAGTATACTATGTATCTAAGTGGGTAGAGGCCATAGCATGTCCAAACAATGATGCCAAAACAGTCATTAAGTTCCTTAATAGGCATATTTTTACTAGGTTTGGGACACCTCGAGCTATAATTAGTGATGAAGGAACACACTTCATTAATAAAGCTATGGAGAAAGTGTTGGCTAAATACAATGTTAGACATAGAGTAGCAACCCCTTATCACCCACATTCGAATGGCCAAGCTGAAATATCAAATAGGGAGATTAAAAACATACTCGAAAAAGTGGTCAAACCCAACAGAAAAGATTGGTCGTTTAAACTCGAGGATGCACTTTGGGCATATAGGACTGCATATAAGACACCCCTAGGTATGTCTCCTTATAGACTTGTGTATGGCAAAGCATGTCACTTACCATTCGAATTGGAAATTAAAGCATTTTGGGCCCTTAAAGAGTTGAATTATTGCGTGACCGATGCGGGAACATTGCGGTCTTTGCAATTACATGAGCTTGATGAGCTTAGACATATGTCCTATGAAAATGCTAAAATGTATAAGGAAAAGACCAAGATTTGGCACGACAGTAGACTTAGGATTAAGGACTTTAAGAAAGGCCAGCTTGTCTTATTATTTAATTCACAGTTGAAATTATTTCCAGGCAAACTTAAGTCCAGATGGTCAGGTCCTTTTGTGATAACTAACGTGTTTGTTCATGGTGCAATCGAAATTAGGAACCTGCAGCAAGGGCAACCGTTCATGGTTAATGGTGCACGATTGAAGCATTATTATGAGGAAGGAGATGTGAAGACTCTCTCGGCCTTCCTCTTGACTGAAACGTGAAAATAAAATCGAGAGAGGACGAGTGATTACTGTGCTCGTCCATTCGAGGCTTTTTGCCTTAGTTTATTTATTTATTTTATTTTTTTCGGTTATTATTTGTGAATGTTTGAGTGAGATTTTAATTACGATTTTGTTGTTTATCTTGTATGTTTTTGTAGGGGATCGAAAGAGGGAATCAAGGAGATGAATTTAGGATAAAAGAATCGGGGAAGATATGGGACCAAATCAAAGATTACGTTGAGGAGATATTAGCATTTGAAACGGAAAAATCTCCAACGGTCACTAAAATTGCGCTGGATTTGCAGAATCCGCAACGAAAATAGCCGTTGGGATTTCCATCATTACTTATAGCCGTTAGAAGCGCGCTGATCCGTACGCTTCCCCCATTCTCTGAACTCCACGAAATCTCTCTCCTTCTTCATCTGCAATTCCTCTTTCCAGATTCCTACAATTCCATCATGGTTCTAACGAGAGCTGAGAGATTTGCGTCCAAGAAGAAGGTTGACGACGCTGAAATTGCTGCGAGGGAAGCACTCCTCGCCTTGGCAGATGCTGAGGCTGCGCGCACTGAACGACTCCCCAAGCTGCCTGTCCGCAAGAAGAAGTGGAAGGTGGTTACGGAGATCCCTGCTGGACCCTCTGAACCAGCAGGAACGCCCAAGAAACGCAAGTGGAAGATGGCTGTGGCCGAAGCAGCGATCAAGAAGAAGACTCCCTCTGTGGAGAGTCAAGAAAGTGGCCGTCTGTCACACGAGTCGGCCAGGCAGAGCTCTTCGCCATCTCCACCAGCGCGAAGCCCTGAGCTTTCTCCATCGCCACAGAGCTCTGAACACACTCCACCGGCGCAGAGCCCTGAAGCATCACCCATCTCCCAGAAGCCTGACCCCGAATTTCCATATGGAGAGCATCAAGAATCGACGCAGGGTAGTGAGGAAGCTGAAGAAGAAGAGGTCTTCTCTCCTTTGAGGGAAGCCAACCCCGAGAGTCCAGCGCAGGGGGATGATTCAATGGACGAGACACTGGGGGATTGCCTCCAGCAGATCACAACCAAGGCAAGATTGAAAAAGAAGGCCACCAAGGTTGTCAAGGCCAAACGACCAAAAGCCTCGAAGAAGTACAAGAAAAAGAAAGCCAGGGGTGAGCCTTCATCAAAGAAGGTGAGTGATGAGCCATCCTCAAAGAAGCTCAAGATCGAGGCTGTGGAATCAGCCAAACCAAAGGACAAGGGGAAAGCCAAGCTGTACCCCGAAGATGAGCCTCAATCTGTGAGGTATGTCTCCTCTGATGCAGAATCAAGGGGCACTGAGCTGAGGAAGAGGGACCTGCTGCACGAGAAAGGATTCCTCGACGCGCTCGCGGACCTGCCGCAATTCTTGCGCGCAGGGATCACAAATCACGGCTGGGAAGAGCTGTGCAGGCCGCCCAACCCCGCCTACTCCAGCATGGTGTATGATTTTTACGCCAATTTGATGAACCCTGAGGATGGCCTGTCTGTGGTTAGAGGAGTCGAGGTGGATTTCTCAGCGAAGGCAATCAATGAAGCCTATGGCCTCAAAGGGCAAAAGCACACGGATTATGCAAGGATCGTTGATGAGCCAACAGAAGCTGTCCTGGAGGAAGCAATTCGGCTCATTGGCCAGCCTGAGGCATCCAAGGCAGATCGCTGCTGGTCTATGCGATCATGAGGGGCCTCACAATCAACGTTGGTGAAGTCATCGCAGCCTCAATCGCAGACTGCGCTAAAAAGGGTAAGGGTCCACTTTTCTTTCCTAATACAATTACTAAGCTCTGCTTACGTGCAGGGGTCCCAATCGAGCGAATGGAAAGGCAGCTGGCCTACACGGGGCACCTGGAGTTGCCTACTGCCTTGAGGATGCGAAGGAAGGGGAACATGGAGTTCGAGCTGGATGGCCTGGCTGCTGCTCAGTCTCTGTCCATGGCCTGCCTGATGGATCTGCAGAAGAAGATGGCTCAATGGGCCACATATGCGCTGGCAAGGGATAAAGATGTTGCAGACCAATTGGGCTGCATCTTTCCTGAGTTTCCCACGGACCTACTAACACCATGGGCGCCTCCAAGACCAAGAAGGGATGATGATGATGAGGACATCTGAGTGCTAGGCTGATTGGCACTCAAGGGAGTATTTCTGTTCCCTACAAGAAAAAAAATCAAACTGCTTTTTGTTAAACCATGTGAATTCTGCTATTTTGGAATCAATTTTGATATGTTTTTAGTTCTTTATTTTTATTGTTTAAATTTGTTTAGTGTAGTCTGATGGTAGCTGAATAGGTAGATTAGCTTAGTTTCCTTTTTGTATAGCTTAAATGACTGGAAAGAGCATGCATAGGGGCCTTGATCACTGATATATCTGCCCTGGATCCATTGCGAAATAATTGCGGAAACTGCAATTTTTATTAGTAAATGCATGTTTTTGACTGACTGTTTAAGCTAGGCTGGTTCTGTTTAAATTTTGTCTTTTGCTGCTATCTTGACTACCTTATATAGCCTATCTAAAAGCATGCTGGATGAGTGTCATAGGACACCTTTGATAGTTTAAATTAACCTCTTAAAAGTGCTCAGCATGCATAGCTTTAAGTCCTTACCTGCCTGTTTTTACGAATTTCTGCTGCGGTGATATTTACTTTTAGAATGTTCTGTCTATGCCTAGGGCTTTTAGATTCTCTTTGTTTTACCTTAGACTAGATGCTTCTAGGACAAGTTTGGGGGTGTGCCACCTCAGACACTCATTGGGGACAATGAGTAGTTTAAGTTTGGGGGAGGCCACCCTAGGCCTAGGAACATTCCTCTCTCCCTTAAAGCATAAGCATTCTTCTTCTCCTTTACAAAAAAAGGATGAGCTGAAAAAAAAAATGAAAAATAGAATAAAGAGGGGTGTCTCTCTTTAGTTGCTGAGTAATCAGTGCCAAGTGTGTAACCCACAAGTGGCATTGCATCAAAAGGCAACCAAAGGAGAGGCTCCACCTAAGTAAGAAAAAAAAAGAAAAAGGAAGAAATAGGGAAGAAGAATGTATACCTAGGAGTGCAACTTTGTGGCTTGGGTGTCCTGAATAAAAATGAACTCTGATCCTCAATTAGCTGAGCACAAAGTTGTAGCTTGTAGGGTTGTTTAGGGAGATGAATGTATGTCCAATGTAGTGATGCCAGGGTTTAGGTTGTTCTCTAAATGTACTACTGTCACTGTTAATACTAAGACTGACATGACTCTAAGGAATCCTAGGTAGCTCAAAAGTAAAACTAGAAGCATGTACTGAGTCTGGGGTAAAGCTAGGTAGAATTTGAAACCTTAGGGATAGTTGCACGATATGACAGAAGCAAGTAGATCAGCTGTAAGGAGTTAATGAAACAGTAGGAGCATTAGGCGTGCGAAGTCAGAAGAAGCTAGATAAGAGGATAGTTGTAAACTTAGAAGTGTGTCACAGGACAGCACTGCTATAGATAGGAAGTTAGGGGAGTCAACAAGTGGTTAAGAAGATAAAACAGCAGCCTAAGTAAGTCCTTAGATTGCTCGAGGACGAGCAAAACCTTAAGTTTGGGGGTGTGTTACGTCTCCAAAAGTGACCTTTTTAGGACTTGTTTTCCATAGAAAGATGTACACTCTTAGGTGTTTTTGGTAGGATTTAGCTTAAACCTATGCTTATTTATGAGAATTAGAAGAAGGAAGCTAAATTAGGACTTGTGTGCAAAAGGAAAGAAAAGGAATGAAAAACGAAGTTAAAAGAAGGAAAAATGTGTATTGCGGCAGCATTGCGGAAACATTGCTAAAACCGCAATGTTTCAAGTGAAATCCGTAAGTTAGCTGATCTTTTTCTGTTATGTTCCGTTATTTCAAGGATTCGTTCTTTCTCCTCCATCCATTTTGAAGTACGACGTTGAGGACGGATGGTTCTCCTTGGCCCAAAAGCACCTGCAGATTACTATAAAAGGGGGTCAAAGTAGAGGGTTTGATCATCATCCGAAAGCGTAGAAGTCTCTTCGCAGCGCAGTCTTTTCCATCCATTTTCTTCTCCGTCTTTTGGTTTGAGAGGTTCAGCTGTTGGAGTCGACAATCTGATAGGAAGGAGAGAAGATTTATCTTCTCTCCTGATTGGATTCATACAAGCAAGGCTACCCTTTTTCTACCTTCAGCCGAGGCGTTTGCGACGAGGCGTTCAAGCTCACTTACTGCTTTCTGTCTTTTACTTCTCATTTCCAGCACTGTTTTGTTGTTGTTTCTTTTCCATTAGTTAGTTCATTTCATTTCGTTGCTTTCTGTCTTTATGTTATTCACTTTAAGTTTCCCTTTGTTCATTCAAACAATCGATTAATCCAAGCACAATTCATCATTTCACACTTTGTCTTTACCTTCTCTGCCTACTGTTTTTCATTGTTGTTTTGTCTTTAAATTTCCTCTAAGCATGTCTACTTCATCTAATATTTATGTTCTCTCTATATCCATGAGTAACTAAGTCACATAGGGGCATGCTAATGACAATACTATAGGCTTAAAAACGTGAACCAAGCATGTAGGATAGCTCTCGAATGCATTGATTGTATGTAAGCTTCATCCCACGGGCAATTTCGATTGGCCATCCATTTTGTCCAAAGAACTTCTAACCTCTGGAAGGAGTAAGAGTTCAGAGTCATACACTCATGCTAGCCTCTCAAGGTAGCCAGAAAACGACCTAGGAATAGGCGTTTTCCTAGTACAAACCATAACTTTCTGCTTTAACAAGATGCTTAAGACCTTACTTGGACATGAGTAAACTAAAGAATATAATGCATGAAATCGGAAGATACATGAGATTGAGTTAGTTTGATGCATAGTGAGTTGATCCAATGATTGAGAATCGTGTGAAAATGCCTATAGAAGAGTCGTTAGTAGCCCTTGTTTCTCCATTTTACACACTTTCGCTGTTAGTAACATTGCGGTAGAATTGCTGTTCTCGCAATTCTGCTAAGTTAAAAATTCTTCTTGACTACTTTTCTCTTCGTTTATTAATTTCTTCTCTTTACATTTGCGTTTATCATTGACTTGCACTTGTTTATGTTGCTACCCTTTACATATTCCTTAGAAATTAGACAACTTAAAACCAATTCTACCTCGTCAAATCCACCCATTCTTGCTTAACAATACATTTCACGAGTAGCTAATAATAAATCTCTGTGGGAAAACGAATGAAAAAATACTTACGACTTGCTACAAGATCATGTATGCTTGCATGTTCTGAGTGCTCTCTCTCTCTTATTGCTTATTCATTTTACACATTGAGCACGCAACACTGCGCTCTGCATCTCCATCTCCAAGTTCTGCTGCGCTGCGCTCTGCATCTCCAACTCCAAGTTTTGCTACGCTGCGCTCCGCATCTCCAACTCCAAGTTCTGCTGCGCTGCGCTCTGCATCTGCATCTCCAAGTTCTGCTGCGCTGCACATCTCCAAGTCCTGTTGCGCTGCGCATCTCCAAGTCCTGCTGCGCTGCATCTCCAACTTCTGACTTCTGCTGCGCATCTTCAAGTTCTGCTGCGTTGCGCGATCGCATCTTCAAGTTCAGCTGCGCTGCGCGATCGCATCTGCATCTCCAAGTTCTGCTGCACTGCGCATCTTCAAGTTCTGCTGCGCTGTGCATCTCCAAGTTCTGTTGCGCTGCGCATCTTCAAGTTCTGCTGCGCTACGCATCTCCAACAAGTTCTGCTGCGCTGCGCACCTCCAACAAGTTCTGTTGCGCTTCGCATCTCCAAGTTCTGCTGCGCTTCACATCTCTAAGTTCTGCTGCGCTGCGCGAGTCCAAGTTCTGCTGCGCTGCGCGATCGCATCTTCAAGTTCTGCTGTGTTGCGCATCTCCAACTTCTGACTTCTGCTGCGCTGCTCCAAGTTCTGCTGCGCTGCGCATCTCCAACAAGTCCTGCTGCGCTGCGCATCTCCAACAAGTCCTGCTGCGCTGCGTTCCGCATCTCCAAGTTCTGCTGCGCTGCGTTTCGCATCTCCAAGTTCTGCTGCGCTGCGTTCCGCATCTCCAAGTTCTGCTGCGCTGCGTTCCGCATCTTCAAGTTCTGCTGCGCTCCAAGTTCTGTTGCGCTGCAAGTTCTGCTGCGCTGCGCATCTCCAAGTTAGCGCATAGCGCATTTCCAAGTTCTGCTGCGCTGCGCATCTCCAAGTTCTGCTGCGCTGCGCATCTCCAAGTTCGCATCTCCAAGTTCTGCTGCGCTGCGCATCTCCAAGTTAGCGCATCTCCAAGTTCTGCTGCGCTGCGCATCTCCAAGTTAGCGCATCTCCAAGTTCTGCTGCGCTGCGCATCTCCAAGTCTCCAAGTTCTGCTGCGCTGCGCATCTCCAAGTCTCCAAGTTCTGCTGCGCATCTCCAAGTCTCCAAGTTCTGCTGCGCTGCGCATCTCCAAGTCTCCAAGTTCTGCTGCGTTGCGCATCTCCAAGTCTCCAAGTTCTGCTGCGATGCGCTGCGCATCTCTAAGTCTCCAAGT
Source organism: Herpetospermum pedunculosum (assembly GCA_028017165.1). Classification (NCBI taxonomy): domain Eukaryota; kingdom Viridiplantae; phylum Streptophyta; class Magnoliopsida; order Cucurbitales; family Cucurbitaceae; genus Herpetospermum; species Herpetospermum pedunculosum. The sequence goes on from CM051522.1 coordinate 38,091,398, forward strand.
TCTGCTGCGCTGCGCATCTCCAAGTCTCCAAGTTCTGCTGCGCTGCGCTACGTATCTCCAAGTCTCCAAGTTCTGCTGCGCTGCGCATCTCCAAGTCTCCAAGTCTCCAAGTTCTGCTGCGCTGCGCATCTCTCCAAGTTCTGCTGCGCTGCGCATCTCTCCAAGTTCTGCTGCGCTGCGCATCTCTCCAAGTTCTGCTGCGCTGCAGAACTTGATCTCTCCAAGTTCTCCTGCGCTGCGCATCTCTCCAAGTTCTGCTGCGCTGCGCATCTCTCCAAGTTCTGCTGCGCTGCGCATCTCTCTCTCTCCAAGTTCTGCTGCGCTGCGCATCTCTCCAAGTTCTGCTGCGCTGCGCATCTCCAAGTTCTGCTGCGCTGCGCATCTCCAAGTTCTGCTGCGCATCTCCAAGTTCTGCTGCGCATCTCCAAGTTCTGCTGCGCATCTCCAAGTTCTGCTGCGCTGCTCCAAGTTCAGTTCTGCTGCGCTGCTCCAAGTTCAGTTCTGCTGCGCTGCTCCAAGTTCAGCTGCGCTGCGCATCTCCAAGTTCAGCTGCGCTGCGCATCTCCAAGTTCTGCTGCGCTGCGCATCTCCAAGTTCTGCTGCGCTGCGCATCTCCAAGTTCTGCTGCGCTGCGCATCTCCAAGTTCTGCTGCGCTGCGCATCTCCAAGTTCTGCTGCGCTGCGCATCTCCAAGTTCTGCTGCGCTGCGCATCTCCAAGTTCTGCTGCGCTGCGCATCTCCAAGTTCTGCTGCGCTGCGCATCTCCAAGTTCTGCTGCGCTGCGCATCTCCAAGTTCTGCTGCGCTGCGCATCTCCAAGTTCTGCTGCGCTGCGCATCTCCAAGTTCTGCTGCGCTGCGCATCTCCAAGTTCTGCTGCGCTGCGCATCTCCAAGTTCTGCTGCGCTGCGCATCTCCAAGTAAGCGCATCTCCAAGTTCTGATGCGCTGCAGAAAATTATCTAAAAATTTGTATAGAGGTGGACTTGAATCCAAGACCAAAGAAAACTAAGGTTATACATGTTCCACTTTGCCAAACAAGCTTTGTTTTTACCATTTGTCTTCAGATTGTAATACTTCGTTCCACTTGAAATTTAGGTGGGTGTTAAGTTTCCTTCCATAATCATGAGCTTAAGTTCAAATTTTCGAATTTTATGTCAAAATTGATTGAAATCCCAAAATTATACCAAGTCAAATTTCCATCACTTCTACTCCGAGTTTAAGTTAAATTTCGACCAAAATCCAAAATTTTCCTAGAATTAAAATTTGGGCATATTCCTAATTTTATTTCCGAGCAAGATGTAGATTCATAAATTATCCAAATTCAAGTCTCAAATTGAAATTGGTGGTTTGGGTATACTCCAAATTTTATTCCACCTCGAAATTGGAGTAAAAAAAAAATTCAAAGTCAAACCCTTTTTCACAATTCAATTGGGCAACTCCAAAACTCTACTCTACATTCAAAATGGAATTAAAGTAGAACACAAGAATCTACTAAAGTTCAAGTCAAGCTTCTTTCAAATAAGAAAGATCAAAATTGTAAGCCCAATTCATATTTTTTGGTCAATTGGCATAGAAAGATGTATCAATCAAAATAATTGATTTATGAACCAAAATTCATATTTCGATAGAATTGATATGTCAGGGCGGAGTCGAAATAAGAGGTGTCCTACGTTTCGATTTCTCTATTTAAATTTTTCAAGACTCACCCACACATACTTGTGCATAACTCTCGAAAAATGGGGCATTTGTTGATAGAGAAATTTCTGCCAATCAGCGGTCACCACGTGTCTTCATCACGGCCGGTGGATCAGATAGACTTGAGACTTGACCGAGAAAATTCGGTCACACCGCAATTGGGCTCGAAATCGAATCGGGTCAGAAAGCTATTTAAATGACAATTTGGCCCAAAACCCAAAAGCCCATTGAACCCAAAATGCCATTGGACCCAAGCCCATTGGATCCTGGACCCAAGCCCATTGGATCAAGGCCCAAGCCCACGAGGCCCCTGAGAACTCTATAAATAGAGAGCTCATTCTTCATTTTCAAGGTTCATAAAATTTCTTCTCCTAAGAGCTCAGAGAGAATTCACAAGACTCCCTGAATCCTGAAGACTGAACACCACTCCAAGTTCAAACACCTGAAGACTTCACCGCTACGCGAAGCCGCAGATTCAACATCGAGAACAAGCTACGAAGCCCTCGATCCAAATTCAACATCGAGAACAAGCTACGAAGCCCTCGATCCAAATTCAACATCGAGAACAAGCTGCAAAGCCCTCGATACAAATCCAACATCGAGAACAAGCTGCAAAGCCCTTAATCCAAATTCAACATCGAGAACAAGCTGCAAAGCCCTCGATCCAAATTCAACATCGAGAACAAGCTAAGAAGCACTCGATCCAAATACAACATCGAGAACAAGCTTCAAAGCCCTCGATCCAAATTCAACATCGAGAACAAGCTGCGAAGCCCTCGATACAAATCCAACATCGAGAACAAGCTAAGAAGCCCTCGATCCAAATCTAATATCGAGAACAAGCTGCAAAGCCCTCGATCCAAATTCAACATCGAGAACAAGCTGCAGAGCCCTCGAAACAAATTCAACATCGAGAACAAGCTGCAAAGCTCTCGAAACAAATCCAACATCGAGAACAAGCTGCGAAGCCCTCAAGATACATTTACATTTGAGAGAGAAAGAATTAGAGGATCAAACATTAGAGATTGTAATCCACTACGCACTGATACATACAATACAATACAAATTCAAATTCATTTACACGTGTCGAATTTCCATCCTTCGTTCGAAATCTTGTGTGAACACTTATATTTTGAAAGGTTTAAATTTAGTCCTTCCTATTAGTTTATTGTTAAGGTTTCTAAAAAGGAAAATAGTAATAATAATAATTGGTTTCTAATAGTTTTTTTTTTGCAACGCTATTTTAATTAATGCGAGAATTGAACTCATGACCTCTTAGTCAAGAGCATAACCTTATGCCAATTCAGTTATGCTCGGTTTGACTGGTTTCTAATAATTTCTCTTTATAAATTTTGATAATATATTTACATTGCATTTTATAAATTAACTATGATGACTAATTTTGAGTTTTATTGAGCATACAAGGGCTAAATTTTGGATTGAGTCGGAGGCTAAAATGATATTTTAACTATTTTTTATTTATTTATATATTTATGAGAAGTATTTTTTGCAATTAAATATTCAAACCTTTTGTAATATACTTGCCCAAAATATTTTTTTTTTAATATACTTGCCCAAAATATTTATTATGCATTTTATAAAGGGAAATTGTAACATATATCAATTTAGAGTAAAATAATTAAAAATATAGCATTTTTTTAAAAAAATTGCGGATATGGCAATTTCTATCACTGATAGTATGGTCGCTGGTAGAAGTTTATCGCTGATAGAAGTCTATTGCAGATAGTAGTCTTTTTTATAGAATTTTGTCAGTGATAATAGTCTATCAGTGATAAAAGTTTATCACTGATAGAAGTATAGTCATAAAGTCTATCCGTGATAGACACTGATTTTTTGTCATATTTGTAAAAAGTTTTAAACTTTGTTAAATTTGCAATTTTTTTTTTTTTTTTTTTTTTTTGGCTCTTTTATAAATTGTGAATGGTAAAATAATATTATATTTATGTTTTAGAAAAAAACATAAATGAAAAATAACAAACCGTAAACTTGATTTTTTTTTAAACAAAAATCGAGCCCCTCAACTATGACATAGCATACTTAATTTATATATAATCTGTGGCAAATTTTTTAAAATTACCTCTAGGTTTAGTGGTAAATACATGTTTAGCCTCCTCACCGCCCTGGTTCAAGCCCCAACTTTTTTTGACTTAAAGTTCTGGATCCGTCATTGTTGGTCAATGTTACTAATTTTTTTTTTGTATCATCAAGAAAATTTAACATTCAGTATACCCTGTTCTTAATCATATGATGAAAGAAATCATCTTTTTGTTGCAGCCGAGTATGCAAACTTGCCTTTGATTCCGCCATATTTAGATCCTCACAACGATCTCTATGACAATGGCGTCAATTTTGCATCTGGTGGAGGTGGCGCTTTAGCTGAAAGTCACCAAGAATCGGTTCCAATCAAATCAATTTTCCTTTCCTGAATTGAATTGCATGCATTTAGTAGCATAAACATTCTTACTATTTGATTGATTTTCAGGCCATAGGACTTCAAATTCAGATGAAGTTTTTCAAAAAGGTGGAGAAATCACTAAGAAAGAAGCTTGGGAATGCAAGATCTCAAAGCTTCCTCTCAAACTCTGTTTTTCTCATCAATTTTGGAGGAAATGATTACTTAAATCCTTTCGATATAAGCTACGACGTATTTAAAACCCTAGAGGCTCAAGAACAGTTCGTGAATATGGTGATCGGAAATGTGACGATAGCGATCAAGGTAATCTTGCGTGTTTGTTTAAATATGTTAATAAAACAATAATTGAATGACACGTCAATTCTTTGACAGGAAATATACAAGTATGGAGGAAGGAAATTTGGGTTGATGACAGTTCCTCCTATGGGTTATATGCCAAGTTCGAGATTGAAGAAAAGTGGTGAATTTTTGGAAGAGACTTGTTCATTAGCAAGGCTTCACAACAAGCTACTTCCCATTGGCATTCAAAACCTTGCCACCCAACTCCACGGATTCAAATATGCTTTCGCTGATACCCACACTCTACTCTTGCAAACAATACTAAACCCTACCAAATATGGTAACCAATTTTTCTCTACCTATTTACTATTATTTTTCCAAACACCATATCATAAGAAACTGCATTTTGACCTTCCCACACAATTTTTTTAAAAAAAGTGAAAAAGTAGCCAACATTTAGGGTTTGTTTGGTTAGTGATCTGAAAAACAGAAATTTGAAAACATAGGATTCAATGAAACAGAGTTGTATTTCATGTTTTTGAGATATGTGTTTGATAGTAGATTTAGAAATTAGATCTTAATTTAACAATATTATTGTATTTAAAAAGTTTTTTAAAATCCATAAAACTAGGTCTAATCACCAACTAAATATTAGGTTGAATATAAACTATTATTAATTAATTTATGAACATATTTTATGTTGTAAATTTTGTATAATTATTATTCTATAATATCAAATAGGTATAATATACAAAAAAAAAAAAAATTGAGTTTATAACATGAAATATTATTGTTGACCGAGAAATTTCGGTCAATCAGCGGTCGCCACGTGTCTCCATCACGACCGGGGATCAGATAGACTTGGCCGAGCAAATTCGGTCAAACTGCAATTGGGCTCGAAATCGAATCGGGCCAGAAAGATATGCAAAAGACAATTTGGCCCAAAGATCAAACCCATTGGGCCCAAGATTCAAAAGCCCATTGGATCCAAACCCAAGCCCATTGGGCCCAAAGCCCAAGCCCATTGGATCCAGGCCCAAGCCCACCAGGCCCATGAGAACTCTATAAATAGAGAGTTCATTTTCATTTTTAAGGTTCAGAAAATTTCTTCTCCTAAGAATTCAGAGAGAATTCACAAGCAACGAAGACTCCCTGAATCCTGAAGACTGAACACTTCTTGAAAATCAAACACCTGAAGACTTCACCGCTACGTGAAGCTGAAGATTCAACATCGAGAACAAGCTGCGAAGCCCTCGATCCAAATCCAACAACAAGAACAAGCTGCAAAGCCCTCGAAACAAATCCAACATCGAGAACAAGCTGCGAAGTCCTCGATCTAAATTCAACATCGAGAACAAGCTGCGAAGCCCTCGAGAAACATTTACATTTGAGAGAGAAAGAATTAGAGGATAAACACTAGAGATTGTAATCCACTACGCTCTGATACATACAAATACAATACATCAATACAAATTCAAATTCATTTACACGTGTCGAATTTTCATTCGTCGTTCGAAATCTCGTGTGAACAGATTGGCACGCCCGGTGGGACCTCTCTACCTCTCATCTCTTTCCCTCATCTCAAAGACAAGTGAAGTTATATCGTTCAGAACTCCTTCAATAACCGTTGTCATGAACAACCCCTACACGGTTTCTACTCCTCACGATTGTCCACATGATTTTGTCACAATTGTGAGCAGAGTAATGACATCGTCAGGGGCATCTACGAGTGACAAATTTCTTGTTAGGTGTAACCCTCTATTCGAGCTCGATTCTGACGTAGCATCTGTCATAACGACTGAAACAAATACTATGGAAGAAAGAATGACATTGTCTGAGGCACCTACAAGTGACAAATTTGTTGTCAGGTGTAACCCTTTATTTGAGCTCGATTATGACGTAGCGTCCGCCATGATGACTAAAATAAATGTTATGGAGGAAAGAATGACAGAGTCTGCGCGTGAGGGGATAATCATTCAGGAAAATTTCTTGTATGATGAATTTATTCCCTCATCTAATCAATCAAACAAGGGGTATGATCCAAATGTGATGTCTGTAATGATGGCAGACGCACGCACTAACGATGAAGCAATGGCTGAAATGGAAAAGAAATTAAATTTTCTGATGAAAGCAGTTGAAGAACGAGACCTCGAGATTGCCCAATTGAGAAATCAGATGCAAAGTCGAGAGGCTGCAGAGTCAAGTCTAACTCCTGCAACAAGGAGGAATGACAAAGAAAAAAATGTCATCCAAGAAGACCAACCGCATCACTCAACGTCGGTCGCTTCGTTGTCTGTCCAACAACTGCAAGACATGATCATGAACACTATCAGAGCTCAATACGGTGGACCCACCCAAAGCTCCCTCTTGTATACGAAACCGTATACAAAGAGGATCGACAACTTGAGAATGCCCACCGGGTACCAGCCGCCAAAATTTCAACAGTTCGATGGGAAGGGCAATCCTAAACAACACATTGCCCACTTCGTCGAAACGTGCGAGAATGCTGGAACTCGCGGAGACTTGCTGGTTAGGCAATTCGTCCGAACTCTGAAAGGAAACGCCTTCGACTGGTACACCGACTTGAAAGTCGAGACGATTGACAGTTGGGAGCAGTTTGAGAGAGACTTCTTGAATCGCTTCTACAGTACGAGGCGAACAGTTAGTATGTCCGAACTCTCGCACGCTAACCAAAGAATGGGCGAGTCAGTCATCGATTTCATCAACCGTTGGAGATCGTTGAGTCTCGACTGCAAGGATCGACTCACCGAGGTGTCCGCTGTCGAAATGTGCATCAGCGACATGCATTGGGGGCTTCATTACATCCTACAAGGGATAAAGCCCCACACATTTGAAGAGTTAGCGACTCGCGCCCATGATATGGAGTTGAGTATCGCCAACAGAGGGAACAAGGACCTCCTAATCCCAGATATAAAGAAAATAAAGAAAGAAGTAAACGACACCGAAAAAATTACGAAGAGTGTCGTGGAAGAATCCATGGTCGTCAGCACGACCCCTTTCAGGTTTTCCTCAAAAGGAAAGGAAAACAAGACAGAAAGAAGAAATGACGGAGGCGAGAAACGTCGCCTTACTTTAAAAGAAAAACGAGAAAAAGTCTACCCGTTTCCAAACTCTGACATTCCTGACATGTTAGAGCAACTACTGGAAACAAGATTGATTGAGTTTCCCGAGTGTAGGCGCCCAGAAGAAATGGACAAAGTCGATGATCCCAACTATTGTAAGTATCATCGAGTTATTAGCCACCCAGTGGAGAAATGTTTTGTCCTAAAAGAGTTCATTCTAAAGTTAGCTAAGGAGGGAAAAATTGAGTTAGACCTTGATGAAATACCTCAATCAAACCACGCTGCGGTAACAATGAACTTCGGCGCTCAATTATCTCCGGTCTCATTTGAGAAGCAAAAGGAAAGTATGATCCAGTTTGGGACCTTCGAACCAATAATTGTTCGGTTCGGACATGAAACCCCAAAACAAATTTCTCAAGTAAAACATGAGGTCGTCGAAAATGAGGATAAATGTTGGACCGTCGTGGCTCGTCAGAAAATACGACGACAAAGACCCGTCTAGAAAGAAGATTGCATGTTTCGAGATGATAAACGAAACAATAAGCTTTCAAAGAAGAAAGGAAAAATCAATTCGAGGAAGCCTAAACATGAGAGAAGAGAAAACAAATATTTTTCTCAACCTCGACGACGGGTGACCTTAAAAGAATTCTTCTCAAGAAGTTTCCTTCCTATCAAGAAAGAGGAAGAAATCTTTGCAACTTCATGCTACATCAACGCAGAAGAAGTCGACGACTCAAAAGAAGTCGACCAAAGAACTTCTGTCTTCAATCGCATGAAGCCTTCAACTACTCGAACTTCGGTCTTCCAAAGGATGAGTATGGCCGCGACAAAAGAAGAAAATCCATGACTAACTTCTACCTCCACTCGAACTTCAGCTTTCCAAAGGTTAAGTGTTTCTACATCAAAGAAAGACGGACCTTCAAAATCTGTTTTTGATCGCCTCAAAGTTACAAGTGATCAACAACAAGGAAAGATGAAGACTGTAGGGGCAAAACTCTTCGATGAAGAAAGTAGCGACAAGAAGATTCACAGTCGTGTTCCTTCACGCATGAAGAGGAAATTTTCTGTCCACATAAACACAGAGGGTTCCTTGAAGGTGAAGAAAACTATCATTATTCTAATGAATCCTACAAACGAAGGATCTGATCAAGACCGTGATGAAGATAGGATCTTTTGAAATGTAATACTCCTTAACGTAAGAGTATAAACTACATGTTTCAACTGGCCCGCACGAGCTTAAAAGGTGAACGGCCCAAGTAAATTTTTTTTTTTTACTCATCATGTAATTTGAACTACGTCATGACTTGATCCCTTCCATCTAAGGGTACGTAGGCAACTGAAAGAAAAAATACATATATACTTTAAGTCCAGTCCGGGCAAAAAAAAAATATATTCATTCCATTCAAGCTTCGTTCAAACAAGTGATCTCTTACTTTCAAAAATACGTAGGCAACAAAAAATTAAGTTCAATAAAGCAACAAAGGAAAATTATTATTCCAAAATGAGGGAGACAAGCCAAATGGTCATAAAGAAAATATAAAGTTCTTTCACACGAGAGAATTCTAGAAGAAGATACAGGGAGTATGACAAAAAAAATATATACATAAATCAAGGCATCCACTGAAACTCTTTCAGCTCCTCATGCGAACCCTCTAGAAGCTCACGATATGTCAGCCACTGCTCGGGCATCGACATCATCAATAAACAGGACATAGCAATGATGTTCTTTTCCTTCGTAAAGCAACATTGCAAGTTGAGCGCGTGCACTACTCTTAGGGTGAGGCTACAAGCTGAACGTTCACACTACCACTAGGGTGAAGGTACAAGTTTCGTACGCACAAGAGGCTTTACTCGTTTCAAGTTCAAGTTCGAAGGCTTCCTCGCTTTAAGCTCAAATTTGAAGACGGCTCTGCTTCATCTCCAAGTTTTATGGCATCTTCGTTTCGTCTCAAAGTCGAGATTGTCGTTTCGTCTTCAAAGTTGAGATGATCTTCAAAGTCGAAGTTGTCGCTTCATCGTCAAAGCTGATGTCGTCGCTTCATCTTTAAAATCGAGGTGGTTATTCCATCTTCAAAGTTTAGGTGATTGTTTCATCTTCAAAGTTTAGGTGATCTTTAAAGTCGAAGTTGTCACTTCATCGTCAAAGCTGATGTCGTCGCTTCAACTTCAAATTCGAGTGTTGGTCGCTTCAAGTTTAAGTTCAAATTCAAGCGTTGGTCGTTTCAAGTACAAGACCAAGCGTTGCTCACTTCAAGTTCAAGATCGAGCGCTGCTCAGTTCAAATTCAAGATCGAGCGTCGCTCGCTTCAAGTTCAAGTTCAAGTTCGAGCGTTGCGCGCTTCAAGTTCAAGTTCAAGTTCAAGTTCGAGCATTGTTCACTTCAAGTTTAAGTTCAAGTTCGACCGTCGCTCGCTTAAAATTCAACATTGAGTGTCGCCTGCTTCAAGTACAAGTTAAAAATCAAGCGTTACTCGCTTCAAGTCGAAGTTCGAATGTTGGTCGCTTCAAGCACGAATTTTGGCTTTGCTTGTTGCAAGTTTTGAGTTTAAATTCGAGTTTGGAGGTCTCGTCGCTTCATCTCTTAATTTAAGGCTTTGTCGTCTCATCTTCAAGTTCAAAAGTCTTAGCTTCACCTCATCAAAAAATATTCAGCATAAATAAAGCGACGACTAAAAAAATAAATGATGAGATAATGACAAGTGTGCCACATAAAAAAAAATCATCGAGCACAAGAAATAATTTTTTTTTTAAGTAACATCTGGTACAAAGAGGAAAATAATATTTCAACACTTGTTCCAACCATTCCCAATATTGAGGGATAAAAAGGAATCCTCCAGGAATCTTTAATACAGAGCCCCAACGAGTGGTAGCCTCGATAATTCGGCGTCTCAATGTTAGCTCGGGGGTTTGACTGAGATTTTGGCGGTGGAGCGAAGAACCAAACGTCCACACCATAGACGGGGAACCCTGACCCAAAGGTTTTTCTGAGGACCAATTTGACAAACGGCTTCGTTTTCCTAGTGACGACCACTTGTTAGAGTAAGCGTTGGTCTTTGGTTCTTCTACTAGGAGGCTAACTCCGCGTTTTAAAAACTAATGTTCATCTTGTAAAAGAACGAGGTGTTTTCTCTTCCGAAACGATTTGCTCTGCAAAACACACCATGTTCCTGGAAAACAAATTCAAAGGGGTTAATAACTTCAAAACAAAGCGATAATTGTGACAACGACGTTAAATGAACTAAAAAAAAAACTGCGAGCATGAAGTGATTGTCAGGAAAATACAACACATATAGCCTTCCTAAAAAAAAAAAAGAAAGGAGGAATCCTAAAGCGCGACCTTTAACATTTAAACAAAAGGGGAGAGAATGTTATAGTGGAAGCACACCAACAAGGACGGAGTACGTTCCCTAAGCAGACGCGCCCATTTCACATAAAGTGGAAATGCCAAACTGGCGCATCTACAAAGGAAAAGTAACGTCCCTAAGTCGGCGTATCATCCTTAAGTCGGCACACCAACAAGGACGGAGTACGTTCTCTAAGTAGACGCGCCCATTTCACGTAGAGTGGAAATGCCCAAACTGACGCATCTACAAAAGAGAAGTAACGCCTTTAAGTCGGCACGCCGACTTCACAAAAACGGAACACGACGATCCGACATACCAACAAAGACAGAGTACGTTCTCTAAGTAGACGCGCTCATTTCACGTAAAGTGGAAATGCCCAAACTGGCGCATCTACAAAGAAGAAATAACGTCCTTAAGTTGTTACGTCGACTTCACAGAAACGGAACGCGACGATCCGACGTACAAACAAAGACGAAGTACGTTCTCTAAGTAGACGCGTCCATTTCACGTAGAGTGGAAATGCCCAAACTGGCGCATCTACAAAAGAGAAGTAACGTCCTTAAGTTGTTACGTCGACTTCACAGAAACGTAACGCGACGATCCGACGTACCAACAAAGACGGAGTACGTTCTCTAAGTAGACACGCCCATTTCACGTAGAGTGGAAATGCCCAAACTGACGCATCTACAAAAGAGAAGTAACGCCTTTAAGTCGGCACGCCGATCTCATAGGAACGGAACGCGACGATCCGACGCACCAACAAGGACGAAATACGTTCCCTAAACAGACGTGCATCTGCAAGGGAGAAGTAACGTCTTTAAATCAGTACGTCGATCTCACAGAAACGGAACGCGACGATCCGACGTACCAACAAAGACGGAGTACGGTCTCTAAGTAGACGCGCTCATTTCACGTAGAGTGGAAATGCCCAAACTGACGCATCTACAAAAGAGAAATAACGTCCTTAGGTTGTTACGTCGACTTCACAGAAACGGAACACGACGATTCGACGTACCAACAAAGACGGAGTACGTTCTCTAAGTAGACGCGCTCATTTCACGTAGAGTGGAAATGCCCAAACTGGCGCATTAACAAAAGAGAAATAACGTCCTTAAGTTGTTACGTCGACTTCACAGAAATGGAACGCGACGATCCGACGTACCACTAAAGACGGAGTATGTTCTCTAAGTAGACGCGCCCATTTCACGTAGAGTGAAAATGCCCAAACTGACGCATCTACAAAAGAGAAGTAACGCCTTTAATTCGGCACGCCGATCTCATAGGAACGGAACGCGACGATCCGATGCACCAACAAGGATGGAATACGTTCCCTAAACAGATGTGCATCTGCAAGGGAGAAGTAACGTCTTTAAATCAGTACGTCGATCTCACAGAAACGGAACACGGCGACAGAACTGAACATAACAACTCGACGCACAACCAAGGACGGAATACGTTCCCTAAGCAGACGTGCATCTGCATAGAAGAAGTAACGCCCTTAAATTATCACGCCGAGTCCACGAGAACAGAACATAACGACTCGACGCACAACCAAGGACGGAATACGTTCCCTAAGCAGATGTGCATCTGCATAGAAGAAGTAACGCCCTTGAATTGTCACGCCGAGTCCACGATAACAGAACATAACAACTCGACGCACAACCAAGGACGGAATACGTTCCCTAAGCAGACGTGCATCTGCATAAGAGAAGTAACACCCTTAAGTTGTTACGCTGAGGCCACGAGAACCGAACAGAACGACTCGACGCACAACCTAGGACGGAATACGTTCCCTAAGCAGACGTGCATCTGCATAAGAGAAGTAACGCCCTTAAGTTGTTACGCCGAGGCCACGAGAGCCGAACAGAACGACTCGACGCACAACCTAGGACGGAATACGTTCCCTAAGCAGACGTGCATTTGCATAAGAGAAGTAACGCCCTTAAGTTTTTACGCCGAGGCCACGAGAACCGAACAGAACAACTCAACGCACAACCTAGGACGGAATACGTTCCCTAAGCAGACGTGCATCTGCATAAGAGAAGTAACGCCCTTAAGTTGTTACGTCGAGGCCACGAGAACCGAACAGAAGAACTCGACGCACAACCTAGGACGAAATACGTTCCCTAAGCAGACGTGCATCTGCATAAGAGAAGTAACGCCCTTAAGTTGTTACGCTGAGGCCTCTGCAAAGAAGAAGTAACGCCCAAATCGGTACGCCAAATCCTGAATCGGCGGTAAAAGAAATGGCGCACCTACAAAAAAATTTGTCCCCCCACTTGTTTATTCCATTTTAAATTTGAAAAGTTAACAAATCTCAAATCAATATGTGTATATGTATAATAAAATAATATATTTATAAAATCTCAATTTCAAAATTATTTAACTAATTTTAATACTTAAAAAAAAAAAAAAAAATATACTTGTTTTATTATAAAAATCCCAAAATCAAAATTACTTAACTAATTTTAAAATTCCTAATTTCAAAAAAAAAAATACTTGTTTAATAATAAAAATCTCAAATTCAAAATTACTTAACTAATTTTAAAATTCCTAATTTCAAATAAAAAATTATTTGCTATTTAATTATAAAATCTCATATTCAAAATCATTTAACTAATTTTAAAATTCCTAACCCCCAATTCCTGAATTACTTTAATATATTTATAAAATCCCAATTTCAAAATTATTTAACTAATTTTAATTCTTAATTTCAAATTAAAAAAAAATTTACTTGCTATTTAATTATAAAATCCCAAAGTTAAAATCGTTTAACTAATTTTAAAATTCCTAATCCCCAATTCCCGAATTACTTTTAATAAAATCTCAAATTCAAAATTACTTAACTAATTTTAAAAGCCTTAATTTCAAATTAAAAAATTATTTGCTATTTAATCACAAAATCTCAAATTCAAAATTACTTAGTGAGGATTTCTAAATCCCGAATTACATAACACCTAATCACTAAATTAAAAGCCCATTCCATAAACTAAATTAAATGTCCATCACAAATAAAATCTAATTTACCAAATCATCACAAATAAAATCTAATTTACCAAATCATCACAAATAAAATTTAATTTACCAATCCCATTACACATTACATAAAATCTAATTTACCAATCTCATACCCAAATTAAAGCGAATTTAAATTAGAGGCCAACAAATAATACAGTACAAGATAATACATTCCAAAATACAAATTACGACCAAATCAAATAATAATAAAAAAATTAATTTATCCAAATCACGATCTGTATGGTGGCTGTAAAAAAAAGAGATATATATTAAGAGTTGTAAAAAAAATATATATACACAATATAAATAAAAAAAAAAACTTCTGTAACAAAAAAACAACAAAGAAAAAAAGACTTCTGTACAAAAAAATTGCATTCCAAAAAAAATCAGTAAAAAATCAGTAAATTACCGTAAAACAAATTACAGAAAAAAAGAATGCAAGCTTGATTTTTTTTTTAAAAAAAAACAACACAAAACACAAGAGAAGAAACTTCATCACGTTTCTGACTTTTGAAAAAAAAAAAAAAAAATAAATAAAAAAAAATAAAATCGAATGAGTCTTACGCTTGATTTGCGGCGTAGCAGAGCGGCGTGCGGCGAGGCGGCAACAAAGCGTGCAGGCGGGTGGCCGAGCTAGCGGAAAAGGGTTCTGTAACAAAAAAAGAAAAAAAAACAAAAAAAATAGAAAAGGAAAAAGCTTCTGTAAAAAAAAATTCACGAATGAACCTTACGCTTTATTTGCGGCGGAGCGGACTTCCTCTGGTGAAGATGGAAGGAAAGTAAAAAAAAAAAAAAAAAATGGGAAGAAAGGAAGTTCCTTTGTCTGCAGAAACGTGAAGGAAAGTGAAAAAAAAAAAAAAAAAAAGCGTACTTCTTAAGCCTAAACAATAAAGGAATTAGGGTTTTGTTATGATTATGAAAATACAGAAATACCCTTCATTTAAAGTGTTTTCAAAGTTGAGTTTCAAACTCAAGACCAAGGAAAGTATTGTTTGTCCAAGTTCCACTCTGCCAAACAAGATTCAATGTTATCATTTGGCTTCAGATCTTAATATTTCGTTCAACCTGGATGAGAAATTTTAATCCATTCGTTGAACTGAAATTTGGGGCGTGTTCTAAATCACGTTCAATGAGCACCAGTTGAGTTCAAATTTCATCTCAAAATTCAAGCTTCAGATCCGTCAAATGTCCATCAATTTTTCTTCACGTTCCAGCAAATTTTTGAACGTAAACCAAATTTACATGGACTTGAAGGAAGGACATATTCCAAATCTCACTCCCGAGCATGATTTAGAGTCAAAAGTTATCTAAATCCGAGTCTCAAATCAAAATTGGCAGTTTGGGTATATTTTATCCACGTCGAAATTAGAGTAAACTTCAATGTCAAACCCTATTCAAAATTCAATTGGGCAGACACAAGTCTCTACTCTACATCCCAAGATAAACTAAGGTAGAACAAAAAAAATCTACCGAAGTTTAAATCAAATTGCTGTCAGATAAGAAATGTCAAAACTACGAGCCAAATTCATATTTTTGATCGATTGACATGGAAAGAGGCGTCAATTAAAATAATTGATTTATGAATCAAACCTCATATTTCGATAAAATTGATACGTCAAAGCGGAGTCGAAATTAGGGGTGTCCTACGTTTCGATTTATCTATTTAACTTTTCCGAGACTCACCCACACATACCTGTGCATAACTCTAGAAAAAGGGGGCATTTGTTGACCGAAAAATTACGGCCAATCAGCGGTCGCCACGTGTCTCCATCACGACCGGGGATCAGATAGACTTGACCGAGCAAATTCGGTCAAACTGCAATTGGGCTCGAAATCGAATCGGGCCAGAAAGATATGCAAAAGACAATTTGGCCCAAAGATCAAACCCATTGGGCCCAAGATTCAAAAGCCCATTGGGTCCAAACCCAAGCCCATTGGGCCCAAAGCCCAACCCCATTGGATCCATGCCCAAGCCCACCAGGCCCATGAGAACTCTATAAATAGAGAGTTCATTTTCATTTTTAAGGTTCAGAAAATTTCTTCTCCTAAGAACTCAGAGAGAATTCACAAGCAACGAAGACTCCCTGAATCCTGAAGACTGAACACTTCTTGAAACTCAAACACCTGAAGACTTCACCGCTACGTGAAGCTGAAGATTCAACATCGAGAACAAGCTGCGAAGCCCTCGATCCAAATCCAACAACAAGAACAAGCTGCAAAGCCCTCGATCCAAATTCAACATCGAGAACAAACTGCGAAGCCCTCGAGAAACATTTACATTTGAGAGAGAAAGAATCAGAGGATAAACACTAGAGATTGTAATCCACTACGCTCTGATACATACAAATACAATACATCAATACAAATTCAAATTTCATTTACACGTGTCGAATTTCCATTCGTCGTTCGAATTCTCGTGTGAACAATTATATTTATTAAAGTTTTTATCTTTTTAAATATAATTCTGTATTTTAAAATTTCAAATTTGAAATCAGGATACACAGAAAACAACAACAAAAAAAATGTTTTCAAAATTTACATCATTTGGATATACAATTCGGAAACCAATTTCCTCTAGCTATTGATTAATATTTTCCTAACATTTTTTTGCAACGGTATTTAATAAATGTTTTCAAAATTTAGATTATTTGGATGATACAATTCGGAAACCAATTTCCTTTTACATTATTTGGATGATACAATTCGGAAACCAATTTCCTCTAGCTATTGATTAATATTTTATTAACATTGTTTTGCAATGGTATTTAATAAATGCAAGGACCCATAAACAAATTTTCTTTAACATTTGATCATAAGAAACTACATTTTGACATTCTCTAATCGTGTAAATTTTAAGGGCGTTTGTTAAAAATGAGAAATGAAAATAAGGCAACAATTACCAAACGTTTATGTTCCTTAAATTTGGGTAGTTGTTGGATTAGATTATTATTTGGCACATTGTTTAAAAATGTGATTAATGAAGGTTTAATACTCAATGTTATGGTTTTATGGATGAAGGTTTCAAGATAGTGGACACAGCTTGTTGTGGGAGTGACGAATTTAGAGGGTTTTATAATTGTGGAAGAAACAAAGGAACTTTACCATTTACTCATTGCGAGAATGTCAAAGACTACATGTTCTTTGATTCCTATCATCCCACTGAAAAAGTTTACGAGCAACTTGCAAAACAGATGTGGAATGGAGATGCTGAAATTGTTCAGCCTTATAACTTCAAACAACTCTTTCAATATGACCCAATGTTGGCTTCTCATTGAGATTCTTATGAAGATGCCTTTTTCTTTTTCATAATTATTGAATCACTTAGGGGTTTTTGCTCCATTGTTAGACTTGCGGATTTTGAGATTGAGAAATCTTGTCATCTCTTATTTTGAGTTGCGAGTTTTAAATATCGTTGGCTATGGAAAAGTTCGTGTTAAAATAAATGCAAGCTAAGCTTATGAAATCCATCCACCCATCTTTTATTTAGAAAACTTTTATATGCATTGTACGTCATGTGCACTACAATACATATCACATACGATAGCATCGAAAAAATTCTATCATAACATTTTTGTCATTGTCGTGTTATAGGTGATATTAAAATTCCTAAATTATCGTTAGTGCCTTTTTAGGGTATGCCAAATGCCATAAAATTGTCAAAATGAGGATAGTTTATTGACAATTGACATGTACTTCTTTTCTTGAGGTCGGAGGTTCAATTCGTACCTGTAGTTGTTGAACTCAAAACCAAAATGTCATAAAATGTACTCATCCTTGGTAGCAAAATTTTGGTGTTATGAAAAACTTTTTGAAAACAATGCTAGGAGTGATCAAGAGAAACCGTGGGTCGGTCGGAATCAATTTTATCCTTTCAAAATCGGACTAGTCATGTAAAATGTTTAATTTGTAACTTCCAATTAGCCATTTCAATTTTTCAATGTGACTCTTTGGAATATGTAAGGTTTCTAGAAAATATGTAAAGTTTATGTAACTTTTTAGAAAGCTATTTTCTAGGTCATTAATTAGGAATATCTAGAGTCTTCTTTTGACACATAAAAATAGTGGTATTATCCACTCCTTGTTTGTATGCAAGTTCCAATTGACCAAAGTGTCAAAGTACTCCATAGAAGAAGTTTCTTCATATTCTTTATTCATTCTAGATTTTATTTAATTAATTTCCTTTGCCTCCAACAAATTTGGTATCAGAGCTATCCTAAAATGAACACCAATTGTGTTCTAAACTTGTTTTCAACCCCAACAAACCAAGTTTCGATCTTTGATGGAGAGCATTATGAATATTGGCAAAGTCAAATGGAGACCATTTTTATTTCTCAAGATCTTTGGAAAACCATTGAAGAAGATTTTGAAGTATCTACAGAAGAAGAAGATGAAAGCACTTTGGAGCGATCACGATCAAGAGAAGGAGCTAGTTTAAGAAGAGGTGAATTGCTTTAGCGCTTCGTCTCATTCAACAAGGTGTTAGTAAGTTCATTTTCCCTCTATTTTTTGGTATTAAAAAAGCTAGCGAGATGCTTGGGAGATTTTACAGAAAGAATTTCAAGGAAGTGAAAAAGTTATTTCCATCAAGTTGCAATCTTTGTGAGATATTTTGACAACTTGGCAATGAAACAAACTAAAAACATTGGAGAATTTTTTTCTCAAGTTTCACAAATAATAAACCAGATGAAGTGTTATGGGGAGATAATTCCAGGAAATAGAGTCAATGAAAGAGTTCTCCAGAGTCTTCCTCCAAAATTTAATCATGTTGTTGCTGTTAGGAATTTATTGGGAAAAACCCAATATATGATTATTCAAGAATAAATACATTTAATCCAAGAACAATCATGACAAACTTTTTGGATCTAAGCATGAAAGAAAAACTAAATTAGAGGGGATTAGAATTACCTGGAACCATTAGATGTGATGAATCCATAGCGTGTAATACTCTGATGGTTTGTGGTCTTCCTCATCTATGCAACCCAGACCAATCATGGGCAATCCTCTCTATCAGAGGGGGAATAGGAGGCTAAAGCTGCATAGCTTATTGGAGACCATAACCTAAACTATATATATATGTTGATCCTAGGGTTTTCCATAATCCCCTAGGACCAACGGGCTGGTTTCTGCTCAGCAGGCCACACCACTATATGGGAAGTCTTGGGCCCATAATCAAGATCACTCAAATGCCTATTAAATAGCCCAAATATAATTGTTATTGAATTTTTTACCCACATATGAATTAATTATTTAATTAATTCCAACCATCTCCCACTTGGGCAACAATTTCCTTATTAGCAATTATTAATTTATTCTTTAGTGCACAACTTAATTCTATTTTAAAAATAACTTTCCTTTAATCACAATCCGGTTCATTTTGTATACCAATGAGGAACCAAAGCGACTTTTGTCACATGTATGGTCGCAACTCAGCCTTCAATGATCACCACCACAAATATACTCAATGATGGATCAAGTGTGGAAGAGCAGCATGAAAATTACATGTAATGTGATCTAAACATGTATATTTTCAACTGGTCAACTTTATTCTTTAGAGAGATCAAACTTAAATCTTTCTAGCCTTATGTTAAACTACTGTTAGAAAGAAAGTGATTAAGAGTAACAAAAATAATTCATCTTCTTTATTCTGCAGAAACAAAAGTTTGTGTCTACTTTACGAAAGCACAAACTCCCACTCAACTGACGTACCATAATTTTCACACCTATAGGAGCATTATGCTCCCAAAACTTTTGTGTGTGAAATTTCTTAATGAACGTATCCGTAATGATGAAGTTGTATTCCTTTAGACACAATAAAAACTCTGAATTTTCTTTATCAACTAAAGCTTATGATTCTGAAAAAGCTTTTGTTGCTATAAATTGAAAAAAATTACAAATTCTTGTCAAGACAACTTAGTGACAAGAATTAAAATTTATGAGTTTCTTGCCACACAAAGTGTTATGACCACAAACCTTAATGATAAAAGAAACTACTACAAATGACTATTTGTCACTTTTATTTACAGTAGTATCTTTTACTCATTTAGTGAACATAACCGGGAAGGTGGATCCTGTTGGCAACTCTTACTATTATCAAAATCAAATTACCTCATGATCTCTACTTTATTTGATTTTGACGAGTGAGCATGTATCATTTTGTTAATTACCTTAAAACTCTTTAGATCCAATTAAGAGTTATAAAAATATTGTCTTTTGTTATTGATATGAATACGGAAGCGGAAGCGTCTAAACTTCAAGCAGGAAATTCTTTATTTCTTTATTCAAGGGACCTTTATTGAGACTAAATTTGTCGTCTTTAATGATTTGAATATTTCTTAGTGCATACAACTTTATGCTAGAAAACTTGGGAGACTTTCTGACATAACCTCTTTTGTGAAATCTCAATGTGACTTGAGATTGATCTCACAATATCATTTCACAATATAAAAAGAGATATTCATACAAGCTTTCATCCTATAGCTTAGTATTTATCACGTCATAGTCATATTACACTAAGAAAATAATTTTACTCCTACTAAGTCTGTAATCCATAATTATCACTTTTGTATACCTTAGACCTTAAATGTGATAATTAATGAATGAAGCTTATGAAGTTACAAACAAAAACCTTATTAAGATCACAAATGGAATGAAACCTTTGAAACCTTGTGTTACTAGATCAAGAGTTTCTAAACTATATAGGCTATCAATCTTTATATCTATTTGACATAACTTTTAAAAATAGTTTTGAAGTGTTATCACAAGTCTCTAAATAATTAATGTCACCCATAATAATTGAAACATAATAACTAGACAAACCTTATATCTTTCAACACACATTACCTCTTAAAGGCAATATGACAAGATGTCAAATGTTGTCATTGTTGTTTCACCTAATTCTTTGTGACATTAATTCTCTATTTTAAGAGTTAAATCTTTGTTTGACTTTAGGGGAAGATAATGAAAACATCTTATTTTTACGTTTAAGTCAAACTTAAATCTTTATACTTGGATTTCTCCCATATCTTGTGATTACTTTAAGAACACTTTTAATAATGTTGAGTTTGTCTTACTTAAATGAGGAGAATCTTAACTAATGTTTTCACATATAGAAAATAACTCAAATTCTCTTTTCATAAGGATAACATTCCTCATTTTATCTTCTCCCTCAAACTCAACATCCTTAAGAAAGTAAAGATATCTAGCAACTGAACCTATGTGAGACTTAATTTTAGAAATCATGAAAATGACTAGTGTACCTAGAGTAACAACAAATAATCTTTAAGTCCAAAATTTTCTTATTGACCTTTAGGACCAATCATTAGTTGGACATCTCTAAATCCAAACATACTGTTAAGCATTTGCCTAACCTTTAATTGCAAGAGATTTAGTTGTTGTTTTATGTGGAACACCACTTTAACTTTATGCTGCAATCATAAGTTTTTTTTTCCCAAAGAAGTTAAATGCAAAGAGAAACAATTTGTCATACTTCTAACCTTATCTTTATGAGCTTTGAATCATTCTATAAGCAACACACTTTACTCATGTTTGCCTTAAAAAAACGTCTTACTTAATGACCATAAATTCTTAAAGAAGTTTAACAAAAGGCCCTAGATATTCTCTACCAAACTCATAGGGTTTCATCACTAGAAACTAATCATATGACTTTCAAGATATCCAGAACTAAAGACCTCTCTGACATCAAACACAAGTGACTTCACTGAGAATATATTTATGAAAATATTAAACAATATTGTTAAGCATTTTAAGAAGCCATATAAAATAGACTAGGAAAGATTGTTCAAAGAGAGTAAACCTCTCAATGCACTTAATTATTGACTATTTCTGTATTTTCCCCTTAATCCTATTTAATACAGACTCGAAAATTTGTTAAATCAAAAGAACAAATCATCAATGAATAGAAATACTAGAGTCTATTCAACACATGGAAGTCTCACATGCAAACTAAACTAACTTTGTTTAAATCCTAAGTGAGAAGTCAAATTTTCTTTATACATTATGAAAAGAAGTACTAAGAACATATTTTCCTACATGTCCAAATTTTCTAAACAAAAATTAGGAGAAATCTAGATCCTAATTTTTAGTGATTTGGACTAATAGGTTCAAAATGCAGCTTTGTGTCGACTTTAATTTCTCCTAAGGAAATAGTTAATTGAGTACATTTTGTTCTTTCATACTTAAAACAATTTTCTTCAACATACCATCGAAGAGTCGCTCATTAAGGGTTCATCTACCCTTACAAGCATCATAGTGTACTCTCTTATGTTCCATTGTTCTTCATCAAGACACATTTAACCAAAAGTTTAAATGTCTCTTACTTTATGTTCATTTCAGAACAATCTTTATCTTTTTAAAGGAATTTCCTAATTATTTCCTTATCAAACATGATTCCCTTGAATAATAAATTGCATCATCATAAAGCTTATGAAATTAAGATTATTCCATTTTTTTAAAATATAAATCCCAATTAATCTGAATGGGATGTTGCTAAGTAAAAAAAAAATGAAAGTGTTTCTTTATTCATTACAACGTGAACAAAAATATTCTCAAAATCAAACAAGGCAACAGTATTTAAAATTTTGAAAAAACAACTAAAACATGCCCATAAATAACTTAATATTCATAAAAATACCTTCAAATTAAACTTTATGAGGACAACAAGATACCAAACACAACATTGGCAACTGTTACGTCTCCAAAAGAGACTATTTTAGGACTTATTTGCTAGAGAAAGAGGTACAATCTTAAGCGTTTTTGGTAGGATTTAGCTTAAACCTGTGCTTATATATAAGAATTAGTAGAATGAAGCTAAATTAGGACTTATGTGTAAAAGGAAAGAAAAAGAACCAAAAACGAAGTTAAAGACTTGAAATTTCCACATTGCGGAAGCATTGCGAAAACATTGCTAAATCCGCAATGTTTTAAGTGAATTCTATTAAGTTGTCTAACTGATTTCTATTTTGTTGCGAAATTTCAGCCGCCCATTGGTGGGCGGATTTTTGAATATCCACTTAATCTCAAGCTGTCGAGGCTTGCCAAAATACGATTTATAAAGCCTATAACCGAGGCTTTGCAGCCAGTGGTAACAGGGTCGATCCAAGGAGAAGGTATGATCAAAATTACTATTGAAATTGGGATTTAATTAATTGATTGGTTTTGTAACTGGGGGGATTTTTAGCATGCAAGGAAAGATAATAACAAGCTAACGGAAGAATAACAAGTATGAAAACGCGTGCACGGTTTGGGAGTCTCGGGATTAATTGCTAGACAATTTTAGTTCATCATTTAATACTAAATTCATGGTATGCAGTTTATTATACACACGGACGACTACCCGAGAAGCCCCAAGGTAGCCGACTCCATAGATTTTAATCGAACCACACAATTCCAATTACACGTTATCCAAAATTACTTTAAGGTGATCAGCCCTAAGTTAATTCTAGACAGTTACTAGCTAACCGCGACGAACATTCAAGCGTGAAATCAAATTGCTAGTAGATTGCCCGCAAACGCTGTATGCAATCAACAACTATCCTACACGACTCGATACTCCGATTTAGTTTTATCTACCTGTGTTACTCAGTCGAGCAGTGAGAGGCACGACATCGCTACTCTTTAACATACACAACATGCAAGATGACTCGAGTGTGAATCGTCGAAATCTAACATGCGCATTGGATTAAGCAAGATAGATAAATGCAAATAAACAGCAACCAATTATGCATTCAAAGTGTAGATTATCAAAGCTAAAATGTCTAACAAATATTCCCTAAACAATCCCCAAACCGTCCACCCTTACCTTAGCCGCTCATTGCGCGGGTTGTCAATTCCGCTCCACCAATGGCCATGGAAGGTGTCATCAACGTGCCAACAATGGCGGGGCTTGAAGAAATTCAAGAAAAACTAGAGGAAGAAGAAGAAGAACTATCAAAAGATGAAGATAATCCCCTAAAAAATGCGCAGAAATCGTCCTAATAAGCTACTGTAATCGACGTAGCGTCTCGACGCTAGGCCAGCGTCTCGACGCTGGACCTAATTAATCCCCGAGCCTCGCGATGGCGTCGCGACGCTGGGCAAGCGTCGCGACGCTGCCCCGATGATTTTCCTGCGCGCGTCTCCTCTGGAGCGTCTCGACGCCAGGGCAGCGTCGAGCTAGCGTCTCGACGCTATCACTCGACGCTTGCTCTCGGGTTTTTCCACCGTCGAGCCAGCGTCTCGATGCTATAGCTCGACGCTGCCTCTCGGGTTTGGGGGATGGAACTTTGCCTCTCCTAGGCGGTTTTGGCCCGTTTCGTCACGGATCAACTTCCCCTTTCCCGACGCATTCCCGGAGCGCTAAAATTCCAATTTTAAGCTCTCGAACGGGTCCAACGGACGCACGAGCTCTTTGCCGCATTTCTCCTACAAACGAGATAAATTAATCAATTAAAAGCGGACTTAGGCTATAATTAAGAAGTATTTAATAGCTCCAAAATGGAGTTATCAAACACCCCCAACTTAAACATTGCTAGTCCTTGAGCAAGTACTACAAAGATATCGACTCTAAGGACGCGCCTACATGCAACTAACTCAAACCTCCATGCATTTTGAAAATTTAAACACAACATAATCATGGAAGCATTTTGTTCATGCATTTACTATGAACATATCAAAAATTAACTCTTGCCCCCTAACGGGTGTGTGTGCTAGCTAACCACTCCTAAACTCACGTAAACCCGGAAAACCACATGCAACACACATCCCGTCTTCCCCCTACTACTAGCGATTAAGAACAGTCTACGCTTGACTTACACGAGAGAGAGAAGCAAATTAAGAGACCTAATCATTTTTTTTTTTTTTTCCTTTCTTTCACAAGTACTTTGTACTCTTTTTATTAAGGTTCTTTGAACCAACAATTTATTCCTTTTTTCTTTCCAACTCGAGCTGCCTAACACGTCAAACCTAGGCCTAAGCTTCACGTTTTTAAGGACTAACGCTCACTTCTTAAGCGCTAATAAGAAGGAGGAGCGCCTCGAGAGGAGTTTTCTAACAAACATGCTTTTCTGTTTTTTTTTTATTAGGCTAAGCATACGCTTTCTCAATTAACTAACCACTAACTCTCATGCAACAAGCTACCTAGGGTGCCTTTCGGGGTGACAACGAGAATTAGTGCTACATGCAGTTATCGAGCCTACGGAATCTAGGATAGGGTTGCTAAGTGCGCTAAAGATGCAAGGGAGCAAAAGCAACAATTTTTAAAATTTTTGACATGAACTAAATAAACGCAAAACTCATGCAAAAACTAGATTATGTACATGTTCAGATTTCCAACATGCATTTCCTAGGCTATCATTGTCAGAAAACAGTAAACAGCATCCCAAGCACTTCAATATCAATATGGCACTTCTCAACAAACTACACATGCATATCCATCAGACCATCTCCACCCCCAACTTCAAAATATGGCATTGTCCCCAATGTCATCCAGTCAGATATACAAAGTAAAAGGGAAGAAGAAACTACACTTCCCTGACTCTTTGTGAAGCTGGCGAGGGCGAGGAAACGGCGCGCATATACATCGAAGCCCAAAATTTTCTTCTCTTCCTCGATTCCTAAAAAAAAACAGCAAGCAAGTAAGAATAAAAAACAACTAAACTATGCTAAAAGCAACTAAACTAAACTAAAGCATAAAAACAGTTCATCGCTCGGGTGCCTCCGAGAAGCGCAGAATTTTTAAAGTCGTTTGCTCGACTGAATTCTCTCCACTGCCTCATCCATAGTCAGAAAGTGCGGGGGACGATCCAGACTTGTCCGCGTCCACACCTTTCCTGTAATCAAAATTATAAAACTTTTGCACTCTTCATGCCTCGGGCACGTGAATATCAGAATTATTAGTGCAAAAACCAGCAGTGTTATCCATCAATTTTAAGTCAGATTTTCTAACCGAGACATGGGAACCATCCCTCAAGCGCGAGGGTAGACTCCCATTCTCGTCATGCTCAACAACAGATACATTCTCAAGATTCACAGACGACTTCGACGCATTTATAAGAAACTCATTCACCATTCCATCAAATTCTACCGACAAGGCACCCCTATCAACATCAATTTTGACCTTAGCGGTCTTCATAAATGGGCAGCCTAGTAAAATAGAAGAGGAAACATGCGAAGAATTTACATTCATGTTCAGCACATAGAAATCGCATGGAAACAATAAATCCTTCACTTTGACTAAAATGTTCTCAATCTTCCCTAACGGATGCACATAAGATCGATTGGCTAGTTGGACAACTATATTAGACTCAATTAAATCACCTAATTTAAGCTCTTTAAACACATCAAAAGACATGACATTAATTGAGGCACCGAGATCTAACATGGCATTTTCAATAAATTTAGTACCGATAGTGCATGGGATAGTAAACATACCGGGATCGATGCACTTCGGCGGAAGAGTACCTTGGAAAATTGCGGAGACAATCTCTTTCTTTGTCTCATCACTCTTTCTTGACATTCTCTTGCTTGTGCACCACTTCTTGAGGAACTTGGCATATTTCGGCACTTGGCTTACTGCCTCAAGAAGCGGGATGTTGACCACCACCTTTTGGAAGGTTCGAAGGACCTCCTCATCCTCGGTCTCCAAAGTAGGCTTCGCAAGCCTACTCGGGAAAGGTGCTCTGGCAACTTCCTCTGGTACACTGACCTTTCAATCTTTTCTCTCCTTCTAAATCTCGGGAGCAGGCGGGGCGGACTTGTTCAGGCTGTCCGTAGCTTCCTTCACAGCTCTGGTGGAAAGTGACTTCCCACTCCTAAGCTGAATAACACTCACGTTTTCACATGAGTTGACCGTGGTTTGGGAAGGAAGCTTCCCTGAGCTTTTGCTCTCAATCTTACTGATAGACACCGCCATCTGTGTCAGCTGCTTGTTCAGATTCTGCAGCTCGACCTTGTGAGAATTAAGCTCTTCACGAGCTTCTTTCTGAAACTGGCTGGTGCACGTCACGATGGTCCTGACCATCTCTTCTAGTGAGCTGGAGGAGCTCGAGGCTTGAGCCTGGGTGGAAGGGTTAGGCCTATCGTGAGACTGGCCTTGGAAGCGAGTCTGTCCTTCCCTGTTCCTGTAGCTAAAATTGGGGTGGTCGCGCCAACCGGGGTTATACGTGTTCGAATATGGGTCGTACTTCCTTGGGTTGGAAGCGTACCCCCCGATTGCATTGACCTCCTCCGCCTCGCGGGTTACTCCAACGATCTTTTTCAGCATATTTCCTATCTCGGCCACTTGGGCCCTCATCTCAGTCATCTCATGACTCTGAGCCACGCTGTGGACTTGTCCTTGCCCCCGAATACCAAACTGCTGCGAGTTTGCTGCCATGTTTGCTATGAGCTGTTTGGCCTCGACTGGGGTCTTGTCGATCAAGGCCCCGCCGCTCGCTGCATCAATCATTTGCCGGTCGTGGGGCGTCATCCCCTCATAGAAGTACTGGATCAATAATTGATCGGCAATCTGATGGTGTGGGAAGCTTGCGCACAAGCGCCCAAATCGCTCCCAGTATTCGTGGAGAGACTCACCCACGTCTTGAGTGATCCCAGAAATCCTCTTTCGCAGTGTCGTGGCCAAGGATGCGGGGAAATATTTTTCCAGAAATACCCGCTTCATGTCCTGCCACGTGGTGATCGATCCGGAGGGCAGATAATATAGCCAGTCTTTGGCCTTGTCCTTGACCGTGAAGGGGAATGCCCTCATGTTCAGCTGCTCCTCTGTGACTCCAGCGGGCTTCATCCCCTGGCAGACGCAATGGAATTCCATCAGGTGTTTGTTCGCGTCCTCACCTGCATTGCCATGAAAAGAAGGTAACTGGTGAATTAATCCTGACTTTAATTCGAAGTTACCTGCTACCACGGGGTAGTTTATGCACAGGGGCTGCAGGTTCAGATCTGGCGCTGCCAGTTGCTTAAGCGTCCGTGGCGCATCACCTTCGCCATCTCTTTAACCAAGAAGGGATTGCCTTCTTCTCTTTCAATCGGTCTCTGCCCTCCCAGGCTTCACTCTGTAACCGCCGCTCCTCTCTATCGATTTCTGGGATAAACTGCAATCCACTAACCTCAGAGGAACGGGTCATACACAAATAAAAATTCAAACATACAATATACAAACAGAAAAATTTTCAGTCAACCATCAATCAATAAAATTCAAACTTCAATCATAAACTCAATCAATTTGCCTAATCCCCAGAAGCGGCGCCAATTTTGGTGGGCGGATTTTTGAATATCCACTTAATCTCAAGCTGTCGAGGCTTGCCAAAATACGATTTATAAAGCCTATAACCGAGGCTTTGCAACCAGTGGTAACAGGGTCGATCCAAGGAGAAGGTATGATCAAAATTACTATTGAAATTGGGATTTAATTAATTGATTGGTTTTGTAACAGGGGGGATTTTTAGCATGCAAGGAAAGATAATAACAAGCTAACGGAAGAATAACAAGTATGAAAACGCGTGCACGGTTTGAGAGTGTCGGGATTAATTGCTAGACAATTTCAGTTCATCATTTAATACTAAATTCATGGTATGCAGTTTATTATACACACGGACGACTACCCGAGAAGCCCCAAGGTAGCCGACTCCATAGATTTTAATCGGACCACACAGTTCCAATTACACGTTATCCAAAATTACTTTAAGGTGATCAGCCCTAAGTTAATTCTAGACAGTTACTAGCTAACCGCGACGAACATTCAAGCGTGAAATCAAATTGCTAGTAGATTGCCCGCAAACGCTGTATGCAATCAACAACTATCCTACACGACTCGATACTCCGATTTAGTTTTATCTACCTGTGTTACTTAGTCGAGAAGTGAGAGGCACGACATCGCTACTCTTTAACATACACAACATGCAAGATGACTCGAGTGTCAATCGTCGAAATCTAACATGCGCGTTGGATTAAGATTAAGCAAGATAGATAAATGCAAATAAACAGCAACCAATTATGCATTCAAAGTGTAGATTATCAAAGCTAAAATATCTAACAAATATTCCCTAAACAATCCCCAAACCGTCCACCCTTACCTTAGCCGCTCATGGCGCGAGTTGTCAATTCCGCTCCACCAATGGCCATGGAAGGTGTCATCAACGTATTACAGGGTAAAGAAAGCTCTCTAACATGCCAACAATGGCGGAGCTTGAAGAAATTCAAGAAAAACTAGAGGACGAAGAAGAAGAACTATCAAAAGATGGAGATAATCCCCTCAAAAATGCGCAGAAATCGTCCTAATAAGCTACTGTAATCGACGTAGCGTCGAGACGCTAGGCCAGCGTCTCGACGCTGCGCCCTAATTAATCCGCGCGCCTCGCGATGGCGTCGCGACGCTGCCCCGATGATTTTCTTGCGCGCGCCTCCTCCGGAGCGTCTCGACGCCAAGCAGAGTCTCGACGCTAGGGCAGCGTCGAGCTAACATCTCGACGATATCACTCGACGCTTGCTCTCGGGTTTTTCCAGCGTCGAGCCAGCATCTCGACGCTGGCTCTCGGGTTTGGGGGCTGGAACTTTGCCTCTCCTAGGCGGTTTTGGCCCATTTCTTCACGGATCAACTTCCCCTTTCCCGACGCATTCCCGGGGCGCTAAAACTCCACTTTTAAGCTCTCGAACGTGTCCAACGGACGCACGAGCTCTTTGCCGCATTTTTCCTACAAACGAGATAAATTAATCAATTAAAAGCGGACTTAGGCTATAATTAAGAAGTATTTAATAGCTCCAAAATGGAGTTATCACCCATTCCTTCTCCTGCTGCCACGTAGAAGAACGACGTTCAGAATGGATGGTTCTTCTTGGCCCAATCGTACCTGCAGAACACTATAAAAGAAGGTCAAAGGGGAAGGTTGAACACACACTCGAAAGACGTAGATCTCTCCTTCAACGCAGTTTCTCATTGTTTTCTCTCACGGGTGTTGGCGTGGAGGTTTTAGCTGGTGGAATCGATAATCTAAGAGGAAGAAGAGAGGATCTTCCATCTCTTCTGATTGTATTCATCCACGCTCAAGCTTACCTTCGGTTGTCATCCAAGGCGTTGCGGCGAGGAGTTCACACGCACCCTTTACTGCTTTCTGCTTCTGTTTTATTGCTGGCTGTCGTTATTTCCCTTTTGTTTGCTACTCTACTCCATTTCGTCTCTTTCTGTTTCTGCTTTAATCACTCATAGTTGTTATTTCTTTAGTTCAAACTTCAGTTAATCAACGCAATATTTCATTACTTCGCACGTTCTCCATTTCTCCACTTCCTGTTTCTGTTTTCGTTGCTGTTGGTTGTAATTTGTTTACGCTTGCTACTTTAGTTCATTTCGTCGTTGTCTGTTTACTTGTCATCAGTCTCTGTTATCGTTTTGTCAGTCTAAAACGTTGGGTAGTCAAAGCATCATTTCATTATTTCGCAAGTTCTTCATCTCTCGGTCTACTGTTCTTCTTCGTCTGCTTTGTCCTTTATAATCTGTCGAGCATGCTTAAATTCTCAAATATTTCTATTCCATCTTCATCCATGAGTAACTAAACCACATAAGGGTATGCTAATGACAAGTCTATAGGTAGAAATACGTGAATCAAGCATGTAAGTTAGCTTCAAATGCATTGAATGTATGTGTGCTTCACCCCACGGGCAATTTCGATTGGCCATCCATTTTGTCCAAAGAACTCCTAACCTCTAGAAGGAGTAAGAGTTCAGAGTCGTACATTCATGCTAGCCTTCCATGGTAGCCAGAAAACGACCTAGGAATAGGCGTTTTCCTAGTACAAATCACTAAGCTCACTGTTATAAAAGATGCTTAAGACCTTACTTGGACATGAGTAAACTAAAGGATCTAATGCATGAAATCGGAAGATACATGAGAATGAGTTAGTTTGATGCATGATGAGTTGATCCACTGCTTGAGAATCGTATGAAAAAGCCTATAGAGGAGTCGTTAGTAGCCCTTGTTTCCCTACTTTACCCCTAATTCGGTGTTAGTAACATTGCTAGAAAATTGTTGTTTCCGCAATTCTTTTCCTTTTACTTTCGAGTTTACTTATCTACTTGCAGTTGTTTATGTTTTCATATCTTGCACGTTCCTTGATAATTAGGCACTTTAAACCCAAATCTACCCCATTTAAACCACCTTTTCTTCCTTAACCTCTCACTTCGTTAGTAACTAAGAATAAATCTCTGTGGGAAATCGAATGAAAAAATACTTATTACTTGCTATAAGACCATGTATGCTTGCATGTTCTGAGTGCTCTCACATTGCATTTTAATTTACACATTGAGCACGCAACAAGTTTTTGGCGCCGCTGCCGGGGATTTTGTTTAGTGAATACGAAGTCTGTTAAGTTAGAAAATCAATTCTTAATATCTATTGGAGCTGATCTCTTTCCATTTTCTTTTGCAGGTACCATTGGGTTAGTTTATGAATGAGAATTCAAGTAGCGATCTAGAGTTCAACCCTGAGCCTGAAAGGTTACTTAGGGCCAGAAATAGAGCTAAGAAGCGCCTCTTCAAACAACCTTCTTTAACTCAAAACTTTGCTGACTCCGCGGAGTCTTCGCAATTCCTACAAATCGAAATGGAAAGACCAGTCCCAAATCCGGTACCTACCACTCGCAACCCCATCGAAATAACGAATGACAAGGATAGTGCCATCCTCTCCTACCTAGTTCCTATGCCTGGGGAGCTAAACCCAAGCATAATACGCCCTGAAATTACTGCCAACTCATTCGAGTTAAAGCCAATAATGTTCCAAATGCTGTCCACTGTGGGACAATTTTTTGGGGTGGAAAATGAAGATCCCCACAATCATTTAAGAAACTTCCTAGGAGTTAGTGATACCTTCCTTATCCCTGGGGTTTCCCAAGAAGCTTTGAGGCTTTACCTCTTTCCCTACTCGTTAAGAGATAAAGCCAAAACGTGGTTAAACTCATTACCCTCCGGATAAATTGTCAATTGGACAAATCTGGCTGAAAAATTCTTGGTCAAATACTTCCCACCTAATAGGAATTCCAACTTTCGTGACGACATTATTAAGTTCAAACAAGCCGAAAACGAGTCCCTTCACGAAGCTTGGACAAGGTTCAAGGACCTTTTGCTTAAATGTCCACACCATGGCATTCCATGGTGTATCCAAATAGAAGTCTTTTTTAAAGGATGCAACCCCAGCACAAGGCAAGTGCTAAATTCGTCAGCTGGTGGTTCCATGCTTTCTAAAAGCTATAATGAAGCCTATGGGATTTTGGAGAAAATCTCAGCCTCTCACTGTAGGTGGTCAGATGATCCAGTAGAGCCGAGTAGAGCTCAAGACAAGGATGCACTCAGTGCCATGAGTAGCCTAATAAACGCCCTGACCAACCTAGTCAAACAAATGACTCAAACCAATCTCCAAACCAGTGTCAACACCGCCGCAGCCATTTCAATGGGCACATCAAATAGTCAAGCTGAGACACTAATTTGTGGGTTCTGTGGGGAAGGGCACCTGTATGATTACTGCCCTGGGAATCCAGCCTGAGTCTGCTATGTTGGAAGTCAACAGCAGCCTAGGAACAACCCCTACTCTAACACTTACAACCCTGGTTGGAGAAACCACCCAAATCTTTCTTGGGGTGGCCAACAGAACACTAACCAAAGTCAAAACCAACCAAGACCGAGTGGAACACCTGGTTTCACTCAACAAAATAACCAATCCATGTACCAAAAGCCATATAACCCTCCAATGGGGTCATCTGTAGAAAATTTACTGAAGGAGTACATTGCAAAGAATGATGCTACCTTACAAAGTCAGCAAGCTACCCTTAGAAGCCTAGAGAACCAAATAGGGCAGTTAGCCAATGAACTCAAAAATAGGCCCCAAGGTAGGTTGCCTGCTGACACTGAAGTACCTAGAAGGGATGGGAAAGAGCAAGTTCAAGCAATTGAACTTCGGAGTGGGAGACCATTGGTGAGCAACACAAGAGATGCACCAAAGAGAGTTGAGAATGAAGAGTCTAGTGCTCCACTGGATTCTCTGCCAAACCAAGGTCAACCATCAACAAGCACTTCAAGGGTGAGGCTGGAACCTATCATAGAGAAACCAGAAGAAATTCCAAGGCCTCCACCTATCCTAAGGCGACCTGAAGTGCCTACATATGTGCCACCACCTCCATTCCCAAGAAGGCTGAAGAAAAAACAAGAACAGGAAGTGCACTTTAACAAATTTTTAGAAATTTTGAAACAAGTGCATGTGAATATTCCCTTTGTAGAGGTTTTGCAATCTATGCCTTCTTATGTTAAATTTTTGAAGGATATAATAACTAACAAAAAGATCATTGGTGAATTTGAAACAGTGAATCTTACTGAGGAGTGCAGTGCTATACTCCAGAACAAACTTCCAAAGAAGGAGAAGGATCCTGGTTCCTTCACCTTACCAGTTGAGTTGGGAGGCAAGCACGTGGGCAGAGCTCTTTGTGATTTGGGAGCCAGCATAAATCTCATGCCCCTATCCCTATCCCGTCAGCTAGGCATAGGAGAAGCACGTCCTACCACTGTCACCTTGCAGCTTGCAGACAGATCCATCGCATACCCGGAGGGGAAAATTGAGGATATTCTTGTCAAGGTTGACAAATTTATTTTTCTTGCAGACTTCATCATCTTGGACTATGAAGCAGACAAGGAGGTACCGATCCTATTGGGTAGACCATTCTTAGCCACAGGTAGGGCCTTGATCGATGTCCAGAAAGGTGAGCTCACCATGAGGGTTCATGATGAGGAGGTTAAGTTTAGTGTCTTTAAAGCCCTAAGGTATCCTTCTGATTCTGAATCTTGTGCAAGTATAGATATAATAGATTCACTGATGGAAGATCAACTTGAGCATGAATTGTTAACTAAGCATGCCATTGATTATGTACAAATAGATGTAACTGACTTAAACATAGCTGAAATAATGGACATACCTGTGAATAACCCTCAGCATGTTTGTATGACTACTGATTTAACTGAAAGATCCATTAATCCATTGAAACCATCCATTGAGCATCCACCCCTCTTAGAATTAAAACCATTGCCTGATCATCTGAAGTATGCATACTTAGGAGAGCATGATACCTTGCCTGTAATTATTTCGTCCAAATTAAGTAAAGAGCATGAAATTGCGTTAATTTTGCTACTGAAGCAACATAAAAAAGCTATTGCATGGACGATTGTTGACATAAGAGGAATTAGCCCTTCCTATTGCATGCATAAGATTATTTTGGAAGAAGAACATGAAGGAGGGGGGGATGACTGTAGTAGTGAAAAAAGAAATAATCAAATGGTTAGATGCAGGTGTAATCTTCCCTATAGCTAATAGTCAATGGGTGAGTCCAATCCAATGTGATCCTAAGAAGGGGGGGATGACTGTAGTAGTGAATGAGAGTAATGAACTAATTCCAACTAGAACTATTGAAGGATGGAGAGTTTGTATGGACTATAGAAAATTAAACAAATAAACAAAAAAGATCATTTTCCTTTACCTTTTATAGATCAGATGTTAGATAGGATAGCTGGCCGAGCCTACTACTGTTTCTTAGATGGTTATTCTGGATATAACCAAATCACCATAGATCCTGTGGACCAGGAGAAAACAACCTTTACATGTCCCTTTGGAACGTTTGCTTTTCGCAGAATGCCTTTTGGCTTATGCAATGCACCTGCAACATTCCAAAGGGGCATGTTGGCCATTTTCTCTGACTTGGATGAATCCATGATAGAGATATTTATGGATGACTTTTCGGTCTTTGGTGACTCTTTTACAAATTGTTTAGAGAACTTAGGACAAGTCCTGGCTAGGTGTGAGGAGACAAACCTAGTCCTTAATTGGGAGAAATGCCACTTTATGGTGGAAGAAGGGATAGTCCTAGGTCATAGAGTTTCTAGAGCAGGAGTAGAGGTCGATAGGGCCAAGATAGAGATAATAGAGAAGCTAGTGGAGCCCCAAAACGTAAAAGCGATTAGAAGTTTTCTAGGTCATGCGGGTTTCTATAGAAGGTTCATTGAGAACTTTTCAAAAATTTCTAAACCCTTGTGTGAGCTTCTAGAGCTGAACAAACCATTTGTCTTTTCCAAAGAATGTTTCTTAGCATGGACAACCCTTAAGAAAGCCTTAGTCACAACACCTATTATAGTGGGGCCGAATTGGGACCTACCATTTGAGATGATGTGTGATGCGAGTGACTATGCAGTAGGGGTTATGCTAGGACAAAAAAATGATAAACTTACACATCTTGTGTACTATGCGAGTAAGACACTGAATGAGGCACAATGTAATTACACAACCATGGAAAAAGAGATGCTAGCAGTAGTATTTGCCTGTGAGAAGTTTAGGAATTACATTGTAGGCACTAGGACCATTGTGTATACCGATCATTCTGCACTAAAATACCTAATGAGGAAGGCTGACGCTAAGCCTAGGTTAATTAGATGGGTATTGTTGTTGCAAGAGTTTGATCTAGACATTAGGGATAAGAAAGGATGCGAGAACGTAGTTGCCGATCATCTTTCTAGGTTGCGGCATAATTGCGATAAAATTGCGGAACCCGAAATTTCAGATGCCTTTATCGATGATCATGTCTTTGTGTTAGCACATCGTGATAACGATGAGGAACCTTGGTTTGCTGATATTGCCAACTTCCTTGCCTCGCAGGTACTACCAACTTTCAAAGGAGGGCAAGAAAAGAAGAGGTTTCTCCATGAGGCTAGGAAGTTCATCTGGGACGATCCGACACTTTACAAGACATGCGCAGACGGATTACTGAGGAAGTGCGTCTCAGCTGCTGAGGCGAAGTCAGTGTTGCAACACTGCCATACGTCTCCATATGGTGGCCATTTCGGTGGCCAAAGGACAGCTGCGAAGGTGTTCCAGAGTGGCTACTATTGGCCCACGATATTCAAGGATGCACACGACCATGCGCACAGTGATAACTCCATTTTGGAGCTATTAAATACTTCCTAATATTAGCTAAAGTCCGCTTTTAATTGATTAAATATATCTCTTTTGTAGGAGAAATGCGGCAAAGAGCTCGTGCGTCCGTTGGACCCGTTCGAGAGCTTAAAGTGGAGTTTTAACGCCCCGGGAATGCATCGGGAAAAGGGGAAGTTGATCCGTGAAGAAACGGGCCAAAACCGCCTTGGAGAGGCAAAGCTTCAGCCCCAAACCCGAGAGCCAGCGTCGAGACGCTGGCTCGACGCTGGAAAAACCCGAGAGCAAGAGTCGAGTGATAGCGGCGAGACGCTAGCTCGACGCTGCCCTGGCGTCGAGACCCTGCTTGGCGTCGAGACGCTCCGGAGGAGGCGCGCGCAGGAATTTTATCGGCCCAGCGTCGCGACGCCATCGAAGGCGCGCGCGGAAAACTTAGGGCACAGCGTCGAGACGCTGGCCTAGCGACTCGACGCTACGTCGATTACAGCAGCTTATATTGACGATTTTCTGCACTTTTTGGAGGATCCTCTCCACCATTTTTACTCTTCTTCATCTTCTTCTTCCTCGTTTTTTCTCTAATTTCCATTGAG
The DNA here is from genome assembly GCA_028017165.1 of Herpetospermum pedunculosum. Lineage (NCBI taxonomy): Eukaryota > Viridiplantae > Streptophyta > Magnoliopsida > Cucurbitales > Cucurbitaceae > Herpetospermum > Herpetospermum pedunculosum. The sequence goes on from CM051522.1 coordinate 38,127,784, forward strand.
CTCCGCCATTGTTGGCATGCGAGTGAGCTCTACCACCTTTGTAACTCGTGGATGGTTCCTTCCAAGGCCGTCGTTGGAGCGGAATTGATAAACCGCGCCATGAGCGGCTAAGGTAAGGGTGAACGGTTTGGGATTAATTTAGGGCAATTTTGTTAGACGTTTTTGGTTCTGATAATTCGAGCTTTGATTATGCATATTGGTTCTATTTAGTTTGCATTTATCTACTTTGCTTAATCCAACGCGCATGTTAAACTACGACAATTGACACTCCAGTAATTTCGCATGTTGTGTATGTTAAAGAGTAGCGATGTCGTGCCTCTCACTGCTCGACTAAGTAACACAGGTAGATAAAACTAAAAATCGAAGTATCAGGTCGGGTAGGATAATTGTTGATTGCATACGGCGTTTGCGGGCAATCTACTAGCAATTAGAATTCACGCTCGAATGTTCGTCGCGGTTAGCTAGTGACTGTCTAGACTTACCTTAGGGCTGATCACCTTGATGTAGGCTTAGATAACGTATAATTGGAACTGTGTGGTCTGATTAAAATCCATGGAGTCGGCTACTTTGGGGCTTCTCTGGTAGTCGTCCGCGTGCATAATAAACTGAATACCATGAAATTTGCATTAAATGATGAACCTGAATTGTCTAGCAATTGATCCCGAAATTCCCAAACCGTGCACACGTTCTCTTCTTGTTATTCTTTCTTCCGTTAGAATTTTTAATACTTCTCTTGCATGCTAAAACCCCCGTCACTAAAAATCAATCAATTAATTAAATCCCAATTTAAATTGTGACTTTTATCGTTCTTACTCCTTGGATCGACCCTGTTGCCACTGGCTGCAAAGCCTCGGTTATAGGTTTTATAAATCGTATTTTGGCAAGCCTCGACAGGTTGAGATTAGCGATAGTTCAAAATATCGCGCACCAAAATTGGCGCCGCTGCCGGGGAGTAGGCAATTTGATTAAAGTCATGATTGACGTTTGAATTTAGTTGATTGATGGTTTGCTGAAAATTTTTCTTGTTTGTATCTTGTATGTTTAGATTTTTGTTTGTGTATGACCCGTTCCTCTGAGGGTAGCAGATTGCAGTTTATCCCAGAGATTGACAGAGAGGAGCGGCGGTTAAGGAGAGAAGCCCGTGAGGGGCAGAGACCGGTTGAAGAAGAAGAAGGCAATCCCTTCTTGTTTGACGAGATGGCGCAAGGTGACGCGCCACGGACGCTGAAGCAACTGGCAGCGCCAGACCTGAACCTGCAACCTTTGTGCATAAACTACCCCGTGGTAGCAGGTAACTTCGAATTAAAGTCAGGTTTAATTCACCAGTTACCCTCTTTTCATGGCAATGCAGGTGAGGACGCGAACAAGCACCTGATGGAATTCCATTGCGTCTGCGCGGGGATGAAGCCCGCAGGAGTCACGGAGGAGCAGCTGAACATGAGGGCATTCCCCTTTACGCTCAAGGACAAAGCCAGGGATTGGCTGTATTACCTGCCCTCCGGATCGATCAACACGTGGCAGGACATGAAGCGGGTATTTTTGGAAAAATACTTTCCCGCATCCTTGGCCACCACACTGCGGAAGAGGATATATGGGATCACCCAGGATGTCGGTGAGTCCCTACACGAGTACTAGGAGCGATTTGGGCGCCTGTGCGCCAGCTTCCCACACCATCAGATCGCCGATCAGCTGTTGATTCAGTATTTTTATGAGGGTATGACGACCCATGACCGGCAGATGATAGATGTAGCGAGTGGCGGGGCACTGATTGACAAGACCCCAGTTGAGGCCAAACAGTTGATAGCAAACATGGCAACCAACTCGCAACAATTCGGTATTCGGGGGCAAGGGCAAGTGCACAGCGTGGCTCAGAGCCACGAGATGACTGAGATGAGGGCCCAGGTGGCCGAGATAGGCAGTATGTTGAAAAAAATCGTTGGAGGACACCGCGAGGCGGAGGAGGTCAATGCAATCGGGGGGTATGCTTCCAACCCAAGGAAGTACGACCCATATGCAAACACGTACAACCCCGGTTGGCGCGACCATCCAAACTTCAGCTATGGGAACAGGGAAGGACAATCTCGCTTCCAAGGCCAGTCTCACGACAGGCCTAATCCTTCCACCCAGGCTCAAGCCTCGAGCTCCTCCAGCTCACTTGAAAAGATGGTAAGGACCATCGTGACGAGCACCAGCCAGTTTCAGAAAGAAGCTCGAGAAGAGCTTAATTCTCATAAGGCAGAGCTGCAGAATCTGAACAAGCAGCCGACACAGATTGCGGTGTCTATCAGTAAACTCGAGAGCAAGAGCTCAGGGAAGCTTCCTTCCCAAACCACGGTCAACTCATGTGAAAACGTGAGTGCTATCCAGCTGAGGAGTGGGAAATCGTTTTCCACCAGAGCTGTGAAGGAAGTTAAGGATAGCCTGAATGTGTCCGCCCCGCCTGCTCCCGAGGTTCAGAATGAGAAAAGAGATGAGAAGGTCAGTGTACCTGAGGATGTTCCCAGAGCACCATTCCCGAGTAGGCTTGCGAAGCCTACTTTGGAATCCGATGATTAGGAGGTCCTTCGAACCTTCCAAAAGGTGATGGTAAATATCCCGCTCCTAGAGGCAGTCAGTCAAGTGCCCAAATATGCAAAATTCTTAAGGAACTGGTGCACTACGAAGAGGAAGTCCAGAGGGACTGAGAAGAGAAAGGAGAACGTCTCTGCCATACTCCCAGGTACGTTGCCTGCTAAGTGCAACGATCCAGGTACCTTTACTATTCCTTGCACTATAGGTAGTAAAGTCGTTCATAATGCCATGTTAGACTTAGGAGCCTCTGTGAATGTTATGTCTTATGCACTGTTTCGTGAATTGAATTTAAATGAATTGCATGAGTGTAACGTGTCTGTCCAGTTGGCTAATGGGTCAAGCATATGTCCTAGGGGGAAAGTAGAAGATGTTCTGGTTAGAGTTGGGGATATGATGTTCCCCGCTGATTTCCTTGTTTTAGACATGAATGAGAAGTCATCGCATGCTTCGTCCTCTATGCTGTTAGGACGCCCTTTTCTTAAGACCGCTAGGGTCAAAATCGATGTGTATAAGGGCGTCGTTTCGTTAGAGTTTGATGATATTTTGCATGAGTTTTCGTTATTTGATGGGAAATCTGCTGATACTATTTCTGTTGTTGAGCATGACGAGAATGGGAGTCTACCCTCGCGCTTGAGGGATGGTTCCCATGTCTCGGTTAGGAAATCTGACTTGGATTTGTTTGATGATGATGCTGAATTTTGTACTAACTATTCTGATATTCACGTGCCCGAGGCACGAATAGTGCAAAATATTTTTCAGGATGATTGCAGGAAGGGTGTGGACAAGGACAAGCTTGGATCGTCCCCTGCACCTACAGACTATGGATGAGTCTGTGGAGAGAATACAGTCGAGCAAACGACTTTAAAAATTCGGCGCTTCTCGGAGGCACCCGAGCGATGGACTGTTTTTATGCTTTAAAGTTTTGTTTTATTGCTTTCTAGATTAACTTAGTTAGCTTGCTGTTTTTTTTTTAGGAATCGAGGAAGAGAAGGAAATTTTGGGCTTCGATGCTTTTGTGCGCCGCTTCCTCGCCCTCGCCAGCTTCACAAAGAGTCAGGGAAGTGTACTTCTTCTTCCCTTTTTACTTTGTTTTATCTGACTAGATGGCATTGGGGACAATGCCATGTTTTGAAGTTGGGGGTGGAGATGGTCTGATGGATTTGCATGTGTAGTTCGTTGAGAAGTGCTGTATATGATATTGAAGTGCTTGGGACTCTGTTTACTGTTTTCTGACGATGATAGCCTAGGAAATGCATGTTGGAAATTTGAGCATGTTCATAATCAAGTTTTTGCATGAGTTTTGTGTTTATTAGGTTCATGTCAAAAATTTTAAAAAAATTTTTTGTTGCTCCCTTGCACTTATCGCGCACTTAGCAACCCCTTCCTAGATTCCGTAGGTTCGAAAAATTGCATGTAGCACTAATTCTTGTTGTCACCCCGAAAGGCACCCCTAGGTAGCTTGTTGCATGAGAGTTAGTGGTTAGTTAATTGAGAAAGCATGTGCTTAGCCTAATATAAAAAAAAAAAAAAAAAAAAATTAGAAAAGCATGTTTTGATAGAAAATTCCTCTCGAGGCGCTCCTCCTTCTTAGTAGCGCTTAAAGAAGTGAGCGTCAGTCCTTAAAAACGTGAAGCTTTGGCCTAAGTTTGACGTGTTAGGCAGCTCGAGTTGGAAAGAAAAAGAAATAAAAGTTGGTTCAAAGAACCTTAAAGAATGAGTACAAAGTACTTGGGAAAAATGAATGAGAAAAATGATTAGGTCTTTTAATTTGCTTCTTTCTCTCGTGTAAGTCAAGCTTAGACTGTTCTTAAATGCTAGAAGTAGGGGGAAAACGGGATGTGCGTTGCATGTGGGTTTTCCGGGTTTACGTGAGTTTAGGAGTGGTTAGCTAGCACACACACACGTTAGGGGGCAAGAGTTAATTTTTGATATGTCCTAGTTAATGCATGAACGAAATGCTTCCATGATTATACTCGTGCTTAAAATTTCAATATGCATGGAGGTTTGAGTTAGAATGCATATAAGCGCATCCTTAGAGTCAATGTCTTTGTAGTGCTTGCTCGAGGACTAGCAATGTTTAAGTTGGGGGTGTTTGATAACTCCATTTTGGAGCTATTAAATACTTCCTAATATTAGCTAAAGTCCGCTTTTAATTGATTAAATATATCTCTTTTGTAGGAGAAATGCGGCAAAGAGCTCGTGCGTCCGTTGGACCCGTTCGAGAGCTTAAAGTGGAGTTTTAACGCCCCGGGAATGCATCGGGAAAAGGGGAAGTTGATCCGTGAAGAAACGGGCCAAAACCGCCTTGGAGAGGCAAAGCTTCAGCCCCAAACCCGAGAGCCAGCGTCGAGCTATAGCGTCGAGACGCTGGTTCGACGCTGGAAAAACCCGAGAGCAAGCGTCGAGTGATAGCGTCGAGACCCTGTTTGGCGTCGAGACGCTCCGGAGGAGGCGCGCGCAGGAATTTTATCGGGCAGCGTCGCGACGCCATCGAAGGCGCGCGCGGAAAACTTAGGGCACAGCATCGAGACGCTGGCCTAGCGTCTCGACGCTACGTCGATTACAGCAACTTATATTGACGATTTTCTGCACTTTTTGGAGGATCCTCTCCACCATTTTTGCTCTTCTTCATCTTCTTCTTCCTCGTTTTTTCTCTAATTTCCATTGAGCTCCGCCATTGTTGGCATGCGAGTGAGCTCTACCACCTTTGTAACTCGTGGATGATTCCTTCCAAGGCCGTCGTTGGAGCGGAATTGACAAACCGCACCATGAGCGGCTAAGGTAAGGGTGAACGGTTTGGGATTAATTTAGGGCAATTTTGTTAGACGTTTTTTGTTCTGATAATTCGAGCTTTGATTATGCATATTGGTTCTGTTTAGTTTGCATTTATCTACTTTGCTTAATCCAACGCGCATGTTAAACTACGACGATTGACACTCGAGTAATTTCGCATGTTGTGTATGTTAAAGAGTAGCGATGTCGTGCCTCTCACTGCTCGACTAAGTAACACAGGTAGATAAAACTAAATCGAAGTATCAGGTCGGGTAGGATAATTGTTGATTGCATACGGCGTTTGCGGGCAATCTACTAGCAATTAGAATTCATGCTCGAATGTTCGTCGCGGTTAGCTAGTGACTGTCTAGACTTACCTTAGGGCTGATCACCTTGATGTAGGCTTAGATAACGTATAATTGGAACTGTGTGGTCTGATTAAAATCCATGGAGTCGGCTACTTTGGGGCTTCTCTGGTAGTCGTCCGCGTGCATAATAAACTGAATACCATGAAATTTGCATTAAATGATGAACCTGAATTGTCTAGCAATTGATCCCGAAATTCCCAAACCGTGCACACGTTCTCTTCTTGTTATTCTTTCTTCCGTTAGCATTTTTAATACTTCTCTTGCATGCTAAAACCCCCCCGTCACTAAAAATCAATCAATTAATTAAATCCCAATTTAAATTGTGACTTTTATCGTTCTTACTCCTTGGATCGACCCTGTTGTCACTGGCTGCAAAGCCTCGGTTATAGGTTTTATAAATCGTATTTTGGCAAGCCTCGACAGCTTGAGATTAGCGATAGTTCAAAATATCGCGCACCACACAGCTGCGACGAATGTCAAAGAACAGGTAACCTGAGTCGGAAGGATGAAATGCCTCTCACTTACATCTTGGAGTTGGAGCTCTTTGATGTGTGGGGCATCGACTTTATGGGGCCATTCCCCCTTTGAGCAGGTAATCTCTATATACTCGTAGCTGTAGACTATGTATCGAAGTGGGTAGAAGCCATAGCATGTCCATCAAACGATGCTAAAACAGTCATTAAGTTTCTCAATAGGCACATCTTTACAAGGTTTGGTACACCACGGGCTATAATCAATGATGAGGGGACTCACTTTATTAATAAGGCTATGGAAAAAGTGTTAGCTAAGTACAATGTTAGACATAGAGTAGCAACCCCTTATCACCCACATTCGAATGGACAAGCTGAAATATCAAATAGGGAGATTAAAAACATACTCGAAAAAGTGGTCAAACCTAATAGAAAAGATTGGTCGTTTAAGTTAGAGGATGCACTTTGGGCATATAGGACTGCATATAAGACACCCCTAGGTATGTCTCCTTATAGACTTGTGTATGGAAAAGCATGTCACTTACCATTCGAATTGGAAATCAAAGCCTTTTGGGCCTTAAAAGAACTAAATTATTGCGTGACCGATGCGGGAACATTGCGGTCTCTGCAATTACATGAGTTAGATGAGCTTAGACATATGTCCTATGAAAATGCCAAAATGTATAAAGAAAAAACTAAAATTTGGCATGATAGTAGACTTAGGATTAAGGACTTCAAGAAGGGCCAGCATGTCTTCTTATTTAACTCAAGGTTGCGATTATTCCCAGGCAAACTTAAGTCCAGATGGTCAGGTCCTTTTGTTATAACTAACGTGTTTGTTCATGGTGCGATCGAGATTAGGAACCTGCAGAATGGGCAGCCGTTTATGGTCAATGGTGCACGTTTGAAGCATTACTACGAGGAAGGAGATGTGAAGACTCTCTCGGCCATCCTCTTATCTGAAGCTTGAAAATCAAACCGAGAGGGGACGAGTGATTACTGTGCTCGTCCACGTGAAGGCTATGCCTTAGTTTTTTCTCTCCGTATTTTTTCGATTTTTATTTTGTGTGTTTATATGTGATTTTTATTACGAATTTGGTGTTAATTTTGTACATGTTAATAGGTGATCGATAGAGGAAATCAATGAGATGAATCCAGAGAAAAGAATCGGTGAAGAAATCGGGCCGAATCAAAGATTTAGTTGTGTGAATCTTGGGATTTAAATCAAGAAAATCCCCAACGGCCATCCCATTTAATTGCGGTAGATTTGCTGAAACCGCAACAAAAAGAGCCGTTAGGATTCACTTGATTATAAATACCCGTCAAATCAGTTGCGGCCCTCACGCTTTCTTCATTCGTTGGTCTTCAAGAATCAACCATCTTCTTCCTCTGCATCTCCTACCTGCAAATCTCTCCAAAACAACAATGGTGCTTACCCGAGCTGAGCGATCTGCTTCCAAAAAGAAGTCCCCTGACGCAGAAGCGGCTGCGAGAGAAGCGCTATTGTCCTTGGCCGACGCTGAGGTTGCAGAACCTTCACGACCACCGAAGCTGTCGGTACGACGGAAGAAGTGGAAGGTGATGACGGAAATCCCTGCTGGGCCATCTGAACCAGCCGGCACCCCCAAGAAGCGCAAATGGTCGCTTGCGGTGGAAGCGCCGATCAAAGAAAAGACTCCCACCGAGGAGAGTCGTGGGAGTGGTCGACCTTCGTACGAGACGGCCAGACAGAGCCCTGAGCCCTCTCCGTCGCCACAGACGCCGGAGCCTTCCTCACCAACACTGGAGCCTGAAGCTCCACCTGAAGAGCACCACGATTCGGTGACACGTGATGAGCCGGTTGAGGAAGATGAAGTCTTCTCTCCTTTGAAGGAAGGCACCCATGACAGCCCTACGGAAGGGGGACAGAGTGACTCTATGGATGAGACGTTGGGGGACTGCCTCCAACAAATGACCACCAGGGCTCGGCTGAGGAAGAAGGCGCCCAACATCGTGAAGGCCAAACGGCCGAAAGCTTCCAAGCGCTTCAAGAAGAAGAAGGCTAGTGGTGAGCCTTCTTTAAAGAAGCTGAAGGTTGAGGCGGCTGAATCGGCCAAGGCGAAGGAGAAGGGGAAAGCAAAATTGTACCCCGAAGACGATCCTCAGGCCATGCGATATGTCTCTCAAGATGCAGAGGCCAGAGGCATTGAATTGATGAAGAGAGACCTGCTTCATGAGAAGGGGTTCCTTGATGCATTGGCGGACCTGTCGCAGTTCTTGCGCGCAGGGATCACCAACCACGGCTGGGAAGAGCTGTGCAGACCGCCTATCCCTGCCTATTCCAATATGGTGTACGATTTTTATGCCAATCTGACGCACCCCGAGGATGGTCTGTCCATGGTAAGGGGGATTGAGGTCGATTTCTCGGCCAAGGCTATCAATGAAGTGTATGCCCTCAAAGGGCATAAATACACTGACTACGCGAGGATCATCGACTCACCTTCTGAGGCTGTCTTGGAAGAAGCCCTGCGCATCATCGGCCAACCTGAGGCGGCTTGGACAGTCTCAAGGAATGGGAAGCACACCCTGATGAGTGCAACCCTCAATGCCAAGGCGGCCGTCTGGTTTTCCTTTGTGCGAAGGCGACTCTCTCCTGTGACCCACGAGACTACCATAAACCAGGGGAGATCTTTGCTGGTTTATGCCATCATGAGGAGCCTCACCATAGATGTTGGAGAGGTCATTGCAGCCTCCATTGCCGATTGCACGAAGAAAGGTAAGGGTCCTCTCTTCTTCCCAAACACCATTACTAAACTCTGTCTGCGTGCAGGTGTGCCCATCGAGAGGAAGGAGAGGCACCTGGCCTACACAGGGCACCTGGAACTGCCCACAGGCTTGCGGATGCGACGGAGGGGTAATATGGAGTTTGAGCTGGACGGATTGGCTGCTGCTCAATCACTCTCCATGGCCTGCTTATTGGACCTCCAGAAGAAGATGGCGCAATGGGCTGAATACGCGCAGGCAAGGGACAAAGATGTGGCAGATCAGCTGGGATGTATTTTCCCTGATTTCCCCACTGATCTGCTGACACCGTGGGCACCTCCGAGGGAGAGGAAGGAGGATGATGAGGATGTTTGAGTGCCGGTTTGAAGGGCACTCGAGGGAGTATTTCTGTTCCCTGTTGAAAAAAAAAAAACCTGCTTTTCGTTAACTGGTGACTGTTATTTTTTAATCCAATGCTTGTCTGTTTTTAATTTCTTTTGGTTGTTTAGGATAGTTTAGTATAGGTAGATGGTCTCTGAGTAGCTAGCATGTTTTAGTTTCCTTTTTGAGTAGTTGTAGATGACTGGAAATAGCATGCATAGGGGCCTTGTTCACTAATATATCTGTCCTGTTGGTTCATTGCGAAATCTTTGCGGATTTCGCAATTTTTGTTAGTTATCGCATGCTATTGTCTGACTGTTTGATAGGCTGGTTCTGTTTCAATTTTGTTCTTCTGCTGCTTGTGTGACTGCCATATATGACCTATCTGTAAGCATGCTGGATGAGTGTCTTAGAACACCTTTGATAGTTTAAATTATCTCTCTTAAGTTGTTCAGCATGCATCTCTTTAAGCCCTACTTTACTGTTTTTATAAATTTTTGCTGCTGTAGTATTTGCTTTAGGAAAGTTCATTCTATGCCTAGGACTTTTAGATTCTCTTTGTTTTGCCCTAGACTAGATGCTTCTAAGATTAGTTTGGGGGTGTGCCACCTCAAACTCTCATTGGGGACAATGAGAAGTTTTAGTTTGGGGGAGGCAGCCCTAGGCCTAGGAACATTCCTCTCTCCCTTCTAAACATAAGCATTCTTCTTCTCCTTTAAAAAAAAAAAAAAAAAAAATGATGAACTGATAAAAAAAAAATGAAAATAGAATAAAGAGTGGTGTCTCTTTTGAAGTTGCTGAGTAATCAGTGCCATGTGTGTAACCCACAAGTGGCATTGCATCAAAAGGCAACCAAAGGAGAGGCTCCACCAAAGAAAGAAAGGAAAAAGGAAAAATTAAAGAAGAAGCGTGTGTGCCTATGAGTCTTAGCTCTGTGCTTAGGTGTCCTCAATGAAAGAACTCTGATTCTCAATTAGCTAAGCACAGGGTTGTAGCTTATAGGTTTGTTAAAGGGAGATGAATGTATATCCAATGTAGTGATGCCAGGGTTTAGGTTGTTCTATGAATGTACTACTGTCACTGGTTTATACTAAGACTGGCATGACTCTAAGGAATCCTAGGTAGCTCAAAAGAAAAGCATTAGAAGCATGTACTGAGTCTAGGGTAAAGCTAGGTAGAATTTGAAAACTTAGGGATAGTTGCACAATGAACTTAATGACAGAAGCAGATATATCAGTTGTAGGGAGTTAATAAAACAGTAGGATTATAAGGCAAGAGAAATCAGAAGAAGCAAAATAAAGAGTTGGTTTTAAACTTAGAAGCGTGTCACAGGACAGCTTGGCCATAGATAGTGAATTTAAGGGAGTCAGCAAGTGGTTAGAGAGGTTAAACAGCAGCCTAAGTAAGTCCTTATATTGCTTGAGGACGAGCAAAAACCTTAAGTTTGGGGGTGTGTTACGTCTCCAAAAGTGACTATTTTAGGACTTATTTGCTAGAGAAAGAGGTACAATCTTAAGCCTTCTTGGTAGGATTTAGCTTAAACCTGTGCTTATATATAAGAATTAGTAGAATGAAGCTAAATTAGGACTTATGTGTAAAAGGAAAGAAAAAGAACCAAAAACGAAGTTAAAGACTTGAAATTTTACCAATGCGGAAGCATTGCGAAAACATTGCTAAAACTGCAATGTTTTAAGTGAATTCTGTTAAGTTGTCTAACCGATTTCTATTTTGTTGCGAAATTTCAGCCTTCTATTCTTTCTCCTGCTGCCACGTAGAAGAACGACGTCCAGAATGGATGGTTCTCCTTGGCCCAATCGTACCTGCAGAACACTATAAAAGAAGGTCAAATGGGAAGGTTGAACACACACTCGAAAGACGTAGATCTCTCCTTCAACGCAGTTTCTCATTGTTTTCTCTCACGGGTGTTGGCGTGGAGGTTTTAGCTGGTGGAATCGATAATCTAAGAGGAAGAAGAGAGGATCTTCCATCTCTTCTGATTGGATTCATCCACGCTCAAGCTTACCTTCGGTTGTCATCCAAGGCGTTGCGGCGAGGAGTTCACACACACCCTTTACTGCTTTCTGCTTCTGTTTTATTGCTGGCTGTCGTTATTTCCCTTTTGTTTGCTACTCTACTCCATTTCGTCTCTTTCTGTTTCTGCTTTAATCACTCATAGTTGTTATTTGTTTAGTTCAAACTTCAGTTAATCAACGCAGTATTTCATTACTTCGCAGGTTCTCCATTTCTCCACTTCCTGTTTCTGTTTTCGTTGTTGTTGGTTGTAATTTGTTAACACTTGCTACTTTAGTTCATTTCGTCGTTGTCTGTTTACTTGTCATCAGTCTCTGTTATCGTTTTGTCAGTCTAAAACGTTGGGTAATCAAAGCATCATTTCATTATTTCGCAAGTTCTTCATCTCTCGGTCTACTGTTCTTCTTCGTATGCTTTGTCCTTTATAATCTGTCAAGCATGCATAAATTCTCAAATCTTTCTATTCCATCTTCATCCATGAGTAACTAAACCACATAAGGGTATGCTAATGACAAGTCTATAGGTAGAAATACGTGAATCAAGCATGTAAGTTAGCTTCAAATGCATTGAATGTATGTGTGCTTCACCCCACGGGCAATTTCGATTGGCCATCCATTTTGTCCAAAGAACTCCTAACCTCTGGAAGGAGTAAGAGTTCAGAGTCGTACATTCATGCTAGCCTTCCATGGTAGCCAGAAAACGACCTAGGAATAGGCGTTTTCCTAGTACAAATCACTAAGCTCACGGTTATAAAAGATGCTTAAGACCTTACTTGGACATGAGTAAACTAAAGGATCTAATGCATGAAATCGGAAGATACATGAGAATGAGTTAGTTTGATGCATGATGAGTTGATCCACTGCTTGAGAATCGTATGAAAAAGCCTATAGAGGAGTCGTTAGTAGCCCTTGTTTCCCTACTTTACCCCTAATTCGGTGTTAGTAACATTGCTAGAAAATTGTTGTTTCCGCAATTCTTTTCCTTTTACTTTCGAGTTTACTTATCTACTTGCAGTTGTTTATGCTTTCATATCTTGCACGTTCCTTGATAATTAGGCACTTTAAACCCAAATCTACCCCATTTAAACCACCATTTCTTCCTTAACCTCTCACTTCGTTAGTAACTAAGAATAAATCTCTGTGGGAAATCGAATGAAAAAATACTTATTACTTGCTATAAGACCATGTATGCTTGCATGTTCTGAGTGCTCTCACATTGCATTTTAATTTACACATTGAGCACGCAACAACAACCTTCCTTTGGGTCGACTGTCAACTTGCAAACAATACTCTCAATGTGGTGAGGAAACACTGATACCTAATCCGGTCAAAAGAAAGTCTTCCTTTGGGCCGACAATCACTCACATGGCATAACTTTATATTATTTATGTTTTATCACCAGTTAACCATAGATGTACCTGCTATTTGGCCAAACTGACGTCTTCCTTTGGGCCGACAACAGAACGCATAAACAACAGGTGCACAAACATCTAATTAACTATGAAGATGACAATATCAGAAATCAGAGGCTACTTTGGCGGCATGATCCATCAAATAAACACTAACATAGAAAATCACATTATTATGCAAAACACATTTATTTTAATTACTATTAATTTTATCTTCATGAAAATGAAATTACCAAAATTATTTTCAAAATTAAGAGTAATATCTTTACATTGATGATTTATAAAGGGAAAAGTCCTCAAAAATAAAAATTAGAATGCCCAACAAAAAAAACTTTATTGGGATTTCAACCACGTGACAACCTAACATATGCATTGGGCATCACATTTAGAATCCAATAATAAAATATAATAACTTATCTCTTTTAGAAGATAGTCTTCCTTTGGGCCGACTAACAACTGCAAGGACACATCATTATGTTATTCATACTTATTATTGCATGTGTATTTGTTGTTTGGCCAAATTGTAACCTTCCTTTGGGCCGATCACAATTTGCATAAGCAACAAATACACTTCATCTAATAATCTAATAACTTTACAAATGTTTTAATTTACAAAACATTCAAAATAAATTGTACTAATTGTGCTAATTCTTGATACTTTATTAAGCACACCAAAAATGAAAAATTAAATAATTCCCCACACTTTTTCCTTCCCAAATTCAAATTTATAACATAAGGCATATATATAATTTTATAAACAAATACTATTTTATAAAAGGAAAATACAAACAATAGTTTTATCTTTAAAATTATATATATTAACATAACATAAAATTCATTATGTTATATGTATATTTGCAGTGGGCCAAGACTCACTACAAATCTCATGCTACGGTGCCCTAGCACCTCTTTAAGCCATTTTCCGCAACAACAATATTGCTGCGAACACTATTTTTTTTTTCTTTAATTCTTTCTCTAATGATCTTTTTTCATGACAACCATCATATAGTCAGAGATTGAATATGAAAACATTCTTTATCATTGAGCCAAAATATGCATGTGAAAACATTCATAATCCTTAATGATATAACTCAAATATGCAAAAGCATCCGAATTAAATTTGACTATTCAACCGTTCGAGTAATTCACACAACATGTTGTAAAATAATCCTAAAATCCTATTGAATCGAAATCTTATGAATCAAAGAAAAGACAAAATGTTTGATAAAATTAGTAATCTACCATGCAAAAACCGCTCTGATACCACTTGTTAGGAATTTATTGGAAAAACCCAATATATGATTATTCAAGAATAAATATATTTAATCCAAGAACAATCATGACAAACTTTTGGGATCTAAGCATGGAAGAAAAACTAAATTAGAGGGGATTAGAATTACCTGGAACCATTAGATGTGATGAATCCATAGCGTGTAATACTCTGATGGTTTGTGGTCTTCCTCATCTATGCAACCCAGACCAATCATGGGCAATCGTCTCTATCAGATGGGGAATAGGAGGCTAAAGTTGCATAGCTTATTGGGGACCATAACCTAAACTATATATATGTTGATCCTAGGGTTTCCCATAATCCCCTAGGACCAACGGGCTGGTTTCTGCTCAGCAGGCCACACCACTATATGGGAAGTCTTGGGCCCATAATCAAGATCACTCAAATGCCTATTAAATAGCCCAAATATAATTGCTATTGAATTTGTTACCCACATATGAATTAATTATTTAATTAATTCCAACAGTTGCTGCTATAGGAGAGTCCAAAAATGCGTCTAAGTTGACAATCTTTGAACTAATGGGTTCACTTCAAGTTCACGAAGAAAGCCTGAACAAGTCTCCAAACCAATCTGTGGAGCAAGCTTTTCGTACCAAGCTCAATTTCGCAAAAAGAAGACTTTCAAGTCCAGCTCTAAAAAATGGTGGAATCCAGCGCAAAAGAAAGAACATGGTCAAAGAGACAAGGAAAAATGGAAAAGAAAAAAATCTAATAATTATGATTCTCTGGTAGTCGGGTTGTCGAGGTCTGCCAAATTAATATTTATAAGCCGGTATCTATTCTAACTTGTAGAACAGTGGTAACCAGGTCGATCTCATGGAACCGAAAATTAGCTTCTCCTAATTAATTTCTATTTTCTTTAAATGAAAACTCAAAAGTAAAACCGGGGGATTGATTAAACTAAAACTAAAATTAAAACATGCAAAAAAAAATGAGCTAACCAAAAATTAAAGAACAGAAGATTAAAATGTAACATGTGCTCCTAATTTAAGGGATAGGGATTTACTTTTATGCGACTTGGATCATAGGGATTCTAACGAACTTAGCTAAGATGCTCAACACACAATTTGTTTGACCATATTCCGGAACAAACAGCCCAATGAATTAATTAAAAAAAGTGCAATTGGTGATCAATCTTTAATCAATTAAAAGCCAGTGATGGGAACACTGCGACGAATTACTCCGTAGACTAATCTGATTTGTCCCTTACCCAAAGTCTATCATGAAAACAATAACCAACTCATACCCCCACCTGTCACATAGGCTCGAGTTACTTAGTCATGCTTAGACCCTTGTTACTTGGCGATTAAGGAAATTATAAATCATAATCTTTAACATTCTAGCATGAATAAAAACTAGGGCGTCAATCATAATTAGTTATGCTTGCTAATTTGATACAATCATGGGAAGAAGATGCATCGAGCTAACAACATGCTAAATTACAAATTAAGCACTAAACCCTCACTAATTGCATCAAAGATTTCCCTAACCTTAAATTAGAGCACTTACTCGTTGTGAAAATCAAGATAAATCAACCAAGTTTAAGCGTGATTTTTGTACGGATGACCCACCCCTCGGTGGCCGTGAGGTTTTTTAATCCTCGTCGCGAAAACCTATGTTTTTTTAGCTTCTCTCGTGATAAGGAAGTGTACAAAGACTTCCGTACCCTTCGCTTATCAAGATCACGAGGAGACAACTGTGATCTCCTCGTGATAAGCGAAGGGTACGAATGACTTTGTGCACTTCCTTATCACGAGAGAAGGTCAAAAAACATAAATTTTTAAAAACTGGGTTAAAAAACCTCGCGGCCCCCGAGGGGTGGGTCATCCGTACAAAAACCCCAAGTTTAAGCTCCAAATCAACAAAGTAGAGAGAAAATGGAGTTTTAGCTCCCAAAAATCGAAATGGGGAAAGGGGAATGAGGGAGAAAGGTAGAATGACCTAAAAAATTCGGAACTTATGCGTCTTTGTAGCGACGAATTTGCTCTCGGGTTTGCAGCTTCTCGACGCTTGGGTTGTGCTTTACAAAAATAAACAAAAATAAACAAAAATCTTGTCCTCCCTTGATCTCAAATTTAGACCCATCAATCTACCAAAGTCCTCTTATACCACCAAACCAATTATTATTTTTGGTATAATATTTGATTAATTAATTTACATAGTATAAAAATTCAGAACGACTAATCAATATTATCCTCTAAAACATTCTTTTAAGCCCTAAAATAATGCAATGGTCTGATTTAACTCTTAGCAATTAAATTCTACAAAATATATACTCTAAGCACAATTAATTCCTTAATTCACAAGACTTAAGAGCTATAAAATAGTACTTTTAGAGCGCTATCATTCTCCCTATATTATTTGCAAAAATTCAAATCATGAGTCTACAGATTTTTACTTTAGATGCACTAAATATCAGATTCCAAATCATTTCCAAAACAATTGTTGGTTTCAAAAAAAAAGAAAAAACAGTGAAGCAAATTTCACAAAAGAAAACTTGGAGCAATTATTTGTTGTATAAGTAACCAAATTGAATCACAAAGTATATAGTACCTGGATAGTGGTTGCATTAATCATACGACAGGAAATAAAGATTTTTTTTTATCAAGATTGATCGAAGTTTTAGCTCTCAATTGAAGCTTGGTGATGGAAAGATGCAGAAAGCATAAGGAAATGGTGTAATTGTTGTACACACCAAGAAGAAAGATACGAGATATATTTCAGATGTTCTTTATGTTCCTAGCATATAACTCAAAATTTGTTGAGTGTTGGATCAATTGCTTCAAAAAGAATATGCAGTTAACTTTGATGATGGCAAATGCATTATTCTAGATAAGAAAAATGATCGGTTAGTAACAAATCTTGTGTGAGTAACCAAAGTCTTCCCGCTTCTGATGCCAATAGAAGAGATTTTCGCTCTCAAAAGCGAAAGTAGTCCAAATATTTCTCACTTGTGGCATTAAAAGGTATGATGATATTTACATCAAAAGTTTGCATAATTTAAAGCAGAAAAATATGGTGATTGAACTTTCTAATATTTAAGATAATGAAAAAATATGTGAAGGTTGCATCTAATAGGAAAATTCATAGACTTATTTTCCCTAAAACTACTTCATGGAGGGCTATGTCTCCATTAGAGTTGGTACATGCAAATATATGGGGGAATTGCAAAATGTGACCTGGATTCCAAAAGGTTTGTCAAAACTGACCTCAATTTGAAAATTTATCCTTTGTAACCTCAAATTGACAGCTGGTAACACTATTCATTTTTAAAAGGTTGTGAAATTCCTCTTTTACCCCTCAGTTAAAAAAAACCTCCTCTCTCATTTTCTTCTCTCTCCTTCTTGTTCTTTTTCGGTCTTTTCTCTTCTCCGTTGTTACGTCTCCAAAAGTGACTATTTTAGGACTTATTTGCCATAGGAAGTTGCACATTCTTAAGTGTTTTTGGTAGGATTTAGCTTGAACTTGTGCTTATACATGAGAATTAGAAGAATGAAGCTAAATTAGGACTTATATGCAAAAGGAAAGAAAAAGAACAAAAAACGAAGTTAAAGAATTGAAAATTGCACATTGCGGAAGCATTGCGAAAACATTGCTAAAACCGCAATGTTTTAAGTGAAATCCGTAAGTTGTCTAACCGATTTCTGTTTTGTTCCGATCTTTCAGCGGCCCATTCTTTCTCCTGCTGCCACGTAGAGATACGACGTTCAGAATGGATGGTTCTCCTTGGCCCAATCGTACCTGCAAAACACTATAAAGGGAGGTCAAGGGGGAAGGTTAAACACAAGCTGGGAAGCGTAGAACTCCCATCTCAACGCAGTTTTCTCTCTGTTTTCTCTTCCGTTTGTTGGATCGAAGGAACAAGCTCTTGGCGCCGATAATCTGAGAGAAAGAAGGGAAGATCTATCTTCTCTTCCGATTGGATTCATCCCCAAGGAAAGTTCACCTTCGCCCTTCATCCGAGGCGCTTGCGGCGAGGAGTTCACGCACACTTTTATTCGCTTTCTACTACTTTCTGTTTCTGTTTTCGTTTCTCCCTTTTGTCTTTACTTCTATTTGCTACTGCAATTCAATTCTCCTTCAATCATTTAGTCTTTCTTGTTTTGTACTCGTGGCACATTAAGCCTTGAATCGTACGCAATAGAGGAATTATTTGACTACTTCCCAATTCTCTTTAATGCTTTCTTTCTTCGTTTGCTGTCATTGAATTCTGTTAAGCATGTTTAAATACTCAAATCTTTCTATTCCATCTTCATCCATGAGTAACTAAACCACATAAGGGTATGCTAATGACAAGTCCATAGGTAGAAATACGTGAATCAAGCATGTAGGTTAGTTTCGTATGCATTGAATGTATGTGTGCTTCATCCCACGGGCAATTTCGATTGGCCATCCATTTTGTCCAAAGACCTCCTAACCTCTGGAAGGAGTAAGAGTTCAGAGTCGTACATTCATGCTAGCCTTCCATGGTAGCCAGAAAATGACCTAGGAATAGGCGTTTTCCTAGTACAAATCACTAAACTCACTTTTATAAAAAATATGCTTAAGACCTTACTTGGACATGAGTAAACTAAAGGATCTAATGCATGAAATCGGAAGATACATGAGAATGATTTAGTTTGATGCATGATGAGTTGATCTACTGCTGAAGATTCGTATGAAAAAGCCTATAGAGGAGTCGTTAGTAGCCCTTGTTTCCACAACTTACCCTTAAAACGTTGCTGCAGAATTGCGAGAAAATTGCTGTTTGCGCAATTCTTCCAGTTTCACTTTTTGCCTTAGCCATTTTTCCAGTTTTCTTTTGCTTTGCAATTTTATTTAATTGCTCTCCGCCAGTCTTTTTGTCCTACATTCAAGTTAATCTATTTACTTGCTCTTGTTTATTCTTGCATATCTTGCACTCTCTTTATTAGTTAGGCACATTAAACCCAATTCTACCCCATCTAAACCACCTTTTCTAAGTTAGCATCTCACTTCGTAAGTAATTAAGAATAAATCTCTGTGGGAAATCGAATGAAAAAATACTTATTACTTGCTACAAGATCATGTATGCTTGCATGTTCTGAGTGCTCTCACATTGCATTTTTATTTACACATTGAGCACGCAACAAGTTTTTGGCGCCGCTGCTGGGGATTTTGTTTAGTGAACACGAAGTTTGTTAATTTAGAAAAAAAAAAACTCAATATCTAGTGGAGCTAATCTTCTTTCATTTCTTTTACAGGTACTATCAAGCTAGTTTATGAAAGAGTTTCCAAACCTCAACTCGCAACAGAGAGAAACTTTGCAGGTGGAAAACGTATGTGTACGTCAAAGTAAATGAATACGCTGCAAAACTTAATTGGAGGAAGAGTTTGCCCACAACAGTTTGAAGAATTTTATCAGCCATGTGCTTATTGTGGGGATAATCATAACTTGGAGAATTGCCCAACCTTGAATTATCAAGAGAGGCAATATCAACAAAGCTATGACAACCATTATTCGTACATGTGTGAACATGATCAGTGGCAACTCTCAAATAATCCTTGGGAAGAGCATGTGCAAATTGCTCATTATGAAGAGTTCCCCCAACATGAAGACTATCAACATTATGCCCCAACTCCAAATGAAGAATTATCACCCGCTCTGGAGACGCTATGGATAGAATTCATGGAAAGGAATGATGCATCCATGAGGAGAATGGATGTGCAATTAGCTCAGCTCACAAATGACTTACAAGATCTACTTGCTATAGCAAAATCACTACCACCATGCCCTCAGATGTTCGATTTTTATGATGATGAATCCTTTGTTACCTTCGAATCTGAGAAGAGTGATCCAATGGAATATCCATATGAAATGGTGGAGTTGGTGAAAGTTGAGAAAAATGAAATTGTGCTGGATGAGGCCAAAGAGACTAATGCGCTACTTGAGGAACAAGAATTTGGAATGTTTGAGGTTGTAGCAAGCTTCTCCACCAATGAAAGAGTTGAGCCACCACCACCACAAATGCTCCAGCTGAAGGAGTTAGAAGGAGATGTGCCCGAAAAAGAAGTCCCATCGCATCAAAGCTATGTTGTAGCAAATATTGTAGAAACAAAACCAACGCACAGAAAGTACAAACCTTGGGATGTTATAACATGCAGTCTCTTTGAAAGAATCAACAAATTCAAGGTGTGGCAGAATGTCCGACCCCGTAAATTAAGACTTAAGTATCTTAAAGGAGCAAAAGTGATGCCTCGAAACATTGAAGAATATCCCTATGAGGCAGATTGACAAGGGAGATTTCTGATCCCTAAACTCTTAAATTAGGATTTTATCATGCTTTGCTTAGATTTCGTATGTTAGGAGTAGTTTGTTTTGGGAATGAAATATTTAATATGTGCCAACAATCATAGTCGTTTAGCATGAATTGATGATGCACTGTGGGCCTATAGGATTGCATATAAAACACCCTTAGGTATGTCTCCTTATAGGCTAGTGTATGGAAAAGCATGTCATCTTCCCTTCGAATTGGAAATCAAAGCCTTTTGGGCCTTAAAAGAACTGAATTATGGCGTGACCGATGCTGGAACATTGCGGTCTCTGCAATTACATGAGTTAAATGAGCTAAGACATATGTCCTATGAAAATTCTAAAATGTATAAAGAAAAAACTAAGATTTGGCATGACAGTAGACTTAGGATCAAGGACTTTGAAAAAGGCCAACATGTCTGATTGTTCAATTCACGGTTAAGGTTATTTCCGGGCAAACTTAAGTCTAGGTGGTCAGGTCCGTTTGTTATTAGTAACGTCTTTGCTCATGGTGCTATTCAGATTAGAAACCTACAGCACAAGATGGCGCAGTGGGCAGAATATGCACAGGCCCGGGACAAAGACGTGGCTGATCAGTTGGGGTGCATCTTCCCTGCTTTCCCCACTGACCTGTTGAAACCGTGGGCACCTCCTAGGGAAAGGAGAGATGAGGATGAGGAAGATTGAATGCCAGCCTGACGAGCATTCGACGGAGTTTTCTGATCCCTCTTAAAAAAAAAAAAAAACTTGCTTTTCTGTGACTCGTGACCTCTGTTTTGAATCCAATACATAATCTGTTTTAATTGTTCTTTTGATTGTTTAGAGTAGTGTAGTTAGGTTGATGGTTTCTGAGTAGTTAGCTTCGTTTATTTTACTGTTTTGAGTAGTTTTGGATGACTGGAAATAGCATGCTAGGAGCCTTGATCAATGCTAAATGTGCCCTGTAGGTTCATTGCGTAATTATTGCGGATTCCGCAATTTTTGTTGGTTATCGCATGCTATTGTCTGACTGTTTGATAGGCTGGTTCTGTTTCAATTTTGTTCTTCTGCTGCTTGTTTGACTGCCATATATGACCTATCTGTAAGCATGCTGGATGAGTGTCTTAGAACACATTTGTTAGTTGAAATTAACTCCCTTAGGTTGCTCAGCATGCATCTCTTTAAGCCCTACTTGACTGTTTTTATAAAATTTCTGCTACTGTGTTGTTTGCTTTAAGAAGGTTCATACTATGCCTAGGACTTTTAGATTCTCTTTGTTTTGCCCTAGACTAGATGCTTCTAGGACAAGTTTGGGGGTGTGCCACCTCAGACTCTCATTGGGGATAATGAGAAGTTTTAGTTTGGAGGAGGCAGCCCTAGGCCTAGGAACATTCCTCTCTCCCTTTTTAAACATAAGCATTCTTCTTCTCCTTTAAAAAAAGTGATGATCTGAAAAAAAAAATGAAAATAGAATAAAGAGTGGTGTCTCTTTTGAAGTTGCTGAGTAATCAGTGCCATGTGTGTAACCCACAAGTGGCATTGCATCAAAAGGCAACCAAAGGAGAGGCTCCACCAAAGAAAGAAGGGAAAAAGAAAAAAAAAATAAGGAAGAAGAATGTATACCTATGAGTTTTAGCTCTGTGCTTATGTGTCCTCAATAAAAGAACTCTGATCCTCAATTAGCTAAGCGCAGGGTTATAGCTTATAGGTTTGTTAAAGGTAGATGAATGTATATCCAATGTAGTGATGCCAGGGTTTAGGTTGTTCTATGAATGTACTACTGTCACTGGTTTATACTAAGACTGGCATGACTCTAAGGAATCCTAGGTAGCTCAAAAAGAAAAGCATTAGAAGCATGTACTGAGTCTAGGGTAAAGCTAGGCAGAATTTGAAAACTTAGGGATAGTTGCACAATGAACTTAATGACCAAAGCAGATAGATCAGTTTTACGGAGTTAATGAAACAGTAGGATTATAAGGCGAGAGAAGTCAGAAGAAGAAAAATGAGAGGTTGGTTTTAAACTTAGAAGTGTGTCACAGGACAACATTGCCATAGATAGTGAACTTAGGGGAGTCAGCAAGTGGTTAGAGAGGTTGACAGCAGCCCAAGTAAGTCTTTATATTGCTCGAGGACGAGCAAAACCTTAAGTTTGGGGGTGTGTTACGTCTCCAAAAGTGACTATTTTAGGACTTATTTGCCATAGGAAGTTGCACATTCTTAAGTGTTTTTGGTAGGATTTAGCTTGAACTTGTGCTTATACATGAGAATTAGAAGAATGAAGCTAAATTAGGACTTATATGCAAAAGGAAAGAAAAAGAACCAAAAAACGAAGTTAAAGAATTGAAAATTGCACATTGCGGAAGCATTGCGAAAACATTGCTAAAACCGCAATGTTTTAAGTGAAATCCGTAAGTTGTCTAACCGGTTTCTGTTTTGTTCCGATCTTTTAGGGGCCCATTCTTTCTCCTGCTGCCACGTAGAGATACGACGTTCGGAATAGATGGTTCTCCTTGGCCCAATCGTACCTGCAAAACACTATAAAAGGAGGTCAAGGGGGAAGGTTAAACACAAGCTGGGAAGCGTAGAACTCCCATCTCAACGCAGTTTTCTCTCTGTTTTCTCTTCCGTTTGTTGGATCGAAGGAACAAGCTCTTGGCGCCGATAATCTGAGAGGAAGAAGGGAAGATCTATCTTCTCTTCTGATTGGATTCATCCCCAAGGAAAGCTCACCTTCGCCCATCATCCGAGGCACTTGCGGCGAGGAGTTCACGCACACTTTTATTCGCTTTCTACTACTTTCTGTTTCTGTTTTCGTTTCTGCCTTTTGTCTTTACTTCTGTTTGCTACTGCAATTCAATTCTCCTTCAATCATTTAGTCTTTCTTGTTTTGTACTCGTGGCACATTAAGCCTTGAATCGTACGCAATAGAGGAATTATTTGACTACTTCGCAATTTTCTTGAATGCTTTCTTTCTTCGTTTGCTGTCATTGAATTCTGTTAAGCATGTTTAAATACTCAAATCTTTCTATTCCATCTTCATCCATGAGTAACTAAACCACATAAGGGTATGCTAATGACAAGTCCATAGGTAGAAATACGTGAATCAAGCATGTAGGTTAGTTTCGTATGCATTGAATGTATGTGTGCTTCATCCCACGGGCAATTTCGATTGGCCATCCATTTTGTCCAAAGAACTCCTAACCTCTGGAAGGAGTAAGAGTTCAGAGTCGTACATTCATGCTAGCCTTCCATGGTAGCCAGAAAACGACCTAGTAATAGGCGTTTTCCTAGTACAAATCACTAAACTCACTTTTATAAAAAGATGCTTAAGACCTTACTTGGACATGAGTAAACTAAAGGATCTAATGCATGAAATCGGAAGATACATGAGAATGATTTAGTTTGATGCATGATTAGTTGATCTACTGCTGAAGATTCGTATGAAAAAGCCTATAGAGGAGTCGTTAGTAGCCCTTGTTTCCACAACTTACCCTTAAAACGTTGCTGCAGAATTGCGAGAAAATTGCTGTTTGCGCAATTCTTCCAGTTTCACTTTTTGCCTTAGCCATTTTTCCAGTTTTCTTTTGCTTTGCAATTTTATTTAATTGCTCTCCGCAAGTCTTTTTCTCCTACATTCAAGTTAATCTATTTACTTGCTCTTGTTTATGCTTGCATATCTTGCACTCTCTTTATTAGTTAGGCACATTAAACCCAATTCTACCCCATCTAAACCACCTTTTCTAAGTTAGCATCTCACTTCGTAAGTAACTAAGAATAAATCTCTGTGGGAAATCAAATGAAAAAATACTTATTACTTGCTACAAGATCATGTATGCTTGCATGTTCTGAGTGCTCTCACATTGTATTTTTATTTACACATTGAGCACGCAACATCCGTCTTCTTCTTCTTTGGACTTCAGTCTTCCAAAACAGAAACTAGTGACCTTCAGAAATTATCCAAACAACCTGTTTCATCATTAAAGTTGAAGTAACATTTGCAAATCAATGGAGATAACGAAATATTTACCAGAAAAAAATTGCAAGGGAGATTTTTTAGATGATCGGTTTGAAGCACTTCAGTCTTCTTCTTCTTTGTACAATTGAATTTTTTTTACACGATCCTGAGATTTTTTTGACGATCGTGGTATTTGTTTAGACGATCGTGAGATTTGTTTAGACGATCGGTTTAGACGATCGTGGGATTTGAGATTTTTTAGACGATCGTAGGATTTGTTTAGACGATTGTGGGATTTGGGATTTTTTAGACGATCGTGTTATTTGTCTAAATGATCGTGTGATTTGTTTAAATGATCGTGGGATTTGTTTAAACGATCGTGGGATTTGAGATTTTTTTTTACACGATCGTGAGATTTTTTTACACGTGTATTTTTTTTTTTCTATTCACGGTCCTAATCTCAAATCTAATATTTTTTTAACACGATCTGAATATTTTTTAATCTTTTTTTTCAGATCTTTTTTTCTGGGCGATCACATTTTTTTTCTCCTCACGATCCTAATCTAAAATCTAATATTTTTTAACACGATCTGAATCTTTTTATGCTCATAGACGAATTTGAATTTGAGAAGGTGAGAGGGAGGAGAGAGTGCAACCGAGAAAAAAAATGGAGGAGAGAGTGCAGAGAGAATAATGAAGGAGGGAGGGCAGAGAAAAATGGAGGAGAGCGCATTTTTTAGGCGAGGGGTAAAAGAGGAATTTCACAACTCGTCAGAAATGAACCGTGCTGCCAGTTGTCAATTTGAGGTCAGAAATGATTAAATTTCAATTTGAGGTCAGAAATGATTAAATTTCAATTTGAGGTCATTTTTGGCAAACCTTTTGGATTCCAGATCAGATTCTACAATTCCCCAAATATATGGGGTCCCACAAGAACTTCGTCACTCAGTAACAAAAGATATTACATATTATTTGTTGATGATTTTACCAGAATGGTGTGAATTTATTTTCTTAATGAAAATTCATAAGCTTTTCCTAGTTTTCTTCAGTTCAAGGCTCTTGCAGAACTGGTCGTGGAGGCAAGTTCATTTATAAATCATTCAATGACTATTGCAAGGAGAATGACATAATGAGACAACTCACGGTTCGACATAGTTCTTAGCAAAATCGCGTTGCCGAAAGAAAGAATTTGACCATTGTTTAAATGGCAAGGAGTATGTTGAAGGCAAAAAAATCTTCCAAATAATTTGTGACAGAATTTGTTAATACGACTATTTATATCTCAAACACAGTCCTACTAAAGCAGTTGGAGACAAAACTCCTTTTGAAGCATGGAATAAGAAGAAACCTATTATTGATCATTGAAAATTTTGGGTTGTCCAACTTTTTCTCTTGTTCCTTCCAAGGAAAGAGAGAAGTTCGATAAAAATGGAGTTAAATACTTATTCATCAGATATAGTGTTGAGTCAAAAGGATGTTGATGGCTAAATCCAGAGACAAAGAAATTATTGATATCAAGAGACGTAATATTGATGAAATTACCACATGAGATTTCGAGAATTATGATTTTCGACATTCTCAACATGATGAAAATATTCAAGAGCTTGATTGACAACCGTCTCAAAATTTGAGATCATCAAGGAGTTGTTCGTCAACTCCAGCAAGATCTCCACTTGAAGCTACCTCAAATCAAGATAACTTAGAATCTTCTCCAAGAAGAATGTGATCTTTGCAAGATATATATGCTTCAAGTGAACATTTTGCCATGTTTTGTTGTGAGCCACAAAGTTTCGATGATGCTCCAAAAGAAGAAGTTTAGATCAAAGTTATGGATGAAGAAATAGTTTGCATTGAAAGAAATAAGAAATGAGAGCTTGAAGACTTACCTCGCGGGAAAGATGTTATTGGCTTAAAACGGGCCTTCAAGACCAAATTCAAAGAAGAGGGTTTCATTAAGAACCATAAAGTTTTCCTAGTAGCAAAAGGATATTCCCAACAGCTTGATGTTGACTTTCATGAGACTTTTGCACCAGTAGCTCACATGGAGAAAATAAGTATTGTTCTTGCTTTAGCCGCCCAATTACAATTGAAGAATATTTTAACTTGACGTCAAATTTGTTTTCTTGAATGGTGTGTTGGAAGAAGAAGTATACGTAGAGCAACCTCAAGGGTATATTGTTCATGGAAAAGAGGATAAAGTTTATCGACTCCATAAGACCTTGTATGGATTAAAGCAAGCGCCTCGTGCATGGAATAACAAAATTGACGGATACTTCTGTCATAATGGTTTTTAGAAAAGTCTAGCTAAACCATCTCTCTATGTGAAAAATGAAGGAACAAATTTCCTTGTTGTTTGTTTATATGTTGATGATCTGATTTTTTTTGCAATTAACTTAGAAATGTTTGAGGAATTTCAAAAAAGTATGATGAAGAAATTTGAAATGACAGATTTTAGTCTCTTGAAATATTTTCTTGGAAATTCAAGTCAAACAACATCAGGGCAAGATTTTTTTTCTCAAGAAAAGTATGTTGATGATTTACTCAAGAAGTTTCACATGGGCAAGTGCAATCCAGCTGCAACTCCTATGGCATCAAATGAGAAGATATGTTGTGATGATAATGCTGGTAAAGTAGATCCAAAAATATTCGAAGCTTGGTGGGTTTGTTGATCTATCTTACTAATACCAGACGAGATATTGTGCATCCTGTTAGCATAATTTCCAGGTACATGAATGAACCAAGCAAAATTATTATGATGCTGCTAAAAGTGTTTTGAGATATTTGCAGGTACCAAAAAGCATGGACTCAAATATGTTCAAGATAAAAATTTCTAGTTGATTGGCTACACTGACAGTGATTGGGCAGGTTCCCTAGATCGAAAAAAACATTTATGGTTATGTATTTTGTTTATCTTGGAATTCAAAAAAGCAACAAACTTGAGCTTTATCTTCATCTGAAGCAGAATGCATGGTGCAACTGAAGCCGCTTGTAAATTTGTTTGGTTAAGAAGAATCCTCAAAGATCTTCAAATCTAGTAGGTCGTGCCAACAAAAATCTTATGTGATAATATGTCAACAATTACAATGACCAAGAATCCAGTCTTTCATGCTCGATCAAAGCATATTGAAATACATCATTATTATATTAGAGATTTGGTAAACAAAGAAGAAATCTACTTAGAGTTCATCAAGACCAATGAACAATCGGTTGATATGTTCACCAAACCTATTACATCAGAGAAGTTCGAGAAGTTCAAGAAGCTTATGAAATTTACAAATTAAGAGGAAGTGTTATATGTTTAATTTGTAACTTACAAATAGTCCTTTAAGTTCTTTAATGTGACTTTTTGGAATATGTAACGATTTTAGGAATATATAAAGTTTATGTAACTTTCTAAAGAGCTATTTCCTAGATTATTAATTAGGAATCTCTAAAGTTTTCTTTTCACACCTATAAATAAAAGTGTTCTCCACCCGTTGTTTATAAGTAAACTCCAATTGAACAAAATGTCGAAACATTCCATAGAAGAAGTTTCTCTATATTCTAACTTTATTTTAGATTTTGTCTAATTTTCGTTCGTAGCCTCCAACAACCTGATCATAAAACCAAAAAGATGGTCTATTTTATATTAGGGGCAATTGCAAAAATAGAAAATTAGGAGGTAATATATAGCAAAAAATGGTCTATTTTATGTTTAGTTTTTGCATATATATAGCAAAAAAATCAGGGTAATCACGTGTTAATCAGGTGGTAATCATTAACTTAAAAGTTGAAAAGTCGAAAATACCCTATCCATTACGCTTTACAGTAATCACTGGTTAATCACTACTCTAAATGATTGCAAGCTGATACACCTCTGCTGATACACACCCGATATACCTCTGCTGATACACACCCGATACACCTCCGCTGATACACTGATACAAATCTGATATATTGTTTTCATTTTTTTACCTTCAAAAAATTTAAGCCCATAAAAATTAGTGTTAAGCTCAGTCCAAACGAATAAATTAAAGACTCATTTATTAAAATTGGAAAGCCCTCTTCATCACTTTAATCACCTCATGCCTTTAAACTCTAGAAGTAATTTTACATCGATTCCTCTCTAATCAACATCGATTCATCTCCCTTCAACATCGATTCCTCTCCGTTCAACATCAGGATTCCTCTCTAATCAACATCGACTCATTTTCCTTCAACATCGATTCCTCTCCCTTCAACATCAGGATTCCTCTCTAATCAACATCGATTCATCTCCCTTCAACATCGATTTCTCTCCCTTCAACGTCGATTGATCCTCCCTTATTTCGTTCATCTTACCAACTACAAGGTAGCTTACTGATTTACTTTAGCATACTGTTTATTTTCCACTTTTTGGTTTTTGTATATCACTCTTGTCTAGAAATTAAATGAAAGTGAATGTCGATTTATGATTTACGGTTAAGGTAGCTTACAATTTGTTGTTCATCTCACCCTTTTTTTGGTATGCTCCACGTTTCCTGCAACTACGACCTTTGTCATCTTCCTCTTTTAAACATATATTTTCTTTTAAAAAAAATTGTTTTGTTTTGTTTATAACTAGTCTTTTAATTTTGAAGAGTGGTCTAGCTTGGGATGAAAACTACATAACTTTCCACCTGATAATAATGATACATCTGTGTGATTGCCTATTGATTACCTACTGATTGTTTTTGGTGATTGCATACTGATTGATTTTGCTGATTGCCTACTTCTTTTGTTGATTGCTTTTGCTGATTTCCTACTGATTGCTTTTCTTGATTGTCTACTGATTGCTTTTGCTGATTGTCTACTGATTGTCTACTGATTGCTTTTACGGATTGTCTATTGATTGCTTTTGTTGATTGTCTACTGATTGCTGAGGGTAAATTAAGAATATATAAAAAAACGAAATTCAAAATTTGGAAATTTTGCCATATTGTCTACTGCTTTTGTTGATTGCCTACTAATTGTCTACTGATTGTTTTTGCTGATTGTCTACTGATTGCTTTTGTTGATTGCCTACTGATTGTCTACGGATTGTTTTGTTGATTGCCTACTGATTGTCTACGGATTGTTTACTGATTGCTTTTGCTGATTGTCTACTTATTGCTGAGGGTAAATTAGGAATATATAAAAAAACGAAATTCAAAATTTGGAAATTTTGCCATATTTGCAAAACCAATAAAGTGTAGCTAAATTTTCAATTAGCCTAATTTTTTTTTCCTATTCATTATAATTTCCCTTTATATTATTATAAAGCAAATGCTGCAGGGAAATAAATGCATTAAATTAAATTATTTCCTTAGTTTCCAACCAAAAAGAAAAAAAGAAAAATCTCATACTCAACCAATGCATTTTGTGGCTACAATTTGTGCTTTTACGTGTGTAGTTTCGAGAAAACCACTTGTTTTCTGAAGGTAACTTCACATTCAATTTAAAAAAAGAAATGACACTAAATTACATGAAGAAAAGAATAACTAAATTACCAAAAATACCTTGAACTTTCGGTAACTTTAAAAATATTTTTAAATTATGAAAAACGTTTCAAAAATATCTCTAAACTTTTAAAATTTTTAAAAATATCCTTAAACTATGAAAACGTTTCAAAAATGCTCTCAACGTTAACAACACACGCAAAATTCTAGCGTGGACAGTTAAATTATAACTTGTACTTGTGTGATATGAAAAAAAATGAAAATGTAGTTGTGCAGAGTGTTAAAAAAAATCATGAAAATATAGGCATCTAATTTACTCTCCACCGATTTTGCCTTAATTTTGTTCTATTCCCTAACATTTTGAATTGATAAAATAAGATTTCTATGATTTTCTAACACCTCAAAGTTTTCATTTTTTTTTTCATGTCACACGTGTACAAATTAGAATTTAATCGTTCACATTCGATATTTGTGTGTGGTTAATTGTGAGGGCATTTCTGAAACGTTTTACATAGTTCAGTGGTATTTCTGAAACTTTTTTCATAGTTCATGGGTATTTTTTATAATTTAGCCCAAAACAAATGTCCCTGAACTATTAGTCTTGTTTCAATAATACTATACTTAACTTTAAAAAGTTTCAAAAATATCTATGTCCTTCAAAAAAAACGTTCAAAAATACTATTATCTTGAAATTTTGGATGAAAAACGTTAAAGTTTAATTAAAATCCTTGACCTTTCAAAAAAAAATGTCCTTAGTGAATTGGTGGTGAAAAAGAAAGAGTGGAATAAGTTGTTTTTTTTTTTTTTTTTTATCTTGAGGGAGGAGTGTGGTTATGATTTTGTTTTATTTTTTGAACTTATTTAGTCAAATTGTTTCTATAACGTTCCAAATGCTAATAAACTTGAAGAACGTGAGTTTAGTCTAGATTACAAGGTTAATCAAAAGTTTGATACGTTATTTAAAAAAAAAATACTTAAGAAGTGTTTGAAAGCTTTTAAAATGCATTTAGGAAAAACGATGAGTAGTGAATGGTGAAGAAATAACATAAAAAAGGTTGTAACAAAAATCAAGGCAATGACATAAACAACTCAAAAATGAAGCAAAAAATGAAGCTTCAACATAAGAATATGGTCAAGTTCTTGGGATGTTGTTGAAGGAGAAGAAATTTTTTTGGTCAAATAAGCAAATTTTCTCATGAATTTTCATGGAAGAATAATCTGCATGGGGAGGAAGAACAAGAGTAAATGTTTTCGGGGTATTTTTTAATTTTTTTTTAAAGGTCAAGGGTATAAATGAAACTTTAACGTTTTCCATCTAAAAATTTAACGATAAAAGTATTTTTGAACCTTTTTGAAAGGCTAGGGGTATTTTTTAAACTTTGTAAAGTTCAAGGGTATTATTGAAACAAAGCTTTTTCTCATTGTCTTTTCGAGAAAACTCTTTTCTCCTTCCTCTTTATCTCCCCCAGATTTATGCCTCCTTTCACCTTTTGGTTTTCAAACGCTATTTTTTCTCTCCCTCTTTTCTCTAATCCATTTCTTCTTCTTCATTCCTCTCTTCAACCCACGAATCTTCTGCCCGTTCTCTTCCTCTTCTCCCTTGTCGCTCGTTGTCGAAGTTTTGTTGTGCACCTGTTGCCGTCAAAGTTTCGTAGTTTCTCTCTTGTTATTGTCGTCTTCCTCTTCTTCTTCTTAAACTGAAGAATCGACCGACCGAATTGACCCATCGGTCGTTCATCAGTAGTACCCCCACCAGAAACCATCAGATTTGTACACGACCCGATATATGCTATGTAGTGGAAATTGTCAGTAGGTATCAGTCCAATCCAGGACATGATCATTGGACTGCCGTTAAACACATCCTCAAGTATCTTCGGAGAACGAGGGACTATGTGCTCGTATATAGCGCGAAGGATTTGATCCTTACAGGATACACTGACTCTGAATTTCAAACTGATAAGGATTCGAGGAAATCCACATCGGAATCAGTGTTCACTCTTAACGGAGGGGAAATAGTATGATGGAGTATAAAGCAAGGTTGTATTGCTGATTCCACCATGGAAGTTGAGTATGTCGCGACTTGCGAAGCTGCCAAAGAGGTTGTATGGCTTAGGAAGTTCTTAACGAATTTGGAAGTTGTTCCAAATATGAATTTGCCTCTCACACTTTATTGTGATAATACTGGTGCTATGGCAAATTCCAGAGAACCAAGAAGCCATAAGCGTGGAAAGCACATTGAGCGGAAATATCATCTCATCAGGGAGATAGTGCAACGAGGAGACGTGATTGTCACGCAAATTGCCTCGAAGCACAATATTGTTGATCCGTTTACAAAGTTCCTCACGGCTAAAGTGTTCGAGGGGCACCTAGTGAGTCTAGGACTGCGAGTTGTATAGTAGGATAGTGGGAGAAAAGCCATGGATATATTTGATATTCCAGTTTTTCTCATCCAGCATGTAATACTCCGCTGACGTTTTAGTCCAAGTGGGAGTTTGTTGGGTTTTATGTCCTAAAATTCGTGGTTTGTAAACTGAATATATATTCTATTTTGCAATAAAGTTGTTATTGAGTTTTATTCAGTAAAGTTGTTATTGAATAAAGTGAATTGTGTTTACTTTTAACCTAACTCCAATAAACTAAGAACCCATGGCATGATTGTGATCCGAAATTGTTCATGTGGTGACATGATTGTGGATCAAGTTCGAGGGATAGCCAGAATAGTCTATAGTATAGGGATAAGTTTGGGTACCTTATCCTGGGGACACTATTGGACGCGGCCCATTTTGTATAGTACAAACGATGTGATCCGAAATTGTTCATGTGGAGACATGCGAGTGGGGGCGTCCTATGCAATGAGTTTGCATAAGACTGAATCTTGAAATAAAATCACTCTTTCTTTACAACTCAGCTTACTGTAAAGACCGACTTTTTCATTTGATGACCTAGGTAACTCGATCTGAATCCTGAGCACGCTATGAACTCCTGTTTATTCGGGCTTATCCTTTGACTTGTATGGGTGAGAGTGGCCCGAGATCGCTGACTCAATAAGCCTACCCTCTTGGGGATAAGACCGGGTAGGTAGCTGGGAACATATTCCTGCGAGACGGAATTCACTTCTACCCGCCTTGAGGGATTAGTAGAGAGGTTGTCCCCTTAAGTGCTGACTCCGGGTCTTGAACTAGGGATCCCACCCTCTCATTGGCCCGAGAGGGACTTGGTATAGTGATGAAATCACATACCAATCGGTTTTGTGGTTGGACCACAAACCAATAGTTCCTGAGAGGATCAGCGACTACTTCCGGCCACCGTTGCCGATCTCCGGTGACCACTCTGGCGATACCTCCGTCCGACCTCCAGCTGACAACCGGCCACCAGCGACGATCTCCGCCGCCTCAGGTGACCACCTCCGGCGGATCAACAGGGAAATTCTGGCAGACCTCCGACCACGACCACCTCTCGACAATCTCCAGCGACACCTCAGACGACAACCACCCTGACGGCCTTCAGCAACTAACGACGACAACCACCACTCTTACCCCGTCACTGGCCATCAACAATAGTCAACGTCGTCATAGTTTTTAAAATACGAATTTAAACTTATTAATTCATATTGTTTATTAATAGTTGTCCTTTGTACTAATTTGGCATTAGTATAAATCAGTCGATTGGGTTCGATTTTGGGACAAAATTGACACTGAACCAACCATGTCAGTTCCATTGAAAGGAAATCTGATGGTTTCTGGTGGGGGTGCTACTGATGAACGACTGATGGGTCATTCCCATAAAGGACATGTTAAATATATACCTTACATCAACATCGTTTCTAGCCAAACCGAGCCTAGCTCAATTGGCATAAGGTTGTGCCCGTGACTATGAGGATTTGAATGCGGTTGATCAAGCTTTACTTGGGTGGCTGTTAGGTTATTTGTTGTTTGCTACAAAAGGTTTGATGAAACCTTCAATAACTCACCTAATCAGCCTTCAAACAACAACCATGTGGCCTACATTGCAACGACTTGGTCATACATCTAGTAAAGTCTTAGCTTCTGTTTTAAATTCATGTAATGTTAAAGCTGCTGGAAATAATAAGCTTTTCTTTTGTGATTCGTGTCAATTTGGAAAATCACATGTCCTGCCTTTTAAACCCTCTACAAGTATATAATCCTTGGAAATTGTTCGAGGTAATCTATGGGACCATCACATATGGATTCAACATCCGGCTATAGATATTACAATAGTTTTGTTGATAACTGTTCAAGGTTTACTCATATTTTTCCTTTAAAACATAAATGAGAAGCCTTATCCAGTTTTGTTCAATATAAAAAATTAGTTGAAAACGAGTTTGAACAAAGAATTAAATGCTTACAATGTGAATGAGGAGGTGAATTTTTAGGTCATTTGTTCATATTTTTAAACAAAATGGCATAGAGTTCAGGCATTTTTGTCCTCATACTAGCCAAAAATAATGGTATAGTTGAAAGGAAACATAGACATATAGTAGAAATGAGATTAACTCTCCTTGCTCTAGATTCTATCCCATTAAGGTTTTGGTGGGATGCGTTTATATCTTTTGTTTACCTAATCAATAGACTACCTATTGTTGTCTTAGGTAATATCTCACCATGGGAGAAACTATATAAACAAAAGTTTGACCTATTCCTTCTTTAAAGTGTTTGGGAGTTCATGTTTTCCTTATTTAAGGCCTTATCAAACACATAAGTTTCAGTTCCATAGTACAAAATGTGTCGTCTAGGGTTACGGTGATTGTCATAAGGGATGTAACTGTCTCAGTTCAAATGGTAGAATTAATATCGTCTCATAGACATGCTGTATTTAATGAGTTTGAATTTCCTTTCAAAACTGATTTTCTTACCACATCTTTAGCCAAACAAAAGTCAAATGATATTATTGTGACATTATTGAATTTTCCTACCTATCAATCCGCTGTTTTGAGAGAAGATGTCACAATTTCACCTCAAAATCATTCAAATTCCAATGAAGATTTATCTGATATATCACATGCTGCCATACAACAAACTTCTGAAGGCACACCCTCCTTGTCACCTGGACCTACACATACAATCAGTTCATGAGGTAAATCTTCCTATTTCAAATTCTCCTTTCTATTGCCTCTTTTGTTCTTATAGCACAAACAACCTCTGGCTTGAATTTTAATCTCATTTTGCTACATATTCACTCTATGCAAACTAGGTCCAAAAGTGAAATTTTTAAACTTAAGATTGTTGTCACTACTTCAGCATTTCAGGAATTAATTTAACATGAACCAGTCAATGTCACTAAAGCTCTCGGTTCTACACATTGGAAAGTTGCTATGCAATCAAAGATTAATGCTTTAGTAAAAAATTATACTTAGTCACTCACCCCTTATTCATCTACCTACAATCTAGTAGGATGTAAATGGGTGTTCAAAGTGAAAATAAATTTTGATGGAACGATACAAAAGTACAAAGCAAGATTAGTTGCACATAGCTTTCATCAACATCTAGGTATTGATTTTAAAGAAACTTTTAGTCCAATAATTAAATTTTCCACAATCAGAGTTATTTTCACTTTAGTAGTGGCAAATGACTGAATTATAAGACCATTATATATCAATAATGCTTTCTTGAATGGATAGCTACAGAAAAATGTGTATATTGTTCAAGTGAAAAATGTGTACATTTGTTTATAACTGTTGAAAACATTGTGGATAATTTGATCTAAATCAATGAAATCAAATAAGTCATTAATATTTACAAACTTCAATTCTTTATAAATCGATTTAAACTCAAATCCAGATTCGAAATGGAGGAGATTTCACTTTTTTAATCGAAGTTATAATTAGAAAAAAAAAATAACAAACAAACTTAAGAAAGAAGGAGAAAGGAGGAAAAGGGAGATGGAGAAGAAAAAGTGAATGAAAAAAAATGAGAAAAAGCAAAAAGAAATAAGTTGTCGCGGCTAGATGGGAGGAGGGAAGGAGAGGGAGAAAGAACATAAATATTAGAAAAAGTTAAAAAATAAATTCTTATTTTTAAAAAATTAAAAAAATATTTTTTATTATAAAAAATTAAATTAAATATTTTTTTTAATAAAAAGGGATGTTGTATAAAAAAATTCGTAAAAATGTGGATGAAAAAACAAAAATACTACTACGCCCATGTTTATCCGTCCGTAATGGATTTTCCTCAAAAATCGTAATCGACTATAATGGATTAAGGGCTTCAATCGTAATCGGTTTAGCTTTGATAGTGTTTAATTCAGCCCAATTCAAATGTAATATTAATTTCATTGATAGTGTTTACGTAGGTCAATTCAAACGTTATAAATCGTGAATTTACCCTATTACCTCTGTCATTATTAGGAAGTGACCGCCAAAAAATGCACACTCAATTTTCTCTGTCGTCTTCGCCAAAACGTTCGAACTACCTTCTCTTTCTTCCTCTCCTCGACAAGATAACAGTGTTCCTTCTCGTTGGACGGTAGTTTCGCAACAGATTCCCTCAAGTTTTGATTCCTCTTCCGTCGTCTAACGCTTCATAGTCGCAGTTCGTTTTTTCTTCGAAACTTTTGGTACTCTCTGAACTTCATCTTCTGCCATCGTTTGTATTTTCTATGTTGTATTCTATTTTTGAAGTTCTTGTTTCCATTTTCTATGTTGACTAGTTGAATCGGTTGTGTTAATTGACAATTTTCTCAATGTGTTATTTCGTTCTACTACCGATTTAAGGATTACATTCCGAATTTGATTATCGATTTTTTGTTCCTTCTCCTGCCATAGTTTGCATTCTTTTCTTCGAACGAATATGATCATCAGTCCGTAATGTGGTTCTGTATTTTTGTTATACTCTTGTCCTGTCGTTACCCTCACGAGTACGAAATATAATCCTACGAAATTTCATTTCATGATTAGTAAAGAGAGTTGGAATATGCATGTCTCCTCGATTCATTTCAGGAGTGTAATACAGATTCGTGACGAGATTACTAACACGATAAACTCTTCTTATCACTCACTGTTTACGACTTTATGCATCATTTTCCTTTATTTTTGCTTACTGGTTGCCCTCTTCTTTATACAAAAACAAAATGACGCCCAATTATAAGATTAGCGAATCTGATTGGTTTCCTGGACAAGGAGCTAGCTTGACACACATAAAACGCGTCAAACGGTTGATTAGGAGGAAACTAACTCCCAATCAATTGGATACATTCAAAACTACAGTATTTGGGCGTTTGGTAGACGTGAGGATTACCTTCAGCACTTTCTTAGTGCACGAATTATTATTAAAGGAGGTTGTTGACGAACGACCTGACGTGATGTCCT
Organism: Herpetospermum pedunculosum; assembly: GCA_028017165.1. Lineage (NCBI taxonomy): Eukaryota > Viridiplantae > Streptophyta > Magnoliopsida > Cucurbitales > Cucurbitaceae > Herpetospermum > Herpetospermum pedunculosum. The sequence continues at coordinate 38,164,782 of CM051522.1, forward strand.
TCAATATAGGTGGGTTACATGTCAATCATGGCAATAAATGACCAATAGAAAACATTATTTATGTTAGAACTTCCCATAATTTTACCACTTCCATTTCAGTTCTCCTAAACCCCAAAACAAAATATCAGTCTTCTTCCATTCCATTTCTCCTAAACCCAAAAACACAACATTAGTCTTCTTCACCCTCCAAACATGTCTTCAGAAGATTCCTACAATGGCATAATTTACCCATCATATACTCCTTCAGATCGATCTTCGGCTTCTTCTTACAATACCGGTCGATCCACCTCAGACGAATATGGGGAGGAACCAGTGGACAATCCACTTTTACTTCACTTAGATGATTCTTCATCATACTCCTCGTCGTCAACTTTTCAGCGTGGAGAGCAAATGGAAATTGGAACAGTTGCTGATCGTCTGAATGACAAGTTAGTACCTCCGGAACAACAACAACAACAATCGTTGTCAAGTGTCAATCAACCACAAAGGAATGATGCTGAGACGAGTAGGGTGAAGAAAAAGTTAGAATATCCGGAAGAAGTGGTGGATAAGAAGTTGAATGAAAAGAATAGGAATGTAGAAGGATTGAAGAAGGACAGTCGGAAGAGGAAGGCCAGAGAAGAACCCCAAATCGTTATATTAATTTTCTCGGACACAGAGGAATCAATGTAGACAAGTCAACCAACAACCTTTCTTTCATGTTTTTCTTGTTTATGGTAGCTTGTTTGTTTTTGTTTTCATGGTTTTTTTGAAGAAGCAGTTGGTGATTGCTTCACTTGGAATAGGTGGATGAAACACTTTATTTTTTTTTTAAAGTCTAGCCGCATGATATAAATCGGGTTCATGGTCGAGTTTTTACTCGTGTAATGAATCGAGTTTGTAATCATTGTGATGGTATTAATATAATTCATGATAGTTTTCCAAATCGTGTAATTCTGTATTAATTTTCCTCGTCTGCGCCCTCAACCGAACGATTACGAGGTTGAAGACGACATTCCTTCTCCGTAAACACCCAGAATAAATATACAAAAACTATGAAGATGTCCTTGGATTTGATTTGCGTAACCCAAAACAATTAATTCGAAATGCGTTGGATGAAAAAAAATCAAAAAAAATTTGTTTATCAAAAGTAAAGAACAAATGAAAAACCAGAGAGAAGAAAGAGAAAAAATGACAAAGTGTAAAAGCTACATTTGTGAGAATCGACGAGGAGAGAGAATGGACATTTGTGGAAGGAAATGTGTAGAAAATGAGTGGGCTCCACATAATCTGCAATGGTAATCCATTGAGAATCCCCAACGTGGTAGAGATTGGGTGTAATGGGATTAGTCACTTCAAGGTGGGACCAACAATTAATTTTTTTTTACATATTTTGGTAAACGCCCTCAAACGTAATGAATGTGGGTCCCACTGTCAGAATTATCATTGTTTCATTACGTTTGGAGGGAAGTAAATGCGGCCTAAACTCAAAAGTATTATATGGTAGAGTTTGAAAAGTCAATAAGTTAAATGGTACCAAGGATTTAAATGTCTATGTCGACAAAAATATCGAGGTCTCAATTTTATGGAAATGTCTATGGAAATATGGATAAAATGTCAATATCGATAGATATTTTTAGAAGATTTTTAAAAATAAAAAAATTAGAAATATATTTAAATTAACAAATAAATATTGTGCAGTTTTAAATAAATTAAAATACATTTATTATAATCTCATATTCGTCTTAGGTTATTGATGGAGCGCATGTAGCGCAGCGGAAGCGAGTCGGATCATTGGAACTCTAATTTCATCCATTTAGTTAAACTAGAAACATGCTCAAAACTTGGAAATAAAAGAAATTAAAACACATACTTCTTGTAGTTCTAAAATCTTCTAATCCCGATGCTCGAATCTCCTCACGAACAGCTCGAACCTTCTCTCGAACACTTCGAGGACCACCTCCGGTAGTCCCACTATCCTCGGGCCGAGCAACGGAGTGGTGGGACTCCTGTACAAGAGAAAAGTTTGAAAGATATGGAGAATAAGGTCTATGTGATGATGATAATTTCAACAGAATTTGTCACACAATCAAAACTTCAAATTTTTCAAACATCATCAAAATCAAACCATTTGAACTTCATCCAATTTATAGGCCATCTACATGCAACAACTTATTTCCTTAGCATGACACCTCATGAAAGGATGAATTAGTCTTCACACAAGTGTTCAACAATTGATGAGTTTATGCATGTAGTTGGTGATTCACAATCCACTTACTTAACTTCGATAAACTCACTCAATTTGGATAAATCCACTCAACTTGGATAATCTCAATTGTATTATTTTGTCATTTTAAAATTAATTCATAATTAATGTTAATAAACAAAATAAAATTTAATTAATTAATATTATTATTTAATTCAATATCAAATATTAATTAAATAATAAGACTAATCTTGATTTCTTAAACCGAATCATCACACATGAATCTCTATTCATGTTTTAGACCGATCTCATATTTAAATCATATTTAAATATGATTTAAATATGTCCATTATTATTCCAAAAACGAATTTAAAATAAATTCAAATTATTTTCCTCTTATATTGTTACACGACTTAATTCGAGCTAGTTAGGAGAACCTAAAGAACCTACAGATATACGAGTTTAACCAGCCAAACTCTTTAGCCAAGCTAACCAACATTCGTTAACCCTCGGAGGCTCCACTAAAGTCCAAGAGTTGCACTCTCGTCACTGTTGATATATTTTTGTCCTCTTGATATAACTATTATCAGTAAGTTAATCATTCACAGGTTGCTCGTAATTCACAGCTGGGCAAAAATACTGTTTTACCCCTGTAATTACTTCTTGTTCTTTAAGTCTCACTGACACCTCTAATGAACAATTGGTTTGCGGTCCGATCACTAAACCAGATCCTTCTCGAGCCAGTGAGAGGGTGGGCCCATTGTTCAAGACCCGGAGTCAGCACTTAAAGGAACGACCTCTTTACTATAGGAGTGAATTCCGTCTCGCAGAACTATGTCCCCAGCTACCTATTCGGTATTATCCCCAAGATGGTAGGCTTATTGAGTCGGCGATTTGGCCACTCTCACACGTACAAGCCAAAGGATAAGCTCGAATAAACAGGAGTTCATAGTGTGCTCAGAATTGAGATCAAGTTACCTAGGTCATCATATGAAAAAATCGGTCGTTACAGTAAACAGCGTTGTAAAGAAAAAGTGACTTGATTTCGCAGTTCAGTCTTATGCAAACTCATTGCACAGGACGCTCCAACTCGCATGTCTCTACATCAACGATTTCGGATCACATCATTTGTACAATAAAAAGTGGGTCGCGTCCATAGTGTCCCCAGGATAAGGTACCCAGCCTTATCCCTATACTATAAACTGTTTTGGCTGTTACTTGAACTTGATTCACATTCATGTCACACATGAATTTCAAGTACTCATACTGTCGCCATGGATTCTTTGTTTATTGGAATAGGTTTAATAAGAACATAATTCACTTTATTCAATAATAATTTTAATTGAATAAAACCCAATAACAACGTCATTGCTAAATAGAGTATACATTCAGTTTACAAACCACGAGTTTTAGGACATAAAACCCAACAGTTATATTTTAGGTTTTTTTTTTACTATTTCATCGATTTTGTATGGTATGATGGAAATGTTAATTTATCCCTCATGTCGTTGTCGAATTTATGAATATGTGGAAATGTCGATGGAAATACCGATATGTCGAAGAAAATTTAATCCTATAGGACCAACTTACACTTAAAAATTTTTAAAAAAAAAAAAAAAAAAACAAAACAAAATGTAATTTACTGGATTAAAAACAGAAAATTGAACATTTTTCACGTGATTTTATTTTTTAATTGTTTTTTGAGATCGCAGTGTACTGATGAGGCCTAATAAATATTTAATAATACTTTTATAGAAATGCCTAATAAATATTTAATAATACTTTTAGGGGGCGTTTGACCCCCTTTTTTTGGAATCAGAACCCTGGGAATCAGAACCCTGGGGGGTTTGTCAGGGCGGGTTCTGAACCTGGGAATCTAAAAACTGTGTTTGGGGTGCAGGGTTGGGAACCCTCTGAATCAGAAACCAGTGTTTGGGGTGCAGTGTTCTGAACGCCGGGTTGACTAGTTTTTTTTTTCTCCCTTTTCCTTTTACTATTTTGTTTCTCTTTTATACCCTTATTTTCTAGTGGTGAATTGTAAAACCGTCTCACGTAACATGAGCAAAATTTTGTTGGAATTTAAAAATGAAGCATTTAATTTATGTTATATTCTAAGAATAAGAAAATAAATTGAACAATTTTCATATTTTGTACTCGTACAAAAAAAGTTTATGAAATAGGATGAAAACATATACCTTTTAAAAATAAAGAAAAACAGAAAAAGGAAAGGAAAGGAAAAAAAGTTTTTACAACATGTTGGGGTTACGCTCATGGTAACTAAGCAATATATCATGTCGGTGGGCTACGCTCTTGTTGACACACAAAAAAAAAAAGTTATATTACTAGTGATGAAAAAAGTTTTATGGAAAAAGATATATTTTAATAAAATATTAAAAAAAAACATTTAACAAAAACAACAAAAACAAAAAACAAGAAATAGAAGAAAGGAAAAAAAAATACATTATTGATGAAAATTTTGTATATTCCAATTAAAAAAAATATTATAAAAGAAAAAAAAAGTTACAAACACAACATTAATTTATAAAATACGGTTGAAAAAATACATAAAATAAACAAATAATAAAGTGGGAAAAAAATTGAAAAAAAACCTATTATTAATGTAAATTTTATAATAATATTAAAATATATTCATATTAGAAAGTAGTAAAAAAAAAACATTACAAAAGAATATCATTTTTCATAATAGAAAAAAAAAATATTTTAACTAAAAAAAAATTACTAACACCGTTAGTTAATGGAATAAGATGAGACAAAATATATATATAAAGGAAAAATGAATAGACATATAGCAAAAATTGATGGCAAAATTGAAAAAGAGATAAAAAAAAAAAAAATTGTTGGTGTTGGTTCAAATGGATTAAGAGAGAGATAAAATTGTTGGTGTGACGAAGAGAGAGAAACAAAATTGGAGAAGTGAGGGGTTTAGAACCCAAAACCATGGGTTTGGGTTCTAAACCCATGGCTTTCCAATACATCCATCCAAACATGGGTTTGGGTTCAAAAGCCAAACCCACCCAAACACAAGACAGGGGCCAAACGCCCCCTACATGTTCTTTGATTCCTATCATCCCACTGAAAAAGTTTTCGAGCAGCTTGCAGAACAAATGTGGAATGGAGATGTTGAAATTGTTAAGCCTTTTCACTTCAAACAACTCTTTCAATATGACCCAATGTTCGCTTCTCATTGAGGTTCTCATGAAGATGCCTTTTTCTTTTTCTAATTCTTGAATCACTTGGGGGTTTTGCTCCATTGTTAGACTTGTGGATTTTGAGATTGAGAAATCTTGTGATGGCTATGGAAACTCGTTTTAAAATAAATGCAAGCTAAGGTTATGGAATACAATCCAATACATCCATCTGTTATTTAGAAAAAAATTATATGCATAAAAAAAAAACTTTTATATGCATTGTATGTATGTGTGTATGTATGTACAGTACAAGTAGAAACATATCACATTACGATAGTATTGAAAGAACACTATCATAGATCTTTCTTTCATTTATGTCCTTGTTGTGTTAGGCGATGCTATTAAAATTCCTCAATTTTCTGCCTCTTTAGGCTATGCCAAATGCCAAAATATACTCATCCTTTGTAGTGAGAAATTTTAGTGTTATGAAAAACATTTTTGACAAAAATGCTATGCTATAAATTTCATAGCACGTTGTTGAATTGTTTTCATAATTTTTTTTGTTAATGGTGTTATGGGTAAAAATGGACCTACTTAAATATTGAGAATAAAAGAATGTCGATGTCAGGTAACTGAGAGTAGAATTGAGTCTAGGCCCACATAGGACCTATAAGGGTTCAGACCTACACTGCCACTTTCAAGGTCGAAACAGGCCCTAGAAAAGACAAACATTGGGCCCAATTATGAAGTATAGGGTTGGCCCAAGGCTAGCTAGCCTAAGGCTGACCCTTTCTCACCGAGCAAAGTCCAAAGCCCAACTAACCCGTAGAGAAGACATTCCTTAGGACTGTTGATGCGGTTGTAGAAAGTGTGTGGGTTTGAGATTGATGTTATGTGAATCCTTTGCTTAGCACATACTAGCTCTTGGTTATCGGCTACGACGCTAGAAACTTGATGCGATGTGCTATGCATATGGTGTGTTAGAACCTTGGATGAAGTGATGATGAAGTATCCGCAGATGGTACGTATAATAGGCAGACACATGCAATGCAAGGAACACACAACTATTGTCGCTCAAAGATAACTGCAAATGTATACTTAACCTCACCAAGTAATAAAGTGGAATGTGTTGGTTTTTATGTCCTAAAACTCGTGGTTTGTAAACTGAATGTATGTTCTATTTTGCAATAAAGTTGTCATTGAAGTTTATTCAGTAAAGTTGTTATTGAATAAAGTGAATTGTGTTTTTTTTATTAACCTAAATCCAATAAACTAAGAACACTTGGCTATAGGATGAATACTTGAACTTCATGTGGTGACATGAATGTGGATCAAGTTCGAGTAATAGCCAAAATCGTCTATAGTATAGGGATAGGGCTGGGTACCTTATCGTGGGGACACTATGGACGCGACCACCTATGTATAGTACAAACAATGTGATCCGAAATCGTTCATGTGGAGAAATGGGAGTAAACGCGTCCTGTGCAATGAGTTTTCATAAGACCAGACCGCAAAATTAAGTCACTTTTTCTTTATAACTCCGTTTACTGTAAAGACTGACTTTTTCATATGATGACCTAGATAACTCAATCTGAATCTTGAGCACACTATGAACTCCTGTTTATTCGGGCTTATCCTTTGACTTGCATGGGTGATCGTGGCCCGAGATCGCCGACTCAATATGCCTACCATTTTGGGGATAATACTGGGTAGAGAGCTGGGAACATAGTCCTACAAAATGGAATTCACTCCTACCTGCTTTTAGGGTTTAGCAGAGATGTTGTTCTCTTAAGTGCTGACTCCGGGTCTTGAACAATGGGTCCACCCTCTCATTGGCCCGAGAGGGATCTGATTTGGTGGTTGGACCACAAACCAATTGTTCATTAGAGAATCAATGGAGACTTAAGGAACAAAATGTAATTACTGGGGTAAACCAGTTTATTTGACCCAACTGTAATTACGAACGACCTGTGAATGATCGACTTACTAATCATGGTTATATCAAGAGGACATAAATATATCTACGGTGAGGAGTGTGCAACTGTTGGGCTATAGTGAAGTGACCTAGTGGTTAACGAATGTTGATTAGCTAGGCTAAAGAGTTTGGCCGGTTAATCTCGTATCGTTGGAGCTCATGATCTGTAGGTTCTTTAGGTCCTCCTGGTTAGCTTAGATTAAGTCGTGTAACAATATGAGAGAAAAGAATTTGAAGTGATTCAAATTTGGTTTTGGAAGATAGGTGGACATATTTAAATGGGATTTAAATATGAGTTTGGTCTAATGCATGAATATGGATTCATGTTCGAGAAGTTGGTTTTAGAAAACGGGATTAGTCTTATTATTTAATTAATATTTGATATTGAATTAAATAATAAATATTAATTAATTAAAATTTTATTTTATTTATTTAAAAATAATTATGAATTAATTTTAAAAATAATAAAATAAACATTAGTGCACTTTGCCAAACTTTTTGAGTTTAAAAGTGGTTTATGACTAACCTACTTAATGAGTTTAAAAGTGGTTTATGACTAACCTACTTAAAAGCTCACAATTTTTGGACATTTGATTATGACTAATCCAATTTTGGTATCTTAATGAGCAAGCTTTTGAAGCTTGGGATGCCTATAAAAAGGAGAAACTCAAAGATGTGGAGTTTGTAAAGATGAATGCTTCTTCCACTCGGTTTAAATAGACTTCCCTTTCCTCTTCTTCCATTTTTTCCTCATAAAATGATCCCACAACCTTGTTGTTAGACCTAAGGATAGCTGGGAAGACACTAGAGGTGGTCATCGATGAGTTCGAGAGGAGTTCCAACAGGAGACTTGAAGATTTCGAGCTAAAAAGGTATGTTTTAGTTCTGTTTTTTCATCGCATAGGCTGTGCGATAACTATGCGAAGTTGTGTGATTGCATAGGTTGCTTATTGATGCTTGTTGAGTGCCGAAGTTCCTAAATCGCTTCCGCTGCGCGGTGTGCGACACTCCCATCAATTGGTATCAGAGCATGTTTTAAGCTCTTTTTGTGCATCAATTTGAGCTTGATGGGTATTTTTGAATCGTTTATGGGCGTCTAAAGTGTGCTTGAGTTTTGACATCTCTATAAGCTTCTTTCTTGCTTTGGTTTGTAATAGCCCGGAATGAATGGGCTTAATGTGTGCCTAAAGAGTCTGTATTAGAGTCATTAGAGTCCCATTAGGGATGTTTTTCTGAAGCAAGGAGCTCGTGTTTGAAGTTGGTCAAAGCCTTCGGGGGAGCAAGTTGGTCCAAGGCGGTTCGAAGAGTTCAGAGGCGTCTCAAGACCTAGCTTGTTGAAGCAAGCTTGTAATAACGTAGTTGCTTGTTTGCTTGATGCCAAAACCATTCCATTTTAGCGTGTTTAATTATTTATGCATTGTGAATGTATGTTTCAATTAAATTCTCTTGTATGTGCATAAAGTATGTGTTGCGTGCTCAGTGTGTATATAAAATTAAATACGAAGAGCACTCAGATCATGCAAGTATACATGGTCTGCAGCAAGTGATACGTATGATTTAATTCGTTTTCCCACAGAGATTAAGTTTAGTGACTAACGATTTGGTGTGTTAGATTAGATAAGGTAACTTAAATTGGGTAGATTTTGGGTTGGTGTGCTGAAATATAAAAGATGTAAGAAGAAAACAAATGTAAAAGCAAAGCAAGTAAAAAAGTAAAGCTATAATGTGGAGAAGAAGAATTGCAGGTCTCGCAATTCTTTCGCAATAAAATCGCAAGGATAAAAAACCTATGGAAAAGACTAAGGCAAAAAGCAGAAATGTTTTATTGCGGTTCTCGAATTAGGAACGGTTTAAATGCAAAGTAAGACAGCAAGGTCGACTTAAGAATCATCTATAGGCATTTAACTACGATCATTTAACAATAATTTAACATATCATGCATCGTTTTAACTAAGTCTCATGCATCTCTCGATTACATGCATTAGATCTTTTAGTTTACTCATGTCCAAGCAAGACTTAAAAACCTATTCATACACACAAGCTAACAAACGTGCTAGGAGAACGCCTATTCCTAGGTCATTCTCTGATTACCATAAAAGGCTAACATGAATGGATGACTCTGAATTCTTACTCCTTCCGGAGGTTAGGAATTCTTTAGACAAAATGGATGGCCAGTCGAAATCGCCCATGGGATGAAGCTCACATACATTCAATGCATTCATGCTATTCTACATGTTGAATTCTCATGTTTCTAGCCTACAAATTCATCTTTAGCAGACCTCTCTTAGATTAGTTACTCATGGTTTTCGAAGAACTAAGGGAGATGGATTGATTTAACATGAATTAAAGAACTTAGTAAAATTAATTGAATAAGAAATGAGAAGATAAAGAACTCAACAAAACTAATTGATTACTCTTAAAAACAAGGCTCAAAACACTTCATATAACAAACGTGCGATGATCCGAAAGCAGTAAAGAACAAGTGCATTAGAAAATGATTCAGAACAATGTCGCAAATGAAAGGCAGTAGAGAGAAAGCAGTAAGAAAGCTGTAAACGTGCAAGGATCCTCCTCGTCGCAAAACGCCTCGGATGAAGGGGAAGATTAGCTGATTTTGGGGATAATTTCTATCAGAAGAAAGGAAGGATCTTCTCTTCTTCCTCTCAAATTATCGACGCCAAGGGCTGATTTCTTCGATCCAACAAACGGGAGAAGGAATTTCGTCTGCAGATTGCTTCGCAACTGGGATCTCCTCGCTTCAGAGTCTGTTTTTTCCTTCGTCGTTCGTCTTCTTTTATAGCCTCTGCAGGTACCTTCAGCCGCGGATCTCCATCCATTATGAGTAACAACCTCCCACATGGCAGCAGTGGAAAGCTTTGGCGGCTGGAAAGTCGCAACAACGACGACTGACGGCTGGAAAGTTCAGCAGACAAAGACTGGCGTTGCGGTTTCTTTGCGAGGGCCGCAATGCTCTGTTTTGGTGAATTCCATTGCGAGCTCCGCAATGTTTCCGCAATGTTTCTGCAATGTACATTTTAGCTCTTTTTACATCATTTTGCATCCTTTTCGTTTCTTTTCCAAATAATCCTTCATTTAGCATCATTTCTCAAATTATCACATTTAAGCACACATTAAGCTAACTTCTAACAAAAACACTCAAGAATTTCCATGATTTCTAGGTAAATATGGCCTTGAATAATGCACTTTTGGAGAGGTAACACACCCCCAAACTTGAGTTATTGCTAGTCCTCGAGCAATATAAAGGCTTACTTTGGCTGTTAAATCTTGTCTTTTAAACACTACCTAACTGACTTGCTGACTTCCCTAGGCTTACTATCAAAGGCATTGCTGTCCTGTGACACTTTCCTAGGTTCAAACTAACTTCATATTCTGCCTATTCTGATTTCCCTCGCCTTTAAAACCTTCTGTTTTTACTAACTTCCTATCTTCTGGTTTATCTCCCTATGTAGTTGGGCTCATTGTGCAGTCATCCCTAAGGTTTCAAACTCTCATTAGTTTTAACTCAGACTCAGTACATGCTTCTAATGTTTTATTTTTGAGTTACCTAGGAATCCTTAGAGTCATGTCAGGCTTAGCACACACAAGTATCAGAGTACAGTCCATAGAACAGACTAAGCCTTGGCATTACTATGTTGGATAGACACTCATCTCCCTTCACAGGACATCTAAGCACTTAGGCTGCAACTTTCTGGCACACATTCTTCTTCCTTGATTTTATTTTTCCTTTTTTCTCTTTTGGCAAAGTCTTCTCTTTGAATTGCCTTTTGATGCAATGCCACTTGTGGGTTACACAAATGGCCATGATTACTCAGAATTCTTAGAGAAAGACAATATCCTTTTTCTTTTGGTTTCTTTTTGTTTTTTTTTTTCCAAGGAAGAACAATGTCTATTTATTTTTTTAAGCGAGAGAGGAGTGTTCCTAGGCCTAAAGGTTGCCTCCCCCCAAACTTAAACTTCTCATTGTCCCCAATGAGAGTCTGAGGTGGCACACCCCCAAACTTATCTTAGAAGCATCTAGTCTAAATAAAAACCAGACATAATTTAAAACTCCTAGGGATAGAATGACTCGCATAGTTCAGATAACTCATCAACAAAAATTTACTAAAATCGACATGGTAAGGTCTAACAGAGGTACATGCTCAACAATTTATGAAGCTAATTTAAAACTAACAAGGGTGTACTTGACACTCATCCAGCATGCTCAATAGACAGACTACCTATGGATATCAGTAATGCAGTCAAATAATGAGATTTAAAGACATACAACCCAGCAGAAAGTCATATAACAGCATGCTTAAACGAACAAAATATGCGGTGTCCGCAAGGAAATCGCAATGATACTAACAGAGCAGATTTAACCGTGATCAAGGCTCCTAACATGCGATGTTCTATTCGTAAACAACTACAGGCACAAAAAACTAATTAAGCTAACTAAACATACGAAGTTAAACTAAACTAAGCTACTCTACTCAAGATAATTAAGGAAATTAAAACATACAAACAATTTGATTTTTTTTTTTTTTGGGGGGGGGGGGGGGGGGGTAACTGTTTACAGAAAAGTACGTTTTTTTTTTTTCTTGAGAGGGATCAGAAATACTCCCTCGAATGCCGTCAGTCTGTGGCATAAATTCATTCATCCTTGTCTTCTTCATCACTCCTCTCGCTCGGAGGCATCCAAGGGCTCAACAATCCAGTTGGAAAGAAAGGAAACTTGCACCGCAGGTGCTCAGCTAGTTCCTGGTCTCTCCCTTGAGAATACTCAACCCATTTGGCTAATTTCCTTTGTAAGTCCATCAAGCAGGCCATTGTCATTGCTTGTGCAGCTGCAAGTCCATCCAGCTCGATTTCCATGTTGCCCCTACTCTTCATCTTCAAGTCACTGGGCAGCTCGAGGTGGCCAGCATAGGTCAATTGCTTCTCCTTCATTGTCACAGGCATCCCTGCGCGTATGCATAATTTAGTAATGGTGTTAGGGAAAAAGAGTCGGCCCTTACCTTTCTTGGAGCATTCGACGATCGAGGCTGCTATGATCTCACCCACATCAATGGTGAGTCCCTTCATAATCGCATAAATCAGCAGCGATCTTCCCTGATTGATGGTTGTCTCATGCGTGACAGGGGAGATTCTTCTTAAAATCAGGGAGAACCAAACGACCGCCTTGTCCTTGAGGGCTGCAATTATCAGTGTGTGCTTCCCATGCTTCGAGACTGCCCACGCTGCCTCTGGTTTCCCTATCATGTTCAGAGCCTCCTCCAGGACTACCTCTGAGGGTGAAGCCATGATACTCGAATACTCAGAATTTTTATGCCCCTTGAGAGCATATACTTCGTTGATTGCCTCAGCAGAGAAGCCAACATCCACGCCCCTCACCACCAAAGAACAGCCTTCGGGGTGAGTGAGGTTGGCGTAGAAGTCATACACCATCTCAGAGTAGGCCTGAATTAGAGGCCTACACAACTCTTCCCAGTCGTGGTTCATAATTCCTGCGCGCAAGAATTGCGGCAGGTCCGCAGGAGAGTCAAGAAATCCCTCAATTCCAGGTCCCTGGCCTCTGCATCCTTGGACACATACCTCTCGGCTCGAGGCTCATTTGCTTGATACATTTTCCCCTTCCCCTTGTCCTTTGCCTTCGCTGCCTCAACAGCCTCAGTCTTCAACTTCTTGATAGAGGGTCCAGCTCTGGCCCTCTTCTTTTTGGTTTTCTTGGAGGCCTTTGGCCGCTTTGCCTTCACAATTACAGGGGCCCTCTTCTGGAGCCTCGCCTTGGCAGCTATCTGCTGGATGCATTCATCCAGCGTTTCCTCCATCGAATCTCTGCTTTCCCTCTCCACAGGGCTGTCAAGATTGACATCCCTGAAGAGAGAGACCACCTCTTCTTCTTCATTCGCATCACCAATTGATGTTGATTCTGGTTGTCCTTCTGATGGAACTTCAGGTTCCGACTCTGGTTGAGGGGAATCAGGGCTTTGCATGGCCGTCTCAAACGATGGCCTGCCACTGTTGAGGCTTTCCTCACTCGTGGACTTTCTACCTTTGGTCTTTGAATCTGTCATTGTGACCTTCCACGTTCTTCTAGGGGGCTGCGTTGGATCAGAGGTGTTTGCAACTTCAGTTGCAGCAACCTTCCACTTCCTCTTCACAGGGAGCTTCGGAGGTCTCGAAGGTTTCACAGCTTCAGCGTTTGCCAAAGAAAGCAACGCATCCCTCACTAATTCAGCATCCTCCGTGATTGGGGATGTCTTCTTGGGCGTGGATCGTTCAGCTCTTGTGGAAACCATTGTCGTTTCTTGAAGGTGAACTTTGGGAATTTCTGAGGAAGGAGAGATCTGAGTTGTGGAATTCGAGGGTTTGAGAATCGTAAATGGGAAAGATCCACAGCTCTTCCTATTTATACTAGGTTGTCCACTAACTGCTATATTATTGCGGACTCCGCAATATTTCCGCAATTTTTCAGCAAATCTTTGAAAATGTAACCGTTGGGATTTTATCCTTGATTGTTGTTTGTTGCAAGATTCTAACAACCAAATCTTTGATCTTTCAAGATCTCCTCCTTCATCTTCTCCTGGCCTCTTGATTTACCTCCCTCATTGCCGTTTAAGATCCCAATTTCCATGCTCGTAATCATAAATAAAAACAAACTTAATTAATACTAGAAAATTAAAAGTACTTCAAACAAAAATAAAAAAAACAGTAAATAAAGAATATCTATTCCATATTCCTCTGATGATTGAGCATAAGGATAATTCCATTAGACGTCCTTGCTCATCCTCTCTTTGCTTTTAGGCTTCGGATAAAAGGAATGCCGAGAGTGTTTTCACATCTCCTTCCTCGTAGTAGTGTTTCAATCTAGCACCATTTACCATGAACGGTTGACCTTGATTCAGATTTCGAATTTCAATTGCACCATGAACAAACACATTAGTAATCACAAAAGAACCTGACCAACGAGACTTAAGTTCGCCAGGAAATAATCTCAATCGTGAATTGAATAGTAAAACATGTTGGCCCTTTTTGAAATCCTTAATCCTAAGTCTACTATCATGCCAAATTTTAGTTCTTTCCTTATACATTTTGGCATTCTCGTATGACATGTGTCTTAGTTCATCCAATTCATGTAATTGCAGAGACTGCAATGTTCCCGCATCGGTTACGCAATAGTTTAACTCTTTTAAGGCCCAAAAGGCTTTGATTTCTAATTCAAGCGGTAAGTGGCATGCTTTTCCATACACTAACCTATAAGGAGACATCCCTAATGGCGTTTTATATGCAGTCCTATACTCCCACATTGCATCATCTAACTTAAAAGACCAATCATTTCTATTCGGTTTTACAACTTTTCAAGTATACTTTTGATCTCTCTATTAGATATTTCAGATTGTCCATTTGAGTGTGGATGATAGGGTGTTGCTACTCTATGCCTAACATTATATTTAGCTAACACTTTCTCCATAGCTTTGTTTATAAATTGTGTTCCTTCATCACTTATGATGGCACGTGGTGTACCAAATCGTGTGAAAATATGCCTATTTAGAAACTTAACAACTGTCTTAGCATCATTTAAAAGACATGCAATTGCCACGACCCATTTTGAAACATAATCTACAGCTACTAGAATGTAAAGATTACCAACAGATGGAGGGAATGGTTGATAACTCCATTTTGGAGCTATTGTTCATTCCCTAATTACAGCTAAATTCCGCATTTAATTGTTTAATTTATCTCATTTATAGGAGATTTGCGGTGAAGAGCTCATGCGTCCATTGAACTCGTTTCGGAGCTAAGCGTGGTGTTTTAACGCCCCGGGAGTGCATCGGGAAAAGGGCAAGTTGATCCAAGAAGAACCAGACCAAAATTGCCTAGGAGAGGCAATTTTCCAGCCCAAACCCGAGAGCAAGCGTCGAGACGCTTGCTCAACGCTGCCGAGCATCGAGACCCTGCCGTGGCGTCGAGACGCTCCGAGGGAGGCGCGCGCAGGAAATTATCAGGTCAGCGTCTCGACGCCATCGCGAGGCGCGCGCGGATTCATTAGGTCGCAGCGTCGCGACGCTGTCCCAGCGTCTCGACGCTCCAACGAATTTTAAAAGGCTGAAGACGATTTTCCAGCAGCCAAGTCGAATTTTCATCTTTTTCCTCTCGGATTTTCTTCTAGTTTTAGCTGAGCTCCGCCATTTGTGGCCTAGATTTGGAGCTTTTATTTGTAATAGGCTTAGAGATGATGTCCATTGCCTCGGTTGGAGCGTTTGTGACGATCCGCCCCATGGTCGGCTAAGGTACTGTGAACGATTTGGGGTGATTTAGGGGTTATTTGTTAGACTTCTCCATTTTGATAATAGATGCTTTAAGTTCGGATTTGGTCTCTGATTTGTATGCATTTGTTGTTCTTCCTTAATCCCATGCATGTGTTAGATTTCGCCGACGGACAATCGAGTTTTCTAGCATGTGTTAGAGTTAAAGATTAGCGATGCCATGCCTCTCACTTTTCGCCTAGTAACACAGAACAATGAAACAAATCGAAGTATTGATTTATGCATGATAAATGTTGGGTACTTCAGCGTTGGCGGGTAGCCAGTTAGCATTAGAATTGCATGGTCGAATGTTCGTCGCGGTTAGCTAGTAATTGTTTAGAGTAAATTTAGAGCTGATCACTCTAGGAATGCTTTGAGCAATGTTTAATTAGACTGATGATTTAATTAATTAATATGAAGCCGGTTACCAAAAGAGGTTCCCAGGTAACTGATCGCTTGCATGACAAATGGATAACCATAAATTCGAATTAGATGATAAATGGTAGAATGTCTAGCAAGGAAATCCCGAAAATCCCTGAATCGTGCACTCGTTAATCTCTTTCTTTTTAAATTCCTTCCGTTAGCATTTTTGTTATTCTTGTTGCATGATAAAAACCCCCGTTTGCCAAAACTCAATTAATCAACCAGTTAAATTCTCGAACCTTAATTTCAAACATATTAAGACCTTCTCTGTGGATCGACCCTGTTACCACTAGTTGCAAAGCTAAGGTTAATAGGTATATAAATTTTATTTTGGCGGGTCTCGACAACCCGAATTTAGGGAGGATATTCAAAAACCCTAGTGCCAATGGTCTCATGAAGTCAATGCCCCATACATCAAAGAGTTCTAACTCTAAGATATAGGTTAAAGGCATCTCATCCTTCCTACTGAGGTTACCTATTCGTTGGCACTCATTGCAATTGTGTGCATAGTCATGTGCATCCTTGAAGATTGTAGGCCAGAAGTAGCCACTTTGGAACACCTTTGCAGCAGTCCTTTGACCACCAAAGTGTCCACCATAAGGAGTTGTATGGCAATGCTGCAAGACTGGCCTTGATTCAGCAGCTGACACACACTTCCTTAGCAATCCATCCGCACAGCTTTTGTAGAGGGTTGGATCGTCCCAGATGTACTTCCTAGCCTCGTTTAAGAACCTCTTCTTGTCTTGCCCCCCTCTGAAGGTTGGTAACACCTGTGAGGCAAGAAAGTTAGCTATATCCGCAAAAAAAGGTTCATCATTGTTATCACAATGCACTAATACAAAAACATGTTCATCAATAAAGGAGTCAGTCATTGCGGGCTCCACAATTTTTCCGCAATGACTCTGCAATCTTGATAAATGATCAGCAACTACGTTTTCACATCCTTTTTTTTATCTCTAATCTCTAGATCAAAATCTTGCAAAAGTAACACCCATCTAATTAGACGAGGCTTGGCATCAAACTTCCTCATTAGGTATTTTATTGCCGAATGATCAGTGTATACAATTGTTTTATTTCCTACAATATAAGGCCTAAATTTTTCACATGCAAACACTACTGCTAACTTCTCCTTCTCTGTTGTAGTGCAGTTACATTGTGCTTCATTCAAAGTTTTACTCGCATAATATACATGGTGTGTTAATTTATCTCTCTTTTGCCCCAACATAGCCCCAATTGCATAGTCACTAGCATCACACATTAGTTCAAAAGGCATCTCCCAATTTGGGCCCACTATGATTGGTGCTTAGACTAAGGCATCTTTAAGCTTTTTCCATGCTATTAAACATTCATTTGAGAAGATAAAAGTTTTATTCAGCTCTAGAAGCTCACACAGGGGTTTAGAGATTTTTGAAAAGTCTTTTATAAATCTTCTATAAAATCCTGCATGACCTAAGAAGCTTCTTATAGCTTTGACATTTTTAGGTTCAACTAACTTCTCAATGACTTCTATTTTGGCCCTATCGACCTCTACTCCTGCTCTGGACACTCTATGTCCTAATACTATTCCTTCTTCCACCATGAAGTGGTATTTTTCCCAATTTAAGACTACGTTGGTCTCTTCACACCTAGTTAGGACTTGTCCTAGATTGGCTAGGCAATGGTTAAAGGAATCACCAAAGACTAAGAAGTCATCCATAAATATTTCTATTATGGACTCATCTAGGTCTGAGAAGATTGCCAACATACATCTTTGGAACGTTGATGGTGCATTGCATAAGCCGAATAACATTCTGCGAAAAGCAAACGTGCCAAAGGGACATGTAAATGTTGTTTTCTCTTGATCCTCAGGGTCTATAGTGATTTAGTTATAACCTGATTTCTTCGACGCTAAGGGCTGATTTCTTCGATCCATCAAACGGGAGAAGGAATTTCGTCTACAGATTGCTTCGCAACTGGGATCTCCTCGCTTCTGAGTCTGTTTTTTCCTTCGTCGTTCGTCTTCTTTTATAGCCTCTGCAGGTACCTTCAGCCGCGGATCTCCATCCATTCTGAGTAACAACCTCCCACGTGGTAGCAGTGGAAAGCTTTGGCGGCTGGAAAGTCGCAACAACGACGACTGACAGCTGGAAATTCAGCAGACAAAGACTGGCGTTGCAGTTTCTTTGCGAGAACCGCAATGCTCTGTTTTGGTGAATTCCATTGCGAGCTCCGCAATGTTTCCGCAATGTTCCTGCAATGTACATTTTAGCTCTTTTTACATCATTTCGCTTCCTTTTTCGTTCCTTTTCCAAATAAGCCTTAATTTAGCATCATTTCTCAAATTTTAACATTTAAGCACACATTAAGCTAACTTCTAACAAAAACACTTAAGATTTTCCATGATTTCTAGGTAAATATGGCCTTAAATAATGCACTTTTGGAGAGGTAACAGTATGCCATATAGATTTAAAATCCCACGATGGAAGCATGTTCCATGCATTGAAAGTATGTTATAAATGTTATGGTGTATAGTATGCATGCTTGAAATTCATGAGTATCAATATAAGAGTTATATTAATTTATGAATTGGATGTTGTATGTTTTAATGTATAAATGATATAAATGTTATATTAATTAATTATGAAATTAAACATACAACATAGTTGCCTTAATAGAATAAAATGGTTATATTTATGCTTAGGAAGCATGTTATAAGATGTCTTTGTTTTATAAAGTGTTGTAAAATGAAATAGACATTTAAAATCTATAACAAAGAAAAATGCATGCTCACTTAGGGTTAAAGAATTCCACTGTGATTATGAATTTAGAATCGATCCATTTTAATAGTTACAAGAGAATTCACCCAGTGAGATCCAATTGAAGGTTGGAGGTATTTAAGCTGACAGTATACAAAACACCTCCTACCTGGGGCTTGATTTCGTACTTGAGTTAAGTTAACCTTGTTTTATGAGCATGCACGTGAGTGGTGTGAGGTGAGGTCCTAAAGCGTTTATCACCTAGACATCATAGGTAAAAATTTGTTTTACCTAGTCTTAGGTTATATTGTCTTAGCCGGAATATGCCTAAGTAAAGATATACCCAAACCGTCTAAAATACTTAGTGGGAGTTGAGAAGGTATATATGATATATCAATTTCCTCTTACGCTCTCCGGGAAGTTCACACTGTGAGATTTATGCTCGGCCTCGTGATGTCAATAGGGCATTCCCATTCGGATGGTATTTGCATATATCAAGAGCAATGTGAATGGAGAAAGTATTTATAATAATTGGGAGAAAGAAGTATGTCAATACATCCTACGGTCTCCTCCATTAGGTTGAACCGTGAGATTTCCATGTTCCGCCTGCAGGTCGCCCATAGAAGCACCATCCATTCGAAGGGCTGTTTCATGGGAGTCATGTGTGACATGATTATGGATCAAGTTCGAGTAAATAGCCAAAACGGTCTATAGTATAGGGATAAGGCTGGGTACCTAATTATCCTAGGGAAACTATGGACGCGACCCGCTTTGCATAGTACAAACGATGTGATCCGAAATCGTTCATGTGGAGAGATGCGAGTGAGGGCGTCCTGTGAAAGTATGTTATAAGAGTTATATCAATTCATGAATTAGATGTTGCTAGTTTAATAGAAGAATTGATATAAATGTTATATTAATTATGGAATTAAACATACAACATAGTTGCCTTAGTTTAATGTAATGGTTATATGCATGTTTAAGAAGCATGAAGCATGTTATAGAATGTCTCTGTTTTATAAGGGTTGTAAAATGAGATAGACATTTAAAATCTATAACAAAGATAAATGCATGCTCACTAAGGGTTAAAGAAATCCAATGCGATTAGGATTTTGGTATCGAACAGTTTTAATAGTTAAAATAGGACGATATCTTGTAAAGCTAAGGTTACAAGAGAACTCACCCGGTGAAATCCTGTCAAAGGTTGAAGGTATTTGACCTAACGGTTGACGGAATACCTCTTACCTGATGGAGCGCATGTAGCGCAGCGGAAGCGAGACGGATCATTGGCACTCTAATTTCATCAATTTAGCTAAATAAGAAACTTGCACAAAGCTTTGAAATAAAAGGAATTAGAACACATACCTCTTGTAGTTCTAAAGACTTCTCTTCCAATGCTCGAATCTCCTCACGAACCGTTCGAAGCTTCCCTCAAACTCCTCGAGAACCACCTCTGGTAGTTCCGCTATCCTCGGGCCGAGCAACGGAGTGGTGGGACTCCTTTATGAAAGAAAAAGTTTGGAAGAAGAAGATGGGAAGATGAAAGTGATGAGGATTTTGTGAGAAAAAAATCTAACACTTAGCTTTCTAATTTCTCAAGTAACATGAGCTCTTCATGCTCATCCAAATATTCAAACTCTTTGAAAATTCATCAATCTCAAACCATTTGAACTTCATCCAATTTATAGGCAATTCACATGCAACAAAGTCTTTGCTTAGCATGACACCTCAAATTGGATGGATTAGTCTTCAACCAAGTGTTCCAAAATTGATGAGTTTATAGGCATGTTGTTGGTGATTCACAATCCACTTCACAACTTGGATAAACCCACTCAACTTGGATAAATCCACTCAACATGGATAATTTCACTTTGGCTTGGATAATCCCACTTGTAATATTTTGTCATTTTAAAATTAATTCATAATTAATTTTAATAAACAAAATAAATTATAATTAATTAAACTTTTTAATTAATTAATATTATTATTTAATTCAATATCAAATATTAATTAAATAATAAGACTAATCTCGGTTTCTTAAACTGAATCATCACACATGAATCCTTATTCATGTTTTACACCGATCCCATATTTAAATCATATTTAAATATGTCCATCATTCTTCCAAAACCGAATTTGAATAAATTCAAATTCTTTTTCTCTCATATTGTTACACGGCTTAATCCGAGCTAGCCAGGAGAACCTAAATGACCTACAGATCTTGAGCTCCAACGATACGAGATTAACCGGTCAAACTCTTTAACCAAGCTAACCAACATTCGTTAACCCCCGGAGACTCCACTAAAGTCCAAGGGTTGCACTCTCCTCACCGTAGATATATTTCTGTCCTCTTGATATAACCATCAATAGTAAGTCGATCCTTCACAGGTCGTTCGTAATTACAGCTGGGTCAAAATAACCGTTTTACCCCGTAATTACATCTTGTTCCTTAAGTCCCACTGATCCTCTAATGAACTATTGGTTTGTGGTCCAACCACCAAACCGATTGGTATGTGATCTCATCACTATACCAAGTCCCTCTCGGGCCAATGAGAGGGTGGGATCCCTAGTTCAAGACCCGGAGTCAGCACTTAAGGGAACAACCTCTCTACTAATCCCTAAAGGCGGGTAGGAGTGAATTCCATCTCGCAGGACTATGTTCCCAGCTACCTACCCGGTCTTATCCCCAAGATGGTAGGCTTATTGAGTCGGCGATCTCGGGCCACTCTCACCCATACAAGTCAAAGGATAAGCCCGAATAAACAGGAGTTCATAGCGTGCTCAGGATCCAGATCGAGTTACCTAGGTCATCATATGAAAAAATCGGTCTTTACAGTAAACGGAGTTATAAAGAAAGAGCGACTTATTTCGCGGTTCAGTCTTATGCAAACTCATTGCATAGGATGCCCCCACTCACATGTCTCCACATGAACGATTTCGGATCACATCGTTTGTACTATACAAAGTGGGCTGCGTCCAATAGTGTCCCCAGGATAAGGTACCCAGCCTTATCCCTATACTATAGACCATTCTGGCTATTACTTGAACTTGATCCACAATCATGTCATACATGAAGTTCAAGTATACAACCTATAGCCATGGGTTCTTTGTTTATCGGAGTTAGGTTAAAAGTAAAAACAATTCACTTTATTCAATAACAACTTTACTGAATAAATCTCAATAACAACTTTATTGCAAAATAGAATATACATTCAGTTTACAAACCACGAGTTTTAGGACATAAAACCCAACACTACCTATGGATTGATCCAGTACTTGAGTTTAGTTAACCCAACATTATGAGCGTGCACGTGAGTGTTGTTAGGTTTTAAAAGTGTTTATCACCTAGACATCATAGGTAAAAGTTTGTTTTACCTAGACTTAGGTTTTATTTTCTTAGCCGGATAATGCCTAAGTAAAAGTATGCCCAAACCGCGAGATTTCTTAGCCGGAGAAGGTATATATGATATATCAATTTACTCCTACGCTCTCCACAAAGTTCACACCGCAAGATTTATGCTCGGCCTCGTGATGTCAATAGGGCATCCCCATTCAGATGGTGTTTGCATAAATAAATTCCAAGGTGAATGGAGAAAATATTTATAGTAAGTGGGAGAAGGAAGTATGCTCGACCTCGTGATAACTAAGATGCTATAGGAATATGAGTTATTCTGGTATTAGCATTTAGTCAAGAATGTCTTGGTTCAGTGAAAGAGTGATTGATTGCCCCTCGGTAGCGGTTGCTCTGACTCACTGAAGTATTCTTGCAAATTAATAATGTGTTTTATTGGGTACATTATTATTTTTTGCTAAATCTTGATTGGTTGTTTAAAATAGGTTAAAACCAATTCAGTAATAGAATTTATTCTTTTCAGCATGTCTTGCTCTAGTTCGTTTATCCAGTTACTAGCTTCCGATAAACTGAACGGCGATAACTACGTGGCTTGGAAATCGAACTTGAATACGATTCTTGTTATCGATGATCTTAGGTTTGCCTTAACAAAGGAATGTACTCCCCCTCCTAGCTCGACTGCAGCTCGTAATGTTCGAGATGGATTTGACAGGTGGACTAGGGCTAATGTTAAAGCCCGAGTCTACATCTTATCCAGCATATCCGATGTGTTAGCTAAGAAGCATGAGGTAATGCTCACCGCTAAGAAGATCATGAGCTCATTACAGGCGATGTTTGGACAACCGTTCCCATTGGTATGTCATGATACCCTCTTAGTGAGTAAAGATGAGAAGAAACAACAAAGTAAATATGATTTACTTGTTGTAGAGACATGTTTAATGGAACATGATAGTTCAACCCGGATACTTGATTCAGGAGCCACTAACCATTTTTGTTCTTCTATTCAGGAAAATAGTTCTTGGAAGCTGCTTGCTGAAGGTGAGATAACTCTCAAGGTTGAAACTGAAGAGATTGTCTCAGCCAAAGCAGTGGGAGCCGTGAAGTTGTTGTTTAGAGATAGGTTCATTTTATTAGAAATGTTCTCTTGGTTCTTAGTTTCAAGAGGAGCCTTGTATCTATCTCCTGTTTGCTTGAACATTTGTATAAAGTAATCTTTGAGTCTAATGCAGATGCAAAACCACAAGTGTACGGGTCAAGTAATAAAATTGTATATAAATACGAGTATCGTCCTCAGGATTAGATTTCTAGTTCACTTAAATACCACGAATAATAATGTTTGATTTTATCTAGAGAAATAAAATGCAAGGAGAGTTGTGACAAATCAACGGAGACAATCAATAAAATAAAGGTAACAATTGAGACAAATGACGAGAAAAGTATCTTAGAGATTAGACAAATCACGATAAAAGTGTACGGGTCAAAAACTTGTTGCGCACTTTTAATGCAAGTGCAAAATCGCAAGTGTACGGGTCAAGTAATAAAAGTGTATTTAAATACGAGTATCGTCCTCAGGTTTGGATTTCTAGTTCACTTAAATACCACGAATAATAATATTTTATTTTATTTAGAGAAATAAACGGCAAGGAGAGTTGTGACAAATCAACGGAGACAATCAATAAAATAAAGGTAACAATTGAGACAAATCACGAGAAAAGTATCTTAGGGATATGATTTCACCAATTAGACTGACGCTTCAATCAATCAAATGCCTAGATTATTCATGCAAATTTCCAAAAGTTTAGAAGGACAAAATAACAATTGACTCTAACGAGCGCAATTGGTCTCATGCAATGTAATAAAACTAATATATCAATCTAGTTTTTAAAGACATGCAACGCATTAAAAACTCTTCTTTAAAACAACCTCTAAAAGAGCCCTAATCATTCTCATGTTAGAACTAATCTTAGTCATGCAATCAAGATCTAGTCTAAACCATCCTCTCTCAAGCATAGATTTAAACCATGAAAACATACAACCTTTGATCAGGAGATTATAAGCATTAAGAAAGTAAAAGCACGAATGGAAGATAAGCAATCAATTTAAACATTCTATTAATCAAAACATCAAAACTAAAAGGCTACATCAATCCCCAAGATAATAAAATTAGCTACTCATATTCAATAATAAATAAGTCTTTAACAATGAAAAATCCATTAAAAAGTTCTAAGGGAAGAAGAAAAAAACTCGATCACGTGCAGTTCTTCGTTCCCGTAGCGTAATCCACGATCTTAAGCTTCAAAATCTTTTTCTCCGCTTCAATCGTCGTCTTCTTCTCTCAAAAGAATGATGAATCTCAAAAACTGGCTTTTTCTCTATTAAATTTGGCTTCCCAAGTCGGCTGGAAAAAGATGAATTTATAGCAAAATAGAGCTATTATTTACTCCCTAATTATAGCTAAAACCATGCTTAATATTGATTAAAATGTCTTTTTGTAGGCAAACTCATGGTCGAGAGCTCGAGGAGTCCGAGGACGTGTTTCGGGGCTTAAAGCGACGTTTTAGAGCTTCATGGATGTATCGGGAGTGAAGGGGCTTGAAGAATTGAAGAAATGGCAAACATTGCCATGGAAAGACAATTTTTGGCCACCAAACCCGAGAGCAAGCGTTGAGCGGCAGCGTCGAGACGCTGGCCGAGCGTCTCGATGCTGCCCCGACAGCCTTCCGAAGATTGACGCGCCCCAGCGTCGAGCGCGCGCGCTCAATGCCCGCTCAACGCTGCCAGCGTCGAGACGATGGCCGAGCGTCTCGAGGCCACCCCGCGCGCGCGCGCTGCCAACTTAGGGCACAGCGTCGAGACGCTGCCCTAGCGTCTCGACGCTCCGACGAATTTAAAGCCTTCTTCTCCGATTTTTGGTAGAATCTTCTTACCATTTTTTATTTCCACCATTGTTTAAGCTCGGGTGGGAGCTCCAAACTCAGATTTCTTCCCTTTTCTCTTGAATAAAGCTTCAACATTAATCGTTTCTCTTGATTTGCACAACAGGGAGCTAAGGTAAGTGCTCTAATTTGAGGTTAGGGGTTAAATTTGGTGCGATTCATGAGGGTTTTGGTTCTTTAATTTCGAGCTTTGCATGACTGATTGGGCAATTTTATTTCTTCTAAGCATATCACATAAGCATGTTTGATTGATAGGAGTAGACGACCTTGATTTCCGACATGTTTTATAGTTAAAGATTATGATGTCGTGCCTCTCTTAATCGCCAAGTAACATGGATAAGTTGAGCCATAGGTAACATTGGCTTCCTTGTTGATCTTGGTTGAAACTTATCTTGAAGAAATAGATAAATCAGAATATTAACTTAGGCTTCCAGGTTAAACATCCGTCGTAGTGCTCCCGTTACTGTCAAATAATCAATATGGGCGACGTTGGCCCCAGTTGATTGATTGCCACGTTTAAATAGAATCGAACATTCGTCTCTATTCTTTATTTAATTTAGGATTGATCATCTTATATTAATTAAAGAACGGTCTACTTAGAACTCCACGTTTCTATTTAATTATTTGGGTTACTTGTATTAGTAGTTTCGTGCAAGTAAATTACGTGTTTAATTATGCTCTTGCTAAGTACGTTTGAATCCCAATGAATTGAGTCGCATCAAGGTCAACCCTGGCCCTTAAAATTAGGAGCACGTGTTACGTTTATTTTTCCGCTCTTTACTTTTCGCATTTATTTTTCCGTTAGTTAAATTTTTACTTAGTTTAGTTTTAATTAACTCCCCCTTTATTTTATTTTGAGTTTTAGTTTAAAGACAAATAGAAATTAGTTAAGAGAGATTGATTTAGGTTCCCTGCGGATCGATCCGTTACCACTAGCTACAAGTTAGCTTAGTAGTTTCGGTATTATAAATATTATTTTGGCAAGCCTCGACAGCTTGAAGTTGGAGTACACCATAAAGTGCTCTACCAATCACGTGCAGTTCTTCGTTCCCGTAGCGTAGTCCACGATCTTCAGCTTCAAAATCTCTTTCTTCGCTTCTTCTCTCAAAAGAATGATGAATCTCGAAAACTGACTTTTTCTCTATTAAATTTGGCTTCCAAAGTCGGCTGGAAAAAGATAAATTTATAGCAAAATCCACCACAGCGTCGAGACCCTAGGGGCAGCGTCTCGACGCTACGGACAAAGTTGACGTTGGATGACTTTCCGTAGCATCTCGACGCTACTACTGCGGGATTCTTCGCTTGTAGACAAAATTTGACCGTCTCGACGCTCCAGGTGGCCTCTCGACGCTTTGCCCTCTGGATTTTTGGCTTGAACTTCTTTTCCAATCACCCAATTGGTTCAACTTTTCATTATAATCCTCTATAACACTCCATTTAGCTCAAATGGCTCAATTCCTACAACATAGAAGAAAATCAACGTAAAAGTACTCGTTTAAACGGTAAACGAGCGATAAAAAGGCTATAAAGATATCACACTTTGTGAGCTATCAAACACCCCAAAATTTAAACTTTTACTAGTCCTCGAGCAAAATAAAACAAGACCATAAAACAAATCAACAAATGCATGCCTGTGACTCCAACCTCAATATTCTCAATAAAGACAATCCACAATTGAAGAATAAATTCAACCATAACCTATTGATTTTCCTCAGTATCCAAAACTACCAATAAAACTAAGCATTCATCTATGATTTGAGCCATGGTGACAATCGAGAGAAAAAACAATCAAAGGCTACCATTTTATGCTAAAGCTTCAGTACCTCATTAAATTACCACAATGAAATGCACAAGATTTAATACCTCACACAATTTCGCTCAATCCTCTCACTAATCAGGATATATATAGGATAGACACTCAACCCAATGCATAATTTTTTTTTACCATAAGCTTGCTAAAACATCAAATCTTCATCATCAATGAATCAAATGAATGTCAAATTTTCGTGCCTCGCTTTGGTTGTAATTGGGCTTAGGCGAAGGTGGATGGATGGACATTTTAAGCTACTCAATTGGAAGAATTATTGTTTATACCACATTAAGCTCGAAAGATTTGTTGACTCTTGGTAAAGTCACTCCTCTCGGTGGCTTTTGTTCACAATTCTTCTCTTTTCTTATTTATTTTTTTATTTTATTCTTTTCTCTTCTTTTCTTTCATATATTTTTTTTTATAACAACAAAGCCACTACGAAGAATGTTTCATGCATTGTGTATGTTGGGTTTTATGTCCTAAAACTCGTGGTTTCTAAACTGTTATGTTTGTAAATATTCTATTTAGAATAAAGAGTTATTAGTTTAATTCAGTAAAAAAGTTTACTGGAATAAAGTGAAACGTGTTTGGTTTAACCTATACCAATGACCAACACCCTTGGCTGAACATGAGTACTTGAGCCTCATGTATGACATGATTGTGGATCAGGCTCAAGTAGTCAGTCAAAACGGTCTATAGTATACGGATAAGGCTGGGTACCTTATCCTGGTAACACTATTGGATGCGGCTCACTTTGTATTGTACAAAACGATGTGATCCGAATCGTTTCACATGGAGATGTGCGAGTGAGGGCGTCCTGTGCAAAGAGTTTGCATAAGACCGAACCGCGTATTAAGTCGCTCTCTCTTTATAACTCCGTTTACTGATGAGACCGACTTATACATAATGATGGCCTAGGTAACTCGATCTCAATCCTGAGCTCGCTATGAACTCCTGCTTATTCGATAGTATCCTTTGACTTGCACGGGTGAGAGTGGCCCATAAGCGCCGACTCAATAAGCCTACCATCTAGGGGATAGAATCGAATAGGTAGCTGGGGACATAGTACAGTAAGATTGGAGTTCACTCCTAACCCGCTCTTCAGGGTTAGTAGATAGGTTGTTCCCTTAATAGCTGACTCCGGGGCTTGAACAATGAGCGCTCACACTCTCATGTGATGAGAGGGTTAACTGATCTGTTGGTTGGACCACATATCTATTGTTCATTAGAGGTTTCAGTGGTACTTAAGGAACAAGACGTAATGCAGGGGTTAAACGGTTTAAATGACCCAGCTGTGATTACGAACAACCTGTGAAGGGTCGACTTGCCAGTGACGGTTATATTAGGGGACATAATATATCTACAGTGAGGAGAGTGCAACCCTCGGACTATAGTGGAGTCTCCGGGGGTTAACGAATGTTGATTTATTCGGGTTAAAAGAGTTTTGACCGAATAATCTCGTATCGTTGGAGCTCATGATCTGTAGGTCCTTTAGGTTCTCCTGGCTAGCTCGGATAACGTCGTGCAACAATATAAGAGAAAATAAAAGAAAAAGATAAAGAATTTGAATTGTTCAAATTCGGTCTATGGAAGAATGATGGACATATTTAAATATGATTTAAATATGAGAATGGTAAAAAAACATGAATAAGATTCATGTGCAAAAGTCGGTTTTCGGAAAACCGGGTTTAGCCATATTATTTAATTAATATTTGATATTTAATTAAATAATATTAATTAATTAAAAAGTTTAATTAATTAAATATATATGAATATATATATATTTTTTATTTATTAAAAAGTTTAATAAATAAAATATTTATTATTATTTAAAATTAATTATAAATTAATTTTATTTAATATATATATTTTGCTATTTTGCATGCATGCCAAATGGCATGGCAAATTCATGGCTAATGGGTTTTGGGGTACACGAGTGAAAATTAGAAAGCTTCACTTTGAAGTTGGTTTTTAAAGGTACTGTATTCTTCAGATAAAAAAAACCCACGGCCATGGATGAGTTCCATCTTCTTCTTCTCCTTCTTTTTCTATTCTTTTCTCTTGTAACGGAGTCCCACCACTCCGTTGCACGGCGCCGAGGATAGCGGGACTACCTTGGGTGGTCCTCGGGGCGTTCGTGAGAAGAGGTCGGTAGAGTTCGTGACGAGGAACGGTCGGCGGACTTGA
Source organism: Herpetospermum pedunculosum (assembly GCA_028017165.1). Classification (NCBI taxonomy): domain Eukaryota; kingdom Viridiplantae; phylum Streptophyta; class Magnoliopsida; order Cucurbitales; family Cucurbitaceae; genus Herpetospermum; species Herpetospermum pedunculosum. The sequence continues at coordinate 38,193,840 of CM051522.1, forward strand.
AGAAATTGGAGCTACAAGGGTATGTATTTTTAATTTCTTAATTCCGTCTTTAGAGCATGTTTTCTATTTGTTAAATTGATGAAATTAGAGTATCATCGGTCCGAAATCGCTTTCCGCTGCGCATGTCGCTCCATCAGTGTAATACTTCAATTCTCTCCTTTGGATGGATTGAAGCATCATGTGGTATACACCTTATTCTTCAATTCAAGGTTCAAATGGAGGAAATCAACAATAGAATGGATATAAGGCTTGTAATGTGGTAAATTTCCAACAAAAAGGTCTAAGGGTAAAAAATAACTTTCTAAAGATAATGTCAAGGTTGGCCTTTTGAGAAAGCTAAAAAATGGTTTAACCTAATTGCCCTTGTCAAAATAAGACATTCAAAATGAGTTCAGAGATTCCAGACATGCATATCAAAACAACGTCTAGAAAACTCAGTCATGCATGGAACACTCAATTTAAAAGAAAATAGCACTGTGTAAAGATGGTGCTTAATGGCTCAAAATCTCACAGACAGGCAGGGTATAATGGCATTAAACCTTATGCATTCATCAATCAATAAAGCAATGAGATACTATCTATTTTTTTTTTTTTTTTTTTTTATAAGCCAAATCATGTTGTCTCTCTCATGCATGAAAACTCAAAACAAAGATGCATTCTTAGCTTACAAGGTAATCAAACATACAAAAGGGAAACAAAAGTTGAAAAAAATTCAATTTTTCAGATATGGTCTCTAGTTCACCAATTCAGATCATCAAAACTCAGAATATCTCATAGGTTATCCTAATCACATGCAATACATCTCAAATCAAGCTCAATCATTCTATTTTATGAAACATAATCAGGGCCTTTAACATGCTAGTCCCACCCAAAATTTCAAAACATGCATTGTCCTTAATGTATAAAATAAAATTTCAGCATGCATAAAAAAATAATAAAAAGAGATAGGGGTAACAAAACTTCCCTGAAATGTATGCGCTCACTGAGCCTCATCGGATGATATGTATGGAGGCATCGGAGGAGGGAATGACTGATCGGTGCAAGGATCATACTTATAACGCAGACACTCGTACAGATGAGTGAACTGCTCCTCAGGACGCTTGTGATGCCGATGAACTCGCAGCGACCGATGCATGAGTTGCTCGTCGATAGATCGTGGGGCACGAGCTGGTTGAGGAGGAACGAACATATCTGGAACAGGTCCCTTGAGATATATATCGTCCTCATCCTGGCTACCTGCATTGGAAACCGCATTATCCCTTCCACGCAACCTCATGATAAAAAAATTTCTCCATGAGCACTAGAGGGTGGATCACCTCCTCGTGTCCATCCCATTTAACACCGACTCGCCGACAGAGCTTCGTGATAAGAGACGAGTGCCCAAGTCCGCCAGTGGTGGCACCTCGTCGAATGCGTCGCATCGAGTGATGGATAATTTTACCCACATCCACCGATCGACCTGTGGCAATAACATACAGAAGAATTGCCCTTTCTTTCGTCACATCGCTCAGACGAGCTATGGGGAGCAGTTTGGCGCAAATAAAACCATGTCATACCTTGTTGGTGACAGTGAGGTCGGTTGCTCTGAATCGAATGACCTCGCCTTGCTTGGTGACCCACTGAGCACCCGGCTGACAAAGCTCTCTAATGAGCATGCTGGATGAGTGTTATAGTACACCCTTGATAGTTTAAATTAGTTTCCTTTCTTGGTCAGCATGCACCTCTGTAAGCCCTTCACATATTGTTTTTACAAAAGTTCTGCTTCTGTGCTATCTGTATTAAGAGGGTCATTCTATGCCTAGGAGTTTTAGATTTTACTTGTTTTGCCTTAGACTGGATGCTTCTAGGACAAGTTTGGGGGTGTGCCACCTCCGATTCTCATTGAGGACAATAAGGAGTTTAAGTTTGGGGGAGGCAGCCTCTAGGCCTAGGAACATTCCTCTCTCCCTTTTTAGACATAAGCATTCTTCTTCTTTGAAACAAAAAAAAAAAAAAATGATGAAAAGAAAAAATTTTGAAAAACAAAAGAATAAAGAGTAGTGTCTCAAGTGAGGTGGCTGAGTAATCAGGGCCATTTGTGAAACCCACAAGTGGCACTGCATCAAAAGGCAAACCAAAAGAGAGACTCTACTAAGAAAAGAAAAAGGGGAAAAGGAAAAACCAAGGAAGAAGAATGTATGCCTATGAGGTATAGCTTATGTGCTTAGGTGTCCTGTATGAATGAACTATGATCCTCAATTAGCTAAGCACAGGGCTGTAGCTTGTAGGTGTGTCAAGGGAGATGAATGTATATCCAATGTAGTGATGTCAGGGTTTAGGTGGTTCTATGGAATGTACTGCTCTTACTTGTGTGTACTAAGACTGACATGACTCTAATGAATCCTAGGTAGCTTAAAAGAAAGACATTAGAAGCATGTACTGAGTCTGGGGTAAAGCAAGGAAGAATTTGGAAACTTAGGGATAGCTGCACAATGAACCTAATGACATAAGGCAGATAGACTAGTTGTAGGAAATCTATAAAAGCAGTAGGTTTACAAGGCAAGAGAAATCAGAATAAGCAGAATGAGAAGTTAGTTTGGACTTAGAAGAGTGTCACAGGACAGCCATGCAATGGATAGTAAGCTTAGGGAAGTGAGCAAGTAGTCAGATAGAGTGATAGCAGCCCAAGTAAGCCCTTATAATGCTCGAGGACGAGCAATAACTTACGTTTGGGGGTGTGTTACGTCTCCAAAAGTGCATATTTTAGGGACTTATTTGCTATAGAATTGTGTAAACTCCTAAGCGTTTTTGTTAGAATTTAGTTTAAACATGTGCTTATATATGAGAATTTATAGAATGAAACTAAATCAGGACTTATGTGTAAAAGAAAGAAAAAAAGAATAACAAACAAAGCTAAAGAGTTGAAATTCTGTATTGCAGGAACATTGCGAAAACATTGCTGTCTCCGCAATGTTTAAGTTGAAATTGTTAAGTTGTTCTAACCGTCCGCCGTTTTGTTGCGATCTTTCAGCCGCCCAATTTCTCTCCTGCTGCCACGTGGTGGGACGTCGTTTAGAATGGATGGTTCTCCTTGACTGAAGAGTACCTGCATAGAGCTATAAAAGGGGGTCAAGGGGGAAGGAGAACAACAAGCTTGGAAGCATAGAACTCCCATCTCAACGCAGTTTGTTCTTGTTTTCTCTCCCGTTTGTTGGCGTGAAGGAATCAGCTGTTGGCATCGGTAATCTGAGAGGAAGAAGAGAAGATCCTTCTTCTCTTCTGATTGGATTCATCCCCAAACAAAGCTCACCTTCGCCCTTCATCTGAGGCGCTTGCGGCGTGGAGTTCACGCACACACTTTAAACTGCTTTCTACTGCTTTTTGCCTTCTATTTTCTCTATTGCTTTCTGTTATTTACTTCTATTTGCTACTGCATTTCAATTCGTCTTCAATCGTTTAGTCTTTCCTGTTTTGTAATCGTTGCACATTAAGCTTTGAATCTCACGTAATAGAGGAATCATTTACCCACGTTGCAAGTTTTCTTATCACTTTCTGTTCTCCTTTACTTTCAGTTTACTTTGAATCATGTTTAATCCATTTAGTCTTTCCAACTCCACATCATCCATGAGTAACTAAACCACACAAGGGTCTGCTAATGATGAATCTATAGGTAGAAATACGTGAATTCAGCATGTAGGATAGCTTCAAATGCATTGAATGTATGTATGCTTCATCCCACGGGCAATTTCGATTGGCCAGCCATTTTGTCCAAAGAACTCCTAACCTCTAGAAGGAGTAAGAGTTCAGAGTCGTCCATTCATGCTAGCCTTTCATGGTAGCCAGAAAACGACCTAGGAATAGGCGTTTTCCTAGCACAATTCATTAACTTGCTTATATAAATAGATGTTTAAGCCTTACTTGGACATGAGTGAACTAAAGGATCTAATGCATGTAATCGAGAGATGCATGAGAATGAGTTAAATTGATGCATGATAAGTTGATCTACTGCTGAAGAATCGTATGAAAAAGCCTATAGAGGAGTCGTTAGTTGACGTTGTTTCCACACTTCACCCTTAAAACGTTGTTAGTTAATTGCTAGAAAATTGCTGTCTGCGCAATTTTCTTAGTTCTATTTTTGCCTTAGCCATTTTTTTCAGCTTTCTGCTTAGCGATTTTATTTCTAGATAATTGCTTTCTCCGCAATTCTTTTTATTCTACATTCAAGTTAATCTCTTACTTGTCTTTGCTTATGCTTGCATATCTCGCATGTTCTTTATTAGTTAGGCACATTAATCTCAATTCCACCCCATTTAAACCATCCTTTCTAATTTAACATCTCACTTCGTTAGTAACTAAGAATAAATCTCTGTGGGAAATCGAATGAAAAAATACTTATTACTTGCTACAAGACCATGTATGCTTGCATGTTCTGAGTGCTCTCACATCGCATTTTAATTTACACATTGTACACGCAACAAGTTTTTGGCGCCGCTGCCGAGGATTTTTTTTAGTAAACACGAAGTTTGTTAAGTTAGAAACACAAAAAGTAATATCTATTGGAGCTAATCTTCTTTCATTTCTTTTACAGGTACCAGCGGGTTAGTTTATGAATGAGCATTCAAGTAGCAATCTAGAGTTCAATCCTGAGCTTGAAAGACTTCTCAGGGCCAGAAACAAAGCTAATAAACGCCTTTTTAAACAACCCCTGGTAACTCAAAACATTGCTGACTCCGCGGATTCATCGCAATTCCTACAAACCGAAATGGAAAGACCACCTCTAAACCAAGCACCTGCCATTCGCAACCCCATCGAAATAGCGAATGACAAGGATAGTGCCATCCTCTCATACTTAGTTCCCATTCCTGGGGATCTTAATCCAAGCATTATACGCCCTGAGATTACTGCCAACTCATTCGAGTTAAAGCCAGTAATGTTCCAAATGCTGTCCACTGTGGGACAATTCTTTGGAGTGGAAAACGAAGATCCCCACAATCATCTGAGAAATTTCCTAGGAGTTAGTGATACTTTCCTTATCCCTGGAGTTTCCCAAGAAGCTTTAAGACTTTACCTGTTTCCTTACTCATTAAGAGATAAAGCCAAAACGTGGTTAAATTCCTTACCCTCTGGATCAATTGTCAATTGGACAGATTTGGCTGAGAAATTCCTAGTCAAATACTTCCCACCTGATAGGAATTCCAACTTTCGTGATGATATAATCAAGTTCAAACAAGCCGAAAACGAATCACTTCACGAAGCTTGGACAAGATTCAAAGATTTATTGCTTAAATGTCCACACCATGGCATTTCATGGTGTATCCAAATAGAAGTGTTCTTTAAAGGATGCAACCCCAACACAAGGCAAGTGCTGAATTCTTCAGCTGGTGGTTCCATGCTTTCAAAGAGCTACAATGAAGCCTATGAGATTTTGGAGAAAATCTCAGCTTCCCATTGTAGATGGTCAGACGATCCTGTAGAGCCTAGAAGAGCTCAAGACAAGGATGCACTTAGTGCAATGAGTAGCCAAATCAATGCCCTGACCAATCTAGTAAGACAAATGACTCAAACCAATCTCCAACCTAGTGTCAACACCGCAGCAGCCATTTCAATGGGTACATCAAATAGTCAAGGTGAGACACTAATCTGTGGGTTCTGTGGGGAAGAGCACTTGTATGATTTCTGCCCTGGGAATCCAGCCTCAGTCTGCTATGTTGGAAGCCAACAGCAGCCTAGGAACAACCCCTATTCTAACACCTATAATCCTGGTTGGAGGAACCACCCAAATCATTCTTGGGGAGGACAACAAAACACTAACCAAGCACAAAACCAACCAAGACCAAGTGGAACATCTGGTTTCACTCAACAAAATAACCAACCCATGTACCAAAAGCCATATAACCAACCAATAGGGCCATCAGTAGAGAATTTACTTAAAGAATACATTGCAAAAAATGATGCAACCCTACAAAGTCAGCAAGCCACCCTTAGGAGCTTAGAAAACCAAATAGGGCAATTAGCAAATGAACTGAAAAATAGGCCCCAAGGAAGATTGTCTGCAGACACTGAAGTACCAAGAAGGGATGGAAAAGAGCAAGTTCAAGCAATTGAACTTCGTAGTGGAAGACCATTGGTGAGCAACAATAGAGAAGCACCAAAGTGAGTAGAGAATGAAGAGTCTAGTGCTCCACTGGATTCTCTGCCAAACCATGATCAACCACCACCAAGCACAACAAGGGTGAGGCTGAAACCTATCATTGAGGAGCCAGAAGAAATACCAAGGCCTCCACCTGTCATTAGGCGACCTGAATTGCCTACATATGTGCCACCACCTCCATTCCCTAGAAGGCTGAAGAAAAAACAAGAACAGGAAGTAAACTTTAATAAGTTTTTAGAAATTTTAAAACAAGTGCATGTTAATATTCCTTTTGTAGAAGTTTTGCAATCTATGCCTTCTTATGTTAAATTCTTGAAAGATATAATTACTAACAAGAAAATCATTGGTGAATTTGAAACAGTGAATCTCACCGAGGAGTGCAGTGTTATACTCCAAAACAAACTACCAAAGAAGGAGAAGGATCCTGGTTCCTTCACCTTACCAGTCGAGTTGGGAGGCAAGCACGTGGGCAGAGCTCTTTGTGATCTGGGAGCCAGCATCAATCTCATGCCCTTGTCACTATTCCGCCAGCTTGGAATAGGGGAAGCACGTCCTACCACTGTCACCCTGCAGCTTGCAGACAGATCCATAGCATACCCTGAGGGTAAAATTGAGGATATACTTGTCAAGGTTGACAAATTCATCTTTCTTGTAGACTTCATCATTTTGGATTATGAGGCAGACAAGGAGGTACCAATCTTATTGGGCAGACCATTTCTAGCCACAGGTAGGGCTTTGATCGATGTCCAAAAAGGTGAGCTCACCATGAGAGTTCATGATGAGGAGGTTAAGTTTAGTGTCTTTAAAGCTCTAAGGTATCCCTCTGATTCTGAATCTTGTGCAAGTATGGATGTAGTAGATTCACTGATGGAAGAACAACTTGAGCATGAACTGTTAATTAAGCATGCTACTGACTATGTACAAGTAGATATAACTGACTTAAACATTTCTGAATTGATGGATATATATCTGTGGACAAACCTCTGCATGTTTGTAGGACTAATGACTTGTCTGAAAGAACCCCAAATCCTTTGAAACCATCAATTGAACATCCACCTTTGCTGGAATTAAAACCATTGCCTGATCATCTTAAGTATGCATATTTAGGAGAGCATGATACTTTGCCTGTTATCATTTCGTCCAAATTAAGTGAAAAGCATGAAATTGCGCTAATATTGCTGCTTAAGCAACATAAAAAAGCTATTGCATGGACGATTGCTGATGTAAGAGGTATTGGTCCTTCCTATTGCATGCATAAGATATTGTTGGAAGAGGAACATACACCTAGAGTAGATCACCAACGTAGGTTGAACCCCTCCATGAAGGAGGTAGTTAAAAAAGAGATTATCAAATGGTTAGATGCAGGTGTAAATTTTCCCATAGGCAACAGTCAATGGGTTAGTCCAATCCAATGTGTGCCTAAGAAGGGTGGAATGACTGTAATAGTTAATGAGAATAATGAACTTATACCAACTAGAACTGTTACAGGATGGAGAGTCTGTATGGACTATAGAAAACTAAACAAAGAAACAAAAAAAGATCATTTTCCTTTACCGTTTATAGATCAAATGTTAGATAGAATAGCTGGCCGAGCCTATTACTGCTTCTTAGATGGTTATTCTGGATATAAACAAATTACCATAGACCCTGTGGATCAGGAGAAAACAACCTTTACATGTCCCTTTGGAACATTTGCTTTTCGCAGAATGCCTTCTGGCTTATGCAATGCACCAGCAACATTCCAAAGGTGCATGTTGGCCATTTTCTCTGACTTAGATGAATCCATGATAGAAATATTTATGGATGACTTCTCAGTCATTGGTGATTCTTTTAATAATTGTTTAGAGAACTTCGGACAAGTCCTAGCTAGGTGTGAGGAGACCAACCTAGTCCTAAATTGGGAAAAATGCCACTTTATGGTGGAGGAAGGGATAGTCCTAGGACATAGAGTGTCTAGAGCAGGAGTAGAGGTCGATAGGGCCAAAATAGAAATAATAGAGAATCTAGTGGAACCTCAAAATGTAAAAGCTATTAGAAGTTTCCTAGGTCATGCAGGTTTCTATAGGAGATTCATTAAAAACTTTTCAAAAATCTCTAAACCGTTGTGTGAGCTTCTAGAGCTTAATAAACCATTTGTCTTCTCAAAAGAATGTTTCCTAGCATGGACAACACTTAAAGAAGCCTTAGTCAAAGCACCAATTATAGTAGGACCAAATTGGGACTTACCATTTGAGATGATGTGTGATGCTAGTGACTATGCAGTAGGGGTCATGCTAGGACAAAAAATAGATAAACTAACACATCCTGTATACTATGCCAGTAAGACATTGAATGAAGCACAATGTAATTACACAACCACGGAGAAGGAAATGCTAGCTGTAGTGTTTGCCTGTGAAAAGTTTAGGAATTACATTGTAGGAACTAGAACCATTGTGTACACCGATCACTCTGCACTAAAATATCTAATGAGGAAGGCAGATGCTAAGCCTAGGTTAATTAGATGGGTATTATTGTTGCAAGAGTTTGACTTAGACATTAGAGATAAAAAAGGAAGCGAAAATGTAGTTGCTGACCATTTATCTAGATTGCGAAGCAATTGCGAAAAAATTGCTGAGCCAGCAATTTCTGATGCCTTTATCGATGAACATGTCTTTGTGTTAGCACATCGTGATAACGATGAGGAACCATGGTTTGCAGATATTGCTAACTTCCTTGCCTCGCAGGTACTACCAACTTTCAAAGGAGGGCAAAAAAAGAAGAGGTTTCTACATGAAGCTAGGAAGTTCATATGGGACGATCCTACACTTTACAAGACATGTGCAGACGGATTGCTGAGGAAGTGTGTATCAGCTGCTGAGGCGAAGTCAGTGTTGCAGCACTGCCATACGTCTCCTTATGGTGGACATTTTGGTGGCCAAAGGACGGCTGCAAAGGTGTTCCAAAGTGGCTACTATTGGCCCACGATATTCAAAGATGCACACGATCATGCACACAGCTGCAATGAGTGTCAACGGACAGGTAACCTCAGTAGGAAGGATGAGATGCCTCTCACCTACATCTTAGAGTTGGAGCTCTTTGATGTGTGGGGCATTGACTTCATGGGACCATTCCCTCCATCTGCAGGTAATCTTTATATACTTGTGGCTGTAGACTATGTATCTAAATGGATAGAAGCCATAGCATGTCCCTCAAATGATGCAAAGACAGTAGTTAAGTTTCTAAATAGGCATATTTTTACAAGATTTGGTACACCACGTGCGGTAATAAGTGATGAGGGAACCCACTTTATTGATGGAGCGTTTTACCGCAGCGGAACGCGATTTCGGACCGATGATACTCTAATTTCATCAATTTAACAAATAGTAAACATGCTCAAAGCGACGAAAATAAGAAATGAGAAATACATACCCTTGTAGTTCCAATTTCTTCAAGCTCCGCCGCACGTTCCTCGTCACGAACTCTTCCGGCCTCTTCTCACGAACACCTCGAGGACCACCCCAGGTAGTCCCGCTATCCTCGGCGCCGTGCAACGGAGTTGTGGGACTCCGAAAAGAAGAGAAAAGAAAAGAAAAGAAAGGAGGAAGAAGAAGAAGAAGAAGACAGAGAGCTTTGAGAAGAAAATAAAACTCAAAATAAAATTTTCTAAAACAAAACTCTCAGCCAAATCGTGTACCCTTCTTCAACTCCAAAATTGAAAACCCATTTTCCATTTCCATCCTCTTTTTAATGTCTGGCCAACTTGTAACATATATATAACTTTACATATATATGTGTCTTGCTGCATGCAAGACATATATATATATATAATTATTATTATTATAATTAAAAATAATAATAATAATTTTATTTATTAAACTTTTTAATAAATAAAAAATATATATATATAATTATTAATTAAACTTTTTAATTAATAATTATTATTTAATTCAATATCAAATATTAATTAAATAATATGATTAAACCCGGTTTTCCGAAAACCGACTTTTTTACACATGAATCCTATTCATGTTTTAGGCCATTTCCATACTTAAATCATATTTAAATATGTCCATACTTAAATCATATTTAAATATGTCCATATTTAAATCATATTTAAATATGTCCATCCTCCTTCCATAAACCGAATTTGAACAATTCAAATTCTTTTTCTTTTTCTTTTCTTTTATACTGTTGCACGGCGTTATCCGAGCTAGCTAGGAGAACCTAAAGGACCTACAGATCATGAGCTCCAACGATACAAGATTATTCGGTCAAAACTCTTTTAACCCGAATCAATCAACATTCGTTAACCCCCGGAGACTCCACTATAGTCCGAGGGTTGCACTCTCTTCACTGTAGATATATTGTGTCCTCTGATATAACCGTCATCGGTTAGTCGACCCTTCACAGGTTGTTCGTAATCACAGCTGGGTCATTTAAACCGTTTAACCCTTGCATTACGTCTTGTTCCTTAAGTACCACTGACACCTCTAATGAACAATAGATCTGTGTTCCAACCAACAGATCAATAAACTCTCTCATCACATGAGAGTGTGAGCGCTCATTGTTCAAGTCCCGGAGTCAGCTATTAAGGGAACAACCTATCTACTAACCCTGAAGAGCGGGTTAGGAGTGAACTCCAATCTTGCTGTACTATGTCCCCAGCTACCTATTCGACTTTATCCCCAAGATGGTAGGCTTATTGAGTCGGCGCTAATGGGCAACTCTCACCCGTGCAAGTCAAAGGATACTATCGAATAAGCAGGAGTTCATAGCGAGCTCAAGATTGAGATCGAGTTACCTAGGCCATCAATATGTATAAGTCGGTCTCATCAGTAAACGGAGTTATAAAGAGAGAGCTACTTAATACGCGGTTCGGTCTTATGTAAACTCTTTACACAGGACGCTCTCACTTCTCACATCTCCATGTGGAACGATTCGGATCACATCGTCCTGTACAATACAAAGTGAGCCGCATCCAATAGTGTTACCAGGATAAGGTACCCAGCCTTATCCATATACTATAGACCGTTTTGACTGACTACTTGAGCCTGATCCACAATCATGTCATACATGAAGCTCAAGTACTCATATTCAGCCAAGGGTGTTGGTCATTGGTATAGGTTAAACCAAACACGTTTCACTTTATTCCAGTAAACTCTTTTACTAAATAAAACTAATAACTCTTTATTCTAAATAGAATATTTACAAACATAACAGTTTACAAAGCACGAGTTTTAGGACATAAAACCCAACAAACTCCCACTTGGACTTAAACGTCCGTGGTGTACATGTTAGGTGGAGAAAACTAATATATCATATATCAGAAGCTTTCTCCCACTGTCCTCTCCAGTAACTCGGAGCCCTAGACTCTTCTAGGTGTCTCTCAAACACTTTAGCCATGAGAGACTTAGTAAACTAATCAGCATGAAGTACTAAAAGGATTTCCATGTGACCATCACATCTCCTCATAGTACTAACTGCGAGCTCAACTTATAAACCTATTGCTGCTTCACAAGCTGCAAATAGACTTAGCTACCATCGAGGAATCAACAATACAACTCTTGTATTCTACTCCTCTAAGTACAAGGACAAAACATTAACCGGAATCCAATCCAATTGGACTAATAATACTGACAGCTCCCACTGCATAGCACATATTTGGTCATGTATCTCAAAAGATACATCTGACCTCCAATATGTAAATGCACTTGGGTGCATCTCGTATCCCCAACACTTGAGGTGTCTTAGGAAACCATTTCCATAGACCATCAAATATTGACAACAACTTATCAATAAAAGATTTTAGAGACAACACTAGCGATTTGTTCTTACGGCTCAGATCAACCTGAATCCTTAGAACAAACTAAGCCTACCTCCAGATCAACTATGTGGGAGTGGGTCGCTAGTTTATGCTAAAATGTAAGAAGTGAATCCTACATCATTCTCAATGACCAGGACAAAACTACGGGAATATATTATGAAAGCTTTAACATTGATTAAACACTTGTCCAACAAGTTTTATCAATGTAATGTTCAAAACCATAAGATTTGAAAAACAAACCTTATAAATCAGAATATATATGCTTATTTCAATTCATAAATGGATTGAAGAAGCTCGCAAACGATTTGCTCTTAATCCTGAATAATGTATCTCCCTGGTTGAGACTAATAGATACTCTATCAAGATAGCTAGTCTTGATATCCATATTTCATGTTCTATCAGATAGAACAGGGCAATGGATCCGAGTATACTATATAACTTATATCTGGCAACAAGAGATGAAGTTAATACACAATTAACCCCTTCTCTTTGGGACAATCCCTTTGCCAGAAAGTCAAGCCTTAGAGGTTTTCACCTCATAGACTTGGTCTGTAAACCTCTTGAAGATCCATGGCTTTGAGCCACTGGTTCTAGTTTATGAACTCACTGTCATCATCAATATGATAACTAGAGTCATACAACATACTAATACAGCAGGCCGAATTCTCTCATAATTCTCCCACTGCATTAAAACTTTATCAACACTTGAGAAGAACCAGCTAAACTAACAACCATTGTTAATTTATAATTTAGCTTTCAATAAAACAAGATAAGTCTTAACACTTTAGTTGTTACAAAGTTTAATAGAACACTACTTGTATACATCTTTTGTGAAATGAACCATTCATTTATAAAAACAAAAGATACTATATACATAAAGTGTTCAACAAAAACTTGAGTTTATAGACAATAATTACAACACTTGAAATTATTTCTATACAGACAACTAAACAAACTGCAAGCTCCCACTGTAGATACTGCAAAGACGTCTTCATAAGGCATCTTTGTCAAGAAACTGGCAAACAGGAACTAGTTTCCTGAAAAGAATAACAAACATTATTAGTGGTTCCTGAATCAACATTCAGGTATGACAATCATAATCCACATGAAATGTTTAGACAGAAGATAAATCATATTTACCTTGTCGTTCATTCTTTGCCTTTTTCTCCGCAAGGTATTTAGGGCAGTTTCGCTTCCAATGCCCTTCTTCACAACAATGAAAACACTTTCCACTGTGTGTAGCTTTAACCTTGCCTACTGTTGGGGTCTTGCCTTTCCTAGCATTTCTCTTCTTTTTGTGAATAATCTTATTACTCACAGTAAGAGGTTCAGATTTAGTCCCAGACCCAGACCCTTTCTGGAACTTCACAGAAGTGGTAACATTTACCTCCTTCTCCTTTCCTTTCGAGGTATGCAGGGACTTATAAATCTGAAGCTCGTTCAGAAGAGACGTCAGATTGTATTCTATCTTGTTCATGACCATATTGGTCCTGAAGTGCAGGAAACTCTTCGGAAGATATTCCAAGATAAATCCAACCTGACCTTGTTCGTCGACGGTTGCTTCATTTACTTCTGCAGTATTGAAGTACACCATCATGTTAAGGACATGTTCCCTAACAGAGGTTCCTTCAGCCATACGGAAGTTGTAAATGTGCTTGAGGGCTTCATACCTAAGAGATGAGGAAGGCTTTCCAAACATCTCTTGTAGTGAAGCCATGATTTCCTTAGCGGAAACCATCCCCTCATGCTTCCTTGACAAAACATCAGATATGCTTGCCAGGATGTAAACTCGAGCTTTATCATTAGCTCGAATCCAACCATCATATGCTTCACGAACAGTTCGTGAGGCATTTGAACCAGGAACCGAAGGACACTCCTCCGTTAAGACAAATCTTAGGTTGTCGAGTACCAAAACTGCATTAAGGTTCGACTTCCACGTCCCAAAATTTTCACCGGTTAATTTGTCGTGAGCTAACAACTGTATAAAAGAGCTCGACATGCTGAAAAAAGAATGTAAATCTATTAGTGAAACGGTTTTAACCTATTTAAACCAATTCAGAGGTTTAGCAGCAAATAAAGTACCCAAACTCTTTATTTACTAACAACGATACTTTAGTAAGTCAGAATGGTCCCTACCGTAGGGTAGGTGAGCACTCCTTTACTAAATCAAGACATTCTTGACTAAATGTTATCACCAGAATAACTCATATTCCTATAGCATCTTAGTTATCGTTTTTGGTCTGGATTTACTAACTCCTTAGCAAATCCCGTAAGTGTGACCCTCCATTTTTAGAACGCACAGAACGGCCCCAACATAGCAACCGTATGGAATGTCAGTGTTGGGAATGGCCCTATGTTTCTTTATCCATAAATGGTGGCTGAGGTGTTCGATCTCCCATGCCCAGCCCTCCGTTTGGATGGTGCCCCAAGGGCAGCCTGCAGGCAGAACATGGGAATCTCACGGTTCAATCCAACGGAGGAGACCACAGGAAGCACCGACGCACTTCCTTCTCCCACTTACTATAGACACTTACTCCATTCACCTTGCTATTGAAAGTTGCAAACACCACCCGTCTGGAGATGCCCCATATGGCATCATGAGGCCAAGCAAAATTCTCACGTTGTGAACTTTTAGGGAGTGCGTAGCCGGAGAGGGATATATCATATATTCCTTCTCAACACATCTACTAAGCATCGTGGATGGTTTTTAGGGTAAACACTCAGGTTTTATCCGGCTAAGAAAATAAAACCTTAAGTCTAGGCAAACTATTTACCTGAGATGTCTAGGTTATTAACAGATTTAATTAACCTCACACCTCTCCCGCACGCTCATAAAGCCTGGATAACTTTACTCAAGTACCGGATCGTCCCCAGGTAGGAGGTGTTCCGTAAACCGTCAGCTTAAATACCTCCAACCTCGAACAGGATTTCACCGGGTGAGTTTCTCATAACCTTAGCATTTACGAGATTTCGACCTATTCATCTAATGAACCTGATCGAACCATTAACCCTAAATGAACATGCTCTTTTCTTTGTTATAGATTTTAAAAGTCTAAGTCATTTTTACAACACTTGCAAAAACTAGACTTACTACAACAAACTTCTATATGCTTCTCCAACATACATTTGCTAAGGTATGACAAATTGAATATTTAACTTCATAATCAATATAACACTTATATCGATTATGCTCTTAAATATACAACTCCTAATTCATAAATTAATATAACACTTATATCAATTTTTATGAATTAAGCATGCATCCTATACATTATAACAATTATAACATACAATATGCATCTTAGTTGGATGTTTAATTTCATAATTAATATAACACTTATATTAATTATTCTACTAAGCAAACAACAACTAATTCATGAATTAATATAACACTTATATTAAAACCCATGAATTAAACATGCATCCTATATATATATTATAACACTTATAACCTACAATATGCATAAAACCAAGGCAACCTATGTTGTATATTTAATTTCATAATTAATATAACACTTATATCAATTATTCTATTAAATTAACAACATCTAATTCATGAATTAATATAACACTTATATTAATACTCATGAAGTCCCAAATATGCATACTATAAACTATAACACTTATCACATAATACCAATGCATGGAGCATGCTTCCTATGGTGGGATTTTAAATCTATATGGCATACGATATGCACATACAAACATGGAATTTAATTAAAACATACATTTGTAATGCATAATTAATTAAACACACTAAAGTGGATCGATTTTGGCATTTAGCAAGCAATAACTATTTTATTACAAGCTTGATCAACAAGCTAAGTCTTGAGCGGACTTCGAACTCTTCGCACCGCCTTTGACCAGCTTGCTTCCCCGAACGCTTCGGCCAATTTCTCTTCGAATTTCTCTTCGTATTGCCTAAAACGAGTTGAACTTATACCGAACATTTCGGGGCGCTCCAAACTCGAGCTTCTTTCACAAAGAAACCTATATGGACTCTAATGACTCTAAAAGTACAGACTCTTTAGCACGCATTAAAGCCCATACATTCTCGGGCAATTACAAATAATGAAAATCAAATAGAAACTATGCCAAAATCGATATTCACTTTAGACATCCATTCAGAAACAATTTCTAAATTAAAATACCCACCAACTTAAATTGATGCAAATTGAGTTAATCACAAAATCGCTCTGATACCAATTGATGGAGCGTTTTACCGCAGCGGAACGCGATTTCGGACCGATGGTACTCTAATTTCATCAATTTAACAAATAGTAAACATGCTCAAAGCGACGAAAATAAGAAATGAGAAATACATACCCTTGTAGTTCCAATTTCTTCAAGCTCCGCCGCACGTTCCTCGTCACGAACTCTTCCGGCCTCTTCTCACGAACACCTCGAGGACCACCCCAGGTAGTCCCGCTATCCTTGGCGCCGTGCAACGGAGTTGTGGGACTCCGAAAAGAAGAGAAAAGAAAAGAAAGGAGGAAGAAGAAGAAGAAGAAGACAGAGAGCTTTGAGAAGAAAATAAAACTCAAAATAAAATTTTCTAAAACAAAACTCTCAGCCAAATCGTGTACCCTTCTTCAACTCCAAAATTGAAAACCCATTTTCCATTTCCATCCTCTTTTTAATGTCTGGCCAACTTGTAACATATATATAACTTTACATATATATGTGTCTTGCTGCATGCATGACACATATATATATATAATTATTATTATTATTATTAAAAATAATAATAATAATTTTATTTATTAAACTTTTTAATAAATAAAATATATATATATATATAATTATTAATTAAACTTTTTAATTAATAATTATTATTTAATTCAATATCAAATATTAATTAAATAATATGATTAAACCCGGATTTCCGAAAACCGACTTTTTTACACATGAATCCTATTCATGTTTTAGGCCATTTCCATACTTAAATCATATTTAAATATGTCCATCCTTCTTCCATAAACCGAATTTGAACAATTCAAATTCTTTTTCTTTTTCTTTTCTTTTATACTGTTGCACGGCGTTATCCGAGCTAGCCAGGAGAACCTAAAGGACCTAACGATCATGAGCTCCAACGATACAAGATTATTCGGTCAAAACTCTTTTAACCCGAATCAATCAACATTCGTTAACCCCCGGAGACTCCACTATAGTCCGAGGGTTGCACTCTCCTCACTGTAGATATATTGTGTCCTCTGATATAACCGTCATCGGTTAGTCGACCCTTCACAGGTTGTTCGTAATCACAGCTGGGTCATTTAAACCGTTTAACCCCTGCATTACGTCTTGTTCCTTAAGTACCACTGACACCTCTAATGAACAATAGATTTGTGGTCCAACCAACATATCAATAAACTCTCTCATCACATGAGAGTGTGAGCGCTCATTGTTCAAGTCCCGGAGTCAGCTATTAAGGGAACAACCTATCTACTAACCCTGAAGAGCGGGTTAGGAGTGAACTCCAATCTTGCTGTACTTTATCCCCAAGATGGTAGGCTTATTGAGTCGGCGCTAATGGGCCACTCTCACCCGTGCAAGTCAAAGGATACTATCGAATAAGCAGGAGTTCATAGCGAGCTCAGGATTGAGATCGAGTTACCTAGGCCATCAATATGTATAAGTCGGTCTCATCAGTAAACGGAGTTATAAAGAGAGAGCGACTTAATACGCGGTTCGGTCTTATGTAAACTCTTTACACAGGACGCCCTCACTTCTCACATCTCCATGTGGAACGATTCGGATCACATCGTCCTGTACAATACAAAGTGAGCCGCATCCAATAGTGTTACCAAGATAAGGTACCCAGCCTTATCCATATACTATAGACCGTTTTGACTGACTACTTGAGCCTGATCCACAAGCATGTCATACATGAACCTCAAGTACTCATATTCAGCCAAGGGTGTTGGTCATTGGTATAGGTTAAACCAAACACGTTTCACTTTATTCCAGTAAACTCTTTTACTGAATAAAACTAATAACTCTTTATTCTAAATAGAATATTTACAAACATAACAGTTTACAAACCACGAGTTTTAGGACATAAAACCCAACATTTATAAATAAAGCTATGGAAAAGGTATTAGCTAAATACAACGTTAGACATAGAGTAGCAACCCCTTATCACCCACACTCAAATGGACAAGCTGAAATATCCAATAGGGAGATTAAGAAAATTCTTGAAAAAGTGGTCAAACCTAATAGAAAAGATTGGTCTTTTAAGTTAGACGATGCACTTTGGGCATATAAGACTGCATATAAAACACCCTTAGGTATGTCTCCTTACAGGCTAGTGTATGGAAAAGCATGTCATCTTCCCTTCAAATTGGAAATCAAAGCCTTTTGGGCTTTAAAAGAACTGAATTATTGCGTGACCGATGCTGGAACATTGCGGTCTCTGCAATTACATGAGTTAGATGAGCTAAGACATATGTCCTATGAAAATGCTAAAATGTATAAAGAAAAGACTAAAATTTGGCATGATAGTAGACTTAGGATCAAGGACTTTAAAAAAGGCCAGCATGTCTTATTATTCAACTCACGGTTAAGGTTATTTCCAGGCAAACTTAAGTCCAGATGGTCAGGTCCTTTTGTTATTACTAACGTCTTTGTTAATGGTGCTATTGAGATTAGAAGCCTACAGCACGGGCAGCCGTTTATGGTCAATGGTGCAAGGTTGAAGCACTACTATGAGGAAGGAGATGTGAAGACACTCTCGGCCTTCCTCCTATCTGAAGCTTGAGAAACAAATCGAGAGGGGATGAGTGACCACTGTGCTCATCCATCAGAAGGCCATGCCTTAGTTTTTTTTTCTTTCGTATTTTCGGTTTGTGTTGTGTGTTTTTTTTTTTATTTTAATTACGGATTTTTGTTTTAATTAGGTGGATTTTAATGGGAGATCTTTAAGAGGAGATCAAGGAGATGAATCAAGGGGAGAAGATCCACGAAGAAAATCGGGCTAAATTTAGGATTCGGTTTCTAAATCTTGCAACTCGAATCAAGAAAAATCCTAACGGCTAGGCGAATTTATTGCGGAGAAGTTGCTGAGTCCGCAACAGAAACTAGTCGTTGGAGGGCACTCAAGTACAAATAGCCGTCGTTGGATCCCTGCCCTCTACGTTTTCTCAATCTGTTGGACCTCAAAAATTCAGTCTTCTTCTTCCTCTGCATCTCCTACACTGAGATCCTCGAAGAACGACAATGGTATCCACGCGAGCAGACCGATCCACGCCCAAGAAAACATCGCCTGACGCAGAAGAAGCTGCGAGAGAGGCGCTGCTTTCCTTAGCAGACGCAGATGCTGCGCAGCCCTCACGGCCTCTGAAGCTACCAGTGCGAAGAAAGAAGTGAAGGTGGCTACTGAGGTTCCTGCTGGACCCTCTGATCCGGTGGGAACACCCAAGAAAAGGAAGTGGCGAATGGCGACGGATGATTCGCCAATCAGAGTGAGGAAGACTCCTAGCGAGGAAAGTCGTGGGAGTGGTCGTCCATCATATGAGATGGCCAGGCAGAGCCTTGAACCTTCGCCACAAACGCCGGAGCTTGAAGCTCCACCTGAAGAGCACCAAGACTCGGTGCAAAGTGACGAACCGGCGGAGGAAGATGAGGTATTCTCCCCCTTAAGGGAAGTCAGTCTTGACAGCCCTTCGGAGGGGGGAAGCAAGGACTCCATGGACGAAACGCTGGGAGATTGTCTCCAGCAGATGACCACTAAGGCACGACTAAAGAAGAGGGCCCCTGTGATCGTGAAAGGCAAGCGACCGAAGGCCTCCAAGCGAGCCAAGAAGAAGAAGGTTGGAGTTGAACCTTCTTTAAAGAAGATGAAGGTTGAGGCCGCTGAGTCGGCCAAAGCAAAAGAGAAGGGGAATAAGACGATGTACCCCGAAGACGAACCTGAAGCTGTGAGGTACGTCTCTAAGGACGCAGAGGCCAAGGGCCTCGAATTGAGGAAGAGAGACCTCCTCCATGAGCGAGGATTTATTGATGCATTGGCGGACTTGCCGCAATTCTTGCGCGCAGGGATCATCAACCATGGCTGGGAGGAGCTGTGCAGACCGCCCATTCCCGCCTATCCTGACATGGTGTATGACTTCTACGCCAACTTGACGCACCCTGAAGATGGTCTGTCCATGGTGAGGGGGATCGAGGTCGACTTCTCGGCCAAAGCCATCAATGAAGCTTATGCTCTCAAAGGGCATAAGTACACTGATTATGCAAGAATCGTCGAATCACCCTCTGCGGCTTTCTTGGAGGAAGCCCTGCAAGTAATAGGCAAACCTGAGGCGGCGTGGACAATCTCAAGAAATGGGAAGCACACAATGATGAGTGCGACCCTTAAAGACAAGGCAGCCGTCTGGTTCTCTCTTGTGCGCAGACGCATCTCACCTGTGACCCACGAGACGACTATTAATCAGGGGCGATCTTTGCTGCTGTATGCTATCATTCCGGGACTCACAATTGACGTGGGAGAAGTCATTGCCGCCTCCATCCACTACAAGAATTAATGGTTTTCCCGACGTTATGAAACGTCGGGAATTAGATAAAAAAAACCTCGTCGGGATAGGCGCGTGGGGAAAGGTGTTACCGACGCGGTAATTGGTTGGCGTCGGCAAAGAGGACAATTGTCGACGGCAAGCTGGCACGTCGCCATTTGTCTTATTTGCCGACGAGTACCTAACACGTCGGCAAAACTAATCTTTGCCGACGCCAACCAATGGCGTCGGCATTTCTTTTCTTTTTTCAAAAAAAAAATTATATATAAAAAAACTTATTTACAAAAAAACCAATATTCAAGTTTATTTTACAATTGAACCCAACATTCGTACAATATTCAAGTTTATTTTACAATTGAACCCAACATTCGTACAATATTCCAGTTTATTTTACAATTTGAACCAACATTCGGTACAATATTCAAGTTTTTCACAAAAATCAAAGTATAAATACTTAAACCATATTCTAGTAATGATGTCAAAACTTTTCAAATTTCTTTATCACGATCTTCCTGGTCGTTCATCATCGATCATGAAACACCTAATTCTGAAAACCAAAAAAAACATTATAAGTACTTAAACCATATACATATTAATCAAATTTTTCATAAAAATCAAAGTATATGAGATTACATATCAAAGTTAACAAAATCTCACAATCAATCAAGAACAATTAAAACCTCACTTTCCACAAAGATTTAAACAAAAAGGGAAGAGAAATCTTTTTACAAACTTTTAAAAATTTGGGTAGAGTTTGCTTTGAAAAACGGATAAAACACTTCTGCAATGAAAATGCACACTCCCAAGTAATCTATTCAAACTCCAAAATTACACCTAGTGTGCCTTCTAGTCAGTTTAGAAATCAGCCACAACAACATAACAAAAAAAGAACCTCAAATGAAAAACAAACTTAAACTTTTTCAATTTAAACAACAAAGATAACTTATAAATGAAAATCTAAACACAAATCCAGCTCATCCTAAGTCTTCCATGACCCTCTCCATAAACTCACAATCAATCATACTTTTAAACTCCAAACTAATCGCATTCATATTGCATACAAATATGAAATGTAATCAATCTAATCTATCTCATAGGACTAAACTTATTCACATATTTTGAACTTTACAAAATCTCATAAAATGCACAAAAATTCACTTAATCCAATATGATTAAACTTATTCACATATTTTGAATGTTTAATGGAACGAACCTACTTTTCAAAGACCGTTAACTCGGGTCATTACTACGAACAACAATTAAAACCTCACTTTCCACAACGATTTAAACAAAAGGAAAGGGAAATAAATTCCTTTTACAAACTTTTAATTTCAAGTTCTTCTTCCATTCAAAATCAACAAAATTAAATAGAGAAACCAAATCCAACTATGACCCTTTTCACAAACACTTCATAGGCAGATTAGGCAAACAACTAAATTAACCGTATACCCTTATGTTCTAATTCCTTCTCAATAGCATACCTATCATATTACTTTCCATCACTCACTCTCACATCTCAGCCAATATATTATAAATGTACCCTCTCAGATGGAAGCAGAGATGCTTCTCCACTCAATAAGTAGATAGACATAAGTCGCTCTTCAATGTATCAGGGCAACCAATAGACACTCCTTAGTCCTTGGTTATAATGTTTAAAAAGTACGGTCTACTAATTTATGAGATTTAACTAAGACAGTGTATGTGCACAATACAATCATAATGTGATCTCTCTCACTTTATTGCAAGAGATCCAGTTCCATTCTCTCGTTTGTTTATACATTATTTTACTTTTTAATATATAAACACTTTTAAGTGATTTAGTAAAAAGGTAAGGCACTCCATTAAAGTTCATTACACGAGATAACAAAAAGAATCAGGTAGTGCATGTTAGAACCCAAACCAGATGGAAAATCTATTGAGGTTTAAGAAGTGCAGCCCTAATCAGACATTCAAGACTAGAGCTTTGATGCTCTCCCAATGGCTTCCTGCAAAGACCAAAACTACCCTCATAGGCTCATCACTGTATGCCAACAATGTTAAATCTAGAACCTAATCCCCATAATCTAAAACCTATTCAATCAGAAATTTCCATAAACACATCATAAATTCAACATTGAAAATACATTGACATTTTCACAAACAATTTGCAGGCGTGACCCATAAACATCATAATTCAACTAGACTTTCAATTCAACTACACAAACAGTTGTGGAAAGAAAAGAAGAGAATTTTATCGATTCACAACCAGCGAAGGTAATGGAGAGGAATGAAGGAGACAGTGGCGGCGAGTAATGGAGAGATAGAGGAGACGGCGACAGTAATGGAGTGAGGGAGGAGACGTCGACGAAGCCTACGGCGGTAATATGGAGAGACGGAGGAGACGGCGGCAATGTGGAGAGACGGAGGAGACGGCGGCAATGTGGAGAGACGGAGGAGAAGGCGGCGTCGACGACGGTGGATAATGAAGAGACGGCGTCGAAGGGTAATGGAGAGAAGGGAGAAGACGGCGGCGGATTCGGAGGGGAGGAGACGGGGATTTGGGGATTTAGGGCTCACAGAACGCGAACGCGAATGAAGAAGACGAAATCGGGGTTTTTTAATTTCATACATTTACCGACGCGGTTTAAAACGCGTCGGTGAAGGACATGTTCGCGGACGCGGTGCTGGACAGCGTCGACATTTATCTATATTCACCGACGCGGTCCAAGACCGCGTTGGTAAATATAAATAAATAATGATATAAATAATAATAATAATTTATATTTACCGACGCGTTCTTGGACCGCGTCGGTAATGCCCCTTATTTACCGACGCACGTTGGGACGGCGTCGGCAAAACTAAATAATTATTTTTAATATTCATATGTTCCGACGCGGTTTAAAGCCACGTCGGTAATGTCATCTTTTTGCCGACGTCATGTTTGACCGCGTCGCCAGTTCTAACTATTTGCCGACGCGCGGTTGGACCGCGTCGGCAATAGGTACATTTACCGACGCGGTCCATTAAACGTCGGCAATAGTGGTAATTACCGACGAAGTTTATAACGTCGGTAATAGGTGGCGTCGGCAAAGCCATTATTTGTTGTAGTGATCACTGACTGTTCAAAGAAAGGTAAGGGGCAGCTCTTTTTCCCAAACACCATAACTAAATTGTGCTTACGTGCAGGTGTGCCAATGGAGAAGAATGAGAGGCAGTTGGCTTACACTGGCCATCTGGAGCTGCCCACAATCTTAAGGATGCGAAGGAGGGGCAACATGGAATTTGAGTTGGACGGCCTGGCTGCTGCACAATCGCTTTCCATGGCCTGCCTGATGGACCTGCAGCACAAGATGGCTCAGTGGGTTGAGTATGCACAGGCAAGGGACAAGGATGTAGCTGACTAGCTGGGGTGCATATTCCCTGCCTTCCCTACGGATCTGTTGAAGCCATGGGCGCCTCCTAGAGAAAGGAGAGATGAGGATGAAGATGTTTGAATGCCAATCTGAACGACATTCGAGGGAGTTTTTTGATCCCTCTTGAAAATAAAAAAGAAACTTGCTTTTCTGTGACCTGTGACCTGTTATTAATCAAATCCATGAACTGTTTTAGTTGTTTATTCGTTTGCTTAGGATAGTTTGCTTTTGTTTGATGGTATCTGAGTAGTTAGCTTAGTTAGTTTTGCTGTTTTGTGTAGTTATGGATGTCTGAATAGAGCAGGCTAGGAGCCTTGATCACTGCTAAAATTGCTCTGTAGGTTTCATTGCGGATTCTTTGCTGTGTCCGCAATATTTTGTTAGTTTTCGCATGCTATTGGATTACTATTGGATGGGTTGTTTCTGATTATATCATGATATGTTGCTATCTTACTGACTTCAATATGTACTTTATCTACTGAGCATGCTGGATGAGTGTTATAGTACACCCTTGATAGTTTAAATTAGTTTCCTTTCTTTCTCAGCATGCACCTCTGTAAGCCCTTCACATATTGTTTTTACAAAAGTTCTGCTTCTGTGCTATCTGTATTAAGAGGGTCATTCTATGCCTAGGAGTTTTAGATTTTACTTGTTTTGCCTTAGACTAGATGCTTCTAGGACAAGTTTAGGGGTGTGCCACCTCCGATTCTCATTGAGGACAATGAGGAGTTTAAATTTGGGGGAGGCAGCCTCTAGGCCTAGGAACATTCCTCTCTCCTTTTTTAGACATAAGCATTCTTCTTCTTTGAAACAAAAAAAAAAAAATGATGAAAAGAAAAATTTTTGAAAAACAAAAGAATAAAGAGTAGTGTCTCAAGTGAGGTGGCTGAGTAATCATGGCCATTTGTGTAACCCACAAGTGGCACTGCATCAAAAGGCAAACCAAAAGAGAGACTCTACTAAGAAAAGAAAAAGGGGAAAAGGAAAAACCAAGGAAGAAGAATGTATGCCTATGAGGTATAACTTATGTGCTTAGGTGTCCTGTATGAATGAACTCTGATCCTCAATTAGCTAAGCACAGGGCTGTAGCTTGTAGGTGTGTCAAGGGAGATGAATGTATATCCAATGTAGTGATGCCAGGGTTTAGGTTGTTCTATGGAATGTACTGCTGTTACTTGTGTGTACTAAGACTGACATAACTCTAAGAAATCTTAGGTAGCTTAAAAGAAAGACATTAGAAGCATGTACTGAGTCTGGGGTAAAGCAAGGAGGAATTTGGAAACTTAGGGATAGCTGCACAATGAACCTAATGACATAAGGCATATAGACTAGTTGTAGGAAATTTATAAAAGCAGTAGGTTTACAAGGCAAGAGAAATCAGAATAAGCAGAATGAGAAGTTAGTTTGGACTTAGAAGAGTGTCACAGGACAGCCATGCAATGGATAGTAAGCTTAGGAAAGTCAGCAAATAGTCAGATAGAGTGATAGCAGCCCAAGTAAGCCCTTATATTGCTCGAGGACGAGCAATAACTTAAGTTTGGGGGTGTGTTACGTCTCCAAAAGTGCATATTTTAGGGACTTATTTGCTATAGAATTGTGTAAACTCCTAAGCGTTTTTGTTAGAATTTAGTTTAAACATGTGCTTATATATGAGAATTTATAGAATGAAACTAAATCAGGACTTATGTGTAAAAGAAAGAAAAAAAGAATAAAAAACAAAGCTAAAGAGTTGAAATTCTGTATTGCAGAAACATTGCGAAAACATTGCTGTCTCCGCAATGTTTAAGTTGAAATTGTTAAGTTGTTCTAACCGTCCGCCGTTTTGTTGCGATCTTTCAGCCGCCCAATTTCTCTCCTGCTGCCACGTGGTGGGACGTCGTTTAGAATGGATGGTTCTCCTCGACTGAAGAGTACCTGCATAGAGCTATAAAAGGAGGTCAAGGGGGAAGGAGAACCACAAGCTTGGAAGCGTAGAACTCCCATCTCAACGCAGTTTTTTCTTGTTTTCTCTCCCGTTTGTTGGCGTGAAGGAATCAGCTGTTGGCATCGATAATCTGAGAGGAAGAAGAGAAGATCCTTCTTCTCTTCTGATTGGATTCATCCCCAAACAAAGCTCACCTTCGCCCTTCATCCGAGGCGCTTGCGACGAGGAGTTCACGCACACACTTTAAACTGCTTTCTACTGCTTTTTGCCTTCTGTTTTCTCTACTGCTTTCTGTTATTTACTTCTATTTGCTACTTCATTTCAATTCGTCTTCAATTGTTTAGTCTTTCCTGTTTTGTAATCGTTGCACATTAAGCTTTGAATCTCACGTAATAGAGGAATCATTTACCCACGTTGCAAGTTTTCTTATCACTTTCTGTTCTCCTTTACTTTCAGTTTACTTTGAATCATGTTTAATCCATTTAGTCTTTCCAACTCCACATCATCCATGAGTAACTAAACCACACAAGGGTCTGCTAATGATGAATCTATAGGTAGAAATACGTGAATTCAGCATGTAGGATAGCTTCAAATGCATTGAATGTATGTATGCTTCATCCCACGGGAAATTTCGATTGGCCATCCATTTTGTCCAAAGAACTCCTAACCTCTAGAAGGAGTAAGAGTTCAGAGTCGTCCATTCATGCTAGCCTTTCATGGTAGCCAGAAAACGACATAGGAATAGGCGTTTTCCTAGCACAATTCATTAACTTGCTTATATAAATAGATGCTTAAGCTTTACTTGAACATGAGTGAACTAAAGGATCTAATGCATGTAATCGAGAGATGCATGAGAATCAGTTAAATTGATGCATGATAAGTTGATCTACTGCTGAAGAATCGTATGAAAAGGCCTATAGAGGAGTCGTTCGTTGACCTTGTTTCCACACTTCACCCTTACAACGTTGTTAGTTAATTGCTAGAAAATTGATGTCTGTGCAATTTTCTTAGTTCTATTTTTGCCTTAGCCATTTTTTTCAGCTTTCTGTTTTGCGATTTTATTGCTAGATAATTGCTTTCTCCGCAATTCTTTTTATTCTACATTCAAGTTAATCTCTTACTTGTCTTTGCTTATGCTTGCATATCTCGCATGTTCTTTATTAGTTAGGCACATTAATCCCAATTCCACCCCATTTAAACCATCCTTTCTAATTTAACATCTCACTTCGTTAGTAACTAAGAATAAATCTCTGTGGGAAATCGAATGAAAAAATACTTATTACTTGCTACAAGACCATGTATGCTTGCATGTTCTGAGTGCTCTCACATCGCATTTTAATTTACACATTGAGCACGCAACATGCATCAATACTAATCAACCTATTGGAATCAAACTGTGCCCCCGATGATGATGATGAAGCTCTTGATCGTTTAGATCCTAATATTTTTATTTTCTTTTTCTTTCAAGAACACGAAGAACACGAAGAACACCAACCCAATAAACCCCCAAATTTCTATGCTCAAAACAACGAAAAATTCCCACAATACACTCAAATCAACTCAAAATTTCTCTACACAATCAACAAGAGAATGTAAAAGAATAAGAAAGTGTAGAAATTACCCTTGAAGAAAACCTTGGGGTTGGGCTTTGAATCCTCAAAAATGGTGGGAACGATCTTCAATCGAACATTCAAAGACCAAGGAACTCAAGATCGTTAGTTGTGGAGTGGAGATGAGAAGAAAATTGACAGATTTTTGGAGAGATTGGGAGATTTGGGCTGTAAATCGAGAGAGGAGAGGAAAGGAAGCTTAGGGTTTCAAATGGGGGAAAAGTTCCTCTATTTTTAGAATCTGGAAATTTATCTTCAGACTTCGTGATGGCGTCGAGACGCTAGGGCAACATCTCGACGCTGTCCTCTTGGGTTCTGACGCTGCAGAAAAGTTCGTAGCGTCGAGACGCTAACGTTGTCCTCTCCGTTTCTGACGCTGCAGGAACGTTCGGAGCGTCTCGACGCTGTCCTCTCGGTTTCTGACGCTGCATCAAAAGTTTGTAGCGTCGAGACGCTTGACCAGGGTCTCGACGCTGTCCTCTCGGGTTTCGTGCCTGCATCTTTTTTTTATACCTACAAAACAACCAAAACAAAAATTAGAGTAAAAAGAAAACATCTAACAAACAAAACTAACAACAACGAAAGAAAAGACAAACGAAATTGGGTTGCCTCCCAACGAGCGCTTTAGGTAACGTCTTTAGCTAGACGAAACGATGCATCATTCAGGTTCGTCCAAGTAAAGGCTCTCAGAACGTCGTTCCTCAATGCCACTTTAGTGTTTGACTCTTTGTCCATTGACCTTGAATGACTGTTCATCAGTGGCTTGCAGCTCGATTGCTCCATGTGGGAACACTTCTTTAATAGTAAAGGGACCCGACCACCTAGTTTTTTAATTTACCTAGAAACAAGCGTAAACGAGAGTTAAAAAGAAGTACTTGTTGTCCAGGTGTAAATGATCGTTGTTGAATTCGTTGATCATGCCATCTCGCTGTGCGTTCCTTGTATAGCTTGGCATTCTCATACGCTTGGCCTCGAAACTCCTCCAACTCATTAAGTTGTAGCAGTCGTTCTTCGCCAGGTTTCTGAGAGTCAAAGTTCAACTTCCTGATGGCCCAAAATGCTTTATGTTCGAATTCCACAAGTAAGTGACATGCCTTTCCAAACACCAATCGATACGAGGATGTACCAATTGGAGTTTTAAAGGCTGTACGGTAGACCCACAGTGCTTCATCCAATTTTAGAGCCCAATCCTTCCTGGTGGTGCGAACAGTCTTCTCCAATATCTGTTTTATTTCCCTGTTAGAAACCTCAGCTAGACCGTTAGTTTGGGGATGATAAGCAGTTGAAACTTTATGTCTAACTCCATTTTTGACAAGTAAAGCATTAAACAATTTATTGCAAAAATGAGATCCCCCATCACTAATGATAGCTCGTGGAGTGCCAAACTTGGTTAAGATGTTCTTGTGAAGGAACTGTAAGACAATACGAGCATCATTTTTCTTAGTGGCAATTTCCTCAACCCACTTAGACACAGAATCTACTGCA
Source organism: Herpetospermum pedunculosum (assembly GCA_028017165.1). Lineage (NCBI taxonomy): Eukaryota > Viridiplantae > Streptophyta > Magnoliopsida > Cucurbitales > Cucurbitaceae > Herpetospermum > Herpetospermum pedunculosum. Next base: position 38,222,694 of record CM051522.1, read on the forward strand.
ACTAAAATATATAGATAACCATGGGAAGAGGGAAAAAGACCCATAAAATGCATTCCCCAAACATCAAACAACTCAACCTCAAGAATAGGAGTTAGGGGCAATTCATGGTGTCTCGAGATATTACCTGTTCTTTGGAACCTGTCATAAGTCTTAACAAAAGTATAACAATAACGAAAGATAGTAGGCCAATAAAAAACCAGATTGCAATACCTTTGCGGCAGTACGTGTGGGTCCAAAATGACCACCATAAGGAGAAGAATGACAATCATGTATGATTTTAGCTACCTCTTCATGTGGAATACACCTTCTGGTTAATTGGTCTGAATAAACCTTAAAGAGCAAACGGTCGTCCCATAAGTAAGACTTGACATCATGGAGAAATTTCTTCTTCTAGTGAGACTTCAAGTCTGGTGGCATCACCCTTCCTGCAAGGAAATTAAAAAAATCAGCAAACCATGGGATGGTTGATTCTACCTGATATAATCGCTCATCAGGAAAGACTTATGTGATGGGAGAGGTGTCTTGGTGGCTTTCATGCTCAATGCGAGACAGATGGTCTACAACAACATTCTCACATCCTCTCCTATCCTTTATGTCAAAGTCAAATTCCTGTAAGAGAAGAACCCATTGGATCAAGCGAGGTTTAGCATCTTTTTTATCAAATAAATAACGAAGGGCCGCATGGTCAGTATGAACAATGACTTTAGTTCCTAACAGATAAGACCTAAATTTATCAAAAGAAAACACAACATCAAGCATTTCTTTTTCAGTGGTACTGTAATTTTGTTGTGCATTGTCCAAAGTTCTATTAGCATAGTATATGGCCCTAAAAAGTTTATCACGACGTTGGCGTAAGACTGCTTCTACAACAAAATCACTAGCATCACACATAATTTCAAAAGGTTGACTCCAATCAGGTACAACAATAATAGGTGCACTAGTCAACTTTTCCTTTAACAGATTAAATGCTAGCAGACATTCATCAGAAAATACAAAAGCATAATCTTTTTCAAGAAGATTGCATAAGGGTTTTAATACTTTAGAAAAATCTTTAATAAAACGACGATAAAAACCTGCATGCCCAAGAAAACTACAAACTCCCTTCACATTTATTGGTGGAGGTAATTGCTCAATAGCTGAAATCTTCGCTCGATCTACTTCCAAGCCTTTTTCAGAAACTTTATGGCCCAAAACTATACCTTCAGTAACCATAAAATGGCATTTTTCCCAATTTAAAACAAGGTTAGTTTCCTCACAACACTGCAAGACAAGAGAGAGGTTAGCTAAACATAAGTCAAATGAAGATTCAAAAACTGAAAAATCATCCATAAAAACCTCCACAATGTCCTCCACCATGTCATTAATTATGGACATCATGCAACGCTGAAAAGTGGCTGGAGCATTACACAGTCCAAATGGCATTCGCCTGAAAGAAAACGTACCATAGGGACATGTGAATGTAGTATATTCTTGATCCTCAGGAGCAATAACAATCTGATTATAACCTGAATAACCATTGTTACCTCGCCAAAAGTACATTATTTAGGGCTATATTTACCTTCAAATCTTGTACATTCTTGAGTGTTTTTGTTAAGAGTTAGCTTAATGTGTGCTTAAATGCGAGAATTTGAGGAATGATGCTAAAATTGGAGTTATTTGGAAAATGAACGAAAAAGGATGAAAAACGGTGCAAAACAAGCTAAAATGTACATTGCAGGAAACTTTGCTGAAATATTGCTGAAGCCGCAATGAAGCATTGCGACCCTCGCAAGGAAACAGTCATGCTGCTGCAATTTCTTCCCAGCCGTCAGCCTTTATTGACTGAGTTTTTCCAGTCGTCAACTCTCCCTGCTGCTGCCACATGTCAAGCTTGACTACCTCACAAAGATGAATGGTGATCCACGATTATTGAGCAGCCTTTTGCAACCACCTAGAGGCTATAAAAAGAGACGGATGATGAAGGGGAAAGATAGCTTAGAAGCGTGGAGATCTCAGTTGCAAAGCAATCTGCAGACGAAATTTCCTTCTCCCGTTTGTTGGAACGAATAAATCAGCCCTTGGCGTCGATGATTCGAGAGGAAGAAGAGAAGATTTTTCTTCTCTTCTGATTGAATACATCCCCAAGATCAGCTAATCTTCTCCTTCATCCGAGGAGTTTGCAACGAGGAGATCCGTGCACTTTTACAGTTTTTCTTATTGTTTTCTCTCTATTGGTTTCCATTTGCAACATTGATCTGAATCCTTACTTCTACACCCCTTATTCTTTACTGCTTTCGAACATTTGCACGTCTGTTTATGAAGTATTTATATTCGGTTTTTAAAGAGTGATCAATTAAGTCTTGCTTGAGTTCTTCATTTTGTTATTTCTTATTCAATTGTTTTTACTAAGCTCTCTAAATCATGATCAATCAATCCATCTCTTTTAATTCTTTGAGAAGCATGAGTAACTAATCTAAGAAGGGTCTGCTAAAGATGAATCTGTAGGCTAGAAAGACGAGAATTCAGCATGTAGGATAGTATGATTGCAGTGAATGTATGTAAGCTTCATCCCACGGGCAATTTCGACCGGCCATCCATTTTGTCTAAAGAATTCCTAACCTCCGGAAGGAGTAAGAGTTCAGAGTCATCCATTCATGCTAGCTATTTATGGTAACCAGAAAACGACCTAGGAATAGGCGTTCTCCTAGCACGTTCATTAGCTTGCTTTTATAAATAGGTGTTTATGTCTTACTTGGATATGAGTGAACTAAAGATCTAATGCATGTAATCGAGAGATGCATGAGACTGAGCTAAAACGATGCATGATATGTTAATCTACTGCTGAATGATCGTAGTTAAGTGCCTATAGAGGAGTCTTAAGTCGACCTTGCTGCCTTACTTTACATTAAAAACATTTCTAATTTATTGCTAGATTATTGCGAGAACCGCAATAAAACATTCCTGCTTTTTGCCTTAGTCTTTTTATTAGCTTTTTATCTTTGCGATTTTATTGCTAAATAATTGCGAAACCCGCAATTATTCTTCTTCACATTATAGCTTTATCTCTTTACTTGTTTGGTTTTTACACTTGCTTGCTTCTTGCATTCTTTATTATTTTGGTACATCAACCCCAAATCTACCCAAATTAAGTTACCTTATCTAATTTAGCACCTCATCTCGTTAGTAACTAAACTCAATCTCTGTGGGAAAACAAATTAAAAAATACTTATCACTTGCTGCAGACCATGTATGCTTGCATGATCTGAGTGCTCTTCGCATTACATTTTATTTACACACTGAGCACGCAACAAGTTTTTGGCGCCGCTGCCGGGGATTTTGTTTAGTAAACACGATTTGTGTTATTTTAGAAGAATTTAATTTAGTGGATCTAATCTTTTGCATTTATCTTACAAGTACTATAAAGCTAGTTTATGAATGAGTTTCCCAATCACAATTTAGAATTTGATCCTGAACCCGGAAGGACTTTAAGGGCCAGAAACAAAATTAAGAAACATCGTTTTAAACAACCAAAACAAACCGTACTTCAGCACATTGCGGACCACACAGAGTCATTGCAATCTCAACAAGCTGAAATGGATAGAGCAGAAGAAGCACCCAACCGAGCACCTCTCATTCGCAACCCCATTGAAATTGCATATGATAAGGATAGTGCCATTCTTTAATACCTTGTACCAATGCCTGAGGAGCTTAATCCGAGCATCACACGCCCCGAGATTACAGCTCACTCATTCGAGTTAAAACCCGTCATGTTTCAAATGTTGTCCACGGTTGGACAATTCTTTGGAGTGGAGAACAAAGACCCCCACAATCACTTGAGAAACTTCCTATGAGTAAGTGACACATTTGTCATCCCAGGAGTGTCTCAAGAGGCCTTAAGACTTTACCTTTTCCCATATTCATTAAGAGATAAGACCAAGACGTGGCTGAATTCCTTCCCCTCTGGAGCAATTGTCAATTGGACAGATCTTGCTGAGAAGTTCCTAGTAAAATATTTCCCTCCAGATAGGAACTCCAACTTTCGTGATGCTTGGACTAGATTCATTACATGAGGCTTGGACTAGATTCAAAGACCTATTACTCAAATGTCCACACCATGGCATTCCATGGTGTATTCAAATTGAAGTGTTCTTTAAAGGATGCAACCCCAGCACGAGGCAAGTGTTGAATTCCTCAGCTCGAGGTTCCATGCTATCAAAAAGTTACAATGAAGCCTATGAGATTTTGGAGAAAATCTCAACATCACATTGTCGGTGGTCAGACGACCCTGTAGAGCCAAACAGAAGGAAGGCTCAAGACATGGATGCAATTAGTGCAATGAGCAGCCAAATCAATGCCCTGACCAACCTAGTAAAGCAAATGGCTCAAACCAATATTCAACAAAGTGTCAACACCGCGGCAGCTGTTTCAACAAGCACAGCAGTAGCCAACCATGTATGATTTTTGCCCTGGGAATCCATCATCGGTGTGTTATGTTGGAAGTCAACAACAACCAACGAACAACCCCTACTCGAACACATATAACACCAACCAAATACAAAATACCAACCAAATACAAAATCAACCAAGACCGAGTGGAACATCTGGTTTCACTCAACAAACTAGTCAACCCCCTTATCAAAAACAATATGGCAACCACCAACCAATGGGGACGTGGTAGAGTACTTTTGGGGTACTCCAATTTCAAGCTGTCGAGGCTTGCCAAAATAACATTTATAATTTCGCTACAACTGAGCTTTGCAGCTAGTGGTAGTCGGGTCGATCCATAGGGAACCTAAATTATTTCCTCCTAATTAAATTCTATTTGCTTTTATTTAAACTCAAACTAAAACGATAAAGTAAAGCATTAAAATAAATGGGGGATTGGTTATGGAAAAATAAAGGAAAGCATCAAAAGTAGCTAACGGTAAATTAAATCTAATTACATGTGCTCCTAATTTTAAGGGTCGGGGTTGACCTTGATGCGACTCGATTCATTGGGATTCAAACATACTTAGCAAGAGCATAATTGAACACGTAATTTACTTGCACGAAACTACTAATACAAGTAACCCAAATAATTAATTAGAAACGTGGAGTGCTAAGTGGACTATTCTTTAATTAATCTAAGGGGATCAATCCTAAATTAAATAAAGAATAGAGACGAATGTTCGATTCTAATTAAACGTGGCAATGAATCAACAGGGGGCCAACGCCACCCATATTGACTAATTGACAGTAAGGGCACTACGACGGATGTTTAACTAGGAAGCCTGAGTTAATATTCCGATTTATCTATTCCTTCAAAATAAATTGCAACCAAAGATCAACTGGAAACCCACATTACCTATGGCTCAACTTATCCGTGTTACTTGGCGATTAAGAGAGGCACGACATCATAATCTTTAACAATCAAACATGCTGGAAATCAAGGGTGCCTAGTCCTAAATCATTCAAACACATTCATGTGATATGCTTAGAAGAAATAAATTCGCCCAATCAGTCATGCTAAGTTACGAAATTAAGAACGAACCCTCATAAATCGCATCAAAATTCACCCCTAACCTCAAATTAGAGCACTTACCTTGCTCGGGATGAAAACCAAGCTAAATAAACCAAGTCCTTGCTTTGATATAGAAGAAAAGGGGGGAAAACCCCAAAATTCTAGAGAGAAAACGGCCAAAACAAGCCAAACCCGAGACTGAATGCCCTAAAAATCGTTAAAATATGGGTTTTATACAGTCGGAGCGTCGAGACCCTACAGCAGCGTCTCGACGCTCGTACGGAAAATTTCAGCGCCTGTTTTCGAGGTAGTGTCAAGACCCTACAGCAGCGTCGACGCTGTGTATGTGCCTGAAGGAAAATAATTCAAAATTCTATCCTCCTCTGGACTCGAACTCAAGCCTGTCAACTTGCCAAATTCCTCCTGCACCACTAGACCACTTATCACAATTGAGATACCATTTGATTAATTAATATACATAGTATAAACACTCAGAATGATTAATCAAAATTATCCTCTAAACGTTCTTTTAAGCTCTTAATTAATTCAATGGTCTGATTTACCCCTAAGTAGTTAAATTATACAAAATATATTAATTAAGCACAATTAATTACTTAATTCGCAAGACTTAGGAGCTAAATATTAGCACTTTTTTATTGCTATCAGGACGTCAGTGGAGAACTTGCTGAAGGAGTACATAGCGAAGAATGATGCAACTCTACAAAGCCAGCAAGCAACACTGAGGAGCTTAGAAAATCAAATAGGGCAGTCAGCAAACGAGCTGAAGAATAGGCCCCAAGGCAGATTGCCTGCAGACATAGAAACCCCAAGAAGGGATGGAAAAGAACAAGTTCAAGCCATTGAACTTCGAAGTGGACGACCATTGGTGATCAACAACAGAGAAACACCAAAGCGAGTAGAGAATGAAGAGTCTAGTGCTCCACTGGATTCTCTGCCCAATCTTGATCAAACACAATCAAACACAACAAGGGTGAGGCTGGAACCTATCATTGAGGAACCAGAAGAAATTCCTAGACCTCCCCTTTGTTGGGTTTTATGTCCTAAAACTCGTAGTTTGTAAACTGTTTGAATGTATATATTTTATTTCAATAAAGTTGTTATTGAATTTTAGTGAATTGTGTTTGTATTAATCTATACCAATAACTAACACCCATGGCGATAATATGAGTACTTGAACTTCATGTGTGACATGAATGTGGATCAAGTTCAAGTAGACAGCCAAAATGGTCTATAGTATAGGGATAAGGTTGGGTACCTTATCCTGGGGACACTATTGGACGCGGCTCACTTTGTATAGTACAAAACGATGTGATTTGAATCGTTTCATGTAGAGACATGTGAGTGAGGGCGTCCTGTGCAATGAGTTTGCACAAGAACGAACCAAGAAATAAAGTCGCTCTTTCTTTATAACACCGTTTACTGTAAAGACCGGTTTTTTCATATGATGACTTAGGTAACTCGATCTCAATCCTGAGCTCACTATGAACTCCTGTTTATTTGACCTTATCCTTTGACTTGTACGGGTGAGAGTGGCCAGATCGCCGACTCAATAAGCCTACCATCTTGGGGATAAGATCAAATAAGTGGCTGGGGACATAGTTGTGCGAGATGGAATTCACTCCTACCCGTTTTAAGGGTTAGTAGAGAGGTTGTTCCCTTAAGTTCTGACTCTAGGTCTTGAACAATGGGCCCATCCTCTCCTGATCAGGGAGGAATCTGATTTGATGGTTGGACCACAAATCAATTGTTCATTAGAGGTGTCAGTGGTACTTAAGGAACAAGATATAATACAAGGGTTAAACGGTATAAATGACCCGTTGTGATTACGAACGACCTGTGAAGGATCGACTTACTGATGATAGTTATATCAAAAGGACACAATATATCTACACTGAGGAGAGTGCAGCCCTTGGACTTTAGTGGAGTCTCCGGGGGTTAACGAATGTTGGTTAGTTCAGTTGAAAGAGTTTTGACCGGATAATCTCGTATCGTTGGAGCTCATGATCTCTAGGTCCTTACGGTTCTCCTGGCTAGCTCGGATAAAGCCGTGAAACAATATAAAAGAAAAGAAAAGAATTTGAATCGTTCAAATTCGGGTTTGTGGAAGAATATGGACATATTTAAATATGATTTAAATATGAGATTGGTCTACAATATGAATTGGATTCATATGCAAAAAATCGGTTTTTGGAAAACCGGGTTTAATTATATTATTTAATTAATATTTGATATTTTATTAAATAATATTAATTAATATATATATATTTTTATTAATTAAAAAGTTTAATTAATAAAATAATTATTATTATTTTTAATAATAATAATATATATAAATATATATATATATAAATATATATATATAAATATATATATATATAAATATATATATATATAAATATATATATATATATATAAATATATATATATATAAATATATATATATATATATAAATATATATATATATAAATATATATATATATATATATATATATATATATACATGTGTCTTACATGCAAGATGTAAGACACATGTAATATATATACAAGGTATATATATATGAATCGTTAGATCAATTAAAAAAAAAAAAAAAAAAAAAAAAAAAAAAAAAAAAAAAAAAAAAAATGGAGTGCCTTTAGGGTTATTCAAAATGAAATTGAATTCTCAATTTCATTTCTTCTTCTTCTTCCTCGGCCTCTGCTCTCTGTTTAAAGAAAAAAGGTTTTTCTTTAGTGAGTTTCTTCCCTCTTTTCTCTTGTAAAAGGAGTCCCACTCCGTTTCTCGGCCTGAGGATAGTGGGACTACCGTGGGTGGTCCACGAAGATTTCGTGAGAAGGCTCGTTGAGCTCGTGAGGAGCTTCTGGAGGTGAAAATTGAAGAAATACGAACGACAAGGGTATGTGTTCTAATTTCTCTTTTTCATTGCTTTTGCATGTTTCCGTTTGTTTAAATTGATGAAATTAGAGTGTCTATGATCCAAATCGCTTCCGCTGCGTGCCATGCGCTCCATCAATTGGTATCAGAGCGTTTTTTGCCACTCAATTTCTATCAATTTAAGTTATGGTGGGTTTTATTTTAGAAATTGTTTCTGATTGAATTCTAAAGTGAATATCGATTTTGGCATAGTTTCTTTTTGAATTTCATTATATGTAATTGCCCGAGAATGTATGGGCTTTAATGCATGCTAAAGAGTCTGTATTTTAGAGTCATTAGAGTCCATATAGATTTCTTTTTGAAAGAAGTTTGAGTTTGAAACTCGCTGAAATGTTCGGTGTAAGTTCAAACTCGTTCTAGGCAATACGAGGAGAAATTCGAAGAGAATTTGGCCGAAGCGTTCGGAGGAAGCAAGTTGGTCAAAGGCGGTGCGAAGAGTTCGAAGTCCGCTCAAGACGTAGCTTGTTGTTCAAGCTTGTAATAAATTAGTTATTGCTTGTTAAATGCCAAAATCGATCCACTTTAGTGTGTTTAATTAATTATGCATTGCGAATGTATGTTTTAATTAAATTCCATGTTTTTATGTGCATAACGTATGCCATATAGATTTAAAATCCCACCGTAGGAAGCATGCTTCATGCATTGAAAATATGTTATAAGTGTTATAATATATCGTATGCATATTTGGCAATTCATGAGTTTTGATATAAAAGTTATATTAATTCATGAATTAGTTGTTGTTAGTTCAATAGAATAATTGATATAAGTCTTATATTAATTATGAAATTGAATGAAAAACATAGATTGTCCTAATTTTATGCACATGGTATATTATAAGTGTTATAATGTATAGGATGCATGCTTAATTCAGAGTATTGATATAAGTGTTATATTGATTATGAATTAAGAGTTGAATGTTTAAGAGCATAATCGATATAAGTGTTCTATTTATTATGAAATTAAATATTCAACTTGTCATGCCTTAGTGTTGCATGTTTGAGAAGCATGTAGAAGTTTGTTGTAGTTAGTCTTAGTTTTCCAAAGCGTTGTAAAATTGGCATAGACTTTTAAAATCTATAACAAAGATAAAGGCATGCTCACTTTGGGTTAAATGTATCGTTCCGTTTCATTAGATGAATAGGTCGATATCTTGTAAATGCTAAGGTTACAAGAAACTCACCCAGGGACATCCTGTTCGAGGTTGGAGGTATTTAAGCTGACGGTATACGGAACACCTCCTACCTGGGGACCATCCGGTACTTGAGTAAAGTTAACCCGACTTTATGAGCATGCGTGAGTGGTGTGAGGTAATAAAATGTTTATCACCTAGACATCATAGGTAAAAAGTTTGTTGTACCTAGACTTAGGTCTTATTGTCTTAGCCGGATAATGCCTGAGTAATTTACCCATTCCGTCTTAAAATACTTAGTAGAGGTGTTGAGAAGGTATATATGATATATCCCTCTCCTCCTACGTTCTCTGTTAAGTTCACACCGTGAGAACTATGCTCGGCCTCGTGATGTCAATAGGGCATCCCCATTCGGATGGTATTTGCATAATTCAAGAGCAAGGTGAATGGAGAAAATATTTATAGTAAGTGGGAGAAGGAAGTATGTCAATACATCCTGCGGTCTCCTCCATTGGATTGAACCGTGAGATTCCTATGTTCCGCCTGCTAGGTGCCCACAAGAGGTACTGATCCATTCGAAGGGCTGTTTCATAGGAATCGGAACATCTCAATCACCATTTATGGATAAAGAAACATAGAGTCATTCCCAACTTTGACATTTCCATTCGGTTGCATCGTTGGGGCCGCCCTATGAATTCTAAAAATGGAGGGTCACACTTACGAGATTTGCTAAGGAGTTAGTAAATCTTGACCAAACAGCGATAACTAAGATGCTATAGGAATATGAGATATTCTGGTATTAGCATTTAGTCAAGAATGTCTTGATTCAGTGAAGGAATGCTTGACTGCCCCTCGGTAGCGACCATTCTGACCCACTGAAGTATCGTTGCAGTTTAATAATGAGTTTTGGGTACATTATTATTCTTTGCTAAATTCTTGATTGGTGTGTAAATTAGGTTAAAACCTTTTCACTAATATTTTTTCATTCTCTTTTCAGCATGTCTAGCTCTTTCATTCACTTACTAGCTTCCGATAAGTTAACCGGTGATAACTACGCGACCTGGAAATCGAACTTGAATACGATTCTCGTTCTAGATGATCTCGGGTTCGTCTTATCAGAGGATTGTCCTCCCCCTCCTAGCTCGGATGCGACTCGAACTGTTCGAGAAGCATATGATAGATGGACAAGGGCTAATGATAAAGCCCGAGTCTATATCTTAGCCAGCATATCTGATGTGTTAGCTAAGAAGCACGAGGATATGGTTTCTGCTAAAGAAATCATGTCTTCATTACAGGCGATGTTTGGACTACCGTCCTCATCGGTCTGTCATGAAGCTCTCAAATACGTTTACAACTCTCGCATAAAGGAGGGTACCTCTGTTAGGGAGCATGTCCTTAACATGATGGTCCACTTCAATGTGGCGGAAGTAAATGGAGCTACTATTGATGAGTCAAGTCAAGTAAGCTTTATCATGGAATCTCTTCCGAAGAGTTTTCTTCAGTTCAGAACAAATATGGTAATGAACAAGATAAAGTATAATTTGACTTCTCTTCTCAGCGAGCTACAGACCTATCAGTCCCTTCACACTTCTAAAGGAAAAGAGAAGGAGGCAAACGTTGTCACTTCTAGGAAATTCCAAAAGGGGTCGTCTTCAGGGAGTAGGTCTGAACTTTCTTCTATTAAGAATAAGAGTATTCAAAAGAAGAAGAAAGATAAAAGGAAGGGAAAAGCATCTGCTGCTGGCAAGAGCAAGACTAGATCTAAAGACAAAGGAAAATGTTTCCATTGTGGTGTAGATGGGCACTGGAAACGGAATTGCCCAAAGTATCTTGCAGAGAAAAAGGCTGAGAAGGAAAGACAAGGTAAATATGATTTATTTGTTGTCGAAACATGTTTAGTAGAACATGATTGTCATACCTGGATACTTGATTCAGGAGCTACTAACCATGTTTGTTCTTCTTTTAAGGAAACTAGTTCTTATCAGCCACTTTCTCGAGCTGAGATAACTCTCAGAGTTGGAACTGGAGAGGTTGTCTGAGCTAAAGCAGTGGGAGCTGTAAAGTTGTTGTATAGAGATAGTTTCATTTTACTAGAAAATGTACTCCTGGTTCCTACTTTCAAGAGGAATCTTGTATCTATATCTTGTTTGTTAGAACAGTTGTATAAAATATCTTTTGTTCATAATGAAGCGTTCATTAGCAAAAGAGGTGTACGTATTTGTTCTGCGAAACTTGAAAACAACTTGTATGTGTTAAGACCAACCGAAGCCAAAGCTATTTTGAACACTGAAATGTTTAAAACAGCTGAGACTCAAACTAAAAGGCAGAAACTTTCTCCATGTACTTATCTTTGGCACTTAAGACTAGGTCACATTAATCTCAATAGGATTGGGAGATTGGTTAAGAATGGTCTGCTAAATCGTTTAGAGGACAACTCTTTACCGCCATGTGAGTCTTGTCTTTAGTGCAAAATGACCAAACGATCTTTTTTCTGAAAAAGGTCATAGGTCCAAAGAACCTCTAGAAATCGTGCATTCGGATCTCTGCGGTCCTTTGAATGTCAAAGCACGAGGAGGGTATGAATATTTCATCAGTTTCATTGATGATTATTCTAGGTACGGTTATCTTTATCTAATGCATCATAAGTCCGAAGCTCTTGAAAAGTTCAAAGAGTATAAGGCAGAGGTTGAGAACACATTAGGTAAATCGTTAAAAACACTCCGATCAGATCGAGGTGGAGAGTATATGGATTTGAGATTCCAGGACTATATGATAGAACATGGAATAGTATCTCAACTCTCAGCGCCAGGAACACCACAGCAGAATGGTGTGTCCGAGAGGAGAAATAGAACCCTGTTAGACATGGTTCGATCTATGATGAGTTATGCTCATTTGCCTAGTTCGTTTTGGGGATATGCAGTAGAGACTGCAGTATATATTTTGAACATGGTTCCCTCTAAGAGTGTTTCTGAAACACCTTATGAGTTATGGAGAGGGCGTAAAGGTAGTTTACGTCACTTCAGGATTTTGGGGTGTCCGGCACATGTGCTAGTACCCAATCCAAAGAAGTTGGAACATCGTTCAAAATTGTGCCTATTTGTAGGTTACCCCAAGGAAACGAAAGGTGGTCTATTTTACGATCCTCATGAGAACAAGGTACTAGTATCGACTAATGCCACGTTCTTAGAGGAAGACCACATGAGAGATCATCAACCGTCGAGCAAAATTGTTTTGTCCGAATTTTCCAAGAAAGCTACAGACGGATCAACAAAGGTTGTTGATCAGGCTGGTCCTTCTCAAGAGTTGAGAAAACCTCGACGCAGTGGGAGGGATGTAAGACAGCCTGACCGCTACATCGGCTTGTCTGAAACTCAAGTCGTCATACCTGATGATGGCGTTGAGGATCCATTGACCTTTAAACAGGCAATGAATGACATAGACAAGGAACAGTGGCTTAAAGCCATGGATCTCGAAATGGAGTCTATGTACTTCAATTCGGTCTGGGATCTTGTAGACCAACCAGATAGTGAAAGACCTATCGGTTGCAAGTGGATCTACAAGAGAAAACGAGACCAAGCCGGTAAGATGCAAACCTTTAAGGCTCGACTTGTGGCAAAAGGTTATTCCCAAAGAGAAGGGGTGGACTATGAAGAAACCTTTTCTCCTGTTGCCATGTTAAAGTCGATTAGAATACTCTTATCCATTGCTACATTTTATGATTATGAAATCTGGCAAATGGATGTCAAGACTGCCTTTTTGAATGGTAATCTTGAGGAGAGTATCTATATGGCTCAACCAGAGGGATTCATACTTCAGGGTCAAGAGCAAAAGGTTTGCAAGCTTAATCGATCCATTTATGGGTTGACGCAAGCATCTAGATCCTGGAATATAAGGTTTGATACGGCGATCAAATCTTATGGCTTTGAACAAAATATTGACGAACCTTGTGTTTACAAGAAAGTAGTCAATACTGTTGTAGCTTTCTTAGTCTTGTACGTAGACGATATACTACTCATTGGGAATGATGTAGGGTTCCTAACTGGCGTTAAGAATTGGCTAGCGACCCAATTCCAAATGAAAGATTTGGGAGAGGCTCAGTTTGTTCTAGGGATTCGGATTGTAAGGAATCGTAAGAACAAAGTGCTAGCGCTGTCTCAAGCATCTTATATTGACAAGGTGTTGTCAAGATATTCGATGCAGAATTCCATGAAAGGTTCACTGCCTTTTAGGCATGGAATTCACTTGTCTAAGGAACAGTCTCCTAAGACACCTCAAGAGGTTGAGGATATGAGACGAATTCCCTATGCATCTGCAGTTGGTAGTCTCATGTACGCTATGTTGTGTACACGACCCGACATCTGCTATGCAGTAGAAATTGTCAGTAGGTTTCAGTCCAATCCAGGATATGATCACTGGACAGCCGTTAAACACGTCCTCAAGTATCTTAGGAGAACGAGAGACTACGTGCTTGTGTATGGCATGAAGGATTTGATCCTTGCAGGATACACTGACTCTGATTTTCAGACTGATATAGATTTCAGGAAATCTACATCAGGATCAGTGTTCACTCTTAACGGAGGAGCAATAGTATGGAGGAGTATAAAGCAAGGTTGCGAAGCAGCGAAGGAAGCTGTATGGCTTAGGAAGTTCTTGACAGATTTGGAAATTGTTCTAAATATGAACTTGCCAATCACCCTTTATTGTGATAACAGCGGTGCAGTGGCAAATTCTAAAGAACCTAGAAGCCATAAGCGTGGAAAGCATATTGAGCGGAAGTATCATCTCATCAGGGAGATAGTGCAACAAGGAGATGTGATCGTCACACAAGTAGCCTCGGAGCACAACATTGCTGATCCGTTTACTAAGTCTCTCACGGCTAAAGTGTTTGAGAGACACCTAAAAAGTCTAGGGTTGCGAGCTGCTCAGTAGGACAGTGGGAGAAACTTTAGATATTTGATATTCTAGTTCTCTCGACCAGCATGTACTCCACTGACGTTTTAGTCCAAGTGGGAGTTTGTTGGGTTTTATGTCCTAAAACTCGTAGTTTGTAAACTGTTTGAATGTATATATTCTATTTCAATAAAGTTGTTATTGAATTTTAGTGAATTGTGTTTGTATTAATCGATACCAATAACTAACACCCATGACGATAGTATGAGTACTTGAACTTCATGTGCGACATGAATGTGGATCAAGTTCAAGTAGACAGCCAAAATGGTCTATAGTATAGGGATAAGGCTGGGTACCTTATCCTGGCGACACTATTAGACGCGGCTCACTTTGTATAGTACAAAACGATGTGATTCGAATCGTTTCATGTAGAGACATGTGAGTGAGGGCGTCCTGTGCAATGAGTTTGCACAAGACCGAACCAAGAAATAAAGTCGTTCTTTCTTTATAACACCGTTTACTGTAAATACCGGTTTTTTCATATGATGACTTAGGTAACTCGATCTCAATCCTGAGGTCACTATGAACTCCTGTTTATTTGACCTTATCCTTTGACTTGTACGGGTGAGAGTGGCTAGATCGCCGACTCAATAAGCCTACCATCTTGGGGATAAGATCGAATAAGTGGGTGGGGACATGGTTGTGCGAGATGGAATTCACTCCTACCCGTTTTAAGGGTTAGTAGAGAGGTTGTTCCCTTAAGTGCTGACTCCAAGTCTTGAAGAATGGGCCTATCATCTCTTGATCAGGGAGGAATCTTATTTGATGGTTTGACCACAAATCAATTGTTCATTAGAGGTCTCAGTGGTACTTAAGGAACAAGATATAGTACAAGGGTTAAACGGTATAAATGACCCGTTGTGATTACGAACGACCTGTGAAGGATCGACTTACTAATGATAGTTATATCAAGAGGACACAATATATCTACAATGAGGAGAGTGCAGCCCAGGGACTTTAGTGGAGTCTCCGGGGGTTAACGAATGTTGGTTAGTTCGGTTGAAAGAGTTTTGACCGGATAATCTCGTATCGTTGGAGCTCATGATCTGTAGGTCCTTACGGTTCTCCTGGCTAGCTCGGATAAAGCCGTGAAACAATATAAAAGAAAAGAAAAGAATTTGAATCGTTCAAATTTGGGTTTGTGGAAGAATAGGGACATATTTATATATGATTTAAATATGAGATTGGTCTACAATATGAATTGGATTCATATGCAAAAAGTCGGTTTTCGGAAAACCGGGTTTAATTATATTATTTAATTAATATTTAATATTGAATTAAATAATATTAATTATCATATTAATTAAAAAGTTTAATTAATAAAATAATAATTATTATTTTTAATAATATATATATATATATATACATGTGTCTTACATGCAAGATGTAAGACACATGTAATATATATACAAGGTATATATATATATGAATCGTCAGATCAATTAAAAAAAAAAAAAAAAAAAAAAAACAAATTAGTGCCTTTAGGGGTATTCAAAATGAAATTGAATTCTCAATTTCATTTCTTCTTCTTCTTCCTCGGCCTCTGCTCTCTGGTTAAAGAAAAAAGGTTTTTCTTCAGTGAGTTTCTTCCCTCTTTTCTCTTGTAAAAGGAGTTTCACTACTCCGTTTCTCGGCCCGAGGATAGCGGGACTACCGTGGGTGGTCCACGAAGATTTCGTGAGAAGGCTCGTTGAGCTTGTGAGGAGCTTCTGGCGGTGAAAATTGAAGAAATACGAACGACAAGGGTATGTGTTCTAATTTTTCTTTTTCATTGCTTTTGCATGTTTCCGTTTGTTTAAATTGATGAAATTAGAGTGTCTATGATCCAAATCGCTTTCGCTGCGTGCCATGCGCTCCATCACCCCTATAATTAGGCAACCTGACTTGCCTACATATGTGCCACCACCTCCATTTCCAAGACGACTCAAGAAGAAACAAGAGCTGGAAGCTCATTTCCATAAGTTCTTAGAAATCTTGAAACAAGTGCATGTTATGATGGAGCGCATGTAGTGCAGCGGAAGCGAGACGGATCATTGGCACTCTAATTTCATCAATTTAGCTAAATAAGAAACATGCACAAAGCTTTGAAATAAAAGGAATTAGAACACACACCTCTTGTAGTTCTAAAGACTTCTCTTCCAACGCTCGAATCTCCTCACGAACCCTTCGAAGCTTCCCTCGAACTCCTCGAGAACCACCTCCGGTAGTCCCGCTATCCTCGGGCCGAGCAACGGAGTGGTGGGACTCCTTTATGAAAGAAAACGTTTGGAAGAAGAAGATGGGAAGATGAAAGTGATGAGGATTTTGTGAGAAGAAGTCTAACACTTAGCTTTCTAATTTCTCAAGTAACATGAACTCTTCATGCTCATCCAAATATTCAAACTCTTTGAAAATTCATCAACTTCAAACCATTTGAACTTCATCCAATTTATAGGCAATTCACATGCAACAAAGTCTTTGCTTAGCATGACACCTCAAATTGGATGGATTAGTCTTCAACCAAGTGTTCCAAAATTGATGAGTTTATATGCATGTTGTTGGTGATTCACAATCCACTTCACAACTTGGATAAACCCACTCAACTTGGATAAATCCACTCAACATGGATAATTCCACTTTGACTTATAATCACACTTGTAATATTTTGTCATTTTAAAATTAATTCATAATTAATTTTAATAAGCAAAATAAATTATAATTAATTAAACTTTTTAATTAATTAATATTATTATTTAATTCAATAGCAAATATTAATTAAATAATAAGACTAATCTCGGTTTCTTAAACCGAATCATCACACATGAATCCCTATTCATGTTTTACACCGATCTCATATTTAAATCATATTTTAATATGTCCATCATTCTTCCAAAACCGAATTTCAATAAATTCAAATTCTTTTTCTCTCATATTGTTACACGGCTTAATCCGAGCTAGCCAGGAGAACCTACAGATCATGAGCTCCAACGATACGAGATTAACCGGTCAAACTCTTTAACCAAGCTAACCAACATTCGTTAACCTCGGAGACTCCACTAAAGTCCAAGGTTTGCACTCTCCTCACCGTAGATATATTTCTGTCCTCTTGATATAACCATCATTAGTAAGTCGATCCTTCACAGGTCGTTCGTAATTACAGCTGGGTCAAAATAACCGTTTTACCCCCGTAATTACATCTTGTTCCTTAAGTCCCACTGATCCTATAATGAACTATTGGATTGTGGTCCAACCACCAAACCGATTGGTATGTGATCTCATCACTATACCAAGTCCCTCTCGGGCCAATGAGAGGGTGGGATCCCTAGTTCAAGACCCGGAGTCAGCACTTAAGGGAACAACCTCTCTACTAATCCCTCAGAGCGGGTAGGAGTGAATTCCATCTCGCAGGACTATGTTCCCAGCTACCTACCCGGTCTTATCCCCAAGATGGTAGGCTTATTGAGTCGGCGATCTCGGGCCACTCTCACCCATACAAGTCAAAGGATAAGCCCGAATAAACAGGAGTTCATAGCGTGCTCAGGATTCAGATCGAGTTACCTAGGTCATCATATGAAAAAGTCGGTCTTTACAGTAAACGGAGTTATAAAGAAAGAGCGACTTGTTTCGCGGTTCAATCTTATGCAAACTCATTGCATAGGACGCCCCCACTCACATGTCTCCACATGAACGATTTCGGATCACATCGTTTGTACTATACAAAGTGGGCCGCGTCCAATAGTGTCCCCAGGATAAGGTACCCAGCCTTATCCCTATACTATAGACCGTTCTGGCTATTACTTGAACTTGATCCACAATCATGTCATACATGAAGTTCAAGTATACAACCTATAGCCATGGGTTCTTTGTTTATTGGAGTTAGGTTAAAAGTAAAAACAATTCATTTTATTCAATAACAACTTTACTGAATAAATCTCAATAACAACTTTATTGCAAAATAGAATATATATTCAGTTTACAAACCACGAGTTTTAGGACATAAAACCCAACAAACTCCCACTTGGACTAAAACATCAGTGGAGTATTACACGCTGGATGAGAAAAACTGGAATATCAAATATTTCCATGGCTTTTCTCCCACTATCCTACTGTACAACTCGTAGTCCTAGACTCACTAGGTGCCCCTCGAACACTTTAGCCGTGAGAGACTTTGTAAACGGATCAGCAATATTGTGCTCTGAGGCGATCTGCATGACGATCACGTCTCCTCGATGCACTATCGCCCTAATGAGATGATATTTCCGCTCAATGTGCTTTCCACGCTTATGACTTCTTGGTTCTCTCGAATTTGCCACAGCACCAGTATTATCACAATAAAGTGTGATGGGCAAATTCATATTTGGAACAACTTCCAAATCCGTCAAGAACTTTCTAAGCCATACAGCCTCTTTCGCAGCTTCGCAAGCCGCGACATACTCAGCTTCCATGGTGGAGTCAGCAATACTACCTTGCTTTATACTCCTCCATACTATTGCCCCTCCGTTAAGAGTGAACACTGATCCCGATGTGGATTTCCTCGAATCCTTATCGGTTTGAAAATCAGAGTCAGTGTATTCTGTAAGGATCAAATCCTTCGCGCCATACACGAGCACATAGTCTCTCGTTCTCCGAAGATACTTGAGGATGTGTTTAACGGCAGTCCAATGATCATATCCTGGATTGGACTGGTACCTACTGACAATTCCCACTGCATAGCATATGTCGGGTCGTGTACATAACATGGCGTACATCAGACTACCGACTGCTGATGCATAGGGAATTCGTCTCATATCCTCAACTTCTTGAGGTGTCTTAGGACACTCTTCCTTTGACAATTGAATTCCATGCCTGAAAGGTAAAGAACCCTTCTTGGAATTCTGCATCGAATATCGTATCAACACCTTGTCGATATAAGATGCTTGAGACAGCGCTAGCGTTTTGTTCTTACGATTCCTTACGATTTGAATCCCTAGAACAAACTGAGCCTCTCCCAAATCTTTCATTTGGAATTGGGTTGCTAGCCATTGCTTAACGCCAGTCAGGAACCCTACATCATTCCCAATGAGTAGGATATCATCTACATATAAGACTAAGAAAGCTACAACAGAATTGACTATTTTCTTGTAGACACAAGGTTCGTCAACATTCTGTTCAAAGCCATAAGATTTGATCGCAGTATCAAACCTTATATTCCAGGATCTAGACGCTTGCTTCAACCCATAAATGGATCGATTAAGCTTGCAAACCTTTTGCTCTTGACCGTGAATTATGAACCCCTCTGGTTGAGCCATATAAATACTCTCTTCAAGATTGTCATTCAGAAAGGCTGTCTTGACATCCATTTGCCAAATTTCATAATTATAAAATGTGGCAATGGACAAGAGTATTCTAATCGACTTTAACACGGCAACAGGGGAAAAAGTTTCTTCATAGTCCACCCCTTCCCTCTGGGAATAACCCTTTGCCACAAGTCTAGCCTTAAAGGTTTGCACCTTACCGGCTTGGTCTCGTTTCCTCTTGTAGATCCACTTGCAACCGATAGATCTTTCACCATCAGGTTGCTCTACAAGATCCCAGACCGAATTGAAGTACATCGACTCCATTTCGAGGTCCATGGCTTTAAGCCACTGGTCCTTGTCTATGTCATTCATTGCCTGTTTAAAGGTCAATGGATCCTCAACGCCGTCATCAGGTATGACGACCTGGGTTTCCGTTAAACCCATGTAGCGGTCGGGTTGTCTCACATCCCTCCCACTATGTCGAGGTATTCTCAACTCTTGAGAAGGACCAGCCTGATCAACAACTCTTGTTGACCCATCTGTAGCTTTCCTGGAAAGTTCGGTCAAAACAATTTTGCTCGAAGGTTGATGATCTCTCATGTGGTCTTCCTCTAAGAACGTGGTGTTTGTCGATACAAGCACCTTGTCCTGTTGAGGATCGTAAAATAGACCACCTTTCGTTTCCTTGGGGTAACCTACGAATAGGCATAATTTTGAACGATGTTCCAACTTCTTTGGATTAGGCACCAACACATGTGCCGGACACCCCCAAATTCTGAAGTGACGTAAACTACCTTTACGCCCTCTCCATAACTCATAAGGTGTTTCTGAAACACTCTTAGAGGGAACCATGTTCAAAATATATACAGCAGCCTCTACTGCATATCCCCAAAACGAACTAGGCAGTTGAGCATAGCTCATCATAGATCGAACCATGTCGAACAGGGTTCTATTTCTCCTTTCGGACACACCGTTCTGCTGCGGTGTTCCGGGCGCTGAGAGTTGGGATACTATTCCATGTTCTATCATATAGTCCTGGAATCTTAAATCCATATACTCTCCACCTCGATCTGATTGGAGTATTTTAATCGTTTTACCTAATGTGTTCTCAACCTCTGCCTTATACTCCTTGAACTTTTCAAGAGCTTCGGACTTATGATGCATTAGGTAAAGATAGCCGTACCTAGAATAATCATCAATGAAGCTGATGAAATATTCATACCCTCCCCGTGCTTTAACATTCATCGGACCACAAAGATCTGAATGTACAAGCTCTAGAGTTTCTTTGGACCTATGACCTTTTTCAGAAAAAGATCGTTTGGTCATCTTGCCCTCAAGACAAGACTCACATGGTGGTAAAGAGTTGTCCTCTAACTGATTTAGGAGACCACTCTTAACCAATCTCCCAATCCTATTGAGATTAATGTGGCCTAGTCTCAAGTGCCAAAGATAGGTACTTGGAGAAAGTTTCTGCCTTTTAGTTTGAGTTTGAGCTGTTTTAAACATCTCGGTGTTCAAAATAGATTTTGCCTCTGTTCGTCTTAACACATACAAGTTGTTTTCAAGTTTCGCAGAACATATATGTACACCTCTTTTGCTAATGAACGCTTCATTAAAATCAAAAGATACTTTATACAAATGTTCAAGTAAACAAGAGATAGATACAAGGTTCCTTTTAAAGCTAGAAACCAACAGTACATTTTCAAGTAAAATGAAACTATCTCTATATAACAACTTGACAGCTCCCACTGCCTTGGCTGAGACAACCTCTCATGTTCCAACCCTGAGAGTTATCTCACCTTCAGCAAGCAGCTGCCAGGAACTAGTTTCTTGGAAAGAAGAACAAACATGGTTAGTGGCTCCTGAATCCAGTATCCAGGCAGAACTATCATGTTCCACTAAACATGTTTCAACAACGAGTAAATCATATTTACTTAGTTGTTTCTTCTCAGCTTTGCTCGCCATGAGGGTATCATGATAGACCGATGAGGACGGTTGTCCAAACATCATCTGTAATGAATCCATGATCTCCTTAGCGGAGACCATTACCTCATGCTTCTTAGCTAACACATCGGATGTGCTGGCCAAGATGTAGACTCGGGATTTATCATTAGCCCTAGTCCACCTGTCAAATGCATCTCGAACAGTTCGAGTTGCAGATGAGCTAGTAGGGGGAGGACATTCCTCTGTTAAGACAAACCTAAGATCATCGATAACAAGAATCGTATTCAAGTTCGATTTCCAGGTCGTGTAGTTATTGCCGTTTAGTTTATCAGAAGCTAGTAATTGGATAAACGAGCTAGACATGCTGAAAAGAATGAATTCTATTAGTGAATTGAACTTAACCTATTTTTAACAACCAATCAAGAATTTTAGCAAAAGTAATAATGTACCCAAAAAATCATTATTAATTTGCAACGATACTTCAGTGAGTCAGAGCAACCGCTACCGAGGGGCAGTCAATCACTCCTTCACTGAACCAAGACATTCTTGACTAAATGTTAATACCAGAATAACTCATATTCCTATAGCACCTTAGTTATCGCTACTTCGGTCAAGAATCTACTAACAACTTAGTAATCCTTGTAACTGTGACCCGCCATTTTCAGAACTCAGAGGTCGGCCCCAACAGTGCAATCGAATGGAAATGTCAGAGTTGGGAATGGACCTAAGAGACCCTATCCATTTCTGGAGATTGAGTTGTTCCGACTCCCATGAAACGGCCCTCCGAATGGACGGTGCTACTATGGGCAACCAGCAGGCGAAACATGGGAATCTCACGGTTCAACCTAATGGAGGAGACCGCAGGATGTATTGACATACTTCCTTCTCCCACTTACTATAAATACTTTCTCCATTCACCTTGCTCTTGATTTATGCAAACACCATCCGAATGGGGATGCCCTATTGACATCACGAGGCCAAGCATAAATCTCACGGTGTGAACTTTGCGGAGAACGTAGGAGGAGATTGATATATCATATATACCTTCTCAACACCACTACTAAGTATTTTAGAATGGTTTGGGTAAAGTTTTACTTAGGCATTATCCGGCTAAGACAATAAAACCTAAGTCTAGGTAGAACATACTTTTACCTAAGATGTCTAGGTGATAAACGTTTTATAACCTTACACCTCTCACGTGCATGCTCATAAAGCCGGGTTAACTTAACTCAAGTACCGGATCGATCCCCAGGTAGGAGGTGTTCCGTAAACCGTCATCTTAAATACCTCCAACCTTAGTGCAGGATCAAACCGGGTGAGTTCTCTCGTAACCTTAGCTTTACAAGATATCGACCTATTTTAACTATTAAAACGAATCGATACTAAATTCCTAATCGCATTGGAATTCTTTAACCCTTAGTGAGCATGCATTTATCTTTGTTATAGATTTTAAATGTCTATCTCATTTTACAACGCTTTATAAAACAAAGACATTCTATAACATGCTTCCTAAGCTAGAATATAACCATTACATTCAATTTATAACATGCTTCCCAAGCAAGAATATAACAATTATATTCAACTAAGGCAACTATGTTGTATGTTTAATTTCACAACTAATATAACACTTATATTAATTTTACTTTTAAACAAGCAACATCCAATTCATAAATTAATATAACACTTATATTAATTCTCATGAATTAAGCATGCATACTATACAACATAACACTTATATTATACTTTCAATGCATGCAACATGCTTCCTATGGTGGGATTTGAAATCTATATGGCATACTTTATGCACATACAAGATACTTTAATTAAAACATACATTCACAATGCATAATTAATTAAACACACTAAAGTGGACCGGTTTTGGCATCACGGACATGCAAGCAACTAAATTATTACAATAATAATTCATCAACTAAGTTGAGACGCTTCCGAACCCTTCGAACCGCCACGAACCAGCTTGAATTTGCTTCAACCGGCCAAAAAAACAGCAACTACAAAACTTCAAAAAAAAAAAAAAGAACCGGTCCATAACAGTTGTCCCGACTTCAACAGCCCGTAACTGGACCAATACCGACCCGAACCGGACCAAACGAACGCTGAACCGGACCTCCAGAGGGTGAAGAACAAGGAACCGGTCTGACTTTCAGTGAACTGGACCGCACGAGGACCGAACCGCACCGTTTCTTCCACCTTGCGCTGAACCGGTTTTGTGCTGGAATTTTGCAGAAAAAAAACAGCAAAAAAACAGCATGCTGTTTTTTTCCGACACCCGAGCTTCTGTCTTCGAATTGAAAGCCTATATGGACTCTAATGACTCCGAATTTTTTACAGACTCTTCTTCACACATTAAAGCCCATACACGCCCGGGCAATTACAAAACGAAGTACAAATAAAAGCTCAAAAAAATATGCCAAAACCGGAATCACACTTTAGACGCCCAGAAAAATAAATTTCTAAAACAAATACCCACCGAGCTCAAATTGATGCAAATTGAGTGACCAAAAAAACGCTCTGATACCAATTGATGGAGCGCATGTAGCGCAGCGGAAGCGAGACGGATCATTGGCACTCTAATTTCATCAATTTAGCTAAATAAGAAACATGCACAAAGCTTTGAAATAAAAGGAATTAGAACACATACCTCTTGTAGTTCTAAAGACTTCTCTTCCAACGCTCGAATCTCCTCACGAACCCTACGAAGCTTCCCTCGAACTCCTCGAGAACCACCTCCGGTAGTCCCGCTATCCTCGGGCCGAGCAACGGAGTGGTGGGACTCCTTTATGAAAGAAAAAGTTTGGAAGAAGAAGATGGGAAGATGAAAGTGATGAGGATTTTGTGAGAAGAAGTCTAACACTTAGCTTTCTAATTTCTCAAGTAACATGAACTCTTTATGCTCATCCAAATATTCAAACTCTTTGAAAATTCATCAACTTCAAACCATTTGAACTTCATCCAATTTATAGGCAATTCACATGCAACAAAGTCTTTGCTTAGCATGACACCTCAAATTGGATGGATTAGTCTTCAACCAAGTGTTCCAAAATTGATGAGTTTATATGCATGTTGTTGGTGATTCACAATCCACTTCACAACTTGGATAAACCCACTCAACTTGGATAAATCCACTCAACATGGATAATTCCACTTTGACTTATAATCACACTTGTAATATTTTGTCATTTTAAAATTAATTCATAATTAATTTTAATAAGCAAAATAAATTATAATTAATTAAACTTTTTAATTAATTAATATTATTATTTAATTCGATATCAAATATTAATTAAATAATAAGACTAATCTCGGTTTCTTAAACCGAATCATCACACATGAATCCCTATTCATGTTTTACACCGATCCCATATTTAAATCATATTTTAATATGTCCATCATTCTTCCAAAACCGAATTTCAATAAATTCAAATTCTTTTTCTCTCATATTGTTACACGGCTTAATCCGAGCTAGCCAGGAGAACCTAAAGGACCTACAGATCATGAGCTCCAACGATACGAGATTAACCGGTCAAACTCTTTAACCAAGCTAACCAACATTCGTTAACCCCCGGAGACTCCACTAAAGTCCAAGGGTTGCACTCTCCTCACCGTAGATATATTTCTGTCCTCTTGATATAACCATCATTAGTAAGTCGATCCTTCACAGGTCGTTCGTAATTACAGCTGGGTCAAAATAACCGTTTTATCCCCGTAATTAAATCTTGTTCCTTAAGTCCCACTGATCCTATAATGAACTATTGGTTTGTGGTCCAACCACCAAACCGATTGGTATGTGATCTCATCACTATACCAAGTCCCTCTCGGGCCAATGAGAGGGTGGGATCCCTAGTTCAAGACCCGGAGTCAGCACTTAAGGGAACAACCTCTCTACTAATCCCTCAGAGCGGGTAGGAGTGAATTCCATCTCGCAGGACTATGTTCCCAGCTACCTACCCGGTCTTATCCCCAAGATGGTAGGCTTATTGAGTCGGCGATCTCGGGCCACTCTCACCCATACAAGTCAAAGGATAAGCCCGAATAAACAGGAGTTCATAGCGTGCTCAGGATTCAGATCGAGTTACCTAGGTCATCATATGAAAAAGTCGGTCTTTACAGTAAACGGAGTTATAAAGAAAGAGCGACTTGTTTCGCGGTTCAATCTTATGCAAACTCATTGCATAGGACGCCCCCACTCACATGTCTCCACATGAACGATTTCGGATCACATCGTTTGTACTATACAAAGTGGGCTGCGTCCAATAGTGTCCCCAGGATAAGGTACCCAACCTTATCCCTATACTATAGACCGTTCTGGCTATTACTTGAACTTGATCCACAATCATGTCATACATGAAGTTCAAGTATACAACCTATAGCCATGGGTTCTTTGTTTATTGGAGTTAGGTTAAAAGTAAAAACAATTCATTTTATTCAATAACAACTTTACTGAATAAATCTCAATAACAACTTTATTGCAAAATAGAATATATATTCAGTTTACAAACCACGAGTTTTAGGACATAAAACCCAACATGTTAGTATTCCCTTTGTGGAAGTTTTGCAATCTATGACATCTTATGTAAAATTCTTAAAAGATATTATTACTAACAAAAAGGTTATTGGTGAATTTGAAACATTGAATCTCATTGAGGAGTGCAGTGCCATACTCCAAAATAAGCTGCCAAAGAAGGAGAAGGATCCTGGTTCCTTCACTTTACCAGTAGAACTGGGAGGCAGACATGTGGGCAGAGCCTTGTGTGATCTGGGAGCCAGCATCAATCTCATGCACTTGTCACTATTCCAACAGCTTGGGATAGGGGAAGCTCGACCAACAACTGTCACCTTGCAACTTGCAGACAGATCCATCGCATACCCTGAGGGTAAGATTGAGGATATACTTGTCAAGGTTGACAAATTTATTCTTCTTGCAGACTTTATAATTTTGGACTTCGAGGCAGATAAAGAGGTACCAATCCTATTGGGCAGACCGTTCTTAGCCACAGGTAGGGCTCTAATTGATGTCCAGAAAGGTGAGCTCACCATGAGAGTACATGATGAGGAGGTTAAGTACAGTGTGTTTAAAGCTCTAAGGTACCCCTCTTATCTTGAATGTTGTGCAACTATGGATATAGTAGATTCATTAATGGAAGAAGAACTTGACCATGAATTGTTGATTAAGTATGCTACCAATTATGCACAAGTAGATGTAGATGATTTAAATATTTCTGAATTGATGGATGTATCTGTGGATAACCTTCAACATGTATGCATGACTAATGAATTGTCTGAAAGAACCACAACTTTTATGATGCCATCAATTGAACAACCACCTTTATTAGAACTGAAACCATTGCCTGGACACCTTAAGTATGCATATCTAGGAGAGAAAGATACCTTGTCTGTTATTATTTCGTCCAAACTAAGTAAACAACATGAAATTGCGTTAATATTGTTGCTCAAGCAACATAAAAAAGCTATTGCATGGACGATTGCTGACATTAGGGGTATAAGTCCTTCCTATTGCATGCATAAAATATTGTTGGAAGAGGAACATACACCTAGAGTAGATCACTGA
Source organism: Herpetospermum pedunculosum (assembly GCA_028017165.1). Lineage (NCBI taxonomy): Eukaryota > Viridiplantae > Streptophyta > Magnoliopsida > Cucurbitales > Cucurbitaceae > Herpetospermum > Herpetospermum pedunculosum. Next base: position 38,249,992 of record CM051522.1, read on the forward strand.
TAGCACTCCAAAAGTGCTAATATTTAGCTCCTAAGTCTTGTAAATTAGAATAGTTATTTGGGCTTAATTGATATATTTTGTATAATTTAATTGCTAAGGGGTAAATCGGGCATTTGCGATAACTAAGAGCTTAAATGAATATTTTATAATATTTTATTAATTAGTCGTTTTGAGTGATTAAGGTATATTAATTAAATAATCTAATCCTAAATCAAAATTGATTAAGTGTTTTGATGGTGTAGGCTTTATTAAGACAATGCAGGTGCCCAAGTTCAAATTTTGGTGGATGTAGGATTTTTGCTCATTGTTATAAAAGTCAACAGCCCAGACCCGCGCTCGCCCATCCGCCTGCGCGGCCCAAAATTCATTTTTTTTAGCTTTTTAAGCACTTTTGACCTACTTTTTCAGCCACCATTCACTTAGGAGAGAGAAAAATTGATTTTGAGAGTTTTGGCCTCGGGTTTGGTGATATTTTCATCAATTTTCAAGCTTTTTGGACAATTTTGGATCGATTTTCAACACGTTTGGCTAAGGTAAGTGCTCTAATTTGAGTTAGGGATTTAGGGGTAAAGTAGGGAAACAAGGGCTACTAACGACTCCTCTATAAGCTTTTCCATACGATTCTCAAGCAGTAGATCAACTCATCATGCATCAAACTAACTCATTCTCATGTATCTTCCGATTTCATGCATTAGATCCTTTAGTTTACTCATGTCCAAGTAAGGCCTTAAGCATCTATTTATAGAAGCAAGTTTAGTGATTTGTACTAGGAAAACGCCTATTCCTAGGTCGTTTTCTGGCTACCATTAAAGGCTAGTATGAATGTACGACTCTGAACTCTTACTCCTTCCAGAGGTTAGGAGTTCTTTAGACAAAATGGATGGCCAATCGAAATTGCTCGTGGGATGAAGCACACATACATTCAATGCATTTGAAGCTAACCTACATGTTTGATTCACGTACTTCTTCCTATAGACTTGTCATTAGCATACCCTTATGTGGTTTAGTTACTCATGGATGAAGTTGGAATAGAAAGATTTGAGTATTTAAACATGCTCGACAGTATTCAAGAAGAAACGACAGCAAACAGAAGAAATGGAGAACTTGCGAAGTGATCAAATAATGCTTTGATTAACCAACGTTTGAACCAAACAAATAACAACTTTGAACAAGTAAAGCTAAACAGAAGAGTACGAAATAGAGTGGAGTATCGGACGAAAGTGAAATAACAAAGACGGAAACAAAAAGGGAAACAAAAATAGCAGAAAGCAGGAAAGTATGCGCGTGAACTCCTCGCCGCAACGCCTCGGATGAGAGTCGAAGGTGAGCTTGATCGTGGATGAATCCAATCAGAAGAGATGAAAGATCCTCTCTTCTTCCTCTTAGATTATCGATTCCACCAGCTGAACCTCCACGCCAACACCCGTGAGAGAAAACAATGAGAAACTGCGTTGAGGAAAGAGATCTACGCCTTTCGAGTGTGTCTTCAACCTTCCCCCTTGACCTCCTTTTATAGTGTTCTGCAGGTACGATTGGGCCAAGGAGAACCATCCATTTTGAACGTCGTTCTTCTACGTGGCAGCAGGAGAGAAAACGGGCGGCTGAAAAATCGCAACAACATGGAAATCAGTTAAACAATTTAACAACTTTCACTTGAAACATTGCTGAGACAGCAATGTTTCCGCAATGTTTCAGCAATGTGCAAATTTCAACTCTTTAGCTTTGTTTTTGGTTCTTTTTCTTTCCTTTTACACATAAGTCCTAATTTAGCTTCATTCTACTAATTCTCATATATAAGCACAAGTTTAAGCTAAATTCTACAAAAAACGCTTAAGAGTGTACATCTTTCTATAGCTAATAAGTCTTAAAATAGTCACTTTTGGAGACGTAACATTCACAAAGTGAGAATTTTGCTTGGCCTCATGATGCCATATGGGGCATCTTCAGACGGGTGGTGTTTGCAACTTTCAATAGCAAGGTGAATGGAGTAAGTGTCTATAGTAAGTGGGAGAAGGAAGTACGTCAATACATCCTACGGTCTCCTCCATTGGATTGAACCGTGAGATTCCCATGTTCCGCCTACAGGCTGCCCTAGGGGCACCATCCAGATCGAAAGATGTTATGAGTTTCTGCTTGAACGGTGCACAAACTTGTTTAATCACTGCTGAGATGTTGATCTGTGAACTCTTGTATGATTTCTAGCCTACCTTGCTTTTTACTTAGGAAACTTCTCCGTTCGTTATTTAGTTGCGAAAGTACTGCTAGGTTCGCATTGCTTTTTATTCTTGAATCTTAAGTCAGTTGTTGTCCTTGTGTGTTCTGTGCTTGGTTTCTGTTGATTAATTTTATGTTTTGCGTTTACTTTGCGTCATTTACAATTTCATAGCATACCAACAAAATCAATCTATCACTGGTTACATTTCTTAAATTAGCACACTCGAATCGTTGATGCATGCACAAAATCTCTTTGGGAAAACGATATAAAACATACTTATCACTTGATGCTGATCATGTATGCTTGCATGATTGAGTGCTCCACATAACCGATTTACACCCCTACTGAGCACGCAACAGTTGCTCTAAACCTTTGTAGTATCGTTGCAATAAAGAATAAATGATGGGTAAATTTTTACTTTTGCTAAACTTGATTGGATAATATAAAAGGGTTAATAGCAATTTCACTAAATACGATATGTTTATATTTTTCAGCATGACCAACTCAATAGTACAGTTACTAGCTTCTGAGAAACTTAACGGGGATAATTATGCAACGTGGAAATCTAATTTAAACACAATACTGGTAATTGATAACCTAAGGTTCGTTTTAACTGAGGAGTGTCCTCCAAACCCCGGCACAAATGCAAACCGAAATGTTCAGGATGCATATGATAGGTGGACAAGGGCAAATGATAAAGCCCGCGTCTACATTCTGGACAACATATCTGATGTATTGGCTAAGAAACACGATGGTATGGGTGCTGCCAAAGAGATTATGGAATCTCTGAAGAGGATGTTTGGACAGTCGTCCTTCTCCCTTAGGCATGATGCCATCAAGTACGTTTATAACTGACGTATGAGAGAAGGGACCTCTGTTAGAGAACATGTCCTGGGCATGATGGTCCATTTCAATGTGGCAGAAGTAAATGGAGCTGTCATAGATGAGAAGAGTCAAGTCAGTTTTATTCTAAAGTCTCTTCCGAAGAGCTTCCTACAGTTCCGCACAAATGCGATGATGAACAAAATTGAATATAACTTGACTACTCTTCTGAATGAGCTTCAGACTTATCAGTCTCTCCTGAAAACTAATGGACATGAAGTGGAGGCAAACGTTGCTACCACTAAAAAGTTCTATAGAGGAACGTCTTCTAGGACGAAGTCTGACCCATTTTCTTCTAAAAATAAGAGTATTTCGATGAAAAAGAAAGGGAAGGAAAAAGTAAAACTCCTAATGGCCGCAAAAGAAAGGCTCAAATTGCAGATAAAGGAAAATATTTCCACTGCAACAAGAATGGGCATTGAAAAAGAAACTGCCCAAAGTACCTTGTAGAGAAGAAAACTGAGAAGGCAAAACAAGGTAAATATGATTTACTAGTTGTTGAAACATGTTTAGTGGAGAGTGATGACTCTTCCTGGATACTGGATTCAGGGGCCACTAATCATATTTTTTCTGCTTTTCAGGAAATTAGTTCTTGGAGAACACTTGCGGAAGTCGAGATAACTCTTAGGGTTGGAACAGGAGAGGTTGTCTCAGCAAAATCAGTGGGAGATTTGAAGTTGTTTTTTGGAGATAGATTCATTATATTAGATAATGTGTATCTTGTTCCTGGAATGAAAAGGAATTTTCTATCTATCTCTTGTTTGTTAGAACAATTGTATAAAGTATCTTTTGAAATTAATGAAGTGTTCATTAACAAAAGAGGTATTCCTATTTGTTCTGCAAAACTAGCAAACAACTTATATAAGTTAAAACTGATCAGAGCGAAAGCTATTTTAAATATCGAGATGTTTAAAACGGCTAAGACGCGAAACAAAAGGCAAAAAGTTTCTTCAAGTACATATCTTTCGCACTTAAGACTTGGCCACATTAATCTCAATAGGATTGAGAGATTGGTTAAGAATGGTCATCTAAGCAAGTTAGAAGACAACTCTTTACCAGCATGTGAGTCTTGTCTTGAGGGAAAAATGACGAAAAGATCTTTTATTGGAAAAGGTCTTAGAGCCAAAGAATCCTTAGAACTCGTGCATTCGGACCTCTGTTGACCAATGAATGTCAAAGCACGAGGAGGATATGAATATTTCATCAGTTTCGTAGATGATTATTCAAGGTACGGTTATGTTTACCTAATGCATCATAAGTCCGAAGCACTTGAAAAGTTCAAGGAGTATAAGGCTGAAGTTGAGAACTTATTAGGTCAAATAATTAAGACACTTCGATCAGATCGAGGTCGAGAGTACATGGACCTGAGATTCCAGGACTATTTGATAGAACATGGAATCCAGTCACAACTCTCTGCACCTAGTACGCCTCAGCAAAACGGTGTATCAGAGAGAAGAAACAGAACCTTCTTAGACATGGTTCGATCGATGATGAGCTATGCTCATTTGCCTGATTCTTTTTGGGGATATGCAGTAGAGGTTGCTGCCTACATTTTGAACAATGTTCCCTCTAAAAGTGTTACTGGAAGACCTTATGAGTTATGGAGAGGGCGTAAAACTAGTTTACGTCACTTCAGGATCTGGGGATGCCCAGCACATGTGTTGGTGCAAAACCCTAAGAAATTGGAACGTCGTTCAAAAGTATGTTTATTCATAGGCTACCCAAAAGAATCGAAAGTTGGATAGTTCTTCAATCTAGAAGAAAATAAAGTATTTGTATCGACAAATGCTACTTTTCTCGAAGAAGATCACATGAGAGATCATCAACCTCGCAGTAAACTAGTATTGCGTGAAATTTATAAAGAAGCTACAGATAGATCAACAAGATTTGTTGATGAGATTGGTCCCTCAACAAGAGTTGCTGATGAAGCTAATACTTCTGATTACTCACATCCATCTCAAGAGTTGAGAGTGCCTTGACGTAGTGGGAAGGTTGTGCAACAACCTGACCGTTACCTGGGTTTAGTAGAAACTCAAATCATCATACCAGATGATGGAATAGAGGATCCATTGACCTATAAACAGGCAATGAATGATGTTGACAAAGATCAGTGGATCAAAGCCATGGACCTCGAAATGGAGTCGATATACTTCAATTCGGTATGGGAACTTGTAGATCAACCAGATGGGGTAAAACCTATTGGTTGTAACTGGATCTACAAAAGTAAACGAGACCAAGCTGGTAAGGTACAGACCTTTAAAGCTCGATTAGTGACAAAGAGTTATACCCAGAGAGAGGGGGTAGACTATGATGAAACCTTATCTCCTGTTGTCATGTTAAAATCAATTAGAATACTCTTGTCCATAGCCACATATTATGATTATGAGATTTGGCAAATGGATGTCAAGACAACCTTTCTGAATGGCAATCTTGAAGAGAGTATCTATATGTCTCAACCAGAGGGGTTTATAATACAGCATCAAGAACAAAAAGTTTGTAAGCCTAAACGATCCATTTATGGGTTGAAACAAACATTTAGATGCTGGAATATAAGGTTTGATACTGCGATCAAATCTTATGGTTTCGAACAAAACATTGACGAACCTTGTGTTTACAAGAAGATTGTCAAAACATTTGTAGCATTCCTCGTGTTATATGTCGATGATATCTTACTCATTGGGAATGATGTAAGATGTCTGACTGACGTCAGGAAATGGCTGGTAACTCAATTCCAAATGAAGGATTTGGGAGCAGCTCAATATATTCTTCGGATCCAAATAGTTCAGAACTGCAAGAATAGAACATTAGTCATGTCTCAAGCATCCTATATTGACAAGATGTTGTCAAGATTTAAGATGCAAAATTTCAAGAGGGGTTTGCTACCCTTCAGGCATGGAATTCACTTGTCGAAGGAACAGTGTCCTAAGACACATCAAAAAGTTGAGGATATGAGAAGCATTCCCTATGCATCGGCAGTTGGAAGTCTGATGTATGTTATGTTGTCTACACGACCTGACATATGATATGCAGTAGGTTTTGTCAGCAGGTTTCAGTCCAATCTTGAACTTATACATTGGACAACCGTTAAGAATATCCTCAAGTATCTTAGAAGAACGGGGGATTACATGCTCGTGTATAAAGGTAAGGATTTGATTCTTACCGGATACACTGATTCTGATTTCCAGTCAGATAGAGATTCGAGAAAATCAACATCGGGATTAGTGTTTACTCTAAATGGAAGAGTTGTAGTATGGCGGAGTATCAAGCAAAGTTGTGTTGCTGACTCCACTATGGAAGCGGAATACGTAGCTGCCTGTGATGCAACAAAAGAAGTTGTATGGCTCAAAAAGTTTTTGAACGATTTGGAAGTAGTTCCAAATATGCAATTTCCTATCACCCTCTTTTGTGATAACAGTGGAGCAGCTGCAAATTCAAAAGAGCCAAGGAGCCATAAACGCGGGAAATATATTGAGCGAAAATATCATCGCATTCGAGAGATCGTCCGAGGAGATGTTATTGTGAAACAGATAGCCTCTGAGGACAACATTGCTGATTTATTTACAAAGGCTCTCACGGCTAAAGTGTTCGAGGGTCACCTAGTGAGACTAGGACTACAGGATGTATAATCTAGGGCAAGTGGGAGAAAACTATGGGTATGTGATGCCCTAGTTTATTGTATTTATTTCTGATTCTGAAAAACTCAACCTTATGTATATATATGGATATATATTTGTTACCACTGAAGTTTTGGTCCAAGTGGGAGATTGTTGGGTTTTATGTCCTAAAACTCGTGGTTTGTAAACGATAAACATATTTTATTACTAATAAAGTGTTATTGAGCTTTATTAAATAAAGTTATTATTGAATATGTGAATTTCTTATTTCATTTTAGAAAACCCTAAATCCAATAAACTAAGATCCATGGCTATAACATGAGTATTTGAACTTTATGTGGAGACATAAAAGTGGATCAAGTTTGAGTAAATAGCCAAAACGGTCTATAGTATACGGATAAGGCTGAATACCTTATCATGGGGACACTATTGGATGCGGCCCATTATGTATCTAGTACAAACGATGTGATCCTGAATCGTTCATGTGGATACATGAGAATGGGGGCGTCCTATACAAAGAGTTTTCATTAGACCGGACCGCGAAATAAGTCACTCTTGCTTTATAACGTTGTTTACAGTTTTAAAGACTGACTATTTCAAAACGATGACCTAGGTAACTTGACCTTAATCCTGAGTTAACTATGAACTCCTGTTTATTCGGGATTATCCTTAGATCTGCATGGGTGCGAGTGGTTCAACAGCGTCGACTCAATAAGCCTCCCATTTCGGTGGTAAGACCAGATAGATAGTTGGGGACATAGGGTGCAAGATGGACTTCACTCCTAACCGTCTCTAGGGATAGTAGATAGGTTGTTTCCTTAAGTGCTGACTCCAGGTCTTGAACAAGGGGCCCCACCTTCTAATTGGCCCAAGAGGGACTCGGTATAGTGATTAGATCACATACCAATCGGTATAGTGATTAGATCACATACCAATCGGTATAGTGATTAGATCACATACCAATCAGTTTAGTGATTGGATCACAAACCAATTGTTCATTAGAGGATCAGTGGGACTTAAGAAGCAAGATGTAATTACGGGGGTAAAACAGATATTTGACCCAACCGTAAATTACGAACAACCTGTGAAGGGTCAACTTACTAATCATGGTTATATCGAGTGGACAAAAATATATCTACGGTGAGGAGAGTGCAACTACTAGGCTATAGTGGAATGTCCTAGTAGTTAACGAATGTTGATTAACTGGGTTAAAGAGTTTAATCAGTTTATATCAGATCGTTGGAGCTCATGATCTGTAGGTCCATGAGGTCCCCCTACTAGCTCATATCGGAATAAACCTTAGAATAATGTGACGAGTGAATTCGAAGTGTTCAAATTCGATTTAGGGAAAAAACGTTAAATATATGTGATATATTTAACGGCATAACGTTCAAATGTGAATTGAACAATAGAGAGAGATGAAAATATTTAAATAAGATTTAAATATCGAAAATATGAATAGGGATTCATAACCAAGTATATCGGGAATGATCGGGATTAGTGTTGGATTTATTGGATATTAAATTTGAATTAATTAAATTGTTTAATTAATTATTTAATATTAATTTAATTTAATTTAATTTAAAATTAATTATTTGAATTAATCTTTAAATTGAATTAATTTGATCAAAGTTAGTCAAAACTCAAAATGTTGACAATTGACTAAAACTTTGAAAGTCAAAAGTCAAATGTTGACTCCACTAAACCTTGAAAGTCAAGAGTCAATATGATGACTAAAGTTAGTGGAAAAATTCAATTCTTAAATTAGTGGAAAAATTCAATTCTTAAATTAGTGGAAAAATCCAAGTCTTAAATTAGTGGAAAAACCATTTGTTGGTGTTTTATGACTCAAACTTTTTTGCTAAGTGTTAATCCCACATCAAGCCACTAATAACACTAAATTGAGTGGATTCTAGATGTCATCCTATTGTTAACTTAATTTTGCATGTTTTTGCATGTAGTCTTCTATATATACAAAGGGTTAATTAGATTAACTTCTTGGAATTTTAATTAATTTTGAGAATTGAAAAGACAATTTCTCTTCCATTCTCTCCAAATTCATCTTCATTCCTCTTTTAAATTAGTCACTCAAAGGATCTCACAATCCCGTTCTAAGACCGGAGAATAGTCGGGAAGACTCTCGTGGTGGTTCGTGACCGTTACGTTCGAAGATTGGAATCGAGAAGAAATTGAGCTTCAAAGGTAATTTCTAATTTATTATCTTTGATTTTCAAATTACATGCTTTTTCCTTTGAATTTATCAAAATTAGAGTACTTAGATCCATAATTTCTTCTGCTATGCATGTCGTAACTCTTTCACAATGCATTTTTATTTCCAAAACCCGAGAGCAAGCGTCGAGCGAGAGTGTCTTAACGCTGCTCAATGTTGCCCCAGTGTCTCGACGTTGTCCCGAAGCGTCTCGACGCTCCAAAGATGCACGCACGCTGAAGTTCCGTCTGTAGCTTCTTGACGCTGCTCTAGCGTCTCGATGCTACGGCGAGTATAAAAGAAAATTATTCCGATTATAGGTCGGACTGTCTTGTCATTCTCGGTTTTTGAACTAGAAATTGTCGTTTTTGAGTGGTTTTCCACCATTTTTGAAGGTCCATGGAGCTTGGAGTGAGATTTCTTGAGCTTCCAACCTACATGGAAGAGTAGTAGGTAAGTATTCAATTTGAGGATGTAAAGGGTTGGTTAGTTAAAGTACTTTAGGGAGATTAGTTCCTAATTTCATTGTTTAGCTTAATCTTTGAACATGATGCTTCTCCTTTGCTTAATCTTAGTAATGTGTTTGTATAATGGGTTGACGATCCTGATTGTTTACATATTACGCCATTAATTAGATTATGATATCATGCCTCTCTTAATCGCCTAAGTAACAAGAGTTTAATTATGCAATCGATGCCATTGGCTTCCATGTTGTCCTTGCATTAATTTTTCTTGGAGTAGAATTTAAATCGGTAAACTAATTTTGGCTTCTGAATTTAGACAACCGTCACAAATTGCCTGTTACTAATAATTGGTCTTTGTGGAACGTTGGACCCCAACGATCAATTGTTATGTTTAATTAGAATTTCATTCTTCTGATTAATTTTCTTTGGGTGCGTTTATTTCGATTCCTCGAATTAACAATTCGTGTGTTCAATTGATTCTAGCTAAACTCGATGTTGATCGATGATCTAAAAGTACGCTAATTACCAATCCCGAATACCTCAAGTTGAATACATTTGTTAAATTGTCATTCTAGTAGTTTTAAACTTTCCATTAGCATATTTAATACTTGTTCCAAAAACCCAAATCATTTCCCCCCAATATTTTGTTTCTTAAATTAACAAATGTAATTGATCAAGATTGAATTTAAACTAATTTCCTGAGGATCGACTCCGTTGCCACTAGCTATAAATAGCTCAGTGTAATCGGGTTTATAAATTTTATTTTGGCAAGCATCGACAGCTTGAAACTTGGAGCACACCATCGTTTGTGCTCTACCAAGGACTCATTTATATTTGTCACCAGAGATGAGTGTTTACGATAGACGAGCAGTTGAAGCAGGAATTCTTCAGCGAGCGTGTTCGAGCGGAGCAGTCGCCGAAACACGGTAGGAGATGAGGAAGAGGAGGAGCCAAAATGGGCGGTGGTTGAGAGGTTGTCAACCTACGATTGGGTGAGAAGGAGGATGCTAAAGCACGTGAACAACAACAGAAGTTGAAGTCCCCAAATCTTTTTCTATTGCAAATCTAGAACCAAATCAGAGTTTAATGGAGTATATACGTGCATATACAACAATCAATACGCGTATATATGCTTGTCGACATATTAACACCTGCGGGACGCCCACTGAATTAAATGGAGTATATACGAGTATATACAACAATCAGTAATTAACGGGGAGATAACCCCAAACAAAACGTTAATTCAAAATATTAAAAACCAACTTCGTCTTAGTCTTTTCCTTTTTTTAAAAAAAATAATTAATTCTATAATATGGAGTAGTTGAAAGATAATAGGTGTATAATTGGAATAAATAAATGTCCACCCTCCTTCCTAAAATCACTCTAGGCCTAGCGCGAATAGTTTCAATTTTTAGACATTTTTCATATTGGCTTATTTAATCTAGACATTCTTTACCATTCCCCTTTATAAAACCCAATTAAACCTTCACATGGATTGGGTAAGCTTGCAATTAGCTTTCTTAAGGGGCCAACTACAAAAATAACTTAAATTGAGAAGTGCAGGTTGAAAAATAGCTAACTCAATCAATTTGTTGAAAAATAACTAACTTCTATATTTAGAATAATATTTATAATGTGTTTGGACAAAATTACCCTCTATTGAAACGTTGAACATTGAACTCAAACTCCCTACAAAAAAGAAGATTTATTAAAATGATAGAAAAAAAATAAAGATTTATTTAGAGAAAATCCTGGGAAAATAAAAATTTATTCCAAGAGAGAATCCTGTGGAAAATAAAGATTTATTCCTGAGAATCATAGGAAAAATAATAAGAAACTAAGATATGGTCAATGATAATCAACACCAATTAAATCGAAACACGTAAACAAAATTCAATAAAGTATAATCTGCAATATTAATCCAAATTAATTTTTAACCAAAATTTTCATAGACGCTTGTGAAAAAATGATAATAATAGTGATCTCGATAATTTCTAATGTGTGTATATATTCGTAGTTACATGTACATATACTATGTAAGTATATCATATGGAGTATATATGTATATACATAAGTCATTAATGGGTGAATGTACATATAGGTATAACATAGGCTGTAAAAAAATTACGCAAGCAATTAAATGGAGTATATATGTATACACATAAGCAATTAATGGGTGACGACTGTAAAAAATTACATAAACAATTAAATTTTCAGCAAAATTGATGTTTATAAAAACTAAGATGTTCATAGATGGTTGTAAGAAAATTATAAAAATGGCACCCTCGATAATTTCTAGTGTAGGTATATATTCGTAGTTACATCTATAACAACGTACATGCAAGTATATCATATGAGGTATATGCGCGTATATACACCATAAACCATTACTCTAAGCATTGGACAAATGATACTAAAAAATATTAAAATGTTCATAGACAGTTGTAAGAAAATTATAAATATGGATGCCCTCGGTAACTCCTAGTGTGGGTATATATTCGTAGTTACCTCTATAATAATGTGTATGTAAGTATATCATATGAAGTATATGTGTGTATATACACCATAAGCCATTAATCCGTGAGCATTGGACAAATGATACTAAAAAAAATTTAAAATTGGTATGCATATTGAGTTTACTCGGGAAAACGTTCAATCAATTGTATCATTACCTGCAACATTGAATTAGGAGATTTGCAAATCTTCCATCTTCCAAATCGATTTGAAACAGTCATTGATTCTCAACTTTGAAACCCTCTACCTTGAAAAAAATATCTACCTCAACCTTCTAAATCGTTGAACGCTTGAATTGGGCTGAAAATTTGGACTCTCAAAACTTTCTATGACGTATTTTCAGAATGAGCAAGGATCTTCATCTCCCTCAACCTTTCTCTGTACATTGTCATCGTTTTAATTTTGGGGAAAAAAAAGAAACCCCTCTTTCCAAAATGCATGAATCTAGGAGGGTTGTTAATGAGATGAATTTGAGTGTTGTTAATTGGATTTTTTTTTTTTTTTTTTGCTGTTAAACATTTTAAAATATAAGTTGTTGATTTTTTTTTTCTTCAAAACCATGAATCTAGTTGTTAGAAACTAAAACAAAAAAGGGGTATAATCGGGATGGAAATTGTCAACCCCATTCCCTAATATCGTGGTAGTCATTGGATAGAAATAGGAAAGTTTTTTTTTTTTTTTTGAGTACAAAAAAAAAAAAAAAAAAAAAAAAAAAAAAGTTTCTTAGCTATTTTTCAATTCAATTTTTTATTCTTGCCTATTTTTTATAATTCCCCTTTCTTAAGCCTAAATTTTCAACCCAAACACAAACCAATGGGGAAACTAGAAGAATGTCTAAAACAAAGGAAGGCAACGTGAAAAATGTCTAACCACTTTTTTCTTTTGAATTATGTCTAAACCCTATATTTAGTAAGACAATTTACAACTCAATAGACAAGTCTACCCTTCCACAATTTCTCCTAATTTTGAGAATGAAAAAAATAATACTTAAAAATATAAAATGTTGGGAGGAGAGAGAAAGAAGTTTTAGACGTGGATTTAACAGAGACGTTAAAAATGATAAACTGAATTGACACTTATCACATGAGAGTTACATGGTTATACCTCCCGCCCCAAATAATTAAGAAATTAATCTATATACATGAGGAAGTAATACAGCCACAACGAATCCATCAGTGGCGGTGTGTGCATGCCTGCACACAGGGTAAAACATGGAAGGCACATGCATTCACACAGAGTAATAAAGGGAAGACAAATGGTCGGCCAACCATTTACAGTGAGCATTCTCAATGAATTTGCAATAATTACATTTAGCAGCTGAATGGGGGAAAGCCTGAAACACGAACCCGGTATGTGACTTATTCTAAACCCTCACTGATAAATATAAACGCACAAATCTGGGGGACCAGGTATGTATACCTGAGGACCGGGTATGTATACCCGATGAATACACACGAAACTTGGGGACCAAATATGTATACCCTAAGGAAGTGATACAGCCAACGAAGAATCCATTACTGCAGGTGTGTGCATGATTGCACACAGAGTATTAAAGAGGCAGACAGATGGTTGATCAAGAACTTAAAAAAGGGAATGTTGGTTTTTTTAACTTCGTGAACGATTCCCAATAATTCGAAATAATTTCATTTATGGCTTCGAGGGGAAAAACCTGCAACATGTCACTGAAAAGGAATTGCTCCTCAAAATTTGTGTGTTGAGTAGGCGATTAGGTGAGGCTTCAAGGCATTCAATTCGACAGACATCATTCACCGAAAACGCATACAATGAGCTCTAGAGGCTTACAGACATTCCATTCGACCTAGAGGCTAAAGGAATCCTTCCCCGAAAACGCACACAAGAGGCTTACATGCATTACCTTCGACGACATGCTTCACCGTAAACACCACGCATTCGACGGCAAACTTCGACCTAGAGTCTTACAGGCAAATTTACCTAATTTGGTAAGCATTGTTCCTCTCTCGCATTTCTTATTCATCTCTGTTTTTGGAACGAACAAGTAAAATGGTAATGTTAGTTTAGGTATGGGGATTTCGGGTTAGTAATCTAGGGTTTTAGCTTGCGGGAGCTGGACAATTGTTTTTTGAAACGGGTGATTTGTTTGAATTAAGAGTGCACGGTTAGCTCCAAGATATCTAAAATTTTGAATAATAGGTGGTGATCCCATTTTTTGAGGGATTCGGTTGAACTCTCAGATTTGTTGGAATAAGGATATTTTGTTCTTGCAGACGAACTAGAAAAGGATAAGGAAAATGATACGGACATGGGTTGGTGATGTGTGGTGGAACGTTGGAGTAAGGATATTTTGTTCTTGCAGAATAACTGGGAAATGATAAGAAAAAACAAATCGCGATAGAAAAGGAAAAGGGGAAAAAATCGTCATAGATGAAGGTTGAAGATTCACGGGAAGAATCTGAAAAATGGTAGACAATGCATAATTGTAGGAGGATTGTTGTTTAACGATATCATTTTGACAGATCTCTCCTCATTTGTAGGGTGGGGAGTGTATTTGTTGTTCCCTGGTTTTTAGGGGAAGATTTAGAATTAAAATTGTGCTAGTAATTACCCACGACGGTGTCCAACTGTATACCCTTACCGAATGTATGTGCGATGTAGTCGATGTATATCTCCACGGGTGTGCCCAAGCGTACACCCTGACAGATGGTGTGTGCGGCGACTCTACTCACAGGAACACATAGAGATCCAGAATGCCAGAAATTACTTAACGGAAAAAAAAAAAAATCGGTTTCGTTTAACGGGAAATGATCCACCTTACCAAATAACCTCTTAAAACTAATTGAATTTTAAAATAAAATAAGGAAAATTGTAACAGATGTAAATTTAGAGTAAAATAATTAAAAATATAGCACTTTTTTAAAAAATTTGCGGATATGGCAATTTCTATCACTAATAGTATGGTCTATCGCTGATAGAAGTTTATCGATGATAGAAGTCTATCGTTGATAGTAGTCTTTTTTATAGAATTTTGTCAGTGATAATAGTCTATCAGTGATAGAAGTCTATTAGTAATAGTCATAAAGTCTATCAGTAACAGTCATAAAGTCTATCAATGATAGCCACTGATTTTTTTGCCATATTTGCAAAATGTTTTAGACTTTGTTAAATTTGCAATTATTTTGGGCCTGATTGTTGTTTGTGCAACCAGCCCATAAAATAAACTAAAATTAATTGAATTTTAAAATAAAATAAACTAATTTCAAAACTAATAATTTTTAAAATAGAAAATCCTAAAAGGGTATAATGGGGAACCAACTCAAACAGATTTCTTCCTAAAAAATCTCTAGACATAGACTGCAAAGAAAACACGTATTTAAACATTTTCCATTAAACGTAATTAATTGTAGACATTCTTCTGGTTTCCCGAACCAATAATTTACACACACACAAAAAAAAAAACAACTCCAAATGTGGAAATTAACGCTACCTTAACGAGAAAGGCGGTACAATCTTCACACCTTAAGAACTTTCGCCCTCGAAAGTTTCTAATCCTGGAAAAACTTCGGGTACTTAGACCTCATTTGATCCTCTCGTTTCCATGTATCTTCTTCAAACTGATGGTTCTGCCAAAAGACTTTGGACAAGGGCCATTTCTTGATTTCGCAGAGTTCTTCACTCCCTTGCAAAGATTTGTTTAGGCCTTTCCTCATATCTTATATTCTCATCTAAGCGCAAAGGCTCGAAGTCGATCATCTTCCATTACTTCTTCAATATAGAAACATGAAAGACATTGTGAACCATAAAGAGAGCCGATGGCAAAGTTAGGTGATGTGCCACAGGGCCAATACGTTCCAAAACCTCAAACGACCCAATGAAACATGAGTTTAACTCCTCTTTCTTACTGAACCTCATAACTTCCTTCATAGGTGCTACCTTTAGAAACACTTTATCGCCTGCTGCGAACTCCAAGTCTCTTCACCTTGTGTTAGTGTAGCTGTTCTGCCTACTCTGCGCAGTTTGCATCCCCGCTCTCATCTTTTGGATGACCTCATTTGTGAGCTGGACCAACTCGGGTCCTAGCAACTTGGGTTCACCTACCTTCTCCCAATACACAGGGGACCTGCAACTCTTTCCATAAAAAGGGCTTCGAATGGCGGCATGCCAATGGTTGCCTGAAAAATGTTGATAAGAAAATTCCATCAAATGTAGGTGAGGATCCAAATTTTCTACAAAATCCAGAGTAAATTCGCGTAACATGTCCTCCAGAGTTTGATTAAGACGCTTGGTCTAGCCATTTTTCTGTGGGTGAAAGGTTGTATTAAGCTCCAATCGCGTACCTAATGCATTCTGAAGGCTCTGCTAAAGGTTGAAGGTCAAATAAGGGTCTCTATATGATATCATCGACACTAGCACCCCATGAAGTCTCACTACAAGAATTTATGGCTATCCCGACGCACCAAAGCGTCAGATCTGAAAAATCTATTTCAAATACAACTATGCCCACCTTTCCATAGAATAGGTAGACTTCCTCAGACTGAAATGTGTTGACTTGGTGAGTCTATCAACGATGACCTAAACTACTGTGTAACTTTTAACTCTTCTAGGATACCTCACTGTGAAATCCATAGGTATGTTCTCCCACTTCTACTCTGGCACACTCAAACGCTACAACAAACCTGTCAATTTTTGCCTCCACACCTTCACCTGCTCGCAGACGAAGCACTTACTAACAAAATCGGCTACCTTCATCTTCATGTTCCACCACCAGTAGCGACGTTTTAAATCTTGATACATCTTAGTGTTACGAGGATGTATCGAGAATGTGGAGTTGTGGACCTCTATTAATAACTCATTCTTGAGATTGACGTCCCCCGATATGCACAAACGTTCTTGGTAGAAGATAGCATTCTCTGAAGACATGGAAAACTCACTAGATTGTCCTTACTTTGCTTGCCGGGACAAGGACCACCTTGTTGTGCATCAATAATCTTCTGCCTCAAGGTCGGTTGTACCGACAACTATGCTATATGCGTAGCAATCTCTCTCACTGAAGCTACTATCCCAACTCGCTCCAAATCATTACAAATGTGGGCTTGGGTGGTGATTAGAGCTGACAAATGAAATGTATTTTTACTAAGACCATCTGCAATGACATTAGTCTTACCTGGATGGTACCGGATCTTGTAGTGGCAATCTTTTACTAACTTCAGCCATCTTCACTGTCTCATGTTCAACTCCTTTAGAGTGAAGAAGTACTTCAAGCTAAATGGTCTGTGAAGATTTGGATTTTCTCCCCGTACAGGTAATGCCTCCAAATCTTCAAAGCAAACACTACAACTGCCAACTCCAAATCATCGGTTGGATAATTTTGTTTGTATCCCGTTAGCTTGCGAGAAGCGTAAGCAATGACTTTATCATGTTGCATCAGCATACAACGCATCCCCTTCTTGGAGGCATCACTGTAAAGAACGAAATTTCCAGTCCCATCGGATACCGTGAGTACTTGTGAAGAAACTAACCTCCCCTTGAGTTCCTGGAAACTTTCTTCACAAGCTCCATTCCAGACAAAAGAATTCTCTTTCCTGATTACTATGTTAGGGGTGTTGCCAAGCTAGAATAAAATTCTAAACAAGCCTCCTACAAAGGCCTGCCAGACCCAAGACACCACGAATCTGTCGTTGTACTGGTCTAAGCCAACTCCAAACTGCTTCCACTTTAGAAGGCTCAAATGCAATATTTTTGAACTGCCATCGTAGGTGGAATTTGTTGTAGTGAATGTCATCCTTAGTAACCGACGGGTGATAAAAATAACATTGTACAATTGGGACTCAAACTTAGAAAATTGGACATATAGCTAACTACTTCTCAATACCTTCAAAACTAACCTGGTGTGTTCCGCATGTTGCTACTTAGTCTTCAAATAGACCAATAGGTTGTATAACTACTACAATGAACAAGTCTAAAAAAAGCTCTTGAAGACCCGTTCATGAGATTCATGAAAGTTGCAGGAGCATTGGTGAGTCCAAAAGACACCAAAATAAACTCATAATGATCACACTTGGTCTTGAAGATGTTCTAAAGGATATAACCTCCTAGATCCTTAGCTAATGGTATCACGATAAAAAAAAAATCTATCTTCGAGAAAACGCATGCTCCTTGAAGTTGGTCAAGAAGGTTATCAATGCAAAAGAGATGGTACTTAGTCTCCACTATTACCTTGTATGACTTTTGACAATAGATACTGATAGCTCTAATTTAGAGCTATTGTTTACTCCCTAATTATAGCTAAAAATCGTGCTTAATTTTGATTAAATGACCTTATTGTAGGTGATTCGCGGTGGAGAGCTCAGGAAGTTCAATGACGTGTTTTGATGCTAAAAGGAGTGTTTTAAGGCTTCAGGATGAACCGGACAAAGAAGAGGACAAAAAGAATCAAGTTGTGGCAATTAAGTAAAGAGAAGGTCCAAAAATTGGCTAAAAAACCCGAGAGCAAAAGCTGCAAATTGATGCACAGCCAGATGTCCGACATTAAAAGCAGCAGGCACCATGCCCGTCATTAAAAGTCCAAGAGGCCAGCTGAGGCACCATGTCCTCATTGCACACCCACAAATGTCCGTCATTAAAAGTAAAAAAAAATGTTCGTCATTGTAAAAAATCCAGAGAGGTTAGCGCCCAGGCGCTGTCCCGATTCTGCGCGCGCGTGCCCGCAGCGCCTAGGCGCTGATTATGGTGCCTAGGCGCTTGTCTAACGCGAAAATGGGTATAAATACCCATTTTCTGAATTTAGGTCATTATTCTATTCTTTCCCCCCTCGGGATTGCCGCTTTTCTCTCTCTCTTTTTCTGGGTTTTCCCCATTTTTGGGTTGTATGAAGGAGACAACCTCCATGAATGTTTGGGCAAACATCATCTCCATGGATAGCTAGTGGTTAGTGGTTGGTTAGTTAAGTTTAGGGATTGATTATCTTTTGTATTAGGTGAGATTAGAGCTTAATTGAACTGTTTAGCATGATTAAATGTGTTTTTTTGCATCTCTTGGTCTATATTAGGAACGAATGACTTGTATTTCCGATTAGGAGTGACGTCCATAATTAGTTACGCATGATTAGTCGGCTAGTGTTAATTTCTGACAAACTTTAATACTTAGTAGCGAAAGTCTAGCTCGTGGCTAATCAATTCGAGCCCAAGTGACAGTTGGGGGGTAGGAATTGATTAACGTTCTCACGGCGGGCTTAAGATTATGAGACAGATCGAATTAGTTTTAGGATTAATTCGTCTCAATGATACCCGTTACTATTTGTTAATTGATTTAAGACTCATGAACTTAGATTAATTAGCATGCATGTTTAATTAGAATTTTTTGTTTCTAATTAAGTCTTTGGGATGTTTTGGACCCGAGAGGGACAAAACATTTTGTGTGCTTGAAGCGTCTTGGCTATTTCCTTTATTAATCAATGAACCGAAGTACAATAGATCAATCCCGACACTTACTAATCAAGCACGTTTGTCAATTTTATACTTCCAGTTTTTAATTTCCGTTAGCTTAAATTCAGTTTTCGCCACTGTTTTTCCCAAACAAAACCCCCTTGTTTTTGTCATTGCAAATTTAATTCAATTAAATTAGGATTATAGATCGCTTCCTATGGATCGACCCGTTTATCACTAACTACAAGTTAGTCGGTATAATCGGCTTATAAATATTATTTTGGCGGGTTTCGACAACCTGAAATTTGTGAACGTACAAAAGTTCACTACCAGATACATAGACACATGAATCCATCTTTCTTCTTTCCGAGCAAAATTTGTGCGCTTAAGGCGTATGAAGCATTGGCCTAGTAATTCAGGTAAGTGTCGCGTGAGCTTCTCCACCACTAATAGGGAAATTCTAAACAATTCTTTATAATTCAGAGTTGTCTCCCGCTCGAGATCTATCACTACTAGAAATATGGGATAGATGACAGGTGAGGCAAACAAAAATTACGGAAGGGAAGAAAAAAATTGTCATCTATAGTTTGGGTCGCGTTTTTTGCGGGAAAAAACGAAGTTTATCAGATTTCTGAATCTTAATAACAATTTTGTAATATCGTCAATCGACGAAATGTTTTCAAACTCCTATAAATTTTTTACATTTATTAACTCTCATTAATTTGTTTATTTTTTTTTGTGCTTATACGTTTTTTTTTATTTATAAAATAAATTTATAATTAAAATAAAATAGAAACTAAAATGACTAAAAAAGAATTAGAATTAATTAAGAAATAAAATAAATGAAATAAAGGATGGAAAATGAAAATGAAGGGGGAAAATGAAAATGTGGGTAAAAGTAATAAAGTTCTAAATGTGTAACTTTCCTCTCCCTTTCTCTCGATCTTTTCTTCTCCAACGCCACCCAACCTTCCATTTTCGACTTCCTTCTTCTTCTTTGTCTCCTCTAATTCCCTCGTCTTCTTCTCCCTCGTTTTCCTCGCCAATGTCGCCACCGGTCTCTTTGATGCCCAGCCGCACGCGTCGATGCACACCACGAACGTGACCGCCGTCGACGCTTCATCTATGTCCACTCTCTATTCCTCGTGCGTCAGCGGTTTGCGATTAGAGGTTTCGATTGTCGTGGCTCATGCTCGATTAACCATTATCAATTTCAGACAATTTTTTAATGTCGTTAATCATTCCGTCATTAATTTGATTTCTTTTAATTTATAAATATTTTTTATTTATAAAATAAATTCAAAATTAAAAATACAACAAAAAAAAAAAAAAAAGAGAAATGAGAATAATTTTTTTTTAATTACAATTATTTTTTTAATTAAAAAAAAGTTTGTGAAATTGAAAGGGCGGAAATAAAACCCCTATTTTTTATAATAGGTGGAAATTACGAAGAGCCCTGATTTTCATTTCACTTACACAAATTCCCTCACCTACGCCTCTTCACTTCGCCAAAGCTCCAGACCTGTTGATGATTTCGTTGACCCCAGACGCTGCTGGAGGAGAATTTCTAGTACATCGGTGGTATGGAAAAACTTTATACCACTGCCTTTAAAAAATTGACACGTGGTGAAATGGTTGTTTAACTGGGACCCACACTATTAAATATATTATTTTTTTAAACCATTTCACAACGTGTCATTTTTTTAAAGGCAGTGGTATGGAGTTTTTCCATACCACCGATGTACTAGAAATTCTCCCCGCTGCTCGTCGCTTCTCACACGCGGGCACCGACACTACAACAACGTTGGTCTATTTCGACCATTTTTTATCGAAAGTTATAAAAAACCTTCGAAAAAGATAACATTTATCGGAGGTATTTTGAAGGCCTTCAAAAAATATATACTCTTTATTGAAGGTTATTAAAAACCTTTGAAAATGATATACATTTATGGAGGTATTAAAAAGACCTTTGTAAAATATTTACATTTTAGCCAAGGTTATAAAAAACCTTCGAAAAAGATATACATTTATCGAAAGTATTAAAAAACCTTCGAAAAATATTTACTATTTATGGAAAGTTATTAAAAGTCTTGGACTAAAATATACCCTTATCGGAGGTGTTAAAATAACTTTTGAAAAATATCTACTATTTAACGGAGGTTATTAAAAACCTTTGAAAAATATCTACTATTTATAGAATGATGTTTAATAACCTTCGAAAAATATATACTTCTTATCAAATGACATATAAAATCTTTGAAAAAATTAAAAAAAAAAAATCTACTTTTATCAAAGGTTGTTAAAAACCTTCGAAAAAGATCTACTTTTATCTAGAGTTATTAAAAATCTTCGAAAAAAAGATCTAAAGATCTACTTTTATCAAAGGTAAAAAACCTTCGAAAAAGATCTACTTTTATCCAGGGTTATTAAAAACCTTCGAAAAAGATCTATTTTTATCGAGGGTTATTAAAAACCTTCGAAAAATATCTACTTTTATCGAGGGTTTTTTAAAACCTCCGAAAAAGAAAATTTCTAAATTGCAAAGCCATTCAAAATCTTTGGAAAAGAGGTGTATATTTATTTCGTTTTTTTTAAATAAATATCTACTTTTATCGAAGGTTTTTAAAAACCTTTCATAAAAGTATATATATTTTATTGATAAAAAAATATATTATCTTGTACATTCATCTCTTTCACCGGTAAAACCTTAAATCCCTAAATTCACACCGCGCCAGCGTTCCTCAGGCGATCGACCACGCATCTCGAGACACCACCGAACCGAGCAATGCGAAGGTTCCGGCCGTGGTGTTGAGTCCATCCTTGGTCGCAATGGTGTCCTTGAGCAGCACTGGAAGTCGACGATTTAGCGGAATGAGTCCCGCAGGCGCCCCTCGAGAGCTACAACGAGAGCTGGAGTTGAAAGCCAACGTTTTCTTTTCCATTTTGTTCTTCTTCTCTGCCAAAATTTCTCTGCTCAACAAAACAAGATGCAGAAGCTCTTTGCTGCGAGGTCTGCATTTTCTTCGATTCTTAGGAATCAGAGACAATCTGATTCTTTCTCTTCTGCTTTGTTTTTTGACGATACTCAACTACAGGTTTTTTGCTCTATTGTTTGCTTATGATGATGCCGGTTTTAGTATGATTTAAATGGAACTTATTGATTTCGTTTGTCGATCGATTTCTGTTAGTTAAGTTAGTTTGGATGATATTCATTGTAGATGTGATTAGTCTGTGATGCGGATTTATGAATATGAAGCTCGTATTTAGATTTGTTAGTTTTGTTTGTGGATACTTGGTCTGTTTTAGATCGTTTTTAGTTAAATTTGGTTTCTATCAGTCGGATGATTAGGTTTATAGAATGATTTAAGTGTTTTTTTTTTAATTTTCTTAAAGAGTTGATTGAATTAATTTCAGTTTAAAGAGTGTTACAAGACAACATTGCTCCACATGCCGCGAAAATCGATCAAACCAACTCTTTTCCGCAGGTAAACATTGTTTTTTCTTTTCCCTTTTTGATTTACGAATGAGAGTTAGTATAAACTGATTGAAATGTATTTTATTGTAGGATGTTTTCAAATTTTTGTTTCCTGCAAGCCAAGAGATGAACTATCTTATGCAATCTGTCTTCAGACATCAAAGCCTCACTCCATGAATATAGAAATTAGTTGATCTACAGTTTTTGACACAAAGCTGACATTGGGAAGAAGAAGAGCAGCACGATACTCTTCGGTTTCAAACTCTATCCTCGTCAGAATCCTCCGGTAGTTCTCGGTAGCCAATCTCGGGTGTCCCTTGGCAACTACCACCTGAGATCATAAGAAAACATAAACAGAAGTGAAGATCATCAGCTTTCTCGCTCTATTCAAACTCAACAGTGAGCTAATGGCTGCAAGTTTATAGCTTCTAGCTATTCCAACAGGTTTCCAATGAGTGTTTAGGATCATGCTATAACTTAATTTTTTTCTTCTATTAGCTGCATAATTTCGATATGATATTCGTTGTTTGTTATGAATATGTTGAAATGTCCATAGCAAATGAGGATATGATTTGAAGATGATTGAGTTTTTGCTAATGAGCAGTGATCTAAGAAACATGCCAAGCGAGCTATGGTCTGAAGGTTCTTCTCCTTGATCGGGACAACCACTCTGCAACCGAGATAAGATCGAAACTTGAGGAAATGGAGTATGTTGGTGAGGTCAGCCATTTTTTTATACATTCATCATTTTTTTTTCTGAGAAAAAAAAATGTTAGGCCTAACATATTTATTCACATATTCATTCATCTTCGAAAATGATCAAGTTGTGTTAGGTCAGCCATTTTTTTTCATTCATCTTTTATACATTCAATTTTAAGATGTTTGATTTAAAAATAAAAAGAGAAATTTTAAGATGTTTGATTGTTTACTTGGCGAAAAAGAACAGGGTTGATTGTAAACAATCTTAACATCGTCTTTAGAATCCCAACTCTCGAAATCTTCTGTTCTTTTTTCATGGGGTTGTCTCAAATTTCAGTCTCCATTTTTCTATTTAGATTGTAAAAAATGGCTATTCAAGATGATGAGTCTTTTTTTGAGGTGAAACTATGATGTGCCTAACTCATATTATGTAATGCCTTCAAAGTTCTCTGATTGCTGCCATATCTCCTGATTTTGAATCAAAGAGAATTTGATTATTGAATTGATTAACTTGCTGTTAAATAAGCAAGGCGAAATGATGAAAACTTTGTTATCTGAAACTGGATGTGGAACTTATATCATTCTGGTCTTCAAAGTTCTCTGATTGCTTTTCTATTTTGGTTTTTACTTTTTACAATATGAAATATGTTTTTGGGAGTGTGTTGGTTTGAAGGTGTAATTATCATATTCAATTTTCTTATCTTTTGAATTACTTGTTTCTTTTTTATTCTCAAAAATTTAGGGGAAATAAATAAGTTATGGTAGCACTCTAAAATTCATGGTCTTTAGGGAACTAGTATCTCAGGCCATACGAGCATTGTGCAACATCAAAATCTCTGTTCTTTCTTCTTATTGTTGCCTCGGTAATTTGCATGAAATGGGCAGAACTGGAGAGGAAATCATGAATTTCTCTTTTTATTTTCTAATCATGGGTACTCTTGGTGACATTCTAAATCCAGATTTGTACTCTTGATTTGTTGGGTGGACTCCGGTGAATTTTAGAGAAGTGCCTAAGATTTCTCCATTGGGATTTGAACAAACATGTGAAAAGGTATTCTACCCATTCTGTGCTTGACAGTAACATTATTCTATTGAAACTGGTTACTTATATATGTGTGTTTATAGTTTTTATGTGAACTCTTCCTGCAGCAAATCTTCCAATGTTTTGGAGCAGCTTGCAAATCGTCCAATTTGGGTTGCTAGTTGGGCTCAGAGGATTGGATGCGGGCTTATGAGAACATGGATTGGACAACCCTTTGGATTTTTTCTCGTGTATCAGGTTTACTTAATGATTTTCTCTCAGTGTTTTGAGTTTTTGTGACTTACATTTTGTTTCATGTTCGTTTGTTCTCTGTTGGTATAGTTGTTGGGGGTTCTAACCCTTAGTTTGTTGGTTCCCTTTTGTTGGGGGTTCTATCATATATTCGTGTATATTTGTTCTCTATTCTTGTATTTGATAATTAGGGCACTACAAGTAAGATTAACAGAGAACGTTTTGAGATTTGCTAATAATAAATGATTTGGTTTTTTCGAAGAATTTTTCAACGTTGATAATTTTTTTTTTTTTTTCATTATAAACCTTGAAAAAAATTAATTTTGAAGGTTAATGAACCTTCGAAAAAGACTCATTTTGAAGGTTAATGAACCTTCGAAAAAGACTCATTTCGAAGGTTAATGAACCTTCGAAAAAGACTCATTTCGAAGGTTAATGAACCTTCGAAAAAGACTCATTTTCGAAGGTTAATGAACCTTCGAAAAAGACTAATTTTCGAAGGTTAAGACTAATTTTCGAAGGTTAATGAATCTTTGAAAAAATTTAATTTTCGAAGGTTAATGAACCCTTGAAAAGCTTTTCCCGACGGAATTTATTTCGACGCTTTTTGAAGGTTGAATTAACCTTCGAAAAAAGATTTATCGAAGGTTCATTTAGTGTTTTTTCGAAGGTTATGACCTTCGAAAAAAGTCAGGTTTCTTGTAGTGCGATTGAAGTTCTCGCACCAACTCCTAGACTCTAGACGCCACTCACTGCTTCTCAAAAGTCGACGCCTTTGGTGTTCTAGGAGACGTCGCCTGAAGTTGTCAAACTTGATGGCAAACTCGACGCCGCCTGAAGTTCTCGAACCATCCCCAACCACCCAACTGCTGAGTCAGCGCTAGTTTGTTGATTTCGTCTAAATGGAAGCAACAACGACTCTTCGGTAGCAATAACGTGTATTTGTTTATTTTGTAACAACTTACATTTCTAATAATTAAGTTTACAACCTTCATAGCTCAATTGGCATAAGGTTGTGCTCTTGACTAAAAGGTCATGGGTTCAATCCTCGCATTAATTAAAATACCGTTGCAAAAAAAAGTTTACAAATTTGGCTTAATGTGCTAGCGTTTGTTCAAGCAATATTTCATCTCGGTTGAGCTTATAGCTTAAGGTGTTCAGATGTATGAGTTCCAACCTATTTCAACACTTTTCAGCAAGGACCTAACTCCGTTTCGGTGAGTATTAGGTGGTAAGGCTTCGTTAGGTCCTTTCGAACTCTTTCAAAGTGCTTTAGATTAGTTTCCAACTCTTAGGGACTATTGTTTTATTGCTAGTGAACGTTTATTTTGTGTAGAAGTTTGGATCTGTTGTGCTTTAGGTTAGTTTCCAACTCCTGCTTCGATTTAATACGTCTTGTGTACGTTACTTGTGTATCATTGTGCAGAATTTGGAAATGTTTGTCTCGTTGAATTTTGTAAGGATCTAGGCCTAGTAATGGTTTGCTAATTAAGTTGTTTACTCAAAGTATTATTCATATTTTCTTTACTCGTTTTTAGTCTGTGAAGTTGAAAGAATATTCATCCATCCCAAAAAGTTCAATTGTATTTCTTTGAGGTGGAATTTCAATGAATTAATTGAGGTAAATCAAGGAAGTAGGGCTTATTTCTTCTTAATTATTCTTTTAACTTCATGAATGATACGAAACCTTACTGAATTGGATCAAGAACCCCTTGATTATACGAACTCTTGAATCACAAATACTAAAATTCCTTAGTCAACTCGGTTTCACCCCAAGATAAAGAGAATAATATAAATACCTTTAGATCGAATTGATGGAGCGCATAGCGCTGCGGAAACGATTTGGATCGTTGATACTCTAATTTCATCAATTTAACAAAACATAACATGCTTGAAACTTTGAAAAAAAAAATAGAACACATACATTTGTAGTTCTAAAATTTCTTCAAAATCACCGTTCGAATCTTCTCACGAACACTTCGAGAACCACCTCCGATAGTCCCGTTATCCTCGGGCCGAGCAACGGAGTGGTGAGACTTCTTTATAAGAGAAAAAAAATGGAAAGGAAGAGGAATGGAAGGTCTTGAAAATAAGTTGAAAATGGAAAGAAAAAAAAAATAGAACTCCAATTTTTTTCTACATATGAAGACCGAAGTTGAACTTTTTTTTCTTCAAAAGAAAAACCAAACTCAACTTCAATTCAACTTCTGCAATCTAACTTATCTTTTGAAAAACTTAACAATTAAGTTTTTTTAAAAGGAAAGGTTTATCATGCCAAGGGTAAGCCATGCAAAATGCATGACGTAAATTATATATTATTTTAAGCTATGTTTGTGATTGCGGTAGCTTTTAAGATAATTGCTGCCAGATCTGCTTCTAGAAAAATCAGCTATCCAGATCTGCTTCTAGAAAAATCAGCTATCCAAATCTGCTTCTAGAAAAATCAGCTATCCAAATCTGCTTCTAGAAAAATCAGCTATCCTAGGAAGCTGATTAGTGTTTGTTAAATTTCAATTTAAAACATAAAAAAGCACATTAGAGTGTTTGATAAGTTTAAACAAAATTGTTGTGGCTTGACGGTAAAGACCAAAATAGGCATGTTATTTTAGTTATTTATATGTGTTTTTTTTTGTTTTTGGAGAATAATTATTTATATGTTATTATTCAATATATGTAGGATTATAAGTTAATTATTTATAATTTTTATAATTTAAATTATAAATAATATTAATTTTGATATTTCTTTAGATTTATATTATAAAATGCTATAAAAAATAATTGTTACGTCAAATAGTATCTAAAACAAATTTTAAGTGATAATTTTGACCCAAAAAAAAAAAATCTTTTGTTTCTACCTTCCCATCCAAATGTACGTGAAAAGAGAGTAAAAAAATCAGGACTAAATAACAAAAAAAGAAAAATACTGTGAAATAAGCTTGATGTTCTAATTTGCTTCAATTCATATAGATCTCAACAATTCAATAAGTAGAAATTGGTTACAAGAAAGAAGGAAGGATGTAGAAGGATACAAGTGGTCATAAAAAAAATTAATAGAAAAAGGCCTAGATTAAGCAAGAAGCTAAAAGCTAAAGCTAAAAAAGATTCTCAAAATTAAAGAATTTAGGAAGTGACTTTATATAAATTTTATAAAAATATATGTTTTACCAAACAACAAAAACAGTTAAAATTTGGTTAAAATAGATTTTTCATGCTCCCACCCCAATACCAAACGGACCCTTATTAATATTTAAAAATAAATTTTATATAATAATAAATATTTTATCAATTAAACATTTTAGTTAATATAATATATAATATATATTTTAATTAATTAATTTTTTTAATTAATTAATATTATTTAATTCAATATCAAATATTAATTAAATAATATGACTAAACCCAGTTTTTCGAAAATCGACTTTTCGCACATGAACCCCTATCCATGTTTTAGACCGATCCCATATTTAAATCATATTTAAATATGTTCATCATTCTCCCAAAACCGAATTTGAATAAATTCAAATTCTGTTTATTTTCTCTCATATTGTTACACGGCTTAATCCGAGCTAGCCAGGAGAACCTAAATGACCTACATATCATGAGCTCAAACGATACGAGATTACCCAGTTAAACGATTTTAACATACCTAATCAACATTCGTTAACCCCCGGAGACTCCACTAAAGTCCAAGGGCTGCACTCTTCTCACTATAGATATATTGTGTCCTCTTGATATAACCATCATCAGTAAGTCGATCTTTCACAGGTCGTTCGTAATCACAGCGGGTCATTTATACCGTTTAACCCCTGCATTACATCTTGTTCCTTAAGTACCACTGACACCTTTAATGAGCAATTGATTTGTGGTCCAACCAGCAAATCAGATCCCTCTCTGGCCAAGGAGAGGATGAAACCTCTTGTTCAAGACCTGGAGTCAGCTATTAAGGGAACAACCTTTCTACTATCCCTAAAAGGTGGGTAGGAGTGGATTCCGTCTTGTTGTACTATGTCCCCAGCTACCTATTCGAGCTTATCCCCAAGATGGTAGACTTATTGAGTCGGCGATCTGGCCACTCTCACTGGTACAAGTCAAAGGATAATCTCGAATAAACAGGAGTTCATAGCGAGCTCAGGATTGAGATCGAGTTACCTAGGTCATCATATGAAAAGGTCGGTCTCTTCAGTAAACGATGTTATAAAGAGAGAGCGACTTAATTTCTTGGTTCAGTCTTATGTAAACTCATTGCATAAGACGCCCTCACTCGCACGTCTCCACGTGAAACGATTCGGATCACATCGTTTTGTACAATACAAAGTGAGCCGCATCCAATAGTGTTACCAGGATAAGGTACCCAGCCTTATCCATATACTATAGACCGTTTTGGCTGTTTACTTGAACCTGGTCCACATTCATGTCATACATGAAGCTCAAGTACTCATAATCTCTCCATGGATGTTTGTTATTGGTATAGGTTAATGCAAACACAATTTCATTTTATTCAATAACAACTTTACTAAATAAATCTCAATAACACTTTATTGCAAAAAAGAATAAACATTCAAACACTTTACAAACTACGAGTTTTAGGACATAAAACCCAACAAACTCCCACTTGGACTAAAACGTCCGTGGTGTACATGCTGGTCGGGAAAACTGGAATATCATATATCTAGAGTTTCTCCCACTGTCCTAGTGTACAACTCACAGCCCTAGACTCACTAGGTGTCCCTCAAACACTTTAGCCGTGAGAGACTTAGTAAACGGATCAACAATGTTGTGCTCTGAGGCGATCTATGTGACGATCACATCTCCTTGTTGCACTAAAAACGAGCTCTACTTAAAATCCTTTCCTGCTTCGTAAGCTGCAATATACTTAGCTTCCATAGAGGAGTCAACAATACAACTTTTGTATTATACTCCTCCATACTAGGACAAAACTATAACAGCAGTGCAATGAACAAAACCCAATTGGACTTTTATCTACTGACAACTCCCACTGCATAGCATATATCGGGTCGTGTATATAACAAGTCATACAACAGACTACCGATATGTAAATGCACATGGAATACGTCTCAAATCCTCAACTCATTGAGGTGTCTTAGGAGACAATTCCTTTGACAACTTAATTCCCAGCCTGAAAAGTACCTTACCTTTCATTTCGGAATTCTGCATCGAATATTGTAACAATAAATTGTCAATATAAGATGCTTAAGACAGCACTAGCATTTTTTTCTTACGATTCCTTACGATCTGAATCCCTAGAACAAACTGAGCCTCTTCCAAATCTATTATTTGGAATTGAGTCGCTAGTTAATGCTTAGTGTCAGTCAAGATATCCTACATCATTCTTAATGATTAGGATACCATCTACCTTCAAGACTAAGAAAGCTACAATAAATATGGACTAAAAACTTGTTGACACAAGGTTCATCTGTTGGGTTTTATGTCCTAAAACTCGTGGTTTGTAAACTGAATGTATATTCTATTTTGCAATAAAGTTGTTATTGAATTTTATTCAGTAAAGTTGTTATTGAATAAAGTGAATTGTGTTTACTTTTAACCAAACTCCAATAAACAAAGAACCCATGGCTATAGGTTGTATACTTGAACTTCATGTGTGACATGATTGTGGATCAAGTTTAAGTAATAGCCAGAACGGTCTATAGTATAGGGATAAGGTTGGGTACCTTATCCTGGTTGAAAGGAATGAACTCTTCATTCCCCGCAGCGGAAGCGATTAGAATCGATCTTTTGTTTTGTTTAGAATTAAACTAAAAAATAAGTTAAGCATATGTATTACCTTTGATGAACAATCATCTTCTTGTGTTCCTTTTTCCACGAGATCTTCCTCGCTATGACTCGAACACGGGATCAAGGCTTGTGGGAGCTTTTTGAAAGAATGAGAGAACAATTCTCTGCAGAAGGTGAATAGTGTGTTTGGCCAACCTTTTGGCTAAACCTAAATGTCTTATTTATAATAAGGCTTTTAGGAATTAATTTTATTTTATAAAATACATTTTAATATCTAATATATTAAAATATGTATTTTATATTTATTTG
The DNA here is from genome assembly GCA_028017165.1 of Herpetospermum pedunculosum. Lineage (NCBI taxonomy): Eukaryota > Viridiplantae > Streptophyta > Magnoliopsida > Cucurbitales > Cucurbitaceae > Herpetospermum > Herpetospermum pedunculosum. The sequence goes on from CM051522.1 coordinate 38,280,800, forward strand.
AATCTTATTCAAATATTATAAAATTAATCTTTTATAATATACTTTAAACCAATTTGAATCACATTCAAATAACATAAGTATATAGTTTTTAATATTAATGTATCATATACATAAACTATTTCCTCTAATATTTAATGTATCAAATACAATAAATATATTTTACTCTTCTACATTTAATATATCAAATATATTAAATATTAATTTGAATATTTCAAATTTTCTTTCAACTAAATTGATCCTTTTAGTGTTACTATGAGCTAGCAAGGGGACTTTATGGACCTACAGATTTATAAGCTCCAATGATACAAAATTAATTAATTAAACTCATTAATTAATTGACTTTCATTCATTAACTCTAGGTCACTCCACTATAGGCCTATAGTTGCACTCTTATGCACTGTAAGACAAGTTGTGTCCATGGATATAACCATTACATGCAAGTCGATCCTTCACGAGTTGTTCGTAATTACAGCTGGGTCAAAAGTCCGTTTTACCCCTGTAATTACATCTTACCCCTTAAGTACCACTGATTCTCTAATGAACAACTTGTTTATGATCCAACCATAAACCAAGTCCCTCTCGGGCCAGTGAGAGGGTGGGGCCCCATTGTTCAAGTCCCGAAATCAGCAATTAAGGGAACTACTCATCTAGTTTCCCTATAGGGAAGAAGTGAATTCCATCTTGTGAAACTTATGTTCCCAACTCCCTATTTGGTCAAGTCCCCAAAATGGTAGGCTTATTGAATCGGCTTTAAAGGCCATTCTCACCCATACAAATCAAAGGACGAGCCCTCACAGGCAGGAGTTCATAACTCACTCAGGATTAAGATCGAGTCACATATGATCATCCTGTGAAATATTAATCTTCTCAAATAACGGATTTATAAAGAGAGATTATATATTTCGTGGTCCAGTCTTATACAAACTCATTGTATAGGATACCCCCACTCACATGTCTCTACATGAATGATTTGGATCAAATCATTTGTAACAATTACAAAGTGGGCCGTATCAATAGTGTTACCAGGATAAGGCACCCAACCTTATCCATATACTATAGACCCTTTAGGTTATTACTTGAACATGATCCTCCCGTATGTCAACTACATACAGTTCAAGATTACACTAATAACCTTGGATTTTATTTATATAATGAATATTATAAATTGCAAAGATTAATAATAAAATAATTATCAAATAATTATTAATTAATTACGAGGCTTTAGGGCATAAATCCCAACACTGGTAACACTATTGGATGCGGCCCGCTTTGCATAGTACAAACGATGTGATCCGAAATCATTCATGTGGAGACATGCGAGTGGGGGCGTCCTGTGCAATGAGTTTGCATAAGACTGAACCGCGAAACAAGTCGTTCTTTCTTTATAACTCCGTTTACTGTAAAGACCGACTTTTTCATATGATGACTGATAACTCCATTTTGGAGCTATTAAATACTTCCTAATTATAGCTAAAGTCTGCATTTAAATGTTTAATTTATCTCGTTTGTAGGATAAATGCGGCAAAGAGCTCGTGCGTTCATTGGACCCGTTTTGGAGCTAAAAGCGGAGTTTTAATGCCCCGGGAGTGCATCGGGAAAGGGCAAGTCGATCAGAGAAGAAACGGACCAAAATTGCCTAGGAGAGGCAATTTTTCCAGCCCCAAACCCGAGAGCAAGCGTCGAGACGCTAGCTCGACGCTGCCGAAGCGTCGAGACCCTGCTGCGGCGTCGAGACGCTCCGGAGGAGGCCCGCGCAAGAAGTTATCGGGCCAGCGTCGAGACGCTGCCCTAGCGTCTCGACGCCATCGCGAGGCGCGCGCGGATCACTTAGGGCGTAGCGTCGAGACGCTGCCCTAGCGTCTCGACGATACTTCGATTAAAGAGGCTGTAATGACGATTTTTGCAGCAAGTTTTTACTCCCTTAGGCGATTTCTCTTCTTCTTCCTCTCGGTTTTTCCCCATTCTTTCTCTTAGCTCCACCATTTGTGGCATGTTTTGGAGCATTTAATTTGTATTAGCTTAAAGAAGATTTCCATGGCTTACCTTGGAGCGATGATGACAACCCGTTCCATGGACGGCTAAGGTAAGGGTGAACGGTTTGGGATACATTTGAGGGATTTTTGTTAGACTCTTTTAGCTTTGATAATCCATGTTTAGTTTACAAATTGGTGGCTGTTTTGTATGCATTTATCTTTCTTGCTTAACCCTATGCATATGCTAGATTTCACCGATTGACACTCGTGTTTTCTAGTATTTTGTGATTGTTAAAGAGTAGCGATGCCGTGCCTCTCACTATTCGACTAAGTAACACAGATTGATAAAACTAAACTGGAGTATCGTGTCATGCATGATAGTTGTTGATTGCATACAGCGTTTGCGGGCAATCAGTTAGCAATTAGATTACGTGATCGAATGTCTGTCGCGGTTCGCTAGTGACTATCTAGAATAAATTTGGGGCTGATCACCTTAATGCAATTTTAGATAATGTTTAATTAGAACTGTGTGGTCTGATTAATTTCTATGGAGCCGGTTACCTTGGGGCTTCTCGGGTAACCGACCGTGTGTACTACAAACTGTTTGCCTTCAATTTGTGTTAAATGATTAGCTGAAGATGTCTAACGAATCAATCCCGAAAATCCCCAAACCGTGCACGCGTCTCTCTTTTTTTTTATTCTTCCGTTAGCGTTTAATTGCTTACTTTGCATGTTTAAAATCCCCCCGTTACAAAAACCCAATCAATTAATTAATTTCAATTTTAATTTAATTTCAGTCATAACTTCTCCTTGGATCGACCCTGTTACCACTGGCTGCAAAGCTATTGATAATAGGCTTATAAATTGTATTTTGGCGAGCCTCGACAACTCGAATTTGGAGTTCACATTAAAGTGAGCTCTACCAATGACCTAGGTAACTCGATCTGAATCCTGAGCACGCTATGAACTCCTGTTTATTCGAGTTTATCCTTTGACTTGTATGGGTGAGAGTGGCCCGAGATCGCCGACTCAATAAGCCTACCATCTTGGGGATAAGACCGGGTAGGTAGCTGGGAACATAGTCCTGCGAGATGGAATTCACTCCTACCCGCCTTGAGGGATTAGTAGATAGGTTGTTCCCTTAAGACTCACCCTCTCATTGGCCCGAGAGGGACTTGGTATAGTGAGTAGATCACATACCAATCGGTTTGGTGGTTGGACCACAAACAAATAGTTCATTATAGGATCAGTGAGACTTAAGGAACAAGATGTAATTACGGGGGTAAAACGGTTATTTTGACCCAGCTGTAATTAGGAACGACCTGTGAAGGATCGACTTATTGATTATGGTTATATCAAGAGGACATAAATATATCTACGGTGAGGAGAGTGCAACCCTTGGACTTTAGTGGAGTCTCCGGGGGTTAACAAATGTTGGTTAGCTTGGCTAAAGAGTTTGGCCGGTTAATCTCGTATCGTTGGAGCTTATGATCTGTAGGTCCTTTAGGTTCTCCTGGCTAGCTCGGATTAAGCCATGTAACAATATGAGAGAAAAGGAATTTGAATTTATTCAAATTCATTTTTGGAAGACTGATTTAAATATGGGATTGGTCTAAAACATGAATAGGGATTCATGTGGGTTGATTCGGTTTAAGAAACCGGGATTAGTCTTATTATTTAATTAATATTTGATATTGAATTAAATAATAATATTAATTAATTAAAAAGTTTAATTAATTAAAATTAATTTTGTTTATTAAAATTAATTATGAATTAATTTTAAAATGACAAAATATTACAAGTGGGATTATCCAAGTTGAGTGGATTTATCCAAGTCAAGTGGATTTATCCAAGTTGAGTCGGTTTATCCAAGTTGTGAAGTGGATTGTGAATCACCAACAACATGCATAAACTCATCGATTGTTGAACACTTGTGTGAAGACTAATTCATCCAATTTGAGGTGTCATGCTAAGCAAAGAGTTTGTTGCATGTGAATTGCCTATAAATTGGATGAAGTTCAAATGGTTTGAGGTTGATGAATTTTCAAAGAGTTTGAATATTTGGATGAGCATGAAGAGTTCATGTTACTTGAGAAATTAGAAAGCTAAGTGTTAGATATTTCTCACAAAATCCTCATCACTTTCATCTTCCCATCTTCTTCTTCCAAACTTTTTTTTTCATAAAGGAGTCCAACCACTCCGTTGCTCGGCCCGATTATAGCGGGACTACCGGAGGTGGTTTTCGAGGAGTTCGAGGGAAGCTTCAAAGGGTTCGTGAGGAGATTCGAACATCGGAATAGAAGTTTTTAGAACTACAAGAGGTAAGTGTTCTAATTTCTTTTATTTCTAGTTTTGAGCATGTTTCTAGTTTAGCTAAATTGATGAAATTAGAGTGTCTATGATCCGACTCGCTTCCGCTGCGCTACATGCGCTCCATCAATTGGTATCAGAGCATTTTTTGGTCACTCAATTTGCATCAATTTGAGCTCGGTGGGTATTTGTTTTAGAAATTATTTTTCTGGGCGTCTAAAGTATTTTTCCGGTTTTGGCATATTTGTTTGAGCTTATAATTGTACTTCGTTTTGTAAATGCCCGAGCGTGTATGGGCTTTAATGTGTGCAGAAGAGTCTGTAAAAAATTTGGAGTCATTACAGTCCATATAGGCTTTCAATTCGAAGACAGAAGCTCGGGTGTCGGAAAAAACAGCTTGCTGTTTTTTTTTCTGCAAAATTTCAGCACAAAACCGGTTCAGCGCAAGGTGGAAAAATGGTCCGGTTCGGTCCTCGGGCGGTCTGGTTCACTGAAATTCAGACCGGTTCCGGGTTCTTCACCCTCTGACGGTTCAGTTCAGCGCTCGTTTGGTTCAGTTCGGGTTGGTTTTGGTTCGGTTTTGAGTTGTTGAAGACGGGTTTGCTGTTTTGAACCGGTTCAGTTTTTGTTTAAGCTTTTGTTGCTGTTTTTTTTTTTGCCGGTTCAAGCAATTCCAGCTGGTTCGTGGCGGCTCGAAGGGTTCGGAAGCGTCTCACCCTAGTTGATGAATTATTATTGTAATAATTTAGTTGCTTGCTTGCCCGTGATGCCAAAACCGGTCCACTTTAGTGTGTTTAATTAATTATGCATTGTGAATGTATGTTTTAATTAAAGTCTCTTGTATGTGCATAAAGTATGCCATATAGATTTCAAATCCCACCATAGGAAGCATGTTGCATGCATTGAAAGTATAATATAAGTGTTATGTTGTATAGTATGCATGCTTAATTCATGAGAATTAATATAAGTGTTATATTAATTTATGAATTCGATGTTGCTTGTTTAAAAGTGTAATTGATATAAGTGTTATATTAATTGTGAAATTAAACATACAACATAGTTTCCTTAGTTGAATATAATTGTTATATTCTTGCTTGGGAAGCATGTTATAGAATGAATGTAATGGTTATATTCTAGCTTAGGAAGCATGTTATAGAATGTCTTTGTTTTATAAAGCGTTGTAAAATGAGATAGACATTTAAAATCTATAACAAATATAAATGCATGCTCACTAAGGTTTAAAGAATTCCAATGCGATTAGGAATTTAGTATCGATTTGTTTTAATAGTTAAAATAGGTCGATATCTTGTAAAGCTAAGGTTACAAGAGAACTCACCCGGTGAGATCTTGTACTAAGGTTGGAGGTATTTAAGATGACGGTTTACGGAATACCTCCTACCCGGGGATCGACCCGGTACTTGAGTTAGGTTAACCCGACTTTATGAGCATGCACGTGAGAGGTGTAAGGTTTTAAAGCGTTTATCACCTAGACATCTTAGGTAAAAATCCAATTTTACCTAGACTTAGGTTTTATTGTCTTAGCCGGATAATGCCTAAGTAAAAGTATACCCAAACCTGTATAAAATACTTAGTAGTGGTGTTGAGAAGGTATATATGATATATCAATCTCCTCCTACGTTCTCTGTTGAAGTTCACACCGTGAGATTTATGCTCGGCCTCATGATGTCAATAGGGCATCTCCAGACGAGTGGTGTTTGCATAAATCAATAGCAAGGTGAATGGAGAAAGTATTTATAGTAAGTGGGAGAAGAAAGTATGTCAATACATCCTGCGGTCTCCTCCATTGGATTGAACCGTGAGATTCCCATGTTTCGCCTGTTGGTTGCTCTTAGAAGCATCGTCCATACGGAGGGCCGTTTCATGGGAGTCGGAACATCTCAGTCACCAGAAATGGATAAAGATTACTTACAGCCATTCCCAACATTGACATTCCATACGGTTGCACTATTGGGGCCGCCCTAAGAAATCTAAAAATGGCGGGTCACACTTACAAGATTTGCTAAGGAGTTAGTAAATTCTTGACCAAACAACGATAACTAAGATGTTATAGGAATATGAGTTATTCTGGTAATAGCATTTAGTCAAGATTGTCTTGGTTCAGTGAAGGAGTGGTTGACTGCTCCATGGTAGCAATCATTCTGACTCACTGAAGTATCGTTGCAAATAATAATGAGTTTATGGGTACATTATTACTTTTGTTAAATCTTGATTGGATGTATGAAATGGGATAAAATCAATTCACTAATAGAATTTATTCTTTTTCAGTATGTCTAGCTCGTTTATCCAATTACTAGCTTCTGATAAACTAAACGGTGATAACTACACGACCTGGAAATCGAACTTGAATACGATTCTTGTTATCGATGATCTTAGGTTTGTCTTAATAGAGGAATGTCCTCCCCCTCCTAGTTCATCTGCAACTCGAACTGTTCGAGATGCATTTGACAGGTGGACTAGGGCTAATGATAAAGCCCGAGTCTACATCTTGGCCAGCACATCCGATGTGTTAGCTAAGAAGCATGAGGTAATGGTCTCCGCTAAGGAGATCATGGATTCATTACAGACGATGTTTGGACAACCGTCCTCATCGGTCTATCATGATACCCTCATTGCGAGGAAAGCTGAGAAGAAACAACAAAGTAAATATGATGTACTCGTTGTTGAAACATGTTTAGTGGAACATGATAGTTCTGCCTGGATACTGGATTCAGGAGCCACTAACCATGTTTGTTCTTCTTTCCAGGAAACTAGTTCCTGGCAGCTGCTTGCTGAAGGTGAGATAACTCTCAGAGTTGGAACTTGAGAGGTTGTCTCAGCCAAGGCAGTGGGAGCTGTCAAGTTGTTATATAGAGATAGTTTCATTTTACTTGAAAATGTACTGTTGGTTTCTAGCTTTAAAAGAAACCTTGTATCTATCTCTTGTTTGCTTGAACATTTGTATAAAGTATCTTTTTATTTTAATGAAGCGTTCATTAGCAAAAGAGGTGTACATATATGTTATGCGAAACTTGAAAACAACTTGTATGTGTTAAGACCAACAGAGACAAAAGCTATTTTGAACACCGAGATGTTTAAAACAGCTGAGACTCAAACTAAAAGGCAGAAACTTTCTCCAAGTACCTATCTTTGGCACTTGAGACTAGGCCACATTAATCTCAATAGGATTGGGAGATTGGTTAAGAGTGGTCTCCTAAATCGATTAGAGGACAACTCTTTACCACCATGCGAGTCTTGTCTTGAGGGCAAGATGACCAAACGATCTTTTTATGAAAAATGTCATAGGTTCAAAGAAACTCTAGAGCTTGTACATTCAGACCTTTGTGGTTCAATGAATGTTAAAGCACGGTGTGAGTATGAATATTTCATCAGCTTCATTGATGATTATTCTAGGTACGACTATCTTCACCTAATGCATCATAAGTCCGAAGCTCTTGAAAAGTTCAAGGAGTATAAGGCAGAGGTTGAGAACACATTAGGTAAAACGATTAAAACACTCCGATCAGATCGAGGTGGAGAGTATATGGATTTAAGATTCCAGGACTATATGACAGAACATGAAATAGTATCCCAACTCTCAGCACCCGGAATACCGCAGCAGAACGGTGTGTCAGAAAGGAGAAATAGAACCCTGTTAGACATGGTTCGATCTATGATGAGCTATGCCCAATTGCCTAGTTCGTTTTGGGGATATGCAGTAGAGGCTGCTGTATATATTTTAAACGCAGTTCCCTCTAAGAGTGTTTCAGAAACACCTTATGAGTTATGGAGGGGGCGTAAAGTGAGTTTACATCACTTCAGAATTTGGGGGTGTCCGACACATGTGTTTGTGCCCAATCCGAAGAAGTTGGATCATCGTTCAAAATTATGCCTATTCGTAGGCTACCCCAAGGAAACGAAAGGTGGTCTATTTTACGATCCTCAACAAGACAAGGTGCTTGTATCGACAAACACCATGTTCTTAGAGGAAGACCACATGAGAGATCATCAACCTTCGAGCAAAATTTTTTTGACCGAACTTTCCAGGAAAGCTACAGATGGGTCAACAAGAGTTGTTGATCAGGCTGGTCCTTCTCAAGAGTTGAGAATACCTCGACGTAGTGGGAGGGATGTGAGACAACCTGACCGCTACATGGGTTTAACGGAAACCCAGGTCGTCATACCTGATGACGGCGTTGAGGATCCATTGACCTTTAAACAAGCAATGAATGACATAGACAAGAACTAGTGGCTTAAAGCCATGGACTTCGAAATGGAGTCGATGTACTTCAATTCGGTCTGGGATCTTGTAGAGCAACCTGATGGTGAAAGACCTATCAGTTGTAAGTGGATCTACAAGAGGAAACGAGACCAAGGCGGTAAGGTGCAAACCTTTAAGGCTCGATTTGTGGCAAAGGGTTATTCCCAGAGGGAAGGGGTGGACTATGAAGAAACCTTCTCCCTTGTTGTCATGTTAAAGTCGATTAGAATACTCTTATCCATTGCCACGTTTTATGATTATGAAATTTGGCAAATGGATGTCAAGACAGCCTTTTTGAATGGCAATCTTGAAGAGAGTATTTATATGGCTCAACCAGAAGGGTTCATAGTTCAGGGTCAAGAGCAAAAGGTTTGCAAGCTTAATCGATCAATTTATGGGTTGAAGCAAGCGTCTAGATCCTGGAATATAAGGTTTGATACTGCAATTAAATCTTATGGCTTTGAACAAAATATTGACTTGTGTTTACAAGAAAATAGTCAATTATGTTGTAGTTTTCTTAGTCTTATACGTAGACGATATCCTACTCATTGGGAATGATGTAGGATTCCTGACTGACGTTAAGCAATGGCTAGCGACCCAATTCCAAATGAAATATTTGGGAGAGGCTCAGTTTGTTCTAGTGATTCAAATCGTAAGGAATCGTAAGAACAAAACGCTAGCGCTGTCTCAAGCATCTTATATCGACAAGGTGTTGATACGATATTCGATGCAGAATTCCAAGAAGGGTTCTTTACCTTTCAGGCACGAAATTCAATTGTCAAAGGAAGAGGGTCCTAAGACGCCTCAAGAAGTTGAGGATATGAGACGAATTCCTTATGCATCAGCAGTCGGTAGTCTGATGTACGCCATGTTATGTACACGACCCGACATATGCCATGCAGTGGGAATTGCCAGTAGGTATCAGTCCAATCCAGGATATGATCATTGGACTGTCGTTAAACACATCCTTAAGTATCTTCGAGAACGAGGGACTATGTGCTTGTGTATGGCGCGAAGAATTTGATCCTTACAGGATACACTGACTCTGATTTTCAAACCGATAAGGATTCGAGGAAATCCACATCGGGATCAGTGTTCACTCTTGACGGAAGGGCAATAGTATGGAGGAGTATAAAGCAAGGTTGTATTGCTGACTCCACCATGGAAGCTGAGTATGTCGTGGCTTGCGAAGCTGCGAAAGAGGTTGTATGGCTTATGAAGTTATTGACGGATTTGGAAGTTGTTTCAAATATGAATTTGCCTATCACACTTTATTGTGATAATACTGGTGCTGTGGCAAATTCGAGAGAATCAAGAAGCCATAAGCGTGGAAAGCACATTGAGCGGAAATATAATCTCATCAGGGAGATAGTGCATCGAGGACACTTGATCGTTATGCAGATCGCCTCGGAGCACAATATTGCTGATCCGTTTACAAAGTCCATCGCGGCTAAAGTGTTCGAGGGGCACCTAGTGAGTTTAGGACTGGAAGTTGTACAGTAGGACAGTGGGAGAAAAGTCTTGGATGTATTTGATAATCCAGTTTTTCTCATCCAGCATGTAATACTCCACTGACGTTTTAGTCCAAGTGGGAGTTTGTTGGGTTTTATGTCCTAAAACTCGTGGTTTGTAAACTGAATGTATATTCTATTTTGCAATAAAGTTGTTATTGAGTTTTATTCAGTAAAGTTGTTATTGAATAAAGTGAATTGTGTTAAATTTTAACCTAACTCCAATAAACAAAGAACCCATGGCTATAGGTTGTATACTTGAACTTCATGTGTGACATGATTGTGGATCAAGTTCAAGTAATAGCCAGAACGGTCTATAGTATAGGGATAAGGCTGGGTACCTTATCCTGGGGACACTATTGGACGTTGCCCGCTTTGCATAGTACAAACGATGTGATCCGAAATCGTTCATGTGGAGACATGCCAGTGGGGGCATCCTGTGCAATGAGTTTGCATAAGACTGAACCGCGAAACAAGTTGTTCTTTCTTTATAACTCCGTTTACTGTAAAGATCGACTTTTTTAGATGATGACCTAGGTAACTTGATCTGAATCCTGAGCACGTTATGAACTCCTGTTTATACGGGCTTATCCTTTGACTTGTATGGGTGAGAGTGGCCCGAGATCGCCGACTCAATAAGCCTACCATCTTGGGGATAAGACCGGGTAGGTAGCTGGGAACATAGTCCTGCGAGATGGAATTCACTCCTACCCGCCTTGAGGGATTAGTAGATAGGTTGTTCCCTCAAGTGCTGACTCCAGGTCTTGAACTAGGGATCTCACCCTCTCATTGGCCCGAGAAGGACTTGGTATAGTGAGTAGATCACATACCAATCGGTTTGGTGGTTGGACCACAAACCAATAGTTCATTATAGGATCAGTGGGACTTAAGGAACAAGATGTAATTAGGGGGGTAAAACGGTTATTTTGACCCAGCTGTAATTACGAACGACCTGTGAATGATCGACTTACTGATGATGGTTATATCAAGAGAGCAGAAATATATCTACGGTGAGGAGAGTGCAACCCTTGGACTTTAGTGGAGTCTCCGGGGGTTAACAAATGTTGGTTAGCTTGGCTAAAGAGTTTGGTCGGTTAATCTCGTATCGTTGGAGCTTATGATCTGTAGGTCCTTTAAGTTCTCCTGGCTAGCTCGGATTAAGCCGTGTAACAATATGAGAGAAAAAGAATTTGAATTTATTCAAATTCATTTTTGGAAGAATGATGGACATATTTAAATATGATTTAAATATGAGATTGGTCTAAAACATGAATAGGGATTCATGTGTGATGATACGGTTTAAGAAACCGGGATTAGTCTTATTATTTAATTAGTATTTGATATTGAATTAAATAATAATATTAATTAATTAAAAAGTTTAATTAATTAAAATTAATTTTGTTTATTAAAATTAATTATGAATTAATTTTAAAATGACAAAATATTACAAGTGGGATTATCCAAGTTGAGTGGATTTATCCAAGTCAAGTGGATTTATCCAAGTTGAGTGGGTTTATCCAAGTTGTGAAGTGGATTGTGAATCACCAACAACATGCATAAACTCATCAATTGTTGAACACTTGTGTGAAGACTAATTCATCCAATTTGAGGTGTCATGCTAAGCAAAGAGTTTGTTGCATGTGAATTGCCTATAAATTGGATGAAGTTCAAATGGTTTGAGGTTGATGAATTTTCAAAGAGTTTGAATATTTGGATGAGCATGAAGAGTTCATTGGTGGTCGATATTTTTGAACTATCGCCAAATATCGGGTTGTCGAGACCCGCCAAAATAAATTTATAAACCTATTAACCTTAGCTTTGCAGCTAGTGGCAACAGGGTTGATCCACAGAGAAGGACTTAACGTGATTGAAATTAAAGGTTGAGATTCCAAATGATTGATTAATTGAGTTTTGCTAACTTGGGGGTTTTTATCATACGGTGAGAAAATTAAAATGCTAACGGAAAGATTAAAGAGAAAGAGATTAACAAGTGCTTGATTCGGGGAGTTTCGGGATTTTTGTTAGACATTCTATCATTCATCATTTAATTCAAATCTAGGCTATCAATTCGCCATGCACGCGGTCGGTTACTGGGACTCCCTTTTGTAACCGGCTCCATATTAATTAATTAAATCAACAGTTCTAATTAAACATTGTTTAAAGTATCGTTACAGTGATCAGCCCCAAATTTACTCTAAACAGTCACTAGCTAACCGCGACGAACATTCGAACATGCAATCCTATATCTAACTGGCTACCCGCCAACGCTGAAGTACCCAACAATTATCATGCATATATCGATACTTCAATTTGTTTCATTGTTCTGTGTTACTGGGCGAAAAGTGAGAGGCAAGGCATCGCTAATCTTTAACTCTAACACATGCTAGAAAACTCGATTGTCCGTCGGCGAAATCTAACACATGCATGGGATTAAGAAAGAACAATAAATGCATACAACATCAAAGCCAATTCAGAGTTAATTGCATGGATTATCAAAATGAAGAAGTCTAACAAAATACCCCTAAACTATCCCGAATCGCACACCATACCTTAGCCGACCATGGGGAGAGTCGTCACAAACGCTCCCATGGATGTCTTGACCATAATCTCCAACTCTATTACAAAGAAAAGCTCCAAAAATGAGCCTCAAATGGCGGAGCAAGAAGAAAATTGAAGAGAAACCCGAGAGGTGGAAGATGAAGCAAAACTTAGCTGCAAAAAATCGTCCTTACAGCCTTTAAATCCGTCGGAGCGTCGAGACGCTGTGACCTAAATAATCCGCGCGCGCCTCGCGATGGCGTCGAGACGCTGGGTGAGCGTCTCGACGCTGCCCCGATGATTTCCTGCGCGCGCGCCCCTCGGAGCGTCTCGACGCCATGGCAAGGTCTCGACGCCAGGCAGCGTTGAGCAAGCGTCTCGACGCTGTCTGCTCGACGCCAGGCAGCGTTGAGCAAGCGTCTCGACGCTGTCTGCTCGACGCTTGCTCTCGGGTTTGGGCTGGAAAATTGCCTCTCCAAGGCAGTTTTGGTCCGGTTCTTCTTGGATTAGCTTGCCCTTTTTTCCGAAGCACTCTCGGGGCGTTAAAACACCGCTTTTAGCTCCGAAACGAGTCGAATGGACGCTTGAGCTCTTCGACGCAATTTTCCTACAAACGAGACATATTAAAAAATTAAATACGACATTTAGCTAGAATTATGGAGTGATAATTAGCTCCAAAATGGAGTTATCAAACACCCCCAACTTAAATCTTGCTAGTCCTCGAGCAAGGCTAATAAAGAATTTGACTCTAAGGACATGCTTACATGCTACTAATTCAATCCTCGATGCATTTTACAAATCCAAACATAACATAATCATGGAAACAATCAGTGCATGCATTTCATTACGATCATATCAAAAATTAACTATCGCTCCCTAACGTGTGTGTGTGCTAGCCAACTTATCCTAAACCTACGTAAGCCCGGAAAAACCACATGCAACATATCATCCCGCTTTCCCCCTACTTCTAGCATTTCAGAACAGTCTAAACTTGACTTACACGAGAGAGAGTAGTAAACTAAGAGACCTAAACATTTTCTCATTCTTTTTCTTTTCACGAGTACTTTGTACTCTTTGTTAAGGTTCTTTGAACCCAACTTTTTATTTTCTTTTTCTTTCCCACCTCGAGTTGCCTAACATGTCAAACTTTGGCCAAAACTTCACATTTTTAAGGACTAACACTCACTGCTTAAGCGCAAATAAGAAGGAGGAGCGCCTCGAGGGAATTTTCTAGCCAAACATGCTTTTCTATATATTTTTTTATTTTAGGCTTAGCTCATGCTAACTCGATTAATTTGACTACTAACTCTCATGCAACAAGCTACCTAAGGGTGCCTTTCGGGGTGACAACAAGAATCATGCGACATGCAATCAAACTAAGCCTACGGAGTCTAAGATGAGGTTGCTAAGTGCTCGATAGATGCAAGGGAGCAACAGAAAAAATTTCAAAATTTTTGACATGAACCTAATAAATGCAAACGACATCATGCAAAAACTAGATTATGTACATGCTCTGATTTCCAAAATGGCACTTCCTAGATCATCATAACTAGAAAGCAGTAAACAGAGTCCCAAGCACTTCAAATTCAAAATTAGCACTGCTCAACAAACTACACATGCTTATCCACAATTCACCCCCAACTTCAAAAGCTAGTATTGTCCTCAATGCTACTTAATCAGATATACAAAGTTAAAGGGAAAGAAAAACAACACTTCCCTGAATCTAAGTGAAGTCGGCGAGGGAAAGGACGCGGCGCGTTCCACATTGGAGCCCAAAATTTCCTCAATTCTCCTCATTACCTAAAAAAAACAGCAAGCTACATTAGCTAAATTACCTAAACTAAAAACAAAAACAACATAAAACTAAAAACAGAAAAGACAGTTCAACGCTCGGGTGCCTCCGAGAAGCGCAAAATTTTTAAAGTCGTTTGCTCGACTGAATTCCCCCATCGAACTCATCCATAGTCCGATAGCGCGGGGGACGTTCCAAACATGTCCTTGTCCACGCTGGTCCTGCAAACAACATTCGAAACTTTCTTTTCTCTTCGTGCCTCTAACACGTGAATATCATCATCGTTAGTACTAAAAACAGCATCTATTTCAATCAAATTTAAATCAGATTTTTTCACAGAGATGTAAGAGTTATCCCTCAAGCTCGAGGTCAAACTCTTACTCTCGACAGACAAACAGGCAACATTCTCAACTGACTTCTGTTTAAACAGGGAAAACTCATGCACTGTATCATCAAACTCTAAAGAAATTACGCCCTTAAACACGTCAATCTTGACCCTCGCGATCTTTAGAAAAGGGCGTCCTAACAACATAGAGGACGATGCATGCAAAGAATTCCTATTCATATTAAGCACAAGAAAATCAGCAGGAAACATCATTTCATCCACTCTCACAAGAACATCCTCAACCTTCCCTCTAGGAAATATGGTAGACCCGTTAGCTAACTGGATAACAACATCACACTCATGCAGTTCGTTTAAGTTCAATTCTAGAAATAAAGCATAAGACATGACATTCACAGAAGCACCAAGATCAAGCATCGCATTTTTAACTACTTTACTACCTATAGTGCAAAAGATAGTAAAAGTACCTGGATCGTTGCACTTGGTAGGCAACGTACCTGGGAGGATTGCGCAGACATTCTCCTTTTTCTTTTCAGTCCCTCTGGACTTCTGTTTCTTTGTGCACCAGTTCTGGAGGAATTTAGCATTCTTGGGCACTTGACTCACCGCCTCAAGAAGTGGTATGTTCACCATCACCTTCTGGAAGGTTCTCAGGACCTCCTCATCGTCGCTCACCAGAGTAGGCTTCGCAAGCCTACTGGGGAAGGGTGCTTTGGGAACACACTCTTGCACAGTCTTCTCTTTTCTCTCTTCATTCAAATCATCAACAACAACCGGGGGGAACTCATTCAAACTGTCCTTCGCTTCCTTCATGGCTCTGGAGGGAACTGATTTCCCACTCCTTAGCTGGATTGAGCTCACGTTTTCACATCAGTTCACGGTGGTTTGGGAAGGAAGCTTCCCAGAGCTCTTGCTCACAATTTTGCTTATCGACACCGCCATTTGGGTAAGCTGCTTGTTCAAATTTTGCAGCTCTGCTTTATGTGAGTTTAGCTCTTCTCGAGCTTCTTTTTGGAATTGGCTTGTCGATGTAACGATGGTCCGAACCATCTCTTCCATTGAACTGGAGGAACTCGAGGCCTGAGCTTGGGTAGAATTGTTAGGTCTATCATATGATTGACCTTGAAAGCGTTGTTGCCCATCTCTATTCCCGTAGCTCATGTTGGGATGGTAACGCCAACCGGGGTTGTATGTGTTCGAGTAAGGATCATACTTCCTGGGGTTGGAAGCATATCCCCCGATCGTGTTGACCTCCTCCTCTCGGTTACCTCCTACAAACTTCTTCAGTAAGTTTCCAATCTCGGCCACCTGGGCCCTCATTTCAGTCATCTCATGATTCTGGGTCACACTGTGAACTTGCCCCTGCCCGCGAATACCGAATTGCTGCGAGTTGGCTGCCATGTTTGCAATTAACTGCTTGGCCTCAACTGGGGTCTTGTCAATCAACGCCCCACCACTCGCGGCATCGATCATCTGTCGATCATGAGGCGTCATGCCCTCATAAAAGTATTGGATCAGAAGCTGATCGACAATTTGATGATGCGGAAAGCTTGCGCACAGGCGCCCAAAGCGTTCCCAATATTCATGCAGGGACTCACCTACATCCTGGGTGATCCCATAAATCCTTTTCCTCAAATTCGTGGCAAGGGACGCAGGGAAATATTTCTCTAAGAACACCCTCTTCATGTATTGCCACGTTGTTATTGATCCAGAAGGCAGATAATAAAGCCAGTCATTGGCTTTATCTTTCAGCGTGAAGGGGAATGCCCTTAAATTAAGCTGCTCCTCTGTCACACCTAGGGGCTTCATCCCCGAACAGACACAGTGAAATTACATCAGGTGCTTGTTTGCATCCTCCCCTGCATTGCCATTGAAAGAAGGTAATTGGTGAATTAATCCAGATTTCAGCTCAAAATTACCTGCTACCACGGGGTAGTTAATGCACAGAGGTTGCAAATTCAGGTCTGGCTCGGCTAATTGCTTTAAAGTCCTTGGCACATCTCCTTGTGCCATCTCGTCGCGCAAGAAGGGATCGCCTTCTTCCTCAAACAGTCTTTGCCCCTCCCGGGCTTCTCTTCTCAACCGCCGCTCTTCTCTATCAATTTCAGGGATATACTGCAATCCACTAAACTCAGAAGAACGGGTCATACAACAACACAAATTTTAAGCATGCAAAAAAAAACAGAAAAAAAATTTTAGCACACAACAGATCAACCAAAATCAAAATCAAACATAATTTCAATCAATTTATGCCTTCCACGGCAGCGGCGCCAATTTTAGTGGTCGATATTTTTGAACTATCGCCAAATATCGAGTTGTCGAGACCCGCCAAAATAAATTTATAAACCTATTAACCTTAGCTTTGCAGCTAGTGGCAACAGGGTCGGTCCACAGAGAAGGACTTAACGTGATTGAAATTAAAGTTTGAGATTCCAAATGATTGATTAATTGAGTTTTGGTAACTTGGGGGTTTTTATCATGCGGTGAGAAAATTAAAATGCTAACGGAAAGATTAAAGAGAAAGAGATTAACAAGTGCTTAATTCAAAGAGTTTCGGGATTTTTGTTAGACATTCTATCATTCATCATTTAATTCAAATCTAGGCTATCAATTCGTCATGCACGCGGTCGGTTACTGAGACTCCCTTTTGTAACCGGCTCCATATTAATTAATTAAATCAACAGTTCTAATTAAACATTGTTTAAAGTATCGTTAGAGTGATCAGCCTCAAATTTACTCTAAACAGTCACTAGCTAACCGCGACGAACATTCGAACATGCAATCCGATTGATAACTGGCTACCCGCCAACAATGAAGTACCCAACAATTATCATGCATATATTGATACTTCGATTTGTTTCATTATTCTGTGTTACTGGGCGAAAAGTGAGAGGCAAGGCATCGCTAATCTTTAACTCTAACACATGCTAGAAAACTCGATTGTCCGTCGGCGAAATCTAACACATGCATGGGATTAAGAAAGAACAATAAATGCATACAACATCGAAGCCAATTCAAAGTTAATTGCATGGATTATCAAAATGAAGAAGTCTAACAAAATACCCCTAAACTATCCCTAATCGCACACCGTACCTTAGCCGACCATAGGGAGAGTCGTCACAAACGCTCCCATGGATGTCTTGACCATAATCTCCAACTATATTACAAAGAAAAGCTCCAAAAATGAGCGACAAATGGCGGAGCAAGAATAAAATTGAAGAGAAGCCCGAGAGGTAGAAGATGTAGCAAAACTTAGCTGCAAAAAATCGTCCTTACAGCCTTTAAATCCGTCCGAACGTCGAGACGCTGGGACAGCGTCACGACGCTGCGACCTAAATAATCTGCGCGCGCCTCGCGATGGCGTCGAAACGCTGGGTGAGCGTCTCGACGCTGCCCCGATGATTTCCTGCGCGCGCGCCCCTCGGAGCGTCTCGACGCCACGGCAGGGTCTCGACGCCAGGCAGCGTTGAGCAAGCGTCTCGACGCTGTCTGCTCGACGCTTGCTCTCGGGTTTGGGCTGGAAAATTGCCTCTCCAAGGCAGTTTTGGTCCGGTTCTTCTTGGATTAGCTTGCCCTTTTTCCCGAAGCACTCTCGGGGCGTTAAAACACCGCTTTTAGCTCCGAAACGAGTCCAATGGACGCATGAGCTCTTCGCCGCAATTCTCCTACAAACGAGACATATTAACAAATTAAATACGGCATTTAGCTAGAATTAGGGAGTGATAATTAGCTCCAAAATGGAGTTATCATTCATGTTACTTGAGAAATTAGAAAGCTAAGTGTTAGATATTTCTCACAAAATCCTCATCACTTTCATCTTCCCATCTTCTTCTTCCAAACTCTTTCTTTCATAAAGGCGTCCCACCACTTCGTTGCTCGGCCCGAGGATAGTGGGACTGCCGGAGGTGGTTCTCGAGGAGTTCGAGGGAAGCTTCAAAGGGTTCGTGAGGAAATTCGAGCATCGCAATAGAAGTTTTTAGAACTACAAGAGGTAAGTGTTCTAATTTCTTTTATTTCTAGTTTTGAGCATGTTTCTAGTTTAGCTAAATTGATGAAATTAGAGTGCCTATGATCTGACTCGCTTCCGCTGCGCTACATGCGCTCCATCATCATCAATATTTTGTTCAAAGTCATAATATTTGATTGCAATATCAAACCTTATAATTCAGGATGTAGATGCTTGTTTCAATTCATAAATGGATTGAAACTAGGCAGTTGAGCATAGCTCGTCATAGATCGAACCATTTCTAATATGGTTTTCTTTCTCCTTTCGTACACACCGTTCTGCTGCGGTGTTCCGGGCGCTGAGAGTTGGGATACTATTCCATGTTCTATCATATAGTCCTGGAATCTTGTATCCATATACTCTCCACCTCGATCAGATCGAAGTGCTTTTATGATTTACCTAACGTGTTCTCAACCTCTGCCTTATACTCAATGAACTTTTCAAGAGCTTCGGACTTACGATGCATTAGTTAAAGATAGTTGTACCTTGAATAATCATCAATGAAGCTGATGAAGTATTCATACCCTCCTCGTGCTTTGACATTCAAAGGACCGCAGAGATACGAATGCACGGTATCTAGAGGTTCTTTGGACCTATGACATTTTCAGAAAAAGATCGTTTAGTCATTTTTCTCTCAAGACAAGACTCACATGGTGGTAAAGAGTTGTGCTCTAAACGATTTAAGAGACCACTTTTAACCAATCTCCCAATCCTATTGAGATTAATGTGCCCTAGTCTCAAGTGCCAAAGATAGGTACTTGGAGAAAACTTCTGCCTTTTAGTTTGAGTTTCAGCTTTTTAAACATTTCAATGTTCAAAATAGCTTCAGCCTCTGTAGGTCTTAACACATACAAGATGTTTTCAAGTTTTGTAGAACAATTTGTACACCTCTTTTGCTAATGACACCTTCATTATTTACAAAAGATACTTTATACATTTGTTCTAGTAAACAAGAAATAGAGACTAGGTTCCTTTTGAACTTAGGAACCAATAGTACATTTTCAAGTAAAATGAAACTATCTCTATATGACAACTTTACAGCTCCCACTGCTTTAGCTCAGACAACCTCTCCAGTTCCAACTCTGAGAGTTATCTCACCTCGAGAAAGTAGCTGCCAGGAACTAGTTTCCAGAAAAGAAGAACAAAGATGGTTAGTGGCTCCTGAATCAAGTATCCAGGTATGACGATCATGTTCCACTAAACATGTTTCAACAACAAGTAAATCATATTTACCGTGTCTTTCCTTCTCAGCCTTTATCTCTGCAAGATACTTCGGGCAATTCCGTTTCCAGTGCCCATCTACACCACAATGGAAACATTTTTCTTTGTCTGCAAACGTAGTCTTGCTCTTGACACCAGCAGGTGTTTTACCCTTCCTTTTATCTTTATTTTTCTTTTGAATACCTTTATTCTTAATAGAAGAAAGTTCAGACTTACTCCCTGAAGACGACCCCTTTTGGAATTTCCTAGAAGTGGCAACATTTGTCTCCTTCTCTTTTCCTTTAGAAGTGTGCAGGGACTGATAAGTCTGTAGCTCGTTAAGGATAGAAGTTAGGTTATACTCTATCTTGTTCATCACCATATTGGTTCTAAACTGTAGGAAGCTCTTCGGAAGAGATTCCATGATAAAGCTAACCTGACTTTTCTCGTCAATGGTAGCTCCGTTTACTTCCGCCACATTGAAGTAGACCATCATGTTAAGGACATGCTCCCTAACAGAGGTTCCCTCCTTCATGCGAGAGTTGTAAACGAATTTGAGGGCTTCATGTCGGACCTATGAGGATGGTTGTCCAAACATCGCCTGTAATGAAGACATGATTTCTTTAGCATAGAATAATAATGTACCCAAAACTCATTATTAATTTGCAACGATACTTCAGTAAGTCAGAATGGTCGCTACCGAAGGGTAGTCGAACACTCCTTCACGAAACAAAGACATTCTGAATTAAATTCTAATACCATAATATCTCATATTCCTATAGCATATTAGTTAACGTTGTTTGGTCAAGCTTTACTAACTCCTTAGCAAAACTTGTAAGTGTGACCCTCTATTTTTAGGATTCATAGGACGACCCCAACAGTGCAACCGAAGGGAATGTCAGTGTTGGAAATGACCATATGTTTCTTTATCCATAAATGGTGATTGAGATGTTCCGACTCCCATGAAACGACCCTCCGAAGGGACGATGCCACTAAGAACAACCAGCAGGCGAAACATGGGAATCTCACGGTTCAATCCAATGGAGGAGATCGCAGGAAGTATTGACATACTTCCTTCTCCAACTTACTATAAATACTTTCTCCATTCACCTTGCTATTGAAAGATGAAAATGCCATCCAAAGGGGGATTCCCTATTGACATCACGAGGCCGAGCATAATTCTCACGGTGTGAACTTCACGGAGAGCGTAGAAGAAGAGGGATATATCATATATTCCTTCTCAACACCACTACTAAGTATTTTAGACGATTTTAGGGTAAATTACTCAGGCTTTATCCCGCTAAGACAATAAAACCTAAGTCTAGGTAAAACAAACTTTTACCTATGATGTCTAGGTGATAAACACTTTATTACCTCACACCACTTACGCATGCTCATAAAGTCGGGTTAACTTTACTCAAGTACCGGATCGTCCCCAGTGGGAGGTGTTCCGTAAACCGTCAGCTTAAATACCTCAAACCTTCGTACAGGATGTCCCCAGGTGAGTTTCTTGTAACCTTAGAATTTACAAGATATCGACCTATTTTATCTAATAAAACAAATCAATACATTCAACCCTAAGAGAGCATGCCTTTATCTTTGTTATAGATTTTAATAGTCTATACCAATTTTACAACGCTTTGCAAAACTAAGACTAACTACAACAAACTACATGCTTCTCAAACATGCATATAACCATTATATAAACTAAGGCATACTATGTTGGATGTTTAATTTCATAATTAATATAACACTTATATCAATTATTCTATCAAGCAAACAACATATAATTCATGAATTAATATAACTCTTATATCAATACTCATGAATTCCTAAACATGCATACTATATATTATAACCCTTATAACATACTTTCAATGCATCGAGCATGCTTCCTATGGTGGAGTTTTAAATCTATATGGCATACTTTATGCACATACAATTAGGGAAATTAATTAAAACATACATTCACAATGCATCATTAATTAAACACACTAAAGTGGACCGGTTTTGGCATCAAGTAAGCAACAACTACTTTATTACAAACTTGAAAAACAAGTTAAGTCCTTAGCGAACTTCGAACTCTTCGTACCGCCTTGGACAAGCTTGCTCCCCCGAACATTTTGGTCAGTTTCTCTTCGAGCTTCCCTTTGAACCGCCCTGAACGAGATTGAACTACCGAACACTTCGGTCAGCTCAACACTCGAGCTTCTTTAAAAAAGAAACCTATATGGACTCTAATGACTCCAAAATAATACAGACTCTTCAGCACACATTAAAGCCTATACATTCTCGGGCGATTACAAATAACGAAGCTTTAAAAGAAACTCATAAAAATGATGCAAAATTCGAAACACACTTTAGACGACCATCATAAATAATTTCTAAATTAAAAACCCACCAAGCTTAAATTGATGCAAATTGAGTGATCAAAATACGCTCTGATACCAATTGATGGAGTGCATAGCACTGCGGAAGCGATTTGGATCGTTGATACTCTAATTTCATCAATTTAACAAAACAGAAACATGCTTGACACTTTGAAAAAAAATAGAACACATACCTTTGTAGTTCTAAAATTTCTTCAAAATCACCCCTCGAATCTTTTCACGAACACTTCGAAAACAACCTCCGGTAGTCCCACTATCCTCGGGCCAAGTGACGGAGGTTGTCGAGACCTCTCAAATTTGTTATTTATAAACACTGGCCTAGATTACCTAACTAGTAGATAATGGAAGTCGGGGTCGATCCACAGGGAATTTAATTAATTTAATCTGAATTCCAATTTTAGTTGTTGAATTGTAAAAGATGCTAACGGGGGTTTTGTGAAGTTGAGAATAAGAAAACATGCAAGGTAAAGAAAGAAATCTAGGTTGGATATGCGGGAGAACGACAGAAACGATTAGACGAACACACTCAATCTAAGGGGTCAGGAATTAACAACTATTATGCGATTCGGATCATAGACATTCACAAGAGAATTAGCTAATTCGATAACAATCACGCAACTAACATGCTCTAATCAGTAACATGCAACCCAAATGATTAAAGAAGAGTAGACGACTCTAAATTAAGCTTCGCTACTAACCCAATCGGGGGCAATCGCTCTCCGAAATTGAATCAATAGCGAGCGACGAGAACGTTGCGACAAGCAAACTGCCGAAATCTCAAACAGCGGGCTCGATTTTTATCTCCTCTATAGTCTATCGTGCAATCAGAATGAGTATGGCCATACCCAATTGGACAAAATTAAACTATTGTTACCTTAACCACGAGAGGCAAACACATCGTGATTTCTAACTAATCCAACATGCAAGAAATTCAATGGGTGTCAATCAAAGAACAAAGAGATGTTGGAAATTATGCTCAAGAGTAAAGATGAATGCTAAACTTAGCTTAACATACATTAAATGGTTCAAGTCTCTCCAAATCACAATACAACGTTTAACCCATTATCCAAAGATCGAATGTTACCTTTTTAGTTACTCATGGGAGTGGAAACCTCCAAGGATTCCATGGATAGCTTCAAGGTGTTCATCAATGGAGTTACAATTGTCCAAAAGTGGCTAAAAACTAAGAAAATCGAAAAGGGGCTGGAGGAAGAAGGAGAAGAATGACCTAAATTCAGCAAAATCTGAATTTATATCCAAATTTTGCGTTAGACCAGCGCCTAGGCACAATAAGTGGGCATCAAGGCGCTGCGCACAGGGTAACCGAAGGACGCGCGCGTACGTGCCAGCGCCTAGGCGCTATGCTCTCGGGTCAGGAACAATGGTGGGCGCTGCGCAGCCAGCGCTCAGGCGCTGGGCACTGGGTCTGGGAGGTTTTTCTGGCGCTGGCCTCTCGGGTCTGGAGCATCGATGGGCGCCTAGGCGCTGCGAGAGACCGTCGGGGCGCTGTGCCTACTGTCTTGGGAATTCGATGAGCGCCTAGGCGCCATGCCCTCGGGTTAAGCTTCCAAAACTCCAACTTTTTCACCTCTAGCTCTTCCTTTGCACTCTTCTAATCTAGCGTACTTCCCAAAGCTCCTAAAATGTCCGATTTAGCTCCGAGACTTGCAATTGGACTTCCCGAGCTCTCTACCACAAATCACCTATAAAAAGGGCAATTAACAATTATTAAGCATGGTAATTAGCTGATAATATGGACTTATAAATAGCTCTATTTTAGAGCTATCAAAATACCCCCGACCTGAAACTTGGTAGTCCTCGAGCAAGATATACACAAATTTATCTCATGAGAAACGACTTGCATGTTGACGACTCTAATCTCAAAACTCGTGAAAACAAGATATTCATGCTAACGAAAAACTAAACAAGTGTATGCATAAGTTAAGAACATTTCAAAATTTTAACTCCTACTCTCTCACGTGTGTGTGTGCTTAGCTCCTCTTAACCTAGCTCATATAGACCCAGAATTCTTTTAATCGATCCTAAGACTCATTTTCCCCGTACTTCTGGCGCTGAGAACAGTCTAATGGCTTAACGGTTGGAAAAAACAACAAAACAAATGGCCCAATTCTTTTCTTCTTTTCTTTGGTACTTTGTACCACTTTTTTCTTTAATTTTCTCTCAAGAGAGCCTAACACGTCAAGCTTAATTCACTTCACGTTTTTAAGGACGAGTGCTCACTTCTATTAGTCACCTTTTCATGCAGTGGCAACCGTGGGTTACACGATCGCCTCTGGTTACACGGGCAACACAAGAAGGAGGAACACCTCAAGAAAGAACATTTTTCATGCTTTTTACTCACTAAAAATTGAAAAATTTAAGGCATAAAGCTTTGCTTACAACAAATGAGTTATTACAAATTCTAACACATCAAGCCTCCCTAAATATGCCTTTCGAGGTGACAACGAATTTTCAGATCAAATAAAATAACTCTAAGCCTATCAGAACCGAGAGTAAGAGGGCTATGTGCTCGATGAATGTAGGAGAGTATTCGGAAAGTTTTTAAAATAGGCTCAAAATATGCATACAACTCATGCTTTTATCGAAATGCACAGATATGGAGAATTCACGAGTAAATCACAGAAAGTCCTCATCGGACAAAATGCATTCAGATTCTCATACATCTCAAAATCAGAGTATATCAAGCAAGGAAACTATAGAGAAGTCCAAAAACCAAACTCCACCCCCCACCTAAAACATTGCATTGTCCCCAATGCAACTAATCCATCATAATACACAATGAGAGCGATAAAATTCTAAGGGAAATTAAACCTCCCCTAAATTTTAGCGGGATCGGTGGATAGGGATGCGCATCCTCGTTCTTCAAGATAAATCTGAATTGCCGGTCCTCCTTCACATTCTCCTAAGCAAAATAGAACAAACAAGCAAATTTAAACAACAGAAATAAACTAAAGCAGCAAACTAAATAACAAGCAGAAAATACAGTCCCAGCTCGGGTGCCTCCGAGAAGCGCAAATTTTTAAAGTCGATTGCTCGACTGTATTCTCCCTTGCGGACTCAACCATAGTCCAATGACGTAGAGGGTGCTCCAACCATTCCCTTGTCCGCGCTGGACCTACGAACATCAAACAAACAAAAATTTTCTCTTCGTGTGTCATGCACGTGAACATCGTTATAATCGGACAAACAAACTGATCCATCATCATTTTCAATCAAGTATGGATCATCATCAAGAATAGACAGAAAACAAACAGATTTTAATTTTTCAGACTCAACATTCACAGAAGAGTTCAAATTCACATTCTCAGCACAAACGACATTAATCTTATCAACAGAAGTTTTAGCAGGCAAGTCAAATTTTCCAGCATTTATCGAAAAGTCATTCACTACTCCGTCAAATTCCACAGAGAAGGTTCCCTTAGCAACGTCTATTTTAACTTTTGAAGTATTCATGAAATGGCGCCCTAACAACATGGAAGAGGGAGTATCTGATGCATTCTCAATCATAGGCAATACGTAGAAGTCAACAGGAAAAAATAAATCATTCACTGGTACTAGAACGTCCTCAACTATTCCCAGCGGATGCATGCGAGATTTATCGGCCAATTGCACAACAACGCTAGTCTTATGCAGAACATTCAGCTTAAGCTCTTTAAACATGGCATATGACATAACGTTTATTGAAGCACCTAAGTCTAACATTGCATTCTTAATCGGTAAATCTTCTATAACACAGGGCAATGTAAACATACCTGGATCTCCACGCTTTTCAGGTAAAGTACCTTGGATATGGCCGAGACGTTCTCTCTTTTTGTGTTCCCATCAATAACCTTCTGCTTCCTCTTGGAAGTGCACCACCTCTTCATAAATTTTGCATATTAAGGAATTTGTTTGACTGCCTCTAACAACGGAATGTTGATCTCCACCTTCTTGAAGGTCTCCAAAACCTCTTTGTCTACATCCTCCCCTTAGGCTTGGGCATGGCCAGCGTACTTGGGAAGGGGACCTTAGGCACATAATTCTTAAATTTTAAGGGAGGAAAGTGATGGAACGACTTGCGCAGCGGAAAGCGATTTCGGACCGATGATACTCTAATTTCATCAATTTAACAAATAGAAAACATGCTCAAAACGACAGAAATAAGAAATTAGAAATACATACCCTTGTAGTTCCAATTTCTTCAAGTTCCGCCGGCCAATCTTCGTCACGAACTCTTCCGACCTCTTCTCACGAACTCCCCGAGGACCACCCCAGGTAGTCCCGCTATCCTCGGCACCGAGGAACGGAGTTGTGGGACTCCGAAGCAAAGAGAAAAGAAAACGAAAAAAAGAAGGAAAGGAAGAGGAAGTCAGATTAATAAAACTTCAACAATTGAAGTTTTAAAAAAAACTTAAGCCCGAAGGCAGAGGATGAAGAAAGCTGAGAACTATGAAAAAAATGAAATCATATTTCATTTTGACCACCCATAATCCCACTCCTCTTTTAATTTCATTTTGCCAGCCATTTATATATATCTATACATATATATATATATATATATATATATATATATATATATATTTTTATTATTATTTTTAAATAATAATAATAAAAAATTTATTTATTAAACTTTTTAATAAATAAAATATATATATAATTATTAATTAAACTTTTTAATTAATAATTATTATTTAATTCAATATCAAATATTAATAAAATAATATGGGTAAATCTGGTTTTCCGAAAACCTATTTTTTTTTTCACATGAATCCTATTCATGTTTTAGGCCATTCCCATATTTAAATCATATTTAAATCATATTTAAATATGTCCATCCTCCTTCCATAAACCGAATTTGAAGAATTCAAAATTCTTTTTCTTTTTCTTTTCTTTTATACTGTTGCACGGCGTTATCCGAGCTAGCCAGGAGAACCTAAAGGACCTACAGATCATGAGCTCCAACGATACGAGATTATTCGGTCAAAACTCTTTTAACCCGAATCAATCAACTTTCGTTAACCCCCGGAGACTCCACTATAGTCCGAGGGTTGCACTCTTCTCACTGTAGATATATTGTGTTCTCTTGATATAACCGTCATTGGTAAGTCGATCCTTCACAGGTTGTTCGTAATCACAGCTGGGTCATTTAAACCGTTTAACCTCTGCATTACATCTTGTTCTTTAAGTACCACTGACACCTCTAATGAAGAATAGATCTGTGGTCCAACCATCAGATCAATATAACTCTCTCATCACATGAGAGTGTGAGCTCACATTGTTCAAGCCCCGGAGTCAACTATTAAGGGAACAACCTATCTACTAATCCTGAAGAGCGGGTTAGGAGTGAATTCCAATCTTGCTACACTATGTCCCCAGCTACTTATTCGGCTTTATCCCCAAGTTGGTAGGCTTATTGAGCGGACGTTCCGCCACTCTCACCCGTACAAGTCAAAGGATATTTCCGAATAAGCAGGAGTTCATAGCAAGCTCAGTATTAAGCTCGAGTTACCTTGGCCATCAAAATGTATAAGTCGGTCTCATCAGTAAACGGAGTTATAAAGATAGAGCGACTTAATACGCGGTTCGGTCTTATGCAAACTCTTTGCACAGGACGCCCTCACTCGCACATCTCCATGAGGAACGATTCGGATCACATCGTTCTGTACAATACAAAGTGAGCCGCATCCAATAGTGTTACCAGGATAAGGTACCCAGCCTTATCCGTATACTATAGACCGTTTTGACTGACTACTTGAGCCTGATCCACAATCATGTCATACATGAGGCTCAAGTACTCATATTCAGCCAAGGGTGTTGGTCATTGGTATAGGTTAACGTAAACACGTTTCACTTTATTCTAGTAAACTCTTTTACTGAATAAAACTAATAACTCTTTATTCTAAATAGAATATTTACAAACATAACAGTTTACAAACCACGAGTTTTATGACATAAAACCCAACAAACTCCCACTTGGACTTAAACGTCCGTAGTGTACATGTTAGGTGAAGAAAACTAATATATCATATATCAGAAGCTTTCTCCCACTGTCCTCTCCAGCAACTCGGAGCCCTAGACTCTTCTAGGTGTCTCTCAAATACTTTAGCCATGAGAGACTTAGTAAACCAATCAGCATGAAGTACTACGAGGCTTTCCATGTGACCATCACATCTCCTCACAACACTATCTGCGAGCTCAACTTATAAACCTATTGCTGCTTCACAAGCTGCAAATAGACTTAGCTACCAACGAGGAATCAGCAATACAACTCTTGTATTCTACTCCTCTAAATACAAGGACAAAACTTTAACCGAAATCCAATCCAATTGGACTAATATTACTGACAGCTTCCACTGCATAGCACATATCGGGTCATGTATCTCAAAAGATACACCTAACCTCCAATATGTAAATGCACTTGGGTGCATCTCGTATCCTCAACACTTGAGGTGTCTTAGGAAACCATTTTCATAGACCATCGAATATTGACAACAACTTGTCAATAAAAGATTTTAGAGACAACACTAGCGATTTGTTCTTACGACTCAGATCAACCAGAATCCTTAGAACAAACTAAGCCTACCTCCAGATCAACTATTTGGGAGTGGGTCCCTAGTTTATGCTAAAATGTCAGAAGTGAAATCCTACATCATTCTCAATGATTAGGACAAAATTACGGGAAAATACTATGAAAGCTTTAACATTGATTAAACACTTGTCCAACAAGTTTTATCAATGTAATGTTCAAAACCATAAGATTTGATTTGAAAAATAAACCTTATAAATCAGAATATAGATGCTTATTCCAATTCATAAATGGATTGAAGAACCTCCCAAACTATTTGCTCTTAATCCTGAATAATGTATCTCCCTGGTTGAGACTAATAGATACTCTATCAAGATAGCTAGTCTTGATATCCATATATCTTGTCCTATCAGATAGAACAGGGTAATGGATACGAGTATACTATATAACTTATATCTGACAACAAAAGATGAAGTTAATACACAATTAACCTCTTTTCTTTAGGACAGTCCCTTTATCAGAAAGTCAAGCCTTAGAGGTTTTCACCTCATAGACTTGGTCTGTAAACCTCTTGAAGATTCATGGCTTTGAGCCACTGGTTCTTGTTTATGAACTCACTGTCATCATCAAGCATGATAACCATAGTCATAAAATATATTAATACAGCAGGCCGAATTATCTCATAATTCTCCCACTACATCAAAGTTTTCTCAACACTTAAGAAGAACCAGCTAAACTAACAACCATTGTTAATTTATAATTTAGCTTTCAATATAAAACAAGATAAGTCTTAACATTTTATTTGTTACCAAGTTTAATAGAACACTACTTGTATACATCTTTTGCAAAATGAACTATTCATTAAAAAAACAAAAGATACTATATACATCTAAAGTGTTCACAGCAAACTTGAGTTTATAGACAATAATTACAACAGTTGAAATTATTTCTATACAAACAACTATAAACAAGCAAGCTCCCACTGTATAAACTGCGAAGACGTCTTCATAAGGCATCTTTGTCAAGAAACTGGCAAACAGGAACTAGTTTCCTGAAAAAAATAACAAACATTATTAGTGGTTCCTGAACCAACATCCAGGTATGACAATCATATTCCACATGAAATGTTTAGACAAAAGATAAATCATATTTACCTTGTCGTTCATTCTGTGCCTTTTTCTCCGCTAGGTATTTAGGGCAGTTTCGCTTCCAGTGCCCTTCTTCACTACAATGAAAACACTTTCCACTGTGTGTAGCTTTTACCTTGCCTACAGCTGGGATCTTGCCTTTCCTGGCACTTCTCTTCTTTTTGTGAATAATCTTATTACTCACAGTAAGAGCTTCAGATTTAGTCCCAGACCCAGACCCTTTTTGGAACTTCATAGAAGTGGTAACATTTACCTCATTCTCCTTTCCTTTCGAGGTATGCAGGGATTGATAAATCTGAAGCTCGTTCAAAAGAGACGTCAGGTTGTATTCTATCTTGTTCATGAGCATATTGGTCCTGAAGTGCAGGAAACTCTTCAGAAGAGATTCCAAGATAATTTCAACCTGACCTTGTTCATCGACGGTTGCTCCATTTACTTCTGTTGTATTGAAGTACACCATCATGTTAAGGACATGTTCCCTAACAGAGGTTCCTTCAGCCATACGACAGTTATAAATGTGCTTGAGGGCTTCATACCTAAGAGATGAGGAAGGCTTTCCAAACATCTCTTGTAGTGAAGCCATGATTTCCTTAGCGGAAATCATCCCCTCATGCTTCCTTGACAAAACATCATATATGCTTGCCAGGATGTAAACTCGAGCTTTATCATTAGCTCGAATCCAACCATCATATGCTTCACGAACAGTTCGTGAGCCATTTAAACCAGGAACCGGAGGACACTCGTCCGTTAAGACAAATCTTAGGTTGTCGAGAACCAAAACTGCATTAAGGTTCGACTTCCACGTCCCAAAATTTTCACCGGTTAATTTGTCGTGTGCTAGCAATTGTATAAAGAAGCTCGACATGCTGAAACGGAATGTAAAACTATTAGTGAAACGGTTTTAACCTATTTAACCAATTAAGAGATTTAGCAGCAAATAAAGTACCCAAACTTTTTATTTACTAACAACGATACTTTAGTAAGTCAGAATGGTCCCTACCGTAGGGTAGGTGAGCACTCCTTTACTAAATCAAGACATTCTTGACTAAATGCTATCACCAGAATAACTCATATTCCTATAGCATCTTAGTTATCGTTTATGGTCTGGATTTACTAACTCCTTAGCAAATCCCGTAAGTGTGACCCTCCATTTTTAGAACGCACAGAACGACCCCAACATAGCAACCGTATGGAATGTCAGTGTTGGGAATGACCCTATGTTTCTTTATCCATAAATGGTGACTGAGGTGTTCGATCTCCCATGCCCAGCCCTCCGTTTGGATGGTGCCCCTAGGGCAGCCTGCAGGCGGAACATGGGAATCTCACGGTTCAATCCAATGGAGGAGACCGTAGGATGTACTGACGTACTTCCTTCTCCCACTTACTATAGACACTTACTCCATTCACCTTGCTATTGAAAGTTTCAAACACCACCCGTCTGGAGATGCCCCATATGGCATCATGAGGCGAAGCAAAATTCTCACGTTGTGAACTATAGGGAGTGCGTAGCAGGAGAGGGATATATCATATATTCCTTCTTAACACATCTACTAAGTATCATAAGACGGTGATTTTAGGGTAAATACTCCAGGTTTTATCCGGCTAAGAAAATAAAACCTTAAATCTTGGCAAACATTTTACCTGAGATGTCTAGGTTATTAACAAATTAATTAACCACACACCTCTCACAACACGCTCATAAAGCCGGGTTAACTTTACTCAAGTACCGGATCGTCCCCAGGTAGGAGGTGTTCCGTCAATTCAAATCCTCCAACCTTAGACAGGAGTTCACCGGGTGAGTTTCTCATAACCTTAGCATTTACAAGATATCGACCTATTCATCTAATGAACCAGATCGACTCTTTAAACCCTAAATGAACATGCTTTTCTTTGTTATAGATTTTAAAAGTCTAAGTCATTTTTACAACACTTGCAAAAACTAGACTTTCTATAACAAAATCTATATGCTTCTCAAACATACATCACTAAGGCATGACAAATTGAATATTTAACTTCATAATCAATATAACACTTATATCGATTATGCTCTTAAATATACAACTCATAATTCATAAATTAATATAACACTTATATCAATTATTATGAATTAAGCATGCATCCTATACATTATAACAATTATAACATACAATATGCATCTTAGTTGGATGTTTAATTTCATAATTAATATAACACTTATATTAATTATTCTATTAAGCAAACAACAACTAATTCAAGAATTAATATAAGTCTTATATTAATACCCATGAATTAAACATGCATCCTATATATTATAACACTTATAACCTACAATATGCATAAAATCAGGACAACCTATGTTGTATATTTAATTTCATAATTAATATAACACTTATATCAATTATTCTATTAAATTAACAACATATAATTCATGAATTAATATAACTCTTATATTAATACTCATGAATTCTCAAATATGCATACTATATATTATAACACTTATAATATATTTTCAATGCATGGAGCATGCTTCCTACGGTGGGATTTTAAATCTATACGGCATACGTTATGCACATACAAACATGGATTTTAATTAAAACATACATTCGCAATGCATAATTAATTAAATACACTAAAGTGGATCGATTTTGGCATTTAGCAAGTAATAACTAATTTATTACAAGCTTGAACAACAAGCTACGTCTTGAGCGGACTTCGAACTCTTCGCACCGCCTTTGACCAGCTTGCTTCCCCGAACGCTTCGGCCAATTTCTCTTCGAACTTCTCTTCAAATTGCCTAGAACGAGTTTGAACTTATACCGAACATTTCGGCGAGCTCAAAACGCGAGCTTCTTTCACAAAGAAACCTATATGGATTCTAATGACTCTAAAAATACATACTTTTTTAAGCACACATTAAAGCCCATACATTCTCGGGCAATTACAAATAATGAAATTCAAATAGAAACTATGCCAAAATCGATATCCACTTTAGACGCCAATTCAGAAACAATTTCTAAATTAAAATACCCACCAACTTAAATTGATGCAAATTGAGTTAATCACAAAATCGTTGTGATACCAAATGATGGAGCGACTTGCGCAACGGAAAGCGATTTCGGACCGATGATACTTTAATTTCATCAATTTAACAAATAGAAAACATGCTCAAAACGACATAAATAAGAAATTAGAAATACATACCCTTCTAGTTCCAATTTCTTCAAGTTCCGTTGGCCAATCCTCGTCACGAACTCTTCCGACCTCTTCTCACGAACGCCCCGAGGACCACCCCAGGTAGTCCCGCTATCCTCGGCACCGAGCAACGGAGTTGTGGGACTCCGAAGCAAAGAGAAAAGAAAACGAAAAAAAGAAGGAAAGGAAGAGGAAGTCAGATTAATAAAACTTCAACAATTGAAGTTTTAAAAAAAACTTAAGCCCGAAGGCAGAGGATGAAGAAAGCTGAAAACTATGAAAAAAATGAAATCATATTTCATTTTGACCACCCATAATCCCACTCCCCTTTTAATTTCATTTTGCCAGCCATATATATATATATAATACATGTGTCTTACATTGCATGTAAGACACATGTATATATATATATATATATAATTTTTATTATTATTTTTAAATAATAATAATAAAATTTTTAATTATTAAACTTTTTAATAAATAAAATATATATATAATTATTAATTAAACTTTTTAATTAATAATTATTATTTAATTCAATATCAAATATTAATTAAATAATATGGCTAAACCCGATTTTCCGAAAACCGACTTTTTTTTTCACATGAATCCTATTCATGTTTTAGGCCATTTCCATATTTAAATCATATTTAAATATGTCCATTCTCCTTCCATAAACCGAATTTGAACAATTCAAAATTCTTTTTCTTTTTCTTTTCTTTTATACTGTTGCACGGCGTTATCCGAGCTAGCCAGGAGAACCTAAAGAACCTACAGATCATGAGCTCCAACGATACGAGATTTTTCGGTCAAAACTCTTTTAACCCGAATCAATCAACTTTCGTTAACCCCCGGAGACTCCACTATAGTCCGAGGGTTGCACTCTCCTCACTGTAGATATATTGTGTCATCTTGATATAACCGTCATTGGTAAGTCGATCCTTCACAGGTTGTTCGTAATCACAGCTGGGTCATTTAAACCGTTTAACCTCTGCATTACATCTTGTTCCTTAAGTACCACTGACACCTCTAATGAACAATAGATCTGTGGTCCAACCATCAGATCAATATAACTCTCTCATCACATGAGAGTGTGAGCTCGCATTGTTCAAGCCCCGGAGTCAACTATGAAGGGAACAACCTAGAGATGTCCATGGGGCGGGGCGGGGGCGGGGCGGGGCCAGGTAATGCCTTCCCCGCCCCCGTCCCCGTCCCCCATTTGATTACTCGTCCCCGCGAAATTACCCGTTTAATTTCGCGGGGACGGGGCGGGTATTCCCCGCGGGGAATTCGCGAGTAACGGGTATTCCCCGCGGGTAATTTTACCCGCGAATAATTTTTTTTTTAATTGATTCTTATCCATTTTTTAAAAACTTTGTTATTTGTTAAGTTGATTAATATTATATATATTTAATTCCATAAACTTTATTTGTAAGATGTGTGTTTTTTTGGAACTTTATTGGTAAGATGTGTATTTTTTTAGATAAAAAAAATAGTGTATAGTTAATTTTTTTATGAATAATATATATATGTATATATATATAAAAGTATACGGGGTGGGGCGGGTATTCGGGGCAGGGCGGGTAAACGGGGCGGGGCGGGTATGCTGTTACCCGCCCCCGCCCCGTTTAGCTAACGGGGCAAAAAAAAATCCCCGCTCCCTACCCCATTCCCCGTGTAATCGGAGATTCCCCGTCCCATTCGGGGCGGGGCGGGACGGGGTCGGGGCGGGGCGGGGCAAATGGACATCTCTAGAACAACCTATCTACTAATCCTGAAGAGCGGGTTAGGAGTGAATTCCAATCTTGCTACACTATGTCCCCAGCTACTTATTCGGCTTTATCCCCAAGTTGGTAGGCTTATTGAGCGGGCGTTCTGCCACTCTCACCCGTACAAGCCAAAGGATACTTCCGAATAAGCAGGAGTTCATAGCAAGCTCAGTATTAAGCTCGAGTTACCTAGGCCATCAAAATGTATAAGTCGGTCTCATCAGTAAACGGAGTTATAAAGATAGAACGACTTAATACGCGGTTCGGTCTTATGCAAACTCTTTGCACAGGACGCCCTCACTCGCACATCTCCATGTGGAACGATTTGGATCACATCGTTCTGTACAATACAAAGTGAGCCGCATCCAATAGTGTTACCAGGATAAGGTACCCAGCCTTATCCGTATACTATAGACCGTTTTGACTGACTACTTGAGCCTGATCCACAATCATGTCATACATGAGGCTCAAGTACTCATATTCAGCCAAGGGTGTTGGTCATTAGTATAGGTTAACGTAAACACGTTTCACTTTATTCCAGTAAACTCTTTTACTGAATAAAACTAATAACTCTTTATTCTAAATAGAATATTTACAAACATAACAGTTTACAAACCACGATTTTTAGGACATAAAACCCAACAGAAAGCATCTTACCGAGCCTCCAAAGGATGTCACATGATTTTCTGGTGCTGATTTTTCTTGACTCTGATCGTCCTCCCCAGGAGAGGAACACGAAGGAACTTCCTTTTCAACTGTAGTGCGGGGAGGAATCTCTTTCCCGCTTCTTAGGGTGATGGCATTCACATGCTCACGGGAATTTACTGTAGTCTGGGCAGGTAATTTCCCTGAACCTTGGTTCTCAAGCCTGCTTACTAATACAGCTCTCTGTGTTAGCTGCTTCCCCATACTCAGAATTTCCGCTGTGTGCTTATCCAGTTCCTCCCTGGTCTTCTTCTGTATCTGACTTGTATTCGTAACTAGGGTCTGCACTAAAATTTCTATGGAACTCAAGGAGGATGAGACTTGTGCTTGAGAGGAACTTTGAGGTCTATCATATGACTGGTTTTGGAACCTCTGCTGCCCCTCGCGGTTTGCATAACTCAAGTTGGGATGATCCTTCCATCTCGGATTATACGTGTTGGCATAAGAGTCATACCTCCTCTGATTGGAGGCATAACCTCCAATGACGTTCACCTCCTTTGGGCCTTGCCCTTTATTCCCCATCATTTGCTTAAACAAACCTCTGAGCTCAGCCATCTGATTTTCATTAAAACCCTGAGATTGCTGCACCTGATGTACTTGGCCTCCGCGCACTCCGAACTGCTGGAAATTTCCAGCCATATTCGAGATCAACTGCCTCGCCTCTGCGGGAGTTTTATCAATCAGAGCTCCACCACTGGCAGCATCAATCCTTTGTCTATCATGGGGCACCATCCCTCGTAGAAGTACTGGATCAGGAGCTGATCTGCAATCTGGTGGTGGGGAAAGCTAGCACAAAGCCTCCCGAATCTCTCCCAATATTCATGGAGAGTCTCTCCATGATCTTGGGTAATCCCATAGATCCGCTTCCGGATTGTAGTTGCCAAAGAGGCAGGGAAGTACTTCTCCAGAAATAGCCTCTTCATCTTTTTCCATGTGGTGATTAAACTCGACGACAAGTAGTACAGCCAATCCTTGCCTTATCATTCAGGGTGAACGGAAAGGCTCTCAAATTTAACTGCTCTTCCGTTACTTCAGGCGGCTTCATCCCGACACATACGCAGTGAAACTCCATAAGATGTTTATGGGCATCATCACCTGCATTACCATAAAAAGATGGAAGTTGGTGAATTAACCCAGACTTAAGCTCAAAATTACCTGCGACAACTGGGTAATTTATGCACAGGGGTTGCTGGTTCAAGTCTGGTGCTGCCAGCTGCTTTAGAGTTCGCGGGGCCTCATTGTTGGCCATTTCAGCACGTTTAGGCGCTCATGAACCTTCTCCTTCAAACAATCTTCTTCCTTCTTTAGCCTCTCTCATCAGTCGTCACTCCTCCTTGCCTATTTCAGGTATAAACTGCAATCCACTAAAGTCAGAGGAACGGGTCATACAACAAAAGGAAGCTAAATCGAACAGAACAAAAAATTTTAGAAAATCAACAACAAATAAAATCCTAATTCAGAAAAAATAATTAAAATTCAGAAAAAATAATTAAAATTCTTCGGCAACGGCGCCAAAATTTGACGGAGGTTGTCGAGACCTCTCAAATTTGATATTTATAAACACTGGCCTAGATTACCTAACTAGTAGATAATGGAAGTCAGGGTCGATCCACAGGGAATTTAATTAATTTAATCCGAATTCCAATTCGGGGGTTTTGTGAAGTTGAAAATAAGAAAACATGCAAGGTAAAGAAAGAAATAAAAGTTGGATATGCGGGAGAATGGTAGAAACGATTAGACGAACACACTCAATCTAAGGGGTCAGGAATTAACAGCTGTTATGCGATTCGGATCATAGACATTCACAAGAGAATTAGCTAATTCGATAACAATCACGCAACTAACATGCTCTAATCAGTAACATGCAACCCAAATGATTAAAGAAGAGTAGACGGCTCTAAATTAAGCTTCGCTACTAACCCAATCGGGGGCAATCGCTATCCCAAACTGAATCAATAGCGAGCGACGGGAGCGTTGCGACAAGCAAACTGCCGAAATCTCAAACAGCGGGCTCAATTTTTCTCTCTTCTATAGTCTATCGTGCAATCAGAATGAGTATGGCCATACCCAATTGGACAAAATTAAACTATTGTTACCTTAACCACGAGAGGCAAATGCATCGTGATTTCTAACTAATCCAACATGCAAGAAATTCAATGGATGTCAATCAAAGAACAAAGAGATGTTGAAAATTATGCTCAAGAGTAAAGATGAATGTTAAACTTAGCTAAACATACATTAAATGGTTCAAGTCTCTCCAAAGCACAATACAGCGTTTAACTCATTACCCAAAAATCGAATGTTACCTTTTTAGTTACCCATGGGAGTGGAAACCTCCAAGGATTCCATGGATAGCTTCAAGGTGTTCATCAATGGAGTTACAATTGTCCAAAAGTGGCTAAAAACTAAGAAAATCGAAAAGGGGCTGGAGGAAGAAGGAGAAGAATGACCTAAATTCAGCAAAATCTGAAGTTATACCCAAATTTTGCGTGAGACCAGCGCCTAGGCGCTGCGCACAGGGTAACCAAAGGATGCGCGCGTAGGGGCCAGCGCCAAGGCGCTGGGCTCTCGGGTCTGGAACAATGGCGGGCGCAGGGGCGCTCGGGCGCTAGGCATTGGGTCTGGATGTTTTTCTGGCGCAGGGGCGCTGGCCTCTCGGGTATGGAGCATCGATGGGCGCCTAGGCGCTGCGGGAGAGCGCCCGGGCGCTGTGCCTACTGTCTTGGTACTTCGATGAGCGCCTAGGCGCTACGAGCTAGCGCCTAGGCGCCATGCCTTTGGGTTAAGCTTCCAAAACTCCAACTTTTTCACCTCTAGCTCTTGCTTTGCACTCTTCTAATCCCGAGTACTTCCCAAAGCTCCTAAAATGCCCGATTTAGCTCCGAGACTTGCAATTGGACTTCCCGAACTCTCTACCACGAATCACCTATAAAAAGGACAATTAACAATTAAGCATGGTAATTTCCAAACTGAGCATAGCTCAATTGGCATAAGGTTGTGCCCGTGACTATGAGGTCATGGGTTCAATCATCGCTTTCATTAAAATACCGTTGCAAAAAAAAACAATTAAGCATGGTAATTAGCTGATAATAGGGACTTATAAATAGCTCTACTCACCGAGCAATAAAGTGGTGGGACTCCTTTACAAGAGAAAGGAAATGGAGAGAAAGAGGAATGGAAGGTCTTGAAAAGAAGTTGAAAATGAAAAAAAAATAGTAGAACTCCAATTTTTTTCCACACATGAAGACCGAAGTTCAACTTTTTTTTTTTCAAAAGAAAAACCAAACTCAACTTCAATTCAACTTCTGCAATCTAACTTATCTTAAAAAAAAAAAAGTTAACAATCAAGTTTTTTTAAAAGGAAAGGTTTATCATGTCAAGTGTAAGTCATGCATGCATGAAGTAAATTATATATTATTTTATTATTATTTAAAAATTAATTAAAAATTAATTATAAATAATAATTAATATTTTATTAATTAAACACTTTAATTAATAATAATTAATATTTTATTAATTAAACACTTTAATTAATATAATATATAATATATAGTTTAATTAATTAAATTTTTTAATTAATTAATATTATTTAATTCAATATCAAATATTAATTAAATAATAGAGAAATTGTAACCGGTGTCAATTTAGAATAAGATAATTAAAAATATA
Organism: Herpetospermum pedunculosum; assembly: GCA_028017165.1. Taxonomy (NCBI): domain Eukaryota; kingdom Viridiplantae; phylum Streptophyta; class Magnoliopsida; order Cucurbitales; family Cucurbitaceae; genus Herpetospermum; species Herpetospermum pedunculosum. The sequence continues at coordinate 38,320,109 of CM051522.1, forward strand.
GCATGTTTTTAAAAATTTTGCGGATATGGCAATTTCTATTGCTGATATAAGTCTATCGCTGATCACCTCAGCTTTTTATAGATTTTTGTCAGTAATAATAGTCTATCAGTGATAATAGTCTATCACTGATACAAGTCTATCAGTGATATGATAAAGTCTATCAGTGATAGAAACGATTTTTTTTGCCATATTTGCAAAATATTTTAAAGTTTGCTAAATTTGCAATTAGTTTGGGCCTGATTGTTATTTGTGCAACCAACCCTAAATAATATGACTAAACCCGGTTTTCCGAATACCGACTTTTCGCACATGAATCCCTATTCATGTTTTAGACCGATCCAATATTTAAATCCATCATTCTTCCAAAACCGAATTTGAATAAATTCAAATTCTTTTTATTTTCTCTCATATTGTTACACGGCTTAATCCGAGCTAGCCAGGAGAACCTAAAGGACCTTCAGATCATGAGCTCCAACGATACGAGATTACCCGGTTAAACTCATTTATGATGGAGCGCATAGCGCTGCGGAAACGATTTGAATCGTTGATACTCTAATTTCATCAATTTAACAAAACAGAAACATGCTTGAAACTTTGAAAAAAAAAATAGAACACATACCTTTGTAGTTCTAAAATTTCTTCAAAATCACCGCTCGAATCTTCTCACAAACACTTCGAGAACCACCTCCGGTAGTCCCGCTATCTTCGGGGCGAGCAACTGAGTGGTGGGACTCCTTTACAAGATAAAGGAAATGGAGAAGAAGAGGAATGGAAGGTCTTGAAAAGAAGTTGAAAATGGGAAAAAAAAAAAAATAGAAATCCAATTTTTTTCTACCGAAGTTCAACTTTTTTTCAAGACCTTTCATTCCTCTTCCTCTCAATTTTCTTTCTCTTGTAAAGGAGTCCCGCCACTCTGTTGCTCGGCCCAAGGATAGTGGGACTACCGAAGGTGGTTCTCGAAGTGTCCGTGAGAAGATTCGAACGGTGATTTTGAAGAAATTTTAGAACTACAAAGATATGTGTTTATATTCTTTTTGCAAGTTTCAAGCATGTTTCTGTTTTGTTAAATTGATGAAATTAGAGTATCAACGATCCAAATCGTTTCCGCAGCGCTATAGTGTTACCAGGATAAGATACTCAGCCTTATTCATATACTATAGACCGTTTTGGCTGTTTACTTGAACTTGATCCACATTCATGTCATACATGAAGCTCAAGTACTCATACTCTCGCCATGGATGTTTGTTATTGGTGTAGGTTAATGCAAACACAATTTCACTTTATTCAATAACAACTTTACTGAATAAATCTCAATAACACTTTATTGCAAAAAAAGAATAAACATTCAAATAGTTTACAAACTACGAGTTTTAGGACATAAAACTCAACACGAATATCCAAGGATAAGGAACTTGTCCCTAACCTTGAACCGAAACACTCCACTTAAGATTGATCAAGTCTAATAGAATGCTTCTAAAACATGCAAGTCATACAAGAAATGCAAAAGGTAACCAAATAGCTCTCGGCTATGAAAATGCTCCAATGAAGTTTTCAATTCAAATATCAAAGTTGTCTTTTACATTAGACATGCTAATCCCTTTTATAGACAAGGAAATCAGCCAAGAGACCCATTAACTCCCTAACATAAATGTTAATATGAAAAGTCAGCTTGAAATACCAAAGGGTGCCTTGATATTCTAAAAGGCATCTTGGAAAAGTAAAAGTCATCTAGAAATATGAAAGGTTACCTAAGACTTTGTTACACTTTTAATTAGTGTAATAAGTGACAAAATGTGGATATTAGACCTAGTTTAAACCTAATCCATTAGTCTTCCATGAATTTGGGCTTGTGACTAAATAAAGTTCATGCATTTGTCTTCTTTAATGACTTTGGTCCTTGCTCCATAACAATTGTTTGACTTTCTTGAGCTTCATCATTGATATGAATTGGATTGCCAAAATAATTCATATCATCCTCCCCTTCTTCAAAAGGATTCGTCCTTGAATCATCACCATCATGTACATCAAAAGGACAAAAATCAGCGGCATTGAATATGTAATTGATATCTCCCTCGCCTTGTAGAGCAATCTTGTAGTCATGAGATGTCATAGCTAAGTTGCCTCTTGAAATCCAATTGGGTTTCTTGTAAAAAGAACAATTATATTTCCAAAATAATTTCCAAACCCAATCACCCGGTTTGAACATGCTTGCTGCCATGGATGTTCTTAGAAGAAAATTTGGTGTTTTCTTTCTCAATAAAAGTTTTGACATTGATGTCCATGTGTTGTTTTCAATTGTTGAGTCTAGAAGCAATATTTGAATCAAACTTCACAATGAGTGTTTTTCCCTCCTGTAAGAACTCAAAATAAAAACTAGAAAAATATGGTTTGAGTTCACCCGTTAGAAAACAAGATCCCTTATATAAAAGATCAAAAATATTTTTCTTTGAAAACAATATAGATTTTAACCACACATGTTATTTCATGCAAGCTCACATTCTTGGCTTTTCTCTCATTTTTCTTTCTAGGTCGAGTATTACTCACTTTTTTTTCTCTCTCATTCGTGCTCTCACACTTTTATTCTTCAAATATTTATATTTCTTTTTCCTCGGTCTCATACCTTTTATTTTCCAACTCACACACATCAAATTTTACTTCTCTTGGAAGGAATGATACAACAGTAAAATCATATGTTACTTTGTGATCTAATGTACTAACAATGTCGTTACAAAGTACTCTAGTTTCAAGCTCACTACCATCTACTTTCTCTACTCCATTACTATCAACACATGCTTCTCCAAAATTAAGTGGTATCATAGTAGTATTAGGATTGCAATCATGTGATTTTTTGCTATCTAGTGTCCTATCAAGTAGAATTTCATTATCATGCATAGGTACAATATTAACAAGCTTCTCTTTACTACATTCTATCTTATTAAAATGCTCATATTTTGTAGGTAAACTAACTTTTTCCACAAGTGTGCTTGTATTGAAACTAGATTTGGATTTAGTGTACCTTGAAGATCTTTCTTGGAATTTCCTTTGATGGCAACATGCACCATCTCTTCCAAATCCCCACAAGGTTAAATTTCCTCTCGTTCAGCCATCATCCGAGCAATCTTCTCATAAGTCCATTGTAGAATCGGTCCATGGTAACTTTCTCATCCATATAGAAGTCAATATCTTCAAGTAATAGAAGCATATATTCGTAGTATTTTTCTACACTTTTGCTCCCTTATTTCAAAGTTTGTAATTTGTAGAATGACTTAGGAACAAAATGCTTTCTCATTAGACACTTGATTTCTTCCCATGAGGGTATTGCATGAATTTCAATCCTCCTCTTTTTCGACAATAAACTATCCCACCATGTTAGTGCATATCCCTCAAATGTAGAGACGATAAGTTTTACCTTTCCCTTTTCACTAAAGTGGTGGTGATCAAATATGGCATCAATTTTCTCCTCCCATAGTTACTCCTCTGGATTTGAAATACTTCCAAAGAACAATGAAGGCATGTTTCTTGGAGTTCTTCTTTGAGTATACATGACTGCAAAAAGACGTTAGCATAAAGAAAATTGGACTTCGCAATCACTCTCTAATGTTTTCACTCAAAAGATGAATGGTCACTCGTGTTTTCACTCAATTATAACCTCACCAACTCACTTCTCTAAGATTGGTTAGGAGCAACAATGAGGGCTATGAAAGGTTTTGCAATCAAGTAAGAAACAAGCATGTAAGAAAAGCAAACTATTCATCTTAGTTAGTGGATATATTCCAACAACAAAGTTAAAGATCGGAATAAAAAATGAAAAGACACAATTTGACTTTTTATGTGAGAATGTGGTTGGAATCAATGAGCACAAGTTACAACTTATGCATTAATTGCTTGCATTTTATTGAAATTGCAATTTACAACTCACATTAAGTTCCGTGCATTGGAAAAGCAATTGTCGTGCACATTTTAATTTTTTTTTCTTTCTTTTGGAGCCCAAATAAACACAAATAATCGAATTTGATAACAAAATTTTGAATCAAATACTCAAAACTTCAGATTTCATATAGAACACTCAAGAACACAAAAACTAAAAACAAACTAATTTGACACTTTTTTTTTTTAAAAAAAAAAATTTGGACACAATGTAAAGGATAGATAGATGTAATAGATTGTCCTAACAATTCAAAATTGAAAAGAACAAAAAATTACAAAATTGAAAGCAACATGGAAATTTAAAAGACAAAATTTAAAGATAGATTTTTTTTTTTTTTCTAATCTTGAGCTTTCGGTTAAAACAACCTAAGCTCTGATACCAAATCATACGAAACCCTAGTGAATTGGATCAAGATTCCCTTGGTTATATGAATCCTTGAATCACAAACACTAAAACCTCTTAGTCAATTCAGTTTCACCTCAAGATAAAGAGAAGAATAGAAATTCCTTTAGATCGAATATTCAACGATGAGGAACTTGTCCCTAACCTTGAACCGTAACACTCCACTATTAGATTAATCAAGTCTAATAGAATGATTCTTAAACATGCAAGTCATACAAGAAATGCAAAATGTAACCAAATAGCTCTCGGCTATGGAAATGCTCCAAGCCTCCAATGGAGTTTTCAATTCAAAAATCAAAGTTGTCTTTTACATTAGACAATGTCAATCCCTTTTTAGACCATAAATCTCATGCCACAAATCTGTCTAAACAACCAAATTATCAAACCACATATCACATATATGAAATAATTAAAATACCCACCATACATGAACTTTTAATTCTAAACAAAACTCAAAGAATGCTATGATACCAATTGAAGGGAATGAACGCTTCAAACCCTACAACAGAAGCGTTGAAATTGATTTTGATTGATTTAGAATTAAACTTAAATTACAAGATTAAGCATATTATCTTTGAAGACCATAATTCTCTTGTGTTCCTTCTTCATGAGATCTTCCTTGATATGTCTCGAACATAAGACCAAGACTTGTGGGAGCTTTCTTGAAAGAATGAAAGAACAATTCTAGGGTGAGTAGCGGGACTGCCGGAGATTACCTTCCCGCTTATGTTGTGCCCCTCCTGTATGGCCCATACCGAATTTGATAACATTCGGTTTAGGGGATCGAGGGGGGAGGGGGATGACCCGGGCGTGACGTCTAGGTCTGATTTCATGCTGACCTCACCCTCTTGAAATCCTCCCACAATAATAACCAAAACGAAACTAAGAACAGAACAAACCAAATTAGTAATTTGAACCTTTAATTTTTTAATTTTAGGGCAAAATACACTTTTGGTCCCCGAGGTTTGATTTTGAATTCTATTTGGTCCTCAAGGTTTCAAATCAAACACTTTAGTCCTTCACGTTTAAAAAATAGTTCTAAATGGTCCTTGGACCGTTAGTCAAACTAACGGAAAATGATTTGAAAGTTAAGTTGCTGACTGTGTATGGTTGAGTTGGAAATTATATTAATTTTAAAATATTATTGTTGGTGAGGTGGCTCTTCTCCTTCCCCTCCTCCTCTTCTTTCTCACCTCTCATTCCTAAAAATCTCAATCTCTTTCCTCAGGCCGTCCAGTTGCTTCGAGAGGGTTGAATTAGTTATTATTATTATTATTATTATTTTATTTATTATAAATTTGATGGTAACAGAAAACATCATAGGTGTAGTGCTCAGATTTCACTAACCCTAAGAAAAGTAAATTATGAATTCGAAAAACAACGGAGTTCGAAAACTTTCCTCCAACTAATAGAGAATAAATGAACTTAATTTTAACAAAGAGTGGGTGACCGCCATTGATTGAGAAAGGGAAAGAACGAGTAACTGAGTTCGAAGATGAAATTGAATCTACAGGCGAAGATACGAGCTCAAATCGAACAATTCCTTGTTGCAATTGCTCGAGAATTGCCACTGCAAGATGAAGAAACAAACAAAAAGACAGACAATGAACTTTAAAAGGAAAAAAAGAGAAGACAGAGTGGGTTGGAATTAGTTATTATTATTATTCTCCTAGCAACTGGATGGTGGGAGAGAAGGGATTGAGATTGAGATTTTTAGGAATTGAAGCTCACAAAGAAGAGGAGGGGAAAGAGAAGAGCCACCTCACCAACAATAGTATTTTAAAATTAATATAATTTCCAACTCAACCATACACAATCAGCAACTTAACTTTCAAATCATTTTCCTGACTAACGGTTCAATGACTTTTTAGAACTATTTTTTAAACGTGGAGGATTAAAATGTTTGATTTGAAAACACCAAATGGAATTCAAATTCAAACATGGAGATCAAAAGTGTATTTTGCTCTTAATTTTAAAATAATTATTAGCATTGATTAATTAACACATACAATCTTGCATAAAAGATAACTCAAGAAACAATATCTATCTTCCTTCGAACATTGAAGGTTCGATCTCACACTTTTATCATTCTCGAGCTAGAAAAAGAAATGGTAGAGCAAGAGAGTGGACAGGCTGTTAGTTACCGAAGCAACATTAACATATTCAAATCATGAAAGGAATGAAAGTAAAAAGTAAATATCATTATTCATTACCGTTTACTGATATTTTGGGAAACGATAAAAAAAAAGACGATAAATTGAGCGTTGGAATGGTCGGTGAGAAAAGAAAAGAAAAATAAAAAGAGAGAAGGGTAAAAGGGTAATTTGAGAAAGGGAAAGAAATAAGCCCTGAAAAAGGAGTTGGTGTTTTGTTTCTGAATGCGAAAAAAGGAAAAGGAAAGTGTATCAGGTGAAGAGGGAAGGAAAATGGTGGGGTCAGGGGGAGAGGGGTAAAATGGGAAAATGATATTAAAAATAAAGTGGGGCCCAGACGGAGGGATTGTGGTCAAAATGGAATTGACAAGCTTTGACCAGTCTTTGTGACTGACTCTGCTAAAAAGACTGTCATCTCTCATATTTTGTCCGTGGTACTCTGTCACCACCCCAAAAATACCATTCATTTTTTATTTTTTTATATATTTAATTTTCTCTCCTTTTAAACCACTTCAAATTTTTGCGTGTTTTTAAATTGGAATTTATGGTGATTTTAAATTTTAAAATATAAAATTATATTTAAAGTGATAAAAACTTTAATAATACATTAATTCATAGGATTGGTTATATATATATATATATATATATATAGCAATTAGGCTCAAAATAATGTAAAATATAAAATATTTTACAAGTATAACAAAAAGTGACTATCACTACTAGATTACTATTATTGATATCCATTGATAAAATGACTATACTGGTAAAATTTTATAAAAAATCAGAGGTTTATCATTAGTTATTAGTAATAGTCATAATTTGCTATTAGTGGCTATCACACTATTGATAAAAATTATCATATTTGCAAATTTTTTTAAAAATTGCTATATTTTTTTTAATTATTTTACTCTAAACTGATATATGGTTTAATTTCGCTTATTTTTATATACTTAATTAATTTTTGTTAAATTAACATATGTATAATATAATGTACTACAAATTATATGATATTATAAAATAATAATTATACAAAATTTATAACATAAAATATGTTCCTAAATTAATTATTAATAATTTATATTCAATATAATATTTAGTTGGTGACTACAACTAATTTTATGATTTATAAAAAAAAAATGCATTTTGAAGAATTAATTAAATTGAGATATAATTTCTAAATCTGCTACTAAACACATGTCTTAAAATATGAAATACAATTATGTTTTCATTGAATCCTTTATTTTTAAATTTTTATTTTCATATTACCAACCAAATATATCCTTTATATTCAAATTTATATTTTCATATCACCGACTAAATATATATTTACTCTCCATGTAAAATGGACACCGTGATGACTCAATTTTATGTAAATCTCAATATTTTAGTGTTGTAGTCTATATAGATATTTATGAAAGAACTTTAGAAAAAATACAAAATATATATAGATAATTAAGTTAATAAATAAATATTTTATATTTTTAAATAAATTAAAATATAGAGAAATTGTAGCAGATGTCAATTTAGACTAAAATAATTAAAGATATAACCCCGTTTTAAAAGTTTTGCACATATAGCAAATTTCTAAAATAAATTTGTATTCTCGTATTACCCTTAATAAATAAATAAGAATTAAAAAAATGGTTTATCTTCAGTTCGACGTTCGCTATGCATTGAAGTGTCCGGTTAGAGTTTATGGTTTAGGGTTTGGAGTTTAGGGTTTAGGGTTTAATGATTTTAATAATTGATTTTGGGATGTTTGGGTTTTTTTGTCTTTTACGTGGATAAAACTGTTTGTAATTTTTTTTTTTTTTGTTATATCTTTAAAATGTACAATTTGCTATAATTACAAATAGTTTGGGTCTGATTGCTATCCATGCAATCAACCCTAAAATATTTATTATTAATATTATATTCACATTAATAACATTTTATTGTTGTTTGTTTTAAAATATATTTGATCTATTTTTTTTTTTTATAGTATAATGAAAATGTTGATTCAGTCATTATGTTGATGTCAGACTTATCGTCGTCATGTAGAAATGTCAATGGAAATTTAATACTCTACTCCCAATGATGCCTACGTATAACTTCAAATTTTCTGTTTTTTTCTAGTTTCATTTTCATTTTAACGAGAAATCTAATATGAAATAAGTTTTTAAAATAATTTCAAAGGTTAGGAGTTAAAATGAAAATTTTGAAACAATAAGAAATAATTATCCTAAAATTGATTAGGAGTTAAAATGAAAATTTTGAAATAATAAGAAATAATTGATCCTAAAAGAGAAAAGAGTGAGCTAAGATCGGTGTGGTGCTAACCACATGGGCTTCGACACTCAAGTTAGCTTTGAGGGAGGGAGAGAATGAATATGGAAAGTATTTTTTTGTAGAAGTTAAGAATTATCTTTTGCCTTACCCTTTCTTCCCTTCGTCTTTCCGTTATATAGGATCAGCATATGGTCGTTTATGACCGTTTCACGTCATTTAAACGAGCCATAATGTCCTTAGTAACTCTTGGGCCCACAAAGATTATGTAACTGCCCGAGAGAGTCGTTTCCTAACCGGTTGGGTCAACCCCATGAGGTCAGTCACGTCCCTCCTACCGAATCGATCCCAATGAGGGGGGTCGACCACTCATTTGGCCGAGCTAACCCCGTGAGGGGGGTCGACCTTCTTGACTGGCCGAGTCGACCCCATGAAGAGGGTCAGCCACTCCCTTGGTCGAGTCGATCGCGTGAGGGATCGACCTTCTTGACTGGCCAAACTGACCCCATGTGGGAGATCGGCCTTCTTGACTAGTCGAGTTGACCCTAACGGGTCAGCCTTCATCTTGGTCGAGTCGATCCTACGGGGTCAGCCTCTTCTTCTTGTCAAGTCGATTCTTCTTAGTGGCTCAGTCCTTCCATCCGATATATGGGTTGACCTTAGCTGAGTAGGCCTCTTCTTAGTATTTAGTCTATTAGGTCTTTATAACTTTGGTGTAATTATTTCACCCATAACAGTTGCCCCTACTCTCGACCTGAGTTTTGTAAGCGAGGCGATGTGCTCCTTGCATAGCCACATTTTGCACCCAGGTTGAGAGTCTACTTGAGGCGGTACTCGCGTTGCTTGTCGGAGTGAAATCTTATCGACTTTCTTAGGGGGTCATCATTTCGGATCCTCCTACATGGATTATTCTTTCTAGTTCTTCTCGAGGGGGTCATTCTTTCAATTCTCCCCAAAGGGGTCATGTATCTCGCTCCTCTTCGAGGGGGTTACTCCTCTCCACAGAGGTCACGTATCTCGCTCCTCTCCAAGAAGGTTACACCTCTCCACGGGGGTAACGTATATATGTCGTCTTGGCCTACTGGGGCTGGCAATTTTAGTTTTTGGTATTATCCTCGTTTCTATTGGTATGTGGATTTCCTCTCTCTTTCGAGATTTTACAACTGTTTGGGTCGATCTCCTGGGGCTAGTGTCTAGGATAGGTCTATCTTTCCTTATGACCCGTTTGAGATAGGCTTCTGTGTTTCTTTTGAAATGATATTTTAGTTTTGGTCTGATCCACCAGGATTGGTTTCTTGAGAGCAAGGTTGAGCCTCCAGAGCGAGCTTCCCATAATGCCTGGTCGACACCTCATGGAGAATCCTTTCACAGGTCGATTCATCCATTAGATTGGCTTCCAATACTTGAGCCTCGTCTGAACTTCGTCACGTTCGACACGTGCGACTCAGCTTGATCCCCCATCGGGATTTAGCTTTATGCGAGTCAATCCTTATCGGTCTTGACTTTTTGTTACTAGACCTAAATATATATATATATATTTTGAAAGGAATGAACACTTCAAACCCCGCAACAAAAGTGTTGGAATTGTTTCTTTGATTTATTTAGAATTAAATTAAAAGTGTTGGAATTGTTTCCCTCTCTAGCTATAACTCGAACACAAGACAATTCTCTGCAGGGAGTGTGAGAAGTGCCCTTGACAAAGAGGTTAGGGGTTCAATCCCCTCCCCGCATTAATTAAATAACTTTGCAAAAAAAAAATATATCTCTTCTACATTTAATATATTAAATATTAATTTGAATATTTCAGTTTTTCTTTCAACTAAATTGGTCCTTATTGTGTTACTATGAGCTAGCCAGATGATCTTATGATCCTTAAATTAATTGATTCTTATTGTGTTACTATGAGCTAGGGGATCTTGTGGACCTTAATCTTATGGACCTACATATTTATAAGCTTCAATTATACAAAATTAATTAAATAAACTCATTAATTAATTAATATGAGCTAGCAAGGGACCTTTTGGACCTACAGATTTATAATCATTACATGCAAGTCGATCCTTCACGAGTTGTTCGTAATTACCGTTGGGTCAAAAGTTCATTTTACCTCTGTAATTACATCTTACACCTTAAGTACCTATTGTTACCTCTCCAAAAGTGCATTATTTAGGGCTATATTTACCTTTAAATCATGTACATTCTTGAGTGTTTTTGTTAGAAGTTAGCTAAATGTGTGCATAAATGTGAGAATTTGAGAAATGATGCTAAAATAGGACTTATTTGGAAAAGGAACGAAAAAGGATGTAAAATGATGTAAAAAGAGCTAAAATGTACATTGCAGGAAACATTGCGGAAACATTGCTGAAACCGCAACAGAGCATTGCGGCCCTCGCAAGGAAATCACAATGCCAGTCTTCTTCTGCTGAATTTTTCCAGCCGTCAGTCTTTGTTGACTGCGTTTTTTCAGCCGTCAACTCGCCCTGCTGCTGCTACATGTCAAGCTTGACTACCTCACAAAGTTGAATGGTGATCCACGATTCATGAGCAGCCTTTGGCAGCTACCTAAAAGCTATATAAAGAGGGTGAGATGAAGGATCAAAGCAATCGGATTTGGGAATCGAATTGAATCCATTTCAATTCATTCCACACACACTCAGAAGCGAGGAGATCCCAGTTGCGAAGCAATCTGCAGACGACATTCCTTCCTCTGTTTGTTGGATCGAAGAAATCAGCCCTTGGCGTTGATAATTCGAGAGGAAGAAGAGAAGATCCTTCTTCTCTTCTGATTGAATTCATCCCCAAGATCAGCTAATCTTCCCCTTCATCCGAGGCGTTTAGCAACGTGGAGGATCCGAGCACTTTACAGCTTTCTTTACTGTTTTCTCTCTACTGATTCCATTTGCGACATTGTTCTGATTCATTCTCCAATACACTTGATCTTTACTGCTTTCATATCATTGCACGTTGTTCTTATGAAGTGTTCTGAACCTTATTTTTAGAGAGTAATCAATTAAGTTTTGTTGAGTTCTTCATTTTGTTATTTCTTATTCAATTGCTTTTACTGAATTCTCTAAATCATGATCAATCATTCCATCTCTTTTAGTTCTTCGAAAACCATGAGTAACTAATCTAAGAAAGGTCTGCTAAAGATGAATCTATAGGCTAGAAATATGAGAATTCAGCATGTAGGATAGCATGATTGCATTGGGTGTATGTGATCTTCATCCCATGGGCAATTTCGACCGGCCATCCATTTTGTCTAAAGAATTCCTAACCTCCGGAAGGAGTAAGAATTCAGAGTCATCCATCCATGCTAGCCTTTTATGGTAACCAGAAAATGACCTAGGAATAGGCGTTCTCCTAGCACGTTGGTTAGCTTGCTTGTATAAATAGGTTTTTATGTCTTACTTGGATATGAGTGAACAAAAGATCTAATGCATGTAATCGAGAGATGCATGAGATTTAGCTAAAACGATGCATGGTATGTTAATCTACTGCTGAATGATCGTAGTTAAAGTGCCTATAGAGGAGTCTTAAGTCGACCTTGCTGCCTTACTTTACATTTAAAATCGTTGCTAATTTATTGCTAGATTATTGCGAGAACCGCAATAAAACATTTTTGCTTTTTGCCTTAGTCTTTTCATTAGTTTCTATTCCTTGCGATTTTATTGCAAAAACATTGCGAGATCCGCAATACTTCTTCTCCACATTATAGCTTTATATCTTCTCTTGCTTTACATTATCAATTGCATCCTTCTTGCTTCTTTACTATTTCAGTACATCAACCTCAAATCTACCCAATTTAAGTTACCTTATCTAATTTAACACCTCAACTCGTTAGTAACTAAACTCAATCTCTGTGGGAAAACGAATTAAAAAATACTTATCACTTGCTGCAGACCATGTATGCTTGCATGATCTGAGTGGTCTTCGCATTTACATTTTACTTACACACTGAGCACGCAACACCTACCCTGAACTATGAACCCCTCTAATTGAGCCATATAGATACTCTCTTCAAGATTGCCATTCAGAAAGGCTGTCTTGACATTCATTTGCCAAATTTCATAATCATAAAACGTGGCAATGGATAAGAGTGTTCTAATCGACTTTAACATGGCAACAGGGGAGAAGGTTTCTTCATAGTCCACCCCTTCTCTCTGGGAATAACCCTTTGCAACAAGTCGAGCCTTACAGTTTTGCACCTTACAGGCTTGGTCTCGTTTCCTCTTGTAGATCCACTTGCAACCGATATGTTTTTCACCATCAGGTTGCTCTACAAGATCCCAGACAGAATTGAAGTACACCGACTCCATTTCGAGATCCATGGCTTTAAGCCACTGGTCCTTATCTATTTCATTCATTGTCTGTTTAAAGGTCAATGGATCCTCAACACCGTCATCAGGTATGAAGACCTAGGTTTCCGTTAAACCCATGTAACGGTCGGGTTGTCTCACATCCCTCCCACTACGTCGAGGTATTCTCAACTCTTGAGAAGGACCAGCCTGATCAACAACTCTTGTTGACCCATCTGTAGCTTTCCTGGAATGTTCGATCAAAATAATTTTGCTCGAAGGTTGATGATCTCTCATGTGGTCTTCCTCTAAGAACGTGGTGTTTGTCGATACATGCACCTTGTCCTTTTGAGGATCATAAAATAGACCACCTTTCGTTTCCTTGGTGTAGCCTACGAATAAGCATAATTTTGAACGATGTTCCAACTTCTTTGGATTGGGCACCAGCACATGTGTCGGACACCCCCAATTCTGAAGTGACGTAAACTCACTTTACACCCTCTTCATTACTCACAAGGTGTTTCTGGAACACTCTTAGATGGAACTGCGTTCAAAATATATACAATAGTCTCTACTGCATATCCCCAAAACGAACTAGGCAGTTGAGCATAGCTCATCATAGATCGAACCATGTCTAACATGGTTTTATTTCTCCTTTCGGACACACCGTTCTGCTGCGGTGTTTCGGGCGCTGAGAGTTGGGATACTATTCCATGTTTTATCATATAGTCCTGAAATCTTAAATCCATATACTCTCCACCTCGATCTGATCGGAGTGTTTTAATCGTTTTACCTCATATGTTCTCAACCTCTGCCTTATACTCCTTGAACTTTTCAAGAGCTTCAGACTTATGATGCATTAGGTAAAGATAGTCGTACCTAGAATAATCATCAATGAAACTGATGAAATATTCATACCTTCCTCGTGCTTTGACATTCAAAGGACCACAGAGGTACGAATGCACGAGTTCCAGATGTTCTTTGGCTCTATAACCTTTTTTAGAAAAAGATCGTTTGGTCATTTTTCCCTCAAGAAAGAACTCACATGGTGGTAAAGAGTTGTCCTCTAACTGATTTAGGTGACCACTCTTAACCAATCTCTCAATCCTATTGAGATTAATGTGGCCTAGTCTCAAGTGCCAAAGATAGGTACTTGGAGAAAGTTTCTGCCTTTTAGTTTGAGTCTCAGTTGTTTTAAATATCTTAGTGTTCAAAATAACTTTTGCCACTGTTGGTCTTAACACATACAAGTTGTTTTCAAGTTTCACATAACATATATGTACACCTCTTTTGCTAATGAACGCTTCATTAAATTCAAAAGAAACTTTATACAAATGTTCAAGCAAATAAAAGATAGATACAAGGTTCCTTTTAAAGCTAGGAACCCACAATACATTTTCAAGTAAAATGAAACTATCTCTATATAACAACTTGACAGCTCCAACTGCCTTGGCTGAGACAACCTCTCCAGTTCCAACTGTGAGAGTTATCTCACCTTCAGCAAGCAACAGACAGGAACTAGTTTCCTGAATAAAAGAATAAATATGGTTAGTGGCTCCTGAATATAGTATCCAGGTGATAGCACTCCACCCCCAAATTTTGATGTGACGTAAACTCACTTTACGCCATCTCTCATAAGGTGTTTCTGAAACACTCTTAGATGGAACTGCGTTCAAAATATATACAGCAGCCTCTACTGCATATCCCCAAAACGAACTAGGCAGTTGAACATAGCTCATCATAGATCGAACAATGTCTAACAAGATTCTATTTCTCCTTTCCGACACACCGTTCTGCTGCGGTGTTCCGGGCGCTGAGAGTTGGGATATTATTCCATGTTCTATCATATAGTCCTGAAATCTTAAATCCATATACTCTCCACCTCGATCTGATCGGAGTGTTTTAATCGTTTTACCTCATATGTTCTCAACCTCTGCCTTATACTCCTTGAACTTTTCAAGAGCTTCAGACTTATGATGCATTAGGTAAAGATAGTCGTACCTAGAATAATCATCAATGAAACTGATGAAATATTCATACCTTCCTCGTGCTTTGACATTCAAAGGACCACAGAGGTACGAATGCACGAGTTCCAGATGTTCTTTGGCTCTATAACCTTTTTTAGAAAAAGATCGTTTGGTCATTTTTCCCTCAAGAAAGGACTCACATGGTGGTAAAGAGTTGTCCTCTAACTGATTTAGGTGACCACTCTTAACCAATCTCTCAATCCTATTGAGATTAATGTGGCCTAGTCTCAAGTGCCAAAGATAGGTACTTGGAGAAAGTTTCTGCCTTTTAGTTTGAGTCTCAGTTGTTTTAAATATCTTAGTGTTCAAAATAACTTTTGTCACTGTTGGTCTTAACACATACAAGTTGTTTTCAAGTTTCACATAACATATATGTACACCTCTTTTGCTAATGAACGCTTCATTAAATTCAAAAGAAACTTTATACAAATGTTCAAGCAAATAAAAGATAGATACAAGGTTCTTTTTAAAGCTAGGAACCAACAATACATTTTCAAGTAAAATGAAACTATCTCTATATAACAACTTGACAGCTCCAACTGCCTTGGCTGACACAACCTCTCCAGTTCCAACTGTGAGAGTTATCTCACCTTCAGCAAGCAACAGACAGGAACTAGTTTCCTGAATAAAAGAATAAACATGGTTAGTGGCTCCTGAATCTAGTATCCAGGTGATAGCACTCCACCCCCAAATTTTGATGTGACGTAAACTCACTTTACGCCATCTCTCATAAGGTGTTTCTGAAACACTCTTAGATGGAACTGCGTTCAAAATATATACAGCAGCCTCTACTGCATATCCCCAAAACGAACTAGGCAGTTGAACATAGCTCATCATAGATCGAACAATGTCTAACAAGATTCTATTTCTCCTTTCCGACACACCGTTCGACTGCGGTGTTCCGGGCGCTTAGAGTTGGGATATTATTCCATGTTCTATCATATAGTCCTGAAATCTTAAATCCATATACTCTCCACCTCGATCTGATCGGAGTGTTTTAATCGTTTTACCTCATATGTTCTCAACCTCTGCCTTATACTCCTTGAACTTTTCAAGAGCTTCAGACTTATGATGCATTAGGTAAAGATAGTCGTACCTAGAATAATCATCAATGAAACTGATGAAATATTCATACCTTCCTCGTGCTTTAACATTCAAAGGACCACAGAGGTACGAATGCACGAGTTCCAGATGTTCTTTGGCTCTATAACCTTTTTTAGAAAAAGATCGTTTGGTCATTTTTCCCTCAAGAATGGACTCACATGGTGGTAAAGAATTGTCCTCTAACTGATTTAGGTGACCACTTTTAACCAATCTCTCAATCCTATTGAGATTAATGTGGCCTAGTCTCAAGTGCCAAAGATAGGTACTTGGAGAAAGTTTCTGCCTTTTAGTTTGAGTCTCAGCTGTTTTAAATATCTTAGTGTTCAAAATAACTTTTGTCACTTTTGGTCTTAACACATACAAGTTGTTTTCAAGTTTCACATAACATATATGTACACCTCTTTTGCTAATGAACGCTTCATTAAATTCAAAAGAAACTTTATACAAATGTTCAAGCAAATAAAAGATAGATACAAGGTTCCTTTTAAAGCTAGGAACCAACAATACATTTTCAAGTAAAATGAAACTATCTCTATATAACAACTTGATAGCTCCAACTGCCTTGGCTGAGACAACCTCTCCAGTTCCAACTGTGAGAGTTATCTCACCTTCAGCAAGCAACAGACAGGAACTAGTTTCCTGAATAAAAGAATAAACATGGTTAGTGGCTCCTGAATCTAGTATCCAGGTGATAGCACTCCACCCCCAAATTTTGATGTGACGTAAACTCACTTTACGCCATCTCTCATAAGGTGTTTCTGAAACACTCTTAGATGGAACTGCGTTCAAAAGATATACAGCAGCCTCTACTGCATATCCCCAAAACGAACTAGGCAGTTGAACATAGCTCATCATAGATCGAACAATGTCTAACAAGATTCTATTTCTCCTTTCCGACACACCGTTCTGCTGCGGTGTTCCGGGCTCTGAGAGTTGGGATATTATTCCATGTTCTATCATATAGTCCTGAAATCTTAAATCCATATACTCTCCACCTCGATCTGATCAGAGTGTTTTAATCGTTTTACCTCATATGTTCTCAACCTCTGCCTTATACTCCTTGAACTTTTCAAGAGCTTCAGACTTATGATGCATTAGGTAAAGATAGTCGTACCTAGAATAATCATCAATGAAACTGATGAAATATTCATACCTTCCTCGTGCTTTGACATTCAAAGGACCACAGAGGTACGAATGCACGAGTTCCAGATGTTCTTTGGCTCTATAACCTTTTTTAGAAAAAGATCGTTTGGTCATTTTTTCCTCAAGAAAGGACTCACATGGTGGTAAAGAGTTGTCCTCTAACTGATTTAGGTGACCACTCTTAACCAATCTCTCAATCCTATTGAGATTAATGTGGCCTAGTCTCAAGTGCCAAAGATAGGTACTTGGAGAAAGTTTCTTCCTTTTAGTTTGAGTCTCAGCTGTTTTAAATATCTTAGTGTTCAAAATAACTTTTGCCACTGTTGGTCTTAACACATACAAGTTGTTTTCAAGTTTCACATAACATATATGTACACCTCTTTTGCTAATGAACGCTTCATTAAATTCAAAAGAAACTTTATACAAATGTTCAAGCAAATAAAAGATAGATACAAGGTTCTTTTTAAAGCTAGGAACCAACAATACATTTTCAAGTAAAATGAAACTATCTCTATATAACAACTTGACAGCTCCAACTGCCTTGGCTGACACAACCTCTCCAGTTCCAACTGTGAGAGTTATCTCACCTTCAGCAAGCAACAGACAGGAACTAGTTTCCTGAATAAAAGAATAAACATGGTTAGTGGCTCCTGAATCTAGTATCCAGGTGATAGCACTCCACCCCCAAATTTTGATGTGACGTAAACTCACTTTACGCCATCTCTCATAAGGTGTTTCTGAAACACTCTTAGATGGAACTGCGTTCAAAATATATACAGCAGCCTCTACTGCATATCCCCAAAACGAACTAGGCAGTTGAACATAGCTCATCATAGATCGAACAATGTCTAACAAGATTCTATTTCTCCTTTCCGACACACCGTTCGACTGCGGTGTTCCGGGCGCTTAGAGTTGGGATATTATTCCATGTTCTATCATATAGTCCTGAAATCTTAAATCCATATACTCTCCACCTCGATCTGATCGGAGTGTTTTAATCGTTTTACCTCATATGTTCTCAACCTCTGCCTTATACTCCTTGAACTTTTCAAGAGCTTCAGACTTATGATGCATTAGGT
Source organism: Herpetospermum pedunculosum (assembly GCA_028017165.1). NCBI lineage: Eukaryota > Viridiplantae > Streptophyta > Magnoliopsida > Cucurbitales > Cucurbitaceae > Herpetospermum > Herpetospermum pedunculosum. The sequence goes on from CM051522.1 coordinate 38,338,505, forward strand.
AAAGATAGTCGTACCTAGAATAATCATCAATGAAACTGATGAAATATTCATACCTTCCTCGTGCTTTAACATTCAAAGGACCACAGAGGTACGAATGCACGAGTTCCAGATGTTCTTTGGCTCTATAACCTTTTTTAGAAAAAGATCGTTTGGTCATTTTTCCCTCAAGAATGGACTCACATGGTGGTAAAGAATTGTCCTCTAACTGATTTAGGTGACCACTTTTAACCAATCTCTCAATCCTATTGAGATTAATGTGGCCTAGTCTCAAGTGCCAAAGATAGGTACTTGGAGAAAGTTTCTGCCTTTTAGTTTGAGTCTCAGCTGTTTTAAATATCTTAGTGTTCAAAATAACTTTTGTCACTTTTGGTCTTAACACATACAAGTTGTTTTCAAGTTTCACATAACATATATGTACACCTCTTTTGCTAATGAACGCTTCATTAAATTCAAAAGAAACTTTATACAAATGTTCAAGCAAATAAAAGATAGATACAAGGTTCCTTTTAAAGCTAGGAACCAACAATACATTTTCAAGTAAAATGAAACTATCTCTATATAACAACTTGATAGCTCCAACTGCCTTGGCTGAGACAACCTCTCCAGTTCCAACTGTGAGAGTTATCTCACCTTCAGCAAGCAACAGACAGGAACTAGTTTCCTGAATAAAAGAATAAACATGGTTAGTGGCTCCTGAATCTAGTATCCAGGTGATAGCACTCCACCCCCAAATTTTGATGTGACGTAAACTCACTTTACGCCATCTCTCATAAGGTGTTTCTGAAACACTCTTAGATGGAACTGCGTTCAAAATATATACAGCAGCCTCTACTGCATATCCCCAAAACGAACTAGGCAGTTGAACATAGCTCATCATAGATCGAACAATGTCTAACAAGATTCTATTTCTCCTTTCCGACACACCGTTCTGCTGCGGTGTTCCGGGCTCTGAGAGTTGGGATATTATTCCATGTTCTATCATATAGTCCTGAAATCTTAAATCCATATACTCTCCACCTCGATCTGATCGGAGTGTTTTAATCGTTTTACCTCATATGTTCTCAACCTCTGCCTTATACTCCTTGAACTTTTCAAGAGCTTCAGACTTATGATGCATTAGGTAAAGATAGTCGTACCTAGAATAATCATCAATGAAACTGATGAAATAGTCATACCTTCCTCGTGCTTTGACATTCAAAGGACCACAGAGGTACGAATGCACGAGTTCCAGATGTTCTTTGGCTCTATAACCTTTTTTAGAAAAAGATCGTTTGGTCATTTTTCCCTCAAGAAAGGACTCACATGGTGGTAAAGAGTTGTCCTCTAACTGATTTAGGTGACCACTCTTAACCAATCTCTCAATCCTATTGAGATTAATGTGGCCTAGTCTCAAGTGCCAAAGATAGGTACTTGGAGAAAGTTTCTGCCTTTTAGTTTGAGTCTCAGCTGTTTTAAATATCTTAGTGTTCAAAATAACTTTTGTCACTGTTGGTCTTAACACATACAAGTTGTTTTCAAGTTTCACATAATATATATGTACACCTCTTTTGCTAATGAACGCTTCATTAAATTCAAAAGAAACTTTATACAAATGTTCAAGCAAATAAAAGATAGATACAAGGTTCCTTTTAAAGCTAGGAACCAACAATACATTTTCAAGTAAAATGAAACTATCTCTATATAACAACTTGACAGCTCCAACTGCCTTGGCTGAGACAAACTCTCCAGTTCCAACTGTGAGAGTTATCTCACCTTCAGCAAGCAAAGACAGGAACTAGTTTCCTGAATAAAAGAATAAACATGGTTAGTGGCTCCTGAATCTAGTATCCAGGTGATAGCACTCGACCCCCAAATTTTGATGTGACGTAAACTCACTTTACGCCATCTCTCATAAGGTGTTTCTGAAACACTCTTAGATGGAACTGCGTTCAAAATATATACAGCAGCCTCTACTGCATATCCCCAAAACGAACTAGGCAGTTGAACATAGCTCATCATAGATCGAACAATGTCTAACAAGATTCTATTTCTCCTTTCCGACACACCGTTCTGCTGCGGTGTTCCGGGCTCTGAGAGTTGGGATATTATTCCATGTTCTATCATATAGTCCTGAAATCTTAAATCCATATACTCTCGACCTCGATCTGATCGGAGTGTTTTAATCGTTTTACCTCATATGTTCTCAACCTCTGCCTTATACTCCTTGAACTTTTCAAGAGCTTCAGACTTATGATGCATTAGGTAAAGATAGTCGTACCTAGAATAATCATCAATGAAACTGATGAAATATTCATACCTTCCTCGTGCTTTGACATTCAAAGGACCACAGAGGTACGAATGCACGAGTTCCAGATGTTCTTTGGCTCTATAACCTTTTTTAGAAAAAGATCGTTTGGTCATTTTTTCCTCAAGAAAGGACTCACATGGTGGTAAAGAGTTGTCCTCTAACTGATTTAGGTGACCACTCTTAACCAATCTCTCAATCCTATTGAGATTAATGTGGCCTAGTCTCAAGTGCCAAAGATAGGTACTTGGAGAAAGTTTCTTCCTTTTAGTTTGAGTCTCAGCTGTTTTAAATATCTTAGTGTTCAAAATAACTTTTGTCACTGTTGGTCTTAACACATACAAGTTGTTTTCAAGTTTCACATAACATATATGTACACCTCTTTTGCTAATGAACGCTTCATTAAATTCAAAAGAAACTTTATACAAATGTTCAAGCAAATAAAAGATAGATACAAGGTTCCTTTTAAAGCTAGGAACCAACAATACATTTTCAAGTAAAATGAAACTATCTCTATATAACAACTTGACAGCTCCAACTGCCTTGGCTGAGACAACCTCTCCAGTTCCAACTGTGAGAGTTATCTCACCTTCAGCAAGCAACAGACAGGAACTAGTTTCCTGAATAAAAGAATAAACATGGTTAGTGGCTCCTGAATCTAGTATCCAGGTGATAGAACTCCACCCCCAAATTTTGATGTGACGTAAACTCACTTTACGCCATCTCTCATAAGGTGTTTCTGAAACACTCTTAGATGGAACTGCGTTCAAAATATATACAGCAGCCTCTACTGCATATCCCCAAAACGAACTAGGCAGTTGAACATAGCTCATCATAGATCGAACAATGTCTAACAAGATTCTATTTCTCCTTTCCGACACACCGTTCTGCTGCGGTGTTCCGGGCGCTGAGAGTTGGGATATTATTCCATGTTCTATCATATAGTCCTGAAATCTTAAATCCATATACTCTCCACCTCGATCTGATCGGAGTGTTTTAATCGTTTTACCTCATATGTTCTCAACCTCTGCCTTATACTCCTTGAACTTTTCAAGAGCTTCAGACTTATGATGCATTAGGTAAAGATAGTCGTACCTAGAATAATCATCAATGAAACTGATGAAATATTCATACCTTCCTCGTGCTTTGACATTCAAAGGACCACAGAGGTACGAATGCACGAGTTCCAGATGTTCTTTGGCTCTATAACCTTTTTTAGAAAAAGATCGTTTGGTCATTTTTCCCTCAAGAAAGGACTCACATGGTGGTAAAGAGTTGTCCTCTAACTGATTTAGGTGACCACTCTTAACCAATCTCTCAATCCTTATGAGATTAATGTGGCCTAGTCTCAAGTGCCAAAGATAGGTACTTGGAGAAAGTTTCTGCCTTTTAGTTTGAGTCTTAGCTGTTTTAAACATTTCGGGCTTTATCATTAGCCCTAGTCCACCTGTCAAATGCATCTCGAACAGTTCAAGTTGCAGACGAGCTACGAGGGGGAGGACATTCCTCTGTTAAGACAAACCTAAGATCATCGATAACAAGAATCGTATTCAAGTTCGATTTCTAGGTCGCGGAGTTATCGCCATTTAGCTTATCGGAAGTTAGTAACTGGATAAATGATAACTCCATTTTGGAGCTATTATTCACATCCTACTTCTAGCTAAATTCTGCATTTAATTTGTTAATATGTCTCATTTATAGGAGATTTGCAGTGAAGAGCTCATGCGTCCATTGGACTCGTTTTGAAGCTAAAAGCAGTGTTTTAACGCCCCGGGAATGCATCGGGAAAAGGACAAGCTGATCCAAGAAGAACCGAGCCAATATTGCCTACGAGAGGCAATTTTCCAGCCCTAACCCGAGAGCAAGCGTCGAGCAGACAGCGTCGAGATGCTTGCTCAACGTTGCCTGGCGTCGAGACCCTGCCGCGGCGTCGAGACGCTCCGAGGGGCGCGCGCGCAGGAAATTATCGGGCCAGCGTCGAGACGCTCGCCTAGCGTCTCGACGCCATCGCGAGGCGCGCGCGTTTTCATTAGGTCGCAGCATCGCGACGCTGTCCCAGCGTCTGGACGCTCCGACGGATTTAAAAAGCTGAAAGACGATTTTTCAGCAGCCAACTTCGGATTTTCATCTTCTTCCTCTCGGTTTTCTTCCACTTTTTAGCTTGGCTCCGCCATTTGTGGCCTAGTTTTGGAGCTTTTGTTTGTAATAGGGTTAGAGATGATGTCCATTGCCTCCGTTGGAGCGTTTATGACGATCCGCCCCATGGTCGGCTAAGGTACTGTGAACGGTTTGGGGTAATTTAAGGGATTATTTGTTAGGCTTCTCCATTTTGATAATACATGCTTTAAATTCTGATTTGGTTTCTGATTTGTATGCATTTGTTGTTCTTCCTTAATCCCATGCATGTGTTAGATTTCGCCGACGGACAATCGAGTTTTCTAGCATGTGTTAGAGTTAAAGAATAGCGATGTCGTGCCTCTCACTATTGGCCTAGTAGCACAGAACAATGAAATAAATCGGAGTATTGATTTATGCATGATAAATGTTGGGTACTTCAGCGTTGGCGGGTAGCCAGTTAGCATTAGGATTGCATGGTCAAATGTTCGTCGCGGTTAGCTAGTAACTGTTTAGAGTAAATTTAGAGCTGATCACTCTAGGAGTGCTTTGAACAATGTTTAGTTAGGACTTTAGTTCTAATTAATTATATGAAGCCGGTTACCAAAAGGGGGTTCCCAGGTAACTGACCGCGTGCATGACAATTAGATAACCATGGATTTGAATTAGATGATAAATGGTAGAATGTCTAGCAAAGAAATCCCGAAAATCCCCTAACCGTACACTCGTTAATCTCTTTCTTTTTAAATTCCTTCCGTTAGCGTTTTAATTATTCTCATTGCATGATAAAAACCCCCGTTTACCAAAACTCAATCAATCAACCAATTAAATTCTCGAACCTTAATTTCAATCAAACTGAGACCTTCTCTGTGGATCGACCCTGTTACCACTAGCTGCAAAGTTAAGGTTAATAGGTATATAAATTTATTTTGGCGGGTCTCGACAACCCGAAAATTACGGAGGATATTCAAAATCCGTCCCACCAAAATTAGCGCCGTTGCCGGGAAAGGCATGATTTGATTGAAGTTATGTTTGATTTTGATTTTGGTTGATTTGTTGTGTGCTGAATTTTTTTTTTTTTGCATGTTTAAAATTTTTGTTGTTGTATGACCTGTTCTTCTGAGTTTAGTGGATTACAGTTTATACCTGAGATTGAAAGAGAAGAGCGGCGGTTGAGAAAGGAAGCCCGGGAGGGGCGAAGATTGTTTGAGGAAGAAGGCAATCCCTTCTTTGGCGAGGAGATGGCACAAGGAGAAGTGCCAAGGACGTTGAAGCAGCTGGCAGCGCCAGATCTGAACTTGCAGCCTCTGTGCATTAACTACCCTGTGGTAGCAGGTAATTTTGAGTTGAAATCTGGATTAATTCACCAATTACCTTCCTTTCATGGCAATGCAGGTGAGGATGCGAACAAGCACCTGATGGAATTTCACTGTGTATGTTCGGGGATGAAGCCCCCAGGTGTAACAGAGGAGCAGCTGAATTTAAGGGCATTCCCCTTCACGCTTAAGGATAAAGCCAAGGACTGGCTTTATTATTTGCCCTCCGGTTCGATAACGACGTGGCAGGACATGAAGAGGGTCTTCTTGGAGAAATATTTCCCTGCGTCCCTTGCCACGACCCTGAGGAAGAGAATTTATGGGATCACCCAGGATGTTGGTGAATCCCTGCATGAATACTGGGAACGCTTTGGGCGCCTGTGCGCAAGCTTCCCGCATCATCAAATTGCCGATCAGCTCCTGATCCAATATTTTTATGAGGGTATGACGCCTCATGATCGGCAGATGATCGATGCCGCGAGTGGTGGGGCATTGATTGATGTTGCGTGCTCAATGTGTAAAAGAAATAAGCAATAAGAGAGAGAGAGCACTCAGAACATGCAAGCATACATGATCTTGTAGCAAGTAGTAAGTATTTTTTCATTCGTTTTCCCACAGAGATTTATTATTAGCTACTCGTGAAGTGTATTGTTAAGCAAGAATGGGTGGATTTCATGGGGTAGAATTGGTTTTAAACTGCTTAATTACTAAGGAATATGTAAAGGGTAGCAACATAAACAAGTGCAAGTCAATGATAAACTCAAATGTAAAGAAAAGAGATTAATAAACGAAGAGGAAAATAGCTAAACATAATTTTTAACTTAACAGAATTGCGAGAACAGCAATTTTACCGCAATGTTACTAACAGCGAAAGTGTGTAAAATGGAGAAACAAGGGCTACTAACGACTACTCTATAGGCCTTTTCACACGATTCTCAAGCATTGGATCAACTCACTATGCATCAAACTAACTCATTCTCATGTATCTTCCGATTTCATGCATTAGATTCTTTAGTTTACTCATGTCCAAGTAAGGTCTTAAGCATCTTGTTAAAGCAGTAAGTTATGATTTGTACTAGGAAAACGCCTATTCCTAGGTCGTTTTCTGGCTACCTTGAGAGGCTAGCATGAGTGTATGACTCTGAACTCTTACTCCTTCCAGAGGTTAGGAGTTCTTTGGACAAAATGGATGGTCAATCGAAATTGCCCGTGGGATGAAGCTTACATACAATCAATGCATTCGAGAGCTATCCTACATGCTTGGTTCACGTGTTTTAGCCTATAGTATTGTCATTAGCATGCCTCTATGTGACTTAGTTACTCATGGATGTAGAGAGAACAGAAATATTAGATGAAGTAGACATGCTTAGAAGAAAATGAAAGACAAAACAGTAAGGAAAAACAGTAGACAGCAAAGACAAGAAACTGCGAAATAATGAATTGTGCCTCTGATTAATCAAGCGTTTGGACTAAACAAATGAAGACTTAAAGTTACTACCATAAAGACAGAAAGCAACGAAATGGAATGGACTAACTAATGGAAAAGAAATGACAACAAACGGTGCTGGAAATAAAAACTAAAGACAGAAAGCAAGTAAAGTGAGCTTGAACGCCTCGCCGCAAACGCCTCGGCTGAAGGGAGAGAAAGGTATGCCTTGCTTGGATGAATCCAATCAGGAGAGAAGATGAATCTTCTCTCCTTCCTATCAGATTGTCGACTCCAACAGCTGAACCTCTCAAACCAACAGACGGAGAAGAGAATGAATGGGAAAGACTGCGCTGCGAAGAGACTTCTACGCCTTCGGATGATGATTAAACCTTCCTCTTTGACCTCCTTTTATAGTGTTCTGCAGGTGCGATTGGGCCAAGGAGAACCATCCATCCTCAACGTCGTACTTCAAAATGGATGGAGGAGAAAGAACGAATCCCTGAAATATCGGATTACAACAGAAAAAGGTTAGCCAACTTACGGATTTCACTTAAAACATTGCGGTTTTAGGAATGTTTCCGCAATGCACATTTTTCATTCTTTTAACTTCCTTTTTCATTCATTTTCTTTCCTTTTGCACACAAGTCCTAATTTAGCTTCCTTCTTCTAATTCTCACATATAAGCATAGGTTTAAGCTAAATCCTATCAAAAACACCTAAGAGTGTACATCTTTGTAAGATAAATAAGTCCTAAAAAGGTAACTTTTGGAGACGTAACACACCCCCAAACTTAAGGTTTTGCTCGTCCTCGAGCAAACTAAGGACTTACTTAGGCTGTTGTTTTATCATCTTTAACCACTTGCTGACTCCCTAAATTCCTATCTATAGCAGTGCTGTCCTGTGACACACTTCTAAGTTTACAACTACCCTCTTACTTTGCTTCTTCTGACTTCGCATGCCTAAAGCTCCTACTGTTTCATTAACCCCTTACAGCTGATCTACTTGCTTCTGTCATATCGTGCCACTATCCCTAAGGTTTCACATTCTACCTAGCTTTACCCCAGACTCAATACATGCTTCTAATTTTTACTTTTGAGCTACCTAGGATTCCTTAGAGTCATGCCAGTCTTAGTATTAACAGTGACAGTAGTACTTTTAGAGAACAACCTAAACCCTGGCATCACTACATTGGACATACATTCATCTCCCTAAACAACCCTACAAGCTACAACTTTGTGCTCAGCTACTTGAGGATCAGAGTTCTTTTTATTTAGGACATCTAAGCCACAAAGTTGCAACTCCTAGGTATACATTCTTCTTCCCTATTTCTTCCTTTTTTCTTTCTTACATTGGTGGAACCTCTCCTTTGGTTGCCTTTTGATGCAATGCCACTTGTGGGTTACACACTTGGCACTGACTACTCAGCAACTTAAGAGAGACACCCCTCTTTATTCTATTTTTTTTTTTTTTTTTTAGTTCATCATTTTTTTTGCAAAGGAGAAGAAGAATGCTTATGCTTTAAGGGAGAGAGGAATGTTCCTAGGCCTAGGGTGGCCTCCCCCAAACTTAAACTACTCATTGTCCCCAATGAGTGTCTGAGGTGGCACACCCCCAAACTTGTCCTAGAAGCATCTAGTCTAAAGTAAAACAAAGAGAATCTAAAAGCCCTAGGCATAGACAGAACATTCTAAAAGCAAACATTACAGCAGCAGAAATTTATAAAAACAGGCAGAGAAGGACTTAAAGCTATGCATGCTGAGCACTTTTAAGAGGCTAATTTAAACTATCAAAGGTGTCTTATGACACTCATCCAGCATGCATTTAGATAAGCTATATAAGGTAATCAAGATAGCAGCAAAAGACAAAATTTAAACAGAACCAGCCTAGCTAAACAGTCAGCAATAGTCCATGCAATAGCCTTTTTATGCTGCTTAAGTAATAATATCAGTTCAACCTCATGCTTTTCACTCAATTTAGAAGAAATAATCACAGGCAGAGTATCATTACTTCCTAGATATGCATACTTGAGGTGAGTGGGTAAAGGTTTCAATTCTAAGACAGGTGGATGCTCAATGGATGGCTTTAATGGATTCAGGGATCTGTCAGTCAAATCTTTATTTATACAAACATGTTGTGGTTTATCTACAGGTATATCCATTATCTCAGAAACATTCAAATCATTTAAGTCTAATTGTACATATTCATTAGCATGCTTAGTTAATAATTCATGCTCCAGATGTTCTTCCATTAGTGAATCTACAATGTCCATGCTAGCACAGGATTAAGAGTCAGAGGGGTACCTTAAGGCTTTATAAACACTAAATTTAACCTTCTCATCATGAACCCTCATGGTGAGCTCACCTTTCTGGACATCTATCAGGGCCCTACCTGTGGCTAGAAATGGTCTGCCTAATAGGATGAGGACCTCCTTGTCTGCTTCATAATCCAGGATGATGAAATCTGCAAGGAAAATAAACTTGTCAACCTTTACAAGAATATCCTCAATCTTACCCTCAGGGTATGCTATGGATCTGTCTGCAAGTTGTAAAGTGACAGTGGTTGGACGTGCTTCTCCTATTCCTAGCTGGCGGAATAGTGATAGGGGCATGAGGTTTATGCTGGCTCCCAGGTCACAAAGAGCTCTGCCCACGTGTTTGCCTCCTAGCTCTACTGGTAAGGTGAAGGAACCAGGATCCTTCTCCTTCTTGGGTAGCTTGTTCTGGAGTATGGCACTGCACTCCACAGTGAGATTCACTGTTTCAAATTCACCAATTATCTTCTTGTTAGTGATTATATCTTTTAAAAACTTTACATAAGAGGGCATAGACTGTAGAACTTCTACAAAAGGAATATTGACATGCACTTGTTTAAGAATTTCTAAAAATTTGTTAAAGTGCACTTCCTGTTCTTGTTTTTTCTTTAGCCTTCGAGGAAATGGAGGTGGTGGCACATATGCAGGCACTTCAGGTCGCCTCAAGATAGGTGGAGGCCTTGGGATTTCTTCTATCTCTTCTATGATTGGCTCCAGCCTTGCTCCTGATGTGCTTGGTGATGGTTGACCTTGGTTTGGCAGAGATTCCAGTGGAGCATTAGACTCTTTGTTCTCTACTCTCTTTGGTGTTTCTTTAGGGTTGCTCACCAATGGTCTACCACTTCTAAGTTCAATTGCTTGAACTTGCTCTTTTCCATCTCTCCTTGGCACCTCAGTGTCAGCAGGAAGTCTACCTTGGGGCCTACTTTTGAGTTCATTGGCTAGTTGCCCTATTTGGTTCTCTAGGCTCCTAAGGGTAGCTTGCTGGCTTTGTAGAGTAGCATCATTCTTGGCGATGTACTCTTTGAGTAGATTTTCTACAGAAGACCCTACTGGTTGGTTGTATGGTTTTTGATACATGGATTGGTTATGTTGGGGAGTGAAACCAGGTGTTCCACTCGGTCTTGGTTGGTTAGGAGCTTGGTTAGTATTCTGTTGGCCACCCCATGAAAGGTTTGGGTGGTTCCTCCAACCAGGATTGTAAGTGTTGGAATAGGGGTTGTTCCTAGGCTGCTGTTGGCTTCCAACATAGCAGACTGAGGCTGGATTCCCAGGGCAGTATTCATACAGGTGCCCTTCCCCACAGAATCCACAGATAAGTGTCTCACCTTGACTTGGTTGAATGCCCATTGACATGGCTGTGGCGGTGTTGACACTAGTTTGGAGATTGGCTTGAGCCATTTGTTTAACTAGGTTGGTCAGGGCGCTTATTTGGCTACTCATGGCATTGAGTGCGTCCTTATTTTGAGCTCTACTTGGCTCGATTGGATCATCTGACCACCTACAGTGAGATGCTGAGATCTTCTCCAAGATCTCATAGGCTTCATTATAACTCTTGGACAGCATGGAACCTCCAGCAGATGAATTTAACACTTGTCTGGTGCTGGGGTTGCATCCTTTGAAAAAGACCTCTATTTGAATACACCATGGAATGCCATGGTGTGGACATTTAATCAGAAGGTCCTTGAACCTTGTCCAAGCTTCGTGAAGAGACTCATTTTCAGCTTGTTTGAACTTGACTATGTCATCACGAAAGGTAGAATTCCTATCAGGTGGGAAGTATTTCACTAGGAATTTCTCCGCCAAGTCTGTCCAATTGAGGACTGATCCAGAGGGTAATGAGTTTAACCACGTCTTTGCTTTGTCCCTTAATGAGTAAGGGAAGAGGTAGAGCCTCAAGGCCTCTTGGGAAACTCCAGGGATGATAAAGGTATCACTAACTCCTAGGAAGTTTCTAAGATGGTTGTGGGGATCCTCATTTTCCACTCCAAAGAATTGTCCCACAGTGGACAACATTTGGAACATTACTGGCTTTAACTCGAATGAGTTGGCAGTAATTTCAGGGCTGATTATGCTTGGGTTTAGCTCCCCAGGCATAGGTACTAGGTAGGAAAGAATGACACTATTCTTATCATTCGCTATTTCGATGGGGTTGCGAGTGGTAGGTACCGGATTTGGGACTGGTATATCCATTTCTTCTTGATAGAATTGCGGAGACTCTGCGGTTTCAGCAATTGTTGGAGGTATAGAGGGTTGGTTAAAGAGACGTTTCTTGGCAATATTTCTGGCCCTAAATAATCTCTCAGGCTCAGGATTGAACTCTAGATCACTACTTGAAGGTTCATTCATAAACTAACCCAATGGTACCTGCAAAAGAAATGAAAATAGATCAGCTCCAATAGATATTAAACTTTGTGTTTCAAACATAACAAACTTCGTTTTCACTAAACTAAATCCCCGGCAGCGGCGCCAAAAACTTGTTCGTGCTCAATGTGTAAAAGAAATAAGCAATAAGAGAGAGAGAGCACTCAGAACATGCAAGCATACATGATCTTGTAGCAAGTAGTAAGTATTTTTTCATTCGTTTTCCCACAGAGATTTATTATTAGCTACTCGTGAAGTGTATTGTTAAGCAAGAATGGGTGGATTTGATGGGGTAGAATTGGTTTTAAACTGCTTAATTACTAAGGAATATGTAAAGGGTAGCAACATAAACAAGTGCAAGTCAATGATAAACTCAAATGTAAAGAGAAGAGATTAATAAACGAAGAGGAAAATAGCTAAACAAAATTTTTAACTTAACAGAATTGCGAGAACAGCAATTTTACCGCAATGTTACTAACAACGAAAGTGTGTAAAATGGAGAAACAAGGGCTACTAACGACTACTCTATAGGCCATTTCACACGATTCTCAAGCATTGGATCAACTCACTATGCATCAAACTAACTCATTCTCATGTATCTTCCGATTTCATGCATTAGATTCTTTAGTTTACTCATGTCCAAGTAAGGTCTTAAGCATCTTGTTAAAGCAGTAAGTTATGATTTGTACTAGGAAAATGCCTATTCCTAGGTCGTTTTCTGGCTACCTTGAGAGGCTAGCATGAGTGTATGACTTTGAGCTCTTACTCCTTCCAGAGGTTAGGAGTTCTTTGGACAAAATGGATGGCCAATCGAAATTGCCCGTGGGATGAAGCTTACATACAATCAATGCATTCGAGAGCTATCCTACATGCTTGGTTCACGTGTTTTAGCCTATAGTATTGTCATTAGCATGCCTCTATGTGACTTAGTTACTCATGGATGTAGAGAGAACAGAAATATTAGATGAAGTAGACATGCTTAGAAGAAAATGAAAGACAAAACAGTAAGGAAAAACAGTAGACAGCAAAGACAAGAAACTGCGAAATAATGAATTGTGCCTCTGATTAATCAAGCGTTTGGACTAAACAAATGAAGACTTAAAGTTACTACCATAAAGACAGAAAGCAACGAAATGGAATGGACTAACTAATGGAAAAGAAATGACAACAAACGGTGCTGGAAATAAAAACTAAAGACAGAAAGCAAGTAAAGTGAGCTTGAACGCCTCACCGCAAACGCCTCGGCTGAAGGGAGAGAAAGGTAAGCCTTGCTTGGATGAATCCAATCAGGAGAGAAGATGAATCTTCTCTCCTTCCTATCAGATTGTCGACTCCAACAGCTGAACCTCTCAAACCAACAGACGGAGAAGAGAATGAATGGGAAAGACTGCGCTGCGAAGAGACTTCTACGCCTTCGGATGATGATTAAACCTTCCTCTTTGACCTCCTTTTATAGTGTTCTGTAGGTGCGATTGGGCCAAGGAGAACCATCCATCCTCAACGTCGTACTTCAAAATGGATGGAGGAGAAAGAACGAATCCCTGAAATATCGGATTACAACACAAAAAGGTTAGCCAACTTACGGATTTCACTTAAAACATTGCGGTTTTAGCAATGTTTCCGCAATGCACATTTTTCATTCTTTTAACTTCCTTTTTCATTCCTTTTCTTTCCTTTTGCACACAAGTCCTAATTTAGCTTCCTTCTTCTAATTCTCACATATAAGCATAGGTTTAAGCTAAATCCTATCAAAAACACCTAAGAGTGTACATCTTTCTAAGATAAATAAGTCCTAAAAAGATCACTTTTGGAGACGTAACAATTGATAAGACCCCGGTTGAGGCCAAACAGTTAATTGCAAACATGGCGGCCAACTCGCAGCAGTTCGGTATTCGCGGGCAGGGGAAACTTCACAGCGTGGGCCAGAGTCACGAGATGTCTGAAATGAAGGCCAAGGAGGCCGAGATTGGAAATTTATTGAAGAAATTTGTGGGAGGTAGCCGAGAGGAGGAGGTCAACGCAATCGGGGGATATGCTTCCAACCCAAGGAAGTATGATCCCTACTCGAACACATACAACCCCGGTTGGCGTGACCATCCCAATTTGAGTTATGGGAATAGAGAGGGACAACAACGCTTCCAAGGCCAATCTTATGATAGGCCTACGAATTCAACCCAAGCTCAAGCCTCGAGCTCCTCCAGCTCATTGGAAGAGATGGTTCGGACCATCGTGACATCGACAAGCCAATTCCAAAAAGAAGCTCGAGAAGAGCTAAACTCACACAAAGCAGAGCTGCAAAATCTGAACAAGCAGCTGACGCAAATGGCGGTGTCGATGAGCAAGATTGAGAGCAAGAGCTCTGGGAAGCTTCCTTCCCAAACCACTGTGAACTCATGTGAGAACGTGAGATCAATTCAGCTAAGGAGTGGGAAATAAGTTCCCTCCAGAGCCGCGAAGGAAGCATAAGGCAGTTTGAATGAGTCCTCCCCGATTGCTCTTCAGAATCTGAATGATGAGAAAAAAGAGAAGAATGTGCAAGAGAATGTTCCCAAAGCACCCTTCCCCAGTAGGCTTGCGAAGCCTGCTCTGGTAAACGAAGACGAGGAGGTCCTGAGAACCTTCCAGAAGGTGATGGTGAACATACCACTTCTTGAGGCAGTGAGTCAAGTGCCAAAATATGCCAAGTTCCTCAAGAGTTGGTGCACAAGCAAGAGAATGTCGAGAAAGAGTGATGAGAAGAAAAAAGAAATTGTCTCTGCAATTTTCCAAGGTACACTTCCACCAAAGTGCGTCGATCCTGGTATGTTTACTATCCCATGCACTATTGGTACTAAACTTATTGAAAATGCCATGTTAGATCTCGGTGCCTCAATTAATGTCATGTCTTTTGATGTGTTTAAAGAGCTTGAATTGTGCAATTTAATTGAGTCTAATATAGTTGTCCAACTAGCCGATCGATCTTCTGTGCATCCGTTAGGGAAAATTGAGGACATTTTAGTCAAAGTGAAAGATTTGTTGTTTCCATGCGATTTCTATGTGCTGAATATGAACAAAAACTCTTCGCATGTTTCCTCTTCTATCTTACTAGGACGCCCATTTATGAAGACCGCTAAGGTCAAGATTGATGTTGATAGGGGTGCTTTGTCTGTAGAATTTGATGGAATTGTGAATGAGTTTTCTATGAATGCATCAGAATCTTTTGATAAGAAATCTGTAGAGAACGTTGCTTGTGTGGAGTCTGTCGAGACTGAGAGTTTGACCTCGCGCTTGAGGGATAACTCTCATGTCTCTGTTAAAAAATCTGACTTATAATTGATTGAAATTGATGCTGTTTTTTACACTAACCACGATGATATTCACGTGCTTGAGGCACGAAGAGAAAAGAAATTTGTTAATGTGTTTTGCAGGACAAGTGTGGACGAGGACATGTCTGGAACGTCCCCCGCACTATCGGATTATGGATGAGTCCGAAGGGAGAATTCAGTCGAGCAAACGACTTTAAAAATTTTGCGCTTCCCGGAGGCACCCGAGCGTTGAACTGTTCTTTCTGTTTTTAATTTCATTTCTGTTTTTTGTTCTTAGTTTAGTTTAATTTAGTTAATGTAGCTTGCTGTTTTTTTTTAGGAATTGAGGAGAAGTGAGGAAACTTTGGGCTCCGTTGTGGAATGCGCCGCGTCCCTTCCGTCGCCGACTTCGCAAAGAATCAGGGGAGTATTGTTTTTCATTCCATTTTTCTTCTGTTGTATATCTGATTAAGTAGCATTGAGGACAATGCTAGCTTTAGAAGTTGGGGGTGGATGTTATGGACGAGCATGTGTAGTTTGTTGAGCAGTGCTAGTTTTGAAATTGAAGTGCTTGAGACTCTGTTTACTGCTTTCTAATTATGATAATCTAGGAAGTGCATTTTGGAAATCTGAGCATTTGCATAATCTAGTTTTTGCATGAAGTCGTTTTGCATTTATTAGGTTCATGTCGAAAATTTTAAAAAATTTTCTGTTGCTCCCTTGCATCTATCGAGCACTTAGCAACCTCATCTTAGACTCCGTAGGCTTAGTTTGATTGCATGATGCATGACTCTTATTGTCACCCCGAAAGGCACCCATAGGTAGCTTGTTGCATGAGAGCTAAGTAGTCAAATTAATCGAGTTAGCTTACGCTAAGCCTAAAATAAAAAAAAATAGAAAAGCATGTTAGTTAGAAAAATCTCTCGAGGCGCTCCTCCTTCTTATCGGTGCATCTAAGAAGTGAGCGTTAGTCCTTAAAAACGTGAAGTTTATGCATGAATTTGACGTGTTAGGCAACTCGAGGCTGGAAAGAAAAAGAGAATAAAGAGTTAGGTTCAAAGAACCTTAATGAAGGGTACAAAGTACTCGTGAAAAGAAAAAGAATGAGAAAATATTTAGGTCTCTTAGTTTGCTACTCTCTCTCGTGTAAGTCAAGTGTAGACTGTTCTTAAACGCTAGAAGTAGGGGGAAAACAGGATGATATGTTGCATGTGGTTTTTCCGGGCTTATGTGGTTTAAGATAGGTTGGCTAGCACACACACACATTAGGGAGCGATAGTTGATTTTTGATGTGATCGTAGTAAATGCATGCACGGATTGCTTTCATGATTATGTTGTGTTTGAATTTGTAAAATGCATTGAGATTTGAGTTAGTAGCTTGTAAGCATTGTTAAAAATTAGTGCAAACTATTTATTTATTTAATTTAATTTAAATCTTAACATGTGTGTGGTTATAATTGAGAGAAAATGTGTTAGTGGGATTAGTGACATGTGTGTGGTTATAACGGAGAGAAAATGTGTTAGTGGGATTATGCGAGAGAATTAGAAGGTTAGTGGGTTAATTTACTAATTAATTTACTATATAATGTTTGTAACATTTTCAATTCAAGATATCGAATTATCAAACTCAATTGATATAATTCTTTCCTTCGTGTCATTTCTCTTATGTTTCCACACTTCCCGTTATCTTCGTTTTGTTACATGGTATCAGAACTTCAAGGTTCTTTGTTTTGTGTTTGAGTTTAAATACTCGTTGAAGATGAACGGTGGAAACAGTGTTTGTGTAGACAAGCTTGCCGGTGATAATTATAGCTATTGGAAGCTATGTATGGAAGCTTTTCTACAAGGGCAAGATCTTTGGGATCTTGTTTCCGGTGATGATGCAGAAATTCCAGAAGATACTCTGGAGAATGTCGAGGCACGAAGAAAGTGGAAGGTCAAGTGTGGCAAAGCTTTATTTGCTTTGCGGACTTCCATTGGCAAAGAGTACATTGAGCATGTTCGTGATGTAAGTTGTCCAAAGAAAGTGTGGGACACAGTTGAAAGGTTGTTCACTCAAAAGAACACGACGAGGTTGCAATATTTGGAGAACGAACTTGCTGGAAGGACTCAAGGTAATTTGCCGGTTTCAGAATATTTTCTGAAAATTAAAACTTTATGTTCTGAAATTTCAGAATTAGACAAGGATGATCCTATTAGTGATGCTCGTGTGCGTCGCTATCTTATTCGTGGACTGCGAAAGGAGTTTATGCCATTTATTTCATCGATACAAGGTTGGGCAACTCAACCTTCTATCATTGAGTTGGAAAATTTGCTTTCAAATCAGGAAGCATTGATGAAACAAATGTTTAGCAACTACAAGCAAACTCACTCTGAGGTGGAAGCTGTTCTTTATGCAAAAGAAAAGGGAAGAGTTAATTCTTCTCCAAGGTTTTATTCAAATGACAGCAAGGATTCCAAGGTTGAAGGGCAGTCCAAGGGAAATTTAAAAGGATGTTTTAGGTGCGGCAAGCCGGGACACATCAAACGTGATTGCCGGGTAAAGGTGGTGTGTCAACGTTGTGGAAAATTCGGCCATATTAGACAAAATTGTCGGGTGATTCTCAAAGAAGCAGAAGCAAATGTTGTCCAGGAAAGTAACAAACATGAACAAGTTACTTGGGAACATTGTTTATCATTTGAAGCTATTGATCAACCCAATAATTTGCATGTTAATGCTTCTATAGATTATAATGAGGATTGGATTGTTGATTCTGGTTGTTCTCATCATTCAACTGGAAGTGTTTCTCTTCTCTCTGATGTACGTGTTCATCAAGGAAGAAGAGTCATTGCGACGGCTGATAATTCCATACATCATGTTGTTCAAGAAGGACAAGTTAACGTTAAGGATGATACATCAAATGCCGATGGTGTTTCTCTGGAAGATGTTTATCATATTCCGATTTTAAAGAAGAATCTGGTTTCGGTCTCTCAGATTGCCGACTCTGGGAGGTATGTTCTCTTTGGTCCAGATGATGTGAAAATTGATTTTAAACAATTTGATGTTGATGTTTTGTTTACGGGAAAGAGGAAAGATTCCCTCAATGTTTTGTCTGCAACTGATGCATATGTTGAAAAGACATGTGAGAATGATAGTGCAACACCTTGGCATGCTCAGTCGGGTCATGTTGGTTATCAATTGTTGCAAAGAATTTCTATGAAGAAACTTATTGGTGGTATTCTCATCTTTAAAGAAATTCGTCGTGATGTGGTTTGTCCTGGTTCTCAATTTGGGAAATCACATCTTCTTTCTTTCCCAAATTCAAATAATAGAGCTACGATTGCATTGCAGTTAGTTCATTCAGATTTGATGGGGCCGACGGAAATACCCAATTATTCTAGTTGTCATTATGTTATGGTTATAGTGGATGATTTTACTCGGTTCACTTGGGTGTATTTTTTGGAGGCTAAAAGTGAGGCTTTCTCCAAGTTTATCCAGTTCAAGGAGCTAGTGGAGAAAGAATTTATGCTGCCGATAAAGTGTTTTCGCATAGATAATGGGGGAGAATATATGTCTGATCAATTTCAGACATATTGCAAAGAGCATATCATTCAACGCCTTACATCTATGTGCTTGTCTTGGCTGCATGCAAAGAATCTTCCAAAGGAGCTTTGGGCAACAACTATTCAGTCAGCTTGTCACGTCATAATTCGTAAACCCAATGTGAGTTATGTTCGAGTTTTTGGGTCAATTTGTTATGTTCATGTTCCAAAGGTTAGGCGTTGTATATTTGTTGGATATGGTACTCACAGAAAAAGATGGAGATGCATGGATCCAAATAGAAGAGAAAATTTTATTTTTCGAGATGGTTTGTCTATTGGTTTTAAAATGAAGAGTTTCGATGAAGCGAGACGTTTTCTTGGCTTGAAGGTTGAAAAGCCAGGTGGATACTTTGTCTCACAGAAAGGGTATGCAAATACTTTGTTAACTCGGTTTGACATGAAGAAGTCAAAATCAATTACTACTCCTATGAAGTTATCCTTGGAAGTTGCTGATATATTTAACAAGACGCATGGTAAATCCAAGTATGAAGAATTCAGGATTGGAGTTGGTGTTGTTGATCGTATGTTTGCACTAAGGGGGAGTGTTAAAAATTAGTGCAAACTATTTATTTATTTAATTTAATTTAAATCTTAACATGTGTGTGGTTATAATTGAGAGAAAATGTGTTAGTGGGATTAGTGACATGTGTGTGGTTATAACGGAGAGAAAATGTGTTTGTGGGATTATGCGAGAGAATTAGAAGGTTAGTGGGTTAATTTACTAATTAATTTACTATATAATGTTTGTAACATTTTCAATTCAAGATATCGAATTATCAAACTCAATTGATATAATTCTTTCCTTCGTGTCATTTCTCTTCTGTTTCCACACTTCCCGTTATCTTCGTTTTGTTACAAGCATGTCCTTAGAGTCGATTTCTTTATTAGCCTTGCTCGAGGACTAGCAAGATTTAAGTTGGGGGTGTTTGATAACTTTAATTTGGAGCTATTATTCACTTCCTAATTCTAGCTAAATTCCGCATTTAATTTGTTAATATGTCTCATTTATAGGAGATTTGCGGTGAAGAGCTCATGCGTCCATTCGACTCGTTTTGAAGTTAAAAACGGTGTTTTAACGCCCCGGGAATGCATCGGGAAAAGGGCAAGCTGATACAAGAAGAACCGGACCAAAATTGCCTAGGAGATGCAATTTTCCAGCCCTAACCCGAGAGCAAGCGTCGAGACGCTTGCTCAACGCTGCTTGGCGTCGAGACGCTCCGAGGGGCGCGCGCGCAGGAAATTATCGGGCCAACGTCGAGACGCTCGCCTAGCGTCTCGACGCCATCGCGAGGCGCGCGCGTTTTCATTAGGTCGCAGCGTCGCGACGCTGTCCCAGCGTCTCAACGCTTCGAAGGATTTAAAAAGCTGAAAGACAATTTTTAAGCAGCCAACTTCGGATTTTCATTTTCTTCCTCTCGGTTTTCTTCCACTTTTTAGCTTGGCTCCGCCATTTGTGGCCTAGTTTTGGAGCTTTTATTTGTAATAGGGTTAGAGATGATGTCCATTGCCTCCGTTGGAGCGTTTATGACGATCTGCCCCATGGTCGGCTAAGGTACTGTGAACGGTTTGGGGTAATTTAAGGGATTATTTGTTAGGCTTCTCCATTTTGATAATACATGCTTTAAATTCTGATTTGGTTTCTGATTTGTATGCATTTGTTGTTCTTCCTTAATCCCATGCATGTGTTAGATTTCGCCGACGGATAATCGAGTTTTCTAGCATGTGTTAGAGTTAAAGAATAGCGATGTCGTGCCTCTCACTATTCGCCTAGTAGCACAGAACAATGAAATAAATCGGAGTATTGATTTATGCATGATAAATGTTGGGTACTTCAGCGTTGACGGGTAGCCAGTTAGCATTAGGATTGCATGGTCAAATGTTCGTCGCGGTTAGCTAGTAACTGTTTAGAGTCAATTTAGAGCTGATCACTCTAGGAGTGCTTTGACCAATGTTTAGTTAGGACTTTAGTTCTAATTAATTATATGAAGCCGGTTACCAAAAGGGGGTTCCCAGGTAACTGACCGCGTGCATGACAATTAGATAACCATGGATTTGAATTAGATGATAAATGGTAGAATGTCTAGCAAAGAAATCCCGAAAATCCCCGAACCGTACACTCGTTAATCTCTTTCTCTTTAAATTCCTTCCGTTAGCGTTTTAATTATTCTCATTGCATGATAAAAACCCCCGTTTACCAAAACTCAATCAATCAACCAATTAAATTCTCGAACCTTAATTTCAATCAAACTGAGACCTTCTCTGTGGATCGACCCTGTTACCACTAGCTGCAAAGCTAAGGTTAATAGGTATATAAATTTATTTTGGCGGGTCTCGACAACCCGAAAATTAGGGAGGATATTCAAAATTCGTCCCACCAATAAACGAACTAGAGCTAGACATCCTGAAAAGAATGAATTATATTATTGAATTGAACTTAACAACGAATTAAGAATTTAGCAAAAAGTAATAATGTACCCATAAACTCATTATTAATTTGCAACGATACTTCAGTGAGTCAGAATGATTGCTACCGTGGGGCAATCAACCACTCCTTCACTGAACCAAGACAATCTTGGCTAAATGCTAATACCAGAATAACTCATATTCCTATAGCATCTTAATTATCGTTGTTTGGTCAAGAATTTACTAACTCCTTAGCAAATCTTGTAAGTGTGACCCGCCATTTTTAGATTTCTTAGGGCGACCCCAACAGTGCAACCGTATGCAATGTCAGTGTTGGGAATGACTCTAAGTAATTTTTATCCATTTCTGGTGACTGAGATGTTCCGACTCCCATGAAACGACCCTCCGTATGGACGGTGCCTCTAAGAGCAACCAGCAGGCGGAACATGGTAATCTCACGGTTCAATCCAATGGAGGGACCGCAGGATGTATTGACATACGTCCTTCTCCC
The DNA here is from genome assembly GCA_028017165.1 of Herpetospermum pedunculosum. Taxonomy (NCBI): domain Eukaryota; kingdom Viridiplantae; phylum Streptophyta; class Magnoliopsida; order Cucurbitales; family Cucurbitaceae; genus Herpetospermum; species Herpetospermum pedunculosum. The sequence goes on from CM051522.1 coordinate 38,360,104, forward strand.
ACTTACAATAAATACTTTCTCCATTCACCTTGCTATTGATTTATGCAAACACCACCCGTATGGAGACGCCCTATCACTACAAGAATTTATGGCTATCCCGACGCACAGAAGCGTCGGAATAGACGCCATATGCGTCAGGTAAACGTTAACCCGACGCGTACATGCGTCGGGATAGAGAGTCGGAATAGGGGAGTCGGAAGAGAGCAATCCGACGCAGTGCGTCGGATAAAGTACCTAACCCGACGCATGGTCAACGCGTCGGGTTAGACCAATTTATACGACGCAGCGGCCCCGCGTCGGGTTACTTTTACCCGACGCATCTTACGTGTCGGGATAGATGTTTATTTCAATGACGGGTAGTGCCCGTCATCTATAGTTTAAATTTTAACAAAAAAAATTGGTTGCACACCGGGCTAACCAAGAACATTTCTCTTTCTCAACCTATGAACAAAATAAAATGCTCTTGTAACCTATATGGGTCTCAATATATAATATAACCAAAACTAACTCAACATAACATTTAGTTACATCTTTATTTTCTATCATTTGACTAATGGGAAAAATGCAAAGCTAAGAAGAACCAACAAAAAACTATCTCATGATCATTTACAAGTATATGAAAAATCAAAATGAACTTAATTACCTGAAAAACAGCTTTGTGCTTCTTTGTTTTGAATAGTTACAAAGAATAAACAAAACTGGTTTACCGTCCTGGGATAATCGAAGTGAGGCAGACATATAAACCTAGAGGAAAGTTTAAAGAAAATAACTTTGATACCGAAACTCAGAGCACAACTAAACAATGAAGAACGTGTATGCTCAATAAGCTAGAACCATCAACAATTTAGTCCCTGACATTTAGTTTGTAACAATTTAGTTCTTGAATTTTTAGTTCAACAACATGGAATCATATCCAGAAAGTTTACACGAAGAAAAAAATACAAAAGAATGTCATCTCATCGAAAACTTACAAAACAAATCTTTATGACCAAAGAACATTCTAATGCTTCTCTACCCATAGTAATTTAACAACAATTAAAAGAAATAAAATTCAAAGACAAGAATATAATTTTCAGAGGACAAATCTAAAGAGAATGTGGAACAATAGATGTGGAACATTAATGAAGAAAATGCTTAGGAGATTAGAAGAAATATCACCAAGAAAACACTCGATTCTTGAAGTCCACTGGTTCTCTCGCGCAATCGAGAAGTTGTATCAGAGCAAAAAGTCCAATAATATTAAAACAAACAAATAAACCACAAGGAAATTCAATTAATTGTTTCATGTTTGACAGAGATGGAAATACAAAGCAAAAGAGTGATAAAAATAGAAATAAAAGTCTTGCAACAATTGATTGAGAATCTTGTAAAGCAATTCAGATCCAACCCTAATTCATGTAATGTTTACACTTATTGATAGTGGAATCTAAACTTGGAAAAATGGTTTTGAACAAGCAGAAAAAAGGAAAGTGAAAAAGAAAGACAAGAGTGTCAAGTCTCTAGAAAGAGCGTATCAAACAGCCTTCTAATGTTTACACTTGATTCAAATATAACTAATCTCAAATTACCCTTTTCAGCTCAAGGATCAAATATACTTGTTTCTTTATATCTTAATTCAATTTCTATATCATTGCTATTTTCTCCTTCTATAACTGATGTAGTGTAAGGATAAACGAAGTAAAAACTAAAACGAACCTACTTGTTTATTTTGACATCAATGACGCATTTGGTGACGTTCCATATAATATCGGTGCGACAATCAATCTTATCTCCATTATAGCGGTCCACAATCAAAGGATCTGTTGAATGAATAGCTTATAAATAAGAGAGCAACAAGAATGATTGTAAGAAGCAATATGGAAATCTCAGTGGCAGAGATTATTTGCATAGACTGAGGTCAAAAGTGGAAAAATCATTTTGGGGCATGCAGTAATAGAGGATTTAATTTTGTAGTTTGAACTTACCTTTCATCTGTGTTCATAAGCCATTAATAACTTGATTGTTTCTGACTTTTTCATTGCACATCCTCTGCCCATCCTGCTTGTAACTAGAAAATCTCCATAACTTTTTCTAAAAAAGAATCAATTCAACATAACACCCTCATTCATTTTATCACATCCAATGATATATATATATATATATTTTGTCAGTACTCACAATCCCATCATTCATTTGATCACATCCAATTGTTAATTTGTCATTTTCCATTCATTTTATCGTTCAATTCTAGTTATGCCCATCAAACTAAACAGAAGCAATAGGAAACTTAGCCTCCCTATGACCGTATAATCACTTCAAAGAACAAGCTCTTAAGCAAAAATTTAACAATAAACCTAAAAAAAACCGGAATATTTTATGCAATCAGAAAAAGAAAAGGGACAAGACTATAGTGTAGATAACATTTTCTAAAGCAAAGAAGCTTCAATAACGACACAATTGCAGCAAGTAGGTCTTCTTCACTAATCTTAATGTGTTTCATAAAGCAATCTCAAGTATTCAGACATCTTTCCTTCGAGTATTACAGGAAGGCTGAAAGTTTCTTTGGCTACAAAGAGTGTATCAAGATGTCAAAAAACACAAAAATAAATCGAAAATTTTCAAGAAAATCAACATGAAAAATGGCAGCAGTACATAAGCGAGGAAAAACTAGAAATCAAAATCAATCATAAAACTGAGAATTTGCAGAGCGAAGGAGAACTTACGTAGCGAACGTGAGAGAGAAATGCAAGAAAATTGAAACCAAAACCTTGTTAAACAATGAATGAAGAAGAAGAGAAAAGATCAGACGATTGCAAATAAATACAAGAAAATCGAACTTCCAAACAACAAACAGATACCTGCGGCGGCGTTTGGAGACGATGGAGAGAGAGGGAGACCTGCAGCAGCGTTTCAAGACGTTGGCGAGAGAGACTGTGCGGCGTTTTCGCGAGAGAAGGGGAAGCATCTGACAAAATGAGGATAAGTGCTGAATTTTAGCCCTAAAAAACCCATCTTCTCATCATGGCCTAACCCGACGCCTGGACCGGGCGTCGGGTAAACCCTATTTTACCCGACGCCCGGTCCAAGCGTCGGGTAAACCCTATTTGACCCGACGCCCTATCCAAGCGTCGGGTAAACCCTATTTTACCCGACGCCCGGTCCAAGCGTCGGGTAAACCCTATTTTACCCGACGCCCAGTCCAAGCGTCGGGTAAAATTCGTCGGAAAAACAAAAAATTCTTGTAGTGTATTGACATCATGAGGCCGAGCATAAATCTCACGGTGTGAACTTCACAGAGAGCGTAGGAGGAGATTGATATATCATATATACCTTCTCAACACCACTACTAAGTATTTTAGAACGGTTTGGGTATACTTTTACTTAGGCATTATCCGGCTAAGACAATAAAACCTAAGTCTAGGTAAAACAGGATTTTACCTAAGATGTCTAGGTGATAAACGCGTTAAAACCTTACACCTCTCACGTGCATGCTCTTAAAGTCGGGTTAACTTAACTCAAGTACCGGATCGATCCCCAGGTAGGAGGTGTTCCGTAAACCGTCATCTTAAATACCTCCAACCTTACTACACGATCTCACCAGGTGAGATCTCTTGGAACCTTAGCTTTACAAGATATCGACCTATTTTAACTATTAAAACGAATCGATACTAAATTCCTATTCGCATTGGAATTATTTAACCCTTAGTGAGCATGCATTTATCTTTGTTATAGAATTTAAATGTTTATCTCATTTTACAACGCTTTATAAAACAAAAACATTATATAACATGCTTCCTAAGCTAGAATATAACCATTACATTCATTCTATAACATGCTTCCCAAGCAAGAATATAACCATTATATTCAACTAAGGCAACTATGTTGTATGTTTAATTTCATAATTAATATAACATTTATATCAATTACACTTTTAAACAAGCAACATCCAATTCATAAATTAATATAAGTGTTATATTAATTCTCATGAATTAAGCATGCATACTATACATTATAACAATTATAACATACTTTCAATGCATGGAGCATGCTTCCTATGGTGGAATTTTAAATCTATATGACATACTTTATGCACATACAAGGGACTTTAATAAAAACATACATTCACAATGCATAATTAATTAAACACACTAAAGTGGACCGATTTTGGCATCACGGGCAAGTAAGCAACTAAACTATTACAAGAATAATTCTTAAACTAGGTTGAGACGCGGCCGAACCCTTCGAACCGGCTTGAATTTGCTTGAACCGGCCAAAAAACAGCAACTACAAGCTTCAAATAAGCTGAACCGGTCCAAAACAGCTATCCCGACTTCAACAGCCCAGAAATGGACCAATAACGACCCAAACCGGACCAAACGAGCGCTGAACCAGACCGCCAGAGGATGAAGAACAAGGAACCGGTCTGACTTTCAGTGAACCGGACCGCCCGAGGACCGAACCAGACCATTTCTTCCACCTTGCGCTGAACCAGTTTTATGTTGTTTTTCCGGACACCTGAGCTTCTGTCTTCGAATTGAAATCCTATATGGACTCTAATGACTCCAAATTATTTACAGACTCTTCTGCACACATTAAAGCCCATACACGCTTGGGCAATTACAAAACGAAGTAAAAAACGAAGCTCAAATAAATATGCCAAAACCGGAAAAATACTTTAGACGCCCTGAAAAATTAATTTCTAAAAAAAACCCCACCGAGCTCAAATTGATGCAAATTGAGTGACCAAAAATTGCTCTGATACCAATTGATGGAGCGCATGTAGCGCAGCAGAAGCGAGTCAGAATTGGTACTCTAATTTCATCAATTTAGCTAAATAAGAAACATGCTCAAAACTTTGAAATAAAAGAATAAGAATACAAACTTCTTGTAGTTCGAAATTCTTCTATTCCAATGCTCGAATCTCCTCACGAACCCTTCGAAGCTTCCCTTGAACTCTTCGAGAACCACCTCCGGTAGTCCCGCTATCCTCGGACCGAGCAACAGAGTGGTGGGACTCCTTTACAAGAGAAAACTTTGGAAGATGAAGATGGAAAGAGAAGAGATCTTTGTGATGAGAGTTTTGAAGGAGAATGTCACACATCCAAAAATTTCCAACAAAACTCAAGCATCATCAAAATCAAACCATTTAAACTCCATCCAATTTATAGGCCATTCACATGCAACAAACTCTTTGCTTAGCATGACACCTCAAAAATGGATGAATTAGTCTTCACACAAGTGTTCAACAGTTGATGAGTTTATGCATGTAGTTAGTGATTCACAATCTACTTACTAAACTTGGATAAACTCACTCAACTTGGATAATCCCACTTGTATTATTTTGTCATTTTAAAATTAATTCACACTTAATTTTAATAAACAAAATAAATTTTAAATAATTAACATTAATATTTAATTCAATATCAAATATTAATTAAATAATAAGACTAATCATGGTTTCTTAAACCGAATCATCACACATGAATCCCTATTCATGTTTTAGACTGATCCCATATTTAAATTATATTTACATATGTCCATCATTCTTCAAAAAATGAATTTGATTTGAATTAAAATTCTTTTTTCTCTCATATTGTTACACGGCTTAATCCGAGCTAGCCAGGAGAACCTAAAGAACCTACAGATCATGAGCTCCAACGATACGAGATTAACCGGCCAAACTCTTTAGCCAAGCTAACCAACATTCGTTAACCCTTGGAGACTCCACTAAAGTCCAAGGGTTGCACTATCCTGGTCGTAGATATATTTTTGTCCTCTTGATATAACCATCATCAGTAAGTCGATCCTTCACAGGTCGTTCGTAATTACAGCTGGGTCAAAATAACCGTTTTACCCCCGTAATTAGATCTTGTTCCTTAAGTCCCAATGATCCTCTAATGAACTATTGGTTTTGATGTTCAACCACCAAACCGATTAGTATATGATCTCATCACTATACCAAGTCCCTCTCGGGCCAATGAGAGGGTGAGATCCTTAGCCCCGGAGTGAGCACTTATGGGAACAACCTCTCTACTAATCCCTAAAGGCGGGTAGGAGTGAATTTCATCTCGCAGGACTATGTTCTCAACTCTCTACTGGGTATTATCCCCAAAGTGGTAGGCATTTTGAGTCGGCAAACTCGGGCCACTCTTACCCATACAAATCAAAGGATAATCCTGAATAAGCAGGAGTTCATAGTGTGCTGAGGATTCAGATCGAGTTACCTATGTCATCATATGAAACAGTCGGTCTTTACAGTAAACAGAGTTATAAAGAAAGAGCGACTTGTTTCGTGGTTCAGTCTTATGCAAACTCGTTGCACATGACGTCATATGACTGTAGCTAAAAGAAAATAGTTTCTAAATTAGCAAAGTAGTCATAATAAGAGGAATTTATGAAATACCTCAATAAGAAGAACATGGATACAAGTAAATTTGATTTACTAGATTTTTGGTGAAAACTAATCATTACCACCTATATAGTAGATTCAGATCCACTATTAAGATTTGTTCTTCATTACATTTTATATAATTCTTGGAAAATACTTAATGATGTACAATGATCTCTACTTGTTGGCACCAGAAAACTCATCTCAATTAATGTAATGGGCGACATTAAGATGTCCATAAGAAATAATTGTTATTTAATGCTGAATATGGTGTTTTTAGTACCATAGGAGAAATTCAATTTCTCTAACTTTATTACTAATAAAATGTTCATATAGTATGAATATTTTAGTGCTCAATTTTTATTTTCAAAATTGTTTGAAAAGTTCAGCTGAAAAATAAGAATAATTTGTTTGTGTTAAATTGTTAACATATAAAATACTACACAGTGAGATATTCATGATTATAGAATCCAGAATATAAAGACAATTTATATTCTCCTAAAATATGATACTTGTCTTTGGCATTCAAGATTGATTCTGATCAATTTGAATAAAAAGACTACTACGAAGTGATTCTCTAAATGTTAGAGTTAATTACTTTATATGTCTTAAGATCTTGCCTTTCATGCAAGATAATCAATAGGTTTTTGTTGGAAAAGCCTACAGGCCAAAGAACACTATTTCATCACTCTAGCTGATGATTATTCAAGAAATAAGTATCGTAACCTAATGCAACATAAGTCTGAAAATTTTGAAAAGTTCAAGGAATATAAGACTCAAGTTGAAGGTCAATTAGGTAAATCTATCAAGACACTATGATCAGATCACAGTGAAAAGTACAGGAACCTTATGTACTAAGACTAATTGATAGAAAGTGAGATTTTATCTCAACTCTAGCACAAAGTACAATTGTGTGAAATTGTGTTGTAAGAGGAGAAACAAGACCTTGTTAGACATGGTCAGAACAATAAAGAATTACACGTCATTATCAGACTCTTGTTAGGATATACAATATAGATTGTATAGTGAACATGATTCTATCTAAAAGGTGTCCATGAGACAACTTCGAGATTATAGAAGAGTAGTAAAGTTAGTTTACAACCCTTCGAGTTTTGGGAGTCTTAAGCATACATGCTGAAACTTGAATATGTCCAATAGTGTTGAAAAGTTGGTTCCAAGTGAATCCACTAAATAGTTAACAAAAGTTGTTAACAATTTAATTACATTTGATAGTCAAATGGATCCTAGTCATGAATTGGATAAGCCTCATCGTAGTGGGAGAGTTATGAGATGACCCGACCGTTACAAGAGCTTATATGAAGCCTAAGTTGTCGTATTAGATGACAAAATGTAGGGCTTCTTGACCTCAAAGTTGAAATGAGGGTCAATGACAAAGACTAGTAGACCAAAGTCATAAATCTCGAGATAGAGTAGATGTACTCATCTTTATCTAGAACTTGTAGATATTCGTGATGGGGTAAAACCCATAGGTTTTGAATATATCTACAAAAGTAAAAGATTTGTAAATAAGAAGATACAGACCTTCAAAAAAAGGCTAATGACAAATATAGTGGGAGAAAGTAAACTATGGATAAACTTTCTCATTTGTTGTCATATTAGAGTATATAAGCATTTCCTAATTCATAGTTGCATATGAGATATGTCAAGTGAAGGTTTAAGAAATCTTTTTTGAAAAGAAGTCTTAAAGAATGCATTTACAAATCAATTACATGAGTTCAATTTCAAAAATCAAAAGCAAAAGGTTTGCAAGTAGTAAATGTTCATTTATGAAATGAATTTGATCACTAGATTCTTGAATGTAAGGTTTGATAAAAGTATTAAAAAAAAACTATGACTTTGAATAAATATTAATGATAGTGTATAAACCAAGAAAATCATTAATTACTTAGTGTAATTTTCTCATATTTTATGTGGATGACTTACTATTCATTGTGAATGATGTAAGATTTCAATCCAACATAAATTGTTGACTATCTAACCAATTCCAAATGAATGATTTAAATTACTGGGTATGTCCTAAAATAGAGTTTTCGAGGACAAAATGTTATTTATGTCTCACACGTCTTATATTGACAAATTTGTTGTCAAGTATATGATGTAATACTTCAAAAATGATAATGTATCATTCTTACATGAAGTTTATCTTGTCTAAGGAATAGTGTCCTCAGACATTTCAAAATGTTGAGAACATAAGATTGACTATCTACGTTTGAGTGGGAGAAAATCTAATGTACACTTGGGACATGACATTTGACAGTAAAATTGGTTAGCATTTATTAGTTAACCCAATGGTATGACCATTCCGCGGAAAAATAAAATCTTTTCTCAAAATATCTATGGATAAAATGAGAAATTATAGTTTTGTGTATGAGGTTAAAGATTTGATCTTTACGAGATGCACTGGTTTTAACAAAGATTTATGGAAATCTATGTTTACCCTAGATGGTGGAGCATGGTATGCAAGTTAAATGTTCTTGCTTATGAAGTAAAGAACTTGCATAACTCAAATAATTTCTTATTGGTCTGAAAGATGTTTCAGATATAGTTAAGCCTAAAACGTTTTATGTAATGGCTAAACTTAAGGAACTTAGATAACATCAATATATAGGGTATCCTGCTGAGAGAGAAAGAATCGTGGTAGGACCAAGATGACTTTTAATTGACAGTCGTTTTGATCTATATAAAAAGACTTTCCAGGCTAAAGTGTTTGAAAGCCACGTAGAATGTCTAGGATTATGAGACATGTCTCATCTTCACTAGGGCAAGTGGGAGAACATGTTGGGTGTAGAGTATGCCCTATGATACATGTCTCACCGGCTTTAGTGCAAGTGGGAGATTGTTGGGATTTATGTCATAAAGCCTTGTAATTAATTAATAATTATTTTATTATTATTATTTGCAATTTATAATATTCATTATATAAATAAAATCCAAGGTTATTAGTGTAATCTTGAACTGTATGTAGTTGACATACGGGAGGATCATGTTCAAGTAATAACCTAAAGGGTCTATAGTATATGGATAAGGTTGGGTGCCTTATCCTGGTAACACTATTGATATGACCCACTTTGTAATTGTTACACAAATGATTTGATCCAAATCATTCATGTAGAGATATGTGAGTGGGGGTATCCTATACAATGAGTTTGTATAAGACTGGACCACGAAATATATAATCTCTCTTTATAAATCCGTTATTTAAGAAGATTAATATTTCACAGGATGATCATATGTGACTCGATTTTAATCCTGAGTGAGTTATGAACTCCTGCCTGTGAGGGCTCGTCCTTTGATTTGTATGGGTGAGAATGGCCTTTATAGCCGATTCAATAAGCCTACCATTTTGGGTACTTGACCAAATAGGGAGTTGGGAACATAAGTTTCACAAGATGGAATTCACTCCTTCCCATATAGGGAAAGTAGATGAGTAGTTCCCTTAATTGCTGATTTAGGGACTTGGTTTATGGTATCATAAACAGGTTGTTCATTAGAGAATCAGTGGTACTTAAGGTGTAAGATGTAATTACAGGGGTAAAACGGACTTTTGACCCAGCTGTAATTACGAACAACTCGTGAAGGATCAACTTGCATGTAATGGTTATATCCATGGACACAACTTGTCCTACAGTGCATAAGAGTGCAACTCTAGGCCTATAGTGGAGTGACCTAGAGTTAATGAATGAAAGTTAATTAATTAATGAGTTTAATTAATTAATTTTGTATCATTGGAGCTTATAAATCTGTATGTCCATAAGGTCCCCTTGCTAGCTCATAGTAACACTAAAAGGATCAATTTAGTTGAAAGAAAAATTTGAAATATTCAAATTAATATTTGAAATATTTTATATATTAAATGTAGAAGAGTAAAATATATTTATTGTATTTGATACATTAAATATTAGAGGAAATAGTTTATGTATATGATACATTAATATTAAAAACTATATACATATATTATTTGAATGAGATTCAAATTGGTTTAAAGTATATTATATAAAAAATAATTTTATAATATTTGAATAAGATTCAAATAAATATAAAATACATATTTTAATATATTAGATATTAAAATGTATTTTATAAAATAAAATTAATTCCTAAAAGCCTTATTATAAATAAGACATTTAGGTTTAGCCAAAAGGTTGGCCAAACACACTACTCACCCTCTACAGAGAGAATTGTTCTCTCATTCTTTCAAAGAGCTCCCACAAGCCTTGATCCCGTGTTCGAGTCATAGCGAGGAAGATCTCGTGGAAAAAGGAACACAAGAAGATGATTGTTGATCAAAGGTAATATATTTGCTTAACATGTATTCTTAATTTAATTCTAAATAAACCAAAGAATCTGTTTCCAAACGCTTCCGCTACGGGGTTTGAAGAGTTCATTCCCTTCACAGATAGCTGAGCATCTCCTCATTCAGTATTTTTACGACGGTATGCTCCCACGTGATCAACAAATGATTGATGCAGCGAGTGGCGGATCTCTCCTAGATAAGACTCCCGTGGAGGCCAGAAGTCTGATTTCTAATATGGCCGGGAACCTCCAGCAGTATGGTGGTGGAAGAAATGAGCAAGCACGTCTTTCAAGGGATGTGAGCGAGATTAAAGCCCAAGTGTTCGAGGTAAGTAATGCAATTCGCTTATTAGCTGAATCCTCACAAAAAGCTCAATCTTCTGCTTCAGGACGAAATATCGAGGAGATGGTGAGTTCTTTCTTGAAGGAATCTTCAGCCATGTTTGCGAGTTGTGGAGTTCAAGTTCAATCTCTGAGCGGTGCAATGGTGAAGCTCACCGAGAGGATAGCTAAATTGGAAAGGCAGAATTGTGAGAAAGTGTGCGCCATAACCTTGAGAAGCGGGAAAGAAATCTCCTCAAATTCTACACCAGTGGAGGAGAGTCCTGAACCAAATTTTGATCCCACTTGTACTAGGGTGTACGTGCCTCAAGCTCCTTTCCCGAGCAGATTGATGGAGCCTGCACCCGAATTGGAGAACAAAGAGAAGAAAATTCCTCCTGTGGTTCAGAAGTACATGCCCAAGCCTCCCAATCCAAGAAAGCAGTTGAGTCCTGCAGTCATCGAAGAAGAGGACCGAGATGAGGAACCTCCTGTGCCTGAGCCAAAATGTGTCCCGGTAGCACCATTTCCAAGTAGGTTGGCCAAGCCAAAGCCTATGGTGGATGAGGATGATAAAGAAGTCATGGAGACTTTTAAGAGGGTTGTGGTGAACATTCCCCTTCTGGAAGTCATTAAGCAAATCCCCAAGTACTCCAAATTCTTGAAGAACTGGTGCACCTCTGATAGCTCCATTTTCGAGCTATAATTATGTCCCTAATTTATGATTATTACATACTTAATCTTGCTTATATGTGTTAATTACAGGTGTTCTCGGTAATTCGTCCTCTGGTGCGTTTGACATCGTTCGAGGCTTAATATCGCATTTTAAGGACCTAAGAACGCCTCCGGGGAAGGACCATGCAAAAATATGAAGATTTGGCGTTTTGGGAAGCTCCAAGGCAAAATACCATGCAAAAACCCGAGAGCTAGCGTTGAGCAGCCAGCGTCGAGACGCTGCCAGAGCGTCTCGACGCTCCGAAGCCTGAAGCGTCAATTGGCGAATCCACTCGAGAGCAAGCGTCGAGTGGTCAGCGTCCTGACGCTCGCTCGACGCTGCACAGCGCCTCGACGCTGCCCCGACTCTGCGCGCTGGAAATTTAGGGCGCAGTGTCGAGACGCTGCCCTAGCGTCTCGACGCTCCGACGGGATATATAAGCATTTTGTCCGATTTTTAGCGCGTCTTATCATCTTCAACCTCGGGCTCCGCACCAGATTAGCCGTTTTTTTGCCATTTCCACCATGGGAGAAGCTATGGAGCTTGGGTGGAAGTTATTTCAAGCCACATCCGTGATGAGTGAGTAGTTTATAACGTTTTTGGCTCGGGATTGTAAGGGATTAACGTAATTAGTATGTTTGGTGAGGTTGTTGTATTGAATTCTGATTTGGTTAGCATATTTGATTGAATTAGTTTCTTTTTCCTTGCATACTCCATGGACGTGTTTGATTGATTGGATTAGACAACTTTGATTTCAAGCACGTTTCGCTAGTTAAAGATTTTTGATGCCGTGCCTCTCTTAATCGCCAAGTAACACGGATTAACGATGCCATAGAGCGCATAGGCTTCCTTGCGTTCTTGGTGTTCGTTCTTCTCGAAATGGAAACTAAAATCGACACACTAATTTGGCTCCCACGTTAGATAGTCGTCGTAGTTAGCCCGTTGCTATCGATTGGTCTTGGGAGAGCGTTGGCCGCCAATGTCCAATCGATATGCCTTGATTAACATGATTCGTTGTGTTTAATTATTATCCATGGGGCGTGTCTGAATTGATTTATTGATTAAGTCGAACTGCGCATTCATTCGAATGATTAGCCAAAATTGTTGTTAGCCTATGATCCAATAACCTGCTAATTCTTAATCCCGAGCGTCCCGAGTCAAACGCTCGCCAGATAAATTTTTATTTCTTCTTTGCGTCATTTATCCGTTAGCATATTTTAACCCCAAAATTCCCCAATTTCTTTATCTTTTCTAGTTTGCAAATTGAATTAAAATTAAGTTAAATTGACACAATTCCCTGTGGTTCGACCCCGTTACCACTAGGCTGCTAATAGCTCGGTGAATTCGGGTAATTATAAATTCATTTTGGCGGGTCTCGACAACCCGATATTTGGCGATTGTTCAATAAAATCGCTACCAAAATTGGCGCCGTTGCCGGGGAGTTTAGTTAATTCGGCCTAATTTAAACTTAATTTGTAGACTTTTAAATTTTTACTTTTTGTTTTGTGTATTCTTTGATTGTTTGCAAGATTTGATCCGTTTGTTTAAGTGTGCTAGAGTGCCAAATTTTTAATTAAGAGAATGGAAGTTCCTACGGATGGCAATGAAGCTGGAATCCCAAAAACGCTCAGGCAGTGGGCGTCGGTTGATTTGGACCTACAACCTTCTTGCATTTCCTACCCGGAAATCTCAGGTGAATTTAAGCTTAAATCTGGTTTAATTGACCATCTGCCCTCTTTTTGTGGTGAATCAGAGGAGGACCCCATCAAGCATGTCAAGGTTTTCCAAATGGTGAGTTCTGCCATGAGACCGAGCGATATAACTGAAGATCAGCACAGTCTGCGGGCTTTTCCATTCATCTTGAAGGGGGAAGCATGGGACTGGTTGCATTACTTACCATCGGGAACCATTTCTACTTGGGGCAAGTTGAAGAGCATGTTCCTGGAAAGATATTTTCCAGCGTCAAGAGCTAAAGCCCTGAAAAAAGAGATCTATGGGTTCACCCAATCCAATGGAGAGGCATTTCACGAATGTTGGGAGAGATACGTTAAACTATGCGAGAGCTGCCCGAACCATCTGATAGCAGAGGCTGCGCTTATTCAGTTCTTCTATGAAGGTTTGCAACCGTACGACTGTCAGATGCTCGATGCCGCGAGTGGAGGAGCTCTCAGGGAAAAGACGCTTGCGGAAGCTAGACAGTTGATCTCCAACATGGCAGGGAACCTTTGGGAGTGTGGAGGAGAAAATGCGCAAACTAGATTATCGACTGACATGGAAGAGCTTAAGACGAAATTCTCTCAGGTATGTAGCGTTGTACTTAAGTTACAAGAAAACTCATCGCAGGCTACTCCTTCTATTTCAGGTCAAGCCATCGAAGGCATGTTCAAATCCTTTATGGAGGTTAGCAAGGAAACCAGTTCACAGATTCGGTCACTAAGTGAAGGGTTCACGGAAATTAAGGACCGGATCAGTAAGTTGGAGACCAAAGCGACGGAAAACGTTAGTACCATTGCCCTCAGAAGTGGCAAAGAGATCCCATCGCGGCAGGTTCTTGAAGATCTTAGCTTGAGTCCAGAGATACCTTAAGATAAGTGTCATCAAAAACTTCCTGAAACGATTGTAGTTGCTCCTCCTATTTCTATAAAGTCTTACATTCCTGTTGCTCCCTTTCCTAGCAGGTTAGAGAGGCCGCCCAAGGAAGACAAGGACGCAGACATCCTCGATACGCTGAAAAAGGTTGGAATCAATATACCGTTGCTTGACGTCATTCAGGAAATTCCGAGGTACGCGAAATTTATCAAGGAGATGTGCACTAATAAGAGAAAAGCAAAGAGCGCTGAGAGAGTTGTGGTAAGTAAGAATGTTTCTGTCCTGATCACATAAAGCATGCCAGATAAGTGTCAGGACCCAGGTATGTTCCTCTTACCGTGTACCATAGGAGACAAAGAAATAGAGCATGCAATGCTAGATTTGGGGGCTTCAATTAATGTTATGCCATACTCAGTCTATAGGAGTCTTGATCTGGAAGGTATGCAGGAAACTAATATAATAATCCAGTTAGTTGATAGGTCCTCTATTCATCCTTTAGGGGTAATTGAGGATGTGTTAGTTCGGGTTAAGGACTTCATTTTCCCTGCAGATTTTTACGTGCTAAAAATGGAAAATAACCCATCATCTACTGCATCGGTCCTGTTCGGCAGACCATTCATGAAAACAGCTAGGACTAAGATTAATGTGCATGATGGTACTTTTTCTGTTGAGTATGAAGGAGAGGTGCTTGAATTTAATGTCTTTAATGCTATGAAACACCATGCTGATGTGCATTCTGTCTGTAAAATTGATTTGATTGAAACTTTAAAACAAGAAAAATGCATGATTGTTGTTGATGGGGATGACCCATTCGTGTTTAATGAAACTATTGGCGAAATTGAAAGTTGTATGCCCATGTTGTCTGAACCATGTGAGCAAATTACCCTTGCATTAGAGGCATGCGAAAAGCCAACTAAGATGTTACCATCTCTTTTGCAGGCTCCCAAGTTGGAACTTAAAGAGTTGCCGACTCACCTCAAGTACGTATACTTGGGCGAGGTAGAGACACTCCCGGTAATCATCTCTAAGGAGCTTACATCGGAACAAGAAGGCAAGTTGGTGGAGGTTTTGAAGAAGAATAGAAGAGCGATAGGATGGACCTTGGCGGATTTGCATGGGTTGAGCCCAGTTCTGTGTATGCACAAAATTAGGCTAAATGAGGGAGTGAAGCCATCCCGAGAGCCTCAGCGGAGACTGAACCCAGCAATGAAAGAGGTAGTGTTGTCTGAGATACACAAACTCCTTGACGCAGGTATTATCTATCCCATTTCTGATAGTCAGTGGGTTAGCCCAATTCATGTCGTACCTAAAAATACGGGCATAACCGTTATTAGAAATGAGAAGGGTGAGTTAGTGCCTAAGAGAGTGCAAAATGGGTGGAGGATGTGTATAGATTTTAGAAAACTGAATGATGTGACTAAGAAGGATCACTTTCCTATTCCCTTCATAGACCAAATGGTGGAGCGTTTAGCTGGGAAGCCATATTTCTGTTTTCTAGATGGTTTTTCTGGGTTTTATCAAATTCCCATAGCCCAGGAATACCAAGAAAAGACTACTTTTACATGTCCGTTCGGAACTTACGCATATAGGAGAATGCTCTTCGGGCTTTGTAATGCTCCAGGGACTTTTCAGCGATGCATGATGAGCATGTTTACTGAATTCGTAGAAAAATGCATCGAGGTCTTTATGGATGATTTCACAGTATATGGGAGTTCATTTGAGGATTGCCTGATTAACTTGTCTAGAGTCATGGAAAGATTCATCGAAACTAATCTTGTTTTAAATTTCGAAAAGTGTCATTTCATGGCCAGTCAAGGCATAGTCTTAGGTCACGTTGTGTCAGCTAAGTGTATAGAGGTGGATAAAGCTAAAATCGATGTTATATCTGATTTACCTTACCCCACGAATCTTCGGGAAGTGCGTTCTTTTCTTGGTCATGCAGGTTTCTACTGTAGGTTAATAAAGGACTTTTCGAAGATAGTGACACCGATGACGAGCTTGCTGAAAAAAGACGTCCCATTCTACTTTGACAAAGAGTGCAAGCTTGCCTTTGATGTGCTGAAGAAGTGCCTGACCAATGCACCCATTATTCATCCACCGCAGTGGGGGACCCCCTTCGAGATTATGTGCGATGCAAGGAATTATGCCGTTGGCGCCGTGTTGGGTCAGAGGATAGACAAGAAAAGCCATGTGATTTATTATGCCTCCAGGACGCTCAACTCCGCACAGATCGGTTACACCACCACAGAGAAGGGGTTGCTTTCCATTGTTTTCGCTCTTGATAAATTTCGGCCTTATATACTTGGATCTAAAGTAGTCGTTTTTTCTGATCATGCAGGAGTTCGTTACGTGATGAACAAGAAAGACTCGAAGCCTAGGCTACTCAGGTGGGTACTACTACTTCAGGAGTTTGATGTTTCAGTCCAGGATAGGAAAGGATCAGAAAATACGGTTGCTGACCACTTGAGTCGCATGGTGCGTGGAGAGGATGACTTGCCTCTGAATGATGAATTCCCTGACGAAGTCCTCTTCCAGGTGAGCGGGGAGATACCCTGGTATGCCGACATTGTCAATTACTTGGTCACAGGTACGTTCCCATGCGATAGAAATATTTATGGATGACTTCTCAGTCTTTGGTGATTCTTTTAATAATTGCTTAGAAAACTTAGGACAAGTCCTAACTAGGTGTGAAGAGACCAACCTAGTTTTAAATTGGGAAAAATGCCACTTTATGGTGGAAGAAGGAATAGTCCTAGGACATAGAGTATCTAGAGCAGGAGTAGAGGTCGATAGGGCCAAAATAGAAATCATAGAGAAGCTAGTCGAACCTCAAAACGTCAAAGCTATTAGGTTTTCTGTTCCCTTAGGATTTTATTGTTTTTATAGTTGAATGCATTGGGGACAATGCATATCTTAAGGTGGGGGGTGGAGTTTGTTGATAGATAGAGATGAGACTTCTTAGTAGTTGTCGAGCATATGTGTACTCTAGCTGTTAGATTAGAATCTGAATGCATGTGTCCGATGAGGACGGTCTGTGATTTGCTTGTGAACACTCCGTAATTGCATGATTCGAAAATTTGACGATGTATGCACATTTTGAGCCTATTTAAAAAAATTTTCTGTTATTTCCCTACATTCACTGAACACATAGCACTCTTATCCTCAGTTCTGTAGGTCTAGACTGATCTTATTTTGTCTGAAACCTTGTTGTCACCCCGAAAGGTACCATTAGGGAGGCTTGACGTGTTAGAAGTAGTAATGACTCATTTGTTTATAGCGAAGCTATTGCCTAAATAAAAAAAAAGAGTATGCATGAAAAATAAAACCTCTAGAGTTGCTCCTCCTTCTTGTGTTGCCCGTGTAACCAGGGGCGATCGTGTAACCCACGGTTGTCACTGCATGAAAGGGGAACGAATGGAAGTGAGCAATGGTCCTTAAAAACGTGAAGCTAAAATTTGGTTTGACGTGTTAGGCTCTCTTGGAGAAAAATAAAAAAAAAGTGGTTCAAAAAGAAAAAAAAATTGGGTACAAAGTACTCAAGGAAAAAGAATAAAATTTAGGCCTTTTGTTTTGTTGCTATTCCTATCACTAAAAGCCCTTAGACTGTTCTTATCGCCATAAGTAGGGGGAAAACGAGTTATAGGACTGTATAAGGTTGTTCCGGGCTGGCATGAACTAGGGTGAGAGGTGCTAAACACACACACACGTAAGGGAATATGAGTTTAAATTTTGAAATGATTTCAACGTTTGCATGCTTTTGATGGTTTTGAATTTATTACAAGTACCTTGTTTCACAAGCATTGAGATTAGAGTCCAAGCATGCATTTAATTCTTTGGAGATTATTTAAGAGTATACCGTGCTCGGGGACTAGAAAGATTTAGGTCGGGGGTATTTTGATAGCTCCAAAATAGAGCTATCTTAATGTCCCTAATTCTAGCTAAAACCATGACATATATTGATTAAAATGCTTTCTTATAGGTGATTTCATGGTGAAGAGCTCGGGAAGTCCATTGATGATTTTCGGGGCTAAAAAGGTCATTTAAGATGTTTCGGGAAGTGTTCGGGTCAAAACGATAGACCAAACAGAGCTCGAGAGCAAAAACGACCCAAAAGTGGGCTAAGAGTCGAGAGGACAGCGCCCAAGCGCCGGCGCCCAGCGCCCAGGCGCCCAACGAACGCAGCACGCGCGCGCGCCGCTCGCAAGCACCGCACGCCCGCGCCCAGACGGCCAGACGCGCGCGCGCGCCCGCGCCGCCTCGCCTCGCGCCCGCGCGCCCGCCCGCTCCGCCTCGCCCATGTCCGCGCGCGCCCGTGCGCCCTCGCACGCGCGCCCGTGCGCCCTCGCACGCGCGCCCGTCATTGAAAATCCACGTGCGCCCCAGCGTCTAGACGCTAGCTCGACGCTAGCTTGACGCTGCCCCGACGTTTCCCGAAGATGGACGAGTGCCAGCGTCGAGCGCGCGTCTCAACGCTCACTCAACGCCAACAGCGTCGAGACGCTGGCCGAGCGTCTCGACGCCCCGAACTCTGAAGCGTACATTTGAAGTTCCACCCGAGAGCAAGCGTCGAGCGCAAGCGTCTCGACGCTCGCTCGACGCCGCGCGCGCGTCTCGACGATACCCCGCGCGCGCGCGGCAGCCAACTTAGGGCACAGCGTCGAGACGCTGGCCTAGCGTCTCGACGCTCCGAGCTTAAAAAGCGTGAAAACTTCAGTTTTGCAGCCATTCTTTCATTCTCCTTCTTCCTCAAGCTTCTCCTCTCGGTTCCAAGACGATTTTCCGCCATTTTTGTACTTCTTCTCCTTCTTTGTGCATGATTCCAAGCTCTTCCATGGGGGATTGGATTAATTCATCCTCCATGGAAGGCTAAACCAAGATAAGTGCTTAATTTTGAGTATGGATTTGTAAATTTTGGATGTTTGGGGAGATTTTCCCCTTTGTAAATGTTGAGACATTAGCTTGATTATGCATTCTCTTGCTTGTTCTTCATCCATATCTAGCATGTGTAGCTAAATTAGCTTGACAATCTAATTCCTATGCATGATAGAGGGCTAAAGGTTGGGACGTATAATTGCCTATACCGCTAGGTAGCACGGGTCTAAGCATGGCTAATTAGTTCGGCCCAAAGTGACATTGGTAAACTGAATTAATTAACGTTTTCATGTTAGACTTAAGGCAAGAGAGAAACCGGTTTAGTCTTAAGATTAGGCCGTCGCAATGTTCCCGTCACTGGCCTATGATCGATTTAGGGGTTGCTACCTTAGATAGATTATTGGCCAAGTTTAATTAGAATTGCACGAGTCTAATTAAATCCTTGGGTCATTTGAGTTAGAGATAACTAAATGAATTGTGTGCATGAACATGGCTAGCGCGTAAATTGTATCGATGATCCGAACATCCATAACGAGCAATTCTATTTCTCGAAGTTAAGCACAACCGTTTAATTTTTGCACGTCGTCATTTAATTTTCCGTTAGCATAATTAGGAGCTCCCTTCCCCCAAAACCAAATTACCATTCTTTAATTTGTGCGTTCTTTTATTTCTAGCAAATTAGACTTAGTTAGATTGAATTTCTTATTTCCCTGTGGATCGACCCCGTTACCACTAAGCTTCAAATAGCTCGGTGTACATCGGGTTTATAAATTGTATTTTGGCAAGCCTCGACAGCTTGAATTTGGAGTACCACATAAAGTGCTCTACCAAAATTGGCGCCGTTGCCGGGGAATTAATTAATTTAGTTTAGTTAAGTTAAGTTTGTTGGTTTTAAAATTTTCTTTATTCCTTTTCGTACATTTTAATCCTTTTGTATTATTTTACGCGTTTTGTTTGAGTTTTTGGAGCGCAGTCATTCTTTGAAAATCCAAAAGAAGCGCCAAGATGGAGGTCGTGGGTAATCTTGAGCATCAAAGAACCATGAGGGAGCTTGCATCATCTGAGCTAGGCCGGAACACATCGAGTATCTTGTATCCGGTAGCTGCAGGTAATTTTGAACTTAAAGCTTGTCTGATTAACTTATTACCTTCTTTTTGTGGTAATACAGATGAGGATCCCGTCAGACACCTCAAGGCATTCCAGATGGTGTGTTCGACATTCAGGACCGACGACATCACTACAGATCAACTCCATCTCAAGGCTTTCCCTTTCACTCTGAAAGAAAAGGCGAGAGATTGAATGCATTACCTACCGACTGGGTCCATCACTTCTTGGGAAGAGCTGCAGGGAGCGTTTTATGCGAAGTATTTTCCGCCTCCCAAGGTTGCCTCTCTCAGGAAGCAAATATGCGGTATCTTGCAAGCGGAAGGAGAGAACCTTTATGACTGTTGGGAAAGGTTTAATCGTTTGTGCGAGAGTTGTCCTAACCATCAAATAACAGATCAACTCCTCATTCAGTATTTTTGTGATGGCTTGCTCCCACGTGTTCGGCAGTTTATCGATGCCGCCAGTGGAGGTTCACTCATGGATAAAACACCTGAAGAAGCAAGACAGCTGATCTCAAATATGGCTAAGAATTCGCACCATTACGCAGGTAAAGGGGGTGAGCAAGACCGTTTCTCAGTTGAGTTAAACGCGCTTAATGCTCGAGTTTCAGAATTAGGCAATGCGATGATCCGGTTAGCGGAAAATGTTTCTCAAGCTTATGTGCAAGCTCAGACATCATTTTCAGGTAATTCTATTGAAAATATTTTGCAAGATTTTGTTTCAGCTAACCGGAAATTTCAGGAGGACACTCGGGAATTTCAGAAGGACACTTGGGAAAGAATGGACGGTTTTGGAATGTTAGTGCAAGATCTGGGCAAGGAAGTGTCTCAGATGGCTAAAAAGGTGACAGTGATGGAGCATAAGAACGCGGAGAGCGCTAGTGCCATCACTTTGAGAAGTGGGAAGCAGCTTCCCACTAGTACCCCGCCAGTGGAAGTCGATCATGGCCATGTCGAGCCACAGACAGAAAATCCCGAACCACGGTGGCATGGGGTAAATTTCGATCCTACGTGCACTAGAGTTTATGTGCCTAAGGCTCCTTTTCCTAGCAGGTTAGCGAGACCGCCTAAGGAGGACTACGAGAAGGAGTTCCTGGACACATTCAAGAAAGTAGAGATCAACATCCCTCTGTTGGATGCCATCAAGCAAATCCCAAGGTACGCTAAGTTCCTGAAAGAGTTGTGCACCAACAAGAGGAAGACAAAAGAGAAAGAACGCGTCGTGGTAAGTAAGAACGTTTCCGCTTTAATCACGAAGAACTTACCAGAAAAATGGGACGATCCAGGTATGTTTTCTCTCCCTTGCGCTATTGGAGGTAAGAAAATTAGAAGAGTCATGCTAGATTTATGAGCCTCCATTAGTGTCATGCCTCACTCTGTTTATCAGGATTTGAATTTAAAGGAGATACAGGAAACTGGTGTTGTTATACAACTTGCTGATAGGTCTTTCGTGCATCCTTTAGGGGTAGTGGAAGATGTATTAGTTAATGTTAATGGGCTGATTTTTCCTGTTGATTTTTATATTCTGAAAATGGATGGAAATTCTGCTTCTTCGTCTGCGTCGATCTTATTAGGAAGGCCCTTTATGAAAACTGCTAAGACTAAGATAAATGTAGATAAGGGCACTTTATCTGTTGAGTATCGTGGACAAGTTGTTGAGGTTGATGTGTCTAATGAGTTGGAGCATGATGAGAGCGTCCACTCTCTTTGTCAAATAGATACAATTGAATCGTTTGTTCAGGAAGAATGCATGTCTGATAGAGATGGGGATGACCCATTATTTTTTACTGATCTTTTTGATGAATCTGATATGCATGAATCTCCCATGTCTGAACTTTGTGATTCAACTGTCTCTTCTTTGGCAACTGTTCAGAATCATGCTAAAATGCTCCCCTCTACTTTGCAGGCACCTAAATTGGAGTTGAAAGACTTACCTGATCATCTCAAATACGCGTATTTGGGGGATGATGAGACGTTGCCGGTCATTATAGCGAAAGACCTTATGCCGGCTCAGGAAGGGAAGTTAATGGAAGTTCTTAAAGAGCACAAGCTGGCAATTGGATGGACATTAGCAGATTTACATGGGCTAAGTCCAGCTACGTGCATGCACAGAATCCTGCTCGAGGATGGAGCGAAACCTTCACGAGAGCCCCAAAGGAGGCTCAATCCCGCGATGAAGGAGGTAGTAGTTTCCGAGATTCTCAAACTCCTCGAGGCAGGTATCATCTATCCTATCTCAGATAGTAAATGGGTTAGTCCTATCCATGTTGTTCCTAAGAAAACTGGCATGACTGTGGTTAGGAATGAGAAAAATGAATTAGTGCCCAAAAGGATTCAAAATGGATGGAGAATGTGCATAGACTTTAGGAAGCTTAATGAGGTCACTAGGAAGGACCATTTTCCCATTCCTTTTATTGATCAGATGGTGGAGCGTTTAGCTGGGAAGCCATTCTTTTGTTTTCTCGATGGTTTCTCTGGCTTTTACCAAATCCCCATAGCCATAGAAGACCAAGAGAAAACAACGTTCACGTGCCCCTTTGGCACATTTGCATTTAGAAGGATGCCTTTTGGGCTTTGTAACGCTCCTGGTACATTTCAGAGATGCATGATGAGTATATTTTCTGAGTTTGTAGAAAAATGCATTGAAGTGTTCATGGATGATTTTACAGTTTATGGCAATTCCTTCGATGACTGTTTAGATAATTTATCGCGTGTCCTGAAAAGATGTATTGAGATGAACCTTGTTCTAAATTTTGAAAAATGTCATTTTATGGCGAGTCAAGGTATCGTTTTAGGGCATGTGGTTCCTGCTAAGGGTATAGAGGTAGATAAGGCTAAAATCGATGTTATCTCTAATCTGCCATACCCAACAAATGTTAGGGAGGTTCGGTCTTTTCTTGGCCATGCAGGGTTTTATCGCAGGTTTATCTAGGACTTCTCCAAGGTTGCCATGCCTATGACGTACCTCCTTCAGAAGGATGTAGCGTTCGATTTTGGGGAGGAGTGCCGAAAAGCCTTCGATTTGCTCAAGGATAGTTTGACGAGCGCGCCCATCATACACCCACCCCAGTGGGACTTGCCATTCGAGATTATGTGTGACGCCAGCAACTATGCCCTGGGAGCCGTGCTTGGTCAGAGGATCAAGAACAAGAGCCGTGTCATCTACTACGCCTCCAGGACACTTAATCCAGCGCAGTGCAATTACACGACAACGGAAAAAGAACTTCTTTCTATTGTATTTGCGCTTGATAAATTTCGTCCTTACATTATTGGCTCTCAAGTAACTGTTTTCTCTGACCATGCAGCTGTTCGGTACCTGATGACCAAGAAGGACGCAAAACCGAGGCTACTTCGGTGGATTTTGCTTCTCCAGGACTTCGATGTGAAGATCAAAGATAGGAGAGGAGCAGAAAACCCGGTAGCCGACCATCTGAGCCGCTTGGTCAGAAAGGAAGACCTCCTGCCTCTGAATGAAGATTTCCCCGATGAGACACTCTTCAGACTTGATACAGTCCTTCCCTGGTATGCTGATATGGTAAATTACTTGGCCACAGGTAATTTTCCTTCTGGTTTCTCTCATAGTAGGAAAGCGAAGCTGAGAAGCGACGCTAAGTACTATGTTTGGGAGGATCCCAATTTATGGAAGTTCTGTTCTGATCAAATAATTAGGAGATGTGTCCCTGAGAATGAGCATGCGTCTATTCTTACTTTCTGTCATGATTATGCATGTGGGGGACATTTCGGGCCTAGGAGGACAGCTAGGAAAGTTTTAGATAGTGGGTTTTACTGGACTTCCCTGTTTAAAGATTCGCATGAATTTTGTAAAACCTGCGATAGATGTCAAAGAATAGGGTCGATATCTGGTAGAAATGAAATGCCTCAAACTCCTGTCTTAGTATGTGAAATCTTTGACGTTTGGGGCATGGATTTTATGGGACCCTTCCCGCCTTCTTGTGGTTTTTCTTATATATTACTGGCTGTTGATTATGTTTCCAAGTGGGTTGAGGCGAAAGCCACGAAGACTAACGATGCTAATTCTGTTGTTAGGTTCGTTCAGTCTCGTATTTTTACCAGGTTTGGAATCCCACGAGCCATAATCAGTGACCAGGGGACTCATTTTTGCAACCGATCTGTGGAGGCTTTGCTGAGGAAGTATGGTGTGCATCATCGCGTGTCCACCGCCTACCATCCCCAAGCCAATGGGCAAGTCGAGGTCTCCAACAGAGAGGTGAAATCAATTCTTGAGAAAACCGTGAGGCCAAGCAGGAAGGATTGGAGCGATCGTTTGCAGGATGCTTTGTGGGCCTACCGCACCGCCTACAAAACCCCTATCGGTATGTCCCCATACCGGTTGGTCTTTGGTAAGGCGTGCCACTTACCCGTGGAGATTGAGCACAAAGCATTCTGGGCGATCAAGAAGTGTAACATGAGCCCTGACGAAGCTGGCGAGGCACGATTGCTTCAGTTACAGGAATTGGAGGAACTGCGTTTGGACTCCTATGAGAACTCCAGGATCTATAAAGAGAAGTCCAAACAGTTTCATGACCGAAGGATCTTAAAAAAAGACTTCGAAGTCGGTCAGAAAGTTCTGCTCTTCGATTCCCGTCTGAAGTTCATGCCAGGTAAGCTTCGTTCCCGTTGGAAAGGACCCTATACCATAACTAAAATTTCTCCTTATGGCAGTGTAGAGATTCAGAGCTTGGACTCAGATGAGGTGCAGAAAGTGAATGGGCACCGGTTGAAGATTTTCCACGAGGGGGACGCTGAGTGCTATGACGCCACATTACTTCTAGCGCCGCCCCCGATCGATTATGGATGAGTGGTCAAGAGAATACAGTCGAGCAATCGACTCTAAAAATTTGCGCTTCTCGGAGGCACCCGAGTTTGGACTGTAATTCTGTTCTTTATTGCTTTGTTCTTGTATATATTTGCTTTTGAGTTGTTGTTTGTTTTCTTGTTTTCCTAGGAGAAAAGGTGGAACGGTCGACGACTCGAGAGCCCATTCGAGGACGTTGGTGCACATCTCCACCCGTCGGCTCCATAAGATTCAGGGGAGGTTTTCTGTTCCCTTAGGATTTTATTGTTTTTATAGTTGAATGCATTGGGGACAATGCATATCTTAAGGTGGGGGGTGGAGTTTGTTGATAGATAGAGATGAGACTTCTTAGTAGTTGTCGAGCATATGTGTACTCTAGCTGTTAGATTAGAATCTGAATGCATTTGTCCGATGAGGACGGTCTGTGATTTGCTTGTGAACACTCCGTAATTGCATGATTCGAAAATTTGACGATGTATGCACATTTTGAGCCTATTTTAAAAAAACTTCTGTTATTTCCCTACATTCACTGAGCACATAGCACTCTTATCCTCAGTTCTGTAGGTCTAGACTGATCTTATTTTGTCTGAAACCTTGTTGTCACCCCGAAAGGTACCATTAGGGAGGCTTGACGTGTTAGAAGTAGTAATGACTCATTTGTTTATAGCGAAGCTATTGCCTAAATAAAAAAAAAGAGTACGCATGAAAAATAAAACCTCTAGAGTTGCTCCTCCTTCTTGTGTTGCCCGTGTAACCAGGGGCGATCGTGTAACCCACGGTTGTCACTGCATGAAAGGGGAACTAATGGAAGTGAGCAATGGTCCTTAAAAACGTGAAGCTAAAATTTGGTTTGACGTGTTAGGCTCTCTTGGAGAAAAATAAAAAAAAAGTGGTTCAAAAAGAAAAAAAAATTGGGTACAAAGTACTCAAGGAAAAAGAATAAAATTTAGGCCTTTTGTTTTGTTGCTATTCCTATCACTAAAAGCCCTTAGACTGTTCTTATCGCCATAAGTAGGGGGAAAACGAGTTATAGGACTGTATAAGGTTGTTCCGGGCTTGCATGAACTAGGGTGAGAGGTGCTAAACACACACACACGTAAGGGAATAGGAGTTTAAATTTTGAAATGATTTCAACGTTTGCATGCTTTTGATGGTTTTGAATTTATTACAAGTACCTTGTTTCACAAGCATTGAGATTAGAGTCCAAGCATGCATTTAATTCTTTGGAGATTATTTAAGAGTATACCTTGCTCGGGGACTAGCAAGATTTAGGTCGGGGGTATTTTGATAGCTCCAAAATAGAGCTATCTTAATGTCCCTAATTCTAGCTAAAACCATGACATATATTGATTAAAATGCTTTCTTATAGGTGATTTCATGGTGAAGAGCTCGGGAAGTCCATTGATGATTTTCGGGGCTAAAAAGGTCATTTAAGATGTTTCGGGAAGTGTTCGGGTCAAAACGATAGACCAAACGGAGCTCGGGAGCCAAAACGACCCAAAAGTGGGCTAAGAGCCGAGAGGACAGCGCCCAAGCGCCGGCGCCCAGCGCCCAGGCGCCCAACGAACGCAGCACGCGCGCGCCGCTCGCAAGCACCGCACGCCCGCGCCCAGACGGCCAGACGCGCGCGCCCGCCCGCGCCGCCTCGCCCAAGTCCGCGCGCGCCCGCGCGCCCGTCATTGAAAATCCACGTGCACCCCAGCGTCTAGACGCTAGCTCGACGCTGCCCCGACGTTTCCCAAAGATGGACGAGTGCCAGCGTCGAGCGCGCGTCTCAACGCTCACTCAACGCCGACAGCGTCGAGACGCTGGCCGAGCGTCTCGACGCCCCGAACTCTGAAGCGTACATTTGAAGTTCCACCCGAGAGCAAGCGTCGAGCGCAAGCGTCTCGACGCCGCGCGCGCGTCTCGACGCCGCGCGCGCGTCTCGACGCTACCCCCGCGCGCGCGCGGCAGCCAACTTAGGGCACAGCGTCGAGACGCTGGCCTAGCGTCTCGACGCTCCGAGCTTAAAAAGCGTGAAAACTTCAGTTTTGCAGCCATTCTTTCATTCTCCTTCTTCCTCAAGCTTCTCCTCTCGGTTCCAAGACGATTTTCCGCCATTTTTGTACTTCTTCTCCTTCTTTGTGCATGATTCCAAGCTCTTCCATGGGGGATTCGATTAATTCATCCTCCATGGAAGGCTAAACCAAGGTAAGTGCTTAATTTTGAGTATGGATTTGTAAATTTTGGATGTTTGGGGAGATTTTCCCCTTTGTAAATGTTGAGACATTAGCTTGATTATGCATTCTCTTGCGTGTTCTTCATCCATATCTAGCATGTGTAGCTAAATTAGCTTGACAATCTAATTCCTATGCATGATAGAGGGCTAAAGGTTGGGACGTATAATTGCCTATACCGCTAGGTAGCACGGGTCTAAGCATGGCTAATTAGTTCGGCCCAAAGTGACATTGGTAAACTGAATTAATTAACGTTTTCATGTTAGACTTAAGGCAAGAGAGAAACCGATTTAGTCTTAAGATTAGGCCGTCGCAATGTTCCCGTCACTGGCCTATGATCGATTTAGGGGTCGCTACCTTAGATAGATTATTGGCCAAGTTTAATTAGAATTGCACGAGTCTAATTAAATCCTTGGGTCATTTGAGTTAGAGATAACTAAATGAATTGTGTGCATGAACATGGCTAGCGCGTAAATTGTATCGATGATTCGAACATCCATAACGAGCAATTCCATTTCTCGAAGTTAAGCACAACCGTTTAATTTTTGCACGTCGTCATTTAATTTTCCGTTAGCATAATTAGGAGCTCCCTTCCCCCAAAACCAAATTACCATTCTTTAATTTGTGCGTTCTTTTATTTCTAGCAAATTAGACTTAGTTAGATTGAATTTCTTATTTCCCTGTGGATCGACCCCGTTACCACTAAGCTTCAAATAGCTCGGTGTACATCGGGTTTATAAATTGTATTTTGGCAAGCCTCGACAGCTTGAATTTGGAGTACCACATAAAGTGCTCTACCAAAGATTCATTAAAAACTTCTCAAAAATCTCTAAACCCTTGTGTGAGCTTCTAGAGCTAAATAAACCGTTTGTCTTCTCAAAAGAATGTTTCCTAGCATGGACAACACTTAAAGAAGCCTTAGTCAAAGCACCAATTACAGTAGGTCCGAATTGGGATTTACCTTTTGAGCTAATGTGTGATGCTAGTGACTATGCGATTGGGGCTATGCTAGGTCAGAAAATAGATAAACTAACACATCCTGTATATTATGCAAGTAAGACTTTAAATGAAGCACAATGTAATTACACTACCACAGAGAAGGAAATGTTGGCTGTAGTGTTTGCATGTGAAAAATTTAGGCCTTATATTGTAGGAACTAAAACTATTGTGTACACTGACCACTCTGCAATAAAATATCTAATAAGAAAGGCTGATGCTAAGCCACGGTTAATTAGATGAGTGTTATTATTGCAAGAGTTTGACTTAGACATTAGAGATAAAAAAAGGATGCGAAAATGTGGTTGCTGACCATTTATCGCGATTGCGAGGTAATTGCGAAACAATTGCTGAGCCAGCAATTTCTGATGCCTTTGTTGATGAACATGTCTTTGTGTTAGCGCATTGTGATAACAATGAGGAGCCTTGGTTTGCGGATATTGCTAACTTCCTTGCCTCGCAGGTACTACCAACTTTCAGAAGGGGGCAAGAAAAGAAGAGGTTCCTACATGAAGCAAGGAAGTACATCTGGGACGATCCTACACTTTACAAGACTTGTGCAGATGGTTTGCTGAGGAAGTGTGTATCAGCTGCTGAGGCAAAGTCAGTGTTGCAGCACTGTCATACATCTTCTTACGGTGGACATTTTGGTGGCCAAGAGACGGCTGCAAAGGTGTTCCAAAGTGGCTACTACTGGCCCACGATCTTCAAAGATGCACACGACCATGCACACAGCTGCAATGAGTGTCAACGGACAGGTAACCTCAGTAGGAAGGATGAGATGCCTCTCACCTATATCTTAGAGTTGGAACTCTTCGATGTATGGGGCATTGACTTCATGGGACCATTGATAACTCCATTTTGGAGCTATTAAATACGTCCTAATTATAGCTAAAGGCCGCTCGCAATTGATTAAATGTATCTCTTTTGTAAGAGAAAAGCGGCAAAGAGCTCGTGCGTCCATTGGGCATGTTCGAGAGCTTAAAGCAGAGTTTTAGCGCCCCGGGAATGCATCGGGAAGAGGGGAATTTGTTCCGTGAAGAAACGGGCCAAAACATCCTTGGAGAGGCAAAGCATCAGCCCCAAACCCGAGAGCCAGCGTCGAGCTATAGCGTCGAGACGCTGGCTCGACGCTGGAAAAACCCGAGAGCAAGCGTCGAGTGATAGCGTCGAGACGCTAGCTCGACGCTGCCATGGCGTCGAGACCCTGCTTGGCGTCGAGACGCTTCGGAGGAGGCGTGCGCTGGAAATTCATCGGGGCAGCGTCGCGACGCTGGCCTAGCGTCGCGACGCCATCGCGCGCGCGCGGATTACTTAGGGCACAGCGTCGAGACGCTGGCCTAGCGTCTCGACGCTACGACGAAGACAGTAGCTAAAAGACGATTTTCCTGCACTTTTTTGGAGAGCTTTTCCTTCTTCTTCTCTTGGCGGATTCCGGCGATTCCACTCTTCTTCTTCCCCATTTTCTCTCTATATTCCGTGGAGCTCCGCCATTGTTGGCATGCGAGTGAGCTCCACTTTCCATTGTAATAGGTAGATGAACTCTTCCATGGTCGTTGGTGGAGCGGGATTGACGAACCGCGCCATGAGCGGCTAAGGTAAGGGTGACGGTTTGGGATTTGTTTAGGGGAATTTTGTTAGACTCTTATTGCTTTGATAATCTGAGTATAATTTGCATATTGGTTCTGTTTACATTGCATTTATTTACCTTGCTTAATCCAACGCGCATGCTAAAATACGTTGATTGACACTCGGGTAGTTTCGCATGTTGTGTATGTTAAAGAGTAGCGATGCCGTGCCTCTCACTGCTCGACTAAGTAACACAGGTAAATAGAACTAAATCGAAGTATCGGGTCGGGTAGGATAATTGTTGGTTGCATACAGCGTTTGCGGGCAACCTACTAGCAATTAGAATTCACGCCCGAATGTTCGTCGCGGTTAGCTAGTGACTGTCTAAATTCATCTTAGGACTGATCATCTTAATGTGAGATTAGATAACGTGTAATTAGGACTGTGTGGCCTAATTAAAATCCATGGAGTCGGCTAGTTTGGGGCTTCTCTGGTAGTCGTCCGCGTGCTTAGTAAATTGAATTCCATGTTATTAGAATTAAATGATAAGTTGTATTTGTCTAACAATTGACCCCGAGACTCCCCAAACCGTGCACACGTTCTCTTCTTATTATTTCCTTCTTCCGTTAGCTTTCTCATTATTTCCTATTTGCATGATAAAACCCCCCGTTACCAATTAATCAATCAAATCCCAATTTCACTAGTAAATTCAACTCTCCTATTCCTTGGATCGACCCTGTTACCACTGGCTGCAAAGCCTTGGCAATAGGCATTATAAATCGTATTTTGGCAAGCCTCGACAGCTTGAGATTAGGCGGACATTCAAAAATCCGTGAACCAAAATTGGCGCCGTTGCCGGGGAGTAGGCAATTGGTTGAATTTATGATTGGAGTCTGAATTTGATTTATTAATGGTTGACTGAAATTTTTTTCTGTTTGTATGTTGTATGTTTAGATTTTTGTTTGTGTATGACCCGTTCCTCTGAGGGTAGTTTGCAGTATATTCCTGAGATTGACAGAGAGGAGCGGCGGTTACGTAAAGAAGCCCGGGAGGGGCAAGGAACGTTGGAAAGAGAAGAAGGCAATCCCTTCTTGTTTGACGAGATGGCGCAAGGTGAAGCGCCACGGACGCTTAAGCAACTGGCAGCCCCAGACCTGAACCTGCAGCCCTTGTGCATTAACTACCCCGTGGTAGCAGGTAACTTCGAGTTGAAATCTGGTTTAATTCACCAGTTACCTTCTTTCCATGGAAACGCAGGTGAGGACGCGAACAAGCATTTGATGGAGTTCCATTGCGTCTGCGCGGGGATGAAGCCCGCAGGGGTCACGGAAGAGCAACTGAATATGAGGGCATTCCCCTTCACGCTCAAGGATAAGGCCAAGGATTGGCTGTACTATTTGCCTTCCGGATCCATCACCACGTGGCAGGATATGAAGCGGGTATTTTTGGAGAAATACTTTCCCGCATCCTTAGCCACCACTCTGCGGAAAGAGAATTTATGGGATCACCCAGGATGTAGGTGAGTCCCTGCATGAGTATTGGGAACGCTTTGGGCGCCTGTGCGCGAGTTTCCCACACCACCAGATCGCCGATCAGCTGCTCATACAGTACTTTTATGAGGGGATGACGCCCCACGACAGGCAGATGATCGATGCAGCGAGTGGAGGGGCACTGATTGACAAGACCCCAGTTGAGGCCAAGCAGCTCATTGCAAATATGGCTACCAACTCGCAGCAATTTGGGATCAGGGGGCAAGGACAAGTGCACAGCGTGGCTCAGAGCCATGAGATGTCTGAAATGAGGGCCCAGGTGGCCGAGATAGGTAGTATGTTGAAGAAAATTGTTGGAGGACACCGCGAAGAGGCGGAGGTCAATGCAATCGGGGGGTATGCTTCCAACCCTAGGAAGTATGATCCATATGCTAACACTTATAACCCCGGTTGGCATGACCATCCAAATTTCAGCTATGGGAACATGGAAGGACAAAATCGTTTCCAAGGCCAGTCCCAGGATAGGCCTAACTCTTCCACCCAGGCTCAAGCTTCGAGCTCCTCCAGCTCACTTGAAGAGATGGTCAGGACCATCGTGACTAGCACCAGCCAGTTCCAGAAAGAGGCTCGCGAGGAGCTAAATTCTCATAAGGCAGAGCTGCAGAATTTGAACAAGCAGCTGACACAAATGGCGGTGTCTATCAGTAAGATTGAGAGCAAGAGCTCGGGGAAGCTTCCTTCCCAAACTACAGTAAACTCATGTGAAAACGTGAGTGCCATTCAGCTGCGCAGTGGGAAGTCACTTTCCACCAGAGCTGCGAAGGAAGCCACGGACAGCCTGAACAAGTCCGCCCCGACTGCTCCTGAGACTCAGAATGAGAAAAGAAATGAGAAGGTCAGTGTACCTGAGGATGTTGCCAGAGCACCATTCCCGAGTAGGCTTGCGAAGCCTACTTTGGAATCTGAGGATGCGGAGGTCCTTCGAACCTTCCAAAAGGTGGTGGTCAACATCCCACTTCTTGAGGCCGTAAGCCAAGTGCCAAAATACGCCAAGTTTCTCAAGAAGTGGTGCACGAGTAAGAGAATGTCGAGAAAAAGCGACGAGACGAAGAAAGAAACCGTCTCCGCAATCTTCCAAGGTAATCTTCCACCGAAGTGCATCGATCCTGGTATGTTTTCTATCCCATGCACTATCGGTACTAAATTCATTGAAAATGCCATGTTAGATCTCGGTGCCTCGATTAATGTCATGTCTTATGATGTTTTTAAAGAACTTGAACTGTGTACTTTAATCGAGTCTAATATAGTTATCCAACTAGCCGATCGATCTTGTGTGCATCCTTTAGGGAAGATTGAGGATGTTTTAGTCAAAGTAAAGGACTTACTGTTTCCATGCAATTTTTATGTGCTGAGCATGAATGAGAATTCTTCGCATGTTTCCTCTTCTATTTTACTAGGCCGCCCATTTATGAAGACCGCTAAGGTCAAGATAGATGTTGATAGGGGTGCTTTGTCTGTAGAATTTGATGGAACGGTGAACGAGTTTATTATAAATGCATCGAAATCGTTTGTGAATGACGAGAATTTGTCTGTTGTTGAGCATGTCGAGAATGGGAGTCTACCCTCGCGCTTGAGGGATGGTTCCCATGTCTCGGTAAAAATTTCTGATTTAAATGTGTGTGATAATGATGCTGATTTTTGCACTAACATGTCTGATATTCACGTGCCCGAGGCACGAAGAGTGCAAAATATTTTTCAGGTGGATGGCAGAGAAGGTGTGGCCAAGGACAAGTCTGGATCGTCCCCCGCACCTACAGACTATGGATGAGTCTGTTGAGAGAATACAGTCGAGCAACCGACTTTAAAAATTCTGCGCTTCTCGGAGGCACCCGAGTGTTGAACTGTTTTTATGCTTTAGTTTAGTTTTATTGCTTTTTAGTATTAATTAGCTTGCTGTTTTTTTTTAGGGAATCGAGGAAGAGAAGACAATTTTGGGCTCTGATGCGTTCGTGCGCCGCTTCCTCACCCTCGCCAGCTTCACCAAGAGTCAGGGAAGTGTATTTCTGCTTCCCTTTTACTTTATTGTATCTGACTGATTGGCATTGAGGACAATGCCAAATTTTGAAGTTGGGGGTGGAGTAGTCCGATGGATGTGCATGTGTAGTTTGTTGAGAAGTGTTATAAAGATATTGAAGTGCTTGGGACTCTGTTTACTGTTTTCAGACTGTGATAGCCTAGGAAATGCATGTTGGAAATCTGAGCATGTTCATAATCGAGTTTTTGCATGAGTTTTGTGTTTATTAGGTTCATGTCAAAAATTTTAAAATTTTTTCTGTTGCTCCCTTGCACTCATCGCGCACTTAGCAACTTCTCCCTAGATTCCGTAAGCTTGGTCTGTCGCATGTTTAGCTAATTCTCGTTGTCACCCCGAAAGGCACCCTTAGGTAGCTTGTTGCATGAGAGTTAGTAGCTAATTAATCGAAGAAGCATGTGCTTAGCCTAATGAAAAAAAAAAAAAAAAATAGAAAAGCATGTTTTATAGAAAAATTTCTCTCGAGGCGCTCCTCCTTCTTTTTTTTAAGCGCTTAAAAGAAGTGAGCATTAGCCCTTAAAAACGTGAAGTTTTATGCATGAATTTGACGTGTTAGGCATCTCGAGTAGGAAGGAAAAAGAAATGAAAGGTTGGTTCAAAGAACCCAAAATAAAAGAGTACAAAGTACTTTTGAAAAGAAAGAAAAAGAATGAGAAAATAATTAGGTCTCTTAATTTGCTTCTCTCTCTCGTGTAAGTCAAGTGTAGCTGTTCTTAAACGCTAGAAGTAGGGGGAAAATGGTATGTGCGTTGCATGTTGGTTTTCCGGGTTTACGTGAGTTTAGGAGTGGTTGTCTAGCACACACACACGTTAGGGGGCAAGAGTTAATTTTTGATATGTCCTAGTTAATACATGAACAAATGCTTCCATGATTATGCTCGTGTTCAAATTTTAATATGCATGGAGGTTTGAGTTAGAATATATGTAAACGCGTCCTTAGAGTCAATGTCTTTGTAGTGCTTGCTCGAGGACTAGCAATGTTTAAGTTGGGGGTGTTTGATAACTCCATTTTGGAGCTATTAAATACGTCCTAATTATAGCTAAAGGCCGCTCGCAATTGATTAAATGTATCTCTTTTGTAGGAGAAAAGCGGCAAAGAGCTCGTGCGTCCATTGGACATGTTCGAGAGCTTAAAGCAGAGTTTTAGCGCCCCGGGAATGCATCGGGAAGAGGGGAATTTGTTCCGTGAAGAAACGGGCCAAAACAGCCTTGGAGAGGCAAAGCATCAGCCCCAAACCCGAGAGCCAGCGTCGAGACGCTGGCTCGACGCTGGAAAAACCCAAGAGCAAGCGTCGAGTGATAGCGTCGAGACGCTAGCTCGACGCTGCCATGGCGTCGAGACCCTGCTTGGCGTCGAGACGCTTCGGAGGAGGCGCGCGCTGGAAATTCATCGGGGCAGCGTCGCGACGCTGGCCTAGCGTCGCGACGCCATCGCGCGCGCGCGGATTACTTAGGGCACAGCGTCGAGACGCTGGCCTAGCGTCTCGACGCTACGACGAAGACAGTAGCTAAAAGACGATTTTCCTGCACTTTTTTGGAGAGCTTTTCCTTCTTCTTCTCTTGGCGGATTCCGGCGATTCCACTCTTCTTCTTCCCCATTTTCTCTCTATATTCCGTGGAGCTCCGCCATTGTTGGCATGCGAGTGAGCTCCACTTTCCATTGTAATAGGTAGATGAACTCTTCCATGGTCGTTGGTGGAGCGGGATTGACGAACCGCGCCATGAGCGGCTAAGGTAAGGGTGACGGTTTAGGATTTGTTTAGGGGAATTTTGTTAGACTCTTATTGCTTTGATAATCTGAGTATAATTTGCATATTGGTTCTGTTTACATTGCATTTATTTACCTTGCTTAATCCAACGCGCATGCTAAAATACGTTGATTGACACTCGGGTAGTTTCGCATGTTGTGTATGTTAAAGAGTAGCGATGCCGTGCCTCTCACTGCTCGACTAAGTAAAACAGGTAAATAGAACTAAATCGAAGTATCGGGTCGGGTAGGATAATTGTTGGTTGCATACAGCGTTTGCGGGCAACCTACTAGCAATTAGAATTCACGCCCGAATGTTCGTCGCGGTTAGCTAGTGACTGTCTAAATTCATCTTAGGACTGATCATCTTAATGTGAGATTAGATAACGTGTAATTAGGACTGTGTGGCCTAATTAAAATCCATGGAGTCGGCTACTTTGGGGCTTCTCTGGTAGTCGTCCGCGTGCTTAGTAAATTGAATTCCATGTTATTAGAATTAAATGATAAGTTGTATTTGTCTAACAATTGACCCCGAGACTCCCCAAACCGTGCACACGTTCTCTTCTTATTATTTCCTTCTTCCGTTAGCTTTCTCATTATTTCCTATTTGCATGATAAAACCCCCCGTTACCAATTAATCATTCAAATCCCAATTTCACTAGTAAATTCAACTCTCCTATTCCTTGGATCGACCCTGTTACCACTGGCTGCAAAGCCTTGGCAATAGGCATTATAAATCGTATTTTGGCAAGCCTCGACAGCTTGAGATTAGGCGGACATTCAAAAATCCGTGCACCAACCATTCCCTCCATCTGCAGGTAATCTCTATATACTAGTAGCTGTAGATTACGTTTCTAAATGGGTAGAAGCCATTGCATGTCCCTCGAATGATGCCAAAACAGTCATTAAATTTCTGCATAGGCATATTTTTACAAGATTTGGTACACCACGAGCAATAATAAGTGATGAAGGAACCCACTTTATAAATAAAGCTATGGAAAAAGTACTAGCTAAATATAATGTTAGACATAGAGTAGCAACTCCTTATCACCCACACTCAAATGGACAAGCTGAAATATCTAATAGGGAGATCAAGAGCATACTTGAAAAAGTGGTTAAACCTAATAGAAATGACTGGTCTTTTAAGTTAGACGATGCACTTTGGGCGTATAGGACTGCATATAAAACACGCTTAGGTATGTCTCCTTATAGGCTAGTGTATGGAAAAGCATGTCATCTTCCCTTCGAATTAGAAATCAAAGCCTTTTGGGCCTTAAAAGAGTTGAATTATTGCGTAACCGATGCGGGAACATTGCGGTCTCTGCAATTACATGAGTTAGATGAACTAAGACATATGTCCTATGAAAATGCTAAAATGTATAAAGAAAAAACTAAGATTTGGCATGATAGCAGACTTACGGTCAAAGACTTTAAAAAGGGGCAGCATGTTTTATTATTCAACTCACGGTTAAGGTTATTTCCAGGCAAACTTAAGTCTAGGTGGTTAGGTCCTTTTGTGGTTACTAACGTTTTTGTTCATGGTGCTATTGAGATTCGGAACCTACACCAAGGGCAACCGTTCATGGTAAATGGTGCGAGGTTGAAGCATTACTACGAGGAAGGAGATGTGCAGACACTCTCGGCCTTCCTCCTAGCTGAAGCCTAAGAAGAGAATCGAGAGAGGATGAGTGATCACTGTGCTCATCCATCAGGGGGCTATGCCTTAGATGTTTTTCTTTAAGTATTTTAGATTGCGTATCGTTTGTTTATTTATTGTTTTAATTTAGTATTTTTATTGTGATTCAGAGTATAATAATGGGAGATTTGTACGCAGCAATGAGGGAGATAAATCATGAGGAGAAGATCCACGAAAAGATCTGGAGAAATTAGAGATTTGGTTGCTAAAATCTTGCAACTCAAAACAAGAAAATCCTAACGGTAATGCTGATTAATTGCTGAAGAATTGCGGAGACCGCAACAAAAAGAGTCGTTGGAGAACACTTGAGTACAAATAGCCGTCGTTGGGGGTTTATGTTCTCTACGATTTCTCAACCGTTGGAACTCCAAAATTCAGCCTTTTCCTTCCTCTGCATCTCCCACATTCAGATCTTCAAAGAAACGACAATGGTGACCGCACGAGCAGACCGATCCACGCCCAAGAAAGCGTCCCCTGACGCAGAGGAGACTGTGAGGGAGGCGTTGCTTTCTTTGGCAGATGCCGATGTTGCGCAACCCTCAAGACCTCCAAAGCTGCCTGTGCGAAGGAAGAAATGGAAGGTGGCGACAGAGGTAACTGCTGATCCCTCTGATCTGGTCGGGACTCCTAAGAAGAGGAAGTGGAAGATCGCGGTGGCTGATTCACCGATCAAAGAAAAGAAGACCCTCAGCGAGGAAAGCCTCGATAGTGGCCGTCTATCATTTGAGACGGCCATACAGAGCCCCGAATCTTCTCAGCACGCGCCGGAGCCTGAAGTTCCACCTGAAGAGCACCAAGATGCAGTGCCAATCGAAGAACCGGCTGAAGAAGACGAGGTATTTTCCCCCTTAAGGGATGTCAATCTTGACAGCCCTGTGGAGGGGGAAAGCAGGGACTCCATGGAAGAAACACTGGATGAATGCCTCCAGCACCTGGCCACCAAGGCACGGCTCAAGAAGAAGGCCCCCGTGATTGTCAAGGGCAAGCGGCCAAAGGCCTCCAAACGGGCCAAAAGGAAGAAGGTTGAAGCTGAACCTTCTTTGAAAAAGATGAAGACCGAGGCCTTTGAGGCAGCTAAAGAAAGG
The DNA here is from genome assembly GCA_028017165.1 of Herpetospermum pedunculosum. Classification (NCBI taxonomy): domain Eukaryota; kingdom Viridiplantae; phylum Streptophyta; class Magnoliopsida; order Cucurbitales; family Cucurbitaceae; genus Herpetospermum; species Herpetospermum pedunculosum. The sequence continues at coordinate 38,398,098 of CM051522.1, forward strand.
GCCAAGGGGAAGAAGAAGATGTATCCGGAAGGGGAGCCTCAAGCTGCGAGGTACGTCTCCAAGGAAGCAGAGGCCAAGGGCCTCAAACTGATGAAGAAAGAACTCCTCCACGAGCAAGGATTTCTTGATGCACTTGCGGGCCTGCCGCAATTCTTGCGTGCAGGGATCATTAACCACGGCTGGGAGGAGCTTTGCAGGCCTCCAATTCCAGCCTATCCGGACATGGTGTACGACTTCTACGCCAATGTTGCGTGCTCAATGTGTAAATTAAAATGCAATGAGAGAGCACTCAGAACATGCAAGCATACATGGTCTTGTAGCAAGTAATAAGTATTTTTTGATTCGATTTCCCACAGAGATTTATTCTTAGTTACTAGCGAAGTGAAATGTTAAACTAGACAGGATGGTTAAAGTGGGGTAGAATTGGGATTGATGTGCCTAACTAATAAGAAAACGTGCGAGATATGCAAGCATAAACAAGACAAGCAAAGAGGTGAGCTTGAATGTAGGAGAAAAAGAATTGCGGAGAAAACAATTATCTAGCAATAAAATCGCAAAACAAAAAGCTAAGAAAAACGGCTAAGGCAAAAATTCAAACTGAGAAAATTGCGCAGACAGCAATTTTCTAGCAATTGTACTAACAGCGTTTTAAGGGTAAAGTGTGGGAACAAGGGCTACTAACGACTCCTCTATAGGCTTTTTCATACGATTCTTCAGCAATAGACCAACTTATCATGCATCAAACTAACTCATTCTCATGTATCTCTCGATTTCATGCATTAGATCCTTTAGTTTACTCATGTCCAAGTAAGGCTTAAGCATCTATTTATATAAGCAAGTTAATGATTTGTGCTAGGAAAACGCCTATTCCTAGGTCGTTTTCTGGCTACCATGAAAGGCTAGCATGAATGGACGACTCTGAACTCTTACTCCTTCCAGAGGTTAGGAGTTCTTTAGACAAAATGGATGGCCAATCGAAATTGTCCGTGGGATGAAGCACACATACATTCAATGCACTTGAAGCTATCCTACATGCTGAATTCGCGCACTTCTACCTATAGACTTGTCATTAGCAGACCCTTATGTGGTTTAGTTACTCATGGATGATGATGGACTGGAAAGAATAGATGGTGTAGACATGCTTAGCAGTAATGAAGTGGAAATAAAAGAGAACAGAAACAATAAAAGCAATGAAGAACTCGTGAACTAGTCAAAAACTTCTTCGATTAAACAAGGTTCAAAGCTTAACAATCAACAACTCTAAACTGATACAAACTAAACAGAAGAAGACGAAGTGAATTGTAGTAGCAAACTGAAGGGAAATAACAACAGCCAGCAACGAAAAGGGAAACAGAAAGCAGTAAAAGGCAAGTAGATGTGTGCGTAAAGCCCCTCGTCGCAAACGCCTCGAATGAAGGAAGAAGGAGAGCCTTGTTTGGATGAATCTAATCAGAAGAGAAGAGAGATCTTCTCTTCCTCCTTTCAGATTATCGACTCCAACAGCTGAGTTCTTCAAACCAACAAACGGAAGAGAGAAAAGAGCAGAAAAGACTGCGTTGAGATGGGAGTTCTACGCCTTCGAGTGTGTTTTTGTCCTTCCCCCTTGACCTCCTTTTATAGTGTTTTGCAGGTAGTCTTCAGCCAAGGGGAACCATCCATTCTGAACGACGACCTTCCACGTGGCAGCAGGAGAAAAAATGGGCGGCTGGAAGATCGTAACAAAATAGAAAACGGTTAGACAACTTAACAAATTTCACTTAAAACATTGCTGAGACAGCAATGTTTTCGCAATGTTTCTGCAATATGGAAATTTCAACTCTTTAGCTTTGTTTTTTGTTCTTTTTCCTTCCTTTTACACATAACTCCTAATTTAGCTTCATTCTATAAATTCTCATATATAAGCACATGTTTAGGCTAAATTCTACCAAAAACCCTTAAGAGTGTACACCATTCTATAGCAAATAAGTCCCTAAAATAGTCACTTTTGGAGACGTAACACACCCTCAAACTTAAGTTTTTGCTCGTCCTCGAGCAATATAAGGGCTTACTTAGGCTGTTATCATTCTATCTAACTGCTTGCTGACTTCCCTAAGTTCACTATCCAAGGCATGGCTGTCCTGTGACACGCTTCTAAGTTTAAAACTAACTTCTCATTTTGCTTCTTCTGATTTCTCTCGCCTTATAATCCTACTGTCTTTATAAACTCCCTACAACTGATCTATCTGCTCTGGTCATTAGGTTCATTGTGCAACTATCCCTAAGTTTTCACATTCTACCTAGCTTTACCCCAGACTCAGTACATGTTTCTAATGTTTTTCTTTTGAGCTAACTAGGATTCCTTAGAGTCATGCTAGTCTTAGTATAAACCAGTGACAGTAGTACATTTCATAGAACAACCTAAACCCTGACATCACTACATTGGATATACATTCATCTCCCTTAACAAACCTACAAGCTACAACCTTGTGCTTAGTTAATTGAGGATCAGAGTTCATTCACATAGGCCACCTAAGCACATAAGCTATAACTCATAGGCATACATTCTTCTTCCTTGGTTTTTCCTTTTTCTTTCCTTCTTTGGTAGGGTCTCTTCCTTTGGTTGCCTTTTGATGCAATGCCACTTGTGGGTTACACACATGGCACTGATTACTCAGCAACCTCAAGAGAGACACCACTCTTTATTCTTTTGTTTTTCATTTTTTTTTTTCAAAGAAGAAGAAGAATGCTTATGTTAAAAAGGGAGAGAGGAATGTTCCTAGGCCTAGGGCTGCCTCCCCCAAACTAAAACTTCTCATTGTCCCCAATGAGAGTCTGAGGTGGCACACCCCCAAACTTGTCCTAGAAGCATCTAGTCTAGGGCAAACAAGTAGAATCTAAAAGTCCTAGGCATAGTATGAACTTCGTAAAGCAGATAACACAGCAGCAGAATTTAAAAAAAAACAGTCTGTTAAGGGCTTATAGAGGTGCATGCTGAGCAATTTAATGTTGGGTTTTATGTCCTAAAACTCGTGGTTTGTAAACTGAATGTATATTCTATTTTGCAATAAAGTTGTTATTGAGATTTATTCAGTAAAGTTGTTATTGAATAAAATGAATTGTTTTTACTTTTAACCTAACTCCAATAATCAAAGAACCCATGGCTATAGGTTGTATACTTGAACTTCATGTATGACATAATTGTGGATCAAGTTCAAGTAATTGCCAGAACGGTCTATAGTATAGGGATAAGGCTGGGTACCTTATCCTGGGACACTATTGGACGCGGCCCACTTTGTATAGTACAAACGATGTGATCCGAAATCGTTCATGTGGAGACATGTGAGTGGGGGCGTCCTATGCAATGAGTTTGCATAAGATTGAACCGCGAAACAAGTCGCTCTTTCTTTATAACTCCGTTTACTGTAAAGACCGACTTTTTCATATGATGACCTAGGTAACTCGATCTGAATCCTGAGCACACTATGAACTCCTGTTTATTCGGGCTTATTGTTACGTGCTCAATGTGTTAAAATGAATAAGTAATAAGGTAGAGAGAGCACTCAGAACATGCAAGCATACATGGTCTTATAGCAAGTAGTAAGTATATTTCATTCGTTTTCCCACAGAGACTTATTATAAGCTATTCATGAAGTGTAACGTTAAGAAAGAAGGGGTGGATTTGATGGGGTAGTATTGGTTTTTAATTGTCTATTTCCTACTGAATACGGAGAAGGTAGCAACATAAACAAGTGCAAGTTAAAACTAAACTCAAATGAGAAGAGACGAGATTAATAAATGAAAACAAAAACAGCTAGACAGAATCGTAACGTAGCAGAATTGCGGAAACAACAATTTTACCGCAATTGTAATAACAGCGAAAGTGTGTAAAATGATGAATTAAGGGCTACTAACGACTATCCTATAGGCTTTTTCTCACGATTCTCAAGCATTGGATCAACTCTCTATGCATCAAACTATCTCATTCTCATGTATCTTCCGATTTCATGCATTAGATTCTTTAGTTTACTCATGTCCAAGTAAGGTCTTAAGCATCTTGTTAAGGCAGAAAAATATGGTTTGTACTAGGGAAACGCCTATTCCTAGGTCGTCTCCTGGTTACCTTGAAAGGCTAGCATGATAGTATGACTCTGAACTCTTACTCCTTCCAGAGGTTAGGAGTTCTTTGGACAAAATGGATGGCCAATCGAAATTGCCCGTGGGATGAAGCTTACATACAATCAATGCTTCGAGAGCTATCCTACATGCTTGGTTCACGTTTTTTAGCCTAAAGTGTTGTCATTAGCATGCCCCTAAGTGATTTAGCTACTCATGGATATAAGGTAAACAGAAATAAGAGATGAAACAGACATGCTTAGGAGGAATTTAAGGACAAAACAGTAAGGCAAAGCAGTAGAGTGCAAAGGCGAGAAACTGTGAAATGAAGAATTGAGATTTGATTACTTGATTGTTTGACTCAACAAATGAAAGCTTTAAAGTAAATAACAGCAAGACAGAACACAACGAAATAGTCTAATCAAGCTACTAGAAAGGAAACAACGACAAGACAAAGCTGGAAAATGGAAATGAAGAGCAAAAAGCAGTAAAACAGCTCGAATGTCTCGTTGCAGCCGCCTCGAATGAAGGATGAGAAAGGTCAGCCTTGCTTGGATGAATCCAATCAGGAGAGAAGAAGAATCTCCTCTCCTTCCTATCAGATTGTCGATTCCAACAGCTGAGCTTCGCAAACCAGCAGACGGCAAAGGAAAACAGGAGAAAAGTTGGACTGCGAGAAGACTTCTACGCTTTCGGATGATGTTTGAACCCTCGACTTTGACCCCTATTTATAGTAATCTGCAGGTGCATTCGGGCCAAGGAGAACCATCAATCTTCAACGTCGTACTTCAGAATGGATGGAGGAGAAAGAACGAATCCCTGAAATCACGGAAATTAACAGAAAAAGATCAGTCAACTTACGGTTTTCACTTGAAACATTGCGGTATCCGCAATGTTTCCGCAATGCTATCGCAATGCTTGTTTTTCATTCTTTTCCTTCGGTTTTCAACCCTTTTCTTTCCTATTGTACTTAAGTCCTAATTTAGCTACCTTCTTCTAATTCTCATATTTAAGCATAGGTTTAGGCTAAATGCTATCAAAAACACCTAAGAGTGAACATCTTTCTAAGATAATTAGGTCCTAAAAAGGTCACTTTTGGAGACGTAACACACCCCCAAACTTAAGGTTTTGCTTGTCCTCGAGCAATCTAAGGACTTTCCTAGGCTGCTGTTTCTTCTTCTTCAACCACTTACTAACTCCCTTATATTCTTATCTATAGCAGTGCTGTCCTGTGACACACTTCTAAGCTTTAAACCACCCTCTTATCTAGCTTCTTCTGATTTCGCATGCCTACTACTCCTACTGTTTTTATTAACTTCCTACAACTGATCTCCCTGCTTTTATCATATCATGCCACTATCTCTAAGGTTTCAAATTCTACCTAGCTTTACCCCAGACTCAGTACATGCTTCTAGTTTATACTTATGAGTTACCTAGGATTCCTTAGAGTCATGCCAGTCTTAGTCTTAATGGTGACAGTAGTACTTTTAGAGAACAACCTAAGCCCTGGCATCACTACATTGGATATACACTCATCTCCCTAAACAACCCTACAAGCTACAACTTTGCTCTTAGCTAATTGAGGATCAGAGTTCTTTTTAAATAGGACATCTAAGCCACAAAGTTGCAACTCCTAGGTATACATTCTTCTTCCCTACTCTTTTCCTTTTTTTCTTTCTTAGGTGGAGTCTTTCCTTTGGTTGCCTTTTGATGCAATGCCACTTGTGGGTTACACACTTGGCACTGATTACTCAGCAACCTAAGAGAGACTCCCCTCTTTATTCTATTTTTCATTTTTTTTTCAGTTCATTATTTTTGTCAAGGAGAAGAAGACTGCTTATGTTTTGAGGGAGAGAGGAATGTTCCTAGGCCTAGGGTGGCCTCCCCCAAACTTCAACTACTCATTGTCCCCAATGAGTGTCTGAGGTGGCACACCCCCAAACTTGTCCCAGAAGCATCTAGTCTAAGGTGAAACAAAGAGAATCTAAAAGCCCTAGGCATAGACAGAACATTCTAAAAGAAAATATCACAGCAGCAGAAAACTTGAAAAACAGACAGGCAAGGACTTACAACTATGCATGCTGAGCTATTTAGAGGTTAATTTAAACTATCAAAGGGTGTCCTATGACACTCATCCAGCATGCATTTAGATAAGCTATATAAGGTAGTCATGATAGCAGTAAAAGATAGAATTTAAACAGATCACAGCCTAGCTAAGCAGACAGTCCAAAACATGCTTTCAGTAATAAAAATTGCGGGTACCGCAATTATTTCGCAATCAAGTCAGGGCGGATATATCAGTTACTAAGGCCCCTAAGCATGCTTTATCCAGTCGTCCTACCTAATCAGCTAACAGCAGGCTATACTAAGCAACTTAAAAACATAAGACTAAGCAACTAAAACAGATCAAAATTGTACTAAAAACAGCATAATTCACATGGTCTATCAGAAAGCAGATTTTGTTTTTTTTTTTTTCTAAGGGAACAGCAATACTCCCTTCAGTGCAATTCAAACCAGCACTCAGATGTCTTCATCCTCATCAGGTTGTCATGGTCGTGGAGGCACCCATGGACGTAGGAGATTCGTGGGGAAGTCAGGGAAGATGCACCCAAGCTGGTCTGCAACTTCCTTGTCCCGTGCTTGCGCGTAAGTGGCCCATTGAGCCATCCTTTTCTGCATATCCATCAGGCAAGCCATGGACAGTGACTGATCAGCAGCCAACCTATCCAGTTCGAACTCCATGTTCCCCTTCCTCTTCAGCCTCAAGCCAGCAGGCAGCTCCAAGTGGCCTGTGTAAGCCATTTGCTGCTTCATTCGCTCGATGGGAACTCCTGCAAGCAAACAGAGTTTAGTTATGGTATTAGGGAAAAACAATGGTCCCTTACCCTTCTTGGCGCACTCAGCAATGGCAGCAGCAATGACTTCTCCCACGTTGACCGTGAGACCTCGCATGATGGCATAGACCAGGAGCGATCTGCTCTGGTTAATGGTGGTCTCATGAGTCACGGGGGACAACTTCCTCCTTACAAAAGCAAACCATACAGCCGCCTTAGCTGTGAGGTTGGCACTCATGAGAGTGTGCCTCCCATTGCGTGACACGGTCCAGAAAGCTTCAGGCTGGCCAATGGTTCGAATGGCCTCTTCCAGGACTGCCTCAGTAGGCTCATCAACAATTCGTTCATAATCTGTATGGTTTTGGCCCTTGAGACCATAGGCTTCGTTGATGGCCTTAGCTGAGAAGTCCACTTCTACCCCTCTGACCACAGACAAGCCATCCTCAGGGCTAAGCACATTGGCGTAGAAATCATAAACCATGCTCGTATAGGCTGGATTGGGTGGTCTGCAAAACTCCTCCCATCCGTGGTTTGTAATCCCTGCGCGCAAGAACTGCGGCAGGTCAGCAGGTCTGTCGAGGAAGCCCTTCTCGTGCAGCAACTCCCTCTTCCTTAGCTCAATTCCTCTGGATTCAGCGTCAGAGGACACATACCTCACTGATTGAGGCTCATCTTCAGGGAAAAGCTTGGCCTTCCCTTTGTCTGTGGGTTTGGCTGACTCCGCAGCCTCAACCTTGAGTTTCTTGAGCGATGGCTCTGTGCTTTCCTTCTCTGATGAAGGCGCCCGCTTGGCCTTCTTCTTTCTCAGCTTCTTGGACCGCTTGGCCTTCTTCTTCTTCTTGAGCTTAGCCTTGATGGTGATCTGCTGGAGGCAAGCCCCCAGTGTTTCTTCCATCGAGTCATCCTGCTGTGTAGGACTCTCAGGGCTGGCTTCCCTTAATGGAGAGAAGACCTCTTCTTCCTCACCTTCCCCACTGCCCTGCGTTGATTCTTGGTACTCCCCATATGGGAATTCAGGGTCAGGCCGTGGGGAAGTGTGCGACGGCGTGGTTCTATGCTCTGCTGTAGGTGTCTGTGCAGAACCTTGCGGTGAAGAAGGCTGCTCAGGGCTCTGCGCTGGTGGCGATCAGGAGAGCTCAGGGCTCTGCGCTGGTGGGGTTGGTGAGAGGCTGCGTTCGGCTGACTCGTGGGATGGCTGGCTTTGTTCTTGACTCTCCACAGAGGGAGTCTTGTTCTTGATTTCTTCTTCGGCCACAGCCATGCGCCACTTTCGTTTCTTGGGTGTGCCCGCTGGTTCAGAGGGTCCAGCAGGTATTTCCGTAACAACCCTCCACTTCTTCTTGCGAATCGGCAGCTTATCCAGTCGTTCCGTTCGCGCAGCCTCAGCATCCGCCAAGGCAAGCAATGCATCTCTCGCAGCCGTTTCAGCTTCATCGGCCCTTTTCTTGGCCGCAGATCTTTCAGCCCTTGTGAGTACCATTTTTGAATCGTGGAGGTTTGGAGAGAAGAATCACAGATGAAGAGAATCGAAGCTTTCTTGGAGTTCAGAGAATGGGAGAATCGTACAGATCAACGCGCCTTCTAACGGATAAATCCCAACGGCTATATTTTTGCGGATCCTGCAAATCCAGCGCAATTTTAGGGGCGTTCGGAGATTTTTTTCATCTAAATGTCATTCTTTGCTCATCCGTATCTTTTATTTGGCCCAATATTTTCTTGATTTTTAAAGCTGGATTTACTCTCCTTGATTCCCTCTATTGATTCCCTACAAAAAGAAATAAAATCAACATCAAATACGTAATTAAAATCACACAACAAAACACACAAACGATAACCGGAAAATCGCAAAAAATAAACTAAGGCATGAGCCTCATATTGACGAGCACAGTAATCACTCGTCCTCTCTCGTTCTTAATTTCACGCTTCAGTCAAGAGGAAGGCCGAGAGAGTCTTCACATCTCCTTCCTCATAGTAGTGCTTCAACCTTGCACCATTAACCATGAATGGTTGACCTTGCTGCAAGTTCTTTATCTCGATGGCACCATGAACAAACACATTAGTAATCATGAAAGGACCTGACCATCTGGACTTTAGTTTGCCTGGAAATAACCTCAATCTTGAGTTAAATAATAAAACAGGTTGACCTTTCTTAAAGTCCTTGACCCTAAGTCTACTATCGTGCCAAATCTTGGTCTTTTCCTTATACATTTTGGCATTTTCATAAGACATATGTCTAAGCTCATCAAGCTCATGTAATTGCAAGGACCGCAACGTTCCCGCATCGGTCACGCAATAATTCAACTCTTTTAGTGCCCAAAATGCCTTAATTTCTAACTCAAATGGAAGATGACAAGCTTTACCATACACAAGTCTGTAAGGAGACATACCTAGGGGTGTCTTATATGCAGTCCTATATGCCCAAAGTGCATCCTCAAGCTTAAAGGACCAGTCTTTCCTATTAGGTTTAACCACTTTTTCTAGGATGTTCTTAATCTCCCTATTTGAAATTTCAGCCTGACCATTCGAGTGTGGGTGATAGGGAGTGGCCACTCTATGTCTAATGTTATATTTAGCCAGCACTCTCTCCATAGCCTTATTAATAAAATGTGTCCCCTCATCACTAATGATGGCACGTGGTGTTCCAAACCTAGTAAAAATGTGCCTATGTAAGAATTTTATGACTGTGTTGGCATCATTATTGGGACATGCTATGGCCTCTACCCACTTGGATACATAGTCTACTGCCACTAATATGTAAAGGTTACCTGAAGATGGGGGAAATGGTCCCATGAAATCAATGCCCCACACATCAAAGAGCTCCAACTCTAAGATGTAGGTGAGAGGCATTTCATCCTTGCGACTGAGGTTACCTGTCCTTTGGCATTCATCACAGCTGTGGGCATAGTTGTGGGCATCCTTGAAGATGGTTGGTCAATAGTAGCCACTCTGAAATACCTTTGCAGCTGTTCTTTGGCCACCAAAGTGTCCACCATAAGGAGCTGTGTGGCAGTGCTGCAGCACAGACTTCGCCTCAGCAGCTGAAACACACTTCCTTAGTAAGCCGTCAGCACATGTCTTGTAAAGTGTGGGGTCATCCCAGATGAATTTCCTTGCTTCATGAAGGAACCTCTTCTTCTCTTGTCCTCCCTTGAAAACTGGTAATACCTGTGATGCAAGGAAGTTAGCAATGTCAGCAAACCAAGGTTCCTCATCGTTATCACGATGAGTCAATACAAAGACATGTTCATCAATAAAAGCATCAGAAATTGCGGCCTCCGCAATTTTTTCGCAATTGTGCTGCAATCGAGACAGGTGATCCGCAACCACATTTTCACATCCTTTCTTGTCTCGAATGTCCAAATCAAATTCCTGCAGCAATAACACCCACCTAATCAACCTAGGCTTAGCATCAGCCTTCCTCATGAGGTACTTTAAGGCAGAATGGTCAGTGTACACAATTGTCCTAGTGCCTACAATATAGTTTCTAAATTTCTCACAAGCAAATACTACAGCAAGCATCTCTTTCTCAGTAGTTGTATAATTACATTGAGCCTCATTCAGGGTTTTACTAGCATAGTATACAGGGTGTGTTAGCTTGTCAATCTTCTGTCCTAACATAACCCCTACAGCATAGTCACTAGCATCACATAACATCTCAAATGGGAGATCCCAATCTGGCCCTACTATAACAGGTGCTGTGACTAGTGCTTTCTTAAGGGTTTACCAAGCTACTAAACATTCCTTAGAGAAGATGAATGGCCTATTTATCTCTAGAAGCTCACACAGAGGTTTGGCTATCTTAGAAAAGTCCTTAATGAACCTTCTGTAGAAGCCAGCATGCCCTAAGAAACTTCTAACGGCCTTGACATTCTGAGGCTCTACCAACTTCTCTATGATCTCAATTTTGGCCCTATCGACCTCAACACCTGCCCTTGACACTCTATGACCTAAGACAATCCCCTCATCTACCATGAAGTGACACTTCTCCCAATTAAGGACTAAGTTAGTCTCTTCACATCTAGCCAGGACTTGTCCTAAATTCTCTAGACAGTTGGTAAAGGAATCCCCAAAGACTGAGAAATCATCCATGAATATCTCTATCATGGACTCATCCAAATCAGAGAAGATTGCCAACATGCACCTTTGGAAAGTTGTCGGTGCATTGCATAAGCCAAAAGGCATTCTGCGAAAGGCAAAAGTTCCAAAAGGGCAAGTGAAGGTGGTCTTCTCTTGATCCTTAGGGTCTATAGTGATCTGGTTATAACCTGAATAACCGTCTAAGAAACAGTAGTAGGCTCTACCAGCTATCCTGTCTAACATTTGGTCAATAAAGGGTAGAGGGAAATGGTCTTTTTTGGTCTCTTTATTTAGCTTCCTATAATCCATACATACTCTCCACCCTGTGACAGTCCTAGTTGGAATCAGTTCATTGTTCTCATTGACTACCACAGTCATCCCACCCTTTTTAGGTACACATTGTATAGGGCTTACCCACTGACTACTAGCTATGGGGAAGATCACACCAGCATCTAACCATTTTATTATTTCTTTCTTAACTACCTCTTTCATAGAAGGATTCAGCCTACGTTGATGATCTACTCTAGGTGTGTGCTCTTCCTCTAGTATAATCTTATGCATGCAATAAGAAGGGCTAATGCCTCTAATATCAGCAATAGTCCATGCAATAGCCTTCCTATGTTGCTTAAGTAGTAATATTAATTCAACCTCATGCTGTTCACTTAGCTTAGAAGAAATAATTACAGGCAAAGTCTCATTATTCCCTAAATATGCATACTTGAGGTGAGTGGGGAGAGGTTTTAATTCTAATACAGGTGGATGCTCAATGGATGGCTTTAAAGGATTCAAGGCTCTATCAGTTAAGTCAATATTCATACAAACATGCTGAGGGTTATTTACAGATATGTCCATTATCTCAGCTATGTTTAAGTCAGTTAATTCTAATCCTACATATTCATTAGCATGCTTGGTTAGTAATACATGCTCCAATTGTTCTTCCATCAAAGAATCTACAACGTCCATGCTAGCACAGGATTCAAGGTCAGAGGGGTACCTTAAAGCTTTATACACACTAAATTTCACCTCTTCATCATGAACCCTCATAGTGAGCTCACCTTTTTGGACGTCTATCAGTGCCCTACCTGTGGCTAGAAATGGTCTGCCTAACAGGATGGGGACCTCCTTGTCTGCTTCATAATCCAGGATAATGAAATCTGCAAGGAAAATAAATTTGTCAACTTTCACTAGAATATCCTCAATCTTACCTTCAGGGTATGCAATGGATCTGTCTGCTAGTTGTAAAGTGACAGTGGTTGGACGTGCTTCTCCTATTCCCAACTGGCGGAATAGTGATAGGGGCATGAGGTTTATGCTGGCGCCCAGGTCACAAAGCGCTCTGCCCACGTGCTTGCCTCCAAGTTCTACAGGTAAGGTGAAGGAACCAGGATCCTTCTCCTTCTTGGGTAGCTTGTTTTGGAGTATGGCACTGCACTCCTCAGTGAGGTTTACTGTTTCAAACTCACCAATTATTTTTTTGTTAGTAATGATATCTTTCAAAAACTTTACATAGGAAGGCATAGACTGTAAAACTTCTACAAAAGGAATGTTGACATGCACTTGCTTAAGAATTTCTAAGAATTTATTAAAATGCACTTCCTGTTCCTGCTTCTTCTTAAGCCTTCGAGGATATGGAGGAGGTGGCACATATGCAGGCACGTCAGGTCGCCTTAGGATTGGTGGAGGTCTTGGAATTTCTTCTATCTCTTCAATAATTGGCTCTAGCCTGGCTCCTGATGTGCTAGTTGGTGGTGGACCTTGGTTTGGCAGAGACTCTAGTGGAGCACTAGACTCAGTGTTCTCTACTCTCTTTGGTGTGTCTTTGGTGTTGCTTACCAATGGTCTACCACTTCTAAGTCCAATTGCTTGAACTTGTTCTTTACCATCTCTCCTTGGCACTTCAGTGTCAGCAGGGAGTCTACCTTGGGGCCTACTCTTGAGTTCATTGGCTAACTGGCCTATTTGGTTCTCTAAGCTCCTAAGGGTGGCTTGCTGACTTTGCAAAGTAGCGTCATTTTTGGCTATGTATTCCTTGAGTAGGTTTTCTACAGAAGATCCTACAGGTTGGCTGTAAGGTTTTTGATACATTGATTGGTTATGTTGAGGAGTGAAACCAGGTGTTCCACTCGGTCTAGGTTGGTTAGGATTTTGGTTAGTATTCTGTTGGCCACCCCATGACAGGTTTGGGTGGTTCCTCCAACCAGGGTTGTAAGTATTGGAATAGGGGTTGTTCCTAGGCTGCTGCTGACTTCCAATATAGCAGACTGAGGCTGGATTCCCAGGGCAGTATTCATACAGGTGCCCTTCCCCACAGAATCCACATACAAGTGTCTCACCTTGACTTGGTTGGGTGCCCATTGACATGGCTGTGGCGGTGTTGACACTTGTTTGGAGATTGGCTTGAGCCATTTGCTTAACTAGGTTGGTCAGGGCATTTATTTGGCTGCTCATTGCACTTAGAGCATCCTTGTCTTGAGCTCTAGTTGGCTCAACTGGATCATCTGACCACCTACAGTGAGATGCTGAGATCTTCTCCAAGATCTCATAGGCCTCGTTGTAACTCTTGGACAACATGGAACCTCCAGCAGATGAGTTTAAGACTTGTCTAGTGTTGGGGTTGCATCCTTTGAAAAAGACCTCTATTTGGATACACCATGGGATGCCATGGTGTGGACATTTAAGAAGAAGATCTTTAAACCTTGTCCAAGCTTCGTGAAGAGACTCAGTGTCAGCTTGTTTGAACTTGATTATGTCATCACGAAAGGTAGAATTCCTATCAGGTGGGAAGTATTTGACTAGGAATTTTTCTGCTAAGTCTGTCCAGTTGCGAACAGATCCAGAGGGTAATGAGTTCAACCATGTTTTGGCTTTGTCCCTCAAAGAGTAAGGGAAAAGGTATAGCCTCAAGGCTTCTTGGGAAACTCCAGGGATGAGGAATGTGTCACTGAATCCTAAGAAGTTCCTAAGATGGTTGTGGGGGTCCTCATTTTCCACTCCAAAGAATTGTCCCACAGTGGACAACATTTGGAACATCACTGGCTTTAACTCGAATGAGTGGGCCGTGATTTCAGGACGGATTATGCTGGGGTTCAGCTCCCCAGGCATAGGTACTAGGTAAGAGAGTATGGCGCTGTCCTTATCATTCGCTATTTCGATGGGGTTGCGAGTGACAGGCACCGGATTTGGAACTATTCCATCCATTTCTTCTTGAGATAATTGCGGAGGAATTGCGGTTCCCGCAATTACTTGAGGTATAGAGGGTTGGTTAAAGAGACGTTTCTTGTCTCTATTTCTGGCCCTAAGTAATCTCTCAGGCTCAGGATTGAACTCTAGATCACTACTTGAAGGTTCACTCATAAACTAACCCAATGGTACCTGCAAAAGAAATGAAACAGATCAGCTTCAATAGGCAATAAACTTGGTGTTTCAAACTTAACAAACTTCGTTTTCACTTAAATAAGTCCCCGGCAGCGGCGCCAAAAACTTGTTACGTGCTCAATGTGTTAAAATGAATAAGTAATAAGGTAGAGAGAGCACTCAGAACATTCAAGCATACATGGTCTTATAGCAAGTAGTAAGTATATTTCATTCGTTTTCCCACAGAGACTTATTATAAGCTATTCATGAAGTGTAACGTTCAGAAAGAAGGGGTGGATTTGATGGGGTAGTATTGGTTTTTAATTGTCTATTTCCTACTGAATACGGAGAAGGTAGCAACATAAACAAGTGCAATTTAAAACTAAACTCAAATGAGAAGAGACGAGATTAATAAATGAAAACAAAAACAGCTAGACAGAATCGTAACGTAGCAGAATTGCGGAAACAACAATTTTACCGCAATTGTAATAACAGCGAAAGTGTGTAAAATGATGAATTAAGGGCTACTAACGACTATCCTATAGGCTTTTTCTCACGATTCTCAAGCATTGGATCAACTCTCTATGCATCAAACTATCTCATTCTCATGTATCTTCCGATTTCATGCATTAGATTCTTTAGTTTACTCATGTCCAAGTAAGGTCTTAAGCATCTTGTTAAGGCAGAAAAATATGGTTTGTACTAGGGAAACGCCTATTCCTAGGTCGTCTCCTGGTTACCTTGAAAGGCTAGCATGATAGTATGACTCTGAACTCTTACTCCTTCCAGAGGTTAGGAGTTCTTTGGACAAAATGGATGGCCAATCGAAATTGCCCGTGGGATGAAGCTTACATACAATCAATGCTTCGAGAGCTATCCTACATGCTTGGTTCACGTTTTTTAGCCTAAAGTGTTGTCATTAGCATGCCCCTAAGTGATTTAGCTACTCATGGATATAAGGTAAACAGAAATAAGAGATGAAACAGACATGCTTAGGAGGAATTTAAGGACAAAACAGTAAGGCAAAGCAGTAGAGTGCAAAGGCGAGAAACTGTGAAATGAAGAATTGAGATTTGATTACTTGATTGTTTGACTCAACAAATGAAAGCTTTAAAGTAAATAACAGCAAGACAGAACACAACGAAATAGTCTAATCTAGCTACTAGAAAGGAAACAACGACAAGACAAAGCTGGAAAATGGAAATGAAGAGCAAAAAGCAGTAAAACAGCTCGAATGTCTCGTTGCAGCCGCCTCGAATGAAGGATGAGAAAGGTCAGCCTTGCTTGGATGAATCCAATCAGGAGAGAAGAAGAATCTCCTCTCCTTCCTATCAGATTATCGATTCCAACAGCTGAGCTTCGCAAACCAGCAGACGGCAAAGGAAAACAGGAGAAAAGTTGGACTGCGAGAAGACTTCTACGCTTTCGGATGATGTTTGAACCCTCGACTTTGACCCCTATTTATAGTAATCTGCAGGTGCATTCGGGCCAAGGAGAACCATCAATCTTCAACGTCGTACTTCAGAATGGATGGAGGAGAAAGAACGAATCCCTGAAATCACGGAAATTAACAGAAAAAGATCAGTCAACTTACGGTTTTCACTTGAAACATTGCGGTATCCGCAATGTTTCCGCAATGCTATCGCAATGCTTGTTTTTCATTCTTTTCCTTCGGTTTTCAACCCTTTTCTTTCCTATTGTACTTAAGTCCTAATTTAGCTACCTTCTTCTAATTCTCATATTTAAGCATAGGTTTAGGCTAAATGCTATCAAAAACACCTAAGAGTGAACATCTTTCTAAGATAATTAAGTCCTAAAAAGGTCACTTTTGGAGACGTAACACTTATCCTTTGACTTGTATGGGTGAGAGTTGGTGGGCGGATTTTTGAATATCCACTTAATCTCAAGCTGTCGAGGCTTGCCAAAATACGATTTATAAAGCCTATGACCAAGGCTTTGCAGCCAGTGGTAACAGGGTCGATCCAAGGAATAGGAAGATTGAAAGCACAATTAAAATTGGGATTTAATTAATTGATAGATTTTTGGTGACGGGGGGTTTTATCATGCAAAGGGGAAATAATGAGAAAGCTAACGAAGAAAGAATAATAAGAAGAGAACGTGTGCACGGTTTGGGAGTCTCGGGATCAATTGTTAAACAAATTCAGTTTATCATTTAATGCTAATAACATGGAATTCAGTTTATTGAGCACGCGGACGACTACCAGAGAAGCCCCAAAGTAGCCGACTTCATGGATTTTAATTAGACCACACAGTTCTAATTACACGTTATCTAATCCTACATCAAGGTGATCAGCCCCAAGGTAAATTTAGACAGTCACTAGCTAACCGCGACGAACATTCGAGCGTGAATTCTAATTGCTAGTAGATTGCCCGCAAACGCCGTATGCAATCAACAATTATCCTACCCGACCCGATACTTCGATTTAGTTCTATCTACCTGTGTTACTTAGTCGAGCAGTGAGAGGCACGACATCGCTACTCTTTAACATACACAACATGCGAAACTACTCGAGTGTCAATCGTCGTATTTTAACATGCGCGTTGGATTAAGCAAGGTAGATAGATGCAAAGTAAACAGAACCAATATGCATATCAAAGCTCAGATTATCAAAACCAAATATGTTCAACAAAATCGCCCTAAACTAATCCCAAACCGTCACCCTTACCTTAGCCCCTCATGGCGCAGTTTGTCAATCCCGCTCCAAAGATGGCCATGGATGGATTCATCTACTTATTACAATGGAAGTGGAGCTCACTAGCATGCCAACAATGGCGGAGCTCCACGGAAAATAGAGAGAAAACGGAGAAGAAGAAGACCAAAACGAGCAAAAATGGTGGAGAGATGAAGGAGAAGATGTCCAAAATGTGCAGAAAAATCGTCATTTATCTTCTGCCATCGTCGTAGCGTCGAGACGCTAGGCCAGCGTCTCGACGCTGTGCCCTAAGTTTTCCGCGCGCGCGCTCGCGATGGCGTCGCGACGCAAGGCCAGCGTCGCGACGCTGCCCCGATACAATTCCTGCGCGCGCCTCCTCCGGAGCGTCTCGACGCCAAGCAGGGTCTCGACGCCAGGGCAGCGTCGAGCTAGCGTCTCGACGCTATCACTCGACGCTTGCTCTCGGGTTTTTCCAGCGTCGAGCCAGCGTCTCGACGCTATAGCTCGACGCTGGCTCTCGGGTTTGGGGCTGAAGCTTTGCCTCTCCAAGGCAGTTTTGGCCCGTTTCTTCACGGAACAAGTTCCCCTCTTCCCGATGCATTCCCGGGGCGCTAAAACTCTGCTTTAGGCACTCGAACAAGCCCAACGGACGCACGAGCTCTTTGCCGCTTTTCTCCTACAAAAGAGATATATTTAATCAATTGAAAGCGAACTTAAGCTATAATTAAGAAGTATTTAATAGCTCCAAAATGGAGTTATCAAACACCCCCAACTTAAACATTGCTAGTCCTCGAGCAAGCACTACAATGAAATTGACTCTAAGGACGTGCTTACATGCATTCTAACTCAAACCTCCATGCATATTGAAATTTAAACACGAGTATAATCATGGAAGCATTTTGTTCATGTATTAACTAGGACATATCAAAAATTAACTCTTGCCCCCTAACGTGTGTGTGTGCTAGTCAACCACTCCTAAACTCACGTAAACCCGGAAAACCTACTTCTAGCGTTTAAGAACAGCTACACTTGACTTACACGAGAGAAAGAAGCAAATTAAGAGACCTAATTATTTTCTCATTCTTTTTCTTTCTTTTCAAAAGTACTTTGTACTCTTTTATTTGGGTTCTTTGAACCAACTTTTTGTTTCTTTTTCTTTCCTACTCGAGCTGCCTAACACGTCAAACTTTGGCCAAAGCTTCACGTTTTTAAGGACTGACGCTCACTTCTTTAAGCGCTAATAAGAAGGAGGAGCGCCTCGAGAGGAATTTTTCTACCAAACATGCTTTTCTATTTTTTTTTTATTAGGCTAAGCACATGCTTTCTCAATTAACTTAACCACTAACTCTCATGCAACAAGCTACCTAAGGGTGCCTTTCGGGGTGACAACGAGAATTAGCTGAACATGCGATAAACAAAGCTTACGGAATCTAGGGAGAGGTTGCTAAGTGCGCGATGAGTGCAAGGGAGCAACAGAAAAAATTTTAAAAATTTTGACATGAACCTAATAAACACAAAACTCATGCAAAAACTCGATTATGAACATGCTCAAATTTCCAACATGCATTTCCTAGGTTATCACAGTCAGAAAACAGTAAGCAGAGTCCCAAGCACTTCAATATCATTATAGCACTTCTCAACAAACTACACATGCATATCCGTCAGACTAACTCCACCCCCAACTTCAAAATTTGGCATTGTCCTCAATGCCAACCAGTCAGATACAACAAAGTAAAAGGGAAGAAGAAATACACTTCCCTGACTCTTGGTAAAGCTGGCGAGGGCGAGGAAGCGGCACATAAACGCATCAGAGCCCAAAATTGCCTTCTCTTCCTCGATTTCTAAAAAAAAAAACAGCAAGCTAATTGAAACTAAGTTAATCTAGAAAGCAATAAAAACTAAACTAAAGCATAAAAACAGTCCATCGCTCGGGTGCCTCCGAGAAGCGCAGAATTTTTAAAGTCGGTTGCTCGACTGTATTCTCTCAACAGACTCATCCATAGTCTGTAGGTGCGGGGGACGATCCAGACTTGTCCTTGTCCACACCTTTCCTGCCATCAACCTGAAAAATATTTTGCACTCTTCGTGCCTCGGGCACGTGAATATCAGCATCGTTAGTGCAAAAACCAGCATTGTTATCACTCAAATTTAAATCAGATATTTTCACCGAGACATGGGAACCATCCCTCAAGCGCGAGGGTAGACTCCCATTCTCATCATGCTCAACAACAGACACATTTCCAGCAGATTTTCCAAATAAAGAGAATTCATGCAAAGTATCATCAAACTCCAGAGAAACAACGCCCTTATACACATCAATTTTGACCCTAGCGGTCTTAAGGAAAGGACGTCCCAACAACATGGAGGACGAAGCATGCGATGAGTTTTCATTCATGTCTAAAACAAGGAAATCAGCAGGAAACGTCATATTCCCAACTCTAACCAAAACATCCTCTACTTTCCCCCTAGGACATATGCTTGACCCATTAGCCAACTGAACAGAAACATTACACTCATGCATTTCATTTAAATTCAGTTCACGAAACAGTGCATAAGACATAACATTTACAGAGGCTCCTAAGTCTAACATGGCATTATGAACAACTTTACTACCTATAGTGCAAGGGATAGTAAAGGTACCTGGATCGTTGCACTTTGCAGGCAACGTACCTGGGAGTATGGCAGAGACGTTTTCCTTCTTTTTCTCAGTCCCTCTGGACTTCCTTTTCGTAGTGCACCAGCTCCTTAGGAATTTTGCATATTTGGGCACTTGACTGACTGCCTCTAGGAGCGGGATATTTACCATCACCTTTTGGAAGGTTCGCAGGACCTCCTCGTCATCAGATTCCAAAGTAGGCTTCACAAGCCTACTCGGGAATGGTGCTCTGGCAACATCCTTAGGTACACTGACTTTCTCATTTCTTTTCTCATTCTGAACCTCGGGAGCAGGCGGGGCGGACTTGTTCAGGCTGTCCGTGGCTTCCTTCACAGCTCTGGTGGAAAGTGACTTCCCACTGCGCAGCTGAATGGCACTCACGTTTTCACATGAGTTTACTGTTGTTTGGGAAGGAAGCTTCCCCGAGCTCTTGCTCTCAAGTTTACTGATAGACACCGCCATCTGTGTCAGCTGCTTGTTCAAATTCTGCAGCTCTGCCTTATGAGAATTAAGCTCCTCTCGAGCTTCTTTCTGAAACTGGCTGGTGCTCGTCACGATGGTCCTTACCATCTCTTCAAGTGAGCTGGAGGAGCTCGAGGCTTGAGCCTGGGTGGAAGAATTAGGCCTATCCTGGGACTGGCCTTGGAAGCGAGTTTGTCCTTCCCTATTCCCATAGCTAAAATTAGGATGGTCGCGCCAACCGGGGTTGTAAGTGTTTGCATATGGGTCGTACTTCCTTGGGTTGGAAGCATACCCCCCGATCGCGTTGACCTCCTCCGCCTCGCGGTGTCCTCCAACGATTTTCTTTAACATACTGCCTATTTCGGCCACCTGGGCCCTCATTTCAGTCATCTCGTGGCTCTGAGCCACGCTGTGCACTTGGCCTTGCCCCCGAATACCGAATTGCTGCGAGTTGGTGGCCATATTTGCTATCAACTGTTTGGCCTCAACTGGGGTCTTGTCAATCAGTGCCCCTCCACTCGCTGCATCGATCATCTGCCGGTCATGGGGCGTCATCCCCTCATAAAAGTACTGAATCAATAACTGATCGGCAATCTGATGATGTGGGAAGCTCGCGCACAGGCGCCCGAAGCGTTCCCAGTATTCGTGCAGGGACTCACCGACATCCTGGGTGATCCCATAAATCCTCTTCCGCAGAGTGGTGGCCAAGGATGCGGGAAAGTATTTCTCCAAGAATACCCGCTTCATATCCTGCCACGTGTTGATCGATCCGGAGGGCAGGTAATACAGCCAATCCCTGGCTTTGTCCTTGAGCGTAAAGGGGAATGCCCTCTGTTACGTCTCCAAAAGTGACCTTTTTAGGACTTAATTATCTTAGAAAGATGTTCACTCTTAGGTGTTTTTGATAGCATTTAGCCTAAACCTATGCTTAAATATGAGAATTAGAAGAAGGTAGTTAAATTAGGACTTATGTACAATAGGAAAGAAAAGGGTTGAAAACCGAAGGAAAAGAATGAAAAACAAACATTGCGATAGCATTGCGGAAACATTGCGGAAACCGCAATGTTTCAAGTGAAAACCGTAAGTTGACTGATCTTTTTCTGTTAATTTCCGTTATTTCAGGGATTCGTTCTTTCTCCTCCATCCATTCTGAAGTACGACGTTGAAGATTGATGGTTCTCCTTGGCCCAAACGCACCTGCAGATTGCTATAAAAGGGGGTCAAAGTCGAGGGTTCAGTCATCATCCGAAAGCGTAGAAGTCTTCTCGCAGCTCCATCTTTCTTCGTGTTTTCCTTTGCCGTCTGTTGGTGTGAGAGTCTCAGCTGTTGGAATCGACAATCTGATAGGAAGGAGAGAAGATTCATCTTCTCTCCCGATTGGATTCATCCAAGCAAAGCTATTCTTTCATCCCCTTCAGCCGAGGCGGTTGCGACGAGGCTTTCAAGCATCATTTACTGCTTTCTGTCTTTCAATTCTAAATTTCAGTTCTGTTTAGTTGCTGTTTCTCTTCTAATAGCTAGATCATCTTATTTCGTTGTTGTCTGTCTTTACATTATTTACTTTAAGCTTCCCTTTTTGTTCACTCAAACAATCAAGTAATCAAAGCACAATTCTCCATTTCACAGTTTCTTGCCTTTGCAATCTACTGTTTTTCCCTTACTGTTTGTCTTCATTTCTCTTCTAAGCGTTTCTATTTTAACTCTTATTTCTGTTCTCCCTATATCCATGAGTAACTAAGTCACATAGGGCATGCTAATGACAACACTATAGGCTAAAATACGTGAACCAAGCATGTAGGATAGCTCTCGAAGCATTGATTGTATGTAAGCGTCATCCCACGGGCAATTTCGATTGGCCATCCATTTTGTCCAAAGAACTCCTAACCTCTAGAAGGAGTAAGAGTTCAGAGTCATACTATCATGCTAGCCTTTCAAGGTAACCAGGAAACGACCTAGGAATAGGCGTTTCCCTAGTACAAACCATAATTTTCTGCCTTAACAAGATGCTTAAGACCTTACTTGGACATGAGTAAACTAAAGAATCTAATGCATGAAATCGGAAGATACATGAGAATGAGATAGTTTGATGCATAGTGAGTTGATCCAGTGCTTGAGAATCGTATGAAAAAGCCTATAGGATAGTCGTTAGTAGCCCTTAATTCATCACTTTACACACTTTCGCTGTTATTTAAATTGCGGTAGAATTGCTGTTTTCGCAATTCTGCCAAAGTTACAATTCTGTCTAGCCATTTTTGTCTCCATTTTTTAGTCTCGTCTCTTTTCGTTTGAGTTTAACTTTGACTTGCATTTGTTTATGTTGCTACCCTCTACGTATTCAGTAGGAAATAGACAATTTAAAACCAATTCTACCCCATCAAAACCACCCCTTCTTTCTTAACTTTACACTTCATGAATAGCTTATAATAAATCTCTGTGGGAAAACGAATGAAATATACTTACTACTTGCTATAAGACCATGTATGCTTGCATGATCTGAGTGCTCTCTCTACCTTATTGCTTATTTATTTTAATACATTGAGCACGCAATAAGTTTTTGGCGCCGCTGCCGGGGATTTATTTAAGTGAAAACGAAGTTTGTTAAGTTTGAAACACCAAGTTTATTGCCTATTGAAGCTGATCTGTTTCATTTCTTTTGCAGGTACTATTGGGTTAGTTTATGAGTGAGCCTTCAAGTAGTGATCTAGAGTTCAATCCTGAGCCTGAAAGATTACTTAGGGCCAGAAATAGAGCCAAGAAACGTCTCTTTAAACAACCCCCTTTACCTCAAGTAATTGCGGGAACCGCAATTCCTCCGCAATTGTCTCAAGAAGAAATGAATGGAATAGTTCCAAATCCGGTGCCTGTCACTTGCAATCCCATCGAAATAGCGAATGACAAGGATAGCGCCATACTTTCGTACCTAGTACCTATGCCTGGGGAGCTGAACCCCAGCATAATCCGTCCTGAAATCACTGCCAACTCATTCGAGTTAAAGCCAGTGATGTTCCAAATGTTGTCCACTGTGGGACAATTCTTTGGAGTGGAAAATGAGGATCCCCACAACCATCTTAGAAACTTCTTAGGAGTTAGTGACACATTCCTCATCCCTGGAGTTTCCCAAGAAGCCTTGAGGCTATACCTTTTCCCTTACTCTTTGAGGGACAAAGCCAAAACATGGTTGAACTCATTACCCTCTGGATCTGTTCGCAATTGGACAGGCTTAGCAGAAAAATTCCTAGTCAAATACTTCCCACCTGATAGGAATTCTACTTTTCGTGATGACATAATCAAGTTCAAACAAGCTGACACTAAGTCTCTTCACGAAGCTTGGACAAGGTTTAAAGATCTTCTTCTTAAATGTCCACACCATGGCATCCCATGGTGTATCCAAATAGAGGTCTTTTTCAAAGGATGCAACCCCAACACTAGACAAGTCTTAAACTCATCTGCTGGAGGTTCCATGTTGTCCAAGAGTTACAACGAGGCCTATGAGATCTTGGAGAAGATCTCAGCATCTCACTGTAGGTGGTCAGATGATCCAGTTGAGCCAACTAGAGCTCAAGACAAGGATGCTCTAAGTGCAATGAGCAGCCAAATAAATGCCCTGACCAACCTAGTTAAGCAAATGGCTCAAGCCAATCTCCAAACAAGTGTCAACACCGCTACAGCCATGTCAATGGGCACCCAGCCAAGTCAAGGTGAGACACTTATCTGTGGATTCTGTGGGGAAGGGCACCCGTATGAATACTGCCCTAGGAATCCAGCCTCAGTCTGCTATGTTGGAAGCCAACAGCAGCCTAGGAATAACCCCTACTCTAATACTTACAACCCTGGTTGGAGGAACCACCCAAACCTGTCATGGGGTGGACAACAGAATGTTAACCAAAATCCTAACCAACCAAGACCGAGTGGAACACCTGGTTTCACTCCTCAACATAACCAATCAATGTATCAAAAACCATACAACCAACCTGTAGGATCTTCTGTAGAAAACTTACTCAAGGAATACATAGCCAAGAATGATGCCACACTACAGAGTCAGCAAGCCACTCTTAGGAGCCTAGAGAACCAAATAGGGCAACTAGCCAATGAAATCAAAAGTAGGCCCCAAGGTAGGCTTCCTGCTGACACTGAAGTGCCAAGGAGAGATGGTAAAGAACAAGTTCAAGCAATTGAACTTAGAAGTGGTAGACCATTGGTAAGCAACACCAAAGACACACCAAAGAGAGTAGAGAACACTGAGTCTAGTGCTCCACTGGAGTCTCTGCCAAACCAAGGTCCACCATCAACAAGCACATCAGGAGCCAGGCTGGAGCCGATTATTGAGGAGATAGAAGAAATTCCAAGACCTCCACCTATCCTAAGGCGACCTGACGTGCCTGCATATGTGCCACCACCTCCATATCCTCGAAGGCTTAAGAAGAAGCAGGAACAGGAAGTGCACTTTAATAAATTCTTAGAAATTCTTAAGCAAGTGCATGTCAACATTCCTTTTGTAGAAGTTTTACAGTCTATGCCTTCCTATGTAAAGTTTTTGAAAGATATCATTACTAACAAAAAAATAATTGGTGAGTTTGAAACAGTAAACCTCACTGAGGAGTGCAGTGCCATACTCCAAAACAAGCTACCCAAGAAGGAGAAGGATCCTGGTTCCTTCACCTTACCTGTAGAGCTAGGAGGCAAGCACGTGGGCAGAGCGCTTTGTGACCTGGGCGCCAGCATAAACCTCATGCCCCTATCACTATTCCGCCAGTTGGGAATAGGAGAAGCACGTCCAACCACTATCACTTTACAACTAGCAGACAGATCCATTGCATACCCAGAAGGTAAGATTGAGGATATTCTAGTGAAAGTTGACAAATTTATTTTCCTTGCAGATTTCATTATCCTGGATTATGAAGCAGACAAGGAGGTCCCCATCCTATTAGGCAGACCTTTTCTTGCCACAGGTAGGGCCCTGATCGACGTCCAAAAAGGTGAGCTCACTATGAGGGTTCATGATGAAGAGGTGAAATTTAGTGTGTATAAAGCTTTGAGGTACCCCTCTGACCTTGAATCTTGTGCTAGCATGGACGTTGTAGATTCTTTAATGGAAGAACAACTGGAGCATGTGTTATTAACCAAGCATGCTAATGAATATGTAGGATTAGAACTACATGACTTAAACATAGCTGAGATAATGGACATACCTGTAAATAACCCTCAGCATGTTTGTCTGAACTTTGACTTAACTGAAAAATCTTTGAATCCATTAAAACCATCCATTAAGCATCCACCTGTCTTAGAGTTAAAACCTCTCCCCACTCACCTCAAGTATGCATATCTAGGGAATAATGAGACTTTGCCTGTAATTATTTCTTCTAAGCTAAGTGAACAGCATGAGGTTGAATTAATATTACTACTTAAGCAACATAGGAAGGCTATTGCTTGGACTATTGCTGATATTAGAGGCATTAGCCCTTCTTATTGCATACATAAGATTATACTAGAGGAAGAGCACACACCTAGAGTAGATCACCAACGTAGGCTGAACCCCTCTATGAAAGAGGTAGTTAAGAAAGAAATAATTAAATGGTTAGATGCTGGTGTGATCTTTCCCATAGCTAGTAGTCAGTGGGTGAGCCCTATACAGTGTGTACCTAAGAAGGGTGGGATGACTGTGGTAGTCAATGAGAACAATGAACTGATTCCAACTAGGACTATCACAGGATGGAGAGTTTGCATGGATTATAGGAAGCTAAATAAAGAGACCAAGAAAGACCATTTCCCTCTACCCTTTATTGACCAAATGCTAGACAGGATAGCTGGTAGAGCCTACTACTGTTTCTTAGACGGTTATTCAGGTTATAACCAGATCACTATAGACCCTAAGGATCAAGAGAAGACTACCTTCACTTGCCCTTTTGGAACTTTTGCCTTTCGCAGAATGCCTTTTGGCTTATGCAATGCACCGGCAACTTTCCAAAGGTGCATGTTGGCAATCTTCTCTGATTTGGATGAGTCCATGATAGAGATATTCATGGATGATTTCTCAGTCTTTGGGGATTCATTTACAAACTGTCTAGAGAATTTAGGACAGGTCTTGGCTAGGTGTGAGGAGACCAACCTAGTCCTAAATTGGGAAAAGTGCCATTTCATGGTGGATGAAGGGATTGTCTTAGGTCACAGAGTGTCAAGGGCAGGTGTAGAAGTTGACAGGGCAAAGATAGAAATCATAGAGAAGTTGGTAGAGCCTCAGAATGTCAAGGCCATTAGAAGTTTCTTAGGGCATGCTGGCTTCTACAGAAGGTTCATTAAGGACTTTTCTAAGATAGCCAAGCCTCTGTGTGAGCTTCTAGAGCTAAATAGGCCATTCGTCTTCTCTAAGGAATGTTTAGTAGCTTGGCAAACCTTTAAGAAAGCACTAGTCACAGCAGCTATTACAGTAGGGCCAGATTGGGATCTCCCATTTGAGATGCTATGTGATGCTAGTGACTATGCTGTAGGGGTTATGTTAGGACAGAAGATTGACAAGTTAACACACCCTGTCTATTATGCTAGCAAGACAGTTAATGAGGCACAATGCAACTACACAACCACTGAGAAGGAGATGCTAGCTGTAGTGTTTGCTTGTGAGAAATTTAGGAACTATATTGTAGGCACTAGGACAATTGTGTACACTGACCATTCTGCCTTAAAGTATCTCATGAGAAAGGCTGATGCTAAGCCTAGGTTGATTAGGTGGGTGTTATTGCTGCAGGAATTTGATTTGGACATTCGGGACAAGAAAGGATGTGAAAATGTGGTTGCGGATCACCTTTCTCGATTGCAGCACAATTGCGAAAAAATTGCGGAACCCGCAATTTCTGATGCTTTTATTGATGAACATGTCTTTGTATTGACTCATCGTGATAACGATGAGGAACCTTGGTTTGCTGACATTGCTAACTTCCTTGCATCACAGGTATTACCAGTTTTCAAGGGAGGACAAGAGAAGAGGAGGTTCCTTCATGAAGCAAGGAAATTCATCTGGGATGATCCCACACTTTACAAAACATGTGCTGACGGCTTGCTGAGGAAGTGTGTTTCAGCTGCTGAGGCGAAGTCTGTGCTGCAGCACTGCCACACAGCTCCTTATGGTGGACACTTTGGTGGTCAAAGAACAGCTGCAAAGGTATTTCAGAGTGGCTACTATTGGCCAACAATCTTCAAGGATGCCCACAACTATGCCCACAGCTGCGATGAATGCCAAAGAACAGGTAACCTCAGTCGCAAGGATGAAATGCCTCTCACCTACATCTTAGAGTTGGAGCTCTTTGATGTGTGGGGCATTGATTTCATGGGACCATTTCCTCCATCTTCAGGTAACCTTTACATATTAGTGGCAGTAGACTGTGTATCCAAGTGGGTAGAAGCCATAGCATGCCCCAATAATGATGCCAAAACAGTAATAAAATTCTGGCATAGGCATATTTTTACTAGGTTTGGAACACCTCGTGCTATCATTAGTGATGAGGGGACACATTTCATTAATAAGGCTATGGAGAGAGTGATGGCTAAGTATAACATTAGACATAGAGTAGCCACTCCTTATCACCCACACTCGAATGGTCAGGCTGAAATTTCAAATAGGGAGATTAAGAACATCTTAGAAAAAGTGGTCAAACCTAATAGAAAGGACTGGTCATTTAAACTCGAGGATGCACTTTGGGCGTATAGAACAGCATATAAGACACCCTTAGGTATGTCTCCTTACAGACTCGTGTATGGTAAAGCTTGTCATCTTCCATTTGAGTTAGAAATCAAGGCATTTTGGGCACTAAAAGAGTTGAATTATTGCGTGACCGATGCGGGAACGTTGCGGTCTCTGCAATTACATGAGCTTGATGAGCTTAGACAAATGTCTTATGAAAATGCCAAATTGTATAAGGAAAAGACCAAGATTTGGCACGATAGTAGACTTAGGGTCAAGGACTTTAAGAAAGGCCAACTTGTTTTACTATTTAACTCAAGATTGAGGTTATTTCCAGGCAAACTAAAGTCCAGATGGTCAGGTCCTTTCATAATTACTAATGTGTTTGTTCATGGTGCTATTGAGATAAAGAACTTGCAGCAAGGACAACCATTCATGGTTAATGGTGCAAGGTTGAAGCACTACTATGAGGAAGGAGATGTGAAGACTCTCTCGGCCTTCCTCTTGACTGAAGCATGAATTAAGAACGAGAGAGGACGAGTGATTGCTGTGCTCGTCAACATGAGGCTCATGCCATAGTTTATTTTTTACGATTTTCCGGTTATCATTTGTGTATAAGTTTGTATGATTTTAATTGCGAATTTGATGTTGATTTTATTTCTTTTTGTAGGGAATCGATAGAGGGAATCAAGGAGAGTAAATCCAGCTTTAAAAATCAAGAAAATATTGGGCCAAATAAAAGATACGGATGAGCAAAGATCGACATTTAGATGAAAAAAAATCTCCAACGGTCACTAAAATTGCGCTGGATTTGCAGGATCCGCAAAAATATAGCCGTTGGGATATTTCCGTTTTCTATATCCGTTGAGACGCGCGTTGATCTATACGATTTCCCAAGTATCTGAACTCCAAGAAAGCTCTTTTCTCTTCATCTT
Source organism: Herpetospermum pedunculosum (assembly GCA_028017165.1). NCBI lineage: Eukaryota > Viridiplantae > Streptophyta > Magnoliopsida > Cucurbitales > Cucurbitaceae > Herpetospermum > Herpetospermum pedunculosum. The sequence continues at coordinate 38,426,855 of CM051522.1, forward strand.
TGATTCTTCTCTCCAAATCTCCAAGATTCAACAATGGTGCTAACAAGGGCCGAACGATCTGCGTCCAAGAAAAGGGCCGATGACGCTGAAACGGCTGCGAGAGAAGCACTGCTTGCCTTGGCTGATGCTGAGGCTGCGCGTACCGAACGCCTGCCGAAACTGCCTGTCCGCAAGAAGAAGTGGAAGGTAGTTACGGAGATACCTGCTGGACCTTCTGAACCAGCAGGCACACCCAAGAAGCGACGATGGAGTATGGCGGTGGCCGAGGAAGAAATCAAGGAAAAGACTCCCTCTGTGGAGAGTCTAGAATTGGGCCAGCCATCTCACGAGTCAACCGAGCGCAGCCTTTCACCAGCCCCACCGGTGCAAAGCCCTGAGCTCTCCTCATCGCCACCAGCACAGAGCCCTGAGCAGCCGTCTTCACCACAGAGTTCTGCACAGACACCTACAGCAGAGCAAAGAACCACGCCGTCGCACACTTCCCCACGGCCTGACCCTGAATTCCCATATGGGGAGTACCAAGAATCAACGCAGGGCAGTGGGGAAGCTGAGGAAGAAGAGGTTTTCTCTCCTATGAGGGAAGCTATCCCGGAGAGTCTTGCACAGAAGGATGACTCAATGGAGGAGACACTGGGGGCGTGCCTCCAGCAGATCACCATCGAGGCTAAGCTCAAGAAGAAGAAGAAGGCCAAGATTCTCAAGGCCAAGCGATCCAAGAAGCTGAAGAAGAAGAAGGCCAAGAGGGCGCCTTCATCAGAGAAGGAAAGCACGGAGCCATCGCTCAAGAAACTCAAGGTTGAGGCTGCGGAGTCAGCCAAACCAACAGACAAAGGGAAGGCCAAGCTTTACCCTGAAGATGAGCCTCAGTCAGTGAGGTATGTGTCCTCTGACGCTGAGTCCAGGGGTATTGAGCTGAGAAAGAGGGAGTTGCTGCATGAGAAGGGCTTCCTCGACAGACCTGCTGACCTGCCGCAATTCTTGCGCACAGGCATTGTGAATCACAGCTGGGAGGAGTTGTGCAGACCACCCAATCCGGCTTACACGAGTATGGTATATGACTTCTACGCCAACCTACGAAACTCTGAGGAGGGGCTGTCTGTGGTTAGGGGAGTAGAAGTGGACTACTCAGCAAAAGCCATCAACGAAGCCTATGGCCTAAAGGGCCAAAAACATACTGACTATGCGAGGATCGTTGATGAGCCTACTGAGGCAGTCCTGGAGGAGGCCATTCGAACCATTGGCCAGCCTGAAGCATCCTGGACCGTGTCACGCAATGGGAGGCACACTCTCATGAGTGCCAACCTCACAGCTAAGGCGGCTGTATGGTTTGCCTTTGTAAGGAGGAAGTTGTCCCCCGTGACTCATGAGACCACCATCAACCAGAGCAGATCGCTGCTGGTCTATGCCATCATGCGAGGTCTCACGGTCAACGTGGGTGAAATCATGTCAGCCGCCATTGCTGAGTGCGCGAAGAAAGGTAAGGGTCCATTGTTTTTCCCTAATACTATAACTAAACTATGTTTGCTTGCAGGAGTTCCTATTGAGAGAATGGAGCAGCAAATGGCTTACACAGGCCACTTGGAGCTGCCTGCTGGCTTGAGGCTAAAAAGGAAGGGGAACATGGAATTCGAGCTGGATAGGTTGGCTGCTGATCAGTCACTGTCCATGGCTTGCCTGATGGATATTCAAAGGAGGATGGCTCAATGGGCCACTTACGCACAGGCAAGGGACAAGGAGGTTGCTGACCAACTTGGGTGCATCTTCCCTGACTTCCCCACAAATCTTCTGAATCCATGGGTGCCTCCACGACCCCGACGACCTGATGAGGATGACGACATCTGAGTGCTGGTTTGAATTGCACTCAAGGGAGTATTGTTGTTCCCTTAGAAAAAGAAAATTTCTGCTTTCTGATAGACCATGTGAATTATGCTGTTTTTAGTAAGATTTTGATCTGTTTTAGTTGCTTAGTTTTACGTTTTTAAATTGCTTAGTATAGCCTGCTGCTAGCTGATTAGGTAGGATAGTTTAGGTTTATTTTTGTCGAGCTTGAATGACTGGATAAAGCATACTTAGGGGCCTTAGTGACTGATATATCTGCCCTGACTTGATTGCGAAATAATTGCGGTACCCGCAATTTTTATTACTGAATGCATGTTTTGGACTGTCTGTTTAGCTAGGCTGTGATCTGTTTAAATTCTATCTTTTCTTGCTTTCATGACTACCTTATATAGCTTATCTAAATGCATGCTGGATGAGTGTCATAGGACACCCTTTGATAGTTTAAATTAGCCTCTAAAAAGCTCAGCATGCATAGCTGTAAGTCCTTGCCTGTCTGTTAATTTTCTGCTGCTGTGATATTTTCTTTTACAATGTTCTGCCTATGCCTAGGACTTTTAAATTCTCTTTGTTTTACCTTAGACTAGATGCTTGTAGGATAGTTTGGGGGTGTGCCACCTCAGACACTCATTGGGGACAATGAGTAGTTTAAGTTTGGGGGAGGCCACCCTAGGCCTAGGAACATTCCTCTCTCCCTTAAAAGCATAAGCATTCTTCTTCTCCTTGACAAAAATGATGAACTGAAAAAAAAAAAAAAAAAAATGAAAAATAGAATAAAGAGGGGAGTCTCTCTTAGGTTGCTAAGTAATCAGTGCCAAGTGTGTAACCCACAAGTGGCATTGCATCAAAAGGCAACCAAAGGAAAGGCTCCACCTAAGAAAGAAAAAAAAGGGAAAAGAGAAGGGAAGAAGAATGTATACCTAGGAGTTGCAACTTTGTGGCTTAGATGTCCTGATAAAAAGAACTTTGATCCTCAATTAGCTAAGCACAAAGTTGTAGCTTGTAGGGTTGTTTAGGGAGATGAATGTATGTCCAATGTAGTGATGCCAGGGTTTAGGTTGTTCTCTTAAAGTACTACTGTCACTGTTAATACTAAGACTGGCATGACTCTAAGGAATCCTAGGTAGCTCATAAGTATAAACTAGAAGCATGTACTGAGTCTGGGGTAAAGCTAGGTAGAATTTGAAACCTTAGGGATAGCGGCAAGATATGATAAAAGCAGGTAGATCAGTTGTAGGGAGTAATAAAAACAGTAGGAGTATTAGGCATGCGAAATCAGAAGAAGCTAGATGAGAGGGTAGTTTTAAGCTTAGAAGTGTGTCACAGGACAGCACTGCTATAGATGAGAATATAAGGGAGTTAGGAAGTGGTTAAAGAAGAAGAAACAGCAGCCTAGGAAAGTCCTAGATTGCTCGAGGACAAGCAAAACCTTAAGTTTGGGGGTGTGTTACGTCTCCAAAAGTGACCTTTTTAGGACTTAATTATCTTAGAAAGATGTTCACTCTTAGGTGTTTTTGATAGCATTTAGCCTAAACCTATGCTTAAATATGAGAATTAGAAGAAGGTAGCTAAATTAGGACTTATGTACAATAGGAAAGAAAAGGGTTGAAAACCGAAGGAAAACAAATGAAAAACAAGCATTGCGATAGCATTGCGGAAACATTGCGGAAACCGCAATGTTTCAAGTGAAAACCGTAAGTTGACTGATCTTTTTCTGTTAATTTCCGTTATTTCAGGGATTCGTTCTTTCTCCTCCATCCATTCTGAAGTACGACGTTGAAGATTGATGGTTCTCCTTGGCCCAAACGCACCTGCAGATTGCTATAAAAGGGGGTCAAAGTCGAGGGTTCAGTCATCATCCGAAAGCGTAGAAGTCTTCTCGCAGCTCCATCTTTCTTCGTGTTTTCCTTTGCCGTCTGTTGGTGTGAGAGTCTCAGCTGTTGGAATCGACAATCTGATAGGAAGGAGAGAAGATTCATCTTCTCTCCCGATTGGATTCATCCAAGCAAAGCTATTCTTTCATCCCCTTCAGCCGAGGCGGTTGCGACGAGGCTTTCAAGCATCATTTACTGCTTTCTGTCTTTCAATTCTAAATTTCAGTTCTGTTTAGTTGCTGTTTCTCTTCTAATAGCTAGATCATCTTATTTCGTTGCTGTCTGTCTTTACATTATTTACTTTAAGCTTCCCTTTTTGTTCACTCAAACAATCAAGTAATCAAAGCACAATTCTCCATTTCACAGTTTCTTGCCTTTGCAATCTACTGTTTTTCCCTTACTGTTTGTCTTCATTTCTCTTCTAAGCGTGTCTATTTTAACTCTTATTTTTGTTCTCCCTATATCCATGAGTAACTAAGTCACATAGGGGCATCCTAATGACAACACTATAGGCTAAAAAACGTGAACCAAGCATGTAGGATAGCTCTCGAAGCATTGATTGTATGTAAGCGTCATCCCACGGGCAATTTCGATTGGCCATCCATTTTGTCCAAAGAACTCCTAACCTCTGGAAGGAGTAAGAGTTCAGAGTCATACTATCATGCTAGCCTTTCAAGGTAACCAGGAAACGACCTAGGAATAGGCGTTTCCCTAGTACAAACCATAATTTTCTGCCTTAACAAGATGCTTAAGACCTTACTTGGACATGAGTAAACTAAAGAATCTAATGCATTAAATCGGAAGATACATGAGAATGAGATAGTTTGATGCATAGTGAGTTGATCCAGTGCTTGAGAATCGTATGAAAAAGCCTATAGGATAGTCGTTAGTAGCCCTTAATTCATCACTTTACACACTTTCGCTGTTATTTAAATTGCGGTAGAATTGATGTTTCCGCAATTCTGCCAAAGTTACAATTCTGTCTAGCCATTTTTGTCTCCATTTTTTAGTCTCGTCTCTTTTCGTTTGAGTTTAACTTTGACTTGCATTTGTTTATGTTGCTACCCTCTACGTATTCAGTAGGAAATAGACAATTTAAAACCAATTCTACCCCATCAAAACCACCCCTTCTTTCTTAACTTTACACTTCATGAATAGCTTATAATAAATCTCTGTGGGAAAACGAATGAAATATACTTACTACTTGCTATAAGACCATGTATGCTTGCATGTTCTGAGTGCTCTCTCTACCTTATTGCTTATTTATTTTAATACATTGAGCACGCAACACCCTCATATTCAATTGCTCCTCCGTGACCCCCGCGGGCTTCATCCCCGCGCAGACGCAATGGAATTCCATCAGGTGTTTGTTCGCGTCCTCACCTGCGTTTCCATGGAAAGAAGGTAACTGGTGAATTAAACCAGATTTTAACTCGAAGTTACCTGCTACCACGGGGTAGTTAATGCACAAAGGCTGCAGGTTCAGATCTGGCGCTGCCAGTTGCTTAAGCGTCTGTGGCGCATCGCCTTGCGCCATCTCGTCAACCAAGAAGGGATTGCCTTCTTCTTCAATCGGCCTCTGCCCCTCCCGGGCCTCTCTTCGTAACCGCCGCTCCTCTCTGTCAATCTCAGGGATAAACTGCAATCTACCCTCAGAGGAACGGGTCATACACAAACAAAAATCTAAACATACAAATTACAAACAAGAAAAATTTTCAGCAAACCATCAATAAATCAAATTCAAACTTCAATCATAAATTCAATCAAATCCCTATTCCCCGGCAACGGCGCCAATTTTGGTGGGCGGATTTTTGAATATCCACTTAATCTCAAGTTGTCGAGGCTTGCCAAAATACGATTTATAAAGCCTATGACCAAGGCTTTGCAGCCAGTGGTAACAGGGTTGATCCAAGGAATAGGAAGATTGAAAGCACAATTAAAATTGGGATTTAATTAATTGATAGATTTTTGGTGACGGGGGGTTTTATCATGCAAAGGGGAAATAATGAGAAAGCTAACGAAGAAAGAATAATAAGAAGAGAACGTGTGCACGGTTTGGGAGTCTCGGGATCAATTGTTAAACAAATTCAGTTTATCATTTAATGCTAATAACATGGAATTCAGTTTATTGAGCACGCGGACGACTACCAGAGAAGCCCCAAAGTAGCCGACTCCATGGATTTTAATTAGACCACACAGTTCTAATTACACGTTATCTAATCCTACATCAAGGTGATCAGCCCCAAGGTAAATTTAGACAGTCACTAGCTAACCGCGACGAACATTCGAGCGTGAATTCTAATTGCTAGTAGATTGCCCGCAAACGCCGTATGCAATCAACAATTATCCTACCCGACCCGATACTTCGATTTAGTTCTATCTACCTGTGTTACTTAGTCGAGCAGTGAGAGGCACGGCATCGCTACTCTTTAACATACACAACATGCGAAACTACTCGAGTGTCAATCGTCGTATTTTAACATGCGCGTTGGATTAAGCAAGGTAGATAGATGCAAAGTAAACAGAACCAATATGCATATCAAAGCTCAGATTATCAAAACCAAATATGTTCAAAAAAATCGCCCTAAACTAATCCCAAACCGTCACCCTTACCTTAGCCGCTCATGGCGCGGTTTGTCAATCCCGCTCCAAAGATGGCCATGGATGGATTCATCTACTTATTACAATGGAAGTGGAGCTCACTAGCATGCCAACAATGGCGGAGCTCCACGGAAAATAGAGAGAAAACGGAGAAGAAGAAGACCAAAACGAGCAAAAATGGTGGAGAGATGAAGGAGAAGATGTCCAAAATGTGCAGAAAAATCGTCATTTATCTTCTGCCATCGTCGTAGCGTCGAGACGCTAGGCCAGCATCTCGACGCTGTGCCCTAAGTTTTCCGCGCGCGCGCTCGCGATGGCGTCGCGACACAAGGCGAGCGTCGCGACGCTGCCCCGATACAATTCCTGCGCGCGCCTCCTCCGGAGCGTCTCGACGCCAGGGCAGCGTCGAGCTAGCGTCTCGACGCTATCACTCGACGCTTGCTCTCGGGTTTTTCCAGCGTCGAGCCAGCGTCTCGACGCTGGCTCTTGGGTTTGGGGCTGAAGCTTTGCCTCTCCAAGGCAGTTTTGGCCCGTTTCTTCACGGAACAAGTTCCCCTCTTCCCGATGCATTCCCGGGGCGCTAAAACTCTGCTTTAAGCACTCGAACAAGCCCAACGGACGCACGAGCTCTTTGCCGCTTTTCTCCTACAAAAGAGATATATTTAAGCAATTGAAAGCGGACTTAAGCTATAATTAAGAAGTATTTAATAGCTCCAAAATGGAGTTATCAAGAGTGGCCCGAGATCGCCGACTCAATAAGCCTACCATCTTGGGGATAAGACCGGGTAGGTAGCTGGGAACATAGTCCTGCGAGATGGAATTCACTCCTACCCGCTCTGAGGGATTAGTAGAGAGGTTGTTCCCTTAAGTGCTGACTCCGAGTCTTGAACTAGGGATCCCACCCTCTCATTGGCCCGAGAGGGACTTGGTATAGTGATGAGATCACATACCAATCGGTTTGGTGGTTGGACCACAAACTAATAGTTCATTAGAGGATCAGTGGGACTTAAGGAACAAGATGTAATTACGGGGGTAAAACGGTTATTTTGACCCAACTGTAATTACGAACGACCTGTGAAGGATCGACTTACTAATGATGGTTATATTAAGAGGACAGAAATATATCTACGGTGAGGAGAGTGCAACCCTTGGACTTTAGTGGAGTCTCCGGGGGTTAACGAATGTTGGTTAGCTTGGTTAAAGAGTTTGACCGGTTAATCTCGTATCGTTGGAGCTCATGATCTGTAGGTCCTTTAGGTTCTCCTGGCTAGCTCGGATTAAGCCGTGTAACAATATGAGAGAAAAAGAATTTGAATTTATTGAAATTCGGTTTTGGAAGAATGATGGACATATTTAAATATGATTTAAATATGGGATCGGTGTAAAACATGAATAGGGATTCATGTGTGATGATTCGGTTTAAGAAACCGGGATTAGTCTTATTATTTAATTAATATTTGATATTGAATTAAATAATAATATTAATTAATTAAAAAGTTTAATTAATTATAATTTATTTTGCTTATTAAAATTAATTATGAATTAATTTTAAAATGACAAAATATTACAAGTGTGATTATAAGTCAAAGTGGAATTATCCATGTTGAGTGGATTTATCCAAGTTGAGTGGGTTTATCCAAGTTGTGAAGTGGATTGTGAATCACCAACAACATGCATATAAACTCATCAATTTTGGAACACTTGGTTGAAGACTAACCCATCCAATTTGAGATGTCATGCTAAGCAAAGACTTTGTTGCATGTGAATTGCCTATAAATTGGATGAAGTTCAAATGGTTTGAAGTTGATCAATTTTTAAAGAGTTTGAATATTTGGATGAGCATGAAGAGTTCATTTTACTTGAGAAATTAGAAAGCTAAGTGTTAGACTTCTTCTCACAAAATCCTCATCACTTTCATCTTCCCATCTTCTTCTTCCAAACTTTTTCTTTCATAAAGGAGTCCCACCACTCCGTTGCTCGGCCCGAGGATAGCGGGACTACCGGAGGTGGTTCTCGAGGAGTTCAAGGGAAGCTTCGAAGGGTTCGTGAGGAGATTCGAGCGTTGGAAGAGAAGTCTTTAGAACTACAAGAGGTATGTGTTCTAATTCCTTTTATTTCAAAGCTTTGTGCATGTTTCTTATTTAGCTAAATTGATGAAATTAGAGTGCCAATAATCTGTCTCGCTTCCGCTGCGCTACATGCGCTCCATCAATTGGTATCAGAGCGTTTTTTGGTCACTCAATTTGCATCAATTTGAGCTCGGTGGGTATTTGTTTTAGAAATTTATTTTTCTGGGCGTCTAAAGTGTTTCCCGGTTTTGGCATATTTTTTTGAGCTTCGATTTGTACTTTGTTTTGTAAATGCCCGAGTGTGTATGGGCTTTAATGTGTGAAGAAGAGTCTGTAAAAAATTCGGAGTCATTAGAGTCCATATAGGCTTTCAATTCGAAGACAGAAGCTCGGGTGTCGGAAAAAACAGCATGCTGTTTTTTGCTGTTTTTTTTTCTGCAAAATTCCAGCACTAAACCGGTTCAGCGCAAGGTGGAAGAAACGGTCCGGTTCGGTCCTCGTGCGGTCCGGTTCACTGAAAGTCAGACCGATTCCTTGTTCTTCACCCTCTGGAGGTCCGGTTCAGCATTCGTTTGGTCCGGTTCGGGTCGGTATTGGTCCAGTTACGGGCTGTTGAAGTCGGGACAACTGTTATGGACCGGTTCAGTTTTTTTGAAGTTTTGTAGTTGCTGTTTTTTTGGCCGGTTGAAGCAAATTCAAGCTGGTTCGTGGCGGTTCGAAGGGTTCGGAAGCGTCTCAACTTAGTTGATGAATTATTATTGTAATAATTTAGTTGCTTGCTTGTCCGTGATGCCAAAACCGGTCCACTTTAGTGTGTTTAATTAATTATGCATTGTGAATGTATGTTTTAATTAAAGTATCTTGTATGTGCATAAAGTATGCTATATAGATTTCAAATCCCACCATAGGAAGCATGTTGCATGCATTGAAAGTATAATATAAGTGTTATGTTGTATAGTATGCATGCTTAATTCATGAGAATTAATATAAGTGTTATATTAATTTATGAATTGGATGTTGCTTGTTTAAAAGTAAAATTAATATAAGTGTTATATTAATTGTGAAATTAAACATACAACATAGTTGCCTTAGTTGGATATAATTGTTATATTCTTGCTTGGGAAGCATGTTATAAATTGAATGTAATGGTTATATTCTAGCTTAGGAAGCATGTTATAGAATGTCTTTGTTTTATAAAGCGTTGTAAAATGAGATAGACATTTAAAATCTATAACAAAGATAAATGCATGCTCACTAAGGGTTAAAGAATTCCAATGCGATTAGGAATTTAGTATCGATTCGTTTTAATAGTTAAAATAGGTCGATATCTTGTAAAGCTAAGGTTACGAGAGAACTCACCCGGTTTGATCCTGCACTAAGGTTGGAGGTTGTTACGTCTCCAAAAGTGGCCTTTTTAGGACTAATTTATCTTAGAAAGATGTACACTCTTAGGTGTTTTTGATAGGATTTAGCTTAAACCTATGCTTATATATGATAATTAGAAGAAGGTAGCTAAATTAGGACTTATGTACAAAAGGAAAGAAAAGGATTGAAAACCGAAGTAAAAGAATGAAAAGTAAGCATTGCGGCAGCATTGCGGAAACATTGCTGAAACCGCAATGTTTCAAGTGAAAACCGTAAGTTGACTGATCTTTTTCTGTTAAATTCCGTTATTTCAGGGATTCGTTCTTTCTCCTCCATCCATTTTGAAGTACGACGTTGAAGATTGATGGTTCTCCTTGGCCCAAACGCACCTGCAGATTGCTATAAAAGGGGGTCAAAGTCGAGGGTTCAATCATCATCCGAAAGCGTAGAAGTCTTCTCGCAGCTCCATCTTTTCTCCTGTTTTTCTTTGCCGTCTGTTGGTTTGCGAAGCTCAGCTGTTGGAATCGATAATCTGATAGGAAGGAGAGGAGATTCATCTTCTTTCCCGATTGGATTCATCCAAGCAAAGCTGATCTTTCTCATCCTTCAGCCGAGGCGGTTGCGACGAGGCGTTCAAGCTCATTTACATGCTTTCTGTATTTCATTTCTACTTTCCAGCATTGTTTAGTTGTTGTTTCTGTTCTAGTGACTAGTTCATTGCATTGCGTTGCCTTCTGTCTTTCAATTATTTACTCTAAGCTTTCCTTTGTCCATTCAAACAATCAAGTAATCAAAACCACAATTCAGCATTTCACAGATTCCTGCCTTTACAGTCTACTGTTTTTCACTACTGTTTTGTCCTTAAATTCCTTCTGAACATGTCTGTTTTATCTTTTATTTCTGTTCTCCCTACATCCATGAGTAACTAAGTCACATAGGGACATGCTAATGTGAACCAAGCATGTAGGATAAGCTCTCGAAGCATTGATTGTATGTAAGCTTCATCCCACGGGCAATTTCGATTGGCCATCCATTTTGTCCAAAGAACTCCTAACCTCTGGAAGGAGTAAGAGTTCAGAGTCATACACTCATGCTAGCCTTTCAAGGTAGCCAGAAAACGACCTAGGAATAGGCGTTTTCCTAGTACAAACCATAACTTTCTGCTTTAACAAGATGCTTAAGACCTTAGTTGGACATGAGTAAACTAAAGAATCTAATGCATGGAATCGGACGATACATGAGATTGAGTGAGTTTGATGCATAGAGAGTTGATCCAATGCTTGAGAATCGTGAGAAAATGCCTATAGAGGAGTCGTTAGTAGCCCTTGTTTCTCCATTTTACACACTTTCGCTGTTAGGAAAATTGCGGTAGAATTGCTGTTTCCGCAATTCTGCTAAGTTTACAATTCTGTTTAGCTGTTTTCTTCTTCGTTTATTAATCTCGTCTCTTTTCCTTTGAGTTTAACTTTGACTTGCTCTTGTTTATGTTGTTATCCTTTACATATTCCGTAGGATTTAGACAATTTAAAACCAATTCTCCCCCGTTAAATCCACCCATTCTTTCTTAACTTTACACTTCATGAACAGCTTATAATAAATCTCTGTGGGAAAACGAATGAAAAAATACTTACTACTTGCTATAAGACCATGTATGCTTGCATGTTCTGAGTGCTCTCTCTATCTTATTGCTTATTTATTTTAACACATTGAGCACGCAACAAGTTTTTGGCGCCGCTGCCGGGGATTTATTTAAGTGAAAACGAAGTTTGTTAAGTTTGAAATACCAAGTTATTGTCTATTGTAACTGATCTGTTTCATTTCTTTTGCAGGTACTAGTGGGTTAGTTTATAAGTGAGCCTTCAAGTAGTGATCTAGAGTTCAATCTTGAGCCTGAGAGATTACTTAGGGCCAGAAATAGAGCCAAGAAACGTCTCTTTAACCAACCCTCTTTACCTCAAGTAATTGCGGGAACCGCAATTCCTCCGCAATTGTCTCAAGAAGAAATGGATGGAATAGTTCCAAATCCGGTGCCTGTCACTCGTAATCCCATCGAAATAGCGAATGATAAGGATAGCGCCATACTCTCTTACCTAGTACCTATGCCTGGGGAGCTGAACCCCAGCATAATCCGTCCTGAAATCACTGCCAACTCATTCGAGTTAAAGCCAGTGATGTTCCAAATGTTGTCCACTGTGGGACAATTCTTTGGAGTAGACAATGAGGATCCCCACAACCATCTTAGAAACTTCTTAGGAGTCAGTGATACCTTTATCATCCCTGGAGTTTTCCAAGAAGCCTTGAGGCTATACCTTTTCCCTTACTCTTTGAGGGACAAAGCCAAAACGTGGTTAAACTCATTACCCTCTGGATCTGTCCGCAATTAGACAGACTTAGCAGAGAAATTCCTAGTCAAATACTTCCCACCTGATAGGAATTCTACCTTTCGTGATGACATAATCAAGTTCAAACAAGCTGACACTGAGTCTCTTCACGAAGCTTGGACAAGGTTCAAGGACCTTCTTCTCAAATGTCCACATCATGGCATCCCATGGTGTATCCAAATAGAGGTTTTTTTCAAAGGATGCAACCCCAGCACTAGACAAGTTTTAAATTCATCTTCTGGTGGTTCCATGTTGTCCAAGAGTTACAACGAGGCCTATGAGATCTTGGAGAAGATCTCAGCATCTCACTGTAGGTGGTCAGATGATCCAGTTGAGCCAACTAGAGCTCAAGACAAGGATGCTCTAAGTGCAATGAGCAGCCAAATAAATGCCCTGACCAACCTAGTTAAGCAAATGGCTCAAGCCAATCTCCAAACAAGTGTCAACACCGCCACAGCCATGTCAATGGGCACCCAACCAAGTCAAGGTGAGACACTTATCTGTGGATTCTGTGGGGAAGGGCACCTGTATGAATACTGCCCTGGGAATCCAGCCTCAGTCTGCTATATTGGAAGCCAACAGCAGCCTAGGAACAACCCCTATTCCAATACTTACAACCCTGGTTGGAGGAACCACCCAAACCTGTCATGGGGTGGCCAACAGAATGCTAACCAGAATCCTAACCAACCAAGACCGAGTGGAACACCTGGTTTCACTCCCCAACATAACCAATCAATGTATCAAAAACCATACAACCAACCTGTAGGGTCTTCTGTAGAAAACTTACTCAAGGAATACATAGCCAAGAATGATGCCACTCTACAGAGTCAGCAAGCTACTCTTAGGAGCCTAGAGAACCAAATAGGGCAACTAGCCAATGAACTCAAGAGTAGGCCCCAAGGGAGACTTCCTGCTGACACTGAAGTGCCAAGGAGAGATGGTAAAGAGCAAGTTCAAGCAATTGAACTTAGAAGTGGGAGACCATTGGTAAGCAACACCAAGGACACACCAAAGAGAGTAGAGAACACTGAGTCTAGTGCTCCACTGGAGCCTCTGCCAAACCAAGGTCCACCACCAACAAGCACATCAGGACTAAGGCTGGAGCCAATCATAGAAGAGATAGAAGAAATTCCAAGGCCTCCACCTATCCTGAGGCGACCTGAAGTGCCTGCATATGTGCCACCACCTCCATTTCCTAGAAGGCTAAAGAAGAAACAAGAACAGGAAGTGCACTTTAATAAATTTCTAGAAATTCTTAAGCAAGTGCATGTTAATATTCCTTTTGTAGAAGTTTTACAGTCTATGCCTTCTTATGTAAAGTTTTTGAAGGATATTATAACTAACAAGAGAATAATTGGTGAGTTTGAAACAGTCAATCTCACTGAGGAGTGCAGTGCTATACTCCAAAACAAGCTACCCAAGAAGGAGAAGGATCATGGTTCCTTCACCTTACCTGTAGAGCTAGGAGGCAAGCATGTGGGCAGAGCTCTTTGTGACCTGGGAGCCAGCATAAACCTCATGCCCGTATCACTATTCCGCCAGCTAGGAATAGGAGAAGCACGTCCAACAACTGTCACTTTACAACTAGCAGACAGATCCATAGCATACCCTGAAGGTAAGATTGAGGATATTCTAGTAAAGGTTGACAAGTTTATTTTCCTTGCAGATTTCATTATCTTGGATTATGAAGCAGACAAGGAGGTCCCCATCCTGTTAGGCAGACCATTCCTAGCCACAGGTAGGGCACTGATAGATGTCCAAAAAGGTGAGCTCACTATGAGGGTTCATGATGAAGAGGTGAAGTTTAGTGTTTATAAAGCCTTAAGGTACCCCTCTGACTCTGAATCTTGTGCTAGTATGGACATTGTAGATTCATTAATGGAAGAACAATTGGAGCATGAATTATTGACTAAGCATGCTCATGAATATGTAGGATTAGAATTAACTGACTTAAACATAGCTGAGATAATGGACATACCTGTAAATAACCCTCAGCATGTTTGTATGAATATTGATTTAACTGAAAAATCATTGAATCCATTAAAACCATCCATTGAGCATCCACCTGTCTTAGAATTGAAACCTCTCCCCACTCACCTCAAGTATGCATATCTAGGAAGTAATGATACTTTGCCTGTGATTATTTCTTCTAAATTAAGTGAAAAGCATGAGGTTGAACTGATTTTACTACTTAAGCAACATAGGAAGGCTATTGCATGGACTATTGCTGATATTAGAGGCATTAGCCCTTCTTATTGCATGCATAAGATTATATTAGAGGAAGAGCATACACCTAGAGTAGATCACCAACGTAGGCTGAACCCCTCTATGAAAGAGGTAGTTAAAAAGGAAATAATAAAATGGTTAGATGCTGGTGTGATCTTCCCCATAGCTAGTAGCCAGTGGGTGAGCCCTATACAATGTGTACCTAAGAAGGGGGGGATGACTGTGGTAGTCAATGAGAACAATGAACTGATTCCAACAAGGACTATCACAGGGTGGAGAGTTTGCATGGATTATAGGAAACTAAATAAAGAAACCAAAAAAGACCACTTCCCTCTACCATTCATTGACCAGATGTTAGACAGGATAGCTGGTAGAGCCTACTACTGTTTCTTAGACGGTTATTCAGGATATAACCAGATTACTATAGACCCTAAGGACCAAGAGAAGACTACCTTCACTTGCCCTTTTGGAACTTTTGCCTTTCGCAGAATGCCTTTTGGCTTATGCAATGCACCGGCAACTTTCCAAAGGTGCATGTTGGCAATCTTCTCTGATTTGGATGAGTCCATGATAGAGATATTCATGGATGATTTCTCAGTCTTTGGGGATTCATTTACAAACTGTCTAGAGAACTTAGGACAAGTCCTGGCTAGGTGTGAGGAGACCAACCTAGTCCTAAATTGGGAAAAGTGCCACTTCATGGTGGATGAAGGGATTGTCTTAGGTCATAGAGTGTCAAGGGCAGGTGTAGAAGTTGACAGGGCAAAAATTGAAGTAATAGAGAAATTGGTAGAACCCCAAAATGTCAAGGCCATTAGAAGTTTCTTAGGGCATGCTGGTTTCTATAGAAGGTTCATTAAGGACTTTTCTAAGATCTTCAAACCCTTATGTGAGCTTCTAGAGCTAAACAAACCATTCATTTTCTCTAAAGAGTGTGTCCTAGCTTGGAAAACCCTTAAGGAAGCACTAGTCACAGCACCTATTATAGTAGGGCCTAATTGGGATCTCCCCTTTGAGATGTTATGTGATGCCAGTGACTATGCTGTAGGGGTTATGTTAGGACAAAAGATTGACAAGTTAACACACCCTGTATACTATGCTAGTAAGACACTTAATGAGGCACAATGTAATTACACAACTACTGAGAAGGAAATGATAGCTGTAGTATTTGCTTGTGAGAAGTTTAGGAATTACATTGTAGGCACTAGGACAATTGTGTACACTGACCATTCTGCTTTAAAGTACCTTATGAGGAAGGCTGATGCTAAGCCTAGGTTGATTAGATGGGTTTTGCTGCTACAAGAGTTTGATCTAGACATTAGAGATAAGAAAGGATGTGAAAATGTGGTTGCGGATCATCTTTCTAGATTGCAGCATAATTGCGAAAAAATTGCGGAAACCGCAATTTCTGATGCTTTTATTGATGAACATGTCTTTGTATTGACTCATCGTGATAACGATGAGGAACCTTGGTTTGCTGACATTGCTAACTTCCTTGCATCGCAGGTACTACCAACTTTCAAGGGAGGACAAGAGAAGAAGAGGTTCCTTCATGAAGCAAGTAAATTCATATGGGATGACCCCACACTTTACAAAACATGTGCTGACGGCTTGCTAAGGAAGTGTGTTTCAGCTGCTGAGGCGAAGTCTGTGCTGCAGCACTGCCACACAGCACCCTATGGTGGACATTTTGGTGGCCAAAGGACAGCTGCAAAGGTGTTCCAGAGTGGCTACTATTGGCCAACGATCTTCAAGGATGCCCACAACTATGCACACAGCTGTGATGAATGCCAGAGAACAGGTAACCTTAGTCGCAAGGATGAAATGCCTCTCACTTACATCTTAGAGTTGGAGCTCTTTGATGTGTGGGGCATTGACTTCATGGGACCATTTCCCCCATCATCAGGTAACCTTTACATATTAGTGGCAGTAGACTATGTATCCAAGTGGGTAGAGGCCATAGCATGTCCCAATAATGATGCCAAAACAGTCATAAAATTCTTGCATAGGCACATTTTTACTAGGTTTGGAACACCACGTGCTATCATTAGCGATGAAGGAACACATTTCATTAATAAGGCTATGGAGAGAGTGTTGGCTAAGTATAACATTAGACATAGAGTAGCCACTCCCTATCACCCACACTCGAATGGACAGGCTGAAATTTCAAATAGGGAGATTAAGAACATCCTAGAAAAAGTGGTCAAACCCAACAGAAAGGATTGGGCGTTTAAACTCGAGGATGCACTTTGGGCGTATAGAACTGCGTATAAGACACCCCTAGGTATGTCTCCTTACAGACTTGTGTATGGTAAAGCTTGTCATCTTCCATTCGAGTTGGAAATTAAGGCATTTTGGGCACTAAAAGAGTTGAATTATTGCGTGACCGATGCGGGAACGTTGCGGTCTTTGCAATTACATGAGCTTGATGAGCTTAGGCATATGTCTTATGAAAATGCCAAAATGTATAAGGAAAAGACCAAGATTTGGCACGACAGTAGACTTAGGATTAAGGACTTCAAGAAAGGCCAGCTTGTCTTATTATTTAACTCACGATTGAAATTATTTCCAAGCAAACTTAAGTCTAGATGGTCAGGTCCATTTGTAATTACTAATGTGTTTGTTCATGGTGCAATCGAGATAAAGAACCTGCAGCAAGGACAACCATTCATGGTTAATGGTGCAAGGTTGAAGCACTACTATGAGGAAGGAGATGTGAAGACTCTCTCGGCCTTCCTCTTGACTGAAGCGTGAAATTAAGAACGAGAGAGGACGAGTGATTGCTGTGCTCGTCCAGACGGGGCTCATGCCTTAGTTTATTTTTTTTCATTTTTCCGGTTATCGTTTGTGTATATGTTTGTATGATTTTAATTACGAATTTGATGTTGATTTTATTTCTTTTTGTAGGGAATCAATAGAGGGAATCAAGGAGATTAAATCCAGCTAAAAAGATCAAGGAGATATTGGGCCAAATCAAAGATACGGGTGAGCAAAGATTGACATTTAAATGCAGAAAATCTCCAACGGTCACTAGAATTGCGCTGGATTTGCAGAATCCGCAAAAATATAGCCGTTGGGATTTTTTTGTGTTTTCTTTATATCCGTTAGAGGCGCGTTGATCCGTACGATTCTCCCATTATCTGAACTCCAAGAAAGCTGCTTTTCTCTTCATCTGTGATTCCTCTCTCCAAATCTCCACAATTCAACGATGGTGCTAACAAGAGCTGAACGGTCGGCGTCCAAGAAGAGGGCTGACGAGGCTGAGACGGCTGCGAGGGAAGCACTTCTTGCCCTTGCAGACGCTGATGCTGCGCGAACTGAACGACTTCCCAAACTGCCGATCCGCAAGAAGAAGTGGAAGGTTGTCACAGAGATACCTGCTGGACCCTCTGAACCAGCAGGCACACCCAAGAAGCGCAAATGGAGTATGGCTGTGGCCGAAGAAGAAATCAAGAAAAAGACTCCCTCTGTGGAGAGTCAAGAACTAGGCCAGCCATCCCACGAGACAGCCGAGCACAGCCCTTCACCATCCCCACCAGCGCAGAGCCCTGAGCTGCCGTCATCACCACAGAGTTCTGAGTGTACCCCACCAGCAGAGAGCCCTGAGGCATCGCCCACTTCCCCACAACCTGACCCTGAATTCCCATATGGCGAGTATCAAGAATCGACGCAGGGCAGTGGGGAAGCTGAGGAAGAAGAGGTCTTCTCTCCTTTGAGGGAAGCCAGCCCTGAGAGCCCTGCACAGACAGATGACTCGATGGACGAAACACTGGGGATTGCCTCCAGCAGATGACAACGAAGGCACGATTGAGGAAGAAGGAAGCCACGGTTGTCAAGGCCAAACGGCCAAGAACAAAAAAGAAGTCCTAGAAGAAGAAGAAGTCCAGGGCTGTGCCTTCATCCAAGAAGGGGAGTGACGAGCCTTCCCCAAAGAAGCTCAAGATTGAGGCTGCTGAGTCAGCCAAACTGAAAGACAAGGGGAAGGCCAAGCTGTACCCTGAAGATGAGCCTCAGTCAGTGAGGTACGTGTCTTCTGACGCTGAGTCTAGAGGCATTGAGCTGAGGAAAAGGGAGCTGCTGCACGAGAAGGGCTTCCTCGACAGACCTGCTGACCTGCCGCAATTCTTGCGCGCAGGAATTACGAATCACGGCTGGGAGGAGTTGTGCAGACCACCCAATCCAACTTACACAAGCATGGTGTATGACTTCTACGCCAATTTGAGGAATTCTGAGGAGGGATTGTCTGTGGTCAGGGGAGTAGAAGTAGACTTCTCAGCAAGGGCAATCAACGAAGCTTATGGCCTCAAGGGCCAAAAGCATACTGACTATGCGAGGATTGTTGATGAGCCTACTGAAGCCGTCCTGGAAGAGGCCATACGGATAATTGGCCAGCCTGAGGCATCATGGACCGTGTCACGCAATGGGAGGCACACTCTCATGAGTGCCAACCTGACAGCTAAGGCGGCTGTCTGGTTTTCCTTCGTGAGGAGGAAGTTGTCCCCCGTGACCCATGAGACCACAATCAACCAGAGCAGATCGCTGCTGGTCTATGCAATTATGCGAGGTCTCACAATCAACGTGGGCGAAGTCATTGCAGCTGCCATTGCTGACTGCGCCAAGAAGGGTAAGGGTCCATTATTCTTCCCTAATACTATTACTAAACTATGCTTGCGTGCAGGAGTCCCCATTGAGCGGATGGAACAGCAGATGGCTTACACAGGCCACTTGGAGCTGCCTACAAGCTTGAGGCTGAGAAGGAAGGGGAACATGGAGTTCGAGCTGGATAGATTGGCTGCTGCTCAGTCACTGTCCATGGCGTGCCTGATGGATTTATAGAAGAAGATGGCTCAATGGGCCACATATGCACAGGCGAGAGACAAGGAGGTGGCTGACCAGCTGGGTTGCCTTTTCCCTGAATTCCCCACGGACTTGCTGACTCCATGGGCGCCTCCAAGACCACGAAGGCCTGATGAGGATGAAGACATCTGAGTGCTAGTTTGAATTGCACTCAAGGGAGTATTGCTGTTCCCTTACAATTAAAAAAAAAAAAAAAAAATCAAACTGTTTTTTGTGAACCGTGTGAATTATGCTGTTTTTAGTTAATAATTTGATCTGTTCTAGTTGCTTAGTTTTAAGTTTTTAAATTGTTTAGTGTAGTCTGAGGATAGTTGATTAGGTAGATTAGTTTAGTTTCATTTTTAGAGAGCTGGAATGACTGGAAAAAGCATGCATAGGGGCCTTAATCAATGATATATTTGCCCTTTCTTTATTGCGAAATAATTGCGGAAACCGCAATTTTTATTACTGAATGCATGTTTTTGACTGTCTGTTTAGTTAGGCTGGTTCTGTTTAAATTCTTTCTTTTGCTGCTATCATGACTACCTTATATAGCGTATCTCAAAGCATGCTGGATGAGTGTCATAGGACACCCTTTGATAGTTTAAATTAACCTCTAAACAGTGCTCAGCATGCATAGATTTAAGTCCTTACCTGTCTGTTTTTTTCAAATTTCTGCTGCTGTGATATTTACTTTTAGAATGTTCTGTTTATGCCTAGGACTTTTAGATTCTCTTTGTTTTACCTTAGACTAGATGCTTCTAGGACAGTTTGGGGGTGTGCCACCTCAGACACTCATTGGGGACAATGAGTAGTTTAAGTTTGGGGGAGGCCACCCTAGGCCTAGGAACATTCCTCTCTCCCTTAAAAACATAAGCATTCTTCTTCTCCTTTACAAAAAATGATGAGCTGAAAAAAAATGAAAAATAGAATAAAGAGGGGAGTCTTTCTTAGGTTGCTGAGTAATCAATGCCAAGTGTGTAACCCACAAGTGGCATTGCATCAAAAGGCAACCAAAGGAAAGGCTCCACCTAAGAAAGGAAAAAAGGAAAAGAGTAGGGAAGAAGAATGTATACCTAGGAGTTGCAACTTTGTGGCTTAGATGTCCTAATAAAAAGAACTCTGATCCTCAATTAGCTAAGCACAAAGTTGTAGCTTGTAGGGTTGTTTAGGGAGATGAATGTATGTCCAATGTAGTGATGCCAGGGTTTAGGTTGTTCTCTTAAAGTACTACTGTCACTGTTAATACTAAGACTGGCATGACTCTAAGGAATCCTAGGTAGCTCAAAAGTAAAAACTAGAAGCATGTACTGAGTCTGGGGTAAAGCTAGGTAGAATTTGAAACCTTAGGGATAGTGGCATGATATGACAAAAGCAAGTAGATCAGTTGTAGGGAGTTAATAAAACAGTAGGAGTATTAGGCATGCGAAGTCAGAAGAAGCTAGATAAGAGGATAGTTTTAAACTTAGAAGTGTGTCACAGGATAGCACTGCTATAGATAGGGATATAGGGGAGTCAGTAAGTGGTTAAAGAAGATGAAACAGCAGCCTAGGCAAGTCCTTAGATTGCTTGAGGACAAAAAAAACCTTAAGTTTGGGGGTGTGTTACGTCTCCAAAAGTGGCCTTTTTAGGACTAATTTATCTTAGAAAGATGTACACTCTTAGGTGTTTTTGATAGGATTTAGCTTAAACCTATGCTTATATATGATAATTAGAAGAAGGTAGCTAAATTAGGACTTATGTACAAAAGGAAAGAAAAGGATTGAAAACCGAAGTAAAAGAATGAAAAGTAAGCATTGCGGCAGCATTGCGGAAACATTGCTGAAACCGCAATGTTTCAAGTGAAAACCGTAAGTTGACTGATCTTTTTCTGTTAAATTCCGTTATTTCAGGGATTCGTTCTTTCTCCTCCATCCATTTTGAAGTACGACGTTGAAGATTGATGGTTCTCCTTGGCCCAAACGCACCTGCAGATTGCTATAAAAGGGGGTCAAAGTCGAGGGTTCAATCATCATCCGAAAGCGTAGAAGTCTTCTCGCAGCTCCATCTTTTCTCCTGTTTTTCTTTGCCGTCTGTTGGTTTGCGAAGCTCAGCTTTTGGAATCGATAATATGATAGGAAGGAGAGGAGATTCATCTTCTTTCCCGATTGGATTCATCCAAGCAAAGCTGATCTTTCTCATCCTTCAGCCGAGGCGGTTGCGACGAGGCGTTCAAGCTCATTTACATGCTTTCTGTATTTCATTTCTACTTTCCAGCATTGTTTAGTTGTTGTTTCTGTTCTAGTGACTAGTTCATTGCATTGCGTTTCCTTCTGTCTTTCAATTATTTACTCTAAGCTTTCCTTTGTCCATTCAAACAATCAAGTAATCAAAAGCACAATTCAGCATTTCACAGTTTCCTGCCTTTACAGTCTACTGTTTTTCACTACTGTTTTGTCCTTAAATTCCTTCTGAACATGTCTGTTTTATCTTTTATTTCTGTTCTCCCTACATCCATGAGTAACTAAGTCACATAGGGGCATGCTAATGACAATACTATAGGCTAAAAAACGTGAACCAATCATGTAGGATAAGCTCTCGAAGCATTGATTGTATGTAAGCTTCATCCCACGGGCAATTTCGATTGGCCATCCATTTTGTCCAAAGAACTCCTAACCTCTGGAAGGAGTAAGAGTTCAGAGTCATACACTCATGCTAGCCTTTCAAGGTAGCCAGAAAACGACCTAGGAATAGGCGTTTTCCTAGTACAAACCATAACTTTCTGCTTTAACAAGATGCTTAAGACCTTACTTGGACATGAGTAAACTAAAGAATCTAATGCATGGAATCGGACGATACATGAGATTGAGTGAGTTTGATGCATAGAGAGTTGATCCAATGCTTGAGAATCGTGAGAAAATGCCTATAGAGGAGTCGTTAGTAGCCCTTGTTTCTCCATTTTACACACTTTCGCTGTTAGGAAAATTGCGGTAGAATTGCTGTTTCCGCAATTCTGCTAAGTTTACAATTCTGTTTAGCTGTTTTCTTCTTCGTTTATTAATCTCGTCTCTTTTCCTTTGAGTTTAACTTTGACTTGCTCTTGTTTATGTTGCTATCCTTTACATATTCCGTAGGATTTAGACAATTTAAAACCAATTCTCCCCCGTTAAATCCACCCATTCTTTCTTAACTTTACACTTCATGAACAGCTTATAATAAATCTCTGTGGGAAAACGAATGAAAAAATACTTACTACTTGCTATAAGACCATGTATGCTTGCATGTTCTGAGTGCTCTCTCTATCTTATTGCTTATTTATTTTAACACATTGAGCACGCAACAGAGGTATTTAAGATGACGGTTTACGGAACACCTCCTACCTGGGGATCGATCCGGTACTTGAGTTAAGTTAACCCGGCTTTATGAGCATGCACGTGAGAGGTGTAAGGTTATAAAACGTTTATCACCTAGACATCTTAGGTAAAAGTATGTTCTACCTAGACTTAGGTTTTATTGTCTTAGCCGGATAATGCCTAAGTAAAACTTTACCCAAACCATTCTAAAATACTTAGTAGTGGTGTTGAGAAGGTATATATGATATATCAATCTCCTCCTACGTTCTCCGCAAAGTTCACACCGTGAGATTTATGCTCGGCCTCGTGATGTCAATAGGGTATCCCCATTCGGATGGTGTTTGCATAAATCAAGAGCAAGGTGAATGGAGAAAGTATTTATAGTAAGTGGGAGAAGGAAGTATGTCAATACATCCTGCGGTCTCCTCCATTAGGTTGAACCGTGAGATTCCCATGTTCCGCCTGCTGGTTGCCCATAGTAGCACCGTCCATTCGGAGGGTCGTTTCATGGGAGTCGGAACAACTCAATCTCCAGAAATGGATAGGGTCTCTTAGGTCCATTCCCAACTCTGACATTTCCATTCGGTTGCACTGTTGGGGCCGACCTCTGAGTTATGAAAATGGCGGGTCACACTTACAAGGATTACTAAGTTGTTAGTAGATTCTTGACCGAAGTAGCGATAACTAAGGTGCTATAGGAATATGAGTTATTCTGGTATTAGCATTTAGTCAAGAATGTCTTGGTTCAGTGAAGGAGTGATTGACTGTCGCTCGGTAGCGGTTGCTCTGACTCACTGAAGTATCGTTGCAAATTAATAATAATTTTTTGGGTACATTATTACTTTTGCTAAAATTCTTGATTGGTTGTTAAAAATAGGTTAAGTTCAATTCACTAATAGAATTCATTCTTTTCAGCATGTCTAGCTCGTTTATCCAATTACTAGCTTCTGATAAACTAAACGGCGATAACTACACGACCTGGAAATCGAACTTGAATACGATTCTTGTTATCGATGATCTTAGGTTTGTCTTAACAGAGGAATGTCCTCCCCCTCCTAGCTCATCTGCAACTCGATTTGTTCGAGATGCATTTGACAGGTGGACTAGGGCTAATGATAAAGCCCGAGTCTACATCTTGGCCAGCACATCCGATGTGTTAGCTAAGAAGCATGAGGTAATGGTCTCCGCTAAGGAGATCATGGATTCATTACAGATGATGTTTGGAAAACCGTCCTCATCGGTCTATCATGATACCCTAATGGCGAGCAAAGCTGAGAAGAAACAACTAAGTAAATATGATTTACTCGTTGTTGAAACATGTTTAGTGGAACATGATAGTTCTGCCTGGATACTGGATTCAGGAGCCACTAACCATGTTTGTTCTTCTTTCCAGGAAACTAGTTCCTGGCAGCTGCTTGCTGAAGGTGAGATAACTCTCAGGGTTGGAAAAGGAGAGGTTGTCTCAGCCAAGGCAGTGGGAACTGTCAAGTTGTTATATAGAGATAGTTTCATTTTACTTGAAAATGTACTGTTGGTTCCTAGCTTTAAAAGGAACCTTGTATCTATCTCTTGTTTACTTGAACATTTGTATAAAGTATCTTTTGATTTTAATGAAGCGTTCATTAGCAAAAGAGGTGTACATATATGTTCTGCGAAACTTGAAAACAACTTGTATGTGTTAAGACCAACAGAGGCAAAAGCTATTTTGAACACCGAGATGTTTAAAACAGCTCAAACTCAAACTAAAAGGCAGAAACTTTCTCCAAGTACCTATCTTTGGCACTTGAGACTAGGCCACATTAATCTCAATAGGATTGGGAGATTGGTTAAGAGTGGTCTCCTAAATCAGTTAGAGGACAACTTTTTACCACCATGTGAGTCTTGTCTTGATGGCAAGATGACCAAACGATCTTTTTCTGAAAAAGGTCATAGGTCCAAATAAACTCTAGAGCTTGTACATTCAGATCTTTGTGGTCCGATGAATGTTAAAGCACGGGGAGGGTATGAATATTTCATCAGGTTCATTGATGATTATTCTAGGTACGGCTATCTTTACCTAATGCATCATAAGTCCGAAGCTCTTGAAAAGTTCAAGGAGTATAAGGCAGAGGTTGAGAACACATTAGGTAAAACGATTAAAATACTCCGATCAGATCGAGGTGGAGAGTATATGGATTTAAGATTCCAAGACTATATGATAGAACATGGAATAGTATCCCAACTCTCAGCGCCCGGAACACCGCAGCAGAACGGTGTGTCCGAAAGGAGAAATAGAACCCTGTTAAACATGGTTCGATCTATGATGAGCTATGCTCAACTGCCTAGTTCGTTTTGGGGATATGCAGTAGAGGCTGCTGTATATATTTTGAACATGGTTCTCTCTAAGAGTGTTTCAGAAACACCTTATGAGTTATGGAGAGGGCGTAAAGGTAGTTTACGTCACTTCAGAATTTGGGGGTGTCCGGCACATGTGTTGGTGCCCAATCCAAAGAAGTTGGAACATCGTTCAAAATTATGCCTATTCGTAGGTTACCCCAAGGAAACGAAAGGTGGTCTATTTTACGATCCTCAACAGGACAAGGTGCTTGTATCGACAAACACCACGTTCTTAGAGGAAGACCACATGAGAGATCATCAACCTTCGAGCAAAATTGTTTTGACCGAACTTTCCAGGAAAGCTACAGATGGGTCAACAAGAGTTGTTGATCAGGCTGGTCCTTCTCAAGAGTTGAGAATACCTCGACGTAGTGGGAGGGATGTGAGACAACCCGACCGCTACATGGGTTTAACTGAAACTCAGGTCGTCATACCTGATGACGGCGTTGAGGATCCATTGACCTTCAAACAGGCAATGGATGACATAGACAAGGACCAGTGGCTTAAAGCCATGGACCTCGAAATGGAGTCGATGTACTTCAATTCGGTCTGGGATCTTGTAGAGCAACCTGATGGTGAAAGACCTATCGGTTGCAAGTGGATCTACAAGAGGAAACGAGACCAAGCCGGTAAGGTGCAAACCTTTAAGGCTCGACTTGTGGCAAAGGGTTATTCCCAGAGGGAAGGGGTGGACTATGAAGAAACCTTCTCCCCTGTTGCCATGTTAAAGTCGATTAGAATACTCTTGTCCATTGCCACATTTTATGATTATGAAATTTGGCAAATGGATGTCAAGACAGCCTTTCTGAATGGCAATCTTGAAGAGAGTATTTATATGGCTCAACCAGAGGGGTTCATAATTCACGGTCAAGAGAAAAAGGTTTGCAAGCTTAATCAATCCATTTATGGGTTGAAGCAAGCGTCTAGATCCTGGAATGTAAGGTTTGATACTGCGATCAAATCTTATGGCTTTGAACAGAATGTTGACGAACCTTGTGTCTACAAGAAAATAGTCAATTCTGTTGTAGCTTTCTTAGTCTTATATGTAGATGATATCCTACTCATTGGGAATGATGTAAGGTTCCTGACTGACGTTAAGCAATGGCTAGCGACCCAATTCCAAATGAAAGATTTGGGAGAGGCTCAGTTTGTTCTAGGGATTCAAATCGTAAGGAATCGTAAGAACAAAACGCTAGCGCTGTCTCAAGCATCTTATATCGACAAGGTGTTGACACGATATTCGATGCAGAATTCCAAGAAGGGTTCTTTACCTTTCAGGCATGGAATTCAATTGTCAAAGGAAGAGTGTCCTAAGACACCTCAAGAAGTTGAGGATATGAGACGAATTCCCTATGCATCAGCAGTCGGTAGTCTGATGTACGCCATGTTATGTACACGACCCGACATATGTGTTACGTCTCCAAAAGTGACCTTTTTAGGACTTAATTATCTTAGAAAGATGTTCACTCTTAGGTGTTTTTGATAGCATTTAGCCTAAACCTATGCTTAAATATGAGAATTAGAAGAAGGTAGCTAAATTAGGACTTATGTACAATAGGAAAGAAAAGGGTTGAAAACCGAAGGAAAAGAATGAAAAACAAGTATTGCGATAGCATTGCGGAAACATTGCGGAAACCGCAATGTTTCAAGTGAAAACCGTAAGTTGACTGATCTTTTTCTGTTAATTTCCGTTATTTCAGGGATTCGTTCTTTCTCCTCCATCCATTCTGAAGTACGACGTTGAAGATTGATGGTTCTCCTTGGCCCAAACGCACCTGCAGATTGCTATAAAAGGGGGTCAAAGTCGAGGGTTCAGTCATCATCCGAAAGCGTAGAAGTCTTCTCGCAGTCCAACTTTTCTCCTGTTTTCCTTTGCCGTCTGCTGGTTTGCGAAGCTCAGCTGTTGGAATCGATAATCTGATAGGAAGGAGAGGAGATTCTTCTTCTCTCCTGATTGGATTCATCCAGCAAGGCTGACCTTTCTCATCCTTCATTCGAGGCGGCTGCAACGAGACATTCGAGCTTGTTTTACTGCTTTCTGCTCTTCATTTCCATTTTCCAGCTTTGTCTTGTTGCTGTTTCTTTTCTAGAAGCTAGATTAGACTATTTCGTTGTGTTCTGTCTTCCTGTTATTTGCTTTAAAGCTTTCCTTTGTCAGTCAAACAATCAAGTAATCAAATCTCAATTCTTCATTTCACAGTCTCTTGCCTTTACATTCTTCTGCTTTCCCTTACTGTTTTGTCTTTAAATTCCTTCTAAGCATGTCCACTTCTTCTCTTACTTCTGTTCTATCTACATCCATGAGTAGCTAAATCACTTAGGGGCATGCTAATGACAACACTTTAGGCTAAAAAACGTGAACCAAGCATGTAGGATAGCTCTCGAAGCATTGATTGTATGTAAGCTTCATCCCACGGGCAATTTCGATTGGCCATCCATTTTGTCCAAAGAACTCCTAACCTCTGGAAGGAGTAAGAGTTCAGAGTCATACTATCATGCTAGCCTTTCAAGGTAACCAGGAAACGACCTAGGAATAGGCGTTTCCCTAGTACAAACCATATTTTTCTACCTTAACAAGATGCTTAAGACCTTACTGGGACATGAGTAAACTAAAGAATCTAATGCATGAAATCGGAAGATACATGAGAATGAGATAGTTTGATGCATAGAGAGTTGATCCAATGCTTGAGAATCGTGAGAAAAAGCCTATAGGATAGTCGTTAGTAGCCCTTAACTCATCATTTTACACACTTTCGCTGTTACTACAATTGCGGTAAAATTGCTGTTTCCGCAATTCTGCTAAGTTACAATTCTGTCTAGCTGTTTTTGTCTTCATTTATTAATCTCGTCTCTTCTCATTTGAGTTTAGCTTTGACTTGCACTTGTTTATGTTGCTACCCTCTTCGTATTCAGTAGGAAATAGATAATTAAAAACCAATTCTACCCCATCAAATCCACCCCTTCTTTCTTAACTTTACACTTCATGAATAGCTTATAATAAATCTCTGTGGGAAAACGAATGAAATATACTTACTACTTGCTATAAGACCATGTATGCTTGCATGTTCTGAGTGCTCTCTCTACCTTATTGCTTATTTATTTTAACACATTGAGCACGCAACAAGTTTTTGGCGCCGCTGCCGGGGATTTATTTAAGTGAAAACGAAGTTTGTTAAGTTTGAAACACCAAGTTTATTGCCTATTGAAGCTGATCTGTTTCATTTCTTTTGCAGGTACTATTGGGTTAGTTTATGAGTGAGCCTTCAAGTAGTGATCTAGAGTTCAATCCTGAGCCTGAGAGATTACTTAGGGCCAGAAATAGAGCCAAGAAACGTCTCTTTAAACAACCCCCTTTACCTCAAGTAATTGCGGGAACCGCAATTCCTCCGCAATTGTCTCCAGAAGAAATGAATGGAATAGTTCAAAATTCGGTGCCTGTCACTCGCAATCCCATCGAAATAGCGAATGACAAGGATAGCGCGATACTTTCGTACCTAGTACCTATGCCTGGGGAGCTGAACCCCAGCATAATCCGTCCTGAAATCACTGCCAACTCATTCGAGTTAAAGCCAGTGATGTTCCAAATGTTGTCCACTGTGGGACAATTCTTTGGAGTGGAAAATGAGGATCCCCACAACCATCTTAGAAACTTCTTAGGAGTTAGTGACACATTCCTCATCCCTGGAGTTTCCCAAGAAGCCTTGAGGCTATACCTTTTCCCTTACTCTTTGAGGGATAAAGCCAAAACATGGTTGAACTCATTACCCTCTGGATCTGTTCGCAACTGGACAGACTTAGCAGAAAAATTCCTAGTCAAATACTTCCCACCTGATAGGAATTCTACCTTTCGTGATGACATAATCAAGTTCAAACAAGCTGACACTGAGTCTCTTCACGAAGCTTGGACAAGGTTTAAAGATCTTCTTCTTAAATGTCCACACCATGGCATCCCATGGTGTATCCAAATAGAGGTCTTTTTCAAAGGATGCAACCCCAACACTAGACAAGTCTTAAACTCATCTGCTGGAGGTTCCATGTTGTCCAAGAGTTACAACGAGGCCTATGAGATCTTGGAGAAGATCTCAGCATTTCACTGTAGGTGGTCAGATGATCCAGTTGAGCCAACTAGAGCTCAAGACAAGGATGCTCTAAGTGCAATGAGCAGCCAAATAAATGCCCTGACCAACCTAGTTAAGCAAATGGCTCAAGCCAATCTCCAAACAAGTGTCAACACCGCTACAGCCATGTCAATGGGCACCCAGCCAAGTCAAGGTGAGACACTTATCTGTGGATTCTGTGGGGAAGGGCATCCGTATGAATACTGCCCTGGGAATCCAGCCTCAGTCTGCTATGTTGGAAGCCAACAGCAGCCTAGGAACAACCTCTACTCTAATACTTACAACCCTGGTTGGAGGAACCATCCAAACCTGTCATGGGGTGGACAACAGAATGTTAACCAAAATCCTAACCAACCAAGACCGAGTGGAACACCTGGTTTCACTCCTCAACATAACCAATCAATGTATCAAAAACCATACAACCATCCTGTAGGATCTTCTGTAGAAAACTTACTCAAGGAATACATAGCCAAGAATGATGCCACATTACAGAGTCAGCAAGCCACTCTTAGGAGCCTAGAGAACCAAATAGGGCAACTAGCCAATGAAATCAAAAGTAGGCCCCAAGGTAGGCTTCCTGCTGACACTGAAGTGCCAAGGAGAGATGGTAAAGAACAAGTTCAAGCAATTGAACTTAGAAGTGGTAGACCATTGGTAAGCAACACCAAAGACACACCAAAGAGAGTAGAGAACACTGAGTCTAGTGCTCCACTGGAGTCTCTGCCAAACCAAGGTCCACCATCAACAAGCACATCAGGAGCCAGGCTGGAGCCGATTATTGAGGAGATAGAAGAAATTCCAAGGCCTCCACCAATCCTAAGGCGACCTGACGTGCCGGCATATGTGCCACCACCTCCATATCCTCGAAGGCTTAAGAAGAAGCAGGAACAGGAAGTGCACTTTAATAAATTCTTAGAAATTCTTAAGCAAGTGCATGTCAACATTCCTTTTGTAGAAGTTTTACAGTCTATGCCTTCCTATGTAAAGTTTTTGAAAGATATCATTACTAACAAAAAAATAATTGGTGAGTTTGAAACAGTAAACCTCACTGAGGAGTGCAGTGCCATACTCCAAAACAAGCTACCCAAGAAGGAGAAGGATCCTGGTTCCTTCACCTTACCTGTAGAGCTAGGAGGCAAGCACGTGGGCAGAGCGCTTTGTGACCTGGGCGCCAGCATAAACCTCATGCCCTTATCACTATTCCGCCAGTTGGGAATAGGAGAAGCACGGCCAACCACTGTCACTTTACAACTAGCAGACAGATCCATCGCATACCCTGAAGGTAAGATTGAGGATATTCTAGTGAAAGTTGACAAATTTATTTTCCTTGCAGATTTCATTATCCTGGATTATGAAGCAGACAAGGAGGTCCCCATCCTATTAGGCAGACCGTTTCTTGCCACAGGTAGGGCCCTGATCGACGTCCAAAAAGGTGAGCTCACTATGAGGGTTCATGATGAAGAGGTGAAATTTAGTGTGTATAAAGCTTTGAGGTACCCCTCTGACCTTGAATCCTGTGCTAGCATGGACGTTGTAGATTCTTTAATGGAAGAACAACTGGAGCATGTGTTATTAACCAAGCATGCTAATGAATATGTAGGATTAGAACTAACTGACTTAAACATAGCTGAGATAATGGACATACCTGTAAATAACCCTCAGCATGTTTGTATGAACATTGACTTAACTGAAAAATCTTTGAATCCATTAAAACCATCCATTGAGCATCCACCTGTCTTAGAGTTAAAACCTCTCCCCACTCACCTCAAGTATGCATATCTAGGGAATAATGAGACTTTGCCTGTAATTATTTCTTCTAAGCTAAGTGAACAGCATGAGGTTGAATTAATATTACTACTTAAGCAACATAGGAAGGCTATTGCATGGACTATTGCTGATATCAGAGGCATTAGCCCTTCTTATTGCATGCATAAGATTATACTAGAGGAAGAGCACACACCTAGAGTAGATCACCAACGTTGGCTGAACCCCTCTATGAAAGAGGTAGTTAAGAAAGAAATAATCAAATGGTTAGATGCTGGTGTGATCTTTCCCATAGCTAGTAGTCAGTGGGTGAGCCCTATACAGTGTGTACCTAAGAAGGGTGGGATGACTGTGGTAGTCAATGAGAACAATGAACTGATTCCAACTAGGACTGTCACAGGATGGAGAGTTTGCATGGATTATAGGAAGCTAAATAAAGAGACCAAGAAAGACCATTTCCCTCTACCCTTTATTGACCAAATGCTAGACAGGATAGCTGGTAGAGCCTACTACTGTTTCTTAGACGGTTATTCAGGTTATAACCAGATCACTATAGACTCTAAGGATCAAGAGAAGACTACCTTCACTTGCCCTTTTGGAACTTTTGCCTTTCGCAGAATGCCTTTTGGCTTATGCAATGCACCGGCAACTTTCCAAAGGTGCATGTTGGCAATCTTCTCTGATTTGGATGAGTCCATGATAGAGATATTCATGGATGATTTCTCAGTCTTTGGGGATTCATTTACAAACTGTCTAGAGAATTTAGGACAGGTCTTGGCTAGGTGTGAGGAGACCAACCTAGTCCTAAATTGGGAAAAGTGCCATTTCATGGTGGATGAAGGGATTGTCTTAGGTCACAGAGTGTCAAGGGCAGGTGTAGAAGTTGACAGGGCAAAGATAGAAATCATAGAGAAGTTGGTAGAGCCTCAGAATGTCAAGGCCATTAGAAGTTTCTTAGGGCATGCTGGCTTCTACAGAAGGTTCATTAAGGACTTTTCTAAGATAGCCAAGCCTCTGTGTGAGCTTCTAGAGCTAAATAGGCCATTCGTCTTCTCTAAGGAATGTTTAGTAGCTTGGCAAACTCTTAAGAAAGCACTGGTCACGGCACCTATTATAGTAGGGCCAGATTGGGATCTCCCATTTGAGATGCTATGTGATGCTAGTGACTATGCTGTAGGGGTTATGTTAGGACAGAAGATTGACAAGTTAACACACCCTGTCTATTATGCTAGCAAGACACTTAATGAGGCACAATGCAACTACACAACCACTGAGAAGGAGATGCTAGCTGTAGTGTTTGCTTGTGAGAAATTTAGGAACTATATTGTAGGCACTAGGACAATTGTGTACACTGACCATTCTGCCTTAAAGTATCTCATGAGGAAGGCTGATGCTAAGCCTAGGTTGATTAGGTGGGTGTTATTGCTGCAGGAATTTGATTTGGACATTCGGGACAAGAAAGGATGTGAAAATGTGGTTGCGGATCACCTTTCTCGATTGCAGCACAATTGCGAAAAAATTGCGGAACCCGCAATTTCTGATGCTTTTATTGATGAACATGTCTTTGTATTGACTCATCGTGATAACGATGAGGAACCTTGGTTCGATGACATTCCTAACTTCCTTGCATCACAGGTATTACCAGTTTTCAAGGGAGGACAAGAGAAGAAGAGGTTCCTTCATGAGGCAAGGAAATTCATCTGGGATGACCCCACACTTTACAGAACATGTGCTGACGGCTTGCTAAGGAAGTGTGTTTCAGCTGCTGAGGCGAAGTCTGTGCTGCAGCACTGTCATACAGCTCCTTATGGTGGACACTTTGGTGGCCAAAGAACAGCTGCAAAGGTATTTCAGAGTGGCTACTATTGGCCAACGATCTTCAAGGATGCCCACAACTATGCCCACAGCTGTGATGAATGCCAAAGAACAGGTAACCTCAGTCGCAAGGATGAAATGCCTCTCACCTACATCTTAGAGTTGGAGCTCTTTGATGTGTGGGGCATTGATTTCATGGGACCATTTCCTCCATCTTCAGGTAACCTTTACATATTAGTGGCAGTAGACTATGTATCCAAGTGGGTCGAAGCCATAGCATGTCCCAATAATGATGCCAAAACAGTAATAAAATTCTTGCATAGGCATATTTTTACTAGGTTTGGAACACCTCGTGCTATCATTAGTGATGAGGGGACACATTTCATTAATAAGGCTATGGAGAGAGTGTTGGCTAAGTATAACATTAGACATAGAGTAGCCACTCCTTATCACCCACACTCGAATGGTCAGGCTGAAATTTCAAATAGGGAGATTAAGAACATCTTAGAAAAAGTGGTCAAACCTAATAGAAAGGACTGGTCATTTAAACTCGAGGATGCACTTTGGGCGTATAGAACAGCATATAAGACACCCCTAGGTATGTCTCCTTACAGACTCGTGTATGGTAAAGCTTGTCATCTTCCATTTGAGTTAGAAATCAAGGCATTTTGGGCACTAAAAGAGTTGAATTATTGCGTGACCGATGCGGGAACGTTGCGGTCTCTGCAATTACATGAGCTTGATGAGCTTAGACAAATGTCTTATGAAAATGCCAAATTGTATAAGGAAAAGACCAAGATTTGGCACGATAGTAGACTTAGGGTCAAGGACTTTAAGAAAGGCCAACTTGTTTTATTATTTAACTCAAGATTGAGGTTATTTCCAGGCAAACTAAAGTCCAGATGGTCAGGTCCTTTCATGATTACTAATGTGTTTGTTCATGGTGCTATTGAGATAAAGAACTTGCAGCAAGGACAACCATTCATGGTTAATGGTGCAAGGTTGAAGCACTACTATGAGGAAGGAGATGTGAAGACTCTCTCGGCCTTCCTCTTGACTGAAGCATGAATTAAGAACGAGAGAGGACGAGTGATTGCTGTGCTCGTCAACATGAGGCTCATGCCTTAGTTTATTTTTTACGATTTTCCGGTTATCATTTGTGTATAAGTTTGTATGATTTTAATTGCGAATTTGATGTTGATTTTATTTCTTTTTGTAGGGAATCGATAGAGGGAATCAAGGAGAGTAAATCCAGCTTTAAAAATCAAGAAAATATTGGGCCAAATAAAAGATACGGATGAGCAAAGATCGACATTTAGATGAAAATAAATCTCCAACGGTCACTAAAATTGCGCTGGATTTGCAGGATCCGCAAAAATATAGCCGTTGGGATATTTCCGTTTTCTTTATATCCGTTGAGACGCGCGTTGATCTATACGATTTCCCAAGTATCTGAACTCCAAGAAAGCTCTTTTCTCTTCATCTTTGATTCTTCTCTCCAAATCTCCAAGATTCAACAATGGTGCTAACAAGGGCCGAACGATCTGCGTCCAAGAAAAGGGTCGATGACGCTGAAACGGCTGCGAGAGAAGCACTGCTTGCCTTGGCTGATGCTGAGGCTGCGCGTACCGAACGCCTGCCGAAACTGCCTGTCCGCAAGAAGAAGTGGAAGGTAGTTACGGAGATACCTGCTGGACCTTCTGAACCAGCAGGCACACCCAAGAAGCGACGATGGAGTATGGCGGTGGCCGAGGAAGAAATCAAGGAAAAGACTCCCTCTGTGGAGAGTCAAGAATTGGGCCAGCCATCTCACGAGTCAGCCGAGCGCAGCCTTTCACCAGCCCCACCGGTGCAAAGCCCTGAGCTCTCCTCATCACCACCAGCGCAGAGCCCTGAGCAGCCGTCTTCACCACAGAGTTCTGCACAGACACCTACAGCAGAGCAAAGAACCACGCCGTCGCACACTTCCCCACGGCCTGACCCTGAATTCCCATATGGGGAATACCAAGAATCAACGCAGGGCAGTGGGGAAGCTGGGGAAGAAGAGGTTTTATCTCCTATGAGGGAAGCTAGCCCGGAGAGTCTTGCACAGAAGGATGACTCAATGGAGGAGACACTGGGGGCGTGCCTCCAGCAGATCACCATCGAGGCTAAGCTCAAGAAGAAGAAGAAGGCCAAGATTCTCAAGGCCAAGCGATCCAAGAAGCTGAAGAAGAAGAAGGCCAAGAGGGCGCCTTCATCAGAGAAGGAAAGCACGGAGCCATCGCTCAAGAAACTCAAGGTTGAGGCTTCGAAGTCAGCCAAACCAACAGACAAAGGGAAGGCCAAGCTTTACCCTGAAGATGAGCCTCAGTCAGTGAGGTATGTGTCCTCTGACGCTGAGTCCAGGGGTATTGAGCTGAGAAAGAGGGAGTTGCTGCACGAAAAGGGCTTCCTCGACAGACCTGCTGACCTGCCGCAATTCTTGCGCACAGGCATTGTGAATCATAGCTGGGAGGAGTTGTGCAGGCCACCCAATCCGGCTTACACGAGTATGGTATATGACTTCTACGCCAACCTGCGAAACTCTGAGGAGGGGCTGTCTGTGGTTAGGGGAGTAGAAGTGGACTACTCAGCAAAAGCCATCAACGAAGCCTATGGCCTCAAGGGCCAAAAATATACTGACTATGCGAGGATCGTTGATGAGCCTACTGAGGCAGTCCTGGAGGAGGCCATTCGAACCATTGGCCAGCCTGAAGCATCCTGGACCGTGTCACGCAATGGGAGGCACACTCTCATGAGTGCCAACCTCACAGCCAAGGCGGCTGTATGGTTTGCCTTTGTAAGGAGGAAGCTGTCCCCCGTGACTCATGAGACCACCATCAACCAGAGCAGATCGCTGCTGGTCTATGCCATCATGCGAGGTCTCACGGTCAACGTGGGTGAAATCATGTCAGCCGCCATTGCTGAGTGCGCGAAGAAAGGTAAGGGACCATTGTTTTTCCCTAATACCATAACTAAACTCTGTTTGCTTGCAGGAGTTCCCATTGAGCGAATGGAGCAGCAAATGGTTTACACAGGCCACTTGGAGCTGCCTGCTGGCTTGAGGCTGAAACGGAAGGGGAATATGGAATTCGAGCTGGATAGGTTGGCTGCTGACCAGTCGCTGTCCATGGCTTGCCTGATGGATATGCAGAAGAGGATGGCTCAATGGGCCACATACGCGCACGCACGGGACAAGGAAGTTGCTGACCAGCTTGGGTGCATCTTCCCTGACTTCCCCACGAATCTCCTGAATCCATGGGTGCCTCCACGACCACGACGACCTGATGAGGATGAAGACATCTGAGTGCCGGTCTGAATTGCACTCAAGGGAGTATTGCTGTTCCCTTAGAATAATAAAAAAAAAAAAAAAAAAAATCTGCTTTCTGATAGACCATGTGAATTATGCTGTTTTTAGTAAGATTTTGATCTGTTTTAGTTGCTTAGTTTTACGTTTTTAAATTGCTTAGTATAGCCTGCTGCTAGCTGATTAGGTAGGATAGTTTAGGTTTATTTTTTTGTCAAGCTTGAATGACTGGATAAAGCATGCTTAGGGGCCTTAGTGACTGATATATCTGCCCTGACTTGATTGCGAAATAATTGCGGTACCCGCAATTTTTATTACTGAATGCATGTTTTGGACTGTCTGTTTAGCTAGGCTGTGATCTGTTTAAATTCTATCTTTTGCTGCTTTCATGACTACCTTATATAGCTTATCTAAATGCATGCTGGATGAGTGTCATAGGACACCCTTTGATAGTTTAAATTAGCCTCTAAAAAGCTCAGCATGCATAGCTGTAAGTCCTTGCCTGTCTGTTTTTTTTTTTCAATTTTCTGCTGCTGTGATATTTTCTTTTACAATGTTTTGCCTATGCCTAGGACTTTTAAATTCTCTTTGTTTTACCTTAGACTAGATGCTTCTAGGATAGTTTGGGGGTGTGCCACCTCAGCCACTCATTGTGGACAATGAGTAGTTTAAGTTTGGGGGAGGCCACCCTAGGCCTAGGAACATTCCTCTCTCTCTTAAAAGCATAAGCATTCTTCTTCTCCTTGACAAAAATGATGAACTGAAAAAAAAAAAATGAAAAATAGAATAAAGAGGAGAGTCTCTCTTAGGTTGCTAAGTAATCAGTGCCAAGTGTGTAACCCACAAGTGGCATTGCATCAAAAGGCAACCAAAGGAAAGGCTCCACCTAAGAAAGAAAAAAAGGGAAAAGAGAAGGGAAGAAGAATGTATACCTAGGAGTTGCAACTTTGTGGCTTAGATGTCCTGATAAAAAGAACTCTGATCCTCAATTAGCTAAGCACAAAGTTGTAGCTTGTAGGGTTGTTTAGGGAGATGAATGTATGTCCAATGTAGTGATGCCAGGGTTTAGGTTGTTCTCTTAAAGTACTACTGTCACTGTTAATACTAAGACTGGCATGACTCTAAGGAATCCTAGGTAGCGCATAAGTATAAACTAGAAGCATGTACTGAGTCTGGGGTAAAGCTAGGTAGAATTTGAAACCTTAGGGATAGTGGCAGGATATGACAAAAGCAGGTAGATCAGGGTAGAAAGTTAATAAAGACAGTAGGAGTATTAGGCATGTGAAATCAGAAGAAGCTAGATGAGAGGGTAGTTTTAAGCTTAGAAGTGTGTCACAGGACAGCATGGTTATAGATAAGGATATAGGGGAGTCAGTAAGTGGTTAAAGAAGAAGAAACAGCAGCCTAGGAAAGTCCTTAGATTGCTCGAGGACAAGCAAAACCTTAAGTTTGGGGGTGTGTTACGTCTCCAAAAGTGACCTTTTTAGGACTTAATTATCTTAGAAAGATGTTCACTCTTAGGTGTTTTTGATAGCATTTAGCCTAAACCTATGCTTAAATATGAGAATTAGAAGAAGGTAGCTAAATTAGGACTTATGTACAATAGGAAAGAAAAGGGTTGAAAACCGAAGGAAAAGAATGAAAAACAAGTATTGCGATAGCATTGCGGAAACATTGCGGAAACCGCAATGTTTCAAGTGAAAACCGTAAGTTGACTGATCTTTTTCTGTTAATTTCCGTTATTTCAGGGATTCGTTTTTTCTCCTCCATCCATTCTGAAGTACGACGTTGAAGATTGATGGTTCTCCTTGGCCCAAACGCACCTGCAGATTGCTATAAAAGGGGGTCAAAGTCGAGGGTTCAGTCATCATCCGAAAGCGTAGAAGTCTTCTCGCAGTCCAACTTTTCTCCTGTTTTCCTTTGCCGTCTGCTGGTTTGCGAAGCTCAGCTGTTGGAATCGATAATCTGATAGGAAGGAGAGGAGATTCTTCTTCTCTCCTGATTGGATTCATCCAGCAAGGCTGACCTTTCTCATCCTTCATTCGAGGCGGCTGCAACGAGACATTCGAGCTTGTTTTACTGCTTTCTGCTCTTCATTTCCATTTTCCAGCTTTGTCTTGTTGCTGTTTCTTTTCTAGAAGCTAGATTAGACTATTTCGTTGTGTTCTGTCTTCCTGTTATTTGCTTTAAAGCTTTCCTTTGTCAGTCAAACAATCAAGTAATCAAATCTCAATTCTTCATTTCACAGTCTCTTGCCTTTACATTCTTCTGCTTTCCCTTACTGTTTTGTCTTTAAATTCCTTCTAAGCATGTCCACTTCTTCTCTTACTTCTGTTCTATCTACATCCATGAGTAGCTAAATCACTTAGGGGCATGCTAATGACAACACTTTAGGCTAAAAAACGTGAACCAAGCATGTAGGATAGCTCTCGAAGCATTGATTGTATGTAAGCTTCATCCCACGGGCAATTTCGATTGGCCATCCATTTTGTCCAAAGAACTCCTAACCTCTGGAAGGAGTAAGAGTTCAGAGTCATACTATCATGCTAGCCTTTCAAGGTAACCAGGAAACGACCTAGGAATAGGCGTTTCCCTAGTACAAACCATATTTTTCTACCTTAACAAGA
Organism: Herpetospermum pedunculosum; assembly: GCA_028017165.1. Taxonomy (NCBI): domain Eukaryota; kingdom Viridiplantae; phylum Streptophyta; class Magnoliopsida; order Cucurbitales; family Cucurbitaceae; genus Herpetospermum; species Herpetospermum pedunculosum. The sequence continues at coordinate 38,465,403 of CM051522.1, forward strand.
TGCTTAAGACCTTACTGGGACATGAGTAAACTAAAGAATCTAATGCATGAAATCGGAAGATACATGAGAATGAGATAGTTTGATGCATAGAGAGTTGATCCAATGCTTGACAATCGTGAGAAAAAACCTATAGGATAGTCGTTAGTAGCCCTTAACTCATCATTTTACACACTTTCGCTGTTACTACAATTGCGGTAAAATTGTTGTTTCCGCAATTCTGCTAAGTTACAATTCTGTCTAGCTGTTTTTGTCTTCATTTATTAATCTCGTCTCTTCTCATTTGAGTTTAGCTTTGACTTGCACTTGTTTATGTTGCTACCCTCTTCGTATTCAGTAGGAAATAGATAATTAAAAACCAATTCTACCCCATCAAATTCACCCCTTCTTTCTTAACTTTACACTTCATGAATAGCTTATAATAAATCTCTGTGGGAAAACGAATGAAATATACTTACTACTTGCTATAAGACCATGTATGCTTGCATGTTCTGAGTGCTCTCTCTACCTTATTGCTTATTTATTTTAACACATTGAGCACGCAACAATATGCTATGCAGTGGGAATTGTCAGTAGGTACCAGTCCAATCCAGGATATGATCATTGGACTGCCGTTAAACACATCCTCAAGTATCTTCGGAGAACGAGAGTGTAATGCCCCACATTACCAGTAAGGGTATTTTCGTAATTATATATTATTATTTGTTTATTATGATTGTTATAATTGGAGAAATTCATTTCATATATTAATAACTTATTGAATTATTATTTAGTTATTTATCCATTAGAAGAGTCAAATATTTATGCATAAAAGGTTAATTAACAAAGAATGTAACTTTAAATTGGAAGTATGATGTGGTTACTTATAAGTATAGTGAATTGTAACTTTTACCATAAGTTATATTATTTTATAAACTATTTTACTACAAGGTAATAAAAGAAGTAAACTATAATTCTTGACATTTACATTCCATAATTTATCCTAGTCAAATTAAGTAGACAAAAGAGGAGGAAAATAGTCATCTTAGTTATTAAGTTCTTTAATCTTAGTAAGTTTTTCTTAAGACATCTTTTAGACTTCCACCCAAGGTTCATTAGAAATTTATGTGGGTGAGTTGAAGAGCCAAATGACATGTTGTAAGACCTCTTGGATGTTCATACAAAGAGGAGAGGAAACACTTGGTTGCTTCAAATTCCAATGAACTTTACTCTTAAGTTCTATGTGTCCTTTCATTGTCATTCCAAAATTGTCTAAAGAAATCTCCAAGGTTTTCTCTCTAGCACCTATTCTAATTCTGTAAATCTCATCTTGAGAAAGGATCACTTGTTTTGCAAGTTGTTTCAAGTGTTGTTCTTAGATTTTACAAGATCGTTCATCGGTTGCACCAAATCGGTAAGAAATGAGTTGTTTTCCATCTAGTTTCGTAGTGATTCTTTCTTGATATTTTTCATAGATCCTAAACATGTTCATATATATCTTTTCTAAGGTATTCCAGCATCATTTGAATCTAATTAGTTGCTGGAAATTTTCCTCCATTCATCGTTTACGGTAGAGAGGAAAAACACACCATCGGTAAGCCTCTTTTTCTCTGTTGTTTGAAATCGTTTAGGGGTTCTCATGGAAAATTTTAGGTGTTGTTTTAGATCTAAAAAGTGTTGATTTTGGGGCTGAAAATCAGAATTAAAATGCTTAAAAAATAATCTTTAAAATTGCTCTAAAATGATGTTTATCGGTTTACGCTATTTCCTAGTTCTAGCTCGAAATTGATTGATATAGAAGTTTAATTACATTTGTTTTGAATTTTTTTTATCATGTCCAGTAGCATAAAGTAAGCTTAAATATATTTTCAAGGAGTTCAAATTAACTTTCATGATCATATTTTCATAGGGCTTAAAATCGGTAAAAACTAGTATAATTTGTGTTTTCAATTTTTAATGAACTCTATGAAGTAGTAAATTATTTTAATGTATTTTTTATCTATAAATCAGAGCTTAATATGTTCACAAAAAGTATCTTATGAGTTTTGAATATTAATTTTATGATTAATTATAACTATGAGAATTAATATGCAAATTAGGTTAGCTAGTAAAGTTAGTGTGTTTTAGCTAGTGGATGAAGTTTCTTTAGCAAAACTAAATTTAAGTTAGACCTAATTTAATTTGTGTCATATGTTATTTAGGAAGCTTTAAAGGATTTAGATTTGAAGCTTGAGGTAAGTGGATTCTATCATAAGTAGCCGAATTGACTGTTGTATTCTATAGTTGTGATGTTGATTAATCTTTTTATTGTGGTATTGATTGCAAGTGAGTTATATTTTATTGTTTGAATATATACTTGATTGATTTGTTGTTTTATGATATTTGATGTTTTGCAAAGTATGTTATGTCATGTTATTTTTGAATGTTTCTACGCTTCACATGATCTATGTTACTTTGATTGGTTAGTGAAGCATGCTTAGGTTGAGTATGACATATATGTGTGTTACATTACATTCATGGAGTCAAGTGAAGTAGAGTCATAGAGTTAGGAAAGAATATGCTACGCATGAAATACCCAAATTAAGCAGTTATGTTATGCAGCTAGATGTATGATATGACAAGTATGGTTTCTGTTAACGGGCTGGGCCCTAGGAAACAAAATTAGTTCATGTTAATGATATTTATAAGGGGCAATTACCTTGTAAATATTACATGCGGAATTGACGGTTATGGTATGGGGTATTTCTGCTTAGCATGGCGCCAAATCAAGGATATAAGTATGTATGTAAGAATATGTAAGCAAGTACAAGTATGTTAAGGTAGATTGTTTCATGGTCTACATGTTAGGATGTGATATGCAAGCATGTAAGCATGTTGTGTGTGTTTGAGCATGAAGGTTCCTTATGATAGGAACCACTTACAAGGTATTTTTATACTACCTCTCGTGGTTTTATATTTTTCAGATAGCCCTGTAGATGATGGTGAATTCATTGAGCATGATCTTGGCATTGAAGAGGAAGAACCATGAGATGTGCCCGAAATTTTAAGTTTAATGATTTATGATCACAACTTTAGTTTATGTTTATTTTATTTATACACATTGTTTTATAATTTCCGCTGCTACAGATAAACTTTAAGTTTTATTTTTGTTGTTAAGACTTATGATTATGGAAGGATAGAGTTTTATTTAAAAAGAAAATTATGAGTTATGAGTAATTATCCCATTTTAAGTTAATTAATTATATAGAAAATTTGGGGTCATTACAGTTGGTATCAGAGCAATAAAATCCTGTAGACTAGCTTATAATATAAGCTGTAAAATAAGTAGATGTTTAGGCAAAGTAAATCAAATAGTACTTAGAATAAAGTAGGGCTTGTCTCATGCTTCGACTTCGACAATGCCAGGTATTATCTCTGCATATTCTTTTGTTGATTTACTTTCTTTATTTCATGATATATTGGTAATTTATTTTTTTGTATATTTATCTTTGAACTTGGTATAATATGATCCTTTAGAAATTAGCTATGCGTAGAAAATGTTTGACTTTATACGACTCGATATTAGTCTTAGGTTTATGATGCTTTTATTTAATATAAAAGCATCGATACTTTGAATTTAGATTTTACAAAAAAGTAGTACTTATAAGGTACCATTGTAGATATGCCTCCAAGGAATCAAGGTGGTCGTGTGAACCCTCCTCTAGGTCTAGTCATTCATTCATATCTACAGAATTGGTTAAAAAAGTTGGGTTGAACCTCAACCTGTTAGGGTATGAGCTAGTGGTATCTACTCCTCTCATCTATTGGATGCAAAACTAATTAAGTTAGACATGTGTGACTTCGACGTGATTTTGTTGATGAATTAGCTAGCTAGAAATCAAACTAATATTGATTGTAGTAAGAAGGATGTGTCTTTGAAGCTACCTACTGGTCAATCTTTCAAGTTAAGAGGAATCAAGACTAAAACCAATTCAAATGCGAAATCTGCATTGAAGGCAAATAAGTTACTATAACATGGGGCGTGGGCCTATTTGTTGAACATTGTGGATATCAGTCTAAAGACTCCTAAGGTTGACTCAGTACCAGTGGTCAAAGACTTCGCCGATGTATTTCCAGAGGAGTTACCTGTCTTCCCTTCGAATAGAGATGTCAATTTTTTCATTGACTTGTTGCCTGGGACATGCCCAATATCTAAGGCCCCATATCATATGGCTCCAGCCGAGCTTAAAGAGTTGAAGACCCAAATTCAAGAACTCTTGGAGAAGGGTTTTATTCGCCCTAGTGTCTCACCTTTGGGAGCCCCTGTTCTGTTTGTAAAAAAAAAAGGATGACTCGATGAGGCTATGCGTTGATTACCGAGAACTCAACAAGGTGGCTATTAAGAATAAATACTTGTTTCCTCAGATTGATGATTTATTCGACCAACTTCAAGGAGCAAAGGTATTCTCAAAGATTGACTTGAGATCTGGTTACCATCAATCTAGAATTAGAGACGAAGATATACCTAAAACCGCAATTAGAACTTGATATGGACACTATGAATTTGTGGTAATGTCCATTGGACTCACTAATGCCCCTGCAGTATTTATGGAGTTAATGAATAGTGTTTTCAAAAATTACCTTGATTCATTTGTTATAGTCTTTATTGATGATATCTTGGTCTACTCCAACTCAAGGGAGAAGCATGAAGAACACCTTCAGAAGGTTTTAGCAACTCTAAGGAAAAATAAACTCTTTGCCAAATTCTCTAACTGTGAGTTTTGGTTGAATAGAGTATGTTTCCTTGGTCATGTTATCTCTGAAGATGGAGTTTTTGTGGATCCATCGAAGGTTGAAGTTGTGAGTAATTGGCCTAGACCTACCAATGTAACAGAGATACGCAGCTTTTTGGGTCTTGCAGGCTACTATCGACGATTTGTACAAAATTTCTCGAAGTTAGCAACACCTTTGACTCAACTCACCCATAAGAATGCTACTTATACTTGGAACGAAGATTGTGAGACAAGTTTCCAAGAGCTAAAGAAGAGGTTGGTGACAGCACCAATTCTAAAAAAAAATTTATGGTACAAAAGGGATGGTAATCAACAGTGATGCTTCCAAGAAAGGCTTAGGTTGTGTTCTTATGCAACATGGTAAGGTAATAGCCTATGCCTCACGTCAATTAAAAAAACATGAGTTGAATTATCCCACACATGATATGGAGTTAGCAGTTGTTGTTTTCGCATTGAAAATTTGGCGGCACTATCTTTATGGAGAAAAGATTCAAATATTTACCGACCATAAAAGCCTTAAGTATTTATTTACTCAAAAGGATCTAAATTTAAGCAAAAGACGATGGTTAGAACTCGTGAAAGATTATGATTGCGAGATAAATTATCATCCAGGAAAGGCGAATGTTGTAGTTGATGCCTTGAGTAGAAATACATCTCATATGCCATCTTTTGATGTCACGTCAAAGGAACTTGGAAATGAATTAGAAGCATTTGAGGTTGAGTTAGTTTCTAAAGATACCAAAGCATTGTTAGAACATCTTACAGTAAAATCATCCCTACGACAGAAGATTATTGACGCTCAGCAAGGTGATATAAAGTTAATGGAGTTGCGAAAGTCGGTTGGCAAGGGCAACTTTACAATATCCTCAGAGTTTGCCTTATTGTTCCGAGGTAAGCTATGCGTTCCTTCAAGTCCTACCATTAGAAGGGAAGTGTTGGAAGAAGCACATAACACACCATTCTCTGTACATCCTGGTAGTACAAGAATGTATCGAGGGTTGAAACAACACTACTGGTGGCACAATATGAAGAAAGATGTGGCAAATTTTGTTAGTCAATGTTTGACTTGTCAACAAGTGAAAGCCTTGAAGCAGAAACCATCAGGTTTATTGCAACCCTTGAGTGTTCCTTTATGGAAATGGGAGGATATCTCGATGGATTTTATAGCTGGTCTTCCAAGGACTCCTAAGGGTTATACTACGATTTGGGTTATTGTGGATAGACTCACAAAATCAGCTCACTTCTTACCTAGTCAAGCTACTTATACAGTAGAAAAGTGGGCAAAATTGTATATCAAAGAGATTGTGAGACTTCATGGAGTTCCAGTTTCCATCGTGTCTAATAGAGATGCCAGGTTCACATCTACTTTTTGGAAAAGTTTGCAAAAGGCTATGGGTACTAAATTGGAATTTAGTACAGCCTTCCATCCTCAGACAGACGGGCAGACAGAACGTGTAAATCAAATTCTAGAAGATATGCTTAGAGCTTGCGTTTTAGATTTCAAAGGTAGTTGGGATACACATCTACCTCTCGTGGAGTTTGCATATAATAATAGTTTCCAGACTACAATTGGGATGGCACCATTTGAAGCTCTTTATGGAAAGAAATGTAGATCACCGGTCCATTGGGACGAAGTGGGGGAGCGAAGTTTACTGGGAACAGAGTTAATTCGAACTACTAATGAAGCTATTCAATTGATTCGTAAGAGAATGCAAACAGCACAAAGTAGACAAAAAAAGTTATGCTGATAGTAGAAGAAAGGATTTGGAGTTCGAAGTAGGAGATCATGTGTTCCTTAAAATAGCTCCAATGAAGCGTGTTTTTCGGTTTGGTAAGAAAGGGAAATTGAGTCCTCGATATATCGGACCATATGATATTTTGGAACGCATTGGTCTAGTGGCGAATCGACTAGCATTGCCACCAAACTTGTCGACAGTACATAATGTGTTTCATGGTGTCAATGCTACGAAAGTATGTATCTTCCCCTTTCAATGTGTTGGATTCTGAGCCGCTTCAGTTGAATGAAGATCTTTCTTATGAAGAGAAACCTATATGTATTATTGCTAAAGAGACAAGGAAGCTAAGAAATAGGGAAATTCCTATGGTGAAAGTCTTGTGGAGGAATCACTCAGTAGCTGCTGCGACTTGTGAATTTGAGAAGGATATTATAGAATACGAGGATCAGGTAACTTTCGAGGACGAAAGTTCTTTTAAGGGGGGTAGTTTGTAATGCCCCACATTACCAGTAAGGGTATTTTCGTAATTATATATTATTATTTGTTTATTATGATTGTTATAATTGGAGAAATTCATTTCATATATTAATAACTTATTGAATTATTATTTAGTTATTTATCCATTAGAAGAGTCAAATATTTATGCATAAAAGGTTAATTAACAAAGAATGTAACTTTAAATTGGAAGTATGATGTGGTTACTTATAAGTATAGTGAATTGTAACTTTTACCATAAGTTATATTATTTTATAAACTATTTTACTACAAGGTAATAAAAGAAGTAAACTATAATTCTTGACATTTACATTCCATAATTTATCCTAGTCAAATTAAGTAGACAAAAGAGGAGGAAAATAGTCATCTTAGTTATTAAGTTCTTTAATCTTAGTAAGTTTTTCTTAAGACATCTTTTAGACTTCCACCCAAGGTTCATTAGAAATTTATGTGGGTGAGTTGAAGAGCCAAATGACATGTTGTAAGACCTCTTGGATGTTCATACAAAGAGGAGAGGAAACACTTGGTTGCTTCAAATTCCAATGAACTTTACTCTTAAGTTCTATGTGTCCTTTCATTGTCATTCCAAAATTGTCTAAAGAAATCTCCAAGGTTTTCTCTCTAGCACCTATTCTAATTCTGTAAATCTCATCTTGAGAAAGGATCACTTGTTTTGCAAGTTGTTTCAAGTGTTGTTCTTAGATTTTACAAGATCGTTCATCGGTTGCACCAAATCGGTAAGAAATGAGTTGTTTTCCATCTAGTTTCGTAGTGATTCTTTCTTGATATTTTTCATAGATCCTAAACATGTTCATATATATCTTTTCTAAGGTATTCCAGCATCATTTGAATCTAATTAGTTGCTGGAAATTTTCCTCCATTCATCGTTTACGGTAGAGAGGAAAAACACACCATCGGTAAGCCTCTTTTTCTCTGTTGTTTGAAATCGTTTAGGGGTTCTCATGGAAAATTTTAGGTGTTGTTTTAGATCTAAAAAGTGTTGATTTTGGGGCTGAAAATCAGAATTAAAATGCTTAAAAAATAATCTTTAAAATTGCTCTAAAATGATATTTATCGGTTTACGCTATTTCCTAGTTCTAGCTCGAAATTGATTGATATAGAAGTTTAATTACATTTGTTTTGAATTTTTTTTATCATGTCCAGTAGCATAAAGTAAGCTTAAATATATTTTCAAGGAGTTCAAATTAACTTTCATGATCATATTTTCATAGGGCTTAAAATCGGTAAAAACTAGTATAATTTGTGTTTTCAATTTTTAATGAACTCTATGAAGTAGTAAATTATTTTAATGTATTTTTTATCTATAAATTAGAGCTTAATATGTTCACAAAAAGTATCTTATGAGTTTTGAATATTAATTTTATGATTAATTATAACTATGAGAATTAATATGCAAATTAGGTTAGCTAGTAAAGTTAGTGTGTTTTAGCTAGTGGATGAAGTTTCTTTAGCAAAACTAAATTTAAGTTAGACCTAATTTAATTTGTGTCATATGTTATTTAGGAAGCTTTAAAGGATTTAGATTTGAAGCTTGAGGTAAGTGGATTCTATCATAAGTAGCCGAATTGACTGTTGTATTCTATAGTTGTGATGTTGATTAATCTTTTTATTGTGGTATTGATTGCAAGTGAGTTATATTTTATTGTTTGAATATATACTTGATTGATTTGTTGTTTTATGATATTTGATGTTTTGCAAAGTATGTTATGTCATGTTATTTTTGAATGTTTCTACGCTTCACATGATCTATGTTACTTTGATTGGTTAGTGAAGCATGCTTAGGTTGAGTATGACATATATGTGTGTTACATTACATTCATGGAGTCAAGTGAAGTAGAGTCATAGAGTTAGGAAAGAATATGCTACGCATGAAATACCCAAATTAAGCAGTTATGTTATGCAGCTAGATGTATGATATGACAAGTATGGTTTCTGTTAACGGGCTGGGCCCTAGGAAACAAAATTAGTTCATGTTAATGATATTTATAAGGGGCAATTACCTTGTAAATATTACATGCGGAATTGACGGTTATGGTATGGGGTATTTCTGCTTAGCATGGCGCCAAATCAAGGATATAAGTATGTATGTAAGAATATGTAAGCAAGTACAAGTATGTTAAGGTAGATTGTTTCATGGTCTACATGTTAGGATGTGATATGCAAGCATGTAAGCATGTTGTGTGTGTTTGAGCATGAAGGTTCCTTATGATAGGAACCACTTACAAGGTATTTTTATACTACCTCTCGTGGTTTTATATTTTTCAGATAGCCCTGTAGATGATGGTGAATTCATTGAGCATGATCTTGGCATTGAAGAGGAAGAACCATGAGATGTGCCCGAAATTTTAAGTTTAATGATTTATGATCACAACTTTAGTTTATGTTTATTTTATTTATACACATTGTTTTATAATTTCCGCTGCTACAGATAAACTTTAAGTTTTATTTTTGTTGTTAAGACTTATGATTATGGAAGGATAGAGTTTTATTTAAAAAGAAAATTATGAGTTATGAGTAATTATCCCATTTTAAGTTAATTAATTATATAGAAAATTTGGGGTCATTACAGAGAGACTATGTGCTCGTGTATGGCGCGAAGGATTTGATCCTTACAGGATACACTGACTCTGATTTTCAAACCGATAAGGATTCGAGGAAATCCACATCGGGATCAGTGTTCACTCTTAACGGAGGGGCAATAGTATGGAGGAGTATAAAGCAAGGTTGTATTGCTGACTCCACCATGGAAGCTGAGTATGTCGCGGCTTGCGAAGCTGCGAAAGAGGCTGTATGGCTTAGAAAGTTCTTGACGGATTTGGAAGTTGTTCCAAATATGAATTTGCCTATCACACTTTATTGTGATAATACTGGTGCTGTGGAAAATTCGAGAGAACCAAGAAGCCATAAGCGTGGAAAGCACATTGAGCGGAAATATCATCTCATTAGGGAGATAGTGCATCGAGGAGACGTGATCGTCATACAGATCGCCTCAGAGCACAATATTGTTGATCCGTTTACAAAGTCCCTCACGGCTAAAGTGTTCGAGGGGCACCTAGTGAGTCTAGGACTACGAGTTGTACAGTAGGATAGTGGGAGAAAAGCCAGGGAAATATTTGATATGTCAGTTTTTCTCATCCCGCATGTAATACTCCACTGACGTTTTAGTCCAAGTGGGAGTTTGTTGGGTTTTATGTCCTAAAACTCGTGGTTTGTAAACTGAATGTATATTCTATTTTGCAATAAAGTTGTGATTGAGATTTATTCAGTAAAGTTGTTATTGAATAAAATGAATTGTTTTTACTTTTAACCTAACTCCAATAAACAAAGAACCCATGGCTATAGGTTGTATACTTGAACTTCATGTATGACATAATTGTGGATCAAGTTCAAGTAATAGCCAGAACGGTCTATAGTATAGGGATAAGGCTGGGTACCTTATCCTGGGACACTATTGGACGCGGCCCACTTTGTATAGTACAAACGATGTGATCCGAAATCGTTCATGTGGAGACATATGAGTGGGGGCGTCCTATGCAATGAGTTTGCATAAGATTGAACCGCGAAACAAGTCGCTCTGTCTTTATAACTCCGTTTACTGTAAAGACCGACTTTTTCATATGATGACCTAGGTAACTCGATCTGAATCCTGAGCACGCTATGAACTCCTGTTTATTTGGGCTTATCCTTTGACTTGTATGGGTGAGAGTGGCCCGAGATCGCCGACTCAATAAGCCTACCATCTTGGGGATAAGACCGGGTAGGTAGCTGGGAACATAGTCCTGCGAGATGGAATTCACTCATACCCGCTCTGAGGGATTAGTAGAGAGGTTGTTCCCTTAAGTGCTGACTCCGAGTCTTGAACTAGGGATCTCACCCTCTCATTGGCCCGAGAGGGACTTGGTATAGTGATGAGATCACATACCAATCGGTTTGGTGGTTGGACCACAAACCAATAGTTCATTAGAGGATCAGTGGGACTTAAGGAACAAGATGTAATTACGGGGGTAAAACGGTTATTTTGACCCAACTGTAATTACGAACGACCTATGAAGGATCGGCTTACTAATGATGGTTATATCAAGAGGACAGAAATATATCTACGGTGAGGAGAGTGCAACCCTTGGACTTTAGTGGAGTCTCCGGGGGTTAACGAATGTTGGTTAGCTTGGTTAAAGAGTTTGACCGGTTAATCTTGTATCGTTGGAGCTCATGATCTGTAGGTCCTTTAGGTTCTCCTGGCTAGCTCGGATTAAGCCGTGTAACAATATGAGAGAAAAAGAATTTGAATTTATTGAAATTCGGTTTTGGAAGAATGATGGACATATTTAAATATGATTTAAATATGGGATCGGTGTAAAACATGAATAGGGATTCATGTGTGATGATTCGGTTTAAGAAACCGGGATTAGTCTTATTATTTAATTAATATTTGATATTGAATTAAATAATAATATTAATTAATTAAAAAGTTTAATTAATTATAATTTATTTTGCTTATTAAAATTAATTATGAATTAATTTTAAAATGACAAAATATTACAAGTGTGATTATAAGTCAAAGTGGAATTATCCATGTTGAGTGGATTTATCCAAGTTGAGTGGGTTTATCCAAGTTGTGAAGTGGATTGTGAATCACCAACAACATGCATATAAACTCATCAATTTTGGAACACTTGGTTGAAGACTAACCCATCCAATTTGAGGTGTCATGCTAAGCAAAGACTTTGTTGCATGTGAATTGCCTATAAATTGGATGAAGTTCAAATGGTTTGAAGTTGATGAATTTTTAAAGAGTTTGAATATTTGGATGAGCATGAAGAGTTCATGTTACTTGAGAAATTAGAAAGCTAAGTGTTAGACTTCTTCTCACAAAATCCTCATCACTTTCATCTTCCCATCTTCTTCTTCCAAACTTTTTCTTTCATAAAGGAGTCCCACCACTCCGTTGCTCGGCCCGAGGATAGCGGGACTACCGGAGGTGGTTCTCGAGGAGTTCGAGGGAAGCTTCGAAGGGTTCGTGAGGAGATTCGAGCGTTGGAAGAGAAGTCTTTAGAACTACAAGAGGTATGTGTTCTAATTCCTTTTATTTCAAAGCTTTGTGCATGTTTCTTATTTAGCTAAATTGATGAAATTAGAGTGCCAATGATCCGTCTCGCTTCCGCTGCGCTACATGCGCTCCATCATTTAAGGGAGCTAATTTAAACTATCAAAGGTGTACTAAGACACTCATCCAGCATGCTCACAGATATATCACATATTGAAGTCAAGAAAGCAGCAAGATAGCAAAATTTAAACAGAACCAGCCTATCCAAGAAGTCAGCCAATAGCATGCGAAATTTAACAAAAATTGCGGACTCCGCAAAGAATCCGCAAGAAACCTACAGAGCATATTTATCAGTGATCAAGGCTCCTAGCATGCTATTTCCAGTTATCATACACTGCACAAAACAAGTAAACTAACTAAGCTAACTACTCAGAAACCATCAAACTACTAAACTAAACTAAACAATCAAAAGAACAATTCAAAACAGATCAAGCGTTCGATTAAACCAGAATTCAAAAATCACAGAAAAGTAGATTTTTTTTTCAAGAGGGATCAGAAAACTCCCTCGAATGTCGTTCAAGCTGACATTCAATCCTCCTCATCCTCATCTCTCCTTTCTCTAGGAGGCGCCCATGGCTTCAACAGGTCAGTGGGGAAGGCAGGGAAGATGCACCCCAGCTGGTCAGCCACATCCTTGTCCCTAGCTTGTGCACATTCGGCCCACTGAGCCATCTTGCGCTGTAGATCCATCAAACACGCCATGTTAAGCGATTGAGCAGCAGCCAGGCCGTCTAGCTCAAATTCCATGTTGCCCCTCCGTCGCATCCTCAAGACTGTGGGAAGTTTCAGATGACCGGTGTAGGCCAGCTGCCTCTCCTTCCTCTCTATAGGCACACCTGCACGCAAACAGAGTTTAGTAATGGTGTTTGGGAAGAAAATATGGCCCTTACCTTTCTTTGCACAGTCGGCTATGGAGGCGGAAATGACCTCACCAACATCTATGGTGAGGCCCCTCATGATGGCATACAGCAGCAGTGGTCGCCCCTGGTTGATAGTTGTTTCGTGGGTCACAGGGGAGATGCGTCTGCGCACAAACGAGAACCAAACGGCTGCCTTATCCTTGAGGGTTGCACTCATCAAGGTATGCTTCCCATTCCTTGAAATTGTCTAGGCCGCCTCAGGTTTGCCTATGATTCGCAGGGCTTCTTCTAGGACAGCCGCAGAGGGTGATTCGACGATTCTCGCATAGTCAGTGTACTTATGCCCTTTGAGAGCATAAGCTTCATTGATGGCCTTGACCGAGAAGTCGACCTCGATTCCCCTCACCATGGACAAACCATCTTCGGGGTGCGTAAGGTTGGCGTAGAAATCATACACCATGTCGGAGTAGGCGGGGATGGGCGGTCTGCACAGCTCTTCCCAGCCATGGTTGGTGATCCCTGCGCGCAAGAATTGCGGCAGGTCCGCCAGTGCATCAAGAAAACCCTTCTCATGGAGCAGGTCTCTCTTCCTTTATTCAATGCCCCTAGTCTCTGCGTCCTGAGAGACATACCTCACGGCTTGAGGTTCGTCCTCGGGGTACATCTTCTTCTTCCCCTTTTCCTTTGCCTTGGCCGATTCAGCAGCCTCAACCTTTAATTTCTTTAAAGAAGGTTCAGATCTGACCTTCTTCTTCTTGCCTCGCTTGGAGGCTTTCGGTCGTTTGGCTTTCACGATTACAGGGACCCTCTTCTTGAGGCGTGCCTTGGTGGTGATCTGCTGGAGGCAATCCCCCAATGTCTCGTCCATGAAGTCTTTGCTTCCCCCCTCCGCAGGGCTGTCAATACTGACTTCCCTCAAGGGGGAAAAGACCTCCTCGTCCTCAGCCGCCTCTTCACTTGGCACCGAGTCTTGGTGCTCTTCAGGTGGGGCTTCGTGCTCGGGCGTCTGCGGAGAAGGAGATGGTTCAGGGCTCTGTCTGGCCGTCTCATAGGATGGGCGGCCACTCCCATGACTCTCCTCGGTGGGAGTCTTTTCTTTGATCGGTGCATCCTCCACCGCCACCGTCCATTTCCTCTTCTTGGGTGTACCGACTGGTTCAGACGGACCAGCAGGGATCTCCGTCACAACCTTCCATTTCTTTCGTCGCACGGGTAGCTTCGGAGGCCGTGAGGGCTGCGCAGCATCAGCATCTGCTAAGGCAAGCAGCGCCTCCCTCGCAGCTTCTTCTGCGTCAGACGACTTCTTTTTGGGCGTGGAGCGATCGGCTCGTGTGGATACCATTTTTGTTCTTGGAAGGCCTGAAGGTAGGAGATGCAGAGAAAGAAGAAGAATGAAATCTTGAGGTCCAACGGATTGAGGAAACGTAAAGAGCAACGATCAAATGTTGGCTATTTGTACTCGAGTGCAGTCCAACGGCTATATTCTGTTGCGGAGTCAGCAAATCTACCGCAATTAAATAGCCTAGCCGTTGGGATTTCTTGATTTAAGTTGCAAGATTCAATCAACCAAATCTTTGATTTCGCCCGATCTGTCTCGTGGATCTTCTTCCCTTGATTCATCTCCTTGATCTCCTCTTAAAGATCTCCCATTTAGAATTCACCTAAATAAAACAAAAACCGTAAATAAAGTCACAAGTAAACAACTAAACACAAACCGAAAAAAATACTGGAAAAAAAAACTAAGGCATAGCCTTCTGTTGGATGAGCACAGTGGTCACTCATCCCCTCTCGATTCGATTCTCAAGCTTCAGATAAGAGGAAGGCCGAGAGTGTCTTCACATCTCCCTCCTCGTAGTAATGCTTCAATCGTGCACCATTGACCATAAACGGCTCCCCGTGCTGTAGGTTCCTAATCTCAATCGCACCATGAGCAAACACGTTAGTTATCACAAAAGGACCTGACCATCTGGACTTAAGTTTGCTTGGAAATAACCTTAACCTTGAGTTGAATAATAAGACATGCTGGCCTTTCTTAAAGTCCTTGATCCTAAGTCTACTATCATGCCAAATTTTAGTTTTTTCCTTATACATTTTGGCATTTTCATAGGACATATGTCTGAGCTCATCTAACTCATGTAATTGCAGAGACCGCAATGTTCCCGCATCGGTCACGCAATAATTCAGTTCTTTTAAGGCCCAAAAGGCTTTGATTTCCAACTCGAAGGGTAAATGACATGCTTTCCCATATACTAGCCTATAAGGAGACATATCTAAGGGTGTTTTATATGCAGTCCGATATGCCCAAAGTGCATCGTCTAACTTAAAAGACCAATCTTTTCTATTAGGTTTGACCACTTTTTCAAGTATGTTTTTGATCTCCCTATTGGATATTTCAGCTTGTCCATTTGAGTGTGGGTGATAAGGGGTTGCTACTCTATGTCTAACATTGTATTTAGCTAACACTTTTTCCATAGCTTTATTAATAAAGTGGGTTCCCTCATCACTAATTATAGCCCGTGGTGTACCAAACCTTGTAAAAATATGCCTATTAAGAAACTTAATGACTGTTTTGGCATCATTCGATGGACATGCTATGGCTTCTACCCATTTAGATACATAGTCTACAGCTACAAGTATATAAAGATTACCTGCAGATGGGGGGAATGGTCCCATGAAGTCAATGCCCCACACATCAAAGAGTTCCAACTCCAAGATGTAAGTGAGAGGCATCTCATCCTTCCGACTAAGGTTACCTGTTCTTTGACATTCATCGCAGCTGTGTGCATGGTCATGGGCATCTTTGAAGATCGTGGGCCAGTAGTAGCCACTCTGGAACACCTTTGCAGCTGTTCTTTGGCCACCAAAATGGCCACCGTAGGGAGATGTATGGCACTGCTGCAGCACAGACTTCGCCTCAGCAGCTGATACACACTTCCTTAGTAAACCATCTGTACAAGTCTTGTAAAGTGTAGGATCGTCCCAGATGAACTTCCTAGCTTCATGTAGAAACCTCTTCTTTTCTTGCCCCCCTTTGAAAGTTGGTAGTACCTGCGAGGCAAGGAAGTTAGCAATATCCGCAAACCAAGGTTCCTCATCGTTATCACGATGTGCTAACACAAAGACATGCTCATCGATAAAGGCATCAGAAATTGCTGGCTCAGCAATTTTATCGCAATTATGCCGCAATCTAGATAAATGGTCAGCAACGACATTTTCGCATCCTTTCTTATCCCTAATGTCTAGGTCAAACTCTTGCAACAACAATACCCATCTAATTAACCTAGGCTTGGCATCAGCCTTCCTCATTAAGTATTTTAGTGCAGAGTGATCGATGTACACAATGGTCCTAGAGCCTACAATGTAATTCCTAAACTTCTCACAGGCAAATACTACAGCTAGCATTTCCTTCTCCGTGGTTGTGTAATTACATTGTGCTTCATTCAAAGTCTTACTTGCATAGTATACAGGATGTGTTAGTTTATCTATTTTTTGTCCTAGCATGACCCCTACTGCATAGTCACTAGCATCACACAATATCTCAAACGGTAAGTCCCAATTTGGTCCTACTATAATAGGTGCTTTGACTAATGCTTCCTTAAGTGTTGTCCATGCTAAGAAACACTCTTTTGAGAAGACAAATGGTCTGTTAAGTCTAGAAGCTCACACAGAGGTTTAGAGATTTTTGAAAAGTTCTTAATGAATCTCCTATAGAAACCTGCGTGTCCTAAGAAACTTCTAATAGCTTTTACATTTTGAGGCTCCACTAGCTTCTCTATTATCTCTATCTTGGCCCTATCGACCTCTACTCCTGCTCTAGACACTCTATGACCTAGGACTATTCCTTCTTCCACCATAAAGTGGCATTTCTCCCAATTCAGGACTAGGTTGGTCTCCTCACACCTAGCTAGGACTTGTCCTAAGTTCTCTAAGCAATTACTAAAAGAATCACCAAAGACCGAGAAGTCATCCATAAATATTCTATCATGGATTCATCTAAGTCAGAGAAAATGGCCAACATGCACCTTTGGAATGTTGCTGGTGCATTGCATAAGCCAAAAGGCATTCTGCGAAAAGCAAATGTTCCAAAGGGACATGTAAAGGTTGTTTTCTCCTGGTCCACAGGGTCTATGGTGATTTGGTTATATCCAGAAT
Organism: Herpetospermum pedunculosum; assembly: GCA_028017165.1. NCBI lineage: Eukaryota > Viridiplantae > Streptophyta > Magnoliopsida > Cucurbitales > Cucurbitaceae > Herpetospermum > Herpetospermum pedunculosum. The sequence continues at coordinate 38,482,519 of CM051522.1, forward strand.
AACCATCTAAGAAACAGTAGTAGGCTCGGCCAGCTATCCTATCTAACATTTGATCTATAAATGGTAAAGGAAAATGATCTTTTTTTGTTTCTTTGTTTAATTTTCTATAGTCCATACAGACTCTCCATCCTGTAATAGTTCTAGTTGGAATTAGTTCATTACTCTCATTAACTACTACAGTCATCCCCCCTTCTTAGGCACACATTGAATTGGACTCACCCATTGACTATTGGCTATAGGAAAAATTACACCTGCATCTAACCATTTGATGATTTCTTTCTTTACTACCTCCTTCATGGAAGGGTTCAACCTACGTTGGTGATCTACCCTAGGTGTATGTTCTTCTTCCAACAATATCTTATGCATGCAGTAGGAAGGACTAATACCTCTTATGTCAGCAATCGTCCATGCAATAGCCTTTTTATGTTGCTTAAGCAGCAATATTAGCGCAATTTCATGCTTTTCACTTAACTTGGACGAAATGATAACAGGCAAAGTATCATGCTCTCCTAGATATGCATACTTAAGATGATCAGGCAATGGTTTTAATTCTAATAGAGGTGGATGCTCAATGGATGGTTTTAATGGATTCATGGATCTTTCAGACAAGTCATTAGTCATACAAACATGTTGAGGTTTGTCCACAGGTATATCCATTATTTCAGAAACATTTAAGTCAGTTATATATACTTGTACATAGTCATTGGCATGCTTAACTAACAGTTCATGCTCAAGTTGTTCTTCCATTAGTGAATCTACTACATCTATACTTGCACAAGATTCAGAATCAGAGGGATACCTTAGAGCTTTAAAGACACTAAATTTAACCTCCTCATCATGAACTCTCATGGTGAGCTCACCTTTTTGGACATCGATCAAGGCCCTACATGTGGCTAGAAATGGTCTGCCTAGTAAGATGGGTACCTCCTTGCCTGCCTCATAATCCAGAATGATGAAGTCTGCAAGAAAAATGAATTTGTCAACCTTGACAAGAATATCCTCAATCTTACCCTCAGGGTATGCTATGGATCTGTCTGCAAGCTGCAAGGTGACAGTAGTAGGACGTGCTTCCCCTATTCCAAGCTGACGGAATAGTGATAAGGGCATGAGATTGATGCTGGCTCCCAGATCACAAAGAGCTCTGCCCACGTGCTTGCCTCCCAACTCGACTGGTAAGGTGAAGGAACCAGGATCCTTCTCCTTCTTTGGTAGCTTGTTCTGGAGTATAGCACTGCACTCCTCAGTGAGATTCACTGTTTCAAATTCACCAATGATCTTTTTGTTAGTAATAATATCCTTCAAAAACTTAACATAAGAAGGCATAGATTGCAAAACTTATACAAATGGGATATTAACATGCACTTGCTTTAAAATTTCTAAAAACTTATTAAAGTACACTTCCTGTTCTTATTTTTTTCTCAGCCTTCTAGGGAATGGAGTTGGTGGTACATATGTAGGCAATTCAGCTCGCCTAAGGACAGGTGGAGGCCTCGGAATTTCTTCTGGTTCCTCTATGATAGGTTCCAGTCTCGCCCTTGATGTGCTTGGTGGTGGTTGATCATGGTTTGGCAGAGAATCCAGTGGAGCACTAGACTCTTCATTCTCTACTCGCTTTGGTGCTTCTGTACTGTTGCTCACCAATGGTCTCCCACTACGAAGTTCAATTGCTTGAACTTGCTCTTTTCCATCCCTTCTTGGCACTTCAGTGTCAGCAGGCAATCTACCTTGGGGCCTATTCTTCAATTCATTGGCTAATTGTCCTATTTGGTTTTCTAGGCTCCTAAGGGTGGCTTGCTGACTTTGTAGGGTTGCATCATTTTTTGCAATGTACTCCTTAAGTAAATTCTCTACTGGTGACCCTTTTGGTTGGTTATATGGCTTTTGGTACATGGTTTGGTTATTTTGTTGAGTGAAACCAGGTGTTCCACTCGGTCTTGGTTGGTTTTGAGCTTGGTTAGCATTTTGCTGCCCACCCCAAGAAAGATTTGGGTGGTTCCTCCAACCAGGATTATAGATGTTAGAATAGGGGTTGTTCCTAGGCTGCTGTTGACTCCCAACATAGCAGACTGAGGCTGGATTCCCAGGGCAGTAATCATACAAGTGCCCTTCCCCACAGAATCCACAGATTAGTGTCTCACCTTGACTATTTGGTGCGCCCATTGAAATGGCTGGTGCGGTGTTGACACTAGGTTGGAGATTGGTTTGAGCCATTTGTTTAACTAGATTGGTCAGGGCGTTTATTTGACTACTCATTGCACTAAGTGCATCCTTGTCTTGAGCTCTCCTAGGCTCTACAGGATCGTCTGACCATCTACAATGGGAAGTTGAGATTTTCTCCAAAATCTCATAGGCTTCATTGTAGCTCTTGGAAAGCATGGAACCACCACCTGAAGAATTTAGCACTTGCCTTGTGCTGGGGTTGCATCCTTTAAAGAATACTTCTATTTGGATACACCATGGAATGCCATGGTGTGGACATTTAAGCAGAAGGTCCTTGAACCTTGTCCAAGCTTCGTGAAGGGATTCATTTTCGGCTTGTTTGAACTTAATGATATCATCACGAAAGTTGGAATTCCTATCAGATGGGAAATATTTGACTAGGAATTCATCAGCCAGATCTGTCCAATTGACAATTGATCCGGAAGGTAAGGAATTTAACCACGTTTTGGCTTTATCTCTTAATGAGTAAGGGAAGAGGTAAAGCCTCAAGGCTTCTTGGGAAACTCCAGGGATGAGGAAGGTATCACTAACTCCTAGGAAATTTCTCAGATGGTTGTGGGGATCCTCGTTTTCCACTCCAAAAAATTGTCCCACAGTGGACAGCATTTGGAACATTACTGGCTTTAACTCGAATGAGTTGGCAGTAATCTCAGGGCGTATAATGTTTGGGTTAAGCTCCCCAGGCATAGGAACTAAGTATGAGAGGATGGCACCATCCTTGTCATTCGCTATTTCGATGGGGTTGCGAATGGTAGGTGCTGGATTTGGGACTGGTCTATCCATTTCTACTTGATGGAATTGCGATGACTCCGCGGAGTCAGCAATGCTTCGAGTTATAGGGGTTGTTTAAAGAGGCGTTTCTTAGCTTTGTTTCTAGCCCTAAGTAATCTTTCAGGCTCAGGATTGAACTCTAGATCGCTACTTGAATGCTCATTCATAAACTAACCCAATGGTACCTGTAAAAAGAAATGAGAATAGATTAGTTCCAATAGATATTAAGCTTTGTTTTTCTAACTTAACAAACTTCGTTTTCACTAAACAAAATCCCCGGCAGCGGCGCCAAAAACGTGTTGCGTGCTCAATGTGTAAATTAAAATGCAATGAGAGAGCACTCAGAACATGCAAGCATACATGGTCTTGTAGCAAGTAATAAGTATTTTTTCATTCGATTTCCCACAGAGATTTATTCTTAGTTACTAGCGAAGTGAAATGTTAAACTAGAAAGGATGGTTAAAGTGGGGTAGAATTGGGATTGATGTGCCTAACTAATAAGAAAACGTGCGAGATATGCAAGCATAAACAAGACAAGCAAAGAGGTGAGCTTGAATGTAGGAGAAAAAGAATTGCGGAGAAAACAATTATCTAGCAATAAAATCGCAAAACAAAAAGCTAAGAAAAACGGCTAAGGCAAAAATTCAAACTGAGAAAATTGCGCAGACAGCAATTTTCTAGCAATTGTACTAACAGCGTTTTAAGGGTAAAGTGTGGGAACAAGGGCTACTAATGACTCCTCTATAGGCTTTTTCATACGATTCTTCAGCAATAGATCAACTTATCATGCATCAAACTAACTCATTCTCATGTATCTCTCGATTTCATGCATTAGATCCTTTAGTTTACTCATGTCCAAGTAAGGCTTAAGCATCTATTAATATAAGCAAGTTAATGATTTGTGCTAGGAAAACGCCTATTCCTAGGTCGTTTTCTGGCTACCATGAAAAGCTAGCATGAATGGACGACTCTGAACTCTTACTCCTTCCAGAGGTTAGGAGTTCTTTAGACAAAATGGATGGCCAATCGAAATTGTCCGTAGGATGAAGCACACATACATTCAATGCACTTGAAGTTATCCTACATGTTGAATTCACGCACTTTTACCTATAGACTTGTCATTAGCAGACCCTTATGTGGTTTAGTTACTCATGGATGATGATGGACTGGAAAAAATAGATGGTGTAGACATGCTTAGCAGTGATGAAGTGGAAATAAAAGAGAACAGAAACAATAAAAGCAATGAAGAACTCGTGAACTAGTCAAAAACTTCTTCGATTAAACAAGGTTCAAAGCTTAACAATCAACAACTCTAAACTGATACAAACTAAACAGAAGAAGACGAAGTGAATTGTAGTAGCAAACAGAAGGGAAATAACAACAGCCAGCAACGAAAAGGGAAACAGAAAGCAGTAAAAGGCAAGTAGATGCGTGCGTAAAGCCCCTCGTCGCAAACGCCTCGGATGAAGGAAGAAGGAGAGCCTTGTTTGGATGAATCTAATCAGAAGAGAAGAGAGATCTTCTCTTCCTCCTTTCAGATTATCGACTCCAACAGCTGAGTCCTTCAAACCAACAAACGGAAGAGAGAAAAGAGCAGAAAAGACTGCGTTGAGATGGGAGTTCTACGCCTTCGAGTGTGTTTTTGTCCTTCCCCCTTGACCTCCTTTTATAGTGTTTTGCAGGTAGTCTTCAGCCAAGGAGAACCATCCATTCTGAACGACGACCTTCCACGTGGCAGCAGGAGAAAAAATGGGCGGCTGAAAGATCGTAACAAAATAGAAAACGGTTAGACAACTTAACAAATTTCACTTAAAACATTGTTGAGACAGCAATGTTTTCGCAATGTTTCTGCAATATGGAAATTTCAACTCTTTAGCTTTGTTTTTGGTTCTTTTTCCTTCCTTTTACACATAACTCCTAATTTAGCTTCATTCTATAAATTCTCATATATAAGCACATGTTTAGGCTAAATTCTACCAAAAACCCTTAAGAGTGTACACCATTCTATAGCAAATAAGTCCCTAAAATAGTCACTTTTGGAGACGTAACAGCCAACCTCACACACCCTGAAGCATGTCTGTCAACGGTGAGGGGGATAGAAGTCGACTTCTCTGCCAACGCCATCAATGAAGCCTATGGTCTCAAAGGGCATACGCACTCTGAATATGCCAAGATCGTCGACTCACCATCTGAGGCAGTCCTAGAAGAGGCCTTGCACACGATAGGCAAACCTGAGGCAGCCTAGGCGGTCTCAAGGAATGGGAAGCACACCTTGATGAGTGCGACCCTTAGAGACAAGGCAGCGGTCTGGTTCTCCCTTGTACGCAGACGCATCTCCCCAGTGACACATGAAACAACCATCAGCCAGGGGCGATCGTTGCTGCTCTATGCCATCATGCGGGGACTCACCATTGATGTGGGTGAAGTCATTGTTGCCTCCATCACTGACTGCTCACGAAAAGGTAAGGGCCAACTCTTTTTTCCAAACACTATTACTAAATTGTGCTTGCGTGCAGGTGTGCCTATTGCGAGGGATGAGAGGCAATTGGCTTATACTGGCTATCTGGAGCTGCCCACGATCTTGAGGATGAGGAGAAGGGGCAATATGGAGTTCGAGATGGATGATCTGGCTGCTGCACAGTCGCTGTCCATGGTCTGCCTGATGGACTTGCAACACACGATGGCCCAATGGGCTGAATACGTGCAAGCGAGGGACCAGGAGGTGGCTGAACAACTGGGATGCATATTCCCCACCTTCCCTGCGGGTCTGTTAAAGTCGTGGGTGCCTCCACGAGAAAGGAGAGAAGATGATGAAGATGTTTGAATGTCAGGCTGACAGGCATTCGAGGGAGTTTTCTGATCCCTCTTGTAAAAAAAAAAAAAAAAAACCTGCTTTTCTGTGAACTGTTACCCCCCCCCCCCCCTTTTAATCAATGATCTGTTTAGGTTTGTTAATTTGATTTGTTTAGAATACTGTAGTTCTGTTTGTTTGTCATCTGAGTAGTTAGCTTAGGTAGTTTAGCTGTTTGATGTAGTTCTTTATGTCTGAATATAGCATGCTAGGAGCCTTGCTCACTGCTAAAATTGCTCTGTAGGTTTAAATTGCGAATTCCTTGCGGTGTCCGCAATTTTTGTTAGTTTTCGCATGTTGGATGTCTTTTTGGATGGGCTGGCTATGTTTAAATCTCGATATTTTGCTGCTTTACTACCTTCACTATGCAATCTATCTATTGAGCATGCTGGATGAGTGTCATAGTACACCCTTGTTCGTTTAAATTTAGCTTCCTTTATTGCTAAGCATGCACCTCTGTCAGCCCTTAACATGTTGTTTTTACAAAAATTCTGCCTCTGAGTTATCTGTTATGCGAAGGTCGTTCTATGCCTAGGAGTTTTAAGTTCTACTTGTTTTGCCTTAGACTAGATGCTTCTAGGACAAGTTTGGGGGTGTGTCACCTCAGACTCTCATTGGGGACAATGAGAAAGATAAGTTTGGGGGAGGCAGCCTCTAGGCCTAGGAACATTCCTCTCTCCCTCTTTAAAAGCATAAGCATTCTTCTTCTTTAAAAAAAAAATGGAAAAGAAAAAAGAAAAAAGAAAAAGCAGAAAAATAAAAGGTAGTGTCTCTCTAAAGGATGCTGAGTAATCAGGGCCATTTGTGTAACCCACAAGTGGCACTGCATCAAAAGGCAAACCAAAAGGAGAGACTCTACCAGAAAAGAAAAAGAAAAAGAAAAAAACAAGGAAGAAGAATGTATGCCTGCAAGTTATGGCCTATGTGCTTAGGTGTCCTGTGTAATGAACTACTGATCCTTAGTTTTCTAAGCACAGGAATGTAGCTTGAAGGTATGTTAAGGGAGATGAGTGTATATCCAATGTAGTGATGTCAGGGTTTAGTTTGTTCTATGGAATGTACTACTGTTACTAGTGTGTACTAAGACTGGCATGACTCTAAGGAATCCTAGGTAGCTCAAAAATAAAAACATTAGAAGCATGTACTGAGTCTGAGTTAAAACTAGGAAGGATTTGAAAACTTAGGGATAGCTGCACAATGAACCTAATGACATAGGCAGATAAACCAGTTGTTGGGAAATTTATAAAAGACAATAGGTTCTAAAAGACAAGAGAAACCAGAATAAGCAGAATGTGAAGTTAGTTTGAACTTAGAAGAGTGTCACAGAACAGCTCTGTCTTGGATAGTAAGCCTAGGGAAGTCAGCAAGTAGTCAGATAGAGTTTAAAAGTCAAGAATTAGCAGCCTAAGTAAGCCCTTATATTGCTCGAGGACAAGCAATAACTTAAGTTTGGGGGTGTGTTACCTCTCCAAAAGTACATATTTTAGGGACTTATTTACCATGGAATCGTGTAATCTCTTAAGCATTTTTGGTAGAATTTAGTTTAATACGTGCTTAAATATGAGAATTCAAGGAATGAAGCTAAATTAGAACTTATTTGTAAAAGGAACAAAAAAGAATCAAAAACAATGCTAAAAGAGTCAAAATGTACATTGCAGGAGAATTGCTGAAACATTGCTGTCTCCGCAATGGTTATTGCGGTCACAACGAGGAATCCGCAATGTTTAAGCTGTTGCTACTAAGTTCGTCCAACCACCCGCCGTCACAGTTGCGATCTTTCAGCCGCCTAAGCTCTCCCCTACTGCCACGTGGAGGATCGTCGTTTAGAATGGATGGTTCTCCATGACTGAAGGTACCTGCAAAACGCTATAAAAGGAGGTGAAGGGTGAAGGAGAACAACAGCTCGGAAGCGTGGATTTCCCCGTCTCAACGCATTCAAAAGATCCATTTCCTTCTCCCGTTTGTTGGAACGAAGAAATCAGCCCTTGGCGTCGATAACTCGAGATGAAGAAGAGAAGATTCTTCTTCTCTTCTGATCGAATTCATCCCCAAGATCAGCTAATCTTCACCTTCATCCGAGGCGCTTGCGGCGAGGAGATCCGTGCACACATCTACTGCTTTCTGTCTTTCATTTCTGTTTGCTGCATTGTTTCAATTTGTTTCCATCTGTTCTCAGTTCTTTACTGTCTTTCGTACCTCGCGCAATATGTTTTGAACTTCAATCTAGAAAGTATTCATTTGTTCAGTTCTTTACTGCTTTACATACTGTCTCACTTTGATCTTCGTTTCTTACTTTATAAAGTTATCGTTTGAATCCTTGCAAGTCTTCACCTCGCTTCTGTTTTTCCCTTTACTGTCATTTAAGTGCTTTGAATCATGCTCAATCAATTTGTTCTTCCCAATCCCCCATTAGCCATGAGTAACTAATCACACAAGGGTCTGCTAACGACGAATCTATAGGTTAAAAATACGAAAGTTCAGCATGTAGGATAGCTTCGAATGCATTGAATGTATGTGTACTTGGTGGGACGGATTTTGAATATCCTCCATAAATTCGAGTTGTCGAGACTCGCCAAAATAAAATTTATAAGCCTATTAACCAAAGCTTTGCAGCTAGTGGTAACAGGGTCGATCCACGGAGAAGGTTGTGATTAAAATTAAATTGAACTTGAAATTAATTGATTAATTGGGTTTTTGTAACGGGGGGATGTTTAAGCATGCAAGAAAGATAATTAAAAGCTAACGGAGAAATAAAAGAGAGAGGGAGAAGAGTGCACGGTTTGGGGATTTTCGGGATTTATTTGTTAGACGTTCTTCAGCTTATCATTTAACACAATTCTAAGGCGAGCAGTTTGTAATACACACGGTCAGTTACCCGAGAAGCCCCAAGGTAACCGGCTACATAGAAATTAATTAGACCACACAGTTCTAATCAAACATTATCTAAAGTTGCATTAGGGTGATCAGCCCCAAATTGACTCTAGATAGTCACTAGCATACCGCGACAGACATTCGATCACGTAATCTAATTGCTAACTGGCTACCCGCAAGCGTTGTATGTACCCAACAACCATCATGCATGACTCGATACTCCGGTTTAATTTTATTAATCTGTGTTACTAGTCAAATAGTGAGAGGCACGGCATCGCTACTCTTTAACACTAACAAAATGCTAGAAAACACGAGCGTCAATCGACGAAATCTAACATATGCATAGGATGAAGCAAGATTAATAAATGCATACAAATCAGCCACCAAGTAGGGAACTATAGCATAGATTATCAAAGCTTAAAAATCTAACAACAAATCCCTCAAATTATCCCAAACCGTTCACCTTACCTTAGCCGTCCATGGGACGGACTGTCACTACCGCTCCAAGGAAGGCCATGGAAGTCGTCTCTAAGCTAATACAAACTAAAAGCTCCAAAACATGCCACAAATGGCGGAGCAAAAGTGAAAAACGAAGAAAAGCCGAGAGGAAGAAGATGAAAAACCGAAGAGGAATGGTGAAAGAATGCTGCAAAAATCGTCTTGCAGCCGATTTAAATCGTCGCAGCGTCGAGACGCTAGGGCAGCGTCGCGACGCTACGACCTAAGTGATCCGCGCGCGCGCCTCGCGATGGCGTCGAGACGCTAGGCGAGCGTCTCGACGCTGGCCCGATAATTCCTTGCGCGCGCCTCCTCCGGAGCGTCTCGACGCCGCAGCAGGGTCTCGACGCTTCGGCAGCGTCGATCAAGCGTCTCGACGCTGATGCTTGACGCTTGCTCTCGAGTTTGGGCTGAAAAATTGCCTCTCCTAGGCAATTTTGGTCCGGTTCTTCTTGGATTGACTTGCCCTTTTTCCGATGCACTCCCGGGGCGTTAAAACTCCGCTATTAGCTCCGAAACGGGTCCAATGGACGCATGAGCTCTTCGCCGCATTTCTCCTACAACCGAGATAAATTAAACATTTAAATGCGGAATTTAGCTATAATTATGAAGTATTTAATAGCTCCAAAATGGAGTTATCAGTACTTCATCCCACGGGCAATTTCGATCTGCCATCCATTTTGTCTAAAGAACTCCTAACCTCCGGAAGGAGTAAGAGTTCAGAGTCGTCCATTCATGCTAGCCTTTCATGGTAGCCAGAAAACGACCTAGGAATAGGCGTTTTCCTAGCACGATTCATTAACTTGCTTGTATAAATAGATGCTTAAGTCTTACTTGGATATGAGTGAACTAAGGGATCTAATGCATGTAATCGAGAGATGCATGAGACTGAGTTAAATTGATGCATGATAAGTTGAGCTACTGCTGAATGATCGTATGAAAAAGCCTATAGAGGAGTCTTTAGTTGACCTTGTTCCCTTATCTCACCTTCAAATCTTTGTTAATTTAATTGCTAGGAAATTTCTCTCTCCGCAATTCTTTAATTCTGTTTTTGCCTTAGCCGTTTTTCTCGTCTTTTACTTTCGCGATTTTATTGCTAGAACATTGCTAAGTCCGCAATTCTTCTTGCTCTACTTAATAGTTTAATCACGTTATTTGCTTTCGTTTATGCTTGCATACCTTGTTCATTCTTCATAAGTTTGGCACATCAACCTCCATTCTACCCCACTTAAGTAACCCTCTCTAAATTAACACCTCACTTCGTTAGTAACTAAGAATAAATCTCTGTGGGAAAACGAATGAAAAAATATTTATCACTTGCTGCAAGACCATGTATGCTTGCATGATCTGAGTGCTCTCGCATCACATTTTATTTACACACTGAGCACGCAACAATAGCCCTACAAATCACATCCGACAAGTGGACATCCCTAGCAGGGGGAACACTTGGCACGGGATAGCCCTACAAGTCGCAGCCGACAAGTGGACATCCCACTACCTAGTGTCACATCTCTAACTTCTTTGCAAAAGGAAAAGAAGTTTAGAAATCTCTTTTTTTTCCCAAGTCCAAAGAAGTTGAAGATGTATGCATGGGATAACCTTACAAGTCGCATCCGACAAGTGGACATCCCTAGCAGGGGCATTACTTGGCATGGGATAGCCCTACAAGTCGCAGCCGACAAGTGGACATCCCACTACCCAGTGTCACGTCTCTAACTTCTTTGCAAAAGAAAAAGAAGTTTAGAAATAATTTTTTCTTCCCAAGTCCAAAGAAGTTGAAGATGTCTGCATGGGATAGTCGTACAAGTCGCATCCGACAAGTGGACATCCCTAGCATTGGAAACACTTGGCACGAGATAGCCCTACAAGTCGCAGCTGGCAAGTGGACATCCCACTACCCAGTGACACATCTCTAACTTCTTTGCAAAAGAAAAAAAGTTTAGAAATCGTTTTTTCTTCCCAAGGCCAAAGAAGTTGAAGATGTCTGCATGGGATAGCTCTACAAGTCGCATCCGACAATTGGACATCCCTAGCAGGGGAAACACACAGCACAAAATAGCCCTACAAGTCGCATCCGACAAGTGGACATCCCACTATCAGTGTCACATCTCTAACGTCTTTGGCATGCAAAAAAAAAAGGTGGGCAAGAGTTTGGAAATTAAAAAAAAAATCAATTAAAAAAATGGTAGACGACGATGCAACCAATTCAGACGATGTTTGAGTTCACATTGTATAATGAGACGAGAATCAAACATACATCTATATTGGAAACATCAAAGGTACAAGTCAAAACTAAAGTCCAAATTACAGAATTACATTCAACAAATTACATCTAAATTACATTCCCCAAATTACGTCCAAATTCCAAATCACAAAATTACATGTAATTTCCAAGTTACAAGTTACAAGTTCCAAGTTACTATTTCTAAAGTCCTAATTCCAAATTACATGTAATTTCCAAGTTCCAAATTACAGTCTAAATTTGAGTTAAATAAAAGGAAGTAGAGATAAAAAAAAAATATACGTGTAATGGCTTAATGGTTTTCCAAATCGATTGAAGAACCAAATCAGCGGCAATCCACAAGCACAACGTACACGTTGGATAATTAAGGCTGTAAAATAAAATATTAGATCGAATTGAAGAGCTTTATAGGTTTTAATTTGTTTTTTTTTTTTTTTTCGTGCTAAAAAGAACACAAAAAAATCACTGTTATTTATGTAATTGAGTTGGTTAGAGGGGTGGTTATATACTATCTTTGATAGTGCAATATAGTTACATAATTACATTGTTGTTTTCTTATAATCGGGATCATAACAAAAACCTCCTTACCTTCAAAGTTAAGGATCTTATTATTCGTGGGGATAAAAGTATACCCTTGTATAGGTGAGGTAACATTTTCTTCTTCATGGAGTTAAGAACATGGTCATTTTGCTTTCCCCAACACTGAAATGCTCATGTAGTTGGTTCAACATGGCAGTCGAGTTGTAGATGCTCGGTCACCTCTGACCATTGTAATTCCGACCAATAGAACTGGTTTGAGCATGAAACTACGAGATGGTGATATTTCTTGGCATGCCTTTCTGGACAGTCAAAGAACACAAAAAAAAAAACAGAAGAATATTAGACATGGAGTTTCATCCTAAAACCAATTGGTGATAGGAGTAGCCCTATGTATGTTAATATTGTGAATGAGGTCCTTCATCTTTCCGATGTGGGATCCTCAACATGCCCCCTCAAGATTTGGGTTCACATTTTTGGACTGAATACCCGTTTGGGCTTCGTGTGGGCTCTGATACCATATTAGACATCATGGGGTTTCATCCTAAAACTAATGGGGTTTCATCCTAAAACTAATTGGTGATAGGAGGAGTAGCTCATGTATGTTATATTGTGAATGAGGTCCCTTCATCTTTCCGATGTGGGATCCTCAACAAAGAACACAAAAAAAAAAAAGCAAAAAAAAAAGCTCACCCTAGTCGCAAGACGCCGGCGGCGGCAGACGTAAGGCGGAGGCGTGCCGCGAAGACGAAGGCGGCGGTGGCTGAGCGGATCTTCTCACCCCATAATATACGACGGCGATGGGCGTCTTCTCATCGAACGGAGGCGATGGGCTATCTTTTCGATGTGGGATCCTCAACAAAGAACACAAAAAAAAAGAAGCAAAAAAAAAAGCTCACCCTAGTCGCAAGACGCCGGCGGCGGCAGACGTAAGGCGGAGGCGTGCCGCGAAAACGAAGGCGGCGGTGGCTGAGCGGATCTTCTCACCCCATAATATACGACGGCGATGGGCGTCTTCTCATCGAACGGAGGCGATGGGCTGCGGATCTTCTCACTCAGCGTCGAACGTACGGAGGAGATGGGCTGCGGTGAAGCTGCGCGGATCTTCTCACTCACAAAACCAACGGCGAGGGGCGGCGTGCGATGGACTTTCCTCAGCGAGCGGGAAACGACGGTTGAGTGAGGCGATGGGCTTCGGAGAGCTCCTCCCTCACGAGGGCGTACAGTAAGCGCGTGTGGCAGCGGTGGACGGACGGCTGGTTCCTCCCTTGGGCTTCTTCTTCACGGCTAAAAGAATTAAATTTATTTCATTTTTAAACAAAGAGATAGAAGAAACCCTAAAAGCGAGGAAAGGATTAGGATTTGGCATTGCATATGAAGTTACGAAGATGTCGTCCACTTGATGATTTAAGGAAAATTTATTCAAAATTAACATGGGAGGATTTGAACCCACTTTGCAGTTAAGGTTGTACATGCTCCACTTTGCCAAATAAGCCTTGTTGATATCAATTCACATTAAATTATAATGTTTCGTTCACTTTGAGGTTGGAATTCTAATCCATACTTTAAATTAAAATTCGGGCATATTCTAGTTCATCCTGAAATCATGAATTGAGTTCAAATTTAAGTAAAAATTGGTCGAAATCCTAAAATTATCTCAAATCAAATTTTCAGCTTCTACTTCGAGTTCAAGTCAAATTTTGAATAAAATCTAAAATTTTCTCGGAATTAAGAAATTGGGCATATTCTAAATTTTTTTCTCGAGCAAGATTTAAATGCAAAATTTATCTAAGTTCAAGTCTCAAATCGAAATTGGTAATTTGGATATACTCCAAATTTTATCGCACGTCGAAATTAGAGTAAAATTCAAAGTCAAACCCTATTCAAAATTCACATAAAAAAAATCTTTGGGCAGACACCTAATTCTACTCCACATTCAAAATAGAATTAAGGTAGAACACAAAATCTACTGAAGTTCAAGTCAAAGTTGCTGTCAAATAAGAAAGATCAAAATTATGACTCAAATTCATATTTTGATCAATTGACATAGAAAGATGTGTCAATTAAAATAATGGATTTATGAACCAAATTTCATATTTCGATAAAATTGACATGTCAAGGCGGAGTTGAAATTAGGAGCAACTATCCTACATTTTGATTTCGAAATTTTACTTTTTCGAGACTCACCCACACATACTTGTGCATAAATCTCGAAAAATGGGGCATTTGTTGACCAAGAAATTTTGGCCAATCCGCGGTTGTCACGTCATTATTCACAAAGCGATGACAAACTTACATCTGGGACGAATCTCAAATCGACAAGTTTCTCAGATTAAATTTGAAGATAAAATTGACGAAACTCAAGAAAACGTCATGTGTCTTCATCATGATCATTTGATCAAATAAACTTAACCGATCAAATTGAGTCATATTGCAATTGGGCTCAAATCAAATTGGCCCAGAAAGCTATTCAAACGGCAACTTGGCCCAAAGCCCAAACCCATATGACTAGGCCCAAAATCCCATTGGGCTCAAGCCCACTATTTTCCCATGAGAACTCTATAAATAGAGAGTTCATCCTTCATTTGCAAGGTTTAGAAAATTTCTACTCCTAAGAGCTCAGAGAGAATTCACAAGCAACGAAGACTCCCTGAATCCTTGGAAGACTGAACACTCCATATTTGAAGACTTTACCTCTTCGAGAAGCTGGGGATTCAATCTCGAGAACAAGCTGCGAAGCCCTCGAGTAAAATCCAACATCGAGAACAAGCTGCAAAGCCCTCGAGTAAAATTCAACATCGAGAACAAGCTGCAAAGACCTCGAAACAAATCCAACATCGAGAAGAAGCTGCAAAGCCGTCGAAACAAGTCCAACATCGAGAACAAGCTGCAAAGCCCTCGAAACAATTTCAACATCGAGAACAAGCTGTGAAGCCCTCGAGATATAATTTATATTTGAGAGAGAAAGAATCAGAGGATAAACATTAGAGATTGTAATCCACTACGCACTGATGCATACATATACATACAAATCAAAGTTCATTTACACGTGCCGAATTTCTTTTTCGTTGAAATCTCGTGTGAACAGTGTTGAACAATAGATTTTTTTTGTTATCAACTTTGATTTATACTTGTTTTGAATCGGTTCTTCTCTTTTAAACTTTGGGTGACAAGAGGAGTAGTGGTAATTTTGAAGAACAATGAGGTTGATCTTAAGAGAATAAAGTTGCGATGTTCGGGATCCATGTGTGGTTCTCAAGAAGATTTTCGTTCGTTTTAAATTCTAAGGTGTCATTTCTCTCTCTTTATCATCTATGCTTGTTTTCCCCCTCTTGTGATTAGAATTTTTTTATTGTTCAGTTTGATGATGAAGTAAAAAGTATTGGGTTTAAGTTAAGTACAAGGTATTTGCATCTAGTGGATTGCAATTCCAATTACCTTGTAATTGAAATTGGTACTTGTATTTGCAATAGTGAATTGCATGTGCCTTGTATTTGTTATTCAATGATTTATCTTGTGTTAGTCATTGAATGAATTGCAATTCTTAATTACATGGTACCAATTACCCTATATGTATTTCCAATTCCCTTTATCAATTAACTTGTGTCTATCAATTATCCTCATTCAATGATTTATTTGTGTTTGCAATGCACTGAAATTTGAATTTAGTTTCCATTTGACCTCTATGTCTTAAGATTTCACACTTTTTACCCATGAGATTTCATTAATGCACACTTTTGGTTCTAGGTGTTAACTTTCAGTTACTTAATTTAAAATAACTTTAAAAGAATTATGATGTTGAATTTTGTAAGTTAATTAACGGGATGTTTGTTGGGTTTTATGTCCTAAAACTAGTGGTTTGTAAACTGTATGAATGTATATTCTATTTTGCAATAAAGTTGTTATTGAGATTTATTCAGTAAAGTTGTTATTGAATAACGTGAATTGTGTTTACATAAACCTGTACCAATAAAAAAAAAAGAACCCATGACGACAATATGAGTACTTGAACTTCATGTGTGACATGAATGTGGATCAAGTTCAAGTAACAGCCAAAACAATCTATAGTATAGGGATAAGGCTGGGTACCTTATCATGGGGACACTATGAACACGGCCCACTTTGTATAGTACAAAAGGATGTGATCCGAAATCGTTTCATGTGGAGACAATTGAGTGGGGGCGTCGTGTGCAATGAGTTTGCATAAGACTGAACCTCGAAATGAAGTCGTTATTTCTTTACAACTTTGTTTACTGTAAAAACCTACTGTTTCATATGATGACCTTGGTAACTTGATCTCAATCCTGAGCACACTATGAACTCTTGTTTATACGGGCTTATCCTTTGACTTGTACGGGTGAGAGTGGCCCGAGATCGGCGACTCAATAAGCCTATCATCTTGGGGATAAGACCGAATAGCTAGTTGAGGACATAGTCCTGCGAGACGGAATTCACTCCTACCCGTCTTTAAGGGTTTAGTAGAGAGGTTGTTCCCTTAAGTGTTGACTTTGGGTCTTGAATAATGGGCCCACCCTCTCACTGGCCCAAGAGGGATCTGAATTGCTGGTTGGACCACAAATCAATGGTTCATTAGAGGTGTCAGCGGAACTTAAGAAACAAGAAGTAATTACAGGGGTAAAACGGTATATTTTGACCCAACTGTAATTACGAACGACCTGTGGAGGATCGACTTACTGATGATGGTTATATCAAGAGGACACAATATGTCTATAGTGAGGAGAGTGCAACCCTTGGACTTTAGTGGAGTCTCCGGGGTTAACGAATGTTGGTTAGATTGGTTAAAGAGTTTGGCTAATTAATCTCGTATCATTGGAGCTCATGATCTGTGGGTCATTTAGGTTCTACTGGTTAGCTCGGATTAAGCTGTGTAGCAATATGAGATTTTTTTTTTTGAAGTGATTCAAATTCGGTTTTGAGAACGAGGTTTGATATATTTACATATGATTTAAATATGGGATCAATGTGGATCAAGTTCAAGTAACAACCAAAACAATCTATAGTATAGGGATAAGGTTGGGTACCTTATCCTGGGGACACTATGAACACGGCCCACTTTGTATAGTACAAGTTCTGATTTCATATAAGTTCTGATTTTTCATATAAGTTCATATAAGTTCTGATTTTTCATATAAGTTCATATAAGTTCTGATTTTTTGGAGACACTAGGGACACTAGGGACACGACCCACTTTGGGGACACTAGGGAAATTTCATATAAGTTCTGATTTTTTTTTTCTTTATTCTTAAGATTTTTTAAGTCGATTTTGTACGATTTTTAATTTTTGAAACGAGTAAAAAGAGGGAGAGAAGAGATTTAATTTTTGGAGAAAATTTTGGAGGAGTGAGAGTAGTTTTTTTTAAATTATAAAATCTTATAAATTGAAGTGAGAGATTGAGATTTAAGGGAGGGTAAATATGGAATGTAAAAAATAGGAGAGAGAAAAATTAAACTAAAAAGGGACATATATCACCACTTTTTTTAAAAAGAGACATCTATCAATATTGATACTTTAAAAGGGTCATCTGTCTCATTGCCTCTATTATTAAAGAATAGCCAATTTTTGTCTTACGATTTAATTCAGGATACCAATTGATGATTGATCTCAAATATAATTTTGCCGATTTGTGAACAACGACGTAACACTTATTGATTGATCGAAATTTCTCAGTCAACATTATACTTTGTTCGGTGTGGTGTGATTTATCTGTAATCTGCCTATGACTAATATATAAGGGAAATTGTAGTAAATGACAATCTAAGACTTATTGTTTGCAAATATAGCATGTTTTTAAAAATTTTGCGGATATAGCAATTTCTATCGCTGATATCTTATGACTGATAGAAGTCTATCACTGATAACCTCAATTTTTTATAGATTTTTGTCAGTGATAATAGTCTATCAGAGATAATAGTCTATCACTGATAGAAGTCTATCAGTGATATAATAAAGTCTATCAGTGATAGAAACGGGTTTTTTTGCCATATTTGCAAAACATTTTAAAGTTTGCTAAATTTGCAATTAGTTTGGGCCTGATTGCTATTTGTGCAACCAGCCCAATATATAAATACTAAATGTTCATTTTTATTTATTTACAATATAATTACTATTATTATTATTTTTGTTGCTTAATATCTAATTTGTTCTTCATTTACCTTTGGATGTGCTTTCTAAATAAGTTATTAATTTTTTTTTTTAAATAACTCTTAAATTTTTTAGGTTGCCAACGGAACACAACTACTCATATATTGCTAAAAAGTATATGCCAACATGAACATGAATAAAATTCAACTAACATAATGTACATTACCTAGTTTACCTTTAATTAAATTTTAAGATAAAGAATTTTTTATCCCCTATAAATATTTTGTAAAAAATATTACATTGAATTGCAAATTCATTCTATTTTTGCAATCTCGACGATTGAATAATAATAGGTTATTATGATTTCGAGAAAGCCGCTATGGTGAAATCAGTAGACACGCTGCTCTTGGGAAGCAATGCTAGAGCATCTCAATTCGAGTCAGAGTGGCAGCATGCCATTTTCTTATAAAAAAAGTTCTGACGGTCACAAGATTTAAATCTGCCCTCCCCACAAAAAAAAAAAATTGTAATTTATGGGTAATCTCTACAAATAGCTATAATCTATAATATATAAAAAAAATTATAAACGTTGTTTTCCTTTTTGTTTTTATTTTTTATTTTTATTTTTATTTTAAATTAAAATAAAATTGTTGGCAATATGAAGGAATACTATTTATATATTTACAGAATTCCTTCAACTCAATATTTTATATCGAACAACCGAGTTATAATATATCGATAAGAAACTAATGATATTAAAGTTCATATGCAAGGATTAAAAAGTAATGTAAAGCTCCCAAACGCATTTTGTTTTTGGTTTTTAATTTTTGAATTTTATATTCTATGCATGCTCATTTTCCTAACATACCCCAGCAACAGTGGAACATTATTCAAATTTCAAACTTTGAGTTTCAAACTTCAATATGCCTATCCCATTTAAGTTTTTTACCTGGTATTTTACAGCTTTTTTTCCCACTTCCCGCTATCAATAACAATACTACTCAAGGGGGCTTGACTTTTTCTTTTTCTTTTTTGAATCTTTGAGATTAACAACCTAAGATTCTTTTGAATCTTTGAGATTAACAACCTAAGATTCAAACCACTGATCTTCTGGTCGAGAATCTGTCTTCACACGTGAATGCTCAGGTTGGACTCAAAGAAAGACTAATGAATGTATTTTACAGCATAATCTATCTAGGATTTTATGATTGCAAAATGACATCCAAAGCTACGGAAGAATTTCCAGTACTACAGCAGTACGCATAAAATCAGAATAACCAGCACCACAAGCGCATGCGCACACACATAGGAGGGAGAGAATGGTAAATTCAACTCCTATAATACAAAGAGTAGTAACAACCATGGCCCTTTGTGTATGGCGTAAGCTTTTTAAAAAAAAAAAAAAAACAGTAGAATATTATCCTAACTAAACTTTTTACCCAACGTACGAAAGGTAAATGGAAAGTGCAGAAAAACCACAAAATACAGAGAGTGACTACTTACACAAGTCTCCAACTATGTTTCTTGTCAGTCCCAAGTAACAGAGATCATAGAATTGGTAAGCCCTGATTCCTCAAATGTCATTTGGGTATCATAGTCCAGAGACTTTGTTGCTCCTGGTATTGCATGTGTCAACTTGAATGGTTTTGTCTCACCTTCCTCTAACTGAGAAGAACAGAAAGACCAAAGCAACTGCAACACAAAAACGCCCTCAAGGTTAAAATGGAGGACGCAACGCAGTAGTTGAAAAATCTGACCAACTCAAACCAAATCATAAGAATCGGATTGAATTATAAGCATGTTTGTTTGGATTGAGTTGCGTTGGATTCAATAAATATTACATATTATTGATGGTTGTGCTTGAAAAATCATATAAGTACCTAATATTCTAATGTTTTCGTGCTTCTTTGAAGCTTGAATAATTTATAATGTTTAAGTATCTATAAGGGCATGTTTGGGAGTGATTCTATAATGGTTAAAATCACTTTTGTCAAGTTCAAAATCATCCTGAAACATGCTTTTAATCATTCGAAATCAATTTTGATGCTTTGAAAATTGGATTTAAAAGTGTAAAACCAAACGTTAAACTAATTTCAAATGATTTAAGACATATTTCGGAGTGATTTGAACATGAAAAAATTGATTTTAACCATTTCATATTCATTCTCAAACATGCCTATAGTGAGACAAAGGCAAAAGAAAATAATGAAACTAACATTTTGAAGCACGACCCAAGTTTGTGAATCATATAACCTAGAAGAAATTTAGAATGCAATTGCAGCTCTTAAGAAACAGTATTACCTGGATTGGATCGGTTCGGAGGAAATTCCTTTGGCATCTACGTCCATTGGGAAGACGGACTCCGATCCTGCAAAGAAGATTTCTATCACCTTTGGGTTCTTCAGGCAATGGTGGATAAGTTGGGCGCTTCTCTTCTTCCTTCTCAGTATCTTTTGCATCCTTATTATCCTCAGAAGACAATTTGATTGTTTCCTTCATGCCTTCTAGAGAAACTGCCAATGCACGTTGCACCTCCTCATCCTCCTCATAGTCCTCTTCTGCAGATAATTATGAATAAAACATTAAGTTGATATCATATGTATATATGTATATATATATATATATATATAAATTAAGGAGAAGGAAAGAAACTGGATTGGTGAAAGGTTGCAATCATAAGCTCAAATTCAACAAATATAATCTTGGAATCTTACACCCTTCCCCAACAAGACATACTACAAAAAAGAACAGATATTTCATATAACTGTTCCCTCTCAATTTAATTATCCCATATCCTCCATCATCCATCATCCTAACTTAAAGTGAACTTTATAAGGAAAAAATAAATACAATTTTCTTGGAATATGAAATTTACAAACAGAACAAATCATGAAGACTTTCTCCATCATGATCATTTGTTCCTCTCCTACTATTTTAGCTATAGTCATAGAGGCTGGTTTTGTTTGTTGAGTCTTTTCAACATCTCAATTTTGCTTCCCCAAATGCATTGACGATTGGTGATTGGTAAGACGCAGCTCTCTCAGGTTGGTCATTGGTGGTTGAAAGGAAAACAAGTCCTCAGGAAGAGTGTCATTAGAGCTTTACTCTGGCTCATTTGGTTGGAAAGAAACTAGAGAATTATTCCTGATAAAGAAAAATCCATAGATAGCTTTTGTGGTTCTGTCTATTATTTATTGCCCTTCACAAAAAGCCTTTTTTTAACTAACCAAGAGAGGAAGATGACTCCATGCAATAATTTTCTTTGGGCAGGGCTCTCGTCTACCCAACCATCCCTTGTGAACCTTGACTAAAAAGAAACCATTTGAATACAAAGTCAACACCCTATTATCATCAACATGATTTAAACCAAGCAGTTTTACCATCTCTAACAACCCCCTTTAGCTCACTTCCTTCCCTATCTTTTGAATTTCTTCATGTTGAGATATTCCAACTTCTTATTCTCGAGTCCTATCTTAAAAGTGAAAACTGATTTGAACTTTCCTTTTACCACCTCATGTTGACAACAAAGTATGGTTGCAAACAAGGTTTTTGGCCCTCTATGTACCTTGGTCTTCCCTTGGGTGGTGGCAGCATGTTTTAGAAAAAATACACCACAAGCTTCCTAGGTAAAAATATGTCTTTATTTCAAAAGATGGTAGGCATGCCCTTATACAAGCAACTCTCTCTAATATGCCTACATAGCTTTCTTTGTTTAAAATTTTTTGAACAAAAAATAAATCTTGTCATTGATATAATAAAAAGAGACTAATGCTTAAAGGAAACAAACACCATAAGGGAGTAAAGAAAAACGAAGTAAATTACAAAGGAAACATAAAGGCATTTTAATTAAGACAAATATCCTCTAAAGAAAAATCGGCAAAGAGCTTTGAAAGAGAACACCAAGAAGGAGCTTTGAGACGAGCTGATTCGAAAAATGAAGGGAGGTGCTTGCAATGAAAGACACGTTGATAAGCTTACTATAGAGTTCTCTATTTAAAAATCGGCAAAGAGCTTACAAAGGTTGCATTTCCATGGATAAGCTTATTATAGATTTCTTTTGGGAAGGCTCTAAAGGCGATGGAGGTTTGCATGACATAAACTAGATGAAGACTCAACTTCCTCAACTCATGGGAGGTCTTGGTATTGGTAATTTTAAGCGAAAGGAATGAGGCCCTCCTTGCTAAGTGGATTTGGAGGTTCTTTCTCCTTCGTGGTGTGGTATGTGCTCCTCGAATGAAGAACATCCTTGTCATTTGTTTGCCTACTGCCTGTTTGCTCAACGTTATTGGCTCCTTATGTTTGACGCTTTTGGTTCGTCTATGGTTATGTCTGGCACGATTTACTATATTCTTACATCTATTTTTGTGAGTCATCCTTTCCATGGTGTTAAGAAAGTTTTATGGCTGGCGATCAACACGGTTTTCTTCAGGAATCTTTGGTGTGAGCGAAATGGCAGAATTTTCAGGGATACCTCAGACCTTTGATCACTTTATGGATTTTATTTTATCCAACGTTTTTTATTGGTGTAAATGCAAACACCTCTTTAATGCTTATAGTCTTATTTCTTTAATTTCCAATTTAAAAGCTATCTTGTAATTTGCCTATTGGTGTTTGGGAGTCTTCTATCTCCCTTATTTCATTCATCAATAAAATATGTGATAGGTATGCTATTAGGAAGGAATTAGGGCATAAGGGTATATTAGTAATTAGTTATAGTCTGTTAGGATAATTGATTATAAATAGAGGGACTAAGGAAGGGGAAGTATAAGCAATATTTGGTGGTAAAATAGGGCTTGAGAGCTATCTCAAGAAAGGGAGGGTCCAAATACCTCGAACACTTGGTTTATCTTGTATTTCCGTTTATGATTACATTACAATATAGTTGGGTTCTATCAATATGTTTCACATTCTCTAAAAAAAGAAAAAAAAATGGGATATTTAACTGCCAATGACTCTTCATCTACCCATACATCCTCAGCTGTTAGCTGACTTTGTTTGGTTAGTTAAAGTAGGTGAATCAATAGTTACAAGTTCAAATAGCTGTTTGGTTAGTTGAAAGTTGCTTCAGATGACATTAAATCACATAATGGAATCTGTTTTTATTTTTTCTTTCAATGGAAGCTTTTTTATCTTCAGTTTTTGGATGAAAACGGGGGAAGCAAAAACAAACAAATAGCAATTAAAACTATCAAATTTAAACTAAAATAAAGCCGTTATCAACATTCTGGCACATTTACAATCCCATCAGACAAGAAAAGACAAAAAGAATAACGGTTGGTTCTTTCCTTTATTAAATAGGAGTATCTTCATATTTATAATATTAGCAATTATCTTTTATTATTTTCCTTTTCTAATTTAGGTTTATTTCTTAATGTATTATGGGTTTCTCTTATTTCTTAATCTCCATGGATTATAGATTCTGGAGCTTCTGATCATATGACTAGTTCCTCCCGATTATTTGAATCATATTTCCCATCATATTATAATGAAAAAAATTGAATTGTCGATGGTAGCTTCACTTCCATCGTAGGAAAATGAAATATTCATTTAAATGACCATATTACTTTACATTCGGTCCTTCATGCTCCAAAATCAGCCTGTAATTTGTTATATGTTAGTAAAATCTCTAAAGATGCTAATTGTCATATAACATTTTTTAGATTGGGAATCGATGGACTTTCCATAGGACCCATTTTATCTTTCAGGATCAAGACTCGGAGAAAATGATTGGACGTTCTAAGATGCTTGATGGTCTCTACTACTTTGAGAAATCGCCCGACTAGTCATAAAAATGCTCAGGGCTTTAGTAGTATTAGTTCTCCTTCGGTTAAAGAAACCATAAGACTTTGGAATCATAGGTTAGGGCATCCTAGTTTTTTCTAGTTAAAACATTTGTACCAGATTTATTTAAAGGAATTGATTGTTCTAGTTTTCATTGTGAAAGTTGCATATTTGCCAACAACAAAAACCATTGTTCCACATACACCCCCCAAAGCCTTGCAAGGCTTCTAAACCTTTTTATTTAATTCATAGTGATGTTTGGAGTCGTTCTAAAATTTAAACTCATAGTGGAAAACGTTGGTTTGTTACTTTTATTGATAATCACACTCGTTTAACTTGGGTATATTTGTTTGAACCATATGATTGAGACTCATTTTCAAACTAAAATCAGCATTCCTCGTTCTGATAATGGAACTGAGTATTTTAATGAATATTTAAATGAGTTTTTAAAACATAAAGGAATTTTTCATCTATCCACTTGTTGGGACACCCCCAACAAAATGGCATTGCTGAAAGAAAAAACAGACATTTACTTAATTTACTCATGCTCTTATGATCTCTATGCATGTTCCTAATTATCTGTGGGGTGATGCAATTCTCACCGCTGCTTACCGTATAAATAGAATGTCTACCGAAACTTTAAATTTTAAAACTCCTCTACATTACTTAAAAATCTTTTTTGGATTTTTTCCAAATGTCCGCTTGTTTTCTGACTTGCCACTAAAGGTTGACAAACATCTGCATATGTTCGTATTCTTAATCTTCATCGATCTAAACTTGATCTTTGTACTATTAAATGTATTTTTCTAGAGTATGTTCCCACAAAAAAAAGGTTATAAATGTTGTAATCCTATAACAAATAAATATTTTGAAAGCACGGGTGTTTCGTTCTTAGAAAACCAACCCTTTTTTAGCCCATTCTCTTCAAGGGGAGACATCCAATTTAGAAGATAATATTTGAGATTTAAGTTCAAGTCCTCTCCCCAACATCATTTATGTTCCGGATATGAGTTCTAGTCCTTCATTGCCAAGTATCAAAAATTCTTCTTTAGGAGAAGAAATACTACAGGTGATTTAATGGATCATCATCTGGAACATCAGGTTTATACTAGAAGAGCATTCAATCAGAAGAGCATTCAATCAAAAGAATTCAGACCATCAAGTAGACTTAACACAAAACCAACCTACCCTAACAAATGATATTGAAGATTCAGGTAACAGATCCTTTACTCCTACTTCTACTATTCATAACTCTTTCTGAAAGGTACTCGTAAGTGCACCAAATACCCTATTGCAAACTATCTCTCTTATCATAGGTTGCCTGATAGTCATAAAGTGTTAGAATTTCTAGTATTTATAATTATGTAGATATTAGTCTTTATTGACTTTCTTTTACTTTCCTTATTGTATTAGGTCTTTCTCCTATCAGAGTTATGTCCCTGACTTAACCATGTTTGTAAAATCCTCGAGTGTCGAATAAAGATATTGATGAGCTTCCAATGACATAGTCATAATTAGAGTCATAGTAAATCCGTAGTTGAGCTTTGCGGCTAGCTCAAGTGTAATTCGGATGAATGACTATTTGAGGGTCGTGGTTGAGCTTTGCTGCTTGCTCAAGTGTAATACAATCCTATCTGAGGGGAGGTCGTGGTACTTTGTTCGAGGGGAGGATTGTTGGGAACAATGTAGGCTTAAGTATGGTACTTTGTTTGAGAGGAGGATTGTTAGGAGTACAAACGGTTGGTTCTTTCCTTTTATTATTTTCCTCTTCTAATTTAGGTTTATTTCTTAATGTATAATGGATTTCTCTCTTATTTAAGAGACTCATCTTTGTATTATTAAATGAAAATTAAGAGAATATATTTTCCAAACTTGAAATTTTGACCCAACATTATGTAAAAAATAAAAAACTATACCTTTAACTTTCGATGAAGGAACTCATATTTATAATATTAACAATTTTCTTTTATTATTTTCTTGTTTTAATTTAGGTTTATTTCTTAATGTATAATGGGTTTCTCTTTCTTATTTAAGAGACCCATCTTTGAATTGATTAAATGAAAATTAAGAGAATATATTTTCCAAACTTGATATTTTGAGCAATAACTAACCAAACAAAACATTATGTGAAAAATAAAAAACTATATACCTTTAACTTTTGATGGAGTCAAGGAACTCTCCCTTGGACGTTTATGAGATAAGGTAACATGATGATCCTTCGGACCTCCATCCATGAAGGGCAATAGATCCTGCAGGATACAAGATACCTTTTTTCAGATGAACCAAACCCATTATTGAGATAGGTATAATTAAAATCTCTAGAATATCCACCTCAAGTAAACGTTCAGGTTGAACCATTCCAAACCAAGAATGCATTTTTTGCCCTGTGATGGGGTCAATGACAAGAACAGCAGGAATTGATTCTAGTTTATAATATGTGGAAACCTTTTGACCTTCAGTTGAATCATCATATACCTGTGTTAACAGGATATTATTAAAAAATGAAACTGAACACAACCCAGAAACACTAATGTTATAATACAAATGGGAGAAGAAAAAAAAGTGAGACAAATCTCTGTTCAAAACAGCAAAATTTCCATTAAAAGACGGCTTTGTAACTGATTAAATCTCTCTTAATGAAAAAAAAAAAGGAAAAAAAAAAAAAGAGAGAAAAGATAATATCTTGCAGAAGAGCACCCACTATTTTGCTTGTCTAAACTGTGCTGATGTCTAAAGACCTAAAATTTAGGGAAAGAAAACAAGATAGTCGCATTGCAGAGGTCGGGTGTTGGGATATGTGAGGCTAATGGATAAAGGTTGTTTCTCAAGAGATAGTTGTTGGTGGTTCAGACTTTTGAGTTTTTGGCTTGATTGTTGCTGTAAAGATCTCGGAGTGAAGAATTTGGTGGTGGTTAAGGAGTTGTGGTTTTTCTCTGATACTTGGAGATTGTTGAAGTGCGGCTATCTCAATTCCAGCTTTTTGAGGCTCTTGGTTTCGAGGATGTGCTGCATGGTCTTTCAACATTTTGTGGCCTTGGCAAGTTTGGTTCTTTCGTCTTCAAGTTTTTGCTGCGATTGGGGATGAAGTTGTTTTGACGGTAGTTAGTTTTTATTTGGTGCGCTGCTAGTGTAGTGGCAGTCAAGTATTTGTTAAGTTCTTAGTCGATCTACTTTTGTTGGTCAGTTTAGGTTTGGTTTTTAGTTCAAGTTCATGGGTTTTGAGTCTTGTATTTAATTAGAAGTTTTTCCTTCGTATGTAAAATGAAGATACTCTTATGTAACTTTTTAATTAAATTTCATTAACGAAAAATTATTCTGTTTCCTTTTTTCAAAAAAAAAAATGCCGCACATCAACTTTTATACAAAGTGTTGAGAGGCCATGTGCTATGAGTGCAAAAATGATTTAATTCCTAGAAAAAAACTACAGAAAGTAGGAAGTATAAGAAAATTGTGAATCTACCCTAGAATGAAGCTGACCTGCCAAAAAATAAAATTGGTAGTAATGGTTTGAGAAACAGCTTCATTTGCCCATGTATCTCGGTTAAGCTACACAAAGCAAAATAGTAATCCCAAGTAAGTGCATATTAAAAAGGAAAACAAACTACCAAGACAGGAATCACAATGGCAGAAAATATTACCATGTGCGAGCTGAATTCCTTGGTGGACTGCAGATTTACAATCAGCCACTTGTCCTGGACGCAGGCAGCACCCTTTGCCTGAAGAAGATAAAACCTCCCGTAAATTGAAGAATGGCATAAATGTACAAAATTTGTTGAATAAATACAAAACTGCATCATTACATTTCATAAAAAGAAAAATGCTTGGATTCTTAAAGAAACTTATATCAGAAGAATGAGCACCAGAATTAATGAAACTAAGTTTGAAATAAAATTAAAACTAGCACATTTAAGAACTTCACAACCAACAAATTACCAAATGTGACTACAAATCTCACAATCACCATAGATTTTATCCAGAAATCTAGGTCCTTACAGTCCATCCACAGTGGCGTGTACTTCCCAAGCAGGCATCAGAGGAGCTAACTAAAGGTATTCGTTCACCAAGAGGATATGGCAGAAGCTTGTTCCTAATCATACTCTCCATGGTGCAATGAAAAAACTTAACTTTCTACAAGGCTTTAACCTGCCAAAAGCTTTTCAACGGAAAGGGAAGGTACATGGGCAAACAAACAAATGTACATGTCAAAACACTCCAAGAGCAAAATCTTACCACCCCTATAGGCTATAATCAAGAAGCTAACAAAGCCCCTCTAAGATAGAGAGAACAAGCGACAACTCCAACAACTCTATCACTTTGCACTCTCGTTTGGAAATTGAAAGAAGCGCCCTAGAATACCATAAAGAACTGTTAAGGTGCATCCAAAACTTCCACACCCTTGAAGATTCTTGTATTTCTCTCAAACCAAATATTCCAAATAATAGCAACCAAAGTCCTCAGTCGCACCTCTGCAAAGGATGCAACACTGCAGACCCGTGACGAAATCCTCGAAACAAAATCTAACGTTAATTCTTCCGTGAAAGACCGAACAGGTAAAAAACTTCACCTTCTTGGAAATTTTTACATACCACAGTAGGAAAAAGATCGAACGAATGGAGGCAAAGGAGAAATCTAACGGAAGAATTAACACGTTAGATTTTGTTTCGAGGATTTCGTCTAGTTTGATGGGTCTGCAGCTAGGAAGCACGGACACTCCACTATTGGTGGAGTGTCCATTTTGGACACGTGTCGGACACGAATTCTTCCGGACACTCCACGGACACGTGTCCGACACCTCAAAATCGGTGTCCTATTATAAAATTGTTATTTTTAGTGTGGACACCCCGCAGACACCTCGCGGACACCTGAAGGGCAATTCTTGGACACTTCAAAGACTTTTTTTTCTCTTAAACTTTAAAGCCCAAGGACTTTTTTTCTTCTTAAATTTTTAACTAAAGCCTAGCCCAAGTTGTAAAAAAAAAAACCCTAATTTCAGTGACCGTCTCCCCCACCTCCAGATTCACGCACACCCCTCCCATTTTCTTCCTTTCTAAGTTTGGCCACCTTCCCTCAACTTCCCTCCGACGAAGCATCCCATTTTCTTTCTTTCTAAGTTTGAGATGACAGTTTTAGTGTTTTTGTATGGAAGATTGAATTTCTTTCTAGTACTTTGTGTTTGAATGTTTTTATTGTAATTTTATGTTGGATAATGATGAATTTCTTACTAATAATGAAGTACCTTTTATTTTGTTATGTTCAATTTGTATGCTTATGTTTGATTAATTTATTTTGAAGTATTACTACGATAATATATACGTATATTATCTAAAAATAATATATAAAATATAATGTATCCCCAACGTATCCGTATCCTACATTTTTTTAAATTGGCGTTTCGCCGTGTCCGTGTCCGTATCAGTGTCCGTGTCAATGCTTCTTAGGTCTGCAGTGTTGCATCCTTTGCAGAGGTGCGACTGAACAGGTAAAAAACTTCACCTTCTTGGAAATTTTTACATACCACAGTAGGAAAAAGATCGAACGAATGGAGGCAAAGGCGATGACAAAGAAAAAGAGATTTACAAGAGAAACTATTTGAAATGCTACGACCCTAGAGACAAAGATCCCTCTCCCATGATGAGGTATTCCTCCCGTCACCCACCACACACGGGATAAAAAACAACAAAATAGAAGGAAAGTCATTGGATAGCTTTCCAAGGGATTCTGGAAGTGCCTTTGAAAGCACTGGTCGAAGACCACTTCATAGGATGAAGATCATACTTGCTTGCACTAACCCTGTGGGGCATAAGAAGTCTCTAAGTTGGTGCCCTAAACGCCCACTAAGGTATGCCTAACCCTCCAAAACCACGAGTTTGGATACCTCCTCCCACCAAGTCCACATTAAATAAGACTCCTCCTCTCATCAACCCCCTCTCATGAGAAATCCCTCGTCAACTTCAACAAAGACTTACTAACCGAGAAAAGGATCCTAAACAAAGAGAGAAAGTCGAGATGCCACACAAGACTGACTAAATAAGAGTAAGTTTGCCCCCTTTAGAGAAAAAACACATCTTCCAAGAAGGTAAACATTTTTTAATCTTGCCCACAACCAGAGATCCCATAAGGCAAATTACGAGGGTTGTGACGAAGGGAAAAACCTAAGTATGAGGACAAAAATGAGTCAACCTCAGACCCAACTAGAGTTGCCCACCTATTCGACTTCATTGAATCACAATTAACGCTCAAGATCAAAATCTTATCCCTATTAAACTTCAACCAAAAGATAGACTCAAAGAACAATTGGAACAGTTTAGGTTCACAAACGCCTCCTCCCTACCTGGAAAAAAAAATCACGTCATCGGCAAACTAAAGATGAGACAACAAAACCTTATCCCTCCCGACCAAAAAGGCATCCAGAATGTTACCTCTCAAACCCCTAGAGATGATACGGCTCAAAACGTTCACCACCAACAGGAAAAGAAAAGAAAAGAGAAGAGAGGGCCACCTTAGCGCAACCCTCTCCTAGCTTAAATTATACCCCTTGGTTTGCCAACAACAAGGAGTACCAGACCGTTATAATACAATTCCAAATCCAAGATCTCCATTTATACTCGATGCCTGATGCCCTTCTTACCCAGGACTTTATCCAAAAAAATCTCAATCCACATGATTGTAAGCTTCTCAAAATCAATTTTGAATACAACACCCTCTTGTTTACAACTCTTCTAATCTTCAATGGCCTCATTAGTAATAAGAGTTTGGTCCACTGCCTACCAGCTATAAAGGCCCCTTGGGAATCGGAGATCGTCTTGGAAAGAACCCTTCTTAACCTATTTGCTGACACTTTAGCCATAATTTTATAATTGCTCATCACCAAGCTAATAGGTCTAAAGTCCTTAACCATCTATGCCCTCTCCTTCTTAGGACTTCAGTTCTACCCCATAAAGAGTGAAAAACTGTTAGAATACTTCCTAATGTGCTATAATATATTAAAATATAAATGTAACTGAGCTACAAGATAAACAAGTATTTTGAGGTACTTGCACCCTCCCTCTTGAGAACACTCTCTCAAGCCCTAATTCACTCGTACAATAGCCTACCTTCCTAAAGAGTCTCTCCTTCTATTTATAACCCCCATACCCTCACCCACTTCCTATCTATTTACCAATATACTTTTCCCATACCCTAACATTACCCGCTCCTAAAAAATACGCCCTATCCTGAAGGTGTGGATAAATGAAATCACCACTCGTACAATAGCCTACCTTCCTAAAGAGTCTCTCCTTCTATTTATAACCCCCATACCCTCACCCACTTCCTATCTATTTACCAATATACCTTTCCCATACCCTAACATTACCCGCTCCTAAAAAATACACCCTATCCTGAAGGTGTGGATAAATGAAATCACCACTCGTACAATAGCCTACCTTCCTAAAGAGTCTCTCCTTCTATTTATAACCCCCATACCCTCACCCACTTCCTATCTATTTACCAATATACCTTTCCCATACCCTAACATTACCCGCTCCTAAAAAATACACCCTATCCTGAAGGTGTGGATAAATGAAATCACCAAAAATAGGTACATAGTCATTAGCCAAAATATAAAGAGCAGCACAAATAGTGATTTGATAAGATTGTTGGGCAGCGGCGAACAACAGCGTAAAGCAAACAACTAAGGCGTGTGGTGGCAGTGGCAGTGGACGGCAGAGACAGCGCAGGCGTCGACAGGTGGTGGCTGACGGTCGTCGTCGCAGTAATGGCTACGGTTTATGTTCTTTCCAATTTTCCAGACGAGTTGGGCAACATTCCCTTTGTCTCCTTTTCAACGTTTAAAGTATGGACAATCCCAGCCCAAAGCCCATATGTCTCCTTTTCAAACTTCACCATAAAAAGGGCCCCATCCATTCATTTAAAACCAGCCCCTTTGAGGATGAAGCCCAACCCAAAACCCAACTTGTCCAGCCATTCGTACTAATTATCTTTACCTTGAAATGTGGCTCAACAAATCCTTCTAAATGAAGCCCTATTAAAGATGGTTGGCCCACGTGCTTAGGATTATGATTTATGACTTTTTCCATTCTTCTTTTCTTCCCTTCGTGACTACCACCCTTCCACAGCTGCCAACCTTCATCAGCCAACCTTCATCGGCCACTTTTAGCATTTGAAACTTCTTCTCCGGCCATATCATCCTTCCTCGCTTCTTCTTCCGCCCTTCCTTGTGAAAGTTTCATCGTCGGAGTCATCTGTTGGAGTTCGCCGGCGGCGTGAGTTTAGAGAAGAACACCACGGCGGCTGTGTATGTTCGACGGCGTACCTAGGAAGCAGATGGAAGTTGTTTGCGGCAGCTAGGGTTGCTTCGTGGGGTAGAAACACGCCAAGCCGGATCGGGTTCTTGGTTGGAAATATAGAAAAAACCGACCCAGCATTCGTAAGGAATAGTAACCTTCTTTGCTGCCTTTGTAAACAAATGAGCCTTAGTAAGTTTATTATTCTTCCTTTGAAAGCAAATGGGCCTTAGCCAATTTATTCAAATTCAGCCCAATATTAATGTTGAAGTTTCCCCAAATCCATGGCCCCACTTCATGACACTTCACGTGGCTAGGGATTCCTTTGCCTTCCTCTTCACGAAATTCACATAGACATTGTCCCCCGACTATCTCCGGCCTCATCTGTACTCGTCGTCGATAATGACCTCCGACAGTGATTTGCCTTCTTCCTTCGTGATTTCTCCAGCGCCACACATGAAATCCCGACCCCTTTACTTTGGATATAATTCTAGCCCACTGTTGTTCATCATTCGCACTCCGGCTTAATCCAAAACGGCCTCCCAACAGTCGCTTCCCTCCGACTTCTTTCTTTCTGTATTGTCGTCCTAGCATCATCTTCCGACCATTTCGTATTGTGATTTTCCTTCTCTGCAGTCCTACTTCTCTTTTGAACTTTCTCATTCTCTTTCACACAACATCCCTCCGATTCTTAAATTTTTTCAATGACTTCTCATTCCCTCCATCTTTGTTCTTCTTTCGAGTTTTCAAATGCTTCACCTCTTTGCTTCTGTTTTTCTTTCACCATAACTGGATTCAACTTCTTTTTCCCTTTGTTTTTGCAATATACTCGATCGGTGCTCCATTGCATTTTCGGAGGTACCCTCTCGTCTGATCGACTCCTTCAAGCCACTCTTCTTCTACGCCTACTAGCGGATGATTTCTAGATGATTTTGTTGCTCATTCTTGATTCCAACTGGTTTTCCTCGCTCATTCTTGATTCCAACTGGTTTTCCTCGCTCATTTTCTCCTTTGTTGGTTCTTCATTTTCTCCAACTTGGCTATCATCTTCCTTCTTAGGTTCCCGTTTTCTTTCCATCGAACACTGATTCAAGTCTTCAGACCATTTTCGCATTGCTCCCACAGATTGTCGTTGTATCTCGAACTCTTGTTGTATTGCATCCAAAAGTCCCTGTATCTTAGGCTCTCGATTCATTGCCAGAAGCAATGCTCCAGGACGAACAAGCTTTGATACCATTTGTTAGGATATTTCCTAACGTGCTATAATATATTGAAATATAAATGTAACCGAGCTACAAGATAAACAAGTATTTCAAGGTACTTGCACCTTCCCTCTTGAGAACACTCTCTCAAGCCCTAATTCACTCATACAATAGCCTACCTTCCTAAAGAGTCTCTCCTTCTATTATAACCCCATACCCTAACCCACTTCTTATCTATTTACCAATATACCCTTCTCATACCCTAACAAAAATCTCATCCATAGGAGTATGAAAATCTCTACTCGGAGCTAGACTTACACGAAAATGATCCAAAGATTTGCCGACCCAAATCCAAGATGCAAAATAGATCTCCATGACAAATGATCTAAATCCTCTATAGCCCAGCTAGTAAAGAAAACACCATGGAAGGCCTAAACCATAGATAAAGATCTCTAGATAAAATCAATCCCTTTAATCTTCCCATGCGCCATCAGCCAAGAGAAAGACAAAACATTAGAGCTATAAACTATCTAGAGCTTAGCAAAGAAAAGAGGGTGAGAAGTAAGAAAAGGGAGGGAGCAATCGAGCTGAAAAAATATGACTAACAAGAATACATGCCTAAGTAATCAAGCAAACCAAAAACATCTACGAAGAAAGACACAGTAAAGATAAAGATTATCAAAAGGGAAGGACAAGGAAGTCATATCTGTCACTCCCAATTAGACATGGGTCTTATAAACTGAAATCATATCTTGACATGGAAAATATATTGATTTTATAAGAAACAATTTCATTAATGTATAAAATTTACAAAAATGATGGATAATTCATTGTGATTAAAAAAGGCTTTTCCAATTAGTTAAAAGGGAAGCGTAACTATATGATGCAAAAAGATTAGATAATTTACAAGAAGAAATTTTTTTTTATATCGGTGAGTGTCTGGACGAGCTTGCGCGCATCTCGACTAATCTCACGGGACAACCGTCTGACCCAACTACATTAGGTTGTCAAGAAAACTCGTAGGATATTAAATCCTAAGTAGGTGGCCACCAAGATTGAACCCATTCCCGCTAAACCCATTATTATTTTCAAGGCCCATATTGACCAGTAGGTCAACCCACGATGGTTTACACCAAGAAATAGCATAGTAAAGAACGAGATCAAAGAGCTCAACAAAGTTAACTTAGAAAATATAAAATAGAATTCCACTAAGAATGATCTCAATCAAAGAAAACTCGTAGGATATTAAATCCTAAGTAAGTAGCCACCAAGATTGAACCCCTTCCCTCAAAACCCATTATTATTTTCAAGGCCCATATTGACCACTAGGTCAACCCACAATGGTTTACACCAAGAAATAGGATAGTAAATAACGAGATCAAAGAGCTCAACAAAATTAACTTAGAAAATATAAAATAGAACTCCACTAAGAATGATCTCAATCAAAGTTAACTTATACCCCTTAAAAGTCACCTTGTAGAGGGAGAGGGAAAAAAAAAAGAACATGGCATGCACATCAAGAAGATGAACATTAATGACGTTGTAAAGGTCAGGCAGATACAATGTAAAATAGGGGACATGATACTAACCTTTTCAAAGGACCCACTTAACATCAAATGGTAAGGAGGGCGGTATAGAGAAGCCAAATTATCTCGAGAATTGCCACTTGTGGATGCTGCACCTTCTCCTGATTCCCAAACATCATTATGTTTCACTTCATTTTGCAAGTTCCGAAATCCTATTGATGAGCCAGATTCATTTTGCACAAAGCCCATAGTTGCTCTGGATAAAGTTAACCAATATCCGCATTTTAGGAAATACAATTAGTCAAATAATAGGTTCAAAACTGCATGTTGTATCATGTAGGAATCAAAAAAGGCAATTAAAGAACAGGAGCTTGTAAAATCCAATTTAAACGTAGAATGGAAAGAGCACACACAGATATAAATGCTGGAAAAAATTAATCACACTGTCTTGATTAAACCTATTTCAAATCCAACCAAAATATAGATGCAAGTTAGTAGTTTAAATATAATCAATTTTGGGGTCGAGGAAGAAAGTAGTTGAGGTAATTCTTTTATTTGCCCAGTGGAGTGTTTTAGAAAAATTACCGAGGATGCTGCTCATGGAAGAAGCTATTTTAAACAAGTGGAGTTGAGAATTTTTCTGATAACCTAATGAGTATGGTGGTAGCAAGTGTATGCGGTGAAGACATTTTTAGGAAGTTGTAGAAGTGGGGATTCATTTTGAAGCTTTAAGATCATGTTGAAAAAAAATCTTCTATTAACATTAGTGACAGTGAGAGGAGCCTGGCTTTTCGAAAGATGTGTGGGTTGGGTGAGTGGTTGTAAACAAAAAGTGTTCGGTGTTTGATAGTTGGGATAGTGGGTGTCAGTCTTGAAAAATTAGTAGTCAACTACTAGGAGTGGTTGTAAATAAAGTGTTCCTTTTCCCACTGATTTTCCTCTTCTGTTTGCTTTAACCAGCAGCAAAGAGGAATGTATATCTGACCTTTGGGATGCACAAAGCTAGACTTGGAAAATGGGTCTCCGTAGAAACTTTAAAGATAATGAAATTGTAGAATGGGAAGGTGCTAAAATCAATTAGTTGGAATGTTCTCTCTTCTCTCTCCTCCTGTCTTCCTGTCTTCCCTCCAAACCACCCCTACCCGGCCAAATATGCCTTCTCCATTTAGCCCCCGGCAGCCAACAGATCTTTCCGGCCATGGCTCGCCAACCTCCACACACTGTCACCATAGAACGAAAGACCTATTCCCTTACCGGCAGTGAGAAATTCTTACTCACTGAAGCTACCAAAGAAGGATCCTTCACCCTCACCCTCAACCATGAATCTCACCATTGGTTGACCTCTCGATTCACAAAAGTCCTAGAAGCCTCTCTAAACCAGAATTTTTTCAAGAAAAGTCGCCTTGATGCCTACGACTTATGGGTGGAAAAGCTCACCACTCGGAAGGAACATTGCGCTGAAATCGTGAAACTTGGAGTAAATGGAGGTTTAAACAAGATCATTGTCCCGGTTGGAACCAATAAATATGGTTTCAAAAGCTTTCTCTCTCTCCTTAAAGCCTTCAACAACCTCCAATCACACACCATTAACACCAATCTGTCTTATAAAGCTGCCTTGAAGGCACCAACAAAAAAAT
This sequence comes from Herpetospermum pedunculosum, assembly GCA_028017165.1. Taxonomy (NCBI): domain Eukaryota; kingdom Viridiplantae; phylum Streptophyta; class Magnoliopsida; order Cucurbitales; family Cucurbitaceae; genus Herpetospermum; species Herpetospermum pedunculosum. The sequence continues at coordinate 38,519,043 of CM051522.1, forward strand.
CGTCTTTAAATCCACCCAAAAACCCGATAGTTTCAACACCCAACAAGAGCTCTAGCTCTACCAAGTATGACCTTGCTGACTTCTACCCACACAAAGTTGTCATCATTTTCCGGGAACATTTTCATGACGAATGGAGTGAAATCATAAAAGTTGTTCAACTTGACATCACAAATTCTGGAGTTATTTGCCCTTTACAACCGGATAGAGCTCTTCTATCTGTCCTAGACAAGGCAGAATCCTATGCAAAACAAAGGCTAGCAAAAGGTCGGTCCATACCGAGTGAGATTTGAACCTTGGAATGCTAAGGCTTATACTCACAATCAAAAAATACCATCTTATGGCGGATGGATAAAAGTTCAAAATTTACCAATGGACACTTGGTCCATCGACGTGTTCACAAAAATAGGAAATGCTTGTGGAGGATACATGGAAACGGCAAACAAGACTCTTGCTCGAATGGACATGATGGAGGTTTGTATAAAAGTTAAAAAAAATCAATTCGACTTCCTCCCTGCTTCAATACTTCTTCATAAATCTACAACTTCATCCTTTTCGGTGAACGTTGACCCATTTTTTGTTGCTAGTCATCACATAAACTTCACGGCCGGAATCCATGGCAAAAACCCACCCACGAAGACGAGCTCATTTTCCCCACGCGCCGATGAAGTTTTTCCTTGTGCCAACAAGGGTGCCGAAGTACAGCTTTCCCACGCGCCAACTGCTTATTCGTAACCTCGAGTTTCCACCCCTATACAGTGTAAGACTTTGAACAAAAAGAAAGAAGTTATCTTGCACCCATCAGGTATTTGCCATGCCTCTGCTTTACCCATTGGTTCCCTTTTTCCTTTTTTTCAACAATGCCACTTGCTCCCATCAACTTCAATCCATCCATCATTTTACAGGTAATGAACAATCTTCCATCACAATTGTTTCAAATGACCTAGATTCTAGAGGTAATTTTACAGCCAAAATCCCTCTCTCATCGATCGATTTGGATAGAAAATTACCCACAAAAGAAAAAAAATATATATATGGAAGCAACACCAACAATGCTTGAATTCTTTTGACAAGTTTCAACATCATTTTCCTTGGTTTCCTACCTCTCCAAGTTGCGAGAAAGTTGCCCATTTTTCAATAACAAAAAAGGAAAGAAGGGCCAACTACTGCCTGATTTGTAAATTTGGGGAAGACTCACAAAATCATTTGTCCAATTGGGTCGTCCTCTCTAAAAAGAAAAAGAGAATCTCTCACTAATTTTTGTTAGAGCGTTCCAGTGGTCAACATGACAGGAGCGTATTTCTCGAGTTCTCTTCGATAAGGACAGCCCTATCGATCCATTTACTTTTCGTCAATCTTCTTTGCTTTTTTTGGTGTAATTTGATGTGGAGTTTTTTCTTGTAACTTTGGAATAGAGTCTATCCCTTTTTGACTTCATTATATCAATGTGGTTACCGTTTCTTATAAAAAAAAAATGAAATTGTAGAATGGGCTTCCCTTTCAACAATTATATCTATTTATCAGCCCTCCAATTGACGAACTCTTGGATATGGAAGCTAGATAAAGAAAGCATTATTTTCACTTTTTTTTCTTTTTTTCTTTTTTGATAAGAAATGGGCCTCGATCCAATCATTCACCCCACCAACATTGGCCATTATAATATCACTAGAAGGATATATAGCCTCAAAAGGGAGTTTCAGCCACTCTAGCCTCAACATGCACGATTGATTACAAAAGAGAGTTCCTTGGATGGTCGTATCTCCAAATTGGTGTCTATTATTCCAAAAAAGACAATGAACCACAAAGCTATATTTTCGTGTTCTGCCCTTTCTCCTCCAGAATATGGGAACGGTTGCTCTCTACCTTTGATTGGTCATTGGCTCTACCCAACAATATCCAATCATGGTTATCCTTGATCGCCCTTTCCAATATTCAAAAAAGACGTTCTTTGGATTTACTTCAACAGAGGTTTCATTTGCTCGATTTGGAATGAAAGAAATTGCAGAAATTTTCAAGACAGTGAGAAGCCTCTAGATATCCTTTTTGATTTTGATCCTTCTTGTCTATATCTTGGTGTAAAAAGATGTCTCCTCTATTAACAATTATAGCATGAATTCTCTTCTTTCCAATTGGAGTTTCTTGTAACTTCCTTTGTGTTGGATTTCCTCCCCTTTTTGTAATTTCATACTATCAATGAAATTGTTTCTTATCCAAAAACTTAGCCTGTGAGTTGGAGAAATCTAATGGAGAATGAACCCATGTCCAACAAGTAAGAGGAGATAAATGAATTTAAAAGTTGGATTCTTCTAAAAAATCGATTGGTTCCCTAGGGAAACATTCAATAGTTCTTCGACATTATCTAAAGCTTAGACCAAAAGCCCGAGGAACCCATGTCCAACAAGCAAGAGGAGATAAATTAATTTAAAAGTTGGATTCTTCTAAAAAAAAATCGGTTGGTTCCCTGGTGAAACATTCAATAGTTCTTTGACATTATCTAAAGCTTAGACCAAAAGCCCAAGGAAGGTAAATACTTCAACGAGGATCTTGAAAAATGGTGACTTGGATTTCCCCTGCTTTTTCCATCTCCAACTGAAAGAGGTCTGCCAAAGAATTATAGAGGGAGGACTTGGCTTTTTGGGACTTGGATGTCAGAAGGAACTTGAAAGATGAGGAAGTCTCTGAATGGGCTGAGTTAAACCTCTTATTATCAAATAATCGATTAACCAATGATGAAGACTTATGGGTTTGGCCTCTTGAAAACAAATGGGATCTTGTACACAAAATCCCTGCTGCAAAACCTTGATCTTTCTGCTGAGTGTGATCCTCTTCTTTTCACAAAAGTTATTCTCATAAGGCGCTCTGCTGAGTGTGATCCTCTTCTTTTCACAAAAGTTATTCTCATAAGGCGGTAAACACATGACAGGCTGCAAAGGCATCTCCCTTACATGGATGGCTCTCTCTCCAAATCAGTGTATCCAATATGTTAATACGATCTGGTGTGATCTGGAGTCACAAAGCCACATTTTCATATTTCGCCCTTTTTGCTCCCAGTTTTTAGGACATGATGATGACTTTCAGCTGGCCAGTGGCCCTCCCAAATGATCCTTATATTCTTCCAAATCTCTTCCTCTTGGGCCATCCATTCGAAGACAAGAAGGAGACCTTTGGAAGAACTTAGTTTGTGCGTTTTTGTGGTCAGCATGGTTAGAAAGAAATCAAATGATTTTTTGGATCCAAGGAAAGACTTTAACAACGTTCTTTTCCTCCTTTGCCTTGGTGTAAATTGAATTCTCTTTTTCACTCTTGTAAATATTTTCACAAGTCAAATCTCTCATCATGGCTGATTTATTGGTGAACCCCTCTAATAAATCGGATAGTCTTTACAAAGTTATTTGGTTTGATTCCTATCCCGAGGAAATTAAAATTTCCTTATGGGAGCTAAGTTTTGGGGCTATTAATACAGTTGATCGCTTTCAGCGCTCAATGCCTCATATGCATCTTTCTCCATCTTGGTGCATTATGTATGCATCTAACCAAGAACATCTTGGACATTTGTTCTATGCTGCCATTGTTCTTTTACAACTCCATATTGGACAATGATGCTTGACACTTTTAGATGGCCTGTGGCTTTACCAAATTGCCCTTTTAACCTTCTAGCTACTGTTTTTGAAGGTTATCCCTTCCATGGAGATAAAGAAGACATTATGGCTTGCAATAAATAGAGTTTTTCTGGTCTCTTTGGGCCGAAAGGAATGGACGTATCTTCCAAGACTCTTTCACCACTTTTGCACATTTCATGGACTTAATCCTTTTTCGTGCTATTTATTGGTGTAAATGTAAACACCATTTCTCGGATTATAGTCTCTCTTTTCTTATTATGAACTGGAAAGCTTTTATGTAATTCACATTTGGGTGGTTGGAGGTCTCCCTCCGTTTTTCATTAATCAATAAAATTGTTTCTCTTCTAAAAAAAACTCTTATAGCTTTGCCTCTCTTTTTTCCAATTGGAGAACTTTAATGTAACTCGTTTGGATGATTAGGTTCTTTATGTTCACCCATTTTTTCTGTAAATTTCATACATCAATGAAATTGTTTCTTAAAAAATAAAAAAATAAAATAAAATAAAAAAAGGTGACTTGCATACAGTAAACTTCAAAGAAACTCGTCTTTAATGGTCCTCACATCTCAGTAGGCGTGCTATGCACGAAGGAAAGCTTCTTTTATGGCATCAAGATGAAAAGCAAAGCTAAATTGATTTGGGTAAATGAGCTCAAAGCAACTATTTTTAAGATATGGTTCAACACGAACCAAAGGAAATATGAAGATATTTTTTTTTGATAAAGAATCGAGCTTTCATTGAGAAAAAATGAAAGAATACAAAGGTATCCAAAAAAAAAAAACACAAAAGGCAACACCATAAAGGAAGGGTTTCCAAACAAGCAAAATAAAACTTATAGAATAATTACAAAATAACAGCGTCACCGACATCATCAAAGAAACATAAAATCGAAGGGTTTCCAAACAAGCAAAATAAGACCTATAGAATAATTACAAAATAACCGTGTCACCGACGCCCACAAAGAAACGTAAAACCTAACAAGAGACCAAATAGCACAAGGCTCCCTTTCGATCCCTCTAAATATAAAACAACATTTTGGGTATTGGTCTAGACAAAGCACAATCTAGTGCTTTTTGCTGAACGTTTTAGGTGCAAAAGAGGTTACGGGCCGAATTCCTACCTTAGATTGCCTTTGAATGGAAAAGCAAAGTCAAAGCCTTTCTGAACCCGATTATTGAAAAGATTGAAAAGACTTTCATCTTGGGGATCGAATTAATACAAGTCACCTTGGCTAACCTTCCTGTATACTTCTTGTCCCTTTTCAAGGCCCCAAAATTTGTGACCGGTGACATTGAAAAACTTTTTTAGAAATTATCTATGGCGGGGGAGTAGAGACTACAAAGGAAAACCACTTGTTAAAGTGGGGATATGGTTATGGTGTCCAAATTCAAAGATGTGGATCCAAATTCAAATTCAAAGAAGCCTCAATTGTCGAGCTATGGTGTCCAAATTCAAAGATGTGGAACACCTCAGAAGGAATCTTCTAGAAATGGAAATTGAGCAATTGGACATCCTTATCCAATATTTTACATTCTTTCAATGCAGTGGATAGAGATGATGTATGGCTCGGGACATTAGAAAGAGATAACCTCTTTTCTACTAAATCTTTGGCAAAGGCTCTAACAACAAGCAGTTTTTGTGAACATTCCTCTTTGTACAAACAGATTTGGGTTTGGCCAAAAAAGGTAAATTCTTCATTTGGGAGCTTAGTCATTCTTGCATCAACACATTCGACAAACTTCAAAAGAGAACGCCTTGTCATTATCTCTCCCCGAGCCGCTGCCATTTATGTAATGCGGAGACACATATCCACCTTTCCAGTGATTGCCCCTTTACCTCAAATTTCTAAATTTTCATACAGGATGCTTTTGGGAGGATCTTTCCTCGTCCGGGTAATATCTTTTCCCTTATCTACATATTGATCATGGGACACTTAAGAAAGAAAAGAAGATCCTATGGTTACGCTTTGTTCGAGCTTTCTTTTGGAATCTTTGTAATGAAAGAAACACACGCATTTTTAGGGATTTATCTAGAGACATACGATCTTTTATTGATTCTACATCTCTCTTAGCTATATCATGGAGCAAGCTATCTCCTCCTTTTTGTAATTATGATCTCATCACAATCATTAATCATAATCAGTGGAGGTGTTCTTGTAATTGTTTCTTGTTAGGACTTTCTCTTGTAACTCATTTCATCTTATCAATGAATGGTTTCTGTTTCCTATCAAAAAAAAAAAAAAAAACCTCTTGCTGTTCTTTAGTCTTCTTTATTTTTGCAGTTACTTTTTATTGTATATTTATTAATTGGGGATCATTCTTATAAACTTTCCCTATATATCGAAGGTATGCATATTCTCCTAAGTGGTGTCCAACTCACTCACTCTCTTTCTTATACCTTTTAGGTCTTCGTAATTTCCCTTTTTTTCTATTATGATCATAGGAATGAATTTCATTTTAAAAATCAAAATTTTGAAATATATTGTACATTTTTATTGATTTTAAAATATAAAGATAATTATAACTATATATATGTATAAAAACCTTGGGTACGGGGGACGAGTCCAAGGGCAGGTTCAGGGTTGAGGTCAGAGTGGGAGATTTATTTCCCATGCCGTCTTTAAAATTAATTCAAAGAAAAAGTTTTCATCCACGTCAAACTAGGGTCTGTTAAGGTCAGGTCCTCAAGGCTACACCCAAAAGAATTTGTCATCCATCGACAATGCAATATGCAAAAGAAAGAGAAAATCTCAATGAAGAATCTACATTAGAATTTTTTTTAATTAAATTAAGGTCGATGTGATTATGAACATTTTTGCGTCAAAGTTCCAGTTTTTAATTTTTTATTTACATATCAAATATGGTCAAACAGACAGCATTTGGCTCCCAAATTATCAAATATGTAAAGGCAAATGCAACCCCTGAGAGAAATCAGCAAAACCAGAGACTTCTTTGAGAAAAACATAAGTTTTAAGCTTGTCAATTCCAGCACCTTGAGCACCATGTTCCCCTCCCTCTATACAGTAGCAAACTCCAGACTTTTTGTTATTAAAGACTGCTGATCTGAATCAAACAAAGCCTGGGATTTGCATTTTAGATGGGGTCTTTCGGACAGAGAATTGGATGAATGGTTAACTCTCACAACGATCATAAATAGTATTCACCCAGACCCAAACCATTCCACAGACTCTACTTTTTGGAATTAAGACTCTTCTGGAGCCTTTTTGGAAAATTCAGCCACCAAGACCCTCCATTCAGGGCCATCTTTTCTGGACACTTATCTACTAAACAGATTTGGGAAGGCAACAGTCCCAAGAAAGTAAAATATTTTGTGTGGTCCATGGCAGGGTAAATACCATGGACAGAGTGCAAGGGAGAGATCCTAACTTGATTTTATCCCCGAATATATGTCTTACGTGTAAAAGGAGGGCAGAATCTAGCAGTCATCTATTTCTATTTTCTGCACTGCCGTTTGCTTATAAAGGCTGGAATTCCATCCTTAATCGTTTAGATATTGTGTGGTTTCCTCCAAAGAACATAGAAAATGGCCTTATTTAATTACTTTGCAGCAGCTTGCTCAAAGCAAGATGCAAAGTTATTCGGTCTAGTCTAATGCAGTCAGAGCTCTTCTTTGGCATATTTGGAAAGAAAGAAATTCTAGAGCTTTCTCAGATAAGTATGATTCGTTTATCATTTTTTGTGGCCACTTCCAGCATATGGAATCAATATGGAGTGCCCTTCACAATTCTGACGCCCCACACCATTGCGGCTGTTGGGGTCCCCTTTTTAGAATGGCTCTAGTGGCTACATTTATGTTAAGTTTGGTCGCTCGGGCCGTTGTACCATAGCAATACTCCGGGATATAAACCAGGGCAACAAATGTCTCGAAAGTCTTCATTTCTGTGTCGAAGCAAACTCTCCAAATTTATGACCAACCCTTCCTTCAGTGATCTTACAACGAATGACTTTCTTAAATTCTACCCCGAAGAATACATTCTAGTAACTTCGACAAAGAGATGCCCAAGGGGGCTACTACGCTCACTTTTTTAGATATCCCACAATTAGAGCTATTAGCTTGGAGGCCTTTTATTCGATTCCTCCTTTTTGGCTTAGGGACTCTTCATCCCTAAGGCCCTTTAGGTTGTTCTCCTTTTTGTTGATAATATATATTTTTAATCATTTCTCATTATAATAATTAAAAAAAAAAAACTTTTTCAGGTAACCCATTCAAGCTAGTTATTCTTTTTGTTTTCAATCAACAAATCGCCTCATCAAAGAATCCAAGACCTAATTAATTCAGGAAAATCAGAAGTTACACATCAATGATATGCAATCATGAGTTGACCAAGAGAAACATATATTCACATAGTCCCATGGCAGACACCACATTACGTTTATGAAATACTGAGCATACATTGCTTTTGACCAAATTTATATCAAATTCTTTTTCGGAGTTCACCTTCATGTCTTAATGCATATGTGATGAAAGGACAACTAATGAATAAGAAAGTGTGCACAAGAGGCAGCTGCCCAATGAAATGCTATTAATTTGCAATTGAGACTAGCAACTAAATAATCCAAAGAGTAGAATCAGTAATAAAGCAAAATCATCACAGGTACACTACACTCTAAAAGACATAAGAAAGAGAGTGAGTCAGACATAAAGCAAGCATAGGAAAGATGCATACCCAAACAACATTGCATCATCATAAAGAGCTTCCCTTATAACAGGTAAGGGAGGGCGGACCTCGTCTTCATATTGTCCAAATGTTCCAGCTCCCACGTGTTTTCCAGATTCACTGAGCCATAGTAAATCCAATGTTAAAAAACTAACAATTGAACTCCAGTAGCCCGCTAGAAACAAAAATAAACAAATGGCAGGCAAACATACTTGGATATCTGATCAGTTAAAGAATTGATTTGCTCATTTGTAGTCGGTGGAGAAGGTACAGATGGTGGTACAGCCACTCCTCCTTCATTACCGACATAAAACAGCTGAATAGCATCCTCAAGCTTCCAATTGGTTGCCTGTCCATACAACATTAAGTATTTAGAGTCATAAAAAGATAACAACTAGAAGTTCTTCTAAAAATAGTTCCAAACATAGGAGAAAAAAAGAAAAAAAAAAAGATCATCAACAAACTTCCAAGTTCCAACATCTTGTTGGCCAATCCATACTAATTCATTCAATATATAGCCTCATCTTAATATACTAACTATAAATTTTCAACGAACTAGTCCAAGAACCTAAAAGAAAGAACACAAGCAATGGTGGAAAAAAAGATATGGCGATTCATTTCATAGCAAACAGAAACGCAGGATATGAATACACAAAAAGATAATTCTAGAACCAAAATCACAGACGCATTCGACAGTAAAGACACAGACGCACCATGCAGTACACCAAAAGATTTTAAAGAAAAAACGAATAAAATCAAACTAACTTCTCCTCCACCTCCACAGCCGTAAACCCAACACCGACTTAAAACGTAGCATTGAAGAGAGAAGAATCAAGCATCAGAAACAACCCATTAGACATAAAACGTAGCATCGAATCGCAAATGGGGTTGTGAAAAAACCTGCAAAAATTGCCTAGCAGTATCGGCAGTTTGGCCAACAGCAATCTCGAGGAAGGAGGAGACCATACTCTGCTTATCGGTGGCTGAGAGCACCCCTTCCATTTCCCCAGCTTGAATCGCAACGATCCGCTGAAAATCAAAATAGTGTTTGTTGATGATGAGAACGAAGTCTTGGATTCTTTGCTTTGCTTTCGAAGGGATTCTAATCGTCAAGCAACCGATTGGATACTGCAGCTGGCAAATTTCTTGCGACTGTCAAACTGCCTGTGAGATCTAATCCTCAATCAAATATAGGATTTTCTAGGAAGTGAAAAAGTAAAAAAAATGAAAACAAATTAATTTAGAAAATGGAAACATCTGGTTCTGGTTCTGGTTCTTCTGGTAGTAAGAATTCTGAGTGTTGAACTAACCTTTTTACTGACCAAAGTTGCAAATCCTGTGACACTCGTGACCTACTAGTTCTCAAATTATGGGATTTTTTTTTTCAAATGGGATTTTGGTATTTTGAGTTCTAGTGATTTCCGACTCGTTTGGTAACGTGATACATGCCGTTGAGTTAAGTTCTTGTTTTTGTTAGTACACTTTGTATGCTACTTTTATTATGATTGTAGTGTGAATATTGTTAGTGTATGAGATATCTAAACTATAAATATGCACATGATTGAATATTTTGCAATAATATAGTATTTTCGATAATAAAAAAAAAAATATATATATATATAGTATTTTCGAAAATTTTGAAGAAATTAAGAGTTGTTTTGAATTTCAACGTTTAGGCCACTAATTGGAGTGTAGAAGGCACAAATTGAGTGTCAACAAGAGCATAGCTCAACAGCATAATGTATCGCCTAGTGACCATAAGGTCCTAGGTTCAACCCCCATCCCAACATGTTGTCAAAAAAAAAAAAAAGGCACAAATTGAGCACACAACTCGAGCATATACAGGATAAGTGAGTGAGGCCTCGAACTTGGACTTGAAACGAGCGACGCTCTGTTTGAAGCAGGATAAGGGCAAACTTTGGGCTGGCGAAACACATCGCTTAAGGTGATGATTTGCACATTAAGCTTGTAGTGTCACCATCCCAGTAGTGTGCGCGTTCGACTAGCGGCGTCGCTTTTGTCGTAGCGTTCATTTGCATTTGCACATTAAGCTTGTAGTGTCACCATCCTAGTAGTGTGCGCGTTCGACTAGCGGCGTCGCTTTTGTCGTAGCGTTCATTTGCATGCGACGCTCTGTTTGAAGCAAACTTTGGGCTGGCGAAACACATCGCTTAAGGTGATTTGCACATTAAGCTTGTAGTGTCACCATCCCAGTAGTGTGCGCGTTCGACTAGCGGCGTCGCTTTTGTCGTAGCGTTCATTTGCATGTGACGCTCTGTTTGAAGCAAACTTTGGGCTGGCGAAACACATCGCTTAAGGTGATTTGCACATTAAGCTTGTAGTGTCACCATCCCAGTAGTGTGCGCGTTCGACTAGCGGCGTCGCTTTTGTCGTAGCGTTCATTTGCAAGTTTAATATCATATTGTAACTTCAATTATTGTGTTACATTTGATAATGTTGAAAGCCCTCAATTTGTGTCGGGATGTTCAATAGGATTTGACGTATCGTTGTCATCGCCAGTAGGGTTGAACATCTTCAATTTGTGGCATCACTCTAAATAAGGATGAAAACCTTTGATTTGCAACGACAATCTTCTGTAGTCATGACACTTATGTTTATTTTTATTTGAAGAGACTGGACTTAAAACTTGTTTAAACCTGTCTACGTACTCTTTAAACAATAGAAATCAAGTCGAGACGTAGTTCAATACATGATGATTTTTTTTATTATTGTGACTGAACTTAAAGTTTTTTTTTTCTTCTTCTTTAAGTTGCCTACGTACCCTTGAATGGAAGGGATCAAGTCATAACGTAGTTCAAATGGAATGTAATCCTTTTTTTTAATTCTTGTGACTGAACTTAAAGTATATATATATATTCTTTTTCTTTAAGTTGCCTACGTACCCTTAGATGGAAGGGATCAAGTCATGACGTAGTTCAGGTTACATGATGAGTGATTTTTTTTTTTTTTTTTACTTGGGTCGTTCACCTTTTAAGCTCGTGCGGGCCATGAGCAACATGTAGTTTATACTCTTACTTTAAGGAGTATTACATTTCAAAAGATCTTATCTTCATTACGGTCTTGATCAGATCCTTCGTTTGTAGGATTGATTAGAATGATAATATTTTTCTTCACCTTCAAGGAGCCTTCTGTATTTATGAGAACAAATAATTTCCTCTTCATACGCGAAGGAACACGACTATGAATCTTCTTGACGCTATTTACTTCATCGAAGAGTCTTGCCCCTACGGTTTTCATCTTTCCTTCCTGTTGATCACTTGTCCCTTTGAGGCGATCAAAAACAGATGTTGAAGGTCGGTCTTTCTTTGATGTGGAGACACTTAACCTTTGGAAAGCTGAAGTTCGAGTGGAGGTAGAAGTTAGACATGAATTTTCTTCTTTTGTCGCGGCCATACTCATCCTTTGGAAGACCGAAGTTCGAGTAGTTGAAGGCTTGATGCGATTGAAGACAGAGGTTTTTTGGTCGACTTCTTTTAAGTCGTTGACTTCTTTTGAGTCGTTGACTTCTTCTGCATTGATGTAGCATGAACTTACACAGATTTCTTCCTCTTTTTTGATGGGAAGGAAACTTCTTGAGAAGAATTCTTTTAAAGTCACTGGTTGTCGAGGTTGAGGACGATATTTATTTCCTCCTCTCTCATGTTTAGGCTTCCTCGAATTGCTTCTTCTTTTCTTTTTTGAAAGCTTATTGTTTCGTTTATCATCTCGAAACATGCAATCTTTTTTCTGGACAGGTATTTGTCGTCGTATTTTCTGACGAGCCACGACGGTCCAACATTTATCCTCATTTCCGACGACCTCAGGTTTTACCCGAGAAATTTGCTTTGGGGTTTCATGTCCGAACCGAACAATTATTGGTTCGAAGGTCCCAAACTGGATCATGCTTTCCTTTTGCTTATCAAATGAGGCTGGAAATAATTGAGCGTCGAAGTTCATTGTTACTGCAGCATGGTTTGATTGAGCTATTTCATTAGGGTCTAGCTCAATTTTTCCTTCTTTAGCTAACCTTAGAATTAACTCCTTTAGGACGAAACATTTTTTCACTGGATGACTGATAACTCGATGATACTTACAATAGTTGGAATCATCGACTTTGTCCATTTCTTTCGGGCGTCTACACTCGGGAAACTCAATCAACCGTGTTTTCAGTAGTTGCTCTAACATGTCAGGAATGTCAGAGTCTGGGAACAGATAGACTTTTTCTTGTCTTTCTTTTAAAGTCAGACGATGTTTCTCGCCTCCGTCATTTCTTCTTTCTATCCTGTTTTCCTTTCCTTTTGAGGAAAACCTTACAGGGGTCGTGCTGACGACCATGGATTCTTCCACGACATTTTTCGTGATCTTCTCACTATCCTTCATTTCTTTTTTCACTTTGTTGATATCCAGAATTAGGAGGTCCTTGCTCCCTCTGTTGGCGATACTCAACTCCATATCGTGGGCGCGAGTCGCTAACTCTTCAAAGGTATGAGGCTTTATCCATTGCAGAATGTAATGTAATCTTCAATGCATGTCGCTGATGCACATTTCGACGGCGGACACCTCAGTGAGTCGAGACTCAACGATCTCCAACGGTTGATGAAATCGATGACTGGCTCGCCCATACTTTGGTTAGAGTGCGAGAGTTCGGTCATACTGACTGTTCACCTCGTGCTGTAGAAGCGATTCAGGAAGTCTCTTTCAAACTGTTCCCAACTATCAATTGTCTCGGGCTCCAAATCAGTGTACCAATCAAATGCATTTCCTTTCAGAGTCCGGACGAATTGCCTAACCAACAAGTCTCCGCGATTTCCAGGATTCTCGCACGTTTCGACAAAGTGGGCAATGTGTTGTTTAAGATTGCTCTTTCCATCGAACTGTTGAAATTTTGGCGGCTGGTACCCGGTGGGCATTCTCAAGTTGTCGATCCTCTTTGTATACGGTTTGGTATACAAGAGAGAGCTTTGGGTGGGTCCACCGTATTGAACTCTGATAGTGTTTGTGATCATGTCTTGCAGTTGTTGGACAGACAACGAAGCGACCGACGTTGAGTGATGCGGTTGGTCTTATTGGATGACATTTTTTTCTTTGTCATTCCTCCTTGCTGCAAGAGTTAGACTTGACTCTGCAGCCTCTCGACTTTGCATCTGATTTCTCAATTGGGCAATCTCGAGGTCTCGTTCTTCAACTGCTTTCATCAGAAAATTTAATTTCTTTTCCATTTCAGCCATTGCTTCATCGTTAGTGCGTGCGTCCGCCATCATTACAGACATTACGTTGGAATCGGACACCTTCTCCGACTGATCAGAGGAAGGAACATATTCATCGTACAAGGGATTTTCCTTGATGATTATCCCACCCTGCGCAGACTCCGTCAGTCGTTTGTAAATTTTGCTCACGATGACAGGAGTGTGTTCGTCCGTCTGCGAGACTTCTTTGATGAAGCGGCTGCGGGTGACAGGTCCCTTGTAAGGGTTATTGGAAATGAGAGACCTGGATGTTGTTTTCTTCGATGTCATTGTTAACTTTAGTTGAGAGAGGAAGAGATGAAAGGTAGAGTTGTCCCACTGGGCGTGCCAATCTGTTCACACGAGATTTCGAACGAATGATGAAAATTCGACACGTGTAAATGAAATTTGAATTTTGTATTTGTATTTATCAGTGCGTAGTAGATTATCTCTAATGTTTGATTCTCTGATTCTTTCTATCTCAAATGTAACTGTATCTCGAGGGCTTCGCAGCTTGTTCTGGATGTTGGATTTGTTTCGAGGGCTTTGCAGCTTGTTCTCGATGTTGAATTTGAATCGAGGGCTTTGCAGCTTGTTCTCGATCTTGAATTTGGATCGAGGGCTTCTTAGCTTGTTCTCGATGTTGGATTTGTATCGAGGGCTTCGCAGCTTGTTCTCGATGTTGGATGATCGTTCACTCTTCCAAGGATTCAGGGAGTCTTCATTGCTTGAGAATTCTCTCTGAGCTCTTAGGAGTAGAAATTTTCTGAACCTAGAAAATGAAGAATGAACTATCTATTTATAGAGTTCTCATGGGCCTGGTGGGCTTGGGGTTGGATCCAATGGGCTTGGGTCCAATGACATTTTGGGTTCAATGGGCTTTTGGGCTTTGGGCCAAATTGTCATTTAAATAGCTTTCTGGCCCGATTCGATTTCGAGCCCAATTGTGGTGTGACCGAATTTGCTCGGTCAAGTCTCAAGTCTATCTGATCCACCGGCCGTGATGAAGACACGTGGCGACCGCTGATTGGCCGAAATTTCTCTGTCAACAAATCCAAAATCATATGCAATAGGATCTAGTAGTTTTAAAAAATTCCTCCAAATACAGCTACTTTTTTACTAAAACAAAGTTTATCTGCTTTCATAAAGATGTCTTCTTTACTTGACCAAATTTGTGAAAGATTTAGTCTTTCATATAAATGGTGGACTAATTAATTGGTTTGGCTTCCTTCCCTTCCTCAATTTATTGTTTTGTTTGTATATATATTTGAAAGAGTAAAGAATTATAAAGTTTTGCACTTCAACCTCAGAACAATTGATCCAAATAAAAAGAAGTATCAACCGTTTCTTTCAATTCTTTCTCAACTTCATCTTCCTCATCAAAATAATTTTCAAATTTTAGAAAACACTCCTCTTCTTTGTTGAAAAAAATTAGAAGCGTTAACTTCAAGTCCATGAAAAAAATCATCTTCTTCGTTGGAACAATTGGAATCTTGAACCAAGAAACCTTGATTTCGGCATTCTTGGAGTTTATCATGATAAAAGATGTTCCCAACATTTTTTGGAAGGTCGACTTTCTGTTCTTATAGCATTTCTTCTTGTTTATCTTCACAGTTTTGGTGTGTATCTCCATGTAAAAAATCTTCTTTTCTCGAACTTTCAGAATCTTGAAAATTGATGTTCTAGAGGCCTCCGCATTGTATTTTCTTGAATCTTTCTCATATGATCCGTAAGTTCTTGATTCCGGTTAAATTCTCCATTTTCTTGGCTGCTACTTTCAAAATTTGTCATTCTTGCCTTTTCGGGTTCTTGTTGTTTAATTGTAAAACAATCCAAATTGTTAGATACATTTCCCAAAAGACGTCAGATTTCATCCATTCCCTTTTTGAATTCCTCACGTCGGATTTCATCATGGTTGTTGTAGTGTCTGTCATGATTTCCTTCATTTTGTCTCCAATGGGCGTGATTCACATTCAAAGAAAACTTTTCTGGTCTTAAACATCTTTTTTGTGTTGTAAATTCTCGTTCTTGGCAATTTCTTGAACATTCTTGAAATTGCAACATGATCTTCTTCTTCGGAATCACTAGAGTCACTACAATAAGAATTCAATTTAGATGTTGATAGGATCTTTGAAATAATCGAGCATGGATCTAGTTGTGTTATGTTGAAATTCATCTTCCGAATCGCTATAATCAAAATTCCAGCATTGTTATTGAATGTATTTGTGGCTTTCTTGCCTATACCGATCATTAGATCTTTTCTTAGTCATCTTTCTTGTCTTGTAATTCTCCATTCATGAAAATTCTTGGTGAATCTTCTTTAAAAGGGTCCCCCTTGTAATTAGGTGTACGTTGTTCGGCAACAAGCACAACTCACGAAGCTCCCTCTTGCGATCTACGCTAACAAGAATTTTCCGGTCTTCCACCGGCGGCAGTCAACGTTGGCTCAGACGGTTGCTGTGATACCAATTTGATGTAGCCTAAGTGACTAAGGAGAGTTCTCTCCAAGAAGTCTATCCAAGAATCTTATTATGAATCAAAAGGTTAATGAATATTGGGGAGGGATTCTCTATTTATAGAGAATGAGAAGTAAACTAAAACCCAAAATAAAACTAAAAGAAATTAACCAAAGATTTAACCATGAGTAATATGAATTTACCTCTAATCCTACTGCATCAAATCCCCTTATCTCATTCGTTGTACTAAAAAAAAATTAAAACACTTTAAGACTCATATAACACTATTAAGTATGTAGTATCTCAACACTAGCATATAACACTGACACGCTACAAATAAGAGTTAATGTAATAAGATACAACATTGAGATGTTAGGTGTCCCTAACATCTCAACGTTGTCGCATAAATGTTTAGAAAGAGAAGCTTGTTTATGCCAAAAGAAGATCGGAAATCATTAGGGTAGAGAGTAGTTTGCAAGATTTACAAATTTGGACAACAAGACGTTTGAAGAGTCAATAACAAATATGATTGAGAATATTGGTTTGGGGACGG
This sequence comes from Herpetospermum pedunculosum, assembly GCA_028017165.1. Classification (NCBI taxonomy): domain Eukaryota; kingdom Viridiplantae; phylum Streptophyta; class Magnoliopsida; order Cucurbitales; family Cucurbitaceae; genus Herpetospermum; species Herpetospermum pedunculosum. The sequence goes on from CM051522.1 coordinate 38,535,571, forward strand.
ATAATCAAGGTGAAAACATTAGTTTCTTCGCCAAATCGAGCATAGCTCAATTGACATAAGATTGTGCTCTTGACTAAGAGGTCATGGGTTCAATTTTCGCATTAATTAAAATATTGTTGCAAAAAAAAAACATTAGTTTCTTCTCCTTCCCCTTGACTTTATTTGGTTTTGCAATTAGATTTAGCATGGGACCTTGTTATTTATATCTGACAATCAGTAAATATATATATATTTTTCGTATTCTTTGATGTAGTCATATTTTGAGTTGATTTATTAATTTACCTTCAGGACTATGTTAATTATTTATTCTATTTATATATGGATGTGTTTCATGCTTCTAATTATAATTTACTCATGGATTGACTGGTTTAAGTTTGAATTTTATGCTTAAGAGAGTTGGTTTAACTGATTGAAACTTTGATGACTGGAAAAGTTCTAAGATTAAGAGACTTAGGACTTGTTTGATAACGTTCTTGTTTCTCGTTTTTTGTTCTCTGTTTCTTGTTTTTTGAGAACTAGAAACATAAACATGTTTGATAACTACCCTGATTTCTTTCTTGTTTCTTGAAAAACAGAAACTTGTTTGATAACTATTTCTTATTTCTTGTTTTTTTTTTTCATTATATTTATAATTTAAATAGAATTTGGTTATATAATATACAAAATATATATAAAAAAAAAACAAATTATCAAAAATCTACATTATCTAATAAGCCCCGATGCAAAATTAACAACACTAATAAAATTAATTTTATCCACCAAATGTTGCCCAAATTTGATTTGCAACGTCTTCTCTCACTCGAGTTATCCCGCTTTAAATGATGTCGACTCGAATCCAACTCTATTATATAACTCTGTAAATGTCGTGGTTGTAAAATATTAAAGTGAGACTAAATGCAATGCAAAATTAACAACACTAATAAAATTAATTTTATCCACCAAATGTTGCCCAAATTTGATCTGCAACGTCTTCTCTCACTCGAGTTATTCCGCTTTAAATGATGTCGACTCGAATCCAACTCTATTATATAACTCTGTAAATGTCGTGGTTGTAAAATATTAAAGTGAGACTAAATGCATGTTTTAGTGAGCACAATTTATATTTGCAAAATTCTAACCGATTCTAGTTTACTAAAAATCAGAGTATTAAATTTTCGTCGACATGTCGATATTTTAATCGACATTTCTACATCTCCATGGGTTCGACATCGACATGCGACATTTGCATTATATCGTAAAATCGATGATATATTAACAAAAATAACATTAAAATGTAATTAGGGTGAATATAATATTGATAATAAATAATTTAGCCCATTTAAATAGAGTAACATGTTTATTTATTAATTTAAATATTTTTTTTGAATTTTTTGTTTTTAATATTTTTTCAGAAATATTCATCGACATCCACATTTCATCGAGACATTTCCATAAAATTGAAGTCTCGATATTTCTATCGACATCGATATTTTATACCTTTAACAAATATAAAAATATATATTGCAAAATTTAAAAATAAAAAAAAATAATTTAAAAGTTAAAAAAAATATATAAAAATACTGTAAAATTAATATTATATATATATATATAAAATACTGTAAAATTAAGGAAAAATAAAAGAAAAAGAATTTTCTAGACGGATATTTCACCAATGAACTAACAATAGTTTTAATGAAAAGTTGAGAACAAAATTATATAAAGAGAAACAAAATTAAGTGAAACATCTTTTTGAAATTTCTCAAATTTTGCCCTTTTTTTGGAAACGTTTCTCAAAATTTAGAAACGAGAATCGAGAACAGTTATCAAACAAGTCTGTTTCTTAAAAAATGAGAAACGATAACAAGAAACAAAAAACAGGAACGTTATCAAACGGGCCCTTAATATTTTTTTTTTTTTTTTTTTTTTTTTGTAGAAATTGTTAAAAGAAAGTAGACTTAAGGTCTTTGCTTTCTAATGAAATTGAATAGGAATATTTATTTCATGATTGACAAATAGAAGCTTAATTTTGTTCGGAAAATGCAAGTTAAGGCATGCATGTTCCTCGAGAAAGACAATCAAGAATATTTTTTAGCCTTTTTTTTTCCTACCAACTACTTTGGAATATGTCACTAATTTATTAATACAAATAAATTTGAACTTAAACTTAATTGTATCTGTTACGGGCTACCTCAACCTCACGTCACCTGCTGACGTCTCACCCCACTCCCAAGGAGTGGGGGCCACCGCACCAAGCCCAGGATGAACCATCCGTCAGGGGCCGACCCCGAAACCTCGGAGGAAGAAGCTTAACACAATTGACGAAGGCATGCTGTCGTCACGCCACCCCTCGATTAGCACGAGATGTGATCAACAAGACAGTCTGCCACGACTGACGAAGAGGCGACACAACAATGCCCCCAATCCTCTTGGGAATCGAGGAACGAAGGTTGCCGCCATTATGACAAAGCATGTGAATCCAACCCTGGTTGGTCCACACCCCCTCGCCCCGATCTAAACACTTGCCTGAAGGCCAGGAGAAAGGGTCGCTCAGGGAACTCTCCCTCATCACCAACTATAAATACCCCTTCCTATTCAAAGGGAAAATAGGGGGGGGGGGAAGAAAGGACTATCGGGTAACTCTACCCTAAAACTCTCTACTACTCCTACTTATGCTCTGACTTAAGCATCGGAGCCGTGTGGGCCTAGCCCCACACCGGTACAAGTTTACTCTTCTCCTGCTCTTGCAGGTACTCCGTGGACTCGCCGGCCGCCGCGCGGGGCAGACTGCACGGAGTCGCGGGGAAGTCCAAAATTCTTCATCAACATTTGGCGCCGTCTGTGGGAACGACGCGTCACAACCGTCACGCTCTCCCAACTGTTGGGTTTTATGTCCTAAAACTCGTGGTTTGTAAACTGTTATGTTTGTAAATATTCTATTTAGAATAAAGAGTTATTAGTTTTATTCAGTAAAAGAGTTTACTGGAATAAAGTGAAACGTGTTTGGTTTAACCTATACCAATGACCAACACCCTTGGCTGAATATGAGTACTTGAGCTTCATGTATGACATGATTGTGGATCAGGCTCAAGTAGTCAGTGAAAACGGTCTATAGTATATGGATAAGGCTGGGTACCTTATCCTGGTAACACTATTGGATGCGGCTCACTTTGTAATGTACAGAACGATGTGATCTGAATCGTTCCACATGGAGATGTGAGAAGTGAGGGCGTCCTGTGTAAAGAGTTTACACAAGACCGAACCGCGTATTAAGTCGCTCTCTCTTTATAACTCCGTTTACTGATGAGACCGACTTATACATTTTGATGGCCTAGGTAACTCGAGCTTAATCCTGAGCTTGCTGTGAACTCCTGCTTATTCGGAAGTATCCTTTGACTTGTACGGGTGAGAGTGGCGGAACGCCCGCTCAATAAGCCTACCAACTTGGGGATAAAGTCGAATAGGTAGCTGGGGACATAGTACAGCAAGATAGGAATTCACTCCTAACCCGCTCTTCAGGGTTAGTAGATAGGTTGTTCCCTTAATAGCTGACTCCGGGGCTTGAACAATGTGAGCTCACACTCTCATGTGATGAGAGAGTTATATTGATCTGATGGTTGGACCACAGATCTATTGTTCATTAGAGGTGTCAGTGGTACTTAAGGAACAAGATGTAATGCAGGGGTTAAACGGTTTAAATGACCCAGCTGTGATTACGAACAACCTGTGAAGGATCGACTTACCGATGATGGTTATATCAAGAGGACACAATATATCTACAGTGAGGAGAGTGCAACCCTCGGACTATAGTGGAGTCTCCGGGGGTTAACGAAAGTTGATTGATTCGGGTTAAAAGAGTTTTGACCGAATAATCTCGTATCGTTGGAGCTCATGATCTGTAGGTCCTTTAGGTTCTCCTGGCTAGCTCGGATAACGTCGTGCAACAGTATAAAAGAAAAGAAAAAGAAAAAGAATTTGAATTGTTCAAATTCGGTTTATGGAAGGAGGATAGACATATTTAAATATGATTTAAATATGGGATTGGCCTAATACATGAATAAGATTCATGTGTAAAAAAGTCGGTTTTCGGAAAACTGGGTTTAGCCATATTATTTAATTAATATTTGATATTGAATTAAATAATTTTTTTATTAATTAAAATGTTTAATTAATAAAATATTTATTATTATATATATATATAAAAAAAAAGAAACAAATAATGAAAGTGTCTTACATGCATGTAAGACACTTGTTGTTTTTTTGTTTAATATATATGTATATGTAATAAATATATATATGGGTTTTGGCCAAAGAGTTTGGATGAGAAGGAGGATATACAAAAATTGAATTCAATTCAATTTGGCAGAGAGGGTTCACGAAAGTTAATTTCTTTTTGAGTTTTTTCCTCCACTGCTTCTTCTTCTTCCTTCCTCTTTTCTACTTCTTTTCTCTTGGTTTCGGAGTCCCACAACTCCGTTGCGCGGCGCCGAGGATAGCGGGACTACCTGGGGTGGTCCTCAGGGCGTTCGTGAGAAGAGGCCGGAAGAGTTCGTGACGAGGAACCGCCGGCGGACTTGAAGAGAAATTGGAGCTACAAGGGTATGTATTTCTAATTTCTTATTTCCGCTTTAAGAGCATGTTTTCTATTTGTTAAATTGATGAAATTAGAGTATCATCGGTCCAAAATCGCGTTCCGCTGCGCAAGTCGCTCCATCAATTGGTATCAGAGCGATTTTGTGATTAACTCAATTTGCATCAATTTAAGTTGGTGGGTATTTTAATTTAGAAATTGTTTCTGAATTGGCGTCTAAAGTGAAATCGATTTTGGCAAAGTTTCTTTTTGAATTTCATTATTTGTAATTGCCCGAGAATGTATGGGCTTTAATATGTGCAGAAGAGTCTGTATTTTTAGAGTCATTAGAGTCCATATAGGTTTCTTTGTGAAAGAAGCTCGAGTTTTGAGCTCGCCGAAATGTTCGGTATAAGTTCAAACTCGTTCTAGGCAATTCGAGGAGAAATTCGAAGAGAAATTGGCCGAAGTGTTCGGAGGAAGCAAGCTGGTCAAAAGCGGTGCGAAGAGTTCGAAGTCGGCTCAAGACTTAGCTTGTTGTTCAAGCTTGTAATAAATTAGTTATTGCTTGCTAAATGCCAAAATCGATCCACTTTAGTGTGTTTAATTAATTATGCATTGCGAATGTATGTTTTAATTAAAATCCATGTTTGTATGTGCATATCGTATGCCATATAGATTTAAAATCCCACCATAGGAAGCATGCTCCATGCATTGGTATTATGTTATAAGTGTTATAATTTATAGTATGCATATTTGGGACTTCATGAGTATTAATATAAATGTTATATTAATTCATGAATTAGATGTTGTTTATTTAATAGAATAATTGATATAAGTGTTATATTAATTATGAAATTAAATATACAACATAGGTTGCCTTGGTTGTATGCATATTGTAGGTTATAAGTGTTATAATGTATTAGATGCATGTTTAATTCATGAGTATTAATATAAGAGTTATATTAATTCATGAATTAGTTGTTGTTTGCTTAATAGAATAATTAATATAAGTGTTATATTAATTATGAAATTAAAACATTCAACTAAGATGCATATTGTATGTTATAATTGTTATAATGTATAGGATGCATGCTTAATTCATAATCATTGATATAAGTGTTATATTAATTTATGAATTAGGAGTTGTATATTTAAGAGCATAATCGATATAAGTGTTATATTGATTATGAAGTTAAATATTCAATTTGTCATGCCTTAGCAAATGTATGTTTGAGAAGCATATAGTAGTTTGTTGTAGTAAGTCTAGTTTTTGCAAGTGTTGTAAAAATGACTTAGACTTTTAAAATCTATAACAAAGAAAAGCATGTTCATTTAGGGTTAAATGAGTCGATCTGGTTCATTAGATGAATAGGTCGATATCTCGTAAATGCTAAGGTTATGAGAAACTCACCCGGTGAAATCCTGTTCGAGGTTGGAGGTATTTAAGCTGACGGTTTACGGAACACCTCCTACCTGGGGACGATCCGGTACTTGAGTAAAGTTAACCAGGCTTTATGAGCGTGCGGGAGAGGTGTGAGGTTAATTAAATCTGTTAATAACCTAGACATCTCAGGTAAATAGTTTGCCTAGACTTAAGGTTTTATTTTCTTAGCCGGATAAAACCTGAGTGTTTACCCTAAAAACCGTCCACGATGCTTAGTAGATGTGTTGAGAAGGAATATATGATATATCCCTCTCCTGCTACGCACTCCCTAAAAGTTCACAACGTGAGAATTTTGCTTGGCCTCATGATGCCATATGGGGCATCTCCAGACGGGTGGTGTTTGCAACTTTCAATAGCAAGGTGAATGGAGTAAGTGTCTATAGTAAGTGGGAGAAGGAAGTGCGTCGGTGCTTCCTGTGGTCTCCTCCGTTGGATTGAACCGTGAGATTCCCATGTTCTGCCTGCAGGCTGCCCTAGGGGCACCATCCAAACGGAGGGCTGGGCATGGGAGATCGAACACCTCAGTCACCATTTATGGATAAAGAAACATAGGGACATTCCCAACACTGACATTCCATACGGTTGCTATGTTGGGGCCGTTCTGTGCGTTCTAAAAATGGAGGGTCACACTTACGGGATTTGCTAAGGAGTTAGTAAATCCAGACCAAAAACGATAACTAAGATGCTATAGGAATATGAGTTATTCTGGTGATAGAATTTAGTCAAGAATGTCTTGATTTAGTAAAGGAGTGCTCACCTACCCTACGGTAGGGACCATTCTGACTTACTAAAGTATCGTTGTTAGTAAATAAAGAGTTTGGGTGCTTTATTTGCTGCTAAACCTCTTAATTGGTTTAAATAGGTTAAAACCGTTTCACTAATAGTTTTACATTCTTTTTTCAGCATGTCGAGCTCTTTTATTCAGTTGTTAGCACACGACAAATTAACTGGTGAAAATTTTGGGACGTGGAAGTCGAACCTTAATGCAGTTTTGGTTCTCGACAACCTAAGATTTGTCTTAACGGAGGAGTGTCCTCCGGTTCCTAGTTCAAATGCCTCACGAACTGTTCGTGAAGCATATGACGGTTGGATTCGGGCTAACGATAAAGCTCGAGTTTATATCCTGGCAAGCATATCTGATGTTTTGTCAAGGAAGCATGAGGGGATGGTTTCCGCTAAGGAAATCATGGCTTCACTACAAGAGATGTTTGGAAAGCCTTCCTCATCTCTTAGGTATGAAGCCCTCAAGCACATTTACAATTGCCGTATGGCTGAAGGAACCTCTGTTAGGGAACATGTCCTTAACATGATGGTGTACTTCAATACTGCAGAAGTAAATGGAGCAACCGTCGATGAACAAGGTCAGGTTGGATTTATCTTGGAATCTCTTCCGAAGAGTTTCCTGCACTTCAGGACCAATATGGTCATGAACAAGATAGAATACAATCTGACGTCTCTTCTGAACGAGCTTCAGATTTATCAGTCCCTGCATACCTCGAAAGGAAAGGAGAAGGAGGTAAATGTTACCACTTCTGTGAAGTTCCAGAAAGGGTCTGGGTCTGGGACTAAATCTGAACCTCTTACTGTGAGTAATAAGATTATTCACAAGAAGAAGAGAAGTGCTAGGAAGGGCAAAACCCCAGCTGTAGGCAAGGTTAAAGCTACACACAGTGGAAAATGTTTTCATTGTGGTGAAGAAGGGCACTGGAAGCGAAACTGCCCTATATACCTTGCGGAGAAAAAGGCACAGAATGAACGACAAGGTAAATATGATTTATCTTCTGTCTAAACATGTTTTGTGGATTATGATTGTCATACCTGGATGTTGATTCAGGAACCACTAATCATGTTTGTTATTCTATTTCAGGAAACTAGTTCCTGTCTGCCTGTTTCTTGACGAAGACGACTTATGAAGACGTCTACGCAGTTTATACAGTGGGAGCTTGCTTGTTTGTTTAGTTGTCTGTATAGAAATAATTTCAACTGTTGTAATTATTGTCTATAAACTCAAGTTTGTTGTGAACGTTTTAGATGTATATAGTTGATAACTCCATTTTGGAGCTATTAAATACTTCTTAAGTATAGCTAAAGTCCGCTTTTAATTGATTAATATATCTCTTTTGTACGAGAAATGCGGCAAAGAGCTCGTGCGTCCGTTGGGCCCGTTCGAGAGCTTAAAGTGGAGTTTTAACGCCCCGGGAGTGCATCGGGAAAAGGGGAAGTTGATCCGTGAAGAAACGGGCCAAAACCGCCTAGGAGAGGCAAAGTTCCAGCCCCCAAACCCGAGAGCCAGCGTCGAGCTATAGCGTCGAGACGCTGGCTCGACGCTGGAAAAACCCGAGAGCAAGCGTCGAGCTATAACATCGAGACGCTAGCTCGACGCTGCCCTGGCGTCGAGACGCTCCGGAGGAGGCGCGCGCGGATTAGTTAGGGCGCAGCGTCGAGACGCTGGCCTAGCGTCTCGACGCTATGTCGATTACAGCAGCTTATTAGGACGATTTTCTGCACTTTTTGTATCATCTTCTTGACCACTTTTGGAGCTTTTCATCTTCTTCTTCCTCTAGATTTCTCTATTTTCCTTTGAGCTCCGCCATTGTTGGCATGCGAGTGAGCTCCCCTTTCTTTGTAACTCGTGGATGATTCCTTCCATGGCCGTCGTTGGAGCGGAATTGACAAACCGCGCCATGAGCGGCTAAGGTAAGGGTGAACGGTTTGGGAATAGTTTAGGGAGATTTTGTTAGCAACTTTGGTTCTGATAATTTACGCTTTGATTATGCATATTGGGATCTGTTTATTTGTATTTATCTACTTTGCTTAATCCAACGCGCATGTTAGATTTCGACGATTGACACTCGAGTAATTTTGCATGTTGTGTATGTTAAAGAGTAGCGATGCCGTGCCTCTCACTGCTTGACTAAGTAACACAGGTAGATAAAACTAAATCGGAGTATTAAGTCGCGTAGGATAATTGTTGATTGCATACAACGTTTGCGGGCAATCTACTAGCAATTAGAATTCACGCTTAAATGTTCGTCGCGGTTAGCTAGTGACTGTCTAGATTTATCTTAGGGCTGATCACCTTAATGTAAGTTTGGATAACGTATAATTGGAACTGTGTGGTCTGATTAAAATCCATGGAGTCGGCTACTTTGGGGCTTCTCTGGTAGTCGTCCGTGTGCATAATAAACCGAATACCATGAATTTAGCATTAAATGATAAACCGAAATTGTCTAGCAATTGATCCCGAAACTCCCAAACCGTGCACGCGTTTTCTACTTGTTATTCTTTCTTCCGTTAGCTTTTTATTATCTTCCCTTGCATGCTAAAAATTCCCCCGTTACAAAACCAATCAATTAATTAAATCCCAATTTTAATAGTAATTTTGATCAATCCTTCTCCTTGGATCGACCCTGTTACCACTGGCTGCAAAGCCTCGGTTATAGGCTTTATAAATTGTATTTTGGCAAGCCTCGACAGCTTGAGTTTATAGCGATAGTTCAAAATATCGTCTACCAAAATTGGCGCCGTTGCCGGGGAGTAGGCAAGTTGATTAGAATTATGATTGAAGTTTGAATTAAATTGATTGATGGTTGGCTGAAATTTTTTTCTGTTTGTATCTTGTATGTTTGGGTTTTTGTTTGTGTATGACCCGTTCCTCTGAGGTTAGTGGATTGCAGTTTATCCCAGAAATCGACAGAGAGGAGCGGCGGTTAAGGAGAAAAGCCCGTGAGGGGCAGAGACCGTTTGAAAGAGAAGAAGGCAATCCCTTCTTGTTTGACGAGATGATGCAAGGTGACGCGCCACGGACGCTAAAGCAACTGGCAGCGCCAGATCTGAACCTGCAGCCTTTGTGCATAAACTACCCCGTGGTAGCAGGTAACTTCGAATTAAAGTCAGGTTTAATTCACCAGTTACCTTCTTTTCATGGCAATGTAGGTGAGGACGCGAACAAGCACCTGATGGAATTCCATTGCGTCTGCGCGGGGATGAAGCCCGCGGGAGTCACGGAGGAGCAGTTGAACATGAGGGCATTCCCCTTCACGCTCAAGGACAAGGCCAAGGATTGGCTATATTACCTGCCCTCTGGATCGATCACTACGTGGCAGGATATGAAGCGGGTATTCTTGGAAAAATACTTTCCCGCATCCTTGGCCACCACACTGCGGAAGAGGATTTATGGGATCACCCAGGATGTTGGTGAGTCCCTGCACGAATACTGGGAGCGATTTGGGCGCCTGTGCGCCAGCTTCCCACACCATCAGATTGCCGATCAGTTATTGATCTAGTACTTCTACGAGGGGATGACACCCCACGACCGACAAATGATTGATGCAGCGAGTGGCGGGGCATTGATTGACAAGACCCCGGTTGAGGCCAAACAGTTGATAGCGAACATGGCAACCAACTCGCAGCAGTTTGGTATTCGAGGGCAAGGACAAGTCCACAGCGTGGCTCAGAGCCATGAAATGACTGAAATGAGGGCCCAGGTGGTTGAGATAGGAAATATACTGAAAAAGATCGTTGGAGGAACCCGCGAAGCGGAGGAGGTCAATGCAATCGGGGGGTACGCTTCCAACCCTAGGAAGTACGACCCATATTCAAACACGTATAACCCCGGTTGGCGCGACCACCCCAACTTTAGCTATGGGAACAGGGAAGGACAATCTCACTTCCAAGGCCAGTCTCAGGATAGGCCTAATTCTTCCACCCAGGCTCAAGCCTCGAGCTCCTCCAGCTCACTAGAAGAGATGGTCAGGACCATCGTGACAAGCACCAGCCAGTTCCAAAAGGAAGCTCGAGAAGAGCTTAATTCTCACAAGGCCGAGCTGCAAAATCTGAACAAGCAGCTGACACAAATGGCGGTGTCTATCAGTAAGATTGAGAGCAAGAGCTCAGGGAAGCTTCCTTCCCAAACCACGGTCAACTCATGTGAAAACGTGAGTGCTATCCAGCTGAGGAGTGGGAAATCACTTTCCACCAGAGCTGTGAAGGAAGTTAAGGACAGCCTGAACGTGTCCGCCCCGCCTGCTCTCGAGGTTCAGAATGAGAAAAGAGATGAGAAGGTCAGTGTACCTGAGGATGTTGCCAGAGCACCATTCCCGAGTAGGCTTGCGAAGCCTACTTTGGAATCCGATGATGAGGAGGTCCTTCGAACCTTCCAAAAAGTGATGGTAAATATCCCGCTCTTAGAGGCAGTCAGTCAAGTGCCCAAGTATGCAAAATTCTTAAGGAGCTGGTGCACTAAGAAAAGGAAGTCCAGAGGGACTGAGAAGAGAAAGGAGAACGTTTCTGCTATACTCCCAGGTACGTTGCCTGCCAAGTGCAACGATCCAGGTACCTTTACTATCCCTTGCACTATAGGTAGTAAGGTCGTTCATAATGCCATGTTAGACTTAGGAGCCTCTGTGAATGTTATGTCTTATGCACTGTTCCTTGATTTGAATTTAAATGAATTGCATGAGTGTAACGTGTCTGTCCAGTTGGCTAATGGGTCAAGCATATGTCCTAGGGGGAAAGTAGAAGATGTTCTGGTTAGAGTTGGGGATATGATGTTCCCCGCTGATTTCCTTGTGTTAGACATGAATGAGAAGTCATCGCATGCCTCGTCCTCTATGTTGCTAGGACGCCCTTTTCTTAAGACCGCTAGGGTCAAAATCGATGTGTTTAAGGGCGTCGTTTCGTTAGAGTTTGATGATATTTTGCATGAGTTCTCACTATTTGATAGGAAATCTGCTGAGAATATTTCTGTTGTGATTGAGCATGACGAGAATGGGAGTCTACCCTCGCGCTTGAGGGATGGTTCCCATGTCTCGGTTAGAAAATCTGATTTGAATTTGATGGATGATACTGCTGGTTTTTGCACTAATAATTCTGATATTCACGTGCCCGAGGCACGAAGAGTGCAAAATATTTTTCATGATGATTGCAGGAAAGGTGTGGACAAGGACAAGTTTGGATCGTCCCCCGCACTTACGGACTATGGATGAGTCTGTGGAGAGAATACAGTCGAGCAAACGACTTTAAAAATTCTGCGCTTCTCGGAGGCACCCGAGCGATGGACTGTTTTTTTTTGTTTTAGTTTAGTTGCTGTTTTTTGTTTTATTGCTTTTCAGATTAACTTAGTTTTAATTTGCTTGCTGTTTTTCTTTAGGAATTGAGGAAGAGAAGACAATTTTGGGCTCCGATGCGTTTGTGCGCCGCTTCCTCGCCCTCGCCAGCTTAAAAAAGAGTCAGGGAAGTGTACTTCTTCTTCCCTTTTACTTTGTTTTATCTGACTGTGATGGCATTGGGGACAATGCCATATTTTGAAGTTGGGGGTGGAGATGGTCTGATGGATATGCATGTGTAGTTCGTTGAGAAGTGCTATGTTGATATTGAAGTGCTTGGGACTCTATTTACTGTTTTCTGACGATGATAGCCTAGGAAATGCATGTTGGAAATTTGAGCATGCTCATAATCGAGTTTTTGCATGAGTTTTGTGTTTATTAGGTTCATGTCAAAACTTTTAAAAATTTTTCTGTTGCTCCCTTGCACTTATCGAGCACTTAGCAACCCCTTCCTAGATTCCGTAGGTTCGAAAATCGCATGTTGCTCTAATTCTCGTTGTCACCCCGAAAGGCACCCATAGGTAGCTTGTTGCATGAGAGTTAGTGGTTAGTTAATCGAGAAAGCATGTGCTTAGCCTAATATAAAAAAAAAGTAGAAAAGCATGTTTGATAGAAAATTCCTCTCGAGGCGCTCCTCCTTCTTATTAGCGCTTAAAGAAGTGAGCGCCAGTCCTTAAAAACGTGAAGCTTAGGCCTAAGTTTGATGTGTTAGGCAGCTCGAGTTGGAAAGAAAAAGAAATATAAAAGTTGGTTCAAAGAACCTTAATAAAAGAGTACAAAGTACTCGTGAAAAGAAAAAAAAAATGAATGAGAAAAATGATTAGGTCTCTTAATTTGCTTCTTTCTCTCGTGTAAGTCAAGTTTAGACTGTTCTTAAACGCTAGAAGTAGGGGGAAAACGGGATGTGCGTTGCATGTGGGTTTTCCGGGTTTACGTGAGTTTAGGATCGGTTAGCTAGCACACACACACGTTAGGGGACAAGAGTTAATTTTTGATATGTTCGTAGTAAATGCATGAACAAAATGCTTCCATGGTTATGTTGTGTTTAAGCTTTCAATATGCATGGAGGTTTGAGTTAGTTGCATGTAGGCGCGTCCTTAGAGTCGATATCTTTGTAGTGCTTGCTCGAGGACTAGCAATGTTTAAGTTGGGGGTGTTTGATAACTCCATTTTGGAGCTATTAAATACTTCCTAAGTATAGCTAAAGTCCGCTTTTAATTGATTAATATATCTCTTTTGTAGGATAAATGCGGCAAAGAGCTCGTGCGTCCGTTGGGCCCGTTCGAGAGCTTAAAGTGGAGTTTTAACGCCCCGGGAGTGCATCGGGAAAAGGGGAAGTTGATCCGTGAAGAAACGGGCCAAAACCGCCTAGGAGAGGCAAAGTTCCAGCCCCCAAACCCGAGAGCCAGCGTCGAGCTATAGCGTCGAGACGCTGGCTCGACGCTGGAAAAACCCGAGAGCAAGCGTCGAGCTATAGCGTCGAGACGCTAGCTCGACGCTGCCCTGGCGTCGAGACGCTCCGGAGGAGGCGCGCGCAGGAAATTTATCGGGGCAGCGTCGCGACGCCATCGAAGGCGCGCGCGGATTAATTAGGACGCAGCGTCGAGACGCTGGCCTAGCGTCTCGACGCTACGTCGATTACAGCAGCTTATTAGGAAGATTTTCTGCACTTTTTGTATCATCTTCTTGACCACTTTTGGAGCTTTTCATCTTCTTCTTCCTCTAGATTTCTCTATTTTCCTTTGAGCTCCGCCATTGTTGGCATGCGAGTGAGCTCCCCTTTCTTTGTAACTCGTGGATGATTCCTTCCATGGCCGTCGTTGGAGCGGAATTGACAAACCGCGCCATGAGCGGCTAAGGTAAGGGTGAACGGTTTGGGAATAGTTTAGGGAGATTTTGTTAGCAACTTTGGTTCTGATAATTTACGCTTTGATTATGCATATTGGGATCTGTTTATTTGCATTTATCTACTTTGCTTAATCCAACGCGCATGTTAGATTTCGACGATTGACACTCGAGTAATTTTGCATGTTGTGTATGTTAAAGAGTAGCGATGCCGTGCCTCTCACTGCTCGACTAAGTAACACAGGTAGATAAAACTAAATCGGAGTATTAAGTCGCGTAGGATAATTGTTGATTGCATACAGCGTTTGCGGGCAATCTACTAGCAATTAGAATTCACGCTTAAATGTTCGTCGCGGTTAGCTAGTGACTGTCTAGATTTATCTTAGGGCTGATCACCTTAATGTAAGTTTGGATAACGTATAATTGGAACTGTGTGGTCTGATTAAAATCCATGGAGTCGGCTACTTTGGGGCTTCTCTGGTAGTCGTCCGTGTGCATAATAAACTGAATACCATGAATTTAGCATTAAATGATAAACCGAAATTGTCTAGCAATTGATCCCGAAACTCCCAAACCGTGCACGCGTTTTCTACTTGTTATTCTTTCTTCCGTTAGCTTTTTATTATCTTCCCTTGCATGCTAAAAATTCCCCCGTTACAAAACCAATCAATTAATTAAATCCCAATTTTAATAGTAATTTTGATCAATCCTTCTCCTTGGATCGACCCTGTTACCACTGGCTGCAAAGCCTCGGTTATAGGCTTTATAAATTGTATTTTGGCAAGCCTCGACAGCTTGAGTTTATAGCGATAGTTCAAAATATCGTCTACCAATAGTATCTTTTGTTTTTAATGAAAAGTTCATTTTGCAAAAGATGTATACAAGTAGTGTTCTATTAAACTTGGTAACAACTAAACTGTTAAGACTTATCTTGTTTTATTGGAAGCTATAAATTAACAATGGTTGTTAGTTTTGCTGGTTCTTCTCAAGTGTTGAGAAAGTTTTAATGTAGTGGGAGAATTATGAGATAATTCGGCCTGCTATATTAGTATGTTGTATGACTCTAGTTATCATACTTGATGATGACAGTGAGTACATAAACAAGAACCAGTGGCTCAAAGCCATGGATCTTCAAGAGGTTTACAGACCAAGTCTATGAGGTGAAAACCTCTAAGGCTTGACTTTCTGGCAAAGGGACTGTCCCGAAGAGAAGGGGTTAATTGTGTATTAACTTCGTCTTTTGTTGTCAGATGTAAGTTATATAGAATACTCGTATCCATTACCCTGTTCTATATGATAGGATGAGGTAAATGGATATCAAGACTAGCTATCTTGATAGAGTATCTATTAGTCTCAACCAGGGAGATACATTATTCAGGATTAAGAGCAAATCGTTTGCGAGCTTCTTCAATCCATTTATGAATTGAAATAAGCATCTATATTCTGATTTATAAGGTTTGTTTTTCAAATCTTATGGTTTTGAACATTACATTGATAAAACTTGTTGGACAAGTGTTTAATCAATGTTAAAGCTTTCATAATATATTCCCGTAATTTTGTCCTAATCATTGAGAATGATGTAGGATTCATTTCTGACATTTTAGCATAACCTAGCGACCCACTCCCAAATAGTTGATCTGGAGGTAGGCTTAGTTTGTTCTAAGGATTCAGGTTGATCTGAGTCGTAAGAACAAATCGCTAGTGTTGTCTCTAAAATCTTTTATTGACAAGTTGTTGTCAATATTCGATGGTCTATGGAAATGGTTTCCTAAGACACCTCAAGTGTTGAGGATACGAGATGCACCCAAGTGCATTTACATATTGGAGGTCAGATGTATCTTTTGAGATACATGACCCGATATGTGCTATGCAGTGGGAGCTGTCAGTAATATTAGTCCAATTGGATTGGGTTCCGGTTAAAGTTTTGTCCTTGTACTTAGAGGAGTAGAATACAAGAGTTGTATTGCTGATTCCTCGTTGGTAGCTAAGTCTATTTGCAGCTTGTGAAGCAGCAATAAGTTTATAAGTTGAGCTCGCAGATAGTGCTATGAGGAGATGTGATGGTCACATGGAAAGCCTCTTAGTACTTCATGCTGATTAGTTTACTAAGTCTCTCATGGCTAAAGTGTTTGAGAGACACCTAGAAGAGTCTAGGGCTCTGAGTTGCTGGAGAGGACAGTGGGAGAAAACTTCAGATATATGATATATTAGTTTTCTCCACCCAACATGTACACCACGGACGTTTAAGTCCAAGTGGGAGTTTGTTGGGTTTTATGTCCTAAAACTCGTGGTTTGTAAACTGTTATGTTTGTAAATATTCTATTTAGAATAAAGAGTTATTAGTTTTATTCAGTAAAAGAGTTTACTGGAATAAAGTGAAACGTGTTTGGTTTAACCTATACCAATGACCAACACCCTTGGCTGAATATGAGTACTTGAGCTTCATGTATGACATGATTGTGGATCAGGCTCAAGTAGTCAGTCAAAACGGTCTATAGTATATGGATAAGGCTGATTACCTTATCCTGGTAACACTATTGGATGCGGCTCACTTTGTATTGTACAGAACGATGTGATCTGAATCGTTCCACATGGAGATGTGAGAAGTGAGGGCGTCCTGTGTAAAGAGTTTACACAAGACCGAACCGCGTATTAAGTCGCTCTCTCTTTATAACTCCGTTTACTGATGAGACCGACTTATACATTTTGATGGCCTAGGTAACTCGAGCTTAATCCTGAGCTTGCTGTGAACTCCTGCTTATTCGGAAGTATCCTTTGACTTGTACGGGTGAGAGTGGCGGAACGCCCGCTCAATAAGCCTACCAACTTTGGGATAAAGTCGAATAGGTAGCTGGGGACATAGTACAGCAAGATAGGAATTCACTCCTAACCCGCTCTTCAGGGTTAGTAGATAGGTTGTTCCCTTAATAGCTGACTCCGGGGCTTGAACAATGTGAGCTCACACTCTCATGTGATGAGAGAGTTATATTGATCTGATGGTTGGACCACAGATCTATTGTTCATTAGAGGTGTCAGTGGTACTTAAGGAACAAGATGTAATGCAGGGGTTAAACGGTTTAAATGACCCAGCTGTGATTACGAACAACCTGTGAAGGATCGACTTACCGATGACGGTTATATCAAGAGGACACAATATATCTACAGTGAGGAGAGTGCAACCCTCGGACTATAGTGGAGTCTCCGGGGGTTAACGAAAGTTGATTGATTCGGGTTAAAAGAGTTTTGACCGAATAATCTCGTATCGTTGGAGCTCATGATCTGTAGGTCCTTTAGGTTCTCCTGGCTAGCTTGGATAACGTCGTGCAACAGTATAAAAGAAAAGAAAAAGAAAAAGAATTTGAATTGTTCAAATTCGGTTTATGGAAGGAGGATAGACATATTTAAATATGATTTAAATATGGGATTGGCCTAATACATGAATAGGATTCATGTGTAAAAAAGTCGGTTTTCGGAAAACTGGGTTTAGCCATATTATTTAATTAATATTTGATATTGAATTAAATAATTTTTTTATTAATTAAAAGTTTTAATTAATAAAATATTTATTATTATATATATATATAAAAAAAAAGAAACAAATAATGAAAGTGTCTTACATGCATGTAAGACACTTGTTGTTTTTTTGTTTAATATATATGTATATGTAATAAATATATATATGGGTTTTGGCCAAAGAGTTTGGATGAGAAGGAGGATATACAAAAATTGAATTCAATTCAATTTGGCAGAGGGGGTTCACGAAAGTTAATTTCTTTTTGAGTTTTTTCCTCCACTGCTTCTTCTTCTTCTTCCTTCCTCTTTTCTACTTCTTTTCTCTTGGTTTCGGAGTCCCACAACTCCGTTGCGCGGCGCCGAGGATAGCGGGACTACCTGGGGTGGTCCTCAGGGCGTTCGTGAGAAGAGGCCGGAAGAGTTCGTGACGAGGAACCGCCGGCGGACTTGAAGAGAAATTGGAGCTACAAGGGGGGGGGGAATTGGCTTACGGAAAATTAAATAACAAAAAAGTAAATGCGAAAAAAAATAAAAGCGAGGAAAGTGAAAATGTAACCTGTGCTCCTAATTTCAGTGCTCAGGATTTACTATATGCGCTTAGATCATAGGGATTCTATTATGCTTAACTATTATATCTAATACACGCGAAATGTTTGCCTGAACCCGTAACAAACATCTCAGTGAATTAATTAGAGGCGTGAATTCTAATTAAACATGCTCTTTAATTAATTTAAGTTGATTAATCCTAAATCAATTAACGAACAGTGACGGGTAACATCGCGACGAATTAATCCTAAGATTAATTCGATTTCTCTCATAACCTTGAGCCCACCATGAAGCGAATAACTAACTCCTACCTCCACTTGTCACTTAGGCTCGAGTTAATTAGCCACGATTAGACCCTCACTACTTGCATTAAAACTAATCAGGAATTAATGCTAACCCACTAACATGCGTAACAATTAAAGACGTCACTCTCAATTAGAAAGACATGTTATTCGTTCTTAATACAGGTAGAAGATGCAAGAGAAGTCAATGCTAAGCTAAGAAATTATCAAAAACCCCCCACTAAGCATCAAAGTAAAATCCCTAAACTCAAATTAGAGCACTTACCTTAGTTGCCCGTTGTGAGAATCAAGCTAAACAACTAAGAATCAAGCTTCTATACAGTAAAATAAAGAGGTAATGGAGTTTTTGCTCCCAAAATCGGAGTTTACAACAATGGAGGATGAAAGAATGACCTAAAAATCGGAGAAGATGGGTTTTATACTTATCGTAGCGTCGAGACGCTACAGCATCTTGACGCTTGTTGACTGAGAAATTTCGTTCAATTAGCGGTTGTCACGTGTCTTCATCATGACCGTTGGATCAAATAAACTTAACCGATCAAATTGGGTCATATCGCAATTGCGCTCAAAATCAAATCGACCAGAAGGTTATTTAAATGGCAATTTGGCCCAAAATCCAAACCCATTAGACTCCTAAGAACTCTATAAATAGAGAGCTCATTCTTCATTTGCAAGGTTCATAAAATTTCTTCTCCTAAGTGATGGAGCGTTTCACGTTGCGGAAGCGATTTTGAATCGTTGATACTCTAATTTCATCAATTTAACAAATAGAAAACATGCTCAAACAACGAAATTAAGAAATTAGAAAACATACCCTTGAAGTTCTAATTTTCTTCGTGTTCCGCCGACCGTTCTTCGTCACAAACACTTCGAACTTCTTCTCACGAACGCCCCGAGACCCACCTTCGGTAGTCCCGCTATCCTCGATGCCGAGCAACAGAGTTGTGGGACTCTGTTAGAAGAGAAAAGGGAAAGAAAAACGGAAGAGGATGAAGGAGAAAAGCTTCTATGGGATGAGTTGAAGAACCATATTTTTTCTTAAAAAAAAAACATAACCTTCAAGCTTCAAAAGCTTTTCTCAAACTTTCGATTTTTTTATTTAAAGAAACTTCAGTGTACCCAAAATCCCACTTCATGGCCATTTTTATTTAACCATCCAAATATATAATATTTATATATATAAAAACACAAATATGTGTCTTACATGCACAATGCAGGTAAGACATATATATATATATATATATTATTATTATTTTTTGGTCTGGATTTACTAACACCTTAGCAAATTCCGTAAGTGTGACCCTCCATTTTTAGAATGCACAGGACGACCCCAAAAGTCCAACCGACTGAAATGTCAAAGTTAGGAATGACCCTATGTTTCTTTATCCATAAATGGGGACTGAGATGTTCCGACCCCCATGAAACAACCCTCCGACTGAATTGGTGCCTCCGAGGTCACCTTGCAGGCGGAACATGGGAATATCACGGTTCAATCCAATGGAGGAGACCGCAGGAAGTACTGACGTACTTCCTTCTCCACTTACTATAAACACTTACTCCATTCACCTTGCTATTGAAAGTTGCAAACACCACCCAACTGGAGATGCCTCAAATGACATCATGAGGCCCTGCAAAATTTTCACGTTGTGAACTATAGGGAGTGCGTAGCAGGAGAGGGATATATCATATATTCCTTCTCAACACATCTACTAAGCATCATAGACGGTGTTTAGGGTAAAAACTCAGGTTTTATCTGGCTAAGTAAATAAAACCTTAAGTCTAGACAAACAATTTTACCTAAGATGTCTAGGTTATAAACACTTTACTAACCTCACACCTCTCATGCATGCTCATAAAGTCGGGTTAACTTTACTCAAGTATCGGGTAGTCCCTAGGTAGAAGGTGATCCGTCAATTCAAAACCTCCAACCTTAGACATGAGTTCACTGGGTGAGTTTCTCATAACCTTAGCATTTACGAGATATCGACCTATTCATCTATTGAAAGAGATCGAATCATTTAACCCTAAATGAACATGCTCTTTGATCTTTGTTATAGATTTTAAAAGTCTAAGCCATTTTTTACAACGCTTGCAAAAACTAGACTTTCTACAACAACCATTTACATGCTTCTCAAACATGCCTAAGGCATGACAAGTTAAATATTTAACTTCATAATCAATATAACACTTATATCGATTATGCTCTTAAACATGCAACTCCTAATTCAAAAATTAATATAACACTTATATACATTCTCATGAATTAAGCATGCATCCTATACATTATAACACTTATAACATACAATATGCAACTAATGTTGGATGTTTAATTTCATAATTAATATAACACTTATATCAATTATTCTATTAAGCAAACAACAACTAATTCATGAATTAATATAACTCTTATATTAATACTCATGAATTAAACATGCATCCTATACATTATAACACTTATAACATACAATATGCATAAAACTAGGGCAACCTATGTTGTATGTTTAATTTCATAAATAATATAACACTATAACACTTATATCAATTATTCTATTAAACTAACAACATCTAATTCATGAATTAATATAACTTTTATATCAAAATTCATGAATTCCTAAATATGCATACTATATATTATAACACTTATAACATATTTTCAATGCATGGAGCATGCTTCCTACGGTGTGATTTTAAATCTATATGGCATACAATATGCACATACAAACAAGAAATTTAATTAAAACATACATTCACAATGCATAATTAATTAAACACATTAAAGTGGACCGATTTTGGCATCAAGTAAGCAATAACTATTTTAATACAAGCTTGAACAACAAGCTAAGTCTTGTGCGGTCTTCGAACTCTTCGTACCGCCTTGGACAAGCTTGCTCCCCCGAACGCTTCGGTCAATTTCTCTTCGAGCTTCTCTTTGTATCGCCTAGAACGAGTTTGAACTTGCACTGAACATTTCGGCGAGCTCAAAACTCGAGCTTCTTCCACAAAGAAACCTATATGGACTCTAATGACTCTTAAGAATAGAGACTCTTCAGCACACATTAAAGCCCATACATTCTCGGGCAATTACAAATAATAAAATTAAAAAAGAAACAATGCCAAAACCGATATTCACTTTAGACGTCTATTCAGAAACAATTTCTAAATTAAAATACCCACCAACTTAAATTGATGCAAATTGAGTTGATAAAAAAACGCTCTAATACCAATTAATGGAGCGTTTCACGCTGCGGAAGCGATTTTGGATCGTTGATACTCTAATTTCATCAATTTAACAAATAGAAAACATGCTCAAACAACGGAATTAAGAAATTAGAAAACATACCCTTAAAGTTCTAATTTTCTTCGTGTTCCACCGACCGTTCTTCATCACGAACACTTCGAACTTGTTCTCACGAATGCCTCGAGAACCACCTCCGGTAGTCCCGCTATCCTCGGCGCCGAGCAATGGAGTTGTGGGACTCCGTTAGAAGAGAAAAGGGAAAGAAAAACGGAAGAAAATGAAGGAGAAAAGCTTTTATGGGATGAGTTGAAGAACCAAATTTTTTCTTAAAAATAAAAACAGAGCCTTGAAGCTTCAAAAGCTTTTCTCAAACTTTCGAATTTTTTTTTTTAAAGAAACTTCAGTGTACCCAAAATCCCACTTCATGGCTATTTTTATTTAACCATCCAAATATATATATATATATATATATATATATATATATATATATATTTTTTTTTTTTTTTTATATTATTATTTTTTAAAAATTAATTCTTAATTAATTTTAAATAATAATAAATATTTTATTAATTAAACCTTTTAATTAATAAAAAATATATATAAATTAATTAATTAAATTTTTTAATTAATTAATATTATTTAAGTCAATATCAAATATTGATTAAATAATATGGCTAAACCCGGTTTTCCGAAAACCGACTTTTTGCACATGAATCCGATTCATGTTTTAGACCATTCCCATATTTAAATCATATTTAAATATGTCCATCATCCTTTCATAAAACCGAATTTGAACAAATTCAAATTCTTTTTCTTTTTCCTTTTCTCTTATATTGTTGCACGAACCTAAAGGACCTACAGATCATGAACTCCAACGATACGAGATTATCTGGTCAAAACTCTTTTAACCGAACTAATCAACATTCGTTAACCCCCAGAGACTCCACTATAGTTCGAGGGCTGCACTCTCCTCACTGTAGATATATTATGTCCTCTGATATAATCGTCACGGGCAAGTCGACTCTTCACAGGTTGTTCGTAATCATAGCTGGGTCATTTTAAACCGTTCAACCCCTGCATTACGTCTTGTTCATTAAGTACCACTGACACCTCTAATGAACAATAGATCTGTAGTCCAACAAACAGATCAATTAACCCTCTCATCTTATGAGAGTGTGAGCGCTCATTGTTCAAGCCCCGAAGTCAGCTATTAAGGGAATAACCTATCTACTAACCCTGAAGAGCGAGTTAGGAGTGAACTTGATGAACGTCATTTATGTCGTATTTTTACCCTTTAAAACATACTCATTAATTGGCTTTTTGAGTTAAATTAAAGATAATTGTGCATGGAATTGATAAGAAAAGAATAAAAATAGGAAAATCACATGCTCAAGGTCGTTTTGTCATTATGAAGCAATTAAGAGGGTAAAAGAGTCATTTTTTAATAAGAATTAATGTTGTTTTAATTATTTTCAGGAAAACTGTATCCTGTTTCAGCTTGTGGCTACAGAGAAGTCACAAAGCCAGAGAATCCAGCTTGTGGCCACATAAGAGGCCACAGAGTGCAGTTGACTGGTCAAACGAATTGGTTGAGATATTTTGTCAAAGATCTTCCAAAGATTCAGCAAACCAAATCCTCATTTGACCTAACAACCCTTCCCAAAGACCTCTCCCTCATTTTAGCAACCTCCAAACAAACCCTAAGGCCTATAAAAGGCACCTCAAGTCTTCATTCAAATCATCGATCATTCTTTACAACAATCAATCTCCACATAGTCGATCAACCTCTTTTCTCTTTCGAAGAACTCACCCAAATCCCGAAACTCCAACAAGAGCGGACCACTCCTCTGAAAAAGTTCTACTTCAGCCAGCTCCGAAAGGAAAGTGCTGCGAGGATTCGATTCGCATTGACGACGTGAATCGAGCGAGTAGAGACCCTTCATCCATTTCCACGAGTTCGAGAGAGAGAAAGTTGGAAAATTTTCCAGATTTATTTTCTGCTTTATTTTTAAATATTTATATTTACATTCTGTTTTTATTTCACATTTCGTTATGTTCTTAATTTTCACGCAAAATTACCATTTTACCCTTTAGCTAGTTTTCGCATTTATAATTTAATTTTCAGCTTAGAACCTTTGTTATTTCAATTTTGTCATTTATTTATAATTTACATTATGTTTTTATTCTATTTTCGTTTTGTTCTTAATTTTTGAGAAAAATTACCATTTTACCCTTTCGTCAATTTTTGCACTTAGCATTATTTATCAATGAAGTATTTTAGTTTATTTTTCATTATGAGCTAAGTTTTTCTAAGGGATTCAGTTATGTGAATGCCCATTAAGAAATGAGCTAGCTTGACAGCTGTAAATTACGGTTTTACCCCTTATGCCTTGTGTGGTTCGTCCTTTACTGAATATATGCAAAAATGTTATATTAATTTGATCACTTAATTAGCATGAAATGTTAATGTCGATACTGGACAGGTCGGACAATTAACGACTCTCGTAAAGGTGATATAGCAGAAAAACCTAGGAATAAGATTTCGTCGATTGTCCTTGATGATTGGGGAAAAAGACTATAGGATCAATAAGATTGCATTCTTAACCATCTAAGATCACATTATCCACTGGACTGTGAGTATAATGGCTTAGACTCCTAAAGGTACTTGCAAAGAGGCTGAATAAGAGATGAATCTGATCCAAAAGTATAAGGTACTATGTGGTGACTCTGTGGTCACAGGCTGTCAAGTAAACTCAACTTAGGGCTGAAACATGATTGGATCCCTGTTTTTACTATTCTTTTCAAACCAAAATCAACCCAACATATTATCAACTTATTTTTGTTACTTTTCATTGCATTCGAAAAACAATTCTTTCTAAAACTAAATTCCACAACAGTGTCTTGGGATTCGATAATTGGAATACTTTCCATTTTATTACTTGATTGACAGTGTATACTTGCACTTGACCATATCAATCATTGCAGGTCGTTGAACCAAATTACTCACACGTTTTGGTCCATCAAGTTTTTGGCGCCGCTGCCGGGGACTGTTAATAGAATTTTATTTTATTTAGATATTGTTATTCGATTGCGGTTAAGAAAAATAGGAGTTGAGCGCACAGGAAAATATTTTTTTTAAGTTTTGGTTACTCAAAAACTTCAAAATCATCCACTTGGAGTCGATCCTCCTATCAACCTACAAAATAATATCTTTTTTTCAAAGAATCTGATCTTTGTTTTGTTTCCTTTTGCAGGTTGAGCTTAGTGCTTGAACAAAGAGCATAACACTTTTGATTTACACAATGGAAGTAGACGTCACAACAAAGATAACAAACATGCTAAGAAAATCAATCATGAGAAATGATACCCACATTTCCCTTGTGTACAAACTTTCTGATATCTTTTGCGTTAATTGTTGCGAGGAACATTTCTCTCAACATTGTCCACTTAATCGTTATTTCTCTATTTCTTGTGTTTATTGTAGAGAAAGTCATGAATTTGATGATTGTCCTTATAACCCGACTCTATATTTTTTATAGGGAAACCAGGCAGTGAGAATATGTTAATTCCTTACCGCACTGCTTGCGACTCAAAATGGAGACATCACTCCAACTTTCTATGGGGAGATCAACAAAAGGCATAAAGACTTCCGAATATGAAGAAATAGAACAATGTGAGGCAATGAAAATCCAAAGTGATTTTGAAGATAAAAAACCTTTGTTCCCAGAAGAAGTAATGAGCACTCCACAAACTGAAAGCATTAAAGAGTTAGAATGTAGAGAAGAGATTACAGAAAACCCACTCCAAGAAAATAAAAAAGAGAAGGAACCAGAAAAGGAAGTTGCATTGAGCCATGAGGAGACAACTTCACAAAAAGAAACATTCAATGTTCTCCAAGCATTGAATTTCCCTAATGAAATTCAAGAATTTTCTACTATTGATTTAATTGAAATGTCTACTTGTTGTAACTTGCAGGAAACATTAAAAGAAAACGAATTCAGGGAAGAAGTAGAAGAGGAGATCATGGAGGAGGATAATGCACCAGAAATTGCGACCCCAATTTCTGCATACAAAAACATACATAGATCTCTTGTGCTGATCAAAGACAACTGTAAGTCAACAAAGCCGCACATGATTAAAGCACCTCAACTAAGGCTTAAATCTCGTCCATTATAAAGACCTAGGTGCAAGATGAAAGTTGACGGTCCAAAGAGAATGAATAAGACATTAATCTCCCTTTTGAAGATTAGATAAGTATTCTTTTAATATGTTTTTATTCATTATTTAAAAAAAATAAAAATACTATAAGTTCTGTAGAGTAGTTTCAAGCAAAATCAACTCTGGCGTAGACTGGTCCTGCCAAGGAAAAGGTATTTAAGTTGACCGTAGGGAACACCTTTTCCTGGGGACCTAACTGGGAGATGATTTGAATGAAACCGCTCCCTAGAAACTTATAAGTAATATTAAAAAATATGTTTTTTTTTTAAAAAAAAAATAATAATAAAATAAAATAATGTTTTCAAAATAATTTAGCTTGTTATTTTTTGTTTATGAACTTTTTGATGTTTTTTTTAGTATTTCAGGAATGATTCTCGTGGATGAGAGATTGACTAGGAAATTCAAAAACATAGATTTGTAGAACTCTGTGGCTACAAACCAGACTAGCACAAAAAACTATGTGGCCAGATAGTGCACTAGTGAAGGGCGATGACGTCATTTAAAAAGTCAGAGGGGTTGACCTATTTTGGAAACATATATAAGTCAAGTGACCCTCTCCTCTTTTGATTTTCAACCTACAAGTCATTCCAAAAAGTTCCAAGTTGAAAAGTCCATTCGCGAAAATTCTCCCCTCTCTCATGCACGCTCAAACCCGTCGGGACCCATGGCTGAAAACCCACTCTGATCGCCGATGTGGCCGTTGCTGATCGTACTCAATTGCGTTCTGGACGCCAGAGGAAATTCGAAGATGTCCAACCAAGACCCATACAAGAGGAACCCATGGTCGATTTACCCCCAACATCCTCAAAGAAGAAGGCGGAACCCAAACCACCCATAAAATCGGTCATTGTTATGCGTGAAGGTGGAGAGAAGGAAAACCCAGCGACTGGAAGCCCTAGGTTTATTCCAAACTCCCCGGTTGATCAATCCCAAGAATCGGTGATCGGTAAAAAAACCCATGAAAATTTGAACTACCGCTTGGCGTAAAATGATCAAAGAGATGGGAGAACATAGACGACGAGCTCTAGCTGAAACTATTGGCAATTCATCAAGTGAAGATGAAGAAGTTCAGCCGGAAGCTGGGCAACCTCAACGAAATCGCGTTCTGTGCGCGAAGATCCACCTCTGGTTTCAAAAGTAAGTATTTCTCCACAAATTCTTGAACGTTCTGATAGAGAATCTTTAGTGTACAGGCACACTGAGAAGCAAACTAAGACCCCAATCGACCACCAATTTGAATTAAGAAGAAGAGATACAGTTGGGATTCCGATGCAAGAATTAATTCTTTCCCCAATCATGGTGGAGAGGATGATTAAAGAAGCCGTGGAGAAGGCAGCCTTGCTAGAAGCGAAATATGAAGTAAAGAAGAGTTGTCAAGAGGTAGAGCCAGCTTTGCAGCAAGCTATCCAAAGAGATATTGTTGACAAACAAGGAAAGAAGAGGAGCGAATACGAGAAGAGAAAAGTTTGATACAAGCTGAGAAAAAAAAAAGTAAAAAAAAAAAAAATGAAGAAAGCAGAAGAAAGATTGAAAAAAAAAATTGATCAGAGAAAAAATAAAAAAAAAGGAAAAGAGATAGCAACTGAGGAATAATTCGACCGATTATTTGAGTATTAGACGGAAAGAATGAAATTTGAGCTAAACACTTCTTCAATTGAGAAGAAGGTTGAAGGAAATACTGAAGAAGTTCAGGAAGGGAATCCTACAAATGACACAACCATTTCCTTGGAACGAGGGATGTTGTTGCATTGCATCCTAAAACGGTCTTGATCTCAATATTGGGAGGTTTCTAAGAGAAGAGTTGGTTGCTTATGACAAGAAGATGGCTGAAAAATTATTCTTTGGGTCACTTGTCACTCGACTTTGCCTCAAAGTAGGACTTAAGCCTCGACAAGGTGAAGAGACAAGTTTGTCAAAGTCAGCCATCACTGCGCAGCTTGTTCACAAGTTACAGTTTTTCCGTAACCAAAAGACCGAGAAAGCATCAACGTCGCATGCGCCCAAGCCAAAAGGTTGTTCTACCTCTGTGGCCACAGAGCAGTCACAACCTGCCACCAGTTCAGAAAATATTCCAAGCATCACCCCTTCTCAATGGCAGCATATGACCCAACAGAATATGGCCTACTGGGCATATGTCAAAGAGAGGGATGAGCTCATAAAATGGTTCTTTAATGCCTTGGCCCCGACCTTGATGCCTACTTTCCAGACGTTTTCTCCCGTTTGCCTGAATATTCTTTCGAATACTGATTCTGAAGATGACGCCTCGTCTGCAGATTAGGGGAGTATCGTTCTTCCCTACTCTCTACTCTTTTCCTTCATTTGTTGAATAGCTTGTTATCTTTAGTTAGTTACATTTAAGTTGTTAGTTGCTTTGTTTTTCTGATAGGATAGAAGTTGAATTTTGTCATTCCGTCATTTACTTGTTTTGTTAGGATAAAAGTTGTAGTTGCTTTATTGTTCTGCTAGGATAGATATTTTGTGGAATGTGCCTAATTGAACTTAATGACTTGATTGCACAAATATGAGAATGTTTTTAGCATGTTATCGTTCATTTGTTTTCTTTAAAGTAACCTTTATGATGATAACTACAGTTTATCTCTACTCAAATAGTGCCAACTGCCATAGTTTGTAAGATTTTTCAAAAGCATAGGGTTCTATTAGTACTTTTCTATGCAAAAAAATTTCATAAGTCTAAACTTACTTTTGTTTAACCCGTTTAACATGTTTAGGAGAGTTTAGCCTTGACGTTTTTTTGTAGACTAATGCTCACACCACCCCTTTTGAAAAATCTCTCTTGAATAGTCAATGAGGACATTGCCTTCTTTAAGTTTGGGGGGTGAAGTATATTTGTAATGTGTTGACTGCTAGGTCTTGTTGTTATGTCTATTTCAAAAGAAAAATAGTTGAAAAGAAAAAACCTATTTCTAGAGGTACTCCTCCTTCTTAAGTTAGCTGAGTAACCATGGGCGATCATGGACCCCATGGTTGTCACTGCATGAAAGGGTAACTAGGAAGTGAGTATTTATCTTAGTTTGTGAGGCTTGCTCGTAGCTAGATGCACTGTGCAATGAAATTGCAGGCAAGCTGGAACGAAGGTGAGTCTAACAACAAAGATTCTCTAGAGAATAGTAAAGAAAAAAAGAAAGAAAAAGGAAAAAAATGAGAAGCCTAGCAGCAACACAAGTTTGGGGGAAAAAGTGTTTAAAGTTCACACAAAAGGAAAAGTTAAAGCCTAGTTTATTTCACGAAAAGGACTATCCTAAACTCAGTGACTAAAGGTTAGATAGATTAAACATATGGTTAGGATAGACTAGAAAAAACTTTGTTTAAAAAACGAAAATAGAAACTTATGTGAGAAACTACTTATGAGATTATGACTGACACTAGAATATGAGACCAATCCTGAAAGGTTGTTTATAAACGAACTTTGTTTGAAAGCATGTTAAACATTTGTATAATTGTACATTCTTCTTGTTATTATGTGTTGAATTGCTTGAGGACAAGCAATAAGCTAAGTTTGAGGGTGTGATGAACGTCATTTATGTCGTGTTTTTACCCTTTAAAGCATACTCATTAATTGACTTTTTGAGTTAAATTAAAGATAATTGTGCATGTAATTGATAAGAAAAGAATAAAAATAGGAAAGTCACATGCTCAAGGTCGTTTTGTCATTATGAAGCAATTAAGATGGTAAAAGAGTCATTTTTAATAAGAATTAATGTTGTTTTAATTATTTTCAGGAAAAATGTATTATGTTTCATCTTGTGGCCACAGAGAAGTCACAAAGTTAGAGAATCCAGCTTGTGGCCACAGAAGAGCCCACAAAGTGCAGTTGACTGGTCAAACGAATTGGTTGAGATATTTTGTCAAAGATCTTCCAAAGATTCAGCAAACCAAATCCCCATTTGACCTAACAACCCTTCCCAAAGATCTCTCCCTCATTCTAGCAACCTCCAAACAAACCCTAAGGCCTATAAAAGACACCTCAAGTCTTCATTCAAATCATCGATCATTCTTTACAACAATCAATCTCCACATAGTCGATCAACCTCTTTTCTCTCTCGAAGAACTCACCCAAATCCCGAAACTCCAACAAGAGCGGACCACTCCTCTGGAAAAGTTCTACTTCAACCAGCTCCGAAAGGAAGGTGCTGCGAGGATTCGATTCACATTGACGACGTGAATCGAGCGAGTAAAGACCCTTCATCCATTGTCCACGAGTTCGAGAGAGAGAAAGTTGGAAAAATTTCCAGATTTATTTTCTGCTTTATTTTGAAATATTTCTATTTACATTCTGTTTTTATTTCACATTTCGTTATGTTCTTAATTTTCACGCAAAATTACCATTTTACCCTTTAGCTAGTTTTCACATTTATAATTTAATTTTCAGTTTAGAACCTTTGTTATTTCAATTTTGTCCTTTATTTATAATTTACATTATGTTTTTATTCTATTTTCGTTTTGTTCTTAATTTTCGAGTAAAATTACCATTTTACCCTTTAGTCAATTTTTGCACTTAGCATTATTTATCAATGAAGTATTTTAGTTTATTTTTCATTATGAGCTAAGTTTTTCTAAGGGATTCAGTTATGTGAATGCCCATTAAGAAATGAGCTAGCTTGACAGCTGTAAATTACGGTTTTACCCCTTATGCCTTGTGTGGTTCGTTCTTTACTGAATATATGCAAAACTGTTATATTAATTTGATCACTTAATTAACATGAAATGTTAATGTCGATACTGGACAGGTCGGGCAATTAACGACTCTCGTAAAGGTGATATAGCAGAAAAACCTAGGAATAAGATTTCGTCGATTGTCCTTGATGATTGGGGAAAAAGACTATAGGATCAATAAGATTGCATTCTTAACCATCTAAGATCACATTATCCACTGGACCGTGAGTATAATGGCTTAGACTCCTAAAGGTACTTTCAAAGAGGCTTAGTAGGAGATGAATCTGATCCAAAAGTATAAGGTACTATGTGGTGACTCTGTGGTCACAGGTTGTCAAGTAAACTCAACTTAGGGCTGAAACATGATTGGATCCCTGTTTTTACTATTTTTTTTCAAACCAAACCAACCCAACATATTATCAACTTATTTTTGTTACTTTTTATTACATTCGAAAAACAATTCTTTCTAAAACTAAATTCCACAACAGTATCTTGGGATTTGATACCTTGGAATACTTTCCACAACAAATCACATAGTTTTGTACAATACAAAGTGAGCCGCATCCAATAGTGTTACCAAGATAAGGTACCCAGCCTTATCCGTATACTATAGACCGTTTTGACTAACTACTTGAGCCTGATCCACAATCATGTCATACATAAAGCTCAAGTACTCATATTCAGCCATGGGTTTTGGTCATTGGTATAGGTTAACCTAAACACGTTTCAGTTTATTCCAGTAAACTCTTTTAAAGAATAAAACTAATAACTCTTTATTCTAAATAGAATATTTACAAATATAACAGTTTACAAACCACGAGTTTTAGGACATAAAACCCAACACTAAGAACTCAGAGAGAATTCCTAAGCAACGAAAGACTCTTCGAATCCTGAAGACTGAACACTGCTTGAAGATCAAACACCTGAAGACTGAACACCGCTTGAAGATCAAACACCTGAAGACTAAACACTGCTTGAAGATCAAACACCTGAAGACTTCACCGCTACGCGAAACTAAAGATTCAACCTCGAGAACGAGCTGCGAAGCCCTCGAGTACAGTTACATTTAAGAGAGAGAATCAAAGGATCATACTTTAAAGATTGTAATCTAGTACGCACTAATACAAATACAAACATAAATACAAATCAAGATTCATTTACACGTGTTAAATTTTTCGTCGAAATCTTCGTGTGAACATATTGGCACGCTTAGTGGGACAACTCTCCCTCTCTCAACTAAAGTTAACAATAGCATCAAAGAAAACAACATCCATGACTGTCATTTCCAACAACCCTTACAAGGGACCCGCAACCGCTTCATCAAAGAAGTTTCGTAGACGGGCGAACAAACTTTTGTCATTGTGAGCAAAATTTACAAACGAATGACGAAATTTGCGCAGGATGGGATAATCGTCAAGGAAAATCCCTTGTATGATGAACATGTACCCTCCCCTGATCAGTTGAAGAAAGTGTCTGATCCAAACGTGATGTCTGTAATGATGGCAGACACACGCACTAACGATGAAGCGATGGCTGAAATGGAAAAGAAACTAAACCTCCTGATAAAAGCAGTTGAGGATAGAGACCTCGAGATTGCCTATCTGAGGAATCAGATGCAAAGTCGAGAAGTTGACAGAGAAGAAGCTGCTTTCCATTGTATTTGCTCTTGATAAATTCCGACCTTATATACTTGGATCTAAAGTGGTTGTCTTTTCTGATCATGCAGCTGTGCGATACTTGATGAACAAGAAGGACTCGAAGCCTAGGCTGCTCAGGTGGGTACTGCTCCTCCAGGAGTTCGATGTTTCAGTCCAGGACAGGAAGGGATCCGAAAATACGGTCGCTGATCACTTGAGCCGCATTGTGCGAGGAGAAGATGACTTGCCTCTAAATGACTGATAACTCCATTTTGGAGCTATTATTCACTTCCTTATTATGGCTAAATTCCGCATTTAATTGTATAATTAATCTCGTTTGTAGGAGAAATGCGGCAAAGAGCTCGTGCGTCCATTGGACCCGTTTCGGAGCTAAAAGCGGAGTTTTAACGCCCCGGGAGTGCATCGGGAAAGGGCAAGTCAATCCGAGAAGAAACGGACCAAAATTCCCTAGGAGAGGCAATTTTTCCAGCCCAAACCCGAGAGCTAGCGTCGAGCATCAGCGTCGAGACGCTTGCTCGACGCTGCCGAAGCGTCGAGACCCTGCTGCGGCGTCGAGACGCTCCGGAGGAGGCGAGCGCAAGGAATTATCGGGCCAGCGTCGAGACGCTCGCCTAGCGTCTCGACGCCATCGCGAGGCCCGCGCGCGGATCACTTAGGTCGTAGCGTCGCGACGCTGCCCTAGCGTCTCGACGCTACGACGATTTTAAAGAGCTGAATGACGATTTTCAGCCGAATTCTTCACAACTTTTGACGAACTTCATCTTCTTCCTCTCGGCTTTTCTCCATTTTTCCCCTTTGCTCCACCATTTGTGGCATGTTTTGGAGCTTTTAAGTTGTATTAGCTTAGAGACGACTTCCATGGCTTTCCTTGGAGCGGTGATGACAATCCGTCCCATGGACGGCTAAGGTAAAGTGAACGGTTTGGGATAAATTTGAGGGATTGTTGTTAGACTTTTAAGCTTTGATAATCCATGCTTAGTTTACAAATTGGTGGCTGATTTATATGCATTTATTATTCTTGCTTCATCCTATGCATATGTTAGATTTCGCCGATTGACACTCGTGTTTTCTAGCATTTTGTTAGTGTTAAAGAGTAGCGATGCCGTGCCTCTCACTATTCAACTAGTAACACAGGATAATAAAATTAAACCGGAGTATCGAGTCATGCATGATGGTTGTTGGTTACATACAGCGTTTGCGGGTAGCCAGTTAGCAATTAGATTACGTGATCGAATGTCTGTCGCGGTATGTTAGTGACTATCTAGAGTCAATTTGGGGCTGATCACCCTAATGGAACTTTAGATAATGTTTGATTAGAACTGTGTGGTCTAATTAATTTCTATGGAACCGGTTACCTTGGGGTTTCTCGGGTAACTGACCGTGTGTACTACAAACTGCTCGCCTTAGAATTGTGTTAAATGATAAGCTGAAGAATGTCTAACAAATAAATCCCGAAAATCCCCAAACCGTGCACTCGTCGCTCTCTCTCTTTTATTCTTCCGTTAGCGTTTAATTCCTTACTTTGCATGCTTAAACATCCCCCCGTTACAAAAACCCAACTAATCAATTAATTTCAATTTTAATTTAATTTCAATCATAACCTTCTCCTTGGATCGACCTTGTTACCACTGGCTGCAAAGCTATTGATAATAGGCTTATAAATTGTATTTTGGCGGGTCTCGACAACCCGAATTTACAGCAGGACATTCAAAAAAATACTTGTTGCCAATGACGAATTTCCTGATGAGGTCCTCTTCCAGGTGAACGTGGAAATACCTTGGTATGCAGACATAGTCAATTATTTGGTCACAAGTACGTTCTCATTTGACTATTCGTATAATAGGAGGGCTAAGCTGAAAAGCGACGCCAAGAGTTATGTCTGGGAAGAACCTACATTATGGAAATTTTGTGCAGACCATGTGATTAGAAGATGTGTCCCTAAATCTGAGCATAAGTCCATACTTGAGTTTTGTCATGAGTTTGCATGCGGGGGGCACTTTGGGCCATCTAGGACAGCAAGAAAAATACTTGATTGTGAGTTTTTCTGGCCATCACTGTTTAAAGACTGTTTTGAATTCTATAAATCATGTGATCAGTGTCAAAGGAAAGGATCCATCACGAGTAGGAATGAAATGCTCCAAACCTCTATATTGACTTGTGAAATTTTTGAGGTTTGGGGTATGAACTTTATGGGACCTTTCCCCCCTTCATGCGGTTTTGTCTATATATTGCTGGCTGTGGACTATGTTTCTAAGTGGGTGGAGGCCAAGGCCACCAAGGTTGATACTGCTAATGTCGTTTCTAGTTTTGTCAAATTTAACATTTTTAGCAGGTATGGAGTTCCACGAGCCATTATAAGCGATCAGGGGAGTCACTTCTGCAACAAGACGATCCAGGCCTTGATGAAGAGGTATGGGGTCAATCATAAAATATCTACCCCGTACCACCCTCAAACCAATGGCCAAGCCGAGGTCTCTAACCGAGAGGTGAAGTCCATCCTTGAGAAAACAGTAAGTCCAGGGAGAAAAGATTGATGTCTCATGCTGGACGACGCATTGTGGGCTTATCGCACAACTTACAAGACCCCCATAGGGATGTCTCCCTACCGGATGGTCTTCGGGAAAGCTTGTCATCTCCCGGTGGAGATAGAGCACAAAGTGTCATGGGCAGTGAAGAAGTGCAATATGAGCTTCGATTAGGCTGGCGAAGCAAGACTCCTCAAATTGCAAGAATTAGAGGAGCTTCGCTTGGATGCATATGAGAATTCGAGGATCTATAAGGAGAAGACCAAGTTGTTCCACGACAGACGAGTCATTAGGAAACACTTCGAAGTTGGTCAGAAAGTCCTCTTGTTCAATTCCTGCCTGAAGTTCATTCTAGGTAAACTTCATTCCCATTGGATTGGTCCATTTATTATAACTCATGTTCATCATTATGGTGCAGTCAAAATTCAGAGTTTAGAAACAAGGAAGGAATCCACGGTGAATGGCCATCGATTGAAAATCTTCTACGAAGGGGAGACAAAGAACTTCGACGAGGGTGCCCACTTGGCAGAACCCGAGTATGAGAAGGGATGATGAGAAAAGTGTTGGTAAAGTCGAGCAATCGACTCTAAAAATTTGCGCTGCTCGGAGGCACCCGAGTCTGAACTGTACATGCTTTTTGTTTAATTTACTGCTCTTAGGATTAGCTTAGGTACTTACTCTCATGTTGTGAGTTTTCAGGAGACAGGATGACTCGTCCTTGCGGTAATTCTTGAAAGAGAAGAAGCATGCTCTCCAACCCTCTAAATCACAATTCAGGGGAGGTCTTCTGTTCCCTAGAATTTTGATTGTGCATTATTAGTCCAATGAGGACATTGTGTATTTTTAAGTTCGGGGTGGTGGGTTGTGTTTTGCAGCGGTTGTCGAGTCCTGTTGTGGAATTCTGATGACTTTGTTTTTAATTGATATGCGCATGTTAATTTGACTATGAAATTCTGTGATGCACTGTTAGAACCTCCGTGTTTGTATCTGCAGTGAAATGTAGCATGTATGCATTTGTTAAGCCCATTTTGAATTTTTTTGATTGTGATTTCCTTGTTTAAGCTTCGCGCATAGCACTCTGTCTTGGATCTGTGGGTTTAGGGTGGTTTTGCTTGGCTTAAATTTCGTTGTCACCCCGAAAGGCACCTTTAAGATGGGTTTGATTCGTTAGTATTTGTAATTTTTCATTCAAAATTATAGCATGGTTTTTAGGCTAAAAGATAAGAAAGGTAAAAAATTTCGAAAATGTAATCTCCTGAGGTGTTCCTCCTTCTTGAGTTGCCTAAGTAGCCAGGGGCGGTCGTGTAACCCACGGTCGCCACTGCATGAAAAGGGAGCACATAAAAGTGAACGCTAGTCCTTAAAAATGTGAATTTTGCCCGTAGTCAGATGCACTAAGCAATGAAATTGCAGGCAAGCTGAAACGAAAGTAAAGTTGACATGTTAAGCGCTCGTGGAGATAAAAAAAAAAGAGAGAAAGAAGAAAAAGTCAAAAAAAGAGGCCTAATGGTTTATTACTTGCTCTGATGATGAAAAGCCCTTAGACAGTTTTGTTTCGCCATAAGTAGGGGGAAAGCGAAGCCTTGGGTCGAGTGAGATTGCTCTTTGCCTATAAGAAATAAGATAGAGGAGCTAGGAGCGAAGCACTCATAGGGAATAACAATTTAAATTTCTTGAAATGTTCTTAGTCAATGCATGCATGCAAACATTTCCTTCTAATATAAATGCCTTGCTTTTTTTTTTAGTATTGAGAATTGAGTCATTAGCATGCGCATCGTTCTGTTGTGATAAGTAAGAATTCCACCTTGCTCGAGGACTAGCAAGAATTTAAGTTGGGGGTGTTTGAGAGCTCCATTTTAGACTATATTTATGTCCCCTAATTCATGCTAATTATGTGTTTATTCTTGCTTATTTACATTGATTATAGGTGTTCGCCGGTAAAGAGTTCTCGGGCCCGTTTGACGTCGTTCGAGGCTAAATATTCCATTTTAAGGCCCCAAGAACACCCTGGGAAAAGAAAGAGTAAAAAAATAAGAATAATTGGCAAATTAGAAATCCCAAAGGCAAAATTTCATGCTCAAACCCGAGAGCAAGCGTTAAGCGGAAGCGTCTAGACGTTGCTCAACGTTGCCTAGCGTCTCAACGCTGTGCCAAGCGTCTCGACGCTCCGAAGTCTGAAGCGCACCCCGCATTTTCCACCCGAGAGCAAGCGTCGAGTGGGCGGCGTCGAGACGCCCGCTCAACACCGCATAGCGTCGCGACCCCGCGCAAGCGTCTCGACGCCACCCTGACATCAGCGCGCTGGAATTTTAGGGCGCAGCGTCGAGACGCTGCCCTAGCGTCTCGACGCTACGACGAAGTATAAATTAAAAAGTTCGCTTTTCAGTCAAAAACTTCGTCTTCTTCCTCGGGCTCTGCACCATTTTAGGCTGAAGCTATTTTCCACCATTGGAGAAGCCATGGAGCTTGGATTGAAGCCATTTCAATTCATTTCCATCATGAGTGAGTAGTAGGTTAGCGTTTTGGCTTGAGATTGTAAAGAACTTATGTAATTAGCAAATTTTGGTGAGATTTATGTTTTAATTTATGTTTTGGCTTGAACATTGGATGAACTAGTTTCTTCTTCTATGCATATTACAAGAGCATGTTAGATTGATAGGAATTGACGGCTTTGATTTCTACCATGTTCCTTAGTTAAAAATTGCGATGTCGTGCCTCTCACAATTGACAAGTAACATGGATTGATGGTGTCATTGAATGCATAGGCTTCCTTGTGTTCTTGGTATTCATCATTCTTGAAGAACTAATTAAAATCGATAAACTAATTTGGCTCCCATTTTAGACAATCGTCGTAATTAGCCCGTTGCTATCGATTGGTCTTGGGAGAGCGTTGACCCCCAATGTCCAATCGGTATGCTTAATTAGCACATTTATTTGATCTAATTATTATCCATGGGGCGTGTTTAATTTGATTTCTCAATTTAAGCGAATTGCATGTTAATCCATATGTTTAGCTAATATTTCCGTTAGTCTGTGATCCAAAAGTTGGCTAATTCTTAGTTCCAAGCATCCCAAGTCGAACGCTTCGTTAGATTAATTTTTCCCCTATTGTGCGAATTTTCCTTTAGCATATTTCAAACTATTTTCCCCCCAAAATTCCCCCATTTTATTCATTTCTTTAATTTGCAAGTTTAATTAAAATTAAGTTGAGATTAGCATAATTCCCTGTGGACCGACCCCGTTATCATTAGGCTACTAATTGCTCGGTGAAATCGGGTATTTACAAATTTATTTTGGCGGGTCTCGACAACCCGATATTTGCGGTTATTCAAAAATATCGTTACCAGTATCTTATCCTGGTAACACTATTGGATGCGGCTCACTTTGTATTGTACAAAACGATGTGATCCGAATCGTTTCACATGGAGATGTGCGAGTGAGGGCGTCCTGTGCAAAGAGATTGCATAAGACCGAACCGCGAAATATGTCGCTCTCTCTTTATAACACCGTTTACTGATGAGACCGACATTTTTATTTGATGGCCTAGGTAACTCGATCTCAATACTGAGCTCGCTATGAACTCCTGCTTATTCAAAAGTATCCTTTGACTTGCACGAGTGAGAGTGGCCCAT
The DNA here is from genome assembly GCA_028017165.1 of Herpetospermum pedunculosum. Classification (NCBI taxonomy): domain Eukaryota; kingdom Viridiplantae; phylum Streptophyta; class Magnoliopsida; order Cucurbitales; family Cucurbitaceae; genus Herpetospermum; species Herpetospermum pedunculosum. The sequence continues at coordinate 38,573,822 of CM051522.1, forward strand.
AAGCGCCGACTAAATATGCCTACCATCTTGGAGATAAAGTCGAATAGGTAGCTGGGGACATAGTACAACAAGATTGGAGTTCACTCCTAACCCGCTCTTCAGGGTTAGTAGATAGGTTGTTCCCTTAATAACTAGCTCCAGGGCTTGAACAATGAGCGCTCCCACTCTCATGAGATGAGAGGGTTAACTGATCTGTTGATTGGACCACAAATCTATTGTTCATTAGAGGTGTCAGTGGTCATTAAGGAACAAGACGTAATGCGAGGGTTAAACGGTTTAAATGACTGTTGCGTGCTCAATGTTTTAAAATAAAGATTCAATGTGAGAGCACTCAGAACATGCAAGCATACATGGTCTTGTAGCAAGTAATAAGTATTTTTTCATTCGATTTCCCATAGAGATTTATTCTTAGTTACTAACAAAGTGAGATGCTAACTTAGAAAAGGTGATTTAGATGGGGTAGAATTGAGATTAATGTGCCTAACTAATAAAGAAAGTGAAAGATATGCAAGCAGAAACAAAGACACGTAAAGAGGTTAACTTGAATGTAGGAGAAAAAGAATTGCGGAGAAAGCAATTATCTAGCAATAAAATCGCAAAACAAGAAGATAAGAAAAATGGCTAAGGCAAAAATTAAACTACGAAAATTGCGCAGACAGCAATTTTCTAGCAATTGTACTAACAGCGTTTTAAGGGTAAAGTGGGGAAACAAGGGCTACTAACGACTCCTCTATAGGCTTTTTCATACGATTCTTCAGCAGTAGATCAACTTACCATGCATCAAATTAACTCATTCTCATGTATCTCTCGATTTCATGCATTAGATCCTTTAGTTTACTCATGTCCAAGTAAGGCTTAAGCATCTATTTATAAAAGCAAGTTAATGATTTGTGCTAGGAAAACGCCTATTCCTAGGTCGTTTTCTGGTTACCATGAAAGGCTAGCATGAATGGACGACTCTGAACTCTTACTCCTTCCAGAGGTTAGGAGTTCTTTGGACAAAATGGATAGCCAATCGAAATTGCCCGTGGGATGAAGCACACATACATTCAATGCAATTGAAGCTAACCTACATGCTGATTTTACGTACTTCTACCTATAGCTTTGTCATTAGCAGACCCTTATGCGTTTTAGTTACTCATGGATGAAGATGGAATGGAAAGAGTAGATGGTGTAGACATGTTTAGCAGTAAAGAAGTGAAATAAACGCAAACAGAAGCGATAACAGCAATGAGGACTCGGGAAATAATCAAACACTTCTTCGATTTATCAAGGTTCAAAACTTACAAAGCAACAATTCTAAACTGATGAAAACTAAACAGAAGGAGACGAAATGAAATGTAGCAAACTTAAACGAGTAGCAGCAAACAGAAACAACAAGAACGACAGAAAACAGCAGAATGCAAGTAGATCGTGTGCGTGAACCCTCGCCGCAAGCGCCTCAGATGAAGGGAGAAGGGCAGCTTTGTTTGGATGAATCCAATCAGAAGAGAAGAAAGATCTTCTCTTCTTCCTCTCAGATTATCGACTCCAACAGCTGAGTCCTTCAAGCCAACAAACGGAAGAGAGAAAACAAGGAGAAAAGACGGCGTTGAGATGGGAGTTCTACGCTTCCAGCTTGCTTTTGTCCATCCACCTTGACCTCCTTTTATAGTGTTCTGCAGGTACGATTCGACCAAGGAGAACCATCCATTCTGAACGACGTCCTTCCACGTGGCAGTAGGAGAAAGAATGGGCGGCTGAAAGGTCGTAACAAAATGGCAAACGGTTAGACAACTTAACAAATTTCACTTAAAACATTGCTGAGACAGCAATGTTTTCGCAATGTTTCAGCAATATGCAAATTTCAACTCTTTAGCTTTATTTTTGGTTCTTTTTCCTTGCTTTTACACATAAGTCCTAATTTAGCTTCATTCTACAAATTCTCATATATAAGCACATGTTTAGGCTAAATTCTACCAAAAACGCTTAAGAGTGTACATCTTTCTATAGCAAATAAGTCCTTAAAATAGTCACTTTTGGAGACGTAACACACCCCCAAACTTAAGGTTTTGCTCGTCCTCGAGCAATATAAGGACTTACTTGGGCTGCTATTACTCTCTCTACTACTTGCTGACTTCCCTAAGTCCACTATCTAAGGCATTGGCTGTCCTGTGACACGCTTCTAAGTTTAAAACTAACTTTTCATTTTGCTTCTTCTGATTTTTCTCGCCTTATAATCCTACTGTCTTTATAAACTCCCTACAACCGATCTATCTGCTTTTGTCATTAGGTTCATTGTGCAACTATCCCTAAGTTTTCAAATTCTACCTTGCTTTACCCTAGACTCAGTACATGCTTCTAGTGTTTTTCTTTTGAGCTACCTAGGATTCCTTAGAGTCATGCCAGTCTTAGTATAAACCAGTTACAGTAGTACATCTTATAGAACAACCTAAACCCTGGCATCACTACATTGGATACACATTCATCTCCCTTAACAAACCTATAAGCTACAACTCTGTGCTTAGCTAATTGCGGATCAGAGTTCTTTTATTCAGGACACCTAAGCACATAGCTATAACTCATAGGCATACATTCTTCTTCCTTGGTTTTCCTTTTTCTTTCCTTCTTTGGTAGGGTCTCTTCCTTTGGTTGCCTTTTGATGCAATGCCACTTGTGGGTTACACACATGGCACTGATTACTCAGCAACCTCAAGAGAGACACTACTCTTTATTCTTTTCATTTTTTTTTTTCAGTTCATCATTTTTTCAAAGGAGAAGAAAAATGCTTATGTTTAAAAGGGAGAGAGGAATGTTCCTAGGCCTAGGGCTGCCTCCCCCAAACTAAAACTTCTCATTGTCCCCAATGAGAGTCTGAGGTGGCACACCCCCAAACTTATCCTAGAAGCATCTAGTCTAGGGCAAAACAAATAGAATCTAGAAGTCCTAGGCATAGAATGAACTTCGTAAAGCAGATAACACAGCAGCAGATTTTCGAGAACAGTAAGTTAAGGGCCTAAAGAGATGCATGCTGAGCCCAATGAGGGAGCTAATTTAAACTATCAAAGGTGTACTAAGACACTCATCCAGCATGCTCACAGATAGATCATATATGGAAATCAAGAAAGCAGCAAAAGAGCAAAATTTAAACAGAACCAGCCTATCTATCAGTCATCCAATAGCATGCGAAAACTAACAAAAATTGCGGACTCCGCAAAAAATTCGCAATAAACCTACAAGGCATATTTATCAGTGATCAAGGCCCCTAGCATGCTATTTCCAGTCATCAGTAGCTACACTAAACAAATAAACTAACTAAGCTAACTACTCAGAAACCATGAAACTAACTACACTACTCTAAACAATCAAAAGAGCAATTAAAACAGATTATGTATTGGATTCAAAACAGAGGTTACAAGTCAACGAAAAACAGGTTTTTTTTTTTTATTCTTAAGAGGGATCAGAAAACTCCCTCGAATGCCCTTCAGGCTGGCATTCAATCTTCCTCATCCTCATCTCTCCTTTCCCTAGGAGGTGGCCACGGCTTCAACAGGTTAGTGGGGAAAGCAGGGAAGATGCACCCCAACTGATCAGCCACGTCCTTGTCCCGGGCCTGTGCATATTCTGCCCACTGCGCCATCTTGTGCTGCAGGTCCATCAAGCATGCCATTTGCAGTGATTGAGCAGCAGCTAAGCCGTCCAGTTCAAACTCCATGTTGCCCCGCCTGCGCATCCTTAATATGGCGTGCAGCTCTAGATGGCCGGTGTAGGCCAACTGCTTCTCATTTTTATCCATTGGAACGCCTGCACGAAGGCACAATTTAGTTATAGTATTAGGGAAAAATAATTGACCCTTACCTTTCTTCGAGCAGTCGGCAATGGAGGCAGCAATGACCTCACCAACGTCAATGGTGAGGCCCCTCATGATGGCGTACAACAGTAGTGACCTCCCCTGGTTTATAGTTGTCTCGTGGGTCACAGGGGAGAGACGTCTGCGCACAAAGGAAAACCAAACGGCCGCCTTGTCGCGCAGGGTTGCACTCATCAGGGTGTGCTTCCCGTTCCTTGACACTGCCCACGATGCTTCTGGCTTGCCAATCGTGTGCAAAGCTTCCTCCAAGACTGCCTCAGATGGTAGATCAATAATTTTGGCGTAGTCAGAATGGGGGTGTCCCGTGAGGCTGTAGGCTTCATTGATAGCATTGGCAGAGAAGTCGACCTCTACCCCTCTCACCGTGGATAAGCATGCGTCAGGATGTGCGAGATTGGCGTAGAAATCATACACCATTTCGGGGTAAGCTGGGATCGGGGGTCTGCACAGTTCTTCCCAGCCGTGAGTAATGATTCCTGCGCGCAAGAACTGCGGCAGGTCAACCAATGCGTCAAGGAAACCCCGCTCGTGGAGGAGCTCCTTCTTTCTCAACTCGAGGCCCTTGGCCTCTGCTTCTTGCGAGATAAACCTCTCAGCTTGAGGTTCATCCTCGGGGTACATCTTCTTCTTCCCCTTCTCCTTTGCCTTAACCGATTCAGCAGCCTCAACCTTCAATTTCTTTAAAGAGGGTTCAGATCTGACCTTCTTCTTCTTGGCTCGCTTGGAGGCTTTCGGTCGTTTGACCCTCACGATTACAGGGACCCTCTTATTGAGGCGTGCCTTGGTGGTGATCTGTTGGAGGCAGTCCCCCAACGTTTCATCCATCGAGTCTCTGCTTCCCCCCTCCGCAGGGCTGTCACGGCTGACTTCTCTCAAGGGGGAAAAGACTTTCTCGTCTTCCATCGGCTCATAGCTGGGCACCGAATCTTGGTGCTCTTCATGTGGAGCTTCAGGCTCCAGCGTTTGTTGGGAAGGTTCCGGCGTCTGTGGCGATGGAGATGGCTCAGGGCTCTGTCTGGCCGTCTCATAGGACGGGCGGCCACTCCCATGACTCTCCTCGGTGAGAGTCTTTTCTTTGATCAGTGCCTCCACCGCAAGCGACCACTTCCGTTTCCTGGGTGTACCGGCTGGTTCAGATGGCCCAGCAGGTATTTCGGTCACCACCTTCCACTTCTTCTTTCGCACTGGTAGCTTCGGAGGCCGTGAGGGCTGCGCAACATCGGCGTCTGCTAAGGAAAGCAGCGCCTCTCTCGCAGCCTCTTCTGCGTCAGGCGACTTCTTCTTGGATGCAGATCGATCAGCTCGCGTGAACACCACTGTTGGTTTGTGAAGATCTGAAGGTAGGAGATGCAGAGGAAGAAGATGACTGAATCTTGAGGTCCAATAGATGAAGAAAGCGTAAGGGGCAACGCTGATCTGACGACTATTTGTACTCGAGTGGATCCCAACGGCTCTTTCTGTTGCGGTCTCAGCATATCTACCGCAATTAAATGGCCTGGCCGTTGGAAGATTTCTTGATTTAAATTTCAAGATTCAATCAACCAAATCTTTGATTGAGCCCGATCTCTTCATGGATTCTCTTCCCTTGATTCATCTCCTTGATTTCCTCTTAAAGATCTCCTATTAAAATTCCCCTAATTAAAACAAAAATCCGTAAATAAAGTCACAAATAAACACATACATAAAAACCGAAGAAATACTAAAAAAAAACTAAGGCATAGCCTTCTGCTGGATGAGCACAGTGGTCACTCATCCCCTCTCGATTTGATTCTCAAGCTTCAGATAAGAGGAAGGCCGAGAGTGTCTTCACATCTCCTTCCTCGTAGTAATGCTTCAATCGTGCACCATTGACCATAAACGGCTGCCCGTGCTGCAGGTTTCTAATCTCAATCGCACCATGAACAAACACGTTAGTTATCACAAAAGGACCTGACCATCTGGACTTAAGTTTGCCTGGACATAACCTTAACCTTGAGTTGAATAATAAGACGTGCTGGCCTTTCTTGAAGTCTTTAATCCTAAGTCTACTATCATGCCAAATTTTAGTTTTTTCCTTATACATTTTGGCATTTTCATAGGACATATGTCTTAGCTCATCTAACTCATGTAATTGCAGAGACCGCAAAGTTCCAGCATCGGTCACGCAATAATTTAGTTCTTTTAAGGCCCAAAAGGCTTTGATTTCCAATTCGAAGGGAAGATGGCATGCTTTCCCATACACTAGTCTATAAGGAGACATACCTAGGGGTGTCTTATATGCAGTCCTGTATGCCCAAAGTGCATCATCTAACTTAAACGACCAATCTTTTCTATTAGGTTTGACCACTTTTTCGAGTATGTTTTTAATCTCCTTATTGGATATTTCAGCTTGTCCATTCGAGTGTGGGTGATAAGGGGTTGCTACCCTATGTCTAACATTGTATTTAGCTAACACCTTTTCCATAGCCTTATTAATGAAGTGAGTCCCCTCATCACTAATTATAGCCCGTGGTGTACCAAACCTTGTAAAGATATGCCTATTAAGAAACTTAATGACTGTTTTGGCATCGTTCGATGGACATGCTATGGCTTCTACCCACTTAGATACATAGTCTACAACTACAAGTATATAGAGATTACCTGCTGATGGGGGAAATGGTCCCATGAAGTCGATGCCCCACACATCAAAGAGCTCCAACTCCAAGATGTAAGTGAGAGGCATCTCATCCTTCCGACTAAGGTTACCCGTTCTTTGGCATTCATCGCAGTTGTGCGCATGGTCATGTGCATCCTTGAATATCGTGGGCCAATAGTAGCCACTTTGGAACACCTTTGCAGCTGTTCTTTGGCCACCAAAATGGCCACCATAGGGAGACGTATGGCCGTGCTGCAACACTGACTTCGCTTCAGCAGCTGATACACACTTCCTCAGTAATCCGTCTGCACAAGTCTTGTAAAGTGTAGGATCGTCCCAGATGAACTTCCTAGCTTCATGTTGAAATCTTTTCTTTTCTTGCCCCCCCTTGAAAGTTGGTAGTACCTGTGAGGCAAGGAAGTTAGCAATATCCGCAAACCAAGGTTCCTCATCGTTATCACGATGTGCTAAAACAAGGACATGCTCATCGATAAAGGCATCAGAAATTGCTGGCTCAACAATTTTATCGCAATTATGCCGCAATCTAGAAAGATGGTCAGCAACTACATTTTCGCATCCTTTCTTATCCCTAATGTCTAAGTCAAATTCTTGCAACAATAATACCCATCTAATTAACCTAGGCTTAGCATCAGCCTTCCTCATTAGGTATTTTAATGCCGAGTGATCAGTATACACAATGGTTCTAGTGCCTACAATGTAATTCCTAAACTTCTCACAGGCAAACACTACAGCTAGCATTTCCTTTTCCGTGGTTGTGTAATTACATTGTGCTTCATTTAGTGTCTTACTTGCATAATATACAGGATGTGTTAGTTTATCTATTTTTTGTCCTAGCATAACCCCTACTGCGTAGTCACTCGCATCACACAACATCTCAAATGGTAGGTCCCAATTTGGCCCCACTATAATAGGTGCTGTGACTAAGGCTTCCTTAAGGGTTGTCCATGCTAAGAAACATTCTTTTGAGAAGACAAATGGCTTGTTAAGCTCTAGAAGCTCACACAAAGGTTTAGAGATTTTTGAAAAGTTTTTAATGAATCTCCTATAGAAACCTGCATGACCTAGGAAACTTCTAATAGCTTTTACATTCTGAGGCTCCACTAGCTTCTCTATTATTTCTATCTTGGCCCTATCGACCTCTACTCCTGCTCTAGACACTCTATGACCTAGGACTATCCCTTCTTCCACCATAAAGTGGCATTTCTCCCAATTTAGGACTAGGTTGGTCTCCTCACACCTAGCTAGGACTTGTCCCAAGTTCTCTAAACAATTACTAAAAGAATCACCAAAGACTGAGAAGTCATCCATAAATATTTCTATCATGGATTCATCTAAGTCAGAGAAAATGGCCAACATGTACCTTTGGAATGTTGCTGGTGCATTGCATAAGCCAAAAGGCATTCTGCGAAAAGCAAACGTTCCAAAGGGACATGTAAAGGTTGTTTTCTCCTGGTCCACAGGGTCTATAGTGATTTGATTATATCCAGAATAACCATCTAGAAAGCAGTAGTAGGCTCGGCCAGCTATCATATCTAACATCTGATCTATGAATGGTAGAGGGAAGTGATCTTTTTTTGTTTCCTTATTCAATTTCCTATAATCCATACAAACTCTCCATCCTGTAATAGTTCTAGTTGGAATCAGTTCATTGCTCTCATTCACTACTACAGTCATCCCCCCCTTCTTAGGCACACATTGAATTGGGCTCACCCATTGACTATTGGCTATAGGGAAGATTACACCTGCATCCAACCATTTGATTATTTCTTTTTTTACTACCTCCTTCATGGAGGGATTCAACCTACGTTGGTGATCTACTCTAGGTGTATGTTCCTCTTCCAATAATATCTTATGCATGCAATAGGAAGGACTAATACCTCTTATGTCAGCAATCGTCCATGCAATAGCTTTTTTATGTTGCTTAAGCAGCAAAATTAGCGCAATTTCATGCTCTTCACTTAATTTGGACGAAATGATAACAGGCAAAGTATCATGCTCTCCTAAATATGCATACTTAAGATGATCAGACAATGGTTTTAATTCTAATAGGGGTGGATGCTCAATGGATGGTTTCAATGGATTCATGGATCTTTCAGTCAAGTCATTAGTCATACAAACATGCTGAGGTTTATTCACAGGTATGTCCATCATTTCAGCTATGTTTAAGTCAGTTACATCTATTTGTACATAGTCATTGGCATGCTTAGTTAACAATTCATGCTCAAGTTGGTCTTCCATCAGTGAATCTACTATATCTATACTTGCCAATGATTCAAAATCAGAAGGATACCTTAGAGCTTAAAGACACTAAACTTAACCTCCTCATCATGAACCCTCATGGTGAGCTCACCTTTCTGAACATCGATCAAGGCCCTACCTGTGGATAGGAATGGTCTGCCCAACAAGATTGGTACCTCCTTGTCTGCTTCATAGTCCAGAATGATGAAATCTGCAAGAAAAATGAATTTGTCAACCTTGACAAGAATATCCTCAATTTTCCCCTCCGGGTATGCTATGGATCTATCTGCAAGCTGCAAGGTGACAGTAGTAGGTCGTGCTTCTCCTATTCCTAACTGACGAAATAGTGATAGGGGCATGAGATTGATGCTGGCTCCCAGGTCACAAAGAGCTCTGCCCACGTGCTTGCCTCCCAACTCAACTGGTAAGGTGAAGGAACCAGGATCCTTCTCCTTCTTCGGTAGTTTGTTCTGGAGTATAGCACTGCACTCCTCAGTGAGATTCAGTGTTTCAAATTCACCAATAATTTTTTTGTTAGTAATTATATCTTTCAAAAATTTAACATAAGAAGGCATAGACTGCAAAACTTCTACAAATGGAATGTTCACATGCACTTGTTTTAAAATTTCTAAAAATTTATTAAAGTGCACTTCCTGTTCTTGTTTTTTCTTCAGCCTTCTAGGGAATGGAGGTGGTGGCACATATGTAGGTACTTCAGGTCGCCTGAGGACAGGTGGAGGCCTTGGTATCTCTTCTGGTTCCTCAATGATTGGTTCCAGCCTCACCCTTGATGTGCTTGTTGATGGTTGATCATGGTTGAGCAGAGAATCCAGTGGAGCACTAGACTCTTCATTCTCTACTCTCTTTGGTGTTTCTCTAGTGTTGCTCACCAATGGTCTTCCACTGCGAAGTTCAATTGCTTGAACTTGCTCTTTTCCATCCCTTCTAGGTACTTCAGTGTCAGCAGGCAGCCTACCTTGGGGCCTATTTTTCAGTTCATTTGCTAACTGCCCTATCTGGTTTTCTAAGCTCCTAAGGGTGGCTTGCTGACTTTGTAGGGTAGCATCATTCTTCGCAATGTACTCCTTAAGTAAATGTTCTACTGATGACCCTATTGGTTGGTTATATGGCTTTTGGTACATGGATTGGTTATTTTGTTGAGTGAAACCAGGTGTTCCACTCGGTCTTGGTTGGTTTTGAACTTGGTTAGTGTTTTGTTGTCCACCCGAAGAGAGATTTGGGTGGTTCCTCCAACCAGGGTTATAAGTGTTAGAATAGGGGTTGTTCCTAGGCTGCTGTTGACTTCCAACATAGCAGACTGAGGCTGGATTCCCAGGGCAGTAATCATACAGGTGCCCTTCCCCACAGAACCCACAGATTAGTGTCTCACCTTGACTATTTGATGTGCCCATTGAAATGGCTGCTGCGGTGTTGACACTGGGTTGGAGATTGGTTTGAGCCATTTGTTTAACTAGATTGGAATGGGCGTTTATTTGGCTACTCATTGCACTGAGTGCATCCTTGTCTTGAGCTCTACTTGGCTCGACTGGATCATCTGACCATCTACAGTGAGAGGCTGAGATTTTCTCCAAAATCCCATAGGCTTCATTATAGCTTTTAGAAAGCATGGAACCACCAGCTGACGAATTCAGCACTTGCCTTGTGCTGGGGTTGCATCCTTTAAAAAAGACTTCTATCTGGATACACCATGGAATGCCATGGTGTGGACATTTAAGCAAAAGGTCCTTGAACCTTGTCCAAGCTTCGTGAAGGGACTCGTTTTCGGCTTGTTTGAACTTGATAATGTCATCACGACGGTTGGAATTCCTATCAGGTGGGAAGTATTTGACTAGGAATTTTTCAGTCAGATTTGTCCAATTGACAATTGATCCGGAGGGTAAAGAATTTAACCACGGTTTGGCCTTATCTCTTAATGAGTAGGGAAAGAGATAAAGCCTCAAGGCTTCTTGGGAAACTCCAGGGATGATGAAGGTATCACTAACTCTTAGGAAGTTTCTTAGATGATTGTGGGGATCTTCATTTTCCACTCCGAAGAATTGTCCCACAGTGGACAGCATTTGGAACATTACTGGCTTTAACTCGAATGAGTTGGCAGTAATTTCAGGGCGTATAATGCTTGGGTTAAGCTCCCCAGGCATAGAAACTAAGTAGGAGAGGATGGCACTATCCTTGTCATTCGCTATTTCGATGGGGTTGCGAATGGTAGGTGCTTGATTTGGGACTGGTCTATCCATTTCGATTTGATGGAATTGCAAAGACTCCGCGGAGTCAGCAAAGTTTTGAGTTACAGGGGGTTGTTTGAAGAGGCGTTTCTTAGCTCTGTTTCTGGCCCTAAGTAATCTTTCAGGCTCAGGATTGAACTCTAGATCGCTACTTGAATGCTCATTCATAAACTAACCCAATGATACCTGTAAAAAGAAATGGAAGAAGATCAGCTCCAATAGATATTAAGATTTGGTTTTTCTAACTTAACAAACTTCGTATTCACTAAACAAAATCCCCGGCAGCGGCGCCAAAAACTTGTTGCGTGCTCAATGTTTTAAATTAAAGATGCAATGTGAGAGCACTCAGAACATGCAAGCATACATGGTCTTGTAGCAAGTAATAAGTATTTTTTCATTCGATTTCCCACAGAGATTTATTCTTAGTTACTAACGAAGTGAGATGCTAACTTAGAAAAGGTGATTTAGATGGGGTAGAATTGTGATTAATGTGCCTAACTAATAAAGAAAGTGAAAGATATGCAAGCAGAAACAAAGACACGTAAAGAGGTTAACTTGAATGTAGGAGAAAAAGAATTGCGGAGAAAGCAATTATCTAGCAATAAAATCGCAAAACAAGAAGCTAAGAAAAATGGCTAAGGCAAAAATTAAACTACGAAAATTGCGCAGACAGCAATTTTCTAGCAATTGTACTAACATCGTTTTAAGGGTAAAGTGGGAAAACAAGGGCTACTAGCGACTCCTCTATAGGCTTTTTCATACGATTCTTCAGCAGTAGATCAACTTACCATGCATCAAATTAACTCATTCTCATGTATCTCTCGATTTCATGCATTAGATCCTTTAGTTTACTCATGTCCAAGTAAGGCTTAAGCATCTATTTATAAAAGCAAGTTAATGATTTGTGCTAGGAAAACGCCTATTCCTAGGTCGTTTTCTGGTTACCATGAAAGGCTAGCATGAATGGACGACTCTGAACTCTTACTCCTTCCAGAGGTTAGGAGTTCTTTGGACAAAATGGATGGCCAATCGAAATTGTCCGTGGGATGAAGCACACATACATTCAATGCAATTGAAGCTAACCTACATGCTGATTTTACGTACTTCTACCTATAGCTTTGTCATTAGCAGACCCTTATGCGTTTTAGTTACTCATGGATGAAGATGGAATGGAAAGAGTAGATGGTGTAGACATGTTTAGCAGTAAAGAAGTGAAATAAACGCAAACAGAAGCGATAACAGCAATGAGGACTCGGGAAATAATCAAACACTTCTTCGATTTATCAAGGTTCAAAACTTACAAAGCAACAATTCTAAACTGATGAAAACTAAACAGAAGGAGACGAAATGAAATGTAGCAAACTTAAACGAGTAGCAGCAAACAGAAACAACAAGAACGACAGAAAACAGCAGAATGCAAGTAGATCGTGTGGGTGAACCCTCGCCGCAAGCGCCTCGGATGAAGGGAGAAGGGCAGCTTTGTTTGGATGAATCCAATCAGAAGAGAAGAAAAATCTTCTCTTCTTCCTCTCAGATTATCAACTCCAACAGCTGAGTCCTTCAAGCCAACAAACGGAAGAGAGAAAACAAGGAGAAAAGACGGCGTTGAGATGAGAGTTCTACGCTTCCAGCTTGCTTTTGTCCATCCACCTTGACCTCCTTTTATAGTGTTCTGCAGGTACGATTCGGCCAAGGAGAACCATCCATTCTGAACGACGTCCTTCCACGTGGCAGCAGGAGAAAGAATGGGCGGCTAAAAGGTCGTAACAAAATGGCAAACGGTTAGACAACTTAACAAATTTCACTTAAAACATTGCTGAGACAGCAATGCTTTCGCAATGTTTCAGCAATATGCAAATTTCAACTCTTTAGCTTTGTTTTTGGTTCTTTTTCCTTCCTTTTACACATAAATCCTAATTTAGCTTCATTCTACAAATTATCATATATAAGCACATGTTTAGGCTAAATTCTACCAAAAACGCTGAAGAGTGTACATCTTTCTATAGCAAATAAGTCCTTAAAATAGTCACTTTTGGAGACGTAACAATGACCCACCTCTAATTACGATGAACCTGTGAAGGGTCGACTTACCCGTGATGGTTATATCAGAGGACATAATATATCTACGATGAGGAGAGTGCAGCCTTCGGACTATAATGGAGTCTCCGGGGGTTAACGAATGTTGATTAGTTCGGTTAAAAGAGTTTTGACCGGATAATCTCGTATCGTTGGAGCTCATGATTTGTAGGTTCTTTAGGTTCTCTTGGCTAGCTCGGATAACGCCGTACAACAATATAAGAGAAAAGAAAAAGGAAAAATAATTTGAATTGTTCAAACTCGGTTTTTGGAGAATGATGAGCATATTTAAATATGATTGAAATATGAAAATGGTCTAAAACGTGAATTGGATTCATGTGCAAAAAGTCGTTTTTCGGAAAACCGGGTTTAACCTTATTATTTAATTAAAATTTGATATTGAATTAAATAATATTAATTAATTAATATATATATATTTTTTTATTTATTAAAATGTTTAATAAATAAAAAAATTTATTATTATTTAAAATTAATTATTTTTTAATTAATTTTTCAAATAATAATAATAAATATATGTCTTACCTACATTGTGCATGTAAGACATATGTTAAGTTTTAATATATATATATATATATATATATATATATATATATATATTTTAGATGGCTAAATTTTGTTATATATATCAAATAGCCAATGGACTTTGGGGTATTCAGATTACAAAATTCAAAAACTCATTTTAGAGTTTCTTTGGCTTCTGTTTTTCGTGAACCTTGGAAGTTACTGGCCTCCCTCCATCACTTCTTCTTCTTTTTCCTTTCTTTTCTTTTTCTTTCGGAGTCCCACAACTCTATTGCTCGGCGCCGAGGATAGTGGGACTACCAGAGGTGGTCTTCGAGGCGTTTGTGAGAAGAGACTCGAAGTGTTCGTGAAAAGAGGCCTGAAGAGTTCGTGACGAGGATCGGCCGGCGGAACACAAAGAAAATTAGAATTTCAAGGGTATGTTTTCTAATTTCTCTTATTTCTGTCGTTTGAACATGTTTTCTATTGGTTAAATTGATGGAATTAGAGTTTCAACGATCCAAAATCGCTTATGCAGCGTTATATGCTCCACCCGTTTGAGGTTCCTCATGTAGGTATTGGGCAACCAGGTCTTCTATAAATCTCGGATGTGACATTCTGTTTCACCAGAGATCGTTCTCTATGCGAAGCGCAACCACCTCCTAATGCACCGTATTGACGCATCTTCTTACTCGCTCCGTTAGACCGACCATTGTTTCGGAGACCGTGTCGACTTCCATCGTCATGTCTACATTACATTGGTCAAGGGAGCTCATTTGTAAATTGTAGAAGAGGTGGGTGAGAGTGATCAATGGATCCAAAGACCCTCAATTGTAAGAGAGGTGGGTGAGAGTGATGTAGTATAAATAAGGGAGCTCATTTGTAAGTTCACATTCATTCATACACATGTATTCCAACAAGTCGAGCAAGGTAATCAAGGTAAAGTATGGTAATTGTCCTCTTTGCCCAAGTGTATGTGCATTCACTGTGTTGTGTTTTATCTTCTGTGTGTGTCTCAGGATCTTAGGAAAAGTAAGGAAGGTTGCTAAGAGGAGTACTCTTAGGCCGCACAAAGCGGAAAATTCGTGGTTAGAATTTAGCCCTGTGATAAATGGTATCCGAACATGATTTTTATCATCTAGATAAAAGTTAGGTATGGTTTATATTTGTTAAATTGGATTTCCTTAACGAATGATTTCTATTGTAATACTGTGAAAAGTATTAAAGTGTGAATTATTCGCTTCAAGAGGAAAGACTTTCGGTCAGTCTAATCTTTTCCTAGGAGACTTACTTAAAGCTCTAAACGTGTGGATTATCCGAGAGAGAGAGAGAGTGTTTTCATTTGTTTTTTTACAGATGAACGGAACATTGGAAGCCCAAATTGCGTATTTAGAAAACGAGTTATGGCTTTCTAAAAATCGTAGCATGGACATGTTGCTTGAGCATGCTCTAATGATTCGAGGATTTCAAAGCGAAACTCCGAGAGTAGTGGCTGAATAACAACACTTAGGGATAAGAGCGTTAGAGGAAGAGATTGACCAAAGTAATGTAGACATGACGATCGATCTTCGAAACAAGGGGAGACTAACAAGATGTGTCAATACGGTGCATCAATAGGTGGTTGTGCTTCGCATCGAGAACGATCACCGACCAAACACAATGTCACACCCAAGATTTATAGAATACCAGGTTGCCCACAATACCTACATGAGGAACCTCAAAGAACCTTGGTTGAGGGAGAGTCTTCAACAAAGCCGAGAACGACCTCTAGAGAGAGATCATTGAGATCAATGACTCCGAAAATGACAAAGTAAATTGTGATCAGCGACTCTGAGGAGAATCCATAAATGGATTCAGAAGAAGACTTCGAGGAGGATCCTAAAATGGATCTAGATGAGGACTTCGAGGAGAATCTAGAGATGGATCAGGAGGAAGAGGGAGGTCCCGAAAGCCTGGGATTACAAGAGACAGTCAGCTCCGGATGTTGGTTATGTGGACTTTTCCACGGGCGAGGGACATATCCAGGGATGGCGGGACCTGGAGAATCATATTGAAGGAAGACATTTGTGAGGACTCTAGTTAGGGGTATATGGGCAATATTAGAATATTAGTAGTAAAGACATATAGGGTTATTACTTAGGAAGTTAGTTAGAGTATATGGTTATAAATAGAAGGAGTGGGATTAGAGGAGGGTAGTCATTGGATAAGTGGATTAGGGCTTGAGATAGTTCTCAAGATGGGAGGGTGCAAGTACCTTTTTAAACACTTGTAATCTTGTATTTCATATAACTTTTCATATCAATACATTGGAGATCTTGATCCCGTTAGGCGGTGTCCTAACAATTGGTATCAGAGCATCTTCATCCTGGAGGAGGGTTTCTCCCGACTATTATAACAGTTATAACATATTAACTATACATGAAACATGCTTCCTACGGTGGGATTTTAAATCTATATGGCATACGTTATGCACCTATAAACATGGATTTTATTTAAAACATACATTCACAAGGCATAATTAATTAAACACACTAAAGTAGATCGATTTTGACATTTAGCAAGCAATAACTATTTTATTTCAAGCTTGATCAACAAGCTAAGTCTTGAGCAGACTTCGAACTCTTCGCACCGCCTTGGACAAGCTTGCTCCCCCGAGCGCTTCGGCCAATTTCTCTTCGAGCTTCTCATTTGTATCGCCCAGAACGAGTTTGAACTTGTACTGAATATTTCGGCGAGCTCAAAACTCGAGCTTCTTTCACAAAGAAACCTATATGGACTCTAAAGACTCTAAAAATACAGACTA
This sequence comes from Herpetospermum pedunculosum, assembly GCA_028017165.1. Classification (NCBI taxonomy): domain Eukaryota; kingdom Viridiplantae; phylum Streptophyta; class Magnoliopsida; order Cucurbitales; family Cucurbitaceae; genus Herpetospermum; species Herpetospermum pedunculosum. The sequence goes on from CM051522.1 coordinate 38,590,189, forward strand.
TTAAGCACACATTAAAGCCCATACATTCTCGGGCAATTACAAATAACAAAATTAAAAAAGAAACTATGTCAAAATCGATTTTCACTTTAGCCGTCCATTCAGAAACAATTTCTAAATTAAAATACCCACCAACTTAAATTGATGCAAATTTAGTTAATCACAAAATCGCTCTGATACCAATTGATGGAGCGATAAACGCAGCGGAAGCGATTTTGGATCGATGATACTCTAATTTCATCAATTTAACAATTAGAAAACATGCTCAAGCGGCGAAAATAAAGAAATTAGAATACATACCCTTGTAGTTCCAATTTCTTCAAGCTCCGTTGCACGTTCCTCGTCACGAACTCTTCCGGCCTCTTCTCACGAACGCCTCGATGACCACCCCAGGTAGTCCCGTGGTAGGGATTGATTTTTGAATATCCAACTAAATTCAAGCTGTCGAGGCTTGCCAAAATACAATTTATAAACCCGAATGCACCGAGCAATTTGCAGCTAAGTGGTAACGGGGTCGATCCACAGGGAATTGAGAAATTCAATTTAACTAGTTCTAATTTGCTAATTATAAAAAAGCATGCACAATTTTGGTTAAAAAGAATGGTAAAATTAAGGTAATTTGGTTTGGGGGGAGGGAGCTCCTAACGTGCAAGCTAACGGAAAATTTAATGACAACGTGCAAAATTAAATGGTTGCGCTTAACTTCGAGAAATGGAATTGATCGTTATGGATGTTCGGTTCATCGATATAATTGATTGGCTAATCATGCTTCAGCACACAATTCATTTTGCTAATTGCTAGCTCAAATGACCCAAAAATATAATTAGACATGTGCAATTCTAATTGTACTTGGCCAATAATCTATTCAAGGTTGGGATCCCTAAATCGACTATAAGCCAGTGACGGGAGCATTGTGACGACTTAATCCTAAGAGTAACCCGGTTTCTCTCTCGCCTTAAGCCTAACATGAAAACGTTAATTAATTTAGATTACCAACTGTCACTTTGGGTTGAATTAATTAGCCATGCTTAAGCCCGTGCTACCTAGCGGTTTGGGCAATTATACGTCCCAACCTTTAGCCCTCTATCATGCATAGGAATTAGAGAGTCAATCTTAACTAAGCTACACATGCTAGATTTAAATAAGAACAAGCAAGAGATGCATAAACATACTAATTAGCTTCACATTTACAAAGGGGCAAATCTCCCCAAACATCCATAAATCACAAAACCAAACTTCGAAATTAAGCACTAACCTTAGTTTAGCCTTCCATGGAGGATGAATAAATCAAATCCCCAATGGAAGAGCTTAATACCATACAAAGAGGAGAAGAAAAAGCTAAAAAATGGTGGAGAATGGTGTAGACCCGAGAGGAAGAAGATGGAGAAAAGTTAGAATGAAAAAGATGGGCAAAAAATTGGCGTTTTCACGCCTTTAATCGTCGGAGCTTCGAGAAAAAGTTGTGCCCTAAGTTGGCCGCGTGCGCGCGCGCGCGGGCGTCGAGAAAATCGTTGAGCGGGCGTCCGTCTGGAAAATCGTTGAGCGGGCGTTGAGCGCGCGCGCTCGACGCTGGGGTGCATCAATGTTCGGAAGGCGTCGAGACGCTCGGCCAGCGTCTCGACGTTGCTGCTCATGCATGCATGCTCTCGGGTTTGTTGGCCAAAACTTGTCTTTCCAAGGCAATTTTTGCCATTTCTTCGATTCTTCAAGCCCGTTCACTCCCGATGCATCTATGAAGCTCTAAAACGTCACTTGAAGCCCCGAAACGTGTCTTTGGACTTCTCGAGCTCTCGACCATGAAATCACCTACAAGAAGGCATTTTAATCAATATTTAGCATGGTTCTAGCCAGAATTAGGGACATAATAATAGCTCTATTTTGGAGCTATCATCCCGCTATCCTCGACGTCGAGCAACGAAGTTGTGGAACTTGGTAACGATATTATTGAACTATCGCCAATCATCGGGTTGTCGAGACCCGCCAAAATGAATTTATAAGTGCCCGAAATCACTAAACTATTTGTAGAAAAGTAGCAACGGGGTCGATCCACAGGGAATTAAGGTATTTTGAGTTAATCTTAATTAAATTTGCAAACTATTAATATAAGTGAAATAAGGGGTAGTTGTTGGTTTTCAAGTAACTAAGATGGAACAAAGCAAATGGGAAAATTTAGCTAACGGAGTTTCCGACTCGGGACGATCGGGGATAAATTTAGCAAACCTCTTGGATCATAGGATGACGAGTATTATGGTTAAATAAATTAACGAATGCACAGCTCGTCTAAAATTAATAAATAACCCAGACATGCTCCATGGATTTAATTAGACATAAATAATCATGCTAATCAAGCATATCGTTCGGACATTGGCGGCCAACGCTCTCCCAAGACCGAACGGTAGCAACAAGCTAACTGTGACAACTATCTAATTTGGACGCGAAATTAGTATGTCGATTTGGAATTCTAATTCGGGAAGAACGAACACCAAGAGCGTAAGGACGCCAATACGCTCAAGGTGCCATAATTCCCTGTTACTTGGCGAAAACGAGAGGCACGACATCAAATCCTTTAACAAATGAACATGCTCAAAATCAAGGGTGCCTAGTCCTAAATCATTCAAACGTGCTCATAGATTAAGCTAAGAAATAGAATTCAATTCAATAAAATATCCAACCAATTCAGAATTTCAATCCTACAACCTCACCAAGAGTTCATACTACATTTATCCTTACAATCTCGAGCCAAAAACGGTAAATCTACTCACTCATGACTTGCGTGGTGTGGGACGGCTTCAAATCGAGCTTCCTAGCCCCTCCCATGGTGGAAAACAGCTGCTGGACGTCAAATCAGGCGCGGAGCTCGAGGTAGAAGATGATGACGGCGACTAAAATCGGACAGAAACTTAAGTAATCCGTCGTAGCGTCGAGACGCTAGGGCAGCGTCTCGACGCTGCGCCCTAAATAATCCGCGCGCGCGCAGTCGGGGTGGCGTCGAGACGCTCGCACAGCGTCGAGACGCTGTCGGCGTCGAGCGAGCGTCGAGACGCTATCGCTCGACGCTTGCTCTCGGGTTTTTCTTCAATTCAGCGCTTCAGACTTCGGAGCGTCGAGACGCTATGGCAACGTCTCGACGCTGGGCAACGTCGAGCTAGCGTCGCGACGCTGTCGCTCGACGCTAGCTCTCGGGTTGATGCATGGATTTTTGCCTTCAATTTCCCAAAAGTGCTCAACCTTCATGCCTTTGCACGGGTCTTCCCGGGAAGTGTTCTAAGGCCTTTAAATGGCGATATTAAGCCCCGAAAAGCGCCGAAACGCTCCCGAGGGCGAATTACCGAGAACACCTACAATAATCACATATAAACAAGATTAAACCAATAATAAACGTGAATTAGGGACATAATTATAGCTCCAAAATGGAGCTATCAAACACCCCCAACTTAAATCTTGCTAGTCCTCGAGCAAGGTGGAATTCTGATTAATCAAATAAAACGAGAATACATGCTAGGGACTCGATTCTCAGTATTGGAAAAGACAGGGCATTTGCATTTGAAAGAAACAGCTGCACGCATGCATGAGTTAAGAACAATTCGAAAAAATTTAAAGATGCTTCCCTATTTATGCTTCGGACTTAGCTCCTCGATCTTAGATTTCAACGGACTTAGAACAACTCTATCTATCCTAAAACTTCGCTTTCCCCCTACTTATGGCTTAACAGAACAGTCTAAGGGCAATTCATCGTCTATGCAAGTAATATAACGCAAGGCATCTTTTCTCTCTTTTTCTTTGATCTTCATGAGCGCCTAACATGTCAATCTTACTTTCGTTTCAGCTTGCCTGCAATTTCATTGCACAGTGCATCTGACTACGGGCAAAATTCACATTTTTAAGGACTAGCGTTCACTTCTTTGTGCATCCTTTTCATGCAGTGGCGACCGTGGGTTACACGACCGCCCCTGACTACTAAGGCAACTCAAGAAGGAGGAACGCCTCATGAGATTATTTTCTTTTTATAAACTTGCATTCATTTTTCTTTTAGTCTAAAAATCATGTTAAAATTTTAAGCGCACGGATTACAAACAAGAGCGAATCTTAGCCCATCCTAAGGTTGCCTTTCGAGGTGACAACGAATTTCAAAACAAACAGAGCTACCCTAAACCCACAGATCCAAGATAGAGTGCTAACATGCGAAGCTTAAACAGGGAAATAACTTGAAAATTTTTTCAAAACGGCCTTAACATATATGCAATTATACTCAATTTCACAACAAACACGCATACGAAGACCTTAGCAGTACATCGCAGAATTTCATAATCGGACAAGCATGCTTTCTCCATAGCTTAACAAGTTAATCAGGATTCCACAACAAAGCTCGACAATCCTTAATAAGGCACAACCCACCACCCCCAACTTAGAAATTGACAATGTCCTCATTGGACCAAATATGCTCAGTCAAAACAAAAGGAAAGAAAACCTTCCCTGAATTGTGACTTAGAGGGTTGGAGAGTGCGCTTTAACCTTAGCCAATAAACCGCAAGGATGAGCCATTGTTTCACCTGAAAATTCACAACATCAGAGTAGAAATCTAAACTAATCCTAAAGACGGTAAGTAAACAAAAAGCATGTACAGTTCAAGCTCGGGTGCCTCCGAGTAGCGCAAATTTTTAGAGTCGATTGCTCGACTTTACCAAAACTCAATTTATCCTTTCTCATAATCAGGCTCTTTCAAGTAGGCATGATCGTCGAAGTCCTCTGACATTCCCTCATGAAAGATCTTTAATCGCTGGCCATTCACCGTGTATTCTTTCTTTGTATCCAGGCTCTGAATCTTTACTGCACCATAGTGATGAACATCAGTGATAATGAAAGGACCAAGCCACCTGGAACGAAGTTTACCTGGCATGAACTTCAGGCGGGAGTTGAACAAGAGGACCTTCTGACCAACTTCGAAGTGTTTTCTGACGACTCGTCTGTCGTGGAACATTTTGGTCTTTTCCTTGTAGGTCTTCGAGTTCTCATATGCATCCAGGCGAAGCTCCTCCAGTTCTTGCAATTTGAGGAGTCTTTCTTCGCCCGCCAAGTCAAAGTCCATGTTGCACTTCTTCACGGCCCAGTAAGCTTTGTGTTCGATCTCCACTGGGAGATGACAGGCTTTACCATAAACCATCCGGTAGGGAGACATCCCTATGGGGGTTTTGTAAGCCGTACGGTAAGCCCACAAAGCATCGTCCAGCCTCAGACTCCAATCCTTCCTTCCTGGACTTACTGTTTTCTCGAGGATGCTTTTCACTTCTCGATTGGAAACCTCTGCTTGGCCATTGGTATGAGGATGATACGGGGTAGAGATTTTGTGATTGACCCCATACTTCCTCATCAAGGCCTGAATCGTTTTGTTGCAGAAGTGGCTCCCCTGGTCACTTATGATGGCTCGTGGAACTCCATACCTGCTAAAAATGTTAGATTTGACAAAACTGGAAACAACATTAGCAGTATCAACTTTGGTGGCTTTAGCTTCCACCCATTTAGACACGTAGTCCACAGCCAATAAGATATAGACAAAACCAAATGAAGGGGGAAAGGGTCCCATAAAATCCATACCCCAAACCTAAAAAATTTCACAAGTTAAAATGGGGTTTTGGAGCATTTCATTCCTACTAGTGATGGTCCCTTTTCTCTGACACTGATCACAAGATTTACAAAACTCATAACAGTCCTTAAACAGTGATGGCCAGAAAAACCCACAATCTAAAATTTTTCTTGCAGTCCTATTTTGCCCAAAGTGTCCCCCACATGCAAATTCATGGCAAAAGATAAGGATGGACCTATGTTCAGACTTAGGGACGCACTTCCTGATTACTTGGTCAGCACAAAATTTCCATAAAATGGGCTCTTCCCAAACATATGTCTTGGCTTCGCTTTTCAGCTTAGCTCTTTGATTATATGAAAAATCGAATGGGAACGTACCTGTGACCAAGTAATTGACAATGTCGGCGTACCATGGTGTCTCCACACTTACCTGGAAGAGAACTTCATCAGGAAACTCATCATTCAGAGGCAAGTCATCTTCGTTACGCACGATGCGGCTCAAGTGGTCAGCAACGGTATTTTCTGATCCTTTTCTGTCCTGAACAGAGACGTCGAACTCCTGGAGTAGTAGTACCCATCTGAGCAGTCTAGGCTTCGAGTCCTTCTTGTTCATCAAGTATCGAACTGCTGCATGATCAGAAAAAACAATTACTTTAGATCCAAGAATATATGGCCGAAATTTATCAAGAGCGAAAACTATGGAAAGCAGCTCCTTCTCTGTTGTTGTGTAACCGATTTGCGCGGAATTGAGCGTCCTGGAGGCATAATAGATCACATGGCTCTTCTTGTCTATCCTCTGGCCCAACACAGCGCCTACGGCGTAATTGCTTGCGTCGCACATGATCTCGAAAGGAGTCCCCCACTACGGTGGATGAATGATGGGTGCGTTGGTCAAGCACTTCTTCAGAACATCGAAGGCAAGCTTGCACTGTTTGTCAAAGCAGAATGGAACATCCTTTTTCAGCAAGCTTGTCATCGGAGTCACTATCTTCGAGAAGTCTTTAATGAACCTGCGGTAAAAACCTGCGTGACCAAGAAAAGAACGTACTTCCCGAAGATTCGTGGGGTAAGGTAAATCAGATATGACATCAATTTTTGCTTTATCAACCTCTATCCTCTTAGCAGACACAACGTGACCCAATACTATGCCCTGACTGGCCATGAAATGACACTTTTCAAAATTTAAAACAAGATTAGTTTCGATGCATCTTTCCATGACTCTAGACAAGTTAAACAGGCAATCTTTAAATGAACTTCCATATACAGTAAAATCATCCATAAAGACTTCGATGCATTTTTCTACAAATTCAGAAAATATGCTCATCATGCATCGTTGAAAAGTCCCTGGAGCGTTACAAAGCCCAAAGGGCATTCTCCTATATGCGTAAGTTCCGAATGGACAAGTAAAAGTAGTCTTTTCTTGGTCTTCCTGGGCTATGGGAATTTGATAAAACCCAGAAAAACCATCAAGAAAACAGAAGAATGGTTTCCCAGCTAAACGCTCCACCATTTGATCTATGAAGGGAATAGGAAAGTGGTCCTTCTTAGTCACATCATTCAGTTTTCTAAAATCAATACACATTCTCCACCCATTTTGTACTCTCTTAGGTACTAACTCCCCCTTATCATTCCTAATAACAGTTATGCCCGTCTTTTTAGGTACAACATGAATAGGGCTAACCCATTGGCTATCAGAAATGGGAAAGATAATACCTGCATCCAGGAGTTTGTGTATCTCAGACAACACTACCTCTTTCATTGCAGGGTTCAGTCTCCGTTGAGGCTCTCGGGATGGCTTTGCTCCCTCATCCAGCCGAATCTTGTGCATGCACAGCACTGGACTCAACCCGTGCAAGTCTGCCAATGTCCATCCCATGGCTCTTTTGTTCTTTTTCAGAACCTCGACCAACTCGCCTTCTTGCTCCGATGTAAGCTCCTTGGAGATAATTACCGGAAGTGTCTCCACCTCACCCAAGTACACGTACTTGAGATGACCCGGCAACTCCTTCAATTCCAACTTAGGAGCCTGCAAAAGAGATGGTAATATTTTAGTTGGCTTTTCACATGTCTCTAAAGCAAAAGTAGGTTGTTCAGAAGAATCAGTCAATATGGGAACACTACTTTCAACTTCGCCAACAATTTTAGTAAAAACGAGTGGGTCATCCCCATCAACAACAGTCATACATTCTTCTTGTTCTAAAGTATCTATCAGATCAATTTTACAGACAGAATGCACATCAGCACGTTGTTTCATGGCATCAAATACATTAAATTCGAATACATCCCCTTCATACTCAACAGATAAGGTACCATCATGCACGTTAATTTTTGTCTTAGCGGTTTTCATGAATGGTCTACCAAGTAAAACAGAAGTGGTGGATGTATTTTCTTCCATCTTTATCACATAAAAATCAGCAGGGAAGATCAAATCTTTAACTTTAACCAACACATCCTCAATCAATCCAAAAGGACGGATAGAAGACCTATTAGCTAACTGGATAATTATACTAGTTTCCTGCATACCTTCTAAACCGAGGCTCTTGTAGACTGAGTATGGCATAACATTAATTGAAGCTCCTAAGTCTAGCATAGCGTGCTCGATTTCTCTATCCCCTATAGTACATGGCAAGAGGAACATACCTGGGTCCTGACATTTGTTTGGAATACCTTGGGTTATCAGGGCAGAAACATTCTTGCTTACCACGACTCTCTCAGCACTTTTAGTCTTCCTCTTCATGGTGCACATCTCCTTTAGAAATTTGGCGTACCTTGGGATTTGCTGAATTGCATCAAGCAGCGGTATATTGATCCCAACTTTTCTCAGTGTCTCAAGAACATCCGCATCGTCGACCTCCTTAGATGGCCTTGCCAGCCTACTAGGAAAAGGAGCAACGGGAGTGTAAGACTTCATAGAAATAATAGGAGGAGTTACAACAGTTTCAGAGGGTGCTTGAGAACACTTATCTGGAGATATCTCTGAATCTTTTGTAGGACTCTCGGGAGTGGTACGGGATGGTAACTCTTTACCACTTCTGAGATTTATCGCACTAACACCTTCCGCTTTGGATTCAATTTTACTCATTCTTTCCTTCACCTCCGAGAACTCATCTCTTAGAGATCTTATCTGCGACCTTGTCTCATTGCTAGCTTCCATGAGCGATTTGAACATGCCTTCAATGGCTTGACCTGAGACAGAAGAAACAGCCTGAGATGATTTTTCCTGCATCGTATGAACTAAACCAAATACCTGAGACACTTGTTCCTTGAGCTCTGCTATGTCGGTAGACATTTTAGCGTACTCGTTCCTTCCTCCGTACTGGCGACGGTTCTCAGCCATATTAGAAATCAACTGTCTGGCTTTCGCAGGTGTTTTCTCCCAAAGGGCTCCTCCACTCGATGCGTCAAGCATCTGGCAGTCATGCGGAAGCAACCCTTCATAGAAGAATTCAATCAGCGCGGCTTCTGCTATCAAATGGTTCGGGCATTTTTCACAGAGTTTAATGAACCTCTCTCAGCATTCGTGAAACGCCTCGTCCTCCTTTTGCTTAAAATGGTGGATATCTTTTTTCACGGCTCTGGCTTTTGAAGCTGGGAAATACCTTTCCAAGAATAGACTCTGCAACTTCTCCCAAGTAAAGATGGTTCCCGATGGCAAGTAATGCAGCCAATCTCGAGCTTCCCCTCTCAAGGTGAATGGAAAAGCTCTCAGGTAGAGCTGATCTTCAGTAATGTCGCCTGGCTTCATCGCAGAACTTGTCATTTGAAAGGCCTTGAGATGTTTATAGGGATCCTCATCTGCTTCACCACAAAAAGAGGGCAAATGGTCAATTAAACCCGATTTAAGCACAAACTCACCTGAAATTTCCGGGTAGGAAATACAAGAGGGTTGATGACCCATAGCAAACGATGTCCACTGCCTGAGCGTTTTTGGGGCTCCAATCTCATCATCAATCTCCATTTTCTCAATAAAAATTTGGCACTTCTAGCACACTTAAACAAACAGATCAAAATTGCAAATAATAAAAGAATAAACAAAAATTTTTTAAGTAAAAATCAAAAGTTTACAAATCAAATTTAAATTAGGCCGAATTACACTTGATTCCCCGGCAACGGCGCCAATTTTGGTAACGATATTATTGAACTATCGCCAATCATCGGGTTGTCGAGACCCGCCAAAATGAATTTATAAGTGCCTGAAATCACTAAACTATTTGTAGAAAAGTAGCAACGGGGTCGATCCACAGGGAATTAAGGTATTTTGACTTAATCTTAATTAAATTTGCAAACTATTAATATAAGTGAAATAAGGGGTAATTGTTGGTTTTCAAGTAACTAAGATGGAACAAAGCAAATGGGAAAATTTAGCTAACGGAGTTTCCGACTCGGGACGATCGGGGATAAATTTAGCAAACCTCTTTGATCATAGGATGACGAGTATTATGGTTAAATAAATTAACGAATGCACAGCTCGTCTAAAATTAATAAATAACCCAGACATGCTCCATGGATTTAATTAGACATAAATAATCATGCTAATCAAGCATACCGTTCGGACATTGGCGGCCAACGCTCTCCCAAGACCGAACGGTAGCAACAAGCTAACTGTGACAACTATCTAATTTGGACGCGAAATTAGTATGTCGATTTGGAATTCTAATTCGGGAAGAACGAACACCAAGAGCGTAAGGACGCCAATACGCTCAAGGTGCCATAATTCCCTGTTACTTGGCGGAAACGAGAGGCACGGCATCAAATCCTTTAACAAATGAACATGCTCAAAATCAAGGGTGCCTAGTCCTAAATCATGCTCATAGATTAAGCTAAGAAATAGAATTCAATTCAATAAAATATCCAACCAATTCAGAATTTCAATCCTACAACCTCACCAAGAGTTCATACTACATTTATCCTTATAATCCCGAGCAAAAAACGGTAAATCTACTCACTCATGACTTGTGTGGTGTGGGACGGCTTCAAATCGAGCTTCCTAGCCCCTCCCATGGTGGAAAACAGCTGCTGGACGTCAAATCAGGCGCGGAGCTCGAGGTAGAAGATGATGACGGCGGCTAAAATCGGACAGAAACTTAAGTAATCCGTCGTAGCGTCGAGACGCTAGGGCAGCGTCTCGACGCTGCGCCCTAAATAATCCGCGCGCGCGCAGTCGGGGTGGCGTCGAGACGCTATCGCTCGACGCTTGCTCTCGGGTTTTTCTTCAATTCAGCGCTTCAGACTTCGGAGCGTCGAGACGCTATGGCAGCGTCTCGACGCTGGGCAGCGTCGAGCTAGCGTCGCGACGCTGTCGCTCGACGCTAGCTCTCGGGTTGATGCATGGATTTTTGCCTTCAATTTCCCAAAAGTGCTCAACCTTCATGCCTTTGCACGGGTCTTCCCGGGAAGTGTTCTAAGGCCTTTAAATGGCGATATTAAGCCCCGAAAAGCGCTGAAACGCTCCCGAGGGCGAATTACCGAGAACACCTGCAATAATCACATATAAACAAGATTAAACCAATAATAAACGTGAATTAGGGACATAATTATAGCTCCAAAATGGAGCTATCAGAACTCCGTTAGAAGAGAAAAGAAACAAAGAAAAGAAACAAAGAAAAGCCTTGGATGATGAATGAAGGAAAAATGATCAGATGGACTTTTGAGATTCTTTAACTTCAATGAAGAAGTAAGATTCGAAGACAGAAGCAATCTCTAAAAGAAACCCAAAATTGAGTTTTGAAACTCAATTTATATTGAGTACCCCATTCTCCACTCAAGGTTTTAAAAAAAAATGTTTAACCAAATTTTATATATATATACATAAACATATGTCATGCATTCTGTGCATGTAAGACATATATATTAATTAGTTAAACATTTTAATTAATTAATATTATTTAATTCAATATTAAATATTAATTTAATAATATGGCTAAACCCGGTTTTCTGAAAACCGACTTTTTTTTTGCACATGAATCCTATTCATGTTTTTTACCATTCCCATATTTAAATCATATTTAAATATGTCCATCATTCTTCCACAAACCGAATTTGAACAATTCAAATTCTATTTTCTTTTTTTTTTCTCTTATATTGTTGCACGACGTTATCCGAGTTAGCCAGGAGAACCTAAAGGACCTACAGATCATGAGCTCCAACGATACGAGATTATTCGGTTAAAACTCTTTTAACCCGAATCAATCAACTTTCGTTAACCCCTGAAGACTCCACTATAGTCCGAGGGTTCCACTCTCCTCACTGCAGATATATTATGTCCTCTTGATATAACCGTCATGGGAAAGTCAACCCTTCACAGGTTGTTCGTAATCACAGTCGGGTCATTTAAACTGTTTAACCCCTGCATTACTTCTTGTTCCTTAAGTACCACTGACACCTCTAATGAGCAATAGATCAGTGATCCTACCAACAGATCAATTAACCCTCTCTAATCAAGAGAGGGTGAACGCTCATTGTTCAAGCCCCAGAGTCAGCTATTAAGGGAACAACCTATCTACAAACCGTGAAGAGCGGGTTAGGAGTGATTTCCATCTTACTACCCTATGTCCCCAGCTACCTATTGGACTTTATCCCTGAGATGATAAGTTATTGAGTCAGTGCTAATAGGCCACTCTCACCCGTACAAGTCTAAGGATACTGTCTAATAAGCAGGAGTTCATAGTAACCTCAGGATTAAGATCGAGTTACCTAGGCCATCAGTTTGAAATAGTCGGTCTCTTTAGTAAACGACGTTATAAAGAGAGAGCGACTTTTTTCGTGGTTCAGTCTTATGCAAACTCATTGCACAGGACGCCTCTGCTCGCACATCTCCATGTGAAACGATTTGGATCACATCGTTTTGTACATTACAAAGCGAGCCGCATCCAATAGTGTTACCAGGATAAGGTACCCAACCTTATTTGTATACTATAGACTGTTTTGACTGTCTACTTGAGCCTGATCCACATTCATGTCAGATATGAAGCTCAAGTACTCATCCTTCACCATGGGTGTTGGTCATTGGTATAGATTAATCCAAACACATTTCACTTTATTCTAGTAAACTCTTTTACTGAATAAAACTAATAAGTCTTTATTCTACATAGATATTTACAAACACAACTGTTTACAAACCACGAGTTTTAGAACATAAAACCCAACATCACCCACCTCTCTTACAATTTAGGAATGATTGAGAGTCTTTGGATCCACGTAACCTAAATGTAGCCACCCACTACCAATTAATTTAGGACAAAGTCTTCTTCTACTTTGACTTTACTATTAATAGGTACCACTAACAAAGTTGTCTTATTCTTAAGGCTAGGAAGACTCCACATTTTGTCAATTTCACTTGGGAGTGAAGCGACTCTTCTCTTCCTCTAAGTATTCCTATAAACGTCTCTACACTTAGTTCATTTTCATTTCGAAAAACTCCTTGGAAGAGGGACGAGCCACATTGCAAGCCATTCGGTCGCAGGCGCGCTGCCTTGCTTGAGCGCAACGCCATTGATGCCAATTCTGGCGTTCGCCCACGCTTGCGTCTGTTCGTGCCAACCACTGGCGCTCTATTGGCCCATGTTGCTGGTGACACTGATGCTTACTCACGTTCACACCGCCGACAAGCCTCGCCCGCACATGTGTAGGCCATCGCGTCGCTCCTCGCGTCTCGTTCGCCTGGCGTCCATGTGGAACATGCGCTTGCCGCGCACGCCCACTTATCGCTAACCAACAGATGCTCACCTAAAGGGACTTTGCGCCATGCCTTGAACCGTTGTGTTGCATGCCTATCCGCCCGTCATCTTGCCAACTTCTGGTCGTCTCACCGTGTTGCGTGCCCAATCATGCCCTCATCATGGTTGAGGGTCGTTGTGTTCGCCATAGCGCCCTTATGTGTTGTCCGATAGCTTAGTCTCGCTCAGATTGGTCGTCTCCAAATTTACCCTTGTAACAAACGTCCCCTACTTAAGCCTCACGACGTCCTCGTTGTGATTAACCTCTACTCTTCCCCGAATGGGTCTAAGGGTCAAGTGGCACAACCTGACACTTCTAATTAATAAACCTAACGCTGACCTTAATTTTGTCTAATGTGACATGATTTCCCACAATGATGACACATCACCTTCACCCGAAATCATGTTTGATGTGTCCCGACTTGTCGCACCTAAAACATCATTTTTAGTGCCCTTGGACTGTCCTTCAACCTTGGAATCATTGTCTTCATTTGAGTAAATCCTTGGAGAAGAACTAACTCGTCCCTTGTCTTTTTCATAAAGAACAACTTTCACTTCAGAGTGAGTTTGCTTGTTGTTGTCAAACAATTGTTTCATCAATGCTTCCTGATTTGAGAGCAAGTTTTTCAACTCAATGATAAAAGGTTGATTTACCCAACCTTGTATCGATGAAATAAATGGCATAAACTTTTTTCGGATTCCACGAATAAGATAACGAAGCACACAAGCATCACTAATAAGATCCTCCTTGTCCAATTTTGAAATTTCAGCACACAAAGTTTTAATTTTCAAAAAATATTCTGAAATCGGCAAATTACTGAGTCCTTCCAGCAAGTTTGTTCTCCAAATATTGCAACATCGTCGTGTTCTTTTGAGTGAACAACCTTTGTGTCTCACACTTTCTTTGGAGAATTTACATCACGAACATGCTCAATATACTATTTGTGAATAGAAGTATGCAAAGCAAATAAAGCTCTGTCACACTTGACCTTCCACTTCCTTCGTGCCTCAGCATTCTATAGAGTATCTTCGGGAATTTCTGCATCATCGCCGAAAACAAGATCTCACAGATCTTGCCCTTGTAGAAAAGATTTCATACATAGCTTCCAATAGCTATAATTATAACCGACAAACACAAGACAAAGAACTTGGATGCTCTGATACCATGTAACCAAAACGTAGAAAACAAAGTGTGGAAACAAGAGAGAAATAGCACGAACGATCAAGTGCTTCAATATTGAATTCTATGCTTTTAATTGAAAAGCTTACAAGTATTCATAGGTAAATAAATAGTAAACCACCAACCCACAAACTATCACACTAACCTTAAAATTCTCTTTAATCATCCAACTATGTCCCTAAGCTACATTCCTTCAAAATTAGAGGCGTTATCTACCCTAAATGAGTGTCACTATCTTAATTTCAAATAGGTAAAATATAACTAAGTGAAATTAACTTCAATTGAGTTTGCACTAATCTTTAACACAATGTGTTTAGGTTAAATTTAAAAACAAAAAATAATAATTAATGTAAATTAAAAGTACCAATATCAACATAGTTCAATTGACATAAAATGTGTTCTCTCGACCAAGAAGTCAGAGATTTGAATTCATCACCTCTGAACAAGATCGATCTTTGAAAGGAAGAAGACCCACAGCGACGAGGGAAAGAAAATGAGAGATATGTGGGAGAGAGAGATTCGGTAAAGGGAGAGTTTGTTTAAAGTTTTTGGAGAGAGATAGTGGGGGAGAGAGATTGGGTGAAGGGAGAGTTTGTTTAAAGTTTTTGAAGAGAGATAGTGGGAGAGATTTTAGGGTTTTTTTAAAAAATATTAAAAAAATAAAGTAATAAATGATAATCAATTTATTAGCTGCAAAGGATATCGATCTTTGAAAGAAGTCATCACCTCTGAACAAGATCGATCTTTGAAAGGAAGAAGACCCGCAACGACAACGGAAAGAAAATGAGAAATATGTGGGAGAGAGAGATTCGGTAAAGGGAGAGTTTGTTTAAAGTTTTTGGAGAGAGATAGTGGGGGAGAGAGATTGGGTGAAGGGAGAGTTTGTTTAAAGTTTTTGAAGAGAGATAGTGGGAGAGATTTTAGGGTTTTTTTAAAAAATATTAAAAAAATAAAGTAATAAATGATAATCAATTTATTAGCTGCAAAGGATATTTGATAAGAAAAAATGTATTAAATATATAAAATTCTACAAATAATTAATAAGTTAATTAGACATTTTTAAAAATATATTTGACACACAATATCTCTGTTCACACGAAGATTTCGACGAGAAATTTATCACGTGTAAATGAATCTTGATTTGTATTGTATTGTATTTGTATCAGTTCGTAGTGGATTACAATCTCTAATGTATGATCATCTGATTCTCTCGCTTAAATGTAACTGTACTCGAGGGCTTCGCAACTTGTTCTCGAGGTTGAATCTTCAGCTTCGCGTAGCAGTGAAGTCTTCAGGTGTTTGATCTTCAAGCGATGTTCATTCTTTAGGATTCAAAGAGTCTTTCATTGCTTGTGAATTCTCTCTGAGTTCATATGAAAAGAAATTTTCTAAACCTTGCAAATGAAGAAGGGATAATCAGAGGAATGTCTATAGAAAAATACGGTTAATGAAATTTGTCTAAATCTGTGTTTAGGTTGTAACTCATGGCTAGAGTTTTTTTTAGGAGAAAATTTGTTTGTGTTTATTGTCTATTACACCCTTCTAACATTTGGTTTGTTCAACAATATTATATTTGAAATTTGTTTATTTATTTTAGCAGGATTAATTAGTTTGAATGACGTGGATCATTGCAGGTTAAAAATAAACAGTTGTTTTTTCCGTTAAGTATTGTATCTCATTATGTATGTTTTGTGTGATCGGATGTGTATATCCCACACACACGGCGGGGATACCGTGGGCACACTAGTGGGGTATATAGTCATTGCGGCACACATATTTAATGTCAGGGTTAGATCTGACGTGTGTAAGTAGGAGGTGAATTTAATTTTGTTATTTCTTTCCTAAAATTAAGGATCCACACATACACCAGTGAAAAACTAATTTATGTCCCAACAAATACCCTTAGTCTTACATTTTCCAGATTTGATTCTTGAACCCTTTCTTTTTCGTTTTTCCATTTGCCACCACCATCTAGGAGAAAAAATTCGAGCATCATCTTCCGTCATTCTGCAAAAACAAAACAACCTTTAACCACACAACAACCAACAACCTTCAACCACACAACAACCAACCATGTCCTCCCTTTCTATTATAGTGTTTTTTTTTATGGTATTTGGGACGAGATGAACCAATACAATTTGTTGTCCCCCAAATTCAACACTGGCGAAATTCAACCGAATCCCTTAAAAAAAATTTGGAGATCAACCAAATCCCTTAAAAAAGGAATCACCAGCTATTATTTAGTTTTTTTGAAATCTTGTAGTTTTCAGTTGGTTTTAATATAAACAAATCCCTTAAAAATTTGGAGATCCACCAAATCCCTTAAAAAAATAATCACCAGCTATTATTTAGTTTTTTTGAAATATTGTAGTTTTTCGTTGGTTTTAATATAAACAAATCCCTTAAAGCCTCTTTCGTTGGTAAAACATGGATGGAGAAGAATTGCGAGAGAGGAAAATGCTTACCAACTAGGTTATGGAGAAACAGAATTGCGACAGAGGAATGGCGAGTATAGGTCGAACGTAGCCGTCGAATGCATCGTGTTCTACTTTGAAGGATGTCGAAGTAGGTGAACGTATGCGCTTTCTGAGTTCTGTTCGCTTCTGAGTTTTGAATATTGGAGTTCCCGATTTGGAGTTTGCCGACTTTTGCGGATGATTTAATTCAAGGTAGTGTGTTCCGACTTTTTCATCTACCCCATAAAACAAATCATACCAATTCCTTGGGAAGCGATACCTTATTTTTTTTAAAAAAAACCAATTCCCTCTTCTTAAGTTGTTGGCGTCCTTTATTACTCAGTAATGCACACAACTCTCAAACTCCTTTACGCCCCATCTTTATTATGTGTGCACGGATGCACACACCCACACTGTTGATGGAATTGCAGCTGCACAAACGGCACAGGCTGCCCCCCGTATTAGTCTGTGTGCAGTCATACACACACCTTCATTGCGTGGCTAGAACACTTTCTGTAGGTATACACATCCCCTGGTGGGTATTTTTTTTACTTTGTCTCTGCCCCAGTATTAGTCTGTGTGCAGTCACACACACCTTCATTGGGTGGCTAGAACAGTTTCTGTAGGTATACACATACCCCGGTGGGTATTTTTTTTACTTTTTCTGCCGACATACACACACCGCCATTGATGGATGCAATCTGCCTGTATTACTTCCTCCGGTATATAGACCCATTTATCATTTTTAACGTTATCTAGATTATTGGGGGTGGGGTATAACCATGTATTGGAAATAGGGATAAATGTCTTTTATCATTTTTAACGTGTCTTCTGTCTATTTAATTAATCATCTCTATTAAATCCACGTCAAACTATGTTTTCTCTCACTTCCTGACTTTTTATATTTTAAAATTTTTAATTCTCAACATTAGGAGAAATTGACGAAGGGTAAACAAGTCCATTTGGTACTAAAATCCCCTACTAAATATAGGTTTTAGACATAATTCAAACTAAAAAAGTGATTAGCCATTTTTCATGTTGGGTGGATTAATTGTAGACATTCCTCTGGTTTTCCCAATGAAGAATGTGCTATCTATTTATAGAGTTCTCAGGAGCCTAATGGGCTTGGGTCCAATGGAGTTTTGGGCGCCAAATTGCCATTTAAATAACTTTCTGGGCCGATTTGATTTTGAGCCCAATTGCTTGAACTCGGAGTAGGAGTGATGAAAATTTAATTTGGCATAATAACAAGTTGAATGAAATATTACAATCTGAAGTCAAATAATAACAATGAAGTTTGTTTGGCGAAGTAGAATTGGTACAACCATTGTTTCTCTTGATCTTGAGTTCAAATCTAACTTCATACATATTTTGCACAAATTGTTTTTAAACTCTTAAGTGAAGGGATTTCAGTAACTTCACATGGTCATGACAAACCAAAGAATGATAAGTCTTATTTTTTTTTAGGAGAAGAAGAAGACGCAGGGGATCCAGCCTCTGCCGCCAAGCCTCCACCGTTGCAAGTCGTCACCAGCCTCCGCGCACCTCCGCCAGTCTCGCCGTTGCGCCTCACATTAGTCGTCGCCAGCCTCCGCACGCCTCTGCCAGTCTCTGCCGCTGCGCCTCACATCAGCCGTCGCGCGCCTCCGCCGGACTACGCCGCTGCACCTCATATCAGACTCCGTCGCACGCCAACGCGCTTCACATAAGCCGTCGCCAGCCTCCGCACGCCTCTGCCAGTCTCCGCCACTGCGCCTCACATAAGCCGTCGCACGCCTCCGCCAGTCTCGTCGCTGCGCCTGTCATCAGCCGTCACCAGCCTCCGTCACCAGCCTCACATCAGCCGTCGCCAGCCTCCGCTGCTGCGCCTCACATCAGCTGTCGCCAGCCGTCGCACGCCTCCGCTAGTCTCTGTCGTTGCACCTCATATCAGACTCCGCCGCACGCCAACGCGCTTCACATCAGACTCCGCCGCGCTTCACATCCTACTCCGGCACTGTCAACGCCAACGCAGCTTCATTGAAGCCCTGTAGGTTTGGTTTTCTTTTTCTTTTTCTTTTTTGTTTTGATTCTGATTTTTTTTATTTTTATTTTCTCTTCTTCTTGTTCCGAGAACTTCTTCTTTTTCTATTTTTTTATTTGACACTTTTTTTCTTTTCTTTTGATTTTTTTTTAATTTTTTTCTTCTTCTTGATCGCATAATTTTTTAATTTTTTTTTTTAATTTTTGTATTCTGATTTTTTTAATTTTTTGATTTTTTTTTTCAGACTCTCTGTAGGTTTGATTTTTTTCTTTCTTTTTTGTTTTTTTCCCCTTTTTTGTTTGTTTGTGTTTTTTTTATAGCCTCAATTCGTAAGTGTGGATTGTGGAACGACCCTAATTCGTTTCTTGATATATTCAGAGAATTAGTATAAGTAAAATTTTTATTATCTCTATTTGATTTCTTGATATATTCAGAGAATTAGTATAAGTAAAATTTTTATTATCTCTATTTGATTTGGACGGTACTTTAATTTGGATTTAATTTGTGATTTGGGACTGTGATTTGGACTTAATTTGTGATGATTTGGGACGGTTGGACTTTAATTTTTGATGATTTGGGACTTTAATTTGTGATTTGAATTGTAGTTTAGGGAGCAAATATAATGTAATTTCAAATTGGGATTTAGAAATTACATGTAATCTAAATTTGGAGTTGGGAATTAGAAATTATATGTAATTTACAACTTAGAAAATTTGGAATTGGGAATTAGAAATTAATTCTCAACTTAGAAAATTTGGATTTAGAAATTAGAAATTACATGTAATTCTCAACTTGGAAAATTTGGAATTGGGAATTAGAAACTATATGTAATCTACAACTTAGAAAATTTAGAATTGGAAATTAGAAATTACATGTAATTCTCAACTTAGAAAATTTGGATTTGGAGATTAAAAATTACATGTAATTGTCAACTAGGAAAATTTGGAATTGAGATTTAGAAATTACAACTTAGAAAATTTGGAATTGAGAATTAAAAATTATATGTAATTTACAACTTAGAAAATTTGAAATTGGGAATTAGAAATTACATATAATTCTCAACTTGGAAAATTTGGATTTAGAAATTAGAAATTACATGTAATTTTCAAGTTGGAAAATTTGGAATTGGGAATTAGAAATTACAGGAAAATTTGAATTTGAAAATTAGAAATTACATGTAATTCTCAACCTGAAAATTTAGAATTAAAACTTGAAATTAGAAATTTAAGAATTTTGGAGTTTAGAATTAAAACTTAGAATTAAGAATTTTTAAAATTGGAAATTTGAAATTAAAATTTAGACTTAAAATTTTGAAATTAGAAATTTGGAATTAAAATTTAGACTTAGAATTTTGAAAATTATGTAATTTTTTTTTTTAAAATTGAGAATTTAGAAATTGCATGTAGTTCAGAGTCAGAAACTTAGAATTAAGAATTTAGGAAATTGTATGGAATGGTATGTTTGATTTTTGTTTCATTACATTGCGAACTCAATTTGGAACTCGCGTCGTCTGAATTGATTACAAATCTAAACGCCATTATTTCATGTGTATTCGAGCTCAAATATTTTTTTTTTCAAATTTTATATTTTTTTCTAAAGGAGTGAGGGATGTGACACTAGGTAGTGGGGTGTCCACTTGTCGGATGCGACTTGTAGGTCTATTTTGCGTCGAGTGTTGCCCTGCTACGGATGTCCACTTGTCGGATGCGACTTGTATGTCTATCATGCGCAGACATCTTTAGCCTCTTTAGACTTAACTTCTTTTCCTTTTGTAAGGGAGTTAGGGATGTGACACTGGGTTGTAGGTCTATCATGTGCAGACATCTCGCGCTGAGTGTTGGATGTGACACTGGGCGGTGGGATGTCCACTTGTCAGATGCGACTTGTAGGTCTATCCTGCACCGAGTGTTGCCCCTGCTACAGATGTCCACTTGTTGGATGCGACTTGTAGGTCTATCCTGCGCAGACATCTTTAACCGCTTAATTTCCTTTTCTTTTGCAAAAGAGTTAGAGATGTGACACTGGGTAGTGGGATGTCCACTTGTCGGATGCGACTTGTAGGTCTATCATGTACAGAGTGTTTCCCTTGCTAGGGATGTCCACTTGTCAGATGCGACTTGTAGGTCTATCCTGCACAGACATATTTCACCTGTTTGGACTTGATTTCTTTTCTTTTTGCAAAGGAGTTAGGGATGTGACACTTGGTGGTGGGATGTCCACTTGTCGGATGCGACTTGTAGGTTTATCTCGCGCTAAGTGTTTCCCCTGCTACGGATGTCCACTTGTCGGATGCGACTTGTAGGTCTATGCTGTGTAGACATCTTTAACCTCTTTGGGCTTGTAAACTAATTTTTTTTGTTTGCAAGGGAGTTAAGGATGTGACACTAGGCAGTGGGATGTCCACTTGTCAGATGCGACATGTAGATCTATCTTGCGCCGAGTGTTGCCCCTGCTACGGATGTCCACTTGTCAGATGCGACTTGTAGGTCTATCCTGCGCAGACATCTTTAACCTCTTAATTTCTTTTTCTTTTGCAAAAGAATTAGATATGTGACACTGGGTAGTGAGATTTCCACTTGTCGGATGTGACTTGTAGGTCTATCATGTGCCGAGTGTTGCCCCTGCTACGGATGTCCACTTGTCGGATGCGACATGTAGGTCCAATGCGACTTGTAGGTTTGTCCTACGCAGACATCTTTAACCTCTTTGGTCAAGGAAATAAAATGAGAATTATTTTTTTTTTCTTTTGCAAAGAAGTTTGGGATGTGACACTGGGGAGCGGGATGTCCACTTGTCGGATGCGACTTGTAGGTCTATCCTGCGCAAACATCTTTCACCTCTTTGTACTTGTTTTTTTTTTCTTTTTGCAAAGGAGTTAGAGATGTGACACTGGGTAGCGGGATGTCCACTTGTCGGATGCGACTTGTAGGCTATCTTGTGCCGAGTGTTGCCCCTGCTACGGATGTCTGTTGCGTGATTTATTGCGTACCGCAAGTGTACGGGTCAAGTTTTAATATAGTGATTTAAGTAAAGAGTATCGTTCACAAGATTGGGTTTCTAGATCAATTGAATACCATAGGTACTAACCACAAATTCTATTTAGATTAAAAAGACTTTGAAGTTGAGTGAAAAATAAATGACTGAAAAGTAATGGGAAACCTTTAGGAAAGAAAACCTAGAGAATTGATTTCACCGAATAGATTCATGCTTAATTAATCTATTAAACCAAAAATAGTCATGCATACAATTATAAGCCAAGAAGTACAAAATTAAAGACTCGCTAGAGCTCTATTAATTCTCTTCCCTTAATATAAAACCAACATGTCTGTCTAGTTTTAATAGAAAAGAAAGGCATTAAGCAACTTCTATTATCAGCCTCTAAGAGAATTCGTCATTTTCATGCAAGAATTTACAAGTAGTCAAGTGTTTGAGTTCTACTCTAAAATCTACTCTTTCAAGCTAGAATTAAAGCAATCAACAATTTATACGTTGGTCAAAAGATAAAAGCATTAAGCAAACAAACACAAGAACAATTGTTGCAATATGAAGAACATTAGATTAATCAAACATAAAAACTAAAACGATTACATAAATCCCCTAAGTAAAAGTCTAGCTACTCATAATCACTAAAATCGTGCTTAGACAATGTTTAGAATCCATAAAATAAACAATAAAATCAAAGGTAAAAGGAGAAAAACTCTTGTCGCGTGTCAAGCCTCGTTCCCGATGTGATCTGCACGTTCCCGAGCCTCTGAATCTCTTCTTCAGCTCTCTAGAGTGTCCCTCAGCCTTTCCAATGAGTGTATTTCGAAATTAGGAATAACTACCCCAAATTGGCTCTCCTTTGAATGAAGACAACATGCCTTTTTATAATAGACTACTCTTCCCAATCTAATAAGAAATCCGTATTTTAATTAGATTAGAAGTCTAATCAATTTAGGAATATCTTTTCTATTCAAACATGCCCAAAATAAGATCAAATAGGATAAAACCGGATAAAATTTATGATAGGATAAAATCGGATAGGACATGATAAAATTCATATCTAATCTTTGGATTTTTAACTTGATTCTCTTTTTCTCTTCACATAAATCTTCTAAATTATCAGTTTTTCTCCAAATGATCGATATCTATAAAATAAGAGAATATCAACGTGAAAACAATCATTTAAGCCTCAAAACTAGCTAAAATAGGTCCTAAAGATAGCTCACTTTGTGTTCTATCAAATACCCCCAAACTTAAGCTTTTGCTAGTCCCCAAGCAAAATAAAACTAACCATTAAATGAAACAATGATGCATGCTCGTGACTCGAACCTTAGTGTTCTTAAGACAAATAAACCACAAAAGAAAGCACATTAAACCACGACCTATCAACAATAATTTTTTTTAAAAAAACAAAACATTTTATCTTTTGCATATGTGCTCACCTTTCTTCCCTTAATATCTATGAATACCGATAAAACTAAACACACATCAATAACTTGAGTCATAGTGACAATCAAGAGATTAAACAATCATAGACTTCAATTTTATAACAAAAAACTCAAGCATCTCATAAAATTTACTAAAATCGAATGCATAGGACTTGATACCCTCACATAGAATCACTCAAAACACTCAACTGTTTAAGGCATATGAAAGATAAACGCTCAAACCAAAACATAAGAGACATTTACAATAAGCTTGCTAATATATCACATCTTCATCATCGATGAATTAGATTGAATGTTCAAGGGTCTTGCATTGGTTGTAATTGGGCTTAGGTAAAGGTGGATGGATGAACATTTTAAGCTACTAAGTTGGAAGAATTATAAAACTTTATCGCATAAAACTTTCTTTTCTTTTTCTTTTCTCAATTTTTCTTTTCTTTTCTTCTTCTCTTTTCTTTTGTCTCTAAAATAAGCTAATGGAATGGATGCTTCCTTTTGAATATTCTATTAACATCATTCAACTTTTTCCTTTGGATGGATGGACACATCTTGTGGTAAGCACTTATAAATCTTCCATTAAGGATTCAAAAAAAAAGAAAACAACAAGAGAATGGGTATAAGGCTTGTAATGAGGTAATTTTTCAATAAAAAGGTCTAAGACTCAAAAATTGGCTTTCTAAGGATTATGTCAAGGTAGGTCATTTGAGAAAGCTAAAATTGGTTTTACCTAAATGCCCTTGTGAAATTAAAACATTCAAGTCAAATTCAGAGATTCCAGACATGCATAACAAAGCAAGTTCTAGAAATATCAATCATGTATGGCAATCACTCAATTTTAAAAGAATAGAACACCGTGTTAAGGAGGTGCTTATTGGCTCAAAAACTCACAGAAAAGCATGGTATTTTGGTATCAAATCTTATGCATTCTTCATTTAGCAACAAAAAATGAGACACCATCATAAAACTTTTCAAAGAAAAATCTAATAATGTTTATCTCCTTTATGCATTAAAACTCAAACTAAAGATGCATCCTTAGCTTACAAAGTACTCAAACATATCAAAAGGGACTAAAAAATAAAATTTTCTCCGTTAACCGGTATGGTCTCATAGTCCAACAAAAGCAGAATATCAAATTCTAGAACACTTCCTAGGTTGTCCTAATCACGAGCGATGCAACAAAGATTCAACCATGAAGATCATGCTAAAAAAATATAAAATTCACCTAAAACATGCATAACATGCATAGAATAGATAGGGGATTTCGAAACTTCCCTGAAATGCAAGTGAATCCCCTATCTTCTGAGATGTGGAGAAAAATTTGTTGATCATACTCCTAAAGGAGAAGTAAAGGAATATAATGATAACAGCACGCCACAAAAGAATTAAACAAAAGAAAACAAATAAAACAAACTAAAAACTCAAAAATAAACTTGGGTTGCCTCCCAAGAAGCGCTTTGTTTAACGTCTTTGGCTAGACGAGGCTCATTAAATGTATCATGGTGGTCGCTTGCCCATGTGTTTCACCTCCACCTGTTTCACTTGCTCATTCTCATTGTCTAAATTTAATTTATCTAAAATATCAGAATTTGCCACAAATTTCTCAAACTCATTAGTAATGGAATCAATCATGTCCACACGAAAACAATCACTTTCTTCTTCATGGAATTTCATAGAGTTATAAATATTGAAAGTTACCTCTTCGTCGTTCAATCTTAAAGAAAGTTTACCCTGTTGTACATCGATTAAAGCTCGTCCAGTGGCTAAGAAAGGTCTTCCCAAAATTATTGGGACTTCACTGTCCTCTTCCATGTCTAGCACTACAAAATCTACCGGAAAGATAAACTTGTCAACCTTAACCAATACATCTTCTACAATACCTCTAGGATATGTGATAGATCGATCAACTAACTGAAGAGATATGGTGGTAGGTTGCACCTCCCCCAAACCTAGTTTCCTGTATACAGATAAATGCATCAAGTTAATGCTAGCTCCTAAGTCACATAAAGCTTTATAAGGAGAAGAAGAATTTTCCATAACACAAGAAATAGTAAAACTCCCTGGATCCTTTAATTTTTTAGGCAATTTTCTCGGAATGGTGGCACTGCATTCCTCAGTAAGGTTGATTGTCTCGTAGGCCTCCAATTTCTTCTTGTTTGACATTATGTCCTTCATGAATTTTGCATAGTGTGGCATTTGAGCAAGAGCATCTGCAAATGGGATATTAATATGAAGCTTTTTAAATATGTCTAAAAATTTAGAAAATTGAGATTCAAGTTTTTTCTTTTTAAACCGTTGAGGATAAGGAATAGAGTTAGGAACAAAAGGCACAGAAGACTTAGTAGATTGTTCAACTTCAGGTGATGCGGTAAGTCTTCTTTTGTTCTTCCTCAACCTGAATAAACACATTAGTAGATGGCTTTAAAGTGAACTCTTTTTCAGTAGACTTCTCAACAGGTTCTTTTGCAATCTCATCCACCAGCCTTCCACTTCTTAATGTGATAGCCTTGCAAGCTTTGCATTGCTCCCTTGGATTTACCTCAGTGTCACTAGGATATTTACCTTTATGGAGACTATTGATAGATGTGGCCATCTGATTCATTTGTACCTCCAAGTTCTTTATGGCTGCCCCATGACTAGTCATTGTGCTTTCCATTTGGTTGGCTCTACTTCTGGATTCTGTAACAAATACTCCAACCAATTCTTCAAGGGATGGCTTCTTTTCAAGTTGTTGAGAAGTAGATGCAAAACCTGGTGAAGACTGCAAAACATTCTTTGTATTAGCATAGGAAAAATTCTCATGATTTCTCAAACCTGGATGATAGTGGGTAGGAAGATTATTTTGCATCTGTTGTCCTCCATAGTTGAAGTTTCTATTGTTCACATATTGGGTCTGCTCCAAGTTGTATTCTTCACCAGGTGGAGGGGTATGAGCTGCTGCCAAGGCTGCAATAGATTGAGTAACACCTATTCCTGCAAGTTTGTTCATGGCATTAGTAAGAGATGCAATTTGAGCTTTTAGGGAACTTACCTCATCCACATCATGAAGGCCAACTATTGTTTTAGAGTTGGAGCGTTCATTTGGCCAATGATAACTCGTAGTTGTCATCTCTTCTAATAGTGTACGAGCTCCATCTACGGTTTTCTTCAGAATAGTGCCTCCAGATGCTGCATCTACAATGGTCTTAGTTTGTCCTGTGAGTCCATTGTAGAAAAATTGTATTTGTAGCCAGTCTGGATACCCATGCTCATGACACTTCCTTAACAGGTCCTTGTACCGCTCCCATGCTTCAAACAACTGTTCACCCTCATTTTGTTTGAAGGTTCCTATCTCAGTTCTAAGCTTGGCAGACTTAGTAGGTGAGAAGAATTTAGTCAAAAATGCATGTGCCAACTCCTCCCAAGTGGTGATGCTTCCTGGTTGTAATGATTCTAGCCAATCAGTTGCTTTTTCCTGTAAAGAAAAAGGAAAAAGGCGTAAGCGAATTGCATCAGTAGAAGCACCATTAATATTTACCTTGCTAGAAATTTCTAAGAATTTCTTCAAATGGAAATTAGGGTCTTCAGTGGGACGACCCCTGAATGCATTGTTCATGGCCATTTGAATAAGTCCTGTCTTCAACTCAAAATTGTTGGCATCTATAGGTGTGAGGACTATCCCAGATTGATTAATGTCAAATGTGGGCTGGAAATAGTCCATAATGGTCTTGTTCTCCTGTTCGACCATATTTGGTTGTGCCTTTGATTTGTCCTTCTCTTTTTGGATTTTTCGATTCCTCTTGCAGGTCTTTTCTATCTCAGAATCGAAGGGAAGTAAGGAAACTCCTTTGTCCTTTCCCATAAACTAAAACACGAACCTGACAAGAAAAACAAAAATAACAGAAAGTTAATAAAAATAAAAATACAATCTAAAGTAAGATTTGTTGAATTCTCCACAATATCAATTGATCTAATTATGTCAATCCCCGGCAGCGGCGCTAAAAACTTGTTGCGTGATTTATTGCGCCCCGCAAGTGTACGGGTCAAGTTTTAATATAGTGATTTAAGTAAAGAGTATCGTCCACAGGATTGAGTTTCTAGATAAATTGAATACCATAGGTACTAACCACAAATTCTATTTAGATTAAAAAGACTTTGAAGTTGAGTAAAAAATAAATGGCTGAAAAGTAATGGGAAACCTTTAGGAGAGAAAACCTAGGGAATTGATTTCACCGAATAGATTCATGCTTAATTAATCTATTAAACCAAAAATAGTAATGCATACAATTATAAGCCAAGAAGTACAAAATTCATAAAAGACTCGCTAGAGCTCTATTAATTCTCTTCTCTTAATATAAAACCAACATGTCTGTCTAGTTTTAATAGAAAAGAAAGACATTAAGCAACTTCTATTATCGGTCTCTAAGAGAATTCTTTATTTTCATGCAAGAATTTACAAGTAGTCAAGTGTTTGAGTTCTACTCTAAAATCTACTCTTTCAAACTAGAATTAAAGCAATCAACAATTTATACTTTGGCCAAAAGATAAAAGCATTAAGCAAACAAACACAAGAACAATTGTTGCAATATGAAGAAGATTAGATTAATCAAACATGAAAACTAAAACAATTACATAAATCCCCTAAGTAAAAGTCTAGCTACTCATAATCACTAAAATCATGCTTAGACAATGTTTAGAATCCATAAAATAAACAATAAAATCAAAGGTAAAAGGAGAAAAACTCTTGTCGCGTGCCAAGCCTCGTTCCCGATGTGATCTGCACGTTCCCGAGCCTCTGAATCTCTTCTTCAGCTCTCTAGAGTGTCCCTCAGCCTTTCCAATGAGTGTATTTCGAAATTAGGAATAACTCCCCCAAATTGGCTCTCCTTTAAATGAAGACAACATGCCTTTTTATAATAGACTACTCTTCCCAATCTAATAAGGAATCCATATTTTAATTAGATTAGGAATCTAATCAATTTAGGAATTCCAAATTAAATTAGGAATATCTTTTCTATTCAAACATGCCCAAAATAAGATCAAATAGGATAAAACCGGATAAAATTTATGATAGGATAAAATCGGATAAGATATGATAAAATCCATATCTAATCTTTGGATTTTTAACTTGATTCTCTTTTTCTCTTCACATAAATCTTCAAAATTATCAGTTTTGCTCCAAATGATCGATATCTATAAAATAAGAGAATATCAACGTGAAAACAATCATTTAAGCCTCAAAACTAGCTAAAATAGGTCCTAAAGATAGTTCACTTTGTGTTCTATCAATGTCCACTTGTCGGATGCGACCTGGAGGTCTAATGCGACTTGTAGGTCTGTCTTCATTATTGTCATTTTTGTAGGTCAAGTCATGATTTTTTTTACCGAGTTTTCAGACGATGCCAGAGGAAATTTGGTTGTTTTAGAAGACCAAAATCAACCACTTAAAAGTGGCATCCTTTTCCCTATGGAAGATCCGCCTAAAGAGTCATAATTGGACAACTCGCATTTTTTGGCCGAATGGTCTATAGAGAAACCCCGCAATTAACACTCCCCCGCCAGAATGTGGATTTTACAATCCTCTTTACATAGAGGGAAAGCCAAATCCAATATGGAACCAACCCTTTGGCGTCGTATTATTGCGAGCGAAATTCGTTGGGGTCCTACGTTTAAACTTAATATAGTGAATTCATTTACACTCCCCTTTATTGGGAGTGACTTGAATTCGCCGTTGCTCGAAACAAGGTCTCATTGCAAGGCTCAGGTCTGTTATCGCCCGTGATGGCCTCCTTGTATACCTATGATCGCAACTTAGATGTGATTCGGGCCTTTTGCGAAGCTTGGTGTCCTTCGACCAACATCATTCACACCTCCTCTGGAGAAGCATCCCTTTCTTTGTGGGACATGTGGAAACTCGGAGGTCTTTCAGTCAAAGGAAAAATCTATAACGAAATCATTCCAAGTTGTGAGGAATTGATGGGTCCACGCGTGGGCCTACGTGTCTGAGGTGAGCATCTTCCAAAGAGTTGTACTTATCGTTTTTATGCTTACTACCAGATTGTTTCTCAGGAAGTAGAGAAGTCACGAATTTCCATCCATTCGTGGATCAAATTTTGGTTCAAGGGTGATATAAAATATAACAAACCCACTACCCGGAGGTCTAAAAAATCTTCCCGCCCTCGCTTAACTCATAACCCGTCGGGCTTTATTCCTGATCCACGTGTCTGGTCTGACGAAGAGCAAGAATTATTCCACGAACTAGGGGTAAAAGAGGACTTGAAGGACCAAACATATATGGCTGCCTTTCTCTCGTGTTGGCTGTGCATTTTCGTGTTTCCTTATAAGAGTGCAAACTTTCTTCGTCCTAGTGTGTTTAAAGTAGCATCTCTCATGGCTGAAGGTAGCCTTTTCAACCTTGCAGTCCCGGTTTTATCCAATATTTATCATGGACTTAGCCAACTTTACAACACCCCTCATTCATCCTTTCCAGTACACTATGTTTATGGTTGGCTTGCTCATTACTTTGGTACACACTTTAGAATATCCACAACATCAGGTCTGATGATGGTTGACTACTCAGGAGAAGGTGGTGTGAAATACTATGATGCGTTCGCAGCCCGCAAAGTAGTCCATCAAGGCACGTCCATAGCGTGACATGCAAACCCCCAACCCAAGAGCCAAGGTGGCACTTTACACAATGTTAAAGGTTTATCATTCACTTCATCTTCATACTTTATAAGCATTTGATCGTGTTACTTATCCTCTCATCACGGAACACAAATGACTATCGATGCCTACCACCCTTGTCGGTTTAGTCGACAACTTGACTTTTATCAAGATATACCGAACGAGTTACGTGAAGATCCACCCACAGTCAATCTGGACAATGTATTCCACCATTGAAGGATTTGTACTGAGACACTAACTTCATCCCGTGTACATCTCCCTGAGTGTATGCCAAACCTTGTCGATCATGTCACAACATCCTACAAGAAGTGGTGGAACAAAAAACATGGGAACTATTTCGGGGTGAACATACAACTGTTAGTTAGCAGTTTCACCCCTCCTCCGGCAACTAAGAGAAAATCTTCTAAAGATACCGGTAAAAAGGTTTGCGCCCCAAGGAAAGAGGTGTTAACTCACGTAATGAGTAGTTCTGACGAAGACGCTGGCATTGAGAGCAGCAACAGCGACCGTTGCTGGAAGCGGACTAAATCCCGGAAGAGATCGAAAAAGATTGTTGATGCTCCTTTTGAGGGCGCTTCCGATGATGCCCCAAAGTTTTCTGAAGTTGTTGTGCCTTTGGTTGGTGACTCATTCATCATTTCTCCTTTGTATATATGTATCTCCCCCCCCCTTTTTTTTAGTTCAAACATTTTTTATACGCTTATTCATCGTTATTTACTCGTTTCCATATTATTTTTCTCATTTCGTAGGCGTCTTCGAGCAAGCGGTCATTGACGATTGTGGCTCATAACCCTCTTAACCAGGCGATTGTAGCTTTCACGGGTTTATCTATTTTAGATTTTATCGCGCCAGCCTCTGGGTGTTTTAAGACACCGGTCAATAAAGAGATTTGCCGTGCTCCTGCGGTCCCTGTTGGCTCAAGCTCTCAGCCGAAGCATGCAAATCTGGATTTGGACATCGCAACTTCAGAGGCTTCCAATTTTGTTGTTGATGACATAATTTCCAAAGCACGTTGCGATTTTTCCTTGGCTATGTGGAAGGTTGTACAACAAAAACTTGGTCGTACTCCTTTTGAGAAGACTTCCTCCCTTGAACCCGAGATACAAAAAATATTCGATGCCGCCTCCAAGGTCGATGCGACGAGCTTGGCATCTCTGAAAAGTCTTGTGACTGAGTACTTTCGAAATATGGACCAGTATAACGAGTTGCAATCACGCTACTCTCCTTGCTTGACCTCATATGGTAAGAATCAAGACTTGACAAAGTTGAGATGCAGCCTGGAGGATGTCTTGTCTGGTAAAAATCTTCTGTTCGAAGAAAATAATGTACTCCAGGACCACCGGTTTGAACAGACGCTCGTGGAGATTGAAAGTCTCAAAGCCAAACTGAAAACTTTGGAAGCTGACCACGAATCACTTTTTACACTTATTTTGGAGAAAGAAAATCACTTTAATGAAAAAGAACTTGAAGCAAACAAAATATGCGCGGAAATTAGCAACATTGAAGATACTCCCACTATTGGTGACGAAGCTATAGCTTCTCTAGACGTACGTGGCTTTCTGGAAACTGCGCGTGAGGAATTGAGGGACTTCAGATGGATACTTTGACCCCTTTTTATTTTATTAGGCGTTCATTTATTTTGTTCATATTGTGACTAAACTTACAGTTCCTTTTTTTTATGACTGCATAGAATTGAATGAAATCTCTTTTTTACGTGACTGAACTCAAAACTTTTATATATATATATATATATATATATATATATATATATATTTTAAGTTGCCTACGTACTGTTGCGTGCTCAGTGTTGAAAATAAAGATGCAATGGGAGAGCACTCAGAACATGCAAGCATACATGGTCTTGTAGCAAGTAATAAGTATTTTTTCATTCGATTTCCCACAGAGATTTATTCTTAGTTACTAACGAAGTGAGATGTTAATTTAGAAAAGATGGTTTAATGGGGTAGAATTGAAATCAATGTGCCTAACTAATAAAGAACGTGCGAGATATGCAAGCATAAACAAAGACAAGTAAAGAGGTTAACTTGAATGTAGAAAAAAAGAATTGCGGAGAAAGCAATTATCTAGCAATAAAATCGCAAAACAGAAAACTGAAAAAAAATGGCTAAGGCAAAAATAAAACTAAGAAAATTGCGCAGACAGCAATTTTCTAGCAATTGTATTAACAACGTTTTAAGAGTAAAGTGTGGAAACAAGGGCAGCTAACGACTCCTCTATAGGCTTTTTTCATGCGATTCTTCAGCAGTAGATCAACTTATCATGCATCAAATTAACTCATTCTCATGTATCTCTCGATTTCATGCATTAGATCCTTTAGTTCACTCATGTCCAAGTAAGGCTTAAGCATCTATTTATAAAGGCAAGTTAATGAATTGTGCTAGGAAAACGCCTATTCCTAGGTCGTTTTCTGGTTACCATGAAAGGCTAGCATGAATGGACGACTCTGAACTCTTACTCCTTCCGGAGGTTAGGAGTTCTTTGGACAAAATAGATGGCCAATCGAAATTGCCCGTGGGATGAAGCACACATACATTCAATGCATTTGAAGCTATCCTACATGCTGAGTTCACGCATTTCTACCTACAGATTCATCATTAGCAGACCCTTATGTGGTTTAGTTACTCATGGACAATGGTGGATGTTGCGTGCTCAATGTGTTAATAAAAATGATAAATAAGAGAGAGAGAGCACTTAGAACATGCAAGCATACATGGTCTCACAGCAAGTAGTAAGTATATTTCATTCGTTTTTTCCACAGAGACTCATTTTTAGCTATTCGCGAAGTGTGTTTGTTAAGAAAGATGGGATGAATTTGATGGGGTAAAATTGGTTTTTAATTATCTACTTTTTGCTGAATGTATAAAGGGATATAACATAAACAAATGCAAGTTGAAATTAGATGCAAAGGACAAGAGATGGAATTAATAAACGAGGAAGAAAACAGCTAAACAGAATGCAACTTAGCAGAATTGCGAGAACCGCAATTAATCCGCAATTAACTCAACAGCAAAAGTATGTAAATGGGCGAATTAAGGGCTACTAATGACTATCCTATAGGCAGTTTATTACGATTATCAAGCTTTGGATCAACTCTCTATACATCAAACTCACTCTATCTCAAGTATCGTCCGATTCCATGCATTAGAGTCTTAAGTTTACTCGACTTCAAAGTAAGGTCTCAAGCATCTTATTTACGCAGGAGTGTTCAGTTGTACTAGGGAAACGCCTATTCCTAGGCCGTTTCCTGATTACCATGAAAGGCTAGCATGATTATATGACTCTGAACTCTTACTCCTTCCAGAGGTTAGGAGTTCTTTGGACAAAATGGATGGCCAATCGAAATTGCCCGTGGGATGAAGCTTACATACAATCAATGTTCGAGTGTTAATCTGCCTACTTGATTCACGTTTTTTAGCCTATAGTTCTGTCATTAGCATGCCCCTAAGTGACTTAGCTACTCATGGATATATAGAGAACAGAAATGGTAGATAAGATAGACATGCTTAGAAGGGAAATGTGCTAAAAACAGTAAGCAAAACCCGTAGCAGAAGATGGGAAATGAGAAATGCAGAAATGAACTTTGATTACTGAAATTGTTTGTTGAACAGATAAAAGCTGTAAAGTAAATAGCAACAAGGCAGAAAGCAACGAAATAAACTAATCTAGCTACTTAGGAAAAGAACAGCACGAAGCAGAATGTAAAATAGAAGAGAAAGACAGAAAAACAGTAAAGAGTTGCTGGAAAGCTTCGTGGCAGTCGCCTCGAATGAAGGGGATGAAAGATCAGCCTTGCTTGGATGAATCCAATCGAGAGAGAAGAAGAATCTTCTCTCCTTCCTATCAGATTATCGATTCCAACAGCTGAGACTCTCACTCCAACAGACGGCAAAGGAAAACAGATGGAAATGGTGGACTGCGAGAAGACTTCTGCGCTTCGAGTGATGATCAAACCTCCGACTTTGACCCCCTTTTATAGTAGTTTGCAGGTGCGTTTGGGCCAAGGAGAACCATCAATCTTCAACGTCGTATATCAGAATGGATGGAGGAGAAAGAATGAATCCCTGAAATTACGGAAATTAACAGAAAAAGATCAGTCAACTTACGGTTTTCACTTGAATAATTGCGGCCTCAGCAATGTTTTCGCAATTCATTCGCAATGCTCATTTTTTCATTCTTTTCCTTCGGTTTTCAACCCTTTTTCTACCTATTGTACATAAGTCCTATATTAGCTACCTTCTTCTAATTCTCACATTAAAGCATAGGTTTAGGCTAAATGCTAACAAAAACACCTAAATGTGTACATCTTCTTAAGCTAAATGGGTCCTAAATAAGTCACTTTCAGAGACTTAACACACCCCCAAACTTAAGGCTTTGCTTGTCCTCAAGCATACTAAGGACTTACTTAGGCTGCTGTTTTATCTTCTTTAACTACTTACCGACTCCCCTATATCCCTATCTCTAGCAGTGCTGTCCTGTGACACACTTCTAAGTTTAGAATTAACCTCTTATCAAGCTTCTTCTGACTTCACCTGCCTACTATACCTGCTGGTTTTGTTAACCCCCTACTATTTGATCTAACTACTTTTATGATATCATGCCACTATCCCTAAGGTTTCAAATTCTACCAAGCTTTACTCCAGACTCAGTACATGCTTCTAGCTTAACTTTTAATGTGCCTAGGATTCCTTAGAGTCATGCCAGTCTTAGTATTAACAGTGACAGTGGTACTTTTAGAGAACAACCTAAGCCCTGGCATCACTACATTGGATATACATTCATCTCCCTAGACAAACCTAAAAGCTACAACCTTGTGCTTAGCTCATTAAGGATCAGAGTTCTTTTTACATAGGACATCTAAGCCACAAGATTATAACTCCTAAGCATACATTCTTCTTCCCTATTTCTCCCTTTTTTACTTCGGTGGAGTCTCTCCTTGGGTTGCCTTTTGATGCAATGCCACTTGTGGTTTACACACTTGGCACTGATTACTCAGCAACTTGAAAGAGACACCCCTCTCTATTCTATTTTTCACTTTTTCTATTTATCACAAATTTTTTTTTTTTTCTTAGGAGAAGAAGAATGCTTATGTCCTAAGGAAGAGAGGAATGTTCCTAGGCCTAGGGTGGCCTCCCCCAAACTTCAACTACTCATTGTCCCTAATGAGTGTCTGAGATGGCACACCCCCAAACTTGTCCTAGAAGCATCTAGTCTAAAGTAAAACAAAGAGAATCTAAAAATCCTAGGCATAGGCAAAACATTCTAAAAGCAATTATTCCAACAGCAGAAAATTTGAACATAACAGACAGTTTTTAAGGACTTACGGTTTATGCATGCTGAGCACTATTCAGAGGCAAATTTAAACTATCAAAGCGTGTCCTATGACACTCATCCAGCATGCTTTAAGATCAGCTATATAAGGTAGTCATGCTAGCAGCAAAAGATAGAATATAACAGATCATAGCCTAACTAAACAAACAGTCCAAAACATGCAATCAGTCACAAAAATTGCGGGAACTGCAATTATTTCGCAATTCAATCCGGGCAGATTTAACATTGATGCAGGCCCCTAGCATGCTTTTTCCTGTTACTCATGCATCCCTAAAAATAAAACTAAACTATCCTACCTATTCAGCTAACATCAGACTAGACTAAGCAAAAGAAAAAGCATACAACTAAACATTAAAAACAGATCAAAATTTGAACACAAACAGCATAATTCACAATATCCTATCAGAAAGCAGAAAATTTGTCTTTTGTTTCTTAAGGGAACATCAATACTCCCTGTAGTGCACTTCAAACCAGCACTCAATTCTCATCATCCTCATCTGGTTGCCTTGGTCGTGGGGGCACCCATGGAGTTAGGAGGTTGGTGGGGAAGTCCGGAAAGATGCATCCCAACTGGTCTGCAACCTCCTTATCCCTCGCCTGCGCATAGTTGGCCCATTGAGCCATTCTCCTCTGCATGTCCATTAAGCAGGCCATGGATAGGGACTGTTCAGCAGCCAGCCTATCCAACTCAAACTCCATATTCCCCTTTCTTCTCAGCCTTAGGTTCGCAGGCAGCTCCAAATGGCCTGTGTACGGCATCTGCTGCTCCAAGCGCTCGGTGGGGACTCCTGCAAGCAAACACAATTTTGTTATAGTGTTGGGGAAAAATAATGGCCCCTTACCTTTTCTGGCGCATTCAGCAATGGCAGCTGACATGATCTCCCCCACATTGATCGTGAGACCGCGCATGATAGCATAAACCAGCAGTGATCTACTCTGGTTGATTGTCGTCTCGTGAGTCACCGGGGACAGCTTTCTCCTCACAAAGGCAAACCACACAGCCGCCTTTGCTGTCAGATTGGCACTCATCAAGGTGTGCCGACCATTGCGTGAGACAGTCCACGCTGCTTCAGGCTGGCCAATTGTGCGAATGGCCTCTTCCAGCACGGCCTCAGTCGGCTCATCAACTATCCGTGCATAATCTGTGTGCGCTTGGCCCTTGAGACCAAAGGCTTCATTGATGGCCTTGGCTGAGAAATCAACTTCCACCCCTCTGACCACGGACAGGCCATCCTCAGGGCTGAGCACATTAGCGTAGAAATCATACACCATGCTCGTGTATGCTGGATTAGGCGGTCTGCAGAATTCTTCCCAGCCATGGTTGATCACCCCTGCGCGCAAGAACTGCGGCAGGTCAGCAAGTCGATCAAGGAATCCCTTCTCGTGCAATAGGTCCCGCTTCCTGAGCTCAACACCCCTGGATTCCGCATCAGATGAGACATACCTCACTGACGGAGGTTCGTCTTCAGGGTAGAGTTTAGCCTTCCCCTTATCTGCTGGTTTGGATGATGCAGCAGCCTCCACCTTGAGGCGTTTGAGCGAAGGCTCAGTACTCTCCTTGTCCGTCGATGGCACCTTCTTGGCCTTCTTTTTCTTCAACTTCTTGGCCTTGCCAATCGTGGCCTTCTTCTTCTTCTTGAGCCTGGCCTTGATATTGATCTGCTGGAGGCATGCCCCCAACGTTTCTTCCATAGAATCGTCCTGCTGTGCAGGCTCGGCAGGGCTATCTTCCCTCATAGGAGAAAAGACTTCGTCTTCCCCAGCATCTCCACTGCCTTGCGTGGATTCTTGATAATCTCCATAAGGAAATTCCGGATCAGGCCGTGGAGAATTATGCTCTGCTGATGGTGTCTGCGCAGAACTCAGTGGCGAAGATTGCAGCTCAGGGCTCTGCGCTGCTGCAGGTGTCGGATCAGAACTCTGAGGTGCTGGAGACAACTCAGGGCTCTGTGATGGCGGTGACGACTCTGCGCTTGGCACTGGTTCAGCTGGGAGAGGGCTGTGCGCAGGTGAGGCAGACGGCGACGAACCTTCTTTGGCTGACTCGTGGGATGCACGATCAGGTTCTTGACTCTCCACAGAGGGAGTCCTTGCTGTGTTTGGTTCGGCGGCCGTCTTGACACTCCACCGGCGTTTCTTGGGCGTGCCCACTGGCTCAGATGGTCCAGCAGGGATCTCAGTGACCACCCTCCACTTCTTCCTACGAATAGGAAGCTTGGGAAGAGGACCGGTGCGAACGGCACCATCGTCTGCAAGGGTGAGAAGCGCTTCCCTCGCAGCTGCTTCAGCTGCGTCATCAGCCTTCTTCTTGGCTGCGGATCTTTCAGCACGTGTGGCCACCATTGTCAAGTCTTGAAGATCTTGAGAGAGGAATCAAAGATGGAGAGAATCGCTGAATTCTTGGAGAGCAAAGAGAGAGATAATCGTAACGATCGAGCGGCTTCCAACGGATATAAAGGCAACGGATAAAATCCCAACGGCTCTTTTTGCGGATCCAGCAATTTTAGCGCAATCCCAGGGATATTATTTCATTGAAATCTCCAACTTTGCCCGTCCGTATCTTTTATTTGGCTCAACCGTTTCTTGATTTTTAAAGTGGGATTTACTCTCCTTGATCCCCTCTTTCGATTCCCTACAAAAACAAATCAAACAAACATTAAATACGCAATTAAAAACACACCACAAATCATACAAACGATAATCGGAAAAACAGAAAAAATAAGCTAAGGCATTTGGCCTTGACTAAACGAGCACAGTAACCACTCGTTCTCTCTCTTTATTTTTGTCATGCTTCAGTCAAGAGGAAGGCCGAGAGAGTCTTCACATCTCCTTCCTCATAGTAGTGCTTCAACCTAGCACCATTGACCATAAATGGCTGGCCTTGCTGCAAGTTCTTTATCTCTATTGCACCATGAACAAAGACATTAGTAATAACAAATGGACCCGACCATCTAGACTTTAGTTTGCCTGGAAATATCTTTAAACGTGAGTTAAATAATAGGACAAGTTGGCCTTTCCTAAAGTCTTTGATCCTAAGTCTACTGTCGTGCCATATTTTGGTCTTTTCTTTATACATTTTGGCATTCTCATAGGCCATATGCCTAAGCTCATCAAGTTCATGTAGCTGCAAAGATCTCAATGTCCCCGCATCCTTTACACAGAAATTCAATTCTTTCATGGCCCAAAATGCCTTGTTTTCCAACTCAAGTGGCAAGTGGCAGGCCTTGCCATACACCAACCTATAGGGCGACATACCTAGAGGTGTCTTATATGCTGTCCTATAAGCCCAAAGTGCATCCTCAAGCTTAAATGACCAGTCTTTCCTATTTGGTTTGACTACCTTTTCTAGGATGTTCTTTATCTCCCTATTGGAAATTTCAGCTTGGCCATTCGAGTGTGGGTGATAGGGAGTAGCTACCCTATGTCTAATGTTATATTTAGCCAATACTTTCTCCATAGCCTTATTAATGAAATGTGACCCCTCATCACTAATGATAGCACGAGGAGTCCCAAATCTAGTGAAAATGTGCCTATGCAAGAAGTTAGTGACTGTTTTAGCATCATTATTAGGACATGCTTTGGCTTCTACCCACTTGGACACGTAGTCCACTGCTACTAAAATGTACAGGTTACCTGATGATGGAGGGAATGGTCCCATGAAATCAATGCCCCATACATCAAAGAGCTCCAACTCTAAGATGTAGGTGAGGGGCATCTCATCCTTGCGACTGAGGTTACCTGTCCTTTGGCATTCGTCACAGCTGTGGGCATAGTTGTGGGCGTCCTTGAAGATTGTTGGCCAATAGTAGCCACTCTGAAATACCTTCGCAGCTGTTCTTTGACCACCAAAGTGTCCACCGTAAGGAGATGAGTGACAGTGCTGCAGCACAGACTTCGCCTCAGCAGCTGAAACACACTTCCTCAACAACCCATCAGCACAAGTTCTGTAAAGTGTGGGGTCATCCCAGATGAATTTCCTTGCTTCATGAAGGAACCTCTTCTTCTCTTGTCCTCCCTTGAACACTGGCAATACCTGTGATGCACGGAAGTTAGCAATGTCAGCAAACCAAGGTTCCTCATCGTTATCACGATGAGTCAAAGCAAAGACATGTTCATCAATAAAAGCATCAGAAATTGCGGTCTCCGCAATTTTTTCGCAATTGTGCTGCAATCGAGAAAGGTGATCTGCAACCACATTTTCACAACCTTTCTTGTCCCGAATGTCCAAATCAAATTCCTGCAGCAATAACACCCATCTAATCAATCTAGGCTTGGCATCAGCCTTCCTCATAAGATATTTTAAAGCAGAATGGTCAGTATATACAATGGTCCTAGTTCCTACAATATAGTTCCTAAATTTTTCACAAGCAAATACTACAGCAAGCATTTCTTTCTCTGTAGTTGTATAATTACATTGAGCCTCATTCAAGGTCTTACTAGCATAATAGACAGGATGTGTGAGCTTGTCAATCTTCTGTCCTAACATGACTCCTACAGCATAGTCACTGGCATCACATAGCATCTCAAATGGGAGATCCCAATTTGGTCCTACTATGATTGGTGCTGTGACCAGTGCTTCCTTAAGGGTTTTCCAAGCTACTACACATTCCTTAGAGAAGATGAATGGTCTATTTAGCTCTAGAAGCTCGCACAGAGGCTTGGCTATCTTAGAAAAGTCCTTAATGAACCTTCTGTAGAAGCCAGCGTGCCCTAAGAAGCTCCTAATAGCCTTGACATTCTGGGGCTCTACCAATTTCTCTATGATCTCTATTTTTGCCCTATCCACTTCTACACCTGCCCTTGACACTCTATGTCCTAAGACAATCCCTTCATCTACCATAAAATGACACTTCTCCCAATTTAGGACTAGGTTGGTCTCTTCACACCTAGCCAGGACGTGTCCTAGGTTTTCTAGACAGGTTTTAAATGAATCCCCAAAGACTGAGAAGTCATCCATGAATATTTCTATCATGGACTCATCCAACTCAGAGAAGATTGCCATCATACACCTCTGGAAAGTTGCCGGTGCATTGCATAAGCCAAAAGGCATTCTGCGGAAGGCAAACGTTCCAAAAGGGCAAGTGAAAGTGGTCTTCTCTTGATCCTTAGGGTCTATAGTGATTTGATTATAACCAGAGTACCCATCTAAGAAACAATAGTAGGCTCTACCAGCTATTCTGTCTAGCATCTGGTCAATAAACGGTATAGGGAAATGGTCTTTTTTAGTTTCTTTATTTAGTTTTCTGTAATCCATACATACCCTCCACCCTGTGACAGTCCTTGTTGGAATCAGTTCGTTGTTCTCATTGACTACCACAGTTATTCCCCCCTTTTTAGGTACACATTGGATGGGGCTCACCCACTGGCTACTAGCTATGGGGAAAATTACTCCTGCATCTAACCACTTGATTATTTCCTTCTTCACTACCTCTTTCATAGAGGGGTTCAACCTACGCTGGTGATCTACCCTAGGTGTGTGCTCTTCCTCTAGTATAATTTTGTGCATGCAATAAGAAGGGCTAATGCCTCGAATATCAGCAATAGACCATGCTATAGCCTTCCTATGTTGCTTAAGCAGTAAAATTAAATCAACCTCATGCTGTTCACTTAGTTTAGAAGAAATAATTACAGGCAGCGTATCATTATCTTCTAAATATGCATATTTGAGGTGAGTAGGTAGTGGTTTCAGTTCTAACACAGGTGGATGCTCAATGGAGGGCTTTAACGGATTTATAGTTCTATCAGTTAAATCTATATTCATACATACATGCTGTGGTTTATCTACAGGCATATCCATTATGTCAGATACATTTAAATCAGCTACATCTAATCCTACATATTCATTTGCATGCTTGGTTAATAATACATGCTCTAATTGTTCTTCCATCAGTGAGTCAACAACATCCATGCTAGCACAGGATTCAAGGTCAGAGGGATACCTTAAAGCTTTATAAACACTAAATTTTACCTCTTCATCATGAACTCTCATAGTTAACTCACCTTTCTGAACATCTATGAGTGCCCTACCTGTGGCTAGAAATGGTCTACCTAGCAGGATGGGAACCTCCTTGTCTGCCTCATAGTCCAGGACAATGAAATCTGCAAGGAAAATGAATTTGTCAACTTTAACTAGAATATCCTCGATCTTACCTTCTGGATATGCGATGGATCTGTCTGCTAGTTGTAAAGTGACAGTAGCTGGACGTGCTTCTCCCATTCCCAACTGGCGGAATAGGGACAGGGGCATGAGATTTATGCTGGCGCCCAGGTCACAAAGCGCTCTGCCCACGTGCTTGCCTCCAAGTTCTACAGGTAAGGTGAAGGAACCAGGATCCTTCTCCTTCTTGGGCAGCTTGTTCTGGAGGATGGCACTGCACTCCTCGGTGAGGTTCACTGTTTCAAACTCACCAATTATTTTTTTGTTAGTAATAATGTCCTTCAAAAACTTTACATATGAAGGCATAGACTGTAAAACCTCTACAAAAGGAATGTTAACATGCACTTGCTTAAGTATTTCTAAAAATTTATTAAAATGAACTTCCTGTTCCTGCTTCTTTTTAAGCCTTCGAGGGTATGGAGGTGGTGGCACATATGCAGGCACGTCAGGGCGCCTTAGGATGGGTGAAGGCCTTGGAATTTCTTCTACGTCCTCAACAATTGGCTCTAGCCTGGCTCCTGATGTGCTAGTTGGTGGTGGACCTTGGCTTGGCAGAGACTCCAGTGGAGCACTAGACTCAGTGTTCTCTACTCTCTTTGGTGTGTCCTTTGTGTTGCTCACCAATGGTCTCCCACTCCTAAGTTCAATTGCTTGAACTTGTTCTTTGCCATCTCTCCTTGGTACCTCGGTATCAGCAGGGAGTCTACCTTGGGGCCTACTTTTAAGTTCATTGGCTAATTGGCCTATTTGGTTTTCCAGGCTCCTAAGAGTAGCTTGCTGGCTCTGAAGAGTAGCATCATTCTTAGCTATATATTCCTTGAGTAGGTTTTCTACAGAAGATCCTACAGGTTGATTGTAAGGCTTTTGGTACATTGACTGGTTATGTTGGGGAGTGAAACCAGGTGTTCCACTCGGCCTTGGTTGGTTAGGATTTTGGTTAGTGTTCTGTTGGCCACCCCATGACAGGTTAGGGTGGTTTCTCCAACCAGGGTTATAGGTGTTGGAGTAGGGGTTATTCCAAGGCTGCTGCTGGCTTCCTACATAGCAGACTGAGGATGGATTCCCAGGGCAGTATTCATAAGGGTGCCCTTCCCCACAGAATCCACAGATAGGTGCCTCGCCTTGATTTGGTTGGGTGCCCATTGACATGGCTGTGGGGGTATTGGCACTGGTTTGGAGATTGGCCTGAGCCATTTGCTTAACTAGGTTGGTCAGGGCGTTTATTTGGGTGCTCATGGCGCTTAGAGCATCCTTGTCTTGAGCCCTAGTTGGCTCTACTGGATCGTCTGACCACCTACAGTGAGATGTTGAGATCTTCTCCAAGATCTCATAAGCTTCGTTGTAACTCTTGGACAACATGGAACCTCCAGCAGATGAATTTAAAACTTGTCTGGTGCTGGGGTTGCATCCTTTAAAGAAGACTTCTATTTGGATACACCATGGAATGCCATGGTGTGGACATTTAATGAGAAGGTCTTTGAATCTTGTCCAAGCTTCGTGAAGAGACTCACTTGGAGCTTGTTTGAACTTTATGATATCATCACGAAAGGTCGAATTCCTATCAGGTGGGAAGTATTTGACTAGGAATTTTTCTGCTAAATCTGTCCAATTGCGGACAGATCCTGAGGGTAAAGAATTTAACCATGTTTTGGCTTTGTCCCTCAAAGAGTAAGGGAAAAGATATAGCCTCAGGGCTTCTTGGGAAACTCCAGGGATTAGGAAGGTGTCACTAACTCCTAAGAAGTTCCTAAGGTGGTTATGGGGGTCCTCATTTTCTATTCCAAAGAATTGTCCCACAGTGGACAACATTTGGAACATCACTGGCTTTAACTCAAATGAGTTGGCAGTGATTTCAGGACGGATTATGCTGGGGTTCAGCTCCCCAGGCATAGGTACTAAATATGAGAGGATGGCGCTATCCTTGTCATTCGCTATTTCAATGGGATTGCGAGTGACAGGCACCAGGTTTTGATTTACTCCAGCCATTTCTTCTTGAGGTAATTGCAGAGGAATTGTAGTCTCTGCAATGATTGGAGGTAAAAGGGTTTGTTTAAAGAGACGTTTCTTGGCTCTATTCCTAGCTCTAAGTAATCTCTCGGGCTCAGGGTTGAACTCTAGATCACTAGATGGAGTCTCATTCATAAACTACCCTAAATGGTACCTGAAAAAGAAATGAAGATGGATCAAATTCAATGGAAAATAATTTGATGTTTCAGACTTAACAACTTCGTTTTCACTTAAAATAAGTCCCCGGCAGCGGCGCCAAAAACTTGTTGCGTGCTCAATGTGTTAATAAAAATGATAAATAAGAGAGAGAGAGCACTTAGAACATGCAAGCATACATGGTCTCACAGCAAGTAGTAAGTATATTTCATTCGTTTTTTCCACAGAGACTCATTTTTAGCTATTCGCG
Organism: Herpetospermum pedunculosum; assembly: GCA_028017165.1. NCBI lineage: Eukaryota > Viridiplantae > Streptophyta > Magnoliopsida > Cucurbitales > Cucurbitaceae > Herpetospermum > Herpetospermum pedunculosum. The sequence continues at coordinate 38,634,152 of CM051522.1, forward strand.
AAGTGTGATTGTTAAGAAAGATGGGATGAATTTGATGGGGTAAAATTGGTTTTTAATTATCTAATTTTTGCTGAATGTATAAAGGGATATAACATAAACAAATGCAAGTTGAAATTAGATGCAAAGGACAAGAGATGGAATTAATAAACGAGGAAGAAAACAGCTAAACAGAATGCAACTTAGCAGAATTGCGAGAACCGCAATTAATCCGCAATTAACTCAACAGCAAAAGTATGTAAATGGGCGAATTAAGGGCTACTAATGACTATCCTATAGGCAGTTTATTACGATTATCAAGCTTTGGATCAACTCTCTATACATCAAACTCACTCTATCTCAAGTATCGTCCGATTCCATGCATTAGAGTCTTAAGTTTACTCGACTTCAAAGTAAGGTCTCAAGCATCTTATTTACGCAGGAGTGTTCAGTTGTACTAGGGAAACGCCTATTCCTAGGCCGTTTCCTGATTACCATGAAAGGCTAGCATGATTATATGACTCTGAACTCTTACTCCTTCCAGAGGTTAGGAGTTCTTTGGACAAAATGGATGGCCAATCGAAATTGCCCGTGGGATGAAGCTTACATACAATCAATGTTCGAGTGTTAATCTGCCTACTTGATTCACGTTTTTTAGCCTATAGTTCTGTCATTAGCATGCCCCTAAGTGACTTAGCTACTCATGGATATATAGAGAACAGAAATGGTAGATAAGATAGACATGCTTAGAAGGGAAATGTGCTAAAAACAGTAAGCAAAACCCGTAGCAGAAGATGGGAAATGAGAAATGCAGAAATGAACTTTGATTACTGAAATTGTTTGTTGAACAGATAAAAGCTGTAAAGTAAATAGCAACAAGGCAGAAAGCAACGAAATAAACTAATCTAGCTACTTAGGAAAAGAACAGCACGAAGCAGAATGTAAAATAGAAGAGAAAGACAGAAAAACAGTAAAGAGTTGCTGGAAAGCTTCGTGGCAGTCGCCTCGAATGAAGGGGATGAAAGATCAGCCTTGCTTGGATGAATCCAATCGAGAGAGAAGAAGAATCTTCTCTCCTTCCTATCAGATTATCGATTCCAACAGCTGAGACTCTCACTCCAACAGACGGCAAAGGAAAACAGATGGAAATGGTGGACTGCGAGAAGACTTCTGCGCTTCGAGTGATGATCAAACCTCCGACTTTGACCCCCTTTTATAGTAGTTTGCAGGTGCGTTTGGGCCAAGGAGAACCATCAATCTTCAACGTCGTATATCAGAATGGATGGAGGAGAAAGAATGAATCCCTGAAATTACGGAAATTAACAGAAAAAGATCAGTCAACTTACGGTTTTCACTTGAATAATTGCGGCCTCAGCAATGTTTTCGCAATTCATTCGCAATGCTCATTTTTTCATTCTTTTCCTTCGGTTTTCAACCCTTTTTCTACCTATTGTACATAAGTCCTATATTAGCTACCTTCTTCTAATTCTCACATTAAAGCATAGGTTTAGGCTAAATGCTAACAAAAACACCTAAATGTGTACATCTTCTTAAGCTAAATGGGTCCTAAATAAGTCACTTTCAGAGACTTAACAGTGGAGTGGAAAGATTAGGTCGTTTAAACATGCTTAACAGAATGCAAATGACAGCAAAGAAGAAAGGAAGCAGTAAAGAGAGTGCGAAGTAGTCAAATAATTCTTTGATTAACCAAGATTTGAACTAAACAAACAACAACTTTTAAACGACGAAGACTAAACAGAAGTGAACGAAATGTATTGGAGTAGCAAACAGAAACGAAATACAACAGACAAAAACGAAAAGGAAAGCAGAAAGCAATGGAAAGCAGTAGAAAGCTGTTAACGTGTGCGTGTGAACTCCTCGCCGCAAGCGTCTCGGATGAAGGGCGAAGGTAAGCTTGTTCGTGGATGAATCCAATCAGAAGAGAAGAAAGATCCTCTCTTCTTCCTCTCAGACTATCGATTCCACCAGCTGAAACCCTCACACCAACAACCGGAAGAGAAAACAAATGAGAAAATGCGTTGAGATGGGAGTCTACGCTTCCGAGTCTGTCTTTAACCTTCCCCCTTGACCTCCTTTTATAGTGTTTTGCAGGTAGTCTTCAGCCAAGGAGAACCATCCATTCTGAACGACGACCTTCCACGTGGCAGCAGGAGAAAAAATGGGCGTCTGAAAGATCGTAACAAAATGGCAAACGGTTAGACAACTTAACAATTTTCACTTAAAACATTGCTGAGACAGCAATGTTTTCGCAATGTTTCTGTAATATGGAAATTTCAACTCTTTAGCTTTGTTTTTGGTTCTTTTTCCTTCCTTTTACGCATAAGTCCTGATTTAGCTCCATTCTATAAATTCTCATATAAAAGCACATGTTTAGGCTAAATTCTACAAAAAACGCTTAAGAGTGTACATCATTCTATAGCAAATAAGTCCCTAAAATATGCACTTTTGGAGACGTAACACACCCCCAAACTTAAGTTATTGCTCGTCCTCGAGCAATATAAGGACTTACTTGGGCTGCTATCACTCTATCTAACTACTTGCTGACTTCCCTAAGTTCACTATCTAAGGCATGGCTGTCCTGTGACACTCTTCTAAGTTCAAACTACCTCCACATTTTGCTTATTCTGATTTCTCTTGCCTTGCAAAACCTACTGTCTTTATAAACTCCCTACAACTGATCTATCTGCCTTAGTCATTAGGTTCATTGTGCAACTATCCCTAAGTTTTCAAATTCTTCCTAGTTTTATCCCAGACTCAGTACATGCTTCTAAGGTATTTTCATTTTAGTTACCTAAGAGTCCTCACAGTCATACCAAGCTTAGCACATACAAGAATCAGAGTACGGTCCACAGAACAACTAAGCTTTGGTATCACTGTGTTGGATCAACACTCATCTCCCTTGACAAACCCACAATCCACAGCCCTGTGCTTAGCAAACTAAGGATCAGAGTTCATTTATTCAGGACACCTAAGCACATAAGCTATGACTTGCAAGCATACATTCTTCTTCCTTGGTTTTTCCCTTTTACTTTTTCTTTCTTTCTCTGGTAGGGTCTCTTCCTTTGGCTGCCTTTTGATGCAATGTCATTTGTGGGTTACACACATGACACTGATTACTCAGCAACCCCAAGAGAGACACTACTCTTTATTCTTTTTTCATTTTTTTTTTCTTTCTCATTTCATCATTTTTTCCAAGAAGAAGAATGCTTATGTCTAAAAGGGAAGAGAGGAATGTTCCTAGGCCTAGAGGTTGCCTCCCCCAAACTTAAACTTCTCATTGTCCTCAATGAGAGTCGGAGGTGGCACACCCCCAAACTTGTCCTAGAAGCATCTAGTCTAGGGCAAAACAAGTAGAATCTAAAAGTCCTAGGCATAGAATGAACTTCTTAAAGCAGATAACACAACAGCAGAATTTTGAAAAAAACAGCATGTTAAGGGCTTATAGAGGTGCATGCTGAGCAATTTTAAGGAGCTAATTTAAACTATCAAATGTGTACTAAGACACTCATCCAGCATGCTCACAGATAGATCACATATTGAAGTCAAGAAAGCAGCAAGACAGCAAAATTTAAACAGAACCAGCCTATCCAAAAAGTCATCCAATAGCATGCGAAACCTAACAAAAATTGCGGACTCCGCAAAAAATCCGCAATAAACCTACAGAGCATTCTCAGCCCTGATCAAGCATGCTATTTCCAGTCATCCAAAACTACACAAAACAGTAAAATGAACGAAGCTAACTACTCAGATACCATCAACCTAAACTAAACTACTCTAAACAAACAAGAAATTAAAAACAGATCAAGCATTTGATTGAAACAGAATTCAAAAGTCACAGAAAAGCAAGTGTTTTTTTCAAGAGGGATCAAAAAAACTCCCTCGAGTGCCGTTCAGATTGGCACTCAAACATCTTCATCCTCGTCTCTCCTTTCTCTAGGAGGCGCCCATGGCTTCAACAGGTCAGTAGGGAAAGCAGGGAATATGCACCCCAACTGGTCAGCCACATCTTTGTCCCGTGCCTGTGCATATTCGGCCCACTGCGCCATCTTGTGCTGCAAGTCCATCAAGCACGCCATGGATAGTGATTGAGCAGCAGCCAGACCATCTAGCTCAAATTCCATGTTGCCCCTCCTTCGCATCCTCAATATGGTGGGCAGCTCCAGATGGCCTGTGTAAGCCAACTGCTTCTCATTCTTCTCCATTGAGATTCCTGCACGAAGGCACAATTTGGTTATGGTATTAGGGAAAAATAGCTGACCCTTACCTTTCTTTGAGCAGTCGGCAATGGAGGCAGCAATGACTTCACCAACGTCAATGGTGAGGCCCCTCATGATGGCGTACAGCAGCAATGATCTCCCCTGGTTTATAGTCGTCTCGTGGGTCACAGGGGAGATACGTCTGCGCACAAAAGAGAACCAGACGGCCGCCTTGTCGCGCAGGGTTGCATTCATCAGGGTGTGCTTCCCGTTTCTGGACACCGCCCACGATGCCTCTGGCTTGCCTATTGTGTGCAACGCCTCTTCTAGGACTGCCTCAGATGGCAAGTCAACAATCTTGACATAGTCAGAATGGGGATACTCCTTGAGGCCGTAGGCCTCATTGATTGCATTGGCAGAAAAGTCGACCTCTACCCCCCTCACCGTGGACAGGCATGCCTCAAGGTGTGTGAGGTTGGCATAGAAGTCATACACCATGTCGGTGTAGGCCGGAATGGGGGGTCTGCCCAGCTCCTCCCAACCATGGGTGATAATTCCTGCGCGCAAGAATTGCGGCAGGTCCGCCAACGCATCAAGAAAGCCCCGCTCGTGGAGGACTTCCTTCTTTCTTAATTCGAGGCCCTTGGCCTCTGCTTCTTGGGAGACAAACCTCGCAGCCTGAGGTTCATCCTCGGGGTACATCTTCCTCTTCCCCTTCTCTTTCGCTTTGGCCGACTCAGCAGCCTCAACATTCATCTTTTTTAAAGAAGGTTCAGATCTGACCTTCTTCTTCTTGGCTCGCTTGGAGGCCTTCGGTCGCTTGGCTTTCACGATCACCAGAGCCCTCTTCTTGAGGCGTGCCTTGGTGGTGATCTGCTGGAGGCAATCCCCCAACGTCTCATCCATGGAATCCTTGCTGCCCCCCTCCACAGGGCTGTCAAGACTGACGTCCCTTAAGGAGGAGAAGACCTCCTCGTCCTCGGCCGCCTCTTCACTTGGCACCGAGTCTTGGTGCTCTTCAGGTGGAGCTTCAGGCTCCGGCGTCTGTGGAGAAGACTCCGGGCTCTGTCTGGCCGTCTCATATGATGGGCGGCCACTCCCACGACTCTCCTCGCTGGGGGTCTTTTCTCTGATCAGTGGATCCTCCACCGCAACCGACCACTTCCGTTTCTTGGGTGTACCGACTGGTTCAGACGGACCAGCAGGTATTTCAGTCACCACCTTCCACTTCTTTCGTCGCACTGGCAGCTTCGGAGGCCGTGAGGGCTGTGCAGCATCGGCGTCTGCTAAGGAAAGCAGCGCCTCTCTCGCAGCTTCCTCTGCGTCAGACGACTTCTTCTTGGATGCGGATCGATCAGCTCGTGTGGATACCATTGTCGTTCTGTGGGGATCTGAAGGTAGGAGATGCAGAGGAAGAAGAAGACTGATTTCTTGAGGGCCAACGAATGGGAAAACGTAAAGGGAAGGGATCAACTGACGGCTATTTGTACTCGAGTGGATCCCAACGGCTCTATTAAATTGCGGACCCAGCAAATCTGCCGCAATAAATTCGCATAGCCGTTGGGATTTTTTTTGTGATTTAAGTTGCAAGATTCAGCAACCCGAATCCTTGATTTAGCCCGATTTTTTTTGTGATTTAAGTTGCACGTGGGCAGAGCTCTTTGTGACCTGGGAGCCAGCATAAACCTCATGCCTCTATCACTATTCCGCCAGCTGGGAATAGGAGAAGCACGTCCCACCACTGTCACCTTGCAGCTTGCAGACAGATCCATAGCATACCCTGAGGGTAAGATTGAGGATATTCTTGTAAGGGTTGACAAGTTTATTTTTCTTGCAGACTTCATCATCCTGGATTATGAAGCAGACAAGGAGGTCCCCATCCTATTAGGCAGACCATTTCTAGCCACAGGTAGGGCCCTGATTGATGTCCAGAAAGGTGAGCTCACCATGAGGGTTCATGATGAGGAGGTTAAGTTTAGTGTTTTTAAAGCCCTAAGGTACCCTTCTGACTCTGAATCTTGTGCAAGTATGGATATAGTAGATTCACTGATGGAAGAACAACTTGAGCATGAATTATTAATTAAGCATGCCAATGATTATGTACAATTAGATGTAACTGACTTAAATATTTCTGAAATAATGGATATACATGTGGATAAACCTCAGCATGTTTGTATGACTAGTGATTTGACTGAAAGATCCATGAATCCATTGAAACCATCCATTGAGCATCCACCTATCTTAGAATTAAAACCACTGCCTGAACATCTTAAATATGCATATCTAGGAAGTGATGACACTCTGCCTGTTATTATTTCATCCAAACTGAGTGAAAAGCATGAAATTGAGTTGATCTTATTACTTAAGCAACATAAAAAGGCTATTGCATGGACGATTGCTGACATTAGAGGTATTAGCCCTTCTTACTGCATGCATAAGATAATATTGGAAGAAGAGCATACACCCAGAGTAGATCACCAACGTAGGCTGAACCCCTCTATGAAGGAGGTAGTTAAGAAAGAGATCATAAAATGGTTAGATGCAGGTGTAATCTTCCCTATAGCTAGTAGTCAATGGGTGAGTCCAATACAATGTGTACCTAAGAAGGGGGGATGACTGTAGTAGTGAATGAGAGCAATGAACTGATTCCAACTAGAACTATTATAGGATGAAGAGTCTGTATGGACTATAGAAAATTGAATAAGGAAACAAAAAAAGATCACTTCCCTTTACCATTTATCGACCAGATGTTAGATAGGATAGCTGGTAGAGCTTATTACTGCTTTCTAGATGGTTATTCTGGATATAACCAAATCACCATAGACCCTGTGGACCAGGAGAAGACAACCTTCACCTGTCCCTTTGGAACATTTGCTTTTCGCAGAATGCCTTTTGGCTTATGCAATGCACCAGCAACGTTCCAAAGGTGCATGTTGGCAATCTTCTCTGACTTAGATGAATCCATGATAGAGATATTTATGGATGACTTCTCAGTCTTTGGTGATTCATTTACAAATTGTTTAGAGAACTTAGGACAAGTCCTGGCTAGGTGTGAGGAGACCAACCTAGTCCTTAATTGGGAGAAGTGCCACTTCATGGTGGAAGAAGGGATAGTCCTAGGTCATAGAGTGTCTAGAGCAGGAGTAGAGGTCGATAGGGCCAAGATTGAAATAATAGAGAAGTTAGTGGAACCTTAGAATGTGAAAGCCATTAGAAGTTTCTTAGGACACACAGGTTTCTATAGAAGGTTCATTAAGAACTTTTCAAAGATCTCCAAACCTTTGTGTGAGCTTCTAGAGCTGAATAAGCCATTCATCTTCTCAAAAGAATGTTTACTAGCCTGGACAACCCTTAAGGAAGCATTAGTCAAAGCACCTATTATAGTAGGACCAAATTGGGACCTTCCGTTTGAGATGTTATGTGATGCGAGTGACTATGCAGTAGGGGTTATGCTAGGACAAAAGATTGACAAACTAACACACCCTGTATACTATGCTAGTAAGACACTTAATGAGGCACAATGTAATTACATAACCACGGAAAAGGAAATGCTAGCTGTAGTGTTTGCCTGCGAGAAGTTTAGGAATTACATTGTAGGCACTAGGACAATCGTGTACACTGATCATTCTGTACTAAAATACCTTATGAGGAAGGCTGATGCTAAGCCTAGGCTAATTAGATGGGTATTGTTGCTGCAGGAGTTTGATCTAGACATTAGAGATAAGAAAGGATGCGAAAATGTGGTTGCGGATCATCTTTCTAGATTGCAACATAATTGCGATAAAATTGCGGAAACCGCAATTTCTGATGCCTTTATCGATGAGCATGTCTTTGTATTAGCACATCGTGATAACGATGAGGAACCTTGGTTTGCTGATATTGCTAACTTCCTTGCCTCGCAGGTACTACCAACTTTCAAGGGAGGACAAGAAAAGAAGAGGTTCCTACATGAAGCTAGGAAGTTCATCTGGGACGATCCTACACTCTACAAAACATGTGCAGATGGTTTGCTGAGGAAGTGTGTGTCAGCTGCTGAAGCGAAGTCTGTGCTGCAGCACTGCCATACATCTCCCAATGGTGGACACTTTGGTGGCCAAAGAACAACTGCACAGGTGTTCCAGAGTGGCTACTATTGGCCCACGATCTTCAAAGATGCCCACGACCATGCACACAGCTGCAATGAATGCCAGAGAACAGGTAACCTCAGTCGGAAGGATGAGATGCCTCTCACTTACATCTTAGAGTTGGAGCTCTTTGATGTGTGGGGCATTGACTTCATGGGACCATTTCCCCCATCAGCAGGTAACCTTTACATACTTGTAGCTGTAGACTATGTATCTAAATGGGTAGAAGCCATAGCATGTCCAACCAACGATGCCAAAACAGTCATTAAGTTCCTTAATAGACATATCTTTACTAGGTTTGGTACACCCCGTGCTATAATTAGTGATGAAGGGACACACTTTATTAATAAAGCTATGGAAAAAGTGTTGGCTAGATACAATGTTAGACATAGAGTAGCCACCCCTTATCACCCACATTCGAATGGACAAGCTGAAATATCAAATAGGGAGATTAAAAACATACTCGAGAAAGTGGTCAAACCCAATAGAAAAGATTGGTCGTTTAAACTCGAGGATGCACTTTGGGCATATAGGACTGCATATAAGACACCCCTAGGTATGTCTCCTTATAGACTTGTGTATGGCAAAGCATGTCACTTACCATTCGAATTGGAAATCAAAGCATTTTGGGCCTTGAAAGAGCTGAATTATTGCGTGACCGATGCGGGAACATTGCGGTCTCTGCAATTACATGAGCTTGATGAGCTGAGACATATGTCCTATGAAAATGCTAAAATGTATAAGGAAAAGACTAAAATTTGGCATGACAGTAGACTTAGGATTAAGGACTTTAAGAAAGGCCAGCATGTCTTGTTATTTAACTCAAGGTTGAGATTATTTCCAGGCAAACTTAAGTCCAGATGGTCAGGTCCTTTTGTTATAACTAACGTGTTTGTTCATGGTGCAATTGAGATTAGGAACCTGCAGCACGGGCAACCGTTCATGGTTAATGGTGCACGATTGAAGCATTATTATGAGGAAGGAGATGTGAAGACTCTCTCGGCCTTCCTCTTAGCTGAAACTTGAGAATAAAACCGAGAGAAGACGAGTGATTACTGTGCTCGTCCATGCGAGGCCATGCCTTAGTTTATTTTTGCTGTTTTTTCGGTTGTTATTTTGTATGTTTATGTGTGATTTTTATTACGAATTTGATGTTAATTTTATTTCTTTTAATAGGGGCTCAATAGAGGAAATCAAGGAGATGAATCAAGGATAAAGAATCGGGGGAGAAATCGGGCCGAGTCAAAGATTGAGTGATGAGAATCTTGGATTTTAAATCAAGAAAAATCTTCAACGGCCATTTAATTGCGGTGGATTTGCTGTATCCGCAACAGAAATAGCCGTTGGGATTCACATCATTACAAATAGCCGTTAGAATCGCTGTGGCCCGTACGCTTCCTTCATTCGTTGGACTTCAAGAAATCTATCTTCTTCTTCCTCTGCAATTCCTATTCTCAGATCTCTTCGATTCCACAATGGTGCTTACAAGGGCTGAGAGATCTGCTTCCAAGAAGAAGGCCACTGAAGCAGAGGCAACTGCGAGAGAGGCACTCCTCGCCTTAGCAGATGTCGAAGCTGCGCGCCCTGAACGACCTTCTAAGCTCCCTGTCCGCAAGAAGAAGTGGAAGGTGGTGACGGAAATCCCTACTAGGCCGTCTGAACCAGTGGGCACGCCCAAGAAAAGAAAATGGACGATGGAGATTGGGGACGCACCGATCAAGGGAAAGACTCCCACTGTGGAGAGTCAAGGAAGTGGCCGTCCATCCTACGAGACGGCCAGACAAAGCCCTGAACCATCTCCACCAGCGCGAAGCCCCGAGCCTTCTCCATCTCCACAAAGCTCTGAACAATCTCCACCTCCGCAGAGCCCTGAGGCATCGCCATCATCGCCAACGCCCGAGCCTGAAATTCCAAGTGAAGAACATCAAGAATCAGCGCCGGGCGAAGAAACGGCTGAGGAAGAAGAGGTTTTCTCTCCTTTGAGGGAAGTCAGCCCCGATAGCCCAGCAAATGGGGGAGATTCGATGGATGAAACATTGGGGGACTACTTCCAGCAGATCACCACCAGGGCACGACTGAGGAAGAAGGTGCCCAAGGTTGTCAAGGCCAAACGGCCAAAAGCTTCAAAGAAATCCAAGAAAAGGAAGGTCAGTGGTGAGCCTTCATTGAAGAGGTTGAAGGTCGAGGCTGCTGAGTCGGCCAAGGCACGGGACAAGGGGAAAGCCAAATTATACCTCGAAGATGAGCCTCAAGCTGTGAGGTATGTGTCTTCTGATGCAGAATCAAGGGCCACTGAGTTGAGGAAGAGGGACCTACTCCATGAGAAGGGGTTCCTTGACGCGTTGGCAGACCTGCCGCAATTCTTGCGCGCAGGGATCACCAACCACGGCTGGGAAGAGCTGTGCAGACCGCCCATCCCTGCCTACTCCAGCATGGTGTACGACTTCTATGCAAATCTGACGCACCCCGAGGATGGTCTGTCCATGGTAAGGGGAATCGAGGTGGACTTCTCAGCCAAGGCGATCAATGAAGCTTATGGCCTCAAGGGGCAAAAACATACTGACTATGCGCGGATCATTGACGCTCCCACTGAGGCTGTCCTGGAGGAAGCACTGCGTATCATCGGCCAACCTGAGGCCGCTTGGACGATCTCGCGCAATGGGAAGCACACTCTGATGAGTGCGGCCCTTACGGCAAAGGCAGTCGTGTGGTTCTCCTTCGTGCGCAGGCGTCTGTCCCCAGTGACCCACGAGACCACCATTAATCAGGGGAGATCGCTGCTGGTATATGCGATCATGAGGGGCCTCACTGTCAATGTTGGTGAGGTTATAGCAGCCTCCATAGCAGACTGTGCTAAGAAAGGTAAGGGCCCTCTCTTCTTCCCAAACACCATCACTAAGCTTTGGTTTACGTGCAGGCGTTCCAATTGAAAGGATGGAGAGGCAGCTGGCCTACACGGGGCATCTGGAGCTGCCTACAGGCATGAGAATGCGAAGAAGGGGGAATATGAAATTTGAGCTCGACGGCCTGGCTGCTGCTCAATCCCTCTCTATGGCCTGCCTGATGGACCTTCAGAAGAAGATGGCACGATGGGCTGAGTATGCTCAAGCGAGGGATAAGGACGTTGCAGATCAGTTGGGCTGCATCTTTCCTGAGTTCCCCACTGACCTGCTGACGCCATGGGCACCTCCAAGAGCACGGAGGGATGATGATGAGGACGTCTGACTGCTAGTCTGAAGAGCACTCAAGGGAGTATTTCTGTTCCCTATATCAAAAGAAAAAAAAAATCAAACTGCTTTTCGTTAAACTGTGTGAATTCTGTTATTTTGAATCAACATTTGATCGGTCTTTAGTTCTTTATTTTTGTTGTTTAGGATTGTTTAGGATAGATAGATGGTATCTGAATAGGTAGGTTGTTTTAGTTTCCTTTTTGTATAGCTGAGATGACTGGAAATAGCATGCAAAAGGGGCTGCTTACTGATATATCTGCCCTGTAGAGTCATTGCGAAATTATTGCGATTTCTGCAATTTTTGTTAGTTATCGCATGCTTTTGACTGACTGATTAGCTAGGCTGGTTCTGTTTTAATTTTGTTCTTTTGCTGCTGTCTTGACTACCTTATATAGCGTATCTATAAGCATGCTGGATGAGTGTCTTAAGGCACCTTTGATAGTTTAAATTAGTCTCTTAAATTGCTCAGCATGCGTAGCTTTAAGTCCTTCCCTTACTGTTTTTACAAATTTCTGCTGCTGAGTTATTTGCTTTAAGAATGTTCTGTCTATCCCTAGGACTTTTAGATTCTCTTTGTTTTGCCCTAGACTAGATGCTTCTAGAACAAGTTTGGGGGTGTGCCACCTCAGACACTCATTGGGGACAATGAGTAGTTTAAGTTTGGGGGAGGCCACCCTAGGCCTAGGAACATTCCTCTCTCCTTCTAAACATAAGCATTCTTCTTCTCCTTTACAAAAAAATGATGAACTGAAAAAAAAATGAAAAATAGAATAAAGAGGGGTGTCTCTCTTAAAGTTGCTGAGTAATCAGTGCCAAGTGTGTAACCCACAAGTGGCATTGCATCAAAAGGCAATCAAAGGAGAGACTCCACCAAAGTAAGAAAGAAAAAAAAGAAAATTAGGGAAGAAGAATGTATACCTAGGAGTTGCAACTTTGTGGCTTGGGTGTCCTAAATAAAAAAGAACTCTGATCCTCAATTAGCTAAGCACAAAGTTGTAGCTTGTAGGGTAGCTCTCGAAATGCATTGAATGTATGTAAGCTTCATCCCACGGGCAATTTCGATTGGCCATCCATTTTGTCCAAAGAACTCCTAACCTCTGGAAGGAGTAAGAGTTCAGAGTCATACACTCATGCTAGCCTCTCAAGGTAGCCAAAAAACGACCTAGGAATAGGCGTTTTCCTAGTACAAATCACAACTTACTGTTTTAACAAGATGCTTAAGACCTTACTTGGACATGAGTAAACTAAAGAATCTAATGCATGAAATCGGAAGATACATGAGAATGGGTTAGTTTGATGCATGGTGAGTTAATCTACTGCTTGAGAATCGTAGGAAAAAGCCTATAGAGGAGTCGTTAGTAGCCCTTGTTTACACACTTTACACACATTTCGCTGTTAAGAACATTGCTAAATAATTGATGTTTCCGCAATTCCCTTAGTTAAATTTTTGCCTTAGCCATTTTTCTCTTCGTTTGTTTTTCTCTTCTCTTTACATTCAAGTTTATTATTTACTTACACTTGTTCATGCTTGCATCCTCTACTTATTCCTTAGTAATTAGGCACCTTAAAATCAAATCTACTCCCTTTAATCCACCCATTCTTACTTAACAACACACTTCACGAGTAACTAAGAATAAATCTCTGTGGGAAATCGAATGAAAAAATACTTATTACTTGCTACAAGATCATGTATGCTTGCATGTTCTGAGTGCTCTATCATTGCATATTTCTTTTAAACATTGCGCAGTAATGTAGAGTATCAACGATTTTCCTGCTACGGGGGCGCCGAAGACAGGAGGGTTAAGCAAATATTGCTTTATGTTGTTAAAGGCATTTTGACATGCTTCATCCCACTCAAAGGTCGTGTATTTCCTCATCAATCTCTGAAATGGTTGGCATCGGCCTGCTAGATTGGAGATGAACCTCCTGATATATGCAAGTCGTCCTTGGAGACTTCTTAGTTCATGCAAGTTTTGCGGCTCTGGCATTTTTTGAATGACATCGATCTTGGATTGATCAATCTCGATCCCTCGATGTTTTACGACGAAACCAAGGAATTTCCCCAAAGTTACACCGAATGCACATTTGAGAGGGTTCATCCTCAATTGGTATTTCCTCAAACGATCGAAAACCACCTTTAGATCTTTCAAGTGATCCTGTCGCTTTTTAGACTTGACTACGAGATCGTCGACGTAGCACTCGCCATGTTTATGCAGCATATCATCGAAAATCTTTTGCATGGCACGTTGATAAGTTGCGCCGACGTTCTTTAATCCAAAGGGCATTACCTTGTAACAGTATATCCCTTTCGAAGTCCGGAACGCTGTCATTTCTTCATCTTTGAGGGTCATTCGAATCTGGTTGTACCCTGATGACCCATCCATGAAAGACAAAGCTTCATGCCCTGTGGTAGCATCAACCATTAGTTCAGTGATGGCCAATGGGAAGTCGTCTTTCGGACATGCGTTATTCAGATCGCGAAAGTCAACGCATACTCGTAATTGTCCGTTCTTCTTTCTGACGGGGACAATGTTTGCTATGCATGTCGGGTAGTTTACTTCGCGAATGAACCCCGCTTCAATTAACTTGTTAACCTCATTTTCGATTTGGGGAATGAGCCCTGGCCTGAAATGTCGTTGAGCTTGTTTGACTGGTCGATACCCATGTTCGATAGCGAGATGATGTACAGCTACTTTTGGATCAAGTCCTGACATCTCCTTATACGACCAAGCAAAGACATCCTTGTACGCAATGAGCAAACTCAAGTACTCGCACTCCTCTTCACTGGAAAGTGATGCACTTATAAAGGTTGGACGTGGTTCTTCCGCCGTACCAAGATTAACTTCTTTTAGTTCATCAACTGTTGGTTGGCTTCCATCTTTGAGTGGCAGTGGTGCCTCTTCAGATATCTCGACCTCCGTTTCTTCCTCGACAGTAATATGGTAAGAAGAGGCTTCACCTTCTTTCTTCACTGCACATTATCTTGCAAGGTTGGTGATGATGACATCGCGTCGTTTAACCTTCAGTGCACCCTCTGTATTCACGGAAACAAAAGTTTTTCTTTTCATTCGTGAGGGAACGATACTGCGGATCTCTTCATACCCTTTTATCTTGCTAGGCTCTTTATCGTTCAAAGTCTCTCGAGCCTCTTCATGGCGATCAAAAATGGAAGTGGATGGAAGTTTCTTATCTCTCTTTGTGGTCACGCTTAATCTTTGCAACGCTGACGTTCGTGAGAGAGGTTTATCGGGCATCGTATTTTCTTTCTCATCTGTCGGCTTACTCAATCTTTGAAATGTTGACTGCCGTGAGAGAGGTTTAGTGGACAACGTGCTTTCCTTCTCATCTGGCAGCTTACTCAACCTTTGAAAGACGGAGGACCTGATGGGGTAATGTTACGTCTCCAAAAGTGACTATTTTAGGACTTATTTGCTATAGAAAGTTGTACACTCTTAAGCGTTTTTTGTAGAATTTAGCTTAAACTTGTGCTTATATATGAGAATTAGTAGAATGAAGCTAAATTAGGACTTATGTGTAAAAGGAAAGAAAAAGAAACAAAAACAAAGTTAAAGACTTGGAATTTCCACATTGCTGAAGCATTGCGAAAACATTGCGGTTTCAGCAATGTTTTAAGTGAAAGTCATTAAGTTGTCTAACCAATTTCTGTTTTGTTACGATCTTTCAGCGGCCCATTCTTTCTCCTGCTGCCACGTAGAAGAACGACGTTCAGAATGGATGGTTCTCCTTGGCCCAATCGTACCTGCAGAACACTATAAAAGGAGGTCAAAGGGGAAGGTTGAAGACAGACTCGAAAGGCGTAGATCTCTCCTTCAACGCAGTTTCTCATTGTTTTCTCTCACGGGTGTTGGCGTGGAGGTTTTAGCTGGTGGAATCGATAATCTAAGAGGAAGAAGAGAGGATCTTCCATCTCTTTTGATTGGATTCATCCACGATCAAGCTTACCTTCGGTTGTCATCCAAGGCGTTGCGGCGAGGAGTTCACACGCATACTTTACTGCTTTCTGTTTCTGTTTTCATTGCTGGCTGTTGTTATTTCACTTTTGTCTGCTACTCTACTCTATTTCGTACTCTTCTGTTTAGCTTTAGTTGTTCAAAGTTGTCATTTGTTTAGTTCAAACTTTGGTTAAGCAAAACACTATTTCATCAATTCGCAAGTTCTTCATTTCTTCTGTTTGCTGTCGTATCTTCGTGAATACTGTTAAGCATGTCTTCTCCATCTATTCTTCTCATTTCATCTTCATCCATGAGTAACTAAATCACATAAGGGCATGCTAATGACAAGACTATAGGTAGAAATACGTGAATCAAGCATGTAGGTTAGCATCAAATGCATTGAATGTATGTAAGCTTCATCCCACGGGCAATTTCGATTGGCCATCCATTTTGTCCAAAGAACTCCTAACCTCTGGAAGGAGTAAGAGTTCAGTGTATGGAAAAGCATGTCACTTACCATTCGAATTGGAAATCAAAGCCTTTTGGGCCTTAAAAGAACTGAATTATTGCGTGACCGATGCGGGAACATTGCGGTCTCTGCAATTACATGAGTTAGATGAGCTGAGACATATGTCCTATGAAAATGCTAAAATGTATAAGGAAAAAACTAAAATTTGGCATGATAGTAGACTTAGGATCAAGGACTTCAAGAAAGGCCAGCATGTCTTGTTATTTAACTCGAGGTTAAGATTATTTCCAAGCAAACTTAAGTCCAGATGGTCAGGTCCTTTTGTAATAACTAACGTGTTTGTTCATGGTGCGATTGAGATTAGAAACCTGCAGCACGGGCAACCGTTTATGGTCAATGGTGCACGATTGAAGCACTACTATGAGGAGGGAGATGTGAAGACACTCTCGGCCTTCCTCCTATCTGAAACTTGCGAGCCAAATCGAGAGGGGATGAGTGATTACTGAGCTCACCCAAGAAGGCCATGCCTTAGTTTTTTTTTTCTTTCGTATTATCGTTTTTTTATATGTGTGTTTATGTGTGATTTTATTTACGAATTTTGTTTTAATTTGGTGAATTTTAATAGGAGATCTTAAAGAGGAGATCAAGGAGATGAATCAAGGGGAGAGAATCCACAAGAAAATCGGGTTAAATCCAAGATTTGATCAATTGAATCTTGAGATTTAAATCAAGAAAATCTTCCAACGGCTAGGCCATTTAATTGCGGCAGAATTGCTGAGGCCGCAACAGAATAGAGCCGCTGGGATCCACTCGAGTACATATAGCCGTCAGATCAGCGTTGCCCCTTACGCTTTCTTCATCCGTTGGACATCAAGAATCGATCATCTTCTTCCTCTGCATCTCCTACCTTCAGATCATCACAGAACGAAAATGGTATCCACACGAGCCGATCGTGCCACGCCCAAAAAGAAGTCACCTGACGCAGAGGAAGCTGCGAGGGAGACATTGCTCTCCTTGGCGGAGGCCGAAGCTGCGCAGCCCTCACGGCCACCTAAGCTTCCAGTACGCAAGAAGAAGTGGAAGGTGGTGACTGAGATCCCTGCTGGTCCATCTGCGCCAGCAGGTACGCCAAAGAAAAGGAAATGGACGGTGGAGGTGGAGGATGCACCCATGAAAGAAAAGACTCCTAGTGAGGGGAGTCGAGGGAGTGGTCGTCCATCCTACGAGACAGCCAGACAGAGCCCTGAGCCATCGCCACCTTCACAGAGTCCTGAGCCATCTCCATCTTCGCAGACGCCAGAGCCTGAAGTTCCGATTGAAGAGCACCAAGAATCAGTGCCGAGCGAAGAGGCGGCTGAGGAAGATGAAGTATTCTCCCCTTTGAGGGAAGTCAGCCCTGATAGCCCAACGGAGGGGGGAGCAGAGACTCGATGGATGAGACGTTGGGGGACTGCATCCAGCAGATCACCACCAGGGCGGCTGAGGAAGAAGGCGCCCAAGATTGCGAAGGCCAAGCGGCCAAAAGCTTCCAAGCGATCCAAGAAGAAGAAGGTCAGTGGTGAGCCTTCTTTAAAGAAGCTGAAGGTTGAGGCTACTGAGTCGGCCAAGGCAAAGGAGAAGGGGAAAGCAAAATTGTACCCCGAAGACGACCCTCAAGCCGTGCGGTATGTCTCTCAAGATACAGAGACCAGGGGCACTGAGTTGAGGAAGAGAGACCTGCTCCATGAGAAGGGTTTTCTTGATGCACTGGCAGACCTGCCGCAATTCTTGCGCGCAGGGATCGTCAACCATGGCTGGGAAGAGCTATGCAGACCGCCCATCCCTGCCTATTCCGACATGGTGTACGATTTCTACGCCAACCTGACGCACCCTAAGGATGGTCTATCCATGGTGAGGGGAATTGAGGTCGATTTCTCGGCCAAGGCCCTGATTATGCGAGAATCATCGACTCACCATCTGCAGCTGTCTTGGAAGAAGCCCTGCGCATCATAGGCCAACCTGAGGCGGCTTGGACAATCTCAAGAAATGGGAAGCACACCCTCATGACTGCAACCCTCAAGGACAAGGCAGCCGTCTGGTTTTCCTTTGTGCGAAGGCGTCTCTCCCTTGTAACCCACGAGACGACCATAAACCAGGGGAGATCTTTGCTGGTGTACGCCATTATGAGGGGCCTCACCATAGATGTTGGAGAGGTCATTGCAGCCTCCATAGCCGACTGCGCAAAGAAAGGTAAGGGCCCTCTTTTCTTCCCAAACACCATTACTAAACTCTGTTTGCGTGCAGGTGTGCCCATCGAGAGGAAGGAAAGGCAGCTGGCCTACACAGGTCATCTGGAACTGCCCACAGGCTTGCGGATGCGAAGAAGGGGAAATATGGAGTTTGAGCTGGATGGCCTGGCTGTTGCTCAATCCTTATCCATGGCGTGCTTAATGGATCTGCAGCACAAGATGGCGCAATGGGCTGAATATGCGCAGGCGAGGGACAAAGACGTGGCTGATCAGTTGGGATGCATCTTTCCTGCCTTCCCCAGTGATCTATTGAAGCCGTGGGCACCTCCTAGGGAAAGGAGGGATGATGATGAGGATGTTTGAGTGCCAGTCTGAAGGGCACTCGAGGGAGTACTTCTGTTCCCTCTTGAAAAAAAAAAACCTGCTTTTCGTTAACTTTGTGGATTTTGTTTGAAGCCAATATTTGATCTGTTTTTAATTCCTTTGATTGTTTAGGATAGTTTAGTATAGGTTGATGGTATCTGAGTAGGTAGCTTGTTTTAGTTTTCTATTTTGAGTAGTTTTGGATGACTGGAAATAGCATGCTAGGGGCCTTGATCACTGATAAATATGCCCTGTAGGTTCATTGCGGATTTTTTGCGGAGTCCGCAATTTTTGTTCAGTTTCGCATGCTATTAGCTGACTGTTTGGATAGGTTGGGTCTGTTTAAATTTTGCTCTCTTGTTGCTTTCTTGACTGCCATATATGACCTATCTGTGAGCATGCTGGATGAGTGTCTTAGAACACCTTTGATAGTTTAAAACAACTCCCTTAAGTTGCTCAGCATGCATCTCTTTAAGCCCTTAACAGACTGTTTTTTGCAAAAATCTGCTGCTGTGATTTGCTTTAAGAATGTTCATTCTATGCCTAGGACTTTTAGATTCTCCTTGTTTTGCCCTAGACTAGATGCTTCTAGGACAAGTTTGGGGGTGTGCCACCTCAGACTCTCATTGAGGACAATGAGAAGTTTTAGTTTGGGGGAGGCAGCCCTAGGCCTAGGAACATTCCTCTCTCCCTTTTAAACATAAGCATTCTTCTTCTCCTTTAAAAAAATGATGAACTGAAAAAGAAAAAAAATGATGAACTGAAAAAGAAAAAAAATGAAAAAAAGAATAAAGAGGGGTGTCTCTCTTGAGGTTGTTGAGTAATCAGTGCCATGTGTGTAACCCACAAGTGGCGTTGCAGCAAAAGGCAACCAAAAGAGAGGCCCTACCAAAGAAAGAAAGAAAAAGAAAAACCAAGGAAGAAGAGTCTGTGCCTATAAGTTATAGCTTTTGTGCTTAGGTGTCCTATGTGAATGAACTCTGATCCTCAATTAGCTAAGCACAGGGTTGTAGCTTGTAGGTTTGTTAAGGGAGATAAATGTATATCCAATGTAGTGATGTCAGGGTTTAGGTTGTTCTATGAATGTACTACTGACACTGGTTTATACTAAGACTGGCATGACTCTAAGGAATCCTAGGTAGCTCAAAAGAAAAACATTAAAACCATGTACTGAGTCTGGGGTAAAGCTAGGTAGAATTTGAAAATTTAGGGATAGTTGCACAATGAACTTAATGACCAAAGCAGATAGATCAGTTGTAGGGAGTTAATAAAAACAGTAGGATTATAAGGCGAGAGAAATCAGAAGAAGCAAAATGAGAAGTTAGTTTTAAACTTAGAAGCGTGTCACAGGACAGCATTGCCATAGAGAGTGAACTTAGGGAAGTCAGTAAGCAGTTAGAGAGAGTAATAACAGCCCAAATAAAGTCCTTATATTGCTCGAGGACGAGCAAAACCTTAAGTTTGGGGGTGTGTTACGTCTCCAAAAGTGACTATTTTAGGACTTATTTGCTATAGAAAGTTGTACACTCTTAAGCGTTTTTTGTAGAATTAGTAGAATGAAGCTAAATTAGGACTTATGTGTAAAAGGAAAGAAAAAGAAACAAAAACAAAGTTAAAGACTTGGAATTTGCACATTGCTGAAGCATTGCGAAAACATTGCGGTTTCAGCAATGTTTCAGCAATGTTTTAAGTGAAATCCGTTAAGTTGTCTAGGTTGTGCGTCGAGTCGTTCTGTTCGGTTCTCGTGGCCTCGGCGTAACAACTTAAGGGCGTTACTTCTCTTATGCAGATGCACGTCTGCTTAGGGAACGTATTCCGTCCTAGGTTGTGCGTCGAGTCATTCTGTTTTGTTCTCGCGGACTCGGCGTGACAATTCAAGGGCGTTACTTCTTCTATGCAGATGCAAATCTACTTAGGGAACGTATTCCATCCTTGGTTGTGCGTCGAGTCGTTATGTTCTGTTCTCGTGAGATCGACGTACTGATTTAAAGGCGTTACTTCTCTTTTGTAGATGCGTCAGTTTGGACATTTTCACTCTACGTGAAATGAGCGCATCTACTTAGAGAACGTACTCCGTCCTTGTTGGTTCGTCGGATCGCCGCGTTCCGTTCCTATGAGATTGGCGTGCCGACTTGAAGGCGTTACTTCTCTTTTGTAGATGCGTCAGTTTGGGCATTTCCACTCTACGTGAAATGAGCGTATCTACTTAGAGAACGTACTCCGTCTTTGTTGGTACGTCGGATCGTCGTGTTCTGTTTCTGTGAGATCGACGTAACAAATTAAGGACGTTACTTCTCCTTTGCAGATGGATGTCTGCTCAGGGGACGTACTCCGTCCTTGTTGGTGCGTCGGATCGCCGCGTTCCGTTCCTATGAGATTGGCGTGCCGACTTGAAGGCGTTACTTCTCTTTTGTAGATGCGTCAGTTTGGGCATTTTCACTCTACGTGAAATGAGCGCATCTACTTAGAGAACGTACTCCGTCTTTGTTGGTACGTCGGATCATCGTGTTCCGTTTCTGTGAGATCGACGTAACAAATTAAGGACGTTACTTCTCCTTTGCAGATGGATGTCTGCTCAAGGGACGTACTCCGTCCTTGTTGGTGCGTCGGATCGCCGCGTTCCGTTCCTATGTGATATGGATTATGGCACCACAAGTCCAATTCTTAATCCACAAGGTCCAATTACAAGGTCCAAGGCAAGACTAATTCGACAAGCCTACATAACTCATGTTCAAGGATGGTTGGTTTCAGCGCAAGGAAGGAGTCTTCATGTGGACGCCAATTTCGATGAAGAGATGAATTCAAAATTCAATATTTGTAATTTGGAAGCGCATCCTACATCCTAAAGACATCAATGATGTTCAGAAGATATGACCTTTCTTACAAGCCCAAGCACTTAGGAATTGTTTTTAATTCTTTGGCGGTTACAAATTGAACTTTGTTTTAATTCCTAGTTGTTTTATTTTACTTTACATTTACTATGTATGTTACATTATCATGCTTGTATTAGCTTATAAATTGGTGGGACACAAATGAAAAAAGACAGATTTTGAATGAATTGAGAATTACAAATCACCTTGAGTGTGAATTTGCTTTGGAATTTCGTGAGTCATAACCTTGTCTTGCCAACTTCCAGAATTTGTCATTCCTTGTGTTTAGGGTGGCTGTCGGATCAAGCTTTTTAGAATTGATCATTCTAACAAGTGGATTGATTCAATTTAGAGCAAGAAGTTCAATTCTTGTCTCTAGATCATAGATCAAAGAGGTAATCTTTTCCTAACCTTAATCTCTTGGTTGATAGCATCTAGATCTAGGAGGGTTCTAATTCTTGCTTCAAGGGTTCTTGCTAAATTAGCTTGGGTGTTTGAACTTGCAATTGAGTTTGCCTTATCATTTGGTATCAGAGCATTGGTTGACATCCATTAGCCATACTGTAGGATTGATTCTATGTTTCAATTTTTGTTGAATTTACAATTTCGGATCATTTCTATCACTTCTGCCACATATTTATTTTCCCTTCTGTCCGTTCATTTTTTTTTTGTCATCTTTCATATCCAATCTTGAATCCATCATATTCGTCACCTTCTGATCTTGAATATCAAAAAAAAAAAAAAAAAAAAAAAAAGAGAGCATTGTCCAGAAATTATTTTTCCTTGTTCTTGAGAAGTTCATGCAAAGTTTTGGTGTTTGATCCATAAAATACGAATTGATCTGAGTTTCTATTGTTATTTCATCAGTTACCTGAGTTATTCCATCATTTATAAGTCATTATACACACTTCTTGAAGTCAGAAAACGTATGCATATAAATTCTTCCATGATTGCACAGTTTTTTGTAACTGTCACACTTAATGCTACTGTTTTGCTTCCAAACTCAGTGATAACGATCGAATTTATTTCCTTACTCTGAAGATAAAAGTTATATCTTTCAGTTACCTTTCTTTCTTTAGAAGAGATTAAATTCAAATTCATAATTCAAGCTGTCCAATTCTCGAAATTTCAAATATTGCGCAGATTATTCCGAAATTCCAGCACGTTGACTTTAACTGTTTGGTGCTTTCAATTCTTAGCATAGTTTTGAATTTGGTCTTTTCTAAACTCTTTATTACTATCTCATTAAGCTATATATGGGCTGCAAATTCAAAAGTCATTGTCAATATTCACGAATCTGAATTTTAGTGAATAGCATTTTTTCTTTTCTGATTTCTTGCTTTATGTTTGTTTCTTTTCGCTAATTAGTTGATAATTTCTGATTGATTTGATTTGAGTAGCATCCTAAACACAACTTTTGCTTCAATTTTTGTTGCTTACCCGAGAACACCTATTTTGCATATTGGCCTACCTTGAGTGCTTAAACACGAGTGTTTCCTTGAGTGAAATTCTGTGAGGGAGTGTTGTAAGGTCCTACAATCATGTCACAAGGGGTTAATAATCAGGGAGGAAGTAGTGAAGATAGGTGGAGAGAGAACCAAGAAAAGACTATGGCTGAAATTTCTCAAGTGTTACAGTCCTTAAATGAGAGATTGTGTAACGACCCAACTTCCTATGACATCACTATAGGGCCATTACTACGTGCATGACGTCATAAATCTCAAAAAGACTTTAATCTTTATTTTAGAATATAGAAAATAAATAAACGTTTAGAAACACCTCAAAGTCCAAATGAATACATTTATTTCGGGATCCCAATAAAATCATGAAAAGAATTAATCAAGGCGTCATTTAAGACAAAACTTAAAATCAAACTACTAGTTTTGAAAACCTTAGCAAAATCAATGGACTGACTCGTAAAAAAAACGACATGAAAAAATGCGGAAGCTTTGACTCCTCTATTCCCATGGCATCATCCAACAAGCCACCTCGTCAAACGCCCGGTACGTTCCTGTCATTACCTGAAAAAAAAATTTTTAAGAAAAGAATGAGTATTTAGAATACTCAGTAAGTAACCCCATTACTGAGGTCAGACTATGCAACCACATGCAACATGAACTGACTGGATATCTTAACTAGTGGGACCTAAACTTTGTCATTTTCAACTTACCACCTCATTTCCTTTTCCTTTGGATGTGCATCAATTTCATACACATCTGCTCCAGGTATATCAATTTCATATACAAGGAACCCTCTAGGCATGCATCACTTTCAAGCACGCTAAAACCTCTAGGTATGCATCACTTTCATGCATAGGTGAGCATCACTTTCATACTCACCAACTCTACGTACATCACTTTCATGTGATTAGAGCCCCTAAACATGCAGTCATATATTTTAGGAAATTGAGAGGTAGTTGTCTTAAAACTTTACGACTCTTATG
The DNA here is from genome assembly GCA_028017165.1 of Herpetospermum pedunculosum. NCBI lineage: Eukaryota > Viridiplantae > Streptophyta > Magnoliopsida > Cucurbitales > Cucurbitaceae > Herpetospermum > Herpetospermum pedunculosum. Next base: position 38,658,025 of record CM051522.1, read on the forward strand.
TTGCACACACATACATGAGGTCCCACTCAAGACATTTTAGAAATTGAAAACGATGCAACATGGAGTAATTTTCTCTCATGTCTCAACTTCAAACTTTCAACATACATCTCATTCATAAACCGTTCCTATTAACTTACACAACGGCCTTTCTTTGATCGTTCAAGTATAAGCATAACACGAAGCTCCTCATACTTAAGCATAACACATCATTTTTGAAGGCATAAACCTCACATAGACATAACATATCATTTTGGTATTCGTAAACATAACATATCATTTTTGCATGCATAAGCTTCACATAAACATCACATGTAAACTTTTCTCAACATACAAAAGTATTCAGGATCACTTACAGAAATCCATTCGCCAATTCAAACAAATATCATAAAAGTTTCCAACCTAGCCCGAAGGCTAACCAGCAGTAAGGTCACTTACCTCAAATCTAATCCGGCCAAAGTAGTCCTCCAAAATTGCTTGCAAAATCCTAAAACCAATCCTAAAAAAAACATGACTTACAACTAAGAAAAACAACAACCATAGTGAACACAATAAGAAATTTTAGAACTTCCTTACCCACTGGAACAATGCTAAAAAAAACTACTTGTTCTTGCGAGTCACGTTCTCAAAATACCCCATCATATCAACTCGCAAACAACCTCAACGCTACAGAGGCTGGAATTTCTCCTACGAACCTGAACCAACCGAATGGCTCCAACGCTAGCAAAAGGCCGGCGAACAGAGCGCAACTGGTCGGCGATTAAAGATGTAGACTAACTTGACAAAGAAGAAGATCGTTGTGACTCCAGACGATTTTGTAGCGAAGAAAAGGTCGTGGCTCCGATGGACTTTTCAATCGACGCCAACGTGCGAAGGGAGAGAGACACGAAGTAGACCAGTCAGAGGTGGAAGCTAGATGAATGAGAGAAGAACAACAATGGACGAGGCGACGGGTGGAGAAGAGCAAATGAGGTGCGGTTGTGTGGCTTTCACGTGGAGGAAGAAAGAGATGAAGATAAATTGGGGTTTTTCACTCAATTTACAAAAGTAATAAGAAAAATTGTTGTTAGGTTAACTCATGACCTTTCTTTTCTTATTTTTTTCTTATTTAATTCTTTTAAAACCAAATTAAACTCCAAAATTAAATTAAAAGAACTTTAATCTAGAAGATTCTTAAAAGACAATTTTTATCAATTTAAATCCCAAAAATAAAAATCAATTTTTTTATTAATAAATTTCTAAAGTATGAATTTGAGATAAATTACAAAATCTCTCATCCAAACTTTAAAAAAAATTTATTATCTTAATTCATTCAATTTAAATATAATTTGCTCAAATTGGATTTGAAGTAAAAATCCAATTAATCTAAATTTATATCCAAAAGAGTAATATATATATTTCTTGAAAACAAGGGTCGTTACAGATTGGGTAGAATAGATCTTAAGGTTGAAGAACTAAGTGGGAACCAACAAGGGGGAGAACCAACATTTGAAGGGGGAGATCAAAATGAGGAGGATAACAATGCTACCATTATGGCTGGTGTATACCCTAGGAGAGAATTTGGTTTAGGCCAAGGAAGAGGAAGAGGTAGAGAAATGTTTCCACCTAGGAGAGCACTTAGGGACCCTAGATTTGATAGAGGGGAAGATAACCATGTAGGAGGAGTTAAGCTTAAAATCCCACCTTTCCATGGGAAAACAGATCCGGAGTCTTACCTACAATGGGAAACAAAGATAGAAAGAGTTTTTGATTGTAACAATTTTAGTGAGGAGAAGAAGCTTAGGTTAGCTGTTGCTGAATTTGAGGACTATGCTAGTGTTTGGTGGTTACAACTTAAGGCTGATAGGAGGAGAGATGATGAACCACTCATTGAAACTTGGGATGAGCTAAAAAGAGTCATGAGAAAGAGGTATGTTCCTAGATCCTTTGATAGGAGCGTCAAACAGAAATTGATTCATTTTCAGCAAGGTTCCAAGAGTGTGGAGGATTATTACAAAGAAGTGTCTGTGTTGAAAACTAGGGCCAATATTGTAGAAGATGAAGAAAGTACTATGGCTAGGTTTCTTGGAGGGTTGAATCACGAATTGGCTCATAGAGTGGACTTACAACACTATTTTGACATGGAGGAGTTATTACACATTGCGGTGAAGATTGAAAAACAAATGGTTTGGGAGAGAGATCATTCCAAGAGGTATGTCTCAAAATCATCTTTTCCATCTTCCAACACATGGAAAAGGGGAGGGAATGTGGCCAAGAGTGACTTTAAGTCGAGGGGAACATTTGAACTTAATAAGAAAGATAAGGGAGAGACTTCTAGGGGAAAGGAGAAAGTAGATGAGTCCAAGGAAGAGAAAGAGAGGAATAGAGACATAAAATGTTGGAAGTGTCAAGGTATTGGACACATTAGCCGAGATTGCCCAAATATGAGAACTATGGTGCTTCGAAATGGAGAAATAGTCACTGATGGAGATGAAAGTGACATTGAAGGGGAAGATGAATCTGATGGCTATGAGGAGGAGGAAGGTAACCAACTTGCTCTTGTTTCCAGGAGAGTTTTGAGTACACAAATGAAGGAAGAATGTGAGGATGATCAAAGGGACAACTTGTTCCATACAAGGTGTTTGGTGAATGACACACCTTGTAGCTTGGTGATTGATAGTGGTAGTTGTATTAATGTGGTGAGCACATTCCTTGTCCAGAGGCTCAATTTACCAACTCAAGCACATCCTACACCTTTCAAGCTTCACTGGTTCAATGATTGTGGTGAAATGAAGGTAACATCTCAAGCTTTAATTGCCTTTTCATTAGGCAAGTACAAAGATGAGATTTTATGTGATGTTGTACCTATGCATGCTGGTGACATATTACTTGGCCGTCCTTGGCAATTTGATAGGAGAGTCATGTATGATGGGTTCTTGAATAGGTATAGTTTCACTAAGGATGGTAGAAAAACTACTCTTGTACCTTTATCTTCGAAGGAAGTTTGTATTGATCAATTGAAACTTGCGAAAAAAAGAAATGAATTTGAAGAAAAAGAAATGAGAGAAAAGCAAGAATTGAGAGAAAAGCAAGAGTTGAGAGAAAAGAAAAAGTTGAGAGAAAAGAAAGGGGTGAGTGAACAAACTGTGAGAAAAGTAAGTGAAAATGAGAAAAGCGATGACAAAGAGAGAAAAGGAAAGCATGTGAGTTTATTCGCTAAAATAGGGGAAGTAAGGAGGGCTTTGCTTATCCAAAGGCCAATCTTTGTACTTTTGTACAAAGGAGGATACTTGGCAACTAACTCTAACCATTCTTTGTCTTTGCCTAGTTTGTTTTCATCTCTTTTACAGGAATTCAAAGACTTGTTCCCGGATGAGCTACCAGAAGGACTACCACCAATTCGAGGGATTGAGCATCAAATTGACTTCATTCCCGGAGTTGGAATTCCAAATCGGCCAGCTTATAGGGCCAATCCAACCGAAACTAAGGAGATACAAAAGCAGGTGGAGGAGCTCCTTGCGAAGGGATATGTTCGAGAGAGTATGAGTCCTTGTTCGGTTCCGGTTATCTTGGTGCCAAAACAAGATGGCACATGGAGAATGTGTGTGGATTGTCGAGCCATCAATAAAATCACTGTAAAGTATCGTCATCCTATACCTAGGTTAGATGATATGTTGGATGAATTGTATGGTTCTTGCTTATTCACTAAAATTGATTTAAAATCTGGTTATCATCAAATTAGGATGCAAATAGGTGATGAATGGAAAACAGCCTTCAAAACTAAATTTGGATTGTATGAATGGCTTGTTATGCCTTTTGGTTTGACTAATGCACCTAGTACTTTCATGAGATTGATGAACCATGTTTTAAGAGAATTTTTGGGAAAATTTGTTGTTGTGTACTTTGATGACATTCTGATTTACTCCAAGAACTTGATTGATCATATTGAGCATGTTAGGATGGTCTTAATAACACTTAGGAAAGAGAAGCTATATGCCAACTTTAAAAAGTGTAGCTTTTGCATGGATAGGGTTAACTTTCTAGGCTTCATTGTGAGTAAGGATGGAGTTGAGGTAGATGAAGAGAAATTTGAAGCTATTAGAGATTGGCCACAACCTAAGAATGCTAGTGAAGTTAGGAGTTTTCATGGTCTTGCTAGCTTTTATAGGAGATTCATTAAGGACTTTAGTACATTGGCAGCACCATTGAATGAACTTGTTAAAAAGAATGTCACATTTGATTGGGGAGAAATGCAAGAAAAGGCTTTCAATGAATTGAAAATGAAATTAACCAATGCACCTTTACTTACTTTGCCTAATTTTGAGAAATCGTTTGAAATTGAATGTGATGCAAGTGGGATAGGCATAGGGGCTGTTTTGATGCAAGAAGGTAAGCCTTTAATGTATTTTAGTGAAAAATTGAGTGGAGCATCTTTGAATTATCCAATCTATGATAAAGAACTTTATGCCTTGGTGAGGTCATTGCAGGTTTGGCAACATTACTTATGGCCGAGGGAATTTGTTATCCATACTGATCATGAGAGTTTGAAGCACCTCAAGGGTCAAAGTAAGTTGAATAGAAGGCATGCTAAGTGGATTGAATTCATAGAAACATTTCCTTATGTTATCAAGTACAAACAAGGTAAGGATAATATAGTTGCCGATGCGTTGTCAAAAAGGTATAACTTATTCTCTTCTCTTAGTGCTAAGATTCTTGGATTTGAGCATGTGAAGGAATTGTATCCTATTGATTCTGATTTTGGTACTATTTATGCATCTTGTGTTGATGGGAAATGTATGGATGATTATTATGTTTTTGAAGGCATGTTGTTTAAAAGGAATAAATTGTGTGTGCCTAATTGTTCCATGAGAGAATTACTTGTTAAAGAATCACATGGGGGAGGATTAATGGGACATTTTGGAATTCACAAGACTTATGATATGTTGAATGAACATTTCTTTTGGCCTAAGATGAGGCATGACGTGCATAAAGTATGCAAACAATGTTTTAAATGCAAAGAAGCTAAATCTAGATCACAACCTCATGGCTTGTATACACCTTTAAATGTTCCTAATGAACCTTGGACAAATATTTCTATGGATTTTGTGTTAGGTTTGCCTAGGTCAAAAAGAGGTCATGATAGCATCTTTGTAGTGGTGGATAGATTTAGTAAAATGGCACATTTCATTGCATGTCATAAAACTGATGATGCTAAGCATATTGCATCTTTGTTCTTTAAAGAGGTGGTTAGATTGCATGGTATTCCTAAAACTATTATTAGTGATAGGGATACAAAGTTTCTAAGTTACTTTTGGAAAGTTTTGTGGGGTAAACTTGGAACTAAGCTACTGTTTTCAACTACCTGTCATCCACAAACAGATGGGCAAATCGAGGTAGTTAATAGGACTTTAGGATCTTTGCTTAGAGCTATAATTTCAAAGAATTTGAAATCTTGGGAGGATTGTTTGCCTTTTGTGGAGTTTGCTTATAATCGTGCTATTCATAGTACTACACATTGCTCTCCATTTGAGGTTGTTTATGGCTTTAATCCTACTACTCCTCTTGACTTGCTTCCTTTACCTTCTAATGATATTGTTAATGATGAAGCTACTTCTAGGTCTGATTTTATCAAGAAATTACACAAGGAAGTCAAGGAAAGAATTGAGAAGCAAAACTCCAAGGTGGCTTCTAGGATCAACAAAGGGAGAAAAGAGCTTGTTTTCCAACCAGGGGACTGGGTTTGGATTCACTTTAGGAAGGAGAGGTTTCCTTCTCAAAGGAAAACTAAGCTTCATCCAAGGGGAGATGGACCATATAAAGTGCTTGAGAGGATCAACAACAATGCTTACAAGATTGATCTTCCGGGTGAGTTTTCAGTGAGTTCTACATTTAATGTTGCTGATTTGAGTCCATTTGATGTAGGAGATGATGATCTTGATTCGAGGACGAATCTTCTTGAAGAGAGGGAAGATGATATGGATTATGGCACCACAAGTCCAATTCTTAATCCACAAGGTCCAATTACAAGGTCCAAGGCAAGACTAATTCGACAAGCCTACATAACTCATGTTCAAGGATGGTTGGTTTCAGCGCAAGGAAGGAGTCTTCATGTGGACGCCAATTTCGATGAAGAGATGAATTCAAAATTCAATATTTGTAATTTGGAAGCGCATCCTACATCCTAAAGACATCAATGATGTTCAGAAGATATGACCTTTCTTACAAGCCCAAGCACTTAGGAATTGTTTTTAGTTCTTTGGCGGTTACAAATTGAACTTTGTTTTAATTCCTAGTTGTTTTATTTTACTTTACATTTACTATGTATGTTACATTATCATGCTTGTATTAGCTTATAAATTGGTGGGACACAAATGAAAAAAGACAGATTTTGAATGAATTGAGAATTACAAATCACCTTGAGTGTGAATTTGCTTTGGAATTTCGTGAGTCATAACCTTGTCTTGCCAACTTCCAGAATTTGTCATTCCTTGTGTTTAGGGTGGCTGCCGGATCAAGCTTTTTAGAATTGATCATTCTAACAAGTGGATTGATTCAATTTAGAGCAAGAAGTTCAATTCTTGTCTCTAGATCATAGATCAAAGAGGTAATCTTTTCCTAACCTTAATCTCTTGGTTGATAGCATCTAGATCTAGGAGGGTTCTAATTCTTGCTTCAAGGGTTCTTGCTAAATTAGCTTGGGTGTTTGAACTTGCAATTGAGTTTGCCTTATCATTGAGATTGGCGTGCCGACTTGAAGGCGTTACTTCTCTTTTGTAGATGCGTCAGTTTGGGCATTTTCACTTGTTACGTCTCCAAAAGTGACTATTTTAGGACTTATTTGTGATAGGAAGTTGTGCATTTGTAAGTGTTTTTGATAGGATTTAGCTTGAACTTGCGCTTATATATGAGAATTAGAAGAATGAAGCTAAATTAGGACTTATATGCAAAAGGAAAGAAAAGGAATTAAAAACGAAGTTAAAGGAATGAAAATTGTGCATTGCGGAAACATTGCTAAAACCGCAATGTTTTAAGTGAAATCCGTAAGTTGTCTAACCTTTTTTCTGTTTTGTTCCGATATTTTCAGGGATCCATTCTTTCTCCTGCAGCCACGTAGAAGTACGACGTTGAGAATGTATGGTTCTCCTTGACCCAATCGCACCTACAGAATACTATAAAAGGAGGTCAAAGTGGAAGGTTGAAACACACTCGAACGGCGTAGTCTTCCAGTCCAAACGCAGTCTTTCCCATTCTTTCTCTTCTCCGTCTGTTGGTTTGAGAGGTTCAGTTGTTGGAGTCGACAATCTGATAGGAAGGAGAGAAGATTCATCTTCTCTTCTGATTGAATTCATCCAAACAAGGCTTGCCTATCTCTCCCTTCAGCCGAGGCGTCTGCGACGAGGCGATCACGCTCGAATTTACTGCTTTCCGCCTTAGCTTTCTGTTTTCGTGTTATTTGTTGTCATTTCCCTTTTCATTAGTTACTCGATTTCATTTCGTTGCGTTCTGTTTTACTTTGGTTATTCAAAGATATCACTTGTTTAGTTCAAACGCTAGTTAATCCAAGCATAATTTCATTACTCCACACGCTCTTCATCTCGTATGTTCATTGCTTTTAGCTTCTGTTTTGTCTTTAGTCTTCTACTTAGTATGTTGTCTCCATCTATTCTCCCCAATCTATCTGCATCCATGAGTAACTAAATCATATAAGGGCATGCTAATGACAAGGCTATAGGTTAAAACACGTGAATCAAGCATGTAGGATAGCTCTCGAAATGCATTGAATGTATGTAAGCTTCATCCCACGGGCAATTTCGATTGGCCATCCATTTTGTCCAAAGAACTCCTAACCTCTGGAAGGAGTAAGAGTTCAGAGTCATACACTCATGCTAGCCTCTCAAGGTAGCCAGAAAACGACCTAGGAATAGGCGTTTTCCTAGTACAAATCACAACTTACTGTTTTAACAAGATGCTTAAGACCTTACTTGGACATGAGTAAACTAAAGAATCTAATGCATGAAATCGGAAGATACATGAGAATGAGTTAGTTTGATGCATGGTGAGTTAATCTACTGCTTGAGAATCGTAGGAAAAAGCCTATAGAGGAGTCGTTAGTAGCCCTTGTTTACACACTTTACACACATTTCGCTGTTAAGAACATTGCTAAATAATTGTTGTTTCCGCAATTCCCTTAGTTAAATTTTTCCCTTAGCCATTTTTCTCTTCGTTTGTTTTTCTCTTCTCTTTACATTCAAGTTTATTATTTACTTACACTTGTTCATGCTTGCATCCTCTACTTATTCCTTAGTAATTAGGCACCTTAAAATCAAATCTACTCCCTTTAATCCACCCATTCTTACTTAACAACACACTTCACGAGTAACTAAGAATAAATCTCTGTGGGAAATCGAATGAAAAAATACTTATTACTTGCTACAAGATCATGTATGCTTGCATGTTCTGAGTGCTCTATCATTGCATATTTCTTTTAAACATTGAGCACGCAACAAGTTTTTGGCGCCGCTGCCGGGGATTTAGTTTAGCGAAAACGAAGTTTGTTAAGTTAGAAACACAAATCTTAATATCTATTGGAACTAATCTTTTCTCATTTCTTTTGCAGGTACCATTGGGTTAGTTTATGAATGAGCATTCAAGTAGCGATCTAGAGTTCAACCCTGAGCCTGAGAGATTACTTGGGGCCAGAAACAAAGCTAAGAAACGTCTCTTTAACCAACCATCTATACCTCAAATAATTGCTGTTAACCGCGGAGTCTCCGCAATTCTATCAAGAAGAAATGGAAAGACCAGACCCAAATCTGGTACCTACCACTCGCAATCCCATCGAAATAGCGAATGACAAGGATAGTGTCATTCTCTCCTACCTAGTACCTATGCCTGGGGAGCTAAACCCAAGCATAATCCGCCCTGAAATTACTGCCAACTCATTCGAGTTAAAGCCAGTAATGTTCCAAATGTTGTCCACTGTGGGACAATTCTTTGGAGTGGAAAATGAGGACCCCCACAACCATCTTAGAAACTTCCTAGGAGTTAGTGATACCTTTCTTATCCCTGGAGTTTCCCAAGAAGCTTTGAGGCTTTACCTCTTCCCTTATTCCTTAAGGGACAAAGCCAAAACGTGGTTAAACTCATTACCTTCCGGATCAGTTGTCAATTGGACAGATCTGGCTCAGAAATTCCTAGTCTATTTCCCACCTGATAGGAATTCAAATTTTCGTGATGACATTATTAAATTCAAACAAGCTGAAAATGAGTCTCTTCACGAAGCTTGGACAAGGTTCAAGGACCTTCTGCTTAAATGTCCACACCATGGCATCCCATGGTGTATCCAAATAGAGGTTAGAAGTCTTTTTCAAAGGATGCAACCCCAGCACAAGGCAAGTGTTCAATTCGTCAGCTGGTGGTTCCATGTTTTCTAAAAGCTATAACGAAGCCTATGAGATCTTGGAGAAGATCTCAGCATCTCACTGTAGGTGGTCAGATGATCCAGTAGAGCCAAGTAGAGCTCAAGACAAGGATGCACTCAGTGCCATGAGTAGCCAAATAAACGTCCTGACCAACCTAGTCAAACAAATGGCTCAAACCAATCTCCAATCCAGTGTCAACACCGCAACAGCCATCTCAATGGGGGCACAAACAAGTCAAGGTGAGACACTTATCTGTGGGTTCTGTGGGGAAGGGCACCTGTATGAATACTGCCCTGGAAATCCAGCCTCAGTCTGCTATGTTGGAAGCCCACAGCAGCCTAGGAACAACCCCTATTCTAACACTTACAATCCTGGTTGGAGGAACCACCCAAATCTTTCATGGGGTGGCCAACAAAATACTAACCAAGCTCCCAACCAACCAAGACCGAGTGGAACACCTGGTTTCACTCCCCAAAATAACCAATCCATGTACCAAAAACCATATAACCAACCAATAGGGTCTTCTGTAGAAAATTTACTCAAGGAGTACATTGCCAAGAATGATGCCACTCTACAAAGTCAGCAAGCTACCCTTAGGAGCCTAGAGAACCAAATAGGGCAACTAGCCAATGAACTCAAAAGTAGGCCCCAAGGTAGACTACCTGCTGACACTGAGGTGCCAAGAAGGGATGGAAAAGAACAAGTTAAAGCAATTGAACTTAGAAGTGGGAGACCATTGGTGAGCAACACTAAAGAAACCCCAAAGAGAGTAGAGAACGAAGAGTCTAGTGCTCCACTGGAATCTCTGCCAAACCATGGTCAACCATCAACAAGCACATCAGGGGCAAGGCTGGAACCAATCATAGAAGAACTAGAAGAAATTCCAATTAGGCAGATCCATAGCATACCCTGAGGGTAAGATTGAGGATATTCTTGTAAGGGTTGACAAGTTTATTTTTCTTGCAGACTTCATCATCCTGGATTATGAAGCAGACAAGGAGGTCCCCATCCTATTAGGCAGACCATTTCTAGCTACAGGTAGGGCCCTGATTGATGTCCAGAAAGGTGAGCTCACCATGAGGGTTCATGATGATGAGGTTAAGTTTAGTGTTTTTAAAGCCCTAAGGTACCCTTCTGACTCTGAATCTTGTGCAAGTATGAATATAGTAGATTCACTGATGGAAGAACAACTTGAGCATGAATTATTAATTAAGCATGCCAATGATTATGTACAATTAGATGTAACTGACTTAAATATTTCTGAAATAATGGATATACATGTGGATAAACCTCAGCATGTTTGTATGACTAGTGATTTGACTGAAAGATCCATGAATCCATTGAAACCATCCATTGAGCATCCACCTATCTTAGAATTAAAACCACTGCCTGAACATCTTAAATATGCATATCTAGGAAGTGATGATACTCTGCCTGTTATTATTTCATCCAAACTGAGTGAAAAGCATGAAATTGAGTTGATCTTATTACTTAAGCAACATAAAAAGGCTATTGCATGGACGATTGCTGACATTAGAGGTATTAGCCCTTCTTACTGCATGCATAAGATAATATTGGAAGAAGATCATACACCCCGAGTAGATCACCAACGTAGGCTGAACCCCTCTATGAAGGAGGTAGTTAAGAAAGAGATCATAAAATGGTTAGATGAAGGTGTAATCTTCCCTATAGCTAGTAGTCAATGGGTGAGTCCAATACAATGTGTACCTAAGAAAGGGGGGGATGACTGTAGTAGTGAATGAGAGCAATGAACTGATTCCAACTAGAACTATTACAGGATGTAGAGTCTGTATGGACTATAGAAAATTGAATAAGGAAACAAAAAAAGATCACTTCCCTTTACCATTTATCGACCAGATGTTAGATAGGATAGCTGGTAGAGCTTATTACTGCTTTCTAGATGGTTATTCTGGATATAACCAAATCACCATAGACCTTGTGGACCAGGAGAAGACAACCTTCACCTGTCCCTTTGGAACATTTGCTTTTCGCAGAATGCCTTTTGGCTTATGCAATGCACCAGCAACGTTCCAAAGGTGCATGTTGGCAATCTTTTCTGACTTAGATGAATCCATGATAGAGATATTTATGGATGACTTCTCAGTCTTTGGTGATTCATTTACAAATTGTTTAGAGAACTTAGGACAAGTCCTGGCTAGGTGTGAGGAGACCAACCTAGTCCTTAATTGGGAGAAGTGCCACTTCATGGTGGAAGAAGGGATAGTCCTAGGTCATAGAGTGTCTAGAGCAGGAGTAGAGGTCGATAGGGCCAAGATTGAAATAATAGAGAAGTTAGTGGAACCTCAGAATGTGAAAGCCATTAGAAGTTTCTTAGGACACGCAGGTTTCTATAGAAGGTTCATTAAGAACTTTTCAAAGATCTCCAAACCTTTGTGTGAGCTTCTAGAGCTGAATAAGCCATTCATCTTCTCAAAAGAATGTTTACTAGTCTGGACAACCCTTAAGGAAGCATTAGTCAAAGCACCTATTATAGTAGGACCAAATTGGGACCTTCCGTTTGAGATGTTATGTGATGCGAGTGACTATGCAGTAGGGGTTATGCTAGGACAAAAGATTGACAAACTAACACACCCTGTATACTATGCTAGTAAGACACTTAATGAGGCACAATGTAATTACACAACCACGGAAAAGGAAATGCTAGCTGTAGTGTTTGCCTGCGAGAAGTTTAGGAATTACATTGTAGGCACTAGGACAATCGTGTACACTGATCATTCTGTACTAAAATACCTTATGAGGAAGGCTGATGCTAAGCCTAGGCTAATTAGATGGGTATTGTTGCTGCAGGAGTTTGATCTAGACATTAGAGATAAGAAAGGATGCGAAAATGTGGTTGCGGATCATCTTTCTAGATTGCAACATAATTGCGATAAAATTGCGGAAACCGCAATTTCTGATGCCTTTATCGATGAGCATGTCTTTGTATTAGCACATCGTGATAACGATGAGGAACCTTGGTTTGCTGATATTGCTAACTTCCTTGCCTCGCAGGTACTACCAACTTTCAAGGGAGGACAAGAAAAGAAGAGGTTCCTACATAAAGCTAGGAAGTTCATCTGGGACGATCCTACACTCTACAAAACATGTGCAGATGGTTTGCTGAGGAAGTGTGTGTCAGCTGCTGAAGCGAAGTCTGTGCTGCAACACTGCCATACATCTCCTTATGGTGGACACTTTGGTGGCCAAAGAACAGCTGCACAGGTGTTCCAGAGTGGCTACTATTGGCCCACGATCTTCAAAGATGCCCACGACCATGCACACAGCTGCAATGAATGCCAGAGAACAGGTAACCTCAGTCGGAAGGATGAGATGCCTCTCACTTACATCTTAGAGTTGGAGCTCTTTGATGTGTGGGGCATTGACTTCATGGGACCATTTCCCCCATCAGCAGGTAACCTTTACATACTTGTAGCTATAGACTATGTATCTAAATGGGTAGAAGCCATAGCATGTCCAACCAACGATGCCAAAACAGTCATTAAGTTCCTTAATAGACATATCTTTACTAGGTTTGGTACACCCCGTGCTATAATTAGTGATGAAGGGACACACTTTATTAATAAAGCTATGGAAAAAGTGTTGGCTAGATACAATGTTAGACATAGAGTAGCCACCCCTTATCACCCACATTCGAATGGACAAGCTGAAATATCAAATAGGGAGATTAAAAACATACTCGAGAAAGTGGTCAAACCCAATAGAAAAGATTGGTCGTTTAAACTCGAGGATGCACTTTGGGCATATAGGACTGCATATAAGACACCCCTAGGTATGTCTCCTTATAGACTTGTGTATGGCAAAGCATGTCACTTACCATTCGAATTGGAAATCAAAGCATTTTGGGCCTTGAAAGAGCTGAATTATTGCGTGACCGATGCGAGAACATTGCGGTCTCTGCAATTACATGAGCTTGATGAGCTAAGACATATGTCCTATGAAAATGCTAAAATGTATAATGAAAAGACTAAAATTTGGCATGACAGTAGACTTAGGATTAAGGACTTTAAGAAAGGCCAGCATGTCTTGTTATTTAACTCAAGGTTGAGATTATTTCCAGGCAAACTTAAGTCCAGATGGTCAGGTCCTTTTGTTATAACTAACGTGTTTGTTCATGGTGCAATTGAGATTAGGAACCTGCAGCACGGGCAACCGTTCATGGTTAATGGTGCACGATTGAAGCATTATTATGAGGAAGGAGATGTGAAGACTCTCTCGGCCTTCCTCTTAGCTGAAACTTGAGAATAAAACCGAGAGAAGACGAGTGATTACTGTGCTCGTCCATGTGAGGCCATGCCTTAGTTTATTTTTGCTGTTTTTTCGGTTGTTATTTTGTATGTTTATGTGTGATTTTTATTACGAATTTGATGTTAATTTTATTTCTTTTAATAAGGGATCAATAGAGGAAATCAAGGAGATGAATCAAGGATAAAGAATCGAGGGAGAAATCGGGCCGAGTCAAAGATTGAGTGATGAGAATCTTGGATTTTAAATCAAGAAAAATCTCCAACGGCCATTTAATTGCGGTGGATTTGCTGAATCCGCAACAGAAATAGCCGTTGGGATTCACATCATTACAAATAGCCGTTAGAATCGCTGTGGCCCGTACGTTTCCTTCATTCGTTGGACTTCAAGAAATCTATCTTCTTCTTCCTCTGCAATTCCTATTCTCAGATCTCTTCGATTCCACAATGGTGCTTACAAGGGCTGAGAGATCTGCTTCCAAGAAGAAGGCCACTGAAGCAGAGGCAGCTGCGAGAGAGGCACTCCTCGCCTTAGCAGATGCCGAAGCTGCGCGCCCTGAACGACCTTCTAAGCTCCCTGTCCGCAAGAAGAAGGTGGAAGGTGGTGACGGAAATCCCTGCTGGGCCGTCTGAACCAGTGGGCACGCCCAAGAAAAGAAAATGGACGATGGACATTGGGGACGCACCGATCAAGGAAAAGACTCCCACTGTGGAGAGTCAAGGAAGTGGCCGTCCATCCTACGAGACGGCCAGACAAAGCCCTGAACCATCTCCACCAGCGCGAAGCCCCGAGCCTTCTCCATCTCCACAAAGCTCTGAACAATCTCCACCTCCGCAGAGCCCTGAGGCATCGCCATCATCGCCAACGCCCGAGCCTAAAATTCCAAGTGAAGAACATCAAGAATCAGCGCCGGGCGAAGAAACGGCTGAGGAAGAAGAGGTTTTCTCTCCTTTGAGGGAAGTCAGCCCCGATAGCCCAGCAAAGGGGGGAGATTCGATGGATGAAACATTGGGGGACTGCTTCCAGCAGATCACCACCAGGTCACGACTGAGGAAGAAGGTGCCCAAGGTTGTCAAGGCCAAACGGCCAAAAGCTTCAAAGAAATCCAAGAAAAAGAAGGTCAGTGGTGAGCCTTCTTTGAAGAGGTTGAAGGTCGAGGCTGCTGAGTCGGACAAGGCACGGGACAAGGGGAAAGCCAAATTATACCCCGAAGATGAGCCTCAAGCTGTGAGGTATGTGTCTTCTGATGCAGAATCAAGGGGCACTGAGTTGAGGAAGAGGGACCTACTCCATGAGAAGGGGTTCCTTGACGCGTTGGCAGACCTGCCGCAATTCTTGCGCGCAGGGATCACCAACCACGGCTGGGAAGAGCTGTGCAGACCGCCCATCCCTGCCTACTCCAGCATGGTGTACGACTTCTATGCAAATCTGACGCACCCCGAGGATGGTCTGTCCATGGTAAGGGGAATCGAGGTGGACTTCTCAGCCAAGGCGATCAATGAAGCCTATGGCCTCAAGGGGCAAAAACATACTGACTATGCGCGGATCATTGACGCTCCCACTGAGGCTGTCCTGGAGGAAGCACTGCGTATCATCGGCCAACGTGAGGCCGCTTGGACGATCTCGCGCAATGGGAAGCACACTCTGATGAGTGCGGCCCTTACGGCAAAGGCAGCCGTGTAGTTCTCCTTCGTGCGCAGGCGTCTGTCCCCAGTGACCCACGAGACCACCATTAATCAGGGGAGATCGCTGCTGGTATATGCGATCATGAGGGGCCTCACTGTCAATGTTGGTGAGGTTATAGCAGCCTCCATAGCAGACTGTGCTAAGAAAGGTAAGGGCCCTCTCTTCTTCCCAAACACCATCACTAAGCTTTGTTTACGTGCAGGCGTTCCAATTGAAAGGATGGAGAGGCAGCTGGCCTACACGGGGCATCTGGAGCTGCCTACAGGCCTGAGAATGCGAAGAAGGGGGAATATGGAATTTGAGCTCGACGGCCTGGCTGCTG
This sequence comes from Herpetospermum pedunculosum, assembly GCA_028017165.1. Lineage (NCBI taxonomy): Eukaryota > Viridiplantae > Streptophyta > Magnoliopsida > Cucurbitales > Cucurbitaceae > Herpetospermum > Herpetospermum pedunculosum. The sequence continues at coordinate 38,673,715 of CM051522.1, forward strand.
CTCAATCCCTCTCTATGGCCTGCCTGATGGACCTTCAGAAGAAGATGGCACGATGGGCTGAGTATGCTCAAGCGAGGGATAAGGACGTTGCAGATCAGTTGGGCTGCATCTTTCCTGAGTTCCCCATTGACCTGCTGACGCCATGGGCACCTCCAAGAGGACGGAGGGATGATGATGAGAACGTCTGAGTGCTAGTCTGAAGAGCACTCAAGGGAGTATTTCTGTTCCCTATATCAAAAGAAAAAAAAAATCAAACTGCTTTTCGTTAAACTGTGTGAATTCTGTTATTTTGAATCAACATTTGATCGGTCTTTAGTTCTTTATTTTGGTTGTTTAGGATTGTTTAGGATAGATAGATGGTATCTGAATAGGTAGGTTGTTTTAGTTTCCTTTTTGTATAGCTGAGATGACTGGAAATAGCATGCAAAAGGGGCTGCTTACTGATATATCTGCCCTGTAGAGTCATTGCGAAATTATTGCGATTTCCGCAATTTTTGTTAGTTATCGCATGCTTTTGACTGACTGATTAGCTAGGCTGGTTCTGTTTTAATTTTGTTCTTTTGCTGCTGTCTTGACTACCTTATATAGTTTATCTATAAGCATGCTGGATGAGTGTCTTAAGGCACCTTTGATAGTTTAAATTAGTCTCTTAAATTGCTCAGCATGCGTAGCTTTAAGTCCTTCCCTTACTGTTTTTACAAATTTCTGCTGCTGAGTTATTTGCTTTAAGAATGTTCTGTCTATCCCTAGGACTTTTAGATTCTCTTTGTTTTGCCCTAGACTAGATGCTTCTAGGACAAGTTTGGGGGTATGCCACCTCAGACACTCATTGGGGACAATGAGTAGTTTAAGTTTGGGGGAGGCCACCCTAGGCCTAGGAACATTCCTCTCTCCTTCTAAACATAAGCATTCTTCTTCTCCTTTACAAAAAAATGATGAACTGAAAAAAAAATGAAAAATAGAATAAAGAGGGGTGTCTCTCTTAAAGTTGCTGAGTAATCAGTGCCAAGTGTGTAACCCACAAGTGGCATTGCATCAAAAGGCAATCAAAGGAGAGACTCCACCAAAGTAAGAAAGAAAAAAAAGAAAATTAGGGAAGAAGAATGTATACCTAGGAGTTGCAACTTTGTGGCTTGGGTGTCCTGAATAAAAAAGAACTCTGATCCTCAATTAGCTAAGCACAAAGTTGTAGCTTGTAGGGTTGTTTAGGGAGATGAATGTATGTCCAATGTAGTGATGCCAGGGTTTAGGTTGTTCTCTAAATGTACTACTGTCACTGGTTTATACTAAGACTGACATGACTCTAAGGAATCCTAGGTAGCTCAAAAGTAAAAAATTAGAAGCATGTACTTAGTCTGGGGTAAAGCTAGGTAGAATTTTAAACCTTAGGGATAGTTGCACTATATGACAGAAGCAAGTAGATCAGTCGTGGGGAGTTAATGAAACAGTAGGATCATTAGGCGTGCGAAGTCAGAAGAAGCAAAATGAGAAGGTAGTTGTAAACTTAGAAGTGTGTCACAGGACAGCATTGCCTTAGATAGGAACTTAGAGGAGTCAACAAGTGGTTAGAAAGGTTAAAACAGCAGCCTAAGTAAGTCCTTAGATTGCTCGAGGACGAGCAAAACCTTAAGTTTGGGGGTGTGTTACGTCTCCAAAAGTGACTATTTTAGGACTTATTTGTGATAGGAAGTTGTGCATTTGTAAGTGTTTTTGATAGGATTTAGCTTGAACTTGCGCTTATATATGAGAATTAGAAGAATGAAGCTAAATTAGGACTTATATGCAAAAGGAAAGAAAAGGAATTAAAAACGAAGTTAAAGGAATGAAAATTGTGCATTGCGGAAGCATTGCGGAAACATTGCTAAAACCGCAATGTTTTAAGTGAAATCCGTAAGTTGTCTAACCTTTTTCTGTTTTGTTCCGATATTTCAGGGATCCATTCTTTCTCCTACAGCCACGTAGAAGTACGACGTTGAGAATGGATGGTTCTCCTTGACCATATCGCACCTGCAGAATACTATAAAAGGAGGTCAAAGTGGAAGGTTGAAACACACTCGAACGGCGTAGTCTTCCAGTCCAAACGCAGTCTTTCCCATTCTTTCTCTTCTCCGTCTGTTGGTTTGAGAGGTTCAGCTGTTGGAGTCGACAATCTGATAGGAAGGAGAGAAGATTCATCTTCTCTCCTGATTGGATTCATATTAGCAAGGCTTGCCTTTCTCTCCCTTCAGCCGAGGCGTCTGCGACGAGGCGATCACGCTCGAATTTACTGCTTTCTGCCTTAGCTTTCTGTTTTCGTGTTATTTGTTGTCATTTCCCTTTTCATTAGTTACTCGATTTCATTTCGTTGCGTTCTGTTTTACTTTGGTTATTCAAAGATATCACTTGTTTAGTTCAAACGCTAGTTAATCCAAGCATAATTTCATTACTCCACACGCTCTTCATCTCGTATGTTCATTGCTTTTAGCTTCTGTTTTGTCTTTAGTCTTCTACTTAGTATGTTGTCTCCATCTATTCTCCCAATCTATCTGCATCCATGAGTAACTAAATCATATAAGGGCATGCTAATGACAAGGCTATAGGTTAAAACACGTGAATCAAGCATGTAGGATAGCTCTCGAAATGCATTGAATGTATGTAAGCTTCATCCCACGGGCAATTTCGATTGGCCATCCATTTTTTCCAAAGAACTCCTAACCTCTGGAAGGAGTAAGAGTTTAGAGTCATACACTCATGCTAGCCTCTCAAGGTAGCCAGAAAACGACCTAGGAATAGGCGTTTTCCTAGTACAAATCACAACTTACTGTTTTAACAAGATGCTTAAGACCTTACTTGGACATGAGTAAACTAAAGAATCTAATGCATGAAATCGGAAGATACATGAGAATGAGTTAGTTTGATGCATGGTGAGTTAATCTACTGCTTGAGAATCGTAGGAAAAATCCTATAGAGGAGTCGTTAGTAGCCCTTGTTTACACACTTTACACACATTTCGCTGTTAAGAACATTGCTAAATAATTGCTGTTTCCGCAATTCCCTTAGTTAAATTTTTGCCTTAGCCATTTTTCTCTTCGTTTGTTTTTCTCTTCTCTTTACATTCAAGTTTATTATTTACTTACACTTGTCATGCTTGCATCCTCTACTTATTCCTTAGTAATTAGGCACCTTAAAATCAAATCTACGCCCTTTAATCCACCCATTCTTACTTAACAACACACTTCACGAGTAACTAAGAATAAATCTCTGTGGGAAATCGAATGAAAAAATACTTATTACTTGCTACAAGATCATGTATGCTTGCATGTTCTGAGTGCTCTATCATTGCATATTTCTTTTAAACATTGAGCACGCAACAAGTTTTTGGCGCCGCTGCCGGGGATTTAGTTTAGCGAAAACGAAGTTTGTTAAGTTAGAAACACAAATCTTAATATCTATTGGAACTAATCTTTTTTCATTTCTTTTGCAGGTACCATTGGGTTAGTTTATGAATGAGCATTCAAGTAGCGATCTAGAGTTCAACCCTGAGCCTGAGAGATTACTTAGGGCCAGAAACAAAGCTAAGAAACGTCTCTTTAACCAACCCTCTATACCTCAAATAATTGCTGAAACCGCGGAGTCTCCGCAATTCTATCAAGAAGAAATGGAAAGACCAGACCCAAATCCGGTACCTACCACTCGCAATCCCATCGAAATAGCGAATGACAAGGATAGTGCCATTCTCTCCTACCTAGTACCTATGCCTGGGGAGCTAAACCCAAGCATATTCCGCCCTGAAATTACTGCCAACTCATTCGAGTTAAAGCCAGTAATGTTCCAAATGTTGTCCACTGTGGGACAATTCTTTGGAGTGGAAAATGAGGACCCCCACAACCATCTTAGAAACTTCCTAGGAGTTAGTGATACCTTTCTTATCCCTGGAGTTTCCCAAGAAGCTTTGAGGCTTTACCTCTTCCCTTATTCCTTAAGGGACAAAGCCAAAACGTGGTTAAACTCATTACCTTCCGGATCAGTTGTCAATTGGACAGATCTGGCTGAGAAATTCCTAGTCAAATATTTCCCACCTGATAGGAATTCAAATTTTCGTGATGACATTATTAAATTCAAACAAGCTGAAAATGAGTCTCTTCACGAAGCTTGGACAAGGTTCAAGGACCTTCTGCTTAAATGTCCACACCATGGTATCCCATGGTGTATCCAAATAGAAGTCTTTTTCAAAGGATGCAACCCCAGCACAAGGCAAGTATTGAATTCGTCAACTGGTGGTTCCATGCTTTCTAAAAGCTATAACGAAGCCTATGAGATCCTGGAGAAGATCTCAGCATCTCACTGTAGGTGGTCAGATGATCCAGTAGAGCCAAGTAGAGCTCAAGACAAGGATGCACTCAGTGCCATGAGTAGCCAAATAAACGCCCTGACCAACCTAGTCAAACAAATGGCTCAAACCAATCTCCAATCCAGTGTCAACACCGCAGCAGCCATCTCAATGGGGGCACAAACAAGTCAAGGTGAGACACTTATCTGTGGGTTCTGTGGGGAAGGGCACCTGTATGAATACTGCCCTGGGAATCCAGCCTCAGTCTGCTATGTTGGAAGCCAACAGCAGCTGTTAAGTCTCTGAAAGTGACTTATTTAGGACCCATTTAGCTTAAGAACATGTACACATTTAGGTGTTTTTGTTAGCATTTAGCTTAAACCTATGCTTTAATATGAGAATTAGAAGAAGGTACCTAATATAGGACTTATGTACAATAGGTAGAAAAAGGGTTGAAAACCGAAGAAAAGAATGAAAAAATACCCATTGCAAATGAATTGCGGAATAATTGCGGTGACCGCAATTATTCAAGTTAAAACCGTAAGTTGGCTGATCTTTTTCTGTTTAGATCCGACTTTTCAGGGATTCGTTCTTTCTCCTCCATCCATTCTGATATATGACGTTGAAGGTTGATGGTTCTCCTTGGCCCAAACGCACCTGCAAACTACTATAAAAGGGGGTCAAAGTCGGAGGTTCAGTAATCATTCGGAGCGCAGAAGTCTTCTTGCAGTCCACCATTTCCATCTGTTTTTCTTTGCCGTCTGTTGGAGTGAGGTTCTCAGCTTTTGGAGTCGAAAATCTGATAGGAAGGAGAGAAGATTCTTCTTCTCTCTCGATTGGATTCATCCAAGCACGGCTGAATTCTCATCACCATCATTCGAGGCGACTGCCACGAAGTTTTCAGCTAGCCTTTACTGTTTTCTGTTCTTTTCTTCTCATTTCCATTACTGATCATTGTTGTTCTTAGTTGAGTCATTTCAATTAATGCATTTCGTTGTTGTCTGTCTTGGATTCAGTTCTTTTTAAGCTTCCCTTTGTCATTCAAACACTTAAAGTAATCAAAGTAAGTTTCTGCATTTCACAGTTCTACCTTGTTCTGCTACGAGTTTTGCTTACTGTTTTACACACATTTCTCTTCTAAGCATGTTTACTTTATCTACCATTTCTGCTCTTTACATATCCATGAGTGACTAAAATCATTTAGGGGCATGCTAATGACAGAACTATAGGCTAAAAAACGTGAGTCAAGTAGGTAGATTAACACTCGAACATTGATTGTATGTAAGCTTCATCCCACGGGCAATTTCGATTGGCCATCCATTTTGTCCAAAGAACTCCTAACCTCTGGAAGGAGTAAGAGTTCAGAGTCATATAATCATGCTAGCCTTTCATGGTAATCAGGAAACGGCCTAGGAATAGGCGTTTCCCTAGTACAAACTGCACACTCCTGCTTTAACAAGATGCTTAAGACCTTACTTTGAAGTCGAGTAAACTTGAGTCTCTCATGCATGGAATCGGACGATACTTGAGATAGAGTGAGTTTGATGTATAGAGAGTTGATCCAAAGCTTGATAATCGTAATAAAATGCCTATAGGATAGTCATTAGTAGCCCTTAATCCCCCATTTTAATCAGATTCGCTGCTAATTAATTGCGGAAACATTGCGGTCCTCGCAATTCTGCCTTTTTATCATTCTGTTTAGCTGTTTTCTTCCTCGATTATTAATTCCATCTCTTGTCCTTTAGGTCTAGTTTTAACTTTAATTTGTTTATGTTATATCCCTCTACACATTCAGCAAAAAGTAGTTAATTAAAAATCAATTTTAACCCATCAAATTCATCCCATCTTTCTTAACATTCACACTTCGCGAATAGCTAAAAACAAGTCTCTGTGGAAAAAACGAATTAAATATACTCACTACTTGCTGTAAGACCATGTATGCTTGCATGTTCTAAGTGCTCTCTCTACCCTTTTGCATATTTATCTTTACACATTGAGCACGCAACAAGTTTTTGGCGCCGCTGCCGGGGACTTATTTTAAGTGAAAACGAAGTTGTTAAGTTTGAAAAATCAAGTTTATCATTGAGTGAAACTAATCTGTTTCATTTCTTTTGCAGGTGCCATTAAGGTAGTTTATGAGTGAGCGTTCACATAGTAATTTAGAGTTCGATCCTGAACCTGAAAGATCACTTCGAGCTAGGAATAAGGCAAAGAAACGTCTCTTTAAACAACCTCCTATACCTCAACCCACACCTGAAACTAAAGAAATGGGCGATCTAGTTCCAAATCCGGCACAAGCCATTCGCAACCCCATCGAAATAGCGAATGACAAGAATAGTGCCATTCTGTCATATCTAGTACCTATGCCTGGGGAGCTGAACCCCAGCATAATCCGTCCTGAAATCACTGCCCACTCATTCGAGTTAAAGCCAGTGATGTTCCAAATGTTGTCCACTGTGGGACAATTCTTTGGAATAGAAAACGAGGACCCCCATAACCACCTTAGGAACTTCCTAGGAGTTAGTGACACATTCCTAATCCCTGGAGTTTCCCAAGAGGCCCTTAGGCTATATCTTTTCCCTTACTCTTTGAGGGACAAAGCCAAAACATGGTTGAACTCGTTGCCCTCAGGATCTGTCCGCAATTGGACAGATTTAGCAGAAAAATTCCTAGTCAAATACTTCCCACCTGATAGGAATTCAACCTTTCGTGATGATATCATAAAGTTTAAACAAGCTGATAATGAGTCTCTTCACGAAGCTTGGACTAGATTCAAAGACCTTCTCATTAAATGTCCACACCATGGCATTCCATGGTGTATCCAAATAGAAGTTTTCTTTAAAGGATGCAACCCCAGCACCAGACAAGTCTTAAATTCATCTGCTGGAGGTTCCATGTTGTCCAAGAGTTACAACGAAGCTTATGAGATCTTGGAGAAGATCTCAGCATCTCACTGTAGATGGTCAGACGATCCAGTAGAGCCAACTAGGGCTCAAGACAAGGATGCTCTAAGCGCCATGAGCACCCAAATAAATGCCCTGACCAACTTAGTCAAGCAAATGGCTCAGGCCAATCTCCAAACCAGTGCCAACACCGCCACAGCCATGTCAATGGGCACTCAACCAAATCAAGGCGAGGCACCTATCTGTGGATTCTGTGGGGAAGGGCACCCTTATGAATATTGCCCTGGGAATCCATCCTCAGTCTGCTATGTAGGAAGTCAGCAGCAGCCTAGGAATAACCCCTACTCCAACACCTATAACCCTGGTTGGAGAAACCACCCTAACCTGTCATGGGGTGGCCAACAAAACACTAACCAAAATCCCAACCAACCAAGGCCGAGTGGAACACCTGGTTTCACTCCCCAGCATAACCAGTCAATGTACCAAAAACCTTACAACCAACCTGTAGGATCTTCTGTAGAAAACCTACTCAAGGAATATATAGCTAAGAATGATGCTACTCTTCAGAGCCAGCAAGCTACTCTTAGGAGCCTGGAAAACCAAATAGGCCAATTAGCCAATGAACTTAAAAGTAGGCCCCAAGGTAGACTCCCTGCTGATACCGAGGTACCAAGGAGAGATGGCAAAGAACAAGTTCAAGCCATTGAACTTAGGAGTGGAAGACCATTGGTGAGCATTACAAAAGACACACCAAAGAGAGTAGAGAACACTGAGTCTAGTGCTCCACTGGAATCTCTGCCAAGCCAAGGTCCACCACCAACTAGCACATCAGGAGCCAGGCTAGAGCCAATTGTTGAGGACGTAGAAGAAATTCCAAGACCTCCACCTATCTTAAGGCGTCCTGACGTGCCTGCATATGTGCCACCACCTCCATATCCTCGAAGGCTGAAGAAAAAGCAGGAACAGGAAGTTCACTTTAATAAATTCTTAGAAATACTTAAGCAAGTGCATGTGAACATTCCTTTTGTAGAGGTTTTACAGTCTATGCCTTCATATGTAAAGTTTTTGAAGGACATTATTACTAACAAAAGAATAATTGGTGAGTTTGAAACAGTAAACCTCACCGAGGAGTGCAGTGCCATCCTCCAAAACAAGCTGCCCAAGAAGGAGAAGGATCCTGGTTCCTTCACCCTACCTGTAGAACTTGGAGGCAAGCATGTGGGCAGAGCGCTTTGTGACCTGGGCGCCAGCATAAATCTCATGCCCCTGTCCCTGTTCCGCCAGTTGGGAATGGGAGAAGCACGTCCAACTACTGTCACTTTACAACTAGCAGACAGATCCATCGCATATCCAGAAGGTAAGATTGAGGATATTCTAGTTAAAGTTGACAAGTTTATTTTCCTTGCAGATTTCATTGTCCTGGACTATGAGGCAGACAAGGAGGTTCCCATCCTGCTAGGTAGACCATTTCTAGCCACAGGTAGGGCACTAATAGACGTGCAAAAAGGTGAGTTAACTATGAGGGTTCATGATGAAGAGGTAAAATTTAGTGTTTACAAAGCTTTAAGGTATCCCTCTGATTCTGAGTCTTGTGCTAGCATTGATGTTGTTGACTCACTAATGGAAGAACAATTAGAGCATGTATTATTAACCAAGCATGCTAACGAATATGTAGGATTAGATGTAGATGATCTGAATGTATCTGACATAATGAATATGCCTGTAGATAGACCTCAGCATGTATGTATGACTATAGATTTAACTGATAGAATTGTAAATCCGTTAAAGCCCTCCATTGAGCATCCACCTGTTTTAGAACTGAAACCACTACCAACTCACCTCAAATACGCATATCTAGGAGATAATGATACGCTGCCTGTAATTATTTCTTCTAAGCTTAGTGAACAGCATGAGGTTGATTTAATTTTACTGCTTAAGCAACATAGGAAGGCTATAGCATGGACTATTGCTGATATTCGAGGCATTAACCCTTCTTATTGCATGCACAAAATTATATTAGAGGAAGAACACACACCTAAGGTAGATCACCAGCGTAGGTTAAACCCCTCTATGAAAGAGGTAGTGAAGAAAGAAATAATCAAGTGGTTAGATGCAGGAGTGATTTTCCCCATAGCTAGTAGCCAGTGGGTGAGCCCCATCCAATGTGTACCTAAAAAGGGGGGAATAACTGTGGTAGTCAATGAGAACAACGAACTGATTCCAACAAGGACTGTCACGGGGTGGAGGGTATGTATGGATTACAGAAAACTGAATAAAGAAACTAAAAAAGACCATTTCCCCCTACCATTTATTGACCAGATGCTAGACAGAATAGCTGGTAGAGCCTACTATTGTTTTTTAGATGGGTACTCTGGCTATAATCAAATCACTATAGACCCTAAGGATCAAGAGAAGACTACCTTCACTTGCCCTTTTGGAACGTTTGCCTTCCGCAGAATGCCTTTTGGCTTATGCAATGCACCGGCAACTTTCCAAAGGTGCATGATGGCAATCTTCTCTGAGTTGGATGAGTCCATAATAGAAATATTCATGGATGACTCCTCAGTCTTTGGGGACTCATTTAAAACCTGTCTAGAGAATCTAGGACAAGTCCTGGCTAGGTGTGAAGAGACCAACCTAGTCCTAAATTGGGAAAAATGCCATTTTATGGTAGATGAAGGGATTGTCTTAGGACATAGAGTGTCAAGGGCAGGTGTAGAAGTGGATAGGGCAAAAATCGAGGTCATAGAGAAGTTGGTAGAGCCCCAGAATGTCAAGGCTATTAGGAGTTTCTTAGGGCATGCTGGCTTCTATAGAAGGTTCATCAAGGACTTTTCTAAGATAGCCAAGCCTCTATGTGAGCTTCTAGAGTTAGGTAGGCCATTCATCTTTTCTAAAGCATGTGTAGTAGCTTGGAAAACCCTTAAGGAAGCACTGGTCACAGCACCAATCATAATAGGACCAAATTGGGATCTCCCATTTGAGATGCTATGTGATGCCAGTGACTATGCTGTAGGAGTCATGTTAGGACAGAAGATTGACAAGCTCACACATCCTGTCTATTATGCTAGTAAGACCTTGAATGAGGCTCAATGTAACTATACAACTACAGAGAAGGAGATGCTTGCTGTAGTTTTTGCTTGTGAAAAATTTAGGAACTATATTGTAGGAACTAGGACCATTGTATATACTGACCATTCTGCTTTAAAATATCTGATGAGGAAGGCTGATGCTAAGCCTAGATTGATTAGATGGGTGTTATTGCTGCAGGAATTCGATTTGGACATTCGGGACAAGAAGGGATGTGAAAACGTGGTTGCAGATCACCTGTCTCGATTGCAGCACAATTGCGAAAAAATTGCGGACCCCGCAATTTCTGATGCTTTTATAGATGAACATATCTTTGCTTTGACTCATCGTGATAACGATGAGGAACCTTGGTTCGCTGACATTGCTAACTTCCGTGCATCAAAGGTATTACCAGTGTTCAAGGGAGGACAAGAGAAGAAGAGGTTCCTCCATGAAGCAAGGAAGTTCATCTGGGATGACCCCATACTTTACAGGACCTGTGCTGATGGGTTGTTGAGGAAGTGTGTTACAGCTGCTGAAGCGAAGTCTGTGCTGCAGCACTGTCACTCATCTCCTTACGGTGGGCACTTTGGTGGTCAAAGAACAGCTGCTAAGGTATTTCAGAGTGGCTACTACTGGCCAACAATCTTCAAGGACGCCCACAATTATGCCCACAACTGTGACGAATGCCAAAGGACAGGTAACCTCAGTCGCAAGGATGAGATGCCCCTCACCTACATCTTAGAATTGGAGCTCTTTGATGTGTGGGGCATTGATTTCATGGGACCATTCCCTCCATCATCAGGTAACCTGTACATTTTAGTAGCAGTAGACTACGTGTCAAAGTGGGTAGAAGCTAAGGCATGTCCTAATAATGATGCTAAAACAGTCACTAACTTCTTGCATAGACACATTTTCACCAGATTTGGGACTCCTCGTGCTATCATTAGTGATGAGGGGTCACATTTCATTAATAAGGCTATGGAGAAATTATTGGCTAAATATAACATTAGACATAGGGTAGCTACTCCCTACCACCCACACTCAAATGGCCAAGCTGAGATTTCCAATAGGGAGATAAAGAACATCCTAGAAAAGGTAGTCAAACCTAATAGGAAAGACTGGTCTTTCAAGCTTGAGGATGCACTTTGGGCTTACAGAACAGCATATAAGACACCTTTAGGAATGTCTCCCTATAGGTTGGTGTATGGCAAGGCTTGCCACTTGCCACTTGAGTTGGAGAACAAGGCATTCTGGGCCATGAAAGAATTAAATTTTTGTGTGAAGGATGCAGGGACATTAAGATCTTTACAGCTACATGAACTTGATGAGCTTAGGCACATGGCCTATGAGAATGCCAAGATGTACAAAGAAAAGACAAAAATATGGCATGACAGTAGACTCAGGATCAAAGACTTTAAAAAGGGCCAACTTGTATTATTATTTAACTCACGGTTAAAGCTATTTCCAGGCAAATTAAAGTCTAGATGGTCAGGTCCATTTATTATTACTAATGTCTTTGTTCATGGTGCCATAGAGATTAAAAACTTGCAGCAAGGACAGCCATTTATGGTCAATGGTGCTAGGTTGAAGCACTACTATGAGGAGGGGGATGTGAAGACTCTCTCGGCCTTCCTCCTACATGAAGCATGGAGTTAGAAACGAGAGAGAACGAGTGGTTACTGTGCTCGTTTAGTCAAGGCCAATGCCTTAGTTTATTTTTCTGTTTTTTCGATGATCGTTTGTATGTTTTGTGAAGTATTTTTAATTGCGTAGTTAATGTTTGTTTTATTTGTTTTTCCTTTTGCTTAGTCTAGTTTGATGTTAGCTGACTAGGTAGGTTAGTTTAGTTTTATTTTTAGGGTGCATGAGTAACGGGAAAAAGCATGCTAGGGGCCTGAGTTAATGTTATATCTGCCCGGATTGGATTGCGAAATAATTGCGGTTCCCGCAATTTTTGTGACTGATAGCATGTTTTGGACTGTCCGTTTAGTTAGGCTGTGATCTGTTAAATTCTATCTTTTGCTGCTAGCATGACTACCTTATATAGCTGATCTTGAAGCATGCTGGATGAGTGTCATAGGACACCTTTTGATAGTTTAAATTTGCCTCTGAATAGTGCTCAGCATGCATAAACCATAAGGCCTTAAACCTGTCTGTTATGTTCAAATTTTCTGCTGCTGGGATAGTTGCTTCTAGAATGTTTTGCCTATGCCTAGGATGTTTAGATTCTCTTTGTTTTACTTTAGACTAGATGCTTCTAGGACAAGTTTGGGGGTGTGCCACCTCAAACACTCATTGGGGACAATGAGTAGTTGAAGTTTGGGGGAGGCCACCCTAGGCCTAGGAACATTCCTCTCTTCCTTAGGACATAAGCATTCTTCTTCTCCTAAAATTTTTTGTGATAAATAGAAAAAGTAAAAAAAATAGAATAAAGAGGGGAGTTTTTCTCAAGTTGCTGAGTAATCAGTGCCAAGTGTGTAAACCACAAGTGGCATTGCATCAAAAGGCAAACCAAGGGGAGACTCCACCTAAGTAAAAAAGAAAGAAAAAGGAGAAATAGGGGAAGAAGAATGTATGCTTGGGAGTTACAATCTTGTGGCTTAGATGTCCTATGAAAAAAAGAACTCTGATCCTTAATGAGCTAAGCACAAGGTTGTAGCTTTTAGGTTTGTCTAGGGAGATGAATGTATATCCAATGTAGTGATGCCAGGGTTTAGGTTGTTCTCTAAAAAGTACCACTGTCACTGTTAATACTAAGACTGGCATGACTCTAAGGAATCCTAGACACATTAAAAATAAGCTAGAAGCATGTACTGAGTCTGGAGTAAAGCTTGGTAGAATTTGAAACCTTAGGGATAATAACATGATATCATAGAAGTAGTTAGATCAGTAGTAGGGGGTTAACAAAAGCAGCGGGTATGGTAGGCAGGTGAAGTCAGAAGAGCTTGATAAAGAGGTTAGTTTTAAACTTGGGAGTGTGTCACAGGACAGCATTGCTATAGACAAAATATAAGGGTGTCGGTGGGTAGTTAAAGAAGTAGAAACAGCAGCCTAAGTAAGTCCTTAGTATGCTTGAGGACAAGCAAAGCCGTAAGTTTGGGGGTGTGTTAAGTCTCTGAAAGTGACTTATTTAGGACCCATTTAGCTTAAGAACATGTACACATTTAGGTGTTTTTGTTAGCATTTAGCTTAAACCTATGCTTTAATATGAGAATTAGAAGAAGGTAGCTAATATAGGACTTATGTACAATAGGTAGAAAAAGGGTTGAAAACCGAAGAAAAGAATGAAAAAATACCCATTGCAAATGAATTGCGGAATAATTGCGGTGACCGCAATTATTCAAGTTAAAACCGTAAGTTGGCTGATCTTTTTCTGTTTAGATCCGACTTTTCAGGGATTCGTTCTTTCTCCTCCATCCATTCTGATATATGACGTTGAAGGTTGATGGTTCTCCTTGGCCCAAACGCACCTGCAAACTACTATAAAAGGGGGTCAAAGTCGGAGGTTCAGTAATCATTCGGAGCGCAGAAGTCTTCTTGCAGTCCACCATTTCCATCTGTTTTTCTTTGCCGTCTGTTGGAGTGAGGTTCTCAGCTTTTGGAGTCGAAAATCTGATAGGAAGGAGAGAAGATTCTTCTTCTCTCTCGATTGGATTCATCCAAGCACGGCTGAATTCTCATCACCATCATTCGAGGCGACTGCCACGAAGTTTTCAGCTAGCCTTTACTGTTTTCTGTTCTTTTCTTCTCATTTCCATTACTGATCATTGTTGTTCTTAGTTGAGTCATTTCAATTAATGCATTTCGTTGTTGTCTGTCTTGGATTCAGTTCTTTTTAAGCTTCCCTTTGTCATTCAAACACTTAAAGTAATCAAAGTAAGTTTCTGCATTTCACAGTTCTACCTTGTTCTGCTACGAGTTTTGCTTACTGTTTTACACACATTTCTCTTCTAAGCATGTTTACTTTATCTACCATTTCTGCTCTTTACATATCCATGAGTGACTAAAATCATTTAGAGGCATGCTAATGACAGAACTATAGGCTAAAAAACGTGAGTCAAGTAGGTAGATTAACACTCGAACATTGATTGTATGTAAGCTTCATCCCACGGGCAATTTCGATTGGCCATCCATTTTGTCCAAAGAACTCCTAACCTCTGGAAGGAGTAAGAGTTCAGAGTCATATAATCATGCTAGCCTTTCATGGTAATCAGGAAACGGCCTAGGAATAGGCGTTTCCCTAGTACAAACTGCACACTCCTGCTTTAACAAGATGCTTAAGACCTTACTTTGAAGTCGAGTAAACTTGAGTCTCTCATGCATGGAATCGGACGATACTTGAGATAGAGTGAGTTTGATGTATAGAGAGTTGATCCAAAGCTTGATAATCGTAATAAAATGCCTATAGGATAGTCATTAGTAGCCCTTAATCCCCCATTTTAATCAGATTCGCTGCTAATTAATTGCGGAAACATTGCGGTCCTCGCAATTCTGCCTTTTTATCATTCTGTTTAGCTGTTTTCTTCCTCGATTATTAATTCCATCTCTTGTCCTTTAGGTCTAGTTTTAACTTTAATTTGTTTATGTTATATCCCTCTACACATTCAGCAAAAAGTAGTTAATTAAAAATCAATTTTAACCCATCAAATTCATCCCATCTTTCTTAACATTCACACTTCGCGAATAGCTAAAAACAAGTCTCTGTGGAAAAAACGAATTAAATATACTCACTACTTGCTGTAAGACCATGTATGCTTGCATGTTCTAAGTGCTCTCTCTACCCTTTTGCATATTTATCTTTACACATTGAGCACGCAACAGCAGCCTAGGAACAACCCCTATTCTAACACTTACAATCCTGGTTGGAGGAACCACCCAAATCTTTCATGGGGTGGCCAACAAAATACTAACCAAGCTCCCAACCAACCAAGACCGAGTGGAACACCTGGTTTCACTCCCCAAAATAACCAATCCATGTACCAAAAACCATATAACCAACCAATAGGGTCTTCTGTAGAAAATTTACTCAAGGAGTACATTGCCAAGAATGATGCCACTCTACAAAGTCAGCAAGCTACCCTTAGGAGCCTAGATAACCAAATAGGGCAACTAGCCAATGAACTCAAAAGTAGGCCCCAAGGTAGACTACCTGCTGACACTGAGGTGCCAAGAAGGGATGGAAAAGAACAAGTTCAAGCAATTGAACTTAGAAGTGGGAGACCATTGGTGAGCAACACTAAAGAAACCCCAAAGAGAGTAGAGAACGAAGAGTCTAGTGCTCCACTGGAATCTCTGCCAAACCATGGTCAACCATCAACAAGCACATCAGGGGCAAGGCTGGAACCAATCATAGAAGAACTAGAAGAAATTCCAAGGCCTCCACCTATCCTGAGGCGACCTGAAGTGCCTGCATATGTGCCACCACCTCCATTCCCTCGAAGGCTAAAGAAAAAACAAGAACAGGAAGTGCACTTTAACGAATTTTTAGAAATTCTTAAACAAGTGCATGTTAATATTCCATTTGTAGAGGTTTTGCAATCCATGCCTTCTTATGTTAAATTTTTGAAGGATATAATCACTAACAAAAAAATTATTGGTGAATTTGAAACAGTGAATCTCACTGAGGAGTGCAGTGCTATACTCCAGAACAAGCTACCGAAGAAGGAGAAGGATCCTGGTTCCTTCACCCTACCAGTGGAGTTGGGAGGCAAGCATGTGGGCAGAGCTCTTTGTGACCTGAGAGCCAGCATAAACCTCTAGCCTCTATCACTATTCCGCCAGCTGGGAATAGGAGAAGCACGTCCCACCACTGTCACCTTGCAGCTTGCAGACAGATCCATAGCATACCCTGATGGTAAGATTGAGGATATTCTTGTAAAGGTTGACAAGTTTATTTTTCTTGCAGACTTCATCATCCTGGATTATGAAGCAGGCAAGGAGGTCCACATCCTATTAGGCAGCCCATTTCTAGCCACAGGTAGGGCCCTGATTGATGTCCAGAAAGGTGAGCTCACCATGAGGGTTCATGATGAGGAGGTTAAGTTTAGTGTTTTTAAAGCCTTAAGGTACCCTTCTGACTCTGAATCTTGTGCAAGTATGGATATAGTAGATTCACTGATGGAAGAACAGCTTGAGCATGAATTATTAATTAAGCATGCCAATGATTATGTACAATTAAATGTAACTG
This sequence comes from Herpetospermum pedunculosum, assembly GCA_028017165.1. NCBI lineage: Eukaryota > Viridiplantae > Streptophyta > Magnoliopsida > Cucurbitales > Cucurbitaceae > Herpetospermum > Herpetospermum pedunculosum. The sequence goes on from CM051522.1 coordinate 38,690,186, forward strand.
ACTTAAATATTTCTGAAATAATGGATATACATGTGGATAAACCTCAGCATGTTTGTATGACTAGTGATTTGACTGAAAGATCCATGAATCCATTGAAACCATCCATTGAGCATCCACCTATCTTAGAATTAAAACCACTGCCTGAAAATCTTAAATATGCATATCTAGGAAGTGATGATACTCTGCCTGTTATTATTTCATCCAAACTGAGTGAAAAGCATGAAATTGAGTTGATCTTATTACTTAAGCAACATAAAAAGGCTATTGCATGGACGATTGCTGACATTAGAGGTATTAGCCCTTCTTACTGCATGCATAAGATAATATTGGAAGAAGAGCATACACCCCGAGTAGATCACCAACGTAGGCTGAACCCCTCTATGAAGGAGGTAGTTAAGAAAGAGATCATAAAATGGTTAGATGCAGGTGTAATCTTCCCTATAGCTAGTAGTCAGTGGGTGAGTCCAATACAATGTGTACCTAAGAAGGGGGGATGACTGTAGTAGTGAATGAGAGCAATGAACTGATTCCAACTAGAACTATTACAGGATGGAGAGTCTGTATGGACTATAGAAAATTGAATAAGGAAACAAAAAAAGATCACTTCCCTTTACCATTTATCGACCAGATGTTAGATAGGATAGCTGGTAGAGCTTATTACTGCTTTCTAGATGGTTATTCTTGATATAACCAAATCGCCATAGACCCTGTGGACCAGGAGAAGAAAACCTTCACCTGTCCCTTTGGAACATTTGCTTTTCGCAGAATGCCTTTTGGCTTATGCAATGCACCAGCAACGTTCCAAAGGTGCATGTTGGCAATCTTCTCTGACTTAGATGAATCCATGATAGAGATATTTATGGATGACTTCTCAGTCTTTGGTGATTCATTTACAAATTGTTTAGAGAACTTAGGACAAGTCCTGGCTAGGTGTGAGGAGACCAACCTAGTCCTTAATTGGGAGAAGTGCCACTTCATGGTGGAAGAAGGGATAGTCCTATGTCATAGAGTGTCTAGAGCAGGAGTAGAGGTCGATAGGGCCAAGATTGAAATAATAGAGAAGTTAGTGGAACCTCAGAATGTATAAGCCATTAGAAGTTTCTTAGGACACGCAAGTTTCTATAGAAGGTTCATTACGAACGTTTCAAAGATCTTCAAACCTTTGTGTGAGCTTCTAGAGCTGAATAAGCCATTCATCTTCTCAAAAGAATGTTTACTAGCCTGGACAACCCTTAAGGAAGCATTAGTCAAAGCACCTATTATAGTAGGACCAAATTGGGATCTTCCGTTTGAGATGTTATGTGATGCGAGTGACTATGCAGTAGGGGTTATGCTAGGACAAAAGATTGACAAACTAACACACCCTGTATACTATGCTAGTAAGACACTTAATGAGGCACAATGTAATTACACAACCACGGAAAAGGAAATGCTAGCTGTAGTGTTTGCCTGCGAGAAGTTTAGGAATTACATTGTAGGCACTAGGACAATCGTGTACACTGATCATTCTGCACTAAAATACCTTATGAGGAAGGCTGATGCTAAGCCTAGGCTAATTAGATGGGTATTGTTGCTGCAGGAGTTTGATCTAGACATTAGAGATAAGAAAGGATGCGAAAATGTGGTTGCGGATCATCTTTCTAGATTGCAACATAATTGCGATAAAATTGCGGAAACCGCAATTTCTGATGCCTTTATCGATGAGCATGTCTTTGTATTAGCACATCGTGATAACGATGAGGAACCTTGGTTTGCTGATATTGCTAACTTCCTTGCCTCGCAGGTACTACCAACTTTCAAGGGAGGACAAGAAAAGAAGAGGTTCCTACATGAAGCTGGGAAGTTCATCTGGGACGATCCTACACTCTACAAAAGTGTGTGTCAGCTGCTGAAGCGAAGTCTGTGCTGCAGCACTGCCATACATCTCCTTATGGTGGACACTTTGGTGACCAAAGAACAGCTGCACAGGTGTTCCAGAGTGGCTACTATTGGCCCACGATCTTCAAAGATGCCCACGACCATGCACACAGCTGCAATGAATGCCAGAGAACAGGTAACCTCAGTCGGAAGGATGAGATGCCTCTCACTTACATCTTAGAGTTGGAGCTCTTTGATGTGTGGGGCATTGACTTCATGGGACCATTTCCCCCATCAGCAGGTAACCTTTACATACTTGTAGCTGTAGACTATGTATCTAAATGGGTAGAAGCCATAACATGTCCAACCAACGATGCCAAAACAGTCATTAAGTTCCTTAATAGACATATCTTTACTAGGTTTGGTACACCCCGTGCTATAATTAGTGATGAAGGGACACACTTTATTAATAAAGCTATGGAAAAAGTGTTGGCTAAATACAATGTTAGACATAGAGTAGCCACCCCTTATCACCCACATTCGAATGGACAAGCTGAAATATCAAATAGGGAGATTAAAAACATACTCGAGAAAGTGGTCAAACCCAATAGAAAAGATTGGTCGTTTAAACTCGAGGATGCACTTTGGGCATATAGGACTGCATATAAGACACCCTTAGGTATGTCTCCTTATAGACTTGTGTATGGCAAAGCATGTCACTTACCATTCGAATTGGAAATCAAAGCATTTTGGGCCTTGAAAGAGCTGAATTATTGCGTGACCGATGCGGGAACATTGCAGTCTCTGCAATTACATGAGCTTGATGAGTTGAGACATATGTCCTATGAAAATGCTAAAATGTATAAGGAAAAGACTAAAATTTGGCATGACAGTAGACTTAGGATTAAGGACTTTAAGAAAGGCCAGCATGTCTTGTTATTTAACTCAAGGTTGAGATTATTTCCAGGCAGACTTAAGTCCAGATGGTCAGGTTCTTTTGTTATGACTAACGTGTTTGTTCATGGTGCAATTGAGATTAGGAACCTGCAGCACGGGCAACCGTTCATGGTTAATGGTGCACGATTGAAGCATTATTATGAGGAAGGAGATGTGAAGACTCTCTCGGCCTTCCTCTTAGCTGAAACTTGAGAATAAAACCGAGAGAAGACGAGTGATTACTGTGCTCGTCCATGCGAGGCCATGCCTTAGTTTATTTTTGCTGTTTTTTCGGTTGTTATTTTGTATGTTTATGTGTGATTTTTATTACGAATTTGATGTTAATTTTATTTATTTTAATAGGGGATCAATAGAGAAAATCAAGGAGATGAATCAAGGATAAAGAATCGAGGGAGAAATCGGGCCGAGTCAAAGATTGAGTGATGAGAATCTTGGATTTCAAATCAAGAAAAATCTCCAACGACCATTTAATTGCGGTGGATTTGCTGAATCCGCAACAGAAATAGCCGTTGGGATTCACATCATTACAAATAGCCGTTAGAATCGCTGTGGCCCGTACGCTTCCTTCATTCGTTGGACTTCAAGAAATCTATCTTCTTCTTCCTCTGCAATTCCTATTCTCAGATCTCTTCGATTCCACAATGGTGCTTACAAGGGCTGAGAGATCTGCTTCCAAGAAGAAGGCCACTGAAGCAGAGGCAGCTGCGAGAGAGGCACTCCTCGCCTTAGCAGATGCCGAAGCTGCGCGCCCTGAACGACCTTCTAAGCTCCCTGTCCGCAAGAAGAAGTGGAAGGTGGTGACGGAAATCCCTGCTGGGCCGTCTGAACCAGTGGGCACGCCCAAGAAAAGAAAATGGACGATGAAGATTGGGGACGCACCGATCAAGGAAAAGACTCCCACTGTGGAGAGTCAAGGAAGTGGCCGTCCATCCTACGAGACGGCCAGACAAAGCCCTAAACCATCTCCACCAGCGCAAAGCCCCGAGCCTTCTCCATCTCCACAAAGCTCTGAACAATCTCCACCTCCGCAGAGCCCTGAGGCATCGCCATCATCGCCAACGCCCGAGCCTGAAATTCCAAGTGAAGAACATCAAGAATCAGCGCCGGGCGAAGAAACGGCTGAGGAAGAAGAGGTTTTCTCTCCTTTGAGGGAAGTCAGCCCCGATAGCCCAGCAAAGGGGGGAGATTCGATGGATGAAACATTGGGGGAGTGCTTCCAGCAGATCACCACCAGGGCACGACTGAGGAAGAAGGTGCCCAAGGTTGTCAAGGCCAAACGGCCAAAAGCTTCAAAGAAATCCAAGAAAAGGAAGGTCAGTGGTGAGCCTTCATTGAAGAGGTTGAAGGTCGAGGCTGCTGAGTCGGCCAAGGCACGGGACAAGGGGAAAGCCAAATTATACCCCGAAGATGAGCCTCAAGCTGTGAGGTATGTGTCTTCTGATGCAGAATCAAGGGGCACTGAGTTGAGGAAGAGGGACCTACTCCATGAGAAGGGGTTCCTTGACGCGTTGGCAGACCTGCCGCAATTCTTGCGCGCAGGGATCACCAACCACGGCTGGGAAGAGCTGTGCAGACCGCCCATCCCTGCCTACTCCAGCATGGTGTACGACTTCTATGCAAATCTGACGCACCCCGAGGATGGTCTGTCCATGGTAAGGGGAATCGAGGTGGACTTCTCAGCCAAGGCGATCAATGAAGCCTATGGCCTCAAGGGACAAAAACATACTGACTATGCGCGGATCATTGACGCTCCCACTGAGGCTGTCCTGGAGGAAGCACTGCGTATCATCGGCCAACCTGAGGCCGCTTGGACGATCTCGCGCAATGGGAAGCACACTCTGATGAGTGCGGCCCTTACGGCAAAGGCAGCCGTGTGGTTCTCCTTCGTGCGCAGGCGTCTGTCCCCAGTGACCCACGAGACCACCATTAATCAGGGGAGATCGCTGCTGGTATATGCGATCATGAGGGGCCTCACTGTCAATGTTGGTGAGGTTATAGCAGCCTCCATAGCAGACTGTGCTAAGAAAGGTAAGGGCCCTCTCTTCTTCCGAAACCCCATCACTAAGCTTTGTTTACGTGTAGGCGTTCCAATTGAAAGGATGGAGAGGCAGCTGGCCTATACGGGTGTTACGTCTCCAAAAGTGACTATTTTAGGACTTATTTGTGTTAGGAAGTTGTGCATTTGTAAGTATTTTTGATAGGATTTAGCTTGAACCTATGCTTATATATGAGAATTAGAAGAAGGAAGCTAAATTAGGACTTGTATGCAAAAGGAAAGAAAATGAATGAAAAACGAAGTTAGAAGAATGAAAACTGTGCATTGCGGAGGCATTGCGGAAACATTGCTAAAACCGCAATGTTTTAAGTGAAATCCGTAAGTTGGCTAACCTTTTTCTGTTGTGATCCGATATTTCAGGGATCCATTCTTTCTCCTCCAGCCACGTAGAAGTACGACGTTGAGGATGGATGGTTCTCCTTGGCCCAATCGCACCTGCAGAATACTATAAAAGGAGGTCAAAGAGGACGGTTGAAACACATCCGAAAAGCGTAGACTTCTCAGTTCAACGCAGCTTCTTCCACTCTTATTCTCTCTTCCGTCTGTTGGTTTGGAAGGTTCAGCTATTGGAGTCGACAATCTGATAGGAAGGAGAGAAGATTCATCTTCTCTTCTGATTGGATTCATCCAAGCAAGGCTTGCCTTTCTCTCTATTCAGTCGAGGCGTTCGCAATCGAGAAGACCACGCACAACTTACTGCTTCCTGTCTTAGTTTTCTACTTTCAGTACTATTTGCTGTTATTTCCTTTCCAGTAGCTACTCTAATTCATTTCGTTGCTTTCTGTCTTTACTTCAGTGTTTCTAAGTCTTCATTTGTTCATTCAAACAATTGGTTAATCAACGTACAATTTATCATTTCACAATTCCTCTATTCGTCTCTGCCTACTGTTTTCCCTTTTCTGTTTTGTCTTTAATCTTCTTCTAAGCATGTCTTCTTCATCTACTCTTTCTGTTCTATCCACATCCATGAGTAACTAAGTCACATAGGGGCATGCTAATGACAAGACTATAGGCTAAAACACGTGAACCAAGCATGTAGGATAGCCCTTGAATGCATTGATTGTATGTAAGCTTCATCCCACGGGCAATTTCGATTGGCCATCCATTTTGTCCAAAGAACTCCTAACCTCTGGAAGGAGTAAGAGTTCAGAGTCATACACTCATGCTAGCCTCTCAAGGTAGCCAGAAAACGACCTAGGAATAGGCGTTTTCCTAGTACAAACCACAACTTACTGCTTTAACAAGATGCTTAAGACCTTACTTGGACATGAGTAAACTAAAGAATCTAATGCATGAAATCGGAAGATACATGAGAATGAGTTAGTTTGATGCATAGTGAGTTGATCTAATGCTTGAGAATCGTGAGAAAAAGCCTATAGAGGAGTCGTTAGTAGCCCTTGTTTCCACATTTTACACACTTTCGCTGTTAGTAACATTGCGGTAAAATTGCTGTTCTCGCAATTCCTTTAAGTTAAAATTCTGCCTTAGCCATTTTTCTCTTCGTTTATTAATCTCTTCTCTTTACATTTGAGTTTATCATTGACTTGCACTTGTTTATGCATCTATCCTTTACATATTCCTTAGTAATTAGGCAACTTAAAACCAAATCTACCCCATCAAATCCACCCATTCTTGCTTAACAATACACTTCGCGAGTAACTAAGAATAAATCTCTGTGGGAAAACGAATGAAAAAATACTTACTACTTGCTACAAGATCATGTATGCTTGCATGTTATGAGTGCTCTCTTATTGCATATTTCTTTTAAACATTGAGCACGCAACAAGTTTTTGGCGCCGCTGCCGGGGATTTAGTTTAGTGAAAACGAAGTTTGTTAAGTTAGAAACACAAAGTTTAATATCTATTGGAACTGATCTTTTTCTCATTTCTTTTGCAGGTACCATTGGGTTAGTTTATGAATGAGCATTCAAGTAGCGATCTAGAATTCAATCCTGAGCCTGAGAGATTATTTAAGGCCAGAAACAAAGCTAAGAAACGTCTCTTTAACCAACCCTTTATACCTCAAATAATTGCTGAAACCGCGAAGTCTCCGCAATTCTATCAAGAAGAAATGGACAGACCAGTCCCAAATCCGGTACCTACCACTCGCAATCCCATCGAAATAGCGAATGATAAGGATAGTGCCATTCTCTCTTACCTAGTACCTATGCATGGGGAACTAAACCCAAGCATAATCCGCCCTGAAATTACTGCCAACTCATTCGAGTTAAAGCCAGTAATGTTCCAAATGTTGTCCACTGTGGGACAATTCTTTGGAGTGGAAAATGAGGACCCCCATAACCATCTTAGAAACATCTTAGGAGTTAGTGATACATTCCTTATCCCTGGAGTTTCCCAAGAAGCCTTGAGGCTCTACCTCTTCCCTTACTCTTTGAGGGATAAAGCAAAAACGTGGTTAAACTCATTACCCTCCGGATCAGTTCTCAATTGGACAGACTTGGCGGAGAAATTCCTAGTAAAATATTTCCCACCTGATAGGAATTCTACTTTTCGTGACGACATAATCAAGTTCAAACAAGCTGAAAATGAGTCGCTTCACGAAGCTTGGACAAGGTTCAAGGACCTTCTGCTTAAATGTCCACATCATGGCATTCCATGGTGTATCCAAATAGAGGTCTTTTTCAAAGGATGCAACCCCAGCACAAGGCAAGTGTTAAATTCATCTGCTGGTGGTTCCATGCTTTCCAAAAGTTATAACGAAGCCTATGAGATCCTGGAGAAGATCTCAGCATCTCACTGTAGGTGGTCAGATGATCCAATAGAGCTCAAGATAAGGACGCCCTCAATGCCATGAGTAGTCAAATAAGCGCTCTGACCAACCTAGTAAAACAAATGGCTCAAGCCAATCTCCAAACTAGTGTCAACACCGCCACAACCATGTCAATGGGCACACAACCAAGTCAAGGTGAGACACTAATCTGTGGATTCTGTGGGGAAGGGCACCTGTATGAATACTGCCCTGGGAATCCAGCCTCAGTCTGCTATGTTGGAAGCCAACAGCAGCCTAGGAACAACCCCTATTCTAACACTTACAATCCTGGTTGGAGGAACTGTTGCGTGCTCAATGTGTTAATAAAAGTAAGCAATAAGGAAGAAAGAGCACTCAGAACATGCAAGCATACATGATCTTATAGCAAGTAGTAAGTATTTTTTCATTCGTTTTCCCACAGAGATTTATTTCTAAGCTACTTGTGAAGTATAAAGTTAAGAAAGAAGGGGTGGATTTGAAGGGGTAAAATTGGTTTTTAATTTCCTACTTCTTACCGAATGTCTAAAGGAATGCAACATAAACAAATGCAAGTTGAAATTAGACTCAAAAGACAAGAGACGAAACTAATAAATGAAGAAGAAAACAGCTAAACAGAATGGTAACTTAGCAGAATTGCGGGCACCGCAATGTTTCCGCAATTGTAAAAACAGTGAAAGTGTGTAAAATGGAGAATTAAGGGCTACTAACGACTATCCTATAGGCATTTTAATACGATTCCCAAGCATTGTATCAACTCTCTATGCATCAAACTCACTCTATCTCATGTATCGTCCGATTCCATGCATTAGATTCTTTAGTTTACTCAACTCAAAGTAAGGTCTTAAGCATCTTGTTAAAACAGAAGTGTTTAGTTTGTACTAGGGGAACGCCTATTCCTAGGCCGTTTCCTGGCTACCATGAAAGGCTAGCATGATTATACGACTCTGAACTCTTACTCCTTCCAGAGGTTAGGAGTTCTTTGGACAAAATGGATGGCCAATCGAAATTGCCCGTGGAATGAAGCTTACATACAATCAATGGTTCGAGAGCTATCCTACATGCTTGGTTCACGTTTTTTAGCCTATAGTTCTGTCATTAGCATGCCCCTAAGTGACTTAGCTACTCATGGATATGGGGTAAGTAGAAATACGAGATGAAACAGACATGCTTAGAAGAGGAATGAACTGAAAACAGTAAAGGAAAGCAGTAGAATGCGAAGGCAAGAAACTGTGAGATGAAAACTTGAGATTTGATTACTTCGATTGTTTGAACGAACACGGGAAAGCTTAAAGTAAATAATCCAAAGACAGAAAGCAACGAAATGAAGTAGACTAATCACTAAACCAGAAGCGACAACTACACAATGCTGGAAATTAGAAAGGAAAGACAGAAAGCAGTAAATGGTGCTTGAAAGCCTCGTTGCAACCGCCTCGGCTGAAGGGGATGAAAGAATAGCTTTGCTTGGATGAATCCAATCGGGAGAGAAGATGAATCTTCTCTCCTTCCTATCAGATTGTCGATTCCAACAGCTGAGACTCTCACACCAACAGACGGCAAAGGAAAACACGAAGAAAGATGGAGCTGCGAGAAGACTTCTACGCTTTCGGATTATGTTTGAACCTCCGACTTTGACCCCCTTTTATAGTAGTTTGCAGGTGCGTTTGGGCCAAGGAGAACCATCAATCTTCAACGTCGTATATCAGAATGGATGGAGGAGAAAGAACGAATCCCTGAAATCACGGAAATTAACAGAAAAAGATCAGTCAACTTACGGTTTTCACTTGAATAATTGCGGCTTCAGCAATGTTTTCGCAATGCTGTCGCAATGCAGTTTTTTTTTCATTCTTTTCCTTCGGTTTTTAACCCTTTTCTTTCCTATTGTACATAAGTCATAATTTAGCTACCTTCTTCTAATTCTCATATTTAAGCATAGGTTTAGGCTAAATGCTATCAAAAATACCTAAGAGTGAACATCTTTCTAAGCTAATTAAGTCCTAAAAAGGTCACTTTTGGAGACGTAACACACCCCCAAACTTAAGGTTTTGCTTGTCCTCAAGCAAACTAAGGACTTCCCTAGGCTGCTGTTTCTTCTTCTTTAACCACTTACTGACTCCCCTATATCCCTATCTATAGCACTGCTGTCCTGTGACACACTTCTAAGCTTAAAACTACCCTCTTATCTAGCTTCTTCTGACTTCGCCTGCCTAACACTCCATCTGTTTCCATTAACTCCCTACAACTGATCTTCTTGCTTTTGTCATATCATGCCACTATCCCTAAGGTTTCAAATTCTGCCTAGCTTTACCTCAGACTCAGTACATGCTTCTAGCTTTATTTTTAATGTGTCTAGGATTCCTTAGAGTCATGCCAGTCTTAGTATTAACGGTGGCAGTAGTACTTTTAGAGAATGAGGATCAGAGTTACAACTTTGTACTTAGCTAATTGAGGATCAGAGTTCTTTTTAAATAGGACATCTAAGCCACAAAGTTATAACTCCTAGGTATACATTCTTCTTCCCTATTCTTTTCCCTTTTTCTTACTTAGGTGGGGCCTCTCCTCTGGTTGCCTTTTGATGCAATGCCACTTGTGGGTCACACACTTGGCACTGATTACTTAGCAACCTAAGAGAGACCCCCCTCTTTATTCTATTTTTCATTTTTTTTTTTCAGTTCATCATTTTTTGTAAAGGAGAAGAAGAATGCTTATGTTTCTAAGGGAGAGAGGAATGTTCCTAGGCCTAGGGTGGCCTCCCCCAAACTTCAACTACTCATTGTCCCCAATGAGTGTCTGAGGTGGCACACCCCCAAACTATCCTAGAAGCATCTAGTCTAAGGTAAAACAAAGAGAATCTAAAGCCCTAGGCATAGACAAAACATTCGAACGGCAAATATCACAGCAGTAATAAAAAAAACAGACAGATAAGGGCTTAAAGTTGTGCATGCTGAGCTTTTTAGAGGTTGATTTAAACTAGCAAAGGGTGTCCTATGACACTCATCCAGCATGCTTTTAGATAAGCTATATATGGTAGTCATGATAGCAGCAAAAGATGGAATTTAAACAGATCACAGCCTAGCTAAACAGACAGTCCAAAACATGCTTTCAGTAATAAAAATTGCGGGTACCGCAATTATTTCGCAATCAAGTCAGGGCAGATATAACAGTGATTAAGGCCCCTAAGCATGCTTTTTCCAGTCATTCGAGCTCTCTAAAAATAAAACAAAACTAACCTACCTAGTCAGCTATCATCAGACTATACTACGCAAGATTAAAAACATAAAACTAAGCATCTAAAACAGATCAAAAGTGTACGAAAAACAGCATAATTCACATTGTCTATCAGAAAGCAGAAAATTGTTTTTTTTTCTAAGGGAACAGCAATACTCCCTTCAGTGCAATTCAAACCAGCACTCAAACGTCTTCATCCTCATCTGGTTGTCGTGGTCGTGGAGGCACCCATGGAGTCAGAAGGTTTGTGGGGAAGTCAGGGAAGATACAGCCAAGTTGGTCTGCAACTTCCTTGTCCCGTGCCTGCGCGTAAGTGGCCCATTGAGCCATTCTCTTATGCATATCCATCAGGCAAGCCATGGACAGTGACTGATCAGCAGCCAGCCTATCCAGCTCGAATTCCATGTTCCCCTTCCTCTTCAGCCGTAAGCCAGCAGGTAACTCCAAGTGGCCTGATGATGGAGGGAATGGCCCCATGAAGTCAATGCCCCACACATCAAAGAGCTCCAACTCTAAGATGTAGGTGAGGGGCATCTCATCCTTTCGACTGAGGTTACCTGTTCTTTGGCATTCATCACAGCTGTGGGCATAGTTGTGGGCATCCTTGAAGATTGTTGGCCAATAGTAGCCACTCTGAAATACCTTTGCAGCTGTTCTTTGGCCAACAAAGTGTCCACCATAAGGAGCTGTGTGGCAGTGCTGCAGCACAGACTTTGCTTCAGCAGCTGAAACACACTTCCTTAGCAAGCCGTCAGCACAGGTTCTGTAAAGTGTGGGGTCATCCCATATGAATTTCCTTGCTTCATGAAGGAACCTCTTCTTCTCTTGTCCTCCCTTGAAAACTGGTAATACCTGTGATGCAAGGAAGTTAGCAATGTCAGCAAACCAAGGTTCCTCATCGTTATCACAATGAGTCAAAACAAAGACATGTTCATCAATGAAAGCATCAGAAATTGCGGGTTCCGCAATTGTTTCGCAATTGTGCTGCAACCGAGAAAGGTGATCCGCAACCACATTTTCACATCCTTTCTTGTCTCGAATGTCCAAATCAAATTCCTGCAGCAATAATACCCACCTAATCAACCTAGGCTTAGCATCAGCCTTCCTCATAAGATATTTCAAGGCAGAATGGTCAGTGTACACAATTGTCCTAGTGCCTACAATATAGTTCCTGAATTTCTCACAAGCAAACACTACAGCAAGCATCTCTTTCTCAGTAGTTGTGTAATTACATTGTGCCTCATTAAGTGTTTTACTAGCATAATATACAGGGTGTGTTAGTTTGTCAATCTTCTGTCCTAACATAACCACTACAGCATAGTCACTAGCATCACATAACATCTCAAATGGGAGATCCCAATCTGGCCCTACTATAACAGGTGCTGTGACTAGTGCTTTCTTAAGGGTTGTCCAAGCTACTACACATTCCTTAGAGAAGATGAATGGCCTGTTTAGTTCTAGAAGCTCACACAGAGGCTTGGCTATCTTAGAAAAGTCCTTAATGAACCTTCTATAGAAGCCAGCATGCCCTAAGAAACTTCTAATGGCTTTGACATTTTGTGGTTCTACCAACTTCTCTATGATTTCTATTTTCGCTCGGTCAACTTCTACACCTGCCCTCGACACTCTATGACCTAAGACAATCCCCTCATCTACCATGAAGTGACACTTTTCCCAATTAAGGACTAAGTTAGTCTCTTCACATCTAGCCAGGACTTGTCCTAAATTCTCTAGACAGTTGGTAAAGGAATCCCCAAAGACTGAGAAATCATCCATGAATATCTCTATCATGGACTCATCCAAGTCAGAAAAGATTGCCAACATGCACCTTTGGAAAGTTGCCGGTGCATTGCATAAGCCAAAAGGCATTCTGCGAAAGGCAAAAGTTCCAAAAGGGCAAGTAAAGGTAGTCTTTTCTTGGTCCTTAGGGTCTATAGTAATCTGGTTATACCCTGAATAACCGTCTAAGAAACAATAGTAGGCTCTACCAGCTATTCTGTCTAGCATTTGGTCAATGAATGGTAGAGGGAAGTGGTCTTTTTTAGTTTCTTTATTGAGCTTCCTATAATCCATACATACTCTCCACCCCGTGACAGTCCTAGTTGGAATCAGTTCGTTGTTCTCATTGACTACCACAGTCATCCCACCCTTTTTAGGTACACACTGTATAGGGCTTACCCAATGACTACTAGCTATGGGGAAGATCACACCAGCATCTAACCATTTTATTATTTCTTTCTTTACTACCTCTTTCATAGAGGGATTCAGCCTACGTTGATGATCTACTCTAGGTGTGTGCTCTTCCTCTAGTATAATCTTATGCATGCAATAAGAAGGGCTAATGCCTCTAATATCAGCAATAGTCCATGCAATAGCCTTCCTATGTTGCTTAAGCAGTAATATCAGTTCAACCTCATGCTTTTCACTTAATTTCGAAGAAATGATAACAGGCAGAGTTTCATTACTCCCTAAATATGCATACTTGAGGTGAGTGGGTAGTGGTTTTAGTTCTAAAACAGGTGGATGCTCAATGGATGGCTTTAAAGGATTTAATGATCTATCAGTTAGGTCTATATTCATACATACATGTTGTGGTTTATCTACAGGCATATCCATTATTTCAGATACATTTAAGTCAGCTACATCTAATTGTACATATTCATTAGCATGCTTAGTTAATAGTACATGCTCTAATTGTTCTTCCATTAGTGAGTCAACAATATCCATGCTAGCACAAGACTCAGAATCAGAGGGGTACCTTAAGGCTTTATAAACACTAAATTTCACCTCTTCATCATGAACCCTCATAGTGAGCTCACCTTTTTGAACATCTATTAGTGCCCTACCTGTGGCTAGAAATGGTCTACCTAGCAGGATGGGGACCTCCTTGTCTGCTTCATAATCCAGGATAATGAAATCTGCAAGGAAAATAAATTTGTCAACTTTCACTAGAATATCCTCAATCTTACCTTCAGGGTATGCAATGGATCTGTCTGCTAGTTGTAAAGTGACAGTGGTTGGACGTGCTTCTCCTATTCCAAGCTGGCGGAATAGTGATAGGGGCATGAGGTTTATGCTGGCGCCCAGGTCAAAAAAGCGCTCTGCCCACATGCTTGCCTCCAAGTTCTACAGGTAAGGTGAAGGAACCAGGATCCTTCTCCTTCTTGGGCAACTTGTTTTGGAGTATGGCACTGCACTCCTCAGTGAGGTTTACTGTTTCAAACTCACCAATTATTTTTTTGTTAGTAATAATGTCCTTCAAAAACTTTACATATGAAGGCATAGATTGTAAAACTTCTACAAAAGGAATGTTGACATGCACTTGTTTAAGAATTTCAAGAAATTTGTTAAAGTGCACTTCCTGTTCTTGTTTCTTCTTAAGCCTTCGAGGATATGGAGGTGGTGGCACATATACAGGCACGTCAGGTCGCCTTAGGATTGGAGGAGGCCTTGGAATTTCTTCTATCTCCTCAATAATTGGCTCTAGCCTGGCTCCTGATGTGCTAGTTGGTGGTGGACCTTGGTTTGGCAGAGACTCCAGTGGAGCACTAGACTCAGTGTTCTCTACTCTCTTTGGTGTGTCCTTTGTGTTGCTCACCAAGGGTCTACCACTTCTAAGTTCAATTGCTTGAACTTGTTCTTTACCATCTCTCCTTGGCACCTCGGTGTCAGCAGGAAGTCTACCTTGGGGCCTACTTTTGATTTCATTGGCTAGTTGCCCTATTTGGTTCTCTAGGCTCCTAAGAGTAGCTTGCTGGCTTTGAAGAGTAGCATCATTCTTAGCTATGTATTCCTTGAGTAAGTTTTCTACAGAAGATCCTACAGGTTGGTTGTAAGGTTTTTGATACATTGATTGGTTATGTTGGGGAGTGAAACCAGGTGTTCCACTCGGTCTAGGCTGGTTAGTATTTTGGTTAGCATTTTGTTGGCCACCCCATGACAGGTTTGGGTGGTTTCTCCAACCAGGGTTGTAAGTTTGTGAGTAGGGGTTATTCCTAGGCTGTTGTTGGCTTCCTACATAGCAGACTGAGGATGGATTCCTAGGGCAGTATTCATATGGGTGCCCTTCCCCACAGAATCCACAGATAAGTGCCTCGCCTTGACTTGGTTGGGTGCCCATTGACATGGCTGTGGCGGTATTGGCACTGGTTTGGAGATTGGCCTGAGCCATTTGCTTAACTAGGTTGGTCAGGGCGTTTATTTGGGTGCTCATGGCGCTAAGAGCATCCTTGTCTTGAGCTCTAGTTGGCTCGACTGGATCATCTGACCACCTACAGTGAGATGTTGAGATCTTCTCCAAGATCTCATAGGCCTCGTTGTAACTCTTGGACAACATGGAACCACCAGCAGATGAATTTAGAACTTGTCTGGTGCTGGGGTTGTATCCTTTGAAAAAGACCTCTATTTGGATACACCATGGGATGCCGTGGTGTGGACATTTAATGAGAAGATCTTTGAATCTTGTCCAAGCTTCGTGAAGAGACTCACTTGGAGCTTGTTTGAATTTGATGATATCATCACGAAAGGTAGAATTCCTATCTGGTGGGAAATATTTGACTCGGAATTTTTCTGCTAAGTCTGTCCAATTGAGGACAGATCCAGAGGGTAATGAGTTTAACCACGTTTTGGCTTTGTCCCTCAAAGAGTAAGGGAACAGATATAGCCTCAAGGCTTCTTGGGAAACTCCAGGGATCAGGAATGTGTCACTAACTCCTAGGAAGTTTCTAAGATGGTTGTGGGGGTCCTCATTTTCTATTCCAAAGAATTGTCCCACAGTGGACAACATTTGGAACATCACTGGCTTTAACTCGAATGAGTTGGCAGTGATCTCAGGACGGATTATGCTGGGGTTCAGCTCCCCAGGCATAGGTACTAGGTAAGAAAGTATGGCGCTATCCTTATCATTCACTATTTCGATGGGATTGCGAGTGACAGGCACCAGGTTTTGATCTCTTCTATCCATTTCTTCTTGAGGAGATTGTGGTAACCTTGCGGTTTCAGCAATTAATGGAGGTAATGAAGGTTGTTTAAAGAGGCGTTTCTTGGCTCTATTCCTAGCTCTAAGTAATCTCTCGGGCTCAGGGTTGAACTCTAGATCACTACTTGGAGGCTCATTCATAAACTAACCTAAATGGTACCTGAAAAAGAAATGAAAATGGATCAGTTTCAATGGAAAATAACTTGGTGTTTCAAACTTAACTAACTTCGTTTTCACTTAAATAAATCCCCGGCAGCGGCGCCAAAAACTTGTTGCGTGCTCAATGTGTTAATAAAAGTAAGCAATAAGGAAGAAAGAGCACTCAGAACATGCAAGCATACATGATCTTATAGCAAGTAGTAAGTATTTTTTCATTCGTTTTCCCACAGAGATTTATTTCTAAGCTACTTGTGAAGTATAAAGTTAAGAAAGAAGGGGTGGATTTGAAGGGGTAAAATTGGTTTTTAATTTCCTACTTCTTACCGAATGTCTAAAGGAATGCAACATAAACAAATGCAAGTTGAAATTAGACTCAAAAGACAAGAGACGAAACTAATAAATGAAGAAGAAAACAGCTAAACAGAATGGTAACTTAGCAGAATTGCGGGCACCGCAATGTTTCCGCAATTGTAAAAACAGTGAAAGTGTGTAAAATGGAGAATTAAGGGCTACTAACGACTATCCTATAGGCATTTTAATACGATTCCCAAGCATTGTATCAACTCTCTATGCATCAAACTCACTCTATCTCATGTATCGTCCGATTCCATGCATTAGATTCTTTAGTTTACTCAACTCAAAGTAAGGTCTTAAGCATCTTGTTAAAACAGAAGTGTTTAGTTTGTACTAGGGGAACGCCTATTCCTAGGCCGTTTCCTGGCTACCATGAAAGGCTAGCATGATTATACGACTCTGAACTCTTACTCCTTCCAGAGGTTAGGAGTTCTTTGGACAAAATGGATGGCCAATCGAAATTGCCCGTGGAATGAAGCTTACATACAATCAATGGTTCGAGAGCTATCCTACATGCTTGGTTCACGTTTTTTAGCCTATAGTTCTGTCATTAGCATGCCCCTAAGTGACTTAGCTACTCATGGATATGGGGTAAGTAGAAATACGAGATGAAACAGACATGCTTAGAAGAGGAATGAACTGAAAACAGTAAAGGAAAGCAGTAGAATGCGAAAGGCAAGAAACTGTGAGATGAAAACTTGAGATTTGATTACTTCGATTGTTTGAACGAACACGGGATGAAGTAGACTAATCACTAAACCAATCACTAAACCAAAGTAAATAATCCAAAGACAGAAAGCAACGAAATGAAGTAGACTAATCACTAAACCAGAAGCGACAACTACACAATGCTGGAAATTAGAAAGGAAAGACAGAAAGCAGTAAATGGTGCTTGAAAGCCTCGTTGCAACCGCCTCGGCTGAAGGGGATGAAAGAATAGCTTTGCTTGGATGAATCCAATCGGGAGAGAAGATGAATCTTCTCTCCTTCCTATCAGATTGTCGATTCCAACAGCTGAGACTCTCACACCAACAGACGGCAAAGGAAAACACGAAGAAAGATGGAGCTGCGAGAAGACTTCTACGCTTTCGGATTATGTTTGAACCTCCGACTTTGACCCCCTTTTATAGTAGTTTGCAGGTGCGTTTGGGCCAAGGAGAACCATCAATCTTCAACGTCATATATCAGAATGGATGGAGGAGAAAGAACGAATCCCTGAAATCACGGAAATTAACAGAAAAAGATCAGTCAACTTACGGTTTTCACTTGAATAATTGCGGCTTCAGCAATGTTTTCGCAATGCTGTCGCAATGCAGTTTTTTTTTCATTCTTTTCCTTCGGTTTTTAACCCTTTTCTTTCCTATTGTACATAAGTCCTAATTTAGCTACCTTCTTCTAATTCTCATATTTAAGCATAGGTTTAGGCTAAATGCTATCAAAAATACCTAAGAGTGAACATCTTTCTAAGCTAATTAAGTCCTAAAAAGGTCACTTTTGGAGACGTAACAGGAACCACCCAAATCTTTAATGGGGTGACCAACAAAATACTAACCAAGCTCCTAACCAACCAAGACCGAGTGGAACACCTGGTTTTACTCCTCAAAATAACCAATCCATGTATCAAAAACCATATAACCAACCAATAGGATCTTCTATAGAAAACTTACTTAAGGAGTACATTGCCAAGAATGATGCCACTCTACAAAGTCAGCAAGCTACCCTCACAAGCCTAGAGAACCAAATAGGGCAACTAGCCAATGAACTCAAAAGTAGGCCCCAAGGTAGACTACCTGCTGACACTGAGGTGCCAAGGAGAGATGGAAAAGAACAAGTTCAAGCAATTGAACTTAGAAGTGGGAGACCATTGGTGAGCAACACTAGAGAAACCCCAAAGAGAGTAGAGAACAAAGAGTCTAGTGCTCCACTGGAATCTCTGCCAAACCAAGGTCAACCCTCAACAAGCACATCAGGAGCAAGGCTGGAGCCAATCATAAAAGAGATAGAAGAAATTCCAAGGCCTCCACCCATCCTGAGGCGACCTGAAGTGCCTGCATATGTGCCACCACCTCCATTCCCTCGAAGGCTAAAGAAAAAACAAGAACAGGAAGTGCACTTTAATAAATTTTTAGAAATTCTTAAGCAAGTGCATGTTAATATTCCTTTTGTAGAAGTTTTACAATCTATGCCTTCTTATGTTAAGTTTTTAAAGGATATAATCACTAACAAAAAAATTATTGGTGAATTTGAAACAGTGAATCTCACTGAGGAGTGCAGTGCTATACTCCAGAACAAGCTACCCAAGAAGGAGAAGGATCCTGGTTCCTTCACCCTACCAGTGCTGCTAGGAGGCAAGCACGTGGGCAGAGCTCTTTGTGACCTGGGAGCCAGCACAAATCTCATGCCTCTATCACTAATCCGCCAGCTGGGAATAGGAGAAGCACGTCCTACCACTGTCACCTTACAGCTTGCAGACAGATCCATAGCATACCCTGAGGGTAAGATTGAGGATATTCTTGTAAAGGTTGACAAGTTTATTTTCCTTGTAGATTTCATCATCCTGGATTATGAAGCAGACAAGGAGGTCCCCATCCTATTAGGCAGACCATTTCTAGCCACATGTAGGGCCCTGATTGATGTCCAGAAAGGTGAGCTCACCATGAGGGTTCATGATGAGGAGGTTAAATTTAATGTTTTTAAAGCCCTAAGGTACCCTTCTGACTCTGAATCTTGTGCAAGCATGGACATTGTAGATTCACTGATGGAAGAACAGCTGGAGCATGAATTATTGATTAAGCATGCTAGTAATTATGTACAATTATATTTAACTGATTTAAATATTTCTGAAATAATGGATATACCTGTAGATAAAATACAGCATGTTTGTATGAATAGTGACTTGACTGACAGATCCATGAATCCATTAAAGCCATCCATTGAGCATCCACCTATCTTAGAACTGAAACCCTTACCCACTCATCTTAAGTATGCATATTTAGGAAGCAATGATACTCTGCCTGTTATTATTTCATCCAAATTGAGTGCAAAGCATGAAACTGAGTTAATCTTATTACTTAAGCAATATAAAAAGGCTATTGCATGGACGATTGCTGACATTGGAGGCATTAGCCCTTCCTACTGCATGCATAAGATAATATTAGAAGAAGAGCATACACCCCGAGTAGATCACCAACGTAGGCTGAACCCCTCTATGAAAGAGGTAGTTAAGAAAGAGATCATAAAATGGTTAGATGCAGGTGTAATCTTCCCTATAGCTAGTAGTCAGTGGGTGAGTCCAATACAATGTGTACCTAAGAAGGGGGGATGACTGTAGTAGTAAATGAGAGCAATGAACTGATTCCAACTAGAACTATTACAGGATGGAGAGTCTGTATGGACTATAGAAAATTGAATAGGGAAACAAAAAAAGATCACTTCCCTTTACCATTTATCGACCAAATGTTAGATAGGATAGCTGGTAGAGCTTATTACTGCTTTCTAGATGGTTATTCTGGATATAACCAAATCACCATAGACCCTGTGGACCAAGAAAAGACAACCTTCACATGTCCCTTTGGAACATTTGCTTTTCGCAGAATGCCTTTTGGCTTATGCAATGCACCAACAACGTTCCAAAGGTGCATGTTGGCAATCTTCTCTGACTTAGATGAATCCATGATAGAAATATTTATGGATGACTTCTCAGTCTTTGGTGATTCATTCACAAACTGTTTAGAGAACTTAGGACAAGTCCTGGCTAGGTGTGAGGAGACCAACCTAGTCCTTAATTGGGAAAAGTGCCATTTCATGGTGGAAGAGGGGATAGTCCTAGGTCATAGAGTGTCTAGAGCAGGAGTAGAGGTCGATAGGGCCAAAATTGAAATAATAGAGAAGTTAGTGGAACCTCAGAATGTGAAAGCCATTAGAAGTTTCTTAGGACACGCAGGTTTCTATAGAAGGTTCATTAAGAACTTTTCTAAGATCTCCAAACCTTTGTGTGAGCTTCTAGAGCTGCACAAGCCATTCATCTTCTCTAAAGAATGTTTACTAGCCTGGAAAACCCTTAAGGAAGCACTAGTCAAAGCACCTATTATAGTAAGACCAGATTGGGACCTTCCATTTGAGATGTTATGTGATGCTAGTGACTATGCTGTAGGGGTTATGCTAGGACAAAAGATTGACAAACTAACACACCCTGTATACTATGCTAGTAAGACACTTAATGAGGCACAATGTAATTACACAACCACGGAAAAGGAGATGCTAGTTGTAGTGTTTGCCTGCGAGAAGTTTAGGAATTACATTGTAGGCACTAGGACAATCGTGTACACTGATCATTCTGCACTAAAATACCTTATGAGGAAGGATGATGCTAAGCCTAGGTTGATTAGATGGGTGTTGTTGCTGCAAGAATTTGATCTAGACATTAGAGATAAGAAAGGTTGCGAAAATGTGGTTGCGGATCATCTTTCTAGGTTGCAGCATAATTGCGATAAAATTGCGGAAACCGCAATTTCTGATGCCTTTATCGATGAACATGTCTTTGTATTAGCCCATCGTGATAACGATGAGGAACCTTGGTTTGCTGATATTGCTAACTTCCTTGCCTCGCAGGTACTACCAACTTTCAAGGGAGGACAAGAAAAGAAGAGGTTCCTACATGAAGCTAGGAAGTTCATATGGGATGATCCTACACTCTACAAAACATGTGCAGATGGTTTGCTGAGGAAGTGTGTGTCAGCTGCTGAGGCGAAGTCTGTGCTACAGCACTGCCATACAGCCCCCTATGGTGGACACTTTGGTGGCCAAAGGACAGCTGCGAAGGTGTTCCAGAGTGGCTACTATTGGCCCACGATCTTCAAAGATGCCCACGAATACGCGCACAGCTGTGATGAATGCCAGAGAACAGGTAACCTTAGTCGAAAGGATGAGATGCCTCTCACTTACATCTTAGAGTTGGAGCTCTTTGATGTGTGGGGCATTGACTTCATGGGACCATTTCCCCCATCAGCAGGTAACCTTTACATACTTGTAGCTGTAGACTATGTATCTAAATGGGTAGAAGCCATAGCATGTCCAACCAATGATGCCAAAACAGTCATTAAGTTCCTTAATAGACATATCTTTACTAGGTTTGGGACACCTCGTGCTATAATTAGTGATGAAGGGACACACTTTGTTAATAAAGCTATGGAAAAAGTGTTGGCTAAGTACAATGTTAGACATAGAGTAGCCACCCCTTATCACCCACATTCGAATGGACAAGCTGAAATATCAAATAGGGAGATTAAAAACATACTCGAAAAAGTGGTCAAACCCAATAGAAAAGATTGGTCGTTTAAACTCGAGGATGCACTTTGGGCATATAGGACTGCATATAAGACACCCCTAGGTATGTCTCCCTATAGACTTGTGTATGGCAAAGCATGTCACTTACCATTCGAATTAGAAATTAAAGCATTTTGGGCCTTGAAAGAACTGAATTATTGCGTGACCGATGCGGGAACATTGCGGTCTCTGCAATTACATGAGCTTGAATGGCTGAGACATATGTCTTATGAAAATGCTAAAATGTATAAGGAAAAGACCAAGATTTGGCATGACAGTAGACTTAGGATTAAGGACTTTAAGAAAGGCCAGCTTGTCTTGTTATTTAACTCAAGGTTGAGATTATTTCCAGGCAAACTTAAGTCCAGATGGTCAGGTCCTTTTGTGATAACTAACGTGTTTGTTCATGGTGCAATCGAGATTAGGAACCTGCAGCACGGGCAACCGTTCATGGTTAATGGTGCACGATTGAAGCATTATTATGAGAAAGGAGATGTGAAGACTCTCTCGGCCTTCCTCTTGGCTGAAACTTGAAAATAAAACCGAGAGAGGATGGGTGATCACTGTGCTCGTCCATGCGAGGCTATGCCTTAGTTTATTTTTTGCTATTCTTTCGGTTATTATTTGTGTATGTTTGTGTGTGATTTTTATTACGAATTTGATGTTGATTTTATTTCTTTTAATAGGGGATCAAAAGAGGGAATTAAGGAGATGAATCCAGGATAAAAAAAATCGGGGAAGATATTGGGCCAAATCAAAGATTGAGTTGAGAAAATATTGGCATTTGAAACGAGGAAATCTCCAACGGCCATTTAATGTCGATGGATTTGCTGAATCCGCAACAGAAATAGCCGTTGGGATTTTCATCATTACAAATAGCCGTTGGAATAGCGCTGGCCCGTACGCTTCCTTCATTCACTGAACTTCAAGAAATCTCTCTCCTTCTTCCTCTGCAATTCCTCTTTCCAGATTTCTACGATTCCACCATGGTGCTAACAAGGGCTGAGAGATCTGCGTCCAAAAAGAAGGCCGCTGAAGCAGAGGTAGCTGCGAGAGAGGCACTCCTTGCCTTGGCAGATGCCGAAGCCGCGCGAACCGAACGCCTTCCCAAGCTCCCTGTCCGCAAGAAGAAGTGGAAGGTGGTGACGGAAATCCCTGCTGGGCCATCTGAACCAGCAGGAACGCCCAAGAAGAGGAAGTGGAAGATGGCCGTTGACGACGCAGCGATCAAGAAAAAGACTCCCTCTGTTGAGAGTCAAGAAAGTGGCCGTCCATCCTACGAGACGGCAAGACAAAGCCATTCGCCATCTCCACCAGCGCGAAGCCCTGAGCCTTCTCCATCTCCACAGAGCTCTGAACAAACTCCACCGCCGCAGAGCCCTGAGGCATCACCAGTATCCCAGACGCCTGAGCCTGAAAGTCCAAATGATGAGCATCAAGAATCGGCGCAGGGCGATGATGCAGCTGAGGAAGAGGAAGTTTTCTCTCCTTTGAGGGAAGTCTGCCCCGATAGCCCAGCAAGGGGGGAAGATTCAATGGATGAAACGTTGGGGGACTGCCTCCAACAGATCACCACGAGGGCACGGTTGAGAAAGAAAGCCACCAAGGTTGCCAAGGCCAAACGGCCAAGAGCTTCAAAGAAATCCAAGAAAAGGAAAGCCAGAGGTGAGCCTTCATCGAAGAAGGTTAGTAGTGAGCCCTCTCTGAAGAAGCTAAAGATCGAGGCTGCTGAATCAGCCAAAGCTAAAGATAAGGGGAAAGCCAAGCTGTACCCCGAAGATGAACCTCAAACTGTGAGGTATGTGTCCTCTGATGTCGAGTCGAGGGGCACTGAGTTAAGGAAGAGGGACCTGCTCCATGAGAAGGGGTTCCTTGATGCTCTAGCAGACCTGCCGCAATTCTTGCGCGCAGGGATCACCAATCACGGCTGGGAAGAGCTGTGCAGACCGCCCATCCCCGCCTACTCCAGCATGGTGTACGATTTCTACGCCAACCTGATGAACCCTGAGGATGGCCTGTCTGTGGTCAGAGGAATCGAGGTGGACTTCTCAGCTAAGGCGATCAATGAAGCCTATGGCCTCAAGGGGCAAAAACACACTGACTATGCAAGGATCATTGATGCGCCAACTGAGGCTGTCCTGGAGGAAGCGCTGAGGATCATTGGCCAACCTGAGGCAGCGTGGACGATTTCGCGCAATGGGAAGCACACTCTGATGAGTGCAACCCTGACGGCAAAGGCAGCTGTTACGTCTCCAAAAGTGACCTTTTTAGGACTTATTTATCTTAGAAAGATGTACACTCTTAGGTGTTTTTGATAGGATTTAGCTTAAACCTATGCTTATATATGAGATTTAGAAGAAGGTAGCTAAATTAAGACTTGTGTCCAAAAGGAAAGAAAAGGAATGAAAACCGAAGGAAAAGAGTGAAAAATGCGCATTGCGATAGCATTGCGAAAACATTGCTAAACCAGCAATGTTTCAAGTGAAAACCGTAAGTTGACTGATCTGTTTCTGTTAATTTCCGTTATTTCAGGGATTCGTTCTTTCTCCTCCATCCATTTTGAAGTACGACGTTGAGGATGGATGGTTCTCCTTGGCCCAAACGTACCTGCAGATTACTATAAAAGGGGGTCAAAGTAGAGGGTTCAATCATCATCCGAAAGCGTAGAAGTCTTCTCGCAGCTCCATCTTTTCTCCTGTTTTTCTTTGCCGTCTGTTGGTTTGCGAAGTTTAGCTGTTTGGAGTCGATAATCTGATAGGAAGGAGAGAAGATTCATCTTCTCTCTCGATTGGATTCATCCAAGCAAGGCTGATCTTTCTCATCCTTCAGCCGAGGCGGTTGCGACGAGGCGTTCGAGCTCATTTACCTGCTTTCTGTCTTTCCTTTCTAATTTCCAGCATTGTTTAGTTGTTGTTTCTGTTCTAGTGACTAGTTCATTTCATTACGTTGCTTTCTGTCTTTATGTTATTCATTTGAAGCTTTCCTTTGTTCATTCAAACAATCAAGTAATCTAAAGCGAAATTCAGCATTTCACAGTTTCTTGCCTTTGCGATCTACTGTTTTTCTTTACTGTTTTGTCTTTAAATTCCTTCTAAGCATGTCTGTTTTATCTCTTCTTTCTGTTCTCCCTATATCCATGAGTAGCTAAGTCACATAGGGGCATGCTAATGACAATACTATAGGCTAAAAAACGTGAACCAAGCATGTAGGATAGCTCTCGAAGCATTGATTGTATGTAAGCTTCATCCCACGGGCAATTTCGATTGGCCATCCATTTTGTCCAAAGAACTCCTAACCTCTGGAAGGAGTAAGAGTTCAGAGTCATACACTCATGCTAGCCTTTCAAGGTAGCCAGAAAACGACCTAGGAATAGGCGTTTTCCTAGTACAAACCATAACTTTCTACTTTAACAAGATGCTTAAGACCTTACTTGGACATGAGTAAACTAAAGAATCTAATGCATGGAATCGGACGATACATGAGATTGAGTGAGTTTGATGCATAGAGAGTTGATCCAATGCTTGAGAATCGTGAGTAAATGCCTATAGAGGAGTCGTTAGTAGCCCTTGTTTCTCCATTTTACACACTTTCACTGTTAGTAAAATTGCGGTAGAATTGCTGTTTCCGCAATTCTACTAAGTTTAAAATTCTGTTTAGCTAAGTTCCCCTTCGTTTATTAATCTCGTCTCTTTTCCTTTGAGTTTAACTTTGACTTGCACTTATTTATGTTGCTATCCTTTACATATCCCTTAGGAATTAGACAATTTAAAACCAATTTTACCCCATCAAATCCACCCATTCTTTCTTAACTTTACACTTCACGAGTAGCTCATAATAAATCTCTGTGGGAAAACGAATGAAAAAATACTTACTACTTGCTATAAGATCATGTATGCTTGCATGTTCTGAGTGCTCTCTCTATCTTATTGCTTATTTATTTTAACACATTGAGCACGCAACAAGTTTTTGGCGCCGCTGCCGGGGATTTATTTAAGTGAAAACGAAGTTTGTTAAGTTTGAAACACCAAGTTTATTGTCTATTGAAGCTGATCTGTTTCATTTCTTTTGCAGGTACTAGTTGGGTTAGTTTATGAGTGAGCCTTCAAGTAGTGATCTAGAGTTCAATCCTGAGCCTGAGAGATTACTTAGGGCCAGAAATAGAGCCAAGAAACGTCTCTTTAACCAACCCTCTATACCTCCAATAATTGCGGGAACCGCAATTCCTCCGCAAGTGTCTCAAGAAGAAATGGATGGAATAGTTCCAAATCCGGTGCCTGTCACTCGCAATCCCATCGAAATAGCGAATGATAAGGATAGCGCCATACTCTCTTACCTAGTACCTATGCCTGGGGAGCTGAACCCCAGCATAATCCGCCCTGAAATCACTGCCAACTCATTCGAGTTAAAGCCACTGATGTTCCAAATGTTGTCCACTGTGGGACAATTCTTTGGAGTGGAAAATGAGGACCCCCACAACCATCTTAGAAACTTCTTAGGAGTCAGTGATACCTTTATCATCCCTGGAGTTTCCCAAGAAGCCTTGAGGCTATACCTTTTCCCTTACTCTTTGAGGGACAAAGCCAAAACGTGGTTAAACTCATTACCCTCTGGATCAGTCCTTAATTGGACAGACTTAGCAGAGAAATTCCTAGTCAAATACTTCCCACCTGATAGGAATTCTACCTTTCGTGATGATATAATCAAGTTCAAACAAGCTGAGAGTGAGTCTCTTCACGAAGCTTGGACAAGGTTCAAGGACCTTCTTCTCAAATGTCCACATCATGGCATCCCATGGTGTATCCAAATAGAGGTCTTTTTCAAAGGATGCAACCCCAGCACCAGACAAGTTCTAAATTCATCTGCTGGAGGTTCCATGTTGTCCAAAAGTTACAACGAAGCCTATGAGATCTTGGAGAAGATCTCAGCATCTCACTGCAGGTGGTCAAGTGACCCAGTTGAGCCAACTAGAGCTCAAGACAAGGATGCACTCAATGCCATGAGTAGCCAAATAAGCGCCTTGACCAACCTAGTCAAGCAAATGGCTCAAGCCAATCTCCAAACAAGTGTCAACACCGCCACAGCCATGTCAATGGGCACCCAACCAAGTCAAGGTGAGACACTTATCTGTGGATTCTGTGGGGAAGGGCACCTGTATGAATACTGCCCTGGGAATCCAGCCTCAGTCTGCTATGTTGGAAGCCAGCAGCAGCCTAGGAACAACCCCTATTCCAATACTTACAACCCTGGTTGGAGGAACCACCCAAACCTGTCATGGGGTGGCCAACAGAATGCTAACCAAGCTCCTAACTAACCAAGACCGAGTGGAACACCTGGTTTCACTCCCCAACATAACCAATCCATGTATCAAAAACCATACAACCAACCTGTAGGGTCTTCTGTAGAAAACTTACTCAAGGAATACATAGCCAAGAATGATGCCACTCTACAGAGTCAGCAAGCTACTCTTAGGAGCCTAGAGAACCAAATAGGGCAACTAGCCAACGAACTCAAAAGTAGGCCCCAAGGTAGACTTCCTGCTGACACGGAAGTGCCAAGGAGAGATGGTAAAGAGCAAGTTCAAGCAATTGAACTTAGAAGTGGGAGACCATTGGTGAGCAACACCAAGGACACACCAAAGGGAGTAGAGAACACTGAGTCTAGTGCTCCACTGGAGTCTCTGCCAAACCAAGGTCCACCACCAACAAGCACATCAGGACCAAGGCTGGAGCCAATCATAGAGGAGATAGAAGAAATTCCAAGGCCTCCACCTATCCTAAGGCGACCTGAAGTGCCTGCATATGTGCCACCACCTCCATTTCCTAGAAGGCTAAAGAAAAAACAAGAACAGGAAGTGCACTTTAATAAATTTTTAGAAATTCTTAAGCAAGTGCATGTTAATATTCCTTTTGTAGAAGTTTTACAGTCTATGCCTTCTTATGTAAAGTTTTTAAAGGATATTATAACTAACAAGAAAATAATTGGTGAGTTTGAAACAGTCAATCTCACTGAGGAGTGCAGTGCCATACTCCAGAACAAGCTACCCAAGAAGGAGAAGGATCCTGGTTCTTTCACCTTACCTGTAGAGCTAGGAGGCAAGCACGTGGGCAGAGCTCTTTGTGACCTGGGAGCCAGCATAAACCTCATGCCCCTATCACTATTCCGCCAGCTAGGAATAGGAGAAGCACGTCCAACCACTGTCACTTTACAACTAGCAGACAGATCCATAGCATACCCTGAAGGTAAGATTGAGGATATTCTTGTAAAGGTTGACAAGTTTATTTTCCTTGCAGATTTCATTATCCTGGATTATGAAGCAGACAAGGAGGTCCCCATCCTGTTAGGTAGACCATTTTTAGCCACAGGTAGGGCCCTGATAGATGTCCAAAAAGGTGAGCTCACTATGAGGGTTCATGACGAGGAGGTTAAGTTTAGTGTTTTTAAAGCACTGAGGTATCCTTCTGACTCTGAATCTTGTGCTAGCATGGACATTGTAGATTCATTAATGGAAGAACAATTGGAGCATGAATTGTTGACTAAGCATGCTCATGAATATGTAGGATTAGAATTAACTGACTTAAACATAGCTGAGATAATGGACATACCTGTAAATAACCCTCAGCATGTTTGTATGAATATTGACTTAACTGAAAAATCTTTGAATCCATTAAAACCATCCATTGAGCATCCACCTGTCTTAGAATTGAAACCTCTCCCCACTCACCTCAAGTATGCATATCTAGGAAGTAATGATACTAATTTTACTACTTAAGCAACATAGGAAGGCTATTGCATGGACTATTGCTGACATTAGAGGCATTAGCCCTTCCTATTGCATGCATAAGATTATACTAGAAGAAGAGCATACACCTAGAGTAGATCACCAACGTAGGCTGAATCCCTCGATGAAAGAGGTAGTTAAAAAGGAAATAATAAAATGGTTAGATTCTGGTGTGATCTTCCCCATAGCTAGTAGTCAGTGGGTGAGCCCCATACAATGTGTACCTAAGAAGGGGGGGATGACTGTGGTAGTCAATGAGAACAATGAACTGATTCCAACAAGGACTATCACAGGATGGAGAGTTTGCATGGATTATAGGAAACTAAATAAAGAAACCAAAAAAGACCACTTCCCTCTACCATTCATTGACCAAATGTTAGATAGGATAGCTGGTAGAGCCTACTACTGCTTCTTAGACGGTTATTCAGGATATAACCAGATCACTATAGACCCTAAGGACCAAGAGAAGACAACCTTCACTTGCCCTTTTGGAACTTTTGCCTTTCGCAGAATGCCTTTTGGCTTATGCAATGCACCGGCAACTTTCCAAAGGTGAATGTTGGCAATCTTCTCTGATTTGGATGAGTCCATGATAGAGATATTCATGGATGATTTCTCAGTCTTTGGGGATTCATTTACAAACTGTCTAGAGAACTTAGGGCAAGTTCTGGCTAGGTGTGAGGAGACCAACCTAGTCTTAAATTGGGAAAAGTGCCACTTCATGGTGGATGAAGGGATTGTCTTAGGTCATAGAGTGTCAAGGGCAGGTGTAGAAGTTGACAGGGCAAAAATTGAAATAATAGAGAAATTGGTAGAACCTGATAACTCCATTTTGGAGCTATTAAATGCTTCCTAATTATAGCTAAAGTCCGCTTTCAATTGATTAAATATATCTCTTTTGTAGGAGAAAAGCGGCAAAGAGCTCGTGCGTCCGTTGGGCATGTTCGAGTGCTTAAAGCAGAGTTTTAGCGCCCCGTGAAGAAACGGGCCAAAACTGCCTTGGAGAGGCAAAGCTTCAGCCCCAAACCCGAGAGCCAGCGTCGAGCTATAGCGTCGAGACGCTGGCTCGACGCTGGAAAAACCCGAGAGCAAGCGTTGAGTGATAGCGTCGAGACGCTAGCTCGACGCTGCCCTGGCGTCGAGACCCTGCTTGGCGTCGAGACGCTTTGGAGGAGGCGCGCGCTGGAATTTTATCGCGACAGCGTCGCGACGCTGGCCTTGCGTCGCGACGCCATCGCGAGCGCGCGCGCGGAAAACTTAGGGCACAGCGTCGAGACGCTGGCCTAGCGTCTCGACGCTACGACGATGGCAGCAGCTAAAAGACGATTTTTCTGCACATTTTTTATATCTTCATCTTCTTCATCTCTCTACGGATTTGGACGATTTTGGTCTTCTTCTTCCCCATTTTCTCTCTATTTTCCGTGGAGCTCCGCCATTGTTGGCATGCTTGTGAGCTCCACCACCATTGTAATAAGTAGATGAATCCTTCCATGGGCGTTGTTGGAGCGGGATTGACAAACCGCGCCATGAGCGGCTAAGGTAAGGGTGAACGGTTTGGGAATTTTTTAGGATGATTTTTGTTAGACGTTTTTGACTTTGATAATCTGATTTTAATGCATATTGGTTCTGTTTATTAGCATCTATTTACCTTGCTTAATCCAACGCGCATGTTAAAATACGACGATTGACACTCGGGTAGTTGAGCATGTTGTGTATGTTAAAGAGTAGCGATGCCGTGCCTCTCACTGCTCGACTAAGTAACACAGGTAGATAGAACTAAATCGAAGTATCGGGTCGGGTAGGATAATTGTTGATTGCATACGGCGTTTGCGGGCAATCTACTAGCAATTAGAATTCACGCTCGAATGTTCGTCGCGGTTAGCTAGTGACTGTCTAAATTCATCTTAGGACTGATCATCTTAATGTGAGCTTAGATAACGTGTAATTAGAACTGTGTGGTCTAATTAAAATCCATGGAGTCGGCTACTGTTGCGTGCTCAATGTGTAAAGATAAATAAGCAAGAAAGTAGAGACAGCACTCAGAACATGCAAGCATACATGGTCTCACAGCAAGTAGTAAGTATATTTCATTCGTTTTTTCCACAGAGACTTATGTTTAGCTATTCGCGAAGTGTATTTGTTAAGAAAGATGGGGTGGATTTGATGGGGTAAAATTGGTTTTTAATTATCTAATTTTTGCTGAATGTGTAAAGGAATATAACATAAACAAATGCAAGTTGAAATTAGACTCAAAGGACAAGAGATGGAATTGATAAACGAAGAAGAAAACAGCTAAACAGAATGAAAATTTAGCAGAATTGCGGGGACCGCAATGTTTCCGCAATTAAACAGCAGCGAAAGTGTGTAATTGGGTGAGTTAAGGGCTACTAATGACTATCCTATAGGCATTATTATACGATTCTCAAGCACTGGATCTACTCTCTATGCATCAAACTCACTCTATCTCATGTATCGTCTGATTCCATGCATTAGATTCCTAAGTTTACTCGACTTCAAAGTAAGGTCTTAATCATCTTGTTAAAACAGAAGTGTTTAGTTTGTACTAGGGAAACGCCTATTCCTAGGCCGTTTCCTGATTACCATGAAAGGCTAGCATGATTATATGACTCTGAACTCTTACTCCTTCCAGAGGTTAGGAGTTCTTTGGACAAAATGGATGGCCAATCGAAATTGCCCGTGGGATGAAGCTTACATACAATCAATGTTTCGAAGGCGATCCTACATGCTTGGTTCACGTTTTTTAGCCTATAGTTCTGTCATTAGCATGCCCCTAAGTGACTTAGCTACTCATGGATATATAGAGAGCAGAAATGCGAGATAAAACAGACATGCTTAGAAGGGAAATGAACTCAAAACAGTAAGATAAAACCGTAGCAGCAGAAGATGGAAACTGTGAAATGAAACTTGCGATTTGATTACTTTGAATGTTTGATCGAACAAAGGTAAGCTTAAAGGCAGTAATTCAAAGACAGACAACAACGAAATGCAGTAACTAAAACACTAAACTAGGAACAACAATGATCAAAACTGGAAATAAGAAGAAGAACGACAGAAAACAGTAAAATGGCGTTTGAAAGCTTCGTTGCAGTCGCCTCGAATGAAGGGGATGAAAGGTCAGCCCTGCTTGGATGAATCCAATCGAGAGAGAAGAAGAATCTCCTCTCCTTCCTATCAGATTATCGATTCCAACAGTTGAGACTCTCACTCCAACAGACGGCAAAGGAAAACAGGGAGAAAAAGTGGACTGTGAGAAGGATTCTACGCTTTCGGATGATGACTGAACCTCCGACTTTGGCCCCCTTTTATAGTAGTTTGCAGGTGCGTTTGGGCCAAGGAGAACCATCAATCTTCAACGTCATATATCAGAATGGATGGAGGAGAAAGAACGAATCCCTGAAATTACGGAAATTAACAGAAAAGGATCAGTCAACTTACGGTTTTCACTTGAATAATTGCGGCTTCAGCAATGTTTTCGCAATGCTGTCGCAATGCAGTTTTTTCATTCTTTTCCTTCGGTTTTCAACCTTTTTCTTTCCTATTGTGCATAAGTCCTAATTTAGCTACCTTCTTCTCATTTTCATATTTAAGCATAGGTTTAGGCTAAATGCTATCAAAAACACCTAAAAGTGTTCATCTTCTTAAGCTAAATGGGTCCTAAATAAGTCACTTTCAGAGACTTAACACACCCCCAAACTTAAGGCTTTGCTTGTCCTCAAGCATACTAAGGACTTACCTAGGCTGCTGTTTCTTCTTCTTTAACCACCTACTGACTCCCTTATACCCCTATCTATAGCACTGCTGTCCTGTGACACACTTCTCAATTCAAAACTCCCCTAGCTTCTTCTGACTTTGCCTGCCTAACACTCACCTGCTTTTATTAACTTCCTACAACTGATCTATTTGCTTTTGTCATATCATGCCACTATCCCTAAGGTTTCAAATTCTGCCTAGCTTTACCTCAGACTCAGTACATGCTTCTAGTTTTATTCTTAATTTGTCTAGGATTCCTTAGAGTCATGCCAGTCTTAGTATTAACGGTGACAGTAGTACTTTTAAAGAACAACCTAAACCCTGGCATCACTACATTGGATAAACACTCATCTCCCTAAACAACCCTACGAGTTACAACTTTGTGCTTAGCTAATTGAGGATCAGAGTTCTTTTTAAATAGGACATCTAAGCCACAAAGTTATAACTCCTAGGTATACATTCTTCTTCCCTTTTCTTTTCCCTTTTTCTTACTTAGGTGGGGCCTCTCCTTTGGTTGCCTTTTGATGCAATGCCACTTGTGGGTCACACACTTGGCACTGATTACTTAGCAACCTAAGAGAGACCCCCCTCTTTATTCTATTTTTCATTTTTTTTTTTTTTTTTCAGTTCATCATTTTTTGTAAGGGAGAAGAAGAATGCTTATGTTTCTAAGGGAGAGAGGAATGTTCCTAGGCCTAGGGTGGCCTCCCCCAAACTTCAACTTACTCATTGTCCCCAATGAGTGTCTGAGGTGGCACACCCCCAAACTTGTCCTAAAAGCATCTAGTCTAAAGTAAAACAAAGAGAATCTAAAAGCCCTAGGTATAGACAGAACATTTAAAAGAAAATATCACAGCAGCAGTAATTAAAAAAAAACAGACGGTTAAGGGCTTAAAGCTGTGCATGCTGAGCTTTTTAGAGGTCGATTTAAACTATCAAAGAGTGTCCTATGACACTCATCCAGCATGCATTTAGATAAGCTATATAAGGCAGTCATGTAAGCAGCAAAAGATTGAATTTAAACAGATCACAGCCTATCTAAACAGACAGTCCAAAACATGCTTTTAGTCATGAAAATTGCGGGTACCGCAATTATTTCGCAATTAGATCAGGGCAGATATAACATTGATTAAGGCCCCTAAGCATGCTTTTTCCAGTCACTCAAGCTTCCTAAAAATAAAACTAAACTATCCTACCTAGTCAGCTAACATCAGACTATACTAAGCAAAAGGAAAAACATAAAACTAAACATCTAAAACAGATCAAAATTGAACCAAAAACAGCATAATTCACATGGTCCTATCAGAAAGCAGAAAATTGTTTTTTTTTCTAAGGGAACAGCAATACTCCCTTTAGTGCACTTCAAACCAGCACTTAAACTCCTTCATCCTCATCTGGTTGCCGTGGTCGTGGGGGCACCCATGGAGTCAGGAGATTTGTGGGGAAGTCAGGGAAGATGCACCCCAGTTGGTCTGCAACTTCCTTGTCCCTCGCCTGCGCATAAGTGGCCCATTGAGCCATTCTCCTCTGCATATCCATCAGGCAGGCCATGGATAGGGACTGTTCAGCAGCCAGCCTATCCAGTTCAAACTCCATATTCCCCTTCCTTCTCAGCCTCAGGTTAGCAGGCAGCTCCAAGTGGCCCGTGTAAGCCATCTGCTGCTCCAGGCGCTCGGTGGGGACTCCTGCAAGCAAACATAGCTTGGTTATGGTATTAGGGAAAAACAGTGGTCCCTTACCTTTCTTGGCGCATTCAGCAATGGCCGCAGTGATGACTTCTCCCACATTGATCGTGAGACCTCTCATTATCGCATACACCAGCAGCGATCGGCTCTGGTTGATTGTAGTCTCGTGAGTCACAGGGGACAATCTCCTTCGCACGAACGAAAACCAAACAGCTGCCTTAGCCGTGAGGTTGGCACTCATGAGAGTGTGCCTCCCATTGCGTGACACGGTCCAGGAAGCTTCAGGCTGGCCAATGGTGCGAATGGCCTCTTCCAGCACTGCCTCAGTAGGCTCATCAACGATCCGTGCATAATCTGTATGTGTTTGGCCTTTGAGACCATAGGCTTCGTTGATGGCCTTGGCTGAGAAATCCACTTCTACCCCTCTGACCACAGACAGGCCATCCGCAGGGCTGAGCACATTGGCGTAGAAATCATACACCATGCTCGTGTAGGCTGGATTGGGCGGTCTGCAGAATTCCTCCCAGCCATGGTTGATCACTCCTGCGCGCAAGAACTGCGGCAGGTCAGCAGGTCGGTCGAGGAAGCCTTTCTCGTGCAGCAACTCCCTCTTCCTTAACTCAACGCCCCTGGATTCAGCGTCAGATGAAACATACCTCACTGACTGAGGTTCGTCTTCAGGGTAGAGTTTGGCCTTCCCCTTATCTGCTGGCTTGGCTGACTCGGCAGCCTCAACCTTGAGTCGTTTGAGCGAAGGCTCAGTGCTCTCTTTGTCTGCTGAAGGCACCCTCTTGGCCTTCTTCTTCTTCAGTCTCTTGGATCGCTTGGCCTTGACAATCTTGGCCTTCTTCCTCTTCTTGAGCTTAGCCTTGATATTGATCTGCTTGAGGCATGCCCCCAACGTCTCTTCCATGGAATCATCCTGCCGTGCAGGACTCTCGGCACTAGCTTCCCTTGCAGGCGAGAAGACCTCGTCTTCACCACCTTCCCCACTGCCCTGAGTGGATTCCTGGTACTCCCCATAGGGGAATTCAGGGTCAGGCCGTGGAGGCGTGTACGAATGTGTGGCACTCTGCTCTGCTGTAGGCGTCTGCACGGAATTCGGTGGTGAAGACGGCGTCGCAGGGCTCTGTGCAGGCGGCGATGATGAGAGCTCTGGGCTCTGCACTGATTCAGATGGTGAAGGGTTGTGCGCAGGTGAGGCAGACGGCGACGAACTCTTCTTTGGCGACTCGTGGGACGCACGATCCGTTTCTTGACTCTCCACAGAGGGAGTCTTGGCTTTGCTTGGTTCGGCGGCCGTCTCGACACTCCACCGGCGTTTCTTGGGCGTGCCCGCTGGTTCAGAAGGTCCAGCAGGGATCTCAGTGACGACCCTCCACTTCTTCCTACGAACCGGAAGCTTGGAAAGAGGGCCGGTGCGAACAGCACCATCATCTGCAAGGGTAAGCAGTGCTTCCCTCGCAGCTGCTTCAGCTGCGTCATCAGCCTTCTTCTTGGCTGCGGATCTCTCAGCCCTTGTGGATACCATTGTCGAATCTTGAAGGTCTGGAGAGAAGGATCAAAGATGAAGAGAATCTCAGTTTTCTTGGAAATCAGAGAATGAGAGAATCGTATCGATCGAGCGCCTTCTAACGGCTATAAAGGCAACGGCTAAATCCCAACGGCTCTATTTTGCGGATCCTGCAATTCCAGCGCAATTTTAGGGATTTCTTTTTATCTAAATGGCAAATTTCGCTCGTCCGTATCTTTTATTTGGCTCGATCGTTTCTTGATTTTTAAAGCTGGGATTACTCTCCTTGATCCCCTCTTTCGATTCCCTATAAACACAAATAAAACAAACATTAAATACTTAATTAAAATCACACCACAAAACATACAAATGATAACCGAAAAAAAAAGTGAAAAAAATAAACTAAGGCATGAGCCTTGACTAAACGAGCACAGTGACCACTCGTTCTCTCTCGTTTTTAGTTTCACGCTTCATTCAAGAGGAAGGCCGAGAGAGTCTTCACATCTCCTTCCTCATAGTAGTGCTTCAACCTCGCCCCATTGACCATAAATGGTTGGCCTTGCTGCAAGTTTTTTATCTCTATGGCACCATGAACAAACACATTAGTAATGACAAATGGACCCGACCATCTAGACTTAAGTTTCCCTGGAAATAGTTTCAACCGTGAGTTAAACAACAACACAAGTTGACCCTTCTTAAAGTCCTTAACTCTAAGTCTACTATCGTGCCAAATCTTGGTCTTTTCCTTGTACATCTTAGCATTTTCATAGGCCATATGCCTAAGCTCATCAAGCTCATGTAATTGCAAAGACCTCAGTGTTCCTGCATCTTTTACACAAAAATTCAATTCCTTCATGGCCCAAAATGCTTTGTTTTCTAACTCAAGTGGTAAGTGACAAGCCTTGCCATATACCAGCCTATAAGGGGACATTCCTAGAGGTGTCTTATATGCTGTCCTATAAGCCCAAAGTGCATCCTCAAGCTTGAAGGACCAGTCTTTCCTATTAGGTTTGACTACTTTTTCTAGGATGTTCTTAATTTCCCTATTTGAGATTTCAGCTTGGCCATTTGAGTGTGGGTGATAGGGAGTGGCTACTCTATGTCTAATGTTATACTTAGCCAATACTTTTTCCATAGCCTTGTTAATGAAATGTGACCCCTCATCACTAATGATAGCACGAGGTGTCCCAAACCTAGTAAAAATGTGCCTATGCAAGAAGTTGGTGACTGTTTTAGCATCATTATTAGGACATGCTTTGGCCTCTACCCACTTGGACACATAATCCACTGCCACTAATATGTAGAGGTTACCTGATGATGGGGGGAATGGCCCCATGAAGTCAATGCCCCATACATCAAAGAGCTCTAACTCTAAGATGTAGGTGAGGGGCATCTCATCCTTTCGACTGAGGTTACCTGTTCTTTGACATTCATCACAGCTGTGGGCATAGTTGTGGGCATCTTTGAAGATCGTTGGCCAATAATAGCCACTCTGAAATACCTTTGCAGCTGTTCTTTGGCCACCAAAGTGTCCACCATAAGGAGATGTGTGACAGTGCTGCAGCACAGACTTCGCTTCAGCAGCTGAAACACACTTCCTTAGCAAGCCATCAGCACAGGTTCTGTAAAGTGTGGGGTCGTCCCAGATGAATTTCCTTGCTTCATGAAGGAACCTCTTCTTCTCTTGTCCTCCCTTGAACACTGGTAATACCTGTGATGCACGGAAGTTAGCAATGTCAGCAAACCAAGGTTCCTCATCGTTATCACGATGAGTCAAAGCAAAGACATGTTCATCAATAAAAGCATCAGAAATTGCGGGGTCCGCAATTTTGTCGCAATTGTGCTGCAATCGAGACAGATGATCTGCAACCACGTTTTCACATCCTTTCTTGTCCCGAATGTCCAAATCAAATTCCTGCAGCAATAACACCCATCTAATCAACCTAGGCTTTGCATCAGCCTTCCTCATAAGATATTTCAAGGCAGAATGGTCAGTATATACAATTGTCCTAGTGCCTACAATATAGTTTCTGAATTTTTCGCAAGCAAACACTACAGCAAGCATCTCTTTTTCAGTAGTGGTATAATTACATTGAGCCTCATTCAAGGTCTTACTAGCATAATAGACAGGGTGTGTTAGCTTGTCAATCTTCTGGCCTAACATCACTCCTACAGCATAGTCACTGGCATCACATAACATCTCAAAGGGCAGATCCCAATTTGGTCCTACTATGATAGGGGCTGTGACTAGTGCTTTCTTAAGGGTGGTCCAAGCTACTACACATTCCTTAGAGAAGATGAAGGGCCTATTTAGCTCTAATAGCTCACACAAAGGCTTGGCTATCTTAGAAAAGTCCTTAATGAACCTTCTGTAGAAGCCAGCATGCCCTAAGAAGCTTCTAATGGCTTTGACATTCTGGGGCTCTACCAACTTCTCTATGATCTCAATTTTGGCTCGGTCAACTTCGACTCCTGCCCTCGACACTCTATGTCCTAAGACAATCCCCTCATCCACCATAAAATGGCATTTTTCCCAATTTAAGACTAGGTTGGTCTCCTCACACCTAGCCAGGACTTGTCCTAGGTTTTCTAGACAGTTTGAAAATGAGTCCCCAAAGACTGAGAAGTCATCCATGAATATTTCTATCAT
Organism: Herpetospermum pedunculosum; assembly: GCA_028017165.1. Lineage (NCBI taxonomy): Eukaryota > Viridiplantae > Streptophyta > Magnoliopsida > Cucurbitales > Cucurbitaceae > Herpetospermum > Herpetospermum pedunculosum. The sequence goes on from CM051522.1 coordinate 38,728,264, forward strand.
GGACTCATCCAACTCAGAGAAGATTGCCATCATGCACCTTTGGAAAGTTGCCGGTGTATTGCATAAGCCAAAAGGCATTCTGCGAAAGGCAAAGGTTCCAAAAGGGCAAGTAAAGGTGGTCTTCTCTTGATCCTTAGGGTCTATAGTTATTTGATTATAGCCTGAATAGCCATCTAAGAAACAATAGTAGGCTCTACCAGCTATTCTGTCTAACATCTGGTCAATGAACGGAAGAGGAAAATGGTCTTTTTTAGTTTCTTTATTTAATTTCCTGTAATCCATACACACTCTCCACCCTGTGACAGTCCTTGTTGGAATCAGTTCGTTGTTCTCATTGACTACCACAGTTATTCCCCCCTTTTTAGGTACACATTGGATGGGGCTCACCCACTGGCTACTAGCTATTGGGAAGATCACTCCTGCATCTAACCATTTTATTATTTCCTTCTTTACTACCTCTTTCATAGAGGGGTTTAGCCTACGCTGGTGATCTACCCTAGGTGTGTGCTCTTCCTCTAGTATAATTTTGTGCATGCAATAAGAAGGGCTAATGCCTCGAATATCAGCAATAGTCCATGCTATAGCCTTCCTATGTTGCTTAAGCAGTAAAATCAGTTCAACCTCATGCTTTTCACTTAATGTAGACGAAATGATAACAGGCAGAGTTTCATTACTTCCTAAATATGCATACTTGAGGTGAGTAGGTAGTGGTTTCAGTTCTAAAACAGGTGGATGCTCAATGGAGGGCTTTAAAGGATTCACAGATCTATCAGTTAAATCTATATTCATACATACATGTTGTGGTTTATCTACAGGCATATCCATTATGTCAGATACATTCAAGTCAGCTATATCTAATTGTACATATTCGTTAGCATGCTTAGTTAATAATACATGCTCTAATTGTTCCTCCATCAAGGAGTCTACTACGTCCATGCTAGCACAGGATTCAAGGTCAGAGGGGTACCTTAAAGCTTTATATACGCTAAACTTCACCTCTTCATCATGAACCCTCATAGTGAGCTCACCTTTTTGGACGTCTATGAGTGCCCTACCTGTGGCTAGGAATGGTCTGCCTAGCAGGATGGGGACTTCCTTGTCTGCCTCATAGTCCAGGACAATGAAATCTGCAAGGAAAATAAACTTGTCAACTTTAACTAGAATATCCTCAATTTTACCTTCTGGATATGCAATGGATCTGTCTGCTAGTTGTAAAGTGACAGTGGTTGGACGTGCTTCTCCTATTCCCAACTGGCGGAATAGGGACAGGGGCATGAGATTTATGCTGGCGCCCAGGTCACAAAGCGCTCTGCCCACATGCCTGCCTCCAAGTTCTACAGGTAAGGTGAAGGAACCAGGATCCTTCTCCTTCTTGGGCAGCTTGTTCTGGAGGATGGCACTGCACTCCTTAGTGAGGTTTACTGTTTCAAACTCACCAATTATTTTTTTGTTAGTAATGATATCCTTCAAAAACTTTACATAAGAAGGCATAGATTGTAAAACTTCTACAAAAGGAATGTTAACATGCACTTGCTTAAGAATTTCTAAGAATTTATTAAAATGAACTTCCTGTTCCTGCTTCTTCTTAAGCCTTCGAGGGTATGGAGGTGGTGGCACATATGCAGGTATGTCAGGGCGCTTTAGGATAGGTGGAGGCCTTGGAATTTCTTCTACCTCCTCAATAATTGGTTCTAGCCTGGCTCCTGATGTGCTAGTTGGTGGTGGACCTTGGTTTGGTAGAGACTCCAGTGGAGCACTAGACTCAGTGTTCTCTACTCTCTTTGGTATGTCTTTTGTGTTGCTCACCAGTGGTCTTCCACTCCTAAGTTCAATTGCTTGAACTTGTTCTTTACCATCTCTCCTTGGTACCTCGGTGTCAGCAGGGAGTCTACCTTGGGGCCTACTCTTAAGTTCATTGGCTAATTGGCCTATTTGGTTTTCTAGGCTCCTAAGAGTAGCTTGCTGGCTTTGAAGCGTAGCATCATTCTTAGCGATGTATTCCTTGAGTAGGTTTTCTACAGAAGATCCTACAGGTTGATTGTATGGTTTTTGGTACATTGACTGGTTATGTTGAGGAGTGAAACCAGGTGTTCCACTCGGCCTTGGTTGGTTAGAATTTTGGTTAGTGTTTTGTTGGCCACCCCATGACAGGTTAGGGTGGTTTCTCCAACCAGGGTTATAGGTGTTGGAGTAGGGGTTATTCCTAGGCTGCTGCTGGCTTCCAATGTAGCAGACTGAGGATGGATTCCCAGGGCAGTATTCATATGGGTGCCCTTCCCCATAGAATCCACAGACAAGTGCCTCGCCTTGACTTGGTTGGGTGCCCATTGACATGGCTGTGGCGGTATTGGCACTGGTTTGGAGATTGGCCTGAGCCATTTGCTTAACTAGGTTGGTCAGGGCGTTTATTTGGGTGCTCATTGCACTTAGAGCATCCTTGTCTTGAGCCCTAGTTGGCTCAACTGGATCATCTGACCACCTACAGTGAGATGCTGAGATCTTTTCCAAGATCTCATAGGCTTCGTTGTAACTCTTGGACAACATGGAACCACCAGCAGATGAATTTAGAACTTGTCTGGTGCTGGGGTTGCATCCTTTAAAGAAGACTTCTATTTGGATACACCATGGGATGCCATGGTGTGGACATTTAATGAGAAGGTCTTTGAATCTTGTCCAAGCTTCGTGAAGAGACTCACTTGGAGCTTGTTTTAATTTGATGATATCATCACGAAAGGTCGAATTCCTATCTGGTGGGAAATATTTGACTAGGAATTTTTCTGCTAAGTCTGTCCAATTGAGGACAGATCCTGAGGGTAATGAATTTAACCACGTTTTGGCTTTGTCCCTCAAAGAGTAAGGGAACAGATATAGCCTCAGGGCTTCTTGGGAAACTCCAGGAATCAGGAATGTGTCACTAACTCCTAGGAAGTTCCTAAGGTGGTTATGGGGGTCCTCATTTTCTATTCCAAAGAATTGTCCCACAGTGGACAACATTTGGAACATCACTGGCTTTAACTCGAATGAGTTGGCAGTGATTTCAGGACGGATTATGCTGGGGTTCAGCTCCCCAGGCATAGGTACGAGGTATGAAAGGATGGCGCTATCCTTGTCATTCGCTATTTCAATGGGATTGCGAGTGACAGGCACCAGGTTTTGATCTATTCCAGCCATTTCTTCTTGAGTGGATTGCGGAGACTCTGCGGTTTCAGCAATTATTTGAGGTAAGAGGGGTTGTTTAAAGAGACGTTTCTTGGCTCTATTTCTAGCTCTAAATAATCTCTCTGGCTCAGGGTTGAACTCTAGATCACTATTTGGAGTCTCATTCATAAACTACCCTAAATGGTACCTGAAAAAGAAATGGAAATGGATCAAATCCAATGGAAAATATCTTGGTGTTTCAGACTTAACAAACTTCGTTTTCACTTAAAATAAGTCCCCGGCAGCGGCGCCAAAAACTTGTTGCGTGCTCAATGTGTAAAGATAAATAAGCAAGAAAGTAGAGAGAGCACTCAGAACATGCAAGCATACATGGTCTCACAGCAAGTAGTAAGTATATTTCATTCGTTTTTTCCACAGAGACTTATGTTTAGCTATTCGCGAAGTGTATTTGTTAAGAAAGATGGGGTGGATTTGATGGGGTAAAATTGGTTTTTAATTATCTAATTTTTGCTGAATGTGTAAAGGAATATAACATAAACAAATGCAAGTTGAAATTAGACTCAAAGGACAAGAGATGGAATTGATAAACGAAGAAGAAAACAGCTAAACAGAATGAAAATTTAGCAGAATTGCGGGGACCGCAATGTTTCCGCAATTAAACAGCAGCGAAAGTGTGTAATTGGGTGAGTTAAGGGCTACTAATGACTATCCTATAGGCATTATTATACGATTCTCAAGCACTGGATCTACTCTCTATGCATCAAACTCACTCTATCTCATGTATCGTCCGATTCCATGCATTAGATTCCTAAGTTTACTCGACTTCAAAGTAAGGTCTTAATCATCTTGTTAAAACAGAAGTGTTTAGTTTGTACTAGGGAAACGCCTATTCCTAGGCCGTTTCCTGATTACCATGAAAGGCTAGCATGATTATATGACTCTGAACTCTTACTCCTTCCAGAGGTTAGGAGTTCTTTGGACAAAATGGATGGCCAATCGAAATTGCCCGTGGGATGAAGCTTACATACAATCAATGTTTCGAAGGCGATCCTACATGCTTGGTTCACGTTTTTTAGCCTATAGTTCTGTCATTAGCATGCCCCTAAGTGACTTAGCTACTCATGGATATATAGAGAGCAGAAATGCGAGATAAAACAGACATGCTTAGAAGGGAAATGAACTCAAAACAGTAAGATAAAACCGTAGCAGCAGAAGATGGAAACTGTGAAATGAAACTTGCGATTTGATTACTTTGAATGTTTGATCGAACAAAGGTAAGCTTAAAGGCAGTAATTCAAAGACAGACAACAACGAAATGCAGTAACTAAAACACTAAACTAGGAACAACAATGATCAAAACTGGAAATAAGAAGAAGAACGACAGAAAACAGTAAAATGGCGTTTGAAAGCTTCGTTGCAGTCGCCTCGAATGAAGGGGATGAAAGGTCAGCCCTGCTTGGATGAATCCAATCGAGAGAGAAGAAGAATCTCCTCTCCTTCCTATCAGATTATCGATTCCAACAGCTGAGACTCTCACTCCAACAGACGGCAAAGGAAAACAGGGAGAAAAAGTGGACTGTGAGAAGGATTCTACGCTTTCGGATGATGACTGAACCTCCGACTTTGGCCCCCTTTTATAGTAGTTTGCAGGTGCGTTTGGGCCAAGGAGAACCATCAATCTTCAACGTCATATATCAGAATGGATGGAGGAGAAAGAACGAATCCCTGAAATTACGGAAATTAACAGAAAAGAATCAGTCAACTTACGGTTTTCACTTGAATAATTGCGGCTTCAGCAATGTTTTCGCAATGCTGTCGCAATGCAGTTTTTTCATTCTTTTCCTTCGGTTTTCAACCTTTTTCTTTCCTATTGTGCATAAGTCCTAATTTAGCTACCTTCTTCTCATTTTCATATTTAAGCATAGGTTTAGGCTAAATGCTATCAAAAACACCTAAAAGTGTTCATCTTCTTAAGCTAAATGGGTCCTAAATAAGTCACTTTCAGAGACTTAACAGCTACTTTGGGGCTTCTCTGGTAGTCGTCCGCGTGCTCAATAAACTGTATTCCATGTTATTAGCGTTAAATGATAAGTCGAATTCGTCTAACAATTGATCCCTAGACTCCCAAACCGTGCACACGTTCTCTTCTTATTATTTCTTTCTTCCGTTAGCTTTCATCATTATTTCTCTTGCATGATTAAAACCCCCCGTTACCAATTAATCAATTAAATCCCAATTTCACTAGTAAATTCAATCTTCCTATTCCTTGGATCGACCCTGTTACCACTGGCTGCAAAGCCTTGGTCATAGGCTTTATAAATCGTATTTTGGCAAGCCTCGACAGCTTGAGATTAAGTGGATATTCAAAAATCCGCCCACCAAAATTGGCGCCGTTGCCGGGGAATAGGCAATTGATTGAATTTATGATTGAAGTTCGAATTTGATTTATTGATGGTTGACTGAAAATTTTTTCTGTTTGTATATTGTATGTTTGGAATTTTTGTTTGTGTATGACCCGTTCCTCTGAGGGTAGTTTGCAGTTTATCCCTGAGATTGACAGAGAGGAGCGGCGGTTACGTAGAGAAGCCCGGGAGGGGCAAGGAACGTTTGAAAGAGAAGAAGGCAATCCCTTCTTGGTTGACGAGATGGCGCAAGGTGATGCGCCACAGACGCTTAAGCAACTGGCAGCGCCAGACCTGAACCTGCAGCCTTTGTGCATTAACTACCCCGTGGTAGCAGGTAACTTCGAATTAAAATCCGGTTTAATTCACCAGTTACCTTCCTTTCATGGCAATGCAGGTGAGGACGCGAACAAACATCTGATGGAGTTCCATTGCGTCTGCGCGGGGATGAAGCCCGCAGGGGTCACGGAGGAGCAGATGAATATGAGGGCATTCCCCTTTACGCTCAAGGATAAGGCCAAGGATTGGCTGTATTACCTGCCCTCCGGATCCATCACCACGTGGCAGGATATGAAGCGGGTATTTTTGGAGAAATACTTTCCCGCATCCTTAGCCACCACTCTGCGGAAGAGGATATATGGGATCACCCAGGATGTAGGTGAGTCCCTGCACGAATACTGGGAACGCTTCGGGCGCCTGTGCGCGAGCTTCCCACATCATCAAATTGCCGATCAGTTATTGATACAGTATTTTTATGAGGGGATGACGCCCCATGACCGGCAGATGATCGATGCAGCGAGTGGCGGGGCACTGATTGACAAGACTCCAGTTGAGGCCAAACAGTTGATAGCAAATATGGCCACCAACTCGCAGCAATTCGGTATTCGGGGACAAGGACAAGTGCACAGCGTGGCTCAGAGCCACGAGATGACTGAAATGAGGGCCCAAGTGGCCGAGATAGGCAGCATGTTAAAGAAAATAGTGGGAGGACACCGTGAGGATGCGGAGGTCAACGCGATCGGGGGGTATGCTTCCAACCCAAGGAAGTACGACCCATATGCAAACACTTACAACCCTGGTTGGCGCGACCATCCTAATTTCAGCTATGGGAATAGGGAAGGAAAAACTCGCTTCCAAGGCCAGTCCCAGGATAGGCCTAATTCTTCCACCCAAGCTCAAGCCTCGAGCTCCTCCAGCTCACTTGAAGAGATGGTGAGGACCATCGTGACTAGCACCAGCCAGTTTCAGAAAGAAGCTCGAGAGGAGCTTAATTCTCACAAGGCAGAGCTGCAGAATTTGAACAAGCAGCTGACACAGATGGCGGTGTCTATTAGTAAGATTGAGAGCAAGAGCTCGGGGAAGCTTCCTTCCCAAACTACAGTAAACTCGTGTGAAAACGTGAGTGCCATTCAGCTGCGCAGTGGGAAGTCACTTTCCACCAGAGCTGCGAAGGAAGCCACGGACAGCTTGAACAAGTCCGCCCCGACTGCTCCTGAGACTCAGAATGAGAAAAGAGATGAGAAGGTCAGTGTACCTGAGGATGTTGCCAGAGCACCACTCCCGAGTAGGCTTGCGAAGCCTACTTTGGAATCTGATGATGAGGAGGTCCTGCGAACCTTCCAAAAGGTGATGGTAAATATCCCGCTCCTAGAGGCAGTCAGTCAAGTGCCCAAGTATGCGAAATTTCTAAGGAGCTGGTGCACTACGAAAAGGAAGTCCAGAGGGACTGAGAAAAAGAAGGAAAACGTCTCTGCCATACTCCCACGTTGCCTGCAAAGTGCAACGATCTAGGTACTTTTACTATCCCTTGCACTATAGGTAGTAAAATTGTTCATAATGCCATGTTAGACCTAGGAGCCTCTGTTAATGTTATGTCTTATGCATTGTATCGTGAACTGAATTTAAATGAAATGCATGAATGTAATGTTTCTGTTCAGTTGGCTAATGGGTCGAGCATCTGTCCTAGGGGGAAGGTAGAGGATGTTTTGGTTAGAGTTGGAAATATGACGTTTCCCGCTGATTTCCTTGTTTTAGATATGAATGAAAACTCATCGCATGCTTCGTCCTCCATGTTGTTAGGACGTCCCTTTCTTAAGACCGCTAGGGTCAAAATTGATGTGTATAAGGGCGTTGTTTCTCTGGAGTTTGATGATACTTTGCATGAGTTCTCTTTATTTGGAAAATTTGCTGGAAATGTGTCTGTTTGTGAGCATGATGAGAATGGGAGTCTACCCTCGCGCTTGAGGGATGGTTCCCATGTCTCAGTTAAAATTTCTGATTTAAATATGTCTGATGATAATGATGATTTTTGCACTAACACGTCTGATATTCACGTGCCCGAGGCACGAAGAGTGCAAAATATTTTTCAGGTGGATGGCAGGAAAGGTGTGGCAAAGGACAAGTCTGGATCGTCCCCCGCACCTACAGACTATGGATGAGTCTGTTGAGAGAATACAGTCGAGCAACCGACTTTAAAAATTCTGCGCTTCTCGGAGGCACCCGAGCGATGGACTGTTTTTATGCTTTAGTTTAGTTTTATTGCTTTTTAGATTAATTTAGTATTAATTAGCTTGCTGTTTTTTTTTTAGGAATCGAGGATGAGAAGACAATTTTGGGCTCTGATGCGTTCGTGCGCCGCTTCCTCACCCTCGCCAGCTTCACCAAGAGTCAGGGAAGTGTATTTCTTCTTCCCTTTTACTTTGTTGTATCTGACTGGTTGGCATTGAGGACAATGCCATATTTTGAAGTTGGGGGTGGAGTTAGTCCGATGGATGTGCATGTGTAGTTTGTTGAGCAGTGCTATAAAGATATTGAAGTGCTTGGGACTCTGTTTATTGTTTTCTGACTGTGATAGCCTAGGAAATGCATGTTGGAAATCTGAGCATGTTCATAATCGAGTTTTTGCATGAGTTTTGTGTTTCTTAGGTTCATGTCAAAAATTTTAAAAAATTTTCTGTTGCTCTCTTGCACTTATCGCGCACTTAGCAACCTCTCCCTAGATTCCGTAAGCTTTGTTTATCGCATGTTTAGCTAATTCTCGTTGTCACCCCGAAAGGCACCCTTAGGTAGCTTGTTGCATGAGAGTTAGTGGTTAGTTAATTGAGAAAGCATGTGCTTAGCCTAATGTAAAAAAAAAATAGAAAAGCATGTTTGGTAGAAAAATTCCTCTCAAGGCGCTCCTCCTTCTTATTAGCGCTTAAAAGAAGTGAGCGTCAGTCCTTAAAAACGTGAAGCTTTGGCCAAAGTTTGACGTGTTAGGCAGCTCGAGAAAGAAAGAAAAAGAATGAGAAAATAATTAGGTCTCTTAATTTGCTTCTTTCTCTCGTGTAAGTCAAGTGTAGCTGTTCTTAAACGCTAGAAGTAGGGGGAAAATGGGATGTGCGTTGCATGTAGGTTTTCCGTGTTTACGTGAGTTTAAGAGTGGTTGTCTAGCACACACACACGTTAGGGGGCAAGAGTTAATTTTTGATATGTCCTAGTTAACACATGAACAAATGCTTCCATGATTATTGTTAAGTCTCTGAAAGTGACTTATTTAGGACCTATTTAGCTTAGGAAGATGCACATACTTAGGTGTTTTTAATAGCATTTAGCCTAAACCTATGCTTAAATATGAGAATTAGAAGAAGGTAGCTAAATTAGGACTTATGTACAATAGGAAAGAAAAGGGTTGAAAACCGAAGGAAAAGAATGAAAAACGAGCATTGCGATAGAATTGCGAAAACATTGCGGGAACCGCAATAATTCAAGTGAAAATCGTAAGTTGACTGATCTTTTTCTGTTAATTTCCGTTATTTCAGGGATTCGTTCTTTCTCCTCCATCCATTCTGATATACGACGTTGAAGATTGATGGTTCTCCTTGGCCCAAACGCACCTGCAAACTACTATAAAAGGGGGTCAAAGTCGGAGGTTCAAGCATCATCCGAAAGCGTAGAAGTCTTCTCGCAGTCCATCTTTTCTTCTGTTTTTTCTTTGCCGTCTGTTGGTTTGCGAAGCTCAGCTGTTGGAGTCGATAATCTGATAGGAAGGAGAGGAGATTCTTCTTCTTTCCCGATTGGATTCATCCAAGCAAGGCTGACCTTTTTGATCCTTCATTCGAGGCGACTGCAACGAGGCTTTCAAGCACCATTTACTGCTTTCTGTCTTTCCTTTCTAATTTCCAGCATTGTTTAGTTGTCGCTTCTGGTTTAGTGATTAGTCTACTTCATTTCGTTGCTTTCTGTCTTTGGATTATTTACTTTAAGCTTTCCCTTGTTCGTTCAAACAATCAAAGTAATCAAATCACAAGTTTTCATCTCACAGTTTCTTGCCTTCGCATTCTACTGCTTTCCTTTACTGTTTTCAGTTCATTCCTCTTCTAAGCATGTCTGTTTTATCTTATATTTCTGTTCTCTATATATCCATGAGTAGCTAAATCACATAGGGGCATGCTAATGACAAAACTATAGGCTAAAAAACGTGAGCCAAGTATGTAGGATAGCTCTCGAAGCATTGATTGTATGTAAGCTTCATCCCACGGGCAATTTCGATTGGCCATCCATTTTGTCCAAAGAACTCCTAACCTCTGGAAGGAGTAAGAGTTCAGAGTCATATAATCATGCTAGCCTTTCAAGGTAACCAGAAAACGGCTTAGGAATAAGCGTTTTCCGTACAAACTAAACACTTCTGCTTTAACAAGATGCTTAAGACCTTACTTTGAGTTGAGTAAACTAAAGAATCTAATGCATGGAATCGGACGATACATGAGATAGAGTGAGTTTGATGCATAGTGAGTTGGTCCAATGCTTGAGAATCGTATTAAGATGCCTATAGGATAGTCGTTAGTAGCCCTTAATTCTCCATTTTACACACTTTCACTGTTTTTACAATTGCGGAAACATTGCGGTGCCCGCAATTCTGCTAAGTTACCATTCTGTTTAGCTGTTTTCTTCTTCAGTTATTAGTTTCGTCTCTTGTCTTTTGAGTCTAATTTCAACTTGCATTTGTTTATGTTGCATTCCTTTAGACATTCGGTAAGAAGTAGGAAATTAAAAACCAATTTTACCCCTTCAAATCCACCCCTTCTTTCTTAACTTTATACTTCACAAGTAGCTTATAAATAAATCTCTGTGGGAAAACGAATGAAAAAATACTTACTACTTGCTATAAGATCATGTATGCTTGCATGTTCTGAGTGCTCTTTCTTCCTTATTGCTTACTTTTATTAACACATTGAGCACGCAACAAGTTTTTGGCGCCGCTGCCGGGGATTTATTTAAGTGAAAACGAAGTTAGTTAAGTTTGAAACACCAAGTTATTTTCCATTGAAATTGATCCATTTTCATTTCTTTTTCAGGTACCATTTAGGTTAGTTTTGAATGAGCCTCCAAGTAGTGATCTAGAGTTCAACCCTGAGCCCGAGAGATTACTTAGAGCTAGGAATAGAGCCAAGAAACGCCTCTTTAAACAACCTTCATTACCTCCATTAATTGCTGAAACCGCAAGGTTACCGCAATCTCCTCAAGAAGAAATGGATAGAAGAGATCAAAACCTGGTGCCCGTCACTCGCAATCCCATCGAAATAACGAATGATAAGGATAGCGCCATACTTTCTTACCTAGTACCTATGCCTGGGGAGCTGAACCCCAGCATAATCCGTCCTGAGATCACTGCCAACTCATTCGAGTTAAAGCCAGTGATGTTCCAAATGTTGTCCACTGTGGGACAATTCTTTGGAATGGAAAATGAGGACCCCCACAACCATCTTAGAAACTTCCTAGGAGTTAGTGACACATTCCTGATCCCTGGAGTTTCCCAAGAAGCCTTGAGGCTATATCTGTTCCCTTACTCTTTGAGGGACAAAGCCAAAACGTGGTTAAACTCATTACCCTCTGGATCTGTCCTCAATTGGACAGACTTAGCAGAAAAATTCCTAGTCAAATATTTCCCACCAGATAGGAATTCTACCTTTCGTGATGATATCATCAAATTCAAACAAGCTCCAAGTGAGTCTCTTCACGAAGCTTGGACAAGATTCAAAGATCTTCTCATTAAATGTCCACACCATGGCATCCCATGGTTTATCCAAATAGAGGTCTTTTTCAAAGGATGCAACCCCAGCACCAGACAAGTTCTAAATTCATCTGCTGGTGGTTCCATGTTGTCCAAGAGTTACAACGAAGCTTATGAGATCCTGGAGAAGATCTCAACATCTCACTGTAGGTGGTCAGATGATCCAGTCGAGCCAACTAGAGCTCAAGACAAGGATGCTCTTAGCGCCATGAGCACCCAAATAAACGCCCTGACCAACCTAGTTAAGCAAATGGCTCAGGCCAATCTCCAAACCAGTGCCAATACCGCCACAGCCATGTCAATGGGCACCCAACCAAGTCAAGGCGAGGCACTTATCTGTGGATTCTGTGGGGAAGGGCACCCATATGAATACTGCCCTAGGAATCCATCCTCAGTCTGCTATGTAGGAAGCCAACAGCAGCCTAGGAATAACCCCTACTCACAAACTTACAACCCTGGTTGGAGAAACCACCCAAACCTGTCATGGGGTGGCCAACAAAACTCTAACCAAAATATTAACCAGCCTAGACCGAGTGGAACACCTGGTTTCACTCCCCAACATAACCAATCCATGTATCAAAAACCTTACAACCAACCTGTAGGATCTTCTGTAGAAAACTTACTCAAGGAATACATAGCTAAGAATGATGCTACTCTTCAAAGCCAGCAAGCTACTCTTAGGAGCCTAGAGAACCAAATAGGCCAATTGGCCAATGAACTCAAGAGTAGGCCCCAAGGTAGACTCCCTGCTGACACTGAAGTGCCAAGGAGAGATGGTAAAGAGCAAGTTCAAGCAATTGAACTCAGGAGTGGTAGACCATTGGTGAGCAACATCAAGGACACACCAAAGAGAGCAGAGAACAAAGAGTCTAGTGCTCCACTGGAGTCTCTGCCAAACCAAGGTCCACCACCACCTAGCACATCAGGAGCCAGGCTAGAGCCAATTATTGAGGAGATAGAAGAAATTCCGAGGCCTCCACCTATCCTAAGGCGCCCTGACGTGCCTGCATATGTGCCACCACCTCCATATCCTCGAAGGCTTAAGAAGAAGCAGGAACAGGAAGTGCATTTTAATAAATTCTTAGAAATTCTTAAACAAGTGCATGTCAACATTCCTTTTGTAGAAGTTTTACAGTCTATGCCTTCCTATGTGAAGTTTTTGAAGGACATTATTACTAACAAAAAAATAATTGGTGAGTTTGAAACAGTCAACCTCACTGAGGAGTGCAGTGCCATACTCCAGAATAAGCTACCCAAGAAGGAGAAGGATCCTGGTTCCTTCACCTTACCTGTCGAGCTAGGAGGCAAGCACGTGGGGAGAGCTCTTTGTGACCTGGGAGCCAGCATAAACCTCATGCCCCTATCACTATTCCGCCAGCGGGGAATAGGAGAAGCACGTCCAACTACTGTCACTTTACAACTTGCAGACAGATCCATCGCATACCCTGAAGGTAAGATTGAGGATATTCTTGTAAAAGTTGACAAGTTTATTTTCCTTGCAGATTTCATTGTCCTGGACTATGAAGCAGACAAGGAGGTCCCCATCCTGTTAGGTAGACCATTTCTAGCCACAGGTAGGGCTTTGATAGACGTCCAAAAAGGTGAGCTCACTATGAGGGTTCATGATGAAGAGGTGAAATTTAGTGTGTATAAAGCTTTAAGGTATCCCTCTGACCTTGAATCCTGTGCTAGCATGGACGTTGTAGATTCTTTAATGGAAGAACAATTGGAGCATGTACTATTAACTAAGCATGCTAATGAATATGTACAATTAGATGTAGCTGACTTAAATGTATCTGAAATAATGGATATGCCTGTAGATAAACCACAACATGTATGTATGAATATAGACCTAACTGATAGATCATTAAATCCTTTAAAGCCATCCATTGAGCATCCACCTGTCTTAGAATTAAAACCTCTCCCCACTCACCTCAAGTATGCATATTTAGGGAGTAATGAAACTCTGCCTGTTATCATTTCTTCTAAATTAAGTGAAAAGCATGAGGTTGAACTGATATTACTGCTTAAGCAACATAGGAAGGCTATTGCATGGACTATTGCTGATATTAGAGGCATTAGCCCTTCCTATTGCATGCATAAGATCATACTAGAGGAAGAACATACCCCTAGAGTAGACCACCAACGTAGGCTGAACCCCTCTATGAAAGAGGTAGTAAAAAAAGAAATAATTAAGTGGTTAGATGCTGGTGTGATATTTCCCATAGCTAGTAGTCAGTGGGTAAGCCCTATACAATGTGTACCTAAAAAGGGGGGGGATGACTGTGGTAGTCAATGAGAACAACGAACTGATTCCAACTAGGACTGTCACGGGGTGGAGAGTATGTATGGATTATAGGAAGCTCAATAAAGAAACTAAAAAAGACCACTTCCCTCTACCATTCATTGACAAAATGTTAGACAGAATAGCTGGTAGAGCCTACTACTGTTTCCTAGACGGTTATTCAGGGTACAACCAAATCACTATAGACCCCAAAGACCAAGAAAAGACTACCTTTACTTGCCCTTTTGGAACTTTTGCCTTTCGCAGAATACCTTTTGGCTTATGCAATGCACCGGCAACTTTCCAAAGGTGCATGTTGGCAATCTTTTCTGACCTGGATGAGTCCATGATAGAAATATTCATGGATGATTTCTCAGTCTTTGGGGATTCATTCACCAACTGTCTAGAGAACCTAGGACAAGTCTTGGCTAGATGTGAAGAGACTAACTTAGTCCTTAATTGGGAAAAGTGTCACTTCATGGTAGATGAGGGGATTGTCTTAGGTCATAGAGTGTCAAGGGCAGGTGTAGAAGTTGACAGGGCAAAGATAGAGATCATAGAGAAGTTGGTAGAGCCTCAGAATGTCAAGGCCATTAGAAGTTTCTTAGGGCATGCTGGCTTCTATAGAAGGTTCATTAAGGACTTTTCTAAGATAGCCAAGCCTCTGTGTGAGCTTCTAGAGCTAAATAGGCCATTTATCTTCTCTAAAGAATGTATAGAAGCTTGGAAAACCCTTAAGGAAGCACTAGTCACAGCACCTATCATAGTAGGACCAAATTGGGATCTCCCATTTGAGATGTTATGTGATGCCAGTGACTATGCTGTAGGGGTGATGTTAGGACAGAAGATTGACAAACTAACACACCCTGTCTATTATGCTAGTAAAACCTTGAATGAGGCTCAATGTAATTATACAACTACTGAGAAAGAGATGCTTGCTGTAGTGTTTGCTTGTGAGAAATTCAGGAACTATATTGTAGGCACTAGGACAATTGTGTACACTGACCATTCTGCCTTGAAATATCTTATGAGGAAGGCTGATGCTAAGCCTAGGTTGATTAGGTGGGTGTTATTGCTGCAGGAATTTGATTTGGACATTCGAGACAAGAAAGGATGTGAAAATGTGGTTGCGGATCACCTTTCTCGGTTGCAGCACAATTGCGAAAAAATTGCGGAACCCGCAATTTCTGATGCTTTCATTGATGAACATGTCTTTGTTTTGACTCATCGTGATAACGATGAGGAACCTTGGTTTGCTGACATTGCTAACTTCCTTGCTTCACAGGTATTGCCTACTTTCAAGGGAGGACAAGAGAAGAAGAGGTTCCTTCACGAAGCAAAGAAATTCATATGGGATGATCCCACATTATACAAAACATGTGCTGACGGCTTGCTAAGGAAGTGTGTTTCAGCTGCTGAGGCGAAGTCTGTGCTGCAGCACTGCCACACAGCTCCTTATGGTGGACACTTTGGTGGCCAAAGAACAGCTGCAAAGGTATTTCAGAGTGGCTACTATTGGCCAACGATCTTCAAGGATGCCCACAACTATGCCCACAGCTGTGATGAATGCCAAAGGACAGGTAATCTCAGCCGCAAGGATGAAATGCCTCTCACTTACATCTTAGAGTTGGAGCTCTTTGATGTGTGGGGCATTGATTTCATGGGGCCATTCCCTCCATCATCAGGTAATCTTTACATCCTTGTAGCAGTAGACTATGTGTCTAAGTGGGTAGAGGCCATAGCATGTCCCAATAATGATGCCAAAACAGTCATAAAATTCTTGCATAGGCACATTTTTACTAGGTTTGGAACACCTCGTGCGATCATTAGTGATGAGGGAACACATTTAATTAATAAGGCTATGGAAAGAGTGTTGGCTAAATATAACATTAGACATAGAGTAGCCACTCCCTACCACCCACACTCGAATGGCCAAGCTAAAATTTCCAATAGGGAGATAAAAACCATCCTAGAAAAGGTGGTCAAACCTAATAGAAAAGACTGGTCATTTAAGCTTGAGGATGCACTTTGGGCTTATAGAACTGCATATAAGACACCCCTAGGTATGTCTCCTTATAGGTTGGTGTATGGCAAAGCATGTCATCTTCCATTCCAGTTAGAAATTAAGGCATTTTGGGCACTGAAAGAGTTGAATTATTGCGTGACTGATGCGGGAACGTTACGGTCTTTGCAATTACATGAGCTTGATGAGCTTAGACATATGTCCTATGAAAATGCCAAAATGTATAAGGAAAAGACCAAGATTTGGCATGATAGTAGACTTAGGATTAAAGACTTTAAAAAAGGCCAACTTGTTTTGTTATTCAACTCACGATTGAAATTATTTCCAGGCAAATTGAAGTCTAGATGGTCAGGTCCTTTTATCATTACTAATGTGTTTGTTCATGGTGCCATCGAGATAAAGAACCTGCAGCAAGGGCAACCTTTCATGGTTAATGGTGCACGGTTGAAGCACTACTATGAGGAAGGAGATGTGAAGACTCTCTCGGCCTTTCTCTTGACTGAAACATGAA
Organism: Herpetospermum pedunculosum; assembly: GCA_028017165.1. NCBI lineage: Eukaryota > Viridiplantae > Streptophyta > Magnoliopsida > Cucurbitales > Cucurbitaceae > Herpetospermum > Herpetospermum pedunculosum. The sequence continues at coordinate 38,744,695 of CM051522.1, forward strand.
TTTAGAACGAGAGAGAACGAGTGGTTACTGTGCTCGTTTAGTCAAGGCTAATGCCTTAGTTTATTTTTTGCACTTTTTCCGGTTATCATTTGTACATATGTTGGTGTGATTTTAATTAAGTATTTAATGTTTGTTTTATTTATTTTTGCAGAGAATCAAGAGAGGGGATAAAGGAGATTAAATCCAGCCAAAGAAATCAAGAAGATGTTGAGCCAAATCGAAGATACGGTTGAGCAAAAATTGCAATTTAAATGAAAAAAAATCTCCAGCGGGCCTTAAAGATTGCGCAGGAATTGCGGGATCCGCAAAAATATAGCCGTTGGGATTTTTTTTTTCCGTTTTCTTTATATCCGTTGGAAGGCGCGAGGATCTGTACGTCTCTCTCATCATCTGATCTTCGAGCAAGCTGCGATTCTCTTCATCTTTGATTCTTCTTTCCAAATCTCCAAGATCCAACAATGGTACTCACAAGGGCTGAAAGATCTGCGGCCAAGAAAAGGGCTGATGAAGCTGAAACGGCTGCGAGGGAAGCACTTCTTGCCCTCGCAGATGCTGGTGCTGCACGCACCGAACGTCTTCCCAAGCTTCCGGTCCGTAGGAAGAAGTGGAGGGTCGTCACAGAAATCCCTACTGGACCCTCTGAACCAGCAGGCACACCCAAGAAGCGCCGGTGGAGTGTCGAGGTGGCCGCCGAACCAAGCAAAGAAAAGACTCCCTCTGTGGAGAGTCAAGAAACTGATCGTGCGTCCCACGAGTCGACCAAGACGGGTTCGTCGCCATCTGCATCACCAGCGCACAACCCTTCACCTTCTGAACCAGTGCAAAGCCCAGAACTCCCTTCATCGCCACCTGCACAGAGCCCTGAGTTGTCTTCATCACCTCAGAGTTCTGCACAGACACCTGCAGCAGCACAGAGCACCACGCCGTCTCACACTTCTCCACGGCCTGATCCTGAATTCCCATATGGGGAGTACCAAGAGTCAACGCAGGGCAGTGGAGATGCTGAGGAAGACGAGGTCTTCTCTCCTATGAGGGAAGATAGCCCGGCGAGTCCTGCACAGAAGGATGACTCGATGGAGGAGACATTGGGGGCGTGCCTCCAGCAGATCACCGTCAAGGCCAAGCTCAAGAAGAAGAAGAAGGCCAAGATTCTCAAGGCCAAGCGATCCAAGAAGCTGAAGAAGAAGAAGGTCAAGAGAGCGCCTTCATCAGAGAAGGAAAGCACGGAGCCATCGCTCAAGAAACTTAAGGTTGAGGCTGCGGAGTCAGCCAAACCAACAGACAAAGGGAAGGCTAAACTATACCCTGAAGATGAGCCTCAATCGGTGAGGTATGTGTCCTCTGAAGCTGAATCCAAAGGCATTGAATTGAGGAAGAGGGAGTTGCTGCACGAGAAGGGCTTCCTCGACCGACCTGCTGACCTGCCGCAGTTCTTGCGCGCAGGAGTTATAAACCACGGCTGGGAGGAATTTTGCAGACCGCCCAATCCAGCCTACACGAGCATGGTGTATGATTTCTACGCCAATGTGCTCAGCCCTGAGGATGGCCTGTCTGTGGTCAGAGGGGTAGAAGTGGATTTCTCAGCCACGGCCATCAACGAAGCCTATGGTCTCAAGGTCCAAACACATACAGATTATGCACGGATTGTTGATGAGCCTACTGAGGCAGTTCTGGAAGAGGCCATTCGGACCATTGGCCAGCCTGAAGCTTCCTGGACCGTGTCACGCAATGGGAGGCACACTCTCATGAGTGCCAACCTCACGGCTAAGGCGGCTGTTTGGTTTTCGTTCGTGAGAAGGAGATTGTCCCCAGTGACTCACGAGACTACAATCAACCAGAGCCGATCGCTGCTGGTGTATGCGATAATGAGAGGTCTCACGATCAACGTGGGAGAAGTCATCACTGCTGCTATTGCTGAGTGCGCCAAGAAAGGTAAGGGACCATTGTTTTTCCCTAATACTATAACTAAACTCTGTTTGCTTGCAGGAGTTCCCATCGAGCGCATGGAGCAGCAAATGGCTTACACAGGCCACTTGGAGTTACCTGCTGGCTTACGGCTGAAGAGGAAGGGGAACATGGAATTCGAGCTGGATAGGCTGGCTGCTGATCAGTCACTGTCCATGGCTTGCCTGATGGATATGCAGAAGAGAATGGCTCAATGGGCCACTTACGCGCAGGCACGAGACAAGGAAGTTGCTGATCAACTTGGGTGCATCTTCCCTGACTTCCCCACGAATCTCCTGAATCCATGGGTGCCCCCACGACCACGACAACCTGATGAGGATGACGACATCTGAGTGCTGCTTTGAATTGCACTCAAGGGAGTACTACTGTTCCCTTAAACTAATTTATAAAAAAAAAAATTCTGCTTTCTGATAGACCATGTGAATTATGCAGTTTTTAGTTCGTATTTTGTTCTGTTTTAGTTGCTTAGTATTTAGTTTTTTCAATTGTTTAGTGTAGTCTGATGATAGATGAATAGGTAGGTTAGTTGAATTTTATTTTTGTAGAGCTTGAGTGACAGGAAAAAACATGCTTAGGGGCCTGAATCACTGCTATATCTGCCCTGACCTTATTGCGAAAAAATTGCGGTCACCGCAATTTTTATTACTGAATGCATGTTTTGGACTGTCTGTTTAGCTAGGCTGTGATCTGTTTAAATTCTATATTTTGCTGCTAGCATGACTACCTTATATAGCTTATCTTAAAGCATGCTGGATGAGTGTCATAAGACACCCTTTGTTAGTTTAAATTAACCTCTAAAAAGCTCAGCATGCATAGCTTTAAGTCCTTACCTGTCTGTTTTTTTTCAAATGTCTGCTGATGTAATATTTACTTTTAGAATGTTCTGTCTATGCCTAGGGCTTTTAGATTCTCTTTGTTTTACCTTAGACTAGATGCTTCTAGGTAAGTTTGGGGGTGTGCCACCTCAGACACTCATTGGGGACAATGAGTAGTTTAAGTTTGGGGGAGGCCACCCTAGGCCTAGGAACATTCCTCTCTCCTTTTAGACTTAAGCATTCTTCTTCTCCTAAAAAAAAAAAAAAAAAAAAAAATGTGATAAATAGAAAAAGTGAAAAATAGAATAAAGAGGGGAGTCTCTCTCAAAGTTGCTAAGTAATCAGTGCCAAGTGTGTAAACCACAAGTGGCATTGCATCAAAAGGCAACCCAAGGAGAGGCTCCACCTAAGTAAGAAAGGAAAAAGGGAGAAATAGGGAAGAAGAATGTATGCTTAGGAGTTATAACCTTGTGGCTTAGATGTCCTAATTAAAAAGAACTCTGATCCTCAATAAGCTGAGCACAAGGTTGTAGCTTTTAGGGTTGTCTAGGGAGATGAATGTATATCCAATGAAGTGATGCCAGGGTGTAGTTGGTCATATGAAAGTACTACTGTCACTGGTTTTGTACTAAGACTGGCATGACTCTAAGGAATCCTAGGTAGCTCATAAGTAAAAACTAGAAGCATGTACTGAGTCTGGGGTAAAGCTAGGCAGAATTTGAAATCTTAGGGATAGTGGCATGATATGACAAAAGTAGGTAGATCAGAAGTAGGGAGTTAATAAAAACAGCAGGTGTATTAGGCAGGCGAAGTTAGAAGAAGCTTGATAAGAGGATAGTTCTAAACGTAGAAATGTGTCACAGGACAACACTGCTATAGATAGGGATATAGGGGAGTCGGTAAGTGGTTAAAGAAGATAAAACAACAGCCTAAGTAAGACCTTAGTTTGCTTGAGGACAAGCAAAACCTTAAGTTTGGGGGTGTGTTAAGTCTCTGAAAGTGACTTATTTAGGACCTATTTAGCTTAGGAAGATGCACATACTTAGGTGTTTTTAATAGCATTTAGCCTAAACCTATGCTTAAATATGAGAATTAGAAGAAGGTAGCTAAATTAGGACTTATGTACAATAGGAAAGAAAAGGGTTGAAAACCGAAGGAAAAGAATGAAAAACGAGCATTGCGATAGAATTGCGAAAACATTGCGGGAACCGCAATAATTCAAGTGAAAACCGTAAGTTGACTGATCTTTTTCTGTTAATTTCCGTTATTTCAGGGATTCGTTCTTTCTCCTCCATCCATTCTGATATACGACGTTGAAGATTGATGGTTCTCCTTGGCCCAAACGCACCTGCAAACTACTATAAAAGGGGGTCAAAGTCGGAGGTTCAAGCATCATCCGAAAGCGTAGAAGTCTTCTCGCAGTCCATCTTTTCTTCTGTTTTTTCTTTGCCGTCTGTTGGTTTGCGAAGCTCAGCTGTTGGAGTCGATAATCTGATAGGAAGGAGAGGAGATTCTTCTTCTCTCCCGATTGGATTCATCCAAGCAAGGCTGACCTTTTTGATCCTTCATTCGAGGCGACTGCAACGAGGCTTTCAAGCACCATTTACTGCTTTCTGTCTTTCCTTTCTAATTTCCAGCATTGTTTAGTTGTCGCTTCTGGTTTAGTGATTAGTCTACTTCATTTCGTTGCTTTCTGTCTTTGGATTATTTACTTTAAGCTTTCCCTTGTTCGTTCAAACAATCAAAGTAATCAAATCACAAGTTTTCATCTCACAGTTTCTTGCCTTCGCATTCTACTGCTTTCCTTTACTGTTTTCAGTTCATTCCTCTTCTAAGCATGTCTGTTTTATCTTATATTTCTGTTCTCTATATATCCATGAGTAGCTAAATCACATAGGGGCATGCTAATGACAAAACTATAGGCTAAAAACGTGAGCCAAGTATGTAGGATAGCTCTCGAAGCATTGATTGTATGTAAGCTTCATCCCACGGGCAATTTCAATTGGCCATCCATTTTGTCCAAAGAACTCCTAACCTCTGGAAGGAGTAAGAGTTCAGAGTCATATAATCATGCTAGCCTTTCAAGGTAACCAGAAAACGGCTTAGGAATAAGCGTTTTCCTAGTACAAACTAAACACTTCTGCTTTAACAAGATGCTTAAGACCTTACTTTGAGTTGAGTAAACTAAAGAATCTAATGCATGGAATCGGACGATACATGAGATAGAGTGAGTTTGATGCATAGTGAGTTGGTCCAATGCTTGAGAATCGTATTAAGATGCCTATAGGATAGTCGTTAGTAGCCCTTAATTCTCCATTTTACACACTTTCACTGTTTTTACAATTGCGGAAACATTGCGGTGCCCGCAATTCTGCTAAGTTACCATTCTGTTTAGCTGTTTTCTTCTTCAGTTATTAGTTTCGTCTCTTGTCTTTTGAGTCTAATTTCAACTTGCATTTGTTTATGTTGCATTCCTTTAGACATTCGGTAAGAAGTAGGAAATTAAAAACCAATTTTACCCCTTCAAATCCACCCCTTCTTTCTTAACTTTATACTTCACAAGTAGCTTATAAATAAATCTCTGTGGGAAAACGAATGAAAAAATACTTACTACTTGCTATAAGATCATGTATGCTTGCATGTTCTGAGTGCTCTTTCTTCCTTATTGCTTACTTTTATTAACACATTGAGCACGCAACAATTATACTCGTGTTTAAATTTCAATATGCATGGAGGTTTGAGTTAGAATATATGTAAACGCGTCCTTAGAGTCAATGTCTTTGTAGTGCTTGCTCGAGGACTAGCAATGTTTAAGTTGGGGGTGTTTGATAACTCCATTTTGGAGCTATTAAATGCTTCCTAATTATAGCTAAAGTCCGCTTTCAATTGATTAAATATATCTCTTTTGTAGGAGAAAAGCGGCAAAGAGCTCGTGCGTCCGTTGGGCATGTTCGAGTGCTTAAAGCAGAGTTTTAGCGCCCCGGGAATGCATTGGGAAGAGGGGAACTTGTTCCGTGAAGAAACGGGCCAAAACTGCCTTGGAGAGGCAAAGCTTCAGCCCCAAACCCGAGAGCCAGCGTCGAGCTATAGCGTCGAGACGCTGGCTCGACGCTGGAAAAACCCGAGAGCAAGCGTCGAGTGATAGCGTCGAGACGCTAGCTCGACGCTGCCCTGGCGTCGAGACCCTGCTTGGCGTCGAGACGCTCCGGAGGAGGCGCGCGCTGGAATTTTATCGCGACAGCGTCGCGACGCCATCGCGAGCGCGCGCGCGGAAAACTTAGGGCACAGCGTCGAGACGCTGGCCTAGCGTCTCGACGCTACGACGATGGCAGCAGCTAAAAGACGATTTTTCTGCACATTTTTTATATCTTCATCTTCTTCATCTCTCTACGGATTTGGACGATTTTGGTCTTCTTCTTCCCCATTTTCTCTCTATTTTCCGTGGAGCTCCGCCATTGTTGGCATGCTTGTGAGCTCCACCACCATTGTAATAAGTAGATGAATCCTTCCATGGGCGTTGTTGGAGCGGGATTGACAAACCGCGCCATGAGTGGCTAAGGTAAGGGTGAACGGTTTGGGAATGTTTTAGGATGATTTTTGTTAGACGTTTTTGACTTTGATAATCTGATTTTAATGCATATTGGTTCTGTTTATTAGCATCTATTTACCTTGCTTAATCCAACGCGCATGTTAAAATACGACGATTGACACTCGGGTAGTTGAGCATGTTGTGTATGTTAAAGAGTAGCGATGCCGTGCCTCTCACTGCTCGACTAAGTAACACAGGTAGATAGAACTAAATCGAAGTATCGGGTCGGGTAGGATAATTGTTGATTGCATACGGCGTTTGCGGGCAATCTACTAGCAATTAGAATTCACGCTCGAATGTTCGTCGCGGTTAGCTAGTGACTGTCTAAATTCATCTTAGGACTGATCATCTTAATGTGAGCTTAAATAACGTGTAATTAGAACTGTGTGGTCTAATTAAAATCCATGGAGTCGGCTACTTTGGGGCTTCTCTGGTAGTCGTCCACGTGCTCAATAAACTGTATTCCATGTTATTAGCGTTAAATGATAAGTCGAATTTGTCAAACAATTGATCCCTAGACTCCCAAACCGTGCACACGTTCTCTTCTTATTATTTCTTTCTTCCGTTAGCTTTCATCATTATTTCTCTTGCATGATTAAAACCCCCCGTTACCAATTAATCAATTAAATCCCAATTTCACTAGTAAATTCAATCTTCCTATTCCTTGGATCGACCCTGTTACCACTGGCTGCAAAGCCTTGGTCATAGGCTTTATAAATCGTATTTTGGCAAGCCTCGACAGCTTGAGATTAAGTGGATATTCAAAAATCCGCCCACCAGAACCCCAAAATGTCAAGGCCATTAGAAGCTTCTTAGGGCATGCTGGTTTCTATAGAAGGTTCATTAAGGACTTTTCTAAGATCTCCAAGCCTTTATGTGAGCTTCTAGAGCTAAACAAACCGTTCATTTTCTCTAAAGAGTGTTTCCTAGCTTGGAAAACCCTTAAGGAAGCACTAGTCACAGCACCTATTATAGTAGGGCCTAATTGGGATCTTCCCTTTGAGATGTTATGTGATGCAAGTGACTATGCTGTAGGGGTTATGTTAGGACAGAAGATTGACAAGTTAACACACCCTGTATACTATGCTAGTAAGACACTTAATGAGGCACAATGTAATTACACAACTACTGAGAAGGAGATGCTAGCTGTAGTATTTGCTTGTGAGAAGTTTAGGAATCACATTGTAGGCACTAGGACGATTGTGTACACTGACCATTCTGCTTTGAAGTACCTTATGAGAAAGGCTGATGCTAAGCCTAGGTTGATTAGATGGGTTTTGCTACTGCAAGAGTTTGATCTAGACATTAGAGATAAGAAAGGATGTGAAAATGTGGTTACGGATCATCTTTCTAGATTGCGGCATAATTGCGAAAAAATTGCGGAAACCGCAATTTCTGATGCTTTTATTGATGAACATGTCTTTGTATTGACTCATCGTGATAACGATGAGGAACCTTGGTTTGCTGACATTGCTAACTTCCTTGCATCACAGGTACTACCAACTTTCAAGGGAGGCCAAGAGAAGAAGAGGTTCCTTCATGAGGCAAGGAAATTCATATGGGATGATCCTACACTTTACAAGACATGCGCTGATGGTCTGCTCAGGAAGTGTGTGTCAGCTGCTGAGGCGAAGTCTGTGCTGCAGCACTGCCATACAGCACCCTATGGTGGACATTTTGGTGGCCAAAGGACAGCTGCAAAGGTGTTCCAGAGTGGCTACTATTGGCCAACGATCTTCAAGGATGCCCACAACTATGCCCACAGCTGTGATGAATGCCAGAGAACAGGTAACCTTAGTCGAAAGGATGAGATGCCTCTCACTTACATCTTAGAGTTGGAGCTCTTTGATGTGTGGGGCATTGACTTCATGGGACCATTTCCCCCATCCTCAGGTAACCTTTACATCCTTGTAGCAGTAGACTACGTATCTAAGTGGGTAGAGGCTATAGCATGTCCAAATAATGATGCAAAAACAGTCATAAGATTCTTGCATAGACATATTTTCACTAGATTTGGGACACCTCGTGCTATCATCAGTGATGAGGGGACACATTTCATTAACAAAGCTATGGAGAGAGTGTTGGCTAAGTATAATATTAGACATAGAGTAGCCACTCCTTATCACCCACACTCGAATGGCCAAGCTGAAATTTCAAATAGGGAGATTAAAAACATACTAGAAAAAGTGGTCAAACCCAATAGAAAAGATTGGGCGTTTAAACTCGAGGATGCACTTTGGGCGTATAGAACTGCATATAAGACACCCCTAGGTATGTCTCCTTATAGACTGGTGTATGGCAAAGCATGTCACTTGCCATTCGAGTTAGAAATTAAAGCATTTTGGGCCCTAAAAGAGTTGAATTACTGCGTGACCGATGCGGGAACATTGCGGTCTTTGCAATTACATGAGCTTGATGAGCTTAGGCATATGTCTTATGAAAATGCCAAAATGTATAAGGAGAAGACCAAGATTTGGCACGACAGTAGACTTAGGATTAAGGACTTCAAGAAAGGCCAGCTTGTCTTATTGTTTAACTAACGATTGAAATTATTTCCAGGTAAACTTAAGTCTAGATGGTCAGGTCCATTTATAATAACTAATGTGTTTGTTCATGGTGCAATCGAGATAAAGAACCTGCAGCAAGGACAACCATTCATGGTTAATGGTGCAAGATGGAAGCACTACTATGAGGAAGGAGATGTGAAGACTCTCTCGGCCTTCCTCTTGACTGAGACATGAAAACGAGAACGAGAGAGGACGAGTGATTGCTGTGCTCGTCAATATGAGGCTCATGCCTTAGTTTATTTTTTGCGATTTTCCGGTTACTGTTTGTGTATATTCTTGTGTGATTTTAATTAAGTATTTGATGTTGATTTTATTTATTTTTGCAGGGAATCAATAGAGGGAATCAAGGAGATGAAATCAAGATAAAAAAAAATCGAGGAGATATCAAGCCAAATCAAAGATACGGTTGAGGAAAGATTGGCATTTAAACGCAAAAAAATCTCCAACGGTCACTAGAATTGCGCTGGAATTGCAGAATCCGCAACAAATATAGCCTTCGACGATGGTGCTAACAAGAGTTGAACGGTCGGCGTCCAAGAAGAGGGCTGACGAAGCTGAAACTGCTGCGAGGGAAGCACTTCTTGCCCTTGCAGACGCTGATGCTGCGCGAACTGAACGACTTCCCAAACTGCCGATCCGCAAGAAGAAGTGGAAGGTTGTCACGGAGATACCTGCTGGACCCTCTGAACCAGCAGGCACACCCAAGAAACGCAAATGGAGTATGGCGGTGGCCGAAGAAGCAAGCAAGGAAAAGACTCCTTCTGTGGAGAGTCAAGAAGGTGATCCTCGGTCACACGAGTCACCAAAACAGAGCTCTTCGCCATCTCCGCCAGCGCAAAGCCCTGAGCTTCCTCCATCGCCGCAGAGTTCTGAACACATATCTCCACCAGAAGAGAGCCCTGCAGCATCACCCACTTCCCCACAACCTGACCCTGAATTCCCATATGGGGAGTACCAAGAATCAACGCAAGGCAGTGGGGAAGCTGAGGAAGAAGAGGTCTTCTCTCCTTTGAGGGAAGCCAGCCCTGAGAGCCCTGTGCAGAGGACTGATTCGATGGACGAAATACTGGGGGATTGCCTCCAGCAATTGACAACCAAGGCGAGGTTGAAGAAGAAGAAGGCCGCCAAGGCTGTTAAGGCCAAACGGCCCAAGAAGTCAGAGAAAAAGAAAACCAAGAGGGCGCCTCCATCAGAGAAAGAAAGTGATGAGCCGTCGCTGAAAAAGCTCAAGATTGAGGCTGCTGAGTCAGCCAAACCAAAAGACAAAGGGAAAGCCAAGCTTTACCCTGAAGATGAGCCTCAATCAGTGAGGTATGTCTCCTCTGATGCTGAGTCCAGAGGCGCTGAGCTGAGAAAGAGAGAGTTGCTGCACGAGAAGGGATTCCTCGACGCACCTGCTGACCTGCCGCAATTCTTGCGCGCAGGAATCACGAATCACGGTTGGGAGGAGCTATGCAGACCACCCAATCCAGCCTACTCCAGCATGGTGTATGACTTCTACGCCAATCTGATGAATCCGGAGGATGGCCTATCTGTGGTCAGAAGGGTTGAGGTAGACTTCTCAGCAAAGGCGATCAACGAAGCCTATGGCCTCAAAGGCCAAAAACACACTGATTATGCGAGGATTGTTGATGAGCCAACAGAAGCTGTCTTGGAAGAGGCAATACGGATAATTGGCCAGCCAGAGGCATCCTGGACAGTCTCGCGCAATGGGAGGCACACCCTGATGAGTGCCACCCTCACAGCCAAGGCGGCTGTCTGGTTTACCTTCGTGAGGAGGAAGCTGTCCCCAGTGACTCATGAGACCACCATCAACCAGAGCAGATCGCTGCTGGTCTACGCAATCATGCGAGGTCTCACGATCAACGTGGGCGAGGTCATTGCAGCTTCAATTGCTGACTGCGCCAAAAAGGGTAAGGGACCTCTCTTCTTTCCTAACACAATTACTAAGCTGTGCTTACGTGCAGGGGTCCCAATCGAGCGAATGGAGAGGCAGCTGGCCTACACGGGCTACCTGGAATTGCCTACTGCCTTGAGGTTGCTGTTGCGTGCTCAGTGTAAAAGATAAATAAGCAATAAGGTAGAGAGAGCACTTAGAACATGCAAGCATACATGGTCTCACAGCAAGTAGTAAGTATATTTCATTCGTTTTTTCCACAGAGACTTATGTTTAGCTATTCGCGAAGTGTATTTGTTAAGAAAGATGGGGTGGATTTGAAGGGGTAAAATTGGTTTTTAATTATCTAATTTTTGCTGAATGTGTAAAGGGATGCAACATAAACAAATTAAAGTTGAAATCAGACTCAAAGGACAAGAGATGGAATTGATAAACGAAGAAGAAAACAGCTAAACAGAATGATAAAATGGCAGAATTGCGAGGACCGCAATGTTACCGCAATTGAATAACAGCGAAAGTGTGTAAATGGGTGAATTAAAGGCTACTAATGACTATCCTATAGGCATTTTATTACGATTCTCAAGCACTGGATCAACTCTCTATACATCAAACTCACTCTATCTCAAGTATCGTCCGATTCCATGCATTAGAGTCTTAAGTTTACTCGACTTCAAAGTAAGGTCTTAAGCATCTTGTTAAAACAGGAGTGTTTAGTTTGTACTAGGAAAACGCTTATTCCTAAGCCGTTTTCTGATTACCGTGAAAGGCTAGCATGATTATATGACTCTGAACTCTTACTCCTTCCAGAGGTTAGGAGTTCTTTGGACAAAATGGATGGCCAATCGAAATTGCCCGTGGGATGAAGCTTACATACAATCAATGTTTCGAAGGCGATCCTACATGCTTGGTTCACGTTTTTTAGCCTATAGTTCTGTCATTAGCATGCCCCTAAGTGACTTAGCTACTCATGGATATATGGAGAACAGAAAGGGTAGATAAAACAGACATGCTTGGAAGAGAAATGTGCTTAAAACAGCAAGACAAAACCGTAGCAGAAAAAGGTGGAAACTGTGAAATGCAGAATTGTACTTTGATTACTTTGAGTGTTTGAACGACAAAGGAAAGTTTTGAAAGAAATGATTCCAAGACAGACAACGACGAAATGCAGTAAGTAAAACACTTAAATTAGAACAACAACTAATCAGAGCTGGAAATGAGAAGAAAAAGACAGAAAAGCAGTAAAGGTTGCTTGAAAACTTCGTTGCAGTCGCCTCGAATGAAAGGGATGAGAGGTCAGCCTTGCTTGGATGAATCCAATCGAGAGAGAAAAAGAATCTCCTCTCCTTCCTATCAGATTATCGATTCCAACAGCTGAGACTCCCACTCCAACAGACGGTAAAGGAAAACAGAGAGAAATGATGGACTGCGAGAAGACTTCTGCGCTTCGAATGATGATCAAACCTCCGACTTTGGCCCCCTTTTATAGTAGTTTGCAGGTGCGTTTGGGCCAAGGAGAACCATCAATCTTCAACGTCATATATCAGAATGGATGGAGGAGAAAGAACGAATCCCTGAAATTACGGAAATTAACAGAAAAAGATCAGTCAACTTACGGTTTTCACTTGAATAATTGCGGTCACCGCAATGTTTTCGCAATTCATTCGCAATGCTCATTTTTTCATTCTTTTCCTTCGGTTTTCAACCCTTTTTCTACCTATTGTACATAAGTCCTAGATTAGCTACCTTCTTCTAATTCTCATATTAAAGCATAGGTTTAGGCTAAATGTTATCAAAAACACCTAAAAGTGTACATCTTCCTAAGCTAAATGGGTCCTAAATAAGTCACTTTCAGAGACTTAACACACCCCCAAACTTAAGGTTTTGCTTGTCCTCAAGCATACTAAGGACTTACTTAGGCTTGTTATTTTATCTTCTTTGACCACTTACTGACTCCCCTATATCCCTATCTCTAGCAGTGCTGTCCTGTGACACACCTCTATGTTTAGAACTAACCTCTTATCAAGCTTCTTCTGACTTCACCTGCCTACTATACCTGCTGTTTTTATTAACCCCCTACTACTGATCTAGCTACTTTTATAATATCATGCCCCTATCCCTAAGGTTTCAAATTCTGCCTAGCTTTACCTCAGACTCAGTACATGCTTCTAGCTTTATTTTTAATGTGTCTAGGATTCCTTAGAGTCATGCCAGTCTTAGTATTAACGGTGACAGTAGTACTTTTAAAGAACAACCTAAACCTTGGCATCACTACATTGGATAAACACTCATCTCCCTAAACAACCCTACGAGTTACAACTTTGTGCTTAGCTAATTGAGGATCAGAGTTCTTTTTAAATAGGACACCTAAGCCACAAAGTTATAACTTGTAGGTCTACATTCTTCTTCCCTATTCTTTTCCTTTTTTCTTACTTAGGTGGGGCCTCTCCTTTGGTTGCCTTTTGATGCAATGCCACTTGTGGGTCACACACTTGGCACTGATTACTCAGCAACCTAAGAGAGACACCCCTCTTTATTCTATTTTTCATTTTTTTTTTTTCAGCTCGTCATTTTTTTTGTAAAGGAGAAGAAGAATGCTTATGCTTTAAGGGAGAGAGGAATGTTCCTAGGCCTAGGGTGGCCTCCCCCGAACTTAAACTACTCATTGTCCCCAATGAGTGTCTGAGGTGGCACACCCCCAAACTTGTCCTAGAAGCATCTAGTCTAGGGTAAAACAAAGAGAATCTAAAAGCCCTAGGTATAGACAGAACATTTAAAAGAAAATATCACAGCAGCAGTAATTAAAAAAAAACAGACAGTTAAGGGCTTAAAGCTGTGCATGCTGAGCTTTTTAGAGGTCGATTTAAACTATCAAAGGGTGTACTATGACACTCATCCAGCACGCATTTAGATAAGCTATATAAGGCAGTCATGTTAGCAGGAAAAGATAGAATTTAAACAGATCACAGCCTAGCTAAACAGATAGTCCAAAACATGCTTTTAGTCATGAAAATTGCGGGTACCGCAATTATTTCGCAATTAGATTAGGGCAGATATAACATTGATTAAGGCCCCTAAGCATGCTTTTTCCAGTCACTCAAGCTTCCTAAAAATAAAACTAAACTATCCTACCTAGTCAGCTAACATCAGACTATACTAAGCAAAAGGAAAAACATAAAACTAAACATCTAAAACAGATCAAAATTGAACCAAAAACAGCATAATTCACATGGTCCTATCAGAAAGCAGAAAATTATTTTTTTTTTCTAAGGGCACAGCAATACTCCCTTTAGTGCACTTCAAACCAGCACTTAAACTTCTTCATCCTCATCTGGTTGCCGTGGTCTTGGGGGCACCCATGGAGTTAGAAGATTGGTAGGGAACTCAGGGAAGAGGCACCCCAGCTGGTCTGCAACTTCCTTGTCCCTCGCCTGCGCATAAGTGGCCCATTGAGCCATTCTTCTCTGCATATCCATTAAGCAGGCCATGGATAGAGACTGTTCAGCAGCCAGCCTATCCAGTTCAAACTCCATATTCCCTTTTCTTCTCAGCCTCAGGTTAGCAGGCAGCTCCAAATGGCCTGTGTACGCCATTTGCTGCTCCAAACGCTCGGTGGGGACTCCTGCAAGCAAACATAGCTTGGTTATGGTATTAGGGAAAAACAGTGGTCCCTTACCTTTCTTGGCGCATTCAGCAATAGCCGCAGTGATGACTTCTCCCACGTTAATCGTGAGACCTCTCATGATCGCATACACCAGCAGCGATCGGCTCTGGTTTATTGTTGTCTCGTGAGTCACCGGGGACAATCTCCTTCGCACGAACGAAAACCAAACAGCTGCCTTAGCCGTGAGGTTGGCACTCATGAGAGTGTGCCTCCCATTGCGTGACACGGTCCAAGAAGCTTCAGGCTGGCCAATAGTCCGAATGGCCTCTTCCAAAACTGCCTCAGTAGGCTCATCGACAATCCGTGCATAATCTGTATGAGTTTGGCCCTTGAGACCAAAGGCTTCATTGATGGCCTTGGCTGAGAAATCTACTTCTACCCCTTTGACCACAGACAGGCCATCCTCAGGGCTGAGCACATTGGCGTAGAAATCATACACCATGCTCGTGTATGCTGGATTAGGCGGTCTGCAGAACTCCTCCCAGCCGTGGTTGATCACCCCTGCGCGCAAGAACTGCGGCAGGTGTCGGGTCAGAACTCTGAGGTGCTGGAGACAACTCGGAGCTCTGTGCAGGCGGTGACGACTCTGCGCTTGGCACTGGTTCAGATGGTGAGGGGCTGTGCGCAGGTGATGCGGATGGCGACGAACCTTCTTTGGCTGACTCGTGGGATGCACGATCAGTTTCTTGACTCTCCACAGAGGGAGTCTTTGCTGTGCTTGGTTCGGCGGCCATCTCGACACTCCACCGGCGTTTCTTAGGCGTGCCCACTGGCTCAGATGGTCCAGCAGGGATTTCAGTGACAACCCTCCACTTCTTCCTACGGATAGGAAGCTTAGGAAGAGGTCCGGTGCGAACGGCACCATCATCTGCAAGGGTGAGCAGTGCTTCCCTCGCAGCCGCTTCAGCTGCGTCATCAGCCTTCTTCTTGGCTGCGGATCTTTCAGCCCGTGTGGACACCATTGTTGAATCTTGGTGATCTTGAGAGTAGAATCAAAGATGAAAAGAATCGCAGAGTTCTTGGAAATCAGAGAATGAGAGAATCGTATCGATCGAGCGCTTTCCAACGGATATAAAGGCAACGGAAAAATCCCAACGGCTCTTTTATGCGAATCCAGCAATTCCAGCGCAATTCCAGGGATATTTTTTCATCAAAATCTCAAACTTTGCTCGTCCGTATCTTTTATTTGGCTCAACCGTTTCTTGATTTTAAAAGCTGGATTTACTCTCCTTGATCCCCTCTTTCGAATCCCTGCAAAAACAAATAAAAAAAACATTAAATACGCAATTAAAATCACACCACAAAACATACAAACGATAATCGGAAAAACAGAAAAAATAAACTAAGGCATTGGCCTTGACTAAACGAGCACAGTAACCACTCGTTCTCTCTCGTTTTTAACTTCATGTTTCACGCAAGAGGAAGGCCGAGAGAGTCTTCACATCTCCTTCCTCATAGTAGTGCTTCAATCTAGCACCATTTACCATAAAAGGTTGTCCTTGCTGCAAGTTCTTTATCTCTATCGCACCATGAACAAAGACATTAGTAATAACAAATGGACCCGACCATCTGGACTTTAGTTTGCCTGGAAATATCTTTAAACGTGAGTTGAATAATAGGACAAGTTGGCCTTTCCTAAAGTCTTTGATCCTAAGTCTACTGTCGTGCCATATTTTGGTCTTTTCTTTATACATTTTGGCATTCTCATAGGCCATATGCCTAAGCTCATCAAGTTCATGTAGCTGCAAAGACCTCAGTGTCCCCGCATCCTTTACACAAAAATTCAATTCCTTCATGGCCCAAAATGCTTTGTTTTCTAACTCAAGTGGTAAGTGACAAGCCTTGCCATATACCAGCCTATAAGGAGACATACCTAGAGGTGTCTTATATGCTGTCCTATAAGCCCAAAGTGCATCCTCAAGCTTAAATGACCAGTCTTTTCTATTAGGTTTGACTACCTTTTCTAGGATGTTCTTAATTTCCCTATTTGAAATTTCAGCCTGACCATTTGAGTGTGGGTGGTAGGGAGTGGCTACTCTATGTCTAATGTTATATTTAGCCAATACTTTCTCCATAGCCTTATTAATGAAATGTGACCCCTCATCACTAATGATAGCACGAGGAGTCCCAAATCTAGTGAAAATGTGCCTATGCAAGAAGTTGGTGACTGTTTTAGCATCATTATTAGGACATGCTTTGGCCTCTACCCACTTGGACACATAATCCACTGCCACTAATATGTACAGGTTACCTGATGATGGAGGGAATGGTCCCATGAAGTCAATGCCCCACACATCAAAGAGCTCCAACTCTAAAATGTACGTGAGGGGCATCTCATCCTTGCGACTGAGGTTACCTGTCCTTTGGCACTCATCACAGCTGTGGGCATAGTTGTGGGCATCCTTGAAGATTGTTGGCCAATAGTAGCCACTCTGAAATACCTTCGCAGCTGTTCTTTGACCACCAAAGTGTCCACCATAAGGAGATGAGTGACAGTGCTGCAGCACAGACTTCGCTTCAGCAGCTGAAACACATTTCCTTAGCAAGCCATCAGCACAGGTTCTGTAAAGTGTGGGGTCATCCTAGATGAATTTCCTTGCTTCATGAAGGAACCTCTTCTTCTCTTGTCCTCCCTTGAACACTGGTAATACCTGTGATGCACGGAAGTTAGCAATGTCAGCAAACTAAGGTTCCTCATCGTTATCACGATGAGCCAAAGCAAAGACATGTTCATCAATAAAAGCATCAGAAATTGCGGTCTCCGCAATTTTTTCGCAATTGTGCTGCAATCGAGACAGGTGATCTGCAACCACATTTTCACATCCTTTCTTGTCCCGAATGTCCAAATCAAATTCCTGCAGCAATAACACCCATCTAATCAATCTAGGCTTGGCATCAGCCTTTCTCATAAGATATTTCAAGGCAGAATGGTCAGTGTAAACAATTGTCCTAGTGCCTACAATATAGTTTCTGAATTTTTCGCAAGCAAACACTACAGCAAGCATCTCTTTTTCAGTAGTTGTATAATTACATTGAGCCTCATTCAAGGTCTTACTAGCATAATAGACAGGGTGTGTTAGCTTGTCAATCTTTTGTCCTAACATGACTCCTACAACATAGTCACTGGCATCACATAACATCTCAAAGGGAAGATCCCAATTTGGTCCTACTATGATAGGGGCTGTGACTAGTGCTTTCTTAAGGGTGGTCCAAGCTACTACACATTCCTTAGAGAAGATGAAGGGTCTATTTAGCTCTAATAGCTCACACAGAGGCTTGGCTATCTTAGAAAAGTCCTTAATGAACCTTCTGTAGAAGCCAGCATGCCCTAAGAAGCTTCTAATGGCTTTGACATTCTGGGGCTCTACCAACTTCTCTATTGTCTCTATCTTGGCCCGATCAACTTCTACACCTGCCCTTGACACTCTGTGTCCTAAGACAATCCCCTCATCTACCATAAAATGGCATTTTTCCCAATTTAGGACTAGGTTGGTCTCCTCACACCTAGCCAGGACTTGTCTTAAGTTTTCTAGACAGGTTTTAAATGAATCCCCAAAAACTGAGAAGTCATCCATGAATATTTCTATCATGGACTCATCCAACTCGGAGAAGATTGCCATCATGCACCTTTGGAAAGTTGCCGGTGCATTGCATAAGCCAAAAGGCATTCTGCGGAAGGCAAACGTTCCAAAAGGGCAAGTGAAGGTGGTCTTCTCTTGATCCTTAGGGTCTATAGTAATTTGATTATAGCCTGAATAGCCATCTAAGAAGCAATAGTAGGCTCTACCAGCTATTCTGTCTAGCATCTGGTCAATGAACGGTATAGGGAAATGGTCTTTTTTAGTCTCTTTATTTAATTTTCTGTAATCCATACACACTCTCCACCCTGTGACAGTCCTTGTTGGAATCAGTTCGTTGTTCTCATTGACTACCACAGTTATTCCCCCCTTTTTAGGTACACATTGGATGGGGCTCACCCACTGGCTACTAGCTATTGGGAAGATCACTCCAGCATCTAACCATTTTATTATTTCTTTCTTCACTACCTCTTTCATAGAGGGGTTTAACCTACGCTGGTGATCTACCCTAGGTGTGTGCTCTTCCTCTAGTATAATTTTGTGCATGCAATAAGAAGGGCTAATGCCTCGAATATCAGCAATAGTCCATGCTATAGCCTTCCTATGTTGCTTAAGCAGTAAAATTAATTCACCCTCATGCTGTTCACTTAGTTTAGAAGAAATAATTACAGGCAGTGTATCATTATTTCCTAAATATGCATATTTGAGGTGAGTGGGTAGTGGTTTAAGTTCTAAAACAGGTGGATGCTCAATGGAGGGCTTCAAAGGATTTACAGTTCTATCAGTTAAATCTATATTCATACATACATGCTGTGGGTTATCTACAGGCATATCCATTATGTCAGATATATTTAAGTCAGCTATATCTAATCCTACATATTCATTGGCATGTTTGGTTACTAATACATGTTCTAATTGTTCTTCCATTAAAGAATCAATAACGTCCATGCTAGCACAGGATTCAAGGTCAGAGGGGTACCTTAAAGCTTTATATACACTAAACTTTACCTCTTCATCATGAACCCTCATAGTAAGCTCACCTTTTTGGACGTCTATAAGTGCCCTACCTGTGGCTAGAAATGGTCTACCTAGCAGGATGGGGACTTCCTTGTCTGCCTCATAGTCCAGGACAATGAAATCTGCAAGGAAAATAAATTTGTCAACTTTAACTAGAATATCCTCAATCTTACCTTCTGGATATGCGATGGATCTGTCTGCTAGTTGTAAAGTGACTGTGGTTGGACGTGCTTCTCCCATTCCCAACTGGCGGAATAGGGACAGGGGCATGAGATTTATGCTGGCGCCTAGGTCACAAAGCGCTCTGCCCACGTGCTTGCCTCCAAGTTCTACAGGTAAGGTGAAGGAACCAGGATCCTTCTCCTTCTTGGGCAGCTTGTTCTGGAGGATGGCACTGCACTCCTCGGTGAGGTTTACTGTTTCAAACTCACCAATTATTTTTTTGTTAGTAATAATGTCCTTCAAAAACTTTACATAAGAAGGCATAGACTGTAAAACTTCAACAAAAGGAATGTTAACATGCACTTGCTTAAGTATTTCTAAGAATTTATTAAAATGAACTTCCTGTTCTTGCTTCTTTTTAAGCCTTCGAGGGTATGGAGGTGGTGGCACATATGCAGGTATGTCAGGGCGCTTTAGGATAGGTGGAGGCCTTGGAATTTCTTCTACCTCCTCAATAATTGGTTCTAGCCTGACTCCTGATGTGCTAGTTGGTTTTAGACCTTGGTTTGGCAGAGACTCCAGTGGAGCACTAGACTCAGTGTTCTCTACTCTCTTTGGTGTGTCCTTTGTGTTGCTCACCAATGGTCTTCCACTCCTAAGTTCAATTGCTTGAACTTGCTCTTTGCCATCTCTCCTTGGTACCTCGGTGTCAGCAGGGAGTCTACCTTGGGGCCTACTTTTAAGTTCATTGGCTAATTGGCCTATTTGGTTTTCCAGGCTCCTAAGAGTAGCTTGCTGGCTCTGAAGAGTAGCATCATTCTTAGCTATGTATTCCTTGAGTAGGCTTTCTACAGAAGATCCTACAGGTTGATTGTAAGGTTTTTGGTACATTGACTGGTTATGTTGGGGAGTGAAACCAGCTGTTCCACTCGGCCTTGGTTGGTTAGAACTTTGGTGAGCGTTTTGTTGGCCACCCCATGACAGGTTAGGGTGGTTTCTCCAACCAGGGTTGTAAGTTTGTGAGTAGGGGTTATTCCTGGGCTGCTGCTGGCTTCCAACATAGCAGACTGAGGATGGATTCCCAGGGCAGTATTCATAAGGGTGCCCTTCCCCACAGAATCCACAGATAGGTGCCTCGCCTTGACTTGGTTGGGTGCCCATTGACATGGCTGTGGCGGTATTGGCACTGGTTTGGAGATTGGCCTGAGCCATTTGCTTAACTAGGTTGGTCAGGGCATTTATTTGGGTGCTCATGGCGCTTAGAGCATCCTTGTCTTGAGCCCTAGTTGGCTCTACTGGATCGTCTGACCACCTACAATGAGATGTTGAGATCTTCTCCAAGATCTCATAAGCTTCGTTGTAACTCTTGGACAACATGGAGCCACCAGCAGATGAATTTAGAACTTGTCTGGTGCTGGGGTTGCATCCTTTAAAGAAGACATCTATTTCGATACACCATGGAATGCCATGGTGTGGACATTTAATGAGAAGGTCTTTGAATCGTGTCCAAGCTTCGTGAAGGGACTCACTTGGAGCTTGTTTGAACTTTATGATATCATCACGAAAGGTTGAATTCCTATCTGGTGGGAAATATTTGACTAGGAATTTTTCTGCTAAATCTGTCCAATTGAGGACAGATCCTGAGGGTAAAGAATTTAACCATGTTTTGGCTTTGTCCCTTAAAGAGTAAGGGAAAAGATATAACCTCAGGGCTTCTTGGGAAACTCCAGGGATTAGGAATGTGTCACTAACTCCTAGGAAGTTCCTAAGGTGGTTATGGGGGTCCTCATTTTCTATTCCAAAGAATTGTCCCACAGTGGACAACATTTGGAACATCACTGGTTTTAACTCGAATGAGTTGGCAGTGATTTCAGGACGGATTATGCTGGGGTTCAGCTCCCCAGGCATAGGTACTAAATATGAAAGGATGGCGCTATCCTTGTCATTCGCTATTTCAATGGGATTGCGAGTGACAGGCACCAGGTTTTGATTTACTCCAGCCATTTCTTCTTGAGGTAATTGCGGAGGAATTGTAGTTCCCGCAATGATTGGAGGTAAAAGGGTTTGTTTAAAGAGACGTTTCTTGGCTCTATTTCTAGCTTTAAATAATCTCTCAGGCTCAGGGTTGAACTCTAGATCACTAGATGGAGTCTCATTCATAAACTACCCTAAATGGTACCTGAAAAAGAAATGAAGATGGATCAAATTCAACGAAAAATAACTTGATGTTTCAAACTTAACAAACTTCGTTTTCACTTAAAATAAGTCCCCGGCAGCGGCGCCAAAAACTTGTTGCGTGCTCAGTGTAAAAGATAAATAAGCAATAAGGTAGAGAGAGCACTTAGAACATGCAAGCATACATGGTCTCACAGCAAGTAGTAAGTATATTTCATTCGTTTTTTCCACAGAGACTTATGTTTAGCTATTCGCGAAGTGTATTTGTTAAGAAAGATGGGGTGGATTTGAAGGGGTAAAATTGGTTTTTAATTATCTAATTTTTGCTGAATGTGTAAAGGGATGCAACATAAACAAATTAAAGTTGAAATCAGACTCAAAGGACAAGAGATGGAATTGATAAACGAAGAAGAAAACAGCTAAACAGAATGATAAAATGGCAGAATTGCGAGGACCGCAATGTTACCGCAATTGAATAACAGCGAAAGTGTGTAAATGGGTGAATTAAAGGCTACTAATGACTATCCTATAGGCATTTTATTACGATTCTCAAGCACTGGATCAACTCTCTATACATCAAACTCACTCTATCTCAAGTATCGTCCGATTCCATGCATTAGAGTCTTAAGTTTACTCGACTTCAAAGTAAGGTCTTAAGCATCTTGTTAAAACAGGAGTGTTTAGTTTGTACTAGGAAAACGCTTATTCCTAAGCCGTTTTCTGATTACCGTGAAAGGCTAGCATGATTATATGACTCTGAACTCTTACTCCTTCCAGAGGTTAGGAGTTCTTTGGACAAAATGGATGGCCAATCGAAATTGCCCGTGGGATGAAGCTTACATACAATCAATGTTTCGAAGGCGATCCTACATGCTTGGTTCACGTTTTTTAGCCTATAGTTATGTCATTAGCATGCCCCTAAGTGACTTAGCTACTCATGGATATATGGAGAACAGAAAGGGTAGATAAAACAGACATGCTTGGAAGAGAAATGTGCTTAAAACAGCAAGACAAAACCGTAGCAGAAAAAGGTGGAAACTGTGAAATGCAGAATTGTACTTTGATTACTTTGAGTGTTTGAACGACAAAGGAAAGTTTTGAAAGAAATGATTCCAAGACAGACAACGACGAAATGCAGTAAGTAAAACACTTAAATTAGAACAACAACTAATCAGAGCTGGAAATGAGAAGAAAAAGACAGAAAAGCAGTAAAGGTTGCTTGAAAACTTCGTTGCAGTCGCCTCGAATGAAAGGGATGAGAGGTCAGCCTTGCTTGGATGAATCCAATCGAGAGAGAAAAAGAATCTCCTCTCCTTCCTATCAGATTATCGATTCCAACAGCTGAGACTCCCACTCCAACAGACGGTAAAGGAAAACAGAGAGAAATGATGGACTGCGAGAAGACTTCTGCGCTTCGAATGATGATCAAACCTCCGACTTTGGCCCCCTTTTATAGTAGTTTGCAGGTGCGTTTGGGCCAAGGAGAACCATCAATCTTCAACGTCATATATCAGAATGGATGGAGGAGAAAGAACGAATCCCTGAAATTACGGAAATTAACAGAAAAAGATCAGTCAACTTACGGTTTTCACTTGAATAATTGCGGTCACCGCAATGTTTTCGCAATTCATTCGCAATGCTCATTTTTTCATTCTTTTCCTTCGGTTTTCAACCCTTTTTCTACCTATTGTACATAAGTCCTAGATTAGCTACCTTCTTCTAATTCTCATATTAAAGCATAGGTTTAGGCTAAATGTTATCAAAAACACCTAAAAGTGTACATCTTCCTAAGCTAAATGGGTCCTAAATAAGTCACTTTCAGAGACTTAACAGTTGCGCAGGAAGGGGAACATGGAGTTCGAGCTTGATGGCTTGGCTGCTGCTCAGTCTTTGACCATCGCTTGCCTGACGGATTTGCAGAAGAGGATGGCTCAATGGGCCACATATGCGCAGGCAAGGGACAAGGAGGTTGCTGACCAATTGGGATGCATCTTTCCTGACTTCCCTACGAACTTAATGACTCCATGGGCGCCTCCACGACCACGACGGAATGATGATGAGGAAGACATCTGAGTGCTGGTTTGAGAAGCACTGAAGAGAGTATTGCTGTTCCCTTAGAAAAAAAAAAAACTGCTTTTTGTTGAACCATGTGAACTATGCTGTTTTGAGTTAATCTTTTGATCTGTTTTAGTTGTTTAGTTTTAACTTTTAAATTTGTTTAGTGTAGTCTGATGATAGTTGCATAGGTAGATTAGGTTAGTTTCCTTTTTGGATGACGGGAAAAAGCATGCATAGGGGCCTTAGTCACTGATATATCTGCCCAGTCTTTATTGCGAAATAATTGCGGAAACCGCAATTTTTATTACTGAATGCATGTTTTTGACTGTCTGTTTAGCTAGGTTGGTCCTGTTTACAATTCTGTCTTTTGCTGCTATCTTGTCTGCCTTATATAGCTTATCTTAAAGCATGCTGGATGAGTGTCATAGGACACCCTTTGATAGTTTAAATTAACCTCTAAAAAGCTCAGCATGCATAGCTTTAAGGCCTTACCTGTCTGTTTTTTCAAATTTCTGCTGCTGTGATATTTACTTTTAGAATGTTCTGCCTATGCCTAGGACTTTTAGATTCTCTTTGTTTTACCTTAGACTAGATGCTTCTAGGACAAGTTTGGGGGTGTGCCACCTCAGACACTCATTGGGGACAATGAGTAGTTTAAGTTTGGGGGAGACCACCCTAGGCCTAGGAACATTCCTCTCTCCCTTAAAAGCATAAGCATTCTTCTTCTCCTTTACAAAAAAAATGATGAGCTGAAAGAAAAATGAAAAATAGAATAAAGAGGGGTGTCTCTCTTAGGTTGCTGAGTAATCAGTGCCAAGTGTGTAACCCACAAGTGGCATTGCATCAAAAGGCAACCAAAGGAAAGACTCCACCTAAGAAAGAAAAAAGGAAAAAGTAGGGAAGAAGAATGTATACCTAGGAGTTGCAACTTTGTGGCTTAGATGTCCTGATTAAAAAGAACTCTGATCCTCAATTAGCTGAGCACAAAGTTGTAGCTTATAGGGTTGTTTAGGGAGATGAATGTATGTCCAATGTAGTGATGCCAGGGTTTAGGTTGTTCTCTTAAAGTACTACTGTCACTGTTAATACTAAGACTGGCATGACTCTAAGGAATCCTAGGTAGCTCATAAGTAAAAACTATAAGCATGTACTGAGTCTGGGGTAAAGCTAGGTAGAATTTGAAACCTTAGGGATAGTGGCATGATATGACAAAAGCAAGTAGATCAGTTGTAGGGCGTTAATGAAACAGTAGGAGTATTAGGCATGCGAAGTCAGAAGAAGCTAGATAAGAGGATAGTTTTAAACTTAGAAGTGTGTCACAGGACAGCACTGCTATAGATAGGAATGTAGGGGAGTCAGGAAGTGGTTAAAGAAGATGAAACAGCAGCCTAGGCAAGTCCTTAGATTGCTCGAGGACGAGCAAAACCTTAAGTTTGGGGGTGTGTTACGTCTCCAAAAGTGACCTTTTTAGGACTTATTTATCTTAGAAAGATGTACACTCTTAGGTGTTTTTGATAGGATTTAGCTTAAACCTATGCTTATATATGAGATTTAGAAGAAGGTAGCTAAATTAGGACTTGTGTGCAAAAGGAAAGAAAAGGAATGAAAACCGAAGGAAAAGAGTGAAAAATGCGCATTGCGATAGCATTGCGGAAACATTGCTCAAACAGCAATGTTTCAAGTGAAAACCGTAAGTTGACTGATCTGTTTCTTTTAATTTCTGTTATTTCAGGGATTCGTTCTTTCTCCTCCATCCATTTTGAAGTACGACGTTGAGGATGGATGGTTCTCCTTGGCTCAAACGTACCTGCAGATTACTATAAAAGGGGGTCAAAGTAGAGGGTTCAATCATCATCCGAAAACGTAGAAGTCTTCTCGCAGCTCCATCTTTTCTCCTGTTTTTCTTTGCCGTCTGTTGGTTTGCGAAGTTTAGCTGTTTGGATTCGATAATCTGATAGGAAGGAGAGAAAATTCATCTTCTCTCTCGATTGGATTCATCCAAGCAAGGCTGATCTTTCTCATCCTTCAGTCGAGGCGGTTGCGACGAGGCGTTCGAGCTCATTTACCTGCTTTCTGTCTTTCCTTTCTAATTTCCAGCATTGTTTAGTTTTTGTTTCTGTTCTAGTGACTAGTTCATTTCATTACGTTGCTTTCTGTCTTTATGTTATTCATTTTAAGCTTTCCTTTGTTCATTCAAACAATCAAGTAATCTAAAGCGAAATTCAGCATTTCACAGTTTCTTGCCTTTGCGATCTACTGTTTTTCTTTACTGTTTTGTCTTTAAATTCCTTCTAAGCATGTCTGTTTTATCTCTTCTTTCTGTTCTCCCTATATCCATGAGTAGCTAAGTCACATAGGGGCATGCTAATGACAATACTATAGGCTAAAAAACGTGAACCAAGCATGTAGGATAGCTCTCGAAGCATTGATTGTATGTAAGCTTCATCCCACGGGCAATTTCGATTGGCCATCCATTTTGTCCAAAGAACACCTAACCTCTGGAAGGAGTAAGAGTTCAGAGTCATACACTCATGCTAGCCTTTCAAGGTAGCCAGAAAACGACCTAGGAATAGGCGTTTTCCTAGTACAAACCATAACTTTCTGCTTTAACAAGATGCTTAAGACCTTACTTGGACATGAGTAAACTAAAGAATCTAATGCATGGAATCGGACGATACATGAGATTGAGTGAGTTTGATGCATAGAGAGTTGATCCAATGCTTGAGAATCGTGAGTAAATGCCTATAGAGGAGTCGTTAGTAGCCCTTGTTTCTCCATTTTACACACTTTCGCTGTTAGTAAAATTGCGGTAGAATTGCTGTTTCCGCAATTCTACTAAGTTTAAAATTCTGTTTAGCTAAGTTCCCCTTCGTTTATTAATCTCGTCTCTTTTCCTTTGAGTTTAACTTTGACTTGCACTTATTTATGTTGCTATCCTTTACATATCCCTTAGTAATTAGACAATTTAAAACCAATTTTACCCCATCAAATCCACCCATTCTTTCTTAACTTTACACTTCACGAGTAGCTCATAATAAATCTCTGTGGGAAAACGAATGAAAAAATACTTACTACTTGCTATAAGATCATGTATGCTTGCATGTTCTGAGTGCTCTCTCTATCTTATTGCTTATTTATTTTAACACATTGAGCACGCAACAGCAGCTGTGTGGTTTTCTTTCGTGCGCAGAAGGCTGTCCCCAGTGACCCACGAGACTACCATCAACCAAGGAAGATCCCTGCTGGTTTATGCGATCATGAGGGGCCTCACAATCAATGTGGGTGAGGTCATTGCAGCCTCAATCGCAGACTGTGTCAAAAAAGGTAAGGGTCATCTTTTCTTCCCCAACACAATCACTAAGCTTTGCTTACGTGCAGGTGTGCCAATCGAGCGGATGGAAAGGCAGCTGGCCTACACGGGGCACCTGGAGCTGCCTACAGGCCTGCGAATGCGACGAAAGAGGAACATGGAGTTTGAGTTAGACGGCCTGGCTACTGCTCAGTCTCTATCGATGGCCTGCCTGATGGACCTGCAGAAGAAGATGGCGCAATGGGCTGAGTATGCTCAAGCAAGGGATAAGGATGTGGCGGATCAGTTGGGCTGCATCTTTCCTGAGTTCCCCACGGACCTGCTGACGCCATGGGCACCTCCACGAGCACGGAGGAATGATGATGAGGACATCTGAGTGCTAGGGAGTATTTCTGTTCCCTATATCAGAAGAAAAAAAATCAAACTGCTTTTCGTTAAACTGTGTGAAATCTGTCATTTTGAATCAATATTTGACCTATCTTTAGTTCTTTATTTTTGTTGTTTAGGATTGTTTAGTATAGTCTGATGGTATCTGAATAGGTAGATTATTTTAGTTTCCTTTTTGTATAGCTGAAATGACTGGAAAGAGCATGCATAGGGGCCTTGATCACTGATATATCTGCCCTGTTATCCATTGCGAAATTATTGCGGAATCCGCAATTTTTGTTAGTAATTGCATGTTTTTAACTGACTGATTAGCTAGGCTGGTTCGGTTTTAATTTTGTTCTTTTGATACTGTCTTGACTGCCTTATATAGCCTATCTATAAGCATGTTGGATGAGTGTCTTAAGGCACCTTGGATAGTTTAAATTAACCTCTTAAAATTGCTCAGCATGCGTAGCTTTAAGTCCTTCCCTGCCTGTTTTTATAAATTTCTACTGCTGTGATGTTTGCTTTGAGAATGTTCTGTCTATCCCTAGGGCTTTTAGATTCTCTTTGTTTTACCTTAGACTAGATGCTTCTAGGACAAGTTTGGGGGTGTGCCACCTCAGACACTCATTGGGGACAATGAGTAGTTTAAGTTTGGGGGAGGCCACCCTAGGCCTAGGAACATTCCTCTCTCCCTTTAAGCTTAAGAATTCTTCTTCTCCTTTACAAAAAAAATGATGAACTGAAAAAAAAATGAAAAATAGAATAAAGGGGAGTGTCTCTCTTAAAATTGCTGAGTAATCAGTGCCAAGTGTGTAACCCACAAGTGGCATTGCATCAAAAGGCAACCAAAGGAGAGGCTCCACCAAAGTAAGAAAGAAAAAAGGAAAAAATAGGGAAGAAGAATGTATACCTAGGAGTTGCGACTTTGTAGCTTGGATGTCCTGAATAAAAAATAAAAAAAAAGAACTCTGATCCTCAATTAGCTAAGCGCAAAGTTGTAGCTTGTAGGGTTGTTTAGGGAGATGAATGTATGTCCAATGTAGTGATGCCAGGGTTTAGGTTGTTCTCTAAATGTACTACTGTCACTGTTAATACTAAGACTGACATGACTCTAAGGAATCCTAGGTAGCTCAAAAGTAAAAACTAGAAGCATGTACTGAGTCTGGGGTAAAGCTAGGTAGAATTTGAAACCTTAGGGATAGTTGCACGATATGACAGAAGCAAGTAGATCAGTCGTAGGGAGTTAATGAAACAGTAGGAGCATTAGGCGTGCGAAGTCAGAAGAAGCAAAATAAGAGGGTAGTGTAAACTTAGAAGTGTGTCACAGGACAGCACTGCCATAGATAGAAATTTAGGGGAGTCAGCAAGTGGTTAGAGAGGATAAAACAGCAGCCTAAGTAAGTCCTTAGATTGCTCGAGGACGAGCAAAACCTTAAGTTTGGGGGTGTGTTACGTCTCCAAAAGTGACTATTTTAGGACTTATTTGTGTTAGGAAGTTGTGCATTTGTAAATATTTTTGATAGGATTTAGCTTGAACCTATGCTTATATATGAGAATTAGAAGAAGGAAGCTAAATTAGGACTTGTATGCAAAAGGAAAGAAAAGGAATGAAAAACGAAGTAAGAAGAATGAAAACTGTGCATTGCGGAGGCATTGCGGAAACATTGCTAAAACCGCAATGTTTTAAGTGAAATCCGTAAGTTGACTAACCTTTTTCTGTTGTGATCCGATATTTCAGGGATCCATTCTTTCTCCTCCAGCCACGTAGAAGTACGACGTTGAGGATGGATGGTTCTCCTTGGCCCAATCGCACCTGCAGAATACTATAAAAGGAGGTCAAAGAGGAGGGTTGAAACACATTTGAAAAGCGTAGACTTCTCAGTTCAACGCAGCTTCTTCCACTCTTATTCTCTCTTCCGTCTGTTGGTTTGGAAGGTTCAGCTATTGGAGTCGACAATCTGATAG
Source organism: Herpetospermum pedunculosum (assembly GCA_028017165.1). Lineage (NCBI taxonomy): Eukaryota > Viridiplantae > Streptophyta > Magnoliopsida > Cucurbitales > Cucurbitaceae > Herpetospermum > Herpetospermum pedunculosum. The sequence continues at coordinate 38,773,826 of CM051522.1, forward strand.
GAAGGAGAGAAGATTCATCTTCTCTTCTGATTGGATTCATCCAAGCAAGGCTTGCCTTTCTCTCTATTCAGTCGAGGCGTTTGCAATCGAGAAGACCACACACAGCTTACTGCTTTCTGTCTTAGTTTTCTACTTTCAGTACTGTTTGCTGTTATTTCCTTTCCAGTAGCTACTCTAATTCATTTCGTTGCTTTCTGTCTTTACTTCAGTGTTTCTAAGTCTTCATTTGTTCATTCAAACAATTGGTTAATCAACGTACAATTTATCATTTCACAATTCCTCTATTCGTCTCTGCCTACTGTTTTCCCTTTTCTGTTTTGTCTTTAATCTTCTTCTAAGCATGTCTTCTTCATCTACTCTTTCTGTTCTATCCACATCCATGAGTAACTAAGTCACATAGGGGCATGCTAATGACAAGACTATAGGCTAAAACACGTGAACCAAGCATGTAGGATAGCCCTCGAATGCATTGATTGTATGTAAGCTTCATCCCACGGGCAATTTCGATTGGCCATCCATTTTGTCCAAAGAACTCCTAACCTCTGGAAGGAGTAAGAGTTAAGAGTCATACACTCATGCTAGCCTCTCAAGGTAGCCAGAAAACGACCTAGGAATAGGCGTTTTCCTAGTACAAACCACAACTTATTGCTTTAACAAGATGCTTAAGACCTTACTTGAACATGAGTAAACTAAAGAATCTAATGCATGAAATCGGAAGATACATGAGAATGAGTTAGTTTGATGCATAGTGAGTTGATCTAATGCTTGAGAATCGTGAGAAAAAGCCTATAGAGGAGTCGTTAGTAGCCCTTGTTTCCACATTTTACACACTTTCGCTGTTAGTAACATTGCGGTAAAATTGCTTTTCTCGCAATTCCTTTAAGTTAAAATTTTGCCTTAGCCATTTTTCTCTTCGTTTATTAATCTCTTCTCTTTACATTTGAGTTTATCATTGACTTGCACTTGTTTATGCATCTATCCTTTACATATTCCTTAGTAATTAGGCAACTTAAAACCAAATCTACCCCATCAAATCCACTCATTCTTGCTTAACAATACACTTCGCGAGTAACTAAGAATAAATCTCTGTGGGAAAACGAATGAAAAAATACTTACTACTTGCTACAAGATCATGTATGCTTGCATGTTCTGAGTGCTCTCTTATTGCATATTCCTTTTAAACATTGAGCACGCAACAACGGGGCATCTGGAGCTGCCTACAGGCCTGAGAATGCGAAGAAGGGGGAATATGGAATTTGAGCTCGACGGCCTGGCTGCTGCTCAATCCCTCTCTATGGCCTGCCTGATGGACCTTCACAAGAAGATGGCACGATGGGCTGAGGACGTTGCAGATCAGTTGGGCTGCATCTTTCCTGAGTTCCCCACTGACCTGCTGACGCCATGGGCACCTCCAAGAGCACGGAGGGATGATGATGAGGACGTCTGACTGCTAGTCTGAAGAGCACTCAAGGGAGTATTTCTGTTCCCTATATCAAAAGAAAAAAAAAAAATCAAACTGCTTTTCGTTAAACTGTGTGAATTCTGTTATTTTGAATCAACATTTGATCGGTCTTTAGTTCTTTATTTTGGTTGTTTAGGATTGTTTAGAATAGATAGATGGTATCTGAATAGGTAGGTTGTTTTAGTTTCCTTTTTGTATAGCTGAGATGACTGGAAATAGCATGCAAAAGGGGTTGCTTACTGATATATCTGCCCTGTAGAGTCATTGCGAAATTATTGCGATTTCCGCAATTTTTGTTAGTTATCGCATGCTTTTGACTGACTGATTAGCTAGGCTGGTTCTGTTTTAATCTTGTTCTTTTGCTGCTGTCTTGACTATCTTATATAGCCTATCTATAAGCATGCTGGATGAGTGTCTTAAGGCACCTTTGATAGTTTAAATTAGTCTCTTAAATTGCTCAGCATGCGTAGCTTTAAGTCCTTCCCTTACTGTTTTTACAAATTTCTGCTGCTGAGTTATTTGCTTTAAGAATGTTCTGTCTATCCCTAGGACTTTTAGATTCTCTTTGTTTTGCCCTAGACTAGATGCTTCTAGGACAAGTTTGGGGGTGTGCCACCTCAGACACTCATTGGGGACAATGAGTAGTTTAAGTTTGGGGGAGGCCACCCTAGGCCTAGGAACATTCCTCTCTCCTTCTAAACATAAGCATTCTTCTTCTCCTTTACAAAAGAATGATGAACTGAAAAAAAAATGAAAAATAGAATAAAGAGGGGTGTCTCTCTTAAAGTTGCTGAGTAATCAGTGCCAAGTGTGTAACCCACAAGTGGCATTGCATCAAAAGGCAATCAAAGGAGAGACTCCACCAAAGTAAGAAAGAAAAAAAAGAAAATTAGGGAAGAAGAATGTATACCTAGGAGTTGCAACTTTGTGGCTTGGGTGTCCTGAATAAAAAAGAACTCTGATCCTCAATTAGCTAAGCACAAAGTTGTAGCTTGTAGGGTTGTTTAGGGAGATGAATGTATGTCCAATGTAGTGATGCCAGGGTTTAGGTTGTTCTCTAAATGTACTACTGTCACTGGTTTATACTAAGACTGGCATGACTCTAAGGAATCCTAGGTAGCTCAAAAGTAAAAAATTAGAAGCATGTACTGAGTCTGGGGTAAAGCTAGGTAGAATTTGAAACCTTAGGGATAGTTGCACTATATGACAGAAGCAAGTAGATCAGTCGTGGGGAGTTAATAAAACAGTAGGATCATTAGGCGTGCGAAGTCAGAAGAAGCAAAATGAGAAGGTAGTTGTAAACTTAGAAGTGTGTCACAGGACAACATTGCCTTAGATAGGAACTTAGGGGAGTCAGCAAGTGGTTAGAAAGGTTAAAACAGCAGCCTAAGTAAGTTCTTAGATTGCTCGAGGACGAGCAAAACCTTAAGTTTGAGGGTGTGTTACTTCTCCAAAAGTGACTATTTTAGGACTTATTTAGTCCTAAAATAAGTTCCTATCACAAATAAGTCCTAAAATAGTCACTTTTGGAGAGGTAACACACCCCCAAACTTAAGGTTTTGCTCGTCCTCGAGCAATCTAAGGACTTACTTAGGCTGCTGTTTTAACCTTTCTAACCACTTGCTGACTCCCCTAAGTTCCTATCTAAGCCAATGATGTCTTGTGACACACTTCTAAGTTTACAAGTACCTTCTCATTTTGCTTCTTCTGACTTCGCACGCCTAATGATCCTACTGTTTCATTAACTCCCCACGACTGATCTACTTGCTTCTGTCATATAGTGCAACTATCCCTAAGGTTTCAAATTCTACCTAGCTTTACCCCAGACTCAGTACATGCTTCTAATTTTTTACTTTTGAGCTACCTAGGATTCCTTAGAGTCATGCCAGTCTTAGTATAAACCAGTGACAGTAGTACATTTAGAGAACAACCTAAACCCTGGCATCACTACATTGGACATACATTCATCTCCCTAAACAACCCTACAAGCTACAACTTTGTGCTTAGCTAATTGAGGATCAGAGTTCTTTTTTATTCAGGACACCCAAGCCACAAAGTTGCAACTCCTAGGTATACATTCTTCTTCCCTAATTTTCTTTTTTTTCTTTCTTACTTTGGTGGAGTCTCTCCTTTGATTGCCTTTTGATGCAATGCCACTTGTGGGTTACACACTTGGCACTGATTACTCAGCAACTTTAAGAGAGACACCCCTCTTTATTCTATTTTTCATTTTTTTTTCAGTTCATCATTTTTTTGTAAAGGAGAAGAAGAATGCTTATGTTTAGAAGGAGAGAGGAATGTTCCTAGGCCTAGGGTGGCCTCCCCCAAACTTAAACTACTCATTGTCCCCAATGAGTGTCTAAGGTGGCACACCCCCAAACTTGTCCTAGAAGCATCTAGTCTAGGGCAAAACAAAGAGAATCTAAAAGTCCTAGGGATAGACAGAACATTCTTAAAGCAAATAACTCAGCAGCAGAAATTTGTAAAAACAGTAAGGGAAGGACTTAAAGCTACGCATGCTGAGCAATTTAAGAGACTAATTTAAACTATCAAAGGTGCCTTAAGACACTCATCCAACATGCTTATGGATAGGCTATATAAGGTAGTCAAGACAACAGCAAAAGAACAAAATTAAAACAGAACCAGCCTAGCTAATCAGCCAGTCAAAAGCATGCGATAACTAACAAAAATTGCGGAAATCGCAATAATTTCGCAATGACTCTACAGGGCAGATATATCAGTAAGCAGCCCCTTTTGCATGCTATTTCCAGTCATCTCAGCTATACAAAAAGGAAACTAAAACAACCTACCTATTCAGATACCATCTATCTATCCTAAACAATCCTAAACAACCAAAATAAAGAACTAAAGACAGATCAAATGTTGATTCAAAATAACAAAATTCACACAGCTTAACGAAAAGCAGTTTGATTTTTTTTTTCTTTTGATATAGGGAACAGAAATACTCCCTTGAGTGCTCTTCAGACTAGCACTCAGACGTCCTCATCATCATCCCTCCGTGCTCTTGGAGGTGCCCATGGCGTCAGCAGGTCAGTGGGGAACTCAGGAAAGATGCAGCCCAACTGATCTGCAACGTCCTTATCCCTCGCTTGAGCATACTCAGCCCATCGTGCCATCTTCTTCTGAAGGTCCATCAGGCAGGCCATAGAGAGGGATTGAGCAGCAGCCAGGCCGTCGAGCTCAAATTCCATATTCTTCCTTCTTCGCATTCTCAGGCCTGTAGGCAGCTCCAGATGCCCCGTGTAGGCCAGCTGCCTCTCCATCCTTTCAATTGGAACGCCTGCACGTAAACAAAGCTTAGTGATGGTGTTTGGGAAGAAGAGAGGGCCCTTACCTTTCTTAGCACAGTCTGTTATGGAGGCTGCTATAACCTCACCAACATTGACAGTGAGGCCCCTCATGATCGCATATACCAGCAGCGATCTCCCCTGATTAATGGTGGTCTCGTGGGTCACTGGGGACAGACGCCTGCGCACGAAGGAGAACCACACGACTGCCTTTGCCGTAAGGGCCGCACTCATCAGAGTGTGCTTCCCATTGCGCGAGATCGTCCAAGCGGCCTCAGGTTGGCCGATGATACGCAGTGCTTCCTCCAGGACAGCCTCAGTGGGAGCGTCAATGATCCGCGCATAGTCAGTATGTTTTTGCCCCTTGAGGCCATAGGGTTCATTGATCGCCTTGGCTGAGAAGTCCACCTCGATTCCCCTTACCATGGACAGGCCATCCTCGGGGTGTGTCAGATTTGCATAGAAGTCGTACACCATGCTGGAGTAGGCAGGGATGGGCGGCCTGCACAGCTCTTCCCAGCCGTGGTTGGTGATCCCTGCGCGCAAGAATTGCGGCAGGTCTGCCAACGCGTCAAGGAACCCCTTCTCATGGAGTAGGTCCCTCTTCCTCAACTCAGTGCCCCTTGATTCTACATCAGAAGACACATACCTCACAGCTTGAGGCTCATCTTCGGGGTATAATTTGGCTTTCCCCTTCTCCCGTGCCTTGGCCGACTCAGCAGCCTCGACCTTCAACCTCTTCAATGAAGGCTCACCACTGACCTTCCTTTTCTTGGATTTCTTTGAAGCTTTTGGCCGTTTGGCCTTGACAACCTTGGGCACCTTCTTCCTCAGTCGTGCCCTGGTGGTGATCTGCTGGAAGCAGTCCCCCAATGTTTCATCCATCGAATCTCCCCCCTTTGCTGGGCTATCGGGGCTGACTTCCCTCAAAGGAGAGAAAACCTCTTCTTCCTCAGCCGTTTCTTCGCCCGGCGCTGATTCTTGATGTTCTTCACTTGGAATTTCAGGCTCGGGCGTTCGCGATGATGGCGATGCCTCAGGGCTCTGCGGAGGTGGAGATTGTTCAGAGCTTTGTGGAGATGGAGAAGGCTCGGGGCTTCGCGCTGGTGGAGATGGTTCAGGGCTTTGGCTGGCCGTCTCGTAGGATGGACGGCCACTTCCTTGACTCTCCACAGTGGGAGTCTTTTCCTTGATCGGTGCGTCCCCAATCTCCATCGTCCATTTTCTTTTCTTGGGCGTGCCCACTGGTTCAGACGGCCCAGCAGGGATTTCCGTCACCACCTTCCACTTCTTCTTGCGGACAGGGAGCTTAGAAGGTCGTTCAGGGCGCGCAACTTCGGCATCTGCTAAGGCGAGGAGTGCCTCTCTCGCAGCTGCCTCTGTTTCAGTGGCCTTCTTCTTGGAAGCAGATCTCTCAGCCCTTGTAAGCACCATTGTGGAATCGAAGAGATCTGAGAATAGGAATTGCAGAGGAAGAAGAAGATAGATTTCTTGAAGTCCAACAAATGAAGGAAGCGTACGGGCCACAGCGATTCTAACGGCTATTTGTAATGATGTGAATCCCAACGGCTATTTCTGTTGCGGATTCAGCAAATCCACCGCAATTAAATGGCCGTTGGAGATTTTTCTTGATTTAAAATCCAAGATTCTCATCACTCAATCTTTGACTCGGCCCGATTTCTCCCCCGATTCTTTATCCTTGATTCATCTCCTTCATTTCCTCTATTGATCCCATATTAAAAGAAATAAAATTAACATCAAATTCGTAATAAAAATCACACATAAACATACAAAATAACAACAGAAAAACAGCAAAAATAAACTAAGGCATGGCCTCGCATGGACGAGCACAATAATCACTCGTATTCTCTCGGTTTTATTCTCAAGTTTCAGCTAAGAGGATGGCCGAGAGAGTCTTCACATCTCCTTCCTCATAATAATGCTTCAATCGTGCACCATTAACCATGAACGGTTGCCCGTGCTGCAGGTTCCTAATCTCAATTGCACCATGAACAAACACGTTAGTTATAACAAAAGGACCTGACCATCTCGACTTAAGTTTTCTTGGAAATAATCTCAACCTTGAGTTAAATCACAAGACATGCTGGCCTTTCTTAAAGTCCTTAATCCTAAGTCTACTGTCATGCCAAATTTTAGTATTTTCCTTATACATTTTAGCATTTTCATAGGACATATGTCTCAGCTCATCAAGCTCATGTAATTGCAGAGACCGCAATGTTCCCGCATCGGTCACGCAATAATTCAGCTCTTTCAAGGCCCAAAATGCTTTGATTTCCAATTCGAATGGTAAGTGACATGCTTTGCCATACACAAGTCTATAAGGAGACATACCTAGGGGTGTCTTATATGCAGTCCTATATGCCCAAAGTGCATCCTCGAGTTTAAACGACCAATCTTTTCTATTGGGTTTGACCACTTTCTCGAGTATGTTTTTAATCTCCCTATTTGATATTTCATCTTGTCCATTCGAATGTGGGAGATAAGGGGTGGCTACTCTATGTCTAACATTGTATTTAGCCAACACTTTTTCCATAGCTTTATTAATAAAGTGTGTCCCTTCATCACTAATTATAGCACGGGGTGTACCAAACCTAGTAAAGATATGTCTATTAAGGAACTTAATGACTGTTTTGGCATCGTTGGTTGGACATGCTATGGCTTCTAACCATTTAGATACATAGTCTACAGCTACAAGTATGTAAAGGTTACCTGCTGATGGGGGAAATGGTCCCATGAAGTCAATGCCCCACACATCAAAGAGCTCCAACTCTAAGATGTAAGTGAGAGGCATCTCATCCTTCCGACTGAGGTTACCTGTTCTCTGGCATTCATTGCAGCTGTGTGCATGGTCGTGGGCATCTTTGAAGATCGTGGGCCAATAGTAGCCACTCTGGAACACCTTTGCAGCTGTTCTTTGGCCACCAAAGTGTCCACCATAAGGAGATGTATGGCAGTGCTGCAGCACAAACTTCGCTTCAGCAGCTGACACACACTTCCTCAGCAAACCATCTGCACATGTTTTGTAGAGTGTAGGATCGTCCCAGATGAACTTCCTAGCTTCATGTAGGAACCTCTTCTTTTCTTGTCCTCCCTTGAAAGTTGGTAGTACCTGCGAGGTAAGGAAGTTAGCAATATCAGCAAACCAAGGTTCCTAATCGTTATCACGATGTGCTAATACAAAGACATGCACATCGATAAAGGCATCAGAAATTGCGGTTACCGCAATTTTATCGCAATTATGTTGCAATCTAGAAAGATGATCCGCAACCACATTTTCGCATCCTTTCTTATCTCTAATGTCTAGATCAAACTCCTGCAGCAACAATACCCATCTAATTAGCCTAGGCTTAGCATCAGCCTTCCTCATAAGGTATTTTAGTGCAGAATGATCAGTGTACACGATTGTCCTAGTGCCTACAATGTAATTCCTAAACTTCTCACAGGCAAATACTACAGCTAGCATCTCCTTCTCAGTGGTTGTATAGTTACATTGCGCCTCATTAAGTGTCTTACTAGCATAGTATACAGGGTGTGTTAACTTGTCAATCTTTTGTCCTAGCATAACTCCTACAGCATAGTCACTTGCATCACATAACATCTCAAATGGGAGATCCCAATTTGGCCCTACTATAATAGGTGTTGTGACTAGTGCTTCCTTAAGGGTCTTCCAGGCTAGGAAACATTCTTTAGAGAAGATGAACGGTTTGTTCAGCTCTAGAAGCTCACATAAAGGCTTGGAGATCTTAGAAAAGTCCTTAATGAACCTTCTATAGAAGCCTGCATGTCCTAAGAAACTTCTAATGGCTTTTACATTCTGAGGTTCTACCAATTTCTCTATTATTTCAATTTTGGCCCTATCAACCTCTACACCTGCCCTAGACACTCTATGACCTAAGACAATCCCTTCGTCCACCATGAAGTGACACTTCTCCCAATTAAGGACTAGGTTGGTCTCCTCACACCTAGCCAGGACTTGTCCTAAGTTCTCTAGACAGTTTGTGAATGAATCACCAAAGACTGAGAAATCATCCATGAATATCTCTATCATGGACTCATCTAAATCAGAGAAGATTGCCAACATGCACCTTTGGAATGTTGCCGGTGCATTGCATAAGCCAAAAGGCATTCTGCGAAAGGCAAAAGTTCCAAAAGGGCAAGTGAAGGTTGTCTTCTCCTGGTCCTTAGGGTCTATAGTGATCTGGTTATATCCTGAATAACCGTCTAAGAAGCAGTAGTAAGCTCTACCAGCTATCCTATCTAACATTTGGTCAATGAATGGTAGAGGGAAGTGGTCCTTTTTGGTTTCCTTATTTAATTTCCTATAATCCATACACACTCTCCACCCTGTGATAGTCCTAGTTGGAATCAGTTCATTGCTCTCATTGACTACCACAGTCATCCCCCCCCTTCTTAGGTACACATTGTATAGGGCTCACCCACTGACTAATAGCTATAGGGAAGATCACACCAGCATCTAACCATTTTATTATTTCTTTTTTAACTACCTCTTTCATAGAGGGGTTCAACCTACGTTGGTGATCTACTCGGGGTGTATGTTCTTCCTCTCGTATTATCTTATGCATGCAGTAGGAAGGGCTAATGCCTCTAATGTCAGCAATAGTCCATGCAATAGCCTTCCTATGTTGTTTAAGTAATAAAATCAGCTCAACCTCATGCTTCTCACTTAATTTAGATGAAATAATCACAGGCAGAGTCTCATTACTTCCTAAATATGCATACTTAAGATGTGTGGGCAGTGGTTTCAATTCTAAGACAGGTGGATGCTCAATGGATGGTTTTAAAGGATTCAAGGATCTGTCAGTTAAGTCATTAGTCATACAAACATGCTGTATCTTATCTACAGGTATATCCATTATCTCAGAAACATTTAAATCAGTTAAATCTAATTCTACATAATTATTAGCATGCTTAGTCAATAATTCATGCTCCAGCTGTTCTTCCATCAGTGAATCTACAATGTCCATGCTAGCACAAGATTCAGAGTCAGAGGGGTACCTTAAGGCTTTATAAACGCTAAATTTAACCTCCTCATCATGAACCCTCATAGTGAGCTCACCTTTCTGGACATCTATCAGAGCCCTACCTGTGGCTAGAAATGGTCTGCCTAATAGGATGGGGACCTCCTTGTCTGCTTCATAATCCAAGATGATGAAATCTGCAAGGAAAATAAACTTGTCAACCTTTACAAGAATATCCTCAATCTTACCCTCAGGGTAGGCTATGGATCTGTCTGCAAGTTGTAAAGTGACAGTGGTTGGACGTGCTTCTCCTATTCCTAGCTGGCGGAATAGTGATAGGGGCATGAGGTTTATGCTGGCTCCCAGGTCACAAAGAGCTCTGCCCACGTGCTTGCCTCCTAGCTCTACAGGTAAGGTGAAGGAACCAGGATCCTTCTCCTTCTTGTGTAGCTTGTTCTGGAGTATGGCACTGCACTCCTCAGTGAGATTTACTGTTTCAAACTCACCAATTATTTTCTTGTTAGTGATAATATCCTTCAAAAACTTAACATAAGAAGGCATAGACTGTAAAACTTCTACAAAAGGAATATTCACATGCACTTGTTTAAGAATTTCCAAAAATTTGTTAAAGTGCACTTCCTGTTCTTGTTTTTTCTTTAGCCTTCGAGGAAATGGAGGTGGTGGCACATGTGCAGGCACTTCAGGTCGCCTCAAGATAGGTGGGGGCCTTGGGATTTCTTCTATTTCCTCTATGATTGGCTCCAGCCTTGGTCCTGATGTGCTTGTTGGTGGTAGACCTTGGTTTGGCAGAGACTCCAGTGGAGCACTAGACTCATTGTTCTCTACTCTCTTTGGTGTTTCTTTAGTGTTGCTCACCAATGGTCTCCCACTTCTGAGTTCAATTGCTTGAACTTGTTCTTTACCATCTCTCCTTGGCACTTCAGTGTCAGCAGGTAGTCTACCTTGGGGCCTGCTCTTGAGTTCATTGGCTAGTTGCCCTATTTGGTTCTCTAGGCTCCTAAGAGTAGCTTGCTGACTCTGTAGAGTGGCATCATTCTTGGCTATGTATTCCTTAAGTAAGTTTTCTACATAAGATCCTACAGGTTGGTTGTATGGTTTTTGATACATGGATTGGTTATGTTGGGGAGTGAAACCAGGTGTTCCACTCGGTCTTGGCTGGTTAGGAGCTTGGTTAGCATTCTGTTGGCCACCCCATGAAAGGTTTGGGTGGTTCCTCCAACCAGGATTGTAAGTGTTGGAATAGGGGTTGTTCCTAGGCTGCTGCTGGCTTCCAATATAGCAGACTGAGGCTGGATTCCCAGGGCAGTATTCATACAGGTGCCCTTCCCCACAGAATCCACAGATAAGTGTCTCACCTTGACTTGGTTGGGTGCCCATTGACATGGCTGTGGCGGTGTTGACACTATTTTGGAGATTGGCTTGAGCCATTTGCTTGACTAGGTTGGTCAGGGCGCTTATTTGGCTACTCATGGCATTGAGTGCGTCCTTGTCTTGAGCTCTAGTTGGCTCAACTGGATCATCTGACCACCTACAGTGAGATGCTGAGATCTTCTCCAAGATCTCATAGGCTTCATTATAACTCTTGGACAACATGGAACCTCCAGCAGATGAATTTAACACTTGTCTGGTGCTAGGGTTGCATCCTTTGAAAAAGACCTCTATTTGGATACACCATGGGATGCCATGGTGTGGACATTTAAGAAGAAGGTCCTTAAACCTTGTCCAAGCTTCGTGAAGAGACTCATTCTCAGCTTGTTTGAACTTGATTATATCATCACGAAAGGTAGAATTCCTATCAGGTGGAAAGTATTTTACTAGAAATTTCTCCGCCAAGTCTGTCCAATTGAGGACTGATCCAGAGGGTAATGAGTTTAACCACGTCTTTGCTTTGTCCCTCAAAGAGTAAGGGAAGAGGTAGAGCCTCAAGGCTTCTTGGGAAACTCCAGGGATGATGAATGTATCACTGACTCCTAGGAAGTTTCTAAGATGGTCGTGGGGATCCTCATTTTCCACTCCAAAGAATTGTCCCACAGTGGACAACATTTGGAACATCACTGGCTTTAACTCAAATGAGTTGGCAGTAATTTCAGGGCGGATTATGCTGGGGTTCAGCTCCCCAGGCATAGGTACTAGGTATGAGAGAATGGCACTATCCTTGTCATTCGCTATTTCGATGGGATTGCGAGTGATAGGCACCGGATTTGGAACTAATCTATCCATTTCTTCTTGATAGAATTGCGGAGGAATTGCGGTTCCCGCAATTATTGGAGGTATAGAGGGTTGGTCAAAGAGACGTTTCTTGGCCCTGTTTCTGGCTCTAAATAATCTCTCGGGCTCAGGATTGAACTCTAGATCACTACTTGAAGGCTCATTCATAAACTAACCCAATGGTACCTGTAAAAGAAATGACAATAGATCAGCTTCAATAGATAATAAACTTGGTGTTTCAAACTTAACAAACTTCGTTTTCACTAAACTAAATCCCCGCCAGCGGCGCCAAAAACTTGTTACGTGCTCAATGTATAAAATAAATAAGCAATAAGAGAGAGAGAGCACTCAGAACATGCAAGCATACATGATCTTATAGCAAGTAGTAAGTATTTTTTTCATTCGTTTTCCCACAGAGATTTATTATTAGCTACTCGTGAAGTGTATTGTTAAGTAAGAATGGGTGGATTTGAAGGGGTAGATTTGGTTTTAAAATTCCTATTTACTGCTGAATATATAAAAGGTAGCAACATAAACAAGTGCAAGTCAATGGTAAACGCAAATGTAAAGAGAAGGAATTAATAAACGAAGAGAAAAGTAGTCAAGCAGAATTTTTAACTTAGCAGAATTGCGAGAACAGCAATTCTACCGCAATGTTACTAACAGCGAAAGTGTGTAAAATGGAGAAACAAGGGCTACTAACGACTCCTCTATAGGCATTTTCACACGATTCTCAAGCATTGGATCAACTCACTATGCATCAAACTAACTCAATCTCATGTATCTTCCGATTTCATGCATTAGATTCTTTAGTTTACTCATGTCCAAGTAAGGTCTTAAGCATCTTGTTAAAGGAGGAAGTTATGGTTTGTACTAGGAAAACGCCTATTCCTAGGTCGTTTTCTGGCTACCTTGAGAGGCTAGCATGAGTGTATGACTCTGAACTCTTACTCCTTCCAGAGGTTAGGAGTTCTTTGGACAAAATGGATGGCCAATCGAAATTGCCCGTGGGATGAAGCTTACATACAATCAATGCATTCGAGAGCTATCCTACATGCTTGGTTCACGTTTTTAAGCCTATAGTATTGTCATTAGCATGCCCCTATGTGACTTAGTTACTCATGGATATAGAGAGAACAGAAATATTAGATGAGGTAGACATGCTTAGAGGAAATTTAAAGACAAAACAGCAATGAAAACAGTAAGCAGAGAAGGAAAGACAAAGTGTGAAATGATGAATTGTGCTTGGATTAATCGATTGTTTGAATGAACAAAGGGAAACTTGAAGTGAATAACATAAAGACAGAAAGCAACGAAATAGATTGTACTAACTAATGGAAAAGAAATAACAACAAAACAGAGCTGGAAATGAAGAGTAAAAAGACAGAAAGCAGTAAGTGAGCTTGAACGCCTCGTCGCAAACGCCTCGGCTGAAGGGATGGAAAGGCAAGCCTTGCTTGGATGAATCCAATCGGGAGAGAAGATGAATCTTCTCTCCTTCCTATCAGATTGTCAGATTGTCGACTCCAACAGCTGAACCTCTCAAACCAACAGACGGAGAAGAAAATGGATGGAAAAGACTGCGCTGCGAAGAGACTTCTACGCTTTCGGATGATGATCAAACCCTCTACTTTGACCCCATTTTATAGTAATCTGCAGGTGCGTTTGGGCCAAGGAGAACGATCCATCCTCAACGTCGTTCTTCAAAATGGATGGAGGAGAAAGAACGAATCCCTGAAATAACGGAACATAACAGAAAAAGATCAGCTAACTTACGGTTTTCACTTGAAACATTGCGGTTTTAGAAATGTTTCCGCAATGCTACCGCAATGCACATTTTTCATTCTTTTAACTTCGTTTTCTATTCCTTTTCTTCCCTTTTGTACACAAGTCCTAATTTAGCTTCCCTCTTCTAATTCTCATATTAAAGCATAGGTTTAAGCTAAATCCTATCAAAAACATCTAAGAGTGTACATCTTTCTAAGATAAATAAGTCCTAAAAATGTCACTTTTGGAGACGTAACACACCCCCAAACTTAAGGTTTTGCTCGTCCTCGAGCAATCTAAGGACTTACTTAGGCTGCTGTTTTATCCTCTTAACCACTTGTTGACTCCCCTAACTTCCTATTTATAGCAGTGTTGTCCTGTGACACACTTCTAAGTTTACAACTATCCTCTTATCTAGCTTCTTCTGACTTCGCACGCCTAATGCTCCTACTGTTTCATTAACTCCTTACAGCTGATCTACTTGCTTCTGTCATATCGTGCAACTATCCCTAAGGTTTCAAATTCTACCTAGCTTTACCCCAGACTCAGTACATGCTTCTAGTTTTACTTTTGAGCTACCTAGGATTCCTTAGAGTCATGCCAGTCTTAGTATTAACAGTGACAGTAGTACTTTTAGAGAACAACCTAAACCCTGGCATCACTACATTGAACATACATTCATCTCCCTAAACACCCCTACAAGTTACAACTTTGTGCTCAGCTAATTGAGGATCAGAGTTCTTTTTATTCAGGACATCTAAGCCACAAAGTTGCAACTCCTAGGTATACATTCTTCTTCCCTATTTCTTCCTTTTTCTTTCTTTCTTACTTAGGTGGAGCCTCTCCTTTGGTTGCCTTTTGATGCAATGCCACTTCTGGGTTACACACTTGGCACTGATTACTCAGCAACTTAAGAGAGACACCCCTCTTTATTCTATTTTTCATCATTTTTTTTCAGCTCATCATTTTTTTGTAAAGGAGAAGAAGAATGCTTATGCTTTAAGGGAGAGAGGAATGTTCCTAGGCCTAGGGTGGCCTCCCCCAAACTTAAACTACTCATTGTCCCCAATGAGTGTCTGAGGTGGCACACCCCCAAACTTGTCCTAGAAGCATCTAGTCTAAGGTAAAACAAAGAGAATCTAAAAGCCCTAGGCATAGACAGAACATTCTAAAAGCAAACATCACAGCAGCAGAAATTTATAAAAACAGTCAGGTAAGGACTTAAAGTTATGCATGCTGAGCACTTTTAAGAGGTTAATTTAAACTATCAAAGGTGTCCTATGACACTCATCCAGCATGCTTTTAGATAGGCTATATAAGGTAGTCAAGATAGCAGCAAAAGACAAAACTTAAACAGCACCAGCCTAGCTAAACAGCCAGTCAAAAACATGCATTTACTAATGAAAATTGCGGATTCCGCAATTATTTCGCAATGGATACAGGGCAGATATATCAGTGATTAAGGCCCATATGCATGCTCTTTCCAGTCATTTAAGCCATACAAAAATTAAACTAAACTAATCTACCTATTCAGCTACCATCAGCCTATACTAAACAACTTTAAACACTAAAACTAAAGAACTAAAAACAGATTAAAATTAACTCAAACCAGCAGAGTTCACATGGTTCAACAAAAAGCAGTTTGATTATTATTTTTTTTCTTTTAGGGAACAGAAATACTCCCTTGAGTGCTTCTCAGTCTAACACTCAGATGTCCTCATCACCATCATCCCTTCTTGGTCTTGGAGGCGCCCATGGTGTCAGTAGGTCCGTGGGGAACTCAGGGAAGATGCAGCCCAACTGTTCAGCAACCTCCTTGTCCCTTGCCTGCGCATATGTGGCCCATTGAGCCATCTTCTTCTGCAGATCCATCAGGCATACCATGGACAGAGACTGAGCAGCAGCCAGGCCATCCAGCTCGAACTCCATGTTCCCCTTCCTTCGCATCCTCAAGGCAGTAGGCAACTCCAGGTGCCCCGTATAGGCCAGCTGCCTTTCCATTCGCTCGATTGGGACCCCTGCACGTAAGCAGAGCTTAGTAATTGTGTTAGGAAAGAAAAGTGGACCCTTACCCTTTTTAGCGCAGTCTGCGATTGAGGCTGCAATGACTTCACCAACGTTGATTGTGAGGCCCATCATGATCGCATAGACCAGCAGCGATCTGCCTTGGTTGATGGTGGTCTCGTGGGTCACTGGGGACAACCTTCTGCGCACAAATGAGAACCAGACAGCTGCCTTGGTTGTGAGGTTAGCACTCATGAGAGTATGCCTCCCATTGCGTGAAACTGTCCACGATGCCTCAGGCTGGCCAATGAGCCGAATTGCTTCCTCCAGAACAGCTTCTGTTGGCTCATCAACGATCCGTGCATAATCCGTGTGCTTTTGCCCCTTGAGGCCATAGGCTTCGTTGATTGCCTTAGCTGAGAAGTCCACCTCGACTCCTCTGACCACAGATAGGCCATCCTCAGGGTTCATCACATTGGCGTAAAAATCATACACCATGCTGGAGTAGGCGGGGTTGGGCGGCCTGCACAGCTCTTCCCAGCCGTGATTCGTGATCCCTGCGCGCAAGAATTGCGGCAGGTCTGCGAGCGCGTCGAGGAATCCTTTCTCGTGCAGCAGGTCCCTCTTCCTCAGCTCAGCGCCCCTTGATTCTGCATCAGAGGACACATACCTCACTGATTGAGGCTCATCTTCGGGGTACAGCTTGGCTTTCCCCTTGTCTTTTAGTTTAGCTGACTCAGCAGCCTCAATCTTGAGCTTCTTCAGAGACGGCTCATCACTCACCCTCTTTGATGAAGGCACACCCCTGGCTTTCTTTTTCTTGGACTTCTTCGAGGCTTTTGGCCGTTTGGCCTTGACAACCTTGGTGGCCTTCTTTTTCAATCTTGCCTTGGTTGTGATCTGCTGGAGGCAATCCCCAGTGTCTCGTCCATTGAATCATCCCTCTGCGCTGGACTCTCGGGACTGGCTTCCCTCAAAGGAGAGAATACCTCGTCTTCTCCAGCTTCCTCACTACCCTGCGTCGATTCTTGACGCTCTCCATATGGAAACTCGGGATCAGGCTTCTGGGAGATGGGTGATGCTTCAGGGCTCTGCGCCGGTGGAGTCTGTGCAGAGCTCTGTGGCAATGGAGAAAGCTCAGGGCTTCGCGCTGGTGGAGATGGAGAAGTGCTTTGCTCGGCTGTCTCGTGGGACGGACGGCCACTTTCTTGACTCTCCACAGAGGGAGTCTTCTTCTTGATCGCTGCTTCGGCCACAGCCATCTTCCACTTGCGTTTCTTGGGCGTTCCTGCTGGTTCAGAGGGTCCAGCAGGGATCTCCGTAACCACCTTCCACTTCTTCTTGCGGACAGGCAGCTTGGGGAGTCGTTCAGTGCGCGCGGCCTCAGCATCTGCCAAGGCGAGGAGTGCTTCCCTCGCAGCAATTTCAGCGTCGTCAGCCTTCTTCTTGGACGCAGATCTCTCAGCTCTCGTTAGCACCATGATGGAGTCGTAGGAATCTGGAAAGAGGAATTGCAGATGAAGAAGGAGAGAGATTTCTTGGAGTTCAGAGAATGGGGGAAGCGTACGGATCAGCGCTCTTCTAACGGCTATAAGTAATGATGGAAATCCCAACGACTATTTCCGTTGCGGATTCTGCAAATCCAGCGCAATTCTAGTGACCGTTGGAGATTTTTCCGTTTCAAATGCTAATATCTCCTCAACGTAATCTTTGATTTGGTCCCATATCTTCCCCGATTCTTTTATCCTAATTTCATCTCCTTGATTCCCTCTTTCGATCCCCTACAAAAACATATAAGATAAACAACAAATTCGTAATTAAAATCTCACTCAAACATTCACAAATAATAACCGAAAAAACAACAAAAAGTACACTAAGGCAAAAAGCCTCGAATGGACGAGCACAGCAATCACTCGTCCTCCCTCGATTTTATTTTCACGTTTCAGTCAAGAGAAAGGCTGAGAGAGTCTTCACATCTCCTTCCTCATAATAATGCTTCAATCGTGCCCAATTAACCATGAACGGTTGCCCTTGCTGCAGGTTCTTAATCTCGATTGCACCATGAACAAACACGTTAGTTATCACAAAAGGACCTGACCATCTGGACTTAAGTTTGCCTGGAAATAATTTCAACCGTGAGTTAAATAATAAGACAAGTTGGCCCTTCTTAAAGTCCTTAATCCTAAGTCTATTGTCGTGCCAAATCTTGGTCTTTTCCTTATACATTTTAGCATTCTCATAGGACATATGTCTAAGCTCATCAAGCTCATGTAATTGCAAAGACCGCAATGTTCCCGCATCGGTCACGCAATAATTCAACTCTTTTAGGGCCCAAAATGCTTTAATTTCCAATTCGAATGGTAAGTGACATGCTTTGCCATACACAAGTCTATAAGGAGACATACCTAGGGGTGTCTTATATGCAGTCCTATATGCCCAAAGTGCATCCTCGAGTTTAAACGACCAATCTTTTCTATTGGGTTTGACCACTTTTTCGAGTATGTTTTTAATCTCCCTATTTGATATTTCAGCTTGGCCATTCGAATGTGGGTGATAAGGGGTGGCTACTCTATGTCTAACATTGTATTTAGCCAACACTTTCTTCATAGCTTTATTAATAAAGTGTGTCCCTTCATCACTAATTATAGCACGAGGTGTCCCAAACCTAGTAAAAATATGCCTATTAAGGAACTTAATGACTGTTTTGGCATCATTGTTTGGACATGCTATGGCCTCTACCCACTTAGATACATAGTATGTAAAGGTTACCTGATGATGGGGGAAACGGTCCCATGAAGTCAATGCCCCACACATCAAAGAGCTCCAACTCTAAGATGTAAGTGAGAGGCATCTCATCCTTTCGACTAAGGTTACCTGTTCTCTGGCATTCATCACAGCTGTGTGCATAGTTGTGGGCATCCTTGAAGATCGTTGGCCAATAATAGCCACTCTGGAACACCTTTGCAGCTGTTCTTTGGCCACCAAAGTGTCCACCATAGGGGGCTGTATGGCAGTGCTGCAGCACAGACTTCGCCTCAGCAGCTGATACACACTTTCTTAGCAGACCATCAGCACATGTCTTGTAGAGTGTGAGATCATCTCATATGAACTTCCTAGCTTCATGAAGGAACCTCTTCTTTTCTTGTCCTCCCTTGAAAGTTGGTAGTACCTGCGAGGCAAGGAAGTTAGCAATGTCAGCAAACCAAGGTTCCTCATCGTTATCACGATGAGTCAATACAAAGACATGTTCATCAATAAAAGCATCAGAAATTGCGGTTTCCGCAATTTTTCCGCAATTATGCTGCAATCTAGAAAGATGATCTGCAACCACATTTTCAGATCCTTTCTTATCTCTAATGTCCAGATCAAACTCTTGCAGCAGCAATACCAATCTAATCAACCTAGGCTTAGCATCAGCCTTCCTCATAAGGTACTTTAGTGCAGAGTGATCTGTATACACGATTGTTCTAGTGCCTACAATGTAATTCCTAAACTTCTCACAGGCAAATACTACAGCTAGCATCTCCTTCTCAGTGGTTGTATAGTTACATTGCGCCTCATTAAGTGTCTTACTAGCATAGTATACAGGGTGTGTTAACTTGTCAATCTTTTGTCCTAGCATAACCCCTACAGCATAGTCACTTGCATCACATAACATCTCAAATGGGAGATCCCAATTTGGCCCTACTATAATAGGTGCTGTGACTAGTGCTTCCTTAAGGGTCTTCCAGGCTAGGAAACATTCTTTAGAGAAGATGAACGGTTTGTTCAGCTCTAGAAGCTCACATAAAGGCTTGGAGATCTTAGAAAAGTCCTTAATGAACCTTCTATAGAAGCCTGCATGTCCTAAGAAACTTCTAATGGCTTTTACATTCTGAGGTTCTACCAATTTCTCTATTATTTCAATTTTGGCCCTATCGACCTCTACACCTGCCCTAGACACTCTATGACCTAAGACAATCCCTTCGTCCAGCATGAAGTGGCACTTCTCCCAATTAAGGACTAGGTTGGTCTCCTCACACCTAGCCAGGACTTGTCCTAAGTTCTCTAGACAGTTTGTGAATGAATCACCAAAGACTGAGAAATCATCCATGAATATCTCTATCATGGACTCATCTAAATCAGAGAAGATTGCCAACATGCACCTTTGGAATGTTGCCGGTGCATTGCATAAGCCAAAAGGCATTCTGCGAAAGGCAAAAGTTCCAAAAGGGCAAGTGAAGGTTGTCTTCTCCTGGTCCTTAGGGTCTATAGTGATCTGGTTATATCCTGAATAACCGTCTAAGAAGCAGTAGTAAGCTCTACCAGCTATGCTATCTAACATTTGGTCAATGAATGGTAGAGAGAAGTGGTCCTTTTTGGTTTCCTTATTTAATTTCTTATAATCCATACACACTCTCCACCCTGTGATAGTCCTAGTTGGAATCAGTTCATTGCTCTCATTGACTACCACAGTCATCCCCCCCCTTCTTAGGTACACATTGTATAGGGCTCACCCACTGACTACTAGCTATAGGGAAGATCACACCAGCATCTAACCATTTTATTATTTCTTTTTTAACTACCTCTTTCATAGAGGGGTTCAACCTACGTTGGTGATCTACTCGGGGTGTATGTTCTTCCTCTAGTATTATCTTATGCATGCAGTAGGAAGGGCTAATGCCTCTAATGTCAGCAATAGTCCATGCAATAGCCTTCCTATGTTGTTTAAGTAATAAAATCAGCTCAACCTCATGCTTCTCACTTAATTTAGATGAAATAATCACAGGCAGAGTCTCATTACTTCCTAAATATGCATACTTAAGATGTGTGGGCAGTGGTTTCAATTCTAAGACAGGTGGATGCTCAATGGATGGTTTTAAAGGATTCAAGGATCTGTCAGTTAAGTCATTAGTCATACAAACATGCTGTATCTTATCTACAGGTATATCCATTATCTCAGAAACATTTAAATCAGTTAAATCTAATTCTACATAATTATTAGCATGCTTAGTCAATAATTCATGCTCCAGCTGTTCTTCCATCAGTGAATCTACAATGTCCATGCTAGCACAAGATTCAGAGTCAGAGGGGTATCTTAAGGCTTTATAAACGCTAAATTTAACCTCCTCATCATGAACCCTCATAGTGAGCTCACCTTTCTGGACATCTATCAGGGCCCTACCTGTGGCTAGAAATGGTCTGCCTAATAGGATGGGGACCTCCTTGTCTGCTTCATAATCCAAGATGATGAAATCTGCAAGGAAAATAAACTTGTCAACCTTTACAAGAATATCCTCAATCTTACCCTCAGGGTAGGCTATGGATCTGTCTGCAAGTTGTAAAGTGACAGTGGTTGGACGTGCTTCTCCAATTCCTAGCTGGCGGAATAGTGATAGGGGCATGAGGTTTATGCTGGCTCCCATGTCACAAAGAGCTCTGCCCACGTGCTTGCCTCCTCGCTCTACAGGTAAGGTGAAGGAACCAGGATCCTTCTCCTTCTTGGGTAGCTTGTTCTGGAGTATGGCACTGCACTCCTCATTGAGATTTACTGTTTCAAACTCACCAATTATTTTCTTGTTAGTGATAATATCCTTCAAAAACTTAACATAAGAAGGCATAGACTGTAAAACTTCTACAAAAGGAATATTCACATGCACTTGTTTAAGAATTTCCAAAAATTTGTTAAAGTGCACTTCCTGTTCTTGTTTTTTCTTTAGCCTTCGAGGAAATGGAGGTGGTGGCACATGTGCAGGCACTTCAGGTCGCCTCAAGATAGGTGGGGGCCTTGGGATTTCTTCTATTTCCTCTATGATTGGCTCCAGCCTTGGTCCTGATGTGCATGTTGGTGGTAGACCTTGGTTTCGCAGAGACTCCAGTGGAGCACTAGACTCATTGTTCTCTACTCTCTTTGGTGTTTCTTTAGTGTTGCTCACCAATGGTCTCCCACTTCTGAGTTCAATTGCTTGAACTTGTTCTTTACCATCTCTCCTTGGCACTTCAGTGTCAGCAGGTAGTCTACCTTGGGGCCTGCTCTTGAGTTCATTGGCTAGTTGCCCTATTTGGTTCTCTAGGCTCCTAAGAGTAGCTTGCTGACTCTGTAGAGTGGCATCATTCTTGGCTATGTATTCCTTAAGTAAGTTTTCTACAGAAGATCCTACAGGTTGGTTGTATGGTTTTTGATACATGGATTGGTTATGTTGGGGAGTGAAACCAGGTGTTCCACTCGGTCTTGGCTGGTTAGGAGCTTGGTTAGCATTCTGTTGGCCACCCCATGAAAGGTTTGGGTGGTTCCTCCAACCAGGATTGTAAGTGTTGGAATAGGGGTTGTTCCTAGGCTGCTGCTGGCTTCCAATATAGCAGACTGAGGCTGGATTCCCAGGGCAGTATTCATACAGGTGCCCTTCCCCACAGAATCCACAGATAAGTGTCTCACCTTGACTTGGTTGGGTGCCCATTGACATGGCTGTGGCGATGTTGACACTATTTTGGAGATTGGCTTGAGCCATTTGCTTGACTAGGTTGGTCAGGGCGCTTATTTGGCTACTCATGGCATTGAGTGCGTCCTTGTCTTGAGCTCTAGTTGGCTCAACTGGATCATCTGACCACCTACAGTGAGATGCTGAGATCTTCTCCAAGATCTCATAGGCTTCATTATAACTCTTGGACAACATGGAACCTCCAGCAGATGAATTTAACACTTGTCTGGTGCTGGGGTTGCATCCTTTGAAAAAGACCTCTATTTGGATACACCATGGGATGCCATGGTGTGGACATTTAAGAAGAAGGTCCTTAAACCTTGTCCAAGCTTCGTGAAGAGACTCATTCTCAGCTTGTTTGAACTTGATTATATCATCACGAAAGGTAGAATTCCTATCAGGTGTCTTCTTAAGGTCCTTAAACCTTGTCCAAGCTTCGTGAAGAGACTCATTCTCAGCTTGTTTGAACTTGATTATATCATCACGAAAGGTAGAATTCCTATCAGGTGGAAAGTATTTTACTAGGAATTTCTCCGCCAAGTCTGTCCAATTGAGGACTGATCCAGAGGGTAATGAGTTTAACCACGTCTTTGCTTTGTCCCTCAAAGAGTAAGGGAAGAGGTAGAGCCTCAAGGCTTCTTGGGAAACTCCAGGGATGATGAATGTATCACTGACTCCTAGGAAGTTTCTAAGATGGTCGTGGGGATCCTCATTTTCCACTCCAAAGAATTGTCCCACAGTGGACAACATTTGGAACATCACTGGCTTTAACTCAAATGAGTTGGCAGTAATTTCAGGGCGGATTATGCTGGGGTTCAGCTCCCCAGGCATAGGTACTAGGTATGAGAGAATGGCACTATCCTTGTCATTCGCTATTTCGATGGGATTGCGAGTGATAGGCACTGGATTTGGAACTAATCTATCCATTTCTTCTTGATAGAATTGCGGAGGAATTGCGGTTCCCGCAATTATTGGAGGTATAGAGGGTTGGTCAAAGAGACGTTTCTTGGCCCTGTTTCTGGCTCTAAATAATCTCTCGGGCTCAGGATTGAACTCTAGATCACTACTTGAAGGCTCATTCATAAACTAACCCAATGGTACCTGTAAAAGAAATGACAATAGATCAGCTTCAATAGATAATAAACTTGGTGTTTCAAACTTAACAAACTTCGTTTTCACTAAACTAAATCCCCGGCAGCGGCGCCAAAAACTTGTTACGTTCTCAATGTGTAAAATAAATAAGCAATAAGAGAGAGAGAGCACTCAGAACATGCAAGCATACATGATCTTATAGCAAGTAGTAAGTATTTTTTTCATTCGTTTTCCCACAGAGATTTATTATTAGCTACTCGTGAAGTGTATTGTTAAGTAAGAATGGGTGGATTTGAAGGGGTAGATTTGGTTTTAAAATTCCTATTTACTGCTGAATATATAAAAGGTAGCAACATAAACAAGTGCAAGTCAATGGTAAACACAAATGTAAAGAGAAGGAATTAATAAACGAAGAGAAAAGTAGTCAAGCAGAATTTTTAACTTAGCAGAATTGCGAGAACAGCAATTCTACCGCAATGTTACTAACAGCGAAAGTGTGTAAAATGGAGAAACAAGGGCTACTAACGACTCCTCTATAGGCATTTTCACACGATTCTCAAGCATTGGATCAACTCACTATGCATCAAACTAACTCAATCTCATGTATCTTCCGATTTCATGCATTAGATTCTTTAGTTTACTCATGTCCAAGTAAGGTCTTAAGCATCTTGTTAAAGCAGGAAGTTATGGTTTGTACTAGGAAAACGCCTATTCCTAGGTCGTTTTCTGGCTACCTTGAGAGGCTAGCATGAGTGTATGACTCTGAACTCTTACTCCTTCCAGAGGTTAGGAGTTCTTTGGACAAAATGGATGGCCAATCGAAATTGCCCGTGGGATGAAGCTTACATACAATCAATGCATTCGAGAGCTATCCTACATGCTTGGTTCACGTTTTTAAGCCTATAGTATTGTCATTAGCATGCCCCTATGTGACTTAGTTACTCATGGATATAGAGAGAACATAAATATTAGATGAGGTAGACATGCTTAGAGGAAATTTAAAGACAAAACAGCAATGAAAACAGTAAGCAGAGAAGGAAAGACAAAGTGTGAAATGATGAATTGTGCTTGGATTAATCGATTGTTTGAATGAACAAAGGGAAACTTGAAGTGAATAACATAAAGACAGAAAGCAACGAAATAGATTGTACCAACTAATGGAAAAGAAATAACAACAAAACAGAGCTGGAAATGAAGAGTAAAAAGACAGAAAGCAGTAAGTGAGCTTGAACGCCTCGTCGCAAACGCCTCGGCTGAAGGGATGGAAAGGCAAGCCTTGCTTGGATGAATCCAATCGGGAGAGAAGATGAATCTTCTCTCCTTCCTATCAGATTGTCGACTCCAACAGCTGAACCTCTCAAACCAACAGACGGAGAAGAAAATGGATGGAAAAGACTGCGCTGCGAAGAGACTTCTACGCTTTCGGATGATGATCAAACCCTCTACTTTGACCCCCTTTTATAATAATTTGTAGGTGCGTTTGGGCCAAGGAGAACCATCCATCCTCAACGTCGTTCTTCAAAATGGATGGAGGAGAAAGAACGAATCCCTGAAATAACGGAACATAACAGAAAAAGATCAGCTAACTTACGATTTTCACTTGAAACATTGCGGTTTTAGCAATGTTTCCGCAATGCTACCGCAATGCACATTTTTCATTCTTTTAACTTCGTTTTCTATTCCTTTTCTTCCCTTTTGTACACAAGTCCTAATTTAGCTTCCCTCTTCTAATTCTCATATTAAAGCATAGGTTTAAGCTAAATCCTATCAAAAACACCTAAGAGTGTACATCTTTCTAAGATAAATAAGTCCTAAAAAGGTCACTTTTGGAGACGTAACAGTGCCCCCATTGAGATGGCTGCTGCGGTGTTGACACCGGATTGGAGATTGGTTTGAGCCATTTGTTTGACTAGGTTGGTCAGGGCGTTTATTTGGCTACTCATGGCACTGAGTGCATCCTTGTCTTGAGCTCTACTTGGCTCTACTGGATCATCTGACCACCTACAGTGAGATGCTGAGATCTTCTCCAGGATCTCATAGGCTTCGTTATAGCTTTTAGAAAGCATGGAACCACCAGTTGACGAATTCAATACTTGCCTTGTGCTGGGGTTGCATCCTTTGAAAAAGACTTCTATTTGGATACACCATGGGATACCATGGTGTGGACATTTAAGCAGAAGGTCCTTGAACCTTGTCCAAGCTTCGTGAAGAGACTCATTTTCAGCTTGTTTGAATTTAATAATGTCATCACGAAAATTTGAATTCCTATCAGGTGGGAATATTTGACTAGGAATTTCTCAGCCAGATCTGTCCAATTGACAACTGATCCGGAAGGTAATGAGTTTAACCACGTTTTGGCTTTGTCCCTTAAGGAATAAGGGAAGAGGTAAAGCCTCAAAGCTTCTTGGGAAACTCCAGGGATAAGAAAGGTATCACTAACTCCTAGGAAGTTTCTAAGATGGTTGTGGGGGTCCTCATTTTCCACTCCAAAGAATTGTCCCACAGTGGACAACATTTGGAACATTACTGGCTTTAACTCGAATGAGTTGGCAGTAATTTCAGGGCGGATTATGCTTGGGTTTAGCTCCCCAGGCATAGGTACTAGGTAGGAGAGAATGACACTATCCTTGTCATTCGCTATTTCGATGGGATTGCGAGTGGTAGGTACCGGATTTGGGTCTGGTCTTTCCATTTCTTCTTGATAGAATTGCGGAGACTCCGCGGTTTCAGCAATTATTTGAGGTATAGAGGGTTGGTTAAAGAGACGTTTCTTAGCTTTGTTTCTGGCCCTAAGTAATCTCTCAGGCTCAGGGTTGAACTCTAGATCGCTACTTTAATGCTCATTCATAAACTAACCCAATGGTACCTGCAAAAGAAATGAGAAAAGATTAGTTCCAATAGATATTAAGATTTGTGTTTCTAACTTAACAAACTTCGTTTTCGCTAAACTAAATCCCCGGCAGCGGCGCCAAAAACTTGTTGCGTGCTCAATGTTTAAAAGAAATATGCAATGATAGAGCACTCAGAACATGCAAGCATACATGATCTTGTAGCAAGTAATAAGTATTTTTTCATTCGATTTCCCACAGAGATTTATTCTTAGTTATGAAGTGTGTTGTTAAGTAAGAATGGGTGGATTAAAGGGAGTAGATTTGATTTTAAGGTGCCTAATTACTAAGGAATAAGTAGAGGATGCAAGCATGAACAAGTGTAAGTAAATAATAAACTTGAATGTAAAGAGAAGAGAAAAACAAACGAAGAGAAAAATGGCTAAGGCAAAAATTTAACTAAGGGAATTGCGGAAACAGCAATTATTTAGCAATGTTCTTAACAGCGAAATGTGTGTAAAGTGTGTAAACAAGGGCTACTAACGACTCCTCTATAGGCTTTTTCCTACGATTCTCAAGCAGTAGATTAACTCACCATGCATCAAACTAACTCATTCTCATGTATCTTCCGATTTCATGCATTAGATTCTTTAGTTTACTCATGTCCAAGTAAGGTCTTAAGCATCTTGTTAAAACAGTAAGTTGTGATTTGTACTAGGAAAACGCATATTCCTAGGTCGTTTTCTGGCTACCTTGAGAGGCTAGCATGAGTGTATGACTCTGAACTCTTACTCCTTCCAGAGGTTAGGAGTTCTTTGGACAAAATGGATGGCCAATCGAAATTGCCCGTGGGATGAAGCTTACATACATTCAATGCATTTCGAGAGCTATCCTACATGCTTGATTCACGTGTTTTAACCTATAGCCTTGTCATTAGCATGCCCTTATATGATTTAGTTACTCATGGATGCAGATAGATTGGGGAGAATAGATGGAGACAACATACTAAGTAGAAGACTAAAGACAAAACAGAAGCTAAAAGCAATGAACATACGAGATGAAGAGCGTGTGGAGTAATGAAATTATGCTTGGATTAACTAGCGTTTGAACTAAACAAGTGATAGCTTTTTTATAACCAAAGTAAAACAGAACGCAACGAAATGAAATCGAGTAACTAATGAAAAGGGAAATGACAACAAATAACACGAAAACAGAAAGCTAAGGCAGAAAGCAGTAAATTCGAGCGTGATCGCTTCGTCGCAGACGCCTCGACTGAAGGGAGAGAAAGGCAAGCCTTGCTTGGATGAATCCAATCAGAAGAGAAGATGAATCTTCTCTCCTTCCTATCAGATTGTCGACTCCAACAGCTGAACCTCTCAAACCAACAGACGGAGAAGAGAAAGAATGGGAAAGACTGCGTTTGGACTGGAAGACTACGCCGTTCGAGTGTGTTTCAACCTTCCACTTTGACCTTCTTTTATAGTATTCTGCAGGTGCGATTGAGTCAAGGAGAACCATCCATTCTCAACGTCGTACTTCTACGTGGCTGCAGGAGAAAGAATGGATCCCTGAAATATCGGAACAAAACAGAAAAAGGTTAGACAACTTACGGATTTCACTTAAAACATTGCGGTTTTAGCAATGTTTCCGCAATGCTTCCGCAATGCACAATTTTCATTCCTTTAACTTCGTTTTTAATTCCTTTTCTTTCCTTTTGCATATAAGTCCTAATTTAGCTTCATTCTTCTAATTCTCATATATAAGCGCAAGTTCAAGCTAAATCCTATCAAAAACACTTACAAAGGCACAACTTCCTATCACAAATAAGTCCTAAAATAGTCACTTTTGGAGACGTAACACACCCCCAAACTTAAGGTTTTGCTCGTCCTCGAGCAATCTAAGGACTTACTTAGGCTGTTGTTTTAACCTTTCTAACCACTTGCTGACTCCCCTAAGTTCCTATCTAAGCCAATGCTGTCCTGTGACACACTTCTAAGTTTACAACTACCTTCTCATTTTGCTTCTTCTGATTTCGCACGCCTAATGATCCTACTGTTTCATTAACTCCCCACGACTGATCTACTTGCTTCTGTCATATAGTGCAATTATCCCTAAGGTTTCAAATTCTACCTAGCTTTACCCCAGACTCAGTACATGCTTCTAATTTTTTACTTTTGAGCTACCTAAGATTCCTTAGAGTCATGTCAGTCTTAATATAAACCAGTGACAGTAGTACATTTAGAGAACAACCTAAACCCTGGCATCACTACATTGGACATACATTCATCTCCCTAAACAACCCTACAAGCTACAACTTTGTGCTTAGCTAATTGAGGATCAGAGTTCTTTTTTATTCAGGACACCCAAGCCACAATTCAGGACACCCAAGCCACAAAGTTGCAACTCCTAGGTATACATTCTTCTTCCCTAATTTTCTTTTTTTTTCTTTCTTACTTTGGTGGAGTCTCTCCTTTGATTGCCTTTTGATGCAATGCCACTTGTGGGTTACACACTTGGCACTGATTACTCCGAAACTTTAAGAGAGACACCCCTCTTTATTCTATTTTTCATTTTTTTTTCAGTTCATCATTTTTTTGTAAAGGAGAAGAAGAATGCTTATGTTTAGAATGAGAGAGGAATGTTCCTAGGCCTAGGGTGGCCTCCCCCAAACTTAAACTACTCATTGTCCCCAATGAGTGTCTGAGGTGGCACACCCCCAAACTTGTCCTAGAAGCATCTAGTCTAGGGCAAAACAAAGAGAATCTAAAAGTCCTAGGGATAGACAGAACATTCTTAAAGCAAATAACTCAGCAGCAGAAATTTGTAAAAACAGTAAGGGAAGGACTTAAAGCTACGCATGCTGAGCAATTTAAGAGACTAATTTAAACTATCAAAGGTGCCTTAAGACACTCATCCAACATGCTTATATATAGGCTATATAAGGTAGTCAAGACAGCAACAAAAGAACAAAATTAAAACAGAACCAGCCTAGCTAATCAGTCAGTCAAAAGCATGCGATAACTAACAAAAATTGCGGAAATCGCAATAATTTCGCAATGACTCTACAGGGCAGATATATCAGTAAGCAGCCCCTTTTGCATGCTATTTCCAGTCATCTCAGCTATACAAAAAGGAAACTAAAACAACCTACCTATTCAGATACCATCTATCTATCCTAAACAATCCTAAACAACCAAAATAAAGAACTAAAGACAGATCAAATGTTGATTCAAAATAACAGAATTCACACAGTTTAACGAAAAGCAGTTTGATTTTTTTTTTCTTTTGATATAGGGAACAGAAATACTCCCTTGAGTGCTCTTCAGACTAGCACTCAGACGTCCTCATCATCATCCCTCCGTGCTCTTGGAGGTGCCCATGGCGTCAGTAGGTCAGTGGGGAACTCAGGAAAGATGCAGCCCAACTGATCTGCAACGTCCTTATCCCTCGCTTGAGCATACTCAGCCCATTGTGCCATCTTCTTCTGAAGGTCCATCAGGCAGGCCATAGAGAGGGATTGAGCAGCAGCCAGGCCGTCGAGCTCAAATTCCATATTCCCCCTTCTTCGCATTCTCAGGCCTGTAGGCAGCTCCAGATGCCCCGTGTAGGCCAGCTGCCTCTCCATCCTTTCAATTGGAACGCCTGCACGTAAACAAAGCTTAGTGATGGTGTTTGGGAAGAAGAGAGGGCCCTTACCTTTCTTAGCACAGTCTGCTATGGAGGCTGCTATAACCTCACCAACATTGACAGTGAGGCCCCTCATGATCGCATATACCAGCAGCGATCTCCCCTGATTAATGGTGGTCTCGTGGGTCACTGGGGACAGACGCCTGCGCACGAAGGAGAACCACACGGCTGCCTTTGCCGTAAGGGCCGCACTCATCAGAGTGTGCTTCCCATTGCGCGAGATCGTCCAAGCGGCCTCAGGATGGCCGATGATACGCAGTGCTTCCTCCAGGACAGCCTCAGTGGGAGCGTCAATGATCCGCGCATAGTCAGTATGTTTTTGCCCCTTGAGGCCATAGGCTTCATTGATCGCCTTGGCTGAGAAGTCAACCTCGATTCCCCTTACCATGGACAGACCATCCTCGGGGTGCGTCAGATTTGCATAGAAGTCTGGTAGATGTACTTTTGGGGTACTCCAAATTCAAGCTGTCGAGGCTTGCCAAAATACAATTTATAAACCCGAATACACCGAGCTATTTGTAGCTAAGTGGCAACGGGGTCGATCCACAGGGAAATAAGAAATTTAATCTAACTAAGTCTAATTTGCAAGAAATAAAAGAATGCACAAATTAAAGAATAGTAATTTGGTTTTGGGGGAAGGGAGCTCCTAATTATGCTAACGGAAAATTAAATGATAACGTGCAAAAATTAAACGGTTGTGCTCAACTTCGAGAAGTGGACTTGCTCGTTATGGATGTTCGGATCATTGATACGATTTACGCGTTAGCTAATTCATGCACACAATTCATTTGGTTATTCCTAACTCAAATGACCCAAGGAATTAATTAGAAGCGTGCAATTCTAATTAAACTTAGCCAATAATCTATCCAAGGTAGCGACCCCTAAATCGATTACGTGCTAGTGACGGGAACATTGCGACGGCCTAATCCTAAGACTAATCCGGTTTCTCTCTTGCCTTAAGCCTAACATGAAAACGTTAATTAACTCAGGTAACCAATGTCACTTTGGGCCGAACTAATTAGCCATGCTTAGACCCGTGCTACCTAGCGGTATGGGCAATTATACGTCCCAACCTTTAGCCCTCTATCATGCATAAGAATTAGAGCGTCAATCTAATTTAGCTACACATGCTAGAATTTGATGAAGAACAAGCAAGAGATGCATTAATCAAACTAATTTCTCAACAATTGCAAAAGGGAAAAAATCTCCCCAAACATCCAAAACTTACAAACCCATACTCAAAATCAAGCACATACCTTGGTTTAGCCTTCCATGGAGGTTGGATTACTCCAATCCACCATGGAAGTGCTTGGAATCATGCACAAGAAGGAGAAGAAGTACAAAAATGGTGAAAAATCGCCTTGGAACCGAGAGGAGAAGCTTGGAGAAGATGAAGGATGAAAAGATTGCTGCAAAACCGAAGGTTTCACGCCTTTTAAGCTCGTAGCGTCGAGACGCTAGGCCAGCGTCTCGACGCTGTGCCCTAAGTTGGCAGGCGCGCGCGCGCGGGGCGGCGTCGAGACGCGCGCGCGGCGTCGAGCGAGCGTCGAGACGCTTGCGCTCGACGCTTGCTCTCGGGTGGATCTTCAAATGCACGCTTCAGAGTTCGGAGCGTCGAGACGCTCGGCCAGCGTCTCGACGCTGTCGCGCGCGGACACGGCGAGGCGGAGCGGGCGTGGGCGCGCGGGCATGGGCGAGGCGGACACGGGCGTGGGCGCGCGGGCGCGCGCGGACATGGGCGAGGCGGAGCGGGCGTGGGCGCGCGGGCGCGCGCGGACATGGGCGAGGCGGAGCGGGCTGGCGCGCGGGCGCGCGCGCGTCTGGCCGTCTGGGCGCGGGCGTGCGGTGCTTGCGAGCGGCGCGCGCGGGCGCGCGCGCGTGCTGCGTTCGTTGGGCGCCTGGGCGCTGGGCGCCGGCGCCTGGGCGCTGCCCTCTCGGCTCTTAGCCCTCTTTTGGGTCGTTTTGGCTCCTGAGCTCCGTTTGGCCTATCGTTTTGACCCGAACACTTCCCAAAACATGTTAAATGACCTTTTTAGCCCCGAAAATCATCAATGGACTTCCCGAGCTCTTCACCATGAAATCACCTATAAGAAAGCATTTTAATCAATATATGTCATGGTTTTAGCTAGAATTAGGGACATTAAGATAGCTCTATTTTGGAGCTATCAAAATACCCCCGACCTAGATCTTGCTAGTCCTCGAGCAAGGTATACTCTAAATAATCTCCAAAGAATTAAATGCATGCTTGGACTCTAATCTCAATGCTTGTTAAACAAGGTACTTGTAGTAAATTCAAAACCATCAAAAGCATGCAAACGTTGAAATCATTTCAAAATTTAAACTCCTATTCCCTTACGTGTGTGTGTGCTTAGCACCTCTCAACCTAGCTCACGCAAGCCCGGAATAACCTTATATAGTCCTATAACTCGTTTTCCCCCTACTTATGGCGATAAGAACAGTCTAACGGCTTTTAGTGATAGGAATAGCAACAAAACATAAGGCCTAATTTTTATTCTTTTCTTTGAGTACTTTGTACCCATTTTCTTTTCTTTTGAACAACTTTTTTTTTTTTATTTTTCTCCTAGAGAGCCTAACACGTCAAGCCAAATTTAGCTTCACGTTTTTAAGGACCATTGCTCACTTCCATTAGTTCCCCTTTCATGCAGTGACAACCGTGGGTTACACGATCGCCCCTGGTTACACAGGCAACACAAGAAGGAGGAGCAACTCTAGAGGTTTTAATTTTCATGCATACTTTTTTTTTTTAGGCAATAGCTTCGCTATACACAAATGAGTTATTACTACTTCTACACATTAAGCCTCCCTAATGGTACCTTTCGGGGTGACAACAACGTTTCAGACAAAATAAGACCATTCTAGACCTACAGAACTGAGGATAAGAGTGCCATGTGCTCAGTGAATGTAGGGAAATAACAGAAAAAATTTTAAAATAGGCTCAAAATGTGCATACATCGTCAAATTTTCGAATCATACGAATACGGAGTGTTCACAAGCAAATCACAGACCGTCCTCATCGGACACATGCATTCAGATTCTAATCTAACAGCCAGAGTACACATATGCTCGACAACTACTAAGAAGTCTCATCTCTATGTATCAACAAACTCCACCCCCCACCTTAAGATATGCATTGTCCCCAATGCATGCAACTATAAAAACAATAAAATTCTAAGGGAACAGAAAACCTCCCCTGAATTTTATGGAGCTGACGGGCGGAGATGTGCACCATCGTCTTCCCATATACTCTCGAATTATCGGCCATTCCACCTTTTCTCCTAAGAAAACAAGAAAACAAACAACAACTCAAAAGCAAATAAAATCAAAAGCAAAGCGATAAATGACAAAAATACAGTTCAAACTCGGGTGCCTCCGAGAAGCGCAAATTTTTAAAGTCGATTGCTCGACTGTATTCTCTTGACCACTCATCCATAGTCAAACTTGGAAGATGCCCCATCCATCTTCCTAATCACCTCTTTCCTGCGAAAATCCATGAACAGTTCTTTCTCTCGCGCCTTCTGCGCACATGCAACATCAATTTTAAATTTAACAGGTTTTGTAAAGGGTTGATCCCCTAAAATTGATGCAAAAACATGAGAGAAATTTTCATGCATTCTTAAAGCGTAAGGATCAGCAGGAAAGAACGGGTCATTTACTTTGCCCAAAACATCTTCCACCTTTTCCAAGGGGTGCACATAAGAATTATCAACCAATTGCAAAGTAGAACCAGATTCATGCAAGTCATTCATTTTAAGCTCATCAAAAACAGCATGCGACTCAACATTAACCGGTGGTTCTAAATCTAGCATGGGTTGATTAATCATTTCATTTTCGGTAGTGCAAGGTAAAATGGAAGGAAGTAGATTAGCAGGGTTCTCCACAGTTGTCAAAGTAGAAACAGATGAATCACAAAATTCAGTCAAGGATGGCTCATGCAACTCATAATCATCAAAAAGATCAGTTAAAAATAATGGGTCATCCCCATCCTCAACAGTCATGCATTCATTATGAGCTACAGATTCAAATGTGTCTACTTGACAAAGAGAGAAGACATCATCAACATGCTCTTCTACATCGGGCAAATGCATCTCAACAACCTCTCCGCCATACTCAACAGATAATATGCCCTTATCCACATTAATTTTAGTTTTAGCAGTTTTCATAAAGGGCCTACCTAATAAGATCGAAGCATGCGAAGAGGAATAATTTTCATCCATTTTCAGAACATAAAAGTCAACAGGAAAAATTAATTCATTAACTTGCACTAACACATCTTCAATAATTCCTAAAGGATGCACAGAAGTTCTATCAGCAAGTTGAATAATTGTTCCTGTTTTAGTCATTCCTTTCAGTTTCAGTTTCTGATAAATGGAATACGGCATAACACTAATGGAGGCTCCTAGATCGAGCATTGCTCTTCTAATATGCATACCTCCAATCTTACAAGGGAGAGAGAACATACCTGGATCGTCGCACTTAACCGGTAAGTTCTTTGTGATCACAGCAGAGACGTTCTCACTTACCACGACGCGTTCACTCTCCTTTGTCTTTCTCTGGTTGGTGCAAATTTTCCTGAGGAACTTGGCGTACCTCGGAATTTCCTTCAGAGCGTCCAACAGAGGGATGTTGATCTCTACCTTTTTGAATGTGTCCAGGAACTCCTTCTCGTAGTCCTCCTTAGGCGGTCTCGCTAACCTGCTAGGAAAAGGAGCCTTAGGCACATAAACTCTAGTACATGTAGGATCAAAATTTACCCCATGCCACCGTGGTTCGGGATTTTCTGTCTGTGGCTCGACGTGGCCATAATCGACTTCCACCGGCGGGGTACTCGTGGGAAGCTGCTTCCCACTTCTCAGGGCGATGGCACTAGCATTCTCAGCTTCCTGCTTTTCCATCCTATTTATCTTCTCGGTCGCAAGGGACATTTCCTTAACCACATCTTGCATCTGAGTTCCAACGTTATCGAGCTTGTCCAAGGTGTCTTGCTGTGATTTGGAAACTACTGCAATTATAGCTTTAAGCATGTCCTCAGCGGGTCTACCTGAAACAGAAGATTGGGATTTAAGAAAGTCATCCTGTAAAGCGAGAACAGCTTTACTTACCTCAAAAAGCTGAGCCTTAAGCTCGTCCACGTCCTTTCTCAAGCGAGCTTGCTCCTCGCTTCCGTCTCCACTCCGCTCCAAGCTTCTAGCCAAGTTGGAAATCAAAACTCTAGCTTCAGCGGGTGTCTTGTCCATGAGCGAACCGCCACTGGCGACATCAACTAACTGTCGGTTTGGCGGCAAGAGACCTTCGTAGAAATTCAGAATTAGGCGCTGGTCAGACACTTGGTGGTTGGGACAGTCCTCACACAACCGACCAAATCTCTCCCAACACTCAAGAACGGTCTCTTTTTCTCCTTGCTCAATTCTATTAATCATTCTTCTAAGGGCGGCGACTTTGGGAGGTGGAAAATATTTCGCATAAAACGCTCTCTGCAGCTCAGCCCAAGAAGTGATGGACCCGGTCGGTAGGTAATACATCCACTCTTTCGCCTCCCCATTTAAGGAGAGAGGAAAAACTCTGAGGTGGAGTTGATCTTCGGTGATGTCGTCGGTCCTAAATGACGAACACACCATCTTGAATGCCTTGAGGTGTCTGACTGCATTCTCATCTGCATTACCACAAAAAGAAGGTAATAAGTTAATCAGACCAGCTGTAAGTTCAAAATTACCTGAAGCTACCGGATACAAGATACTCGATGTGTTCCGGCCTAGCTCAGATGATGCAAGCTCCCTCATGGTTCTTTGATGCTCATAATTACCCCCGACCTCCATCTTGGCGCTTCTTTTGAATTTTCAAAGAATGACTGCGCTCCAAAAACTCAAACAAAAACGCGTAAAATAATACAAAAGAATTAAACTGTACAAAAAGTAAAGAAAATTTTTAAAACCAACAAACTAAACTTAACTAAACTAAATTAATTAATTCCCCGGCAACGGCGCCAATTTTGGTAGATGTACTTTTGGGGTACTCCAAATTCAAGCTGTCGAGGCTTGCCAAAATACAATTTATAAACCCGAATACACCGAGCTATTTGTAGCTAAGTGGCAACGGGGTCGATCCACAGGGAAATAAGAAATTTAATCTAACTAAGTCTAATTTGCAAGAAATAAAAGAATGCACAAATTAAAGAATAGTAATTTGGTTTTGGGGGAAGGGAGCTCCTAATTATGCTAACGGAAAATTAAATGATAACGTGCAAAAATTAAACGGTTGTGCTCAACTTCGAGAAGTGGACTTGCTCGTTATGGATGTTCGGATCATTGATACGATTTACGCGTTAGCTAATTCATGCACACAATTCATTTGGTTATTCCTAACTCAAATGACCCAAGGAATTAATTAGAAGCGTGCAATTCTAATTAAACTTAGCCAATAATCTATCCAAGGTAGCGACCCCTAAATCGATTACGTGCTAGTGACGGGAACATTGCGACGGCCTAATCCTAAGACTAATCCGGTTTCTCTCTTGCCTTAAGCCTAACATGAAAACGTTAATTAACTCAGGTAACCAATGTCACTTTGGGCCGAACTAATTAGCCATGCTTAGACCCGTGCTACCTAGCGGTATGGGCAATTATACGTCCCAACCTTTAGCCCTCTATCATGCATAAGAATTAGAGCGTCAATCTAATTTAGCTACACATGCTAGAATTTGATGAAGAACAAGCAAGAGATGCATTAATCAAACTAATTTCTCAACAATTGCAAAAGGGAAAAAATCTCCCCAAACATCCAAAACTTACAAACCCATACTCAAAATCAAGCACATACCTTGGTTTAGCCTTCCATGGAGGTTGGATTACTCCAATCCACCATGGAAGTGCTTGGAATCATGCACAAGAAGGAGAAGAAGTACAAAAATGGTGAAAAATCGCCTTGGAACCGAGAGGAGAAGCTTGGAGAAGATGAAGGATGAAAAGATTGCTGCAAAACCGAAGGTTTCACGCCTTTTAAGCTCGTAGCGTCGAGACGCTAGGCCAGCGTCTCGACGCTGTGCCCTAAGTTGGCAGGCGCGCGCGCGCGGGGCGGCGTCGAGACGCTGCGCGGCGTCGAGACGCGCGCGCGGCGTCGAGCGAGCGTCGAGACGCTTGCGCTCGACGCTTGCTCTCGGGTGGATCTTCAAATGCACGCTTCAGAGTTCGGAGCGTCGAGACGCTCGGCCAGCGTCTCGACGCTGTCGCGCGCGGACACGGCGAGGCGGAGCGGGCGTGGGCGCGCGGGCATGGGCGAGGCGGACACGGGCGTGGGCGCGCGGGCGCGCGCGGACATGGGCGAGGCGGAGCGGGCATGGGCGCGCGGGCGCGCGCGGACATGGGCGAGGCGGAGCGGGCTGGCGCGCGGGCGCGAGGCGAGGCGGCGCGCGCGGGCGCGCGCGCGTCTGGCCGTCTGGGCGCGGGCGTGCGGTGCTTGCGAGCGGCGCGCGCGGGCGTGCGGTGCTTGCGAGCGGCGCGCGCGGGCGCGCGCGCGTGCTGCGTTCGTTGGGCGCCTGGGCGCTGGGCGCCGGCGCCTGGGCGCTGCCCTCTCGGCTCTTAGCCCTCTTTTGGGTCGTTTTGGCTCCTGAGCTCCGTTTGGCCTATCGTTTTGACCCGAACACTTCCCAAAACATGTTAAATGACCTTTTTAGCCCCGAAAATCATCAATGGACTTCCCGAGCTCTTCACCATGAAATCACCTATAAGAAAGCATTTTAATCAATATATGTCATGGTTTTAGCTAGAATTAGGGACATTAAGATAGCTCTATTTTGGAGCTATCAAAGTCGTACACCATGCTGGAGTAGCCAGGGATGGGTGGTCTGCACAGCTCTTCCCAGCCGTGGTTGGTGATCCCTGCGCGCAAGAATTGCGGCAGGTCTGCCAACGCGTCAAGGAACCCCTTCTCATGGAGTAGGTCCCTCTTCCTCGACTCAGTGCCCCTTGAT
The DNA here is from genome assembly GCA_028017165.1 of Herpetospermum pedunculosum. Lineage (NCBI taxonomy): Eukaryota > Viridiplantae > Streptophyta > Magnoliopsida > Cucurbitales > Cucurbitaceae > Herpetospermum > Herpetospermum pedunculosum. The sequence continues at coordinate 38,811,645 of CM051522.1, forward strand.
TCTGCATCAGAAGACACATACCTCACAGCTTGAGGCTCATCTTCGGGGTATAATTTGGCTTTCCCCTTGTCCCGTGCCTTGGCCGACTCAGCAGCCTCGACCTTCAACCTCTTCAATGAAGGCTCACCACTGACCTTCCTTTTCTTGGATTTCTTTGAAGCTTTTGGCCGTTTGGCCTTGACAACCTTGGGCACCTTCTTCCTCAGTCGTGCCCTGGTGGTGATCTGCTGGAAGCAGTCCCCCAATGTTTCATCCATCGAATCTCCCCCCTTTGCTGGGCTATCGGGGCTGACTTCCCTCAAAGGAGAGAAAACCTCTTCTTCCTCAGCCGTTTCTTCGCCCGACGCTGATTCTTGATGTTCTTCACTTGGAATTTCAGGCTCGGGCGTTGGCGATGCCTCAGGGCTCTGCGGAGGTGGAGATTGTTCAGAGCTTTGTGGAGATGGAGAAGGCTCGGGGCTTCGCGCTGGTGGAGATGGTTCAGGGATTTGTCTGGCCGTCTCGTAGGATGGACGACCACTTCCTTGACTCTCCACAGTGGGAGTCTTTTCCTTGATCGGTGCGTCCCCAATCTCCATCGTCCATTTTCTTTTCTTGGGCGTGCCCACTGGTTCAGACGGCCCAGCAGGGATTTCCGTCACCACCTTCCACTTCTTCTTGCGGACAGGGAGCTTAGAAGGTCGTTCAGGGCGCGCAGCTTCGGCATCTGCTAAGGCGAGGAATGCCTCTCTCGCAGCTGCCTCTGCTTCAGTGGCCTTCTTCTTGGAAGCAGATCTCTCAGCCCTTGTAAGCACCATTGTGGAATCGAAGAGATCTGAGAATAGGAATTGCAGAGGAAGAAGAAGATAGATTTCTTGAAGTCCAACGAATGAAGGAAGCGTACGGGCCACAGCGATTCTAACGGCTATTTGTAATGATGTGAATCCCAACGGCTATTTCTGTTGCGGATTCAGCAAATCCACCGCAATTAAATGGCCGTTGGAGATTTTTCTTGATTTAAAATCCAAGATTCTCATCACTCAATCTTTGACTCGGCCCGATTTCTCCCCCGATTCTTTATCCTTGATTCATCTCCTTGATTTCCTCTATTGATCCCCTATTAAAAGAAATAAAATTAAGGCATGGCTTCGCATGGAAGAGCACAGTAATCACTCGTCTTCTCTCGGTTTTATTCTCAAGTTTCAGCTAAGAGGAAGGCCGAGAGAGTCTTCACATCTCCTTCCTCATAATAATGCTTCAATCGTGCACCATTAACCATGAATGGTTGCCCGTGCTGCAGGTTCCTAATCTCAATTGCACCATGAACAAACACGTTAGTTATAACAAAAGGACCTGACCATCTGGACTTAAGTTTGCCTGGAAATAATCTCAACCTTGAGTTAAATAACAAGACATGCTGGCCTTTCTTAAAGTCCTTAATCCTAAGTCTACTGTCATGCCAAATTTTAGTCTTTTCCTTATACATTTTAGCATTTTCATAGGACATATGTCTCAGCTCATGAAGCTCATGTAATTGCAGAGACCGCAATGTTCCTGCATCGGTCACGCAATAATTCAGCTCTTTCAAGGCCCAAAATGCTTTGATTTCCAATTCGAATGGTAAGTGACATGCTTTGCCATACACAAGTCTATAAGGAGACATACCTAGGGGTGTCTTATATGCAGTCCTATATGCCTAAAGTGCATCCTCGAGTTTAAACGACCAATCTTTTCTATTGGGTTTGACCACTTTCTCGAGTATGTTTTTAATCTCCCTATTTGATATTTCAGCTTGTCCATTCGAATGTGGGTGATAAGGGGTGGCTACTCTATGTCTAACATTGTATTTAGCCAACACTTTTTCCATAGCTTTATTAATAAAGTGTGTCCCTTCATCACTAATTATAGCACGGGGTGTACCAAACCTAGTAAAGATATGTCTATTAAGGAACTTAATGACTGTTTTGGCATCGTTGGTTGGACATGCTATGGCTTCTACCCATTTAGATACATAGTCTACAGCTACAAGTATGTAAAGGTTACCTGCTGATGAGGGGAAAGGTTACCTGTAAAGGTTACCTGCTGATGAGGAAGAATGTGCCCAAGGTTGTCAAGGCCAAACGGCCAAAAGCTCCAAAGAAATCCAAGAAAAGGAAGGTCAGTGGTGAGCCTTCATTGAAGAGGTTGAAGGTCGAGGCTGCTGAGTCGGCCAAGGCACGGGACAAGGGGAAAGCCAAATTATACCCCGAAGATGAGCCTCAAGCTGTGAGGTATGTGTCTTCTGATGCAGAATCAAGGGGCACTGAGTTGAGGAAGAGGGACCTACTCCATGAGAAGGGGTTCCTTGACGCGTTGGCAGACCTGCCGCAATTCTTGCGCGCAGGGATCACCAACCACGGCTGGGAAGAGCTGTGCAGACCGCCCATCCCTGCCTACTCCAGCATGGTGTACGACTTCTATGCAAATCTGACACACCCCGAGGATGGTCTGTCCATGGTAAGGGGAATCCTACCTGCATTATTTCCTCAATGTTGCTATTATTTATATAAAACTTGGCATCTGCGAAATGAGACTCGACCTCTAAAAATGGCTTAGTGTCTGCCTCAACCTTTAAAACTTCGTCTTGATAAAACTTGAAGCACTGATGCAAGGTGGAACTTATTACCCTATTTTCATGAATCCAAGGGCGACCAACAATATTTTATAGGTAGTCTTGGAATATATGACATGAAATAAGGTATGTGATTTCAAGTCTCCGATGATGAGCTCTAGGCGAATCATGTCGATCGCTCGCTGTCCTCCTTGGTTGAAACCCTGGATTACCAGCTTGCTACTTGATAACTCTTCCACCAGGACGTCAATCTCTTTCATGACTGATTTTGGCATTATGTTGAAAGTCGATCCATCGTCAATGAGGATTCAACCAACCCTCTGTTCTCGGATGTATCATGAGACAAATAAAGGTCTATTGTGAGGTTTTGATCCCCACATCAAATCTTCGGCGGTGAAACCTATAGACATGCAACAAGATGCGCATGCATGTGCTGTAGAGGTTGAAGCATTCGAAACATCAGAGTTCTTCAACGGGTCGATAAGAATAGTTTCGTCCACTTGAGGTAGTCCTGCTACGTCGAGGGAAGGTGTTTCCTCCAGCTTCGTTACCAACTCCGTTGAACTTGGAGTGGTGTTATCGTCCTCGATTCTACCAACGACATGGCATGTAGCAGTTCCAAATGTTTCTTCCTGCTTTTCATTAAAGAATCCCTTGGGAAAAAATTCTCGTAGGGTCATAGGCTGATGGGGTCGAGGGAGGTCTTTGTTTTCCTCCACGACGAGCTTAGGCCTTCTCGTACTCTTTCTTCCTTTCCTCTTTGGAAGTTTGCTTTTTCGCCTATACTCTCGAAATAGACGGACTTCTTTCTAGACAGGTCTCTGTCATCGCATCTTCCGACGAGTTACGACGGTCCAACTTTCATCTTCATCCCTAACAGGTTCGGGCTTTACCTGCGAAGTTTTCTTTGCGACCTCACATCTGAACTGAACAAGTATCGGTTTGAAAGTCCCAAACTGGATCAGACCTTCCTTTTGTTTCTCAAATGAATCCTAAGGCAACTGAATGTCGGAGTTCATTTTTACGGCGACATGATTTTCCTGAGCTACCTCGTCAAGATCCAGTTCGATTTTCTTTTCACTGGCTAACGTCATGATTAGCTCTTTCAGAACAAAACACTTCCCTATCGGATGACTGACGACCCGGTGATATTTGCAGTAGTTAGGATCATTTATCTTTCCTAACTCTTTCGGTCGTTTACATTCGGGAAGTTGGATGAGTCGCGTTTCCAACAATTGCTCTAACATGTCAGGAATGTCAGAGTTCGAAAACGAATAGACTTTTTCTTGTCTCTCTTTAAAAGTAAGGCGACGTCTCTCGCCTCCGTCATTTTTTTTTCCTTCTTGTTTTCCTTTCCTTTGGAGGAAAACCTTAAAGGGGCTGTGTTGATGACCATAGATTCTTTCACGACGTTCTTCGTGATCTTCCCGACGTCCTTCATTTCCTTCTTTATTTTCTTTATGTCGGGGATTAAGAGGTCTTTACTTCCTCTATTTGCAATATCCAGCTCCATATCATGAGCGCGAGTTGCTAACTCCTCAAATGTGTGGGGCTTTATCCCTTGCAGGATGTAGTGAAGTCCCCAATGCATGTCGCTGATGCACATCTCGACAGCAGACACTTCCGTGAGTCGGTCCTTGCAGTCAAGACTCAACGATCTCCAACGGTTAATGAAATCGACGACTAGTTTGCCCATCCTTTGGCTAGCGTGCGAGAGTTCAGACATGTTGAATGTTTGCCTCGTACTGTAGAAGAGATTCAAGAAGTCTCTCTCAAACTGTTCCCAACTGTCAATCGTCTCAGATTCCAAGTCGGTGTACCAGTCAAAGGCGTTTCCTTTCAAAGTTCGAACGAATTGCCTAACCAGCAGGTCTCCGCGAGTTCCAGCGTTCTCGCACGTTTCGACGAAGTGGGCAATGTGTTGTTTAGGATTGTCCTTCCCATCGAACTGTTGAAATTTCAGGGGCTGGTACCCGGTGGGCATCCTCAAATTGTCTATCCTTTTAGAATACGGTTTGGTATACAAGAGGGAGCTCTGGGCTGGTCCACCGTACAGAACTCTGATGGTGTTGGTAATCATGTCCTGAAGTTGTTGGACAGATAAGGAAACCACCGAAGTCGAGTGCTACGGTTGGTCTTGTTGGATGCCAGCCTTTTCTTTGTCACTCTTTCTCGCCGCAGGAGTTACACTTGACTCTGCAACTTCTCGACTCTGCATCTGATTCCTCATATGGGCAATCTTGAGGTCTCTGTCCTCGACTACTTTTATCAGGAGGTTTAGCTTCTTTTCCATTTCAGTCATCGCTTCGTCGTTAGTGCGTGCGTCCGCCATCATTACAGACATCACGTTTAGATCAGACACTTTCTACAACTGATCAGAGGACGGGACATGTTCATCATACAAGGGATTTTCCTCGATGATTATCTCATCCTACGCAGACTTCGTCATTCGTTTGTAAATTTTGCTCACGATGACAGAAGTTTGTCCGCCCGTCTGCGAAACTTCTTTGATGAAGCGGCTGCAGGTGGCAGGTCCCTTGTAAGGGTTGTTGGAAATGACAGTTGTTTTCTTGGATGTCATTGTTAACTTTTAGTTGAGAGAGGGAGAGAAGAGAGGTAGAGTGGTCCCACTGGGTGTGCCAATTTGTTCACATGAAGATTTCGACGAGAAATTTATCACGTGTAAATGAATCTTGATTTGTATTGTATTGTATTTGTATCAGTGCGTAGTGAATTACAATTTGTTCACACGAAGATTCTCTCTCTTAAATATATCTTAAATATAAGAGTACTTGAGGACTTCGCAGCTTGTTCTCGAGGTTGAATCTTCAGTTTCGCGTAGCGGTGAAGTCTTCAGGTGTTTGATCTTCAAGCGGTGTTCAGTGAGTCTTTCGTTGCTTCGGTGTTCAGTGAGTCTTTCGTTGCTTCGGTGTTCAGTGAGTCTTTCGTTGCTTCGGTGTTCAGTGAGTCTTTCGTTGCTTCGGTGTTCAGTGAGTGTTTCGTTGCTTCGGTGTTCAGTGAGTCTTTCGTTGCTTCGGTGTTCAGTGAGTCTTTCGTTGCTTCGGTGTTCAGTGAGTCTTTTGTTGCTTCTGTGTTCAGTGAGTCTTTCGTTGCTTCGGTGTTCAGTGAGTCTTTCGTTGCTTCAGTGTTCAGTGAGTCTTTCGTTGCTTCTGAATTCTCTCTAAGTTCTTAGGAGAAGAAATTTTCTGAACCTTGCAAATGAAGAATGAGCTCTCTATTTATAGAGTTCTCATTAGCTTAATGGGTTTGAGCTTGAATCCAATGGGCTTGGGTCCAATGAATTTTTGGGCTTTGAGCCAAATTGCCATTTAAATAATCTTCTGGGCTGATTTGATTTTGAGCCCAATTACAGACCGATTAAGTTTGTTTGATCTAACGATCATGATGAAGACACGTGGCAACCGCTGATTGACCGAAATTTCTCGATCAACAATCTCTTTATTTTTCAAAATCAAACCTAAACCTTGATGAAGTAATTTAATTAATTTTAACTTAACTAATTAATACATAAAAAACATTCACCCCACAAAATAAAATAAAAGAAATAATAACATATTAAAACTAATTTTAATTGAATGATACTTAATAACATTTTCCCAAATCATCTCAAAGTTGAGTTAGTTCAAAATTTAAAAATATACACACCGGATAATACTCTAGCTTTTTTCAAATTTTTTTATTCAACATAATTAGGAACTCAACCCGCACATGTTTTATACCGATGACCTATGTTCATTTTGACTTTCAAATATCAAGTTGCCAACTACAAATCAGATCATTCAAATCACATGAAATTTACTAGAGTTAATTAATGTTATTGACACATACACTACTTTTACAATATTAAATCTCTTGAAAAAAAATAAAAAAATATTTTTAACAATGAATTTAGTGGTTATGAGAGACAACAACATTGAATAATTACTCATGAACGTGCCTGTTCACACGAGAATTCGAACGACGAATGGAAATTCGACACGTGTAAATGAATTTGAATTTGTGTTGTTGTATTGTATTTATCAGTGCGTAGTGGATTACAATCTCTAATGTATGATCCTCTGATTCTCTCTCTTAAATGTAACGTACTCGAGGGCTTCGTAGCTTGTTCTCGAGGTTGAATCTTCAGCTTCGCGTAGCGGTGAAGTCTTCAGGTATTTGAATTTGGAGTGACAGTCAGTCTTCAGGATTCAAAGAGTCTTTCGCTGTTTGGGAATTCTCTCTGAGTTCTTATGAGAGGGAATTCTCTCTGAGTTCTTATGAGAAGAAATTTTCTGAACCTTAGAAATGAAAATGAACTCTCTATTTATAGAGTTTTCATGGGCCTGGATCCAATGGGCTTGGGCTTTGGGCCCAATGGGTTTGGGTTTGGACCCAATGGGCTTTTGAGCTTTGGGCCAAATTATCATTTAATCTTTCTGGCCCGATTCGACTTCGAGCCCAAGTGCAGTTTGGCCGACTTTGCTCGGTCAAGTCTATCTGATCCCCGGTCGTGATGGAGACACGTGGCGACCACTGATTGGCCGAAATTTCTCGGTCAACAAATGCCCCCTTTTTCGAGAGTTATGCACAAGTATGTGTGGGTGAGTCTCGGAAAAGTTGAATAGATAAATCGAAACGTAGGACATCCTAATTTCGACTCCGCTTTGACGTATCAATTTTATCGAAATATGAAGTTCGATTCATAGATCAATTATTTTAATTGACGTCTCTTTCCATGTCAATCGATCAAAAATACGAATTTGGCTCGTAGTTTTGATCTTTCTTATCTAACAGAAATTTGATTTAAACTTCGGTAGAGAGATTTTTTTTTTTCTACCTTAGTTTATCTTCAGATGTAGACTAAGGACTTGTGTCTGCCCAATTGTATTTTGAATAGGGTTTGACTTTGAATTTTACTCTAATTTCGACGTGGATAAAATATACCCGAACCGCCAATTTTGATTTGAGACTTGGATTTAGATAACCTTTGACTCTAAATCATGTCTGAAAATAAATTTTGGAATATGCCCAAAAATTTTAATTTTCTCGGTCAAAAAAAATGGTAAGCTTCTAAAGTTTGGCTTGAATTCGGGATAAAAGTGTTGGAATTTTTTTATTTTGGCATAAATAATTGGTCAGCTGAAACACTAAAATGTGAAGACAAATGATAACCAAGAAGTTTGTTTGGTAGAGCGGAACTTGGACGGCTTTAGTTGTCATTGGTCTTGAGTTCAAGTCTGACTTCGTACATTATTTTTGCAACTTTTTTTAACTTAAATGAAGGACATTTAAGTAATTTTACTCTCCAAACCCTAACCCATTTAGGTTTTCTAATTCATATAAGTAGAATGAGATGGAATTTGGGAGAGAGTTTGCTTGGAGAGGAAGAAGAAGGAGAGCTCCAGCCGCCGCCGCCAGCCGCCGCCGTCGCTCCGCCTGTCGCCAGCCGCCGTCGTCGCACTTCAGCCCGCCGCCGCACGCCGCCAGCCCGTGCCGCCGCGTCGCTCCGCCTGCAACGCCGCGCCGCCGCGTCGCTCCACCGTCTCCTTCGCGCCCGCGTCGCTCCGCCAGCCGCACCGCCACTCTGCCAGCGCCGCACCACCGCTCCGCCAGCCCTCTTCCTCGCGCTCCTCCGCCGCCTCAGCCGCTGCTTCCAGGTCTGCCCCGCGCGCCTCCGCCGCCTCAGCCGCACGCCGCCAGATCTGCAGAACCGGTCGCCGCCGCCGCAGCCACCTTCGCCACCGCGCGTCTCTGCCAGATCCATCGCGCAGCCGTCTTCGACGCCGACATCGCACCGCCGTCTCCAACGCCGACGTCCGAGGTCCGCGCCTGACGCCTTCAGTTTGGCTTGAGGTCCGCGCCTGCTCTGCCGACGTCCGAGATCCAGCGCAACGTGAGGTGAAGTTTTTTTTTTTTTTTTTTTTCTTTTTCTTCTTTTTTTTTTATTGTTTTATTTTATTTGGTTTTATTTTTTATTTTTCTTTTATCAATTCTTTACCTTATATTTTAATATGTATATATATTTTTTTACATACAGGTGCTTATTTTCATTCTCCCGGTGTTCTTCGTACCGACCTTAATTTGGTAATTTAATTTACTGTATGCAATTTTAATGTATGTAATTTATGTATGTGATTTATGTATGTGATTTATGTATGTAACTTAATTTATGGGTTGTAATTTACTTATGGGTTGTAATTTATTTACGTAATTTAATGTGTGTAATTTAATGTGTGTAATTTGATGTAATTTATTTATGGGTTGTAATTTATTTATGGGTTGTAATTTATTTACGTAATTTAATGTGTGTAATTTAATGTGTGTAATTTGATGTAATTTATTTATGGGTTGTAATTTATTTATGGGTTGTAATTTATGTTATTTGTGATATTTTGCATTTTGTTATTGTTGGTTGTGATTGCTAAATTATATTTATTTGATGAAGATTGGGCTTTAGGAATCCTCAGTAATATTCAATTTGGGATTTTGTGATTAAAAAAAGCCAAATAAGAAATTTGTTAATTTGAAATTAAGGTTTTTTTTCAAAATTAGTTAAAGTGATTTGAGATTTTGTAATTTAAAAATTCAAAAAAAAAAATTTAATTTGAAATTAAGGTTTTTTTTTTTAAAAATTAGTTAAAGTGAGGAATCTTCCGTAATTTTCAATTTGGTATTTTGTGATTAAAAAGCCAAATAAGAAATTTGTTAATTTGAAATTAAGGTTTTTTTTTTTTCAAAATTAGTTGAAGTGATTTGAGATTTTGTAATTTAAAAATCCAATAAAAATAAATTTTAATTTGAAATTAAGGCTTTTTTTTTTGTGATTAAAAAGCCAAATAAGAAATTTGTTAATTTGAAATTAAGGTTTTTTTTTTTTCAAAATTAGTTGAAGTGATTTGAGATTTTGTAATTTAAAAATCCAATAAAAATAAATTTTAATTTGAAATTAAGGCTTTTTTTTTAAAAAAAAAAAATTAGTTACGTGATTTGGGATTTTGTGATTAAAAACCCAATAAAAATAAATTTTAATTTGAAATGACGGCTTTTTTAAAATTAGTTACGTGATTTGGGATTTTAAAAAATTTTAATTTTTGCTTTTTTTTTTAAAATGAAATTAAGAATTAGAATTAGTTATTTTAATTTTGAAATTGAGATTTTATAAATACATTAAAGTAATTTGGGAATTGGGGGTTAGGAAATTTAAAATTAGTTAAATGATTTTGAATTTGGCATTTTATGAATATATTATTTTATTATATATATATACACCTTGATTTGAAATTTATTCACTTTTCGATTTTAATTTGTTTATTCCAAATGGGGAACGTTGCGATTTTTTTTTTTTTTTTGTAGGTGTGCCACTTCTTTTACCGCCAAATCGTCGTGTTCAGCTCCCGTGGCCTCGACGTAACAATCTACGGGCGTTACTTCTCCTATGCAGATGCATGTCTGTTTAGGGAACGTATTCCGTCCTAGGTTGTGCGTCGAGTCGTTCTGTTCTGTTCCCATGGCCTAGACGTAACAATCTACGGGCGTTACTTCTCCTATGCAGATGCACGTCTGTTTAGGGAACGTATTCCGTCCTAGGTTGCGCGTCGAGTTGTTCTGCTCTGTTCTCGTGGCCTCGGCGTAACAATCTACGGGCGTTACTTCTCTTATGCAGATGCACATCTGTTTAGGGAACGTATTTCGTCCTAGGTTGTGCGTCGAATCGTTCTGTTCTGTTCCCGTGGCCTCGGCGTAACAATCTACGGGCGTTACTTCTCTTATGCAGATGCACGTCTGTTTAGGGAACGTATTCCGTCCTAGGTTGCGCGTCGAGTTGTTCTGCTCTGTTCTCGTGGCCTCGGCGTAACAATCTACGGGCGTTACTTCTCTTATGCAGATGCACGTCTGTTTAGGGAACGTACTCCGTCCTAGGTTGCGCGTCGAGTCGTTCTGTTCTGTTCTCGTGGCCTCGGCGTAACAATCTACGGGCGTTACTTCTCTTATGCAGATGCACGTCTGTTTAGGGAACGTATTCCGTCCTAGGTTGCGCGTCGAGTTGTTCTGCTCTGTTCTTGTGGCCTCGGCGTAACAATCTACGGGCGTTACTTCTCTTATGCAGATGCACATCTGTTTAGGGAACGTATTTCGTCCTAGGTTGTGCGTCGAATCGTTCTGTTCTGTTCCCGTGGGCTCGACGTAACAATCTACGGGCGTTATTTCTCTTATGCAGATGTACGTCTGCTTAGGGAACGTATTCCGTCCTAGGTTGCGCGTCGAGTCGTTCTGTTCTGTTCTCGTGGCCTCGGCGCAACAATCTACGGGCGTTACTTCTCTTATGCAGATGCACGTCTGTTTAGGGAACGTATTCCGTCTTTGTTGGTGTGCTTCCCCCATAACACTCTCACCTTTTTTTTCAATTTTTTTTTTTTTTTTTTTTTTGCTTTAAGATTTCTCCCCATTTTTGGAAGGCTATATGTGTTGTCTTTGTTTTAAGGGTGTACATAGCTCCCCTTTTTTTTGTTGTTGCGTTTTCTTGGTAACCGCTTCATGCTCGCATGTTTGTGTAGCTCATTTAATTCCTTCGCCATACTTATCGCTTTGTTTTTAATTTATTAACTCTTTCGAATTCGTTTTGCAGGAACATGGTGTATTTTGCAGAGCAGATCGTCTCTGGAGAGAAATTTCTCGTTCTTTTATAAGATGAACATCAGCCCTTAAAACGTGGAGTTAACCTCCTAGTAGAAGAACCCAAGATCGGCGATTACTCCAATAAGTGGCCGCGACTCGGAAAACCAGGTCGTTTGTCAAAACGGTCCTCAGAAAAACCTTTAGGTCAAGGTTCCTCGTCTAAGGTGTGGATGTTAGGTTCTGCGCTTCACCGCCAAAATCCCAGTCAAACCCCCGAGCTAACATTGGGACGCCGAATTATCGAAGGCACCGCTCGTTGGGGCTCTGTATTAAAGATTTCTGGAGAATTCCTTTTTATCCCTCAATATTGGGAGTGGTTGGAGCTTGTCGTCGGTCGCAGTAGGAAGATACTTCGTCATGCTTGTCTGCTAGATGTCGTGATGGCTTCGCTCTACACTTACGATCGCAATAAGGCCGTGGTACGAGCCTTTTGTGAAGCATGGTGCCCTGTAACTAATACTCTTCATACCCAAGCTGGGGAACTTTCCATCTCTTTGTGGGACCTTTGGAAATTCGGGGGTCTTCCTGTTGATGGAAAATTTTATGAGGAAGTCATTCCGTGTCTTGAAGAGTTGACTGGATCGAGACGGAATGGCAGATACCTTCCAAAAAGTTGCGAACATTTATTTCGCGCTTATTATACACTAACTGCTAAGAAGACGGATCCATCTCACGTTGCCATCAGTGATTGGATTTCATTATGGTTTAAAGGCGTCCAGCGATATGGTAAAATACCGGCGCGAAGGTCAAAGAAAAGAACTGCTTCTAAGCCTACTTCTCGCCCCGGCGTGACTCATAACCCCGACGGCACGAAAGTTAAATATCGTGAATGGTCAGACGATGAGTGCGACATGTTCCGTAATCTAAATATTGACGAAGGATGGAAGGATAGAACATACTTGGCCGCCTTTTTATGTTGCTGGCTCTGTGCCTTCGTATTTCCTCAGGCCAATGCTCACCACATCCGTCCAGGTGTTTTCAAGATTGCTTGTCTGATGGCCGAGGGTGAAACTTTTAGTCTTGCCGTCCCGGTCTTAGCTAACCTTTACCACGTGTTAGGAAAAATCTCAATGACTGCTAGTTTGGTTGGCCGTATCGAAACCTGTCTCCCGGTGCATTACATTATAGGCTGGTTAGCTCATTACTTTAATACTCATCACAAGACTCCTGAGGAGGTCCAAGGTCCAGGGATGGTTGAATTTTCCGGCGAAGGTGGGGCTAAATATCTAGATGAATCTGAAGCGCATGAACTGATCCATGAGGGTGCATCGATAGCATGGCACGTGAATCTCCAACATAGGAATAAACACGAAATCTTAAATAGAGAAACCATCAACGACTCTGAAGATTCTTCATATTTTTCGAGCCTCCGATCGTGCTATATATCAGCGCGATGTGGGGAATCGCTTGTCATCGAATCATATAGTCCGTATCGATTTGGCCGTCAGTTCGGGTTCTACCAAGACGTGCCAAATGATATAAGGGAAGCTTCTCCTTCGGTCGATTCGTGTACTATTTTACATCATTGGCGGGTTTGTATTTACGCTGACGTAGGGTGGGAAGTGTTTCTTCCAGCTCGAATGTTGAACCCCCATGACCATGTTACTTCAAATTATCGAAAGTGGTGGTCAATTAAGCATGGCGATTATTTGAGGAAAGGTGTTGATAAATTGATTGACAGCGCTCTTCCTCACTCAGATTGTTCAAAACCTAAGAAGCCTAAGAAGGTCAATGTTAACCTCGGAGGAAAGAAAATTCATTTGCTCACAGATAAACCGTCATGCCATGCCTCAGATCAAGCTGAAGGTAGTCGAGACGTTTATTGGAAGAAGGATAAAAGGCTCAGACAGACCCCCGATCTCCCCGATCTCGACGACAGATTTTTCGACGATGTCCCTACTGCTTGTGACATACCTGATGACGTTGGAGCCTTAGTTCAGTAACTTTCTCCTTCTTCTTTTTTTTTTAATATATTTTTTTTTTTTTTTTTACATCCACCTTTCGTTTAAATTTTTATGTATACATATATATATCGGCAAATAACTTGTTTGAAAATCTTCTATTGTTACAGCTTCACCTGAATGATTATATTCAAGCCGAGGGCGAGCAACCTAGCGACCAATCGTCGGAGGGTTCAGAAGCCTCGGTTTCTATTGATAGGCGACCTGGGAGCTCTTCTGCCCCATTGGAAGAGCGAAGTACCAATTTACCTCTGCTTACCATCAGGGAGCGTTCTCAACATGTTCCGTTGAATGCAGTTTCGCAAGCTCCTGAAACTTCTGTTTATTGTGCTGACAATATAGTATCCAGCCTTCAACGAAAAGCGGCCATGTCTATGTGGCAAAGCTTGCGAGAGAAAATGGCGCGTACCCCTTTTGAGGATGTTCCGAAACTTGAGCCAGAGATTCGTAAGATTCTTAAAGGCATCTCGGACACTCGGACAAACAACCAGGTGTCTCTGCAAGAATTTGTAGAAGGCTATTGTAAGAGAGTGGAAGACTACAACCAGATGCAATCTTCAATTTCCACCCATCTAAACTCCAACAGTAGGGATCGTCAACTGGAAGAAAGGAACATTTATTTGGACCGATCTCTCCTAGAGGTTACAGAGACGGAAACAGAGATAGAAGAGGCGAAAGCGAAGATAGAAGAGGCGACAGCGAAGATAGAAGCTGCGAAGATCGAGGTTGAGAGGCTTTCCACCTTTGTCTCCGCCCGGGAGCAAGTCTTGAGTCGCGGGACACTTGAAGTCTCGCGTGTACGCGAAGAGATTCGTGCCCTCGAATGTGCCCCCATTATTGACGAGGACGATGCTCGAGCCGTTGCTGCAGTTCGTGAGCTTCTTGAGAGCTCGCGCGCGGAGTTGAAAGAGTTTCAGTGGGCGCCTTGATTTACGCATATATGTGCATACATATTTTTTGTATCTATCTTCTTCTAGATTTTTCTCGTGTAAAAGAACTTTTATGTTTTCTTTATGAACACTTGGCTTGTCTCCCTCATTTTGGAATAATGATTTTCCTTTGTTGCTTTGTTGAACTTAATTATTTTTTGTTGCTTACGTATTTTCGAAATCAAGAGATCACTTGTTTGAACGTAGCTCGAATGGAATGAATGTATAATTTTTTATTGCGCGCGACTGGACTTAAAGTATATATGTATTTTTTTCTTTAAGTTGCCTACGTACCCTTAGATGGAAGGGATCAAGTCATAACGTAGTTCAAATTACAAGAATTTTTTTTACTTGGGCCGTTCACCTTTTAAGCTCGTGCGGGCCAGGAGTAACATGTAGTTTATACTCTTACGTTAAGGAGTATTACATAAATTTTTTTTTTACTTGGGCCGTTCACCTTTTAAGCTCGTGCGGGCCAGGAGCAACATGTAGTTTATACTCTTACGTTAAGGAGTATTACATTTCAACAGATCTTATCTGCATCACGGTCTTGATCAGATCCTTCGTTTGTAGGATTCGTTAGAATAATGATATTTTTCTTCACCTTCAAGGAGCCTTCTGTATTTATGAGAACAGATAATTTCCTCTTCATGCGCGAAGGAACACGACTGTGAATTTTCTTGTCGCTACTTTCTTCATCGAAGAGTCTTGCCTCTACAGTCTTCATCTTTCCTTGTTGTTGATCACTTGTAACTTTGAGGCGATCAAAAACAGATTTTGAAGGTCCGTCTTCCTTTGATGTAGAAACACTTAACCTTTGGAAAGCTGAAGTTCGCGTGGAGGTAGAAGTTAGACATGGATTTTCTTCTTTTGTCGCGGCCATACTCATCCTTTGGAAGACCGAAGTTCGAGTAGTTGAAGGCTTGATGCGATTGAAGACAAAAGTTCTTTGGTCGACTTCTTTTGAGTCGTCGACTTCTTCTGCGTTGATGTAGCATGAATTTGCAAAGATTTCTTCCTCTTTCTTGATAGGAAGGAAACTTCTTGAGAAGAATTCTTTTAAGGTCACCCGTCGTCGAGGTTGAGAAAAATATTTGTTTTCCCTTCTCTCGTGTTTAGGCTTCCTCGAATTGATTCTTCCTTTCTTCTTTGAAAGCTTATTGTTTCGTTTATCATCTCGAAACATGCAATCTTCTTTCTGGACGGGTCTTTGTCGTCGTATTTTCTGACGAGCCACGACAGTCCAACATTTATCCTCATTTTCGACGACCTCATGTTTAACTTGAGAAATTTGTTTTGGGGTTTCATGTCCGAACCGAACAATTATTGGTTCGAAGGTCCCAAACTGGATCATACTTTCCTTTTGCTTCTCAAATGAGACCGGAGATAATTGAGTGCCGAAGTTCATTGTTACTGCAGCGTGGTTTGATTGAGCTATTTCATCTAAGTCTAGCTCGATTTTTCCTTCTTTAGCTAACCTTAGAATTAGCTCCTTTAGGACGAAACATTTATCCACTGGATGACTGATAACTCGATGATACTTACAATAGTTGGGATCATCGACTTTGTCCATTTCTTCCGGGCGCCTACACTCGGGAAACTCAATCAATCTTGTTTCCAGTAGTTGCTCTAACATGTCAGGAATGTCAGAGTTTGGAAACGGGTAGACTTTTTCTTGTTTCTCTTTTAAAGTAAGGCGACGTTTCTCGCCTCCGTCATTTCTTCTCTCTGTCTTGTTTTCATTTCCTTTTGAGGGAAATCTGAAAGGGGTCGTGTTGACGACCATGGATTCCTCCACGACATTTTTAGTGATTTTCCCAACTCCCTTCGTTTCCGTCTTTATTTTCTTTACGTCGGGGACTAAGAGGTCTTTGTTTCCTCTGTTGGCAATACTCAGCTCCATATCATGGGCTCGAGTTGCTAATTCCTCGAATGTTTGGGGCTTTATCCCTTGTAGGATGTAGTGAAGTCCCCAATGCATGCCGCCGATGCACATTTCGACAGCGGACACCTCGGTGAGTCGATCCTTGCAGTCGAGACTCAACGATCTCCAACGGTTGATGAAATCGATGACTGACTCGCCCATTCTTTGGTTAGCGTGCGAGAGTTCGGACATACTAACTGTTCGCCTCGTGCTGTAGAAGCGATTCAGGAAGTCTCTCTCAAACTGTTCCCAACTGTCAATCGTCTCGGGTTCCAAGTCGGTGTACCAATCAAATGCATTTCCTTTCAGAGTCCGGACGAATTGCCTAACCAACAAGTCTCCGCGAGTTCCAGCGTTCTCGCACGTTTCGACGAAATGGGCAATGTGTTGTTTAGGATTGCCCTTTCCATCGAATTGTTGAAACTTTGGCGGCTGATACCCGATAGGCATTCTTAAGCTGTCGATCCTCTTGGAATACGGTTTGGTATACAAGAGGGTGCTCTGAGCTGGTCCACCGTATTGGGCTCGGATGGTGTTCGTGATCATGTCTTGCAGTTGTTGGACAGACAATGAAGCGACCGACGTTGAGTGATACGATTGGTCTTCTTGGATGACATTTTTTTCTTTGTCATTCCTTCTTGCTGCAGGAGTTAGACTTGACTCTGCAGCCTCTCGACTTTGCATCTGATTTCTCAAGTGGGCAATCTCGAGGTCTCGTTCTTCAACTGCTTTCATCAGAAAATTTAATTTCTTTTCCATTTCAGCCATTGCTTCATCGTTAGTGCGTGCGTCTGCCATCATTACCGACATCACATTTGGATCATACCCCTTATTTGGTTGATCAGATGAGGGAGCAAATTCATCGTACAAGAAATTTTCATGAGTGATTATCCCCTCACGCGTAGACTCTGTCATTCGTTCCTCCATAACATTTATTTCAGTCATCATGGAGGATGCTACGTCAGAATCGAACTCAAATAGAGGGTTACACCTGACAGCAAATTCGTCACTTGTAGATGCCCCCGCCAATGTCATTCTTTCTTCCATAGTATTTGTTCCAGTCGTTATGACGGATGCTACGTCAGAATCAAGCTCGAACAAAGGGTTACACCTAACAAGAAATTTGTCACTCGTAGATGCCCCTGACGATGTCATTACTCTGCTCACAATTGTGACAAAATCATGTGGACAATCGTGGGGAGTAGAACTCGTGCAGCGGTTGTTCGTGACTACGGTTGTTGAAGGAGTTCTGAACGACATAACTTCATTTGTCTTTGAGATGAGAGAAAGAGATGAGAGGTAGAGTTGTCCCACTGGGCGTGCCAATCTGTTCACACGAGAATTCGAACGACGAATGGAAATTCGACACGTGTAAATGAATTTGAATTTGTGTTGTTGTATTGTATTTATCAGTGCGTAGTGGATTACAATCTCTAATGTATGATCCTCTGATTCTCTCTCTTAAATGTAACGTACTCGAGGGCTTCGTAGCTTGTTCTCGAGGTTGAATCTTCAGCTTCGCGTAGCGGTGAAGTCTTCAGGTATTTGAATTTGGAGTGACGTTCAGTCTTCAAGATTCAAAAAGTCTTTCGCTGTTTGGGAATTCTCTCTGAGTTCTTATGAGAAGAAATTTTCTGAACCTTAGAAATGAAAATGAACTCTCTATTTATAGAGTTTTCATGGGCCTGGATCCAATGGGCTTGGGCTTTGGGCCCAATGGGTTTGGGTTTGGACCCAATGGGCTTGGGTTTGGACCCAATGGGCTTTTGAGCTTTGGGCCAAATTATCATTTAATCTTTCTGGCCCGATTCGACTTCGAGCCCAAGTGCAGTTTGGCCGACTTTGCTCGGTTCCCCGGTCGTGATGGAGACACGTGGCGACCACTGATTGGCCGAAATTTCTCGGTCAACAGTGCCTAATAGGTTATTGAACTTTAAAAAATGTCCTGTAGATAGGAAATTCATTAGATACAAAATTGAAAGTTCAACGACCTATTAGACATAAAATTAGGAGTTCAAAGACGTATTTGATACTTTTCAAAGTTGAAAAATCTATCCCGCATGAACTAATTATGAAGATAAAACGGGACAAAAACTGAATTTCTTCAAAAGGTTACCTTTAAGACTTAAATCACATACGTTGATGGCTCACAAAGAATTCATTATTCACTTTGGTAGGTTGATTCTATTTCTCTACTTTGTATGGCCTTCCAAACCTACAATGCAGTTCAGTTCCCTTCCTGGCAGAAACTTAAACAAACAAGCCAAAAAGACAGCACAAAATATCAACAGAACTTACATTTCATGATTTAAAATGGTGAAGTCCAGAAAAAGCTGCTCCATTTCCAAGCCTCTGGTTACTTCTCTAGCAATCAGTCTCTAAAACATGAACTAGAATGTCTCTGACTTGTTGTACAACATCTTCTTCTTTGAATGGCATTACGAATTCGACTGCGATTACAAAAAGTTCATCGACTACGCATTAGATTTTTTTTTAATTCATGGTATTTGGTTCCTCATAACAAACCTAAGACTAAGAGCTTCACTCAACAACAGAGTAAATTAAACTGTCACCAGTTCCTGTATTCCACTACATTTGGTCGTCACTGATTCACTTATTAAGACTCACCAATCCAAAAAAATGGAAGAAGAAGAGGAAGAAGATAATAGATTCACTATGTTTCCTCCCATAGTTTTGCTATTACATTCAGTGCTGTATTGAAATATGCAGCATAGAAAGTAAGATATGGCTCAGACAACTCAGATTTCCTGAATTTCTACCTCATGTAGCCAACACACGATTAATCAAGTTCATCTTAGATAGCCTATGAGCTGGCAATTTTTACTCATTTCCCCATTGACTAGAAAAGGGGAAAATTATTCAAGGAGGCTGCCACAATGTGGCTGCCTCTTAATAACCGTATGATATAAATTCTTAAATTTTCATACACTTAATAACTGCTAGATACAAAATCAAAGTTATTTTACAATTTCTAGTTTCTCTCTCCTATATCCAATGGTGCAAAACTGTCAGCCACAATGTGGCGGCCTCCTCGAATAATTTCTCGAGAAAAGGGAACATTTAGTTGATTTTGAGTCTATAAGCCTTTCTATTCCTTTTATTTGCCATACCGGTGGAAATTGCAATTGCAATTGCAAGATACATTATCAGAAACATTGTGCACACCCAGACTGGGAAAAGAGCAAATAAATAAATAATAATAATAATAATAAATAAATAATCATTATGAATGAATTTGACATGGCTTGAATTTTTATGCATGTGTGAGTTCATAGTATTCGAGTTATTATTTTAAGATTCTCTTTTGTAGTGGATTGAGTGTTTTTAAGTAAATGTAGTTTTATTTTAAGATTCTCTTTTGTAGTGGATTGAGCGTTTTGAAGTAAATGTAGTTTTGGAAAATTACGATCATAGTGCTTTTAAAGCGCTTTCAAGTGTTTGTTTTTAAAAAAGTTAAAAGTCTTGTTGGATGTATAGCAAAATATCATCAAAACTTGAAAAATATCTATTTAACTAGAGAAGATGTGAATGAAATTGGTATCTTGTGAACTTTTGTTCTTTCTCAATCTTCATTTTCTTCTTTCCTATTTTGTTTTGTTAAGTATCTACCATATGCTTCAATTTATGCCAAGTTTCTTAGTTAGGAACAATGAATTGAAGAAATAGGGGAGTAAAACCAAGAAACACATAATATACATTAAAGTCCTCTTGATTTAGTTCTGGAAATGGGCATTCGTAATTTTGTATGCATCTTTTTTTATTTTGACAACGGGGTGGGGGATCGAACCTAGGACTTATTGGTCACTAGTCCATACATCATCCAGTTGAGCTATGCTCTTGTTGGCAATTTTGTATGCATCTATTTAAATCAATGGTCACCTACTCATCCTACCATCACAGCATTTGAGGGGAATACTAGCCAACTTGTGTTATACTATAAGCCATAATCTTTAGGGGTATATCAGCAACATCCTCCATTCTGTCATTTCAGATCAGTGAATTACTCCAGAAAAATAGCTCAAGATTTTTTTTTTTTTTTTACTTTCAAAGTTCTATCCATGCTTACTTAAAAAGAGAGTTGAATTGTAAATGCAACTTACCCCAGGGAAGAATTGGAAATTCCCACTCTTGCACTGGAACAGTGATGAGATATGCAGCAACCTGCAAACATGAAGGGGAGAAAGAAAGTTAATGAATAATTAGAAACGTTCTAATTTCACTCCTGAAGTAACTTACCAAAACAGTAGCAGCTAGAGCACAAGGAGAACTGTAAAATACAGATGTCTCCTCTTTTTCATAAAGAAGATCCATTACATCCATGCATGCTTCCCAGTTCACAAGGTCCCCAACTTTTGCTACTTCCCTGAAATTAGTACCAGCAAGCGACAAACTAAAACGAAGCCGAAGCCAAGAACAATTTGATGGCAATTATCCGAAACTAAATTGACGGTTCTATTTTAGAGAGTCAGCAAAAGAGCTTACTTGAATTGAATAAGAAGTTCCTCAAGAAATATAAAAGTGATATTTGCAGTACTGATCTCGAAATTCAATACCTATAGAAGATAAACCATATATATAACATCGGGACTCAACCAGAATGAAGTAACAAAATTCTTTGGTTTCTGAGAAGTACCTGCATGAATATGACCTCCTACAGAATATCATCTCATCAACAATTGCGGATATGACTGCAAGAGAAAGCAATTCTAAAACCACTATGACAACAACAGCTTACTGCATCCAATAAATCGCGGGTCATAAAATGTTGTTCCTTAATCATCTTATCCCCAAAAGACTTGAGAAGTTTTACAGAAAGAGGATGAGAAGTGTGAAACTGCAAAAGGATTTATATGGTTGAATTACAGGAAAAAGTAAGGCACTCATCTTCAGAAAGAGGGAAGAGAAGAACCCACTTTGCTAGATATCCATAGGGAAACAAGTGCAAATAACTGCAAATTGCTTTCTGTGGTTGGTTGCAGAAGCCAATTTCTTGAGGCAGTGCTGCTGGTGAATCTTTTGAAGCAAATAGAAATATTTAAAGGTGAGTTTGGGATGACTTTTAGTAGGATGAAAAGTAACTTCAAGTTTCAACCAATTAAAATTACTTTTCATACATCAATCAAAAGTGATCTTCAAAATTCTGAAACGCTAAAAAACACTTAAAAGTGATTTTCATAGAAGAAGCACTTAGTTAGTATTTCTTCCAAGAGTGCTTACAAAAGCACCGAGAGCACTATTTTTCAAAATCCATCCCAAAATCATACCTAAAAGAGATGGAAAATTTCATAAGACAAAGCCTTGGTAAAACTATATCACTAGATAAGCAGCAATCTTCCGAAAAGCAAACACAGGGGCAGGAAAGAGAAAATCGTAACAAATATATAAATTCTCCAATTGTTAATTAGGAAATGAAAACAATTCCAATCCTAATTCAAACACCATTGACATTCATGATATTAAACAAAACTAAAATTGAACAAAATTGCTCCATTCGATGATACCCATCACATTCCTTCAATCACATTGTGCAACTCATTCGACTAGATACGGCTTATTCATCTCAACGATTCCAAAATTGAATGCGTCAAAAATTAAAAAGAGCTGAGAATTACCCAGAAATCGATCGGTAGAATCTATCAGCGAAAAGCGACAACGCCGAATATTTGACGATCGGAGCCAGTTCGAGATCCTTGCAAGAAAATCGAATCAAACAAGAAAGAAAAGTAAGTGAACAGAGGATGAAAGAAGAATCGTTAAAACTAGAACTGAAAATTGGGGAAGATAAATTTTCAAAGAATTTGGAATCTGAAATTCGCTGCTCTTCGCCTTCAATTTTGCGAACTTGAAATGAATTTCAGAAAGAAAAAAAAAAGGAGAAAAGATTGTTGGAAGTGAAGGAAGATTCACATGAGCAGATTGAATTAGGAATTTCACGACGCGAATTCTCAGAATCGGTAAGCTCTCACTTTCCATCGTTGTTCTTCTTCTTCCCTCCTGTTCTTCACGTAAATGCATGACAACGTTTACTCGCATTCTGTTATTAAGTTCCACTTCCACTATTTTAAAATGTTTGACTGACTCCAAGTGAGCATTCATCGGGGCAATTTGACTCTTTGTACCAAAAAATGGGTCTGTATTTACTTTTAGGGACATGAAATGTCTAAAATACCCATCCTAAACTCCCAAAAAACTTCTTGAACTTCCAATTTTTTCCTTGACTTGTTTAGTGAAGATTTAGAAAAAATAATAAAAAAAAAATATGGAAAATTAATTTAAATTCTGTGAAAATCTATCCTTTTAATCAAAAATCTAAAAATAGGATTTGAAAATCTAAAAAAAAAAAAAAAATATCTCAACTTTAAAGATTTACTATTTATCTCATCACTATTTTAAGTTATAATAAATCTTAATCTTTATAACTTAAAATAGAAGGTAGATTAAACAAATTTATGAGTCGGAAAAAATCCAAAGTAAAATTACTGGAATTCATATTTAGGAGATTTATCAGGAATTCATACGATAGAAAAAACAGAAGCGATTTATAAGAATAAAAATAATAGGAGTTGAAGATTGAGATTTATCTAAATCTACGCCTCTGTTTTTTTTATCGATATGAATTTCAAATCGGTTTTTACCGATAAATTGCTTCTATTTTTTTTATCGGACCGGTAAATTTAATGGTCGGTTTTCCTGATAAATCTCCTCAAGCTTCTGTCTTTTTTACGGTAAATTTACTGGTGGGTTTTTACCGACTGATAAATTTGTTTTTCCTTAAATTTACCAATAGGAAAAAACCTAAATTTAACGGTCAGAAAAAACTCACCGGTAATTTACCGGTCGGTAATTTTCACCGATAAAAAACACTTATTTTCATGGTGGGTTTTTCACGCATCGTAAATTTACAAACAGAAGCGTAGATTTAGGAGAAATAAAATAGAATTTGAAAATCTACATTCTATTAATTTTTATAACTTAAAATAAAAAATAAATAGTAAATTTTTATTTAAGATAAATAGTACAGAAGAATATTTTTTTAGATTTTTGATTAAAAGGATAGATTTTTATACAATTTTAAATTAATTTTTCATATTTTTTTATTGTTTTTCCTAAATTTTCGTTGAAAACAAGCCTCTGTTTTTTTTATTGATATGAATTTCAGACCGGTTTTTACCGACTGATAAATTGCTTCTGTTTTGTTTATCGGTATGAATTCAAGACCGGTAAATTTAATGGTGGATCGGTTTTTAATAAATTGCTTCTGTTTTGTTTATCGGTATGAATTCAAGGCCGGTAAATTTAATGGTGGATTTTCCTGATAAATCTCCTAACTTTAAGCTTCTGTCTTTTTTTTATCGGTATGAATTTCAAATTTACTGGTGGGTTTTTACCGACTGATAAATTTGTTTTCCCTTAAATTTACCGGTCGAAAAAAATTTGTTTTCTCTTAAATTTACCGGTCGGAAAAAACCTAATTTAACGGTCAGAAAAAACCCATCGGTAATTTACCGGTCTGTAATTTTCACCTATAAAAAATACAGAAGGCTTATAATTTTCACCGATAAAAAATGCTTATTTTCATGGTGGATTTTTCACGTATGATAAATTTACAAACAGAAGCGTAGATTTAGGAGAAAAAAAAAGAATTTGAAAATCTACGTTCTATTTTAAGTTATAAAGATTTGATATAACTTAAAATAAATAGTAAATCTAAAGATAAATAGTAATAACTTTCCATTTAAAGTTGAATTGATATTTTTGTTATAACCATAGATTTTTAAATCCTATTTTTAGATTTTTCATATTTTTTTTTATTGTTTTTTTCTAAATCTTCGCTGAAAATAAGCAAAGTTAAAAAATCGAAAGTTCAGAAGAAAAAAAAATGAATTTTTTTTTTGGGTTTAGGAGGGGTATTTTAGACATTTCATGTCCCTAAAAGTAAGGGCATTTGAGATCTTTCACATCAGGGTCTAAAAGTGGTAGTTTTTTCCTTGGGAGTGTAAAAGACCCATTTGTTTTGGTTTTGGGTACAAAAAGTCAAATTGCCCCATTCATCGGCATAACCACGTGTTAACTATATTTGATTTTTAGTTTTTAATTTTTGAAAATTTTCTTTATTTTGTTATCACTTTTAACTAATATTTTAAAAAATAAGTCAATTTTTTTTTTTAAATAAAGGTAATTATAACCGACGTGAATTTAGAATAAAATAATTAAAAATATAATATTTTTTTAAAAAAAATTGCGGATATGACAATTTCTATCACGGATAGTATGGTCTATTGCTGATAGTAGTCTTTTTTTTTTATAGAATTTTGTCCGTGATAATAGTTCATCAGTGATAGAAGTCTATCAGTTATAGTCATATATCAACGATGGAGTGTATCATTTTGTTATCACTTTTCACTAATATTTTAAAAAATAATTCAATTTTTTTAAAAAAAAAATAAGAAAAATTGTAACCGATGTCAATTTAGAGTAAAATAATTAAAAATATTGCATTTTTTTAAAAAAATTGGTCTTTTTTATAGAATTTTGTCAGTGATAATAGTCTATCAGTGATAGAAGTCTCATATATCGATGTCACTGATTTTTTGCCACATTTGCAAAATGTTTTAAATTTTACTAAATTTACAATTATTTTGGGCCTATGTTTGTGCAACCAACCCAAAAAATAATTCTAAAAAAACTAGTTTTTATTTTTTTAAATTTCGTTAAAAATTCAAATGTATAATATATATATAGACACTAAATAAATTAGAAGAAAACTAGTAAAAATTTTGAAAACAGAAAACTAAAAACGAAATGATTATAAAACACGTGTCTAACATATTTGTGGTTCAAATCTCCCATATAGTGTACTTTAAAAAAAAATGTTTGACTGATCTTAAAAAAAAATTAGGTTATATTTCCTGTTTTCAAAAAACTAACATGGAATCCTAGTAATAAGGAGTAAAAATGAAAACTTATCCAAATGAAACAAATAATAATATGCATGTTATTGTCAGCATAGCTAGACTGTGTTTTTTTTTTAATTATTTAAATTTAAATTTATTTATTTATAATAAATAGGTTAAGCTATTATATTCTCGTTCAAAAGTTCAAATGTTTAAATCTCTACCTCGCAATTCTCACTCCGGACAAACGAGTTTCCAAATCAACTTAATTAAGTTTAGGACACGGTGAAGGTAGAAGAATTATGCACAAACCAACAGTAATAATTTGTCAATCCCAAAAAACTATGAAACTCACTCATGGTAGATGAATAAGGTCAATTAGTTAGTGCTTCAACCTTTGTTAGGTCTACTAAAATTTCATCTCGATACAACGTGTTTAAGAAATGATGCATAATGTAGCCAAAACTCAAAATTTAAGTTAAAATTGTTTCTCCCTTAGCATTGCAGAATTCTTTTAAGATGCTCCTCGTGCCTCAAGTTTAGAATAGAATAGTATGTTATGAATAAAAACGATCATGAAGTGTCAATAAAATCCTTAAACATTGTTCATAAGATCCATGAAAGTTATTGGTGCATTTGTCAGTCCAAAAGACATTACGGTAAATTGATGGTGCTCATACTGAGATCGAAAGGTTGGCTCAGGAATATCCTCATCTCTAATCCTCACCTATTGATATTCTGATCATGGGTCAATTTTAGAAAATATAGCAACTCCATATCGAAGTAGAGGATATTTGTTCTTTATCATCATTTTATTCAACTCTGGATAGAGTTGATATATAGCTTCATAGATCCATCTTTCTTTTTCATGAACAACACCATACATCTCATGGTGACACACTTAGGGCGTATGATTCCTTTATCTAATAGTTCTTGTATTTATGACTTGAGCACTTTCAACTAGTTTGTCAAGGCCATCCAATATGGAGCCTTAAAAATTAGAGTTCTTTTTGGCTCGTATTCTATACTAAAATTTACCTCTCTCTCGTGTTGGTGATATAATCTTGGAAGGTCCTCAAAAACACATCCTGGAACTTCTTAGCTTTAAATGCATAGGCCATTTAAGGAACGCCCTTGGTCTTTGATCCCTTAAACTTAAAGCTCGTCTTTGAAGGTGGTCTACTTAGGGAAAAGAGTTGGAGACATGACAAAAGATAGGCTCAAAGCCTCCATTCTTGTTTTTCTTCATCTAATTTTCTTTCATTATCTTGTATTCATCTACTGCATTTAAAATTATGTTAATGAGTTAGTTATTTAGGTCACGTTTGATAATCATTTGGTTTTTTTTGTTATTTCTTTTTAATGTTTTTAAAAATTAAGCCTATAAACACTACTTTCATCTATGAATTTCGTTGTTTTGTTATATGTATTTTACAAGTGTTTTCAAAATTTAAGCTAAATTTTGAAAATTAAAAAAAGTAGTTTTTGTTTTTGATATTTGGGTATGTTAACGTAAATTAAGAAATTATAATTATTTAATTTACAATATTCTTTCCTTATCTGTCATGTAATTATTCTGTCATTATATCCGTTATTCTCTCCTTATTTGTCATAGCAATCTTGTATAAATATCTATGTAGTTCCTTCATTGATTATACTGATTAATATACTTTTCGATATATTATAATGATGGAGCATATAACGCTGCGGAAGCGATTTTGGATCGTTGATACTCTAATTTCATCAATTTAACAAAATAGAAACAGGCTCGAAACAGCGGAAAATAATTAAGAAATACATATCCTTGTAGTTCGAAATTCTTCAGTTCCGCCGCTCTTTTCTCCTCACGAACTCAACGGTTTTTCTCACGAACGCTTCGAGAATCACCTCGGGTAGTTCCGCTATTCTCGGGCTGAACAACGAAATAATAAGACTCCGTTAGAAGAGAAAAGAAAGCAAAGGAAGAATGAAGAAGTTTGGTCTGAGAGGCAGTGAAGTTTTAAGTATATATATATATTAATTAAACATTTTAATTAATTAATATTATTTAATTCAATATTAAATATTAATTAAATAATATGGCTAAATCCGATTTTCCGAAAATCGACTTTTTGCACATGAATCTTATTCATGTTTTAGACCATTCCCATATTTAAATCATTTTTAAATATGTCCATCATTCTTCCAAAAACCGAATTTGAACAAATTCAAATTCTTTTTCCTTTTCTCTTATATTGTTGCACGACTTTATCTGAGCTAGCCAGGAGAACCTAAAGGACCTACAGATTATGAGCTCCAACGATACGAGATTATCCGGTTAAACTCTTTTAACCGAACTAATCAACATTCGTTAACCCCTGGAGACTCCACTAAAGTCCAAGGGTTGTACTCTCCTCACTGTAGATATATTATGTCCTCTTGATATAACCATCATAGGCGAGTCTATTCTTCACATGTCGTTCGCAATCACAGCGGGTCATTTATACCGTTTATCTCCTGCATTACATCTTGTTCTTAAGTACCACTGACACCTCTAATGAACAATTGATCTGTGGTCCAACCAGCAGATCAGATCCCTCTTAGGCCAAGGAGAGGG
This sequence comes from Herpetospermum pedunculosum, assembly GCA_028017165.1. Lineage (NCBI taxonomy): Eukaryota > Viridiplantae > Streptophyta > Magnoliopsida > Cucurbitales > Cucurbitaceae > Herpetospermum > Herpetospermum pedunculosum. The sequence goes on from CM051522.1 coordinate 38,839,236, forward strand.
TGGGCTCTTGTTCAAGACCTGGAGTCAGCTATTAAGGGAAAAACCTCTCTACTATATCTTAAAGGCGGGTAGGAGTGAATTTTGTTTTGCTATACTATGTCTCCAGCTACCTATTCGAGTTTATCCCCCAGATGGTAGGCTTATTGAGTCGGCGAACTGGCCAATCTCACCCGTGCAAGTCAAAGGATACTCTCGAATAAACAGAAGTTCATAGCGAGCTAAGGATTGAGATCGAGTTACCTAGGTAATCATATGAAAAAGTCAGTCTTTTCAGTAAACGATGTTACAAAGAGAGAACAACTTATTTCGCGGTTCAGTCTTATGCAAACTCATTGCACATGACGCCCTCACTCGCACATCTCTATGTGAAACGATTCGGATCACATCGATTTGTACAATACAAAGCGAGTCGCATCCAATAATGTTACCAGGATAAAACACTCAACCTTATCCATATACTATAGACCGTTTTGGCTGTCTACTTGAACTTGATCCACATTCATGTAATACATGAAGTCCAAGTACTCATACTCCGCCATGGATGTTTGTTATTGATATACGTTAATACAAACACGTTTCACTATATTCAATAACAACTTTACTGAATAAACCTCAATAACTCTTTATTGCATATATAGAATTATTACATTCACAACGTTTACAAACTACGAGTTTTAGGACATAAAACCCAACATATAACATGATATTAGAGCCCCGTCTCAAACCCTAGAAAACAAATCATCTTAAACCCTAGGGCGGCGGCGCGTTGTCACTGCCGCTAATCAATTTTGTTCCTCTGCCTGATTTCGTTCGTTTGTTTTTGTCCAACTGCTCCAAGAAACTCCCCGTCATCGTTCCTTTCACCTTCCTCTCCCCGTCGTCGCCCACAATTCATCTTCTCTGATCAATCACCACCACTTGTCGTCGCCTTCCACCGTCGCTCCGTTCAAAAACCTTCCGACCGCCGCCAGAATCCACCTCCGTCTGCCGCCACTCAATCCAGAGCATAACCACTGCCACATTCCACATCCACCCGCCGCCGCTTTGTTCAACTGCCTTCCGTCGCCCGCCGCTGTTCAGATCTGTCGTCGTCTGTGGTCGATCTGTTCAGCCACCTTCCACCGCCGCTTCCTCCGCACATCCCCCTGTTCGCGCACAACCATAACCCCCTCTGTTTGTGCCTCTGTCTGCACCGCCACTCCCTCCGCCTCCCAGATCTGCCCCATTCCACACCGCTCCGATTTGTGCACAACCGCTACCTCCGCCTTCACCCGCCAAGATTTGACGTCGTTGTCACGCCTAGACTCATCAGATTCGCCCACACCGTCGCGCCTCAATTCGCAGCACAAATTTGTCGCCGTACTCTACCACTCCCTATTCGCGAAAGCTTCAAATCCGCCAAGATCCGATGCCCTCCTTGTTCGCAAAAGCTTTAGATCCGCTGTCGCCCTCTCCAGTTTGTAGCTCAGATCTGTCCAACGGCGCCCTCACACAAACAATCGCCTCCCAGTCTGGTTCTTGTTCGCGCAAACGACCACCGCCTAGATCTGCTCGAACGCCCGCCCCCGCTTCAGATCCACCTCCAATCGCGTCTGCCATTCGTTTCAGTCATCAGTCTTAGTTTGTTCACGTTGGTTTGATTTTGTTCAAGTAAATCATCCATTCACGCAAACCTGTTCGTGCACATTTGTTCGTGTGCCTCTGTCCGCGCATCTTTCTCGTGCACCTATGTCCGCACATCCTCCCTTCGATTTGTATGTCCAGATATAATGTCGCGTAAACCTCCACATGTTCTAATCGTTACATAGCAAACTCAATTTGGTCTCTCCAATCCCTTCGATTTGTATGTCCAGATATAATGTCGCGTAAACCTCCACATGTTCTAATCGTTACATAGCAAACTCAATTTGGTCTCTCCAATACCACCTTGAGTTTGAGGGAGGGAATTAAGGAATTACAATTCCTTAATTTATAATATATTTTCCTTATCTGCCATATAATTATTCTGTCATTATTTTCGTTATTCTTTTCTTATTTGTCATAGCAACCATGTATAAATCTCTATATAATTCCCTCATCGATTATACTGATTAATATACTTTTCGATATATTATAACAGACTATAAGAATTTTAATGTCTCTTTAAGAGAGATGCGAATCATTGTAAAAAAATTGTGAGAAAACAAGCACAATTTTAAAAAATCAAATGGTTATCAAACGGTCCCAACGTGAGCTTATTATATCATTGGGAAAGGATTATGGGTTATGTATTAGTTTGACTGATGCTTTGTTGTTATTAAACTTTCAAGATGGTTTTGAGTGTTATTAATGCTGTCTGGAGTTTTAGTTTGGCCAACTTCTTCTCTTGTTGTTCGTTCTTTATTTTGAGAAAAATATGAAGAATTGATTGCTTAAGATGTCATTAAGGATATTTTATTTCTTGGTTGACAGTTGATGGACAAAAGAAGAAGCTTGAAGAACACTCGAAGTTGTTAAATCATTGAAGATAGGTGGTGGTAACCAGTTTTCTAGTTGTGGTTTGCATTAAAGTGTTTTATTCATCAATGACCTTGTTAATGATTCTCTATTCAAATAGGGATATGATTGGCAGGTATAAAAACTTTGTTGGAGAGATGGTCAAGGGTTGAACCCAGAGGCGGATGCATGTAAGGTTCGGAGGGGCACGTGCCCCCTCGAATTATTTCATTATTTTATGTATATACAAAATTGCAAAAATAAATCTGTTTATTTATGTATATAAAAAAGTGCATAAATGTTTTTAAAATATGTAGTTGAATCGGTGGTAGTAGGGGCATGCTTATTGTATTATGGGTAGAAGGTGAAGGAACTGAGGTCCTAAAACAACCAGAGGCGCAGCGAAAAGAAGCCTAAACTGGCAGAGGATCTTCAGCAATCAATAAGCAACAAACGGGAGAGAGAAAAATAACTATCACATAGTATAATTTCTCTCCCGAGCACCACCGGTAAATACCAAACCAACTGGTAAAGGGAACCGATAAAAGTCAACTGGTAAAGGTTGACCAATAAGGCATGATCGATAAGCTTCACAAGCTTCAACCGGTAAAGAATAGACCGGTAGATTTACCTTGGTGAGTCAAACCGGTAAGCTTCACAAGCAAATATCGATAAATGGTACACCGGTAAATCACGACCGATAAAACCATACGAATAAATCAGTACTGGTAAACTGGCACCGGTAAATTCGTATCGGTAAAATCGGACCGGTAAGCTACCACCGGTAAACTGGTTCGGTAAGCTTCACTAAGCTTACACTGGTAAACCGGTACCGGTAAGCTTACCGGTAAACTAAACTGATTAGCTTCCACCGGTAAACCGGTTCGGTAAACTTCATAAGTTTACACCGGTAAACCAATAGACCGATAACCATTACCGATAAGCTGCTTCGGTAAAACATAGACCAGTATACCTGATAGCTACATTTTAGAGCTATATTTAAGTCCCTAATTCATGCTAATACCGTGCTTATTCATGCTTATTTACCTTGATTATAGGTGTTCGCCGATAAAGAGCTCACGGAACCCGTTTGACGTCGTTCGGGGTTAAGTAAGCCGTTTTAAGGCCCCAAGAACGCTTCGGGAAAAGAGGGATTCAAAAAGTGAAGATTGGCCAAAAGGGAAATCTCAAAGGCAAAATATTTGGCTCAAACCCGAGATCTAGCGTCGAGACGCTTGGTAGAGCGTACTTAGGGTGTACTCCAACTTAAAGCTGTCGAGGCTTGCCAAAATAAATTTATAAAACCCGTAGCTTTTAGCTTTGCAGCTAGCGGTAACGGGGTCGAACCACAGAGAGAGAATAAAATTGAAATTACTTGTTTGAGTTGCAATTAAATTGATTGGGAGGTTTTGTTACAAAACAGGGGGTTTTTAATCATGCAAAGTATGGTGAAAAACGCTAACGGAAAAAATACGAATGAGATTAAAAAGTGTTGGATTTGGGGGATTTCGGGATTTTGCTAAGCATAATAACGTTCATCATTTAATTCTAAAGTATGGCTATCGAATTGACATGCACGTGAACGGTTGCCCGAGAACCCTAAAGCAATCGGCTTCATAATAATTAATTAGAACTTCGCAATCCTAACTAAACAGTGTTCGCAATCAAATTAGAGTGATCACCCCCAAATTAACCCCAAACAGTCACTAGCGCTCCACGACGAACGTTCGATTATACATCCTAAATGCTAACTGACTACCAGACAACCCTAAAGTAATCAACATTTAACATGAATAACACGATGCTTCGATTTGTTCTATTGTTCTGTGTTACTAAGTTGACAAGGAGAGGCACGACATCGCTAGTCTATAACGTTAACACATGCTAGAAAGCGAGATTGTCCGTCTAGAAATCTAACACGTGCATAGATTAAGCAAGAACAATAAATGCATACAATAAATCAAGCCAAAACAGAACCAAGATGCATAATTATCAAAACATTAAGGCTTAGCAAAAATCCATAATCGGTCCCAAATCCTACACGTTTACCTTAGCCGACCATGGAGAAATTGACCACAATAGCACCCATGGAAGCCTTGGCCATCATCCCAAGCAAAATATAAAGAAAAAGCTTCAAAAACGCCTAACAATGGCGGAAAATCGAGAGAAAACAGCGGAGAAGATGATGAAAAATCGTCTTTACAGCTTAAATAATCCGTCGTAGCGTCGAGACGCTAGGCCAGCGTCGCGACGCTGCGACCTAAAAATCCCAGCGCGCGCATCGCGATGGCGTCGAGACGCTAGGCCAACGTCTCGACGCTGCGACCTAAAAATCTCAGCGCGCGCATCGCGATGGCGTCGAGACGCTAGGCCAGCGTCTCGACGCTGCCCCGATAAATCTCAGCGCGAGCCCCTCTTTGCAGCGTCTCGACGTCGGGCAGCATTGAGCAGCGTCTCGACGCTTGCTCTCGGGTTTGGGGCTGGAAAATTGCCTTTGGATGACAATTTTCTCCAAATCTTCCTTGTTGAACCTCCCCATCTCCCGATGAAATCCCGGAGTGCTAAAACAACTTCCTTAGCCACGAAACGCATCCAATGGACACCATGAGCTCTATGCCGCAAAACTTCTATAAACAAGACAAATTAAACAATTAATCACGACTTTTAGCTAGAGTTAAGGAGTGATAATTAGCTCCAAAATGGAGTTATCAAACACCCCCAACCTAAATCTTGCTAGTCCTCGAGCAAGGCAAATAAAGAATTTGACTCTAAAGGACCATGCATACATGCTTCTAATTCAAACCTCAATGCTTTTTACAAATCCAAACATTACATAATCACGAAAGCAATCGGCGCATGCATTTTAATCAAGAACACATCAAAAATTAACTATCGCTCCCTAACGTGTGTGTGTGTGCTAGCCAACCAATCCTAAACCTACGTAAACCCAGAAAAACCGCATGCAACATGCCATCCCGTTTTTTCCCTACTTCTAGCATTAAAGAACAGTCTAAACTTGATTACACAAGAGAGAGTAATAAATTAAGAGACCTAAAACGATTTTCTCATACTTTTTTTTCTTTTTGAGTACTTTGTACTCTTTGTCATGGTTCTTTGAACCCAACTTTTTATTTTCTTTTTCTTTCCAATCCCGAGTAGCCTAACACGTCAAATTCATGCATAAACTTCACGTTTTTAAGGACTAACGCTCACTTCTTAGGTGCACCAATAAGAAGGAGGAGCGCCTCGAGAGAATTTTCTAACCAACATGCTTTTCTATTTTTCTTCTTCTTCAGGCTTAGCTTATGCTAACTCGATTAATTGACCACTAACTCTCATGCAACAAGATCCCTAGGGGTGCCTTCGGGGTAACAACAAGAATTATGCAACATGCAATCAAACTAAGCCTACGGAGTCTAAGATGAGGTTGCTAAGTACTCTTTAGATGCAAGGGAGCAACATAAATTTTTTAAATTTTTTTACATGAACCTAATAAATGCAAAACTACCTCATGCAAAAACTAGATTATGCAAATGCCAAGATTCCAAAAAGACACTTCCTAGATCATCATAATTAGAAAGCAGTAAACAGAGTCCCAAGCACTTCAAATTCTAAACTAGCACTGCTCAACAAACTGCACATGGAAATCCACAACATTCACCCCCAACCTCAGAAGATAGCATTGTCCTCAATGCTTCTTAATCAGATACACAAAAATAAAAGGAAAGGAAAAACGACACTTCCCTGATCTTGCGAAGTTGGCGAGGGATGAGAGGCGACGCTTTCTATCAGAGCTCAATTTCCTCAACTTCTCCTCATCCTCCTAAAAAAAAAACAGCAAGCAAATAAACTAAATTAAACTACGAAACTTAAACTAAAACGACAATAAAACTAAAAGACTTAAAAACAGTTCAACACTCGGGTGCCTCCGAGAAGCGCATAATTTTTAAAGTCGTTTGCTCGACTGAATTCTCTCCATGAACTCATCCATATTCTGACAGCGCGGGGGACGTTCCAAACATTCCTTCATCCACGCTATCCCTGCAAACGTCATTTAAAAAACATCTTTTCTCTTTGTGCCCCAAGCACGTGAATATCATCATAATTAGTGTAAAAAAAACAGCACTATCATCAATCAAATTTAAATCCTTTTTCTTCACAGAGACATAAGAGTTATCCCTCAAGCTCGAGGTCAAACTCTCATTCTCAACATACTCCAGACAACCAACAGTTTCCACAGACTTCTCATCAAATATGGAAAATTCATTCACAATTTCATCAAACTCCAAAGAAATGACGCCCTTATACACATCAATTTTGACCCTAGCGGTCTTTAAAAAGGGACGCCCCAACAACATGGAGGACGATACATTCAGAGATTTCCCATTCATGTCTAACACAAAAAAGTCTGCAGGAAACATCATGCTTCCTACCCTAACCAGAATATCCTCGACCTTCCCCCTAGGACATATGCAAGACCCGTTTGCCAATTGAACAACCACATCAGTCTCATGCATTTCATTTAATTTAAGATCCAGAAATAATGCATAAGACATAACATTTACAGATGCACCCAGGTCAAGCATGGCATTTTTAACAATTTTACTACCTATCATGCACGAGATAGTAAACGTACCTGGATCGTTGCACTTGGTAGGCAACATACCTGGAAGAATTGTCGAGACATTCTTTTGCTTCTTTTCATTAGTCACTCTTGACTTTCTCTTCTACGTGCACCAACTCTTGAGGAACTTGGCGTACTTGGGGATTTGACTCACCGCCTCCAAGAGTGGAATATTCACCATCACCTTTTGGAAGGTTTTCCGGACCTCCTCGTCTTCGTTCACCAAGGTAGGCTTCGCAAGCCTACTAGGGAAAGGTGCTGCGGGAACACTCTCCTGCACATTCTTCTTCTCTTCTTTTTCAACCTTCTCGTTCTCAAGATCGCTCGGGAAGGACACATTCAGACCATTCTTCTTTGCTTCCTTCACAGCTCTAGAGGGAACTGATTTCCCACTTCTCAGGTGGATTGAACTCACATTCTCACATGAATTCACTGTGGTTTGGGAAGGAAGCTTCCCGGAGCTCTTGCTCTCTCTATTTTACTGATCGACACTGCCATCTGAGTCAGCTGCTTGTTCAAATTTTGTAGCTCTGCCTTGTGCGAGTTAAGCTCTTCACGAGCTTCCTTCTGAAACTGGTTCGTCGAATTCACGATGGTTCTTACCATCTCTTCCATAGAACTGGAGGAACTAGAGGCTTGAGCTTGAGTGGAGTTCAGAGGTCTATCGAATGATTGACCTTGGTAGCGTTGCTGTCCATCTTTGTTCCCATAGCTCATATTTAGGTGGTCTCGCCAACCGGGGTTGTACGTGCTCGAATAAGGATCGTACTTCCTAGGGTTGGAAGCATATCCCTCTATGGCATTGACCTCTTCCGCCTCGCGGTTTCCTTCCACAAATTTCTTCAATAAATTCCCTATCTCGGCCACCTGGGCCTTCATCTCAGTCATCTCATTTATCTGGCTAACCTGGTGGACTTGTCCTGCTCCACGAATACCGAAGTGCTGCGAGTTGGTTGCCATGTTTGCTATCAATTGCTTGGCCTCAGCTGGGGTCTTGTCAATCAGTGCCCATTCACTCGCTGCGTCGATCATATGCCGATCATGAGGAGTCATACCCTCATAAAAATATTGAATTAGAAGTTGGTCGGCTATCTGATGATGCGGAAAGCTCGCGCACAGGCGCCCGAAGCGTTCCCAATACTCGTGTAGGGACTCACCAACGTCTTGAGTAATCTCGTATATCCTCTTCCTCAGCGTGGTGGCAAGAGAGGCAGGAAAATACTTTTCCAGGAACACCCTCTTCATCTCTTGCCACGTCGTGATCGAACCAGAGGGCAAATAGTAAAGCCAGTCCTTGGCTTTGTCCTTCAAAGTAAAGGGGAATGCCCTTAGATTCAACTGCTCCTCCGTGACGCCTGGGGGCTTCATCCCCGAACACACGCAGTGGAATTCCATCAGGTGTTTGTTCGCGTCCTCGCCTGCATTGCCATGGAAAGAAGGCAATTGGTGAATTAAACCCGACTTTAATTCAAAATTACCTGCTACCACGGGGTATGTGATGCAGAGCGGTTGCTGGTTCAGATCTGGCGCTGCCAGCTGCTTCAATGTCATGGGCACATCTCCCTGTGCCATCTCCTCACGCAAGAAGGGATCAACTCCTTCTTCGTCAAACAACCTTCGCCCCTCGCGGGCTTCTCTCCTCAACCTCCGCTCTTCTCTGTCTATTTCAGGTATAAACTGCAATCCACTTAGCTCAGAAGAACGGGTCATACAACAACAAAAATTTCAAACATGCACAAACAAATCAGAATTTTTTTTTCAGAAACACAACCAATCAACCTAAGTCTAAATCAAACATAATTTCAATTTTTAATTGCCCTCCCCGACAACGGCGCCAATTTTGGTAGAGCGTACTTAGGGTGTACTCCAACTTCAAGCTGTTGAGGCTTGCCAAAATAAATTTATAAAACCCGTAGCTTTTAGCTTTGCAGCTAGCGGTAACGGGGTCGAACCATAGAGAGAGAATAAAATTGAAATTACTTGTTTGAGTTGTAATTAAATTGATTGGGAGGTTTTGTCACAAAACAGGGGGTTTTTAATCATGCAAAGTATGGTGAAAAACACTAACGAAAAAAATACGAATGAGATTAAAAAGTGTTGGATTTGGGGGATTTCGGGATTTTGCTAAGCATAATAACGTTCATCATTTAATTCTAAAGTATGGCTATCGAATTGACATGCACGTGAACGGTTGCCCGGGAACCCTAAAGGAACCGACTTCATAATAATTAATTAGAACTTCGCAATCCTAACTAAACAGTGTTCGCAATCAAATTAGAGTGATCAACCCCAAATTAACCCCAAACAGTCACTAGCGCTCCACGACGAACGTTCGATTATACATCCTAAATGCTAACTGACTACCCGGCAACCCTAAAGTAATCAACATTTAACATGAATAACACGATGCTTCGATTTGTTCTATTGTTCTATGTTACTGTTGCGTGCTCAGTGTGTAAATAAAAATGTGATGCGAAGAGCACTCAGAACATGCAAGCATACATGGTCTTGCAGCAAATGATAAGTATTTTTTTCATTCGTTTTCCCACATAGATTTATTCTTAGTTACTAACAAAGTGAGATGTTAAATTAGAGAGGGTTACTTAAATGGGGTAGATTTGAGGTTGATGTGCCAAACTAACACAGAATGTAAGAAAGATGCAAGCATAAACGAAAGCAAATAACGTGACTAAACTATTAAGTAGAGCAAGAAGAACTGCGGACTTAGGAATGTTCTAGCAATAAAATCGCAAAAGTAAAATACGAGAAAAACGGCTAAGGCAAAAACAGAGTTAAAGAATTGCGGATTCAGCAATTATCTAGCAATTAAATTAACAATGATTTGAAGGTGAGATGAGGAAACAAGGTCAACTAAAGACTCCTCTATAGGCTTTTTCATATGATCATTCAGCAGTAGCTTAACTTATCATGCATCAATTTAGCTTAGTCTCATGCATCTCTCGATTACATGCATTAGATCCTTTAGTTCACTCATATCCAAGCAAGACTTAAGCATCTATTTATACAAGCAAGCTAATGAATTGTGCTAGGAAAACGCCTATTCCTAGGTCGTTTTCTGGCTACCATGAAAAGCTAGCATGAATGGACGACTCTGAACTCTTACTCCTTCCGGAGGTTAGGAGTTCTTTAGACAAAATGGATGGCCGATCGAAATTTCCCGTGGGATGAAGTACACATACATTCAATGCATTCGAAGTTATCCTACATGCTGAACTTTCGTATTTCTAACCTATAGATTCATCTTTAGCAGACCCTTGTGTGATTAGTTACTCATGGTTGATGGGGGTTTGGAAATACTAGATTGATTAAGCATGCTTTAAAGCACTTAAATGAAAGCAAGGGAAAAACAGAAGGCGAGATGACGATTAGCAAAGACTTAAACGATTACTAAGGTTCAAAGCTCAATGTGCGACAGAATGTAAAACAGTAACGAGCTGAACAAATGAATACTTTCTAGATTGAAGTTTAAAACATATTGTGCGAGGTGCGAAAGACAGTAAAGAACTGAGAACAAATGGAAACGAATTGAAATAGTGCAGCAAATAGAAATGAAAGACAGAAAGCAGTAAAAATGTGCACGGATCTCCTCGCCGCAAGCGCCTCGGATGAAGGTGAAGATTAGCTGATCTTGGGGATGAATTCGATCAGAAGAGAAGAAGGATATTCTCTTCTTCCTCTCGATTTATCGACGCCAAGGGCTGATTTCTTCGCTCCAACAAACGGGAGAAGGAAATGGATCTTTAGAATGCGTTGAAACGGGGAACTCCACGCTTCCGAGCTATGTTTCTCCTTCACCCTTCACCTCCTTTTATAGCTTTTTGCAGGTACCTTCAGTCATGGAGAACCATCCATTCTAAACGACGATCCTCCACGTGGCAGCAGGGGAAAGCTTAGGCGGCTGAAAGATCGCAACTGTGACGGCAGACGGTTGGGAAAACTTAGCAGCAGCAGATTTGGCATTGCGGATTCCTCGTTGTGACCGCAATGTCCATTGCGGAGACAACAATGTTTCAGCAATTCTCCTGCAATGTACATTTTAACTCTTTTAGCATCGTTTTCTATTCTTTTTTGTTCCTTTTACAAATAAGTCCTAATTTAGCTTCATTCCTTGAATTCTCATATTTAAGCACGTATTAAACAAAATTCTAACAAAAATGCTTAAGAGATTACACGATTCCATGGTAAATAAGTCCCTAATTTATGTACTTTTGGAGAGGTAACAGTTACTAAGTTGACAAGGAGACGCACGACATCACTAGTCTATAACGTTAACACATGCTAGAAAGCGAGCTTGTCCGTCTAGAAATCTAACACGTGCATAGATTAAGCAAGAACAATAAATGCATACAATAAATCAAGCCAAAACAGAACCAAGATGCATAATTATCAAAACATTAAGGCTTAGCAAAAATCCCTAATCGGTCCCAAATCCTACACGTTTACCTTAGCCGACCATGGAGAAATTGACCACAATAGCATCCATGGAAGCCTTGACCATCATCCCAAGCAAAATATAAAGAACAAGCTTAAAAAACGCCTAACAATGGCGGAAAACCGAGATAAAACAGCGGAGAAGATGATGAAAAATCGTCTTTACAGCTTAAATAATCCGTCGTAGCGTCGAGACGCTAGGCTAGCGTCGCGACGCTGCGACCTAAAAATCTCAGCGCGCTCATCGCGATGGCGTCGAGACGCTAGGCCAGCGTCTCGACGCTGCGACCTAAAAATCTCAGCGCGCGCATCGCGATGGCGTCGAGACGCTAGGCCAGCGTCTCGACGCTGCCCCGATAAATCTCAGCGCGCGCGCCTCTGCGGAGCGTCTCAACGCAAGGCCGAGCGTCTCGACGCTTGCTCTCGAGTTTGGGGCTGGAAAATTGCCTTTGCATGGCAATTTTCTCTAAATCTTCCTTGTTGAACCTCTCCATCTCCCGATGCAATCCTGGAGTGCTAAAACAGCTTCCTTAGCCACGAAACGCATCCAATGGACACCATGAGCTCTATGCCGCAAAACTCCTATAAACAAGACAAATTAAACAATTAATCACGGATTTTATCTAGAGTTAGAGAGTGATAATTAGCTCCAAAATGGAGTTATCAACGCTGCTCAACGCTGCCCAGCGTAGCGTCCAGCAGCCAACGTCGAGCTGCGGCTCAACGCTGCCCAGCGTCGCGACGCTTGCCTGCAAGCGTCACGACGCTCCGAAGTCTTGCGCGCCCCGCTTTTTTCACCCGAGAGCAAGCGTCGAGTAGGAAGCGTCGAGACGCCGCTCAACGCCATGCCAGCGTCGAAACGATGCCCAAGCGTCTCGACGCTCCGAAGTTCAGCGCGCTACGCCTTTTCGCTCGTAGCGTCTCGACGCTGCCCTAGCGTCTCGACTACGACGAAGTATAAAAGGAAAAGTTCCGCTTTTAGGTTGTCAAGTCTTGTCTTCTTCGGGTTCCACACCAATTTTAACGATTTGAAGCCATTTTTCCACAATTGAAGCGGCTATGGAGCTTGGATTGAAGTCATTTAAAGCTTTCTTCATCATGAGTGAGTAATTAGTAAGTGTTTAGCTTGGGAATGTAAGGAATATATGTAATTAGCACAATTTTGGTGAGATTAGTGTTTAAAATTTTGTATTAGCTTAAACTTTGATGAACTAATTTCTTCTTCTAAGCATATTACAAGAGTATGTTGGATTGATAGGAGTAGACGACTTTGATTTCCAGCATGCTCGTTTGTTAAAAATTGCGATGTCGTGCCTCTCACAATTGCCTAGTAACAGGGATTAATGGTGCATTTGAATTCATAGGCTTCCTTGTATTCTTTGCATTCGTTCTTCTTGAAGAAGGAATTAAAATCGATGCACTAATTTGGCTTCCATCTTAGACAATCGTCGCAATTAGCCCGTTGCTACCGTTTGGTCTTGGGCGAGCGTTGGCCCCCAATGTCCAATCGTTATGCTTAATTAGCGTAATTATTTTCTCTAATTAATATCCATGGGCGTGTTTAATTTGAATTCTCAATTAAACGAATTGCGTGTTTATCTTATGTTTAGCTATTCCCTTCGTTAGTCTGTGATCCAAAGGTTGGCTAATTTATAATTTTGAGCATCCCAAGTTGAACGCTTTAATAGATTTAATTTTTATTCCAAGTTCTAATTTTCCGTTAGCATCTTTCTAAATTGTTCTCAAAATTCTCCCAATTGTTCATTTCCTTAAATAGAAAATTTAATTGAATTAAGTCGCGTTTAACGTAATTCCCTGAGGACCGACCCCGTTATCATTAAGCTACAAATTGCTCGGTGAAATCGGGTATATAAATTTATTTTGGCGGGTCTCGACAGCCCGAGATTTACAGGATATTCAAAAATCCTGTTACCAATACTCGACCGATAAATATCGACCGAAGAGCGAGCGCCGCACGCTATCACATAACATTGGCCTAGCCACCGGTAAATTACTATCGGTAAGCTTCACCGGTATACCGACCAAGAAGCTTCACCGATAAATTTACCAGAAAGCTCGAAAAACACCAAAAAACGTACCTTTTTTGGATTTGTCTTCTCGTCTCCGCAACAACCTCCTCTGCAAAATCCTATGAAGGTCAGTCGGATCATGAGCAAGGCGAGGACCACCCTCAGAGGAGTCCCAGCTATTCTCGGGCTTAGTAGCAGAGTTGTGGGACTCCTTTGAGCAAGGGAGCTTTGGGGAGAGGTTGGGAGGAAGAAGATGAAGGTGTTGGACTTGAGAAAGAAGATGAGGATATGTTTGAAATTGATGAACACTTCATCCAATTTCAATACTCCATCTTACCTATTCTCATGTAATTTCAACAAATTGAAATACAAATTGAGGGAGAAGAATGAACCTTTCACTTCTTCAACATAATTCTTCACAAGAATCTTCCTCAATTCACCAAAACTTCAAATCTTCAAGAAGTTTTCTTTAACCATTGAAGAACAACACCAAGAGGAGAGAGAGAGATTTTTCTGCAGAGTTTCTCAACCCAAGAGAAAACTACACAGCCCAAGCAAAAATGATGCTTACACATTAAGCATAGATTAACCAAAGAGAGTTAGGTGTCAAACATGCAAGCCTGTTTAAACCCACTAACTTAATATAAATTATTATAATAATATTTATTATAAAAATTAATTAAGAATTAATTTTATAAATAAATATATATAATAATAAATATTTATAATTAATTAAACTTTTTAATTAATTATTTTATTATTTAATTTAATATCAAATATTAATTAAATAATAAGATTAATCCCGATTTTCCGAAAACCGTCTTTTCGCATATGAATCCATATTCATATTTTCCTCCAAACACATATTTAAATCATATTTAAATATGTCCAACCTCGTTCTCAAAGCCGAATTTGGATTTCTCCAAATTCTTTCCTTTGCATTGCTACATCGCTTTATCCGGGCTAACCAGGAGAACCTAAAGGACCTATAGATCATGAGCTACTACGATCCGAGATTACCCGGTTAAACTCTTTTAACCGACCTAATCAACATTCGTAAACCCCCAGAGACTCCACTATAGTTCATGGACTGAACTCTCCTCACTGTAGATATATTATGTCCTTTTGATATAACCATCACAGGTGAGTCGATCCTTCACAGGTCGTTCGTAATCACAGTGGATCATTTAAACCGTTTAACCCCTGCATTACCTTTTGTTCCTTAAGTACCACTGACACATCTAATGAACAATTGATCTGTGGTCCAACCAGCAGATCAGATCCCTCTCTGGCCAAGGAGAGGGTGAGCTCTTGTTCAAGACCTAGAGTCAGCTATTAGGGGAACAACCTCTCTACTAACCCTTAAAGCGAGTAGGAGTGAATTCCGTCTTGCTGTACTATGTCCCCAGCTACCTATTCAAGTTTATCCCCAAGATGGTAGGCTTATTGAGTCGGCGATCTGGTCACTCTCACCCGTGCAAGCCAAAGGATACTCTCGAATAAACTAGGGGTGGCCAAATTAAACCCAAAAACTGATCCGACCGATCGAAACCGACATCGGTCGGTCGGTTTAAATGAAATGTCGGTCGGAGTCGGTTTTATATTTTACAAAATCGACCAGTCGGTCGGTCGGAGTAAAATAAATCAAGTTCTCGACCGACCGACCGAACATATAAATCATAAGTATAAAAAAAAAAAAACAAAAAAAAAAAAGAAAAGGAAAAGTCATGTCGCATTAATGAGAAAACCATGATGCACATGGTTTTTCTGAAACCACTCCTCATATGAGTACATAGTTTCCTTGAAACCATCATCAACAATCATTTCTTTTATTTATTTATTATTATTATTTGTGTTATCTCTCCTCTCCCCTTCCCCTTCTCATTTCTCACTTCTCACGCACAGTTCCCTTTTTCATTTCTATTTTTTTTTCTCTCTCATCTTCTCTCCCACTCTCTTCGGCTCTTCTCTCTTTTCTATCTTTTCTTCCTCTCCTCCCAGCGGTCACCGCCATCTTCGCCTCTGCGGTTCTTCTTCTTTTTTTCTTTTCTTTTCTTCTATTCTCTCCATTTTTTTATATAGTTCGTCAAAGTCGTAAAACCGACTCAAACCGACCGATCGACCGTGTGATCGGCCGGTCGACGACATGAACCTATCTAAAACTGACAAAACTCGACCGACAGAAACCGACATGTCGGTGGTCGGCGACGGTTTTAGCCCAAAATCGACACCGCCCGACCGATGGCCACCCCTAGAATAAATAGGAGTTCATAGCGAGCTAAGGATTGAGATCGAGTTACCTAGGTCATCATATGAAAAATTCATTCTCTTCAGTAAACGGTGTTATAAAGAGAGAACAACTTATTTCGCGTTTCAGTCTTATGCAAACTCATTGCACAGGACGCCCTCACTCGCACATCTCAATGTGAAACGATTCGGATCACATCGTTTTGTACAATACAAAGCGAGTCGCATCCAATAGTGTTACTAGGATAAGGTACCCAACTTTATCCATATACTATAGACCATTTTGGCTCTATACTTGAACTTGATCCACATTCATGTCATACATAAAGCTCAAGTATTCAAACTTCGCCATGGGTGTTTGTTATTGGTACAGGTTAATGCAAACACGTTTCACTTTATTCAATAACACTTTACTGAATAAAACTCAATAACACTTTATTGCTAAATAGATAGATTACAAACACAACTGTTTACAAACTACGAGGTTTAGGACATAAAACCCAACAAACTCCCACTTGAACTAAAATGTTCGTTGTGGTGTACATGCTAGTTGAGAAAATTAAGATATCATATATCTGAAGTTTTCTCCCACTGTCCTACTCACTAACTCGCAGCCCTAAACTCTTTAGGTTTCTCTCAAACAGTTTAGCCATGAGAGACTTAGTAAACTAATCAACATGAAATGTTGCGAGGCTTTCTATGTAACAATCACATCTCCTCGTAACACTTACAACGAGCTCTACTAACAACTCTTGCTACTTCGCAAGCTGCAACACACTTAGCTTCCACGGAGGAATCTTTGTATTCTACTCCTCCATACTATGAAAAAATTATAACTTTCACTGCATAGCACATATCGGATCGTGTATATAACAAAGCATACAACATACTACCGATATATAAATGCACAGGGAATGTGTCTCATATCCTCAACATTTGAGGTGTCATGGAAACGATTTCCTTTGACAACTGAATTCCTAACCTAAAAAGTACCTTACCTTTCATTCGAAATTCAACATCGTATATTGACAACACCTTGTTAATATTAACAACACCTTGCCAATATTAACAACACTTTGTCAATATAAGATGTTTGAGACAACACTAGCGATTTGTTCTTACGATTCTCAATCCATAGAACAAACTGAGCCTCTCCCAAATCTACTATTTGGAATTGGATCGCTAGTACAAACTTTATGTCAGTCAAGAATCCTATATCATTCTTAATGATTAGGATACAAATTACGCAAACAGACAAAGAGAGCTACAATAATGACTAAATCCTTGTAAAAACAAGATTTATCAATACTCTTTTCAAAACCATAAGATTTGATACCATATCAAACCTTATAATTCAAGATATAAATGTTAGTTTCAATTCATAAATGGATTGAATAAGCTCGCAAACTTTTTGCTCTTTACCCTGAATAATGAATCTCTCTGGTTGAGCCTTATACATACTCTACTCAAGATAGCGATTCAGAAGAAAACCATTCTGAAAAACTGTCTTGACATCCATTAGTGTAATTTTATCACAATAAAACGAGGTAATGGATAAAAGTAGTCTATTTAACTTTCATCTAGAAAAAAGGGAAAGAGTTAATACACAATCATCCCCTTCCCTTTGAGAATGACCCTTTGCCAGAAAGTCGAGCCTTAAAGGTTTGCACCTTACCAGCTAGGTCTCATGACTTCTTGTAGATACACTAGCAACCGATAGGTCTTTCACTATCTGGTTGGTTGTTGCGTGCTCAACGTGTTAAAATAAATAAGCAATAAGATAGAAAGAGCACTCAGAACATGCAAGCATACATGATCTTATAGCAAGTAGTAAGTATTTTTTCATTCGTGTTCCCACAGAGATTTATTATAAGCTATTCATGAAGTGTTTTGTTAAGAAAGAATGGATGGGTTTGATGGGGTGAAATTGGTTTTAAATTGTCTATTTCCTAAGGAATGTGTAGAGGGTAGCAACATAAACAAGTGCAAATCAAAATTAAACTCAAAGGAAAAGAGATGAGATTAATAAACGAATAAGAAAACAGCTAAACAGAATTGTGAACTTAGCAGAATTGCGGAAACAGCAATTCTACCGCAATTTTCCTAACAGCGAAAGTGTGTAAAATGGAGAAACAAGGGCTACTAACGACTCCTCTATAGGCATTTTCTCACGATTCTCAAGCATTGGATCAACTCTCTATGCATCAAACTCACTCAATCTCATGTATCGTCTGATTCCATGCATTAGATTCTTTAGTTTACTCATGTCCAAGTAAGGTCTTAAGCATCTTGTTAAAGCAGAAAGTTATGGTTTGTACTAGGAAAACGCCTATTCCTAGGTCGTTTTCTGGCTACCTTGAAAGGCTAGCATGAGTGTATGACTCTGAACTCTTACTTCTTCCAGAGGTTAGGAGTTCTTTGGACAAAATGGATGGCCAATCGAAATTGCCCGTGGGATGAAGCTTACATACAATCAATGCTTCGAGAACTATCCTACATGCTTGGTTCACGTTTTTTAGCCTATAGTATTGTCATTAGCATGCCCCTATGTGACTTAGTTACTCATGGATGTGGGGAGAACAGAAATAGAAGATAAAACAGACATGTTCAGAAGTAATTTAAAGACAAAACAGTAGACTGCAAAGGTAAGAAACTGTGAAATACTGAATTTTGCTTTTGATTACTTGATTGTTTGAAGGAACAAAAGAAAGCTTAAAGTGAATAACACAAAGACAGAACACCACGAAATGCAATAAACTAGCTACTAGAACAGAAACAACAACTAAGCAATGCTGGAAAGTAGAAATGAAAGACAGAAAGCAGGTAAATGAGCTTGAACGCCTCGTCGCAACTGCCTTGGCTGAAGGATGAGAAAGATCAGCCTTGCTTGGATGAATCCAATCGAGAGAGAAGATAAATCTCCTCTCCTTCCTATCAGATTATCGATTCCAACAGCTGAGCTTCGCAAACCAACAGACGGCAAAGGAAAACAGGAGAAAAGATGGAGCTGCGAGAAGACTTCTACGCTTTTCAGATGATGATTGAACCCTCGACTTTGACCCCCTTTTATAGCAATCTGCAGGTGCGTTTGGGCCAAGGAGAACCATCAATCTTCAACGTCGTACTTCAAAATGGATGGAGGAGAAAGAACGAATCCCTGAAATAACGGAATTTAACAGAAAAAGATCAGTCAACTTACGGTTTTCACTTGAAACATTGCGGTTTCAGCAATGTTTCCGCAATGCTGTCGCAATGTAGTTTTTTCATTCTTTTACTTCGGTTTTCAATCATTTTCTTCCCTTTTGTACATAAGTCCTAATTTAGCTACCTTCTTCTAATTATCATATATAAGCATAGGTTTAAGCTAAATCCTATCAAAAACACCTAAGAGTGTGTATATTCTTAAGCTAAATAAGTCCTAAATAAGCCACTTTTGGAGACATAACATTGGTCTACAAGATCCAGACCGAATTGAAGTACAAATACTCCATTTCGAGATCCATGGCTTTGAACCACTAGTCCTTGTCTACAACATCCATTGCCTATTTAAAGGTCAACGAATCCTCAAACGTCATCATCAGGTATGACGACTTTGAGTTTCAGACAAGCCAATGTAGCATAAGGGTGTTTTACATCCCTCCCACTGCATAAAGGCTTTCTCAACTTTTGAGAAGAACCAGCCTGATCAATAACCTTTGTTGATCTGTTTGTAACTTTCTTAGAATCTATTAGTCTTAACACATCCAAGTTGTTTTCTAGATTTGCAGATCAAAATTGTACACCTCTTTTGCTAATGACAACTTCATTGAAAACAAAAGATACTTTATACAAATTTTCAAGCAAAAATAAAATTGAGATAAGGTTCCTAAACACAATGAGGATCCAACTATACATTTTCAAGTAAAATGTTACAATCTCTATACAACAACTTATTAACACTCTCTCCGACTGCAACAACTGAGACAACCTCTTCAAAAGCATGTTATCTCCCGTCGAGAAATGGTTGTCAGGAACTAGCTTCCTGAAAAGAAGAATAAACATGATTAGTGGGTGATAGCTCCAAAATAGAGCTATTATTTGCTCCCTAATTATAGCTATAACCATGACAAATATTGATTAAAATGCCTTCTTGTAGGTGATTTCATGGTAGAGAGCTCGGGGAGTCCGAGGACGTGTTTTGAGGCTAAAAACGACGTTTTAGAGCTTAATGGATGCATCGGGATTGAAGGAGCTTGAAGAATTGAAGAAATGGCAAAATTTGCCATTGAAAGGCAAAAGTTGGCCACCAAACCCGAGAGCTAGCGTTGAGCGGCAGCGTCGAGACGCTGGCTCAACGCTGCTCGGCGTCGAGACGCTGGCCTAGCGTCTCGACGCTGCCCCGACGATTCCCGAAGATGAACGAGCGCCAGCGTCGAGCGCGCGCGTCTCAACGATCACTCAACGCCGACAGCGTCGCGACGCTGGCCTAGCGTCTCGACGCTCCGAAGTCTGAGGCGCACATTTGAAATTCCACCCGAGAGCAAGCGTCGAGCGACAGCGTCTCGACGCTCGCTCGACGCCGCGCAAGCGTCTCGACGCTACCCCGTGCGCGCGCGCTGCCAACTTATCGCACAGCGTCGAGACGCTGCCCTAGCGTCTCGACGCTCCGACGGATATAAAATCACATTTTCCGAGTTTTAACGGATCATCTTCTCCTTTCCCCTCGGGATTGCCGTTTTCTCCCCTTAATTTCTGGTTTTTGCCCATTTTTGGGTTGTATGTTGATGACAAACTCCATGGAAGCTTGGAAAACCTCCATCTCCATGGAAAGCTAAAGAGGTTAGTGGTTGATTAGCTAAGTTTAGGGATTGATTACTTTTGTATTAGGTGAGATTAGAGCTTAATTGAATGTTTAGCATGAATGAATGAATTTCTTGCATCTCTTGGTCTGTATTAAGAACGACTAACTTGCCTTTCCGATTAGGAGTGACGTCCATAATTAGTTACGCATGCTTAGTGGGCTAATATTGATTTCTGACAAACCTCAATACTTAGTAGCGAAAGTCTAGCTCGTGGCTAATCAATTCGAGCCCAAGTGACAGTTGGGGGTAGAAATTGATTAACGTTCTCACGGCAGGCTTAAGACTAAGAGATAAATCGAATTAGTTTTAGGATTAATTCGTCTCAATGATACCCGTTACTGTTCGTTAATTAATTTAAGAGTCATGAACTTAGATTAATTAGGGGGCATGTTTAATTAGGATTGCACTTACCTAATTAATTCTCTGGGGTGCTCCGGACCCGTTTCGGACAAGGCATTTTGTGTGCATGAAACGTCTCTGCTAATTCACATGTTAATCAATGAACCAAAATGCATTAGATCAATCCCGACACTTGCTAATCAATCGAATTTGTCAATTTCATACTTCCCGTTCTAATTTTCCGTTAGCGTAAGTTTAGTTTTAGCTACTGTTTTCCCAAGCAAATTCCCCCTATTTTATCATTGCAAATTTAGTTCAATTAATTTAGGATTATTAATCACTCCCTATGGATCGACCCCGTTACCACTAAGCTTCAAATAGCTCGGTGTACATCGGGTTTATAAATTGTATTTTGGCAAGCCTCGACAGCTTGAGATTGGAGTACCCCAAAAGTACTAGTACCAAAAATTGGCGCCGTTGCCGGGGAGTAAAAATATAATCTTGATTGATTGAATTTTATTTGTTCTGTGTTTTTATTTTATTTTATTTTTCTTTTGTAAATAATTTTGTTTTATTTTATTTCTTTTCATTTTCATTTTCTTGGTTTCTGTTTACTTTTATTCTTCTTGTACAGTATGACGAGGTTCTTTTAAGTTTTTGGTGTACAGTTTTATTTTAATTTTGAGGAGAGTGGAAAAGATGGAGGCTGAGGCTAATTTTGAGGATCGAAGGACCATGAAGCAGTTGGCATTACCGGACGTAGACCGCCAACCACTGTGTATAGTGTATCCGGTAGTCCCAGGTAATTTTCAATTAAAATCTGGATTAATTAACCAACTACCTTCTTTTTGTGGAAATGCAGGTGAGGATCCTCAGAAGCATCTTAAGGAATTCCATCTGGTATGTTCGGGGATGATGCCCCAAGGAGTGACTGAAGACCAACTGTGCTTGAGGGCCTTTCCTTTTACTTTGAAGGAAAAGGCAAAAGACTGGCTGTATTGTCTTCCATCTGGGTCTGTCACGACGTGGAACGGGTTGAAGGGCCTATTTTTGGAGAAGTACTTCCCTGCCTCAAAAGCCACTGAAATCTGGAGCCAAATCTGTAGGATCACGCAGGGAGCTGAGGAGAATTTATTCGAATGTTGGGAGCGGTACAACCGACTGTGCGGGAGCCATCCCAATCACCAGATAGCTGAGCATCTCCTCATTCTGTATTTTTACGATGGTATGCTTCTTCGAGACCGCCAGATGATCGATGCTGCTAGTGGAGGATCTCTTCTCGATAAGACGCCCGTGGAGGCCAGAATTCTGATCTCTAATATGGCTGGGAACCTTCAGCAGTATGGTGGTGGAGGAGTTGAGAGTACCCATCTCTCAAAGGAACTGAAGGAGCTCAAAGCCCAAGTACTCGAGGTAAGTGACTCACTTCTCATAGTAGCCAAAGGCTTACAAAAATCTCAATCTTCTGTTGCAGATCGAAATGTCGAGGAGATGGTGAGTTCTTACTTGGGGAAATTTTCGGCCATGTTCGAGAGTTGTGGAGCTCAAGTGCGAGGTCTGGCTGATGTAATGAAGAGGCTAGATGAGAGGCTCAGTAAGGTGGAGGATCAGTGCTCACGGATACCGCCGCAACAACCAATGGCGAACACTTGTGAACAAGTGTGCGCCATAACCTTGAGAAGCGGGAAGGAAACCTCTACACCAGTGGAGGAAAGTCCTGAGCCAAGATGGAAAGGTGTAAATTTTGATCCCACCTGTACTAGAGTGTACGTGCCTAAAGCCCCATTCCCGAGTAGATTGATGGAACCCCCAGCCCGGTTGGAGAGCGAAAAGAAGAAAAGTCCTCAAGTTGTCCCAAAGTATGTGCCCAAGCCTCCCAATCCAAGAAAACAGCTGAGTCCCAGAATTATGGAAGAAGAGGACCAAGATGAGGAATCTCCTGTGCCTAAGCAAAATTGTGTTCCAGTTGCGCCATTCCCAAGTAGGTTGGCTAAGCCAAAGCCTAAGGTTGATGAGGAAGAAAAAGAAGTCTTGGAGACTTTTAAAAGGGTTTTGGTTAACATTCCCCTTTTGGAAGCCATCAAGCAAATTCCTAAGTACTCAAGGTTCCTTAAGAGTTGGTGCACCTCCAAAAGGAAGAAAAAGGCGGAAGAAGAAGTGAAAAGCTTGAATGACTCAAGAAGGTCCAACATTGTTCTACCAACGAAATGCAAGGATCCAGGTAAGTTTACTTTACCTTGCACGATAGGGGACAAAATGATTCATGATGCCATGTTAGATCTAGGATCATCAGTTAATGTGATGTCTCATGATGTTTTTCAAGATCTTAAATTGAAATATATGCATAGATCTGATGTTATAGTGCAACTGGCTGATAAATCATTTGTGCATCCTATGGGAAAAGTTGACGATATTCTTGTTAAAGTTAACAATATGTACTTCCCCGCTGACTTTCATGTGCTTGAAATGAATGAAAACTCATCTCACATGCCCACGTCAATTCTTTTAGGACGTCCTTTCATGAAAACTGCTAAGGTTAAAATTGATGTGGATAAAGGAGTCTTATCTGTTGAATTTGATGGGGGATAAGAGTGAGTTTAAAATGGATGCATTAACTGATGAACCTGATGGGAATGTGAATGTGGATACTGTGAATGCATTGTTTGGGAATGATGTTGTTAGTGTGCAGGAGAAGCCTAGGAAATTTTTTTCTGTGGACTTTGGCAGGAAGGATGGATATAGGAAGATGGATGGAGTATCTTCCAAGATGTTGGACTATGGATGAGTGGAGTCCGAGAATACAGTCGAGCAATCGACTTTAAAAATTTGCGCTTCTCGGAGGCACCCGAGTTTGAACTGTTATTTCTGTTCGTTTTAGCTTATTACTTTAAGTAGCTTAGTTTTTAATACTTGCTTGCTTGTTTTGTTTCGTTTTTCTTAGGAGAATAAGGAGATTGCCCGGCTTATGGACTTCATGTTGAGAAGAAATGATTGTGCCTTCTCTCCGCCAACCTTACAAAGATTAGGGAAGTTCTCGTGTTCCCTTATTTTGCTCGTTTATTGCTTTATCTGATAGTTGATGCATTGAGGACAATGCATCTCTCTAAGGTTGGGGGTGGTTTGTCTGTGGACTTCTGTGTAGTTGTCGAGCATGGATTTTCTCTGAATTTGAAGTGTCGTAGTTTGAATTTGCATGTTGTTTGATGAGGACAATCGTTGATATGCTTTTAAAATCTTCGTTGTGCATAATAGGAAAAGCATGAGATTGTATGCGTTAATTGAGCATTTTTCGAAAATTTTTAAAATTTTTGTCGTTGCTTCCTTGCATCTATCGAGCACGTAGCATCTTATTCTGGACTCCGTAGGCTTAGAACTGCTTTATTTAGCCTAAAAATCATGTTGTCACCCCGAAAGGCACCTTTAGGGAAGGCTTGATGCATGATAGGTTGTGATAGGTTAATCGAAGTGTAGCAAAGCTATAGCCTAGTAAAAAAAAAGCATGAAAATAAAAACTCTTGAGGTGCTCCTCCTTCTTAAAGTGCACGTTAAGAAGTGAGCATTAGTCCTTAAAAATGTGAAGCTTGCCCGTAGTCAGATACATTGTGCAATGAAATTGCAGGTAAGCTGAAACGAAGGCAAGTTTGACATGTTAGGCTCTCCTTGAGAAGCAAAAGAAAGAAAAAAAGTAAAAATTTAGCAAGTTCAAAAGAAAAGAAAAATTAAGCCTTTTAATTTGTTACTCTCTTGATTGTTGAAAAGTCGTAGACTGTTCTGTATTGCTAGAAGTATGGGGAAAACGGGATGTAAGGTTGCATAAAGTTTTTCCGGGTCTATGTGAGCTAGAATATGTTTGCTGAACACACACACACGTAGGGGAGTAACGGTTAGATTTTCGAAATGTTTTCAATCAATGCATGCGATTAATTGCTTTCTTGTTAAGTAAATGCCTTGATCTTTGAAGCATTGAGGTTTGAGTCGATAGCATGCAAAATTTTGTTCTGTGGTGATAATTTAAGAATAGCCTTGCTCGAGGACTAGCAAGAATTAGGTTGGGGGTATTTTGATAGCTCCAAAATAGAGCTATTATTTGCTCCCTAATTATAGCTATAACCATGACAAATATTGATTAAAATGCCTTCTTGTAGGTGATTTCATGGTAGAGAGCTCGGGGAGTCCGAGGACGTGTTTCGAGGCTAAAAACGACGTTTTAGAGCTTAATGGATGCATCGGGATTGAAGGAGCTTGAAGAATTGAAGAAATGGCAAAATTTGCCATTGAAAGGCAAAAGTTGGCCACCAAACCCGAGAGCTAGCGTTGAGCGGCAGCGTCGAGACGCTGGCTCAACGCTGCTCGGCGTCGAGACGCTGGCCTAGCGTCTCGACGCTGCCCCGACGATTCCCGAAGATGAACGAGCGCCAGCGTCGAGCGCGCGCGTCTCAACGATCACTCAACGCCGACAGCGTCGCGACGCTGGCCTAGCGTCTCGACGCTCTGAAGTCTGAGGCGCACATTTGAAATTCCACCCGAGAGCAAGCGTCGAGCGACAGCGTCTCGACGCTCGCTCGACGCCGCGCAAGCGTCTCGACGCTACCCCGTGCGCGCGCGCTGCCAACTTAGGGCACAGCGTCGAGACGCTGCCCTAGCGTCTCGACGCTCCGACGGATATAAAATCACATTTTCCGAGTTTTAACGGATCATCTTCTCCTTTCCCCTCGGGATTGCCGTTTTCTCCTCTTAATTTCTGGTTTTTGCCCATTTTTGGGTTGTATGTTGATGACAAACTCCATGGAAGCTTGGGAAACCTCCATCTCCATGGAAAGCTAAAGAGGTTAGTGGTTGATTAGCTAAGTTTAGGGATTGATTACTTTTGTATTAGGTGAGATTAGAGCTAAATTGAATGTTTAGCATGAATGAATGAATTTCTTGCATCTCTTGGTCTGTATTAAGAACGACTAACTTGCCTTTCCGATTAGGAGTGACGTCCATAATTAGTTACGCATGCTTAGTGGGCTAATATTGATTTCTGACAAACCTCAATACTTAGTAGCGAAAGTCTAGCTCGGGGCTAATCAATTCGAGCCCAAGTGACAGTTGGGGGTAGGAATTGATTAACGTTCTCACGGCAGGCTTAAGACTAAGAGATAAATCGAATTAGTTTTAGGATTAATTCGTCTCACTGATACCCGTTACTGTTCGTTAATTAATTTAAGAGTCATGAACTTAGATTAATTAGGGGGCATGTTTAATTAGGATTGCACTTACCTAATTAATTTTGTGGGGTGCTCCGGACCCGTTTGGGACGAGGCATTTTGTGTGCATGAAACGTCTCTGCTAATTCACATGTTAATCAATGAACCAAAATGCATTAGATCAATCCCGACACTTGCTAATCAATCGAATTTGTCAATTTCATACTTCCCGTTCTAATTTTCCGTTAGCGTAAGTTTAGTTTTAGCTACTGTTTTCCCAAGCAACCTCCCCCTATTTTATCATTGCAAATTTAGTTAAATTAATTTAGGATTATTAATCACTCCCTGTGGATCGACCCCGTTACCACTAAGCTTCAAATAGCTCGGTGTACATCGGGTTTATAAATTGTATTTTGGCAAGCCTCGACAGCTTGAGATTGGAGTACCCCAAAAGTACTAGTACCAGTGGGTCCTGAATCAAGTATCCAGGTATGACAATCATATTCCACTAATCTTGTTACGACAATTAATAAATCATATTTACCTTGTCTTTCTTTCTCAGCCAGTTTCTCTACGAGGTACTTTGGGCAATTGCGCTTCCAATGCCCATCTGCACCACAATGAAAATATTTTTCTTTGTTTGTAGATTTTACCTTGGTCACAGCAGGGGCTTTACCCTTCCTTTTTACCTCTTTTTTTCTTTTGAATACTCTTATTAAGAGAAGAAGTAGGTTCAGACTTATTCCCTGAAGCAGATCCCTTATGGAATTTATTTGAAGTGACAACATTTGCCTTCTTCTCTTTTCCTTTGGAGGTGTGCAGAGACTGATAAGTCTGTAGCTCGTTGAGGAGAGAGGTCAAGTTATATTTTATCTTGTTCATCACCATATTGGTTCTGAACTGTAGGAAACTATTCGGAAGAGATTCCATGATAAATGTAACTTGACTTTTATCATCAATTGAAGCTCCGTTCATCACCATATTTAGTTGTAGCACTAAAAGTAAATTATAATAAAAAAATATATATATATTGTAACAATAACACCGGCTTTCAATAGCGTAGAAAAAAAATGCTATGAAAAGTTAGGGACTTTGAATTACATCAACTACCACAACATGCTTAAAAACCCTATAATATATGTTTTATATAACGATTTTTCATTGCTATAAAAAAGGCTATTAAAGATCAATCGTAGCATTGAAATTATGCAAGTTCATTTTTTATAGCTTTTTTATAGCGTGTAAACAACGCTATGAAAAATTGGAAACTTTCAAGAACATCGATGATAACTCTCCAAATAAAAGTTATTTAGAGTATTTTTAGAGGATAAAATGAGCCCTTAAAAGAGTAGTTGCTTGTAGAATTGCATGATTATGATCTATTTGTTATAAATTGCCTTGAGAACCATATTTGAAACCATTTTGCTTAAAATGTTAATATTAAGGCCCGATTTGTAATTAAATAACACTTTTGTGGCTATTTAGAAGTTTCGCGAGTAAAGCGTGCTACCAAAGGAAATGCAAAGTTGGGATCTTTGGAATTACGAAGCACAATTTGGGCTAGCAAAACCCCTGCAGAAGTTGTATTTGATCACGTGCTTTGACAATTTTTGTCCCCCTCCGTACACATAGAAAAGCAAGATGTTTTTCTATCATCCAATATGAATTAGTTGTCCATTTTAGGAAAATTCTTGAGGAATCCCTAATGGTTTAAAAGGAAAAGGATGAAAGAGACAAATGAGGAGAATAATAGAGAGGAAAAAAGGTATCATTCATAAGATGGAGGAAAAACGAAATTTGAGGAGAATATCTTCTTGGGGAAGAAGAAGAACCTTAAAGATATGTTGAGAGCTACAATTTTCAGAGCTTCAAAGGAGCTAAGCAAGGGTATCAATCGTCGGAGGAATGAGCAAAAAGAGCAACTTAGTGAAGACAACCTTCCTACGACTTGATGTCATTTCTCATTTCCTCTTTCTTCATCTTTTGTTGAACCTCGTTGTTATTATTCTCAGTAGAGTTGTAATGAACAATATGATTCTTGTTGTTTATTTCTTTGGTGTTATGAACTAACTTCTTAAGGGAATCGCTAGAAGTATGAAATAGTTTATGGATTGAATGTATTAGCATTATTTTCGCAGCAGCTTCCAAACCATGTTTGGTTTAACGCTAACAATACATTTTCGATCGGTCGTCCATTATGTGTTATTGATTTCTTAATCTTTGAGAGGAGTAGGGATTTCTGAATATTCATGTTTTTGCTAGCCTTTTATGGTAACTAGTGAGGAGTCTCGAAATAGTCACTCACCTAGCACACTAGAACAACATGCTTGTATGAATAGGAGTAAAACGGAAGTTAGCTTCTAATGTTTGAAACACCGAAAGGGTTTCTATGTTTGTGTTGTGTGGTTAACTTAAGTGTTCATCCTGCTAACGCATTCAACTCGCATTCTAGCTCAATGATACTTCTTGTTGGGTTTTATGTGTCCTAAAACTCGTGGTTTGTAAACTGAATGTATATTCTATTTTGCAATAAAGTTGTTATTGAGTTTTATTCAGTTAAGTTGTTATTGAATAAAGTGAATTGTGTTTACTTTTAACCTAACTCCAATAAACAAAGAACCCATGGCTATTGGTTGTATACTTGAACTTCATGTGTGACATGATTGTGGATCAAGTTCAAGTAATGGCCAGAACGGTCTATAGTATAGAGATAAGGCTGGGTATCTTATCCTGGGGACACTATTGGACGCGGCCCGCTTTGCATAGTACAAACAATGTGATCCGAAATCGTTCATGTGGAGACATGCGAGTGGAGGCGTCCTGTGCAATGAGTTTGCATAAGACTTGTTGGGTTTTATGTCCTAAAACTCGTAGTTTGTAAACTGTTTGAATGTATATATTCTATTTCAATAAAGTTATTATTGAATTTTAGTGAATTCTGTTTGTATTAACCTTTACCAATAACTAACACCCATGGCGATAGTATGAGTACTTGAACTTCATGTGTGACATGAATGTGGATCAAGTTCAAGTAGATAGCCAAAATGGTCTATAGTATAGGGATAAGGCTGGGTACCTTGTCCTGGGGACACTATTGGACGCGGCTCACTTTGTATAGTACAAAACGATGTGATTCGAATCGTTTCATGTAGAGACATGTGAGTGAGGGCGTCCTGTGCAATGAGTTTGCACAAGACCGAACCAAAAAATAAAATCGCTTTTTCTTTATAACACCGTTTACTGTAAAGATCGGTTTTTTCATATGATGACTTAGGTAACTCGATCTCAATCCTGAGCTTACTATGAACTCCTGTTTATTCAACCTTATCCTTTGATTTCTACGGGTGAGAGTGGCCAGATCGTCGACTCAATAAGCCTACCATCTTGGGGATAAGATTGAATAAGCGGCTGGGGACATAGTTGTGCGAGATGGAATTCACTCCTACCCGCTTTAAGGGTTAGTAGAGAGGTTGTTCCCTTAAGTGCTGACTCCAGGTCTTGAACAGTGGGCCCATCCTCTCCTGATCAGGGAGGAATCTGGTTTGATGGTTGGACCACAAATCAATTGTTCATTAGAGGTGTCAGTGGTACTTAAGGAACAAGATATAATACAAGGGTTAAACGGTATAAATGACCCGTTGTGATTACGAACGACCTGTGAAGGATCGACTTACTGATGATAGTTATATCAAGAGGACACAATATATCTATAGTGAGGAGAGTGCAGCCCTTGGACTTTAGTGGAGTCTCCGGGGGTTAACGAATGTTGGTTAGTTCGGTTGAAAGAGTTTTGACCGGATAATCTCGTATCGTTGGAGCTCATGATCTGTAGGTCCTTACGGTTTTCCTGGCTAGCTCGGATAAAGCTGTGAAACAATATAAAAGAAAAGAAAAGAATTTGAATCGTTCAAATTCGGGTTTGTGGAAGAATATGGACATATTTAAATATGATTTAAATATGAGATTGGTCTACAATATGAATTGGATTCATATGCAAAAAGTCGGTTTTCGAAAAACCGGGTTTAATTATATTATTTAATTAATATTTGATATTGAATTAAATAATATTAATTAATATATATATATATCTTTTTTATTAATTAAAAAGTTTAATTAATAAAATAATTATTATTATTTTTAATAATAATAATAATAATATATAAATATATATATATATTTACATGTGTCTTACATGCAAGATGTAAGACACATGTAAAATATATATACAAGGTATATTTATGATTCACCAGATCAATTAAAAAAAAAAAAAAAAAAAAAAAAAAAAAAAAAAAAAAAAAAAAAAAAAAAAAGTTGAGTGCACTTTTGGGTTGTTAAATTTTGAAATTTGATTTCAAAATCTTTGAACTTCCGTCTTCTTCCTCAAACGTCTCTGCTCTCTGTTTTAAAGAAAAAATAGTTTTTTCTTCAGTGAGCTTCTTTCTTCTTTTCTCTTGTAAAAGGAGTCCCACTACTCCGTTTCTCGGCCCGAGGATAGCGGGACTACCGTGGGTGGTCCACGAAGGTTTCGTGAGAAGGCTCGTTGAGCTCGTGAGGAGCTTCTGGCGGTGAAAATTGAAGAAATTCGAACGACAAGGGTATGTGTTCTAATTTCTCTTGTTCATTGCTTTTGCATGTTTCCGTTTGTTTAAATTGATGAAATTAGAGTGTCTATGATCCAAATCGCTTCCGCTTCATGCCATGCGCTCCATCAATTGGTATCAGAGCGTTTTTGGCCACTCAGTTTCTATCAATTTAAGTTATGGTGGGTTTTTATTTTAGAAATTGTTTCTGATTGGCGTCTAAAGTGAATATCGATTTTGGCATAGTTTCTTTTTGAATTTCATTATTTGTAATTGCCCGAGAATGTATGGGCTTTAATGTGTGCTGAAGAGTCTGTATTTTTAGAGTCATTAGAGTCCATATAGGTTTCTTTGTGAAAGAAGTTTGAGTTTGGAACTCGCCGAAATGTTCGGTGTAAGTTCAAACTCGTTCTAGGCAATTCGAGGAGAAATTCGAAGAGAATTTGGCCGAAGCGTTCGGAGGAAGCAAGTTGGTCAAAAGCGGTGCGAAGAGTTCGAAGTCCGCTCAAGACGTAGCTTGTTGTTCAAGCTTGTAATAAATTAGTTATTGCTTGTTAAATGCCAAAATCGATCTACTTTAGTGTGTTTAATTAATTATGGATTGCGAATGTATGTTTTAATTAAATTTCATGTTTGTATGTGCATAACGTATGCCATATAGATTTAAAGTCTCACCGTAGGAAGCATGCTTCATGCATTGAAAATATGTTATAAGTGTTATAATATATCGTATGCATATTTGGCAATTCATGAGTTTTGATATAAAAGTTATATTAATTCATGAATTAGTTGTTGTTTGCTTAATAAAATAATTGATATAAGTGTTATATTAATTATGAAATTGAATGAACAACATAGGTTGCCCTAACTTTATGCACATGGTATATTATAAGTGTTATAATGTATAGGATGCATGTTTATTCATGAGTATTAATATAAGAGTTATATTAATTCATGAATTAGATGTTGTTTGCTTAATAGAATAATTGATATAAGTGTTATATTAATTATGAAATTAAACATCCAACATTAGATGCATTTTGTTTGTTATAAGTGTTATAATGTATAGGATGCATGCTTAATTCAGAGTATTGATATAAGTGTTATATTGATTATGAATTAAGAGTTGAATGTTTAAGAGCATAATCGATATAAGTGTTCTATTGATTATGAAATTAAATATTCAACTTGTCATGCCTTAGTGCTGCATGTTTGAGAAGCATGTAGAAGTTTGTTGTCGTTAGTCTTAGTTTTGCAAAGCGTTGTAAAATTGGCATAGACTTTTAAAATCTATAACAAAGACAAAGGCATGCTCACTTAGGGTTGAATGTATCGTTCCGTTTCATTAGATGAATAGGTCGATATCTTGTAAATGCTAAGGTTACAAGAAACTCGCCCGGGGACATCCTGTTCGAGGTTGGAGGTATTTAAGCTGACGGTTTACGGAACACCTCCTACCTGGGGACCATCCGGTACTTGAGTAAAGTTAACCCGGCTTTATGAGCATGCGTGAGTGGTGTGAGGTAATAAAGTGTTTATCACCTAGACATCATAGGTAAAAGTTTGTTTTACCTAGACTTAGGTCTTATTGTCTTAGCCGGATAATGCCTGAGTAAATTACCTATTTCGTCTTAAAATACTTAGTAGAGGTGTTGAGAAGGTATATATGATATATCCCTCTCCTCCTACGTTCTCTGTTAAGTTTACACCGTGACAATTATGCTCGGCCTCGTGATCTCAATAGGGCATCCTCATTCGGATGGTATTTGCATAATTCAAGAGCAAGGTGAATGGAGAAAGTATTTATAGTAAGTGGGAGAAGGAAGTATGTCAATACATTCTGCGGTCTCCTCCATTGGATTGAACCGTGAGATTCCTATGTTCCGCCTGCTAGGTGCCCACAAGAGGTACCGATTCATTCGGAGGGCCGTTTCATAGGAATCGGAACATCTCAATCACCATTTATGGATAAAGAAACATAGAGTCATTCCCAACTTTGACATTTCCATTCGGTTGCATCGTTGGGGCCGCCCTATGAGTTCTAAAAATGGAGGGTTACACTTACGAGATTTGCTAAGGAGTTAGTAAATCTTGACCAAACAGCGATAACTAAGATGCTATAGGAATATGAGATATTCTGGTATTAGCATTTAGTCAAGAATGTCTTGATTCAGTGAAGGAATGCTTGACTGCCCCTCGGTAGCGACCATTCTGACCCACTGAAGTATCGTTGCAGTTTAATAATGAGTTTTGGGTACATTATTATTCTTTGCTAAATTCTTGATTGGTGTGTAAATTAGGTTAAAACCTTTTCACTAATACTTTTTCATTCTCTTTTCAGCATGTCTAGCTCTTTCATTCACTTACTAGCTTCCGATAAGTTAACCGGCGATAACTACGCGACCTGGAAATCGAACTTGAATACGATTCTCGTTCTAGATGATCTCAGGTTCGTCTTATCAGAGGATTGTCCTCCCCCTCCTAGCTCGGATGCGACTCGAACTGTTCGAGAAGCATATGATAGATGGACTAGGGCTAATGATAAAGCCCGAGTCTATATCTTAGCCAGCATATCTGATGTGTTAGCTAAGAAGCACGAGGATATGGTTTCTGCTAAAGAAATCATGTCTTCATTACAGGAGATGTTTGGACTACCGTCCTCATCGGTCTGTCATGAAGCCCTCAAATACGTTTACAACTCTCGCATGAAAGAGGGTACCTCTGTTAGGGAGCATGTCCTTAACATGATGGTCCACTTCAATGTGGCGGAAGTAAACAGAGCTACTATTGATGAGTCAAGTCAAGTAAGCTTTATCATGGAATCTCTTCCGAAGAGTTTCCTTCAGTTCAGAACCAATATGGTAATGAACAAGCTAAAGTATAATTTGACTTCTCTTCTCAGCGAGCTACAGACCTATCAGTCCCTACACACTTCTAAAGGAAAAGAGAAGGAGGCAAACGTTGTCACTTCTAGGAAATTCCAAAAGGGGTCATCTTCAGGGAGTAGGTCTGAACTTTCTTCTATTAAGAATAAGAGTATTCAAAAGAAGAAGAAAGATAAAAGGAAGGGAAAAGCACCTACTGCAGGTAAGAGCAAGACTAAATCTACAGACAAAGGAAAATGTTTCCATTGTGGTGTAGATGGGCACTGGAAACGGAATTGCCCAAAGTATCTTGCAGAGAAAAAGGCTGAGAAGGAAAGACAAGGTAAATATGATTTACTTGTTGAAACATGTTTAGTAGAACATGATTGTCATACCTGGATACTTGATTCAGGAGCTACTAACCATGTTTGTTCTTCTTTTCAGGAAACTAGTTCTTGGCAGCCACTTTCTCGAGGTAAGATAACTCTCAGAGTTGGAACTGGAGAGGTTGTCTCAGCAAAAGCAGTGGGAGATGTAAAGTTGTTGTATAGAGATAGTTTCATTTTACTAGAAAATGTACTCCTGGTTCCTACCTTCAAGAGGAATCTTGTATCTATATCTTGTTTGTTAGAACAGTTGTATAAAGTATCTTTTCTTCATAATGAAGCGTTCATTAGCAAAAGAGGTGTACGTATTTGTTCTGCGAAACTTGAAAACAACTTGTATGTGTTAAGACCAACCGAAGCCAAAGCTATTTTGAACACTGAAATGTTTAAAACAGCTGAGACTGAAACTAAAAGGCAGAAACTTTCTCCAAGTACTTATCTTCGGCACTTAAGACTAGGTCACATTAATCTCAATAGGATTGGGAGATTGGTTAAGAGTGGTCTGCTAAATCGTTTAGAGGACAACTCTTTACTGCCATGTGAGTCTTGTCTTGAGGGCAAAATGACCAAACGATCTTTTTCTGAAAAAGGTCATAGGTCCAAAGAACCTCTAGAAATCGTGCATTCGGATCTCTGCGGTCCTTTGAATGTCAAAGCACGAGAAGGGTATGAATATTTCATCAGTTACATTGATGATTATTCTAGGTACGGTTATCTTTATCTAATGCATCATAAGTCCGAAGCTCTTGAAAAGTTCAAAGAGTATAAGACAGAGGTTGAGAACACATTAGGTAAATCGATAAAAACACTCCGATCAGATCGAGGTGGAGAGTATATGGATTTAAGATTCCAGGACTATATGATAGAACATGGAATAGTATCTCAACTCTCAGCGCCAGGAACACCACAGCAGAATGGTGTGTCCGAGAGGAGAAATAGAACCCTGTTAGACATGGTTCGATCTATGATGAGTTATGCTCATTTGCCTAGTTCGTTTTGGGGATATGCAGTAGAGACTGCAGTATATATTTTGAACATGGTTCCCTCTAAGAGTGTTTCTGAAACACCTTATGAGTTATGGAGAGGGCGTAAAGGTAGTTTACGTCACTTCAGGATTTGGGGGTGTCCGGCACATGTGCTAGTACCCAATCCAAAGAAGTTGGAACATCGTTCAAAATTGTGCCTATTTGTAGGTTACCCCAAGGAAACGAAAGGTGGTCTATTTTACGATCCTCATGAGAACAAGGTACTAGTATCGACTAATGCCACGTTCTTAGAGGAAGACCACATGAGAGATCATCAACCGTCGAGCAAAATTATTTTGTCCGAATTTTCCAGGAAAGCTACAGACGGATCAACAAAGGTTGTTGATCAGGCTGGTCCTTCTCAAGAGTTGAGAAAGCCTCGACGCAGTGGGAGGGATGTAAGACAGCCTGACCGCTACATAGGCTTGTCTGAAACTCAAGTCATCATACCTGATGATGGCGTTGAGGATCCATTGACCTTTAAACAGGCAATGAATGATATAGACAAGGACCAGTGGCTTAAAGCCATGGATCTCGAAATGGAGTCTATGTACTTCAATTCGGTCTGGGATCTTGTAGACCAACCAGATAGTGAAAGACCTATCGGTTGCAAGTGGATCTACAAGAGAAAACGAGACCAAGCCGGTAAGGTACAAACCTTTAAGGCTCGACTTGTGGCAAAAGGTTATTCCCAAAGAGAAGGGGTAGACTATGAAGAAACATTTTCTCCTGTTGCCATGTTAAAGTCGATTAGAATACTCTTATCCATTGCTACATTTTATGATTATGAAATCTGGCAAATGGATGTCAAGACTGCCTTTCTGAATGGTAATCTTGAGGAGAGTATCTATATGGCTCAACCAGAGGGATTCATACTTCAGGGTCAAGAGCAAAAGGTTTGCAAGCTTAATCGATCCATTTATGGGTTGAAGCAAGCATCTAGATCCTGGAATATAAGGTTTGATACGGCGATCAAATCTTATGGCTTTGAACAAAATATTGACGAACCTTGTGTTTACAAGAAAGTAGTCAATACTGTTGTAGCTTTCTTAGTCTTGTACGTAGACGATATACTACTCATTGGGAATGATGTAGGGTTCCTAACTGACGTTAAGAATTGGCTAGCGACCCAATTCCAAATGAAAGATTTGGGAGAGGCTCAGTTTGTTCTAGGGATTCAGATCATAAGGAATCGTAAGAACAAAGTGCTAGCGCTGTCTCAAGCATCTTATATTGACAAGGTGTTGTCAAGATATTCGATGCAGAATTCCAAGAAAGGTTCGCTGCCTTTTAGGCATGGAATTCACTTGTCTAAGGAACAGTCTCCTAAGACACCTCAAGAGGTTGAGGATATGAGACGAATTCCCTATGCATCTGCAGTTGGTAGTCTCATGTACGCTATGTTGTGTACACGACCCGACATCTGCTATGCAGTAGGAATTGTCAGTAGGTTCCAGTCCAATCCAGGATATGATATCTGGACAGCCGTTAAACACGTCCTCAAGTATCTTAGGAGAACGAGAGACTATGTGCTTGTGTATGGCGCGAAGGATTTGATCCTTGCAGGATACACTGACTCTGATTTTCAGACTGATATAGATTCCAGGAAATCTACATCAGGATCAGTGTTCACTCTTAACGGAGGAGCAATAGTATGGAGGAGTATAAAGCAAGGTTGTATTGCTGACTCCACCATGGAAGCTGAGTATGTCGCAGCTTGCGAAGCAGCGAAGGAAGCTGTATGGCTTAGGAAGTTCTTGACAGATTTGGAAATTGTTCCAAATATGAACTTGCCAATCACCCTTTATTGTGATAACAGTGGTGCAGTGGAAAATTCTAAAGAACCTAGAAGCCATAAGCGTGGAAAGCATATTGAGCGGAAATATCATCTCATCAGGGAGATAGTGCAACGAGGAGATGTGATCGTCACACAGGTAGCCTCGGAGCACAACATTGCTGATCCGTTTACTAAGTCTCTCACGGCTAAAGTGTTTGAGAGACACCTAAAAAGTATAGGGCTGCGAGCTGCTCAGTAGGACAGTGGGAGAAACTTTAGATATTTGATATTCTAGTTCTCTCGACCAGCATGTACTCCACTGACGTTTTAGTCCAAGTGGGAGTTTGTTGGGTTTTATGTCCTAAAACTCGTAGTTTGTAAACTGTTTGAATGTATATATTCTATTTCAATAAAGTTGTTATTGAATTTTAGTGAATTGTGTTTGTATTAACCTTTACCAATAACTAACACCCATGGCGATAGTATGAGTACTTGAACTTCATGTGTGACATGAATGTGGATCAAGTTCAAGTAGATAGCCAAAATGGTCTATAGTATAGGGATAAGGCTGGGTACCTTGTCCTGGGGACACTATTGGACGCGGCTCACTTTGTATAGTACAAAACAATGTGATTCGAATCGTTTCATGTAGAGACATGTGAGTGAGGGCGTCCTGTGCAATGAGTTTGCACAAGACCGAACCAAAAAATAAAATCGCTTTTTCTTTATAACACCGTTTACTGTAAAGACCGATTTTTTCATATGATGACTTAGGTAACTCGATCTCAATCCTGAGCTTACTATGAACTCCTGTTTATTCAACCTTATTCTTTGATTTCTACGGGTGAGAGTGGCCAGATCGCTGACTCAATAAGCCTACCATCTTGGGGATAAGATTGAATAAGTGGCTGGGGACATAGTTGTGCGAGATAGAATTCACTCCTACCCGCTTTAAGGGTTAGTAGAGAGGTTGTTCCATTAAGTGCTGACTCCAGGTCTTGAACAGTGGGCCCATCCTCTCCTGATCAGGGAGGAATCTGATTTGATGGTTGGACCACAAATCAATTGTTCATTAGAGGTGTCAGTGGTACTTAAGGAACAAGATATAATACAAGGGTTAAACGGTATAAATGACCCGTTTTGATTACGAACGATCTGTGAAGGATCGACTTACTGATGATAGTTATATCAAGAGGACACAATATATCTACAGTGAGGAGAGTGCAGCCCTTGGACTTTAGTGGAGTCTCCGGGGGTTAACGAATGTTGGTTAGTTCGGTTGAAAGAGTTTTGACCGGATAATCTCGTATCGTTGGAGCTCATGATCTGTAGGTCCTTACGGTTCTCCTGGCTAGCTCGGATAAAGCCGTGAAACAATATAAAAGAAAAGAAAAGAAAAGAATTTGAATCGTTCAAATTCGGGTTTGTGGAAGAATATGGACATATTTAAATATGATTTAAATATGAGATTGGTCTACAATATGAATTGGATTCATATGCAAAAAGTCGGTTTTCGGAAAACCGGGTTTAATTATATTATTTAATTAATATTTGATATTGAATTAAATAATATTAATTAATATATATATATATATATCTTTTTTATTAATTAAAAAGTTTAATTAATAAAATAATTATTATTATTTTTAATAATAATAATAATAATAATATATAAATATATATATATATATATATATATATATATATATATATATATATCTACATGTGTCTTACATGCAAGATGTAAGACACATGTAAAATATATATACAAGGTATATTTATGATTCATCAGATCAATTAAAAAAAAAATAATAATAAAAAAAAAAACAAAAACAAAAGTTGAGTGCACTTTTGGGTTGTTAAATTTTGAAATTTGATTTCAAAATCTTTGAACTTCCGTCTTCTTCCTCAAACGTCTCTGCTCTCTGTTTTAAAGAAAAAATAGTTTTTTCTTCAGTGAGCTTCTTCCTTCTTTTCTCTTGTAAAAGGAGTCCCACTACTCCGTTTCTCGGCCCGAGGATAGCGGGACTACCGTGGGTGGTCCACGAAGGTTTCGTGAGAAGGCTCGTTGAGCTCGTGAGGAGCTTCTGGTGGTGAAAATTGAAGAAATTCGAACGACAAGGGTATGTGTTCTAATTTCTCTTGTTCATTGCTTTTGCATGTTTCCGTTTGTTTAAATTGATGAAATTAGAGTGTATATGATCCAAATCGCTTCCGCTGCGTGCCATGCGCTCCATCAAGACTGAACCGCGAAACAAGTCGTTATTTCTTTATAACTACGTTTACTGTAAAGACCGACTTTTTCATATGATGACCTAGGTAACTCGATCTGAATTCTGAGCACGCTATGAACTCCTGTTTATTCGGGCTTATCCTTTGACTTGTATGGGTGAGAGTGGCCCGAGATCGCCGACTCGATAAACCTACCATCTTGGGGATAAGACCGGGTAGGTAGCTGGGAACATAGTCCTGCGAGATGGAATTCACTCCTACCCGCCTTGAGGGATTAGTAGAGAGGTTGTTCCCTTAAGTGTTGACTCCGAGTCTTGAACTAGGGATCTCACCCTCTCATTGGCCCGAGAGGAACTTGGTATAGTGATAAGATCACATACCAATCGGTTTGGTGGTTGGACCACAAACCAATAGTTCATTAGAGGATCAGTGGGACTTAAGGAACAAGATGTAATTACGAGGGTAAAACGGTGATTTTGACCCAGCTGTAATTACGAACGACCTGTGAAGGATCGACTTACTGATGATGGTTATATCAAGAGGACAGAAATATATCTACGGTGAGGAGAGTGCAACCCTTGGACTTTAGTGGATTCTCTGGGGGTTAACGAATGTTGGTTAGCTTGACTAAAGAGTTTGACCAGTTAATCTCGTATCGTTGGAGCTCATGATCTGTAGGTCCTTTAGGTTCTCCTGGCTAGCTCGGATTAAGCCGTGTAACAATAGGAGAGAAAAAGAATTTGAATTTATTCAAATTCGTTTTTGGAAGAATGATGGACATATTGGGATCGGTCTAAAACATGAATAGGGATTCATGTGTGATGATTCGGTTTAAGAAATCGGGATTAGTCTTATTATTTAATTAATATTTGATATTGAATTAAATAATAATATTAATTAATTAATTAAAATTTATTTTGTTTATTAAAATTAATTATGAATTAATTTTAAAATGACAAAATATTACAAGTGGGATTATCCAAGTTGAGTGGATTTATCTAAGTTGAGTGGGTTTATCCAAGTTGTGAAGTGGATTGTGAATCACCAACCACATGCATAAACTCATCAATTTTGGAACACTTGGTTGAAGACTAATCCATCCAATTTGAGGTGTCATGGTAAGCAAAGAGTTTGTTGCATGTGAATTGCCTATAAATTGGATGAATTTCAAATGGTTTGAGGTTGATGAATTTTCAAAGAGTTTGAACATTTGGATGAGGGTTGATGAAGAGTTCATGTTACTTGAGAAATTAGAAATCTAAGGGGTTGTTTGGGCCTCCGAGTCGGGTAGAGTTGGGTGGGCTATTTAATCCCACCCGATGTTTGGGGCGCGAGTTGTGGAAACCGCCCATGGGGGTTATTATAACCCTCGCTTATGAACAGTGTAACCCACTGTAGATATCAGTGGGTTACCTTGGAATCGTCACCCATTTCACTTGCCGCTTGGGGTTCTCTTCCTTCATTCATTTGGCAGCCGAAATTTTCTCTTTCTCTTTCAATTTGCAGACGAAATTCTCTCTCTCTCTCTCTCTGATCTTCTGGCGTTTGGGGTTCTCTTGCAGCCAAATTTTTCTCTTTCTCTTTGATTTTGCAGACGAAATTCTCTCTCTCTCTCTCTGAACTTCGTCTTCTTCAGACGATTTCACCTTCCTCTTTCGTCTGAAGAAGACGAGTTGGCTTTACCTTGGTTTGGTTTATGTGTTTGGCGTTTGGTGTTTGAGAGACGAGATCTCTCTCTTTCGTTCGCAAACGAGTTTCTTTATCTCCCTCTGAACTTCTTCTTCTTCAGACGATTTCACTTCTCTCTTATGTAAGTTCATTTCACATCTCTCTCTTCCTCAAATCTACTGATTTCATCTGGTTTTTTATATTTCTCAGATCCACGAATTTTAGGGTTTCCAAATCTGTTTTTTAAACAGATCTGGAAACCTTTGGGCTCCTTTGCCGCTCCGACAAGGGATCGGTCTCCCTTTGCCGCTGTTGCTTGGGGGTCTGTGAGGCTGCATGTTTCAATGGTAGGTAGGGGATGCTGGACCGATCTTGAAGAGCCCGGTGAGGGAGGTCTTCAAAGGTGAGTGTTCTAGCCGATGATGAGTACATGCATGTGTTCTTTTTCTTTTTTCCAGCCGATGATGAGTATGCATGTCTTCTTCTTCTTTCTTTTTCAGCCGATGATGAGTATGCATGTCTTCTTCTTTTTTCTTTTTCAGCCGA
This sequence comes from Herpetospermum pedunculosum, assembly GCA_028017165.1. NCBI lineage: Eukaryota > Viridiplantae > Streptophyta > Magnoliopsida > Cucurbitales > Cucurbitaceae > Herpetospermum > Herpetospermum pedunculosum. The sequence continues at coordinate 38,880,511 of CM051522.1, forward strand.
TGATGAGTATGCATGTCTTCTTCTTCTTTCTTTTTCTTTCTCTAATACAGTATATTTGTTTGGATTCGTTCAATTTTGAATTTGCTTGATTTTCTGGTGCAGTTGTTGTGATTCTTGTTTCTGTTTTTCTGTTGGTACCCATTTCATTTCATTTGAATTGAGTTGATTTTGAACCGAAAATGTTATTGCATATGTCTAATCATTTTTCATCCTTAGATTGGATCACTTTCCTTTCTCTTTAAGTTAATTAATTAATAAATTTCTAGTGTTTTGGGGCTATATTAAAAGCTGTAATTTGGGTGTTAAAATGCAGATTTACAAGCTAATTAAAATTTCAACATTCTGGTTTCAATACATATTTGCACTGATACTATCATTACTTGTGGAACATGTGTTTAATGCTTATTATGATGTTTGACACTTGGGAATTATTAGATTTTTTGCAAGCATTTAGGTGCACATACGTTATTGACTTTTAATTTGTTAAGATTATAGAAGAAGTTTTAAAAACTAAATGCACTAAGCAAATTATTATTCTGAATATCTTTGTAATATATAAAAATGGTATATGATTCGAAAAAAAGGTGTAAAGTAAGTGTGTCTTTGCTTGTTCCTATTTTTCAGGAAATATCATATTATTGTATACGCATCGTGTCTTTTCTATGTCACATGTTTGTGTCCTTGCATCATTCATCTCAAAGTAGGAAACATTTCTCCCTTTTTTCACATCTCCGAGGATTTCATTCATCTCAAACTAGGAAACATGTTTGTGTCCTTGCATCATTCATGTTTGGTGGTCTGTTTGCTTTGATTTTCTGTAGTCATTTCATTATTTGAAATTCAAAACATTTGATTGAATTTCAATCTCTGAGGCTGATTCATTTATACTTAGTTATGTTTGGTCTTCTGTTTGCTTTGTTTTTTTTAGTCATTTCATTATTTGAAATTCAAAACATTTGATTGAATTTAAATCTCTGAGGCTGATTCATTTATACTTATTTTTGTTTGGTCTTCTGTTTGCTTTGATTTTTTTTAGTCATTTCATTATTTGAAATTCAATACATTTGATTGAATTTCAATCCCTGAGGCTGATTCATTTATACTTATTCATTTTTGGTCTCCTGTTTGCTTTGATTTTCTTCAGTCATTTCATCATTTCAAATTCAAAACATTTGATTCAATTTTAATCCCTGAGGCTGATTCATTTATACTTATTCATGTTTGATATTTTGTTTACTCCAAATTTTGACATGTGTGCATTGTGATAAATTAAATGAACTTATGTTCATGTTTAGTCTCAATTGTCCTTCATAATACCACTGACCATCCACTTTGACTTCATACTTCTCTACTGTTTTCATACTTCTCTTTTGTTTTGGAATTCAATTCCATTCAATTCTGTTTTTTGCTCCATATCTACACACTGCCTCTTCTTTATTCATTGCATAAGTCATAATGAATGATCATCCACTTTGTCTATTCATGAAGTTAATGAGGATGTCTAGTCTCACTTGTTCTTCATAATATCACTCACCATCCTCATTGTCTTCATAATTCTCTTTTGTTTTCATATTTCTCTTCTGGTTTGCAATTCAATTCTGATTTCAAAGTGATAGGTTACAATGTAATGAAGTTAATGATATGTCCTCTCACTTGTCACCTCCAAATCTACATTCTCTGTCTTCTATTCATTGCATAAGTCATACTTTTAGTTTTATTTGAAATTCAAATGTTTCCCACATTTGAATTTCACAACTCTGAGGCTATCCTTTTTTAAAAAAAAATTATTTTATCTTTTCTCATAAATACACATGTCTTTTCCCACCTTCTTTTTCTTCATATTGTTGATTGTTGATGACTGATGTGAATAGTAATATTATTGGGTGCACTTATTATCATAAGTGCACCAATAACAATTGTCACCTACCACCCTTCATGCCTTCTTTATAAAGAAGTCAAAATTCAGAAGTACCTCACCCCAACACTCTTCTCTCCGCTTTCCCTCTTCCAATATTTCTTCTTCCTAAGGTTAGCATCTTCTTTGTCGTTTTATTTTTTTTCACACTCTTCCATTTATATGAATGATTTAGTAAAGTATTTCATCTTTTTATTCGTACTAAATCTATTTGAATGCTAACTTATTCTCACTTCACTTTTGTGTATTATTCACAGGGTCTAAAGTAGATCAAATGTCTTCCTTAGTTCGAGGTTGGTTATTTTAAACATTGTTTTCTTTGTATTTTATTTCTGTTTTAGTGGACATTTGTGTAATAATAGTTTGTAATTTTTTTTGTTTTGGTTTAATTATGTATGGATTTATTTAGAATGCTACTTATATGCATTTGATAGTTCGTGAATAATCATTTCGAAATTAATTTGTTTAATATAAGTTCGTTGAATGTTGGTTATCTATTTCATGTATTTGTTTATTTTTAGGTTGGTTATCTATTTCTTGTATTTGTTTATTTATGTATGGATTTATTTAAAATTCTAACTTTTTTAAACCTTAACAAAATATTATTCCTAACCTACTGTTTTTATTCCAAAAATTTATAACTTCCAAAAAAATTATAACATTTTAATCTAATGTTTTTTAAAATGTAAAAAAACAGTCACAAGTCATTAATGTAAAAAAGCAATCACAAGTCATTCTTAACCTACTGTTTTAAATGCAAAAAAAAAAAAAATACAACTTTTAAAATTATTCACATAATTTATAAAATCCAAAAAAAAAAAAATTAAGGCAACAATCAAATAGTTTAAAAAGAAAGAAATATTTTTTTAAAACTTGTTTTCAAATGTAACATTTTTGTAAAACTATGAAAATTGAGATTCATAACGTCCCAATTGAAAGTATGTTAACGATTTTGTAACATAAAAAAATACATATGTATGAATCATAACATTTTTTTATCATACAACGATTTCTAAACAAATATAGACAAACTCATAAATTAAAAATAAAAAAGAAGTAAACATTTTTTTAAACATAGACATATTCATAATTTTAAAAAAAAATAAAAAGTAAACATTTTTTTCAAATTTAGACAAACTCATAAATTAAAAAGAAAAAAAAAAGTAAACATTTTTTCAAATATAGACAAACTCGCTTACGAAAAAAAAACACAATAATTTTAAAATATAACAAAATTGTTAGTGCATTGTTACGAAATTGTTTTAAAAACATGTAAAAATATTGACGATAAATTAAGTGAGGTCTCTCATTGTAAATTTATAAACTATTTTTTGTAACGTGTCTTGAAATTAGATTAAAATCGATACATGGAATTTGAGATTTTTGGTAGAAGAACGTTTTTAGTACTATAAAATTCAAATATGTAGAACCATTTGCTTACTTTTTAAAATCTTCAAACATTTGCTTACTACGAATACAATTAACTTTTAATTTTTAAGGTTTCAATTAGGGACAAAAGATTTAAATTTCAATATGGACTCTCGGGAACTAGTTGCCATCCTTAGAGCCTTCAATGCATCTCAAGAGCAGTTACTTATTTTGGTAGCACAATATATGAACGACCATAGGAGAATAGAATATCAATCACCGTACCTTAGACAGCACATTAGACAATTAACATTTTTACGACTCATACGGGAGTCTGACGTATGTTGTCGCGAGAGTACGAGGATGGATCAAAGTTGTTTTGATGTACTATGCAACTTGCTTAAAACAACGGGCGGTTTGGTCGGAACAGAGGTCGTAGATGTGGAAGAGATGGTAGCTATGTTCTTGCACATCTTAGCACACGACGTTAAGAACCGAGTAATTCGTAGACTATTCGCCAGGTCCGGTGAGACCGTATCTAGGCATTTCAACTTTGTCCTAAACGCAGTATTGCGACTACATGATGTCTTGCTGAAGAAACCGGAACCGATCACAAGCTCCTGTACTGATGAACGATGAAAAATGTTTGAGGTATAATTTTTCCACCAACCGTTACTTAACGTTGACCTCGATACGTTAGATACCTAAATGAGTTTCCCCTATATGGTGTGAACACAGAATTGTCTAGGTGCATTAGATGGCACCTACATCAAGGTTAATGTTCTCGCTACTGATCGCCCGAGGTATAGGACGAGGAAGGGTGACATTGCAACCAACGTGCTTGTTGTTTGCGCTCCAAACGAGGAATTCATATTTGTCCTCCCAGGGTGGGAAGGGTCTGCAGCTAATTCACGAATACTTAGAGATGCGATATCAAGACCGAACTGACTCAAAGTACCGAAGGGTAAGTCGTGGATATCTCTTTATTACTTTATTAACCACGGTGTTGTAAGTTGAAAATGTCAAAGATGTTGCATTGTACAGGATATTATTATCTTTGCGATGTCGGCTACCCTAATGTCGAAGGCTTTCTAGCACCGTATAGAGGAGAACGATACCATCTGTCCGAGTGGCGTGGTGGAGGGAATCCACCGACTACTCCTAGAGAATTCTTTAACATGAAGCATTCCTCTGCACGGAACGTGATCGAAAGGGCATTTGGTTTGCTAAAGGGTAGATGGGCCATTCTCCGAGGTAAATCATACTACCCGGTGGAAATCCAATGTCGGATCATTACGGCATGTTGCATCCTTCACAACCTTATTAGTAGGGAGATGGGTGAAACGACATCGTTTGATGAGTTTGATGAGGTGGACTCATATGGAACTTCGATGAATGGAGATAATATCAATTTTCATTGAGAGTTCAAACGAATGGAGTCAGTGGAGGGATTGGTTGGCTCAAGAAAAGTTTTCTGACTGGCAGTTGCGTAATCAGTGATGCATTTTTTTTTTTTTAAATACATCAAAAACGTTACATTTACACCCTTAATTTACATGTATGAAGTATGCAACATTTGAATTCAAACTTTTTGTTCATGTCATTTACCAACGTTTGTAGTTTATTTGCAATAGAACCTAAAAAACACATTACAACAAAATGTTAATCTCATTAAACGTATGCATGTGTACAGCATAATGTCTAGAGCTACGAAGCATACATGGACCCACCATGAGGAGACCAAATTGGTCGAATGCCTTATGACGCTAGTCCAGACGAACGGCTGGAAATCAGATAATGGTACCTTTCGTCCCGGGTACCTGACGAAGCTGGAGAACATGATGCGAGAGAGGATTCTCGGATCTCAAATTAAAGGCAACCCCACAATTGAGTGTAGGGTTCGAAACTTGAAGAAACAGTACAGTGCAATTGCAGAGATGTTAGGACCATCTTGCAGCGGGTTTGGGTGGAATGATGAATTGAAGTGTATCGAGGCAGAGAAGGAAGTTTTTGAAGACTGGGTAAAGGTAGGTTTCTAAAGCCACGCTTTACTTTATACTTTTCATTGTCTAACATTTGTTTACATGTTCATGTAGAGTCATCCTGGTGCAAGGGGGCTTCGAAACAAACCGTTCCTCCACTTTGATGAGTTCGCCATAATTTTTGGGAAGGACCGCGCTACCGGGGCAGGGGCCGAGACTCCTGCGGATATGGCATCCAATGTAGCAGACCAAGTGCACGAGGAAGTGCACCTGAGCGGATCCCAAGAGTACTACATCCCAACACTTGGGTTGTTTGCGGGTGGAGTGGACATGTCTCGTGATGACATGCAGGAGACACCCACAAGTCGACATGCAACAGCAGGGACTTCTTCTCGGGGGAGTAAGAGGAAGCGCCCTGAAATAGAAATGGTGGATGTGGTACGGAAAGCGATGGACATGCAAGCCGCCAACCTTGAGAGGATTGTTGACTGGCAGAAAGAAACTCGTGCAACGGGCATAAAGCAACGACAGAAAGTTGTGGACGAACTCTATCAGGTTCCCGATTTGGATAACGCGAAGATAGTGCGTCTTATGAATATCATCTTCACAAATGCCCTAGAGACTGAAAGTTTCTTATCTGTCTCAGTGGAGTTGAAGCTGGAATATTGCAAATTCCTTCTGAGCAAACATGATTCATGAACGCTCCTCTCTCTCTTATTTAATTTCGTGAGTTTTGTAATGAACCTTAATTGTTTTTTTTACAATTATGATTTAAATGATTTAGTTTCGTCAAGTTTCTAATTAGGTATCTATGGTGCACCCTAAAAAATATTTATTCTTTTTATTTTTAAGAAATTATTTATAATATGTATTTTGCTATACAATACAACCAAAAAAAGTTGTAAAAAAAAAATAAACTACCTTAAACACATACTTCAGAACTCCATGTTAAAGAAAACGGCATCCCAAACACAGACTTCCTAAACCCAGACTTTCTAAACCCAGACAAAACAACTCTGCACCTCAAACACAGATTTACTAAACCCACACTATACAACTCTGCACCCCAAATACAGACTTACTAAACTCACATTATACAACTCTGCACCCCAAACACAGACTATTATAACCTATAGACTATTATAACCCACCAACTATAATAACCCACCCTGCGCCCCAAACGCCCCCTAAGTGTTAGATATTTCTCACAAAACCCTCATCACATTGACCTTCCCATCTTCATCTTCCAAACTTTTTCTTTCATAAAGGAGTCCCACCACTCTGTTGCTCGGCCCGAGGATAGCGGGACTACCAGAGGTGGTCCTCGAAGTGTTCGAGAGAAGGTTCGACGTGTTCGTGAAGAGATTCGAGCATCGAAATAGAAGTTTTTAGAACTACAAGAGGTAAGTGTTCTAATTTCTTTTATTTCAAAGTTTTGAGCATGTTTCTAGTTTAGCTAAATTGATGAAATTAGAGTGTCAATGATCCGACTCGCTTCCGCTGCGCTACATGCGCTCCATCACTTCTAGCCCGGTCCTGTTTATTTTCCTTGTTAGTGTCTTTGTTGTAGTGTCTACGAGTATTTTGTCTCTACATAAGTTGTTTAAAATTGTGCATGTTCTTCAGTTATTTACGTTCCTCGCTAATATTTTGTTCTCACAATACTTTGCTCTTAAGTGTTACTAGTCAGTTTAGTTGTTTTCGCGCTACTTTTATTCCTGCTCTATTTACGCAAGAAACTCTCCAGTTACAGTATCTTAAGTCAACTCATTCGAGCGTTGAAATCCTCAAATCTCTATGGAATCGACATAGGTATATTTATCACTTCCAGCACAAGATCGACCATGTTCTCTTGCATGTTCTGAGTGCTTTACGATAATTTTGACCACACGATAAGTACGCAACAATCGGTTACCACCGCATGTCTAAAAATGTGATCATAAGGTTTCTATAGCATTTTTTTACGTTATAAAATACGCTATTAAAGATCATCATAGCCTTTTTTGCTAACACTATGAAAAGTTTCCATAGTGTTAAAATTATACAATAAAAAATGGAATGTTTATAGCCTTTTTTATAGCATTGAAAAAATGCTATGAAAAGTCAGAGACTTTCAATAACATGGGCTACCACCGCGTTTCAAAACCCTATACTGTGCACGATAGCATTGTTTTAATGTTATTGTATGTGATATTTGTTGTAGTGCGTGGTGGTGGAATTCTTTCTCGAGCTTGGTATTGAGCCTCCAACATTTGCATACAATCATTCAGTTCTTCCATACCACGAATCATTCTCTCCATGGTTCCTTGGTGTGCCTCTCTCATCCGGGCATCGGTAATATTAGGATCAACTTCGGAATTTTTCATGTTGTAAAACAAAATAAAGTGATAAAAAAAGGACCTCACAAGCGCTCCCTCACGTGTTTCCGCTCGTTAATGAAGACCACTCATGGTTAACACTCAACACTCAAATCAATGTGTCACTCCCTTACAAACTCACAATCACAATTTAGCACACACAAAACACACTCCAAAACAAATTGATAAGTGAGTCCAGCAAAATTAAAGAGCTAAATACAATTCAAGTGATTAGATAGCACACTTAGATCACAAACAATGGATCAAAGGAGAAATCCGAATAACAACAAAGAAACAAGCTCAAGAAATAAAAAACGACTAAAGGAAAATGAATCAAGAAAGGAAAAAAAAAAAAAAAAAACAAGCTTGGAACAAATGGAAAGGAACAAATCTGGACAACCTATAAATGTTAATTCAAAGCATGAGATAATTTGAATTCTATATTGAAGAAAAATAAGATGTAACTCTCATTTAGGTAATGAATAATTGATTTGAATTCAGCCTTAGTGGTCAAGTTACATATAACAATAACAACATAATAATAAAAGAGCCCAAATATAATTGACACAGTTAATGACCAATGGTTTTCTTTTGAAGAATTTTGGATGTAATTGATATGAACGAATGTCAAGCAATCATATTTTATCTCAAAAAGAGAGTATTAACAACAGAACATTTAGATCAATATGGTTTGAAACAATGAACAATAATCAGCAAGAATTTAACTCTTAATTTACGTAGTTTTTTTTTTTTTTTTTTTAAATTACGAATTTCTCACCCTTAAGCAAAATGATTTAGAAGACATCAAAGACACAAAAGTTTTTGATCAGACTCTGAACTAAAACTTTGTAAAAGACAAGAACATGAAACGGAGAACGAAAAAATAATACTTTTTTTTGTATTTTTTAGACAAATAAAAACATGCTTGAAGCTAAAAAAACATAATCATATTAATGAAAATTTTGAAGAGATAAATGAAATGAATCATATATTTGACCTTGAGCCTAAAGCTCTGATACCAAAATGTTAAGAAAATTCCAAGATTTGGATCTAACAACTTTGCTAAAGAACAAGATCTTTAGATCTCAAACTCGAAAACCCAAAAAACGTAATGGAATCAACCCAAGGAAAAGTTTAGAACAAATTACCTTGAAGATCAAGATCAAGAGTAAGAAACTTGTTTCTAAACTCGTGATTCGAAACACTCCACAAGAGGTGTGATCAACATCACTTGAATGATTATAGCATGCAAGATCTAAACATAAGAAATTGCAAAATATGGAAGAATTAGCTCTCAACCAAAACTTGAAGGATAAACTCACTTTCATTTAACTTGAATCTAAATTGTCTTTACAAAAGACTCCAAAAGAGCTATATATATCCCTTGTAACTTCCAACCCACTAACTATTGTAACTTTCGGCCACTAACAAGAGTAATTTATATCTACTAATTCAACAAATAACTCTAAAATGCATTAAAGTCATATTAACCTCTATGAAAATATAACCTATGATATGAGGACACCATAAATACAAAGTTTAAAATTTGGAAAATAAAACATGAACTTAGAGTTCTTTTAATGCAACTTCTTCTTTAAGCTCTACTTGGAAAATGTTGAGTAGAAAAACTTCATCTCTCTCTTAATTATCCCTAGCTGAGCTCACCAAGTTTTGAACATGAGAAACTAAAGCTTGTTGAAGCTTCTTGGGTCTAGATCTTGGTATGGGACTTTGAGGCATGATAATAGATGTTCCTTGGTTCACATCACGACTTCAACCGAAATCGACTTCCTCCATCTGCTCTGAAGCCAGAGGAATCGATGACAAAACGATGGCGTGATGGAACTCGCGAGTGTTGTTCTTCCTCACATCGAATGGATCGGGCACAAGATGTCAATCTTGATCCCTAGGAAGCTGAGGATGGAACTCGTATCGGAGAACTCGTGTGCGCTTTGGCGTTATCATTTCTATAATTTGACTAAAATATTCTTCATCTCCTTTAATTTGTTTCAGTGATCACTGTTCTTTGTTTGTTTGTTTGGGTTTGTGAGGTTGCATGTTAAATCTAAGTGAAATAGCATGGAAGTACTCAAAAACCATAGAAAACACAAAAGGAAGAAATCCAACTCAAGAAGAATAAAAAATATGGAAGAATGATGAAGAGCATTTGCAGAAATCTCCAATGGCAAAAGGGAAAAAAATGGGAAGAAAATAGTATGTATATATTTGAATTATAGAAATGAAGGAGCTTTTGCACTCGAAAGGCAAAGGTTACAATTAGGAGAAGTCATGATACTCATGAATTTGGAAATGTTGATCGATTTCCAAAATAGTTATTTCCCAAATTTAAAAATAAAATAAAATAAATTATTTTATAATTTATAATTTAGATTAATTTGATTTCGATTTTTCAGTTGGTGTAAATTCATTGTACCGCTAGGAAACATTGTTATTTGTTTGGAAAAAAAAAATAATGACATTTATTTATTTTTTAGGATTGGTTGCATAAACAACCATCCGACCCAAAATAATGGCAAATTTAGCAAAATTTAAAACATTTTACAAATATGACAAAAAACCTGGCTATCACTATTATCGTTGATATATGACTATCACTGATAGATTACCATCAGTGATAGTCACTGACAAGATTCTATAAAAAACTGAGGTGATAGACTACTATCAGTCATACAAATTGTCATATTTTTTATAATTTTTTTTTTCAAGAAGTGTTATATTTTTAATTATTTTACTCTAAATTGACATCTGTTACAATTTCTCACTAATAATATTATGATAAGGTGCAATCTTATAGATATTTTGTTTAGTGATATCTAGAAGATCAACAACTTTTTATCTTTCTCGGTGGAATTGAAAAGAACATATTTTATGCATTTGCTCAAAAAAAAAAAAAAAAAAAAAAAAAAGATTGTAATGTTTTTATTATAATAAATCTAAATTATTTTGTTTATCTTAATAAAAAAATGAAACTTAAACAAAATTATAAAATATACATAAAATAATATACCCTAGAGCCGTAAAAAAAAAAAAAAAAAAAAAAATCATAACTTCACAACTCCGGGTTAAACCACACCCCAAACATAGACTTAATAATTTTAGATTAAACAACTTTGCACCTCAAACATAGACTTCATAACTTCAAACGCAACAATTTACACCACAATCACATATTAAATAACTCTCCATACTAAACAACTTCAGGGTGCCAAACCGAGCATAGCTCAATTGGCATAAGGTTGTGCCCGTGACTATGAGGTCATGGGTTCAATCCTCGCTTTAATTAAAACACCGTTGCAAAAAAAAAAATAACTTCATTTATTGCCCCAAATGTCCCCTAAAATTTAAATAATGTACCCTTTAGGTCCATGAGATAATAAAACCTTTATTATTGGATAATGTACCCTTTAGGTCCATGAGATAATAAAACCTTTATTACTCCCAATAATGCTAACTATGTCTATTTCATATTCATTTATTTTATTTATATGTTGATATGGTATAAACAAGACCTTTTGTTAAGTCACCTAAAAAAAATCATAAAAATAAGTATTTTTTTCATAGATATTTTAATTAATGTGGGGTGGAGGATCGAACTTTTGACATCTTGGTCAGAGTTATGTAGTTGAATTATGCTCATAAAAATAAGTATTTTCTTTGCCACATTATTAGCATAAAAATAACAATTAATTTTGAATAAACCTAATTAGTAATCCAATCAGCATTCAATTTTGTTAAGGTCAACAATTCTATTTGTTCACATGAGATTTCGACGAAAGATAGAGATTCGAACACGTGTAAATGAATTTGATTTGTATTTGTATTTGTATGTATCAGTGCGTAGTGGATTACAATCTCTAATGTTTGATCCTCTGATTCTTTCTTTCTCAAATGTAAATGTATCTCGAGAGCTTCGCAGCTTGTTCTCGATGTTGGATTTGTTTCGAGGGCCTTGCAGCTTGTTCTCGATGTTGAATTTGTTTCGAGGGCTTTGCAGCTTGTTCTCGATGTTGAATTTGGATCGAGGGCTTTGCAGCTTGTTCTCGATGTTGGATTTGGATCGAGGGCTTCTTAGCTTGTTCTCGATGTTGGATTTGTATCGAAGGCTTCGCAGCTTGTTCTCGATGTTGAATCTGCAGCTTCGCGTAGCGGTGAAGTCTTCAGATGTTTGAACTTGGAGTGGTCTTCAGTCTTCCAAGGATTCAGGGAGTCTTCGTTGCTTGGGAATTCTCTTTGAGCTCTTAGGAGTAGAAATTTTCTGAACCTTGAAAATGAAGAATGAGCTCTCTATTTATAGAGTTCTCATGGGCCTGGTGGGCTTGGGCCTGGATCCAATGGGCTTGGGCTTGGATCCAATGGGCTTGGGTCCAATGAACTTTTGGGTTCTGGGCCCAATGAATTTTTGGGCTTTGGGCCAAATTGCCATTTAAATAACTTTTTAGCCCGATTCGATTTCGAGCCCAATTGAGCTATGACCGAATTTTCTCGGTTAAGTTTATTCGATCCGCCGGCCAAGATGAAGACACGTGGCGACCGCTGATTGGCCGAAATTTCTCGGTCAACAAATGCCCCTTTTTCGAGAGTTATGCACATGTACGTGTGGGTGAGTCTCGGAAAAGTTAAATTTTGAAATTGAAATGTAGAACACCCCTAATTTCGAATCTGCCTCGACATATAATCTTATCGAAATATGAAATTTGGTCCATAAATCAATTCTTTTGATTGATACATCTTTCTATGCCAATTGACCAAAAAATATGAATTGGGCTTACAATTTTGATCTTTCTTATTTGGAAGAAGCTTGACTTGAACTTTAGTAGATTCTTGTGTTCTACTTTAATTCCATTTTGGATGTAGAGTAGAGTTTTGGAGTTGCCCAATTGAATTTTGAATAGGATTTGACTTTGAACTTTACTCCAATTTCGAAGTGGGATAAAATTTGGAGTATACCCAACTCGCCAATTTCGATTTGAGACTTGGATTTAGATAAATTTTGACTCTAAATCATGCTTGGAAATAAAATTTGGAATATGCCCAAAATTTTATTTTTAAGAAAATTTTGGATTTTCTTGAAATTTAGCTTGAATGAAAATTTGACTTGGTATAATTTTGGGATTCCAATCAATTGACATAAAGTTCGAAAATTTTAACTTAAGCTCATGATTATGGAAGGAAATTTAGAACCCGCCTAAATTTCAAGTTGAATGAAGTATTACAATTTGAACACAAATGAGAACAACAAAGCTTGTTTGACAAAGTGGAACATGTATAACCTTTGTTTCATTTGGTCTTGGGCTCAAGTCTACCTCTATACATATTTTTAGATAATTTTCTGCGATCGCGCGCGCGGCGGAACTTGGAGATGCGATCGCGCGCGCGGCGGAACTTGGAGATGCGATCGCGCGCGCGGCGGAACTTGGAGATGCGATCGCGCGCGCGGCGGAACTTGGAGATGCGATCGCGCGCGCGGCGGAACTTGGAGATGCGATCGCGCGCGCGGCGGAACTTGGAGATGCGATCGCGCGCGCGGCGGAACTTGGAGATGCGATCGCGCGCGCGGCGGAACTTGGAGATGCGATCGCGCGCGCGGCGGAACTTGGAGATGCGATCGCGCGCGCGGCGGAACTTGGAGATGCGATCGCGCGCGCGGCGGAACTTGGAGATGCGATCGCGCGCGCGGCGGAACTTGGAGATGCGATCGCGCGCGCGGCGGAACTTGGAGATGCGATCGCGCGCGCGGCGGAACTTGGAGATGCGATCGCGCGCGCGGCGGAACTTGGAGATGCGCAGTTGAACTTGGAGATGCGCGGCGGAACTTGGAGATGCGCGGCGGAACTTGGAGATGCGCAGTTGAACTTGGAGATGCGCGGCGGAACTTGGAGATGCGCAGTTGAACTTGGAGATGCGCAGTTGAACTTGGAGGTGCGCGGCGGAACTTGGAGATGCGCAGTTGAACTTGGAGATGCGCAGTTGAACTTGGAGATGCGCAGTTGAACTTGGAGGTGCGCGGCGGAACTTGGAGGTGCGCGGCGGAACTTGGAGGTGCGCGGCGGAACTTGGAGGTGCGCGGCGGAACTTGGAGATGCGCAGTTGAACTTGGAGATGCGCAGTTGAACTTGGAGATGCGCAGTTGAACTTGGAGATGCGCGGCGGAACTTGGAGATGCGCGGCGGAACTTGGAGATGCGCAGTTGAACTTGGAGATGCGCGGCGGAACTTGGAGATGCGCGGCGGAACTTGGAGATGCGGAGTTGAACTTGGAGATGAACTTGGAGACTTGGAGATGAACTTGGAGACTTGGAGATGCGCAGCGCAATTGAACTTGGAGATGCAGCGACGGGAACATCGATTACTCCTTTATTTTTTTGGTTTAATACATGATGATTTTTTATTGTTGTGACTGTACTTAAAGTGTTTTTTTTTTCTTTAAGTTGCCTACGTACCCTTGAATGGAAGGGATCAAGTCATAACGTAGTTCAAATGGAATGTAATCCCTTTTTTTTTATTGTTGTGACTGAACTTAAAGTATATATATTTTTTTTCTTTAAGTTGCCTACGTACCCTTAGATGGAAGGGATCAAGTCATAACGTAGTTCAGGTTACATGAGTGGTTTTTTTTTTTTTTTTTACTTGGGCCGTTCACCTTTTAAGCTCGTGCGGGCCAGGAGCAACATGTAGTTTATACTCTTACGTTAAGGAGTATTATATTTCAAAAGCTTTTATCTTCATCAAGGTCTTGATCACATCCTTCGCTTGTAGGATTAGTTAGAATGATGAGATTTTTCTTCACCTTCAAGGAACCCTCTGTGTTTATGTGGACAGAAAATTTCCTCTTCATGCGTGAAGGAACGCGACTGTGAATCTTCTTGTCGCTACTTTCTTCATCGAAGAGTCTTGCCCCTATAGTCTTCATCTTTCCTTGTTGTTGATCACTTGTAACTTTGAGGCGATCAAAAATAGATGTTGAAGGTCCGTCTATCTTTGATGTAGAAACACTTAACCTTTGGAAAGCTGAAGTTCGAGTGGAGGTAGAAGTTAGACAGAGATTTTCTTCTTTTGTCGCGGCCATACTCATCCTTTGGAAGACCGAAGTTCGAGTAGTGGAAGACTTGATGCGATTGAAGACAGAAGTTCTTTGGTCGACTTCTTTTGAGTCGTCGACTTCTTCAACGTTGATGTAGCATGAAGTTGCAAAGATTTCTTCCTCTTTTTTTATGGGAAGGAAACTTCTTGAGAAGAATTCTTTTAAGGTCACCCGTCGTCGAGGTTGAGAAAAATATTTGTTTTCTCTTCTTTCGTGTTTAGGCTTCCTCGAATTGATTCTTCCTTTCTTCTTTGAAAGCTTATTGTTTCGTTTATCATCTCGAAACATGCAATCTTTTTTCTGGACGGGTCTTTGTCGTCGTATTTTCTGACGAGCCACGACGGTCCAACATTTATCCTCATTTCCGACGACCTCATGTTTTACCTGAGAAATTTGTTTTGGGGTTTCATGTCCGAACCGAACAATTATTGGTTCGAAGGTCCCAAACTGGATCATACTTTCCTTTTGCTTCTCAAATGAGACCGGAGATAATTGAGCGCCGAAGTTCATTGTTACCGCAGCGTGGTTTGATTGAGCTATTTCATCAAGGTCTAGCTCAATTTTTCCCTCCTTAGCTAACTTTAGAATGAACTCTTTTAGGACAAAACATTTCTCCACTGGGTGGCTGATAACTCGATGATACTTACAATAGTTGGGATCATCGACTTTGTCCATTTCTTCTAGGCGCCTACACTCGGGAAACTCAATCAGTCTTGTTTCCAGTAGTTGCTCTAACATGTCAGAAATGTCAGAGTCTGGAAACGGGTAGACTTTTTCTTGTTTTTCTTTTAAAGTAAGGCGACGTTTCTCGCCTCCGTCATTTCTTCTTTTTGTCTTGTTTTCCTTTCCTTTTGAGAAAAACCTGAAAGGGGTCGTGCTGACGACCATGGATTCTTCTACGACATTTTTCGTGATCTTCTCACTGTCCTTCATTTCTTTTTTCACTTTGTTGATATCCGGGATTAGGAGGTCCTTGCTCCCTCTGTTGGCGATACTCAGCTCCATATCGTGGGCGCGAGTCGCTAACTCTTCAAATGTGTGGGGCTTTATCCCTTGCAGGATGTAATGAAGTCCCCAATGCATGCCGCTGATGCACATTTCGACGGCAGACTCCTCAGTGAGTCTGTCCTTGCAGTCGAGACTCAACGATCTCCAACGGCTGATGAATTCGATGACTGGCTCGCCCATCCTTTGGTTAGCGTGCGAAAGTTCGGTCATGCTGACTGTTCACCTCGTGCTGTAGAAGCGATTCAGGAAGTCTCTTTCAAACTG
This sequence comes from Herpetospermum pedunculosum, assembly GCA_028017165.1. NCBI lineage: Eukaryota > Viridiplantae > Streptophyta > Magnoliopsida > Cucurbitales > Cucurbitaceae > Herpetospermum > Herpetospermum pedunculosum. The sequence goes on from CM051522.1 coordinate 38,896,506, forward strand.
TTCCCAACTATCAATTGTCTCGGGCTCCAAATCAGTGTACCAATCAAATGCATTTCCTTTCAGAGTCCGGACGAATTGCCTAACCAACAAGTCTCCGCGAGTTCCAGCATTCTCGCACGTTTCAACAAAGTGGGCAATGTGTTGTTTAGGATTGCCCTTCCCATCGAACTGTTGAAATTTTGGCGGCTGGTACCCGGTGGGCATTCTCAAGTTGTCGATCCTCTTTGTATACGGTTTGGTATACAAGAGGGAGCTTTGGGTGGGTCCACCGTATTGAGCTCTGATAGTGTTCGTGATCATGTCTTGCAGTTGTTGGACAGACAACAAAGCGACCGACGTTGAGTGATGCGGTTGGTCTTCTTGGATGACATTTTTTTCTTTGTCATTCCTCCTTGCTGCAGGAGTTAGACTTGACTCTGCAGCCTCTCGACTTTGCATCTGATTTCTCAATTGGGCAATCTCGAGGTCTCGTTCTTCAACTGCTTTCATCAGAAAATTTAATTTCTTTTCCATTTCAGCCATTGCTTCATCGTCAGTGCGTGCGTCTGCCATCATTACAGACATCACATTTGGATCATACCCCTTGTTTGGTTGATCAAATGAGGGAATAAATTCATCATACAAGAAATTTTCCTGAATGATTATCCCCTCACACGCAGACTCTGTCATTCTTTCCTCCATAACATTTATTTCAGTCATCATGACAGATCCTACGTCAGAATTGAGCTCAAATAGAGGGTTACACCTGACAACAAATTCGTCACTTGTAGGTGCCCCCGCCAATGTCATTCTTTTTTCCATAGTATTTGTTTCAGTCGTTGTGACGGATGCTACGTCAGAATCGAGCTCGAACAGAGGGTTACACCTAACAAGAAATTTGTCACTCGTAGATGCCCCTGACGATGTCATTACCCCGCTCACAATTGTGACAAAATCATGTGGATAATCGTGGGGAGTAGAACCCGTGTAGGGGTTGTTCATGACAATGGTTGTTGAAGGAGTTCTGAACGACATAACTTCACTTGTCTTTGAGATGAGGGAAAGAGATGAGAGGTAGAGAGGTCTCACTGGGCGTGTCAATCTGTTCACACGAGATTTCGACGAAAGATAGAGATTCGAACACGTGTAAATGAATTTGATTTGTATTTGTATTTGTATGTATCAGTGCGTAGTGGATTACAATCTCTAATGTTTGATCCTCTTATTCTTTCTCTCTCAAATGTAAATGTATCTCGAGGGCTTTGCAGCTTGTTCTCGATGTTGGATTTGTTTCGACGGCTTTGCAGCTTGTTCTCGATGTTGAATTTGTTTCGAGGGCTTTGCAGCTTGTTCTCGATGTTGAATTTGTTTCGAGGGCTTTGCAGCTTGTTCTCGATGTTGAATTTGGATCGAGGGCTTTGCAGCTTGTTCTCGATGTTGGATTTGGATCGAGGGCTTCTTAGCTTGTTCTCGATGTTGGATTTGTATCGAGGGCTTCGCAGCTTGTTCTCGATGTTGAATCTGCAGCTTCGCGTAGCGGTGAAGTCTTCAGATGTTTGAACTTGGAGTGGTCTTCAGTCTTCCAAGGATTCAGGGAGTCTTCGTTGCTTGGGAATTCTCTCTGAGCTCTTAGGAGTAGAAATTTTCTGAACCTTGAAAATGAAGAATGAGCTCTCTATTTATAGAGTTCTCATGAGCCTGGTGGGCTTGGGCCTGGATCCAATGGGCTTGGGCTTGGATCCAATGAACTTTTGGGTTCTGGGCCCAATGAATTTTTGGGCTTTGGGCCAAATTGGCCATTTAAATAACTTTTTAGCCCGATTCGATTTCGAGCCCAATTGAGCTATGACCGAATTTTTTCGGTTAAGTTTATTCGATCCGCCGGCCAAGATGGAGACACGTGGCGACCGCCGATTGGCCGAAATTTCTCGGTCAACACTATTATCTTTCTAAAAAAAAAACAATTCTATTATCTCTTCAACCAAAATGGAATAGGCAAAGAGTGTAAGATTCAAAAACCTAAAACCATAATAGCTATAAAATTCAAGCTTCAAGGACCAAATGAAAAGGGTATTTTTTCCTTCAACTAAATTTGTAATTTACACATAAAAAGAGCTTCCTTTGCAAGGATTGAACCCATGGCCTCTTAGTTAAGGGCACAACCTTATGTCAATTGAGCTATGCTCGGTTTGACGTCACAATTCATCTTAACCATTTAACATTCAAAATAATATGATCATTTGTGCATCCTCCTGGCATTCAATCTTCACTCATCATATCCTGTTTCAACAGAATCATACAAATTAAGCTACAAGAAGACCTTTTTTTTGTTTATATGGTAAGCATAAAATAATCATAATCATAATCATAATGAATTTACACCCTTTACAGCCCCCAGCCCAAAAGCCACAACTCAAAGGGCCTACAGCACAGCACATACAAGGAAGCAGCACCAGAAGGGTCTGATAGTAATGTACAAAATGCCCAAAAGTACAACATTTTTGGTCAAAAATGGTGGCCCCTTCAATTGATCAAGATTCCTTGAAACCAAGTCTTGTGAGCATCTGCTGTAAAATGTACTAACCAACACCCAGGACACATGCCCTCCGATGTCGGAGTTCACGGTTGCATCGAGTTCTTCAATGGTGTCATGTTGTGTCATGAATCCGTGATGGGCTTTGATTTGAAAAACGTGGAAACTGCCTCGTAAAGATTCTCTTCCTCGAATGGCTTCGATACGTATCCATCCATCCCACATTTCAAGCACTCGTCATACGTTGCGTGAATTACGTCTGCGGTCATGGCTAATATTGGAACATGCCACTCGTCTTTCCTAGCATTTTCTTTGCCACCTGATTCTCTAATCAGTACCTCATTTTCGATGCTCTCCATATGCCTGATTCTTCGGGTCGCTTCGAATCTGCGATTGAAGAAAACACTTTACATTATTTATTTTTTTAAAAGAAGCCGAACTTTCATTAAGAAAATGAAAGAATATACAAGGCCATACAAAAAAACAAGCCCAACAAGAAGGGAGTCCAAGAACTAACTACAAAAAAGGACTCCAATCCAAATTATATGCCTAACAAAAGGAAAGGGGGAAAAATCTCATGTCGGACAGAATGATACAGCTCCATGAGGGCTTGTTCTTGCTATTCAATCTCTCATGATTCTCATCATATTAAACTCAGTACAAATCCCCAAAAAGTATCGCATCATTTATTTTTCTAAAGTCGAGCAAAATATATATGAACTCTAACAAAAAGGATTGGGACAGATATTGAAACTTGTTTCATCCAGAACACAGAGTAAAATTCAGGGGCTGTATGGTAGCTTCTTCAATGGAACAGTTTTTAAAAACTACTTTTGGGATCAAATAGCTAAAAGATGATGAAATTATTGTGCAACTATTTGCAAATCTGTTGTGGTTTCCAGAAAAAGTACTTGAATTGCTCTAAAAGGCAGGCTACCTGTGAAAAAATATAAAAAATAAAAAAAGGAAAAAAAAAAATTAAAAGCAAAGTTTTACTTCAGAGTTTTGGCAGTTGATGCTATTAAAGATGTTTTTATCTTGACAATGGTAACAGTTAGGGGGGAATCAATGGCAATAGAGAAATCTGCTAAACATACCCATCCATTTCTGGCATCTGAATATCCATAAAGCAAGCATCAAAACTGTGTGGCAGTTCAAGCAATGCCAGTGCAGCTTTCCCGCTCTCGACACACTCTACATCGGCACCGAATTTCTTCAAAGCACCTGCAGCAACTCTTCGGTTTACCCTATTGTCATCAACGACCAATATCTTCTTGCCACAGAGCAGCCCTCTAAGAAAGTTGGAGCCATTAGCCATGTCCTTCCCAAGCTGCCGTTTCTTTCCCGAGCCGAGCACCTGTTGAAGACATGCACCTATCATGCTTGCTCTCAGTGGTTTCATGATCAAGGTGTCAGAAAAACCCGCTTCCTTCGCTTTATCAAATTCCGCCGTGCTCATGCTGGTCGCAAGAAGGATCAATTTCGGCAACTTAATGGTCTGACCATTCTGCTTCCAGTCTAGTTGATGAAGCAGATTAGAAGAACCACATTCCTTATTTGAAATAAAGAAATCTTTCTCGAGAAGAATTACGTCGGGCTGAAATATATTACTGCAATACCCAATAAATAATTTGTGTCACAAAGCTGCACCGTGATACATCTACAAAAGGGTCTTAGTAGGTATGAAATATAATGACAATCTAAAGTTTTCTGATCAACCATATCTTTTAAATCAAGTTTAGAATACTGCAACTATACATGGTCCTAGTATTTTTGTAAAAAACTTTGCAACTTGTTTGTGATGTATTTTGCTTACCTTGATCTAACAGATCCATTTTTTCCCCATAAAGCTGCAGACATCTTGACACTACTGGCAACTTCAACCAGGATTCCAAGTCTCTTCAAATGGTATTTGGTCACAGCAGCTCTAACTGGTTTCCCGTCGACTACAACAGCTTTCAATCCTCTAAATGCAGAAGGGAGTTCCTCCAAATTAGACTTTTTAATGTCGACTGTCGCTTTCTTCTCGCATTTCCCAAAAACAGCAGTGAATGAGAATGTGCTTCCAACCTGAGGCCGGCTTACAAAGTTTATCTGGCCGCCCATTAGTTCAACCAAACACTTACTGATGCTTAGGCCAATACCAGTTCCCCCATAGTTTCTGGAGGTTGAGCTATCTGCTTGCATGAAGGGCATAAAAACTCGACGTTGGGCGCATAACGGAATCCCGATTCCTGTATCTTCAACAGATATCATGACAGTAACAATATCAGAACTTTCGTTTGTAGCCGTGAGATTGCTTGAAGCGTTCAGTGGGAATTCCTCATTTGCAATAAGATGCTTAAAAGTGTCCCAACTGTTTTGGTTATCAGCTGCCTCACATCCACTTAAGGTTTCAAACTGACGTTTATTGTACGATGCACCATCGTCTAAGTTTCCGTTCATGTGAGTTTCAGATTTGATATTGGTAGAGGTCATTGATTGTTCGGCTAATTGAACTTTGACGAATATATGTCCTTGTTCTGTGAACTGTCAAAAGCTCCAAGTAATGAGACATCACTCATATTGAGAAGCAAAGTGCAATAAGAGAGACTAATGAGAAAATTCAAGTTTCAGAAAATACATTTGGTCAAAACCATAAAGTCTTCATAATTATGGTTGAAAAGTACAATGAAAATGATTCATAGTAGCTATTAGGGAGAATGGAAGAAAACTTACTTTCACAGAATTACCCACAAGATTTGTGATTACTTGTCTGAACCTTCCGGGATCCCCCGTAACGATTTCAGGAACTTTGTCAGAAACAAATACTGCCAACTTCATGTCCACAATGAGAAAGCAATCCGGAACCGCACGAAAGCCACCATGAGAAAAGCAGATAAGAGAGCAAGATTAATCACTGTATCTCAGATTTCAAAAAGAAATAATAATGGTCATCGTGTTCTATAAGTAATCGTCCATAGTCGAGGAGAAAGCTTCATTAGTACATCATCAGGTGCTATCTCAGAAAATATTTACAGCAAATAAAGAAAAAGAAAGCAAAAAAATCACTTGCGCATAATTAGATCTTCGAGGATCTTACCTCTACTCCCTTGTGCCTTGACTTTTCAGAAAACAAAGACAGAACATCATCTAGTATCAATCTAAGGTCAAAAGGAACCGCTTCAAGCTCTAACTTCCCAGCTTCAATTTTCGCCCGGTCAAGCACCTCATTTATTAACGCTATCAGTGCTTTTCCACAGGCCTGAGCAGTTTGAGCATAATCCCTTTGAGTTGAACTCAGTTCAGTATCAAGAAGTAGAGCAAGCATTCCTACAATTGAAAATATAAATAAATTGATGAGAATCAGAGAAATATATTTGATAATGAAGAATGTATAAAAAGATAACTCTTAAGTAATTCGAGATACTTGGACCTTCCCTTTCTTGAGCACACTCAAGCTCAAACAGCCACAGTATTACCTATCTTCATCCCCTCCCACTCTCTCCAGCCACAGTATTAGTTATCTTCATCCCCTCCCACTCTCTCCATTTAAAATCTACTCCGACTAACAGACTTTTTAGCTAATTACTAATATACCCTTACTATACTATAATATTCCCAACTACCCCATGTCTTTCCTAACAAATTCATTGGATATACACATCTTATAGTTAATACTCTTCCAAGAGATAAATACTTACCAAGGATGCCATTCATGGGTGTCCTGATTTCATGAGAGACAGTGGCGAGAAACTGGCAAAAGATGACAAAGTTAAATAAGAAAATTGTTGCATTAAATTGGGGAATTGAACGGACTAAAGAAATACCTGAGATTTTGCAACATCAGCAGCTTCAGCTCGAACTTTCAGTTCTTGCATTTCATGGAAATCATCCTCAACTTTAACAATATGAGTTGCTGCACCGTATAAGATATATCCCACTAACAATCCAATCACAAAGAATAAGAATGCAGTAGTAAGTGCCGTCCATAATGTAGGTGCTTTCTGATGATATCTGCTCAAAATTCCAACCATAAGATTTCAATAGGAAAATACACAGATAAAGTCCAGCTACAATTCAAACATTTGAAGTCGGTTGCAGTTACCTGCATATCATCTGATGCTTCCTAAATGGATCTCCAAAATCTAGTTTGCTCTCATGCAAAAGAGACATGTCAGCATCTTCATATTGATGACCATACATTACTAGGGGATCGGAATAGTTCGTGATATCGTATACATTCACCAAAATGGCCTGATTTCCAGCAAGTTGCCCAAGCAAATTCTCCACAAGTGACTCCACATCAAATGCTCCACCCAGGTAACTGCTTTACCAAAAATTATAAAGGCATCAAGAAGCATCACAACCCATAATATCCTGAAGAGTAAAGCATGAAAACTAAATATTTCTCATTCTACCAAAATATTATATTACAATAACATGCTTTGAGAATAAATATTTCACAACAGTCAACCTGAGCATGGCTCAACAGGTCAAGGCATATACCCTCGACCAAGCGGTTAAAGGCTCGAATCCCCCCACCCCCACATGTTGTTGAACTCAACAAATAAATATTCACAACCAATAAATTCATGCAAACTAAAGTACAAGTAATTAGATTATCTAAGGGAAGAGGTTAGAAAGGAAACAGTGGGGTGTTGAGTGAGTGAAGGGGTTGAGACCCATGTAACTAAAACTCTAAGCAGTATAAGTAAATAGTAGCAAGTTGGAAGGAAGGTGAGAAAAGTCTAGGAGACATTTGGGAGAGATAGAGGAGCTCCTCGGTCGTAACCATTATCTTTCAGCTTAAGAATGAAACTCCTACCTCAAATTTCGATAGAACATTAGAGAGGGCAGGCCTAAAATCACACTAATTACATTGAAGGTATAGCACGTTGCACACATATGCCTTATGTCCTTGAGACCATGGTTTACAATTTATGATCAATGCTCCTCAGTCGTTTTGTATCGTTTTGTATCCCTTTTTTCTACCCTCTTCTTGTAATTCTTTCTTTTTTGAGGTTCCTTTTACTCAGTGCAACATGTGTTTTTGTGTAGCCATCTCTTTGTCCTCTCATCGTTTTAATGGAAGTTGGTTTTTTGTCCCCCCTCCCCCTTCTCTCATAAGAAAAAGAAAAACTATTTATGGAACTTACCCTGCCGTTGCTCGAGTTCGCTCATCCATAGTTGGATTTGCAGGAAGCTTGGTTTTATAAACAGGGATCGTCAACACAACTCCAAGATGATGAGAACCCAGTAGCCTGAAAGGGCTCGTTAAAACTGCTTTACCTGTTTCTCTCGACCTCAAAATGTTTTCACGGTCCTCCTGCAATGCAATACATTATAAGAGAAATTATATTTGGAGGTACTAAGGTCAAAACCAAAAAAAAAAACTCCCATAACTAACTAAGCCTATGATTATAATTCAATCTACCTCTCCAGACATCATATCAAGAGATTCAATGTAGGAAACAGTTTCCTGGGAAAATATGACTGGCGCATACTCATCCCTTATAGGTGATGGTTCCCTTTCCATTGTTCTTATAGTCCACCCATGTTGCTTTTCAAATTTCTCTCGCTCAGAGTTCACCACTCTTTGCGCAAATGCCACGCCGCTAAGCAAAGGCCGCTCGAAAGCAGTTCTAGCCGTGTACTCAGCAAAAGTTTCCTGCATTTAAACAAACCAAATGCCCCGAAAAGCTGAGAATCAAGACATCAAGGTAATTTCTAGCTGAAAACGAGAAAAATGAAGTCTCTCTCGCTCACTCACTCATAAGCCAGCCAAATTGAGTTGAATCAAAGACAGAAATCCGAAACCCGAATACCTGATCGATTGCCGATACGTTTTTGGAGTAGTGGAAAGTGGAAATGAGAATAGCCAAAGCATGGACATGGTTGACACTGACACTGAATTGATCCTGAAGCATCCTTGCCCTTTGGTCACACATGCTCCCCAAAACTTCCTCTCTTCTAACTTTGTTGTCAGCATCCATTCCCTTGTAGATCAGCATACTAATGAATGCCACCAACAGAACCCAAAGCAACAAAAACTTAGGAAGCCAAGCCCTGTTGGCTTGAATGAATGTGACCCCTTTTTTACTCCCAATTTGCTCATTAAACCTCACAGCCACTGAGTGGTGGCTCTGCTGCTGCATCTTCATACTCATATGACCCAACACTTCTCTTTTCTACCACTCCTCTTCCCCTTCTTCCTCCTTTTTCACCCTCCTCAACAAACTCATACTAAAGTTCCACAGAGAGCCACACAATTATAAGCTCACTTTTTCTATAAACAAACTGACAATCATTCAAGAACCCCATATCAAGAAACACCCAAGTTTCCTCTATCTCACTGAAATCCCATTACAGAGATAGGCAGGAAGAGGGCAGAGAGAGGCATAATTGAAGAACCAAAGAAAAGAAAACAAAAAAAAAAAAATCCCAATTCCCAATTCCTAGAAGAAGCAAAACTCTCAAAAGATGCAAAAAAGAAAAAAGCCCAAACTCCAAAGTATTCCCTCTTTATACCTATTTCCCAACTCTTCAAATTACATCTGACTTCAAAATTGCTCTAGCTTTTGACCATGAATGGTTGTTGTTGACAAAGAAGATGCAAATGGGGGCCTAGAGGAATAATAACAAACAACTAAAAAAATATTGTAAAAATAGAAAACTGCAATCATGTGCTTCCTCGAACGTGAAGCTTAGTTGAGGAAGAAGAGAAGGAAGCGGCAATCTGACAAAGAAGAGCACGTTTCACTGTCTTTGCTGCATAAAATAATCAAATTCAGAGAGTGTTGAAAACCCAAAAGAAAAGGGGACAATTTTTTTATATATATATATATAAATCAAACAGCTAAGCAGAGGATTGAGGGCTTTGAAACAGAGGAACATGAAATGGAGGGGACAAAAAGGGGAGAGATGGGTTGTTTGACAGCAAAATTCTGAGGATTTGGAAGAAGAAGAAGAAGAAGAAGAAGAAGAGGAGGGCATTTGGGTTTTTTTTTATTTTTGTGAAAATGGGGTTTTATTCATGCATCCACTTTTTTCCTCTTTGCTTTTTGAAGCAAAAACAGATATCCAAAATTTGGGATTTTTGAGGATTTTCAAAGATACGCTGTTGTCTCCCTCGCACTAATTTATTATTGTTTTTCTCTTTCTTTCTCCTGTCTTCTTTCTACTCTTTTTTTCCCTCTCTATCTCTGTAGACTGTAATGCTTGTCATTTGTCAACCTCTTCTCTTTCTCTCTCTAAGCTTCATTATTAATACCTTAGATATGGATTTCTTTTTGAATGCTTCCTAAATTCCTAATGTATTGATTACTACTCTTTCGAAGTCAGGATTATATTCTTGATGTATTCAAACGTTTCAATCACGATTCTTTCGTAAAAATCTTGATGGAAGGGTTGGTTGCATAAATACCAAAATAATGATAAATATAAAATATTTTATATCATTGATAGACATTGTTAAGATGACTAATAGACTACTATTAGGGATAGTTATTGACAAAATTTTTAAAAAATAAAATAAATAAATAGGAGTTGTTACGGGCTACTTCTGTCTCGCGTCACCCGCTGACGTCACACTCGTTCTCCAAGGAGCGGGGGGGCCACCGCACTAGGCCTTGGACGAATCGTCCCCCAGGAGCGGACTCCGAAGCTTCGGCGAATAAAGCTCACCAAAGCTGACGAATGCAAGCTGTCATCACGCCACTCCTCGAGTGGTACGAGATGTGATTCACAAGACAGCCTGCCACAACTGACGAAGAGGTGGCACAGCAGGCGCCCCCAACCCTCTCGAGAACCAGGGAACGACGGTTGCCGCAATCATGACAAAGCGCGTGGACCCAACTCCGGTTAGTTCGCGTCCCCTCGCCCCGGTTCAGGCGTTCGTCCGAAGGCCAAGGGACCGAGCCACTCGAGGAGTCATTCCTCACCACCGACTATAAATACCCTTCCTGTTCGAAGAGAAAGTGGAGGAAAAAACCACGGGTAACTCTACCCTAAACTCTCTCTCTACTCCTACTTATGTTCTGATCTCTCTAGCCCGTGGGTCAAGCCTACCAATGCAAGTTTACTTTTCTCTCCGTGTACAGATTTACGGCGGGTCCGGCGGACACCATCGCGCGACGGCACACGACGAAAAGGGGGAAGTCCAAAATTCTGCAGCAGAAGTATATGAGTAACTATTAGCTATAGTCATTGATTTGCTATTAGTGACTATTACAACTCAAATCCAACTAATGACTACAAATCTTTTCAATAAAAATCTGAAATTCACATGTAGTACAATTTTCTCATTTTTTAAGTATGAAACTTTTCAATGAAGTCCTTTTTCGTAGCTTCATTTTTTGGGTTAGAAGTTCGTTTTGACATATGATGTTAAATTCTAAGAGTTGATTTAATAATGATGTTAGGTTTTTATTTATTTATGAATTTTAGTTGACTTAAAAACAAAACATAACTATCTAAAAACAAAACAAATTCAAATCGTGTTTGAGAGTCATAAATCCAATTCCTACCATAATTAAAATATCTTTAAAAAAAAAAAAAACCAAACAAAACATAAGTTCCACTTCTTTTTTACAACCATGTTAGATAAATTTAAATATTGTCCCATAGAAATAATATAATTAAAAATTGTATTCTAGTTATTTTTAAAATAATTAATGGAACTCTGCTTTTAGAAAAATGAATTGTTTTAGGAAACAAATTAATATTCGGTAAATTTTTTATGGAAACCTAAATAAGTTGGTTAGAGTATTTGGTAAATAAATATTAAATTAGTGTGATTCAGAATAAAATAAACATCCTATATAAATTTGTTTAAGAAAAAAATAATTGGTTTATGAAGCAAATTAGTATTTGGTAAATTTTTGCTCTAAACCTAAATAAGTTAAATAAATATTAAATTAGTGTGATTCACTTATAATGAATAAAATAAACCTCCTATAAAAATTTGTATAATTTTATTTAAGAAAAAAATAATAAGATATTATTTACATTTAATTTATTAATTTAAAAAATTATAAAATAAAATTTAGTTGTGGGTAAAAAATACTAGATATATAAAATAAATCTTAATTTTAGAAGAATAGAAAAATGAAAATATTGTAAGAAGCTTATTTTGAGAGAATCTTAAAGTTGAGAGGAAACCAATTTTAAAAGAGTGTGAAATCAACGTGTTGATTCAACACAGATTATACACTAATTTATTTTACACAAAAAAAAAATGTTGTTTTTTAATAATATTGTAATTTTTTAAATTTTTTATAAAAATACTGTAGATTTGAAAGTATTTTTAAAAAAGGGTGGGAGGTCGTTTTTCAAAAGAACGACAAGCAAAGGTCGTCTTCTGAAAAAGACATCTTGCTCCCTATGGAAAGACCTTCGGCATCTACGTTTCTTTTATTAAAAAATTGATATCTTTTTAACCATAAATTCAAAATTTTTGAAAAAGAATATGGTTGGAAAGCTAACAGAGAGAGCTTCAATTTGATACCTAGTTCCACTATTTTAAAGTTGTGTATCAAAAGATAAAGATCATCGAAGTTGGAACTATAGTTCTGCAAATTTCAGAACTGAAGATTATTTTGAATAGTGCATTCGAAAATTGATATCTTTCTACCCAGATATTCAAAAACTTTAAAAAGGGTATGTTGGAAAGCTAACACAGAGAGCTTCAATTTGATACCTAGTTTCACTATTTTTGGAGTTGTGTATCAAAAGATATATATCGTCAAAGTTCTGAAAACTTCACTAAACCGATAACTGAAGATATGACTGAAAACTTCAAAATTGTAGCTAAACTTTGACGATGTGTATCTTTTAATACAAAACTCTACAAATAGTAAACCAAATATCAAATTCAAGCTCTTTGTGTTAGCTTTTCAACGGTACCTTTTTCAAAATTTTTGAATATTTGGGTAAAAATATATCATTTTTTGAATGCACTCCTCAAAAGAATCTTCAATTCTGAAATTTGCATAACTATAGTCCAACTTCGATGATCTTTATCTTTTGATACACAACTCCAAAAATAGTTAAACCAGGTATAAATTGAAGCTCGTTAGCTTTCCAACCCTGTCTTTTCCGAAATTTTTTAATATCTCATTAAAAAGATATCAATTATTTTTTAATATCTGATTAAAAACATATCAATTTTTTAATAAAAGAAACGTAGATGCCGTAGATGGTCGACCTTCGTCCATGTGGAGCAAGATCGTCTTTTCAAAAGACGACTTTCATCTATGTGGAAGAAGATCGTCTTTCATCCATGTGGAGCTCCCGTGTAGAAGTCGTCTTTTGAAAGACGACCTTCCTTTAAAAGAGCAATACTTTTAAAAATACTTTCAAACTTAGAGTATTTTAATAAAAAGTTTTAAAAATTACAATATTATTAAAAAACAGCCCACAAAAAATTAGTTAAGATTTTTTCTTAATCACTTCTAACCCTCCCAAATACACGCCTGAATTTAAACCTTTTAAATAAACTTGTAGCAAAAAATAATGAGAAAATTTTGAATAGATAACTTCATTTTCTAATAATTACTCTTAAAATACATTTTTACCCTTTAGAATTCTATTTAGGTAGAAAATTTAAAATACTTAAAATATAGTTTAATCTCAACACTTTTGAAAATTATTTTATAAGGAACTAGAGAGACCTCTAACTAAATATCAAGGATTGGAGGTATAATTCTCCCTAATAATATTGTTGCAAGTCCCATGATTAAATTTAGGCTTTCATGGTTGATGTAAATGATAAGTAATTATTTCATTTTCTAATTTAATTTTGAAGTGGGAAAACAAAATACATTTTCACCTCAACTCTAACCCAAAATTTCAAATTATTGTTACATATTTATTAATTTTTTATATAAAAAGGTTGTCAAGAAATTCGTAGTAAATTAATTTCTAAAAAAATAGCTACCAAGAATCAAATTATGCCAAACTAAGCGTAGCTCAAACATAAGATTGTACCTTGACTATGAGGTCATGGGTTCATGGGTTCAATCCACGTATTAATTAAAATATCTTTTGCAAAAAAAAAATTAAATTATTTTTTGGGCTGGTTGCACAAACAGCAATTCGGCCCAAAATAATTGCAAATTTAGCAAAGTTTAAACCTTTTGCAAATATGACAAAAAATCAGTAGCTATGACCGATAGACTTTATAACTATGACTGAAAGTCTCACAAAATTTTATAAAAAATACTACTATCAGCAATAAACTTCTATCAGCGATAGACCATACTATCAGTGATAGAAATTGCTATATCTGTAAATTTTTTTAAAAAATACTATATTTTTAATTATTTTACTCTAAATTGACATCGGTTACAATTTCTTTTATATTTTTTTTTTGTGCCCTTCATCAAACATTAATATTTGTGTATAATTAATTTTAAAACTAATATAAAATAGATTTTTTTTTTTCCAACATGACAATATATACTCTAAGTCTTAGATACAGTTGTTAATGTTTAGTTACTTTCAGTTAAGAAATAACTCTAATTTGGTTAAGTCTTCATAAATATTACTTTAGAATTTAATTAACAGCATATTTTAATTGGCTGATCAAAATGTCATAATTGGATAATACTCTTGTAAAATAAAAACAAATAATAATAATTAAAGCCTTCATTAATTATTATTATTTTTTTTTAAAGGAAATACTTTTATTCAGAAAAGAGGAGCCTTCATTAATTAGTTTTAATCATTGAACTTTATTAAATTATCATAAATCATATTTTTAATATTAAATTGATGGCACTAAACCTTTGACTGTTTTTTAATAATATTACATTTTTTAAAACTTATTATTAAAATATTGTAAGTTTGAAACTATTTATAAAAATAATGTATTTTTAATTGGAGGTCGTCTTTTGACCTCCACACGCAAGTAAAGATCGTCTTTTCAGAAGACGACCTTGCTCCACATGGATGGAGGTCGTCTTTTCAAAAGACGACCTAGCTCCACATGGATGGAGGTCGTCTTTTGAAAAGACGATCTCCATTGGTATATACTTCTTTTATTAAAAAATTGATATTTTTCTACTCAGATATTCAAAATTTTCAAAAAAAATATGGTTGGAAAGCTAACAGCAAGAGCTTCAATTTGATAGGTGGTTTCACTATTTTTGGAGTTGTGTATCAAAAGATAGAGACCATCGAAGTTGGACTATAGTTTTTCAAATTTTAGAACTGAAGATTGCTTTGAGAAGTGCATTAAAAAATTGACATCTTTTTACTCAGATATTAAAAAATTTCGAAAAAAATACGGTTAAAAAGGTTACACAGAGAGCTTCAATTTGATATTTTGTTTCACTATTTGTAGAGTTGTGTATTAAAAGATACAGATCGTCGAAGTTTAGCTACAATTTTAAAGTTTTCAGTGGTATCTTCAGTTCCGGGTTTAGTGAACTTTTCATAACTTTGACGATATATATCTTTTGATACACAACTCCAAAAATAGTGAAACTAGGTATCAAATTGAAGCTATCTATGTTAACTTTACAACAATACCCTTTTCGAAGTTTTTGAATATCTGAGTAAAAAGATATCAATTTTTTAATACACTCCTCCAACTAATCTCCAATTCTAAAATTTGCAGAACTATAGTCCAACTTCGATGGTCTCTATCTTTTGATACACAACTCAAAAAATTGTGAAACCACCTATCAAATTGAAGCTCTCGTTGTTAGCTTTTCAACCATATATTTTTTGAAAATTTTGAATATCTGAGTAAAAAGATATCATTTTTTTAATAAAAGGAGTACATATCAATATCCATGTGGAGCGAGGTCGTCTTTTGACGACCTCCATCCATGTGGAGCAAGGTCGTCTTTTGAAAAGACGACCTTCATCCATGCATGTGGTCGTCTTTTGAAAATACGACCTCCATTTAAAAGTGCAATATTTTTATAAATAGTTTCAAACTTACAATATTTTTATAATAAATTTTAAAAAATGCAATATTATTAAAAAAACAGCCCTAAACCTTTCTCTCAACCTACAATTTTAATAGAAAAATAAAAAGGAATTTGAAGAATTAAACTGTGATTATATAAACAGTTTAAAGGTGAATTTTGCAACTTTTCTTCAAATCTTAATGAATAAGTTAATAGATATGATTTTTTCAAAAACAAAGTTAAATAGATATGATTAGAACCATTATTAATATTTAAGACTATAATCAAATACTTATTATAAAAAAACAGCATTATCAAATAAATGTAAATAAATTACATTGTAATGTACTACTTCATTGTCAAATCTATCAATGTAATTACGAAAAATATTAATTTATCTTATTGTATTTAAAAGAGGTTTATCTTTCTATTTTGTCCCTTTCTTTTTTATCTCTTTTTATTTATCTTCATAGTTAAAATCATAATTTCAAAAGTTTCGAAATTTGTAATTAATTAAATAATTTTTTTTTAGTTTTTTCGTATTATTTAAAAATTCATTTCAAATAGTTGAACTTCTCCAACTCTCTACTCTAACAACTCTCTAATATTTTAACTTCTCCAACTCTCCACTATAATTTTAATGAAAAATTAATTAAAATCTATAATTTATAAAGAGAATTTTTTAATACCAAATTGAAACTTTCTTTTTAAGCATGGTCATTATTAAAATCTATAATTTATCTTATGTTACTATATTTAGAAGTAGAAATTAATTAAAATCTATAATCTATAGGGAATTCTTTTATGCCAAATTTAACCTTTCTTTTTAAGCATGGTGACTATTATTTAGATGACAATTTTGTCGTTCAAATATAATCTATCTTATGTTACTATATCTAAAAGTAGATTAAGGGGATACATTTTTTCTCCCTACCCTTCAATTTAGTTTGTACTCCCCATTTTGACATTCCCATGTTTTCGTATTATCAATGCAACATCGTCCATGCTCACAACTACTCTAATTTTCCTTTGACCGTGTACATATATTCACATTGTGATTTTCCTTTACGAGTTCTCATAACATGTCAGTTGAGTGCCCATACCGTGTACATATTCTTCTTCTTCTTTTTTTATTTTTTTTAATATTTATTTTTCTCCCTTTCTTCAAATTGCTTTGTAATTATCTTATGAATCAACATAATTTTACACTAAATGAGAATTACAAATTACAAATTCTTCGATCGATTCAACTTCTCCATTTCGCGGCGACAGAGGATTGACGTAGTTTAAGAAAAAGAAAAGAAACAAAACAGAGATGAAAAGTAGCGTGGTGGGTAGTGACGACAACAATGAAATGATATAGAACAACAAATGAACAGATGAATCAGAAGAGTAAACTTGGTGAGGAAGGATAAGTAGCATCGAGAAAAAAGAAAGACTTAGAAGATTTTTTTTTGTTCATATTTTATATTTTGAACTGTGGATGAGCCATTTCATTTTAAAGTTTCTCACTATTATTTTGAGGGTTTTCAATATTTATTTACTAATTATTATTTAATTGATAAAATGTTGAATATGAAAATTTTATGATGAAATATTATATTTAATAGAAACATGTATGACATTAGATATCTCTATTCAAATTAGCATATTCTATTTTAACAAATAAAATTTTAATAACTTATTTTAAAGTTTCTCACTATTATTTTGAGGATTTTCAATATTTATTTACTAATTATTATTTAATTGATAAAATATTAAATATGAAAATTTTATGATGAAATATTATATTTAATAGAAACATGTATGACAGTAGATATCTCTATTCAAATTAGCATATTCTAATTTAACAAATAAAATTTTAATAACTTTTTTTTCTAAATTCTGAAGTAAAATGTAAATTTGTACCTGCATGCCCATGTGCTATTTCCCTCATAACAAAATATCAACTATTTTGATAGGTAAAATTTTATTTGACTTTTGCTACTTATATTGATATGCTTCAACACTCCCTCTCCAGTCTTCTCAATATCAAAATATTTTAAAAATTGACTTAGGATGAATTTGATTTTCATTATTTAAAATTTATGATATTTGTTTAATCTCTTTTTTTGATGGAATATTTTTTGCTTATTACATTGTTAAATTTTGCTTATAATATTCGAATTTGATTTGTTATTGAATTGATATAATTTTAATTAATGCGAGGATTGAACCCACCACCTCTTAATAGAGACGAATTGAACTATGCAATTATTCATTTTTATAACTATATATATTTGTTTACATTTGAGGGAATAATATTGTTAAAAACAATTCTTCAAAATTTTTTTTTTTTTCCTTTTATTTTTTTTTTCAATTTATGGGTAGGATCCACTTTTTTAATAATGTTTACCTATAAAATTTATAATTTAAAAAATACTATTACTTTTTTACTTTAAATTAAGACTATACAATTTCAAGTGCATCGCACGTGTATCTTCCTAGTAATAATAAATTGTACAAAAATAAGAAAAATGAAGGAACCTCATTCACATGGGTTACTCATCTGATCACCAATTGGTTTTAAGATGGAACCCATAATGTCTAATAAGCTATATACTCGGTAACTCAGAAGCATTAAATAGCATATACAAATTAGCATGATAGCATTGACTCTCTCAAATATTTGTCTAGTGATCATGATTTTCAGTACAAAACATATAACGATAACAAGAATGTTCAAACATAATCAATGATGCATCATCAAGAACCGCATATAAAATTACCACAATCTGTTCTTAATCAGTTCATATGTAAAATATCATCGATAACATTAGTAAAGGGAGTTCTACTATTCGACTACGAAATTAAAATGAATTCTAAGATATTGACTTACAATTCTTGTCAGTCTCGTACTCCTAAATTTGGAGAGTTGTATCAATTGAAATTTCAAATTAAGCCTAGTTCAATTGAGATAAGATTATAACTAAGAGGTCTGAGTTCAATTCTCGCATTCATTAAAATATCAGCTCAAATAATCACCTAAATATAATTATTCTTCTCCTAAAATCTTAACAATGTAGGAAGAAAAAATTATTACGTAATTATTTTTAAATAAATAAAGAAAAATAGAGAGGTTAAAATAATCACCTAAATATAATTATTCTTCTCCTAAAATCTTAACAAAGTAGCCATAAAAAATATTACGTAATTTTCAATCATATTAATGAAAAATCACTATTTTCTATTTGAATTTGATTGTGTATCTAATTTATTTTAATAAATGCGAGGATTGAACCCACAACCTCTTAGTCACGGGCACAACCTTATGTCAATTGAGCTATGCTCGGTTTGGCAAAACAATTAAAATTATGCATTCATCTGGAATCGAACTCTGGCCAGTCGTTCTACCATAGAACTTTGATTTTAAATGATACAACTTCAAAGTTTATTGGTATAATTTTTTTATGAAAAATAATTATTTAGGCTCTGAAATTTTTTTAATTTATAATTTAGGAAAATTGTAACAGATGTCAAATTTAGAGTAAAATAATTAAAAATATAACATTTTTTTAAAAAACAATTGTGGATATGACAATTTCTATCACGGATAGTATGGTCGTCTATCGCTGATAGAAGTTTTTTTTATAGAATTTTGTCAGTGATAATAATCTATCAGTGATAGTCATATATCAACGATAGAGTTACCACTGATTTTTTGACATATTTGCAAAATGTTTTAAATTTTGCTAAATTTACAATTATTTTGGGCTTGATTGCTGTTTGTGCCACTAGTCCTATAATTTATATGTTTTATATTTTTTAATGTCAATTATTTATCCTTTTAATGTCTTTACTATCTTTTATTTATTTTCGTCACCAAAAGTAACTATTTGTAAATATGAAATAATTGATTGAATTTTGTTTTAATTTATATCATCAACTAATTTATAAAAATATGTTTGGATTTTAGATAATAAATTAATAAATACCAATTACTTTTTACAAATGTTAAACATAATCCTCCAATTTCAAACATCTCACTCTTAAAACTTTTTTTTTTCCTTAAGAAAACTTCGAAATTCATTCATTAACCAACTTTTTTTTTTTCTTTAGAAAACTTCGAAATTCATTCATTAACCACCAATAGACCACAACAAGCGTCCTCAAGAATTAAAAAAAAAAAACACTTCATCATCCACCATGGGAGATGAAGGTTGTGTTTAGATTGACTATTAAAAAAATATTTTTCAAAAAATGCATTTTTTTTAAACATTTTTTCTAGAAATGTTTATAATTAAAATACTCTTGTGTTTGGTTACATTTTCTCAAAAGTGTTTTTTTATCTACAAGTGTGTTTGGTTTGGTCTACACTAAAAGTGTTTTTCTTAATGTCAAATTACTATAAAGAGTAATTATTAATAAATAATATGAATTATTAAGTTTAAATATATATTTGCGAAATAACAAATCAAACTTTGCTCAATTGGCATAAGATCCTTTCATCCCGCATAACTATCCTTCCTAAAATAATTGAGAAACTTGTGGAAGCTACTTACTAATAATAGTAAAGCTTACCGACCTTTCTAAACTTTAGGAGTAAATGCTACATTTTCCTTTAATTGAGAAACTTGTGGGAAGCTATTTACTAATAGTAAAGCTTACCCACCTTCTTAAACTTTAGGAGTAAGGGTGGTGAAACCCTTATTTTTAGAGAGAAATGAGAAATATTACATTTTTTCTTCAATAACAACTAAGTTTAAATACACCTTTCTAACTGCTAAAAATAACAATTAACTAAGAATAACAATAACTATTTTTCCTACCGTAATTGAGAAACTTGTGGGAAGCTACTTACTAATAATGGTAAAGCTTACCCACCTCCTTAAATACTAGGAGTAAGGGAAGAATTTTTAGGCAGCTTGAGTTAACTGACATACTCTTCTTGACTCAAATGCTGCAAACACCTAACTTGCTCCTAAGAGCTTGAAAACAACCAACACTAAAAGACTTAGTGAAGATATTTACTATTTGCTACTCTAAGTTGTAATGAACCTGCACTTCTTCTTCCTTCTGCATGTTTCTCAGAACATAATACTTGATCTTAAAATGCTTGGTCCTTCCATGAAGAATCAGATTCAATAAAATAGTTAGAGTAGTCTGATTATCCACGAGCACCTTCACACTCACCTCTTGCTTTAGATGCAAGTTATGCATCAACTTCTTCAACCAAATAGCTTGGTTGACTTTTCAGTTGCTGCAATGAGCTCGGCTTCTACAGTTGACTGAGTCACTATATCTTGCTTTTTTGAACACCATGAGACACACCTTGTTCCAAAAGTGAAACAATACTCATAGATGCTCTTCATATCATCCGATGACTCAACCCAATCACTATTTGAGTAACCCTACAACTCAAAGCTCTCAACTTTGCTGAATTGTATCCCAAAAGACAGTGTGCCTTTCAAATATCTCAAAACCCTCTTTGAAGCAATCATATGATTCTTACTTGTACAGTGAAGAGATCTAGATAAAACACTTACAATGTACATGATGACAAGCCTAGTGGATGTGAGATACATGAGATATCCAACTAGACTTCTATACACATTCTCATCTGCAGGTTCTTTTCCATCAACCTTCTGCAACTTCTCATTTTCAATCATTGGAGTGTTCACACTTTTACACTCCTTCATATTGAACATCTTTAATATCTCTCTCACGTACTTCTTCTGACAGAGGAACACTTCATTTTGTCCTTGATGAATCTCCATACCCAGGAAGTAATGCATCAAACCTAGATCAGTCATCTTTAACACCTTCATCATTTATTGCTTGAAAATCTCTATCTAAGCATCATCACTTCCTGTTACCAGCAAGTGTATCATGCCCTGGGAGTTTGTTTCAAACCATAGAGAGTCTTCTTCAACAAGTAAACATTTTTCTCTTGCACTAGCCCTAGTGCGATGAACCCATCTAGTTGCTCAACATAAATCTCTTCTTTTAACACTCCATTCAGGAATGTTGACTTCCCATCCAGCTGATACACCTTCCACCCATGTTGAGCTAACATAGCCAGTAGCAACCTGATCGTATCTATCCTTGCAACAGGTGCAAAAGTATTAGAGAAATCAACTCCCCATACTTGTGCATACTCTTTGACCACTAACCTGGCCATGGGCTTGTTCACAGAGCCATCTGGAATCAATTTGGTCTTGAAAACCGATTTGACTACAATCATTTTCCTATTTGTAGGCCTCTCTACAAGCTCTCATGTCTTGTTCTTCTGTATTATACTCAGTTCCTCATTCATTGCATTCATCCACTTCTGATATCTTTTAGCTTCTTCATACTCGATAGACTATAACACAACTACACTACTTCTCTCATATACCTTACTCAACAGTCTACTCCCTCTAACTAGTGCATCATCAACCAGTTCATCATGATCTAATTAAAAATACTTCTTGTTGCTTCACCTCTGTTTCTTCTCCCCATCTTCCAAGAAATGAACATCCCTACTAATCACCATCTTCTTTGTGTGAGGTTGATAGATTTTGTAGGTTTTGAACACCATGTTATAGCCTACAAAGATTTATGGTTTTGCCTTTTCACTCAACTTGTTGTTGGGTTTTATGTCCTAAAACTCGTAGTTTGTAAACATTGTGAATGTAATAATTCTATTTATGCAATAAAGAGTTATTGAGGTTTATTCAGTAAACTTGTTATTGAATATAGTGAAACGTGTTTGTATTAACCTATACCAATAACAAACACCCGTGGCGAAAGTTTGAGTACTTGAACTTCATGTATGACATGAATGTGAATCAAGTTCAAGTAGACAACCAAAACGGTCTATAGTATATGGAAAAGGTTGGGTACCTTATTCTGGTAACACTATTAGATGCGACTCGCTTTGTATTGTACAAAACGATGTGATCTGAATCGTTTCACATAGTGATGTGCGAGTAAGGGCGTCCTGTGCAATGAGTTTGCATAAGACTGAACCGCGAAACAAGTCGCTCTCTCTTTATAACACCGTTTACTGAAGAGACCGACTTTTTCATATGATGACCTAGGTAAATGGATCTTAATCCTGAGCTCGCTATGAACTCCTGTTTATTCGAGAGTATCCTTTGACTTGCACGGGTGAGAGTGGTCAGATCGCCGACTCAATAAGCCTACCATCTTGGGGATAAACTCGAATAGGTAGTTGGGGACATAGTACAACAAGACAGAACTCACTCCTACCCGCCTTTAAGGGATAGTAGAGAGGTTGTTCCCTTACTAGCTGACTTCAGGTCTTGAACAAGGACCCACCCTCTCCTTGGCCAGAGAGGGATCTGATCTACTGGTTGGACCATATATCAATTATTCATTAGAGGTGTCAGTGGTACTTAAAGAACAAAATGTAATGCAGGGGTTAAACGTAGAGCACTTTATGATGTACTCCAATTTCAAGCTGTCGAGGCTCGCCAAAATAAAATTTATAAATACTGAAACTACTAAGCTTTGCAGCTAGTGGTAACGAGTCGATCCGCACGGAACCTAAATCAATCTCTCTTAACTAACTTCTATTTGTCTTTTTTTAAATAAAACTCAAAATAAAAACTGTGAATTAAAGGGGGAGTTAATTAAAACTAAACTAAGCAGAAATTAAGCTAACGGAAAAATAAATGGCAAAAAGTAAAGAGCGGAAAAATAAATGTAACGCGTGCTCCTAATTCGAGAGATCGGGATTTTTCTTGATGCGCTTAGATCATAGGGATTCTAATCATGCTTAGTAATTTAATCTCATGCACGCGGAATGTTTGCTCGTTTCCGTAGCAAACATCCCAATGGATTAATTAGAAAAGTGCAATTCTAATTAAACATGCTCATTAATTAATCTAAGTTGATCAAGCCTAAACCAATCAAAGAACAATAACGGGTATTATCGCGACGAACCAATTGATCGAGAACTAGACCAATTGGCGCGATTTCTCTTCTTTCCCTAAGTCTATCGTGCAAACGTTAATTAATTCAAATCCCTTACTGTCACTTAGGTTAGAATTAATTAGTCACGCCTAGACCCTTGTTACCTAGCGATTGAGGCAATTATACGTCCTAATCTTTAACGGTAAAACATGCATAAGGACTCGGGCGTCACTCCTAATCAGTCATACACGTTCTTGGGATGCAAACAAAGGAAGAACATGCAAGAAATATACAATTACAAGCTGGAAAATTTCATACAAACCCTCACTAAGCATCAAGAATACCCCTAAACTTGAATTAGAGCACTTACCTAAGCTCCCCGTTGTGCAAATCAAGAGAAATTATAAATGTTGAAGCTTTATTGATAAGAAAATGGAAGAAAATGGCGTTTGGAGCTCCCACCCGAGCTTAAAACAATGGTGGAAATCGAAAATGGGAAGAAGAATGCGGCTAAAAATCAGAAAAGAAGGCCTTATAGCCGTCGGAGCGTCGAGACGCTAGGGCAGCGTCTCGACGCTGTGCCCTAAGTTGGCAGCGCGCACGCGCGGGGTAGCTGTTACCTCTCCAAAAGTGCATTATTTAGGGCTTTAATTACCTTTAAATCATGTACATTCTTGAGTGTTTTTGTTAGAAGTTAGCTTAATGTGTGCCTAAATGTGAGAATTTGAGAAATGATGCTAAAATAGGACTTATTTGGAAAAGGAACAAAAAAGGATGTAAAATGATGTAAAAAGAGCCAAAATGTACATTGTAGGAAACATTGCGGAAACATTGCTGAAACCGCAACAGAGCATTGCGACCCTTGATAACTCTATTTTGGAGCTATTATTCACTTCCTAATTCTAGTTAAATTCCGCATTTAATTTGTTAATATGTCTCATTTATAGGAGATTTGCGGTGAAGAGCTCATGCGTCCATTGGACTCGTTTTGAAGCTAAAAGCGGTGTTTTAACGCCCCGGGAATGCATCGGGAAAAGGGCAAGCTGATCCAAGAAGAACCAGACCAAAATTGCCTAGGAGAGGCAATTCTCCAGCCCAAACCCGAGAGCAAGCGTCGAGCAGACAGCGTCGAGACGCTTGCTCAACGCTGCCTGACGTCGAGACCCTGCTGCGGCGTCAAGACGCTTCGAGGGGCGCGCGCGCAGGAAATTATCGGGCCAGCGTCGAGACGCTCGCCCAGCGTCTCGACGCCATCGCGAGGCGCGCACGGAATCATTAGGTCGCAGCGTCGCGACGCTGTCCCAGCGTCTCGACGCTCCGACGGATTTAAAATGCTGAAAGACGATTTTTCAGCAGCCAACTTGGAACTTCATCCTCTCGGTTTTCTTCTATTTTTTAGCCTTGCTCCGCCATTTGTGGCCTAGTTGTGGAGCTTTTCTTTTTAATGACGTTGGAGATTATGTCTAAGGCGTTCGTTGGAGCGTTTGTGAAGATCCGCCCCATGGTCGGCTAAGGTACTGTGAACGGTTTGGGGTAATTTAAGGGATTATTTGTTAGGCTTCTCCATTTTGATAATACATGCTTTAAATTATGATTTGGTTTCTGATATTGTATGCATTTGTTGTTCTTCCTTAATCCCATGCATGTGTTAGATTTCGCCGACGGACAATCGAGTTTTCTAGCATATGTTAGAGTTAAAGAGTAGCGATGCCGTGCCTCTCACTATTCGCCTAGTAACACAGAACAATGAAATAAATTGGAGTATCGAGTCATGCATGATAATTGTTGGGTACTTCAGCGTTGGCGGGTAGCCAGTTAGCAATTTGATTACGTGGTCGAATGTCCGTCGCGGTATGCTAGTGACTGTTTAGAGTCAACTTGGGGTTGATCACTCTAATGAAACTTTAAACAATGTTTAATTAGATCTTTTGATTTAGTTAATTGCTATGGAGCCGGTTACACAAGGGGGTTCCCAGGTAACCGACCGCATGTATGGCAATTAGATAACCATAGATTTGAATTAGATGATAAATGGTAGAATGTCTAGCAAAGAAATCCCGAAAATCCCCGAACCGTACACTCGTGAATCTCTTTCTCTTTAAATTCCTTCCGTTAGCATTTTAATTATTCTCAGTGCATAATAAAAACCCCCGTTTACCAAAACTCAATCAATCAGCCAATTAAATTCTCGAACCTTAATTTCAATCATACTGAGACCTTCTCTGTGGATCGACCCTGTTACCACTAGCTGCAAAGCTTTTGTTAATAGGTATATAAATTGTATTTTGGCAAGCCTCGACAGCTTGATATTTAGGGAGGATATTCAAAATCCGTCCCACCAAAATTGGCGCCGCTGCCGGGGAAGGCATGGTTTGATTGAAGTTATGTTTGATTTTGATTTTGGTTGATTTGTTGTGTGCTGAAAATTTTTTGCATGTTTAAAATTTTTGTTGTTGTATGACCCGTTCTTCTGAGTTTAGTGGATTACAGTTTATACCTGAGATTGAAAGAGAAGAGCGACGGTTGAGAAAAGAGGCCCGGGAGGGGCGAAGATTGTTTGAGGAAGAAGGCAATCCCTTGTTTGGCGAGGAGATGGCACAAGGAGAAGTGCCAAGGACGTTGAAGCAGCTGGCAGCGCCAGATCTGAACTTGCAGCCTCTGTACATTAACTACCCCGTGGTAGCAGGTAATTTTGAGCTGAAATCTGGATTAATTCACCAATTACCTTCCTTTCATGGCAATGCAGGTGAGGATGCGAACAAGCACCTGATGGAATTTCACTGTGTATGTTCGGAGATGAAGCCCCCAGGTGTAACGGAGGAGCAGCTGAATTTAAGGGCATTCCCCTTCACGCTTAAGGACAAAGCCAAGGACTGGCTTTATTATTTGCCCTCCGGTTCGATAACGACGTGGCAGGACATGAAGAAGGTCTTCTTGGAGAAATATTTCCCTGCGTCCCTTGCCACGACTCAGAGGAAGAGAATTTATGGGATCACTCAGGATGTTGGTGAATCCCTGCATGAATACTGGGAACGCTTTGGGCGCCTGTGCGCAAGCTTCCCGCATCATCAAATTGCCGATCAGCTCCTAATCCAGTATTTCTATGAGGGCATGACGCCTCATGATCGACAGATGATCGATGCCGCGAGTGGTGGGGCGTTGATTGACAACACCCCGGTTGAGGCCAAACAGTTAATTGCAAACATGGCGGCCAACTCGCAGCAGTTCGGTATTCACGGGCAGGGGCAAGTTCACAGCGTGGCCCAGAGTCACGAGATGTCTGAAATGAAGGCCCAGGTGACCGAGATTGGAAATTTACTGAAGAAATTTGTCGGAGGTAGCCGAGAGGAGGAGGTCAACTGTTACGTCTCCAAAAGTGACTATTTTAGGACTTATTTGTGATAGAAAGTTGTGCATTCGTAAGTGTTTTTGGTAGGATTTAGCTTGAACTTGTGCTTATATATGAGAATTAGAAGAATGAAGCTAAATTATGACTTATATGCAAAAGGAAAGAAAAAGAACCAAAAACGAAGTTAAAGGATTGAAAATTGCACATTGCTGAAGCATTGCGGAAACATTGCTAAAACCGCAATGTTTTAAGTGAAATCCGTAAGTTGTCTAACCAATTTCTGTTTTGTTCCGATCTTTCAGGGGCCAATTCTTTCTCCTGCTGCCACATAGAGGAACAACGTTGAGAATGGATGGTTCTCCTTGACCCAATCGTACCTGCAGAACACTATAAAAGGGGGTCAAGATGGAAGGTTGAAACACACTCGAAAGGCGTAGACTTCCAGTTCAACGCAGTCTTTTCTACTCTCTTTCTCTCTTCCGTCTGTGGGTTTGAAAGGATCAGCTGTTGGAGTCGACAATCTGATAGGAAGGAGAGAAGATTCATCTTCTCTTCTGATTAGATTCATCCAAGCAAGGCTTTCTTTCTTCCTTCAGCCGAGGCGTTCGCAACGAGAAGATCACGCACGGATTTAACTGCTTTCTGCTTTAGCTTTCTATTTCCTTTGCTGTTTGTGTCATTTCCCTTTCGTTAGTTACTCTACTTCATTTCGTTGCTTTCTGTTTTACTTTAGTTATTCAAGACTGTCATTCGTTTAGTTCAAACTTTAGTTAATCGAAGCATTATTTCGTCAATTCACAAGCTCTTCATCTCGTCTGTTCACTGTCTTTAGCTTCTGTTTTGTCTTTAATATTCTACTTAGCATGTCGTCTCCATCTATACTTCCCATTCCATCTTCATCCATGAGTAACTAAGTCACATAAGGGCAGGCTAATGACAAGTCTATAGGGTAGAAATACGTGAATCAAGCATGTAGGATAGCTCTCGAATGCATTGAATGTATGTAAGCTTCATCCCACGGGCAATTTCGATTGGCCATCCATTTTGTCCAAAGAACTCCTAACCTCTGGAAGGAGTAAGAGTTCAGAGTCATACATCCATGCTAGCCTCTCAAGGTAGCCAGAAAACGACCTAGGAATAGGCGTTTTCCTAGTACAAACCAATACTCGCTGTTATAAAAAGATGCTTAAGACCTTACTTGGACATGAGTAAACTAAAGGATCTAATGCATGAAATCGGAAGATACATGAGAATGAGTTAGTTTGATGCATGATGAGTTGATCTAATGCTTGAGAATCGTGTGAAAAAGCCTATAGAGGAGTCGTTAGTAGCCCTTGTTTCCACACTTTACACATAATTCGCTGTTAAGAACATTGCTAAATAATTGCTGTTTCCGCAATTCCTTTAGTTGGAATTTTGCCTTAGTCATTTTTCTCTTCGTTTGTTATTCTCTTCTCTTTACATTCAAGTTTATTATTTACTTACACTTGTTTATGCTTCCATCATTTACACATTCCTTAGTAATTAGGCACCTTAAAACCAAATCTACCCCATTTAGTCCACCCATTCTCACTTAACAAATCACTTCGTAAGTAACTAAGAATAAATCTCTGTGGGAAATCGAATGAAAAAATACTTATTACTTGCTACAAGATCATGTATGCTTGCATGTTCTGAGTGCTCTACCATTGCATATTTATTTCAAACATTGAGCACGCAACAAGTTTTTGGCGCCGCTGCCGGGGATTTAGTTTAGTGAAAACGAAGTTTGTTAAGTTAGAAACACCAAGTTCAATATCTATTGGAACTGATCTATTCTCATTTCTTTTTGCAGGTACCATTGGGTTAGTTTATGAATGAGCATTCAAGTAGCGATCTAGAGTTCAACCCTGAGCCTGAAAGATTACTTAGGGCCAGAAACAGAGCCAAGAAACGTCTCTTCAAACAACCCTCTATACCTCCAAACCTTGTTGACTCTGCTGAGTCATCACAATCCCATCAAATAGAAATGGATAGAACAGTACCAAATCTAGCACCTACCATTCGCAACCCCATCGAAATAGCGAATGACAAGGATAGTGCCATTCTCTCCTACCTAGTTCCCATGCCTGGGGAGCTAAACCCAAGCATTATACGCCCTGAAATTACTGCCAACTCATTCGAGTTAAAGCCAGTAATGTTCCAAATGTTGTCCACTGTGGGACAATTCTTTGGAGTGGAAAATGAGGACCCCCACAACCATCTAAGAAACTTCCTACGAGTTAGTGATACCTTCCTTATCCCTGGAGTTTCCCAAGAAGCTTTGAGGCTTTACCTCTTCCCTTACTCATTAAGAGATAAAGCCAAAACGTGGTTAAACTCATTACCTTCCGGATCAGTTGTCAATTGGACAGATCTGGCTGAAAAATTCCTAGTCAAATATTTCCCACCTGATAGGAATTCAAACTTTCGTGATGACATTATTAAATTCAAACAAGCTGAAAATGAGTCTCTTCACGAAGCTTGGACAAGGTTCAAGGACCTTCTGCTTAAATGTCCGCACCATGGCATCCCATGGTGTATTCAAATAGAAGTCTTTTTCAAAGGATGCAACTCCAGCACAAGGCAAGTGCTGAATTCGTCAGCTGGTGGTTCCATGCTTTCTAAAAGCTATAATGAAGCCTATGAGATCCTGGAGAAGATCTCAGCCTCTCACTGCAGGTGGTCAGATGATCCAGTAGAGCCAAGTAGAGCTCAAGACAAGGATGCTCTCAGTGCAATGAGCAACCAAATAAACGCCCTGACCAACCTAGTCAAACAAATGGCTCAAACCAATCTCCAATCCAGTGTCAACACCGCAGCAGCCATCTCAATGGGCGCACAAACGAGTCAAGGTGAGACACTGATCTGTGGATTCTGTGGGGAAGGGCACCTGTATGAATACTGCCCTGGGAATCCAGCCTCAGTCTGCTATGTTGGAAGCCAACAGCAGCCTAGGAACAACCCCTATTCTAACACTTACAATCCTGGTTGGAGGAACCACCCAAATCTTTCTTGGGGTGGCCAACAAAACACTAACCAAGCTCAAAACCAACCAAGACCGAGTGGAACACCTGGTTTCACTCCCCAAAATAACCAATCCATGTATCAAAAACCATATAACCAACCAATAGGATCATCTGTAGAAAACCTACTTAAGGAGTACATTGCAAAGAATGATGCCACTCTACAAAGTCAGCAAGCTACCCTTAGGAGCCTAGAGAACCAAATAGGGCAATTAGCCAATGAATTGAAAAGTAGGCCCCAAGGTAGACTACCTGCTGACACTGAGGTACCTAGAAGGGATGGAAAGGAGCAGGTTCAAGCAATTGAACTTCGCAGTGGAAGACCATTGGTGAGCAACACTAGAGAAACACCAAAGAGAGTAGAGAATGAAGAGTCTAGTGCTCCACTGGATTCTCTGCCAAACCAGGGTCAACCACCAACAAGCACATCAAGGGTGAGGCTGGAACCTATCATAGAGGAACCAGAAGAAATTCCAAGGCCTCCACCTGTCCTGAGGCGACCTGAAGTACCTACATATGTGCCACCACCTCCATTCCCTAGAAGGCTGAAGAAAAAACAAGAACAGGAAGTGCACTTTAATAAATTTTTAGAAATTCTAAAGCAAGTGCATGTTAATATCCCGTTTGTAGAGGTTTTGCAATCTATGCCTTCTTATGTTAAGTTTTTGAAGGATATAATTACTAACAAGAAAATTATTGGTGAATTTGAAACAGTGAATCTCACTGAGGAGTGCAGTGCTATACTCCAGAACAAGCTACCAAAGAAGGAGAAGGATCCTGGTTCCTTCACCTTGCTAGTGGAGTTGGGAGGCAAGCACGTGGGCAGAGCTCTTTGTGACCTGGGAGCCAGCATAAATCTCATGCCCCTATCACTATTCCGTCAGCTTGGAATAGGGGAAGCACGTCCTACCACTGTCACCTTGCAGTTGGCAGACAAATCCATAGCCTACCCTGAGGGTAAGATAGAGGATATTCTTGTCAAGGTTGACAAGTTCATTTTTCTTGCAGACTTCATCATTCTGGATTATGAAGCAGACAAGGAGGTCCCCATCCTATTAGGCAGACCATTTCTAGCCACAGGTAGGGCCTTGATCGATGTCCAGAAAGGTGAGCTCACCATGAGGGTTCATGATGAGGAGGTTAAGTTTAGTGTCTTTAAAGCTCTAAGGTATCCTTCTGACTCTGAATCTTGTGCAAGTATGGACGTAGTAGATTCACTAATGGAAGAACAGCTTGAGCATGATATACTGATTAAGCATGCCAATGATTATGTACAATTAGATGTAACTGACTTAAATATTTCTGAAATAATGGATATACATATGGATAAACCTCAGCATGTTTGTATGACTAGTGACTTGACTGAAAGATCCATGAATCCATTGAAACCATCCATTGAGCATCCACCTATCTTAGAATTAAAACCACTGCCTGATCATCTTAAGTATGCATATCTAGGAAAGGATGATACTTTGCCTATTATTATTTCGTCCAAATTGAGTGAAAAGCATGAAATTGAGCTGATATTACTGCTTAAGCAACATAAGAAAGCTATTGCATGGACGATTGCTGACATTAGAGGTATTAGCCCTTCTTACTGCATGCATAAGATAATATTGGAAGAAGAACATACACCCCGAGTAGATCACCAACGTAGGTTGAACCCCTCCATGAAGAAGGTAGTTAAAAAAGAGATAATCAAATGGTTAGATGCAGGTGTAATCTTCCCTATAGCCAACAGTCAGTGGGTGAGTCCAATTCAATGTGTACCTAAGAAAGGGGGGATGACTGTAGTAGTGAATGAGAGCAATGAACTGATTCCAACTAGAACTATTACAGGATGGAGAGTCTGTATGGACTAAATTGAATAAAGAAACAAAAAAAGATCACTTCCCTTTACCATTTATAGATCAGATGTTAGATAGGATAGCTGGTAGAGCTTATTACTGCTCTCTAGATGGTTATTCTGGATATAACCAAATCACCATAGACCCTGTGGACCAGGAGAAAACAACCTTTACATGTCCCTTTGGAACATTTGCTTTTCGCAGAATGCCTTTTGGCTTATGCAATGCACCAACAACATTCCAAAGGTGCATGTTGGCTATTTTCTCTGACTTAGATGAATCCATGATAGAGATATTTATGGATGACTTCTCAGTCTTTGGTGATTCTTTTACAAACTGTTTAGAGAACTTAGGACAAGTCCTAGCTAGGTGTGAGGAGACCAACCTAGTCCTTAATTGGGAGAAATGCCACTTTATGGTGGAAGAAGGGATAGTCCTAGGTCATAGAGTGTCTAGAGCAGAAGTAGAGGTCGATAGGGCCAAGATTGAAATAATAGAGAAGCTAGTGGAACCTCAGAATGTAAAAGCTATTAGAAGTTTCCTAGGACACGCAGGTTTCTATAAAAGGTTCATTAAGAACTTCTCCAAGATCTCCAAGCCTTTGTGTGAGCTTCTAGAGCTGAATAAGCCATTTGTCTTCTCAAAAGAATGTTTCTTAGCCTGGACAACCCTTAAGGAAGCATTAGTCAAAGCACCTATTATAGTAGGACCAAATTGGGACCTACCATTTGAGATGTTGTGTGATGCGAGTGACTATGCAGTAGGAGTTATGCTAGGACAAAAGATTGACAAACTAACACATCCTGTATACTATGCGAGTAAGACACTGAATGAGGCACAATGTAATTACACAACCACGGAAAAGGAAATGCTAGCTGTAGTATTTGCCTGCGAGAAGTTTAGGAATTACATTGTAGGAACTAGAACAATCGTGTACACTGATCACTCTGCACTTAAATACCTTATGAGGAAGGCTGATGCTAAGCCTAGGTTAATTAGATGGGTATTGTTGCTGCAAGAGTTTGATCTAGACATTAGAGATAAGAAAGGATGCGAAAATGTCGTTGCGGATCATCTTTCTAGATTGCGGCATAATTGCGATAAAATTGCGGAGACCGCAATTTCTGATGCCTTTATCGATGAGCATGTCTTTGTGTTAGCACATCGCTATAACGATGAGGAACCTTGGTTTGCTGATATTGCTAACTTCCTTGCCTCGCAGGTACTACCAACTTTCAAGGGAGGACAAGAAAAGAAGAGGTTTCTATATGAAGCTAGGAAGTTCATCTGGGACGATCCTACACTTTACAAGACATGTGCAGATGGTTTGCTGAGGAAGTGTGTGTCAGCTGCTGAAGCGAAGTCTGTGCTGCAGCACTGCCATACATCTCCCTATGGTGGACACTTTGGTGGCCAAAGAACAGCTGCAAAGGTGTTCCAGAATGGCTACTATTGGCCCACGATTTTCAAAGATGCCCACGACCATGCACACAGCTGCAATGAATGCCAGAGAACAGGTAACCTTAGTCGGAAGGATGAGATGCCTCTCACTTACATCTTAGAGTTGGAGCTCTTTGATGTGTGGGGCATTGACTTCATGAGACCATTTCCCCCATCAGCAGGTAACCTTTACATACTTGTAGTTGTAGACTATGTATCTAAATGGGTAGAAGTGATAACTCCATTTTGGAGCTATTAAATACTTCCTAATTATAGCTTAAGTCCGCTTTTAATTGGTTAATATATCTCATTTGTAGGAGAAATGCGACAAAGAGCTCGTGCGTCCGTTGGGCCCGTTCGAGTGCTTAAAGTGGAGTTTTAATACCCCGGGAGTGCGTCGGGAAAGGGGAAGTTGTTCCGTGAAGAAACGGGCCAAAACTGCCTAGGAGAGGCAAAGTTCCAGCCCCCAAACCCGAGAGCCAGCGTAGAGCTATAGCGTCGAGACGCTGACTCGACGCTGGAAAAACCCGAGAGCAAGCGTCGAGTGATAGCGTCGAGACGCTAGCTCGACGCTGCCCTGGCGTCGAGACTCTGCTTGGCGTCGAGA
The DNA here is from genome assembly GCA_028017165.1 of Herpetospermum pedunculosum. NCBI lineage: Eukaryota > Viridiplantae > Streptophyta > Magnoliopsida > Cucurbitales > Cucurbitaceae > Herpetospermum > Herpetospermum pedunculosum. The sequence goes on from CM051522.1 coordinate 38,930,103, forward strand.
CGCTTCGGAGGAGGCGCGCGCAGGAAAATCATCGGGGCAGCGTCGCGACGCTGACCCAGCGTCGCGACGCCATCGAAGGCGCGCGCGGAAAACTTAGGGCACGGCGTCGAGACGCTGGCCTAGCGTCTCGACGCTACGACGACTGCAGCTTCTGTTTAAAGACGATTTCTGCACATTTTTGAGGGAGTTCTTCACCATTTTTTGTGTTCTTCATCTCCTTCTTCCTCTAGATTTCTCTATTTTCCGTTGAGCTCCGCCATTGTTGGCATGCTAGTGAGCTCCTCTTCCTTTGTAATAAGTTGATGACACTTTCCATGGCCGTGGTTGGAGCGGATTTGACAAACCGCGCCATGAGCGGCTAAGGTAAGGGTGAACGGTTTGGGAATAGTTTAGGGGATTTTTGCTAGCGATTTTGGTTTTGATAATTTACGCTTAGATTATGCATATTGGTTTCTGTTTATTTGCATTTGTCTTTCTTGCTTAATCCAACGCGCATGTTTGATTCCTACGATTGACACTCGAGTCGTCTTGCATGTGTGTATGTTAAAGAGTAGCGATGCCGTGCCTCTCACTGCTCGACTAAGTAACACAGGAAGATAAAATTAAATCGAAGTATCGAGTTGTGTAGGATAGTTGTTGATTGCATACAGCGTTTGCGGGCAATCTACTAGCAATTAGAATTCACGCTTGAATGTTCGTCGCGGTTAGCTAGTGACTGTCTAGATTTATCTTAGGGCTGATCACCTTAATGTAATTCTGGATAACGTATAATTGGAACTGTGTGGTCTGATTAAAATCCATGGAGTCGGCTACTTTGGGGCTTCTCTGGTAGTCGTCCGCGTGTACAATAAACTGAATACCATGAATTTTGCATTAAATGATGAACCGAAATTGGCTAGCAAATAATCCCGAAACTCCCAAACCGTGCACACGTTTTCTGCTTGTTATTCTTTCTTCCGTTAGCACTTTATTCTTACTTCCCTTGCATGTTAAAAATCCCCCCGTTACCAAACCAATCAATTAATTAAATCCCAATTTTAATAGTGATTTTGGTCATACCTATTCCTTGGATCGACCCTGTTACCACTGGCTGCAAAGCCTTGGTCATAGGCTTATAAATTACATTTTGGCAAGCCTCGACAGCTTGAGTTTATAGCGATAGTCCAAAAATATCGTTACCAAGAAGCCATAGCATGTCCAACAAATGATGCCAAAACAGTCATTAAGTTCCTTAATAGACATATCTTTACTAGGTTTGGTACACCTCGTGCGATAATTAGTGATGAAGGGACACACTTTATTAATAAAGCTATGGAAAAAGTGTTGGCTAAATACAATGTTAGACATAGAGTAGCCACCCCTTATCACCCACATTCGAATGGACAAGCTGAAATATCAAACAGGGAGATTAAAAACATACTCGAAAAAGTGGTCAAACCCAATAGAAAAGATTGGTCGTTTAAGTTAGAGGATGCACTTTGGGCATATAGGACTGCATATAAGACACCCCTAGGTATGTCTCCTTACAGACTTGTGTATGGCAAAGCATGTCACTTACCATTCGAATTGGAAATCAAAGCATTTTGGGCCTTAAAAGAGCTGAATTATTGCGTGACCGATGCGGGAACATTGCGGTCTCAGCAATTACATGAGCTTGATGAGCTGAGACATATGTCCTATGAAAATGCCAAAATGTATAAGGAAAAAACTAAAATTTGGCATGACAGTAGACTTAGGATTAAGGACTTTAAGAAAGGCCAACATGTCTTGTTATTTAACTCAAGGTTGAGATTATTTCCAGGCAAACTTAAGTCCAGATGGTCAGGTCCTTTCATTATAACTAATGTGTTTGTTCATGGTGCAATTGAGATTAGGAACCTGCAGCACGGGCAACCGTTCATGGTCAATGGTGCACGTTTGAAGCACTACTACGAGGAAGGAGATGTGAAGACACTCTCGGCCTTCCTTTTATCTGAAGCTTGAAAATAAAACCGAGAGGGGACGAGTGATTACTGTGCTCGTCCATACGAGGCTATGCCTTAGTTTTTTTTTTGTCGTTTTGGATTTCTTCGGTTTTGTTTTTGTATATTTAGGGGTGATTTTTATTACGAATTTGATGTTAATTTTGTATGTTTTAATAGGGGATCAAAAGAGGAAATCAAGGAGATGAATCAAGGGTAAAGAATCGGGGAAGAAATCGGGCCGAATCAAAGATTGAGTTGTGAGAATCTTGGGATTTAAATCAAGAAAATCTCCAACGACCATTTAATTGCGGTGGATTTGCTGAAACCGCAACAGAAATAGCCGTTGGGATTCACTTGATTACAAATAGCCGTTAAAACAGCCGTGGCCCGTACGCTTCCTTCATTCGTTGGACTTCAAGAAATCTATCTTCTTCTTCCTCTGCAATTCCTATTTTCAGATCTCTCCGATTCGACAATGGTGCTTACACGAGCTGAGCGATCTGCTTCCAAGAAGAAGGCAACTGACGCAGAGGCAGCTGCGAGAGAGGCACTACTTGCCTTGGCAGATGCCGAAGCTGCGCAACCCGTACGGCCATCCAAGCTTTCTGTACGCAAGAAGAAGTGGAAGGTGGTGACCGAAATCCCTGCTGGTCCATCTGAACCAGTAGGTACGCCCAAGAAGAGAAAATGGAAGATGGCAGTCGGGGACGCACCGATCAAGGAAAAGACTCCCACCGTGGAGAGTCAGGGAAGTGGCCGTCCATCCTACGAGACGGCCAGACAAAGCCCCGAGCCATCTCCATCTCCACAGAGCCCTGCGCTATCTCCACCTCCACAAAGCCCTGAGGCATCGCCATCTTCGCAGACACCAGAGCCTGACGCCCCGAGTGAAGAACATCAAGAATCAGGGCCGGGCGAAGAGACGGCTGAGGAAGATGAAGTCTTCTCTCCTTTGAGGGAAGTCAGCCCTGATAGCCCAGCAAGGGGGGAGACGCAATGGATGAGACGTTGGGGGACTGCCTCCAGCAGATCACCACCAGGGCACGACTGAGGAAGAAAGCGCCCAAGGTTGTAAAGGCCAAACGACCAAAAGCTTCAAAAAGATCCAAGAAGAAGAAGGTCAGTAGTGAGCCTTCTTTGAAGAGGCTGAAGGTCGAGGCTGCTGAGTCGGCCAAGGCACGGGATAAGGGGAAAGCCAAATTGTACCCCGAAGACGAACCTCAAGCTGTGAGGTATGTATCTTCAGATGCTGAATCACGGGGCACTGAACTGAGAAAAAGAGACCTACTCCATGAGAAGGGGTTTCTTGATGCATTGGCAGACCTGCCGCAATTCTTGCGTGCAGGGATCACCAACCACGGCTGGGAAGAGCTGTGCAGACCGCCCATCCCTGCCTACTCCAGCATGGTGTACGACTTCTATGCAAATCTGACGCACCCCGAGGATGGTCTGTCCATGGTGAGGGGAATTGAGGTGGATTTTTCAGCCAAGGCTATTAATGAAGCCTATGGCCTCAAGGGGCAGAAGTATACCGACTACGCAAGGATCATCGACGCACCAACTGAGGCTGTCCTGGAAGAAGCACTGCGCATCATAGGCCAACCTGAGGCGGCGTGGACAATCTCACGTAATGGGAAGCACACTCTGATGAGTGCGACCCTTACGACCAAGGCAGCCGTATGGTTCTCCTTCGTGCGTAGGCGTCTGTCCCCGGTAACCCACGAGACCACCATAAATCAGGGGAGATCGTTGCTGGTGTATGCGATCATGAGGGGCCTCACTATAGATGTTGGTGAGGTCATTGCAGCCTCAATAGCCGACTGTGCCAAGAAAGGTAAGGGCCCTCTTTTCTTTCCAAACACCATCACTAAGCTTTGTTTACGTGCAGGTGTACCAATCGAGAGGTTGGAGAGGCAGCTGGCCTACACGGGTCATCTGGAGCTGCCTACAGGCCTGAGGATGCGTAGGAAGGGGAACATGAAGTTTGAGCTAGATGGCCTGGCTGCAGCTCAATCTCTTTCCATGGCTTGCTTGATGGATCTCCAGCGCAAGTTGGCGCAATGGGCCGAGTATGCTCAGGCGAGGGACAAGGACGTGGCTGATCAGTTGGGCTGCATCTTCCCTGCCTTCCCCACTGATCTACTGAAGCCATGGACGCCTCCAAGAGCACGGAGGGATGATGATGAGGATGTTTGAGTGCCAGTCTGAAGGGCACTCGAGGGAGTACTTCTGTTCCCTCTTAAAGATAAAAAAAAAAAATCAAACTGCTTTTCGTTAAACTGTGTGAATCCTGTTATTTTGAATCAATATTTGATCTGTTTTTAGTTCTTTCTTTTGGTTGTTTAGGATAGTTTAGTATAGATAGATGGTATCTGAATAGGTAGGTTGTTTTAGTTTCCTTTTTGTATAGCTGTGATGACTGGAAATAGCATGCAAAAGGGGCTGCTTACTGATATATATGCCCTGCGGGTTCATTGCGAAATTATTGCGGACTCCGCAATTTATGTTAGTTATCGCATGCTTTTGACTGATTGTTAGATAGGCTGGTTCTGGTTCAATTTTGTTTTCTTGCTGCTTTCTTGACTTCCATATATGATCTATCTATAAGCATGCTGGATGAGTGTCTTAGGACACCTTTGATAGTTTAATTTAGCTTCCTTAAGTTGCTCAGCATGCATATCTTTAAGTCCTTAGCATACTGTTTTACAAGTTTCTGCTGCTGTGTTATTTGCTTTGAGATTGTTCTCTCTATGCCTATGTCTTTTAGATTCTCTTTGTTTTGCCCAAGACTAGATGCTTCTAGGACAAGTTTGGGGGTGTGCCACCTCAGACTCTCATTGGGGACAATGAGAAGTTTAAGTTTGGGGGAGGCCACCCTAGGCCTAGGAACATTCCTCTCTCCCTTTAGACATAAGCATTCTTCTTCTCCTTTGCAAAAATGATGAACTGAAAAAAAAAATGAAAAAAAGAATAAAAGAGGTGTCTCTCTTAAGGTTGCTCAGTAATCAGTGCCATGTGTGTAACCCACAAGTGGCATTGCATCAAAAGGCAACCAAAGGAGAGGCCCCCAAAGAAAGAAAGAAAAAGAAAAAAAAACTAAGGAAGAAGAATGTATGCCTAGGAGTTGCAGCTTTGTGCTTAGATGTCCTATGTGAATGTACTCTGATCCTCAATTAGCTAAGCACAAGGTTGTAGCTTGTAGGTTTGTTTAGGGAGATGAATGTATATCCAATGTAGTGATGCCAGGGTTTAGGTTGTTCTATGAATGTACTACTGTTACTGGTTTATACTAAGACTGGCATGACTCTAAGGAATCCTAGGTAGCTCAAAAGAAAAACATTAGAAGCATGTACTGAGTCTGGGGTAAAGCTAGGTAGAATTTGAAACCTTAGGGATAGATGCACAATGAACTTAATGACAAAAGCAAATAGATCAGTTGTGGGGAGTTAATGAAACAGTAGGATCATAAGGCGAGAGAAGTCAGAAGAAGCAAAATGAGAAGTTAGTTTTAAACTTAGAAGTGTGTCACAGGACTGCATTGCTATAGATAGGGAACTTAGGGGAGTCAGCAAGTGGTTAGAGAGGTTAAACAGTAGCCTAGATAAAGTCCTGATATTGCTCGAGGACGAGCAAAACCTTAAGTTTGGGGGTGTGTTACGTCTCCAAAAGTGACTATTTTAGGACTTATTTGTGATAGAAAGTTGTGCATTCGTAAGTGTTTTTGGTAGGATTTAGCTTGAACTTGTGCTTATATATGAGAATTAGAAGAATGAAGCTAAATTAGGACTTATATGCAAAAGGAAAGAAAAAGAACCAAAAACGAAGTTAAAGGATTGAAAATTGCACATTGCTGAAGCATTGCGGAAACATTGCTAAAACCGCAATGTTTTAAGTGAAATCCGTAAGTTGTCTAACCAATTTATGTTTTGTTCCGATCTTTCAGGGGCCAATTCTTTCTCCTGCTGCCACATAGAGTTACGACGTTGAGAATGGATGGTTCTCCTTGACCCAATCGTACCTGCAGAACACTATAAAAGGGGGTCAAGATGGAAGGTTGAAACACACTCGAAAGGCGTAGACTTCCAGTTCAACGCAGTCTTTTCTACTCTCTTTCTCTCTTCCGTCTGTGGGTTTGAAAGGATCAGCTGTTGGAGTCGACAATCTGATAGGAAGGAGAGAAGATTCATCTTCTCTTCTGATTAGATTCATCCAAGCAAGGCTTTCTTTCTTCCTTCAGCCGAGGCGTTCGCAACGAGAAGATCACGCACGGATTTAACTGCTTTCTGCTTTAGCTTTCTATTTCCTTTGCTGTTTGTGTCATTTCCCTTTCGTTAGTTACTCTACTTCATTTCGTTGCTTTCTGTTTTACTTTAGTTATTCAAGGCTGTCATTCGTTTAGTTCAAACTTTAGTTAATCGAAGCATTATTTCGTCAATTCACAAGCTCTTCATCTCGTCTGTTCACTGTCTTTAGCTTCTGTTTTGTCTTTAATATTCTACTTAGCATGTCGTCTCCATCTATACTTCCCATTCCATCTTCATCCATGAGTAACTAAGTCACATAAGGGCAGGCTAATGACAAGTCTATAGGGTAGAAATACGTGAATCAAGCATGTAGGATAGCTCTCGAATGCATTGAATGTATGTAAGCTTCATCCCACGGGCAATTTCGATTGGCCATCCATTTTGTCCAAAGAACTCCTAACCTCTGGAAGGAGTAAGAGTTCAGAGTCATACATCCATGCTAGTCTCTCAAGGTAGCCAGAAAACGACCTAGGAATAGGCGTTTTCCTAGTACAAACCAATACTCGCTGTTATAAAAAGATGCTTAAGACCTTACTTGGACATGAGTAAACTAAAGAATCTAATGCATGAAATCGGAAGATACATGAGAATGAGTTAGTTTGATGCATGATGAGTTGATCTAATGCTTGAGAATCGTGTGAAAAAGCCTATAGAGGAGTCGTTAGTAGCCCTTGTTTCCACACTTTACACATAATTCGCTGTTAAGAACATTGCTAAATAATTGTTGTTTCCGCAATTCCTTTAGTTGGAATTTTGCCTTAGTCATTTTTCTCTTCGTTTGTTATTCTCTTCTCTTTACATTCAAGTTTATTATTTACTTACACTTGTTTATGCTTCCATCATTTACACATTCCTTAGTAATTAGGCACCTTAAAACCAAATCTACCCCATTTAGTCCACCCATTCTCACTTAACAAATCACTTCGTAAGTAACTAAGAATAAATCTCTGTGGGAAATCGAATGAAAAAATACTTATTACTTGCTACAAGATCATGTATGCTTGCATGTTTTGAGTGCTCTACCATTGCATATTTATTTCAAACATTGAGCACGCAACATCAACGCAATCGGGGGATATGCTTCCAACCCAAGGAAGTATGATCCCTACTCGAACACATACAACCCCGGTTGGTGTGACCATCCCAATTTGAGTTATGGGAATAGAGAGGGACAACAATGCTTCCAAGGCCAGTCTTATGATAGACCTGCCAATTCTACCCAAGCTCAAGCCTTGAGCTCCTCCAGCTCGTTGGAAGAGATGGTTCAGACCATCGTGACATCGACAAGCCAATTCCAAAAAGAAGCTCGAGAAGAGCTAAACTCACACAAAGCAGAGCTGCAAAATCTGAACAAGCAGCTGACGCAAATGGCGGTGTCGATAACCAAGATTGAGAGCAAGAGCTCTGGGAAGCTTCCTTCCCAAACCACTGTGAACTCATGTGAGAACGTGAGCTCAATCCAGCTAAGGAGTGGGAAATCAGTTCCCTCCAGAGCCGCGAAGGAAGCAGAGGACAGTTTGAATGAGTCCCCCCCGATTGCTCTTCAGAATCTGAATGATGAGAAAAAAGAGAAGATTGTGCAAGAGAAGGTTGCCAAAGCACCCTTCCCCAGTAGGCTTGCAAAGCCTGCTCCGGTAAACGAAGACGAGGAGGTCCTGAGAACCTTCCAGAAGGTGATGGTAAACATACCGCTTCTTGAGGCAGTGAGTCAAGTGCCGAAATATGCCAAGTTCCTCAAGAGTTGGTGCACAAGCAAGAGAATGTCGAGAAAGAGTGATGAGAAGAAGAAAGAAATTGTCTCTGCAATTTTCTAAGGTACACTTCCACCAAAGTGCGTCGATCCTGGTATGTTTACTATCCCATGCACTATTGGTACTAAACTTATTGAAAATGCCATGTTAGATCTCGGTGCCTCAATTAATGTCATGTCTTTTGATGTGTTTAAAGAGCTTGAATTGTGCAATTTAATTGAGTCTAATATAGTTGTCCAACTAGCCGATCGATCTTCTGTGCATCCGTTAGGGAAAATTGAGGACATTTTAGTCAAAGTGAAAGATTTGTTGTTTCCATGCGATTTCTATGTGCTGGATATGAACAAGAACCCTTCGCATGTTTCCTCTTCTATCTTACTAGGACGCCCATTTATGAAGACCGCTAAGGTCAAGATTGATGTTGATAGGGGTGCTTTGTCGGTAGAATTTGATGGAATTGTGAATGAGTTTTCTAAGAATGCATCGGAATCTTTTGTGTTTGATAAGAAATCTGTAGAGAACGTTGCTTGTGTAGAGTCTGTCGAGACTGAGAGTTTGACCTCGCGCTTGAGGGATAACTCTCACGTCTCTGTTAAAAAATCTGACTTAGAATTGATTGAAGTGGATGCTGTTTTTTATACTAACCACAGTGATATTCACGTGCTTGAGGCACGAAGAGAAAAGAAATTTGTTGATATGTTTTGCAGGACAAGTGTGGACGAGGACATGTCTGGAACGTCCCCCGCACTATCGGATTATGGATGAGTCCGAAGGGAGAATTCAGTCAAGCAAACGACTTTAAAAATTCTGCGCTTCTCGGAGGCACCCGAGTGTTGAACTGTCTTTTCTGTTTTTAATTTCATTGCTGTTTTTTGTTCTTAGTTTAGTTTAATTTAGCTAATGTAGCTTGCTGTTTTTTTTTTAGGAATTGAGGAGAAGTGAGGAAATTTTGGGCTTCGATATGGAATGCGCCGCGTCCCTTCCTTCGCCGACTTTGCAAAGAATCAGGGGAGTATTGTTTTTCATTCCCTTTATCTTCTGTTGTGTATCTGATTAAGTAGCATTGAGGATAATGCTAACTTTAGAAGTTGGGGGTGGACGTTATGGACGAGCATGTGTAGTTTGTTGAGCAGTGCTAGTTTTGAAATTGAAGTGCTTGGGACTCTGTTTACTGCTTTCTAACTATGATAATCTAGGAAGTGCATTTTGGAAATCTGAGCATTTGCATAATCCAGTTTTTGCATGAAGTCGTTTTGCATTTATTAGGTTCATGTCAAAAATTTTAAATTTTTTCATGTTGCTCCCTTGCATCTATCGAGCACTTAGCAACCTCATCTTAGACTCCGTAGGCTTAGTTTGATTGCATGATGCATGACTCTTGTTGTCACCCCGAAAGGCACCCATAGGTAGCTTGTTGCATGAGAGCTAAGTGGTCAAATTAATCGAGTTAGCTTACGCTAAACCTAAAATAAAAAAAATAGAAAAACATGTTAGCTAGAAAATCTCTCGAGGCGCTCCTCCTTCTTATCGGTGCACCTAAGAAGTGAGCGTTAGTCCTTAAAAACGTGAAGTTTATGCATGAATTTGACGTGTTAGGCAACTCGAGGTTGGAAAGAAAAAGAGAATAAAAAGTTGGGTTCAAAGAACCTTAATGAAGGGTACAAAGTACTCGTGAAAAGAAAAAGAAAGAGAAAATATTTAGGTCTCTTAGTTTGCTACTCTCTCTCGTGTAAGTCAAGTGTAGACTGTTCTTAACCGCTAGAAGTAGGGGGAAAACGGGATGATATGTGCATGTGGTTTTTCCGGACTTATGTGGTTTAGGATAGGTTGGCTAGCACACACACACGTTAGGGAGCGATAGTTGATTTTTGATGTGATCGTAGTAAATGCGTGCACGAATTGCTTTCATGACTATGTTGTGTTTGAATTTGTAAAATGCATTGAGATTTGAGTTAGTAGCACGTAAGCATGTCCTTAGAGTCAATTTCTTTATTAGCCTTGCTCGAGGACTAGCAAGATTTAAGTTGGGGGTGTTTGATAACTCCATTTTGGAGCTATTATTCACTTCCTAATTCTAGTTAAATTCCGCATTTAATTTGTTAATATGTCTCATTTATAGGAGATTTGCGGTGAAGAGCTCATGCGTCCATTGGACTCGTTTTGAAGCTAAAAGCGGTGTTTTAATGCCCCGGGAATGCACCGGGAAAAGGGCAAGCTGATCCAAGAAGAACCGGACCAAAATTGCCTAGGAGAGGCAATTTTCCAGCCCAAACCCGAGAGCAAGCGTCGAGCAGACAGCGTCGAGACGCTTGCTCAACGCTGCCTGGCGTCGAGACCCTGCTGCGGCGTCGAGACGCTCCAAGGGGCGCGCGCGCAGGAAATTATCGGGCCAGCGTCGAGACGCTCGCCCAGCGTCTCGACGCCATCGCGAGGCGCGCGCGGAATCATTAGGTCGCAGCGTCGCGACGCTGTCCCAGCGTCTCGACGCTCCGACGGATTTAAAATGCTGAAAGACGATTTTTCAGCAGCCAACTTGGAACTTCATCTTCTTCCTCTCGATTTTCTTCTATTTTTTAGCCTTGCTCCGCCATTTGTGGCCTAGTTGTGGAGCTTTTCTTTGTAATAACGTTGGAGATTATGTCTAAGGCGTCCGTTGGAGCGTTTGTGACGATCCGCCCCATGGTCGGCTAAAGTACTGTGAACGGTTTGGGTAATTTAAGGGATTATTTGTTAGGCTTCTCCATTTTGATAATACATGCTTTAAATTATGATTTGGTTTCTGATATTGTATGCATTTGTTGTTCTTCCTTAATCCCATGCATGTGTTAGATTTTGCCGACGGACAATCGAGTTTTCTAGCATATGTTAGAGTTAAAGAGTAGCGATGCCGTGCCTCTCACTATTCGCCTAGTAACACAGAACAATCAAATAAATCGGAGTATCGAGTCATGCATGATAATTGTTGGGTACTTCAGCGTTGGCGGGTAGCCAGTTAGCAGTTTGATTACGTGGTCGAATGTCCGTCGCGGTATGCTAGTGACTGTTTAGAGTCAACTTGGGGCTGATCACTCTAATGAAACTTTAAACAATGTTTAATTAGATCTTTTGATTTAGTTAATTGCTATGGAGCCGGTTACACAAGGGGGTTCCTAGGTAACCGACCGCGTGTATGACAATTAGATAACCATAGATTTGAATTAGATGATAAATGGTAGAATGTCTAGCAAAGAAATCCCGAAAATCCCCGAACCGTACACTCGTGAATCTCTTTCTCTTTAAATTCCTTCCGTTAGCATTTTAATTATTCTCAGTGCATGATAAAAACCCCCGTTTACCAAACCTCAATCAATCAGCCAATTAAATTCTCGAACCTTAATTTCAATCATACTGAGACCTTCTCTGTGGATCGACCCTGTTACCACTAGCTGCAAAGCTTTTGTTAATAGGTATATAAATTGTATTTTGGCAAGCCTCGACAGCTTGATATTTAGGGAGGATATTCAAAATCCGTCCCACCAGCCCTCGCAAGGAAATCGCAATGCCAGTCTTCTTCTGCTGCATTTTTCCAGCCGTCAGTCTTTGTTGACTGCGATTTTCCAGCCATCAACTCTCCCTGCTGCTGCCACATGTCAAGCTTGACTACCTCATAAAGTTGGATGGTGATCCACGATTAATGAGCAGCCTTTGGCAACCACCTAAAGCTATATAAAGAGAGTGAAATGAAGGATCAAGGCAATTGAAAATGGAAGGGAATTCCCCTCAATTTAAACACAATCTGAAAGTGAGGAGAGCCCGATCGTGAAGACTCCCGAAGAAGAAACCTCTTCCCCCGGTTGTTGGATCGAAGAAACAAGCCCTTGGCGTTGATAATTCGAGAGGAAGAAGAGAAGATCCTTCTTCTCTTCTGATTGAAATTATCCCCAAGATCAGCTAATCTTCCCCTTCATCCGAGGCGATTCACGACTTGGAAGGATCCTTACGCACCTTACTGCTTTCCTTTACTGCTTTCCTTTACTGCTTCCCTTTACTGTTTTCCTTTATCGCTTTCCAATTTAATTTCTGCTTCCTCTAAATGTTGTTCTGAATCATTTACTGCTTTTTCCTTTCATTGTTGCTTTTGGATTGACACATGTTTGTCTACAAATGTTTATGTGAATTGCTTTCTTACAAGAGTAATCAATTGGTTTTATTGAATTCTTCATTCTGTCATTCCTTAATCAATAGTGTTGTTGAGTTCTTCATCTTATCATTTCTTCATCAATTAATTTTACTGAGTTCTTTAAATCATGTTCAATCCATCCATCTCCCTTTGTTCTTCGAAAACCATGAGTAACTAATCTAAGAGAGGTCTGCTAAAGAGGAATCTGTAGGCTAGAAGCATGAGAATTCAGCATGTAGAGTAGCATGATTGCATTGAATGTATGTGATCTTCATCCCACGGGCAATTTCGACCGACCATCCATTTTGTCTAAAGAATTCCCAACCTCCGGAAGGAGTAAGAATTCAGAGTCATCCATTCATGTTAGCCTTTTATGGTAATCAGAAAATGACCTAGGAATAGGCGTTCTCCTAGCACGTTTGTTAGCTTGCTTGTATGAATAGGTTTTTAAGTCTTACTTGGACATGAGTAAACTAAAAGATCTAATGCATGTCATCGAGAGATGCATGAGACTTGGCTAAAACGATGCATGATATGTCAATCTACTGCTGAATGATCGTAGTTAAATGCCTATAGAGGATTCTTTAGTCCACCTTGCTGCCTTACTTTACATTTCAAATCGTTGTTATTTTATTGCGAGATGATTGCGGGAACCGCAATAACCATTTCTGCCTTTTGCCTTAGTCTTTTTCGTAGGTTTTTATCCTTTGCGAATTTATTGCGAGAAAATTGCGAGAACCGCAATTCTACTTTTCCACATTATAACTTTACCTATTTGCTAGCTTTGCATTTATGTTTACATTCTTCTTGCATCTTTTATATTCCTGTACCTCAACCCAAAATCTATCCAATTTTAGTTACCTTATCTAATCTAACACGCCAAATCGTTAGTCACTAAACTTAATCTCTGTGGGAAAACGAATTAAATTATACTTATCACTTGCTGGAGACCATGTATAGTTGCACGATCTTCGCGCTCTTCGCATTTACATTTTACATACACACTGAGCACGCAACAGTAGCGTCGAGACGCTCGGCCAGCGTCTCGACGCTGGCAGCGTTGAGCGGGCGTTGAGACTCGCGCGCTCGACGCTGGCGCTCGTCAATTTCCGGAAGTTGTCGGGGCGGCGTCGAGACGATCGGCCAAGCGTCTCGACGCTGAGCAGCGTTGAGCCAGCGTCTCGACGTTGTCGCTCAACGCTTGCTCTCGGGTTTGGTGGCCAAAAATTGCCTTTCCATGACAATTTTTTGCCATTTCTTCAATTCTTCAAGCCCCTTCACTCCCGATGCATCCATAAAGCTCTAAAACGTCGCTTTAAGCCCCGAAACACGTCCTCAGACTCTTCGAGCTCTCGACCATGAGTTCACCTACAAAAAGGCATTTTAATCAATATCGAGCATGGTTTTAGCTATAATTAGGGAGTAAATAATAGCCCTATTTTGGAGCTATCAAAATACCCCCAACCTAAATCTTGCTAGTCCTCGAGCAAGGCTATTCTGAATTATCTCTAAAGCCTAAAATTGCATGCATCGACTCTAACCTCAACACTTTTAAAAGCAAGGCATTTGCAACAAAAAGAGAACAATCAATTGCATGCACTAATTGAGAACATTTCAAAAATTCGACTGTTACTCCCCTACGTGCGTGTGTGTATAGCCAACCTATTCTAGCTCTATTAGACCCGAAAAACCATATGCAACCCTACATCTTGTTTTTCCCCTACTTCTAGCAATAAAGAACAGTCTAATGACTTTTCAACAATCAAGAGAGTAACAAATTAAAAGGCCTAAACATTTTCTTTTTCTTGAGTACTTTGTACTCTTTATTTCTTTTGATCCATTTTTTTTTACTTTTCTTTTGCTTCTCCAAGAGAGCCTAACACGTCAAGCTTCATTTCGCTTCACGTTTTTAAGGACTAATGCTCACTTCTATGTCGCTATTCTAAGAAGGAGGAGCATCTCTAGAGTTTTTATTTTCATGCTTACTTTTTTTTTTACTTAGGCAATAGCTTCGCTATAATCTCGATTAACCTATTACAACCTATCATGCATCAAGCCTTCCCTAGAGGTGCCTTTCGGGGTGACAACATGATTTCAGGCTACATAAGATTATTCTAAGCCTACGGAACCAAGAATAGATTGCTAAGTGCTCGATAGATCCAAGGGAGCAACAAAATTTTTTTAAAATTTTTTAAAAAATGCTCAACTAACACATACAATCTCATGCTTTTCTAGATATGCAACTACGAAGAATTTAAAAGCATTTCCTAGATTGTCCTCATCGAACAACATGCAATAGCAGACAAAAGCACTTCAAATTCAGAATCTCCACAACTCAACAACTACAGAAATCCATCCAACAGACAACTCCACCCCCAACCTAAAAGAATACATAGTCCTCTATGTATCACACTTCAGACTAAGCAGTTAAAACTACAAAATTTTAAGGGAACAGAAAACCTCCCCTGAATTTTGTTAGGTTGTCGGTTGGAGCAGCGCAGTCTTCGCCCACTGTCCCGATCCTTAGGTCAAAACATCCTACAAAAGAAAGCAAGAAAAAACTAAGCTAGGAAAATAAAAAACTAAAAGTAAAAACATGAATTTAAATACTCATGGGTTTCCTCCCAAGAAGCACAAATTTTTAACGTCGTTATGCTCGACGTGTCCTCCTCTCTGTTAGGGTACGTAAAAATTCTCGTACTTCTTCGGCCCCTTCTTCCTTGAATCAACAAAGCCTGCTAAGAGAAGCAAACTCTTCGACTTTTGTAGGCAGCCGGACAGAGTTGTTATCTTTTTGAATTTTTTGATATATGGAAAAATAAAAGACTCAACAGACTGAAATAAAACAAAATAAGACTCAACTGAAAATAAGGACTCAACAGGGGAATAAGGAAGAAAGCATGCTTCAATAGAGGAAAGTTCAGGAAATAAAACAGAAAAAGACTCGTCAGCCTCAAACTCTATCACCTGAAATTCCTTCAAGATACTAGGCTCGGCCTTTTCATTAATCCAGAAGATCTCATCTTCGTAAGGCGGACCAATCGTGATTTCTACTTTAGGACAGGGGTGTAGTTCCTCGAGCATAAAATCAATCTGCTTCTTCATATCATGACATTCTAAATCACTAGACAGGGAGGATTGATTTTCTAACTCGGGATGCTCTTGTGCGGGGTAGGCATCGAGAAGACCGGTTTGTGGCACCTCAGGACATGCGTAGGAAGTATGACCCCCTACCGAGCAAGTACAACATTTTGCTCTCGCATGTGTTTCTCTAACAAACGTCCACCAAACCTCGGAGTGCAGCTTACGCATTTACTTCCTATATCCTCTCATAGCCTGCGAACTCCTTCTAATCCCCTCATCCTTATTGGAATCGTTTGAAGCTATTAGAAGCTCAAAGTCATACCATTCCATTTCGTCATCAAAAGCAATTTTCTCGGCTTCACGCCTTGAATCTTTCACCCACTCTTCTAAACGAATATCTGCCATACTCAAACAAGAAGACACAAGAAAAGGAAAATATTTTTTTGGTTTTTAAACAAATAAAATTTAACTAAGAGAAACTAAATGGTTCCCCGGCAACGACGCCAATTTTGGTAGAGGCACTTAATGGGGTGCTCCAACTTCAAGTTGTCGAGGCTTGCCAAAATAATATTTGTAAACCCGAATCCACCGAGCTATTTGTAGCTTAATGGTAACGGGGTCGATCCACAGGGAATTAAGAAATTTAATTCGACTAAGTCTAAATTGCTAATTATAAAAAGTGTGTAAAAATATGGTAAAAAGATGGTAGTAATTTGGTTTGGGGGAAGGGAGCTCCTACCATGCAATGCTAACGGAAAATTAAATGGCAAAGTAACAAATTAAATGGTCGTGCTTAACTTCGAGTAATGAGATTGATCGCTATGGACGTTCAGTTCATCGATACAATTAATTAGCTAACATGCTTCAGCACACAATTCATTTGGCTAATTTCTAACTCAAATGACCCAATGATTTAATTAGAAATGTGCAATTCTAATTGTTCTTGGCCAATAATCCATTCAAGGTAGCGACCCTTCAATCGACCATAAGCCAGTAACGGGAACATTGTGACGGTTTAATCCTAAGACTAACTCGATTTCTCTCTCGTCCTAAGCCTAACATGAAAACGTTAACTAATTCAAATCCCCAACTGTCACTTTGGGTTGAATTACCTAGCCATGCTTAAGCCGTTGCTACCTAGCGATTTGGGCAATTATATGTCCCAATCTTTAGCCCTCTATCATGCATAGGAATTAGGGAGTCAACCTAACTAAACTATACATGCTAGAATTGAAGAAGAACAAGCAAAGAGATGCATAAATTCCTAATTAGCTCAACATTTACAAAGGGACAAATCTCCCCAAAAATCCATAGTTACAATCCCAAACTCAAAATTAAACACTTACCTTGGTTAGCCTTCCATGAATGATGAAGAAATCAAACCCCCCATGGAAGATCTTAGTAGCATACAAGAAGAGGAGAAGAAGAGCTCAAAATTGGTGTAAAAATGGCGTAGACCCGAGGCCAAAAATTGGAGAAGAAGATGAATAAAAGTTAGCCAAAAATCGGACGTTTTCACGCCTTTAAACGTCGGAGCGTCGAGACGCTAGGCAAGCGTCTCGACGCTGTGCCCTAAGTTGGCAGCGCGCGCGCGCGGGGTGGCGTCGAGACGCTCGGACAGCGTCTTGACGCTGGGGCGCGCCCATCTTCAGAAGGTTGTCGGGGCGGCGTCGAGACGCTCGTCCAGCGTCGAGCAAGCGTCTCGACGCTGCTGCTCATGCTTGCTTGCTCTCGGGTTGATGGCCAAAAATTACCTTTTCATGGCAATTTTTGCCTAACTCTTCATGCTTCAAGCCCCTTCACTCCCGATGCATCCATGAAGCTCTAAAACGTCGCTTTATGCCCCGAAACACGTCCTTAGACTCCTCGAGCTCTCGACCATGAGTTCACCTACAAAAAGGCATTTTAATCAATAATTAACATGGTTCTAGCCAATATTAGGGACATAATAATAGCTCTATTTTGGAGCTATCAATGATATTATAGTTCTCCTCGCCAACATGTACACCACAGACGTTTAAGTCCAAGTGGGAGTTTGTTGTGTTTAATGTCCTAAAACTCGTGGTTTGTATCTTTCTTCAAAAAATATTTTGAATCTCTTATCTACTGGTTGACCAATAGTTAACAAGTTTTAACAAACCTCTGGAACCTCTCATCACCTTTCATGTTCTTAATCATCTCATCACCTTCATACTCACCTTTGAGGAACTCTCAGATCTCATTTGCTGACTTCAAGATCATAGGAGACATAGCTGCATATAAGCAAGCTCTAGCCTTTGTCTTCCTTGTGACCTTCTCTTTGTGAGTCTTGATCTGGTTGATTTTTGAATTATCGGGAAGTGGAGCAATCTCATGGTCTTTCTAAGCTGCTTCGTAATAATCACAAGCATTGGTAGTGAATTTTACGAATGTCCACAAATCTCGGGTTGTCGAGACCCGCCAAAATGAAATTTATAAACCCGATTCCACCGAGCAATTTGTAGCTTAATGGCAATGGGGTCGATCCTCAGGGAATTATATTAAATTCGACTAAATTCAATTAAATTTGCTAATTAAAGAAATATAAAATTTTTGGGATTTTGGAACAATTCTAAAAGAAGCTAACGAAAAATTAAGAATTGATAGAAAAACAAATTTTACCAAAGCGTTAAACTTGGGATGTTCAGGATTGTTAATTAGCAAATTTTAGATCATAGACTAATGGAAGAATTAGCTAGACTCAAATGAATACACAATCCGCTTAATCGAAGAATCGAAATAAACACGCCCCATGGATATTAATCAGAGAAATAAATTACACTAATTAAACGTAACAATTGGACATTGGGGGCCAACGCTCGCCCAAGAACAATTGTTAGTAACAGGCTAATTGTGATGATTATCTAAATTCGCAAGCCAAAGATAGTGTATCGATTTGGATTCAATCCCCAAGAAGAATAAATGCAAGAATAACATGAAAGCCAATGCATCGATTGCACACTTAATCTCTCGTTACTAGGCGATTAAGAGAGGCAAGGCATCATAATCTTTAACTAACGAACATGCTGGAAATCAAAGCCGTCTACTCCTATCAATCCATCATGCTCTTGTAATATGCAAAGAGGAAGAATCATTCATCAAAGTTTAAGCTAAATAGTACATTTTTTTTTTTTTGAGACCCAGCTAAATAGTACATTAAGCTTTAATCTCCCTAAAAATGTGCTAATTATACAAATCCCTTACATTCCCAAGCTAAACACTTACTAATTACTCTCTCATGTGGAGGGGAGCTTCAAAGGTCTTCAATCCAAGCTCCATGCCTTCAACAATGGTGGAAAGTTGGCCAAATGAGGTATTTTCTGGTGCGGAACCCGAGAGAGACAAGACAAGACAAGACAACCTAAAATCGTAATTTTTTCCTTTTATATTCGTCGTAGCATCGAGACGCTATGGTAGCGTCGAGACGCTACAGAAGGAAAAGTGCAGCGCACAAAACTTCGGAGCGTCGAGCAGCGTCTCGACTCTTCAGCTCGACGCTTGCTCTCGGATTTGAGCAAAATATTTTGCCTTTGGGATTTCCTTTTTTGCAAAACTTCATCTTTTTGGGATACTCCTTTCCCGAGGTGTTCTCGAGGCCTTAAAATGGCTTACTTAGCCCCGAACGACGTCAAACGAGTTCCGTGAGCTCTTAACCGACGATCACCTATAATCAAGGTAAATAAGCATGATTAAGCACGGTATTAGCCTGAATTAGGGAGTTAAATATAGCTCTAAAATAGGGCTATCAAACACCCCCAACTTAAGATCTTGCTAGTTCTCGAGCAAGACAGAATTCTGAATTATCCCAACAAAAATCAACATGCATGCTGACGACTCAATTCTTAGTACTAAAGGAAACAAAACATTTGTATCAGAAGGAAGTACTTGCATGCATACATTGATTGAGAACATTTCAAAAAAATTAGACTACTACTCCCTATGTGTGTGTATGCTTAGCTCCCCTATCTTATTTCTTATAAACTCAGAGCGCTCTTAACCGACGATATGCTTCGCTTTCCCCCTACTTCTGGCGAATAAGAACAGTCTAAAGGATTTTCATTATCAGAGTAAGCAACAAATCATAAGGCCTAAAATATTTTATCAACATTACTTCTTCTTCTTCTTTTTTTTTTTTGATCTCCAAGAGCGCCTAACATGTCAAAATTGCCTTCGTTTCAGCTTACCTGCAGTTTCACTGCACAATGTATCTGATTACGGGCAAACTTCACATTTTTAAGGACTAGCGTTCACTTCTATTAGCTCCCTTTTCATGCAGTGGCGACCGTGGGTTACACGACCGCCCCTGGTTACTTGGGCAACTCAAGAAGGAGGAACACCTCAGGACATTTATTTTCATACTTTAAATCATTCTTTTCTTTTAACCTAATAGCCATGCTATAACTTGAATGAAAAATTACAGACACTAATGAATCAAGCCCCCCCTAAAGGTGCCTTTCGAGGTGACAACGATAGCTCAAGCCTAGTAAGACCACTCTAAGCCTACAAATTCAAGACAGTGTGCTACGTGCTCAATTTATACAGGGAAGCTGATGGAGCGACATGCGCAGCGGATGGCGATTTCGGACCGATGATACTCTAATTTCATCAATTTAACAAATAGAAAACATGCTCAAAAGACGGAATTAAGAAAAATATAAAACATACCCTTGTAGTTCTACTTTTCTTCGCGTTCCGCCGGCCGTTCTTCGTCACGATCTCTTCAAGCTTCTTCTCACGAACGCGCCGAGGACCACCCCAGGTAGTCCCGCTATAATCGGCGCCGAGCAACGGAGTTGTGGGACTCCGTTACAAAAGAAAAGAAAAGAAAAAGAAGGAGAAGAAGAAGAAGGATATCTGATGGCTTGATGTACGGAGGCATAGAACTTCAAAAAAAATGAAAACCAAATTTTTTGAAACCCAAAACTCCACTCACTAAAATAGCCATTCTAAAAATATATATATAACATACTTAAACAAAAACCACATGTCTTACATGCATAATGCATGTAAGACATGTAATTATTTTATTTATAATATATTATATAATATTATTATTTATAAAATTAATACAATATTAATTTTAAATAATAATAAATATTTTATTTATTAAACTTTTTAATAAATAAAATATATATATTATTAATTAATTAAAACTTTTAATTAATTAATATTATTTAATTTAATATCAAATATCAATTAAATAAAATGGCTCAACCCGGTTTTCCGAAAACCGAATTTTTCACATGAATCCTATTCATGTTTTAGATCATTCCCATATTTAAATCATATTTAAATACGTCCATCATCCTTCCAAAAACTGAATTTGAACAATTCAAATTCTTTATCCCTTTTTTTTTTTTTATTTTCTCTTATATTGTTGCACGGCGTTATCCGAGCTAGCCAGGAGAACCTAAAGGATCTACAGATCATGAGCTCCAACGATACGAGATTATTCGGTCAAAACTCTTTTAACCCGAATCAATCAACTTTCGTTAACCCCCGGAGACTCCACTATAGTCCGAGGGTTGCACTCTCCTCACTGTAGATATATTGTGTCCTCTTGATATAACCATCACGGGCAAGTCGACCCTTCACAGGTTGTTCGTAATCACAGCTGGGTCGTTTAAACCGTTTAACCCCTGCGTTACGTCTTTGTTCCTTAAGTACCACTGGCACCTCTAATGAACAATTGATCAGTGGTCCAACCAACAGATCAGGAACCCTCTCTAACGAGGAGAGGGTAGGCGCCTATTGTTCAAGCCCCGGAGTCAGCTATTAAGGGAACAACCTATCTACTAACCCTGAAGAGCGGGTTAGGAGTAAACTCCATCTTACTACACTATGTCCCCAGCTACCTATTGGACTTTATCCCTGAGATGGTAGGCTTATTGAGCGGACATACTGCCACTCTCACCCATACAAGTCTAAGGATACTGTCTAATAAGCAGGAGTTCATAGTAAGCTCAGGATTGAGATCGAGTTACCTAGGCCATCAGGTGAAATAGTCGGTCTCTTCAGTAAACGGCGTTATAAAGAGAGAGCGACTTTTCGTGGTTCAGTCTTACGCAAACTCATCGCGTAGGATGCCCCCGCTCGCACATCTCGATGTGAAACGACTCGGATCACATCGTTTTGTACAATACAAAACGGGCCGCATCCAATAGTGTTACCAGGATAAGGTACCCAGCCTTATCCATATACTATAGACCGTTTTGACTGTCTACTTGAGTTTGACCCACATTCATGTCATACATGAAACTCAAGTATCCATGATCGTCAAGGGTGTTGGTCATTGGTATAGATTAATGCAAACACGTTTCACTTTATTCCAGCAAACACTTTTACTAAATAAAACTTAATAACTCATTATTACTAAATAGATAATTTACAAACATAACTGTTTACAAACCACGAGTTTTAGGACATTAAACCCAACAAACTCCCACTTGGACTTAAACGTCCGTGGTGTACATGTTGGCGAAGAGAACTATAATATCATATATCTATAGTCTTCTCCCACTATCCTATTTAGCAACCCAGAGCCCTAAACTCTTTAGGTATCTCTCAAACACTTTAGCCGTGAGAGACTTAGTAAACATTTCAGCATGAAGTACTATGAGGCTTTCCATGTGACCATCACATCTCCTCATCCGCACTACTTAAGAGCTCAAAAACCACTTTTTTTATGTTGCTTTACAAGCTGCAACAAAATTTAGCTTTTATAGAGGAATCAGCAATACAACTCTTGTATTCCATTCCTTTATACTATGACAAATAATTAACCGATATAACTGACAGCTCCCACTGCATAAAACATATCAGGTCATCTATCTCAGAAGAGATAGATCTTAACCCAAGATGTGTTAATGCGTAGGGATAGCACCTCATAACATCGATTACTAACAACTCTTGTCAATATCAGATGTTAGGAGACTATACTAGCGATTTGTTCTTGCGACTCAGATTAATCTGAATCCTTAGAATAAACTAAGCCTCTCCCAGATCACATATCTGGAAATGGGTCGCTAGTTTATGCTTAAGTGCCAGAAACTACATCCTATTACATTCTCAATGAATAGGACATTAATTACGGAAACATATTATGAAAGCTATAGTATTGATAAAACACTTGCCCAGCAAAGTTTATCAATAACATGTTTAAGCCATAAGATTTGATTAGAACATCAAACCTTAATCATTCAAGATTAAGTTGCTAGTTTCAATCCATAAAAGAATTGAATAAGCTAACAAAACTATTTTGTTCTTAATCTTGCATATGACTCTCAGAGAGATTATGACTTATAGACACTCTGATCAAGATAGCTAGTCTTGATTTCTATTTATCTTATCATATCTAGTTTAGAACAAGAAAAATAGATGAGAGTCGTCTAACAACTTACATCTGGTAACAAGTAAACAAGTTGATACACAATCAACCTCTTCACTTTGGGACTGTCCCATTACCAGAAAGTCAAGCCTTAAAGGTTTTCACCTTAGAGGCTCGGTCATTTAACCCCTCGAAGATCTACAGCTTCGAACCATTGGTCCTTGTCTAACTAATCCATTGTATAATTAAAGACAAAGAATCCGCAAGTCATCATCTGGTATGATAACTCGAGTTTTATAGACAAACCAATGAGTTAGGGTTTTCTCAACTATTGAGAATAACCAACTCTACTATCAACAACCCTTGTTGATTTAGATATAGGTTTCCTTTAATATTATTATTAGTCTTAACATCCATGTTGTTTTCTGAATTTAATAGAACATACCAGTATACATCTTTTGTAAAATGAACCGTTCATTTATTTACACCAAAAGATACTTATATACATATGCTAAAAAATACAGAAATATGTACAACTTAATTACACATATCACATATATGATTTAGGTTCATACAAAACAACATCAAAAGCACAAAACTCCCACTGTGCAGCTGAATAGACGTCTTCTCAAGTCATCCAACACGGAGAAACCGACAATCAGGAACTAGTTTCCTGAAAGAAAAACAAACATGATTAGTGGTTCCTGAAAAACATTCAGGTATGACATTCATAAATCCACTATACATGTTTAGACAAATAAATCTCATTTACCTTGTCGTTCTTTCTCGGGATGTTTCTCCGCAAGGTATTTTGGGCAGTTGCGCTTCCAATGCCCATCTTCGTTACAATGGAAACATTTCCCTTTGTCAGAAGACTTTACCTTGGCCACTAGCATAGGAGCTTTGCCTTTTCTCCTGTTCGTCTTCTTCTTACGAATAGTCCTACTACTCGTAGCAGTTGCTTCAGACTTACTCCCAGATCCAGCCCCCTTCAGGAACTTCTTCGAAGTGACTACATTAGCCTCCTTCTCTTTTCCTTTAGAGGCATGAAGGGTCTGGTAAGTCTGCAACTCATGCAGAAGAGTGGTCAAGTTGAATTCTATCTTATTCATGACCATATTTGATATGAAATTCAGGAAACTCTGCGGGAGAGATTCCAAGATAAAACTTACTTGACTCTTCTCGTCAATCGCAGCTCCGTTCACTTCTGCCGTCATGAAGTGGACCATCATGTTAAGGACATGTTCCCTAACAGAGGTTCCTTCCTTCATTCGAGCATTATAAACGAATTTGAGGGCTTCATGGCGAAAAGACGAGGACGGTTGTCCAAACATCTCTTGCAATGAAAACATGATTTCTTTAGCAGAAACCATAACCTCATGCCTCTTGGCCAAGACATCCTGCATGCTTGCCAAGATATAGTCTCGGGCTTTATCATTAGCCCTAATCCAGCGATCGTACGCCTCACGAACAGTTCGTGAACTGTTTGAGCTAGGAGTTGGAGGACAGTCCTCCGTCAAGACAAATCTCAGGTCATCCAACACAAGAATCGTATTCAAGTTGGATTTCCAAGTTCCGTAATTCTCTCCGGTAAGTTTGTCGTTAGCTAATAATTGTACAAATGAGCTCGCCATGCTGAAAAAGAATGTAAACCTATTAGTGAAACAATTTTAACCTATTTAAACCAATTAAAAAATTTTAGCAGTAAATAAAGTACCCGAACTCTTTATTTACTAGCTACGATACTTTAGTAAGTCAGAATGATCGCTGCCGAATGGCAGTCGAGTCACTCCTTTACTAAATCAAGACATTCTTGACTAAATGCTAACTCCAGAATAACTCATATTCCTATAGCATCTTAGTTATCATTTTTGGTCTGGATTTACTAACTCCTTAGCAAATCCCGTAAGTGTGACCCTCCATTTTTAGAACGCACAGAAGGACCCCAACATAGCAACCGAATGGAATGTCAGTGTTGGGAATGGCCCTGTGTTTCACTATCCATAAATGGTGACTAAGATGTTCGATCTCCCATGCTCCACCCTCCGAATGGATGGTGCCACTAAGAGCAACCTGCAGGCGGAACATGGGAATCTTACGGTTCAGTCCAACAGAGGAGACCACAGGAAGCACCGACGCGCTTCCTTCACCCACTTACTATGGATACTTACTCCATTCACCTTGCTATTGAAAGTTGCAAATACCATCCGAATGGGGATGCCCTATTGACATCACGAGGCCGAGCAAAATTCTCACGTTGTGAACTATAGGGAGTGCGTAGCAGGAGAGGGATATATCATATATTCCTTCTCAACACTTCTACTAAGCATCGTGGACGGTGATTAGGGTAAATACTCCAGGTTTTATCCGGCTAAGAATATAAAACCTAAAGTCTAGGCAAACTTTTTACCTGAGATGTCTAGGTTATTAACAAATTTTAATTAACCTCACACCTCTCTCGCACGCTCATAAAGCCTGGTTAACTTTACTCAAGTACCGGATCGTCCCCAGGTAGGAGGTGTTTCGTAAACCGTCAGCTTAAATACCTCCAACCTCGAACAGGATTTCACCGGGTGAGTTTCTCATAACCTTAGCATTTACGAGATAACGACCTATTCATCTAATGAACCTGATCGTCTCATTAACCCTAAATGAACATGCTCTTTTCTTTGTTATAGTTTTTAAAAATCTAAGTCATTTTTACAACGCTTGCAAAAGCATACTTTCTATAACAACCATCTATATGCTTCTCAAACATACATTCGCTAAGGCATGGCAAGTTGGATATTTAACTTCATAATCAATATAACACTTATATCGATTATGCTCTTTAAACATACAACTCCTAATTCATAAATTAATATAACACTTATATCAATTTTTAATGAATTAAGCATGCATCCTATACATTATAACAATTATAACATACAATATGCATAAAACTAATGTTGAATGTTTTAATTTCATAATTAATATAACACTTATATTAATTATTCTATTAAGTAAACAACATCAAATTCATGAATTAATATAACTCTTATATTAATACTCATGAATTAAACATGCATATACATTACAACACTTATAATATACAATAAGCATAAAACTAGGATAACCAATGTTGTACGTTTAATTTCATAATTAATATAACGCTTATATCAATTTCTCTATTAAACTAACAACATTCAATTCATGAATTAATATAACTTTTATATTAATTCTTATGAATTCCTAAATATGCATACTATATATTATAACACTTATAACATATTTACTATGCATGGAGCATGCTTCCTACGGTGGGATTTTAAATCTATATGGCATACGTTATGCACATACAAACATGAATTTCAATTAAAAGATACATTCACAATGCATAATTAATTAAACACACTAAAGTGGATCGATTTTGGCATTTAGCAAGCAATAACTATTTTATTATAAGCTTGATCAACAAGCTAAGTCTTGAGCGGACTTCGAACTGTTCGCACCGCCTTTGACCAACTTGCTTCCTCTGAACGCTTCGGCCAAATTTCTCTTCGAATTTCTCCTCGTAATGCCTAGAACGAGTTTGAACTTATACCGAACATTTCGGCGAGTTCCAAACTCAAACTTCTTTCACAAAGAAACCTATATGGACTCTAATGACTCTAAAAATACAGACGCTTCAGCACACATTAAAGCCCATACATTCTCGGGCAATTACAAATAATGAAATTCAAATAGAAACTATGCCAAAATCGATTTTTCACTTTAGACTCCAATTCAGAAACAATTTCTAAATTAAAATACCCACCAACTTAAATTGATGCAAATTGAGTTAATCACAAAATCGCTCTGATACCAATTGATGGAGCGACATGCGCAGCGGATGGCGATTTCGGACCGATGATACTCTAATTTCATCAATTTAACAAATAGAAAACATGCTCAAAAGACGGAATTAAGAAAAATAGAAAACATACCCTTGTAGTTCTACTTTTCTTCGCGTTCCGCCGGCCGTTCTTCGTCACGATCTCTTCAAGCTTCTTCTCACGAACGCGCCGAGGACCACCCCAGGTAGTCCCGCTATCCTCGGCGCCGAGCAACGGAGTTGTGGGACTCCGTTACAAAAGAAAAGAAAAGAAAAAGAAGGAGAAGAAGAAGAAGGATATCTTATGGCTTGATGTACGGAGGCAGAGAACTTCAAAAAAAATGAAAACCAAATTTTTTGAAACCCAAAACTCAACTCACTAAAATAGCCATTCTAAAAATATATATATAACATACTTAAACAAAAACCACATGTCTTACATGCATAATGCATGTAAGACATGTAATTATTTTATTTATAATATATTATATATTATTATTATTTATAAAATTAATACAATATTATTATTATTTATAAAATTAATACAATATTAATTTTAAATAATAATAAATATTTTATTTATTAAACTTTTTAATAAATAATATATATATATATTATAAATTAATTAAAACTTTTAATTAATTAATATTATTTAATTTAATATCAAATATCAATTAAATAAAATGGCTCAACCCGGTTTTCCGAAAACCGAATTTTTCACATGAATCCTATTCATGTTTTAGATCATTCCCATATTTAAATCATATTTAAATACGTCCATCATCCTTCCAAAAACTGAATTTGAACAATTCAAATTCTTTATCCCATTTTTTTTTATTTTCTCTTATATTGTTGCACGGCGTTATCCGAGCTAGCCAGGAGAACCTAAAGGACCTACAGATCATGAGCTCCAACGATACAAGATTATTCGGTCAAAACTCTTTTAACCCGAATCAATCAACTTTCGTTAACCCCCGGAGACTCCACTATAGTCCGAGGGTTGCACTCTCCTCACTGTAGATATATTGTGTCCTCTTGATATAACCATCACGGGCAAGTCGACCCTTCACAGGTTGTTCGTAATCACAGCTGGGTCGTTTAACCCCTGCGTTACGTCTTTGTTCCTTAAGTACCACTGACACCTCTAATGAACAATTGATCAGTGGTCCAACCAACAGATCAGGAACCCTCTCTAACGAGGAGAGGGTAGGCGCCTATTGTTCAAGCCCCAGAGTCAGCTATTAAGGGAACAACCTATCTACTAACCCTGAAGAGCGGGTTAGGAGTAAACTCCATCTTACTACACTATGTCCCCAGCTACCTATTGGACTTTATCCCTGAGATGGTAGGCTTATTGAGCGGACATACTGCCACTCTCACCCATACAAGTCTAAGGATACTGTCTAATAAGCAGGAGTTCATAGTAAGCTCAGGATTGAGATCGAGTTACCTAGGCCATCAGGTGAAATAGTCGGTCTCTTCAGTAAACGGCGTTATAAAGAGAGAGCGACTTTTCGTGGTTCAGTCTTACGCAAACTCATCGCGTAGGATGCCCCCGCTCGCACATCTCGATGTGAAACGACTCGGATCACATCGTTTTGTACAATACAAAACGGGCCGCATCCAATAGTGTTACCAGGATAAGGTACCCAGCCTTATCCATATACTATAGACCGTTTTGACTGTCTACTTGAGCTTGACCCACATTCATGTCATACATGAAACTCAAGTATCCATGATCGTCAAGGGTGTTGGTCATTGGTATAGATTAATGCAAACACGTTTCACTTTATTCCAGCAAACACTTTTACTGAATAAAACTTAATAACTCATTATTACTAAATAGATAATTTACAAACATAACTGTTTACAAACCACGAGTTTTAGGACATTAAACCCAACAGAAGCAACAGAGATTTTTTTTTAAAATGGGCTCAACAAATGCATATATGCTCAACTTCTCGACAAACACAGATACGAAGGCTCCACAAGTACTTCACAGAATGTCATAATCAAATTGGCATGCAAAAATCAACTAATGAGTCTCCAATTCAGAAATCCACAAGACTCAACAACTACAATATATCACAACCTGCCACCCCCAACTTAAAAAGATACAATGTCCTCATTGTAATCAATGTGCAAATAAAGTTATCGCTGAATCAAAAATTAAGGGAACAAAAAACCTCCCTTGAATTTGTGATTATGGGGGCTGGAGAGCGCACTTCCTTCATCCACATTTATCCGCAAGGCCAAGCATTCTTGCCTCCTAAAAGCACACAACACAAGTGCAAACACTTTAGCTACCCTACAAAAAACAACTGAAACAAAAGCATATACAGTTCAAGCTTGGGTGCCTCCGAGAAGCGCAAATTTTTATAGTCGATTGATCGACTTTACCAACACTCCATCATCCCTTTTCGTACTCGGGATCTGCCAAATGAACGCACACATCGTAATGCTCGGTCTCCCCTTCATGGAAGATTTTCAACCGCTGGCCATTCACCGTGGATTCCTTCCCTGTTTCTTCACTCTGAATCTTAACTGCACCATAAGGATAAACGTGAGTTACAATATACGACCCAATCCAGCGAGAACGAAACTTACCTGGCATGAACTTCAGGCGAGAGTTGAACAAGAGGACTTTCTGACCCACTTCAAGGTGTTTCTGAATGATTCTTCTGTCGTGAAACATCTTGGTCTTCTCCTTATAAATCCTCGAGTTCTCGTATGCATCGAGGTGAAGTTCCTCCAGTTCTTGCAATTGAAGAAGCCTTGCTTCGCCAGCCTGATCGAAGCTCATATTGCACTTTTTTATCGCCCAGTACGCCTTGTGCTCTATCTCCACCGGGAGATGACAAGCTTTTCCAAAGACCAACCTATAGGGAGACATTCCTATAGGGGTCTTGTAAGCTGTGCGATAAGCCCACAATGCGTCGTCCAGCCGAAGGCTCCAATCCTTTCTTCCAAGACTTATCCTTTTCTCAAGGATGAACTTCACTTCTCGATTTGAGACTTCTGCTTGCCCGTTTGTTTGAGGGTGGTACGGGGTGGATATTTTATGATTTACACCGTACTTCCTCATCAGGGTTTGGATCGTTTTGTTGCAGAAGGGAGTCCCCTGATCACTTATGATGGCTCGTAGAACGCCGTACCTATTGAAATATTATACTTGACAAAACTAGCAACAACGTGAGCATTATCAACTTTGGTTGCCTTAGCTTCCACCCATTTCGAGACATAGTCCACAGCCAACAAAATGTACACAAATCCACAAGAGGGAGGGAAAGGCCCCATAAAATCCATTCCCCAAACTTAAAAAATTTCACAAGTTAATATGGAAGTTTGGAGCATCTCATTTCTACTTGTAATGGACCCTTTCCTTTGACATTGATCACATGCTTTGCAAAATTCAAAGGCGTCTCTAAATAAAGAAAGCCAGAAAAACCACAATCTAACACTTGTTTCGCAGTCTTATTTGGTCCAAAATGCCCCCCACATGCAAACTCATGGCAAAATTCAAGAATGGATTTATGCTCAGACTTAGGTACACACCTCCTAATTACTTGATCAACACAGAATTTCCACAGAATAGGTTCTTCCCAAACATAACATTTGGCATCGCTTTTGAGCTTAACCTTCCTATTATAAGAATAATCAAATGGAAACGTACCTGTGACCAAGTAATTCACTATGTCTGCGTACCAGGGTATTTCCACGTTCATTTGGAAGAGGACCTCATCGGGAAATTCATCGTTCAAGGGCAACCCATCCTCTTCTCTCACTATGCGGCTTAGGTGATCGACGACTGTGTTCTCGAGTCCCTTCCAATCCTGGACTGACACATCAAATTCCTGAAGAAGCAGCACCCATCTGAGCAGTCTAGGCTTAGAATCCTTCTTGTTCATCAGATATCGCACCGCTGCATGATCAGAGAAGACAACCACTTTAGACCCAAGTATGTAAGGGCGCAATTTATCAAGAGCAAAAACTATAAAAAGTAGCTCCTTCTCTGTCGTGGTGTAGCTGCTCTGGGCGGAATTCAGTGTTCTGGAGGCATAGTATATAACGTGACTTTTCTTTTCTATCCTCTAGCCAAGAATAGCAACAACTGTGTAGTTGCTCGCATCACACATGATCTCAAAGGGGGTTTCCCACTGGGGTGGATGTATAATGGGTGCATTGGTCAAACACTTCTTGTGTACGTCAAAAGCATGTCTGCACTCCTTCCCAAAACTGAACGAGACGTCTTTCTTCAACAAGCTCGTCATGGGGATCACTATCTTCGAGAAATCCTTGATGAACCTGCGATAGAATCCTGCATGACCAAGGAAAGAACACACTTCTCGAATATTCGTGGGGTAAGGCAGGTCAGAAATAACATAAATTTTAGCCTTGTCTACCTCGATGCCTCTAGATGATACTACATGTCCTAAGACTATGCCTTGATTGGCCATGAAGTGACATTTCTCAAAATTCAAGATTAAATTTGTTTCAATGCACCTTTCCATGACATGAGACATATTAACCAAACAATCATCAAAAGAATTCCCATAAACAGTGAAATCATCCATGAACACTTCTATGCATTTCTCTACAAATTCAGAAAAAATACTCATCATGCAACGTTGAAATGTTCCTGGGGCATTACAGAGACCAAAAGGCATTCTCCTATATGCATATGTACCGAACGGACAAGTAAAAGTGGTTTTTTCCTAATTTCATGAGCAATGGGAATTTGATAAAATCCAGAGAATCCATCTAAAAAGCAGAAAAATGGTTTCCCAGCAAAACGCTCGACCATTTGATCAATGAAAGGAATTAGAAAATGGTCTTTTTTAGTCACATCATTTAATTTTCTAAAGTCAATACACATTCTCCAACCATTCTGGACCCTCTTTGGCATTAATTCACCATTTTCATTTTTAACAACAGTTATTCCAGTCTTTTTAGGCACAACATGAATCGGGCTAACCCACTGACTATCAGAAATAGGATAGATGATACTTGCGTCAAGGAGTTTGTGTATTTATGACAAAACTACCTCTTTCATGGTTGGGTTCAGTCTCCTCTACGGCTCTCGAGAGGGTTTTGCTCCATCTTCAAGCCAGATTTTGTGCATGCATAAGACTGGACTCAACCCATGAAAATCTGTTAATGTCCATCCGATGACTCGCTTATTCTTCTTCAGTATCTCAACTACTTTTCCTTCCTGCTCGGATGTAACCTCCTTAAAAATGATCACCGATAGTGTCTCCACATCTCCCAAGTACACATACTTGAGATGATCTGGCAACTCTTTGAGTTCCAGTTTGGGAGCCTGCAAAAGATAGGGTAACATCTTAGTTGGTTTCTCATAGGTTTCCAAGGTAAGAACATCCTGTTCACAAGGCTCAGTCACAAGAGGTGCACTCGTCTCCATTTCATCAACAGATTCAGTAAAAATCAATGGGTCATCCCCATCATCAGCCGACATGCATTCTTCTTGCTCTAACGTATCTATCAAGTCTACTTTACAAACATAATGTACATCAACGTGGTGTTTCATGGCATTAAAAACATTAAATTCAAACACCTCTCCCTCTTACTCGATAGATAAAGTACCATCATGCACATTAATCTTTGTCCTAGCAGTTTTCATGAAAGGTCTTCCTAAAAAAACTGAAGCAACAGACAAAGAATTCTCATCCATACTTAAAACATAAAAAACAGCAGGAAAAATGAGCTCTCTAACTCGTACTAACACATCCTTTGCTACTCCTAAAGGGTGAATAGAGGACTTATCAGCCAATTGAATTATGACACTACTTTCCTGCAATTCTTTCAGATCAAGACTTTTATACACAGAGTATGACATCACATTTATCGAGGCCCCTAAATCTAACATCGCATGTGCATGGTAAGAGGAACATTTTTTCAAAGCATGGGATCAACATCCCTAAATCTAATCCTTATAACCTATTGTGCATGGTAAGAGGAACATACCTGTTTTATTTGGCATGCTTCGAGTGATTAAAGCAGACACATTTTTTCTTACCACCACCCTTTCGATGTTCTTTGCCTTCCTTTTGTTAGTACACAATTCCTTGAGGAATTTTGCAAACCTTGGGATTTGTTGTATGGCATCTAGCAACGGGATGTTGATCCCAACTTTCTTCAGTGTATCCAGGATCTCCTCATCCTTATCTTCTTTAGGAGGTCTCACCAACCTGCTAGCAAAATGAGCCTTATGAGTGTAAGACTTAATAGACAAAGGTGGGTTAACACATACCGAACTCTCAGGAGGTGGGGGCTGGTTCTTTTCTCCAGGCTTCTCAAGGCTCTTGTCGGACTCTTCAGGTGTAGATTGTGAGGGAACCTCTTTTCCACTTCTAAGAGCAATGATGTTTATGCTTTCTGCTGTATGGGTCTCCACCTTGCTTATCTTATCTGTCATTTGAGTCATCACCTCGTTTAGAGACTGAAATTGCGCTCAAGTTTCTTCACGATGCTCCTTGCTCATTTCTACGAAGGACTTAAATATTCCTGTTACCTCTCCAAAAGTACATTATTTAGGGACTTATTTACCATGAAATCATGTAATCTCTTGAGCGTTTTTGTTAGAATTTAGCTTAATACGTGCTTAAATATGAGAATTCAAGGAATGAAGCTAAAATAGGACTTATTTGGAAAAGGAACGAAAAAGAATAGAAAATGATGCTTAAAGAGCTAAAATGTTCATTGTAGGAGAATTGCTGAAACATTGCTGGGAGCGCAATAAACATTGCGGCCACCGCGAGGAATCCGCAATTCCAAGTTGCTGCTGCTAAGTTTTTCCAGCCGCCAGTCGTCACGATTGCGATATTTCAGCCGCCTAAGCCTTCCCCTCCTACCACGTGGAGGGTTGCTGTTCAGAATGGATGGTTCTCCATGACTGAAGGTACCTGCAAAAAGCTATAAAAGGAGGTGAAGGGTGAAGGAGAAACACAACTCGGAAGCGTAGAGTTCTTTGTCACAGCGCATTCCAAATACACATTTTTCGTATCCCGTTTGTTGGAGCAAAGAAATCAGCCCTTGGCGCCGATAATTCGAGAGGAAGAAGAGAAGATCCTTCTTCTCTTCTGATTGAATTCATCCCCAAGAACAGCTAATCTTCCCCTTCATCCGAGGTGCTTGCGACGAGGAGATCAGCGCACACTTTTATAAGCTTTCTTACTGCTTTCTGTCTTTCGTTTCCTCTTGCTACATTGATTCGATTCGTTTTCAATCTGTTCAGTTCTTTACTGTTTTACACACTTTCGCACATTGAGCTTTGAATCTTAATTTATAAAGTAATCGTTTAAGTCTTTGCAAGTCTTCATCTCGTTATCTGTTTTTCTATTACTTTCATTGAGTACTTTAAATCATGCTTAATCAATCTAGTCTTTCCAATTCCCCATCAACCATGAGTAACTAATCACACAAGGGTCTGCTAAAGATGAATCTATAGGTTAGAAATACGAGAGTTCAGCATGTAGGATAGCTTCGAATGCATTGAATGTATGTGTACTTCACCCCATGGGCAATTTCGATCGGCCATCCATTTTGTCTAAAGAACTCCTAACCTCCGGAAGGAGTAAGAGTTCAGAGTCGTCCATTCATGCTAGCCTTTCATGGTAGACAGAAAACGACCTAGGAATAGGCGTTTTCCTAGCACGATTCATTAGCTTGCTTGTACAAATAGATGCTTAAGTCTTACTTGGATATGAGTGAACTAAAGGATCTAATGCATGTAATCGAGAGATGCATGAGACTGAGCTAAATCGATGCATGATAAGTTAATCTACTGCTGAATAATCGTATGTAAAAGCCTATAGAGGAGTCTTAAGTCGACCTTGTTTCCTCATCTCACCTTCAAATCGTTGTTAAATTTATTGCTAGATAATTGCGGGAACCGCAATTCTATAGTTCTGTTTTTGCCTTAGCCATTTTTCCAGTCTTTTACTTTTGCGATTTTATTGCTAGAATATTGCTAGCTCCGCAATTCTTTCTTCTCCACATTAAAGTTTAATCTCTTTACTTGCTTTCGTTTATGCTTGCATACTTCGTACATTCTTTGTCAGTTTGACACATCAACCTCAAATCCACCCAATTTAAGTGACCCTCTCTAATTTAACTCCTCACTTCGTTAGTAACTAAACTCAATCTTTGTGGGAAAACGAATGAAAAAATACTTATCACTTGCTGCAGACCATGTATGCTTGCATGTTCTGAGTGCTCTCGCATTACATTTTATTTACACACTGATAGCTAAAAAATAAAGCTATTATTTACTCCCTAATTATAGCTAAAACCATGACAAATATTGATTAAAATGCCTTCTTGTAGGTGATTTCATGGTAGAGAGCTCGAGGGGTCCGAGGACGTGTTTCGAGGCTAAAAACGACGTTTTAGAGCTTGATGGATGCATCGGGATTGAAGGGGCTTGAAGAATTGAAGAAATGGCAAAAATTGCCATTCAAAGGCAATTTTTGGCCACCAAACCCGAGAGCAAGCGTTGAGCAACAGCGTCGAGACGCTGGCTCAACGCTGTGCAGCGTCGAGACGCTGTCCTAGCGTCTCGACGCCGCCCCGACGATTTCCGAAGATGGACGAGCGCCAGCGTCGAGCGCGCGCGTCTCAACACTCGCTCAACGCCGACAGCGTCGCGACGCTGGCCTAGCGTCTCGACGCTACCCCGAGCGCGCGCGCGGCCAACTTAGGGCACAGCGTCGAGACGCTGCCCTAGCGTCTCGACGCTCCGACGGATATAAATTCATACTTTTCCGATTTTTAACGGATCTTCTTCTCTTTTCCCCTCGGGATTGCCGTTTTCTCCCCTCAATTTCTGGTTTTTGCCCATTTTTGGGTTGTATGTTGATGACAATCTCCATGGATGCTTCGGAAACCTTCATCTCCATGGAAAGCTAAAGAGGTTAGTGGTTGATTAGCTAAGTTTAGGGATTGATTACTTTTGTATTAGGTGAGATTAGAGCTTAATTGAATGTTTAGCATGTATGAATGAATTTCTTGCATCTCTTGGTCTGTATTAAGAACGACTAACTTGCCTTTCCGATTAGGAGTGACGTCCATAATTAGTTACGCATGCTTAGTTGGCTATTATTGATTTTTGACAAACCTCAATACTTAGTAGCGAAAGTCTAGCTCGTGGCTAATCAATTCGAGCCCAAGTGACGGTTGGGGGTAGGAATTGATTAACGTTCTCACGGCAGGCTTAAGACTAAGGGATAAATCGAATTAGTTCTAGG
This sequence comes from Herpetospermum pedunculosum, assembly GCA_028017165.1. Lineage (NCBI taxonomy): Eukaryota > Viridiplantae > Streptophyta > Magnoliopsida > Cucurbitales > Cucurbitaceae > Herpetospermum > Herpetospermum pedunculosum. The sequence continues at coordinate 38,965,829 of CM051522.1, forward strand.
ATTAATTCGTCTCAATGGTACCCGTTACTGTTTGTTAATTAATTTAAGAGTCATGAACTTAGATTAATTAGTGGGCATGTTTAATTAGGATTGCACTTACCTAATTAATGCATTGGGATGTTTTGGACCCGTTTGGGACATAACATTTTGTGAGCATGAAATGTCTCGGCTAATTCACATGTTAATCAATGAACCAAAATGCATTAGATCAATCCCGACACTTGCTAATCAATCGAATTCGTCAATTTCATACTTCCCGTTCTAATTTTCCGTTAGCGTAAGTTTAGTTTTAACCATTGTTTTCCCAAACAAAATCCCCCTATTTTAGCATTGCAAATTTAGTTCAATTAAATTAGGATTATTGATCGCTCCCTGTGGATCGACCCCGTTACCACTTAGCTGCAAATTGCTCGGTGTATTCGGGTTTATAAATTTCATTTTGGCGGGACTCGACATCCCGAAATTTGTGAACGTACAAAAGTTCACTACCACACACTGAGCACGCAACAAGTTTTTGGCGCCGCTGCCGGGGATTTTGTTTAGTAAACACGAAGTGTGTTATTTTAGAAAAAAAAACTTAATATCTATTGGAGCTAATCTTCTTTCATTTCCTTTACAGGTACTATCAAGCTAGTTTATGAATGAGTTTCCAAATCACAACCTAGAATTCAATCCTGAGCCTGAAAGACTTTTAAGGGCCAGAAACAAAACTAAGAAACGTCTTTTTAAACAGCCACCTGTAACTCAACACATTGCGGACTCCGCAGAGTCATCGCAATCCCAACAAACCGAAATGGATAGAGAAGCCCCAAACCGAGCACCTACCATTCGCAACCCCATCGAAATTGCAAATGATAAGGATAGTGCCATCCTCTCGTACCTAGTACCCATGCCTGAGGAGCTTAATCCGAGCATCATACGCCCTGAGATTACAGATCACTCTTTCGAGTTAAAACCCGTTATGTTTCAAATGCTGTCCACAGTTGGACAATTCTTTGGAGTGGAAAACGAAGACCCCCACAACCACTTGAGAAACTTCCTAGGAGTAAGTGACACTTTTGTCATCCCGGGAGTGTCTCAAGAAGCCTTAAGACTTTATCTTTTCCCATACTCGTTAAGAGATAAGGCCAAAACGTGGTTAAATTCCTTCCCCTCTAGATCAATTGTCAATTGGACAGATCTAGCTGAAAAGTTCCTAGTAAAATACTTCCCACCAGATAGGAACTCCAATTTCCGTGATGATATTATTAAATTCAAGCAAGCCGAAAACGAATCATTACATGAAGCTTGGACTAGATTCAAGGACCTATTACTTAAATGTCTGCACCATGACATTCCATGGTGTATTCAAATAGAAGTGTTCTTCAAAGGCTGCAACCCCAGCACGAGGCAAGTGCTGAATTCCTCAGCTGGAGGTTCCATGCTTTCAAAGAGCTACAATGAAGCCTATGAGATTTTGGAGAAAATCTCAACATCACATTGTAGATGGTCAGACGATCTTGTGGAGCCAAGGAAAGCTCAAGACATGGATGCACTTAGTGCAATGAGCAGCCAAATCAATGCCCTGACCAATCTAGTAAAACAAATGGCTCAAACTAATATTCAACAAAGTGTCAACACCGCAGCAGCCGTTTCAACGAGTGCAACAACCAACCAAGGTGAGGCACTAGTCTCTGGATTCTGTGGGGAAGGGCACATGCATGATTTTTGCCCTGGGAATCCATCCTCGGTATGTTATGTTGGAAGTCAACAGCAACCAAGGAACAACCCCTACTCCAACACTTATAACCCTGGTTGGAGGAACCACCCAAATCTTTCGTGGGGTGGACAACAAAATACTAACCAAGTACAAAATCAACCAAGACCGAGTGGAACATATGGTTTCACTCAACAACCTAACCAACCCATTTACACAAAACAATATAACCAACCAATAGGATCATCAGTAGAGAATTTGCTTAAGGAATACATTGCAAAGAATGATGCAACCCTGCAAAGTCAGCAAGCAACCCTGAGGAGCTTAGAAAACCAAATAGGGCAGTTAGCAAACGAGCTGAAAAATAGGCCCCAAGGTAGATTGCCTGCAGACATTGAAACGCCGAGAAGGGATGGAAAAGAACAAGTTCAAGCAATTGAACTTCGAAGTGGAAGGCCGTTGGTAGTAGGATTTTTGAATATCCTACAAATTTCAAGCTGTCGAGGCTTGCCAAAATAATATTTATAATCCGAACTCACTAAGCTTTGCAGCTAGTGGCAACGGAGTCGATCCACAGAGAGCAAGCTATAATCCTAACTTAATTAAATTGAATTTGTTAATGAAGTAAAAACAATGGGAGGTTTTGTTTGGAAAATTACTAACATGCAAAGAATTGCGCTAACGGAAAATTAAAGAGGGAAATATGAAATTGACAAGCATGCTTAATTAGAAAGTATCGGGATTGCTCTATTGTATTTTAGTTCATCGATAAACATGGAAATTAGCCGAGATGCTCATGCACGCAAAATGTTTGCTCGGCACCGATACAAACACCCCGAAGAATTAATTAGAAACAGACAATTCTAATTAAACATGCCTCTTAATCAATTCAAGGTGATTAGTCCTAAATTAATCAGAAAACAGTAATGGGTAACATCGCGACGAATTAATCCTAAAATTAATTCGATTTCTCTCTTAACCTTGAGCCCACCGCGATACGATAATCAATTCATATCCCATTCGTCACATAGGGTTAAATTGATTAGGCACGATTAGACCCTCGCTACTTGCATTAAGACTAATCAGGAATCAATGCTAGCCGACTAACATGCGTAACAATTATGGGCGTCAATCCTAATTAGAAAGGCACGCTATTCGTTCTTAACACAGGAAAGAGATGCAAGAGTTCATACACATATGCTAAACATTCATATAAAGCACAAATCTCACCTAAATACAATAGAAATCAATCCCTCAACTAACTAATCAAGCATTTACCTCTAGCCTTCCATGGGAGATGGAGTATTCCAAGCTTCCATGGAGGTTGTAGAGTTCATACAACCCAAATGGAGAAGAAGAGCTTCTAAAATGGTGAAAAAACGTCAATCCCGAGCCCAAAACGGAGGTGGAATGACCTAAAATCGCGAAAATGTTATTTTTATACTTCAGAGTAGCGTCGAGACGCTGTCCTAGCGTCTCGACTCTACGGAGAATGGCAAAATGGAAAACACCGCTTTTTTAGACTTTTAATGACGGGCATTTTTTTATCTTTAATGACGGGCATTTACAGTCACAGATAGGGCGCGCGGCGAGGGGCGCGCGCGGTCTTGGGCCGTCTGATGGATGGTCTGACCGTTGACCGTTGACTTTCTACAAAAATAATAAAATTCTGCTATCACCAGGATTTGAACCTTAGCTTCACCATTTTCTTAACAAGCCCTACACCATCAAGCCACAAATCAATTTTTAGTTAAGTTTAGATTATTTAATTAATGTAGCTTAATCACTCAAAACGACTAACTAATAAAATATTATAAAATATTCAATTAAGCTCTTAATTATCGCAAATGCCCGATTTACCCCTTAGCAATTAAATTATACCAAATAAATCAATTAAGCTCAAATAATTACTCTAATTTACAAGACTTAGGAGCTAAATATTAGCACTTTTGGAGTGCTATCAAAACCCCCAACCTAAATCTTGCTAGTCCTCGAGCAAGGAAAACTCTGAACTAGCTCCTATGAATTAAATTGCATGCAACGACTTTAACCTCAATGCTTTAAAAAAAACAAGGCACTTACAACAAAAGAGAACAATTGATTGCATGCATAAGTTGAGAACATTTCAAAAATTAAACTGTTACTCCCCTACGTGCGTGTGTGATTAGCCAACCTATTCTAGCTCTTAAAGACTCGGAAAAACCATATGCAACTCTACATCTCGTTTTCCCCCTACTTCTAGCAATAAAGAACAGTCTAATGGCTTTTCAACAATCAAGAGAGTAACAAATCAAACGGCCTAAACATTTTCTTTTTCTTGAGTACTTTGTACTCTTTATTTCTTTTGATCCACTTTTTTTTTTACTTTTCTTTTGCTTCTCCAAGAGAGCCTAACACGTCAAGCATCATTTCGCTTCACGTTTTTAAGGACTAATGCTCACTTCTTAATGTGCACTTTAAGAAGGAGGAGAATCTCTAGAGTTTTTATTTTCATGCTTAGTCTTCTCTTTTTTTTTTTAGGCAATAGCTTTGCTATAACACGATTAATTTAATACAACCTATCATGCATCAAGCCTTCCCTAGGGGTGCCTTTCGGGGTGACAACAGATTTCATGCAACATAAGACAATTCTAAGCCTACAGAACCAATAATAGGATGCTACGTGCTCGATAGATGCAAGGGAGAAACAGAAAAATTTTAAATTTTTTTGAAAAATGCTCAACATGCACATACAATCTCATGCTTTTCTAGATATGTAAATACGAAGAATTTAAAAGCATTTCATAGATTGTCCTCATCGAACAACATGCAACAGCAGACCAAAGCACTTCTAATTCAGAATTTCCACAGCTCAACAACTTCAAAAATCCAACAAACTTCTCCACCCCCAACCTAAAAGGATACATAGTCCTCTATGTATCACACTTCAGACTAAGTAGTTAAAACGCACAAAATAAAAGGGAACAAAAAATCTCCCCTGAATTTTGTTCGGTTGTCGGTTGGAGCAGCGCGGTCTTCGCCCACTATCTCGATCCTCAGGTCAAACCTCCTACAAAAGGAAAAGCAAATAAACTAAGCTAGGAAAAATAAAAACTGAAAGTAAAGACAAGAATTTAAGAACACATGGGTTGCCTCCCAAGAAGCGCAAATTTTTAAAGTCGATTGCTCGACTGTATTCTCGCACTCGACTCATCCATAATCAATCTTGGAAGATGCTTCATACATCTTCCCAATCTCATCGTTCCTGCAAACATCAACAGACAAATTTCTCTCTCGTGCCTTCCGCACACAGACAACATCATTTTCGAATAAAGAGCAAACAACATCAACATTCCCAACAGACTCCTCTGATTTTAACTTATCAATTTTAAACTTATTAACATCTCCATCGAATTCAACATACAGGACACCTTTATCAACATCGATTTTAACTTTTGCAGTTTTCATAAAAGGTCGTCCCAACAGAATTGATTTAGAGACATGAGATGGTTTATCCTGTTGGGTTTAATGTCCTAAAACTCGTGGTTTGTAAACAATTATGTTTGTAAATTATCTATTTAGTAATAATAAGTTATTAAGTTCTATTCAGTAAAGGTGTTTGCTGGAATAAAGTGAAATGTGTTTGCATTAATCTATACCAATGACCAACACCCTTGACGATCATAGATACTTGAGTTTCATGTATCACATGAATGTGGGTCAAGCTCAAGTAGACAGTCGAAACGGTCTATAGTATATGGATAAGGCTGGGTACCTTATCCTGGTAACACTATTGGATGCGGCTCGCTTTGTATTGTACAAAACGATGTGATCCGAATCGTTTCACATGGAGATGTCCGAGCGGGGGCGTCCTGTGCGATGAGTTTGCATAAGACTGAACCACGAAAAGTCGCTCTCTCTTTATAACGTCGTTTACTGAAGAGACCGATTATTTCACATGATGGCCTAGGTAACTCGATCTCAATCCTGAGCTCGCTATGAACTCCTGCTTATTAGACAGTATCCTTAGATTTGTATGGGTGAGAGTGGCAGGATGTCCACTCAATAAGCCTACCATCTCAGGGATAAAGTTCAATAGGTAGCTGGGGACATAGTGTAGTAAGATGGAGTTCACTCCTAACCCGCTCTTCAGGGTTAGTAGATAGGTTGTTCCCTTAATAGCTGACTCCAGGGCTTGAACAATAGGCGCCTACCCTCTCTTCGTTAGAGAGGGTTCCTGATCTGTTGGTTGGACCACTGATCAATTGTTCATTAGAGGTGTCAGTGGTACTTAACGAACAAAGATGTAACACAGGGGTTAAACGGTTTAAATGACCCAGCTGTGGTTACGAACAACCTGTGAAGGGTCGAATTGCCCATGACGGTTATATCAGAGGACATAATATATCTACAGTGAGGAGAGTGCAACCCTCGGACTATAGTGGAGTCTCCGGGGGTTAACGAAAGTTGATTGATTCGGGTTAAAAGAGTTTTGACCGAATAATCTCGTATCGTTGGAGCTCATGATCTGTAGGTCCTTTAGGTTCTCCTGGCTAGCTCGGATAACGCCGTGCAACAATATAAGAGAAAATAAAAGAAAAGATAAAGAATTGGAATTGTTCAAATTCGGTCTATGGAAGAATGATGGACATATTTAAATATGATTTAAATATGAGATTGGTCTAAAACATGAATAGGATTCATGTGCAAAAAAGTCGGTTTTCGAAAAACCGGGTTCGGGCATATTATTTAATTAATATTTGATATTGAATTAAATAATATTAATTAATTAAAAAGTTTAATTAATTAAATATATATATATATTTTTTATTTATTAAAAAGTTTAATAAATAAAACATTTATTATTATTTAAAATTAATTATGAATTAGTTTTATTTAATATATATATATATATATATTCAACTTTTTTGCATGCCTGCCATTTGGCATGGCAATCTCAAAAGTGAGAGGGGTACTCATATGTTCTGAGTTTTAAAACTCAGAACTTGATTTTACTTCTGTAATTCATAAGATGAAGAAATTCTCACGGCTCACTTCTTCTTCTTATTTTTTCTTTTCTTTTCTCTTGTAACGGAGTCCCACCACTCCGTTGCACGGCGCCGAGGATAGCGGGACTACCTCGGGTGGTCCTCGACGCGTTGGTGAGAAGAGGTTTGAAGAGTTCGTGACGAAGAACGGCCGACGGAACGTGAAGAAAAGTAGAACTTCAAGGGTATGTTTTCTATTTTTCTCATTTCCGCTTTAAGAGCATGTTTTCTATTTGTTAAATTGATGAAATTAGAGTATCATCGGTCCGAAATCGCCTCCGCTGCGTTTACCGCTCCATCATATCCTTCATTTCAAGCACATAAAAATCCGCAGGGAAATACAGATCATTTACTCTAACTAAAACGTCCTCAACTTTACCCAAGGGATGCACATATGATTTATCAGCCAATTGCACAATAACACCAGTTTCATGCAAGTCATTCAATTTAAGCTCTCTAAAAACAACATATGACATTACATTAATAGATGCTCCTAAATCTAACATGGCATGATTAATCAGTTGATCTCCTATAGTGCAAGGCAATGTAAACATACCTGGATCCTTGCATTTGTTGGGCAATTTACCTTCTGAGATAGCGTAGACGTTATCACTCACCAACTTTCCTTCCTTTTTCTTCGACTTTCTTTTGGAGGTGCACCAGTTCTTCAAGAATTTGGAGTACGTGGGGATTTGCTTGATGGCTTCCAAAAGAAGAATGTTCACCACCACCTTTTGAAAAGTCTCCAAGACTTCTTTATCAGTTTCATCCACCTCAGGCTTTGGTCTAACCAGCCTACTTGGAAATGGTGCTACCGGAACATATTTTTGCTTAAGCGAAGGTGGTTTCTCATCTCGGTCATCTTCCTGTATGATCTCAGGATTCAACTGTCTTCTTGGGTTGGGAGGCTTTGGCACATACTTCTGAACAACAGGAGGAGTTTCCTTTTCTTTACTCTCCTCTTCCTCAGGCACAGGCCTCATCTATCTGCTTGGAAAAGGAGCTCTAGGCACGTACTCCCTTCTCCTCGGTTCAGGTTCTACAACCAGATCATCCACCACCGGCGTAGTATTAGAAGGAATTTCCTTCCCGCTTCTCAAGGTCATGGCGCACACTTGCTCACAAGTGCTCGCCACCGTCTGCTGGGGTGGTTTCTATGAACACTGATCCTCCACCTTACTAAGTCTTTCGTCGAGGCTCTTCATTACATCGGCCATACCTCGCACTTGATCTCCACTACTCTCAAACATGGCCGAAAATTTCGTCAAATAAGAACTCACCATCTCCTCGACATTTCGATCTGAAACACAAGATTGAGATTTTTGTAAGCTTTGAGCTACTATGAGAAGTGAGTTACTTACCTCGAGTACTTGGGCTTTGAGCTCGTTCAGATCCTTTGAGAGACGGGCTTGCTCCACTCCTCCACCACCATACTGCTGAAGGTTCCCGGCCATATTAGAGATCAGAACTCTAGCTTCTACGGGAGTCTTATCAAGGAGAGATCCTCCACTAGCAGCATCAATCATTTGGCGGTCTCGTGGAAGCAAGCCTTCGTAGAAATATCGGATCAACTCTCCGTCTGCTATCCTATGGTGGGGAAAACTTTCACATAGCTGACCGAACTTCTCCCAGCACTCGTGAAGGGTCTCGCCTTCCTCTTGCGCAATGCCATAAATCTTTTTCCTAATCAAAGTGGCTCTGGAAGCGGGAAAATATTTTTCCAAAAATAGCCCTTTCAACCCGCTCCATGTGGCAATGGATCCCGACGGAAGATAATACATCTAGTCTCTTGCTTTTCCCTTTAATGTGAAAAGGAAGGCACTCAGGCTCAACTGATCGTCAGTGGCTTCACTTTTCTTCATCGCCGAACACACTATTTGAAACTCCTTCAGGTGTCTAATAGGGTCCTCATCTGCACTACCATAAAAGGAAGGTAGTAAGTTAATTAAACCGGCATTAAGCTCAAAATTACCTGGTACTACCAGATACGATATACACAGTGGTTGGCGGTCCAAGTCAGGTGATGCCAACTGCCTCAAGGTCCTCTGAGGCTCATCGTTAATTGCAAGTTCCATTTCTTCCACTTTTCTCAAAAATTAAAAGAAAACTACACACAACAACTCAAAACAAACGGGTCATACTGTACAAAAAGGATAAAAATAAACAGAACCAAAGAAAATAATTTTTAAAAAGAAAAATTAAAAACACAAAACAAATAAAATTCAACCAAGTAAGATTAATTGTTGCTCCCCGGCAACGGCGCCAATTTTGGTAGTAGGATTTTTGAATATCCTACAAATTTCAAGCTGTCGAGGCTTGCCAAAATAATATTTATAATCCGGACTCACTAAGCTTTGCAGCTAGTGGCAACGCAGTCGATCCACAGGGAGCAAGCTATAATCCTAACTTAATTAAATTGAATTTGTTAATGAAGTAAAAACAATGGGAGGTTTTGTTTGGAAAATTACTAACATGCAAAGAATTGCGCTAATGGAAAATTAAAGAGGGAAATATGAAATTGACAAGCATGCTTAATTAGAAAGTATCGGGATTGCTCTATTGTATTTTAGTTCATCGATAAACATGAAAATTAGCCGAGATGCTCATGCACGCGAAATGTTTGCTCGACACCGATACAAACACCCCGAAGAATTAATTAGAAACAGACAATTCTAATTAAACATGCCTCTTAATCAATTCAAGGTGATTAGTCCTAAATTAATCAGAAAACAGTAATGGGTAACATCGCGACGAATTAATCCTAAAATTAATTCGATTTCTCTCTTAACCTTGAGCCCACCGCGATACGATAATCAATTCATATCCCATTCGTCACATAGGGTTAAATTGATTAGGCACGATTAGACCCTCGCTACTTGCATTAAGACTAATCAGGAATCAATGCTAGCCGACTAACATGCATAACAATTATGGGCGTCAATCCTAATTAGAAAGGCACGCTATTCGTTCTTAACACAGGAAAGAGATGCAAGAGTTCATATACATATGCTAAACATTCATATAAAGCACAAATCTCACCTAAATACAATAGAAATCAATCTCTCAACTAACTAATCAAGTATTTACTTCTAGCCTTCCATGGAAGATGGAGTATTCCAAGCTTCCATGGAGGTTGTAGAGTTCATACAACCCAAATGGAGAAGAAGAGCTTCAAAAATGGTGAAAAAACATCAATCCCGAGCCAAAAACAGAGGTGGAATGACCAAAAATCTCGAAAAATGTTCTTTTTATACTTCAGAGTAGCGTCGAGACGTTGTCCTAGCGTCTCGACGCTACGGAGAATGGCAAAATGGAAAACACCGCTTTTTTAGACTTTTAATGACGGGCATTTACAGTCACGGATAGGGCGCGCGGGGTCGCGCAGCGAGGGCCGTCTGATGGATGGTCTGACCGTTGACTGTTGACCATTGACCGTTGACTTTCTACAAAAATAATAAAATTCTGCTCCCACCAGGATTTGAACCTTGGCTTCACCATTTTCTTAATGAGCCCTACACCATAAGGCCACAAATCAATTTTGAGTTAAGATTAGATTATTTAATTAATGTAGCTTAATCACTCAAAACGACTAACTAATAAAATATTATAAAATATTCAATTAAGCTCTTAATTATCGTAAATGCCCGATTTACCCCTTAGCAATTAAATTATACCAAATAAATCAATTAAGCCCAAATAATTACTCTAATTTATAAGACTTAGGAGCTAAATATTAGCACTTTTGGAGTGCTATCAACCGTTGGTGATCAACATAAGAGAAGCCCCAAAGCGAGTAGAGAATGAAGAGTCTAGTGCTCCACTGGATTCTCTGCCCAACCGTGATCAATCACCACCAAGTGGTGGTGCGGATTTTTGAATATCCTCCCTAAATATCAAGCTGTCGAGGCTTGCCAAAATAAATTTATAATACCTATTAACAAAAGCTTTGTAGCTAGTGGTAACAGGGTCGATCCACAGAGAAGAACGTGATTGAAATTAAAGCTCGAAATGGAATTTAATTAATCGATTGGGTTTTGTAACAAGGGGGGAGTTTAAGCATGCAACAAGAGGAATTAATTGCTAACGGAAGAATTAAAAAGAAAGAGAGTGAAGAGTGATCGATTTGGGGGATGTCGGGATTCTTGCTAGGCATTCTTACACTTATCATTTAATTCGAAATCTAAGGCTATACATTGACATGCACGCGGTCGGTTACCTGGGAACCCCTTGTGTAACCGGCTCCATATTAATTAATTATAACTAAGGTCCTAACTAAACATTATTTAAAGCCTCTTTAGAGTGATGAGTCTGATAACTCCATTTTGGAGCTATTAAATACTTCCTAATTATAGCTAAATTCCGCATTTAAATGTTTAATTTATCTCGGTTGTAGGAGAAATGCGGCGAAGAGCTCATGCGTCCATTGGACCCGTTTCGGAGCTAATTGCGGAGTTTTAACGCCCTGGGAGTGCATCGGGAAAAGGGCAAGTCAATCCAAGAAGAACCGGACCAAAATTGCCTAGGAGAGGCAATTTTCCAGCCCAAACCCGATAGCAAGCGTCGAGCATCAGCGTCGAGACGCTTGCTCGACGCTGCCGAAGCGTCGAGACCCTGTTGCGGCGTCGAGACGCTCCGGAGGAGGCGCGCGCAAGGAATTATCGGGCCAGCGTCGAGACGCTTGCCTAGCGTCTCGACGCCATCGCGAGGCGCGCGTGCGGATCACTTAGGTCGTAGCGTCGCGACGCTGCCCTAGCGTCTCGACGCTACGACGATTTAAATCGGCTGTAAGACGATTTTTGCAGAAAATTCTTTCCACTTTTTGACGAACTTCATCTTCTTCCTCTCGGTTTTTCCCATTTTTTTACCCTTGCTCCGCCATTTGTGGCATGTTTGGGAGCTTGTAATTTGTATTAGCTTAGAGACGACTTCCATGGCCTTCCTTGGAGCGGTAGTGACAATCCGTCCCATGGACGGCTAAGGTAAAGTGAGCGGTTTAGGATAATTTGAGGGAGTGTTTGTTAGATTTTTAAGCTTTGATAATCTATGCTATAATTTCCAACTTGGTGGCTGATTTGTATGCATTTATTATTCTTGCTTCATCCTATGCATATGTTAGATTTCGCCGATTGACACTCGTGTTTTCTAGCATTTTGTTAGCGTTAAAGAGTAGCGATGTCGTGCCTCTCACTATTCGACTAGTAACACAGATTAATAAAATTAAACCGGAGTATCGAGTCATGCATGATGGTTGTTGGTTACATACAGCGCTTGCGGGTAGCCAGTTAGCAATTAGATTACGTGATCGAATGTCTGTCGCGGTATGCTAGTGACTATTTAGAGTCAATTTGGGGCTGATCACCCTAATGCAACTTTAGATAATGTTTGATTAGAACTGTGTGGTCTAATTAATTTCTATGGAGTCGGTTACCTTGGGGCTTCTTGGGTAACTGACCGTGTGTATTACAAACTGCTCGCCTTAGAATTGTGTTAAATGATAAGCTGAAGAATGTCTAACAAATAAAGCCCGAAAATCTCCAAACCGTGCACTCGTCTCTCTCTCTCTCTCTTTTATTCCTCTGTTAGCTTTTAATTCCCTTATTTGCATGCTTACAAATCCCCCCGTTACAAAAACCCAATTGATTAATTAATTTCAAGTTCAATTTAATTTTAATCATAACCTTCTCCGTGGATCGACCCTGTTACCACTAGCAGCAAAGCTTTGGTTAATAGGCTTATAAATTTTATTTTGGCGAGTCTCGACAACTCGAATTTAGGGAGGATATTCAAAAATCCTGTCCCACCAAAATTGGCGCCGTTGCCGGAGAAGGCAAAATTTGATTGAAGTTATGTTTGAATTTTATTTTGGATGATTGATTGGTTGCTGAAAATTTTTCTGTTTGTCTTTGTATGTTAAAATTTTTGTTTGTGTATGACCCGTTCTTCTGAGATTAGTGGATTGCAGTTTATACCTGAGATCGAAAGAGAAGAGCGGCGGTTGAGAAGAGAGGCCCGCGAGGGGCAGAGATTGTTTGAGGAAGAAGGCAATCCCTTCTTTGTTGAGGAGATGGCGCAAGGAGAAACGCCGAGGACGCTGAAACAGCTGGCAGCGCCAGACTTAAATTTGCAGCCCCTGTGCATCAACTACCCCGTGGTAGCAGGTAATTTTGAATTAAAATCAGGTTTAATTCACCAATTGCCTTCTTTCCATGGCAATGCAGGGGAAGACGCGAATAAGCACTTAATGGAGTTTCACTGCGTCTGTGCGGGGATGAAGCCCGCGGGAGTGACGGAGGAGCAGCTGAATATGAGGGCATTCCCCTTTACGCTCAAGGACAAAGCCAAGGACTGGCTTTATTATCTGCCCTCCGGCTCGATAACGACGTGGCAGGACATGAAGAGGGTCTTCCTAGAGAAATACTTGCCTGCGTCCTTGGCCACGACACTGAGAAAGAGAATTTACGGGATCACTCAGGACGTGGGTGAGTCTCTGCATGAATACTGGGAACGCTTTGGGCGCCTGTGCGCAAGCTTCCCGCACCATCAGATCGCCGATCAGCTCTTGATTCAGTATTTCTATGAGGGTATGACGCCTCATGATCGGCAGATGATTGACGCAGCGAGCGGTGGGGCTCTGATTGACAAGACCCCGGTTGAGGCCAAACAGCTAATTGCAAACATGGCGGCCAACTCGCAGCAGTTTGGTATTCGAGGGCAGGGGCAAGTCCACAGTGTGACCCAGAGCCATGAGATGATAGAGATGAAGGCCCAAGTGGCCGAGATTGGAAATCTGTTGAAAAAGTTTGTCGGAGGAAACCGCGAGGCGGAGGAGGTGAATGCAATCGGGGGATATGCTTCCAACCCGAGGAAGTATGATCCTTACTCGAACACATACAACCCCGGTTGGCGCGATCACCCCAATTTCAGCTATGGGAATAGGGAAGGACAACAAATCTTCCAAGGCCAGTCCCACGATAGGCCTAACACTTCCACCCAAGCTCAAGCCTCGAGCTCCTCCAGTTCGTTAGAAGAGATGGTCAGAACCATCGTGACGTCGACCAGCCAGTTTCAGAAAGAAGCTCGAGAAGAGCTAAACTCCCACAAGGCCGAGCTGCAAAATTTGAACAAGCAGCTGACACAAATGGCTGTGTCGATCAGTAAAATTGAGAGCAAGAGCTCTGGGAAGCTTCCTTCCCAAACCACGGTAAACTCATGTGAGAACGTGAGTGCAATCCAGCTGAGGAGTGGAAAATCACTTTCCTCCAGAGCCGTGAAGGAAGTCAAGGACAGCCTGAATGAGTCCGCCCAGATTGTTCCCGAGAATCTGAACGTTGAGAAGAAAGAAGAAATCAGTGTGCAAGAGAATGTTGCCAGAGCACCCTTCCCTAGTAGGCTTGCGAAGCCTACTTTGGAGACCGAAGATGAGGAGGTCCTGCGTACCTTCAAGAAGGTGATGGTAAACATCCCGCTCCTTGAGGCAGTGAGCCAAGTGCCAAAATATGCCAAATTCCTCAAGAGCTGGTGCACAAAGAAGAGGAAGTCCAGAGGGACTGAGAAGAAAAAGGAGAATGTTTCTGCGATCCTCCCAGGTACGTTGCCCGCCAAGTGCAACGACCCAGGTACTTTTACTATCTCTTGCATGATAGGTAGTAAAGTAGTCAAAAATGCCATGCTTGATCTAGGAGCTTCTGTAAACGTTATGTCTTATGCTTTATTTCTTGAACTGAACTTAAATGAACTGCATGAGTGTAACGTGGTTGTTCAGTTAGCTAACGGGTCGAGTATATGTCCTAGAGGGAAGGTCGAGGATGTTCTCGTTAGGGTAGGAGATATGATGTTCCCTGCTGATTTTCTTGTACTTGACATGAATGAAAAATCTCTGCATGCTTCGTCCTCTATGCTGTTAGGACGCCCTTTTCTTAAGACCGCTAGGGTCAAAATCGATGTGTTTAAGGGTGTCATTTCCTTAGAGTTTGATGATACAGTGCATGAATTTTCATTATTTGAAAAGAAATCTGTGGAGAATATCGCATGTGTTGAGAATGATGAGAATGGGAGTCTTACCTCGCGCTTGAGGGATGATTCTCATGTCTCGGTAAAAAAATCTGATCTGAATTTAATTGATGTGAATGCTGTTTTTTGCACTAACAAAAGTGATATTCACGTGCTTGAGGCACGAAGAGTGCAAAAAGTTTTGAATGATGTGTGCAGGTGTAGTGTGGAGGAGGACAAGATTGGAACGTCCCCCGCACTATCAGAATATGGATGAGTCTTTGGAGAGAATTCAGTCGAGCAAACGACTTTAAAAATTTTGCGCTTCTCGAAGGCACCTGAGCGATGAACTGTTATTTCTGCTTTAGTTTAGTTGCTGTTTTTTTGTCGTTTTTAGTTTAATTTAGACTTACTTAGTTTGCTGTTTTTTGTTAGGAATCGAGGAAGTTGAGGAAAATTTTGGGCTTCGATGATGAGCGCGCCGCTTCCTTTCCTTCGCCAACTTCACAAAGAGTCAGGGAAGTGTAGTTTCTTCTTCCCTTTTACTTTGTGTATCTGACTAAGTGGCATTGAGGACAATGCCAACTTTTGAAGTTGGGGGTGGAGTTTATGGATAAGCATGTGTAGTTGGTTGAGCAGTGCTATTTTGATATTGAAGTGCTTGGGACTCTGTTTACTGTTTTCTAACTATGATAATCTAGGAAATGCATGTTGGAAATCTGAGCACGTACATAATCTAGTTTTTGCATGAGTTTTGCATTTATTAGGTTCATGTCAAAAATTTTAAATTTTTTTTCTGTTGCTCCCTTGCATCTATCGAGCACTTAGCAACCTCATCCTAGATTCCGTAGGCTTAGTCAATCCCATGTAGCGTTAATTCTCGTTGTCACCCCGAAAGGCACCCTTAGGTAGCTTGTTGCATGAGAGTTAGCGGTAGATTAATCGAGTTAGCTTATGCTAAGCCTAAAGTAAAAAAAAAAAAAAAAGTAGAAAAGCATGTTGGTTAGAAAATCCTCTCGAGGCGCTCCTCCTTCTTATTGGTGCACCTAAGAAGTGAGCGTTAGTCCTTAAAAACGTGAAGTTTATGCATGAATTTGACGTGTTAGGCAGCTCGAGGTTGGAAAGAAAAAGAGAATAAAATGTTTGGTTCAAAGAACCCCAATAAAAGGGTACAAAGTACTCGTGAAAAGAAAAAGGAAAGAGAAAATATTTAGGTCTCTTAGTTTGCTTCTCTCTCTCGTGTAAGTCAAGTGTAGACTGTTCTTAAACGCTAGAAGTAGGGGGAAAACGGGATGATGTGTTGCATGTGGTTTTTCCGGGCTTATGTGAGTTTAGGATAGGTTGTCTAGCACACACACACGTTAGGGGGCAACAGTTAATTTTTGATATGTTCGTAGTAAATGCATGCACGGAATGCTTTCATGATTATGTTGTGTTCGAATTTGTAAAATGCATGGAGGTTTGAGTTAGTAGCATGTAGGCGTGTCCTTAGAGTCAATTTCTTTATTAGCCTTGCTCGAGGACTAGCAAGATTCAAGTTGGGGGTGTTTGATAACTCTATTTTGAAGCTATTAAATACTTCCTAATTATAGCTAAATTCCGCATTTAAATGTTTAATTTATCTCGGTTGTAGGAGAAATGCGGCGAAGAGCTCATGCGTCCATTGGACTCGTTTCGGAGCTAATAGTGGAGTTTTAACGCCTCGGGAGTGCATCGGGAAAAGGGCAAGTCAATCCAAGAAGAACCGGACCAAAATTGCCTAGGAGAGGCAATTTTCCAGCCCAAACCCGAGAGCAAGCGTCGAGACCCTGCTGCGCCGTTGGTAGACGTACTTTTGGGGTAGTCCAAATTCGAGTTGTCGAGACTCGCCAAAATACAATTTATAAGCCTATAACCAAGGCTTTGCAGCCAGTGGTAACAGGGTCGATCCAAGGAGAAGTTATGACCGAAATTAATATTAAAATTGAAATTAATTAATTGATTGGGTTTTTTGTAACGGGGGGATTTTTCAGCATGCAAAGAAAGCAATTAAACGCTAACGGAAGAATAAAAAGAGAAAGAGACGCGTGCACGGTCTGGGGATTTTCTGAAACTGGCTGGTCGTCGTGACAATGGTCCTGACCATTTCTTCTAACGAGCTGGAGGAGCTCGAGGCTTGAGCTTGGGTGGAAGTGTTAGGCCTATCGTGAGACTGGACCTGGAAGCGTGGTTGTCCTTCCCTATTCCCATAGCTGAAGTTGGGGTGATCGCGCCAACCGGGGTTGTAAGTATTTGAATATGGATCATACTTCCTCGGGTTGGAAGCATACCCCCCGATTGCATTCACCTCCTCCGCCTCGCGGTTTCCTCCAACAATTTTTTTCAACATATTTCCTATTTCGGCCACCTGGGCCCTCATTTCTGTCATTTCATGGCTCTGGGTCATACTGTGGACTTGCCCCTGCCCTCGAATACCAAACTGCTGCGAGTTGGTTGCCATGTTCGCTATAAGCTGTTTGGCCTCAACTGGGGTCTTATCAATCAGAGCCCCACCGCTCGCTGCGTCTATCATCTGCTGATCGTGGGGCGTCATCCCCTCATAAAAATACTGTATCAAAAGCTGATCAGCAATCTGATGGTGCGGGAAGCTTGCGCACAGGCGCCCAAAGCGTTCCCAGTACTCGTGCAAGGACTCGCCCACGTCCTGAGTGATCCCATATATTCTCTTTCTCAATGTCGTGGCCAAGGACGCAGGGAAATATTTCTCGAGAAAAACCCTCTTCATGTCCTGCCACGTCGTGATCGATCCGGAGGGCAAATAATACAGCCAATCCTTGGCTTTGTCCTTGAGCGTGAAGGGGAATGCCCTCATGTTCAGCTGCTCCTCCGTGACTCCAGCGGGCTTCATCCCCGCGCAGACGCAGTGAAACTCCATTAAGTGTTTATTCGCGTCCTCCCCTGCATTACCATGATAAGAAGGTAACTGGTGAATTAAACCTGACTTTAACTCAAAGTTACCTGCTACCACGGGGTAGTTGATACATAGGGGTTGCAGGTTCAAATCTGGCGCTGCCAGCTGTTTCAGCGTCTGCGGCGCTTCGCCTTGCGCCATCTCCTCAAACAAGAAGGGATTACCTTCTTCTTCTCCAAACAATCTCTGCCCCTCCCGAGCTTCTCTCCTTAACCGCCGCTCTTCTCTTTCGATTTCCGGGATAAACTGCAATCCACTAATCTCAGAAGAACGGGTCATACACAAACAAAAATTTAAACATACAACTACAAACAGAAATTTTTTTCAGCAGACCATCAATCAATCAATTTCAAAGTCAATCATAATTTCAATCAATTTTTGCCTTCTCCCCGGCAACGGCGCCAATTTTGGTAGACGTACTTTTGCGGTAGTCCAAATTCGAGTTGTCGAGACTCGCCAAAATACAATTTATAAGCCTATAACCAAGGCTTTGCAGCCAGTGGTAACATGGTCGATCCAAGGAGAAGTTATGACCGAAATTAATATTAAAATTGAAATTAATTAATTGATTGGGTTTTTTTGTAACGGGGGGATTTTTCAGCATGCAAAGAAAGCAATTAAACTCTAACGGAAGAATAAAAAGAGAGAGAGACGCGTGCACGGTTTGAGGATTTTCGGGATTTAATTGTTAGACATTTTCAGCTTATCCTTTAATCACAAATTCAAGGCATGCAGTTTGTAGTACACACAGACGATTAGCCGAGAAGCCCCAAGGTAACCGGCTCCATAGAAATTAATTAGACCACAAAGTTCTAATTAAACATTATCTAAAATTGCATTAAGGTGATCAGCCCCAAATTTCTTCTAGATAGTCACTAGCTAACCGCGACAGACATTCGAGCACGTAATCTAATTGCTAACTGATTGCCCGCAAACGCTGTATGCAATCAACAACCATCATGCATGACTCGATACTCCGGTTTAGTTTTATCAATCTGTGTTACTTAGTCGAGCAGTGAGAGGCACAGCATCGCTACTCTTTAACATTCACAACATGGTAGAAGACTCGAGTGTCAATCGTCGAATTATAACATATGCATGGGGTTAAGCAAGAAAGATAAATGCATACAAAACAGCCACCAAATCATAATCTAAGCATGGATTATCAAAACCAAAAGCGTCTAACAAAAATCCCTCAAATATTTCCCAAACCGTTCACCCTTACCTTAGTCGTCCATGGAACGGGTTGTCAATACCGCTCCAAGGGAAGCCATGGAAGTTGTCATCAAACTAATACAAGATAAAAGCTCATAAACAAGCCACAAATGGCTGAGCTAAAGGAAAAATAATGGAAAACCGAGAGGAAGAAGAAGAGAAATCGCCTAAGTTATGAAGAAGATGTCTAAAATTGTGCAGAAAATCGTCTTTTACAGCTTCTGTAATCGACGTAGCGTCGAGACGCTAGGGCAGCGTCTCGACGCTACGCCCTAAGTGATCCGCGCGCGCCTCGCGATGGCGTCGAGACGCTAGGGCAGCGTCTCGACACTGGCCCGATAATTCCTTGCGCGCGCCTCCTCCGGAGCGTCTCGACGCCGCAGCAGGGTCTCGACGCTTCGGCAGCGTCGAGCTAGCTCTCGGGTTTGGGGCTGGAAAAATTGCCTCTCCTAGGCAATTTTGGTCTGTTTCTTCTCGGATCGACTTGCCCTTTCCCGATGCACTCCCGGGGCGTTAAAACTCCGTTTTTAGCTCCGAAACGGGTCCAATGGACGCACGAGCTCTTTGCCGCATTTCTCCTACAAACGAGATCAATTATACAATTAATTGCGGACTTTAGCCATAATTAGGAAGTATTTAATAGCTCCAAAATGGAGTTATCAGCCGTCGAGACGCTCCGGAGGAGGCGCGCACAAGGAATTATCGGGCCAGCGTCGACACGCTCGCCTAGCGTCTCGACGCCATCGCGAGGCGCGCGCGCGGATCACTTAGGTCGTAGCGTCGCGACGCTACGACGATTTAAATCGGCTGTAAGACGATTTTTGCAGAAAATTCTTTCCACTTTTTGACGAACTTCATCTTCTTCCTCTCGGTTTTTCCCATTTTTTTACCCTTGCTCCGCCATTTGTGGCATGTTTGGGAGCTTGTAATTTGTATTAGCTTAGAGACGACTTCCATGGCCTTCCTTGGAGCGGTAGTGACAATCCGTCCCATGGACGGCTAAGGTAAAGTGAGCGGTTTGGGATAATTTGAGGGATTGTTTGTTAGATTTTTAAGTTTTGATAATCTATGCTATAATTTCCAACTCTGTGGCTGATTTGTATGCATTTATTATTCTTGCTTCATCCTATGCATATGTTAGATTTCGCCGATTGACACTCGTGTTTTCTAGCATTTTGTTAGCGTTAAAGAGTAGCGATGTCGTGCCTCTCACTATTCGACTAGTAACACAGATTAATAAAATTAAACCGGAGTATCAATTCATGCATGATGGTTGTTGGTTACATACAACGCTTGCGGGTAGCCAGTTAGCAATTAGATTACGTGATCGAATGTCTGTCGCGGTATGCTAGTGACTATTTAGAGTCAATTTGGGGCTGATCACCCTAATGCAACTTTAGATAATGTTTGATTAGAACTGTGTGGTCTAATTAATTTCTATGGAGCCGGTTACCTTGGGGCTTCTCGGGTAACTGACCGTGTGTATTACAAACTGCTCGCCTTAGAATTGTGTTAAATGATAAGCTGAAGAATGTCTAACAAATAAATCCCGAAAATCCTCAAACCGTGCACTCGTCTCTCTCTCTCTCTCTCTTTTATTCCTCCGTTAGCTTTTAATTCCCTTATTTGCATGCTTACAAATCCCCCCGTTACAAAAACCCAATTGATTAATTAATTTCAAGTTCAATTTAATTTTAATCATAACCTTCTCCGTCGATCGACCCTGTTACCACTAGCTGCAAAGCTTTGGTTAATAGGCTTATAAATTTTATTTTGGCGAGTCTCGACAACTCGAATTTAGGGAGGATATTCAAAAATCCTGTCCCACCAGAGCCCCAAATTGACTTTAAACAGTCACTAGCTAACCGCGACGAACATTCGAATATGCATTCTAATTGCTAATTGGCTACCCGACAACCCTGAAGTACCCAACAATCAGCATACATACATCGATACTCCGATTTATTTTTGTTATCCTGTGTTACTAGGCGAATAGTGAGAGGCACGACATCGCTATTTTATAACGGTAACATAAGCTAGAAAACTCGATTGTCCGTCGGCGAAATCTAACTCATGCATGGGTTTAAGCAAGAATAACAAATGCAATCAATCATATTAGCCAAATCAGAACTATAAGCATAGATTATCAAAGTGTAAAAAGCCTAACAAATAATCCCTAAATCACCCCAAACCGTTCACAATACCTTAGCCGACCATGGGGCGGATCGTCACAAACGCTCCAAGAGAGGCCATGGACATCATCTCTAAAACTATTACAAAAAAAAACTCCAAAACTATGCCACAAATGGCGGAGCTAAGCTAAAAAATGGAAGAAAAACCGAGAGGAAGAAGATGAAGTTCGAAGATAGCTGGTGAAAATCGTCCTTCAAATTTTTAAATTCGTCGGAGCGTCGAGACGCTGGGACAACGTCGCGACGCTGCGACCTTATGAAATCCGCGCGCGCCTCGCGATGGCGTCTCGACGCTGGCCCGATAATTTCTTGTGCGCGCCTCCCTCGGAGCGTCTCGACGCCACGGCATGGTCTCGACGCTCGCCAGCGTTGAGCAAGCGTCTCGACGCTGTCTGCTCGACGCTTGCTCTCGGGTTTGGGCTGGAAAATTGCCTCTCCTAGGCAATTTTGGTCCGGTTCTTCTTGGATCAACTTGCCCTTTTCCCGATGCACTCCCGGGACGTTAAAACACCGCTCTTAGCTCCGAAACAAGTCCAATGGACGCATGAGCTCTTCACTGCAAATCTCCTATAAACGAGATATATTAACAAATTAAATGCGTAATTTAGCTTAAATTAGGGAATGAATAATAGCTCCAAAATGGAGTTATCAAACACCCCCAACTTGAATCTTGCTAGTCCTCGAGCAAGACAAATAAAGAAATTGACTCTAAGGACATGCTTACATGCTTCTAACTCAAATCTAATTGCATTTTGCAAACTCAAACACAACATAATCATGAAAGCAATCCGCGCATGCATTTACTACGAACATATCAAAAATCAACTATCGCTCCCTAACGTGTGTGTGTGCTAGCCAACCTATCCTAAACCCACCATAAGCCCGGAAAAACCACATGCAACATATCATCCCGTTTTTCCCCTACTTCTAGCGTTTAAGAACAGTCTACACTTGACTTACACGAGAGAGAGTAGCAAACTAAGAGACCTAAATATTTTCTAAATCTTTTTTTTTTCTTTCACGAGTACTTTGTACCCTTGGTTAAGGTTCTTTGAACCCAACTTTTTATTCTCTTTTTCTTTCCAACCTCGAGTTGCCTAACACATCAAATTCATGCATAAACTTCACATTTTTATGGACTAACACTCACTTCTTAGGTGCACCAATAAGAAGGAGGAGTGCCTCGAGAGTTTTTTCTTGCTAACATGTTTTTCTATTTTTTTTTACTTTAGGCTTAGCGTAAGCTAACTCGATTAATCGACCACTAACTCTCATGCAACAGGCTACCTAAGGGTGCCTTTCGGGGTGACAACAAAAATTAATACTACATGCAATCAACTAAGCCTACGGAGGTTAGGGTGAGGTTGCCTAAGTGCTCGATAGATGCAAGGGAGCAACAGAAATTTTTTTAAAATTTTCGACATGAACCTAGTAAATGCAAAGCGACTCATGCAAAAACTAGATTATGTACATGCTCAGATTTTCAAAATGCATTTCCTAGATTATCATCACTAGCAAGCAGTAAACAGAGTCCCAAGCACTTCAATATTCAAAATTAGCACTGCTCAACCAACTACACATGCAAGTCCACGACATCCACCCCCAACTTCAAAAGTTGGCATTGTCCTCAATGCCACTTAATCAGATACACAAAGTTAAAGGAAAAAGAAACTACACTTCCCTGATTCTTTGTGAAGTTTGCGAGGGAAAGGACGCGGCGCGCTCATCATCGAAGCCCAAAATTTCCTCAACTTCCTCGATTCCTAAAAAAAAACAGCAAGCTACATTAGCTAAATTAAACTAAAAACAACAAAAACAGCAATGAAATTAAAGACGGAAAAGACAGTTCAACACTCGGGTGCCTATGAGAAGCGCAGAATTTTTAAAGTCGTTTGCTCGACTGAATTCTCTCCAATGACTCATCCATATTCCGATAGTGCGGGGGACGTTCCAGACATGTCCCCATCCACACTGCACCTGCAAACACCATTCAAAACTTTTTGTTCTCTTCGTTCCTCAAGCACGTGAATATCACAGTGATTAGTACAAAAAACAGCATCAGTTTCAATCAATTCTAAGTCAGATTTTTTAACAGAGACATGAGAGCTATCCCTCAAGCGCGAGGTCAAACTCTCAGTCTCGACAGACTCAACACAGGAAACATTCTCCACAGACTTCTTCTCAAATAAAGAAAACTCATGCACTGTATCATCAAACTCTAAGGAAATTACGCCTTTAAACACATCTACTTTGACCCTCGCGGTCTTAAGAAAAGGGCGCCCTAACAACATAGAGGACGAAGCATGCAAAAAATTCTTATTCATGTCAAGCACAAGAAAATCTGCAGGAAACATCATATCTCCTACTCTAATCAGAACATCCTCGACCTTCCCTCTAGGACGTATACAAGACCCATTAGCAAGCTGAATCACCACATCAGTCTCATGCAACTCATTAAGATTCAAATCTAAAAATAAAGCATGCGACATGACATTAACAGATGCTTCAAGGTCAAGCATGGAATTTTTAACAATTTTACTACCTATCATGCATGAGATAGTAAACGTACCTGGGTTGTTGCACTTGGCGGGCAACGTACCTGGGAGGATCGCAGAAACATTCTCCTTTTTCTTTTCAGTCCCTCTGGACTTCCTTTTCTTTGTGCACCAGCTCTTGAGGAATTTGGCATATTTTGGCACTTGGCTCACTGCCTCAAGGAGCGGTATGTTCACCATCACCTTCTGGAAGGTTCTAAGGACCTCCTCGTCTTCGTTTGCCAGAGTAGGCTTCGCAAGCCTACTGGGGAAGGGTGCTTTGGCGACATTTTCTTGCACATTCCTTTCTTCTTTCTCATCTTTCAGCTCATCAGAAACAACTGGGGCGGGCTCATTCAAACTGCCCTTGGCTTCCTTCACGGCTCTGGAGGGAACTGATTTCCCACTCCTTAGCTGGATTGCACTCACGTTCTCACATGAGTTCACAGTGGTTTGGGAAGGAAGCTTCCCAGAGCTCTTGCTCTCGATCTTGCTTATCGACACCGCCATTTGTGTCAGCTGCTTGTTCAGATTTTGCAGCTCTGCTTTGTGTGAGTTTAGCTCTTCTCGAGCTTCTTTCTGAAATTGGCTTGTCGATGTCACGATGGTCCGAACCATCTCTTCCAATGAGCTGGAGGAGCTCGAAGCTTGAGCTTGGGTGGAATTGTTAGGCCTATCGTAGGACTGGCCTTGGAAGCGTTGTTGTCCTTCCCTATTCCCATAACTCAAATTGGGATGGTCACGCCAACCGGGGTTGTATGTGTTCGAGTAAGGATCATACTTCCTTGGGTTGGAAGCATATCCCCCGATTGCGTTGACCTCCTCCTCTCGGCTACCTCCGACAAATTTCTTCAATAAATTTCCAATTTCGGCCACCTGGGCCTTCATTTCAGACATCTCGTGACTCTGGGCCACGCTGTGAACTTGCCCCTGCCCACGAATACCGAACTACTGCGAGTTGGCCGCCATGTTTGCAATTAACTGTTTGGCCTCAACCGGGGTCTTATCAATCAACGCCCCACCACTCGCGGCATCGATCATCTGCCGATCATGAGGCGTCATACCCTCATAAAAATATTGGATCAGGAGCTGATCGACAATTTGATGATGCGGGAAGCTTGCGCACATGCGCCCAAAGCGTTCCCAGTATTCGTGCAGGGATTCACCAACATCCTGGGTGATCCCATAAATTCTCTTCCTCAGAGTCGTGGCAAGGGACGCAGGGAAAAATTTCTCCAAGAAGACCCTCTTCATGTCCTGCCACGTCGTTATCGAACCGGAGGGCAAATAATAAAGCCAGTCCTTGGCTTTATCCTTAAGCGTGAAGGGGAATGCCCTTAAATTCAGCTGCTCCTCCGTTATAAACTGTAATCCACTAATCTCAGAAGAACGGATCATACACAAACAAAATTTAAAACATACAAAAACAAACAGAAAAAAATTTCAGCACACCATCAATCAACCAAAATCAAAGTCAAACATAATTTCAATCAAACCATGCCTTCCCCGGCAGCGACGCCAATTTTGGTGGTGCAGATTTTTGAATATCCTCCCTAAATATCAAGCTGTCGAGGCTTGCCAAAATAAATTTATAATACCTATTAACAAAAGCTTTGCAGCTAGTGGTAACAGGGTCGATCCATAGAGAAGGACGTGATTGAAATTAAAGCTCGAAATGGAATTTAATTAATCGATTGGGTTTTGTAACAAGGGGGGAGTTTAAGCATGCAACAAGAGGAATTAATTGCTAACGAAAGAATTAAAAAGAAAGAGAGTGAAGAGTGATCGATTCGGGAGATGTCGGGATTCTTGCTAGGCATTCTTACACTTATCATTTAATTTGAAATCTAAGGCTATACATTGACATGCACGCGGTCGGTTACCTGGGAACCCCTTGTGTAACCGGCTCCATATTAATTAATTAGAACTAAGGTCCTAACTAAACATTATTTAAAGCCTCTTTAGAGTGATCAGCCCCAAATTGACTCTAAACAGTCACTAGCTAACCGCGACGAACATTCGAATATGCATTTTAATTGCTAATTGGCTACCCGGCAACCCTAAAGTACCCAACAATCAGCATACATACATCGATACTCCGATTTATTTTTGTTATCCTGTGTTACTAGGCGAATAGTGAGAGGCACGACATCGCTATTCTATAACGGTAACATAAGCTAGAAAACTCGATTGTCCGTCGGCGAAATCTAACTCATGCATGGGTTTAAGCAAGAATAACAAATGCAATCAATCATATTAGCCAAATCAGAACTATAAGCATAGATTATCAAAGTGTAAAAAGCCTAACAAATAATCCCTAAATCACCCCAAACCGTTCACAATACCTTAGCCGACCATGGGGCGGATCTTCACAAACGCTCCAAGAGAGGCCATGGACATCATCTCTAAAACTATTACAAATAAAAACTCCAAAACTATGCCACAAATGGCGAAGCTAAGCTAAAAAATGGAAGAAAAACCGAGAGGAAGAAGATGAAGTTCGAAGATAGCTGCTGAAACTCGTCCTTCAGCTTTTTATATCTGTCGGAGCGTCGAGACGCTGGGACAGCATCGCGACGATGCGACCTAATGAAATCTGCGCGCGCCTCGCGATGGCGTCGAGACGCTAGGCGAGCGTCTCGACGCTGGCCCGATAATTTCTTGCGCGCGCCTCCCTCGGAGCGTCTCGACGCCACGGCAGGGTCTCGACGCTCGGCAGCGTTGAGCAAGCGTCTCGACGCTTGCTCTCGGGTTTGGGCTGGAAAATTACCTCTCCTAGGCAATTTTGGTCCGGTTCTTCTTGGATCAACTTGCCCTTTTCCCGATGCACTCCCGGGGCGTTAAAACACCGCTCTTAGCTCCAAAACAAGTCCAATGGACGCATGAGCTCTTCACCGCAAATCTCCTATAAACGAGATATATTAACAAATTAAATGCAGAATTTAGCTTGAATTAGGGAATGAATAATAGCTCCAAGATATCGACCTATTTTAACTATTAAAACGAATCGATACTAAATTCCTAATCGCATTGGAATTCTTTAACCTTGAATGAACATGCATTTATCTTTGTTATAGATTTTAAATGTCTATCTCATTTTACAACGCTTTATGAAACAAAGACATTCTATAACTTGCTTCTAGAATATAACCATTACATTCATTTTATAACAGGCTTCCCAAGCAAGAATATAACAATTATATTCAACTAAGGCAACTATGTTGTATGTTTAATTTCACAATTAATATAACACTTATATCAATTACACTTTTAAACAAGCAACATCTAATTCATAAATTAATATAACACTTATATTAATTCTCATGAATTAAGCATGCATACTATACATTATAACAATTATAACATACTTTCAATGCATGGAGCATGCTTCCTATGGTGGGATTTTAAATCTATATGGCATACTTTATGCACATACAAGGGACTTTAATTAAGACATACATTCACAATGCATAATAATTAAACACACTAAAGTGGACCGATTTTGGCATCACGGGCAAGCAAGCAACTAAAGTATTACAAGAATACTTCATAAACTAGGTTGAGACGCTTCCGAACCTTTCGAACCGCCCCAAACCGGCTTGAATTTGCTTAAACCAACCAAAAAGCAGCAACAACAAAGCTTCAAATAAGCTGAACCGGTCCAAAAAAGCTGTCCCGACTTCAACAGCCCGGAACTAGACAAATAACGACCCGAACCGGACCAAACAAATGCTGAACCGGACCGCCAAAGGGTGAAGAACAAGGAACCGGTCTGACTTTCTGTGAACCGTGTTGGGTTTTATGTCCTAAAACTCGTAGTTTGTAAACTGAATGAATGTAAATATTATATTTCAATAAAGTTGTTATTGAATTTTAGTGAATTGTGTTTGTATTAACCTATACCAATAAATAACACCCATGGCTGTAGTGTGAGTACTTGAACTTCATGTGTGACATGAATGTGAATCAAGTTCAAGTAGACAGCCAAAATGGTCTATAGTATAGGGATAAGGCTGGGTACCTTATCCTGGGGACACTATTGAACGCGGCTCACTTTGTATAGTACAAAACGATGTGATTCGAATCGTTTCATGTAGAGACATGTGAGTGAGGGCGTCCTGTGCAATGAGTTTGCACAAGACCGAACCAAAAAATAAAATCGCTCTTTCTTTATAACACCGTTTACTGTAAAGACCGATTTTTTCATTTGATGACTTAGGTAACTCGATCTCAATCCTGAGCTTACTATGAACTCCTGTTTATTCAACCTTATCCTTTGATTTGTACGGGTGAGAGTGGCCAGATCGCCGACTCAATATGCCTACCATCTTGGGGATAAGATTGAATAAGTGGCTGGGGACATAGTTGTAGCAAGATTGGAGTTCACTCCTACCCGCTTTCAGGGTTAGTAGAGAGGTTGTTCCCTTAAGTGCTGACTCCAGGTCTTGAACATTGGGCCCATCCTCTCTTGATCAGGGAGGAATCTGATTTGATGGTTGGACCACAAATCAATTGTTCATTAGAGGTGTCAGTGGTACTTAAGGAACAAGATATAATACAAGGGTTAAACGGTTTAAATGACCCGTTGTGATTATGAACGACCTGTGAAGGATCGACTTACTGATGATAGTTATATCAACAGGACACAATATATCTACAGTGAGGAGAGTGCAGCCCTTGGACTTTAGTGGAGTCTCCGGGGGTTAACGAATGTTGGTTAGTACGGTTGAAAGAGTTTTGACCGGATAATCTCGTATCGTTGGAGCTCATGATCTGTAGGTCCTTACGGTTCTCCTGGCTAGCTCGGATAAAGCCGTGAAACAGTATAAAAGAAAAGAAAAGAATTTGAATCGTTCAAATTCGAGTTTGTGGAAGAAGGATAGACATATTTAAATATGATTTAAATATGGACATATTTAAATATGATTTAAATATGGCATCGGCCTGAAACATGAATGAGATTCATGTGAAAAAAGTCGGTTTTTTCTGAAAAACCGAGTTTAGTTATATTATTTAATCAATATTTGATATTGGATTAAATAATATTTATTAATTAAAAAGTTTAATTAATAATTATATATATATTATTTATTAAAATGTTTAATAAATAAAATTATTATTATTATTTTTAATAATAATAATAATTATATATATATATATATACATACATGTGTCTTGCATGCAGCAAGACACATGTTGAATCAATATATATATATATCACGTATGCGTGGGCTGATAAACTAGAAGGAAAGAAAGGAAGTGAAAAGAAAAGTTTTGAAAAAGTTTCAAAACATATGAATTTGATTCATTCATGCAGAGGTGAATTGAAAGAATTATTTTGAGAAATTGTTTTTTTTCAATTCAACGTCAGGGTACATGTTTTGAAGTTGAAAACATCAGTAGCCCTCTGTCCTTCTCTTCTTCCTTTTCCTCTTCTCCTTTTCTCTTGTAAAAGGAGTCCCACCACTCCGTTTCTCGGCCTGAGGATAGCGGGACTACCGTGGGTGGTCCACGAACGTTTCGTGAGAAGGCTCGGTGAGCTTGTGAGGAGCATCTGGCGGTGAAATTGGAGAATTACGAACGACAAGGGTATGTGTTCTAACTTCTCTTTTTCATGGCTTTTGCATGTTTCCGTTTTGTTTAAATTGATGAAATTAGAGTGTCTATGATCCAAAATCGCTTCCGCTGCGTGCCATGAGCGCTCCATCAATTGGTATCAGAGCGTTTTTGGCCACTCAATTTCAATCAATTTAAGTTATGGTGGGTTTTATTTAGAAATTGTTTCTGAATGAAATTCTAAAGTGAATATCGATTTTGGCATAGTTTCTTTTTGAATTTCCTTATTTGTAATTGCCCGAGAATGTATGGGCTTTAATGTATGCTAAAGAGTCTGTATTTTTAGAGTCATTAGAGTCCATATAGGTTTCTTTGTGAAAGAAGTTTGAGTTTGAAACTCGCCGAAATGTTCGGTGTAATTTCAAACTCGTTCTGGGCATTACGAGGAGAATTTCGAAGAAATTTTGGCCGAAGCGTTCGGAGGAAGCAAGTTGGTCAAAGGCGGTGCGAAGAATTCGAAGTCCGCTCAAGACATGGCTTGTTGATCAAGCTTGTAATAAATTAGTTATTGCTTGCTAAATGCCAAAATCGATCCACTTTAGTGTGTTTAATTAATTATGCATTGCGAATGTATGTTTTAATTAAATTCCATGTTTATATGTGCATAACGTATGCCATATAGATTTAAAATCCCACCGTAGGAAGCATGCTTCATGCATTAAAAATATGTTATAAGTGTTATAATATATCGTATGCATATTTGGCAATTCATGATTTTTGATATAAAAGTTATATTAATTCATGAATTAGTTGTTGTTAGTTTAATAAAATAATTGATATAAGTGTTATATTAATTATGAAATTAAATCAACAACATAGATTGCCATAGTTTTATGCACATGGTATATTATAAGTGTTATAATGTATAAGATGCATGTTTATTCATGAGTATTAATATAAGAGTTATATTAATTCATGAATTAGATGTTGTTTGCTTAATAGAATAATTGATATAAGTGTTATATTAATTATGAAATTAAACATCCAACATTAGATGCATTTTGTTTGTTATAAGTGTTATAATGTATAGGATGCATGCTTAATTCATGAGAATTGATATAAGTGTTATATTAATTTATGAATTAGGAGTTGTATATTTAAAATCATAATCGATATAATTGTTATATTAATTATGAAATTAAATATTTAACTTGTCATGCCTTAGTGATGCATGTTTGAGAAGCATGTAGAAGTTTGTTGTAGTAAGTCTTAGTTTTGCAAAGCGTTGTAAAATTGGCATAGACTTTTAAAATCTATAACAAAGACAAAGGCATGCTCACTTAGGGTTGAATGTATCGTTCCGTTTCATTAGATGAATAGGTCGATATCTTGTAAATGCTAAGGTTACAAGAAACTCACCCGGGGACATCCTGTTCGAGGTTGGAGGTATTTAAGCTGACGGTTTACGGAACACCTCCTACCTGGGGACCATCCGGTACTTGAGTAAAGTTAACCCGGCTTTATGAGCATGCGTGAGTGGTGTGAGGTAATAAAGTGTTTATCACCTAGACATCATAGGTAAAAGTTTGTTTTACCTAGACTTAGGCCTTATTGTCTTAGCCGGATAATGCCTGAGTAATTTACCCATTCCGTCTTAAAATACTTAGTAGAGGTGTTGAGAAGGTATATATGATATGTCCCTCTCCTCCTACGTTCTCTGTCAAGTTCACACCGTGAGAATTATGCTCGGCCTCGTGATGTCAATAGGGCATCCCCATTCGGATGGTATTTGCATAATTCAAGAGCAAGGTGAATGGAGAAAGTATTTATAGTAAGTGGGAGAAGGAAGTATGTCAATACATCCTGCGGTCTCCTCCATTGGATTGAACCGTGAGATTCCTATGTTCTGCCTGCTAGGTGCCCACAAGTGGTACCGATCCATTCGGAGGGCCGTTTCATAGGAATTGGAACATCTCAATCACCATTTATGGATAAAGAAACATAGAGCCATTCCCAACTTTGACATTTCCATTCGGTTGCATCGTTGGGGCCGCCCTATGAATTCTAAAAATGGAGGGTCACACTTACGAGATTTGTTAAGGAGTTAGTAAATCTTGACCAAACAGCGATAACTAAGATGCTATAGGAATATGAGATATTCTGGTATTAGCATTTAGTCAAGAATGTCTTGATTCAGTGAAGGAATGCTTGACTGCCCCTCGGTAGCGACCATTCTGACCCACTGAAGTATCGTTGCAGTTTAATAATGAGTTTTGGGTACATTATTATTCTTTGCTAAATTCTTGATTGGTGTGTAAATTAGGTTAAAACCTTTTCACTAATATTTATTCATTCTCTTTTCAGCATGTCTAGCTCTTTTATTCACTTACTAGCTTCCGATAAGTTAACCGGCGATAACTACGCGACCTGGAAATCGAACTTGAATACGATTCTTGTTCTAGATGATCTAAGGTTCGTCTTATCTGAGGATTGTCCTCCCCCTCCTAGCTCGGATGCGACTCGAACTGTTCGAGAAGCATATGATAGATGGACAAGGGCTAATGATAAAGCCCGAGTCTATATCTTAGCCAGCATATCTGATGTGTTAGCTAAGAAGCACGAGGATATGGTTTCTGCTAAAGAAATCATGTCTTCATTACAGGAGATGTTTGGACTTCCGTCCTCATCGGTCTGTCATGAAGCCCTCAAATTCGTTTACAACTCTCGCATGAAGGAGGGAACCTCTGTTAGGGAGCATGTCCTTAACATGATGGTCCACTTCAATGTGGCGGAAGTAAACGGAGCTATTATAAATGAGTCAAGTCAAGTAAGCTTTATCTTGGAATCTCTTCCGAAGAGTTTCCTTCAGTTCAGAACCAATTTGGTAATGAACAAGATAAAGTATAATTTGACTTCTCTCCTCAGCGAGCTACAGACCTATCAGTCCCTACAGACTTCTAAAGGAAAAGAGAAGGAGGCAAATGTTGTCACTTCTAGGAAATTCCAAAAGGGGTCGTCTTCTGGGAGTAAGTCTGAACTTTCTTCTATTAAGAATAAGAGTATTCAAAAGAAGAAGAAAGATAAAAGGAAGGGAAAAGCACCTGCTACTGC
Source organism: Herpetospermum pedunculosum (assembly GCA_028017165.1). Taxonomy (NCBI): domain Eukaryota; kingdom Viridiplantae; phylum Streptophyta; class Magnoliopsida; order Cucurbitales; family Cucurbitaceae; genus Herpetospermum; species Herpetospermum pedunculosum. The sequence goes on from CM051522.1 coordinate 38,998,099, forward strand.
TAAGAGCAAGAGTAGATCTGCAGACAAAGGAAAATGTTTCCATTGTGGTGTAGATGGGCACTGGAAACGCAATTGCCCAAAGTATCTTGCAGAGAAAAAGGCTGAGAAAGAAAGACAAGGTAAATATGATTTACTTGTTGTTGAAACATGTTTAGTAGAACATGATTGTCATACCTGGATACTTGATTCAGGAGCTACTAACCATGTTTGTTCTTCTTTTCAGGAAACTAGTTCTTGGCAGCCACTTTCTCGCGGTGAGATAACTCTCAGAGTTGGAACTGGAGAGGTTGTCTCAGCTGAAGCAGTGGGAGCTGTAAAGTTGTTGTATAGAGATAGTTTCATTTTACTAGAAAATGTACTCCTGGTTCCTACCTTTCAGAGGAATCTTGTATCTATATCTTGTTTGTTAGAACAGTTGTATAAAGTATCTTTTGTTCATAATGAAGCGTTCATTAGCAAAAGAGGTGTACGTATTTGTTCTGCGAAACTTGAAAACAACTTGTATGTGTTAAGACCAACCGAAGCCAAAGCTATTTTGAACACTGAAATGTTTAAAACAGCTGAGACTCAAACTAAAAGGCAAAAACTTTCTCCAAGTACTTATCTTTGGCACTTAAGACTAGGTCACATTAATCTCAATAGGATTGGGAGATTGGTTAAGAGTGGTCTGCTAAATCGTTTAGAGGACAACTCTTTACCGCCATGTGAGTCTTGTCTTGAGGGAAAAATGACCAAACGATCTTTTTCTGAAAAAGGTCATAGGTCCAAAGAACCTCTAGAAATCGTGCATTCGGATCTCTGCGGTCCTTTGAATGTCAAAGCACGAGGAGGGTATGAATATTTCATCAGTTTCATTGATGATTATTCTAGGTACGGTTATCTTTATCTAATGCATCATAAGTCCGAAGCTCTTGAAAAGTTCAAAGAGTATAAGGCAGAGGTTGAGAACACATTAGGTAAATCGATAAAAACACTCCGATCAGATCGAGGTGGAGAGTATATGGATTTAAGATTCCAGGACTATATGATAGAACATGGAATAGTATCTCAACTCTCAGCGCCAGGAACACCACAGCAGAATGGTGTGTCCGAGAGGAGAAATAGAACCCTGTTAGACATGGTTCGATCTATGATGAGTTATGCTCATTTGCCTAGTTCGTTTTGGGGATATGCAGTAGAGACTGCAGTATATATTTTGAACATGGTTCCCTCTAAGAGTGTTTCTAAAACACCTTATGAGTTATGGAGAGGGCGTAAAGGTAGTTTACGTCACTTCAGGATTTGGGGGTGTCCGACACATGTGCTAGTACCCAATCCAAAGAAGTTGGAACATCGTTCAAAATTGTGCCTATTTGTAGGTTACCCCAAGGAAACGAAAGGTGGTCTATTTTACGATCCTCATGAGAACAAGGTACTAGTATCGACTAATGCCACGTTCTTAGAGGAAGACCACATGAGAGATCATCAACCGTCGAGCAAAATTGTTTTGTCCGAATTTTCCAGGAAAGCTACAAACGGATCAACAAAGGTTGTTGATCAGGCTGGTCCTTCTCAAGAGTTGAGAAAGCCTCGACGCAGTGGGAGGGATGTAAGACAGCCCGACCGCTACATCGGCTTGTCTGAAACTCAAGTCGTCATACCTGATGATGGCGTTGAGGATCCATTGACCTTTAAACAGGCAATGAATGACATAGACAAGGACCAGTGGCTTAAAGCCATGGATCTCGAAATGGAGTCTATGTACTTCAATTCGGTCTGGGATCTTGTAGACCAACCAGATAGTGAAAGACCTATCGGTTGCAAGTGGATCTACAAGAGAAAACGAGACCAAGCCGGTAAGGTGCAAACCTTTAAGGCTCGACTTGTGGCAAAAGGTTATTCCCAAAGAGAAGGGGTGGACTATGAAGAAACCTTTTCTCCTGTTGCCATGTTAAAGTCGATTAGAATACTCTTATCCATTGCTACATTTTATGATTATGAAATCTGGCAAATGGATGTCAAGACTGCCTTTCTGAATGGTAATCTTGAGGAGAGTATCTATATGGCTCAACCAGAGGGATTCATACTTCAGGGTCAAGAGCAAAAGGTTTGCAAGCTTAATCGATCCATTTATGGGTTGAAGCAAGCATCTAGATCCTGGAATATAAGGTTTGATACGGTGATCAAATCTTATGGCTTTGAACAAAATATTGACGAACCTTGTGTTTACAAGAAAGTAGTCAATACTGTTGTAGCTTTCTTAGTCTTGTACGTAGACGATATACTACTCATTGGGAATGATGTAGGGTTCCTAACTGACGTTAAGAATTGGCTAGCGACCCAATTCCAAATGAAAGATTTGGGAGAGGCTCAGTTTGTTCTTGGGATTCAGATCATAAGGAATCGTAAGAACAAAGTGCTAGCGCTGTCTCAAGCATCTTATATTGACAAGGTGTTGTCAAGATATTCGATGCAGAATTCCAAGAAAGGTTCGCTGCCTTTTAGGCATGGAATTCACTTGTCTAAGGAACAGTCTCCTAAGACACCTCAAGAGGTTGAGGATATGAGACGAATTCCCTATGCATCTGCAGTTGGTAGTCTCATGTACGCTATGTTGTGTACACGACCCGACATCTGCTATGCAGTAGGAATTGTCAGTAGGTTCCATTCCAATCCAGGATATGATCACTGGACAGCCGTTAAACATGTCCTCAAGTATCTTAGGAGAACGAGAGACTATGTGCTTGTGTATGGCGCGAAGGATTTGATCCTTGCAGGATACACTGACTCTGATTTTCAGACTGATATAGATTCCAGGAAATCTACATCAGGATCAGTGTTCACTCTTAACGGAGGAGCAATAGTATGGAGGAGTATAAAGCAAGGTTGTATTGCTGACTCCACCATGGAAGCTGAGTATGTCGCAGCTTGCGAAGCAGCGAAGGAAGCTGTATGGCTTAGGAAGTTCTTGACAGATTTGGAAGTTGTTCCAAATATGAACTTGCCAATCACCCTTTATTGTGATAACAGTGGTGCAGTGGCAAATTCTAAAGAACCTAGAAGCCATAAGCGTGGAAAGCATATTGAGCGAAAGTATCATCTCATCAGGGAGATAGTGCAACGAGGAGATGTGATCGTCACACAGGTAGCCTCGGAGCACAACATTGCTAATCCGTTTACTAAGTCTCTCACGGCTAAAGTGTTTGAGAGACACCTAAAAAGTTTAGGGCTGCGAGCTGCTCAGTAGGACAGTGGGAGAAACTTTAGATATTTGATATTCTAGTTCTCTCGACCAGCATGTACTCCACTGACGTTTTAGTCCAAGTGGGAGTTTGTTGGGTTTTATGTCCTAAAACTCGTAGTTTGTAAACTGAATGAATGTAAATATTATATTTCAATAAAGTTGTTATTGAATTTTAGTGAATTGTGTTTGTATTAACCTATACCAATAACTAACACCCATGGCTGTAGTGTGAGTACTTGAACTTCATGTGTGACATGAATGTGAATCAAGTTCAAGTAGACAGCCAAAATGGTCTATAGTATAGGGATAAGGCTGGGTACCTTATCCTGGGGACACTATTGGACGCGGCTCACTTTGTATAGTACAAAACGATGTGATTCGAATCGTTTCATGTAGAGACATGTGAGTTTGGGCGTCCTGTGCAATGAGTTTGCACAAGACCGAACCAAAAAATAAAATCGCTCTTTCTTTATAACACCGTTTACTGTAAAGACCGATTTTTTCATTTGATGACTTAGGTAACTCGATCTCAATCCTGAGCTTACTATGAACTCCTGTTTATTCAACCTTATCCTTTGATTTGTACGGGTGAGAGTGGCCAGATCGCCGACTCAATATGCCTACCATCTTGGGGATAAGATTGAATAAGTGGCTGGGGACATAGTTGTAGCAAGATTGGAGTTCACTCCTACCCGCTTTCAAGGTTAGTAGAGAGGTTGTTCCCTTAAGTGCTGACTCCAGGTCTTGAACATTGGGCCCATCCTCTCCTGATCAGGGAGGAATCTGATTTGATGGTTGGACCACAAATCAATTGTTCATTAGAGGTGTCAGTGGTACTTAAGGAACAAGATATAATACAAGGGTTAAACGGTTTAAATGACCCGTTGTGATTATGAACGACCTGTGAAGGATCGACTTACTGATGATAGTTATATCAACAGGACACAATATATCTACAGTGAGGAGAGTGCAGCCCTTGGACTTTAGTGGAGTCTCCGGGGGTTAACGAATGTTGGTTAGTACGGTTGAAAGAGTTTTGACCGGATAATCTCGTATCGTTGGAGCTCATGATCTGTAGGTCCTTACGGTTCTCCTGGCTAGCTCGGATAAAGCCGTGAAACAGTATAAAAGAAAAGAAAAGAATTTGAATCGTTCAAATTCGAGTTTGTGGAAGAAGGATAGACATATTTAAATATGATTTAAATATGGACATATTTAAATATGATTTAAATATGGCATCGGCCTGAAACATGAATGAGATTCATGTGAAAAAAGTCGGTTTTTTCTGAAAAACCGAGTTTAGTTATATTATTTAATCAATATTTGATATTGGATTAAATAATATTTATTAATTAAAAAGTTTAATTAATAATTATATATATATTATTTATTAAAATGTTTAATAAATAAAATTATTATTATTATTTTTAATAATAATAATAATTATATATATATATATATACATACATGTGTCTTGCATGCAGCAAGACACATGTTGAATCAATATATATATATATCACGTATGCGTGGGCTGATAAACTAGAAGGAAAGAAAGGAAGTGAAAAGAAAAGTTTTGAAAAAGTTTCAAAACATATGAATTTGATTCATTCATGCAGAGGTGAATTGAAAGAATTATTTTGAGAAATTGTTTTTTTTCAATTCAACGTCAGGGTACATGTTTTGAAGTTGAAAACATCAGTAGCCCTCTGTCCTTCTCTTCTTCCTTTTCCTCTTCTCCTTTTCTCTTGTAAAAGGAGTCCCACCACTCCGTTTCTCGGCCTGAGGATAGCGGGACTACCGTGGGTGGTCCACGAACGTTTCGTGAGAAGGCTCGGTGAGCTTGTGAGGAGCATCTGGCGGTGAAATTGGAGAATTACGAACGACAAGGGTATGTGTTCTAACTTCTCTTTTTCATCGCTTTTGCATGTTTCCGTTTTGTTTAAATTGATGAAATTAGAGTGTCTATGATCCAAATCGCTTCCGCTGCGTGCCAAGGGCGCTCCATCAAACCGGACCGCTCGAGGACCGAACCAACCTGTTTCTTCCACTTTGCGCTGAACCGGTGTTGTGCTGTTTTTCCGGACACCCGAGCTTCTGTCTTCGAATTGAAAGCCTATATGGACTCTAATGACTCCAAATTTTTTACAGACTCTTTTGCACACATTAAAGCCCATACGCACTCGGCAAATTACAAAACGAAGTACAAATCAAAGCTATAAAAAATATGCCAACACCGGAAAAACACTTTAGACGCCCAAAAAATTAATTTCTAAAACAAATACCCACCGAGCTCAAATTGATGCAAATTGAGTGACCAAAAAATGCTCCGATACCAATTGATAGAGCGCATGTAGCGCAATGGAAGCGAGTCGGATCATTGGCACTCTAATTTCATCAATTTAGCTAAACTAGAAACATACTCAAAACTTGGAAATTAAAGAAATTAGAACACATACCCCTTGTAGTTCTAAAATCTTTTAATCCCGATGCTCGAGTCTTCTCACGAACACCTCGAACCTTCTCTCGAACACTTCTAGGACCACCTCCAGTAGTTTCGCTATCCTCGGGCCGAGCAACGGAGTGGTGGGACTCCTTTATGAAAGAAAAAGGAAGAAAAGATGGATAAAGAAGAGATCTCTGTGATGAGAGTTTTTGGTAACGATATTTTGGAATTATCGCCAAACATCGGGTTGTCGAGACCCGCCAAAATGAATTTGTAATTACCCGAATACACTGAACTATTAGCAGCTTAGTGGCAACGGGGTCGATCCACAGGGAATTATGCGAATTTGACTTAATTCTAATTAAATTTGCAAACAATGAAAAATAAACAAAATGTGGGGATGTTGGTTTTCAATTAGCTAATGAAGAACAACGCAAAATAGGGAAAACTTAACTAACGGAGCGCTCGACTCGGGACGATCGGGATTAAAAATAGCAAGCCTTTGGATCACGGGTTGACGAAAATAATGGCTAAATATTTGAACGAATACGCAGCCCGTCTCAAATCAATAAATTAATTCAGACATGCTCCATGGATATTAATTAGACATAATTAATTACGCTAATTAGGCATATCGATTGGACATTGGCGGCCAACGCTCTCCCAAGACCAATCGATAGCAACGAGCTAACTACGACGATTATCTAATTTGGACGCCAAATTAGTGTATCGATTCCAGATTCTATTTCGAGAAGAACGAATACCAAGAACGCAAGGAAGCCTATGCGCTCAATGGCATCGTTAATCTTTGTTACTTGGCGATTAAGAGAGGCACGACATCAAAACCTTTAACAAATGAAGCATGCTCGAAATCAAGGTTGTCTAGTCCTATAAATCAAGCATATTCATGGATTAAGCAAGGAAATAGAAGCTAATTCAATCAAATTTTATAGCCAAATCAGAAATTTAGTTCAACAACCTCACCAAAAATTCAAACTACATTATTCCCTACAATCCCGAGTCAAAAACGCTTTACACTACTTACTCATGATGGATGTGATGTGGGATGGCTCCAATCCAAGCTCCTTAGCCTCTCCCATGGTGGAAATGGCTTGAAAAACGTCCAATCTAGTGCGGAGCCCGAGGTTGAAGATGAAGATGACGGCTAAAAATCGGACAAAATCTTAAATATTCCGTCGGAGCGTCGAGACGCTAGGGCAGCGTCTCGACGCTGCGCCCTAAAGTTTCAGCGCGCGAAGTCGGGGCGGCGTCGAGACGCTTGCGCAGCGTCGAGACGCTGACCACTCGACGCTTGCTCTCGGGTGGAAACTCCAATTTACGCTTCAGGCTTCGGAGCGTAGAGACGCTCTGGCAGCGTCGAGACGCTGTCTACTCAACGCTAGCTCTCGGGTTTTTGCATGGTATTTTGCCTTGAAAGCTTTCCAAAACGCCAAATCTCTATGTTTTTGTATGTTTCTTCCCCGGAAGTGTTCCTAGGTCTTTAAAATGCGACTTTAAGCCTCGAACGACGTCGAAACGCACCCGAGGACGAATTTGCCGAGAACACCTATAATAAACACAGGAAAGCAAGATTAAGCATATAATAGTCATAATTTAGGGACATAAATGTAGCTCCGAAATGGAGCTATCAGTTTTGAAGGAGAATTTTCACACAATCAAAGTTTCCAACAAAACTCAAACATCATCAAACTCAAACCATTTAAACTTCATCCAATTTATAGGCCATTCACATGCAACAAACTTTTTGCTTAGCATGACACCTCAAAAATGGATGAATTAGTCTTCACACAAGTGTTCAACAATTGATGAGTTTATGCATGTGGTTGGTGATTCACAATCCACTTCACAACTTGGATAAACTTACTCAACTTGGATAATCCCACTTGTAATATTTTGTCATTTTAAAATTAATTCATAATTAATTTTAATTAATTAAACTTTTTAATTAATTAATATTATTATTTAATTCAATATCAAATATTAATTAAATAATAAGACTAATCCCGGTTTCTTAAACCGAATCATCACACATGAATCCCTATTCATGTTTTAGACCGATCCCATATTTAAATCATATTTAAATATGTCCATCATTCTTCCAAAAATGAATTTGAATATATTCAAATTCTTTTTCTCTCATATGGTTACACGGCTTAATCCGAGCTAGCCAGGAGAACCTAAAGGACCTACAGATCATGAGCTCCAACGATACGAGATTAACTGACCAAACTCTTTAGCCAAGCTAACCAACATTCGTTAACCCCCAGAGACTCCCCTAAAGTCCAAGGGTTGCACTCTTCTCACCGTAGATATATTTATGTCCTCTTGATATAACCATCACGAGTAAGTCGATCCTTCACAAGTCGTTCGTAATTACAGCTGGGTCAAAATAACCGTTTGACCCCCGTAATTACATCTTGTTCCTTAAGTCCCACTGATCCTCTAATGAACTATTGGTTTGTGGTCCAACCACCAAGCCGGTTCGTATGTGATCTCATCACTATACCAAGTCCCTCTCGGGCCAATGAGAGGGTGGGATCCCTAGTTCAAGACCCGGAGTCAGCATTTAAGGGAACAACCTCTCTACTAATCCCTCAAGGCGGGTAGGACTGAATTCCATCTCGCAGGACTATGTTCCTAGCTACCTACCCGGTCTTATCCCCAAGATGGTAGGCTTATTGAGTCGGCGATCTTGGGCCACTCTCACCCATACAAGTCAAAGGATAAGCCCGAATAAACAAGAGTTCATAGCGTGCTCAGGATTCAGATCGAGTTACCTAGGTCATCATATGAAAAAGTCGGTCTTTACTGTAAACGAAGTTATAAAAAAAGAGCGACTTGTTTCGCGGTTCAGTCTCCACATGAACGATTTCGGATCTTATCGTTTGTACTATGCAAAGCGGGCCGCGTCCAATAGTGTCCCCAGGATAACGTACCCAGCCTTATCCCTATACTATAGACCGTTCTGGCTATTACTTGAATTTGATCCATAATCATGTCACACATGAAGTTCAAGTATACAGCCTATAGCCATGGGTTTATTGTTTATTGGAGTTTGGGTATAAGAAAATGCATTTCACTTTATTCAATAACAACTTTACTGAATAAACTTCAATAACAATTTTATTGGAAAATAGAATATACATTCAGTTTACAAACCACGAGTTTCAGGACATAAAACCCAACAGGGGTGTACTGATGGTTGTGCACGACCCGCAAGTGGCGTGTAGACTAGAAGAAGCGTCCGCGTCTGAGCCGAGGTCTGACACCTGCTTGTCCGACGTCAGGTACTTCTTCTTCTGTTTGTCGGGACTCAGGGTGTGTTAATGGTTTTGCACGACCCGCGAGTGGCGTGTAGACTAGCAGAGGCGTCTGCGTCCGAGCTGAGGTCTGGCATCTGTTTGGCCGACGTTGGGTACTTTTTCGTCTGTTTGCAGGGACTCGGGGTATGTTAATGGTTGTGCACAACCCGCGAGTGGCGTGTAGACTGGCAGAAGCGTCTGCGTCTGAGCCGAGGTCTGTCACTTACTTGTCCGACGTCGGGTACTTCTCCGTATGTTTGTCGGGACTCAGGGTGTGCTGATGGTTGTGCACGACTCGCGAGTGACGTGTAGACCGACAGAAGCGTCCATGTCCGAGCCGAGGTATGGCACCTGCTTGTCCAACGTCGGGTACTTCTCCGTCTGTTTGCCAAGACTCGGGGTGTTCTGATGGTTGTGCATGACCTACAAGTGGCATATAGATTGACAGAAGCGTCCGGGTCCGAGCTGAGGTCTGGCACCTACTTTTCCTTTGTCGCGTACTTCTCCGTCTGTTTGTCGGGACTCGGGGTGTGCTGATGGTTATGCACGACCCGCGAGTGTCGTGTAGACTGGAAGATGCAGCTGCGTCCGTGCTGAGGTCTAGCACCTACTTGTCCAACGTCGGGTACTTCTTCGTCTGTTTGTCGGGAATCAGGGTGTGTAGATGGTTGTGGACGACCCGCGAGTTGCGTCTATATTAGCAGAAACGTCTGCGTTCGAGCCGAGGTCTGACACATGCTTGTCCGAGGTCGGGTACTTCTCCATGTATTTGCCGGGACTCGGGGTGTGCTGATGGTTGTGCACGACCCACCAGTGGCATGTAGACTAGAAGAAGCGTCCGCGTTTGAGCCGAGCTCTGACACCTGCTTGTCTGATGTAAGGTACTTCTTCTTCTGTTTTTCGGGACTCGGGGTGTGTTAATGGTTTTGCACGACCCGCGAGTGGCGTGTAGACTAGCAGAGGCGTCTGCGTTCGAGCCGAGGTGTGGCAACTTCTTGTCCGACGTCGGGTACTTATCTGTCTATTTGCCGGGACTCGGGGTGTGGTGATGGTTGTGCACGACCCGCGAGTGGCATGTAGACTAGCAGAAGCGTCCGCGTCCGAGCCAAGGTCTGGCATCTGCTAGTCGGACGTCAGGTACTTCTCGGTCTGTTTGCCGGGACTCGGGGTGTGCTAATGGTTGTGCACGACCCGTAAGCGGCGTATAGAATGGCAGAAGCGCCTGCGTCCGAGCTGAGGTCTGGCATGTGCTTGTCCGACGTCGGGTACTTCTTCGTCTGTTTGCAGGGACTCGGGGTGTGTTGATGGTTGTGCACGACTCGTGAGTGGCGTATAGCCCGTCAGAAGCGTCCGCGTGCGAGTCGAGGTCTGGCACCTGTTTGTCCGACGTCGGTACTCCTCCGTCTGTTTTCCGGGACTCGGGGTGTGCTGATGGTTGTGCACGGCCCGCGAGTGGCGTGTAGATTAGCAGAAGCGTCTGTGTCCGAGTCGAGGTTTGACACTTGCTTGTCAGACGTTAGGTACTTCTTCGTCTGTTTTTCGGGACTCAGGGTGTGTTGATGGTTGTGCACGACCCGCGAGTGGCGTGTAGAGTGGCAGAAGTGTCCACGTTCGAGCCGAGGTCTAGCACCTGCTTGTCCGACGTCGGGTAATTTTCTTTCTGTTTGCCGGGACTCGGGGTGTGCTGATGGTTGTGCACAACACGCGAGTGGCGTGTAGATTGGTAGAAGCGTCTATGTCCGAGCCGAGGTCTGGCACCTACTTTTCAGACGTCGTGTATTTCTCCATTTTTTTTGCCGGGACTCGGGGTGTGCTGATGGTTGTGCACGACCTGCGAGTGACGTGTAGACCGACAGAAGCCACCGCGTCCGAGCTGAGGTCTGGAACCTGCTTCACCGACGTCGGGTACTTCTCCGTCTGTTTGCCAGGACTCGGGGTGTTCTGATGGTTATGCACGACCCGTGAACGCCATATAGACTGGCAGAAGCGTCCGGGTCCGAGCTGAGGTCTGGCACTTGCTTGTCCGACGTCAGGTACTTCTTCGTCTGTTTGTCGGGACTCGGGGTGTGCTGATGGTTATGCATGACCCGTAAATGACATGTAGACTGGTAGAAGCGTCCGCGTTTGAGCCGAGGTCTCGCACCTACTTGTCCGACGCCGGGTACTTCTCCGTCTGTTTTCCTGGACTCGGGGTGTGTTGATGGTTGTGCACGACCTGCAAACGGCGTATAGACTGGCAGAAGCTTCCGCGTCTGAGCCGAGGTCTGGTTCCTGCTTCTCCGACGTGGGGTACTTCTCCGTCTGTTTGCCGGGCATCGGGGTGTGCTGATGGTTGTGCATGACCCGCGAGTGATGTGTAGACTGGCAGAAGCGTCTGCGTCCGAGGCGAAGTCCGGCACCTGCTTGTCCGACGTCGAGTACTTTTCCGTTTGTTTGCCAGGACTCGGGGTGTGCTGATGGTTGTGCACGACCCGTGAATGGTGTATAGACCGACAGAAACATTTGCGTCCGAGCCGAGGTCTGGCACCTGCTTGTCTAACGCCGGGTACTTCTTCGTCTGTTTGTCGGGACTCGGGGTGTGCTGATGGGTGTGCACGACCTACTGCCCGGCGGTTTGGAGCGAAAGAAGTTATTCACGTCTGAGGGGAGGTCTGAAGCCTGCGACGGATGTTGCGTACTTCCTCGTCTGTTTGCGCGGTCTTGGGGTGTGCAAATTAGGTAGCACGACCCGCTGCCCGACGTTTTGGAGCGAAAGATGTTCTTCACGTCTGGGGCGAGGTATGAAGCCTGCGACGGATGCTTCATACTACTTCGTTCGTCTGCCCGGTCTTGGGGTGTGCAAATGAGGTAGCACGACCCGCTGCCCGACGTTTTGGAGCAAAGAAGTTCTTCGCGTCCGAGGGGAGGTCTGAAGCCTGCGACGGATGCTGCGTACTTCTTTGTCTGTCTGCCTGGTCCTGGGGTGTGCAAATGAGGTAGAACGACCCGTTGCCCGACGTTTTGGAGAGAAATAAGTTCTTCAGGTCCGAGGGGAGGTCCGGATCCTGTGGCGGATGCTGCGTATGGTAAGCGAACTTTTCGAATGTTCACCTAAATTTCAAGCTGTCGAGGCTTGCCAAAATAATATTTATATACCCGATTCCACTGAGCATTTTGTAGCGTAATGGTAACGGGGTCGGTCCTCAGGGAATTAAGTTAAATTCAAATTTGATTAAATTTAAGTTGCTAGTGATAAAAAAAGGGGAATTTGGTTTGTGAAAAGGGAGCTCTACAAATGCAAAAAGCTAACGGAAAATTAAGCGGCGAAGTGACAATTTAAACGAGTATGCTTAATTTCGAGTAATGGGATTGATCGCTATGGACGTTGTTGCGTGCTCAGTGAGTGTATAAATTAGATGCGAAGAGCACTCAGATCATGCAAGTATACATGGTCTGCAGCAAGTGATAAGTATATTTTATATCGTTTTCCCACAGAGATTTGATTAAGTTTATGCTAAGTACAGATTGATTGAAGGAAAATGTAACCGGTGACAAAATGTTGTTGGTTGGGTTGCTGAAATAATGACAGAACATACAAAATGCAGAAACAAGTAAATAGTGAAAATGCTGAAATAATAACAACTTGCAGAATAGAAAATAGTATTGCGGGTCTCGCAATACTTTCGCAATAAACTAACAACAGATTAACAAACAAGTAAAGTCTAAGGTAAAGACAACAATGTTGGCTAAGAGTCCTTCATAGGCATAAACCATGATCACTCAGCAGCAAATGAACATTACATGCATCGTTTTTGCTAGATCTCATACATCTTCCGATTATATGCTTTAGATTCTTAAATTACTCATATCCAAGTAAAGTTAAAAACCTATTCATAATTGCATGCTAACAAATGTGCTAGGAGAATGCCTATTCCTTGGCCACTATCTGTTTACCATGAAAGGCTAACATGAATGAATGACTCTAAATTCTTACTCCTTCCAGAGGTTAGGAACTCTTTCGAACAAAATGGACTGCCGATCGAAAATGTCCATGGGATGAAGTCCACACTCATTCAATACATTCATGCTCATTTACATGCTGAATTCACATTGTTATGTCCTACAGATTCATCTCAGCAACCTTTCTAATTCTAGCTACGCATGATCATAGAAGAACTTAACAAAACTAATTGATTACTCATGAATAGAACTCAACAAAACTAATTGATTAATTATGAGAAATAGAAGAACTCAACAAAACTAATTAATTTAAATATGATTAAAAGAACCAATAATAATTCTAGAAGAAAAACACAATTTAATCCGAACACAATAACTAAAGAAAAGCAATAGAATAGGTGAAGGCCTGATTGTCCACAATTCACCTCGGTTGAAGGAGAAGAACGTCTTGTCAGGAATCTTTCCTTCTTCCTCCAAATTCCAGAACGCCAAGGAGGTTTCTTCTCGGATCTGATGATCGAGAAGATCTCTCTTGGGGTTTTCGGGTTTTCGAATCTCTTCACCGTAAAAGATTTGATTTTCCTTGCTTCATCTTGCTCTCTTATATAGCCTTTAGTGTTTCCATAGTCTGCTCTATAATCATGGATCACCATCCAAATTAGGGAAACAACCTCATACGTGGCAGCTACAGAAGGGTCGGCGGCTAACAAACTCAGCAAAGGATACTGCCAGTATTGCGATTGCGTTGCGATCGCAATGCTCTGTTTCAAGTTTCTTCTGATCCCATTGCGTTCCTCGCAAAACTTCAGCAATACTCCTGAAAGGCATTATTTAGACATTTTTTCACCAATTATACACTTATGCACAGATATTTCACATAAGCCTGAATTTTAACACCTTTTTCGCAAATGTCACTATTAAACACATATTTTGTTCAATAATAGCTAGAATGCTTCAAAAGACTTCATGAATTAAAGCAATTATAGACCTAAATAACTCTCATTTGGAGAGGTAACACACCCCCAAACTTGAGTTATTGCTAGCCTTCGAGCAATACTATAAACTCACCTTCCCTCTCTTTCTCTCTCTCTGCATTTCCTAATTATCTTGCTGCTATGTTTTTTTCTTTATCTCTAACCAACTAAACTGCTATCCTTTGAGGCTTATTGCTAAAAGCAATGTTGTCCTGTGACTCATTTTAAACTAAAGTCAACTTCATGTTATCATTCTGAATTCCTTTGCCTTTAAAACCTTCAACTTTTTATAACTCCCTACCTTATGGTTTATTTGCCTATATCACCAAGCTCATTGTGCAGTCATCCTTTAGCTTTAAAATCTACTTACTCTCAACTTAAAACTCAGTACATGTTTCTAAATTTTATTCTCATTCTTTTATTTCCTAGGAATCCTTCAAGTCATGTCATGCTTAGAACAAAAAAGTGTCAGAGTACAGAATCCATAGAACAATCTAAGCCATGGCATCACTATATTTAGGACAGACACTCATTTCCCTAGATAAGCCTTCTAGTTACAGCCCCTTGCTTAGCTAACTTAGGATCAGATTTCAGTACATAGGAACATCTAAGCATTCAAGGCTGCAACCTTCTGGCATACATTCTTCTTCTTTGTTTTCTTTTTCTCTTTTTTATATCTTTGCTTTTCTTTCTCAATGTTTCCTTTTCCCTAAGTTTGCCTTTTGATGCAGTGCCACTTGTGGGTTACACAAATGGCCCTGATTACTCAGCATTCCTAGGAAAAAGAAAAAAGCTTTTTTTTTTTTTTTTTTCAAAGAAGAACAATGCATATCTAATAAGGGAGAGAGGAGTGTTCCTAGAGACTAGAAGGTTGTCTTACCCCCAAACTTGGACTTCTCATTGTCCTCAATGAGAGCATTGGGTGGCACACCCCCAAAATTAGTTAGAAGCATCTAGTTCTAAGTAAAAAGCAGGCAGACTTTAAAATAGCTAACGGTTGGAATGGCTCTCCTAGGGTAGATAACACACTAGGCAGAGGTTTATTCAAGCAAAGGTAAGGTCTTACAAGGTTGCATGCTTTCCAACCTATGAAGCTAATTCAAGCTTAAAGCGTGTACTCGACACTCATCCAGCACACTCAACAAACAATAAACAGCCCACAGAGAATCACATTTTAGCCAGTTGCAAAAGATATAGACAGAAACTATCAGTAGAGAAAATAGTCCAAGCTAGCTAAACATTATAAATCTAACAGCATTATCACAAGACAAATTCGGAAGGCAGAATTCCACACTTCGCTCCATGCTTAAGTATTAGCACAAGCATGCAAAATAATCATTTCAAAATGAAGGCATCATCAATTCATGCTAAACGACTATGGTAAGCGCATTAACAAAGATTTCAAGCATGATAGCAGAAGCATCAAACTATTTTCAGAATTGTCTCCCAGTACACTATGATTGTTGGCACATGATAAATATTCCATTCCAAAAATAAACCACTCCTAACATACAAAATCTAAGCAAAGCATGATAAAAACCTAATTTAAGAGTTTAGGGATCAGAAATCTCCCTTGTCAATCTGCCTCATATGGATATTCTTTAACGTTTCGAGGCATCACTTCTGCTTCTTTAAGATACTTAAGTCTTGATTTACGGGGTCGAACATTTTGCCACACCTTAAAATTGTTGATTCTTTCAAAGAGACTGCATGTTATAACATCCCAAGGTTTGTACTTTCTGTGCGTTGGTTTTTTTTTTTCACAACATTTTGCTACAACATAGCTTTGATGCGCTGAGACTTCTTTTTATGGCACATCTCTTTCTAACTCCTTCAGCTGGAGCATTTGTGGTGGTGGTGGCTCAGCTCTTTCATTGGTGGAGAAGCTTGCTGCAACATCAAACATTTCAAATTCTTGTTCCTCAAGCAGCGCATTAGTCTCTTTGGCCTCATCCAGCACAATTTCATTTTTCTCAACTTTCACCAACTCCACCATTTTATATGAATATTCCATTGGATCACTCTTCTCAGAATCGATGGTAACAAAGGAGTTATCATCATAAAAATCAAACATCTCAAGGCATGGTGGTGGTGATTTTGATATAGCAAGTAGATTTTGTAAGTCATTTGTGAGCTGGGCTAATTGCACATCAATTCTCCTCATGGATGCATCATTCCTTTCCATGAATTCTATCCATAGCGCCTCCAAAGCGGGTGATAATTATTCATTTTGAGTTGGCGCATAATGTTGATAGTCTTCATGTTGATGGAACTCTTCATAATGAGCAACTTGCCCATGCTCTTCCCAAGAATTATTTGAGAGTTGCCACTGATCATGTCCACACAGGTACGAATAAGGGTTGTCATAGCTTTGTTGATATTGCCTCTCATGATAATTCAATGTTGGGCAATTCTCCAAGTTATGATTATCCCCACAATAAGCACATGACTGATAAAATTCTTCAAACTGTTGTGGGCAAACTCTTCCTTCAATTAAGTTCTGCAGCGTATTCATTTACTTTGCCGTACACATACGTTTTTCACCTGCATAGTTTCTCTCTATGCCTGAAAATGATAGTAAACAAATTAAGCTCACGTATTCAGCACAGATCTTACAATCCATCAACTTAACACAAAAGTAATGCAAATCCCCGGCAGCGGCACCAAAAACTTGTTGCGTGCTCAGTGTGTATATAAATTAGATGCGAAGAGCACTCAAATCATGCAAGTATACATGGTCTGCAGCAAGTGATAAGTATATTTTATATCGTTTTCCCACAGAGATTTGATTAAGTTTATCCTAAGTACAGATTGATTGAAGGAAAATGTAACCGGTGACAAAATGTTGTTGGTTGGGTTGCTGAAATAATGACAGAACATACAAAATGCAGAAACAAGTAAATAGTGAAAATGCTGAAATAATAACAACTTGCAGAATAGAAAATAGTATTGCGGGTCTCGCAATACTTTCGCAATAAACTAACAACAGATTAACAAACAAGTAAAGTCTAAGGTAAAGACAGCAAGGTTGGCTAAGAGTCCTCCATAGGCATAAACCATGATCACTCAGCAGCAAATGAACATTACATGCATCGTTTTAGCTAGATCTCATACATCTTCCGATTATATGCTTTAGATTTTTAAATTGCTCATATCCAAGTAAGGTTAAAAACATATTCATAATTGCATGCTAACAAACGTGCTAGGAGAATGCATATTCCTAAGCCATTCTCTGTTTACCATGAAAGGCTAACATGAATGAATGACTCTAAATTCTTACTCCTTCCAGAGGTTAGGAACTCTTTAGAACAAAATGGATGGCCGATCGAAAATGTCCATGGCATGAAGTCCACACTCATTCAATGCATTCATGCTCATTTACATGCTGAATTCACATCGTTATGTCCTACAGATTCATCTCAGCAACCTTTCTAATTCTAGCTACGCATGATCATAGAAGAACTTAACAAAACTAATTGATTACTCATGAATAGAACTCAACAAAACTAATTGATTAATTATGAGAAATAGAAGAACTCAACAAAACTAATTGATTTAAATATGATTAACAGAACCAATAATAATTCTAGAATAAAAACACAATTTAATCCGAACACAATAACTAAAGAAAAGCAATAGAATAGATGAAGGCCCGATTGTCCACAATTCGCCTCGGTTGAAGGAGAAGAACGTCTTGTCAGGAATCTTTCCTTCTTCCTCCAAATTCCAGAACGCCAAGGAGGTTTCTTCTCGGATCTGATGATCGAGAAGATCTCTTTTGGAGTTTTCGGGTTTTCGAATCTCTTCACCGTAAAAGATTTGATTTTCCTTGCTTCATCTTGCTCTCTTATATAGCCTTTAGTGGTTCCATAGTCTGATCCCTAATCATGGATCACCATCCAAATTAGGGAAACAACCTCATACGTGGCAGCTACATAAGGGTCGGCGGCTAACAAACTCAACAAAGGATACTGCCAGTATTGTGATTGCGTTGCGATCGCAATGCTCTGTTTCAAGTTTCTTCTGATCTCATTGCGTTCCTCGCAAAACTTCAGCAATACTCCTGAAAGGCATTATTTAGACATTTTTTCACCAATTATACACTTATGCACAAATATTTCACATAAGCCTGAATTTTAACACCTTTTCACAAATGTCACTATTAAACACATATTCTGCTCAATAATAGCTAGAATGCTTCAAAAGACTTCATGAATTAAAGCAATTATAGACCTAAATAACTCTTATTTGGAGAGGTAACAGACGTTCTGTTCATCGATAACAAATTAATTAGCTAACATGCTTCAACACACAATTCGCTTGGCTAATTTCTAACTCAAACGACCCAATGACATAATTAGAAAAGTGCAATTCTAATTATATTTGGCCAACAATCAATTCAAGGTAGCTAATCTTAAATTAACCAAAGGCCAGTAACGGGAACATTGCGATGAATTAATCCTAAGACTAACCCGATTTCTCTCTCGTCCAAAGCCTAACATGAAAACGTTAACTAATTCATTTCCCCAACTGTCACTTGGGCTTGAATTACCTAGCCATGCTTAAGCCCTTGCTACTTAGCGATATAGGCAATTATACATCCTAATCTTTAGCGTTCTAACATGCATAGGAATTAAGGAGTCATTCCTAATTAAGCTATACAAGCTAAATTTTAAGACAAACCAAGGAAAGAGATGCAAGAAACTCAAATTAGCTACACATACATAAGAGGGCAAATCTCCCCTTCAATCCATAGTTTTACAATCCCAAGCTCAAAATTAAGCACTAACCTTGTTTAGCCTTCCATGGAGGATGAATAAATCCAACACTCCATGGAAGAGCTTAGTTGCATACAAGAGAAGGAAGAAAAGAGCCAAAAATGGTGGAGAATGTCGCAATCCCGAGGCAAAACCGTGGAGAAGATAACCTGAAAAGCGGACTTTTCGATTTTTATAATCGTCGTAGCGTCAAGACGCTGGGACAGCGTCTCGACGCTGCGCCCTAAAAATTCAGCGCCCGCGCGTTCGGAGCGTCGAGACGCTCGGACAGCGTCTCGACGCTCTCGCTCGACGCTTGCTCTCAGGTTTTTTGAAAATTTGATGAAGTAGCGTCGAGACTCTATGGCAGCGTCTCGACGCTGAGCAGCGTTGAGTCAGCGTCTCGACGCTGTTGCTCAACGCTAGCTCTCGGGTTTGAGCTAAAATTTAAGCCTTTGGCTCTTTTTAGGCCAATACTTCATGCTTTATGTTCCTCCTTCCTCTAAGTGATTCCGAACCATCTAAAATGTCTGTCTTAGCGCCGGAACACGCCTTTAGACTCCAAAAGCTCCCGACCATGAATTCACCTACAACAAGGCATTTTAATCAATAATAACCATGGTTTTTGCCAATATTAAGGACATAATAATAGCTCTATTTTAGAGCTATCAACGTACTTCTTCGTTCGTCTACTCGGTCTTGGGGTGTGCAAATGAGGTAGCACGACCCGCTGCCCGGTGTTTTGGAGCGAAAGAAGTTCTCTACGTCCGAGGGGAGGTCCGGAGCCTGCGGCGGATGCTGCGTATTTCTTCGCTCGTCTACCCGATCTTGGGATGTGCAAATGAGGTAGCGCGACCCGCTGCCCGTCGTTTTGGAGCGAAAGAAGTTCTTCACGTCCGAGGGGAGGTCCGAAGCCTGCGGTGGATGCTGCATACTTCTTCGTCCGTCTGCTCGGTCTTGGGGTGTGCAAATGAGGTAGCACGACCCGCTGCCCGACATTTTGGAGCGAAAGAAGTTCTTCACGTCTGAAGCCTGCAGACTTAGTATTTTTGACACCCTGCCGATCTCTGCCCCAGGTATGTCGATATCTGGGGTGAGTGGTTAGGGACTCTGGGGTACGTTCGTGATCGGCAGTCGAACGGTCCTGTCGGAACCCTGTTCATAGAGAAGACAAATCGAGCGGTAGGAATACGTACCGTCATGCGTGGTTTCGAGGTGGTGCAGAGTTCATAGGCCATCCTCGTCCGTTGGATGTTTCATGCGGTGGACGGCTACGATGGCCTCTAGGCTGCTATAAAAAGAGGATGGCCACTGCAGCATTCTCCACACTTCTTCTTCCGCCGGTATCGATGCCTCTTCTTGCCTAGAGGTTGCTCTGTTCTGCGCTGCGCCGGCGAGGCTCCTGCCATGGGATCCGAGGGTAGGCTTCCTCCCAGAGATACTCGATGGCTCCATACGTGTACCGTTGAGCAATGTTGCTCTGAGGCGTGGCCGCACAGGGCTCCATAGGAGTACTGTGTGTGGTTCACACTTTTGGGCTTCTCATTGTCGTTTCTCCACCAGTAATTGACGTCCAAGCTTCCCTTCTCCGGTGCGTTTGAGTTACGTCCGGGAAGAGAGCTGACACCCGTTCATTTGGTCGTACCCGCCGGCGGTGACCCTGCCATTGCGTCCAAACCTGCACTCCTTAAGATGGAAGACGTTTGGGTTTGAAATCCGGGGTTCATTCCATGGATGTAGTGAAGTTCCATCCAAGAAGAGTGATGGAACTAAGGTCGCGGAAAAAGCCTAAAGTGGATGAGCATCTTCAACAATCAATAAGCAACAAACGAGAGAGAGAAAATTCGGCCAACACTTAGCATTTTCTCAACCCCCCAAGTCCCACCGGTAAATCACTTACCGACCAATAAAGGTCAACCGGTAAGGGTTGACCGGTAAGTGACCATCGGTAAGGCACCTCGGTGTGCCACCGGCAAATATCACATATATTCACCGGTAAACCTCGACCGGTAAGTTTACCACCGGTAAACTGGTTCAGTAAGTATCACATACTCACACCGGTAAACCGATAAACTTACACTAGTATGAATTAAATCGGTAAATCCTTATTGGTAAGCCTTAAACTGGTAAACCGGTGGAAAAATCTTCACAAGATTTTCACCGATAAACTGGTAAGGCACGACCAGTAACAACTTACCGGTCAGCCTCTTCGGTAGATCATCCACTGGTATGCCCGTCCGGTTCGACCAAAGAAACAACGCTTAATGCGTTAAACGTGCAATCGATAAATTCAACACCGGTATACCGACCGGTAATTGTCACCAGTAAATTTACCACATTGCACGAAAAAGGGCAAAACATACCTGCTTTTTTTAGCGTCTTCTCGTCTCCTCAACAACTCTACAGTCCTTCTTCCCTTCAGGTCACGAACGTTGCAGGTCGAGGACCTCCCTTAGAGGAGTCCCAGCTATCCTCAGGCTTAGTAGCGGAGTTGTGGGACTCCTTGAGCTAAGGGGGTTTGTTGAGAGGGAAAGAGGAAAAAGAAGAAGATTAAATGATGTTGAGTATGGAGATAAAATCAGTTTGAGTTTGATGAACAATTCATCAATGTCTTCAAACCCATCTCAACATATCTCATGTAAATCAACTATTGAAATACAAAATTGAGGTAGGAAGATTGAACTCCTTCAATGCTTCATCAATTCTTCCAAAAGAACTTACCTCAATTCAAACATCTAATCTTCAATTCTTCAGCAAAGCTCATAAGCTCCTTCAATCGAGTTTCTTCAACAATTGAAGATGTTCAACGAGAGAGAAGCGTGAGGGAAGAGAGAGAACGAGAAAATTGTCTTCCAATTTTCGTGAGGTAGAAAGTGAGTCCCAACCCACTCAACCCCTCCAACCTCATCCAAAGCCAAAGAAATATAGTGGGTTACACATGTCCAATGATAGCACTCCAAAAGTGTTAATATTTAGCTTCTAAGTCTTGCGAATTAAGTAATTAATTGTGTTTAATGTTTATATTTTGTAGAAATTAATTGCTTAGGGGTAAATCAGACCATTGCATTAATTAAGAGCTTAAAAGAATATTTTGGTGGATAATAATGATTAATCGTTTTAAGCGTTTATACCATATAAATTAATTAATCAAATGTTATCTCAATTGTGATGTGTGGTTTGGTGGTGTAGGAGAACCTTAGTAGAATGATTGGCCAGAGTTCGAGACCAGTGGAATGCCCTTTACTTTAATGTCTTATTTTATCTTTTTTCATAAAAGAGGCAAATATAAATTAATTAGGAGAAATTAGTTTAGGTTCCTTGCGGATCGACCCGACTACCACTAGCTTCAAAGCTCAGTTGTGAAGCTCTTCAGTTGTAGCGGTATTATAAATGTTATTTTGGCGGGACTCGACACCCCAAAATTTATAGGATATTCAAAAATCCTATTACCATCCAACATGCTAAATAAGTTATTTATTATATTAATAGATTATAATAATAAATAATTATAATTATAATTAATTAAAACTTTTTTAATTAATTAATTAATTATTTAATTTAATATCTAATATTAATTAAATAATAAAACTAACCTGGGTTTTCCGAAAACTGATTTTTTCCAATATGAATCTCTATTCATATTTTGCTCCAGTCATGTGTTTAAATCATATTTAAATACGTTTTCCTCCAGTCACATATTTAAATCATATTTATATATGTCGATCCTCAATCAATAGACCTGAATTTGGATTTCTCCAAATTCTACCCTATATCACTGCTACACCGCTTTATCTGAGCTAAGTAGGAGAACCTAAAGGACCTACAAATCATGAGCTCCAACGATACGAGATTATCTGGTCAAAACTCTTTCAACTGGACTAATCAACATTCGCCAAACCCCCAGAGACTCCACTAAAGTTTGAGGGTTGTACTCTCCTCACTGTAGATATATTATGTCCTCTTGATATAACCATCATTAGTGAGTCGATCTTTCACAGGTCGTTCGTAACCACAGCTGGGTCATTTATACCGTTTAATCCCTGCATTACTTCATGTTCCATAAGTACCATTGACACTTCTAATGAACAATTAATCTGTGGTCTTACCAGCAGATCAGAACCCTCTCTGATCAGGAGAGGGTGGGTACCCATTGTTCAAGCCCTGGAGTCAGCTATTAAGGGAACAACCTATATACTAACTCTAAAGATTTATATATATTTATATATTTAAAAATTAATTTAAAATTAAGGGAACAACCTATATATATATTTAAAAATTAATTTAAAATTAATTTTACATAATAATAAATATTTTATTAATTAAACTTTTTAATTAATATATAATATATATTTTAATTAATTAATATTATTTAATTCAATATCAAATATTAATTAAATAATATGACAAATCTCGATTTTTCGAAAATCGACTTTTCGCACATGAATCCCTATTCACGTTTTAGACCAATCTCATATTTAAATCATATTTAAATATGTCCATCATTCTTCCAAAAACCGAATTTTAATAAATTCAAATTCTTTTTCTCTTATATTGTTACACGGCTTAATCTGAGCTAGCCAGGAGAACCTAAAGAACTACAGATTATGAGCTCCAACGATACGAGATTATCAGGCTAAACTCTTTTAACCGAACTAATCAACATTCGTTAACCCCCAAAGACTCCACTAAAGTCCAAGGGTTGCACTTTCCTCACTGTAGATATATTGTGTCCTCTTGATATAACCATCATCCGTAAGTCGATCCTTCACAGGTCGTTCGTAATCACAGCGGGTCATTTATACCGTTTAACCTCTGCATTACATCTTGTTCCTTAAGTACCACTGACACCTCTAATGAACAATTGATTTGTGGTCCAATCAGCAAATCAGATCCCTCTCTGGTCAAGGAGAGGGAGAAGCCTCTTGTTCAGGACCTGAAGTCAACTATTAAGGGAACAACCTCTGTACTATTCCTTAAAGGCGGGTAAGAGTGAATTCCGTCTTGGTGCACTATGTCCCCAGCTACCTATCAAGCTTATCCCCAAGATGGTAGGCTTATTGAGTCAGCGAACTGGCCACTCTCACCCGTGCAAGTCAAAGAATAATCTTGAATATAATAAACAGGAGTTCATAGCAAGCTCAGGATTGAGATCGAGTTACCTAAGTCATCATATGAAAAAGTCGGTCTTTACAGTAAACGATATTATAAAGAAAAAATGACTTGATTTCTCGGTTCAGTCTTATGCAAACTCATTGCATAGGACGCCTTCAGTCACATGTCACCACATGAAACGATATCAGATCACATCATTTTGTACAATACAAGGTGAGTCGCGTCCATAGTGTTACTAGGATAAGGTACCCAACCTTATCCCTATACTATAGACCGTTTTGGTTGTTACTTGAACTTGATACACATTCATGTCATACATGAAGCTCAAGTACTCCTACTGTCGCCATGGCTGTTTGTTATTGACATAGGTTAATACAAACACAATTCACTTTATTCAATAACAACTTTACTAAATAAATCTCAATAACACTTTATTGAAAAATAGAATAATTACATTTAAACAGTTTACAAACTACGAGTTTTAGGACATATAACCTAACATAATCGTCGTCCTCTGATTTTCGAAGGGATTGGGGACGCTGTTGTACCACTGTCCCGTCTGGTGAGTCAGGGTGTCTTGTCTATCACTTCTCACGCTGATCGAGAAGCAGCCTGGCAACATCGGATCCTCAGGTGAGTTGTTAAGCCCGAACCCTCAGAGTCCTGGGATCGGCCCCAGGTTGTTGATTCGTCCGACGTTGGTGTCATGACCTCGACTTTCTGGGGAAGCAGGTCGTGACGCCAGCGGCTTACCTCAGGCTAAGGTAGCCCGTAACACCCTTAAATCTCATTTTGGTCTATAAACTTTGGTAATTATTTTATTTTAGTCTTTTAACTTTCAAAATATGTATTTACATCATTAATTTTTTTTTTAAATTATTATTTTATTCTTTGCTATAATTTTAACTTTAATTTCTTACAAATGTCTAACTTGACTTTTAAATGTGTATAAGAATATGCATGTCTTATAGTCATATATAGGTTCTCATATGAGTATTAGGTGGACCAATGTAATAACCCAACAATAGTAACTATTAAAATGTCAAATCAAGCATAGTTCAATTGACATAAGATTATGTGTTTGAGTAAGAGATCATGGATTCAATTCCCGCATTAATTAAAATACTTTTAAAAAAAAATAATAACCACCAAAATATATTTTTATTTTAAAGTTCAAGACTATTAGATCGATGGATATTAAGTCACCAATCACCAAATATATTTTTATTTTAATGTTTTATTTTTTGAGAAAATGTTTTTTATTCTAATGTTCAATGACGAAATTACATGGAGTTCGAATATGTGTATTATTTTCTTAACAAAGAAATATGTCTATTAAAGTACTAAGGTAAGCAGATTACTAATTGCCATATAGGTAGGTTGACCGAAGCAAGTATTGAATGGGTAAACTAAAAAAAATTCAAAAAGTTGGACCAATTATTTATTATAGATATTTTAAAATTTTAATACAATTTTCGTACCTAAACTTGGAAGATTATTCGGGCCCGTTTGATAACGTTCTTGTTTCCTGTTTCTCATATTTTAAGAAATAGACCTGTTCGGGTCCGTTTGATAACGTTCTCGTTTCATGTTTCTTGTTTCCTGTTCCTGATTCTTTGTTTCTTGTTTCTTGTTTTTTGAGAATTAGAAACAGAAATATGTTTGATAACTACTCTTGTTTCTTAGTTCTTGAAAAAAAAAAACAGAAACATAAACTTTTTTGATAACGGTTTCTTGTTTCTTGTTTCTTTTTTTTTATTATTATTTCTTATTTTTATTTTTATAATTTAAATAGAATTTAGTTATATAATATAATATATATATATAACATGTGTTAAAATATATATATAAAAATAATAAAAGTCTACATTATCTAATACAAGCCTCGATGCAAAATTAACAATACTAATAAAATTATTTTTATCTTTCAAATGTTGCACAAATTTGGTCTGCAATTTAATTTCTCACTAGAATCAATCCGCCTTAAATGATGTCGACTCGGATCCAACTCAATTATATAGTTCTATAAATGTCGTGGTTGTAAAATATTAAAGTGGGACAATGCATGTTTTAATGAGCAAAATTTATATTTGCAAAATTCTATGTGGTTCAAGTGTACTTAAAAAAAAAACTATAAAAAACTATATATAAATATATACATATGTTGCAAAATTCAAAATTTAAGGTCGATTTAAAAAAAAAAAAATAATATATAAATATATATATTGAAAATTTTAAAATTCAAAATCAAAATAATATATAAACAAAATACAACCAAATTAATAACTAAAATATAAAAATTAATGTACCTCAAGTTTGAAGTCAAGACCACGAATGGAGAACATAATTGGGTGCTACTATAACCAACAAACCAACATGTATTGTGTGAAAATAGGAACAAAATAATATTAAAAAAAAAAACGAAACAAATAGAAACATTTTTTTTTTCTTCTTTTTTTAAGTTTCTCAAATCTTGTCGATTTTTTTAGAAACGTTCCTCTTTAGAAACAATAAATGAAAATAGTTATCAAACAAATTTGTTTCTTAAAAAATGAGAAACGAGAACGTAATCAAACGGGCCCTTTGATTACTATTTCCGTTTACGTTTCTTGTTTCTAAATTTTAAAAAATATTTATAAAAAATAAGTAAAATCCGTTTACGTTTCTTGTTTCTAAATTTTAAAAAATGTTTATAAAAAATAAGTAAAATTTGAGAAACTTCAAAAAAAGTGTTTCTCCTTTCTATTTATATTAAACTGTTGTTATAAAACCAATAATTGTTGGTTTATTGGTAAAGGGAAAGCCCAAACATGCTCTTTTCCTTCCAGGTCTTGGTTCCTTTTTTCTTTCTTAATTATGCAGTTTTTTTTTTTTTTTTATATATTATTTTAATTTTAAATTTGTATATTTTTTTTATATATTATTTTAATTTTTTTTTAAAGGAATATTATTTTAATTTTAAATCTGAATACTTTGTGTTTTTTTAGGATACATTATTTTAAGTCTTTTATCTTATTTAAATATATTTAAATATTTATTTATTAATTGAAAAAAAAAGGTTTATTTATTAATTTTTATGTTTTTTTTTTTCATAAATATCTATCGAGATCGACATTTTATCGATAGGTTCATCACCATTTTCATAAAATTGAGACCTCAACTTTCCATATTAAATTGAGGCATTGACTTTTCTATCAACATCGACATTTTAAACTTTGCAAATGAGCATTTCAAAATTTTTAAATTAATTTAAATTTCTCAATATTAAATATTAGGTTGAAAGATAGTGATATTTTAGTTATATAACATAAATTTATCTATAATATAATTAAAATGTCAAATTACTTCTCATGTCGATATTGAACTCATTGACACGTGAAAATGTCAATGAAAATGTCTACACGTCAGCGAAAATTTAAAACACAGTCCATAACAAATAATGAGGAATAAACAATGGCTTCGAGATTTTAGAGCAAGGAAGGCATCATCCTCGAGGTAGGGAATAAGTGTTTAACTATCGACATTTTTTCACTGCGAAATGTTATTGAACGTTGTTTTGGCGTGTTTGAGGCTCGATTCTCTATTCTTAAACATGTTGTATTATTCACAATTACATTAGATTTGAATGGTCGTTAATATGACTTTTTCAATGACATTAGCTATGAATAAATAATTGTTAAAGATATATAGAGTTTTTCGGACAATTTACAAAGCAGTATAATTGAGTTAGATGTGAGTCAACATAATTTAAGGTGAACGAGAGAGATGACATTGCAGATCAAATTTTGACAACATTCGAAGGATATATACAATTTTATTGATGTTTTTTTTTATTTTGCATCGAAACTTATTTGTATTAGATTAGATAAACTTTGGATAATTATTTTTTATATGTTTTGATGCATGATATATATATATATATAAAAAATGTATACTAAATTTTATTTAAAATATAAAAAGAAAAAATATAAAGAAAAACAATAAATAATTATCAACCCACATGTTTGTGTTTATTTTTTTTTTTTAAGAAACAAGAAATAGGAGTAACTATCAAACATTTTTATGTTTCTAGTTCTCAAAAAACAGGGAACAAGAAATAGGAACGTTATCAAACGGGCCCTTAATTTTAAGTTCTTCAAACTTTTAAAATGTCTATTTTAGTCTCCAAATTTAAAAAAAATTATCTTTGATTTTAACAAATTAATAACATAACTTTAGGTTGTATATTAATATGTCAATGTGTTTATGTATTTAAATTATAAAGGTTGAAATCGAAATAATTATTTTTCAAACATTCAAGAATTAAAATAAATATTTATTACCAATAAGAACATAGCTCAACTTGCAATGATGTATTATCTAGTCATCATCAAATCCTAAGTTTAAAAAAATAAGATTTAAGTACCTAAATAGTTTTAAAAATTCAAAAATAAAATAAGATTTAAATCTACTACGAAAGTGAAAAAAAGATTAAAGATGACATGCAACATAGTAGGACCAAAATAAAATAATTTTTTTCTCGAGAATAATATTATGAATAGATAGAAAAAGAGAAAAAAAAAATATAGAGGGAATAAAATATAATGATGAATGAAAAATTGGAAAGAGAAAGGGAATCGAATTGGTTGGAAGAGAGAGACTGGAAATCGCTATCACAAATCTGGTTGATGGTGACATGGCGACAAGCCTCGGATTCTCATTCGCCTCCCTTTTACTCAAAACCCCATCTTCTTTCT
Source organism: Herpetospermum pedunculosum (assembly GCA_028017165.1). NCBI lineage: Eukaryota > Viridiplantae > Streptophyta > Magnoliopsida > Cucurbitales > Cucurbitaceae > Herpetospermum > Herpetospermum pedunculosum. Next base: position 39,026,606 of record CM051522.1, read on the forward strand.
CTTTAATTACTATTTTATCCTTCCACAAATATTCTTATTTTAAAGCCTAAATATATCCACTTTAATCTTTGCATTCAAAATTCTCAATAAAGTCCCTACGAGTTTTTTTTTTTTTTTTTTTTTTGTTTTATGAGTTATTAAGAGCCTATTTGTTTGGTGATGGAAAAAAAAATTTATGTTTTTATGTAAGTGGAGATTGTATGTCAATCATCATTGAGTTAAATTCATTTTAACGTCAACCAGAACTAGACTAATAACTAAGAGGTCATATGTTCAATTCTTTCTACCTATTGTTAAAAAAAAAAAAAAAAAAAAAAACTTATGTTAATTTTGTATTAGTATTATTTTCTATTATTCAATAATTTATAATATATTATGTTGTCATACATATTTAAATTTTAACACAAATGAAAAATGTTTATTATAAAATACTATATTTATTAAAAAAATTATCTTTTTTTAGTTTGAGGTTATGAATTTCAAAATTTTCAAATTTAAAATTGAAATACACTAAAAAAAATATATATATATATATTTATTTTTCAAAATTTTCAACATTTCAATGACATAGTACGCCACCACCACCGTCACAACTGCGTCTCATGCCGGAATTAACAGTCTTAAAGGGATTTTGACTGGGTTGGCAAAATTTCCAACGGGGTCGGGTCCCTGCCGGTTCCCGACCCAATCGGGTCGGAGAATCCCCAATTTGACTGGGTATGGGGTCAAACCAGAGATTTTATTCGGGTCCCCGGTTGGGGACGGGTGGAAATGGGGATCCCCATCTCCGCCCCGTCCCCGAACCCACCTCGAATAGTTTTTATTAATTTTTATAAAAAAAAATATATAATATATATTATATTTATATAAAATAGTAATATTTTATATATTATTTTTTAAAAAAATTAAGCTACTGTAAGTTTATATATATATGTTTTAATTTTTTTAATTAATTTCATAATATAATAATTTTTTACTAAATTTTTAATAAAAATGTTAAATATTTTTTTATAATTAGTTTTAAATAAATAAAATAATAATAATAAAGAAATGATAAACAATTTTAATATATTTATTGATATTTATTTTATTTAAAAAATAAATAAAAAAAAAAAACGGGAATTTTTTTTCTATGGAGACTCGATCCCCGAACGGGAATTCCCCAACCCGACTTTCTCGAAACGGGGAACGGGACGACCCCACCCCGTTGCCATCCCAAGCCCTAGGCGGCACCGCCTTACCCTAGCCGCCACCCACGAAGACTACGAAGGAATCCTATCACAAAATTCCTCGCCTGGTTTTTTTTATTAGTATTATATTAATTATCTAATTTTGATTTTTATTTAAATTAGTATTAATTATATAAATTCAGCACTAAATTTTTTTTTATATATAAATTCGAATTTCATACTTATTTAATTTGTAATATGATTTCAATCAAATATGATTTTAAATTTTGATTGAATTAATATTAAATTAAATCTCATGTGCTTATTTGATTTAATCTAACACCTTGATTATATTAGAATTATTTATCTAAATTTGAATATAGATTAAATTAATATTAAATTAAATCATGCTTATTGCAATTAGCTTAATTTTAATGGAATATTTTGGCCCAAAATTATTTTTCAATTTAGCTTACTTTTTTTGATATAGTATAGATTTCTTTTTCATTTTTAAAATTTGGTTAAATTATTTTACTTTTTCTTTAAAAAAAATTGGTTAAAATTTCACTAACAATTTAAATTTATGAGTATATCAAATGAAATGGAATGAAATGGGATAGAGAAATTTGAACATCTGATGTAAGAATAGAGAGTGCATATCAATTATCGTTGAATTATGTTTATCCATTAAATTTAGTTCTAGCATATAAATATTTTATTCAATAGCCAAAGCGAGCATAGCTCAGCGGGCATATGTATGTGTTGACGACCACGAGGTCTGTGGTTCGAATCCCCCCACCCCCAAATGTACTTAAAAAAAAAAAAAAACATATTTTATTCAATAACATAAGAAATATTTAATTAGAATTCTTAAATTATACAGAGTATAGATAGGTCTAAAAATGATTCAACTTCTACTGCCGCCACTTATAAATATTCCTTGAAAAAATACGCACTGACCCCTCTGTCACAAAGTAAGAGCTAATCAAAATATTCAACAATTTTTTTTATAGACCATCGTACAAAAATTTATTTTGCATATTTTAATTTTGAATAAATATATAATTTTGTCCTTAATCTCGGCTTCAATTTCATCCATAATGATTGTTTAAAAGTTCAATTATCCCGTTGCAAAAAAAAAAAAAAAAAAAAAAAAAAAAAATTCAATTATCCTTGATGTAATTGGATTCTTCTAATCAAGTTTTTATTACCGACAAACCGAACATAACTCAAATGACACATAAAAAATATTATTGCCACTTATTCGCGATAAAAGAAGCATATGGTGTGCAAATTATTATTTTTAAATGAAATTATCGGTATCAGCTATTGGTTTAATAACAATTTTTAATCAATAAGTCATTTTTAAGAGAAAAAACAAATAGTTTAACAAATAGGGAGGAGAATTTGAGTTCTCATCTCACACGCGTGTTTTATACCAGTTGAACTAAATTTAGTGACAAATCACATTTTACTCCTTCTCATGAGGTCGAAAGTTTAAGTCTTTATACTCCATCTTTGTACTTAAAAAAATTGTATCAATTAAAGCTCTAAATTTTCCTTAGTAAATCAATGTAATCTCCATTTTTTAAACAAAATATAGACATTTTGTTAGTTAGTGATGTATAAATATTTCCACCTGAAGAAGTAAAAAAAAAATAAAGGAAGAAGAGATGAATGATGATGAAAAATTGTTTGAAATATGAAAGGGTTATTATCCATTTGATTGTAACATTTTATGTTAATCTCTACATTTAAAGAAGCCTTATACATGCCAAACCGAGCATAGCTCAATTGGCATAAGGTTGTACCCGTGACCATGAGGTCATGGGTTCAATCCTCGCTTTAATTAAAATACCGTTGCAAAAAAAGAAGCCTTATACATGTGAGAGAATGATGCATTAAAGATTTTAAAACAAAATCTAAGATCTAAATTGATTCATTTTAAAACTTTAGAGTTTTAATGATATATTTATTAGTTTGACGTTTTAATTGTTTCATCTCCTAAAATTTAGGGGTATAAATAGATTTATTAATCCTTAATTTTTTTTGTATGGTTAAAAAATATTTTTGGTCCAGTAACCTTCCTAAAAACAACATTTTAGTCGTTATTGTTAAGATTTAATGATATTTTTTAGACAAAATTTAATGAAAATTCTTATATGGGTTGGTTGCACAAATAGCAATCAGGCCCAAACTAATTGCAAATTTAGCAAACTTTAAAATGTTTTGTAAATATGGCAAAAAAACTCGTTTCTATCACTGATAGACTTTATTATATCACTGATAGACTTCTATCAGTGATAGACTATTATCTTTGATAGACTATTATCACTGACAAAAATCTATAAAAAGCTGAGGTGATCAGCGATAGACTTCTATCAGTCATAAGATATCAGCGATAGAAATTGCTATATCCGCAAAATTTTTAAAAACATGTTATATTTGCAAACAATAAGTCTTAAATTGTCATTTACTACAATTTCCCATTCTTATATATATATATGTAGATTCATTAATTGATTAGTGACAAACATATTTATAAACTACAAAGACTAGAGTGGTTACATTATAAAAATTAACTCTTAATTTTGATTTTTTTTTACGGTAGGATTGTTACAAATTTAAAAATACATGGATTAAATTGATACATATCAAAATTTAAGGACTAAATGGTTACTAATTTAAAATTAAAAAAATTATTTTTTCAATAATTGAAATTGTGTTTTCCAAGTTTGAGTGAAAGTACCATTAAAAAACTTGGATGGTTTCATAATTAAAATAATTGACAAAAATTAGTGATATGTTCATTTATTTTTATGAGTGAGAGAGAATGACAAATAATTTGTTTCCTCTAATGATCACTTTTTTCTTAGAGAGAGAGAAATAGTCATATCAACTTTAATTTGTTATGTGTTGGATTGGAGGAGAGGACCACATAGAGCAATAAATATAAGCCAAGTGTACCATTTTGGGATTTTTTTTCCTATCAAATATTCACCAAATTGCAACTTTAGAAAAATATGCCAAATCCAAAGTCCACACCCTTTCTTGCCTATTTCTTATGAAATCATAACAAAAGCAAATTTAGTTGCTTTCATGATCATCAGTCATATATATATATATACCATCATCATCATCATATGTTTTTTTTTCTTTTCTATAAAATATTTAATTAATATGAGAATTGAACTCCTGACTTCTTAATCAAGAGCACAACCTTATTCTTATGTCAATTGAGATATGTTTGGTTTGACAATTTTAAAAATTTGAGCGGTAATAATGCATTTAAATTCTTGCACCTGTGCATGGTTGTTTGTACAAGTACACGATCAATCAACCCTCACTCTAGATTATCCACTTGTTGCTCTCCTACCCCTACTCTTGGCTATCTAGGTGATGCGTTCACTCACCCGTTGCACCCCTACCTCCACTCTGGACGATCTAGGTGATGCGTTCACTTACCCGTTGCATCAAGTGGTTGTTTGATATTTTTTGAAAATATGCCCTAGTGCTCTGGACTTATCTACCCCACCCGTTGCACCCCTACTCCCACTCTCTGCTATCTTAAGTGGAGCGCTCACTCACCGTTTGTTTGATTTTTTTAATCAAACCCCCACTCTTTGCTATCTTAAGTGGAGCGTTTTATTTTTATTTTTGTTACAAACATATTTAATTAATGCGAGGATTGAACCATGAGAAGTTAAGGGCACAACCCCCCACTCTCTGCTTGTTTGAATTTTTTTTTGCAAACATATTTAATTAAGGCGAGGATTGAACCTATGACATCTGAGTTAAGGGCACAACCTTATGTCAATTGAGCTATGCTCGGTTTGACATTTTTTTTAAATTTTTTCTCTCTTTTTGGAGTTGGTTTAAACAATTTCATCATTCCTAATGTCTTGGGATATGTACTATTTTATGGTTACTCGTGTTAAATTTTTTTTTTGACAACATGTGGGGATGGGGATTCGAACTTGAGACCTCTTGTTTATAGTTTATACATTATGTCATTGAGCTATGCTCATATTGACTTACTCGTGTTAATTTAATCCATTCTTCTTAAGTAATTTTAATGTAGCATATCATTTCAAAAAAAAAAAATTAATGTAGCATATGTTTGATTTTAAGCTTTAGATTTTTTTTTTTTTTTTTTTGAAACAATCAAGCTTTAGAATTTAAAAACATTAAATATTAAAACTTCATATTATTACATTTTATATATATATATTTTTTTTCTTAAAAAATGTCTTCTAAATCTTGGCCAATTTAAAAGATAAACACATGAGATTTAAAACTATTTTTTTTTTAAAAAAAAATGAATAAGATTTGAGAACATTTTAAAATTTAAAGTGGTAATTTGATTTTTTTTAACATAAATATTATTTTAATTTTAATAATAAATAATGAAATAAATCAAATATAAACTATTATTATTAGGTGGAAGTTTAAAATGATATAGATAACAAATAAGTCTAAAAAGAATCCATAGCTATCATACTTTTGAATATAGTAAAGATAAAAATAAATTGTATAATCGATCAATCAAATTTTACAAAGTTACATCAATGACATTTTTTTTTTTTTGGAACAAATCAATGACACTATTAAAACTATCAATTGTAGTGCTGGAGTAAAACTGTTAAAAAAGAAAAGAAATCATTATTCAACATCCTTCTCTTTATATAGTTACATTTATAACGATTTTTCACCATTACGTTGCACATGACTTTCTCCTTTTAAAACTTAATTTTATAATATAAATTTTAAAATTATGTATAGATAATAATTAGGGAAATTGTAGTAAATGACAATTTAAGACTTATTGTTTGCAAATATAGCATGTTTTTAAAAATTTTGCGGATATAGTAATTTCTATCGCTGATATCTTATGACTGATAGAAGTCTATCGCTGATCACCTCAGCTTTTTATAGATTTTTGTCAGTGATAGTAGTTTATCAGAGATAATAGTCTATCACTGATAGAAGTCTATCAGTGATATAATAAAGTCTATCAGTGATAGAAACGAGTTTTTTTTGCCATATTTGCAAAACATTTTAAAGTTTGCTAAATTTGCAATTAGTTTGGGCCTGATTGCTATTTGTGCAACCAGCCCTAATAATTATATAAGTACTTAATTATGTTCAGATCGTTGAGAATGATTAGTGGTTATTAATAAAACTAAATTAAAAGATAAAATAGGAGAAAGTAAGCATAATCAATGATGGTTCACCAGTGTGTTTGTAAGAGATCAAAGTGATCAATTGTTTGCAAACCCAACATTGCTCAATTGGCATAAGGTTCATTTGTTTGTCAAACCCAGCATAGCTCAATTGGCATAAGGTTGAAAAAAAGCATTTAGAGTGTGTTTACCTCTCCGTAATGTAATTTCTCCAACAATCGTAATAAATCAATTGTAATGGATTAAGGGCTTCAATCGTAATCGGTTTAGATTTTTGATAGTGTTTACTTAGGTCAATTCAAACGTAATCATTCGTGAATTTACCATAATAATCTCGGTCATAATTACAAACTGATAGCCAAAAATAGACACATTAATGAATCGTCTTCTTCCTCTTTCGTCGTCTTACGTTTCAGAATCGCCAGTTCGTTTTCTCTTCGGAACTCTTTGGTACGCTTTGAACTTCAACGTTTTTTGCTTCGTTTTTTCTATGTTCTGCACATCTTTGAACTTCTTGTTATTCTCCGATTGACTGGTTGAGGGAATGTTAAATGATAATTTCCCAAAATTAGTGTTTCCATTTTCTTTCGTTCGACTACTCATTTAGGGATTACATTCCTGAATTTCATTGTCCGATTTTTCGTTCCTTCTGCCATCGTTTGCATTCTTTCCATCAACGAATATGATTACACACTTTGTGGCTTCGTATTTTTTTTATACGCTTGTCCTTAACCTCACGATTGCAAAATATACTTGTGGCAATAATTGATGGAACTGAGGTCCTAAAACAACTAGAGGCGCAGCGGAAAGAAGCCTAAACTGGCTGAGGATCTTCAGCAATCAATAAGCAACAAAGAGGAAACCCAATTATCTTCAGCAATCAATAAGCAACAAAGAGGAAACCCAATTAAACAACTATCAAATAGCTGAATAAACTGCTTCCCAGACCGACCGGTAAAACCGAACGATAAAAGTCAACCGGTAAAGGTTGACCGGTAAGCTTCACAAGCTTACACCGGTAAAGCACGACCGGTAAAACCATACGAATAAATAAGCACCGGTAAACCGACACCGGTAAATTTGTATCGGTAAAACTGGACCAAGAAGCTACCACCGGTAAACCGGATCGGTAAGCTTTCTCAACACCTACACCGGTAAGCTTACTGGTGGGAGAGGTTTTTGGAATATCCTCCAATTTCCAGGTTGTCGAGACCCGCCAAAATGAAATTTATAAATCCGAACTCACTTAGCTTTGCAGCTAGTGCCAACAGAGTCGATCCTCAGGGAGCGTGTCAAGATGAAATCAATGCTTGAATTGAATATTGTTTGTTTGATTTTAGAATAACAAAAATGGAGTTTGTTCAAGCAAGAGAGACAAAAATAAGCTAACGGAAGAATAAATCAACAAGTCGAACGCGATGGATTTGGGGAATTCGGGATTTGCTAAGCAATGTAATTACTATCATTGAACTCTAAAAACATGGTCGTAAATAAATTGCACACACAAATAGTTGCCCGACAACCCTGAAGCAACTGGCCACATGAAAATTAGCCAGAGTTGTCAATTCTAACCAATACAATGATGTTAACTAACTAAGAGTGACTAATTCTCAATTAATTACAGCAGTAACTAGCATCTCATGACGAACATTCAATTGGAAATTTTAAGTGCATAACGATCGCCCGACAACCCTCAAGCAATCAATCACATGGAAATTCTAATTTGATACTTTGATTTATTTTACTTCTACGTGTTACAAAAGGCGATTAGGAGAGACCAACACTTCACTAGTCTATAACGGTAGAACATGCTAGAAGTCAAGAACGTCACTTCCATCATTAGAGCATACTCATAAAATTAGGCAAAGCAAAACTAAATGCACAAGACATTCAGACCAAGAAAGATTCATAAACACAAAATCTCAAGATTATTACAAGCCTAACAAATCCTTACTAAAAATCCCCAAATCCCTCACTTACCTTAACCTACCATGGCCTTGGATGAAATACAAGCTTCCATGGAAGCTAATGGGTTCATACAAGTTGAGAAGGATGAAAAAGGAGCTCCAAAGGCTGAAATTTCGAAAACTCGAGCGAAAATGGCGAAGAAGATGATCTAAAATCGGTAAAAATGGGTTTTATACCCGTCGTAGCGTCGAGACGCTTGGACGACGTCGAGTTGCTACGGGCGAAAAATTCCTGCGCGCACCTTCTCGGAGCGTCGAGACGCTTCGGGACAGCGTCTCGATGCTTGCTCTCGGGTTTGAGCAAAATAAATTGCCTTTCCTTCTTCTTTTTGGCAATTTCTCCTCTCCTTGAGCTCCTTCAATCCCGATGCGTCCACGAAGCTCTAATATGACTTCTTTAGCCCCAAAACACGTCTAACGGACTCCATGAACTCTTCACCGTGAATCACGTATAATCAAGGCATATTAACACAATAAATGCTGAAAAATCTGACTTGCCTGCTAAAAGTTTTCATGATAAGATTAATGTTGAATGTTCTGAGAAAGAGACTGAAAAGTTCAAATATGTTTGTTCTTTGTCTGTTTTTAATGATGACCCAAATTTGATTGTTAATGAGGATGGGTCTGTTTGCTTGTTATCTGTTAATAATGATGTTGGCGTGCATGAGGCACGAAAATAAAATTTTTGTTTAATTGATGTTTGTAGGTCCGACGCGGACGGAGGAATGATTGGAGTACCCTCCGCGCCATTGGACTATGGTTGAGTTCGAAAGGGAGAATACAGTCGAGCAATCGACTCTAAAAATTTGTGCTTCTCGGAGGCACCCGAGCTTGGACTGTATTTTCTGCTTGTTATTAGTTTGCTGCTTTTGTTAATTTCCGTTGTTTAAGTTTGCTTGTTTGTTCTGTTTTGTTTAGGAAAATGTGAAGGAGGACCGGAAATTCAGATCTATTTTAAAGACGAGGATGCACATCCCTTTCCACCGATCCCGCTAAAATTCAGGGGAGGTTTCCTTTCTCCCTTATAATTTTATCGTTCTCATTGATTATCTAATGGATTAGTTGCATTGGGGACAATGCAATCTTTTAGGTGGGGGGTGAAGTTTAGTTTTTGGATTTCTCTATAGTGTTTGTGTATGATATACTTTGATTTTGAGATGTATGAGAATTTGAATGCATGTCGTCCGATGAGGACTGTCTGTGATTTACTCGTGAATTCTCCATATCTGTGCATTTCGAATAAACTATGACTTGTATGCATATTTTGAGCTCATTTTAAAAAAAAATCTGAATACTCTCCTTCATTAATCAAGCACATAGTCCTCTTACTCTTGGTTCTGTAGGCTTATAGTTATTTTATTTGATCTGAAACCTCGTTGTCACCTCGAAAGGATACTTAGGGAGGCTTGATGTGTTAGAATTGGTAATAACTCATTTGTTTTAAGCAGAGCTTTATGCCTCATTTTTTTCCAATTTTCAGTGAAGTAAACGCATGAAAAATGTTATTTCTTGAGGTGCTCCTCCTTCTTGTGTTGTTCGTGTAACCAGGGGCGATCGTGTAACCCACGGTTCCCTCTGCATGAAAGGGTGGCTAATAGAAGTGAGCACTTGTCCTTAAAAACGTGAAGTGAATTAAGCTTGACGTGTTAGGCTCTCTCGAACGATAAATATAAAAAAAATGGTACAAAGTACCGTAAGAAAAGAAGAAAATAACTTGGGCCTCTTGTTTTGTTGCTCTTTCCGACCCGTTAAGCCATTAGACTATTCTCAACGCCAGAAGTAGGGGGAAAATGAGTCTTAGGACCGATTAAAGGAATTCGGGGTCTATAAGAGCTAGGTTAAGAGGAGCTAAGCACACACACACGTGAGAGAGTAGAAGTTAAAATTTTGAAATGTTCTTAACTTATGCATACACTTGTTTGTTTTTCCGTTAGCATGAATATCTTGTTTTCACGAGTTTTGAGATTAGAGTCGTCAGCATGGAAGTCTATTCTTATAAGATAAATCAAAATATACCTTGCTCGAGGACTAGCAAGATTAAGGTTGGGGGTATTTTGATACCTCTAAAATAGAGCTATTTATAAGTCCCTATTATCAACTAATTATCGTGCTTAATGATTGTTAATTGCCCCTTTTATAGATGATTCGCGGTAGAGAGCTCGGGAAGTCCAATTGCAAGTTCTAGAGCTAAATCGGGCATTTTAGGAGCTTCGGGAAGTACTCGGGTCAAGAAGAGTGCAAGGGGGAAGCCTTGAGGTGAAAAGTTGAAGATTTGAAGGCCAAACTCGAAGGCCTGGCGCTAGAAAACCTCCCAGACCCGAGAGCCCAGCGCCTTGGCGCCCAACAGAGCATCAGCACAGAAGGCCCAACGCCGTGGCGCTCGTCATTGTTCCAGACCCGAGAGCACAATGCCTAGGCGCTGTCGCGATGCGCACGCGTCCTTCGGTTACCTAGTGTGCAGCGCCTTGGCGCTGACTTATGGCGCCTAGACGCTAGCCTGACGCAGATTTGGGTATAAATCCGAACTTTTCCGAATTTAGGTCATCTATCATCATCTTCCTCTTCCCCTTTACGAATTCTCTAGACTTTTAGCCATTTTTGGACCTTGTAACCTCCATTGATGAGGACCTTGAAGCTAGCCATGGATTCTTTGGAGATTTCCTCTGCCATGGGTAACTAAAAGGTAACATTCAATCTTTGGGTAATGGGTTAGACTTTGTAATTGCGATTTGGTGAGGTTTGGATCTTTTAATGTATGTTTAGCTAATATTAGCATTCATCTCTTCTCTCGAACTTATTTTCCAGCATCAGTTACTTCTTGGATTGACTCCCATTGGGTATTTTGTATGTTGGCTCGGTTAGAAATCGTGATGCGATTGCCTGTCATGGTTTAAGTAACAATAGTTTAATTTTTCCCAATTGAGTATGGCCATACTCATTCTGGTTGTACGATAAACTATAGGGTAAGAGTTAAATCGAGTCCGGTGTTAGAAATTTCTGCATCTTTCTCGTCGCATCATTTCCCGTTGCTTGTTATTAATTTGATATGGAGCGATCGCCCCCAATCGGGTTAGTTGCAAAGCTTAATTTAGAGTTGTCTTCTCTTCATTAATTGTTTGAGTTGCATGTTTCTGATTAGAGCATGTAAGGTGCGAGAATGTTATCGAGTTAGCTGAATTTTCTTGCGTTTATCTATGATCCGAATCGCATTGCAATTGTAAAATCCTGACCCCTTAGAATGAGTGTGTTTGTCAACTCACTTTTTCACCATTTCTCCCGCATATCAAATTTTTACTTTAGTTTTTCTTACCTTGAATGTTTCTTATTTTCAAACTCTCAAAACCCCCGTTAGCATGTTTTTACACTTCAACAACTAAAATTAGAGTTTGGATTAACACTACAAGAAACTTGACATTTTTCGAAGGTCATAACCTTCGAAAAAACACTAAATAAACCTTCGATAAATCTTTTTTCGAAGGTTAATACAACCTTTGAAAAGTGTCGAATAAATTCTGTCGGGAAAAGCTTTTCAAAGGTTCATGAACCTTCGAAAATTAATCTTTTTTCGAGGGTTCATAAACCTTCGAAAATGAGTCTTTTTCGAGGGTTCATTAACTTTCGAAAATGAGTAGGATTCATTAACCTTAAAAAATGAGTCTCTTTCGAGGGTTCATTAACCTTCGAAAATGAGTCTCTTTCGAAGGTTCATTAACCTTCGAAATTAATTTTTTTCAAAGGTTTATAATGCTATTTTCAACGATTTTAAAGCCTTCAAAAATAATTTTTTTATCGACGTTTGAAAATTCTTCGTAAAAAATAAATCATTTATTATTAGCAAATCTAGCAAATCTCAAAATGTTCACTCCAAATCTCTAGTGGTAGTGCCCTAATTATCAAACACAAGAATAGAGAACAATAGACAAGGATATATATGATAGCTATTATTTTTTTTATATATAAGAAACTTTCGACAAGTATATTTCTCTTAAAAAAAAAAAAAAAAAAGGAACCAACAAACCAAAGGTCGGGACCCCCAACAACTATACAAATAGAGAACAAACGAACATGAAACAAAGTGTAAGTCACAAAAAACTCAAAACCCTGAAGAGAAAATCATTCAAGTAAACCTGATACACAATCAGTGCTACTCCCAATCCTAAGGTCTGGCAATCTCAAACATAATCAAATCAATAACTTGAACCAGGGATAATGTTTTTGATGTCTTATGTGAATGAATATTTATATCTGCAAATTAAAGTTACTGTTAAGAGAGTGAAAATGTAATTATTTGAAGTGAACAACACAAAAAGAAGATAATTAAGCACATATTTTAATGATCAATGATGATGTCAATGGATACATTCACAACTAGCATTCTTGTCCTAAATCACAATGAAAATGTAGTTTACAATAGAAGAATGTGATAGGACTGGTTGCTGAACAACAGATGAAGAGTGGGAGCTAAAGCCATCATTTTTTCCAAGCTATCAATTTAATAAGCCTTATATCTTCAATTCGTTGAGAAAGAGAAGAAAAATAAACTTCAAAGCAATGAGTCAATGGTATTAAGTAATTAGTCCTAGCCTCATCTCATTTTCTAATCACCTATTATTTTAAATTGATGACAATTAAGCATGTTTGATACCTTATCAGCAAAATATGGAAGATTGTCGTGAGGATTCTCCATGAAGTACTTCGTCAAAAGCTTTTTGTCATGCTTCATGGGTCAAAAAAGAACAATAGGATAAACAAGTTTTGCACTTTATAGAAAACAACAAAAATGTAAACAATGCAAAGTCAGTAGTTAATTAGTTATGTTCCTCTGACTATCAAAAAGGAAAGATAGTTTAGCACCTTGGACTCATCCACAGAGATACAAAGATAGATAGGAAATTTCATACTATGACAAGCTCTAGATATGTTGTCAAACCTCGATACGACAGAATACTAGACTGGAGTTAAGGTGCGCGGTAACAGAAACGAGTTTACAGTTTCTTATAGTTAATAGGAACTGAAAGAAAAAATCAAAGCAGAAAACAAGGTCGGGCAGTAAAACCTTTTTAAGGACTTAAAATGTACTATATTCTTGATACCCTGCCCCATATATGTTGCACTTGTGTTCATATAAGACCACAATCACAAAAATTAAAAGCAAGTATAAATATAGAAATTTGACCATGGTGAATTGAAAGCACAACCAATCACCAATATATCTACATGACATGTCATACCTTTTAGAATAAACTCCGTTAGCAGGTGTTCCTGATGGTTTACCAAGCTCATTGTTCTTCCTAGTTATCATGCTTAAACTTTCCAGACTTCCTTTCGATCTTTTAATTGACAATTTTTCTTTCAGCTCATATGACTTACAATCCCTTTCCAAGTTGCTTGGTGTATTCCCCCATGTAAAGTTTTACCGGTCATTCACCCACAGTCCTACTCAAATTGAGAAAAATATGTTATTAAAGACAAAATAATAAGCCAGTGGAACTGGAAACTTACAGAAGCCTCAGCAATGCCATTTGGAGAAGCCATAGCAAAAGGACTATAAGGATATGATCCATGTGACAAGCATGTGATTTTAGGGATAATATAATCCAGAATATCTCAGATATATATGCATAAAACTGAGAACTACGTGAAAAATAAATCTACAAAAGTACCGGAGAGGAATGGACGGATGAGCATATAGGCCACCATGGGGATACATTGCAACATACGGATGTGGAGGGGTTCCATAAGGTTGCATCATAGGCTGCATCAAACATTTAGATTATGATCTGATAAAGAATCAAAACTGCTTAGATGTTTCAGCTAGGTGAAGTTCAAAAGGAAGATAGTAGTTCTTTATTTTATAGATGATTTATTCTAGTATAGATTCAAAGTTTCGAGCTTCCATTGCTTTATGTGCTGCCTTTCTTGCTGCCATTTTCTCTTTCAATATTCTGGAATAATGTGGATTAGAATCACCTAGAGTCTCATCTAGTAATAAATTCAGACCATCCACTTCCTGCAGTACATAAATTTCCAGTTCAGTTTGGTAAAGAAAGATAACATGAACTGTAAAATGTAATACAAAATGAACAAGCAAACTACACCTGCAACATTTTGATTTTTCTTTTCAAGTAAGAGTCCAGTTTCTTGCGTGGGAACCAATTGAGAGGGGAAACCTTCCGGTAAGGAGGCCTCTTGGTTTGTGATGTAAATTTGTTAAGACCGAACAAGTAATTAAAATGTCGGGTAAATGTTAAAGAAATCAATGACGTTAATCTATTAGACACAAAACTAAACGGATGTATCAAAGATGTATCGAAAAGTTTTCAAACTATAAAGAATTTAGATTCTAATCTATCAGAAACTTATCAAAGTAAGTGAACTAAACAGACACTAATTCAGGGAGGAAGAAAAAAACTAAGCTAAAATTAAGCTAAAATTAAGCTAATAATGTAGGAATTAGGAGGATAAGGATCACCTGGCATTGGAAACCAGAGGCGCAAACTCGGAGAGAGGAGTAGCAATAGGAGTAGGAGCAGGGGAATTTCTACAGAGCGGGCAAGTAGCGCTCATACGGAGCCATTCATCGACGCAATCGGAGTGAAAATAGTGGTGGAAATCGGGAATGCAGCAGAGAGAATCGTTAGGTTGGTAATCGGAGAGGCAAATCGAGCAAGGGCCGTGATTAGGGGTTGGAAGACAGCGACTCTCACCGAGGATCAACTTAGGGTACGATTCGATGATGGATCTGTCTAATCCAAGCATGAGAACGACGAGATTGTTGGCGGAGGGAGGGGGAGAGGGAGTTGAGAGGCGGAGGAGGAAGGTCTAGGGCGGCCGGGGCGAGTGGATTTGACGCGAATGCAAGCGTAGGAGACGAGCATGATGGTGGAGATGAAGACGAGGATGCTCACGGCGATGGCAATGCCGTAGCCGAGGCCGACGGTGGAAGGGGAGGCGGAGGAAGGCGGATCGGCGGAGGACATAACAGTAACAGAGAGAGAAGAAGGAGGGAATTTGAAATGGGTTTTCAAGGGTTTTTCAAGACATTAAAAAATGTATACTCTTTTTCGAGGGTTTTTCAAGACCTTCAATAAATGTATACTATTTTTCAAGGGATTTTCAAACCTTCGATGATGATACTCTTTTTCGAGGGTTTTTCGAAACCTTCGATAAAAGGTTTACTATTTTTCAAGCCTTTTTTCCAAACCTTCGATAGAGTATGCTTTTTCAAGGGTTTTTCAAAACCTTCGAAAAAGATATACTCTTTTTCATGGGTTTTTTCAAACCTTCGATAAAGGTATACTCTTTTTCAAGGTTTTTTCTAAACCTTCGATAAAAGTATACTCTTTTTCAAGGGTTTTTCGAAACCTTCGATAAAAGTATACTCTTTTTCGAGAGTTTTTCGAAACCTTCGATAAAAGTATACTCTTTTTCGAGGGTTTTTCGAAACCTTCGATAAAAGTATACTCTTTTTCGAGGGTTTTTCGAAACCTTCGATAAAAGGTAGATATTTTTTGAAGGTTTTTTAAATCCTTTGATAAATGTAATATTTTTCGAAGGTTTTTTATAACCTTTGATAAAATATGGTCGAAATAGGCCAACTTTGTTGTAGTGTAAGCTAGTTAAATTCCCTATGGATCGACCCTGACTTCCATTATCTATAAATTAGGTAATATAGGCCAGTGTTTATAAATATGAAATTTGAGAGGTCTCGACAGCCTCGGTCAAATTTTGGCGCTGTTGCCGGGGAGTTTAATTAGTTTTTATGAATTAGAATTTTATTTGTTGTTGTTTTTTTAATTTTTTATTTGTTTCTGTTCGATTTAGCTTCCTTTTGTTGTATGACCCGTTCCTCTGAGTTTAGTGGCTTACAGTTTATACCTGAGATTGACAAAGAGGAACGGCGACTGAGGAGAGAAGCTAAGAAAGGATGAAGGCTGTTTGAAGGAGAAGGTTGAAGAACGCCTGAACGTGCTGAAATGGCCAACAACGAGGCCCCGCGAACTTTGAAGCAGCTGGCAGCGCCAAACTTGAACCAGCAACCCCTATGCATAAATTACCTAGTTGTCGCAGGTAATTTTGAACTTAAGTCTGGGTTAATTCACCAACTTCCATCTTTTCATGGTAATGCAGGTGATGATGCCCACAAACATCTCATAGAGTTCCACTGTGTGTGCGCCGAGATGAAACCACCTGGAGTGACGAAGGAGCAGTTAAATTTGAGAGCCTTTCCCTTCACTCTGAAGGATAAGGCCAAAGATTGACTATACTACCTGCCGTCGGGATCAATCACCACGTGGAATGAGATGAAGTGGCTTTTCTTGGAAAAGTATTTTCCTGCGTCATTAGCAACCACGATTAGGAAGAGGATCTACGAGATTACTAAGGACCATGGAGAGACTCTCCATGAATATTGGGAGAGATTCGGGAGGCTGTGTGCCAGTTTCCCACACCATCAGATCGCAGATCAGCTCTTGATCCAGTACTTCTATGAGGGGATGGTGCCCCATGACAGACAGATGATCGACGCTGCCAGTGGTGGAGCCCTGATTGATAAAACTCCTGCAGAGGCGAGGCAGTTGATCTCGAACGTGGCTGGAAATTCCCAGCAGTTCGGAGTCCGCGGAGGCCAAGTGCATCAAGTTCAGCAAGCTCAAGGTTTAAATGACAATCAGATATCTGAGCTTCGAGGTATGTTTCAGCAAATGATGGGTAACAGAGGTCAAGGCCCTGAGGAGGTGAACGCCATTGGAGGCTATGCCTCCAATCAGAGGAGGTATGATCCTTATGCCAACACTTATAATCCAGGATAGAAGGATCACCCCAACTTGAGCTATGGAAATCGTGAGGGTCAACAGAGGTTCCAGAATCAGTCTTATGACAGACCTCAGGCTTCCTCTCAAGCACAAGTTTCCTCCTCCTTGAGTTCTATAGAAAGTTTAGTGCAGACCCTGGTTACGAATACGAGTCAGATGTAGAAGGAGACCAGGGAGGAACTGGATAAGCACTCAGCGAAATTATGAGTATGGGGAAGCAGCTAACACAGATAGCTGTATCAGTCAGCAGGCTTGAGAACCAAGGTTCAGGGAAATTACCTGCTCAGACTACAGTAAATCCCCATGAGCATGTGAATGTCATCACCCTGAGAAGCGGGAAAGATATTCCTCCCAGCACAACAGTTGAAAAGGAAAATCAGAGGCAAGCCAACCCAACAATAGAAGATCATGCGACATCCTTTGGAGGCTCGGTAAGATGCTTTCCTCCCTTAAAATTTAAGGATTATGTGCCTAAGGTCCCCTTTCCAAGTAGGTTGGCCATGCCCAAGCCTAAGGGGGAGGATGTAGACAAAGAGGTGTTGGAGACCTTCAAGAAGGTGGGTGTGAACATTCCGTTGTTGGAGGCAGTTAAACAGATCCCAAAATATTCAAAATTTCTGAAGAACTGGTGCAACTCTAAGAGGAAGCAAAAGGTTAGTGATGGCGAAACGAAGAGTGAGAACGTCTCAGCAATATTCCCAGGTACTTTACCTGAAAAGCGTGGAGATCCAGGTACGTTTATATTGCCTTGTGCTATAGGAGATACATCAATTAAGAATGCAATGCTACACTTAGGTGTGTCGATAAACGTTATGTCCTGTACAATGTTTAGGAAGATTAAGTTGAGTATTCTGCGTGAAACTAGCATTGTTTTGCAACTGGCCGATAAATCTCGCATGCATCCCATGGGAATTGTTGAGGACGTTTCGGTGACAGTTAATGATTTATTTTTTTCCGTCGATTTCTATGTGTTGCCTATGATTGAGAATGCATCCGATAGTCCTTCTTCCATACTATTAGGGCGCCCTTTCATGAATACCTCTAAAATTAAAATTGATGTTGCTAAGGGTACCTTTTCTGTGGAATTTGACGGAGTAGTGAATGCGTTTTCAATAAATGCTGAAAAATCTAACTTGCATGCTAAAATTTTTCATGATAAGATTAATGTTGAATGTTCTGAGAAAGAGACTGAAAAGTTGAAATATGTTTGTTCTTTGTCCGTTTTTAATGATGACCCGAATTTGGTTGTTAATGAGGATGAGTCTGTTTGCTTGTTATATGTTAATAATGATGTTGGCGTGCATGAGGCACGAAAAGGAAAATTTTGTTTAATTGATGTTTGTAGGTTCGACGCGGACGGAGGAATGATCGGAGTGCCCTCCGCGCCATTGGACTATGGTTGAGTTCGAAAGAGAGAATACAATCGAGCAATCAACTCTAAAAATTTGCGCTTCTCGGAGGCACCCGAGCTTGGACTGTATTTTCTGCTTGTTATTAGTTTGCTGCTTTTGTTTATTTCCGTTGTTTAAGTTTGCTTGTTTGTTCTGTTTTGTTTAGGAAAATGTGAAGGAGGACCGGAAATTCGGATCTATTTTAAAGACGAGGATGCACATCCCTTTCCACCGATCCCGCTAAAATTCAGGGGAGGTTTCCTTTCTCCCTTATAATTTTATTGCTCTCATTGATTATCTGATGCATTAGTTGCATTAAGGACAATGCAATCTTTTAGGTGGGGGGTGGAGTTTAGTTTTTGGATTTCTCTATAGTGTTCGTGTATGATATACTCTGATTTTGAGATGTATGAGAATCTGAATGCATGTTGTCCGATGAAGACTGTATGTGATTTACTTGTGAATTGTCCATATCTGTGCATTTCGAATAAACTATGAGTTGTATGCATATTTTGAGCTCATTTTAAAAAATAAATATGAATACTCTCCTACATTCATCAAGCACGTAGTCCTCTTACTCTTGGTTCTGTAGGCTTAGAGTTATTTTATTTGATCTAAAACCTCGTTGTCACCTCGAAAGGCATACTTAGGGAGGCTTGATGTGTTAGAATTGGTAATAACTCATTTGTTTTAAGCATAGCTTTATGCCTAATTTTTTTCCAATTTCCAGTGAAGTAAAAGCATGAAAAATGTTCTTTCTTGAGGTGCTCCTCCTTCTTGTGTTGCCCGTGTAACCAGGGGCGATCATGTAACCCACGGTTGCCTCTGCATGAAAGAGTGGCTAATAGAAGTGAGCACTTGTCCTTAAAAACGTGAAGTGAATTAAGCTTGACGTGTCAGGCTCTCTCAAAAGAAAAATATAAAAAAAATGGTACAAAGTACCGTAAGAAAAGAAGAAAATAACTTGGGCCACTTGTTTTGTTGCTCTTTCCGACCCGTTAAGCCATTAGACTGTTCTCAACGCCAGAAGTAGGGGGAAATGAGTCTTAGGACGGATTAAAGGAATTCCGGGTCTATAAGAGCTAGGTTAAGAGGAGCTAAGCACACACACACGTGAGACAGTAGAAGTTAAAATTTTGAAATGTTCTAACTTATGTATACACTTGTTTGTTTTTCCGTTAGCATGAATATCTTGTTTTCACGAGTTTTGAGATTAAAGTCGTCAGCATGCAAGTCTATTCTTATAAGATAAATCAAAGTATACCTTGCTCGAGGACTAGCAAGATTCAGGTTGGGGGTATTTTGATAGCTCTAAAATAGAGCTATTTATAAGTCCCTATTATCAGCTAATTACCGTGCTTAATGATTGTTAATTGCACCTTTTATAAGTGATTCGCGGTAGAGAGCTCGGGAAGTCTAATTGCAAGTTTCGTAGCTAAATCGGGCATTTTAGGAGCTTCAGAAAGTACTCGGGTCAAGAAGAGTGTCAGGAGGAAGCCTTGAGGTGAAGAGTTGAAGATTTGAAGGCCAAACCTGAAGGCCCGGCGCCTAGGCGCTGGTGCGTATCGCCTTGGTGCTAGAAAACCTCCCAAACCCAAGAGCCCAGCGCCTTGACGCCCAACAGAGCGTCAGGACAGAAGGCCCAGCTCCTAGGCGCCCGATAACCTCCCAGACCCGAGAGCGCAGCGCCTTGGCGCCCGTCATTATTCCAGACCCGAGAGCACAGCGCCTAGGCGCTGTCACGATGCGCGCGCGTCCTTCGGTTACCCAGTGTGCAGCGCATTGGCGCTGACTTATGGCGCCTAGGCGCTTGCCTAACGCGGATTTTGGTATAAATCCGAACTTTTCCTAATTTAGGTCATCTATCATCATCTTCCTGCTGGAACCCCCACTCAACCAACAACGAGGATTCTGAACCCAACCAGAGGCGCAGCGGAAAAAAGACTTAAACAAAAGCCTAAAACTGTTTGAGGACCTTTAGCAATCAATAAGGAACAAATCGGGAGAGAAAATATCAAACACTTTGAAAATTTTGGTTCTGCCCGAAATACCGATCGATAAACACATTTATCGATTAGTAAACGGATCAGTAAAGGTCAACCAATAAATGGTTGACCGATAAACTGATCGGTAAAACTCAAGAAAATGCACCGGTATTTATCACATATACACCCATATATTTTCTACCAAAGAGAACCCGACCGGTAGAAACGGTGTAAACATACCGGTAAATATCATATATACACCGGTATATTTTATACCAAGGAATTCATGACCGATATATATTGTATATATACACCGGTATATATCATATATACACCCACCGGTATATATCATATATACACCGATAAATATTATATAGAGGAATTCCTGACCGGTATATACCACCGGTATATATCATATATACACCGGTATATATTATACCGAGGAATTTCTGATCGGTATATATCATATATACACCGGTAAATATTATACCGTGAAATTCCTGACCGGTATGTACCACCGATATATATCATATATACACCGGTATATTTTCCAGCGAAGAGAACTCTTCAGAAAAAGTACCAGTATATATCATATATACACAGTATATATTGTAACAAATATACCTTATTTTGACGTTCGTGTTCTCGTCTACCTCAGCACCTCTACTGTCCCCTCGAACTCTACCTCTCCTCCGGTCACGAACTCAGCACGAACAATCGAGGAACACCCTTAGAGTAGTCCCAACTATTCTCGGGCTTAATAGCGGAGTAGTGGGACTCCTTGAGCTAAGGGGGTTTGTTGAGAGGGAGGAAGAAGGTGATGAAGCTTGGATGAGTTTGGATATGAGTTTACCAAGAACTTGATGAACAATTCATCAAGAACATGAAGAACTCAAACAACAAACTCATAAATTTCAACAATTGAAATTCAAAATTAGAGGAATAAGTATAAACGACTTTACACTTACTTGGAGTTCTTCCAAAGAACAAACCTCTAAGATTCAAAAGTCCAAAACTTCAAAACTTCATCAATCTCAAGCGACAACCAAGAACTTCTTCTTCAACCCTTGAAGATGAATGTTCGGTTGAGAGAAAAACTAGAGAGAGAAAGAGCTTGAGAGATAAGTCAAAAAACTTATCCTTGGAAATGTTCCAATCCTCCAAAGATGGAGAATGGAAAATCATAATGGGAATCCACATGGAGCCCAGCATGGCTCCATAGTGGATTCTTAATAATAACAATAATAATAATAATTATAAATAATTATTAATATTATAAATTATTAATTATAATTAAAACAATTATAATTATAATATTTATTATTAATATTAATATCAAATATTAATATTATAATAAACTATCTACTAAGCCCGGTTTCCGAAAACCGACTATTCCAATATATGAATCAAAATTCATATTTTTCACCGGTCGGTATTTAAATCATATTTAAATACGACTTCTTCCGGTTATATGTTTAAATCATATTTAAATACACAAACCCTCGAACAACAGACCCGAATTCAGATTTCTCCGAGTTCTACCCTATAGCCCTGCTATACTGCTTTATCCGAGCTAGCCAGGAGAACCTAAAGGACCTACAGATCATGAGCTCCAACGATACGAGATCATTCGGTCAAAACTCTTTTAACCCGAAACGATCAACATTCGTTAACTCCCGGAGACTCCCTTATAGTCCAAGAGTTGCACTCTCCTCACTGTAGATATATTATGTCCTCTTGATATAATCGTCATGGGCAAGTCGACCCTTCACAGGTTGTCCGTAATCACAGCTGGGTCATATTAACCGCTTAACCCCTGTCTTACATCTTTGTTCCTTAAGTTCCACTGACACCTCTAATGAACAATTGATCAGCGGTCCAATCGACAGATCAGATCCTCTCTCAAGCTTGGAGAGAGTGTGCGCAGATTGTTCAAGTCTAGATGTCAGCTATTAAGGGAACAACCTATCTACTAACCCTGAAGAGCGGGTTAGGAGTAAACTCTTTCTTGCTACACTATGTCCCCAGCTACCTATTGGACTTTATCCCTGAAATGATAAGTTGTTGAGTCGGCGCTAATGGGCCACTCTCACCTGTACAAATCTAAGGATACTGTCTAATAAGCAGGAGTTCATAGCAAGCTCAGGATTCAAATCGAGTTACCTAGGCCATCACAAAGTGAAATCGAGTTACTAGGTACCCAGCCTAATCCATATACTATAGACCGTTTTGACTATAAATGCTAGAGCTTGATCCACAATCATGCCATACATGAAGCTCCAGTATTTGGCATACGTCAAGGGTTTTGTGTATTGGTATAAATTAATGAAAAACACGTTTCACTTTATTTCGGTAAACGCATTTACCGAATAAAACTAATAACTGATTATTCTAAATAGTATATTTACAAACATAGTTTACAAACCACGAGTTTAAGGACATTAAACCCAACACTTCCTCTTCCCCTTTACGAATTCTCTAGACTTTTAGCCATTTTTGGACCTTGTAACCTCCATTAATGAGGACCTTGAAGCTAGCCATGGATTCTTTGGAGATTTCCTTTCCCATGGGTAACTAAAAGGTAACATTCAATCTTTGGGTAATGGGTTAGACTTTGTAATTGCGATTAGGTGAGGTTTGGATCTTTTAATGTATGTTTAGCTAATATTAGCATTCATCTCTTCTCTCGAACTTATTTTCCAGCATCAGTTACTTCTTGGATTGACTCCCATTGGGTATTTTGTATGTTGGCTCGGTTAGAAATCGTGATGCGATTGCCTCTCATGGTTTAAGTAACAGTAGTTTAATTTTGCCCAATTGAGTATGGCCATACTCATTCTGGTTGTACGATAGACTATAGGGTAAGAGTTAAATCAAGTCCGTTGTTAGAGATTTCTGCATCTTGCTCGTCGCATCATTTCCCGTTGCTTGTTATTATTTGATATGGAGCGATCGCCCCCAATCGGGTTAGTTGCAAAGCTTAATTTAGAGTTGTCTTCTCTTCATTAATTGTTTGGCTTACATGTTTCTGATTAGAGCATGTAAGGTGCGTGAATGTTATCGAGTTAGCTGAATTTTATTGCGTTTATCTATGATCCGAATCGCATTGCAATTGTTAAATCCTGACCCCTTAGATTGAGTGTGTTCGTCAACTCACTTTTTCACCGTTTCTCCCGCATATCCAATTTGTACTTTAGTTTTTCTTACCTTGCATGTTTCTTATTTTCAAACTCTCAAAACCCCCGTTAGCATCTTTTTACACTTCAACAACTAAAATTAGAGTTTGAATTAACCTAGTTAAATTTCCTGTGGATCGACCCTGACTTCCATTATCTATAAATTAGGTAATATAGGCCAGTGTTTATAAACATCAAATTTGAGAGGCCTCGACAGCCTCGGTCAACACCCCCAACCTAAATCTTGCTAGTCCTCGAGCAAGGTAAACTTCAAATTCAACTCTAAGGACTATACATGCATGCTTCTAATTCAAATCTCGATGCTTTAAGAATCAAGGCATTTACATACTCAAGAAAGCAATTGGGCGCATGCACTTAATTAAGAACAAATAAAAAATTAACTATTGCTCCCCTACGTGTGTGTGTGCTAGCCAACCTATCTTAAACTATGCAAGCTCGGAAAAACCACATGCAACACTTCATCTCGTTTTCCCTCTACTTCTAGCATTTAAGAATAGACTATAGCTTAATCACATCACAAAGAGCAACAAATTAAGAGGGCTAAGACAATTTTCTCTTTCTTTTTCTTTTTTCTTTTTTCTTTTGAGTACTTTGTACTCTTCTTTTTGGTTCTTTGAACCCAAATTTTATTTTATTTTTCTTCTTCGAGAAGCCTAACATGTTGGTGTTAGGGATTTTTGGAATATCCCACTAATTCTCAAGCTGTCGAAGCTTGACCAAAATGAATTTATAAACCTGTAGCCTTAAGCTTTGCAGCTAGCGGTAACAGGGTCGAACCACAGAGAGAGAATAAAAATTGAAATTAATTGTTCGAGGTGTAATAAAATTGATTGGAAGATTGTCACAAAACGGGGGGTTTTTTATCATGCAAATTTAGGTGTAAAAGCGCTAACGGAAAAATGCAATTGAGATTAAAAAATGTTGGATTTGGGAGATTCGGGACTTTGCTAAACATTATAATATCTATCATTTAATTCAGAGGTATGGCTATCAATGTTACATGCACGTGAACGGTTGCCCGACAACCCTAAAGCAACCGGCCTCATAATAATTAATTAGAATTTCGCAATCCTAACTAAACAGTGTTCGTAATTAAATTAGAGTGATCAACCTCAAATTAACCCAAACACTCACTAGCACTTCACGACGAACGTTCGACCAAACACGCTAAATGCTAGTTGACTACCCGACAACCCTAAAGTAATCAACATTCAATATGATTAATACGATGCTTCGATTTGTTCTACCATTCTGTGTTACTAAATCGATAAGGAGAGGCAAGACATCGCTAGTCTATAACAATAGAACATGCTAGAAAACGAGATTGTCCGTCTAGAAATCTAACACATGCATAGATTAAGCAAGAACAGTAGATGCATAGCAACAATTAAGCCAAAACGGAGTTTAAAGATCAAACTATCAAAATATTACAAACTTAGCAAAAATCCCAAAATCGTTTCCAAATCCTACACGTTACCTTAGCCTTCCATGGAGAAATTGAATGTCAATGCTTCCATGGGGACCTTGGACATAATCCCAAGCTAAAGAGGAAGAAAAAGCTCAAAAAACGCCTAACAATGGCGGAAACCTGAGAGAGAATGGCGAAAAAGATAAAGAAAAATCGTCAAAATGGCCTATATAATCCGTCGGAGCGTCGAGACGCTAGGCCAGCGTCGCGACGCTGCGACCTATAAATCTCAGTGCGCGCTGTCGCGATGGCATCGAGACGCTAGGCCAGCGTCTCGACGCTGCCCCAATAATTTTCAGCGCGCGCGCCTCTTCGGAGCGTCTCCACGCCGGGCAGCGTTGGGCAGCGTTGAGCAGCGTCTCGACGCTTGCTCTCGGGTTTGGGGCTGGAAAATTGCCTTTGCATGCTAATTTTCTCCAAATCTTCATTGTTGAATTTTCCCTTTTCCGGATGCAATCCCGAAGTGCTAAAACAGCTTCCTAAGCCACGAAACGCGTCCAATGGACACCATGAGCTCTTTGCCGCAAATCTCCTATACACAAGATAAATTAAACGATTAAGCACGACTTTTAGCTAGAGTTACGGAGTGATATTTAGCTCCAAAATGGAGTTATCAAACACCCCCAACCTAAATCTTGCTAGTCCTCGAGCAAGACAAACAAAGAATTCGACTCTAAAGAACCATGCATACATGCTTCTAATTCAAACCTCGATGCTTTTTACAAATCTAAACATTGCATATTCAAGAAAGCAATCGGCGAATGCATTTAATCAAGAACACATCAAAAATTAACTATCGCTCCCTAACGTGTGTGTGTGCTAGCCAACCTATCCTAAACCAACGTAAACCCGGAAAAACCGCATGCAACATGTCATCCCGTTTTCCCCCTACTTCTAGAATTTAAGAACAATCTAAACTTGATCACATAAGAGAGAGTAATAAATCAAGAGGCCTAAAACAATTTTCTCATACTTTTTTTTCTTCTCTTTTTGAGTACTTTGTACTCTTTGTTTTGGTTCTTTGAACCCAACTTTTATTTTATTTTTCTTTCCAAAACCCGCGAAGCCTAACATGTCAAGCTTAGGACTAAGCTTCCAATTTTTAAGGACTAACGCTCACTTCTTAAGCGTGAACTTAAGAAGGAGGAGCGTTGTTACGTCTCCAAAAGTGCATAAATTAGGGACTTATTTACCATGGACTTAAGTAAACTCTTAAGCGTTTTTGTTAGAATTTAGTTTAATATGTGCTTATATATGAGAATTCATAGAATGAAACTAAATTAGGACTTATTTATAAAAGGAACAAAAAGGAATCAAAAACGAAGTTAAAAGAGTTGAAATTGTGCATTGCAGGAAAATTGCTGAAACATTGCTGTCTCCGCAATGTTTAAGCTGCAAATGATAAGTTGTTCCAACCGTCCGCCGTTTTGTTGCGATCTTTCAGCCGCCCAATTTCTCCTCTGCTGCCACGTGGTGAGACGTCGTTCAGAATGGATGGTTCTTCTTGACTGAAGAGTACCTGCAAGGAGCTATAAAAGGAGGTCAAGGGGGAAGGAGAACAACAAGCTTGGAAGCGTAGAACTCTCCATCTCAACGCAGTTTCTCCTCATTTTCTATCCCGTTTGTTGGAGTGAAGGAATCAGCTTTTGGCACCGATAATCTGAGAGGAAGAAGAGAAGATCCTTCTTCTCTTCTGATTGGATTCATCCCCAAACAACGCTAACCTTCTGTCGCAACGTTTTTGCGACGCGGAGCGGCCGACGTCCTCTTTCACAGGGTTTTTAAAAAAATAAAAGAGATAGAGTCGCCACCAATCATTTTGGGTGTGATTGGTCACCTTTAAAAGAAAACTGGTCTACGAAAAGAGAAATTAAGTTCGGGGGTCGTTTGAGTGTAGGGAAGGTATTAGCACCCTACAACACCCGTTAAAAACGGTAAGCCATATTTTATCTTATATTATCCAGTTAATTTTAAAACGTCCTTAATTTGAGAAAATAAATAATAGTTTATTAAAAAAACAATGTCTCATCCAATCAAACCTTAACTTTAAAAATAAAGTAAGGGTTTTGATGTATTGAGGGAAAATTATCCTTAGTTAATTATCATATTAAATTTCCTTTTATTTAAAGGAAATTGTTTACCTCAAGAATTTGAGAAATTTATCTCAACTCCGTCATAGGATTTATATAATAATGTTTCATTTTTAAAACATATTGATTTGATATTTGTTTAGAAAGTTGGAGAGGATTTTCGTGTGTGTACGAAACCAAAATTTCAGGAACACATATTACTCGGCCCTGAGGAGTTTTGTACATTTCACGGATTGGGGCTTCATGAAATTACATTATTCAACCCTCCATTAAATTATTTATTTATTCAATTAAAAATGATATTTATTTAGAAAATTTCAATTAAAGGAGCTTAACAAATCTAGTTTAAAATCTTAAAAATTAAAAATCAAAATGCCAACAAAGATAATGAAAAATAAAAATTAAAGCATCAATTAAAGAACTTAACAAATCTAATTTAAAATCCTAACAATTAAAAATCAAAATGTAAACAAAGATAATGAAAAATAAAAATTAAAAGATCAATTAAAGCAATTTAACAAATCTAATTTAAAATCCTAACGATTAAAAATCAAAATGTAAACAAAGATAATGAAATATACAAATTAAAAGATGTTTTTAAAAATTTAATTTAAGATAAGTCAAACTTTAAATGAGAGTTCGAACGTAATATTGAGGTAAAGACATAAATGTAATTCGAAAGTAAAGAGGAGCAAACTTATAAATTTCATGAAAACGGAAAAATTGTAAATAGCATTGGAAACTTAAAACTTAAACCTTCTTCTATCTCACGATGTTCCGCCGCTGCCCTCGCGGATCTGGATTTTTTGCCGTCGTCGTGAAGGTTGACAGAGACTGGAGGCCGAACTCTTGATGGAGCTTGGGATTGAAGGATGATGAAGGTGATGAGGAAGGGAGATGATGACCACTGATGAGAGAAAAAATGTAGGAGTTTTTTTATCTTTTGGGAAATCCCAACATTTTGTTTTGTTCTCCTAAAATCCTCCTCCAAATTCTTCCCTCCTCAAAGCCTCTACTTTTTTGCTCCAACTCCTTCCTTTCAAAACCTCTCTAATCACCTCTATTTATAGTGTTAATCCCATTCCTTTTTCCATTTTATATTATAGATACATCCAAATTTGAAATCAAATCTAAAACTAACCAATCTAAACCAAATTAAAATCTAAAGTCAAATTTTGAAATTAAATGTCTTTTCATCCTCTTTTTCATTTTATATTCTAGATAAACTTAAATTCGAAACCAAATCTAAAACTAATCAATCTAAACCAAGTCAAATTTTAAAATTAAATGTCTTTCCATCTTTCTTTTTCCATTTTATATTCTAGATAAATCTAAATTCAAAATCAAATCTAAAACTAATCAATCTAGACCAAATTAAAATCTAAAGTCAAATTTTGAAATTAACTGTCTTTCATCCTCTTTTCATTTTATATTCTAAATTCAAAATCCTAATCAAATATAAAACTAACCAATCTAAACCAAATTAAAACCTAAAATCAAATTTTAAAATTAAATGTCTTTCCATCATTCTTTTTCATTTTATATTTTAGATAAACCTAAATTCGAAATCAAATCTAAAATTAATCGATCTAAACCAAGTCAAATTTTAAAATTAAATGTCTTTCCATCTTTCTTTTTCCATTTTATATTCTAGATAAACCTAAATTCAAAATCAAATCTAAAACTAACCAATCTAAACTAAATTAAAATCTAAAGTCAAATTTTGAAATTAAATGTCGTTGAAAACTTTCTTTTAAACAAACTAGAGAGATTTACGTTTACAATCAATTTGAATTTATCTTGGCCAAATATAAATTCGAATTCTAAAACTAAATATTTTTTATGAAGTTTATCTCTTAAACAAACCTATTCGTAAGATTCAATTTTAAAAACAAATTGAATTTATCTTGACCCAATTAAAATATAAAATCGAAATCTAAAACTAAATGTTTTTTTGAAAATTTCTTTTTAAACAAATCTATTTGAAAAATCAATTTAAACTTATCTTGACCCAAATTAAAACCTTAAAATCGAGTTCTAAAATTAAATGTCTTTGGAAATTTTCTTTCAAACAAATCCATTTGAGAGATTTAAGTTTACAATTAATTTGAATTTATCTTGGCCAAAATTAAAACCTTAAAATCGAGTTCTAAAATTAAATGTCTTTGGAAATTTATCTTGAAAAGTCTTAATTAGTCTTGGAAAAAAAATCATAATTCGGGAAAAATCAATTTGAAAGTTTTAATTTTAAACCCTAAAAAACTCAAACCCCAAATCGAAACCCCAAACCTCTTTAATTTTAAAACCTTGAATTGAAACCCCAAATCTCCTTAATTTTAAAACCCTAAATTGAAACCTCAAATCACCTTAAATTTTAAACCCTGAATTGAAACTATAAAGTTAAACCCTTAAAACAAAATGTTTTTGAAAAGTCTTTAAACGGGAGAAATTCTTTTGTGCATTCTCCCCAAAATCTCAAAAATAACAAGGAAAATAGGGAAGTAAGAGATTAAATGATTTTAACAATCCTTTGAGTGAAACACAATGAAAAACCCTAAAACGAGGAAAACCTAGAAATAATGATAAACAAGGCCGGACAAAATACGGTGTCTACAGCTTGCCCCCCTTTGTATATCCTTGAAGAATTGAAAGGGTAGACAAATGAAAAAGACAAAGTATTTGGGGAGGCCAAAATTTGTTTATCATTAAGAACAATATGGGCCTGAACAAGTCAAGCTAAGACCACTAATCTTATATTAGGGCTCACCATAAATTTAAACGAAACTGTTATTATCAGGCTTCGAACTACTACCGGGACTTACCCGCAGACATAGAGTTCGATTTAACCAACAGAAATTTAAACGGACCTGCTATTATCAGGCTTCGAACTGCCAATCTTAGATTACGGCTCGATTTAACCAACAGAATTTAAACGGACCTGCTATTATCAGGCTTCGAACTACCAATCTTAGATTAGGGTTCGATTTAACCAACAAAAAATTAAACGGACCTGCTATTATCAGGCTTCGAACTGCCAATCTTAGATTAGGGTTCGATTTAACCAACATAAATTTAAACGGACCTGCTATTATCAGGCTTCGAACTGTCAATCTTAGATTAGGGTTCGATTTAACCAACAGAAATTTAAACGGACCTGCTCTTATCAGGCTTCGAACTACTAATCTTAGATTAGGGTTCGATTTAACCAACAAAATTGTAAACGGACCTGCTATTATCAGGCTTCGAACTGCTAATCTTAGATTAGGGTTCGATTTAACCAACAAAAATTTAAACGGACCTGCTATTATCAGGCTTCGAACTGCCAATCTTAGATTAGGGTTCGATTTAACCAACAAAAATTTAAACGGACCTGCTATTATCAGGCTTCGAACTGCCAATCTTAGATTAGGGTTCGATTTAACCAACAGAAATTTAAACGGACCTGCTATTATCAGGCTTCGAACTACTAATCTTAGATTAGGGTTTGATTTAACCAACAAAATTGTAAACGGACCTGCTATTATCAGGCTCCGAACTGCTACCGAGACTTACCCGCTGACATAGAGTTCGATTTAACCGACAAAAAATTAAACGGGCCTGCTATTATCAGGCTTCGAACTGCCAATCTTAGATTAGGGTTCGATTTAACCAACATAAATTTAAACGGACCTGCTATTATCAGACTTCGAACTGCCAATCTTAGATTAGGGTTCGATTTAACCAACAGAAATTTAAACGGACCTGCTATTATCAGGCTTCGAACTACTAATCTTAGATTAGGGTTCGATTTAACCAACAAAATTGTAAACGGACCTGCTATTATCAGGCTTCGAACTGCTAATCTTAGATTAGGGTTCGATTTAACCAACAAAAATTTAAACGAACATGCTATTATCAGGCTTCAAACTGCCAATCTTAGATTAGGGTTCGATTTAACCAACAAAAATTTAAACGGACCTGCTATTATCAGGCTTCGAACTGCCAATCTTAGATTAGGGTTCGATTTAACCAACAGAAATTTAAACGAACCTGCTATTATCAGGCTTCGAACTACTAATCTTAGATTAGGGTTCGATTTAACCAACAAAATTGTAAACGGACCTGCTATTAACAGGCTTCGAACTGCCAATCTTAGATTAGGGTTCGATTTAACCAACAGAAATTTAAACGGACCTGGTATTATCAGGCTTCGAACTGCTAATCTTAGATTAGGGTTCGATTTAACCAACTGAAATTTAAACGGACCTGCTATTATCAGGTTTCGAACTGCTACCGGGACTTACCCGCTGACATAGAGTTCGATTTAACCGACAAAAAATTAAACGAACCTGCTATTATCAGGCTTCGAACTGTTAATCTTAGATTAGGGTTCGATTTAACCAACTGAAATTTAAACGGACCTGCTATTATCAGGCTTCGAACTGCTACCGAGACTTACCCGCTGACATAGAGTTCGATTTGACCGACAAAAAATTAAACGGGCCTGCTATTATCAGGCTTCGAACTGCCAATCTTAGATTAGGGTTCGATTTAACCAACAGAAGTTTAAACGGACCTGCTATTATCAGGCTTCGAACTGCCAATCTTAGATTAGGATTCGATTTAACCAACAGAAGACAACGGTTTTTGTTTCAATATTTAGCTGGAAAGCAAAAGATAACGGTTTTTATTTCAAAACTTCGTTGTCAAAACATTTGAAAACGACTTACTTTTTTAGATTTTAGAAATTCTCAAGAATATGCGGAGGTCCTAAATGTATGACTTATGAACTTCTGATTGACCCTCAAATGAGAATGTGACGCAAATGTGAATTGCAAAATATGATTGACTCGAATGTTTCGCAAAACATGAGTGTATGCGTTAGTGTGCAATGTAAAGGACAAAACAATGTTTATTAATCCTGGAAAATGGCAATGAAATTTGACAATTTGATGAAGATATGCCTTGATTTGCTTGGCTTGACCAAGGGACTTGACTTTTGAAAGCATGACGCAATGATGCTAATGTGAATGCAACATGTGTGCATAATATGTTAAAGATAATGGATGTCATGAATGCAACACGTATGCCTGTGCATTAACAAAATGTCATAGTTGTAGCATGTATGCATGAGCATGCTAGGAGTAGAATGACGGATGTCATGAATGCAGTATGTATGTACGATACTGATGTATCTGCATCCTAAGGATAGAATAATGTCATGAATGCAACATGTGTGCATATGCTTGTCAAGGGTAGAAGAACCATTGAATGCAACGTGTGTACATAATGTGTTAAAGGTAATGAATGATTGAATGTATCATGTTGAGAGTAGATAAATGATCGAATGCAACGTGCGTGCATAATATGTTAATGATAATGAATGATTGAATGCAACATGTATGTACAATTCATATGTCATTTTTTCATGATGTAAATGATATCAACTTGCATGATTTGAATGCAGGATTTGTGAAAACAAATGCTTAATCAAAACGACTTTTGTGTTAGTGAAATGATCACTCCTGCTTAAGTCTATCGATCCTATCAGCCAAAATTTTAGCAGGAATTAGATGAAAAATGATAGTGTCATCATCAGTTTTTTTTTTTTTTTTTTTTTTTTTTTTTTTTTTTTTTTTTTTTTTTTTTCCGGAATGCTTTCACCTGAGAGAGATTAAACCTGTCAGTCATAGATCTCTCAACCATATTGGACATTGTGGGTTTTTGGGTAGATTCTCATGTGCTAGATTAGAGAACTTGAAAAATAATTGATAACGTTAAACAACTTCTGATTAAACTGCTTCATAACTTAGCCTTGGATGAACAAAAATGTTAAACTACAAGAAAATGAATTTAGATTTGTAATATTGTAATCAATGAAGGAAGGAATACGAAGGAAGATGTAATACTCGCATGCTTTAAGAAAATCTCTTTGACAATAAGAGATTGAAAATGTTGTTTCACATTTGAGCAAGAAATTGGAAATGAGTTTAGATGGAAAGATGACTGATATGACTCCATTTCCTCGGACAAAAGTTTTGAGAGCTAGAAGTAACTTCTTAAGAAATCTCCGACTTCCTTTGAGTAAGCTCGAGATTTTGTTTTTGATGATATTTGATCCAGCGTGGCAAAGGCGTAGACTTTGCCCTAGTATTGATGACGTTTGACTGGTGCGTGGCAAAGACGTAGGTTTTGCCCCAGTATTGATGATGTTGATCCGGCATGGCAAAGACGTAGGCTTTGCCCCAATATTGATGATGTTTGACTAGCGCGTGGCAAAGACGCAGACTTTGCCCCAGTATTGATGATGTTGAAATGAGATACTTTGAGCTTTGTGAGATGTGACTTCTTGATCTATTGATTGCACCAATCTCGATTTTTTTTTTTTTTTTTTTTTTTTGTGGCAAGAAATGATGCAATAAAATATTCCAACTTGTTGACGGCGATTTCCCTCTAATGTGGCAAAGAGGCGGGCTTTGCCCCTGTATTGCAAAGACGAAGGCTTTGCCCCAGTTTGAGTTGATGTTTATCCAGCGTGACATTGAAGATGTGCAAATGAGATACCCAAACTTTGTGAAATGTAGCTTCTTGATCTACTAATTGCACCAGTTTTTTTTTTTTTTTCTATTTTTTCAAGATATGATGCAATAAAGTATTCCAACTTGGACGGTGGCTTTGCTCTATTGTGGCAAAGACGTGGGCTTTGCCCCAGTGTTGCAAAGACGAAGGCTTTGCCCCAATTTTGCAAAAGTGAAAGCTTTGCCCTCAGTTTTGTTGATGTTCAAATGAGACACTTGACGCTTTGTGAGATGTAGATTCTTGATCAATTGATTGCACCATTTTTTTTATAGCAAGGAAAAGTGCAATAAGACGCTCAAGCTTTGACGACGACTTCACTCTATTGGCAAAGACGTGGGCTTTGCCCCAGTGCTGCAAAGACAGAGGCTTTGCCCCAGTCTATGATGTTGCTCCAGCGTGTGGCAAAGGCGTAGACTTTGCCCCAGTGTTGCGAAGATGAGATCCTGTGTGGCTCAGACATAAGCTTTATCCTGATGTGGCAAAAACGTAGGTTTTGCCCCAGCTTATTGATTTATCGCGGTGACCTTTCAGCATCTTCAAGATGTAGCTTTTATTGCATGATCCTCGCGTTTTTTTTTTTTTTTTTAAACATGGTGCAACCAGACCCTAATGCTACACTAGCAGACATTCCATATGATTTCTTTATCCATGCTCCTTGGAATCGTGATGATGTTAACCCCGAGCAAAAATTCTTTTAAGACCTCGAGATAGCGAAGATGAGATCCTGTGTGGCTCAGACATAAGCTTTATCCTGATGTGGCAAAAACGTAGGCTTTGCCCCAGCTTATTGATTTATCGCGGTGACCTTTCAGCATCTTCAAGATGTAGCTTTTATTGCATCATCCTCGCGTTTTTTTTTTTTTTTTTTTTTTTTTTTTTAAACATGGTGCAACCAGACCCTAATGCTACACTAGCAGACATTCCATATGATTTCTTTATCCATGCTCCTTGGAATCGTGATGATGTTAACCCCGAGCAAAAATTCTTTTAAGACCTCGAGATAATCTCGAAAGTTACTATCTTTCTAACCCTCGAAACCAACCATCCTTAGTCCTGGAATCAATTTCTAACCGAAGGAAGAGATATCAAAGAATAGGAAAAAGGAGAATGATTTTATAAAGATGAATTTGAAATAGTTGTACATGAGAAATTGCGAGTCTTAATTATGAAGCAGTAAATCACAAGTGTTCGACACTATTTCATTATGTTTGAAGCTCTCTCGGTAACTTAGGGTGGATAATTTTGAGAGGTTCGCCACATAATTGAGTGTGACATGGTTTGCAAAAGGCTTGGTGGGTAAAAAAAGTAGAGATACACCGTAACAATGTAGAAAATGAGAATAACCCTAGATTTTACGGTGGATCTACAAATTGAGTAGATTGCCTCAAAATTATGTGTGGCATGCAGGTACAAGGTTTTACAGTGAGTAATTTTGGACTCTCACTGTAAGACCGGTTTGCCCCAATGTGATAATTAGAACACTGTTCCATGAAGGTATGATGGTAGTATAAATTTTAGCACATGAGGAGATAATGAATGTCAAAATACAGCTTCTCTCGAATTTGGAGTTTGACTTAACAATTAAGCTTGAGAAAAGTATTTTGAAAGGTTATAAAAATGGTTGAGACTCGACAAATTTCTCATAGAAAGTCGTGAAAGCACCCATTTTTTTATTATTTATTTTTTTTTTAAATGATAATTCACCCTCATTTGTCTTTAATTCTTGCTAAGGTTTCAACTAATAAGAACGATCAAAGAAATCACAAGGATGATCAAAGTAACACATAAAGATATTTTTTCCTTTTTCATTTTTGAAAGATGCGAGTGATGAGATGGATGATGTAATAAACTTGAAATTACTTTTGCGAAATATGCACATGATGTGATTATCGGAAAATACATTTTTTTTAGGGTCTATGACTTGATATGCCAAAATGAGACAATGCATGAAATTATTACCACATGATTTTATGCAATTAAGAACAAACAAAATCTTTGAACGACTTGATATGCGATAATGCATGCATGAACGACATGATATAATGTAATGCAAGTGATTTTGTATTTGATTTTTTGTTTGTCCTCCAAGATGGAAAAAATATGATGCAACATATGATTTTATTTTTTTGTGAATTTTTATGTATGCATTTTTTTAATTCTATGTATGTCATGCTAAATGAAATAATGTATGCATGGACACTCTCTATGATGCATGTGGTTTTTTTTTTTTAAAGATTTTTATGCAAATGAGCTAATGCCGAAACATTTTTTTATGATGTGATGAGTTTTGGTGCATGTACAAAATGATACAATGCAACAAATGAAGAAATGTTATGACTTCACGTTCAGATGAGATAATGCATGAACCCCTTCATGATGTGATGATTGATGAACTTTGATGCATGCTTAATGAATTAACGATGTATGGACACCTTTTGGTGAATGCATGATGTTATGCCATTGAATGATTATTCGACATGCGAAATGAGTGTATGATGCATGAACATTTTTTTAATGCATGATGATATGCAAATGAATGATTATTCGACATGCGAAATGAGTTTATAAAGAATGAACATTTTTTTGAGATTTTATGTTTTATGACTTGCGCAGAATAAGATAATGCATGAATGAATTTTTTATTACGCGTGTACGTGTGAAATGACATAACGCAATATGAGATTATTTTTTGATATGCAAAATGCAAGAATCAATATTTTATTACACGTGCACGTGTGAAATGACACCATGCGATATGAAATGATTTTTGACATGCAAAATGCAAGAATTTATGTTTTTATTAAATGTGTACGTGTGAAATGACACCATGCAATATGAAATAATTTTTGACATGCAAACTGCAAGAATCAATGCTTTTATTATGTGTGCACGTATGACATGACACCATGCAATATGAGATGATGATTTTTTTTTACATACAAAATGCATGAATTGATGTTTTTATTACAAGTGCACGTGTGACATGACATCATGCAAATGAGATGATTTTTCGACATGCAAAATGCAAGAACTGCTTTTATTACACGTGCACGTGTGAGATGACACAATGCAATATGAGATGATTTTTGACATGCAAACTGCAAGAATTGATGTTTTTATTATGTGTGCACGTGTGACATGACACCATGCAATATGATGATTTTGACATGCAAAATGCAATTTATGAATGATTTTTATTACAGGTGCACGTGTGAAATGACACCATGCAATATGAAACGATTTTTGAAATGTAAAATGTAAGAATTGAATGATTTCTCTATGATTTTACGCATGAGAAGATGCATGAGCATTTTTTCCTATGCAAAATGATTTTATGCGTGCGTGAGATGACATCATGCAATTGATGAAATGATTTTCTATGATCTTATGCATGAGAAAATGTACGAGCATTTTTCCCTATGCAAAATGATTTTTAACATGTATGAATGCAGATTTTATTATGCATGAGTGTGATGACATTATGCAATTGATGAAATGTTTTTTACATGCAAAATGCATGAATTAATGTTTTTACTACATGTGCACGTGTGAAATAACATCATACAAACATAAGACAATGCATGTTATGCACGAATTTTTTAATGTAAGCATGATATTGTGCAAATGATGGATGAGAAATGATAAATAGTTTTGGAATGAACATTTGCATGCATGTAAATGATTTGTTCTTTTTTTTTTTTTAATTTTTGTATGTCATGTAAAATGACGTAATGACGCACGAAGCTTTTTATTTTATTAATGCATGCAAATGATTTTTTTAGATTTTGTATGTCATGCAAAATGACGCAATTTATAAATTTTTATTTATGCATGAATATTGAAATGAAATTTGATTTTTTCTATACGATACATAGATGAGATGCAATTAACCAAATGATTTTTTTTATTTTTCATGCATGTCTAACCTTAAATGCTTTTAGGAAGGACACATTTTTTTTTTTAACGAAGAACTTTATTTAAATGAGAACCCGATGACTCGTGAAAAAATGCATGATTTTTTAAATTCTAAGGTGTAGAAATACAAATGATTTTTTTGTTTTTGTTTTTTTTGTTTTTTTTGAAAAATCGACGTGTAGAATGAATATCACTAGAAGAAAATTTTCTGAAAACGAAAAAATGAAAAATGAACGAAGACTTTTCGTGCGCCTTTACGGGGCAGGTTCATCCTCTCGCAGGTCGACATTACTCGACTCTCCATTCAAAACCTAAACAAAGAGGTCCCCAATAATTGAATGCTAAAAATTAGCAAACAAATTAATTTGAACGTGAATCTTTCGTGCGCCATAGAAGGGCGATTATGTCCCTTTGAAGGTCAGCATTACTCGATTATCAGTTCTAAACTAGGGTACAACTCAGATGTAAAATAAAATTGATTTTGATTTTTGTTTTTTGTTTTTTGAAAAACACATATAATGAAATTAATAAACACGTCACTCGAGAACATGAATGAAACACACAACATATAATATAAGCACGAGAATAAAACATGCGACAAAGTAGGTGTAT
Source organism: Herpetospermum pedunculosum (assembly GCA_028017165.1). NCBI lineage: Eukaryota > Viridiplantae > Streptophyta > Magnoliopsida > Cucurbitales > Cucurbitaceae > Herpetospermum > Herpetospermum pedunculosum. Next base: position 39,064,954 of record CM051522.1, read on the forward strand.
CCTACAGTTCAGAGTTTAGATAAATAACGGTTAGCCTTAGGATGAGTGTAATTTAGGTTCTAAACAATCCTAGAAGCAAACGGTCCCCGAGCCTCCCAACTGATTTAACAGCATGATTAGCTCGAGTGGAGAATTTCATACGCCTGCACGGGAACCGAAATTCCACGAAGGTCACACTACTCAATCTCCGAATCTAGTCCTAAAGGGTAGAGCCCGGGTAGGAGGCTTGTGCATGTGTGCGAGAAATGTGCGATCATACAAACGATGGGAAAGAAAGTATGAATATTAATAATAGCAGCATGAGATAAGCAATATATAATCAACATGACGACTGACCCTATGATGTAATTGGGTGTGGTCTATGTTCTAAACAGTCCTAGAAGAAACCGTCCCCGAGCTTTCCAACTGATTAAACAGTGCAGACAACTCGATTGGAGAATTTCATACGCCTGCACGAGAACCGAAGTTCCACGAAGGTCACACTACTCAATCTTTGAATCTAGTCCTAAAGGGTAGAGCCCAGGTACGAGGCTTGTGCTTGTGTGCGACAAATGTGTGATCATACAAACGATGGGAAAGAAAGTACGAATATTAATAATAGCAGCATGAGATAAGCAATATATAATCAACACGACGACTGACCCTAGGATGTAATTGAGTGTGGTCTATGTTCTAAACAGTCCTAGAAGAAACGGTCCCCGAGCTTTCCAACTGATTAAACAGTGCGGACAGCTCGAGTGGAGAATTTCATGCGCCTGCACGAGAACCGAAGTTCCACGAAGGTCACACTACTCAATCTCCGAATCTAGTCCTAAAGGGTAGAGCCCGGGTAGAAGGCTTGTGCTTGTGTGCGAGAAATGTGTGATCATACAAACGATGGGAAAGAAAGTACGAATATTAATAATAGCAGCATGAGATAAGCAATATATAATCAACACGACAACTGACCCTAGGATGTAATTGAGTGTGGTCTATGTTCTAACAGGTCCTAGAAGAAACGGTCCCCGAGCTTTCCAACTGATTAAACAGTGCGGACAGCTTGAGTGGAGAATTTCATGCGCCTGCACGAGAACCGAAGTTTCACGGAGGTCACACTACTCAATCTCTGAATCTAGTCTTAAAGGGTAGAGCCCGGGTAGGAGGTTTGTGCTTGTGTGCTTGAAATGTGTGATCAGACAAACGATGGGAAAGAAAGTACGAATATTAATAATAGCAGCATGAGATAAGCAATATATAATCAACACGACGACTGACCCTAGGATGTAATTGAGTGTGGTCTATGTTTTAAACAGTCCTAGAAGAAACGGTCCCCGAGCTTTCCAACTGATTAAACAGTGCGGACAGCTCGAGTGGAGAATTTCATGCGCCTGCACGAGAACCGAAGTTCCACGAAGGTCACACTACTCAATCTCCGAATCTAGTCCTAAAGGGTAGAGCCCGGGTAGGAGACTTGTGCTTGTGTGCGAGAAATGTGTGATCATACAAACGATGGGAAAGAAAGTACGAATATTAATAATAGCAGCATGAGATAAGCAATATATAATCAACACGACGACTGACCCTAGGATGTAATTGAGTGTGGTCTATGTTCTAAACAGTCCTAGAAGAAACGGTCCCCGAGCTTTCCAACTAATTAAACAGTGCAGACAGCTCGAGTGGAGAATTTCATGCGCCTGCACGAGAACCGAAGTTCCACGAAGGTCACACTACTCAATCTCCGAATCTAGTCCTAAAGGGTAGAGCCCGGGTAGGAGGCTCGTGAATGTGTGTGAAATGTATGATCATGCAAAATTAATTACGATAAAACAAATTAATCAAGACAATATAAATCAATAAATAAAAGAACAAATAAGGACCAAAATAAAAGCCGGATAAATCAAGAATAAATGCATTGACCTAAACCCACTAAAAAACAGTCCCCAGTGGAGTCATTATGCTGTCGCAACGTTTTCGCGACGCGGAGCGGCCGACGTCCTCTTTCAAAGGGTTTTGAAAAAAATAAAAGAGATGGAGTCGCCACCAATCATTTTGGGTGTGATTGGTCACCTTTAAAAGAAAACTGGTCTACGAAAAGAGAAATTAGGTTCGGGGGTCGTTTGAGTGTAGGGAAGGTATTAGCACCCTACAACACCCGTTAAAAACGGTAAGCCATATTTTATCTTATATTATCCAGTTAATTTTAAAACGTCCTTAATTTGAGAAAATAAATAATAGTTTATTAAAAAAACAATGTCTCATCCAATCAAACCTTAACTTTAAAAATAAAATAAGGGTTTTGATGTATTGAGGGAAAATTATCCTTAGTTAATTATCATATTAAATTTCCTTTTATTTAAAGGAAATTGTTTACCTCAAGAATTTGAGAAATTTATCTCAACTCCGTCATAGGATTTATATAATAATGTTTCATTTTTAAAACATATTGATTTGATATTTGTTTAGAAAGTTGGAGAGGATTTTCGTGTGTGTACGAAACCAAAATTTCAGGAACACATATTACTCGGCCCTGAAATTGAGGAGTTTTGTACATTTCACGGATTGGGGCTTCATGAAATTACATTATTCAACCCTCCATTAAATTATTTATTTATTCAATTAAAAATGATATTTATTTAGAAAATTTAAATTAAAGGAGCTTAACAAATCTAGTTTAAAATCTTAAAAATTAAAAATCAAAATGCCAACAAAGATAATGAAAAATAAAAATTAAAGCATCAATTAAAGAACTTAACAAATCTAATTTAAAATCCTAACAATTAAAAATCAAAATGTAAACAAAGATAATGAAAAATAAAAACTAAAAGATCAATTAAAGCAATTTAACAAATCTAATTTAAAATCCTAACGATTAAAAATCAAAATGTAAACAAAGATAATGAAATATACAAATTAAAAGATGTTTTTAAAAATTTAATTTAAGATAAGTCAAACTTTAAATGAGAATTCGAACGTAATATTGAGGTAAAGACATAAATGTAATTCGAAAGTAAAGAGGAGCAAACTTATAAATTTCATGAAAACGGAAAAATTGTAAATAGCATTGGAAACTTAAAACTTAAACCTTCTTCTATCTCACGATGTTCCGCCGCTGCCCTCGCGGATCTGGATTTTTCGTCGTCGTCGTGAAGGTTGACAGAGACTGGAGGCCGAACTCTTGATGGAGCTTGGGATTGAAGGATGATGAAGGTGATGAGGAAGGGAGATGATGACCAGTGAGGAGAAAAAAAATGTAGGAGTTTTTTTATCTTTTGGGAAATCCCAACATTTTGTTTTGTTCTCCTAAAATCCTCCTCCAAATTCTTCCCTCTTCAAAGCCTCTACTTTTTTGCTCCAACTCCTTCCTTTCAAAACCTCTCTAATCACCTTATTTATAGTGTTAATCCTATTCCTTTTTCCATTTTATATTATAGATACATCCAAATTTGAAATCAAATCTAAAACTAACTAATCTAAACCAAATTAAAATCTAAAGTCAAATTTTGAAATTAAATGTCTTTTCATCCTCTTTTCCATTTTATATTCTAGATAAACTTAAATTCGAAACCAAATCTAAAACTAATCAATCTAAACCAAGTCAAATTTTAAAATTAAATGTCTTTCCATCTTTCTTTTTCCATTTTATATTCTAGATAAATTTAAATTCAAAATCAAATCTAAAACTAACCAATCTAGACCAAATTAAAATCTAAAGTCAAATTTTGAAATTAACTCATCCTCTTTTCATTTTATATTCTAAATTCAAAATCCTAATTAAATATAAAACTAACCAATCTAAACCAAATTAAAACCTAAAATCAAATTTTAAAATTAAATGTCTTTCCATCATTATTTTTCATTTTATATTTTAGATAAACCTAAATTCAAAATCAAATCTAAAATTAATCGATCTAAACCAAGTCAAATTTTAAAATTAACTGTCTTTCCATCTTTCTTTTTCCATTTTATATTCTAGATAAACCTAAATTCAAAATCAAATCTAAAACTAACCAATCTAAACCAAATTAAAATCTAAAATCAAATTTTGAAATTAAATGTCGTTGAAAACTTTCTTTTAAACAAACTAGAGAGATTTACGTTTACAATCAATTTGAATTTATCTTGGCCAAATATAAATTCGAATTCTAAAACTAAATATTTTTTATGAAGTTTATCTCTTAAACAAACCTATTCGTAAGATTCAATTTTAAAAACAAATTGAATTTATCTTGACCCAATTAAAATATAAAATCGAAATCTAAAACTAAATGTTTTTTTGAAAATTTCTTTTTAAACATATCTATTTGAAAAATCAATTTAAACTTATCTTGACCCAAATTAAAACCTTAAAATCGAGTTCTAAAATTAAATGTCTTTGGAAATTTTCTTTCAAACAAATCCATTTGAGAGATTTAAGTTTACAATTAATTTGAATTTATCTTGGCCAAAATTAAAACCTTAAAATCGAGTTTTAAAATTAAATGTCTTTGGAAATTTATCTTGAAAAGTCTTAATTAGTCTTGGAAAAAAAATCATAATTCGGGAAAAATCAATTTGAAAGTTTTAATTTTAAACCCTAAAAAACTCAAACCCCAAATTGAAACCCCAAACCTCCTTAATTTTAAAACCTTGAATTGAAACCCCAAATCTCTTTAATTTTAAAACCCTGAATTGAAACCTCAAATCACCTTAAATTTTAAACACTGAATTGAAACTATAAAGTTAAACCCTTAAAACAAAATGTTTTTGAAAAGCATTTAAACGGGAGAAATTCTTTTGTGCATTCTCCCCAAAATCTCAAAAATAACAAGGAAAATAGGGAAGTAAGAGATTAAATGATTTTAACAATCCTTGAAACACAATGAAAAACCCTAAAACGAGAAAAACCTAGAAATAATGATAAACAAGGCCGGACAAAATACGGTGACTACAGCTTGCCCCCCTTTGTATATCCTTGAAGAATTGAAAGAGTAGACAAATGAAAAAGACAAAGTATTTGGGGAGGCCAAAATTTGTTTATCATTAAGAACAATATGGGCCTGAACAAGTCAAGCTACGACCACTAATCTTATATTAGGGCTCACCATAAATTTAAACGAAACTGTTATTATCAGGCTTCGAACTACTACCGGGACTTACCCGCAGACATAGAGTTCGATTTAACCAACAGAAATTTAAACGGACCTGCTATTATCAGGCTTCGAACTGCCAATCTTAGATTACGACTCGATTTAACCAACATAATTTAAACGGACCTGCTATTATCAGGCTTCGAACTGCCAATCTTAGATTAAGGTTCGATTTAACCAACAAAAAATTAAACGGACCTGCTATTATCAGGCTTCGAACTGCCAATCTTAGATTAGGGTTCGATTTAACCAACAAAAAATTAAACAGACCTGCTATTATCAGGCTTCGAACTGCCAATCTTAGATTAGGGTTCGATTTAACCAACATAAATTTAAACGGACCTGCTATTATTAGGCTTCGAACTGCCAATCTTAGATTAGGGTTGGATTTAACCAACAGAAATTTAAACGGACCTGCTATTATTAGGCTTCGAACTACTAATCTTAGATTAGGGTTCGATTTAACCAACAAAATTGTAAACGAACCTGCTATTATCAGGCTTCGAACTGCTAATCTTAGATTAGGGTTCGATTTAACCAACAAAAATTTAAACGGACCTGCTATTATCAGGCTTCGAACTGCCAATCTTAGATTAGGGTTCGATTTAACCAACAAAAATTTAAACGGACCTGCTATTATCAGGCTTCGAACTGCCAATCTTAGATTAGGGTTCGATTTAACCAACAGAAATTTAAACGGACCTGCTATTATCAGGTTTCGAACTACTAATCTTAGATTAGGGTTCGATTTAACCAACAAAATTGTAAACGGACCTGCTATTATCAGGCTTCGAACTGCTACCGAGACTTACCCGCTGACATAGAGTTCGATTTAACCGACAAAAAATTAAACGGGCCTGCTATTATCAGGCTTCGAACTGCCAATCTTAGATTAGGGTTCGATTTAACCAACATAAATTTAAACGGACCTGCTATTATCAGGCTTCGAACTGCCAATCTTAGATTAGGGTTCGATTTAACCAACAGAAATTTAAACGGACCTGCTATTATCAGGCTTCGAACTCCTAATCTTAGATTAGGGTTCGATTTAACCAACAAAATTGTAAACGGACCTACTATTATCAGGCTTCGAACTGCTAATCTTAGATTAGGGTTCGATTTAACCAACAAAAATTTAAACGGACCTGCTATTATCAGGCTTCGAACTGCCAATCTTAGATTAGGGTTCGATTTAACCAACAGAAATTTAAACGGACCTGCTATTATCAGGCTTCGAACTACTAATCTTAGATTAGGGTTCGATTTAACCAACAAAATTGTAAACGGACCTGCTATTATCAGGCTTCGAACTGCTACCGAGACTTACCCGCTGACATAGAGTTCGATTTAACCAACAAAAAATTAAACGAACCTGCTATTATCAGGCTTCGAACTGCCAATCTTAGATTAGGGTTCGATTTAACCAACATAAATTTAAACGGACCTGCTATTATTAGGCTTCGAACTGCCAATCTTAGATTAGGGTTGGATTTAACCAACAGAAATTTAAACGGACCTGCTATTATTAGGCTTCGAATTACTAATCTTAGATTAGGGTTCGATTTAACCAACAAAATTGTAAACGGACCTGCTATTATCAGGCTTCGAACTGCTAATCTTAGATTAGGGTTCGATTTAACCAACAAAAATTTAAACGGACCTGCTATTATCAGGCTTCGAACTGCCAATCTTAGATTAGGGTTCGATTTAACCAACAAAAATTTAAACGGACCTGCTATTATCAGGCTTCGAACTGCCAATCTTAGATTAGGGTTCGATTTAACCAACAGAAATTTAAACGGACCTGCTATTATCAGGCTTCGAACTACTAATCTTAGATTAGGGTTCGATTTAACCAACAAAATTGTAAACGGACCTGCTATTATCAGGCTTCGAACTGCTACCGAGACTTACCCGCTGACATAGAGTTCGATTTAACCGACAAAAAATTAAACGGGCCTGCTATTATCAGGCTTCGAACTGCCAATCTAAGATTAGGGTTCGATTTAACCAACATAAATTTAAACGGACCTGCTATTATCAGGCTTCGAACTGCCAATCTTAGATTAGGGTTCGATTTAACCAACAGAAATTTAAACGGACCTGCTATTATCAGGCTTCGAACTCCTAATCTTAGATTAGGGTTCGATTTAACCAACAAAATTGTAAACGGACCTGCTATTATCAGGCTTCGAACTGCTAATCTTAGATTAGGGTTCGATTTAACCAACAAAAATTTAAACGGACCTGCTATTATCAGGCTTCAAACTGCCAATCTTAGATTAGGGTTCGATTTAACCAACAGAAATTTAAACGGACCTGCTATTATCAGGCTTCGAACTGCCAATCTTAGATTAGGGTTCGATTTAACCAACAGAAATTTAAACGAACCTGCTATTATCAGGCTTCGAACTGCTAATCTTAGATTAGGGTTCGATTTAACCAACTGAAATTTAAACGGACCTGCTATTATCAGGCTTCGAACTGCTACCGGGACTTACCCGCTGACATAGAGTTCGATTTAACCGACAAAAAATTAAACGAACCTGCTATTATCAGGCTTCGAACTGCTAATCTTAGATTAGGGTTCGATTTAACCAACTGAAATTTAAACGGACCTGCTATTATCAGGCTTCGAACTGCTACCGAGACTTACCCGCTGACATAGAGTTCGATTTGACCGACAAAAAATTAAACGGGCCTGCTATTATCAGGCTTCGAACTGCCAATCTTAGATTAGGGTTCGATTTAACAAACAGAAATTTAAACGGACCTGCTATTATCAGGCTTCGAACTGCCAATCTTAGATTAGGATTCGATTTAACCAACAGAAGACAACGGTTTTTGTTTCAAAATTTAGCTGGAAAGCAAAAGATAGCGGTTTTTATTTCAAAACTTCGTTGTCAAAACATTTGAAAACGACTTACTTTTTTAGATTTTAGAAATTCTCAAGAATATGCGGAGGTCCTAAATGTATGACTTATGAACTTCTGATTGACCCTCAAATGAGAATGTGACGCAAATGTGAATTGCAAAATATGATTGACTCGAATGTTTCGCAAAACATGAGTGTATGCGTTAGTGTGCAATGTAAAGGACAAAACAATGTTTATTAATCCTGGAAAATGACAATGAAATTTGACAATTTGAAGAAGATATGCCTTGATTTGCTTGGCTTGACCAAGGGACTTGACTTTTGAAAGCATGACGCAATGATGCTAATGTGAATGCAACATGTGTGCATAATATGTTAAAGATAATGGATGTCATGAATGCAACACGTATGCCTGTGCAGTAACAAAATGTCATAGTTGTAGCATGTATGCATGAGCATGCTAGGAGTAGAATGACGGATGTCATGACTGCTGTATGTATGTACGATACTGATGTATCTGCATCCTAAGGATAGAATAATGTCATGAATGCAACATGTGTGCATATGCTTGTCAAGGGTAGAAGAACCATTGAATGCAACGTGTGTACATAATGTGTTAAAGGTAATGAATGATTGAATGTATCATGTTGAGAGTAGATAAATGATCGAATGCAACGTGCGTGCATAATATGTTAATGATAATGAATGATTGAATGCAACATGTATGTACAATTCATATGTCATTTTTTCATGATGTAAATGATATCAACTTGCATGATTTGAATGCAGGATTTGTGAAAACAAATGCTTAATCAAAACGACTTTTGTGTTAGTGAAATGATCACTCCTGCTTCAGTCTATCGATCCTATCAGCCAAAATTTTAGCAGGAATTAGATGAAAAATAATAGTGTCATCATCAGTTTTTGTTTTTTTTTTTTTTTTTTTTTTTTTTTTTTTTTTTTTTTTTTTTTTTTTTTTTTTTCGGAATGCTTTCACCTGAGAGGCATTAAACCTGTCAGTCATAGATCTATCAACCATATTGGACATTGTGGGTTTTTGGGTAGATTCTCATGTGCTAGATTAGAGAACTTGAAAAATAATTGATAACGTTAAACAACTTCTGATTAAACTGCTTCATAACTTAGCCTTGGATGAACAAAAATGTTAAACTACAAGAAAATGAATTTAGATTTGTAATATTGTAATAAATGAAGGAAGGAATACGAAGGAAGATGTAATACTCGCATGCTTTAAGAAAATCTCTTTGACAATAAGAGATTGAAAATGCTTTTTCACATTTGAGCAAGAAATTGGAAATGAGTTTAGATGGAAAGATGACTGATATGACTCCATTTCCTCGGACAAAAGTTTTGAGAGTTAGAAGTAACTTCTTAAGAAATCTCCGACTTCCTTTGAGTAAGCTCGAGATTTTGTTTTTGATGATATTTGATCCAGCGTGGCAAAGGCGTAGACTTTGCCCTAGTATTGATGACGTTTGACTGGTGCGTGGCAAAGACGTAGGTTTTGCCCCAGTATTGATGATGTTGATCCGGCATGGCAAAGACGTAGGCTTTGCCCCAATATTGATGATGTTTGACTGGCGCGTGGCAAAGACGCAGACTTTGCCCCAGTATTGATGATGTTGAAATGAGATACCTTGAGCTTTGTGAGATGTGACTTCTTGATCTATTGATTGCACCAATCTCGATTTTTTTTTTTTTTTTTTTGTGGCAAGAAATGATGAAATAAAATATTCCAACTTGTTGACGGCGATTTCCCTCTAATGTGGCAAAGAGGCGGGCTTTGCCCCAGTATTGCAAAGACGAAGGCTTTGCCCCAGTTTGAGTTGATGTTTATCCAGCGTGACATTGAAGATGTGCAAATGAGATACCCAAACTTTGTGAAATGTAGCTTCTTGATCTACTAATTGCACTAGTTTTTTTTTTTTTTTTTCTATTTTTTCAAGATATGATGCAATAAAGTATTCCAACTTGGATGGTGGCTTTGCTCTATTGTGGCAAAGACGTGGGCTTTGCCCAGTGCTGCAAAGACGAAGGCTTTGCCCCAATTTTGCAAAAGTGAAAGCTTTGCCCTCAGTTTTGTTGATGTTCAAATGAGACACTTGACGCTTTGTGAGATGTAGATTCTTGATCAATTGATTGCACCATTTTTTTTATAGCAAGGAAAAGTGCAATAAGACGCTCAAGCTTTGACGACGACTTCACTCTATTGGCAAAGACGTGGGCTTTGCCCCAGTGCTGCAAAGACAGAGGCTTTGCCCCAGTCTATGATGTTGCTCCAGCGTGTGGCAAAGGCGTAGGCTTTGCCCCAGTGTTGCGAAGATGAGATCCTGTGTGGCTCAGACATAAGCTTTATCCTGATGTGGCAAAAACGTAGGCTTTGCCCCAGCTTATTGATTTATCGCGGTGACCTTTCAGCATCTTCAAGATGTAGCTTTTATTGCATCATCCTCGCGTTTTTTTTTTTTTTTTTTTTTTTTAAAACATGGTGCAACCAGACCCTAATGGTACACTAGCAGACATTCCATATGATTTCTTTATCCATGCTCCTTGGAATCGTGATGATGTTAACCCCGAGCAAAAATTCTTTTAAGACCTCGAGATAGCGAAGATGAGATCCTGTGTGGCTCAGACATAAGCTTTATCCTGATGTGGCAAAAACGTAGGCTTTGCCCCAACTTATTGATTTATCGCGGTGACCTTTCAGCATCTTCAAGATGTAGCTTTTATTGCATCATTCTCGCGTTTTTTTTTTTTTTAAAACATGGTGCAACCAGACCCTAATGCTACACTAGCAGACATTCCATATGATTTCTTTATCCATGCTCCTTGGAATCGTGATGATGTTAACCCCGAGCAAAAATTCTTTTAAGACCTCGAGATAATCTCGAAAGTTACTATCTTTCTAACCCTCGAAACCAACCATCCTTAGTCCTGGAATCAATTTCTAACCGAAGGAAGAGATATCAAAGAATAGGAAAAAGGAGAATGATTTTATAAAGATGAATTTGAAATAGTTGTACATGAGAAATTGCGAGTCTTAATTATGAAGAAGTAAATCACAAGTGTTCGACACTATTTCATTATGTTTGAAGCTCTCTCGGTAACTTCGGGTGGATAATTTTGAGAGCTTCGCCACATAATTGAGTGTGACATGGTTTGCAAAAGGCTTGGTGGGTAAAAAAGTAGAGATACACCGTAACAATGTAGATAATGAGAATAACCCTAGATTTTACGGTGGATCTAAAAATTTAGTAGATTGCCTCAAAATTATGTGTGGCATGCAGGATCAGGGTTTTACAGTGAGTAATTTTGGACTCTCACTGTAAGACCGGTTTGCCCCAATGTGATAATTAGAACACTGTTCCATGGAGGTATGATGGTAGTTTAAATTTTAGCACATGAGGAGATAATGAATGTCAAAATAAAGCTTCTCTCGAATTTGGAGTTTGACTTAACAATTAAGCTTGAGAAGAGTATTTTGAAAGGTTATAAAAATGGTTGAGACTCGACAAATTTCTCATAGAAAGTCGTGAAAGCACCCATTTTTTTATTATTTTTTTATTTTTTTAAATGATAATTCACCCTCATTTGTCTTTAATTCTTGCTAAGGTTTCAACTAATAAGAACGATCAAAGAAATCACAAGGATGATCAAAGTAACACATAAAGATATTTTTTCCTTTTTCATTTTTGAAAGATGTGAGTGATGAGATGGATGATGTAATAAACTTGAAATTACTTTTGCGAAATATGCACATGATGTGATTATCGGAAAATACATTTTTTTCAGGTTCTATGACTTGATATGCCAAAATGAGACAATGCATGAAATTATTACCACATGATTTTATGCAATTAAGAACAAACAAAATCTTTGAACGACTTGATATGCGATAATGCATGCATGAACGACATGATATAATGTAATGCAAGTGATTTTGTATTTGATTTTTTGTTTGTCCTGCAAGATGGAAAAAATATGATGCAACATATGATTTTATTTTTTTGTGAATTTTTATGTATGCATTTTTTTAATTCTATGTATGTCATGCTAAATGAAATAATGTATGCATGGACACTCTCTATGATGCATGTGGTTTTTTTTTTTAAAGATTTGTATGCAAATGAGCTAATGCCGAAACATTTTTTTATGATGTGATGAGTTTTGGTGCATGTACAAAATGATACAATGCAACAAATGAAGAAATGTTATGACTTCACGTTCAGATGAGATAATGCATGAACCCCTTCATGATGTGATGATTGATGAACTTTGATGCATGCTTAATGAATTAACGATGTATGGACACCTTTTGGTGAATGCATGATGTTATGCCATTGAATGATTATTCGACATGCGAAATGAGTGTATGATGCATGAACATTTTTTTAATGCATGATGATATGCAAATGAATGATTATTCAACATGCGAAATGAGTTTATAAAGAATGAACATTTTTTTGAGATTTTATGTTTTATGACTTGCGCAGAATAAGATAATGCATGAATGAATTTTTTATTACGCGTGTACGTGTGAAATGACATAACGCAATATGAGATTATTTTTTGATATGCAAAATGCAAGAACAATATTTTATTACACGTGCACGTGTGAAATGACACCATGCGATATGAAATGATTTTTGACATGCAAAATGCAAGAATTTATGTTTTTATTAAATGTGCACGTGTGAAATGACACCTGCAATATGAAATGATTTTTGACATGCAAACTGCAAGAATCAATGCTTTTATTATATGTGCACGTATGACATGACACCATGCAATATGAGATGATGATTTTTTTTTACATACAAAATGCATGAATTGATGTTTTTATTACAAGTGCACGTGTGACATGACATCATGCAAATGAGATGATTTTTCGACATGCAAAATGCAAGAACTGCTTTTATTACACGTGCACGTGTGAGATGACACAATGCAATATGAGATGATTTTTGACATGCAAACTGCAAGAATTGATGTTTTTATTATGTGTGCACGTGTGACATGACACCATGCAATATGATGATTTTGACATGCAAAATGCAATTTATGAATGATTTTTATTACAGGTGCACGTGTGAAATGACACCATGCAATATGAAACGATTTTTGAAATGCAAAATGTAAGAATTGAATGATTTCTCTATGATTTTACGCATGAGAAGATGCATGAGCATTTTTTCCTATGCAAAATGATTTTATGCGTGCGTGAGATGACATCATGCAATTGATGAAATGATTTTCTATGATCTTATGCATGAGAAAATGCACGAGCATTTTTCCCTATGCAAAATGATTTTTAACATGTATGAATGCAGATTTTATTATGCATGAGTGTGATGACATTATGCAATTGATGAAATGATTTTTACATGCAAAATGCATGAATTAATGTTTTTACTACATGTGCACGTGTGAAATAACACCATACAAACATAAGACAATGCATGTTATGCACGAATTTTTTAATGTAAGCATGATATTGTGCAAATGATGGATGAGAAATGATAAATATTTTTGGAATGAACATTTGCATGCATGTAAATGATTTGTTCTTTTTTTTTTTTTTTAATTTTTGTATGTCATGTAAAATGACGTAATGACGCACGAAGCTTTTTATTTTATTAATGCATGCAAATGATTTTTTTAGATTTTGTATGTCATGCAAAATGACGCAATTTATAAATTTTTATTTATGCATGAATAATGAAATGAAATTTGATTTTTTCTTTACGATACATAGATGAGATGCAATTAACCAAATGATTTTTTTTATTTTTCATGCATGTCTAACCTTAAATGCTTTTAGGAAGGACACATTTTTTTTTTTAACGAAGAACTTTATTTAGATGAGAACCCGATGATTCGTGAAAAAATGCATGATTCTTTAAATTCTAAGGTGTAGAAATACAAATGATTTTTTTGTTTTTTTTTTTAACGAAGAACTTTAAAAGTCTTTAAACGGGAGAAATTCTTTTGTGCATTCTCCCCAAAATCTCAAAAATAACAAGGAAAATAGGGAAGTAAAAGATTAAATGATTTTAACAATCCTTTGAGTGAAACACAATGAAAAACCCTAAAACGAGGAAAACCTAGAAATAATGATAAACAAGGCCGGACAAAATACGGTGTCTACACCTTCCCCTTCATCCGAGGCGCTTGCGGCGAGGAGCTTTACGCACACATTTACATTGCTTTCTACTGCTTTCTGTCTTCCATTTTTCTCTACTGTTGCTGTCGTTTGTTGTTGTTGGCTACATTATTTCCCTTCGTCTTCATCTGTTTAGTCTTTACTGTTTTACAATCTCTGCACATTACGTTTTGAATCTTGCTTAATAGAAGAACCATTTACAACTTTGCAAGCTTTGATTTCGCTTTCTGTCTTTCGTTGCTTTCGTTTAAATACTGTCAATCATGCTTAATCAATCTAATCGTTCCACTTTCATATCATCCATGAGTAACTAATCACTCAAAGGTCTGCTAATGATGAATCTATAGGTAGAACTACGTGAATTCAGCATGTAGGATAACTTCGAATGCATTGAATGTATGTGTACTTCATCCCACGGGCAATTTCGATTGGCCATCCATTTTGTCCAAAGAGCTCCTAACCTCCGGAAGGAGTAAGAGTTTAGAGTCGTCCATTCATGCTAGCCTTTCATGGTAGCCAGAAAACGACCTAGGAATAGGCGTTTTCCTAGCACAATTCATTAACTTGCTTATATAAATAGATGCTTAAGTCTTACTTGGATATGAGTGAACTAAGGGATCTAATGCATGTAATCGAGAGATGCATGAGAATGAGTTAAATTGATGCATGATAAGTTGAGCTACTGCTGAGTAATCGTATGAAAAAGCCTATAGAGGAGTCGTTAGTTGACCTTGTTTCCCCATCTCACCCTTAAAACGTTGCTAAATTAATTGCTATACAATTGCTGTCTCCGCAATTCCTTAAGTCAGTTTTTGCCTTAGCCATTTTTCCAGTCTTTTACTTTTGCGACTTTATTGCTATACAATTGCTTTCTCCGCAATTCTTTTTCCTCTACATTCAAGTTCAACTCTCTACTTGCTTTCGTTTATGCTTGCACATCTCGTATCTTCTTCATTAGTTGGGCACATTAATCTTCAATTCACCCCATTTAAACCACCCTTTCTAATTTAGCATCCCACTTCGTTAGTAACTAAGAATAAATCTCTGTGGAAAATCGAATGAAAAAATACTTATTACTTGCTACAAGACCATGTATGCTTGCATGTTCTGAGTGCTCTCACATTGCATTTTTATTTACACACTGAGCACGCAACAAGTTTTTGGCGCAGCTGCCGGGGATTTTGTTTAGTAAACACGAAGTTTGTTATTTTAGAAAAAAAAACATATTAACATCTATTGGAGCTAATCTTCTTTCATTTCTTTTACAGGTACCATCAAGCTAGTTTATGAATGAGCATTCAAATAGCAACCTAGAGTTCAATCCTGAGCCTGAAAGACTTCTTAGGGCCAGAAACAAAGCTAAGAAACGCCTCTTTAAACAGCCACCTGTAACTCAAAACATTGCTGACTCCGCGGAGTCATCGCAATTCCATCACACCGAAATGGATAGAGCAGCCCCAAACCAAGCACCTACCATTCACAACCCCATCGAAATCGCGAATGATAAGGATAGTGCCATCCTTTCATACTTAGTTCCTATGCCTGAGGAGCTTACCCGAGCATTATACGCCCTGAGATTACAGCCAACTCATTCGAGTTAAAGCCAGTAATGTTCCAAATGCTGTCCACAGTTGGACAATTGTTTGGAGTGGAAAACGAGGATCCCCACAACCATCTGAGAAATTTCCTAGGAGTCAGTGATACTTTCCTCATCCCTAGAGTTTCCCAAGAAGCTTTAAGACTTTACCTCTTTCCTTACTCATTAAGAGATAAAGCCAAAACGTGGTTAAATTCCCTTCCCTCTGGATCGATTGTCAATTGGACAGATCTAGCTGAAAAATTCCTAGTCAAATACTTCCCACCTGATAGGAATTCCAACTTTCGTGATGATATAATCAAGTTCAAACAAGCCGAAAACGAATCACTACACGAAGCTTGGACAAGATTTAAAGATCTATTGCTTAAATGTCCACACCATGGCATTCCATGGTGTATCCAAATAGAAGTGTTCTTTAAAGGATGCAACCCTAGCACAAGGCAAGTGTTGAATTCGTCAGCTGGTGGTTCCATGCTTTCAAAGAGCTACAATGAAGCCTACGAGATTTTGGAGAAAATCTCAACTTCCCATTGTAGATGGTCAGACGATCCTGTAAAGCCTAGGAGATCTCAAGACAAGGATGCACTTAGTGCAATGAGTAGCCAAATCAATGCCCTGACCAATCTAGTCAAACAAATGGCTCAAACCAATCTCCAACCAAGTGTCAACACCGCAGCAGCCGTTTCAATGGGCGCATCAAATAGTCAAGGTGAAACACTAATCTGTGGATTCTGTGGGGAAGGGCACCTGTATGATTTCTGCCCTGGGAATCCTGCCTCGGTCTGCTATGTTGGAAGTCAACAGCAGCCTAGGAACAACCCCTATTCTAACACCTATAATCCTGGTTGGACGAACCACCCAAATCTTTCTTGGGGTGGGCAACAAAATACTAACCAAGCACAAAACCAACCAAGACCGAGTGGAACACCTGGTTTCACTCAACAAAATAACCAATCTATGTACCAAAAGCCATATAACCAACCCATAGGATCATCAGTAGAGAATTTTCTTAAAGAGTACATTGCAAAAAATGATGCAACCCTGCAAAGTCAACAAGCCACCCTTAGGAGCTTAGAAAACCAAATAGGGCAGTTAGCCAACGAACTGAAAAATAGGCCCCAAGGTAGTTTGCCTGCAGACACTAAAGTGCCAAGAAGGGATGGAAAAGAACAAGTTCAAGCCATTGAACTTCGTAGTGGGAGACCATTGGTGATCAACAACAGAGAAGCACCAAAGCAAGTAGAGAATGAAGAGTCTAGTGCTCCACTAGATTCTCTGTCAAACCATGATCAATCACCACCAAGCACAACAAGGGTGAGGCTGGAACCTATCATAGAGGAACCAGAAGAAATCCCAAGGCCTCCACCTGTCATTAGGCGAACTGAGTTGCCTACATATGTGCCACCACCTCCATCCCCTAGAAGGCTGAAGAAAAAACAAGAACAGGAAGTGCACTTTAATAAATTTATAGAAATTTTAAAACAAGTGCATGTTAATATCTCATTTGTAGAAGTTTTGCAATCTATGCCTTCTTATGTTAAATTCTTGAAAGATATAATTACTAACAAGAAAATCATTGGTGAATTTGAAACAGTGAATCTCACCGAGGAGTGCAGTGCTATACTCCAAAACAAACTTCCAAAGAAGGAGAAGGATCCTGGTTCCTTCACCTTACCAGTCGAGTTGGGAGGCAAACACGTGGGCAGAGCTCTGTGTGATCTGGTAGCCAGCATCAATCTCATGCCCCTATCTCTATTTCGTCAGCTTGGAATAGGAGAAGCACGACCTACTACTGTCACCTTGCAGCTTGCAGACAGATCCATAGCATACCCGGAGGGGAAAATTGAGGATATACTTGTCAAGGTTGACAAATTCATCTTTCTTGCAGACTTCTGTTGGGTTTTATGTCCTAAAACTCGTAGTTTGTAAACTGTATGAATGTATGTAAATATTATATTTCAATAAAGTTGTTATTGAATTTTAGTGAATTGTGTTTGTATTAACCTATACCAATAACTAACACCCATGGCGATAGTATGAGTACTTGAACTTCATGTGTGACATGAATGTGAATCAAGTTCAAGTAGACAGCCAAAATGGTCTATAGTATAGGGATAAGGCTGGGTACCTTATCCTGGGGACACTATTGGACGCGGCTCACTTTGTATAGTACAAAACGATGTGATTCGAATCGTTTCATGTAGAGACATGTGAGTGAGGGCGTCCTGTGCAATGAGTTTGCACAAGACCGAACCAAGAAATAAAATCGCTCTTTCTTTATAACACCGTTTACTGTAAAGACCGATTTTTTCATTTAATGACTTAGGTAACTCGATCTCAATCCTGAGCTTACTATGAACTCCTGTTTATTCAACCTTATCCTTTGATTTGTACGGGTGAGAGTGGCCAGATTGCCGACTCAATATGCCTACCATCTTGGGGATAAGATTGAATAAGTGGCTGGGGACATAGTTGTAGCAAGATTGGAATTCACTCCTACCCGCTTTAAGGGTTAGTAGAGAGGTTGTTCCCTTAAGTGCTGACTCCAGGTCTTGAACAGTGGGCCCATCCTCTCCTGATCAGGGAGGAATCTGATTTGATGGTTGGACCACAAATCAATTGTTCATTAGAGGTGTCAGTGGTACTTAAGGAACAAGATATAATACAAGGGTTAAACGGTATAAATGTCCCGTTGTGATTATGAACGACCTGTGAAGGATCGACTTACTGATGATAGTTATATCAACAGGACACAATATATCTACAGTGAGGAGAGTGCAGCCCTTGGACTTTAGTGGAGTCTCCGGGGGTTAACGAATGTTGGTTAGTTCGGTTGAAAGAGTTTTGACCGGATAATCTCGTATCGTTGGAGCTCATGATCTGTAGGTCCTTACGGTTCTCCTGGCTAGCTCGGATAAAGCCGTGAAACAATATAAAAGAAAAGAAAAGAATTTGAATCGTTCAAATTCGGGTTTATGGAAGAAGGATAGACATATTTAAATATGATTTAAATATGGACATATTTAAATATGATTTAAATATGGCATCGGCCTGAAATATGAATGAGATTCATGTGAAAAAAGTCGGTTTTTTCTGAAAAACCGAGTTTAGATATATTATTTAATCAATATTTGATATTGAATTAAATAATATTTATTAATTAAAAAGTTTAATTAATAATTATATATATATTTTATTTATTAAAATGTTTAATAAATAAAATTATTATTATTATTTTTAATAATAATAATTATTATATATATATATATATATATATATATATACATGTGTCTTGCATGCAGCAAGACACATGTTGTTATATAAATATATATATGTTACGTATGAATTGAATTGTCTTTCAATTCATTAGAAGGTTGGGCTGATGTTGAATGAAATGAGAAGAAGTGAAATAGAAATTTCATAAAAAATTGAGCAGGGGTATACAAATTGAGTTTTGAGAATTTGATTCTCTCTCTCTCTATTTCCGTCTTCTTCAGCTTCTGCTTCTGTTGAAAAATGGTTTTTCTTCAGTGTAGCTTCTTCCCTCTTTTCTTGAATTGAAGAAGTCCCACCACTCCGTTTCTCGGCCTGAGGATAGCGGGACTACCGTGGGTGGTCCACGAACGTTTCGTGAGAAGGCTCGGTGAGCTCGTGAGGAGCTTCTGGCGGTGAATTTGGAGAATTACGAACGACAAGGGTATGTGTTCTAACTTCTCTTTTTCATTGCGTTTGCATGTTTCCATTTGTTTAAATTGATGAAATTAGAGTGTCCATGATCCAAATCGCTTCCGCTGCGTTCCATCGACGCTCCATCAACTTCATCATTCTGGATTATGAGGCAGACAAGGAGGTACCAATCTTATTGGGCAGACCATTTCTAGCCACATGTAGGGCTTTAATCGATGTCCAGAAAGGTGAGCTCGCCATGAGGGTTCATGATGAGGAGGTTAAATTCAGTGTATTTAAAGCTCTAAGGTATCCCTCTGATTCTGAATCCTGTGCAAATGTAGATGTAGTAGATGTAGTAGATTTCCTTATGGAAGAACAACTTGAGCATGAACTGTTAATTAAGCATGCTACTAACTATGTACAAGTAGATATAGAAGACTTAAACATTTATGAAATAATGGATATACCTGTGGACAACCCTCAGCATGTTTGTATGACTAATAAATTGTCTGAGAGAACCACGAATCCTTTGAAACCATCAATTGAACATCCACCTCTATTAGAATTAAAACCATTGACTGATCATCTTAAGTATGCATATCTAGGAGAGGAAGATACTTTGCCTGTTATTATTTCATCCAAACTGAGTAAACAGCATGAAATTGCGCTAATATTGCTGCTTAAGCAACATAAAAAAGCTATTGCATGGACGATTGCTGATATAAGAGGTATTAGTCCTTCCTATTGCATTCATAAAATATTGTTGGAAGAGGAACATACACCTAGGGTAGATCACCAACGTATGTTAAACCCCTCCATGAAGGAGGTAGTTAAAAAAGAAATTATCAAATGGTTAGATGCATGTGTAATTTTTCCTATAGCCAATAGTCAATGGGTGAGTCCGATCCAATGTGTGCCTAAGAAGGGTGGAATGACTGTAATAGTTAATGAGAATAACGAACTAATTCCAACTAGAACTGTTACAGGATGGAGAGTCTGTATGGACTACAGAAAACTTAACAAAGAAACAAAAAAGGATCATTTTCCTTTACCATTTATAGATCAAATGTTAGATAGAATAGCTGGCCGAGCCTATTACTGCTTTTTAGATGGTTATTCTGGATATAACCAAATTACCATAGACCCTGTGGACCAGGAGAAAACAACCTTTACATGTCCCTTTGGAACATTTGCTTTTCGCAGAATGCCATTTGGCTTATGCAATGCACCAGCAACATTCCAAAGGTGCATGTTGGCCATTTTCTCTGACTTAGATGAGTTCATGATAGAAATATTTATGGATGACTTCTCAGTCTTTGGTGATTCTTTTAATAATTGCTTAGAAAACTTAGGACAAGTCCTAACTAGGTGTGAAGAGACCAACCTAGTTCTAAATTGGGAGAAATGCCACTTTATGGTGGAAGAGGGAATAGTCCTAGGTCATAGAGTATCTAGAGCAGGAGTAGAGGTTGATAGGGCCAAAATAGAAATAATAGAGAAGCTAGTGGAACCTCAAAATGTAAAGGCTATTAGAAGTTTCTTAGGTCACGCAGGGTTCTATAGGAGATTCATTAAAAACTTTTCAAAAATCTCTAAACCTTTGTGTGAGCTTCTAGAGTTTAATAAACCATTTATCTTCTCAAAAGAATGTTTCCTAGCATGGACAACACTTAAAGAAGCATTAGTCAAAGCACCAATTATAGTAGGTCCAAATTGGGACTTACCGTTTGAAATGATGTGTGATGCTAGTGACTATGCAGTAGGGGTTATGCTAGGACAAAAAATAGATAAACTAACACATCCTGTATATTATGCAAGTAAGACTTTAAATGAAGCACAATGTAATTACACGACCACAGAGAAGGAAATGCTAGCTGTAGTGTTTGCTTGTGAAAAGTTTAGGAATTACATTGTAGGCACTAGAACGATTGTGTACACTGATCACTCTGCACTAAAATATCTAATGAGGAAGGCTGATGCTAAGCCGAGGTTAATTAGATGGGTATTATTATTGCAAGAGTTTGACTTAGACATTAGAGATAAAAAAGGATGCGAAAATGTAGTTGCTGACCATTTATCTAGATTGCGAAGTAATTGCGAAAAAATTGCTGAGCCAGCAATTTCTGATGCCTTTGTTGATGAGCATGTCTTTGTGTTAGCACATCGTGATAACGATGAGGAACCTTGGTTTGCGGATATTGCTAACTTCCTTGCCTCGCAGGTACTACCAACTTTCAAAGGGGGGCAAGAAAAGAAGAGGTTCCTACATGAAGCTAGGAAGTTCATCTGGGACGATCCTACACTTTACAAGACTTGTGCAGACGGATTGCTGAGGAAGTGTGTATCAGCTGCTGAGGCTAAGTCAGTGTTGCAGCACTGTCACACATCTCCCTACGGTGGGCATTTTGGTGGCCAAAGGACAGCTGCAAAGGTGTTCCAAAGTGGCTACCATTGGCCCACGATCTTCAAAGACGCCCACGACCACGCACACAGCTGCAATGAGTGCCAAAGAACAGGTAACCTCAGTCGGAAGGATGAGATGCCTCTCACCTATATCTTAGAGTTGGAACTCTTTGACGTATGGGGCATTGATTTCATGGGACCATTCCCTCCATCTTCAGGTAACCTCTATATATTAGTAGCTGTAGATTACGTTTCTAAATGGGTAGAAGCCATTGCATGTCCATCAAATGATGCCAAAACAATCATTAAGTTTCTAAATAGGCATATTTTTACAAGATTTGGTACACCACGTGCTATAATTAGTGATGAGGGAACCCACTTTATAAATAAAGCTATGGAAAAGGTATTAGCTAAATACAATGTGAGTCATAGAGTAGCAACCCCTTATCACCCACATTCAAATGGACAAGCTGAAATATCCAATAGGGAGATCAAGAACATACTTGAGAAAGTGGTTAAACCTAATAGAAATGACTGGTCTTTTAAGTTAGACGATGCACTTTGGGCATATAGGACTGCATATAAAACACCCTTAGGTATGTCTCCTTATAGGCTAGTATATGGAAAAGCATGTCATCTTCCCTTCGAATTAGAAATCAAAGTCTTTTGGGCCTTAAAAGAGCTGAATTATTGCGTGACTGATGCTGGAACTTTGCGGTCTCTGCAATTACATGAGTTAGATGAGCTAAGACATATGTCCTATGAAAATGCTAAAATGTATAAAGAAAAAACTAATATTTGACATGATAGTAGACTTAGGTTCAAGGACTTTAAAAAGGGGCAGCATGTCTTATTATTCAACTCACGGTTAAGGTTATTTCCAGGCAAACTTAAGTCTAGATGGTCAGGTCCTTTTGTGATAACTAACGTTTTTGTTCATATTGCTATTGAGATTCAGAACCTACATCAAGGGCAACCATTCATGGTGAATGGTGCAAGGTTGAAGCATTACTATGAGGAAGGAGATGCGCAGACACTCTCGGCCTTCCTCCTATCTGAAGCTTGAGAAACGAATCGAGAGGGGATGAGTGACCACTGTGCTCATCCGTTAGAAGGCTATGCCTTAGATTTTTTTCAGTACTTTTAGATTGTGTTTTGATTGTTTATTTTTTGTTTTAATTACGGATTTTTGTTTTAATTAGGGGGATTTTAAAAGGAGATCTTTTAGAGGCAATGAAGGAGATGAATCGAGGGGAGAAGATCCACGAAGAAGATCTGGCTAAATCAGAGATTTGGTTGCTAAATCTTGCAACTTAAATCAAGAAAAATCGTAACGGCTAGGCGGATTAATTGCGGAGAATTTGCTGAGTCCGCAACAGAAAAGAGCCGTTGGAGAGTACTTGAGTACAAATAGCCGTCGTTGGGGGATCCCTGCCCTCTACGTTTTCTCAGACCGTTGGAGCTTCAAACACTCAGCCTTCTTCTCCCACTGTATCTCCCACATTCAGACCTCAAAGAAACAACAATGGTGTCGACACGAGCAGATCGTTCCATGCCCAAGAAAGCATCGCCTGACGCAGAAGAAGCTGCGAGGGAGGCGCTGCTTTCCTTAGCAGACGCCGATACTACGCAACCCTCACGGCCTCCGAAGCTACCAGTGCGAAGAAAGAAGTGGAAGGTGGCGACTGAGGTACCTGCTGGCCCCTCTGATCCGGTTGGAACACCCAAGAAAAGGAAGTGGAGAATCGCAATGGATGATTCGCCGATTAGGGTGAGGAAGACTCCTAGCGAGGAGAGCCGAGGGAGTGGCCGCCCATCATATAAGACGGCCAGACAGAGCCCCGAACCTTCTCCACAGACGCCGGAGCCCGAAGCCCCACCTGAAGAGCACCAAGATTCGGTGCCAAGCGAAGAGCCGGTGGAGGAAGAAGAAGTGTTTTCCCCCTTACGGGATGTCAGTCTTGACAGCCCTGTGGAGGGGGGAAGCAAGGATTCCATGGACGAAACACTGGGGGATTGCTGTTGCGTGCTCAATGTGTAAAGATAAATATGCAAAAGGGTAGAGAGAGCACTTAGAACATGCAAGCATACATGGTCTTACAGCAAGTAGTGAGTATATTTAATTCGTTTTTTCCACAGAGACTTGTTTTTAGCTATTCGCGAAGTGTGTTTGTTAAGAAAGATGGGATGGATTTGATGGGGTAAAATTGGTTTTTAATTAACTACTTTCTGCTGAATGTATAAAGGAATATGCCATAAACAAATTAAAGTAAAAATCAGGCTTAAAGAACAAGAGATGGAATCAATAAACGAAGAAGAAAACAGCTAGACAGTAAGCAATTTAGCCGAATTGCGAGAACCGCAATTAATCCGCAATTAATTGGCAGCGAAAAACTGGTTAAATGGGTGAATTAAGGGCTACTAATGACTATCCTATAGGCATTTTATTACGACTATCAAGCTTTGGATCAACTCTCTATACATTAAACTCACTCTATCTCAAGTATCGTCCGATTCCATGCATGAGAGACTCAAGTTTACTCGACTTCAAAGTAAGGTCTTAAGCATCTTGTTAACACAGGAGTGTTCAGTTTATACTAGGGAAACGCCTATTCCTAGGCCGTTTCCTGATTACCATGAAAGGCTAGCATGATTATATGACTCTGAACTCTTACTCCTTCCAGAGGTTAGGAGTTCTTTGGACAAAATGGATGGCCAATCGAAATTGCCCGTGGGATGAAGCTTACATACAATCAATGTTCGAGTGTTGATCTACCTACTTGACTTACGTTTTTTAGCCTATAGTTCTGTCATTAGCATGCCCCTAAATGAATTTAGTTACTCATGGATATATGTAGAACAGAAATATAAGATAAAGTAGACATGCTTAGAAGGAAAAAGTGTGTAAAACAGCAAGCCAAACTCGTAGCAGAATAAGGAATGACTGTGAAATGCAGAAACTTACTTTGATTACTTAAAGTGTTTGAATGACAAAGGAAAGCTTAAACAGAATGAATTCAAGGCAGACAACAACGAAATACAATAATTGAACTGACTAAACTAAGACAACAATGATCAGTAATGGAAATGAGAAGAAAAGAGCAGAAAACAGTAAAGGTTGCTGGAAATCTTCGTGGCAGTCGCCTCGAATGAAGGTGATGAGAATTCAGCCGTGCTTGGATGAATCCAATCGAGAGAGAAGAAGAATCTTCTCTCCTTCCTGTCAGATTATCGATTCCAAAAGCCTAGACTCTCACTCCAACAGACGGCAAAGGAAAAACAGTGGAAAGGGTGGACTGCAGAAAGACTTCTACGCTTCGAGTGATGACTGAACCTCCGACTTTGGCCCCCTTTTATAGTAGTTTGCAGGTGCGATTGGGCCAAGGAGAACCATCAATCTTCAACGTCGTATATCAGAATGGGTGGAGGAGAAAGAACGAATCCCTGAAAAGTCGGATCTAAACAGAAAAATGTCAGCCAACTTACGGTTTTAACTTGAATAATTGCGGCCACCGCAATTATTCCGCAATGCATTCGCAAGGGTTATTTTTTCATTCTTTTCTTCGGTTTTCACCCCTTTTTCTACCTATTGTGCATAAGTCCTATATTAGCTACCTTCTTCTAATTCTCATATTAAAGCATAGGTTTTGGCTAAATGCTCACAAAAACACCTAAATGTGTACATCTTCTTAAGCTAAATGGGTCCTAAATAAGTCACTTTCAGAGACTTAACACACCCCCAAACTTAAGGCTTTGCTTGTCCTCAAGCATACTAAGGACTTACTTAGGCTGCTGTTTCTTCTTCTTTAACTACTCACTAATTCCCTTATATCCCTCTCTCAAGCAATGCTGTCCTGTGACACACTTCTTGGTTTAGAACTAACCTCTTGCCTAACTTCTTCTGACTTCACCTGCCTACTATACTCACTGCTTTTGTTGACCCCCTACTACTGATCTAGCTACTTCTATGACATCATGCTACTATCCCTAAGGTTTCAAATTCTGCCAAGCTTTACTCTAGACTCAGTACATGCTTCTAGCTTATTTTTAATGTGTCTAGGATTCCTTAGAGTCATGCCAGTCTTAGTATTAATAGTGACAGTGGTACTTTATAGAGAACAACCTAAACCCTGGCATCACTACATTGGATATACATTCATCTCCCTAGACAAACCTAAAAGCTACAACCTTGTGCTTAGCTCATTTAAGGATCAGAGTTCTTTTTTCATAGGACATCTAAGCCACAAGATTATAACTCCCAAGCACACATTCTTCTTCCCCTATTTCTCTTTTTTCTTTCTTTTTTTTTTTACTTAGGTGGAGTCTCTCCTTGGTTTGCCTTTTGATGCAATGCCACTTGTGGTTTACACACTTGGCACTGATTACTCAACAACTTGAGAGAGACTCCCCTCTTTATTCTATTTTTCACTTTTTCTATTTATCACAAAAATTTTTTTAGGAGAAGAAGAATGCTTATGTCTTAAGGAAGAGAGGAATGTTCCTAGGCCTAGGGTGGCCTCCCCCAAACTTCAACTACTCATTGTCCCCAATGAGTGTTTGAGGTGGCACACCCCCAAACTTGTCCTAGAAGCATCTAGTCTAAAGTAAAACAAAGAGAATCTAAACATCCTAGGCATAGGCAAAACATTCTAGAAGCAACTATCCCAGCAGCAGAAAATTTGAACATAACAGACAGGTTTAAGGACTTATGGTTTATGCATGCTGAGCACTATTCAGAGGCAAATTTAAACTATCAAAAGGTGTCCTATGACACTCATCCAGCATGCTTCAAGATCAGCTATAAAAGGTAGTCATGCTAGCAGCAAAAGATAGAATTTAACAGATCACAGCCTAACTAGACGGACAGTCAAAAACATGCAATCAGCCACAAAAATTGCGGGAACCGCAATTATTTCGCAATACAATCTGGGCAGATTTAACATTAACTCAGGCCCCTAGCATGCTTTTTCCCGTTACTTATGCATCCTAAAAATAAAACTAAACTATCCTACCTAATCAACTAACATCAGACTATCCTAAACAAAAGGAAAAACACAAAACTAATCATCCAAAACAGATCAAAACTTAACCACAAAACAGCATAATATACATTACTCTATCAAAAAGCAGGAAAATTGTCTTTTGTTTCTTGAGGGATCAGTAATACTCCCTCTAGTGCTCTTCAAACCAGCACTCAATTCTCATCATCCTCATCTGGTCGCCTTGGTCGTGGGGGCACCCATGGAGTTAGGAGGTTGGTGGGGAAGTCTGGGAAGATGCATCCCAACTGGTCTGCAACCTCTTTGTCCCTCGCCTGCGCATAATTGGCCCATTGAGCCATTCTTCTCTGCAGGTCCATCAAACAGGCCATGGATAGGGACTGCTCAGCAGCCAACCTATCCAACTCAAACTCCATATTGCCCTTCCTTCTCAGCCTCAGGTGTGCAGGCAACTCCAGATGGCCTGTGTAGGGCAGCTGCTGCTCCAAGCGTTCGGTGGGAACTCCTGCAAGCAAGCATAACTTCGTTATAATGTTGGGGAAAAATAATGGCCCCTTACCCTTTTTAGCACACTCGGCGATGGCAGCATTGATGACTTCTCCCACGTTGATCGTGAGACCTCTCATGATAGCATAAACCAGCAGCGAACGGCTCTGGTTAATGGTAGTCTCATGCGTCACCGGGGAGAGTCTTCTTCTCACGAATGAAAACCACACAGCTGCCTTTGCCGTGAGGTTGGCACTCATGAGCGTGTGCCGCCCATTGCGTGAGACTGTCCAGGAGGCCTCAGGCTGGCCAATGGTGCGGATGGCTTCTTCTAGCACAGCTTCAGTCGGCTCATCCACTATCCGTGCATAGTCTGTGTGAGGCTGGCCCCTTAGACCGAATGCTTCATTGATGGCCTTAGCAGAGAAGTCCACTTCTACCCCTCTGACCACAGACAGGCCATCCTCAGGGTTGAGCACGTTCGCATAGAAGTCATACACCATGCTTGTGTATGCTGGATTGGGAGGTCGGCAGAATTCCTCCCAGCCATGGTTGATCACCCCTGCGCGCAAGAACTGCGGCAGGTCAGCTAGGCGATCAAGGAACCCCTTCTCGTGCAACAGGTCCCTTTTCCTCAGCTCCACGCCCCTTGATTCAGCATCAGACGAGACATATCTCACTGATGGAGGTTCATCTTCGGGGTAGAGTTTAGCCTTCCCCTTATCAGCTGGCTTGGAAGATTCAGCAGCCTCCACCTTGAGGCGTTTGAGCGAAGGCTCAGTACTGTCTTCTTCTGCTGAAGGCACTCGCTTGGCCTTCTTCTTCTTCAGTTTCTTGGCTTTCTTGGCTTTCTTGGCCTCCTTGTTGGCCTTCTTCTTGGCCTTCTGCCTCGCCTGGAGTTGTGGGAAACAGGCCCCCAACGTCTCCTCCATAGAATCATCAGCAGGCGTTTGCTGTGCAGGCTCATCAGGGCTGTCTTCTCTCATGGGAGAGAAGACTTCTTCTTCCTCTGCCTCTCCACTGCCTTGCGTGGATTCTTGGTAATCCCCATAAGGGAATTCCGGATCAGGCCGTGGAGAGTTGTGCTCTGCTGACGGGGTCTGCGCAGAACTCCATGGCGAAGACGGCAGCTCAGGACTCTGCACAGCCGCAGGTGGTAGATCAGCACTCTGAGGCGCTGGAGATGACTCGGCGCTCTGCACAGGCGGTGATGATTCGGTGCTGGGCACTGGTTCAGATGGCAGGGGGCTGCGCACAGGTGATTCAGACGGCAGAGGGCTGCGCACAGGTGATGCAGACGGCGTCGCACCTTCTTTAGCTGACTCGTGGGATGCACGATCAGATTCTTGACTCGCCACAGAGGGAGTCTTGGATTTGCTTGGTCCGGCGGCAGTCTTGACAGTCCACCGGCGCTTCGTGGGCGTGCCCATTGGCTCAGATGGGCCAGCAGGGATTTCAGTTACCACCCTCCACTTCTTCCTACGAATAGGAAGCTTGCCAAGACGGCCAGTGCGGACAGCACCCTGATCAGCAAGGGTGAGAAGCGCTTCCCTCGCAGCCGCTTCAGCTGCGTCATCGGCCTTCTTCTTGGCGGCGGATCTCTCAGCCCTAGTGGAAACCATGGTCGAATCTTGGAGGTTTGGAGAGAGAGATCAAAGATGGAGAGAATCGCAGAAATCTTGGAGAGCAAAGAATGAGAAGATCGTATCAAACGGGCGCCTTCTAACGGCTATAAAAGCAACGGATGAAATCCCAACGGCTCTTTTTGCGGAGTCAGCAATATTTTCGCAATTCTAGGGACAAGATTTCATACAAAATCCAAACTTTGATCGCCCGTATCTTTCATTTGGCCCAACCGAATCTTGATTTTTAAAGTGCGATTTACTCCCCTTGATCCCCTCTTTCGATTCCCTACAAAAACAAATAAAACAAATATCAAATACGCAATTAAAATCACACCACAAAACATACAAACGATCATCGAAAAAAAACAGAAAAAATAAACTAAGGCATTGGCCTTGACTAAACGAGCACAGTAACCACTCGTTCTCTCTCGTTCTTTTTGTCATGCTTCAGTCAAGAGGAAGGCCGAGAGAGTCTTTACATCCCCTTCCTCATAGTAGTGCTTCAACCTAGCACCATTGACCATAAATGGCTGTCCTTGCTGCAAGTTTTTTATCTCTACTGCACCATGAATAAAGACATTAGTAACAACAAATGGACCCGACCATCTAGACTTTAATTTGCCTGGAAATAGCTTTAATCGTGAGTTAAATAACAGTACAAGTTGGCCCTTCTTAAAATCTTTGATCCTGAGTCTACTGTCATGCCAGATTTTTGTCTTTTCTTTGTACATCTTGGCATTCTCATAGGCCATGTGCCTAAGCTCATCAAGTTCATGCAGCTGTAAAGATCTTAATGTCCCTGCATCCTTCACACAAAAATTTAATTCTTTCATGGCCCAAAATGCCTTGTTTTCCAACTCAAGTGGCAAGTGGCAAGCCTTGCCATATACCAACCTATAGGGAGACATTCCTAGAGGTGTCTTATATGCTGTTCTATAAGCCCAAAGTGCATCCTCAAGCTTAAATGACCAGTCTTTCCTATCAGGTTTGACTACCTTCTCTAGGATGTTCTTAATCTCCCTATTGGAAATCTCAGCTTGGCCATTTGAGTGTGGGTGGTAGGGAGTAGCGACCCTATGTCTAATGTTATATTTAGCCAATAACTTCTCCATAGCCTTATTAATGAAATGTGACCCCTCATCACTAATGATAGCACGAGGAGTCCCAAATCTAGTGAAAATGTGTCTATGCAAGAAATTAGTGACTGTCTTAGCATCATTATTAGGACATGCTTTAGCTTCTACCCACTTGGACACGTAGTCCACTGCTACTAGAATATAGAGGTTACCTGATGATGGAGGGAAGGGTCCCATGAAATCAATGCCCCATACATCAAAGAGTTCTAACTCCAAGATGTAGGTGAGGGGCATCTCATCCTTACGACTGAGGTTACCTGTCCTTTGGCACTCGTCACAGTTGTGGGCATAGTTGTGGGCGTCCTTAAAGATTGTTGGCCAGTAGTAGCCACTTTGAAATACCTTGGCAGCTGTCCTTTGTCCACCAAAGTGCCCACCATAAGGAGACGAATGACAGTGCTGTAGCACAGACTTCGCTTCAGCAGCTGTAACACACTTCCTCAACAACCCATCAGCACAGGTCCTGTAAAGTATGGGGTCATCCCAGATGAATTTCCTTGCTTCATGGAGGAACCTTTTCTTCTCTTGTCCTCCCTTGAACACTGGTAATACCTGTGCTGCACGGAAGTTAGCAATGTCAGCGAACCAAGGTTCCTCATCGTTATCACGATGAGTCAAAGCAAAGATATGTTCATCTATAAAAGCATCAGAAATTGCGGGGTCCGCAATTTTTTCGCAATTGTGCTGCAATCGAGACAGGTGATCTGCAACCACATTTTCACAACCCTTCTTGTCCCGAATGTCCAAATCGAATTCCTGCAGCAATAACACCCATCTAATTAGTCTAGGCTTAGCATCAGCCTTTCTCATTAGATATTTTAAAGCAGAATGGTCAGTATATACAATGGTCCTAGTTCCTACAATGTAATTTCTAAATTTTTCACAAGCAAATACTACAGCAAGCATCTCTTTCTCTGTAGTTGTATAGTTACATTGAGCCTCATTCAAGGTCTTGCTAGCATAATATACAGGATGTGTGAGCTTGTCAATCTTCTGTCCTAACATGACTCCTACAGCATAGTCACTGGCATCACATAGCATCTCAAATGGGAGATCCCAATTTGGTCCTACTATGATTGGTGCTGTGACCAGTGCTTCCTTAAGGGTTTTCCAAGCTACTACACATTCCTTAGAAAAGATAAATGGCCTACCTAGCTCTAGAAGCTCACATAGAGGCTTGGCTATCTTAGAAAAGTCCTTGATGAACCTTCTATAGAAGCCAGCATGCCCTAAGAAACTCCTAATAGCCTTGACATTTTGGGGCTCTACCAACTTCTCTATGACCTCTATTTTCGCCCTATCCACTTCTACACCCGCCCTTGACACTCGATGTCCTAAGACAATCCCTTCATCTACCATAAAATGGCACTTTTCCCAATTCAGGACTAAGTTAGTCTCCTCACACCTAGTCAGGACTTGTCCTAGGTTTTCTAGACAGGTTTTAAATGAATCCCCAAAGACTGAGAAGTCATCCATGAATATTTCTATCATGGACTCATCCAACTCAGAGAAGATTGCCATCATGCACCTCTGGAAAGTTGCCGGTGCATTGCATAAGCCAAAAGGCATTCTGCGGAAGGCAAACGTTCCAAAAGGGCAAGTGAAGGTGGTCTTCTCTTGATCCTTAGGGTCTATAGTTATTTGATTGTAGCCTGAATAGCCATCTAGGAAACAGTAGTAGGCTCTACCAGCTATTCTGTCTAGCATCTGGTCAATAAACGATATGGGGAAGTGGTCTTTTTTAGTTTCTTTATTTAGTTTTCTGTAATCCATACATACCCTCCACCCTGTGACAGTCCTTGTTGGAATTAGTTCGTTATTCTCATTGACTACCACAGTTATTCCCCCCTTTTTAGGTACACACTGGATGGGACTCACCCACTGGCTACTAGCTATGGGGAAAATTACTCCTGCATCTAACCACTTTATTATTTCTTTCTTCACTACCTCTTTCATAGAGGGGTTTAACCTACGCTGGTGATCTACCCTAGGTGTATGTTCTTCCTCTAGAATAATTTTGTGCATACAATAAGAAGGGCTAATGCCTCGAATATCAGCAATAGACCATGCTATAGCCTTCCTATGTTGCTTAAGCAGTAAGATTAAATCAACCTCATGCTGTTCACTTAGCTTAGAAGAAATAATTACAGGCAGTGTATCATTCTCTCCTAGATATGCATATTTGAGGTGAGTTGGTAGTGGTTTTAGTTCTAAAACAGGTGGATGCTCAATGGAGGGCTTCAGAGGGTTAATAATTCTATCAGTTAAATCTATAGTCATACATACATGCTGAGGGTTATTTACAGGCATGTTCATTATGTCAGCTACATTTAGATCATCTACATCTATTTGTACATATTCACTAGCATGCTTGGTTAATAATACATGCTCTAATTGTTCTTCCATAAGTGAGTCAATAACATCCATGCTAGCACAAGACTCAGAATCAGAGGGGTATTTTAAAGCTTTGTAAACACTAAATTTTACCTCTTCATCATGAACTCTCATAGTTAACTCACCTTTTTGCACATCTATTAGTGCCCTACCTGTGGCTAGAAATGGCCTACCTAGCAGGATGGGTACCTCCTTGTCTGCCTCATAGTCCAGGACAATGAAATCTGCAAGGAAAATGAATTTGTCAACTTTAACTAGAATATCCTCAATCTTACCTTCTGGATATGCGATGGATCTGTCTGCTAGTTGTAAAGTGACAGTAGTTGGACGTGCTTCTCCTATTCCCAACTGGCGGAATAGGGACAGGGGCATGAGATTTATGCTGGCGCCCAGGTCACAAAGCGCTCTGCCCACATGCTTGCCTCCAAGTTCTACAGGTAAGGTGAAGGAACCAGGATCCTTCTCCTTCTTGGGCAGCTTGTTCTGGAGGATGGCACTGCACTCCTCGGTGAGGTTTACTGTTTCAAACTCACCAATTATCTTTTTGTTAGTAATGATATCCTTCAAAAACTTTACATATGAAGGCATAGACTGTAAAACCTCTACAAAAGGAATGTTCACATGCACTTGCTTAAGTATTTCTAAGAATTTATTAAAATGAACTTCCTGTTCCTGCTTCTTCTTAAGCCTTCGAGGATAAGGAGGTGGTGGCACATAAGCAGGCACGTCAGGGCGCTTTAGGATCGGTGGAGGCCTTGGAATTTCTTCTATGTCCTCTACAATTGGTTCCAACCTGGCTCCTGATGTGCTAGTTGGTGGTGGACCTTGGCTTGGCAGAGACTCCAGTGGAGCACTAGACTCAGTGTTCTCTACTCGCTTTGGTGTGTCTTTTGTATTGCTCACCAATGGTCTTCCACTCCTAAGTTCAATTGCTTGAACTTGTTCCTTGCCATCTCTCCTTGGTACCTCGGTATCAGCAGGGAGTCTACCTTGGGGCCTACTTTTAAGTTCATTGGCTAACTGGCCGATTTGGTTTTCCAGGCTCCTAAGGGTAGCTTGCTGGCTCTGAAGAGTAGCATCATTCTTAGCTATATATTCCTTGAGTAGGTTTTCTACAGAAGATCCTACAGGCTGATTGTAAGGCTTTTGGTACATTGACTGGTTATGTTGGGGAGTGAAACCAGGTGTTCCACTCGGCCTTGGGTTGTTAAGATTTTGGTTAGTGTTTTGTTGGCCACCCCATGACAGGTTAGGGTGGTTTCTCCAACCAGGATTGTAAGTTTGTGAGTAGGGGTTATTCCTAGGCTGCTGCTGACTACCTACATAGCAGACCGAGGATGGATTCCCAGGGCAGTATTCATAAGGGTGCCCTTCCCCACAGAATCCACAGATAGGTGCCTCGCCTTGATTTGGTTGTACGCCCATTGACATGGCTGTGGCGGTATTGGCACTGGTTTGGAGATTGGCCTGAGCCATTTGCTTAACTAAGTTGGTCAGGGCATTTATTTGGGTGCTCATGGCGCTTAGAGCATCCTTGTCTTGAGCCCTAGTTGGCTCTACTGGATCGTCTGACCATCTACAGTGAGATGCTGAGATCTTCTCCAAGATCTCATAAGCTTCGTTGTAACTCTTGGACAACATGGAACCTCCAGCAGATGAATTTAAGACTTGTCTGGTGCTGGGGTTGCATCCTTTAAAGAAAACTTCTATTTGAATACACCATGGAATGCCATGGTGTGGACATTTAACGAGAAGATCTTTAAATCTAGTCCAAGCTTCGTGAAGAGACTCACTTGGAGCTTGTTTGAATTTGACTATGTCATCACGGAAAGTAGAATTCCTATCAGGTGGGAAGTATTTGACTAGGAATTTTTCTGCTAGATCTGTCCAATTGCGAACAGATCCTGAGGGTAAAGAATTCAGCCACGTTTTGGCTTTGTCCCTCAAAGAATAAGGGAAAAGATATAGCCTAAGGGCCTCTTGGGAAACTCCAGGGATTAGGAAGGTGTCACTAACTCCTAAGAAGTTCCTAAGATGATTATGGGGGTCCTCATTTTCTATTCCAAAGAATTGTCCCACAGTGGACAACATTTGGAACATCACTGGTTTTAACTCGAAAGAGTGGGCAGTGATTTCAGGACGGATTATGCTGGGGTTCAGCTCCCCAGGCATAGGTACTAGGTATGAAAGAATGGCACTATTCTTGTCATTCGCTATTTCTATGGGGTTGCGAATGGCAGGTGCCGGATTTGGAACTAGATCGCCCATTTCTTTAGTTTCAGGTGTGGTTTGAGGTATAGGAGGTTGTTTAAAGAGGCGTTTCTTTGCTTTATTTCTAGCTCGAAGTGATCTTTCAGGTTCAGGATCGAACTCTAAATTACTATGTGAACGCTCACTCATAAACTACCTTAATAGCACCTGCAAAAGAAATGAAACAGATTAGTTTCACTCAATGATAAACTTGGTTTTCTTAAACTCAACAACTTCGTTTTCACTTAAAAATAAGTCCCCGGCAGCGGCGCCAAAAACTTGTTGCGTGCTCAATGTGTAAAGATAAATATGCAAAAGGGTAGAGAGAGCACTTAGAACATGCAAGCATACATGGTCTTACAGCAAGTAGTGAGTATATTTAATTCGTTTTTTCCACAGAGACTTGTTTTTAGCTATTCGCGAAGTGTGTTTGTTAAGAAAGATGGGATGGATTTGATGGGGTAAAATTGGTTTTTAATTAACTACTTTCTGCTGAATGTATAAAGGAATATGCCATAAACAAATTAAAGTAAAAATCAGGCTTAAAGAACAAGAGATGGAATCAATAAACGAAGAAGAAAACAGCTAGACAGTAAGCAATTTAGCCGAATTGCGAGAACCGCAATTAATCCGCAATTAATTGGCAGCGAAAAACTGGTTAAATGGGTGAATTAAGGGCTACTAATGACTATCCTATAGGCATTTTATTACGACTATCAAGCTTTGGATCAACTCTCTATACATTAAACTCACTCTATCTCAAGTATCGTCCGATTCCATGCATGAGAGACTCAAGTTTACTCGACTTCAAAGTAAGGTCTTAAGCATCTTGTTAACACAGGAGTGTTCAGTTTATACTAGGGAAACGCCTATTCCTAGGCCGTTTCCTGATTACCATGAAAGGCTAGCATGATTATATGACTCTGAACTCTTACTCCTTCCAGAGGTTAGGAGTTCTTTGGACAAAATGGATGGCCAATCGAAATTGCCCGTGGGATGAAGCTTACATACAATCAATGTTCGAGTGTTGATCTACCTACTTGACTTACGTTTTTTAGCCTATAGTTCTGTCATTAGCATGCCCCTAAATGAATTTAGTTACTCATGGATATATGTAGAACAGAAATATAAGATAAAGTAGACATGCTTAGAAGGAAAAAGTGTGTAAAACAGCAAGCCAAACTCGTAGCAGAATAAGGAATGACTGTGAAATGCAGAAACTTACTTTGATTACTTAAAGTGTTTGAATGACAAAGGAAAGCTTAAACAGAATGAATTCAAGGCAGACAACAACGAAATACAATAATTGAACTGACTAAACTAAGACAACAATGATCAGTAATGGAAATGAGAAGAAAAGAGCAGAAAACAGTAAAGGTTGCTGGAAATCTTCGTGGCAGTCGCCTCGAATGAAGGTGATGAGAATTCAGCCGTGCTTGGATGAATCCAATCGAGAGAGAAGAAGAATCTTCTCTCCTTCCTGTCAGATTATCGATTCCAAAAGCCTAGACTCTCACTCCAACAGACGGCAAAGGAAAAACAGTGGAAAGGGTGGACTGCAGAAAGACTTCTACGCTTCGAGTGATGACTGAACCTCCGACTTTGGCCCCCTTTTATAGTAGTTTGCAGGTGCGATTGGGCCAAGGAGAACCATCAATCTTCAACGTCGTATATCAGAATGGGTGGAGGAGAAAGAACGAATCCCTGAAAAGTCGGATCTAAACAGAAAAATGTCAGCCAACTTACGGTTTTAACTTGAATAATTGCGGCCACCGCAATTATTCCGCAATGCATTCGCAAGGGTTATTTTTTCATTCTTTTCTTCGGTTTTCACCCCTTTTTCTACCTATTGTGCATAAGTCCTATATTAGCTACCTTCTTCTAATTCTCATATTAAAGCATAGGTTTTGGCTAAATGCTCACAAAAACACCTAAATGTGTACATCTTCTTAAGCTAAATGGGTCCTAAATAAGTCACTTTCAGAGACTTAACAATTGCCTCCAGCATCTGGCCTCCAAGGCACGACACAAGAAGAAAGCCTCAGTGATTGTCAAGGGTAAGCGGCCGAAGTCTTCCAAACGAGCCAAGAAGAAGAAGGTTGAAGCTGAACCTTCTTTAAAGAAGATGAAGATTGAGGCCTCTGAATCGGCCAAAGCGAAAGAAAAAGGGAAAAGAAAGATGTACCCAGAAGACGAACCTCGAGCTGCGAGGTATGTTTCACAAGAAGCTGAGGCCAAGGGCCTCGAATTAATGAAGAAGGAACTCCTCCACGAGCAAGGATTCCTTGATGCATTGGCGGACCTGCCGCAATTCTTGCGCGCAGGGATCATCAACCACGGCTGGGAGGAACTCTGCAGGCCCCCAATTCCATCATATCCGGATATGGTGTACGATTTCTACGCCAATCTCACACACCCTGAAGCATGCCTATCAACAGTGAGGGGGGTAGAAATCGACTTCTCTGCCAATGCCATCAATGAGGCCTATGCCCTCGAAGGGCATACATGTTCTGAGTATGCCAAGATCGTTGACTCGCCATCTGAGGCAGTCTTAGAAGAGACCTTGCACACAATCGGCAAACCTGAGGCAGCCTGGGCGGTCTCACGGAATGGGAAGCACACCCTGATGAGTGCAACCCTGCGAGACAAGGCGGCCGTCTGGTTCTCTCTTGTGCGCAGACGTATCTCTCCCGTGACGCACGAGACGACTATCAACCAAGGGCGATCATTGCTGCTCTATGCCATCATGCGGGGCCTCACCATTGATGTTGGTGAAGTCATTGCCGCCTCCATCATTGACTGCTCAAAGAAAGGTAAGGGCCAATTATTTTTCCCAAACACTATAACTAAACTGTGCTTACGTGCAGGTGTGCCAATGGAGAAGGGTGAAAGGCAATTGGCTTACACAGGCCATCTGGAGCTGCCTACAATCTTGAGGATGCGAAGGAGGGGCAATATGGAATTTGAGATGGACGGCCTGGCTGTTGCACAGTCACTGTCCATTGCATGCCTGATGGATCTGCAGCACAAGATGGCTCAGTGGGCTCAGTATGCGCAAGAGAGGGATAAGGATGTGGCTGATCAGCTGGGGTGCATATTCCCCACCTTCCCTGCTGATCTGCTGAAGCCATGGGCGCCTCCAAAGGAGAGGAGAGATGAGAACAAGGATGATTGAATGCCAGCTTGACGACATTCGAGGGAGTTTTCTGATCCCTCTTAAGAAAAAAACAAAACCTGCTTTTCTGTGATTTGTACCCTATTTTTAATCCATTTTGATCTGTTGTTAATTGTTAATTTGTTTGTTTCGATTAGTTTGATTTGGTTTGATGGTATCTGAGTAGTTAGCTTAGTTAGTTTTTGCTGTTTTGTGTAGTTGTTAAGGTCTGAATATAGCATGCTAGGAGCTTTGATCACAACTAAATTTGCCCTGTAGGTTTATTGCGAATTCCTTGCGGTGTCCGCAATTTTTGTTAGTTTTCGCATGCTGTTCAATGAATTTTTGATTGGCTATTTTTGTTTAGATTTCGAGATCTGGCTGCTTTACTGACTTCAATATGTGATCTATCTGTTAAGCATGCTGGATGAGTGTCATAGTACACCTTTGTTCGTTTAAATTTAGCTTCAGTTATTGCTCAGCATGTAACTCTATAAGCCCTTAACATGTTGTTTTTACAAAAAGTCTGCCTCTGAGTTATCTGCTTAAGAAGGTCATTCTAGGAAATTCCAAAAGGGGTCGTCTTCAGGGAGTAGGTCTGAACTTTCTTCTATTAAGAATAAGAGTATTCAAAAGAAGAAGAAAGATAAAAGGAAGGGAAAAGCACCTGCTACTGCTAAGAGCAAGAGTAAATCTACAGACAAAGGAAAATGTTTCCATTGTGGTGTAGATGGGCACTGGAAACGGAATTGCCCAAAGTATCTTGCAGAGAAAAAGGCTGAGAAGGAAAGACAAGGTAAATATGATTTACTTGTTGTAGAAACATGTTTAGTAGAACATGATTGTCATACCTGGATACTTGATTCAGGAGCTACTAACCATGTTTGTTCTTCTTTTCAGGAAACTAGTTCTTGGCAGCCACTTTCTCGCGGTGAGATAACTCTCAGAGTTGGAACTGGAGAGGTTGTCTCAGCTGAAGCAGTGGGAGCTGTAAAGTTGTTGTATAGAGATAGTTTCATTTTACTAGAAAATGTACTCCTGGTTCCTACCTTCCAGAGGAATCTTGTATCTATATCTTGTTTGTTAGAACAGTTGTATAAAGTATCTTTTGTTTATAATGAAGCGTTCATTAGCAAAAGAGGTGTACGTATTTGTTCTGCGAAACTTGAAAACAACTTGTATGTGTTAAGACCAACCGAAGCCAAAGCTATTTTGAACACTGAAATGTTTAAAACAGCTGAGACTCAAACTAAAAGGCAGAAATTTTCTCCAAGTACTTATCTTTGGCACTTAAGACTAGGTCACATTAATCTCAATAGGATTGGGAGATTGGTTAAGAGTGGTCTGCTAAATCGTTTAGAGAACAACTCTTTACCGCCATGTGAGTCTTGTCTTGAGGGCAAAATGACCAAACGATCTTTTTCTGAAAAAGGTCATAGGTCCAAAGAACCTCTAGAAATCGTGCATTCGGATCTCTGCGGTCCTTTGAATGTCAAAGCACGAGGAGGGTATGAATATTTCATCAGTTTTATTGATGATTATTCAAGGTACGGTTATCTTTATCTAATGCATCATAAGTCCGAAGCTCTTGAAAAGTTCAAAGAGTATAAGGCAGAGGTTGAGAACACATTAGGTAAATCGATAAAAACACTCCGATCAGATCGAGGTGGAGAGTATATGGATTTAAGATTCCAGGACTATATGATAGAACATGGAATAGTATCTCAACTCTCAGCGCCAGGAACACCACAGCAGAATGGTGTGTCCGAGAGGAGAAATAGAACCCTGTTAGACATGGTTCGATCTATGATGAGTTATGCTCATTTGCCTAGTTCGTTTTGGGGATATGCAGTAGAGACTGCAGTATATATTTTGAACATGGTTCCCTCTAAGAGTGTTTCTGAAACACCTTATGAGTTATGGAGAGGGCGTAAAGGTAGTTTACGTCACTTCAGGATTTGGGGGTGTCCGGCACATGTGCTAGTACCCAATCCAAAGAAGTTGGAACATCGTTCAAAATTGTGCCTATTTGTAGGTTACCCCAAGGAAACGAAAGGTGGTCTATTTTACGATCCTCATGAGAACAAGGTACTAGTATCGACTAATGCCACGTTCTTAGAGGAAGACCACATGAGAGATCATAAACCGTCGAGCAAAATTGTTTTGTCCGAATTTTCCAGGAAAGCTACAGACGGATCAACAAAGGTTGTTGATCAGGCTGGTCCTTCTCAAGAGTTGAGAAAACCTCGACGCAGTGGCAGGGATGTGAGACAGCCTGACCGCTACATCGGCTTGTCTGAAACTCAAGTCGTCATACCTGATGATGGCGTTGAGGATCCATTGACCTTTAAACAGGCAATGAATGACATAGACAAGGACCAGTGGCTTAAAGCCATGGATCTCGAAATGGAGTCTATGTACTTCAATTCGGTCTGGGATCTTGTAGACCAACCAGATAGTGAAAGACCTATCGGTTGCAAGTGGATCTACAAGAGAAAACGAGACCAAGCCGGTAAGGTACAAACCTTTAAGGCTCGACTTGTGGCAAAAGGTTATTCCCAAAGAGAAGGGGTGGACTATGAAGAAACTTTTTCTCCTGTTGCCATGTTAAAGTCGATTAGAATACTCTTATCCATTGCTGCATTTTATGATTATGAAATCTGGAAAATGGAGGTCAAGACTGCCTTTCTGAATGGTAATCTTGAGGAGAGTATCTATATGGCTCAACCAGAGGGATTCATACTTCAGGGTCAAGAGCAAAAGGTTTGCAAGCTTAATCGATCCATTTATGGGTTGAAGCAAGCATCTAGATCCTGGAATATAAGGTTTGATACGGCGATCAAATCTTATGGCTTTGAACAAAATATTGACGAACCTTGTGTTTACAAGAAAGTAGTCAATACTGTTGTAGCTTTCTTAGTCTTGTACGTAGACGATATACTACTCATTGGGAATGATGTAGGGTTCCTAACTGACGTTAAGAATTGGCTAGCGACCCAATTCCAAATAAAAGATTTGGGAGAGGCTCAGTTTGTTCTAGGGATTCAGATTATAAGGAATCGTAAGAACAAAGTGCTAGCGCTGTCTCAAGCATCTTATATTGACAAGGTGTTGTCAAGATATTCGATGCAGAATTCCAAGAAAGGTTCGCTGCCTTTTAGGCATGGAATTCACTTGTCTAAGGAACAGTCTCCTAAGACACCTCAAGAGGTTGAGGATATGAGACGAATTCCCTATGCATCTGCAGTTGGTAGTCTCATGTATGCTATGTTGTGTACACGACCCGACATCTGCTATGCAGTAGGAATTGTCAGTAGGTTCCAGTCCAATCCAGGATGTGATCACTGGACAGCCGTTAAACACGTCCTCAAGTATCTTAGGAGAACGAGAGACTATGTGCTTGTGTATGGCGCAAAGGATTTGATCCTTGCAGGATACACTGACTCTGATTTTCAGACTGATATAGATTCTAGGAAATCTACATCAGGATCAGTGTTCACTCTTAACGGAGGAGCAATAGTATGGAGGAGTATAAAGCAAGGTTGTATTGCTAACTCCACCATGAAGCAGCGAAAGAAGCTGTATGGCTTAGGAAGTTCTTGACAGATTTGGAAGTTGTTCCAAATATGAACTTGCCAATCACCCTTTATTGTGATAACAGTGGTGCAGTGGCAAATTCTAAAGAACCTAGAAGCCATAAGCGTGGAAAGCATATTGAGCGGAAGTATCATCTCATCAGGGAGATAGTGCAACGAGGAGATGTGATCGTCACACAGGTAGCCTCGGAGCACAAGATTGCTGATCCGTTTACTAAGTCTCTCACGGCTAAAGTGTTTTAGAGACACCTAAAAAGTTTAGGGCTGCGAGCTGCTCAGTAGGACAGTGGGAGAAACTTTAGATATTTGATATTCTAGTTCTCTCGACCAGCATGTACTCCACTGACGTTTTAGTCCAAGTGGGAGTTTGTTGGGTTTTATGTCCTAAAACTCGTAGTTTGTAAACTGTATGAATGTATGTAAATATTATATTTCAATAAAGTTGTTATTGAATTTTAGTGAATTGTGTTTGTATTAACCTATACCAATAACTAACACCCATGGCGATAGTATGAGTACTTGAACTTCATGTGTGACATGAATGTGAATCAAGTTCAAGTAGACAGCCAAAATGGTCTATAGTATAGGGATAAGGCTGGGTACCTTATCCTGGGGACACTATTGGACGCGGCTCACTTTGTATAGTACAAAACGATGTGATTCGAATCGTTTCATGTAGAGACATGTGAGTGAGGGCGTCCTGTGCAATGAGTTTGCACAAGACCGAACCAAGAAATAAAATCGCTCTTTCTTTATAGCACCGTTTACTGTAAAGACCGATTTTTTCATTTAATGACTTAGGTAACTCGATCTCAATCCTGAGCTTACTATGAACTCCTGTTTATTCAACCTTATCCTTTGATTTGTACGGGTGAGAGTGGCCAGATTGCCGACTCAATATGCCTACCATCTTGGGGATAAGATTGAATAAGTGGCTGGAGACATAGTTGTAGCAAGATTGGAATTCACTCCTACCCGCTTTAAGGGTTAGTAGAGAGGTTGTTCCCTTAAGTGCTGACTCCAGGTCTTGAACAGTGGGCCCATCCTCTCCTGATCAGGGAGGAATCTGATTTGATGGTTGGACCACAAATCAATTGTTCATTAGAGGTGTCAGTGGTACTTAAGGAACAAGATATAATACAAGGGTTAAACGGTATAAATGACCCGTTGTGATTATGAACGACCTGTGAAGGATCGACTTACTGATGATAGTTATATAAACAGGACACAATATATCTACAGTGAGGAGAGTGCAGCCCTTGGACTTTAGTGGAGTCTCCGGGGGTTAACGAATGTTGGTTAGTTCGGTTGAAAGAGTTTTGACCGGATAATCTCGTATCGTTGGAGCTCATGATCTGTAGGTCCTTACGGTTCTCCTGGCTAGCTCGGATAAAGCCGTGAAACAATATAAAAGAAAAGAAAAGAATTTGAATCGTTCAAATTCGGGTTTATGGAAGAAGGATAGACATATTTAAATATGATTTAAATATGGACATATTTAAATATGATTTAAATATGGCATCGGCCTGAAACATGAATGAGATTCATGTGAAAAAAGTCGGTTTTTTCTGAAAAACCGAGTTTAGATATATTATTTAATCAATATTTGATATTGAATTAAATAATATTTATTAATTAAAAAGTTTAATTAATAATTATATATATATTTTATTTATTAAAATGTTTAATAAATAAAATTATTATTATTATTTTTAATAATAATAATTATTATATATATATATATATATATATATATATATATATATATATACATGTGTCTTGCATGCAGCAAGACACATGTTGTTATATAAATATATATATGTTACGTATGAATTGAATTGTCTTTCAATTCATTAGAAGGTTGGGCTGATGTTGAATGAAATGAGAAGAAGTGAAATAGAAATTTCATAAAAAATTGAGCAGGGGTATACAAATTGAGTTTTGAGAATTTGATTCTCTCTCTCTCTATTTCCGTCTTCTTCAGCTTCTGCTTCTGTTGAAAAATGGTTTTTCTTCAGTGTAGCTTCTTCCCTCTTTTCTTGAATTGAAGAAGTCCCACCACTCCGTTTCTCGGCCTGAGGATAGCGGGACTACCGTGGGTGGTCCACGAACGTTTCGTGAGAAGGCTCGGTGAGCTCGTGAGGAGCTTCTGGCGGTGAATTTGGAGAATTACGAACGACAAGGGTATGTGTTCTAACTTCTCTTTTTCATTGCGTTTGCATGTTTCCATTTGTTTAAATTGATGAAATTAGAGTGTCCATGATCCAAATCGCTTCCGCTGCGTTCCATCGACGCTCCATCAACTTCATCATTCTGGATTATGAGGCAGACAAGGAGGTACCAATCTTATTGGGCAGACCATTTCTAGCCACAGGTAGGGCTTTAATCGATGTCCAGAAAGGTGAGCTCGCCATGAGGGTTCATGATGAGGAGGTTAAATTCAGTGTATTTAAAGCTCTAAGGTATCCCTCTGATTCTGAATCCTGTGCAAATGTAGATGTAGTAGATGTAGTAGATTTCCTTATGGAAGAACAACTTGAGCATGAACTGTTAATTAAGCATGCTACTAACTATGTACAAGTAGATATAGAAGACTTAAACATTTATGAAATAATGGATATACCTGTGGACAACCCTCAGCATGTTTGTATGACTAATAAATTGTCTGAGAGAACCACGAATCCTTTGAAACCATCAATTGAACATCCACCTCTATTAGAATTAAAACCATTGACTGATCATCTTAAGTATGCATATCTAGGAGAGGAAGATACTTTGCCTGTTATTATTTCATCCAAACTGAGTAAACAGCATGAAATTGCGCTAATATTGCTGCTTAAGCAACATAAAAAAGCTATTGCATGGACGATTGCTGATATAAGAG
Source organism: Herpetospermum pedunculosum (assembly GCA_028017165.1). NCBI lineage: Eukaryota > Viridiplantae > Streptophyta > Magnoliopsida > Cucurbitales > Cucurbitaceae > Herpetospermum > Herpetospermum pedunculosum. The sequence goes on from CM051522.1 coordinate 39,109,312, forward strand.
GTATTAGTCCTTCCTATTGCATTCATAAAATATTGTTGGAAGAGGAACATACACCTAGGGTAGATCACCAACGTATGTTAAACCCCTCCATGAAGGAGGTAGTTAAAAAAGAAATTATCAAATGGTTAGATGCATGTGTAATTTTTCCTATAGCCAATAGTCAATGGGTGAGTCCGATCCAATGTGTGCCTAAGAAGGGTGGAATGACTGTAATAGTTAATGAGAATAACGAACTAATTCCAACTAGAACTGTTACAGGATGGAGAGTCTGTATGGACTACAGAAAACTTAACAAAGAAACAAAAAAGGATCATTTTCCTTTACCATTTATAGATCAAATGTTAGATAGAATAGCTGGCCGAGCCTATTACTGCTTTTTAGATGGTTATTCTGGATATAACCAAATTACCATAGACCCTGTGGACCAGGAGAAAACAACCTTTACATGTCCCTTTGGAACATTTGCTTTTCGCAGAATGCCATTTGGCTTATGCAATGCACCAGCAACATTCCAAAGGTGCATGTTGGCCATTTTCTCTGACTTAGATGAGTTCATGATAGAAATATTTATGGATGACTTCTCAGTCTTTGGTGATTCTTTTAATAATTGCTTAGAAAACTTAGGACAAGTCCTAACTAGGTGTGAAGAGACCAACCTAGTTCTAAATTGGGAGAAATGCCACTTTATGGTGGAAGAGGGAATAGTCCTAGGTCATAGAGTATCTAGAGCAGGAGTAGAGGTTGATAGGGCCAAAATAGAAATAATAGAGAAGCTAGTGGAACCTCAAAATGTAAAGGCTATTAGAAGTTTCTTAGGTCACGCAGGGTTCTATAGGAGATTCATTAAAAACTTTTCAAAAATCTCTAAACCTTTGTGTGAGCTTCTAGAGTTTAATAAACCATTTATCTTCTCAAAAGAATGTTTCCTAGCATGGACAACACTTAAAGAAGCATTAGTCAAAGCACCAATTATAGTAGGTCCAAATTGGGACTTACCGTTTGAAATGATGTGTGATGCTAGTGACTATGCAGTAGGGGTTATGCTAGGACAAAAAATAGATAAACTAACACATCCTGTATATTATGCAAGTAAGACTTTAAATGAAGCACAATGTAATTACACGACCACAGAGAAGGAAATGCTAGCTGTAGTGTTTGCTTGTGAAAAGTTTAGGAATTACATTGTAGGCACTAGAACGATTGTGTACACTGATCACTCTGCACTAAAATATCTAATGAGGAAGGCTGATGCTAAGCCGAGGTTAATTAGATGGGTATTATTATTGCAAGAGTTTGACTTAGACATTAGAGATAAAAAAGGATGCGAAAATGTAGTTGCTGACCATTTATCTAGATTGCGAAGTAATTGCGAAAAAATTGCTGAGCCAGCAATTTCTGATGCCTTTGTTGATGAGCATGTCTTTGTGTTAGCACATCGTGATAACGATGAGGAACCTTGGTTTGCGGATATTGCTAACTTCCTTGCCTCGCAGGTACTACCAACTTTCAAAGGGGGGCAAGAAAAGAAGAGGTTCCTACATGAAGCTAGGAAGTTCATCTGGGACGATCCTACACTTTACAAGACTTGTGCAGACGGATTGCTGAGGAAGTGTGTATCAGCTGCTGAGGCTAAGTCAGTGTTGCAGCACTGTCACACATCTCCCTACGGTGGGCATTTTGGTGGCCAAAGGACAGCTGCAAAGGTGTTCCAAAGTGGCTACTATTGGCCCACGATCTTCAAAGACGCCCACGACCACGCACACAGCTGCAATGAGTGCCAAAGAACAGGTAACCTCAGTCGGAAGGATGAGATGCCTCTCACCTATATCTTAGAGTTGGAACTCTTTGACGTATGGGGCATTGATTTCATGGGACCATTCCCTCCATCTTCAGGTAACCTCTATATATTAGTAGCTGTAGATTACGTTTCTAAATGGGTAGAAGCCATTGCATGTCCATCAAATGATGCCAAAACAATCATTAAGTTTCTAAATAGGCATATTTTTACAAGATTTGGTACACCACGTGCTATAATTAGTGATGAGGGAACCCACTTTATAAATAAAGCTATGGAAAAGGTATTAGCTAAATACAATGTGAGTCATAGAGTAGCAACCCCTTATCACCCACATTCAAATGGACAAGCTGAAATATCCAATAGGGAGATCAAGAACATACTTGAGAAAGTGGTTAAACCTAATAGAAATGACTGGTCTTTTAAGTTAGACGATGCACTTTGGGCATATAGGACTGCATATAAAACACCCTTAGGTATGTCTCCTTATAGGCTAGTATATGGAAAAGCATGTCATCTTCCCTTCGAATTAGAAATCAAAGTCTTTTGGGCCTTAAAAGAGCTGAATTATTGCGTGACTGATGCTGGAACTTTGCGGTCTCTGCAATTACATGAGTTAGATGAGCTAAGACATATGTCCTATGAAAATGCTAAAATGTATAAAGAAAAAACTAATATTTGACATGATAGTAGACTTAGGTTCAAGGACTTTAAAAAGGGGCAGCATGTCTTATTATTCAACTCACGGTTAAGGTTATTTCCAGGCAAACTTAAGTCTAGATGGTCAGGTCCTTTTGTGATAACTAACGTTTTTGTTCATATTGCTATTGAGATTCAGAACCTACATCAAGGGCAACCATTCATGGTGAATGGTGCAAGGTTGAAGCATTACTATGAGGAAGGAGATGCGCAGACACTCTCGGCCTTCCTCCTATCTGAAGCTTGAGAAACGAATCGAGAGGGGATGAGTGACCACTGTGCTCATCCGTTAGAAGGCTATGCCTTAGATTTTTTTCAGTACTTTTAGATTGTGTTTTGATTGTTTATTTTTTGTTTTAATTACGGATTTTTGTTTTAATTAGGGGGATTTTAAAAGGAGATCTTTTAGAGGCAATGAAGGAGATGAATCGAGGGGAGAAGATCCACGAAGAAGATCTGGCTAAATCAGAGATTTGGTTGCTAAATCTTGCAACTTAAATCAAGAAAAATCGTAACGGCTAGGCGGATTAATTGCGGAGAATTTGCTGAGTCCGCAACAGAAAAGAGCCGTTGGAGAGTACTTGAGTACAAATAGCCGTCGTTGGGGGATCCCTGCCCTCTACGTTTTCTCAGACCGTTGGAGCTTCAAACACTCAGCCTTCTTCTCCCACTGTATCTCCCACATTCAGACCTCAAAGAAACAACAATGGTGTCGACACGAGCAGATCGTTCCATGCCCAAGAAAGCATCGCCTGACGCAGAAGAAGCTGCGAGGGAGGCGCTGCTTTCCTTAGCAGACGCCGATACTACGCAACCCTCACGGCCTCCGAAGCTACCAGTGCGAAGAAAGAAGTGGAAGGTGGCGACTGAGGTACCTGCTGGCCCCTCTGATCCGGTTGGAACACCCAAGAAAAGAAAGTGGAGAATCGCAATGGATGATTCGCCGATTAGGGTGAGGAAGACTCCTAGCGAGGAGAGCCGAGGGAGTGGCCGCCCATCATATAAGACGGCCAGACAGAGCCCCGAACCTTCTCCACAGACGCCGGAGCCCGAAGCCCCACCTGAAGAGCACCAAGATTCGGTGCCAAGCGAAGAGCCGGTGGAGGAAGAAGAAGTGTTTTCCCCCTTACGGGATGTCAGTCTTGACAGCCCTGTGGAGGGGGGAAGCAAGGATTCCATGGACGAAACACTGGGGGATTGCCTCCAGCATCTGGCCTCCAAGGCACGACACAAGAAGAAAGCCTCAGTGATTGTCAAGGGTAAGCGGCCGAAGTCTTCCAAACGAGCCAAGAAGAAGAAGGTTGAAGCTGAACCTTCTTTAAAGAAGATGAAGATTGAGGCCTCTGAATCGGCCAAAGCGAAAGAAAAAGGGAAAAGAAAGATGTACCCAGAAGACGAACCTCGAGCTGCGAGGTATGTTTCACAAGAAGCTGAGGCCAAGGGCCTCGAATTAATGAAGAAGGAACTCCTCCACGAGCAAGGATTCCTTGATGCATTGGCGGACCTGCCGCAATTCTTGCGCGCAGGGATCATCAACCACGGCTGGGAGGAACTCTGCAGGCCCCCAATTCCATCATATCCGGATATGGTGTACGATTTCTACGCCAATCTCACACACCCTGAAGCATGCCTATCAACAGTGAGGGGGGTAGAAATCGACTTCTCTGCCAATGCCATCAATGAGGCCTATGCCCTCAAAGGGCATACATGTTCTGAGTATGCCAAGATCGTTGACTCGCCATCTGAGGCAGTCTTAGAAGAGACCTTGCACACAATCGGCAAACCTGAGGCAGCCTGGGCGGTCTCACGGAATGGGAAGCACACCCTGATGAGTGCAACCCTGCGAGACAAGGCGGCCGTCTGGTTCTCTCTTGTGCGCAGACGTATCTCTCCCGTGACGCACGAGACGACTATCAACCAAGGGCGATCATTGCTGCTCTATGCCATCATGCGGGGCCTCACCATTGATGTTGGTGAAGTCATTGCCGCCTCCATCATTGACTGCTCAAAGAAAGGTAAGGGCCAATTATTTTTCCCAAACACTATAACTAAACTGTGCTTACGTGCAGGTGTGCCAATGGAGAAGGGTGAAAGGCAATTGGCTTACACAGGCCATCTGGAGCTGCCTACAATCTTGAGGATGCGAAGGAGGGGCAATATGGAATTTGAGATGGACGGCCTGGCTGTTGCACAGTCACTGTCCATTGCATGCCTGATGGATCTGCAGCACAAGATGGCTCAGTGGGCTCAGTATGCGCAAGAGAGGGATAAGGATGTGGCTGATCAGCTGGGGTGCATATTCCCCACCTTCCCTGCTGATCTGCTGAAGCCATGGGCGCCTCCAAAGGAGAGGAGAGATGAGAACAAGGATGATTGAATGCCAGCTTGACGACATTCGAGGGAGTTTTCTGATCCCTCTTAAGAAAAAAACAAAACCTGCTTTTCTGTGATTTGTACCCTATTTTTAATCCATTTTGATCTGTTGTTAATTGTTAATTTGTTTGTTTCGATTAGTTTGATTTGGTTTGATGGTATCTGAGTAGTTAGCTTAGTTAGTTTTTGCTGTTTTGTGTAGTTGTTAAGGTCTGAATATAGCATGCTAGGAGCTTTGATCACAACTAAATTTGCCCTGTAGGTTTATTGCGAATTCCTTGCGGTGTCCGCAATTTTTGTTAGTTTTCGCATGCTGTTCAATGAATTTTTGATTGGCTATTTTTGTTTAGATTTCGAGATCTGGCTGCTTTACTGACTTCAATATGTGATCTATCTGTTAAGCATGCTGGATGAGTGTCATAGTACACCTTTGTTCGTTTAAATTTAGCTTCAGTTATTGCTCAGCATGTAACTCTATAAGCCCTTAACATGTTGTTTTTACAAAAAGTCTGCCTCTGAGTTATCTGCTTAAGAAGGTCATTCTATGCCTAAGAGTTTTAAGTTCTGCTTGTTTTGCCTTAGACTAGATGCTTCTAGGACAAGTTTGGGGGTGTGCCACCTCAGACTCTCATTGGGGACAATGAGAAGTTCAAGTTTGGGGGAGGCAGCCTCTAGGCCTAGGAACATTCCTCTCTCCCTCTTTAAACATAAGCATTCTTCTTCTTCTTCTTTGAAAAAATGAAATGAAAAAAAAAAAATGAAAAAGAATAATGAGTACTGTCTCTCTTGAGGATGCTGAGTAATCAGGGTCATTTGTGTAACCCACAAGTGGCACTGCATCAAAAGGCAAACCATAAGGAGAGACTCTACCAGAAAAAGAAAAGAAAAAGGAAAAACCAAAGAAGAAGATTGTATGCCTACAAGTTATAACCTAAGTGCTTAGGTGTCCTGTATGAATGAACTCTGATCCTTAGTTTGCTAAGCACAGGGCTGTAGCTTGAAGGTATGTTAAGGGAGATGAGTGTATATCCAATGTAGTGATGCCAGGGTTTAGGTTGTTCTATGAAATGTACTACTGTTACTCGTGTGTACTAAGACTGGCATAACTCTAAGGAATCCTAGGTAGCTTAAAAGAAATACTTTAGAAGCATGTACTGAGTCTGGGTTGAACCAAGGTAGAATTTAAAACCTTAGGGATAGCTGCACAATGTACCTAATGACATAGGCAGATAAATCAGTTGTAGGAAATTTATAAAAAGCAATAGGTTTTAAAGGCAAGAGAAACCAGAATAAGCAAAACGTGGAGTTAGTTTGAACTTAGAAAAGTGTCACAGGACAACTATGCCACAGATAGTAAGCTTAGGGAAGTCAGCAAGTAGTTAGGTAGAGAGTAAAAGACAAGTATTAGCAGCCCGAGTAAGCCCTTATAATTGCTCGAGAACGAGCAATAACTTAAGTTTGGGGGTGTGTTACGTCTCCAAAAGTGCATAAATTATGGACTTATTTACCATGGAATTAAGTAAACTCTTAAGCATTTTTGTTAGAATTTAGTTTAATATGTGTTTATATATGAGAATTCATAGAATGGAACTAAATTAGGACTTATTTATAAAAGGAACAAAAAGGAATCAAAAACGAAGTTAAAAAAGTTGAAATTGTGCATTGCAGGAAAATTGCTGAAACATTGCTGTCTCCGCAATGTTTAAGCTGCAAATGATAAGTTGTTCCAACCGTCCGCCGTTTTGTTGCGATCTTTCAGCCGCCCAATTTCTCCCCTGCTGCCACGTGGTGAGACGTCGTTCAGAATGGATGGTTCTCCTTGACTGAAGAGTACCTGCAAGGAGCTATAAAAGGAGGTCAAGGGGGAAGGAGAACAACAAGCTTGGAAGCGTAGAACTCTCCATCTCAACGCAGTTTCTCCCCATTTTCTATCCCGTTTGTTGGAGTGAAAGAATCAGCTTTTGGCACCGATAATCTGAGAGGAAGAAGAGAAGATCCTTCTTCTCTTCTGATTGGATTCATCCCCAAACAACGCTAACCTTCCCCTTCATCCGAATCGCTTGCGGCGAGGAGCTTTACGCACACATTTACATTGCTTTCTACTGCTTTCTGTCTTCCATTTTTCTCTACTGTTGCTGTCGTTTGTTGTTGTTGGCTACATTATTTCCCTTCGTCTTCATCTGTTTAGTCTTTACTGTTTTACAATCTCTGCACATTACGCTTTGAATCTTGCTTAATAGAAGAACCATTTACAACTTTGCAAGCTTTGATTTCGCTTTCTGTCTTTCGTTGCTTTCGTTTAAATACTGTCAATCATGCTTAATCAATCTAATCGTTCGACTTCCATATCATCCATGAGTAACTAATCACTCAAGGGTCTGCTAATGATGAATCTATAGGTAGAAATACGTGAATTCAGCATGTAGGATAACTTCGAATGCATTGAATGTATGTGTACTTCATCCCACGGGCAATTTCGATTGGCCATCCATTTTGTCCAAAGAGCTCCTAACCTCCGGAAGGAGTAAGAGTTCAGAGTCGTCCATTCATGCTAGCCTTTCATGGTAGCCAGAAAATGACCTAGGATAGGCGTTTTCCTAGCACAATTCATTAACTTGCTTATATAAATAGATGCTTAAGTCTTACTTGGATATGAGTGAACTAAGGGATCTAATGCATGTAATCGAGAGATGCATGAGAATGAGTTAAATTGATGCATGATAAGTTGAGCTACTGCTGAGTAATCGTATGAAAAAGCCTATAGAGGAGTCGTTAGTTGACCTTGTTTCCCCATCTCACCCTTAAAACGTTGCTAAATTAATTGCTATACAATTGCTGTCTCCGTAATTCCTTAAGTCAGTTTTTGCCTTAGCCATTTTTCCAGTCTTTTACTTTTGCGACTTTATTGCTATACAATTGCTTTCTCCGCAATTCTTTTTCCTCTACATTCAAGTTCAACTCTCTACTTGCTTTCGTTTATGCTTGCACATCTCGTATCTTCTTCATTAGTTGGGCACATTAATCTTCAATTCACCCCATTTAAACCACCCTTTCTAATTTAGCATCTCACTTCGTTAGTAACTAAGAATAAATCTCTGTGGGAAATCGAATGAAAAAAATACTTATTACTTGCTACAAGACCATGTATGCTTGCATGTTCTGAGTGCTCTCACATTGCATTTTTATTTACACACTGAGCACGCAACAAGCGCCTCGGGAGGATTTTCTAAACAACATGCTTTTCTATTTTTTTTAGTTTAGGCTTAATAGCTTTTGCTAACTCGATTAATCAATCACTAACTCTCATTCAACAAGCTGCCCTAGGGGTGCCTTTCGGGGTGACAACAAGAATTAATGCAACATGCGATTAATCTAAGCCTACAGAGTCTAAGAAGAGGTTGCTAAGTGCTCCATAGATGCGAGGGAGCAACATAAATTTTTAAAATTTTTGACATGGAGATAAATGCAAAACTACCTCATGCAAACCTGGATAAGCAAATGTCAAGATTCTAAAAACATTTCCTAGATCATCATAATCATAAAGCATATAAACAGAGTCCCAAGCACTTCAAATTCTAAATTACACTGCTCAACAAACTGCACATGAAAATCCATAACATCCACCCCCAACCTCAGAAGATAGCATTGTCCTCAATGCTTCTAATCAGATGCACAAAATTAAAAAGGAAGGAAAACGACACTTCCCTGATCTTTGCGAGGTTGACGAGGGACAAGAGGCGACGCTTCCTTACTAAAGCCCAATTTTCTCAACTTCGCCTCTTTCTCCTAAAAAAAACAGCAAGCAAATAAACTAAATTAAACTACGAAACATAAACAAAACAACAAAACTAAATACTGAAAAACAGTTCAACACTCGGGTGCCTCCGAGAAGCACATAATTTTTAAAGTCGTTTGCTCGACTGAATTCTCCCAACGAACTCAACCATGATCTGACAGCGCGGGGGACGTTCCAATCATTTCCTCGTCCACGCTGACCCTGCAAACATCATTCAAAAGCATTTTTTCTCTTCGTGCTTTGAGCACGTGAACATCATCATTATTAGTTCCATAAAAAACAGCATCATCATCATTCAAATTCAAATCGTTTTTCTTCATAGAAACATAAGAATTGTCCCTCAAGCTCGAGGTCAAATTCTTATCCTTCACACAGTCCACAAATTTTGCATTTTCATTCTCATCATACACAGAAGATTTCGATGCATTCATAAAAAATTCATTCACCATTCCATCAAATTCTACAGACAAGGCACCCCTATCAACATTAATCTTGACCTTAGCGGTCTTCATAAATGGGCGTCTTAGTAAGATAGAAGAGGAAACATGCGATGAATTTTTGTTCATATCTAGCACGTAGAAATCACATGGAAACAACAAATCTTTCACCTTAAGTAAAATGTCCTCAATTTTCCCTAACGGTTGCACATAAGATCGATCGGCTAGATGGACAACTACATTAGTCTCAATTAAATTGCACAATTCAAGTTCTTTAAACACAGCAAAAGACATCACATTAATTGAGGCACCGAGATCTAGCATGGCATTTTCAATCAATTTAGTACGAATAGTGCATGAGATAGTGAACATACCAGGATCAACGCACTTTGGTGGAAGCATACCTTGGAAAATTGCAGAGACAGTTTCTTTCTTTTTCTCATCGTTCTTTCTCGATGTTCTTTTACCCGTGCACCAACTCTTGAGGAACTTGACATATTTCAGAATTTGTTTCACGGCCTCCAAGAGTGGGATGTTCACCGTCACCTTCTGGAAGGTTTTGAGGACCTCATCATCTTCATTCACAGTAATAGGCTTCGCAAGCCTACTCGAGAAGGGTGCTATGGGAACATTCTCCTGCACGTCTTTCTTCAGTTCTTCATTTTTTTCAACATTTTCATTCTCAAGATGGATCGGGGAGTATGCAATCGGTTTCCCCTTTTTCTCTAAATCGGGAGTCATCAAACGGCTTGGGAAATGAGCCTTGGGCTTGTAATCTTTCAAGTTCGAGGGTGGATCCAACCGAACTCCCTTTCCTCTTGACTCAAGATCCTCAATCTTTTCCTCACCCTTGCTTTCCTCCTTCTCCACAACAATGGTGTTTGAAGAAATTTCTCTCCCACTTCGTAAATTGATAGCACATACCTGCTCACAGGAATTCATTCTCGCGTGTGAGGGTAGCATCCAAGGATTCTCATTGAACTCGAGGGAATATCCCTTCCACTCTTAAGAGCAATAACGTTTAGGCGTTCTACTGCCTGAGTTTCCACCTTACACAACCTATCTTTAATCTCAGTAATTCTCTCGCCCAGAGACGAAATTTGCGCTCTAGTTTCTTCGCGATGCATGTTGCGTGCTCAATGTGTTAATAAAAATGATAAATAAGAGAGAGAGAGCACTCAGAACATGCAAGCATACATGATCTTATAGCAAGTAGTAAGTATATTTCATTCGTTTTCCCACAGAGACTTGTTTTTAGTTATTCTCGAAGTGTTTTTGTTAAGAAAGATGGGGTGGATTTGAGGGGGTAAAATTGGTTTTTAATTACCTAAGTTTTGCTGAATGTGTAAAGAAATATAACATAAATGAATGGAAGTTGAAATTAGACTCAAAGGACAAGAGATGGAACTGATAAACAAAGGAGAAAGCAGCTAACAGAATAACAACTTAGCAGGAATTGCGAGGACCGCAATGTTTCCGCAATTAAACAGCAGCGAAAGTGTGTAGATGGGTGAATTAAGGGCTACTAATGACTATCCTATAGGCAGTTTATTACGATTATCAAGCTTTGGATCAACTCTCTATACATCAAACTCACTCTATCTCAAGTATCGTCCGATTCCATGCATTAGAGTCTTAAGTTTACTCGACTTCAAAGTAAGGTCTCAAGCATCTTATTTAAGCAGGAGTGTTTAGTTTGTACTAGGGAAACGCCTACTCCTAGGCCGTTTCCTGATTACCATGAAAGGCTAGCATGATTATATGACTCTGAACTCTTACTCCTTCCAGAGGTTAGGAGTTCTTTGGACAAAATGGATGGCCAATCGAAATTGCCCGTGGGATGAAGCTTACATACAATCAATGTTCGAGTGTTAAACTGCCTACTTGATTCACGTTTTTTAGCCTATAGTTCTGTCATTAGCATGCCCCTAAGTGATTTAGCTACTCATGGATATATAGAGAACAGAAATGGTAGATAAGATAGACATGCTTAGAAGGGCAATGTGCTTAAAACAGTAAGCCAAACCCGTAGCAGAAGATGGGAAATGAGAAATGCAGAAATGAACTTTGATTACTGAAATTGTTTGTTGAACAGATAAAAGCTGTAAAGTAAATAGCAACAAGACAGGAAGCAACGAAATAAACTAATCTAGCTACTTAGGAAAAGAACAGCACGAAGCAGAATGTAAAACAGAAGAGAAAGACAGAAAAACAGTAAGGAGTTGCTGGAAAGCTTCGTGGCAGTCGCCTCGAATGAAGGGGATGAAAGATCAGCCTTGCTTGGATGAATCCAATCGAGAGAGAAGAAGAATCTTCTCTCCTTCCTATCAGATTATCGATTCCAACAGCTGAGACTCTCACTCCAACAGACGGCAAAGGAAAATAGATGGAAATGGTGGACTGCGAGAAGACTTCTGCGCTTCGAGTGATCATTGAACCTCCGACTTTGACCCCCTTTTATAGTAGTTTGCAGGTGCGTTTGGGCCAAGGAGAACCATCAATCTTCAACGTCATATATCAGAATGGATGGAGGAGAAAGAACGAATCCCTGAAAAGTCGGATCTAAACAGAAAAAGATCAGCCAACTTACGGTTTTAACTTGAATAATTGCGGTCACCGCAATGTTTTCGCAATTCATTTGCAATGCTCATTTTTTCATTCTTTTCCTTCGGTTTTCAACCCTTTTTCTACCTATTGTGCATAAGTCCTAAATTAGCTACCTTCTTCTAATTCTCATATTAAAGCATAAGTTTAGGCTAAATGCTATCAAAAACACCTAAAAGTGTACATCTTCCTAAGCTAAATGGGTCCTAAATAAGTCACTTTCAGAGACTTAACACACCCCCAAACTTAAGGCTTTGCTTGTCCTCAAGCATACTAAGGACTTACTTAGGCTGCTTTTTTATCTTCTTTAACTACTTACCGACTCCCCTATATCCCTATCTCTAGCAGTGCTGTCCTGTGACACACTTCTAAGTTTAGAATTAACCTCTTATCAAGCTTCTTCTGACTTCACCTGCCTACTATACCTGCTGGTTTTGTTAACCCCCTACTACTGATCTAGCTACTTTTATGATGTCATGCCCCTATCCCTCGGGTTTCAAATTCTACCAAGCTTTACTCCAGACTCAGTACATGCTTCTAGCTTATTTTTACTGTGTCTAGGATTCCTTAGAGTCATGCCAGTCTTAGTATAAACAGTGACAGTAGTACTTTTAGAGAACAACCTAAACCCTGGCATCACTACATTGGATATACATTCATCTCCCTAGACAAACCTAAAAGCTACAACCTTGTGCTTAGCTCATTAAGGATCAGAGTTCTTTTTACATAGGACATCTAAGCCACAAGATTATAACTCCCAAGCATACATTCTTCTTCCCTATTTCTCCCTTTTTCCTTTTTTACTTAGGTGGAGTCTCCCCTTGGTTTGCCTTTTGATGCAATGCCACTTGTGGTTTACACACTTGGCACTGATTACTCAGCAACTTGAGAAAGACTCCCCTCTTTATTCTATTTTTCAATTTTTCTATTTATCACAAAAATTTTTTTTTTAGGAGAAGAAGAATGCTTATGTCCTAAGGAAGAGAGGAATGTTCCTAGGCCTAGGGTGGCCTCCCCCAAACTTCAACTACTCATTGTCCCCAATGAGTGTCTGAGGTGGCACACCCCCAAACTTTCCTAGAAGCATCTAGTCCAAAGTAAAACAAAGAGAATTTAAAAATCCTAGGCATAGGCAAAACATTCTAAAAGCAACTATCCCAGCAGCAGAAAATTTGAACATAACAGAAAGTCTTAAGGACTTATGGTTTATGCATGCTGAGCACTATTCAGAGGCAAATTTAAACTATCAAAGGGTATCCTATGACACTCATCCAGCATGCTTCAAGATCAGCTATATAAGGTAGTCATGCTAGCAGCAAAAGATAGAATTTAACAGATCACAGCCTAACTAAACAGACAGTCCAAAACATGCAATCAGTCACAAAAATTGCGGGAACCGCAATTATTTCTCAATTCAATCCGGGCAGATTTAACATTGATTCAGGCCCCTAGCATGCTTTTTCCTGTTACTCATGCATCCTAAAAATAAAACTAAACTATCCTACCTATTCAGCTAACATCTGACTAGACTAAGCAAAAGAAAAAACATAAAACTAAACATTAAAAACAGATCAAAAGTGGATCCCAAAACAGCATAATATACATGATCCTATCAGAAAACAGAAAAATTGTTTTTTGTTTCTTAAGGGAATAGCAATACTCCCTTTTGTGCACTTCAAACCAGCACTCAATTCTCATCATCCTCATCTGGTTGCCTTGGTCGTGGGGGCACCCATGGAGTTAGGAGGTTGGTGGGGAAGTCCGGGAAGATGCATCCCAACTGGTCTGCAACTTCTTTGTCCCTCGCCTGCGCATAGTTGGCCCATTGAGCCAATCTTCTCTGCAAGTCCATTAAGCAGGCCATGGATAGGGACTGCTCAGCAGCCAGCCTATCCAACTCAAACTCCATATTCCCCTTTCTTCTCAGCCTCAGGTTCGCAGGCAGCTCCAAATGGCCTGTGTACGGCATCTGCTGCTCCAAGCGCTCGGTGGGAACTCCTGCAAGCAAACACAATTTGGTTATAGTGTTGGGGAAAAATAATGGCCCCTTACCTTTTCTGGCGCATTCAGCAATGGCAGCTGACATGATCTCCCCCACATTGACCGTGAGACCGCGCATGATAGCATAAACCAGCAGTGATCTACTCTGGTTAATTGTCGTCTCGTGGGTCACCGGGGACAGCTTTCTCCTCACAAAGGCAAACCACACAGCCGCCTTTGCTGTCAGATTGGCACTCATTAAGGTGTGCCTCCCATTGCGTGAGACAGTCCACGCTGCTTCAGGCTGGCCAATTGTGCGAATGGCCTCTTCCAGCACGGCCTCAGTCGGCTCATCAACTATCCGTGCATAATCTGTGTGCGCTTGGCCCTTGAGACCAAAGGCTTCATTGATGGCCTTGGCTGAGAAATCAACTTCCACCCCTCTGACCACAGATAGGCCATCCTCAGGGCTGAGCACATTGGCGTAGAAATCGTACACCATGCTCGTGTAGGCTGGGTTAGGCGGTCTGCAGAATTCCTCCCAGCCATGGTTGATCACTCCTGCGCGCAAGAACTGCGGCAGGTCAGCGAGTCGGTCGAGGAATCCCTTCTCGTGCAACAGGTCCCTCTTCCTTAGCTCAACACCCCTGGATTCCGCATCAGATGAGACATACCTCGCTGATGGAGGTTCGTCTTCAGGGTAGAGTTTAGCCTTCCCCTTATCTGCTGGTTTGGATGATGCAGCAGCCTCCACCTTGAGGCGTTTGAGCGAAGGCTCAGCACTCTCCTTGTCCGTCGATGGCACCTTCTTGGCCTTCTTTTTCTTTAACTTCTTGGCCTTGTCAATTCTGGCCTTCTTCTGCTTCTTGAGCCTGGCCTTGATGTTGAGTTGTGGGAAGCATGCCCCCAACGTTTCTTCCATAGAATCGTCCTGCTGTGCAGGCTCGGCAGGGCTGTCTTTCCTCATAGGAGAGAAGACTTCTTCTTCCCCAGCATCTCCACTGCCTTGCGTAGACTCCTGATAATCCCCATAAGGGAATTCAGGATCAGGCCGTGGAGAATTGTGCTCTGCTGATGGTGTCTGCGCAGAACTCAGTGGCGAAGATGGCAGCTCAGGGCTCTGCGCTGCTGCAGGCGTCGGATCAGAACTTTGAGGTGCTGGAGACAACTCGGCGCTCTGTGCAGGCGGTGACGACTCTGCGCTTGGCACTGGTTCAGATGGGAGAGGGCTGCGCGCAGGTGACGCAGACGGCGACGAACCTTCTTTGGCTGACTCGTGGGAAGCACGATCAGTTTCGTGACTCTCCACAGAGGGAGTCTTGGCTGTGCTTGGTTCGGCGGCTGTCTTGACGCTCCACCGACGTTTCTTGGGCGTGCCCATTGGCTCAGATGGCTCAGCAGGGATCTCAGTGACCACCCTCCACTTCTTCCTACGAATAGGGAGCTTGGGGAGAGGACCGGTGCGAACGGCACCATCGTCTGCAAGGGCGAGAAGCGCTTCCCTCGCAGCCGCTTCAGCTGCGTCATCAGCCTTCTTCTTGGCTGCGGATCGTTCAGCACGTGTGGCCACCATTGCCGATTCTTGAAGATCTTGGGAGAAGAATCAAAGATGGAGAGAATCGCTGAATTCTTGGAGAGCAAAGAGAGAGATAATCGTAACGATCGAGCGGCTTCCAACGGATATAAAGGCAACGGATAAAATCCCAACGGCTCTTTTTGCGGATCCAGCAATTTTAGCGCAATTCCAGGGATATTATTTCATTGAAATCTCCAACTTTGCCCGTCCGTATCTTTTATTTGGCTCAACCGTTTCTTGATTTTTAAAGTGGGATTTACTCTCCTTGATCCCCTCTTTCGAATCCTTGCAAAAACAAACAAAACAAACATTAAATACGCAATTAAAATTACACCACAAAACATACAAATGATAACCGGAAAAACTGAAAAAATAAACTAAGGCATTGGCCTTGACTAAACGAGCACAGTAACCACTCGTTCTCTCTCGTTCTTTTTGTCACGCTTCAGTCAAGAGGAAGGCCGAGAGAGTCTTCACATCTCCTTCCTCATAGTAGTGCTTCAATCTAGCACCATTGACCATAAATGGCTGACCTTGCTGCAAGTTCTTTATCTCTATTGCACCATGAACAAAGACATTAGTAACAACAAATGGACCCGACCATCTAGACTTTAGTTTGCCTGGAAATAACTTTAATCGTGAGTTAAATAAGAGTACAAGTTGGCCTTTCCTAAAGTCTTTGATCCTGAGTCTACTGTCGTGCCATATTTTGGTCTTTTCTTTATACATTTTGGCATTCTCATAGGCCATATGCCTAAGCTCATCAAGTTCATGTAGCTGCAAAGATCTCAATGTCCCCGCATCCTTTACACAAAAATTCAATTCTTTCATGGCCCAAAATGCCTTGTTTTCTAACTCAAGTGGCAAGTGGCAAGCCTTGCCATACACCAACCTATAGGGAGACATGCCTAGGGGTGTCTTATATGCTGTTCTATAAGCCCAAAGTGCATCCTCAAGCTTAAATGACCAGTCTTTCCTATTAGGTTTGACTACCTTCTCTAAGATGTTTTTTATCTCCCTATTGGAAATTTCAGCTTGTCCATTTGAGTGTGGGTGATAGGGAGTAGCTACCCTATGTCTAATGTTATATTTAGCCAATATCTTTTCCATAGCCTTATTAATGAAATGTGACCCCTCATCACTAATGATAGCACGAGGAGTCCCAAATCTAGTGAAAATGTGCCTATGCAAGAAGTTAGTGACTGTTTTAGCATCATTATTAGGACATGCTTTGGCTTCTACCCACTTGGACACGTAGTCTACTGCTACTAAAATGTACAGGTTACCTGATGATGGAGGGAATGGTCCCATGAAATCAATGCCCCACACATCAAAGAGCTCCAACTCTAAAATGTAGGTGAGGGGCATCTCATCCTTGCGACTGAGGTTACCTGTCCTTTGGCATTCGTCACAGCTGTGGGCGTAGTTGTGGGCATCCTTGAAGATTGTTGGCCAATAGTAGCCACTCTGAAATACCTTCGCAGCTGTTCTTTGACCACCAAAGTGTTCACCGTAAGGAGATGAGTGACAGTGCTGCAGCACAGACTTCGCTTCAGCAGCTGAAACACACTTCCTTAACAAGCCATCAGCACAGGTTCTGTAAAGTGTGGGGTCATCCCAGATGAATTTCCTTGCTTCATGAAGGAACCTCTTCTTCTCTTGTCCTCCCTTGAACACTGGCAATACCTGTGATGCACGGAAGTTAGCAATGTCAGCAAACCAAGGTTCCTCATCGTTATCACGATGAGCCAAAGCAAAGACATGTTCATCTATAAAAGCATCTGAAATTGCGGTCTCCGCAATTTTTTCGCAATTGTGCTGCAATCGAGACAGGTGATCTGCAACCACGTTCTCACATCCCTTCTTGTCCCGAATGTCCAAATCGAATTCCTGCAGCAATAACACCCATCTAATCAATCTAGGCTTAGCATCAGCCTTTCTCATAAGATATTTTAAAGCAGAATGGTCAGTATATACAATGGTCCTAGTGCCTACAATATAGTTTCTGAATTTTTCACAAGCAAATACTACAGCAAGCATCTCTTTCTCTGTAGTTGTATAATTACATTGAGCCTCATTCAAGGTCTTGCTAGCATAATAGACAGGGTGTGTGAGCTTGTCAATCTTCTGTCCTAACATGACTCCTACAGCATAGTCACTGGCATCACATAGCATCTCAAATGGGAGATCCCAATTTGGTCCTACTATGATTGGTGCTGTGACCAATGCTTCCTTAAGGGTTTTCCAAGCTACTACACATTCTTTAGAGAAGATAAATGGTCTATTTAGCTCTAGAAGCTCGCACAGGGGCTTGGCTATCTTAGAAAAGTCCTTAATGAACCTTCTGTAGAAACCAGCATGCCCTAAGAAGCTTCTAATGGCTTTGACGTTCTGGGGCTCTACCAACTTCTCTATGACCTCTATTTTTGCCCTATCCACTTCTACACCTGCCCTTGACACTCTATGTCCTAAGACAATCCCTTCATCTACCATAAAATGGCACTTTTCCCAATTTAGGACTAGGTTGGTCTCTTCACACCTAGCCAGGACTTGTCCTAGGTTCTCTAGACAGGTTTTAAATGAGTCCCCAAAGACTGAGAAGTCATCCATGAATATTTCTATCATGGACTCGTCCAACTCAGAGAAGATTGCCATCATGCACCTTTGGAAAGTTGCCGGTGCATTGCATAAGCCAAAAGGCATTCTGCGGAAGGCAAACGTTCCAAAAGGGCAAGTGAAGGTAGTCTTCTCTTGATCCTTAGGGTCTATAGTAATTTGATTATAGCCCGAGTAGCCATCTAGAAAACAGTAGTAGGCTCTACCAGCTATTCTGTCTAGCATCTGGTCAATAAACGGTATAGGGAAATGGTCTTTTTTAGTTTCTTTATTTAATTTTCTGTAATCCATACATACCCTCCACCCTGTGACAGTCCTTGTTGGAATCAGTTCGTTGTTCTCATTGACTACCACAGTTATTCCCCCCTTTTTAGGTACACATTGAATGGGGCTAACCCATTGGCTACTAGCTATGGGGAAAATCACTCCTGCATCTAACCACTTTATTATTTCTTTTTTCACTACCTCTTTCATAGAGGGGTTTAACCTACGCTGGTGATCTACCTTAGGTGTGTGCTCTTCCTCTAATATAATTTTGTGCATGCAATAAGAAGGGCTAATGCCTCGAATATCAGCAATAGTCCATGCTATAGCCTTCCTATGTTGCTTAAGCAGTAAAATTAAATCAACCTCATGCTGTTCACTTAGCTTAGAAGAAATAATTACAGGCAGCGTGTCATTATCTCCTAAATATGCACATTTGAGGTGAGTAGGTAGTGGTTTCAGTTCTAAAAGAGGTGGATGCTCAATGGAGGGCTTTAACGGATTTACAGTTCTATCAGTTAAATCTATATTCATACATACATGCTGTGGTTTATCTACAGGCATATTCATTATGTCAGATACATTTAAGTCAGCTACATCTACTTGTACATATTCACTAGCATGCTTGGTTAACAGTACATGCTCTAATTGTTCTTCCATCAGTGAGTCAACAATATCCATGCTAGCACAGGATTCAAGGTCAGAGGGATACTTTAAAGCTTTATAAACACTAAATTTTACCTCTTCATCATGAACCCTCATAGTTAACTCACCTTTTTGCACATCTATTAGTGCCCTACCTGTGGCTAGAAATGGTCTACCTAGCAGGATGGGTACCTCCTTGTCTGCCTCATAGTCCAGGACAATGAAATCTGCAAGGAAAATGAATTTGTCAACTTTAACTAGAATATCCTCAATCTTACCTTCTGGATATGCGATGGATCTGTCTGCTAGTTGTAAAGTGACAGTAGTTGGACGTGCTTCTCCTATTCCCAACTGGCGGAATAGGGACAGGGGCATGAGATTTATGCTGGCGCCCAGGTCACAAAGCGCTCTGCCCACGTGCTTGCCTCCAAGTTCTACAGGTAAGGTGAAGGAACCAGGATCCTTCTCCTTCTTGGGCAGCTTGTTCTGGAGGATGGCACTGCACTCCTCGGTGAGGTTTACTGTTTCAAACTCACCAATTATTTTTTTGTTAGTAATAATGTCCTTCAAAAACTTTACATATGAAGGCATAGACTGTAAAACCTCTACAAAAGGAATGTTCACATGCACTTGCTTAAGTATTTCTAAGAATTTATTAAAATGAACTTCCTGTTCCTGCTTCTTCTTAAGTCTTCGAGGGTATGGAGGTGGTGGCACATAAGCAGGCACGTCAGGGCGCCTTAGGATAGGTGGAGGCCTTGGAATTTCTTCTATGTCCTCAACAATTGGCTCTAGCCTGGCTCCTGATGTGCTAGTTGGTGGTGGACCTTGGTTTGGCAGAGACTCCAGTGGAGCACTAGACTCAGTGTTCTCTACTCTCTTTGGTGTGTCTTTTGTGTTGCTCACCAATGGTCTTCCACTCCTAAGTTCAATGGCTTGAACTTGTTCTTTGCCATCTCTCCTTGGTACCTCGGTATCAGCAGGGAGTCTACCTTGGGGCCTACTTTTAAGTTCATTGGCTAATTGGCCTATTTGGTTCTCTAGGCTCCTAAGAGTAGCTTGCTGGCTCTGAAGAGTAGCGTCATTCTTAGCAATATATTCCTTGAGTAGGTTTTCTACAGAAGATCCTACAGGTTGATTGTATGGTTTTTGGTACATTGACTGGTTATGTTGGGGAGTGAAACCAGGTGTTCCACTCGGTCTAGGTTGGTTAGGATTTTGGTTAGTGTTCTGTTGGCCACCCCATGACAGGTTAGGGTGGTTTCTCCAGCCAGGATTGTAAGTTTGTGAGTAGGGGTTGTTCCTTGGCTGCTGCTGACTTCCTACATAGCAGACCGAGGATGGATTCCCAGGGCAATATTCATAAGGGTGCCCTTCCCCACAGAATCCACAGATTGGTGCCTCGCCTTGACTTGGTTGGGTGCCCATTGACATGGCTGTGGCGGTATTGGCACTGGTTTGGAGATTGGCCTGAGCCATTTGCTTAACTAAGTTGGTCAGGGCATTTATTTGGGTGCTCATGGCGCTTAGAGCATCCTTGTCTTGGGCTCTAGTTGGCTCTACAGGATCGTCTGACCATCTACAATGAGAGGTTGAGATCTTCTCCAAGATCTCATAAGCTTCGTTGTAACTCTTGGACAACATGGAACCTCCAGCAGATGAATTTAAGACTTGTCTGGTGCTGGGGTTGCATCCTTTAAAGAAAACTTCTATTTGGATACACCATGGAATGCCATGGTGTGGACATTTAATGAGAAGGTCTTTGAATCTTGTCCAAGCTTCGTGAAGAGACTCACTTGGAGCTTGTTTGAATTTTATGATATCATCACGAAAGGTCGAATTCCTATCAGGTGGGAAGTATTTGACTAGGAATTTTTCTGCTAAATCTGTCCAATTGCGGACAGATCCAGAGGGTAATGAGTTCAACCATGTTTTAGCTTTGTCCCTCAAAGAGT
The DNA here is from genome assembly GCA_028017165.1 of Herpetospermum pedunculosum. Lineage (NCBI taxonomy): Eukaryota > Viridiplantae > Streptophyta > Magnoliopsida > Cucurbitales > Cucurbitaceae > Herpetospermum > Herpetospermum pedunculosum. The sequence goes on from CM051522.1 coordinate 39,130,052, forward strand.
AAGGGAACAAGTACAGCCTTAAAGCTTCTTGGGATACTCCAGGGATGATAAAGGTATCACTGACTCCTAAGAAGTTCCTAAGATGGTTGTGGGGATCCTCATTTTCTATTCCAAAGAATTGTCCCACAGTGGACAACATTTGGAACATCACTGGCTTTAACTCGAATGAGTGGGCAGTGATTTCAGGACGGATTATGCTGGGGTTCAGCTCCCCAGGCATAGGTACTAGATATGAAAGAATGGCACTATTCTTGTCATTCGCTATTTCAATGGGATTGCGAGTGACAGGCACCAGGTTTTGATTTACTCCAGCCATTTCTTCTTGAGGTAATTGCGGAGGAATTGTAGTCTCTGCAATGATTGGAGGTAAAAGGGTTTGTTTAAAGAGACGTTTCTTGGCTCTATTCCTAGCTCTAAGTAATCTCTCGGGCTCAGGGTTGAACTCTAGATCACTACTTGGAGTCTCATTCATAAACTACCCTAAATGGTACCTGAAAAAGAAATGAAAATGGATCAAATTCAATGGAAAATACTTTGATGTTTCAAACTTAACAAACTTCGTTTTTACTTAAAATAAGTCCCCGGCAGCGGCGCCAAAAACTTGTTGCGTGCTCAATGTGTTAATAAAAATGATAAATAAGAGAGAGAGAGCACTCAGAACATGCAAGCATACATGATCTTATAGCAAGTAGTAAGTATATTTCATTCGTTTTCCCACAGAGACTTGTTTTTAGTTATTCTCGAAGTGTTTTTGTTAAGAAAGATGGGGTGGATTTGAGGGGGTAAAATTGGTTTTTAATTACCTAAGTTTTGCTGAATGTGTAAAGAAATATAACATAAATGAATGGAAGTTGAAATTAGACTCAAAGGACAAGAGATGGAACTGATAAACAAAGGAGAAAGCAGCTAACAGAATAACAACTTAGCAGGAATTGCGAGGACCGCAATGTTTCCGCAATTAAACAGCAGCGAAAGTGTGTAGATGGGTGAATTAAGGGCTACTAATGACTATCCTATAGGCAGTTTATTACGATTATCAAGCTTTGGATCAACTCTCTATACATCAAACTCACTCTATCTCAAGTATCGTCCGATTCCATGCATTAGAGTCTTAAGTTTACTCGACTTCAAAGTAAGGTCTCAAGCATCTTATTTAAGCAGGAGTGTTTAGTTTGTACTAGGGAAATGCCTATTCCTAGGCCGTTTCCTGATTACCATGAAAGGCTAGCATGATTATATGACTCTGAACTCTTACTCCTTCCAGAGGTTAGGAGTTCTTTGGACAAAATGGATGGCCAATCGAAATTGCCCGTGGAATGAAGCTTACATACAATCAATGTTCGAGTGTTAAACTGCCTACTTGATTCACGTTTTTTAGCCTATAGTTCTGTCATTAGCATGCCCCTAAGTGATTTAGCTACTCATGGATATATAGAGAACAGAAATGGTAGATAAGATAGACATGCTTAGAAGGGCAATGTGCTTAAAACAGTAAGCCAAACCCGTAGCAGAAGATGGGAAATGAGAAATGCAGAAATGAACTTTGATTACTGAAATTGTTTGTTGAACAGATAAAAGCTGTAAAGTAAATAGCAACAAGACAGGAAGCAACGAAATAAACTAATCTAGCTACTTAGGAAAAGAACAGCACGAAGCAGAATGTAAAACAGAAGAGAAAGACAGAAAAACAGTAAGGAGTTGCTGGAAAGCTTCGTGGCAGTCGCCTCGAATGAAGGGGATGAAAGATCAGCCTTGCTTGGATGAATCCAATCGAGAGAGAAGAAGAATCTTCTCTCCTTCCTATCAGATTATCGATTCCAACAGCTGAGACTCTCACTCCAACAGACGGCAAAGGAAAATAGATGGAAATGGTGGACTGCGAGAAGACTTCTGCGCTTCGAGTGATCATTGAACCTCCGACTTTGACCCCCTTTTATAGTAGTTTGCAGGTGCGTTTGGGCCAAGGAGAACCATCAATCTTCAACGTCATATATCAGAATGGATGGAGGAGAAAGAACGAATCCCTGAAAAGTCGGATCTAAACAGAAAAAGATCAGCCAACTTACGGTTTTAACTTGAATAATTGCGGTCACCGCAATGTTTTCGCAATTCATTTGCAATGCTCATTTTTTCATTCTTTTCCTTCGGTTTTCAACCCTTTTTCTACCTATTGTGCATAAGTCCTAAATTAGCTACCTTCTTCTAATTCTCATATTAAAGCATAGGTTTAGGCTAAATGCTATCAAAAACACCTAAAAGTGTACATCTTCCTAAGCTAAATGGGTCCTAAATAAGTCACTTTCAGAGACTTAACAATGCACCATGCTCATTTCCATGAAAGATTTGAACATTCCCTCAAGGGATTTACCTGAAATAGAAGAACGAGCCTGTGGTGAGTTTTCTTGCAGTTTAAGGACAACGCTACATACCTTAGACACTTGGTCTCTGAGCTCCTTGATTTCGCTTGAGAGGCGGGTTTGCTCGTGTTTTCCACTTCCATACTGCTGAATGTTCTGAGCCATATTTGAAATCAAAAGCCTAGCTTCCGCTGGGGTTTTGTCATTCAACGTCCCTCCACTAGTTGCATCAAGCATTCGACTATCATGCGGGCGCAAGCCTTCATAGAAAAAACGAATAAGATCAGCCTCTGATATCTGATGGTGGGGGAAGCTTTCACACATCTGGGTATACCGCTCCCAGCATTCATGAAAGATCTCCCCTTCCTTTTGGGCAATCGCGTAGATCTGTTTCCTTAGAAATGTGGCTTTCGTGGCGGGAAAATACTTTTCTAAAAACAGGCCTTTCAACCCGTTCCATGTAGAGATAGTCCCCGAGGGTAAGTAATACACTTAATTCTTCGCCTTATCCTTCAAGGTAAAGGGGAATGCCCTTAAATTCAGCTGCTCCTCCGTGACTTCACTTGACTTCATCGCAGAGCACACCATTTGGAATTCTTTAAGGTGCTTGATAGGATCTTCATCTGTTTCACCATGAAAAGAATGAAGTAAGTTAATCAAACTTGCTTTTAGCTCAAAACTACCTGTTGTCGCCGGATATGATATACACAACGGTTGGCGGTTCAAGCCAAGTGTCGCCAACTGTCTTAGCATTTTCTGAATCTCATCGTTCCTCGCCAAGACTTCCATTTCTTCCGAATGTAACCTGGACTCTAAAAATCTTGGAAGAGAGGATCGTTATCCAATTAAAGAAAAACACACAAAATTCACTAAAAGAATTTTTTGAAAACAATCAATCAACCTAAATCCAAAACAAAAATTAATTTCATTTTTAGTTACTCTCCCCGGCAACGGCGCCAATTTTGGTGTTAGGGATTTTTGGAATATCCCACTAATTCTCAAGCTGTCGAAGCTTGACCAAAATGAATTTATAAACCTGTAGCCTTAAGCTTTGCAGCTAGCGGTAACAGGGTCGAACTACAGAGAGAGAATAAAAATTGAAATTAATTGTTCGAGGTGTAATTAAATTGTTTGGAAGATTGTCACAAAACGGGGAGCTTTTATCATGCAAATTTAGGTGTAAGCGCTAACGAAAAAATGCAATTGAGATTAAAAAGTGTTGGATTTGGGAGATTCGGGACTTTGCTAAGCATTATAATATCTATCATTTAATTCTAAGGTATGGCTATAATTGTTACATGCACGTGAACGGTTGCTCGACAACCCTAAAGCAACCGGCCTCATAATAATTAATTAGAATTTCGCAATCCTAACTAAACAATTTTCGCAATTAAATTAGAGTGATCAGCCCCAAATTAACCCAAACAGTCACTAGCACTTCACGACGAACGTTCGACCAAACACGCTAAATGCTAATTGACTACCCGACAACCCTAAAGTAATCAACATTCAATATGATTAATATGATGCTTCGATTTGTTCTACCATTCTGTGTTACTAAATCGACAAGGAGAGGCAAGGCATCGCTAGTCTATAACAATAGAACATGCTAGAAAACGAGATTGTCCGTCTAGAAATCTAACACATGCATAAATTAAGCAAGAACAGTAGATGCATAGCAACAATTAAGCCGAAACAGAGTTTAAAGATCAAACTATCAAAATATTACAAACTTAGCAAAAATCCCAAGATCGTTCCCAAATCCTACACGTTACCTTAGCCTTCCATGGAGAAATTGAATGCCAATGCTTCCATGGGGACCTTGGACATAATCCCAAGCTAAAGAGGAAAAAAAAGCTCAAAAAACGCCTAACAATGGCGGAAACCCAAGAGAGAATGGCGGAGAAGATAAAGAAAAATCGTCAAAATGGCCTATATAATCCGTCGGAGCGTCGAGACGCTGCGACCTAAGAATCTCAGCGCGCGCTGTCGCGATGGCGTCGAGACGCTAGGCCAGCGTCTCGACGCTGCCCCGATAATTTTCAGCGCGCGCGCCTCTTCGGAGCGTCTCGACGCCGGGAAACGTTGAGCAGCGTCTCGACACTTGCTCTTGGGTTTGGGGCTGGAAAATTGCCTTTGCATGGCAATTTTCTCCAAATCTTCATTGTTGAATTTTCCCTTTTCCAGATGCAATCCCAGAGTGCTAAAACAGCTTCCTAAGCCACGAAACGCGTCCAATGGACACCATGATAAATTAAACGATTAAGCACGACTTTTAGCAAGAGTTAGGGAGTGATATTTAGCTCCAAAATGGAGTTATCACATGTCAAGCTTAGAACTAAGCTTCACATTTTTAAGGACTAATGTTCACTTGTTTAGCGCGCATTTAAGAAGGAGGAGCGCCTCAGGAGGATTTTCTAAACAACATGCTTTTTGCTTTTTTTAATTTTTTATTTTAGGTTAAATAGCTTTGCTAACTCGATTAACCTATTATAAACTCTCATGTAACAAGCTTCCCTAGGGATGCCTTTCGGGGTGACAACAAGAATTCATGCAATATGCGGTCAATCTAAGCCTACAGACCCTAAGAAAAGTTGCTAAGTGCTCGATGGGTGTAAGGGAGCAACAGAAAAAAAATTTAATTTTTTTGAAATGGACCTAATTAGTGAAAACTACTTCATGCTAATCTAGATATGCAAATACGAAGATTCTAAAAATACTTCCTAGATTATCATAATCAGAAAGCATGCAGACAGAGTCCCAAACACTTCAAATTCAAAATTTACTCCTGCTCAACAACTGCACATGAATATCCAGACAACACTCTACAAAATCCACCCCCAACCTAAGAAGAAAACATTGTCCCCAATGCTTCTATCATCAGATGCAACTGTTGGGTTTTATGTCCTAAAACTCGTGGTTTGTAAACTGTTATGTTTGTAAATATTCTATTTAGAATAAAGAGTTATTAGTTTTATTTAGTAAAAGAGTTTACTAGAATAAAGTGAAACGTGTTTAGGTTAACATATACCAATGACCAACACCCATGGCTGAATATGAGTACTTTAGCCTCATGTATGACATGATTGTGGATCAGCCTCAAGTAGTCAGTGAAAATGGTCAATAGTATAGGGATAAGACTGGGTACCTTATCTTGGTAACACTATTGGATGCGACTCACTTTGTATTGTACAAAACGATGTGATCCGGATCGTTTCTCATGGAGATGTGCGAGTGAGGGCGTCCTGTGCAAAAAGTTTGCATAAGACCGAACCGCGAAATATGTCGCTCTCTCTTTATAACACCGTTTACTGATGAGACCGACATTTTCATTTGATGGCCTAGGTAACTCGATCTCAATCTTGAGCTCGCTATGAACTCCTGCTTATTCGAAAGTATGCTTTGACTTGCACGGATGAGAGTGGCCCATTAGCACCGACTCAATAAGCCTACCATCTTGGGAAAAGTCGAATAGGTAGCTGGGGACATAGTACAACAAGATTGAAGCTCACTCCTAACCCGCTCTTCAGGGTTAGTAGATAGGTTGTTCCCTTAATAGCTGACTCCGGGGCTTGAACAATGAGCGCTCACACTCTCATGAGATGAGAGGGTTAATTGAGTTGTTGGTTGGACCACAAATCTATTGTTCATTAGAGGTGTTAGTGGGCTTAAAAAACAAGACGTAATGCAGGGGTTAAACGGTTTAAATGACCCAACTGTGATTGCGAACAACCTGTGAAGGGTCGACTTGCCCATGACGGTTATATCAAGAGGACATAATATATCTATAGTGAAGAGAGTGCAGCCCTCGGACTATAGTGGAGTCTCCGGGGGTTTGACGAATGTTGAGATAGTTCAAATTCGGTTTGTGGAAGAATGATGGACATATTAAAATATGATTTAAATATGAGATTGGTCTAAAACATGAATAGGATTCATGTGCAAAAGTCGGTTTTCGGAAAATCGGGTTTAGCCATATTATTTAATTAATATTTGATATTGAATTAAATAATATTAATTAATTAAAAAGTTTAATTAATATATATATATTTTATTTATTAAATTGTTTAATAAATAAAAATCTTTATTATTATTTAAAATTAATTAAGTTCTAATTAATTTTTTAAAATAATATATATATATATATATATATATATATATATATATATATATATATATATATATGTCTTACATATATATGTTGGCTGTAGTGCTCTTTGGGGTAAATTAGAGAATGAAATGAGATTTCATTTTTTTTTCTCTTCATGGAGTCACTGCCTTCGGGCAAGTTTTTTGTTTAAAAAAAGTTCTTTTGAAGTTTTTTAAATTCACAAACCCTTCTCTTTCTTCTTCTTCTTTTCGTTCCTCTCTTTTCTCTTGTAACGGAGTCCCACAACTCCGTTGCTCGACGCTGAGGATAGCGGGACTACCTAGGGTGGTCCTCGGGGCGTTCGTGAGAAGAGGCCAGAAGAGTTCGTGACGAGGAACGGTCGACTGAACACGAAGAAAATTAGAACTTCAAGGGTATGTTTTCTAATTTCTTATTTTCGTCGTTTGAGCATGTTTTCTATTATGTTAAATTGATGAAATTAGAGTATCAACGATCCAAAGTCGCTTCCGCAGCGTAAAACGTTCCATCAATTGGTATCAGAGCGTTTTTTTATCAACTCAATTTGCATCAATTTAAGTTGGTGGGTATTTTAATTTAGAAATTTTTTCTGAATGGACGTCTAAAGTGAATATCGGTTTTGGCATTGTTTCTTTTTTAATTTCATTATTTGTAATTGCCTGAGAATGTATGGACTTTAATGTGTGCTGAAGAGTCTGTATTCTTTAGAGTCATTAGAGTCCATATAGGTTTCTTTGTGAAAGAAGCTTGAGTTTTGAGCTCGCCGAAATGTTCGGTGCAAGTTCAAACTCGTTCTAGGAGATACAAAGAGAAGCTCGAAGAGAAATTGACCGAAGGTTTCGGGGGAGCAAGCTTGTCCAAGGCGGTATGAAGAGTTCGAAGTCCGCTCAAGACTTAACTTGTTGTTCAAGCTTGCAATAAAATAGTTATTGCTTGGTTGATGCCAAAACCGGTCCACTTTATTGTGTTTAATAAATTATGCATTGCGAATGTATGTTTTAATTAAATTCCATGTTTGTATGTGCATATAGTATGCCATATAGATTTAAAATCCCACCGTAGGAAGCATGTTCCATGCATTGAAAATATGTTATAATATATAGTATGCATATAGTATGCATTGAAAAATGTTATAATGTATAGTATGCATATTTGGGAATTCATGAGTATTAATATAAGAGTTATATTAATTCATGAATTAGATGTTGTTAGTTTACTAGAATAATGAATATAAGTGTTATATTAATTATGAAATTAAAATTAAAACATAGGTTGCCCTAGTTTTATGCATATTGTATGTTATAAGTGTTATAATGTATATGATGCATGTTTAATTCATGAGTATTAATATAAGAGTTATATTAATTCATGAATTAGTTGTTGTTTGCTTATAGAATAATTGATATAAGTGTTATATTTATTATGAAATTAAACATCCAACTTTAGATGCATTTTGTATGTTATAAGTGTTATAATGTATAGGATGCATGCTTAATTCAGAGAATCGATATAAGTGTTATATTGATTATGAATTAGGAGTTGTATGTTTAAGAGCATAATCGATATAAGTGTTATATTGATTATGAAGTTAAATATTCAACTTGTCATGCCTTAGCGATGCATGTTTGAGAAGCATGTAGATGTTTGTTGTAGAAAGTCTAGTTTTTGCAAGCGTTGTAAAAATGACTTAGACTTTTAAAATCTATAACAAAGATGAGAGCATGTTCATTTAGGGTTAAATGTTTTGATCTGGTTCATTAGATGAATAGGTCGAAATCTCGTAAATGCTAAGGTTATGAGAAACTTACCCGGTGAAATCCTGTCTAAGGTTGGAGGATTTGAATTGACGGAACACCTCCTACCTGGGGACTATCCGGTACTTGAGTAAAGTTAACCCGACTTTATGAGCATGCGTGAGAGGTGTGAGGTTAGTAAAAGTGTTTAAAACCTAGACATCTAAGGTAAAATGTTTGCCTAGACTTAAGGTTTTATTTACTTAGCCGGATAAAACTTGAGTATTTACCCTTTACCGCCCACGATGCTTAGTAGAAGTGTTGAGAAGGAATATATGATGTATCCCTCTCCTGCTAAGCACTCCCTATAGTTCACAACGCTGCTACGCACTCCCTATAGTTCACAATGTGAGAATTTTGCAGGGCCTCTGATGTCAATAGGGCATCCCCCTTCTGATGGTGTTTGCAACTTTCAATAGCAAGGTGAATGGAGTAAGTATCTATAGTAAGTGGGAGAAGGAAGTACGCAGTACTTCCTACGGTCTCCTCCATTGGATTGAACCGTGAGATTCCCATGTTCCGCCTGCAAGGTGCCTGGTGATAGGATTTTTGAATGTCCTACAAATTTCGGGTTGTCGAAACCCGCCAAAATAATATTTATAATCCGAACTCACTAAGCTTTGCAGCTAGTGGCAACGGAGTCGATCCGCAGGGAGCAAGCTATAATCCTAACTTAATTAAATTGAATTTGCAATGAAGTAAAAACAATGGGAGGTTTTGTTTGGAAAATTACTAACATGCAAAAAATTGCGCTAACGGAAAATTAAAGAGGGAAATATGAAATTGACAAGTATGCTTAATTAGAAAGTATCAAGATTGCTCTATTGTATTTCAGTTCATCGATAAACATGAAAATTAGCCGAGATGCTCATGCACACGAAATGTTTGCTCGACACTAATACAAACACCCCGAATAATTAATTAGAAACAGACAATTCTAATTAAACATGCCTCTTAATCAATTCAAGGTGATTAGTCCTAAATTAATCAGAAAACAATAATGGGTAACATCGCAACGAATTAATCCTAAAACTAATTCGATTTCTCTCTTAACCTTGAGCCCACCGCGATACGATAATCAATTCATACCCCATTCGTCACATAGGGTCAAATTGATTAGGCACGATTAAACCCTCGCTACTTGCATTAAAACTAATCAGAAATCAATGCTAGCCGACTAACATGCGTAACAATTATGGGCGTCAATCCTAATTAGAAAGGCATGCCATTCGTTCTTAATACAGGAAAGAGATGCAAGAGTTCATACAATTATGCTAAACATTCATATAAAGCACAAATCTCACCTAAATACAATAGAAATCAATCCCTCAACTAACTAATTGGTAGCGATATTTTTGAACAATCGCCAAATATCGGGTTGTCGAGACCCGCCAAAATAAATTTGTAATTCCCCGAATTCACCGAGCTATTAGCAGCCTAGTGGTAACGGGGTCGATCCACAGGGAATTGTGCCAAATTGACTTAATTCTAATTAAATTTGCAAACTAGAAAAATAAACGAATCGGGGGAATTTTTGGTTTAAAATATGCTAACACAAAATAACGAAAAGAGGAAATAAAAACTTATCTAACGGAGAGTTCGACTCGGGACGTTCGGGACTAAGAATTAGCGAGTTATCGGATCACAAGTTAACGGAAATTTTTTAGCTAAACATTCGGATGAATACGCAGTTCGTCTTAATCAATAAATCAACTCAGACACGCCCCATGGATAATTAATTAGACACAATGAATTATGCTAATCAAGCATATCGATTGGACATTGGCGGCCAACGCTCTCCCAAGACCAATCGATAGCAACGGACTAACTACGACGATTATCTAACGTGGAGGCCAAATTAGTGTATCGATTTTAATTTCTACTTCGATAAGAACGAACACCAAGAACGCAAGAAGCCTATGCGCTCTATGGCACCATTAATCCGTGTTACTTGGCGATGAAGAGAGGCACGACATCAAAATCTTTAACTAATGAATCATGCTTGAAATCAAAGTTGTCCAGTCCTATCAATCAAACACATTCATGTAATATGCAAAGAAGAAGAAACTAATCCAATCAAATGTGCTAGCTAAATCAGAATTTAATACAACAACCTCACCAAAAATGCTAATTACATTAATCTCTTACAATGCCGACCCAAAAACGCTATAAACTACTCACTCATGATGGATGTGACTTGAAATGGCTTCAATCGAAGCTCCCTAGCTTCTCCCATGGCGGAAATGGCTTGAAAAACGTCCCAATAGGTGCGGAGCCCGAGGTAGAAGATGATAGATTCGTACTAAAAATCTGACATTTTAATAAATACTCCGTCGGAGCGTCGAGACGCTTGGGCAGCGTCTCGACGCTGCGCCCTAAAGTTCCAGCGCGCTGAGTCGGGGCGGCGTCGAGACGCTGACAGCGTTGAGCGAGCGTCGAGACGCTGACCACTCGACGCTTGCTCTCGGGTGGGAGTTCCAATTGACGCTACAGACATCGGAGCGTCGAGACGCTTGGGCAGCGTCTCGACGCTAGGCAGCGTTGAGCCACCGTCTCGACGCTCCCTGCTCAACGCCTGCTCTCGGGTTTTTGCATGGTATTTTGCCTTTTAACTTCCCAAAACGCCAATTCTTCATATTTTTGCATGGTTCCTTCCCCGAGGTGTTCTTAGGACCTTAAAACGCGATTTTAAGCCTCGAACGACGTCGAACGCACCCGAGAACGAATTGCCAAGAACACCTGTAATTAACACAGATAAACAAGATTAAACACATAATTATCATGAATTAGGGACGTAAAAATAGCTCCAAAATGGAGCTATCACTAATCAAGCATTTACCTCTAGCCTTCCATGGGAGATGGAGTATTCCAAGCTTCCATGGAGGTTGTAGAGTTCATACAACACAAATGGAGAAGAAGAGCTTCAAAAATGGTGCAAAATCGTCAATCCCGAGCCCAAAACGGAGATGGAATGACCTAAAATCGTGAAAATGTTCTTTTTATACTTCAGAGTAGCGTCGAGACGCTGACCCAGCGTCTCGACGCTACGGACGGAAAAAAATGGAAAACCACGCTTTTTTAGACTTTTAATGACGGGCAATTTTTTTGGACTTTTAATGACGGGCATGGCTGTTTGGGCCGCGCGCAGGGGTGCTAGGCCGAGCGGGGCGAGGCGAGGGCGCGCGGGCTTTCAATGACGGGCGGTCGGGGCGCGCGGACGTGGATCGGGCCGAGGCGTCTGGGACTTTTAATGACGGGCTCGCGGTGCCTGATGCCTCCGTTTAGCACCTGGGCGCTGCCCTCTTGGGTCTAAGCCCCAAATTGCATATTTTTAGCTTCCGAGCTCCTTTTGGCCTATCTCCTTGACCCGAACACTTCCCGAAACTCCTAAAATGCCCGATTTAGTCCCGGAAATCATAAATGGACTTCCCGAGCTCTTTGTCCCGAAACACCTATAATAAGGCAATTTAATTGAATTAAGTACGACATTTAGCTAAATTTAAGGTTATAATTATAGCTCTATTTTAGAGCTATCAGTGCCTTCATAGGCACCAATCCCTTCGGAGGGCCGTTTCATGGGAGTCAGAACATCTCAGTCCCCATTTATGGATAAAGAAACATATGACCCTTCCCAACACTGACATACCCTTCAGATGCACTGTTGGGGTCGTCCTGTGCATTCTAAAAATGGAGGGTCACAGTTACGAGATTTGCTAAGGAGTTAGTAAATCCAGACCGAAAACGATAACTAAGATGCTAGTAGAATATGAGTTATTCTGGAGCTAGCATTTAGTCAAGAATGTCTTGATTTAGTAAAGGGGTGCTCGACTACCCTTCGGTAGCAACCATTCTGACTTACTAAAGTATCGTTGCAAGTAAATAGAAAGTTTGGGTACTTTATTTGCTGCTAAACCTTTTTAATCGGTTTAAATATGTTAAAATTGTTTCACTAATAGACTTACATTCTTTTTCAGCATGTCTAGCTCGTTTATACAGTTTGAATACGATTCTAGTTCTTGACGACCTCAGGTTTGTCTTAATGGAGGAATGTTCTCCTACTCCTGGCTCGAATGCTTCTCGAATTGTTCGATAGGCATACGGTGAATGGATTAGGGCTAATGATAAAGCCCGAGTCTATATCTTGGCAAGCATGCAAGATGTTTTGGCCAAGAGGCATGAGGTTATGGTTTCCGCGAAGGAAATCATCTCTTCATTACAAGAGATGGTGGACAGTCCTCATCACTTTGTTATGAAGCCCTCAAGTTCGTTTAAAACTTTCGCATGGTGGAGGATACCTCTGTTAGGGAGTTTGTCCTTAACATGATGGTCCACTTTAATGCGGCAGAAGTAAACGTTGCTACCATCGTCATTTCAGACTTATCAGTCTCTGTACACTTCCAAAGGAATATAAAAGGAGGCAAATGTTGTCACTTCGAAGAAATTCCTTACGAGGTTGGCGTCAGGAAGTAAGCCTAAGTCTGCTTCTCTGAGAAATGAGATTATTCAGAAGAAGAAGAGAAACAAGAGGAATAGCAAAGCCCCTACTTTTTGCAAGATGAAGTCTTTAGACAAAGGAATTTTTTTTCATTGTAATGAAGATGAGCATTGCAATTGCAACCGCCCAAATATCTTGCTGAGAAACTGGCTGAGAAAGAACGACAAGATAAATATGGTTTATTTGTTTAAACAAGTTTAGTGGAATATGAATATCATACCTAGATGTCTTCAGGAACCACTAATCATGCTTGTTTTTCTTCAGGAAATTAGTTCCTGACAACCTATTTCTCGCCGTGAGATATGGACATATCATTGCAGCTGAACTAGTGGGAGTCGTTGATATAGTTGTTGTATAGAAATAATTTCATTGGATGTAATTATTCTCTATATTACTGGTTTGTATTGAACAGTTGTATACAATATCTTTTGTTTCATAATGAACAGTTCATTCAGCAAAAGATGTATACTAATATGTTCTATTAAACTTGAAAACAACTAGTGTGCTAAGGCTTACAATTTTAATAGGAAAGCTACAATATCAACAAAGGTTGTTGATCAAACGAGTGTTTCTTAACTGTTGAGAAACCCTCAATGCAGTGGGAGGGATGTAGGACAACCCGGTCCGCTGTATTAGTCTATCTTAAACTCGAAGTTGTCATATTTGATGATAACATTGAGGATTCGTTGTCTTTAATTAGGCAATGGATCATATAGACAAAGCAAAATGGCTCAAAGCCATGAATGTTTGAGTGGTATTGAAACCAAGCCACTAAGGTGAAAACCTTTATGGCTTGACTTTCTGGTAAAGGAACGGTCCTGAAGAGAAAGAGTTTATTGGGTATACTCTTTTTCTCTTGTTGCCAGGTGTAAGTTAAATAGATAACTCTTATCCACTGCCCTGTTCTATTTGATAGAATAAGACAAATGGATGTCAAGACTTGCAAACTTGATCTGAGTATCTATAAGTCTCAACTAGAAAAATTCATAATTCGAGGACAAAAAGCAAATGGTTTGCGAGCTTATTCAATTCATTTATGAATTGGAGTAAGCATCTTCGTCCTGAATTATAAGGTTTGATATTGTGATCAAATCTTATGGTTTTTAACAATAGTTTGATAAACCTTGCTTGACAAGTGTTTAATCTATATTGTAGCTTTCATAACTTGTTTCCGTAGTTTATGTCCTAATCATTGAGAATGATGTAGGATTCTCTTCTGACAATTAAGCATAAACTAGCGACCCACTCCCAAATAGTTGATCTGGAGGTAGTCTTAGTTTGTTCTAAGGATTCAGGTTTATCTGAGTCGTAAGAACAAATCGCTAGTGTAGTCTCTAAAATCTTTTATTGACAAGTTGTTGTCGATATTCAATGGTCTATGGAAATGGTTTCCAGAGATACCTCAAGTGTTGAGGATATGAGACGCACCCATGTGCATTTACATATTGGAGGTCAGATGTATCTTTTGAGATACATGACCCGATATGTGCTATTCCGGTTAAAGTTTTGTCTTAGTACTTAGAGGAGTAGAATACAAGGGTTGTATTGATGATTCCTCGGTGGTAGCTGTTGCGTGCTCAGTGTAAAAGATAAATAAGCAATAAGGTAGAGAGAGCACTTAGAACATGCAAGCATACATGGTCTCACAGCAAGTAGTAAGTATATTTCATTCGTTTTTTCCACAGAGACTTATGTTTAGCTATTCGCGAAGTGTATTTGTTAAGAGAGATGGGGTGGATTTGAAGGGGTAAAATTGGTTTTTAATTATCTAATTTTTGCTGAATGTGTAAAGGGATGCAACATAAACAAATTAAAGTTGAAATCAGACTCAAAGGACAAGAGATGGAATTGATAAACGAAGAAGAAAACAGCTAAACAGAATGATAAAATGGCAGAATTGCGAGGACCGCAATGTTACCGCAATTGAATAACAGCGAAAGTATGTAAATGGGTGAATTTAAGGGCGACTAATGACTATCCTATAGGCATTTTTATACGATTCTCAAGCATTGGATCGACTCTCTATACATCAAACTCACTCTATCTCAAGTATCGTCCGATTCCATGCATTAGAGTCTTAAGTTTACTCGACTTCAAAGTAAGGTCTTAAGCATCTTGTTAAAACAGGAGTGTTTAGTTTGTACTAGGAAAACGCTTATTCCTAAGCCGTTTTCTGATTACCATGAAAGGCTAGCATGATTATATGACTCTGAACTCTTACTCCTTCCAGAGGTTAGGAGTTCTTTGGACAAAATGGATGGCCAATCGAAATTGCCCGTGGGATGAAGCTTACATACAATCAATGTTTCGAAGGCGATCCTACATGCTTGGTTCACGTTTTTTAGCCTATAGTTCTGTCATTAGCATGCCCCTAAGTGACTTAGCTACTCATGGATATATGGAGAACATAAAGGGTAGATAAAACAGACATGCTTAGAAGAGAAATGTGCTTAAAACAGCAAGACAAAATCGTAGCAGAAAAAGGTGGAAACTGTGAAATGCAGAATTGTACTTTGATTACTTTGAGTGTTTGAACGACAAAGGAAAGCTTTTAAAGAAATGATTCCAAGACAGACAACAACGAAATGCAGTAAGTAAAACACTAAACTAGAACAACAACTAATCAAATCTGGAAATGAGGAGAAAAAGACAGAAAAGCAGTAAAGGTTGCTTGAAAGCTTCGTTGCAGTCGCCTCGAATGGAAGGGATGAGAGGTCAGCCTTGCTTGGATGAATCCAATCGAGAGAGAAGAAGAATCTTCTCTCCTTCCTATCAGATTATCGATTCCAACAGCTGAGACTCTCACTCCAACAGACGGCAAAGGAAAACAGAGAGAAATGATGGACTGCGAGAGGACTTCTGCGCTTCGGATGATGATCAAACCTCCGACTTTGGCCCCCTTTTATAGTAGTTTGCAGGTGCGTTTGGGCCAAGGAGAACCATCAACCTTCAACGTCATATATCAGAATGGATGGAGGAGAAAGAACGAATCCCTGAAATTACGGAAATTAACAGAAAAAGATCAGTCAACTTACGGTTTTCACTTGAATAATTGCGGTCACCGCAATGTTTTCGCAATTCATTCGCAATGCTCATTTTTTCATTCTTTTCCTCCGGTTTTCAACCCTTTTTCTACCTATTGTACATAAGTCCTAGATTAGCTACCTTCTTCTAATTCTCATATTAAAGCATAGGTTTAGGCTAAATGCTATCAAAAACACCTAAAAGTGTACATCTTCTTAAGCTAGATGGGTCCTAAATAAGTCACTTTCAGAGACTTAACACACCCCCAAACTTAAGGTTTTGCTTGTCCTCAAGCATACTAAGGACTTACCTAGGCTGCTGTTTCATCTTCTTTTAACCACCTACTGACTCCCTTATATCCCTACCTATAGCATTGCTGTCCTGTGACACACTCCTCAGTTTAAAACTACCCTCTTATCTAGCTTCTTCTGAACTTGCCTGCCTAACACTTATCTGTTTTCATTAACTCCCTACAACTGATCTCTTTGCTTTTGTCATATCATGCCACTATCCCTAAGGTTTCAACTTCTGCCTAGCTTTACCTCAGACTCAGTACATGCTTCTAGCTTTATTTTTAATGTGTCTAGGATTCCTTAGAGTCATGCCAGTCTTAGTATTAACGGTGACAGTAGTACTTTCAAAGAACAACCTAAACCCTGGCATCACTACATTGGATAAACACTCATCTCCCTAAACAACCCTACAAGTTACAACTTTGTGCTTAGCTAATTGAGGATCAGAGTTCTTTTTTAAATAGGACATCTAAGCCACAAAGTTATAACTCCTAGGTATACATTCTTCTTCCCTATTCTTTTCCCTTTTTCTTACTTAGGTGGAGCCTCTCCTTTGGTTGCCTTTTGATGCAACGCCACTTGTGGGTTACACACTTGGCACTGATTACTCAGCAACCTAAGAGAAACTCCCCCCTTTATTCTTTTTTTCATTTTTTTTTTTTCAGTTCATCATTTTTTTTTAAAGGAGAAGAAGAATGCTTATGTTTCTAAGGGAGAGAGGAATGTTCCTAGGCCTAGGGTGGCCTCCCCCAAACTTCAACTACTCATTGTCCCCAATGAGTGTCGGAGGTGGCACACCCCCAAACTTGTCCTAGAAGCATCTAGTCTAAGGTAAAACAAAGAGAAACTAAAGCCCTAGGCATAGACAAAACATTCGAATAGCAAAATATCACAGCAGCAGAAAACTAAAAAAAAAACAGGCAGATAAGGTCTTACAGCTATGCATGCTGAGCTATTTAGAGGTTAATTTAAACTATCAAATGGTGTCCTACGACACTCATCCAGCATGCATCTAGAGAAGCTATATACAGTAGTCATGATAGCAGCAAAAGAAAGAATTTAAACAGATCACAGCCTAGCTAAACAGACAGTCCAAAACATGGTTTCAGTCATAAAAATTGCGGGGACCGCAATTATTTCGCAATTAAGTCTGGGCAGATTTAACAGTGAGTAAGGCCCCTAAGCATGCTTTTTCCAGTCACTCGAGTTTCCTAAAAATAAAACTAAACTATCCTACCTAGTCAGCTAACATCAGACTAGACTAAGCAAAAGGAAAAACATAAAACTAAACATAAAAAACAGATCAAAAATTGAAAAGAAAAACAGCATAATTCACATTGTCTATTAGAAAGCAGAAAACTGTTTTTTTTTCTAAGGGAACAGCAATACTCCCTTTAGTGCACTTCAAACCAGCACTCAATTCTCGTCATCCTCATCAGGTTGTCTTGGTCTTGGGGGCACCCATGGAGTTAGGAGATTGGTAGGGAAGTCAGGGAAGATGCACCCCAGCTGGTCTGCAACTTCCTTGTCCCTCGCCTGCGCATAAATGGCCCATTGAGCCATTCTTCTCTGCATATCCATCAAGCAGGCCATGGATAGGGACTGTTCAGCAGCCAGCCTATCCAGTTCAAACTCCATATTCCCCTTTCTTCTCAGCCTCAGGTTAGCAGGCAGCTCCAAGTGGCCCGTGTAGGCCATCTGCTGCTCCAGGCGCTCGGTGGGGACTCCTGCAAGCAAACATAGCTTGGTTATGGTATTAGGGAAAAACAGTGGTCCCTTACCTTTCTTGGCGCATTCGGCAATAGCAGCAGAGATGACTTCTCCCACGTTGATCGTGAGACCTCGCATTATCGCATACACCAGCAGCGATCGGCTCTGGTTTATTGTAGTCTCGTGAGTCACCGGGGACAATCTCCTTCGCACGAACGAAAACCAAACAGCCGCCTTAGCCGTGAGGTTAGCACTCATGAGAGTGTGCCTCCCAATGCGTGACACGGTCCAAGAAGCTTCAGGCTGGCCAATGGTGCGAATGGCCTCTTCCAGCACTGCCTCAGTAGGCTCATCGACAATCCGTGCATAATCCGTATGAGTTTGGCCCTTGAGACCAAAGGCTTCATTGATGGCCTTGGCTGAGAAATCTACTTCTACCCCTCTGACCACAGACAGGCCATCCTCAGGGCTGAGCACATTGGCGTAGAAATCATACACCATGCTCGTGTATGCTGGATTAGGCGGTCTGCAGAATTCCTCCCAGCCATGGTTGATCACTCCTGCGCGCAAGAACTGCGGCAGGTCAGCAGGTCGGTCGAGGAAACCTTTCTCGTGCAGCAACTCCCTCTTCCTTAGCTCAGCACCCCTGGATTCAGCATCAGATGAGACATACCTCACTGACTGAGGTTCGTCTTCAGGGTAGAGTTTAGCCTTCCCCTTATCTGCTGGCTTGGCTGACTCGGCAGCCTCAACCTTGAGCCTTTTGAGTGATGGCTCCGTGCTTTCTTTGTCTGCTGAAGGCACTCTCTTGGCCTTCTTCTTCTTTAGCTTCTTGGATCTCTTGGCCTTGACAATCTTGGCCTTCTTCTTCTTCTTAATGTTGATCTGCTGGAGGCATGCCCCCAGCGTCTCCTCCATGGAATCATCCTGCTGTGCAGGAACATCAGGGCTGTCTTCCCTCATGGGAGAAAAGACTTCGTCTTCCCCAGCATCGCCACTGCCCTGCGTGGACTCTTGATAATCCCCATATGGGAATTCAGGATCAGGCCGTGGAGAATTGTGCGATGGCGTGGGATTGTGCTTTGTTGATGGTGTCTGCGCAGAACTCAGTGGCGAAGACGGCAGTTCAGGACTCTGCGCTGCTGCAGGTGTCGGGTCAGAACTCTGAGGTGCTGGATACAACTCGGAGCTCTGTGCAGGTGGTGACGACTCTGCGCTTGGCACTGGTTCAGATGGTGAAGGGCTGTGCGCAAGTGATGCGGATGGCGACGAACCTTCTTTGGCTGACTCGTGGGATGCACGATCAGTTTCTTGACTCTCCACAGAGGGAGTCTTTGCTGTGCTTGGTTCGGCGGCCATCTCGACACTCCACCGGCGTTTCTTGGGCGTACCTGCTGGTTCAGAGGGTCCAGCAGGGATTTCAGTGACAACCCTCCACTTCTTCCTACGGATTGGAAGCTTGGGAAGAGGTCCGGTGCGAACGGCACCATCATCTGCAAGGGTGAGAAGTGCTTCCCTTGCAGCCGCTTCAGCTGCGTCATCCGCCTTCTTCTTGGCTGCGGATCTTTCAGCCCTTGTGGAAACCATTGTCGAGTCTTGGAGATCTTGAGAGAAGAATCAAAGATGAAGAGAATCTCAGAGTTCTTGGAAATCAGAGAATGAGAGAATCGTATCGATCGGGCGCTTTCCAACGGATATAAAGGCAACGGAAAAATCCCAACGGCTCTTTTTTTGCGAATCCAGCAATTCCAGCGCAATTCCAGGGATATTTTTTCATCAAAATCTTAAACTTTGCTCGTCCGTATCTTTTATTTGGCTCAACCGTTTCTTGATTTTAAAAGCTGGATTTACTCTCCTTGATCCCCTCTTTCGAATCCCTGCAAAAACAAATAAAACAAACATTAAATACGCAATTAAAATCACACCACAAAACATACAAACGATAATCAGAAAAACAGAAAAAAAAAAAATAAAAAATAAAAAATAAACTAAGGCATTGGCCTTGACTAAACGAGCACAGTAACCACTCGTTCTCTCTCGTTTTTAACTTCATGCTTCACGCAAGAGGAAGGCCGAGAGAGTCTTCACATCTCCTTCCTCATAGTAGTGCTTCAATCTAGCACCATTTACCATAAAAGGTTGTCCTTGCTGCAAGTTCTTTATCTCTATCGCACCATGAACAAAGACATTAGTAATAACAAATGGACCCGACCATCTGGACTTTAGTTTGCCTGGAAATATCTTTAAACGTGAGTTAAATAATAGGACAAGTTGGCCTTTCCTAAAGTCTTTGATCCTAAGTCTACTGTCGTGCCATATTTTGGTCTTTTCTTTATACATTTTGGCATTCTCATAGGCCATATGCCTAAGCTCATCAAGTTCATGTAGCTGCAAAGACCTCAGTGTCCCCGCATCCTTTACACAAAAATTCAATTCCTTCATGGCCCAAAATGCTTTGTTTTCTAACTCAAGTGGTAAGTGACAAGCCTTGCCATATACCAGCCTATAAGGAGACATACCTAGAGGTGTCTTATATGCTGTCCTATAAGCCCAAAGTGCATCCTCAAGCTTAAATGACCAGTCTTTTCTATTAGGTTTGACTACCTTTTCTAGGATGTTCTTTATCTCCCTATTGGAAATTTCAGCTTGGCCATTCGAGTGTGGGTGGTAGGGAGTGGCTACTCTATGTCTAATGTTATATTTAGCCAATACTTTCTCCATAGCCTTATTAATGAAATGTGACCCCTCATCACTAATGATAGCACGAGGAGTCCCAAATCTAGTGAAAATGTGCCTATGCAAGAAGTTGGTGACTGTTTTAGCATCATTATTAGGACATGCTTTGGCTTCTACCCACTTGGACACATAGTCCACTGCTACTAATATGTAGAGGTTACCTGATGATGGAGGGAATGGTCCCATGAAGTCAATGCCCCACACATCAAAGAGCTCCAACTCTAAGATGTAGGTGAGGGGCATCTCATCCTTTCGACTGAGGTTACCTGTTCTTTGGCATTCATCACAGCTGTGGGCATAGTTGTGGGCATCTTTGAAGATCGTTGGCCAGTAGTAGCCACTCTGAAATACCTTCGCAGCTGTTCTTTGACCACCAAAGTGTCCACCATAAGGAGATGAGTGACAGTGCTGCAGCACAGACTTCGCTTCAGCAGCTGAAACACACTTCCTTAGCAAGCCATCAGCACAGGTTCTGTAAAGTGTGGGGTCATCCCAGATGAATTTCCTTGCTTCATGAAGGAACCTCTTCTTCTCTTGTCCTCCCTTGAACACTGGCAATACCTGTGATGCACGGAAGTTAGCAATGTCAGCAAACCAAGGTTCCTCATCGTTATCACGATGAGCCAAAGCAAAGACATGTTCATCAATAAAAGCATCAGAAATTGCGGTCTCCGCAATTTTTTCGCAATTGTGCTGCAATCGAGACAGGTGATCTGCAACCACATTTTCACAACCTTTCTTGTCTCGAATGTCCAAATCAAATTCCTGCAGCAATAATACCCATCTAATCAATCTAGGCTTGGCATCAGCCTTCCTCATAAGATATTTCAAGGCAGAATGGTCAGTGTATACAATTGTCCTAGTGCCTACAATATAGTTTCTAAATTTTTCGCAAGCAAACACTACAGCAAGCATCTCCTTTTCCGTAGTTGTATAATTACATTGAGCCTCATTCAAGGTCTTGCTAGCATAATAGACAGGGTGTGTTAGCTTGTCAATCTTCTGTCCTAACATGACTCCTACAGCATAGTCACTGGCATCACATAACATCTCAAAGGGAAGATCCCAATTTGGTCCTACTATGATAGGGGCTGTGACTAGTGCTTTCTTAAGGGTGGTCCAAGCTACTACACACTCTTTAGAGAAGATGAATGGCCTATTTAATTCTAGAAGCTCACACAGAGGCTTGGCTATTTTAGAAAAGTCCTTAATGAACCTTCTGTAGAAGCCAGCGTGCCCTAAGAAGCTTCTAATGGCTTTGACATTCTGGGGCTCTACCAACTTCTCTATGATCTCTATTTTTGCCCTATCCACTTCTACACCTGCCCTTGACACTCTATGTCCTAAGACAATCCCTTCATCTACCATAAAATGGCACTTCTCCCAATTGAGGACTAGGTTGGTCTCCTCACACCTAGCCAGGACTTGTCCTAAGTTTTCTAGACAGGTTGAAAATGAGTCCCCAAAAACTGAGAAGTCATCCATGAATATTTCTATCATGGACTCATCCAACTCAGAGAAGATTGCCATCATGCACCTTTGGAAAGTTGCCGGTGCATTGCATAAGCCAAAAGGCATTCTGCGGAAGGCAAACGTTCCAAAAGGGCAAGTGAAGGTGGTCTTCTCTTGATCCTTAGGGTCTATAGTTATTTGATTATAGCCAGAGTACCCATCTAAAAAACAATAGTAGGCTCTACCAGCTATTCTGTCTAGCATCTGGTCAATAAACGGTATAGGGAAATGGTCTTTTTTAGTTTCTTTATTTAACTTTCTGTAATCCATACACACTCTCCACCCTGTGACAGTCCTTGTTGGAATCAGTTCGTTGTTCTCATTGACTACCACAGTTATCCCCCCCTTTTTAGGCACACATTGGATGGGGCTCACCCATTGGCTACTAGCTATGGGGAAAATCACTCCTGCATCTAACCATTTTATTATTTCCTTTTTTACTACCTCTTTCATAGAAGGGTTTAGCCTACGCTGGTGATCTACCCTAGGTGTGTGCTCTTCCTCTAGTATAATTTTGCGCATGCAATAAGAAGGGCTAATGCCTCGAATATCAGCAATAGTCCATGCTATAGCCTTCCTATGTTGCTTAAGCAGTAAAATTAATTCACCCTCATGCTGTTCACTTAGTTTAGAAGAAATAATTACTGGCAGTGTATCATTATTTCCTAAATATGCATATTTGAGGTGAGTGGGTAGTGGTTTTAGTTCTAAAACAGGTGGATGCTCAATGGAGGGCTTCAAAGGATTTACAGTTCTATCAGTTAAATCTATATTCATACATACATGCTGTGGTTTATCTACAGGCATATCCATTATGTCAGATACATTTAAATCAGCTACATCTAATCCTACATATTCATTAGCATGCTTGGTTAATAATACATGCTCTAATTGTTCTTCCATCAGTGAGTCAACAATATCCATGCTAGCACAGGATTCAAGGTCAGAGGGATACCTTAAAGCTTTATATACACTAAACTTTACCTCTTCATCATGAACCCTCATAGTAAGCTCACCTTTTTGAACATCTATTAGTGCCCTACCTGTGGCTAGAAATGGTCTACCTAGCAGGATGGGGACCTCCTTGTCTGCCTCATAGTCCAGGACAATGAAATCTGCAAGGAAAATAAATTTGTCAACTTTCACTAGAATATCCTCAATCTTACCTTCAGGGTATGCGATGGATCTGTCTGCTAGTTGTAAAGTGACAGTGGTTGGACGTGCTTCTCCTATTCCCAACTGACGGAATAGGGACAGGGGCATGAGATTTATCCTGGCGCCCAGGTCACAAAGCGCTCTGCCCACGTGCTTGCCTCCAAGTTCTACAGGTAAGGTGAAGGAACCAGGATCCTTCTCCTTCTTGGGCAGCTTGTTTTGGAGGATGGCACTGCACTCCTCGGTGAGGTTTACTGTTTCAAACTCACCAACTATTTTTTTGTTAGTAATAATGTCCTTCAAAAACTTTACATAAGAAGGCATAGACTGTAAAACTTCAACAAAAGGAATGTTAACATGCACTTGCTTAAGTATTTCTAAGAATTTATTAAAATGAACTTCCTGTTCCTGCTTCTTTTTAAGCCTTCGAGGATAAGGAGGTGGTGGCACATATGCAGGCACGTCAGGTCGCCTTAGGATAAGCGGAGGCCTTGGAATTTCTTCTACCTCCTCAATAATTGGTTTTAGCCTGACTCCTGATGTGCTAGTTGGTGGTGGACCTTGGTTTGGCAGGGACTCCAGTGGAGCACTAGACTCAGTGTTCTCTACTCTCTTTGGTGTGTCCTTTGTGTTGCTCACCAATGGTCTTCCACTCCTAAGTTCAATTGCTTGAACTTGCTCTTTGCCATCTCTCCTTGGTACCTCGGTGTCAGCAGGGAGTCTACCTTGGGGCCTACTTTTAAGTTCATTGGCTAATTGGCCTATTTGGTTTTCCAGGCTCCTAAGAGTAGCTTGCTGGCTCTGAAGAGTAGCATCATTCTTAGCTATGTATTCCTTGAGTAGGCTTTCTACAGAAGATCCTACAGGTTGATTGTATGGTTTTTGGTACATTGACTGGTTATGTTGAGGAGTGAAACCAGGTGTTCCACTCGGCCTTGGTTGGTTAGAATTTTGGTTAGCGTTTTGTTGGCCACCCCATGACAGGTTAGGGTGGTTTCTCCAACCAGGGTTATAGGTGTTGGAGTAGGGGTTATTCCTAGGCTGCTGCTGGCTTCCAATGTAGCAGACTGAGGATGGATTCCCAGGGCAGTATTCATATGGGTGCCCTTCCCCACAGAATCCACAGACAAGTGCCTCGCCTTGACTTGGTTGGGTGCCCATTGACATGGCTGTGGCGGTATTGGCACTGGTTTGGAGATTGGCCTGAGCCATTTGCTTAACTAGGTTGGTCAGGGCGTTTATTTGGGTGCTCATGGCGCTTAGAGCATCCTTGTCTTGAGCCCTAGTTGGCTCTACTGGATCGTCTGACCACCTACAATGAGATGTTGAGATCTTCTCCAAGATCTCATAAGCTTCGTTGTAACTCTTGGACAACATGGAACCACCAGCAGATGAATTTAGAACTTGTCTGGTGCTGGGGTTGCATCCTTTAAAGAAGACTTCTATTTGGATACACCATGGAATGCCATGGTGTGGACATTTAATGAGAAGGTCTTTGAATCTTGTCCAAGCTTCGTGAAGGGACTCACTTGGAGCTTGT
This sequence comes from Herpetospermum pedunculosum, assembly GCA_028017165.1. Taxonomy (NCBI): domain Eukaryota; kingdom Viridiplantae; phylum Streptophyta; class Magnoliopsida; order Cucurbitales; family Cucurbitaceae; genus Herpetospermum; species Herpetospermum pedunculosum. The sequence goes on from CM051522.1 coordinate 39,154,796, forward strand.
TTGAATTTTATGATATCATCACGAAAGGTAGAATTCCTATCTGGTGGGAAATATTTGACTAGGAATTTCTCTGCTAAGTCTGTCCAATTGAGGACATATCCTGAGGGTAAAGAATTTAACCATGTTTTGGCTTTGTCCCTTAAAGAGTAAGGGAAACGATATAGCCTCAGGGCTTCTTGGGAAACTCCAGGGATTAGGAATGTGTCACTAACTCCTAAGAAGTTCCTAAGGTGGTTATGGGGGTCCTCATTTTCTATTCCAAAGAATTGTCCCACAGTGGACAACATTTGGAACATCACTGGCTTTAACTCGAATGAGTTGGCAGTGATTTCAGGACGGATTATGCTGGGGTTCAGCTCCCCAGGCATAGGTACTAAATATGAAAGGATGGCGCTATCCTTGTCATTCGCTATTTCAATGGGATTGCGAGTGACAGGCACCAGGTTTTGATTTACTCCAGCCATTTCTTCTTGAGGTAATTGCGGAGGAATTGTAGTTTCCGCAATGATTGGAGGTAAAAGGGTTTGTTTAAAGAGACGTTTCTTGGCTCTATTTCTAGCTTTAAATAATCTCTCTGGCTCAGGGTTGAACTCTAGATCACTAGATGGAGTCTCATTCATAAACTACCCTAAATGGTACCTGAAAAAGAAATGAAGATGGATCAAATTCAATGAAAAATAACTTAATGTTTCAAACTTAACAAACTTCGTTTTCACTTCAAATAAGTCCCCGGCAGCGGCGCCAAAAACTTGTTGCGTGCTCAGTGTAAAAGATAAATAAGCAATAAGGTAGAGAGAGCACTTAGAACATGCAAGCATACATGGTCTCACAGCAAGTAGTAAGTATATTTCATTCGTTTTTTCCACAGAGACTTATGTTTAGCTATTCGCGAAGTGTATTTGTTAAGAGAGATGGGGTGGATTTGAAGGGGTAAAATTGGTTTTTAATTATCTAATTTTTGCTGAATGTGTAAAGGGATGCAACATAAACAAATTAAAGTTGAAATCAGACTCAAAGGACAAGAGATGGAATTGATAAACGAAGAAGAAAACAGCTAAACAGAATGATAAAATGGCAGAATTGCGAGGACCGCAATGTTACCGCAATTGAATAACAGCGAAAGTATGTAAATGGGTGAATTTAAGGGCGACTAATGACTATCCTATAGGCATTTTTATACGATTCTCAAGCATTGGATCGACTCTCTATACATCAAACTCACTCTATCTCAAGTATCGTCCGATTCCATGCATTAGAGTCTTAAGTTTACTCGACTTCAAAGTAAGGTCTTAAGCATCTTGTTAAAACAGGAGTGTTTAGTTTGTACTAGGAAAACGCTTATTCCTAAGCCGTTTTCTGATTACCATGAAAGGCTAGCATGATTATATGACTCTGAACTCTTACTCCTTCCAGAGGTTAGGAGTTCTTTGGACAAAATGGATGGCCAATCGAAATTGCCCGTGGGATGAAGCTTACATACAATCAATGTTTCGAAGGCGATCCTACATGCTTGGTTCACGTTTTTTAGCCTATAGTTCTGTCATTAGCATGCCCCTAAGTGACTTAGCTACTCATGGATATATGGAGAACAGAAAGGGTAGATAAAACAGACATGCTTAGAAGAGAAATGTGCTTAAAACAGCAAGACAAAATCGTAGCAGAAAAAGGTGGAAACTGTGAAATGCAGAATTGTACTTTGATTACTTTGAGTGTTTGAACGACAAAGGAAAGCTTTTAAAGAAATGATTCCAAGACAGACAACAACGAAATGCAGTAAGTAAAACACTAAACTAGAACAACAACTAATCAAATCTGGAAATGAGGAGAAAAAGACAGAAAAGCAGTAAAGGTTGCTTGAAAGCTTCGTTGCAGTCGCCTCGAATGGAAGGGATGAGAGGTCAGCCTTGCTTGGATGAATCCAATCGAGAGAGAAGAAGAATCTTCTCTCCTTCCTATCAGATTATCGATTCCAACAGCTGAGACTCTCACTCCAACAGACGGCAAAGGAAAACAGAGAGAAATGATGGACTGCGAGAGGACTTCTGCGCTTCGGATGATGATCAAACCTCCGACTTTGGCCCCCTTTTATAGTAGTTTGCAGGTGCGTTTGGGCCAAGGAGAACCATCAACCTTCAACGTCATATATCAGAATGGATGGAGGAGAAAGAACGAATCCCTGAAATTACGGAAATTAACAGAAAAAGATCAGTCAACTTACGGTTTTCACTTGAATAATTGCGGTCACCGCAATGTTTTCGCAATTCATTCGCAATGCTCATTTTTTCATTCTTTTCCTCCGGTTTTCAACCCTTTTTCTACCTATTGTACATAAGTCCTAGATTAGCTACCTTCTTCTAATTCTCATATTAAAGCATAGGTTTAGGCTAAATGCTATCAAAAACACCTAAAAGTGTACATCTTCTTAAGCTAGATGGGTCCTAAATAAGTCACTTTCAGAGACTTAACAGTAGCTAAGTCTGATTGCAGCTTGCGAAGCAGCAATAGGTTTATAAGTTGAGCTCGTAGATAGTGCTATGAGGAGATGTGATTGTCACATGGAAAGTCTCGCAGCTCTTCATGTTGATTTGTTTACTAAGTCACTCATGGCTAAAGTGTTTGAGAGCCACCTAGAAGAGTCTAGGGCATCGAGTTGCTGGAGATGACAGTGGGAGAAAACTTCTGATATATGATATATTAGTTTTCTCCACCTAACATGTACACCACGGACGTTTAAGTCCAAGTGGGAGTTTGTTGGGTTTTATGTCCTAAAACTCGTGGTTTGTAAACTGTTATGTTTGTAAATATTCTATTTAGAATAAATAGTTATTAGTTTTATTTAGTAAAAGAGTTTACTGGAATAAAGTGAAACGAGTTTAGGTTAACCTATATCAATGACCAACACCCATGGCTGAATATGAGTACTTGAGCCTCATGTATGACATGATTGTGGATCTGGCGCAAGTAGTCAGTCAAAATGGTCTATAGTATACGGCTAAGGCTGGGTACCTTATCCTGGTAACAATATTGGATGCGGCTCATGTTAAGTCTCTGAAAGTGACTTATTTAGGACCCATTTAGCTTAAGAAGATGTACACTTTTAGGTGTTTTTGATAGCATTTAGCCTAAACCTATGCTTAAATATGAGAATGAGAAGAAGGTAGCTAAATTAGGACTTATGCACAATAGGAAAGAAAAGGGTTGAAAACCGAAGGAAAAGAATGAAAAAAAACTGCATTGCGACAGCATTGCGAAAACATTGCTGAAGCCGCAATTATTCAAGTGAAAACCGTAAGTTGACTGATCCTTTTCTGTTAATTTCCGTAATTTCAGGGATTCGTTCTTTCTCCTCCATCCATTCTGATATATGACGTTGAAGATTGATGGTTCTCCTTGGCCCAAACGCACCTGCAAACTACTATAAAAGGGGGTCAAAGTCAGAGGTTCAAGGATCATCCGAAAGCGTAGAAGTCTTCTCACAGTCCATCTTTTCTCCCTGTTTTCCTTTGCCGTCTGTTGGAGTGAGAGTCTCAGCTGTTGGAATCGATAATCTGATAGGAAGGAGAGGAGATTCTTCTTCTCTCTCGATTGGATTCATCCAAGCAAGGCTGACCTTTCATCCCCTTCATTCGAGGCGACTGCAACGAGGCTTCCAAGCACCATTTACTGCTTTTTGTCTTTCCTTTCTCATTTCCAGCATTGTTTAGTTATCGCTTCTGGTTTAGTGATTAGTCTACTTCATTTCGTTGCTTTCTGTCTTTGGATTATTTACTTTAAGTTTCCCTTTGTTCGTACAAACATTCAAAGTAATCAAATTACAAGTCTTCATTTCACAGTTTCCATCTTCTGCTGCTACGGTTTTGTCTTACGGTTTTGAGTACATTTCCCTTCTAAGCATGTATGTTTTATCTTATACTTCTGTTCTCTATATATCCATGAGTAGCTAAGTCACTTAGGGGCATGCTAATGACAGAACTATAGGCTAAAAAACGTGAACCAAGCATGTAGGATAGCTTTCGAAGCATTGATTGTATGTAAGCTTCATTCCACGGGCAATTTCGATTGGCCATCCATTTTGTCCAAAGAACTCCTAACCTCTGGAAGGAGTAAGAGTTCAGAGTCGTATAATCATGCTAGCCTTTCATGGTAACCAGGAAACGGCCTAGGAATAGGCGTTTCCCTAGTACAAACTAAACACTTCTGTTTTAACAAGATGCTTAAGACCTTACTTTGAGTTGAGTAAACTAAAGAATCTAATGCATGGAATCGGACGATACATGAGATAGAGTGAGTTTGATGCATAGAGAGTTGATCTAATGCTTGGGAATCGTATTAAAAGGCCTATAGGATAGTCGTTAGTAGCCCTTAATTCTCCATTTTACACACGTTTGCTGTTTTTACAATTGCGATAACATTGCGGTGTTCGCAATTCTGCTAAGTTACCATTCTGTTTAGCTGTTTTCTTCGTCGTTTATTAATTCCATCTCTTGTCTTTTGAGTCTAATTTCAACTTGCATTTGTTTATGTTGTATTCCTTTACACATTCAGCAAAAATTAGATAATTAAAAACCAATTTTACCTCATCAAATCCACCCCTTCTTTCTTAACAAATACACTTCGTGAATAGCTAAAAATAAGTCTCTGTGGAAAAAACGAATGAAATATACTTACTACTTGCTGTAAGACCATGTATGCTTGCATGTTCTGAGTGCTCTCTCTACCTCCTTGCTTATTTATTCTTAACACATTGAGCACGCAACAAGTTTTTGGCGCCGCTGCCGGGGACTTATTTTAAGTGAAAACGAAGGTTGTTAAGTCTGAAACACCAAATTATTTTCCATTGAATTTGATCCATCTTCATTTCTTCTACAGGTACCATTTAGGGTAGTTTATGAATGAGACTCCAAGTAGTGATCTAGAGTTCAACCCTGAGCCTGAGAGATTATTTAAAGCTAGAAATAGAGCCAAGAAACGTCTCTTTAAACAACCCCTTTTACCTCAAATAATTGCTGAAACCGCAAAGTCTCCGCAATCCACTCAAGAAGAAATGGCTGGAATAGATCAAAACCTGGTGCCTGTCACTCGCAATCCCATTGAAATAGCGAATGACAAGGATAGCGCCATCCTTTCGTACCTAGTACCTATGCCTGGGGAGCTGAACCCCAGCATAATCCGTCCTGAAATCACTGCCAACTCATTCGAGTTAAAACCAGTGATGTTCCAAATGTTGTCCACTGTGGGACAATTCTTTGGAATAGAAAATGAGGACCCCCATAACCACCTTAGGAACTTCCTAGGAGTCAGTGATACCTTCCTCATTCCTGGAGTTTCCTAAGAAGCCCTGAGGCTATATCTTTTCCCTTACTCTTTGAGGGACAAAGCCAAAACGTGGTTAAATTCATTACCCTCAGGATCTGTCCTCAATTGGACAGACTTAGCAGAAAAATTCCTAGTCAAATATTTCCCACCAGATAGGAATTCGACCTTTCGTGATGATATCATCAAATTCAAACAAGCTCCGAGTGAGTCTCTTCACGAAGCTTGGACAAGATTCAAAGACCTTCTCATTAAATGTCCACACCATGACATTCCATGGTGTATCCAAATAGAAGTCTTCTTTAAAGGATGCAACCCCAGCACCAGACAAGTTCTAAACTCATCTGCTGGAGGTTCCATGTTGTCCAAGAGTTACAACGAAGCTTATGAGATCTTGGAGAAGATCTCAACATCTCACTGTAGGTGGTCAGATGATCCAGTAGAGCCAACTAGAGCTCAAGACAAGGATGCTCTAAGCGCCATGAGCACCCAAATAAACGCCCTGACCAACCTAGTTAAGCAAATGGCTCAGGCCAATCTCCAAACCAGTGCCAATACCGCCACAGCCATGTCAATGGGCACCCAACCAAGTCAAGGCGAGGCACTTATCTGTGGATTCTGTGGGGAAGGGCACCCATATGAATACTGCCCTGGGAATCCATCCTCAGTCTGCTATGTTGGGACCCAGCAGCAGCCTAGGAATAACCCCTACTCCAACACCTATAACCCTGGTTGGAGAAACCACCCAAACCTGTCATGGGGTGGCCAACAAAACACTAACAAAAATCCTAACCAACCTAGACCGAGTGGAACACCTGGTTTCACTCCCCAACATAACCAGTCAATGTACCAAAAACCATACAATCAACCTGTAGGATCTTCTGTAGAAAACTTACTCAAGGAATACATAGCTAAGAATGATGCTACGCTTCAAAGCCAGCAAGCTACTCTTAGGAGCCTAGAAAACCAAATAGGCCAATTAGCCAATGAACTCAAGAGTAGGCCCCAAGGTAGACTCCCTGCTGACACCGAGGTACCAAGGAGAGATGGCAAAGAACAAGTTCAAGCAATTGAACTTAGGAGTGGAAGACCATTGGTGAGCAACACAAAGGACACACCAAAGAGAGTAGAGAACACTGAGTCTAGTGCTCCACTAGAGTCTCTGCCAAACCAAGGTCCACCACCAACTAGCACATCAGGAGCCAGGCTAGAGCCAATTATTGAGGAGATAGAAGAAATTCCAAGGCCTCCACCTATCCTAAGGCGCCCTGACGTGCCTGCATATGTGCCACCACCTCCATACCCTCGAAGGCTTAAGAAGAAGCAGGAACAGGAAGTTCATTTTAATAAATTCTTAGAAATTCTTAAGCAAGTGCATGTTAACATTCCTTTTGTAGAAGTTTTGCAGTCTATGCCTTCTTATGTAAAGTTTTTGAAGGACATCATTACTAACAAAAAAATAATTGGTGAGTTTGAAACAGTAAACCTCACTGAGGAGTGCAGTGCCATCCTCCAGAACAAGCTGCCCAAGAAGGAGAAGGATCCTGGTTCCTTCACCTTACCTGTAGAACTTGGAGGCAAGCACGTGGGCAGAGCGCTTTGTGACCTGGGCGCCAGCATAAATCTCATGCCCCTGTCCCTATTCCGCCAGTTGGGAATAGGAGAAGCACGTCCAACCACTGTCACTTTACAACTAGCAGACAGATCCATCGCATACCCTGAAGGTAAGATTGAGGATATTCTAGTGAAAGTTGACAAATTTATTTTCCTTGCAGATTTCATTGTCCTGGACTATGAGGCAGACAAGGAGGTCCCCATCCTACTAGGTAGACCATTTCTAGCCACAGGTAGGGCACTAATCGATGTTCAAAAAGGTGAGCTCACTACGAGGGTTCATGATGAAGAGGTGAAGTTTAGTGTATATAAAGCTTTAAGGTACCCCTCTGACCTTGAATCCTGTGCTAGTATGGACGTTGTTGATTCTTTAATGGAAGAACAATTGGAGCATGTACTACTAACCAAGCATGCTAATGAATATGTACAATTAGATGTAGCTGACTTGAATGTATCTGACATAATGGATATGCCTGTAGATAAACCACAACATGTATGTATGAATATAGATTTAACTGATAGATCTGTGAATCCTTTAAAGCCCTCCATTGAGCATCCACCTGTTTTAGAACTGAAACCACTACCCACTCACCTCAAATATGCGTATTTAGGAAATAATGATACACTGCCTGTAATTATTTCTTCTAAGCTAAGTGAAAAGCATGAGGTTGAATTAATTTTACTGCTTAAGCAACATAGGAAGGCTATAGCATGGACTATTGCTGATATTCGAGGCATTAGCCCTTCTTATTGCATGCACAAAATTATACTAGAGGAAGAGCACACACCTAGGGTAGATCACCAGCGTAGGCTAAACCCCTCTATGAAAGAGGTAGTAAAGAAGGAAATAATAAAATGGTTAGATGCAGGAGTGATCTTCCCAATAGCTAGTAGCCAGTGGGTGAGCCCCATCCAATGTGTACCTAAAAAGGGGGGAATAACTATGGTAGTCAATGAGAACAACGAACTGATTCCAACAAGGACTGTCACAGGGTGGAGAGTGTGTATGGATTACAGGAAATTAAATAAAGAAACTAAAAAAGATCACTTCCCTCTACCGTTCATTGACCAGATGCTAGACAGAATAGCTGGTAGAGCCTACTATTGTTTCTTAGACGGGTATTCAGGCTATAATCAAATAACTATAGACCCTAAGGATCAAGAGAAGACCACCTTCACTTGCCCTTTTGGAACTTTTGCCTTTCGCAGAATGCCTTTTGGCTTATGCAATGCACCGGCAACTTTCCAAAGGTGCATGATGGCAATCTTCTCTGAGTTGGATGAGTCCATGATAGAAATATTCATGGATGACTTCTCAGTCTTTGGGGACTCATTTTCAAACTGTCTAGAAAACCTAGGACAAGTCCTGGCTAGGTGTGAGGAGACCAACCTAGTCCTAAATTGGGAAAAATGCCATTTTATGGTGGATGAGGGGATTGTCTTAGGACATAGAGTGTCAAGAGCAGGAGTAGAAGTTGATAGGGCAAAGATTGAGATCATAGAGAAGTTGGTAGAACCCCAGAATGTCAAAGCCATTAGAAGCTTCTTAGGGCATGCTGGCTTCTACAGAAGGTTCATTAAGGACTTTTCTAAGATAGCCAAGCCTCTGTGTGAGCTTTTAGAGCTAGATAGACCATTCATCTTCTCTCAGGAATGCTTAATAGCTTGGACTACCCTTAAGAAAGCACTAGTCACCGCACCTATAATAGTAGGACCAAATTGGGATCTCCCATTTGAGATGCTATGTGATGCCAGTGATTATGCTGTAGGAGTCATGTTAGGACAGAGGATTGACAAGCTAACACACCCTGTATATTATGCTAGTAAAACCTTGAATGAGGCTCAATGTAATTATACAACTACTGAGAAAGAAATGCTTGCTGTAGTATTTGCTTGTGAGAAATTCAGAAACTATATTGTAGGCACTAGGACAATTGTGTACACTGACCATTCTGCCTTGAAATATCTTATGAGGAAGGCTGATGCTAAGCCTAGATTGATTAGGTGGGTGTTATTGCTGCAGGAATTTGATTTGGACATTCGGGACAAGAAAGGATGTGAAAACGTGGTTGCGGATCATCTTTCCAGATTGCAGCATAATTGCGAAAAAATTGCGGAGACCGCAATTTCTGATGCTTTTATTGATGAACATGTCTTTGCTTTGACTCATCGTGATAACGATGAGGAACCTTGGTTTGCTGACATTGCTAACTTCCGTGCATCACAGGTTGTACCAGTTTTCAAGGGAGGACAAGAGAAGAGGAGGTTCCTTCATGAAGCAAGGAAATTCATATGGGATGACCCCACACTTTACAGAACATGTGCTGACGGCTTGCTAAGGAAGTGTGTTTCAGCTGCTGAAGCGAAGTCTGTGCTGCAGCACTGTCACACATCTCCTTATGGTGGACACTTTGGTGGCCAAAGAACAGCTGCAAAGGTGTTTCAGAGTGGCTATTATTGGCCAACGATCTTCAAAGATGCCCACAACTATGCCCACAGCTGTGATGAATGCCAAAGAACAGGTAACCTCAGTCGAAAGGATGAGATGCCCCTCACCTACATCTTAGAGTTAGAGCTCTTTGATGTGTGGGGCATTGACTTCATGGGACCATTCCCTCCATCATCAGGTAACCTTTACATATTAGTAGCAGTGGACTATGTGTCCAAGTGGGTAGAGGCCAAAGCATGTCCCAATAATGATGCTAAAACAGTCACCAAATTCTTGCATAGGCACATTTTTACTAGGTTTGGGACACCTCGTGCCATCATTAGTGATGAGGGGTCACATTTCATTAACAAGGCTATGGAGAGAGTGTTGGCTAAGTATAACATTAGACATAGAGTAGCCACTCCCTATCACCCACACTCAAATGGACAAGCTGAAATCTCGAATAGGGAAATTAAGAACATCCTAGAAAAAGTGGTCAAACCTAATAGGAAAGACTGGTCCTTCAAGCTTGAGGATGCACTTTGGGCTTATAGGACAGCATATAAGACACCCCTAGGTATGTCCCCTTATAGGCTGGTATATGGCAAGGCTTGTCACTTACCACTTGAGTTAGAAAACAAAGCATTTTGGGCCATGAAGGAATTGAATTTTTGTGTAAAGGATGCGGGGACACTGAGGTCTTTGCAATTACATGAGCTTGATGAGCTTAGGCATATGGCCTATGAAAATGCTAAGATGTACAAGGAAAAAACCAAGATTTGGCACGATAGTAGACTTAGAGTTAAGGACTTTAAGAAAGGTCAACTTGTTTTGTTGTTTAACTCACGGTTGAAACTATTTCCAGGGAAACTTAAGTCTAGATGGTCGGGTCCATTTGTCATTACTAATGTGTTTGTTCATGGTGCAATAGAGATAAAGAACTTGCAGCAAGGTCAGCCATTTATGGTCAATGGGGCGAGGTTGAAGCACTACTATGAGGAAGGAGATGTGAAGACTCTCTCGGCCTTCCTTTTGAATGAAGCATGAAACTAAAAACGAGAGAGAACGAGTGGTCACTGTGCTCGTTTAGTCAAGGCTAATGCCTTAGTTTATTTTTTTTCACTTTTTCCGGTTATCGTTTGTGTGTTTTGTGGTGTGATTTTAATTAAGTATTTAATGTTTGTTTTATTTGTTTTTATAGGGAATCGAAAGAGGGGATCAAGGAGAGTAATTTCAGCTTTAAAAATCAAGAAACGGTTGAGCCAAATAAAAGATACGGGCAAGTAAAGATTGACATTTTGATGAAAAAATATCCCTAAAATTGCGCTGGAATTGCAGGATCCGCAAAATATAGCCGTTGGGATTTAGCCGTTTCCTTTATATCCGTTAGAAGGCGCTCGATCGATACGATTCTCTCACTCTCTGATTTCCAAGAAAGCTGCGATTCTTTTCATCTTTGATTCTTCTCTCCAAATCTCCAAGATTCGACAATGGTGTCCACAAGGGCTGAAAGATCCGCAGCCAAGAAGAAGGCTGATGAAACTGAAGCAGCTGCGAGGGAAGCACTTCTTACCCTTGCAGATGCTGGTGCTGTTCGCACCGGACCTCTTCCCAAGCTTCCGATCCGTAGGAAGAAGTGGAGGGTTGTCACTGAGATCCCTGCTGGACCCTCTGAACCAGCAGGTACACCCAAAAAACGCTGGTGGAGTGTCGAGATGGCCGCCGAACCAAGCAGAGCGAAGACTCCCTCTGTGGAGAGTCAAGAAACGGATCGTGCGTCCCACGAGTCAACCAAGAAGGGTTCGACGCCATCTGCCTCACCTGCGCACAGCCCTTCATCATCTGAACCAGTGCACAGCCCAGAGCTTTCATCATCACCGCTTGCACAGAGCCCTGAGACGCCGTCTTCACCACTGAATTCCGTGCAGACGCCTACAGCAGAGCAGAGTGCCACACCTTCGCACACGCCTCCACGGCCTGACCCTGAATTCCCATATGGGGAGTACCAGGAATCCACTCAGGGCAGTGGGGAAGGTGGTGAAGACGCGGTCTTCTCGCCTGCAAGGGAAGCTAGCCCAGAGAGTCCTGCACAGTAGGATGATTCCATGGAGGAGACGCTGGGGGCATGCCTGCAGCAGATCAACATTGAGGCAAAGCTCAAGAAGAAGAAGGCCAAGATTGTCAAGGCCAGGCGATCCAAGAAGCTGAAAAAGAAGAAGGCTAAAAGGGCGCCTTCAGCAGACAAAGAGAGCACTGAGCCTTCGCTCAAACGACTCAAGGTTGAGGCTGCCGAGTCAGCCAAGCCATCAGATAAAGGGAAGGCAAAGCTCTACCCTGAAGATGAGCCTCAGTCAGTGAGGTATGTTTCCTCTGATGCTGAGTCCAGGGGTGCTGAGCTGAGGAAGAGGGAGTTGCTGCACGAGAAAGGCTTCCTCGACCGACCTGCTGACCTGCCGCAGTTCTTGCGCGCAGGAGTGATCAACCACGGCTGGGAGGAATTTTGCAGACCGCCCAATCCAGCCTACACGAGCATGGTGTATGATTTCTACGCCAATGTGCTCAGCCTTGAGGATGGCCTGTCTGTGGTCACAGGGGTAGAAGTGGATTTCTCAGCCAAGGCCATCAACGAAGCCTATGGTCTCAAGGGCCAAACACATACAGATTATGCACGGATTGTTGATGAGCCTACTGAGGCTGTTCTGGAAGAGGCCATTCGGACCATTGGCCAGCCTGAAGCTTCCTGGACCGTGTCACGCAATGGGAGGCACACTCTCATGAGTGTCAACCTCACGGCTAAGGCGGCTGTTTGGTTTTCGTTCGTGAGAAGGAGATTGTCCCCAGTGACTCACGAGACTACAATCAACTAGAGCCGATCGCTGCTGGTGTATGCGATAATGAGAGGTCTCACGATTAACGTGGGAGAAGTCATCACTGCTGCTATTGCTGAGTGCGCCAAGAAAGGTAAGGGACCACTGTTTTTCCCTAACACCATAACCAAACTATGTTTGCTTGCAGGAGTCCCCACTGAGCGCATGGAGCAGCAAATGGCTTACACAGGCCACTTGGAGCTGCCTGCTAGCCTGAGGCTGAAGAGGAAGGGGAATATGGAGTTTGAGCTGGATAGGCTGGCTGCTGATCAGTCCCTATCCATGGCCTGCCTGATGGATATGCAGAGGAGAATGGCTCAATGGGCCACTTATGCGCAGGCAAGGGACAAGGAAGTTGCAGACCAACTTGGGTGCATCTTCCCTGACTTCCCCACAAATCTCCTGACTCCATGGGTGCCTCCACGACCACGACGACCAGATGAGGATGAAGAAGTTTGAGTGCTGAGTTGAAGTGCACTGAAGGGAGTATTGTTGTTCCCTTAGAAAAAACAAACAATTTTCTGCTTTCTGATAGACTATGTGAATTATGCTGTTTTAGTACACTTTTGATCTGTTTTAGATGCTTAGTTTCATGTTTTTAATTTTGCTTAGTATAGTCTGATGATAGGTGACTAGATAGGTTAGTTTTGTTTTATTTTTAGGAGAGCGTGAATGACTGGAAAGAGCATGCTTAGGGGCCTTAATCACTGTTATATCTGCCCTGATCTAATTGCGAAATAATTGCGGTACCCGCAATTTTCATGACTGAAAGCATGTTTTGGACTGTCTGTTTAGCTAGGCTGTGATCTGTTTAAATTCCATCTTTTGCTGCTATCATGACTACCATATATAGCTTATCTGAAAGCATGCTGGATGAGTGTCATAGGACACCCTTTGCTAGTTTAAATCGACCTCTAAAAAGCTCAGCATGCACAGCTTTAAGCCCTTAACTGTCTGTTTTTTTTTTTAATTTACTGCTGCTGTGATATTTTCTTTTCAATGTTCTGTCTATGCCTAGGGCTTTAGATTCTCTTTGTTTTACCTTAGACTAGATGCTTCTAGGATAGTTTGGGGGTGTGCCACCTCAGACACTCATTGGGGACAATGAGTAGTTGAAGTTTGGGGGAGGCCACCCTAGGCCTAGGAACATTCCTCTCTCCCTTAGAAACATAAGCATTCTTCTTCTCGTTTACAAAAAATGATGAACTGAAAAGAAAAAAAAAATGAAAAATAGAATAAAGAGGGGGGTCTCTCTGAGGTTGCTAAGTAATCAGTGCCAAGTGTGTGACCCACAAGTGGCATTGCATCAAAAGGCAACCAAAGGAGAGGCCCCACCTAAGTAAGAAAAAGGGAAAAGAATAGGGAAGAAGAATGTATACCTAGGAGTTATAACTTTGTGGCTTAGGTGTCCTATTTAAAAAGAACTCTGATCCTCAATTAGCTAAGCACAAAGTTGTAACTTGTAGGGTTGTTTAGGGAGATGAGTGTTTTTCCAATGTAGTGATGCCAGGGTTTAGGTTGTTCTTTAAAGTACTACTGTCACCATTAATACTAAGACTGGCATGACTCTAAGGAATCCTAGACACATTAAAAATAAAGCTAGAAGCATGTACTGAGTCTGAGGCAAAGCTATGCAGAATTTGAAACCTTAGGGATAGTGGCATGATATGACAAAAGCAAATAGATCAGTTGTAGGAAGTTAATAAAAGCAGGTGAGTGTTAGGCAGGCGAAGTCAGAAGAAGCTAGATAAGAGGGTAGTTCTAAACTGAGAAGTGTGTCACAGGACAGCATTGCTATAGATAGGGATATAAGGGAGTCAGTAAAGTGGTTAAAGAAGAAGAAACAGCAGCCTAGGTAAGTCCTTAGTGTGCTTGAGGACAAGCAAAACCTTAAGTTTGGGGGTGTGTTAAGTCTCTGAAAGTGACTTATTTAGGACCCATTTAGCTTAAGAAGATGTACACTTTTAGGTGTTTTTGATAGCATTTAGCCTAAACCTATGCTTAAATATGAGAATGAGAAGAAGGTAGCTAAATTAGGACTTATGCACAATAGGAAAGAAAAGGGTTGAAAACCGAAGGAAAAGAATGAAAAAAAACTGCATTGCGACAGCATTGCGAAAACATTGCTGAAGCCGCAATTATTCAAGTGAAAACCGTAAGTTGACTGATCCTTTTCTGTTAATTTCCGTAATTTCAGGGATTCGTTCTTTCTCCTCCATCCATTCTGATATATGACGTTGAAGATTGATGGTTCTCCTTGGCCCAAACGCACCTGCAAACTACTATAAAAGGGGGTCAAAGTCGGAGGTTCAAGGATCATCCGAAAGCGTAGAAGTCTTCTCACAGTCCATCTTTTCTCCCTGTTTTCCTTTGCCGTCTGTTGGAGTGAGAGTCTCAGCTGTTGGAATCGATAATCTGATAGGAAGGAGAGGAGATTCTTCTTCTCTCTCGATTGGATTCATCCAAGCAAGGCTGACCTTTCATCCCCTTCATTCGAGGCGACTGCAACGAGGCTTCCAAGCACCATTTACTGCTTTTTGTCTTTCCTTTCTCATTTCCAGCATTGTTTAGTTATCGCTTCTGGTTTAGTGATTAGTCTACTTCATTTCGTTGCTTTCTGTCTTTGGATTATTTACTTTAAGTTTCCCTTTGTTCGTACAAACATTCAAAGTAATCAAATTACAAGTCTTCATTTCACAGTTTCCATCTTCTGCTGCTACGGTTTTGTCTTACGGTTTTGAGTACATTTCCCTTCTAAGCATGTCTGTTTTATCTTATACTTCTGTTCTCTATATATCCATGAGTAGCTAAGTCACTTAGGGGCATGCTAATGACAGAACTATAGGCTAAAAAACGTGAACCAAGCAAGTAGGATAGCTTTCGAAGCATTGATTGTATGTAAGCTTCATTCCACGGGCAATTTCGATTGGCCATCCATTTTGTCCAAAGAACTCCTAACCTCTGGAAGGAGTAAGAGTTCAGAGTCGTATAATCATGCTAGCCTTTCATGGTAACCAGGAAACGGCCTAGGAATAGGCGTTTCCCTAGTACAAACTAAACACTTCTGTTTTAACAAGATGCTTAAAACCTTACTTTGAGTTGAGTAAACTAAAGAATCTAATGCATGGAATCGGACGATACATGAGATAGAGTGAGTTTGATGCATAGAGAGTTGATCTAATGCTTGGGAATCGTATTAAAAGGCCTATAGGATAGTCGTTAGTAGCCCTTAATTCTCCATTTTACACACGTTTGCTGTTTTTACAATTGCGATAACATTGCGGTGTCCGCAATTCTGCTAAGTTACCATTCTGTTTAGCTGTTTTCTTCGTCGTTTATTAATTCCATCTCTTGTCTTTTGAGTCTAATTTCAACTTGCATTTGTTTATGTTGTATTCCTTTACACATTCAGCAAAAATTAGATAATTAAAAACCAATTTTACCTCATCAAATCCACCCCTTCTTTCTTAACAAATACACTTCGTGAATAGCTAAAAATAAGTCTCTGTGGAAAAAACGAATGAAATATACTTACTACTTGCTGTAAGACCATGTATGCTTGCATGTTCTGAGTGCTCTCTCTACCTCCTTGCTTATTTATTCTTAACACATTGAGCACGCAACAGCTCACTTTGTATTGTACAAAACGATGTGATCTGAATCGTTTCACATAGAGATGTGCGAGTGAGGGCGTCCGGTGCAAAAAGTTTGCATAAGACCGAACAACGAAATATGTCGCTCTCTCTTTATAACACCATTTACTGATGAGACCGACATTTTTATTTGATGACCTAGGTAACTCGATTCAATCCTCAGCTCGCTATGAACTCCTGCTTATTCGAAAGTATCCTTTGACTTTCACGGGTGAGAATGGCCCATTAGCGCCGAATCAATAAGCCTACCATCTTGGGGATAAAGTCGAATAGGTAGCTGAGAACATAGTACAACAAGATTGAAGTTCACTCCTAACCCGCTCTTCAGGGTTAGTAGATAGGTTGTTCCGTTAATAACTGACTCTAGGGCTTGAACAATGAGCGCTCACACTCTCATGAGATGAGAGGGTTAATTGATTTGTTGGTTGGACCACATATCTATTGTTCATTAGAGGTGTCAGTGGTACATAAGGAACAAGACGTAATGCAGGGGTTAAACAGTTTAAATGACCCAACTGTGATTACAAACAACCTGTGATGGGCCACTAGTTAGTTGGGAGAGAGTTGATAGCACTCTAAAAGTGCTAATATTTAGCTCCTAAGTCTTGTAAGTTAGAATAATTATTTGGGCTTAATTGATATATTTTGTATAATTTAATCGCTAAGGGGTAAATCGGGCATTTGCGACAATTAAGAGCTTAAATGAATATTTGAGAATATTTTATTAATTAGTCGTTTTGAGTGATTAAGCTACATTAATTAAATAATCTAATTATAACTTAAAATAGATTAATGGCTTAATGGTGCAAGTCTTGTTAAGGGAATGGGAAGCCAAGATTCAAGTCCTAATGGGAGTAGAATTTTATTACTTTTGTAGAAAGTCAACGGTCAACGGTCAACGCTCAGACCATCCATCAGACGGCCCGCGCCCGCCGACTCGCCCCGCTCCGCGCGCCCATCATTGAAAGCCCGCGTGTCCTCGCCTCGCCCCGCTCGGCCCAGCACCCATTCGCGCGCCCGTTATTAAAAGTCCAAAAAATTGCCCGTCATTAAAAGTCCAAAAAATTGAAAAAAGCGTTGTTTTCCATTTTATTTTCGTCCGTAGCGTCGAGACACTGGGGCAGCGTCTCGACGCTACTTTGAAGTATAAAAAGAATATTTTCGCGATTTTAGGTCATTCCATCTTCGTTTTGGGCTCGGGATTGACGCTTTTTTACCATTTTTGAAGCTCTTCTTCTCCATTTGGGTTGTATGAACTCTACAACCTCCATGGAAGCTTGGAATACTCCATCTCCCATGGAAGGCTAGAGGTAAATCCTTGATTAGTTGGTTGAGGGATTGATTTCTATTGTATTTAGGTGAGATTTATGCTTTATATGAATGTTTAGCATATTTGTATGAACTCTTGCATCTCTTTCTGTATTAAGAATGAATGACATGCCTTTCTAATTAGGATTGACGCCCATAATTGTTACGCATGTTAGTCGGCTAGCATTGATTCCTGATTAGTCTTAATGGAAGTAGCGAGGGTCTAATCGTGCCTAATCAATTTGACCCTATGTGACGAATGAGGTATGAATTGATTATCGTATCGTGGTGGGCTCAAGGTTAAGAGCGAAATCGAATTAGTTTTAGGATTAATTCGTCGCAATGTTACCCATTACTGTTTTCTGATTAATTTAGGACTAATCACCTTGAATTGATTAAGAGGCATGTTTAATTAGAATGGTCTGTTTCTAATTAATTCTTTGGGGTGTTTGTATCGGTGTCGAGCAAACATTTCGCGTGCATGAGCATCTCGGCTAATTTCCATGTTTATCGATGAACTGAAATACAATAGAGCAATCCCGATACTTTCTAATTAAGCATACTTGTCAATTTCATATCTCCCTCTTTAATTTTCCGTTAGCGCAATTCTTTGCATGTTAGTAATTTTCCAAATAAAACCTCCCATTGTTTTTACTTCATTACAAATTCAATTTAAATAAGTTAGGATTATAGCTTGCTCCCTGCGGATCGACTACGTTGCCACCAACTGCAAAGCTTAGTGAGTTCGGATTATAAATATTATTTTGGCGGGTTTCGACAACCCGAAATTTGTAGGACATTCAAAAATCCTACCACCAAGAGTCTCCTGGGCTAGCCACTGATTTAAAATTACCCTCTCAACAACACATGCAGAAATTGGCCATTCAACCTAAATGCGAGTGATCATTATAAATGTTTTGAATCTCTCTCTCAAATTTTCTTTCTTTTTATTTCTCAATTGAGGTAAGAACCTTATCCTGTATTCGATATTGAAGACTTAGTTTTATGTTTTTTTAAATATTTCTGAGGAACATTTAAGATTGAGAGAACAAAAGAAAAAACTAGAATAAATTGTCCTCAAGTACTGAAATCTTAGCTATTTGAATAACAAGTGAAGAAATATGTTTAAATGACCCAACTGTGATTACAAACAACCTTTTAAGGGTCGACTTGCCCATGACGGTTATATCAAGAGGACATAATATATCTACAGTGAGGAGAGTGCAACCCTCGGACTATAGTGGAGTCTCCTGGGGTTTGACAAATGTTTATTAGTTCGGTTAAAAGAGTTTTGACCAGATAATCGTTGGAGCTCATGATTTGTAGGTCCTTTAGGTTCTCTTGGCTAGCTCGGATAACGCCGTGCAACAGTATGAGAGAAAAGGAAAAGAATAAGAATTTGAAATATTCAAATTCGGTTTGTGGAAGAATGATGGACATATTTAAATATGATTTAAATATGGGATTGGTCTAAAACATGAATAAAATTCACGTGCAAAAAGTCGATTTTCGGAAAACCGGGTTTAACCATATTATTTAATTAATATTTGATATTGAATTAAATAATATTAATTAATTAAACTGTTTAATTAATTAATATATATATATATATATATTTTGTTATTAAATTGTTTAATAAATAAAAATATTTATTATTATTTAAAATTAATTAAGTTTTAATTAATTTTTTAGAATAATATATATATATTACATGTTATATATATATATATATTACATGTTATATATATATATATATATATGTTGGTTGTAGTGCTCTTTGGGGTAAATTAGAGAATGAAATGAGATTTCATTTTTTTTTCTCTTCATGGAGTCACTACCTTCGGGCAAGTTTTTTTTTAAAAAACTTCTTTTGAAGTTTTTTAAATTTACAGACCCTTCTCTTTCTTCTTCTTCTTTTCTTTTCCTTTCTTTTCTCTTGTAACGGAGTCCCACAACTCCGTTCCAACCATTTCACCGTCCGCGCTGGACCTACAAACATTCAACAAACAAATTTTCTCTCTTCGTGCCTCAAACACGTGAACATTATCATAAACAGGCAAATAACAAACATAACCATCAACAATCAAATTATCTTTTGTCACTGAAAAATTAGAACTGTCCCTCAAGCTCGAGGTAAAATTCAGATCTTTCATACATTCAACAGATTTTATATTTCTATCCTCATCAGACACAACCGACTTTAAATCATACATAAAAAATTCGTTCCTAGTCTTGTCAAATTCCACAGAAAGAACGCCTCTATCCACATCAAGCTTGACCTTAGCGGTCTTCATAAATAGGCGACCCAACAAAATGGAAGATGAAACAGATGAACGATTTTCACTCATATCAAGAACATAAAAGTCAGCAGAAAAAAACATGTCATTAGCCCTAACAAGAACATTTTCAACTTTCCCTAATGGATTAATGTAAGATCGATCGGCTAGTTGCACTACAACGCTTGTCTCATACATTTTTCACTCAAGTTAAGTTCTTTAAACAAGGCATGGGACATGACATTAATAGAAGTGCCGAGATCTAACATGGCGTTTTTAATGACTCTACTCCCTATCATGCAAGGGAGGGTAAACATATCTGGATCTTCGCATTTCATGGGTAGAGTACCTGGGAAGATCGCAGAAACATTCTCTTTCTTTTTCTCGTTGTTCAGTCTTGCTTTCCTCTTGCACGTGCACCAGTCCTTAAAAAGTTTAGCATATTTTGGGAACTGTTTAACATCTTCTAGAAGGGGTATCTTCACTGTCACCTTTTGGAAGGTCTTCAAGACTTCCTCATCTTCGTTTTCTTCCTTAGGCTTCACAAGCCTAATTGGAAAAGGTGTTGTGAGAACATCAACTGACACTTGCACATGATGGAACCGAGATCCCGACACAGCCAAAGGCGCAACGGAAAAAGCCTAAACTGGCTGAGGATCTTCGGCAATCAATAAGCAACAAAATCGGGAGAGAGAAATAATCTAACACTTAGAAAATTTTTGAACTGCCCGAGTCCCCAACCGATAAACTCATTACCACCGCTAAACCCCACCGGTAAACACAACCGGTAAGGGTTGACCGGTAATAAATAACCGGTAAAAGCTTAGGTAAGCCACAGGTATGAATCATATATTCATCACCGGTAAATGGCTTACCAGTAAGCCTCGACTGGTAAATCTTCGAAAGATTTCTAACCGGTTAGGAAGCCACCGGTAAATTTACCGAGGTGTGCCAATCGGTGATAGCTCCAAAATAGAGCTATTATTATGTCCCTAATTCTGGCTAGAACCATGTCATTTATTGATTAAAATGCTTTCTTATAGGTGATTCCATGGTGGAGAGCTCGAGAAGTCCAAAGACACGTTTCGGGGCTCAAAGTGGCGTTTTAGAGCTTCATAGATGCATCGGGAGTGAAAGGGCTTGAAGAAGCCAAGAGATGGCAAAAATTGCCTTGAAGAGACAAATTTTGGCCAACAAACCCGAGAGCATGCATGCATGGGCGGCAGCGTCGAGACGCTAGCTCAACGCTGCCAGCGTCTCGACGCTGCCCCGACTACCTACCAAGGACGAGCGCGCCCCAGCGTCGAGCGCGAGCGCTCAACGCCCGCTCAACGCTATCAGCGTCGAGACGCCGCCCGAGGGTCTCGACGCCAGCTCGACGATTTTCCAGACGGACGCGCGACAGCGTCGAGACGCTGTCCGAGCGTCTCGACGCCCCCGCGCGTGCGCGCGCGGCCAACTTAGGGCACCAGCGTCGAGACGCTTGCCTAGCGTCTCGACGCTCCGACGACTTAAGGGGTGAAAACGCCTCATTTTTGCCAAAACTTGGATTCTAACTTTTCTTCATCTTCTTCCTCTCGGGTCTACGCCAATTTCCACCATTTTTGGGCTTCTTCTTCTCCTCTTTGTATGGTACTAAGCTCTTCCATGGGGGATTTGATTTATTCATCCTCCATGGAAGGCTAAACTAAGGTTAGCGTTTAATTTCGAGTTTGGTTTTGTGAATTATGGATGTTTGGGGAGGTTTGCCCCTTTGTAAATGTTGAGTTAATTGATATGTTTATGCATCTCTTGTTTGTTCTTATTCAAATTCTAGCATGTGTAGCCTAATTAGGTTGACGCCCTAGTTCCTATGCATAATAGAGGGCTAAAGGATGGGACGTATAATTGCCCAAATCGCTAGGTAGCACGGGCTTAAGCATGGTTAATTAATTCATCCCAAAGTGACAGTTGGTAATCTGAATTAATTAACGTTTTCATGTTAGGCTTAAGGCGAGAGAGAAACCGGGTTAGTCTTAGGATTAAGCCGTCACAATGTTCCCGTTACTGGCTTATAGTCGATTTAGGGGTCGCTACCTTGAATGGATTATTGGCCAAGTACAATTAGAATTGCACATATCTAATTATATCTTTGGGTCATTTGAGTTAGAAATTAGCCAAATGAATTGTGTGCATAAGCATGATTAGTTAAGAAATTGTATCGATGAACCGAACATCCATAACGATTACTCGGAGTTAAGCGCAACCATTTAAATTTTGCACTTGTCATTTAATTTTCCGTTAGCTTGCATGTTAGGAGCCCCCTTCCCCCAAACCAAATTTGCACATACTTTTTACTACTAGCAAATTAGACTTAGTTAAATTGAATTTCTTAATTCCCTGTGGATCGACCCCGTTACCACTTAGCTGCAAATTGCTCGGTGTATTCGGGTTTATAAATTGTATTTTGGCAAGCCTCGACAACTTGAATTTGGAGCACCCCATTTAGTGCTCTACCAATCGGTAAGTTTCACAAGCCTACACCGGTAAGAGGCACACCGGTAAATTACAATTGGTAAGAGCAAACCGGTGAAACACGACCGGTAAACTCGACCGATATCACTATACCGGTAAGCCCTGGACCGATATACTGATAACTCCATTTTGGAGCAAATTATCACTCCCTAATTCTAGCTAAAATCCGTAATTAATTTGTTAATATGTTTCGTTTATAGGAGTTTTGTGGCGTAGAGCTCCATTGGACGCGTTTCGTGGCTAAGAACGGTGTTTAAGCACCCCAGGAGTGCATCGGGAAAAGGGCAAGCTCATCCAAGAAGAATCGGGCAAAATTGCCAAGTGAAGACAATTTTCCAGCCCCAAACCCGAGAGCAAGCGTCGAGACGCTTGCTCAACGCTGCCTGGCGTCGAGACCCTGCTGTGGCGTCGAGACGCTCCGAAGAGGCGCGCGCGCTGGAAATCATCGGGGCAGCTTCGAGACGCTTGCCCAGCGTCTCGACGCCATCGCGAGGCGCGCGCTGATTATTTAGGTCGCAGCGTCGCGACGCTGTCCTAGCGTCTCGACGCTTCGACGAACTTAAAAGGGCTGTAAAGACGATTTTTGCAGCCAAGTTTTGTCATCTTCTTCTTCCTCTCGGTTTTCTCTCTTATTTTCCTTTTGCTCCACCATTGTTGGCTGGTTTTTGGAGCTTTTATCTTGTATTAAGCTTGGGATTATGGCCAAGGCCTCCGTTGGAGCGATTGTGACGATTCTCTCCATGGCCGGCTAAGGTACTTGTGTAGGATTCGGGAAGATTAGGGATTTTTGTTAGGCTTTTAATATTTTGATAATCTATGCATATTGGTTCTGATTAGGCTTTAAATCTTGAATGCATTTATTGTTCTTGCTTAATCCATGCATATGTTAGATTTCAACGACGGACAATCGAGTTTTCTAGCATGTGTGAATGCTATAGACTAGCGATGCCTTGTCTCTCCTTGTCGCCATAGTCACACAGGACAATAAAATTAATCGAAGTATCGTTTTATGCATGCTGATTGTTGAGTAATTTAGGGTTGTCGGGTAGTGAATTAGCAATCGGGGTGTGTAATCGAATGTTCGTCGTGGTTAGCTAGTAACTGTTCGGAGTCAAATTGGGGTTGATCACTCTAACGAGATTGCGAATAATGTTTAGTTAGGATTATTAAATCTAATTAATTAATATGGAGCCGGTTACTTTAGGGTTCTCGGGTAACCGACCACGTGCATGTCAAATTGTTAGCCTTACTTTAGAATTAAATGATTAATGTTAAAACGCTTAGCAAAATCCCAAAATCCCCCGAATCCAACACTTTTTAATCTCAATCTCTTTATTTCTCCGTTAGCTATTTTCACTACCTTGCATGTTAAAACTTCTTTTTTGTTACAAAAACCATCTAATCAATTCATTTGCATCTCAATTATTAATTTCAATTCGTTAGTCATTCTCTGTGGTTCGACCCTGTTGCCACTAGCTGCAAAGCTAAAGGTCAATAGGCTTTATAAATTCATTTTGGTCAGGCTTCGACAGCCTGAGAATTAATCAGACATTCCAAAATCCGACCCACCATATACCGAGGAAAAGATTTTTCCCGATAAACCGGTCTGCCTACGACCGGTAAACCCTTTACCGATTTTTTCCTTCAGAAAAGAGACCATCGATATGCCTGTTGCGTGCTCAGTGTGTATGTAAAATTAAATGCGAAGAGCACTTAGATGATGCAAGTATACATGGTCTGCAGCAAGTGATAAGTATATTTTATATCGTTTTCTCACAGAGATTTGATTAAGTTTATGCTAAGTACAAATTGATTGAAGGAAAATGTAACCGGTGACAAAATGTTGTTGGTTGGATTTAGATTTCTTAGGGCGGCCCCAACAGTGCAACCGTATGGAATGTAAGTGTTGGGAATGACCCTAAGTAATCTTTTGTCCATTTCTGGTGATTGAGATGTTCCGACTCCCATGAAACGGCCCTCCGTATGGACGGTGCCTCTAAGAGCAACCAGCAGGCGGAACATGAGAATCTCACGGTTCAATCCAATGGAGGAGGCCGCATGATGTATTGACATATTTCCTTCTCCCACTTACTATAAATATTTTCTTCATTCACATTGCTCTTGATTTATGCAAACACCATCCTTATGGGGATGCCCTATTGACATCATGAGGCCGAGCATAAATCTCACGGTGTGAACTTCACGGAGAGCGTAGGAGGAGATCGATATATCATATATACCTTCTCAACACCCTACTAAGTATTTTATACAGTTTGGGTATACTTTTACTTAGGTATTATCTGGCTAAAAAGACAATAAAACCTAAGTCTAGGTAAAACATGATTTTTACCTAAGATGTCTAGGTGATAAACGCTTTAAAACCTTACACCTCTCACGTGCATGCTCATAAAGCCGGGTTAACTTAACTCAAGTACCGGGTCGATCCCCAGGTAGGAGGTGTTCCGTAAACCGTCATCTTAAATACCTCCAACCTTAGTACAGGATCTGACCAGGTGAGTTCTCTTGTAACCTTAACTTTACAAGATATCGACCTAGTTTAAATATTAAAACGGATCAATACTAAATTCCTAATCGCATTGGAATTCTTTAACCCTGAATGAGCATGCATTTATCTTTGTTATAGATTTTAAATGTCTATCTCATTTTACAACGCTTTATAAAACAAAGACATTCTATAACATGCTTCCTAAGCTAGAATATAACCATTACATTCATTTTATAACATGCTTCCCAAGCAAGAATATAACAATTATATTCAACTAAGGCAACTATGTTTTATGTTTAATTTTAAAATTAATATAACACTTATATCAATTACACTTTTAAACAAGCAACATCCAATTCATAAATTAATATAACACTTATATTAATTCTCATGAAATAAGCATGCATACTATACAACATAACACTTATATTATACTTTCAATGCATGCAACATGCTTTCTATGGTGAGATTTGAAATCTATATGGCATACTTTATGCACATACAAGAGACTTTAATTAAAACATACATTCACAATGCATAATTAATTAAACACACTAAAGTGGACCGGTTTTGGCATCACGGACAAGCAAGCAACTAAATTATTACAAGAATAATTCATAAACTAGGTTGAGACGCTTCCGAACCGGCTTGAATTTGCTTGAACCGACCAAAAAATAGCAACAACAAAGCTTCAAATAAGCTGAACCGGTCCAAAACAGTTGTCCCGACTTCAACAGCCTGGAACCGGACCAATAACGACCCGAACCGGACCAAACGAATGCTGAACCGGACCGCCAGAGAGTGAAGAACAAGGAACCGGTCCGACTTTAGTGAACCGGACCGCCCGGAGACCGAACCAGACTAATTCTTCCACCTTGCGCTGAACCGATTTTGTGCTGTTTTTCCGGACACCCGAGCTTCTCCCTTCGAAATGAAAGCCTATATGAACTCTAATGACTCTGAATTTTTTACAGACTCTTCTGCACACATTAAAAGCCCATACACACTTGGGAAATTACAAAACTAAGTACAAATGGAAGCTCAAATAAATATGTCAAAACCGGAAATATACTTTAGACGCCCAGAAAAATTAATTTCTAAAACAAATACCCACCGAGCTCAAATTGATGCAAATTGAGTGACCAAAATACGCTATGATACCAATTGATGGAGCGCATGTAGCGCAGCGGAAGCGAGTCAGATCATTGACACTCTAATTTCATCAATTTAGCTAAACTAGAAACATGCTCAAAACTTGGAAATTAAAGAAATTAGAACACATACCTCTTGTAGTTCTAAAATCTTCTAATCCCGATGCTCGAATCTCCTAAAAAACTCTACGAACCTTCTCTCGAACGTTTCGAGAACCACCTCCGGTAGTCCCGCTATCCTCGAGCCGAGCAACAGAGTGGTGGGACTCCTTTACAAGAGAAAATGGAAGAAGAGATGGATAGAGAAGAAATCTTTGTGATGAGAGTTTTGAAGAAGAATGTCACACATCCAAAAAAATTCCAACAAGCATCATCAAACACAAACCATTTGAACTCCATCCAATTTATTGGTCATTCACATGCAAGAAACTCTTTGCTTAGCATGACACCTCAAAAATGGATGAATTAGTCTTCACACAAGTGTTCAACAATTGATGAGTTTATGCATGTAGTTAGTGAGTCACAATCCACTTCACAACTTGGATAAACCCACTCAACTTGGATAATCCCACTTGTAATATTTTGTCATTTTAAAATTAATTTTAATAAACAAAATAAATTTTAATTAATTAAACTTTTTAACTAATTAATATTATTATTTAATTCAATATCAAATATTAATTAAATAATAAGACTAATCTCGGTTTCTTAAACTGAATCATCACACATGAATCCCTATTCATGTTTTAGACTGATCTCATATTTAAATCATATTTAAATATGTTCATCATTCTACCAAAACCGAATTTGAATAAATTCAAATTCTTTTTCTCTCATATTGTTACACGACTTAATCCGAGCTAGCCAGGAGAACCTAAAGAACCTACAGATCATGAGCTCCAACGATACGCGATTAACCGACCAAACTCTTTAGCCAAGCTAACCAACATTCGTTAACCCCGGAGACTCCACTAAAGTCCAAGGGTTGTACTCTCTTCACAGTATATATATTTTTGTCCTCTTAATATAACCATCACCAGTAAGTTGATCCTTCACAGGTCGTTCGTAATTACAGCTGGGTCAAAATAACTGTTTTACCCCCGTAATTACAGCTTGTTCCTTAAGTCCCACTGATCTTCTAATGAACTTATTGGTTTGTGGTCCAACCACCAAACCGAATGGTATGTGATCTAATCACTATACCGAGTCCCTCTCGGGCCAATGAGAGGGTGGGATCCCTAGTTCAAGACCCGGAGTTAGCACTTAGGGGAACAACCTCTCTACTAATCCCTAAAGGCGGGTAGGAGTGAATTTCATCTCGCAGGACTATGTTCCCAGCGCCCTACCTGGTCTTATCCCCAAGATGGTAGGCTTATTAAGTCGGCGAACTCGGGCCACTCTCACCCATACAAATCAAAGGATAATCCTGAATAAATAGGCGTTCGCGGTTCAGTCTTATGGAAACTCATTGGACTATGTTCCCAGCGCCCTACCTGGTCTTATCCCCAAGATGGTAGGCTTATTAAGTCGGCGAACTTGGGCCACTCTCACCCATACAAATCAAAGGATAATCCTGAATAAATAGGCGTTCGCGGTTCAGTCTTATGAAAACTCATTGCACAAGACGCCCCTGGTAATGAACTTTTGTACGTTCACAAATTTCAAGCTGTCGAGACTTGCCAAAATAATATTTATAAGCCGATTATACCGACTAATTTATAGTTAGTGATAACCGGGTCGAACCACAGGGAATTAGCTTAATTCAAACTTAATTAATTCTAAATTGCTAACGGTAAAAATAGGGAAAATTGGATTTTAAAAGGGAGCTCTAAACTATTGTAGCTAACGGAAAATTAAAACAACAAAAACTGTGAAGTAACAAATTTAAATGGCATGTTTGACTTCAAAGAATGGGCTTGATCACAATTTGTGTTTGGATCATCGATAACTAAATACATAGACACAACGCTTAAAGCACGCAATTCGTTTGGTTATTTCTAACTCAAACGACCCAAAGATACAATTAGAAAAGTGCAAGTCTAATTGTTCTTGACAGTTACTCAAAATAAGGTGATCAATCCTAAAATGATTAACGGACAGAGACGGGAACATTGCGACGAATTAACCCGGAGACTAAATCGATTTTTCCTCTTTACCCAAAATCTAACATGAAGGTTATCTAATTTCTACCCCCAACTGTCACTTGGGATCAAACTAAATACCCATATTCAGATTTGTGTTACCTAGCGATTGAGACAATTATACGTCCTAATCTCTAACGGTAAAGCATGCATAAGGACTCGGGCGTCACCCCTAATCATTTACCCAAGCTATTTAGATGAAGAACAAGGAAGAAGATGCATAAGGAAGACAATCTAATTCATACACAAATTACGGCAAATCTCCCCTTAATCCAAATTGATTACAATCCCAAACTAGAAATCAAACATTTACTTGTTTAGCTATCCATGGAGATGAAGAAGAGAGCCACAAATGGCTCAAAGTGGCCAAAATCGAAAAGAGGTAGGAGAAGAGCCAAAAGAGAATGCCCTAAATTAAGAAAAATGGGTATTTATACCAATTTTTCCGTCGGGCCAGCGCCTAGGCGATGGCGTGCTGTGTTGACCGTTGACTGGTGCTGTTGACTTTTACAAAATGAAGGAAAATCTTGCTTCCAACAAGATTTGAACATGGGCACCCCCATTGTCTTGGCAAAACCTGCACCATTAAGCCATTAATCAATTTAGAGTTATAATTAGATTATTTAATTAATGTAGTATAATCACTCAAAACCGTTAATTAATAAAATGCTCTAAAATATTCATTTAAGCTCTTAATTTACGCAAATGCCCGATTTACCCCTTAACAATTAAATTATACAAAATATATCAATTAAGCCCAAATAATTATTCTAATTTACAAGACTTAGGAGCTAAATATTAGCACTTTTAGAGTGCTATCAAAATACCCCCAACCTAAATCTTGCTAGTCCTCGAGCAAGGTGTACTTTGATTTATCTTATAAGAAACCACTTGCATGCTGACGACTCAAATCTCAAAACTCGTGAACACAAGATATTAATGCTAACGGAAAAACAAACAAGTGTATGCATAAGTTAAGAACATTTCAAAATTTTAAATCATACTCTCTCACGTGTGTGTGCTTAGCTTCTCTTACTCTAGCTCTTATAGACCCGGAATTCCTTTAATCGATCCTAAGACTCGTTTTCCCTCTACTTGTAGCGTTGAAAACAGTCTAATGGCTTAACGGGTCGGAAAGAGCAACAAAACAATTGGCCCAATTCTTTTCTTTTTTTCCTTGGTACTTTGTACCCTTTTCTTTTTATTTCTCTTTCTTTCGAGAGAGCCTAACACGCCAAGTTTAATTCACTTCACGTTTTTAAGGACAAGTATTCACTTCAATTAGTCACCCTTTCATGCAGTGGCAACCGTGGGTTACACGATCGCCCCTGATTACACGGGCAACACAAGAAGGAGAAACACCTCAAGAAAGAACATTTTTCATGCTTTTTACTCACAGAAAATTGAAAAATTTTAGGCATAGATATTTGCTTACAACAAATGAGTTATTACAAATTCTAACACATCAAGCCTCCCTAAATATGCCTTTCGAGGTGACAACAAATTTTCAGATCAAATAAAATAACTCTAAGCCTATTAGAACCAAGAGTAAGAGACCTATGTGCTCGATGAATGTAGAGAGTATTCGGAAAATTTTTAAAATAAGCTCAAAATATGCATACAACTCATGGTTTACTCGAAATGCACAAATATGGAGTATTCACGAGTAAATCACAGACAGTTCTCATCGGACAACATGCATTCAGATTCTCATACATCTCAAAATCAGAGCATCCATGCACAAAAACTATAAAGAAGTCCAAAACTAAACCCACCCCCCACCTAAAACATTGCATTGTCTCCAATGCAACTAATCCAACAGATAAAACAACAAAAACTGTGAAGTAACAAATTTAAATGGCATGTTTGACTTCAAAGAATGGGATTGATCACAATTTGTGTTCGGATCATCGATAACTAAATACATAGACACAACGCTTAAAGAACGCAATTCGTTTGGTTATTTCTAACTCAAACGACCCAAAGATACAATTACAAAAGTGCAAGTCTAATTGTTCTTGACAGTTACTCAAAATAAGGTGATCAATCCTAAAATGATTAACGGACAGAGACGGGAACATTACGACGAAGTAACCCGGAGACTAAATCGATTTTTCCTCTTTACCCAAAATCTAACATGAAGATTATCTAATTTCTACCCCCAACTGTCACTTGGGATCAAACTAAATACCCATATTCAGATTTGTGTCCTAGCGATTGAGGCAATTATACGTCCTAATCTCTAACGGTAAAGCATGCATAAGGACTCGGGCGTCACCCCTAATCAGTTACCCAAGCTATTTAGATGAAGAACAAGGAAGAAGATGCATAAGGAAGACAATCTAATTCATACACAAATTACGGCAAATCTCCCTTAATCCAAATTGATTACAATCCCAAACTAGAAATCAAACACTTACTTGTTTAGCTATCCATGTTGATGAAGAAGAGAGCCACAAATGGCTCAAAGTGGCCAAAATCGAAAAGAGGTAGGAGAAGAGCCAAAAAAGAATGCCCTAAATTAAGAAAAATGGGTATTTATACCAATTTTCCGTCGGGGGAGCGCCTAGGCGCTGAGCTCTCTGGAAAATTTATAAAATCGGGCATTTTTGTTGACTTTTAATGACGGGCTTCTGCTGAGTTTAAGTTTGAATGTCCCCCCGCCAGAGTTTGAGTTTCATCCCAAGTGTGAGGGGGTTAAGCTTACCCATCTTTGCTTTGCGGATGACTTGATGATCTTCTCTGCGGGTAATAAGACTTCTCTGAGGTTTGTTCAGCAGACCTTACATCACTTTCAGGAGCTTTCGAGCCTTGTGGCTAACTCCACTAAGAGTTCGATGTTCTGTGCGTGGGTTCCTGTCCCGGTGGCTGATTGCCTTGCTGAGTTCATGGGTGTGCCTCTTGCGTCGCTGCCTGTTTGTTACTTAGGTCTCCCTCTTCTCTCAGGTCGGCTGTCTTCTCGTAATTGTCAGCCCCTGATTGATCGGATCACCTCCAGGATTGGTAGTTGGACTACTAGGGCCCTTTCCTATGCGGGTAGGTTGCAGCTTATTCAGTCGATCCTCTAGAGCTTCCAGGTCTATTGGGCTAGTGTCTTTGTGCTGCCTGCTCGTGTGGTCCATAGGGTTGAGAGTTTGCTTCGTTGCTACCTCTGGAAAGGCTCTCCCTCTAGTCGAGGAGGGGCAAAGGTAGCCTGGGATGACATTTGTTTGCCGAAGCGTAAGGGTGGTTTGGGTATTCGTCATATCCAGTCATGGAACTCGGCAGCTGTTATGAAGCTTCTTTGGCTCCTTCTGCTTCGCTCTGGTTCTCTGTGGGTCGCCTGGATGGAGGAGTATATTCTCCGTGGACGTTCTCTTTGGACGATTCCTTTGTCGTCTCAGTGGTCTTGGTGCCTCAAGGCGATTATGGGGCTTTGTGACCAATTCCGTCCGCTTGTCCGATTTTCCATTGGAGATGGAAGTAGGTGCCGTGTGTGGGTTGACCCCTGGCTTCCTGATGGTCCTATTCTCCCAAGGATTAGTGATCGTATCTTGTATGACGCGGCTAGTCATATTCAAGCTACGGTCTCAGATTTCCTGTTGCCTGATGGTTCGTGGCGGTGGCCGTTGGTGTCTCCTGAGTTGTTGGAGATCTCTGATGTTGTGCGCTCTACTTTGTGTTGCCTAGGGCGGGAGGATAGGTTGATTTGGGTTCCGGGCGGGATTGGCTTTTCAGTCTCGAGTGCTTGGGAGGCGATCCGCCCTCGTAGGACAGTGGTTCCTTGGCAGGGTTTGTTGTGGTTCGGGGGGAATATTCTGCGACATGCTTTTGTCACATGGCTGGCCTTGAGGGATAGATTGTATACTCGGGACAGACTGGCCGGGTGGATCCCCTCGACCCCTACTGATTGTTTGCTTTGTTTGTCCGGGATTGAGTCTCGCGACCACCTGTTCTTTCAGTGCCCCTTTTCGCGGATGGTGTGGGAAGATATCCTCAGTTGGGGTAGAGCTCCCCGCCTCGTTCTTCCTTGGGATGCTGAGCTTGAGTGGATTTGTCGGGAGAGTGCTGGGCAGCATCAGCGTAAGCACATTTGGAGAATGGCCTAGTGTGTTGTGATCTACCATATTTGGAAGGAACGCAACTTGCGTTTTCACGGCCCGAGTCACCGCCCTACTCAGTCGGTTATCGCTGTTATTCGATCTGATTTATCATCTGGGTGCTCGTCCTGGGTGGGTGTGGTTTCGGCCGGTTCCCCCTGGGATTCTTTTGATTGACTTTCTCTTGGTCTTTGAGTGTGTGCAGGTTTTCATCTTCAGGTTGCTCCTTCGATGCTGTTCGTTCAGGCGATTGCTTTCTTCCCTAGTTCAGTCCCTAGGTGTTGTTGTTCTCTCTTCCCTGGAGGGCGTTTGCAGCTTTGACTTATGAGAGGCTTGTCTGTTTGGGGCCTCTCTTTGTGGGTTTTCCGTCTTGAGGGCGCTTCTTGCAGTGGCTCGTACAGATGCTTGCTTTCTTCCCCAGTTTAGCCACTAGATGTCCTTGGCTCTTTCTTCCCTAGAGGGTGTTTTGAGCCTTTGACTATGAGAGGCTTGTCTGTTTGGGGTCTCTCTATGTAGGGGTTGGTTCAGGAGGGTGCTTGCTACTTTTGCAGTTGGTTGTCCTTCTCTGTTTCTGTGCGTGCTCTTCTGCCCCCTAGTGTGGTCTTGGTTCTTGAATTGAGATGAGATGTTTGTTCTGAATGCTTGTTGTCACCCCGAAAGGCTCCTTGTCCTGAGGGTGTGTCGACTTTTGGTGGGAGTCCTTGGATTGGGCATTGTCGAGGGAAGCGATGCTTGCCTGGTCCTTGTGGCTTTCTGTCGGGCCTTCATGCCTGATGGTTGTTCTTTTGCCAGAAGTAGGGGGAAAACGAGTTGAAGGGCCTCTTCTTTGTTCGGGAATTCTAGGTCGTGCTTGGGGGGCCTGCACTCACACACGCATGGGATGGATGGCCAACTTGGCCTCTATTTTCTCTCAGCATCTGAATGTTCCACCCTCTGCCTTGTTTGGTGCTCTTTTGACTTAGTCTGGAGTCTCCCTTGTCGCTCGCGCCGTCCGGGGGTTCGATAGCCAAGGGTTGTTCTTGGTGGCTGGGGAGCTTTTGTTCGTGCTCTGAAGGGTCGCGTGCTTCCTCTTGTTGCGGTTGTGGCTCGTTCTCTCTTTGAGTTGTGTTGTTTTTATCTGTTCTTTTGTTTTTTCTGGCTCCTTCCCGCTTGTGGGTTTGGTGCTGGGTGTTGTTTTTGTTTTTTCTTGCCCTTCCTCGGGCTGTGAGGTCCCCGTCTGGGTTGGTTTTATGCTTTGGTACATTGGTTATCCCAGTGGATTATTCTCTTGTTTGTTGGTGCCCTTTGGCCTCGGGCTTTGAGGTCCTTTTTGCTTAATATAATCACCTTTGCAAAAAAAAATATGTTGGAAGAGTGCTTTAGCGAGCTTCAGTCCTATATTTCATAGGAATTGAAGAAAATAACTTTTTTTTTATTTAGAAATGACTATCGTCAATGATTGTCAAAGAGCTATGAAAAAAAAAATGAAAACTTTGTGACTTTATTAGTGAAAGGGTAGATTGGGATCAAGTTAGTACCAGAAACTAATGAAGCCGTCATTTTGATTGAAAGAAGAAAGCAAGCCAACTTTGAATAGAAAAGTTGTGATGGTAAAGTAAGTTGGACTTTCCAAGTTTTCCACCCGCACGAGAGGTAGATTTCGACATAGAGCTCAAACTGAAAAAATAACTCCCATTTCTAAAGTTTCATATAGAATGGCCCAACCGAGTTAAAGTAGCGAAAGACAAAAATACAAGAGTTATTGGATATAGGCTTTATTCGCCCCAGTGTTTCGCCTTGGGGTGCCCCAATCCTGTTCGTGAAGAAAAAAGATGGGTCCATGCGCCTATGCATCGACTATCGGGAGTTGAACAAAGTGACGGTAAAAGAACAAGTACCCTTTGATGGAGCGTTGATGGAACGCAGCGGAAGCGATTTGGATCATAGACACTCTAATTTCATCAATTTAAACAAAACGGAAACATGCAAAAGCAATGAAAAAAAAAAATTAGAACACATACCCTTGTTGTTCGTATTTCTCCAATTTTCACCGCCAGAAGCTCCTCACGAGCTCAACGAGCCTTCTCACGAAATCTTCGTGGACCACCCACGGTAATCCCGCTATCCTCAGGCCGAGAAACGGAGTAGTGGGACTCCTTTTATAAGAGAAAAGAGGGAAGAAACTCACTGAAGAAAACTATTTTTCTTATAACCAGAGAGCAGCCGAGAGAAAAGAAGAAGAAATTCAAATTCGGAATTCAATTCACAATTGAATACCCCAATGTGCACTAAGCAAAAGAATTTCTTTTTCCTTTTTTTTTTTTTTTTTTTTTTTATTTGATCTGACGAAATATATACTCTGTATATATATATACCTTACATGTGTCTTACATGCTTGCATGTAAGACACATGTATATATATATATATATATATATTTATATATTATTATTATTAAAAATAATAATTATTATTTTATTAATTAAACTTTTTAATTAATAAAAATATATATATTTAATTAATAAAAATATATATATTTAATTAATATTATTTAATTCAATATCGAATATTAATTAAATAATATAATTAAACCCGGTTTTCCGAAAACTGACTTTTTGCACATGAATCCTATTCATGTTTTCAGACCAATCTCATATTTAAATCATATTTAAATATGTCCATATTTAAATCATATTTAAATATGTCCATATCTAAATCATATTTAAATATGTCTATCCTTCTTCCACAAACCCGAATTTTAACGATTCAAATTCTTTTCTTTTCTTTTATATTGTTTCACGGCTTTATCCGAGCTAGCCAAGAGACCGTAAGGACCTACAGATCATGAGCTCCAACGATACGAGATTATCCGGTCAAAACTCTTTCAACCGAACTAACCAACATTCGTTAACCCCCGGAGACTCCACTAAAGTCCAAGGGCTGCACTCTCCTCACTGTAGATATATTGTGTCCTGTTGATCTAACTATCATCAGTAAGTCGATCCTTCACAGGTTGTTCATAATCACAACGGGTCATTTATACCGTTTAACCCTTGTATTATATCTTGTTCCTTAAGTACCACTGACACCTCTAATGAACAATTGATTTGTGGTCCAACCATCAAATCAGATTCCTCCCTGATCAGGAGAGGATGGGCCCATTGTTCAAGACCTGGAATCAGCACTTAAGGGAACAACCTCTCTACTAACCCTTAAAGCGGGTAGGAGTGAATTCCATCTCGCATAACTATGTCCCCAGCCACTTATTCAATCTTATCCCCAATATGGTAGGCTTATTGAGTCGGCGATCTGCCACTCTCACCCGTACAAGTCAAAGGATAAGGTCAAATAAACAGGAGTCCATAGTGAGCTCAGGATTGAGATCGAGTTACCTAAGTCATGATATGAATAAACCGGTCTTTACAGTAAACGGTGTTATAAAGAAAGAGCGATTTTATTTCTTGGTT
The DNA here is from genome assembly GCA_028017165.1 of Herpetospermum pedunculosum. Taxonomy (NCBI): domain Eukaryota; kingdom Viridiplantae; phylum Streptophyta; class Magnoliopsida; order Cucurbitales; family Cucurbitaceae; genus Herpetospermum; species Herpetospermum pedunculosum. The sequence goes on from CM051522.1 coordinate 39,190,090, forward strand.
CGGTCTTGTGCAAACTCATTGCACAGGACGCCCTCACTCACATGTCTCTACATGAAACGATTCGAATCACATCGTTTTGTACTATACAAAGTGAGCCGCGTCCAATAGTGTCCCTAGGATAAGGTACCCAACCTTATCCCTATACTATAGACTATTTTTGGCTGTCTACTTGAACTTGATCCACATTCATGTCACACATGAAGTTCAAGTACTTACACTATCGCCATGGGTGTTAGTTATTGGTATAGGTTAATACAAACACAATTCACTAAAATTCAATAACAACTTTATTGAAATATAATATATACATTCATACAGTTTACAAACTACGAGTTTTAGGACATAAAACCCAACAAACTCCCACTTGGACTAAAACTTCAGTGGAGTACATGTTGGTCGAGAGAACTAGAATATCAAATATCTAAAGTTTCTCCCACTGAGCAGCTCGCAGCCCTATACTTTGTAGGTGTCTCTCAAACACTTTAGCCGTGAGAGACTTAGTAAACGGATCAACAATGTTGTGCTCCGAGGCTACCTGTGTGACGATCACATCTCCTCGTTGCACTATCTCCCTGATGAGATGATACTTCCGCTCAATATGCTTTCCACGCTTATGGCTTCTAGGTTCTTTAGAATTTGCCGCTGCACCGCTGTTATCACAATAAAGGGTGATTGGCAAGTTCATATTTGGAACAATTTCCAAATCTGTCAAGAACTTCCTAAGCCATACAGCTTCCTTCGCTGCTTCGCAAGCTGCGACATACTCAGCTTCCATGGTGGAGTCAGCAATACAACCTTGCTTTATACTCCTCCAAACTATTGCTCCTCCGTTAAGAGTGAACACTGATCGTGATGTAGATTTCCTGGAATCTATATCAGTCTGAAAATCAGAGTCAGTGTATCCTGCAAGGATCAAATCCTTCGCGCCATACACAAACACATAGTCTCTCGTTCTCCTAAGATACTTGAGGACGTGTTTAACGGCTGTCCAGTGATCATATCCTGGATTGGACTGGAACCTACTGACAATTCCTACTGCATAGCAGATGTCGGGTCTTGTACACAACATAGCGTACATGAGACTACCAACTGCAGATGCATAGGGAATTCGTCTCATATCCTCAACCTCTTGAGGTGTCTTAGGAGACTGTTCCTTAGACAAGTGAATTCCATGCCTAAAAGGCAGCGAACCTTTCTTGGAATTCTGCATCGAATATCTTGACAACACCTTGTCAATATAAGACGCTTGAGACAGCGCTAGCACTTTGTTCTTACGATTCCTTATGATCTGAATCCCTAGAACAAACTGAGCCTCTCTCAAATCTTTCCTTTGGAATTGGGTCGCTAGCCAATTCTTAACGTCAGTTAGGAACCCTACATCATTCCCAATGAGTAGTATATCGTCTACGTACAAGACTAAGAAAGCTACAACAGTATTGACTACTTTCTTGTAAACACAAGGTTCGTCAATATTTTGTTCAAAGCCATAAGATTTGATCGCCGTATCAAACCTTATATTCCAGGATCTAGATGCTTGCTTCAACCCATAAATGGATCGATTAAGCTTGCAAACCTTTTGCTCTTGACCCTAAAGTATGAATCCCTCTGGTTGAGCCATATAGATACTCTCCTCAAGATTACCATTCAGAAAGGCAGTCTTGACATCCATTTGCCAGATTTCATAATCATAAAATGTAGCAATGGATAAGAGTATTCTAATCGACTTTAACATGGCAACAGGAGAAAAGGTTTCTTCATAGTCCACCCCTTCTCTTTGGGAATAACCTTTTGCCACAAGTCGAGCCTTAAAGGTTTGCACCTTACCGGCTTGGTCTCGTTTTCTCTTGTAGATCCACTTGCAACCGAAAGGTCTTTCACTATCTGGTTGGTCTACAAGATCCCAGACCGAATTGAAGTACATAGACTCCATTTCGAGATCCATGGCTTTAAGCCACTGGTCCTTGTCTGTATCATTCATTGCCTGTTTAAAGGTCAATGGATCCTCAACGCCATCATCAGGTATGACGACTTGAGTTTCAGACAAGCCGATGTAGCGGTCAGGCTGTCTTACATCCCTCCCACTGCGTCGAGGCTTTCTCAACTCTTGAGAAGGACCAGCCTGATCAACAACCTTTGTTGATCCGTCTGTAGCTTTCCTGGAAAATTCGGACAAAACAATTTTGCTCGACGGTTGATGATCTGTCATGTGGTCTTCCTCTAAGAACGTGGCATTAGTCGATACTAGTACCTTGTTCTCATGAGGATCGTAAAACAGACCACCTTTTGTTTCCTTGGGGTAACCTACAAATAGGCACAATTTTGAACGATGTTCCGACTTCTTTGGATTGGGTACTAGCACATGTGCCGGACACCCCCAAATCCTGAAGTGACGTAAACTACCTTTACGCCCTCTCCATAACTCATAAGGTGTTTCAGAAACACTCTTAGAGGGAACCATGTTCAAAATATATACTGCAGTCTCTACTGCATATCCCCAAAACGAATTAGGGAAATGAGCATAACTCATCATAGATCGAACCATGTCTAACAGAGTTCTATTTCTCCTCTCGGACACACCATTCTGCTGTGGTGTTCCTGGCGCTGAGAGTTGAGATACTATTCCATGTTTTATCATATAGTCCTGGAATCTTAAATCCATATACTCTCCACCTCGATCTGATCGGAGTGTTTTTATCGATTTACCTAATGTGTTCTCAACCTCTGCCTTATACTCTTTGAACTTTTCAAGAGCTTCGGACTTATGATGCATTAGATAAAGATAACCGTACCTAGAATAATCATCAATGAAACTGATGAAATATTCATACCCTCCTCGTGCTTTGACATTCAAAGGACCGCAGAGATCCGAATGCACGATTTCTAGAGGTTCTTTGGACCTATGACCTTTTTCAGAAAAAGATCGTTTGGTCATTTTGCCCTCAAGACAAGACCCACATGGCGGTAAAGAGTTGTCCTCTAAACGATTTAACAGACCACTCTTAACCAATCTCCCAATCCTATTGAGATTAATGTGACCTAGTCTTAAGTGCCAAAGATAAGTACTTGGAGAAAGTTTCTGCCTTTTAGTTTGAGTCTCAGCTGTTTTAAACATTTCAGTGTTCAAAATAGCTTTGGCTTCGGTTGGTCTTAACACATACAAGTTGTTTTCAAGTTTCGCAGAACAAATACGTACACCTCTTTTGCTAATGAACGCTTCATTATCAACAAAAGATACTTTATACAATTGTTCTAACAAACAAGATATAGATACAAGATTCCTCTTGAAGGTAGGAACCAGGAGTACATTTTCTAGTAAAATGAAACTATCTCTATACAACAACTTTACAGCTCCCACTGCTTCAACTGAGACAACCTCTCCAGTTCCAACTCTGAGAGTTATCTCACCTCGAGAAAGTGGCTGCCAAGAACTAGTTTCCTGAAAAGAAGAACAAACATGGTTAGTAGCTCCTGAATCAAGTATCCAGGTATGACAATCATGTTCTACTAAACATGTTTCGACAACAAATAAATCATATTTACCTTGTCTTTCCTTCTCAGCCTTTTTCTCTGCAAGATACTTTGGGCAATTCCGTTTCCAGTGCTCATCTACACCACAATGTAAACATTTTCCTTTGTCTGCAGATCTAGTCTTGCTCTTGCCAGCAGCAGGTGCTTTTCCCTTCCTTTTATCTTTCTTCTTCTTTTGAATACTCTTATTCTTAATAGAAGAAAGTTCAGACTTACTCCCTGAAGACGACCCCTTTTGGAATTTCCTAGAAGTGACAACGTTTGCCTCCTTCTCTTTTCCTTTAGAAGTGTGAAGGGACTGATAGGTCTGTAGCTCGCTGAGGAGAGAAGTCAAATTATACTTTATCTTGTTCATTACCATATTGGTTCTGAACTGAAGGAAACTCTTCGGAAGAGATTCCATGATAAAGCTTACTTGACTCGACTCATCAATAGTAGCTTCGTTTACTTCCGCCACATTGAAGTGGACCATCATGCTAAGGACGTGCTCCCTAACAGAAGTACCCTCCTTCATGCGAGAGTTGTAAACGTATTTGAGGGCTTCATGACAGACCGATGAGGACGGTAGTCCAAACATCACCTGTAATGAAGACATGATTTCTTTAGCAGAAACCATATCCTCGTGCTTCTTAGCTAACACATCAGATATGATGGCTAAGATATAGACTCGGGCTTTATCATTAGCCCTTGTCCATCTATCATATGCGTCTTGAACAGTTCAAGACGCATCCGAGCTAGGAGGGGGAGGACAATCCTCTGATAAGACGAACCTGAGATCATCTAGAACGAGAATCGTATTCAAGTTCGATTTCCAGGTCGTGTAGTTATCGCCGGTTAACTTATCGGAAGCTAGTAAGTGAATAAAAGAGCTAGACATGCTGAAAAGAGAATGAATAAATATTAGTGAAAAGGTTTTAACCTAATTTACACACCAATCAAGAATTTAGCAAAGAATAATAATGTACCCAAAACTCATTATTAAACTGCAACGATACTTCAGTGGGTCAGAATGGTCGCTACCGAGGGGCAGTCAAGCATTCCTTCACTGAATCAAGACATTCTTGACTAAATGCTAATACCAGAATATCTCATATTCCTAGCATCTTAGTTATCGCTGTTTGGTCAAGATTTACTAACTCCTTAGCAAATCTCGTAAGTGTGACCCTCCATTTTTAGAATTCATAGGGCGGCCCCAACGATGCAACCGAATGGAAATGTCAAAGTTGGGAATGGCTCTATGTTTCTTTATCCAAAAAATGGTGATTGAGATGTTCCGATTCCTATGAAACGGCCCTCCGAATGGATCGGTACCGCTTGTGGGCACCTAGCAGGCGGAACATAGGAATCTCACGGTTCAATCCAATGGAGGAGACCGCAGGATGTATTGACATACTTCCTTCTCCCACTTACTATAAATACTTTCTTCATTCACCTTGCTCTTGAATTATGCAAATACCATCCGAATGGGGATGCCCTATTGACATCACGAGGCCGAGCATAATTCTCACGGTGTGAACTTGACAGAGAACGTAGGAGGAGAGGGACATATCATATATACCTTCTCTACACCTCTACTAAGTATTTTAAGACGGAATGGGTAAATTACTCAGGCATTATCCGGCTAAGACAATAAGACCTAAGTCTAGGTAAAACAAACTTTTACCTATGATGTCTAGGTGAGAAACAATTTATTACCTCACACCACTCACGCATGCTCATAAAGCCGGGTTAACTTTACTCAAGTACCGGATGGTCCCCAGGTTGGAGGTGTTCCGTAAACCGTCAGCTTAAATACCTCCAACCTTGAACAGGATGTCCCCAGGTGAGTTTCTTGTAACCTTAGCATTTACAAGATATCGACCTATTCATCTAATGAAAAGGAACGATACATTCAACCCTAAGTGAGCATGCCTTTGTCTTTGTTATAGATTTTAAAAGTCTATGCCAATTTTACAACACTTTGCAAAACTAAGACTAACTACAACAAACTTCTACATGCTTCTCAAACATGCATCACTAAGGCATGACAAGTTGAATATTTAATCTCATAATCAATAGAACACTTATATCGATTATGCTCTTAAACATTCAACTCTTAATTCATAATCAATATAACACTTATATCAATACTCTGAATTAAGCATGCATCCTATACATTATAACATTTATAACAAACAAAATGCATCTAATGTTGGATGTTTAATTTCATAATTAATATAACACTTATATCAATTATTCTATTAAGCAAACAACATCTAATTCATGAATTAATATAACTCTTATATTAATACTCATGAATAAACATGCATCCTATACATTATACCACTTATAATATACCATGTGCATAAAACGTTGATTCAATTTCATAATTAATATAACACTTATATCAATTATTCTATTGAACTAACAACAACTAATTCATGAATTAATATAACTTTTATATCAAAACAGATGAATTGCCAAATATGCATACGATATATTATAACACTTATAACATATTTTCAATGCATGAAGCATGCTTCCTACGGTGGGATTTTAAATCTATATGGCATACTTTATGCACATACAAACATGGAATTTAATTAAAACATACATTCGCAATGCATAATTAATTAAACATACTAAAGTGGATCGATTTTGGCATTTAACAAGCAATAACTAATTTATTACAAGCTTGAACAACAAGCTACGTCTTGAGCGGACTTCGAACTCTTCGCACCGCCTTTGACCAACTTGCTTCCTCCGAACGCTTCGGCCAAATTTTCTTCGAATTTCTCCTCGTAATGCCTAGAATGAGTTTGAACTTACACCGAACATTTCGGCGAGTTTCAAACTCAAACTTCTTTCACAAAGAAACCTATATGGACTCTAATGACTCTAAAAATACAGACTCTTTAGCATGCATTAAAGCCCATACATTCTCGGGCAATTACAAATAATGAAATTCAAAAAGAAACTATGCCAAAATCGATATTCACTTCAGAATTCCATTCAGAAACAATTTCTAAATAAAACCCACCATAACTTAAATTGATTGAAATTGAGTGGCCAAAAACGCTCTGATACCAATTGATGGAGCGTTGATGGAACGCAGCGGAAGCAATTTGGATCATAGACACTCTAATTTCATCAATTTAAACAAAACGGAAACATGCAAAAGCAATGAAAAAAAAAAATTAGAACACATACCCTTGTCGTTCGTATTTCTCCAATTTTCACCGCCAGAAGCTCCTCACGAGCTCAACGAGCCTTCTCACGAAATCTTCGTGGACCACCCACGGTAATCCCGCTATCCTCAGGCCGAGAAACGGAGTAGTGGGACTCCTTTTATAAGAGAAAAGAGGGAAGAAACTCACTGAAGAAAACTATTTTTCTTATAACCAGAGAGCAGCCGAGAGAAAAGAAGAAGAAATTCAAATTCGGAATTCAATTCACAATTGAATACCCCAATGTGCACTAAGCAAAAGAATTTCTTTTTCCTTTTTTTTTTTTATTTTTTTATTTTTTTTTATTTGATCTGACGAAATATATACTCTGTATATATATATACCTTACATGTGTCTTACATGCTGGTAGAGGTACTTTTGGGGTACTCTAAATTCAAGCTGTCGAGGCTTGCCAAAATACATTTATAATTCCGCTACAACGGAGCTTTGCAGCTAGTGGTAGTCGGGTGTCGAACCACAGGGAACCAAAATTACTTCCTCTTAATTAATTTCTATTTGTTTTTACAACTAAGACTCGAAAGCAATTAAAATGGGGGGTTTGACGAAATATAAACTAACGGGAAAATAAATGCGAAAAGTAAAGCGCGGAAAATTAAACGGAACACGTGCTCCTAATTTTAAGGGTCGGGGTTTACTTTGATGCGACTCAATTCATTGGGATTCAAACATACTTAGCAAGAGCATAATTGAACACGTAATTTACTTGCACGGAACTACTAATACAAGTAACCCAAATAATTAATTAGAAACGTGGAATGCAAAGCAGACTGTTCTTTTATTAATCTAAGGGGATCAATCCTAAATTAAGTAAAGAACAGAGACGAATGTACGATTCTAATTAAACGTGGCAATGAATTAATAGGGAGCAAACGCCACCCATGTTGACTAATTGACAGTAACGGGAGCATTACGACGGATGTTTAACTAGGACGCCTGAGCTAATATTCCGATTTGCCTATTTCATTCAAGATAAATTGCCGCCAAAGATCAACTGGAAACCCACATTACCTATGACTCAACTTATCCGTGTTACTTGGCGATTAAGAGAGGCACGGCATCATAATCTTTAACAATCAAACATGCTTGAAATCAAGGGTGTCTAGGCCTAAATCATTCTTACACATTCATGTGATATGCTTAGAAGAAATAAATTCGCCCAATCAGTCATGCTAAGTCACGGAATTAAGAACGAACCCTCATGAAACGCATCAAAATTCACCCCTAACCTCAAATTAGAGCACTTACCTTAGCTCCCCGTTGTGCAAATCAAGCAAAAACGCTAATGTTGAAGCTTTATTGAAGGTATAATGGAAGATAAACAAGTTTCAAGCTCCCACCCGAGCCTAACAATGGTGGAAAAACCAAAATCCAAGAAGAAGTGCGGCAAAAAAAACGGAGAAGAAGGCTTTTAAAGCCGGCGGAGCGTCGAGACGCTAGGGGCAGCGTCTCGACGCTGTGCCCTAAGTTGGCAGGCGCGCGCGCGGGGTAGCGTCGAGACGCTCGCGCAGCGTCGAGACGCTGCGCGGCGTCGAGCGAGCGTCGAGACGCTTGCGCTCGACGCTTGCTCTCGGGTGGATCTTCAAATGTACGCTTCAGAGTTCGGAGCGTCGAGACGCTCGGCCAGCGTCTCGACGCTGTCGCGCGCGGACATGGCGAGGCGGACACGGGCGAGGGCGCGCGGGCATGGGCGAGGCGGAGCGGGCGTGGGCGCGAGGCGAGGCGGAGCGGGCGCTGAGCGAGGCGGCGCGCGCGGGCGCGCGCGCGTCTGGCCGTCTGGGCGCGGGCGTGCGGTGCGTGCGGCGCGCGCGGGTGCGCGCGCGTTGGGCGCCTGGGCGCTGGGCGCCGGCGCTTGGGCGCTGCCCTCTCGGCTCTTAGCCCACTTTTGGGTCGTTTTAGCTCCCGAGCTCCGTTTGGCCTATCGTTTTGACCCGAACACTTCCCGAAACATGTTAAATGACCTTTTTAGCCCCGAAAATCATCAATGGGCTTCCCGAGCTCTTCACCATGAAATCACCTATAAGAAAGCATTTTAATCAATATCGAGCATGGTTTTAGCTAGAATTAGGGAGTAAATAATAGCTCTAATTTGGAGCTATCAAAATACCCCCAACCTAAATCTTGCTAGTCCTCGAGCAAGGCTAATAAAGAATTTGACTCTAAGGGACCATGCATACATGCTCCTAACTCAAACCTCGATGCTTTTTACAAATCTAAACAGGACATAATCATGAAAGCAATCGGCGCATGCATTTAATCAAGATCACATCAAAAATTAACTATTGCTCCCTAACGTGTGTGTGTGCTAGCCAACCTATCCTAAACCATCGTAAGCCTGGAAAAACCACATGCAACATATCATCCCGTTTTCCCCCTACTTCTAGCGATTAAGAACAGTCTAAACTTGACTTACACGAGAGAGAGTAATAAATTAAGAGACCTAAAATTTTCTAATTCCTTTCTCTTTTCTTTGAGTACTTTGTACTCTTTGTTAAGGTTCTTTGAACCCAACTTTTTATTTTCTTTTTCTTTCCCATCCCGAGTTGCCTAACATGTCAAACTTAAGCTTCAGCTTCACATTTTTAAGGACTAACGTTCACTTTTTAAGTGCGCACTTTTAAAAAGGAGGAACGCCTCGGGAGAATTTTCTTGCTAACATGCTTTTCTATTTTTTTTTATTTAGGCTTAGCGCAAGCTACTCGATTAATCGACCACTAACTCTCATGCAACAAGCTACCTAGGGGTGCCTTTCGGGGTGACAACAAGAATTAATGCTACATGCAATCAACTAAGCCTACGGAGTCTAAGATAAGGTCGCTAAGTGCTCGATGGATGCAAGGGAGTAACAGGAAAAATTTTAAAATTTTTGACATGAACCTAATAAATGCAAAGCTACATCATGCAAAAACTAGATTATGCAAATGCTCAGATTCCAAAAAGACACTTCCTAGATCATCATAATTAGAAAGCATATAAACAGAGTCCCAAGCACTTTAAATTTTAAATTAGCACTGCTCAACAAACTGCACATGGAATCCATCCAACTTACAACTCCACTCCCAACCTAAAATTATACATAGCCCTCTATGTATTAACATTTCAGACTAAGCAGTTAAAATACACAAAATAAAAGGGAACAGAAAACCTCCCCTGAATTTTGTTAGGTTGCTGGTTGGAGCAGTGCACTGTTCGCCTACTGATCCGATCCTTAAGCCACAAAACTCCTACAAAAGAAAGCAAGAAAAAGCTAAGCTAGGAAAATAAATTCTAAAAGTAAAAACATGAATTTAAAATACTCATGGGTTGCCTCCCAAGAAGCGCAAATTTTTAACGTCGTTATGCTCGACGTGTCCTCCTCTCTGTCAGGGTACGTAAAAATTTTCGTATTTCTTCGGCCCCTTCTTCCTTGAATCAACGAAACCTGCTAAGAGAAGCAAGCTCTTCGACTTTTCGAGGCAGCCGGACAGAGTTGTTATTTTTTTGGTGTTTTTAATATATGGGAAAAATAAAGACTCAACAGAATGAAATAAAACAAAACAAGACTCAACTGAAAATAAAGACTCGACCAAAGGAGGGATCGCATCGAAATTCCCGAGGCAACCAACATTAACATAGGTACAGATGGAGGGGGGCATGCAAGATAAATCTCCTAGATTACATGAATTGTCACGAGGCATAGCACAAGGAGATAAATAAACTAAAGGCACAATTGCCACTTCCTCATCCATCACGTCAACATTTTCATAGCATGCTGGTTCTACATCCTCAAAGAAAAGATTTCCTAAAATACTCTCAGTATCAGACAGATGCTCGAGCTCATCAGCGCATGAATTTTCAAATAAATTTTCAATGCAAAAATCATGCTCCAAGTCAAAATCAATCGGTGGAGACATACTTACCTTATAAAACTCTCCGGGCTCCTCTTCATCTGAGAGATATTCTGCTAGAAATTCTTCTAGAGTAACCAACTTTGGAGAAGTCTTGGCTCCACTCCTTAGCTCGTTCGCATCACTGATCTCTTCGGGATGCTCCTCGAGGTCAAGCTCATCCTCCTCGGTCTCACTGTTCTTGTCTCCCCATGTCAGAAATTCCTCAATTCCATCAAAATCGGGGTACATCTTGATAACGACCTCCTCCCCAGAAATTCGGAGAAGGTCTTCGGCGCTCATCTTCGTAGCTCGCCCCCAAAATTGCTGTAGAAGATCTGCCATGCTAAAACAAGAAGACACAAGAAAAGAAAAATATTTTTGTGGTTTTCTAACAAATAAAATTTAACTAAGAGAAACTAAATGGTTCCCCGGCAACGGCGCCAATTTTTGGTAGAGGTACTTTTGGGGTACTCTAAATTCAAGCTGTCGAGGCTTGCCAAAATACATTTATAATTCCGCTACAACGGAGCTTTGCAGCTAGTGGTAGTCGGGTGTCGAACCACAGGGAACCAAAATTACTTCCTCTTAATTAATTTCTATTTGTTTTTACAACTAAGACTCAAAAGCAATTAAAATGGGGGGTTTGACGAAATATAAACTAACGGGAAAATAAATGCGAAAAGTAAAGCGCGGAAAATTAAACGGAACACGTGCTCCTAATTTTAAGGGTCGGGGTTTACTTTGATGCGACTCAATTCATTGGGATTCAAACATACTTAGCAAGAGCATAATTGAACACGTAATTTACTTGCACGGAACTACTAATACAAGTAACCCAAATAATTAATTAGAAACGTGGAATGCAAAGCAGACTGTTCTTTTATTAATCTAAGGGGATCAATCCTAAATTAAGTAAAGAACAGAGACGAATGTACGATTCTAATTAAACGTGGCAATGAATTAATAGGGAGCAAACGCCACCCATGTTGACTAATTGACAGTAACGGGAGCATTACGACGGATGTTTAACTAGGACGCCTGAGCTAATATTCCGATTTGCCTATTTCATTCAAGATAAATTGCCGCCAAAGATCAACTGGAAACCCACATTACCTATGACTCAACTTATCCGTGTTACTTGGCGATTAAGAGAGGCACGGCATCATAATCTTTAACAATCAAACATGCTTGAAATCAAGGGTGTCTAGGCCTAAATCATTCTTACACATTCATGTGATATGCTTAGAAGAAATAAATTCGCCCAATCAGTCATGCTAAGTCACGGAATTAAGAACGAACCCTCATGAAACGCATCAAAATTCACCCCTAACCTCAAATTAGAGCACTTACCTTAGCTCCCCGTTGTGCAAATCAAGCAAAAACGCTAATGTTGAAGCTTTATTGAAGGTATAATGGAAGATAAACAAGTTTCAAGCTCCCACCCGAGCCTAACAATGGTGGAAAAACCAAAATCCAAGAAGAAGTGCGGCAAAAAAAACGGAGAAGAAGGCTTTTAAAGCCGGCGGAGCGTCGAGACGCTAGGGGCAGCGTCTCGACGCTGTGCCCTAAGTTGGCAGGCGCGCGCGCGGGGTAGCGTCGAGACGCTCGCGCAGCGTCGAGCGAGCGTCGAGACGCTTGCGCTCGACGCTTGCTCTCGGGTGGATCTTCAAATGTACGCTTCAGAGTTCGGAGCGTCGAGACGCTCGGCCAGCGTCTCGACGCTGTCGCGCGCGGACATGGCGAGGCGGACACGGGCGAGGGCGCGCGGGCATGGGCGAGGCGGAGCGGGCGTGGGCGCGCGGGCGCGAGGCGAGGCGGAGCGGGCGCTGAGCGAGGCAGCGCGCGCGGGCGCGCGCGCGTCTGGCCGTCTGGGCGCGGGCGTGCGGTGCGTGCGGCGCGCGCGGGTGCGCGCGCGTTGGGCGCCTGGGCGCTGGGCGCCGGCGCTTGGGCGCTGCCCTCTCGGCTCTTAGCCCACTTTTGGGTCGTTTTGGCTCCCGAGCTCCGTTTGGCCTATCGTTTTGACCCGAACACTTCCCGAAACATGTTAAATGACCTTTTTAGCCCCGAAAATCATCAATGAGCTTCCCGAGCTCTTCACCATGAAATCACCTATAAGAAAGCATTTTAATCAATATCGAGCATGGTTTTAGCTAGAATTAGGGAGTAAATAATAGCTCTAATTTGGAGCTATCACATGCTTGCATGTAAGACACATGTATATATATATATATATATATATATATATATATATTATTATTATTATTAAAAATAATAATAATTATTTTAGTAATTAAACTTTTTAATTAATAAAAATATATATATTTAATTAATATTATTTAATTCAATATCGAATATTAATTAAATAATATAATTAAACCCGGTTTTCCGAAAACTGACTTTTTGCACATGAATCCTATTCATGTTTTCAGACCAATCTCATATTTAAATCATATTTAAATATGTCCATATTTAAATCATATTTAAATATGTCTATCCTTCTTCCACAAACCCGAATTTGAACGATTCAAATTCTTTTCTTTTCTTTTATATTGTTTCACGGCTTTATCCGAGCTGGCCAAGAGAACCGTAAGGACCTACAGATCATGAGCTCCAACGATACGAGATTATCCGGTCAAAACTCTTTCAACCGAACTAACCAACATTCGTTAACCCCCGGAGACTCCACTAAAGTCCAAGGGCTGCACTCTCCTCACTGTAGATATATTGTGTCCTGTTGATCTAACTATCATCAGTAAGTCGATCCTTCACAGGTTGTTCATAATCACAACGGGTCATTTATACCGTTTAACCCTTGTATTATATCTTGTTCCTTAAGTACCACTGACACCTCTAATGAACAATTGATTTGTGGTCCAACCATCAAATCAGATTCCTCCCTGATTAGGAGAGGATGGGCCCATTGTTCAAGACCTGGAATCAGCACTTAAGGGAACAACCTCTCTACTAACCCTTAAAGCGGGTAGGAGTGAATTCCATCTCGCATAACTATGTCCCCAGCCACTTATTCGATCTTATCCCCAATATGGTAGGCTTATTGAGTCGGCGATCTGGCCACTCTCACCCGTACAAGTCAAAGGATAAGGTCAAATAAACAGGAGTCCATAGTGAGCTCAGGATTGAGATCGAGTTACCTAAGTCATGATATGAATAAACCGGTCTTTACAGTAAACAGTGTTATAAAGAAAGAGCGATTTTATTTCTTGGTTTGGTCTTGTGCAAACTCATTGCACAGGACGCCCTCACTCACATGTCTCTACATGAAACGATTCGAATCACATCGTTTTGTACTATACAAAGTGAGCCGCGTCCAATAGTGTCCCCAGGATAAGGTGCCCAGCCTTATCCCTATACTATAGACCATTTTTGGCTGTCTACTTGAACTTGATCCACATTCATGTCACACATGAAGTTCAAGTACTTACACTATCGCCATGGGTGTTAGTTATTGGTATAGGTTAATACAAACACAATTCACTAAAATTCAATAACAACTTTATTGAAATATAATATATACATTCATACAGTTTACAAACTACGAGTTTTAGGACATAAAACCCAACACCCTTTGCCTAGGATTGATGACCTCTTCGATCAATTGCAGGGGCAGTCGTGTTTTCCAAGATTGATCTACGGACGGGTACCATCAATTGAGGATAAAAGATGAGGACATTCCTAAAACGGTTTTCCGGTCCAGGTATGGACACTACGAATTTACTGTAATTTCCTTTAAACTGACTAATGCACCAACAATATTCATGGCCCCGATAAATAGGATATTTAAGAAATTCCTGGACACATTCGTGATTGTTTTCATTGACGATATTTTGGTGTGCTCCAAGTCTGAGGAGGAACACGAGGATCACCTCAAAAGGGTTTTAATGACCTTACGTGTGAACAAGCTATATGCCAAATTCTCTAAGTGTGAGTTCTGGCTTCAACAAATGTCTTTTTTTAGGATACCTAGTGTCAAAAAGTGGGGTAACTGTAGACCCAGCGAAAGTGGAGGCCGTGACTAACTGACCTCGACCCTCTACAGTCAAGGAGCTACGTAGTTTCTTGGGGTTGGCAGGCTATTATCGTCGCTTTGTGCATAACTTATCCAGCATAGCCACACACCTCTAACTCAGTTGACCCGCAAGAGCAATTCGTTCGTTGGAATAAAGCTTGTGAGACGAGCTTTCAGGAACTTAAGCAAAGACTAGTTTCAGCTCCGGTGCTCGCAGTACCCGACGAGTCGGGAGATTTTGTTATTTATTGTGACGCCTCTAAAAACGGGTTAAGTTTTGTACTCATGCAACACGGTAAGGTAATTCCATAAGCTTCTCGACAGTTGAAGAATTATGATCAAAATTACCTAACCCACGATTTGGAGTTGACATCAGTGGTCTTTGCCTTGAAGATTTGGAGACACTACTTGTACGGGGAGAAAATCCAAATCTTCACAGACCACAAGAGTCTTTAAGTATTTCTTCACTCAAAAAGAGTTAAACATGAGGCAGCGAATGTGGCTGGAGTTGGTAAAAGATTATGATTGCAAGATCTTGTACCATTCGGGTAAGGCGAATGTGGTCGCGAATGCCCTTAGTAGGAAATCAGCACACACGTCAACCTTAATCACCACTCAGGCACACATATTTAATGACCTGCAACGAGCAGAGATAATGGTTGCAGTGGGTGAGGTTACCGCACAATTGGCCCAGTTGACAATTAAGCCAAGCATGATACAAAGCCTTCCATCCGCAGACAGATGGTCAAACTGAACGTTTGAACGAAACCTTAGAGGATATGTCACGAGCTTGTGTGCTAGACTTCGTAGGAAGTTGGGATGTTCATTTGCATCTTATAGAGTTTGCTTATAACAATAATTATTAAGCAACTATCGGCATGACACCTTTTGAATCTTTGTATGGGAAGGGGAGTAGGTCCCCAGTTTATTGGGACGAGGTAAGAGAGCGACAGCTGTTGGGGCCAAGCTGGTCAAAGTCACAAATGAGGCAATTCAGAAGATCAAGGCAAGGATGTTAACAACGCAAAGTATACAGAAAAGTAATTGTGATACCAGGAGGAGAGACTCGGAGTTGCAGTGGGTGATCATGTTTTCTTGAAGGTAGCACCAATGAAGGGGGTTGTGAGGTTTGGACGGAAGGGGAAACTTAGCTCACATTTCATCGGTCCATTTGAAGTATTGGACCGGGTTGGCCCGATGGCTTACTCGGTGGCCTTACCGCCTTCTCTATCGGCGATCCACAATGTCTTTCACGTCTCTATGCTACGAAAGTATTTGGCGAACTCATCCCACATAATTGACTTCGAACCCTTACAGTTTAGTGAGAACCTGAGCTATGAGGAGAAGTCGAAGCAAATTCTTGCAAGAGATGTGAAGACTCTTCGCAACCGAGAAATAACGCTTATTAAGGTCCTTTGCCAAAACCACCAGTTTGAGGAAGCTACGTGGGAAATAGAAGACGATATGAGGAGCATGCACTTTTTCTAAACTAGCCACTTTCGAGGACGAAAGTTCATAAGGTGAGGAGAATGTAACACCCTGTTAATATTTTAAAATACAAAAAAATAAAATAAAATAAAAAAGGGACTAAAGTGGGAAAGAAATAAATTTATTTTTATAGTAGTAATAATATTAATAATGTTAATATTATTAAAATCTTTTTATAATATTAATATTAATATTATTAAACTTATCTTTAGGGTTAAAGGGTTTCTTCATTTACGTGTTCACAATGAGCATTCCCATTTCCCTTTTTCTTTACTTTCATCTGCACTTTGCGGCCGAAAAAAAAAATTGGTCATCGTCGTTAGTAAAAAATTGGCCATCGTCGTTCGATCCACGCCCAACCCTCACCGTCAATCGATTCCTCCACTATCGTCACACCAATCCAACCAACACCCGCTCATCGGCATCGACACTTTAGCGCAACGGTTTGAGGTTTTGCACGACAGCAATCAACGATAAGGGGCCGATCGACGAAGGTTGGGTAGTTCTCATTTTGACAACGCTCAATAGGTAAGAATCCATTTTGGAACCTTTAGACTCTATTTCAAGATTTCAGATTTTTCATAACTTGTAAAAGCCTCTCTGTTTCAGTGTCGATAACGGTCTGGGATTGAAATTTCATTTAGTGTAGGAGTGACGTCAGGCAGGGACTACGTAGGTAACCTATGATTTTTGTTTAGCCATTTTTACAGTACTGTTTTTATCTCAGAAATGGGTTTTAATTGTTGGAAGTTATTTAGGTTGGGACCAAGACCTTTCGTAACCAATCTAGAGATCGTTTGGGTTTTCAACTCAAGGTAAGTAGCCTTAGTGATGGAAAGCCTTTGGCTTGGTGGGAAAGTTTGATTGCTTGTTACTGTAATTATCTGCATGTTTGTTTCTAGTTGTTCTAGATGAGCGATATTGTGGAAATTAATATGTGTATTGTTTCTCATTCTTGGAATTAATTTATAAGTTGGAAGTGTCCATATTTTTCTTGGTGAAGGCTTCAGGATATGGTGTAGTTGGTTTGTTTGACTATTAATTGGGTCAAAGACCTTATTGAATTAAGTGTCATGTCATTATAGAATATTCAGCTAGTGGGGCTCATGCATAATGGTGAATGATTCATGTTTTAATGTAGAAATTGTGGCAATTATCCATCCATGTATGTTGATGTACTATGAATGAGGAGCTAGGTGGGTGGATCTCGGCTCCACAGACTGGGGGTCAGTTACCATTTGTTGGGGTAAAGGTCCACGTTTTAAAAAAAAACCCCACCTATGCTCGACCAGTGAGCTGACAAACTTAATGCATTTTGTGTACATCTCAAAATGAGGCGCTCTGACGGGTGAGGCTTGGCTCCGCTGATTGGGAGCCAACTACCATCAGCTGGGTAGAGTCTCTCAAGTTTTCCGCTTAAGCGCCACCAGTTAGTTGGTATAGTTTTGTTGGGTTAATTGTCCACAGGTCAATTTGAAAGTTTTGACAGGAAATAAAGGCCCCACATGATTAAACTATTTAGTGCATGTTTTGCTTGTGTATGCATGTCTAACCCATTTGGGGGTTACTTACTGAGTAATTTTATACTCATCATTTTTCAATTAATATTTTTTTCAGGAAATGGCAAAAACGTACGAGGCGAGTGACGGGATCGTTTGCTGTTTGTGCCATGGGGTCATTGTCAGCATGGCTTCCGCATATTTGATATTTAAGTTTTAATGTTTTATTCTAGGTTATGCTAGAAAACAATTTTAAAGCAATTTATCGTATTGTTTTATTTGATGATTTTCTATATTTTAAATGGGATCCCAAATAATTATATTTTAGTTTATTTAAATGGAAGTATTTATTTCTATATCTTTTCTCAATAGTTTTTTTTCAAATGTTATCAACATGCATTTAGTAGCGTCCCTTAGTAGTCTAGGTTAGGAAAAGTCGGGTCGTTACATTAACTAAGGGTAAAGACAAAATTGATTATGAAGATAATAAATTTAATAACAGTAGGAAAAAGTGGAGTCATAGGAATAAAGAGGTAGAGTGCTTTTACTGCCATAAGAAAGGTCAATACAAAAGTTAGTGTAGGAAACTAAAAGAGAATCATGAGGTAAACATAGTTGTTGATGCCTATGTCTGTGTTGAGATTGACATGGAGAGTAGTAACCACTCATCTGAATGGGTTGTAGATAGTGCAGCGTCAATTCACATAGTTTCAGATAGAAATTTATTCACATCATTCACATGTGGACAACATGGTCTAATGAGAATGGGTGATGGTAGAGTCTCTAAGACGTGTGGGATTGGGGATGTTAGTCTAAAGTCATAATGTAGTAGTGTTCTAGTGTTGCGCAATGTCAGGTATGTGACTAGGATGAAGATGAATCTGATCACTATTGGCAAGTTAGAGGATGAGGGTTACAATTGTGAGTTTGGCAGTCGCTAGTGTAAATAGGCGATACATGGTCATTAGGCGATACATCATGCCAGAGCTATGCTTTTGTTGGCGAAAGATTTTCAATCTATAGTTGAATGATAATTAATATGTACTCATTCTTTTGAAGTCTGACAATTCAATTTTCATACCTCACATTTATTATTCTAAAAAAAGAAGAAGAAAGATATTCAATCTTATAGCCGTAAGAATTACATACTTTTTCATCTTCAGCCTCCCAAACTTTTAGAGGCCGTTTGGGACACCAATTTGGAATTAAGTGGATTGAGTTATTGTAATCGAGTCTACGTTTGGTCCATCGACTATTATAACTCATGATCAATAAAGTAACTATACTAACTTCAAAAATATTTACTATTCACAACTATTATAAGCCACAAACTATTATAACTACGGACTATAATAACTCACTCGGCGTCCCAGTTGTTATGACATATTTTTTCATTTTCAACCTCCCAAATGTTTTACGTTAAACTCCAATATTAACATTTTTGGCACGCTCAATTTCTTCCCCAAAAAAAAAAAAGAAAAAGAAAAATTGACATGGTTAAAAGACATATAGAGCGACAAAATAAAAGATAGATCTTATTCTTTATAATTTATGTTCAAAATAATTGTTTAGGTAGATGAAAAATTGAAGGTCAAAAGTGCAACTATAAAGTTCATAATGTTTTTAATGGTCGTAAAGTTTTTACTAATTTTGAAAATAATTTATGAAATTTGTAATGGTAGCAACTTTAGTGGTTGCTATATTAAAATTTGTAATTATTTTGTTTTGTGGCCAACGCTCCATACCTATATTAGAGGTTCTAGCGTTTCAACTACATCATTCACACCTCTCATTCTTACATTATCAAGTTATCTCATTAATGATTTCTCTGGACCCTCTTTGAAGTTTAGCTTTCAATACAATTTGCCAAAATAATAGATTAATAGATGAATACAATTTAGCTATTGTATCTTAAAAAGCAGACATTAAAGGCTCGTTTGATAACGCTCTCGTTTTTTTTTTTTTTTTTTTTTTTCCTTCTGGTTTCTTATTTCTTTTAGTTTGAAAACTAGAAATAGAAACATGTTTGATAATTATTTCTAGTTCTTGTTTTTTTGGAAAAAAGAAACAGAAATAGAAACTTGTTTCATAATTGTTTCTTGTTTCTTGTTTTTTTTTTTAAATCTTTTTTTACCTTTTTTTTTTATTTTATTTATAGTTTAAATATAATTTATTTATATAATATATAAAATATATATAAAAAAAAAACTAATTATCAAAAGTCTACATTATTTAATAAAAGTAAGTCCCGATGCAAAATAAACAACACTAATAAAATTATGTTTATCTATCAAATGTGACCCAAATTTGATCTGCAATGTCATTTCTCATTTGAGTCATTTCATTTTAAATGATGTTGTTTCAGATTCAACTCAATTATATAACTCTGTAAATGTCGTGTTCTAAAATATTAAAGTAAGACTAATTACATGTTTTAGTGAGCAAAATTTATATTTACGAAATTATAATTGGTTCGAGTGTACTAAAAACTAACCAATATAAAAATTAAATAATATATAACTTTTTTTATTAAAATAAACAAATTAAATAAGAAATAAACATACATATTGTAAAATTCAAAACAATATATAAAAAAACAGCAAAATTAAGAAGAAGAAAAAATGTTCAATTCAGACATTGAAACCAAGCCCTTGGCTGATAAAACCAAACTAGGCATTCATTTGGACCAATGAACCAATTTTACTTTTTGTTAATAAAAGGAACAAAAATTATAAATGGAAAACGGAACAAAGAGAAACATATTTTTGTAGTTTCTCAAATTTTTGTCATTTTTTTTTTAAACATTTCTCAAAATTTAGAAACAAAAAACAGAAATGGTTATCAAACAAGTCAGGAACAAGAAACAAGAAACGAAAACGTTATCAAACCAGCCCTAATTGAATACTACCATTTGTCACACATGCTTCAAATATATCCAAATTTATGGTTGTTTCCTTATATTTAGATAAAATTTACTTTCTAATGTTGTACACGGTGATTTTTTTTTTTAACCTCCGACTTGTTAGTTCGAGCGTATAAAAGGTAGCTTACGTTGTAATTTTGTACTTTGCTATTGTTATAATAATTATAATGTTTATGAAATTCTCAATCCTAATTTCAACATTCAATTTCAAAATATTTAATTATATTTTCAATAGTTTTACGAAGTTGAGGTGCCATGTTGACTCCAATTATTTGATTAATTCAACTATGAGAGGGTTTTCAAATTTAATATAGGTTCTCTCCTGTGTAGTCTACACAACCACCCATTTATGGACCTATATTCTTGAGAAAAGTTTTGGGTGCTTCAAATACTTACAAATTTACTGGTCATTAACTTACCCACAGACATGAATTCAACTCATTAATTTGATTGGGAATACATCCTCACTAGGTCTACTATTTAGGATTCACATGATTAATTATTCTATTTCTTCTTTTATCATTCATTCCAAAGTTTATGACTTGAATGGTGGAAAATAACAACAATTTTTTATGTCTTAGATTGCGTTTGCGTTTAAAATGGTGGGAAGTGATTAAAAACAAATCTTAACTATTTTGTTGTGTTTGGTAAAATAAATTGTTTTATAATTGGTTAAAATCACTCGCTGTTTTTTAATAATATTGTATTTTTTAAAACTTATTATAAAAATATTGTAAGTTTGAAACTATTTTTAAATAGAGGTCGTCTTTTCAAAAGACGAGATTCATCGTTATGTACTTATTTTATTAAAAAAATGATATCTTTTTAACCAGATATTCAAAATTTTCAAAAAATGTATGGTTGGAAAGCTAACAGCGAGAGCTTCAATTTGATACATGGTTTCACTATTTTTGGAGTTATGTATCAAAAGATAGAGACCATCGAAGTTTGATTATAGTTCTGCAAATTTCATAACTGAAGATTCTTTTGAGGAGTGCATTCAAAAATTGATATCTTTTTATCCAGATATTCAAGAACTTCGAAAAGGGTATTGTTGGAAAGTTAACACAGAGAGCTTCAATTTCATACATAGTTTCACTATTTTTGAGGTTGTGTATCAAAAGATATATATCGTCAAAGTTATGAAAACTTCACTAAACCGAGAAGTGAAGATACGACTAAAAACTTAAAAACTGTAGCTAAACTTCGACGATCTATATCTTTTAATACACAACTCTACAAATAGTGAAACTAGATATCAAATTGAAGCTCTGTGTTAGCTTTTCAACTGTACCTTTTTAGAATTTTTTTAATATCGGGGTAAAAAGATGTCAATTTTTTAATGCACTACTCAAAAGAATCTTCAGTTCCGAAATTTGCAGAGTTATAGTCCAACTTCGGTGGTCTTTATCTTTTGATACACAACTCCAAAAATAGTGAAACCAAGTATCAAATTGAAGCTCGCTGTTAGCTTTCCAACCATACATTTTTTGAAAATTTTAAATATCTGGTTAAAAAGATATCAATTTTTTTAATAAAAGAAGTATATAGCGATGAAGGTCGTCTTTTGAAAAGACAACCTCCATCCACGTGGAGCAAGATGTGGAGGTCGTCTTTTGAAAAGACGACCTCTATTTAAAATTGCAATATTTTTAAAAATAGTTTCAAAGTTATAATATTTTTATAATAAGTTTGTTGGCCAAGGGATGCCGGGGGTTTGTTGGCCAAGGGATGTGTTTGGGGTTCGGGAGCTTTGTTCGTGCTCTGCAGGGTCGCGTGCTTCCTCTTGTTGCGGCTGTGGCTTGTTCTCTCTTTGAGTTGTGTTGTTTTATCTGTTCCTTTTATTTTTCTGGCTCCTTCCCGCTTGTGGGTTTGGTGCTGGGTGTTGTTGTTTGTTTTTCTTGCCCTCCCTCGGGCTGTAAGGTTCCCGTCTGGGTTGGTTTTATGCTTTGGTACATTGGTTAGCCCAGTGGATTATTCTCTTGTTTGATGGTGCCCTTTGGCCTCGGGCTTTGAGGTCCTTTTGCTTAATATAATCACCTTTGCAAATTTTTTTTTTTAAAAAAATACAATATTATTAAAAAAACAGCCAAAATCACTCTTCCTTTTCTAGTTCATTTCACACCCTCTCAAAATCTGTTATTTGTTAGCTTTAAAATTCTCTAACAATCAGTTTTTTAAAAAATTTTCAAATCTTTCCAAAATTATAAATTATTTTATATATTTAGGATTTTTTTCTGTCACCAAATTTTATTTTATAATTTTTTAAATTAATAAATCAAATGCAAATATTTTTTTTAAATAGTACCTTATTGTTTTTTTTCTTAAAAATAATTATACAAATTTGTATGCGAAATCGTAAGAGATATCAAGTTAGAGTAAAATAATTAAAAATATATCATCTTTTTAAATTTTTTTGCAGATATGACAGTTTCTATAGAATAGTATGGTCTATCACCTCAATTTTTTATAGAATTTCAGTATAGTAGTCTATCACTAATAATAGTAGCTTCTATCAGTGAAAGCCACTAATTTTTTTGTCATATTTGCAAAATGTTTTAAATTTTTCTAAATTTATAATTATTTTTTAGAGTAAAATAATTAAAAATATATCATTTTTTTAAAAAAAATTGCAGATATGACAATTTCTATCACTGATAGTATGGTCTATCGTTGATAGAAGTCTATCGCCGATAGACTCAGTTTTTTTATAGAATTTTGTCAGTGATAGTAGTCTATCAGTCATAGAAGTCTATCAGTGATAGTCATATATCAACGATAGAGTTTATCGGTGATAGCCACTGATTTTTTGCCATATTTGCAAAATGTTTTAAACTTTGCTAAATTTGCAATTATTTTGGGCCTGATTGTTATTTGTACAACAAGCCCTCATTTAATATTTATTTATCAAATACGATAACCAACCTATTCAAGTATACCGCTAAAATTTCCTAAACACTAATTTGTTTCTTAAAACAGCTGATTTTTTTAAAAGCACATCTAATTTTTTTAAAAGTACAGTTAACAGCTATTATTTTAAAAACTACCACAATTTTAAACGGAGCCTTTGAAATCTCTTCATTTCACGTTCAACAGTAATGTTTTTAAAAATATTCCTTTTGATATCAATTTTTACGTCACATGAATTAATCTTTTAAAAAATGCAATTTGGCCCTCATTTCTTTTTGGTTTCGCCCTCGTTTGTATAGAGTGGGAAGAAAAATATTTTGATTCTTCTTTCTCTCCCACACGTTATGTTCTTTAACGTTAATAAACATCGGACAGAGACAAATATTTATCGGGAAAATAATTCCCGACGCTAAAGTGCGCATCGGGCCACGCACTAGGATAGGCGCGTCGGAAAATAGTTCTCCGACGCGTAAATGGACAACGTCGCAATCAATAGGCAATGTCGACGCACTGCTTGCATGTTGGTGAATATAGGTATTGCCTACGCACAACCTTCGCGTCGACATTACGTATTGATTGCGACGCGAAGGCTACGCGTCGACAATGCCTATATTCGCCGACGCGTTGAGCGCGTCGGCATTGCCTATATTTGTCGACGCACACTGATAACTCCATTTTGGAGTTATAATTTACTCCCTAATTCCAGCTAAATACCGTGCTTAATTATGTTGATTTTCCTTGGTTATAGATGTTTCACAGTTAGAGAGCTCGAGGAGTCTGAGGACGTATTTCGGAGCTAAGAAGGTCGTTTTAAGGCCTCGGTATCGCTTCAGGAAAAGAGGAGCTTCAAACATGAATTTTCTAAAAGGGATCATCCAAAGACAAATTAAATTGCTCAAACCCGAGAGCAAGCGTCGAGACGCTGCTCGACGCTGTCCCGAAGAGAAAAATGTTGAAATTTGCGTCCGTAGCGTCTCGACGCTACGACAATTATATAAACTTCTTTCTTCGATTTTTAGGTCATCTTCTTCATTCTTTTCCTTTCCCCCATTGTTGTAAGCTCGGTTTTGGAGCTAAAACTCCATTTTTCTTCCCTTTTCTCGTAAATAAAGCTCAAACATTGTGGATTTAACTTGATTTGCACAACGGGCAACTAAGGTAAGTGCTCTAATTTGAGGTTAGGGATTGATGTGTTGATGTTTTAAGTGAGATTTGGGCTTAATTTATACTTAGTCTCTTAATTCATAAGCATTCTTTCTCATAAGCATATTTGATTAGCATCATCTTCTATTTAGATTGACACCCTATTGAAATTTGTATGCTATATTGTTAGAGATTAGGATGCGATTGCCTCTTCTAATCAAAAGGAACGCAAGTTTAATTATGTCTACATGAGCATGGCCTTGTTCATTCTAGTTGCATAATAGGCTTAGGGGAAGGGACTAAATCAGACTAGTTGGTAGAGATTTCAATCAATTAGTTCGTCGCAATGTTACCCGTCACTGGTAATCAATTTGATAGGGAACGATTGCCCCTAGTTGAATTGATTATCATGTTTAATTAGGATCCGTCAAGTCTTAATTAACTCTATTGGGTTATTTGTTCCTGATATGGGCAAGTAATTTGCATGTTTATGATGTTTTAGCCAAGTCTCGACAGCATAGATGATCTAAATTACTTCAACGGTCAATCTCGATCCCTTAAATTAAGAGCACATGTTACAACTTTATTTTCTTGTTCTTAATTTTCAGTTAGTTTAATTTTTGCATGTTTTAATTTTAGTTTAGTTTTCTTTAACCTTTCTTCCCCGTTTACTTTTGAGTTTTAATTAAAGCAAATAGGAATTAATTAGGAGAGACTAATTCAAGGTTCCTTGTGGAACCGCTATCTATAAATTAGAGAAACTTTAGGCAGTTTATAAGTTTAATGTGGCGGGTCTCGACAACCCGAAAGGATGGTCATTCAAAAAGGCCACGACCACACACCTTTCACGTCGTGGGGTAATTGAAAATGTCAATGTTGCGTTGATGACGTCGACATTTCTCTTTGGTTTAGAATTTTGGATAATAATACGAATTCCTTGGTTTTAGGCTTTCAATATCATTCGAATATGTATACAAAATCATTTCTATTTTGCAATTGAATATATTAATAGAACCAACATTCATTCAAATGTGTAAATTTGTTCGTACAATATTCATTATGAGATACAAAACATGAAAGAAAAATTAAAAAATAAAGATTTAAATGTAACCAAGTTTGTACAATATTCGTATGAAATTCAATAACAAAACATGAAAGAAAAATAAAGATATAAAAAAATTAAATGTAATAAGTCAAAGCATCTCAAATCTCGTTATCATAATCTTTCCGATTCATCGACACCGAAACACCTAAGGGAGAAAAAAAAACTTAGAAGTACAAATTAAATTTTGTAAACTACACAATTAAAAGGAAACGCTAATACAAACTAGAATTGTACACAAATGACATCTACGTACACCACAAAGTTTGCAAACAATTACTTAAATCAAAGAAACCTAAACCATATACTTTAATTATTTAAACTCAAATCAATCATACTTTTAAATTAAAAAAGTAAATATCATTCAATCCAACATCTACCACCACAAAATTCACAAAAATCAAAGTAGGAGGCATGCACCAAAGTTTAGTACGAGAATAATCATTTTTCCATAATTTCACTTACTAAGTTTACAGAAGGAGATCCACACCACAAAGTTCACAAAAATTCACTTAATCAAAAAAACTTGAACTAATCCTTATACTTTGAATATTTAAACTCACAATCAATCAAAAACTTTTAAACTCCGAAGTAATTAATGATATTGCATACAAATATGAAATGTACTCAACCTAATATATCTGATATGCCCAAAAATAAACTTTTGAAAAGTAAATATCATTCCATCTAACATAAATGACATCCATTACCAAAGAATTACAAAAATCAAAGTAGGAGAGATGTACCAAACTTAGTATGAAAATAATGTATTTTCGATATATAAAAGGAGATCCACACTACAAAGTTTACAAAACTTGCCTACTAACCAAACTTTACAACTTATATTAATTAGAACATATAAGTTCATCTAACATATACAATTGAACCCGAATGACAATTCATACCACAACATTAACAAAAATTCACTTAATTTGATCAAAGAAACCTAAACTAATCCTCACATACTTTAAATATTAAGAACAAGTAAAGTTCATACACTCCAAGCAAATTAATTAACCGTATTGCATACAAATAATCGTAAATCTCAAAAATCTCAACGAAATAAGCACAAATGACATCCACCACCACCACCACCACCACCACCACAGAATTCACAAAGTTCACAAACATCATTCAATTTAACACAAATTGCATCTCCCTATAAATTTGAAATCAATACAATATTTTGCTACCATAACTGCAGGATAGTCATATAATATTTATCATTAAATTACGAATAGTATTAATCCTTACAATATTTTGCTAACATAGCTGCAGGATAGCAAAATCTATTCTGTTTTATTACGAGAGGAAGATAGTTCATACCACGTTTGATGCTTATCGTCTTGGTGTTTGACTCAATTGTTCGAGCATTTTCTTCATGGCCTCCATATCTTCTTGTTGTTTTTTATATTTGTCATCGATTTATTTGTGATGCTTATCCATCTCTGCTTTCATGGTATCCATATCCCTTTTGTTTCTTAGTTTCTCTGTTCCTTTTTTAACCCTTTTATCTACATTGAATGCTCATATTGCATTTGGGTGACAAATGCACTTGATGAGCTACTGACACTTCTTGATTGAGAACTTATCTTTAAGTTTAATACTAAAAATTTGGCTACCCCTTCTCTATACTCGACTAAGAACCTATCTTTAAGTTTAATCTATGTTTTCCTCATTCTTAATTATATATCTTTTTCAAACCAATTTGGGATATAACCTATAAGTGAAGTTAGACAATAAGATTAGGTTATGTTAGACTTATGGTTTAATTAAATGGCTGGTTGCACAAACAGCAATCAAGCCCAAAATAATTGCAAATTTAGCAAAGTTTAAAACATTTTGCAAATATGGCAAAAAAACAGTGGCTATCAGACTCTATCGTTGATATATGACTATCACTGACAAAATTCTATAAAAAATTGAGTCTATCAGCGATAAACTTCTATCAGGATAGAAATTGCCATATCCGCAAATTTTTTTTAAAAGTGCTATATTTTTAATTAATTATTTTACTCTAAATTGACATTTGTTACAATTTTCCTTAATTAAATTAAAATTTTAGATAGTTAGAGTCGGGAGTAAGAAAAGGACATTAGGTAATAAAAGACAACCCTCGAGAGCCAAGTCGTTCACTTATATCCAAATTTGTGAAGTTGTTCACTAAAGCTATAAGATAACAACTTAAAAAATCCTAAAACACATCTAATGTAACGACCCGACTTTTCCTAACATAGACTACTAAGGGCCGCTACTAAATGCATGTTGAAAACATTTGAAAAAAACTCTTGAGGAAAGATAAAGAAATAAATACTTCCATTTAAATAAATTAAAATATAATTATTTGGGATCCCATTTAAAATATTGAAAATCATCAAATAAAACTCTTATGCTTTAAAATTATTTCATAGCATAACCTAGAATAAAACATTAAAACTTAAATATCAAATATGCGGAAGCCATGCTGACAATGACCCCATGGCACAAACAGCAAACCATTCTGTCACTCGCCTTGTACGTTTTTGTCATTTCCTGAAAGATATTAATTGGAAAAGGATGAGTATAAAATTACTCAGTAAGTAACCCCCAAATGGGATAGACATGCATACACAAGCAAAACATGCACTAAATAGTTTAATCATGTGGGGCCTTTATTTCCTGTCAAAACTTTCAAATCTACCTGTGGACAATTAACCCATCAAAACTATACCAACTAACTGGTGGCGCTTAAGCGGGCAACTTGAGAGACTCTACCCCAGCTGATGGTAGTTGGCTCCCAATCAGCGGAGCCAAGTCTCACCCGTCAGAGCGCCTCATTCTGAGATGTACACAAACTGCATTAAGTTTGTCAGCTCACTGGTGGAACGTAGGTGAGTTTTTTTTTAAAACGTGGACCTCTACCCCAACAGATGGTAACTGACCCCCAGTCTGTGGAGCCAAGATCCACCCACCTAGCTCCTAGTCATAGTACATCAGCATACATGGATGGATAATTGCCACAACTTCTACATTAAAACATGAATCATTCACCATTATGCATGAGGCCCCCTAGCTGAATATCCTATAATGACATGACAATAAGTTCGTTGACCCAATCAATAGTCAAACAAACCAACTACACCATATCCTGAAGCATTCACCAAGAAAATATGGACAGTTCCAACTTATAAATTAATTCCAAGAATGAGAAACAATACACATATGAATTTCCACAACATCACTCATCCAGAACAACCAGAAACAAACATACATATAATACAGTAACAAACAAACAAACTTTCCCACCAAGCCAAAGGCTTTCCATCACTAAGGAAACTTACCTTGAGTTGAAACCCAAATGATCACTAAATTGCTTAAGGAAGATCCTGGTTACAACCTAAACAATTTCCAACAATCAAAACCCATTCCTGAGATAAAACAGTACTGTAAAAATGTCTAAACTAAAAAAACCCTAGGTTACCTACGTGGTCCTGCCCTTCACTCTTACGCTAAATTCAATTTCAATCCCAGACCGTTTTCGACACTGAAACAGAGATGACCATTATAAGTTATGACAAATCTGAAATCTTGAAATAGAATCCAAAGGTTTCAAAATGAATTGTTACCTATTGAGCGTTGTCAAAATGAGAATTACCCAACCTTCGCCGATCGACCCCTTATCGTGGATTGCTGCCGCGCAAAACCTCATACCGCCGCGCTGAAGTGTCGATGCCGATGCGGAAGTGTCGATGTCGAAGAACGGGTGTTGGTTGGATTCGTGTGACGTTGGTGGAGGAATCGATTGACGATGAGGGTTGGGCGTGATCAAACGAAGATGGCCAATTTTACGAACGATGACCAATTTTTACTTCAGCGGCAAAGTGCAGATGAGAGTAAAGAAAAAGGGAAATGAGAATGCTCACTGTGAACACGTATGGAGAAAAACAAATGAAGAAACCCTTTAGGGTTTAACCTAAAGATAAGTTTAATAATATTAATATTAATATTATAAAATGATTTTTATAATATTAATGTTATTGATATTATTACTTAAAAAAGAAATTTATTTCTTTTCCACCACTTCAGTTCCTTTATTTATTATTTTTTTTTTGTCTTTTAAAATATTACTTTAAATAAGTTCTAAATCTGAAATAACGATTCAATGTGATAAAATAGGGTACGGGGTGTTACATTCTCTCCACCTTAAGAACTTTCGTCCTCGAAAGTGGCTAGTCTTGAAAAAGTACATGCTCCTCATATCGTCTTCTATTTCCCACGTAGCTTCCTCAAACTGGTGGTTTTGCCAAAGGACCTTAATAAGCGTTATTTCTTGATTGCGAAGGGTCTTCACATCTCTTGCAAGAATTTGCTTCGGCTTCTCCTCATAGCTGAGGTTCTCACTAAACCGTAAGGGTTCGAAGTCAATTATGTGGGATGAGTTCGCCAAATAATTCCGTAGCATAGAGACGTGAAAGACATTGTGGACCGCCGATAGAGAAGGCGGTAAGGCCACCCGGTAAGCCATCGGGCCAACCCGGTCCAACACTTCAAATGGACCGATGAAATGTGGGCTAAGTTTCCTCTTCCGTCCAAACCTCATAACCCCCTTCATTGGTGCTACCCTCAAGGAAAACAAAACATGATCACCCACTTCAAACTCCAAGTCTCTCCTCCTGGTATCAACATTACTTTTCTGTCTACTTTGCGCTGTTAACATCCTTGCCTCGATCTTCTGAATTGCCTCATTTGTGACTTGGACCAGCTCGGGTCCCAACAGTTGTCGCTCTCCTACCTCGTCCCAATAAACTGGGGACCTACTCCCCTTCCCATAGAGAGCTTCAAAAGGTGTCATGCCTATAGTTGCTTAATAATTATTGATATAAGCAAACTCTATGAGATGCAAATGAACATCTCACCTTCCTGCAAAGTCTAGCACACAAGCTCGTAACATATCCTCTAAGGTTTGGTTCAAACGTTCAGTTTGACCATCTGTCTGCGGATGAAAGGCTTTGTCTCATGCTTGGCTTAACTGTCAACTAGGCCAATTGTGCGGTAACCTCACCCACTGCAACCATTATCTCTGCTCGTTGCAGGTCATAAAGTATGTGTGTCTGAGTGGTAATTAAGGTTGACGTGTGTGCTGATTTCCTACTAAGGGCATACACGACCACATTCGCCTCACCCGAATGGTACAAGATCTTGCAATCATAATATTTTACCAACCCCAATCACTTTCGCTGCCTCATGTTCAACTCTTTTTAAGTGAATAAATACTTAAGACTCTTGTGGTCTGTGAAGATTTGGATTTTCTCCCCGTACAAGTAGTGCCTCCAAATCTTCAAGGCAAAGACCACTGATGTCAACTCCAAATCGTGGGTTGGGTAATTTTGCTCATAATTCTTCAACTGTCGAGAAGCTTATGCAATTACCTTAGCGTGTTGCATGAGTACACAACTAAACCCGTTTTTAGAGGCGTCACTGTAAATAACAAAATCTCCCGGCCCGTCGGGTACTGCGAGCAACGGAGCTGAAACTAGTCTTTGCTTAAGTTCCTGAAAGCTCGTCTCACAAGCTTGATTCCAACAAACGAATTTCTCTTGCGGGTCAACTGAGTTAGAGGTGTGGCTATGCTGGAGAAGTTCTACACAAAGCGACGATAATAGCCTGCCAACCCCAAGAAACTACGTAGCTCCTTGACCGTAGAGGGTCGAGGCCAATTAGTCACGACCTCCACTTTCGCTGAGCCTGCAGTGACCCCACCTTTTGACACCAGGTGTCCTAAAAAACACTTGCTGAAGCCAAAACTCACACTTAGAGAATTTAGCATATAGCTTGTTCACACGTAAGGTCATTAAGACCCTCTTGAGGTGATCCTCGTGTTCCTCCTCTGGCTTGGAGTAGACCAAAATATCGTTAATGAAACAATCACGAATGTGTCCAGGAATTCCTTAAACACCTTATTCATCAGAGCCATGAATACTACTAGTGCATTAGTCAGTCCAAAGAACATTACAGTAAATTCATAGTGTCCATACCTGGACAGGAAAACCGTTTTAGGAATGTCCTCATCTCTTATCCTCAATTGATGGTACCCGATCGTAGATCAATCTTGGAAAACACAACTGCCCCCTGCAACTGGTCGAAGAGATCATCAATCTTAGGCAAAGGGTACTTGTTCTTTATCGTCACTTTGTTCAAATCCTGATAGTTGATGCATAGGCACATGAACCCATCTTTTTCCTTCAAGAACAAGATTGGGGCACCCCAAGGCGAAACACTGGGGCGAATAAAGCCTATATCCCATAACTCTTGTATTTGTGTCTTTGGGTACTTTAACTCGGTTGAGCCATTCTATATGAAACCTTAGAAATGAAAGTAATTTTTTTTTCAGTTTGAGCTCTATGCCGAAATCTACCTCTCGTGCGGGTGGAAAACTTGGAAAGTCCAACTTACTTTACCAACATAACTTTTCCATTCAAAGTTGGCTTACTTTCTTCTTTCAATCGAAATGACGGCTTCATTAGTTTTGGGTATTAACTTGACCACCATCTACCTTTTCCAATAAAGCCACAAAGTTTCATTTTTTTTCATAGCTCTTTGACAACCGTTGACGATAGTCATTTCTAATAATAAAAAAAAAATTGTTTTCTTCAATTCCTATGAAATCTAGGACTGAAGCTCGCTAAAGCACTCTTTCAACATATGTATTGTCCCTACTTAAATCCTCGGTTCAGGAAATATATATATATAAATATATAAATACATACCAAGGTTCAAAGTCCCAAATTAATAACAAGAATTCTTCCACCAATTCTAATTTACATCCAAACAAAACTAATACCATAGAAGGTTGTGCCCAAACGTACTTGGAGTTTCAACATGATTATTTCCTACATCTTTCAAGATAGCAAAACTTCCCCATATTACCTTTCCCCTTCTTATACTTTTCTTTATTGAAGTCTTTATACTCCAAGTGACAATTTTCATTTTTCAAGTCGGGCTTATCCTGAACAATATGTAAATATGTCTCTACTTATAATTCTTCCATAGATCTTAGATTTGGGGTTTCCAAATTGATTCCCTGAAAGGATTTTATGTTTGCTTTATGGTCTTGCATTTAAGGACCCAAAACTTTCTCTTAGACCAATTAAACTAATCTTTCTTTGTAACCATGGCATGGATCAAATCCAAGTAGGTTGAGGTGCTTTGAAAATGACTCTTTTAGTTCAAAACTAACAACTTATTATTATTTTTTTTTTTTTTTACATTACAACTCAAGTCTTCTTTCGCTACTTTGACCTTCTTTGTTAACCACACCAACTAAATTCGGTATTTTAAAGAGACATCATCAAATTATCACTTAACTCAATCTCGTAACTTTGTCATTTTTTTCCTTCTTAGCACGACACAAGAAAAACCAGAATATTCTACTTAGTCCATCAAACCTTGAACTCTACAAGATTAAAATATACCTTCATATTCCAACAACTTCATGTCGAATTATACTTTAAAACTTTTAAGCCCAACGAAAAAACAGACGTCTTGGATTATTCTTTCAACAAATAGTTTGCTTATACTAGATCCTTCCCTCAGTCCAATTTAACTAACTTACTCGACTCTAACATCATTCCTTAGTGCATTCTCAAATGTACAAACTTATTTGCGAGCTGAAGTGTGTACACTTTTATCCATCTTAATCGTCACAACATTGTAGGGTTTTTATCTTTCTCTATGCTCTAAGATATTTGAAATAAGCATTTGTTCCTCTTAACAGAGTCCTCCAAGAGCTAAAAACTAGTGTCACGTGGCCTATCTTTAATGGAGTCAAAAATCTAATAACCACAAAGCATTCTTTTTTTTTTTTCTAAATCAAACATGCTACAAACATCGTTATCAAACATATCATTGAGTGCAACGCACCAATTTGGTCTATTCAAGAATTTCTTTTATTTATCTTTCTTTCCTTCTTTAAAAAACTAAATTAACAAATATATATATAATAAAATAAAACAATTCGTAATAACTAACGTACCTGGCGGTGACAAGATGTTTGCTGCTTGGCCATGATGACACTTAATGCTTACATTGTAAGCAAGTCTACAGAACCCATAACCTTGGGCTCTGATACCAACTGTAACGACCCGACTTTTCCTAACATAGACTACTAAGGGCCGCTACTAAATGCATGTTGAAAACATTTGAAAAAAACTCTTGAGGAAAGATAAAGAAATAAATACTTCCATTTAAATAAATTAAAATATAATTATTTGGGATCCCATTTAAAATATTGAAAATCATCAAATAAAACTCTTATGCTTTAAAATTATTTCATAGCATAACCTAGAATAAAACATTAAAACTTAAATATCAAATATGCGGAAGCCATGCTGACAATGACCCCATGGCACAAACAGCAAACCATTCTGTCACTCGCCTTGTACGTTTTTGTCATTTCCTGAAAGATATTAATTGGAAAAGGATGAGTATAAAATTACTCAGTAAGTAACCCCCAAATGGGATAGACATGCATACACAAGCAAAACATGCACTAAATAGTTTAATCATGTGGGGCCTTTATTTCCTGTCAAAACTTTCAAATCTACCTGTGGACAATTAACCCATCAAAACTATACCAACTAACTGGTGGCGCTTAAGCGGGCAACTTGAGAGACTCTACCCCAGCTGATGGTAGTTGGCTCCCAATCAGCGGAGCCAAGTCTCACCCGTCAGAGCGCCTCATTCTGAGATGTACACAAACTGCATTAAGTTTGTCAGCTCACTGGTGGAACGTAGGTGAGTTTTTTTTTAAAACGTGGACCTC
Source organism: Herpetospermum pedunculosum (assembly GCA_028017165.1). NCBI lineage: Eukaryota > Viridiplantae > Streptophyta > Magnoliopsida > Cucurbitales > Cucurbitaceae > Herpetospermum > Herpetospermum pedunculosum. The sequence continues at coordinate 39,224,603 of CM051522.1, forward strand.
TACCCCAACAGATGGTAACTGACCCCCAGTCTGTGGAGCCAAGATCCACCCACCTAGCTCCTAGTCATAGTACATCAGCATACATGGATGGATAATTGCCACAACTTCTACATTAAAACATGAATCATTCACCATTATGCATGAGGCCCCCTAGCTGAATATCCTATAATGACATGACAATAAGTTCGTTGACCCAATCAATAGTCAAACAAACCAACTACACCATATCCTGAAGCATTCACCAAGAAAATATGGACAGTTCCAACTTATAAATTAATTCCAAGAATGAGAAACAATACACATATGAATTTCCACAACATCACTCATCCAGAACAACCAGAAACAAACATACATATAATACAGTAACAAACAAACAAACTTTCCCACCAAGCCAAAGGCTTTCCATCACTAAGGAAACTTACCTTGAGTTGAAACCCAAATGATCACTAAATTGCTTAAGGAAGATCCTGGTTACAACCTAAACAATTTCCAACAATCAAAACCCATTCCTGAGATAAAACAGTACTGTAAAAATGTCTAAACTAAAAAAACCCTAGGTTACCTACGTGGTCCTGCCCTTCACTCTTACGCTAAATTCAATTTCAATCCCAGACCGTTTTCGACACTGAAACAGAGATGACCATTATAAGTTATGACAAATCTGAAATCTTGAAATAGAATCCAAAGGTTTCAAAATGAATTGTTACCTATTGAGCGTTGTCAAAATGAGAATTACCCAACCTTCGCCGATCGACCCCTTATCGTGGATTGCTGCCGCGCAAAACCTCATACCGCCGCGCTGAAGTGTCGATGCCGATGCGGAAGTGTCGATGTCGAAGAACGGGTGTTGGTTGGATTCGTGTGACGTTGGTGGAGGAATCGATTGACGATGAGGGTTGGGCGTGATCAAACGAAGATGGCCAATTTTACGAACGATGACCAATTTTTACTTCAGCGGCAAAGTGCAGATGAGAGTAAAGAAAAAGGGAAATGAGAATGCTCACTGTGAACACGTATGGAGAAAAACAAATGAAGAAACCCTTTAGGGTTTAACCTAAAGATAAGTTTAATAATATTAATATTAATATTATAAAATGATTTTTATAATATTAATGTTATTGATATTATTACTTAAAAAAGAAATTTATTTCTTTTCCACCACTTCAGTTCCTTTATTTATTATTTTTTTTTGTCTTTTAAAATATTACTTTAAATAAGTTCTAAATCTGAAATAACGATTCAATGTGATAAAATAGGGTACGGGGTGTTACATCTAACATGTCAAGATTGAATAAATTTGTATCTCAAATACGAGTGGCTGCATAAATTTCGGCTACACAACTCTGTACCTCAAACACAGACTATCTAAACTTACGAAGAAGAAGAAGGAAAAAAAAAAACGTTTAGTAGGGAGGTAGTTTTGAGCTTGTCAAAAGTAGCACTACAAAAATTTAGTTTTCGCCCACATGAGAATTAATCATGACTTACTCGAGGAGAGTGAGTGTAAACTTAGTGAACTCTTATGAAAATGGACCATATCTCCAACTTCCTTGTGTTACTGCTATCATAATCTATCATATTGTGCACCCTAATTCCCAACTAACATAATTTGTTGTATGCCATTTCAACAAGAAACTCATAAAAACTACAAATGCTACATGATATATACATCAGATTTTTCATTTTACAGTCTATTGATGTTGGTACAGGGCAAGATATAAAGTAGAAAGATCGCAGTGTACAAGAATAATATCCACCCAAATAAATATTTCCCACCAAGAGGGTAGGTTATTAGCATTATAGATTACCTCATTCTTAAAGGCAATTCCCAGGAAATTTGATAAGCACAATTCCACAAGACTCATATTTCTAACTTTTCTATCTCTACATCCACAAAAGCAAAGGCTTACTCCAACATGGATAATATATAAGTTTGCCTACTCAAGTTTTCCATCTCTGATATTATTCCTCCAAAGACTTAAACTCCAACATCTAGATTGAGAGTTCTTGCACTACTTGACTAAGAGATCCACACTGTTAGCTAGCCAAGAAATAAAGCCTAGGAAAGACATTTGAAACCAGAAACTCTTTGATAAACAAATCTTCCAAAATCTAACTCAACTCTAATACCATCATGATAGGAATGCTTGGCAAGGAGATGTTGGGCAGTCAATAATTATCCAACAAAGAAAACAGATCTAAAAAATGAGTAAAACAACAAAATCACAGAGACTTGAAATCGGTCGGTTCACAAAAATCACATAACTAAAATGATGATAAATGTGAATCCATTGGCGGTCTGGTTCAGTGGATTGAAGAAAGAAGATGGTGGTGGAGGTTCAAATTAGCCAAATTGAAGAAGAAGATATTTGTAAGAAGAAGATTTTGTACAGACCTTGTTGTTGCGGCGGTGGTGAAAAGAAAAATATGGGCGGGGGCGAGGAGATGGGCGCAGCGAGCGGTGAGGAACGAACGGCTGGCGGCGGCACCGACTGGTGAGGAACGAACGACAGTTGGCGAGCGGAGAAGAACCTACTGTTAGGGATGTGAAGTCAAAATTAAAGAACAATGCCCATTTGGCTCAAATTGATCTTGTTAAGTAATGTTCTTATTGGCTAAAAGGGAGGTTGCAGTTTGATTGAAAATTAAATGGCAAATTGGGGGTGAAATTTCTCGAAGATTAATGGTGCTTCATTAGTCATCAATAACAAAAGAAGAGAGAAAATTGAAGTTGGCCGGGGAATCCATTTTTTTTTAAGGCAGTGACCATTGGAAAGAAAAATTCACATTTTTCTTGTGGATTTGAGCGGTTTCTTCCTCGTTGTTGATCCCAAGCTATCCGGTTGTGATACTTGGATGTCAATAGTCATTGTTGGGCTATTGAGGGTAGTTTGTAGCGCCGAGTTGAGGCTTCTTGTAATCTCCATTATAGTTGAACCTCCAGTTGCAGAAGACTGGACGTAGTCCCGAGATCGGGGCGAACCAGTATAACCTTCGGTGTCACTCTCTCTTTTCCTTATCTTTATTATTGCATTTTGTGATCGGTAACTTATTTGGTTCTAACCTGTGAAGTGGGAACGAGAGATATAATTTAGTTTGTTATTCTGCATTATTTATATCTCGTGTATTTTCCCAACAAGTGGTATCAGAGTCGTTGATTCAGGAGTCATGGGAGCGACGAATCCAAAAAGTTTCGAAGGAGTCACAAAATTTGATGGGAGAAATTTTGGTTATTGAAAGATGCAAGTGAAGGATTTTCTAACCTGCAAGAAATTGTACAAGGCACTTAAGGAGAGACCGAAAGAGATGTCAGATGGAGATTGGGAGGACCTAGATGAACAAGCAGTTGCAAACATAAGAATGTGTTTGTCAATGGAAGTTGCTAGTCTTGTAGCTAACGAAACTACTGCAATCAAGCTAATGGAAGCGCTTACAAACAGGTACGAGAAATCGTCTGCTAACAGTAAAGAATATCTTCTTAAGAATTTTTTTAACTTGCAAATGACTGAAGATGCATCTGTTAATTCCTATATCAATGAGGTTACCACTTTGATAAATCAATCGAAGTCTGTTAAGATAGAATTTACTGATGAAGTATACGCTATTGAGTTATTAATATCTTTACCTTACAATTGGGAAACGATGAAGACAACTGTGTCTAATTCGATCGGTAGGGAAAAATACTGTGAAGTTTTCAGGGGTTTGTGATTTAGCTCTAGCTGAAGAAATTCGTAGAAAGAGTAGTGGTAGAGAGTCATCTACTACAGGACCACCTTTAGCTTTAACTAAAGGTAAAGAAATTATTAATGAGCAAAGTAGACCGAGTAGAAGTAAGAAGAAGTGGGGTCATAGGAGTAAAGAGATAGAGTGTTTTTACTGTCATAAAATGGGTCACTATAAAAGTCAGTGTAGAAAACTAAGGGAGGATCAAGAGGAAAACATAGTTGGTGATGTTAATGTCTGTGTTGTTGGAAGTGACACAGAGAGTTGTAGCAATTCATCTGAATGAATTCTAGACAGTCCAACTACTATACACATAACTTCAGATAAAAAATTATTCACATCATTCATAGGTGGACATCATAGTCTAGTAGAATGAGTGATGGTAGAGTCTCCAAAACAAGTGGGATTGGGGATGTTAGTCTGAAGTCAGAATGTGGTAGTTTTCTGGTGCTGCATGATGTCAGGTTTGTGCCCAGTATTAAGATGAATCTCATCTCTACTGGCAAGTTGGCAGATGAAGGCTACAATTGTGAGTTTGACAGTCACCAGTGTAAACTCATACTAGGATCCCAGGTAGTGGCAGTTGGCCACAAAAAATCTACATTGTACAGATGTCAGTTGAATGTTGCCAAAGAATCAAAGAGAGGGTGGATGCCAATTAAAGCTGCAAATGGTTGTTATAGAGGTGAGCCAGTATCACTGATAGCCAAGTTTGATTAGTTGGATCATGATCCTTCAATTTAGAAACAATTGGGAAGTTCAGAAGAGAAAGTTGATGGCTATTGTCAACTCCCAATTGTCAAACGCTCGAACGGATTGAAGAAGTCGCCGAGGCGAGTGGAGGCATCGAAGTGGAAGGCCAGTGCAATTGCTAAGGTCAAAGGAAAGGTCTCAATCTTGGCAGCAGGTTTGAATATAAGATACAAACCCTTCTCAAAATATATCTTCTTCAAGAAAAGTGATTCAGGGTTGAAGAAGATGTCAGTTGTTACCACTTAGCTGAAGTGGGAGTACGTGTCTGTTTTTTTCGTCTGGGAGACAAATCCCCGTAGCGAGCCAAATCCTCAGGGCAAGCACAGATGCATTACAATTATTTTCTGATGGTTGCCTGTCTCTTGTAACTTTTGTTATTTTACAGGTTTTTGTTGAACCTTGGAGTTTACCAAGAAGATAAAAAATAACAATTGTAGTGGGAGTTTAGCCTTGGAGTTTGCCAAGGTGACTAGTTGTTGGGTTTTATGTCCTAAAACTCGTGGTTTGTAAACTGTTATGTTTGTAATTAATCTATTTAGAATAAAGAGTTATTAGTTTTATTCAGTAAAGGAGTTTACTGGAATAAAGTGAAACGTGTTTAGGTTAACCTATACCAATGACCAACACCCTTAGGTGAATATGAGTACTTGAGCTTCATGTATGACATGATTGTGGATCGGGCTCAAGTAGTCAGTCAAAACGGTCTATAGTATACGGATAAGACTGGGTACCTTATCCTGGTAACACTATATGATGCGGCTCACTTTGTATTGTACAAAACGATGTGATCTGAATCGTTTCACATGGAGATGTGCGAGTGAGGGCGTCTTGTACAAAGAGTTTGTATAAGACCGAACCGCGAAATATGTTGCTCTCTCTTTATAACATCGTTTACTAATGAGACCGACATTTTCATTTGATGGCCTAGGTAACTCGATCTTAATCCTGAGCTTACTATGAACTCCTGCTTATTAGACAATATCCTTAGACTTGTATGGGTGAGAGTGACCCATTAGCGCCGACTCAATAACTTACCATCTCAGGGATAAAGTCCAATAGGTAGCTGGGGACATAGTGTAGTAAGATGAAGTTCTCTCCTAACCCACTTTTCAGGGTTAGTAGATAGGTTTTTCCCTTAATAGCTGACTTCGGGGCTTGAACAATGAGCGCTCACACTCTCATGTGATGAGAGGGTTAATTGATCTGTTGGTTGGACCACATATTTATTGTTCATTAGAGGTGTCAGTGGTACTTAAGGAACAAGACGTAATGCAGGGGTTAAACGGTTTAAATGACCCAGATGTGATTACGAACAACCTGTGAAGGGTCGACTTGCCAGTGACGGTTATATCAGGGAAAATAATATATCTACCGTGAGAAAAGTGCAACCATCAGACTATAGTGGAGTCTCCGTGGGTTAACGAATGTTGATTAGTTCGGTTAAAAGTGTTTTGACCGGATAATCTCGTATCGTTGGAGCTCATGATCTGTAGGTCTTTTAGGTTCTCCTGGCTAGCTCGGATAACGTCGTGCAACAATATAAGAGAAAATAAAAAGGAAAAGAATTTGAATTGTTCAAATTCGGTTTGTGGAAGGATGATGGACATATTTAAATATATTTAAATATGGGTATGCCTATCACATGAATAAGATTCATGTGTAAAAAATTCAGTTTTCGAAAAACCGGGTTTAATCATATTATTTAATTAATATTTGATATTGAATTAAATAATATTTATTAATTAAAAAGTTTAATTAATAATTATATATATTTTTTATTTATTAAAAAGTTTAATAAATAAAATTATTATTATTATTTATTAATAATAATAATTATATATATATATATGGGATAAGTTTGGCAAAGAAGGTGGGATGGGATTTGGGTCTTCAAATTGTTGAAGACATTTTTATTAATTCTTCTTTTTCTTGCTTCTTCCTACGGGCTTTAAAAGAAAAAGATTCCTCTGAAGTTTTATTCAGAGGCCATTCTCTCTTCTTTACTTCTCCTTCTTCTTCCTCTTTCTTTTATTTTCTCTTGTAACGGAGTCTCACAACTTCGTTGCGCGGCGTCGAGGATAGCGGGACTACCTGGGGTGGTTCTCGCAGCGTTCGTGAGAAGAGGCCGGAAGAGTTCGTGACGAGGAACGACCGACGGACTTGAAGAAATTCGGGACTACAAGGGTGTGTATTCTAAATTTTTTATTTCCGTCTTTTGAGCATGTTTTCTATTTGTTAAATTGATGAAATTAGAGTATCATCGGTCCAAAATCGCTTTTCGTTGTGTACATCGCTCGATCACTAGTTTCGTCGCTGTGAGAGGCAAGATCATTGTTTTGACTTCAAAGGGGAGATTGTTAGGGATGTGAAGTCGAAATTAAAGAACAATCAATCAAGGGCCATTTAGCCCAAATTGATCTTGTTAAGTAATGTTTCTCATTGGCTAAAAGGGAGGTTGCAGTTTGATTGGAAAATTAAATGGAAAATTGGCGGTGGGATTTCTCTATAGAAGGAAGATTAGTGGTGCTTCATTATTCATCAATAACAAAAGAAGAGAGAAAATTGAAGTTGGTAGTGGAATCTATTTTTTTTTAAGCCAGTGACCATTGGAAAGAAAAATTCACATTTTTCTTGTGGATTTGAGCGGTTTCTTCTTCGTTGGTGATCCCAAGCTATCGGGTTGTGATACTTGGAAGTCAATAATCATTGTTAGGCTATTGAGGGTTGTTTGTAGCGCCGAGTTGAGGCTTCTTGTAATCTCCATTATAGTTGAACCTGCAGTTGCAGAAGACTGGACGTAGTCCCGAGATTGGGGCGAACTAGTATAACTTACGGTGTCGTTCTCTCTTTCCCTTATCTTTATTATTACATTTTGTGATCGATAGCTTATTTGGTTCTAACCCGTGAAGTGGGAACGAGAGATATAATTTAGTTTGTTATTTCTCATTATTTATATCACGTGTATTTTTCCAACACCTACAGTTGGCGGCGAGCGGAGAGATTCCAACGGCAGCGAGCGCATGAGAGAAAAACAAAAATGTTCTTGGTTTGTGAAGAAGAGAAAGAAACTCGAATAAGTTAGGGCTACAGGACCTTTACCGACGCAGGTCCAATAGCGTCGGTAGAGGTCACCTTTACCGACGTTGTTGTCCCACGTGTCGGTAAAGATGACCGATACTTACGCTATTGGCCCTGTGTTGGTAAAGGTGACCGCTTATCCATATTGATTGGGGATAAGGGTTAGTCATTATCGACGTTCTACATAATGACGTCTGCAACGGTCAACTCTGTTAGATATTATTAATTGTGGGACTTTGTTAGCACTCCTAACAATTTTTCCCTCGAACAAAGTACTACTTGAACCCTTTGAACAAATTTGTTCACTCCCAACGGATCACATTGTGGGATATTTTTTTATGGCGGCGCGATTACCTATCGTACCCCCAAACCTCATTTTCCCCTCGAACAAAACTCTACTCTTCCTATCTTTTGTTAGGAGTGCGAGGAGTCCAACCAAAGTCCCACATCGGTTAGAAGAGCGGAAGATCATGGGTATATAAGGAAGGACAACATTATCCATTAGTATGAGACCTTTTGGGGTGATCAAAAGCAAAACCATGCGGGTTTAGGCCCAAAGTGGACAATGTCGTACCCGTGGAGATAAGTAAGAGCCATGTCCCTAAACTTAGTCGTGTGGTGAAATCCTCGAGTGCCGAACAAAGATATGGTGAGCCTCAAAGGTAAGGTGTAGTCATTGGTGGAGATCCGTGGTTGAGCTTTATCGGAAAGGCGGCGTGCTCAGGTGAAGGAGTTGGCCTAGATAAGAGGCGTGCTCCGGTGAAGGAGTTGGCCTAGATAAGAGGGTGAGCTTCAAAGGTGTAGTCATTGGTGGAGATCTGTGCTTGAGCTCTATCGGAAAGGCGGCGTGCTCAGGTGAAGGAGCTGACCTAGATAAGAGCTAGACGGATATAGATGACTATTTTAGGGGAGGCTCCGTGGTACTTCGTTCGAGGGGAGGATCTGGTGAAGAAGTTGGCCTAGATAAGAGGGTGAGCCTCAAAGGTGTAGTCATTGGTGGAGATCCGTGTTTGAGCTCTATCGGAAAGGAGGCGTGCTCAGGTGAAGGAGCTGACCTAGATAAGAGCTAGACGAATATAAATGACTATTTTAGGGGAGGCTCCGTGCTACTTCGTTCGAGGGCAGGATTGTTGGGAGTGCGGTCTGGTGAAGAAGTTGGCCTAGATAAGAGGGTGAGCCACAAAGGTGTAGTCATTGGTGGAGATCCGTGCTTGAGCTCTATCAGAAAGGCGACATGCTCAGGTGAAGAAGCTGACCTAGATAAGAGCTAGACGGATATAGATGACTATTTTAGGGGAGGCTCCGTGGTACTTCGTTCGAGGGGAGGATTGTTGGGAGTGCGCTCCGGTGAAGAAGTTGGCCTAGATAAGAGGGTGAGCCTCAAAGGTGTAGTCATTGGTGGAGATCCGTGTTTGAGCTCTATCGAAAAGTCGACGTGCTCCGGTGAAGGAGTTGACCTAGATAAGAGCTAGACGGATATATATGACTATTTTAGGGGAGACTCGGTGGTACTTCGTTCGAGGGGAGGATTGTTGGGAGTGCGAGGAGTGCGACCAAAGTCTCACATCGGTTAGAAGAGGGGAAGATCGTGGGTATAAGGAAGGACAACATTCTCCATTGGTATGAGGCCTTTTCGAGTGACCAAAAGCAAATTTATGCGAGTTTAGGCCCAAAGTGGACAATATCGTACCCGTGGAGTTATGTCGTCCTTATCGAGAATGAATCACTTGAATTGGCTGGAATCCGGGAACAAAACCAAATTGACGGGAATCCTACGTGAAGGAAGAAGTTATGAACAAACAAACCCAAACCAAATTGACGGGAATCCTACGTGAAGGAAGAAGTTATGAACAAACAAACCCAAAAATTCTATAATCTTTTGAGAGCTTCCTACGTGAAGGAAGAAGTTATGAACAAACAAACCCAAACCAAATTGACGGGAATCCTACGTGAAGGAAGAAGTTATGAACAAACAAACCCAAAAATTCTATAATCTTTTGAGAGCTCATTCCTAATTTTTGAGCAATTTTGAGCTTCTATTTTTTTAATTATTCATAGTCATTTGAGGGCTTTTAGTTGTAAGAATTTTTCTTACAAAATTGTGAGCTTAGATTTGTGTATCCACTCTTGAGAGAGTTTATTCCTCATTGTTCTTTATTTTCAAATCTTGTAAAGGGTTGCTCTTGAACCCGTAAAAAGGAGCGTTGTAACGGTCTGATCTTGAACCGTGGAAAGGATCGGGTTTGTTCTTGCACCCGGAAAAAGAACGTTGTAGCGGTTTGACTCTGAGCCGTGGAAAGAGTCCATTGTTTTAGTGGAATACCCCAGAGGCGCTTGTTGAGTGGAGTAGGCCGTTGTGCCGAACCACTATAAATTTACGGTGTCAATTTCTCTATCCCTTCCCTATTTTTTTTTCCAATTAATTTGTTATGGTATGAAATTGCAATATTATGTTCTTCAAATTATTTGCTCATTCATGATCATTTAAGTTGATAGAATTTAATTTTTCATATTCTCTTACCAACTTGTTATTAGAATCAAATGGGATATTTGAATTTATTTGCATTTATCTATTGTTTGAATTAATCGTTAATAAAAAATATATTAATTTGTTAAATTGGGCCCACTTAGGAACGAGTTTCATAAACGTTCGTTAAACCCTATTCACCCCTCTAGGGTTGCCATACCGATCCAACAATTGGTATCAGAGCAGGTAGCTCTTGTTTTTAGTGAAAAATAAATTTCAAAAACTATTTGGATTGATACCAGTTGTTTGAGTTCTTCACTCGAACAATTGGTATCAGAGCTAGAAACTATTCTATTTAAAATTATTTTTCAAATAATATTTTGATACTTAAGGTATCTTGTTAATATTTTGAAAATTTATTTGAAAAGCTTAACTGCTAGAGTTATGGCAACTTTAAATTTTCTTGAAGATCATTGTATTGATAGACCTCCATTCTTCGATGGTATAAAGTATGATCTTTGGAAAAATATCATGAAGACATTTATGCTTGCTATGGATTTTAACATTTTGTATGTTTGTGAGCATGATTTGTCTAAATTGAAATTGAATAATGAGTTGCTCACTTTTAATGCTAAAGCCTTAAATATTGTGCATTAGAGAGAAAAACATGTGATAAAATTTTACATTTTGAGTATGCATATGATATTTGGATTTTTCTTGATAATATGTATAGTGTTGAAAATTCTCCTCGTATTACTAATGATTTATTTGATGTGAAAGAGAATTATAATTCTCAAAATCAAGGAAATATTCATGAAGTGAAAAAGGAAAAATGTGATGGACCCTCTTTATGCTTAATGGCTCATTCGAATCACGATTCCGAAAATGAAAGTGACGAAAATGAGGTAAATCATAAATCTCCAACTTATGATGAATTATTTGATGCATTTGAAAGTATGCAACATGATCTAGAAAAGCTTAGCTCTAAATATGTGAAACTATCAAAGAAGTACAAGGCATTGTCAATTAAAAATAAATCTTTGATAAATGAAAATTCTTGCCTAAAGAATAGAGCTAATGATTGTTGCATGATTCTGGTTGTGATGATAAAAATTATTTGAATGATAGAATCAAGTTTTTTGAAAAAGAGAATGATGAATTTAGATCTTTATCATCTGAATTAATGATTTAAGAAATGAAAACGAGAAAATTAAATTCTCTTCTTTAGAATTGAAATTGAATTGAATTGAATGTATTGGTTGTTGAAAATAATTCATTGGTTGAGGACAATGCATAGTAAAATTAAATGTCAATGATATTGTGAAGCATGGTGGTGTTGAAAGTTCATGTGAGGAAGAAAAGTGTGCTATGCTAGATAAGATTAAGTTTCTTGAGCATGGTGTATTTGAACTACATGAACTTGTTAAAACTCTTAGAGAAAAAGAGTCAAATCTTATGAATGAACATGATGTTGTGCAAATTGATGAAATAAATGTCTCTTGTGATAAACATGTTTGTGATAATAATGAGAAAAATGCATTGCTTTATAAAATTAGATTTCTTGAGTATGATGGTCGTGAAAAAGACAATTTGATTAATTTGATCAAGAAAAATGAATTAAATTCTCTGCAAGAACTTGTTAATGCCAAAGAGTCCATTAAAAAGTTGACAATAGGTGCTCAAAGGTTAGACAAAATAATTGAAATAGACAAACCTTATGGTGATAAAAGGGATTAGGCTATGTGGATGAAAATTCATCATCTAGATCTAAGACTACATTTGTTAAAGCTACTACCCTTTGTATGCCTAAAAATGCTTTGCCCAATGTCCATAATTTTATTGATTCTAACTTTGTGTCAAAACATGAAATGTCTAGTAATATCCATGGAAAAACACTAATTGTGCCTCAACAACCTTATGCTAAATCAAAATGTGTTCATAAGGTGAAAAGTGTGTCTAAGCAAGAAAATGCTAGACCTAAGCTTGGAAAATCAAAATTTGTGCCTACATCTTATCATTGTGGAGTTAAAGGTCATATTAGACCAAATTGCTTTAAATTGAAAAATGCTCCAAGAAAGACTGACCTCTTGGTCGTCTTGATCGTCAACACATACATATGTCGCTGAGCCATGCTCACTTTGGCTCCAAGAAAAACTTTCTTAAAGAGAAGCAAGAAAATCGATTTGTTAAAAAGAAATTCTTACCTAATGTTACTTGTTATTCATGTGGCAAAATTGATCATACATTTAATACTTGTTATTTGCCAAAAATGAATGTTAGTAATGTTTGACCTAATTTGAAATGGGTTCCAAAATATATGCTCACTAACAATGAAGGACCTAAGAAATGGGTACCAAAATCTTTTGGTTGAACTTTCTTTGTATGTGTGATTTCAAGAAGTAATTAGTTGCTTGGACTACAAATGAAAAATTATTTGATGAAGCAACTCTTAATTGACTTGCTTGAATCAAGAAAAAATTGCATATTTCGTAACTTGGTATTTATTTTTTAATTATTGAGATAATTACTCTATTAGTATTTTTTTTTTTTATGGAAGTTATATTTTCTTGAATTGATTTGGAATGTTTGAGATTAATCTCTTTAATTTTATTGATTATTAGATTAAGTGACAATGAATAGACTGAGGATTTCTTGACATTTATGTCTCTAATTGATTCTTTTGTGGATTATTGGATTATATCCTCTTAAAGAGTATTGTGGTCAATTTTTTTTTTAAAGTCATTCATAATCCTCATTTTTATTATTTGAGTTATATGCCATATTTAGTATCTATATATATATTTTTTTTTGGCATAGATCTATATTGGTTATTATTCGGTCATTGGATTTTGATTTATCCATGATTTCTTGATATTTGATTTTTTGAAATATTAGATTTTCATATCTTGCAAATTGTGTTTATTTGAATCTCTTATTGTGAATTGAAGGCTTATTTTATCCTTGTATTTTTTTCTTGGAACATATTGATGATATCTTGTCTTGAAAAATATTGTATTAATGACAGATATATATTGTTTATTCTCTTAGAAGAAATTGTTTAAATGTTTTTTTTCTTAGTATAAGTTATACATATTTCATGAAAATAGATCTCATGTTTTTATGTTTATCATTTGTTATTTATATGGAGACATTTGTTCTTTTATATGAAGTATGTGTTGAATGAAATTTATTTTGAGCATACTGTTTGCCCTATGTTGAAAAGAATATGTTTTATAATGTCGTTTGAAATAGTTGTTAAATTTTTGTTCATAGGGGGAGTATTTATGAAATTAATGTATATTCTTGAATCTCATTAACATTTTGTTCTCTTGGAATTTATATGTATTATGCAATATTCTTCTTGAATGAGAACCTTATAGAAATTATTGATGATTTGTTTGAGATAGATTGACTTACCATGTCTTTATTTAATGTTTTATCTTGTGCAAAATATGATTCTTCAATGAATTTTACTTGAATTATTTTATCCCCTTGGTATATATTGTTTGATTATTAGAATGAGAAAGAGGGAATTATACTCTTTATATGTAAATTTGATGATATTGATTCTCCAAATTGTATCAATATGTCCCTTATAATGCAAATTGTTTATCTCTTTAGGGGAGCTATTGTCTTAAAAGTAAAGACCGTCTAATTGAATTTTTGTGCTAAATGTATTTTTGTCCCTTTATTAAGGGAAGTGTTAAATTGATTTCAAAAAGGGAAGAAATCTTAGAAAGTTGCAAACATTGAGAAGTTATTCAAAATTTTCGAGGATATATTTTTAATTATTTTTCTTATAATTCCTTTTTTATTGATTCCAAAAGGGGAAAAGTAATAAGAAAAATGAAAGCATGTTACTATTGAATATTTTTTTTACTGAATTGAAATTATGTATGTGTGTTAATTGTCTTTAAGTTCATATTTCATATCACACTCCTGCTCTGGATTTTATTTTTCTATAATAGTTTGTCATCAAGAAGGGGGGAGATTGTTGGCTTTTTGGCTAATCTCAAATTAATTAATTAATTAATGTTTTTAGGATAACAAACCTAACTTTGTTTACTAACAATTTAGTATTTTTTTTAAGTGTCCAACGGGTAGAGCTCGAAAATACGATTCCAATGAATCACTTGAATTGGACATCAAACGAAGAAGTTACGAGCAAAACCAAATTGACGGGAATCCTACATGGCGCGACACGTGGCAGATGACGTGGCGTCCAAACAGTCATGACGTGGATCATGAAGTGGTGACATGTGGACTAATCGAAATGTGACACGTGGCATATTATTTATTTAAATCAGAATTTAATAATATTAAAATTAATTCCAATGGTCAAAATTTTAAATTATTTATATTATTTTATTTCAGCCAATGAAATGTTTACACATGACAGATTTGAATTTTTTAATAATAAAAAGTCAAACTGTCAAATTTTGAGTTATTTTAATAATATTTTATTATGATGTTTTGCAGCTACATGCTGACATGTGGCCCGACTAATTTGCTCATTTCTCCCCTATTTGAAGCTCGAAAAAAATTGGAAAAAATGGAAAAAAAATCTACAAAAATTCTACCATATTTTGAGAGCTCATTCCTAATTTTTGAGTAATTTTGAGCTTCTATTTTTTTTTTATTCATAGTCATTTGAGGGCTTTTAGTTGTAAGATTTTTTCTTACAAAATTGTGAGCTTAGATTTGTGTATCCACTCTCAAGAGAGTTTATTCCTCATTGTTCTTAATTTTCAAATCTTGTAAACGGTAGCTCTTGAACCCGTAAAAATGAGCGTTTAACGGTTTGATCTTGAACCGTGGAAAGGATCGGGTTTGTTCTTCCACCCAGAAAAAGAACGTTGTAGCGGTTTGACTCTGAGCCGTAGAAAGAGTCCATTGTTTTAGTGGAATACCCAAGAGGCGCTAGGGGAGTGGAGTAGGCCGTTGTGGCGAACCACTATAAATTTACGGTGTCAATTTCTTTATCCCTTCCCTATTTTATTTTTGCAATTAATTTGTTATTGTCTGAAATTGCAATATTATGTTCTTCAAATTAATTGCTCATTCATGATCTTTTAAGTTGGTAGAATTTAATTTTTCATATTCTCTTACCAACTTGTTATTAGAATCAAATAGGGTATTTGAATTTATTTGCATGAATCTATTGTTTGCTATAGTAAAAAGTACATTAGTTTGTTAAATTTGGCCAACTTAGGAAAAAGTTTTATAAACGTTTGTTATGATGGAGCGATATACGCAGCAGAAGCGATTTTGGATCGATGATACTCTAATTTCATCAATTTAATAAATAGAAAACATGCTCAAGCGACGAAAATAAGAAAAATAGAAAACATACCCTTGTAGTTCTACTTTTCTTCGAGTTTCGCCGGCCGTTCCTCGTCACGAACTCTTCTAGCTTCTTCTCACGAACGCGCCGAGGACCACCCCAAGTAGTCCCGCTATCCTCGGCGTCGAGCAACAGAGTGGTGAGACTTCGAAAACAAGAAAAAATAGAAGAAGAAAAAAGAGACGAAGAACAAATGGAAGAACAAAGATGGAAGGAGACTTGGGTTAAAAAAAAATAGAGAATCCAAATAAATGAAATTCATCTATATGGATCACACAAGCAAAAAGTCAAACAAATGAGTTTTTTCAAAAATTCAACCCAAGTGAACTCAATAATCCACCCACGCCCCTTTCATTATTTAGCCAACTTCTGAATATATATATATTTAATATATATTTAAACACATATGTGTCTTACATGCATTACATGCAAAATGCATGTAAGATATATATATATATATTATTTTTAAAATTAATTTTAAATTAATTTTAAATAATAATAAATTTTTTATTTATTAAATTTTTTAATAAATAAAAAATATATTTTTTAATAATTAATTAAACTTTTTAATTAATTAGTATTATTTAATTCAATATCGAATATTAATTAAATAATGTGGCTAAACCTGGTTTTTCGAAAACCGACTTTTTGCACATGAATCGTATTCATGTTATAAACCAATCTCATATTTAAATCATATTTAAATATGTCCATCATCCTTCCATAAAACGAATTTGAACAATTCAAATTCTTTTCCTTTTTTTTTTCTTTTTATTTTCTCCTCCATTGTTGCACAGCGTTATCCGAGCTAGCTAGGAGAACCTAAAAGACTTACAGATCATGAGCTCCAACGATACGAGATTATTCGGTCAAAACTCTTTTAACCCGAATCAATCAACTTTCGTTAACCCCTAGAGACTCCACTATAGTCCGAGGGTTGAACTCTCCTCACTGTAGATATATTGTGTCCTCTTGATATAACCGTCATGGGCAAGTCGAAACCACAGCTAGGTTGTTCGTAACCACAGCTAGGTCGTTTAAACCGTTTAACCCCTGCGTTACATCTTTGTTCCTTAATTACCACTGACACCTCTAATGAACAATTGATCAGTGGTCCAACCAACAGATCAGGAACCCTATCTAACGAGGAGAGGGTAGGCGCCTATTGTTTAAGCCCCTGAGTCAGCAATTAAGAGAACAACCTATCTAATAACCCTGAAGAGCGGGTTTGGTGTGAACTCCATCTTACTACACTATGTCCCCAGCTACCTATTAGACTTTATCCCTAAGATGGTAGGCTTATTGAGCGGACGTTCTGCCACTCTCACCCATACAAATCTAAGGATACTGTCTAATAAGCAGGAGTTCATAGTAAGCTCAGGATTGAGATCGAGTTACCTAGGCCATAAGGTGAAATAGTCGGTCTCTTTAGTAAACGACGTTATAAAGAGAGAGCGACTTTTCGTGGTTCAATCTTACGCAAACTCATCGCGTAGGACGCCCCCGCTCGCACATCTCGATGTGAAACGACTCGGATCACATCGTTTTGTACAATACAAAACGGGTCCCATCCAATAGTGTTACCAGGATAAGGTACCCAACCTTACCCATATACTATAGATCGTTTTGACTGTCTACTTGAGCTTGACCCACATTCATGTCATACATGAAACTCAAGTACTCATGATCGTCAAGGTTGTTGGTCATTGGTATAGATTGATGCAAACACATTTCACTTTATTCCAGCAAACACCTTTACTGAATAAAACTTAATAACTCATTATTACTAAATAGATAATTTACAAACATAACTGTTTACAAACCACGAGTTTTAGGACATTAAACCCAACAAACTCCCACTTGGACTTAAACGTCCGTGGTGTACATGTTGGCGAGGAGAACTATAATATCATATATCTATAGTCTTCTCCCACTATCCTATTTAGCAACCCGGGGCCCTAAACTCTTTAGGTATCTCTCAAACACTTTAGCCGTGAGAGACTTAGTAAACATATTGTTGGGTTTCATGTCCTCAAACTCGGGGTTTGTAAACTGAATGTATATTCTATTTTGCAATAAATTTGTTATTGAGGTTTATTCATTAAAGTTGTTATTGAATAAGTGAATCGTGTTTACTTTTAACCTAACTCCAATAAACAAAGAATCCATGGCTATAGGTTTTATACTTGAACTTCATGTGTGACATGATTGTGGATCAAGTTCAAGTAATAGCCAAAACGGTCGATAGTATAGGGATAAGGCTGGGTACCTTATCCTTGGGACACTATTCGACGCGACCCGCTTTGCATAGTACAAACGATGTGATCCGAAATCGTTGATGTGGAGACATGCGAGTGGGGGCGTCCTGTGCAATGAGTTAGCATAAGACTGAACCGCGAAACAAGTCGCTCTTTCTTTATAACTCTGTTTACTGTAAAAACCGACTTTTTCATATAATGACTTTGGCTTGTATGGGTGAGAGTGACCCGAGATCGCAGACTCAATAAGCCTACCATCTTGGGGATAAGACCGGGTAGGTAGCTGGGAACATAGTCCTGCGAGATGGAATTCACTCCTACCCGCCTTGAGGGATTAGTAGGGAGGTTGTTCCCTTAAGTGCTGACTCCGGGTCTTCAACTAGGGATCCCACCCTCTCATTGGCCCGAGAGGGACTTGGTATAGTGATGAGATCACATACCAATCGGTTTGGTGGTTGGACTACAAACAATTAGTTCATTAGAGGATTAATGGGACTTAAGGAACAAGATGTAATTACCGGGGTAAAACGGTTATTTTGACCCAGCTGTAATTACGAACGACCTGTGAAGGATCGACTTACTGATGATGGTTATATCAAGATGACAGAAATATAGCTACGGTGAGGAGAGTGCAACCCTTTGACTTTAGTGGAGTCTCCGGGGGTTAACGAATGTTGGTTAGCTTGGCTAAAGAGTTTGGTCGGTTAATCTCGTATCGTTGGAGCTCATGATCTGTAGGTCCTTTAGGTTCTTCTGGCTAGCTCAAATTAAGCCGTGTAACAATATGAGAGAAAAAAAATTTGAATTGATTCAAATTCGATTTTGGAAGAATGATGGACATACTTAAATATGATAGAAATATGTGATCGGTTTAAAACATGAATAGAGATTCATGTTTGATGATTCGGTTTAAGAAATCGGGATTAGTCTTATTATTTAATTAATATTTGATATTGAATTAAATAATAATATTAATTAATTAAAAAGTTTAATTAATTAAAATTTATTTTGTTTAATAAAATTAATTATGAATTAATTTTAAAATTACAAAATATTACAAGTGGGATTATCCAAGTTGAGTAGATTTATTCAAGTTGAGGGGGTTTATCCAAGTTTTGAAGTGGAGTGTGAATCACCAACCACATGCATAAACTCATCAATTTTGGAACACTTGGTTGAAGACTAATCCATCCAATTTGAGGTGTCATGCTAAGAAAAGAGTTTGTTGTATGTGAATTGCCTATAAATTGGATGAAGTTCAAATGGTTTGAGGTTGATGAATCTTAAAAGAGTTTGAATATTTGGATGAGCATGAAGAGTTCATGTTACTTAAGAAATTAGAAAGCTAAGTGTTAGATATTTCTCACAAAATCTCATCTCTTTCACCTTCCCATCTTCATCTTCCAAAGTTTTTCTCTGGTAAAGGAGTCTCACCACTCCGTTGCTCGGCCCGAGGATAGCGGGACTACCAGAGGTTGTTCTCGAAGAGTTCGAGGGAAGCTTCGAAGGGTTCGTGAGGAGATTTGAGCATTGGAATAGAAGAATTTCGAACTACAAGAGGTTTGTTTTCTTTTTCTTTTATTTCAAAGCTTTGAGCATGTTTCTTATTTAACTAAATTGATGAAATTAGAGTGTCAATTTATTCGACTCGCTTCCGCTGCGCTACATGTGCTCCATGAATTGGCATCAGAGCATTTTTTGGTCATTTAATTTGCATCAATTTGAGCTCGGTGGGTATTTGTTTTAGAATTTTTTTTTTTGGGCGTCTAAAGTGTTTTCCGGTTTTAGCATATTTTTTGGAGCTTCGAGTTGTACTTCGTATTGTAATTGCCCGAGCGTTTATGGGCTTTAATGTGTGCAGAAGAGTCTGTAAAAAATTTGGAGTGATTAGAGTTCATATAGGCTTTCAATTCGAAGACAAAAGCTCGGGTGTCGAGAAAAACAGCATGCTGTTTTTTTTTCGGCAAAATTCCAGCACAAAACCGGTTCAACACAAGGTGGAAGAAACGGTCCGGTTCGGTCCTCGAGCGATCCGGTTCACTGAAAGTCAGAGCGATTCCGGGTTCTTCACCCTCTAACGGTTCAGTTCAGCGCTCGTTTGGTCCAGTTCGGGTTGGTTTTGGTCCGGTTTCGAGCTGTTGAAGACGGGTTTGCTGTTTTGAACCGTTTCAATTTTTGTTGAAGTTTTTGGTGCTTTTTTTTTGCCAGTTCAAGAAATTCAAGCTGGTTCGTGGCGGTTCGAAGGGTTCGGAAGCGTCTCAACCTAGTTTATGAATTATTCTTGTAATAATTTAGTTGCTTGCTTGCCCGTGATGCCAAAACCGGTCCACTTTGGTGTGTTTAATTAATTATGCATTCTGAATGTATGTTTTAATTAAAGTCTCTTGTATGTGCATAAAGTATGCCATATAGATTTCAAATCCCACCATAGGAAGCATGTTGCATGCATTGAAAGTATAATATAAGTGTTATGTTGTATAGTATGCATGCTTAATTCATGAGAATTAATATAAGTGTTATATTAATTTATGAATTGGATGTTGCTTGTTTAAATGTGTAATTGATATAAGTGTTATATTAATTGTGGAATTAAACATACAACATAGTTGCCTTAGTTGAATATAATTGTTATATTCTTGCTTGGGAAGCATGTTATGAAATGAATGTAATGGTTATTGAAGTTTTGGTGAATAGAATCACTTAATTATTTGATGATCCAAAAGAGGCAATATATACATACAAAGATAACCAACTAGAGTAACTAATGACAAGAAAATAGGAACTAAAGAACAACTTATTTTCTAATATAGAACTAACAAACTCCTAAAATAGTTATTCAACTATTTATAGAACTAACCAACTCCTAAAATACTTGTTCAACTATTTATATTTTCTACACTCCCCCTCAAGTTGGTGCATAAATGTCATGCATACCCAACTTGTTTACAAGTATCTAAAATGTCGGCCTAAATAATCCCTTGGTTAGAATATCTGCTGTTTGCTCCTTTGTAGTCACAAACGGTATGCAGATGGTTCCATTTTCCAAGTTTTCCTTTATGAAATGTCGATCAACTTCGATATGCTTGGTCCGGTCATGTTGCACCGGATTATGAGCGATACTTATCGCAGCTTTGTTGTCACAAAATAACTTAATTGGGGGGTTAGTTTCCAGCTTTAATTCTCCGAGTACACGTTTGATCCACAATACTTCGCATACTCCATTAGCCATTGACCTGTATTCAGCCTCCGCACTCTTCTCGCCACAACATTTTGTTTCTTACTCCTCCATGTTACTAAATTACCCCACACATAGGTACAGTAACCAGAGGTAGATTTTCTATCCAGTATTGAACCTGCCCAGTCTGCATTAGTGAATGCCTCTACATTTCTGCTTTCGGTTTTACGAAATAATAGACCCTTTCCTGGACAACTCTTCAAGTACCTCAATATCCAGTGAGTTGCTTCAAGGTGTTCTTCATATGGAGCATGCATAAACTGACTAACCATGCTTACAGCAAATGCAATATCTGGTCGTGTGTGAGCAAGGTAAATAAGTCTCCCAACAAGTCGTTGGTATTGTTGTACATTGACTGGAACTCCCTGCTTGATGTCACCAAGTTTTTGGTTTGGGTCTATGGGTGTGTCAGCAGGCCTACATCCACTCATCCCGGTATCTCTCAATAAATCTAGGATATACTTTCTCTGTGAGACCACTATACCCCTTTTTGACCTTGCAATCTCCATGGCTAGAAAATATCGCAATTCTCCTAAGTCTTTTACTTCAAACTCTTTGGCAAACTTCTCCCTCAAATTCTTCAACTCCACTTGATCATCCCCGGTCAAGATTATATCATCAACGTACACTATCAGGATAGCAATTTTCCCTTCACTTGAGAACTTCATGAAGAGCGTATGGTCTGATTGTGCTTGTGTGTATCCTTGATGTTTAACAAACTGAGTAAATCTGTCAAACCAGGCTCGGGGTGACTGTTTCAAACCATAAAGAGTTTTCTCCAACCTACAGATCTTGAAGTTAAACTGATCTTCGAATCCTGGAGGGGGGGGTCATATAGACTTCCTCTTCTAACTTGCCGTTTAAAAAGGCGTTCGTCACATCGAATTGCCTGAGAGGCCATTCTCGATTTGCTGCAACTGATAACAAAATTCTCAGAGTGTTAAGTTTAGCAACTGGAGCAAATGTTTCAGTGTAGTCAATACCATATGTCTGTGTGTATCCTTTAGCTACAAGCCTTGCCTTGTATCGCTCTAGGGTACCATCTGAATTGAATTTCGGCGTAAACACCCACTTACATCCCACCGTAGGCTTTCCCTTCGGGTGCTCCTCTACCTTCCACGTTTGATTCTTCTCAAGAGCATCCATCTCTTCAAATACAGCCTTCCTCCACTCTGGTTTAGATAGAGCCTCCTGTATACTACTCGAAATGACAATAGACGATACATTTGTTGAAAATGTTGAAAAAGCAGAGGATAATTTAGAATAAGACACAAAAGTAGATGCAGGATATTTAACACAAGAACGTTTTTCTTTCCTAATGGCAATTGGTAAATCAAGATCACTAAAAGTTTTAATAAGAGATTCACAGTTGGTCTCAGGTTCTAGCTCCAGTTCGGATTCATGGCTTGCCGGAGGTGCAACCGTCTCTATTCCTTGATTTGGGAATCTCCTCTCGTAAACTCGGCCATATGATCTGCCTGCCTGGTTATTATTTCCTTCCACATAGGTTATCAGTTTAGTGATACTTGGCTGATTTTGTGGTATTAAAATTGTGGGCTCATTATCACTAATATTTTCGGGATCTAAATTTTCCAAGTCAATTGGTTCTTTGTTTCCTTGAGAATTTTCTGGTGAATTTAAAACTTCCAAGTCAACCGATTCCTTACTTATTAGAGTGTCATTCCTAATAACCGGTGACACGAAATCAGGTATTAAAACATCAAGCTCAAACGAATTTTCCTTTAGAACTTCCTGATTTATCTCCCCTTGAAAATGAGTGTTAAAAAACGGTTGATTTTCAAAGAACAGGGTATCCATGGCAACAAATAATTTTCGACTAGAAGGATCAAAACACTTGTAACCACGTTGAGTTGGAGCTATCCCTACAAACACACACTTTAATCCTCTAGGATCTAATTTACTTGCATTCCTATTAGGATTTCGAATGAACACAGAACACCCAAAAATTTTTAATGACATAGAATGAAACACTCGTGATTTTGGAAATTCTCTTTTTAATATGCTGATAGGAGTTTTAAAATCTAACACTTTTGATGGCATACGGTTTATTAAATATGTGGCATGAAGAACAGCATCCCCCCAAAGAAAATTTGGTGTTTTTGTTGAAAACATTAAACTACGAGTGACTTCTAATATATGTCTATTTTTCCTCTCTGCTATGTCATTTTGTGGTGGTGTATCTGTGCAAGAACTTTGATGAATAATTCCTTTTTCTTTAAAAAAAATTTCCAAAACTTTTTCAAAATATTCTCTCCCATTATGACTCCTAATCATTTGAATGTTTGTGTTAAATTGAGTTTGAATCATATTGTAAAAGCGTTTGAAAACAGATTCAACCTCTGATTTTTCTTTTAACAAATACACCCAACTGACTCTCGTGTGATCATCAATTAATGTAACAAACCATTTTTTTTCATTATACGTTGATATTCTAGATGGACCCCAAATATCACTATGTATGAGAGAAAAAGGTTTGGAAGGCTTATATGCACGTGGAGGATATGTGTTCCTATGATGTTTTGCTAAAGCACATATCTCACACAACGAGGGATCTTTATTTCTAAATAAATCAGGAAACAATTTTCTCAAATAATGAAAACTAGGATGACCTAGTCGAAAATGTTGTAAATAAATTTCTTTATCACCAGGAATGGAAATAATTTGCAGCCAAGAGTTCTCTAAACCTTCTTTATTCGAGTGTTTTCCCTCTTCAAATAAATAGAGACCATCGCGTTCCCTGTCATTGCCAATCATCCTCCCCGTTGCCAAATCCAGAAAAACACAATGAGATGAAAGGAAATTAGCACTACAATTAAGGTCATGGGTTATTTTGCTGATAGATATGAGATTGCAGGACAAATTAGGAACATGTAGAACTCTAGATAAAGATAAGGAAGGTGAGATTTTTATGTCTCCTATCCATGCAACTGCTGAGTAAGATCCATCAGCTATTCGAACTTTTCTATTGCCTGCACATGGTTTATAAGTCTGGAAAAAGACAGAGTTGCCTGTCATATGGTCAGAGGTACCTGAATCGATGATCCAAGTGTTATTATTGGTGGAACATAAGTAAGAGGAAATAGAGACAACTTTACCATTTTGAGCAAAGGAACATGAAGGAATATCAGAATTGGGGCTAGGGCTAGGTGTTTTTTGTGAGACTTGGAGTAGTTTAATGAGTTGCTCTATCTGATCCTTTGTGAATTGTGGCTGACCCGATTTGATGGGCTGCTCTTGTGAAGCTTCTCGGATTGAGGGCAGCGGACTTCTCCCAAGAATTCTCCCCTTCACCTCATCAAGTTCTTTACTAACCCCTGCAATAAACATGTATACACGATCGTTCTCCACATTTTTTCCGGCGATGAAGGATTTCTGAGGGTTGGTTTCTAAGCTGTCAGGCGTGCTTTCTGGTTGGGTATTCATCACGGTATATATATATATATATATATATATATATATATATATATATCTTTTTTTGGTTCGGTTAGGTTCGGGTTGGGTTTGGTTTGGTTTGGTTCGGTATGGTTCAGGTTTCGTTTGGGTCGATCTGGTTCGGGTTAAGTTTGGGTCGGTCTAGTTCGGCTAAAAAACGCCAAAGGATCTGGATGTATATTTTAGAGGGGCTGCAACGGGTCTGGATGGGTATACCACCGAAGGATGTGCAGATTTGGGAGGAAGAACTCTTTTAGAGGGGCTGCAACGGGTCTGGATGGGTATACCACCGAAGGATGTGCAGATTTGGGAGGAATAACTCTTTGGTTTTCGGGCCTGTTTTTTCTGAAAAACAAAACTAAACACGATTTGGTTTTAGCTTTCTAACAAGGCTCTGATACCATGAAGTTTTGGTGAATAGAATCACTTAATTATTTAATGAGCCAAAGAGAGGCAATATATACATACAAAGATAACCAACTAGAGTAACTAATGACAAGAAAATAGGAACTAAAGAACAACTTATTTCCTAATATAGAACTAACCAACTCCTAAAATACTTGTTCAACTATTTATATTTTCTACAGTTATATTCTGGCTTAGGAAGCATGTTATAGAATGTTGTTAACTCTCCAAATGAGAGTTATTTAGGCTTAAAAAAGAAGAAAAATGCGGAGTCCTCTTGATGAAAGAAAATGAAATATCCTGAAAAGCGTGTTGAATTAGTGTTAGTTGAGAAGAGTTTAACATTTGAGCCTTAGATAGAAATTGTAAGTATGAGAGCTCTTTTGTGCATAAATAACTTAGCTTTTATCTTCTCAGGTGTCGCTGATTCTTCGCGTGGCTCGCAACATGTGGAAAAGAGTATAGAAGACCTATTATTTAATTAATATTTGATATTAAATTAAATAATATTTTAATTAAAGTGTGTGTTAGTACGGGTTAGAGAACTTATTTTTCCTGCTGATTTTTATGTCCTGAAAATGGAAGATAATTCGTCATCTGCTGCTTCAGTTCTGTTAGGTAGCCCTTTCATGAAAACTGCTAGGGCTAAGATCAATGTGCATGATGGTACTTTATCTGTTAAGTATGGAGGAGAGGTGTTTGAATTTAATGTTTTTAATGCCATGAAACACCACGCTGATGTGCACTCTATTTGTAAAGTTGACTTGATAGATACATTAGAACAGGAAGAGTGCATGATTGTTGTTGATGGGGATGACCCATTTTTTTTTTACTCTGTTGGTGAAATTGAGAATAGTACACCCCCTTTTGTATGAACTGTGTGAACAAGATGTTCTTACTTTGGAGGCATATGAGAAACCAACTAAGATGTTACCCTCTATTTTGCAGGCTCCCAAATAGGAACTAAAAGAGCTGTCGGTTCATCTCACGTATGTGTACTTGGGGGAGGTAGAGACACTGTCGGTGATAATTTCTAAGGAGCATACGTCAGAGCAGGAGGGGACATTAGTTGAGATACTAAAGAAGAACAGGCGAGCGATAGGATGGACGTTGGCAGATTTGCATGGGTTGAGTCCGGTTTTATGTAGGGGTGTACAAAAAAACCGCAACCCACGAAACCCAACCCAACCCAACCCAACTTTTCGGGTTGGGTTGGGTTTTTTTTAAATATGGGTTGGGTTGGGTCTGTTTTTCAAAAACCCGAATTTTCGGGTCGGTTTGCGGGTTGAACCAAATTTGGCTCGGTTCAACCCGAATCGACCCGGATTGACTGAATTAAAAAAAAAAAAAATTATATATATATATATATATATATATATATAATTACAAATTCTAGGGTTCCATTCCTGATTCCAGCGTCACGCCTCCTCTCTCACTTCCCAAACCCTCTGCCTTTCTCTCGCCATTCTCTTCTCCAACATTCAACACTCAACAGCTCTCTCACGCCGTTCTCTTCTCTCAGGTCTCTCACTCTCTCTCGCCATTCTCTTCTCTCAACACTCTCTCACTCTCTCTCGCCGTTCTCTTCTCTCAGCACTCAGCAACTTTTCGGGTTGTCTCTGTCGAGCTCCCCTCCGGCAGTCTCTGTCGAGCTCCCCCTCCGTTCGCCGTCTTTTCCGAGCTCCCCCTCCGTTCGCCGTCTCTTCCGAGCTCCCCCTCCGGCTCCAGCTCCGTTCGCCATCTCTCTGCCCTCGCCCTCCGGCTTGATCCATCAATCGTCGAGGTATTCCGGACAACCTATTCTCATTTTTTTTAAATTTAGTTCATTTTACTTTTATGTTTGATAGAATAATAATAATAAAAAAAGAATTGTATGTTAAGAAATCCCAGCAAAAAAGGGTGAAATATGAATGCGACTGAAGGGTCTTATTGGGAACTTGAGAAAAGAGAAGATGAATTTTGTTTTGGTATTTGTGGTGTGGATGAATATGAACTTGGATTTTTCAGAAACAAATGATAATAAATAAAATAAATTGTAATGAATATTAATGGGGAAAGACTGTGGAAGATAGAGGCTAATTTATATAATATGTTTATGAATTATGACTGTAGCCTCACGTGTGACTTCTTAACTGCGTTTTGACTTTTCACAATGTGAACATTGCTTTCTTTCTCAAACAGAATAGAGATGGGGATCGTATATGTTAATTATAATTTATAATGATAATAATAATGGTATATATATTTTGCATTTATAGTACTTAAAATAAAAAAATAAAAAAATAAAACTTGTTTTTGGATTTTAGAATTTGATTAAGAATTAAAATGTTTTCTTCAGAAAATAAAAATGATGGTAAGGATGGAAAAACAAGCATATTTTTTTTAAAAATAAAATGATCACTTCAAGTAATTGTTATTGATAATAATGTTTTAATGTAGTTGTGGTTCTTGGTGTGTGTCCGAAGAGATCATTCACCAAAAGACTCAACATTTGTAGTTCATTTTACTTTTATGTTTGATAGAATAATAATAATAATAAAAAAGTTAAGAACATTTTTTCATAATTTTTTACAGAAATATTTCGACTCTTCGACGCCGACTTGCCGAGTTATTCTGATTTCCGACAAGGTGTTCAATGTTCGCTGAGGTATTCTAACTTGGCCTCTGTTTTTTTTTTCATAATTAATTGATTTCAAGTTATATATTGTTTTTTAACAAAAACATACAAATCTGTATTTTGATTGGCATGGAGCCATGGTAGTTTATTTTATAATTGCAACAAATATTTTGATTGGTATGAAGCCATGATCGTTGAATTTCTAATTGCAAGCAAATATTTTGATTGGCATGAAGCCATGATCGTTGAATTTGTAATTGCAAGCCAATATTTTGATTGACATGAAGCCATGATCTGTTTTTTTTTTCTTAGAAATTTGTTGAGTTTAGTTTTATTTTACTTTGTATAGATGGAAAGCGGTAGTAGTGCAAGTGGTAGTGGAACTCCGGTCTCCAATAATCCAATTGATGGTCGGAGTGCATGTAAATCACCCTTACCTTCGAAATGTAGTAGGAAAAGACCTTATAACCAACTTCTACGGTATGGGATCATTTCACAAGATTGGAAAACAACAATGATAGGTGCAAGTGTAATTATTGTGATACAGAATATGCTTGTGAAACTAGCAGTTGTGGAACTAGCACATTATGGAAGCACCTAAAAAAACTATGTAAAAAGTATCCCTATAAGGAGGAAGTGAAAGAACAAACATCGCTAAGTTTTCAACCTTTGTTAGATGGAAGTGGGGTAGTAATTTTGTGAGTTCAATATTTAGTCAACAAGCTTGTAGACATGTGTTAAAATGTTAGTAATTGATGAGTTACCATTCAGATTTGTAGAGAATGAGGGTTTTAGATTGTTTTGCAGTATTTCATGTCCAAAGTTTGACCCACCCTCAAGAGTAACAATTGGTAGAGATGTATTGCAACTCTTTCTTGATGAGAAAAAAAAGTTGAAATCTCTCCTAGTAAAATATTATATGAGGGTTTGTCTTACAACTAACACATGGACTTCTCTGCAAAATATTAACTACATGGTACTCACTGCCCACTTTATTGATTCAGAATGGAATTTGCATAAAAAAATCTTGAACTTTTGTCAAGTTGCTGATCACAAAAGAGAGACTATTGGAAAGGTCATTGAGAAATGTTTATTGGAATGGGGGATTGATAAGGTTTTTTCCATCACTGTTGATAATGCAAGTTCGAATGACGTTGCTATTTCATATATTAAGAAAAGACTTGGAAGTTGGAAATCACTTATCTTAGATGGAGAATTATTACACATGAGATGTTGTGCTCACATAATAAATTTGATTGTGAATGATGGGTTGAAGGACATGCATGATTCGATTGCTAGGGTTCGTAAGGCTGTAAGGTATGTTAGATCCTCCCCTAGTAGATTGACCAGATTTAAAGTTTGTGTGGAACGAGAGAAAATCGAATGCAAAGCACTTGTTTGTTTAGATGTGGCAACTAGATGGAATTCTACTTATTTAATGGTTGATCATGCACTGAAATTTGAGAATGCTTTTAAAATTTTACAAGACGAAGTGCCAGAATTTGTTGACTACTTCAAAGAGGATAAGGATAATCATGAAATTGTAAATAAAAATCGAGGGCCACCAACTCCTGAGGATTGGAGAAATGTTGAAGTGTTTGTTCAGTTTTTGAAGGTGTTCTACGATGTCACTACAAAAATTAGTGGTTCTTTATATGTGACTTCTAATTCTTATTTTCATGAACTTTGGGGTATTCAAGAACTCTTAATTAGTTGGAGCACGAATTCGAGCTCTATTTTGAGTAAGATGGCTACAAATATGAAAAAAAAGTTTGACAAGTATTGGGGTTCAGTTGAGAAGATCAATAAGTTGATATTTATAGCTGTCGTGCTTGATCCTCGTTACAAGTTGGATTATGTTGCCTTTTACTTTTCGAATGTTTATGAAGAAGTTCTGATGAAAGAGATGATTGATGGTATAAAGATGTATTTGGTTCGTATGTATGATTTTTACAAATCAGTTGATAGCGCTCATAGTACCCAAGGCCAAAGTTGTAGTGGTAGTACTGGTCATCAACCATCAGAATTAAGTGCTGCTTCCTCGAGTTCGGAAATTAGCGGTGGAACGAACTCAAGTGGTTCATTATTAGTGTCACGGTACAAAAAAAGAAGACTAGAGGAAAGTTCTTTAGAAGTGAAGAATGACGTGGATCGTTATTTATCTGATCCTAATGAGGAACTTCATGATAATTTTGATGTTCTTGCTTGGTGGAGACTGAATAACTTTAAATACACAATTCTATCACAAATTGCCCAAGATGTTTTGGCAGTTCCAGTGTCTACCGTTGCTTCTGAATCAACATTTAGTACAGGGGGAGAATTCTTGATTCCTTTAGAAGTTCTTTGACACCTCAATCAGTGGAAGCTTTGATATGTACACAAAATTGGATTCGCGGCAAATCGCGATCGGTGTTATTAGATCTTTCCCCAGAGCTTGAAGATTTGGAGACTTGTGTTAAAATTGAGACAGGTAACGCTAACTCATTTATTGTTTATTTCTTGTCATTTACAATGTATTGTTTTCAAATGTTTAGAAATTCTCATGTTTTTCAGAGACTTTAAATTTCATCAATGTCGGGCATGCTGGAATCCCCTCAGAATGACAAATTTAATGTAAGTAAATTATTTTTCATTAGTTTAGTTATGGTCCCTCAATTTCTTTAACTAACTATTTGTATTGTTTTTGAATTTTTCAGGACATAGCCTAATGCTCGTGATGCCGATGTCTCTCAATGTTCGATGTTCGATGTTTTGGCTTGATGCCAATTTATGGACTATTGTTTTTTCGCTTGATGCCAATTTATGGACTATTGTTTTTTGAACTTTACTTTAAATATTAAAGTACTTTTTAGTATGTTTTTTATTCGTTAGATAACTATTATTATTTTGTTTGAATGCTTAAAAAGAACATTTAATATGTATTTTTGTAGAACTTTTTAATATTTGATATTTGAGCTTGATGAAATTTTAATTATTAGTGTAATTCTAATTATGTGTTGCATTTGTGTGATGTGAATAAGGTTTAGTGTAATTATATGTTGTATTTGGAATGTGAGTAAGCATTATAGTGTAATTATATGTTGTATTTGTGTGATTGGAATAAACATAAGATTTTAATTAACTAAAAAATTAAATAAAAAAATCAATTTAAAAAAGATGCCAACCCGCAAACCCAACCCAACCCAACCCGAAATTGAAGGGTTGGGTTGGGTTGGGTTGACTGAAATGTTGGGTTGGGTTGGGTTGAGAATTCTCCAACCCGAAATTTTCGGGTTGGGTTGAAAAACCCCAAAACCCAACCCATGAACACCCCTAGTTTTATGTATGCACAAAATTCGGCTTGAGGATGAAGCTAAACCCTCCCGAGAGCCTCAAAGGAGACTGAACCCGATCATGAAAGAGGTAGTTCTATCTGAGATACACAAACTCTCTGACGCAGGTATCATCTATCCCATTTCTGATAGTCAATGGGTTAGCCCAATTCATGTTGTGCCTAAAAAGACGGGAATAACTGTTATTAGGAATTAAAAGGGTGAGTTAGTGCCAAAACGAGTCCAAAATGGTTGGAGGATGTGTATTGATTTTAGAAAACTAAATGATGTGACTAAAAAGGATCATTTTCCAATCCCTTTCATCGATCAAATGGTGGAGCGTTTAGCTGGGAAGCCATATTTCTATTTTTTAGATGGATTTTCTGGATTTTACCAAATTCCCATAGCTCAGGAAGACCCGGAAAAAATGACATTTACTTGCCCGTTTGGCACTTATGCATATAGGAGAATGCCCTTTGGCCTTTGTAATGCTCCAGGGACATTTCAACGTTGCATGATAAGTATTTTTACTGAATTTGTAGAAAAATGCATAGAAGTGTTTATGGATGACTTTACTGTCTATGGGAATTCCTTTGATGATTGCCTGGTTAACTTGTCTAATGTCATGGAAAGGTGCATAGAAACGAATTTGGTTTTAAATTTCGAAAAGTATCACTTCATGGCAAGTCAAGGCATAGTCCTAGGTCATGTTGTATCATCTAGGGGAATCGAGGTTGATAAGGCAAAAAATGATGTTATTTCTGACCCGCCTTACCCCTCAAACATTCGAGAAGTACGTTCTTTTCTTGACCACGCAGGGTTCTATCGCAGGTTCATCAAGGATTTTTCGAAGATAGTGACCCCCATGACGAGCCTGTTGAAGAAAGACGTCCCTTTCAACTTTGGCAAGGAGTGCATGCATGCTTTTGACGTACTCAAGAAGTGTCTGACCAATGCGCCCATAATACATCCACCGCAGTGGGGATCCCCCTTCGAAATTATGTG
The DNA here is from genome assembly GCA_028017165.1 of Herpetospermum pedunculosum. Lineage (NCBI taxonomy): Eukaryota > Viridiplantae > Streptophyta > Magnoliopsida > Cucurbitales > Cucurbitaceae > Herpetospermum > Herpetospermum pedunculosum. The sequence continues at coordinate 39,256,252 of CM051522.1, forward strand.
TGATGCGAGCAATTACGCGGTTGGCGCTGTGTTGGGTCAGAGGATGGATAAGAAGAGTCACGTGATATATTATGCCTCCAGAATGCTCAACTCCGCGCAGGTCAGCTACACAACAACAGAGAAGGAGTTTCTTTCCATAGTATTCGCTCTTGATAAATTTCAACCTTATATACTTGGATCTAAAGTGGTTGTTTTTTCTGATCATGCAGCGGTGTGATACTTGATAAACAAGAAGGACTCAAAGCCTAGACTGCTCAAGTGGGTGTTGCTCCTTCAAGAATTTTATGTATTAGTCCAGGGCAGGAAGGGATCTAAAACCACAGTCGCCGATCACCTGAGCCGCATTGTGAGAGGAGAAGATGACTTGCCTCTGAACGATTAATTTCCAGATGAGGTCCTCTTCCAGGTGAACGTGGAAATTGTTGGGTTTTATGTCCTAAAACTCGTGGTTTGTAAACTGTTATGTTTGTAAATATTCTATTTAGAATAAAGAGTTATTAGTTTTATTCAGTAAAAGAGTTTACTGGAATAAAGTGAAACGTGTTTGGTTTAACTTATACCAATGACCAACACCCTTGGCTGAATATGAGTACTTGAGCCTCATGTATTACATGATTGTGGATTAGGCTTAAGTAGTCGGTCAAAACGGTCTATAGTATATGGATAAGGCTGGGTACCTTATCCTGGTAACACTATAGGATGCGGCTCACTTTGTATTGTACAGAACGATGTGATCTGAATCGTTCCACATGGAGATGTGAGAAGTGAGGGCGTTCTATGTAAAGAGTTTACACAAGATCGAACCGCGTATTAAGTCGCTCTCTCTTTATAACTCCGTTGACTGATGAGACCGACTTATACATATTGATGGCCTAGGTAACTCGATCTCAATCCTGAGCTCGCTATGAACTCCTGCTTATTCGATAGTATCCTTTGACTTGCACGGGTGAGAGTGGCCCCTTAGCGCCGACTCAATAAGCCTACCATCTTGGGGATAAAATCGAATAGGTAGTTGGGGACATAGTACAGCAAGATTGGAGTTCACTCCTAACCCGCTCTTCAGTGTTAGTAGATAGGTTGTTCCCTTAATAGCTGACTCCGGGGCTTGAACAATGAGCGCTCACACTCTCATGTGATGAGAGGGTTAACTGATTTGATGGTTGAACCACAAATCTAATTGTTCATTAGAGGTGTCAGTGGTACTTAAGGAACAAGACGTAATGCAGGGGTTAAACGGTTTAAAATGACCCAGCTGTGATTACGAACAACCTGTGAAGGGTCGACTTGCCCATGACAGTTATATCAGGGGACATAATATATCTACAGTGAGGAGAGTGCAACCCTCGGACTATAGTGGAGTCTCCGGGGGTTAACGAAAGTTGATTGATTCGGGTTAAAAGAGTTTTGACCGAATAATCTCGTATTGTTGGAGCTCATGATCTGTAGGTCCTTTAGGTTCTCCTGGCTAGCTCGGATAACGTCGTGCAACAGTATAAAAGAAAATTAAAAGAAAAAGAATTTGAATTGTTCAAATTCGGTTTATGGAAGAAGGATGAACATATTTAAATATGATTTAAATATGAAAATGGCTTAAAACATGAATAGGATTCATGTGTAAAAAAGTCGGTTTTCGGAAAACCGGGTTTAGTCATATTATTTAATTAATATTTGATATTGAATTAAATAATATTAATTAATTAAAAAGTTTAATTAATTAAAATATATAAAAGTTTAATTAATAAAATATTTATATATTATATTTATTTAAATTATTTAAATAAATATTAAATATATATATATATATATATATATATATATATGGCTGGACACTTGCATGTTATGCAAGTGTCCTTTGCTAAGCCATTTAGAAAAAAAAAAAAAAAAAAAAGGAAAGATGCAGATAAGATGGAAAAGGGGTTTATGATGGATTGGCTGAAGTTATAAGAAAATAATTTTTTTTTTCTTTGGCTTTTGAGGTTCTGTACGTCCCTCATCCTTTTTTCTTCTCTTCTTTTTCTTCTTCCATCTCTTTTATTTTCTCTTTTTTTCGGAGTCCCACAACTCCGTTGCTCGGCGCCGAGGAAATTGGGACTACCTGGGGTGGTCCTCGAGGTGTTCGTGAGAAGAGGCCGGAAGAGTTCGTGACGAGGAACGGCCGACGGACTTGAAGAAATTGGAGCTACAAGGGTATGTATTTCTAATTTTTTATTTCCGTCGCTTTGAGCATGTTTTCTATTTGTTAAATTGATGAAATTAGAGTATCATCGGTCCGAAATCGCGTTCCGCTGCGGTAAAACGCTCCATCAATTGGTATCAGAGCGATTTTGTGATTAACTCAATTTGCATCAATTTAAGTTGGTGGGTATTTTAATTTAGAAATTGTTTCTGAATGGATGTCTAAAGTGAAAATCGATTTTGGCATAGTTTCTATTTGATTTTCATTATTTGTAATTGCCCGAGAATGTATGGGCTTTAATGCGTGCTGAAGAATATGTATTTTTAGAGTCATTAGAGTCCATATAGGTTTCTTTGTGAAAGAAGCTCGAGTTTGGAGCTCGCCGAAATGTTCGGTATAAGTTCAACTCGTTCTAGGCAACACGAAGAGAAATTCGAAGAGAAATTGGTCGAAGCGTTCGGAGGAAGCAAGCTGGTCAAATGCGGTGCGAAGAGTTCGAAGTCCGCTGAAGATTTAGCTTGTTGATCAAGCTTGTAATAAAATAGTTATTGCTTGCTAAATGCCAAAATCGATCCACTTTAGCGTGTTTAATTAATTATGCATTGCGAATGTATGTTTTAATTAAATTCCATGTTTGTATGTGCATAACGTATGCCATATAGATTTAAAATCCCACCGTAGGAAGCATGCTCCATGCATTGAAAATATGTTATAAGTGTTATAATATATAGTATGCATATTTTGGAATTCATGAGTATTAATATAAGAGTTATATTAATTTATGAATTAGATGTTGCTAATTTAATAGAATAATTGATATAAGTGTTATATTAATTATGAAATTAAATATACAACATAGCTTGCCCTGGTTTTATGCATATTATAGGTTTATAAGTGTTATAATATATCGGATGCATGTTTAATTCATGAGTATTAATATAAGTGTTATATTAATTCATGAATTAGTTGTTGTTTGCTTAATAGAATGAATAATATAAGTGTTATATTAATTATGAAATTAAACATCCAACTAAGATGCATATTGTATGTTATAATTGTTATAATGTATAGGATGCATGCTTAATTCATAATTAATTGATATAAGTGTTATATTAATTTATGAATTAGGAGTTGTATATTTAAGAGAATAATCGATATAAGTGTTATATTGATTATGAAGTTAAATATTCAATTTGTCATGCCTTAGCGAATGTGTGTTTGAGAAGCATATAGAAGTTTGTTGTAGTAAGTCTAGTTTTTGCAAGTGTTGTAAAATTGACTTAGACTTTTAAAATCTATAACAAAGAAAAGCATGTTCATTTAGGGTTAAATGGTTCGATCAGGTTCATTAGATGAATAGGTCGAAATCTCGTAAATGCTAAGGTTATGAGAAACTCACCCGGTGAAATCCTGTTCGAGGTTGGAGGTATTTAAGCTGACGGTTTACGGAACACCTCCTACCTGGGGACGATCCGGTACTTGAGTAAAGTTAACCAGGCTTTATGAGCGTGCGGGAGAGGTGTGAGGTTAATAAAGTGTTTATAACCTAGACATCTCAGGTAAATAGTTTGCCTAGACTTAAGGGTTTATTTTCTTAGCCAGATAAAACCTGAGTAGTTTACCCTAAAACCATCTATGATGCTTAGTAGATGTGTTGAGAAGGAATATATGATATATCCCTCTCCTGCTACGCACTCCCTATAGTTCACAAAGTGAGAATTTTGCTTGGCCTCATGATGCCATATGGGGCATCTCCAGACGGGTGGTGTTTGCAACTTTCAATAGCAAGGTGAATGGAGTAAGTGTCTATAGTAAGTGGGAGAAGGAAGTACGTCAGTACATCCTACGGTCTCCTCCATTGGATTGAACCGTGAGATTCCCATGTTCCGCCTGCAGGCTGCCCTTGGGGCACCATCCAAACGGAGGGCTGGGCATGGGAGATCGAACACCTCAGTCACCATTTATGGATAAAGAAACATAGGGCCATTCCCAACACTGACATTCCATACGGTTGCTATGTTGGGGCCGTTCTGTGCGTTCTAAAAATGGAGGGTCACACTTACGGGATTTGCTAAGGAGTTAGTAAATCCAGACCAAAAACGATAACTAAGATGCTATAGGAATATGAGTTATTCTGGAGTTAGCATTTAGTCAAGATGGTCTTGATTTAGTAAAGGAGTGCTCGACTGCCCTACGGTAGCGACCATTCTAACTCACTAAAGTATCTTTGCGAGTAAATAAAGAGTTTGGGTACTTTATTTACTGCTAAACCTCTTAATTGGTTTAAATAGGTTAAAATCGTTTCACTAATAGTTTTACATTCTTTTTCAGCATGTCGAGCTCTTTTATTCAGTTGTTAGCTCACGACAAATTAACCGGTGAAAATTTTGGGACGTGGAAGTCGAACCTTAATGCTGTTTTTGGTTCTCGACAACCTAAGATTTGTCTTAACGGAGGAGTGTCCTCCAGTTCCTGTTTCAAATGCCTCACGAACTGTTCGTGAAGCATATGACGGTTGGATTCGGGCTAACGATAAAGCTCGAGTTTATATCCTGACAAGCATATCTGATGTTTTGTCAAGGAAGCATGAGGGGATGGTTTCCGCTAAGGAAATCATGGCTTCACTACAAGAGATGTTTGGAAAGCCTTCCTCATCTCTTAGGTATGAATCCCTCAAGCACATTTACAACTGTCGTATGGCTGAAGGAACTTCTGTTAGGGAACATGTCCTTAACATGATGGTGTACTTCAATACAGCAGAAGTAAATGGGGCAACCGTCGACGAACAAGGTCAGGTTGGATTTATCTTGGAATCTCTTCCAAAGAGTTTCCTGCACTTCAGAACCAATATGGTCATGAACAAGATAGAATACAATCTGACGTCTCTTCTGAACGAGCTTCAGATTTATCAATCCCTGCATACCTCGAAAGGAAAGGAGAATGAGGTAAATGTTACCACTTCTGTGAAGTTCCAGAAAGGGTCTGGGTCTGGGACTAAATCTGAACCTCTTACTGTGAGTAATAAGATTATTCACAAGAAGAAGAGAAGTGCCAGGAAGGGCAAAACTCTAGCTGTAGGCAAGGTAAAAGCTACACACAGTGGAAAGTGTTTTCATTGTAGTGAAGAAGGGCACTGGAAGCGAAACTGCCCTAAATACCTAGCCGAGAAAAAGGCACAGAAAGAACGACAAGGTAAATATGATTTATCTTCTGTCTAAACATGTTTTGTGGATTATGATTGTCATACCTGGATGTTGATTCAGGAACCACTAATCATGTTTGTTATTCTATTTCAGGAAACTAGTTCCTGTCTGCCTGTTTCTTGACGAAGATGCCTTATGAAGATGTCTTCGCAGTATCTACAGTGGGAGCTTGCAGTTTGTTTAGTTGTTTGTATAGAAATAATTTCAAGTGTTGTAATTATTGTCTATAAACTCAAGTTTTTGTTGAACACTTTATGTATATAGTATCTTTTGTTTTTATAAATAAATGGTTCATTTCACAAAAGATGTATACAAGTAGTGTTCTATTAAACTTGGTAACAATTAAACTGTTAAGACTTATCTTGTTTTATATTGAAAGCTAAATTATAAATTAACAATGGTTGTTAGTTTAGCTGGTTCATCTCAAGTGTTGAGAAAGTTTTAATGCAGTGGGAGAATTATGAGATAATTCAGCCTGCTGTATTAGTATGTTTAATGACTCTAGTTATCATGCTTGATGATGACAGTGAGTTCATAAACAAGAACCAGTGGCTCAAAGCCATGCTTCTTCAAGAGGTTTACAAACCAAGTCTATGAGGTGAAAACCTCTAAGGCTTGGCTTTCTGGCAAAGGGACTGTCTTGAAGAGAAGAGGTTAATTGTGTATTAACTTTGTCTCTTGTTGTCAGATGTAAGTTATATAGAATACTCGTATCCATTACTCTGTTCTATCTGATAGGTTAAGGTAAATGGATATCAAGACTAGCTATCTTGATAGAGTATCTATTAGTCTCAACCAGGGAGATACATTTTTCAGGATTAAGAGCAAATCGTTTGCAAGCTTCTTCAATCCATTTATGAATTGGAATAAGCATCTATATTCTGATTTATAAGGTTTGTTTTATCAAATCTTATGGTTTTGAACATTACATTGATAAAACTTGTTAGACAAATGTTTAATCAATGTTAAAGCTTTCATAATATATTCCCGTAATTTTGTCCTAATCATTTAGAATGATATAGGATTTATTACTGACTTTTAGCATAAACTAGCGACCCACTCCCAAATAGTTGATCTGGAGGTAGGCTTAGTTTGTTCTAAGGATTCAGGATGATCTGAGTCGTAAGAACAAATCGCTAGTGTTGTCTCTAAAATCTTTTATTGACAAGATGTTGTCAATATTCAATGGTATATGGAAATGGTTTCCTGAGACACCTCAAGTGTTGAGGATACGAGATGCACCCAAGTGCATTTACATATTGGAGGTCAGGTGTATCTTTTGAGATACATGACTCGATATGTGTTATGCAGTGGGAGCTGTCAGTAATATTAGTCCAATTGGATTGGATTTCGGTTAAAGTTTTGTCCTTGTACTTAGAGAAGTAGAATACAAGAGTTGTATTGTTGATTCCTCGTTGGTAGCTAAGCCTATTTGCAGCTTGTGAAGCAACAATAGGTTTATAAGTTGAGCTCGCAATTAGTACTATGAGGAGATGTGATGGTCACATGGAAAGCCTTGTAGTACTTCATGCTGATTAGTTTACTAAGTCTCTCATGGCTAAAGTGTTTGAGAGACACCTAGAAGAGTCTAGGGCTCCGAGTTGCTGGAGAGGACAGTGGGAGAAAGCTTCTGATATATGATATATTAGTTTTCTCCACCTAACATGTACACCACGAACGTTTAAGTCCAAGTGGGAGTTTGTTGGGTTTTATGTCCTAAAACTCGTGGTTTGTAAACTGTTATGTTTGTAAATATTCTATTTAGAATAAAGAGTTATTAGTTTTATTCAGTAAAAGAGTTTACTGGAATAAAGTGAAACGTGTTTGGTTTAACCTATACCAATGACCAACACCCTTGGCTGAATATGAGTACTTGAGCCTCATGTATGACATGATTGTGGATCAAGCTCAAGTAGTCAGTCAAAACGGTCTATAGTATACGGATAAGGCTGGGTACCTTATCCTGGTAACACTATAGGATGCGGCTCACTTTGTATAGTACAGAACGATGTGATCCGAATCGTTCCACATGGAGATGTGAGAAGTGAGGGCGTCCTATGTAAAGAGTTTACACAAGATCGAACCGCGTATTAAGTCACTCTCTCTTTATAACTCCGTTGACTGATGAGACCGACTTATACATATTGATGGCCTAGGTAACTCGATCTCAATCCTGAGCTCGCTATGAACTCCTGCTTATTCGATAGTATCCTTTGACTTGCACGGGTGAGAGTGGCCCCTTAGCGCCGACTCAATAAGCCTACCATCTTGGGGATAAAATCGAATAGGTAGCTGGGGACATAGTACAGCAAGATTGGAGTTCACTCCTAACCCGCTCTTCAGTGTTAGTAGATAGGTTGTTCCCTAAATAGCTGACTCCGGGGCTTGAACAATGAGCGCTCACACTCTCATGTGATGAGAGGGTTAACTGATCTAATGGTTGGACCACAGATCTAATTGTTCATTAGAGGTGTCAGTGGTACTTAAGAAACAAGACGTAATGCAGGGGTTAAACGGTTTAAAATGACCCAGCTGTGATTACGAACAACCTGTGAAGGGTCGACTTGCCCATGACGGTTATATCAGGGGACATAATATATCTACAGTGAGGAGAGTGCAACCCTCGGACTATAGTGGAGTCTCCGGGGGTTAACGAAAGTTGATTGATTCGGGTTAAAAGAGTTTTGACCGAATAATCTCGTATCGTTGGAGCTCATGATCTGTAGGTCCTTTAGGTTCTCTTGGCTAGCTCGGATAACGTCGTGCAACAATATAAGAGAAAATTAAAAGAAAAAGAATTTGAATTTTTCAAATTTGGTTTATGGAAGAAGGATGAACATATTTAAATATGATTTAAATATGAAAATGGCTTAAAACATGAATAGGATTCATGTGTAAAAAAATCGGTTTTCGGAAAACCGGGTTTAGTCATATTATTTAATTAATATTTGATATTGAATTAAATAATATTAATTAAATTAAAAGTTTAATTAATTAAAATATATATATTTATTAATTAAAAAGTTTAATTAATTAAAATATATTTATTTATTAATTAAAAAGTTTAATTAATTAAAATATATTTATTTATTAATTAAAAAGTTTAATTAATTAAAATATATTTATTTATTAATTAAAAAGTTTAATTAATAATATATATATATATATATATATATATATATATATTTATATATATATGGCTGGACACTTGCATGTTTTGCAAGTGTCCTTTGCTAAGCCATTTAAAAAAAAAAAAAAAGGAAAGAAGCAGATAAGATGGAAAAGGGGTTTATGATGGATTGGCTGAAGTTATAAGAAATTTTTTTTTTTTTTTCTTTGGCTTTTGAGCTTCTGTACGTCCCTCATCCTTTTTTCTTCTCTTCTTTTTCTTCTTTCATCTCTTTTATTTTCTCTTCTTTTCGGAGTCCCACAACTCCGTTGCTCGGCGCCGAGGAAATTGGGACTACCTGGGGTGGTCCTCGAGGTGTTCGTGAGAAGAGGCCGGAAGAGTTCGTGACGAGGAACGGCCGACGGACTTGAAGAAATTGGAGCTACAAGGGAATGTATTTCTAATTTCTTATTTCCGTCGCTTTGAGCATGTTTTCTATTTGTTAAATTGATGAAATTAGAGTATCATCGGTCCGAAATCGCGTTCCGCTGCGGTAAAACGCTCCATCAGAAATCCCCTGGTATGCTGACATAGTCAACTACCTGGTCACAGGTACGTTCCCGTTCGACTATTCATATAATAGGAGGGCTAAGCTGAAAAGCGATGCCAAGAGTTATGTCTAGGAATAGCCTATCTTGTGTAAATTTTGTGCCGACCAAGTGATTAGGAGGTGTGTCCCTAAGTCAGAGCATAAGTTCATTCTTGAGTTTTGTCATGAATTTGCATGCGGGGGCATTTTGGGCCAACTAGGACAGCGAAAAAAGTACCTGATTGTGGGGTTTTCTGGCTTTCCTTGTTTAAAGACTCTTTTGAATTCTGCAAATCATGTGATCAGTGTCAAAGGAAGGGGTCCATCACGAGTAGGAACGAGATCGTCCAAACCTCTATATTGACTTGTGAAATTTTTTAGGTTTGGGGTATGGACTTTATGGGACATTTTCCCCCTTCATGCGGATTTGTATATATATTATTAGCTGTGGATTATGTTTCTAAATTTGTGGAAGCTAAGGCCACCAAAGTTGACACTGCTAATGTGGTTGCTAGTTTTGTCAAATCTAACATTTTCAACAGGTATGGTGTTCCACGAGCCATCATAAGTGATCAGGGGACTCATTTCTGCAACAAGACAATTCAGGCTCTGATGAGGAGGTACGGAGTCAATCATAAAATGTCCACCCCGTACCACCCTCAAACAAACGGGCAAGCTGAAGTTTCTAACCGAGAGGTGAAGTCCATCCTTGAGAAAACAGTAAGTCTTGGGAGAAAAGATTGGAGTCTCAGGTTGGAAGACGCTTTGTGGGCTTACCGCACAACTTACAAGACCCCTATAGGAATGTCTCCCTACAGGATGGTCTTCGGAAAAGCTTGTCATCTCCCAGTGGAGATAGAGCACAAGGCGTACTTGGCAGTGAAAAAGTGCAATATGAGCTTCGATCAGGCTGGCGAAGCGAGACTTCTTCAATTGTAGGAACTGGAGGAGCTTCGCCTTGATGCATACGAGAATTCGAGGATCTATAAGGAGAAGACCAAGTTGTTTCACAACAGAAGAATCATTCGAAAACACTTCGAAGTGGGTCAGAAAGTCCTCTTGTTCAATTCTTGCCTGAAGTTCACGCCAGGTAAGCTTCGTTCTCGTTGCATTGGGCCATTTATTATAACTCATGTTTATCCTTGTGGAGCAGTCAAGATCGAGAATGTAGAAACAGGGAAGGAATCCACAGTAAATGGCCAGCGATTGAAAATCTTCCACGAAGGGGAGACCGAGCACTATGACGAGTGTGCCCATTTGATAGATCCCGAGTATGGGAATGGATGAGGAAAGTGTTGGTAAAGTCGAGCAATCGACTCTAAAAATTTGCGCTTCTCGGAGGCACCCGAGTCCGAATTGTATATGTTTTTTGTTTAATTTATTGTTCATAGGTTAGCTTAGGTGTTTGCTATCATGTTGTGAGTTTTCAAGAGACAGGGTTGCTCGACCTAGCAGATATATTTGAAAGGAGAAAGTGTGCTCTCCAACCCCATAATCACAATTCAGAGGAGGTCTTCTTTTCCCTCGATTTTTTATTATGCATTATTTGTTCAATGAGGACATTGTGTCTTTCTAAGTTGGGGGTGGCGGGTTGTGATATATAGTAGTTGTCGAGTCTTGTGGAATTCTGATTTAGAGACTCGTTAGTGGATATTTGCATGCTAATTTGACTATGAAGTTCTGTGAAGTACTATGGGAACCTTCGTATCTGTATTTTGGCGGGTCTCGACAGCCCGAAATTTACGGGATATTAAAAAATACTGTTACCAAAGGTCTGTTAGAGCTTCATCAAGGAGATTATACGTTGACGATCTTCCAAATCTGGTTGCACCGTTTCTTTTTTTTTCTTCAAAAAAAAAAAAAAAAAAAAAAAATCGCAAGGATGATGCAATGAAAATCTACGTCTTGAGGACTCTTGCAATGTCTCCTCCCCAAGTGATAAGCTGGGGCAAAGCCTTTCGCATTTAAAATATTGGGGCAAAGTCTTCGTCCTTACAATATTAGGAAGAGCCTTCATCTTTGTCATATTAGAGCAGAACCGTCGTCAACAAGTTTGAGCATTTTATTGCATCATTTCTTGCTAAAAAAAATAATATAAAAATGGAGATTGGTGCAATCAGCTACATCCTGAAAGGCTTGAAATATCTCATATGCACATCATCAAACTAGGGCAAAGCCCTCACCTTTGCAAAACTGGAGCAAAGCCTACGTATTTGCCACGTTGGATCAAATATCATCAAACTGAGGCAAAGCCTTCACCTTTGCAATATTGGGGCAAAACACCTACGTCTTTGCCATGTTGAATCAAGTTGTCATCAAACTGGGGCAAAACCTTAACCTTTGCAAAATTGGGGCAAAGCCTACGTCTTGGCCACGTTGGATCAAATATCATCAATACTGGGGCAAAACTTTCACCTTTGCCACATTTGAGCGAAGTCATCAGGATAAAGCTTTGCCACATCAAGATTAAGTCAAGATGAAAAACCTCGAGCTTGCTTAAAGAAAAGAGAGTGTGTATATATGAGATGTTTTCTTAAGGAGATATTTCTAGTTCTCAAAACTTTTGTCCAAGGAAATGGAGTCATATCACCTATCTTTCCTTCTAATCAGTTTCTAATCTCTTATTCAAATGTGAAAATATATTCTCAATCTCTTATTGTCCAAGAGATTATTATGAAAGTATGTGAGTATCACATTTTCGTTTGTTTTCCTTCCAAAAAACTTTTCTTTCTTGACTGGTTTCATCCCCTGTTTCCAAATTTAAACTCACTTTCTTGTAATCCGACATTCTTTTTTATTACAAAGTTGAAGTCATGAAGCAGTTTAATCAGTTAAGATATTCAACACTACCAATTACTTTTGATACTTCTCTAAACTAGCACATGAAACACTACCAAAATCCAGTATGTTCAATATGGTTGACTGATCCATGATTGACATGCATTTTTCCTCTCTAGTGAAAGCATTCAAGCGGAAAAAAAAAACAATAAAAAAAAAAAACCCTAGTGATGATACTATCATTTTCATTTGATTCTCTGTTAAATATTAGCTTGATAAGATCGATGAACTTAACCAGGGATGATCATTTGATTAAACACAAAAGTCATTTTGATATCACATTTGTTTCCACAAATCATGCAAGTTGATACCATTTACATCATGATTTCTTTGAAAAAAAAATCACTTTTACATGACATGACTTAGTTGATCATATGAATCATGCGTACATGTTGCGTTCATAACAGTCATTTTCCACCATTAGCGTGCGTGTGCATTAATATCACGCATACATGCTGCATTTATAACATATACATGCGTACATGTTGCATTCAATTATTCTTCTTCAGATTATGCACACGTGTTGCGATCAATAGTTCTTCTACCATTGACAAGCATATGCACACATGCTACATTCATGACATTCGTTATCCTACTCCTAGCATGCTCATGCATCCATGCTACAGCTAAGACATTTTGTTAATGCACATGCACACAAGTTACATTCATACACATTCGTTTCCTACAATTAGCATGCATAGGCATCATTGCGTCATGCTTTCAAAATGAAATTGGTTGGCCAAGCCAAGCAAATCAAGACATATCTTCATAAAATTATCAATTGCATTGTTGCTTCTCAGAATTAACGAGCATTGTTTCATCCATGCCACAGGGCAAACAGACATTCGAGTCAATCACATTTTTTGCAACTTGCATTTGCATCACATTCTCTTTTGATGGTCAGTCATAAGTTCATAATTCATGCATTTAGAACTTTTACATATTCATGAGAGTTTCTAAAATTTCTAAAAATAAGTCATTTTCAAATGTTTTGCAGATAAGTTTTGAAATAAAAACCGTTGTCTGTTGTTTTCCAGCTAAGTTTTGAAATAAAAACCGCTGTCTGTTGTTTTTCAGCTAAGTTTTGAAATAAAAATCGTTGTCCTTTGTTTTGACAACTAAGTTTTGAAATAAAAACCGTTATCTTTAGCTTTGCAGCTAAATTTTGAAATAAAAATCGTTGTCTGTAATTTTGCAGCTGAGTTTTGAAATAAAAACCGTTGTCTTTTGTTTTGCAGCTAAGTTTTGAAATAAAAACTGTTGTTTTGAAATAAAAATCGTTGTTTTGACAACTAAGTTTTGAAATAAAAACTGTTGTCTTTCACCCAAAAAGATAAATACAAATTTCACTCACGTTTAATTTTTCTGTTGGTAAGATATGAACCCTAATCTAAGATTAGCATTTCAAAGCCTGATAATAACAGGTCCGTTTAAATTTATGTTGGTTAAATCGAACCCTAATCTAAGATTAGCAATTCGAAGCCTGATAATAGCAGGTCCGTTCAAATTTTTGTTGGTTAAATCGAACCATAATCTAAGATTAGCAGTTCGAAGCCTGATAATAGCAGGTCCGTTTAAATTTTTGTTGGTTAAATCAAACCCTAATCTAAGATTAGCAGTTCGAAGCCTGATAATAACAGGTCCGTTTAAATTTTTGTTGGTTAAATCGAACCCTAATCTAAGATTAACAGTTCGAAGCCTGATAATAGCAGCTCCGTTTAAATTTTTGTTGGTTAAATCGAACTCTAATCTAAGATTACCAGTTCGAAGCCTGATAATAGCAGGTCCGTTTAATTTTTTGTTGGTTAAATCGAACCCTAATCTAAGATTAGCAGTTCGAAGCCTGATAATAGCAGGTCTGTCTAAATTTTTGTTGGTTAAATCGAGCAATAATCTAAGATTGCTGGTCAAAGCCTGATAATAGCAGGTCCATTTAAATTCTTGTTGGTTAAATCGAACCATAATCTAAGATTGCTGGTCGAAGCCTGATAATAGTAGGTCCGTTTAAATTTTTGTTGGTTAAATTGAACTCTATGTCTGCAGGTAGGTCCTGGTAGCTGGTCGAAGCCTGATAATAGCAGATCCGTTTAAACTTCTTGTTGGTTAAATCGAACCTTAATCTAAGATTAGCGGTCGAAGCCTAGTTAAACCAAGTCCGTTCAATTTCTTGTTGGTGAAATCAGACCCTAATCTAAGATTAGCGGTCGAAGCCTGGTTAAATCAGGTCCGTTCAAATTCTTGTTGGTTAAATCAAACCCTAATCTAAGATTAGCCGGTCGAAGCCTGGTTAAACCAGGTCCGTTCAAATTCTTTGTTTAAGGCGTACTCTAATCCAAGATTAGTAGTCGAAGTCTTGCCCTACCTAGGTCCATGTTGTTCTTAATGATGAACAAATTCTGGCCTCCCCAAATATTGTGTCTGAAGGGAATGAACTCTTCATTCCCCGCAGCGGAAGCGATTGGAATCGATCTTTTGTTTTGTTTAGAATTAAACTAAAAAACAAGTTAAGCAAATGTTTTACCTTTGATGAACAATCATCTTCTTGTGTTCTTTTTTCCACGAGATCTTCCTCGCTATGACTCGAACACGGGATCAAGCTTGTGGGAGCTCTTTGAAAGAATGAGAGAACAATTCTCTGCAGAGGGTGTGAGTAGTGTGTTTGGCCAACCAGTTGGCTAAACCTAAATGTCTTATTTATAATAAGGCTTTTAGGAATTAATTTTATTTTATAAAATACATTTTAATATATAATATATTAAAATATGTATTTTATATTTATTTAATCTTATTCAAATATTATAAAATTAATCTTTTATAATATACTTTAAACCAATTTGAATCACATTCAAATAACATATATAGTTTTTAATATTAATGTATCATATACATAAACTATTTTCTCTAGTATTTAATGCATCAAATACAATAAATATATTTTACTCTTCTACATTTAATATATCAAATATATTAAATATTAATTTGAATATTTCAAATTTTCTTTCAACTAAATTGATCCTTTTAGTGTTACTATGAGCTAGCAAGGGGACCTTATGGACCTACAGATTTATAAGCTCCAATGATACAAAATTAATTAATTAAACTCATTAATTAATTGACTTTCATTCATTAACTCTAGGTCACTCCACTATAGGCCTAGAGTTGCACTCTTATGCACTGTAAGACAAGTTGTGTCCATGGATATAACCATTACATGCAAGTCGATCCTTCACGAGTTGTTCGTAATTACAGCTGGGTCAAAAGTCCGTTTTACCCCTGTAATAACATCTTACACCTTAAGTACCATTGATTCTCTAATGAACAACTTGTTTATGATCCAACCATAAACCAAGTCCCTCTCGGGCCAGTGAGAGGGTGGGGCCCCATTGTTCAAGTCCCGAAATCAGCACTTAAGGGAACTACTCATCTACTTTCCCTATATGGGAAGAAGTGAATTCCATCTTGTGAAACTTATGTTCCCAACTCCGTATTTGGTCAAGTCCCCAAAATGGTAGGCTTATTGAATCGGCTATAAAGGCCATTCTCACCCATACAAATCAAAGGACGAGCCCTCACAGGCAGGAGTTCATAACTCACTCAGGATTAAGATCGAGTCACATATGATCATCCTGTGAAATACTAATCTTCTCAAATAACGGATTTATAAAGAGAGATTATATATTTCGTGGTCCAGTCTTATACAAACTCATTGTATAGGATACCCCACTCACATGTCTCTACATGAATGATTTGGATCAAATCATTTAACAATTACAAAGTGGGCCGTATCAATAGTGTTACCAGGATAAGGCACCCAACCTTATCCATATACTATAGACCCTTTAGGTTATTACTTGAACATGATCCTCCCGTATGTCAACTACATACAGTTCAAGATTACACTAATAACCTTGGATTTTATTTATATAATGAATATTATAAATTGCAAATATTAATAATAAAATAATTATCAAATAATTATTAATTAATTACGAGGCTTTAGGGCATAAATCCCAACAATCTCCCACTTGCACTAAAGCTGGTGAGACATGTATCCTAGGGCATACTCTACACCCAACATGTTCTCCCACTTGCCCTAGTGAAGATGAGACATGTCTCATAATCCTAGACATTCTAGGTGGCTTTCAAAAACTTTAGCCTGGAAAGTCTTTTTATATAGATCAATACGACTGTCAATTAAAAGTCATCTTGGTCCTACCATGATTCTTTCTCTCTCAGCAGGATACCCTATATATTGATGTTATCTAAGTTCCTTAAGTTTAGCCATTACATGAAATGTTTTAGGCTTAACTATATCTGAAACATCTTTCAGACCAATAAGAAATTATTTGAGTTATGCAAGTTCTTTACTTCATAAGCAAGAACATTTAACTTGCATACCATGCTCCACCATCTAGGGTAAACATAGATTTCCATAAATCTTTGTTAAAACCAGTGCATCTCGTAAAGATCAAATCTTTAACCTCATACACAAAAATATAATTTCTCATTTTATCCATAGATATTTTGAGAAAAGTTTTTATTTTTCCGCGCAATGGTCATACCATTGGGTTAACTAATAAATGCTAACCAATTTTACTGTCAAATGTCATGTCTCAAGTGTACATTAGATTTTCTCCCACTCAAACGTAGATAGTCAATCTTATGTTCTCAACATTTTGAAATGTCTGAGGACACTATTCCTTAGACAATCTAAACTTCATGTAAGAATGATACATTATCATTTTTGAAGTACTACATCATATACTTGACAACAAATTTGTCAATATAAGATGTGTGAGACATAAATAACATTTTGTCCTCGAAAACTCTATTTTAGGACATACCCAGTAATTTAAATCATTCATTTGGAATTGGTTAAATAGTCAACAATTTATGTTGGATTGAAATCTTACATCATTCACAATGAGTAGTAAGTCATCCACATGAAATATGAGAAAATTCCACTAAGTAATTAATGATTTTCTTGTCTATACAATATCATTAATATTTATTCAAAGTCATAGTTTTTGATACTTTTATCAAACCTTACATTCAAAAATCTAGTGATCAAATTCATTTCATAAATGAACCTTTACTGCTTGCAAACCTTTTGCTTTTGATTTTTGAAATTGAACTCATGTAATTGATTTGTAAATGCATTCTTTAAGACTTCTTTTCAAAAAAGATTTCTTAAACCTTCACTTGACATATCTCATATGCAACTATGAATTAGGAAATGCTTATATACTCTAATATGACAACAAATGAGAAAGTTTATCCATAGTTTACTTTCTCCCACTATATTTGCCATTAGTCTTATTTTGAAGGTCTGTACCTTCTTATTTACAAATCTTTTACTTTTATAGATATATTCAAAACCTATGGGTTTTACCCCATCACGAATATCTACAAGTTCTAGATAAAGATGAGTACATCTACTCTATCTCGAGATTTATGACTTTGGTCTACTAGTCTTTGTCATTGACCCTCATTTCAACTTTGAGGTCAAGAAGCCCTACATTTTGTCATCTAATACGACAACTTAGGCTTCATTTAAGCTCTTGTAACGGTTGGGTCATCTCATAACTCTCCCACTACGATGAGGCTTATCCAATTCATGACTAGGATCCATTTGACTATCAAATGTAATTAAATTGTTAACAACTTTTGTTAACTATTTAGTGGCTTCACTTGGAACCAACTTTTCAACACTATTGAACATATTCAAGTTTCAGCATGTATGCTTAAAACTCTCAAAACTCGAAGGATTGTAAACTAACTTTACTACTCTTCTATAATCTCAAAGTTGTCTCATGGACACCTTTTAGATAGAATCATGTTCACTATACAATCTATATTGTATATCCTAACAAGAGTCTGATAATGACGTGTAATTCTTTATTGTTCTGACCATGTCTAACAAGGTCTTGTTTCTCCTCTTACAGCACAATTTCACACAATTGTACTTTGTGCTAGAGTTGAGATAAAATCTCACTTTCTATCAATTATTCTTAGTACATAAGGTTCCTGTACTTTTCACTGTGATCTGATCATAGTGTCTTGATAGATTTACCTAATTGACCTTCAACTTGAGTCTTATATTCCTTGAACTTTTCAAAATATTCAGACTTATGTTGCATTAGGTTACGATACTTATTTCTTGAATAATCATCAGCTAGAGTGATGAAATATTCATCAGTGTTCTTTGGCCTGTAGGCTTTTCCAACAAAAACCTATTGATTATCTTGCATGAAAGGCAAGATCTTAAGACATATAAAGTAATTAACTCTAACATTTAGAGCATCACTTCGTAGTAGTCTTTTTATTCAAATTGATCAGAATCAATCTTGAATGCCATACACAAGTATCATATTTTAGGAGAATATAAATTGTCTTTATATTCTGGATTCTATAATCCTGAATATCTCAATGTGTAGTATTTTATATGTTAACAATTTAACATATACAAATTATTCTTATTTTTCAGCTGAACTTTTCAAACAATTTTGAAAATAAAAATTTAGTACTAAAATATTCATACTATATGAACATTTTATTAGTAATAAAGTTAGAGAAATTGAATTTCTCATATGGTACTAAAAACACCATATTCAGCATTAAATAACAATTATTTCTTATGGACATCTTAATGTCTCCCACTACATTAATTGAGATGACTTTTCTGGTGCCAACAAGTAGAGATCATTCTACATAATTAAGTATTTTCCAAGAATTATATAAAATGTAATGAAGAACAAATCTTAATAGTGGATCTGAATCTACTATAGGTAATGAAAAAATCTAGTAAATCAAATTTACTTTTATCCATGTTCTTCTTATAGAGGTATTTCATAAATTCCTCTTATTATGACTACTTTGCTAATTTAGAAACTATTTTCTTTTAGCTACAGTCATATGGTTTCTTTTCTTGGATTTTGGTAATACTTAATTTTTTAGATTATTTAGATAGATACCGAAATCTAGCTTTTATTGACTTCAACAATATCTCATATGTTGTTGTCATCTTCTTTATCTTCTTAGCTTGACATCTAATATGTCAAATAGAAAATTTGTATAAGCCATCTCGTTATATTGATTTATTAATCATGTGCTTCACGAACAATTCGATTAGCATTGGCAACAGGTTTTTGAGAACGTTTCTCAATAAAGACAAATTAAAGAAAAATTTACACTGTCATTATATAGTGTTAACATTATTTTTCCAAGTGATATTATTTTCTCAATTTGCAAATTAGCAACGAAAAATAAAATTGAGAGAAATAGACATAATATTGAAATATATAAAAAATATATATATTTATCTAATAACATGCAATCAATATTCATTCAATTTCAGCATAGAAAACAAACAATTTGATAAATGAACCCTGAAACATTATTGTTTTAATGCTATGATACTTTAGTGAGTTAGATTAAGTGCCGCCGTAGGGTAGGTCAAATGCCCCTTCACTAAACCGAGACAATCTCAACCAAGTGTTATCCCAAAATAACTCTTATTTCTATAACATTTAGTTACCATTAGTTTGGTCAAGAAAATCATTAACAACCTTAATGATATCTTTGTAAGTATAACCCATCATTTTAGATTCTATAATTTTATCCCAACAAGTGCCGCCGTAGGGTAGGTCAAGTATTGGAAATAAAATTACAATCCTATCCTTCTCAGGAGATTCACCCTGATATTGACCCATGTAAACACCTTCCGTAGGGGGACGGTCCAAAAGTCGCCGCGAGGACCCACATGAATCTCACGTTGTGAACCAATGATAGAGACCGTAGGATATGTTGACACATTTCCTTCTCCCACTTACTATTTAAAAATACTTTCTCAAGAGATTCACCATGATATTGACCCATGTAAACACCTTCCGTAGGGGGACGGTCCAAAGCCGCCTCGAGGCCTCACATGAATCTCACGTTGTGAATCTATGGTAGAGACTGTAGGGTGATTTTGACATATGTCTTTCTCCCACTAAGTATTTTGAAATAGGGTTTTCTATTACTTAGACAAATTAGGCTAATCTCATTTATCTAAGTTTTTCAATCTACCCTTTCATAACCCTTATGTTGGTTAGATTGATTTTAATGTGAATTATCAAGTATATTAAACTATTTAAAACTAATCACATTATGAGCCTGCTTAATGAAATAAAATAAAATTTGACTAATTCAACCCCAGGCCAGTTCTTAGGTAGGTGTTCCTTTTCAGTCAACTTAAGTACCTCACCCGAGTAACCTTTCTTAGACAGGGTTCCCTTATAGTCAATTTTTATTTCAAATTCATTAATCTTTAATTAACTATTAATTACTAGATCAATGAACTTCAGTTGATTTTAAGCAATGTTTTTAATCCTATTAAAAATTAATTCACCTTATGGATAATCTTGAATTTTTAACAATTTTAAACCCTTTAAAACAAAATTAAAGATTATCCTATATTCTAATCTTATTAGAATAAAAGATAAACTAAATTCAAATATTTAAACTCTTTAAAGAATGAATTAAATTATCTTTTAAATAAGGAAAGAAACATTCTAATTGAAATATATGAATCTTATTAGAAAATATCAAATCTCATTTGGAAAATATCCTATTGGGAAAATATATCTCAATCTTATTGGAAAAATATAGAAGATTTCCCAATCTAGGAAGATTTCTCAATCTTATTAGGAAAAGATTTCTCAATCTCATTGGAAAAGATTTCTCAATCTCATTGGAAAAGATTTCCCAATAGATTTCCCAGGAAAAGATTTTACTGATATCACTATATCTAGGAAAAGATATCCTAATCAATATTAGAAAAATATGGATTCCTATTATAAAAGGAAGTATCCTAATTTAAAATTTCCAAATATAACAATTATATTGAAAATATGGAAATATAAACATATTAGGAAATCATCTAATCAAATTAGAAAGCATTTTAATCCTAATTTCCAAATATAACACTTATATTAAAAATAATTAAAATGCATGATTATGCTTAACCTATGGTGGGATTTTAATCTAGATGACATACTCTATGCAATCAAGCATAATTTAAAACATACATCAACATGCATAATTAAATTAAAAGCACAGCAAAATTGACCGGCATATTTGGCATATCCTAAGAAATTGAAAGCTAAATTAAATTACAATAATTTAAATCCAAGACATATCTTGGTCTTCAAATCTCTTTCCTTCTTGGATCAATTCAAATTTAAAAATTCCAAACTCAGTGATTTTAGAAACCCGTAACTACACAAACGTAAGACCTCAAGCTTCTCGCCGCCATCTTCACGTTTCCAACCGTAAGTAAAAAAAAATGGTTTTGTATTACATTAATCTCCCACCTTTGACAACTTCCTCACGTGTCGGTCCACATCAGCCACAAGTTCAATTTAACAATTAAATTGATATGTGACCCACCCAAGTCAATCTGAAGACCCTACATTCAATTCATAATTCAACCACAAGGTTGACTTCGCAATTGAATTTCCAAGGTGCAAGGCAGACAACCATTCTTAATTCAATTATGAATTGATTTCATTAAACTCTAAATCGGTGCTTGCTTCTCCATATGTGAGATTCACAATTTGCAATTTGCAAATTTAATTCATGCGCCAGTATACTTAGAGATTCAAATAAATTTGAAGATTTGAAGCTCCAACAAGAGATAATCCAACCGACAATAACTTTTCAAATTACAACAATCCTAACCTTTATAGGTTTTACAATTTGATCTAATCAAACCAATAAATCTAATGCCACAACTTTGCCTAAACAGTCAATTCGCAAACCACATATATCACATATATGATAAATTAAAATACCCACCACTCAAAACCTTCTAATTCTAAACAAAAATCAAAGATAGCTCTGATACCAATTGAAGGGAATGAACTCTTCATTCCCCGCAGCGGAAGCGATTGGAATCGATCTTTTGTTTTGTTTAGAATTAAACTAAAAAACAAGTTAAGCAAATGTTTTACCTTTGATGAACAATCATCTTCTTGTGTTCCTTTTTCCACGAGATCTTCCTCGCTATGACTCGAACACGGGATCAAGCTTGTGGGAGCTCTTTGAAAGAATGAGAGAACAATTCTCTGCAGAGGGTGTGAGTAGTGTGTTTGGCCAACCAGTTGGCTAAACCTAAATGTCTTATTTATAATAAGGCTTTTAGGAATTAATTTTATTTTATAAAATACATTTTAATGTCTAATATATTAAAATATGTATTTTATATTTATTTGAATCTTATTAAAATATTATAAAATTAATCTTTTATAATATACTTTAAACCAATTTGAATCACATTCAAATAACATAAGTATATAGTTTTTAATATTAATGTATCATATACATAAACTATTTCCTCTAGTATTTAATGCATCAAATACAATAAATATATTTTACTCTTCTACATTTAATATATCAAATATATTAAATATTAATTTGAATATTTCAAATTTTCTTTCAACTAAATTGATCCTTTTAGTGTTACTATGAGCTAGCAAGGGGACCTTATGGACCTACAGATTTATAAGCTCCAATGATACAAAATTAATTAATTAAACTCATTAATTAATTGACTTTCATTCATTAACTCTAGGTCACTCCACTATAGGCCTAGAGTTGCACTCTTATGCACTGTAAGACAAGTTGTGTCCATGGATATAACCATTACATGCAAGTCGATCCTTCACGAGTTGTTCGTAATTACAGCTGGGTCAAAAGTCCGTTTTACCCCTGTAATTACATCTTACACCTTAAGTACCACTGATTCTCTAATGAACAACTTGTTTATGATCCAACCATAAACCAAGTCCCTCTCGGGCCAGTGAGAGGGTGGGGCCCCATTGTTCAAGTCCCGAAATCAGCACTTAAGGGAACTACTCATCTACTTTCCCTATATGGGAAGAAGTGAATTCCATCTTGTGAAACTTATGTACCCAACTCCCTATTTGGTCAAGTCCCCAAAATGGTAGGCTTATTGAATCGGCTATAAAGGCCATTCTCACCCATACAAATCAAAGGACGAGCCCTCACAGGCAGGAGTTCATAACTCAATCAGGATTAAGATCGAGTCACATATGATCATCCTGTGAAATACTAATCTTCTCAAATAACGGATTTATAAAGAGAGATTATATATTTCGTGGTCCAGTCTTATACAAACTCATTGTATAGGATACCCCCACTCACATGTCTCTACATGAATGATTTGGATCAAATCATTTGTAACAATTACAAAGTGGGCCGTATCAATAGTGTTACCAGGATAAGGCACCCAACCTTATCCATATACTATAGACCCTTTAGGTTATTACTTGAACATGATCCTCCCGTATGTCAACTACATACAGTTCAAGATTACACTAATAACCTTGGATTTTATTTATATAATGAATATTATAAATTGCAAATATTAATAATAAAATAATTATCAAATAATTATTAATTAATTACGAGGCTTTAGGGCATAAATCCCAACAGTGTCTTCGTCATTTGTCTACCCTTTCAATTCTTCAAGGATATACAAAGGGGGGCAAACCAGTGAAAGCATGCCCCAGTAGAGTCGCAACGTTTTTTGCGACGCGGAGCGGCCGACGTCCCTCCGTTAAACGGGAGTTTGTTAAGAGAAAATAAAAACAACTAAAAAGAAAGGGAGTCGTCACCAATCATTGTTCGGGTGTGATTGGTCACCTAAAAGTGGTCTACGAAATCAAAAATAAGGTTTGGGGGTCGTTTGAGTGTAGAGAACGTACTAGCACCCTACAACATCCCGTTAAAAACAGTAGTCAAAACATTTATCCTAGATTATCCAACTAAATTTTAAAAGGTCCTTAATTTGAAAAAAATAAATAGAACTAAAGTAAAAAAAGATGTCTCATTTAATCATATCTTAACTTTAAGGATAAAGTAAGAATTTGATATAGTGGGTGGAATTACCCATTAACTAATTATCATGCTTTAAATCTCCTTTAAATAATTTAAGGATATTATCACCTCAAGAATTTGAGAAAATCTCAACTCCGTCTTAGGATTCACATGATAATATTAATTTAAATTCGTTTTGAAATACTTTTGAAAAATAATTTTTTTAAAACAATCTAAAATTTATTTTGAAAAAAAAGTGTTTTTAAAAAATCAAGTTAAAATCTATTTGAAAAATTAAGTTTTTTAAAATCAAGTTAAATTTTAAAATCAAGTCAAATTCTGAGTTTTTAAAATCAATTCCAATACTGAGTTTTAACAAATCATAAAAAAACAACCTAAGATCTAAATGGTAAAATGAGAACTTATTTTTTTGAATTTTTTTATTTGAGACCATAGATAGAAACAATAAATAAAACACGCGGTTGAAAGGAAAATGAAAAAAACTTGTATTTTAAATTAAAAAGTGGAAATTTTGTAAATAACTCAAAAAAACATAAATTTTGACCTTTCTTTTTCTGCGATGTTCAACCGCTGCCTTCGTGCGTCTGGATTTTTCGCCGTTGTCGTGAAGGTTGCTGGAGACTGGAGGTCGCTCTCCTGCCGGAGCTTGGGATTGAAGGATGATAAAGGTAATGAGGAAGGGAGATGATGAACACTGAGGGGAGAGAAAATGTAGGAGGTTTTTTTTTTTTTTTTTTTTTTTTTTTTTTTTATCTTTTGGGAGTTCCCAAGGTTTTGTCTTATTCTCCTAAAATCCTCCTCCAAATTTCTCCCTCCTCATCCTTTATCCCATCACCTCTATTTATTTATAGCGAGATCTTCCCTTTTCCTCATGGGCTTTCATTTTATCTTTTAAACAAATCCAAACGAAATCTTAAATCAAATCTAAAAACCCGAAACCCCAAATTAAATTCTAAAAATTTAAACATTTTGGAAATTTGTTTTGGAAACTCTGATTTAAAAGAAATCAATCTAATTTTAAAAATCCATTTGAATTTATGTGGACCAATATCTTTAGAAATCAACTTGGAAGATTTAATTTAAAAATCAATTTGAAATTATCTTGACCAAACTAAACTCTAAAATTGAATTCTAAAATTAGACGTGTTTGGAAATTTATCTTGAAAAATCTAATTTGAAAGAAATCTATTTCAAAGATTTATTTTTTTTGAAAAATCAATTTGAATTTATCTTGACCAAATTAAACTCTAAAATCAGAATTCTAAAATTAAACATGTTTGGAAATTTAGCTTGAAAAATCTGATTGGAAAGAAATCAATTTGAAAGATTTATTTTTAAAATCAATGTGAATTTATCTCTAAAATCGAAATTTTAAAATTAAACGTCTTTGGAAATTTATCTTGAAAAATCTGATTTGAAAGAAATCTAATTTGAAAGATTAAATTTTAAAAAGAAATTCATTTGAAATATCTAATTTTTAAAACCAATTTAGAATCTAATTTTGGGATATTTTGAAGATATAATTTTAAAACCCTAAATCCAAAACCCCAAATCTGAAACCCTAACTCGAAACCCTAAATCAAAACCCCAAATCTTTTTCAATCAAACCCACAAATCAAACTATAAAACTAAACCCTAAAATTAAACAAAAAAACTAAACCTTAAACAAACCGTTTTTGAAACGTCCTTAAACGGGAAAATATTTTTTTGTGCCTTTTTCCAAAGCCTCGAAAATGACAAGGAAAAAAGGAAAATAGGAGATTAAATGATTTTAACAATCCATTGAGCGCAAGGAAAAACCCTAAAACGAGGAAAACTTATAAATAATGATAAACAAGGTCGGACAAAATACGACGTTTACACCCATCAACTAACTCAAGCTCTAATAAGCTCTCTCAAACTCCATTGAGTCCTCTCCGACTCAACTCTAGCTTCACAAGCTCTCTCAGACTCTACTGAGTTCTCTAACCACACTCTCGGACTCCACGGAGTTATCTCAACTCAACTCTCATGGCCCTCTACTAGCTACAAAATAGAGCTATTATTTACTGCTTAATATTAGCTAAATATCGTGCTTAATGTTGATAAATTTGCCATGTTGTAGGTGGTTCGCGGTAGAGAGCTCGAGAAGTTCACCTGCACGTTTTGGAGCTAAATGGAGCATTTTAGAGACCTCAGAGTTGACCAAAAGAAGAAGAAAAGCCAAAAGTGCAAAGTTGCATTTTTGGTCCCTCGTCGAGAAGCTACTGGTTGAGCGTCGAGACGCTTAAACCCAAGAGCTTTTTTTTAGACAGCGTCGAGACACTGCCTATAGCGTCTCGACACTACGGTAAGTATAAAAACTCATCTTCTTCGATTTTTAGGTCACTTTTCACTTCCCCCATTGTTGTAAACTCCGATTTTGGGAGCAAAACTCCATTTTTCTCCCCTTTTCTTATATATCAAGTTTAAACTTGTTGATTTAACTTGATTTCTACAACGAGAAACTAAGGTAAATGCTCTAATTTGAGGTTTATGGATTTTACCTTGATGCATTAGTGAGGGTTTGTCTTAATTTCTTAGCTTAACATTGATTATTTTTTGCATCTCCTTCCTTTGTTTGTATCCAAGTAGCATGTGTAATTGATTAGGAGTGACGCCTGAGTTCTTATGCATGTTATACCGTTAAAGATTAGAATGTAAAATTGGCTAAATCGCCAGGTAACAAGGGTCTAAGCGTGACTAATTAATTCGAGCCTAAGTGACAGTTGGGGGGATGAATTAAATATTGCTTTCATGATAGACTTAGGGTAAAAGATAAATTGAATTAGTCTTAGGAGTAATTCTTCACAATGATGATAAAGCGCATACCGCTGCGGAAGCGATTTGGATCGTTGATACTCTAATTTCATCAATTTAACTAAACAGAAACATGGTCGAAACTTTCGTTAACCCCCAGAGACTCCATTAAAGTCCAAAGGTTGCACTCTTCTCATTGTAGATATATTTCTGTCCTTTTGATATAACTATCATCAGTAAGTCGATCATT
Organism: Herpetospermum pedunculosum; assembly: GCA_028017165.1. Lineage (NCBI taxonomy): Eukaryota > Viridiplantae > Streptophyta > Magnoliopsida > Cucurbitales > Cucurbitaceae > Herpetospermum > Herpetospermum pedunculosum. Next base: position 39,283,099 of record CM051522.1, read on the forward strand.
TACAGGTCGTTCGTAATCACAACAGGTCATTTAAACCGTTTAACCCCTGTATTACATCTTGTTCCTTAAGTCCCACTGACAATTCTAATGAACAATTGATTTGTTGTCCAACCAGCAAATCAGATTCCTCTCTGATCAGGAGAGGATGAGCCCATTGTTCAAGACTTGGAGTCAGCACTTAAGGGAACAACCTATCTACTATGTCTAAAGGCGGGTAGAAGTGAATTTTGTCTTGCAGAAATATGTCCCAGCTACCTATTCGATCTTGTCCCCAAGATGGTAGGCTTATTGAGTCTGCAATTTGGCCACTCTCACCCGTACAAGTCAAAGGCTAAGCTCGAATAAACAAGAGTTCATAGCCAGCTCAGGATTGAGGTCGAGTTACCTAAGTCATCATATAAAAAAGTCGGTCTTTACAGTAAACGGTATTATGAAGAAAGAGCGACTTGATTTCTCGGTTCAGTCTTATGCAAACTCATTGCACATGACGTGATATGAATTATTTTGGCAATCAAATTCATATCCATGATGAAGCTCAAGAAAGTCAAACCATTGTTATGGAGCAACGACCAAAGTTATTAAAGAAAACAAATACATGGAAGACTAATGGATTAGGTTTAAACTAAGTTTAATATTCACATTTTCTCACTTATTACACTAATTAAAAGTGCAACAAAGTCTTAGGCAACCTTTCATATTTCTAGATGACTTTTACTTTTCCAAGATGCCTTTCAGAATATCAAGGCACCTTTTGGTATTTCAAGGAGACTTTTCATATTAGCATTTATATTAGGGAGTTAAAGAATCTCTTGGCTGATTTCCTTGTCTATAAAAGGGATTAGCCTTGTCTATTGTAAAACACAACTTTGAGATTTTAATTAAAAACTCTATTGGAGCATTTCCAGAGCCGAGAGTTATTGTTACCTTTGCATTTCTTGTTTGACTTGCATGTTTGAGAAACATTATATTAGACTTGATCAATCTAATAGTGGAGTGTTTCGGTTCAAGGTTAGGGACAAGTTCCTCATCCTTGGATATTCGATCTAAGGTATTTCTATTCTTCTCTTTATCTTGGGGTGAAACTGATTTGACTAAGGGGTTTTAGTATTTGTGATTCAAGGGTTCGTATAACCAAGGGGTTCTTGATCCAATTCACTAGGGTTTCATATCATTTGGTATCAGAGCTTAAGTTGTTCTAACCGAAAGCTCAAGATTAGAAAAAAAATCTATCTTTCAATTTTGTCTTTTAAATTTCCAAGTTGCTTTTCATTCTGTAATTTTTTTTCTTTTCAATTTTTAATTTTTAGACAATATATTACATCTTATATCCTTTACATTCTGTTCCAATTCAAAAAAAAAAAAGTGTCAAAATTAGTCAGTTTCTTGTTTATGTGTTCTTGAATGTTCTTGTTGAAATCTAAAGTTTGGAGTATTTTATTCGAAATTTCGTCATCAAATTTGATTATTTGTGTTTATTTGGGTTCCAAAAGAGAGAAGAATTCAAAATTTGCATGACAGTTGATTTCCCAATGCATAGAACTTAATGTGTTAGTTGTAAATTGCCATTCCAATGCAAACAATTAATGCATAAGTTGTAACTTGTGCTTATTGATTCCAACCACATTCTCACATAAAAAGTCAAATTGTGTCTTTTCATTTCATATTCTGATCTTTAACTTTTTTGTTGGAATATATCCACTAGTTTAGATTAATAGTTGTTTTTCTTACATGCTTGTTTATTACTTGATTGCAAAAACTTTCATAACTCTCATTTTTGCTCCAACGAAATTCAGAGAAGTGAGTTGTGGGATTATAATCGAGTGTAAACATTAGTGATCTTCATTATAAAGAAGAGTAAACACGCGGGGAGTTGCTTTTGAGGTTTTTTTAATTGGAAGCCATGTTGCACCAAAGAAGAAGACGTCGTGAGACCTACAATCGTGATGATCATTTTATGAAGGATTTTCTCGACAATATAGTTAAGATGCGCCAATGCATCAATGAGCTATTTGAAATAGAGCAAGAGTTGAATTTGCGGGACCAAGCACGGGAGGAAAGGGTCATCTAATTTGTTCAAAGAAGGGAAGATTGCCCTAAGAAGTCTACGAGGTACACTAAACTTAAACCAACTTCCATTATTAATTCATCTATCGAAAAGGTTAGTTTACCTACTGAAATTCAGCTTATTGATGAGGGAGAAAATTATAAAGTTCAAGATGACATACTTTGTGATTTGGTTCCAATGCATACTAATGATGATATCATAGTTAGTAGACAATTAGATTGCAAAGTCTTGTTTCATTGTAACACTTCTATTGTATTGCCTACACTTGAAGAAATGCATGTTGATGTGTGTGAGTTGGAAAATAATAGGCATGAGACCGAGGAAAAAGTAATAGAAATATTTGAAGAAGAAAAGTGTGAAAACACGAATGAGAGAGAAAAACAAGTGAGTAGTACTCAACATAGAAAGAAAAATGAGAGAAAAGCCAAAAATGTGAGTTTGTGTGAATGAAAATGTATGGTTAAATCTATTTTGTTTTCAAAGCAAAATATTTATGATCTTTTATATAAAGGATCTTGTTTTCTAACGGGTGAGCTCAAACCGTGCCTTGTTAGTTTTTCTTTTGAGTTCTTACCGGAGGCTAAAGCACTTATTGAGAAGCTTGATCAAAAGATTGCTTCTACAGTCAACAAACGCAATGAACACATGGACACCAATGCCAAAGCCTTTTTTGAGAGGCAAAACACCAAAGTTTATTCTAAGACCATTCATAGCAGCAAGAATAAGGAGTTCAAACTGGGTGATTGGGTTTGAAAATTATTTCGGAACGATCTTTGTTCTTTTCACAAGAAACCCAAGTGAAGTTCAAGAGGGAACTTAGCTATGAAAGTTCATGACTACAAGATTGCTCTAACAGGCGAGGGAGATGTCAACTACAAATTCAATGCCGCTGATTTTTGTCTTTTTGATGTAGATGATGGTGATGATTCGAGGACAAATCTTTTTGAAGAAGGGGAGGATGATATGAATTATTTTGGCAATCCAATTCATATCCATGATGAAGCTCAAGAAAGTCAAACCATTGTTATGGAGCAAGGACCAAAGTTATTAAAGAAGACAAATACATGAACTTTACTTTGTCACAAGCCCAAATACATGGAAGACTAATGGATTAGGTTTAAACTAAGTTTAATATCCACATTTTGTCACTTATTACACTAATTAAAAGTGTAACAAAGTCATAGGCAACCTTTCATATTTCTAGATGACTTTTACTTTTCGAAGATGCCTTTTAGAATATCAAGGCATCTTTTGGTATTTTAAGGAGACTTTTCATATTTTCATTTATGTTAGGGAGTTAAAGAGACTATTGGCTGAATTTCTTGTGATATGAATTATCTTGACAAACAAATTCATATCCAAGATGAAGCTCAAGAAAGTCAAATCATTGTTATGAAACAAGGACCAAAGTCAACAAAGAAGAGAAATGCATTGACTTCACTTTATCTCAAGTCCAAATGCATGGATTCATATGAAGACTTTATTAATGTTGCAATTCAAATTTGAATTCCTAGAACCATTTAATTAAGTAGTTGAAATATTCCTTTAATTAAGTAGTTGGATGTTCCATTAATTAGGTACTTGGAGAATTCCATTAATTGGGTTGTTGGAAAGTATAAGTTAAGTTGTTGGGGAAATCATTAATTTGCATGTATTAGAATTCATTGTCTATAAAAGGAATTTGTTTTGTCAAATGTAGGACACAACTTTGATATTTGAAATGAAACTCCATTGAGATCTATTTGGTTACCTTTTGCTTTTCTTGTAAGACTTGCATGTTTTAGAAGCATTCTATTAGAATTTATCAATCTAATAGTAGAGTATTTGGATTCAAGGTTAGGGACAAGTTCCTCATCCTTGGATATTCGATCTAAAGGTATTTTTTTTCTTCTTTTTATCTTGGGGTGAAACTGAATGTATTAAGGGGTTTAGTGTTTGTGATTCAAGAGTTCGTATAACCAAGGGGTTCTTGATCCAATTTACTAGGGTTTCGTATCATTTGGTATCAGAGCTTAGGTTGTTCTAACCGAAAGCTCAAGATTAGAAAGAAAAAAAATCTATCTTTAAATTTCTTGTTTTTCATTTTCCAAGTTGCTTCTAATACTGTAATTTTTTGTTCTTTTCAATTTTGAATTGTTAGGATAATCTATTACATCTATCTATCATTTAAATTCTGTTAATTTTTTTTTTTTTTTTTTTTTTTTTAAAAAAAGGTGCCAAACTAGTCAATTTCTAGTTTTTGTGTTCCTGATTGGTCTGGTTGAAATCTGAACTTTGAAGTATTTCATCAATAAATTTGTGATCCAAATTGATTATTTGTGTTTATTTGGGCTCCAAAACCAAAAGAAATTAAAATTTGCATGTCATTTGCTTTTCCAATGCATGCATGAGTTGTAAATGGTATTTGTGTTTTTTTTTAATGGGCATTTGGTCTAGTGGTATGATTCTCGCTTAGGGTGCGAGAGACCCTGAGTTCAATTCTCGGAATTCCCCACATACATCATTTCACAATGTTTAAGGCCAAACTGAGCATAACTCAATTGGCATAAGGTTGTGTCTGTGACTGTGAGGTCATGGGTTCAATCTTCGCTTTAAATAAAATACCGTTGCAAAAAAAAAAAAAAAATTGTATTTCCAATGCACAACATTTAATGCAAAAGTTCCAATTTTGTGCTCATTGTTTCTTTTCACATTCCAAGTGGTTCTTGAGCATTTAGTAACCTTTTAAATTTGGTTATTACAAATTTGAAGATAATTTGAATTTCCAATTTTTCAAATTAAGTTTCCTTTTGAAATTTGGAAATTTTCTTGTGTCTTTCTTCCATATCCTGTTCTTTAACTTTGTTGTTGGAATGGATCCACTAATTAAGTTAATAGTTGCTTTTCTTACATGCTTGTTGATTACTTGATTGAAAAAATTGCCATAGCCCTCAATTTTTGTTCCTAACCAACTTGAGAGAAGTGAGTTGTGAGATTATAATTGAGTGTAAACATGAGTAATTTTTATTATAAAGAAGAGTAAACACGCGAGGGAGTGCTTGTGAGGTTTTCTCATTATTTGGCAGCCATGCTGCACCATAGAAGAAGACGCCATGAGACCTACAATCGTGATAATCATTTTATGAAGGATGTTAGAGATAATTAAGCCAAGATGCGTCAAAGCATTAATGAGCTATTCAAAATAAATGAAGAGTTTAATTTGCAAGACCAAGCATGGAAAAGTCAAGCCAAACATTTCGTTCAAAGAAGGGAAGATTACCCAAAACCTCAAGAGGATGACCAACAAATTGAAAATGAGGGTGATCATCAAGATCCAGAAAATGTTAGTTTACCAACTGAAATTAAGCCTATTGTTGAACTAAAAAGTGATAAAATTGAAGATGACATACTTTGTGATTTGATGTCAATGCATACTAATGGTGATATCATACTTAGTAGGCAATTATATTGCAAATGTGTGTTTTGTTGTACTACATTTATTGTATTACCTATTATTAAAGAAGTACATGTTGATGTGTGTGTGTTAGGGGAAAAGGCACAAAAGGCCACAAATGCTTGTCAATCTATTAAAAAAGAATCTTGTGATAAATGTAGTGAGAAAGATAAGCATGAGATTAGTTTATGACCTAAAAGGAAAAATGAGAGAAAAGCCAAGAATGTGAACTTGTGTGAAAGAAAATGTGCGCTTAAATCTATTTTGTTTACAAAGCAAAATATTTTTTATCTTTTATATAAAGGAACTTGTTTTCTAACGGGTGAGCTCAAACCACGTTTTGCTAGTATTTCTTTTGAGTTCTTACAAGAGGCCAAAACACTTATAGAGAAGCTTGGTTCAAAGTTTCTTTCTAAAGTCATCAATGGCGACAAACATATGGATCATGGCAACGCTATTATTTAGAAGCAAAACTTCATTCCTTCTAAATTGATCAATGACAACAAGCATAAAGTGATAACACCGAAGAAGTGGGTGTGGAAACACTTTTCGAAGGATCGTTGTCCTTTTTATAAGAAATCCAACTGGAATTCAAGAGGCGATCTACCGATGACATCTCATGACTACAAGATTACTCTACAAGGCGAGACAAATGTCAACTATATTTTCAATGCTGCGAATTTTTGTCCATTTGATGTCGATGATGGTGGTGATTCGAGGACGAATCCTTTTGAATAATGGGAGGATGATACGAATTATCTTGACAAACAAATTCAGAATTATCTTGACAAACAAATTCATATCCAAGATGAAGCTCAAGAAGGTCAAATCAGTGTTATGAAACAAGGACCAAAGTCAACAAAGAAGAGAAATGCATTGACTTCACTTTGTTTCAATTCCAAATGCATGGATTCATATGAAGACTTTATTAATGTTGCAATTCAAATTTGAATTCCTAGAACCATTTAATTAAGTAGTTGAAATTTTCCTTTAATTAGGTAGTTGGATGTTCCATTAATTAGGTAGTTGGACAATTCCATTAATTGGGTTGTTGGAAAGTATAAGTTAGGTTGTTGGTGTTTGGTTTTATGTCCTAAAACTCGTGGTTTGTAAACTGAATGTATATTCTATTTTGCAATAAAGTTGTTATTGAATAAAGTGAATTGTGTTTACTTTTAACCTAACTCCAATAAACAAAGAACCCATGGCTATAGGTTGTATACTTGAACTTCATGTGTGACATGATTGTGGATCAAGTTCAAGTAATAGCCAGAACGGTCTATAGTATAGGGATAAGGTTGGGTACCTTATCCTAGGGACACTATTGGACGCGGCCCACTTTGTATAGTACAAACGATGTGATCCGAAATCGTTCATGTGGAGACATGTGAGTGGGGGCGTCCTATGCAATGAGTTTTCATCAGACTGAACCGCGAAACAAGTCGCTCTTTCTTTATAACTTCGTTTACTGTAAAGACCGATTTTTTCATATAATGACCTAGGTAACTCGATCTGAATCCTGAGCACACTATGAACTCCTGTTTATTCGGGCTTATCCTTTGACTTGTATGAGTGAGAGTGACCCGAGATCGCCGACTCAATAAGCCTACCATCTTGGGGATAAGACCGGGTAGGTAGCTGGGAACATAGTCCTGCGAGATGGAATTCACTCCTACCCGCCTTGAGGGATTAGTAGAGAGGTTGATAACTTAAGTGTTGACTCCAGGTCTTGAACTAGGGATCCCACCCTCTCATTGGCCCGAGAGGAACTTGGTATAGTGATGAGATCACATACCAATCGGTTTTGTGGTTGGACCACAAACCAATAGTTCATTAGAGGAGCAGTGAGACTTAAGGAACAAGATGTAATTACGGGGGTAAAACGGTTATTTTGACCCATCTATAATTACGAACAACTTGTGAAGGATCGACTTACTGATGATGGTTATATCAAGGGGACAGAAATATATCTACGGTGAGGAGAGTGCAACCCTTGGACTTTAGTGGAGTCTCTGGGGGTTAACGAATGTTGGTGAGCTTGGCTAAATAGTTTGGCCGGTTAATCTCGTATCGTTGAAGCTCATGATTTGTAGGTCCTTTAGGTTCTCCTGGCTAGCTCGGATTAAGCCGTGTAACAATATGAGAGAAAAAGAATTTGAATTTATTCAAATTCATTTTTGGAAGAATGATGGACATATTTAAATATGTGATCGGTCTAAAACATGAATAGGCATTCATGTGTGATGATTCGGTTTAAGAAAACGGGATTAGTCTTATTATTTAATTAATATTTGATATTGAATTAAATAATAATATTAATTAATTAAAATTTATTTTGTTTATTAAAATTAATTATGAGTTAATTTTAAAATGACAAAATATCACAAGTGGGATTATCCAAGTTGAGTGGATTTATCCAAGTTGTGAAGTGGATTGTGAATCACCAACAACATGCATAAACTCATCAATTTTGGAACACTTGGTTGAAGACTAATCCATCCAATTTGAGGTGTCATGCTAAGCAAAGAGTTTGTTGCATGTAAATTGCCTATAAATTGGATGAAGTTCAAATGGTTTGAGGTTGATGAATTTCCAAAGAGTTTGAATATTTGGATGAGCATGAAGAGTTCATGTTACTTGAGAAATTAGAAAGCTAAGTGTTAGATATTTCTCATAAAATCCTCATCACTTTCATCTTCCCATCTTCTTCTTCCAAACTTTTTTCTTTCATAAAGGAGTCCCACCACTCCGTTGCTCGGCCCAAGGATAGCGGGACTACCGGAGGTGGTTCTCGAGGAGTTCGAGGGAAGCTTCGAAGGGTTCGTGAGGAGATTCGAGCATCGGAATATAAGTTTTTAGAACTACAAGAGGTAAGTGTTCTAATTTCTTTTATTTCTAGTTTTGAGCATGTTTCTAGTTTAGCTAAATTGATGAAATTAGAGTGCCAATGATCCGACTCGCTTCCGCTGCGCTACATGCTCTCCATCAATTGGTATCAGAGTGTTTTTTGGTCACTCAATTTGCATCAATTTGAGCTCGGTGGGTATTTGTTTTAGAAATTATTTTTCTGGGCATCTAAAGTGGTTTTCCGGTTTTGGCATATTTTTTTGAGCTTTTATTTGTACTTTGTTTTGAAAATGCCCGAGCGTGTATGGGCTTTAATTTGTGCAGAAGAGTCTGTAAAAAATTCGGAGTCATTAGAGTCTATATAGGCTTTCAATTCGAAGACAGAAGCTCGGGTGTCGGAAAAAACAGCTTGCTATTTTTTTTCCCTGCAAAATTCCAGCACAAAACCGGTTCAGCGCAAGGTGGAAGAAACGGTCTGGTTTGGTCCTTGGGCGGTCCGGTTCACTGAAAGTCAAACCGGTTTCGGGTTCTTCACCCTCTGACGGTTCAGTTCAGCGCTCGTTTGGTCCAGTTCGGGTTGGTTTTGGTTCAGTTTCGAGCTGTTGAAGACGGGTTTGCTGTTTTGAACTGGTTCAGTTTTTTGTTGAAGCTTTTGCTGCTATTTTTTGTTTTGCCAGTTCAAGCAATTCAAGCTAGTTCGTGGCGGTTCGAAGGGTTCAGAAGCGTCTCAACCTAGTTTATGAATTATTATTGTAATAATTTAGTTGCTTCCTTGCCCGCGATGCCAAAACCGGTCCACTTTAGTGTGTTTAATTAATTATGCATTGTGAATGTATGTTTTAATTAAAGTCTCTTGTATGTGCATAAAGTATGCCATATAGATTTCAAATCCCACCATAGGAAGCATGTTGCATGCATTGAAAGTATAATATAAGTGTTATGTTGTATAGTATGCATGCTTAATTGATGAGAATTAATATAAGTGTTATATTAATTTATGAATTGGATGTTGCTTGTTTAAAAGTGTAATTGATATAAGTGTTATATTAATTGTGAAATTAAACATACAACATAGTTGCCTTAGTTGAATATAATTGTTATATTCTTGCTTGGGAAGCATGTTAGAAAATGAATGTAATGGTTATATTCTAGCTTAGGAAGCATGTTATAGAATGTCTTTGTTTTATAAAGCGTTGTAAAATGAGATAGACATTTAAAACCTATAACAAAGATAAATGCATGCTCACTAAGGGTTAAAGAATTCCAATGCGATTAGGAATTTAGTATCGATTCGTTTTAATAGTTAAAATAGGTCGATATCTTGTAAAGCTAAGGTTACATGAGAACTCACCTGGTGAGATCATGTACTAAGGTTGGAGGTATTTAAGATGACGATTTACGGAACACCTCCTACCTGGGGATCGATCTGGTACTTGAGTTAAGTTAACCCAACTTTATGAGCATGCACGTGAGAGGTGTAAGGTTATAAAGCATTTATCACCTAGACATCTTAGGTAAAAGTATGTTCTACCTAGACTTAGGTTTTATTGTCTTAGCCGGATAATGCCTAAGTAAAAGTATACCCAAACCATTCTAAAATACTTAGTAGTGGTGTTGAGAAGTTATATATGATATATCAATCTCCTCCTACGTTCTCCGCGAAGTTCACACTGTGAGATTTATGCTCGGCCTCGTGATGTCAATAGGGCATCCCCATTCGGATGGTGTTTGCATAAATCAAGAGCAAGGTGAATGGAGAAAGTATTTATAGTAAGTGGGAGAAGGAAGTATGTCAATACATCCTGCGGTCTCCTCCATTAGGTTGAACCGTGAGATTCCCATGTTCCGCCTGCTAGTTTCCCATTGTAGCACCGTCCATTCGGAGGATCGCTTCATGGGAGTCGGAACAACTCAATCTCCAAAAATGGATAGGGTCTCTTAGGTCCATTCCCAACTCTGACATTTTCATTCGGTTGCACTGTTGGGGCCGACCTCTGAGTTCTGAAAATGGCGGGTCACACTTACCAAGGATTACTGGTAGTAGGATTTTTGATTATCCTATAAATTTCGGGGTGTCGAGTCCCGCCAAAATAACATTTATAATTACCGAAACTACTAAGCTTTGCAGCTAGTGGTAACGGGTGTCGAACCACAGGGAACCTAAATTATTTTCTCCTAACTAATTTCTATTTGTTTTTAACACTAAGACTCAAAATCAAATAAAAAGGGGGGTTTGATTAAATCTAAACTAACGGGAAAATAAATGCGAAAAGTAAAGAGCGGAAAAATAAAAGTAACACGTGCTCCTAATTCGAGTGTCGGGGTTTATCTTGATGGGCTTAGTACATAGGGATTCTAATTAGCAAAGTAGTTCTACTTCATGCACACAAAATGCTTCTTCTCAAACGGTCCGAAGCACCCCAAAGAATTAATTAGAGGCGTCAATTCTAATTAAACATGCTTCCTAATTAATCTAAGTTCATGACGCCTAAATCAATTATCAAACAGTAACGGGTAACATTGAGACGAATTAATCCTTTAAGACTAATTCGATTTCTCTCCTAACCTTGAGCTCACCGTGAAAACGTTAATCAACTCATACCCCCACTGTCACTTGGGCTCGAATTGATTAGCCACGAGCTAGACCCTCGCTACGATGCATTAAAGCCTATCAAGAAATAATGCTTAGCCTACTAACATGCGTAACTAATTATGGACGTCACTCCCAATTCGAAAGGCATGCTATTCGTTCTTAACACAGATTAGAGATGCAAGAGATAAATAAAACTAAGCTAGACATTCATACAAACCCTCACTAAGCATCAAGATTACCCCTAACCCTCAAATTAGAGCACTTACCTTAGCTCCCCGTTGTGCAAATCAAGAGAAATCAATAATGTTGGAGCTTTATTGAAGGAGTAATGGAAGAAAAACAAGTTTAGAGCTCCCACCCGAGCCTAACAATGGTGGAGAAACCAAAAATGGAACAAAACTTGCGGCTAAAAACGGAGAAGAAAGGCTTTTAAAGTCGTCGGAACGTCGAGACGCTAGGGCAGCGTCTCGACGCTGTGCCCTAAGTTGGCAGCGCGCGCGCACGGGGTAGCGTCGAGACGCTCGCGCTCGACGCTTGCTCTCGGGTGCGAATTTAATTTTGTGCTTCAGACTTTGGAGCGTCGAGACGCTCTGGCAGCGTCTCGACGCTTGGGCAGCGTCGAGCTAGCGTCGCGACGCTGTCGCTCGACGCTAGCTCTCGGGTTTGGTGGCCAACTTTTGCCTTCCAATGGCAAATTTTGCCATTTCTTCAATTCTTCAAGCCCCTTGGCTCCCGATGCGTCCATGAAGCTCTAAAATGTTACTTTTAGCCCCGAAACACGTCCTCGGACTCCTCGAGCTCTCAACCATGAATTTACCTACAAAGAGGGATTTTAATCAATATCGAGCATGGTTTTAGCTATAATTAGGGAGTAAATAATAGCTCTATTTTTGAGCTATCAAAATACCCCCAACCTAAATCTTGCTAGTCCTCGAGCAAGGCTAATAAAGAATTTGACTCTAAGGGACCGTGCTTAAATGCTTCTAATTCAAACCTCTATGCTTTTTACAAATCTAAACAGAACATAATCATGAAAGCAATCGGCGCATGCATTTAATCAAAATCACATCAAAAATTAACTATCGCTCCCTAACGTGTGTGTGTGCTAGCCAACCTATCTTAAACCAATGTAAACTCGGAGAAACTGCATGCAACATGTCATCCCGTTTTCCCCCTACTTCTAGCGATTAAGAACAGTCTAAGCTTGACTTACACAAGAGAGAGTAATAAATTAAGAGACCTAAATATTTTCCTCATTCCTTTTTCTTTTCTTTGAGTACTTTGTACTCTTTGTTAAGGTTCTTTAAACCCAACTTTATTTTCTTTCTCTTTCTCTTTCTCATCCCGAGTTGCCTAACATGTCAAACTTAAGCTTCAGCTTCACATTTTTAAGGACTAACGCTCACTTCTTTAGTGCGCACTTAAGAAGGAGGAACGCCTCGGGAGAATTTTCTAGCCAAACATGCTTTTCTCTAATTTTTTTTTTATTTAGGCTTAGCTCATGCTAACTCGATTAATTAACCACTAACCCTCATGCAACAAGCTACCTAAGGGTGCCTTTCGGGGTGACAACAAGAATCATGCAACATGCAATTTACTAAGCCTACGGAGTCTAAGATGAGGTTGCTAAGTGCTCGATAGATGCAAGGGAGCAACATAAATTTTTTTAAAATTTTTGACATGAACCTAATAAATGCAAAACGACCTCATGCAAAAGCTAGATTATGCAAATGCTCGGATTCCAAAAAGACACTTCCTAGATAATCCTAATCATAAAGCATATAAACAGAGTCCCAAGCACTTCAAATTTTAAATTAGCACTGCTCAACAAACTGCACATGGAATCCATCCAACAGACAACTCCACCCCCAACCTAAAATTATACATAGTCCTCTATGTATCACACTTCAGACTAAGCAGTTAAAATGCACAAAATAAAAGGGAACAGAAAACCTCCCCTGAATTTTGTTAGGTTGTCGGTTGGAGCGGTGCACTATTCGCCCACTGTCCCGATCCTTAGGCCACAAGACTCCTACAAAAGAAAGAAATAAAAAGCTAAGCTAGGAAAATAAAAACTAAAAGTAAAAACATGAATTTAAAAATACTCATGGGTTGCCTCCCAAGAAGCGCAAATTTTTAACGTCGTTATGCTCGACGTGTCCTCCTCTCTGTCAGGGTACGTAAAAAATTTCGTACTTCTTCGGCCCCTTCTTCCTTGAATCAACGAAGCCTGCTAAGAGAAGCAAGCTCTTCGACTTTTCTAGGCAGCCGGACAGAGTTGTTATTTTTTTGGTAGTTTCAATATATGGAAAAAATAAAGACTCAACAGACTCAAACAAAATAAAAGCAGACTCAACTGACTCAACAGAAATAAAAGACTCAACTAACTGAACAGAAAATAAAGACTCGACCAAAGGAGGGATCACATCAAAATTCTCGAGGCAACCAACATTAACTGAAACACAGATGGAAGGGGGCATGCAAGATAAATCTCCTAAAATAGATGAATTATCACGAGGCACAACACGAGGAGATAAATAATCTAAAGGCACAATTGCCACTTCCTCATCCATCACAACAAAATTTTCATAGCATGCTGGTTCTACATCCTCAAAGAAAAGATTTCCTAAAATATTCTCATTATCAGACAGATGCTCGAGCTCATCAGCGCATGAATTCTCAAATAAATTTTCAATGCAAAAATCATGCTCTAAGTCAAAATCAATCGGTGGAGATATACTTACCTTATAAAACTCTCCGGGCTCCTCTTCATCTGAGAGATATTCTGCTAGAAATTCTTCTAGAGTAACTGACGTTGGAGAAGTCTTAGCTCCACTCCTTAACTCGTTCGCATCACCAATCTCTTCGGGATGCTCCTCGAGGTCAAGCTCATCCTCCTCGGTCTCACTGTTCTCGCCTCCGCATGTCAGAAATTCCTCGATTCCTTCATCAAAATCGGGATACATCTCGATAATGACCTCCTCCCCAGAGGTTCGGAGAAGGTCTTCGGCGCTTCTCTTCAAAGCTTGCCCCCAAAATTGCTGTCGAAGATCTGCCATGCTAAAACAAGAAGACACAAGAAAAGGAAAATATTTTTGTGGTTTTCTAACAAAGAGAATTTAACTAAGAGAAATTAAATGGTTCCCCGGCAACGGCGCCAATTTTGGTAGTAGGATTTTTGAATATCCTATAAATTTCGGGGTGTCGAGTCCCGCCAAAATAACATTTATAATTACCGAAACTACTAAGCTTTGCAGCTAGTGGTAACGGGTGTCGAACCACAGGGAACCTAAATTATTTTCTCCTAACTAATTTCTATTTGTTTTTAACACTAAGACTCAAAAGCAAATAAAAAGGGGGGTTTGATTAAATCTAAACTAACGGGAAAATAAATGCGAAAAGTAAAGAGCGGAAAAATAAAAGTAACACGTGCTACTAATTCGAGTGTCGGGGTTTATCTTGATGCGCTTAGTTCATAGGGATTCTAATTAGCAAAGTAGTTCTACTTCATGCACACAAAATGCTTCTTCTCAAACGGTCCGAAGCACCCCAAAGAATTAATTAGAGGCGTCAAGTCTAATTAAACATGCTTCCTAATTAATCTAAGTTCATGACGCTTAAATCAATTATCAAACAGTAACGGGTAACATTGAGACGAATTAATCCTTTAAGACTAATTCGATTTCTCTCCTAACCTTGAGCCCACCGTGAAAACGTTAATCAACTCATACCCCCACTGTCACTTGGGCTCGAATTGATTAGCCACGAGCTAGACCCTCGCTACGATGCATTAAAGCCTATCAAGAAATAATGCTTAGCCTACTAACATGCGTAACTAATTATGGACGTCACTCCCAATTCGAAAGGCATGCTATTCGTTTTTAACACAGATTGGAGATGCAAGAGATAAATAAAACTAAGCTAGACATTCATACAAACCCTCACTAAGGATCAAGATTACCCCTAACCCTCAAATTAGAGCACTTACCTTAGCTCCCCGTTGTGCAAATCAAGAGAAATCAATAATGTTGGAGCTTTATTGAAGGAGTAATGGAAGAAAAACAAGTTTAGAGCTCCCACCCGAGCCTAACAATGGTGGAGAAACAAAAAATGGAACAAAACTTTCGGCTAAAAACGGAGAAGAAAGGCTTTTAAAGCCGTCGGAGCGTCGAGACGCTAGGGCAGCGTCTCGACGCTCTGCCCTAAAGCGCGCGCGCACGGGGTAGCGTCGAGACGCTTGCTCTCGGGTGCGAATTTAATTTTGTGCTTCAGACTTTGGAGCGTCGAGACGCTCTGGCAGCGTCTCGACACTTGGGCAGCGTCGAGCTAGCGTCGCGACGCTGTCGCTCGACGCTAGCTCTCGTGTTTGGTGGCCAACTTTTGCCTTCCAATGGCAAATTTTGCCATTTCTACAATTCTTCAAGCCCCTTGGCTCCCGATGCGTCCATGAAGCTCTAAAACGTTACTTTTAGCCCCGAAACACGTCCTCGGACTCCTCGAGCTCTCAACCATGAATTTACCTACAAAGAGGGATTTTAATCAATATCGAGCATGGTTTTAGCTATAATTAGGGAGTAAATAATAGCTCTATTTTTGAGCTATCAATTACTTAGTTGTTAGTAGATTCTTGACCGAAGTAGCGATAACTAAGGTACTATAGGAATATGAGTTATTCTGGTATTAGCATTTAGTCAAGAATGTCTTGGTTCAGTGAAGGAGTGATTGACTGCCCCTCGGTAGCGGTTGCGCTGACTCACTGAAGTATCGTTGCAAATTAATAATGATTTTTTGGGTACATTATTACTTTTGCTAAAATCTTGTTTGGATGTATGAAATGGGTTAAATTCAATTCACTAATAGAATTTATTCTTTTTCAGCATGTCTAGCTCATTTATCCAATTACTAGCTTATGATAAACTAAACGACGATAACTACACGACCTGGAAATCGAACTTGAATACGATTCTTGTTATCGATGATCTTAGGTTTGTCTTAACAGAGGAATGTCCTCCCCCTCCTGGCTCGTCTGCAACTCGAACTGTTCGAGATGCATTTGACAGGTGGACTAGGGCTAATGATAAAGCCCGAGTCTACATCTTGGCCAGCACATCCGATGTGTTAGCTAAGAAGCATGAGGTAATGGTCTTCGCTAAGGAGATCAAGGATTCATTACAGACGATGTTTGGACAACCGTCTTCATCAATCTATCGTGATACCTTCATGGCGAGGAAAGCTGAGAAGAAACAACTAAGTAAATATGATTTACTCGTTGTTGAAACATGTTTAGTGGAACATGATAGTTCTGCCTGGATACTGGATTCAGGAACCACTAACCATGTTTGTTCTTCTTTCCAGGAAACTAGTTCCTGGCAGCTGCTTGCTGAAGGTGAGATAACTCTCAGGGTTGGAACAGGAGAGGTTGTCTCAGCCAAGGCAGTGGGAGTTGTCAAGTTGCTATATAGAGATAGTTTCATTTTACTTGAAAATGTACTGTTGGTTCCTAGCTTTAAAAGGAATCTTGTATCTATCTCTTGTTTACTTGAACATTTGTATAAAGTATCTTTTGATTTTAATGAAACGTTCATTAGCAAAAGAGGTGTACATATATGTTCTGCGAAACTTGAAAACAACTTGTATGTGTTAAGACCAACAGAGACAAAAGCTATTTTGAACACCGAGATGTTTAAAACAGCTGAGACTCAAACTAAAAGACAGAAATTTTCTCCAAGTACCTATCTTTGGCACTTGAGACTAGGCCACATTAATCGCAATAGGATTGAGAGATTGGTTAAGAGTGGTCTGCTAAATCGGTTAGAGGAAAACTCTTTACCACCATGTGAGTCTTGTCTTGAGGGAAAGATGACCAAACGATCTTTTTCTGAAAAAGGTCATAGGTCCAAAGAACCTCTAGAGCTTGTACATTCAGACCTTTGTGGTCCGATGAATGTTAAAGCACGGGGAAGGTATGAATATTTCATCAGCTTCATTGATGATTATTCTAGGTACGGCTATCTTTACCTAATGCATCATAAGTCTGAAGCTCTTGAAAAGTTCAAGGAGTATATGGCAGAGGTTGAGAACACATTAGGTAAAACGATTAAAACACTCTGATCAGATCGAGGTGGAGAGTATGGATTTTAGATTCCAAGACTATATGATAGAACATGGAATAGTATCCCAACTCTCAGCGCCCGAAACACCGCAGCAGAACGGTGTGTCCGAAAGGAGATATAGAACCCTATTAGACATGGTTCGATCTATAATGAGCTATGCTCATCTGCCTAGTTCGTTTTGGGGATATGCAGTAGAGGCTGCTGTATATATTTTGAACATGGTTCCATCTAAGATTGTTTCGGAAACACCTTATGAGTTATGGAGAGGGCGTAAAGGTAGTTTACGTCACTTCAGGATTTGGGGGTGTTCGACACACGTGCTGGTGCCCAATCCAAAGAAATTGGAACTTCGTTCAAAATTATGCCTATTTATAGGCTACCCCAAGAAAACGAAAGGTGGTCTATTTTACGATCCTCAACAGGACAAGGTGCTTGTGTCGACTTTCACCACGTTCTTAGAGGAAGACCACATGACAGATCATCAACCTTCTTGCAAAATTGTTTTGACCGAACTTTCCAGGAAAGCTACAGATGGGTCAACAAGAGTTGTTGATCAAGCTGGTCCTTCTCAAGAGTTGAGAATACCTCGACGTAGTGGGAGGGATGTGAGACAACCCGACTGCTACATGGGTTTAACGGAAACCCAGGTCGTCATACCTGATGACGGCGTTGAGGATCCATTGACCTTTAAACAGGCAATGAACGACATAGACAAGGACCAGTGGCTTAAAACCATGAACCTCGAAATGGAGTCGATGTACTTGAATTCGGTCTGGGATCTTGTAGAGCATCCTGATGATGAAAGACCTATCGGTTGCAAGTGGATCTACAAGAGGAAACGAGACCAAGCCGGTAAGGTGCAAACCTTTAAGGCTCGACTTGTGGCAAAGGGTTATTCCCAGAGGGAAGGGGTGGACTATGAAGAAACCTTCTCCCCTGTTGCCATGTTAAAGTCGATTAGAATACTCTTGTCCATTGCCACGTTTTATGATTATGAAATTTGGCAAATGGATGTCAAGACAGCCTTTCTGAATGGCAATCTTGAAGAGAATATCTATATGGCTCAACCAGAGGGGTTCATTGTTCAGGGTCAAGAGAAAAAGGTTTGCAAGCTTAATTGATCCATTTATGGGTTGAAGCAAGCGTCTAGATCCTGAAATATAAGGTTTGATATTGCGATCAAATCTTATGGCTTTGAACAGAATGTTGACGAACCTTGTGTTTACAAGAAAATAGTCAATTCTGTTGTAGCTTTCTTAGTCTTATATGTAGATGATATCCTACTCATTGGGAATGATGTAGGGTTCCTGACTGACGTTAAGCAATGGCTAGCGACCCAATTTCAAATGAAAGATTTGGGAGAGGCTCAGTTTGTTCTAGGGATTCAAATCATAAGGAATCTGATAGCACTCTAAAAGTGCTAATATTTAGCTCTTAAGTCTTGTAAATTAGAGTAATTATTTAGGCTTAATTGATCTATTTTGTATAATTTAATTGTTAAGGGGTAAATCGGGTATTTGCGTAAATTAGGAGCTTAAATGGGAATTTTAGAACATATTATTAATTAGTCGTTTTGAGTGATTATGCTACATAAATTAATTAATCAATGTTGTAGGGTGTGCTAAGTCAATAGGTGTGCTTAGGTTCAAATCTTGGTGGATGTAAGATTTTCCTTCATTTTTATAAAAGTCAACAGCCCTTGGTCAACGACAGCCCAACGTCCAGCTCCAGACGCCCAGGCCCATGCGCGCGAGGCCCGCTCCGCCAGACGCCCGCTCCATCTCCAACATCCACGACCCAGTCACTCGGCCAGCCCAGACGTCCATGCGCGGCCCAGACGGCCATTTTAGCCCCAGAACTGTTTTTTCCAGCTTTTTTAGCGTTTTAAACCCTAAAATCCATCGCACTATTCATCTAGAGAGAGAGAAATTCAATATTTTTCATTTAGCCTCGGGTTTGGTGAGTTTAGGGATTATCTTGATGCTTAGTGAGGGTTTGTATGAATTTTCCAGCTTATAATTGTTTGATTTCTTGCATGTTCTTCCTTTATTTGCATCCCAATAGCATGTGTGACTGATTAGGAGTGACGCCCTAGTCCTTATGCATGTTTTACCGTTAAAGATTATGACGTATAATTGCCTCAATCGCCAAGTAACAAGGGTCTAAGCGTGGCTAATTAAGTCGAGCCTAAGTGACAGTTGGGGATATGAATTAATTATTGTTTTCACGATAGACTTAAGGTAAAGGAAAAAATCGAATTAGTCTTAGGAGTAATTTGTCGCGATGCTACCCGTTACTGTTCTTTAATCAATTTAGGCTTGATCAACTTGGATTAATTAAAGAGCATGTTTAATTAGAATTTACGCCTCTAATTAATTCATTGGGATGTTTGTTACGGAGACGAGCAAACATTTCGCGTGCATGAGATACAATGGCTAAGCATGATTAGAATCCCTATGATCTAAGCGCATCAAGAAAATCCATATTCCTCGAATTAGGAGCACATGTTACATTTATTTTTCTGTTTTTTATTTTTCGCTATTTAATTTTTCGTTAGTTTAATTTTCTGCTTAGTTTAGTTTTCCCTTAACCTCCCCACTTTTTATCGCTTTATTTTATTGTTTTAATTAAAAAGTCAAATATAAATTAATTAAGAGAGAATAATTTAGGTTCCCTGCGGATCGACCCGTTACCACTAGCTACAAGTTAGCTTAGTAGTTTCGGTATTATAAATATTATTTTGGCGAGATTCGACACCCCGAAGCTTGAACGTACAAAACGTTCACTACCAAAATTGGCGTCGTTGCCGGGAACCATTTGATTTCCCTTAGTTAAATTTTATTTGTTTAAAAACCAAAAAAATATTTTCCTTTTCTTGTGTCTTCTCGTTTAGCATGGCAGATTTTCGACGACATTATTGGGGTCAATTTGAAATGAGTGAAACTGACGAAGTTTCACAGAACCCTCTCCAAACCACTAAGGAGAAGGTCATTATCGAGATGTACCCCGATTTTGAAGAAGGAATTGAGAATTTCCTGACATGCGACGACGAGAGTAGTGTGACTGAGGAGGAGGCTGAGCTTAGCCCCGAGGAATATCCTGAGGAGACTGACGATGCGAACGAGCTGAGAAGTGGAGCTGAGACTTCTTCAAGATTGAAATTCTGGGCAACATTTCTTGCCTGCGAGGAAGAAGATCTCGAAGAATTATTAGAGGTAAGTATTCCTCCACCGATTGATTCCGATATAGAGCATGAATTCTACATTGAAAATCTTTTTGAAAATTCATGCATTGACGAGCTCGAGCATCTTTCTATAACTGAAAATATTTTTGGAAGTCTTTTCTCTGAGGATGTTGAACCAACCTGTTTTGAAAATGCTTTGATGGATGAGGAAGTGGCAATTGTGCCTTTTGAAAATTTATCTCCTCTTGCTTTTCCATGTGATGATTCATGTATTATAAAAGATTTACCTTGCATGCCCGCTTCCATCTGTGCATCTGTTAATGTTGGTCACCTCGGAAATTTTGATGTGATCCCTCCCCTGGTCGAGTCTTTATTTTCTGTTCAGTTATTTGAGTCTTTTAATTCTGTTGAGTCAGTTGAGTCTGTTTTTATTTTGTTTGAGTTTATTGAGTCTTTCTTTCCATATATCAAAAAAATCAAAAAAATAACAATTATGTCCGGCTGCCTACAAAAGTCGAAGAGCTTGCTTCTCTTAGCAGGCTTTGTTGATTCAAGGAAGAAGGGGCCGAAAAAGTACGAGAATTTCTACGTACCCTGACAGAGTGGAGGACACATCGAGCATAACGACGTTAAAAATGTGCGCTTCTTGGGAGGCAACCCATGAGTATTTTAAAATTCATGTCTTTACTTTTAGTTTTTATTTTCTTAGCTTAGCTTTTTCTTGCTTTCTTTTGTAGGAGTTTTGACCTAAGGATCGAGATAGTGGGTGAAGACCGCTGCTCCAACCCGCAACCGAACAAAATTCAGGGGAGGTTTTATGTTCCCTTTTATTTTGTGCGTTTTAACTGCTTAGTCTGAAGTGTGATACATAGAGGACTATGTATCCTTTTAGGTTGGGGGTGGAGTTGTCTGTTGGATGGATTTCTGTAGTTGTTGAGCTGTGGTGATTCTGAATTTGAAGTGTTTTTGTCTGCTGTTGCATGTTGTTAGATGAGGACAATCTAGGAAATGCTTTTAAATTCTTCGTAGTTACATATTTATAAAAGCATGAGATTGTATGTGTTAGTTGAGCATTTTTCAAAAAAATTTAAAAATTTTATGTTGCTCTTTTGCATCTATCGAGCACTTAGCAATCTATTCTTGGTTCTATAGGCTTAGAATAATCTTATGTAGCCTAAAGTCATGTTGTCACCCTGAAAGGCACCTCTAGGGAAGGCTTGATGCATGATAGGTTGTAATAGGTTAATCGAGATTATAGCGAAGCTATTGCCTAAGTAAAAAAAAAATAAGGAAAGTAAGCATGAAAATAAAAACTCTAGAGATGCTCCTCCTTCTTATAATCGCGACTAATAAGTGAGCATTAGTCCTTAAAAACGTGAAGCGAAATTAAGCTTGACGTGTTAGGCTCTCTTGGAGAAGCAAAAGAAAAGTAAAAAAAAAGTGGATCAAAGGAAATAAAGAGTACAAAGTACTCAAGAAAAAGAAAATGTTTAGGCCTTTTAATTTGTTACTCTTGATTGTTGAAAAGCCAATAGCCTGTTCTTATTTGCTAGAAGTAGGGGGAAAACGAGATGTAGAGTTGCATATGTTTTTTCCGAGTCTATAAGAGCTAGAATAGGTTGGCTAATCACACACGCACGTAGGGGAGTAGCAGTTTAATTTTTGAAATGTTCTCAGTTTATGCATGCAATTGATTGTTTTCTTTTCTTGTAAGTGTCTTGTTTTTTAAAGCATCGAGGTTAGAGTCGATGCATGCAATATCGGTCTTTAGAGGTAATTCAGAGTAGCCTTGCTCGAGGACTAGCAAGATTTAGGTTGGGGGTATTTTGATAGCACTCTAAAAGTGCTAATATTTAGCTCCTAAGTCTTGTAAATTAGAGAAATTATTTAGGCTTAATTGATCTATTTTGTATAATTTAATTGTTAAGGGGTAAATCGGGTATTTGCGTAAATTACGAGCTTAAATGAGAATTTTAGAACATATTATTAATTAGTCGTTTTGAGTGATTATGCTACATAAATTAGTTAATCTAATATTATCTCAAAATTGATTATTGGCTTAATGTTGCAAGGCGTGCTAAGTCAATGGGTGTGCCTAGGTTCAAATATTGGTTGATGCAAGATTTTCCTTCAATTTTATAAAAGTCAGCAGCCCTTGGTCAACGATCCGCAGCTCCACCCAGGCCCATGCGCGCGCGGCCCGCTCCATCTCCAGCGCCCACGGCCCAGTCACTCGCCGCGCCCAGCGTCCGACCCGCGCGGCTTCAGACGACCCTTGCGCGACCATTTTAGGCCCAGAATTGTTTTTTCCAGCTTTTTTAGCGTTCTAAACCCTAAAATCTGCCGCACTATTCATCTAGAGAGAGAGAGAAATTTGATATTTTCATTTAGCCTCGGGTTTGGTGAGTTTTTCACTAATTTCCAAAATTTTGGGGCAATTTTGGATCGATTTCCAACACGTTTGGCTAAGGTAAGTGCTCTAATTTGAGTTTAGGGATTATCTTGATGCTTAGTGAGGGTTTGTATGAATTTTTCAGCTTATAATTGTTTGATTTCTTGCATGCTCTTCCTTTATTTGCATCCCAATACCATGTGTGACTGATTAAGAGTGACGCCCGAGTCCTTATGCATGTTATACCGTTAAAGATTATGATGTATAATTGCCTCAATCGCCAAGTAACAAGGGTCTAAGCGTGGCTAATTAATTCGAGCGTAAGTGACAGTTGGGGATATGAATTAATTATTGTTTTCACGATAGACTTAAGGTAAAGGGAAAAATCGAATTAGTCTTAGGAGTAATTCGTCGCGATGCTACCCGTTACTGTTCTTTAATCAATTTAGGCTTGATCAACTTGGATTAATTAAAGAGCATGTTTAATTAGAATTTACGCCTCTAATTAATTCATTGGGATGTTTGTTATGGAGTGGTAGAGCACTTTTGGGGTACTCCAATTTCAAGCTGTCGAGGCTTGCCAAAATAACATTTATAATACCGCTACAACTACTAAGCTTTGCAGCTAGTGGTAACGGGTGTCGAACCACATGGAACCTAAATTATTTTCTCTTAACTAATTTCTATTTGCCTTAAAACTAAAACTCAAAAGCAAATAAAGGGGGAGTTAATTGAAACTAAACTAACGGGAAAATAAATGCGAAAAGTAAAGAGCGAAAACAATTAAATGTAACACGTGCTCCTAATTTGAGTGTCGGGGTTTATCTTGATGCGACTCGATTCATTGGGATTCAAATGTACTTAGCAAGAGCATAATTAAACACGTAATTTACTTGCACGAAACTACTAATAGAAGTAACCCAAATAATTAATTAGAAACGTGGAGTTCTAAGTGGACTGTTCTTTAGTTATTCTAAGATGATCAATCCTAAATTAAATGAAGAATAGAGACAAATGTTCGATTCTAATTAAACGTGGCAATGAATTAATAGGGGGCCAACGCCACCCATATTGATTAATTGACAGTAACGGGGGCACTACGACGGATGTTTAACCTGGACGCCAAAGCTAATATTCCGATTTATCTATTTCTTCAAGATAAGTTACAACCAAGATCAACAAGAAAGCCTATGTTACCTATGACTCAACTTATCTGTGTTACTTGGCGATTAAGAGAGGCACGGCATCATAATCTTTAACGATCAAACATGCGGGAAATCAAGGTCGTCTACTCCTATCAATCAAACATGCTTATGTGATATGCTTAGAAGAAATAAATTTGCCCAATCAGTCATGCTAAGTTTCAAAATTAAGGAACTAAAACCCTCATGAATCGCATCAAAATTCACCCCTAACCTCAAATTAGAGCACTTACCTTAGCTCCCCGTTGTGCAAATCAAGCAAAATTACTAATGTTGGAGCTTTATTGAAGAGATAATGGAAGAAATGTAGGTTTAGAGCTCCCACCCGAGCCTAACAATGGTGGAAAAAAAATTCGAAGAAGAAATGCGGCTAAAATCGGAGAAGAAAGACTTTAAAGTCGTCGGAGCGTCGAGACGCTAGGGCAGCGTCTCGACGCTGTGCCCTAAGTTGGCAGCGCGCGCGCATGGGGTAGCTTCGAGACGCTAGGACAGCGTCTCGACGCTGGGGCGCGTCAAAAATCTGGAAATCTTCGGGGCGGCGTCGAGACGCTGCCGCTCAACGCTTGCTCTCGGGTTTGTTGGCCAAATTTTGCCTTTCAATGGCAAATTTTGCCATTTCTTCAATTCTTCAAGCCCCTTCGCTCCCGATGCGTTCATGAAGCTCTAAAACGTCGCTTTTAGCCCCAAAACACGTCGTCGGACTCCTCGAGCTCTCTACCATGAATTTACCTACAAAGGGGGATTTTAATCAATATCGAGCATGGTTTTAGCTATAATTAGGGAGTAAATAATAGCTCTATTTTGGAGCTATCATGGAGACGAGCAAACGTTTCGCCTGCAGGAGATACAATGGCTAAGCATGATTAGAATCCCTATGATCTAAGCGCATCAAGAAAATCCCTATCCCTCGAATTAGGAGCACATGTTACATTTATTTTTCCGTTTTTTTATTTTTCGCTATTTAATTTTTCGTTAGTTTAATTTTCTGCTTAGTTTAGTTATCCCTTAACCTCCCCACTTTTTATCTCTTTATTTTATTGTTTTAATTAAAAACACAAATATAAATTAATTAAGAGAGAATAATTTAGGTTCCTTGCGGATCAACCCATTACCACTAGCTACAAGTTATCTTAGTAGTTTCGGTATTATAAATATTATTTTGGCGGGATTCGACACCCCGAAGCGTGAACGTACAAAAATTTCACTACCAGAATCGTAAGAACAAAACGCTAGCGTGAACATACAAGAAGTTGTTCCAAATATGAATTTTCCTATCATACTTTATTGTGATAATTCTGGTGTTGTGGCAAATTCCAAAGAACCAAGAAGTAATAAGCATGGAAAACACATTGAGCGGAAATATCATCTCATCAGGGAGATAGTGCATCGAGGAGACATGATCGTTATGCAGATCGCCTCAGAGCACAATATTGTTGATCCGTTTACAAAGTGCCACACGGCTAAAGTGTTCGAGGGGCACCTAGTGAGTCTAGGACTACGAGTTGTATAGTAGGACAGTGGGAGAAAAGCCATGGATGTATTTGATATTCCTGTTTTTCTCATCCAGCATGTAATACTCCACTGACGTTTTAGTCCAAGTCGGAGTTTGTTGGGTTTTATGTCCTAAAACTCGTGGTTTGTAAACTGAATGTATATTCTATTTTGCAATAAAGTTGTTATTCAGTTTTATTCGGTAAAGTTGTTATTGAATAAAGTGAATTGTGTTTACTTTTGACCTAACTCCAATAAACAAAGAACCCATGGCTATAGGTTGTATACTTGAACTTCATGTGTGATATGATTGTGGATCAAGTTCAAGTAATAGCCAGAACGGTCTATAGTATAGGGATAAGGTTGGGTACCTTATCCTAGGGACACTATTGGACGCGGCCCACTTTGTATAGTACAAACGATGTGATCCGAAATCGTTCATGTAGAGACATGTGAGTGGGGGCGTCCTATGCAATGAGTTTGCATAAGACTGAACCGCGAAACAAGTCGCTCTTTCTTTATAACTCCGTTTACTGTAAATATCGATTTTTTCATATGATGACCTAGGTAACTCGATATGAATCATGAGCACACTATGAACTCTTGTTTATTCGGGCTTATCCTTTGACTTGTATGGGTGAGAGTGGCCCGAGATCGCCGACTCAATAAGCCTACCATCTTGGGGATAAGACCGGGTAGGTAGCTGGGAACATAGTCCTGTGAGATGGAACTCACTCCTACTCGCCTTGAGGGATTAGTACAGAGGTTGTTCCCTTAAGTGTTGACTCCATGTCTTGAACTAGGGATCCCACCTTCTCATTGGCCCGGGAGGGACTTGGTATAGTGATGAGATCACATACCAATCGGTTTGGTGGTTGGACCACAAACCAATAGTTCATTAGAGTATCAGTGGAACTTAAGGAACAAGATGTAATTATGGGGGTAAAACGGTTATTTTGACCCAGCTATAATTACGAACAACCTGTGAAGGATCGACTTACTGATGATGGTTATATCAAGAGGACAGAAATATATCTACGGTGAGGAGAGTGCAACCCTTGGACTTTAGTGGAGTCTCTGGGGGTTAACGAATGTTGGTTAGCTTGGCTAAAGAGTTTGGCCAGTTAAACTCATATCGTTGGAGCTCATTATCTGTAGGACCTTTAGGTTATCCTGGGTCGCTCGGATTAAGCCGTGTAACAATATGAGAGAAAAAGAATTTAAATTTATTCAAATTCACTTTTGGAAGAATGATGGACATATTTAATTATGATTTAAATATGTGATCGGTCTAAAACATGAATAGGCATTCATGTGTGATGATTCGGTTTAAGAAACCGGAATTAGTCTTATTATTTAATTAATATTTGATATTGAATTAAATAATAATATTAATTAATTAAAATTTATTTTGTTTATTAAAATTAATTTTAAAATGACAAAATATTACAAGTGGGATTATCCAAGTCAAGTGGATTTATCCAAGTTGAGTGGATTTATCCAAGTTGTGAAGTGGATTGTGAATCACCAACAACATGCATAAACTCATCAATTTTGGAACACTTGGTTGAAGACTAATCCATCCAATTTGAGGTGTCATGCTAAGAAAAGAGTTTGTTGCATGTCAATTGCCTATAAATTGGATGAAGTTCAAATGGTTTGAGGTTGATGAATTTTTTATGAGCATGAAGAGTTCATGTTACTTGAGAAATTAGAAAGCTAAGTGTTAGATATTTCTCACAAAATCCTCATCACTTTCATCTTTCCATCTTCTTCTTCCAAACTTTTTCTTTCATAAAGGAGTCCCACCACTCCGCTGCTCGGCCCGAGGATAGCGGGACTACCGGGGTGGTTCTCGGAGAGTTCGAGAGAAGCTTTGAAGGGTTCGTGAAGAGATTCAAGCATCGGAATAGAAATCCTTAGAACTACAAGAGGTATGTGTTCTAATTCCTTTTATTTCAAAGCTTTGAGCATGTTTCTTATTTAGCTAAATTGATGAAATTAGAGTGTCATTGATCTGACTCGCTTCCGTTGCGCTACATGCGCTCCATCAGCTGGGGAAATCATTAATTTGCATTTCTTGTTTTGTCAAATGTAGGACACAACTTTGATATTTGAAATGAAACTCCATTGAGAGCTATTTGGTTGCCTTTTGCATTTCTTGTAAGACTTGCATGTTTTAGAACATTCTATTAGACTTGATCAATCTAATAGTGGAGTGTTTCGATTCAAGGTTAGGGACAAATTCTTCATCCTTGGATATTCGATCTAAAGGTATTTCTTTTCTTCTCTTTATCTTGGGGTGAAACTGAATGTACTAAGGGGTTTTAGTGTTTGTGATTCAACGGTTTGTATAACCAAGGGGTTCTTGATCCAATTCACTAGGGTTTCGTATCACCTTTTCTGTAAAAGGGATTGGTCTTTTCTTATGTAAAAGACAACAACTTTGATATTTGAATTGAAAACTCCATTGGAGCATTTCCATAGCCGATAGTTATTGTTACCTTTGCATTTCATGTTTGACTTGCATGTTTGAAAAACATTCTACTAGACTTGATCAATCTAATAGTGGAGTGTTTCGGTTCAAAGTTAGGGACAAGTTCCTCATCCTTGGATATTCGATCTTAAGGTATTTCTATTCTTCTCTTTATCTCGGGGTGAAACCGAATTGACTAAGGAGTTTTAGTGTTTGTGATTCAAGGGTTCATATAACCAAAGGGTTCTTGATCCAATTCACTAGGGATTCGTATTAGGACACCCTCACTTACATGAAACAATTCGGATCACATCGTTTTGTACAATACAAAGTGAGTCGCATCCATTTGTGTTACCAGGATAAGGTACCCAGCCTTATCGATATACTATAAACTGTTTTTGCTGTCTACTTGAACTTGATCCACATTCATGTCATACATGAAGCTCAAGTACTCATGTTATCGCCATGGGTGTTTGTTATTGGTACAGGTTAATGCAAACACAATTTCACTTTATTCAATAACACTTTATTGCAACATAGAATAATAACATTCAAACAGTTTACAAACTACGAGTTTTAGGACATAAAACCCAACAAACTCCCACTTGGACTAAAACGTTCGTGGTGTACATGTTGGTCGGGAAAACTGGAATATCATATATCCATAACTTCTCCCACTGTCCTATTGTACAACTCGCAGCCCTAGATTCACTAGGTGTCCCTCAAACACTTTAGTCGTGAGAGACTTAGTAAACGGATCAACAATGTTGTGCTCCGAGGCGATCTTTGTGACGATCACATCTCCTTGTTGCACTATTCCCGGATGAGGGGATACTTTCGCTCTATGTGCTTTCCGTGCTTATGACTTCGAGGTTCTCTAGAATTTACCACTGCACAGTTGTTATCACAATAAAAGGGTGATTGACAAGTTCATATTTGGAACAATTTCCAAATCTGTCAAGAACTTCCTAAGCCACACAACTTCTTTCGCTGCTTCAGAAGCCACGACGTACTCAGCTTCCATGGTGGAGTCAGCAGTACAACCTTGCTTTATACTCCTCCATACTATCGCTCCTACGTTAAGAGATAACACTGATCCTGATGTCGATTTCCTTGAATCTATATCAGTCTGAAAATCAGAGTCAGTGTATCCTGCAAGGATCAAATCCTTTGCGCCATACACGAGCACATATTCCCTCGTTCTCCTAAGATACTTGAGGATATGTTTAACGGCTGTCCAGTGATCGTATCCTAGATTGGACTGGTACCTACTGACAATTTCTACTGCATAGCATATGTCGGGTCGTGTGCATAACATGGCATACATCAGACTACCGACTACAGATGCATAGGGAATTCGCCTCATATCCTCAACCTCTTGAGATGTCTTAGGAGACTGTTCCTTAGATAAATGAATTCCATGCCTAAGCGGCAGCGAACCCTTCTTGGAATTCTGCATCGAATATCTTAACAACACTTTGTCAATATTAGATGCTTGAGACAACGCTAGCGTTTTGTTCTTCCGATTCCTTACGATCTGAATCCCTTGAACAAACTGAGCCTCTCCCAAATCTTTCATTTGGAATTTGGTCGTTAGCCATTTTTTAACCTCAGTAAGGAACCCTACACCATTCCCAACGAGTAGTATGTCGTCTACATATAAGACTAAGAAAGCTACAACAATATTGACTACTTTCTTGTAAACACAAGGTTCGTTAATATTTGGTTCCAAGCCATAAGATTTGATCGCAATATCAAATCTTATATTCCAGGATCTAGACGCTTGTTACAACCCATAAATGGATCGATTGAGGTTGCAAACCTTTTGCTCTTGACCCAGAACTATGAATCCCTCTGGTTGAGCCATATAGATACTCTCTTGAAGATTGTCATTCAGAAAGGCTGTCTTGACATCCATTTGCCAAATTTCATAATCATAAAATGTAGCAATCGACAAGAGTATTCTAAGCGACTTTAACATGGCAACAGAAGAAAAAGTTTCTTCATAGTCCACCTTTTCTCGCTGGGAATAACCATTTGCCACAAGTCGAGCCTTAAAAGTTTGCACCTTACTGGTTTGGTCTCGTTTCCTCTTGTAGATTCACTTGCAACCGATAAGCCTTTCACTATCTAGTTGGTCTACAAGATCCCAGACCGAATTGAAGTACATAGACTCCATTTCGAGATCCATGACTTTGAGTCACTGGTCCTTGTCTATATCATTCATTGCTTGTTTAAAGGTTAATGGATCCTCAACGCCATCATTAGGTATGAAGACTTGAGTTTCAGACAAGCTGATGTAGCAGTCGGGTTGTCTAACATCCCTCCCACTACGTCGAGGCATTCTCAACTTTTGAGATGGACCAGCCTGATCAACAACCTTTGTTGATGCATCTGTAGCTTTCCAGAAAAAGTTCGGACAAAACAATTTTTCTCGAAGATTGATGATCTTTCATGTGGTCTTCCTCTAAGAACGTGGCATTAGTCGATACTAGTACCTTGTCCTCATGAGGATCATAAATTAGACCACCTTTTGTTTCCTTGGGATAACCTACAAATAGGCATAATTTTGAATGATGTTCCAAATTTTTTGGATTGGGTACTAGCACGTATGCTAAACACCCCAAAATTCTGAAGTGACGTAAACTCCATTTACACCCTCTCCATAACTCATAAGGTGTTTAAGAAACACTCTTAGAGGGAACCATGTTCAAAATATATACAGCAGCCTCTACTGCATATCCCCCAAAATGAACTATACAACAGCCTCTACTGCATACATATCGTTCTGCTGCGGTGTTCCGGGTGCTGAGATTTAGGATACTATTCTATGTTTTATCATATAGTCCTGAAATCTTTCAATGAAGCTAATGAAATATTCATACCCTCCTCGTGCTTTGACATTCAATGGACCGCAGAGATCCGAATGCTCGATTTCTAGAGGTTCTTTGGACCTATGCACTTTTTCAGAAAAAGATCGTTTAGTCATTTTGCCCTCAAGACAAGACTCACATGGTGGTAAAGAGTTGTCCTCTAAATTATTTAGGAGACCACTCTTAACCAATCTCCCAATCCTATTGAGAGTAATGTGGCCTAGTCTCAAGTGTCAAAGATAGGTACTTGGAGAAAGCTTCTGCCTTTTAGTTTGAGTTTCAGCTATTTTAAACATCTCGGTGTTCAAAATAGCTTCAGGCTTTGTTGGTCTTAACACATACAAGTTGTTTTCAAGTTTCGCAGAACAAATTTGTACACCTCTTTTGCTAATGGCAGCTTCATTAAACTCAAAAGATACTTTTTACAAATTTTCCAGCAAACAAGATATAGAGACAAGATTCATTTTGAAGTTAGGAACCAATAGTACATTTTCAAGTAAATTGAAACTATCTCTAGACAAAAACTTTACAGTTCCCACTGCTTTAGCTGAGACAACCTCTCCAGTTCCAATTCTGAGAGTTATCTCACCTCGAGAAAGTAGCTGCTAGGAACTAGTTTCTTGAAAAGAAGAACAAATATGGTTAGTGGCTCCTGAATCAAGTATCCAGGTATGAGGATCATGTTCTACTAAGCATGTTTCGACAACAAGTAAATCATATTTACCTTGTCTTTCCTTCTCAGCCTTTTTCTCAGCAAGGTACTTCGGGCAATTCCGTTTCCAGTGTCCATCTACACCGCAATGGAAACATTTTCCTCTACGTAGACGTAGTTTTGCTCTTACTAGCAGCAGGTGCTTTACCCTTCCTTTTATCTTTCTTCTTTATTTGAATACCCTTATTCTTAATAGAAGAAAGTTCAGAATTATTCCACGAAGATGACCCCTTTTGGAATTTCCTAAAAGTGACAACGTTTGCCTCCTTCTCTTTTCCTTTAGAAGTGTGTAGGGACTGATAAGTCTGCAGCTCGTTGAGGAGAGAAGACAAATTGTACTCTATCTTGTTCATCACCATATTGGTTATGAACTGAAGGAAACTCTTCGGACGAGATTCCATAATAAAGGTAACTTGACTTTTCTCGTCAATAGAAGTTGCATTTACTTCTGCCACATTGAAATGGACCATCATGTTAAGGACATGCTCCCTAACAGAGGTTCCCTCCTTCATGTGAGAGTTGTAAACGAATTTTAGGGCTTTATGACGGACCGATGAGGACGGTTGTCCAAACATCGCCTGTAATGAAGACATGATTTCCTTAGCAGAAACCATAACCTCATACTTCTTAGCTACCACACCTGATATGCTAGCTAAGATATAAACTCGGGCTTTATCATTAGCTCTTGTCCATTTATCAAATGCGTCTCGAACAATTCGAGTTGCATTCGAGCTAGGAGGGGGAGGACAATCCTTTGTTAATACGAACCTGAGATCATCTAGAACGAGAATCGTATTCAGGTTCGATTTCCAGGTCCCATAGTTGTCGCCAGTTAACTTATCGGAAGCTAGTAAGTGAATAAAAGAGCTAGACATGCTGAAAAGAGAATGAAAACTATTAGTGAAAAGGTTTTTAACCTATTATACAACCAATCAAGAATTCTGCAAAATAATAATGTACCCAACAATTATTAATTTGCAACGATACTTCAGTGAGTTAGAATGGTTGTTACCGAGAGGCAGTCAAGCACACCTTCACTAAACCAAGACATTCTTGACTAAATGATAACACCGGAATAACTCATATTCCTATAGCACCTTAGTTATCGTTGTTTGGTCAAGATTTACTAACTCCTTAGCAAATCTCGTAAGTGTAACCCGCCACTTTTCAGAATTCAGAGGACGACCCCAACAGTTCAACCGAATGAAAATGTCAATGTTGGGAATGACCCTAAGTTTCTTTATCCATTTCTCGAGATTGAGTTGTTCCGACTCCTATGAAACAGCCCTCTGAATGGACGGTTCCTCTAAGAGCAACCAGCAGGCGGAACATAGGAATCTCTTTTTTTTATTTCACGATGTAAGCACATGCTTCAACTCTGATGTCGGTCTTGTCCTAGCGTGGCAAAGGTGAAGGTTTTGCCCCAGTGTTGCAAAAATGAAGACTTTGCCCCAGTGTTGCGAAGACGAGGCTTTTGCCCCAGTATTGCGAAGACGAGGGCTTTGCCCCAGTCTTGCAAAGATGAGATCCAATGTGGCAAAACCATAGGCTTTACCCTGATGTGGCAAAGGCGAAGCCTTTGCCCCAACTTATTGATTTACTGCGAGACCTTTCAGCGTCTTCAAGATGTAGCTTTTATTGCATCATCCTTGCGGGTTTTTATTTTTTATTTTTGAGACAGTGCAACCAGACTCTAATGTCACTCTAGCAGGCATTCCATATCATTTCTTTATCCACGCTCCTTGATATTGTGATGACGTTAACCCCGGGCAAAAACTCCTTTAAGACCTTGAGATAATTTCCTAAATTACTAACTATCCAGCTCTCAAAACCAACATCCTTAGTCCTGGAATCAAATTCTAATCGAGGAAAGAGATAGATTAAAGGATAGGGAGAAAGATAATGAATTTACAATAGATGAAGCTGGAATAAAGATGTATATGAGAAATTACAAGTTTTAATTATGAAGTAGTAAATCACAGGTGTTCAACACTATTTCATTACACTTGAAGCTCTCTTGGTAATTTTCGGTGGATAATTTTGAGAGGTTCGCCACATAATTGAGTGTGACATGCTTTGCAAAAGGCTTGGCGGCTAGATAAATGTAAAGATACACCGTATAAATGTAGATGGTGAAATTAACCAGATATTTTACGGTGGATCTACAAATTGAGTAGATTGCCTCAAAATTATGTGAGGCACGCAGGTACAAGTTTTACAGTGAGTAATTTTGACATGTCACTGCAAGATGAGTTTGCCCCAATGTAATAATTAAAACACTGCTCAGTGGGGTATGATGGTATGAATTTTAGCACATGAGGGATAATGAAAGGTCAAAATAACGCTCCTCTTGAAAATGGAGTTCAACTTAAAAATGCTTGAGAGGAGTATTTGAAAGGTCATAAAATGGTTGAGACTCGACAAATTTTTCAACAGAAGAGCAGTGAAAGCAACCGTTTTTCTTCCTTTCATTTTTTTTTTTTTTTTGCGAAGTATCACCATGATTTTGTCATTGACTCCGGCTAAGGTTTCAACCAATAAGAACGATCAAAAAAATCACAAGAATGATCAAGTAAACACACAAAAGACTTTTTATTTTGCTTTTTTTTTTTGTAAGAAGTGTTGAGATTTTTTTATTTCAAAATATGCCCGAGATGCAATTATTAGAAGACATAATTTTTGGATCCTATGACTTTATATGCAAAATGAGACGATGCATGAAATGGTTATCTCATGCGATTTTATGCAATTATAAACAAACGAAATCTTTGAAAGACTTGACATGCGAAATGCGATAATGCATGTATGAACGACATGATATAATGTAATGCCATTGATTTTGATTTTGATTTTTTGGCTTGTCATGCAAGATGACACAATATGATGCAACATATTTTTTTTTTTTTAAATGCTATAGATAACCATGCAAATGAGCTAATGAATGCATGATATTATGCAAATAATAAAAAACAAATTGAGATATTATGACTTGACATGCAAGATGAGCTAACGAAGGCACAATGTTATGCAAATGATTAATGATTTTTTAAATTGGGATGTTATGACTTGTCATGTAAGATGAGCTAACGAACGCGCAATGTTATGCAAATGATTAATGATTTTTGAAATTGGGATGTTATGACTTGTCATGCAAGATGAGCTCGAATGCACAATGTTATGCAAATGATTAATGATTTTTTTTTTTAAAATTGGGATGTTATGATTTTAATGTATTTTTCTTTGTTTTTTTGTGAATTTTTATGTATGCATTTTTTGAGATTCTATGTATGTCATGCGAAATGAAATAATGCATGCATGGACACCATTTTTTTTATGCATGGTGTTATGAATGATAATTCGATATGCGAAATGAGTTTATGATGCGTGGACATTGTTTTATGCATGTAATTTTTTTTTTAAGACTTGTCAAGCAGAGAAGATAATACAGGAATGAATGTTTTTATTACACGTGTACGTTCGAAATAACGCTATGCGATTGATGAATGATTTTTCTATGATTTTATGCATGAGAAGATGCATAAGTTTTTATGATGTTGTGTAATTGTAAAAATGAAATGAGTATTTTTTTTGGAATTTTATGATTTGTCATTCAAATGAGAAATTAATGCATGAACAATTTTTTTATAAAAATGATTTTTGACATGCGAGCTGAGATGATGCATGAATTCAGGTCATGCAATTGATGTTTTTATTACTTATGCATTGTGTGAATGATACTATGCAATTGATGAAATAATTTTTTGAAATGCAAAATGCATGGATTTTTATGATGTTGTGATTTTTTTATTTGAAGTTTTATGGCTTGCCATGCAAATGACCAAATGAATGCATGGACATTTTTTATAAAAATGGTTTTTGACATGCAAGATGAGATGATGCATGAATATACATTTTTTTATGATGCATGTGTGAAATGACATCATGCAATTGATGAAATGATTTTTGGCATGCAAAATGCAAGAATTGATATTTTTATTATATGTGCACGTGTGAAATGACTCCATGCAATATGAGATTATTTTTTACATGCAAAATGCATGAATTGATACTTTTATTACATGTGCACGTGTGACATGACACTGTGCAATTGAGATAATGCATGTTATGCATGAATTTTTATGTATGCATGATATTGTGCCAATGATGGATGAGAAATGAGTAATATTTTTTGAATGAACATTTTTATGGATACAAATGATTTTTTTAGATTTTTTGTATGTCACGCGAAATGAGATAATGACGCATGAATTTTTTTTTTTTATCCATGCAAATGATTTGTTTTTTTTTTTTAGATTTTTTTTTTTGTCATGCTACATGAGATAATGACGGGTGAACATTTTTCTATGCATGATGATATGCAATTAAAGAAAGGATTTTTTTTTTTTGGTGCAAGCTTTGTCAGGCATATGTCTCTAAACCCTAAATGTTCTTAGGGAGAGAACGAAATTTCCCCGACCGAAGGACTTTATTTAGACGATAACCCAATATGACTCGTGAAAAATGCATGATTCTTTACATTCTAAGGTGCCGAAACACAAATGTTTTTTTGTTTTGTTTTTTTTTTTAAAACCGACGTATGTTAAACAAATATTCACAAAAGGAAAACTTTCTAAAATTGGAAAAAACACGGAAAATGAACGAAGACTTTTCGTGCGTTATTACGGGGGCATTTTACATCCTCCCGTATGTCGACATTACTCGACTCTCCATTCTAAACCTAAATTGGAAAAAAAAATGAACGAAGACCTTTCATGTATCTTTACGGGGGCATTTTATATCCTCTCGAAGGTTGATAATACTCGACTCTCCATTCTAAATCTAAATGGAAAAAAATGATGAACGAAGACCTTTCATGTGCCTTTACGGGGGAATTTTATATCCTCCCGAAGGTTGGCAATACTCGACTCTCCATTCTAAATCTAAATGGGAAAAAAAAGATGAACGAAGACTTTTCATGTGCCTTTACAAAGGCATTTTATATCCTCCCGAAGGTTGACAATACTCGACTCTCCATTCTAAATCTAAATGAGAAAAAAAAAATGATGAACGAAGACCTTTCATGTGCCTTTACGGGGGCATTTTATATCCTCCTGAACGTCGACATTACTCGATTATTTGTTCTAAACCTAAGGGGTACGACTCGGTTGAAAAATAATTTTTTTGAAACCAAAATAAAAACACATATAATGAAAATGACACACACACAACTTGAAAACGTGAATGAAACACACAATATGATATAAGCACGAGAATCAAACATGCAACAAAGTATGAATATTCTAAAAAATTAAATTTTGGATAATTAACGGTTAACCCTAGGATGTATGAGTGTAATTTAGGTTCTAAACAATCCTAGAAGAAAACAGTCCCCGAGCTTTCCGACTGATTAAACAGTGCGGATAACTCGAGTGGAGAATTTCATGCGCCTGCACGGGAACCGAAGTTCCACGAAGGTCACACTACTCAATCTCTGATTCTAAACCTAAAGGGAGCCCGGGTAGGAGGCTCGTGATTGTGTGTGGAAAATGCTTGATCATGCGATAATAAGTAAATTATAATAAATAAAGCAAGCTAATTAAGACAACGCAAATCAATAAATAAATAAAAAACAAACAAGGACCAAAATGAAAAACCAGCTAAATGTAAGATAAAATGCAATGACCTTGACCCACTAAAAAATGTCCCCAGTGGAGTCGTCATGCTGTCGCAACGTTTTTTAGACGCGGAGCGGCCGACATCCTTCTGTTAAACAAGGATTTTTAAAATAAAAACCAACAGAGTCGCCACCAATATTTTTGGGTGTTATTGGTCACCTAAAAACGGTCTACGAAATCAAAAACAAGGTTCGGGGGTCGTTTGAGTGTAGGGAAGGTATTAGCACCCTACAACGTCCCGTTTAAAACGGTAGCCAAAAACAATTCATCCTAAAATATCCAACTAATTTCAAAGGTCCTTAATTTGAGAAAAAAATAAAAATAAGCAATAATTAAAAGTAAAATCAATGTCTCAACTAATCGTTCCTTAACTTAAAAATAAAGTAGGGACTTGATTTGTGAGCAAGATTACTTGTTAATTTTGTCATTAGTCGACTTAGTCCCATTGTCGGGATTACACCACAAAAATAAGAATTTTAAAATAATTTAAGAAAAACCTTTTATATTTCAAATCAAAACAATTTTGAAATTTAATTTAAGACTCAATTTGAAAATCAAATTCTTTTCGTTTGGTAATCAAAATAAATTTGAAATTCAATTTAAAACTCAATTTGAAAATCAAATTCAATCAAAATAAATTTGAAATTCAATTTAAAACTCAATTTGGAAATCAAATAAATACTTAAAAGAGGACAATTATGTAATTAGCGCATAATGACATTTTTAAAAGAATAGGAACGAATCCTCCAAATAGGGAAACCCCTATTTATCCCGAGATTAACAGTTTAAAACAACGAAACTTAATGACATCCTCAAGGTGGGAGGAACAATCCTCCACCTATCCCGGGAATAAAATAAAGAGACAAACTCATAAACAACCTCAAGGTGGGAGGAACAATCCTCCACCTATCCCGGGATTGGAATTTAAAAACTAATTAAACCAAACAAAAAAAATAACAATGAAAGTGCGCTTTAAAATTAAACGGCATGCATCAAAATTAAAAAGCAAAGTAAGAAAGATCAATCAGGAGGTATATATGACATAAACGAGGGAATATATGCATTCAACAGTGGGGTATGTATCATGCAAACAGTGGGGGTATATATGAACTAGGCCTACGATGGCAGTTTTGAACTGCCATCATAGCCATATGATGGCGGTTTTACAATCCGCCATATAAAGTGGTGTCATCGTATCCCTACGATGGCGGTTTAAAACCGCCATCGTATCCTTACCATGGCGGTTTAAACCGCCATGGTAAGGATACGATGGCGGTTTTCAACTGTCATGGTAAGGATACGATGGCAATTTTAAACTGCCATTGTAAATTGGTTTAATGACGGACTAACACGGCCATTGTAAGTACTTTTTTTGACGGGCGAAAGAAGTCATTGTTTTTTTTTTTTTTTTGCAACGGTATTTAATTTTATTTGAACTCATGACCTTTTAGTCAAGGGTACAACCTTATGCCAATTGAGCTATGCTCGGTTTGACAAAAAACTAGCATTTGATAAAGCTCGAAATCAAGATCACAAAATTGCAAGAAAGGTTCAAACCCACTAGACCACTTGAGATTTTTTTTTTTTTTTTTTTTTTGAAAAAAGTTATTGTTGGGCCTCTAGATGCAAACAATATAATGCCGTTTTGTTTCAGTGACGTTGCATAATTGACATTCTGCTAATTCGATGAATACAATGTTGGATGTGAAATAAAACTAGAATTCTGGTCAATTCATTCAATTTCATTCAAAATATTTCATATTTACATCCAAATTGCTACAAAAGCTATCATAGTTCTTGAAAAGAGTCTAAATACAAAGTAGAGTACCCAATATTTCATCTTTACATCCAAGATTGGCACAAAAGCTACAAAATACACTACTTTACCAAAATGCGAAGCTTGCAACATGATTTGTCTATTTTGTTCGTACTACGTCGAGTTCTTCTCGTGTAAATATCTTCTTACTATTAAACTGCACGAAAACAAAAGATAAATATTATGATTAAATGAAAAAATATAATGTATATTTCAAATTATAATAGTAAAGATGCATTACATACAATAGAGTTCAAAATAGTCCGTAAATTATGCAAAATTTCTCTCATAAACTCCAGCACATAGTACTCACATTCCACGCTACATTTTTGGCGAGGACACTATACAAAATATAGAAATAAATAAGAATATTTGAAATTGGTCAAACATATAATAAGAATTGATTATAATTCATTTATTTTACCTTCATGGTCATCCTCCAAGTAGTAGTATTATTCTTTCGTGGTATTCGAACGACGGTACTTTGAGCCATACAAACTCTCATTGCCTTAAATAAAGTTGAAAAACATGTAAAAGAAACGCATAATATTGAACAAACTTACATATTTACGATACGTTTTAGATCGTCTAACATAGTAGGATGTAGGGAGTCGAAAATATAAGTTGTATTCTCATGTACTTCCACAACGCACAATATCCAATGATTCTTATCAAAACCAACCATTTAATTATCATTATAAAACATGTATACACACAAGATCAACTTCATGATAATTCAACATATATGTTCTTAGTTTAGCAGGAATGGAATGGACAGCTTAAATAAATAGTGAAAATTCAAAGAAAAACCAAGTACTCGAAAGAATTTTCACAATTGAATATTAATATCCACCTCCAAATATTGTTAGGGATCTTTGTTATATATACAACAGAATCAAGCTTACCAGCCTATTACTCAGTAGCACCAAGGAGCATAAAAGTTAACAACCAAAATAGGATGTCTATAGAAGTGTAATTTGAATTTGAAATGAATCATAAGGTACAGTATATTCTTAAAGCGCATATATAGGTAATCATAGTCTAGCATTTTACATTACCATGTTAAGAGGACTGCAAGATGTTGACTTGGTTTTGCCATTGAACTACAAATATTGGAAAAACAGCATGTCCAGAATAACAGAAGTCATACAGACCAACATCAATGGGAAGGGTTGCAGGATTCAGTAACGACGTCGTCTCCTTCCCTTCGAAACCGACACCAACCACCAACCGAACCCAGAACAAGCATAGGACCATCAATATTGATGAGATAACTCCACCCGCTGAAGAAGCAGCAGAA
Organism: Herpetospermum pedunculosum; assembly: GCA_028017165.1. NCBI lineage: Eukaryota > Viridiplantae > Streptophyta > Magnoliopsida > Cucurbitales > Cucurbitaceae > Herpetospermum > Herpetospermum pedunculosum. The sequence continues at coordinate 39,323,271 of CM051522.1, forward strand.
TGGATAATGGTGCAAGTATGTTTATAACCATCTCTCTGTAAATTCTTGAATACCATAATGTAACATCACCATAAAGATCAAACGACATGATGATAGAACACTACTTGCCTATACACAAATTATTGTGCATCTCTTACTGACGTCTGATGTGGTGTATCTCAAGTAATCTATTTCTATTTGGATATTTAGTTAGAGAGAAAAATCTAGTCATTAAGTTTCTCCTAACAACATTATAATAAGTGAGTTTCATGGTAAATCTTAAACTAATCCAATTGAATGGATGAGAAAAAATAGTATATTTTTCCCAAATATTGGAGGGGTAGTGGAAGATGGTAGGGAGATCAGATAAAGTTAGTATATTTACTGATATTTTAGGGAGATTTAATAATTCTACATCATTTTATGTATGAGACAAAAATTACAAAATGTATTTTAAATTTGTATCTGTTCACACGAGATTTCGAACGACGGATGGAAATTCGACGGAAGATGGAGATTCGAACACGTGTAAATGAAATTTGAATTTGAATTTGTATTGTATATATCAGTGCGTAGTGGATTACAATCTCTAATATTTGATCCTCTGATTCTTTCTCTCTCAAAATGTAAATGTGTTTCGCGGGCTTCGCAGCTTGTTCTCGATGTTGGATTTGTTTCGAGGGCTTCGCAGCTTGTTCTCGATGTTGGATTTGTATCGAGGGCTTCGCAGTTTGTTCTCAATGTTGGATTTGTATCGAGGGCTTCGCAGCTTGTTCTCGATGTTGGATTTGTATCGAGGGCTTTGCAGCTTGTTCTCGATGTTGGATTTGTATCGAGGGCTTCACAGCTTGTTCTCGATGTTGGATTTGTTTCGAGGGCTTTGCAGCTTGTTCTCGATGTTGAATTTGGATCGAGGGCTTCGCAGCTTGTTCTCGATGTTGAATTTGGATCGAGGGCTTCGCAGCTTGTTCTCGATGTTGAATTTGGATCGAGGGCTTCGCAGCTTGTTCTCGATGTTGAATTTGGATCGAGGGCTTCGCAGCTTGTTCTCGATGTTGAAGGGTTGTTCAGTCTTCCAAGGTTTCAGGGAGTCTTCGTTGCTTGGGAATTCTCTCTAAGCTCTTAGGAGTAGAAATTTTCTGAACCTTGCAAATGAAAATGAGCTCTCTATTTATAGAGCTCTCATGGGCCTGGTGGGCTTGAGCCTGGATCCAATGGGCTTGGGCTTTGGGCCCAATGGGCTTGAGTTTAAACCCAATGGGCTTTTAAATCTTGGGCCCAATAAGTTTGATCTTTGGGCCAAATTGTCTTTTGCATATCTCTCTGGCCCGATTCGATTTCGAGCCCAATTGCAGTTTGACCGAATTTGCTCGGTCAAGTCTATCTGATCCCCGGTCGTGATGGAGACACGTGGCGACCGCTGATTGGCCGAAATTTCTCGGTCAACAAATGCCCCCTTTTTCGAGAGTTATGCACAAGTATGTGTGGGTGAGTCTCGGAAAAGTTAAATAGATAAATCGAAACATAGGACACCCCTAATTTCGACTCCGCTTAGACGCATCAATTTTATCGAAATATGAGGTTTGATTCATAAATCAATTATTTTAATTGACGCCTTTTTCCATGTCAATCGATCAAAAATATGAATTTGGCTCGTAGTTTTGATCTTTCTTATCTGACAGAAATTTGATTTAAATTTTGGTAGATTCTTCTGTTCTACCCTCGTTTATCTTGGGATGTAGAGTAAGGACTTGTGTCTGCCCAATTGAATTTTGAATAGGGTTTGACTTTGAACTTTTTACTTCAATTTCAAAGTGGGATAAAATTTGGAGTATACCCAAGCCCCCAATTTCGATTTGAGACTTGGATTTAGATAAATTTTGACTCTAAATCATGCTTGGAAATAAAATTTGGAATATGCCCAAAATTTTATTTTTTAGGAAAATTTTGGATTTTCTTGAAGTTTGGCTTGAATTCGGAGTAGGAGTGTTGAAAATTTTATTTTGGCATATTTGATTTGAGACTCGGATTTAGATAACTTTTGACTCTAAATCATGCTTGAAAATAAAATTTGGAATATGCCCCAAATTTTAATTTTAGGAAAATTTTGGATTTTGCTCCAAATTTAGCTTGAATGAAAATTTGACTTGGTATAATTTTTGGATTCCAATCAATTTTGACATGAAGTTCGAAAATTTGAACTTAAGGTCATGATTATGGAAGGAAATTTAGAACCCACCTAAATTTCAAGTTGAATGAAGTATTACAATCTAAAGATAAATGATAACAATAAATCTTGTTTGGCAAAGTGGAACATGTAGAACCTTTGTTTCCTTTGGTCTTGGGAGCTAGAATGCAGCGCCACGCAGCAGCGGGAGCTAGAATGCAGCGCCACGCAGCAGCGGGAGCTAAGATGCATCGCCACGCAGCAGAGGGAGCTAAGATGCAGCGCCACGCAGCCGTGGGAGCTAAGATGCAGCGCCACGCAGCCGCGGGAGCTAAGATGCAGCGCCACGCAGCAGCAGCGAACTTCGAGCAGCAGCGAACTTGGAGCTAAGATGCAGCGCCACGCAGCAGCAGCGAACTTGGAGCTAAGATGCAGCGCCACGCAGCAGCAGCGAACTTGGAGCTAAGATGCAGCAGCGAACTTGGAGCTAAGATGCAGCAGCGAACTTGGAGCTAAGATGCAGCGCCACGCAGCAGCAGCGAACTTGGAGCTAAGATGCAGCAGCGAACTTGGAGCTAAGATGCAGCAGCGAACTTGGAGCTAAGATGCAGCGCCACGCAGCAGCAGCGAACTTGGAGCTAAGATGCAGCGCCACGCAGCAGCAGCGAACTTGGAGCTAAGATGCTGGAGCTAGAATGCAGCGCCACGCAGCAGCGGGAGCTAGAATGCAGCGCCACGCAGCAGCGGGAGCTAGAATGCAGCGCCACGCAGCAGCGGGAGCTAGAATGCAGCGCCACGCAGCCGCGGGAGCTAAGATGCAGCGCCACGCAGCAGCAGCGAACTTGGAGCAGCAGCGAACTTGGAGCAGCAGCGAACTTGGAGCTAAGATGCAGCGCCACGCAGCAGCAGCGAACTTGGAGCTAAGATGCAGCGCCACGCAGCAGCAGCGAACTTGGAGCTAAGATGCAGCGCCACGCAGCAGCGGGAGCTAAGATGCTGGAGCTAAGATGCAGCGCCACGCAGCAGCAGCGAACTTGGAGCTAAGATGCAGCGCCACGCAGCAGCAGCGAACTTGGAGCTAAGATGCAGCGCCACGCAGCAGCAGCGAACTTGGAGCTAAGATGCAGCGCCACGCAGCAGCAGCGAACTTGGAGCTAAGATAACCAGCGAACTTGGAGCTAAGATGCAGCGCCACGCAGCAGAAGCGAACTTGGAGCTAAGATGCAGCGCCACGCAGCAGCAGCGAACTTGGAGCTAAGATGCAGCGCCACGCAGCAGCAGCGAACTTGGAGCTAAGATGCAGCGCCACGCAGCAGCAGCGAACTTGGAGCTAGAATGCAGTGCCACGCAGCAGCGGGAGCTAAGATGCAGCGCCACGCAGCAGTGGGAGCTAGAATGCAGCGCCACGCAGCAGCGGGAGCTAGAATGCAGCGCCACGCAGCAGCGGGAGCTAAGATGCATCGCCACGCAGTAGAGGGAGCTAAGATGCAGCGCCACGCAGCAGCGGGAGCTAGAATGCAGCGCCACGCAGCAGCGGGAGCTAGAATGCAGCGCCACGCAGCAGCGGGAGCTAAGATGCAGCGCCACGCAGCCGTGGGAGCTAAGATGCAGCGCCACGCAGCCGCGGGAGCTAAGATGCAGCGCCACGCAGCAGCAGCGAACTTGGAGCTAAGATGCAGCGCCACGCAGCAGCAGCGAACTTGGAGCTAAGATGCAGCGCCACGCAGCAGCAGCGAACTTGGAGCTAAGATGCAGCAGCGAACTTGGAGCTAAGATGCAGCGCCACGCAGCAGCAGCGAACTTGGAGCTAAGATGCTGGAGCTAAGATGCAGCGCCACGCAGCAGCGGAAGCTAGAATGCAGTGCCACGCAGCAGCGGGAGCTAAGATGCAGCGCCACGCAGCAGCGGGAGCTAGAATGCAGCGCCACGCAGCAGCGGGAGCTAGAATGCAGCGCCACGCAGCAGCGGGAGCTAGAATGCAGCGCCACGCAGCAGCGGGAGCTAGAATGCAGCGCCACGCAGCCGCGGGAGCTAAGATGCAGCGCCACGCAGCAGCAGCGAACTTGGAGCAGCAGCGAACTTGGAGCTAAGATGCAGCGCCACGCAGCAGCAGCGAACTTGGAGCAGCAGCGAACTTGGAGCTAAGATGCAGCGCCACGCAGCAGCAGCGAACTTGGAGCTAAGATGCAGCGCCACGCAGCAGCAGCGAACTTGGAGCTAAGATGCAGCGCCACGCAGCAGCAGCGAACTTGGAGCTAAGATGCTGGAGCTAAGATGCAGCGCCACGCAGCAGCAGCGAACTTGGAGCTAAGATGCAGCGCCACGCAGCAGCAGCGAACTTGGAGCTAAGATGCAGCGCCACGCAGCAGCAGCGAACTTGGAGCTAAGATGCAGCGCCACGCAGCAGCGAACTTGGAGCTAAGATGCAGCGCCACGCAGCAGCGGGAGCTAAGATGGAGCTAAGATGCAGCGCCACGCAGCAGCGAACTTGGAGCTAAGATGCAGCGCCACGCAGCAGCGAACTTGGAGCTAAGATGCAGCGCCACGCAGCAGCGAACTTGGAGCTAAGATGCAGCGCCACGCAGCAGCGAACTTGGAGCTAAGATCTAGCGCCACGCAGCAGCAGCGAACTTGGAGCAGCAGCGAACTTGGAGCTAAGATGCAGCACCACGCAGCAGCAGCGAACTTGGAGCTAAGATGCAGCGCCACGCAGCAGCAGCGAACTTGGAGCTAAGATGCAGCGCCACGCAGCAGCAGCGAACTTGGAGCTAAGATGCAGCGCCACGCAGCAGCAGCAAACTTGGAGCTAAGATGCAGCGCCACGCAGCAGCAGCGAACTTTGAGCTAAGATGCAGCGCCACGCAGCAGCAGCGAACTTGGAGCTAATATGCAGCGCCACGCAGCAGCAGCGAACTTGGAGCTAAGATGCAGCGCCACGCAGCAGCAGCGAACTTGGAGCTAAGATGCAGCGCCACGCAGCAGCAGCGAACTTGGAGCTAAGATGTAGCGCCACGCAGCGAACTTGGAGCTAAGATGCAGCGCCACGCAGCAGCAGCGAACTTGGAGCTAAGATGCAGCGCCACGCAGCAGCAGCGAACTTGGAGCTAAGATGCAGCGCCACGCAGCAGCAGCGAACTTGGAGCTAAGATGCGCTAACTTGGAGCTAAGATGCAGCGCCACGCAGCAGCAGCGAACTTGGAGCTAAGATGCAGCGCCACGCAGCAGCAGCGAACTTGGAGATAAGATGCAGCAGCGAACTTGGAGCTAAGATGCAGCGCCACGCAGCAGCAGCGAACTTGGAGCTAAGATGCAGCGCCACGCAGCAGCAGCGAACTTGGAGCTAAGATGCGCTAACTTGGAGCTAAGATGCAGCGCCACGCAGCAGCAGCGAACTTGGAGCTAAGATGCAGCGCCACGCAGCAGCAGCGAACTTGGAGCTTAAGATGCAGCGCCACGCAGCAGCAGCGAACTTGGAGCTTAAGATGCAGCGCTTAAGATGCAGCGCCACGCAGCAGCAGCGAACTTGGAGCTAAGATGCAGCGCCACGCAGCAGCAGCGAACTTGGAGCTTAAGATGCAGCGCCACGCAGCAGCAGCGAACTTGGAGCTTAAGATGCAGCGCCACGCAGCAGCAGCGAACTTGGAGCTTAAGATGCAGCGCTTAAGATGCAGCGCCACGCAGCAGCAGCGAACTTGGAGCACTTGGAGCTTAAGATGCAGCGCCACGCAGCAGCAGCGAACTTGGAGCTAAGATGCAGCGCCACGCAGCAGCAGCGAACTTGGAGCTAAGATGCAGCGCCACGCAGCAGCAGCGAACTTGGAGCTAAGATTCAGCGCCACGCAGCAGCAGCGAACTTGGAGCTTAAGATGCAGCGCCACGCAGCAGCAGCGAACTTGGAGCTTAAGATGCAGCGCTTAAGATGCAGCGCCACGCAGCAGCAGCGAACTTGGAGCTAAGATGCAGCGCCACGCAGCAGCAGCGAACTTGGAGCTAAGATGCAGCGCCACGCAGCAGCAGCGAACTTGGAGCTAAGATGCAGCGCCACGCAGCAGCAGCGAACTTGGAGCTTAAGATGCAGCGCCACGCAGCAGCAGCGAACTTGGAGCTTAAGATGCAGCGCTTAAGATGCAGCGCCACGCAGCACCAGCGAACTTGGAGCTTAAGATGCAGCGCTTTGGAGCTTAAGATGCAGCGCCACGCAGCAGCAGCGAACTTGGAGCTTAAGATGCAGCGCTTAAGATGCAGCGCCACGCAGCAACAGCGAACTTGGAGCACTTGGAGCTTAAGATGCAGCGCCACGCAGCAGCGAACTTGGAACTAAGATGCAGCGCCACGCAGCAGCAGCGAACTTGGAGCTTAAGATGCAGCGCCACGCAGCAGCAGCGAACTTGGAGCTTAAGATGCAGCGCCACGCAGCAGCAGCGAACTTGGAGCTTAAGATGCAGCGCCACGCAGCAGCAGCGAACTTGGAGCTTAAGATGCAGCACCACGCAGCAGCATCGAACTTGGAGCTTAAGATGCAGCGCCACGCAGCAGCAGCGAACTTGGAGCCAGCAGCAGCGAACTTGGAGCTTAAGATGCAGCGCCACGAAGCAGCAGCGAACTTGGAGCCAGCAGCAGCGAACTTGGAGCTTAAGCGCAGCAGCAGCGAACTTGGAGCTTAAGATGCAGCGCCACGCAGCAGCAGCGAACTTGGAGCTTAAGATGCAGCGCCACGCAGCAGCAACGAACTTGGAGCTAAGATGCAGCGCCACGCAGCAGCAGCGAACTTGGAGCTTAAGATGCAGCGCCACGCAGCAGCAGCGAACTTGGAGCTTAAGATGCAGCGCCACGCAGCAACAGCGAACTTGGAGCTTAAGATGCAGCGCCACGCAGCAGCAGCGAACTTGGAGCTTAAGATGCAACGCCACGCAGCAGCAGCGAACTTGGAGCTTAAGATGCAGCGCCACGCAGCAGCAGCGAACTTGGAGCTTAAGATGCAGCGCCACGCAGCAGCAGCGAACTTGGAGCCAGCAGCAGCGAACTTGGAGCTTAAGATGCAGCGCCACGCAGCAGCAGCGAACTTGGAGCTTAAGAGCAGCAGCAGCGAACTTGGAGCTTAAGATGCAGCGCCACGCAGCAGCAGCGAACTTGGAGCTAAGATGCAGCGCCACGCAGCAGCAGCGAACTTGGAGCTTAAGATGCAGCGCCACGCAGCAGCAGCGAACTTGGAGCTTAAGATGCAGCGCCACGCAGCAGCAGCGAACTTGGAGCTTAAGATGCAGCGCCACGCAGCAGCAGCGAACTTGGCGCTGCATGCGAACTTGGAGCTTAAGATGCAGCGAACTTGGAGCTTAAGATGCAGCGCCACGCAGCAGCAGCGAACTTGGAGCTTAAGATGCAGCGCCACGCAGCAGCAGCGAACTTGAAGCTTAAGATGCAGCGAACTTGGAGCTTAAGATGCAGCGCCACGCAGCAGCAGCGAACTTGGAGCTTAAGATGCAGCGAACTTGGAGCTTAAGATGCTGCGAACTTGGAGCTTAAGATGCTGCGCCACGCAGCAGCAGCGAACTTGAAGCTTAAGATGCTGCGCCACGCAGCAGCAGCGAACTTGGAGCTTAAGATGCTGCGCCACTGTTGCGTGCTCAATGTGTTAAAATAATTAGGCAATCAGAGAGATAGAGCACTCAGAACATGCAAGCATACATGATCTTATAGCAAGTAGTAAGTATATTTCATTCGTTTTCCCACAGAGATTTATTTTTAGCTATTCGCGAAGTGTATTTGTTAAGAAAGAAGGGGTGGATTTGATGGGGTAAAATTGGTTTTTAATTGTCTAATTCTTGCTGAATGTGTAAAGGGTAGCAACATAAACAAGAACAAGTCAAAGCTAAACTCAAATGAAAAGAGACGAGACTAATAAATGAAAGCAAAGACAGCTAGACAGAATGGTAACTTAAGCAGAATTGCGGAGACAGCAATTTTACCGCAATTATAATATCAGCGAAAGTGTGCAAAGTGATGGATTAAGGGCTACTAACGACTATCCTATAGGCTTTTTCTCACGATTCTCAAACAGTGGATCAACTCTCTATGCATCAAACTATCTCAATCTCATGTATCGTCCGATTCCATGCATTAGATTCTTTAGTTTACTCAAATCAAAGTAAGGTCTTAAGCATCTTGTTAAAGCAAAAAGATATGGTTTGTACTAGGGAAACGCCTATTCCTAGGCCGTTTCCTGGCTACCTTGAAAGGCTAGCATGATGGTATGACTCTGAACTCTTACTCCTTCCAGAGGTTAGGAGTTCTTTGGACAAAATGGATGGCCAATCGAAATTACCCGTGGGATGAAGCTTACATACAATCAATGCTTCGAGAGCTATCCTACATGCTTGATTCACGTTTTTTAGCCTATAGTGTTGTCATTAGCGAGCCCCCAAGTGATTTAGCTACTCATGGATGTAAACAGAACAGAAGGACGAGAAGAAGTAGACATGCTTAGAAGGAATTTAAAGACAAAACAGTAAGGGAAGCAGTAGAATGTAAAGGCAAGAAACTGTGAAATGAAGAATTGAGATTTGATTACTTGATTGTTTGATTGACAAATGGAAGCTTTAAAACAAATAACAGAAAGACAGAACACAACGAAATAGTCTAATCTAGTTACTAGAAAAGAAACAACAACAAGACAGAGTTGGAAAATTGAAATGAAGAGCAGAAAACAGTAAACAAGCTCGAATGTCTCGTTGCAGCCGCCTCGAATGAAGGATGAGAAAGGTCAGCCTTGCTTGGATGAATCCAATCGGGAGAGAAGAAGAATCTCCTCTCCTTCCTATCAGATTATCGATTCCAACAGCTGAGCTTCGCAAACCAGCAGACGGCAAAGGAAAACAGGAGAAAAGATGGACTGCGAGAAGACTTCTACGCTTTCGGATGATGCTTGAACCCTCGACTTTGACCCCTATTTATAGTAGTCTGCAGACGTCTTTGGGCCAAGAAGAACCATCAATCTTCAACGTCGTACTTCAGAATGGATGGAGGAGAAAGAACGAATCCCTGAAATAACGGAAATTAACAGAAAAAGATCAGTCAACATACGGTTTTCACTTGAAACATTGCGGCCTCAGCAATTTTTCCGCAATGCTTGTTTTTCATTCTTTTCCTTCGGTTTTCAACCCTTTTCTTTCCTATTGTACATAAGTCCTAATTTAGCTACCTTCTTCTAGGTCTCATATTTAAGCATAGGTTTAGGCTAAATGCTATAAAAAACACCTAAGAGTGAACATCTTTCTAGGCTAATTAAGTCCTAAAAAGGTCACTTTTGGAGACGTAACACACCCCCAAACTTAAGGTTTTGCTTGTCCTCGAGCAATCTAAGGACTTTCCTAGGCTGCTGTTACTTCTTCTTTAACCACTTACTGACTCCCCTATATTCTTATCTATAGCAGTGCTGTCATGTAACACACTCCTAAGTTTAAAACTACCCTCTTATCTAGCTTCTTCTGACTTCGCCTGCCTAGTACTTCTGCTGTTGTTTCCTTACTTACTACAACTGATCAATTTGCTTTTGTCATATCATGCCACTATCCCTAAGGTTTCAAATTCTACCTAGCTTTATCTCAGACTCAGTACATGCTTCTAGCTTGATTTTTAAATTGTCTAGGATTCCTTAGAGTCATGCCAGTCTTAGTATTAACGGTGACAGTAGTACTTTTAGAGAGCAACCTAAACCCTGGCATCACTACATTGGATATACATTCATCTCCCTAAACAACCCTACAAGTTACAACTTTGTGCCTAGCTAATTTGAGGATCAGAGTTCTTTTTATTCAGGACATCTAAGCCACAAAGTTGCAACTCCTAGGTGTACATTCTTCTTCCCTACTTCTTTCTTTCTTACTTTGGTGGAGCCTCTCCTTTGGTTGCCTTTTGATGCAACGCCACTTGTGGGTTACACACTTGGCACTGATTACTCAGCAACCTAAGAGAGACTCCCCCCTTTATTCTTTTTTTCATTTTCTTTATTATTTTTTTTTTTTTAAAGGAGAAGAAGAATGCTTATGCTTTAAGGGAGAGAGGAATGTTCCTAGGCCTAGGGTGGCCTCCCCCAAACTTCAACTACTCATTGTCCCCAATGAGTGTCTGCGGTGGCACACCCCCAAACTTGTCCTAGAAGCATCTAGTCTAAGGTAAAACAAAGAGAATCTAAAGCCCTAGGCATAGACAGAACACTCTAAAAGAAAATATCACAGTAGCAGAAAACTGAAAAAAACAGACAGGCAAGGACTTACGGCTATGCATGCTGAGCTTTTTAGAGGTTAATTGAAACTATCAAAGGGTGTCCTATGACACTCATCCAGCATGCTTTTAGATAAGCTATATAAGGTAGTCATGATAGCAACAAAATACAGAATTTAAACAGATCACATCCTAGCTAAACAGACAGTCCAAAACATGCTTTCAGTAATAAAAATTGCGGGTACCGCAATTATTTCGCAATCAAGTCAGGGTAGATATAACAGTGATTAAGGCCCCTAAGCATGCTTTTTCCAGTCATTCAAGCTCAACAAAATTAAACCTAAACTATCCTACCTAATCAGCTAGCATCAGGCTATACTAAGCAAATTTAAAAACATAAAACTAAGCAACTAAAACAGATCAAAATTGTACTAAAAACAACATAATTCACATGGTCTATCAGAAAGCAGATTTTGTTTTTTTCTCTAAGGGAACAGCAATACTCCCTTCAGTGCAATTCAAACCAGCACTCAAATGTCTTCATCCTCATCAGGTTGTCGTGGTCGTGGAGGCACCCATGGAGTCAGGAGATTTGTGGGGAAGTCAGGGAAGATGCACCCAAGTTGGTCTGCAACTTCCTTGTCTCGTGCCTGCGCGTAAGTGGCCCATTGAGCCATCCTCCTTTGCATATCCATCAGGCAAGCCATGGATATTGACTGATCAGCAGCCAACCTATCCAGCTCGAATTCCATGTTCCCCTTCCTCTTCAGCCTTAAACCAGCAGGCAGCTCCAAGTGGCCCGTGTAAGCCATCTGCTGCTCCATTCGCTCGATGGGAACTCCTGCAAGCAAACATAGTTTAGTTATGGTATTAGGGAAAAACAATGGACCCTTACCCTTCTTGGCGCACTCAGCAATGGCGGCAGCAATGACTTCTCCCACGTTGATCGTGAGACCTCTCATTATCGCATATACCAGCAACGATCTGCTCTGGTTGATGGTGGTCTCATGAGTCACGGGGGACAGCTTCCTTCTCACGAAAGAAAACCAAACAGCCGCCTTGGCTGTGAGGTTGGCACTCATGAGAGTGTGCCTCCCATTGCGTGACACGGTCCAGGAGGCTTCAGGCTGGCCAATGGTCCGAATGGCCTCTTCCAGGACTGCCTCAGTAGGCTCATCAACAATCCTTGCATAATCTGTATGTCTTTGGCCCTTGAGACCATAGGCTTCGTTGATGGCCTTTGCTGAGAAGTCTACTTCTACTCCCCTAACCACAGACAGCCCCTCCTCAGAGTTTCGCAGGTTGGCGTAGAAGTCGTATACCATACTCGTGTAAGCCGGATTGGGTGGCCTGCACAACTCCTCCCAGCTGTGATTCACAATGCCTGCGCGCAAGAATTGCGGCAGGTCAGCAGGTCTGTCGAGGAAGCCTTTCTCGTGCAGCAACTCCCTCTTCCTCAGCTCAATGCCTCTAGACTCAGCGTCAGAGGACACATACCTCACTGACTGAGGTTCATCTTCAGGGTAAAGCTTGGCCTTCCCTTTGTCTGCTGGTTTGGCTGATTCTGCAGCCTCAACCTTGAGTCTCTTGAGCGATGGCTCAGTGCTCTCCTTTTCTGATGAAGGCGCTCTCTTGGCCTTCTTCTTTTTCAGCTTCTTGGATCGCTTGGCCTTGAGAATCTTGGCCTTCTTCTTCTTCTTGAGCTTTGCCTCAATGGTGATCTGCTGGAGGCACGCCCCCAATGTCTCTTCCATCGAGTCATCCTTCTGCGCAGGACTCTCAGGATTGGCTTCCCTCAACGGAGAGAAAACCTCTTCTTCCTCACCTTCCCCACTGCCCTGCGTTGATTCTTGGTACTCCCCATATGGGAATTCAGGGTCAGGCCGTGGGGAAGTGTGCGACGGCGTGGTTCTTTGCTCTGCTGTAGGCGTCTGTGCAGAACTCTGTGGTGAAGATGGCTGCTCAGGGCTCTGCGCTGGTGGCGATGAGGAGAGCTCAGGGCTGTGCACCGATGGGGCTGGTGAAAGGCTGCGCTCTGCTGACTCGTGAGATGGCTGGCCCAATTCTTGACTCTCCACAGAGGGAGTCTTTTCCTTGATTTCTTCCTCGGCCACCGCCATACTCCATCGTCGCTTCTTGGGTGCGCCTGCTGGTTCAGAAGGTCCAGCAGGGATCTCCGTGACGACCTTCCACTTCTTCTTGCGAATCGGTAGTTTGGGAAGGCGTTCAGTTCGTGCGGCGTCAGCCTCAGCCAAGGCAAGCAGTGCTTCCCTCGCAGCCGTTTCAGCTTCATCAGCCCTTTTCTTGGACGCAGATCGTTCGGCCCTTGTTAGCACCATTGTTGAATCTTGGAGGTTTGGAGAGAGGAATCACAGATGAAGAGAATCGCAGTTTTCTTAGAGTTCAGAGAATGGGAGAGTCGTACAGATCCAGCGCCTTCTAACGGATATAAAGACAACGGATAAATCCCAACGGCTATATTTTTGCGGATCCCGCAAATCCAACGCAATTTTAGGGACCGTTGGAGATTTTTTTTCATCTAAATGTCAATCTTTGCTCATCCGTATCTTTTATTTGGCTCAACATTTTCTTGATTTTTAAAGCTGGATTTACTCTCCTTGATTCCCTCTATTGATTCCCTGCAAAAAGAAATAAAATCAACATCCAATTCGTAATTAAAATCATACAACAAAACACACAAACGATAACCGGAAAAACGCAAAAAAAATAAACTAAGGCATGAGCCTTATGTCGACGAGCACAGCAATCACTCGTCCTCTCTCGTTCTCGTTGTCACGCTTCAGTCAAGAGGAAGGCCGAGAGAGTCTTCACATCTCCTTCCTCATAGTAGTGCTTCAACCTTGCACCATTAACCATGAATGGTTGGCCTTGCTGCAAGTTCTTTATCTCTATGGCACCATGAACAAACACATTAGTAATCACAAATGGACCTGACCACCTAGACTTAAGTTTCCCTGGAAATAGTTTCAACCGTGAGTTAAACAACAAGACAAGCTGACCCTTCTTAAAGTCCTTGATCCTAAGTCTACTATCATGCCAAATCTTGGTCTTTTCCTTATACATTTTGGCATTTTCATAAGACATTTGTCTAAGCTCATCAAGCTCATGTAATTGCAAAGACCGCAACGTTCCCGCATCGGTCACGCAATAATTCAACTCTTTTAGTGCCCAAAATGCCTTAATTTCTAACTCAAATGGAAGATGACAAGCTTTACCATATACAAGTCTGTAAGGAGACATACCTAGGGGTGTCTTATATGCAGTTCTATACGCCCAAAGTGCATCCTCGAGTTTAAATGACCAGTCCTTTCTATTAGGTTTGACCACTTTTTCTAGGATGTTCTTAATCTCCCTATTTGAAATTTCAGCCTGACCATTCGAGTGTGGGTGATAAGGAGTGGCTACTCTATGTCTAATGTTATACTTAGCCAACACTTTCTCCATAGCCTTATTAATGAAGTGTGTCCCCTCATCACTGATGACAGCACGAGGTGTCCCAAATCTAGTAAAAATGTGCCTATGCAAGAATTTTATGACTGTTTTAGCATCATTATTAGGACATGCTATGGCCTCTACCCACTTGGACACATAGTCTACTGCCACCAAAATGTAAAGGTTACCTGAGGATGGGGGAAATGGTCCCATGAAGTCAATGCCCCACACATCAAAGAGCTCCAACTCTAAGATGTAGGTGAGAGGCATCTCATCCTTTCGACTGAGGTTACCTGTTCTTTGGCATTCATCACAGCTGTGGGCATAGTTGTGGGCATCCTTGAAGATTGTTGGCCAATAGTAGCCACTCTGAAATACCTTTGCAGCTGTTCTTTGGCCACCAAAGTGTCCACCATAAGGAGCTGTGTGACAGTGCTGCAGCAAAGACTTCGCTTCAGCAGCTGAAACACACTTCCTTAGCAAGCCGTCAGCACATGTTCTGTAAAGTGTGGGGTCATCCCAGATGAATTTCCTTGCTTCATGAAGGAACCTCTTCTTCTCTTGTCCTCCCTTGAAAACTGGTAATACCTGTGATGCAAGGAAGTTAGCAATGTCAGCAAACCAAGGTTCCTCATCGTTATCACGATGAGTCAAAACAAAGACATGTTCATCAATAAAAGCATCAGAAATTGCGGGTTCCGCAATTTTTTCGCAATTGTGCTGCAATCGAGAAAGGTGATCCGCAACCACATTTTCACATCCTTTCTTGTCTCGAATGTCCAAATCAAATTCCTGCAGCAATAACACCCACCTAATCAACCTAGGCTTAGCATCAGCCTTCCTCATGAGATACTTTAAGGCAGAATGGTCAGTGTACACAATTGTCCTCGTGCCTACAATATAGTTTCTAAATTTCTCACAAGCAAACACTACAGCAAGCATCTCTTTCTCAGTAGTTGTATAATTACATTGAGCCTCATTCAAGGTCTTACTAGCATAGTATACAGGGTGTGTTAGCTTGTCAATCTTCTGTCCTAACATAACCCCTACAGCATAGTCACTAGCATCGCATAACATCTCAAATGGGAGATCCCAATCTGGCCCTACTATAATAGGTGTTGTGACTAGTGCTTCCTTAAGGGTTTTCCAAGCTACTAAACATTCCTTAGAGAAGATGAAAGACCTATTTAGCTCTAGAAGCTCACACAGAGGCTTGGCTATCTTAGAAAAGTCCTTAATGAACCTTCTGTAGAAGCCAGCATGCCCTAAGAAACTCCTAATGGCCTTGACATTCTGAGGCTCTACCAACTTCTCTATGATTTCTATCTTTGCTCGGTCAACTTCTACCCCTGCCCTCGACACTCTATGACCTAAGACAATCCCCTCATCCACCATGAAGTGACACTTTTCCCAATTAAGGACTAAGTTAGTCTCTTCACATCTAGCCAGGACTTGTCCTAAATTCTCTAGACAGTTGGTAAAGGAATCCCCAAAGACTGAGAAATCATCCATGAATATCTCTATCATGGACTCATCCAAGTCAGAAAAGATTGCCAACATGCACCTTTGGAATGTTGCCGGTGCATTGCATAAGCCAAAAGGCATTCTGCGAAAGGCAAATGTTCCAAAAGGGCAAGTAAAGGTAGTCTTTTCTTGGTCTTTGGGGTCTATAGTGATTTGGTTATACCCTGAATAACCGTCTAAGAAACAGTAATAGGCTCTACCAGCTATTCTGTCTAACATTTGGTCAATGAATGGTAGAGGGAAGTGGTCTTTTTTAGTTTCTTTATTTAGTTTCCTATAATCCATACATACCCTCCATCCTGTGACAGTCCTCGTGGGAATCAGTTCATTGTTCTCATTGACTACCACAGTCATCCCACCCTTCTTAGGTACACATTGTATAGGGCTCACCCACTGACTACTAGCTATGGGGAAGATCACACCAGCATCTAACCATTTTATTATTTCTTTCTTAACTACCTCTTTCATAGAGGGATTTAACCTACGTTGATGATCTACTCTAGGTGTGTGCTCTTCCTCTAGTATAATCTTATGCATGCAATAAGAAGGGCTAATGCCTCTAATATCAGCAATAGTCCATGCAATAGCCTTCCTATGTTGCTTAAGTAGTAATATCAGTTCAACCTCATGCTTTTCACTTAATTTAGAAGAAATGATAACAGGCAGAGTTTCATTACTCCCTAAATATGCATACTTGAGGTGAGTGGGGAGAGGTTTTAATTCTAATACAGGTGGATGCTCAATGGATGGCTTTAAAGGGTTTAAGGGTCTATCAGTTAGTTCTATATTCATACATACAGGTTGTGGTTTGTCTACAGGCATATCCATTATCTCAGATACATTTAAGTCAGCTACATCTAAGTGTACATATTCATTAGCATGCTTGGTTAATAATACATGCTCCAACTGTTCTTCCATTAAAGAATCTACAACGTCCATGCTAGCACAGGATTCAAGGTCAGAGGGGTACCTTAAAGCTTTATACACACTAAATTTCACCTCTTCATCATGAACCCTCATAGTGAGCTCACCTTTTTGGACGTCTATCAGTGCCCTACCTGTGGCTAGAAATGGTCTGCCTAACAGGATGGGGACCTCCTTGTCTGCTTCATAATCCAGGATAATGAAATCTGCAAGGAAAATAAATTTGTCAACTTTCACTAGAATATCCTCAATCTTACCTTCAGGGTATGCAATGGATCTGTCTGCTAGCTGTAAAGTGACAGTGGTTGGACGTGCTTCTCCTATTCCAAGCTGGCGGAATAGTGATAGGGGCATGAGGTTTATGCTGGCGCCCAGGTCACAAAGCGCTCTGCCCACATGCTTGCCTCCAAGTTCTACAGGTAAGGTGAAGGAACCAGGATCCTTCTCCTTTTTAGGCAGCTTGTTCTGGAGGATGGCACTGCACTCCTCAGTGAGGTTTACTGTTTCAAACTCACCAATTATTTTTTTGTTAGTAATAATGTCCTTCAAAAACTTTACATAGGAAGGCATAGACTGCAAAACTTCTACAAAAGGAATGTTGACATGCACTTGCTTAAGAATTTCTAAGAATTTATTAAAATGCACTTCCTGTTCCTGCTTCTTCTTAAGCCTTCGAGGATATGGAGGTGGTGGCACATATGCAGGTACTTCAGGTCGCCTTAGGATAGGTGGAGGCCTTGGAATTTCTTCTATCTCCTCAATAATTGGCTCTAGCCTGGCTCCTGATGTGCTAGTTGGTGGTGGGCCTTGGTTTGGCAGAGACTCCAGTGGAGCACTAGACTCAGTGTTCTCTACTCTCTTTGGTGTGTCCTTGGTGTTGCTTACCAATGGTCTACCACTTCAAAGTTCAATTGCTTGAACTTGCTCTTTACCATCTCTCCTTGGCACTTCAGTGTCAGCAGGGAGTCTACCTTGGGGCCTACTTTTGATTTCATTGGCTAGTTGCCCTATTTGGTTCTCTAGGCTCCTAAGAGTGGCTTGCTGGCTCTGTAGAGTGGCATCATTCTTGGCTATGTATTCCTTAAGTAAGTTTTCTACAGACGATCCTACAGGTTGGTTGTATGGTTTTTGATACATTGACTGGTTATGTTGGGGAGTGAAACCAGGTGTTCCACTCGGTCTAGGTTGGTTAGGATTTTGGTTAGCATTCTGTTGGCCACCCCATGACAGGTTTGGGTGGTTCCTCCAACCAGGGTTGTAAGTATTGGAATAGGGGTTGTTCCTAGGCTGCTGCTGGCTTCCAATATAGCAGACTGAGGCTGGATTCCCAGGGCAGTATTCATACAGGTGCCCTTCCCCACAGAATCCACATATAAGTGTCTCACCTTGACTTGGTTGGGTGCCCATTGACATGGCGGTAGCGGTGTTGACACTTGTTTGGAGATTGGTTTGAGCCATTTGCTTAACTAGGTTGGTCAGGGCATTTATTTGGTTGCTCATTGCACTTAGAGCATCCTTGTCTTGAGCTCTAGTTGGCTCAACTGAATCATCTGACCACCTACAGTGAGATGCTGAGATCTTCTCCAAGATCTCATAGGCCTCGTTGTAACTCTTGGACAACATGGAGCCTCCAGCGGATGAATTCAAGACTTGTCTAGTGCTGGGATTGCATCCTTTGAAAAAGACCTCAATTTGGATACACCACGGGATGCCATGATGTGGACATTTAAGAAGAAGGTCTTTGAACCTTGTCCAAGCTTCGTGAAGAGACTCATTATCAACTTGCTTGAACTTAACTATGTCATCACGAAAGGTAGAATTCCTATCAGGTGGAAAGTATTTGACTAGGAATTTCTCAGCTAAATCTGTCCAATTAAGGACAGATCCAGAGGGTAATGAATTCAACCATGTTTTGGCTTTGTCCCTCAAAGAGTAAGGGAACAGATATAGCCTCAAGGCTTCTTGGGAAACTCCAGGGATGATAAAGGTATCACTGACTCCTAAGAAGTTCCTAAGATGGTTGTGGGGGTCCTCATTTTCGACTCCAAAGAATTGTCCCACAGTGGACAACATTTGGAACATCACTGGCTTTAACTCGAATGAGTTGGCAGTGATTTCAGGACGGATTATGCTGGGGTTCAGCTCCCCAGGCATAGGTACTAAATATGAGAGAATGGCACTATTCTTGTCATTCGCTATTTCGATGGGATTGCGAGTGACAGGCACCGGATTTGGAACTATTCCAACCATTTCTTCTTGAGACAATTGCGGAGGAATTGTGGTTCCCGCAATTATTTGAGGTATAGAGGGTTGGTTAAAGAGACGTTTCTTGGCTTTGTTTCTGGCTCTAAATAGTCTCTCGGGCTCAGGATTGAACTCTAGATCACTACTTGAAGGTTCACTCATAAACTAACCCAATAGTACCTGCAAAAGAAATGAAACAGATTAGTTTCAATCAATAATAAACTTGGTGTTTCAAACTTAACAAACTTCGTTTTCACTTAAATAAATCCCCGGCAGCGGCGCCAAAAACTTGTTGCGTGCTCAATGTGTTAAAATAATTAGGCAATCAGAGAGATAGAGCACTCAGAACATGCAAGCATACATGATCTTATAGCAAGTAGTAAGTATATTTCATTCGTTTTCCCACAGAGATTTATTTTTAGCAATTCGCGAAGTGTATTTGTTAAGAAAGAAGGGGTGGATTTGATGGGGTAAAATTGGTTTTTAATTGTCTAATTCTTGCTGAATGTGTAAAGGGTAGCAACATAAACAAGAACAAGTCAAAGCTAAACTCAAATGAAAAGAGACGAGATTAATAAATGAAAGCAAAGACAGCTAGACAGAATAGTAACTTAAGCGGAATTGCGGAGACAGCAATTTTACCGCAATTATAATAACAGCGAAAGTGTGCAAAGTGATGGATTAAGGGCTACTAACGACTATCCTATAGGCTTTTTCTCACGATTCTCAAACAGTGGATCAACTCTCTATGCATCAAACTATCTCAATCTCATGTATCGTCCGATTCCATGCATTAGATTCTTTAGTTTACTCAAATCAAAGTAAGGTCTTAAGCATCTTGTTAAAGCAAAAAGATATGGTTTGTACTAGGGAAACGCCTATTCCTAGGCCGTTTCCTGGCTACCTTGAAAGGCTAGCATGATGGTATGACTCTGAACTCTTACTCCTTCCAGAGGTTAGGAGTTCTTTGGACAAAATGGATGGCCAATCGAAATTACCCGTGGGATGAAGCTTACATACAATCAATGCTTCGAGAGCTATCATACATGCTTGATTCACGTTTTTTAGCCTATAGTGTTGTCATTAGCGAGCCCCCAAGTGATTTAGCTACTCATGGATGTAAACAGAACAGAAGGACGAGAAGAAGTAGACATGCTTAGAAGGAATTTAAAGACAAAACAGTAAGGGAAGCAGTAGAATGTAAAGGCAAGAAACTGTGAAATGAAGAATTGAGATTTGATTACTTGATTGTTTGATTGACAAAGGGAAGCTTTAAAACAAATAACAGAAAGACAGAACACAACGAAATAGTCTAATCTAGTTACTAGAAAAGAAACAACAACAAGACAGAGTTGGAAAATGGAAATGAAGAGCAGAAAACAGTAAACAAGCTCGAATGTCTCGTTGCAGCCGCCTCGAATGAAGGATGAGAAAGGTCAGCCTTGCTTGGATGAATCCAATCGGGAGAGAAGAAGAATCTCCTCTCCTCCCTATCAGATTATCGATTCCAACAGCTGAGCTTCGCAAACCAGCAGACGGCAAAGGAAAACAGGAGAAAAGATGGACTGCGAGAAGACTTCTACGCTTTCGGATGATGCTTGAACCCTCGACTTTGACCCCTATTTATAGTAGTCTGCAGACGTCTTTGGGCCAAGGAGAACCATCAATCTTCAACGTCGTACTTCAGAATGGATGGAGGAGAAAGAACGAATCCCTGAAATAACGGAAATTAACAGAAAAAGATCAGTCAACTTACGGTTTTCACTTGAAACATTGCGGCCTCAACAATTTTTCCGCAATGCTTGTTTTTCATTCTTTTCCTTCGGTTTTCAACCCTTTTCTTTCCTATTGTACATAAGTCCTAATTTAGCTACCTTCTTCTAATTCTCATATTTAAGCATAGGTTTAGGCTAAATGCTATAAAAAACACCTAAGAGTGAACATCTTTCTAGGCTAATTAAGTCCTAAAAAGGTCACTTTTGGAGACGTAACAGCCACGCAGCAGCAGCGAACTTGGAGCTTAAGATGCTGCGCCACACAGCAGCAGCGAACTTGGAGCTTAAGATGCTGCGCCACGCAGCAGCAGCAGCAGAACTTGGAGATGCGCAAACTTGCACTTGGAGATGCGCAGGACTTGGAGATGCGCAAACTTGCACTTGGAGATGCGCAGAACTTGGAGATGCGCAAACTTGCAGCGGAACTTGGAGATGCGCAGAACTTGCAGCGGAACTTGGAGATGCGCAGAACTTGCAGCAGAACTTGGAGATGCGCAGAACTTGCAGCAGAACTTGGAGATGCGCAGAACTTGGAGATGCGCAGAACTTGCAGCTGAACTTGGAGATGCGCAGAACTTGGAGATGCGCAAACTTGCAGCGGAACTTGGAGATGCGCAGAACTTGCAGCGGAACTTGGAGATGCGCAAAACTTGCAGCAGAACTTGGAGATGCGCAGAACTTGCAGCAGAACTTGGAGCAGAACTTGGAGATGCGCAGAACTTGCAGCAGAACTTGGAGATGCGCAGAACTTGCAGCAGAACTTGGAGATGCGCAAACTTGCAGCAGAACTTGGAGATGCGCAAACTTGCAGCAGAACTTGGAGATGCGCAAACTTGCAGCAGAACTTGGAGATGCGCAAACTTGCAGCAGAACTTGGAGATGCGCAAACTTGCAGCAGAAGATGGAGATGCGCAGAACTTGCAGCTGAACTTGGTGATGCGCAAACTTGCAACTGAACTTGGTGATGCGCAACGCAGCAAAACTGGGAGATGCGCAAACTTGCAACTGAACTTGGTGATGCGCAAACTTGCAACTGAACTTGCAGCAGGACTTGGAGATGCGCAGAACTTGGAGATGCGCAGAACTTGCAGCAGAACTTGGAGATGCGCAGAACTTGCAGCAGAACTTGGAGATGCGCAAACTTGCAGCAGAACTTGGAGATGCGCAAACTTGCAGCAGAACTTGGAGATGCGCAAACTTGCAGCAGAACTTGGAGATGCGCAGAACTTGCAGCTGAACTTGGAGATGCGCAAACTTGCAGCTGAACTTGGAGATGCTGAACTTGGAGATGAACTTGGAGATGCGCAAACTTGCAGCTGAACTTGGAGATGCGCAAACTTGCAGCTGAACTTGGAGATGCGCAAACTTGCAGCTGAACTTGGAGATGCTGAACTTGGAGATGAACTTGGAGATGCTGAACTTGGAGATGCGCAAACTTGAAGCTGAACTTGGAGATGCGCAAACTTGCAGCTGAACTTGGAGATTCGCAAACTTGCAGCTGAACTTAGAGATGCGCAAACTTGCAACTGAACTTGGTGATGCGCAAATTTGCAACTAAACTTGGTGATGCGCAAACTTGCAACTAAACTTGGTGATGCGCAAACTTGCAACTGAACTTGGTGATGCGCAAACTTGCAACCTAACTTGGTGATGCGCAACGCAGCAAAACTTGAAGATGCTGAACTTGGAGATGCGCAACGCAGCAAAACTTGAAGATGCTGAACTTGGAGATGCGCAACGCAGCAAAACTTGAAGATGCTGAACTTGGAGATGAGATGCGCAGCGCAGCTGAACTTGGAGATGGGATGCGCATCGCAGCTGAACTTGGATATGAGTAGCGCAGTGATGGAAATTTGATTTGGCCTAATAACAAGCTGAATGAAATATTACAATCTGAAGTCAAATAGTAATAATGAAGCTTGTTTGGCGTAGTGGAATTGGTACTATCATTGCTTCTTTTGCTCTTGAGTTCGAACATCGATTACGTACCCTTGAATGGAAGGGATCAAGTCATATCGTAGTTCAAATGGAATGTAATCCCTTTTTTTTTATTGTTGTGACTGAACTTAAAGTATATATATATTTTTTTCTTTAAGTTGCCTACGTACCCTTAGATGGAAGGGATCAAGTCATAACGTAGTTCAGGTGATTTTTTGTGGGGCCGTTCACCTTTTAAGCTCGTGCGGGCCAGGAGCAACATGTAGTTTATACTCTTACGTTAAGGAGTATTACATTTCAAAAGCTTTTATCTTCATCAAGGTCTCGATCAAATCCTTCGCTTGTAGGATTGGTTAGAATGATGAGATTTTTCTTCACCTTCAAGGAACCCTCTGTGTTTATGTGGACAGAAAATTTCCTCTTCATGCGTGAAGGAACACGACTGTGAATCTTCTTGTCGTTACCTTCTTCATTGAAGAGTCTTGCCCCTACAGTCTTCATCTTTTCTTGTTGTTGATCACTTGTCACTTTGAGGCGATCAAAAACAGATGTTGAAGGTCCGTCTTTGATAGCTCTAAAATAGAGCTATAATTATAGCCTCAAATCTAGCTAAATGCCATGCTTAATTTAGTTAAATTGCCTTTTTATAGGTGTTTTCGTGGCGAAGAGCTCGGGAAGTCCATTTATGATTTTCGGGGCTAAAACAGTCATTTAAGAGGTTTCGGGAAGTGTTCGGGTCAAAAAGATAGGCCAAACGGAGTTCGGGAGCAAAAACGACCCAAAATGGGGTTTAGACCCGAGAGGTCAGCGCCCAGGCGCCGGCGCCCAGCGCCCAGGCGCCAAGCACCAGCAGCGCCCCAGCGCCCACGCCCGCGCGCGCCACACGCCAACGCCCGCGCGCACCCGCGCGCCCAGACCGCCCACGCCCGCGCCGCACGCCCGCGCGCCCCGCGCGCGCTCAGCGCCCGTCATTGAAAGTCCGCGCGCGTCGCTCGCCCTCGCCCGGTCCGTGTCCGAGCGCCCGCGCGCGCCGCCTCGCCTCGCCCGCGCCCAGACCGCCGACGCCCGCGCGCGTCGCTCGCCCGCCTCAGCGCCCGAGCGCCCGTCATCGTAGGTCACCCGCGCGCGCCGCTCGACCGCTGGCCCGTGTCCGCGCGCGCCGCTCGCCCACGCCTCGCCTCGCCCGCGCGCACACCCCTTCCCTGACGCAAAATACCCGTCATCTAAAGTCCTGAAGCCCGACATTAAAAGTCTACAAAAATGCCAAGTTTGTAATTTTTCCAGAGGGCTCAGCGCCTAGGCGCTGACTTATAGCGCCTAGGCGCTGTCTCGATTCTGTGCGCGCGCCCCCGCGGCGCCTAGGCGCTAGTCTGACGCAGAAATGGGTATTTAAGTCCGTTTTTGCTGTTTTTAGGTCATTCTCTCCCATTCTCTCTCATTTTCTTCCGCCCCCATTTGTTGTAGAGCTCAAATCTTGAGCCAAAACACGTTTCTTACCTATTTCTAATACATTTGAGTGGATTACTCTTGATTTTCACAACGGGCAACTAAGGTAAGTGCTCTAATTCGAGCTTAGGGGTTGTTTTGATGCTTAGGGAGGGTTTATATGAATTTCTAGCTTGGTTTTGTTAATTTCTTGCATCTCTTGGTCTGTATTAAGAACGAATAACTTGCCTTTCCGGTTAGGAGTGACGTCCATAATTAGTTACGCACGCTTAGTTGGCTATTATTGATTTTTGACAAACTTCAATACTTAGTAGCGAAAGTCTAGCTCGTGGCTAATCAATTCGAGCCTAAGTGACAGTTGGGGGTAGGAGTTGATTAACGTTTTCACGGCGGGCTTAAGACTAAGGGATAAATCGAATTAGTTTTAGGATTAATTCGTCTCAATGATACCCGTTACTGTTTGTTAATTGGTTTAAGCGTCATGAACTTAGATTAATTGGGAAGCATGTTTAATTAGAATTTACGCCTCTAATTAATTCTTTGGGGTGCTTCGGACCCGTTTGGGACGAAGCATTTTGTGTGCATGAAATAGAATTACCTTGCTAATTAGAATCCCTATGAACTAAGCGCATCAAGATAAATCCCGACACTCGAATTAGGAGCACGTGTTACATTTTATTGTTTTTCGCTCTTTACTTTTCGCAACTATTTTTCCGTTAGCTTAGTTTAGTTCTAATTAACTCCCCCTTTATTTGCTTTTGAGTTTTAGTTAAAAGACAAATAGAAATTAGCTAGGAGAAAATAACTTAGGTTCCCTGTGGTTCGACACCCGTTACCACTAGCTGCAAAGCTTAGTAGTTTCGGTATTATAAATGTTATTTTGGCAAGCCTTGACAGCTTGAAATTGGAGTACCCCAAAAGTGCTCTACCAAAATTGGCGCCGTTGCCGGGGAACCATTTAATTTCTCTTAGTTAAATTTTATTTGTTAGAAAAATCAAAAAAAAAAAAAAAAATGTATGGTTCCAAGGGATCTCTCTCTGATGAAGTCAGTGAACTGAAAGCTCAAATGTCTGATTTAGTTGCTTTATGTAAATCAACTGTTGAGGATTATCAGGCATACAACAGAGCTCGAGAGGAAAGTCAAGCTCGCACAGGTTTGTTATTGGAACAAATGGTTGCGCAAATGGCCACTACTAACTTTGAATTGCAGAAGGCAGCAACCATATTCCATCAAGAACAAGCTCAGCCTCAAGAAGAGCCCCGGGAAGACTCATGCCCCGAGTACTTTCCTTCGATGTCTGACGAACAAGGGGAGGCTGAGTTTAGTCCCGAGGAATATCCTGAGGAGACTGACGATGCGAATGAGCTGAGTGGAGCTGAGACTTCTCCAGGATTGAAGTTCTGGGCGGAATTTCTCGCCTGTGATGAAGAAGATCTCAGAGAATTCTTAGAGGTAAGTAATTCTCCACCTGTTGATTTCGATTCAGAGCATGAATTTTGTATTGAAAATTTATTTGAAGAATCATGCATGGATGAGCTTGAGCATATTTCTGATGTTGAAGACATTTTCGGAAATCTTTTCACTGATGAGTTAGAACCAGCATGCTATGAAAATATTGTTGTGATGGATGAGGAAGTGGCAATTGTGCCTTTAGATTATTTATCTCCTTGTGTTGTGCCTCGTGATAATTCATGTAATCTAGGAGATTTATCTTGCATGCCCCCTTCCATCTGTGCTTCAGTTAATGTTGGTTGCCTCGAGAATTTCGATGTGATCCCTTCCCATATCGAGTCTTTATTTTCTGTTCAGTTAGTTGAGTCTTTTAATTCTGTTGAGTCAGTTGAGTCTGCTTTTATTTTGTTTGAGTCTGTTGAGTCTTTTATTTTTCCATATATCAAAAATACCAAAAAAATAACAACTCTGTCCGGCTGCCTCCAAAAGTCGAAGAGCTTGCTTCTCTTAGCAGGTTTTATTGATTCAAGGAAGAAGGGGCCGAAGAAGTACGAGAATTTCTATGTACCCTGACAGAGTGGAAGACACGTCGAGCATAACGACGTTAAAAATTTGCGCTTCTTGGGAGGCAACCCATGAGTATTTCAATTTTTGTCTTTACTTTTAGTTTTTATTTTCGTAACTTAGCTTTTTCTTGTTTTCTTAGGTAATAAGCGAGAGATGACATGCATTTCGGATATATTTTGAAGACAAGGTTGCGCATCCCTACTCACCATCCCGCAAAAATTCAGGGGAGGTTTCTGTTCCCTTTAATTTTTGACGTTATCATTGTTTATCTGTGGGATTAGATGCATTGAGGACAATGCAATCTTTTAGGTGGGGGGTAGAATGTATAGTTGGACTTCGTTGTAGTTCTTGAGCATGTCATACTATGATTTTGAGATGTTTAGGAATCTGAATGCATGTTGTCCGATGAGGACTTTCTGTGATTTGTTTGTAAATACTCCATAATTGTGCATTGCGAGAAAGCTATGAGAATGTATGCATAGTTTGAGCATATTTTAAAATTTTTTCGAATATTCCCCTACATTCACTGAGCACGTAGACCTCTTACTCTTAGTTCTGTAGGCTTAGAATAATTTTATTTGGTCTGAAAACTTGTTGTCACCCCGAAAGGTACCTTTAGGGAGGCTTGATGTGTTAGAATTTATACCGAATCATTTGATTTAGCGAAGCTATATGCCTATTTAAAAATAAATCATTGAGAGTAAAGAGCATGTTTGTAATATATTATGAGGTGCTCCTCCTTCTTGTGTTGCCCGTGTAACCAGGGGCGATCGTGTAACCCACGGTTGCCACTGCATGAAAAGGCAACTAATAGAAGTGAGCACTAGTCCTTAAAAACGTGAAGCGAACTAAAAGCTTGACGTGTTAGGCTCTCAAGAAAAGAAAAGAAAAAAAAAATAGTTAGGCCTTTTGTTTTGTTATTCTTTCCGACATTGAAAAGCCATTAGACTGTTCTCATTGCCAGAAGTAGGGGGAAGATGAGTATTAGGATCGATTAAGGTGGTTCCGGGTCTATGGAAACTAGGATAGGAGGCGCTAATCACACACACACGTAGGGAATAGGAGTTAATATTTTGAAATATTTACAATTTATGCATATGCTTGATTGTTTTCCGTTAGCATGATTATCTTGTTTTTGCAAGTATTGAGATTTGAGTCGTCAGCATGCATGCTTATTTCTATGAGATAAATCTAAGTTTTCCTTGCTCGAGGACTAGCAAGATTCAGGTGGGGGGTATTTTGATAGCTCTAAAATAGAGCTATAATTATAGCCTCAAATCTAGCTAAATGCCATGCTTAATTTAGTTAAATTGCCTTTTTATAGGTGTTTTCGTGGCGAAGAGCTCGGGAAGTCCATTTATGATTTTCGGGGCTAAAACAGTCATTTAAGAGGTTTCGGGAAGTGTTCGGGTCAAAAAGATAGGCCAAACGGAGTTCGGGAGCAAAAACGACCCAAAATGGGGTTTAGACCCGAGAGGTCAGCGCCCAGGCGCCGGCGCCCAGCGCCCAGGCGCCAAGCACCAGCAGCGCCCCAGCGCCCACGCCCGCGCGCGCCACACGCCAACGCCCGCGCGCACCCGCGCGCCCAGACCGCCCACGCCCGCGCCGCACGCCCGCGCGCCCCGCGCGCGCTCAGCGCCCGTCATTGAAAGTCCGCGCGCGTCGCTCGCCCTCGCCCGGTCCGTGTCCGAGCGCCCGCGCGCGCCGCCTCGCCTCGCCCGCGCCCAGACCGCCGACGCCCGCGCGCGTCGCTCGCCCGCCTCAGCGCCC
This sequence comes from Herpetospermum pedunculosum, assembly GCA_028017165.1. NCBI lineage: Eukaryota > Viridiplantae > Streptophyta > Magnoliopsida > Cucurbitales > Cucurbitaceae > Herpetospermum > Herpetospermum pedunculosum. Next base: position 39,350,732 of record CM051522.1, read on the forward strand.
GAGCGCCCGTCATCGTAGGTCACCCGCGCGCGCCGCTCGACCGCTGGCCCGTGTCCGCGCGCGCCGCTCGCCCACGCCTCGCCTCGCCCGCGCGCACACCCCTTCCCTGACGCAAAATACCCGTCATCTAAAGTCCTGAAGCCCGACATTAAAAGTCTACAAAAATGCCAAGTTTGTAATTTTTCCAGAGGGCTCAGCGCCTAGGCGCTGACTTATAGCGCCTAGGCGCTGTCTCGATTCTGTGCGCGCGCCCCCGCGGCGCCTAGGCGCTAGTCTGACGCAGAAATGGGTATTTAAGTCCGTTTTTGCTGTTTTTAGGTCATTCTCTCCCATTCTCTCTCATTTTCTTCCGCCCCCATTTGTTGTAGAGCTCAAATCTTGAGCCAAAACACGTTTCTTACCTATTTCTAATACATTTGAGTGGATTACTCTTGATTTTCACAACGGGCAACTAAGGTAAGTGCTCTAATTCGAGCTTAGGGGTTGTTTTGATGCTTAGGGAGGGTTTATATGAATTTCTAGCTTGGTTTTGTTAATTTCTTGCATCTCTTGGTCTGTATTAAGAACGAATAACTTGCCTTTCCGGTTAGGAGTGACGTCCATAATTAGTTACGCACGCTTAGTTGGCTATTATTGATTTTTGACAAACTTCAATACTTAGTAGCGAAAGTCTAGCTCGTGGCTAATCAATTCGAGCCTAAGTGACAGTTGGGGGTAGGAGTTGATTAACGTTTTCACGGCGGGCTTAAGACTAAGGGATAAATCGAATTAGTTTTAGGATTAATTCGTCTCAATGATACCCGTTACTGTTTGTTAATTGGTTTAAGCGTCATGAACTTAGATTAATTGGGAAGCATGTTTAATTAGAATTTACGCCTCTAATTAATTCTTTGGGGTGCTTCGGACCCGTTTGGGACGAAGCATTTTGTGTGCATGAAATAGAATTACCTTGCTAATTAGAATCCCTATGAACTAAGCGCATCAAGATAAATCCCGACACTCGAATTAGGAGCACGTGTTACATTTTATTGTTTTTCGCTCTTTACTTTTCGCAACTATTTTTCCGTTAGCTTAGTTTAGTTCTAATTAACTCCCCCTTTATTTGCTTTTGAGTTTTAGTTAAAAGACAAATAGAAATTAGCTAGGAGAAAATAACTTAGGTTCCCTGTGGTTCGACACCCGTTACCACTAGCTGCAAAGCTTAGTAGTTTCGGTATTATAAATGTTATTTTGGCAAGCCTTGACAGCTTGAAATTGGAGTACCCCAAAAGTGCTCTACCAGTCTTTCTTTGATGTATAAACACTTAACCTTTGGAAAACTGAAGTTCGAGTGGAGGTAGAAGTTAGACATGGATTTTCTTATTTTATCGCGGCCATATTCATCCTTTGGAAGACCGAAGTTCGAGTAGTTGAAGGCTTGATGCGATTGAAGACAGAAGTTCTTTGGTCGACTTCTTTTGAGTCGTCGACTTCTTCTGCGTTGATGTAGCATGAAGTTGCAAAGTTTTCTTCCTCTTTCTTGATGACAAATAAATTTCTTGAGAAGAATTCTTTTAAAGTCACTGGTTGTCGAGGTTCAGGACGATATTTATTTTCTCCTCTCTCATGTGTAGGTTTCCTCGAATTGATTCTTCCTTTCTTCTTTGAAAGCTTATTGTTTCGTTTATCATCTCGAAACATGCAATCTTCTTTCTGGACGGGTCTTTGTCGTCGTATTTTCTGACGAGCCACGACGGTCCAACATTTATCCTCATTTTCGACGACCTCATGTTTTACTTGAGAAATTTGTTTTGGGGTTTCATGTCCGAACCGAACAATTATTGGTTCGAAGGTCCCAAACTGGATCAAACTTTCCTTTTGCTTCTCAAATGAGACCGGAGATAATTGAGCGCCAAAGTTCATTGTTACTGCAGCGTGGTTTGATTGAGCTATTTCATCAAGGTCTAGCTCAATTTTTCCCTCCTTAGCTAACTTTAGAATGAACTCTTTTAGGACAAAACATTTCTCCACTGGGTGAATGATAACTCGATGATACTTATAATAGTTGGGATCATCGACTTTGTAAATTTCTTCCGGGCGCCTACACTCGGGAAACTCAATCAATCTTGTTTCCAGTAGTTGCTCTAACATGTCAGGAATGTCAGAGTTTGGAAACGGGTAGACTTTTTCTTGTTTTTCTTTTAAAGTAAGGCGACGTTTCTCGCCTCCGTCATTTCTTTTTTCTGTCTTGTTTTCCTTTCCTTTTGAGGAAAACCTGAAAGGGGTCGTGCTGACGACCATGGATTCTTCCACGACACTCTTCGTAATTTTTTCGGTGTCGTTTACTTCTTTCTTTATTTTCTTTATATCTGGGATTAGGAGGTCCTTGTTCCCTCTGTTGGCGATACTCAACTCCATATCGTGGGCGCGAGTCGCTAACTCTTCAAATGTGTGGGGCTTTATCCCTTGCAGGATGTAATGAAGTCCCCAATGCATGCCGCCGATGCACATTTCGACGGCGGACACCTCGGTGAGTCGATCCTTGCAGTCGAGACTCAACGATCTCCAACGGTTGATGAAATCGATGACTGGCTCTCCCATCCTTTGGTTAGCGTGCGAGAGTTCGGTCATGCTGACTGTTCGCCTCGTGCTGTAGAAGCGATTCAGGAAGTCTCTTTCAAACTGTTCCCAACTATCAATTTTCTCGGGCTCCAAGTCCGTGTACCAATCGAAGGCATTTCCTTTTAGAGTCCGGACAAACTGCCTAACCAACAGGTCTCCCCGAGTTCCAGCGTTCTCGCACGTCTCAACAAAGTGGGCAATGTGTTGTTTAGGATTGCCCTTGCCGTCAAATTGTTGAAACTTTGGCGGCTGATACCCGATGGGCATTCTCAAGTTGTCGATCCTCTTTGTATACGGTTTGGTATACAAGAGGGAGCTTTGGGTGGGTTCACCGTATTGAGCTCTGATAGTGTTCGTGATCATGTCCTGCAGTTGTTGGACAGACAACGAAGCGACCGACGTTGAGTGATGCGGTTGGTCTTCTTGGATGACATTTTTTTCTTTGTCATTCCTTCTTGCTGCAGGAGTTAGACTTGACTCTGCAGCCTCTCGACTTTGCATCTGATTTCTCAAGTGGGCAATCTCGAGATCTCGTTCTTCAACTGCTTTCATCAGAAAATTTAATTTCTTTTCCATTTCAGCCATTTCTTCATCGTTAGTGCGTGCGTCCGCCATCATTACAGACATTACGTTGGAATCGGACACCTTCTCCGACTGATCAGAGAAAGGAACATATTCATCGTGCAAGGGATTTTCCTTGATGATTATCCCACCCTGCGCAGACTCCGTCAGTCGTTTGTAAATTTTTCTCACGATGACAGGAGTGTGTTCGTCCGTCTGCGAGACTTCTTTGATGAAGCGGTTGCGGGTGACAGGTCCCTTGTAAGGGTTGTTGGAAATGAGAGACCTGGATGTTGTTTTCTTCGATGTCATTGTTAACTTTAGTTGAGAGAGGGAGAGATGAGAGGTAGAGTTGTCCCACTGGGTGTGCCAATCTGTTCACACGAGATTTCGAACGACGGATGGAAATTCGACGGAAGATGGAGATTCGAACACGTGTAAATGAAATTTGAATTTGAATTTGTATTGTATATATCAGTGCGTAGTGGATTACAATCTCTAATATTTGATCCTCTGATTCTTTCTCTCTCAAAATGTAAATGTGTTTCGAGGGCTTCGCAGCTTGTTCTCGATGTTGGATTTGTTTCGAGGGCTTCGCAGCTTGTTCTCGATGTTGGATTTGTATCGAGGGCTTCGCAGTTTGTTCTCGATGTTGGATTTGTATCGAGGGCTTCGCAGCTTGTTCTCGATGTTGGATTTGTATCGAGGGCTTCGCAGCTTGTTCTCGATGTTGGATTTGTATCGAGGGCTTCACAGCTTGTTCTCGATGTTGGATTTGTTTCGAGGGCTTTGCAGCTTGTTCTCGATGTTGAATTTGGATCGAGGGCTTCGCAGCTTGTTCTCGATGTTGGATTTGTATCGAGGGCTTCGCAGCTTGTTCTCGATGTTGAATTTGGATCGAGGGCTTCGCAGCTTGTTCTCGATGTTGAATTTGGATCGAGGGCTTCGCAGCTTGTTCTCGATGTTGAAGGGTTGTTCAGTCTTCTAAGGTTTCAGGGAGTCTTCGTTGCTTGGGAATTCTCTCTGAGCTCTTAGGAGTAGAAATTTTCTGAACCTTGCAAATAAAAATGAGCTCTCTATTTATAGAGCTCTCATGGGCCTGGTGGGCTTGAGCCTAGATCCAATGGGCTTGGGCTTTGGGCCCAATGGGCTTGAGTTTAAACCCAATGGGCTTTTAAATCTTGGGCCCAATAAGTTTGATCTTTGGGCCAAATTGTCTTTTGCATATCTCTCTGGCCCGATTCGATTTCGAGCCCAATTGCAGTTTGACCGAATTTGCTCGGTCAAGTCTATCTGATCCCCGGTCGTGATGGAGACACGTGGCGACCGCTGATTGGCCGAAATTTCTCGGTCAACAGTATCAAACAATTTTATTTGGAGCATACAAATTTTGAATCTGCAACCAAGGGTCAATAGGGTAGCTACATTGTGGCAGCCGTGCAATAGTTTTTCTACAATGTGACTTTTTCCTAATAACAGTTGGATGCATATTCAAAATTAGCCTATCTCCCAGTAAAATTGTTCGATACAAGTTCCAAATATATTTTGTAATTTCTCTCTCATATATTGTACGTCGAATATCATTGAGGAGATTATATAGTAGATTAAACTTACAAAACCAATGCCACCCATATCGAAAGTAGCTGCTGTGGTGTAGCCCTTGCAGTACTTAGCAAGAAAGACCTTGGCATGGGGAGTTATGAAGAAAGCTGCTTTGATATCTCCATTTTCAAAGGCCTTTGGATAATCATCAATGCCAACGAGGATCTGAATATTATCGAGAGGAATGTGCAAACATAAACTTAACTTGTTTCATTTCTCATTCCCATGATATTGTTTCATTTTTCATTTTTCAGTTCATCATTACTTCATTCCCATGATATTGTTTGAACAAACATAAACTTAACTTGTTTCATATCATCTACTTCATCGCCACTCAAGTGTTGTATTACTATTGTTCCGATATATTTACAAACACAACATACGTAAACGACTGAAGAAATATGAACCAACTTGAAACCCATAAAAGAATGGACATGGAGAAGCAGAGATGAAGATCCATATAAGAAGAAGAAAAAGAAACCGCCATAAAAGGTATTTTATAATGGTGGTTTTAAACTAGGGCTGAATCAAAACGACGTCGTTTTCAACATTTTGGTTTCTCGTTTTCCAAGGATTCCATGACGGTTAAAAACCGCCATAAAAGGTATTTTATAATGGCGGTTTTAAACTGCCATTATATGTTTAATTTTCGGAAAAAAAAATGTCATCGTAGGTGGAATTTGTTGTAGTGGAACAATCCTCCACCTATCCCGGGAATAATTTTTTTTTTTTTTTGAGTACATTGGGGATGGGGTGATTCGAACCACAGACCTCGTGGTTGTCAACTCCTACATATGTCAGCTGAGCTATGCTCGCTTTGGCAACCTATCCCGGGAATAAAATAAAGAGACAAACTCATAAACAACCTCAAGGTGAGAGGAACAATCCTCCACCTATCCCGAGATTGGAATTTAAAAACTAATTAAACCAAACAAAAAAAATAACAATGAAAATGCGCTTTAAAATTAAATGGCATGCATCAAAATTAAAAAGCAAAGTAAGAAAGATCAATCAAGGGGTATATATGACATAAACGGGGGAATATATGCATTCAACAGTGGGGTATGCATCATGCAAACAGTGGGGGTATATATGAACTTCAAACGATACATCAACACCCCCAACTACTTCAATATACTCGGATACGCAGCATACTTAACAAAACAGTAGTAATATCGACTTCAAACAGTAGGCACATGCGATATAACCTAGGTATAGCAAGAGGGTATATATTGAATATGCAGAGGTATATATGGGCACATAAACAGATCAGACACTTTAATATAAGGACAGAGGGGGTAAAATCGTAATTAACCCAAAAACTAAAAAATCAAACGTTACCCTCGTCGTCTGGATCTCCTTCGTCTTCGCGATGCCATCGTCGTGGTTCGAGGGCTGCTTGTCGTTCGCCTGAGTTAGTTTGTCGTGAAATCGAGGTCCGTCGCGAAGTGAGGTCGCGCCGCCGTTGGGGTCTGATGCGAGGCTTTCTTCACCTCACCGTCGTCTGGGCTTGAATTCTGTTCACCGTCGTTTGAAGCTACACCGGAGAAGACGAGGTGCGCCGTCGCTGGTCTGCCATGAACGTCGCAGTGAAGCTTGAAGTCCGTTGCGGTCTGGTTCGAGATTGGAGATTCGTCATTGGTTCTTCCGAAATCTCAGTCTGAAGAAGAGGGTGGAGCTCCGATCTGAGTTCGTGGTTCGCCGTCGTCGTCTGAGGAAGAGGGAGAAGAAGGAGCTCCGATCTCGTTCGTCCGCCGTTGAAGATCCGTCGCCGCAGCCTTGAAGATCTGCAATTGGTTCGAGTCGAAGTGGTTCGCCGGAGAAGATGAAGATGACACTGCGAGGTCGCTGCCGTAGAGTTCTGCCCGAACGAGCTCGAGCTCCGTCGTCTTGTTTTTTGGATATCTGAGTCTTACCGACGTTCGGATCTGGAAGAAGCTCAGGTGTTGCGCTGTGAATCTGTCGCCGAGGAGGAAGGGGTGCGTCCCCGTCGTCTGGCTACGAGGAGATGAGTTTCGCCGCCGTTGCTTGTTGGACCGCCGCGATGCGAGTTGGTTTGAGGTCTGAGGAAATGGGTTCCGCTGCCGGAGCTTGCCGTGGAGGATGAAGAAGAACGCCGCCGGAGATCCGCCGTGAGCGCCGCCGTGGATTCACCGAATCGCCGCCGTTCGCGGTGGTGCGTCGCCGTGAGCTTACTGGCTTGAACTCGCCGGAGTTAGGTTGAAGATGATGATGAGGGGATGGATGAAGGAGATGATGAATAGTGCCAAGAGAGAGAAATAATAATCATTTTTCCTCCAACTTTGGAAAACCCACCCATTTGTCTTATTCTCTCATTTCTCCCACTTTTTCTCTTCTTTCTATTTATAGTAACAAATTAGGTAAAAAACCCAAATGAGCCTTAAACACTAAAAAAATGAAACCCCAATCGAAACCCTAAACATTCAACCAACCTAAACCCTAAAATGAAAATCCTAAACTGGAATCTCGAGACGGGGACACCAAACCCTAAAACAAGAAACCCTAAACTAGGATCCCGAGATCGAGACACCAAACCCTAAAACAAAAAACAGTAAACTGGAATCCTGAACTGAGACACCAAACCCTAACCTGGAGTCTCGAGACCGAGACACCAAACCCTAAAACAAAAACTAGACGCTTCGAACGATCTAAATAGAACCACCTTTTTGCAATTTTCTCGAAAACTTTGAAAATAACGGAAAAACACAAAATTAAAGAAAAACTCCAAAAACACTTAAAAAAAAGGTGAAAAAAACATAAAATGAAGTGAAAAACCCAAAATGATGATAAACAAGGTCGGACAAAATACGGTGTCTACAATTATAACATACTTTCAGCATGGAGCATGCTTCGTATGGTGGGATTTTAAATCTATATGACATATTTTATGCACATACAAGGGACTTTAATTAAAACATACATTCACAATGCATAATTAATTAAACACACTAAAGTGGACCAGTTTTGGCACCACGGTTGCAAGCAACTAAATTATTACAAGAATAATGCATAAACTAGGTTGAGACGCTTCCGAACCCTTCGAACCACCCCGAACCGGCTTGAATTTGCTTGAACCGGCCAAAAAACAGCAACTACAAACTTCAAATAAGCTGAACCGGTCCAAAACAGTTATCCCGACTTCAACAGCCCGTAGCTAGACCAATAACGACCCAAACCGGACCAAACGAATGCTGAATCGGATCGCTAGAGAGTGAAGAACTAGGAACCGGTCTGACTTTCAGTGAACCGGACTGCCTGAGGATCGAACCGGACCATTTCTTCCACCTTACGCTGAACCGGTTTTGTGCTTTTTTTTTTTTTTAAAAAAAAAACAGCATGCTGTTTTTTCGGACACCCAAGCTTGTCTCTTCGAAATGAAAGCCTATATGGACTCTAATGACTCCAAATTGTTTTACAGACTCTTCTGCACACATTAAAGCCCATACACGCTAGGGCAATTACAAAAAGAAGCACAAAACGAAGCTCAAATAAATATGCCAAAACCAGAAAAACACTTTAGACGCCCAGAAAAATTAATTTCTAAAAAAATATCAACCGAGCTAAAATTGATGCAAATTGAGTGACCAAAAAACGCTCTGATACCAATTGATGGAGCGCATGTAGCGCAACAGAAGCGAGTCAGATCAATTGGCACTCTAATTTCATTAATTTAGCTAAATAAGAAACATGCTCAAAACTTTGGAATAAAAGAATAAGAATACAAACCTCTTGTAGTTCGAAATTCTTCTATTTCAATGCTCATTTCTCCTCACGAACTCTTTGAACCTTCTCTCGAACGCTTCAAGGACCACCTTCGGTAGTCCCGCTATCCTCGGGCCGAGCAACGGAGTGATGGGACTCGTTTACAAGAGAAAAGACTTTGGAAGAAGAAGATGGGAAAGTGTATGTGATGAGGGCTTTGTGAGAAATATCTAACACTTAGATTTCCAATTTCTCAAATAACATGAACTCTTCATCAACCCCTCATCCATATATTCAAACACTTTGAATAATTCATCAACCTCAAAACATTTGAATTTCATCCAATTTATAGGTCATCCACATGCAACAAACCCTTTGCTTAGCAAGACACCTCAAATTGGATGGATGGATTAGTCTTCAACCAAGCATTCCACAATTGATGAGTTTATGCATGTGGTTGGTGATTCACAATCCACTTCACAACTTGGATAAATCCACTCAACTTGGATAATCCCACTTGTAATATTTTGTCATTTTAAAATTAATTCATAATTAATTTTAATAAACAAAATAAATTTTAATTAATTAAACTTTTTAATTAATTAATATTATTTAATTCAATATCAAATATTAATTAAATAATAAGACTAATCCCGGTTTCTTAAACCGAATCATCACACATGAATCCCTATTCATGTTTTAGACCGATCCCATATTTAAATCATATTTAAACATGTCCATCATTCTTCCAAAAACGAATTTAAATAAATTCAAATTCTTTTTCTCTCATATTGTTACACGGCTTAATTCGAGCTAGCTAGGAGAACCTAAAGGACCTACAGATCATGAGCTCCAACGATACGAGATTAACCGACCAAACTCTTTAGTCAAGCTAACCAACATTCGTTAACCCTCAGAGACTCCACTAAAGTCCAAGGGTTGCACTCTCCTCACCGTAGATATATTTCTGTCCTCTTGATATAACCATCACTAGTAAGTCGATCCTTCACAAGTCGTTCGTAATTACAGTTGGGTCAAAATAATCGTTTTACCCCCGTAATTACATCTTGTTCCTTAAGTCCCACTGATCCTCTAATGAACTATTGGTTTGTGGTCCAACCACCAAACCATTGGTATGTGATCTCATCACTATATAAAGTCCCTCTCGGGCCAATGAGAGGGTGGGATCCCTAGTTCAAGACCAGGAGACAGTACTTAAGGGAACAACCTCTCTACTATCCCTAAAGGCAGGTATGAGTGAATTCCATCTCGCAAGACTATGTTCTCAGCTCCCTACTGGGTATTATCCCCAAAGTGGTAGGCATATTGAGTCGGCGAACTCGGGCAACTCTCACCCATACAAATCAAAGGATAATCTCGAATAAGCAGGAGTTCATAGTGTGCTCAGGATTCAGATCGAGTTACCTAGGTCATCATATGAAAAAGTCGGTCTTTACAGTAAACGGAGTTATAAAGAAACAACGACTTTTTTCGCGGTTCAGTCTTATGCAAACTCATTTTACAGGACGCCCCCACTCGCATGTCTCTACATGAACGATTTCGGATCACATCGTTTGTACTATGCAAAGCGGACCGCGTCCAATAGTGTCCCAGGATAAGGTACTCAGCCTTATCCCTATACTATAGACCGTTCTGGCTATTACTTGAACTTGATCCACAATCATGTTACACATGAAGTTTAAGTCTACAACCTATAGCCATGGGTTCTTTGTTTATTGGAGTTAGGTTAAAAGTAAACACAATTCACTTTATTCAATAAGAACTTTACTTAATAAATCTCAATAACAACTTTATTGCAAAATAGAATATACATTCAGTTTACAAACCACAAGTTTTAGGACATAAAACTCAACAATCCTCTAAGAGCACTATTCTAGAGTTCAACTTATAAACTTTTTGCTGCTACATAAGCTGCAAAAAAGTTTAGCTATCACCGAGGAATTAGCAATACAACTCTTGTACTTTTTTCCTCCTTTTGCACTCGACAAAACATTAACCCCATTTCACTGACAGCTCCCACTAGTAACTTGTTCTTACGATTCAGATCAACCTGAATCCTTAGAAGCAACGAAGCTAGTTTAAGCTTATCAGATAAATGAATCCTACATCATTCACAATGATTACAAAGAACTATGAGAATTTATTATGAAAGCTTACAACATTGATTAAAACACTTGTCCAACAAGTTTTATCAATGTAGTGTTCAAAACCATAAGATTTGATTATAGAATCAAACCTTATAATTCAGGATTTAGATGCTTGTTCCAATTCATAAATGAATTAAATAAGCCTGCAAACAATTTGCTCTTAATCCTGAATAATGAATCTCCCTGGTTGAGACTTATAGATACTTTTATCAAGATAGATAGTCTTGACATCCATTTACCTTATCCTATCAGATAGAACAGGGCAATGGATACAAGTAATCTATTTAACTTATATCTGACAACAAGAGATGAAGTTAATACACAATTAACCCCTTCTCTTTGAGACAATCCCTTTTCCAGAAAGTCAAGCCTTAGAGGTTTTCACCTCATAGACTAGGTCTCAGAACCTCTTGAAGATCCATGACTTTGAGCCACTGGTCCTTGTTTATGTACTCATTATCATCATCAAGTATGATAACTAGAGTCATACAATAAGCCAATACAGTGGTCCAAATTATCTCATAATCCTCCTACTGCATCAAAGTTTTCTCAACACTTGAGAAGAACTAGCAAAACTAACAACCATTGTTAATTTTAATAAAGCTTCCAATATAAATTACTAGATAAGTCTTAACAGCTAAGTCGTTTTCAAGTTTAATAGAACACAACTAGTATAAAACTTTTGCTAAATGAACAATTCATTTATTAAAACAAAAGATACATATATACAAGTGTTTAGATCAAACCAGAAAAAAAATATAGACAATAATTACATCACATGAAATTATTTCTATACAACAACTAAAACAAAACTCCCACTGTTAAGCTGCGAAGATATCTTCATAAGTCATCTTCGTCGAGAAACCGGCTGACAGGAACTAATTTCCTGAAAAGAATAACAAACATGATTAGTGGTTCTTGAATCAACATCCAGGTATGACACTCATAATCCACTTCACATGTTTAGACAATCAATAAATCACATTTACCTTGCCGTTCATTTTTTGACTGTTTCTCAACAAGGTATTTTGGGCAGTTACACTTCCAATGCCCTTTCTTCACCACAATGAAAACACTTTCCACTGTGTGAAGGTTTGACCTTGCCAATAGTAGGGGCTTTGGCATTCCTGGTACTTCTCTTCTTCTTCTTGTGAATAATCTTATTACTCACAGTAGTAGGTTCAGATTTACTCCATGACCCCGACCCTTTGTGGAATTTCATAGAAGTGGCAACATTTTCCTCCTTCTCCGTTCCTTTTGAGGTATGCAGAGACTGGTAAATTTGAAGTTCATTGAGAAGAGACGTCAAATTGTATTCTATCTTATTCATGACCATATTGGTCTTGAAATGAAGGAAACTCTTTGGAAGAGATGCCAAGATAAAGTCATCTTGACCGTTTTCATCGACGGTAGCACCATTTACCTCCGCCACATTAAAGTGGACCATCATGTTAAGGACGTGTTCCCTAACAGAGGTACCCTACACCATGTGGGAGTTGTAAATGTTCTTGAGGGCTTCATGTCGAAGAGATGTGGACGGTTGTCCAAACATCCCTTGTAATGAAGTCATGATTTCCTTCGCGGAAACCATAGCCTCGTGCTTCTTGGCCAGAACATCTGATATGCTCGCCAAGATATAGATTCAGGCTTTATCATTAGCCCTTATCCAACCATTGTATGCTTCACGAACCGTTCGTGAAGCACTAGAACCAGGAAGCGGAGGACACTCCTCCGTTAAGACAAATCTCAGGTCGTCAATAACCAAAATCGTTTCCAGGTTCGACTTCCATGTCGCATAATTCTCACCGGTTAGTTTGTCGTGTGCTAGAAGCTGAATAAACGAGCTCGACATGCTGAAAACAGAATGTAAATCTATTAGTAAAACGATTTTAACCTATTTAAACCAATTAAGAGATTTAACAGCAAATAAATGACTCAAACTCTTTATTTACTAACAACGATACTTTAGTAAGTCAGAATGGCCTCTACCTTGGGGTAGTCGAGCACTCCTTTACTAAATCAAGACAGTCTTGACTAAATGTTAATGCCAGAATTGAAGGGAATGAACTCTCCAAACCCCGCAGCGGAAGCGTTGGAATAGATCTTTTGATTTATTTAGAATTAAATTAAAATACAAGGTTAAGCATATAAATTACCTTTGAAGACAATAATCTTTTTGTGTTCCTTTTTCCATGAGATCTTCCTCGCTATGACTCGAACACAGGATCAAAGCTTGTGGGAGCTCTTTGGAAGAATGAGAGATTTTGAGAGAACTATTCTCTGCGTAGGGAAATTGGGTAATGTGTTTTTGGCCAATCTTTTTGGCTAAACTTAAATGTCCTATTTATAGGGCTTTTTGGAATTAATTTTATTTAATAAAATACATTTTAATATCTATTATATTAAAATATGTATTTTATATTTATTTGAATCTCATTCAAATATCATAAAATTAAACTTTTATAATATACATTTAACCCATTTGAATCTCATCCAAATTTCATATGTATATATAGTTTTCAATATTAATGTATCTAATACATAAACCATTCCCTCTAATATTTAATGTATCAAATACAATAAATATATTTTTCTCTTCTACATTTAATATATCAAATATATTAAATATTAATTTGAATATTTCAAATTTTTCTTTCAACTAAATTGATTCTTTTAGTGTTACTATGAGCTAGCAAGAGGATCTTATGGACCTACAGATTTATAAGCTTCAATGATACAAAATTAATTAATTAAACTCTTTAAGTAATTAACTTTCATTCATTAACTCTAGGTCACTCCACTATAGGCCGAGAGTTGTACTCTTATGCACTGTAGAACAAGTTGTGTCCATGGATATAACCATTACATGCAAGTCGATCTTTCACGAGTTGTTCGTAATTATAGTTGGGTCAAAAGTCCGTTTTACCTGTATAATTACATCTTACACCTTAAGTACCACTGATTCTCTAATGAACAACCTGTTTATGATCCAACCATAAACGAAGTCCCTCTCGGGCCAATGAGAGGGTGGGGCCCCATTGTTCAAGTCCCGAAATCAGCACTTAAAGGAACTACTCATTTACTTTCCCTATATGGGAAGAAGTGAATTTCATCTCGTAAAACTTATGTTCCCAACTCCCTATTTGGTCAAGTTCCCAAAATTGTAGGCTTATTGAATCGGCTATAAAGGTCATTCTCACCCATACAAATCAAAGGACGAGCCCTCACAGGCAGGAGTTCATAATTCACTCAGGATTAAGATCGAGTCACATATGATCATCCTGTGAAATATTAATCTTCTCAAATAACGGATTTATAAAGAGAGATTATATATTTCGTGGTACAGTCTTATACAAACTCATTGTATATGATACCCCCACTCACATGTCTCTACATGAATGATTTGGATCAAATCATTTGTAACAATTACAAAGTGGACCGTATAATAGTGTTACCAGGATAAGGCACCCAACCTTATCCATATACTATAAACTATTTAGGTTATTCCTTGAACATGATCCTCCCGTATGTCAACTACATACTGTTCAAGATTACATTAATAACCTTGAATTTTTATAAATAATGAATATCATAAATTGCAAAAATAATAATAAAATAATTATCAAATAATTATTAATTAATTACGAGGCTTTAGGGCATAAATCCCAACAAGAATAACTCTTATTCCTATAGCAATTTAGTTATCGTTTTTGGTATGGATTTACTAACTCCTTAGCAAATCACGTAAGTGTAACCCTCCATTTTTAGAATTCACAGAACGACCCCAACAGTGCATCTGAACGGTATGTCAGTGTTGGGAATGACCTTGTGTTTCTTTATCCATAAATGGTGACTAAGGTGTTCGATCTCCCATGAAACGGCCCTCCGAAGGGATTGGTACCACTCTTGGGCATCTTGCAGGCAGAACATGGGAATCTCACGGTTCAATCCAATGGAGGATACCGTAGGAAATACTGACGCACTTCTTTCTTCCATTTACTATAGATACTTACTCCATTCACCTTGCTATTCAAAGTTGCAAACACCGCCCTTCTGGGGAATGCTCTATTGACATTACACGACCGAACAAAATTCTCACGTTGTGAACTTCAGGGAGTACGTAGCAGGAGAGGGATATATCATATATTCCCTCTCAACACATCTACTAAGTATCATAGACGACTTTTAGGGTAAACTACTCAGGTTTTATCCGGCTAAGAAAATAAAACCTTAAGTCTATGCAAACAATTTACCTTAGATGTCTAGGTTATAAACACTTTATTTAAACCTCACACCTCTCGCGCATGCTCATAAAGTCGGGTTAACTTTAATCAAATACCGATTAGTCCCTAGGTAGGAGGTGATCCATCAATTCAAAATCCTCCAACCTAGACAGGATTTCATCGGGTGAGTATCTCATAACCTTAGCAATTACGAGATATCGACCTATTCATCTAATGAACGGATCAACTCATTTAACCCTAAATGAGCATGCTCTTTAGCTTTGTTATAGATTTTAAAAGTCTAAGCCATTTTTACAACGCTTGCAAAAACTAAGACTTTCTACAACAAACTTCTACATGCTTCTCAAACATGCAAAAAAAAAATACTAAGGCATGGCAAGTTGAATATTTAACTTCATAATCAATATAACACTTATATCGATTATGCTCTTAAACATACAACTCCTAATTCATAACCAATATAACACTTATATTGAATCTCATGAATTAAGCATGCATCCTATACATTATAACACTTATAACATATGAAATGCATGCAACATGCTACCTATGGTGGGATTTAAAATCTACATAGCATACTATATGCACAAGCAAGGGCGTTAATTTAAACCATACATCTCATGCATCAGAACTAAATTAAACACACTAAAGCGATTCGGTTTTTGGCATCAAGCAAGCAATACTACTTATTACAAGCTTGTTCTCCAACCCCAAGCTAGGCTCTCGAAGCTTTTCGAACTCTTTGAACTCCTCCAAGACTCCTTGCTTCTTCTTCTACACGGAACTGGTAAGTATGAAGCTCCTTCAGAAGAGACGTCAAGTTATATTCTATCTTATTCATCACCATGTTGGTTCTGAAATGAAGGAAACTCTTCGGAAGAGATTCCAAGATAAAACTAACTTGATACTTCTCATTGATGGTAGCACCGTTTACTTCCGCCGCATTAAAGTGGACCATCATGTTAAGGACATGTTCCCTAATAGAGGTACCCTCCACCATACAGGAGTTATAAACGTGCTTGAGGGCTTCATGAAGAAGAGATGAGGACAGTTGCCCAAACATCCCTTGTAATGAAGACATGATTTCCTTCGCGGAAACCATAACCTCATGCTTCTTGGATAGAACATTTGATATACTCGCCAATATATAGACTCGGGCTTTATCGTTAGCCCTAATCCAAACATCGTATGCTTCACGAATCGTTCGTGTAGCATTAAAGTCAGGAGGAGGAGGACAATCCTCTGTTAAGACAAACCTTAGGTCGTCAAGAACCAGAATCGTATTCAGTTTCGACTTCCAAGTTTCGTAATTCTCGCCGGTCAATTTGTAGTGCACTAAGAGCTGAATAAATGAACTCGACATGCTGAAAAAGAATGTAAATCTATTAGTGAAACGATTTTAACCTATTTAAACCAATTAAAAGGTTTAGCAGTAAATAAATGACCCAAACTCTTTATTTACTCGCTACGATACTTTAGTAAGTCAGAATGGTCGCTACCGACTGGCAATCGAGCACTCCTTTACTAAATCAAGACAATCTTGACTAAATGTTAATTCCAGAATAACTCATATTCCTATAACATCTTAGTTATCGTTTTTGGTCTGAATTTACTAACTCCTTAGCAAATCCCGTAAGTGTGACCCTCCATTTTTAGAATTCATAGGACGGCCCCCAACAGTGCAACCGAATTGGAATGTCAGAGTTGGGAATGGTGTTGCGTGCTCAATGTGTAAATTAAAATGCAATGGGAGAGCACTCAGAACATGCAAGCATACATGGTCTTGTAGCAAGTAATAAGTATTTTTTCATTCGATTTCCCACAGAGATTTATTCTTAGTTACTAGCGAAGTGAGATGTTTAAATTAGAAAAGGTGATTTAGATGGGGTAGAATTGGGATTGATGTGCCTAACTAACAAAGAAAGTGCAAGATATGCAAGCATAAACAAAGACAAGTAAAGAGGTTAACTTGAATGTAGAAGAAAAAGAATTGCGGAGAAAGCAATTATCTAGCAATAAAATCGCAAAACAGAAAACTGAAAAAAATGGCTAAGGCAAAAATTAAACTAAGAAAATTGCGGAGACAGCAATTTTCTAGCAATTGTACTAACAACGTTTTAAGGGTGAGATGGAGGAACAAGGCCAACTAACGACTCCTCTATAGGCTTTTTCATACGATTCTTCAGCAGTAGATCAACTTATCATGCATCAATTTAACTCATTCTCATGCATCTCTCGATTACATGCATTAGATCCTTTAGTTCACTCATATCCAAGTAAGACTTAAGCATCTATTTTTATAAGCAAGTTAATGAATTGTGCTAGGAAAACGCCTATTCTTAGGTCGTTTTCTGGCTACCATGAAAGGCTAGCATGAATGGACGACTCTGAACTCTTACTCCTTCCAGAGGTTAGGAGTTCTTTGGACAAAATGGATGGCCAATCGAAATTGCCCGTAGGATGAAGCATACATACATTCAATGCATTCGAGCTATCCTACATGCTGAATTCACGTATTTCTAGCCTATAGATTCGTCATTAGCAGACCCTTGTGGGGTTTAGTTACTCATGGATGATGATGGAGTGGAGAGACTTGCTTGATTAATCATGCTAAACAGAATTCAAATGACAGCAAAGGCAGAAAGAGAGCAGTAAAGAGAGTTGCGAAGTAGTCAAATAATTCCTCTATTGCGTGAGATTCGAAGCTTAAAATGCAGCGTTGTAAAACAGTAAAGACTAAACAACCGAAGACGAATTTAAACAATGTAGCAAACTTAAGCAAATGACAGCAAATAGAAGCGAAAAGGAAAGACAGAAAGCAGTAGAAAGCAGTTTAAAGTGTGTGCGTGAACTCCTCGCCGCAAGCGCCTCGGATGAAGGGCGAAGGTGAGCTTTGTTTGGGGATGAATCCAATCAGAAGAGAAGAATGATCTTCTCTTCTTCCTCTCAGATTATCGATGCCAACAGCTGACTCCTTCACGCCAACAACCGCGAGAGAAAACAAGAAGAAACTGCGTTGAGATGGGAGTTCTACGCTTCCGAGCTTATTGTTCTCCTTCCCCCTTGACCTCCTTTTATAGTGTTTTGCAGGTACTCTTCAGTCAAGGAGAACCATCCATTCTGAACGACGACCTTCCACGTGGCAGCAGGAGAGAAATTGGGCGGCTGAAAGATCGCAACAAAACGGCGGACGGTTAGAACAACTTAACAAATTCCACTTAAAACATTGCGGAGACAACAATGTTTTCGCAATATTCCTGCAATACAGAATTTTCAACTCTTTAGCTTTGTTTTCGATTCTTTTTTCTTTCTTTTACAAATATCTCTTGATTTAGCTTCACTCTATAAATTCTCATATATAAGCACATGTTTAGACTAAATTCTAACAAAAATACTTAAGAGTTCACACAATTTTATGGTCAATAAGTCCCTAAAATATGCACTTTTGGAGACGTAACACACCCCCAAACTTAAGTTATTGCTCGTCCTCGAGCAATATAAGGGATTACTTGGGCTGCTATCACTCTATCTGACTACTTGTTGTCTTCCCTAAGTTTACTATCCATCGCATGGCTGTCCTGTGACACCCTTCTAAGTTTAAAACTAACTTCCCATTCTGCTTATTCTGATTTCTCTTGCCTTGTAAAACCTACTGCCTTTATAAATTTCCTACAACTAATCTATCTGCCTTATGTCATTAGGTTCATTGTGCAGCTATCCCTAAGTTTTCAAATTCTCCCTTGCTTTACCCCAGACTCAGTACATGCTTCTAATGTTTTTCTTTTAAGCTGCCTAGGATTCCTTAGAGTCATGCCAGTTTTAGTACACACAAGTAACAGTAGTACATTTCATAGAACAACCTAAACCCTGACATCACTACATTGGATATACATTCATCTCCCTTAACAAACCTACAAGCTACAACCCTGTGCTTAGCTAATTGAGGATCAGAGTTCATTCATACAGGACACCTAAGCACATAAGCTATAACTCATAGGCATACATTCTTCTTCCTTGATTTTTCCTTTTTCCTTTTTTTTTGTTTTCTTTTCTTTTTTCTAGTAGAGTCTCTCTTTTGGTTTGCCTTTTGATGCAGTCCCACTTGTGGGTTACACACATGGCACTGATTACTCAGCAACCTCAAGAGAGACAGTACTCTTTATTCCTTTGTGTTTCATTTTTTTTTTTTCATTTCATCATTTTTTCAAAGAAGAAGAATGCTTATGTCTAAAAAGGGAGAGAGGAATGTTCCTAGGCCTAGAGGCTGCCTCCCCCAAACTTAAACTCCTCATTGTCCTCAATGAGAGTCTGAGGTGGAACACCCCCAAACTTGTCCTAGAAGCATCTAGTCTAAGGTAAAACAAGTAGAATTTAAAACTCCTAGGCATAGAATGACCTTTCTAAAGCAGATAACACAGCAGCAGGATTTTTTGTAAAAACAACATGTTAAGGGCTTATAGATGTTCATGCTGAGCACTAAAGGAAGCTATTTTAAACTATCAAAGGTGTACTAAGACACTCATCCAGCATGCTTGGCAGATAAATAACAAAATGAAGTCAATACAGCAGCAAAATATCGAGATCTAAACAGGAACAGCCCATCAAAAAGTCATCCAATAGCATGCGAAAACTAACAAAACATTGCGGACACCGCAAGGAATCCGCAATTAAACCTACAGAGCAATTTTATCAGTGATCAAGGCTCCTAGCATGCTATTTTCAGTCATCATTCACTACACAAAACAGGTAAACTAACTAAGCTAACTACTCAGAAACCATCAAACTAACTAAACTATTCTAAACAAACAAAAGAACAATTAAAACAGATCAAGTATTTGATTAATAACAGGGGTCACAGGTCACAGAAAAGCAGGGTTTTTTTTTTATTTTCAAGAGGGATCAGAAAACTCCCTCGAATGTCGTTCAAGTTGGCATTCAATCATCCTCATCCTCATTTCTCCTTTCTCTAGGAGGCGCCCATGGCTTCAGCAGGTCAGTAGGGAAGGCAGGGAAGTTGCATCCCAGCTGCTCAGCCACATCCTTGTCCCTGGCTTGTGCATATTCTGCCCATTGAGCCATCTTGTGCTGCAGGTCCATTAGGCAGGCCATGTTCAGCGATTGTGCAGCAGCAAAGCCGTCCATCTCAAATTCCATGTTGCCCCTCCTTCGCATCCTTAAGACCGTGGGCAGCTCCAGATGGTCGGTGTAAGCCAACTGCCTCTCTTTCCTCTCAATAGGCACACCTGCACGTAAACAAAGTTTAGTAATGGTATTTGGGAAAAAGAGAGGACCCTTACCTTTCTTTGAACAGTCGGTGATGGAGGCGGCAATGACTTCACCAACATCTATGGTGAGGCCCCTCATGATGGCATACAGCAGCAGTGATCGCCCTTGGTTGATAGTTGTTTCGTGGGTCACAGGGGAGATGCGTCTGCGCACAAAAGAGAACCAGACGGCTGCCTTGTCCTTGAGGGTCGCACTCATCATTGTGTGCTTCCCATTCCTTGAAATTGTCCAGGCCGCCTCAGGTTTGCCTATGATTTGCAGGGCTTCCTCTAAGACAGCTGCAGAGGGTGACTCGGTGATTCTTGCATAATCAGTGTACTTATGCCCTTTGAGAGCATAAGCTTCGTTGATGGCTTTGGTCGAGAAGTCAACCTCGATCCCCCTCACCATGGACATACCATCTTCAGGGTGCGTGAGGTTGGCGTAGAAATCATACACCATGTCCGGATAGGCTGGAATGGGCGGTCTGCACAGCTCTTCCCAGCCATGGTTGGTGATCCCTGCGCGCAAGAATTGCGGCAGGTCCGCTAACGCATCAAGAAATCCTCGCTCGTGGAGGAGTTCTCTCTTCTGTAGTTCGAGGCCCCTTGCCTCTGCTTCCTGAGAGACGTACCTCACAGCTTGAGGTTCGTCTTCTGGGGTACATTTTTCCCTTGCTCTTCTTTTCTTTAGCCGCTTCAACGGCCTCAACCTTTGCCCTTTTCACAGAGGACTCAGCTTCCACCCTTTTCCGTTTCTTCTTGGATCGTTTGGAAGCTTTTGGCCGCTTGGCCTTTGCAATCTTGGGCGCCTTCTTCCTCAGCCGAGCCCTGGTGGTTATTTGTTGGATACAATCCCCCAACGTTTCATCCATGGAATCCTTGCTTCCCCCTTTCATAGGGCTGTCAAGACTGACATCCCTTAAGGGGGAGAATACCTCCTCTTCCTCCGCCGATTCGCCCCTTTGCACCGAGTCTCGGTGCTCGTCAGATGGAGCTTCAGGCTCCGGCGTCTGTGGAGATGGATCAGGGCTCTGCTGGGCCGTCTCATAGGATGGACGGCCACTCCCAAGGCTCTCTTCGCTTGGAGTATTTTTCCCTCGGCTCGGGGAGTCAGGCAATAGGACCTTCCACTTCTTCTTCTTCGGTGTCTTAGTCGGATCAGAGGGATCAGTCACCTCTGTGGTCGCCACCGTCCATTTCTTTCTTCGCACTGGCAGCTTCGGAGGCCGTGAGGGCTGCGCAGTGTCGGCGTCTGCTAAGGAAAGCAGCGCCTCCCTCACAACTTCTTCTGCGTCAGGCGACACTTTCTTGGGCGTGGATCGTTCCGATCGAGTTGTCACCATGGTTGGTTCTTGGGAGATCTGAGTACGGTGGTTGCAGGGGAAGAAGAAGACTGGGTTCCGGAGTTTCAACGGTTAAAGAATAGTGAGGAACAAAACCCCCAACGACGACTATTTGTACTCGAGTACCCTCCAACGGCTTATTCGGTTGCGGACTCTGCAACTTCCCCGCAATCAATCCGCATGGCCGTTGAGATTTTCTTGATTTGAGTTGCTTTATTTTAGCAACCAAATCTCCGATTTTGTCAGATCTTCTTCGTGGATCTTCTCCCCTTGATTCATCTCCTGCAATGCCTCTTAAAGATCTCCCGTGAATATCCCCTAATTAAAACAAAAATCCGTAATTAAAATCACAAATAAACAAACAAAACATAAACCGAAAATACTGGAAAAAAAACTAAGGCAGAGCCTTCTGATGGATGAGCACAGTGGTCACTCATCCCCTCTCGTTTTGCTTTTCATGCTTCAGATAAAAGGAAGGCCGAGAGTGTCTTCACATCTCCTTCCTCGTAGTAATGTTTCAAACGTGCACCATTGACCATAAACGGCTGCCCGTGGCTGAGGTTGCGAATCTCAATAGCACCATGAACAAAAACGTTAGTTATAACAAAAGGGCCTGACCACCTAGACTTAAGTTTGCCTGGAAATAACCTTAACCGCGAATTGAATAACAAGACATGCTGGCCTTTCTTGAAGTCCTTGATCCTAAGTCTACTATCATGCCAAATCTTAGCCTTTTCTTTATACATTTTAGCATTTTCATAGGACATATGTCTTAGCTCATCTAACTCATGTAATTGCAGAGACCGCAATGTTCCCGCATCGGTCACGCAATAATTTAGTTCTTTTAAGGCCCAAAATGCTTTGATTTCCAATTCGAGGGGAAGATGACATGCTTTTCCATACACTAGCCTATAAGGAGACATACCTAAGGGTGTTTTATATGCAGTCCTATATGCCCAAAGTGCATCGTCCAACTTAAATGACCAGTCTTTTCTATTAGGTTTGACCACTTTTTCGAGTATGTTTTTAATCTCCCTATTGGATATTTCAGCTTGTCCATTCGAATGTGGATGATAAGGAGTTGCCACTCTATGTCTAACATTGTATTTAGCTAATAACTTTTCCATAGCTCTATTTACAAAGTGGGTTCCCTCATCACTTATTATCGCACGTGGTGTACCAAATCTTGTAAAGGTATGCTTATTAAGAAACTTAACTACTGTCTTTGCATCATTTGAGGGACATGCTATGGCTTCTACCCATTTAGATACATAGTCTACAGCTACAAGTATATAAAGATTACCTGCAGAAGGGGGAAATGGTCCCATGAAATCAATGCCCCACACATCAAAGAGTTCCATCTCTAAGATGTAGGTGAGAGGCATCTCATCCTTCCTACTGAGATTACCTGTCCGTTGACACTTGTCGCAGCTGTGTGCATGGTCGTGTGCATCTTTGAATATCGTAGGCCAGTAATAGCCACTTTGGAACACCTTTGCAGCCGTCCTTTGGCCACCAAAATGTCCACCATAGGGGGACGTATGGCAGTGCTGCAACACTGACTTCGCCTCAGCAGCTGATACACACTTCCTCAGCAATCCGTCTGCACATGTTTTGTAAAGTGTAGGATCGTCCCAGATGAACTTCCTAGCTTCATGTAGGAACCTCTTCTTCTCTTGCCCTCCCTTGAAAGTTGGTAGTACCTGCGAGGCAAGGAAGTTAGCAATATCCGCAAACCAAGGCTCTTCATCGTTGTCACGATGTGCTAACACAAAGACATGCTCATCAACAAAGGCATCAGAAATTGCTGGCTCAGCAATTTCTCCGCAATTACTTCGCAATCTAGATAAATGATCAGCAACCACATTTTCGCATCCTTTCTTATCTCTAATGTCTAAGTCAAACTCTTGCAACAATAATACCCATCTAATTAACCGTGGCTTAGCATCAGCCTTTCTCATTAGATATTTTAGTGCAGAGTGATCGGTGTACACGATTGTCCTAGTTCCTACAATGTAATTCCTAAACTTTTCACAGGCAAACACTACAGCTAGCATTTCCTTCTCCGTAGTAGTGTAATTACATTGTGCTTCATTCAAAGTCTTACTTTCATAATATACAGGATGTGTTAGTTTATCTATTTTTTGTCCTAGCATGACCCCGACTGCATAGTCACTAGCATCGCACATCATCTCAAATGGTAAATCCCAATTTGGACCTACTATAATTGGTGCTTTGACTAAGGCTTCTTTAAGTGTTGTCCATGCTAAGAAACATTCTTTTGAGAAGACAAATGGTTTATTAAGCTCTAGAAGATCGCACAGAGGTTTAGAGATTTTTGAAAAGTCCTTAATAAATCTCCTATAGAACCCTGCATGACCTAAGAAACTTCTAATAGCTTTTACATTTTGCGGTTCCACTAGCTTCTCTATTATTTCTATTTTGGCCCTATCGACCTCTACTCCTGCTCTAGACACTCTATGTCCTAGGACTATTCCTTCTTCCACCATAAAGTGGCATTTTTCCCAATTTAAGACTAGGTTGGTCTCCTCACACCTAGTTAGGACTTGTCCTAAGTTTTCTAAGCAGTTATTAAACGAACCACCAAAGACTGAGAAGTCATCCATAAATATTTCTATCATGGACTCATCTAAATCAGAGAAAATAGCCAACATGCACCTTTGGAATGTTGCTGGTGCATTGCATAAGCCAAAAGGCATTCTGCGAAAAGCAAATGTTCCAAAGGGACATGTAAAGGTCGTTTTCTCCTGATCCACAGGATCTATGGTAATTTGGTTATATCCAGAATAACCATCTAAAAAACAGTAGTAGGCTCGGCCAGCTATTCTATTTAACATTTGATCTATAAACGGTATAGGAAACTGATCTTTTTGTGTTTCTTTGTTAAGTTTTCTGTAGTCCATACAGACTCTCCATCCTGTAACAGTTCTAGTTGGAATTAGTTCATTATTCTCATTAACTATTACAGTCATTCCACCCTTCTTAGGCACACATTGGATTGGACTAACCCATTGACTATTGGCTATAGGGAAAATTACACCAGCATCTAACCATTTGATAATCTCTTTTTTAACTACCTCCTTCATGGAGGGGTTCAACCTACGTTGGTGATCTACCCTAGGGGTATGTTCCTCTTCCAATAATATCTTATGCATGCAATAGGAAGGACTAATACCTCTTATGTCAGCAATCGTCCATGCAATAGCTTTTTTATGTTGCTGAAGCAGCAATATTAACGCAATTTCATGTTGTTTACTCAACTTGGACGAAATAATAACAGGCAAAGTATCATGCTCTCCTAGATATGCATACTTAAGATGATCGGGCAATGGTTTTAATTCTAATACAGGTGGATGTTCAATTGATGGTTTCAAAGAATTTGTGGTTCTTTCAGACAAGTTATTAGTCATACAAACATGCTGAAGATTGTCCACAGGTATATCCATCAATTCAGAAATATTTAAGTCATCTAATTCTACTTGTACATAGTCAGTAGCATGCTTCAATAACAGTTCATGCTCAAGTTGGTCTTCCATAAGGGAATCTACTACATCTATAACATCTACATTGGCACAAGACTCAGAATCAGAGGGATACCTTAAAGCTTTAAATACACTGAATTTAACCTCTTCATCATGAACCCTCATGGTGAGCTCACCTTTTTGGACATCAATTAAAGCCCTACCTGTGGCTAGAAATGGTCTGTCCAACAAGATTGGTACCTCCTTGTCTTCCTCATAATCCAGAATGATGAAGTCTGCAAGAAAGATGAATTTGTCAACCTTGACAAGTATATCCTCAATTTTCCCCTTCGGGTATGCTATGGATCTGTCTGCAAGCTGCAAGGTGACAGTAGTAGGACGTGCTTCCCCTATTCCAAGCTGGCAGAATAGTGATAAAGGCATGAGATTTATGCTTGCTCCCAGATCACAAAGAGCTCTGCCCACGTGCTTGCCTCCCAACTCGACTGGTAAGGTGAAGGAACCAGGATTTTTCTCCTTCTTTGGTAGTTTGTTCTGGAGTATAGCACTGCACTCCTCGGTGAGATTCACTGTTTCAAATTCACCAATGATCTTTTTGTTAGTAATTATATCTTTCAAGAATTTAACATAAGAAGGCATAGATTGCAAAACTTCCACAAATGGGATGTTAACATGCACTTGTTTTAAAATTTCTAAAAACTTATTAAAGTGCACTTCCTGTTCTTGTTTTTTCTTCAGCCTTCTAGGGAATGGAGGTGGTGGCACATATGTAGGCACTTCAGGTCGCCTGATGACAGGTGGAGGCCTTGGTATCTCTTCTGGTTCCTCAATGATAGGTTCCAGCCTCACCCTCGATGTGCTTGTTGATGGTTGATCATGGTTGGGCAGAGAATCCAGTGGAGCACTAGACTCTTCATTCTCTACTCGCTTTGGGGCTTCTCTGCTGTTGCTCACCAATGGCCTTCCACTACGAAGTTCAATTGCTTGAACTTGCTATTTTCCATCCCTTCTAGGTACTTCAGTATCTGCAGGCAATCTACCTTGGGGCCTATTTTTCAATTCATTTGCTAATTGCCCTATTTGGTTTTCTAAGCTCTTAAGGGTGGCTTGCTGACTTTGTAGGGTTGCATCATTTTTTGCAATGTATTCTTTGAGTAAATTCTCTACTGATGACCCTATTGGTTGGTTATATGGCTTTTGATACATGGATTGGTTATTTTGAGTGAAACCAGGTGTTCCACTAGGTCTTGGTTGGTTTTGAGCTTGGTTAGTATTCTGTTGTCCACCCCAAGAAAGGTTTGGGTGGTTTCTCCAACCAGGATTATAGGTGTTAGAATAGGGGTTGTTCCTAGGCTGCTGTTGGCTTCCAATATAGCAGACTGAGGCTGGATTCCCAGGGCAGAAATCATACAAGTGCCCTTCCCCACAGAATCCACAGATCAGTTCCTCACCTTGACTAGTTGTTGTGCCCATTGAAATGGCTGCTGCGGTGTTGACACTAGGTTGGAGATTGGTTTGAGCCATTTGTTTGACTAGATTGGTCAGGGCATTTATTTGGCTACTCATTGCACTAAGTGCATCCTTGTCTTGAGCTCTACTTGGCTCTACTAGATCATCTGACCATCTACAATGAGAGGTTGAGATTTTATCCAAAATCCCATAGGCTTCATTGTAGCTCTTAGAAAGCATGGAACCACCAGCTGAAGAGTTTAGCATTTGCCTTGTGCTGGGGTTGCATCCTTTAAAGAAGACTTCTATTTGGATACACCATGGAATGTCATGGTGTGGACATTTAAGCAATAAATCTTTGAATCTTGTCCAAGCTTCGTGAAGGGACTCGTTTTCGGCTTGTTTGAACTTGATTATGTCATCACGAAAGTTGGAATTCCTATCAGGTGGGAAGTATTTGACTAGGAATTTTTCAGCCAGATCTGTCCAATTGACAATTGATCCGGAGGGTAAAGAATTTAACCACGTCTTGGCTTTATCTCTTAATGAGTAAGGAAAGAGATAGAGTCTCAAAGCTTCTTGGGAAACTCCAGGAATGATGAAGGTATCACTAACTCCTAGGAAATTTCTTAAATGATTGTGGGGATCTTCGTTTTCCACTCCAAAGAATTGTCCTACGGTGGACAGCATTTGGAACATTACTGGCTTTAACACGAATGAATTGGCAGTAATCTCAGGGCGTATAATGCTTGGATTAAGCTCCCCAAGCATGGGAACTAAATATGAGAGGATGACACTATCCTTGTCATTCGCTATTTCGATGGGGTTGCGAATGGCAGGTGCTTGGTTTGGAGGTGGTCTATCCATTTCGGTTTGATGGGATTGCGAAGACTCTGCGGAGTCAGCAATGTTTTGAGTTACAGGTGGTTGTTTAAAGAGGCGTTTCTTAGCTTTGTTTCTAGCCCTAAGAAGTCTTTCAGGCTCAGGATGGAACTCTAGATCGCTACTTGAATGCTCATTCATAAACTAACCCAATGGTACCTGTAAAAGAAATGAAAGCAGATTAGCTCCAAATGATATTAAGTTTGGTTTTTCTAAAATAACACACTTCGTGTTTACTAAACAAAATCCCCGGCAGCGGCGCCAAAAACTTGTTGCGTGCTCAATGTGTATATTAAAATGCAATGGGAGAGCACTCAGAACATGCAAGCATACATGGTCTTGTAGCAAGTAATAAGTATTTTTTCATTCGAATTCCCACAGAGATTTATTCTTAGTTACTAGCGAAGTGAGATGTTTAAATTAGAAAAGGTGATTTAGATGGGGTAGAATTGGGATTGATGTGCCTAACTAACAAAGAAAGTGCAAGATATGCAAGCATAAACAAAGACAAGTAAAGAGGTTAACTTGAATGTAGAAGAAAAAGAATTGCGGAGAAAGCAATTATCTAGCAATAAAATCGCAAAACAGAAAACTGAAAAAAATGGCTAAGGCAAAAATTAAACTAAGAAAATTGCGCAGACAACAATTTTCTAGCAATTGTACTAACAACGTTTTAAGGGTGAGATGGAGGAACAAGGCCAACTAACAACTCCTCTATAGGTTTTTTCATACGATTCTTCAGCAGTAGATCAACTTATCATGCATCAATTTAACTCATTCTCATGCATCTCTCGATTACATGCATTAGATCCTTTAGTTCACTCATATCCAAGTAAGACTTAAGCATCTATTTTTATAAGCAAGTTAATGAATTGTGCTAGGAAAACGCCTATTCCTAGGTCGTTTTCTGGCTACCATGAAAGGCTAGCATGAATGGACGACTCTGAACTCTTACTTCTTCCAGAGGTTAGGAGTTCTTTGGACAAAATGGATGGCCAATCGAAATTGCCCGTAGGATGAAGCATACATACATTGAATGCATTCGAGCTATCCTACATGCTGAATTCACGTATTTCTAGCCTATAGATTCGTCATTAGCAGACCCTTGTGGGGTTTAGTTACTCATGGATGATGATGGAGTGGAGAGACTTGCTTGATTAATCATGCTAAACAGAATTCAAATGACAGTAAAGGCAGAAAGAGCGCAGTAAAGAGAGTTGCGAAGTAGTCAAATAATTCCTCTATTGCGTGAGATTCGAAGCTTAAAATGCAGCGTTGTAAAACAGTAAAGACTAAACAACCGAAGACGAATTTAAACAATGTAGCAAACTTAAGCAAATGGCAGCAAACAGAAGCGAAAAGTAAAGACAGAAAGCAGTAGAAAGCAGTTTAAAGTGTGTGCGTGAACTCCTCGCCGCAAGCGCCTCGGATGAAGGGCGAAGGTGAGCTTTGTTTGGGGATGAATCCAATCAGAAGAGAAGAAGGATCTTCTCTTCTTCCTCTCAGATTATCGATGCCAACAGCTGACTCCTTCACGCCAACAACCGGGAGAGAAAACAAGAAGAAACTGCGTTGAGATGGGAGTTCTACGCTTCCGAGCTTATTGTTCTCCTTCCCCCTTGACCTCCTTTTATAGTGTTTTGCAGGTACTCTTCAGTCAAGGAGAACCATCCATTCTGAACGACGACCTTCCACGTGGCAGCAGGAGAGAAATTGGGCGGCTGAAAGATCGCAACAAAACGGCGGACGGTTAGAACAACTTAACAAATTCCACTTAAAACATTGCGGAGACAACAATGTTTTCGCAATATTCCTGCAATACAGAATTTTCAACTCTTTAGCTTTGTTTTCGATTCTTTTTTCTTTCTTTTACAAATATCTCTTGATTTAGCTTCACTCTATAAATTCTCATATATAAGCACATGTTTAGACTAAATTCTAACAAAAACACTTAAGAGTTCACACAATTATATGGTCAATAAGTCCCTAAAATATGCACTTTTGGAGACGTAACAAATGGTCCTATGTTTCTTTATCCATAAATGGTGACTAAGGTGTTCCGATTCCCATGAACCGACCCTCCGAATGGATGGTGCCACTAAGAGCAACATGCAGGCGGAACATGAGAATCTCACGGTTCAATTCAATGGAGGAGACCGTAGGATGTACTGACGTACTTCCTTCTCCCACTTACTATAATACTTACTTCATTCACCTTGCTATTGAAAGTTGCAAATACCATCCGAATGAGGATGCCCTAAAACATCACGAGGCCGAGCAAAATTCTCACGTTGTGAACTTCACGGAGTGCGTAGCAGGAGAGGGGTATATCATATATTCCTTCTCAACACATCTACTAAGTATTATAGACGGTATTTAGGGTAAAATACTCAGGTTTTATCGGGCTAAGAAAATAAAATCTTAAGTCTAGGCAAATATTTTACCTGAGATGTCTAGGTTATAAACACTTTACTAACCTCACACCTCTCACGCATGCTCATAAAGTCAGGTTAACTTTACTCAAGTACCGGATAGTCCCTAGGTAGGAGGTGATCCGTCAATTCAAAATCCTCCAACCTAGACAGGATGTCACTGGGTGAGTTTCTCATAACCTTAGCATTTACGAGATATCGACCTATTCATCTAATGAAACAGATCGACTCATTTAACCCTAAATGAACATACTCTTTGTCTTTGTTATAGATTTTAAAAGTCTAAGTCAATTTTACAACGCTTTTGCAAAACTTAGACTTTCTACAACAAACATCTACATTATTCTCAAACATGCAACACTAAGGCATGGCAAGATGAATGTTTAACTTTATAATCAATATAACACTTATATCGGTTATACTCTCAAACATACAACTCTTAATTCATAATCAATATAACACTTATATCGATTATACTCTCAAACATACAACTCCTAATTCATAATCAATATAACACTTATATTAAATCTCATGAATTAAGCATGCATCCTATACATTATAACACTTATAACATACTTCATGCATGCAAAATGCTACCTAAGGTGGGATTTGAAATGTACATGGCATACTTTATGCACAAGAAAGGGCGTTAATTTAAACTATACATCTCATGCATCAATACTAAATTAATCACACTAAAGCGATTCAGTTTTTGCCATCAAGCAAGCAATACTATCTATTACACGCTTGTTCCCCAACTCCAAGCTAGGTTCTTGAAGCTTTTCGAACTCTTCGAACGCCTCCAAGCCTACTTGCTTCTTTTGCTCCTTTTTCTACTCGGCTCCGCAACAGCCTAGGACTCTAAGACTCAACGAATTACAGATTGTCAGCCAAACATTAAGTCTTTTTAACAGACAGGCTATTACAATCTAAAAGAAAGAACAAAAAATAAAGGGGATGCCATAAACCGATATCACTTCAGCCACCCAAGCAGAGAAATCAAATACAACCCACCTAGGATTCAATTTGTTCCAAATTGAGAGCTTAAAGCATGCTCTGATACCAATTGATGGATCTGAGGTCTCGACACAACCAGAGGCGTAGCGGAAAATGCCTAAACTAGCTGAGGATCTTCAGCAATCAATAAGCAACAAACCGGGAGAGAGAAAAATAAACCAACACTTGGTATTTTCCAAACCCCGAAAGCCACCGGTAATTCCCATACCGACCGATAAAAATCAGCCGGTAAAGGTTGACCGGTATGGAACCACCGGTAAGGCACCTCGGTGTGCCACCGGTAAATCTCAAGGATTTACACCTATAAAAGGCACACCGGTAAACCTCGACCGGTAAATGCTTCACAAACATTCGACCGGTAAGCCGCGACCGGTAAAACCGTGTGTATAAACAGCACCGGTAAACTGACACTGGTAAATACACACCGGTAAAGACCGAACCGATAAGTTTACCACCGGTAAGCCGATAAACTTACACTAGTATGGATTAGACCGGTAAGCACCGACCGGTAAATCCATATCGGTAAGCCTTGAACCGGTAAATCGATACCAGTAAGCTTCGAAAGCTTACACTGGTAAATCGATAAACCGGTAAGGCAAGACCGGTAACACTTACCGGCCAGCTCCTTTGGTAAATTCCCACCGGTAAGCTCGACTGGTAAAATTCCACTGAAGAACCAACGCTAAAACGCGTTAAGAGAA
This sequence comes from Herpetospermum pedunculosum, assembly GCA_028017165.1. Lineage (NCBI taxonomy): Eukaryota > Viridiplantae > Streptophyta > Magnoliopsida > Cucurbitales > Cucurbitaceae > Herpetospermum > Herpetospermum pedunculosum. The sequence continues at coordinate 39,382,225 of CM051522.1, forward strand.
GCAACGGTAAATATCTCAACCGGTATACCGACCGGTAATTGCCACCGGTAAATTTACCAGAACTTCACAAAAACGGGCAAAACATATCTGGGATTTGGATACGTCTTCTCGTCTCCTAAGCAACTCTACAGCCCTCTTCTACTCTACTTCTCCACCGGTCACGAGCTCTGCAAGTCGAGGACCACCCTTAGAGGAGTCCCGATTATCCTCAGGCTTAGTAGCGGGGTTGTGGGACTCCTTGAGCTAAGGGGGTATGTTGAGAGGAGAGGAAAATGAGGAAGAAGATGAAGATGGTTGTTTGTATGAGGAAGGAGATGATTACTTTGTTTGAATGTGTTGGACACTTCAACACCAACAAACTCTCATCTAACTTCTCATACAACTTCAACAATTGAAGTGCATATTGACGAAAGAGGAATGAACACTTCAATCATCTAATCTTCTTCACAAGAATCACTCCATTGCAGCACCAATTCACCAAAGCTTCAACACTTCATCAATGGAAAATTCTTCAACCTTTGAAGATAAACCGAGAGAGAAGAGCAAGCTTGAGGAGAGAGAAAATTTGAGTCAAACTCAAAGTTTTAGAAGTGAAAAATTTTCTTCCAACCTCTTCTCCAACAATTGAAGATAGTGGAGTACATGTGTTCAACATGCATGTTGAACACATTTACTTAATTATTATAATAAAAATAATTATAATTAATTAAAGCTTTTTTAATTAATTATTTTATTATTTAATTTAATATCAAATATTAATTAAATAATAAAACTAACCCCGATTTTCCGAAAACCAACTTTTTTAATATGAATCCTATTCATATTTTCTTCCGGTCACATATTTAAATACGTCTTCCTCTAGTTACATATTTAAATATGTTTAACCTGGATCAACAGACCCGAATTTGGATTTCTCCAAATTGTACTGATAGCACTCTAAAAGTGTTAATATTAATCTCCTAAGTCTTGTAAATTAAGTAATTAATTAGGCTTAATTGATATATTTTGTTGAATTTAATTGCTTAGGGTTAAATTGGACCATTACATTAGATTAGAGCTTAAAATAATGTTTTAGTGGATAATATTAATTAATCATTTTGAGTGTTTATACTATATAGATTAATTAATATAATATTATCCCAATTGTAATTAGTGGTCTGGTGATGTAGGGGAACCTTGGTAGAACGATGGGCCTGAGTTTGAGACCAGGGGAGGACAAAATTTCGATTATTTTTCCTAAGGCACAAACCCTAGCGTGGGGACGCTGCCTGTAGGGTCTCGACGCTACGACTGTATAAAACCCATTTTTTAGGTCATTCACTCTCGGGTTTGGACATTTTTTGACGATTTCTCTCTCAAATTCTTGGGGTTTTCTCCCCTTTTCTTATATATCAAAGCATAGACTTGGATGGATTAGCTTGGTTTTCATCCCGAGCAAGGTAAGTGCTCTAATTTGAGGTTAGGGGTTAGATTTTATGCGATTCATGAGGGTTTAGTTCTTTAATTTCGAGCTTAACACGACTGATTGGGCATTTACTCTCTCTTACTTAATTTATAAGTGTGCTTGAATGATAGACTGACGAACTTGACTTCTAGCATGTTCTAACGTTATAGATTAGTGATGTCGTGCCTCTCCTAATCGCCTTAGTAACACAAAGGAGTAAAACAAATCGAAGTATCATTTTAGATGTTCTGAATGTTGATTGCTTCAGGGTTGTCGGGTAATCGCCTAGCATTTAGAGTGTCTAATTTAATGTTCGTCGTGAATTGCTAGTTACTGCTTTAATTATTTTGGGGCTGATCATTCTGATTTAGTTAATAACATTGTTTAATTAGAATTGACAATTCTGATTAATATATATGTGGTTGGTTGCTTCAGGGTTGTCGGGCAACCGTTTATGTGTTTAATTAAGCCCTTGCTAAGTATGTTTGAATCCCAATGAATCGAGTCGCATCAAGGTCAACCCTGACCCTTAAAATTAGGAGCACATGTAATTAGTTTAAATTTACCGTTATCTACTTTTTATGCTTACTTTAATTTACCGTATCTTTATTTTTTCATAACCAATCCCCCGTTTATTTTAATGTTTTACTTTATCGTTTTAGTTTGAGTTTATATAAAAGAAAATAGAAATTAATTAGGAGAAAATAATTTAGGTTCCCTGCGGATCGACCCGACTACCACTAGCTGCAAAGCTCAGTTGTAGCGGTATTATAAATGTTATTTTGGCGGGACTCGACACCCCGAAATTTATAGGATATTCCAAAATCCTATTACCAAAATTGGTGCCATTGCCGGGGAACCATTTAGTTTCTCTTAGTTGAATTTTATTTGCTTAGAAAAACCAAAAAAAAGTTGTTGTATTTCTTTTTCCTTTTTTTGTTGTTTGCTTTCTTTTGTAGGGGTTTGGCCTAAAGAACAAGATAATGGGCAAAGACCGCGCCGCTCCAACCACCGACCTCGCAACATTCAGGGGAGGTTTTTTGTTCCCTTTAATTTTGTAATTTTAATTGCTTTATCTGATGGATGGATACATAGAAGACTATGTATCTCTCGAAGGTTGGGGGTGGAGTTGTCTGTTGGATTCCTGTAGTTGTTGAGTTGTGGAGATTATGAATTAGAAGTCTTTTGATCTATTGTTGCATGTTGTTCGATGAGGACAATCTAGGAAATGCTTTTACATTCTTAGTATTTGTATATCTAGAAAATCATGAGATTGTATGCATTGTTGAACTTCGTTTCAAAAAATTTAATTTTTTTTTGTTGCTCCCTTGCATCTATCGAGCACATAGCAACCTGTTCTTAGACTCTGTAGGTTTAGATTGGTCTTATGTTGCATGAAATCTTGTTGTCACCCCGAAAGGCACCCCTAGGGAAAGTTTGATGCATAAGAGTTTGTAATAGATTAATCGAGTATAGCAAAGCTATTAGCCTAATAAAAAATAATAATAAAAAAAAACATGTTAGAAAAATCCTCCTGAGGCGTTCCTCCTTCTTATGTACGCATTAAAGAAGTGAGCGTTAGTCCTTAAAAATGTGAAGCTTAGGCATAAGCTTGACATGTTAGGCTTCTCGAAAAAGAAAAAGAAAATAAAAAAATGTTGGGTTCAAAGAACCAAATAAAGAGTCCAAAGTACTCAAAAGAAAAAGAAAGAGAAAAAAAATTTAGGCCTCTTATTTTGTTACTCTCTCTAATGTGGAAAAGTTGTAGACTGTTCTTAACTGCCAGAAGTAGAGGGAAAATGAGATGTAGTGTTGCATGAGGTTTTTCTGAGTCTATAAGAGTTAGGACAGGTTGGTTAATCACACACACGTAGGGAGTAATAGTTAATTTTTGAAATGTTCTCAATTCATGCATGCAATTGATTGTTCTCTTTTGTTGTAAATGCTTTGTTTTTAAAAGTATCGAGGTTAGAGTTGATTGCATGCAACTTCATTCTTAGGAGATAATTCAGAGTTTTCCTTGCTCGAGGACTAGCAAGAGCGCTCTGAGGCTATAAAAAATATCCCGGCAACGACGCCAATTTTGGTAACGGTATTTTTGGGACTAACCTCGGTTTTCCGAAAACCAACTTTTTCAATATGAATCTCTATTCATAATTTCTTCCCGTCACATATTTAAATCATATTTAAATACGTCTTCCTCTGGTTACATATTTAAATCATATTTAAATATGTTTAATCTCGATCAACAGACCAGAATTTGGATTTCTCCAAATTGTACCCTATAGCACTGCTACACCGCTTTATTCGAGCTAACCAGGAGAACCTAAAGAACCTACAGATCATGAGCTACAACGATACGAGATTATTCGGTCAAAACTCTTTCAACCGAACTAATCAACATTCGTCAAACCCCCGGAGACTCCACTAAAGTCAGGGGGATGCACTCTCCTCACTGTAGTTATATTATGTCGTCTTGATATAACCGGCAACGGTAAGTCGATCCTTCACAGGTCGTTCGTAATCGCACCTGGGTCATTTATACCGTTTAACCCCTGCATCACATTTTGTTCCTTAAGTACCACTAACACCTCTAATGAACAATTGATCTGTGGTCCAACCAGCATATCAGATCCCTCTCTGCCCAGGAGAGGGTGGACGCTCATTGTTCAAGCCCCAGAATCAGCTATTAAGGGAACAACCTATCTACTAACCCTGAAAACGGGTTAGGAGTGAATTCCATCTTGATGTACTATGTCCCCAGCCACCTATTCGAGTTTATCCCCAAGATGGTAGGCTTATTGAGTCGGCGCTAATTAGCCTCTCTCACCCGTGCAAGTCAAAGGATACTCTCGAATAAATAGGAGTTCATAGCGAGTTTAGGATTAAGCTCGAGTTACCTAGGTCATCATATGAAATAGTCGGTCTCTTCAGTAAACTGTGTTATAAAGAGAGAGCAACATGATTTCGCGGTTCAGTCTTATGCAAACTCATTGCATAGGACGCCCTCGCTCGCACATCTCAATGTGAAACGATTCGGATCACATCATTTTGTACAATACAAAGCGAGCCGCATCCCATAGTGTTACTAGGATAAGGTACCCAACCTTATCCATATAGTATAGACCGTTTTGACTGTCTACTTGAGTCTGATCCACAATCATGTCATACAAGAAGCTCAAGTACTCATGAATTGCCATGGGTGTTGGTCATTGGTATAGGTTAATGCAAACACGTTTCACTTTATTCCAGTAAACTCTTTTACTGAATAAAACTTAATAACTCTTTATTACTAAATAGAGTAATTACAAACATAACTGTTTACAAACCACGAGTTTTAGGACATAAACCCAACAATTACATCTTGTTCCTTAAGTACCACTGACACCTCTAATGAACAATTGATTTGTGGTCCAACCAGCAAATTAGATCCCTCTCGAGCCAGGAGAGGGTGGGTACCCTTGTTCAAGACCCGAAGTCAGCTATTAAGGGAACAACCTCTCTATTATCCCTTAAAGGCGAGTAGGAGTGAATTTTGTCTTGCTATACTATGTCCCCAGCTACCTATTCGAGTTTATCCCCAAGATGGTAGGCTTATTGAGTCGGCGATCTAGCCACTCTCACCCGTGCAAGTCAAAGGATACTCTCGAATAAACATAAGTTCATAGCGAGCTCAGGATTAAGATCGAGTTACCTAGGTCATCATATGAAAAAGTTGGTCTCTTCAGTAAACGGTGTTATAAAAAGAGAGTGACTTGTTTCGCGGTTCAGTCTTATGCAAACTCATTGAACAGGACGCCCCCACTCGCACATCTGAATGTGAAACGATTCAGATCACATCGTTTTGTACAATACAAAGCGAGCCGCATCCATAGTGTTACCAGGATAAGGTACCCAACCTTATCCACATACTATAGACCGTTTTAGCTGTCTACTTGAACTTGATCCACATTCATGTCATACATGAAGTCCAAGTACTCATACTTTCGCCACGGGTGTTTGTTATTGGTATAGGTTAATAAAAACACGTTTCACTATATTCAATAACAACTTTACTGAATAAACCTCAATAACTCTTTATTGCATAAATAGAATTATTACATTCACAACGTTTACAAACTACGAGTTTTAGGACATAAAACCTAACATAACTAAGAGGTAATTGCTTGATTAGTTAGTTGAGGGATTTAATTTCTATTGTATTAAGGTGAGATTTGTGCTTAAATGTATGTTTAGCTTATTTGTATGAACTCTTGCATCTTCTACCTATATTAAGAACGCATGACTTGCCTTTATAATTAGGAGTGACGTCCATAATTACGCATGTTAGTGGGTTAGCGTTAATTCTTGATTAGTTTTAATGCAAGTAGCGAGAGTCTAACTTGTGGCTAATCAATTCGAGCCTATGTGATAGATGAGGGTAGGAGTTCATTATCGTTTTCACGGTAGGCTCAAGGTTAGGAGAGAAATCGTATTAGACTAAAGAATAATTCGTCACGATGCTACCCGTTACTGTTCTCTGATTAATTTAGGACTAATCACCTTAGATTAATTAAGAGGCATATTTAATTAGAATTGTCTGTTTCTAATTAACTCATTGGGATGATTATTGCGGAGACGGGCAAACATTTCGCGTGCATGAGCATCTTGGCTAATTCACATGTTTATCGATGAACTGAAATACAATAGAGCAATCCCGATACTTTCTAATTAAGCATTCTTGACAATTTCATATCTCTCGTTTTAATTTTTCGTTAGCGCAATTATTACATGTTTAGTATTTTTCCAAACAAAACCCCCTTGTTTTTATCATTGCAAATTCAATTCAATTAAATTAAGATTATAGATTGCTCCTTGTGGATCAACTTGGTTACCACTGACTACAAGTTAGTTTGGTGCAATCGGTTTATAAATATTATTTTGGCGGGCTTTGACAACCCGAAATTTGTGAACATTCGAAAACTTCTCTACCACTGCTCAAGCTGCTCCCACCGGTCTACGGTTGAGTTCTCTCCATGCGGAACTCTCTCTCTCGGAGTTCGTCTTGCTTCTGATTTAGGGTTCACAAATGTGATCTTTGAATCAGATTCCACCGAGGCTATTGCTGCTTTTCTTAAGCCGAATAATTTCCTTAATGAAATTATAAGTTGGGCTTTGTATGTTTCTGGTCTTTTAGATCTTTTTGAGAATTTTCAATTACTTCATGTAAATTTGGTGGGTAATATGTTAGGTTATTTAATTGCTACTAAGGTCCATAACTTTGATGGGGAAACCAGAAGAATGTCTAAAACAAAGGAAGGCAACATGAAAAATGTCTAACAACTTTTTTCTTTTGAATTATGTCTAAACCCTATATTTAGTAAGGCAATTAACAATCCATTGGACAAGCCTGCCCTTCCACAATTTCTCCTCATTTTGAGAATGAAAAAAATAAGACTTAAAAATATAAAATATTGGGAGGAGAGAGAAAGAAGTTTTGGACGTGGATTTAACCGAGACGTTAAAAATGATAAAACTGAATTGACACTTATCCCATGAGAGTTACATGGTTATATCTCTCGCCCCAAATAATTAAGAAATGATTCTATATACCTGAAGAAGTAATACAACCACAACGAATCCACCAGTGACAGTGTGTGCATGCCTGCACAGAGGGTAAAAAATGGAAGACACATGCATTCACACAGAATAATAAAGGGAAGGCAAATGGTCGGCCAACCATTTACAGTGAGTATTCCCAATGAATTTGCAATAATTACATTTAGCAGCTGGATGGGGGAAAAATCTGAAACACGGACCCGGTATTTGACTTATTCTAAACCCTTACCAATAAATATAAACGCACAAATTTGGGGGACATACAAAAATCTGGGAGACCGGGTATGTATACATGTGGACAATGTATGTATACCTGATGAACACACACGAAACTGGGGGACAAAATATGTATACCCTGAGGAAGTGATACAACCAACGAATAATTCATCACTGCAGGTGTGTGCATGACTGCACACAGAGTAATAAAGAGGCAGGCAGATGGTCGACCAACAACTTAAAAGAGGGAATGCTGGTTTTTTAAATTCGTGAATGATTCCAAATAATTCGAAATAATTTCATTTATGGCTTCGAGGGGAAAAACCTGCAACACGCCACCAAAAAGGAATTGCTCCTCAGAATTTGTGTGTTGAGTAGGCAATTATGTGAGGCTTCAAGGCATTCGATTCGACAGACATACCGTGAATACCGTGGCTTCGAGGGACAACCGTGAAATCGTGTGGTGGGATCCAACTCTATAGCCTTGGAGATTGAATTGGTGAATTCCGCAAGTGTTGAATTCGGGGGGACAATAACTGTGCACGTTTTGAAATTAGTGTAACGGTTCATCTAGTCTCAAATCCCATCAAATGCCACCGTAATAGAAAGGTACGACATGGGTTAGTGTTGTGTGGTGGAACGTTGGAGTAAGAATCATTTGGTCTTGCAGAAGAACTGGAAAAGGATAAGGAAAAAAAAATCGCCCTAGATGAAGGTTAAAGATTCACGGGTGAAGAATCTAAAAAATGGTAGACAATACATAATTGTAGGGAGATTGTTGTTTAACAATATCATTTTGACCGATATCTCCTCATTTGTAGGGTGGGGAGTGTATTTGTTGTTCCCTATTTTTAGGGGAAGATTTAGAATTAAAATGGTGCTAGTAATTACCCACGACAGTGTCCAACTGTATACCCTTACCGAATGTATGTGCGACGCAGTCGCTGTATATCTCAACGGGTGTGCCCAAGCGTATACCCTGATAGATGGTGTGTGCGGCGACTCTACTCACAGGAACACATAGAGATACAGAATGCCAGAAATTAGTTAACGGAAAAAAAACAAATCTGATTTCTTTTAACGGGGAATGATTCACCTCACCAAATAACCTCTTAAAACTAATTGAATTTTAAAATAAAATCAACTAATTTCAAAACTAATAATTTTTAAAATAGGAAATCATAAAAGGGTATAATGGGGAACCGGCTCAAACAAATTTCTTCCTAAAAAATCTCTAAACATAGACTGCAAAGAAAACAGGTATTTAGACATTTTTCATTAAGAGTAATTAATTGTAGACATTCTTCTAGTTTCCCCTAACTTTGATCTTCCCAAGGTGGATTCTTTGCCTACTTGGTTGTTAGATGTCTCTAATTCTTTGTGATTCTAATAATATTTTGGGGCGAGGAGACAGATGACCATTTTTTATTATCAAAATCGATAGATGTCTCTTTTTTTAAAAGTTTGATTTATGTCATTTTTTTAGTTTAATCTCTCTCTCCTCTATCTTTTTCATTCCTTATTTACCCTCCCTAAGATCTCAATCTCTTCCATTGTTTATAAGATTTAGTAATTAAAAAAAAAAACTAACTATCTCTCTTCCAAGATTTTCTCCCTTCTCTGTATTTTCAATTGACAAAATTGCAATTACAAGTATATTTGCAATTTGCAAAATTGCAATTACAATGAATTTGAAATTTTGCAAATTGGAATTAAACTGTATTTTCAATTTTACAAATTGGAATACAATGTATTTGCAATTTGCAATTTGCACGGAATTACTAAATTATAATAAAAATAAACATAACATATAGGAAATAATGATGACAACCAATTAGAGAAAAATATGTTATGGAATTACAGTGTATATAACATAACATGTAGAAAATATTATAAGTTTGCAAATTGAAATTACATTGTACTTGCAATTACTGGTACATGCAAATTGTAAAATATGCTATGAAATTGTATATAACATATTATGTAGAAAAAATTATAAGTCACTACTAGGAAAATTGGGAATAGATGACATGTGGGGCATCCAAAAATTAATGAAGGGAAGAAAAAAAGTGTCATCTTCTGTTTGGGGCGCATTTTTGGCGGGAAAAAACGGAATTTTTCAGATTTCCGAAACTTAATGACAATTTTCTAATGCCGTCAATCGATGACAGTTTTAAAATGTCTTAAATCGTTTACATTTATTAACTATCATTAATTTGTTTATGTTTTTTTACATAAACTTTTTTTTTTAGAAACTAAAAAAATATTTATAAAAGAATTAGAATTAATTTACAACTAAATATTAATTAATTAACAAATAAAATAAAAGGAGGGAAATGTAAAAAAAAAAGTGAAAAAAAAGAATGGAAATCAAAATTTTGAAAGCAAACACTCAAAATTTATAATTTTAAAAAAATATATTATATAATATATATATATATATATATATATATATATATGAATCTCTAAATTAAGAACACGTTCTCTCTAAAATCGTCTTTCCTCCGTAGATCTCACCCCCTCCCCTCCGTCGATCTCGCGTCCCTCCCCTATACGAAATGTTGTTGTTGGAATGTCTTGAATCGGGGAAAGTGAATTTAGTTTTCGAAACATGCATTAATTACGCTAATAGAAAATTTTAAAATGCTGAATTGACAATTTAACAAAACATTATGATTAACAATTAGCACATGGCAGATCATTGATTAACAAATAAGTCAGCCAAAATCAATCAAGCACACAGAATGTTTACTCGGGATACCGAATTAAACATACCCAAAGACAATTAATCAAGGGGTGCAATTCTAATTAAACTTGACAATTGATCAATTGAGGACGAATTTGATGGATTTTTTTTTGTTTTTATCTCAATTCGAACTTTGATTATTTTTTTATTGAACCTCTAACTTGCGTCATCAATTTGAGTGCAAGCAATCCCTAGTATAAAACCGAGTCAATTGTTTCTTACTCTAATCCACGATGATTAAGAGTATTCCATCGTATACCAATTTCCCCTAACAAAAAAATGTCACAATTAGTAGAACTCAAATAGCCTAAGAAATTTATTTTTCAAATTGTTATGGTTATCGAGCTTGGTAGTAAGTTTAAGTTGAAATATAATGTGAAATTTGGGCTTAAAATAGGCTAGGGCTAGTCGTTTGACTAAGCCGAACATGGGGAAATGAGTTATTATTAATAATAGTAATATAATAATAATAATTTTGATTTAATATAATAATATTATTATTATTTTTATTATTTAATATAATATTACTTTTATTAAAAAAAAAAAAATGTTAAAAAAGGGGCGCAGGTCTTCTGAAGACCCACACCGCCTCCCTCTCCCTTCACCTCCCAGTCTCCCTCTCCCTCTCAGCTGCCTCCTCCTCTTTCAGCTCCGACCAACCCATATTGTCTCTCCCCTACGCTCTCTCCCATCAGCGATGCCCATCCACGACAACCCAGCGACGGCGTTTCTCCAGCGTTTGGCCAACGACAATCGCGCGACTTCATCTCCAACGGCGGTACGATGTGAGCGGCAACGGGTAAGTTTTCGTCCCACGATTTCTTGTCTTGTTTGTCTGAAAAAAAAATCGATTTTTGACTACAACCCTTTTCGATTTCGATTTCGATTTCGACTATTTCAAATGCATTCTATATCTCCAATTATGAAATAATGTGAAAATGTGAGAGTTGCTTACAGGTTGTATTTTTAGGGCATACCCCTTCCTTGTGGTGTTAACGTTGCAAAATTATTAGCCACATTGTGGCGATAATTTATTGTCTTTGTTAATAAATAGAACAAGCAGAACTTTGGCGATCTACTTCAAGATTGGAGATTGCATACATGGAGATCGCAGCTCTAGGCTTAACACCAAGCCCAACATCAGCCGTACACTTCTCCTCCCTAACATGTATCAACGACCAGACATGATCTTCACAAGGTTCAAGATCATTTTGAGGTATGTACTCTCCCTTCTCTTTGATTTACGTCTATTACTTGGATTTTGAAGCCTCTTTTGCATCTGGAAAGCAAGACTTTTATGAAGATTTGTTCGAGGAGCTGAGCAACTATGGAGATCCCGAAAGCTTAAATATTTGTGATAATTTGGCTGACCATATGGTATAATATTTACATCGACTTTTTTAACTATTGAAGGCTATGTTTGGATCTGTGTGGTTAGGTGGGCAATGTCCATGTTCAGTTTAGAGAAGAAGAACAAACGAACAATTGGGTCTGATTTATCCTTTTTGTACTTTTGGGGTTTTTAAATTGACGAATTGCCTTGATAATTTGATTTAGTGGTACAACTAATTTTCCTCCCATGGTCCAGCATTTAACAAGAGGTCGTAAGAAGGCAAGTTAAGAGCTCTTAGTTGACTTTAAGTTATGTTTTGTAAGACTTTTTATCATTGCTAGAAAATATGAAGTTGTTTGCTAGAAACAAATACTTAGTTGATCATTTAAAACTCGCAAGATTTTGGAAATGTTTCGGCCTGAGACTATTAGCAAGACTAAGCTAAGCACAAATTTTAATATATGAACGCCTAAGATTATAGATTCATTTTCACACATGAGGATACCCTATACCTACAACTGACAACTCTAAATGAAAGTAACCAAACCAATTAGACACTTATAGAAGACTAAAATAAACTCCTATCGCTTCAACTAAATAATCATCCTCTCCCCCACTAGATTTCACAACATATGAAACTTATTTGAGAAAGAGAAGAGCTTGAATTAAGTTCAATCTATATCTTTATCTGTTTATGGCCATGGTCTGATATACAAGGATATTCAAGACTCTTATAGGATAAAAGAAGCTTGCAATATGTGGATTAAAGGGGAAATAGTTAGAAATTAATTGCTTTCACGAGATTTAATTGGTTTTGTAAAATGTGCTTTCTTTTCTTTTGGGTAGGAAAATTCCATTTCAAGAGAAACATGTTCTGCGGCTGGCGTTGATTCTTGAAAACATGGAGGAATTTGGAGTGCGGAGGAGTTATGATGGAGGGGAACAATGTGAGGGTAACATATCATATGAAAATGATGTTAATGTTGTTCCAGCAGTGGTTGAGTTTGAAGCAGGAAAAGGATACTTAACTCAAATGCTTTCAGATTGTTATGGTATTAAAATGGTGTTTCTGGTTGAGCGGCAATCGTACAAATTGAAGTTTAAAATTTCAGATTTCGCCCTTATGTACGTTTAAATTTTTATCTCTTTGATTGCTCATTATATGAAGACTTCTGTCTTTAGTGCAAATTCAGGTTTGAGATTTAATTTCTATTTCATCTTCGGCATCCGGTGGCAGAAGATATCATGCCTGAGTAGCATAAATAAGGTAACTGTCTATACCTAAATTTGGTCTGCGATTTGCCATGATAATATATCTCTAGTAGGCAGTCGTTAATCTTGCTTGGAAATGAGTTTACCATATCCATTTGTTGCAATTTTGACCTTTGAAAATGTAAGTTTTCTGATACAAGCCTTTCTTATATAAGGAATTTTTGTATGGAGAGGAGTGTCATCATCTTATCAATTTGGTATGGTGAACTATTCATTCTTCATTTTTCCTTTCCTATTTGGAGCCTGAGAAAATTGATCACCAGATTTCATAGTGCATATATGTTATGTATATTTTGTAGGCGAAGGATAAGCTACAAATATCATTGGTGGCTGACGACGTAACGGGTGCGGGTGTTACAAGTAAAGAGCAAACGAGTACTGACATGTTTCTTCATAAGGCTGAGGTATTTTACTTATGATTTTGGTAATTATCTCTTTCATATTCCTTACTACTATTGTCTTTCGGTGCTTATCAGAATTTACTTTTCTTTCAAATTTCTCTAGTGCAAGCGGAAGAGAACTTATTTTCACTTGGTACTGCATAAGACTTAGTAGTTTGCTAACCTCATGAAAAGTTGCATGTAATATATTTTTGTATTTTTTAGAGAAGAAGATCAATATAATGTGTGCAATGTGGCTAGACCACAATGAATTGTGGATGAAACAATTAATCACGAACCCGATTTGTTCTTTTAATGGCTAGTTGTACTCGTGTACTTAGAAAACAATGTTCGAGATAGATTTAAAGTTTCTGAATTTCTTTGTTTCCTTTTCTTTCTTTAGTTTGCCCTCTTTACTTTCCTAAAGTCTTGAATAGCTCAAGAGTGAGTTAATCTCGAAATACTTTCGGTATATTTTTCCATGTATCCATGTCCTATGAAATTATTCTCGAATTTACGAAGTATAAATCCCTGGGTGTTGTATGTTGTATTACACATCAAGTAAAGCTTTGCAAAATAAAGATAGGATATCGGTTATGTCAATTTGCTGATTTGACTTGCATTGTGGCATTGTTGTAATTTTGATAAGACTAAGCACATATGAGTGCTTAGCAATCTATAATTTTTCGTTTATAAATGTTCTTATAAGACTAAACACATCTGAGTGCTTAGCAAGTTATATTTTGTCGCTTATAAATTTTTTGATGAGACTAAGCAACTTTTTAGGCACTTGTTAGGTTCGTTTGAGATTAAAATAACACTTGGTAACTTTGTAGGCACTTGCGAGGTTCATTTGAGGTTAAGAATGATACTTGGTAACTTTTTAGGCACTTTTAGACTATTTTGCACTTTGAGAATCACTTTAGACACTTTTTAGGTTCGTTTGAGATTAAGAATGACAGTTGTTAACTTTTTAGGCACTTGTTAGGTTCGTTTGCAATTAAAATAAATTTGTAGGCACTTGCTAAAGGTTCGTTTGAGGTTAAGAATGATACTTGATAACTTTTTAGGCACTTTTAGACTACTTTGCACTTTGAGAACCACTTTAGACACTTTTTAGGCTCGTTTGAGATTAAGAATGACACTTGTTAACTGTTTAGGCACTTCTTAGGTTCGTTTCAGATTAAAATAACTTTGTAGACGCTTGCTAGGTTCGTTTGAGGTTAAGAATGATACTTGGTAACTTTGTAGGCACTTTTAGACTATTTTGCACTTTTAGAATCATTTTAGACACTTTTTAGGTTCGTTATTAAGAATGACACTTGTTAACTTTTTAGGCACTTGTTAGGTTCGTTTGAGATTAAAATAACACTTGGTAGCTTTGTAGGCACTTGCTAGGTTCGTTTGAAGTTAAGAATGATACTTGGTAACTTTGTAGGCACTTTTAGACTATTTTGCACTTTTAGAATCACTTTAGACACTTTTTAGGTTCGTTTGAGATTAAGAATGATACTTGTTAATTTTTTAGGCACTTGTTAGGTTCGTTTGAGATTAAAATAACACTTTGGTAACTTTGTAGGCATTTAAACAATGGTTTGTTGATGAAGAGTTTCTAATTGTCGTGGATGGATGGATGTATGTAGAGTTTTTAATTGCATGCTGATTAAATTAACAGTTTAGGTGTCATAAAATAAGATCTCATGACTGAAAATAATTGTCATTAACCGTATTATGAAGACAGAAGAAAACTGTCACCAAAAAGATTGACGACAGTTTTCGGTTTTTGTCATCTATAGAGTAAAGAAGGCAGGGGCTATAACGGCTGAAAAAAATTGTCATCTAAAGTCCTGATGACAGTTTTTATTTGTCATCATAGCCCCGATTTCTACTAGTGAGTTTGCAAATTGAAATTACACTGTACTTACAATTGTGCGGTATTTACAAATTGCAATTACACACTAGAATGTACTTGTAAAAAAAAAAATACTTTCAATTACAGAATACAAAATTACATACTTGCAATTACAAAATACAAAATTACATGCTTACAAAATGAAAATTACAAATTATCAACTACTTATAAACTAAAAACCTAAAAAAAAAAAATAACCTACGAAAATGTCAATTAGAGAGTACACAATTACATGTAATTGCGACTACATACCTTTCATTCGAGATCAACATCTCATCTACCGAACAAAACCTCTAGTCTCACGCCTCTGCACCAAACTCTCGGACACACAAAAGAATCTCGGAACTCTTGACAAAATGGGTTCTTCAAAATTCTACAATCAAAACCCACGCCTCTGCACCAAACTCTCGGACACACAAAAAAAATCTTGAAACTCTGGACAAAATGGGTCATTCAAAATTCTCAAATCAGAACCCTTGAAAACTACGTACCATTGAACATTCTTAGCTTCCTCATGTTTCTTTGAGTATGGAATGTGAATGGATTTCAACCAAGGAGGAAGCTTGAGGAAGGTCCATCTACAATTCCCTTTGCAATTCCCAATTTCACAAATCACAAAAAAAATTTGTGAGCTTGACCTCTACAGTTCCTCCCCTTTGACAGAAAAAAATTTCACAAATCCTAAAAATAATTAAATGGAAGGAAAAAAAATTTCATTGCAATTTGTGAGCTTAACCTCTGCGGAAATGCTTGGGGAATTTGAAGGCAGAAGCATGACGGTCTAGAGAGGAGAAGATGAGTTTGAGTCAAACAAGATTTTGTAGGTTTGGATTTTATTGATGTTTTGGAGGGAGAATAAAATAATTTTTAAACCTTATTTTTTTTTTTTAAAATCGATTAGTATCAAAATAAAATTACAATAAAATCTAACCTTTTATTTTAATTATTTTGAGGATCTGTGATAGAGAATAAAACTAGGAGAGAAAAAGATGGAATGAATAAGGGTAAAATGGGGAGAAAAATGATAAGAGGGAGGAAGAGTAAACAAAAAAAAGGATACCAAACTCAATTTAAAAAAAAAAACATTCGTTGAAATAGGGTCCCAACAAAGACCATTTATCATGATTTCCTAATATTTTACCTTAAAAAAAAAAAGTGATTAGTAAAATATATTTTATAAAGAAAAAATAACCTAATCTAATTATTTCTTATTTACGATTTTTGGAGTTTCTTTTTGTTGTGAGTTGGATCAATTTTTTGCTCGTATTATTTTTTCGAAGGATTTATCCCGTATTTTCATAATTTTGAAAACGAAATTAAAAAAAATAGTGAAAACAACCTTTTTTTTTTTGTTTTTTTTTTTTAATTCATCATCTTTTTAGTTATTTTTTGAAATAGTTTTTGAAAATAAATATACCAAACACATTCTCATAGTTTTATTTTTTATTTTTGAAAACATAAAAATGAAAATCGATTCCCAACGAAACAGAACATAAAAATGAAAATCGATTCCCAACGAAACAGGACCTTAACTATTCAATCGGAACTAGGAATTTAAAATTTGGTTTTGAAGTTGAACAATGTTGTTTAATAAGATTAAAGTGAAATTAGTAATTTTCTATATATTTAAAAGATATTATTACGATTGTAAGAGATATTTGAAAAAATGTTAAATTATACCAAATATTCATGAAGTTTAAAATAAGTTTCAATTACCTCCATAGATTTTGAAAATTTTCATTTTAATCAACTTTGAAATTGTTTTAAAAAATACTCTTAAAAATTGTCCATTATAACGATGAATAAAAATTGACACGACATCTCATCGTAAAACTAAGAAGACATACACGACATCATTTACACCATCATTTATGTGAATGAACGTGGAGTTGATGTATAAAAAATGATTTTGTAGCCAACAAGAGCTTAGCTCAACGACATAATGTATCGCTTAGTGACTATGAGGTTCTAGGTTCAATCTCCCACCCTGACATATTGTAAAAAAAAAATAATAATAAAATAAATAAATAAAATTAAAAAATTAAAATAACAACAATATCTTTTGAATTAAAATAAGTGATAATGACGATGTTAATCTTTTATATAGTCGAAATTGATTTGTAAATAATGTTACACACCTTTCATTTTTTACAATTCGTTGTTGCATTAATTTCTGTCATTGATACATTCTACAAAAGTTAATCTTTAGAACAAGTACAGAGAGGATTAAAATTGATTAAAATAAAACTTTCTAAAGTTTAAGGCAAAAATGGAACTTATCTCAAATTCAATATTTATTTTTTTTTTTTTTTTTTATTTTATTTTATTTTTTAACTTAGAAAAAACATTATAAAAGAGGGAAATTAAAATTAGCAAATCACATTTTAAAGTATTTATGAATATTTCACGATGCGTTTTATCCAAACGGTGAAAAAGGTCAACATTATTGTGGTACGTAAAAATTTCACTTTCTACCAATGCCCATCCTTGGAGCAACTGGTCCTATGAACCAGATTCTTTTGCACTAACCGACCAAAAAACAAGCCTTCAAAGAAACACGTGATATATAATTTATATTCTTAAATCTATCTATAAATTGTTAACTCATCAATTAAATCCAACATAGCTCAATTGACATCATAAGATTGTACCTTTGACTAAAAAAATTATGGGTTCAATCTCGCATTAATTAAAATACTGTTGCAAAAAGAAAAATTGTTAACTCATCTGACTAAGATATATATATTTGTTCAAAAAATTAGAAATTTGAATCTTATATTGATAAACTTCACTCGTTTTCAAATTAAATTAAAAGATATAAAAAATTAGTACAAATCATGTCACATGTCTAGCATTAATTCAGGGACTACTTGAGTTCGTCAAATCAAATCATGTCACGTGGCAAATTAGACTAGAAACTAAATTAGTTTGAGATAACTATAGAGGGGGCAATGAGGCAAATGTCCCTGGACCCGAAACTAAATTAGTTTGGGATAACTAAAAGGGGGCAATGAGACAAATGTCCCTAGACCCGAAACTAAATTAGTTTGGGATAACTAAAAGGGGGCAATGAGACAAATGTCCCTAGACCCGAAACTAAATTAGTTTGAGATAAAGGAGCAAGGAGACAAATGACCCTTTTTTAGTTTCAAAATCCATAGATGTCTTTTTTTTTTTTTCTAAAGATGAGATATATGTCCCTTTATAGTTTAATTTTTCTTTTTTTCATTACTTATTTATCCTCCCCAAATCTCATAACTCTCTCTCCTCCCAGATTTTTTCCAAAAACTGAAGGGTGTGTTTGGTCGGGTGGTCGGGTGGTCGGGCCGGCGGTGGTCAGGGTCGGGGGTCGGTGTATAGGTCGGGGTCGAGGTCAGGGTCGGGCGGTCGGCGTCGGCGTCGGGGTCGGGGTCGGGTCGGGTGGTCGGTGGTCGGGGTCGGGTGGTCGGGTCCGAGCCGACGGTGGTAGGGTCGGGGCGGGTGGCTGGGGCGGCGGGGTTCGGGGTCAGGTAGTCGGGGTCGGGTGTCCAGGCTGGGGTGGCGGTGGCCGGGGTCGGGGTCGGTGTTGGAGCCGAGGCCGAAGCCGGGGTCGGTGTCGGGTGGGGTCCGGGCCGGCGGTTGTAGGGTCGGGGTCGGGTGGCTAGGGCGGCGGGGGTCAGTGTCGGGGCGGTAGAGGACGAGTGGCTGGGCTGGGGCGGCGGTGGCCGGGGTGGGGGTCGAGGCTGGGGTCGGGGTCGAGGTCGAGGTCGGGGTCGGGGTCGGGGTCGGGCGACCGAGATCGGTCTAGGGGTCAGGGTCGGGGTCGGGATGCCGGGCCGGCGGTGGTCGGGGTTGGGGGTCGGGGTCGGGTGGCCGGGGCCGGGCCGACGGGGGTCCGATAGCCGGGCTAGGGCGACAGTGGTTGGGGTCGGGTGGCCGAAGCGGGGCGGCGGTGGCGGTGGTGGTCCGAGTCGGCGGCGGTCGGGGTCGGGTGGCGGCGGCGGTGGCCGGGGTCGGGTGGTCGGAGCGGGGAGGCGGTGTCCTATGACGGGTGGCCGGAGTTGGGCGGTGGTGGTCGGCGGCGATCGGAGATGGTCGGTGAGTGGCGGCGGTGGTCGAAGGAGGTTGGTTGGTGGAGAAAATTTAAAAGAGGAGTGTGAGGGTATTTTGGTAATTTTAATACAATATGAGAATTAAGTAGGTTTTTCAATTAAACACCCAAAAACATTATTTTCAAAAGTTAATATCAAGTGTTTCATCCAAAATGCATTATTTCAAAAACTCATTCTCCAAAAATTCATTTTGGATGGTTGCCAAACACTTCAATTTATTCCAAAATGACTTTTTGCAAAAATTAAACACTTAGGGGTCGTTTGATAACGCTATCGTTTCTTGTTTCATGTTTCTGTTTCTCATTTTTTAAGAAACAGACTTGTTTGATAAATATTTTCGTTTCTTGTTTCTAAATTTTGAGAAACGTTTTTAAAAAAATGGCAAAATTTGAGAAACATCAAAAATGTGTTTCTTCTGTTCCGTTTCTTATTATAGATTGTTGTTCCTATTTATAACAAAAATGTGTGGTTGGTTTGTTGGTAAGAGATGTTCTCAAATAAACACTACGGGGCTGTTTGGCCCCCAACTTGGGTAGGGTGGAATAGCCCACCCCATGTTTGGAGCCCCAACTATATAAGTTGGAGCTGGGGTTATTATAACCCCGGTTTGCTACAGTGTTTACTGTAGCAGTTCTACAGTAGTTTATTTATTTTTTAAATTTTTAAAAAATTAATATGTAATATACATTTAATTTTTTTTTAAAGAAAACTGTATTTTAAACCCACACTATACAACTCTGCACCCCAAACACAGACTTACTAAACCCAGACTCTGCACCCCAAACACAGACTATTATAACCCACAGATTATTATAACCCACCAACTATAATAATTCATCCTGCGCCCCTAAATTTTGTCACTTTCTATTTTTGTTTAAGAATATAATGTAAACTTTTTTTTAGTATCAATATTAATGTGAACTTAATATTAGTAATAAGTCTTTTATCTTATTTAACTACGTTAAAATTTTATTTATTAATTACAAAACAAAATGTTTTCATAAATATTTATTCACATTGTAATTTTATCGATATTTTTATCAACATTTCTATAAAATTGAGACATCGAAATTTTCATAAAATTGTGACATTGATGTTATTGAATGTTGTTTTCGTGTGTTGAAGGCTCGATTCTCTATTCTTAAACAAATGTCTCCTTACCCGGTCAACACACAAAAACATATACCAAATCAAATCAAATTTGGATAACATTTGAAGTATAAATACAATTTATAGTTGTTTTTAACTTTGCATCGAGACTTATTTGTATTCGATTATGTAAACTTTGATTTTTTTTTTAATTGCGTGTTATATATTTTTTTATATTATGTATACTAAATTATATTTAAACTATAAAAGGAAAAACAACAAAGAGAAAAAATAATCAATTAACAAAAAATAATTATCAAACATGATAATGTTTCTATTTATTTTTTAAAAAAAAAAACAAGAAACAAGAAACGTTATCAAACAAGTTTTTTTTTTTTTTTTTTTTTTTTTTTTTTTTTCAAGAAACTAGAAACAAGAGTAGTTATCAAACATGTTCCTGTTTCTAGTTCTCAAAAAATAGGGAACAAAAAATAGGAAACAGGGAACAAGAAACAGGAACGTTATCAAACGGGCCCTAAACCAAACACACCCTAACTCTCCCCAAGATTTTCTCTATTCTCTCTCCCTCCTTTTTATGTGTGTTGACCGAGAAATTTCGGCCAATCAGTGGTCGCCACGTGTCTCCATCACGACCGGGGATCAGATAGACTTGACTGAGCAAAGTCGGCCAAACTGCAATTGGGGTCGAAATCGAATCGAGCCAGAAAGATTAAATGACAATTTGGCCCAAAGCCCAAAAGCCCATTGGGTCCAAACCCAAGCCCATTGGGTCCAAACCCAAACCCATTGGATCCAAACCCAAGCCCATTGGGTCCAAACCCAAACCCATTGGGCCCAAAGCCCAAGCCCATTGGATCCAGGCCATGAAAACTCTATAAATAGAGAGTTCATTTTCATTTCTAAGGTTCAGAAAATTTCTTCTCCTAAGAACTCAGAGAGAATTCCCAAACAACGAAAGACTCTTTGAATCCTGAAGACTGAACGCCACTCCAAATTCAAACATCTGAAGACTTCACCGCTACGCGAAGCTGCAGATTCAACATCGAGAACAAGCTGCAAAGCCCTCGAAACAAATCCAACATCGAGAACAAGCTGCGAAGCCCTCGAGTACGTTACATTTAAGAGAGAGAATCAGAGGATCATACATTAGAGATTGTAATCCACTACGCACTGATATATACAAATACATCAACACAAATTCAAATTCATTTACACGTGTCGAATTTCCATTCGTCGTTCGAATTCTCGTGTGAACAGATTGGCACGCCCGGTGGGACCACTCTACCTTTCATCTCTCTCTCTCATCAAAATTTAACAATGGCATCAAAGAAGACAACGTTCCAGGCTGTCAGTTCCAACAGCCCTTACAGGGGACCTACCACCCGCAGCCGCGTCATCAAAGAAGTCTCGCAGACGGGCGAACACACTCC
The DNA here is from genome assembly GCA_028017165.1 of Herpetospermum pedunculosum. NCBI lineage: Eukaryota > Viridiplantae > Streptophyta > Magnoliopsida > Cucurbitales > Cucurbitaceae > Herpetospermum > Herpetospermum pedunculosum. Next base: position 39,403,757 of record CM051522.1, read on the forward strand.
TGCAATCGTGCGCAAAATATACAAACGACTGACGGAGTCCGAGCGGGTTGGGATAATCATCAAGGACAATTCTTTGTTCGATGAGGTTGTTCCCTCCTCTGATCAGCCGGAGAAGGTGTCTGACTCCAGCGTATCTGTAATGATGGCGGATGCGCGTACTAACGACGAAGCAATGGCTGAAATGGAAAAGAAAATCAGCTTCCTGATGAAAGCAGTCGAGGACAAAGACTTCGAGATTGCCCACCTGAGGAGTCAGATGCAGAGCCGTGAGGTCGCGGAGTCAAGCCTAACTCCTGCGGCCAGAAAGAATGACAAAGAAAAAATGGTCGTCCAGGAAGACCAAGCGCAACACTCGACGTCAGTCGCTTCCTTATCTGTCCAACAACTGCAGGACATGATTACCAACACCATCCGAGTCCAGTACGGCGGACCAGCCCAAAGCACCCTCTTGTATACCAAACCGTATTCCAAGAGGATCGACAGCTTAAGAATGCCCACTGGGTATCAGCCGCCAAAGTTTCAACAATTCGATGGGAAGGGCAATCCGAAACAACACATTGCCCACTTCGTCGAAACATGCGAGAATGCTGGAACTCGCGGAGACTTGCTGGTTAGGCAATTCGTCCGAACTCTGAAAGGAAACGCCTTCGACTGGTACACCGACTTGGAACCCGAGACGATCGACAGTTGGGAGCAGTTTGAAAGAGACTTCCTGAATCGCTTCTACAGCACGAGGCGAACAGTCAGCATGTCCGAACTCTCGCATGCTAGCCAAAGAATGGGCGAGCCTGTCGTCGACTTCATTAACCGCTGGAGATCGTTGAGTCTTGACTGCAAAGACCGACTCACGGAAGTGTCCGCTGTCGAGATGTGCATCGGCGGCATGCATTGGGGACTTCACTACATCCTGCAGGGGATAAAACCCCAAACATTCGAGGAGTTGGCAACTCGCGCCCACGATATGGAGTTGAGTATTGCCAATAGAGGAAACAAAGACCTCTTAATCCCCGATGTAAAGAAAACAAAGACGGAAATGAAGAGCGTTGGGAAGATCACGAAGAATGTCGTGAAAGAATCCATGGTCGTCAACACGGCCCCTTTAAGGTTTTCCTCCAAAGCAAAGGAAAACAAAACGGAAGCAAGAAATGACAAAGGCGAAAGACGTCGCCTTACGTTGAAAGAAAGACAAGAAAAGATCTACCCGTTTCCAGACTCTGACATTCCCGATATGTTAGAGCAACTGCTGGAAACGCAACTCATCCAACTGCCAGAATGCAAACGACCGGAGGAGTTAGGAAAGGTAAATGATCCTAACTACTGCAAATACCACCGGGTCGTCAGCCATCCTGTAGGCAAATGTTTCGTCCTGAAAGAGCTAATCATGAAATTAGCTAGTGAAAAGAAGATTGAGCTGGATCTCGACGAGATAGCTCAAGCAAATCACGCCGCCGTAACATTGAACTCCGGCGTTCAATTATCTCCTGTCTCTCCTAAAAAGCAAGAGGAGAGTTTGATCCAGTTCGGGACTTGCGAACCTGTAATCGTTCGATACGAACATGAAATCCTACAGGAGACTTCGCGGGTGAAACCCGAACCCGTTGTGGATGAGGATGAAGGATGGACCGTCGTAACTCGTCGGAAAATGCGGCGACAGAGACCTGTTCAGAAAGAAGCCCGCCTACTTCGAGAGTATAGGCGAAAAAGTAAACTTCCAAAGAGAAAAGGAAGAAAGAGTATGAGAAGGCCAAAACTTGTCGTGGAGGAAAACAAAGACCTCCCTCGACCCCAGCAGCCTATGACCCTACGGGAATTTTTCCCCAAGGGATTCTTTAATGAGAAGACGGAAGAAATAGTTGAAGTTGCTACGTGCCATGTCGTTGTGGCAATTGAGGATGACAGCGCCACTCCAAGTTCAACGGAGTTGGCAATAAAGCTGGACGATACACCTTCCCCCAATTTAGTAGATTTGCCTCAAATGGACAAAACTGCTCACGTCAACACATTGAAGGACTCTAATGTTTCAGAACCTTCAACCTCTACAGCACATGCAGGTGCGTCTGATTGCATGTCCATAAGCTTCACCGATGATGATTTGATGTTGGGGTCAAAACCTCACAATAGACCTTTGTTCGTCTCGGGATACATTCGAGAACAGAGGGTCGGTCGAATCCTCATTGATGATGGATCGGCCGTCAACATAATGCCGAAATCAGTCCTGAAGGAGATTGGCATCCTGATGGAAGAGCTATCAAGTAGCAAGCTGGTAATCCAGGGTTTCAATCAGGGAGGACAACGAGCGATCGGCATGATTCGCCTACAACTCATCATCGGAGACCTGGAAGCACATACCTTATTTCATGGCATAGACTCCAGGACTACCTATAAAATATTGTTGGGTCGCCCTTGGATTCATGGAAATGGGGTAATAACTTCCACCTTGCATCAGTGCTTCAAGTTTTATCAAAACGGCGTCAAAAAGGTTGAGGCAGACACTAAGCCGTTTTCAGAGGCCGAGTCTCATTTCGCGGATGCCAAGTTTTACATAAATAACAGCAACATAGAAGAAATAATGCCAAAAGAAATCCCTTTGATCAACGGGGAGCAGAAGACTTGCGCAGGGAAAGAATTCATCAAAGAAGAAAATGTTCCCAAGTTTTGCGAAAGCAAGACATCCGTCAGCCCTACGAAGGCTAAGGTCTTGAAAGACGAGAAAAGTTCGAACCCTTCTGTTCTGCGCTACGTTCCCTTGTCCCGGCGTAAGAAAGGTGAATCACCATTCGCAGAATGTACTAAAAGTTTGAAAGTCGGTGACATTAAGATCCTGAAAGAAAATTTTGTCACCCCTCTTACGAAGATAACAAAACAAGAGGTCACGAAGTCCAAAGAGACTCAGAAAGGGATGGTCCTACCTGAGAAACGAACGAAAGAAGGGTACGATCCCAAGGCATATAAACTGCTAGCAAAAGCAGGATATGACTTCACAACTCACACTGAGTTCAAGGGTCTGAAAATCCTCGAGGGCAGGTCAGAGCTTTCTTCGACACAAAAGAAGCTCCTAAAAGAGGGATATCCTATACCGGCATCAAGAAAGGGGCTTGGATATAAGTCGCCTGAACCAGTCCGGATAACCCGAAAAGGGAAAGAGAAAGTGGTCAACAGTAATAACATAACGACCAAAGAGGCACACAATTCAAAAGAAGAGGAAGCTGTCAAACCAAGGATCTCCATCTTTAAGCGTATCAAGCCGCCAGCTACGCGCGCTTCAGCCTTCCAGCGATTGAAAACGGCTGTGACAAAAGAGGATAGTTCGCACTCAACACCCAAACCCACCAGATCTTCCGTCTTTCAAAGGTTGAGTAAGTCGGCAAATAAAAAAGTAAGCACGCCGTCCGCTGAACCTCTCTCATGGCAATCAGCATTTCAAAGGTTGAGTAAGCCAGCAGATAACAAAGAAATCATGTCGTCTGCTGAACCTCTCTCACGGCAATCAGCATTGCAAAGGTTGAGTAAGCCAACAGATGAGAAGGAAAACACAGCGTCCGCTAAACCCCTCTCACGAAAGTCAGCGCTTCAAAGGTTGAGTAAGCCGACAGAGGAGAAAGAAAATACGTTGCCCGATAAATCTCTCTCACGAACGTCAGCGTTGCAAAGATTAAGCGTGACCACAAAGAGAGATAAGAAACTTTCATCCACTTCCATCTTCGATCGCCTCCTACACGAAGAGGCTCGAGAGACTTTGAACAATAAAGAGTCTAGCGAAACAAAAAGCGATGAAGAGATCCGCAGTATCGTCCCCTCACGGATGAAAAGAAAAACTTTTGTCACTGTGAATACAGATGGTGCATTGAAGGTTAAACGACGTAATGTCATCATCACCAACCCTGCAAGCAAACATGCAGAGAATGGGGATGAAACCTCTTGTTATCATATTACTGCCGAGGAAGAAATGGAAGTCGAGATATCTGAAGAGGATGTTGAAGAGGCTCCACTACCACTCGAAGATGGAAGTCAACCAACAGTTGATGAGCTAAAAGAAGTTAATCTGGGTACGACGGAAGAACCACGTCCAACCTTTATAAGCGCATCACTTTCCGATGAAGAGGAGTGTGAGTACTTGAGTTTGCTCATCGCGTATAAAGATGTCTTTGCTTGGTCGTATAAAGAGATGCCGGGACTTGATCCAAAAGTCGCAGTACATCATCTCGCTATTGAACATGGGTATCGACCAGTCAAACAAGCTCAACGACGTTTCAGGCCAGAGCTCATCCCCCAAATTGAAAATGAAGTTAACAAGCTAATTGAAGCGGGATTCATTCGCGAAGTAAACTACCCGACATGGATAGCAAACATTGTCCCCGTTAGAAAGAAAAACGGACAATTACGGGTATGCGTTGACTTTCGCGATCTGAATAGTGCGTGTCCGAAAGACGACTTCCCATTGCCCATCACTGAACTAATGGTCGATGCTACCACAGGGCATGAAGCTTTGTCTTTCATGGATGGGTCATCAAGATACAACCAGATTCGAATGGCCCTCAAAGATGAAGAAATGACAGCGTTCCGGACTCCAAAAGGGATATACTGTTACAAGGTAATGCCCTTTGGATTAAAGAACGCCGGCGCGACTTATCAACGTGCCATGCAAAAGATCTTCGATGATATGCTGCATAAACATGTCGAGTGCTACGTCGACGATCTTGTAGTCAAGTCCAAAAAGCGACAGGATCACTTAAAAGATCTAAAGGTGGTTTTCGATCATTTGAGGAAGTACCAATTGAGGATGAATCCTCTCAAATGTGCATTCGGTGTAACTTCGGGGAAATTCCTTGGTTTCGTTGTAAAACATCGAGGGATCGAGATTGATCAATCCAAGATCGACGCCATTCAAAAAATGCCAGAACCGCGAAACTTGCATGAACTCAGAAGTCTCCAAGGACGACTTGCTTATATCAGGAGGTTCATCTCCAATCTAGCAGGCCGGTGCCAACCATTTCAGCGACTGATGAGGAAAGACACGACCTTTGAGTGGGATGAAGCATGTCAAAATGCATTTGACAACATAAAGCAATATTTGCTTAACCCTCCTGTTTTGGGCGCACCCGTAGCAGGAAAGCCATTGATACTCTACATTACCGCGCAAGAAAGGTCGCTTGGGGCATTACTTGCACAAGAAAGCGAGAAGGGTAAAGAATGTGCCCTCTACTACTTAAGTAGAACTCTCAATGGGGCAGAGCTGAATTATTCACCCATTGAGAAGATGTGTCTTTCGCTCTTCTTCGCCATCGATAAGTTGAGGCATTATATGCAGGCATTCACAGTGCATCTGGTGGCTAAGGCTGACCCAATCAAATATGTCCTGTCTAGACCAATTATCTCAGGTCGGTTGGCAAAGTGGGCAATTTTACTACAACAATATGATATTGTCTATATCCCACAAAAGGCGGTGAAGGGGCAAGCCTTAGCTGATTTCTTGGCAGATCATCCGGTGCCGTCAGACTGGAAATTATCTGACGACCTGCCTGACGAAGAAATCTTCTACGTTGAAATTGTTGACCCATGGATTATGTATTTCGACGGTGCAGCTCGAAGATATGGCGCAGGAGCGGGTATAGTATTCATTACCCCTGAAAAACACATGCTGCCGTATAGCTTCGCATTTGAAGAGGTATGTTCGAATAATGTTGCTGAATACCAAGCGCTCATTATGGGTCTTCAAATAGCAATAGAAATTGGAGTGACCTACATTGAGATTTATGGGGATTCAAAACTGATAATTAATCAGTTGTCACTCCAATACGAGGTGAAGCATCCAGATTTAATGCCCTACTTTAATTATGCAAGACGACTGTTAGAGAGCTTTGATAGTATGACGATAGAGCATATTCCAAGAGCTGAAAATGCAAAGGCAGATGCATTAGCAAACTTGGCCACAGCCCTGACTGTATCAGAAAGTGAAATATTGAACGTTCCGATTTGTCAAAAATGGGTTATACCGCCAACTGAAGTTGAAAGTCAAGAAGCAAACGTAATATCGGTCTATGTGATTGAGGAAGAGGATTGGCGACAACCAATTGTAGATTATCTACAACATGGAAAACTTCCCACAGAGTCCCGACGTAAGGCCGATATACGAAGAAGAAGTGCTCGATTCATCTACTACAAGGAAACCCTTTATCGACGCTCCTATGACGGACTTTTTCTTCGATGCTTAGGAAAAGAAGAATCGATAAAGGCATTAGAGGAAGCACACTCAGGGGTCTGTGGTGCTCATCAATCGGGACCAAAACTTCATTTTCAGTTAAAAAGAATGGGTTATCACTGGCCAACGATGATTCAAGACTCGATGGAGTACGCAAAGAAATGTGAGGCTTGTCAGTTTCATGCCAACTTCATACATCAACCGCCAGAACCACTTCACCCAACCATAGCTTCATGGCCCTTTGAAGCTTGGGGGCTCGATCTCGTTGGTCCAATAACACCTAAGTCCTCAGCGGGACATTCTTATATACTCGCTGGGACAGATTATTTTTCAAGGTGGGCCGAAGCAATTGCGTTAAAGGAGGCAAAGAAGGAAACTGTTGTGAATTTCATCCGAACCCACATCATTTACCGTTACGGCATCCCTCACCGCATCGTGACCGATAACGGAAGACAATTCTCCAATAGTCTAATGGACAGCTTATGTGAGAAATTCAAGTTCAAGCAATGCAAGTCATCCATGTACAACGCTCCGGCAAATGGATTGGCAGAAGCATTCAACAAGACATTGTGCAACTTGCTAAAAAAGGTAGTCTCCAAGTCAAAAAGAGACTGGCAGGAAAAGATTGGTGAGGCATTATGGGCTTACCGAACTACCCACCGCACTCCTACAGGGGTCACACCTTATTCCCTAGTCTATGGGGTTGAAGCTGTGCTCCCTTTGGAAAGAGAAATCCCTTCCTTAAGAATGGCGGTGCAAGAAGGGCTAACTACCGAAGACAATGCAAGATTGCGCCTCGAAGAATTGGAAGCGCTCGATGAAAGAAGATTGGATGCTCAGCAAGCATTGGAATGTTACCAAGCGCGAATGACCAAGGCTTTCAACAAAAATTTGAAGCCCTGATCATTTCAAGTTGGTGATCTAGTGCTCGCAGTTCGAAGACCCATCATCACAACGCGACACACGGGGAGCAAGTTCACTCCTAAATGGGACGGACCCTATGTTGTCAAAGAAGTCTACACAAATGGGGCATACAAGATCGTGGATCAAGATGGATTAAGGATTGACCCAATCAACGGCAAATTTCTTAAGAAATTTTATGCATAAAAAAAAAAAAAACAAATGTAGTACTCCTTAACGTAAGAGTATAAACTACATGTTGCTCCTGGCCCGCACGAGCTTAAAAGGTGAACGGCCCAAGTAAAAAAAAAAAATTCTTGTAATCTGAACTACGTTATGACTTGATCCCTTCCATCTAAGGGTACGTAGGCAACTTAAAGAAAAAAATACATATATACTTTAAGTCCAGTCGCGCGCAATAAAAAATTATACATTCATTTCATTCGAGCTACGTTCAAACAAGTGATCTCTTGATTTCGAAAATACGTAAGCAACAAAAAAAATTAAGTTCAACAAAGCAACAAAGGAAAATCATTATTCCAAAATGAGGGAGACAAGCCAAGTGTTCATAAAGAAAACATAAAAGTTCTTTTACACGAGAGAAATCTAGAAGAAGATAGATACAAAAAATATGTATGCACATATATGCGTAAATCAAGGCGCCCACTGAAACTCTTTCAACTCCGCGCGCGAGCTCTCTAGAAGCTCACGAACTGCAGCAACGGCTCGAGCATCGTCCTCGTCAATAATGGGGGCACATTCGAGGGCACGAATCTCTTCGCGTACACGCGAGACTTCAAGTGTCCCGCGACTCAAGACTTGCTCCCGGGCGGAGACAAAAGTGGAAAGCCTCTCAAGTTCGATCTTCGCAGCTTCTATCTTCGCTTTCGCCTCTTCTACTAGGAGGTTAACTCCGCGTTTTAAGGATTGATGTTCATCTTTTAAAAGAATGAGATGTTTCTCTTCAGAGACGATCTGCTCTGCAAAATACACCATGTTCCTGCAAAACAAATTCGAAAGAGTTAATAAATTCAAAACAAAGCGACGAGTATGGCGAAGGAATTAAATGAGCTACACAAACATGCAAACATGAAGCGACTACCAAGAAAACGCAACAACAAAAAAAAGGGGAGCTATGTACACCCTTAAAACAAAACAAACCGAATGACAAAAAGAAAATGACAACACATATAGCCTTCCAAAAAATGGGGAGAAATCTTAAAGCAAAAAAAAAAGTGAGAGTGTTATGGGGGAAGCACACCAACAAAGACGGAGTACGTTCTCTAAGTAGATGCATTCATTTCACGTAGAATGGAAATGCCCAAACTGACGCATCTACAAAAGAGAAGTAACGCCTTCAAGTCGGCACGCTAATCTCATAGGAACGGAACGCGACGATCTGACGTACCAACAAAGAAGGAGTACGTTCTCTAAGTAGACGCGCACATTTCACGTATAGTGGAAATGCCCAAACTGACGCATCTACAAAAGAGAAGTAACGCCTTCAAGTCGGTATGCTAATCTCATAGGAACGGAACGCGGCGATTCGGCGTACCAACAAAGACGGAGTACGTTCTCTAAGTAGATGCGCTCATTTCACGTAGAGTGGAAATGCCCAAACTGACGCATCTACAAAAGAGAAGTAACGCCTTCAAGTCGGCACGCTAATCTCATAGGAACGGAACGCGGCGATTCGACGCACCAACAAGGACGGAGTACGTTCTCTAAGTAGATGCGCTCATTTCACGTAGAGTGGAAATGCCCAAACTGACGCATCTACAAAAGAGAAGTAACGCCTTCAAGTCGGTACGCTAATCTCATAGGAACGATTCGACGCACAACCTAGGACGGAATACGTTCCCTAAGCAGACGTACATCTGCATAAGAGAAGTAACGCCCGTAGATTGTTACGTCGAGCCCACGGGAACAGAACAGAACGATTCGACGCACAACCTAGGACGGAATACGTTCCCTAAACAGATGTGCATCTGCATAAGAGAAGTAACGCCCGTAGATTGTTACGCCGAGGCCACAAGAACAGAGCAGAACAACTCGACGCGCAACCTAGGACGGAATACGTTCCCTAAAGAGACGTGCATCTGCATAAGAGAAGTAACGCCCGTAGATTGTTACGCCGAGGCCACGAGAACAGAACAGAACGACTCGACGCGCAACCTAGGACGGAGTACGTTCCCTAAACAGATGTGCATCTGCATAAGAGAAGTAACGCCCGTAGATTGTTACGCCGAGGCCACAAGAACAGAGCAGAACAACTCGACGCGCAACCTAGGACGGAATACGTTCCCTAAACAGACGTGCATCTGCATAAGAGAAGTAACGCCCGTAGATTGTTACGCCGAGGCCACGAGAACAGAACAGAACGACTCGACGCGCAACCTAGGACGGAGTACGTTCCCTAAACAGACGTGCATCTGCATAAGAGAAGTAACGCCCGTAGATTGTTACGCCGAGGCCACGAGAACAGAGCAAAACAACTCGACGCGCAACCTAGGACGGAATACGTTCCCTAAACAGACGTGCATCTGCATAAGAGAAGTAACGCCCGTAGATTGTTACGCCGAGGCCACGGGAACAGAACAGACGCACAACCTAGGACGGAATACGTTCCCTAAACAGATGTGCATCTGCATAAGAGAAGTAACGCCCGTAGATTGTTACGCCGAGGCCACGAGAACAGAGCAGAACAACTCGACGCGCAACCTAGGACGGAATACGTTCCCTAAACAGACGTGCATCTGCATAGGAGAAGTAACGCCCGTAGATTGTTACGTCGAGGCCATGGGAACAGAACAGAACGACTCGACGCACAACCTAGGACGGAATACGTTCCCTAAACAGACGTGCATCTGCATAGGAGAAGTAACGCCCGTAGATTGTTACGTCGAGGCCACGGGAGCTGAACACGACGATTTGGCGGTAAAAGAAGTGGCACACCTACAAAAAAAAAAGTCGCAACGTTCCCCATTTGGAATAAACAAATTAAAATCGAAAAGTGAATAAATTTCAAATCAAGGTGTATATATATATAATAAAATAATATATTCATAAAATGCCAAATTCAAAATCATTTTACTAATTTTAAATTTCCTAACCCCCAATTCCCAAATTACTTTAATGTATTTATAAAATCTCAATTTCAAAATTAAAATAACTAATTTTAATTCTTAATTTCATTTTTAAAAAAAAAAAGCAAAAATTAAAATTTTTTAAAATCTCAAATCACTTAACTAATTTTAAGAAGCCTTAATTTAAAATTAAAAAAAAAAAATTGGCTTTTTAATCACAAAATCTTAAATCACGTAACTAATTTAAAAAAAGCCTTCATTTCAAATTAAAATTTATTTTTATTGGGTTTTTAATCACAAAATCCCAAATCACGTAACTAATTTTAAAAAAAAAAAACCTTAATTTCAAATTAAAATTTATTTTTATTGGATTTTTTAAATTACAAAATCTCAAATCACTTTAACTAATTTTGAAAAAAAAAACCTTAATTTCAAATTAACAAATTTCTTATTTGGCTTTTTAATCACAAAATACCAAATTGAAAATTACGGAAGATTCCTCACTTTAACTAATTTTGAAAAAAAAAAACCTTAATTTCAAATTAAAATTTATTTTTATTGGATTTTTAAATTACAAAATCTCAAATCACTTTAACTAATTTTGAAAAAAAAACCTTAATTTCAAATTAACAAATTTCTTATTTGGCTTTTTAATAACAAAATATCAAATTGAAAATTACGGAAGATTCCTCACTTTAACTAATTTTGAAAAAAAAAAAACCTTAATTTCAAATTAACAAATTTCTTATTTGGCTTTTTTAATCACAAAATACAAAATCGAAAATTACTGAGATTCCTAAAGCCCAATAAATAAATGCAATCACAACCAACAATAACAAAATAGCAAAATATTACAGGCCATCACAAATAACATAAATTACAACCCATAAGTAAATTACAGCTCATAAATAAATTACATCAAATTACACACATTAAATTACGTAAATAAATTACAACCCATAAAAGTAAATTACAACCCATAAATTAAATTACATACATAAATCACATACATAAATTACATACATTAAAATTTACATACATTAAAATTGCATACAATAAATTAAATTACCAAAGTAAGGTCACATAAATTACATACATTAAGGTCACATAAATTACATACATTAAAATTGTATACAATAAATTAAATTACCAAAGTAAGGTCGGTACGAAGAACACCGGGAGAATGAAAATAAGCACCTGTATGTAAAAAAAAATATATATATACATATTAAAATATAAAGTAAAGAATTGATAAAAGAAAAATAAAAATAAAACCAAATAAAATAAAACAATTAAAAAAAAAAAATAATAATAATAAAAAAAAAATTTCACCTCACGGGTTGCGCAGGGTTGCAGATCTGGAAAGCTACGGCGCGGGCTGGCAAGACGGCGAGGCGACGACGCTGTTGGCGGCGCGACGGTGCGGCTGAAGCGCGCGGCGGCTGCGGCGAGGACGTGCGACGGTTGCGGCTGGCTGCGCGGCACGGGCCGGATCGCAGAGACGGAGGCGCTGGCGGAGCGGCTGGCTGCGCGGCACGGGCCGGATCGCAGAGACGGAGGCGCTGGCGGAGCGGCTGGCTGCGCGGCACGGGCCGGATCGCAGAGACGGAGGCGCTGGCGGAGCGGCGGCGCGCGAGACGGAGGCGGCGGCACGCGAGACGAAGGCGAGGCGGATGCGGCGGCACGCGAGACGGAGGCGAGGCGGATGCGGCGGCACGCGAGACGGAGGCGAGGCGGATGCGGCGGCACGCGAGACGGAGGCGCTGGCGGTGCGGCGGCGGCGTGCGACGTGTGGCGGCGCGGTGGAGCGTGCGGCGGCAGCGGCTGGAGCTCTCCTTCTTCTTCTTCTCCAAACAAGTTTTCTCTCTTCCTCAAACAAACCCTATTCTAACTCTTCAACTTCCATCTCATTCTATTTATATGGATTAGAAAACCTAAATGGATTAGGGTTTGGAGAGTAAAATTACTTAAATGTCCTTCATTTAAGTTAAAAAAGTTGCAAAAATAATGTACAAAGTCAGACTCGAACTCAAGACCAAAGACAACTAAAGCCGTCCAAGTTCCGCTCTACCAAACAAGCTTCTTGGTTATCATTTGTCTTCACATTCTACTGTTGCATTTGGCCAATTATTTAAGCCAAAATAAAAAAATTCAACACTCTTATTCCGAATTCAAGCAAAACTTTAGAAGCTTACCATTTTTTTTTTTTTACCAAGAAAATTAAAAAATTTGGGCATATTCCAAATTTTATTTTCAGACGTGATTTAGAGTCAAAAGTTATCTAAATCCAAGTCTCAAATCAGAATTGGCGGTTTGGGTATATTTTATCCACGTCGAGATTAGAGTAAAATTCAAAGTCAAACCCTATTCAAAATACAATGGGGCAGACACAAGTCCTTACTCTACATCTCAAGATAAACTAAGGTAGAAAAAAAAAATCTCTCTACCGAAGTTTAAATCAAATTTCTGTCAGATAAGAAAGATCAAAACTACGAGCCAAATTCATATTTTTGATCGATTGACATGGAAAGAGACGTCAATTAAAATAATTGATCTATGAATCGAACTTCATATTTCGATGAAATTGATACGTCAAGGCGGAGTCGAAATTAGGATGTCCTACGTTTCGATTTATCTATTCAACTTTTCCGAGACTCACCCACACATACTTGTGCATAACTCTCGAAAAAGGGGGCATTTGTTGACCGAGAAATTTCGGCCAATCAGTGGTCGCCACGTGTCTCCATCACGACCGGGGATCAGATAGACTTGACTGAGCAAAGTCGGCCAAACTGCAATTGGGCTCGAAATCGAATCGAGCCAGAAAGATTAAATGACAATTTGGCCCAAAGCCCAAAAGCCCATTGGGTCCAAACCCAAGCCCATTGGGTCCAAACCCAAACCCATTGGGTCCAAACCCAAGCCCATTGGGTCCAAACCCAAACCCATTGGGCCCAAAGCCCAAGCCCATTGGATCCAGGCCATGAAAACTCTATAAATAGAGAGTTCATTTTCATTTCTAAGGTTCAGAAAATTTCTTCTCCTAAGAACTCAGAGAGAATTCCCAAACAACGAAAGACTCTTTGAATCCTGAAGACTGAACGCCACTCCAAATTCAAACATCTGAAGACTTCACCGCTACGCGAAGCTGCAGATTCAACATCGAGAACAAGCTGCAAAGCCCTCGAAACAAATCCAACATCGAGAACAAGCTGCGAAGCCCTCGAGTACGTTACATTTAAGAGAGAGAATCAGAGGATCATACATTAGAGATTGTAATCCACTACGCACTGATATATACAAATACATCAACACAAATTCAAATTCATTTACACGTGTCGAATTTCCATTCGTCGTTCGAATTCTCGTGTGAACAATGTGTTTCAAAAATTAAAAATAGGTATTTTCTCTATTCTCTCTCCCTCTTTTAACGGTTTCAAAAATTAAAAATAACAAAAAAAAACGTAAAAAAAATTGACCTAGAAAATCATAAAGAATAAGGAGTGAAAGAAAAAAAAATCAGAACTTATATAACCATTTTCAATCTTACCTATTTCAAAAATTTAAAATAACAAAAAAAAAACTTAAAAAAATAAATAAATCATAAGAATAAAGAGAAAAAAAGAACATAACTTATACAAAATTCTCCAATCATTTTCAATCCATTATTAATACAAAATTGTAAATATAGTGTATTTGTAGATTTACAATTTGCAAATTTGCAAAATTTCAATTATAGTGTATTTGTAGATTTACAACTTGCAAAATTGCAATTATAGTGTATTTGCAGATTTACAACTCGAAAAATTGCAAATATATAATTTGTAGTTTTGCACATTTGCAAATATTGTGTATTTGCAGATTAACAATTTGTCCTTGCAATTGTTCAATTTTGCAAATTGCAATTAAAAAAAGTGGTAAGAACCCCTAAATGCAAATAATTACAATTTACTAGAATTTTGTAGGTTACTGTTGTATTTACCCTTCTCAGTATATATTCGAATTAAAAATACACTGTATTTTCGAATTGAAAATATAGCCACTAAAAAGTACCTTGCAATCACTAAAAGGTACCTTGCAATTACAAAGTAATTAGTGCAAATATTGTAATTAGTGCGAATATACATTTGCAAATTGAAATTACAGTGAAATAATTTAGTAGTAACCTTAATTTATCATTTATGTAACTTTTATTAATTTAATTTACAAAAGTTAATATATAATTACAAGAGGTATTTCATAACCTTGATTTGGGTAACCTAAGTTTGAGCAACTTAACTATCACAGGATTCAAGCTTTTTGAACTCTATAAAAAAAATCACACATTTTAAGATTACACTATTTAAAAAAAAAAACAGAATACACAAACCTAACTCATAAACTAAAATTTCTTGTTTTCTAAATTTTTCCTCTTCAAATTTTGGTCATTAAATATAGTCTATTTTGCAGGTCACTCAAATTCTCAAGAATCTAAAATCTCTCAATTACAAATAGTTATCTCAGAATCCAAAATTAATTCCATTTTCACTAGAAAATTTAAGCAACGAATCTGGAATTTGCGAATACCATTGTTTTGCGATTCCTTCTTAAACAATCTATTGGAGGAAGCTCATTGGTTTTGAAATCCACTTTATTTTCCGCCATGGATGAACCTCAAGCTCAATTTCAGTCGGTTTGCGCTTCCTCAAGCTCAATCTCAGTCGTTTTACGCTTAGGAAGCTCTAGATTTGCTCAATTGTGTTACAGACTCTCTGTTCAGAAATGCTACCGTCTTCTTCATTCGTTACGAAAATGCAGGTTGCCGTCTGAATCGAATTAATTCCAAATCCGAGAATCCAAAGAGAAAAGTGATGAAGGGAAGAATGATTTTGGATATAAATATTGGAAGAGAGAAGAAATGGAAGATCTCGATAAATATTGGGGGGGAGAGATGGTCTTCATAAATGTTGGGGGAGAGATGAGAAGGTCTTGGTAAATATTGGAAGACGGAGAAAAAAAATCTTATTAAATATTGGAAGAGAGAGACAAAAAAATATATATATTAGTCTATTTATTACATTTTGTCAAACCGGGCATAGCTTTGGCATAAAGTTGTGACTATGAGGTCAGACAAAAAAAAACAATGTTAATAAATATTGGAAGAGAGGAAAAAACTCCATCTACCATTATTTCCCTACAAAAAAATGCAGAAGCATAAAAAAATTCAAAATTAAAAAGATACACACGACTAAATTATCTGGCGGATCTGAAGATGAACAAGCCAACATTCTATCAATAGTTTACTTTTCATCAATATTACATAATAAAGGTTAAATTGAAAGTTTTAGTACTTGAACTTTTGAACTTGTGTTAATTTTAGGTTAATAAATCTTTGGAAATTAAAAGTGTTAAAGAAGTTACTCAACTTTAAATAAATTTCTTTTTCCAAACTTTTTTTAAATAAGTTTCTATTACATCCGACATTTTTTAAAATTCATTTGCAAAATAAAAAATATAAAAGTCATTTGAGGTAAAAGATCTAAATTTAATTGTGTATACATATGATAATCACGACACAAAATATATTAATCATTTACACTTATTAAACATAAAATTAAAAGTTGGACATTTAAACCACCTTTAAATTGAGACATGATATTTCTTAAATTGAGACCGACATTTCTATTAATTGATATATTTAAGCTTGGTAATTTTAGAGTCTAACACGAACTTAATTCAACGATAATCATATCTATAGAGTTAGATGTTCAAATTCTCGGAGTTCAAAAAAAAAAAAAAAAAGTACCTTGTATTTTTTTTGATCATCGGATTGAACCTTGTATTTTTTGATCATCGGATTGAATTGGCAATGAGAATTCACCATATGACCTTCCACATTTATCCTTGGGTTGAATCTCTCTCTCTCTGTACCCACCACCATGACTTGAAAACAAATTGGGTCTCACCAATATGTCCCCTTGTCTCTGTTTCTCTATTTCCATTTCCAAGTACTACTTCTACACCACCACTCTACTCAACAAACCCACTCTCAAACCTCCACAAATTTCCTCCTCAACTCCCAATTTCATTTGCCCCTCAACCTCCCCATAAATCCCATTTTTATGGTAACAACCCCTACTTTTCTTTCCATTTCATTCTACTTTTTTGTCTTTTTTCGCTTTTTGATTGATTTTTCGTTCATGGGTTTTTAGTTTCTTGCGAAGTTTTCATCTGGGTATCTTTAATTTGGGGATTTTCTGTTCTTTTCTGTAGTTGAATTTGTGATTTCTGGGGTTTTCTTCTAAGAATTAGCCCCCCCCCCCCCCTTTTTTTCCCCTTTTCTGCTACTGTTCTTAAAAAGGGTCTTCCAATTTTGCTAATAGTTCTCTTTAGAAAAGGATGATTGTGAATTTTACCTCTGTTTAGAGCTTCGAAGCAAGCTGTGAAGTGAAACAACACCGATGTAGAACTCCTTTGCTTCTTCTTTTTCTCAGTTTTTCTTTTTCATTTTTGGTTGTGTTCTTCAGTAATTGTTGACTTGAATTGTATGTAATTGGTTATTTATTTATTATTATTTGTTTGGTGAGTTTAGCTTATAATAGTATGGTTCTTAGCTAATTATCTTATTTCTCTGTTTTAGGCATAATAATGTTAGGTTGAAAATTTAAGATGGATAGTTACTCAAAACCAGTCATTGAAGAAGTTTTGAGTACTTATTTTATCCAAGCATTCTATTTCAGTGGGAATTCCCGTTTTCTCTTTGGAATTATTGGAAGTTAATTAATACCATTTTAAGTAAATGGCTAATGAGAACATGGTGAGGAGAGGGGTGTTTGTGTTTATGTTAACTGATGCTGTATTAGGTTTTTTTAGGCTAATTGATTCAAGAGGCTGTTTTTTGTCTCCTCTTGAGATGATTGTTGATGTAATGGATTTCTTTTATCCTTTCCTTATGTGTATAAACGAGTATGGATAGAACTCATTTCTTTATACTTTAGAGAGAAAGATACATTTCAGGGATAATTTAAGAGATCTCTGGTTCTCAAACACTCTTAGTTACAAGCACTCTTATTGAACAGATGCACCGTTTTCCCGCTTACGACTATACGCTTTCACAACCAGTGGCCTATCTGTCTCCTAATATCTGCCTTGAAGCTAGTTTGTTGTTGTTTTTTCTTCATCAACTGCAGCTTTACTTGTTCTTGCTGGTTGGTGCCTTTTGCTTCTGTGATTTCCAATTCAGTGGCTCCATTGTGGTCATTCCTTTAGGGAACAAAGGGGCTTTGGCTCCTCAGTTCAATGCCACCAAGTCTATCCTTTGGTTAATAAATAGATGGACTTTTAAGGCTTTGTGGGAATACATATGAATTGATTGAGTTAATGTATTTCCTAGTTCCCTTCTCGAGTTCTCTTTATAGTGATTTTGCTAATTATTTTCCCTCTTTGATATCAATGAATTGGTTTGGAATTTCATAATCTCTTTCTTATTGGTTCTGGGAGGATTTCTTCTCCTTTTTTTTGGTTCTTAGATTGAAAAGTTTGCTTCCTAGTAGGATATTTTTGAAAGGGGTGCAACACGAGGATTTCCCAAGTGGTCACCTAACTTAGTACTACTCTTGCCCAAGCACGCTTAACTGCGTAGTTCTGATGGGATCTGATGCATTACTGCTGGTATGATCGCACCCGCTTCCTGGTAGGATATTAATGGAATGAAAACAAATAGTTTTGAAATACAAGAATAAATGTTTATGAGGGCCTCTGGAAACTCACCAAATGGGACTATTTCAAGGAAATATTGCTTTAGGAAATATTACAACTAAAATGAAAGTTCAACTACTCACATGATTTCACCTCATTGTCTTCAAATGCATATTCAATTTCTTCTCTCTGTGGAAAGTGAGAGTGTGAGACTGGGTTCATATCACATGGTTTAATTATCGAACAATAAAAGATAGATATGGAGAGGCTTCTCTTTTATACTCTAATTGTCTTTGACTTCGAGTGATATATATTTTGAAGGTTAAATTACAAGTTTGGTCATTGAACTTAAAGGATCTTGTCTTTAGTTTTCTACTTTAAATAGTTTGTAATGGTTTCCTAAAGTTTCAATGTTTTGTCTTAGTTGGTCCTTGTACTTTAAAAAGTTTTTAATAAATTCTTGAACATTCAATTTTTTGTTTAATGGATCCCTATCTAACTTAGTGAGTTTAATGCTCATATGCCATGCTTGACTATAATATTACGTGACAATGTGGCAAGTTGATTTTGGGAAGGTTCAGATGTCTGGTTGTTAAAAGTAGTAACCTAATAGATACAAGATTGAAAGTTCAAGGGCCTGTTAGAATCATTTCGAAGTATAAAAACTAAATAGACACTATCTTGAAAGCTCAAAGATCTATTAAAAAAATTGTGAAGTATGGGGATTGAAAAGATACAACCTTGAAAGTTGAGGGTCCAACCTTATAATTTAACCTATTTCAAATGGCCTCAAACTTTTCAAGAAGGTTAAGTCGGCTGTGAAAATAATGCGACTTTACTCTGCACATGATTATATGATTACTTTTTTTTTTTTTTACTTTGTGAATATTTGGAGTGTATAATTGTTTTAGAAAGTTAACTTTCAAAGACCTAAGTATGTCATAACTACGCTGCTTTGCTTATTGTCTCTAAAATATCTTATTGTATATCATAAATGTTATTTGATTAAAAGGTTATGCTACTGAATTCTTTTTCAGTTCTAGAACATATCTCTGGGAAATTTCTGGCAATAGTGTTTACAAATTTCTCTTCAGATGATGTGGCAGTTAGTTTTATGTTTGCAAATTTTATATGCCATAGGCTCCCAATAAAGATAACTAGATAAAGTCACTAACCTTGTACTTCCATGTTAGGAACTTGGGATGGGAGCGTTTATCTCTGTATCAGCTTTTGTGCATAAATAAAGTTTTGCAATGCAAGGCGTGGCTCGCCCTAGTAAGTTTCGAAATCCTAATAACATCATCAATTATTAATTTTCGTCGTAGAGTGGTACTGAAACTGTAACATACCATTCTAGTTTGTTGTAGGCTGATGGAGATTTTGTAATTTTGGAAGATTTGTACTTGAGTACTTTCTCCCTAGTATTGATACTTTTTCATTTTTTTCCCTCAATTTGTTTGTTGTAGTATCATGGTTCACACTCACACACGTGCACGTGCTTTGGTAGATTCTTCTACGGGCTCCCTTCAACTAAAATAAATGAATTCTATGGACCCCACATAATAAAATAATATAGGTTAAAATATCATTTTGGTCTTGTTCTATTTTTATTCATGTACTTTCAAATGTCCATATTTAGTCCCCATATTTTCAATAAAACTTAAAATTAGTCCCTACGATTAGTTTATTGTTAACTTTTCTAAAAACAATTAGTCTATTAGAATTCCTTCTAGAAATTTTGGAAACATATTCACATTGTGTTTTTTCTTGAATGAAAATTATTATTATTATTTTACCAAGTTCTGTAAAAAATTTCAAACTAACAATAAGGACTAATATAAAGATTTATTGAAAAGATATGGACTAACTTTGGACATTTGAAAGTATAGGGACTAAAATGGAACGAGACTCAAAAGTACATAGACCAAAATGGTATTTACCCCTGATTAGTTGTCTGAGCAATAATAGATTGTGTACTGCAAAAATTCTCATGGATTTTTATCCACATACAAAAATCACATGCTGGCAAACTTATGAACAAATCCTATAAATGTCAATTTTCCCAAGTTGCATTAGATTAAGTTTCCATTGTTCATGCAGGTTAAAAGCAACATCAGCGACAGCCAACATTGACTTATTCGTCTTTCTTGCTGTCGACGGAAGATTCAACCTTAAAATTCTAAATCTTATTTCCAATATGCAATCACCAATGTTCAATTTGGAATGTGAAGAAGATTCAGAAGTGAGTACCAAAGCTGCTTCTGACATGGCTGTACTTGAAGCAACCCCTGATCCCTCCAAGGACAGTAGTACCACCTCCTGCCTCACGAACTCAATAAAAGCTAATCCCGACCAAGGTTCGGTTTCCCTTGACTTAACACTTCATTTCAGCTCAAATGATATCGACACAAAAGGAACTGGTGAGACTAGTAGTGAAGCAGTTGGTGGCCATATTTCTGGCCCGACAAACCCGAGGATATTTTCTTGCAATTACTGTCGGCGTAAATTCTTTAGCTCTCAGGCCCTGGGTGGCCATCAGAACGCTCATAAAAGAGAGAGGACAATGGCGAAGCGAGCGATGCGAATGGGTATGTTCTCGAACAGATATACTAGCTTGGCTTCGCTGCCACTTCACGGTTCTGCATATGGGTCGCTTGGGATCGAAGCTCATGCTGCAGTGCACCGTAAAATCTTACCTGCAGCGCAGCCATTTATTGCTAGAACCACAGCTATGTTTGCTCAAGGCTACATTGGAATGCCCTTTTTTATGGAAGATGAAGATGTTGCTCCATTTTGGCCCGGGAGCTTTCGACGAGTAGACGAGGGATTCGTTGGTTCTACACCTCGGGAAGTATCTCAATGTCCAAGTCCAAACTCCGGTATGAACATCCCACCGCCGAAAATGAGTACTTCTTCACCTGATCTTACTCTAAGACTCTAAGCTTTTTTTGATTTAGTTATGTTTCTACATATTTTCCCCACATTGCTAATTATGTACAGTGAGGTGCGCTTAGGCATCAGCTGCAAGCTTTTTATCAAGTCATAGAATAAAAACTCCAATCTAATTCTTCTGTGTCTCAACTTATTTTGTCATTTGAATAATGTCGTCTCTTGCTGTTATTTTCATTAGAAATGTTGAAATTAATTGTCAACTGTTGTTATTATATGACCTTCATGACCATAACAGCATGTCTTGTCAAATTAATATTTTGGGACATTTGGTAGAACAATTTCAAACTTTGATTCATGTTTCCAATTTGATGGGGTTGTATGAATTATAATCTTCTTATTTTGTTAATGTTTTATTATAAATTTAGTCTCCATATTTTGAGTGTTTTGTCTTTTTAGTTCTAGAACTTGAGATGTTTCAATTATGTTCCTGAATTTGAGTTGTATTTCTATTTAGTTCTTATTGTAACCCTCATTAATGAAACACTAACATGGCCTGTATATTAATTCATCGAACTCTGTCAATTTATATGTTCACTCACATAATGCTCCAAGCTTATGAGCTATAATTTGACCTTTTTTTTCCAATGAATTATACTCAGCTAGTTATTATTTGCGTTTGAGGCACTGTTTTGAGTTTAAAACCTTGTAGAGTTTAGGAAACGGTGTTTGGGATGCAGTATTGGGAAGCCTGAAAATCAAAGCTTGTGTTTGGGGTGCTTCTGAAATCTGAGTTTGGACAGTTTTTTTTTCCTTTTACTATTTCATTTTTTTTTTCTTATTTTCTAGTGAATGTTTTGTGAATTGTAGAGCTTTTTATGGGGTTTTTGTACGGATGACCCCCTCAGAGAGCATAAGGTTTTTTGACCCAATGCTTAAAACGTAAGTTTTTTGACCTTCTCTCGTGATTAGCAAGTGTGAAAACTCATTCGTACCCTTCGCTGAGCACGATCACGAGGGAGACGACTATAGTGCCCTCGTGCTCAGCGAAAGGTACGAATGACTTTTAAAACTTGTTGATCACGAGAGAAAGTAAAAAAACTTGTGTTTTTAAAAAACCAGGTCAAAAAGCCTTACGCCCCTAGGGGTCATTCGTACAACAACCTTGGGATAATTTTTTTCGGAGACTTTTGAATGAAACTGATACGAAACCCTAGTGAATTGGATCAAGAACCTCTTGGTTATACGAACCCTTGAATCACAAACAGTAAAATCTCTTAATACATTCAGTTTCACCTCAAGATAAAAGAAGAATAGAAATACCTTTAGATCGATTATTCAAAGATGATGAACTCGTCCTTAACCATGAACCGAAACACTCCACTATTAGATTGATCAAGTCTAATAAAATGCTTCTAAGACATGCAAGTCATACAAGAAATGCAAAAGGTAACCAAATAGCTCTCGGCTTTGGAAATGCTCCAATGAAGTTTTTAATTCAAATATCAAAGTTGTATTTTACATTAGAGAATGTTAATCATTTTTATAGACAAGAAAATCAACCAAGAGACTCCTTAACTCCCTAACATAAATGCTAATATGAAAAGTCATCTTGAAATACCAAAATGTGCCTTGATATTCTAAAAGGTATCTTGGAAAAGTAAAAGTCATCTATAAATATGAAAAGCCACCTAAGATTATGTTACACTTTGAATGAGTGTATTAAGTAACCAAATGTGAATATTAAACTTAGTTTAAACATAATACTTTAGTCTTCCACGAATTTGGACTTGTGAAAAAGTAAAGTCCATGCATTTGTCCTCTTTAATGACTTTGGTCCTTACTTCATAACAATGGTTTGAACTCTTTGAGCTTCATATTGGATATGAATTTGATTGTCAAGATAATTCATATCATACTTCACTTCTTCAAAAGGATTCGTCCTCGAATCATCACCATCATCTATATCAAAAGGACGAAAATAAGCATTGAACATGTAATTGACTTCTCCGTCGCCTTGTCGAGCAATCTTGTAGTCATGAGATGTCATAGCTAAGTTGCTTTTTGAACTCCACGTGGGTTTCTTGTGAACAAAACAATGATCCTTCCAAAATAATTTTCAAAGCCAATCACCTGGTTTGAACACCTTATTCTTTCTACCATGGATGGTCTTAGAAGAATCTTTGGTGGCTCTCAAAAAAGGGTTTGGCATTGGTGTCCATGTGTGCGTTTGTTGACTGTAGAAGCAATCTTTGGATCAAACTTCTCAATAAGTGTTTTAGCTTCCTGTAAGAACTCAAAAGAAAAACTAACAAAAGATGGTTTGAGCTCACCCGTTCGAAAATAAGATCTTTTATATAAAAGATCATAAATATTTTGTTTTGAAAACAAAATAGATTTAACCACACATTTTCTTTCACACAAACTCACATTCTTGGTTTTTCTCTCATTTTTCTTTCCAGGTTACCCACTTGCTTTTCTCTCTCATTCGTGTTTTCACACTTTTCTTCTTCAAATATTTCTATTGCTTTTTCCTTGGTCTCATGCCGATTATTTTCCATCTCACGCACATCAACATGTTTTTCTTCAATTTTGGCAATACAATAGAAGTGTTTTTTTTTTTGAAACAATATACAATAGAAGTGTTACAATCAAACAAGACTTTGCAATCTAATTGCCACCAAATATGATATCACCATTAGTATGCATTGGCACCAAATCACAAAGTATGTCATCTTGAACTTTTATCATTTTCTACCTCATCAATAAACTGAATTTCAATAGGTTAACCTTCTCCAACGATGAATGAATAATGAAAGTTGGTTTAGGTTTAGTTACATCGTAGACTTCTTAGGGCAATCTTCCTCTCCTTGAACAGATTGTATGACTTTTTTCTCCCTTGCTTCATCCCGCAAATTCAACTCTTGATCTATTTCAAATAGCTCATTGATGCATTGACGCATCTCGGCTATATTATCTAGGAAATCCTTCATAAAAGGATCATCACGATTGTAGGTCTCATGGCGTCTTCTTCTTTGGTGCAACATGGATGCCAAATAAAAAACCTCACAAGCAATCCCTCACGTGTTTACTCTCCTTTATAATCAAGATCACTCATGTTTACACTCGATTATAATCTCATAGCACACTTCTCTCAAGTTAGTTGGAGCAAAAAAGAGAGCTAATAAAGTTTTTGCAATCAAGTATTAAACAAGCATGTAAGAAATGCAACAATTAACTTAATTAGTGGATATATTCCAACAACAAAGTTAAAGATCAGAATATGAAATGAAAAGACACAATTTGACTTTGTATGGTCGAGAATGTGATTGATGGAGCGTTTCACGCTGCAGAAGCGATTTTGGATCGATGAAACTCTAATTACATCAATTTAAAAAATAGAAAACATGCTCGAACAACGAAAATTAAGAAATTTAGAATTACATACCCTTGTAGTTTCGATTTCTTCAAGATCCGCCGACCGTTCCTCGTCACGAACACTTCGAACTTCGAACTTCGAACTCATGAACGCCTCGAGGACCACCCAGGTAGTCCGCTATCCTCGGCGCCAAGCAACGGAGTTGTGGGACTCCGAAAAAAAAAAAAAAAATGAAGAAGAAGAAGAAATGATGGAAGAAAGGAGAACTTCACATAATGAAAAAAACTTAGAACATCAAAATGTTCTAAAAACTTTTTTTTTTTCAACGTGTACCCCAAAACCCACTTCACATCCTATTTAATATTTAACCATTTTCTTTTTTTATATATATATATATATATATATATAACATTTTGCATTAAGACACATAACCCTTTTTTTTTCAACGTGTATCTAAAACATTTTGACACATATATTTATATATATATATATATATATATTTAATTATTATTATTATTATTAAAAATAATAATAATAAAAAATTTATTTATGAAACAATTTAATCAATAATAATAATAATATATATATATATATTGGGCTGGTTGCACAAATAGCAATCAGGCTCAAACTAATTGCAAATTTAGCAAACTTTAAAATGTTTTGCAAATATGACAAAAAAATTCGTTTCTATCACTGATAGACTTTATCATATCACTGATAGACTTCTATCAGTGATAGACTATTATCACTGATAGACTATTATCACTGACAAAAATCTATAAAAAGCTGAGGTGATCAGCGATAGACTTCTATCAGCCATAAGATATCAGCGATAGAAATTGCCATATCCGCAAAATTTTTAAAAACATGCTATATTTTTAATTATCTTATTCTAAATTGACATAGGTTACAATTTTCCTATATATATATATATAATTATTAATTAAAATTTTTAATTAATAATTACTATTTAATTCAATATCAAATATTAATTAAATAATATGGCTAAACCCGGTTTTCCGAAAACCGACCTTTTTTGCACATGAATCTCATTCATGTTTTAGAGCAATCCCATATTTAAATCATAATTTAAATATGTCCATCATTCTTCCATAAACCGAATTTGAAAAATTCAAATTGTTTTTCTTTTTCCTTTTCTCTTATACTGTTGCACGTTATCCAAGCTAGCCAGGAGAACCTAAAGGACCTACAGATCATGAGCTTCAACAATACGAGATTATCCGGACAAAACTCTTTTAACCAAACTAACCAAAATTCGTCAAACCCCCGGAGACTACACTATAGTCTGAGGGCTGCACTCTCCTCACTGTAGATATATTATGTCCTCTGATATAACCGTCACTGGCAAGTCGACCCTTCACAGGTTGTTCGTAATCACAGTTGGGTCATTTAAACCGTTTAACCCCTGCGTTACGTCTTGTTTCTTAAGTACCGCTGACACCGTTAATGAACAATAGATCTGTGGTCCAACCAACAGATCAATTAACCCTCTCATCTCATCAGAGTGTGAGCGCTCATTGTTCAAGCCCCGAAGTCAACTATTAGGGGAACAACCTATCTACTAACCTTGAAGAGCGGGTTAGGAGTGAACTCCAATCTTGTTGTACTATGTCCCCAGTTACCTATTCAACTTTATCCCCAAGATGGTAGGATTATTGAGTCGGCGCTTATGGGCAACTCTCACCCGTGCAAGTCAAAGGATACTTTCGAATAAGCAGGAGTTCATAGCGAGCTCAGGATTGAGATTGAGTTACCTAGGCCATCAAATGAAAATGTCGGTCACATCAGTAAACGATGTTATAAAGAGAGAGCGACAAATTTCACGGTTCGGTCTTATGCAAACTCTTTGCACAGGACTCTCTCACTCGCACATCTCCATGTGAAGCGATTCGAATCATATCGTTTTGTACAATACAAAGTGAGCCGCATCCAATAGTGTTACTAGGATAAGGTACCCAGCCTTATCCGTATACTAGGATATTCAAAAATCCTAGCACCAGTACCTTATCCTGGGGACACTATGAACGCAGTGTACTTTGTATAGGACAAACGATGTGATCTGAAATCGTTCATGTAGAGACATGCGAGTGGGGCCGTCTTGTGCAATGAGTTTGCATAAGACCGGACTGCGAAATTAAGTCACCATTTCTTTATAACTTCGTTTACTGTTAAATACTGACTTTTTCATATGATGACCTAGGTAACTCGATCTAAATCATGAGCACGCTATGAACTCCTGTTTATTCGGGCTTATCCTTTGACTTGCATGGGTGAGAGTGGCCCGAGATCTCCGACTCAATAAGCCTACCATCTTGGGGATAAGACCGGGTAGGGAGCTGGGAACATAGTCCTGCGAGATGAAATTCACTTCTACCTGCTTTTAGGGTTTAGTAGAGAGGTTGTTCCCTTAAGTGTTGATTCCGGGTCTTGAACAATGGGCTCACCCTCTCATTGGCCCGAGAGAGATCTGGTTTGGGGTTGGACCACAAACCATTCATTAAAGGATAAGTGGGGACTTAAGGAACAAGATGTAATTACGGGGGTAAAATTGTATATTTGACCTAACTGTAATTACGAATGACCTGTGAAAGATCGACCTACTAATGATGGTTATATCAATAGGACAAAAATATATCTACGGTGAGGAGAGTGCAACCGTTAGGCTTTAGTGGAGTGTCCCGACGGTTAACGAATGTTGATTAGCTTGACTAAAGAGTTTGGCCGGTTAATCTTGTATCGTTGGAGCTCATGATCTGTAGGTTTTTTAGGTTCTCCTGGCTAGCTGATAGCTCTAAAATAGAGCTATTATTATGTCCCCAATACTAGCTAAATGATGTTGTTAACTCAATTAAATTGCCTTATTAAGGTGTTTCGCGGCGGAGAGCTCGAGAAGTCCATTTATGATTTTCGGGGCTAAATCGGGCATTTTAGGAGTTTCGGGAAGTGTTCGGATCAAGGAGATAAGCCAAAAGGAGCTTGGAGGCCAAAAATGTGCAAATTGGGGCTTAGACCTGAGAGGGCAGCGCCCAGGCGCCCAACAGAGGCATCAGGCAGCCTGCCCGTCATGAAAAGTCAAAGTGCCTGTCATTAAAAGTCCAAGAGGCCAGCTGAGGCACCATGTCCTCATTGCACAACCACAATGTCCGTCATTAAAGGTCAAAAGGCACCATGCCCGTCATTAAAAGTCCCAGCTGAGGCACCATGTCCTCATTGCAAAGGCACCATGCCCGTCATTAAAAGTCAAAGTGCCCGTCATTAAAAGCAGTTGAGGCACCATGTACTCATTGCACAACCACAATGCCCGTCATTAAAAGTAAAAAAAATGCCCGTCATTGTAACTTTTCCAGAGAGGTTAGCGCCTAGGCGCTGACTTATGGCTCCCAGGCGCTGTCCCGATTTTGTGTGCGCGTGCTCGCAGCGCCTAGGCGCCGACTTATGGCGCCTAGGCGCTGGTCTGACGCTGTTTTGGGTATAAATATCCGATTTTCTAATTTTAGGTCATTCTCTCCAAAATTTCCTTAGCCCCCATTTATGTAGAGCTCGGTTCTTCAGCTCAAAACTTATTTCTTACCCATTTTAATACATTGGAGCTAATTTCTTGCTAATTTCTCTTGATTTTCATAACGGGCAACTAAGGTAAGTGCTCTAATTGGGGTTTAGGGATTGTTTTGTTGATGTATCCGTGAGACCTGAACTTTTTATCTTTTTCTTAGCTTGTTCTAGCATTCAATTCCTCTCTAGCCTCGTTCTTTAATGTCCGGCATGATTCTCTTTATGGTTGACACCCGTTTAGTTAATTATGTGTTGGTTAGATTAAAAATCCATGACTTAGCGATCGCACTTCATGTTTTGAGTAATTAAATCTAGCATTCTGAATTAAATGTGGCCACGTTTGTTTGGGTTGCTGATAAATTCTAGAGATAGAATAAAATCGAGTCCCATTGTTAGAGATTTCATCAATTGGCTCGTCGCACGATTACCTGTCGCTCGCAACTAATCCTAATTTGGGAGAGCGATCGCCCCTAAGTTAGAATTATTAGCGAAGCTTAGTTAGGAGTTGTCAACTCCTTATTAATTACTTGGGATTATTAGTTCTAATTAAAGCATGAGATTACTTGTTTTGATTAGGCCTTGTAATGTGCGTGAGTGTTAACAAAAACCAGTTAAGTATCTTTTGTGTCTATGATCTGAACCACATCAACAATCAATCCCGACACTCAAATTAGGAGCACGTGTTCCGTTTATTTTTCTCGCATTTTTATTTTTCCGTTAGCTATTTTACTGTTTTAGTTTAATTCCCCGTTAGCATTTTCCCCTTTATTTTACTGTTTTATTTTGAGTTTTATTAAAGGCAAGTAGAAATTAATTAAGAGAAAATAATTTAGGTTCCCTGTGGTTCGACATCCGACTACCACTAGCTGCAAAGCTCAGTAGTATCGGATTTATAAATGTTATTTTGGCGGGATTCGACACCCCGAACATAGAGATTTATTAACAAAAAGTCTCTCACCACTAGCTCGGATTAAACCTTATAACAATATGAGATAAAAGAATTTGAAGTTATTCAAATTCAGTTTTAGAAAAACGATGGACATATTTAAATGTGATTTAAATATGAGTTCGGTCTAATACATGAATAGGAATTCATGTTCGAGAAGTCGGTTTTAGAAACCGGGATTAGTCTTATTATTTAATTAATATTTGATATTTGAATTAAATAATAATATTAATTAATTAAAATGTTTAATTAATTAATTAAATATTATTTTGTTTTAAATTAATTATGAATTAATTAACAACAAAATATGAAAGTGGGATTTGCAAATTTTGATTATTGAAAGTGGTTTATGGCTAACCTACTCAAATTCACCAAAAATTGGACGCTTATGATTAATCTCATTTAAAGTGTCTTAACAAGGAAGCTATGGCTGAAGGTTGAAAAATATAAATGAAGTGAAGCTCAAATTGTTTGGGCTGCTGATGCGTGAGGAATGTTGAACATTCTCTCCATTTCATTCTCATCGCATAGACCTCCATCCCCTTCTCTTCTAAGTTTCCTCTCACTAGAAGGTCCACAACGTGGTGCAATGTCTGAGGATAGCTGGGAAGACACTAAAGGTGGTCCACGAAGAGTTGGTGAGGAGATAGAAGCTGCAGATTTGAAGATTTTGAGCTAAAAGGTATGTTTTAGTTTTGTTTTTCCATCGCATAGACTGTGCGATAGCTATGCGTGATGGTGCGATATACGCAGCAAAAGCGATTTTGGATCGATGATACTCTAATTACATCAATTTAACAAATAGAAAACATGCTCAAACAACGGAAATAAAGAAATTAGAATTACATACCCTTGTAGTTCCGAATTTCTTCAGCTCCGCCGCTCGTTCCTCGTCACGAACTCTTCCGACCTCTTCTCACGAACCCCCCGAGAACCACCCCAGGTAGTCCTACTATCCTCGGCGTTGTGCAATGGAGTTCTGGGACTCCGATAAAGAGAAAAGAAAAGTAAAGAAAGAAAACAAAGAGGAAGAAGAAATGAAAAATGGTGAAGGAAAATTTCTGAGGTTGACGAAGGTAGAAGCAAATTTAAACTTCAAATTCAAGTTTTCAAAACAAAAAAGTTCTACATATATGAACCCCAAACTCCACCCAACTAAGCCATAAAGGAATATATATATATATATATATATATATATATATATATATATCTTACCTGCATAATAATAAATATTTTTAATATATCTTACCTGCATAATAATAAATATTTTTATTTATTAATCATTTTAATAAATATATATATATATATATATATATATATATATTAATTGATTAAACTTTTTAATTAATTAATATTATTTAATTCAATATCAAATATTAATTAATTAATATGGCTAAACTCGGTTTTCCGAAAATCGACTTTGTTTCATATGAATCCTATTCATGTTTTAGACCATTCCCATATTTAAATCATATTTAAATCATATTTAAATATGACCATCATTCTTCCACAAACCGAATTTGAACAATTCAAATTCAATTTTTTTTTTCTTATATTGTTGCACGACGTTATTCAAGCTAGCCAGGAGAACCTAAAGAACCTACAGATCATGAGCTCCAACGATACGAGATTATCCGGTTAAAACTCTTTTAACCCGAATCAATCAACTTTCGTTAACCCCCGGAGACTCCACTATAGTCTGAGGGCTGCACTCTCCTCACTATAGATATATTATGTCCTCTTGATATAACCGGCATGGGCAAGTCGACCCTTCACAGGTTGTTCGTAATCACAGCCGAGTAATTTAAACCGTTTAACCCCTGCATTACTTCTTGTTCCTTAAGTACCACTGACACCTCTAATGAACAATAGACTAGTGGTCCTACCAACATATCAATTAACCCTCTCTGATCAGGAGAGGGTGAGCGCTCATTGTTCAAAACCCGGAGTCAGCTATTAATGGAACAACTGATAACTCCATTTTGGAGCTATTATTCACTTCCTAATTATGGCTAAATTCCGCATTTAATTGTTTAATTAATCTCGTTTATAGGAGAAATGCGGCAAAGAGCTCATGCGTCCATTGGACCCGTTTCGGAGCTAAAAGTGGAGTTTTAACGCCCCGGGAGTGCATCGGGAAAAGGGCAAGTCAATCCAAGAAGAACCGGACCCAAATTGCCTAGGAGAGACAATTTTCCAGCCCAAATCCGAGAGCAAGCGTCGAGACGCTTGCTCGACGCTGCCGAAGCGTCGAGACCCTGCTGCGGCGTCGAGACGCTCCGAAGGAGGCGCGCGCAAGAAATCATCGGGCCAGCGTCGAGACGCTGCCCTAGCGTCTCGACGCCATCGCGAGGCGCGCGCGGATTAATTAGGTCGCAGCGTCGCGACGCTGTCCCAGCGTCTCGACGCTACGACGATTTTAAATCGGCTGCAAGACGATTTTGCAGCCACTTTTCATTCTTGTTTTCGTTTTTCATCTTCTTCCTCTCGGCTTTTCTGCATTTTCTACCTTAGCTCCGCCATTTGTGGCATGTTTTGGAGCTTGTAAGTTGTAATAGGATAGAGATGACTTCCATGGCTTTCCTTGGAGCGGTAGTGACAATCCGTCCCATGGACGGCTAAGGTAAAGTGAGCGGTTTGGGATAATTTGAGGGATAATTTGTTAGATTTTTATTCTTTGATAATCCATGCTTTAATTTCCAACTTGGTTGCTGATTTGTATGCATTTATTATTCTTGCTTCATCCTATGCATATGTTAGATTTCGCCGATTGACACTCGTGTTTTCTAGCATGTGTTAGCGTTAAAGAGTAACGATGTCGTGCCTCTCACTATTCGACTAGTAACACAGAATAATAAAACTAAACCGGAGTATCGAGTCATGCATGATAATTGTTGGTTACATACAGCGTTGGCGGGTAGCCAGTTAGCAAATAGATTATGTGATCAAATGTCTGTCGCAGTATGCTAGTGACTATTTAGAGTCAATTTGGGGCCGATCACCCTAATGCAACTTTAGATACTGTTTAATTAGAACTTTGTGGTCTAATTAATTGCTATGGAGCCGGTTACACTAGGCGCTTGCCGGGGTAACTGACCGTGTGTATTACAAACTGCTAGCCTTAGGATTGTATTAAATGATAAGTGTAGAATGTCTAACAAATAAATCCCGAAAATCCCTAAACCGTGCACTCGTCTCTCTCTCTCTTTTATTTCTCCGTTAGCGATTACTTTTCTTTCTTGCATGCTTAAACATCCCCCCGTTACAAGAACCCAATTAATCAATTAATTTCAAGTTCAATTTAATTTCAATCATATCCTTCTCCTTGGATCGACCCTATTACCACTAGCTGCAAAGCTTGGGTTAATAGGCTTATAAATTGTATTTTGGCGGGTCTCGACAACCCGAATTTGGACTACCCCAAAAGTAGATCTTACCAAAAAATTGGCGCCGTTGCCGGGGAGAAGGCAAAATTTGATTGAAATCATGTTTGAATTTGAATTTGGTTGATTGGTTGTGTGCTGAAATTTTTTTCTGTTTTAGTTTGTATGTTTAAAATTTTGTTTGTGTATGAACCGTTCTTCTGAGATTAGTGGACTACAGTTTATACCTGAAATCGAAAGAGAAGAGCAGCGGTTGAGAAGAGAGGCCCGCGAGGGGCAGAGATTGTTTGGAGAAGAAGGCGATCCCTTATTGGTTGACGAGATGGCGCAAGGAGAAGCGCCAAGGACGCTGAAACAGCTGGCAGCGCCAAATTTAAATTTGCAACCCCTGTGCATCAACTACCCCGTGGTAGCAGGTAATTTTGAATTAAAGTCAGGTTTAATTCACCAGTTGCCTTCTTTCCATGGTAATGCAGGCGAGGATGCAAACAAGCACTTAATGGAGATTCATTGCGTCTGTGCGGGGATGAAGCCCGCATGAGTGACGGAGGAGCAGCTGAATATGAGGGCATTCCCCTTTACGCTCAAGGACAAAGCCAAGGACTGGCTTTATTATCTGCCCTCCGGCTCGATAACAACGTGGCAGGACATGAAGAGGGTTTTCCTGGAGAAATACTTCCCTGCGTCCCTGGCCACAACACTGAGGAAGAGAATCTATGGGATCACTCAGGACGTGGGTGAGTCTCTGCATGAGTACTGGGAACGCTTTTGGCGCCTGTGCGCAAGCTTCCCGCATCATCAGATTGCCGATCAGCTCTTGATCCAGTATTTTTATGAGGGTATGACGCCTCATGATCGACAGATGATAGACGCAGCGAGCGGTGGGGCATTGATTGATAAGACCCCGGTGGAGGCCAAGCAGTTAATTGCAAACATGGCGGCCAACTCGCAGCAGTTTGGTATTCGAGGGCAAGGGCAAGTTCACAGTGTGACCCAGAGCCATGAGAAAACAGAGATGAAGGCCCAGGTGGCCGAGATTGGAAATTTATTGAAAAAATTTGTCGGAGGAAACCGAGAAGAGGAGGTGAACGCAATTGGGGGATATGCTTCCAACCCGAGGAAGTATGATCCTTACTCGAACACATACAACCCCGGTTGGCGCGATCACCCCAATTTCAGCTATGGGAATAGGGAAGGACAACAACGCTTCCAAGGCCCGTCCCACGATAGGCCTAACACTTCCACCCAAGCTCAAGCCTCGAGCTCCTCCAGTTCGTTAGAAGAGATGGTTCGGACCATCGTGACATCGACCAGCCAGTTTCAGAAAGAAGTTCGAGAAGAGCTAAACTCACACAAAGCCGAGCTGCAAAACTTGAACAAGCAGCTAACGCAAATGGCCGTGTCGATTAGCAAAATAGAGAGCAAGAGCTCTGGGAAGCTTCCTTCCCAAACCACGGTAAACTCATGTGAGAACGTGAGTGCAATCCAGCTGAGGAGTGGGAAATCACTTTCCTCCAGAGCCGTGAAGGAAGCAGAGGACAACCTGAATGAGTCCGCCATAGTTGCTCTTGATGAGCTGAATATTGAGAAAGAGAAGAACGTGCAAGAGAATGTTGCCAGAGCACCCTTCCCTAGTAGGCTTGCGAAGCCTACTTTGGTGAACGAAGACGAAGAGGTCTTTAGAACCTTTCAGAAGGTGGTGGTCAACATACCACTTCTCGAGGCAGTAAGCCAAGTGCCGAAATATGCAAAGTTCCTCAAGAATTGGTGCACAAGCAAGAGGATGTCGAAAAAGAGTGATGAGAAGAAGAAAGAAACTGTCTCCGCAATTTTCCAAGGTACTCTTCCACCGAAGTGCATCGATCCTGGTATGTTTACTATCCCATGCACTATCGGTACTAAACTTATTGAAAATGCCATGTTAGATCTCGGTGCCTCAATTAATGTCATGTCTTTTGATATTTTTAAAGAGCTTGAATTGTGTGATTTAATTGAGTCTAATATAGTTGTCCAACTAGCCGATCGATCTTATGTGCATCCGTTAGGGAAAATTGAGGACATTTTGGTCAAAGTGAAGGACTTATTGTTTCCATGCGATTTCTATGTGCTGAACATGAATGAAAATTCTTCGCATGTTTCCTCTTCTATTTTACTAGGACGCCCATTTATGAAGACCGCTAAGGTCAAAATTGATGTTGATAGGGGTGCCTTGTCGGTAGAATTTGATGGAATGGTGAATGAGTTTTTTGTAAATGCATCGAAATCGTTTGTGAATGTGGAGAGTATTGCTTGTGTTGAGTATGTTGAGAATGAGAGTCTTACCTCGCGCTTGAGGGATGATTCTCATATCTCTGTTAAGAAATCTGATTTAAATCTGTTAAATGTGAATGCTGTTTTTTGCACTAACAAATGTGATATTCACGTGCTTGAGGCACGAAGAGTGCAAAAAGTTTTGAATGATGTGTGCAGGTGTAGTGTGGAAGAGGACAAGATTGGAACGTCCCCCGCACTATCAGAATATGGATGAGTCTTTGGAGAGAATTCAGTCGAGCAAACGACTTTAAAAATTCTGCGCTTCTCGGAGGCACCCGAGCGATGAACTGTTATTTCTGCTTTAGTTTAGTTGCTGTTTTTTTTTGTCGTTTTTAGTTTAATTTAGACTTACTTAGTTTGCTGTTTTTTTTTTTGTTAGGAATCGAGGAAGTTGAGGAAAATTTTGGGCTTCGATGATGAGCGCGCCGCTTCCTTTCCCTCGCCAACTTCACAAAGAGTCGGGGAAGTGTAGTTTCTTTTTTCCTTTTACTTTGTGTATCTGACTAAGTGGCATTGAGGACAATGTCAACTTTTGAAGTTGGGGGTGGAATTTGTGGATAAGCATGTGTAGTCGGTTGAGCAGTGCTAATTTTGAATATTGAAGTGCTTGGGACTCTGTTTACTGCTTGCTAGTGATGATAATCTAGGAAGTGCATGTTGGAAATCTGAGCATATACATAATCTAGTTTTTGCATTAGTTTTGCATTTATTAGGTTCATGTCAAAAATTTTAAATTTTTTTTTGTTGCTCCCTTGCATCTATCGAGCACTTAGCAACCTCATCTTAGATTCCGTAGGCTTAGTAAATTGCATGTAGCATTAATTCTCGTTGTCACCCCGAAAGGCACCCTTAGGTACCTTGTTGCATGAGAGTTAGCGGTCGATTAATCGAGATAGCTTACACTAAGCCTAAAATAAAAAAAAATAGAAAAGCATGTTGGTTAGAAAAACCTCTCGAGGCGCTCCTCCTTCTTATTGGTGCACCTAAGAAGTGAGCGTTAGTCCTTAAAAACGTGAAGTTTATGCATGAATTTGACGTGTTAGGCAACTCGAGGTTGGAAAGAAAAAGAGAATAAAATGTTTGGTTCAAAGAACCCCAATAAAAGGGTACAAAGTACTCGTGAAAAGAAAAGAAAAAGGAAAGAGAAAATATTTAGGTCTCTTAGTTTGCTTCTCTCTCTCGTGTAAGTCAAGTGTAGACTGTTCTTAAACGCTTGAAGTAGGGGGAAAACAGGATGATGTGTTGCATGTAGTTTTTCCGGGCCTATGTGGGTTTAGGATAGGTTGTCTAGCACACACACACACGTTAGGGGGCAATAGTTAATTTTTGATATGTTCGTAGTAAATGCATGCACGGATTGCTTTCATGATCATGTTGTGTTCGAATTTGTAAAATGCATTGAGATTTGAGTTAGTAGCATGTAAGCGTGTCCTTAGAGTCATTTTCTTTATTAGCCTTGCTCGAGGACTAGCAAGATTCAAGTTGGGGGTGTTTGATAACTCCATTTTGGAGCTATTATTCACTTCCTAATTATGGCTAAATTCCGCATTTAATTGTTTAATTAATCTCGTTTATAGGAGAAATGCGGCAAAGAGCTCATGCGTCCATTGGACCCGTTTCGGAGCTAAAAGCGGAGTTTTAACGCCCCGCGAGTGCATCAGGAAAAGGACAAGTCAATCCAAGAAGAATCGGACCCAAATTGCCTAGGAGAGGCAATTTTCCAGCCCAAACCCGAGAGCAAGCGTCGAGACCCTGCTGCGGCGTCGAGACGCTCCAAAGGAGGCGCGCGCAAGAAATCATCGGGCCAGCGTCGAGACGCTGCCCTAGCGTCTCGACGCCATCACGAGGCGCGCGCGGATTAATTAGGTCGCAGCGTCGCGACGCTGTCCCAGCGTCTCGACGCTACGACGATTTTAAATCGGCTGCAAGACGATTTTGCAGCCACTTTTCATTCTTGTTTTCGTTTTTCATCTTCTTCCTCTCGGCTTTTCTCCATTTTCTACCTTAGCTCCGCCATTTGTGGCATGTTGTGGAGCTTGTAAGTTGTAATAGGATAGAGATGACTTCCATGGCTTTCCTTGGAACGGTAGTGACAATCCGTCCCATGGACGGCTAAGGTAAAGTGAGCGGTTTGGGATAATTTGAGGGATAATTTGTTAGATTTTTATGCTTTGATAATCCATGCTTTAATTTCCAACTTGGTTGCTGATTTGTATGCATTTATTATTCTTGCTTCATCCTATGCATATGTTAGATTTCGCCGATTGACACTCGTGTTTTCTAGCATGTGTTAGCGTTAAAGAGTAGGGATGCCGTGCCTCTCACTATTCGACTAGTAACACAGAATAATAAAACTAAACCGGAGTATCGAGTCATGCATGATAATTGTTGGTTACATACAGCGTTGGCGGGTAGCCAGTTAGCAATTAGATTATGTGA
This sequence comes from Herpetospermum pedunculosum, assembly GCA_028017165.1. Lineage (NCBI taxonomy): Eukaryota > Viridiplantae > Streptophyta > Magnoliopsida > Cucurbitales > Cucurbitaceae > Herpetospermum > Herpetospermum pedunculosum. Next base: position 39,440,541 of record CM051522.1, read on the forward strand.
TCGAATGTCTGTCGCGGTATGCTAGTGACTATTTAAAGTCAATTTGGGGTCGATCACCCTAATGCAACTTTAGATACTGTTTAATTAGAACTTTGTGGTCTAATTAATTGCTATGGAGCCGGTTACGCTAGGCGCTTGCCGGGGTAACTGACCGTGTGTATTACAAACTGCTAGCCTTAGGATTGTATTAAATGATAAGTGTAGAATGTCTAACAAATAAATCCCGAAAATCTCCAAACCGTGCACTCGTCTCTCTCTCTCTTTTATTTCTCCGTTAGCGATTACTTTTCTTTCTTGCATGCTTAAACATCCCCCCGTTACAAGAACCCAATTAATCAATTAATTTCAAGTTCAATTTAATTTCAATCATATCCTTCTCCTTGGATCGACCCTGTTACCACTAGCTGCAAAACTTGGGTTAATAGGCTTATAAATTGTATTTTGGCGGGTCTCGACAACCCGAATTTGGACTACCCCAAAAGTAGATCTTACCAACAACCTATCTACTAACCCTGAAGAGCGGGTTAGGAGTGAATTCCATCTTACTACACTATGTGATCCCCAGCTACCTATTGGACTTTATCCCTGAGATGATAAGTTATTGAGTCGACGCTAATAGGTCACTCTCACCCGTACAAGTCTAAGGATATTGTCTAATAAGCAGGAGTTCATAGTAAGCCCAGGATTAAGATCGAGTTACCTAGGCCATCAGTTTGAAATAGTCGGTCTCTTCAGTAAACGGTGTTATAAAGAGAGAGTGACTTTTTCGTGGTTCAGTCTTATGCAAACTCATTGCCCAGGACGCCCCCGCTCACACATCTCCATGTGAAACGATTCGGATCACATCGTTTTGTACATTACAAAGCGAGCCGCATCCAATAGTGTTACCAGGATAAGGTACCCAGCCTTATCCGTATACTATAGACCTTTTTGACTGTCTACTTGAGCCTGATCCACATTCATGTCAGACATGAAGCTCAAGTACCCATCCTTCGCCATGGGTGTTGATCATTGGTATAGATTAATCCAAATACGTTTCACTTTATTCCAGTAAACTCTTTTACTGAATAAAACTAATAACTCTTTATTCTAAATAAATATTTACAAACATAACTGTTTACAAACCACGAGTTTTAGGACATAAAACCCAACAAACTCCCACTTGGACTTAAACGTCCGTGGTGTACATGTTGGTGGAGAGAACTTCAATATCACATATCAGATGTTCCCTCCCACTATCTTATTTGACAACTCGGAGTCCTAGACTCTTCTAGGTGCCTCTCAAACACTTTAGCCATGAGAGACTTAGTAAACTTATCAGCATGAAGTGTTGTGAGGCTTTCCATGTGACCGTCACATCTCCTCACTACACTATCAACGAGCTCAACTTATATCCTTTTGCTTCTTTTACAAGCTGCAACAAGATTTAGCTACCACCGAGAAACCAGCAATACAACACTTGTATTCTATTTCTCCTATGCACTGAGATAAACTTTAACCAGACCCCAATCCAATTTGACTAATATCTTCTGACAGCTACCACTGCATAACACATATTTAGGTCATGTATCTCAAAAGATACATTCGACCTTCAATATGTAAATGCACACGGGTATGTCTCATATCCTCAACACTTGAGGTGTCTTAGGAAACCATTTCCATAGACCATCGAATAGTAACAACACTTTGTCAATATAAGATTTTAGAGACAGCACTAGCGATTTGTTCTTACGACTCAGATCAACCTGAATCCTTAGAACAAACTAAGCCTCCCTCCAAAACAACTATTTGGGAATGGGTCGCTAGTTTATGCTTAAATGTCAGAAATGAATCCTATATCATTTTCCATGATTAGGACATAATCTACGGAACGAACTATGAAAGCTACAACATTGACTAAATCCTTGTCAAACAAGGTTTATCAAACTATCGTTCAAACTTGTGTTCAAAGCCATAAGATTTTATTATGAAACCTTACAATTCAGGACGAAGATGCTTTCTCCAATTCATAAATGAATTGAATAAGCCCGCAAACCATTTGCTCTTTGTCCTTGAATAATGGATCTTTCTGGTTGAGACTTATAGATACTCATATCAAGTTTGCAAGTCTTGACATCCATTTGCCTTATTCTATAAAGATAGAATATGACAATGGAAAAGAGCCATCTATTTAACTTACGTCTGGCAACATGAGAAAGAGACAATACTCAATAAACCCTTTCTCTTCGGGACAATCCCTTTACCAGAAAGTCAAGCCATAAAGGTTTTCACCTTAGAGGCTTGGTCTCAATACCACTTAATGGCTTTGAGCCATTTAGGCCTTGTCTATATGATTCATTAACCATTTAAAGAGTAATGGATGCTCAATGTCATCATCGAGTATTATAACTTTGAGTTTAAGACAAGCCAATACAGCATACCGGGTTGTCCTACAACCCTCCCACTGCTTTGAGGCCTTCTCAACTGTTGAGAAGCTCCAATTTGATCAACAACCATTGTTGAAGTGACTATAACTTTCTTTTAAATTGTAAGTCTTAACACACTAGTTGTTTTCGAGTTTAATAGAACACATTAATATATATCTTTTTTCTAAATGAACTTTTCATTATAAAACCAAAAGATATAATATACAGGTGTTCAGTTAAGGGTGATGCCATGTTCCACTTATTATGTGAAATTGAAATCTGATTACCTGGTTTTGTTGAATGGCATGACCAAGAGGGAAGTATTGAGAAAAAGGAGAAAGTTTAAGTGTAAAAAGCTTGAAGTATGTACTGAATGCAAGACTGAGAGGAGGAAAGCTTCGAGCTAAAATGTGAGAGATAATGAAATCAAGGAATAGGTGGATATTTTAGAATGATAAGATTGTAGGTTGTTCAAAGATGGTTGGCAGTAATGATTAACATAAAGAAGAGAGAACTTATGCTTTGCTTTTAGTCAGTCACAGGACAGCAAGGGTGTTAGCCAAGTAACTTCAAGAAGATTTCACCAAGCAGCAGTTTTGCTAGTAAATTGCGTGTTTAGCAAAAAGATTCGGTATCTATGTGTTAGGTTTTATGTCCTAAAACTCGTGGTTTGTAAATTGAATATATATTCTATTTTGCAATAAAGTTGTTATTGAGTTTTATTCAGTAAAGTTCTTATTGCATAAAGTGAATTGTGTTTACTTTTAACCTAACTCCAATAAACTAAGAACCCATGGCTATAGGATGTATACTTGAACTTCATGTGGTGACATGACTGTGGATCAAGTTCGAGTGATAGCCAGAATAGTGTACAGTATCGGGATAAGGTTGGGTACCTTATCCTAGGGACACTATTGGACGCGACCCACTTTGTATAGTACAAACGATGTGATCCGAAATCGTTCATGTGGAGACATGCGAGTGGGGGCGTCCTATGCAATGAGTTTGCATAAGACTGAACCGCGAAACAAGCCGCTCTTTCTTTATAACTCCGTTTACTGTAAAGACCAACTTTTTCATATGATGACCTAGGTAACTCGAACTGAATCCTGAGCACGCTATGAACTCCTGTTTATTCGGGCTTATCCTTTAACTTGTATGGGTGAGAGTAGCCCGAGATCGCCGACTCAATAAGCCTACCATCTTAGGGATAAGACCGGGTAGGTAGCTGGGAACATAGTCCTGCGAGATGGAATTCACTCCTACCCGTCTTTAGGGATTAGTAGAGAGGTTGTTCCCTTAAGTGCTGACTCTGGGTCTTGAACTAGGGATCCCACCCTCTCCTTGGCCCGAGAGGGACTTGGTATAGTGATGAGATCACATACCAATCGGTTTTGTGGTTGGACCACAAACTAATAGTTCATTAGAGGATCAGTGGGACTTAAGGAACAAGATGTAATTAGTTTACGTCACTTCAGGATTTGGGGGTGTCCGACACACGTGCTGGTGCCCAATCCAAAGAAATTGGAACTTCGTTCAAAATTATGCCTATTTATAGGGTACCCCAAGGAAACGAAAGGTGGTCTATTTTACGATCCTCAACAGGACAAGGTGCTTGTATCGACAAACACCACATTCATAGAGGAAGACCACATTAGAGATCATCAACCTTTGACCAAAATTGTTTTGACCGAACTTTCTAGGAAAGCTACAGATGGGTCAACAAGAGTTGTTGATCAGGTTGGTCCTTCTCAAGAGTTGAGAATACCTCGACGAAGTGGGAGGGATGTGAGACAATCCGATCTCTACATGGGTTTAACGGAAACCCAGGTCGTCATACCTGATGACGGCGTTGAGGATCCATTGACCTTTAAACAGGCAATGAATGACATAGATAAGGACCAATGGCTTAAAGCCATGGACCTCGAAATGGAGTCGATGTACTTCAATTCGGTCTGGGATCTTGTAGAGCAGCCTGATGGTGAAAGACCTATCGATTGCAAGGGGATCTACAAGAGGAAACGAGACCAAGCTGGTAAGGTGCAAACCTTTAAGGCTCGACTTGTGGCAAAGGGTTATTCCAGAGGGAAGGGGTGGACTATGAAGAAACCTTCTCCCTTGTTGCCATGTTAAAGTCGATTAGAATACTCTTGTCCATTGCCACGTTTTATGATATGAAATTTGGCAAATGAATGTCAAGACAGCTGGTAATAGGATTTTTTAATATCCTATAAATTTCGGGGTGTCGAATCCCGCCAAAATAACATTTATAATACCGCTACAACTGAGCTTTGCAGCTAGTGGTAGTCGGGTCGATCCGCAGGGAACCTAAATTATTTTCTCCTAATTAATTTCTATTTTCTTTTTAATTAACTAAAACAAAAACGATAAAGTAAAGCGGAAATTTTCTAACGTAAAATTAAAGAAAAGCATAAAAGTACCTAACGGAAAATTAAAACTAATTACATGTGCTCCTAATTTTAAGGGTCGGGGTTGACCTTGATGCGATTCGATTCATTGGGATTCAAACATACTTAGCAAAAGCATAATTGAACACATAAACGGTTGCCCGACAACCCTGAAGCAACCGGCCACATATATATTAATAAGAATTTTCAATTCTAATTAAACGATGCTATTAACTAAATCAGAATGATCAGCCCCAAAATAATTAAAGAAGTAACTAGCAATTTACGACGAACATTCAATTAGACACTCTAAATGTTAGGCGATTACCCGGCAACCCTGAAGCAATCAACATTCAGAACATCTAAAATGATACTTCGATTTGTTTTACTCCTCTGTGTTACTAAGGCGATTAGGAGAGGCACGACATCACTAATCTATAACGTTAAAGCATGCTAGAAATCGAGACCGTCAGTCTACCAATCTAACACACATAAATTAAGCAAGAGAGAGTAAATGCCCAATCAATCATGCTAAGCTCGAAATTAAAGATCTAAAACCCTTATGAATCACATCAAATTTAACCCCTAACCTCAAATTAGAGCACTTACCTTGCTCGGGATGAAAACCAAGCTAATCCAACCAAGTCTTTGCTTTGATATAGAAGAAAATGGGAGAAAACTCCAAAAATGGCGCCGTCTCGGGGTCTGTGCTTGAGGAAAAATAACGGAAATTTTGTCCTCCCCTGACCTCAAACTCTAGCCAATCGTTCTACCAGGGTTCCCCTGCACCACCAGAGCACTAATCACAATTGGGATAATATTTGATTAATTAATTGATATGGTATAGACGCTTAAAACGATTAATCATTATTATCCACTAAAATATTATTTTAAGCCCTTAATTAATGCAATGGTCTGATTTACCCCTAAGCAATTAATTTCCACAAAATATAAACATTAAACACAATTAATTACTTAATTCACAAGACTTAGGAGCTAAATATTAGCACTTTTGGAGTGCTATCAAAACCCCCAACCTAAATCTTGCTAGTCCTCGAGCAAAGAAAACTCTAAATTAGCTCCTAAGGACTATACATGCATGCTTCTACCTCAAATCTCGATGCTTGAAGAATCAAGACATTTACATAAACAAGTAAGCAATCGATCGCATGCACTTAATCAATGAACATGTCAAAAAATAAATATTACTCCCCTACGTGTGTGTGTGATAGCTAACCTCTCATAAACCATGCAAGCTCGAAAAAACAACATGCTACAATTCATCTTGTTTTCCCCCTACTTCTAGCATTGAAGAATAGTCTATAGATTAATCACATCAGAGAGAGAAACAAATTAAGAGGCCTAAAACATTTTCTCATTCTTTTTCTTTTGAGTACTTTGTACTCTTTATTCTTGGTTCTTTGAACCCAACACTTTATTTTCTTTTTTTTTCTTCCCCGAGAAGCCTAACATGTCAAGCTTAGGCCTTAAGCTTCACATTTTTAAGGACTAACACTCACTTCTTTAATGCACATTTAAGAAGAAGGAGCGCCTCGGGAGGATTTTCTAACATGTTTTTATTTTATTTTTTATTAGGCTAATAGCTTTGCTAACTCGATTAACCTATTACAAACTCTCATGCAACAAGCTTCCCTAGGGGTGCCTTTCGGGGTGACAACAAGAATTTATGCAACATGTGGTCAATCTAAGCCTACGGAGACTAAGAGAAGTTGTTAAGTGCTCTTTAGATGCAAGGGAGCAACAAAAAAAATTTAAATTTTTTTACTTCAACCCAATCAGTGCAAACAACTTCATACAGACAACCATCTCCACCCCAAACCTTCGAAAGATACATAGTCTTCTATGTATCTACATCAGATAAAGCAATAAAAACTACAAAATTTAAGGGAACAAAAAACCTCACCTGAATTTTGTTAGGTTGGTGGTTGGAGTAGCGCAGTCTTTGCCCATTATCTTGGTCATTAGGCTAAACCCCTACAAAAGAAAGCAAACAACAAAAAGAAAAAATAAACAAATAAAATCCAACTAAGAGAAACTAAATGATTCCCCGGCAACGGCGCCAATTTTGTTAATAGGATTTTTTAATATCCTATAAATTTTGGGGTGTCGAATCCTGCCAAAATAACATTTATAATACCGCTACAACTGAGCTTTGCAGCTAGTGGTAGTCGGGTCGATCCGCAGGGACCCTAAATTATTTTCTCCTAATTAATTTCTATTTGTTTTTTAATTAACTAAAACAAAAACGATAAAGTAAAACGGAGATTTTCTAACGGTAAAATTAAAGGAAAGCATAAAAGTAGCTAACGGAAAATTAAAACTAATTACATGTGCTCCTAATTTTAAGGGCCGGGGTTGACCTTGATGCGATTCGATTCATTGGGATTCAAACATACTTAGCAAAAGCATAATTGAACACATAAACGGTTGCCTGGCAACCCTGAAGCAACCGACCACATATATATTAATCAGAATTTTCAATTCTAATTAAACGATGCTATTAACTAAATCAGAATGATCAGCCCCAAAATAATTAAAGCAGTAACTAGCAATTTACGACGAATATTCAATTAGACACTCTAAATGCTAGGCGATTACCCGACAACCCTGAAGCAATCAACATTCAGAACATCTAAAATGATACTTCGATTTGTTTTACTCCCCTGTGTTACTAAGGCGATTAGGAGAGGCACGACATCACTAATCTATAACGTTAAAGCATGCTAGAAATCGAGATCGTCAGTTTACCAATCTAACACACTCATAAATTAAGCAAGAGAGAGTAAATGCCCAATCAGTCATGCTAAGCTCGAAATTAAAGATCTAAAACCCTCATGAATCGCATCAAATTTAACCCCTAACCTCAAATTAGAACATTTACCTTGCTCGGGATGAAAACCAAGCTAATCCAACCAAGTCTTTGCTTTGATATAGAAGAAAATGGGAGAAAACCCTAAAAATCTAGAGAGAAAACGCTAAAAATAAAGCCAAACCCGAGAGTGAATGACCTAAAAAACGCTAAAAAAGGGGTTTTATACAGTCGGAGCGTAGAGACCCTACAGGCGGCTCGTACGAAAATTTTCAGCGCCTGATGTCGTGGTAGCGTCGAGACCTTACAAGCAGCGTCTCGACGCTAGGGTCTGTGCCTGAGGAAAAATAACAGAAATTTTGTCCTCCCCTAGTCTCAAACTCTAGCCAATCATTCTACCAAAGTTCCCCTGCACCACCAAAGCACTAATCACAATTGGGATAATATTTGATTAGTTAATTTATATGGTATAAACGCTTTAAACGATTAATCATTATTATCCACTAAAATATTATTTTAAGCCCTTAATTAATGCAATGGTCTGATTTACCCCTAAGCAATTAATTTCCACAAAGTATAAACATTAAACACAATTAATTACTTAATTCGCAAGACTTAAGAGCTAAATATTAGCACTTTTGGAGTGCTATCAACCGTCTTTCTAAATGACAATCTTGAAGAGAGTATCTATATGGCTCAACTAGAGGGGTTCATAGTTCAGGGTCAAGAGCAAAAGGTTTGCAAGCTTAATCGATCAATTTATGGGTTGAAGCAAGCGTCTAGATCCTAGAATATAAGGTTTGATACTGCGATCAAATCTTATGGTTTTGAACATAATGTTGACGAACCTTGTGTCTACAAGAAAATTGTCAATTTTGTTGTAGCTTTCTTAGTCTTATACGTAGATGATATCCTGCTCATTGGGAATGATGTAGGGTTCCTGACTGGCGTTAAGCAATGGCTAGCGACCCAATTCCAAATGAAAGATTTGGGAGAGACTTAGTTTGTTCTAAGGATTCAAATCGTAAGGAATCGTAAGAACAAAACGCTAGCGCTGTCTCAAGCATCTTATATCGACAAGGTGTTGATACGATATTAGATGCAGAATTCCAAGAAGGGTTCTTTACCTTTCAGGCACATAATTCAATTGTCAAAGGAAGAGTGTCCTAAGACGCCTCAAGAAGTTGAGGATATGAGACGAATTCCCTATGCATCAGTAGTCGGTAGTCTGATGTACGCCATGTTATGTACACGACCCGACATATGCTATGCAGTGGGAATTGTCAGTAGGTATCAGTCTAATCCAGGATATGATCATTGGACTGCCGTTAAACACATCCTCAAGTATCTTCGGAGAACGAGGGACTATGTGCTCGTGTATAGCGCGAAGGATTTGATCCTTACAGGATACATTGACTCTGATTTTCAAACCGATAAGGATTCGAGGAAATCCACATCGGGATCAGTGTTCACCCTTAACGGAGGGGCAATAGTATGGAGAAGTATAAAGCAGGGTTGTATTGCTGACTCCACCATGGAAGCTGAGTATGTCGCAGCTTGCGAAGCTGCGAAAGAGGCTGTATGGCTTAAGAAGCTCTTGACGGATTTGGAAGTTGTTCCAAATATGAATTTGCCTATCACATTTAATTGTGATAATACTGGTGCTGTGGAAAATTCCAGAGAACCAAGAAGTCATAAGCGTGGAAAGCACAATGAGCGGAAATATCATCTCATCAGGGAGATAGTGCATCGAGGAGACGTGATCGTTAAGCAGATCGCCTCGAATCACAATATTGTTGATTCGTTTACAATGTCCCTCACGGCTAAAGTGTTCGAGGGGCACCTAGTGAGTCTAGGACTGCGAGTTGTACAGTAGGATAGTGGGAGAAAAGCCATGGATATATTTGATATTCTAGTTTTTCTCACCCATCATGTAATACTCAACTGACGTTTTAGTCCAAGTGGGAGTTTGTTGGGTTTTATGTCCTAAAACTCGTGGTTTGTAAACTGAATATATATTCTATTTTGCAATAAAGTTGTTATTGAGTTTAATCAGTAAAGTTGTTATTGAATAAAGTGAATTGTGTTTACTTTTAACCTAACTCCAATAAACTAAGAACCCATGGCTATAGGATGTATACTTGAACTTCATGTGGTGACATGACTGTGGATCAAGTTCGAGTGATAGCCAAAATAGTCTATAGTATAGGGATAAGGTTGGGTACCTTATCCTGGGGACACTATTGGACGCGGCCCACTTTGTATAGTACAAACGATGTGATCCGAAATTGTTCATGTGGAGACATGTGAGTGGGGACGTCCTATGCAATGAGTTTGCATAAGACTGAACCGCGAAATAAAGTCACTCTTTCTTTATAACTTCGTTTACTGTAAAGACCGACTTTTTTATATGATGACCTAGTTAACTCGATCTGAATCCTGAGCACGCTATGAACTCCTGTTTATTCGGGCTGATCCTTTGACTTGTATGGGTGAGAGTGGCCTGAGATCGCCGACTCAATAAGCCTACCATCTTGGGGATAAGACCAGGTAGGTAGCTGGGAACATAGTCCTGCGAGATGGAATTCACTCCTACCCGCCTTGAGGGATTAGTAGAGAGGTTGTTCCCTTAAGTGCTGACTTCGGGTCTTGAACTAGGGATCTCACCCTTTCATTGGCCCGAAAGGGACTTGGTATAGTGATGAGATCACATACCAATCGGTTTGGTGGTTGGACCACAAACCAATAGTTCATTGGAGGAACAATGGGACTTAAGGAACAAGATGTAATTACGGGGGTAAAACGGTTATTTTGACCTAGCAGTAATTACGAACGACCTGTGAAGGATTGACTTACTGATGATGGTTATATCAAGAGGACAGAAATATATCTACGGTGAGGAGAGTGCAACCCTTGGACTTTAGTGGAGTCTCCGGGGGTTAACAAATGTTGGTTAGCTTGGCTAAAGAGTTTGGCCAGTTAATCTCGTATCGTTGGAGCTCATGATCTGTAGGTCCTTTAGGTTCTCCTTGCTAGATCGAATTAAGTCGTGTAACGATATGAGAGAAAAAGAATTTGAATTTATTCAAATTAATTTTTGGAAGAACGATGGACATATTTAAATATGATTTAAATATGGGATCAGTCTAAAACATGAATAGGGATTCATGTGTGATGATTCGGTTTAAGAAACCGAGATTAGTCTTATTATTTAATTAATATTTGATATTGAATTAAATAATAATATTAATTAATTAAAATTTATTTTGTTTATTAAAATTAATTATGAATTAATTTTAAAATGACAAAATATTACAAGTGGGATTATCCAAGTTGAGTGGATTTATCCAAGTTGAGTGAGTTTATCCAAGTTGTGAAGTGGATTGTGAATCACCAAGAACATGCATAAACTCATCAATTGTTGAACACTTGTGTGAAGACTAATTCATCCAATTTGAGGTGTCATGCTAAGTAAAGAGTTTGTTGCATGTGAATTGTCTATAAATTGGATGAAGTTCAAATGGTTTGAGGTTGATGAATTTTCAAAGAGTTTGAATATTTGGATGAGCATGAAGAGTTCATGTTACTTGAGAAATTAGAAAGCTAAGTGTTAGATATTTCTCACAAAATCCTCATCTCTTTTTCCTTCCCATCTTCTTCTTCCAAACTTTTTCTCTTGTAAAGGAGTCCCACCACTCCGTTGCTCGGCCCGAGGATAACGGGACTACCGGAGGTGGTCCACAAAGTGTTGGAGAGAAGGTTCGAGGTGTTCGTGAAGAGATTCGAACATCAGAATAGAAGTTTTTTGATCTACAAGAGGTATGTGTTCTAATTCCTTTTATTTCAAAGCTTTGAGCATGTTTCTTATTTAGCTAAACTGATGAAATTAAAGTGCCAATGATCTGACTCGCTTCCGCTGCGTTACATGCGTTCCATCATGTAGTTTGTTATAGTATGTCTTAGCTTTGCAAAGCGTTGTAAAATTGGCATAGACTTTTAAAATCTATAACAAAGTCAAAAGTATGCTCACTTAGGGTTGAGTTTATCGTTCTGTTTTATTAGATAAAATAGGTCGATATCTTGCAAATGCTAAAGTTACAAGAAACTCACCCGGTGATATATTTTAATTAATTAAATTTTTTAATTAATTAATATTATTTAATTCAATATCAAATATTAATTAAATAATATGACTAATCCCGGTTTTTCGAAAACCGACTTTTTGCACATGAATCCCTATTCATGTTTCAGACCATTTTCATATTTAAATTATATTTAAATATGTCAACCATTCTTCCAAAATCGAATTTGAATAAATTCAAATTCTTTTTCTCTTATATTGTTGCACGACTTTATCCGAGCTAGCTAGGAGAACCTAAAGGAACTACAGATCACGAGCTCCTGCGATACAAGATTACCCGGTTAAACTCTTTTAACCGAACTAATCAACATTCGTTAACCCCCGGAGACTCCACTAAAGTCCAAGGGCTGCACTCTCCTCACTGTAGATATATTGTGTCCTCTTGATATAACCATCATCAGTAAGTCGATCCTTCACAGGTCATTCGTAATCACAGCAGGTCATTTAAACCGTTTAACCCCTGTATTACATCTTGTTCCTTAAGTACCACCGACACCTTTAATGAACAATTGATTTGTGGTCCAACCAGCAAATCAGATTCCTCCCTGATCAGGAGAGGATGGGTACCCCTGTTCAAGACCTGGAGTCAACACTTAAGGGAACAACCTCTCTACTATACCTAAATGTGCGCAGGAGTGAATTTCGTCTTGCAAGACTATGTCCCTAGCTATTTATTCGGTCTTATCCCCAAGATGGTAGGCTTATTGAGTCGGCGATCTGGCCACTCTCACCCGTACAAGTCAAAGGATAAGGTCGAATAAACAGGAGTTCATAGCGAGCTCGGGATTGAGATCAAATTACCTAGGTCATCATTTGAAAAAATCGATCTTTATAGTAAACAGTTTTATAAAGAAAGAGCGACTTGATTTCTCGGTTCAGTCTTATGCAAACTCATTGCACAAAACGCTATCACTCACATGTCTCTACATGAAAAGAATCGGATCACATCGTTTTGTACTATACAAAGTGAGTCGCGTCCAATAGTGTCCCCAGGATAAGGTACCCTGCCTTATCCTTATACTATAAATTGTTTTGGTTGTCTACTTGAACTTGATCCACATTCATGTCATACATGAAGCTCAAGTACTCGTACTCTCGCCATGAGTGTTTGTTATTGGCATAGGTTAATACAAACACAGTTTCACTATATTCAATAACAACTTTACTGAATAAATATCAATGACACTTTATTGCCAAATAGAATATATACATTCATACAGTTTACAAACTACGAGTTTTAAGACATAAAACCCAACAATCATAAGGATACTCTAGGAACAACCCTGAAACAATTAAGTCTAAGAAAACCCAAACTATGCCTAGAAAATGCACGAATGGTGAATCTGAAGATAATCTAGGGCCTTGATAGCTCCAATTTGGAGCTATATTTATGTCCCTAATTTATGATTATTACATGCTTAATCTTGCTTATCCGTGTTAATTACACGTGTTCTCGGTAATTCGTCCTCGGGCGCGTTTGACGTTGTTCGAGGCTTAATATCGCATTTTAAAGACCTAAGAACGCCTCCGAGGAAGGACTTTGCAAAAATATGAAGATTTGGCGTTTTGGGAAGTTTCAAGGCAAAATACCATGCAAAAACCTGAGAGCAAGCGTTGAGCAGACAGCGTCGAGACGCTGCCAGAGCGTCTCGACGCCGCCCGAGCGTCTTGACGCTGCCCCGACTACGCGCGCTGGAAATTTAGGGCGCAGCGTCGAGACGCTGCCCTAGCGTCTCGACGCTCCGACGGGATATATAAGCATTTTGTCCGATTTTTAGCGCGTCTTATCATCTTCTACCTCGGGCTCCGCACCAGATTGGACGTTTTGGAAGCCATTTCCACCATGGGAGAAGCTAAGGAGCTTGGGTGGAAGCTATTCCAAGCCACATCCGCAATGAGTGAGTAGTTTATAGCGTTTTTGGCTCGGGATTGTAAGGGATTAACGTAATTAGTAGTTTCGGTGAGACTTTGTTTTTAAATTATGAATTGGCTAAATTACTTGGTTGATGTAGTTTCTCCTTCTATGCATATTCAATGATTGTGGTTGATTGATAGGATTAGACAACTTAGATTTCAAGCGCAATCGTTAGTTAAAGATTTTGATGCCATGCCTCTCTTAATCGCCGAGTAACACGGATTGACAACACCATAGAGCATGTAGGCTTCCTCGCGTTCTTGGTGTTCGTCCTTCTTGAAGTTGAAACTAAAATTGGTACACTAACTTGGCTTCCACGTTAGATAATCGTCGTAGTTAGCCCGTTGCTATCGATTGGTCTTGGGAGAGCGTTGGCCCCCAATGTCCAATCGATATGCTTAATTAGCATGATTCGTTGTGTTCAATTATTATCCATGGGGCGTGTCTGAGTTAATTAATTAATTGAGATGAGCTGCGCATTCTTCCATTTGTTTAGCTGAAATTCTCCGTAGTCTGTGATCCGTTAATTGGCTATTATTTAATCCCGAACGTCCCGAGTCGAACGCTCCGTTAGATAAGTTTTCCTCTCCTTTTGTTTCATTTTACCGTTAGCATATTTTAAAACCCAAATCTCCCCCAATTCGTTTATTTTCTTTATGATTTGCAAATTGAATTAAAATTAAGTTGAATTACGAAATTCCCTGTGGATCGACCCTGTTGCCGCTAGCTGCAAAGCTAAGGTTAATAGGTTTATAAATTTATTTTGGCGAGTCTCGACAACCCGAGATTTATAGCGATTGTTCAATAAAATCGTTACCAAAATTGGCGCCGTTGCTGGAGAATCTAGTTAATTCGGCCTAATTTAGATTTAATTTGTAGATTTATAAATTTTTACTTTTTGTTTTGTGTATTCTTTGATTATTTGCAAGATTTGATTCGTTTGTTTAAGTGTGTTAGAGTGCCAAATTTTTAATTAAGAGGATGGAAGTCCCTACGGATGGTAATGAAGCTGGAATCCCAAAAACGCTCAGGCAGTGGGCGTCGGTTGATCTGGACCTACAACCTTCTTGCATTTCCTACCCGGAAATCTCAGGTGAATTTAAGCTTAAATCTGGTTTAATTGACCATCTGCCCTCTTTTTGTGGTGAATCAGAGGAGGACCCCATCAAGCATGTCAAGGTTTTCCAAATGGTGAGTTCTGCCATGAGACCGAGCGATATAACTGAAGATCAGCACAGTTTGCGGGCTTTTCCATTCACTTTGAAGGGGGAAGCACGGGACTGGCTACATTACTTACCATCGGGAACTATTTCCACTTGGGGCAAGTTGAAGAGTAAGTTTCTGGAAAGATACTTCCCAGCTTCGAAGGCCAAAGCCCTGAAAAAAGAGATCTACGGTTTCTCCCAATCCGATGAAGAGACATTTCACGAATGTTGGGAGAGATGCGTAAAATTATGTGAGAGCTGCCCGAACCACCGGATAGCAGAGGCTGCGCTTATTCAGTTTTTCTATGAGGGTTTGCAACCGTACGATTGTCAGATGCTCGACGCCTCGAGCGGAGGAGCCCTCAGGGAAAAGACGCCTGCGGAGGCTAGACAGTTGATATCCAACATGGCAGAGAACCTTCGGGGGTATGAAGGAGGAAACGCGCAAACTCGGTTGTCGACTGACGTGGAAGAGCTTAAGACGAAATTCTCTCAGGTATGTAACATTGTTCTTAAGTTACAAGAAAACTCATCGCAGGCTACTCCTTCTATTTCAGGTCAAGACTTTGAAGGCATGTTCAAATCCTTCATGGAGGTTAGCAAGGAAACCGGCTCACAGATTCGGTCACTAAGTGAGGGGTTCACGGAGATAAAGGACAGGATAAGTAAGCTGGAGGCCAAAGCGGGGGAAAACATTAGCACCATTGCCCTCAGGAGTGGTAAAGAGGTACCATCACGGCCTGTTCTAGAAGATCTCGGCATGAGCCCAGAGATACCTCAAGATAAGTGCCATAAAAAACTTCCTGAAATGGTGGTAGCTTCTCCTCCTATTTCTATGAAATCTTACACCCCTGTTGCCCCCTTTCCTAGCAGGTTAGAGAGGCCGCCCAAGGAGGACAAGGACGCGGACATCCTCGATACGCTGAAAAAGGTGGGAATCAATATACCGCTGCTTGACGTCATTCAGCAAATTCCGAGGTACGCGAAGTTTATCAAAGAGATGTGCACAAATAAGAGGAAAACAAAGGGCACTGAGAGAATTGTGGTAAGTAAGAATGTTTCTGCCCTCATCACACAAAGCATGCCAGATAAGTGTCAAGACCCAGGTATGTTCCTCTTACCGTGTACAATAGGAGACAAAGAATGTAATGCCATACTCAGTCTATAAGAGTCTTGATCTGAAAGGCATGCAGGAAACTAGGATAATAATCCAATTAGCTGATAGGTCCTCTGTTCATCCTTTAGGGGTAATTGAGGATGTGTTAGTTCGGGTTAAGGACCTCATTTTTCCTGCTGATTTTTACGTGCTAAAAATGGAAAATATCCCATCATCTACCGCATCGGTCCTGTTGGGTAGACCATTCATGAAAACGGCTAGGACTAAAATTAATGTGCATGATGATACTTTGTCTGTCGAGTACGAAGGAGAGGTGTTTGAATTTAATGTCTTTAATGCCATGAAACACCATGCTGATGTGCGTTCTGTCTGTAAAATTGATTTGATCGAAACTTTAGAACAAGAAGAATGCATGACTGCTGTTGATGGGGATGACCCATTCGTGTTTAATGAAACTGTTGGCGAAATTGAAAGTTGTATGCCCATATTGTCTGATTCATGTGAGCAAGTTACCCTTGCTTTAGAGGCATGCGAAAAGCCAACTAAGATGTTACCATCTTTTTTGCAGGCTCCCAAGTTGGAACTTAAAGAGTTGTCGGCTCACCTCAAGTACGTATACTTGGGCGAGGTGGAGACCCTCCCTGTAACCATTTCTAAGGAGCTTACATCAGAACAAGAGAATAAGTTGATTGAGATTTTGAAGAAGAATAGAAGAGCGATAGGATGGACCTTGGCGGACTTGCATGGGTTGAGCCCAGTTCTTTGCATGCATAAGATCAGGCTGGATGAGGGAGCGAAGCCATCCCGAGAGCCCAGAGGAGACTGAACCCAACCATGAAAGAAGTAGTGTTGTCTGAGATACACAAACTCCTCGATGCAGGTATCATTTATCCCATTTCTGATAGTCAGTGGGTTAGCCCAATTCATGTTGTACCTAAAAAGACGGGCATAACTGTTATTAGAAATGAGAAGGGTGGGTTAGTGCCTAAGCGAGTGCAAAATGGGTGGAGGATGTGTATAGATTTTAGAAAACTGAATGATGTGACTAAGAAGGATCATTTTCCTATTCCCTTCATAGATTAAATGGTGGAACGTTTAGCTGGGAAGCCATATTTCTGTTTTCTAGATGGTTTTTCTGGGTTTTTATCAAATTCCCATAGCCCAGGAAAATCAAGAAAAGACTACTTTTACATGTCCGTTTGGAACTTACGCATATAGGAGAATGCCCTTCGGGCTTTGCAATGCTCCAGGAACTTTTCAGCGATGCATGATGAGCATATTTACTGAATTCGTAGAAAAATGCATCGAGGTCTTTATGGATGATTTCACAGTATATGAGAGTTCATTTGAGGATTGCCTGGTTAACTTGTCTAGAGTCATGGAAAGATGCATTGAAACTAATCTTGTTTTAAATTTTGAAAAATGTCATTTCATGGCCAGTCAAGGCATAGTCCTAGGTCACGTTGTGTCGGCTAAGGGTATAGAAGTCGATAAAGCGAAAATTGATGTTATATCTGATTTACCTTACCCCACAAATCTTCGGGAAGTGCGTTCTTTTCTTGGTCATGCAGGTTTCTACCGCAGGTTCATAAAAGACTTTTCGAAGATAGTGACGCCGATGACGAGCTTGCTGAAAAAAGATGTCCCATTCTGTTTTGACAAGAAGTGCAAGCTTGCCTTTGATGTGCTGAAGAAGTGCTTGACCAATGCACCCATCATTCATCCACCGCAGTGGGGGACCCCCTTCGAGATTATGTGCGATGCGAGCAATTATGTCGTTGGCGCTGTGTTGGGTCAGAGGATTGACAAGAAAAGCCATGTGATTTATTATGCATCCAGGACGCTCAACTACGCGCAAATCGGTTACACCACGACAGAGAAGGAGCTGCTTTCCATTGTTTTCGCTCTTGATAAATTTCGACCTTATATACTTGGATCTAAAGTAGTCATTTTTTCTGATCATGCAGCAGTTCGTTACTTGATGAACAAGAAAGACTCGAAGCCTAGGCTGCTCAGGTGGGTACTACTACTCCAGGAGTTCGATGTTTCAGTCCAGGACAGGAAAGGATCAGAAAATACGGTTGCTGACCACTTGAGTCGCATTGTGCGTGGAGAGGATGACTTGCCTCTGAATGACGAATTCCCTGACGAAGTCCTCTTCCAGGTGAGCGTGGAGATACCATGGTATGCCGACATTGTCAATTACTTGGTCACAGGTACGTTCCCATGCGATTTTTCATATAATAGGAGAGCTAAGCTGAAAAACGAAGCCAAGAATTATGTCTGGGAAGAGCCTGTTTTATGGAAGTTTTGTGCTGACCAAGTAGTTAGGAAGTGTGTCCCTAAATCTGAGCATAAGTCCATTCTTGAATTTTGCCATGAATTTGCATGCGGGGGGCACTTTGGGCCATCTAGGACAGCAAGGAAAATATTAGACTGAGGGTTTTTCTGGCCATCACTGTTTAAAGACTGCTTTGAATTCTGTAAATCATGTGATCAGTGTCAAAGGAAAGGATCCATCACGAGTAGGAATGAAATGCTCCAAACCTCTATATTGACTTGTGAAATTTTTGAGGTTTGGGGTATGGACTTTATGGGACCTTTTTTCCCTTCATGTGGTTTTGTCTATATATTGTTGGCTGTGGACTATGTGTCTTAGTGGGTGGAGGCCAAGGCCACCAAGGTTGATACTGCTAACGTTGTTTCCAGCTTTGTCAAATCTAACATTTTTAGCAGGTATGGAGTTCCACAAGCCATTATAAGCGATCAAGGGAGTCACTTCTGCAACAAGACGATTCAAGCCTTGATGAGGAGGTATGGGGTCAATCATAAAATATCTACCCCATACCACCCTCAAACCAATGGTCAAGCAGAGGTCTCTAATCGAGAGGTGAAGAGCATCCTCGAGAAAACAGTAAGTCCTGGGAGGAAAGATTGGAGTCTCAGGCTGGACGACGCTTTGTGGGCTTATCGTACAGCTTACAAAACCCCAATAGGGATGTCTCCCTATCGGATGGTTTTTGGGAAAGCCTGTCATCTCCCAGTGGAGATCGAGCACAAAGCGTACTGGGCAGTGAAGAAGTGCAACATGAACTTCGATCAGGCTGGCGAAGAAAGACTTCTCAAATTGCAAGAATTAGAGGAGCTTCGCTTGGACGCGTATGAGAATTCGAGGATCTACAAGGAAAAGACCAAGTTGTTCCACGACAGACGAGTCATTCGGAAACACTTCGAAGTTGGTCAGAAGGTCCTCTTGTTCAATTCCCGCCTGAGGTTCATGCCAGGTAAATTTCGTTCCCGTTGGATCGGTCCTTTTATTATAACTCACGTTCATCCTTATGGTGCAGTCAAGATCCAAAGTCTCGAAACAGGCAAGGAAAACACAGTGAACGACCATCGACTGAAGATCTTCCACGAAGGAGAAACTGAGCACTTCAACGAGCATGCCCACTTGGGAGAACCCGAGTATGAGAAAGGATGAGAAAGTGTTGGTAAAGTCGAGCAATCGACTCTAAAAATTTGCGCTTCTCGGAGGCACCCGAGTCTGAACTGTACATGCTTTTTGTTTACTTTACTGTTTTTAGAATTAGCTTAGGTTCTTACTCTCGTGATGTGAGTTTTCAGGAGAAACGATGACTCGTCTTTGCGGTTCACTAGAAAAAGAACAAAACGCGCTCTCCAACCCTGTAAATCACAATTCAGGGGAGGTCTTCTTTCCCTAAAATTTTGATTGTGCTTAATTAGTCCAATGAGGGCATTGTCTCTTTCCAAGTTGGGGGTGGTGGGTTGTGCTTTGCAGCAATTGTCGAGTTTTGTTGTGGAATTCTGATTAACGTACTTTGTGGTGATGTATGCATGCTTGTTTGACTATGAAATGCTGTGATGTACTGTTGGAATCTCCGTATTTGTATCTGCAGTGGAAGCTAGCATGTTTGCATTTGTTAAGGCCATTTTGAAAAAAATTCAAATTATTTCCCCTGTTTAAGTTTCGCATGTTAGCACTCTGTCTTGGATTTGTGGGTTTAGGGTAGTTCTGCTTGGCTTGAAATTCGTTGTCACCCCGAAAGGCACCTTTAGGATGGTTTTGATTCGTTGGTGCTCGTGATTTAGGCGCTCAAATATTTTAACATGGTATATAGGCTAAAAAGAAAAGAATGCAAAAATTTCTTGAAAAGAAAAGATTGTAATCTCCTGAGGTGTTCCTCCTTCTTGAGTTGCCTTAGTAGCCAGGGGCGGTCGTGTAACCCACGGTCATCACTGCATGAAAAGGGAGCACATAGAAGTGAACGCTAGTCCTTAAAAATGTGAATTTTGCCCGTAGTCAGATGCATTGTGCAATGAAATTGCAGGCAAGCTGAAACGAAAGTAAAATTGACATGTTAGGCGCTCATGGAGATAAAAAAAGAAAGAAAGAAGAATAGAAGCCTTGCGATATATTACTTACCTCAATGATGAAAAACCCTTAGACTGTTCTGTTTAGCCATAAGTAGGGGGAAGGCGAAGTTTAGGCAAGGTAGAGTTGTTCTAAGCCCGTAAAATCTAAAATAGAGGAGCTAAGTGCGAAACACTCGTGGGAAATAACATTTTCAATTTCTTGAAACGTTCCTAACCAATGCATGCATGCCAATATTTCGTTCAAATATAAATGCCTTACCTCCCTTAGTACTGAGAATCGAGTCTTTAGCATGCGCGTCGTTTTATCATGATTAGTAAGAATTCCACCTTGCTCGAGGACTAGCAAGATTTAAGTTGGGGGTGTTTGATAGCTCCATTTTGGAGTTATATTTATGTCCCTAATTTATGATTATTACATGCTTAATCTTGCTTATCCGTGTTAATTACAGGTGTTCTCGGTAATTCTTCCTCGGGCGCGTTTGACGTCGTTCGAGGCTTAATATCGCATTTTAAAGACCTAAGAACGCCTCCGGGGAAGGACTTTGCAAAAATATGAAGATTTGGCGTTTTGAGAAGTTTCGAGGTAAAATACCATGCAAAAACCCGAGAGCAAGCGTTGAGCAGACAACGTCGAGACGCTGCCAGAGCGTCTCGACGCTCCGAAGCCTGAAGCGTCAATTGGCAAATCCACCCGAGAGCAAGCGTCGAGTGGTCAGCGTCCCGACGCTCGCTCGACGCTGCCCCGACTACGCGCGCTGGAAACTTAGGGCGCAGCGTCTCGACGCTGCCCTAGCGTCTCGACGCTCCGACGGGATATATAAGCATTTTGTCCGATTTTTAGCGCGTCTTATCATCTTCTACCTCGGGCTCCGCACCAGATTGGACGTTTTGGAAGCCATTTCCACCATGGGAGAAGCTAAGGAGCTTGGGTGGAAGCTATTCCAAGCCACATCCGCAATGAGTGAGTAGTTTATAGCGTTTTTGGCTCGGGATTGTAAGGGATTAACGTAATTAGTAGTTTCGGTGAGACTTTGTTTTTAAATTCTGAATTGGCTAAATTACTTGGTTGATGTAGTTTCTCCTTCTAAGCATATTCAATGATTGTGGTTGATTGATAGGATTAGACAACTTAGATTTCAAGCGCAATCGTTAGTTAAAGATTTTGATGCCATGCCTCTCTTAATCGCCGAGTAACAAGGATTGACAACACCATAGAGCGTGTAGGCTTCCTCGCGTTCTTGGTGTTCGTCCTTCTTGAAGTTGAAACTAAAATCGGTACACTAACTTGGCTTCCACGTTAGATAATCGTCGTAGTTAGCCCGTTGCTATCGATTGGTCTTGGGAGAGCGTTGGCCCCCAATGTCCAATCGATATGCTTAATTAGCATGATTCGTTGTGTTCAATTATTATCCATGGGGCGTGTCTGAGTTAATTAATTAATTGAGATGAGCTGCGCATTCTTCCATTTGTTTAGCTGAAATTCTCCGTAGTCTGTGATCCGTTAATTGGCTATTATTTAATCTCGAACGTCCCGAGTCAAACGCTCCGTTAGATAAGTTTTCCTCTCCTTTTGTTTCATTTTACCGTTAGCATATTTTAAAACCCAAATCTCCCCCAATTCGTTTTTTTTCTTTATGATTTGCAAATTGAATTAAAATTAAGTTGAATTACGAAATTCCCTGTGGATCGACTCTGTTGCCGCTAGCTGCAAAGCTAAGGTTAATAGGTTTATAAATTTATTTTGGCGGGTCTCGACAACCCGAGATTTATAGCGATTGTTCAATAAAATCGTTACTAGGCCTAGATCTTTTAAACCTAAGAAAGCCTAGAGTCATCCTCACGAGGTTTGATGGATCATTTTAAGGATAATTTGCGGCCTACACTGGAGAACTTAAACCTACAGAAATCCAAAATAACCCTATAAGGGTCTAACATCAAGACTAGTAGAGAAAGTAGCATCAATTAAGAATGTACTCCTAAATTGGTTTCAAACATATAACCAGTAACTAACAAAAGCCAAAAACCATGAATCCCAACTTGGGAGTGGGGGCTAATGTTATGGGTAATTTTAGGACATAAGAGCAAGCTCGAAATATAGAAAGTAGAACAAAAAATGAAGCCAAGGTAAATTGGGCTCAACATCAACTGTAATCAGGAACGACAAGAACCAAAGACAATGAGTGATTCAAGACCCAAATAGGAACGACAGGAACCAAAGAAACATAATTTTCCACCTCGACCTTGGTAAGAGGCCGAGACTTAGGTGACCTTAAAGAGGAAGTGGGCTAGGCCCACTTCTTGGTTTCAGCCTTGTGTAAGGCCAAGACTTGGGATATCTCATTTTTCCCTCCGAGAGATCGAATAAGAGAGAGATAGAGAAATGTTGTAAGAAAATCTATATACATACCTAATCCCAGTTCATTCAATGTAAGTTCAACCTGATTCTCAAAACTCTTATTCCACACTAAATACTCTGATCTAACTTAAGCATTGGGCCTCTGTGGCAAACACTCCAAGAGTGTGCAGTTCTTTCTCTTTTGCAAGCCACTTCATTCCCGGAATTAAAAATTTACTGTTGAAGCTCATGCAGGTCAGGTGATATTTTCCTCGTCCGTATTTTGACATCAATAGTAGGCTTATTGAACAGGTCACAATGGCCATTCTCACCCATGCAAACCAAAGGGTGCTCTCATAGCGAGAAGCTCATAACTTAAGACATTCTTCGTACATAAATTCTACCAAAGAAACACTTACTCAAATATTTTGATTAAATTAATCCTTCAAAATAAATATGATAATCTAAAATATTAGGCTTCTATATTTTCCGACACTTATAATTCCAACTGTCGCAACGTTTTTGCGACGCGGAGCGGCCGACAACCTTCTGTTAAATAGGGGTTTTCACAAAAAATGGAGTCGCCACCAATCATTTAGGGTGTGATTGGTCACCTTAAAAACACGGCCTACGAAGTAAAAAAAAACGAGGTTCGGGGGTCGGTTGAGTGTAGGGAAGGTGCTAGCATCCTACAACATCCCGTTTAAAAAACGGTAGCCAAAACGTTTTATCCTAATTATCTAGCTAATTTCAAATGGTCCTAAAAAAATATAAATAAAATAAACAATTAAAATTAAAGTGATGTCCCAACTAATCATACCCTAACTCGTAAAGTAGGGATTTGATTTTGTGAACAATATCGTTAATTTCGCCATTTAATCGCCTCGATCTCAATACCCTCGAGATGATAGGAACAGTCCTTCATCTCTCCCGGGGTTACAAATTAAATTTTAAATTACCCTCGAGATGAAAGGAACAGTCCTTCATCTCTCCCGGGGTTACAAATTAAATTTTAAATTACCCTCGAGATGAAAGGAACAGTCCTTCATCTCTCCCGCGGTTACAAATTAAATTTTAAATTACCCTCGAGATGAAAGGAACAGTCCTTCATCTCTCCCGGGGTTACAAATTAAATTTTAAATTACCCTCGAGATGAAAGGAACAATCTTTCATCTCTCCCGGGGTTACAAATTAAATTTTAAATTACCCTCGAGATGAAAGGAACCGTCCTTCATCTCTCCCGGCGTTACAAATTAAATTTTAAATTACCCTCGAGATGAAAGGAACAGTCCTTCATCTCTCCCGGGGTGGCACATTAAATTTTAAATTACCCTCGAGATGAAAGGAACAGTCCTTCATCTCTCCCGGGGTGGCGATTTGAATTTAAAGTACCCTCGAGATGAAAGGAACAGTCCTTCATCTCTCCCGGGGTGGCGATTTGAATTTAAAGTACCCTCGAGATGAAAGGAACAGTCCTTCATCTCTCCCGGAGTGGCGATTTGAATTTAAAGTACCCTCGAGATGAAAGGAACAGTCCTTCATCTCTCCCGGGGTGGCGACTTGAATTTAAAGTACCCTCGAGATGAAAGGAACAATCCTTCATCTCTCCCCGGGTTACAAAATTAAACTTAATTTAACCAAAATAGAAGAATAATGAACTTGTGTTTCGCAATTAAATAACATGCATGGAGACTAAAGATTAAAACAAGAAGATAAAACAGGGGTATATATGCATATAAACAGGGATATATATGCATATAAACAGGGGTACATATGCATATAAACAGGGGGGTATATATGCTCAAAACAGGGGGGTATATATGCATGTAAACAGGGGGGTATATATGCTCAAAACAGAGGTATATATGCATATAAACAGGGGGTATATATGCTCAAAACAGGGGTATATATATGCATATAAACAGGGGGTATATGCTCAAAACAGGGGTATATATGCATATAAATACGGGGGTATATATCAGATAGGCAGAGGTATATATGAGCACTAAAACCAATCAGACATACTTCATTACAAGAATAGGGGGCATTTTAATAATTTTACTAAAAAAACAAAAAAAGTGTCGTTACCCAATCAGGCGTCTGGTTCTTCTTCCGAACGCAGATCCTTCACGAGGCTGCTGTCGCCGTGGCTCGACGGAAACACCGTAGTTGGAGGGCTGAGAGAAACGAACGCCGCTGGTGTCCGTCGTTGGAATGGAGCTCCGCCGCCGGTTCGTGGTATGGCTGAGGATGACGTTCCACCGTCGGGGTCGTCTGAGCTTCAAGGTCTACTGTGCGTGGAGGTCTGAAATCGCCGCCGTATAGTTCGAGCTACGGAGAAGACGACGTTCGCCGCTGGTTCGCCGCCGTCTGGTTCGAGCTACGGAGAAGACGAAGTTCGCCGCCGTGGTTCAAGATGTCCGCCGCCGTTGGGTTCGAGCGACGGAGAAGACGATGGATTTCGAGGGTGAAGAGGAACGCCGCTCGTTTGGGTTTCAGTTGCTGGTTCTTCCGCCGTGGTTCTAGAAGTCCGCCGCCGTCGTTGAGCTGAGGTTAGTTGCACGTTCGTGAAGACGCAGCCGCCCGGCTCGAGGTTGCTGCCGGATGGTTCGTGAGGGGGAAGCTCGCCGCCGTGCACTGCCGTGGATCGCCGGAGCTCCGCCGTTCAAGGCTCCGCCGGAGAGGGGGGAGCCTCAAGGTGGGAGATGATGAAAATGTGATGTTTTTTTTGGGATCCTCAATTTTGTCTCATTAGCCTACCATTTATAGGCCATCATTAGGTCTAAAAGGCACATGGGCCTATTTTGGCCCCTTTCCCAACATTGACTACCCTAAAAAGACCTAAAACCCTAAACTAAACACCAAATTGAAATTTTAAACCCAAAACTTAAAATAAAACGCTAAATTGGAGTCCCGAGATCGGGACATTAAAAATGGAAACCCTAAATTGGAAACCCTAAATTGGAAACCCTAAAAATGGGACCCTAAATTGGAAACCCTAAAATGAAACCCTAAATTGGAAACCTAAATTGGAAACCCTAAAAACCAGAAAAACTAAAAACAAAACGCAGCGGAAAACCGAGATCGAAGCGCTAAACCCTAACAAAACCCGGGAAGCTTCGAACGACCACTAACGGAATACCATTTTTTGTGATTTTCTTGAAAACTCCGAAAATGACTGAAAAAACGCGAAATTAAAGAAAAACTCCAAAAATATTTAAAAATGAGTGAAAAACATAAAATGTGAGAAAAAACCAAAATGATGATAAATAAGGCCGGACCAAATACGGTGTCTACAGCTTGCCCCCATTTGTATATCCTTGAAGAATTGAAAGGTAGACAAATGATAAAGACAAAGTATTTGGGCGACCACAATTGTTTATCATCAATAACAACGTGGACCTGGGTTGAGCAGGCTTCGACCGCTACCGAGACTTTCCCGCAGACATAGGGTTCGATTTAACCAACAAAAATTTAAACGGACCTGGTTTTGCCAGGCTTCGACCAGCTACCGGGACTTACCCGCAGACATAGGGTTCGATTTAAGCAACAGGAATTTAAACGGACCTGGTTTTGCCAGGCTTCGACCGGCTACCGGGACTTACCCGCAGACATAGGGTTTGATTTAACTAACAAAAATTTAAACGGACCTGGTTTTTCTAGGCTTCGACTAGCTACCGGGACTTACCCGCAGACATAGGGTTCGATTTAACCAACAGGAATTTAAACGGACCTGGTTTTGCCAGGCTTCGACCAGCTACCGGGACTTACCCGCAGACATAGGGTTCGATTTAACCAAGAGGAATTTAAACGGACCTGGTTTTGCCAGGCTTCGACCAGCTACCTGGACTTACCCGCAGACATAGGGTTCGATTTAACCAACAGGAATTTAAACGGACCTGGTTTTGCTAGGCTTCGACCAGCTACCGGGACTTACCCGCAGACATAGGGTTCGATTTAACCAACAGGAATTTAAACGGACCTGGTTTTGCCAGGCTTCGACCAGCTACCGGGACTTACCCGCAGACATAGGGTTCGATTTAACCAACATGAATTTAAACGGACCTGGTTTTGCCAGGCTTTGACCAGCTACCGGGACTTACCCGCAGACATAGGGTTCGATTTAACCAACAGGAATTTAAACGGACCTGGTTTTGCCAGGCTTCGACCAGCTATCGGGACTTACCCGCAGACATAGGGTTCGATTTAACCAACAGGAATTTAAACGGACCTGGTTTTGCCAGGCTTCGACCAGCTACCGGGACTTACCCGCAGACATAGGGTTCGATTTAACCAACAGGAATTTAAACGGACCTGGTTTTGCCAGGCTTCGACCAGCTACCGGGACTTACCCACAGACATAGGGTTCGATTTAACCAACAGGAATTTAAACGGACCTGGTTTTGCAAGGCTTCGACCAGCTACCGGGACTTACCCGCAGACATAGGGTTCGATTTAACCAACAGGAATTTAAACGGACCTGGTTTTGCCAGGCTTCGACCAGCTACCGGGACTTACTCGCAGATATAGAGTTCGATTTAACCAACAGGAATTTAAACGGACCTGGTTTTGCCAGGCTTCGACTAGCTACCGGGACTTACCCGCAGACATAGGGTTCGATTTAACCAACAAGAATTTAAACGGACCTGGTTTTGCCAGGCTTCGACCAGCTACCGGGACTTACCCGCAGACATAGGGTTCGATTTAACCAACAAAAATTTAAAAGCAGAGTGAGATTTTTGTGCGTGTGTGTGTGAGAGAGAGACAACGGTTTTTATTTCAAAACTTAGTTGCCAAACATAAAACTTGAAAAAGACTCTTTGGAAAGCATTAGAAACTCTCATGAATATGAAAAAGTCCTAAATGCATTTATTTATTTATTTTATTTTTTATTTTTTTATTTTTTAATGATGAACTGATGAGAATGACCCTCAAGTGAGAATAGAATGCAAATGCGAGTTGCAAAATGTGATGGATTGATGACCAACCCCTAAATGAGAATATGATGCCAATGTGATTTGCAAAATGTGACTCGAATGTCGCACAAAACATGAGTGCATGCGTTGATGTGCAATGACAAAGATGAAGCAATGTTCATTAATTTTGAGAAATGACAATGCATTTGACAATTTGTGAAAATATGTCTTGATTTGCTTGGCTTGACCAATGAATTTGACTTTGAAAGCATGACGTCATGATGCATGTGCATGCTAATGGAAGAAAACGAATGTGTATGAATGCAACATGTGTGTGCATAATATGTTAAAGATAATGAATGTCATGAATGCAACCTGTATGCATGTGCATTAACAAAACGTCATAGTTGTAGCATGTATGCAAGAACATCCTAGGAGTAGAATGACGGATGTCATGAATGCAGTATGTATGCATGATACTAATGCATATGCATCCTAAGGATAGGATAATGTCATGAATGCATTATGTGCATAAGATGTTAAGGGTAATGAATGTCAAGAATGCAACATGTGTGCATGTGCATTAACAAAATGTCCTAAATGCAGCATGTATGCATGAGCATGCTAGGAGTAGGATGACGAATGTCATGGATGCAGTATGTATGCATGATACTGATGCACATGCATCCTAAGGATAGAATAATGTCATGAATGCAACATGTGTGCACATGCTTGTCGAGGGTATCAGAATGATTGAATGTATCATGTTGAGGGTAGAAAACTGTAGAATGCAACGTGTGTGCATGAATCATATGATCTACCAATTAGACATGATATGTGAAAATGTTTTTTTTTTTTTTTTGAAATTATGATGTTAACTTGCAAGATGAAGTGCATGATTTGTGAAAACAAATGCTTAATCAAAAATGACTTTTGTGTTATTGAAATGATCACTCTTGCTTAAGTCCATTGATCTTATCAGCCAATACTTAGCAGAAAATCCAATGAAGATAATGGTGTCGTCATCATGTTTTTTTTTTTTTTTTTTTTTTTTTTTTTTTTTTGGGAATGCTTTCACCTGAGAGACATTAAATGTGTCAGTCCTAGATCACTCAACCATATTGGACATTGTGGGTTGTTGGGTAGATTCTCATGTGCTAGATTAGAGAACTTATCAAAAGTAATTGACAATGTAGAACATCTTCTGATTAAACTGCTTCATAACTTAGCCTTGTAATGAACAAGAATGTTGGATTACAAGAAAGTGGATTTAGATTTAGAAATATGGGATGACAATCAGTCAATATTGAACGGTTTTTTTCTTTTTTCTAAATGAAGGAAGTAATGCGAAGGAAGATGTAGTACTCGCATGCTTTCAGAAGATCTCTTGGACAATGAGATTGAAAATGTATTTTCACATTTGAGTGAGAAATTGGAAATTGGTTAGATGGAAAGATGAGCGATATGACTCCATTTCCTCGGACAAGGGTTTTGAGAGCTAAAAGTAGCTTCTTGAGAAATTCTCACTTTTCTTTGAGTAAATTCGAGATCTTTGATGATATTTGATCTTGCATGGCAAAGGCGTAGGTCTTGCCCCAGTTTTGCAGACGTTGATATGTCGTGGCAAAGACCTAGGTTTTGCCCCAGTATTCATGATGCGTGACTGAGATACCTCTAGCTTGGCAAGACGTAACCTCTTGATCTACTGATTGCACCAGTTTTGTATTTTGTTTTTTATTTTTTTTATTTTATTTTTTTGGAATGATGCAATAAAATGCTCCAACTTGATGACGATGACTTCGCTCTTATGGCAAAGACGTGGGCTTTGCCCCAGTATTAATGACGTTTAAATGAGACACTTCAAGCTTTGTGAGATGTAGCTTTTTGATCAATTGATTGCACCAATTTTTTTTTTTTTTTTTTTTTTTTTTTTTTTTTTTTTTTTTTAGACATGATGCAATAACGTGTTCCAACTTGTAGACGGTGGTTTCGCTCTAATTGTGACAAAGACGTGGGCTTTGCCCCAGTGTTGCAAAGACGAGAGCTTTGCCCCAGTTTGATGATGGTGACTTCGCTCTTATGACAAAGACGTGGGCTTTGTCCCAGTGCTGCAAAGACGAGGGCTTTGCCCCAGTATTGATGATATTGATTCCGAGCAGCAAAGGTGATAAGCTCCCAACGTTGCTTGATTTACAAAGCTAGAGGTCCTTCTAGGATCCTTGTAAATGCCCACAAAGAAGACTAACTTAACGATTGATTCCAACCAAGAGTTTAGTTAGAAGGTGAATGACTCTTAGATCACACTTAGAATCTATGATTGTCACTCTTAGATCCTAAGACGACTCACTCCAGAATTAGGTTGATCAAAACTAATTCAATGAACCGATTAACATCAAACCTAAAGCAAGATTTGAAAGAAACAACACCAAAAGGGGTTTTAAGAAACACAAGTTCTTGATAAGCATAATCTGTATTTTGAAGAGCATTACAAGCCTTTAAATAGGCCAAAATGGACGTTCAAGCTTCCAAATACCAAAGGTCTCCAAAAGTCATTAAATGCAGAATTGAAGAAAATAAAACCTATGGAATGAAATTCAATTCAACAACAATTGAAAAGTCATATGGAAAAACCCAAAACAAAAGAAATGCTTTAAATTGTCTTAACTAGCTACTTTAAGACGTGCTTTTCAATATTCCAACGTTTGAGTAGTTGAAACACTCCAAACTCCCAAGAGGTGCAAGCTGGACAGCCCACTGCTTACAATTTCTGCACAGTTTTTTTGTCCCCCGTGCCATCTTTCAAACTAGAAGACTTTTCCCGTGCCATCTTCACACCATTATCTTCTTGACTCATTGAAATAACATTGTAAAGAAATTTGGGTTCAAAAATATTTGTCTCTTCTTGTGAATTAGCTAGCCTTTGAAGATGTAGTGTAAAAGCCTCTTGAATCTTCTTTGCCTTGCTTCTTGTAATGGCTCCTTCCGGTACATGCAATGGTTCGGTGATTGGATCCGTATCATCCCCCCTTTCTTTAAAAGGATTTGTCCTCAAATCAAGGTCTTCATCACCTATATCAAAAGAAGTTAAATCAGCAACATTAAAAGTAGAACTTACATTGTACTCACCTCGAAGATCTAGTTTGTATGCATTGTCATTGATCCGTTCAAGCACTTGAAAAGGACCATCTCCCCTTGGTTGAAGTTTTGACTTCCTTTGATCCGGAAACCTTTCCTTTCGTAGATGAACCCAAACCCAATCACCAGGTTTAAAAATCAATTCCTTTCTCCCTCGATTCTTGCGAGTGACTAACTTTTGATTCTTCTTTTCAATCCTTTCTTTGATTTCTTTGTGCAAAGTCTTGATGTATTCAGCCTTAGAACAAGCTGCATCACTAGTAAACATATTAGGTGGTAAAGGTGATAAATCTAGAGGAGTTAAAGGATTAAAGCCATACACAACCTCAAAAGGTGAACAATGAGTAGTGCTATGTATTGCTCTATTGTATGCAAACTCTACAAAAGGTAGACTCTCCTCCCAAGACTTAAGATTCTTAGAAATCAGTGACCTAAGCAAGGCTCCCAATGTTCTATTAACCACCTCGGTTTGTCCATCAGTTTGTGGGTGAGAAGTTGTAGAAAACAAAAGCTTAGTACCCAATTTTCCCCACAAGACTTTCCAAAAATGACTTAAAAATTTAACATCCCTATCACTAACAATTGTTTTGGGAATGCCATGCAATCTAACCACTTCCCTAAAGAATAGATTAGCTATGTTAGTAGCATCTTCCGTTTTGTTACATGGAATGAAGTGTGCCATCTTACTAAACCTATCAACCACCACAAAAATGCTATCATGATGTTTTCTAGTCCTTGGTAACCCTAAAACAAAATCCATGCTAATGTCTACCCAAGGTTCACTAGGAACATCTAAAGGTGTGTAAAGACCATGTGGTTGTGTCTTAGACTTGGCCTCCTTACATTTGAAACATTGCTTGCACACTTTGTTCACATCCTTTCTCATTTTCAACCAATAAAAGTGTTCACACAACATGCTATATGTTTTAAATTCTCCAAAATGCCCCATAAGTCCTCCCCCATGAGCCTCCTTCACAAGTAACTCTCGAATAGAACACTTAGGAATACAAAGCTTACCCTTCCTAAATAGCATACCATCAAACACAATATGGTCATGTACATTTTTCCCTCCTAAACATTGTGTATACACATCAAAAAATTCAGATTTCTCAACCTTATACAACTCAATCATGTGTTTAAAACCAAGAACTTTTGCACTAAGCGAAGAAAATAGAGCATACCTTCTTGATAATGCATCGGCCACCACATTGTCCTTACCTTTTTTGTAATGAATGACATAAGGAAATGTCTCAATGAACTCCACTCATTTAGCATGCCTCCTATTTAACTTGGTTTGGCTTTTGAGGTGCTTCAAACTTTCATGATCAGTATGGATAACAAACTCCTTTGGCCACAAGTAATGTTGCCAAACTTGCAAAGCCCTCACAAGTGCATGTAGCTCTTTGTCATAAGTCGG
The DNA here is from genome assembly GCA_028017165.1 of Herpetospermum pedunculosum. NCBI lineage: Eukaryota > Viridiplantae > Streptophyta > Magnoliopsida > Cucurbitales > Cucurbitaceae > Herpetospermum > Herpetospermum pedunculosum. Next base: position 39,472,760 of record CM051522.1, read on the forward strand.
GTAGTTGAGTTGTGCTCCATTTAGCTTTTCACTAAAGAACATGATTGGCCTTTGTTCCTGCATCAAAACAGCTCCTATACCTATCCCACTTGCATCACATTCAATCTCAAAAGATTTATCAAAGTTAGGCAGAATAAGACAAGGTGCATTGGTTAATTTTTCTTTTAGCTCATTGAATGCATTCTCTTGCTTTTCTTTCCATTCAAATTTCACATGCTTTTTAACAAGTTCATTCAATGGTGAGGCTATGCTACTGAAATCTTTAATAAACCTCCTATAAAAACTAGCCAAACCATGAAAGGATCTTACCTCAGTTGCATTGGTGGGTGTTGGCCACTCTCGAATAGCCTTTACCTTTTCTTCATCAACTTGCACTCCATCCTTCCCAACAATAAACCCTAGGAAATTGACTTGGTCTAGACAAAAACTACACTTTTTGAAGTTGGCATAAAGCTTTTCTTCTCTAAGTTTAAGCAAAATTGTCTTAACATGCAAAATGTGATCATTCAAGCTTTTTGAGTAAACAAGGATATCATCAAAATAGACAACAACAAATTTTCCAATATATTCCCTCAAAACATGGTTCATTAACCTCATAAAAGTACTTGGTGCATTAGTAAGGCCAAATGGCATAACAAGCCACTCATAAAGTCCAAACTTTGTTTTGAAAGCCGTTTTCCACTCATCTCCTAATTGCATTCGAATTTGATGATAACCACTTTTAAGATCTATTTTTGAAAACAAAGAAGCACCATGCAATTCATCTAACATGTCATCCAATATAGGAATAGGATGTCGATACTTTACCGTTATCTTGTTGATGGCGCGACAATCAACACACATTCTCCATGTGCCATCTTTCTTTGGTACCAAAATTACCGGAACCGAGCAAGGACTCATGCTTTCTCTAACATAGCCTTTATCCATGAGTTCTTCGACTTGCCTTTGGATCTCCTTAGTCTCAGTTGGGTTTGTCCTATAGGCAGCCATGTTTGGAAGAGTTGCCCCAGGTATGAAGTCGATTTGATGTTCAATCCCTCTTAAAGGAGGTAAACCAGTTTGTGCATCCTCATGTGGAAACATGTCATTAAATTCCTGCAAAAGAGACTTAAAAGCACTTGGCAAAACACAATCAGAATTTCGGTTAGTTGCTAAACACATTCTTTTGCACATAAGCACAAAGATTGGTTCTTGAGTGAATAACTCATTCCTCACTTCCCCTTTTCTTATAACCAAACTCACATACTTTCTTTTTTCCTCAAATTCACTCTTTTTTCTCTCTTGGTTTTCACTCACCATTTTCCCCTCACTTTTCTCTTTTTTGTCACTCTTCTCTCTCTCTTTGAACTTACTTTCTTCTCTCCTCTCTTTTTCTTCGAATTCTATTCTTTTTTTCTCTAATTTCAAATGGTCACAATGTACTTCGTATGGAGACAATGGAAGTAAAGTAAACTTCTTTCCATTCAAAGTAAAGTTATACTTGTTCAGCAGCCCATTATATGTAACTTCTCTATCATATTGCCAAGGTCGACCTAACAATATATCCCCCGCATGCATAGGTACAACATCGCAAAGAACTTCATCCTTATATCTTCCCAAAGTAAAAGGAATAAGAGCTTGAGAGTTCACCTTAAGTTCTCCTTTGTTTGTCAACCAATGAAGTTTGTATGGTTTCGGATGTGGATGGGTCGCAAGTTGAAGTCTTTTTACAAGAAAACTACTCACCACATTTGTGCAACTTCCACTATCGATCACCAAGCTACATGGGTTCTTTTCAACTAAGCATCTTGTGTGAAACAAGTTTTCTCTTTGATCTTCAACTTTATCTTCCTTGATTTGCACATTAAGTACCCTTCTTGAAATCAAGGATATGTAGTTACCTTCTTCAACATACTCACCATCATGTGCTTCAGATTCTTCCTCAATTTGTGCATCATGTTCCTCACATTCATCATCCGATTCAAGCACGCCATTTCTTACCACCATGACTCTTTTATTGACACACTCTTTGCTCATGTGTCCAAATCCTTTGCATTTCCAACATTGAATAGAACTAGACTTCTCCCTTACCTCCTTTGAAACTTCATTTTTTTTAGCATTGGAGCTCTCGGCCTCCACTCTTTTGGCAGCACCAAACTTCTCTTTTGAATGTGTTGATTCATTCCTATTCACAAAACCATTCTTGTTCCAAGTATTAGAATTTGAAAAGTTGTTAGCTTTAGATGTATACCTCTTCGAATGTTCCTTTTCTGCCTTCAACTGAGCTTCAATTTTGACAGCATAGTGATACATATCTTCCAAAAAAGGTGGTGGATTTCTATCGACAATATGAGCAAGTTCTTGATTCAAACCTCCCATGAATCTAGACATGGTGTCTTCCTCCTCTTCCCGGATTTTTGCTCTTTCCATCAAAGTTTCCATCTCTTGATAATATTCAGCAACACTTTTTGTTCCTTGCCTCAAAGTTTGCAATTTAGTTTTCAAATCTCTTTCATGATGTTTAGGAACATACCTTTTTCTCATGGCTTCTTTAAGTTCTTCCCAAGTTTCTATGGGATCCTCGTCTTTTCTTCTTCGGTCGGATTTGAGATGATGATACCAATCACATGCATAATTGGTGAATTCGGCAATGGCAAGTTTCATCTTCTTATTCTCACTATATGTATTGCAATCAAACACATGTTCTATCTTCCTTTCCCATTGCAAGTATGTCTCGGAATCCGCTGTTCCACTAAAAGGTGGGATCTTGAGTTTAACGCCTCCATCTCTATCTTCATTCACTCTTTCCATCCTTCTAGGTTGCATAATGTTTGTAAGGTTAACTCTTCCTCTTCCTCTCATATTTCCTCTTCCTCCAAAGTTTCTTTCTTGTTCGGCCAAAGCTATGTCAAACATGCCTTCATCTTCTTGCAATGCTTGTTGTTCTCGTTGTTGTTGTGCCCTCCTTTCTTGTCTATCTTCATTCATCATTTCCATCATACCTTGAATGGCTTGAAGAATAGCCATATTTGGATCTACCACTTGTTCTACATCTTTTCCATTATGCGCCATGATCTATCAAACAAATTGAAGTAGAACAAAAACAAAACAGTAAAGAGGACCTCTCCACACTTCTCACAAAGATTTCACTCAAGGACACTCGTGTTTAACACTCAAGGGTAGGCTTTTGGTACTAGGTCAAAGATGTAAGGGTTGGTTTAGATTTTGGTGCAATCTTACTTTAAGCTTGATATAACCAATTCAAAAAAATCAACTTCTCACAAACTAATACTAGAGAAACTCAACCTTAGGATCAATAACTCAAAAATCAAATTAAAACTTAATGACGAGAACTTTTCGTGTGCCTCGGACCTTTGATTTTTTTTTTTTTTTTTTTTGCACTTTTGCACTTTTGCTACTGATTTCTTCTTCTTTTGCTACTGTTTTTGTTTTTTTTTGTTTTTTTTTTTTTGTTTTTTTTTTTTTTTTTTTGGATAATCCGAGAGCAAGACTTTCAAGACAAGTTGTAGTATGTCTTGTATTACACTTTATAAGTAAATGCTTTCAGAAAAATGAATAATAATAATAACACAAAGTAAAGATATTTCACCTCTAGAGACGGCCGAAGATGTTGACCACGTGCTCTGATACCAAATGATAAGCTCCCAACGTTGCTTGATTTACAAAGCTAGAGGTCCTTCTAGGATCCTTGTAAATGCCCACAAAGAAGACTAACTTAACGATTGATTCCAACCAAGAGTTTAGTTAGAAGGTGAATGACTCTTAGATCACACTTAGAATCTATGATTGTCACTCTTAGATCCTAAGACGACTCACTCCAGAATTAGGTTGATCAAAACTAATTCAATGAACCGATTAACATCAAACCTAAAGCAAGATTTGAAAGAAACAACACCAAAAGGGGTTTTAAGAAACACAAGTTCTTGATAAGCATAATCTGTATTTTGAAGAGCATTACAAGCCTTTAAATAGGCCAAAATGGACGTTCAAGCTTCCAAATACCAAAGGTCTCCAAAAGTCATTAAATGCAGAATTGAAGAAAATAAAACCTATGGAATGAAATTCAATTCAACAACAATTGAAAAGTCATATGGAAAAACCCAAAACAAAAGAAATGCTTTAAATTGTCTTAACTAGCTACTTTAAGACGTGCTTTTCAATATTCCAACGTTTGAGTAGTTGAAACACTCCAAACTCCCAAGAGGTGCAAGCTGGACAGCCCACTGCTTACAATTTCTGCACAGTTTTTTTGTTCCCTGTGCCATCTTTCAAACTAGAAGACTTTTCCCGTGCCATCTTCACACCATTATCTTCTTGACTCATTGAAATAACATTGTAAAGAAATTTGGGTTCAAAAATATTTGTCTCTTCTTGTGAATTAGCTAGCCTTTGAAGATGTAGTGTAAAAGCCTCTTGAATCTTCTTTGCCTTGCTTCTTGTAATGGCTCCTTCCGGTACATGCAATGGTTTCGGTACATTTTTTTTTTTTTTTTTTTTTTTTTTTTTTTTTTTTTTTTAGACATGATGCAATAACGTGTTCCAACTTGTAGACGGTGGTTTCGCTCTAATTGTGACAAAGACGTGGGCTTTGCCCCAGTGTTGCAAAGACGAGAGCTTTGCCCCAGTTTGATGATGGTGACTTCGCTCTTATGACAAAGACGTGGGCTTTGCCCCAGTGCTGCAAAGACGAGGGCTTTGCCCCAGTATTGATGATATTGATTCCGAGCAGCAAAGGCGTAGACTTTGCCCCAATTTTGCGAAGATGAGGGCTTTGCCCCAGTATATGATGTTGCAGCGCTTGGCAAAGGCATAGGCTTTGCCCCAGTGTTGCGAAGACGAGATCTAGCGTGCCTCGGACATAAACTTTTTCTAATGTGGCAAAGGCGAAGGCTTTGCCCCAGCTTATTGATTTACCACGGAGACCTTTCATCATCTTCAAGATGTAGCTTTTATTGCATCATCCTTGATTTTTTTTTTTTTTTTTTTTTTTTTTTTTTTTTTTTTACGGTGCAACCAGACTCTGATGTCACTCTGGCACACATCCCCTATCATTTCTTTATCCACACTCCTTGCGATGATGTTAACCCTGAGCAGAAACTCATTTAAGACCCTGAGGTAATTTCCAAAGTTACTACCTCTTTAGCTCTCAAAACCAACATCCTTAGTCCTGAAATCAATTTCTACTCGAGGAAAGAGATAGCTCAAAGAGTAGGAAAAAGGGGAATGAATTTATAGAGATGAAATTGAAATGAGAAATTACAAGTCTTAATTATGAAGCAGTAAATCACAAGCATTCAACATTATTTCATTACATTTGAAGCTCTCTTGGTCCGGTGGATAATTTTGAGAGGTTCGCCACATAATTGAGTGTGACATGCTTTGCAAAAGGCTTGGCGGATAGGTAAATGTAAAGATACACCGTATAAATGTAGATGGTGAAATTAGCCCAAGATTTTACGGTGGATCTTCAAAATGAGTAGATTGCCTCAAAATTATGTGCGGCATGCAGGTATAAGGTTTTACAGTGAGTAATTTTGAACTCTCGCTGCAAGATGAGTTTGCCCCAGTGCGATAATTTAAACACTGCTCAGTGAGGTATGATGATATGAATTTTTAGCACATGAGGGATAATAATGGTCAAATAAAGTTCTTCTCAATTCTCGAGTTTGGCTTAACAATTAAATTTGAGAAGAGTATTTGAAAAGGTAATGAGATGGTTGAGACCGACAAATTTCTCAGAGAAAAGTAGTGAAAGGAACCATTTTTTTTTCCATGATTTGTATTCAATTCTCGCTAAAGTTTTAGCTAATAAGAACGACTAAAACAAACACAAGAATGATCAAGTAAATACACAAAAGACTTTTTTGATTTTTTTTTTTTTTTTTTTTGTGTGCAAGTGATGAGATTTTTAATTTCAAAATATGCATGAGATGTAATTATGGAAAAACCCTCCCTTTTTTATTTTTTTATTTTATGATATGCAAAAGGAGACGATGCATGAAATAGATGTTACATGCAATTATGAACAAACAAAATTTGAATGACTTGACATGCCGAATGCAGTAATGCAAGTTTTTTTCTTTTTTTTTTTTTTTTTTTTTTGGAATAACTCAATCACCACCGTCGTCTTTAATTTCACGAAAACTTCTAACCGGCCATTGCGATGTCATGATTGTCATGCTTTTATTACCATCAGCTACGTGAAATATCTTTATTATTTTGATTTTTGAAATGCAGCGACAAAAGATTGCAGAAAGAACTCTGACGAGTACAACTACTTGTAAAAGATTCATCAATCAAAATGGGGAGTATTACAAAACGCCTTTAGTTCTAAAAAAAAGAAAAACAAAAAGAAATTGAGAGAAAAACTTTGGGTACGATATTGAGACTGAAGTGCGATTTCTCTGAGTACTCGGCGAGACACCCTCCTCTTAACAAAACCTGCTTTAAGCGAAGTATCTTCGTACATAATCTGCACTGGTCGGGTTCGGCAAGTCGTCGTCATCCATGTTAGTTAGGATTAATGCTCCTCCAGAGAAAGCCTTTTTTACAACAAACGGTCCTTCGTAATTGGGAGTCCATTTTCCCCGATGATCCTTTTGAAATGGGAGAATTCGTTTTAGCACTAAGTCTCCCTCTCTGAAAATCCTAGAACGTACTTTCTTATCATAAGCTCTCATCATTCTTCGTTGATAAAGTTGGCCCTTGCATAGTGCTGTTAATCTTTTTTCTTCCACAAAGTTCAGTTGCTCATAACGTTTTTGTATCCATTCAGCTTCTTCTAACTCGGCCTCTAAGAGAATTCTCAGTGAAGGGATTTTTACCTCTATTGGAAGAACAACCTCCATGCCGTAGACCAGTGAAAACGGGGTTGCCCCAGTCGAAGTACGAACAGATGTGCGATAACCGTGTAATGCGAACGGAAGCATGTCATGCCAGTCTCTATAAGTTGACGTCATCTTCTGCACAATTCTTTTTATGTTTTTGTTGGCTGCCTCTACTGCCCCGTTCATCTTTGGCCTGTATGGGGTAGAGTTCATGTGCTTAATTTGGAATTGCTCGCATAGCTCCTTCATTAATTTGCTATTCAGATTCTTTGCATTATCCGATATTATTGCCTCGGGAAGACCGTAGCGACATATGATTTCTTTCTTTATGAACTTGATCACGACCTTCTTTGTTATTTCTCGGTATGTCATTGCTTCTACCCACTTGGTGAAGTAATCTATGACTACCAGAATAAAACGATGCCCGTTCGAAGCTTTAGGTTCAATAGGACCTATAACGTCCATTCCCCACATTGAGAACGGCCATGGGGCCGTCATTACGCTTAACGGAGATGAGGGCGCGTGGGCTCTATCTGCATATATTTGACATTTGTGGCATTCCCTTGTATATCTGATGCAATCTGTTTCCATGGTTAACCAAAAATATCCAACTCTAAGCGCTTGCCTAGCCATCATATGTCCGCTAGTGTGAGTACCGCAAACCCCTTCGTGGATTTCTTTCATAACCGTATTAGCTTCAATGGCATCCACGCATCTTAAAAGTACCATATCTTGATTTCTTTTATAAAGCACTTCTCCATTCAGAAAGAAGTTCATGGCCAATCTTCTTAGCGTGCGTTTGTCATTCTCTGAGACGTTCAGTGGGTACTCCTTCTCTTTTATATAACGCTTTATGTCATGGTACCAAGGCTTATTATCAGGCTCCTTTTCAACATTCATACAGGTGGCTGAAACATTTCTTTTCCCGAGTTTGATGGGTTCAATTTCCTGATCAGGACCTAGGTTGAGCATTACTGCCAACGTTGCTAAAGCATCCGCTACCTGGTTGCTTTCTTCGGGAAGATAGTCAAAAGTGATTTCCTCAAAGTACTGAGACAACCCTAGAATGAGTTTCTTGTAAGGTAATAACTTGGCATCCCTTGTCTCCCATTCTCCTCTTAACTGGTGAATTACCAACATTGAATCTCCCCTGACTTGGAGTTTTTTTATCTTCATGTCAACAACCGTTTGTATACCCATGGAACATGCTTCGTATTCAGCCATGTTATGCGTACAATCAAAACCTAAACTGGCGGTGATGGGGAAGATTTCCCCCTTCGGTGATATTAACACTACTCCAATTCCATTTCCCAGCTCATTAGAGGCTCCATCAAACAACATAGTCCATGTTTCCGAATTTTGAGTTGTTTCCTCCTTTAATATGGTAGAGACCAGTTCATCTGGGAAGTCAAATTTCATAGGCTCATAATCTTCCACGGGTAGCTCAGCCAAATAGTCGGCTAGCGCACTTCCTTTTACGGCTTTACGTGTGACGTAAACGATGTCGTACTCTGACAGAAGAACCTGCCATCTTGCGATTCTTCCTGACAAGAATGGTCTTTCGCAAATGTACTTGATGGGATCCATTTTTGAGATGAGCCATGTTGTGTAGTATAACATGTATGGTCTCAATCGACGAGCTGCCCAAGCTAGTGCGCAACATGTCTTTTCTAACAGTGAGTATTTAGCTTCGCAGCTAGAGAATTTCTTGCTCAGATAATATATGGCCTGCTCTTTTCTGCCTGACTTATCATGTTGCCCCAACACACAACCCATTGAATTCTCCGTTACCGTGATGTATAAAATGAGTGGACGACCCGGAGTCGGGGGGACTAGGACGGGAGGACTTTGCAAATAATGTTTGATCCTCTCGAAAGCCTTTTGGCAATTCTCGTTCCAAACACCAGCATCACTCTTGCGAAGTAATTTGAAAATCGGCTCGCATGTTGTTGTCAAGTGAGAAATGAATCTGGCGATATAGTTTAATCTGCCAAGGAAACCTCTAACTTCCTTTTGCGTGCGCGGTGGTGGCATCTCTATGATGGCTTTGACCTTATCTGGGTCGACTTTAATTCCTTCTTGACTTACGACGAAACCTAATAACTTCCCGGAGTTTACTCCGAACGTGCATTTATTGGGATTTAATTTCAATTTGAATTTCCTCAATCGTTCGAAAAGTCTTCGCAGGATGACCGTATGTTCCTCCCCTTTCTTTGACTTGGCAATCATGTCGTCCACATAAATCTCTATTTCTTTATGCATTAAATCGTGAAAAAGAGTTACCATAGCTCGTTGATAGGTTGCTCCAGCGTTTCTTAATCCGAACGGCATGACTTTATAACAAAAAGTCCCCCATAGGGTGATGAAAGTGGTTTTTTTCTGATCTTCCGGTGCCATTTTTATTTGGTTATAACCAGAGAAACCATCCATAAAGGAGAACGTGGAGAAACCGGCGGTGTTATCTACCAGCACATCTATGTGAGGAAGAGGAAAATTATCTTTCGGGCTTGCTCGGTTTAAATCTCTGTAATCCACGCACATTCGTACTTGGCCATTTTTCTTTGTTACAGGAACAATGTTTGCCACCCATTCAGGATACTTTGCCACTGTCAAGAATCCTGCATCCATTTGTTTTTTCACTTCTTCCTTTACTTTGATCACCACGTCCGGCTTCATTCTGCGTAACTTCTGCTTTATTGGCCTGCATTCTGGCTTTAATGGTATCTGGTGTGCTACGATGCTTGCGTCTAGTCCCGGCATATCTTGATAAGACCATGCAAAAACATCAGCAAACTCCTGAAGCAAGTCTACCAACTGCTGACGGCCTTCGGTCGTCATGTTGGTTCCGATTTTAATTTCCTTAATCTCAAGCTGAGACCCTAGGTTAATGGCCTTTGTTATCTCTTCATGCGGCCCCATTATTTTATCTTCTTCGTTGATCATCCTTAACAATTCAGGGGTAGGATTAGATTCCTCTTCATCATCGCTTGTTTCAAATTCGACTATGTATGCGGGGGTATCTGGTCCGTACTTATGATCAATAGCGCCTTCAGTTTCAATATCGCTGTTTTTTTTTTTAAAGAACAAAAATTGGTCGAAATGGGAAGTAAAAACAAGGAAAAACACCAAACGAAATAGACGATAGAAAATGAAATGATAACTTTACTGAATTATAACGAAGTTTGACATAAGAGTGAAAAAAGAAAATGAACTAGAAAGAAATGCATAAACCGAAGGGAAAGAAAACAAAACAAAACAGGGTTTGAACAATTACTTCGATATTTCATCGATACATGATGGTAATTCTAAAACAGTCCAATTATCGAGTTCGCAATTCTCCGGGCACGGGTACACCAACAGGTCTGCCTCCTTGAGTTCTTCTATCACTGCCATGATTGCGGAGTCTTGACCCTCGGAATGTATCTTGCCTGCAGACTTGAATGAGTCGTAGATATGAGGAAAAAACTTCAATCGTGGCTCGGGCTCATGATCCCTGAATTTTGTCGGACGTCCTCTTCCTCCTAACCCATATGCTCTAACCATATCCTTCCCATTTGGCCTATATCCCAAACCGAACCTTTTCGTATTCTTTTGTATATTCAGCAGGTCGTCGAGACGCTTGTTACTTCATTTTAGAGAGAATTTTGCTAATTGTTGCTCTACCTTCCTTAGGTCTCCCGTTATGGTGGTGGCACTTGCGACCTCAAATGATTGGAATGAAGAGTCGAAAGCTTCTTCTGCGGCTTCTACATACGGCATGGAGGAAGGCTTTGATACCAAAATATCTTCCTGGCCAGATACAATCACTAACCTGCGGTCAATCACGAATTTCAACTTCTGGTATAATGATGACGGAACTACCCCAGCAGAGTGGATCCAGGGGCGCCCCAATAGGCAGCTGTAAGCTGAATTGATATTCATGACCTGGAAGGTTATGTTGAAAGTACAAGGTCCGATTTGAATAGGGACCTCTATATCTCCAATTACTTCACTGCGGGCTCCATCAAATGCTCTCACTATCATAGTGCTAGGCCTAACATGTGACATATCGATAGGTAATTTTTCTAACGTGGATTTGGGCATTATATTAAGAGAGGAGCCATTGTCTACAAGTACTTTTGCCACAGCGTATCTTTTGCACTTGACTGTAATGTGGAGAGCCTTAGTATGATTTGTACCTTCAGAAGGCAACTCATCACTAGAGAAGGTCACCGTGCTTGATGATGTGATGTTTCCGATAATACCATCTAAATTTTCCACGGTGATGTCCTGTGGAACATATGCTTGGTTAAGCACGCTCAGCAATGCCTTGCAGTGCACTTCTGAAGACATTAACAATGACAGTATAGATATCCTTGCGGGTGTTCGGCCCAGTTGTTCGATTACTTTATATTCGCTTTGCTTAACCAACTTCAGGAATTCCTGGACCTCCTGCTCTGATGTTGGCTCATTGTCTCCCTTCTTCAACGCACAAGGCTCCTCTAACTCGATATTAATATCTTCGTTTAGCTTGGCCTTCCCCTTTTCTTTACTCCTTTCCTTCATTAACTCCCCTGGTGCGTAGCATCTTCCGCTTCGCGTTACCCCTCCTATCCCCGTGATATTGTCTATTGGGAGCGGGTCGCCTTCCACAACCACCTTATATCCGTATCTCCAAGGTACTGCTTTTGAATTTTCATATTTGAATGGGGATGGGATTTGAATGGTAATTGGCCTTGGACTGACAATGTTTGGCCTTTCTTGGTAGAAGATAGTTAAAGGCCTTGGCTTAAGGGGGGTCTTTGATCCTTCTGCAAGAGATACCTCATCCATCATGTTCACCTCGATCTCCGGGTGAGTCATTGTTTTTCTCGAGACGGTTAACATGTGTGTGTCTAGTAGTTCTTGGACCTTTTGGCGAAAGCATCCGCATTGGTTGATAGAGTGTCCCTTCTTTCCCGCATGGAACAAACATTTCAAGCCATCATCGTACTCTTCAAAAGGGAGAAGAGGTTGAGCGTATTCCACTTCGATAAATCCATTTTTGAACAGAACCCAGAAAAGCTCCTCCATAGATGTCATGATTTCCTCTACATCTTTCCTCGAACTTGGCTCATAAATCTCTACTGCATTCACTCGTGGATTCTGATGATTTGGTAACGGGTTATTGTTGACGTCAGGCTCGTTTGTTGACGTCAGGCTCTGTTGAATGCCCAGCTACACCCGCATGATAGTCACAATTAGCACTTGCATCATACCACCTAGGGTAGGGTGGTTGCATGGGGGCTGTAGGTATAGGTGATAACTGATTATTCTGGAATAACCGTGGCAACAATTCTGTATATGTCATAGGGATTGGGTCGAACTGGATTTGCTTTGGGGCTCCTCTATTAATTTGGGGGCCTTGAGCGTAGGAAGCAGTTGGCTGGCTCCGCGGTTGATAACCCTGATTTCCTTGAGGGCGTGCATTTTGAAGGAATGGTGCAGAATACTGTGCATTTGTATTGTTAACATACGGCTGATAATTTGCATAAGGAGCCGTATAATAATTCGGAGAATATTGCGGAGCTCCTGCACTAGAGTGCGGCGATTGTCTCCATGCCGATTGGTTTGTATTTCCTACCATTTGGACTTCCCCCTCCTTTCTCCTTGCGAAGCCCCCCTTCTTTACTGAAGATTCAGATGCATCAATTATTTTTCCATGTTTAATCCCGTATTCAATTATTTCCCCAATCATCATTATGTCTGAGAAGTTCGTGGAAGTGCTTCCGATCATCTTGTCGTAGAAGGGAGCTTTAAGAGTATTCATGAACATGGCTGACAACTCCTTGTCCGTCAACGGCGGCTGGACCTGTGCAGCAATATCTCTCCATCTCTGCGCATACTCCTTGAAGTTTTCCGTGTTATTCTTCTCCATCCTTTGCAGATCCATGCGATCTGGAGCCATATCTATATTGTGCTTATATTGCTTCAAGAAAGAATCAGCCAAATTTTTCCATGAATAAACATGTGCGCTATCGAGTTGCATGTACCAGCGAGATGCGGGACCGGTTAGGCAATCCTGGAAACAATGGATTAGTAGTTTTTCATCCTGAATATAGCCTGCCATTTTTCTACAATACATAGTAAAATGACCATTTGGACATGATGTCCCGTCGTACTTTTCAAAATCAGGCGCTCGGAACTTCAGAGGAATTATTACGTCGGGCACTAGGCATAGCTTAGTAGCGTCAATGCTGCCGAAGACACTGGTTGCTTCAATGGCTCTTAGCCTTTCCTCTAAGACTCCCAAAACTCCGTCGTTTGGGTTCTTATGCCCTTCATTTGTCCAGTCCTTCCTAAACTCAGATTTGTCATGATTTGGAATTGTGATGGTCACCTTGGAGGGCTCTTCTTTAGGATCTGAAACACCAGCCTGATTGGCCATGGAGACCCCCGCTCCCTTGAGGCCTTGGTAGTGCTCGGTTGAGGCATGGTGCCACGGGTTGTACGCAGTATATGAGGGTATGAATCCCTCCATTGGTGGGTACTGAGGGGGGATAACCTCTATAGGTTCACTGACCGCGTTGCTTGTTTGTACTGGATCTGCTACCATTTTGCCCTTTTCGAGTGCCAACAGAATTGCATCCATCTTGCTTCTCAGCTCGTCTAGATCCTTCCTTGTTCTCTCTATTTCAGCATTTTGTTCTTCCATGATTCTTTTTCTGTGTCTCGTGAAATGGACGCGAGGAGTTGGTGGTGACGGAGCTATTGTTTTGTTCTGTTTTATTTTCGTTTTAGAGTTTAAAAATTAGTAAAAGAAAAAAAAAAGTAAGACACAAACACATGATGCATGAATGAAAGCTTTTACTACTCAAATGAAATAAACGTTTCGAATTAGCAAGGTAAACAAATACAACAAGTAAAAATGACAAAAGAACTTTAAAGACATAAACAACAGTTTCGGGGAACATTTAATGAAAGTGGCCAAAGTACCCAAGATCACTACGAATCATCCCTAAGAATTCAAATAACTCTTCTGCATTAGCTATCATTGGTGAGGTGCTTTCTCGTAGACATCTTGCCCAATCCGCCAACCTTCGAGCCCTTCTAGCCATTATCTTGATGGTATCCATTGTTTTATCCACTTTTTCAACAATTACTTGCATATCGTCTCTCAGAGCATGATAAGTCTGCTTTATAGAACTATACTTCTTTTCTAGATGCTCTCTTTCCTGTGATAATTTCTCCCCTACTTTTTGGTATGCTTCGAGTCGCTGCTCTAATGAGTTTGCAAATTTTTTTAAGATGTTGTACCCCTCTAATTGATTTTTGACATCTTGACGAAGATCAACGTTATTCCTTTCCAGTTCACCGAGTTGTATTTCCTTTTTGCCGATGACGTCTTCCATTTCTGATATTAACTTTAACAGAGAGGCTTTCTTTTCTGAAAAGACCTTTATCTGACTCTCCTACAGGCCAAGTGTTTTCCGCAACATGGCATTATGATTCTTTAGCGCATGATTCTCCTTGCTTAAACTTCTATTTTCATTGTCTAGCCAGTCATGATCTCCTTGTCGCTTTGTTTGCTCCCTATTCACCCCTTCTGCTCTTTCGCACTTCTCGCTCGTGCGCCTATATAGGGGCAATTACATCCCCTTGAAGGTCGACATTACTCGATTCTCAAACCTAATCCTAAATGGTAGAGCCCGGGTAGAAGGCTTGTGAACGCGTGTGAAATGCATGATAATGCAATAAACAGTAAATTACGCTAAATGAAACAAGTTTAATCAAAACATAATCACGAGATAACTTGAATAATAAAAATGACGTGAGGGTAAGATTCTAAATCTAAGGACAAAGGCCCCCCAAATTAATTTGAAAGCTGAAGATTAGCCGACGAATTAATCTGAGCGAGAATCTTTCGTGCGCCATACAGGGGCAATTATATCCCCTTGAAGGTCGACATTACTCGATTCTCAAATCTAATCCTAAAAGGTAGAGCCCGGGTAGGAGGCTCGTGAATGTGTGAAATGCATGATAATGTAAGCAATTTAAATTACGATAAATGAAATAATTTAAATAAAACAATGCATAACAACGCAATGAATTAAACAGTAAACATGATGTGAGGGTAATGCTCTAAATCTAAGGATAAAGGCCCCCAAATTAATTTGAAAGCTAAAGATTAGCCAACGAATTAATCTGAGCGAGAATCTTTCGTGCGCCATACAGGGGCAATTATATCCCCTTGAAGGTCGACATTACTCGATTCTCAAATCTAATCCTAAAAGGTAGAGCCCGGGTAGGAGGCTCGTGAATTTGTGTGAAATGCATGATAATGCAATAAACAGTAAATTGCGATAAATAAAACAACACATAATTAAATAAATAAAACAAAGACAAACAAAGACCAAAAAAGAAGATTAGCTATATGTAAGATAAAATGCAATGACCTAGACCCACTAGAAAAAATGTCCCCAGTGGAGTCGCCATGCTGTCGCAACGTTTTTGCGACGCGGAGCGGCCGGCAACCTTCTGTTAAACAGGGGTTTTCACAAAAAATGGAGTCGCCAGCAATCATTTAGGGTGTGATTGGTCACCTTAAAAATACGGCCTACGAAGTAAAAAAACGAGGTTCGGGGGTCGGTTGTGTGTAGGGAAGATGCTAGCATCCTACAACATCCCGTTTAAAAAAACGGTAGCCAAAACGTTTTATCCTAATTATCTAGCTAATTTCAAATGGTCCTAAAAAAATATAAACAAAATAAACAATTAAAATTAAAGTGATGTCCCAACTAATCATACCCTAACTCGTAAAGTAGGGATTTGATTTTGTGAACAATATCGTTAATTTCGCCATTTAATCGCCTCGATCTCAATACCCTCGAGATGATAGGAACAGTCCTTCATCTCTCCCGGGGTTACAAATTAAATTTTAAATTACCCTCGAGATGAAAGGAACAGTCCTTCATCTCTCCCGGGGTTACAAATTAAATTTTAAATTGCCCTCGAGATGAAAGGAAGAGTCCTTCATCTCTCCCGGGGTTACAAATTAAATTTTAAATTACCCTCGAGATGAAAGGAACAATCCTTCATCTCTCCCGGGGTTACAAATTAAATTTTAAATTACCCTCGAGATGAAAGGAACAGTCCTTCATCTCTCCCGGGGTTACAAATTAAATTTCAAATTACCCTCGAGATGAAAGGAACAGTCCTTCATCTCTCCCGGGGTGGCACATTAAATTTTAAATTACCCTCGAGATGAAAGGAACAGTCCTTCATCTCTCCCGGGGTGGCGATTTGAATTTAAAGTACCCTCGAGATGAAAGGAACAGTCCTTCATCTCTCCCGGGGTGGCGATTTGAATTTAAAGTACCCTCGAGATGAAAGGAACAGTCCTTCATCTCTCCCGGGGTGGCGATTTGAATTTAAAGTACCCTCGAGATGAAAGGAACAGTCCTTCATCTCTCCCGGGGTGGCGACTTGAATTTAAAGTACCCTCGAGATGAAAGGAACAGTCCTTCATCTCTCCCAGGGTTACAAAATTAAACTTAATTTAACCAAAATAGAAGAATAATGAACTTGTGTTTCGCAATTAAATAACATGCATGGAGACTAAAGATTAAAACAAGAAGATAAAACAGGGGTATATATGCATATAAACAGGGATATATATGCATATAAACAGGGGTACATATGCATATAAACAGGGGGGTATATATGCTCAAAACAGGGGGGTATATATGCATGTAAACAGGGGGTATATATGCTCAAAACAGAGGTATATATGCATATAAACAGGGGGGTATATATGCTCAAAACAGGGGTATATATATGCATATAAACAGGGGGTATATGCTCAAAACAGGGGTATATATGCATATAATTAGGGGGGTATATATCAGATAGGCAGAGGTATATATGAGCACTAAAACCAATCAGACATACTTCATTACAAGAATAGGGGGCATTTCAGTAATTTTACAAAAAAAACAAAAAAATTGTCGTTACCCAATCAGGCGTCTGGTTCTTCTTCCGCACGCAGATCCTTCACGAGGCTGCTGTCGCCGTGGCTCGCCGGAAACACCGTAGTTGGAGGGCTGAGAGAAACGAACGCCGCCGGTGTCCGTCGTTGGAATGGAGCTCCGCCGCCGGTTCGTGGTATGAAGACGACGTTCCACCGTCGGGGTCGTCTGAGCTTCAAGGTCTACTGTGCGTGGAGGTCTGAAATCGCCGCCGTATAGTTCGAGCTACGGAGAAGACGACGTTCGCCGCTGGTTCGCCGCTGGTTCGCCGCCGTCTGGTTCGAGCTACGGAGAAGACGAAGTTCGCCGCTGGTTCGCCGCCGTGGTTCAAGATGTCCGCCGCCGTTGGGTTCGAGCTACGGAGAAGACGATGGATTTCGAGGGTGAAGAGGAACGTCGCTCGTTTGGGTTTCAGCTGCTGGTTCTTCCGCTGTGGTTCTAGAAGTCCGCCGCCGTCGTTGAGCTGAGGTTAGTTGCACGTTCTTGAAGACGCAGCCGCCCGGCTCGAGGTTGCTGCCGGATGGTTCGTGAGGGGGAAGCTCGCCGCCGTGCACTGCCGTGGATCTCCGGAGCTCCGCCGTTCAAGGTTCCGCCGGAGAGGGGGGAGCCTCAAGGTGGGAGATGATGAATAGTGATGTTTTTTTTGGGATCCTCAATTTTGTCTCATTAGCCTACCATTTATAGGCCATCATTAGGTCTAAAAGGCACATGGGCCTATTTTGGCCCCTTTCCCAACATTGACTACCCTAAAAAGACCTAAAACCCTAAACTAAACACCAAATTGAAATTTTAAACCCAAAACTTAAAATAAAACGCTAAATTGGAGTCCCGAGATCGAGACATTAAAAATGAAAACCCTAAATTGGAAACCTAAATTGGAAACCCTAAAAATGGGACCCTAAATTGGAAACCCTAAAATGAAACCCTAAATTGGAAACCTAAATTGGAAACCCTAAAAACCAGAAAAACTAAAAACAAAACGCAGCGGAAAACCGAGATCGAAGCGCTAAACCCTAACAAAACCCGGGAAGCTTCGAACGACCACTAACGGAATACCATTTTTTGTGCCTGAAAAAACGCGAAATTAAAGAAAAACTCCAAAAATATTTAAAAATGAGTGAAAAACATAAAATGTGAGAAAAAACCAAAATGATGATAAATAAGGCCGGACCAAATACGGTGTCTACACCAACTATCATAAGATTCTAGTTACCTAGATTATCCTTCAAAATAAATATGGTAATCTAAAATATTAGGCTTCTATATTTTCAGACACTTATAATTTCCACTACCATAAGATTCTAGTTACCTAGATTTTCAAAAAAACAAATGACCTATGAACATGGTAGACTAATCTCTTCTAATATTTCTGCGAGGGGAGAAGAAGAGAGTTTTTTCTTAAAAAAAAAAAAAAAAAAAAAAAAAAAATAAATAAATAATAATTAAAAAAAAATAATAATTGGTGAAGAAATGAATGGAATTACGAGGAAGAATCAAAAGTCATTGTCTAAAATATATTCCAAAGGGAAAAGTGCTTTAGGAGTCAAAACATGGAAGAAAAGAATGAAGGGAATTGGGAAACAAATTGGAAAGCTCCATAAATTATGTGTTTTCCAAGTCAATTGAGAGTCTCCCCGCGCTTCCTTCTCAAAGGGTTTTCCTCTAAAATTCTAATTCTCTCTCACCAAACTAACACAAAAATATATAAATTTATGTTATGCTTCCCACTTTCTCATTCTCATAAACCTCTCTATTTCTCTCTCTCTCTCATCCTTATTTCTATAAACCTCTTTCTTCTCTTTATCTCTCTCTAGTAAAATGGAAGGAGGAGAATGTTCTAGAAGCAAGAAAGCCAATAATGCCAAGGATTCCAATGGTCTCATTGATGTTTTATTTTCTTGGGAGATGAGAAATGTGTTCAATCAAAACTTCTATAAACTCAAGGTATTTTTTATTTTTTTATTTTTTACATTTGTTGTCTTCCCTCAAATGCATATTCATTAATTCAAATTATCTCACCCAATTTTCATTACTCACATGATATTTTCCTTTTTTAGAAACTTTGTTTTGATATTGAAACTCTAGTTTAATTATTCTATTTTTTACTTTGAAATTTGGAATAAGATGTCATTTGTATTGAGAATCCCACATCGAAAAGATGAAAAGACTTCACTCACAATATAACATACATGGGTTACTCCTCCTATCCCATGATGTCTAATATGTTCTCAGAGTCCACGAAACTTAAATGGGTATTCGGTCCAAAAATGAGATCTGATCCGAGATAGGAAACCCAAAGAAACATCATTTTAAGAGTTTGGTTAATACATAATAAACAGTTAGTGGGTATTAAATTTTTATCTATGCATTTGAGTAAATAGATATTCCACTATATCATAAATAGGTAGAGTATTGTAGCCTAACTTTTTTTTTTTTTTTTTTTTTTTTTTTTTTTTTGACAACTTCGTAGCCTAACTTAGTATAAATAACTTCACATACTTGAAGATGTGTCAAAACGTTGGATTTTTGTCAACTAATTTATTAAAAATTAATAAAAAAATGACTAAAACAAAATATTTAAAAATTTAAAAAGATGAGAATAAAATAACCATGAAAGTTCAAATATAATGGATAGGATTAAACAAAGACTAAATTTCATTATCGATGTGTCAACGTTGATGTTAAGATATTTTTATGAGGATATATGTTTGATATAATGGGTTGGTTGCACAAACAACAATCAGACCCAAAATAATTGTAAATATAACAAAATTTAAAACATTTTGCAAAATAAACTGTCGTTGATATATGACTATCAGTGATAAACTACTATCACCGATAGACTAAAATTCTATAAAAAAAATTGAGGTAGCGATAGACCATATCAATTAATAATATCTTTAACTAAACAACTAATTATAAATTGACTAAAAAAATGTTCAGGTGGGAAAGATTCCAAAATCATTTGAATCAGAGCAACACTACAGAGGCTCATATCTGTTCCCTTTGCTAGAAGAAACAAGAGCAGAGTTGTGTTCTAGTTTGAAGACAATTCAGAAAGCACCTTCTGCAAAAGTGCTTTCCATCGAAGTGTCAAAGACAAAAGGAGGCAAAATCTTGTATAATGTGAATGTTAGCTCTTGGAGAAGCAATAATGGTGGGAAGGGGAAGGGGAAGCAGCAGCCACACAAAGCACTTCCTGGGGATATTTTTGTAATTATGGACACTGATCCTCAAACTACTACTAGTGATTATTTGGAATGCTCAGAATTGGATGGGGCTTTTGCTTGGTTGGGACAAATCACTGACAATACTACCCCTACTCATCTCAAGCTTCATGTTTCCAAAAACATCACAGCCGATCAAGTTTATATGAACAAATCAACAACACTTTTCATTGTTTTTCTGATGAATGTGACAACCAACTTGAGAATATGGAAGGCATTGCAATGGTCTGCTGATGGGGGGATTGTTAAGAGCGTTTTGGGCACAACTTCGACAGTAAGTTTTCTATACATGAATCTAAGATTTTGTTTCGAATGATTTTGAACTTGGTATTACTTTTCAAATGGTAGAAAATGGTCTCTGTTAAAAGCACTTTTCAAAAAAGTTCATACTATTTGTACTTTTTTCAAAAATGCTTTTATAAAAAGTATTCTATTTAAAAAAAAGCACTCACTCTCTAATCGAAATTATTTTTATGTAAAACACTTTTGAAAATGGTACCTGACATCAATTTAGACTAAAATAATTAAAAATATAAAAAAAAATAAATATGAGAACTGATAATATTCTATCACCTCAATTTTGTCAATAGTAATTTTATCAATGAATATGAATGATCTATCTATTAGTGATAGTCACTGATTATGATGGGCGTGATTGCTATTTATGTCATCAGTCCAACACTTTTTCTATTAAATATTTTTAAAACGAAAAGAAATATTTATTAAATTCCAATCTGATTTTTCTATGTAGGCAAACATCATGATATACTTGCAATTTGTTTTAATTCCTTTACAGCATCTATTATTCTTATTCTCTTGTCAAGCTAACTACACAAACTTTTAGAATTTTCAAAAATATTTTTTTTTTGTCACCATATCAAATATTTCACTAAATTAGGCCTAAAAAATTTTCGTTTTATATTTTTTAAAATTGTAATTGTTTTCTTACAAATTATTTACTATTATTTTTACTTCTTATTGAAATTTTAAAAAGAAAAAAATATATATTTTTAATTTTCATGACTTCGCTTAAATTTTTAGAAACTCATAAATAAAATTTATATGTTTATAAAATTTAAAAAATTAAATCTCAATCCGAAATGCCTTGAATCTGTTATGAGACCTTCTACCCATTTTGATGGGGTATGGGGGCAACCCCTAGAGAAAAAATCTGATTTAGGTTTTTACTTATCTGTTTTAGACTTTGACTCATTTTGTATTAGGTCATTAGAAGGGTGTCATATATAAATCTTCTAATGACTTCAGCCACCCCTATGTGTTCATTTGTAATCTTTCCTACTTCGTAATAATATTGTTCTCTCTTCTGCCCGTGGACGTAGCTAACACAACCGTTAGTGATTTATCGTAACACGCTTTCAATAACTTTTCAAGTCATGTTAAAAACCCCAATCTAACATTTTGAAAAACTAGATTTTGTTATATTATGTGAAATTGATTGTTTTGTAATGTGTCAGGTTCGGAGTCAAACCTGCAAAGAATGCACTCTAAATGATGAAGAAGAAGATTCCACTCATAATTACAGAACACTAAGCCTACCATCATTGAATGAATCCCAAAAAGTTGCAATTAAAAGTTGTGTGAAAAATGTTGTTTGCCAACACAAGCCTTCAATAGAGCTTATATGGGGCCCACCAGGTACAGGCAAAACCAAAACTGTAAGTATACTACTTTGGAGAATCTTAAGAATGAAGCACCAAATTAGGACTCTTGCTTGTGCACCCACAAATGTTGCCATTACAAATCTTGCCTCTCAAGTTGTGAAGTTGCTAAAAGATGAGTCTTTTACCAAAAATGATTTCTTTTGCCCTTTGCTTGGAGAATTGCTCTTATTTGGAAACAAAGATAGATTGAAAATTGATTCCCAATTGGAAGAGATTTATTTGGAGCATAGAGTTGAAAAACTTTTGAAGTGTTTAGGGCAAAATGGTTTGAAGTTTCACATAGCATCCATGATTGAGCTTTTCCAAGGAAGTAAGTTACCAAAAATGAAGAGAATGTTCAAATCTATTGCTTCATCACTTTTAGAATGTGTCCATATTTTAACAACTCATGTTCCTCAACAAGTCATTATGGAACAAAATTTGAAACAAATGGAGATTCTTGTTGAGTTGATTGGTGATTTTGGGACCCTTTTGAGTCAAGATGATGATATAGTGAGGGGAGATTTGATTGATTTGAAGAGTCAATGTTTGTTGGTTTTGAGAACTCTTTTGGTTTCTCTTGATCAAATTGAAGTTCCAAGTAAAGTAAGCAGAAATTCAATTGAGAAGTTTTGTTTTCAACAAGCTTCTTTGATATTTAGCACTGCTTCAAACTCTTTCAAACTAAACTCAGTGAAAAAGAATTCACTCAATTTGTTGGTGGTTGATGAAGCTGCACAATTAAAGGAATGTGAATCACTTATACCTTTGCAACTTCAAGATATAACCCATGCTATTCTTATTGGTGATGAGTACCAATTACCAGCAACAGTCAACAGCAAGGTAATTAATTTGATCTTACTTTTATTATCAATATTCAATCATTTATTTATCATTCCCTTCAGAGTGAAGCAAGAAATTTTCAAATTAGACACTTTTTAAAGTCTAGAAATCTATTAGACATAAAATTGAAAGTTCACGGACCACTATTTGATACAAACCTGAAAGTTTAGGGGACAAGTTAGAAAGAGAACTTTAGCGTTTTTACTTCTTTCTATAACTTTCTTATTCAGAGATGGGAATGCCCTCTTGTTCCTTGTTTGCTCTGCCCTGATTATGCCAAACATGAAGACAAAAGTGTTGTTGATGGTCTTTCATTTTCATTAAAACTAATAATCCTTTTTGTACTAGGTTTCTGAGGCAGCTGGATTTGGTAGAAGTCTGTTTGAAAGGCTGAGTTTATTAGGATATTCAAAGCACCTATTGAATACACAATATAGGATGCATCCATCTGTGAGCTGCTTCCCAAATTCAATATTTTATGGCAATCAAATTTTGGATGCTTCCATTGTAATGAATAAACAGTATGAAAAACATTACCTTCCCAGTCCTCTATTTGGTCCATATTCTTTCATCAATGTTTCTGGTGGACAAGAGGAAAGCAATGGTGATGGACAAAGCAAGAAGAATATGGTTGAGGTAGTTGTTGTCACCCAAATAATCCAAATGCTTTACAAAGGTATGTCTTCATCCTAAAATCAATTGATGATCGGAAGAGTAGCCCAGTAGCCCATGCATGTCATATTGTGAGTGAGGTCCTTTCATCTTTTCGATGTGGGATCCTCAACTGGACTCTGATACCATATTACACACCACGGGGTTCCATCTTAAAACCAATTGGTGATAGGAGGAGTAGCTCATGTATGTTATATTGTGAGTGAGGTCCCTTCATCTTTCCGATGTGGAATCCTCAACAATGTCAACCACAGTATAGTTTAAATCTTCTCTTTCATATTGATAAAATATATGCCTAATGTTTGGGAGTTTTTTTGGACTGGTCCTTATTT
The DNA here is from genome assembly GCA_028017165.1 of Herpetospermum pedunculosum. Lineage (NCBI taxonomy): Eukaryota > Viridiplantae > Streptophyta > Magnoliopsida > Cucurbitales > Cucurbitaceae > Herpetospermum > Herpetospermum pedunculosum. Next base: position 39,496,308 of record CM051522.1, read on the forward strand.
GTTTAAAAAAGATATCAATTTAGTCCCTTACATTTCAACAGTATTTTTTATTGATAAGCTACTTAGACATTTCAAAATTATCTGAAGTATGGCCTTCATTGAAATATGTACAGCATGGTGCAAGAACAAGAAGGATCTCAGCATTGGGGTGATATCTCCTTATGCTGCACAAGTTTCATCAATCCAAGACAAACTTGGAAGAAAATATGAGCAGAATAATGAAGGTTTTACAATAAAAGTGAAGTCTGTTGATGGTTTCCAAGGTGGTGAAGAGGATGTGATCATAATATCAACAGTCAGATCCAACAGTGGAAAGAACATTGGATTCCTCTCAAGTTCTCAAAGAACTAATGTTGCTCTCACAAGAGCTAGGTATACTTTGATTTATCAATGGACTTGCTTCCCGAACATGAGCATAGCTCAACTCCCACAACACTACTGCATTAATTAAAATATCTTTATGCAAACGATTTAGTCCCTAAACTTTTAAGATTGTTTCTAATAAGCTCTAATTTATAGTGTCGCGGGTCTTTAATCTTTTTATTATATGTTTAATAAGTAGAGTTTATTAGATTTTTTTTGTTCAAAAAATCAAACATTTATTAAATACAACTTTGAAAGCTAAGTTTTGGGACTAAACTTGTAATTTAACGTCTCTTTTTTTTCTGTTTTCTGCAGGCACTGCCTTTGGATTGTGGGAGATGCAACAACTTTAGGAAAGAGTAATTCAGAATGGAGAGATGTTATTAATGATGCCAAGGCTCGTCAATGTTTCTTTGATGTTGAAGAGGACAAAGAGTTGGCAGATGGAATTAGAATGATAAAAACTTGGCAAATGTCTGATATCAAAGAAGAGATCCTCAAACTTGACAATATTTACAACAATAATAACAAAGGAAATTAGCAAAAGAAATCAGGAGGAGTTTGATTGCTATTTACACTAGAATGATTCTGAGTATTAAATCTTTAGTTACAAGTGTTATAGATGATATATATTGATGGATTGCAATAATACTATTAAATGCTTGTACATTGTTGCCTTCTCTAGTGTGTGCTAATGTTAACAAAATACAGCTCACGACAAGGGTCTCTGTAATTGCACTATCAATTTCAGTAGGTAATTATAAGTAAAATTCGTCTTCACAAGGATTAGTGTAAGGTTTTGCATCCAAAGCTCAATTTAAATGACAAGATGGTAACCAAACAAGTTGTTGTTCCTAACTCTAAATGTTAGAATAAAAACATTGACAATATATGCAAATAACTAAGTAAAAATGACAATGGAAGTTTGGTAGAGCACTTTATGTGGTCCTCCAAATTCAAGTTGTCGAGGCTTGCCAAAATACAATTTATAAACCCGATGTACACCGAGCTATTTGAAGCTTAGTGGTAACGGGGTCGATCCACAGGGAAATAAGAAATTTAATTTAACTAAGCCTAATTTGTTAAAAATAAAAAGTATGCACAATTGAAAAGAATAGTAATTTGGTTTGGGGGGAAATGAGCTCCTAATATGCAACTAATGGAAAATAAATGACAACGTGCAAAAATTAAACGGTCGTGCTTAACTTCGAGAAATGAAATTGCTCGTTATGGATGTTCGGATCATCGATACAATTTACGCGTTAGCCATGTTCATGCACACAATTCATTTAGTTATTTCTAACTCAAATGACCCAAGGATTTAATTAGACGCGTGCTATTCTAATTAAACTTGGCCAATAATCTATCTAAGGTAGCGACCCCTAAATCGACTACGTGCCAGTGACGGGAACATTGCGACGGCCTAATCCTAAGACTAAACCGGTTTCTCTCTTGCCTTAAGCCTAACATGAAAACGTTAATTAATTCAGATTACCAACTGTCACTTTGGGCCGAACTAATTAGCCATGCTTAGACCCGTGCTACCTAGCGGTATGGGCAATTATACGTCCCAACCTTTAGCCCTCTATCATGCATACGAATTAGAGCGTCAATCTAATTTAGCTACACATGCTAGAATTGGATTAAGAACAAGCAAGAGATGCATTAACAAACTAAATGTCTCAACATTCACAAAGGGGAAAATCTCCCCAAACATCAATAATTTACAAATCCAAACTCAAATCAAGCACTAACCTCGGTTTAGCCTTCCATGGAGGATGAATAAATCCAATCCCCCATGGAAGAGCTTGGAATCATGCACAAAGAAGGAGAAGAAGTACAAAAATGGTGGAAAATGGAGGTAGACCCGAGAGGAGAAGCTTGGAGAAGATGAAGTATGAAAAGTTTTTCTGCAAATTTGCGTTTTCACGCTTTTTAAGCTCGGAGCGTCTCGACGCTAGGCAAGCGTCTCGACGCTGTGCCCTAAGTTGGCTGGCGCGCGCGCGGGCGCTGAGGCGGAGCGGGCGCGCGCGCGTCTGGCCGTCTGGGCGCGGGCGTGCTGGGCTGCTGCCTTCGTTGGGCGCCTGGGCGCTGGGCGCCGGCGCCTGGGCGCTGCCCTCTCGGGTCTTAGCCCAATTTGGGTCGTTTTGGCTCCCGAGCTCCGTTTGGCCTATCTTTTTTACCCGAACACTTCCCGAATCTTCTTAAATGACCGTTTTAGCCCCGAAAATCATCAATGGACTTCCCGAGCTCTTCACCATGAAATCACCTACAAGAAAGCATTTTAATCAATATATGTCATGGTTTTAGCTAGAATTAGGGACATTAAGATAGCTCTATTTTGGAGCTATCAAGAGGGAATATCAACAAAGCTATGACAACCATTATTCGTACATGTGTGAACATGATCAGTGGCAACTCTCAAATAATCCTTGGGAAGAGCATGTGCAAATTGCTCATTATGAAGAGTTCCCCCAACATGAAGACTATCAACATTATGCCCCAACTCCAAATGAAGAATTATCACCCGCTCTGGAGGCGCTATGGATAGAATTCATGGAAAGGAATGATGCATCCATGAGGAGAATGGATGTGCAATTAGCTCAGCTCACAAATGACTTACAAGATCTACTTGCTATAGCAAAATCACTACCACCATGCCCTCAGATGTTCAATTTTTATGATGATGAGTCATTTGTTACCTTCGAATCTGAGAAGAGTGATCCAATGGAATATCCATATGAAATGGTGGAGTTGGTGAAAGTTGAGAAAAATGAAATTGTGCTGGATGAGGCCAAAGAGACTATTGCGCTGCTTGAGGAACAAGAATTTGAAATGTCTGATGTTGCAGCAAGCTTCTCCACCAATGAAAGAGTTGAGCCACCACCACCACAAATGCTCCAGCTGAAGGAGTTAGAAAGAGATGTGCCCGAAAAAGAAGTCCCATCGCATCAAAGCTATGTTGTAGCAAATGTTGTAGAAACAAAACCAACGCACAGAAAGTACAAACCTTGGGATGTTGTAACATGCAGTCTCTTTGAAAGAATCAACAAATTCAAGGTGTGGCAGAATGTCCGACCCCGTAAATCAAGACTTAAGTATCTTAAAGGAGCAAAAGTGATGCCTCGAAACATTGAAGAATATCCATATGAGGCAGATTGACAAGGGAGTATTTCTGTTCCCTACAAAAAAAAAAAAAACTCTGCTTTTCGTTAACTGGTGACTGATAATTTTGAATCAAATACTTGTTCTGTTTTTAATTTCTTTTGATTGTTTAGTATAGTTTAGTATAGGTAGTTGGTTTCTGAGTAGCTAGCATGTTTTAGTTTCCTTTTTGAGTAGTTGTAGATGACTGGAAATAGCATGCAAATGGGCCTTGTTCGCTGATATATCTGCCTTGTAGGATCATTGCGAAATCTTTGCGGATTCCGCAATTTTTGTTAGTTATCACATGCTATTGTCTGACTGTTTTGATAGGTTGGTTCTGTTTAAATATTGTTCTTTTGCTGCTGGTGTGACTGCCATATATGACCTATCTGTAAGCATGCTGGATGAGTGTCTTAGAGCACCTTTGATAGTTTAAATTTGCTCTCTTAAAATGTCAGCATGCATCTCTGTTAGTCCTTAACTTGCTGTTTTTGCAAAATTCTGCTGCTGTAATATCTGCTTTAGAAAAGTTCATTCTATGCCTAGGACTTTTAGATTCTCTGTGTTTTGCCCTAGACTAGATGCTTCTAGGACAAGTTTGGGGGTGTGCCACTTCAAATTCTCATTGGGGACAATGAGAAGTTTAAGTTTGGGGGAGGCAGCCCTAGGCCTAGGAACATTCCTCTCTCCCTTTTAAACATAAGCATTCTTCTTCTCTTTAAAAAAAAAATGATGGACTAAAAAAAAAAAATGAAAAATAGAATAAAGAGGGGTGTCCCTTTTGAAGTTGCTGAGTAATCAGTGCCATGTGTGTAACCCACAAGTGGCATTGCATCAAAAGGCAACTAAAGGAGAGGTTGCACCAAAGAAAGAAAAAAGGAAAAATCAAGGAAGAAGAGTGTATGCCTATGAGTTATAGCTTTGTGCTTAGGTGTCCTATGTGAATGAACTTTGATCCTCAATTAGCTAAGCATAGGGTTGTAGCTTGTAGGTTTGTTTAGGGAGATGAATGTATGTCCAATGTAGTGATGCCAGAGTTTAGGTTGTTCTATGAATGTACTACTGTTACTGGTTTATACTAATACTGGCATGACTCTAAGGAATCATAGGTAGCTCGAAAGAAAAGCGTTAGAAGCATGTACTGAGTCTAGGGTAAAGCTAGGTAGAATTTGAAACCTTAGGGATAGTTGCACAATGAACTTAATGACAGAAGCAGATAGGTCAGTTGTAGGGAGTTAATAAAACAGTGGGGTTTTAAGGCGTGAGAAGTCAGAAGAAGAAAAATGAGAAGTTAGTTTTAAACTAAGAAATGTGTCACAGGACAGCATTGCCATAGATAGTGAATTTAGGGGAGTCAGCAAGTGGTTAGAGAGGTTAAACAGCGGCCCAAATAAGTCCTTATATTGCTCGAGGACGAGCAAAACCTTAAGTTTGGGGGTGTGTTACGTCTCCAAAAGTGACTATTTTAGGACTTATTAGCTATAGAAAGTGGCACATTCTTAAGTGTTTTTGGTAGGATTTAGCTCAAACTTGTGCTTATATATGAGAATTAGAAGAATGAAGCTAAATTAGGACTTATATGCAAAAGGAAAGAAAAAGAACCAAAAACGAAGTTAAAGGATTGAAAATTGCACATTGCGGAAGCATTGCGAAAACATTGCTAAAACCGCAATGTTTTAAGTGAAATCCGTAAGTTGTCTAACCGATTTCTGTTTTGTTCCGATCTTTCAGGGGCCCATTCTTTCTCCTGCTGCCACGTAGAGATACTGTTGGGTTTTATGTCCTAAAACTCGTAGTTTGTAAACTGAATGAATGTATATATTATATTTCAATAAAGTTGTTATTGAATTTTAGTGAATTGTGTTTGTATTAACCTATACCAATAACTAACACCCATGGCGATAGTGTGAGTACTTGAACTTCATGTGTGACATGAATGTGAATCAAGTTCAAGTAGACAGCCAAAATGGTCTATAGTATAGGGATAAGGCTGGGTACCTTATCCTGGGGACACTATTGGACGCGGCTCACTTTGTATAGTACAAAACGATGTGATTCGAATCGTTTCATGTAGAGACATGTGAGTGAGGGCGTCCTGTGCAATGAGTTTGCACAAGACCGAACCAAGAAATAAAATCGCTCTTTCTTTATAACACCGTTTACTGTAAAGACCGGTTTATTCATTTGATGACTTAGGTAACTCGATCTCAATCCTGAGCTTACTATGAACTCCTGTTTATTCAACCTTATCCTTTGATTTGTACGGGTGAGAGTGGCCAGATCGCCGACTCAATATGCCTACCATCTTGGGGATAAGATTGAATAAGTGGCTGGGGACATAGTTGTAGCAAGATTGGAATTCACTCCTACCCGCTTTAAGGGTTAGTAGAGAGGTTGTTCCCTTATGTGCTGACTCCAGGTCTTGAACATTGGGCCCATCCTCTCCTGATCAGGGAGGAATCTGATTTGATGGTTGGACCATAAATCAATTGTTCATTAGAGGTGTCAGTGATACTTAAGGAACAAGATATAATACAAGGGTTAAACGGTTTAAATGACCCGTTGTGATTATGAACGACCTGTGAAGGATCGACTTACTGATGATGGTTATATCAACAGGACACAATATATCTACAGTGAGGAGAGTGCAGCCCTTGGACTTTAGTGGAGTCTCCGGGGGTTAACGAATGTTGGTTAGTTCGGTTGAAAGAGTTTTGACCGAATAATCTCGTATCGTTGGAGCTCATGATCTGTAGGTCCTTACGGTTCTCCTGGCTAGCTCGGATAAAGCCGTGAAACAATATAAAAGAAAAGAAAAGAATTTGAATCGTTCAAATTCGGGTTTGTGGAAGAAGGATAGACATATTTAAATATGATTTAAATATGAGATTGATCTGAAAACATGAATTGGATTCATGTGCAAAAAGTCGGTTTTCGGAAAACCGGGTTTAATTATATTATTTAATTAATATTTGATATTGAATTAAATAATATTAATTAAATATATATATATTTTTATTAATTAAAAAGTTTAATTAATAAAATAATTATTATTATTTTTAATAATAATAATATATATATATATATAATAATATATATATATATATATATATATGTGTCTTACATGCAAGATGTAAGACACATGTATAATTTATATATACACAGGTATATATAAAATTGACAGATCAATTGGTTTAAAAAAAAAAAAAAAAAAAAAACAAAATCAATTATGAGTGCACTTTGGGGTACACGAATGTTATTGAAATTTGATTTCAATTTCAACTTCGTCTTCCTCTTCAGCTCTCTGTATTGAATTGTTTTCAGTGAGCTTCTTCCTCCTTTTCTTTTATAAAAGGAGTCCCACTACTCCGTTTCTCGGCCTGAGGATAGCGGGACTACCGTGGGTGGTCCACGAAGATTTCGTGAGAAGGCTCGGTGAGCTCGTGAGGAGCATCTGGCGGTGAAATTGGAGAATTACGAACGACAAGGGTATGTGTTCTAACTTCTCTTTTTCTTCGCTTTTGCATGTTTCCATTTGTTTAAATTGATGAAATTAGAGTGTCCATGATCCAAATCCGCTTCCGCTGCGTGCCATGGGCGCTCCATCAATTGGTATCAGAGCGTTTTTGGCCACTCAATTTCAATCAATTTAAATTATGGTGGGTTTTATTTAGAATTTGTTTCTGAATGGATTCTAAAGTGAATATCGATTTTGGCATAGTTTCTTTTGAATTTCATTATTTGTAATTGCCCGAGAATGTATGGGCTTTAATGCATGCTAAAGAGTCTGTATTTTTAGAGTCATTAGAGTCCATATAGGTTTCTTTGTGAAAGAAGTTTGAGTTTGAAACTCGCCGAAATGTTCGGTGTAAGTTCAAACTCATTCTGGGCAATACGAGGAGAAATTCGAAGAAATTTTGGCCGAAGCGTTCGGAGGAAGCAAGTTGGTCAAAGGCGGTGCGAAGAGTTCGAAGTCCGCTCAAGACGTGGCTTGTTGATCAAGCTTGTAATAAATTAGTTATTGCTTGTTAAATGCCAAAATCGATCCACTTTAGTATGTTTAATTAATTATGCATTGCGAATGTATGTTTTAATTAAATTCCATGTTTGTATGTGCATAACGTATGCCATATAGATTTAAAATCCCACCGTAGGAAGCATGCTTCATGCATTGAAAATATGTTATAAGTGTTATAATATATCGTATGCATATTAGGCAATTCATGATTTTGATATAAAAGTTATATTAATTCATGAATTAGTTGTTGTTAATTCAATAGAATAATTGATATAAGTGTTATATTAATTATGAAATTGAATGTACAACATAGGTTGTCCTAATTTTATGCACATGGTATATTATAAGTGTTATAATGTATAGGATGCATGTTTATTCATGAGTATTAATATAAGAGTTATATTAATTCATGAATTAGATGTTGTTTACTTAATAGAATAATTGATATAAGTGTTATATTAATTATGAAAATAATTGATATAAGTGTTATATTAATTATGAAATTAATCATCAAACATTAGATGCATTTTGTTTGTTATAAGTGTTATAATGTATAGGATGCATGCTTAATTCATGAGAATTGATATAAGTGTTATATTAATTTATGAATTAGGAGTTGTATATTTAAAAACATAATCGATATAATTGTTATATTAATTATGAAATTAAATATTCAACTTGTCGTGCCTTAGTGATGCATGTTTGAGAAGCATGTAGAAGTTTGTTGTAGTAAGTCTTAGTTTTGCAAAGCGTTGTAAAATTGGCATAGACTTTTAAAATCTATAACAAAGACAAAGGCATGCTCACTTAGGGTTGAATGTATCGTTCCATTTCATTAGATGAATAGGTCGATATCTTGTAAATGCTAAGGTTACAAGAAACTCACCCGGGGACATCCTGTTCGAGGTTGGAGGTATTTAAGCTGACGGTTTACGGAACACCTCCTACCTGGGGACCATCCGGTTCTTGAGTAAAGTTAACCCGGCTTTATGAGCATGCGTGAGTGGTGTGAGGTAATAAAATGTTTATCACCTAGACATCATAGGTAAAAGTTTGTTTTACCTAGACTTAGGCCTTATTGTCTTAGCCGGATAATGCCTGAGTAATTTTACCCATTCCGTCTTAAAATACTTAGTAGAGGTGTTGAGAAGGTATATATGATATGTCCCTCTCCTCCTACGTTCTCTGTCAAGTTCACACCGTGAGAATTATGCTCGGCCTCGTGATGTCAATAGGGCATCCCGATTCGGATGGTATTTGCATAATTCAATAGCAAGGTGAATGGAGAAAGTATTTTGGGAGAAGGAAGTATGTCAATACATCCTGCGGTCTCCTCCATTGGATTGAACCGTGAGATTCCTATGTTCCGCCTGCTAGGTGCCCACAAGTGGTACCGATCCATTCGGAGGGCCGTTTCATAGGAATCAGAACATCTCAATCACCATTTATGGATAAAGAAACATAGAGCCATTCCCAACTTTGACATTTCCATTCGGTTGCATCGTTGGGGCCGCCCTATGAATTCTAAAAAAGGAGGGTCACACTTACGAGATTTTCTAAGGAGTTAGTAAATCTTGACCAAACAGCGATAACTAAGATGCTATAGGAATATGAGATATTCTGGTATTAGCATTTAGTCAAGAATGTCTTGATTCAGTGAAGGAATGTTTGACTGCCCCTCGGTAGCAACCATTCTGACCCACTGAAGTATCGTTGCAGTTTAATAATGAGTTATGGGTACATTATTATTCTTTGCTAAATTCTTGATTGGTGTGTAAATTAGGTTAAAACTTTTTCACTAATATTTATTCATTCTCTTTTTCAGCATGTCTAGCTCTTTCATTCACTTACTAGCTTCCGATAAGTTAACCGGCGATAATTACGCGACCTGGAAATCGAACTTGAATACGATTCTCGTTCTAGATGATCTCAGGTTCGTCTTATCAGAGGATTGTCCTCCCCTTCCTAGCTCGGATGCGACTCGAACTGTTCGAGAAGCATATGATAGATGGACAAGGGCTAATGATAAAGCCCGAGTCTATATCTTAGCCAGCATATCTGATGTGTTAGCTAAGAAGCACGAGGATATGGTTTCTGCTAAAGAAATCATGTCTTCATTACAGGAGATGTTTGGACTTCCGTCCTCATCGGTCTGTCATGAAGCCCTCAAATTCGTTTACAACTCTCGCATGAAGGAGGGAACCTCTGTTAGGGAGCATGTCCTTAACATGATGGTCCACTTCAATGTGGCGGAAGTAAACGGAGCTATTATAAATGAGTCAAGTCAAGTAAGCTTTATCTTGGAATCTCTTCCGAAGAGTTTCCTTCAGTTCAGAACCAATTTGGTAATGAACAAGATAAAGTATAATTTGACTTCTCTCCTCAGCGAGCTACAGACCTATCAGTCCCTACACACTTCTAAAGGAAAAGAGAAGGAGGCAAACGTTGTCACTTCTAAGAAATTCCAAAAGGGGTCCTCTTCAGGGAGTAGGTCTGAACTTTCTTCTATTAAGAATAAGAGTATTCAAAAGAAGAAGAAAGATAAAAGGAAGGGAAAAGCACCTGCTACTGCTAAGAGCAAGAGTAAATCTACAGACAAAGGAAAATGTTTCCATTGTGGTGTAGATGGGCACTGGAAACGCAATTGTCCAAAGTATCTTGCAGAGAAAAAGGCTGAGAAAGAAAGACAAGGTAAATATGATTTACTTGTTGTTGAAACATATTTAGTAGAACATGATTGTCATACCTGGATACTTGATTCAGGAGCTACTAACCATGTTTGTTCTTCTTTTCAGAAAACTAGTTCTTGGCAGCCACTTTCTCGCGGTGAGATAACTCTCAGAGTTGGAACTGGAGAGGTTGTCTCAGCTGAAGCAGTGGGAGCTGTAAAGTTGTTGTATAGAGATAGTTTCATTTTACTAGAAAATGTACTCCTGGTTCCTACCTTCCAGAGGAATCTTGTATCTATATCTTGTTTGTTAGAACAGTTGTATAAAGTATCTTTTGTTCATAATGAAGCGTTCATTAGCAAAAGAGGTGTACGTATTTGTTCTGCGAAACTTGAAAACAACTTGTATGTGTTAAGACCAACCGAAGCCAAAGCTATTTTGAACACTGAAATGTTTAAAACAGCTGAGACTCAAACTAAAAGGCAGAAATTTTCTCCAAGTACTTATCTTTGGCACTTAAGACTAGGTCACATTAATCTCAATAGGATTGGGAGATTGGTTAAGAGTGGTCTGCTAAATCGTTTAGAGGACAACTCTTTACCGCCATGTGAGTCTTGTCTTGAGGGCAAAATGACCAAACGATCTTTTTCTGAAAAAGGTCATAGGTCCAAAGAACCTCTAGAAATCGTGCATTCGGATCTCTGCGGTCCTTTGAATGTCAAAGCACGAGGAGGGTATGAATATTTCATCAGTTTCATTGATGATTATTCTAGGTACGGTTATCTTTATCTAATGCATCATAAGTCCGAAGCTCTTGAAAAGTTCAAAGAGTATAAGGCAGAGGTTGAGAACACATTAGGTAAATCGATAAAAACATTCCGATCAGATCGAGGTGGAGAGTATATGGATTTAAGATTCCAGGACTATATGATAGAACATGGAATAGTATCTCAACTCTCAGCGCCAGGAACACCACAGCAGAATGGTGTGTCCGAGAGGAGAAATAGAACCCTGTTAGACATGGTTCGATCTATGATGAGTTATGCTCATTTGCCTAGTTCGTTTTGGGGATATGCAGTAGAGACTGCAGTATATATTTTGAACATGGTTCCCTCTAAGAGTGTTTCTGAAACACCTTATGAGTTATGGAGAGGGCGTAAAGGTAGTTTACGTCACTTCAGAATTTGGGGGTGTCCGACACATGTGCTAGTACCCAATCCAAAGAAGTTGGAACATCGTTCAAAATTGTGCCTATTTGTAGGTTACCCCAAGGAAACGAAAGGTGGTCTATTTTACGATCCTCATGAGAACAAGGTACTAGTATCGACTAATGCCACGTTCTTAGAGGAAGACCACATGAGAGATCATCAACCGTCGAGCAAAATTGTTTTGTCCGAATTTTCCAAGAAAGCTACAGACGGATCAACAAAGGTTGTTGATCAGGCTGGTCCTTCTCAAGAGTTGAGAAAGCCTCGACGCAGTGGGAGGGATGTAAGACATCCCGACCGCTACATCGGCTTGTCTGAAACTCAAGTCGTCATACCTGATGATGGCGTTGAGGATCCATTGACCTTTAAACAGGCAATGAATGACATAGACAAGGACCAGTGGCTTAAAGCCATGGATCTCGAAATGGAGTCTATGTACTTCAATTCGGTCTGGGATCTTGTAGACCAACCAGATAGTGAAAGACCTATCGGTTGCAAGTGGATCTACAAGAGAAAACGAGACCAAGCCGGTAAGGTGCAAACCTTTAAGGCTCGACTTGTGGCAAAAGGTTATTCCCAAAGAGAAGGGGTGGACTATGAAGAAACCTTTTCTCCTGTTGCCATGTTAAAGTCGATTAGAATACTCTTATCCATTGCTACATTTTATAATTATGAAATCTGGCAAATGGATGTCAAGACTGCCTTTCTGAATGGTAATCTTGAGGAGAGTATCTATATGGCTCAACCAGAGGGATTCATACTTCAGGGTCAAGAGCAAAAGGTTTGCAAGCTTAATCGATCCATTTATGGGTTGAAGCAAGCATCTAGATCCTGGAATATAAGATTTGATACGGCGATCAAATCTTATGGCTTTGAACAAAATATTGACGAACCTTGTGTTTACAAGAAAGTAGTCAATACTGTTGTAGCTTTCTTAGTCTTGTACGTAGACGATATACTACTCATTGGGAATGATGTAGGGTTCCTAACTGACGTTAAGAATTGGCTAGCGACCCAATTCCAAATGAAAGATTTGGGAGAGGCTCAGTTTGTTCTAGGGATTCAGATCATTAGGAATCGTAAGAACAAAGTGCTAGCGCTGTCTCAAGCATCTTATATTGACAAGGTGTTGTCAAGATATTCGATGCAGAATTCCAAGAAAGGTTCGCTGCCTTTTAGGCATGGAATTCACTTGTCTAAGGAACAGTCTCCTAAGACACCTCAAGAGGTTGAGGATATGAGACGAATTCCCAATGCATCTGCAGTTGGTAGTCTTATGTACGCTATGTTGTGTACAAGACCCGACATCTGCTATGCAGTAGGAATTGTCAGTAGGTTCCAGTCTAATCCAGGATATGATCACTGGACAGCCGTTAAACACGTCCTCAAGTATCTTAGGAGAACGAGAGACTATGTGCTTGTGTATGGCGCGAAGGATTTGATCCTTGCAGGATACACTGACTCTGATTTTCAGACTGATATAGATTCTAGGAAATCTACATCAGGATCAGTGTTCACTCTTAACGGAGGAGCAATAGTATGGAGGAGTATAAAGCAAGGTTGTATTGCTGACTCCACCATGGAAGCTGAGTATGTCGCAGCTTGTGAAGCAGCGAAGGAAGCTGTATGGCTTAGGAAGTTCTTGACAGATTTGGAAGTTGTTCCAAATATGAACTTGCCAATCACCCTTTATTGTGATAACAGTGGTGCAGTGGCAAATTCTAAAGAACCTAGAAGCCATAAGCGTGGAAAGCATATTGAGCGGAAGTATCATCTCATCAGGGAGATAGTGCAACGAGGAGATGTGATCGTCACACAGGTAGCCTCGGAGCACAACATTGCTGATCCGTTTACTAAGTCTTTCACGGCTAAAGTGTTTGAGAGACACCTACAAAGTATAGGGCTGCGAGTTGCTCAGTAGGACAGTGGGAGAAACTTTAGATATTTGATATTCTAGTTCTCTCGACCAACATGTACTCCACTGACGTTTTAGTCCAAGTGGGAGTTTGTTGGGTTTTATGTCCTAAAACTCGTAGTTTGTAAACTAAATGAATGTATATATTATATTTCAATAAAGTTGTTATTGAATTTTAGTGAATTGTGTTTGTATTAACCTATACCAATAACTAACACCCATGGCGATAGTGTGAGTACTTGAACTTCATGTGTGACATGAATGTGAATCAAGTTCAAGTAGACAGCCAAAATGGTCTATAGTATAGGGATAAGGCTGGGTACCTTATCCTGGGGACACTATTGGACGCGGCTCACTTTGTATAGTACAAAACGATGTGATTCGAATCGTTTCAAGTAGAGACATGTGAGTGAGGGCGTCTTGTGCAATGAGTTTGCACAAGACCGAACCAAGAAATAAAATCGCTCTTTCTTTATAACACCGTTTACTGTAAAGACCGGTTTATTCATTTGATGACTTAGGTAACTCGATCTCAATCCTGAGCTTACTATGAACTCCTGTTTATTCAACCTTATCCTTTGATTTGTACGGGTGAGAGTGGCCAGATCGCCGACTCAATATGCCTACCATCTTGGGGATAAGATTGAATAAGTGGCTGGGGACATAGTTGTAGCAAGATTGGAATTCACTCCTACCCGCTTTAAGGGTTAGTAGAGAGGTTGTTCCCTTAAGTGCTGACTCCAGGTCTTGAACATTGGGCCCATCCTCTCCTGATCAGGGAGGAATCTGATTTGATGGTTGGACCATAAATCAATTGTTCATTAGAGGTGTCAGTGGTACTTAAGGAACAAGATATAATACAAGGGTTAAACGGTTTAAATGACCCGTTGTGATTATGAACGACCTGTGAAGGATCGACTTACTGATGATGGTTATATCAACAGGACACAATATATCTACAGTGAGGAGAGTGCAGCCCTTGGACTTTAGTGGAGTCTCCGGGGGTTAACGAATGTTGGTTAGTTCGGTTGAAAGAGTTTTGACCGGATAATCTCGTATCGTTGGAGCTCATGATCTGTAGGTCCTTACGGTTCTCCTGGCTAGCTCGGATAAAGCCGTGAAACAATATAAAAGAAAAGAAAAGAATTTGAATCGTTCAAATTCGGGTTTGTGGAAGAAGGATAGACATATTTAAATATGATTTAAATATGAGATTGATCTGAAAACATGAATTGGATTCATGTGCAAAAAGTCGGTTTTCGGAAAACCGGGTTTAATTATATTATTTAATTAATATTTGATATTGAATTAAATAATATTAATTAAATATATATATATTTTTATTAATTAAGAAGTTTAATTAATAAAATAATTATTATTATTTTTAATAATAATAATATATATATATATAATAATATATATATATATATATATATATATATATATGTGTCTTACATGCAAGATGTAAGACACATGTATAATTTATATATACACAGGTATATATAAAATTGACAGATCAATTGGTTTAAAAAAAAAAAAAAAAAAAAAAACAAAATCAATTATGAGTGCACTTTGGGGTACACGAATGTTATTGAAATTTGATTTGAATTTCAACTTCGTCTTCCTCCTCAGCTCTCTGTATTGAATTGTTTTCAGTGAGCTTCTTCCTCCTTTTCTTTTATAAAAGGAGTCCCACTACTCCGTTTCTCGGCCTGAGGATAGCGGGACTACCGTGGGTGGTCCACGAAGATTTCGTGAGAAGGCTCGGTGAGCTCGTGAGGAGCATCTGGCGGTGAAATTGGAGAATTACGAACGACAAGGGTATGTGTTCTAACTTCTCTTTTTCTTCGCTTTTGCATGTTTCCATTTGTTTAAATTGATGAAATTAGAGTGTCCATGATCCAAATCCGCTTCCGCTGCGTGCCATGGGCGCTCCATCAATTGGTACGACGTTTAGAATGGATGGTTCTCCTTGGCCCAATCGTACCTACAGCACACTATAAAAGGAGGTCAAAAGGGAAGGTTGAAACACACTCGAGAGGCGTAGACTTCCAGTTCAACGCAGTCTTTTCCACTCTCTTTCTCTCTTCCGTCTGTTGGGTTGAAAGGTTCAGCTGTTGGAGTCGACAATCTGATAGGAAGGAGAGAAGATTTATCTTCTCTTCTGATTGGATTCATCCAAGCAAAGCTTGCCTTTTCCCCCCTTCAGCCGAAGCGTTCGCAACGAGAATATCACGCACGGCTTTACTGCTTTCTGCTTTAGCTTTCCATTTCCATTACTGTTTGTTGTTATATTCCTTTTAATTGCTACTCTATTCCATTTCGTTGCTTTCTGTTTTACTTTGGTTATTCAAAGCTGTCGTTTGTTTAGTTCCAACTTGAGTTAATCGAAGCAATATTTCATCACTTTGCAATCTCTTCACTTCTCTGTTACTGCCTTTAGCTTCTGTTTTGTCTCAATTATGTCACTACGCATGCCGTCTCCATCTAGTCTTTTTATTCTATGTGCATCCATGAGTAACTAAATCACATAAGGGCATGCTAAGGACAAATCTGTAGGAAGAAACACGTGAATCAAGCATGTAGGATAGCTCTCGAAATGCATTGAATGTATGTAAGCTTCATCCCACGGGCAATTTGGATTGGCCATCCATTTTGTCCAAAGAACTCCTAACCTCTGGAAGGAGTAAGAGTTCAGAGTCATACACTCATGCTAGCCTCTCAAGGTAGCCAGAAAACGACCTAGGAATAGGCGTTTTCCTAGTACAAATCACAACTTACTGTTTTAACAAGATGCTTAAGACCTTACTTGGACATGAGTAAACTAAAGAATCTAATGCATGAAATCGGAAGATACATGAGAATGAGTTAGTTTGATGCATGGTGAGTTAATCTACTGCTTGAGAATCGTAGGAAAAAGCCTATAGAGGAGTCGTTAGTAGCCCTTGTTTACACACTTTACACACATTTCGCTGTTAAGAACATTGCTAAATAATTGTTGTTTCCGCAATTCCCTTAGTTAAATTTTTGCCTTAAGCCATTTTTCTCTTCGTTTGTCCTTCTCTTCTCTTTACATTCAAGTTTATTATTTACTTACACTTGTTCATGCTTGCATCCTCTACTTATTCCTTAGTAATTAGGCACCTTAAAATCAAATCTACTCCCTTTAATCCACCCATTCTTACTTAACAACACACTTCACAAGTAACTAAGAATAAATCTCTGTGGGAAATCGAATGAAAAAATACTTATTACTTGCTACAAGATCATGTATGCTTGCATGTTCTGAGTGCTCTATCATTGCATATTTCTTTTAAACATTGAGCACGCAACATTTATGCATTTCTTGCTTGTTCTTCATAAAATCTAGCATGTGTAGCTAAATTAGGTTGACGCCCTAGTTCCTATGCATGATAGAGGGCTAAAGGTTGGGACGTATAATTGCCCATACCGCTAGGTAGCACGGGTCTAAGCCTGGCTATTTAGTTCGGCCCAAAGTGACAGTTGGTAATCTGAATTAATTAACGTTTTCATGTTAGGCTTAAGGCAAGAGAGAAACCGGGTTAGTCTTAGGATTAAGCCGTCGCAATGTTCCCGTTACTGGCACGTAATCGATTTAGGGGTCGCTACCTTGGATAGATTATTGGCCAAGTTTAATTAGAACTGCACGCATCTAATTAAATCCTTGGGTCATTTGAGTTAGAGATAACTAAATGAATTGTGTGCATGAATTAGCTAGCGAGTAAATTGTATCGATGATCCGAACATCCATAACGAGCAATTCCATTTCTCGAAGTTAAGCACAACCGTTTAATTTTTGCACGTTGTCATTTAATTTTCCGTTAGTTGCATATTAGGAGCTCCCTTCCCCCAAAACCAAATTACAATTCTTTAATTTGTGCATACTTTTTATTATTAGCAAATTAGACTTAGTTAAATTAGATTTCTTATTTCCCTGTGGATCGACCCCGTTACCACTAAGCTTCAGATAGCTCGGTGTACATCGGGTTTATAAATTGTATTTTGGCAAGCCTCGACAGCTTGAATTTGGAGCACCACATAAAGTGCTCTACCAAAATTGGCGCCGTTGCCGGGGAGCTAATTAATTTAGTTTAGTTAAGTTTAGTTTGTTGGTTTTAAAAATTTTCTTTATTTTTCTTTGTACAGTTTAATTCTTTTTTATTATTTTACGCGTTTTGTTTGAGTTTTTGGAGCGCAGTCATTCTTTGAAAATTCAAAAGAAGCGCCAAGATGGAGGTCGTGGGTAATCTTAAGCATCAAAGAACCATGAGGGAGCTTGCATCATCTGAGCTAGGCCGGAACACATCGAGTAGCATGTATCCGGTAGCTGCAGGTAATTTTGAACTTAAAACTGGTCTGGTTAACTTATTACCTTCTTTTTATGGTAATACAGATGAGAATCCAGTCAGACACCTCAAGGCATTCAAGATGGTGTGTTCGTCATTCAGGACCGACGGCATCATTGCAGATCAACTCCATCTCAAGGCCTTTCCTTTCACCTTGAAGGAGAAGGCGAGAGATTGGATGCATTACCTTCCGACTGGGTCCATCACTTCTTGGGAAGAGCTGCAGGGAGCGTTTTATGCGAAGTATTTTCCGCCTCCCAAGGTCGCCGCCCTCAGAAAGGAGATACTAAAAATTGAGCAAGGAGCTGAAGAGAGCGTTCTTGAGTGCTGGGAGAGGTTTGGTCGGTTATGCGAGGATTGCCCCAATCATCAAATAGCCGAACAGTCCCTCATTCAGGGTTTTTACTACGGTTTGCTTCCCCAAGGGCAGCAGATGATAGACGCCGCTAGTGGAGGCTCGCTCATGGATAAGACACCCGCTGAGGCTAGAGTTTTAATTTCTAACATAGCTATAAGCTTAGAGCGGAGTGAAGATGGAGACAAGGAGAAGGCTGGCCTGAAGAAGGATGTGGATGAGCTTAAGGCTCAGCTTTTTGAGGTAAGTAATACTGTTCTTGCCTTAAAGGATGATGTTCTGAAAGTCCAATCCTCTGTCTCAGGTAAATCTGTTGAGGACATGTTGTAAGCTATCCTTACGATCACCTCGTCCAAGCTCGATAACGTTGGCACTCAGATGCAAGGAATTAAGGAAGAAATGTCTCAGATGACTTGCAAGATCAACAGGATGGAAGAGAAAACTGAGAGTTTGAGTGCCGTCACTCTGAGAAGTGGGAAGCATCTTCCCACGAGTACCCCGCCGGTGGAAGTCGATCATGGCCACGTCGAGCCACAGGCAGAAAATCCCGAACCACTGTGGAGAATGTCTCTTGTATTGAGTATGTCGAGAATGAGAGTCTTACCTCGCGCTTGAGGGATGATTCTCATGTCTCCGTTAAAAAATCTGATTTAAATTTGTTGAATGCAAGTGCTGTTTTTTGTACTGATCAAAGAGATATTCACGTGCTTGAGGCACGAAGAGAAAAGAAAATTTTGAATGTTGTTTGCAGGTGCAGTGTGGAAGAGGACAAGACTGAAACGTCCCCCGCACTGTCAGAATATGGATGAGTCGTTGGAGAGAATTCAGTCGAGCAAACGACTTTAAAAATTATGCGCTTCTCGGAGGCACCCGAGCGTTGAACTGTCTTTTCTGTATTTCATTTCATTGCTGTTTTTTGTTGTTTTTAGTTTAATTTAGCCTAATGTAGCTTGTTGTTTTTTGTTAGGAATCGAGGAAGTTGAGGAAAATTTTGGGCTTCGATGATGAACGCGCCGCTTCCTTTCCCTCGCCAACTTCACAAAGAGTCAGGGAAGTGTAGTTTCTTTTTCCCTTTAACTTTGTGTATCTGACTAAGTGGCATTGAGGACAATGCCAACTTTTGAAGTTGGGGGTGGAGTTTGTGGATAAGCATGTGTAGTCGGTTGAGAAGTGCTAATTTTGAATTGAAGTGCTTGGGACTCGGTTTACTGTTTTCTAATTATGATAATCTAGGAAATGCATTTTGGAAATCTGAGCACGTACATAATCTAGTTTTTGCATGACGAGTTTTGCATTCATTAGGTTCATGTAAAAAATTTTAAAATTTTTTCTGTTGCTCCCTTGCATCGATCGAGCACTTAGCAACCTCATCTTAGATTCCGTAGGCTTAGTCAATCGCATGTAGCAATAATTCTTGTTGTCACCCCGAAAGGCACCCTTAGGTAGCTTGTTGCAAGAGAGTACGCGGTCGATTAATCGAGTTAGCTTACGCTAAGCCTAAAATAAAAAAAAATAGAAAAGCATGTTGGTTGGAAAAATCTCTCGAGGCGCTGCTCCTTCTTATTGGTGCACCTAAGAAGTGAGCGTTAGTCCTTAAAAACGTGAAGTTTATGCATGAATTTGACGTGTTAGGCAACTCGAGGTTGGAAAGAAAAAGAGAATAAAAAGTTGGGTTCAAAGAACCTTAACAAAGGGTACTATTGCGTGCTCAATGTTTAAAAGAAATATGCAATGATAGAGCACTCAGAACATGCAAGCATACATGATCTTGTAGCAAGTAATAAGTATTTTTTCATTCGATTTCCCACAGAGATTTATTCTTAGTTACTCGCGAAGTGTTTTGTTAAGTAAGAATGGGTGGATTAAATGGAGTAGATTTGATTCTAAGGTGCCTAATTACTAAGGAATAAGTAGAGGATGGAAACATACACAAATGCAAGTGGATAATAATCTTAAATGTAAAGAGACGAGAATAACAAACGAAGAGAAAAATGACTAAGGCAGAGTTTTAACTAAGAGAATTGCGGAAACAACAATTATATCGCAATGTTGCTAACAGCGAACTGTGTGTAAAGTGTGGAAACAAGGGCTACTAATGACTCCTCTATAGGCTTTTTCACACGATTCTCAAGCAGTAGATCAACTCACCATGCATCAAACTAACTCATTCTCATGTATCTTCCGATTTCATGCATTAGATCCGTTAGTTTACTCATGTCCAAGTAAGGTCTTAAGCATCTTTTTATAACAGCAAGTATTGGTTTGTACTAGGAAACCGCCTATTCCTAGGTCATTTTCTGGCTACCTTGAGAGGCTAGCATGAAGGTATGACTCTGAACTCTTACTCCTTCCAGAGGTTAGGAGTTCTTTGGACAAAATGGATGGCCAATTGAAATTGCCCGTGGGATGAAGCTTACATACATTCAATGCATTCGAGAGCTATCCTACATGCTTGATTCACGTGATTTAACCTATAGCCTTGTCATTAGCATGCCCTTATGTGATTTAGTTACTCATGGATGCAGATAGATTGGGGAGAATAGATGGAGACAACATACTAAGTAGAAGATTAAAGACAAAACAGAAGCTAAAAGCAGGGAACATACGAGATGAAGAACGTGCGGAGTACTGAAATTATGCTTGGATTAACTAGCGTTTGAACTAAACAAGTGATAGCTTTGAATAGCCAAAGTAAAACAGAAAGCAACGAAATGGAATAGAGTAGCTAACGAAAGGAAAATAACAACAAACAGGAAAGGAACAGAAAGCTAAAGCAGAAAACAGTAAATCCGAGCGTGTTCTTCTTGTTGCGAACGCCTCGGCTGAAGGAAGAAAGGAAGCCTTGCTTGGATGAATCCAATCAGAAGAGAAGATGAATCTTCTCTCCTTCCTATCAGATTGTCGATTCCAACAGTTGATCCTTTCAAGCCCACAGACGGAAGAGAGAAAAAGAGTGGAAAAACTGCGTTGAACTGAGAAGTCTACGCTGCTCGAGTGTGTTTCAACCTTCCATCTTGACCTCCTTTTATAGTGTTCTGCAGGTACGCTTGGGCCAAGGAGAACCATCCATTCTCAACGTCGCACTACTACGTGGCTGCAGGAGAAAGAATGAATCCCTGAAAGGTCGGAACAAAACAGAAAATAGTTAGACAACTTACGGATTTCACTTAAAACATTGCGGTTTTAGCAATGTTTCCGCAATGCTTCCGCAATGCACAATTTTCATTTCTTTAACTTCGTTTTTAATTCCTTTTCTTTCCTTTTTCATATAAGTCCTAATTTAGCTTCATTCTTCTAATTCTTATATATAAGCACGAGTTTAAGCTAAATCCTACCAAAAACACCTAAGAGTGCACATCTTTCTATAGCAAACAAGTCCTAAATTAGTCACTTTTGGAGACGTAACACACCCCCAAACTTAAGGTTTTGCTCGTCCTCGAGCAATCTACGGAGCAATCTACGGACTTACTTAGGCTGCTGTTTTACTTCTCTAACCACTTGCTGACTCCCCTAAGTTCCTATCTATGGTAATGCTGTCCTGTGACACACTTCTAAGTTTACAACTAACTTCTCATTTTGCTTCTTCTGACTTCGCACACCTAATGATCCTACTGTTTCATTAACTCCCCACGACTGATCTATTTGCTTCTGTCATATAGTGCAACTATCCCTAAGGTTTCAAGTTCTACCTAGCTTTACCCCAGACTCAGTACATGCTTCTAATTTTTTACTTTTGAGCTACCTAGGATTCCTTAGAGTCATGCCAGTCTTAGTATAAACCAGTGACAGTAGTACATTTAGAGAACAACCTAAACCCTGGCATCACTACATTGGACATACATTCATCTCCCTAAACAACCCTACAAGCTACAACTTTGTGCTTTAGCTAATTGAGGATCAGAGTTCTTTTTATTCAGGACACCCAAGCCACAAAGTTGTGATGGAGCGCTCATGGCACGCAGCGGAAGCGATTTGGATCATAGACACTCTAATTTCATCAATTTAAACAAAACGGAAACATGCAAAAGCAATGAAAAAGAGAAATTAGAACACATACCCTTGTCGTTCGAATTTCTTCAATTTCACCGCCAGAAGCTCCTCACGAGCTCACCGAGCCTTCTCACGAAACCTTCGTGGACCACCCACGGTAGTCCCGCTATCCTCGGGCCGAGAAACGGAGTGGTGGGACTCCTTTTACAAAAGAAAAGAGGGAAGAAACTTCACTGAAGAAAAACGATTTTTCAATCAGAGAAGAAGAAAACGTAGAGATAGAGAGAGATAATCTCAATTGAATTCTCAATTCAATTGTGAGACCCAAAGTGCACTAAGCACTTTTAATTCTATTTCCTTTTTTTTTTTTTTTTTTTAATTCAATTGATCTGTCAATATATATATACCTGTGTATATATAAAACATACATGTGTCTTACATCTTGCATGTAAGACACATGTATATATATATACATATATATATTTATATATATATATATTTTTATATATATATATATATATATTTTATATTATTATTATTAAAAATAATAATTTATTATTAAAAATAATAATAATTATTTTATTAATTAAACTTTTTAATTAATAAAAAATATATATATATAAATTAATTAATATTATTTAATTCAATATCAAATATTAATTAAATAATATAATTAATCCCGGTTTTCCGAAAACCGACCGACTTTTTGCACATGAATCCTATTCATGTTTTCAGACCAATCTCATATTTAAATCATATTTAAATATGTCCATATTTAAATCATATGTAAATATGTCTATCCTTCTTCCACAAACCCGAATTTGAACGATTCAAATTCTTTTCTTTTCTTTTATATTGTTTCACGGCTTTATCCGAGCTAGCCAGGAGAACCGTAAGGACCTACAGATCATGAGCTCCAACGATACGAGATTATCCGGTCAAAACTCTTTCAACCGAACTAACCAACATTCGTTAACCCCCGGAGACTCCACTAAAGTCCAAGGGCTGCACTCTCCTCACTGTAGATATATTGTGTCCTGTTGATCTAACTATCATCAGTAAGTCGATCCTTCACAGGTCGTTCATAATCACAACGATTCATTTATACCGTTTAACCCTTGTATTATATCTTGTTCCTTAAGTACCACTGACACCTCTAATGAACAATTGATTTGTGGTCCAACCATCAAATCAGATTCCTCCCTGATCAGGAGAGGATGGGCCCACTGTTCAAGACCTGGAGTCAGCACTTAAGGGAACAACCTCTCTACTAACCCTTAAAGCGGGTAGGAGTGAATTCCATCTCGCACAACTACGTCCCCAGCCACTTATTCGATCTTATCCCCAATATGGTAGGCTTATTGAGTCGGCGATCTGGCCACTCTCACCCGTACAAGTCAAAGGATAAGGTCAAATAAACAGGAGTCCATAGTAAGTTCAGGATTAAGATCGAGTTACCTAAGTCATCATATGAATAAACCCGTCTTTACAGTAAACGGTGTTATAAAGAAAGAGCGATTTTATTTCTTGGGTCGGTCTTGTGCAAACTCATTGCACAGGACGCCCTCACTCACATGTCTCTACATGAAACGATTCGAATCACATCGTTTTGTACTATACAAAGTGAGCCGCGTCCAATAGTGTCCCCTGGATAAGGTACCCAGCCTTATCCCTATACTATAGACCATTTTGGCTGTCTACTTGAACTTGATTCACATTCATGTCACACATGAAGTTCAAGTACTCATACTATCGCCATGGGTGTTAGTTATTGGTATAGGTTAATACAAACACAATTAACTAAAATTCAATAACAACTTTATTGAAATATAATATTTACATTCAAACAGTTTACAAACTACGAGTTTTAGGACATAAAACCCAACAAGTTGCAACTCCTAGGTATACATTCTTCTTCCCTAGTTTTCCTTTTTTCTTTCTTACTTTGGTGGAGCCTCTCCTTTGGTTGCCTTTTGATGCAATGCCACTTGTGGGTTACACACTTGGCACTGATTACTCAGCAACTTTAAGAGAGAGACACCCCTCTTTATTCTATTTTCATTTTTTTTTTTCAGTTCATCATTTTTTCAAAAGGAGAAGAAGAATGCTTATGCTTAAAAGGAGAGAGGAATGTTCCTAGGCCTAGGGTGACCTCCCCCAAACTTAAACTTCTCATTGTCCCCAATGAGAGTCTGAGGTGGCACACCCCCAAACTTACCTAGAAGCATCTAGTCTAGGGCAAAACAAAGAGAATCTAAAAGTCCTAGGGATAGACAGAACATTCTTAAAGCAAATAACTCAGCAGCAGAAATTTGTAAAAACAGTAAGGGAAGGACTTAAAGCTACGCATGCTGAGCAATTTAAGAGACTAATTTAAACTATCAAAGGTGCCTTAAGACACTCATCCAGCATGCGTATAGATAGGCTATATAAGGTAGTCAAGAAAGCAGCAAAAGAACAAGATTGAAATAGAACCAGCCTAGCTAATCAGTCAGTCAAAAGCATGCGATAACTAACAAAAATTGCGGATTCCGCAATAATTTCGCAATGAATATACAGGGCAGATATATCAGTAAGCAGCCCCTTTTGCATGCTATTTCCAGTCATCTCAGCTATACAAAAAAGGAAACTAAAACAACCTACCTATTCAGATACCATCTATCTATCCTAAACAATCCTAAACAACCAAAATAAAGAACTAAAGACAGATCAAATATTGATTCAAAATAACAGAATTCACACAGTTTAACGAAAAGCAGTTAGATGATTTTTTTTTATAGGGAACAGAAGTACTCCCTTGAGTGCCCTTCAGACTAGCACTCAGACGTCCTCATCATCATCCCTCCGTGCTCTTGGAGGTGCCCATGGCGTCAGCAGGTCAGTGGGGAACTCAGGAAAGATGCAGCCCAACTGATCAGCAATGTCCTTATCCCTCGCTTGAGCATACTCAGCCCATTGCGCCATCTTCTTCTGAAGGTCCATCAGGCAGGCCATAGAGAGGGATTGAGCAGCAGCCAGGCCGTCTAGCTCAAATTCCATATTCCCCCTTCTTCGCATTCGCAGGCCTGTAGGCAGCTCCAGATGCCCCGTGTAGGCCAGCTGCCTCTCCATTCTCTCAATTGGCACCCCTGCACGTAAACATAGTTTGGTGATGGTGTTTGGAAAGAAAAGAGGACCCTTACCTTTCTTGGCACAGTCTGTTATGGAGGCTGCTATAACCTCCCCAACATTGATAGTGAGGCCCCTCATGATCGCATATACCAGCAGCGATCTCCCCTGATTAATGGTGGTCTCGTGGGTCACTGGGGACAGACACCTGCGCACGAAGGAGAACCACACAGCTGCCTTTGCCGTAAGGGTCGCACTCATCAGAGTGTGCTTCCCATTGCGCGAGATCGTCCAAGCTGCATCAGGTTGGCCGATGATACGCAGTGCTTCCTCCAGGACAGCCTCAGTGGGAGCGTCAATGATCCGCGCATAGTCAGTATGTTTTTGCCCCTTGAGGCCATAGGCTTCATTGATAGCCTTGGCTGAGAAGTCCACCTCGATTCCCCTTACCATGGACAGACCATCCTCGGGGTGTGTCAGATTGGCATAGAAGTTGTACACCATGCTGGAGTAGGCAGGGATGGGCGGTCTGCACAGCTCTTCCCAGCCGTGCTTGGTGATCCCTGCGCGCAAGAATTGCGGCAAGTCTGCCAATGCGTCAAGAAACCCCTTCTCATGGAGTAGGTCTCTTTTCCTCAGTTCAGTGCCCCTTGACTCTGCATCAGAAGACACATACCTCACAGCTTGAGGTTCATCTTCGGGGTACAATTTGGCTTTCCCCTTATCCCGTGCCTTGGCCGACTCAGCAGCCTCGACCTTCAGCCTCTTCAATGAAGGCTCACCACTGACCTTCCTCTTCTTGGATTTCTTTGAAGCTTTTGGCCGTTTGGCCTTGACAACCTTGGGCACCTTCTTCCTTAGCCGTGCCCTGGTGGTGATCTGCTGGAGGCAGTCCCCTAACGTCTCATCCATCGAATCTCCCCCCTTTGCTGGGCTATCGGGGCTGACTTCCCTCAAAGGAGAGAAGACCTCATCTTCTTCAGCCGTTTCTTCGCATGGCGTCGATTCTTGATGTTCTTCACTTGGAACTTCAAGCTCGGGCGTTGGCGATGATGGTGATGCCTCAGAGCTCTGTGGAGGTGGAGATAGCTCAGGGCTTTGTGGAGATGGAGATGGCTCGGGGCTTTGTCTGGCCGTCTCGTAGGATGGACGACCACTCCCTTGACTCTCCACAGTGGGAGTCTTTTCCTTGATCGGTGCGTCCCCGATTTCCATCGTCCATTTTCTTTTCTTGGGCGTGCCCACTGGTTCAGATGGCCCAACAGGAATTTTCGTCACCACCTTCCACTTCTTCTTGCGGACAGGGAGCTTAGAAGGTCGTTCAGGTCGCGCAGCTTCGGCATCTGCTAAGGCAAGGAGTGCCTCTCTCACAGCTGCCTCTGCGTCAGTGGCCTTCTTCTTGGAAGCAGATCTCTCAGCCCGTGTAAGCACCATTGTGGAATCGAAGAGATCTGAGAATAGGAATTGCAGAGGAAGAAGAAGATAGATTTCTTGAAGTCCAACGAATGAGGGAAGCGTACGGTCCACAGCTGTTCTAACGGCTATTTGTAATGATGTGAATCCCAACGGCTATTTCTGTTGCGGTTTCAGCAAATCCACCGCAATTAAATGGCCGTTGGAGATTTTTCTTGATTTAAATCCCAAGATTCTCATCACTCAATCTTTGACTCGGCCCGATTTCTTCCCCGATTCTTTATCCTTGATTCATCTCCTTGATTTCCTCTATTGATCCCCTATTAAAACAAATAAAATTAACATCAAATTCGTAATAAAAATCACACATAAACATACAAAAATAACAACCGAAAAAACAGCAAAAATAAACTAAGGCATGGCCTCGCATGGACGAGCACAGTAATCACTCGTCTTCTCTCGGTTTTATTTTCAAGTTTCAGCTAAGAGGAAGGCCGAGAGAGTCTTCACATCTCCTTCCTCATAATAATGCTTCAATCGTGCACCATTAACCATGAACGGTTGCCCGTGCTGCAGGTTCCTAATCTCAATTGCACCATGAACAAACACGTTAGTTATAACAAAAGGACGTGACCATCTGGACTTAAGTTTGCCTGGAAATAATCTCAACCTTGAGTTGAATAACAAGACATGCTGGCCTTTCTTAAAGTCCTTGATCCTAAGTCTACTGTCATGCCAAATTTTAGTCTTTTCCTTATACATTTTAGCATTTTCATAGGACATATGTCTCAGCTCATCAAGCTCATGTAATTGCAGAGACCGCAATGTTCCCGCATCGGTCACGCAATAATTCAGCTCTTTCAAGGCCCAAAATGCTTTGATTTCCAATTCGAATGGTAAGTGACATGCTTTGCCATACACAAGTCTATAAGGAGACATACCTAGGGGTGTCTTATATGCAGTCCTATATGCCCAAAGTGCATCCTCGAGTTTAAACGACCAATCCTTTCTATTGGGTTTGACCACTTTTTCGAGTATGTTTTTAATCTCCCTATTTGATATTTCAGCTTGTCCATTCGAATGTGGATGATAAGGGGTGGCTACTCTATGTCTAACATTGTACTTAGCCAACACTTTTTCCATAGCTTTATTAATAAAATGGGTCCCTTCATCACTAATTATCGCACGAGGTGTACCAAACCTAGTAAAGATATGTTTATTAAGGAACTTAATGACTGTCTTGGCATCATTGGTTGGACATGCTATGGCTTCTACCCATTTAGATACATAGTCCACAGCTACAAGTATATAAAGGTTACCTGCTGATGGGGGAAATGGTCCCATGAAGTCAATGCCCCACACATCAAAGAGCTCCAACTCTAAGATGTAAGTGAGAGGCATCTCATCCTTCCGACTGAGGTTACCTGTTCTCTGGCATTCATTGCAGCTATGTGCATGGTCGTGGGCATCTTTGAAGATCGTGGGCCAATAGTAGCCACTCTGGAACACCTTTGCAGCTGTTCTTTGGCCACCAAAGTGTCCACCATAAGGAGATGTATGGCAGTGCTGCAGCACAGACTTCGCTTCAGTAGCTGATACACACTTCCTTAGCAAACCATCTGCACATGTCTTGTAGAGTGTAGGATCGTCCCATATGAACTTCCTAGCTTCATGTAGGAACCTCTTCTTTTCTTGCCCCCCCTTGAAAGTTGGTAGTACCTGCGAGACAAGGAAGTTAGCAATATCAGCAAACCAAGGTTCCTCATCGTTATCACGATGTGCTAATACAAAGACATGCTCATCGATAAAGGCATCAGAAATTGCGGTTTCCGCAATTTCATCGCAATTATGCTGCAATCGAGAAAGATGATCCGCAACTACATTCTCGCATCCTTTCTTATCTCTAATGTCTAGATCAAACTCTTGCAGCAACAATACCCATCTAATTAACCTAGGCTTAGCATCAGCCTTCCTCATAAGGTATTTTAGTGCAGAATGATCACTGTACACGATTGTCCTAGTGCCTACAATGTAATTCCTAAACTTCTCGCAGGCAAACACTACAGCTAGCATTTCCTTTTCCGTGGTTGTGTAATTACATTGTGCCTCATTCAGTGTCTTACTAGCATTGTATACAGGGTGTGTTAGTTTGTCAATCTTTTGTCCTAGCATAACCCCTACTGCATAGTCACTTGCATCACATAACATCTCAAATGGAAGGTCCCAATTTGGTCCTACTATAATAGGTGTTTTGACTAATGCTTCCTTAAGGGTTGTCCAGGCTAGTAAACATTCTTTTGAGAAGATGAATGGCTTATTCAGCTCTAGAAGCTCACACAAAGGTTTGGAGATCTTCGAAAAGTTCTTAATGAACCTTCTATAGAAACCTGCGTGTCCTAAGAAACTTCTAATAGCTTTCACATTCTGAGGTTCCACTAACTTCTCTATTATTTCAATCTTGGCCCTATCGACCTCTACTCCTGCTCTAGACACTCTATGACCTAGGACTATCCCTTCTTCCACCATGAAGTGGCACTTCTCCCAATTAAGGACTAGGTTGGTCTCCTCACACCTAGCTAGGACTTGTCCTAAGTTTTCTAAGCAATTTGTAAATGAATCACCAAAGACTGAGAAGTCATCCATAAATATCTCTATCATGGATTCATCTAAGTCAGAGAAGATGGCCAACATGCACCTTTGGAACGTTGATGGTGCATTGCATAGGCCAAAAGGCATTCTGCGAAAAGCAAATGTTCCAAAGGGACATGTGAATGTTGTTTTCTCCTGGTCCACAGGGTCTATGGTGATTTGGTTATATCCAGAATAACCATCTAGAAAGCAGTAATAAGCTCTACCAGCTATCCTATCTAACATCTGGTCGATAAATGGTAAAGGGAAGTGATCTTTTTTTGTTTCTTTATTCAATTTCCTATAGTCCATCAGACTCTCCATCCTGTAATAGTTCTAGTTGGAATCAGTTCATTGCTCTCATTTACTACTACAGTCATCCCCCCCTTCTTTGGTACACATTGTATTGGACTCACCCACTGACTACTAGCTATAGGGAAGATTACACCTGCGTCTAACCATTTTATGATCTCTTTTTTAACTACCTCCTTCATAGAGGGGTTCAACCTACGTTGGTGATCTACTCGGGGTGTATGTTCTTCTTCCAATATTATCTTATGCATGCAGTAGGAAGGGCTAATACCTCTAATGTCAGCAATCGTCCATGCAATAGCCTTTTTATGTTGCTTAAGTAATAATATCAACTCAATTTCATGCTTTGCACTTAATTTGGACGAAATAATAACATGCAGAGTATCATTACTTCCTAGATATGCATACTTAAGGTGTTCAGGCAGTGGTTTTAATTCTAAGATGGGTGGATGCTCAATGGATGGTTTCAATGGATTCATGGATCTTTCAGTCAAATCAGTAGTCATACAAACATGTTGAGGGTTATTCACAGGTATGTCCATTATATCTGCTATGTTTAAATCAGTTACATCTAATTGTACATAATCATTGGCATGCTTAATCAATAATTCATGCTCAAGTTGTTCTTCCATCAGTGAATCTACTATATCCATACTTGCACAAGATTCAGAGTCAGAAGGATACCTTAGGGCTTTAAAAACACTAAACTTAACCTCCTGATCATGAACCCTCATGGTGAGCTCACCTTTCTGGACATCAATCAAGGCCCTACCTGTGGCTAGAAACGGTCTGCCTAATAGGATGGGGACCTCTTTGTCTGCTTCATAATCCAGGATGATGAAGTCTGCAAGAAAAATAAACTTGTCAACCTTTACAAGAATATCCTCTATCTTACCCTCAGGGTAGGCTATGGATCTGTCTGCCAATTGCAAGGTGACAGTGGTAGGACGTGCTTCTCCTATTCCCAGCTGGCGGAATAGTGATAGAGGCATGAGGTTTATGCTGGCTCCCAGGTCACAAAGAGCTCTGCCCACGTGCTTGCCTCCCAACTCCACTGGTAAGGTGAAGGAACCAGGATCCTTCTCCTTCTTTGGTAGCTTGTTTTGGAGTATAGCACTGCACTCCTCAGTGAGATTCACTGTTTCAAATTCACCAATAATTTTCTTGTTAGTGATTATATCCTTCAAAAACTTAACATAAGAAGGCATGGATTGCAAAACCTCTACAAAAGGAATATTAACATGCACTTCTTTAAGAATTTCTAAAAATTTGTTAAAGTGCACTTCCTGTTCTTGTTTTTTCTTTAGCCTTCGAGGGAATGGAGGTGGTGGCACATATGCAGGCACTTCAGGTCGCCTCAGGATAGGTGGATGCCTTGGAATTTCTTCTAGTTTCTCTATGATTGGTTCCAGCCTCGCCCTTGATGTGCTTGTTGGTGGTTGACCTTGGTTTGGCAGAGAATCCAGTGGAGCACTAGACTCTTCATTCTCTACTCTCTTTGGTGTTTCTCTAGTGTTGCTCACCAATTGTCTCCCACTTCGAAGTTCAATTGCTTGAACTTGCTCTTTCCCATCCCTTCTTGGCACCTCAGTATCAGCAGGCAGTCTACCTTGGGGCCTACTTTTGAGTTCATTGGCTAGTTGCCCTATTTGGTTCTCTTGGCTCCTAAGGGTAGCTTGCTGACTTTGTAGAGTGGCATCATTCTTGGCAATGTACTCCTTAAGTAAATTTTCTACAGAAGACCCTATTGGTTGGTTATATGGTTTTTGATACATGGATTGGTTATTTTGGGGAGTGAAACCAGGTGTTCCACTCGATCTTGGTTGGTTGGGAGCTTGGTTAGTATTTTGTTGGTCACCCCATGAAAGATTTGGGTGGTTCCTCCAACCAGGATTGTAAGTGTTAGAATAGGGGTTATTCCTAGGCTGCTGTTGGCTTCCAACATAGCAGACTGAGGTTGGATTCCCAGGGCAGTATTCATACAGGTGCCCTTCCCCACAGAATCCACAGATCAGTGTCTCACCTTGACTTGTTTGTGCCCCCATGGAGATGGTTGCTGCGGTGTTGACACTGGATTGGAGATTGGTTTGAGCCATTTGTTTGACTAGGTTGGTCAGGGCGTTTATTTGGCTACTCATGGCACTGAGTGCATCCTTGTCTTGAGCTCTACTTGGCTCTGCTGGATCATCTGACCACCTACAGTGAGAGGCTGAGATCTTTTCCAAGATCTCATAGGCTTCATTATAGCTTTTAGACAGCATGGAACCACCAGCTGACGAATTCAACACTTGCCTAGTGCTGGGGTTGCATCCTTTGAAAAAGACTTCTATTTGGATACACCATGGGATGCCATGGTGTGGACATTTAAGCAGAAGGTCCTTGAACCTTGTCCAAGCTTCGTGAAGAGACTCATTTTCAGCTTGTTTGAATTTAATAATGTCATCCACGAAAGTTTGAATTCCTATCAGGTGGGAAATATTTGACTAGGAATTTCTCAGCCAGATCTGTCCAATTGACAACTGATCCGGAAGGTAATGAGTTTAACCACGTTTTGGCTTTGTCCCTTAAGGAATAAGGGAAGAGGTAAAGCCTCAAAGCTTCTTGGGAAACTCCAGGGATACGAAAGGTATCACTAACTCCTAGGAAGTTTCTAAGATGGTTGTGGGGGTCCTCATTTTCCACTCCAAAGAATTGTCCCACAGTGGACAACATTTGGAACATTACTGGCTTTAACTCGAATGAGTTGGCAGTAATTTCAGGGCGGATTATGCTTGGGTTTAGCTCCCCAGGCATAGGTACTAGGTAAGAGAGGATGGCACTATCCTTATCATTCGCTATTTCGATGGGGTTGCGAGTGGTAGGTACCGGATTTGGGTCTAGTCTTTCCATTTCTTCTTGATAGAATTGCGGAGACTCCGCGGTTTAAGCAATTATTTGAGGTATAGAGGGTTGTTTAAAGAGACGTTTCTTAGCTTTGTTTCTGGCCCTAAGTAATCTTTCAGGCTCAGGATTGAACTCTAGATCGCTACTTGAATGCTCATTCATAAACTAACCCAATGGTACCTGCAAAAGAAATGAGAAAAGATTAGCTCCAATAGATACTAAACTTTGTGTTTCTAACTTAACAAACTTCGTTTTCACTAAACTAAATCCCCAGCAGCGGCGCCAAAAACTTGTTGCATGCTCAATGTTTAAAAGAAATATGCAATGATAGAGCACTCAGAACATGCAAGCATACATGATCTTGTAGCAAGTAATAAGTATTTTTTTCATTCGATTTCCCACAGAGATTTATTCTTAGTTACTCGCGAAGTGTTTTGTTAAGTAAGAATGGGTGGATTAAATGGAGTAGATTTGATTCTAAGGTGCCTAATTACTAAGGAATAAGTAGAGGATGGAAACATACACAAATGCAAGTGGATAATAACCTTAAATGTAAAGAGACGAGAATAACAAACGAAGAGAAAAATGACTAAGGCAGAATTTTAACTAAGAGAATTGCGGAAACAACAATTATATCGCAATGTTGCTAACAGCGAACTGTGTGTAAAGTGTGGAAACAAGGGCTACTAATGACTCCTCTATAGGCTTTTTCACACGATTCTCAAGCAGTAGATCAACTCAGCATGCATCAAACTAACTCATTCTCATGTATCTTCCGATTTCATGCATTAGATCCTTTAGTTTACTCATGTCCAAGTAAGGTCTTAAGCATCTTTTTATAACAGCAAGTATTGGTTTGTACTAGGAAACCGCCTATTCCTAGGTCCTTTTCTGGCTACCTTGAGAGGCTAGCATGAAGGTATGACTATGAACTCTTACTCCTTCCAGAGGTTAGGAGTTCTTTGGACAAAATGGATGGCCAATCGAAATTGCCCGTGGGATGAAGCTTACATACATTCAATGCATTCGAGAGCTATCCTACATGTTTGATTCACGTGATTTAACCTATAGCCTTGTCATTAGCATGCCCTTATGTGATTTAGTTACTCATGGATGCAGATAGATTGGGGAGAATAGATGGAGACAACATACTAAGTAGAAGATTAAAGACAAAACAGAAGCTAAAAGCAGGGAACATACGAGATGAAGAACGTGCGGAGTACTGAAATTATGCTTGGATTAACTAGCGTTTGAACTAAACAAGTGATAGCTTTGAATAGCCAAAGTAAAACATAAAGCAACGAAATGGAATAGAGTAGCTAACGAAAGGAAAATAACAACAAACAACAAAGGAACAGAAAGCTAAAACAGAAAACAGTAAATCCGAGCGTGTTCTTCTTGTTGCGAACGCCTCGGCTGAAGGAAGAAAGGAAGCCTTGCTTGGATGAATCCAATCAGAAGAGAAGATGAATCTTCTCTCCTTCCTATCAGATTGTCGATTCCAACAGCTAATCCTTTCAAGCCCACAGACGGAAGAGAGAAAAAGAGTGGAAAAACTGCGTTGAACTGAGAAGTCTACGCTGCTCGAGTGTGTTTCAACCTTCCATCTTGACCTCCTTTTATAGTGTTCTGCAGGTACGCTTGGGTCAAGGAGAACCATCCATTCTCAACGTCGCACTACTACGTGGCTGCAGGAGAAAGAATGAATCCTTGAAAGGTCGGAACAAAACAGAAAATAGTTAGACAACTTACGGATTTCACTTAAAACATTGCGGTTTTAGCAAAGTTTCCGCAATGCTTCCGCAATGCACAATCTCCATTCCTTTAACTTCGTTTTTAATTCCTTTTCTTTCCTTTTGCATATAAGTCCTAATTTAGCTTCATTCTTCTAATTCTTA
Organism: Herpetospermum pedunculosum; assembly: GCA_028017165.1. Lineage (NCBI taxonomy): Eukaryota > Viridiplantae > Streptophyta > Magnoliopsida > Cucurbitales > Cucurbitaceae > Herpetospermum > Herpetospermum pedunculosum. The sequence goes on from CM051522.1 coordinate 39,530,582, forward strand.
TATATAAGCACGAGTTTAAGCTAAATCCTACCAAAAACACCTAAGAGTGCACATCTTTCTATAGCAAACAAGTCCTAAATTAGTCAGTTTTGGAGACGTAACAGGTACAAAGTACTCGTGAAAAGAAAAAGAATGAGAAAATATTTAGGTCTCTTAGTTTGCTATTCTCTCTCGTGTAAGTCAAGTGTAGACTGTTCTTAAACGCTAGAAGTAGGGGGAAAACGGGAGGATGTGTTGCATGTGATTTTCCGGGCTTATGTGGGTTTAGGATAGGTTGTCTAGCACACACACACGTTAGGGAGCGATAGTTAATTTTTGATATGTTCGTAGTAAATGCATGCACGGATTGCTTCCATGATTATGTTGTGTTTGAATTTGTAAACAGCATGGAGATTTGAGTTAGTAGCATGTAAGCATGTCCTTAGAGGCAATTTGTTTTTTAGCCTTGCTCTAGGACTAGCAAGATTCAAGTTGGGGGTGTTTGATAACTCCATTTTGGAGCTATTATTCATTCCCTAATTCAAGCTAAATTTCGCATTTAATTGGTTAATTTATCTCGTTTATAGGAGAATTGCGGAGAAGAGTTCATGCGTCCATTGGACTCGTTTCGGAGCTAAGAACGACGTTTTAACGTCTTGGGAGTGCATCGGGAAAAGGGCAAGTTGATCCAAGAAGAACCGTACCAAAATTGCCTAGGAGAGGCAATTTTCCAGCCCAAACCCGAGAGCAAGCGTCGAGCAGACAGCGTCGAGAAGCTTGCTCAACGCTGCCGAGCGTCGAGACCCTGCCGTTGCGTCGAGACACTCCGAGGGAGGCGCGCGCAAGAAATCATCGGGCCAGCGTCGAGACGCTCGCCTACCGTCTCGACGCCATCGCGAGGCGCGCGCGGATTAATTAGGTCGCAGCGTTGCGACGCTGTCTCAGCGTCTCGACGCTCCGACGGATTTAAATGGACTGAAGACGATTTTTGCGAAAAACGGGGGACGATTTTTCCAAACTTCATCTTCTTCCTCTCGGTTTTTCCTCTTCTTTTAGCTTAGCTTCGCCATTTGTGGCTTAGTTAGGAGCTTTTACTTGTAATAGGGATAGAGATGCCATCCATGGCCTCTCTTGGAGCGTTTGTGACGATTCGCCCCATGGTTGGCTAAGGTATTGTGAACGGTTTGGGGTAATTTAAGGGATTTCTTGTTAGACTTTTATACTTTGATAATTCATGCTTTAAATTCCAACTTGGTTTTTGATTTGTATGCATTTATTGTTCTTACTTCATACCATGCATGTGTTAGATTTCGCCGACGGACAATCGAGTTTTCTAGCATATGTTAGAGTTAAAGAGTAGCGATGTCGTGCCTCTCACTATTCGACTAGTAACACAGAATAATAAAATTAAATCGGAGTATCGATGTATGCATGCTGATTGTTGGGTACTTTAGGGTTGCCGGGTAGCCAATTAGCAATTAGAATGCATATTCGAATGTTCGTCGCGGTATGCTAGTGACTGTTTAGAGTCGATTTGGGGCTGATCACTCTAATGAAGCTTTAAACAATGTTTAATTAGATCGTTAGATTTAATTAATTACTATGGAGCCGGTTACTTTAGGGTCCCCTAGGTAACCGACCGCGTGTATGACAAACTGTTAGCCTTAGGATTGTATTAAATGATAAGTGGTAGAATGTCTAGCAAAGAAATCCCGAAAATCCCCGAATCGTACACTCTTCATTCTCTTTCTCTTTAATTTCTTCCGTTAGCGTTTAATTCTTTTTATTGCATGCTTAAACTCCCCCCTTGTTACAAAACTCAATTTGTCAATTAATTTACACTTCAAACTTTAATTTCAATCACGTCCTTCTCCGTGGATCGACCCTGTTACCACTAGCTGCAAAGCTTTTGTTAATAGGCTTATAAATTGTATTTTGGCGGGTCTCGACAACCCGAATTTAGGGAGGATATTCCAAAATCCGTCCTACCAGATTACTTTGTCTCTGCATAAGTCGTTTACATTGCGCAGGTTCTTCAGTCATTTACGTTCCCCACTATTATTTTGTGCTCGCATTACTTTTCTCTTTAATATCGTTAGTCAGTTTAGTTGCTTTCGCGTTGTTTTTATTAATGTTTTATTTACGCAAAGAAACTACCGGTTACAATGTCTTAAGTTACCTAATTCTAGCAATAAAATCATCAAATCTCTGTGGAATCGACATAAGTATATTTATCACTTGTTGCACAAGACCATGTTCTCTCGCATGTTTTGAATGTTTTGCGATAATAGTGACCCTACGATAAACACACAACACTTGCCCATTGGTTTGAGGATCATAAGTGCTAATTATTCGATGGTTCACACCATATTTCTTCATCAAGGCTTCAACCGTTCTATTGCAAAAACGAGTCCCTTGATCACTAATAATTGCTCATGGAACCTCATACCTGTTGAAAATGTTAGACTTCAAATCCTACAACAACATGAGAATCATCAGTTTTCGTGGCTTTTGCTTCCACCCATTTAGACACGTAATCCACAACCAATAATATATATGAAAACCCACAAGAAGGGTGAAAAGGCCTCATAAAATCCATGCCCCAAACATCAAAGATTTCATTTCTATGGTTCCCACCCTTTGAAATATTTCGCAAGTTCTACAAAATTCATTTACATCCTTAAACAGAGAAGTCCAATAAAACCCACAATCAAGGACCTTCCTAGCAGTACGATTAGGCCCAAAATATCCCCTGCATGCATAATCATGACAAAAAGCAAGAATAGACTCATGCTCAGATTCATGCACACATCTCCTAACAACCTGGTCAACACAGAATTTCCACACGTATGGCTCTTCCCAAACATAAAATTTAGCCTCATTCTTTACCTTAACTTTCTTAGCTGAAGAAAAATGGATGAGAAAACTACTTGTGATGAGATAATTTACCATGTCAGCGTACCAGGGGATGATCTCGCGCATCTGAAAGAGGAACTCATCGGGGAAATCATTATTAAGAGGCAACTCATCCTCTTTTCACACTAATCGACTCATATAGTAAGCAACTGAGTTCTATGGAAATAATCTCCATCTCGGTCATTGGTAACGATATTTTCGAATTATCGCCAATCATCGGGTTGTCGAGACCCGCCAAAATAAATTTATATTTACCCGAATTCACTGAGCTATTAGTAGATTAGTGGCAACGGGGTCGATCCACAGAGAATTAAGCTAATTTGACTTAAACTTAATTAAACTTGCAAACTAAGAGAATAAACAAAACGTGGGGGATTTGGTTTTTAATTGACTAAAAGGGAACAACACAAAACAGGGAAAACTTAACTAACGGAGCGTTCGACTCGGGACGATCGGGAATAAAATTAGCATGCCTTTGGATCATTGGTTGACGATGATATTGGCCAAATAATTGAACGAATACGCAGCCCGTCTCAAATCAATAAATTAATTTAGACATGCTCCATGGATATTAATTAGACACAATAAATCATGCTAATCAAGCATATCGATTGGACATTGGCGGCCAACGCTCTCCCAAGACCAATCGATAGCAACGAGCTAACTACGACTATTATCTAATTTGGACGCGAAATTAGTGTATCGATTTTAGATTCTAATTCGAGAAGAACGAACACCAAGAACGCAAGGACGTCTATGCGCTCAAAGGCATCGTAAATCTTTGTTACTTGGCGGTTTAGAGAGGCACGGCATCAAAACCTTTAACAAATGAAGCATGCTCGAAATCAAGGGTGCCTAGTCCTAAATCATTCAAACACATTCATGGAATAAGCAAAGAAATAGAAACTAATTCAATCAATCATTCAAGCCAAATCAGAATTTAGTTCAACAACCTCACCAAAAGTTCAAACTACATTATTCCTTTACAATCCCGAGCCTAAAACGCTATAGACTACTCACTCATGTTGTGTGTGATGTGGGATGGCTCCATTCCAAGCTTCCTAGCCTCTCCCATGGTGAAAATGGCTGCTGAAACGTCTAATCTGGTGCGGAGCCCGAGGTAGGAGATGATGATGGCGGCTAAAAAATCGGACAAAAACTTAAGTAATCCGTCGGAGCGCGCGCAGTCGGGACGACGTCGAGACGCTTGCACGGCGTCGAGCGAGCGTCGAGACGTTGTCGCTCGACGCTTGCTCTAGGGTGGAATTTCAAATTGGCGCCTCAGACTTCGGAGCGTCGATACGCTATGGCAGCGTCTCGACGCTTGGGCAGCGTCGAGCTAGCGTCGCGACGCTGTCGCTCGACGCTAGCTCTCGGGTTTTTGCATGGTATTTTGCCTTCAGTTTTTCCAAAACGCCAAATCTTCATGTTTTTGTATGGTCCTTCCCCGGAAGTGTTCTTAGGTCTTTAAAATGCGATATTAAGCCTCGAAAAGCGCCGAAACGCTCCCGAGGGCGAATTATCGAGAACACCTGCAATTAACACATAAAAGCAAGATTAAGCAAGTAATAATCGTGAATTAAGGACATAATTATAGCTCCAAAATGGAGCTATCAGTCATGGTGTAGTTGCATTGAGCCGGATTGAGAGTCCTCGAGGCATAAATTACATGGCTCTTCTTCTCGACTCGTTGGCCAAGCACCACTCCAACTGCATAAATGCTCGCTATAGACACCGTATTTGGTCTAGACATTTGTTTATTATTTATTTTATTTTATTTTATTTTATTTTTTGTCATATTTTATTGAGTCTTTTTTAACTTTAAAATTCACTTTTTTATTTATGCATTTAATTAATTCCGAAAATTAGAAAGAGAAAAAAAAAACAAAAAAAAAACGTTTAATTATTTGGAAAGAGTTTTTTTTAATTAGACAATTGAAATCAAGTTTTAAATGCGTATAAAATTTTTAAACCCTTATATGGCTAAGATTTGACATTCATTAAATTGAATGAATATAAGATTTTAATCCATTTTTGGGTTAAGATTTGATATTTATTTAAGAATAAAATTTGATTTTAATTCATTTTTGTCAAAAAAAATTGTTTTAATTTAAGAATGAAATTTCAAGTCATTAATTGTTTGATTTTAGCCTTGTTTGACATTCTCATCGTCTATAAATACCGGGGAGAGGAGTCATTCAAAGGGGAAGACAAAAAAAAGATTAGAGCGAAAGGCTCGTAGGAAAGACACGATCAAATCCGAGAAAAAGGCTAGCAAAAATTGGAAAGTAAAAGGGTTTTCATAAGTCAACATGATGATTTGACCCAGTTAAACCCATAGTCTCTAACCCATACTCTCTCTCCTCCAAACTTCCTCCCTATTCATCATTTCCCTCAACCACCTCCTTCTTTAGTCTCGCGAACTTGAACAAAGGAGGGCGGTGTTGAGTCTGGGCATATTGTAGGGAGAAGAAGGTTATTTTTTAGGTTTCATGTTATTTACCATTTTACCATTAATTACATTTTAATTATAAGTTTGCCATTGCATGTTTAATTACAAAACTGCCCTCCTTGTTAATTATTTGTTTAAAATTTTGATATTTAACTTACAATTTAATGTTTGACCTTTTATTTTTCTATTAAGTTATGATATATTTTCCTTTTCAAATTTAAGATTTTAAGGTATCTTTCAATTTTACTTTAATTTAAGTTTGTAAATAAATTTTAATTATTTGTTTTAAATACATATTTCAAATGAATTTCAACTTTGTCGTTAATTGAATTTTCTAAATAAATCTCAATTTTGCCTTATAATCTATATTCAATAATTTTGTTTAAAAATAAATATTTTGCTAAATAAAATTGTGTTTATTTTGAGGGCTGAGTAATGTGACTTTCGTATAGCTTCGGCTCTCGTGCAAGCACACGAAAATCCTCTCAATCACTTCTAAAAACATTAATAAATCTTCATATTTTAAAAAAATTATATTATCATATAAAATCCTATGACGAAGTTGAGATAAATTTCTCAAATTTTTGAGTTAAATAATTTCCTTTTAGATCAAAAAGGAAATTTAAATATGATAATTAATTAAAGGATATCCACTCAATATATCAAAATTTTACCTTGTTTTTAAGGTTAAGATTTTATTAAATGAGACATTGCTTTTTAACAAAACTATTATTTATTTATTAAGGACATTTTAAAATTAACGGGATAATATAAGATAAAATATGGCTACCGTTTTAACCGGTGCTGTAGGGTGCTAATACCTTCCCTGCACTCGAACGACCCCCGAACCTAATTTCTGAAATCGTAGACCAGTTTTTTGTTTTAAGGTGACCAATCATACCCAAAATGATTGGTGGCGACTCCATCTCTTCTATTTTTAAAACAAAACCCTTGAAAGAAGACGTCGGACGCTCCGGGTCGCGATGACATTGCGACAACATGCAGGGGCGGATCCAGACATTAATGTTTGGGGGGGCCAAAAATTTATATTATAAAAAAAAAAAATTATCACAAAAAATTCGAGATTTGAATTCACGCTCTCACATTATGTTCATCTTAAAAAAAAAGTTATTGGTGATAAGAATGTGTAAGCATACCAAAGGCTTCCTAACTAAGTTCAAATAAACTTAGTACCATCATATAATTCAATTTTGTTTTTAATGAATCACTGAATGTTTTAAAATTTCGAATAAGATAATAGTACCATCATATAATTCAATTTTGTTTTTAATGAATCACTGAATGTTTTAAAATTTCGAATAAGATAAGGATCTATTACACTTAAACTTGAAAACTCGATGACCTATTTAGATACAAAATTGAAAGTTGAAAAATATATTGAACACTTTTTAAAGTTCGTGGATCTATTAAACACAAAATTCAAAATTCAAAAACTTATTAGACACTTTGAAAAAAACATTATTCAAGAAAGAATACAATTTAATATGAATATTTATCCAAAATTTATAGAAGGGGGTAATATAGACTAAATTACTTTTGGAAAAACTAGCAAATAAACTAATAGTAAGAATTAAGTTTAAGATGTGTTCAAAGTATTTAAATAAATTTGGACATTGGAAATTATAATGACTTAAATAATTCAATTTTCAACAACTAAAACGACATTTCAACATTTTTTAATATAAATATATAAAAAATAAAATGAACTTAAAAAAAATATATTTCTTATAGAATTAATATTTAAAAAATTATTATGACTAAAATAATTCAATTTTCAACTACTAAAACGACATTTCAACATTTTTTAATATAAATATGTAAAAAAGAAAATGAACTTACAAAAAATTATTTCTTATAGAATTAATATTTAAAACTAAATATGGAGTGTCTTTATCATTTATATTGAAAATAAAAAATATATTTAAGAAATTAGTTATGTAGGTAGTCCGGAAAAAATAAAATAAAAATATGCATAAGCTAAGTGTCAAACTGAAGAACACAAAAATGCATAACATACAAGCTTACCACTGCAACAAAGTATCTTTTATTTTATTTTAGGGAACCAAATTGTATACATTATTAATACTATATATTTTAAGGCATTATTTTACCTACATATATAAAAAAAAAAATCAAATATTTGGGGGGCCATGGCCCCCGTAGTCCCCAAAGAGATTCTCCCCGGACAACATGACGACTCGACCGGGGACATTTTTTAGAGTGTCAGGTTTATCTTTTTATTATCCCGTTTTCAATTTTTTGGTTCTTTGTTTTTTCTTTTATTTTTTTGTTTATTAATTTTATTGTTAAATATTTTTTTTATGTAGCATGTTTTATTTAATATAACTGTATTAATATATTTATTGCAATTTACATTTTGCATTGTCATGCATCGCACACACTTTCACAAGCCTCCTACCCGGGCTTTACCTTTAGGATTAGATTCGGAGACTGAGTAGTGCGACCTTCGTGGAATTTCGATTCCCTTGCAGGCGCATGAAATTCTCCACTCAAGCTAACTCCGATGTTTAATCAGATAGAAGGTTTGGGGACCGTTTCCTTATAAAAATGATTAGAACTTGAATTACACTCATGTGCATCCTAGAGGCAACCTGTTATTATCCAAAGTTTGAACTTTAGGATACATATATTTTGTTATATTATCAAACCATTGTATAGCATATTGCTAATATCATTCATGTATTCCGGTTGTCTTTTTGATTTGTTTCCTTAAAAAAAACAAAAAAAATAAGAAAAAGACTTGGTTATTTAAAATTTTCAAAATATTAATCACAACAATATACCCGAGTTGTACCCTTTAAGATTAGAATTGATTTTGTATTTTTATAACATAAATGATTCGGAGGCATTTCTCTTTCATGGTTAGAGTATTATCCATACTTCATTTTTGTTTTTCTTCTCGAGTAATTCCATTGTCATATCAATGACATTGAAATTAATTTGAGATTCATTTTTTATTTTATTTTATTTGATTTATTTCTCCCTCCTAAAAAGGGGAAAATAAAAGAAAACAATAAAAAAATTTACGAAAGGGAAAGTATCCATGTTTCTTTTTGGTAAAACAAAAAAGTTAATAGATCTTTGTATATATTTTTCCTATTTTTTTTTCGTATTTAAAAAAAAATGAATCTCTTTTAAATTTCCATTGATTTTTTTTAGAAAAACAAAAACACAAAAAAATCAACTACATGTCACATCATTCACATACATCTCATCAACATTCTTTATATACCCTCGTTCATACATAATTTTTTTTTTATATATTGATCCTTTCATTATAAGAAATCCAAAAAATGGGTTCATATATATTCTGACATACGTAGAATAAAAATGATCATGCATTTCAGGTTGATATCCATTTAAAGTTAGAGTCTAGCATTACATATCTACATACACAAAAAAAAATTACCAATGATTGCCTGAATGTTGAATTTGAGGACACAACATATCATTTGGAGCAATTAGCAGTTTTTTTTTTTTAAAAATAAAAAAAATGTTCATGCATTTGATTTCTCGTATAAAGTCAAAAAATAAAAAAAATATATATCTTTCATTTGTATTTCATCCATTGGAATAACATCATTTCACACCCATGCATATATAAAAAACAATCATGCATTATCTTATTTCGCATGTCAAATCATAATTTATTCACCAATTACATCATATCATCTCACACATGCATATATAAAAAAAAACAACAAAAATTATTTGTTATCGTACACATGCATACATCACCAAAAAAAGAAAATCAAATTTTTTTATTTGCATCTCCAACATGATAAAAATGTTCATGCATCGTTATCCCATTTCACATCTGAAAAAAACGTTTTTCATGTTTCACAAAAAATTCTCGAATTTATCACATCCTCCATTACATCATTCAAAAAAGATTTTTTATTTTTATTTTATTTTTTTAGCTTTTATGTTTATCATCCTTGTGTTTACTTTGATTGTATTGTTAGCTGAAAACTTAGCAAGAATTTTGAGCAAAAAAATGTGAATCATCACTAAAAAAAAGTGCTTTCGCTATTCTTATATAAGAAATTGTCAAAGTCTCAGCCATTTTATGACCTTCCTGAAAATATTTTTCTCAACCTTCATTGTTGAGCTAAGCTCTAAATCAAGGGAACTCTATTTTGCCCTTCAAATTTCTCATGTGCTAAACATTATACAAACATACACCCTCGAATAAGGTTTTAATAATCGCACTAGGCAAACACCCTTTTGCAGTGAGAGTCCAGAACTACTCACTGGAAAGTCTTGAACCTGGATACCATATAGCTTTGAGTCAATTTATCCTGATTTGTTGATCCACCATAAAATCCCGGACTAAACTCACCATCTACATGGTGCACCTCTACATTTATCTACCCACCTAGCCTTTTGCTAAACCTGTCACATTTAATTAGATGGCAAACATCCAAAATTATTCAAGAGAACTTCAAATGTAATAAAATAGTATTGAACTCTTGTGATTTACCGCTTCATAATTAAGATTCGTAATTTCTCATATATTCCTCATATTCGACTTCATTTGATCCATTCTCATTTCTCTACATTCTTATCATTTTTCATTTCTCTTTCCTCGATTATAAAGTGATTCCATGTTCTAAGATAATAGTTTTGAGAACTAATGAGTCGGTAACTGTGAAAATCATCTCGAAGTCTCAATTTCTTTCAATGAGTTTTTCTCGCGGGATCATGTTCTCAAAATTATTGTCCAAAGAATTGGAATCACTTCATTTGTCTTCCATTGGATCATATTCCAATCTCTTACTCGAATATTAAAAATTTATAATCAATCTCTTATTGTTCAGGAGATTTGAAGACCACATTCTCCTCTGTTTTTTTTTCATTACGAAGAAAACATGTATTGTTTACCATTTATTCGAACTCAAACTCATTTTCTTGTATTCAAATCATTGTGTCTATTACAAGGCTAAATTATGAAGCAGCTAATCAAGTAAGATATTCAATACTATCAACTACCTTTGATAGTTCTCTAAACTAGCACATGAGACACTTCTCAAAAATCCCCCATGCCTAATATGGTTGAGTAATCTACGATTGACATACATAATCCATTTCGAGTGAAAGCATTCAAAAAAAAAAAAAAAAAAAAATATCTCTGATAATGACAATATTTTCTCTTTTGATTTTTTACTAAGTATCAGCTAATAAGAACAATGAGAGTTGACAAAGATAATCATTTTCCTTAAACATAAAAATCATTTTGATATCATAATTTTCACATATCTTACATTTCGATCATTTACGTCATTATTTCTCAAAAGCAAAAATCATTCTCCAATATCATGGTTAGATAAAGATCAGACATACATGCTGCATTTATTTATCATTGGCATGCACATGCATACATGTTGCATCCATAACAATTTTTTAAAATTTATCCTTGACATACACATGCATCCATGTTGCATTCATTACACTTTTTAGCAGGCACATGCATGCATACTACATTCATGATATTCATTTTTCTACTATTGTCGTGCATATACATCAATAAATCATGCCCTAAAAATCAATTTCATTGGTCAAACCAAAATAAATTAAGGCACACGTTGTCATACATTATCAATGAACAAGTTCCACTCTAACGCTGGACAAAATTTCATTGGCAAATTCATCCACATGATCTAGTTCATTTACATTTCATTTTAGTTTTCACATCGTGTGAAAAACTCACGTGAAAAGCTCACATTCTCTTTTGAGAGTCATCACCAATTCCTTTTAGTTTTCTGTTGCGTGCTCAATGTGTTAAAATAAATAAGCAATAAGAGAGAGAGAGCACTCAGAACATGCAAGCATACATGATCTTATAGCAAGTAGTAAGTATTTTTTCATTCGTTTTCCCACAGAGATTTATTATGACCTACTCGTGAAGTGTATTGTTAAGAAAGAATGGGTGGATTTGAGGGGGTAGAATTGGTTTTAAGTTGTCTAATTTCTAAGGAATATGTAAAGGATAGCAACATAAACAAGTGCAAGTCAAAGATAAACTCAAATGAAAAGAGAAGAGATTGATAAACGAAGAGGAAGTTAGCTAAACAGAATTTTAAACTTAGCAGAATTGCGGAAACAGCAATTCTACCGCAATGTTACTAACAGCGAAAGTGTGTAAAATGGAGAAACAAGGGCTACTAACGACTCCTCTATAGGCATTTTTATACGATTCTCAAGCACTGGATCAGCTCACTATGCATCAAACTCACTCAATCTCATGTATCTTCTGATTTCATGCATTAGATTCTTTAGTTTACTCATGTCCAAGTAAGGTCTTAAGCATCTTGTTAAAGCAGAAAGTTATGGTTTGTACTAGGAAAACGCCTATTCCTAGGTCGTTTTCTGGCTACCTTGAAAGGCTAGCATGAGTGTATGACTCTGAACTCTTACTCCTTCCAGAGGTTAGGAGTTCTTTGGACAAAATGGATGGCCAATCGAAATTGCCCGTGGGATGAAGCTTACATACAATCAATGCTTCGAGAGCTATCCTACATGCTTGGTTCACGTTTTTTAGCCTATAGTATTGTCATTAGCATGCCCCTATGTGACTTAGCTACTCATGGATATAGACAGAACAGAAATAAGAGATGAAGTAGACATGCTTAGAAGAGAAATAAACTTAAAATAGCAAGGAGAAAACAGTAGCAGCAAAGATGGGAAACTGTGAAATAATGAATTTTGCTTTGATTACTTGATTGTTTGAATGAACAAAGGGAAACTTAAAATGAATAACATAAAGACAGAAAGCAACGAAATGGAATGAACTAGCCACTAGAAAAGAAACAACAACTAAACAGAGCTGGAAATTAGAAATAAAGGACAGAAAGCAGGTAATTGAGCTTGAACGCCTCGTCGCAACCGCCTCGGCTGAAGGATGAGAAAGATCAGCCTTGCTTGGATGAATCCAATCGGGAGAGAAGATGAATCTTCTCTCCTTCCTATCAGATTGTCGACTCCAACAGCTAAACCTCGCAAACCAACAGACGGCAAAGAAAAACAGGAGAAAAGATGGAGCTGCGAGAAGACTTCTACGCTTTCGGGTGATGATCAAACCCTCAACTTTGACCCCCTTTTATAGTAATCTGCAGGTGCGTTTGGGCCAAGGAGAACCATCCATCCTCAACGTCGTACTTCAAAATGGATGGAGGAGACAGACCGAATTCCTGAAATAACGGAAAATAACAGAAAAGGATCAGTCAACTTACGGTTTTCACTTGAAACATTGCGGTTTTAGCAATGTTTCCGCAATGCTGCCGCAATGCACATTTTTCCTTCTTTTAACTTCGGTTTTTAATCCTTTTCTTTCCTTTTGCATACAAGTCCTAATTTAGCTACCTTCTTCTAAATCTCATATATAAGCATAGGTTTAAGCTAAATCCTATCAAAAACACCTAAGAGTGTACATCTTTCTAAGATAAATAAGTCCTAAAAAGGTCACTTTTGGAGACGTAACATTTTCACATCGTGTAAAAAAACTCACATTTCATAACTCATGCATTTAAAACAAATTTATTCTAATCTTTAAAAACAAAAACAAAAAAAACAATCAAAATCAAAATTTATCACTCAACCTTTTTACATTTATTATTGTTGGTTAAATCGAACCCTACTATTCAATAGTGGTCGAAGCCTGTGTAAACCCAGGTCCGTTTTCAATTCCTTGTTGGTTAAATCGAACCATAATCCAAGATTAGCGGTCGAAGCCTGTGTAAACCCAGGTCCGTTTTTAATTCTCTTGTTGGTTAAATCGAACCCTACTATTTATTAGTGGTCGAAGTCTGTGTAAACCCAGGTCCATTTTAATTTTCTTGTTGGTTAAATCGAGCCCTACTATTCAGTGGAGGTCGTAGTCTGTGTAAACCAAGGTCCATTTCAATTTTCTTGTTGGTTAAATCGAACCCTAATCCAAGATTAGCAGTCGAAGCCTGTGTAAACCCAGGTCCGTTTTAATTTTAATTAGAAACAGAAAACTTCTAATTAAACATGCCCACTAATTAATCTAAGTTCATGAGTCTTAAATCAATTAACAAACAGTAACGGGTATCATTGAGACGAATTAATCCTAGAACTAACTCGATTTGTCTCTTAATCTTAAGCCCGCCGTGAGAACGTTAATCAATTCCTACCCCCAACTGTCACTTGGGCTCGAATTGATTAGCCACGAGCTAGACTTTCGCTACTAAATATTGAAGTTTGTCAAAAATCACCACTAGCCGACTAATCATGCGTAACTAATTATGAACGTCACTCCTAATCGGAAAGGCAAGTCATTCGTTCTTAATACAGACCAAGAGATGCAAGAAACTCATTCAATCATGCTAAACAGTTCAATTAAGCTCTAATCTCACCTAATACAAAAGATAATCAAACCCTAAACTTAACTAACCAATCACTAACCTCTAGCTATCCATGGAGATGATGTTTTCCCAAGCATTCATGGAGGTTGTCTCCTTCATACAACCCAAAAATGGGTAAAAACCAGAAAATAGAGAATAAAATGGCAATCCCGAGGGGAAAAGAGGTCCAATCCTTCCAAAAAACGGAAATGAAAGCCTTATAGCCGTCGGAGCGTCTCGACGATGTGCCCTAAGTTGGCAGTGCGCGCGCTCGGGGTAGCATCGAGACGCTCGGCCAACGTCTCGACGCTGGCAGCGTTGAGACGCTGGCGCTCGTCAATCTTCGGAAATCGTCGGGGCAGCGTCGAGACACTTGGCCAAGCGTCCCGACGTTGCTGCTCAATGCTTGCTCTCGGGTTTGGTGGCCAAAAATTGCCTTTCCATGGCAATTTTTGTCATTTCTTCAATTCTTCAAGCCCCTTCACTCTCGATGCGTCCATGAAGCTCTAAAACGTCGCTTTAAGCCCCAAAACACGTCCTCGGACTCCTCGAGCTCTCGACCATGAGTTCACCTACAAAAAGGCATTTTAATCAATATTTAGCATGGTTTTATCTATAATTAGGGAGTAAATAATAACTCTATTTTGGAGCTATCACAAGCTCATCAAAGAAGAATCGGGCAAAATTGCCAAGGGAAGGCAATTTTCCAGCCCCAAACCCGAGAGCAAGCGTCGAGCAGACAGCGTCGAGACGCTTGCTCAACGCTGCCTGGCGTCGAGACCCTGACGTGGCGTCGAGACGCTCCAAAGAGGCGCGCGTGCTGGAAATCATCAGAGCAGCGTCGAGACGCTCGCCCAGCGTCTCGACGCCATCGCGAGGCGCGCGCTGATCATTTAGGTCGCAGCGTCGTGACGCTCTCCTAGCGTCTCGACGCTCCGACGGATTTAAAGGGCTATAAGGATGATTTTTGCAGCCAAGTTTTGCCATCTCCTTCTTCCTCTCGGTTTTCTCTCTTATTTTACCTTTGCTCCGCCATTGTTGGCTGATTTTTGGAGCTTTTATCTTGTATTAAGCTTGGGATTATGGCCAAGGCCTCCGTTGGAGCGATTGTGACGATTCTCTCCATGGCCGGCTAAGGTATTTGTGTAGGATTTGGGATGATTAGGAATTTTTGTTAAGCTTTTAGCGTTTTGATAATCTATGCATATTGGTTCTGATTAGGCTTTAATTCTTGAATGCATTTATTGTTCTTGCTTAATCCATGCATATGTTAGATTTCAACGACGGACAATCGGGTTTTCTAGCATGTGTTAATGTTATAGACTAGCGATGCCTTGCCTCTCCTTGTCGCCATAGTAACACAGGACAATAAAATTAATCGGAGTATCGTTTTATGCATGCCGATTGTTGAGTACTTTAGGGTTGTCGGGTAGTCAATTAGCAATCGGGGTGTGTAATCGAATGTTCGTCGGGGTTAGCTAGTAACTGTTCGGAGTCAAATTGGGGCTGATCACTCTAACGAGATTGCAAATAATGTTTAGTTAGGATTGTTAATTCTAATTAATTAATATGGAGCCGGTTACTTTAGGGTTCCCGGTAACCGACCGCGTGCATGTCAAATTATTAGCCTTACTTTAGAATTAAATGATGAATGTTAAATCGCTTAGCAAAATCCCGAAATCCCTCAAATCCAACACTTTTTAATCTCAATCTCTTTATTTCTCCGTTAGCTAATTTTACTTCCTTGCATGTTAAAATCCCCTTTTTGTTACATAAACCATCCAATCAATTCATTTGCATCTCAAATGTTAATTTCAATTCGTTAGTCCTTCTTTGTGGTTCGACTCTGTTGCCACTAGCTGCAAAGCTAAAAGTCAATAGGCTTTATAAATTCATTTTGGTCAGGCTTCGACAACCTGAGAATTATTCGGACATTCAAAGATTCGAACACCACTTAGTTTGTTCTAAGGATTCAGGTTGATCTGAGTCGTAAGAACAAATCGCTAGTCCTATGTCTAAAATCTTTTATTGACAAGTTGTTGTCAATATTCGATGGTCTATGGAAATGGTTTCTTGAGACACCTCAAGTGTTGAGGATACGAGATGCACCCAAGTGCATTTACATATTGGAGGTTAAGTGTATCTTTTGAGATACATGACCCGATATGTGCTATGCAGTGGGAGCTGTTAGTAATATTAGTCCAATTGGATTGAATTCCGGTTAAAGTTCTGTCCTTGTACTTAGAGGAGTAGAATACAAGAGTTGTATTGTTGATTCCTCTTTGGTAGCTAAGTCTATTTGTAGCTTGTGAAGCAGCAATAGGTTTATAAGTTGAGCTCGCAGATAGTGTTATGAGGAGATGTGATGGTCACATGGAAAGCCTCGCAGCACTTCATGCTGATTGGTTTACTGAGTCTCTTATGGCTAAAGTGTTTGAGAGACACCTAGAAGAGTCTAGGGCTTCGAGTTGCTGGAGAGGACAGTGGGAGAAAGCTTCTGATATATGATATAGTAGTTTTCTCCACCTAACATGTACACCACGGACGTTTAAGTCCAAGTGGGAGTTTGTTGGGTTTTATGTCCTAAAACTCGTGGTTTGTAAATAATCTATTTAGTATAAAGAGTTGTTAGTTTTATTCAGTAAAGGAGTTTACTGGAATAAAGTGAAACGTGTTTAAGTTAACCTATACCAATGACCAACACCCTTGGCTGAATATGAGTACTTGAGCTTCATGTATGACATGATTGTGAATCAGGCTCAAGTAGTCAGTCAAAACGGTCTGTAGTATACGGATAAGGCTGGGTACCTTATCCTGGTAACACTATTGGATGCGGCTCACATTGTATTGTACAAAACGATGTGATCCGAATCGTTTCACATGGAGATGTGCGAGTGAGGGCGTCTTGTGCAAATATGTCGCTCTCTCTTTATAACACCGTTTACTGTTGAGACCGACATTTTCATTTGATGGCCTAGGTAACTCGAACTTAATCCTGAGCTTGCTATGAACTCCTGCTTATTCGGAAGTATCCTTTGACTTGTGTTGCGTGCTCAGTGTGAATGTAAATTAGATGCGAAGAGCACTCAGATCATGCAAGTATACATGGTCTGCAGCAAGTGATAAGTATGTTTTATATCGATTTCCCATAGAGACTAAGTTGAGTTACTCGCGATTTTAGGCGTGTTAATTTAGATAAGGTAACCAGGAATGAATGGATTTTGGTTTGAGGCATGAAATTATAACGGGTGCAAGGAAAATGCAAAGTCAACACAGAGCAAAATAAGTTAAGGAAACTACAATGTTGAGAATAGTATTGCGGGTCTCGCAATACTTTCGCAATGGATTGAAAGACTGATAAAAAACTAAGGTAAAGGCAGAAAAGTGGTATTGCGGATCTCGCAATACTTTTGCAATAGATTAACAACGATTGAAATCTAAAATAAAGACAGCAAGGTTGGCTTAAGAGTCCTCTATAGGCATTTAACTATGATCATTCAGCAGTAAATTAACATCTCATGCATCGTCTTAGCTAGATCTCATACATCTTTCGATTATATGCATTAGATTCTTAGATTACTCATATCCAAGTAAGGCTAAAAACCTATTTATACAAGCATGCTAACAAACGTGCTAGGAGAATGCCTATTCCTAGGCAACTCTTTGTTTTACCATGAAAGGCTAACATGAATGAACGACTCTGAATTCTTACTCCTTCCAGAGGTTAGGAATTCCTTAGAACAAAATGGATGGCCGGTCGAAAATGCTCATGGGATGAAGTTCACATTCATTCAATGCACTCATGCTTCTTTACATGCTGAATTCACATAAGTACATCCTATAGATTCATCTCAGCAAACCTCTATAAATTTAGCTATGCATGGCTTTAAAAGAACTCAACAAAACTAATTGATTACTCATGAAATGAAGAACTCAACAAAACTAATTGAAATAAGATCAAGAGAAGAACTCAACAAAACTAATTGATTACTATTAAAAGGCAATTTCAGTAACAATTCGTAAAGCAACACATTTTAATCCGAAAGCAATAACTAAAGCAAACAGTAGATGAACCAAACATAGAAACTAAAGAGAAACAACAGCTAATTCGAAAAGCAATCTAAAGGAAACAGTAAATGAGTGAAGGTCTTCTGAGTCACGATTCGTCTCGGTTGAAGGAGAAGAATGGTTGATCCTGGGAAGGAATTCAATCAGAAGAGAAGATGGATCTTCTCTTCTTCCTTTTGAATTATCGACGCCAAGGGGCCTTTGTTTCTTCGATCCAACAAACGGGAGAAGGAATTGTCGTCTTCGGGTTGGCCTTTGCCGAATCTCTTCACCGTCGAGTGAATATACTCTTCTTCGTCTGGCTCTCTTATATAACCTTCAGAGGTTCCATGGGCTGCGGATCTTCATCCAATTTGAGGTAACAACCTCACATGCGGCAGCGAATGGAAGGGTTGGCGGCTGGAAAAATGCAGCAGCAAAGACCAGTATTGCGATCGCAATGCTCTGTTTCCAATTGCCCTTCTTCTGATTCTATTGCGTTCCTCGCAAAACTTCAGCAATACATCTGCAAGGCATTAATTAGCCATTTTTTCATTAATTTACTCACTTATTCGTAGTTTTTCCACATAATCCTTAAATTAACCTCATTTCACAAACTGTTATGATTAGACACATATTATGCTCATTAATAGCTAAAGTGCTCAAGATATTTCATGAATATCAAGTAATTATAGCCCTAAATAACTCTCATTTGGAGAGGTAACAACTTGTACAGGTGAGAGTGGCGGAACGCCCACTCAATAAGCCTACCAACTTGGGGATAAAGCCGAATAAGTAGCTGGGGACATAGTACAGCAAGATTGGAATTCACTCATAACCCGCTCTTCAGGGTTAGTAGATAGGTTGTTCCCTTAATAGCTGACTTCGGGGCTTGAACAATGTGAGCTCACACTCTCATGTGATGAGAGAGTTATATTTATCTGATGGTTGGACCACAGATCCTATTGTTCATTAGAGGTGTCAGTGATACTTAAGGAACAAGATGTAATGCAGGGGTTAAACGGTTTAAATGACCCAGCTGTGATTACGAACAACCTGTGAAGGATCGACTTACCGATGACGGTTATATCAAGAGGACACAATATATCTAAAGTGATGAGAGTGCAACCCTCGGACTATAGTGGAGTCTCCGGGGGTTAACGAAAGTTGATTGATTCGGGTTAAAAGAGTTTTGACCGAATAATCTCGTATCGTTGGAGCTCATGATCTGTAGGTCTTTTAGGTTCTCCTGGCTAGCTCGGATGACGTCGTGCAACAATATAAAAGAAAAGAAAAAGAAAAAGAATTTGAATTGTTCAAATTCGGTTTATGGAAGGAGGATGGACATATTTAAATATGATTTAAATATGGAAATGACCTAAAACATGAATTGGATTCATGTGTAAAAAGGTCGGTTTTTGGAAAACCGGGTTTAATCATATTATTTAATTGATATTTGATATTGAATTAACTAATAATTATTAATTAAAAAGTTTAATTAATAATTATATATATATATATATGTTAAGTTTTGCCAGCATCTTTGGAAGATTGAGATGAAGAAGAATTTCAATTGTGGCTAGAGAAGATGAATTGGAAAAAAAAGTTTTCAATTTCATTTTGAAGTTGAGAGAAAAGGCGTGGGTATACAAAAGTTTTTTTTAAGCCCTCTGCTTTTCACTTCTTCTTCTTCCTCCTTTCTTTTCTCTTCTTTTCTCTTGTTTTTGGAGTCCCACAACTCCGTTGCTCGGCGCCGAGGATAGCGGGACTACCTGGGGTGGTCCTCGGGGAGTTCGTGAGAAGAGGCCGGAAGAGTTCGTGATGAGGAACGGCCGACGGATCTTGAAGAAATTAGAACTACAAGGGTATGTATTCTAAATTTCTTATTTCCGTCTTTTGAGCATGTTTTCTATTTGTTAAATTGATGAAATTAGAGTATCATTGGTCTGAAATCGCTTTCCGCTGCGGTAATCGCTCCATCAGTCTTAAACTCAAAGTTATCATACTTGATGATGACATTGAGGATTCGTTGTCTTTAATTAGACAATGAATCATATAGACAAGGCTCGATGGCTTAAAGCCATGAATCTTTAAGTGGTGACGAGACCAAGCCACTAAGGTGAAAACCTTTTGGGCATGACTTTTTGGTAAAGGGACTGTCCCGAAGAGAAAAATGGTTTATTGTGTATACTCACTTTGTCTTGTTACCAGACGTAAGTTAATAGATAACTCTTATCCATTCTCATGTTCTATTTTGATAGGATAAGGCAAATGGATGTCAAGACTCGCGATCTTGATCTGAGTATCTATTAAGTCTCAAACATAAAGATTCATATAATTTAGGACAAAGAGCGAATAGTTTGCTGACTTATTTGATTCATTTATGAATTGGAGAAAGCATCTTCGTCCTGAATTGTAAGTTTTGATATTGTGATCAAATCTTATGGCTTTGAACAATAGTTTGATAAACCTTGTTTGACAAGTGTTTAATCTATATTGTAGCTTTCATAACTTGTTTCCGTAGTTTATGTCCTAATCATTGAGAATGATGTAGGATTCACTTCTGACAATAAGCATAAACTAGCGACCCACTCCCAAATAGTTGATCTGGAAGTAGGCTTAGTTTGTTCTAAGGATTCAGGTTGATCTGAGTCGTAAGAACAAATCGCTAGTGTTGTCTCTAAAATCTTTTATTGACAAGATGTTGTTAATATTTGATTGTCTATGGAAATGGTTTCCAGAGACACCTCAAGTGTTGAGGATAAGAGGGGTACTCATGTGCATTTACTTATTAGAGGTCAATGTATGTTTTGAAATACATAACATGATATGTCTTATGCAGTGGGAGCTGTTAGAAGAAATTAGTCCAATTGGATTGGATTCTGGTTAAAGTTTTGTCCTTGTACTTAGAGGAGTAGAATACAAGAGTTGTATTGTTGATTCCTCGGTGGTAGCTAAGTCTGATTGCACCTTGCGAAGCAACAAAAGGTTTATAAGTTGAGCTCGTAGATAGTGCTATGAGGAGATGTGATGGTTACATGGAAAGCCTCGTAGTACTTCATGCTAATTTGTTTACTAAGTCTCTCATGGCTAAAGTGTTTGAGAGACACCTAGAAGAGTCTAGGGCTCCGAGTTGCTGGAAAGGACAGTGGGAGAAAACTTCTGATATATGATATAGTAGTTTTCTCCACCTAACATGAACACCACGGACGTTTAAGTCCAAGTGAGAGTTTGTTGGGTTTTATGTACTAAAACTCGTGGTTTGTAAACTGTTATGTTTGTAAATAATCTATTTAGAATAAAGAGTTATTAGTTTTATTCAGTAAAGGAGTTTACTAGAATAAAGTGAAACGTGTTTAGGTTAACCTATACCAATGACCAACACCCATGGTTTAATATGAGTACTTGAGCCTCATGTATGACATGATTATGGATCAGACTCAAGTAGTCAGTCAAAACGATCTATAGTATACGGATGAGGCTGGGTACCTTATCTTGGTAACACTATTGGATGCGGCTCACTTTGTATTGTACAAAACGATGTGATCCGAATCGTTTCACATGGAGATGTGCGAGCGGGGCGTCCTGTCCAAAGAGTTTGCATAAGACCGAACCGCGAAATATGTTGCTCTCTCTTTATAACATCGTTTACTGATGAGACCGACATTTTCATTTGATGACCTAGGTAACTCGATCTCAATCCTGAGCTCGCTATGAACTCCTGCTTATTCGAAAGTATCCTTTGACTTGCACGGGTGAGAGTGGCCCATAAGCGCCGACTCAATAAGCCTACCATCTTGGGGATAAAGTCGAATAGGTAGCTGGGGACATAGTACAACAACATTGAAGTTCACTCCTAACCCGCTCTTCAGGGTTAGTAGATAGGTTGTTCCCTTAATAGCTGACTCTGAGTCTTGAACAATTAGTGTGCACACTCTCATGAGATGAAATGGTTAATTGATCTGATGGTTGGACCACAGATCTATTGTTAATTAGAGGTGTCAGTGGTACTTAAGGAACAAGACATAATGGAGGGGTTAAACGGTTTAATGACCCAACTGTGATTACGAACAACCTGTGAAGGGTCGACTTGCCCGTGACGGTTATATCAGAGGACATAATATATCTACAATGAGGAGAGTCCAGCCCTCATACTATAGTGGAGTCTCCGGGGGTTTGACGAATGTTGGTTAGTTCGGTTAAAAGAGTTTTGACCGGATAATCTCGTATCGTTGGAGTTCATGATCTGTAGGTCCTTTAGGTTCTCCTGGCTAGCTCGGATAACGCCGTGCAATAGTATAAGAGAAAAGGAAAAAAGAAAAGAATTTGAATTGTTCAAATTCGGTTTGTGGAAGAATGATGGACATATTTAAATATGATTTAAATATGGAAGTGGCCTAAAACATGAATACGATTCATGTGCAAAAAAAGTCGATTTTCGGAAAATCGGGTTTAACCTTATTATTTAATTAATATTTGATATTGAATTAAATAATATTAATTAATTAAGACATATATATATATATATATAATTATTATTATTTTAAAAATTAATTAAAAAAATAATTAATTTTAAATAATAATAAATATTTTTATTATTAAACTTTTTAATAAATAATATATATATATATATATATATATATATATTGGTTAAACATTTTTGGAGCTTAGTGAATATGGGTAGTCATTTTAGATTTGAAAATGAGTTTTCATTAAGTCTTGTCTTCGTGAAGCCTCTGCCTTTGATTTTCTTCCTCTTCTTTCATTTCGTTTCTTCTTCTTTTCTCTTCTAATCAGAGTCCCACAACTCCGTTGCACAGCGCCGATGATAGCGGAACTACCTCGGGTGGTCCTCGGGGCGTTCGTGAGAAGAGGCCGGAAGAGTTCGTGACGAGGATCGTGCGGCGGAGCTTGAAGAAATTGGAACTACAAGGGTATGTATTCTAATTTCTTTATTTCTGTCGTTTGAGCATGTTATCTATTTGTTCAAGTGATGAAATTAGAGTATCATTGATCCAAAATCGCTTCCGCAACATTATGATGGAGCGCATGTAGCGCAGCGGAAGCGAGACGGATCATTGGCACTCTAATTTCATCAATTTAGCTAAACTAGAAACATGCTCAAAACTAGGAAATAAAAGAAATTAGAACACATACCTCTTGTAGTTCTAAAGACTTCTCTTCCAATGCTCGAATCTCCTCACGAACTCTTGGAAGCTTCCCTCGAACTCCTCGAGAACCACCTCCGGTAGTCCCGCTATCCTCGGGCCGAGCAACGGAGTGGTGGGACTCCTTTATGAAAGAAAAAGTTTGGAAGAAGAAGATGGGAAGATGAAAGTGATGAGGATTTTGTGAGAAATGTCTAACACTTAGCTTTCTAATTTCTCAAGTAACATGAACTCTTCATGCTCATCCAAAAACTCAAACTCTTTGAAAATTCATCAACCTCAAACCATTTGAACTTCATCCAATTTATAGGCAATTCACATGCAACAAAATCTTTTCTTAGCATGACACCTCAAATTGGATGAATTAGTCTTCAAACAAGTGTTCAACAATTGATGAGTTTATGCATGTTGTTGGTGATTCACAATCCACTTCACAAGTTGGATAATCTCACTCAACTTGGATAAATCCACTTGACTTGGATAAATCCACTCAACATGGATAATTCCACTTGTAATATTTTGTCATTTTAAAATTAATTCATAATTAATTTTAATAAACAAAATTAAACTTTTTAATTAATTAATATTATTATTTAATTCAATGTCAAATATTAATTAAATAATAAGACTAATCCCGGTTTCTTAAACCGAATCATCACACATGAATCCCTATTCATGTTTTAGACCGATCCCATATTTAAATCATATTTAAATATGTCCATCATTCTTCCAAAACTGAATTTGAATAAATTCAAATTCTTTTTCTCTCATATTGTTACACGGCTTAATCCGAGCTAGCCAGGAGAACCTAAAGAACCTACAGATCATGAGCTCCAACGATACGAGATTAACCGACCAAACTCTTTAGCCAAGCTAACCAACATTCGTTAACCCCTCGAGACTCCACTAAAGTCCAAGGGTTGCACTCTCCTCACCGTAGATATATTTTTGTCCTCTTTATATAACCATCATCAGTAAGTCGATCCTTCACAGGTCGTTCGTAATTACAGCTGGGTCAAAATAACCGTTTTACCCCCGTAATTACATTTTGTTCCTTAAGTCCCATTGATCCTCTAATGAACTATTGGTTTGTGGTCCAACCACCAAACCGATTGGTATGTGATCTCCTCACTATACCAAGTCCCTCTCGGGCCAATGAGAGGGTGGGATCCCTAGTTCAAGACCCGGAGTCAGCACTTAAGGGAACAACCTCTCTACTAATCCCTCAAGGCTGGTAGGAGTAAATTCCATCTCGCAGGACTATGTTCCCAGCTACGTACCCAGTCTTATCCCCAAGATGGTAGGCTTATTGAGTCGACGATCTCGGGCCACTCTCACCCATACAAGTCAAAGGATAAGCCCGAATAAACAGAAGTTCAGAGCGTGCTCAGGATTCAGATCGAGTTACTTAGGTCATCATATTAAAAAGTCGGTCTTTACAGTAAACGGAGTTGTAAAGAAAGAGTGACTTTATTTCGCGGTCCAGTCTTATGCAAACTCATTGCATAGGACACCCCCACTCACATGTCTCCACATGAACGATTTTGGATCACATCGTTTGTACTATACAAAGTGGGTCGCGTCCAATAGTGTCCCCAGGATAAGATACCCAGCCTTATCCCTATACTATAGATCGTTCTGGCTATTACTTGAACTTGATCCACTATCATGTCACACATGAAGTTCAAGTATACAACCTATAGCCATGGGTTCTTTGTTTATCGGAGTTAGGTTAAAAGTAAAAACAATTCACTTTATTCAAAACAAATTTACTGAATAAATCTCAATAACAACTTTATTGCAAAAAAGAATATACATTCAGTTTACAAACCACGAGTTTTAGGACATAAAACCCAACACATTATACGCTTCATCACTCTCTAGCTCTCTTCAAGTGATGAAGGTGATCTACAAAGAATTTGGCTGAAGGTTGAAGATAAGGTGTGTCAATTGACTATTTCTTGTGAAGAAGCTTGAGGTCTGAAGATTTCATTCCTCAATACTCAATTGGAACTTCAATTGTTGAAGTGAATGAAGAATTAGAAGTGGTTTTGACATTGTTGAAGAGTTCAACAAGCTCAAGAACCATGTTCTTCTTCTGTTAATTCTACACCTTGCCATCTTCATCTTCTTCCTCCTTTCCCCTCTCAACAAACCCCCTTAGTTCAAGGAGTCCCACTACTCCGTTGCATAGTGATAACTCCATTTTTTGGAGCTAAATATCACTCCCTAACTCTAGCTAAAAGTCGTGCTTAATCGTTTAATTTATCTTGTTTATAGGAGATTTTCGGCAAAGAGCTCATGGTGTCCATTGGACGCGTTTCGTGGCTTAGGAAGCTGTTTTAGCACTCCGGGATTGCATCGGGAAAAGGGAAATTTCAACCATGAAGATTTGGAGAAAATTGCCATGCAAAGGCAATTTTCCAACCCCAAACCCGAGAGCAAGCGTCGAGACGCTGCTCAACGCTGCCCGGCGTCGAGACGCTCCGAAGAGGCGCGCGCGCTGAAGATTATCGGGCCAGCGTCGAGACGCCGACCGAGCGTCTCGACGCAATTGCGACAGCGCGCGCTGAGATTTTTAGGTCGCAGCGTCGCGACGCTGGCCTAGCGTCTCGACGCTCCGACGGATTATATAGGCCATTTTAGCATTTTCTCTTCATCTTCTCCGCCATTCTCTCTCGGGTTTCCGCCATTGTTAGGCGTTTTTTGAGCTTTTTCTTTCTCTTTAGCTTGGGATTATGTCCAAGGTCCCCATGGAAGCATTGACATTCAATTTCTCCATGGAAGGCTAAGGTAACGTGTAGGATTTGGGAATGATTTTGGGATTTTTGCTAAGTTTGTAAAATTTGATAATTGGAACTTTAAATTCTGTTTTGGCTTAATTGTTGCTATGCATCTATTGTTCTTGCTTAATCCATGCATGTGTTAGATTTCTAGACGGACAATCTCGTTTTCTAGCATGTTCTATTGTTATAGACTAGCGATGTCTTGCCTCTCCTTGTCGATTTAGTAACACAGAATGGTAGAACAAATCGAAGCATCACATTAATCATACTGAATGTTGATTACTTTAGGGTTGTCGGGTAGTCAATTAGCATTCAGCGTGTTTGATTGAACGTTCGTCGTGAAGTGCTAGTGACTGTTTGGGTTAATTTGGGGTTGATCACTCTAATTTAATTGCGAACACTGTTTAGTTAGGATTGCGAAATTCTGATTAATTATTATGAGGCCGGTTGCTTTAGGGTTGTCGGGCAACCGTTCACGTGCATGTTACATTGATAGCCATATCTTAGAATTAAATGATAGATGTTATTAAGCTTAGCAAAGTCCCGAATCTCCCAAATCCAACACTTTTTAATCTCAATTACATATTTCCGTTAGCGTTCTTACACTTAGTTTGCATGATTAAAAACCCCCAGTTTTGTGACAATCTTCCAATCAATTTAATTACACCTCGAACAATTAATTTTTATTTTTATTCTCTCTTTATGGTTCGACCCTGTTACCGCTAGCTGCAAAGCTGAAGGCTACAGGTTTATAAATTCATTTTGGTCAAGCTTCGACAGCTTGAGAATTAGTGGGATATTCGAAAAATCCACACCACCAAAATTGGCGCTGTTGCCGGGGAGAGCAACTAAAAATTGAAATTATGTTTGATTTAGACTTAGGTTGATTGGTTGTTTTTCTGAAAAAATTTCTGAATTGTTTATGTTTGTTTGAAATTTTTGTTGTTGTATGACCCGTTCTTCTGAGTTGAGTGGATTGCATTTCATTCTTGAAATAGATGATAGCACTTTAAAAGTGCTAATATTTAGCTCCTAAGTCTTGTGAATTAGGGTAATTATTTGTGCTTAATTGATGTATTTTGTATAATTTAATCGCTAAGGAGTAAATCGGACATTTGCGATAATTAAGAGCTTAAATAAATATTTTAGAATATTTTATTAATTAGTCGTTTTGAGTGATTAAGCTACATTTATTAAATAATCTAATCTTAAATAAATTGATTCATGGCTTAATGGGATAGGCCTTGCTAAGGAAATGGTGAAGCCAAGGTTCAAATATTGGTGGGAGCAGAAATTCATTAATTTTTTGTAAAAGTCAACGCTACAGTCAACGGTCAACGCTCAGACCATCCATCAGACGGCCCACGCTCCGCCTTGCGCCCAGTTTGGGCCTCTTTTTTCCAGCTTTTTAAGCACTTTTGACCTAGTTTTCAGCCACCATTCATCTAAAAACGTGAAATTTCGATTTGGGAAGTTTTAGCCTCGGGTTTGGTGAGTTTTTCACTAATTTCCACAATTTTGGGGCAACTTTGGATCAATTTTCATCACGTTTGGATAAGGTAAGTGATCTAATTTGAGTTTAGGGATTATCTTGATGCTTAGTGAGGGTTTGTATGAATTTTCCAGCTTGTAATTGATGATTTCTTGCATGTTCTTCATTTATTTGCATCCCAATAGCATGTGTGACTGATTAGGACTGACGCCCGAGTCCTTTTGCATGTTTTACCGTTAAAGATTAGGACGTATAATTGCCTCAATCGCTAGGTAACAAGGGTCTAAGCGTGACCAATTAATTCTACCCTAAGTGAAAGTTGGGGGAATTGAATTAATTAACGTTTGCACGATAGACTTAGGGAAAGAAGAGAAATCGAGTCAATTGGTCGAATTCTCGATCAATTGGTTTGTCGCGATATTACCCGTTACTGTTCTTTAATTGGTTTAAGCGTAGCTAACTTAGATTAGTTAAAGAGCATGTTTAATTAGAATTGACGCCTCTAATTAATTCATTGGGATGTTTGCTACGGAAACGAGCAAACATTTCGCGTGCATGAGATAAAATTGCGAAGCATGATTAGAATCCCTATGATCTAAGCGCATCAAGAAAATCTCGATCCCTCGAATTAGGAGCACGTGTTACATTTATTTTTCCGCTCTTTACTTTTCACCATTTATTTTTCCGTTAGCTTAATTTCTGTTTATTTTAGTTTTAATTAACTCCCTCTTTAATTCACAGTTTTATGTTGAGTTTTAATTTAAAAGATAGATAGAAATTAAATAAGAGAGAATAATTTAGGTTCCCTACGGATCGACCCGTTACCACTAGCTACAAGTTAGCTTAGTAGTTTCGGTATTATAAATATTATTTTGGCAAGCCTCGACAACTTGAAATTGGAGCACACCATAAAGTGCTCTACCAACTTCCATTACAGTATTCACAAAATAGAGTAGAAGATTGAATCGTTTTTACCGCAAATTGGTTTGATTGAAGTTGCCTAGTAAGTGAGGCAACCTGTGCGGTCAACGCGGCAATAGAATCCACTTCATTAACTTCCATCACACTCTTCTGAGTCGTTCTCCCACTAGGAATTTCATAGTGATTCACTGTCATTTCCTCCAATAACTCAAAGGCTTCACTCTCTGTTTTCTTCATGAATGATCCTCTTGCAGTTGCATCAATTGTTGTCCTAGTACCACCTCCTAATCCTTTGTAGAAGTTATGCACTTGCATCCATCTAGGAAATCCATGGTGAGGACATTTTCTCAAAAGCTCCTTAAATCTTTCACATGCATCATAAAGAGATTCTCCATCTTCTTGAATAAAATTTACAATCTCACTCCGAATCTTTGTTGTCTTTGCTGGTGGAATGAACTTGGCTAGAAACTTTTGAGCAAGATCATTCCAAGTTTCTATTGAACCTGCTGGCAACGAGCTCAACCATTGTTTAGCTTGCCCCCTAAGAGTAAAGGGAAACAACCTAAGTCTTATGGCATCATCTGTCACTCCATTCATCTTGAATGTATCGCAGATTTCCAGAAAATCTGAAATATGAGAATTAGGATCTTCATTCCTCAACCCACTGTAATTCACGGAGGTTTGGATCATTTGAATCGTGGTAGGCTTAATCTCGAAGTTATTTGTCTGAATTGCAGGTCTTTGGATTGCAGAATGTAACCCAGTTACATTTGGCAACACATAATCCCTCAAAGTCATGTTCTCATTCGCTATATTGTCTGCCATAATCAGCTGCTCTTGTGCAACACGCTCTCTCTTTTCTTTCCTGTTCCTTCGACAGGTACGCTCGATCTCAAGATTAATTGGAAGTAGGTTGCTACTTCCAAATTTTCGCATACACTCTATCTAACTCCTGCAACCAAAAATAAAAGAACAAAATTAATAAAAATAACACAAAACTCAAATTAAGACTAAAGCTCTTGATTTCTGATATTAGTAAAGAAAAACAATCATTCCTCGGCAACGGCGCCAAAAACTTGTTATTCGATTTCGCAAGTGTACGAATCGTCCCAAGTAATATAGTAGGTAAGTACTAGTTATCGTCTCCACAGGGAATGAAAGCTACTAATTACCAAAATTCTAAACCTTAATTTTATCTGAGCAATCAATTAATCAGAGTTGGATGAAATTTAACTATGCTTATGACTTAAGTAATTAGAAAGAACACGGAAAACTAACAACAGTTATGCTAAATGTAGATGGTAAAGATTCTAGAGCAAAGATTTCATCGTTGTCTCCTCCTATTCCTCATTAATTTAAAGTTATAAACGTTTGACTCCTAGATTGTTGACAAGTTCTACTCAAAAGACTTGTTACTCTATCTCGAACAATAACAATATTCATTAAAAAAGACAATTGCTTATATTTCTATGACAATCAGAACAATTCAATTATTAAAACTGTAAAACTAACTTTGCCACAAAACCTACAAGGATATGTCTATCGCTCATATAAGTTAGGGAAAATAATTAAGGTTCGTCAATGAGAATTGTCTATCGACCTCAAAACATTGATAAAAACTCACACTAAGATTGGTCAAATCCTAACATGTATTCAGTAAGCACATAAGAGTTTTCACAATCTAATATAGAATCAAGTCCTTAACAATTGATCAATGAGAAATAATATTCAACAACGACTACATCTATACTCTAGATAAAGGACTTAGTTCATGGTGAAAATCTCAGCAAAGTTCATGTTTAGAGGCATATTCATTATAAGTGAGAAAAATGATGAAATAGAGGAAAAGAAACAAGCCACGAATGAATCCTCGAGTTTCCTAGCGTCGCTCTCGCTTCGTTTGGATGCCCGAATGTCCAAAAAGTCTTTTCTCCACTATCTTTTCTCCCTTTTTCGTCATCAACCATCATCGTCGCAGCGCCTAGGCGCTAGATACAGCACCTCGGCGCTAGGGGAATCACTGCTTCAGACTTCGTAGCGCCTAGGCGCTAAAACTTCTGCCAATTTTTGTGTTATGGCGCCTAGGCGCTAGGCCCTCTGCACATTTCATCTCATCAGCGCCTAGGCGCTAACCCTTTGCCAAATTCATCTCATCAACGCCTAGGCGCCCAAGAGCAGCGCCTAGGCGCTAGGCACTTTTCATCAATTTAAATTTGTGCTAGCCTCTTTTTCCCTCCTATCTTCGATCTCTCTACAACTTCCCTCCTTTCATCACCTATACACAAAATAAGTAACAATCAGACAGAAACAAGAGACCAAACGTCTTTTTACTCAACTAAAACTCTAAAAACATCTTGTTTTAATAAGTCTAAAAATCACTTAACAATTATGCATGTTATGATGTTTTAGGAAAACTTTACAAAAAAATGTTAGCATGATCTTCATGGTTGAGTCTTTGTCGCATCATTCGTGATTAGGACAATCTAGGAAGTGTTCTAAAGTTTGATATTCTATTTTTGTTGGACTATGAGACCATGCCGGTTAACAGAGAAATTTTTATTTTTTGAGTCCCTTTTGATATGTTTGAGTACTTTGTAAGCTAATGATGCATCTTTAGTTTGAGTTTTAATGCATAAAGGAGATAAGCATGATTAGATTTTTATTTGAAAAGTTATATGACGGTGTCTCATTTTTTGTTGGTAAATGAAGAATTCATAGGATTTGATACCAAAATACCATGCTTTTCTGTGAGTTTTTTGGCCAATAAACACTTCCTTAACACGGTGCTCTATTCTTTTAAATTTGATTGATTGCCATGCAAGATTGATATTTATAGAACTTGCTTTGTTGTGCATGTCTGGAATCTCTGAATTTGACTTGAATGTTTTAATTTCACAAGGGCATTTAGGTAAAACCAATTTTAGCTTTCTCAAATGGCCTACCTTGACATAATCCTTAGAAAGCAAATTTTTTAGCCTTAGACCTTTTCATTGGAAAATTACCACATTACAAGCCTTATACCCATTTTCTTGTTGTTTTCCTTTCTCTGAACCCTTACTGGAAGGTGATAGCACTCCAAAAGTGCTAATATTTAGCTCATAAGTCTTGTAAATTATAATAATTATTTGGGCTTAATTGATATATTTTGTATAATTTAATTGCTAAGGGGAAAATCGGGCATTTGCGTAAATTAAGAGCTTAAATGAATATTTTAGAGCATTTTATTAATTAACCATTTTGAGTGATTATACTACATTTACTACATAATCTAATTTTAACTCAAAATTAATTAGTGGTTAAATGGTGTTTGCCTTGTTAAGGAAATGGGGCAGCCTAGGCTCGAATCTTAGTGGGAGCATAATTTTTTTATTTTTGTAAAAGTCAACGCTCTAAGATTTGGTCAACACCTAGCTCCAGCGCCCACGACCCGCTCCAGCGCCCAGTTTGGGCCCAATCGGCCAGATTTCGGCCCAAACCTCTTTTTTTCATCTTTTTAAGCACTTTTGACCTAGTTGTCAGCCACTATTCATCTAGGAGAGAGAATTTTCGATTCTGAGAGTTTTGGCCTCGGGTTTGGTGATATTTTCATCAATTTTCAAGGTTTTGGACAATTTTTGATCGATTTTCAACACGTTTGGCTAAGGTAAGTGCTCTAATTTGAGTTAAGGATTTACTTTGATACTTAGTGAGAGTTTTGTATGAATTTCTAGCATTGTGTTGTTGATTTCTTGCATCTCCAATTTGTATAAAGAACGAATGCCATGACTTTCTAATTAGGATTGACACCCATAATTGTTACGCATGTTAGTAGGCTAAGCGTTAATTCTTGATAAGCTTTAAATCATTTTGCGTGCATGAAATAGAATTACTTTGCTAATTAGAATCCCCATACACTAAGCGCATCAAGTAAATCCCGAGCACTCGAATTAGGAGCACAGGTTACTTTATTTTATTTTACCGTTAGCTATTTTTACCGCTTTCCTTTACTTTTACGTAACCCAATTCTCCCATTTACTTTATTGTTTAATTTGTTGTTTTAATTAAAAAGCAAATAGGAATTAATTAAGAGAAAATAATTTAGGTTCCCTGCGGATCGACCCGACTACCACTAGCAACAAGTTAGCTTAGTAGTAGCGGTATTTATAAGTTTCATTTTGGCGGAATTCGATACCCCGATAAATAGTAGGATATACCCAAAAATCCTCAACCAAAATTGGCGTCGTTGCTGGGGAACCATTTAGTTTCTCTCAGTTAAATTTTATTTGTTTAAATAAAAACCAAAAAAATATTTTCCTTTTCTTGTGTCTTCTTGTTTTAACATGGCAGATTTTCCACGAGATTATTGGGGACGAGCTTCAAGTCATGAAGCTGGAGAAGCTTCTAAGAATTTTTTCCAAGGTATGTCATTGGAACAAATGATCAATAAATGTATTATTCAGACTAACCAATTTACGCAAGAAATGCCCGAGGCTCGGTTAAAATTTGAAGCCTAGTTCCAAGAAACGAATGAGCAAATAAGCCATTTGCTCAATCCAGCGAAGCAATTGGAAGTCAAGGAAGAACATCAGGTTGAACATACCAAGGAAAGGGTCATTATCGAGATGTACCCCGATTTTGATGAAGGAATCGAGGAATTTCTGACATGCTGAGGCGATAACGGTGAGACCGAAGAAGATAAGCTTGACCTCGAGGAGCATCCCGAAGAGACTAGTGATGCGAACGAGCTAAGGAGTGGAGCTGAGACTTCTTCAAGGTGGTGTACTCCGGAAGAATTTTTTTCATCTATCAGTGATGAAGAAGATCTCAGAGAATTTTACAAGGTAAGTATATCTCCACCGAATGATTTTGACTTAGAGCATGAATTTTGTATTGAAAATTTATTTGAAGAATCATGCATGAATGAGCTCGAGCATCTGTCTGTTAATGAGAATATTTTTTTAAGTCTTTTCATGGATGATGTAGAACCAACTTGTGCTGAAAATGTTGTTGTGATGGATGAGGAAGTGACAATTGTGCCTTTAGATTATTTATCTCCTCTTGTTATGTCTTGTGATAATTCATGTATTCTAGGAGATTTATCTTGCATGCCCCCTTCCATTTGTGCTTCGGTTGATGTTGGTTGCCTTGAGAATTTTGATGTGATCCCTCCTCTGGTCGAGTCTTTATTTTCTGTTGAGTCTTTTATTTTTGTTGAGTCATTTGAGTCTTCTTTTATTTTGTTTGAGTCTGTTGAGTCTTTTATTTTTCCATATAACAAAAAAAATAAATAAATAACAACTCTGTCTGGCTGCCTCCAAAAGTCGAAGAGCTTGCTTCTCTTAGCAGGTTTTATTGATTCAAGGAAGAAGGGGCCGAAGAAGTACGAGAATTTTTATGTACCCTGACAGAGTGGAGGACACGTCGAGCATAACGACGTTAAAAAATTGCGCTTCTTGGGAGGCAACCCATGTGTTTTTAAATTCAAGTCTTTACTTTCAATTTTTATTTTTTCTAGCTTAGTTTATTTGCTTTTCTTTTGTAGGGGTTTGTGGCCTAAGAAACGAGATATTCAGGCAAGGACTGCGCTGCTCCAACCACCAACCTAACAAAATTCAGGGGAGGTTTTATGTTCCCTTAAATTTTGTAATTTTAATTTCTTAGTCTGATGTGTGATACATAGAAGACTATGTATCCTTTTAGGTTGGGGTGGAGAAGTTTGTTGGATTTCTGTAGTTGTTGAGTTATGGAAATTCTGAATTAGAAGTGCTTTGGTGTGATGTTGCATATTATTCGATGAGGACAATCTATGAAATGCTTTTAAATTCTTCGTATTTGCATATCTAGAAAAGAATGAGATTGTATGTGTTAGTTGAACATTTTTCAAAAAACATTATGTTGCTCCCTTGCATCTATCGAGCACGTAGCATCCTATTATTGGTTCTTTAGGCTTAGAATTGTCTTATGTTGCATGAAATCTTGTTGTCACCCCAAAAGAAACCCCTAGGGAAGGTTTGATGCATGATAGGTTGTATTAAATTAATCGTGTTATAGCGAACCTATTGCCTAAAATAAATTAAAAAAGAAAAATATTAAGCATAAAAATAAAAGCTTCTGAGGTGCTCCTCCTTCTTAAAGTGCACGTTAAGAAGTGAGCATTAGTCCTTAAAAATGTGAAGCTTGCTCGTAGTCAGATACGTTGTGCAGTGGAACTGCGGGTAAGCTGGAACGAAGGCAAGTTTGACATGTTAGGCTCTCTTGAAAGAAAAAAAAAAGTAAAAAAAAAAAAAGTGGTAGTTTAAAGAAAATAAAGAGTACAAAGGTACTCAAGAAAATGAAAATTTAGGCCTTTTAATTTGTTACTCTCTTGATTGTTGAAAAGCCGTAGACTGTTCTTTATTACTAGAAGTAGAGGGAAAACGAGATGTAGAGTTGCATATGGCTTTTCTGAGTCTATAAGAGCTATAATAGGTTGGCTAATCACACACGCACGTAAGGGAGTAACAGTTTAATTTTTGAAATGTTCTCAACTTATGCATGCAATCAATCGTTCTCTTTTGTGGTAAGTGCCTTGTTTTTAAAAGCATTGAGGTTAGAGTCGTTGCATGCAATTTCATTCTTAGGAGCTAGTTCAGAGTTTTTCTTACTCAAGGACTAGCAAGATTTAGGTTGGGGGTTTTGATAGCACTCCAAAAGTGCTAATATTTAGCTCCTAAGTCTTGTAAATTATAATAATTATTTGGGCTTAATTGATATATTTTGTATAATTTAATTGCTAGGAGGAAAATTGGGCATTTGCGTAAATTAAGAGCTTAAATGAATATTTTAGAGCATTTTATAAATTAACCATTTTGAGTGATTATACTACATTTATTAAATAATCTAATTCTAACTCAAAATTAATTGCTTGCCTTGTTAAGGGAATGGGGCAGCCTAGGCTTGAATCCGGGTGGGAGCAGAAATTCTTTATTTTTGTAAAAGTCAACGCTCTAAGATTTGGTCAACACCTAGCTCCAGCCCGACGCCCAGGCGACCCAGATGCGTGCGGCCCACACCCAGCATCAGCCCCATGCGCAGCCCATCTCAGTGTCCGCGCGCGCCCACGACCCGCTCCAGCGCCCCTACTCAGCCAAGTTTGGGCCCAATCGGCCAGATTTCGGCCCAAACCTCTTTTTTCCAGCTTTCTAAGCACTTTTGACCTAGTTGTCAGCCACTATTCATCTAGGAGAGAGAATTTTCGATTTTGAGAGTTTTGGCCTCGGGTTTGGTGCTATTTTCATCAATTTTCAAGGTTTTGGACAATTTTTGATCGATTTTCAACACGTTTGGCTAAGGTAAGTACTCTAAGTTGAGTTAAGGATTTACTTTGATGTTTAGTGAGGGTTTTGTATGAATTTCTAGCATTGTGTTGTTGATTTCTTGCATCTCCAATCTGTATAAAGAACGAATGCCATGACTTTCTAATTAGGATTGACACCCATAATTGTTACGCATGTTAGTAGGCTAAGCGTTAATTCTTGATAAGCTTTAATGCATTGTGGCGAGGGTCTAGCTCGTGGCTAATCAATTCGAGCCCAAGTGACAGTGGGGGTATGAGTTGATTAACGTTTTCACGGTGGGCTCAAGGTTAGGATAGAAATCGAATAAGTCTTAAGAAATAATTCGTCGCAAATATACCCGTTACTGTTTTCGGATTAATTGATGACTTATCACCTTAGATTAATTAAGAAGCATGTTTAATTAGAATTGACGCCTCTAATTAATTCTTTGGGGTGCTTTGGACCCGGTTGGGACAAAGCATTTTGCGTGCATGAAATAGAATTACTTTGCTAATTAGAATCCCCATGAACTAAGTGCATCAAGTAAATTCCGAGCACTCGAATTAGGAGCACAGGTTACTTTATTTTATTTTACCGTTAGCTATTTTTACCGCTTTCCTTTACTTTTACGTAGCCCAATTCTCCCATTTACTTTATTGTTTAATTTGTTGTTTTAATTAAAAAGCAAATAGGAATTAATTAAGAGAAAATAATTTAGGTTCCCTGCGGATCGACCCGACTACCACTAGCTACAAGTTAGCTTAGTAGTAGCGGTATTTATAAATTTCATTTTGGCGGAATTCGATATCCCGATAAATAGTAGGATATACCCAAAAATCCTCTACCAGAAGGTTTATAAGTGCTTACCACATATGTGTCAATCCATCCAAAGGAGAAAGTTGAATGGTGTTAATAGAATATTCAAAAGGAAGCATTCATTCCATTAGCTTCTTTTAGAGACTAAAGAAAAGAGAAAGAAAAAAAAAAGAGAAGAAGAAAAGAAAAGAAAATTTGAGAAAAGAAAAAGAAAAGAAAGTTTCATGTGGTAAAGTCTTATAATTCTTCCAACCTAGTAGCTTAAAATGTTCATTCATCCACCCTTATCTAAGCCCAATTACAACCAAAGCAAGACTCTTGAAGTTTTACATTCAATGTAAATCATCGATGATAAAGATGTGATATATTAGCAAGCTTATGGTAAATGTCTCTTATGTTTTGGTTTGGGCGTTTATCTTACATACCCTAAACAGTTGAACGTTTTGAGTGAAATTCTATGAGGGTATCAAGTCTTGTGCATTCGATTTTAGTAATTTTATGAGATGCTTGAGTTTTTTGTTATAAAATTGAAATCTATGATTGCTTAATCTCTTGATTGTCACTATGACTCAAGTTATTGATGTATATTTAGTTTTATTGGTATTCATAGATATTAAGGGAAGAAAAGTGAGCACACATGCAAAAGATAATTTTTTTTTTATTTTTAAAATTTATTGTTGATGGGTCGTGGTCTAATATGTCCTCTTTTGTGGTTTATTTGTCTTAAGAACATTGAGGTTTGAGTCACGAGCATGCATTCATTGATTCTTTTAATGGTTTGTTTTTTATTTTGCTCGAGGACTAGCAAAAGCTTAAGTTTGGGGGTATTTGATAGCACACAAAGTGTGCTATCTTTATATCATTTTTATCGCTAGTTTCTTTTCTCAAACGAGTACTTTCACGTTGATTTCCCTTTGTTGTGTAAAAATTGAGCAAATGGAGCAATTTGAAATAGTAGATCGCCGACTCAATAAGTATACCATCTTGGGGATAAACTGGGATAGGTAGCTAGGGACATAGTACAACATGAAGAAATTCACTACTACCCGCTTTAGGGTTAGTAGAGAGGTTGTTCCCTTAATAGTTGACTCCAGGTTTTGAACAAGGGCCCACCCTCTTTTTGGCTAGAGAGGGATCTGATTTGCTGGTTGAACCATAGATCAATTGTTCATTAGAGGTGTCAGTGGTACTTAAGGAACAAGTTGTAATGCAGGGGTTAAACGGTTTAAATGACCCGCTGTGTTTACTAACGATCTGTGATAGATCGATTCACCTGTGATGGTTATATTAAAAGGAAACAATATATCTACAGTGAGGATAGTTCGACCCCTGAACTATAGTGGAGTCTCTGAGGGTTTACGAATGTTGATTAGGTCGGTTAAAATAGTTGAACCGGATAATCTCGGATTGTAGTAGCTCATGATCTGTAGGTCCTTTAGGTTTTCCTAGTTAGCTCGGATAAAGCGGTGTAGCAAAGCAAAGGAAAGAATCTGGAGAAATCCAAATTCGGCTTTGAGAACGTGGTTGCACATATTTAAATATGATTTAAATATGTGTTTGGAGGAAAATATGAATAGGGATTCCATATGCGAAAAGTCAGTTTTCGGAAAACCGGGGTTAAGTCTTATTATTTAATTAATATTTGATAGTAAATTAAATACTAAAAGAATTAATTAAAAAGTTTAATTAATTATATATATTTATCATTAAATATTTATTTATAAATTAATTGTGAATTAATTTTATAATAAATATTAAAATAATATTATATGTATGTTAGTGGGTTTAAACATGCATAGCATGTTTGCTATGAACTTTTGACTAATTATGCTTAATGAATAAACTACTTTTGGCTTGAAGATTAAAATGAAGAATGTCTTCATTTGAAAAAAAAACTAATGACGTTTTTTCAGCTCTCTCTCCTTAGGTGTTCCTCAATGGTTGAAGAAAGTTTGAAGAAGAAGCTAGAGTTTTGGTGCAAAAGCTTGAGTATTATCTTTTGAAGATTAGAAGAATTGAAAGGTTCATTCTTCTTTCCTCAATTTGTTCTTCAATTGTTGAAGATTTATGAGAATTGGAGAGATCAAGGTTTGAAGAAGATGAGTTGTCATCAAGTTCAAACTCAACTTCATCTTGTTTCTCATTTATACCATCACCTTCACCTTCCTCCCAAACCTCTCCCCAAAGCCCTCTTGCTCAAAGGACTCCCTCAACTCTGTTACTAAGCCCGAGGATAGTTTGGACTACTCTGAGGGTAGTCCTCGCCACTGCTCGTGATCAGACTTAGCTTCAGAGGATTTTGCAGAGGAGGTTGTTGCGGAGACGAGAAGACGAGAAGACAAACAGAGAAAATGTACGTTTTTTCCCTGTTTCGAGCTTTCTGGTAAATTTACCGGTGAAACTTACCGGCCAGGTTACCCGTGAAGTTTACCGATGTGAAATTTACTGGTGGCTTGGCCAATGTTATGAGATAGCGTTTGGCGCTCGCTCTTCGGTCGAGTATACCGGTATATGATTTACCGAAGTAGCAGACCGATAATGGTTATCGGTCCACTGGTTTACTAGTGTAAACTTATGAAGTTTTCCGAACCCTTTTACCGGTGGAAGCAAACTGATTTAGTTTTACCGGTGTAAGTTTACCTGTACCGGTTTACCGGTGTAAGCTTAGTGAAGCTTACTGAACCAGTTTACCAGTGGTAGCTTACCGGTCTGATTTTACCGATACGAATTTACCGGTGCCGGTTTACCGGTACTGATTTATTCGTATGGTTTTACAGAGAGAAGCTTGTGAAGCTTACCGGTCGTGCCTTACCGGTCAACCTTTATCCGTTGACTTTTACCGATCCCATTTACTGGTCGGTCTCGTTTTTGCCGGTGGTTCTCTAGAGAGAAATTATACTATGTGATAGTTATCTTTCTCTCTCTCGTTTTGTTTCTTATTGATTGCTGAAGATCCACAACCAGTTTAAGCTTTTTTCCGTTGCGCCTCTGGTTGTTTTAGGACCTCAGTTCCATCAAAACCACACTTACAACCAACATTGTCCACGCAGAAACAACTAGAGAAACCAAACTGGAGCTTAATGTTCGTAAATCGCGTATTGCGCACCTTTGTTTCTAACAGAAACAAAAGTTGGGGTCCCTTTGATTGCACCACCTTGAGCAATCGACGGAATGCACGGTTCGACCCCAAATCCCGTACAATCCAGAACAACACATTCATGATGATTGACGGGGTTGCAGATCAACCACCGCTAAAACAAAAGGATTTGTTGGCGCTGAACGACCATGCTCCCCTGAAACAAAATCCCCCTTCGCCTTCTTCCCAATCTCCCTAGTTTGGTCCAACCCCCCTCCCCCTCAACCCGAGCCCGTTTACCCAAAATCCGACCCCCCTGAATTTCATAGTTCGTCATATCCATCAGATATTAACATTTCGTTACAAGATCACAGATGGTGATATAAAGTGGATTGAAGATTTTATACATTGGACTATACAAAGGCCTGAATAGTAAAAAAGAATAGATGTTATCAAATATCAACATTTCGTTAGTTAAGGATTCAATGGGAAATCATGCGCTTGACAAGAAGCAATTTGAAGAGGATAAGCAAATACACATTTGGGATGCTCGTCTAATTTTCACGTTAGCTTGATCAAATTTTGAGGATGAATTCGCAAAAGAAGGTAACATTTTGTAACACACATCCTCCTCTGTCTTGAAGCACTTGGAAAGAGAAAGTCATGCAGAGGAAAGACATTATGAAAAAGTGAATTTCAAATACATTTCTTAATTGAATTTCGAGGACGAAATTGTAAAAAAAGGGGTAATAATTTGTAAGACCCACTTTTAGTCTCTTATCATTTGGAGTTACAAATGATATATTGATTATTTAGATTTTGAAATATTTTTACCTAAGAGTTATGAAATAAAAGAGAAAAGGTAAAAAGTAAAAAAAAAAAATATGAAAATTGGGTTATGCTTAGAATTTGAAAAATAATAATAATAATAATAATAATAATAATAATAAACAAAGTGGGTTACAGCGGGAGGAGGAAGAAAAAAAACATAAAAATAAAAAATAAGAGGAAGAAGAGAGGTTCTGATTACCCAAAGAAGAAAGGAAAAGGGGAAAGAGAGTGAGTGAGAAAGAAATAATGAGAAAGGAGGATGTTGGGTAGTCGCCGGAGCATCGTCAGAAAGTTGCAATTACGCCGGAAAGTCGTGATTAATGATGAAATATGGATCAAATAAGCCATAGAAGAAGATTTCAATCTGTTAAGTTGTTTTTCCTAAGAGAAAACATGAAAATTAGTGATTCCATTTCATGGGTCTCATTTTCCCAATTTTTCTAAAAGATCAAGAGAAAAATAAATTATCATAAAAAGAAAGAGTCAAATGGCTAGAATGGAAGTTGTAATAGGTAAAATGAGAGAAATGTTTATGGGTTTTAGGAGGAACAAGAAGGTGAATAGTGAAAATAATAATAATAATAATAATAATAAAATAATCAATAATCATAAATGATGGTAAAGTTGTTGGACAAGGAAGAAATGAAGGTGGTTCATCAAGTAGGAGAGATGAAACTCTATTGTATATTGTACAATGACTTAAATCCTTAAATTCAATAAGAGATGTTTTAAGTGAAAATTAAAGAGTTGCTCATATTAAGTTGAAATGAATTCTAGGTTGCGTGAAAATCAGGATGACAATTACAACTCGAAATTCTCGCGTGATAATGTGGTGAGTGGTTTATTTTATGAAATACTTTTCGTTACGGAATTTCAAGAGATTTATATTGATAAATAATTTTAGAGAAAACGTATTTTTTTTTATTGGTTTGAGGTTTGTGAAATATTGTTCCGGAAAAGAGACTTTTAGAAATGTTTTATGTTATTTGAGAATTTTTTACCATTTATGAAATGTTATTTAGGGCAAGAGTATGATTTCTACAACGATTTGAGAATTATAAGAGGATTTAATTTCGGATTGTGAATTTATGAGATTCTAGAGAAAGTATGATTTTAAAGTAACTTGACAAAGTTAATAGTTTTATGCTGAGAGCTGTTTTTAAACCACTGGATCTATGTACCCATGGTGATTACCCGTATGGTATGTGAATGTGTTTCCATAGTATACCAGAGATAGAGAGAGGTCTTTGGGACCCACTCTAGCACACACATAGGCTTTGGGCCGTGTGTTAGGGTGGTTAGCCCTTTGGGGGCAGCTCTGTGTGCACGTATGACAGAGTTTTGCTCTGCTATGTACCTTGAGATTACTCGGTACACAGTATGACAGAGATTTTGACTCTGCTATGTTTCTCGAGATTACTCGATGCATAGTATGACAGAGATTGCTTTGCTGTGCGTATTGAGATTACTCTACGCGCCAGTATGATAGAGATTCAAGTACAAGTTTGGTGAAGAGTTTTGCTAGCGTACGACTACGTGTTTTAAAAACTTTTGTTATAGATCTCTATGAACGTTTTATTTATCTTGATAATTTAAATTGATATCCATTTATAAGGTTTAACCGAGTTTTGAACTTCTATGGAATATAAAAATAGTTCTTCCTAAGAGCATGTTTTCTTTTAACTCACCCTTCACTGGGCCTTTTTAAGCTCACTCTTTCTTTTTAAAAATTTCCAACCAGTAGCATTTGAGTTTCTGAGAAGCCTATCGAGGTCGAGATCTGCCATCAGTCTTATCTAGATTACATGCCATTTTTCATGTGAACATAGTATTGAGGCATTGATTTTGTTAACTAGAGCGACTAGCATAATTTTTAATCACATGATACTACATTGAGATTTATAAGAGCTTATTAAACTTAAAATTGCATATTTTTCAGTATTCAACCTGTTGATGTGATTTTAAGTTTATGACTAGCCTCTGAACATTGTACGGGAAGATGCACTAACTTGTAGTTGGTTGTTAAATGAGGACAAACATTTTGAAGTGTAAAATTTTCCATTTCAAGGTGTGATTTATCCAATTTTCAGGAGAAACTCTACTCATTTTTTTTATGGATTTTATTTCAATAAAGTTTTTGCTAGCCACATGTTGTTTTCAAAATGTGTCCAGGCTTTCTAAGTTCGACAATAAATTCCATAGTTTAGTTGGAATCTTTTGTCAGCACGTCACGTCCTAGGTTCGGGAGGGTAAACTGGGGCGGGGTGTGACACTAACCGAGCCACTGTATCACACCCCTTCGGCTCCACCAGCACCACCAAAACCCTATCGAAGGTCCAAGGCCCTGTCGATACAACCCGCCTTTTCTCCTCCATCGAACGAAACTGAACGGCGGAGACGTTATCGCTCGCCGCCTCCACCCTCGTGCCATTGTGGACTCGCCAGACCGCCTCATCACCGCCCGAAATGCTTCGATGTTGACTCGCCGAGACGATAAAACCTTGCACACAACGCACAAATCAGTGAGCACCGCCGATAACAGAGACTCACCCTCGCTCGTTGTAAGAACCTTTGCCTTCTCCATTGTGAGATTCAACGTCGAGCAATGATTGACTAGGTCCTCCATCGCAAGCCACCCGATCCGATTGAACGCCGAATGCAAGGAAGATTGAAAGCCCATACCGCGGGAACCTCTAGAAGAAACCCTAGAAACCTCTCAAAAAG
Organism: Herpetospermum pedunculosum; assembly: GCA_028017165.1. Taxonomy (NCBI): domain Eukaryota; kingdom Viridiplantae; phylum Streptophyta; class Magnoliopsida; order Cucurbitales; family Cucurbitaceae; genus Herpetospermum; species Herpetospermum pedunculosum. The sequence goes on from CM051522.1 coordinate 39,573,490, forward strand.
AGAGAAGCACCGTATGCAGGACATGAATTGTTAATTTCCATTGATTTTCTACTCTTAAAGGAAGAGGAAGGTAAAAATAGAGTCCCCACCACCAAAAGGAAGGTTAAATAATCACTTACTTCTCCTCTTTTTCCTTTTATAAAACAATTATATTTAAACAAATATGTAAATAAATAATTTAATAAGACAATAAAATAAAATAATGAAAGTCATTAAATTTTCCAACACATCTCAACCAAATTAGTCCAACACATAAGATAGATTCTTAAACAACACAATAATACATCAATCAATCTAACTTTTTTGCGGGCTATAAATAACAATAGGACTTCTCACGACATGTTGGGCATCAACCCAAGCAAGGGAACCCGACACCATGTTCATTGATGGAAAAGGACTAGCCTTCACAGTAACTTTAAAGCTTTGCTTCTGCAGCAGTTGCGAGAACGACAGAGTCGTCGGCACCACTGTGATCTCCACCCCAGGGGGAGTCGTGATGGTGGCGTTGTAGATGGAGTTAGGGAGACCGACGTTGGTTACTTCCCGCCAGAACACGACAGTCGTCGGTTGTTCGCTGCTGTTGAGGCTAAGTTGAAAGGTTGGGTAATTTAGAGAATCGTAGCCCGAGCCGGGGATTAGAGTGGAGCAGTTTATGGATTTGGTTCCAGTGAGAATGGAAATTGAAGATCCGGTGTAGCCTTCGCTGCAAAGGAATTGGATGTATGACATTTCATTCACGTCGTAGACTAAGCCAGGGTTTGTGGCTTTAGCTGGATTTAGGTTGCCCGCACCGTACGCGAATTCTCCGTCGGGATTCAGTTTTCGACTCATTGGTATTGCTTCAACATACAGATATGAAAACATTAGTGTTGATATATAGTATGATTGTTTCTAATGTAAACATTGTTAGTAAATTAATTAAGACATTATATGTTTATCATTGAAGCTATATGTTTTATGTGAGTTTAAAGTTTAGGGTTTAGGAATGGTTTTATATCATTAGGGTTGATTTGTCAAATTAATTAATTAACTTACTAGAATTAATATCCAAAGTTTTTAAACTTTAGAGATTCAATATACATATTAACTAAAAAGTTTATATGCAGAAAATTTGTAACTCAACCATATGAATTTAAACTAAAAATCTCAACTCGTTTTTCAAATTTGGTTTAAATCTCATTTACTACCTACATTGAAAAATATAGCATTTTTTAAAAAATTGTAACAAATGTCAATTTAGAGTAAAATAATTAAAAATATAGCATTTTTTAAAAAAAATTGTAGATATGACAATTTCTATTGCTGATAGTATGGTCTATAGCTGATAGAAGTTTATCGCTGATAGTAGTCTATCACTTCAGTTTTTTATAGAATTTTGTCAGTGATAGAAGTCTATCGGTGATAATCATATATCAACGATAGAGTCTATCAGTGATAGCCACTAATGTTTTGACATATTTGCAAAATGTTTTAAATTTTGTTAAATTTACAAATTATTTTGGGCCTTGTTGTTTTTGCAACTAGCCCTTCAAAAATATAAATTCTAGTTCTTAGACTTAAAACAAATTCAACCATTTTTTATATAAACTTTCAAAATATATATATATATATATATATATTCAAGACCGACAACTTCTAAAAAAATAAATCACTTAGAGTATAAGTCAACTGACAGAATATATGAATTATTAACCTATATTTTTCATTATCATAAATATTTAAGCAACAATGTTAACACCAAAAATATGTTATTAGTCTACCACACCTAAAATTACCCTAAATCATAATACGTACATATATTTGAAGTCACTTTATTTATCGGATTAACTGTTATTCAACAACAAAATCAACAATGACAACAAAAATAGTCGGAGAATAAATATTTAAAATCAAAATAGACTAAAATATAATCCTCCGAATAAGTTCAAAAAGACCATAATAAAATTTGAAAGAGGTTAAAATAATGAAGAAGATGACATACCGGTGGTGATCAAGGCGGATCGAATGGCGGCCGGAGACCAAAGAGGGTTGAAAGACTTGACATAGGCGGCGGCGGCAGCGACGTGGGGGCAGGCCATAGAAGTACCCGACATGAGGGTGAATTTGGAGAATTGAGTGTCACCCTTCAACCCAGTCAGTGACTTCAATGGGATGTAACCAGCCAATATATCCACTCCTGGCGCTGCTATGTCCGGCTGCAACACGATCATAGATATATTATTCATCCAAAACAACATAATCTCTAAAATTGGGATAAAAGATTTCAGATTTCTCTAGGCAAGTCCATATTACTGATGTGAATTTAATATTAATAATAAGAAACTTAAACTTATTTCAAAAATATAAAACACGTATTTGTTAATTTAATTTAAATAGTTTATTTTATGAAATTTTTTATAAATATATTATTTTCAAAAATATTTATTTAGACATTTCTATAAAATTAAGATTTCGATATTCAAAATCTTGTTTAGAATCGAATTTTTTGTTTTCTTTTTTAAAGATATTACAAGTTTAGTTTCTAGAACTTTCATGCTTAAACTTTAAAAAGTGTGTGGTAAATCAAAAGTGTCTAATTAGTCTGTTTTATTGAAAATTTTCAAAATTCACCAATCCATTAGACATAAAAGAAAAGGTAGTGGTCTTATAAGACACAACAAAATTTAAAATTGTATTGGATAGATTTGTGAAGTTTTTAAAAGTTTAACCTATTAGACAAACCATTCTAAAGTTTAAAGTTCAGAGACTTATGAAAATGTAAAAATTAAACCTTTCTTTTTACCTTTAGAATGCGGTTAGAGCCTCGATTGGGACCTCGAGATGAGAAGGAAGCGACCATTGGAGTTGTTCTATTGAGTTGTCTTGTTTTGTATATGACTGCAGTTGGTGTTCTGTATTCCAAAACACATCATTTTCAGAAGAAAAAAAAAAGATACAAGGTTATATTACCATCTAGTAACGAAAAAATATTTCATCTATGTAACAAAATTAATTAAAATGATACACTAAAGCTAGCTTTTTTTTTTGGATGATAACTCTAGTTTCACTTGGTTCTATATCGGCTAGAAAGACTGAATTGACCAAAGTGGTATAATCAATCAAATGTCATGCTTCCATATTCTTTAACAAGATGGTTCATCAATTCTCTTGGGTTGAATGTCCTAAACATAATTTTGTTGTTGAGAGGAAAATCAACATCTCCTTAATGTTGCACAAACACTTCTTTTTTAATCCCATTTGACTATTGGGAGAGTGCATTTTGACGGCTTCTTTTTTGATTAATCAGACTCCTATATCTTGTTGGAAAATAAATTTTTGGGAGATTGGAGGTTTAATTTGAAAGATAGTTGGAGAAAGATGCTACTTGTATTATTGATCACTTGGCTTAAACACTTGATACAAACTTTGAGATTTCACTCTTATTTAAATTAGTGGCAGCCCCTAAACTTATGACTAGTAATTTGTCACACATCAATTTCTAGAATATTCTTTACAAATACATTTTTCTTCACACATGCTAGAGAATTGTACATCTTACTCTATGACATCTTCTAAAGAGATTCTCTTATATTCTAGAGAATTCTACCAAATACTCTAAAACATCTTCTAATGATTTCTCTAGAATATTCTAGTATTTAGAGTTTTTTCTAGAAACTGAGCTTTTATTTGAGTCTGGAAGAGGACCGCTCAGCCAGTTCTAGGTCGAGCGCTTCTCGGCCCTCAGGCCCAGACTAATCTGGAGCACAGTCTAAGGGGGTTCAGTTGATCATTTTTATTAAGAGGAGAGAAAGACCTAGACCAACATTATAAATATCGTCATAATAACAAAGACAATTTGAATCCTAGAATTTCATGGCCAATTGTCTCACTACTAACTTTGGCATCCGAGTTTGTTTACTTTGTTTTACAGGTTTATTTCGTCCCAAAGATTATAAATTTACTATTGAGGTCACGTGAGAAGAACGTGTCCTCCACCTTTCAAAATTTGACATCAAGAGTTAATACAACTAACTTCCCTAGTAACGACAAATATATTTTCAAAGACGTGTAACAAAAAAATTATAAGAAGTAAATCAAAAGGAAACACAAAATCTAAAAACTTACGTAGTGGACTGGATGTAGGTGTCAATAGGAGCACCATCAAACCAACCAACCAAGGTGGCCGGGGCCATGAAGACATGAGTTTGGCCAAGAAACTGATCACTTTGAATAATAACGCCATTAGCACCAAGTGATTTGACAACAGAATCAGCTCCCCAAGTCATACTTTTGCAGAAAACAAGGCTGTCTTTAACCTTGATTGGATCAAGTGAGCCCTCAACGCAAAATCTTGCACTTTCTTTGCTCTCTGGGTTCATAGCCGCATCAACTCCATTCACTAATGGGTACATTTTTTGCTCTAGATTGAATATGTTTATTCCTTCTCCCTGTTTATTAAATAATATTCAAATTTCTATTGATTTTGAATGATATTTTTTTATCCAACCCGTGACCTCTTGGTCACTAGTCTATACAATATGTCGGTTAAACTATGATGACATGATTTTGAATGATTAAAGAGATATGCTTGAGTGTGATTTTGAACTTGACATAAGTAATTTTAACCATTTCAAAATTATCATTACTCTTGAAACATGGGCGCTAACTATTTTGGCTTTGATGCTCTCAAATTTTGCATAAAAATATATGTTAAATTTAAAATTTATTTCAGTAGATTTAATAAATGAAAATTAAGGAAGCATTTTAGAACTAAATAGAAGTATTGATGCAAAAACATATGCAATCAACTTACGGAGATGTTGTCCCCATTGCCCAACTCCAATGGGGTGATAAATTTTCGATCAATTTCACTGGCAGCAACTGTCACAATCCACGGCGCAAGGTTGGCCACGCTGCCGGCACTCGGACCGTTGTTCCCGGCGGAGGTCACAGTGATGATGCCCCTCTTCATGGCATGAAACGCGCCGATGGAGATTGCGTCCTCGGAGTAATTTTCGGAGCCTTCGAAGCTAATCGATATTGAAAGGACATCGACGCCGTCCTGTATGGCGGCGTCGAAGGCTGCCAAAAGATCCATTTCGGAGCACCCACTATGGACCCAACAAACCTTGTACATGGCAACTCTTGCTGACGGCACACCGCCACGAGCGGTTCCTTCAGCCAGACCGGCGAGGCTGGCTCCGGCGATTGCATTGCCTGTTGCTGTTGTGGACGTGTGCGTGCCATGGCCATTGACGTCTATTGGCGACAAGATGTCGAGGGGATTGGGGCGGCCATCAAGCTTGAAATATCTTGCTCCGATGAGTTTGCTTTACCATATAAAAAAAGAAAAGTAAACAAAAGGAGAAACAAAGATGAATGAGAATTAAGGTTCAAAAGATTTATCAATAATGCAATATTGGAAATGAAAATGTAATATTATAACGTCTTTCTTTTTAGTTTTTTTTTTGTTAATTGATAAATTCAACTCTCCTATTTTTTATGGTACAAGGGTTGGCCTAGTGGTCATGAGGGTTGTAGGGTCGGACGGTCTATCCCATGAAAATAGTTTAATGGAGTATTACAAAATAAAAAAAGATTTACTTGACACCCAAATGTTGTAGATTGTAGGGTCAGGTTGTCTGTCCCGTGAGAATAGTTTAATAGAGTATTACAAAATAAAAAATTAAAGGCGTGTTTGGTATGCAAACTTAATTTTATATGTTTTCTTGTTTAGTATGCAATCTTAATTTTGGTTTATATGTTTTCAGGCAGTCAAATGAATTTAGTAAATATTCGTTTCACATGTTTTTTTTTAAATTGTTTTTGAAAATTCTATAAACAACATTGAATTAAAGAAAATGATGCACACTTTTATGAATATAGTATTTATTCTTAATTTATATTAAATTTGTTTATAAAAAAATTAATTAATAATAGTTTAGTTAATTTGGACTTAATATTTAAATTTGCAACACATGTTTAAAAATATTAAAATATGAATCATGACTTTTTTTTTATTAAATCATCTCTTGTTTTATAATTTATGTTTTCGAATCACTAACCAAACGCACCGAATATTTTAATCTTCCATAATGGTTGAACTAAAAAAAGAAAAATGGTAAATAAAAATCAGATATATGGATATTACTTGTTGCAGCCAGTGAAATTGGCATACTGGAGACAAGTGCCTTTCCATTTTTGGGGTGGCGGACCAAACCCGTCATCTTTAAAACTCTCTGCTGTTGGTGTGATTCCTGTAATTCACAAAATTCATAATTTCACAACTATAATAAAAAAAAAAATTTACAGTTTATAAATATATATTTATCAAAATTAAAGCAAACTGTAAAATTCAGTTTGTATTTGACCCTGCTTAAAAGTATTTTCTCCGAAATGTTTATTATATAATCACTTTTGTTTTGAAAGATGCTTTCTAAACCATTTTCAGTGCTTTTTTTTAATCTAATTTTAGACTCTCAAACAACTGTTGATTGGTGAAAAGTTTTAAAAGCGATTTTATTTAGTCAAAACATTGTTTTTACCCTTCTATGAATTTTAAAATATAGGCTAAAATCTACAATTTATTTTTTTAAAAGTAGTTTTGAAAGACACGTTCAAACAAACACTTCGAATTATATATACAATTCCACATCAGTCATAACTTGAAAGTCGTAAGTTAAATAAATACTACAATTTTTGTGAAAGTCATAAGTTAAATAAATACTACAATTTTTTGTGAAAGTCATGTACATTAAAAAATCGATATCTTTTTATTGAGTGTTAATTTTTTTTAAAAAAAATATGTATAGTTGGAAAGCTGATAGGGGAAGCTTCAATTTGATACATGGTTTCGCTATTTTTGAAGTTGTATATCAAAGGATAAAGATCGTCGAAGTTGGACTACCGTTCTGCAAATTTCAGAACCATAGCTCAACTTCGATGATCTTTATCTTTTGATAGAGAACTCCAAAAATAGTGAAATCAAGTATCAAATTGAAACACTCGGTGTTAGCTTTCCAGCCATATATTTTTCAAAATAATTGCATATATGAACAAAAAAATATCGATCTTTAAAAGCACACTGTTCAAAAGACGATGTGTTGAAAGTCACATGCATATCGTCTTTTGAAAAGACAATATGTGTGAGCGATCTATACTTGTGTGAACGTCTTTTGAAAAAACATCTTCAATAAAAAATGCAATATTTTAAAAAATGTTTCAAAAACATGCCATATTTTTATAAAAAAAATCGAAAATTGCAATATTTAAAAAAAATAAAAAAAAGCCAAATAAATACTACAACTTTTTACATTTTTCTTTTTTTTTTTCTACAATTTTTTTTTGAAAGTCATAGCTGAATTCTACCGTCTTTTTAAAGTAGTTTTTTTTGTACAATTTGTATTAAATGAATATATTGCATCATAATGTCTTGCATTGTTATTAAAATATGAAAGTCATAAGTTAAATAAATACTTTTTTTTTTTTTTTTTTGCATTAAGAAGCACATAAATAATTTAATTTTGAAAATGTGAGGTTAAAAAGAATGTTAAAAATAGTTGGCTATATACATAACTTATCTGCTATAAATTTTACTATTTTTGTACAATTTATATTAAATGCATAGATACACATTAAAAATAAAAAGCAGAAAAAAAGAAAAATCATTCTTATCCTTATATTTTTTTTTTGCAAAAGTATTTAGTTAATTCAGAGATCGAATCCTGGCATTTTAGTCAAGGACACAACCTTATGTCAATTGAGCTATGCTCGATTTCACAACTTATCCGTATACTTGGATGGATCAATGAATCAATTTAAACCTTAAAAAAATGAGTTTATCCAATAAATTTCTAATTTAACTAGAAGAAATTTTGAAATTAATATCTTTTTGAAAGTTTAGAATTATAATCGTTGAAATTCTCTCAATAAATTAACACCCAAAATCAAACCACAGTTTATTCAAGTTTATGGAGACAATAAGAAGAAATTTAAAATTTTAGGTTAAAATTGACAGATTAGGCTAATTAAATGAATAGAAATAAATGTTTCCTATTTTATCTATCTATGTAATTAATAAAAATTGAACAAAAATCGTAAGTTTGGTTAAAAAAAATATATAAATATCTGGCTATTTCTTAAATTGGATTTAACATTAATTTTTCACAAAAAAAAACAGCTTCAATCTAATAGAAAAAAAATACTCATAACTAGCTACCAAATTTAAAAAAATAAAATTTAACTAGAGAGTAATTATTTCACTGTTTTTTTTTACCATATAAAAATTAATATTTAAAAAATGAAAATTTAACTAGAGAGTCATTATTTCACTGTTTTGTTTTTTTACATATAAAAATTAATTTTTTTCCTTATAAAACTAATAAAAAAGGAGGAGAGGAATTACCAGTATCAAATAAACCAACAATAATATCACTCTCCTGTTTGGTATTTCTTGGTGCATTGGAAGGCAATCCAATGAAGTCCCATGATCTTGTTGTTTGTAGCTTTCCATACTTGTTTGGGATCACATTGTGCACATCTTCTCTCTCTACATCAAAGTCATACATCATATGGAAATATGAAAATTGGGTAGAAAGAAAATACATAAGAATATGAGCACTAGAAAATAAGAAACCGTTGGTCTAGTGGTCAGGACAGATCTTGAAACTATTCAAGCGCTCCGAGAGGTAATGAATTCAATCATTAGTGACGACCTACCAACCTACCTAGGAATTAATTTTCTACAACGGGTTTCCTTAGCAGTCAAATGTTGTAGGATTAGACGGTCTGTCTCGTGAGATTAGTCGAGGTGCACGTAAGATGGTCCGGACACTCACGGATATAAAAAAAAAGTTAAAAAAAATATATATTAATTCCCTACTAATTTTCTTGCCAACCAAATGTTGTGTAGGGCTAAGCTCTCAGACACTCACGGGATATAAAAAAAAAATAAACAAAAAGATATACTTATTTTCTAATGATTTTCTTGGCAGCCAAATGTTGTAGGGTTAAGCTGTCAGACACTCACAGGATATCAAAAAAAAAAGTTAAACAAAAATAAATACTAATTTACTACGGATTTTCTTGGCAGCCAAATGTTGTAAGGTTAAGCTGTCAGACACTCACAGGATATAAAAAAAAAACTTAAACAAAAATAAATACTAATTTCCTACCGATTGCCAAATGTTGTAGGATTAAGCTGTCAGACACTCTCACAGATATACAGTAATATATATGTATATATATATATATATATGAATTTCCTACGTATTTTCTTGGCAGCCCAATGTTGTAGGTGCATAAACTAACCGGGACACTCACGAATATAAAAAAAAAAAAAAAAATTAAACAAAAAGAAAGAAATGTTGTGCATATAGATATAAAATTACTTGACAGTGTTTGAGCTTCCTCTTCAGTAAGTTTGGCAGCAAATGCATTGAAGCTTTTTGTGTAACTATAGACAATGGACTTCTTTGCCTCGACATGACTGCGACGACACAAAAACGATCAATATAGTCGTCGTTATAATATGATTGTCACTCTTATAATGAAATGAAATGACTAATAAAAAATGTACACAAGCTAGCTAACTTACATAAGGTACTAACTTACAATAATTCTAGTGAGATCACATTTAAATTTCTAATTTATAAGGTCAAAGTAATAATAATAGTAAATGACACACATTGTTTAATAGTATTTTTTTTGGAAAATGGTCTATAGTTTTTCACATATATGTTTATTTAATAAAAATGTGAGTTTTTCACATATATGTTTATTTAATAAAAATGTGACATTTTTGTTATAATTAGTTATAGTACCGCATAATAAAACTAATGAAATTATATTGTGCAGTTTATCGAATCAAGATTACATCAAGTCATGTCAAATCAAGCATAGTTGAATTGACATAAAGTTACAATTATTTTTCACCTTTAACTCTTTCTTATTTTTCATCTTTTACACCCTTTTTTTTATTATTATTTTCAACAAAAAGTAAACACAAAACACGCAGGTTATGTAAACAATGAGAAAATTTATAGTGCTATAGTAGTATGAATTTTTTTCAATTAATATTTAAAAATAGTATAAAGATTTATAAAATAAAATAATATATCACTAGGGACTGTTTGAGAAACTTGAGATTATTATAGTGGTTATAATAGTTTGTTAATAGTAAATATTGTTGAAATCATTATAGTTAAGGTTGTAAAACACTAGAACATTAACCACGATGGGAGAAGAAGAAAGTAGAGAGGATGTCTTCTCCTAGGGACATCTTAAAATATTCATAACAGTTACTTTATTGACTATGGGTTATAATAGTCGGTGGACCAAACGTAGACAAGGTTATAATAACCCAATCCACCGAACTCTAAGTTGGTGTCCCAAACGTCCCGTTTTTTTTTTTTTTTTTTTTTTTTTTTTTTTTTTTTTTTTTTTTTTATAACATGTGGGGTGGGGGATCAAACCCATGACTTATTAATCACTAGTCTATACAATATGTCAGTTGTCATGTTGGCTCAAATGCTCCATTAATGACATGTTAAAACATTAATGAAAAAAAAAGTATGTACTACAATATAAACTCACCTTTCCTTCACTGACATGAGAACATTTAGATGTGATTCTGTTGCATCAACTTCATTTAAAACAGGATTACTTTCCAGAAAAACAATGAAATGTTTCTGCAAAAACACAAATTATGAGAGAAAGCATAAACAAAAAACACTAAACTTGCACACTAAACACACAATGAGAGCAAGCAACCTTCTCCTCGTTGATTTCTATGGCAGAAACGGATCCTACGACGAAGAAAAGAACAACGACGAGAAGATTAAAAGATTTCGATATCGATATCGACATGTTGAATGCAAGTTGAATCCAAAGACTGTGCAACTCTCTTATTTATCATGTGATTTTTTCAATCTGGAGGGGATGAGAATTTATTACCATGGCTGTCTTAGAAATGAAAACTAAGAGACAGTTTAAGACAGATAAGAAATTTGCAAATATAATGAAACTTCAAGTTCACTGCCTTTTTAGCATATGTTTGTTTTTTTTAGAATAATATAGATACTAAAAATTACAAATGTCTGACATCTTTAATCTTTAATAGTTTCATCTGTTTTATAGAAAAAATTTAAGGAACCCTGAAATATTAGGATAATTGTGTTTGTTTCGCATGATTTATAATTTACCTAGTGTCTTAAATGTACACTATATCTCTATAATGCCCTTATAATTTACCTAATGTCTTAAATTTATACAATGTCTCTAGAATGTCCTTATGACTATTCACGTAATTTACACATTAATTAATTATGATTTTTTTTTAAATAATATGATTTGAATTTATATGACATATTTGTTTTTATTAATTTAAATTTTATTTTGTTTATATATCTTATTTTTATATGTTATTTTGCTCAACAAATTAATATATTATAATTTAAGATTTTTTATTTAATAAATATTAATTTCAATTTAAACTTGAATACATTTCCAAAAAAGGAAATTATATATTTGATGGTAGTTTGGGTGGAATAATCAATGTTTTCACCTGCTTGGTAAAATTTAAAGATAATTTATCATGTAAAATAATATATATATATATATGTATATATATATATATATTTTTTTTTTTGCAATAATATTTTAATTAATGCGAGGATTAAACACCTCTTAGTCATGGGCACAATTTTATTTCAATTGAGCTATGCTCGATTTGACTTTTTCAAAGATATTTAATTAATGCAGAAATTGAACCATGATCTTAGTCAAGAGCACAACCTTATATCAATTGAACTATGCTCGATTTAGTTGTTGAATAATAAATGGTGCGTATTAACTTCTTTTTGAATATATTCAATAAAAACAACTACAATAGAATTAAATAATTAAAAGTGATGCAAAAATCATCTTTATTCCCTTCCTAAATTAATATTTTTCTTCATATCTCTCTTGCTCACATACAAATAAGGGACATAACAAAATTTAACTTTTTTATTGTAAGGCTGGAGAACCCAAGAAAGGTTGATTCCTTTATTTGAATTTTTGTTTAAAAAAAAAACTTTTTAAAAAAAAAACACATTTCATTTAGATCCCCTTCCCCACGTCCCTCGCACACACAACCTTGAGCCTTTTTCTCACCTCAGGTTCCCTCTCTATTAGAGGCTAAAGAGTTTTGTGAAACATATTTTCTCTATTATTTTCTGTTATTGAGAAAGACCAAAATCATGAGTATATTTACAATCTTACCGTTCCTGTTGTAGGAAAGACTAACCACAACTTTAATCTAGAAAACAGAAAGCTAAATATATAAAATAAAGTGCTTACTTGAAAATATAGTCATAGTATATACAACCATATATAGCGAGATTTACGGGTCGACAGGTAGATCTCGATATATACGCACAACGAGATTTACGGGTAGACGGGTAGATCCCGATATATACGGCGCCTCTAATACCCTTTCCCTCAAACCCATCTCCACCACCCACCCGTCCTATCTGGCGGCGGTTCGTTGGAGTAAAAAAAATCCAAACTTCAGCAAGATTACAAGTCATTAAGCGGGTGAGTTTCGTTTTAAACTCTTATAGAATATTGGTTGTGCGCTGGAATTGAGGTGTTAAGCTGTGAATTCTTCATCGTGCAGTTTTAGATTGCCCAAACGTGATTTGAAGTTAACAACGGTGTAATAGTCGTTTGGGCATTTTCTTAAAGTAAGTAAAAAAAATTCTCACAAGTTGATTTATTGGTTGGATTGCGCTTTCAGTTGATTGATTCAATTTTGTTCGTTATTCAAGATGAGCCAAAATTGTTGTAAGAGCTATATTAAGGTGTTAACGCACTCAATGTAAGTTACTCAACTCTTTTAAGGCTTCGATATATGTCTCAGTTAAAACTGGACGCATGACATATGCTCTTGATAGGTAATGTTCTGATTAGTAAATTATTTTAGATAAAGTTACAAGTACAACAACGAGGGGCTATATTCAGTTTAGTTTGTTGCTTCAGTTAAGTTAAATGCATGACATATGCTCGTGAAATGTTGTGTTCTGTTAAGTATATTGATTCAGTGTTCTGTTTAGTAGGTTAATCCAGTTGGAATTGTACGTTAGACACGATCATGTTGCTTCAGTTAAGTTGTATGTAAGACATGTGTTTTAGAATGGGCAATGTCCTGTTGCAGGATTATCAGTCATGCATATTTATGTTAATTCAATTTATAGATGTAACATATGCTCTTGATGAGTAGTGTTCTGCTACAGGATTATTAGTCAGACATGTTTATGTTTAATTCAGTTTATAGATGTAACATATGCTCTTGATGAGCAGTGTTCTGTTACAAGATTATTCGTTAGACATATTTGTGTTAATTCAGTTTTATAGATGTAACATATGCTCTTGATGAGCAATGTTCTATTACAATATTATCAGTCAGAGATGTTTATGTTAATTCAGTTTATAAATGTAACATATATATTCTTGATGAACAGTGTTTTGTTACAAAGATTATTAGTCATACATGTTTATGTTAATTTAGTTTATAAATGTAACATATGCTCTTGAGGATCAGTGTTCTGTTACAGGATTATCAGTCAGACAAGTTTATGTTAATTCAGTTTATAGATGTAATATATGTTCTTGATGAGCAGTGTTCTATTACAAGATTATCAGTCAGGCATGTTTATGTTAATTCAATTTTTAGATGTGACATATGCTCTTGATGAACAGGGTTTTGTTCACAGAATTTTTCAGTCAGACATGTTTATGTTAATTCTGTTTTTAGATGTGACATGTGCTATTGATTAGCAATATTTTGTTTGCACGGTTTTTCAATTAGGCATGTTGTGTTGATTCACTTTATGAGTTAAACATATGCTCTTAATGCGCAATGTTCTTCTTAGAGAGATCTCAACTGACAAGTTAATTCAGTTAGAATTGTAAGTATAACATATGCTCTCTATGGGCAGTGTTATGTTTAGAGAGGTCTCAATCAGGCGTGAACTGCGCTAATTGTGTTCAGTTATTTAGTGACAATTAACTTCCCTTGGTAAGACGTGTACATCGATAAACTTGATACCTTATATCAGCTTCAGGTGCGATCACCTTCAGATATGGTGCAGTTCAGTAGTTATGCTAACCATTCATATATGGTGCAGTTCAGTAGTTACGCTTACCATTTAGAAATTGGTATATTTTAGTAGGTACGTTCACCATTCAGATATGGTGTAGTTCAACAGTTATGCACACCATTCAGAGATGGAGTAATTCAATAGAGATGTTATGTTTTGGTCTACAATTCAGTCCCACATAGACACCACACAGAGGAGACTCAACATGAGATCAGGTAGTTGTATACTAACTCATAACATACTTTTGTTATAACAGTTAGAGTCCCTTTTTCGGTTGCATGAACTTTACATGTGAGATTATTCCAGCAGGGTTACTTACTAAGTATTTAATATACTCACCCAGTTTTAGTTTTTTTTTTTTTGCAGGGGTGGACAAAGGTGTTCTTGCTAGTCAGGCCATAGTGAAAACGCAATTCTGAAGTATCAGAGTTTATATCTTTATATCAAGACTGATTTTTTTTAGCTAGAGACCTTGTTTTTCAGCTTGTAGCATTCTTGAGGGGTCTAAATCTAGTTAAAACTTGGAGCGTTACATTTATTCTTCTACTTCTTCAAACAACTCAGACTAGTTGAGACAAATAAATTGAATCTTGAGTTACGTTGAATAGTTCTCTCTACAAATAAAACACAAAAAGTGAAATCTCGTCTCCACACAAAATGAATAATGTTATATGTTGACTAACTTTGCCCTACCAATAATTGTAATATAAATTCTTTCCTGTAAGAATGTGGCAACCTAAAGAAATAATGGGTATGATCATGATCCTTTGCTAGCACCTACTCGAATTCTTTGAGCATCTGTTAACCCTTCAACATCTACAAGCTTTGTAAATATATGAGTTATCCTTTCAGAAACAACCGTTTGAGTTCCAAATTCGGTTGAAAATGGTGGTAAATTTTATTTTTTATTTATTTAAATTTTTTACAGAATTTCTCTCAACGGGTCCGCTTACGGGTTTTGACTGACGCTTGTTTTGCGTTGAGAGAACTTCTTTCGACAGGTTTTGGGATTTAGTTACTTGACCATTCTTATAGTTTGAATATGCATCCAACATTTTTTATTCTATTTAGTAGGGAAATCCTAATAAAGGACCCTTTTTTGGATCCTATATCAAATCATGTTCGTTTTTTTAAAATTGAGTTTTGTGTCCTTTTTCTTTTTTCATTTTCTCCGTCCTTCATATTTCATTCATTTTTTTACCTTCCAACTTCTTATCTCATTTTAAAATTATATCTTTAAAATAACTTCTTATCTCTGTATTTTCTCCAACAAAATCCTTCTCAAATTTCTTATCTACCATCCAGATTTTCTCCAACAAAATTATTCTCTCCTCTCCCTCTTCATCTTTGATTCTTTATTCTCTCCACTCTCACCCCAAATCTCAGGATATCTATTTTAAAATCTTGATATCTATTTTGAAATCTCTTTTCTCTTTCTTCTCTAATTTAATTCTAATTTGAAAATAATAATAATAAAAAATAAAAAATTAAGAATAAAGTTTAAATCTCAATAGCCAATGATTTTCGGTAATGCGAATGATATCTATTTTAAAATATATATTTCCTCTCTTCACTAATTTCATTCTAATTTAAAGTAATAATAAAAAAACTAAGAATAGGGTTTAAGTGAAAGTTTTCATCTCTCTCCCTCATTAACTCCACGTCAAAAATCTTCGTCGTTCATTCCTCCTGACCATCGAATGGACCCACCGCAGAAGATCGATCCCTTCTTCGCCTAAGGACGCTTGATTTGAAGATTTTCTGGTTATAAGCTCCAACATCAATACGCCAAAACTGAAGATCGATCCATTCTTCGCCCAAGACGCTTGATTTGACAATTTTTCAGTTAGAAGCTCCAACATCAATACCCAAAACTGAGCACGTAATTCGACGACATTTGGTGTGCAATAGCGAGTAATTCAGTAAATTTTGAATACAGTGTATTTACAATGCAGCGAAGTTTGAATACAGTGTATTTAGAATTCAACAAAGTTTGAATACAGTGTATTTAGAATTCAACGAAGTTTGAATATAGTGTCTTTAGAATTCAACGAAGTTCGAATACAGTGTATTTGCAATTCACTAAAGTTAGAATACAGTGTATTTGCAATTCACTGAAGTTTGAATACAGTGTATTTGCAATTCACTGAAGTTCGAATACAGTGTATTTGCAATTCACTGAAGTTCGAATACAGTGTATTTACAATTCACTAGAGTTCAAATACAGTGTATTTTTAATTGAGTGAATTTTGAATACAATGTATTTGCAATTCAATACACTGTATTTTGCTCTCTTTTTTTTAAAAAAAAAATCATCAATTACAGATTTTTTTTTCTCTCTGCCACTGTTTTTAGGATTCTTATGCTACTTTAAGTTTTCTCCAACTTCTCTTTTTGTTAATTATTGAGTTTGTATTTTTTTTGAAAACTTTTTTATTGCACCGACCATTATAATTCAATTTTAAATTGAAAATACATAATTGTAAATTGAAAATATGCTAGCATGTGTAATACAGTGTAATTTCAATCTTGTTTTACTAAATCTTATTGGGAGAGAGTTAGTTTTTTTGAATTACTAAATCTTATTTTAGAAATGAGGAAAGAGATTGAGATATTAAGCAGGGTAAATAAGGAATGAAAAAGTTAGGGAAGAGAGAGATTAAACTAAAAAGGGACATATATCACACTTTTTTAAAAATGATTTCTATGATTTTGAGAATTAAAAAGGGTCATTTGTCTCATTGCCCCTATTTAATAATCTTTTGGGGGTGTTTGGACCACGAACTTGTTGGAGAAGGAGTTGGGAGGAGAAGTTAACTCCCCGTTTGGCCCACGAACTTTTTGAACTCAGATAAAAAATATCAACTCTCCATATTTCAACAGTAATTACTATTCAACTCCCGCTATCAAAAAATATATATATATATTATTCAACTCCCCAGACTTCTATAGTAATCAGTCTTCAATTTTGTCCCATTTTTAAAACATTTCTCTCCCTCCCTCCCACAATATTTTTAATTATTTAGAAAAAAAAACGTAATTTAAATAAAATCGGTAAAATGTGGAAAATTGCATGCTTAAAATTTATGGGAAGAAAAGTCCTTAACAATGAAAATATGGAAAATTATAGAAAAAAATTGTACAAAAAAATAGCTAAAATAAACCGTCATTGTTGAGATAATGATTTCCGGGTACAGTGGATTCAAATGGAATGACGAGTTTGAGAGGGTGGAGGCGGAGAAAGATGTGTTTGACATATGAGTCAGAAAGACTATACCATGCGTTGTTTTTTTTTCTTTAAAGAAGTTTGTAAAATATACCTACATTAATAAAAACAAAAAATCTCAATCTTAAAATTCATAAAATTAAAGGTAGTTCTAACAAAAATGGATATATATATAAATTCTAAAACAAAATTTTTTATTTTTATTTTATTTATTATTTACAAATTTGTTTGAAAAAAAAAATAAAAATAAAAAAATAATAATTGTACCCAATACTTCCCTTATTTTTGTTTAAAATTATTTTTTCTTTTTTGTAATCTTGAAAGAAATTTGTAAATGATAGATAAAAAATAAAAAATAAAATAATAACATTTTTAGAATTTATTGGAATTGGATTAATTCCTGGATAATGAAATTTTGAAAGTTTAGAAAAAAATTGTGTACAAGAAAGCCGCTAAAATAAATTTAGACTTCAGAACTCCAAGTTCAACAATTTCTTGCCCCAAACACACCAGAGACTTTAACTTCACATTAAACAACTCTCTGCCCCAAACACACATATTTCAAAACTTCTCAGACTAAACAAATTCAACTCCCCTCAACTCTTTAGGCCAAACGACCTCTTAGAGTCGGTTGGATAAAATTCTCATTTTCTGTTTCCTATATGTATGTTTCTCATTTCTTAAGAAACAAACTTGTTTGATAAATGTTCTCGTTTATTGTTTCTAAATTTTGAAAAACGCTTCCAAAAAAGGACAAATTTTGAGAAACAATAAAATGATGTTTCTCTTTGTTCCGTTTCTTTTATACTCTTTTTTGTTCCAAAGAAAATGTATATGTGGATGTTGCCTTAGCTTGTTTGTCACATGAGGACCCAATTTCATCTGGTGCATAACATTTTTCGTTTTTTTTTTTTTTGTTTTTTTTTTAATTTCTTAATTTGCATAATATTTTATATATTTTTGAATATTTGGTTTTTTTATTTGATTTCTTTATCTTACATTATTTTTTATATTTTTTTTGAATGTTTAATTTTAAATGTTACAAAATAATATATATATATATATATATAATTTTAATTTTGAATACATTCGAACCAATTAGAAATTTACAAATATAATTTTGCGCTTTAAAACGTGCATTTAATCTAATTTTAATGTTTTACAATTGTCGCAACGTCATCGCGACGCATAGCGGACGAGTTCGTCTTTGAGGGTTCGTTTTATAATAAAAGAGATGAGTCGCCACCAATCATATCGGGTGTGATTGGTCACGTTAAAACGAAAACTGGTCTACGAAAACAGAAATCAAATTCGGGAGTCGGTTGAGTATAGGGAAGATGTTAGGGGTCGGTTGAGTATAGAGAAGATGTTAGCACCCTACAACACTCGTTAAAACGGTAGCCAAATTTTATCTTTATTATTCAATTAAATTTATTAAAAAGATCCTTAATTTGAGAAAAATAAATATAATTAAATTAAAAAAAAATGTTTCACTTAATCATATCTTAACTTCTTTAAGAAAAAAAAGTAAGAATTTGATATAGTGGGTGTAATTACCCATTAATTAATTACCATGTTTTAAATTTTCTTTTATTCGAAGAAAATTATCCCCTCAAGAATTCGAGAAGATCTCAACTCCGTCATAACATTTTTACATGATAATATTAATTTAAATTTGTTTTAAAATATTTTTTTGAACAATCTAATTTTAGAATAAATTGAAAAATCTAATTTTACAATTATTTAAAATACCTACGTAAACATATAGAAAGTCATTTTTTTGGAATTTTATTTTTGAAATCAGCATAAAAATGCAACTAAAAGTTAAAGTCCAAAATTTTGAAAGTTTTTTTTTTTTGCTAAAACTGTACAAAAAAAAAAAAAAAAATGACAAAAAGTTGTAAATAAATTGAAAACATAAATCAGAAACTTTTTCTCCATGAAATTAAAGTTCAACGCTTGTGCGTAACGTCGGAGCTCCGCCGCAAATGGTGGTCGGAAATTGAGGATGAAAATGGAGAGAGTTGAAAGTGTGGAATTTGAAGGAGGGAGAAAGTTATTTTAAATTAGTCAAATGGTAGTTTTGACCATAAAAACTAACATTTTCTCTCCAACTTGGTAGCATTTTTGCTCTGATATTCTATTCGAATACGACCCTTTCACTATAATATTTTTGTGTCCATCTTCTACAAGCTTTTTGCTATGATATTCTATTTTTATTTTCTCGAGCCTTTCGCTCTAATCTTTTTTTTCGTCCCTCCTTTTTGAATGACTTTTCTCCTCGGTATTTATAGACGATGGGAATGTCAAACAAGGTTAAAATCAAACAATTCATTATTCAAAATTTTATATCCAATTTAAACGATTTTTTACTATAAAATGAACAAATATTTTATGCTCATAAATAAATATCAAATTTTAACCCAAAAATGAATTAAAGATTTTATAAGTAAATAAATAAATATAAAATTTTAGCCATAAAATGAGTTAGAAATTTGGACTGGTTGCACAAATAGCAATCAAACCCAAAATAATTGCAAATTTAGCAAAGTTTAAAACCTTTTGCAAATTGACATCTTAATTTTGGGCTCGATTGTGAGATGACATGATAATGTAACTTTTGATAACTATTTTTTATTATTTTATTTCTTAATTTTGCAGTATTATTTTAATTTAATTTTAAATTTTGAAATATGTATATTTCTATATTATTTTAAATTTTAGTACATTTGAGCCCTGTTGGAATTCTGCAAATAGTCTTGTTCACACGAGATTTCGACGAAGGAAATTTGACACGTGTAAATAAAATTTGAATTGTATTTATGTATTTGTATGTATCAGTGCGTAGTGGATTACAATCTCTAATGTTTGATCCTCTGATTCTCTCTTTCAAATGTAACTGTACTCGAGGGCTTCGCAGCTTGTTCTCGAGGTTGAATCTTCAACTTGGCGTAGCGGTGAAGTCTTTAGGTGTTTGATCTTTAAGTGACGTTCAGTCTTCAGGATTCAAAGAGTCTTTCGTTGCTTGAGAATTCTCTCTGAGTTCTTAGAAGAAGAAATTTTCTGAACCTTGCAAATGAAGGATGAACTCTCTATTTATAGAGTTTCTCATGGACCTAATGGGCTTGAGCCTGGATCCTAATGGTTTGGGCTTGAATCCAATGGGCTTGGGCCCAATGAGCTTTTGGGATTTGGGTCAAATGGCTATTTAAATAGTCTTCTGGCCCGATTCGATTTTGAGCCCAATTGCGATTATGACCCAAATCGATTGGTTAAGTTTATTTGATCCAACGGTCCTGATGAAGACACGTGGCAACCGCCGATTAACCGAATTTCTCGGTCAACAAATGCCCCATTTTTCGAGAATTATGCACAAGTATATGTGGGTGAGTCTCGGAAAAGTAAAACTTTGAAATTGAAATGTAGGACACCCCTAATTTTGACTCCGCCTTGACATGTCAATTTTATCGAAATATGAAATTTGGTTCATAAATCAATTATTTTAACTGACACATCTTTCCATGTCAATCGATCAAAAATATGAATTTTGCTCGTAATTTTGATCTTTCTTATTTGGCAGAATTTTGACTTGAATTTTAGTAGATTTTTGTGTTCTACCTTAATTCTATTTTGGATGTAGAGTAGAATTTTGCGTCTGCCCAATTGAATTTTGAAAAAGGGTTTGACTTTGAATTTTACTCGAATTTTAAGGTGGGATAAAATTTGGACCATACCCAAACCATCAATTTCGATTTTGATACTTAGATTTAGATAAACTTTGACTTTAAATCTTGCTCGAGAGTAAAATTTGGAATATGTCCAAACTTCAAGTCCAAGTAAATTTGGATTTCGTTCCAAAATTTGGCTGGAACGCGTGTTTGTAAAATTGATGGAAATTTGATGGATTTGAGGTTTGAATTTTGGGATGAAATTTGAATCCAACTCGTGATCATGAAACAAAATTTAGAACACGCACCAAATTTCAATTCAACGAATGGATTAAAATTTATCATCCAGGCTGAACGAAATATTAAATTCTGAAGCCAATTAATAACGTAGAAGCTTGTTTGGCAAAGTGGATTTTGGACGATCTTTGCTTCCTTTGGTCTTGAGTTCGAGTTTAATTGTATACACATTTTGCACAACATAAATTTAATCAAGTCAAGGGTATATTAGTAACTTCACAATAACCCTAATCTTTTTGTCTTTAGGTTTAATCTATGGTATAAATAGAATGAGCTCCCTCTCTTCTCCTCTTTCTTTTTTTTCTTTCTTTCAAGCTTCAAACAAAACAAGAGGTTCTTGCCCCCGCCCAAGGTAATCGTCGATCCGCCGCACGCTCGCCGCCGCCGTACGCTCTCCTCGCCCAGACGAATCCGCCGCATCCCGCGCCGTTCCGCCGGGTCGCAGCCCCCTTTTTTTTTGTTAATCGCTGCAGAAGGTAAGTTTTTTTTTTTTTTTTTTTTTTTTTTTTTTTTTATACTTTTTTTTGTTTTTGTTTTTACACACATTTTTTTTTACAGTTTCTTATTTTTATTTTTTTTATTCTGAAGTTTATTTATTTACTTTTTTTTTCTATTTATATATATTTTTTTATAACTCTTTGTATATATCATTTTTTTAATTTGGTTATTTTGATTGTATTAGGTTATTGGGTGTATTTTTAATTTGGTTATTTTGATTGTATTAGGTTATTGGGTGTATTCGGTTATTTGGGTGTATTATTTGTATTTTAATTTGGTGGGAGCTGTAAATTAATTTTGGTGAATTTTGGTGGGAGTTTAATTTGGTGATTTGGTGTTTAGAAATAATGTAATTCAAAATTGGGATTTAGAAATCACTAAGTAATTTTGAATTTGGAATTTTATAATTAAATAGCATTAATTGGGAATTTGGAATTAGGAATTTTAAAGGAAAATTGTAGTAAATGACAATTTAAGACTTATTGTTTGCAAATATAGCATGTTTTTAAAAAATTTGCAGATATAGCAATTTTTATCGCTGATATCTTATGACTGATAGAAGTCTATCGCTGATCACCTCAGCTTTTTATAGATTTTTGTCAGTGATAATAGTCTATCAGAGATAATAGTCTATCATTGATAGAAGTCTATCAGTGATATAATAAAGTCTATCAGTGATAGAAACGGATTTTTTTGCCATATTTGCAAAACATTTTAAAGTTTGCTAATTTTGCAATTAGTTTGGGCCTGATTGGTATTTGTGCAACCAGCCCAATTTTAAAATTAGTAAAAAAAAAATTTATTGGTGTAATTTGCAATTTGTGATTAATCTTAATTTGGAATTAAAATTTAGAAATTATCTGAAAATCTGGCATTGGGAAATTAGAAATTACCCCTAAGTAATTTTCATGTAAAACTTGTCAAGTTTTGGAATTGAGATTTTGTTTAACTATATATATATATATATTTTTTTTTTTGAAATTTGTTCACTTTTCAATTTTAAATTGGAACAAGCAAATTGGTGAGTGTTGCGACATTATATTTTGTAGGTGCGTCATTTTTTTTACCGCCAATTCAGGAATTGACGTACTGGTTTAAGGGCGTTACTACTTCTTCTTTGCGGATGCTTCGATTCTTACTTTGTGTGAGATCGGAGTGTTTGTTTGGGGAACATACTCCGTCCTTGTTGGTGCGCCGAATCGTCATGTTCAGCTCCTGTGGCCTCGACGTAACAATTTAAGGACGTTACTTCTCCTTAGCAGATGCATGTCTGCTAAGGGAACGTACTCCGTCCTTGTTGGTGCGTCGAGTCGTCATGTTCAGTTCCTGTGGCATCGACGTAACAATTTAAGGACGTTACTTCTCCTTTGCAGATGCACGTCTGCTTAGCGAACGTACTCCGTCCTTGTTGGTGCGTTGGATCGTCGTGTTCCATTTCTTTGAGATCAGAGTAACAATTTAAAGACGTTACTTCTCCTTTGCAGATGCACGTCTGTTTAGGGAACGTACTCCGTCCTTGTTGGTGCGTCGGATCGTCGTGTTCCGTTTCAGTGAGATCGACGTAACAATTTAAGGACGTTACTTCTCCTTTGCAGATGGACGTCTGCTTAGGGAACGTACTCCGTCCTTGTTTGTGCGTTGGATCGTCGTGTTCCGTTTCTGTGATATCGGCGTAACAATTTAAGGACGTTACTTCTCCCTTGCAGATGCACGCTTGCTTAAGGAACGTACTCCGTCCTTGTTGGTGCGTCGGATCGTCGTGTTCCGTTTCTGTGAGATCGACGTAACAATTTAAGGACGTTACTTCTCCTTTGCAGATGGACGTCTGCTTAGGGAACGTACTCCGTCCTTGTTGGTGCGTCAGATCGCCGTGTTCCGTTTCTGTGAGATCGACGTAACAATTTAAGGACGTTACTTATCCTTTGCAGATGCACGTCTGTTTAGGGAACGTACTTCGTCCTTGTTGGTGCGTCGGATCGTCGTGTTCAGTTTCTGTGAGATCGACGTAACAATTTAAGTGCGTTACTGCTGGAACCCCCACTAAACCAACTGCGAGGGTCCCGACCCTCGACCAGAGGCGCAACGGAAGAAAGACTTAAAATAAAAGCCTAAAACTGGTTGAGGACCTAAAGCAATCAATAAGGAACGAACTAAGAATTGAAGAAGCATTTCTAACACTTAGAAAATTTCTTGAATTCGAGTCCACCGGTAAAACCCCTCTCCACCGGTAAACCGACCGGTAAAAGTCAACCGAAAAAGTTGACCGGTATATACCACCAGTATAAATCACCGATAAATATATGACCGATATATATCATATATACACCGGAAATACAGACCGGTATATACAGCCGGTATATATCACTGGTAAATATTATATATACCACCGGTAAATAATGTATATACCACCGATATATATCACCGGTAAATAATGTATATATGATAACTCCATTTTGGAGCTATTAAATACGTCCTAATTATAGCTAAAGTCCGCTTTCAATTGATTAAATATATCTCTTTTGTAGGAGAAAAGCGGCAAAGAGCTCGTGCGTCCGTTGGGCATGTTCGAGTGCTTAAAGCAGAGTTTTAGCGCCCCGGGAATGCATCGGGAAGAGAGGAACTTGTTCCGTGAAGAAACGGGCCAAAACAGCCTTGGAGAGGCAAAGCATCAGCCCCAAACCCGAGAGCCAGCGTCGAGCTATAGCGTCGAGACGCTGGCTCGACGCTGGAAAAACCCGAGAGCAAGCGTCGAGTGATAGCGTCGAGACGCTAGCTCGACGCTGCCCTGGCGTCGAGACCCTGCTTGGCGTTGAGACGCTCCGGAGGAGGCGCGCGCAGGAAATTCATCGGGGCAGCGTCGCGACGCTGGCCTTGCGTCGCGACGCCATCGCGCGCGCGCGCGGATTACTTAGGGCACAGCGTCGAGACGCTGGCCTAGCGTCTCGACGCTACGACGAAGGCAGTAGCTAAAAGACGATTTTTCTGCAGAATTTTAGAGAGCTTCATCTTCTTCATCTCTCAACGGAATCCGGCGATTTTGGTCTTCTTCTTCCCCATTTTCTCTCTATTTTCCGTGGAGCTCCGCCATTGTTGGCATGCTTGTGAGCTCCACTTTCCTTTGTAATACTTAGAAGGATCCTTCCATGGCCGTGGTTGGAGCGGGATTTTAAGAGGGTTTGTTGAGAGGGAGGAAGAAGGTGATGAAGCTTGAATGAGTTTGGATATGAGTTTACCAAGAACTTGATGAACAATTCATCAAGAACATGAAGAACTCAAACAACAAACTCATAGATTTCAACAAACCTCTAATATTCAAATGCCCAAAGCTTCAAAACTTCATCAATCTCAAGAAACAACCAAGAACTTCTTCTTCAACCCTTGAAGATGGATGTTCGCTTGAGAGAAAAACAAGAGAGAGGAATTGCTTGAGAGAGAAGTCAAAATCCATCAATTTGGAAAACTTCCAATTCTCCAATAATGGAGAATGGAAATGGATAAAGGAATCCACATGGAGCCCATGCACAATGCATGGCTCCATAGTGGATTCTTAATAATAATAATAATAATAATTATAAATGATTATTAAAATTATTAATTATTAATTATAATTAAAATAATTTTAATTATAATATTTATTATTAATATTATAATAAACTATCCACTAAGCCGGGTTTTTGAAAACCGACTATTCCAATATATGAATCAAAATTCATATTTTCCACCGGTCGATATTTAAATCATATTTAAATATGACTTCTTCCGATTAGATATTTAAATCATATTTAAATACACAAACTCTCGAACAACAGACCCGAATTCGGATTTCTCCGAGTTCTACCCTATAACCCTGTTATACCGTTTTATCCGAGCTAGCTAGGAGAACCTAAAGGACCTACAGATCATGAGCTCCAACGATACAAGATCATTCGGTCAAAACTCTTTTAACCCGAAACGATCAACATTCGTTAACTCCCGGAGACTCCACTATAGTCCGAGAGTTGCATTCTCCTCACTGTAGATATATTATGTCCTCTTGATAGAACCGTCATGGGCAAGTCGACCCTTTACAGGTTGTCCGTAATCACAGCTGGGTCATATTAACCGCTTAACCCCTGTGTTACATTTTCGTTCCTTAAGTTCCACTGACACCTCTAATGAACAATTGATCAGCGGTTCAACCAACAGATCAAATCCTCTCTCAAGCTTGGAGAGAGTGTGCACAGATTGTTCAAGACTAGATGTCAGCTATTAAGGAAACAACCTATCTACTAACCCTGAATAGCGGGTTAGGAGTAAACTCCTTCTTACTACACTATGTCCCCAACTATCTATTCGAGTTTATCCCCAAGTTGGTAGGCTAATTGAGCGGGCGTTCCGCCACTCTCACCCATACAAGTCTAAGGATACTCTCGAATAAGCAGGAGTTCATAGCAAGCTCAGAATTCAGATCGAGTTACCTAGGCCATCACAAAGTGAAATAGTCGGTCTCTTTAGTAAACGGTGTTATAAAGAGAGAGCGACTTTTTCGTGGTTCAGTCTTACGCAAACTCATCGCGTAGAACGTCCCCGCCCGCACATCTCGATGTGAAACGATTCAGATCACATCGTTCTGTGTAACACAGAGCAGGCCGTATTCAATAGTGTTACCAGGAATAGGTACCCAGCCTAATCCATATACTATAGATCGTTTTTGACTATAAATGCTAAAGCTTGATCCACAATCATGTCATACATGAAGCTCCAGTATTTGACATACGTCAAGGGTTTTGTGTGTTGGTATAGATTAATGCAAAACACGTTTCACTTTATTCCGGTAAACGCATTTACCGAATAAAACGAATAACTGATTATTCTAAATAGTATACTTACAAACATAGTTTACAAACCACGAGTTTAAGGACATTAAACCCAACAATTACTTCTCCTTTGCAGATGGACGTCTACTTAGGGAACGTACTCCGGCCTTGTTGGTGCGTTGGATCGCCGTGTTCCGTTTCTGTGAGATCGACGTAATAAATTAAGGACGTTACCTCTTCTTTGCAAATGGGCGTCTGCTTAGGGAACGTACTCCGTCCTTGTTGGTGCGTCGGATCGTCGTGTTCCGTTTCTGTGAGATCGGCGCACCGACTTAAGGACGTTACTTCTCCTTTGTAGATGTACGTCTGCTTAGGGAACGTACTTCATCCTTGTTGGTGCATCGGATCGTCGTGTTTCATTTCTGTGAGATCGACGTAACAATTTAAGGACGTTACTTCTCCTTTGCAGATGGACGTCTGCTTAGGGAACGTACTCCGTCCTTGTTGGTGCGTCGGATCGCCGTGTTCCGTTTCTGTGAGATCGGCGCACCGACTTAAGGATGTTACTTCTCCTTTGTAGATGTACGTCTGCTTAGGGAACGTACTCCGTTCTTGTTGGTGCGTCGGATCGCCGTGTTCCGTTTCTATGAGATCGGCGTACTGATTTAAGGACGTTACTTCTCCTTTGTAGATGCACGTCTGCTTAGGGAACGTACTTCGTCCTTGTTGGTGCATCGGATCGCCGTGTTCCGTTTCTATGAGATCGGCGTGCCGACTTAAGGGCGTTTCTTCTCCTTTGTAGATGCACGTCTGCTTAGGGAACGTACTCCGTCCTTGTTGGTGCGTCGGATCACCGTGTTCTGTTTCTGTGAGATCGACGTACTGATTTAAGGATGTTACTTCTCCTTCGTATATACGCCAGTTTGGCATTTCCACTTTCTGTGAAATGGGCGCGTCTGCTTAGGGAACGTACTCCGTCCTTGTTGGTGTGCTTCCACTATAACATTCTCTCCCATTTATTTTTTTTAAATGCTAAGGCCCGCGCTTTAAGATTTTTTTTTTTAGGAAGGTTATATGTGTTGTTTTTTTGTCGTTTGGTTATATTTTTTTTTTAAGGTTGTATATATTTTTTTGTTGTTGTATTTTCTTGGTAATCACTTCATGCTCGCATTTTTTTTAGCTCATTTAATGTCGTAGTCACAATTATCGCTTTGTTTTGAATTTATTAACTCTTTCGAATTTGTTTTGCAGGAACATTGTGTATTTTGCAGAGCAAATCGTTTTTGGAGAGAAACACCTCGTTCTTTTACAAGATGAACAACAGTCTTTAAAACGCGGAGTCAGCCTCCTAGTAGAAGAACCCAAGATCGGCGCTTACTCTAACAAGTGGCCGTCACTATGAAAACCAAGTCGTTTGTCAAATTGGTCCTCAGAAAAACCTTTGGGTCAGAGTTCCCCGTCTATGGTGTGGACATTAGGTTCTGCACTCCACCGCCAAAATCCCAGTCAAACCCCCGAGCTAATATTGGGACGCCGAATTATCGAGGGTACCACTCGTTGGGGCTCTGTATTAAAGATTCCTGGAGAATTCCTTTTTATCCCTCAATATTGGGAGTGGTTGGAGCTTGTCGTCGGCCGCTATAAGAAAATACTTCGCCATGCTTGTCTGCTATATGTTGTGATGGCTTCGCTCTATACTTACGATCGCAATAAAGACGTGGTACGAGCCTTTTGTGAAGCATGGTGCCCTGCAACCAATACTCTTCACACCTAGGCTGGGGAACTTTCCATCTCTTTGTGGGACCTTTGGAAATTTGGGGGTCTTCCTATCGAGGGAAAATTTTACGAGGAAGTCATTTCGTGTCTTAAAGAGTTGACTGGATCGGGGCGGAATGGCAGACATCTCCCAAAAAGTTGTGAGCATTTATTTCGCGCGTATTATATACTAACTGCTAAAAAGACAGATCATTCTCATGTTGCCATTAGTGATTGGATTTCACTATGGTTTAAGGGTGCCCAACGATATGGTAAAATACCGGAACGAAGGTCAAAGACAAGAACTGCTTCTAATGCTACTTCTCGTTATGGTGTGACTCATAACCTCGACGGCACGAAATTTAAATATCGTGAATGGTCAGACGATGAACGCAACATGTTCCATAGTCTCAATATAGAAGAAGGATGGAATGATAAAACATACTTGGCCGCCTTTTTATGTTGCTGGCTCTGCGCCTTCGTATTTCCTTAGGCCAGTGCTCACCACATTCGCCCAAGGTGTTTTCAAAATTGCTTGTCTGATGGCCGAGGGAGAAATTTTTAGTCTTGTCATTCCTGTTTTAGCTAACCTTTACCATGGGTTAGGAAAAATCTCAATGGCTTCTAATTCGGTCGGTCGTATGGAAACTTGTCTCCAGGTGCACTACATTATTGGTTGGTTAGCTCATTATTTTAATACCCATCATAAGACTCCTGATGAGGTCCAAGGTCCAGGGATGGTTGAGTTGTCCGGCGAAGGTGGGGCTAGATATCTGGACAAATTCGAAGCTCATGAACTGGTCCATGAGGGCGCATCGATAGCATGGCATGTGAATCTCCAAAATAGGAATAAACATGAAATCTTAAAGAAAGAAACCATTAAAAACTCTGAAGATTCTTCATACTTTTCGAGTCTCCGATCGTGTTATCTATCAGCGCGATGTGGAGAATCGTTTGTCATCGAATCATACAGTCCATATCGATTTGGTCGTCAGTTTGGGTTCTACCAAGATGTGCCAAATGATATAGGGGAGGATTTTCCTTCAGTCAATTTGTGTAACGTTTTACATCATTGGCGAGTTTGTATTTGTGCCGACGTAGGGTGGGAGGTGTTTCTTCCAGCTTGTATGTTGAATCCTCAAGACCATGTCACTTCGTATTACAAAAATTGGTGGTCGATCAAGCATGGTGATTATTTGAGAAAAGGTGTGGATAAATTGATTGAGAGCGCTCTTCCTCTCTCAGATCGTTCAAAACCTAAGAAGGTCAAAGCAAACCTTGGAGGAAAAAAAATCCACTTGCTCAAAGATAAACCATCATGCAGCGCCTCAGATCAAGCTGAAGATAGTCAAAGCATTGATAGAGACGTCTATTGGAGGAAGGATAAGAGGCTCAAAGAGACCCCTAATCTCGGTGACGGATTCTTCGCCGACGTTCCTACCGCTTGTGAAATTCCCAATGATGTCGGAGTCTTAGTTCAGTAGCTTTCTCCTTTTTTTTTTAATTTAATAATGTTTTTTATATCCGCCTTTCGTTTAAATTTATATATATATATATTGGAAAATAACTTGTTTGAAATTCTTCTATTGTTACAACTTCACATGGATGATTATATTCAAGCCGAGGGCGAGCAACATAGCGACCATTCGTCAGAGAGTTCAGAGGATTCAGTTTCTATTGATAGGCGACCTGGGAGCTCTCCTGCCCTGCTGGAAGAGCGAAGTACCAATTTGCCTCTGCTTACTATCAAGGAGCGTCCTCAACGTGTTCCATTAAATGTAGTTTCACAAGCTCCTGAAACTTCTTTTTATTGTGTTGATAATATAGTATCCAAACTTCAACGAAAGGCGGCCGTGTCTATGTGGCAAAGCCTGCGAGAGAAGATGGCGCGTACCCCTTTTGAGGATGTTCCCAAACTTGAGCCAGAGATGCGTAAGAATTTTAAAGGCATCTCGGACACCCGGGCAAACAACCTGGCACCTTTACAAGAATTTGTAGAAGACTACTGTAAGAGGGTGGAAGACTACAACCATATGCAATTTTCAATTTCCACCCACCTAAACTCCGACAGTAGGGATCGTCAACTAGAAGAAAAGAAGATTTATTTGGAATAATCCCTCTTAGAGATTACAGAGGCGAACACGAAGATAAAAGCTGCGAAGGTCGAGCTTGAGAGGCTTTCCACTTTTGTCTCCGCTCAGAAGCAAGTCTTAAGTCGTGGGACACTTAAAGTCTCGCGTGTACGCGAAGAGATTAATGTCCTCGAATGTGCCCCCATTATTGATGAGGACGATGCTCGAGCCAGTGCTGCAGTTTGCGAGCTTCTAGAGAGTTCGCGAGCGGAGCTGAAAGAGTTTCAGTGGGCGCCTTGATTTACGCATATATATATATGTATATATATATATATTTGTTTACTTTGTCCATGTATCTTCTTCTATATTTCTCGTGTAAATGAACTTCCCATTTTTTTTATGATCATTTGGCTTGTCTCCTTCATTTTGGAATAATAGTTTTCCTTTATTGTTTTACTGAACTTTAATTTTTTTGGTTGCCTACGTACCCTTGCAAGTAAGAGATCAGGTCACAACGTAGTTTGAATGGAATGCATGTATATTCTTATTGTGGTGACTGTTGACACCGTATTTCGTCCGACCTTATTTATCATCATTTTGGTTTTTTCACATCATTTTATGTTTTTCACTTATTTTTAAGTTTTTTTTGAGTTTTTCTTTAAATTCGTCATTTTCCTGTAATTTTCGGGATTTTCGAGAAAATCATCCGATTTGTCTTCCGTTAGTGGATCGTTCAGGCGTCCAGGCTTCTAATTTAGGGTTTCCAAGTTTTGGTGTCTCGGTCTCGAGATTCCGGTTTTAAGTTTATTATTTTAAAGTTCCAATTTGTGGTTTCGTTTAGGGTTTTAGGATTAATTTTCAAGGGTAGTCAATTTTGGAAAGGCCAAAATAAGCCCATAGGACAAAAGGAAAAGAAGCCAAAATAGGGTGGATCCCAAAGCTAAAAAAAATATCATTTCCCTATCCATTCTCTCTCTTCACTATTCACTATTCATCATCTCCAACCTCTCCCGTCATCTTACCTCCCCTACCTAACTCCAGCAAGACCCAAGGCGGCGCGCGGCGGAGCTCCGGTGATCCACGGCGGCGCACGGTGGCGGACCCTTAAATTCGTCTTCTCCGGCGAAGCTTCATCTTCAACCTCCACGAACTAGCGGCGGAGCTCCTCTCTCGTACAAAGACGACGACGGCGGCGCAAGCTCATACGACCTCAGAGCTCGAGTCCCATATCCATCCGACGGCGAAGCTACACTCACAGCGGCGGCGGTACAACGATTTCGCGGCGGCGCCAACACCTTAAACCAGCCGC
Organism: Herpetospermum pedunculosum; assembly: GCA_028017165.1. Lineage (NCBI taxonomy): Eukaryota > Viridiplantae > Streptophyta > Magnoliopsida > Cucurbitales > Cucurbitaceae > Herpetospermum > Herpetospermum pedunculosum. Next base: position 39,605,231 of record CM051522.1, read on the forward strand.
TGCGGCGGCGCAACCACGAACGGAGGACCCTCACGAACCAGACCCTTCAGATTTGCGGCGGCGCAAGCTTGAGCCAGACGTTCACCCTCATCTTCTCTGGCGAACCCGAACCGACGGTGATTTGAATCAGATCGGCGTCTTCTTCCCTTGAACCAACTGCGTTCATGGCAGACCCGCGACGACGCACCTCATCTTCTCCGGCGTAGCTTCGGACTGGCGCGACTCATATCTCCAAAAACCCAGACGATTTCACCATTCCTCAACTCAGACGGCGACGACGGTGTAAATTCGAACTTCCACGGCGTTGGGTCTTCAATGGCAAGCTCCGATGCACTTCATCTTCTCCGGCGAAGCTTCATCTTCAACCTCCACGAACAAGCGGCAGAGCTCCAAAGACGACGACGGCGGCGCAACCTCTAACGGCGGCGCAACCTCTAATCCGACGATGGTGCTGCGTGGAGAAGAATAATTTGACGAGGAATCGTGGGTATTTCGTGGGTAAAATGAATTTCTTTTTTTTTTTTTATTAGTGAAATTACGATAATGCCCCCTGTCCTTATTTTGATGTGGTTGATCTGTTTTGTGTCCATATATACCCCTGCCTATGATATATACCCCCTTTGATTTGGATATATACCCCTGCATGTTCAATATATACCCTGCTTTATATACCTAGGTTATATCGCATTGGCCTGCCGGTTTGTTTAGTTTCGGTTTTTAATTTTTAAGCTTGTTTTCGGGAATTCGTATGTTAGCTTACTCGTTCATCTAACTGTCGTTATATTTTCGTTATTTTCTTTATCGTTCTTTTATGCGTATTACATTAATTTTAATTTGTAACCCCGGGAGAGATGAATGACTGTTCCTTTCATCTCGAGGGTATTTTAATAATGATTTGTAACCCCGGGAGAGATGAAGGACTGTTCCTTTCATCTCGAGGGTATTTTAACATTAATTTGCAACCCCTGGAGAGATGAAAGACTGTTCCTTTCATCTCGAGGGTATTTTAATGTTAAATTTTAACCCCGGGTGAGATGAAGGACTGTTCCTCTCATCTCGAGGGTACTTTAACTTTAATGAAATCTCGGGATAAATAGGGTTTTCCTATTTTTGAGGATTTTTTGTTACAGCCATTATGCGCTAATTACAAGAACGCCCTTGTTTTAAAAAAGAGGTTTTCCTTTGATTTTAAAATTAAGTTTTTAAAATTGAATTTCGATTTATTTTGATTTCATTTCAAAACAAAAGATTTTTATTTCAAATCAAGTTTAAATTAAATTTCGAAATTGTTTATTTTCAAAGCAAAAATGTTTTAATTTTAATTCAAGTTTTAATCGGATTTCAAATTGAATTTGAATCAAAACGATTTTATTAAATGATTTTTAAAGTTCTATGATCTCGGTATCGGGATTAAGGCGTTAATGGCGAAATTAACAATCTTGCTCACAAAATCAAATTTCGACTTTCTTTAAAGTTAGGATATGATTAGTTGAGACATTGTTTTATTTTTTAATTGTTTATTTTATTCGTTAGGGACCATTTGAAATTAGCTAGATAATTAGGATAAAACGTTTTGGCTACCGTTTTTAAACGGGATGTTGTAGGGTGCTAGCACCTTCCCTACACTCAACCGACCCCCGAACCTCGTTTTTTATTTCGTAGACTGTATTTTTAAGGTGACCAATCACACCCGAAATGATTGGTGGCGACTTCATTTTTTTTTTTGTGAAAACCCCTGTTTAATAGAAGGTTGTCGGCCGCTCCGCGTCGCAAAAACGTTGCGACAGCATGGCGACTCTGCTGGGGACATTTTTTAGTGGGTCTAAGTCATTGCATGTTATCTTACATTTATCCGGTTTTTCTTTTTGGTCATTGTTTATTTTGATTTATTTATTGAATTATATTGTCTTAATTGACTTGCTTTGTTTAAATTTACTTATTATCACAAGATTCATACATTTCACACACAATCACGAGCCTCCTACCCGGGCTCTACCATTTAGGATTAGAATCGGAGATTGAGTAGTGTGACCTTCGTGGAACTTCGGTTCTCGTGCAGGCGCATGAAATTCTCCACTCGAGCTGACCGCGCTGATTAATCAGTTGGAAAGCTCGGGGACCATTTTCTTCTAGGATTGTTTAGAACCTAAACCACACTCATGTGCATCATAGAGTCGATCGTCGTTTATTTTTTTTTATGTTTTGTGTTGCTTCTCTCATGTCGGGTTTTTATTTCTGCTGTTCTCGCAATTTACTGTTTATTGCATTATCATGCATTTCACACACGTTCACGAGTCTCCTACCCGGGCTCTACCTTTTAGGATTAGAATTGAGAATCGAGTAATGTCGACCTTCAAGGGGATATAATTGCCCCTGTTTAGGCGCACGAAAGATTCTCGCTCAAGTTGGATCGTTTGCTAATTTTTAGCATCCGATTGAATTTGGGGGCCTTTATCCTTATGTTTAGAACCCTACCCTCACATCATGTTTATTATTTTCGTTGTTATGCATTGTTTTAATTTAAATTGTTTGCATTATCATGCATTTCACACACTCGTTCACGAGCCTCCTACCCGGGCTCTACCCTTTAGGATTAGTTTCAAAGATTGAGTAGTGTGACCTTCGTGGAACTTCGGTTCTCGTGCAGGCGCATGAAATTCTCCACTCGAGCTATCCGCGCTGTTTAATCAGTTGGAAAGCTCGGGGACCGTTTTTATGTAGGATTGTTTAGAACCTAAATTACACTCATATACATCCTAGGGGTAACTGTTAATTATCTAAACTCTGAATTTTAGAATACACTTACTTTGTCGCATGTTTGATTCTCGCGCTTGTATCATATTGCTTGTTTCATTCACGTTGCGTGTGTTGTTTTCATTATGTGTTTTATTTTGATTTCTTACAAAAAAAAAAAAAAAACTCGAGTCCTCCTCCTTAGGTTTAGAACTGATAATCGAGTAATGCTGGCCTTCAAATGGGATATAATCGCCCTTGTATGGCGCACAAAAGATTCACGTTCAAATTAATTCGTTTGCTAATTTTTAGCATTCAATTATAATTGGGGACCTCTTTGTTTAGGTTTTGAATGGAGAGTCGAGTAATGTCGACCTACGGAAGGACGTAAAATGCCCCCGTAAAGGCGCACGAAAAGTCTTCGTTCATTTTCTCTTGTTTTTTAATTTCCAGAAAAATTTCCTTTTGTGAATATTTGTTTTACATACGTCTTTTTAAAAAAAAAAAAAAAATCAAAAACATCAAAAAAAAAAAAAAAAAACAAAAAAAAATCACTGGTATTCATACACGTTAGAATTTAAAAATCATGCATTTTTTCACAAGTCATTGCGTTCTCGTCCAAATAAAATCTTTCGTTCAAAAAAAAAAAAAAAAAAAAAACCGTTTCTTTCCTAAGAGCAGTTAATGTTAGACATGCATATAAAAAAAAAAAAAAAAAATAAATCGGGTTTCATTTCATCATTCATGCATAAGTAAAATTTCATGAATTGTTTCATTTTGCATGACATTTAAAAAAAAAAACAAATCAATTGCATGCATAAAAAATGATCATTCCAAAAATTTCTTCACTTCTCATCCATCATTTGCATATCATCATGCATATAAAAAAAAAAAAAAAAACATGTATCACGGGCATTATCCCAATTGCATAGTGTTATCTCACTCATGCATAATAAAATGTGCATTCATACATGTTTAAAATCATTTTGTATAAAAAAAAATGCTCATGCATCTTCTCATGCGTAAAGTCATAGAAAAATCATTCATTGTGTCATTTCACACGTGCACGTGTGATAAAAACATAGGTTCATGCATTTTGTATGTCAAAATCATCTCATATTGCATGGTGTCATTTCACACGTGCACACATAATAAAAGCATCTTCTCATGCATAAAATCATAAAAATCATTTCATCAATTGCAGGGTGTCATTTCACACGTGCACATGTAATAAAAACATCAATTCATGCATTTTCCATGTAAAAATCATTTCATAAATTGCATAATGTCATCGCACTCATGCATAATAAAATGTGCATTCATCATGTTAAAAATCATTTTGCATAGAAAAAAAAAGTTCATGCATCTTCTCATGCATAAAATCATAGAAAATCATTTCATGAATTGCATGATGTCATCACGCACTCATAAAATCATTTTGCATAGAAAAATGCTCATGCATCATCTTATGCGTAAAATCATATAAAAATAATTCAATTCTTGCATTTTGCATGTCAAAACAATCATCCCATATTGCATTATGTCATTTCACACGTGCACCTGTAATAAAAATCATTCATAAATTGCATTTTTGCATGTAAAAAATAATCTCATATTGCATGGTGTCATTTCACACGTGCACACATAATAAAAGCATCAATTCATGCATTTTGCATGTCAAAAAATTATTTTATATTGCATGGTGTCATTTCACACGTGCACGTGTAATAAAAATATCAATTCTTGCATGTCAAAAAAACAATCTCATATTGCATGGTGTCATTTCACACGTGCACACATAATAAAAGCATCAATCCATGCATTTGGCATGTCAAAAAATCATTTCATATTGCATGGTGTCATTTCACACGTGCACGTGTAATAAAAATATCAATTCTTGCATGTCAAAAAATAATCTCATATTGCATGGTGTCATTTCACACGTACACGTGTAATAAAAATATGCATTCATGCATTATCTCATTCTGCGCAACTCATAAAACATAAAATCTCAAAAAAAAAAAAAAATGTTCATTCTTCACAAATTTATTTCGCATGTCATCATGCATAATAATAAAAAAAAAATGTTCATGCATCATAAAATCATTTTGCATGTTGAATCGTTCAATTGCATAACATCATACATAAACAAAAAAAAAAAAGGGTGTCCATACATGTGTCGTCATTTTGCATGATAAAAAAATTAAAAAAAAAAATTAAATCACGTCATTACATCATGAAAGTTGTTCTTGCATTATTTCATTGAAATGTCATAAAAAAAAAAAAAAAAAAAAATATTTTGTTGCATCATATTGTTTCATCTTGCATAGTAAGCCAAAAAACAAAAAAATCAGTTGCACATGTCATTCATGCATGCATTATCGCATTTCGCATGACGAATCGTTCAAGGATTTCGTTTGTTCTTAATTGCATAAAATTGCATGCAACAATAATTTCATGCATCGTCTCATTTTGCATATCATAACATAAAAATCATGTCTCTCAATAATTGCATCTCGTGCATCTTTTGAAATTAAAAAAAAATCATCACTTGCATTAAAATAAAATTTAAAAAAAAAAAAAAATCAAAAAAGTTTTTTGTGTGTTTACTTGATCATTCTGGTAATTGTTTTAATCGTTCTCATCGGTTGAAACCTTAGCGAAAATTAATGTCAAAATCATGGTGAATCATCGTTTGAAAATAAAAAAAACAAAAAGAAACAAAAAAAAAACAAAAATTGAAAGAAAGAAAATTGGTTGCTTTCACTGCTCTTCTATTGGGAAATATGTCAAGTCTCAACCATTTCATTATCCTTTCAAATACTCCTCTCAAGCCTTTTAAGCTAAATTCCATTTTCGAGAAGAACTTTACTTTGACCTTCAGTATCCCTCATGTGCTAAAATTCATATTATCATACCCCACTGAGCAGTATTTTAATTATCACACTGGGGTAAACCCATCTTGCAGTGACTGTTCAAAATTACTCACTGTAAAACCTTGTATCTGCATGCCACACATAATTTTGAGGCAATCTACTCAATTTGTAAATCCACCGTAAAATCGGGTTAATTTCACCATCTACATTTATACGGTGTATCTCTACATCTTTCTATCCGCAAAGCCTTTTGCAAAGCAAGTCACACTTAACTATGTGGCGAGCCTCTCCAAATATCCACCGGACCAGGAGAGCTTCAGATGTAATGAAATAATGTTGAATGCTTGTGATTTACTGCTTCTTAATTAAGACTTGTAATTTCTCATACACTCTTCCATTCCAGCTTCATCTGTTATGAATTCATTCTTTTTTTTCCTATCCTTTGATCTATCTCTTTCCTCGACTAGAAATTGATTCCAGGACTAAGAATGTTGGTTTTGAGAGCTAGAGAGTTAGTAACTTTGGAGCCTATCTCAAGGTCTTAAATAAGTTTTTTCTCGGGGTTAACATCATTACGATTCCAAGGATCATGGACCGTAGCATGGGATGACTAATAGAGATGCATAAGAGAGATTACATGTTATCGATCTTCCACAACTGGTTGCACCGCTAAAAAAAAAAAAAAAAAAAAAAAACAGGGATGATGCAATAAAATTTACATCTTGAAGACGATGAAAGGTCTCCACGGTAAATCAATGAGCTGGGGCAAAACCTTCGTCTTTGTAGCACTGGGGCAAAGCCCACGTCTTTGCCATAAGAGCAAAGTCACCGTCATCAAACTGGGGCAAAGCCCTCATCTTCGCAACACTGGGGCAAAGCTTTCGCCTTTGCCACACGCTGGAGCAACATCATAGACTGGGGTAAAGCCTTCGTCTTTGCAGCACTAGGGCAAAGCCCACGTCTTTGCCACAATAGAACGAAGTCGTCGTCAAAGCGTGAGCATCTTATTGCACCTTTCCTTGCCAAAACAATAATAAAAAAAATACAGGGATGATGCAATAAAATTTACATCTTGAAGACGATGAAAGGTCTCCACGGTAAATCAATGAGCTGGGGCAAAGCTTTCGCCTTTGCCACACTGGGGAAAACCTTTGTCTTTGCAGCACTGGGGCAAAGCCCACGTCTTTGCCATAAAAGCGAAGTCACCGTCATCAAACTGGGGCAAAGCCCTCATCTTCGCAACACTGGGGCAAAGCCTACGCCTTTCCACACGCTGGAGCAAAATCATAGACTGGGGCAAAGCCTTCGTCTTTGCAGTACTGGGGAAAAGCCCACGTCTTTGCCACAATAGAGGGAAGTCGTCGTTAAAGCGTGAGCATCTTATTGCACCTTTCCTTGCTAAAAATAAATAAATAAAAAAAATTGGTGCAATCAATTGATCAAGAATCTACATCTCACAAAGCTTGAAGTGTCTCATTTGAACGTCATCAATACTGGGGCAAAGCCTACGTCTTCGCCATGCTGGATCAATATCATAGACTGGGGCAAAGCCCTCGTCTTTGCAACACTGGGGCAAATCCCACGTCTTTGCCACAATAGAGTGAAGTCGTCGTCAAAGCTTGAGCATCTTATTGCACCTTTCCTTGAAAAAAAAAAAAAAAAACAAAAAAAAAATGCAAAGTTGGTGCAATCAGTAAATCTGGAGCAAAGCCTGCGCCTTTGCTGCACTAAATCAATATCACCAAAACTGGGGCAAAGCCTGCGTCTTCGCCACGATGGATCAATATCATGAACACTAGGGCAAAGCCCACGTCTTTGCCACAAATAGAGCGAAGTCACCGTCATCAAGTTGGGGCATTTTATTGCATCATCCAAAAAAAAAAAAAAAAAAAAAAAAAAAAACATGCAAAGCTGGTGCAATCAGTAGAACAAGAAGCTAGGGGTATCTCAGTCACACACCATCCATACTGGGGCAAAGCCTATGTCTTTGCCACGTCGGATCAACGTCTGCAAAACTGGGGCAAAGCCTACGCCTTTGCCACGCTGGATCAAATATCATCAAAGATCTCGAGCTTACTCAAATAAAAGCGAGAATTTCTCAAGAAGCTACTTTTAGCTCTCAAAACCCTTGTCCGAGGAAATGGAGTCATATCACTCATCTTTCCATCTAACCAATTTCCAATTTCTCACTCAAATGTGAAAAGACATTTTCAATCTCTTATTGTCCAAGAGATCTACTGAAAGCATGCGAGTACTACATCTTCCTTCGCATTCCTTCCTTCATTTGTTTACACACACACACAAAAAAAAAAAAATAATAATAAATAAAACTTCAATATGGATTGGTTGTTATCCCATATTCCAAATCTAAATTCACTTTCTTGTAATTCAACATTCTTGTTCATTACAAGGCTAAGTTATGAAAGAGTTTAATCAAAAGATGTTCAACATTGTCAATTACTTTTGATAAGTTCTCTAATCTAGCACATGAGAATCTACCCAACAGCCCACAATGTTCAATATGGTTGAGTGATCTAGGACTGACACATTTAATTTCTCTTAGATGAAAGCATTCAAAAAAAAAAAAAAAAAAAAAAATCTTGATGATGACACCATTATTTTCATTTGATTCTCCGCTAAGTATTGGCTGATAAGATCGATGGACTGAAGCAAGAGTGATCATTTCATTAACACAAAAGTTATTTTTGATTAACCATTTGTTTTCACAAATCATGCAAGTTGATATCATTAACATCATAATTTAAAAAAAAAAAAAAAAACATTTTCACATATCATGGCTAGTTGGTAGATCATATGAATCATGCACACACATTGCATTCGATCATTTTTCTTACCTTAGCATGTTGCATTCAATCATTCTTCTACCCTCAACAAGCATGTGCACACATGTTGCATTCATGACATTATTTTATCCATAGGATGCATGTGCATCAGTATCATGCATACATACTGCATTCATGACATTATTCTATCCTTAAGATGCATATGCATCAGTATCATGCATACATACTACATTTATGACATCCGTTATCCTACTCCTAGCATGCTCATGCATACATGCTACATTTTTGACATTTTGTTAATGCACATGCATACATGTTGCATTCATGACATCCATTATCTTTAACATATTATGCGTACATGTGGCATTCCTAAACAATCATTTTCTACCATTTGCATGCATATGCATCATTGCGTTATGCCTTCAAAGTCAAATTCTTTGGTAAAGCCAAACAAATCAAGACATATCTTCATTAAATTATCAATTGCATTGTTGCTTCTCAGAATTAATGAGCATATTGTTTCATCATTGACATTGCACATCAACGCATGCACTCATGTTTTGTGCGACATTCGAGTCACATTTTGCAACTTGCATTTGCGTCATATTCTCATTTGAGGGTCAATTTCATAAAAAAAAAAAAAGCAAAAAAAAAATCATGCATTTTGGACTTCTTCATATCCATGAGAGTTTCTAATGCTTTCCAAAGAGTCTTTTTCAAGTTTTTGTGGGCAACTAAGTTTTGAAATAAAAAACGTTGTCTTTTGTTTCGCAGCTAAGTTTTGAAATAAAAACCGCTGTCTTTTGTTCGGCAACTAAGTTTTGAAATAAAAATTGTTGTCTTTTGTTTTGCAGCTAAGTTTTGAAATAAAAATCACTGTCTTTTGTTCGACAACTAAGTTTTGAAATAAAAACCGTTGTCTTTTGTTTTGCAGCTAAGTTTTGAAATAAAAACCGCTGTCTTTTGTTCGACAACTAAGTTTTGAAATAAAACCGTTGTCTTTTGTTTTGCAGCTAAGTTTTGAAATAAAAACCGCTGTCTTTTGTTCGGCAACTAAGTTTTGAAATAAAAACCGTTGTTTTTTTGTTTTGCAGCTAAGTTTTGAAATAAAAACCGTTGTCTTTTGTTTTGCAGCTAAGTTTTGAAATAAAAACCGCTGTCTTTTGTTCGGCAACTAAGTTTTGAAATAAAAACCGTTGTCTTTTGTTTTGCAGCTAAGTTTTGAAATAAAAACCGCTGTCTTTTGTTCGACAACTAAGTTTTGAAATAAAAATCGTTGTCTTTTATTTTGCAGCTAAGTTTAGAAATAACAACCGTTGTCTTTTGTTCGACAACTAAGTTTTGAAATAAAAATCGTTGTCTTTTGTTTTGCAGCTAAGTTTTGAAATAAAAACCGCTGTCTTTTGTTCGGCAACTAAGTTTTGAAATAAAAACCGTTGTCTTTTATTTTGCAGCTAAGTTTTGAAATAAAAACCGCTGTCTTTTGTTCGGCAACTAAGTTTTGAAATAAAAACCGTTGTCTCTCTCTCACACACACACACTAAAAAAAAAAAAAAAATCCCACTCACCTCACTCTGTTTTTAAATTTCTGTTTGTTAAATCGAACCCTACGTCTTTGGTTTCGTCCCAGTAGCTGGTCGAAGCCTGGCAAAACCAGGTCCATTTAAATTTCTGTTGGTTAAATAGAACCCTATGTCTGTGGTTCCGTCCCGATAGCTGGTCAAAGCCTGGCAAAACCAGGTCCGTTTAAATTCATGTCTGTTAAATCGAACCCTACGTCTGTGGTTCCGTCCCGATAGCTGGTCGAAGCCTGGCAAAACCAGGTCCGTTTAAATTCCTGTTGGTTAAATCGAACCCTATGTCTGTGGTTCCGTCCCGCTAGTTGGTCGAAGCCTGGCAAAACCAGGTTCGTTTAAATTCCTGTTGGTTAAATCGAACCCTATGTCTGTGGTTCCGTCCCGGTAGCTGGTCGAAGCCTGGCAAAACCAGGTCCGTTTAAATTTCTATTGGTTAAATCGAACCCTATGTCTGTGGTTTCGTCCCGGTAGCTGGTCCAAGCCTGGCAAAATCAGGTCCGTTTAAATTCCTGTTGGTTAAATCGAACCCTATGTCTGTGGTTCCGTCCCGGTAGCTGGTCGAAGCCTGGCAAAACCAGGTCCGTTTAAATTTGTGTTGGTTAAATCGAACCCTATATCTGTTGTTCCGTCCCGGTAGCTGGTCGAAGCCTGGCAAAACCTGGTCGATTTAAATTTCTGTTGGTTAAATCGAACCCTATGTCTGTGGTTCTGTCCCGGTAGCTGGTCGAAGCCTGGCAAAACCAGGTCCGTTTAAATTTCTGTTGGTTAAATCGAACCCTATGTCTGTGGTTCCGTCCCGGTAGCTGGTTGAAGCCTGGCAAAACCAGGTCCGTTTAAATTCCTGTTGGTTAAATCGAACCCTATGTCTGTGGTTCCGTCCCGGTAGCTGGTCGAAGCCTGGCAAAACTAGGTCCGTTTAAATTCCTGTTGGTTAAGTCGAACCCTAATCCAAGATTAGCTGGTCGAAACCTTGCAAAACCAGGTCCCTTTAAATTCCTGTTGGTTAAAATCGAACCCTATGTCTGCGGGTAAGTCTCGGTAGCGGTCGAAGCTTGCTCAACCCAGGTCCACGTTGTTGTTAATGATAAACAATTGTGGCCGCCCAAATACTTTGTCTTTATCATTTGTCTACCCTTTTCAATTCTTTAAGGATATACAAAGGGGGGCAAGCTGTTGACACCGTATTTCGTCTGGCCTTATTTATCATCATTTTGGTTTTTTCACATCATTTTATGTTTTTCACTTATTTTTAAGTTTTTTTTGAGTTTTTCTTTAAATTCGTCATTTTCCTATAATTTTCGGGATTTTCGAGAAAATCATCTGATTTGTCTTCCGTTAGTGGATCGTTCAGGCGTCCAGGCTTCTAATTTAGGGTTTCCAAGTTTTGGTGTCACGGTTTCGAGATTCCGGTTTTAAGTTTATTAATTTAAAGTTCCAATTTGGGGTTTGTTTAGGGTTTACGATTAATTTTCGTAGGTAGTTAATTTTGGAAAGGCCAAAATAAACCCATTTGGTTTTTAGACCTAATATTTGGCTATAAATATATAGGCTAATAGGACAAAAGGAAAAGAAGCCAAAATAGGGTGGATCCCAAAGCTAAAAAAAATATCATTTCCATATCCATTCTCTCTCTTCACTATTCACTATTCATCATCTCCAACCTCTCCCCTCATCTTACCTCCCCTACCTAACTCCGGCAAGACCCAAGGCGGCGCGCGGCGGAGCTCCGGTGATCGACGGCGGCGGACCCTCAAATTCGTCTTCTCCGGCGAAGCTTCATCTTCAACCTCCACGAACCAGCGGCGAAGCTCCTCTCTCGTACAAAGACGACGATGGCGGCGCAAGCTCAGACGACCTCGGAGCTCGAGTCCCATATCCATCCGACGGCGAAGCTACACTCACAGCGGCGGCGGTACAACGATTTTGCGGCGGCGCCAACACCTTAAACCAGCAGCTTCGGCGGCGCAACAACGAACGAAGGACCTTCACGAATCAGACCCTTCAGATCTGCGGCAGCGCAAGCTTGAGCCAGACGTTCACCCTCATCTTCTCTGGCGAACCCGAACCGACGGTGATTTGAATCAGATCGGCGTCTTCTTCCCTCGAACCAGCTGCGTTCATGGCAGACCCGCGACGACGCACCTCGTCTTCTCCGGCGTAGCTTCGGACTGGCGCGACTCATATCTCCAAAATCCCAGACGATTTCACCATTCCTTAACTCAGACGGCGACGACGGTTTAAATTCGAACTTCCACGGCGTTGGGTCTTCAATGGAAACTCCGGTGCACTTCATCTTCTCCGGTGAAGCTTCATCTTCAACCTCCACGAACCAGCGGCGAAGCTCCTCTCTCGTACAAAGACGACGACGGCGGCGCAACCTCTAACGGCGGCGGACCTCTAATCCGACGATGGTGCTGCGTGGAGAAGAAGAATTTGACGAGGAATCGTGGGTATTTCGTGGGTAAAATGAATTTCTTTTTTTATTTTTATTTTTATTAGTGAAATTACGATAATGCCCCCTGTCCTTATTTTGATGTGGCTGATCTGTTTTGTGTCCATATATACCCCTGCCTATGATATATACCCCCTCTGATTTGGATATATACCCCTGCATGTTCAATATATACCCTGCTTTATATACCTAGGTTATATCGCATTGGCCTGCTGGTTTGTTTAGTTTCGGTTTTTAATTTTTAAGCTTATTTTCGGGACTTCATATGTTAGCTTACTCGTTCATCTAACTGTCGTTTTATTTTCGTTATTTTCTTTATCGTTCTTTTATGCGTATTACATTAATTTTAATTTGTAACCCCGGGAGAGATGAAGGACTGTTCCTTTCATCACGAGGGTATTTTAATAATGATTTGTAACCCCGGGAGAGATGAAAGACTGTTCCTTTCATCTCGAGGGTATTTTAACATTAATTTGCAACCCCGGGAGAGATGAAGGACTGTTCCTTTCATCTCGAGGGTATTTTAATGTTAATTTTTAACCCCGGGAGAGATGAATGACTGTTCCTCTCATCTCGAGGGTATTTTAACTTTAATGAAATCCCGGGATAAATAGGGTTTCCCTATTTTTGAGGATTTTTTGTTACAGCCACTATGCGCTAATTACAAGAACGCCCTTGTTTTAAAAAAGAGGTTTTCCTTTGATTTTAAAATTAAGTTTTTAAAATTGAATTTCGATTTATTTTGATTTCAAAACAAAAGATTTTTATTTCAAATGAAGTTTAAATTAAATTTCAAAATTGTTTATTTTCAAAGCAAAAATGTTTTACTTTTAATTCAAGTTTTAATCGGATTTCAAATTGAATTTGAAACAAAACGATTTTATTAAATGATTTTTAAAGTTCTATGATCTCGGTATCGGGATTAAGGCGTTAATGGCGAAATTAAAAATCTTGCTCACAAAATCAAATTCCGACTTTGTTTAAAGTTAGGATATGATTAGTTGAGACATTGTTTTATTTTTTAATTGTTTATTATATTCGTTAGGGACCATTTGAAATTAACTAGATAATTAGGATAAAACGTTTTGGCTACCGTTTTTAAACGGGATGTTGTAGGGTGCTAGAACCTTCCCTACGCTCAACCGACCCCCGAACCTCGTTTTTTATTTCGTAGACTGTATTTTTAAGGTGACCAATCACACCCGAAATGATTGGTGGCGACTCCATTTTTTTGTGAAAACCCCTGTTTAACAGAAGGTTGTCGGCCGCTCCGCGTCGCAAAAACGTTGCGACAGAGACTGAACTTAATTTTTTTTTCTTTTTTGCCTTTAAGTTGCCTACGTACCTGTTACCTCTCCAAAAGTACATTATTTAGGGTCATATTTACCTTAAAATCATGTAATCTCTTGAGTGTTTTTGTTAGAATTTAGCTTAATGTGTGCTTAAACGTGAGAATTCGAGGAATGAAGCTAAAATAGGACTTATTTGGAAAAGGAACGAAAAAGGATGAAAAATGATGCTAAAAGAGTTAAAATGTACATTGCAAGAGAATTGCTGAAACATTGCTGGGAGCGCAATGAACATTGCGGCCATCGCAAGGAAACCGCAATGCCAAGCTGCTGCTGCTGAACTTTTCCCAGCCGTCAGTCGTCATTGTTGCGATCTTTCAGCCGCCTAAGCCTTCCCCTGCTGCCACGTGGAGGATTGTTGTTCAGAATGGATGGTTCTCTGTGGCTGAAGGTACCTGCAAAAGCTATAAAAAGTGGTGAAGAGTGAAGGAGAAAAACAGCTCAGAAGCGTGGAGTTCTCCGTCACAACGCAATCTGCATACACATTTTCCTTACCCCGTTTGTTGGAACGAAGAAATCAGCCCTTGGCGTTGATAATTCGAGAGGAAGAAGAGAAGATCCTTCTTCTCTTCTGATTGAATTCATCCCCAAGAACAACTAATCTTCCTCTTCATCCGAGGCGCTTGCGACGAGGAGATCCGTGCAGCTTTTTACAAAGCTTTCTCTACTGCTTTATGTCTTCCGTTTCCATTTGCTACACTGATTCGATTCATCTCCAATTTACTCAGTTCTTTACTGTTTTTCATACCTTCGCACATTGTGTTCTGAACCTTAATTTAGAAAGTAATCATTTAAGTCTTTTCGAGTTCTTTATCTTGTTATCTTTTATTCTATCGCTTTCATTAAGTCTTTAAAGCATGCTTAAACAATCCATCTTTTCTAATTCTCCACCAACCATGAGTAACTAATCACACAAAGGTCTGCTAAAGATGAATCTATAGGTTAGAAATACGAGAGTTCAGCATGTAGGATAGTTTCAAATGCATTGAATGTATGTGTGCTTCATCCCATGGGCAATTTCGATCGGCCATCCATTTTGTCTATAGAATTCCTAACCTCCGGAAGGAGTAAGAGTTCAAAGTCATCCATTCATGCTAGCCTTTCATGGTAGCCATAAAAAGACCTAGGAATAGGCGTTCTCCTAGTACGATTCATTAGCTTGCTTGTATAAATAGGTGTTTATGTCTTACTTGGATATGAGTGAACTAAAAGATCTAATGCGTGTAATCGAGAGATGCATGAGACTGAGCTAAATCGATGCATGACAAGTTAATCTACTGCTGAATGATCATAGTTAAAAGGCTATAGAGGAGTCTTAAGTCGACCTTGTTACCTTATCTCACCTTTAAATCGTTGCTAGTTTAATTGCTAGATAATTGCGAGAACCGCAATTCTATAGTTCTGTTTTTGCCTTAGCATTTTTTCCAGTCTTTTACTTTTGCGATTTTATTGCTAGAACATTGCTAGATCCACAATTCTTACTTCTCCATATCAAAGCTTAATCTCTTTACTTGCTTTCGTTTATGCTTGCATCCTTCTCGCATTCTTTGTTATTTCGGCACATCAACCTCAATTCCACCAAATTTAAGTGACCCTCTCTAATTTAACATCTCACTTCGTTAGTAACTAAACTCAATCTCTGTGGGAAAACGAATTAAAAAATACTTATCACTTGCTGCAGACCATGTATGCTTGCATGTTCTGAGTTCTCTTGCATTACATTTTATTTACACACTGAGCACGCAACAAGTTTTTGGCGCCGCTGCCGGGGACATTGCGGTCTCTGCAATTACATGAGTTAGATGAACTAAGACATATGTCCTACGAAAATGCTAAAATGTATAAAGAAAAAACTAAGATTTGGCATGATAGTAGACTTAGGGTCAAGGACTTTAAGAAGGGGCAGCATGTTTTATTATTCAACTCGCGATTAAGGTTATTTCCAGGCAAACTTAAGTCTAGGTGGTCAGGTCCTTTTGTGATTACTAACGTCTTTGTTCATGGTGCTATTGAAATTCGAAACCTACACCAAGGGCAGCCGTTCATGGTAAATGGTGCGAGGTTGAAGCATTATTACGAGCACGCAACAAGTTTTTGGCGCCACTGCCGGGGATTTTGTTTAGTAAACACGAATTGTGTTATTTTAGACAAACTTAATATTTATTGGAGCTAATCTTTTTGCATTTCCTTTACAGGTACTATCGAGCTAGTTTATGAATGAGTTTCCAAATATCAACCTAGAATTCAATCCTGAGCATGAAAGACTTCTAAGGGCCAGAAATAAAACCAAGAAACGCCTTTTGAAACAGCCACCTGTAATTCAGCATATTGCGGACCTCGCAGAGTCATCGCAATCTCAACAAACTGAAATGGATAGAGAAGCCCCAAACCGAGCACCTATCATTCGCAACCCCATTGAAATCGTGAATGATAAGGATAGTGCGATCCTATCATACCTAGTACCCATGCCTGAGGAGCTTAATCCGAGCATTATACGCCCTGAGATTACAACTCACTCATTCGAGTTAAAACCCGTCATGTTTCAAATGCTGTCCACAGTTGGACAATTCTTTGGAGTGGAGAACGAAGACCCCCACAACCACTTGAGAAAGTTCCTAGGAATGAAATGGGTCCATCTCAAGTAGGAATGAAATGCTCCAAACCCCTATTTTAACTTGTGAAATTTTTGAAGTTTGGGGTATGGACTTTATGGGACCCTTTCCCCCTTCATTTGGTTTTGTCTATATATTGTTGGCTGTGGACTACGTGTCTAAGTGGGTGGAGGCTAAGGCCACCAAAGTTGATACTGCTAATGTTGTTTCCAGTTTTGTCAAACTAACATTTTTAGCAGGTATGGAGTTCCACGAGCCATTATAAGTGATCAGGGGAGCCACTTCTGCAACAAAACGATCCAGGCCTTGATGAGGAAGTATGGGGTAAATCACAAAATATCTACCCTGTACCACCCTCAAACCAATGGCCAAGCAGAGGTCTCCAATCGAGAGGTAAAGAGCATCCTCGAGAAAACAGTAAGTCCAGCGAGGAAGGACTGGAGTCTCAGGCTGGACGACGCTTTGTGGGCCTATCGTACGGCTTACAAAACCCCATAGGGATGTCTCCCTACCGGATGGTTTTTGGGAAAGCCTGTCATCTTCCAGTGGAGATCGAGCACAAAGCTTACTGGGCCGTGAAAAAGTGTAATATGGACTTTGACAAGGCTGGCGAAGAAAGGCTCCTCAAATTGCAAGAACTAGAGGAGCTTCGCCTGGACGCATATGAGAACTCAAAGATCTACAAGGAGAAGACCAAGATGTTCCATGACAGACGAGTCATTCGGAAACACTTCGAAGTTGGTCAGAAGGTCCTCTTGTTCAACTCCCGCCTGAAGTTCATGCAAGGTAAACTTCGTTCCCGATGGATTGGTCCTTTTATTATAACTGATGTACATCACTACG
Organism: Herpetospermum pedunculosum; assembly: GCA_028017165.1. Taxonomy (NCBI): domain Eukaryota; kingdom Viridiplantae; phylum Streptophyta; class Magnoliopsida; order Cucurbitales; family Cucurbitaceae; genus Herpetospermum; species Herpetospermum pedunculosum. The sequence goes on from CM051522.1 coordinate 39,622,477, forward strand.
GTGCAGTCAAGATTCAGAGAAGAAATTCACGGTGAATGGCCAACGACTGAAGATCTTCCATGAGGGAATGTGATAGCTCCAAAATAGAGCTATCTTAATGTCCCTAATTCTAGCTAAAACCATGATATATATTGATTAAAATGCTTCCTTGTAGGTGATTTCATGGTGAAGAGCTCGGGAAGTCCATTGATGATTTTCGGGGCTAAAAAGGTCATTTAACATGTTTCGGGAAGTGTTCGGGTCAAAACGATAGGCCAAACGGAGCTCGGGAGCCAAAACGACCCAAAAGTGGGCTAAGAGCCGAGAGGGCAGCGCCCAGGCGCCGGCGCCCAGCGCCCAGGCGCCCAACGAACGCAGCACGCGCGCGCGCCCGCGCGCGCCGCTCGCAAGCACCGCACGCCCGCGCCCAGACGGCCAGACGCGCGCGCCGCCTCGCCTCGCGCCCGCGCGCCAGCCCGCTCCGCCTCGCCCATGTCCGCGCGCGCCCGCGCGCCCACGCCCGCTCCGCCTCGCCCATGCCCGCGCGCCCACGCCCGTGTCCGCCTCGCCGTGTCCGCGCGCGACAGCGTCGAGACGCTGGCCGAGCGTCTCGACGCTCCGAACTCTGAAGCGTACATTTGAAGATCCACCCGAGAGCAAGCGTCGAGCGCAAGCGTCTCGACGCTCGCTCGACGCCGCGCGCGCGTCTCGACGCCGCGCAGCGTCTCGACGCCGCCCCGCGCGCGCGCAGCAGCCAACTTAGGGCACAGCGTCGAGACGCTGGCCTAGCGTCTCGACGCTCCGAGCTTAAAAAGGGTAAATCCGCGTTTTTTAGCGGCAACTTTTCATTCTTCTTCTTCCCCAAGCTTCTCCTCTCGGGTCTACCTCCATTTTCCGCCATTTTTGTACTTCTTCTCCTTCTTGTGCATGATTCCAAGCTCTTCCATGGTGGATTGGAGTAATCCAACCTCCATGGAAGGCTAAACCAAGGTATGTGCTTGATTTAGAGTTTTGGTTTGTAAGTTTTGGATGTTTGGGGAGATTTTCCCCTTTGTAATTGTTGAGACATTAGCTTGATTATGCATTCTCTTGCTTGTTCTTCATCAAATTCTAGCATGTGTAGCTAAATTAGATTGACGCTCTAATTCTTATGCATGATAGAGGGCTAAAGGTTGGGACGTATAATTGCCTATACCGCTAGGTAGCACGGGTCTAAGCATGGCTAATTAGTTCGGCCCAAAGTGACATTGGTAAACTGAGTTAATTAACGTTTTCATGTTAGGCTTAAGGCAAGAGAGAAACCGGGTTAGTCTTAGGATTAAGCCGTCGCAATGTTCCCGTCACTAGCACGTAATCGATTTAGGGGTCGCTACCTTAGATAGATTATTGGCTAAGTTTAATTAGAATTGCACGCTTCTAATTAATTCCTTGGGTCATTTGAGTTAGGAATAACTAAATGAATTGTGTGCATGAACATGGCTAACGCATAAACCGTATCAATGATCCGAACATCCATAACGAGCAAGTCCACTTCTCGAAGTTAAGCACAACCGTTTAATTTCTGCACATTTTCATTTAATTTTCCGTTAGCATAATTAGGAGCTCCCTTCCCCCAAAACCAAATTACCATTCTTTAATTTGTGCATTCTTTTATTTCTAGCAATTTAGACTTAGTTAGATTAAATTTCTTATTTCCCTGTTGATCGACCCCGTTGCCACTTAGCTACAAATAGCTCGGTGTATTCGGGTTTATAAATTGTATTTTGGCAAGCCTCGACAGCTTGAATTTGGAGTACCTCAAAAGTACATCTACCAAAATTGGCGCCGCTGCCGGGGAATTAATTAATTTAGTTTAGTTAAGTTTAGTTTGTTGGTTTTAAAAATTTTCTTTACTTTTTGTACAGTTTAATTCTTTTGTATTATTTTACGCGTTTTGTTTGAGTTTTTGGAGCGCAGCATTCTTTGAAAATTCAAAAGAAGCGCCAAGATGGAGGTCGTGGGTAATTATGAGCATCAAAGAACCATGAGGCAGCTTGCATCATCTGAGCTAGGCCGGAACACATCGAGTATATCGTATCCGGTAGCTTCAGGTAATTTTGAACTTACAGCTGGTCTGATTAACTTATTACCTTCTTTTTGTGGTAATACAGATGAGGATCCCGTCAGACACCTCAAGGCATTCCAGATGATGTGTGCGTCATTCAGAACCGATGACATCACTGCAGATCAACTCAATCTCAGGACCTTTCCCTTCACCTTGAAGGAGAAGGCGAGAGACTGGATACTTTACCTACCGACCGGATCCATCACGACTTGGAAGGAGTTGAATAGGGCGTTTTTAGAAAGGTATTTTCCTGCGAAAAAGGCCGCCGCCCTCAGAAAAGAGATATTGAAAATTGAGCAAGGAGCTGAAGAGAGCGTACTTGAGTGCTGGGAGAGGTTTGGTCGATTATGCGAGGATTGCCCCAATCATCAAATAGCCGAACAGTCTCTCATTCAGGGTTTTTACTACGGTTTGCTTCCCCAAGGGCAGCAGATGATAGACGCCGCCAGTGGAGGCTCGCTCATGGACAAGACACCCGCCGAAGCTAGAGCTTTAATTTCCAACGTTGCTAGAAGCTTGGAATTGGGTGCTGATAAAGACAAAGAGAACGCTCGCCTGAGAAGGGACGTGGACGAGCTTAAGGCTCAACTTTTTGAAGTAAGTAGTGCTATTCTTGCTTTGAAAAATAACTCACAACCCCGTTCTTCTGTTTCAGGTAGATCCTTGGAAGAAATGCTTGAATCACAACATAAGGAAACTCGAGAGCAGTTTCAAACTCTGAGCGATGCAGTGATTCAAGTAAGTAATAGGTTGAGAGTGATTGAGCACCAGAACGTGGAGAACGCTAGTGCCATCACTTTGAGAAGTGGGAAGCAGCTTCCCACTAGTACCCCGCCAGTGGAAGTCGATCATGGCCACGTTGAGCCACAGACAGAAAATCCCGAACCACGGTGGCATGGGGTAAATTTCGATCCTACATGTACTAGAGTTTATGTGCCTAAGGCTCCTTTTCCTAGCAGGTTAGCGAGACCACCTAAGGAGGACTACGAGAAGGAGTTCCTGGACACATTAAAAAAGGTAGAGATCAACATCCCTCTGTTGGACGCTCTGAAGGAAATCCCGAGGTACGCCAAGTTCCTCAGGAAAATTTGCACCAACCAGAGGAAGACAAAGGAGAGTGAACGCGTCGTGGTAAGTGAGAACGTCTCTGCTGTGATCACAAAAAGCTTACCGGTTAAATGCGGCGATCCAGGTATGTTCTCTCTCCCTTGTAAGATTGGAGGTATGCATATTAGAAGAGCAATGCTCGATCTAGGAGCCTCCATTAGTGTTATGCCGTATTCCATTTATCAGAAACTGAAACTGAAAGGAATGACTAAAACAGGAACAATTATTCAACTTGCTGATAGAACTTCTGTGCATCCTTTAGGAATTATTGAAGATGTGTTAGTGCAAGTTAATGAATTAATTTTTCCTGTTGACTTTTATGTTCTGAAAATGGATGAAAATTATTCCTCTTCGCATGCTTCGATCTTATTAGGTAGGCCCTTTATGAAAACTGCTAAAACTAAAATTAATGTGGATAAGGGCATTTTATCTGTTGAGTATGGCGGAGAGGTTGTTGAGATGCATTTGCCCGATGTAGAAGAGCATGATGATGATGTGTTCTCTCTTTGTCAAATAGATACATTTGAATCTTTAGCTCATAATGAATGCATGACTGTTGAGGATGGGGATGACCCATTATTTTTAACTGAACTTTTTGATGATCATGAGTTGCATGAGCCATCCTTGACTGAATTCTGTGATTCATCTGTTTCTACTTTGACAACTGTTGAGAACCCTGCTAATCTACTTCCTTCCACTTTACCTTGCACTACTGAAAATGAAATGATTAATCAAGCCATGCTAGATTTAGAACCACCGGTTAATGTTGAGTCGCATGCTGTTTTTGATGAGCTTAAAATGAATGACTTGCATGAATCTGGTTCTACTTTGCAATTGGTTGATAATTCTTATGTGCACCCCTTGGAAAAGGTGGAAGATGTTTTGGGCAAAGTAAATGACCCGTTCTTTCCTGCTGATCCTTACGCTTTAAGAATGCATGAAAATTTCTCTCATGTTTTTGCATCAATTTTAGGGGATCAACCCTTTACAAAACCTGTTAAATTTAAAATTGATGTTGCATGTGCGCAGAAGGCACGAGAGAAAGAATTGTTCATGGATTTTCGCAGGAAAGAGGTGATTAGGAAGATGGATGGGGCATCTTCCAAGTTTGACTATGGATGAGTGGTCAAGAGAATACAGTCGAGCAATCGACTTTAAAAATTTGCGCTTCTCGGAGGCACCCGAGTTTGAACTGTATTTCCGTTGTTTACTGCTTTGCTTTTGTTTATATTTGCTTTTGAGTTGTTGTTTGTTTTCTTGTTTTCCTAGGAGAAAAGGTGGAACGATCGACGATTCGAGAGCCCATTGGAGGACGTTGGTGCACATCTCCGCCCGTCAGCTCCATAAAATTCAGGGGAGGTTTTCTGTTCCCTTAGGATTTTATTGTTTTTATAGCTGAATGCATTGGGGACAATGCATATCTTAAGGTGGGGGGTGGAGTTTGTTGATACATAGAGATGAGACTTCTTAGTAGTTGTCGAGCATATGTGTACTCTGGCTGTTAGATTAGAATCTGAATGCATGTGTCCGATGAGGACGGTCTGTGATTTGCTTGTGAACACTCCGTATTCGTATGATTCGAAAAATTTGACGATGTATGCACATTTTGAGCCTATTTTAAATTTTTTTCTGTTATTTCCCTACATTCACTGAGCACATAGCACTCTTATCCTCAGTTCTGTAGGTCTAGACTGATCTTATTTTGTCTGAAACCTTGTTGTCACCCCGAAAGGTACCATTAGGGAGGCTTGATGTGTAGAAGTAGTAATAACTCATTTGTGTATAGCGAAGCTATTGCCTAAAAAAAAAAGTGTTAGCATGAAAATAAAACCTCTAGAGTTGCTCCTCCTTCTTGTGTTGCCCGTGTAACCAGGGGCGATCGTGTAACCCACGGTTGTCACTGCATGAAAGGGGAACTAATGGAAGTGAGCAATGGTCCTTAAAAACGTGAAGCTGAAATTTGGTTTGACGTGTTAGGCTCTCTTGGAGAAAAATAAAAAAAGGTTGTTCAAAAGAAAAGAAAATGGGTACAAAGTACTCAAAGAAAAGAATAAAAATTAGGCCTTATGTTTTGTTGCTATTCCTATCACTAAAAGCCGTTAGACTGTTCTTATCGCCATAAGTAGGGGGAAAACGAGTTATAGGACTATATAAGGTTATTCCGGGCTTGCGTGAGCTAGGTTGAGAGGTGCTAAGCACACACACACGTAAGGGAATAGGAGTTTAAATTTTGAAATGATTTCAACGTTTGCATGCTTTTGATGGTTTTGAATTTACTACAAGTACCTTGTTTCACAAGCATTGAGATTAGAGTCCAAGCATGCATTTGATTCTTTGGAGATTATTTAGAGTATACCTTGCTCGGGGACTAGCAAGATTTAGGTCGGGGGTATTTTGATAGCTCCAAAATAGAGCTATCTTAATGTCCCTAATTCTAGCTAAAACCATGATATATATTGATTAAAATGCTTCCTTGTAGGTGATTTCATGGTGAAGAGCTCGGGAAGTCCATTGATGATTTTAGGGGCTAAAAAGGTCATTTAACATGTTTCGGGAAGTGTTCGGGTCAAAACGATAGGCCAAACGGAGCTCGGGAGCCAAAACGACCCAAAAGTGGGCTAAGAGCCGAGAGGGCAGCGCCCAGCCCCCAGGCGCCCAACGAACGCAGCACGCGCGCGCCGCTCGCAAGCACCGCACGCCCGCGCCCAGACGGCCAGACGCGCGCGCGCCCGCGCGCGCCGCCTCGCCTCGCGCCCGCGCGCCAGCCCGCTCCGCCTCGCCCATGTCCGCGCGCGCCCGCGCGCCCACGCCCGCTCCGCCTCGCCCATGCCCGCGCGCCCACGCCCGTGTCCGCCTCGCCGTGTCCGCGCGCGACAGCGTCGAGACGCTGGCCGAGCGTCTCGACGCTCCGAACTCTGAAGCGTACATTTGAAGATCCACCCGAGAGCAAGCGTCGAGCGCAAGCGTCTCGACGCCGCCCCGCGCGCGCGCAGCAGCCAACTTAGGGCACAGCGTCGAGACGCTGGCCTAGCGTCTCGACGCTCCGAGCTTAAAAAGGGTAAATCCGCGTTTTTCAGCGGCAACTTTTCATTCTTCTTCCCCAAGCTTCTCCTCTCGGGTCTACCTCCATTTTCCGCCATTTTTGTACTTCTTCTCCTTCTTGTGCATGATTCCAAGCTCTTCCATGGTGGATTGGAGTAATCCAACCTCCATGGAAGGCTAAACCAAGGTATGTGCTTGATTTAGAGTTTTGGTTTGTAAGTTTTGGATGTTTGGGGAGATTTTTCCCCTTTGTAATTGTTGAGACATTAGCTTGATTATGCATTCTCTTGCTTGTTCTTCATCAAATTCTAGCATGTGTAGCTAAATTAGATTGACGCTCTAATTCTTATGCATGATAGAGGGCTAAAGGTTGGGACGTATAATTGCCTATACCGCTAGGTAGCACGGGTCTAAGCATGGCTAATTAGTTCGGCCCAAAGTGACATTGGTAAACTGAGTTAATTAACGTTTTCATGTTAGGCTTAAGGCAAGAGAGAAACCGGGTTAGTCTTAGGATTAAGCCGTCGCAATGTTCCCGTCACTAGCACGTAATCGATTTAGGGGTCGCTACCTTAGATAGATTATTGGCTAAGTTTAATTAGAATTGCACGCTTCTAATTAATTCCTTGGGTCATTTGAGTTAGGAATAACTAAATGAATTGTGTGCATGAACATGGCTAACGCATAAACCGTATCAATGATCCGAACATCCATAACGAGCAAGTCCACTTCTCGAAGTTAAGCACAACCGTTTAATTTCTGCACATTTTCATTTAATTTTCCGTTAGCATAATTAGGAGCTCCCTTCCCCCAAAACCAAATTACCATTCTTTAATTTGTGCATTCTTTTATTTCTAGCAATTTAGACTTAGTTAGATTAAATTTCTTATTTCCCTGTGGATCGACCCCGTTGCCACTTAGCTACAAATAGCTCGGTGTATTCGGGTTTATAAATTGTATTTTGGCAAGCCTCGACAGCTTGAATTTGGAGTACCCCAAAAGTACATCTACCAGAATGTCAGAGGACTTCGACGAGCATGCCCACTTGAGAGAGCCCGATTATGAGAAAAGATGAAATGAGTTTTGGTAAAGTCGAGCAATCGACTCTAAACATTTGCGCTACTCGGAGGCACCCGAGCTCGAACTGTACATGCTTTTTGTTTACTTTACGGTTTTTAGGATTAGCTTAGGTTCTTACTCTCATGTTGTGAGTTTTCAGGAAAGCGATGGCTCGTCCTCGAGATGGTTTACAAAAGATCAAGCGAACTCTCCAACCCTCTAAGTCACAATTCAGGGAAGGTTTTCTTTCCTTAGAATTTTGACCGTGCCTATTTAGTCCAATGAGGACATTGTCCATTTCTAAGTTGGGGGTGGTGGGTTGTGCCTTACAGTGATTGTCGAGTTTAGTTGTGGAATTCTGATAAGCATATTCTGTTGCGATGAATGCGTGCTAGTCTGACTATGAAATTCTGTGATGTACTGTTGAGGTCTTCGTATTTTTATTTGTTGTGAAATTCAGCATGATTGCATTTGTTAGGGCCGCTTTGAAATTTTTTTCAAGATTATTTCCCTGTTTAAACTTCGCACGTTAGCACTCTATCTTGGATCTGTGAGTTTAGGGTAGTTCTGGTTGTTTTGAAATTCATTGTCACCTCGAAAGGCAACCTTAGGATGGGCTAAGATTCGTTCATGTTCGTAATCCATGCGCTCAGAATGTTAACATGATTTATAGGCTAAAAAGAAAAAAAAAATTAAAAAGAAAGTAATCTCCTGAGGTGTTCCTCCTTCTTGAGTTGCCTTAGTAGCCAGGGGCGGTCGTGTAACCCACGGTCGCCATTGCATGAAAATGAAGCACAAAGAAGTGAACGCTAGTCCTTAAAAATGTGAATTTTGCACGTAGTCAGATGCACTGTGCAATGAAATTGCAGGCAAGCTGAAACGAAAGTAAAATTGACATGTTGGGCGCTCATGGAGATCAAAAAAAGAGAGAAAAGATGCCTTGCGATCTATTACTCGCTTAGACGTTGAATAGCCCTTAGACTGTTCTATTTAGCCATAAGTAGGGGGAAGGCGAAGTTTTGGGACGGGTAGAGCTGTTCTAAGCCTGTTAAAATCCAAGATCGAGGAGCTAGGTCCGAAGCATAAATAGGTAAGCATCTTTAAATTTTTCGAATTATTCTTAACCAATGCATGCGTGCAGCTGTTTCTTTCAAATACAAATGCCTTGACGTTTCCAGTACTGAGAGTTGAGTCCCTAGAATGCGTATTCGTTTTATTTTGATTAATCAGAATTCCACCTTGCTCGAGGACTAGCAAGATTTAAGTTGGGGGTGTTTGATAGCTCCATTTTGGAGCTATAATTATGTCCTTAATTCACGATTATTACATGCTTAATCTTGCTTTTATGTGTTAATTGCAGGTGTTCTCGGTAATTCTCCCTCGGGAGCGTTTCGGCGCTTTTCGGGGCTTAATATCGCATTTTAAAGACCTAAGAGCACTTTCGAGGAAGGACCATGCAAAAACATGAAGATTGGGCGTTTTGGGAAAATTCAAGGCAAAATACCATGCAAAAACCCGAGAGCTAGCGTCGAGCGACAGCGTCGCGACGCTAGCTCGACGCTGCCCAAGCGTCGAGACGCTGCCAGAGCGTCTCGACGCTCCGAAGTCTGAGGCGTAAAATTGAAATTCCACCCGAGAGCAAGCGTCGAGTGACCGCATCTCGACGCTCGCTCGACGCCGCCCCGACTGCGCGCGCTGATTATTTAGGGCGCAGCGTCGAGACGCTGCCCTAGCGTCTCGACGCTCCGACGGATTACTTAAGTTTTTGTCCAATTTTTAGCCGCCATCATCATCTCCTACCTCGGGCTCCGCATCAGATTAGACGTTTCAACAGCCATTTTCACCATGGGAGAGGCTAGGAAGCTTGTAATAGATCCATCTCACATCACACACAACATGGGTGAGTACTCTATAGCGTTTTTAGCTCGGGAATGTAAAGGAATAATGTAGTTTGAACTTTTGGTGAGGTTGTTGAACTAAATTCTGATTTGGCTTGAATGATTGATTGAATTAGTTTCTACTTCTTTGCTTATTCCATGAACATGTTTGATTGATTTAGGACTAGGCACCCTTGATATCGAGCATGCTTCATTTGTTAAAGGTTTTGATGTCGTGCCTCTCTAAACCGCCAAATAACAAAGATTTACGATGCCTTTGAACGCATAGGCGTCCTTGCGTTCTTGGTGTTCGTTCTTCTCGAATTTGAATCTGAAATCGATACACTAATTTCGCGTCCAAATTAGATAATCGTCGTAGTTAGCTCGTTGCTATCGATTGGTCTTGGGAGAGCGTTGGCCGCCAATGTCCAATCGATATGCTTGATTAGCATGATTAATTGTGTCTAATTAAGATCCATGGAGCATGTCTAAATTAATTTATTGATTTAAGACGGGCTGCGTATTCGTTCAATTATTTGGCCAATGTTATCGTCAACCAATGATCCAAAGGCATGCTAACTTTATTCCCGATCGTCCCGAGTCGAACGCTCCGTTAGTTAAGTTTCCCCCGTTTTGTGTTGTTCCCTCGTAGTCAATTAAAAACCAAAATCCCCACGTTTTGTTTATTTTCATAGTTTGCAAATTTAATTAAGATTAAGTCAAATTAGCTTAATTCCCTGTGGATCGACCCCGTTGCCACTAATCTACTAATAGTTCAGTGAATTCGGGTAAATAGAAATTCATTTTGGCGGGTCTGGACAACCCGATGATTGGCGATAGTTCGAAATTATCGTTACCAAAATGGGCGCCGTTGCCGGGGAGCTAAGTGTAATTCGGCCTAATTTAAATTTAATTTGTAGATTTTTAAATTTTACTTTAAAGTTGCTTATTCTTTTATTGTTTGCAAGATTTGATCTGTTTGTTTAAGTGTGCTAGAGTGCCTAATTTTTGATTGAGAAAATGGAAGTTGACGATGAGGCTGGAGCTCCAAAAACACTCAGGCAGTGGGCATCGGTTGCTATGGACCACCAACCCTCTTGTATTTCCTACCCGGAAATCTCAGGTGAGTTTGTGCTTAAATCTGGTTTAATTGACCATTTGCCCTCTTTCTGTGGTGAAGCAGATGAGGATCCCTTTAAACATCTCAAGGCTTTTCAAATGACAAGTTCTGCGATGAAGCCAAGCGACATAACTGAAGATCAGCTCTACCTGAGAGCTTTTCCATTCACCTTGAGAGGCGAAGCTCGAGATTGGCTACATTACATACCATCGGGAACCATCTTCACTTGGGAGAAGTTAAAGATCCTGTTCTTGGAAAGGTATTTCCCAGCTTCAAGAGCCAGAGCCGTGAAAAAAGATATCTATAGTTTCAAACAGGAAGAGAAAGAGGCATTTCACGAGTGCTGGGAGAGATTCATTAAGTTATGCGAGAGATGCCCGAACCATCTGATAGCAGAGGCCGCGCTCATTCAATTCTTCTATGAAGGTTTGCTTCCGCACGACTGTCAAATGCTCGATGCATCGAGCGGAGGAGCCCTTTGGGAGAAAACGCCAGCGAAAGCCAGACAGTTGATCTCCAACATGGCTGAGAACCGTCGCCAATACGGGGGAAGAAATGAACAAGCTAAACAGTCAACCGACATAGAAGAGCTCAAGGAGAAAATGCCTTTAAATTAAAATAGCACTGCTCAACCGACTACATGTTGGAAATGCATGTTGATAATCTAGGAAATGCATGTTGGAAATCAATAGCTTTGCAGCCAGTGGTAACAGGGTCGATCCAAGGAGAAGGTTATGACTAAAATTAAATTAAAAATGAAATTAATTAATTGATTGGGTTTTTGTAACGGGGGATGTTTAAGCATGCAAGAAAGACAAATAAAAGCCAACGAAGGAATAAAGGAGAGAGAGACGAGTGCACGGTTTGGGGATTTTCGGGATTGATTCGTTAGACATCTTCAGCTTATCATTTAACTCTATTCTAAGGCGAGCAGTTTGTAATGCACACGGTCGATTACCCGAGAAGCCCCAAGGTAACCGGCTCCATAGAAATTAATTAGACTACACCGTTCTAATTAAACATTATCTAAAATTGCATTAGGGTGATCAGCCCCAAATTGACTCTAGATAGTCACTAGCAAACCGCGACAGACATTCGATCACGTAATCTAATTCCTAACTGATTGCCTGCAAACGCTGTATGCAACCAACAACCATCATGCATGACTCGATACTCCGGTTTAATTTTACCAATCTGTGTTACTAGTCGAATAGTGAGAGGCATGACATCGCTACTCTTTAACGATAACAAAATGCTAGAAAACACGAGTGTCAATCGGCGAAATCTAACACATGCATAGGGTGAAGCAAGAATGATAAATGCATACAAATCAGCCACCAATTTATAAATTAAGCATGGATTATCAAAGCTAAAAGAGTCTAACAAAAATCCCTCAAATGTATCCCAAACCGTTCACCTTACCTTAGCCGTCCATGGAACGGGTTGTCATTACCGCTCCAAGGGAAGCCATGGAGGTCGTCTTTAAGCTAATACAACTTAAAAGCTCCAAAACATGCCACAAATGGCGGAGCTATGATGAAAAATAGAGAAAAGCCGAGAGGAAGAAGATGAAAAATCGCCCAAGAATGTCAAAAACTGCTGCAGAAATAGTCATTACAGCTTCTTTAAATCGACGTAGCGTCGAGACGCTAGGGCAGCGTCACGACGCTACGCCTTAAGTGATCCGCGCGCGCCTCGCGATGGCGTCGAGACGCTAGGCGAGCGTCTCGACGCTGGCCCGATAATTCCTTGCGCGCGCCTCCTCCGGAGCGTCTCGACGCCGCAGCAGGGTCTCGACGCTTCGGCAGTGTCGAGCTAGCGTCTCGACGCTATTGCTCGACGCTAGCTCTCGGGTTTGGGGCTGGAAAAATTACCTCTCCTAGGCAATTTTGGTCCGTTTCTTCTCGGATCGACTTGCCCTTTCCCGATGCACTCCCGGGGCGTTAAAACTCCGCTTTTAGCTCCGAAACGGGTCCAATGGACGCACGAGCTCTTTGCCGCATTTCTCCTACAAACGAGGTAAATTAAACATTTAAATGCGGACTTTGGCTATACTTAGGAAGTATTTAATAGCTCCAAAATGGAGTTATCATTCATCCTCAATTGGTACTTCCTCAAACGATCGAAAACCACCTTTAGATCTTTCAAGTGATCCTGTCGCTTTTTGGACTTGACTACGAGATCGTCGACGTAGCACTCGAAATGTTTATGCAGCATATCATCGAAGATCTTTTGCATGGCACGTTGATAAGTTGCACCGACGTTCTTTAATCCAAAGGGCATTACCTTGTAACAGTATATCCCTTTCGGAGTCCGGAACACTGTCATTTCTTCATCTTTGAGGGCCATTCGAATCTGGTTGTACCCTAATGACCCATCCATGAAAGACAAAGCTTCATGCCCTGTGGTAGCATCGACCATTAATTCAGTGATGGGCAATGGGAAGTCGTCTTTCGGACATGCACTATTCAGATCGCGAAAGTCAACGCATACCTGTAATTGTCCATTTTTCTTTCTGACGGGGAAAATGTTTGCTATCCATGTCGGGTAGTTTACTTCACGAATGAACCCCGCTTCAATTAACTTGTTAACCTCATTTTCGATTTGGGGAATGAGCTCTGGCCTGAAACGTCATTGAGCTTGTTTGACTGGTCGATACCCATGTTCGATAGCGAGATGGTATACAACTACTTTTGGATCAAGTCCTAACATCTCTTTATACGACCAAGCAAAGACATCCTTGTACGCAATGAGCAAACTCAAGTACTCACACTCCTCTTCACCAGAAAGTGATGCACTTATAAAGGTTGGACGTGGTTCTTCCGTCGTACCAAGATTAACCTCCTTTAGTTCATCAACTGTTGGTTGACTTCCATCTTCGAGTGGCAGTGGTGCCTCTTCAACATCCTCTTCAGATATCTCTGTTGGGATTTATGCCCTAAAGCCTCGTAATTAATTAATAATTATTTGATAATTATTTTATTATTAATATTTGCAATTTATAATATTCATTATATAAATAAAATCCAAGGTTATTAGTGTAATCTTGAACTGTATGTAGTTGACATACGGGAGGATCATGTTCAAGTAATAACCTAAAGGGTCTATAGTATATGGATAAGGTTGGGTGCCTTATCCTGGTAACACTATTGATACGGCCCACTTTGTAATTGTTACAAATGATTTGATCCAAATCATTCATGTAGAGACATGTGAGTGGGGGTATCCTATACAATGAGTTTGTATAAGACTGGACCACGAAATATATAATCTCTCTTTATAAATCTGTTATTTGAGAAGATTAATATTTCACAGGATGATCATATGTGACTCGATCTTAATCATGAGTGAGTTATGAACTCCTGCCTGTGAGGGCTCGTCCTTTGATTTGTATGGGTGAGAATGGCCTTTATAGCCGATTCAATAAGCCTACCATTTTGGGGACTTGACCAAATAGGGAGTTGGGAACATAAGTTTCACAAGATGGAATTCACTTCTTCCCTATAGGAAAAGTAGATGAGTAGTTCCCTTAAGTGCTGATTTCGGGACTTGAACAATGGGGCCCCACCCTCTCACTGGCCCGAGAGGTTCATGGTTTATGGTTGGATCATAAACAAGTTGTTCATTAGAGAATCAGTGGTACTTAAGGTATAAGATGTAATTACAGGGGTAAAACGGACTTTTGACCCAGCTGTAATTACGAACAACTCGTGAAGGATCGACTTCCATGTAATGGTTATATCCATGGACACAACTTGTCCTACAGTGCATAAGAGTGCAACTCTAGGCCTATAGTGGAGTGACCTAGAGTTAATGAATGAAAGTCAATTAATTAAAGAGTTTAATTAATTAATTTTGTATCATTGGAGCTTATAAATCTGTAGGTCCATAAGGTCCCCTTGCTAGCTCATAGTAACACTAAAAGGATCAATTTAGTTGAAAGAAAATTTGAAATATTCAAATTAATATTTAATATATTTGATATATTAAATGTAGAAGAGTAAAATATATTTATTGTATTTGATACATTAAATATTAGAGGAAATAGTTTATGTATATGATACATTAATATTAAAAACTATATACTTATGTTATTTGAATGTGATTCAAATTGGTTTAAAGTATATTATAAAAGATTAATTTTATAATATTTGAATAAGATTCAAATAAATATAAAATACATATTTTAATATATTAGATATTAAAATGTATTTTATAAAATAAAATTAATTCCTAAAAGCCTTATTATAAATAAGACATTTAGGTTTAGCCAAAAGGTTGGCCAAACACACTACTCACCTTCTGCAGAGAATTGTTCTCTCATTCTTTCCTTCTGCAGAGAATTGTTCTCTCATTCTTTCAAAGAGCTCCCACAAGCCTTGATCCGTGTTCGAGTCATAGCGAGGAAGATCTCGTGGAAAAAGGAACACAAGAAGAGATTTGTAGTCTTCAAAGGTAATATGCTTAACTTGTATTTTAGTTTAATTCTAAATAAATCAAAGTAACGATTCCAAACGCTTCCGCTGCGGGGAATGAAGAGTTCATTCCCTTCAATTGGTATCAGAGCTTTCTTTGAGTTTTGTTTAGAATTAAAATTGTGTATGGTGGGTATTTTAAGTTTATATATATGTGATATATATGGTTTGCAAAATTGATTGTTTAGGCATATTTGATTGGCATTAGATTTAAACCTTTTGATTAGATCAAATTGTAAAACCCATAAGGGTTAAGGATTTTTGTAATTTAATCTGTTCTTCAAAGAGATGGAGACAAGATGGCGGACGACTGTGATTTCGTTAGGCGGTGAAGATTCTTTGAAAGAAGGATTGATTTGCATATGCAACTTATTTGTTTAGGTGAGTCAAAGTGATGAATACCAAGTGCAAGTGGTGTACTCATTTAGCTTAAATGTTAGGCAATGAAGACATTGATTCTGCTGAAGATTAATTCTTGAATTGAATTGATGAATTCTTTTTAAAATCTCAATTTGGAATTGAGTGTCTTCTCGAATTGAATTGATTTGATGAATTCTTATTAAAATCTCAATTTAGAATTGAGTAACTGAGAATAGAGTTTTTCAAATTGTTTGGACAATGGGTCTTCAATCTGTCACCATCGCCTATGCATTGCAGAAAGAGTTTGAGTTGACCAATCTGGTGGTTTGAGAAGCATATATTTTTTTTCAAAGGCGGGTGGATACTCAAGACAATTTTAGGGTTTCTAAATTTTGATGGATCAACAAAGGAAGGAAATTCGAAGACCAAGATATGTCTTGGATTTAAATTATTGTAATTTAAATTAGTTTTCAATTTCTTAGGATATGCCAAATATGCCGGTCAATTTTGCTGCGTTTTTTTTTAAATTTAATTATGCATGTTGATGTATGTTTTAAATTATGTTTGGTTGCATAAAGTATGTCATCTAGATTAAAATCCCACCATAGGTTAAGCATTATCATGCATTTTAATTATTTTTAAATATAATTGTTATATTTGGAATATTATGATTAAAATGCTTTCTAATTTGATTAGATGATTTCCTAATATGTTTATATTTCCATATCTTTCAATATAATTGTTATATTTGGAAATTTTAAATTAGGATACTTAAATAGGAATCCATATTTTTCTAATAAGGATTAGGATATCTTTTTCATTGGGAAATCTTTTCCAATGAGATTGGGAAATCATTTCCAATGAGATTGAGAAATCTTTTCCAATGAGATTGGGAAATCTTTTCCAATGAGATTGAGAAATCTTTTCCAATGAGATTCGGAAATCTTTTCGATTGGGAAATCTTTTCCTAGGATATTTTCCTAATGAGATTAGATTTTTTTTCCTTATTTAAAAGATAATTTAATTCATTCTTTAAATAGTTTAAATATTTGAATTTAGTTTATCTTTTATTCTAATAAGATTAGAATATATGATAATCTTTAATTTTGTTTTAAAGGGTTTAAAATTGTTAAAAATTCAAGATTATCCATAAGGTGAATTAGTTTTTTAATAGGATTAAAAAACATGGCTTAAAATCAACTGAAGTTCATTGATCTAGTAATTAATAGTTAATTAAAGATTAATGAATTTGAAATAAAAATTGACTATAAGGGAACCCTGTCTAAGAAAGGTTACTCGGGTGAGGTACTTAAGTTGACTGAAAAGGAACACCTCTACTTGAAAACCGGCCTGGGGGTTGAATTAGTCAAATTTTATTTTATTTAATTAAGCTGACTCATAATGTGATTAGTTTTAAATAGTTTAATATATTTGGTAATTCACATTAAGATCAATCTAACCAACATAAGGGTTATGAAAGGGTAGATTGAAAAACTTAGATAAATGAGATTAGCCTAATTTGTCTAAGTAATAGAAAACCCTATTTCAAAATACTTAGTGGGAGAAAGACATATGTCAAAATAACCCTACGGTCTCTACCATAGATTCACAACGTGAGATTCATGTGAGGCCTCGAGGCGGCTTTGGACTGTCCCCCTACGGAAGGTGTTTACATGGGTCAATATCAGGGTGAATCTCTTGAGAAAGTATTTTTAAATAGTAAGTGGGAGAAGGAAATGTGTCAACATATCCTACGGTCTCTATCATTGGTTCATAACGTGAGATTCATGTGGGGCCTCGCGGCGGCTTTTGGACCGTCCCCCTACGGAAGGTGTTTACATGGGTCAATATCAGGGTGAATCTCCTGAGAAGGATAGGATTGTAATTTTATTTCCAATACTTGACCTACCCTACGGCGGCACTTGTTGGGATAAAATTATAGAATCTAAAATGATGGGTTATACTTACAAAGATATCATTAAGGTTGTTAATGATTTTCTTGACCAAACTAAGGGTAACTAAATGTTATAGAAATAAGAGTTATTTTGGGATAACACTTGGTTGAGATTGTCTCGGTTTAGTGAAGGGGCATTTGACCTACCCTACGGCGACACTTGTTCTAACTCACTAAAGTATCATAGCATTAAAACAATAATGTTTCAGGGTTCATTTATCAAATTGTTTGTTTTCTATGCTGAAATTGAATGAATATTGATTGCATGTTATTAGATAAATATATATATTTTTTATATATTTCAATATTATGTCTATTTCTCTCAATTTTATTTTTCGTTGCTAATTTGTCAAATTGAGAAAATAATATCACTTGGAAAAATAATGTTAACACTATATAATGACCGTCTAAATTTTTTCTTTAATTTGTCTTTATTGAGAAATGTTCTCAAAAAAAAAAAAAAAAAAACCCTGTTGCCAATGCTAATCGAATTGTTCGTAAAGCACATGATTAATAAAACAATATAACGAGATGACTTATACAAATTTTCTATTTGACATATTAGATGTCAAGCTAAGAAGATAAAGAAGATGAGAACAACATATGAGATATTGTTGAAGTCAATAAAAGCTAGATTTAGATATTTATCTAAATAATCTCAAAAATTAAGTATTACTAAAATCCAAGAAAAGAAATCATATGACTGTAGCTAAAAGAAAATAGTTTCTAAATTAGCAAAGTAGTCATAATAAGAGGAATTTATGAAATACCTCTATAAGAAGAACATGGATAAAAGTAAATTTGATTTACTAGATTTTTTTTATTACCACTTATATAGTAGATTCAGATCCACTATTAAGATTTGTTTTTCATTACATTTTATATAATTCTTGGAAAATACTTAATTATGTAGAATGATCTCTACTTGTTGGCACCAGAAAACCCATCTCAATTAATGTAGTGGGAGACATTAAGATGTCCATAAGAAATAATTGTTATTTAATGCTGAATATGGTGTTTTTAGTACCATATGAGAAATTCAATTTCTCTAACTTTATTACTAATAAAATGTTCATACAGTATGAATATTTTAGTACTAAATTTTTATTTTCAAAATTGTTTGAAAAGTTCAGCCGAAAAATAAGAATAATTTGTATGTGTTAAATTGTTAACATATAAAATACTACACAGTGAGATATTCAGGATTATAGAATCCAGAATATAAAGACACTTTATATTCTCCTAAAATATGATACCCGTCTTTGGCATTCAAGATTGATTCTGATCAATTTGAATAAAAAGACTACTACGAAGTGATTCTCTAAATGTTAGAGTTAATTACTTTATATGTCTTAAGATCTTGCCTTTCATGCAAGATAATTAATAGGTTTTTGTTGGAAAAGCCTACAGGCCAAAGAACACTGATAAATATTTCATCACTCTAGCTGATGATTATTCAATAAATAAGTATCGTAACCTAGTCTGAATATTTTGAAAAGTTCAAGGAATATAAGACTCAAGTTGAAGGTCAATTAGGTAAATCTATCAAAACACTATGATCAGATCACAGTGAAAAGTACAGGAACGTTATGTACTAAGACTAATTGATAGAAAGTGAGATTTTATCTCAACTCTAGCACAAAGTACAATTGTGTGAAATTGTGCTGTAAGAGGAGAAACAAGACCTTGTTAGACATGGTCCGAACAATAAAGAATTACACGCCATTATAAGACTCTTGTTAGGATATACAATATAGATTGTATAGTGAACATGATTCTATCTAAAAGGTGTCCATGAGACAACTTTGAGATTATAGAAGAGTAGTAAAGTTAGTTTACAACCCTTCGAGTTTTGAGAGTTTTAAGCATACATGCTGAAACTTGAATATGTTCAATAGTGTTGAAAAGTTGGTTCCAAGTGAAGCCACTAAATAGTTAACAAAAGTTGTTAACAATTTAATTACATTTGATAGTAAAATAGATCCTAGTCATGAATTGGATAAGCCTCATCGTAGTGGGAGAGTTATGAGATGACCCAACTGTTACAAGAGCTTATATGAAGCCTAAGTTGTCGTATTAGATGACAAAATGTAGGGCTTCTTGACCTCAAAGTTGAAATGAGGGTCAATGACAAAGACTAGTAGACCAAAGTCATAAATCTCGAGATAGAGTAGATGTACTCATCTTTATCTAGAACTTGTAGATATTCGTGATGGGGTAAAACCCATAGGTTTTGAATATATCTACAAAAGTAAAAGATTTGTAAATAAGAAGGTCCAGACCTTCAAAATAAGACTAATGACAAATATAGATGGAGAAAGTAAACTATGAATAAACTTTCTCATTTGTTGTCATATTAGAGTATAAAAGCATTTCCTAATTCACAGTTGCATATGAGATATGTCAAGTGAAGGTTTAAGAAATCTTTTTTTGAAAAGAAGTCTTAAAGAATGCATTTACAAATCAATTACATGAGTTCAATTTCAAAAATCAAAAGCAAAAGGTTTGCAAGCAGTAAAGGTTCATTTATGAAATGAATTTGATCACTAGATTTTTGAAATGAAAGGTTTGATAAAAGTATCAAAAACTATGACTTTGAATAAATATTAATGATATTGTATAGACAAGAAAATCATTAATTACTTAGTGGAATTTTCTCATATTTTATGTGGATGACTTATTACCCATTGTGAATGTTGTAAGATTTGAATCCAACATAAAATGTTGACTACCTAACCAATTCCAAATGAATGATTTAAATTACTGGGTATGTCCTAAAATAGAGTTTTCGAGGACAAAATGTTATTTATGTCTCACACATCTTATATTGACAAAATTGTTGTCAAGTATATGATGTAGTACTTCAAAAAATGATAATGTATCATTCTTACATGAAGTTTAGATTGTCTAAGGAATAGTGTCCTAAGACATTTCAAAATGTTGAGAACATAAGATTGACTATCTACGTTTGAGTGGGAGAAAATCTAATGTACACTTGAGACATGACATTTCACAGTAAAATTGGTTAGCATTTATTAGTTAACCCAATGGTATGACCATTGCACGAAAACATAAAAACTTTTCTCAAAATATCTATGGATAAATTGAGAAATTATATTTTTGTGTATGAGGTTAAAGATTTGATCTTTACGAGATGCACTGGTTTTAACAAAGATTTATGGAAATCTATGTTTACCCTAGATGATGGAGTATGGTATGCAAGTTAAATGTTCTTACTTATGAAGTAAAGAACTTGCATAACTCAAATAATTTCTTATTGGTCTGAAAGATGTTTCAGATATAGTTAAGCCTAAAACGTTTTATGTAATGGCTAAACTTAAGAAACTTAGATAACATCAATACATAGGGTATCCTGAGAGAGAAAGAATCGTGGTAGGACCAAGATGACTTTTAATTGACAGTCGTTTTGATCTATATAAAAAGACTTTTCAGGCTAAAGTGTTTGAAAGCCACCTAGAATGTCTAGGATTATGAGACATGTCTAGTCTTCACTAGGGCAAGTGGGAGAACATGTTGGGTGTAGAGTATGCCCTAGGATACATGTCTCACCGGCTTTAGTGCAAGTGGGAGATTGTTGGGATTTATGCCCTAAAGCCTCGTAATTAATTAATAATTATTTGATAATTATTTTATTATTAATATTTGCAATTTATAATATTCATTATATAAATAAAATCCAAGGTTATTAGTGTAATCTTGAACTGTATGTAGTTGACATACGGGAGGATCATGTTCAAGTAATAACCTAAAGGGTCTATAGTATATGGATAAGGTTGGGTGCCTTATCCTGGTAACACTATTGATACGGCCCACTTTGTAATTGTTACAAATGATTTGATCCAAATCATTCATTTAGAGACATGCGAGTGGGGGTATCCTATACAATGAGTTTGTATAAGACTGGACCACGAAATATATAATCTCTCTTTATAAATCCGTTATTTGAGAAGATTAATATTTCACAGGATGATCATATGTGACTCGATCTTAATCCTGAGTGAGTTATGAACTCCTGCCTGTGAGGGCTCGTCCTTTGATTTGTATGGGTGAGAATGGCCTTTATAGCCGATTCAATAAGCCTACCATTTTGGGGACTTGACCAAATAGGGAGTTGGGAACATAAGTTTCACAAGATGGAATTCACTTCTTCCCTATAGGGAAAGTAGATGAGTAGTTCCCTTAAGTGCTGATTTCGGGACTTGAACAATGGGGCCCCACCCTCTCACTGGCCCGAGAGGGACATGGTTTATGGTTGGATCATAAACAAGTTGTTCATTAGAGAATCAGTGGTACTTAAGGTATAAGATGTAATTATTGGGGTAAAACGGACTTTTGACCCAGCTGTAATTACGAACAACTCGTGAAGGATCGACTTGCATGTAATGGTTATATCCATGGACACAACTTGTCCTACAGTGCATAAGAGTGCAACTCTAGGCCTATAGTGGAGTGACCTAGAGTTAATGAATGAAAGTCAATTAATTAAAGAGTTTAATTAATTAATTTTGTATCATTGGAGCTTATAAATCTGTAGGTCCATAAGGTCCCCTTGCTAGCTGATAGTAACACTAAAAGGATCAATTTAGTTGAAAGAAAATTTGAAATATTCAAATTAATATTTAATATATTTGATATATTAAATGTAGAAGAGTAAAATATATTTATTGTATTTGATACATTAAATATTAGAGGAAATAGTTTATGTATATGATACATTAATATTAAAAACTATATACTTATGTTATTTGAATGTGATTCAAATTGGTTTAAAGTATATTATAAAAGATTAATTTTATAATATTTTAATAAGATTCAAATAAATATAAAATACATATTTTAATATATTAGATATTAAAATGTATTTTATAAAATAAAATTAATTCCTAAAAGCCTTATTATAAATAAGACATTTAGGTTTAGCCAAAAGGTTGGCCAAACACACTACTCACCTTCTGCAGAGAATTGTTCTCTCATTCTTTCCTTCTGCAGAGAATTGTTCTCTCATTCTTTCAAAGAGCTCCCACAAGCCTTGATCCGTGTTCGAGTCATAGCGAGGAAGATCTCGTGGAAAAAGGAACACAAGAAGAGATTTGTAGTCTTCAAAGGTAATATGCTTAACTTGTATTTTAGTTTAATTCTAAATAAATCAAAGTAACGATTCCAAACGCTTCCGCTGCGGGGAATGAAGAGTTCATTCCCTTCAATCTCGGCCTCCGTTTCTTCCTCGACAGTAATATGGTAACAAGAGGCTTCACCCCCATTCTCCACTGCACATTTGCTTGCAGGGTTGGTGATGATGACATTGCGTCGTTTAACCTTCAGTGCACCATCTTTATTCATGGTAACAAAAGTTTTTCTTTTCATTCATGAGGGAACGATACTGCGGATCTCTTCATCGCTTGTTGTCTTGCTAGACTCTTTATCGTTCAAAGTCTCTCGAGCCTCTTCGTGTAGGAGGCGATAAAAAATGGAAGTGGATGAAAGTTTCTTATCTCTCTTTGTGGTCACGCTTAATCTTTGCAACGCTGACGTTCATGAGAGAGATTTATCGGGCAACGTATTTTCTTTCTCCTCTGTCGGCTTACTCAATCTTTGAAATGCTGACTTCCGTGAGAGAGGTTTAGTGGACGGTGTGTTTTCCTTCTCATCTGCTGGCTTACTCATCCTTTGAAATGCTGATTGCCGTGAGAGAGGTTCAGTGGACAACGTGTTTTCTTTTTTACCTGTCGGCTTACTCAACCTTTGAAAGACGGAAGATCTGATGGGATTAGGTGTTGAGTGCGAACTGTTTTCTTCTGTCACAACCGCTTTCAATCGCTAGAAGGCCGAAGCGCGCGTAGCCGGCGGCTTGATGCGCTTAAAGATAGAGATTCTGGGTTTGACAACTTCCTCTTCTTTTGAGTTGTCTACCTCCTTGGTCGTTGTGTTATTAGCGTTGACCACTTTCTCTTTCCCTTTTCGTGTTATACGGACCGGTTCGGGTGACTTGTATCCAAGCCCTTTTCTTGATGCCGGTAAGGGGTATCCCTCCTTTAGGAGCCTCTTTTGTGTCGAAGAATGCTCAGGCCTGCCTTCTAATGTTTTCAGGCCCTTGAACTCGGTGTGAGTTGTGAAGTCATAACTTGTTTTTGCTAACAGTTTATATGCTTTAGGATCGTATCCCTCTTTCGTCCGTTTCTCAGGCAAGACCATCCCTTTCTGGGTATGTTTAGGCTTCTTGATCTCTTGTTTTGTTATCTTCGTAAGAAGGGTGACAAAGCTTTATTTCAGGATCTTAATGTCACCAACTTTCAAACTTTTCGTACATTCTGCGAATGGCGATTCACCCTTCTTACGCCGAGACAAAGAGACATAGCGTAAAACAGGAGGGTTAGACATTTTTTCGTCCTTCAAGGCCTTAGCCTTTGTAGGGCTGGCGGATGTCTTGCTTTCTTGAAAACTGGAAACGTCTCTTCTTTGATAGATTCTTTTCCCGCGTCAATTTTTTGTTTCACGCTGAGTTTATCATCCCTATTGATCAAAGGAATTTCTATCGGCATTATTTCCCCGACGTTGCAGTCATTTATGTAAAATTTGGCGTCCGCAAAGTGAGACTCGGCCTCTAAAAATGGCTTAGTGTCCGCCTCAACCTTTGTTACACCATCTTGATAAAATTTGAAGCATTGATGTAAGGTGGAACTTATTACCCCATTTCCATGAATCCAAGGGCGACCTAATAATATTCTGTAGGTATTCCTGGAATCTATAACATGAAATAGGGTATGTGCTTTTAAGTCCCCAATGATGAGCTCCAAGCGAATCATGCCGATCGCTCGCTGCCCTCCTTGATTGAAGCCCTGAATTACCAGCCGGCTACTTGATAACTCTTCCATTAAGATGCCAACCTCTTTCATGACTGATTTCGGCATTATATTGACAGCTGATCCATCATCAATGAGGATTCGACCAACCTTCTGTTCTCGGATGTACCCTGAGACAAACAAAGGTCTATTGTGAGGTTTCGATCCCAACATCAAATCTTCGTCGGTGAAACCTATAGACATGCAACAGGATGCGCATGCATGTGCTGTAGAGGTTGAAGCATTTGAAACATTAGAGTCCTTCAACGCGTCGATAAGAGTAGTTTCGTCCATTTGAGGCAACTCCGCTACTTCGAGAGAAGGTGTTTCCTCCAGCTTCGTTACCAACTCCGTTGAGCTTGGAGTAGTGTTATCGTCCTCGATTATACCGACGACGTGGCATGTAGCAGTTCCAAATGTTTCTTCCTTTTTTTCATTAAAGAATCCCTTGGGGAAAAATTTCCGTAGGGTCATAGGCTGTTGGGGTCGAGGGAGGTCTTGGTTTTCCTCCACGACGAGCTTAGGCCTTCTCGTACTCTTTCTTCCTTTCCTCTTTGGAAGTTTGCTTTTTCGCCTATACTCTTGAAATAGGCGGGTTTCTTTCTGGACAGATCTTTGTCGTCGCATTTTTCGACGAGTTACGACGGTCCAACCTTCATCTTCATCTTCGACAGGTTTGGTATTTACCTACGAAGTCTTCTTTGGGACCTCACATCTGAACTGAACAAGTATTGGTTCGAAAGTCCCAAACTGGATCAGACCTTCATTTTGTTTCTCAAATAAATTTGGAGGTAACAGAATGTCGGAGTTCATTGTTACGACGACATGATTTTTCTGAGCTACCTCGTCAAGATCCAGCTCCATTTTCTTTTCACCGGCTAACCTCATGATTAGTTCTTTCAGAACAAAACACTTCCCTACTAGATGACTGACGACCCGGTGATATTTGTAGTAGTTAGGATCATTTATCTTTCCTAACTCTTCTGGTCGTTTACATTCGGGAAGTTGGATGAGTCGTGTTTCCAGCAATTGCTCTAACATGTCTGGAATGTCAGAGTTTGGAAACGGGTAGACTTTTTTTTGTCTCTCTTTTAAAGTAAGGCGACGTCTCTCGCCTCCGTCATTTCTTTTTTCCATCTTGTTTTCCTTTCCTTTGGAGGAAAACCTTAAAGGGGCCGTGTTGACGACCATAGATTCTTTCACGACGTTCTTCGTGATTTTCCCAACGCTCTTCATTTCCGTCTTTATTTTCTTTACGTCGGGGATTAAGAGGTCTTTGTTTCCTCTATTGGCAATACTCAGCTCCATATCATGGGCGCGAGTTGCTTACTCCTCGAATGTTTGGGGCTTTATCCCTTGTAGGATGTAGTGAAGTCCCCAATGCATGCCGCCGATGCACATCTCGACAGCAGACACTTTTGTGAGTCGGTCCTTGCAGTCAAGACTCAACGATCTCCAACGATTAATGAAATCGACGACTGGCTCGCCCATTCTTTGGCTAGCGTGTGAGAGTTCAGACATGCTGACTGTCCGCCTCGTGCTGTAGAAGCGATTCAAGAAGTCTCTCTCAAACTGCTCCCATCTGTCAATCGTCTTGGGTTCCAAGTCGGTGTACCAGTCAAAGGCGTTTCCTTTCAAAGTTCGGACGAATTTCCTAACCAGCAAGTCTCCGCGAGTTCCAGCGTTCTCGCACGTTTCGACGAAGTGGGCAATGTGCTGTTTACGATTGCCCTTCCCATCGAACTGTTGAAATTT
This sequence comes from Herpetospermum pedunculosum, assembly GCA_028017165.1. Lineage (NCBI taxonomy): Eukaryota > Viridiplantae > Streptophyta > Magnoliopsida > Cucurbitales > Cucurbitaceae > Herpetospermum > Herpetospermum pedunculosum. The sequence goes on from CM051522.1 coordinate 39,648,169, forward strand.
CGGCGGCTGGTACCCGGTGGGCATCCTCAAGTTGTCGATCCTCTTGGAATACGGTTTGGTATACAAGAGGGTGCTCTGGGCTGGTCCACCGTACTGGACTCGGATGGTGTTGGTAATCATGTCCTGCAGTTGTTGGACAAATAAGGAAGCGACCGACGTTGAGTGTTGCGCTTGGTCATCCTGGATGGCAATTTTTTCCTTGTCACTCTTTCTAGCCGCAGGAGTTAGACTTGACTCCGCGACCTCACGACTTTGCATCTGATTCCTCAGATGGGCAATCTCGAAGTCTTTGTCCTCGACTGCTTTCATCAGAAAGTTAATTTTCTTTTCCATTTCAGCCATCGCTTCATCATTCGTGCGCGCATCCGCCATCATTACAGATATGTTGGAGTCAGACACCTTCTCCGACTGATCAGAGGAGGGAACAACCTCATCGAACAAGGGATTGTCCTTGATGATTATCCCAACCTGCGCAGACTACGTCAGTCGTTTGTAAATTTTGCTCACGATGGCAGGAGTGTGTTCGCCCGTCTGCGAGGCTTCTTTGATGAAGCGACTGCGGGTGGCAGGTCCCTTGTAAGGGCTGTTGGAAATGACGGACCTAGATGTCGCTTTCTTTGATGCCATTGTTAATTTCAGCTGAAAGAGTGAGAGATGAGAGGTAGAGTTGTCCCACTGGGCGTGCCAATCTGTTCACACGAGATCTCGACGAACGAAATTTGACACGTGTAAATGAAATTTGAATTGTATTTATGTATTTGTATGTATCAGTGCGTAGTGGATTACAATCTCTAATGTTTGATCCTCTGATTCTCTCTTTCCAATGTAAGTGTACTCGAGGGCTTCACAACTTGTTCTCGAGGTTGAATCTTCAACTTGGCGTAGCGGTGAAGTCTTCAGGTGTTTGATCTTTAAGTGACGTTCAGTCTTCAGGATTCAAAGAGTCTTTCGTTGCTTGGGAATTCTCTCTGAGTTCTTAGGAGAAGAAATTTTCTGAATCTTGCAAATGAAGGATGAATTCTCTATTTATAGAGTTTCTCATGGACCTAATGGGCTTGGACTTGGATCCAATGGGCTTGGGCCCAATGAGCTTTTGAGCTTTGGGCCAAATTGCTATTTAAATAGTCTTCTGGCCCGATTCGATGAGCCCAATTGCGATTATGACCCAAATCGATCGGTTAAGTTTATTTGATCCAACGGTCCTGATGAAGACACGTGGCAACCGCCGATTGACCAAAATTTCTCGGTCAACAAGTCTTACTTTAATATTTTACAAGCACGATATCTACATAGCTATATAATTTAGTTGGATCCATGTAAACATCATTTAAGATAGAATGACTCAAGTGAGAGATGACAGTGTGTAGATCAAATCTGGGCAACATTAGAAGGATAAATACAATTTTATGGTTGTTTTTAATTTTTCATCGAGACTTATTTGTTAATTTTGTAAACTTTGAATAATTATTTTTTAGATTATGCAATTTAAATTTTATTTAAACTATAAAAAGAAAAAAAAAATAGAGAAACAAAAAAACAAAGAACAAAGAACAAGAAATAATTATCAATCAAGATGTTATGTTTCTATTTTTTGTTTCAAGAAACCAGAAAAAAAAAAATTATCAAACAGTTTCTGTTTCTATTTTTTTTTCTTCTAAGAAATAAGAAATATGAGTAGTTATAAAAAATGTTCCTATTTCTAGTTCTCAAAAGACAAGAAACAAGAAAAAAGAAACGGGGAACAAGAAACAAGAAATATGAAACATGAAACGGAAACGTTATCAAACGTGCCCTTAAGTTTTTCTTTTTAATTTTTTATTTTTGGTTTTCTGTTTTTTAAAAACAAAAATCATATATATGTTTTGATAACTATTTTTTTTCCTATTTAAAAAAGATGTATGGTAACTATTTTAAATTTTATGTTTTTCTATAAATTACTATTAAAATTTATAGTAACTACCCCACTATTAAAATTTATAGTAACTACCCCACTATTAAAATTTATTATGTAGTGAAATATAGTATTTTAAAAAATATTAAAAAAATTATATATATATATATATATATTGTTCACACGAGAATTCGAACGACGAATGAAAATTCGACACGTGTAAATTAAATTTGAATTTGTATTGATGTATTTGTATCAGTGCGTAGTGGATTACAATCTCTAATGTTTATCCTCTGATTCTTTCTCTCTCAAATGTAAATGTTTCTCGAGGGCTTTGCAGCTTGTTCTCGATGTTGAATTTGGATCGAGGGCTTCGCAGCTTGTTCTCGATGTTGGATTTGTTTCGAGGGCTTTGCAGCTTGTTCTCGTTGTTGGATTTGGATCGAGGGCTTCGCAGCTTGTTCTCGATGTTGAATCTTCAGCTTCACGTAGCGGTGAAGTCTTCAGGTGTTTGATTTTCAAGAAGTGTTCAGTCTTCAGGATTCAGGGAGTCTTCGTTGCTTGTGAATTCTCTCTGAGTTATTAGGAGAAGAAATTTTCTGAACCCCAAAAAATGAAGAATGAGCTCTCTATTTATAGAGTTCTCATGGGCCTGGTGGGCTTGGGCTTGGATTCAATGGGCTTGGGTCCAATGACATTTTGGGTTCAATGGGCTTTTGGGGTTTGGGCCAAATTGCCATTTAAATAACTTTCTGGCCCGATTCGATTTCGAGCCCAATTGAGCTATGACCGAATTTGCTCGGCTAAGTTTATTCGATCCGCCGACCATGATGAAGACACGTGGCGACCGCTGATTGGCCAAAATTTCTCGGTCAACAAATGCCCCCTTTTTCGAGAGTTATGCACATGTACGTGTGGGTGAGTCTCGGAAAAGTTAAATTTTGAAATCGAAATGTAGGACACCCCTAATTTCGAATCCACCTCGACATATCAATTTTATCGAAATATGAAATTTGGTTCATAAATCAATTATTTTGATTGATACATCTTTCTATGCCAATTGACCAAAAAATATGAATTGGGCTTACAATTTTGATCTTTCTTATTTGGCAGAAGCTTGACTTGAATTTTAGTAGATTCTTGTGTTCTACTTTAATTCCATTTTGGATGTAGAGTAGAGTTTTGGAGTTGCCCAATTGAATTTTGAATAGGATTTGACTTTGAACTTTACTTCAATTTCGAAGTGGGATAAAATTTGGAGTATACCCAAACCGCCAGTTTCGATTTGAGACTTGAATTTAGATAAATTTTGACTCTAAATCCTGCTCGGGAATAAAATTAGGAATATGTCCTTCCTTCAAGTCCAAGTAAATTTGATTTACGTTCAAAAAATTTGTTGGAACGTGAAGAAAAATTGATGGACTCTTGACGGATATGAAGCTTGAATTTTGAGTTGAAATTTGAACTCAACTGGTGCTCATGGAACGAAATTTAGAACACGCTCCAAATCTCAATTCAACGAATGGATTAAAATTTCTCATCCAAGTTGAAGAAAATATTAAATTCTGAAGCCAATTGATAATGTAGAATCTTGTTTGGCAAAGTGGAACTTGAACGACCTTTGCTTCCCTTGATCTTGAGTTCAAGTCCAATTGTATATATATTTTGCACAAAATAAATTTAACTCTTAAGTCAAGGATATTTTAGTAATTTCACAATAACCCTAATCTTTTTGTCTTTAGTACTTTTTTTTTACACAGCTTTCGCTCTTTCTTTTTTTTTTGTACGGATTTAATTTTTTTTTTTAAATAACATTGGTCGGGACGAGTTCGCCGTCGTTGAAGATCCACAGGTACTTTTTTTTCCCCCTTTTTTTTTAAACAATCGTTCTATATTTTTTTTTGTACTGTTTTTTTAGAACACATAGAATTTTTAGATGTTTGTAGATTTTTTGTTATGATTTTTCTTTTGTTTTAAAAAAAATCTCTAAACCTACGTATGTTTTTCATTTGCTTTTTTTTCTTCCAAATCATAGCAAACCTACTTTGATTTTTTTTTGTTTTTTTTTTTTAAATCTCTTAAATCTAAAAAATCTCTAAACCTACAATGCGTATGTTTTTCATTTGCTTTTTTTTCTTCCAAATCATAGCAAACCTACTTTGATTTTTTTTTTGTTTTTTTTTTTAAATCTACCGTGAGATTTTCATGTTGTTGATTTTTTTTTTCAAAATCACAGAATCACATGAAGAGGTTTTTCCTTTTTTTTTTTTTTTTAAATCACATCAAAGGTTTTTTTTCTTTTGCTTTTTTTTTTTTTTTTTTAATCTCTTAAACCTATGATGAGATTTGTTTGTTGTTGATTTTTGTTTTTAAAATCAAAGCAAACTAGAGGTTTTTCCTTTTCATTTTCTAATTTTGCTGATTTTTTTTTGTTGTGTTTTTTTTCAGCTTCAAAATTTGAGGGTTTTTTTTCTTCTTCTTTACAGATTATTTTGTTTGCTTTGTTTTTTTTCTTTTTTTTTTTACTGATTTTTTTCTTTTCAAAAACCATAGCAAGTTTTTTGGTTTTGTGTTTTTTTTTTCCTTTTTTTTTTTTTTTTTTTAAAAAACTTTTTTTTATAACATTTTGATATGTAAATTTTTTTATGGCAATCTAAAATTTGGGTTTCTTTGGTGATTCCTATACTTTGGATTACTTTCTTTTTTATATTACATGAATTTTGAATTTTGAACTGTACCTTCATATGATAATCTGTTCGTGTTACATGCAAATTGCATTGAGTCTTGCATATGCTCCGTTCATACTACATGTAATCTCACTTTACATGCCTCCTGCTCAAGTCATGTGAATTTTGTATTTGACTTAGATGTTTCTAATAAAGTACAATATTTGTGAAATGCCTGTGATTGAATAGTAACTTTAGTCTTACTTTCCTTGTGGTGGATCACAATTTTTTTTATAGCTTTAAATCTCACCGGTGACGATCATTGTCGATTTTTGCCTTGGTTCGAAGACAAGTTTCACGCCGCCGTTGATTGACTTGAGACCCATCACATGTATATTTTTTTTCACACCTTTACTCTGTTTTCTTTTATCGCTTTTGTCGCAAATTTGGACTGTGTTTTGTTTTGGATTGGCGCACTATTTTCTTTGGACGGGCGCACTATTTTTTTGGACTGGCGCACTATTTTTTTGGCGCTCTAGCCTTTGTTCGGCGCTCTAGCCTTTGTTTGGCGCTCTAGCCTTTGTTCGGCGCTCTAGCCTTTGTTCGGCACTCTAGCCTTTGTTCGGCACACTAGCCTTTGTTCGGCACACTAGCCTTTGTTTCGCGCTCTATTTTTTGCTCCACGTATTATTCTTTTTTTGGATTTTTTTTTATCGCCAACTTGGACTGCTTTCTTTAAATGCAAATTTGGATCATCGTTCATTTTATCGCAAATTTGTACTTGCTTTCAATTTATTGCAAATTTGGTCTTTCATCGCAATTCGATCTTGCTTTCACTTTATCACAAATTCAAAACGCCCAACTTCAAGTTTAAAACAAAGTCTTGCTCCTCGGTTTCTTTTGCTTGTGTACGCGTACTTGGATTTTCAAGTGAATAAAAACTTGGATTTCTATGTTTCGCCCCACTTCAAATTTTTACCCAACGCACAACACCTGGGAACATAAACTTGAATTTCCAAGCGAATAAATACTTGGAATTCTACATTTTAATTCATTTCGAATGTCTACCAAACAACAACATTTGCATATAAACTTGGACTTCCAAGCGAATAAAAACATGGATTTTCGTGTTTTCCTCCAATTCAAATTTTTTTTATCTGGAATATAGACATGGATTTCCAAATAAAAACTTGGATTTCCTTGTTTTCCTTCCCCTTCAATTTTTTTCATCTGGAATATAGACATGGATTTCCAAATAAAAACTTGGATTTCCTTGTTTTCCTTCCCTTCAATTTTTTTTTATCTGGAATATAGACATGGATTTCCAAATAAAAACTTGGATTTTCGTGTTTTCCTTCCCCTTCAATTTTTTTTCATCTAAAATATAGACATGGATTTCCAAGCGAATAAAAAAAAACTTGGATTTCTTTGTTTTGCTCCGCTTCAATTTTTTTCATTTGAAATATAGACATGGATTTCCAAATAAAAACTTGGATTTCTTTGTTTTGCTCCGCTTCAAATCAAAAATTTCATCTGGAATATAGACATGAATTTCCAAATAAAAACTTGGATTTCTTTGTTTTGTTCCGCTTCAACTTTTTTCTGGAATATGGACATGAATTTCCAAATAAAAACTTGGATTTCTTTGTTTTGTTCCGCTTCAAATCAAAAATTTCATCTAGACATGGATTTCCAAATAAAAACTTGGATTTCTTTGTTTTGCTCCTCTTCAATTTTTTCTGGAATATGGACATGGATTTCCAAAAAAAAACTTGGATTTCTGTGTTTTGTTCCGCTTCAAATCAAAAAATTTCATCTGGAATATAGACATGAATTTCCAAATAAAAACTTGGATTTCTTTGTTTTGCTCCGCTTCCATTTTTTTCTGGAATATGGACATGGATTTCCAAAAAAAACTTGGATTCTTGTGTTTTGTTCCGCTTCTAATCAAAAATAATTTCATCGGGAATATAGACATGGATTTCAAAATAAAAACTTGGATTTCTTTGTTTTGCTCCGCTTCAATTTTTTTCTGGAATATGGACATGAATTTCCAAAAAAAACTTGGATTCTTGTGTTTTGTTCCGCTTCAAATCAAAAATTTCATCTGGAATATAGATATGGATTTCCAAATAAAAACTTGGATTTCTTTGTTTTGCTCCGCTTCAATTTTTTCTGGAATATGGACATGGATTTCCAAAAAAAAAAACTTGGATTTCTGTGTTTTGTTCTGCTTCAAATCAAAAAATTTCATCTGGAATATAGACATGGATTTCCAAATAAAAACTTGGATTTCTTTGTTTTGTTCTGCTTAAGAAAAAAGAATTTATCTGGAATGTAGACATGGATTTCCAAGTGAATAAAAAAAAACTTGGATTTCTATGTTTTCCCCACTTCAAATTTTTTTTATGCAACACTGTATTGGGACGTCGCTTGTGGGGTCCTACACCATAAATTTGAAATGATGTGTGTCTCTTAGGGTTCCCATTTTTTTGTGGAGCGGACTTTTGATTTTTTTTTTTAAATATGAAGCAAAGCTGGTAGGGCTTACACCATCAACCTTAATCGGTGTGTCCCTTCGTAGTGGAGCAAATGTCCCGACTTCCTTTGTCGGCGTTGCGATGCTCCCAAACTATATTTTCACTATGTGTGATACCGGTGCATCAACTTAGGGATATATTTTTCCTCTGCAACGTAACCAATATGTGAGCGTACCTAGCGGGGCAAACACTTAAACTTGGAGTGTCATTGTGGCGATGTACACTTCTCGTTCAGGATGTTGCTCTGAATGATGACGTCGTCTTTCAGGCTGTTGTTGTTAAAATTCCTCTCATTTGTACCATACGTCGTTTCTTTTGTCATATTTATCATTATCTCATTTTTACTTGATGAGGTGAAGTTGAAACTTTGAACTTGAAGATGAGGTGACAGAGCATTGAATTCAGAGATGAAGCGACGAGACCTCCAAAATCTAACTTAAACTCAATACTTGAGGCAAGTAAGGCCAAAAATTAAGCTTGAAGCGAGCGATGCCTCGAACTTGAACCTGTAGCGAGCAACACATTTTTTTAACTTGAAGCAAGTGACGCTCAAACTTGAACTTGAAGTGAGCGAAACCTTGAACGTAGGGCGAGCGAAGATTGATTTGGAAGTAAGCAAATTGCGAACTTGGAGCCGGTGGAGCTCGTATTTGAAGTAAGCAAAGCTCGAACTTGAACTTCGATCGAGTGACGCCCAGTCTTCAACGGGAAATGACCAGCGCTCGAACTTGAACTTGACGCGAGCAACGGTTGAACCTGAAGTTCAAGCGGGAAACACCCAATCTTGAACTTAAAGCGAGCGACACTTGGTCTTGAATTTGATGTGAGTGACGTTCGTCTTGAACTTCAACTTGAAACGAACAACAATAGAGCTTGAACTTGAAGCGGGAAACACCCGATCTTGAACTTAAAGTGAGTGACACTTGGTCTTGAACTTGAAGTGACCAACACTCGAACTTGAAGTTGAAGTTGAAGCGGGCAACACCCGGTCTTGAACTTAAAGCAAGCGACACTTGGTCATGAACTTGAAGTGACCAACACTCGAACTTGAACTTGAACTTGAAGCGAGTGCCGCTCAATCTTGAACTTTAAGTGAGCAACGCTTGGTCTTGAAACGACCAACGCTTGAATTTGAAGTTCAAATTGAGGCGACCAACAATAGAGCTTGAACTTGAAGCGGGAAACACTCGAACTTGAAGTTGAAGTTTAAGCGGGCCACACCCGGTCTTGAACTTAAAGGCGAGCGACGCTTGATCTCTAACTTGAAGTTGACACGAGACGACATCGACTTTAAAGATCACCTAAACTTTGAAGATGAAACAATCACCTAAACTTTGAAGATGGAGTAACAACCTCGATTTTGAAGATCACCTAAACTTTGAAGATGGAGCGACAACTTCGACTTTGAAGATCACCTAAACTTTGAAGATGAAACGACCTAAACTTTGAATTTGAAGTGACCAACACTCGAATTTGAAGTTGAAGCGAGTAAAGCCTAATGTGCGTATGAAGCTTGTACCTTCACCTTAGTGGTAGTGTGAACGTTCAGCTTGTAGCATCACCCTAAGAGTAGTGCACGCGCTCAACTTGCAATGTTGCTTTACAAAGGAAAATAACATCTTTGTTGTGTCCCCTTTATTGATGATGTCGATGCTCGAGCCGCGGCTGCAGTTCGCGAGCTGCTAGAGGGTTCACGTGAGGAGCTGAAAGAGTTTCAGTGGATGCCTTGATTTATGTATTTTATTTTTGTTATATTCCCTGTATCTTCTTCTAGAATTCTCTTATGTAAATGCAATTTTTGGATTGTTTCTTGCTTACTGATTCTGTTAAGAACAATCATTTGACTCGCCTTAACTCATTTTGGAATAATTTTTTTTTATATAATGTTGTGACTGAACTAAATTTTTTAGTTGCCTACGTACCCTTGAATGAAAGGGATCTATTCATAATGTAGTTCAAATCAATTTTTTTTTTTTTTTGGGGGGGGCCGTTCACCTTTTAAGCTCGTGCGGGCCAGGAGCAACATGTAGTTTATACTCTTACGTTAAGGAGTATTACATTTTAAAAACTTTTATCTTCATCAAGGTCTTGATCAAATCCTTCGCTTATAAGATTGGTTGGAATGATGAGATTTTTCTTCACGTTCAAGGAACCCTCTGTGTTTATGTGGACAGAAAATTTTCTCTTCATGCGTGAAAGAACACGACTGTGAATCTTCTTGTCGCTACCTTCTTCATCGAAGAGTCTTGCCCCTACAGTCTTCATCTTTCTTTGTTGTTGATCACTTGTCACTTTGAGGCGATCAAAAACAGATGTTGAAGGTCCGTCTTTCTTTGATGTAGAAACACTTAACCTTTGGAAAACTGAAGTTCGAGTGGAGGTAGAAGTTAGACAGGAATTTTCTTCTTTTGTCGCGGCCATACTCATCCTTTGGAAGACCGAAGTTCGAGTAGTAGAAGGCTTGATGCGATTGAAGACAAAAGTTCTTTGGTCGACTTCTTTTGAATCGTCAACTTCTTCTGCGTTGATGTAGCATGAAGTTGCAAAGATTTCTTCCTCTTTTTTTATGGGAAGGAAACTTCTTGAGAAGAATTCTTTTAAGGTCACCCGTCGTCGAGGTTGAGAAAAATATTTGTTTTCTCTTCTCTCGTGTTTAGGCTTCCTCGAATTGATTCTTCCTTTCTTCTTTGAAAACTTATTGTTTTGTTTATCATCTCGAAACATGCAATCTTCTTTCTGGACGGGTCTTTGTCGTCGTATTTTCTGACGAGCCACGACGGTCCAACATTTATCCTCATTTCCGACGACCTCATGTTTTACCTGAGAAATTTTTTTTGGGGTTTCATGTCCGAACCGAACAATTATTGGATCGAAGGTCCCAAACTGGATCATACTTTTCTTTTGCTTCTCAAATGAGACCGGAGATAATTGAGCGCCGAAGTTCATTATTACCGCAGCGTGGTTTGATTGAGCTATTTCATCAAGGTCTAGCTCAATTTTTCCCTCCTTAGCTAACTTTAGAATGAACTCTTTTAGGACAAAACATTTCTCCACTGGGTGGCTGATAACTCGATGATACTTACAATAGTTGGGATCATCGACTTTGTCCATTTCTTCCGGGCGCCTACACTCGGGAAACTCAATCAATCTTGTTTCCAGTAGTTGCTCTAACATGTCAGGAATGTCAGAGTTTGGAAACGGGTAGACTTTTTCTTGTTTTTCTTTTAAAGTAAGGCGACGTTTCTCGCCTCCGTCATTTCTTCTTTCTGTCTTGTTTTCCTTTTCTTTTGAGGAAAACCTGAAAGGGGTCGTGCTGACGACCATGGATTCTTCCACGACACTCTTCGTAATTTTTTCAGTGTCGTTTACTTCTTTTTTCACTTTGTTGATATCCGGGATTAAGAGGTCCTTGCACCCTCTGTTGGCGATACTCAACTCCATATCGTGGGCGCGAGTCGCTAACTCTTCAAATGTGTGGGGTTTTATCCCTTGCAGGATGTAATGAAGTCCCCAATGCATGCCGCTGATGCACATTTCGACGGCGGACACCTCGGTGAGTCGATCCTTGCAGTCGAGACTCAACGATCTCCAACGGTTGATGAAATCGATGACTGGCTCGCCCATCCTTTGGTTAGCGTGCGAGAGTTCGGTCATGCTGAATGTTCGCCTCGTGCTGTAGAAGCGATTCAGGAAGTCTCTCTCAAACTGTTCCCAACTGTCAATCGTCTCGGGTTCCAAGTCGGTGTACCAGTCAAAGGCGTTTCCTTTCAAAGTTCGGACGAATTGCCTAACCAGCAAGTCTCCGCGAGTTCCAGCGTTTTCTTCTTTTTTTTTTCTTCTTTCTTAGGGCTTTCTTTTTCTAGTATTTTATTTGATGTATTTGTTCACCCTTTAAATCGAAATGTTCGTTCCATTTAATTAGTAAAAGCTTTCTTTCATGCATCATATGTTTTGCCTTTCTAATTCTCTTTTATTATATTTTAACCTCTAAAAAAATAATAAAAACAGAATAAAAAATAGCTCAACCACCACCAACTCGTCGCATTCACGGCACTAGGCAAGCAACAAGAATTATGGAGGAACAACAGGTGGAAATAGAAAAAACAAGAAAAGAAATGAACGAGCTGCGGGAGAAGGTAGAATCAATCCTCAGTTTGTTAGAAAAGGGGAAAACGGTGGCTGATCTCGCACAGCCCAACAATGTCGCTAGTGACTCCTTTGAAGTCAATCCCTCTATGCACACCCAAGCTGAAAGGTTCATCCCGCCGCCATACACATCGTGTGACCCGATGTACCATTCGTCAGCAGGACAATACCCTTTCCAGTTCTTCAAAGGTGAAGGAGTCTCCATGAATGATCAGGCTGGGTTTGTACACCCTAAGGAAGGACCATCCAGGGTAACTATCACAGTTCCTAATCTGGAAAACCCTGAGATCAAGAAGGATTCGACGGAATGCAAAACCCCTAACAATGGAACACTCGAAATCCTCGAGGAAAGGTTAAGAGCAATTGAAGGGACAGATGTTTTCGGGAATATTGACGCCTCCAAGTTATGCCTTGTTCTTGATGTTATAATTCCACCAAAGTTCAAGGTGCCGGAATTCGAAAAGTATGAGGGGACATCATGTCCTAGGAGCCATCTCATCATGTATTGCAGGAAAATGGCTGCACATGTTCAGAATGAAAAATTGTTAATCCACTGTTTCCAAGACTGTTTGACTGGTCCAGCGTCTCGTTGGTACATGCAGTTAGACAATACCCATATCTACTCGTGGAAGAATTTAGCCGATGCTTTCCTAAAGCAATACAAGCATAACATAGACATGGCCCCTGATCGAATGGATTTGCAGAGAATGGAAAAGAAGAGCACAGAAAGCTTCAAGGAGTACGCACAAAGGTGGAGAGATATCGCTGCACAAATACAGCCTCCTTTAACTGATAAGGAGTTATCAGCCATGTTCATGAACACTCTCTAATCTCCTTTCTACGATAAAATGATTGGGAGCGCTTCAACCAATTTTTCCGACATAATGACGATCGGAGAAAGGATTGAATATGGGATCAAGCATGGCAAGATAACTGAAGCATCTAAGTCGTCTGTCACAAAGAAGGGAAGTTTTCCAAAGAAGGGAGAAGTTCAAATGGTGAGCAATGCAAGTCAGCCCAATTGGAGCCAGCAGCCGTACTCCAACTCCAGGATGCCGCAATATCAGTCGAATTATTACGCGACTCATCAACCGTATGTTAACAACGCGACAACGCAATACCCTTCAGCTTTTCCTCAAAACCCACGACCTCAAGGTAATCAAGGCTACCAGCCTAGGAATCAACAAATGCCTGTCTACGCTCAGGGGCAACAAAGCAGTAGAGGAACTTATAAACAAACTCAGATTGACCCGATACCAATGACATATACTGAGTTGTTACCTCAATTATTTCAAAATAACCAATTGTCACCCGTACCGGCAGTCCCTATGCAACCAACTTACCCAAAGTGGTACGATGTGAACGCCCATTGTGATTTTCATGCGGGAGCAGCTGGACACTCAACAGAAAACTGTATGACGTTGAAATATAGGGTACAAGAGTTGGTAAAAGCAGGATGGTTGAACTTCAAAAAGGGAAATGAGCCCAATGTCAACAACAATCCTCTACCAAATCACCAGAATCCTCGTGTGAACGCAATAGAAGTTCACGAACCAAACATGAAGAAAGATGTCAAAGGAATGAAGATCTCGATGGAAAAACTGTTTGAGATTTTATTCAGCAACGGGTACATTAAGGTAGAATATCTTCGACCTGATTCGACTCATGATAAATGTGAGGATAATCTGACATGTTCGTACCATGCTGGAGCAAAGGGTCATTCTATTGACCAGTGCCATCATTTTCGCCGAAAGGTCCAAGGGTTGTTAGATTCACATATCTTAACAGTCTTGCAGAAAACAATCTATCAATCATCACAAGAAGGAGAAGTAAATGCGGCGGAAGTGTTTTCTCCAAAAGGAAGTTCAAAGGTTCTGAAGCCTTTAACCATTTTTTACCAAGAGAAGATGAGCACCTCCATTACCAATCCCAGGCCAATTACTATCCAAATACCGTCTCCCTTTGAATACAAAAGTTCTAAAGCAGTGCCCTGGAAATACGGATATGAGGTCATTGTTGGTAATGACTCACTTTCAGTGGAGAACATCACAGGAGTGGGAAGCCTGACGCGAAGTGGGAGATGTTATCCACCCCAAGAATTACTGAAGGACAAAAATAAGGAAAAAGGGAAGACCAAAGTCTACGATGATATCGATAACGAGGCAAGAGAATCCATTATAGTGAAAAACTCGGAGGCTAAGCAGCCAGCAGCTGAGGAGGACATCCAAGAATTCTTAAAGCTGGTCAAATAGAGCGATTACAAGGTGATAGAGCAACTAAGCCGAACGCCTGCAAAAATTTCCATATTAACCTTGTTGTTGTCTTCAGAGGCGCATTGCAAGACTTTGCTAAATATACTAAACCAGGCTTATGTCCCACAAGATATCACGGTGGACAACTTAGATAATATCATCGGAAACATTAATGCAGCAAGTTCTGTGACATTCACAGACGATGAACTACCACCAGAAGGAACGGGTCACTGTTAAGTCTCTGAAAGTGACTTATTTAGGACCCATTTAGCTTAAGAAGATGTACACTTTTAGGTGTTTTTGATAGCATTTAGCCTAAACCTATGCTTAAATATGAGAATGAGAAGAAGGTAGCTAAATTAGGACTTTTGTACAATAGGAAAGAAAAGGGTTGAAAACCGAAGGAAAAGAATGAAAAAAACTGCATTGCGACAGCATTGCGAAAACATTGCTGAAGCCGCAATTATTCAAGTGAAAACCGTAAGTTGACTGATTTTTTTCTGTTAATTTCCGTAATTTCAGGGATTCGTTCTTTCTCCTCCATCCATTCTGATATATGACATTGAAGATTGATGGTTCTCCTTGGCCCAAACGCACCTGCAAACTACTATAAAAGGGGGTCAAAGTCGGAGGTTCAGTCATCATCCGAAAGCGTAGAGTCTTCTCGCAGTCCATCTTTTCGCCCTGTTTTCCTTTGCCGTCTGTTGGAGTGAGAGTCTCAGCTGTTGGAATCGATAATCTGATAGGAAGGAGAGGAGATTCTTCTTCTCTCTCGATTGGATTCATCCAAGCAAGGCTGACCTTTCATCCCCTTCATTCGAGGCGACTGCAACGAGGCTTTCAAGCACCATTTACTGCTTTTTGTCTTTCCTTTCTCATTTCCAGCATTATTTAGTCATCGCTTCTGGTTTAGTGATTAGTCTACTTCATTTCGTTGCTTTCTGTCTTTGGATTATTTACTTTAAGTTTCCCTTTGTTCGTTCAAACATTCAAAGTAATCAAATTACAAGTCTTCATTTCATAGTTTCCATCTTCTGCTCCTACGGCTTTGTCTTACTGTTTGGAGTATATTTCCCTTCTAAGCATGTCTGTTTTATCTTACATTTTTGTTCTCTATATATCCATGAGTAGCTAAGTCACTTAGGGGCATGCTAATGACAGAACTATAGGCTAAAAAACGTGAACCAAGCATGTAGGATAGCTTCGAAGCATTGATTGTATGTAAGCTTCATTCCACGGGCAATTTCGATTGGCCATCCATTTTGTCCAAAGAACTCCTAACCTCTGGAAGGAGTAAGAGTTCAGAGTCGTATAATCATGCTAGCCTTTCATGGTAACCAGGAAACGGCCTAGGAATAGGCGTGTCCCTAGTACAAACTAAACACTTCTGTTTTAACAAGATGCTTAAGACCTTACTTTGAGTTGAGTAAACTAAAGAATCTAATGCATGGAATCGGACGATACATGAGATAGAGTGAGTTTGATGCATAGAGAGTTGATCTAATGCTTGGGAATCGTATTAAAATGCCTATAGGATAGTCGTTAGTAGCCCTTAATTCTCCATTTTACACACGTTTGCTGTTTTTACAATTGCGATAACATTGCGGTGTCCGCAATTCTGCTAAGTTACCATTCTGTTTAGCTGTTTTCTTCGTCGTTTATTAATTCCATCTCTTGTCTTTTGAGTCTAATTTCAACTTGCATTTGTTTATGTTGTATTCCTTTACACATTCAGCAAAAATTAGATAATTAAAAACCAATTTTACCCCATCAAATCCACCCCTTCTTTCTTAACAAATACACTTCGTGAATAGCTAAAAATAAGTCTCTGTGGAAAAAACGAATGAAATATACTTACTACTTGCTGTAAGACCATGTATGCTTGCATGTTCTGAGTGCTCTCTCTACCTACTTGCTTATTTATTCTTAACACATTGAGCACGCAACAAGTTTTTGGCGCCGCTGCCGGGGACTTATTTTAAGTGAAAACGAAGTTTGTTAAGTCTGAAACACCAAGTTATTTTCCATTGAATTTGATCCATCTTCATTTCTTCTTCAAGTACCATTTAGGGTAGTTTATGAATGAGACTCCAAGTAGTGATCTAGAGTTCAACCCTGAGCCTGAGAGATTATTTAAAGCTAGAAATAGAGCCAAGAAACGTCTCTTTAAACAACCCCTTTTACCTCAAATAATTGCTGAAACCGCAGAGTCTCCGCAATCCACTCAAGAAGAAATGGCTGGAATAGATCAAAACCTGGTGCCTGTCACTCGCAATCCCATTGAAATAGCGAATGACAAGGATAGCGCCATCCTTTCGTACCTAGTACCTATGCCTGGGGAGCTGAACCCCAGCATAATCCGTCCTGAAATCACTGCCAACTCATTCGAGTTAAAACCAGTGATGTTCCAAATGTTGTCCACTGTGGGACAATTCTTTGGAATAGAAAATGAGGACCCCCATAACCACCTTAGGAACTTCCTAGGAGTCAGTGATACCTTCCTCATTCCTGGAGTTTCCCAAGAAGCCCTGAGGCTATATCTTTTCCCTTACTCTTTGAGGGACAAAGCCAAAACGTGGTTAAATTCATTACCCTCAGGATCTGTCCTCAATTGGACAGACTTAGCAGAAAAATTCCTAGTCAAATATTTCCCACCAGATAGGAATTCGACCTTTCGTGATGATATCATCAAATTCAAACAAGCTCCGAGTGAGTCTCTTCACGAAGCTTGGACAAGATTCAAAGACCTTCTCATTAAATGTCCACACCATGGCATTCCATGGTGTATCCAAATAGAAGTCTTCTTTAAAGGATGCAACCCCAGCACCAGACAAGTTCTAAACTCATCTGTTGGAGGTTCCATGTTGTCCAAGAGTTACAACGAAGCTTATGAGATCTTGGAGAAGATCTCAACATCTCACTGTAGGTGGTCAGATGATCCAGTAGAGCCAACTAGAGCTCAAGACAAGGATGCTCTAAGCGCCATGAGCACCCAAATAAACGCCCTGACCAACCTAGTTAAGCAAATGGCTCAGGCCAATCTCCAAACCAGTGCCAATACCGCCACAGCCATGTCAATGGGCACCCAACCAAGTCAAGGCGAGGCACTTATCTGTGGATTCTGTGGGGAAGGGCACCCATATGAATACTGCCCTGGGAATCCATCCTCAGTCTGCTATGTTGGGAGCCAGCAGCAGCCTAGGAATAACCCCTACTCCAACACCTATAACCCTGGTTGGAGAAACCACCCAAACCTGTCATGGGGTGGCCAACAAAACACTAACCAAAATCCTAACCAACCTAGACCGAGTGGAACACCTGGTTTCACTCCCCAACATAACCAGTCAATGTACCAAAAACCATACAATCAACCTGTAGGATCTTCTGTAGAAAACTTACTCAAGGAATACATAGCTAAGAATGAGGCTACGCTTCAAAGCCAGCAAGCTACTCTTAGGAGCCTAGAAAACCAAATAGGCCAATTAGCCAATGAACTCAAGAGTAGGCCCCAAGGTAGACTCCCTGCTGACACCGAGGTACCAAGGAGAGATGGCAAAGAACAAGTTCAAGCAATTGAACTTAGGAGTGGAAGACCATTGGTGAGCAACACAAAGGACACACCAAAGAAAGTAGAGAACACTGAGTCTAGTGCTCCACTGGAGTCTCTGCCAAACCAAGGTCCACCACCAACTAGCACATCAGGAGCCAGGCTAGAACCAATTGTTGAGGAGATAGAAGAAATTCCGAGGCCTCCACCTATCCTAAGGCGACCTGACGTACCTGCATACGTGCCACCACCTCCATATCCTCGAAGGCTCAAGAAGAAGCAGGAACAGGAAGTGCATTTTAATAAATTCTTAGAAATTCTTAAGCAAGTGCATGTTAACATTCCTTTTGTAGAGGTTTTGCAGTCTATGCCTTCTTATGTAAAGTTTTTGAAGGACATTATTACTAACAAAAAAATAATTGGTGAGTTTGAAACAGTAAACCTCACTGAGGAGTGCAGTGCCATCCTCCAGAACAAGCTGCCCAAGAAGGAGAAGGACCCTGGTTCCTTCACCTTACTTGTAGAACTTGGAGGCAAGCACGTGGGCAGAGCGCTTTGTGACCTGGGCGCCAGCATAAATCTCATGCCCCTGTCCCTATTCCGCCAGTTGGGAATAGGAGAAGCACGTCCAACCACTGTCACTTTACAACTAGCAGACAGATCCATCGCATACCCTGAAGGTAAGATTGAGGATATTCTAGTGAAAGTTGACAAATTTATTTTCCTTGCAGATTTCATTGTCCTGGACTATGAGGCAGACAAGGAGGTCCCCATCCTGCTAGGTAGACCATTTCTAGCCACAGGTAGGGCACTAATAGATGTTCAAAAAGGTGAGCTCACTATGAGGGTTCATGATGAAGAGGTGAAATTTAGTGTGTATAAAGCCTTAAGGTACCCCTCTGATTCTGAGTCTTGTGCTAGCATGGATATTGTTGACTCACTAATGGAAGAACAATTAGAGCATGTACTATTAACCAAGCATGCTAATGAATATGTACAATTAGATATAGCTGACTTGAATGTATCTGACATAATGGATATGCCTGTAGATAAACCACAACATGTATGTATGAATATAGATTTAACTGATAGATCTGTGAATCCTTTAAAGCCCTCCATTGAGCATCCACCTGTTTTAGAACTGAAACCACTACCCACTCACCTCAAATATGCGTATTTAGGAAATAATGATACACTGCCTGTAATTATTTCTTCTAAGCTAAGTGAAAAGCATGAGGTTGAATTAATTTTACTGCTTAAGCAACATAGGAAGGCTATAGCATGGACTATTGCTGATGTTCGAGGCATTAGCCCTTCTTATTGCATGCACAAAATTATACTAGAGGAAGAGCACACACCTAGGGTAGATCACCAGCGTAGGCTAAACCCCTCTATGAAAGAGGTAGTAAAGAAGGAAATAATAAAATGGTTAGATGCAGGAGTGATCTTCCCAATAGCTAGTAGCTAGTGGGTGAGCCCCATCCAATGTGTACCTAAAAAGGGGGGAATAACTGTGGTAGTCAATGAGAACAACGAACTAATTCCAACAAGGACTGTCACAGGGTGGAGAGTGTGTATGGATTACAGGAAATTAAATAAAGAAACTAAAAAAGATCACTTCCCTCTACCGTTCATTGACCAGATGCTAGACAAAATAGCTGGTAGAGCCTACTATTGTTTCTTAGACGGGTATTCAGGCTATAATCAAATAACTATAGACCCTAAGGATCAAGAGAAGACCACCTTCACTTGCCCTTTTGGAACTTTTGCCTTTCGTAGAATGCCTTTTGGCTTATGCAATGCACCGGCAACTTTCCAAAGGTGCATGATGGCAATCTTCTCTGAGTTGGATGAGTCCATGATAGAAATATTCATGGATGACTTCTCAGTCTTTGGGGACTCATTTTCAAACTGTCTAGAAAACCTAGGACAAGTCCTGGCTAGGTGTGAGGAGACCAACCTAGTCCTAAATTGGGAAAAATGCCATTTTATGGTGGATGAGGGGATTGTCTTAGGACATAGAGTGTCAAGGGCCCAGAATGTCAAAGCCATTAGAAGCTTCTTAGGGCATGCTGGCTTCTACAGAAGGTTCATTAAGGACTTTTCTAAGATAGCCAAGCCTCTGTGTGAGCTTTTAGAGCTAAATAGACCATTCATCTTCTCTAAGGAATGCTTAGTAGCTTGGACTACCCTTAAGAAAGCACTAGTCACCGCACCTATAATAGTAGGACCAAATTGGGATCTCCCATTTGAGATGCTATGTGATGCCAGTGACTATGCTGTAGGAGTCATGTTAGGACAGAGGATTGACAAGCTAACACACCCTGTATATTATGCTAGTAAAACCTTGAATGAGGCTCAACGTAATTATACAACTACTGAGAAAGAAATGCTTGCTGTAGTATTTGCTTGTGAGAAATTCAGAAACTATATTGTAGGCACTAGGACAATTGTATACACTGACCATTCTGCCTTGAAATACCTTATGAGGAAGGCTGATGCCAAGCCTAGGTTGATTAGGTGGGTGTTATTGCTGCAAGAATTTGATCTGGATATTCGAGACAAGAAAGGTTGTGAAAATGTGGTTGCAGATCACCTGTCTCGATTGCAGCACAATTGCGAAAAAATTGCGGAGACCGCAATTTCTGATGCTTTTATTGATGAACATGTCTTTGCTTTGACTCATCGTGATAACGATGAGGAACCTTGGTTTGCTGACATTGCTAACTTCCGTGCATCACAGGTTTTACCAGTTTTCAAGGGAGGACAAGAGAAGAGGAGGTTCCTTCATGAAGCAAGGAAATTCATATGGGATGACCCCACACTTTACAGAACATGTGCTGACGGCTTGCTAAGGAAGTGTGTTTCAGCTGCTGAAGCGAAGTCTGTGCTGCAGCACTGTCACACATCTCCTTATGGTGGACACTTTGGTGGCCAAAGAACAGCTGCAAAGGTATTTCAGAGTGGCTATTATTGGCCAACGATCTTCAAAGATGCCCACAACTATGCCCACAGCTGTGATGAATGCCAAAGAACAGGTAACCTCAGTCGAAAGGATGAGATGCCCCTCACCTACATCTTAGAGTTAGAGCTCTTTGATGTGTGGGGCATTGACTTCATGGGACCATTCCCTCCATCATCAGGTAACCTTTACATATTAGTAGCAGTGGACTATGTGTCCAAGTGGGTAGAGGCCAAAGCATGTCCTAATAATGATGCTAAAACAGTCACCAAATTCTTGCATAGGCACATTTTTACTAGGTTTGGGACACCTCGTGCCATCATTAGTGATGAGGGGTCACATTTCATTAACAAGGCTATGGAGAGAGTGTTGGCTAAGTATAACATTAGACATAGAGTAGCCACTCCCTATCACCCACACTCAAATGGACAAGCTGAAATCTCAAATAGGGAAATTAAGAACATCCTAGAAAAAGTTGTCAAACCTAATAGGAAAGACTGGTCCTTCAAGCTTGAGGATGCACTTTGGGCTTATAGGACAGCATATAAGACACCCCTAGGTATGTCCCCTTATAGGCTGGTATATGGCAAGGCTTGTCACTTACCACTTGAGTTAGAAAACAAAGCATTTTGGGCCATGAAGGAATTGAATTTTTGTGTAAAGGATGCGGGGACACTGAGGTCTTTGCAATTACATGAGCTTGATGAGCTTAGGCATATGGCCTATGAAAATGCTAAGATGTACAAGGAAAAAACCAAGATTTGGCACGATAGTAGACTTAGAGTTAAGGACTTTAAGAAGGGTCAACTTGTTTTGTTGTTTAACTCACGGTTGAAACTATTTCCAGGGAAACTTAAGTCTAGATGGTCGGGTCCATTTGTCATTACTAATGTGTTTGTTCATGGTGCAATAGAGATAAAGAACTTGCAGCAAGGCCAACCATTCATGGTTAATGGTGCAAGATTGAAGCACTACTATGAGGAAGGAGATGTGAAGACTCTCTCGGCCTTCCTCTTGACTGAAGCATAACAATGAGAACGAGAGAGGACGAGTGATTGCTGTGCTCGTCAACATAAGGCTCATGCCTTAGTTTATTTTTTGCGATTTTCCGGTTATCATTTGTGTGTTTTGTTGTGTGATTTTAATTACGAATTTGATATTGTTTTTATTTCTTTTTGTAGGGAATCGAAAGAGGGAATCAAGGAGAGTAATTCCAGCTTTAAAAATCAAGAAACGGTTGAGCCAAATAAAAGATACGGGCAAGCAAAGAGTGACATTTTGATGAAAAAATATCCCTAAAATTGCGCTGGAATTGCAGGATCCGCAAAATATAGCCGTTGGGATTTAGCCGTTGCCTTTATATCCGTTAGAAGGCGCTCGATCGATACGATTCTCCCATTCTCTGATTTCCAAGAAAGCTGCGATTCTTTTCATCTTTGATCCTTCTCTCCAAACCTCCAAGACTCAACAATGGTGTTCACACGGGCTGAAAGATCTGCAGCCAAGAAGAGGGCTGATGACGCAGCTGAAGCGGCTGCGAGGGAAGCACTTCTTACCCTTGCAGATGCTGGTGCTGTACGCACCGGACCTCTTCCCAAACTTCCGATCCGTAGGAAGAAGTGGAGGGTTGTCACAGAAATCCCTGCTGGCCCTTCTGAACCAGCGGGCACGCCCAAGAAGCGCCGGTGGAGTGTCGAGACGGCCGCCGAACCAAGCAAAGCAAAGACTCCCTCTGTGGAGAGTCAAGAAACGGATCGTGCGTCCCACGAGTCGACCAAGAAGGGTTCGTCGCCATCTGCATCGCCTGCGCACAACCCTTCACCATCTGGACCAGTGCACAGCCCAGAGCTTTCATCATCGCCGCCTGCACAGAGCCCTGAGACGCCGTCTTCACCACTGAATTCCGTGCAGACGCCTACAGCAGAGCAGAGTGCCACACCTTCGCACACGCCTCCACGGCCTGACCCTGAATTCCCATATGGGGAGTACCAGGAATCCACTCAGGGCAGTGGGGAAGGTGGTGAAGACGAGGTCTTCTCGCCTGCAAGGGAAGCTAGCCCAGAGAGTCCTGCACAGCAGGATGATTCCATGGAAGAGACGCTGGGGGCATGCCTGCAGCAGATCAACATTGAGGCAAAGCTCAAGAAGAAGAAGGCCAAGATTGTCAAGGCCAGGCGATCCAAGAAGCTGAAAAAGAAGAAGGCTAAAAGGGCGCCTTCAGCAGACAAAGAGAGCACTGAGCCTTCGCTCAAACGACTCAAGGTTGAGGCTGCCGAGTCAGCCAAGCCATCAGATAAAGGGAAGGCAAAGCTCTACCCTGAAGACGAGCCTCAGTTAGTGAGGTATGTTTCCTCTGATGCTGAGTCCAGGGGTGCTGAGCTGAGGAAGAGGGAGTTGCTGCACGAGAAAGGCTTCCTCGACCGACCTGCTGACCTGCCGCAGTTCTTGCGCGCAGGAGTGATCAACCACGGCTGGGAGGAATTTTGCAGACCGCCAAATCCAGCCTACACGAGCATGGTGTATGACTTCTACGCCAATGTGCTCAGCCCTGAGGATGGCCTGTCTGTGGTCAGAGGGGTAGAAGTGGATTTCTCAGCTAAGGCCATCAACGAAGCCTATGGTCTCAAGGGCCAAACACATACAGACTATGCACGGATTGTTGATGAGCCTACTGAGGCAGTTCTGGAAGAGGCCATTCGGACCATTGGCCAGCCTGAAGCTTCCTGGACCGTGTCCCGCAATGGGAGGCACACTCTCATGAGTGCCAACCTCACGGCTAAGGCGGCTGTTTGGTTTTCGTTCGTGAGAAGGAGATTGTCCCCAGTGACTCACGAGACTACAATCAACCAGAGCCGATCGCTGCTGGTGTATGCGATAATGAGAGGTCTCACGATCAACGTGGGAGAAGTCATCACTGCTGCTATTGCTGAGTGCGCCAAGAAAGGTAAGGGACCACTGTTTTTCCCTAACACCATAACCAAACTATGTTTGCTTGCAGGAGTCCCCACCGAGCGCCTGGAGCAGCAAATGGCTTACACAGGCCACTTGGAGCTGCCTGCTAGCCTGAGGCTGAAGAGGAAGGGGAATATGGAGTTTGAACTGGATAGGCTGGCTGCTGAACAGTCCCTATCCATGGCCTGCCTAATGGATATGCAGAGGAGAATGGCTCAATGGGCCACTTATGCGCAGGCAAGGGACAAGGAAGTTGCAGACCAACTTGGGTGCATCTTCCCTGACTTCCCCACAAATCTCCTGACTCCATGGGTGCCTCCACGACCACGACAACCAGATGAGGATGAAGACGTTTGAGTGCTGGTTTGAAGTGCACTAAAGGGAGTATTGCTGTTCCCTTAGAAAAAACAATTTTCTGCTTTCTGATAGACTATGTGAATTATGCTGTTTTAGTACACTTTTGATCTGTTTTAGATGCTTAGTTTTATGTTTTTAATTTTGCGTAGTATAGTCTGATGATAGGAACCTAGGTAGGTTAGTTTTGTTTTATTTTTAGAAGAGCTTGAATGACTGGAAAAAGCATGCTTAGGGGCCTTAATCACTGTTATATCTGCCCTGACTTAATTGCGAAATAATTGCGGTCCCCGCAATTTTCATTACTAAAAGCATGTTTTGGACTGTCTGTTTAGCTAGGCTGTGATCTGTTTAAATTCCTTCTTTTGCTGCTATCATGACTAGCATATATAGCTTATCTAAAAGCATGCTGGATGAGTGTCATAAGACACCCTTTGCTAAGTTTAAATCAACCTCTAAAAAGCTCAGCATGCACAGCTTTAAGCCCTTAACTGTCTGTTTTTTTTAAATTACTGCTGCTGTGATATTTTCTTTTAAATGTTCTGTCTATGCCTAGGGCTTTAGATTCTCTTTGTTTTACCTTAGACTAGATGCTTCTAGGATAGTTTGGGGGTGTGCCACCTCAGACACTCATTGGGGACAATGAGTAGTTGAAGTTTGGGGGAGGCCACCCTAGGCCTAGGAACATTCCTCTCTCCCTTAGAAACATAAGCATTCTTCTTCTCCTTTACAAAAAATGATGAACTGAAAAAAAAAAATGAAAAATAGAATAAAGGAGAGGCCCCACCTAAGTAAGAAAAAGGGAAAAGAATAGGGAAGAAGAATGTATACCTAGGAGTTATAACTTTGTGGCTTAGGTGTCCTATTTAAAAAGAACTCTGATCCTCAATTAGCTAAGCACAAAGTTGTAACTCGTAGGGTTGTTTAGGGAGATGAGTGTTTATCCAATGTAGTGATGCCAGGGTTTAGGTTGTTCTTTAAAAGTACTACTGTCACCGTTAATACTAAGACTGGCATGACTCTAAGGAATCCTAGACACATTAAAAATAAAGCTAGAAGCATGTACTGAGTCTGAGGTAAAGCTAGGCAGAATTTGAAACCTTAGGGATAGTGGCATGATATGACAAAAGCAAATAGATCAGTTGTAGGAAGTTAATAAAAGCAGGTGAGTGTTAGGCAGGCGAAGTCAGAAGAAGCTAGATAAGAGGGTAGTTTTAAACTGAGAAGTGTGTCACAGGACAGCAGTGCTATAGATAGGGATATAAGGGAGTCAGTAGGTGGTTAAAGAAGGTGAAACAGCAGCCTAGGTAAGTCCTTAGTATGCTTGAGGACAAGCAAAACCTTAAGTTTGGGGGTGTGTTAAGTCTCTGAAAGTGACTTATTTAGGACCCATTTAGCTTAAGAAGATGTACACTTTTAGGTGTTTTTGATAGCATTTAGCCTAAACCTATGCTTAAATATGAGAATGAGAAGAAGGTAGCTAAATTAGGACTTTTGTACAATAGGAAAGAAAAGGGTTGAAAACCGAAGGAAAAGAATGAAAAAAACTGCATTGCGACAGCATTGCGAAAACATTGCTGAAGCCGCAATTATTCAAGTGAAAACCGTAAGTTGACTGATTTTTTTCTGTTAATTTCCGTAATTTCAGGGATTCGTTCTTTCTCCTCCATCCATTCTGATATATGACGTTGAAGATTGATGGTTCTTCTTGGCCCAAACGCACCTGCAAACTACTATAAAAGGGGGTCAAAGTCGGAGGTTCAGTCATCATCCGAAAGCGTAGAGTCTTCTCGCAGTCCATCTTTTCGCCCTGTTTTCCTTTGCCGTCTGTTGGAGTGAGAGTCTCAGCTGTTGGAATCGATAATCTGATAGGAAGGAGAGGAGATTCTTCTTCTCTCTCGATTGGATTCATCCAAGCAAGGCTGACCTTTCATCCCCTTCATTCGAGGCGACTGCAACGAGGCTTTCAAGCACCATTTACTGCTTTTTGTCTTTCCTTTCTCATTTCCAGCATTATTTAGTCATCGCTTCTGGTTTAGTGATTAGTCTACTTCATTTCGTTGCTTTCTGTCTTTGGATTATTTACTTTAAGTTTCCCTTTGTTCGTTCAAACATTCAAAGTAATCAAATTACAAGTCTTCATTTCATAGTTTCCATCTTCTGCTGCTACGGCTTTGTCTTACTGTTTGGAGTATATTTCCCTTCTAAGCATGTCTGTTTTATCTTACATTTCTGTTCTCTATATATCCATGAGTAGCTAAGTCACTTAGGGGCATGCTAATGACAGAACTATAGGCTAAAAAACGTGAACCAAGCATGTAGGATAGCTTCGAAGCATTGATTGTATGTAAGCTTCATTCCACGGGCAATTTCGATTGGCCATCCATTTTGTCCAAAGAACTCCTAACCTCTGGAAGGAGTAAGAGTTCAGAGTCGTATAATCATGCTAGCCTTTCATGGTAACCAGGAAACGGCCTAGGAATAGGCGTGTCCCTAGTACAAACTAAACACTTCTGTTTTAACAAGATGCTTAAGACCTTACTTTGAGTTGAGTAAACTAAAGAATCTAATGCATGGAATCGGACGAAAGATGAGATAGAGTGAGTTTGATGCATAGAGAGTTGATCTAATGCTTGGGAATCGTATTAAAATGCCTATAGGATAGTCGTTAGTAGCCCTTAATTCTCCATTTTACACACGTTTGCTGTTTTTACAATTGCGATAACATTGCGGTGTCTGCAATTCTGCTAAGTTACCATTCTGTTTAGCTGTTTTCTTCGTCGTTTATTAATTCCATCTCTTGTCTTTTGAGTCTAATTTCAACTTGCATTTGTTTATGTTGTATTCCTTTACACATTCAGCAAAAATTAGATAATTAAAAACCAATTTTACCCTATCAAATCCACCCCTTCTTTCTTAACAAATACACTTCGTGAATAGCTAAAAATAAGTCTCTGTGGAAAAAACGAATGAAATATACTTACTACTTGCTGTAAGACCATGTATGCTTGCATGTTCTGAGTGCTCTCTCTACCTACTTGCTTATTTATTCTTAACACATTGAGCACGCAACAGTCACACTAAAGCTCTTCATATTACAGTCAAATGCAGAAGGTTTGCTGTGGCAAAGGTTCTTGTTGATAACGGTTCCTCTCTGAATATAATGCCTAAATCCACGTTGGAAAGGTTGCCAGTCGACATGTCCCACATTAGGCCAAGCACTATGATAGTAAGAGCTTTTGATGGGGCACGCAGTGAAGTGATCGGAGACATAGATGTTCCTATTCAAATAGGACCTTGCACCTTTAACATAACATTTCAGGTCATGAATATTAATTCGGCCTACAGTTTCCTATTGGGACGCCCTTGGATTCATTCTGCTGGGGTGGTCCCATCATCACTACACCAGAAGCTTAAATTCGTTGTTGATCACAAACTAGTAATCATATCCGGACAGTAAGACATTTTAATCTCAAAGCCTTCATCAATGCCTTACATAGAAGCAGCAGAAGAGACCTTTGAATCTTCATTTCAATCGTTCGAGGTTGCAAATACAACAACTCTACCTAGAGAGATAGAAAAGGTGCAGCGGCGACTGAACAAGCTTTCTCTGAACGCGAGCAGTAAAAGTTTAGACGATCTGTTAAATATGCAAAAAAATATGAGGAGGTTCGGATTGGGATATAAACCGAGCAAAGGGGGTATGATCAATGCAAATGGATATAAAGGGAGAAATCGTCTGACAAAGTTTGAAGATCACGAGTCTGAACATCGGATGAATTTCATTCCTCATCTTTATGATTCATTCAAATCTGCGGGTGTAATTTATCCTGAAGGCCAAGACTCTGTGGTTATGACAATAATCGAAGAAGTAGAAGAAGCAGATCCTCTAGTATACCTATGCCCGGAGGATTTTGAACTCAACAATTGGACTATTTTCGAACTACCTTCTGTTTCTAATGAAATATCAAAGTAATTGTTTAACTGTTTATTTACTTTAGATGTTTTGGTATTTTAAATTCCTATGTCAACATTTCAATATTTCAGTAAAAGAATCAGCATTTCGTTTCATCTCTTTGTCAATCTCTCTACTATATACCAGTTTCTTAATTTTTTTTGGTTTCTCTACATTTCTCTTCTTTTCATCATACCAAATAATTATTCTTTTAAACAGTGATAATGGATTTGAAAGCGCCATTGGTTATAAACATGAACCGGACACCCCTACATGCAACGTTGAATCTGATAATGAAATAAGTGACGATGAAGAGGATGTTGAGTTTACCCCTGAGTTATTAAGAATGATTGATGAAGAGGAAAAAATGTTAGGACCACATGAGGAGTTGATAGAGACAATCAATCTAGGGTCCCAAACAGAGGTCAAGGATGTTAAAATTGGGACGAGCATGTCTACTGAAAGTCGTCGGATGCTGATAAGTTTACTCCATGAATACGCTGATGTTTTTGCCTGGTCTTATCAAGATATGCCGGGCTTAGACACAAACATAGTAGCACATCACATACCACTTAAATCTGAATGTAAACCAGTAAGACAAAAATTGCGTAAAATGAAGCCAGATATGCTGATTAAAATAAAAGAAGAAGTTAGCAAACAGATGAATGCAGGGTTCTTGACAGTGGCAAACTATCCTGAATGGGTAGCAAATATTGTACCTGTACCGAAAAAAAATGGGCAAGTGCGGATGTGGGTTGATTACAGAGATTTGAATCGAGCAAGCCCTAAAGACAATTTCCCTCTTCCTCATATAGATGTGCTAGTAGATAATACTGCAGGGTTTTCCACTTTTTCCTTCATGGACGGATTCTCTGGCTATAACCAAATAAAAATGGCACAAGAGGATCAGGAAAAGACGACGTTCATTACACTGTGGGGGACTTTCTGCTATAAGGTCATGCCATTTGGATTGAGAAATGCTGGGGCAACCTATCAGCGAGCCATGGTCGCTCTCTTCCACGATATGATGCATAAAGAGATCGAAGTGTATGTGGACGACATGACTGCTAAGTCAAGACAAAGAGAAGAGCATACAACCATTCTTCGGAAGTTGTTCGATCGGTTGAGGAAGTTTAAATTAAAGTTGAATCCAAGTAAATGCACATTTGGAGCAACTTCTGGGAAATTATTAGGCATTGTTGTAAGCCAGGAAGGAATCAAGGTCGATCTTGATAAAGTCAAAGCTATTATAGAGATGCCACCACCGCATACTCAAAAGGAAATTAGAGGATTCCTAGGAAGACTGAATTATATTGCAAGATTCATATCACATTTAACAGCAACATGTGAACCAATCTTCAAGTTACTTCGTAAAAATGATGCAGGAGTATGGGACGAAAATTCTCAAAAGGCATTTGAAAAGATAAAACATTACTTACAGAATCCTCCCATTCTTGTGCCGCCAACTCCAGGTCGCCCACTTATTCTATATATCACTGTGACAGAGAATTCAATGGGGTGTGTACTAGGGCAACATGATGAATCAGGGAGAAGAGAACAAGCCATATATTACTTGAGCAAGAAATTTACTAGTTGTGAAGCTAAATACACCATGTTAGAAAAGACATGTTGTGCGCTAGCCTGGGCCGCTCGCCGTCTCAGACCGTACATGCTATACTATACGACTTGGCTCATCTAAAAATTGGATCCCATTAAATACATCTGCGAGAAACCATTCCTTTCTGGCAGATTTGCAAGATGGCAAGTCCTCCTATCCGAATATGATATCGTTTATGTCACTCGGAAGTCAATAAAAGGAAGTGCACTAGCTGATTATTTGGCCGAACAACCTGTAGAGGATTATGAACCAATGAAGTTTGACTTTCCAGATGAATTTATATCTACTGTGATGAAAGAAGAGGAAATCCCAGAATCAGAAGAATGGACCATGTTGTTTGACGGGGCTTCTAATGAGTTCGGTAACGGAATAGGGGCCATCTTAATATCACCTAAAGGGAAACTATTTCCTCTCACTGCAAAATTAAGCTTTGACTGTACTATTATATGGCTGAATATGAGGCGTGCTCTATGGGGGTCCAGTTTGCCTTAGATATGAGAATTAAGAAACTCCGGGTCCTAGGAGATTCAATGTTAGTGATTCATCAATTAAGAGGGGAATGGGAGACAAGAGACTCCAAATTGTTGCCATATAAGAGGCTTATAACAGAATTGGCTCAAAGCTTCGAAGAAATCACTTTTGACTATCTACCGAGAGAAAGCAACCAAATAGCAGATGCTTTGGCCACATTGGCAGTCACGCTCAACATAGATCCCGATCAAGAGATTGAACCCATCAAAATCGGAAAACGAGATGTTCCAGCATCTTGCATGAATATTGAACAAGAACCTGATGGCAAACCTTGGTACCATGATATAAAGCGTTATATTGAGCTTAGAGAATATCCGCTTAATATCTCAGAAAATGACAAACGCACACTTAGGAAGCTAGCGATGAAGTTCTTCCTAAATGGAGAGTTACTCTACAAAAGGAATCAAGACATGGTACTTCTAAGATGTGTGGATACAATTGAAGCCAACACGATCATGGAAGAAATTCACGAGGGAATTTGTGGCACACATGCAAATGGACATATGATGGCTAAACAAGCGTTAAGAGCTGGGTACTACTGGGCAACCATGGAATCTGATTGTATCAAATATGCGAGAGGATGCCATAAATGTCAGATTTATGCAGACAGGGCCCACACTCCTTCATCTCATTTGCACGTCATGACATCCCCGTGGCCATTCTCTATGTGGGGAATGGACGTTATAGGTCCCATTGAACCTAAAGCTTCAAATGGGCATCGATTCATTTTAGTAGTCATAGATTATTTTACTAAGTGGGTGGAAGCGATGACATATCGAGAAGTGACGAAAGGAGTTGTGATCAAGTTCATAAAAAAGGAGATCATATGTCGTTATGGTCTTCCAGAGATTATAATATCTGATAATGCAAAGAACTTGAACAACAAATTGATGCAGGAACTATGTGAGCAATTTAAGATCAAACATTTGAACTCAACTCCGTATAGACCGAAAATGAATGGAGCTGTAGAAGCAGCCAACAAGAATATAAAGAAAATCATACAGAAAATGACAATGACATATAAAGATTGGCATGACATGCTTCCTTTCGCATTACATGGATACCGCACATCAGTTCGCACTTCGACTGGAGCAACGCCATTTTCATTAGTCTACGGTATGGAAGCTGTTCTTCCTATTGAAGTAGAAATTCCATCATTAAGGATCCTCATGGAAACTAAGTTAGAAGAGGCTGAATGGATCCAAAGTCGTTATGAACAACTCAATTTCGTGGAAGAAAAAAGGTTAACTACACTGTGTAGAGGGCAACTCTACCAACGACGGATGATGAAAGCCTACGACAAAAAGGTGCGTCCTAGAGTATTCAAGGAAGGAGATTTGGTCTTGAAACGAATTCTCCCATGCCAGAAGGATCATCGAGGAAAATGGACTCCCAATTATGAAGGACCTTTCGTCGTAAAAAAGGCTTTTTCTGGAGGAGCTTTGATTTTGACCAATATGGATGGGAATGAGCTACCAAATCCAACTAGCTCAGATTACGTCCGGAAGTATTATGCATGAATCATCAATACCCTAGAAGACTTGTTTGTATCACTAGATTTCAACGTTGTAATCAAGATGATAGCATTCCAAATTCATTATCATGTTTACAGAATTATTGTATATTTCAAGCTTTGGAATATCATTCCTCACATCTTAGCCTTGAGACATGTACTTTTATTCTTCTGATCATAGATTGAAATCTTATTTAGTATATCACATGCTGCTCTTCCTTTTGAACATTGATATAGTTCTTTGATTATCTTTGCATTTAATAGAAAAACAAATGGTGCAAGTACTTGACATTTTCGAATTAACATTAGTAGTTCAAAAGAGATTCATATGAGTTCAAATAGTCAACGGACGAGGTCATCGTTGGTATGCTTCAATTTCTACTATAATAAGGAAGGATAGAAGAATTGATCTATGGAGCAAAGTCAGTGTCCAACCAAGGTTTCTTGCAGAGCCCTGATGCCCTGATGTGAAAGTGGTGTTTGAGCTAAAAAAAAAAAAAAAAAAAAAAAATGTTAATCATATCATATCATCTCACACCTGCATATAAAAATAAAAAAATCATTTGTTATTGTGCACATGCATACATCACAAAAAAAAAATCAAGTTTCATGATAAACATGTTCATGCATCATTATCTCATCTCTAAAAAACAAAATGTTCAGTTTGATTATCTTTGTGTTTACTTTTGTCGTTCTTGTTAGGTGAAGCGCATTAACAAGAATTATGGACGATAATGGTGAATCATCGAGGAGAAGTTAAAAAAAAAAAATAATAAAAATAAAAAAAATTGAGTGTTTTCACTACTATTTGATGGAAAATTGTAAACCTCAACCATTTTATGACTTTCTCTCTCAACCTTCATTGTTGGGCTAAGCTCTAAATTGAGAGAACTTTATTTTGACCTTCAAATTTCTCATGTGCTAAACATACACTCCCGAACAAGGTTCTAATAATCACACTAGGTAAACACCATTTTGTAGTGAGAATCCAAAATTACTCACGGTAAAACCTTGAACTTGCATGCCACATAAACTTTGAGGCAATTTACCCTGATTTTGTGGATCCACCTTTAAATCCATACCAAACTCACCATCTACATTATATGGTGCATCTCTACCCACCTAGCCCTTTTGTTAAACCTGCCACATTTATTTAGATGGCAAACATCCCAAATTATTCGAGAGAGCTTCAAATGTAATGAAATAGTATTAAACTTTTATGATTTACTGCTTCATAATTAAGACTTGTAATTTCTCATACATTTCTCGTATTCAACTTCATTTGATCAAAATTCTCATTTCTTTCCATTCCTATCATTTTTCATTTCTCTTTCCTCAATTTGAAAGTGATTCCAAGACTGGAGATAATAGTTTTAAGCACAAATGAGTCGGCAACTTTGGAAATGATCTCCAAATCTCAGCTTCATTCAATGAGTTTTACTTGAAGGATTTTCATCACGATGTCAGGGGTCATGGACAAAGAAGCGACATTAGTAGGACTACAAGAGTTGTAAAGGAATAACCTTATATCATCACTCTTTTGTATGTGATTGCGCAATATCTTGCTTTAAAAAAAAAAAAAAAAAAAAAAAATTGCGAGGCTTGTGCAATCAGTAGAAAAAGGAACTATATCTCGAAATGCTTAAAAAAAATCTCCTTTGTAAAGCATCCAATTTGGGCAAAGCCTCTATCTTCGCCAAACCGGGACAAAATTTTCATCTTTGTGACACTGGAGCAAAGTTACCATCAACAAACTGGAGCAAAGTCTTCATCTTTGCTACACTGGAGCAAGACCACCATCAACAAATTGGAGCAAAGCCTTCATCTTTGCAAAATAGGAACAAAGTCTTCATCTTTGTCATACTGGAGCAAAGTTACCACCAACAAACCGGGCAAAAGTGTCACCTTTGCCACATTTAAAAAAAAAAAAAAAAAAAAAAATCATTCATCGTCGTCACACCACCAGACCAAGTCAGGATGAAGATAATTTAACTATCGAGGACTTCGAGATTACCCAAAGAAAGAAGCATATATGAGATGATTTCCTCAGAGGCAGACTTCAGGTTCTCAAAATTATTGTCCAAAGAATTGGAATCACTTCATTTTTTCATTCGTCTTCCATTTTATCATATTCAATCTCTTACTCAAATATTTGAAATATATCATCAATCTCTTATTGTTCAAGAGATTTGAAAACCACATTCTCCGTTGTATTTTTCCTTTCGAAAAAAAACATGTACTTTTTATCATTTTATACTTACTTCGAAGCTAAATTAATTCAAATCATTGTGTCTATTACAAGACTAAAGTTATGAAGCAGTTAATCGAGTAAATTCTACAAATTATTTTTGATAGTTCTCTAAACTAGCACATGAGATACTACCCAAAGTCCATCACGCCTAATATGGTTGAGTGATCTACGATTCACATACATGATCTCTTTCGGGTAAAAAAAAAAAAAAAAAAAAAAAAAAAAATTCATTGATGACATCATTTTCTCTTTGATTCATTGCTAAACATCAGCTAACAAGAACAATGAGAGTAGACAAGGACAATGATGTCATAATTTCCACATATTTTACATCATTCACATCATTATTTTTCAACAAAAAAAAAAAAAAAAAAAAAATATTCTTGTACATCATGGTTAGATAGCGAAAGTTGGTCATATAAGGATCATGCATACATGCTCATTTACGACTTTTCAATTTACCATTGGCATGCACATGCATATATGTTGCATTCATGACATTTGAAAATCTACCATCAGCATGCACATGTATACATATTGCATTAGTGACCTCCATTTTTCTACCATTGGTCATCATGCTTTCAAAAATCAATTTCATTAATCAAACCAAAACAAATCAAGGCACACGTGGCCATACGGGATAATGAACAGGTTCTACCCATAACGAGCATTGAAATTTATCCACATGATTTTTAATCCATTTGCATTTTGCATTTTTGCATTTGCATGTCAGCACATTCTCCTTAGAGAATCGTTCATCAATTCGTACTAGTTTTCATGTCCTGTGACAAACTCACGCTTCATAAGTCAAATTTTCATTCCTCCCCCATTTTTGTAAGAGGCCTTGATGTTTTCAAAAGAATTTCATATTTTAGTTGGTTAAATCGAACCCTAATCCAGCATTAGCGGTCGAAGCCCGGGAGATAGCCCAGGTCCGTTTTAAATTCCAGTTGGTTAAATCGAACCCTAATCCAGCATTAGCGGTCGAAGCCCGGGAGATAGCCCAGGTCCGTTTTAAATTCCAGTTGGTTAAATCGAACCCTAATCCAGCATTAGCGGTCGAAGCCCGGGAGATAGCCCAGGTCTGTTTTAAATTCCAGTTGGTTAAATCGAACCCTAATCCAGCATTAGCGGTCGAAGCCCGGGAGATAGCCTAGGTCCGTTTTAAATTCCAGTTGGTTAAATCGAACCCTAATCCAGCATTAGCGGTCGAAGCCCGGGAGATAGCCCAGGTCCGTTTTAAATTCCAGTTGGTTAAAGCGAACCCTAATCCAGCATTAGCGGTCGAAGCCCGGGAGATAGCCCAGGTCCGTTTTAAATTCCAGTTGGTTAAATCGAACCCTAATCCAGCATTAGCGGTCGAAGCCCGGGAGATAGCCCAGGTCCATTTTAAATTCCAGTTGGTTAAATCGAACCCTAATCCAGCATTAGCGGTCGAAGCCCGGGAGATAGCCCAGGTCCGTTTTAAATTCCAGTTGGTTAAATCGAACCCTAATCCAGCATTAGCGGTCGAAGCCCGGGAGATAGCCCAGGTCCATTTTAAATTCCAGTTGGTTAAATAGAACCCTAATCCAGCATTAGCGGTCGAAGCCCGGAGATAGCCCAGGTCCGTTTTAAATTTCAGTTGGTTAAATCGAACCCTAATCCAGCATTAGCGGTCGAAGCCCGGGAGATAGCCCAGGTCCGTTTTAAATTCCAGTTGGTTAAATCGAACCCTAATCCTGCATTAGCGGTCGAAGCCCGGGAGATAGCCCAGGTCCGTTTTAAATTCCAGTTGGTTAAATCGAACCCTAATCCAGCATCAGCGGTCGAAGCCCGAGAGATAGCCCATGTCCGCTTTAAATTCCAGTTGGTTAAATCGAACCATAATCCAGCATTAGGGGTCGAAGCCCGGGAGATAGCCCAGGTCCGTTTTAAATTCCAGTTGGTTAAATCGAACACTAATCCAGCATCAGCGGTCGAAGCCCGGGAGATAGCCCAGGTCCGTTTTAAAGTTCAGTTGATTAAATCGAACCCTAATCCAGCATTAGCGGTCGAAGCCCGGGAGATAGCCCAGGTCCGTTTTAAAGTTCAGTTGGTTAAATCGAACCTTAATCCAGCATTAGCGGTCGAAGCCCGGGAGATAGCCAGGTCCGTTTTAAAGTTCAATTGATTAAATCGAACCCTAATCCAGCATTAGCGGTCGAAGCCCGGGAGATAGCCCAGGTCCGTTTGAAATTTCAGTTGGTTAAATCGAACCATAATCCAACATTAGCGGTCGAAGCCCGGGAGATAGCCCAGGTCCGTTTTAAATTCCAGTTGGTTAAATCGAACCCTAATCCAGCATTAGCGGTCGAAGCCCGGGAGATAGCCCAGGTCCGTTTTAAAGTTCAGTTGGTTAAATCGAACCCTGATCCAGCATTAGCGGTCGTAGCCTGCGTGAACCCAAGTCCATCTTATTACTTTGTTGGTCAAATCGAAACCTAATCCAAGATTCGAAGTTGAAGCCTCGGTGGAATCAATTTCGTTTTAGTTTTAATAATAAACAAATTTAAACCTTCCCAATACTCTGTCTTTGTCCTTTGTCTACCCTTTCAATTCTTCAAAGATACACAAATGGGAGCAAGCTGTAGACACCGTATTTGGTCCGGACATTTGTTTATTATTCATGTTTTTTACCTTTTATTTATTTATTTATTTTTATTTTTTTATTATTCATATTTGATTGAGTCTTTTTTTTTTTAATTTGTAAATTCACTTTTATTTGGTGTTTTTTTAATTAATTTCGAAAATTGGAGAAAAATAACAAAAAAAATAAGGTTTAAACTGTTTTGAAAGGTCTTTACCTAATTTGACAATTTAAATTGGAATTTTATGAGTATTAAATTCATAGGTCATTTTATGGCTAAAATTTAATATTCATTTATTCATTTATGAGTATAAATTGATTAAGTCATTTTTTGGGTAAAAAATCGGATATTCATTTATGAGTATAAAACATTTAATTCATTTTTGGGTTAAAATCAGATATTCATTTATGAGTATAAATTGATTAATTCATTTTTGGGTTAAAATTTTATATTTCATTTATGAGTATAATATATCTGTTCATTTTTGGTTAAAATCAATTTCATTTAAGAATAAAATTTCGAATAATTAATTGTTTGATTTCAGCCTTGTTTGACAATCGATCGTCTATAAATACCGACCAAAGAGAACCCAAAAAGAGGAAAGAAAAAAGCCGAGACCGATAAATTAGAGTTTTTTTTAGAGATTTTGAAAGGAGTGATTTTGAAGTCAAATTTTATTTTTCTTTGACCCAAAATAAGTCTTCCCTCCAAAATTCCACTTTCTCTCTCTTCCTTTTTCCATTTTTTTCAGGTACGCAAATCGAGGGTCTACTATTCATCATCTTCTCCACTTTCATCCCACCACCATCTCCGACCACCACGGCGGCGCATCACTTCTCACGGCGGACGAAACTCCTCACGGTGCACGAAACTCGGCGACGAACTTTAGACGCGGCGGGCGGAGAACCTCGAGCGAATCTCAGACGCGGCGGACCACCACCTCGAGCGAATCTCAGACGCGGCGGACCACCACCTCCAGGGAACTCCTCGCGGCGGACGGAAATCCTCGGCGGCGAACCTCAGACGACGGCGGCACGCGAACCACGAGCGAATCTCAGACGCGGCGGACCACCACCTCCAGCGAACTCCTCGCGGCGGACGGAAATCCTCGGCGGCGAACCTCAGACGACGGCGGCACGCGAACTACGAGCGGAGCTCCTCGGCGGCGAACCCAACGACGGCACGAAATCCGGATCTACGCGAGCAGCAGCGGCGGGGCTTCACGAAGGCAGACGGCGACGGCGCTAACTCGGACGTTGAACTCCGGCGAAGCCAAGCGAACGGCGACTGAAACTCCACGTTGAGGTAAGTAAATTGTTTTAGTTTTTTTGTTAAAATTACGAAACTGCCATTACATTTAAATTCTAAATATATACCTGGTTTATATGAAATTTCAAATATATACCTGGTTTATATAAAATTTCAAATATATACTTGTCTTGTTTATACTTCTTTTTTTATTTTATTTTTTACATATCTGTTTAATTACATCTTTGCTATTGATTTTAATTTATAAATATGCCATTATGTGCCATTTACAAAATTGTATTTTAAGAGTTTTCCAATTGATTTCCAAACTATTTTAAATCTAAAATTCCAAAGGATTTTACTTTAATTTTCTATTCTTTTCCAAACGAATTGTTAAACTGATTTTCGATTGATTTTAAAACTTTGATTTTCATTTTATTTCTAAATCTATAATTTATCGGGATTTTAAAATTTGTTTTGTTTTAAAATATTTTCAAATGAATTAGTTTTTTTTTTTAAATGTTTTAAATTAACTTTCAAAATTGTTTACAAAACATGAAATTTTATGTTTGTTTTAAACTGGTTTGAAATGAATTTAAAATTAGTTTTAAAATCAAAAGTATTTCAAAAACCTTTCAAAAAAATATTTGTTTATTGCGTAATCCCCGTTATGGGATTAAGGCAACTAATGGAAAAAATTGAAGGGTAATTCCATTCACAAATCAAGTCCTTACTTTACTTTAAAGTTAAGGCAAGATTAGTTGAAACATTCTATTTTCATATTATTTCTTTTTCTCTTTTTCAAATTAAGGACATTTTCAAATAAAATTAATTGGATAATAAAGACAAATTTTGGTCACCGTTTTAACGGGTGTTGTAGGGTGCTAACACCTTCCCTACACTCAACCGACCCCCGAACTCGTTTTTCTGTTTCTTAGACCAGTTTTTTTGTTTTAAGGTGACCAATCACACCCAAATGGTTGGTGGCGACTCCATCTTTTTTTATTTTAAAAACAAACCCTTAAAAGAGGACGTCGGCCGCTCCGCGTCGCAATGACGTTGCGACACTCAGCAACCCAATTGGATTTGTTTAGGCAAACGTATTTTGGCCCCATATTTGATAGTTCGATAGTGTTTAATGGTCAGTTAGTTCATTACATCCTTCTTAGGGAAGTTGAGGATGATAGAGTAGATGTAATGAGTTTTAACCTGTTGGGAAGAAGAATGTCTTTTGGTAAGGAAGAGTTTGACATTATAACATGTCTTGGACATGGTTGTAGAAATTTTGCGAGAGTTGTCAATTGTAGTAGATTGAGATACTTGTATACGAGGGATTTAGAAGATATTAATGTTTGAGAATGATGAGGATGCGGTGAAGGTATCCTTGTTTTATTTCATACACACTAGCTAACAGTCCACCGGTGCTACATCATAAGCACATTAGAATGTAGATAATTGTAACCATATACATATAAAATGACTACAATGGAATGTGGAATGCCATTCCTCATGCTTTATTTGTAAAGTCTCTATTCCTTGGTAATCGAGCTAAGAAGATAAATGCCCCTCCCCTTCCCCCTATTTTTTAATTTTTGTTTGGATAAGTATTTCTCATTTACAAGGTAAAATTTATGAAGATTCTAATGTAGACTCAAATCTTGGAGAGTTATTGAATTCAAGTTTATTCCATAATTCCTCAATTGGAATCTAGGAACCCCTATTTAAAGGGAACAAACCCGCTTTTAGAGCAATTAACCAAAGGACTAAAACTTGTCCAAAACATAACTATTTACCAAGGTAAAAACAACCGAAAATACTCAACTAACTTGTCGACAACTTAACCAATTACCAAGTTAAAAATAGTAGTAAATAGTAAACTAAAGCCACAATAAAAGAGATAAAAACAAAGAAATGAAGGGTTGTAGGGCACGTCTACATCAATTCCCTCTCCCTAAAGATATCTCACCCTTGAAGGGTTGTAGGGCACGCCTGCATCAATTCCCTCTCCCTAAAGATATCTCACCCTTGAGTTTTATGTGGCCAATCAGAAGTTATCAGGAGCATGATGGGCAGTAAGATCTAAGACATTAAAGGTTGGAGTGATCTTGAAATGGGGTGGACAATCAACTTTGTAGGCATTAGGTCTATAGCGCTCAAGAATAGAAAATGACCCAATTTTCTTAGGATGTAGCTTGCCATGGGTGCCCGATGACAATCTAGCC
Organism: Herpetospermum pedunculosum; assembly: GCA_028017165.1. Classification (NCBI taxonomy): domain Eukaryota; kingdom Viridiplantae; phylum Streptophyta; class Magnoliopsida; order Cucurbitales; family Cucurbitaceae; genus Herpetospermum; species Herpetospermum pedunculosum. The sequence goes on from CM051522.1 coordinate 39,687,426, forward strand.
TTTCTCAAATGAACCATTACAAGATCCCCAATTGCAAAGGATTGTCAGCGTTGGTGTTTACCGGCTTGTAACTTGTAGAATGCGGTTGCACCGGCCAAATGGTCATGCACTTACTTGTGAAGCTTGAAAATGCGCTCAGACATGGCTTTTGCTTCCTGATGAACATCCAAAGAAGAAGGTAATGTAGTTAGGTCCACAATTACACAAGGGATTTTAGTATAAGCAATTTAAAATGGTGATTTCCCTGTAGACCTATTTCACATATGATTATAGGCAAACTCCGCTTGAGGTAAAGCTAAATCCGATTGACGAGGCTTGTCCCCACAAAGACAACAAACCAAATTGTCAAGGGTTCGATTAGTCACTTTAGTTTGTCCATCAGTTTGTGGATGACTAACTGTACTAAACTTCAACCCTATATCAAACTTGTTACAAAGTGTTCTCTAAAAATGACTTAAAAATTTCACATCACAATCAGAAACAATTGTTTTAGGAATGTCGTGTAAGCGAACAATTTCTTTAAAAAACAAGTTAGCGATAGCGATAGCATTAGAAGTTTTCTTACAAGCAAAAAATTGGGTCATTTTACTATAACGATCAACTACGACTAAAACAGAGTCATACTCCCTTTGTATTTGTGCCCTAAGACAAGATCCTTTGAAAGGTCTTCCTATATATTATATGGAATCGGTAAAGGAGAGTAAAGACATGTGTTTTGTGCTTGCCGCATAGAAGTTTGACAAACAAAACATCTTTGAACAAAATTGGTAACATCATTTTCTAAGTTGTGGCCAATAATATCTCTCTGTCATTAGTTCAAAAGTATTATCTCTCCTTAAATATTCAGCCAAACCCCCCAGGATGTAATTCTTTAATAAGTTGTTCTCTTAGAAGTATGTGGAATGCATAAAACATTACCCTTGAACAAATACCCATCAACTATATGAAAATCATTTGGGCGATCATACTGGCAACATTTTCTCCAAATATAACGAAAATCAACATCAAATTCATACAAGTGTGGTAATTCATTAAAAGTAATGATTTTGCCCCTTAATAAAGTTAATAGAGAGTGCTTTCTACTAAGAGCATCAACCACTTTATTAGTCATTACAACCTCGTGTTTGATAAGAAAGTCAAATTTTTGAAGGAAGGATATTCACCTAGCATGCATTCTATTTATATTCTTCTGAGTTTGTAAGAACTTTAGAGAATAATGATCGGTGAACAAGATAAACTCTTTGCCTAGCAAATAGTGTTCCCATTGTTTAAGCGCCATAATCGAAGAATACAACTCTTGCTCATAAGTACTCCATTTTTTCCTAGAGTCACTAAATTTCTCACTAAAATACTCAATGGGATGATTTTCTTGAGATAAACCCGCACTTATCCCTAACCCAGACGCATCTACAACCACCTCAAAACCTTATTAACTAAAGTCATGTAGGGCCAAAACAGAGGTCGTACATAATTTGTTTTTTTAAAATGCAAATGCATCATCTTGTTTGCTAGTCCAAAAAAAACTTACTCTTCTTCAAACATTAAGTTAATGAGGTTGTAATAGTGCTGGAATCCTTAATAAATTTTCAGTAAAATGATGCTAAACATAAAAAAACATTATTGAATATCCTTCTCGTTTTTTAGGCGGAGGTCATTCTTTAATAGCTTTTATTTTGTTAGGATCTACCAAAATTATGTTACTGCTAATGATGAAGCCTAAACAATGTATTTTTTATTCTAAAAAGGAACATTTTTTAAAGTTGATGTATAGTTGATTTTTTTTCCAAGGTGTCAAAAACTGCCCTAAGGTGTTCTAGATGCTCATCTTTGGACCGACTATAGATCAAAATATCGTTAAAGTAAACCACAACAAACTTAATAAGAAAAGAATGTAGAACTCGATTCATTAACCCCATGAAAGTGCTAGGGGCGTTGGAGAGTCCAAATGGCATGACCAACCACTCAAAAAGTCCGACATTTGGTTTGAAAGCGGTTATCCACTCATCTCCTGGCCTAATCTGGATTTGGTGGTATCCATTACGGAGATCCCCCTTAGAAAAAACCATAGCACCACCCAATTGATCAATTAAGTCATATAATCGAGGGATAGGAAACCAATATTTTACCATAATCTTATTGATGGAACTGTCCCCGCACATCCTCCACGTTCCATCCTTCTTTGGAGTCAATAAAATTGGGACAACACATGGGCTGACAATTGGTTGGATATGACCCTTGTCTAAGAGCTCTTGAATTTGATCTTGAAGGATTTTGTACTCCTTAAGATTCATTCTGTAATGTGGTAAGTTTGGCAAAGTAGAACTTGGAACAAGATTAATTTGGTGTTGAATGTCCCTCAAAGGAAGCAAAGTACTCAAATTATTTTATAAGTTCAGAAAAGTTTGTAGAATTTCAGCAATCAAAGGGTCAATTTATCCTTCAGTTTCTATGTCTTTTTCACCTGTTCGTAATACATCCCATATTTATTTTCCAACACTTTGGTCAAATTATTTAGGCCCTGTCACAGTGAATAAATTTGCTGAATTTTTTCAGCTTTAGTTTACTTAGGAGTGGACATTGTAAATGGCAAAAGAAATATATTTTTGCCCATCCAAAGAAATTCAAAAGTATTTTCTCGCCACTTGTGAGTGGCTTGGACATCGTATTGTCATAGACGACCCAAAAGAATATGACATGCATCCATGTCAAGTATGTCACATACGATTTGATCCTTGTAATTGTTTCCTATGGATAACAGAATGGTGCAAATTTCATTAACTTAAACTTCTCCACCGTTTCAGATCCAACTTACTTTGTAAGGGTTTGGGTGTGGATAAATTTTTAAGTGAAGAAGTTGGACTACTTTACGTGAGATAATATTATCACTACTCCCAGTATCAATGATCACGTTACAAATCTTACCATTGATAGTGCAACGCGTTCTAAAGAAAACATGTCGTTGGGGGATGAGATTCACTTGATGGTGTAAGAAGTACTCCTTATACAATACAAGATAAATGCTCTCCTTCATCGGCCTCCACATATGATGCCTCTTCTTCGGCTTTTATTTCATAATCTTGATATTTTTCATAAAGTTCTTCCATGATAGGTAGAGTCTTTCTTTAAGGACACTTAGTTGATAAGTGCTCTTGTTTCCCGCATCTATAACACTTTCCTAAGGTTGGCCGATTATAGATATTAGACTTCTTAGCAATATGCCCTTCATTGTTCATTATTCCGGTAAGTCATTGGCTTGTTTCTTCTTTACCTTTGTCGGTATTGGATGTGGATGGGCCAACAACTTGCCAATTCTTTTGTACTTTATTGGTGTTTCTTTTAAAACTTTGGGTACCTTTGTCTCATGACAGTCTTCTTGTGTTTACTCATTTTTGCTTTGAGGCCCGATTGTCTTCGACTTTTCTTGCCATTGCAACAGCCTCAGTGAGATAGTAATGAGGCTGCAAGTTTACTTTCTTCTTGATATCTTCCCTTAAACCATCAACGAAATGAGAAATTTGATGTTGCTCGGACTCGACTAAGTTGTTTTGTGCACTTAGTCTATGGAATTCCTCAGAATAATCAACAATTGATCGATTCCCTTGGGTGCAATGTTGATATTTGTTATACAAAATTGCTCATAGTTTACGGGAAGAAATTGCTTCCTTAGTAGCTTCAACATCTTTGGCCAAGACCTAATATGTTCTTTACCATATCTCCTTCTATTGATTAACAATTGATCCCACCATGCAAAGGCTCTCTCTTTCAACTTATAGGTAACCAATTTTACCTTTTTGTCTTTTGGAGTCTTGGTGTAATTTAAAAAATAGTCCACTTCTTTGACCCAATCTTGGGAGGAGAGCACTTTTGTGAGTTTTGACGGATTTTTGGAGAAGAAGAACCTTGAAGGGACACCTGAGAGCTGCGATTTTCAGAGCCAAAAAGGGTTTTTGAGCAAGGGATATCAACCACCAGAGGAAGGGAGCCAACGAAGCATTATAGTTGAAGACATCCTTCCGACAACATTGAAGTCATTTCTCACTTCTTTTTCTTTCTCTTCTTTGTTTAATGCTTGTTGTTATCATTTTCAGTAGACTTGTAAGGAATAGCTTGATATTTGTTGTTCATTTCTTTAGTGTTATGAACTAACTTCTTAAGGGAAGTGCTAGAAGTATTAGATAGTTTATGGATTGAATGTATTAGCATTATTTTCACAGCAACTTTCAAAGCATGTTTGGTTTAACTCTAACAATGCATTTTCCATCGACCATCCATTATGTGTTATTGATTTCTTGATCTTCGAGCGGAGTAGAAATTTCTGAATATTCATGTTTTTGCTAGCCTTTCATGGTAACCAGTTCGGAGTCTCGAAATAGTCACTAACCTAGCACACTAGAACAACATGTTTGTATGAATAGGAGTAGAACGAAAGTTATCTTCTAATGTTTGAACACCGAAAGAGTTCTTATGGTTGTGCTGTGTGGTTAGCTTAAACGTTCATTATACTAATGCATCCATCCCGCATTCTAGCTCAACAATACTTCTAGTCTGATCCTGTCTGTTTTCATTGTCATTTTCATTGTTATAATCTTTGTGATTGATGGAACCGAGATCCCGATACAACCAGAGGCGCAACGGAAATAGCCTAAACTGGCTGAGGATCTTCTGCAATCAATAAATAACAAATCGAGAGAGAAGAAAAAGACCAACACTTAGCATTTTTCAGCCTCTCGAAAGCCATCGGTAAATCTTCTTACCGATCGGTAAACCGACCGGTAAATGTCAACCCTAGGTTGACCGGTAAAGACCAACCGGTAAGGCACCTTGGTGTGCCATCGGTAAAGATCGCAAGATATGACCGGTAAAAGGCACACCGGTAAGCCTCGATCGGTAAAATGCTTCACACGCATTTCAACCGGTAAGCCTCGACCGGTAATACCGTGTGAATAAATCACCACCGATAAATTCACACCGGTATAAACCGGACCGATAAACCGATTCGGTGAATTTGCACTAAATTCACACTAGTAAACCAGTAAACTTACACCGGTAAGGATTGAACCGGTAAATCCTTATCGGTAAGCCTTGAACCGACAAATCGATACCGGTAAGCTTCGAAAGCTTACATCGGTAAAGATGAACCGGTAACACTTACTGGTCTGATCCTTCGGTAAAATCCCACCGGTATGCACGACCGATAAGTCTTAACCGAAGAATCAAACGCTAAACGCTTAAGAAACAACGTTTAGCTCACGATCGATAAATTACCTATCGGTATTTCCTGACTGGTAATACCGACCGATAAATTTACCAGAAAGCAAAAAAACAGGCAAAACATACCTTGTTTTTGGATGCGTCTTATTGTCTCCTTTGCAACTCTACTGCCCTCTCATCCTCTACCTCTCCTCCGATCATGAACTCAGCAGGACGAGAACCACCCTTAGAGAAGTCCCAACTATCCTCGGGTTTAGTAACGAAGTAGTGAGACTCTTTGAGCTAAGGGGGTTTGTTGAGAGGGGAAGAGGAAGAAGAAGAAGATGGTGAAAGTGAGGAAGAAGATGATTTTGGTTCTTGAACTTGTTGAACACTTCAGCAATGTCAAAACCTCACATTACTTCTCAAATACTCGAACAATTCAAGTACATATTGAGAGTAGAAGCATGAACACTTCAAACCTCAAGTTTCTTCTCAAGAAATACTCAATTTGAACACCAAAACTTCAAACTTCACAACCTTCAAGCTTTTCTATGGAGTAATCTTCAACACTTGAATAAAACGAGGTTGAGAAAGCTTGAAGAGAAAGAACCAGAATTGTCTCGCAATTCATTCGGTAGAGAGAGAGAGAGAAAATTGAGATTAACTCAATTTCAAACTCACTAATGAGAAAAAAGGTTTGGGTTTTAAGAAGTGGTGGCATGAGAGACACTAATCAATTACAAATTATTATAATAATAAAAAATTTATTAATTAAAATAATTTTAATTAATAATTTTATTATTTAAAATAATATCAAATATTAATTAAATAATAAAATTAACCCTGGTTTTCCAAAAACCGACTTTTACCAATATGAATCATTATTCATATTTTTATCCGGTCTCATATTTAAATACGTATTCCTCCAAACACATATTTAAATCATATTTAAATATGTTCAACCTCAATCAACATACACGAATTTGGATTTCTCCTAATTCTTCCCTATAGCAATGTTACACAATTTTATCCGGGCTAACCAGGAGAACCTAAAGGACCTACAGATCATGAGCTCCAACGATACGAGATTATTCGTTCAAAACTCTTTTAACCGAATCAATCAACATTCGTCAAACTCCGGAGACTCCACTAAAGTTCGATGGCTGCACTCTCTGTTAGGTTTTTTATGTGGAGTCAAAACTCCTTTCCTTTTTTAAATATATGAGCACGCATGCAATGGATTTCAAAGGCCCATTTGGGCTTAAGCCCATATTTGATATTAGGTCACCTCCTGCACACATATATAAAGGTGTGTAACTTAATTGGTCAATTAGTGGTGATTGGTGAAGACCTTATGCGGCTGAGCATTTTTTTGAAGAGAAGTTTTGTTCAGTGTTGATTTGTGTAGGCAGTGAGCATATTGATAAAAATACAGTGAGTATTTTTGTGAGAGTTTCTCTTCTTTGTTTATCCCAAGCTACCGGGTTGTTGTATTTGGAAGCAAATAGTTCTAGTTGGGCAATTTGGGAGAGTTTTGTAGCGCGAGCTTGAGGGACTAATTGTAATCTCCATTATAGTAGAACCTGCAGTTGCAGAAGACTGGACGTAGTCCCGAGATCGGGGCGAACCAGTATATCTCTCGGTGTTGTTATCTCTTTCCCTTATCTTTTATTATTGTATTTTGTGACGGATTACCTTTTGGGTTCTAACCTGTGAAGTGGGAGTTTGAGATATAATCTAGTTTATTTCGCATTAATTTATATCTCGCTATTTTTAATCCCAACAAGTGGTATCAGACCTTTTGGTTCAGGAATCATGGGAGCGACGAATCCAAAAAGTTTCGAGGGAGTCACAAAATTTGATGGGGAAAATTTTGGTTATTGGAAGATGCAAATCAAAGATTTCCTAACATGCAAGAAAGTGCACAAGGCACTGAAGGAGAGACCAAAAGAGATGTCAGATGGAGATTGGTTGGATATGGATGAACATGCAGTTGCAAATATAAGGATGTGGTTGTCGATGGAAGTGGCTAGTCTTGTAGCCAATGAGACTACTGCAATCAAGCTAATGGAAGCGCTTACAAACAGGTATGAGAAACCGTCTGCCAATAGTAAAGCATATCTACTTAAAAAAAAATTCAACATGCAAATGATTGAAAATGCATCAGTTAATTCCTATATTAATGAAGTCACCACTTTAGTTAATCAGTTGAAGTCTGTTAAGATAGAATTTACTGATGAACTGTATGCTATTCAATTATTAATGTCTTTACCTGATAGTTGGGAAACGATGAAGACAACAGTGTCTAATTCGACTGGAGATAACACTCTGAAATTTTCAGGGGTTTGTGATTTAGCTATAGCTGAGGAAATTCGTAGGAAGGGGAATAGTAAAGAATCTACTGTAGGATCAACTTTAGCTTTAACTAAGGGTAAAGACAAACATGATTATGAAGATAATAAATTGAATAGCAATAGGAAAAAGTGGAGTCATAGGAATAAGGAGGTAGAATGCTTTTACTGCCACAAGAAAGGTCACTATAAAAGTCAGTGTAGGAAACTAAAAGAGGATCATGAGGTAAACATAGTTAATGATACCTATGTCTGTGTTGAGAGTAGCACAGAGAGTAGTAACCACTCATCTGAATGGGTTGTACACAGTGCAGCGTCAGTTCACATAGCTTCAGATATAAATTTGTTCACATCATTCACAGATGGACATCATAGTCTAGTGAGGATGGGTGATGGTAGAGTCTCCAAGACATGTGGGATTGGGGATGTTAGTTTGAAGTCTGAATGTGGTAGTGTTTTGGTGTTGCGCAATGTCAGGTATGTGCCTAGGATGAAAATGAATCTCATCTCCGTTGGCAAGTTGGAGGATGAGGGTTACAATTGTGAGTTTGGCAGTCGCCAGTGTAAACTCAAGTTAGGATCCCGGATAGTGGCAGTTGGCCACATAAATTCCACATTATATAGATGTCAGTTCAAAATATCAAAGAGACAGTGGATGCCAGTTAAAGCTGCAGATGGTAGGTATAGAGGTACAGTTGAGCCAGCAGCAATGATAGCCAATTTCGATTAGTTAGATCAAGATCCGTCAGTTTAGAAACAATTGGGAAGTCCAAGAGAGAAAGATGATGACTATCGTCAATCCCCAATTGTCAGACATTCAAATGAATTGATGAAGTCGCCTAGGCGAGTAACAACATCAAAGTATAAGGCCAATGCAGTTGTTATGGTCACAGGTTTCGTCTCTAGCTTGGCAGCATACTTGAATGAAGGAGTCAAGTCATTTGCAGAATATATCTTCTTCAGGAACAGGTGTTCAGGATTGAAGAAGATGTCAGTTGTTACCACTTAGCTGAAGTGGGAGTACGTGACTGTTCTTTATGTCTGGGGGACAGTTCCACGTAGTTTGCTCGTACCTCGGGGCAAGCACAGATGAGCTACACTTATTTTTTCTGATGGTTGCCTGTTTTGTTAGTTTATTGTTTTACAGGTTTTTTGTTGAACCTTGGAGTTTACCAAGAAGATCAGAAATAACAGTTGTAGTGGGAGTAAAGCCTTGGAGTTTGCCAAGATGATCAGTTTGTTGCAGTGGAAGGCAAGATCGTCGTTTTGTCTCCAAGTGGGAGATTGTTAGGTTTTTTATGTGGAGTCAAAAATCCTTTCCTTTTTTAAATATATCAGCACACATGCAATGGATTTCAAAGGCCCATTTGGGCTTAAGCCCATATTTGATATTAGGTCACCTCCTGCACACATATATAAAGGTGTGTAACTTAATTGGTCAATTAGTGGTGATTGGTGAGGACCTTATGCGGCTGAGCATTCTTTGAAGAGAAGTTTTGTTCAGTGTTGATTTGTGTAGGCAGTGAGCATATTGATAAAAATACAGTGAGTATTTTTGTGAGAGTTTCTCTTCTTTGTTTATCCCAAGCTACCGGGTTGTGGTACTTGGAAGCAAATAGTTCTAGTTGGGCTATTTGTGAGAGTTTTGTAGCGCGAGCTTGAGGGACCAATTGTAATCTCCATTATAGTAGAACCTGCAGCTGCAGAAGACTGGACGTAGTCCCGAGATCGGGGCGAACCAGTATATCTCTCGGTGTTGTTATCTCTTTCCCTTATATTTTATTATTGTATTTTTTGACTGATTACCTTTTGGGTTTTAACCTGTGAAGTGGGAGTTTGAGATATAATCTAGTTTATTCCGCATTAATTTATATCTCGCTATTTTTAATCCCAACACTCTCCTCACTATAGATATATTATGTCCTCTTGATATAACCGTCATCGGTAAGTTGATCCTTCACACGTCGTTCGTAATTTCAGCTGGGTCAATAAACCGTTTAACCCCTGCATTACATCTTGTTCCTTAAGTACCACTAACACCTCTAATGAACAATTGATTTGTGATCCATCCAACAGATTAGAACCCTCTCTGATCAGGAGAGGATGTGCGCACATTGTTCAAGCCCTGGAGTCAGCTATTAAGGGAACAACCTATCTACTGACCCTGAAGAGAAGGTTAGGAGTGAATTCTGTCTTGTTGTACTATGTCCCCAGCTACCTATTCGAGTTTATCCCCAAGATGGCAGGCTTATTGAGTCAGCGCATCTTAGCCACTCTCACCCGTGCAAGTCAAAGGATACTCTCGAATAAATATGAGTTCATAGCAAGCTCAGGATTAATCTCGAGTTACCTAGGCCATCATATGAAAAATTCGGTCTCTTCAGTAAACGGTGTTATAAAGAGAGAGCGATTTGATTCGCGGTTCAGTCTGATGCAAACTCATTGCACATGACGCCCTCGCTAGCACATCACCATGTGAAACGATTCGGATCACATCATTTTGTACAATACAAATTGAGCCGCATCCAATAATGTTACCAGGATAAGGTACCCAACCTTATCCATATACTATAGACCGTTTTGACTGTCTATTTGAGCCTGATCCACAATCATGTCATACATGAAGCTCAAGTATTCATGAATAGCCATGGGTGTTGGTCATTGGTATAGGTTAGTCTAAACACGTTTCACTTTATTCCAGTAAACTCTTTTACTGAATAAAACTTAATAACTCTTTATTACTAAAAAGAGTGATTACAAACATAACTGTTTACAAACCACGAGTTGTAGGACATAAAACCCAACAGTGATTACTTTGTCTCTGCATAAGTCGTTTACATTGCGCAGGTTCTTCAGTCATTTACGTTCCCCACTATTATTTTGTGCTCGCATTACTTTTCTCTTTAATACCGTTAGTCAGATAAGTTGCTTTCGCATTGTTTTTATTACTACTTTTTTTACGCAAATAAACCACCCCCTCTATTTGGTTACCAGTTACCGTGTCTTAAGTTACCTCATTCTAGCAATAAATTCATCAAATCTTTGTGGAATCGACATAGTATATTTATCACTTGTTGCACAAGACCATGTTCTCTTGCATGTTTTGAGTGTTTTGCGATAATATTGACCCTACGATAAACACGCAACACTTGCCCATTGGTTGGAGGATGATAAAGGGGTAATTATTCGATGGTTCACACCATATTTCCTCATCAAGGCTTCAATCGTTCTATTGCAAAAATGAGTCACTTGATCACTAATAATTGTTCGTGGAACCTCATACATGTTGAAAATGTTAGACTTGACAAATCCTACAACAACATGAGAATCATCAACTTTGGTGTTTATTTCTTCCACCCATTTAGACACGTAATCCACAACCAATAATATATATGAAAACCCACAAGAAGGGGGAAAAAGCCTCATAAAATTCATGCCCCAAACATCAAAGATTTCACAGATGATGATGGAAATTTGGGGCATTTCATTTCTATGGTTCCCACCCTTTGAAATCTTTCGCAAGTTCTACAAAATTCATATGCATCCTTAAACAGAGAAGTCCAATAAAACTCACAATCAATAACCTTCCTAGCAGTACGATTAGGCCAAAAATATCTCCCGCATGCATAATCATGACAAAAAGCAAGAATAGACTCATGCTCAGATTCATGCACACATCTCCTTGATGGAGCGTATTACGCCGCGGGAGCGATTTTAGATCGTTGATACTATAATTTCATCAATTTAACAAATAGAAAACATGCTCGAAAACACGAAAATAAAAAAAAATTAGAAATACATACCCTTGTAGTTCTAATTTTCTTCAAAATCTGTCGGTTGATCCTCGTCACGAACTCTTTGGGCCTCTTCTCACGAACGCCTCAAAGACCACCTCCGGTAGTCTCGCTATCCTCGGCGCCTAGCAACGGAGTTGTGGGACTCCGTTATAAAAGAGAAAATAAAAGAAAGGAGAAGAAGAAAAGAAAGAGGATGAAGGATGGTCTGAAGTTTTTTTTTAAAACTTCATAGAAGTTTTCATAAGCCTCGAGCCCGAAGGAAGTAGCAAAAATGAAGACTCGAAATGAAATCTCTCATTTCATTTTGAAAACCCAAAAATGCACTAAAAATTTAACCATATATATATATATATATATATATATATATATATTACAACTATGTGTCTTACATGCATTCCATGTAAGACACATAAATATATATATTTTATTATTATTTTTAAAAATTAATTCTTAATTAATTTTAATAATAATAAATATTTAATTAAAGTTTAATTAAATAATATGGCTAAACACGGTTTTCCAAAAACCGACTTTTTACACATGAATCCTATTCATGTTTTAGACCATACCCATATGTAAATTATATTTTAATATGTCCATCATCCTTCCATAAACCGAATTTGAACAATTCAAATTCTTTTTCTTTTTCTTTTCTCTTATATTGTTGCACAGCGTTATCCGAGCTAGCCAGGAGAGCCTAAAGGACCTACAAATCATGAACTCCAACGATACGAGATTATCCGGTCAAAACTCTTTTAACCAAACTAATCAACATTCGTTAACCCCTAGAGACTCCACTATAAACTGAGGGTTGTACTCTCCTCACTGTAGATATATTATGTCCTCTTGATATAACCGTCATGGGCAAGTCGAGCCTTCACAGATTGTTCCTAATCACAGCCGGGTTATTTAAACCGTTTAACCCCTACATTACTTATTGTTCCTTAAGTACCACTGACACCTCTAATGAACAATTGATCTGTGGTCCAACCAACAGATCAGGTCCCTCTCTTGCCAAGAAGAGGGTGGGCGCCCATTGTTCAAGCCCTGAGTCAGCTATTAAAGGAACAACCTATCTACTAACCCTGAAGAGCGGGTTAGGAGTGAATTTCATCTTGTTGTACTATGTCCCCAGCCACCGATTTGAGTTTATCCCCAAGATAGTAGGCTTATTGAGTCGGCGATCTGGCCACTCACACCCGTGGAATTCAAAGGATACTCTCGAATAAATAGAAGTTCATAATGAGCTCAGGATTAAGATCGAGTTACCTAGGCCAGCATATGAAAAAGTCGGTCTCTTCAGTAAACAATGTTATAAAGAGAGAGCGACTTGTTTCGCGGTTTAGTCTTATGCAAACTCATTGCACAGGACGCCCTCGCTCGCACATCTCAATGTGAAACGATTCAGATTACATCGTTTTGTACAATACAAAGCGAGCCGCATCCAATAGTGTTATGGTAGAGCACTTTTGAATGTACTAAAAAATTCAAGCTGTCGAGGCTTGCCAAAATAATATTTATAAACCCGAATCCACCGAGCAATTTGCAGCTTAATGGTAACGGGGTCGATCCATAGGGAATTATGTAATTTAAATTTGACTAAGTCTAAGTTGCTAGTGATAAAAAGATGGCAAAAAGATGGTGAAAATATGGTAATTTGGTTTGTGGGAAGGGAGCTCCAAGCATGCAAACGCTAACGGAAAATTAAATCGCAAATTGACAAATTAAATGGTCGTGCATAACTTCGAGTAATGGGATTGATCGCTATGGATGTCCAGTTCATCGATACAAATAATTAGCTAATCATGCTTCAACACACAATTCATTTGGCTAATTTCTAACTCAAATGACCCAAAGATATAATTAGAAAAGTGCAATTCTAATTGTTCTTGGCCAATAATCCATTCAAGGTAGCGATCCTTAAATTGACCATAAGCCAGTAACGGGAACATTGTGACGGTTTAATCCTAAGACTAACCTGATTTCTCTCTCGCCCAACGCCTAACATGAAAACGTTAACTAATTCAAATCCCCAACTATCACTTTGAGTTGAATTACCTAGCCATGCTTAAGCCCTTGCTACCTAACGATTTAGGCAATTATACGTCACAATCTTTAGCTCTCTATCATGCATAGGAATTAGGGAGTCAACCTAACTACGCTATACATGCTAGAATTGAAGAAGAAGAAAGCAAAGAGATGCTAAAATCCTAATTAGCTCAACAAATACAAAGGGGCAAATCTCCCCAAATATCCATAGTTTACATTCCCAAGCTCAAAATTAAACACTTACCTTGTTTAGCCTTCCATGGAGGATGAACAAATCAAACTCTCCATGGAAGAGCTTAGTAGCATACAAGAAGAGGAAGAAAAACGCTAAAAAATGGTGGAGAAATGGCGTAGACCCGAGGCCAAAATTTGGAGAGGAAGAAGAATATGGCCAAAAATCGGACGTTGTCTCTCTTTTAAACGTCGGAGCGTCTCGACGCTGTGCCCTAAGTTGGCAGCGCGCGCGCGCGGGGTGGCGTCTCGACGCTGGCAGCGTCAGGCAGCGTTGAGCGCGCGCGCTCGATGCTAGCGCTCGCCCATTTCCAGAAGGCTGTCGGTGCGACGTCGAGATGCTCGGCCAGTTTCTCGACGCTGAGCAACGTTGAGCAAGCGTCGAGCGAGCGTCTCGACGCTGCTGCTCTAAGTTGCTTGCTCAAGTTTACTCCCGGGTTTGGCGGCCAAAAATTGCCTTTCATGGCAATGTTTGCCTATCTCTTCATACTTCAAGCCCCTTCACTCCCGATGCATCCATGAAGCTCTAAAACGTCGCTTTAAGTCCCGAAACACGTCCTTAGACTCCTCGAGCTCTCGACCATGAGATCACCTAAAAAAAGGCATTTTAATCAATATTTAGCATGGTTCTAGCCAATATTAGTGTTACCTCTCCAAAAGTGCGTTATTTAGGACTTTAATTACCTAAAAATCATGGAAGTTCTTGAGTATTTTAGTTAGAAGTTAGCATAATGTGTGCTTAAAAGTGAGAATTTGAGAAATGATGTTAATTTAAGGCTTATTTGGAAAAGGAACGAAAAAGGATGCAAATTGGTGAAAAAACGACTAATTTGTACATTGCAGGTGCATTGCGGAAATATTGCGGAGCTCGCAATAGGATCAGCTGGAACAGAGCATTGCGACCCTCGCAATGCAACCGCAATGCCAGTCTTTGCTGTTGCACTTTTCCAGCCGTTAGTCTTTGTTGTTGAGTTTTTCCAGCCGTCAACTCTCCCTGCTGCTGCCACGTGTAAAGATTGTTACCTCACAAATTGGATGGTGATCCACGATTATAGAGCAGCTTTTGGCAACCTCTGCAAGCTATATAAAGAGAGTTAGATGAAGGATCAAAGCAATTGAATTCCCTTCAATTCAAACACAACTCGACAGTGAAGAACTCGAAAACGAAATCATTTTCCCCCGGTTGTTGGATCGAAGAAACAAAGCCCTTGGCGTTGATAATTCGAGAGGAAGAAGAGAAGATCCATCTTCTCTTCTGATTGAATTTATCCCCAAGATCAGCTAATCTTCCCCTTCATCCGAGGCGATTCACGACTTGGAAGATCCTCACGCAATTTACAGCTTTCCTTTACTTCTTTCTAATTAACTATTATTCTTCTTTAAGCGTTGTTCTGAACCATTTATTGTTTTACCCTTTAAATATTGCTTTCGGATCAACGGTTGTTGCTTTACGAATTGTTATGAGATTTTCCTTTTTAAGAGTAATCAATTAGTTTTGTTGAGTTCTTCATTCCATGCTTAATCAATTAGTATTCTTAAATTCTTCGAAAACCATGAGTAACTAACTAAAAAGAGGTTTGCTAGGATGAATCTATAGGAAAGACTTATGTGAATTCAACATGTAAAGTAGCATGAATGCATTGAATGAATGTGATCTTCATCCCATGGGCAATTTCGACCGACCATCCATTTTGTCTAAAGAATTCCTAACCTCTGGAAGGAGTAAGAATTCTGAGTCGTTCATTCATGTTAGCCTTTTATGGTAAATAGAGAGTGGCCTAGGAATAGGCATTCTCCTAACACGTTTATTAGCATGTGTTTATGAATAGGTTGTTAGCTTTACTTGAACAGAAGTAATCTAAGAAACTAATGCATGTAATCGGAAGATGCATGAGAACTAGCTAAGACGATGCATGAGATGTTAAGTTACTGCTGAATGATCATAGTTAAATGCCTATAGAGGACTCTTAAGCCAACCTTGCTGTCTTACTTTAGATTTTAAATCGTTGTTAAAGTATTGCGAGAATATTGCGAGAACCGCAATATCAATTTCTGCCTTTACCTTAGTCTTTTTATTAGCTTTTAACCCATTGCGAATTCATTGCGAAAGTATTGCGAGACCCGCAATACTAATTTTCCACATTATAACTTCATCAACTTAATTTGCTTTGCGTTTAAGTTTGCATTCTTTTTGCATCTTTTATAGTTCTGTACCTCAAACCAAAATCCAACCAATAACATTTTGTCACCGGTTACATTTTCATTCAATCAATCTGTACTTAGCATAAACTTAATCAAATCTCCGTGGGAAAACGATTTAAATTATACTTATCACTTGCTGCAGACCATGTATACTTGTATGATCTGAGTGCTCTTCGCATTTAATTTTACACACACACTGAGCACGCAACAAGTTTTTGGCGCCATTGCTGGGGATTTGCTTTATTTTTGTGTTAAGTTGATTGATTGTAAGATCTGTGCTGAATACGTGATCTTAATTTGTTTACTATCATTTTCAGGCACAGAGAGAAACTATGCAGGTGAAAAACTTAATTGGAGGAAGAGTTTGCCCACAACAGTTTGAAGAATTTTATCCGCCATGTGCTTATTGTGGGGATAATCATAACTTGGAGAATTGCCCAACATTGAATTATCATGAGAGGCAATATCAACAAAGCTATGACAACCCTTATTCGTACATGTGTGGACATGATCAGTGGCAACTCTCAAATAATTCTTGGGAAGAACATGGGCAAGTTGCTCATTATGAGGAGTTCCACCAACATGAAGACTATCAACATTATGCCCAAACTCCAAATGAAGAATTATTACCCACTTTGGAGGCGCTATGGATAGAATTCATGGAAAGGAATGATGCATTCATGAGGAGAATTGATGTGTGGTAGAGCACTTTATGTGGTACTCCAAATTCAAGCTGTCGAGGCTTGCCAAAATACAATTTATAAACCCGAATACACGGAGCTATTTGTAGCTAAGTGGCAACGGGGTCGATCCACAGGGAAATAAGAAATTTAATTTAACTAAGCCTAATTTGTTAATTATAAAAAAGTATGCACAATAAAAGAATAGTAATTTGGTTTGGGGGGAAGGGAGCTCCTATTATGCAAGCTAACGGAAAATTAAATGACGAGTGCAAGAATTTAAACGGTCGTGCTTAACTTCGAGAAATGGGATTGATCGTTATGGATGTTCGGATCATCGATACAATTGATGAACTAGCCATGCTTCAGCACACAATTCATTTGGCTAAGTGTTAGCACAAATGACCCAAAGAAATAATTAGACACGTGCAATTCTAATTATACTTGGCTAATAATCTATCCAAGGTCGCGACCCCTAAATCGACTATAAGCCAGTGACGGGAACACTGTGACGGTTTAATCCTAAGACTAACCCGGTTTCTCTCTTGCCTTAAGCCTAACATGAGAACGTTAATTAATTCAGATTACCAACTGTCACATTGGGTTGAATTAATTAGCCATGCTTAAGCCCGTGCTACCTAGCGGTTTGGGCAATTGTACGTCCCAACCTTTAGCCCTCTATCATGCATAGGAACTAGGGCGTCAACCTAATTTAGCTACACATGCTAGATTTTACGAAGAACAAGCAAGAGAATGATGGAGCGCATGGCACGCAGCGGAAGCGATTTGGATCATAGACACTCTAATTTCATCAATTTAAACAAACGGAAACATGCAAAAACAATGAAAAAGAGAAATTAGAACACATACCCTTGTCGTTCGAATTTCTTCAATTTTTACCGCCTGAAGCTCCTCACGAGCTGAACGAGCCTTCTCACAAAACCTTCGTGGACCACCCTCGGTAGTCCCGCTATCCTCGGGCCGAGAAACGGAGTAGTGAGACTCCTTTTACAAAAGAAAAGGAAAAAGAAGCTCACTGAAAAAAACTTTTTTTTTAAACAGAGAGCAGAGGCCGAGGAAGAAGAAGGGTTTTCAAAATTGAAATTCAAATTCAATTTGAATACCCCTAAAAGCACTCACGCTTTTTTATTTTTTTTTTTATTTTTTTTAAAAAAAAATTTTGATCTAACGTTTCACATATATATACCTTGTATATATTACATGTGTCTTACATCTTGCATGTAAGACACATGTATATATATATATTTATATATTATTATTATTAAAAATAATAATAATTATTTTATTAATTAAACTTTTTAATTAATAAAAAATATATATATATATTAATTAATATTATTTAATTCAATATCAAATATTAATTAAATAATATAATTAAACCCGGTTTTCCGAAAACCGACTTTTTGCATATGAATCCAATTCATATTGTAGACCAATCTCATATTTAAATCATATTTAAATATGTCCAAATTCTTCCACAAACCCGAATTTGAACGATTCAAATTCTTTTCTTTTCTTTTATATTGTTTCACGGCTTTATCCGAGCTAGCCAGGAGAACCGTAAGGACCTACAGATCATGAGCTCCAACGATACGAGATTATCCGGTCAAAACTCTTTCAACCGAACTAACCAACATTCGTTAACCCCCGGAGACTCTACTAAAGTTCAAGGGCTGCACTCTCCTCACTGTAGATATATTGTGTCCTCTTGATATAACTATTATCAGTAAGTCGATCCTTCACAGGTCATTCGTAATCACAACGGGTCATTTATACCGTTTAACCCTTGTATTATATCTTGTTCCTTAAGTACCACTGACACCTCTAATGAACAATTGATTTGTGGTCCAACCATCAAATCAGATTTCTCCCTGATCAGGAGAGGATGGGCCCATTGTTCAAGACCTGGAGTCAGCACTTAATGGAACAACCTCTCTACTAACCCTTAAAACGGGTAGGAGAGAATTCCATCTCGCACAACTATGTCCCCAGCCACTTATTCGATCTTATCCCCAAGATGGTAGGCTTATTGAGTCGGCGATCTGGCCACTCTCACCCATACAAGTCAAAGGATAAGGTCGAATAAACAGGAGTTCATAGTGAGCTCAGGATTGAGATCGGGTTACCTAAGTCATCAAATGAAATAAAAACGGTCTTTATAGTAAACGGTGTTATAAAGAAAGAGCGACTTTATTTCTTGGTTCGGTCTTGTGCAAACTCATTGCATAGGACGCCCTCACTCACATGTCTCTACATGAAACGATTCGAATCACATCGTTTTGTACTATACAAAGTGAGCCGCGTCCAATAGTGTCCCCAAGATAAGGTACCCAGCCTTATCCCTATACTATAGACCATTTTGGCTGTTTACTTGAACTTGATCCACATTCATGTCACACATTGGTATAGGTTAATACAAACACAATTCACTAAAATTCAATAAGAACTTTATTGAAATAGAATATATACATTCAAACAGTTTACAAACTACGAGTTTTAGGACATAAAACCCAACAAACTCCCACTTGGACTAAAACGTCAGTGAAGTACATGCTGGTCGAGAGAACTAGAATATCAAATATCTAAAGTTTCTCCCACTGTCCTACTGAGGCGCTTGCAGCCCTATAGTTTTTAGGTGTCTCTCAAACACTTTAGCCGTGAGAGACTTAGTAAACGGATCAGCAATGTTGTGCTCCGAGGCTACCTGTGTGACGATCACATCTCCTCGTTGCACTATCTCCCTGATGAGATGATATTTCCGCTCAATATGCTTTCCACGCTTATGGCTTCTAGGTTCTTTAGAATTTGCCACTGCTCCACTGTTATCACGATAAAGGGTGATTGGCAAGATCATATTTGGAACAATTTCCAAATCTGTCAAGAACTTCCTAAGCCATACAGCTTCCTTCGCAGCTTCGCAAGCTGCGACATACTCAGCTTCCATGGTGGAGTCAACAATACAACCTTGCTTTATACTCCTCCATACTATTGCTCCTCCGTTAAGAGTGAACACTGATCCTGATGTAGATTTCCTGGAATCTATATCGGTCTGAAAATCAGAGTCAATGTATTCTTCAAGGATCAAATCCTTCGCGCCATACACAAGCACATAGTCTCTCGTTCTCCTAAGATACTTGAGGACATGTTTAACGGCTGTCCAGTGATCATATCCTGGATTGGACTGGAACCTACTGACAATTCCTACTGCATAGCAGATGTCGGGTCTTGTACACAACATAGCGTACATGAGACTACCAACTGCAGATGCATAGGGAATTCGTCTCATATCCTCAACCTCTTGAGGTGTCTTAGGAGACTGTTCCTTAGACAAGTGAATTCCATGCCTAAAAGGCAGCGAACCTTTCTTGGAATTCTGCATCGAATATCTTGACAACACCTTGTCAATATAAGATGCTTGAGACTACGCTAGCACTTTGTTCTTACGATTCCTTATGATTTGAATCCCTAGAACAAACTGAGCCTTTCCCAAATCTTTCATTTGGAATTGGGTCGCTAGCCAATTCTTAACGTCAGTTAGGAACCCTACATCATTCTCAATGAGTAGTATATCGTCTACGTACAAGACTAAGAAAGCTACAACAATATTGACTACTTTCTTGTAAACACAAGGTTCGTCAATATTTTGTTCAAAGCCATAAGATTTGATCGCCGTATCAAACCTTATATTCCAGGATCTAGATGCTTGCTTCAACCCATAAATGGATCGATTAAGCTTGCAAACTTTTTGGTCTTGACCCTGAAGTATGAATCCCTCTGGTTGAGCCATATAGATACTCTCCTCAAGATTACCATTCAGAAAGGAAGTCTTGACATCCATTTGCCAGATTTCATAATCATAAAATGTAGCAATGGATAAGAGTATTCTAATCGACTTTAACATGGCAACAGGAGAAAAAGTTTCTTCATAGTCCACCCCTTCTCTTTGGGAATAACCTTTTGCCACAAGTCGAGCCTTAAAGGTTTGCACCTTACCGGCTTGGTCTCGTTTTCTCTTGTAGATCCACTTGAAACCGATAGGTCTTTCACTATCTGGTTGGTCTACAAGATCCCAGACCGAATTGAAGTACATAGACTCCATTTCGAGATCCATGGCTTTAAGCCACTGGTCCTTGTCTATGTCATTCATTGCCTGTTTAAAGGTCAATGGATCCTCAACACCATCATCAGGTATGACGACTTGAGTTTCAGACAAGCCGATGTAGCGGTCAGGCTGTCTTACATACCTCCCACTGCGTCGAGGCTTTCTCAACTCTTGAGAAGGACCAGCCTGATCACAACCTTTGTTGATCCGTCTGTAGCTTTCCTGGAAAATTCGGACAAAACAATTTTGCTCGACAGTTGATGATCTCTCATGTGGTCTTCCTCTAAGAACGTGGCATTAGTCGATACTAGTACCTTGTTCTCATGAGGATCGTAAAATAGACCACCTTTCGTTTCCTTGGGGTAACCTACAAATAGGCACAATTTTGAACGATGTTCCAACTTCTTTGGATTGGGTACTAGCACATGTGTCGGACACCCCCAAATCCTGAATTGACGTAAACTACCTTTACGCCCTCTCCATAACTCATAAGGTGTTTCAGAAACACTCTTAGAGGGAACCATGTTCAAAATATATACTGCAGTCTCTACTGCATATCCCCAAAACGAACTAGGCAAATGAGCATAACTCATCATAGATCGAACTAGGCAAATGTCCCCGGGTGAGTTTCTTGTAACCTAAGTGAGCATGCCTTTATCTTTGTTATAGATTTTAAAAGTCTATGCCAATTTAACAACGCTTTGCAAAACTAAGACTAACTACAACAAACTTCTACATGCTTCTCAAACATGCAACACTAAGGCATGACAAGTTGAATATTTAATTTCATAATCAATAGAACACTTATATCGATTATGCTCTTAAACACTCAACTCTTAATTCATAATCAATATAACACTTATATCAATACTCTGAATTAAGCATGCATCCTATACATTATAACACTTATAACAAACAAAATGCATCTAATGTTGGATGTTTAATTTCATAATTAATATAACACTTATATCAATTATTCTATTAAGCAAACAACATCTAATTCATGAATTAATATAACTCTTATATTAATACTCATGAATAAACATGCATCCTATACATTATAACACTTATAACATACCATGTGCATAAAACTAAGACAACCTATGTCGTTCATTGAATTTCATAATTAATATAACACTTATATCAATTATTCTATTGAACTAACAACAACTAATTCATGAATTAATATAACTTTTATATCAAAACTCATGAATTGCCAAATATGCATACGATATATTATAATACTTATAACATATTTTCAAGGCATGAAGCATGCTTCCTACGGTGGGATTTTAAATCTATATGGCATACGTTATGCACATACAAACATGGAATTTAATTAAAACATACATTTGCAATGCATAATTAATTAAACACACTAAAGTGGATCGATTTTGGCATTTAACAAGCAATAACTAATTTATTACAAGCTTGAACAACAAGCTACGTCTTGAGCAGACTTCGAACTCTTCGCACCGCCTTTGACCAACTTGCTTCCTCCGAACGCTTCGGCCAAAATCTCTTCGAATTTCTCCTCGTATTGCCTAGAACGAGTTTGAACTTACACCGAACATTTCGGCGAGTTTCAAACTCAAACTTCTTTCACAAAGAAACCTATATGGACTTTAATGACTCTAAAAATATAGACTCTTTAGCATGCATTAAAGCCCATACATTCTCGGGCAATTACAAATAATGAAATTCAAAAAGAAACTATGCCAAAATCGATATTCACTTTAGACGCCAATCAGAAACAATTTCTAAAATAAAACCCACCATAACTTAAATTGATAGAAATTGAGTGGCCAAAAACGCTCTGATACCAATTGATGGAGCGCATGGCACGCAGCGGAAGCGATTTGGATCATAGACACTCTAATTTCATCAATTTAAACAAACGGAAACATGCAAAAACAATGAAAAAGAGAAATTAGAACACATACCCTTGTCGTTCGAATTTCTTCAATTTTCACCGCCAGAAGCTCCTCACGAGCTGAACGAGCCTTCTCACGAAACCTTCGTGGACCACCCCCGGTAGTCCCGCTATCCTGGGGCCGAGAAATGGAGTAGTGGGACTCCTTTTACAAAAGAAAAGGAAGAAGAAACTCACTGAAAAAAACTTTTTTTTTTAAACAGAGAGCAGAGGCCGAGGAAGAAGAAGGGTTTTCAAAATTGAAATTCAAATTCAATTTGAATACCCCTAAAAGCACTCACGCTTTTTTTTTTTTTTTTTTTTTTTTTTATTTGATCTGACATTTCACATATATATACCTTGTATATATTACATGTGTCTTACATCTTGCATGTAAGACACAAGTATATATATATATATTATTATTATTAAAAATAATAATAATTATTTTATTAATTAAACTTTTTAATTAATAAAGAAAATATATATATATTAATTAATATTATTTAATTCAATATCAAATATTAATTAAATAATATAATTAAACCCGGTTTTCCGAAAATCGACTTTTTGCATATGAATCCAATTCATATTGTAGACACATCTCATATTTAAATCATATTTAAATATGTCCAAATTCTTCCACAAACCCGAATTTGAATGATTCAAATTCTTTTCTTTTCTTTTATATTGTTTCACGGCTTTATCCGAGCTAGCCAGGAGAACCGTAAGGACCTACAGATCATGAGCTCCAACGATACGAGATTATCCAGTCAAAACTCTTTCAACCGAACTAACCAACATTCGTTAACCCCCGGAGACTCCACTAAAGTCCAAGGGCTGCACTCTCCTCACTGTAGATATATTGTGTCCTCTTGATATAACTATCATCAGTAAGTCGAACCTTCACAGGTTGTTCGTAATCACAACGGGTCATTTATACCGTTTAACCCTTGTATTATATCTTGTTCCTTAAGTACCACTGACACCTCTAATGAACAATTGATTAGTGGTCCAACCATCAAATCAGATTCCTCCCTGATCGGGAGAGGATGGGCCCATTGTTCAAGACCTGGAGTCAGCACTTAAGGGAACAACCTCTCTACTAACCCTTAAAACGGGTAGGAGTGAATTCCATCTCGCACAACTATGTCCCCAGCCACTTATTCGATCTTATCCCCAAGATGGTAGACTTATTGAGTCGGCTATAAGGCCACTCTCACCCGTACAAGTCAAAGGATAAGGTCGAATAAACAGGAGTTCATAGTGAGCTCAGGATTGAGATCGAGTTACCTAAGTCATCATATGAAATAAAAACGGTCTTTACAGTAAACGGTGTTATAAAGAAAAAGCGATTTTATTTTTTTGGTTCGGTCTTGTGCAAACTCATTGCACAGGACGCCCTCACTCACATGTCTCTACATGAAACGATTCGAATCACATCGTTTTGTACTATACAAAGTGAGCCGCGTCCAATAGTGTCCCCAGGATAAGGTACCCAGCCTTATCCCTATACTATAGATCATTTTGGCTGTCTACTTGAACTTGATCCACATTCATGTCACACATGAAGTTCAAGTACTTACACTATCGCCATGGGTGTTAGTTATTGGTATAGGTTAATACAAACACAATTCACTAAAATTCAATAACAACTTTATTGAAATAGAATATATACATTCAAACAGTTTACAAACTACGAGTTTTAGGACATAAAACCCAACAAACTCCCACTTGGACTAAAACGTCAGTGAAGTACATGCTGGTCGAGAGAACTAGAATATCAAATATCTAAAGTTTCTCCCAATGTCCTACTGAGCAGCTCGCAGCCCTATACTTTTTAGGTGTCTCTCAAACACTTTAGCCGTGAGAGACTTAGTAAACGGATCAGCAATGTTGTGCTCCGAGGCTACCTGTGTGACGATCACATCTCCTCGTTGCACTATCTCCCTGATGAGATGATATTTCCGCTCAATATGCTTTCCACGCTTATGGCTTCTAGGTTCTTTAGAATTTGCCACTGCTCCGCTGTTATCACAATAAAGGGTGATTGGCAAGTTCATATTTGGAACAATTTCCAAATCTGTCAAGAACTTCCTAAGCCATACAGCTTCCTTCGCTGCTTCGCAAGCTGCGACATACTCAGCTTCCATGGTGGAGTCAGGAATACAACCTTGCTTTATACTCCTCCATACTATTGCTCCTCCGTTAAGAGTGAACACTGATCCTGATGTAGATTTCTTGGAATCTATATCAGTCTGAAAATCAGAGTCAGTGTATCCTGCAAGGATCAAATCATTCGCGCCATACACAAGCACATAGTCTCTCGTTCTCCTAAGATACTTGAGGACGTATTTAACGGCTGTCCAATGATCATATCCTGGATTGGACTGGAACCTACTGACAATTCCTACTGCATAGCAGATGTCGGGTCGTGTACACAACATAGCGTACATAAGACTACCAACTGCAGATGCATAGGGAATTCGTCTCATATCCTCAACCTCTTGAGGTGTCTTAGGAGACTGTTCCTTAGACAAGTGAATTCCATGCCTAAAAGGCAGCGAACCTTTCTTGGAATTCTGCATCGAATATCTTGACAACACCTTGTCAATATAAGATGCTTGAAACAGCGCTAGCACTTTGTTCTTACGATTCCTTATGATCTGAATCCCTAGAACAAACTGAGCCTCTCCCAAATCTTTCATTTGGAATTGGGTCGCTAGCCAATTCTTAACGTCAGTTAGGAACCCTACATCATTCCCAATGAGTAGTATATCGTCTACGTACAAGACTAAGAAAACTACAACAGTATTGACTACTTTCTTGTAAACACAAGGTTCGTCAATATTTTGTTCAAAGCCATAAGATTTGATTGCCGTATCAAACCTTATATTCCAGGATCTAGATGCTTGCTTCAACCCATAAATGGATCGATTAAGCTTGCAAACATTTTGCTCTTGACCCTGAAGTATGAATCCTTCTAGTTGAGCCATATAGATACTCTCCTCAAGATTACCATTCAGAAAGGCAGTCTTGACATCCATTTGCCAGATTTCATAATCATAAAATGTAGCAATGGATAAGAGTATTCTAATCGACTTTAACATGGCAACAGGAGAAAATGTTTCTTCATAGTCCACCCCTTCTCTTTGGGAATAACCTTTTGCCACATGTCGAGCCTTAAAGGTTTGCACCTTACCGGCTTAGTCTCGTTTTCTCTTGTAGATCCATTTGCAACCGATAGGTCTTTCACTATCTGGTTGGTCTACAAGATCCCAGACCGAATTGAAGTACATAGACTCCATTTCGAGATCCATGGCTTTAAGCCACTGGTCCTTGTCTATGTCATTCATTGCCTGTTTAAAGGTCAATGGATCCTCAACACCATCATCAGGTATGACGACTTGAGTTTTAGAAAAGCCGATGTAGCGGTCGGGCTGTCTTACATCCCTCCCACTGCATCGAGGCTTTCTCAACTCTTGAGAAGGACCAGCCTGATCAACAACCTTTGTTGATCCGTCTGTAGCTTTCCTGGAAAATTCGGACAAAATAATTTTGCTCGACGGTTGATGATCTCTCATGTGGTCTTCCTCTAAGAACGTGGCATTAGTCGATACTAGTACCTTGTTCTCATGAGGATCGTAAAATATACCACCTTTCGTTTCCTTGGGGTAACCTACAAATAGGCACAATTTTGAACGATGTTCCAACTTCTTTGGATTGGGTACTAGCACATGTGACGGACACCCCCAAATCCTGAAGTGACATAAACTACCTTTACGCCCTCTCCATAACTCATAAGGTGTTTCAGATACACTCTTAGAGGGAACCATGTTCAAAATATATACTGCAGTCTCTACTGCATATCCCCAATAGGAATTAGGCAAATGAGCATTGATAGCACTCTAAAAGTGCTAATATTTAGCTCCTAAGTCTTGTAAATTAGAATAATTATTTGAGCTTAATTGATATATTTTGTATAATTTAATTGTTAAGGGGTAAATCGGGCATTTGCGTAAATTAAGAGCTTAAATGAATATTTTAGGTCATTTTATTAATTAACGATTTTAAGTGATTATACTACATTAATTAAATAATCTAAGTATAACTCAAAATTGATTAATGGCTTAATGGTGCAGGGCTTGCCAAGACAATAGTGGTGCCTAGGTTCAAATCTTGGTGAATGCAAGATTTTCTTCATTTTGTAAAAGTCAACAGCACCAGTCAACGGTCAACGGTCAACAGTCAACCTCACGGACGCCCAGACGCGCGCCTAGCACCCTATCCGTGACTGTAAATGCCTGTCATTAAAACTCAGCAGAAGCCCGTCATTAAAAGTCAACAAAAATGCCCGATTTTGTAAATTTTCCAGAGAGCTCAGCGCCTAGGCGCGGGCCCGACGGAAAAATGGGTATAAATACCCATTTTTCTTAATTTAGGGCATTCTCTTTTGGCTCTTCTCCTACCTCTTTCGAAATTTGGGCATTCTTAGCCATTTGTGGCTCTTTTCTTCATCTCCATGGATAGCTAAACAAGTAAGTGTTTGATTTCTAGTTTGGGATTGTAATCAATTTGGATTAAGGGGAGATTTGCCCTAATTTGTGTATGAATTAGATTGTCTTCCTTATGCATCTTCTTCCTTGTTCTTCATCTAAATAGCTTGGGTAACTGATTAGGGGTGACGCCCGAGTCCTTATGTGCTTTACCGTTAGAGATTAGGACGTATAATTGCCTCAATCGCTAGGTAACACAAATCTGAATATGGGTATTTAGTTTGATCCCAAGTGACAGTTGGGGGTAGAAATTAGATAACCTTCATGTTGGATTTTGGGTAAAGAGGAAAAATCGATTTAGTCTCCGGGTTAATTCGTCGCAATGTTCCCGTCTCTGTCCGTTAATCATTTTAGGATTGATCACCTTATTTTGAGTAACTGTCAAGAACAATTAGAATTGCACTTTTCTAATTGTATCTTTGGGTCGTTTGAGTTAGAAATAACCAAACGAATTGCGTGCTTTAAGCGTTGTGTCTATGTATTTAGTTATCGATGATCCGAACACAAATTGTGATCAATCCCATTCTTTGAAGTCAAACATGCCATTTAAATTTGTTACTTCAGAGTTTTTATTGTTTTAATTTTCCGTTAGCTACAATAGTGTAGAGCTCCCTTTTAAAATCCAATTTCCCCTATTTTTACCGTTAGCAATTTAGAATTAATTAAGTTAGAATTAAGCTAATTCCCTGTGGTTCGACCCGGTTATCACTAACTATAAATTAGTCGGTATAATCGGCATATAAATATTATTTTGGCGGGCTTCGACAACCCGAAATTTGTGAACGTACAAAAGTTCACTACCAAGCATAACTCATCATAGATCGAACCATGTCTAACAGGGTTCTATTTCTCCTCTCGGACACACCATTCTGCTGTGGTGTTCCTGGCGCTGAGAGTTGAGATACTATTCCATGTTCTATCATATAGTCCTGAAATCTTAAATTCATATACTCTCCACCTCGATCTGATCGGAGTGTTTTTATCGATTTACCTAATGTGTTCTCAACCTCTACCTTATACTCTTTGAACTTTTCAAGAGCTTCGGACTTATGATGCATTAGATAAAGATAACCGTACCTAGAATAATCATCAATGAAACTGATGAAATATTCATACCCTCCTCGTGCTTTGACATTCAAAGGACCGCAGAGATCCGAATGCACGATTTCTAGAGGTTCTTTGGACCTATGACCTTTTTCAGAAAAAGATCGTTTGGTCATTTTGCCCTCAAGACAAGACTCACATGGCGGTAAAGAGTTGTCCTCTAAATGATTTAGCAGACCACTCTTAACCAATCTCCCAATCTTATTGAGATTAATGTGACCTAGTCTTAAGTGCCAAAGATAAGTACTTGGAGAAAGTTTCTGCCTTTTAGTTTGAGTCTCAGCTGTTTTAAACATTTCAGTGTTCAAAATAGCTTTGGGTTCGGTTGGTCTTAACAAATACAAGTTGTTTTCAAGTTTCGCAGAAAAAATACGTACACCTCTTTTGCTAATGAACGCTTCATTATGAACAAAAGATACTTTATACAACTGTTCTAACAAACAAGATATAGATACAAGATTCCTCTTGAAGGTAGGAACCAGGAGTACATTTTCTAGTAAAATGAAACTATCTCTATACAACAACTTTACATCTCCCACTGCTTTAGCTGAGACAACCTCTCCAGTTCCAACTCTGAGAGTTATCTCACCTCGAGAAAGTGGCTGCCAAGAACTAGTTTCCTGAAAAAGAAGAACAAACATGGTTAGTAGCTCCTGAATCAAGTATCCAGGTATGACAATTGTTACGTCTCCAAAAGTGACCATTTTAGGACTTATTTATCTTAGAAAGATGTACACTCTTAGGTGTTTTTGATAGGATTTAGCTTGAACTTATGCTTATATATGAGAATTAGAAGAATGAAGCTAAATTAGGACTTGTATGCAAAAGGAAAGAAAAGGAATGAAAAAGGAAGTTAAAAGAATGAAAATTGTGCATTGCGAAAGCATTGCGGAAACATTGCTAAAACCGCAATGTTTCAAGTGAAATCCGTAAGTTGGCTAACCTTTTTCTGTTGTGATCCGATATTTCAGGGATTTGTTCTTTCTCCTCCAACCATGTAGAAGTACGACGTTGAGAATGGATGGTTCTCCTTGGCCCAATCGCACCTGCAGAATACTATAAAAGGAGGTCAAAGTGGAGGGTTGAAACATCATCCGAAAGGCGTAGACTTCTCAGTTCAACGCAGCTTCTTCTCCATTCTTTCTCTTCTCCGTCTGTTGGTTTGAGAGGTTCAGCTATTGGAGTCGACAATCTGATAGGAAGGAGAGAAGATTCATCTTCTCTTCTGATTGGATTCATCCAAGCAAGGCTTGCCTTTCTCTCTATTCAGTCGAGGCGTTCGCAATCGAGAAGACCACGCACAACTTACTGCTTTTTGTTTTAGTTTCCTACTTTCAGTACTGTTTGTTGTTATTTCCTTTCCATTAGTTACTCTATTCAATTTCGTTGCTGTCTGTCTTTACTTCAGTGTTTCTAAGTCTTCATTTGTTCATTCAAACAATTGATTAATCAACGTACAATTCATCATTTCGCAATTTCTCTATTTCGTCTCTGCCTACTGTTTTTCTTTTCTGTTTTGTCTTTAATCTTCTTCTAAGCAT
This sequence comes from Herpetospermum pedunculosum, assembly GCA_028017165.1. Taxonomy (NCBI): domain Eukaryota; kingdom Viridiplantae; phylum Streptophyta; class Magnoliopsida; order Cucurbitales; family Cucurbitaceae; genus Herpetospermum; species Herpetospermum pedunculosum. The sequence continues at coordinate 39,717,165 of CM051522.1, forward strand.
GTCTTCTTCATCTACTCTTTCTGTTCTATCCACATCCATGAGTAACTAAGTCACATAGGGGCATGCTAATGACAAGACTATAGGCTAAAACACGTGAACCAAGCATGTAGGATAGCCCTCGAATGCATTGATTGTATGTAAGCTTCATCCCACGGGCAATTTCGATTGGCCATCCATTTTGTCCAAAGAACTCCTAACCTCTGGAAGGAGTAAGAGTTCAGAGTCATACACTCATGCTAGCCTCTCAAGGTAGCCAGAAAACGACCTAGGAATAGGCGTTTTCCTAGTACAAATCACAACTTACTGTTTTAACAAGATGCTTAAGACCTTACTTGGACATGAGTAAACTAAAGAATCTAATGCATGAAATCGGAAGATACATGAGAATGAGTTAGTTTGATGCATAGTGAGTTGATCTAATGCTTGAGAATCGTGTGAAAAAGCCAATAGAGGAGTCATTAGTAGCCCTTGTTTCCACATTTTACACACTTTCGCTGTTAGTAACATTGCGGTATAATTGCTGTTCTCGCAATTCTTTTTGTTAAAAATTCTGTTTTAGCTATTTTTCTCTTCATTTATCAATCTCTTCTCTTTACGTTTGAGTTTATCATTGACTTGCACTTGTTTATGTTGCTACCCTTTACTTATTCCTTAGTAATTAGGCAATTTAAAACCAAATCTACTCCATCAAATCCACCCATTCTTGCTTAACAATACACTTCGCGAGTAACTAAGAATAAATCTCTGTGGGAAAACGAATGAAAAAATACTTACTACTTGCTACAAGATCATGTATGCTTGCATGTTCTGAGTGCTCTCTTATTGCATATTCCTTTTAAACATTGAGCACGCAACAACAATCATGTTCTACTAAACATGTTTCGACAACAAATAAATCATATTTACCTTGTCTTTCCTTCTCAGCCTTTTTCTCTGCAAGATACTTTGGGCAATTCCGTTTCCAATGCCCATCTACACCACAATGGAAACATTTTCCTTTGTCTGTAGATTTAGTCTTGCTCTTACCTGCAGCTGGTGCTTTTCCCTTCCTTTTATCTTTCTTCTTCTTTTGAATACTCTTATTCTTAATAGAAGAAAGTTCAGACCTACTCCCTGAAGACAACCCCTTTTGGAATTTCCTAGAAGTGACAACGTTTGCCTCCTTCTCTTTTCCTTTAGAAGTGTGAAGGGACTGATAGGTCTGTAGCTCGCTGAGAAGAGAAGTCAAATTATACTTTATCTTGTTCATTACCATATTGGTTCTGAACTGAAGGAAACTCTTCGGAAGAGATTCCATGATAAAGCTTACTTGACTTGACTCATCAATAGTAGCTCCATTTACTTCCGCCACATTGAAGTGGACCATCATGTTAAGGACATGCTCCCTAACAGAGGTACCCTCTTTCATGCGAGATTTGTAAACGTATTTGAGGGCTTCATGACAGACCGATGAGGACGGTAGTCCAAACATCTCCTGTAATGAAGACATGTATCTTTAGCATAAACCATATCCTCGTGCTTCTTAGCTAACACATCAGATATGCTGGCTAAGATATAGACTCGGGCTTTATCATTAGCCCTTGTCCATCTATCATATGCTTCTCGAACAGTTCGAGTCGCATCCGAGCTAGGAGGGGGAGGACAATCCTCTGATAAGACGAACCTGAGATCATCTAGAACGAGAATCGTATTCAAGTTCGATTTCCAGGTCGCGTAGTTATCGCCGATTAACTTATCGGAAGCTAGTAAGTGAATGAAAGAGCTAGACATGCTGAAAAGAGAATGAAAAAATATTAGTGCAAAGGTTTTAACCTAATTTACACACCAATCAAGAATTTAGCAAAGAATAATAATGTACCCAAAACTCATTATTAAACTGCAACGATACTTCAGTGGGTCAGAATGGTCGCTACCGAGGGGCAGTCAAGCATTCCTTCACTGAATCAAGACATTCTTGACTAAATGCTAATACCAGAATATCTCGTATTCCTATAACATCTTAGTTATCGTTGTTTGGTCAAGATTTACTAACTCCTTAGGAAATCTCGTAAGTGTGACCCTTCATTTTTAGAATTCATAGGGCGGCCCGAACGATGCAACCGAATGGAAATGTCAAAGTTGGGAATGGCTCTATGTTTCTTTATCCATAAATGGTGATTGAGATGTCCCGATTCCTATGAAACGACCCTCTGAATGGATCGGTACCTCTTGTGGGCACCTAGCAGGGAGAACATAGGAATCTCACGGTTCAATCCAATGGAGGAGACCGCAGGATGTATTGACATACTTCCTTCTCCCACTTACTATAAATACTTTCTCCATTCACCTTGCTCTTGAATTATGCAAATACCATCCGAATGGGGATGCCCTATTGACATCACGAGGCCGAGCATAATTCTCACGGTGTGAACTTGACAGAGAACGTAGGAGGAGAGGGATATATCATATATACCTTCTCAATACCTCTACTAAGTATTTTAAGACGGAATGGGTAAATTACTCAGGCATTATCCGGCTAAGACAATAAGACCTAAGTCTAGGTAAAACAAACTTTTACCTATGATGTCTAGGTGATAAACACTTTATTACCTCACACCACTCACGCATGCTCATAAAGCCGGGTTAACTTTACTCAAGTACCGGATGGTCCCCAGGTAGGAGGTGTTCCGTAAACCGTCAGCTTAAATACCTCCAACCTCGAACAGAATGTCCCCGGGTGAGTTTCTTGTAACCTTAGCATTTACAAGATATCGACCTATTCATCTAATGAAACGGAACGATACATTCACCGAAGACGAGGAGGTCTTGAGAACCTTCCAGAAGGTGATGGTGAACATACCGCTTCTTGAGGCAGTGAGCCAAGTGCCGAAATATGCCAAATTCCTCAAGAGCTGGTGCACAAAGAAGAGGAAGTCCAGAGGGACTGAAAAGAAAAAGGAGAATATTTTTGCGATCCTCCCAGGTACGTTGCCCGCCAAGTGCAACGATCCAGGTACTTTTACTATCTCTTGCATGATAGGTAGTAAAATAGTCAAAAATACCATGCTTGACCTTGGAGCTTTTGTGAACGTTATGTCTTATGCTTTATTTCTTGAACTGAACTTAAATGAATTGCATGAGTGTGACGTGGTTGTCCAGTTAGCTAACGGGTCGAGTATATTTCCTAGAGGGAAGGTTGAGGATGTTATCGTGAGAGTGGGTGAGATGATGTTCCCTGTTGATTTTCTCGTGCTTGATATGAATGAAAAATCTTTGCATGCTTCGTCCTCTATGTTGTTAGGACGCCCTTTTCTTAAGACCGCTAAGGTCAAAATTGATGTGTTCAAGGGTGTAATTTCCTTAGAGTTTGATGATACAGTGCATGAATTTTCTTTATTTGAGAAGAAGTTTGTGGAGCATGTATCTTGTGTTGAGTATGTCGAGAATGAGAGTCTTACCTCTCGCTTGAGGGATGATTCTCATGTCTCAGTTACAAAATCTGATCTAAATCTGTTAAAAGTTGATGCTGTTTTTTGCACTAACAAATGTGATATTCACGTGCTTGAGGCACGAAGAGTGCTAAAAGTTTGGAATGATGATTGCAGGTGTAGTGTGGAAGAGGACAAGACTGGAACGTCCCCCGCACTCTCAGAATATGGATGAGTCATTGGAGAGAATTCAGTCGAGCAAACGACTTTAAAAATTATGCGCTTCTCGGAGGCACCCGAGTGATGAAATGTTTTTTCTGTCTTAGTTTAGTTGCTGTTTTTTGTTGTTTTTAGTTTAATTTAGACTTATGTAGTTTGCTGTTTTTTTTTGTTAGGAATCGAGGAAGTTGAGGAAAGTTTTGGGCTTCGATGATGAGCGCGCCACTTTCTTTCCCTCGCCAACTTCACAAAGAGTCAGGGAAGTGTAGTTTCTTTTTCCCTTTAACTTTGTGTATCTGACTAAGTGGCATTGAGGACAATGCCAACTTTTGAAGTTGGGGGTGGAGTTTGTGCAGTGCTAATTTTGAATATTGAAGTGCTTGGGACTCTGTTTACTGTTTTCTAATTATGATAATCTAGGAAATGCATGTTGGAAATCTGAGCACGTACATAATCTAGTTTTTGCATGATGAGTTTTGCATTCATTAGGTTCATGTCAAAAATTTTAAAAAAATTTATGTTGCTCCCTTGCATCTATCGAGCACTTAACAACCTCATCTTAGATTCCGTAGGCTTAGTCAATCACATGTAGCATTAATTCTTGTTGTCACCCCGAAAGGCACCCTTAGGTAGCTTGTTGCATGAGAGTTAGTGGTCGATTAATCGAGTTAGCTTACGCTAAGCCTAAAGTAAAAAAAAAATAGTAAAGCACGTTGGTTAGAAAAGCCTCTCGAGGCGCTCCTCCTTCTTATTGGTGCACCTAAGAAGTGAGCGTTAGTCCTTAAAAACGTGAAGTTTATGCATGAATTTGACGTGTTAGGAAACTCGAGGTTGGAAAGAAAAAGAGAATAAAATGTTGGGTTCAAAGAACCTCAATAAAAGAGTACAAAGTACTCGTGAAAAGAAAAAGGAATGAGAAAATATTTAGGTCTCTTAGTTTTCTACTCTCTCTCGTGTAAGTCAAGTGTAGACTGTTCTTAAGCGCTAGAAGTAAGGGGAAAACGGGATGATGTGTTGCATGTGGTTTTTCGGGGCTTATGTGGGTTTAGGATAGGTTGTCTAGCACACACACACGTTAGGGAGCGATAGTTAATTTTTGATATGTTCGTAGTAAATGCATGCACGGATTGCTTTCATGATTATGTTGTGTTTGAATTTGTAAAATGCATTGAGATTTGAATTAGTAGCATGTAAGCCTGTCCTTAGAGTCAATTTCTTTATTAGCCTTGCTCGAGGACTAGCAAGATTCAAGTTGGGGGTGTTTGATAACTTCATTTTGGAGCTATTATTCACTTCCTAATTCTAGCTAAATTCCGCTTTTAATTGGTTTATTTGTCTCGTTTATAGGAGATTTGCGGAAAAGAGCTTGTGCGTCCATTGGACCCGTTTTGGAGCTAAAAGCGGTGTTTTAACGCCCCAGGAGTGCATCGGGAAAAGGGCAAGTTGTTCCAAGAAGAACCAGACCAAAATTGCCTAGGAGAGGCAATTTTCCAGCTCAAACTCGAGAGCAAGCGTCGAGCAGTCAGCGTCGAGAAGCTTGCTCGACGCTGCCTGGCGTCGAGACCCTGCTGCGGCGTCGAGACGCTCCGAAGGAGGCGCGCGGAGGAAATTATCGGGCCAGCGTCGAGATGCTCGCCTAGCGTCTCGACGCCATCGCGAGGCGCGCGCAGATTAATTAGGTCGCAGCGTCGCGACGCTCCGACGATTTTAAAGGGCTGCAAGACGATTTTTGCAGCCATTCTTTACAACTTTTTGCCATCTTTTAGAACTTCATCTTCTTCCTCTCGGCTTTTCTCCATTTTTTAGCTTAGCTCCGCCATTTGTGGCATGTTTTGGAGCTTTTAATTTGTAATAGGATAGAGATGACTTCCATGGCCTCCGTTGGAGCGGTGGTGACAATCCGTCCCATGGACGGCTAAGGTATTGTGAACGGTTTGGGATAATTTGAGGGATTATTTGTTAGATTTCTATGCTTTGATAATCCATGCTTTAAATTCCAACTTGGTTTCTGATTTGTATGCATTTATTGTTCTTACTTCATCCTATGCATGCGTTAGATTTCGCCGACTGACAATCGCGTTTTCTAGCTTATGTTAGCGTTAAAGAGTAGCGATGCCGTGTCTCTCACTATTCGACTAGTAACACAGAACAATAGAATTAAATCGGAGTATCGAGTCATGCATGATAGTTGTTGGTTACATTCAGCGTTGGCGGGTAGCCAGTTAGCAATTTGATTACGTGGTCGAATGTCCGTCGCGGTATGCTAGTGACTGTTTAGAGTCAATTTGGGGCTGATCACCCTAATGAAACTTTAGATAATGTTTAATTGGATCTTCTGATTTGGTTAATTGCTATGGAGCCGGTTACACTAGAGGTTTCCCGGGGTAACCGACCGCGTGTATTACAAACTGTTAGCCTTAGGATTGTATTAAATGATAAGTTGTAGAATGTCTAACAAAGAAATCCCGAAAATCCCCAATACGTGCACTCGTCCATCTCTCTCTTTCTTAATTTTTCGTTAGCGATTATTTCCCTTATTTGCATGCTTAAACATCCCCCTGTTACAAAAACCCAATTAATCAATTGATTTCAATTCCAATTTAATTTCAATCACGTCCTTCTCCGTGGATCGACCCTGTTACCACTAGCTGCAAAGCTTTGGTTAATAGGCTTATAAATGGTATTTTGGCAAACCTCGACAGCTTGAATTTGGAGTACCACATAAAAGTGCTCTACCACTGTGCCCTAAGTTGGCCGCGCGCGGGCGTCGAGACTCTCGGACAGCGTCTCGACGCTGTCGCGCGTCCATCTGGAAAATCGTCGGGTTGGCGTCGAGACTCTCGGGCGGCGTCTCGATGCTGACAGCGTTGAGCGGGCATTGAGCGCTCGCGCTCGATGCTGCGTTGCGCTCATCTTCGGTAGGCAGTCGGGGCGGCGTCGAGACGCTCGGCCAGCGTCTCGACGTTGCCGCCCATGCATGCATGCTCTCGGGTTTGATGGCCAAAAATTGTCTTTCCAAGGAAATTTTTGCCATCTCTTCAATTCTTCAAGCGCTTTCACTCCCGAGGCGTCCATTAAGCTCTAAAATGTCGTTTTAAGCCCCGAAACGCGTCTTTAGACTTCTCGAGCTCTCGACCATGAAATCACCTACTAGAAGGCATTTTAATCAATAAATGACATGGTTCTAGACAGAATTAGGGACATAATAATAGCTCTATTTTAGAGCTATCACTACCAAACACCCTTAGGAATGTCCCCCTACAGGCTAGTCTATGGCAAAGCATGTCATCTCCCTTTGGAATTAGAAAACAAGGCTTTTTGGGCTTTAAAAGAATTAAATTTTTGCTTAACTGATGCTGGAACTGTACGGTCATTACAATTGCATGAATTGGAGGAATTAAGGCACATGTCTTATGAGAATGCCAAATTATACAAGGAACAAACAAAAATATGGCATGATAGTAGACTAAGGACAATTGTATTTAAAAAAGGACAGCATGTGTTGCTTTTTAATTCGAGATTGAAAATCTTTCCAGGAAAACTAAAATCTATATGGTCTGGCCTCTTTGTTATTACTAACGTTTTTACCTGTGGTTCAGTGGAGATTCAAAACATGGAGAAAGGAAAGCCATTCTTAGTGAATGGTGCGCGGTTGAAACATTTTTATGAGGAAGGAGATGTGAGGACGCTTTCAGCGTTCCTCTTATCTGAAGCTTAAATCCACCAAAGGCCTCAAGGAGCACGTGCTGAAGCAGAAAATCTATTTGTGCTCATTTTTAGATGTAAAATGATTGTCAAATTTGCATTTAAATCCGAACGTTGCAATGTATATTTTAATTTTAATTTTGGATTGTTTGATTAGGGGGAAATTTTTAAATTAAAGCGAAGATGGGAAGCTGCTGGGACGACTCAATGTGGAAGGAAAGCAATTATGGGCTGTGCAGAGTTTTCAACGAAGTGACATTGTGCAGATTTTGCTGCCGCCCCCAAAACAGGAAAGAATCTCCAACGGTAATATTTCAGAGGTTCTTATTGGCTGGGTTAAAATGCGAATGCGATGCGAAGGCAGCAAAGTTTGGAGCTTTAATTGCATATCTCTATAAAATCAGCTGATCCCTCTGCATCAATCTTACATTTACTAAAGCAAAAATCCCTGCTGCATTTTGAGAGCTCCATCCCCATCCTGAATCATCTTCTTCTCCAAAAATTCTTCCCTGTCCCTCCCAAAAGAAAAATGCTCAATGTTTAAAGGAAATATGCAATAATAGAGCACTCAGAACATGCAAGCATACATGATCTTGTAGCAAGTAATAAGTATTTTTTCATTCGATTTCCCACAGAGATTTATTCTTAGTTACTCTTGAAGTTTATTGTTAAGCAAGAATGGGTGGATTTAATGGGGTAGATTTGGTTTTAAGTTGCCTAATTACTAAGGAATATGTAAAGGATAGATGCATAAACAAGTGCAAGTAAATGATAAACTCAAATGCAAAGAGAAGAGATTAATAAACGAAGAGGAAAATGGCTAAGGCAAAATTTTTAACTAAGGGAATTGCGGAAACAGCAATTATACCGCAATGTTCTTAACAACAAATGTGTGTAAAATGTGGAAACAAGGGCTACTAACGACTCCTCTATAGGTTTTTTCACACGATTCTCAAGCAGTAGATAAACTCACTATGCATCAAACTAACTCATACTCATGTATCTTCCGATTTCATGCATTAGATTCTTTAGTTTACTCATGTCCAAGTAAGGTCTTAAGCATCTTGTTAAAACAGTAAGTTGTGATTTGTACTAGGAAAACGCCTATTCCTAGGTCGTTTTCTGGCTACCTTGAGAGGCTAGCATGAGTGTATGACTCTGAACTCTTACTCCTTCCAGAGGTTAGGAGTTCTTTGGACAAAATGGATGGCCAATTGAAATTGCCTGTGGAATGAAGCTTACATACAACCAATTCATTCGAGAGCTATCCTACCTGCTTTAGTCACGTGTTTCTTCCTACAGATTTGTCATTAGCATGCCCTTATGTGACTTAGTTACTCATGGATGTACATAGAATAGAAAGACTAAAAGGAAACGACATGCTTAGAAATATATTAGGGACAAAACAGAAACTAAAGGCAGTAACAGAGAAGGTGAAGGACTTGTAACTTTATGAAAATAGTACTTCGATTTATTTGAATTTGAACTAAACAAATGACAACCTTAAAGAACTAGAGTAAAACAGAAAGCAACGAAATAAATTAGAGTAGCTATTGGGAAGGAAATAACAACAGACAGTAAGGGAAATGGGAAGCTAAAGCAGAAAGCAATAAAGTTGAGCGTGATCGCCTCGACGCAGACGCCTCGGCTGAAGAGGGGAAAAAGCCAGCTTTGCTTGGATGAATCCAATCAGAAGAGAAGATGAATCTTCTCTCCTTCCTATCAGATTGTCGACTCCAACAGCTAAACCTTTCAACCCGACAGACGGAAGAGAAAAACAAGAGAAAAAACTGTGCTGCGAGAGAGTTCTACGCTTTCCGGATGTGTTTCAATCTTCCACTTTGACCTCCTTTTATAGTAGTCTGCATGTGCGATTGGGTCAAGGAGAACCATCCATTCTCAACGTCGTACTTCTACGTGGCTGGAGGAGAAAGAACGAATCCCTGAAACATCGGATCACAACAGAAAAAGGTTAGACAACTTACGGATTTCACTTAAAACATTGTGGTTTTAGCAATGTTTCCGCAATGCTTCCGCAATGCACAATTTTCATTCTTTTAACTTCGTTTTTCATTCCTTTCCTTTCCTTTTGCATACAAGTCCTAATTTAGCTTCATTCTTCTAATTCTCATATATAAGCATAAGTTCAAGCTAAATCCTATCAAAAACACCTAAGAGTGCACATCTTTCTATAGAAAACAAGTCCTAAATTAGTCACTTTTGGAGACGTAACAGTTTCCACAAGAGAATCATTGCGATCGGGGCCTGAAAGCTCCAAATCTCGTACAAAGTCAAAAGCTCCTACGGAGGAAGGAAAATTGGCCAGTGATGCGTTGATCTCCTTGGCTTCAGCTGAAGCAGCTCGCACAGGGGAGCAGAGCAAGTCAACTTCTGCAAAGAAGAAAAATGCAGGAGGAAAGAGCAAAAAGGAAAATAAGCCTAAAAAGATGGGAAGCAAAGACAAACGCAGCAAAAGATCACCTGCGGCCAAGCTTGTAGAAAAAGAAATGCAGAGCCCGCCTTCAACAACCTCGAAGAAATGGTCCTGGACCGAGTTGTCACCACTGAGGCAACTTGACCTGGCCAGCAATAGTGGGAGAACTGCAAGAGGAAGAAGAGGAAAACAGTCCTCTTAGAGAGGATGTGCCCACAAATCCTGCATCGGAGGTTAGTGTGAAGAGCCACAAATATTCTGACTATGCCAAGCTAGTGGCAAACCCATCTGAGGCAGTCCTAGAGGAAGCACTGAACGAGATAGGAAAACCCGAGGCTATGTGGGCCATTGGTAGAGCTACTTTTTGGGTAGTCCAAATTCGAGTTGTCGAAACTCGCCAAAATACAATTTATAAGCTTATAACCAAGGCTTTGCAGCCAGTGGTAACAGGGTCGATCCAAGGAGAAGTTATGACTAAAATTAATATTAAAATTGAAATTAACTAATTGGTTGGTTTTCTGTAACGGGGGGATTTTTCAGCATGCAAAGCAATCAAATAAACGCTAACGGAAGAAATAAAAGAGAGAGACGCGTGCACGGTTTGGGGATTTTCGGGATTAATTGTTAGACATCTTCAGCTTACCATTTAATACAAAATTCATGGCAAACAGTTTATAGTACACACGGACGGTTACCCGAGAAGCCCCAAGGTAACCGGCTCCATAGAAATTAATCAGACCACACAGTTCCAATTAAACATTACCTAAAATTGCATTAAGGTGATCAGCCCCAAATTTATTCTAGGTAGTCACTAGCTAACCGCGACGAACATTCAAGCACGTAATCTAATTGCTAACTGATTGCCCGCAAACGCTGTATGCAATCAACAACCATCATGCGCGACTCGATACTCCGATTTAGTTTTATCAATCTGTGTTACTTAGTTGAGCAGTGAGAGGCACGGCATCGCTACTCTTTAACATACACAACATGCAAGACAACTCGAGTGTCAATCGTCGAAATCTAACATATGCGTTGGATGAAGCAAGAGAGATAAATGCATACTAACAGCCACCAAAATATAATCAAGGCATGGATTATCAAAACTAAAAGCATCTAACAAAAATCCCTCAAATAATTCCCAAACCGTTCACCCTTACCTTAGCCGTCCATGGAACGGGTTGTCAATTCCGCTCCAAGGTAAGCTATGGAGGTTGTCATCAACAAAATACAAGAGAAAAGTTCATAAACAAGCCAACAATGGCTGAGCTAAAGGAAAAACAATGGAAAACCGAGAGGAAGAAGAAGAGAAATCGCCTAAGTTATGATGAAGATAATGAAAATTGTGCAGAAAAATCGTCTTTTACAGCTTCTGTAATCGACGTAGCGTCGAGACGCTAGGGCAGCGTCTCGACGCTGGCCCGATGATTCCTTGCGCGCGCCTCCTCCGGAGCGTCTCGACGCCGCAGCAGAGTCTCGACGCTTCGGCAGCGTCGAGCTAGCGTCTCGACGCTATCACTCGACGCTAGCTCTCGGGTTTGGGGCTGGAAAAATTGCCTCTCCTAGGCAATTTTGGTACGTTTCTTCTCGGATCGCTTTGCCCTTTCCCGATGCACTCCCGGGGCGTTAAAACTCCACTTTTAGCTCCGAAACGGGTCCAACGGACACACGAGCTCTTTGCCGCATTTCTCCTACAAACGAGATCAATTATACAATTAATTGCGGACTTTAGCCATAATTAGGAAGTATTGAATAGCTCCAAAATGGAGTTATCAGCCATCTCTAATGAGCGCCCTGTTGAAAGACAAGGCTGGTGTTTGGTTCGCACTTATCAGAAGGAGCATATTGCCTGTCACACACGAAACAACCATCAACCAGGGCCGCTCGCTATTGATCTTCGCTATTATGAAGGGTTACACCATTGATGTAGGCGAGCTGATCAGTGGCTGTTACGTCTCCAAAAGAGTCCTTTTTAGGACTAATTTATCTTAGAAAGATGTTCACTCTTAGGTGTTTTTGATAGGATTTAGCTTAAACCTATGCTTAAATATGAGAATTGGAAGAAGGTAGCTAAATTAGGACTTATGTACAAAAGGAAAGAAAAGGATTGAAAACCGAAGTAAAAGAATGAAAAGTGAGCATTGCGGCAGCATTGCGGAAACATTGCTGAAACCGCAATGTTTCAAGTGAAAACCGTAAGTTGACTGATCTTTTTCTGTTAATTTCCGTTATTTCAGGGATTCGGTCTTTCTCCTCCATCCATTTTGAAGTACGACGTTGAAGATTGATGGTTCTCCTTGGCCCAAACGCACCTGCAGATTACTATAAAAGGGGGTCAAAGTCGAGGGTTCAATCATCATCCGAAAGCGTAGAAGTCTTCCCGCAGCTCCATCTTTTCTCCTGTTTTCCTTTGCCGTCTGTTGGTTTGCGAAGTTTAGCTGCTTGGAGTCGATAATCTGATAGGAAGGAGAGAAGATTCGTCTTCTCTCTCGATTGGATTCATCCAAACAAGGCTGATCTTCCTCATTCTTCAGCCGAGGCGGTTGCGACGAGGCGTTCGAGCTTGTTTTACTGCTTTCTGCTCTTTATTTCCATTTTCCAGCTTCGTGTTGTTGTTGTTTCTTTTCTAGTAGCTAGATCAGTCCATTTCGTTGTGTTCTGTCTTTCTGTTATTCACTTTAAGTCTCTCTTTTGTTCATTCAAACAATCAAGTAATTAAAGCATAGTTCTTCATTTCCCAATTTCCTATCTTTGCAACTCACTGTCTTACCTTGCTGTTTTCAGCTTATTTATCTTCTAAGCATGTCTCTTTCATCTTTTCTTTTTGTTCTCCCTATATCCATGAGTAACTAAGTCACATAGAGGCATGCTAATGGCAATACTATAGGCTAAAAAAACGTGAACCAAGCATGTAGGATAGCTCTCGAAGCATTGATTGTATGTAAGCTTCATCCCACGGGCAATTTCGATTGGCCATCCATTTTGTCTAAAGAACTCCTAACCTCTGGAAGGAGTAAGAGTTCAGAGTCATACACTCATGCTAGCCTTTCAAGGTAGCCAGAAAACGACCTAGGAATAGGCGTTTTCCTAGTACAAACCATAACTTTCTGCTTTAACAAGATGCTTAAGACCTTACTTGGACATGAGTAAACTAAAGAATCTAATGCATGGAATCGGACGATACATGAGATTGAGTGAGTTTGATGCATAGAGAGTTGATCCAATGCTTGAGAATCGTGAGAAAATGCCTATAGAGGAGTCGTTAGTAGCCCTTGTTTCTCCATTTTACACACTTTCGCTGTTAGGAAAATTGCGGTAGAATTGTTGTTTCCGCAATTCTGCTAAGTTTACAATTCTGTTTAGCTGTTTTCTTCTTCGTTTATTAATCTTGTCTTTTTTCCTTTGAGTTTAACTTTGACTTGCTCTTGTTTATGTTGCTACCCTTTACATATTCCGTAGGATTTAGACAATTTAAAACCAATTCTCCCCCGTCAAATCCACCCATTCTTTCTTAACTTTACACTTCATGAATAGCTTATAATAAATCTCTGTGGGAAAACGAATGAAAAAATACTTACTACTTGCTATAAGATCATGTATGCTTGCATGTTCTCAGTGCTCTTTCTATCTTATTGCTTATTTATTTTAACACATTGAGCACGCAACAAGTTTTTGGCGCCGCTGCCGGGGATTTATTTAAGTGAAAACGAAGTTTGTTAAGTTTGAAATACCAAGTTTATTGTCTATTGTAACTAATCTAGTTTCATTTCTTTTACAGGCACCATCGGGTTAGTTTATGAGTGAGCCTTCAAGTAGTGATCTAGAGTTCAATCCTGAGCCTGAGAGATTACTTAGGGCCAGAAATAGAGCCAAGAAACGTCTCTTTAAACAACCCCCTTTACCTCAAGTAATTGCGGGAACCGCAATTCCTCCGCAATTGTCTCAAGAAGAAATGGCTGGAATAGTTCCAAATCCGGTGCCTGTCACTCGCAATCCCATCGAAACAGCGAATGATAAGGATAGCGCCATACTTTCCTACCTAGTACCTATGCCTGGGGAGCTGAACCCCAGCATAATCCGTCCTGAAATCACTGCCAACTCATTCGAGTTAAAGCCAGTGATGTTCCAAATGTTGTCCACTGTGGGACAATTCTTTGGAGTAGAAAATGAGGATCCCCACAACCATCTTAGAAACTTCTTAGGAGTCAGTGATACATTCATCATCCCTGGAGTTTCCCAAGAAGCCTTGAGGCTCTATCTGTTCCCTTACTCTTTGAGGGACAAAGCCAAAACGTGGTTAAACTCATTACCCTCTGGATCCGTCCTTAATTGGACAGACTTAGCAGAGAAATTCCTAGTCAAATACTTCCCACCTGATAGGAATTCTACCTTTCGTGTTGATATAATCAAGTTCAAACAAGCTGAGAGTGAGTCTCTTCACGAAGCTTGGACAAGGTTTAAGGACCTTCTTCTCAAATGTCCGCATCATGGCATCCCATGGTGTATCCAAATAGAGGTCTTTTTCAAAGGATGCAACCCCAGCACTAGACAAGTCTTAAATTCATCTGCTGGTGGTTCCATGTTGTCCAAGAGTTACAACGAAGCCTTTGAGATCTTGGAGAAGATCTCAGCATCTCACTGTAGGTGGTCAGATGATCCAGTTGAGCCAACTAGAGCTCAAGACAAGGACGCACTCAATGCCATGAGTAGCCAAATAAGCGCCCTGACCAACCTAGTCAAGCAAATGGCTCAAGCCAATCTCTAAACAAGTGTCAACACCGCCACAGCCATGTCAATGGGCACCCAACCAAGTCAAGGTGAGGCACTTATCTGTGGATTCTGTGGGGAAGGGCACCTGTATGAATACTGCCCTGGGAATCCAGCCTCAGTCTGCTATATTGGAAGCCAGCAGCAGCCTAGGAACAACCCCTATTCCAACACTTTCAACCCTGGTTGGAGGAACCACCCAAACCTGTCATGGGGTGCCCAACAAAATGCTAACCAAGCTCCTAACCAACCAAGACCGAGTGGAACACCTGGTTTCACTCCCCAACATAACAAATCCATGTATCAAAAACCTTACAACCAACCTGTAGGATCTTCTGTAGAAAACTTACTCAAGGAATACATAGCCAAGAATGATGCCACTCTACAGAGTCAGCAAGCTACTCTTAGGAGCCTAGAGAACCAAATAGGGCCACTAGCCAATGAACTTAAAAGTAGGCCCCAAGGGAGACTTCCTGCTGATACTGAAGTGCCAAGGAGAGATGGTAAAGAGCAAGTTCAAGCAATTGAACTTAGAAGTGGGAGACCATTGGTGAGCAGCACCAAGGACACACCAAAGAGAGTAGAGAACACTGAGTCTAGTGCTCCACTGGAGTCTATGCCAAACCAAGGTCCACCGCCAACAAGCACATCAGGACAAAGGCTGGAGCCAATCATAGAGGAGATAGAAGAAATTCCAAGGCCTCCACCTATCCTAAGGCGACCTGAAGTGCTTGCTTATGTGCCACCACCTCCATTTCCTAGAAGGCTAAAGAAAAAACAAGAACAGGAAGTGCACTTTAATAAATTTCTAGAAATTCTTAAGCAAGTGCATGTTAATATTCCGTTTGTAGAAGTTTTACAGTCTATGCCTTCTTATGTAAAGTTTTTGAAAGATATTATAACTAACAAGAAAATAATTGGTGAGTTTGAAACAGTCAATCTCACTGAGGAGTGCAGTGCCATACTCCAGAACAAGCTACCCAAGAAGGAGAAGGATCCTCGTTCCTTCACCTTACTTGTAGAGCTAGGAGGCAAGCACGTGGGCAGAGCTCTTTGTGACCTGGGAGCCAGCATAAACCTCATGCCCCTATCACTATTCCGCTAGCTAGGAATAGGAGAAGCACGTCCAACCACTGTCACTTTACAACTAGCAGACAGATCCATAGCATACCCTGAAGGTAAAATTGAGGATATTCTTGTAAAGGTTGACAAGTTTATTTTCCTTGCAGATTTCATTATCCTGGACTATGAAGCAGACAAGGAGGTCCCCATCCTGTTAGGCAGACCATTTCTAGCCACAGGTAGGGCACTGATAGATGTCCAGAAAGGTGAGCTCACTATGAGGGTTCATGACGAGGAGGTTAAGTTTAGTGTTTTTAAAGCACTGAGGTATCCTTCTGACTCTGAATCTTGTGCTAGCATGGACATTGTAGATTCATTAATGGAAGAACAATTGGAGCATGAATTGTTGACTAAGCATGCTCATGAATATGTAGGATTAGAATTAACTGACTTAAACATAGCTGAGATAATGGACATACCTGTAAATAACCCTCAGCATGTTTGTATGAATATTGACTTAACTGAAAAATCTTTGAATCCATTAAAACCATCCATTGAGCATCCACCTGTCTTAGAATTAAAACCTCTCCCCACTCACCTCAAGTATGCATATCTAGGAAGTAATGATACTTTGCCTGTGATTATTTCTTCTAAATTAAGTGAAAAGCATGAGGTTGAACTGATATTATTACTTAAGCAACATAGGAAGGCTATTGCATGGACTATTGCTGACATTAGAGGCATTAGCCCTTCTTATTGCATGCATAAGATTATACTAGAGGAAGAGCATTGTTGCGTGCTCAATGTGTTAAAATAAATAAGCAATAAGGTAGAGAGAGCACTCAGAACATGCAAGCATACATGGTCTTATAGCAAGTAGTAAGTATATTTCATTCGTTTTCCCACAAAGATTTATTATAAGCTGTTCATGAAGTGTAAAGTTAAGAAAGAAGGGGTGGTTTTGATGGGGTAGAATTGGTTTTAAATTGTCTATTTCCTACTGAATACGTAGAGGGTAGCAACATAAACAAATGTAAGTCAAAGTTAAACTCAAACGAAAAGAGACGAGACTAATAAATGGAGACAAAAATGGCTAGACAGAATTGTAACTTTAGCAGAATTGCGGAAACAGGAATTCTACCGCAATTTACTTAACAACGAAAGTGTGTAAACTAATGAATTAAGGGCTACTAACGACTATCCTATAGGCTTTTTCATACGATTCTTAAGCACTGGATCAACTCACTATGCATCAAACTATCTCATTCTCATGTATCTTCCGATTTCATGCATTAGATTCTTTAGTTTACTCATGTCCAAGTAAGGTCTTAAGCATCTTGTTAAGGCAGAAAAATATGGTTTGTACTAGGGAAACGCCTATTCCTAGGTCGTTTCCTGGTTACCTTGAAAGGCTAGCATGATAGTATGACTCTGAACTCTTACTCCTTCCAGAGGTTAGGAGTTCTTTGGACAAAATGGATGGCCAATCGAAATTGCCCGTGGGATGAAGCTTACATACAATCAATGCTTCGAGAGCTATCCTACATGCTTGGTTCACGTTTTTTAGCCTATAGTGTTGTCATTAGCATGCCCCTAAGTGACTTAGTTACTCATGGATATGGGGAGAACAGAAATAAGAGATGAAAGAGACATGCTTAGAAGAGAACTAAACTAAAACAACAAGGTAAAACAGTAAGATGCGAAGACAAGAAATTGTTAAATGAAGAATTGTGCTTGGATTAATTAATTGGTTGAATGAACAAAAAGAGTAACTTAAAGTGCAAAACAGAAAGACAGAACACAACGAAATGGACTGATCTAGTTACAAGAAAGGAAACAACAACAAACTTAAGCTGAAAAGTAGAAATAAAGACAGAAAACAGTAAAAGATGCTTGAAAGCCTCGTTGCAACCGCCTCGGCTGAAGGGGATGAAAGAATAGCTTTGCTTGGATGAATCCAATCGGGAAAGAAGATGAATCTTCTCTCCTTCCTATCAGATTGTCGATTCCAACAGCTGAGACTCTCACACCAACAGACGGCAAAGGAAAACAGGAAGAAAGATGGAGCTGCGAGAAGACTTCTACGCTTTCGGATGATGCTTGAACCCTCGACTTTGACCCCTATTTATAGTAATCTGCAGGTGCATTTGGGCCAAGGAGAACCATCAATCTTCAACGTCGTACTTCAGAATGGATGGAGGAGAAAGAACGAATCCCTGAAATAACGGAAATTAACAGAAAAAGATCAGTCAACTTACGGTTTTCACTTGAAACATTGCGGTTCCAGCAATGTTTCCGCAATGCTATCGCAATGCTTGTTTTTCATTCTTTTCCTTCGGTTTTCAACCCTTTTCTTTCCTATTGTACATAAGTCCTAATTTAGCTAACTTCTTCTAATTCTCATATTTAAGCATAGGTTTAGGCTAAATGCTATCAAAAACACCTAAGAGTGAACATCTTTCTAAGATAATTAAGTCCTAAAAAGGTCACTTTTGGAGACGTAACAAGCATACACCTAGAGTAGATCACCAACGTAGGCTGAACCCCTCTATGAAAGAGGTAGTTAAAAAGGAAATAATAAAATGGTTAGATGCTGGTGTGATCTTCCCCATAGCTAGTAGCCAGTGGGTGAGCCCTATACAATGTGTACCTAAGAAGGGGGGGATGACTGTGGTAGTCAATGAGAACAATGAACTGATTCCAACAAGGACTATCACAGGATGGAGAGTTTGCATGGATTATAGGAAACTAAATAAAGAAACCAAAAAAGACCATTTCCCTCTACCATTCATTGACCAGATGCTAGATAGGATAGCTGGTAGAGCCTACTATTGCTTCTTAGACGGTTATTCAGGATATAACCAGATTACTATAGACCCTAAGGACCAAGAGAAGACTACCTTCACTTGCCCTTTTGGGACTTTTGCCTTTCGCAGAATGCCTTTTGGCTTATGCAATGCACCGGCAACTTTCCAAAGGTGCATGTTGGCAATCTTCTCTGATTTGGATGAGTCCATGATAGAGATATTCATGGATGATTTCTCAGTCTTTGGGGATTCATTTACAAACTGTCTAGAGAACTTAGGACAAGTCCTGACTAGGTGTGAGGAGACCAACCTAGTCCTAAATTGGGAAAAGTGCCACTTCATGGTGGATGAAGGGATTGTCTTAGGTCATAGAGTGTCAAGGGCAGGTGTAGAAGTTGACAGGGCAAAAATTGAAATAATAGAGAAATTGGTAGAACCCCAAAATGTCAAGGCCATTAGAAGTTTCTTAGGGCATGCTGGTTTCTATAGAAGGTTCATTAAGGACTTTTCTAAGATCTCCAAGCCTCTATGTGAGCTTCTAGAGCTAAACAAACCGTTCATTTTCTCTAAAGAATGTTTCCGAGCTTGGAAAACCCTTAAGGAAGCACTAGTCACAGCCCCTATTATAGTAGGACCAAATTGGGATCTCCCATTTGAGATGTTATGTGATGCTAGTGACTATGCTGTAGGGGTTATGTTAAGACAGAATATTGACAAGTTAACACACCCTGTATATTATGCTAGTAAGACACTTAATGAGGCACAATGCAACTACACAACCACTGAGAAGGAGATGCTAGCTGTAGTGTTTGCTTGTGAGAAATTTAGGAACTATATTGTAGGCACTATGACAATCGTGTACACTGACCATTCTGCTTTGAAGTACCTTATGAGGAAGGCTGATGCTAAACCTAGGTTGATTAGATGGGTTTTGCTGCTGCAAGAGTTTGATCTAGACATTAGAGATAAGAAAGGATGTGAAAATGTGGTTGCGGATCATCTTTCTAGATTGCAGCATAATTGCGAAAAAATTGCGGAAACCGCAATTTCTGATGCTTTTATTGATGAACATGTCTTTGTATTGACTCATCGTGATAACGATGAGGAACCGTGGTTTGCTGACATTGCTAACTTCCTTGCATCGCAGGTACTACCAACTTTCAAGGGAGGACAAGAGAAGAAGAGGTTCCTTCATGAAGCAAGGAAATTCATATGGGATGACCCCACACTTTACAAAACATGTGCTGACGGCTTGCTAAGGAAGTGTGTTTCAGATGCTGAGGCGAAGTCGGTGCTGCAGCACTGCCACGGAGCTCCTTATGGTGGACACTTTGGTGGCCAAAGAACAGCTGCAAAGGTGTTCCAGAGTGGCTACTATTGGCCAACGATCTTCAAGGATGCCCACAACTATGCCCACAGCTGTGATGAATGCCAAAGAAGAGGTAACCTCAGTCGAAAGGATGAGATGCCTCTTACCTATATCTTAGAGTTGGAGCTCTTTGATGTGTGGGGCATTGACTTCATGGGACCATTTCCCCCATCATCAGGTAACCTTTACATATTAGTGGCAGTAGACTATGTATCCAAGTGGGTAGAGGCCATAGCATGTCCCAATAATGATGCCAAAACAGTCATAAAATTCTTTCATAGGCACATTTTTACTAGGTTTGGAACACCTCGTGCTATCATTAGTGATGAAGGGACACATTTCATTAATAAAGCTATGGAGAGAGTGTTGGCTAAGTATAACATTAGACATATAGTAGCCACTCCTTATCACCCACACTCGAATGGTCAGGCTGAAATTTCAAATAGAGAGATTAAGAACATCCTAGAAAAAGTGGTCAAACCCAACAGAAAGGATTGGGCGTTTAAACTCGAGGATGCACTTTGGGCATATAGGACTGCATATCAGACACCCCTAGGTATGTCTCCTTACAGACTTGTGTATGGTAAAGCTTGTCATCTTCCATTCGAGTTAGAAATTAATGCATTTTGGGCACTAAAAGAGTTGAATTATTGCGTGACCGATGCGGGAACATTGCGGTCTTTGCAATTACACGAGCTTGATGAGCTTAGACATATGTCTTATGAAAATGCCAAAATGTATAAGGAAAAGACCAAGATTTGGCACGACAGTAGACTTAGGATTAAGGACTTCAAGAAAGGCCAGCTTGTCTTATTGTTTAACTCAGGATTGAAATTATTTCCAGGTAAACTTAAGTCCAGATGGTCAGGTCCTTTTGTAATTACTAATGTGTTTGTTCATGGTGCCATCGAGATAAAGAACTTGCAGCAAGGACAACCATTCATGGTTAATGGTGCAAGATTGAAGCACTACTATGAGGAAGGAGATGTGAAGACTCTCTCGGCCTTCCTTTTGTCTGCAACGTGAAAACAAGAACGAGAGGGGACGAGTGATTGCTGTGCTCGTCAATATGAGGCTCATGCCTTAGTTTATTTTTTGCGATTTTCCGGTTACTGTTTGTGTATATTTTTGTGTGATTTTCATTAAGTATTTGATGTTGATTTTATTTATTTATTCAGGGAATCGATAGAGGGAATCAAGGAGAGGAAATTAAGATAAAAAAATCGAGGAGATATCAAGCCAAATCAAAGATACGGTTGAGGAAAGATTGGCATTTAAACGCAGAAAATCTCCAACGGTCACTAGAATTGCGCTGGATTTGCAGAATCCGCAAAAATATAGCCGTTGGGATTTTTTTTGTTTTCTTTATATCCGTTAGAAGCGCGAAGATCCGTACGACTCTCCCATTATCTGAACTCCAAGAAATCTGCTTTTCTCTTCATCTGTGATTCCTCTTTCCAAACCTCCACAGTTCGACGATGGTGCTAACAAGAGCTGAACGGTCGGCGTCCAAGAAGAGGGCTGACGAGGCTGAAACGGCTGCGAGGGAAGCACTTCTTGCCATCGCAGACGCTGATGCTGCGCGAACTGAACGACTTCCCAAACTACCGATCCGCAAGAAGAAGTGGAAGGTTGTCACAGAGATACCTGCTGGACCCTCTGAACCAGCAGGCACACCTAAGAAGCGCAAATGGAGTATGGCTGTGGCCGAAGAAGAAATCAAGAAAAAGACTCCCTCTGTGGAGAGTCAAGAACTAGGCCAGCCATCCCACGAGACAGCCGAGCACAGCCCTTCACCATCTCCACCGGTTCGAAGCCCTGAGCTCTCCTCGTCGCCACCAGCGCAGAGCCCTGAGCTGCCTTCATCACCGCAGAGTTCTGAGTGTACCACACCAGCAGAGAGCCCTGAGGCATCGCCCACTTCCCCACAACCTGACCCTGAATTCCCATATGGCGAGTATCAAGAATCGACGCAGGGCAGTGGGGAAGCTGAGGAAGAAGAGGTCTTCTCTCCTTTGAGGGAAGCCAGCCCTGAGAGCCCTGTACAGAAGGATGGCTCGATGGACGAGACACTGGGGGATTGCCTCCAGCAGATGACAACGAAGGCACGATTGAGGAAGAAGGAAGCCAAGGTTGTCAAGGCCAAACGGCCAAGAACAAAAAAGAAGTCCAAGAAGAAGAAGAAGTCTAGGGCTGCGCCTTCATCCAAGAAGGGGAGTGACGAGCCTTCCCCAAAGAAGCTCAAGATTGAGGCTGCTGAGTCAGCCAAACTGTACCCTGAAGATGAGCCTCAGTCAGTGAGGTACGTGTCTTCTGACGCTGAGTCCAAAGGCGCTGAGCTGAGGAAGAGGGAGTTGCTGCACGAGAAGGGATTCCTCGATGCACCTGCTGACCTGCCGCAATTCTTGCGCGCAGGGATCACGAATCATGGTTGGGAGGAGTTGTGCAGGCCACCCAATCCAGCCTACTCCAGCATGGTGTATGACTTCTACGCCAATCTGACGAATCCTGAGGATGGCCTATCTGTTGTCAGAGGGGTTGAAGTGGACTTCTCAGCAAGGGCAATCAACGAAGCTTATGGCCTCAAGGGCCAAAAACATACTGACTATGCGAGGATTGTTGATGAGCCTACTGAAGCCGTCCTGGAAGAGGCCATACGGATAATTGGCCAGCCTGAGGCATCATGGACAGTCTCGCGCAATGGAAGGCACACCCTGATGAGTGCCACCCTTACAGCCAAGGCAGCTGTCTGGTTTTCCTTCGTTAGAAGGAAGCTGTCCCCAGGGACTCATGAGACCACAATCAACCAGAGCAGGTCACTGCTGGTCTACGCAATCATGCGAGGTCTCACGATCAACGTGGGCGAGGTCATTGCAGCTTCAATTGCTGACTGCGCCAAGAAGGGTAAGGGGCCTCTTTTCTTTCCTAATACAATTACTAAGCTCTGCTTACGTGCAGGGGTTCCTATTGAGCGACTGGAAAGACAGATGGCCTACACGGGCTACATAGAGTTGCCTGCCTTGAGGTTGCGAAGGAAGGGCAACATGGAGTTCGAGCTGGATGGTCTAGCTGCTGCTCAGTCCCTGACCATGACTTGCCTGATGGATTTACAGAAGAAGATGGCTCAATGGGCCACATATGCACAGGCGAGAGACAAAGAGGTTGCTAACCAGCTGGGTTGCCTTTTCCCTGAATTCCCCACGGACCTGCTGACTCCATGGGCGCCTCCAAGACCACGAAGGCCTGATGAGGATGAAGACATCTGAGTGCTAGTTTGAATTGCACTCAAGGGAGTATTGCTGTTCCCTTACAATAAAAAAAAAAAAAAAAAAAAAAATCAAACTGCTTTTTGTGCACCGTGTGAATTATGCTGTTTTTAGTTAATATTTTGATCTGTTTTAGTTGCTTAGTTTTAAGTTTTTACATTGTTTAGTGTAGTCTGATGCTAGATGATTAGGTAGATTAGTTTAGTTTCATTTTTAGAGAGCTTGAATGACTGGAAAAAGCATGCGTAGGGGCCTTACTCACTGTTATATCTGCCCTGTATCTATTGCGAAATAATTGCGGATACCGCAATTTTTATTAGTAAATGCATGTTTTTGACTGATTGCTTAGCTAGGCTGTGATCTGTTTAAATTCTTTCTTTTGCTGCTAGCATGATTACCTTATATAGCTTATCTAAAAGCATGCTGGATGAGTGTCATAGGACACTCTTTGATAGTTTAATTTAACCTCTAAACAGTGCTCAGCATGCATAACTTTAAGTCCTTGCCTGCCTGTTTTTTTCAAAATTCTGCTACTGTGATAATTACTTTTAGCATGTTCTGTCTATGCCTAGGGTTTTAGATTCTCTTTGTTTTACCTTAGACTTGATGCTTCTAGGACAAGTTTGGGGGTGTGCCACCTCAGACACTCATTGGGGACAATGAGTAGTTTAAGTTTGGGGGAGGCCACCCTAGGCCTAGGAACATTCCTCTCTCCCCTAAAGCATAAGCATTCTTCTTCTCCTTTAAAAAAAAATGAGCTGAAAAAAAAAATGAAAAAAAGAATAAAGAGGGGAGTCTCTCTTAGGTTGCTGAGTAATCAGTGCCAAGTGTGTAACCCACAAGTGGCATTGCATCAAAAGGCAACCAAAGGAGAGGCTCCACCAAAGTAAGAAAGAAAGAAAAAAGAAGAAATAGGGAAGAAGAATGTATACCTAGGAGTTGCAACTTTGTGGCTTAGATGTCCTGATTAAAAAGAACTCTGATCCTCAATTGGCTAAGCACAAAGTTGTAGCTTGTAGGGTTGTTTAGGGAGATGAATGTATGTCCAATGTAGTGATGCCAGGGTTTAGGTTGTTCTCTTAAAGTACTACTATCACTGTTAATACTAAGACTGGCATGACTCTAAGGAATCCTAGGTAGCTCAAAAGTTAAAACTAGAAGCATGTACTGAGTCTGGGGTAAAGCTAGGGAGAATTTGAAACCTTAGGGATAGTGGCATAATATGACAAAAGCAAGTAGATCAGTTGTAGGGAGTTAATGAAACAGCAGGAGTATTAGGCATGCGAAGTCAGAAGAAGCAATATTAAAGGTTAGTTGTAAACTTAGAAGTGTGTCACAGGACAGCACTGCTATAGATAGGAATATAGGGGAGTCAGTAAGTGGTTAAAGATGGTGAAACAGCAGCCTAGGCAAGTCCTTAGATTGCTCGAGGACAAGCAAAACCTTAAGTTTGGGGGTGTGTTACGTCTCCAAAAGTTGCCTTTTTAGGACTAATTTATCTTAGAAAGATGTTCACTCTTAGGTGTTTTTGATAGGATTTAGCTTAAACCTATGCTTAAATATGAGAATTAGAAGAAGGTAGCTAAATTAGGACTTATGTACAAAAGGAAAGAAAAGGATTGAAAACCGAAGTAAAAGAATGAAAAGTGAGCATTGCGGCAGCATTGCGGAAACATTGCTGAAACCGCAATGTTTCAAGTGAAAACCGTAAGTTGACTGATCTTTTTCTGTTAATTTCCGTTATTTCAGGGATTCGGTCTTTCTCCTCCATCCATTTGGAAGTACGACGTTGAAGATTGATGGTTCTCCTTGGCCCAAACGCACCTGCAGATTACTATAAAAGGGGGTCAAAGTCGAGGGTTCAATCATCATCCGAAAGCGTAGAAGTCTTCCCGCAGCTCCATCTTTTTTCCTGTTTTCCTTTGCCGTCTGTTGGTTTGCGAAGTTTAGCTGCTTGGAGTCGATAATCTGATAGGAATGAGAGAAGATTCGTCTTCTCTCTCGATTGGATTCATCCAAACAAGGCTGATCTTCCTCATCCTTCAGCCGAGGCGGTTGCGACGAGGCGTTCGAGCTTGTTTTACTGCTTTCTGCTCTTTATTTCCATTTTCCAGCTTCGTGTTGTTGTTGTTTCTTTTCTAGTAGCTAGATCAGTCCATTTCGTTGTGTTCTGTCTTTCTGTTATTCACTTTAAGTCTCTCTTTTGTTCATTCAAACAATCAAGTAATTAAAGCATAGTTCTTCATTTGCCAATTTCCTATCTTTGCAACTCACTGTCTTACCTTGCTGTTTTCAGCTCATTTATCTTCTAAGCATGTCTCTTTCATCTCTTCTTTTTGTTCTCCCTATATCCATGAGTAACTAAGTCACATAGGGGCATGCTAATGGCAATACTATAGGCTAAAAAAACGTGAACCAAGCATGTAGGATAGCTCTCGAAGCATTGATTGTATGTAAGCTTCATCCCACGGGCAATTTCGATTGGCCATCCATTTTGTCCAAAGAACTCCTAACCTCTGGAAGGAGTAAGAGTTCAGAGTCATACACTCATGCTAGCCTTTCAAGGTAGCCAGAAAACGACCTAGGAATAGGCGTTTTCCTAGTACAAACCATAACTTTCTGCTTTAACAAGATGCTTAAGACCTTACTTGGACATGAGTAAACTAAAGAATCTAATGCATGGAATCGGACGATACATGAGATTGAGTGAGTTTGATGCATAGAGAGTTGATCCAATGCTTGAGAATCGTGAGAAAATGCCTATAGAGGAGTCGTTAGTAGCCCTTGTTTCTCCATTTTACACACTTTCGCTGTTAGGAAAATTGCGGTAGAATTGCTGTTTCCGCAATTTTGCTAAGTTTACAATTCTGTTTAGCTGTTTTCTTCTTCGTTTATTAATCTTGTCTTTTTTCCTTTGAGTTTAACTTTGACTTGCTCTTGTTTATGTTGCTACCCTTTACATATTCCGTAGGATTTAGACAATTTAAAACCAATTCTCCCCCGTCAAATTCACCCATTCTTTCTTAACTTTACACTTCATGAATAACTTATAATAAATCTCTGTGGGAAAACGAATGAAAAAATACTTACTACTTGCTATAAGATCATGTATGCTTGCATGTTCTGAGTGCTCTTTCTATCTTATTGCTTATTTATTTTAACACATTGAGCACGCAACAGTGGCTCAATTAAGTAGTGTGCTTAGAAAGGCAAGGGACGTATGTTCTTCCCTAACACAATTACTAAGCTATGTTTGCGTGCAGGTGTAGCTATTTCAAGGGAAGGCAAGAAAATGGCTTATGCTGGCCACATCGAGCTGCCAAACGAGTTGAAGTTGCGAAGGAAAGGAAACATGGAGATTGAAATAAACAGCTTGGCAACAGCTCAAGCCTCAGTGATGTCCTGCCTGCTGAATATGCAGCAAAAGCTTGCCTCATGGGCAAGGTACGCCAAAGAAAGGGACACCACCCTTGCTCAGCACTTGCGATGTCAGTTCCCTGCCTTTCCTGATGGTCTGCTGAAGTTGTGGGTCTCGCCTTGCTTGGAAGAAGAAGAGGAGATGAATGCGAAGATTGAAAGCATTCAGGGGAAGTTTGACTATTCCCTATCTTCAATTGCTTTTCTGAAACTATCTTCCCCCCCCCCCCCCCCCCAAAAAAAAAAAAAAATCAAATGATCTGTGCTGCTTTTAATTTTCAGTTATTAGTTAAGTAGTTTAGTTAGAGGATAGCTTAGTTAGGTAGTTTAAGTTTGAGCAAAATAGCCCGCTGGGCCCCAAATAGGAGTAAAATTGTTAAAAGGAAAAGATCAATGAAATGCTGCTCGTTTTATCCGATGATGTGTCTGCTGCCTCATTAGCTTGTTCAATCACTACAACAAATTAGGCCTACGATGGCAGTTCTGAACTGCCATGTTAGGGGTATGAGGGCGGTTTTACGACCGCCCTCTAAAGTGGTGCCATCTTAGGGGTATGATGGCGATTATCTTTTAATGGCGGTTTAAAACCGTCATTAATAGGAACCACCATCGTATCCCTAAAATGGCGGTTTAAAATCGTCATCGTATACTTACAATGGCGGTTTACAACCGCCATCGTATACGTACAATGTCGGTTTACAACCGCCATCTTATCCCTATAATGGCGGTTTACAACCGCCATCTTATCCTTACAATGGCAGTTTATCGTATATGTTCGATGGCGGTTACAAACTTCCAAACCGCCATTGTACGTATACGATGGCGGTTTTAAACTGCCATTGTAGGGATAGGATGACGGTGTTAAACCTGTTGGGTTTAATGTCCTTAAACTTGTGGTTTGTAAACTATGTTTGTAAATATACTATTTAGAATAATCAGTTATTAGTTTTATTCGGTAAATATGTTTACTGGAATAAAGTGAAACGTGTTTTGTATTAATCTATACCAACGCACAAAACCCTTGACATATCATATACTGGAGCTTCATGTATGACATGATTGTGGATTAAGCTCTAGCATTTATAATCAAAACGGTCTATAGTATATGGATTAGGCTGGGTACCTAATCCTGGTAACACTATTGAATGCGGCCTACTCTCTGTTACATAGAACGATGTGATCTGAATCGTTTCACAGCGAGATGTGCGGGCGGGGGCGTTCTACGCGATGAGTTTGCGTAAGACTAAACCACGAAAAAGTCGCTCTCTCTTTATAACGTCGTTTACTGAAGAGACCGACTATTTCACTTGTTGATGGCCTAGGTATCTCGATCTGAATCCTAAGCTTGCCATGAACTCCTGCTTATTCGAGAGTATCCTTAGAATTGTATGGGTGAGAGTGACGGAACGTCCGCTCAATAAGCCTACCAACTTGGGGATAAACTCAAATAGGTAGCTGGGGACATAGTGAAGCAAGAAGGAGTTTACTCCTAACTTGCTCTTCAGGGTTAGTAGATAGGTTGTTCCCTTAATAGCTGACATCTAGTCCTGATCAATCTGCGCACACTCTCTCCAAGCTTGAGAGAGGATCTGATCTGTCGGTTGGACCACTGATCAATTGTTCATTAGAGGTGTCAGTGGAACTTAAGGAACGAAGATGTAACACAAGGGTTAAGCGGTTTATATGACCCAGTTGTGATTACGGAAAACCTGTGAAGGGTCGACTTGCCGATGACGGTTATATCAAGAGGACATAATATATCTACAGTGAGGAGAGTGCAACTCTCGGACTATAGTGGAGTCTCCGGGTGTTAACGAATGTTGATTATTTCGGGTTAAAAGAGTTTTGACTGAATGATCTCGTATCGTTGGAGCTCATGATCTGTAGGTCCTTTAGGTTCTTCTGACTAGCTCGGAAAAAGCGGTATAGCAGGGTTATAGGGTAGAACTCGGAGAAATCCGAATTCGGGTTTGTTGTTTGAGGGTTTGTGTATTTAAATATGATTTAAATATATAACCAGAAGAAGTTGTATTTAAATATGTTTTAAATATCGACCGGTGGAAAATATGAATTTTGATTCATATATTGGAATAGTCCGTTTTCGGAAATCGGGCTTAGTGGATAGTTTATTATAATATTAATAATAAATATTATAATTAAAATTGTTTGAATTATAATTAATAATTTATAATATTAATAATAATTTATAATTATTATTATTATTATTATTATTAAGAATCCACTATGGAGTCATGCATTGTGCATGGGCTCCATGTGGATTCCATTATGTTTTTCCATCCTCCATCTTTGGAGGATTGAAACAATTCCAATGGTCAAGTAATGTTTTTTGACTTCTCTCTCAGGCTCTTCCTCTCTCTAGTTTTTCTCTCAACCGAACATTCATCTTCAAGGGTTGAAGAAGAAGTTCTTGGTTGTTGCTTGAGATTGATGAAGTTTTGAAGCTTTGGACTTTTTTAATTTTAGAGGTTTGTTCTTTGGAAGAACTCCAAGTAAGTGTAAAGTTGTTTATACTTATTCCTCTAATTTTTTTTTTTGCAAAGGTGAATATAATAAGCAAAAGGACCTCAAAGCCCGAGGTCAAAGGGCACCAACAAACATAGAACAATCCACTGGGAAAACCAATGTACCAAAGCAACAAACCAACCCAAACGGGAACCTCACAGCCCGAGGGAAGGCAAGAAAAGGCACAACAACACCAAGCACCAAACCCACAAGCGGGAAGGAGCCAGAAAAATAAACGAACAGAAAAGAACAACACAACACAAAGAAGAGAACGAGCCACAGCCGCAACAAGAGGAAACACGACGACCCCACAAAGCACAAAACAAAACTCCCAGCCACCAAACATCCTTAGGCCATTGAACCCCCAGCCGGCGCGAGCAACAAGAGACTCGAGACAAAGCCAACAGGGCACCAAACAAAGCAGATGGAGGAACATTCAGATGCTGAGAGAAATAGGGGCCAAGCTGGCCATCCACCCCATGCGTGTGAGTACAAGCCCCAAGCACCACCTAGGAAACTGAAGCAACGAAGAGGCCCTACAACTCGTTTTCCCCCTACTTTTGGCAAAGGAACAACCAGCAGGCATGCAGGCCCGACAGAAAGCCACAAGGACCAGACATGCATCGCTTCCCTCGACACTGCCTAGACCAAGGACCCACACCAAAAGCCGACACACCCTCAGGACAAGGCGCCTTTCGGGGTGACAACAAGCAGACAAAACAACTCATCCCAAACAGGAACCAGGGCAAAGGCACTCACAGAAACACAGAAGGACAGCCAACTGCAAAAGAAGCAAGCATAATCCTGAACCAACCCCAACAAAGAGGGCCTCAAAACAGACCAGCCTCTCATAGTCAAGCCTCAAAACCATCGACCAGGGGAGAAGGAACCAAGGAGAGCAAGGAGCAGACCGGGGAAAAGAGTGTGCACCAGAAAGAGCCACGACAAGGAAACCACACAGAGAGGCCCCAAACCAGACAGACCTCACAAAGCCAAACCAACAACCGCCCTCCAGGGAAGAAAGAACAACAGCGCCAAGGGGCTAGGGACAGAACAAGGGAAGAAGCACTCGCCAGAACGAAACAACAATGAGGGAACAACCTGAACAACAACACCTGCACACACTCAAAGAACAAGAGAAAGTCAATCAAAAGAATCCCAGAGGGAACAGGCCGAAACCGCACCCACCCAGGACGAGCACGCAGAAGATATATCAGACCGAATAGCAGCGATAACCGACAGAGAAGGCCGGTGACCCGAGCCGTGAACACGCAAGTTGCGTTCCTTCCAGATATGGTAGATCACAGCACACTAGGCCACTCTCCAAACAAGCTTACGCTTATGTTGCCCAGCACTCTCCCGACAAATCCACTCAAGCTCAGCATCCCAAGGAAGAACGAGGCGGGAAGCTCTACCCCAACTGAGGATATCCTCCCACACCATACTCGCAAAGGGGCATTGAAAGAACAGGTGGTCGCGAGACTCAGTCCCGGACAAACAAAGCAAACAATCAGTAGGGGTCAAGGGGATCCACCTGGCAAGTCTGTCACGGGTATACAATCTATCCCTCAAGGCCAGCCAGGTGACAAAAGCATGACGCAGTATATTCCCCCCAAACCAAAGCAAACCCTACCAAGGAACCACCGTCCCAAGCACTCGAGATTGAAAACCCAATCCCGCCCGGAACCCAGATCAACCTATCCTCCCGACCTGGGCAACACACAGTACAGCGCACGACATCGGAGATCTCCAACATCTCAGGTGACACCGACGGCCACCGCCACGAACCATCAGGCAACAAGAAATCGGAGACCGTAGCTTGAATATGACTAGCCGCGTCATACAAGATACGATCACTAATCCTCGGGAGAATAGGACCATCAGGCAGCCAAGGATCAACCCACATACGGCACCTACAGCCATCTCCAATGGAAAACCGAACAAGTGGACGGAATTGGTCACGAAGACCCATAATCGCCTTGAGGCACCAAGACCACTGAGACGACACAGGAATCGTCCACAGAGAACGTCCACAGAGGATATTTTCCTCCATCCAAGCGACCCACAGAGAACCAGAGCGAAGCAGAAGGAGCCAAAGGAGCTTCATAACAGCTGCCGAGTTCCAGAACTGGATATGACGAATACCCAAACCTCCCTCCCGCTTCGGCAAACAAATGTCATCCCAGGCTACCTTAGCCCCTCGCGACCAGAAGGAGAGCCTTTCCAGAGGTAGCAACGAAGCAAACTCTCAACCCTATGGACCACACGACCAGGCAACACAAAAACACTAGCCCAATAGACTTGGAAGCTCTGGAGGACCGACTGAATAAGCTGCAACCTACCAGCATAGGAAATAGCCCTAACAGTCCAACTACCAATCCTAGAGGTGATCTGATCAATTAGAGGCTGCTAATCACGAGAAGACAGCCGACCTGAGAGAAGAGGGAGACCTACGTAACAAACAGGCAGAGACGCAAGAGGAACACCCATGAACTCAGCAAGATCGTCCGCCACCGGGACAGGAACCCCCGCATAGAACATCGAGCTCTTAGCGGAGTTAGCCACAAGGCCGGAAAGCTCCGGGAAGTGAAGTAAGGTCTACTGAACAAACCTCAAAGAAGTCCTATTACCCGCAGAGAAAAACATCAAGTCATCCGCAAAGCAAAGATAGGTAAGCTTAACCCTCTCGCACTTGGGATGAAACTCAAACTCAGGCGGAGGGGAATTCAGCAGACGCGACAAGACTTCCATACACATGACGAACAAGTAAGGGGACAGGGGATCTCTCTGACGGAGACCCCTCCTACCCGCAAAGAACCCCTCAGAGGATCCATTCACCGAAATGGAGAACATAGGCGAAGTAACGCAAGCCCGGATCCAGTTGACAAACTGGCAAGTCGTACCAATCGAGAGCATCAAGCCAAAGAGAAAATCCCACTGGATAGAGTCATAAGCTTTTTGCAAGTCGACCTTCAGTACACACCGCGAGCTCATCTTATTGAGGTGGTAACCCCCAACCAACTCCTGGCAGAGCAGAATGTTATCCACAATACTCCTCCCTTGAACAAAGGTCGACTGATTCGGACAGATGAAGGAAGGCAGCCACACACGAAGACGATTAGCCAAAACCTTTGCAATGCATTTATACAACACATTACAACAGGAAATGGGCCTGAAATCCTCAACCCGGGAGCACCCACCTTCTTTGGAATCAAGGTAAGAGAGATGGCATTGATACCAGGGGGAAGGAAAGAGGTATCAAAGAAGTGAAACGCTGCAGAACAGAAATCATCCCCAACAACACTCCAAGCAGCTTTGAAAAACCCCACAGGGAACCCATCTGGGCCTGGAGCCTTGACACTACTCAAGGAAAAGAGAACAGCTCGAACCTCATCTCTCGATATGGGATGGATGAGATCAGTTACGCACTGATCAGACCACAAAAACCCCACAATCGGCTTTAACTGCTCTATAAGGTCACGGTAACCAACCCTCTGAGAACCCAA
Source organism: Herpetospermum pedunculosum (assembly GCA_028017165.1). Classification (NCBI taxonomy): domain Eukaryota; kingdom Viridiplantae; phylum Streptophyta; class Magnoliopsida; order Cucurbitales; family Cucurbitaceae; genus Herpetospermum; species Herpetospermum pedunculosum. The sequence goes on from CM051522.1 coordinate 39,749,647, forward strand.
GAGCCCTTGGAAATACTGAACCACAACTCTCGAGATGTCCTCATGGGAAGACAACCTGGCCCCAGAACCGTCAACCAGAGAGGATAAACTATTCCGAGCTGCCCTAACTTTCACGCTCCTGTGAAAGAACTTGAGTTCCTATCCCCTAACGCCAGCCATTTAATCCTCGATTTCTGCCGAAGAGAGGCTTCTTCACACCTAGCTGCTGCCCAAAATCTATCTGAAGCCTCAAAGGCCTGAAGCTGGAGGGAGGGAGAAAGGGGGTCAGCCAACACTCCTGCCTGAGCAGCCTCCATGGCCAAGCGAAGATCAACAACCTCCTGACTAACCACGACAATCGGCTTCCCAAACTCCTGCCTCAGAGACCTCTTCAACCCCTTTAAGTTGCGAGAGAAGCTAACAAGCGGAGAGACCCCAACATGGGTTACCCACCTACTAGCGACCACCGACAAAAACCTATCAGACTCCCCCCAATGGTTAAAGAACCTAAAGGAAGGAGACCGACGGGCACAAAAAGGGCCTGGAGAGAAAACCATCGGACAGTGATTAGAGACACCCCAATCATGCACCTGCACCACACACAGCGGACGGGCCTAAGCCCACTCAGCATTCACCAAAACTCTATCCAACCTCCCCAACTGACCTCCCAGGCCACCCCGCGGGCGGCTAGTCCAAGTGAACCAATTCCCCTGAACTGGCAACTCAACCAAGTCAGCCTCAAGGAGAGCACTATCAAAGGCACCCATCGCAAAGATGCTATGGTTACCACCACTCCTCTCAGTCAAACGCCAAACGCCGAGTGTCATTGAAGTCTCCCTTAACCACTCCAGGGGAAGACCAGCTCGAACAAGCCAAAGCCAACTCCTTCCATAAAGCAGATCGCCCAGTCTCGAGGTTGGAGCCATACACACAGGCAACCGGGGTCATAACCTGAGAAGACAGATCTACCAAGGAGCCAGTAACAAACTTAGGGCCAATCAGGCTAGGAGAGAAGGAGAAACGGGGGGAACGCCATAACACCCAAATTCTACTCAGGCCACTATCCCCATAACTACACACATGTTGCGTGCTCAATGTTTAAAAGAAATATGCAATGGTAGAGCACTCAGATCATGCAAGCATACATGATCTTGTAGCAAGTAATAAGTATTTTTTCATTCGATTTCCCACAGAGATTTATTCTTAGTTACAAGCGAAGTGTTTTGTTAAGTGAGATTGAGTGGATTAGATGAGGTAGATTTGGTTTTAATGTGCCTAATTACTAAGGGAAGTGTAAAGGATAGAAGCAATAACAAGTGCAAGTAAACAATAAACTTGAATGTAAAGAGAACAATTAAACGAAGAGAAGAAAAATGACTAAGGCAAATCTTAACTAAGGGAATTGCGAAAACAGCAATTATACCGCAATGTTCCTAACAACGAAATATGGGTAAAGTGTGGAAACAAGGGCTACTAACGACTATTCTATAGGCTTTTTCACACGATTCTCAAGCAGTAGATCAACTCACCATGCATCAAACTAACTCATTCTCATGTATCTTCCGATTTCATGCATTATATCCTTTAGTTTACTCATGTCCAAGTAAGGTCTTAAGCATCTTTTTATAACAACAAGTATTGGTTTGTACTAGAAAACCGCCTATTCCTAGGTCGTTTTCTGGCTACCTTGAGAGGCTAGCATGAAGGTATGACTCTGAACTCTTACTCCTTCCAGAGGTTAGGAGTTCTTTGGACAAAATGGATGGCCAATCGAAATTGCCCGTGGGATGAAGCTTACATACATTCAATGCATTCGATACCTATCCTACATGCTTTAGTCACGTGTTTCTACCTATAGATTTGTCATTAGCATGCCCTTATGTGATTTAGTTACCCATGGATGCAGATAGATTGGGGAGAATAGATGGAGACAACATACTAAGTAGAAGTTTAAAGACAAAAACAGAAGCTAAAAGCAGTGAACATACGAGATGAAGAACGTGCGAAGTAATGAAATTATGCTTGGATTAATTAGCGTTTGAACTAAACAAGTGATAGCTTTGAATAGCCAAAGTAAAACAGAAGACAACGAAATGGAATAGAGTAACTAATGAAAAGGGAAATGACAACAAACAGCAACGAAAACAGAAAGCTAAGACAGAAAAACAGTAAATCCGAGCGTGATCGCCTCGTCGCAGACGCCTCGGCTGAAGGGGGAAGAAGGCAAGCTTTGCTTGGATGAATCCAATAAGAAGAGAAGACAAAACTTCTCTTCTTCCTCTCAGATTATCGACTCCAATAGCTGAGACCTTCAATCCAACAACCGGATGAGAAAAACAGGAGAAAAACTGCGCTGAGAAGAGAGTTCTACGCCTTTCGAGTGTGTTTCAACCTTCCATCTTGACCTCCTTTTATAGTGTTCTGCAGGTACGCTTGGGCGATGGAGAACCATCCATTCTCAACGTCGTACTATTACGTGGCTGCAGGAGAAAGAATGAATCCCTGAAAGGTCGGAACAAAACAGAAAATAGTTAGACAACTTACGGATTTCACTTAAAACATTGCGGTTTTAGCAATGTTTCCGCAATGCTTCCGCAATGCACAATTTTCATTCCTTTAACTTCGTTTTTGGTTCTTTTTCTTTCCTTTTGTATATAAGTCCTAATTTAGCTTCATTCTTCTAATTCTCATATATAAGTACGAGTTTAAGCCAAATCCTACCAAAAACACCTAAGAGTGTACGTCTTTCTAAGGTAAATAAGTCCTAAAATAATCACTTTTGGAGACGTAACACACCCCCAAACTTAAGGTTTTGCTCGTCCTCGAGCAATCTAAGGACTTACTTAGGCTGCTGTTTTAACTTCTCTAACCACTTGCTGACTCCCCTAAGTTCCTATCTATGGCAATGCTGTCCTGTGACACACTTCCTAAGTTTAAAACTAACTTCTCATCTTGCTTCTTCTGACTTCTCTTGCCTTATGATCCTACTGTTTCATTAACCTCCCACGACTAATCTATTTGCTTCTGTCATATAGTGCAACTATCCCTAAGGTTTCAAATTCTACCTTGCTTTACCCTAGACTCAGTACATGCTTCTAATGTTTTACTTTTGAGCTACCTAGGATTCCTTAGAGTCATGCCAGTCTTAGTACAAACCAGTGACAGTAGTACATTTATAGAACAAACTAAACCCTGGCATCACTACATTGGATAGACATTCATCTCCCTAGACAAACCTAAAAGCTACAACCTTGTGCTTAGCTAATTGAGGATCAGAGTTCTTTTTATTCAGGACATCTAAGCCACAAAGCTGCAACTCCTAAGCATACATTCTTCTTTCTTAGTTTTTCCTTTTTCTTTCTTTCTTGGGGGCCTCTCCTTTGGTTACCTTTTGATGCAATGCCACCTGTGGGTTACACACATGGCACTGATTACTCAGCAACTTTAAGAGAGACACACCTCTTTATTCTTTTTTTTCATTTTTTTTTTTTTCAGTTCATCATTTTTTCAAAGGAGAAGAAGAATGCTTATGTCTAAAAGGAGAGAGGAATGTTCCTAGGCCTAGGGTGGCCTCCCCCAAACTTAAACTTCACATTGTCCCCAATGAGAGTCTGAGGTGGCACCCCCCCTGCTGGAAACCGAAGGGTCCCGGCCCTAAACCAGAGGCGCAACGGAAGAAAGACTTAAACAAAAGCCTAAAACTGGTTGAGGACCTTAAGCAATCAATAAGGAACGAACTAAGAATTGAAGAAAGATTTCTAACACTTAGAAAATTTCTTGAATTCGAGTCCACCGGAAAAACCTCTCTCCACCGGTAAACCGACCGGTAAAAGTCAACCAAAAAGTTGACCGGTAAAAGCCACCGGTATAAATATCACCGGTATATATCATATATACACCGGTATATATTATACCAAGGAAATACCGATCGGTATAAACCACCGGTATATATATATCATGGGTAAATAATATATATACCACCGGTATATACCGGTCGGTATATATATACCACCGGTATATACCGGTCGGTATATATATACCACCGGTATATATACAACCGGTATATATACCACCGGTATATATCACCGGTATATAATATATACCACCGGTATATACCGGTCGGTATATATCCCACCGGTATATATACCACCGGTATATATACCACCGGTAAATTATATATACCACCGGTATATTTTCCAGTGAAGAGAAACCAAGAAAAAACACCGGTATATATCATATATACACCGGTATATATTGACAAAAATACCTTATTTTGACGTTCGTCTTCTCGTCTACCTCAGCACCTCTACAGCCCCCTCGATCTCTACCTCTCCTCCGGTCACGAACTCAGCACGAACAACCACAAGCACACGAGGACCACCCTTAGAGTAGTCCCAACTATTCTCAGGCGGAAATAGCGGAGTGGTGGGACTCCTTAAACTAAGGGGGTTAGTTTGAGGGTGGAGGAACAAGATGAAGCTTTTGGTTTGTGTTTGGTTTTGTGTTAATATGAATTTGATGAACAATTCATCAAGAACATCAAGAACACAAAACAACAAACTCTTTGAATTTCAACAACTTGAAATCCAAAACTACAACTTCTCTTCTTCTTCTTCAAGCTTCAACTATGGATGTTGCCTTCAACACTTGAAGAAGCATAATCCAAATGCTTGAGAGAATAAGTTCCACCAACGAGAGAGAGAGAAGAAGAAGTGCTTAGCTTGAAGATTAGAGAGCATCTCATGCAAGCCAAAAGCAAATTGATAAACTCAATTGACTTGCTTAATGAGTAAGGAAAACAATCATAGTGGAAGCCACATGTTGAACATGCATTAACATCATTAATGATAATAATAATAATTATAAATAATTATTATTTATTAAAATTAATAATAATTAAAACAATTTTAATTATATAATTTATTATTAATATTAATATCAAATACTAATATAATAATAAACCTTCCACTATATCCCGGTTTTCAGAAAACCGACTTTTCCAAAATATGAATCAATATTCATATTTTTCTCCGGTCGAGTATCTAAATCACATTTAAATACAACTTCCTCCGATTATATATTTAAATCACATTTAAATATACAAACCCCTCGAACAAACCCTAATTCAGATTTCTCCGAATACAACCCTGTAGCACTGCTATACCGCTTTATCCGAGCTAGCCAGGAGAACCTAAAGGACCTACAGATCATGAGCTCCAACGATACGAGATCATTCGGTCAAAACTCTTTTGACCCGAATCGATCAACATTCGTTAACCCCCGGAGACTCCACTAAAGTCCAAGGGCTGCACTCTCCTCACTGTAGATATATTGTGTCCTCTTGATATAACCTTCATTGGTAAGTCGATCCTTCACAGGTTGTCCGTAATCACAGCTGGGTCGTATAAACCGTTTAACCCCTGCATTACATCTTGTTCCTTAAGTACCACTGACACCTCTAATGAACAATAGATCTTTGGTCCAACCAAGAGATCAATATAACTCTCTCATCACATGAGAGTGTGAGCTCACATTGTTCAAGCCCCGGAGTCAGCTATTAAGGGAACAACCTATCTACTAACCCTGAAGAGCGGGTTAGGAGTGAATTCCAATCTTGCTACACTATGTCCCCAGCTACTTATTCGGCTTTATCCCCAAGTTGGTAGGCTTATTGAGCGGGCGTTCTGCCACTCTCACCCGTACAAGTCAAAGGATACTTCCGAATAAGCAGGAGTTCATAGCAAGCTCAGGATTAAGAACGAGTTACCTAGGCCATCAAAGTGTATAAGTCAGTCTCGATCAGTAAACGGTGTTATAAAGAGAGAGTGACTTAATACGCGGTTCGATCTTGTGTAAACTCTTTACACAGGACGCCCTCACTTCTCACATCTTCATGTGGAACGATTCGGATCACATCGTTCTGTACAATACAAAGTGAGCCGCATCCAATAGTGTTACCAGGATAAGGTACCCAACCTTATCCATATACTATAGATCATTTTGGCAGTATACTTGAACCTGATCCACAATCATGTCATACATGAGGTTCAAATACTCAAACAATGCCAAGGGTGTTGGTTATTGGTATAGGATAAAACATGTTTCACTTTAATCCAGTAAACTCCTTTACTGAATTAAAACTTAATAACTCTTTATTACTAAATAGATTGTTTACAAACATAACAGTTTACAAACCACGAGTTTTAGGACATAAAACCCAACAAACTCCCACTTGGACTAAAACGTCTGTGGTGTACATGTTAGGTGGAGTAAATGAAATATCTCATGTTTCAAGTTTACTCCCACTATCCTTAGTTGAACAACTCGGAGCCCTAAACACTTTAGGTATTTCTCAAACACTTTAGCCATGAGAAACAGAGTAAACAGAAACAGCATGAAGTGCTGTGAGGAACCCATGTGACTATCACATCCTCTCAGAGCACTAAACTTTGAGTTTAATTCACAAACTTTTTGCTACTTCACAAGCTACAAAAAAAAAACTTAGCTATCACATGGGAAAAACAGCAATACAACTCTTGTATTCTATTACACATTTGACAAAACTTTAACCGCATTACTTTTGACAGCTCCCACTAGCCATATGTTCTTACGATCCAGATTAACCCGAATCCTTAGAACCAACAAAGCTAATTTAAGCTTATCAAAGAAATGACTCATTCATCATTCACAATGATTAGGAGTGAAATTATGGGAATTTATTATGAAAGCTATTACATTAATCAAATACTTGTTTAACAATATTTATCAATGTAATGTTCAAAACCATAAGATTTGATTCGAAAAACAAACCTTATAATTTAAGATTTAGATACTAAATCCAATTCATAAATGAATTGAATATGAATGCAAACGATTTGCTCTGAATCTTAAATAATGAATCTTCCTGGTTCAGACTAATAGATACTCTATCAAGATAGCTAATCTTGATTTCCATTTACCTTATTCTATCGAATAGAACAAGACAATGGATACGAGTATTCTATATAACTAACATCTGACAACAAGAGAAGAAGTTAATACACAATTAACTCATTCTCTTCGGGACAGTCCCATTTGTCAGAAAGTCAAGCCTTAGAGGTTTTCACCTCATAGACTAGGTCTTTAAACCCCTTGAAGATTCATGGTTTTGAGTTACTGGTTCTTGTTTATGAATTTACCATCATCAACAATTTTGATAACTAAAATCATAACACTAGCCAATATAGTGGTCCAGATTATCTCAAAAACCTCCCACTACATATAGGCTTTCTCAACGGTTGAGAAGAACTAGCTAAACTAACAACCTTTGTTAATTTAAATTTTGCTTTCAATATAAAACAAGATAAATCTTAACACTTTAGTTGTTTACCAAGTTTTAATAGAACACTACTAGTATATATCTTTTGCAAAATGAACTCTTCATTTAATAAACAAAAGATACTATATACAATAAAAGTGTTCAGGACAAACTTGAGTTCTATAGATAATAATTACAACAGTTGAAATTATTTCTATACAGACAACTAAACATCAGCAAGCTCCCACTGTAGAAACTGCGAAGACATCTTCATAAGTCGTCTTCGTCAAGAAATAGGCAGACAGGAACTAGTTTCCTGAAAAAGAATAACAAACATGATTAGTGGTTCCTGAATCAACATTCAGGTATGACATTCATAATCCACATGTTTAGACAAAAGATAAATCATATTTACCTTGTCGTTCATTCTTTTGCCTTTTTCTCTGCAAGGTATTTGGGGCAGTTCCGCTTCCAATGCCCTTCTTCACCACAATGAAAACACTTTCCACTGTGTGAAGCTTTTACCTTGCCAACAGCTGGGGTCTTGCCCTTCCTGGCACTTCTCTTCTTCTTGTGAATAATCTTATTACTCACAGAAGGAGGTTCAGATTTAGTCCCAGACCCAGACCCTTTCTGGAATTTCATAGAAGTGGTAACATTTACCTCCTTCTCCTTTCCTTTAGAGGTATGCAGGGACTGATATACCTGAAGCTCGTTTAGAAGAGACGTCAAATTGTATTCTATCTTGTTCATGACCATATTGGCCCTGAAGTGCAGGAAGCTCTTCGGAAGAGATTCCAAGATAAAACCAACCTGACCTTGTTCGTCAACGGTTGCTCCATTAACTTCTGCAGTATTGAAGTACACCATCATGTTAAGGACATGCTCCCTAACAGAGGTTCCTTCAACCATACGGCAGTTGAAAATGTGCTTGAGGGCTTCATACCTAAGAGATGAGGAAGGTTTTCCAAACATCTCTTGTAGTGAAGCCATAATTTCCTTAGCGGAAACCATCCCCTCATGCTTCCTAGACAAGACATCAGATATGCTTGCCAGGAGGTAGACTCGAGCTTTATCATTAGCCCGAATCCAACCGTCGTATGCTTCACGAACAGTTCGTGAGGCATTAGAACCAGGAACCGGAGGACAATCCTCCGTTAAGACAAATCTTAGGTTGTCAAGAACCAGAACCGCATTAAGGTTCGACTTCCATGACCCAAAATTTTCTCCGGTTAATTTGTCGTGTGACAGCAACTGTATGAACGAACTCGACATGCTGTAAAGGAATGTAAATCTATTAGTGAAACGGTTTTAACCTATTTGAACCAATTAAAGACTTTAGCAGTAAATAAAGTACCCAAACTCTTTATTTACTAACAACGATACTTTAGTAGGTCAGAATGGTCGCTACCGAATGGTAGTCGAGCACTCCATTACTAAACCAAGACATTCTTGACTAAATGCTAACTCCGGAATAACTCTTATTCCCATAGCATCTTAGTTATCGTTTTTGGTCTGGATTTACTAACTCCTTAGCAAATCCCGTAAGTGTGACCCTCCATTTTTAGAATGCACAGAACGGCCCCAACATAGCAACCGAATGGAATGTCAGTGTTGGGAATGGCCCTGTGTTTCACTATCCATAAATGGTGACTGAGGTGTTCGATCTCCCATGCCCCGCCCTCCGAATGGATCGGTACCACTTGTGGGCACCTAGCAGGCGAAACATGGGAATCTCACGGTTCAATCCAATGGAGGAGACCGTAGGATGTACTGACGTACTTCCTTCTCCCACTTACTATAGATACTTACTCCATTCACCTTGCTATTGAAAGTTGCAAATACCATCCGAATGGGGTTGCCACATTAGCAACACGAGGCCGAGCAAAATTCTCACGTTGTGAACTATAGGGAGTGAGTAGCAGGAGAGGGATATATCATATATTCCTTCTCAACACATCTACTAAGCATCGTGGACGGTTTTAAGGGTAAACTACTCAGGTTTTATCCGGCTAAGAAAATAAAACCTTAAGTCTAGGCAAACTATTTACCTGAGATGTCTAGGTTATAAACACTTTTATTAACCTCACACCTCTCACGCACGCTCATAAAGCCGGGTTAACTTTACTCAAGTACCGGATCGTTCCCAGGTAGGAGGTGTTCCGTAAACCGTCAACTTAAATACCTCCAACCTCGAACAGAATTTCACCGGGTGAGTTTCTCATAACCTTAGCATTTACGAGATAACGACCTATTCATCTAATGAACCGGACGTCTCATTTAACCCTAAATGAACATGCTTTTAATCTTTGTTATAGATTTTAAAAGTCTATCCAATTTTTACAACACTTTGCAAAACTTAGACTTTCTACAACAACTCTACATGCTTCTCAAACATGCATCACTAAGGCATGGTGAATTGAATATTTAACTTCATAATTAATATAACACTTATATCAATTATGCTCTTAAACATACAATTTCCTAATTCATAACCAATATAACACTTATATTGAATCTCATGAATTAAGCATGCATCCTATACATTATAACACTTATAACATACAATATGCATGCAACATGCTTCCTAAGGTGGGATTTGAAATCTATATGGCATACTTTATGCACAAGCAAGGGCATTAATTTAAACCATACATCTCATGCATCCTATAAAATAATCACACTAAAGCAATTCGGTTTATGGCATCAAGCAAGCAAAACTAATTATTACAAGCTTGTCAAAACCCCAAGCTAGGTCTTGAAGCACAACGAACTCTTCGAGCAACTCCAAGCACCTCGGCTTCTTGGCTCCTTGCACACCTTGGCTCCGCAACAACCCTAGACTCTAAGACTAAATGAATTACAGACTCCAAGCCACACATTAAGCCTTATTTAACAAGCCAAGGCTATTACAAACCAAAGGTAAAAAACAAGGAAAGTAAACCAATGCCATAAACCAAAATGCTTCAGCCACCCAAGCAAGAAAACAAAACAACCCACCTAGGACTCAAATTGTACAAAATTGAGAGCTTAAAGCATGCTCTGATACCAATTGCTGGAAACCGAAGGGTCCCGGCCCTAAACCAGAGGCGCAACGGAAGAAAGACTTAAACAAAAGCCTAAAACTGGTTGAGGACCTTAAGCAATCAATAAGGAACGAACTAAGAATTGAAGAAAGATTTCTAACACTTAGAAAATTTCTTGAATTCGAGTCCACCGGAAAAACCTCTCTCCACCGGTAAACCGACCGGTAAAAGTCAACCAAAAAGTTGACCGGTAAAAGCCACCGGTATAAATATCACCGGTATATATCATATATACACCGGTATATATTATACCAAGGAAATACCGATCGGTATAAACCACCGGTATATATATATCATGGGTAAATAATATATATACCACCGGTATATACCGGTCGGTATATATATACCACCGGTATATACCGGTCGGTATATATATACCACCGGTATATATACAACCGGTATATATACCACCGGTATATATCACCGGTATATAATATATACCACCGGTATATACCGGTCGGTATATATCCCACCGGTATATATACCACCGGTATATATACCACCGGTAAATTATATATACCACCGGTATATTTTCCAGTGAAGAGAAACCAAGAAAAAACACCGGTATATATCATATATACACCGGTATATATTGACAAAAATACCTTATTTTGACGTTCGTCTTCTCGTCTACCTCAGCACCTCTACAGCCCCCTCGATCTCTACCTCTCCTCCGGTCACGAACTCAGCACGAACAACCACAAGCACACGAGGACCACCCTTAGAGTAGTCCCAACTATTCTCAGGCGGAAATAGCGGAGTGGTGGGACTCCTTAAACTAAGGGGGTTAGTTTGAGGGTGGAGGAACAAGATGAAGCTTTTGGTTTGTGTTTGGTTTTGTGTTAATATGAATTTGATGAACAATTCATCAAGAACATCAAGAACACAAAACAACAAACTCTTTGAATTTCAACAACTTGAAATCCAAAACTACAACTTCTCTTCTTCTTCTTCAAGCTTCAACTATGGATGTTGCCTTCAACACTTGAAGAAGCATAATCCAAATGCTTGAGAGAATAAGTTCCACCAACGAGAGAGAGAGAAGAAGAAGTGCTTAGCTTGAAGATTAGAGAGCATCTCATGCAAGCCAAAAGCAAATTGATAAACTCAATTGACTTGCTTAATGAGTAAGGAAAACAATCATAGTGGAAGCCACATGTTGAACATGCATTAACATCATTAATGATAATAATAATAATTATAAATAATTATTATTTATTAAAATTAATAATAATTAAAACAATTTTAATTATATAATTTATTATTAATATTAATATCAAATACTAATATAATAATAAACCTTCCACTATATCCCGGTTTTCAGAAAACCGACTTTTCCAAAATATGAATCAATATTCATATTTTTCTCCGGTCGAGTATCTAAATCACATTTAAATACAACTTCCTCCGATTATATATTTAAATCACATTTAAATATACAAACCCCTCGAACAAACCCTAATTCAGATTTCTCCGAATACAACCCTGTAGCACTGCTATACCGCTTTATCCGAGCTAGCCAGGAGAACCTAAAGGACCTACAGATCATGAGCTCCAACGATACGAGATCATTCGGTCAAAACTCTTTTGACCCGAATCGATCAACATTCGTTAACCCCCGGAGACTCCACTAAAGTCCAAGGGCTGCACTCTCCTCACTGTAGATATATTGTGTCCTCTTGATATAACCTTCATTGGTAAGTCGATCCTTCACAGGTTGTCCGTAATCACAGCTGGGTCGTATAAACCGTTTAACCCCTGCATTACATCTTGTTCCTTAAGTACCACTGACACCTCTAATGAACAATAGATCTTTGGTCCAACCAAGAGATCAATATAACTCTCTCATCACATGAGAGTGTGAGCTCACATTGTTCAAGCCCCGGAGTCAGCTATTAAGGGAACAACCTATCTACTAACCCTGAAGAGCGGGTTAGGAGTGAATTCCAATCTTGCTACACTATGTCCCCAGCTACTTATTCGGCTTTATCCCCAAGTTGGTAGGCTTATTGAGCGGGCGTTCTGCCACTCTCACCCGTACAAGTCAAAGGATACTTCCGAATAAGCAGGAGTTCATAGCAAGCTCAGGATTAAGAACGAGTTACCTAGGCCATCAAAGTGTATAAGTCAGTCTCGATCAGTAAACGGTGTTATAAAGAGAGAGTGACTTAATACGCGGTTCGATCTTGTGTAAACTCTTTACACAGGACGCCCTCACTTCTCACATCTTCATGTGGAACGATTCGGATCACATCGTTCTGTACAATACAAAGTGAGCCGCATCCAATAGTGTTACCAGGATAAGGTACCCAACCTTATCCATATACTATAGATCATTTTGGCAGTATACTTGAACCTGATCCACAATCATGTCATACATGAGGTTCAAATACTCAAACAATGCCAAGGGTGTTGGTTATTGGTATAGGATAAAACATGTTTCACTTTAATCCAGTAAACTCCTTTACTGAATTAAAACTTAATAACTCTTTATTACTAAATAGATTGTTTACAAACATAACAGTTTACAAACCACGAGTTTTAGGACATAAAACCCAACACCCCCAAACTTGTCCTAGAAGCATCTAGTCTAGGGCAAAACAAAGAGAATCTAAAAATCCTAGGCATAGACAGAACATTCTTAAAGCAAATAACTCAGCAGCAGAAATTTGAAAAGAGAGTATGGCAAGGACTTAAAGACATGCATGCTGAGCAACTTAAGAGAGATAATTCAAACTATCAAAGGTGGCATTAAGACACTCATCCAGCATGCTCACAGATAGGCTATATAAGGTAGTCAAGAAAGCAGCAAAAGAACAAAATTGAAACAGAACCAGCCTAGCTAATCAGTCAGTCAAAAGCATGCGATAACTAACAAAAATTGCGGAGTCCGCAATAATTTCGCAATGAATTTACAGGGAAGATATATCAGTAAGCAGCCCCTTTTGCATGTTATTTCCAGTTATCACAGCTATACCAAGAGGAAAACTAAAACAATCTACTTAATCAGATACCATCTAACTATACTAAGCTACTCTAAACAACCAAAAGAAAGAACTAAAAACAGATCAAATATTGACTCAAAATACCAGAATCCGCACAGTTTAACGAAAAGCAGTTTGAATTTTTTTTTTATTTCAAAGAGGGAACAGAAGTACTCCCTCGAGTGCCCTTCAGACTGGCACTCAGACATCCTCATCATCATCTCTCCGTGCTCTTGGAGGCGTCCACGGCTTCAGAAGGTCAGTAGGGAAGGCAGGGAAGATGCATCCCAACTGATCCGCCACATCTTTGTCCCTCGCTTGAGCATACTCAGCCCATTGCGCCATCTTCTTTTGAAGGTCCATCAGGCAGGCCATAGAAAGAGATTGAGCAGTAGCCAGGCCGTCCAGCTCAAATTCCATATTCCCCCTTCTTCGCATTCGCAGGCCTGTAGGCAGCTCCAGATGTCCCGTGTAGGCCAGCTGCCTCTCCATCCTCTCAATTGGTACACGCGCACGTAAACATAGCTTAGTGATGGTGTTTGGAAAGAAAAGAGGACCCTTACCTTTCTTGGCACAGTCTGCTATGGAGGCTGCTATAACATTGATAGTGAGGCCCCTCATGATTGCATATACCAGCAGCGATCTCCCCTGATTAATGGTGGTCTCGTGAGTCACTGGGGACAGACGCCTGCGCACGAAGGAGAACCAGACAGCTGCCTTGGCCGTGAGGGTAGCACTCATCAGAGTGTGCTTCCCATTGCGTGAGATCGTCCAAGCTGCCTCAGGTTGGCCTATGATACGCAATGCTTCTTCCAGGACAGCCTCAGTTGGCGCATCTATGATCCGCGCATCAATGATCCTCGCATCAATGATCGTCCAAGCTGCCCAAAGTGCATCCTTGAGGCCATAGGCTTCATTGATAGCCTTGGCTGAAAAGTCAACCTCAAGCCCCCTCACCGTTGACAGGCCATCCTCAGGGTGCGCCAGATTGGCATAGAAGTCGTACACCATGCTGGAGTAGGCGGGGATGGGCGGTCTGCACAGCTCTTCCCAACCGTGGTTGGTGATCCATGCGCGCAAGAATTGCGGCAGGTCTGCCAATGCATCAAGGAACCCCTTCTCGTGGAGTAGGTCCCTCTTCCTCAATTCAGTGCCCCTTGATTCGGCGTCTGAGGACACATACCTCACAGATTGAGGCTCATCTTCGGGGTATAATTTGGCTTTCCCCTTTTCCCTGGCCTTGGCTGATTCAGCAGCCTCGATCTTTAGCTTCTTCAAAGAAGGCTCACTGTTGACCTTCCTCTTCTTGGATTTCTTTGAAGATTTTGGCCGTATGGCCTTGACAACCTTGGGGGCTTTCTTCCTCAGTCGTGCCCTGGTGGTGATCTGTTGGAGGCAATCTCCCAACGTCTCATCCATTGAGTCGTCCCCCTTTGCTGGGCTATCGGGGCAGACTTCCCTCAAAGGAGAGAATACCTCATCTTCTTCATCCGTTCCGTCGCCCGGTGCTGATTCTTGCTGTTCTTCTATTGGAATTTCAGGCTCGGGCGACGGCGATGGTGATGCCTCAGGGCTCTGTGGAGGTGGAGAGAGCTCAGGGCTCTGTGGGGATGGAGATGGCTCGGGGCTTTGTCTGGCCGTCTCGTAAGATGGACGACCACTCCCTTGACTCTCCACAGTGGGAGTCTTCTCCTTGATCGGTGCGTCTTCGACAGCCATCTTCCATTTTCTCTTCTTGGGCGTTCCTGCTGGTTCAGATGGACCAGCAGGGATTTCGGTCACCACCTTCCACTTCTTCTTGCGGATCGGGAGCTTGGAAGGTCGTTTGGGTCGCGCAGCTTCGGCATCTGCCAAGGCAAGTAGTGCCTCTCTTGCAGCTGCCTCAGCGTCGGACGCCTTCTTCTTGGACGCAGATCTCTCAGCCCGTGTAAGCACCATGGTCGAATCGGAGAAATCTGAAAAGAGGATTTGCAGAGGAAGAAGAAGATAGTTTCTTGAAGTTCAACGAATGAAGGAAGCGTACGGGCCACAGCTGTTCTAACGGCTATTTGTAATCAAGTGAATCCCAACGGCTATTTCTGTTGCGGTTTCAGCAAAACCACCGCAATTAAATGGCCGTTGGAGATTTTCTTGATTTAAATGCCAAGATTCTCATAACTTAATCTTTGATTCGGCCCGATATCTTCCCCGATTCTTTACCCTTGATTCATCTCCTTGATTTCCTCTTTTGATCCCCTATAAAAACGTACAAAATTAACAACAAATTCGTAATAAAAATCACTCATAGACATACAAAAAATAACAACCGAAGGAATAAAAACAACAAAAATAAACTAAGGCATAGCCTCGCATGGACGAGCACAGTAATCACTCGTCTTCTCTCGGTCTTATTTTCAAGCTTCAGATGAGAGGAAGGCCGAGAGAGTCTTCACATCTCCTTTCTCGTAGTAATGTTTCAAACGTGCACCATTGACCATGAACGGTTGCCCGTGCTGCAGGTTCCTAATCTCAATTGCACCATGAGAAAACACATTAGTTATAACAAAAGGACCTGACCATCTGGACTTAAGTTTGCCTGGAAATAATCTCAAGACATGCTGGCCTTTCTTAAAGTCCTTAATCCTGAGTCTACTATCATGCCAAATTTTAGTTTTTTCCTTATACATTTTAGCATTTTCATAGGACATATGTCTCAACTCATCAAGCTCATGTAATTGCAGAGACCGCAATGTTCCCGCATCGGTCACGCAATAATTCAGCTCTTTTAGGGCCCAAAATGCTTTGATTTCCAATTCGAATGGTAAGTGACATGCTTTGCCATACACAAGTCTATAAGGAGACATACCTAGGGGTGTCTTATATGCAGTCCTATATGCCCAAAGTGCATCCTCTAACTTAAACGACCAATCTTTTCTATTGGGTTTGACCACTTTTTCGAGTATGTTTTTAATCTCCCTATTTGATATTTCAGCTTGTCCATTCGAATGTGGATGATAAGGGGTGGCTACTCTATGTCTAACATTGTACTTAGCCAACACTTTTTCCATAGCTTTATTAATAAAGTGAGTCCCTTCATCACTAATTATAGCACGAGGTGTACCAAACCTAGTAAAGATATGTCTATTAAGGAACTTAATGACTGTCTTGGCATCATTTGTTGGACATGCTATGGCTTCTACCCATTTAGATACATAGTCTACAGCTACAAGTATGTAAAGGTTACCTTCTGATGGGGGAAATGGTCCCATGAAGTCAATGCCCTACACATCAAAGAGCTCCAACTCTAAGATGTAAGTGAGAGGCATCTCATCCTTCCGACTGAGGTTACCTGTTCTCTGGCATTCATTGCAGCTGTGTGCATGGTCGTGGGCATCTTTGAAGATCGTGGGCCAATAGTAGCCACTCTGGAACACCTTTGCAGCTGTTCTTTGGCCACCAAAGTGTCCACCATAGGGAGATGTATGGCAGTGCTGCAGCACAGACTTCGCTTCAGCAGCTGACACACACTTCCTTAGTAAACCATCTGCACATGTTTTGTAGAGTGTCGGATCATCCCATATGAACTTCCTAGCTTCATGTAGGAACCTCTTCTTTTCTTGTCCTCCCTTGAAAGTTGGTAGTACCTGCGAGGCAAGGAAGTTAGCAATATCAGCAAACCAAGGTTCCTCATCGTTATCACGATGTGCTAACACAAAGACATGTTCATCGATAAAGGCATCAGAAATTGCGGTTTCCGCAATTTTTTCGCAATTATGCTGCAATCTAGAAAGATGATCCGCAACCACATTTTCGCATCCTTTCTTATCTCTAATGTCTAGATCAATCTCCTGCAACAACAATACCCATCTAATTAACCTAGGCTTAGCATCAACCTTTCTCATAAGGTACTTTAGTGCAGAATGATCAGTATACAGAATGGTCCTAGTGCCTACAATGTAATTCCTAAACTTCTCACAAGCAAACACTACAGCTAACATTTCCTTTTCCGTGGTTGTGTAATTACATTGTGCCTCATTCAGTGTCTTACTAGCATAGTATACAGGGTGTGTTAGTTTGTCAATCTTTTGTCCTAGCATAACCCCTACTGCATAGTCACTCGCATCACATAACATCTCAAATGGAAGGTCCCAATTTGGTCCTACTATAATAGGTGCTTTGACTAATGCTTCCTTAAGGGTTGTCCAGGATAAGAAGCATTCTTTTGAGAAGATGAATGGTTTATTCAACTCTAGAAGCTCACACAGAGGTTTAGAGATCTTTGAAAAGTTCTTAATGAACCTTCTATAGAAACCTGCGTGTCCTAAGAAACTTCTAATAGCTTTCACATTCTGAGGTTCCACTAACTTCTCTATTATTTCAATCTTGGCCCTATCGACTCTACTCCTGCTCTAGACACTCTATGACCTAAGACTATTCCTTCTTCCACCATAAAGTGGCATTTTTCCCAATTAAGGACTAGGTTGGTCTCCTCACACCTAGCTAGGACTTGTCCTAAGTTCTCTAAACAGTTTGTAAAAGAATCACCAAAGACTGAGAAGTCATCCATAAATATCTCTATCATGGATTCATCTAAGTCAGAGAAAATGGCCAACATACACCTTTGGAAAGTTGTTGGTGCATTGCATAAGCCAAAAGGCATTCTGCGAAAGGCAAAGGTTCCAAAGGGGCAGGTGAAGGTTGTTTTCTCCTGATCCACAGGGTCTATGGTGATTTGGTTATATCCAGAATAACCATCTAGAAAGCAGTAATAAGCTCTACCAGCTATCCTATCTAACATCTGGTCGATAAATGGTAAAGGGAAGTGATCTTTTTTTGTTTCTTTATTCAATTTTCTATAGTCCATACAGACTCTCCATCCTGTAATAGTTCTAGTTGGAATCAGTTCATTGCTCTCATTCACTACTACAATCATCCCCCCCTTCTTAGGTACACATTGTATTGGACTCACCCACTGACTACTAGCTATAGGGAAGATTACACCTGCATCTAACCATTTTATTATCTCTTTTTTAACTACCTCATTCATAGAGGGGTTCAACCTACGTTGGTGATCTACTCGGGGTGTATGCTCTTCTTCCAATATTATCTTATGCATGCAGTAGGAAGGGCTAATACCTCTAATGTCAGCAATCGTCCATGCAATACCTTTTTATGTTGCCTAAGCAATAATATCAACTCAATTTCATGCTTTGCACTCAATTTGGACGAAATAATAACAGGCAGAGTATCATCACTCCCTAGATATGCATACTTAAGATGTTCAGGCAGTGGTTTTAATTCTAAGATAGGTGGATGGTCAATGGATGGTTTCAATGGATTCATGGATCTTTCAGTCAAGTCAATAGTCATACAATCATGCTGAAAGTTATTCATAGGTATGTCCATTATTTCAGTTATATCTAATTGTACATAATCATTGGCATGCTTAGTTAATAACTCATGCTCAAGCTGTTCTTCCATCAGTGAATCTACGATGTCCAT
This sequence comes from Herpetospermum pedunculosum, assembly GCA_028017165.1. NCBI lineage: Eukaryota > Viridiplantae > Streptophyta > Magnoliopsida > Cucurbitales > Cucurbitaceae > Herpetospermum > Herpetospermum pedunculosum. The sequence goes on from CM051522.1 coordinate 39,768,474, forward strand.
ACTTGCACAAGATTCAGAGTCAGAAGGATACCTCAGTGCTTTAAATACACTAAACTTAACCTCCTCATCATGAACCCTCATGGTGAGCTCACCTTTCTGAACATCAATCAAGGCCCTACCTGTGGCTAGGAATGGTCTGCCTAATAGGATGGGGACATCCTTGTCTGCTTCATAATCCAGAATGATGAAGTCTGCAAGAAAAATGAACTTGTCAACCTTGACAAGAATATCCTCTATCTTACCCTCAGGGTAGGCTATGGATCTGTCTGCCAACTGCAAGGTGATAGTGGTAGGACGTGCTTCCCCTATGCCAAGCTGACGGAATAGTGATAGGGGCATGAGGTTTATGCTGGCTCCCAGATCACAAAGAGCTCTGCCCACGTGCTTGCCTCCCAACTCCACTGGTAAGGTGAAGGAACCAGGATCCTTCTCCTTCTTTGGTAGCTTGTTCTGGAGTATAGCACTGCACTCCTCAGTGAGGTTCACTGTTTCAAATTCACCAATAATTTTCTTGTTAGTGATTATATCCTTCAAAAACTTAACATAAGAAGGCATAGATTGCAAAACCTCTACAAAAGGAATATTAACATGCACTTGTTTAAGAATTTCTAAAAATTTGTTAAAGTGCACTTCCTGTTCTTGTTTTTTCTTTAGCCTTCTAGGGAATGGAGGTGGTGGCACATATGTAGGCACTTCAGGTCGCCTCAGGACAGGTGGAGGCCTTGGAATTTCTTCTAATTCCTCTATAATAGGTTCCAGCCTCGCCCTTGATGTGCTTGTTGGTGGTTGACCTTGGTTTGGCAGAGAATCCAGTGGAGCACTAGACTCTTCATTCTCTACTCTCTTTGGTGTTTCTCTAGTGTTGCTCACTGTTACGTGCTCAATGTGTTAAAATAAATAAGCAATAAGATAGAGAGAGCACTCAAAACATGCAAGCATACATGATCCTATAGCAAGTAGTAAGTATTTTTTCATTCGTTTTCCCACAGAGATTTATTATAAGCTACTCGTGAAGTGTAAAGTTAAGAAAGAAAGGGTGGATTTGAAGGGGTAGAATTGGTTTTAAATTGTCTATTTCCTACTGAATACGAAGAGGGTAATACCATAAACACGTGCAAGTCAAAGTTAAACTCAAATGAAAAGAGACGAAGTTGATAAACGAAGACAAAAACAGCTAGACAGAATTGTAACTTAAGCAGAATTGCGGAAACAGCAATTCTACCGCAATTTTAACAACAGCGAAAGTGTGTAAAATGGAGAAACAAGGGCTACTAACGACTCCTCTATAGGTTTTTTCATACGATTCTCAAGCAGTGGATCAACTCTCTATGCATCAAACTCACTCAATCTCATGTATCGTCCGATTCCATGCATTAGATTCTTTAGTTTACTCATGTCCAAGTAAGGTCTTAAGCATCTTGTTAAAGCAGAAAGTTACGGTTTGTACTAGGAAAACGCCTATTCCTAGGTCGTTTTCTGGCTACCTTGAAAGGCTAGCATGATTATATGACTCTGAACTCTTACTCCTTCCAGAGGTTAGGAGTTCTTTGGACAAAATGGATGGCCAATCGAAATTGCCCGTGGGATGAAGCTTACATACAATCAATGCTTCGAGAGTTCTCCTACATGCTTGGTTCATGTTTTTTTAGCCTATAGTATTGTCCTTAGCATGCCCCTATGTGATTTAGTTACTCATGGATATGGGGTAAACAGAAATAAAAGATGAAGGAAACATGCTTAGAAGGGAAATACGCTTAAATCAGTAAAGAAAAATAGTAGATTGCCAAGACAAGAAACTGTGAAATGAAGAATTGAGATTTGATTACTTGCTTGTTTGAATGAACAAAGGAAAGCTTTAAAGTAAATGACAGAAAGACAACACACAACGAAATGGCCTGAGCTAACTACTAGAAAGGAAACAGCAACAAAACAAAGCTGGAACATGGAAATAAACAGCAGAAAGCAGTAAAACAAGCTTGAACGCCTCGTCGCAACCGCCTCGAATGAAGGATGAGAAAGGTCAGCCTTGCTTGGATGAATCCAATCGGGAGAGAAGAAGAATCTCCTCTCCTTCCTATCAGATTATCGATTCCAACAGCTGAGCTTCGCAAACCAGCAGACGGCGAAGGAAAACAGGAGAAAAGATGGACTGCGAGAAGACTTCTACGCTTTCGGATTATCTTTGAACCCTCGACTTTGACCCCCTTTTATAGCAATCTGCAGGTGCGTTTGGGCCAAGGAGAACCATCAATCTTCAACGTCGTACTTCAGAATGGATGGAGGAGAAAGAACGAATCCCTGAAATAACGGAAATTAACAGAAAAAGATCAGTCAACTTACGGTTTTCACTTGAAACATTGCGGTTTCAGCAATGTTTCCGCAATGCTATCGCAATGCTTGTTTTTCATTTTTTTCCTTCGGTTTTCAACCCTTTTCTTTCCTATTGTACATAAGTCCTAATTTAGCTACCTTCTTCTAATTCTCATATTTAAGCATAGGTTTAGGCTAAATGCTATCAAAAACGCCTAAGAGTGAACATCTTTCTAAGATAATTAAGTCCTAAAAAGGTCACTTTTGGAGACGTAACACACCCCCAAACTTAAGGTTTTGCTTGTCCTCGAGCAATCTAAGGACTTTCATAGGCTGCTGTTTCTTCTTCTTTAATCACTTACTAACTCCCCTATATTCTTATCTATAGCAGTGCTGTCCTGTGACACACTTCTAAGTTTAAAACTATCCTCTTATCTAGCTTCTTCTGACTTCGCATGCCTAATACTCCTGCTGTTTCATTAACGCCCTACAACTGATCTACTTGCTTTTGTCATATCATGCCACTATCCCTAAGGTTTCAAATTCTACCTAGCTTTACCCCAGACTCAGTACATGCTTCTAGTCTTTACTTTTGAGCTACCTAGGATTCCTTAGAGTCATGCCAGTCTTAGTATTAACAGTGACAGTAGTACTTTAAGAGAACAACCTAAGCCCTGGCATCACTACATTGGACATACATTCATCTCCCTAAACAACCCTACAAGCTACAACTTTGTGCTTAGCTAATTGAGGATCAGAGTTCTTTTTAAACAGGACATCTAAGCCACAAAGTTGCAACTCCTAGGTATACATTCTTCTTCCCTACTTTTTCCTTTTTTCTTTCTTAGGTGGAGCCTTTCCTTTGGTTGCCTTTTGATGCAATGCCACTTGTGGGTTACACACTTGGCACTGATTACTTAGCAACCAAAGAGAGACTCCCCTTTTTATTCTATTTTTCATTTTTTTTTTCAGTTCATCATTTTTTTTTTTTTGTAATAGGAGAAGAAGAATGCTTATGCTTTTAAGGGAGAGAGGAATGTTCCTAGGCCTAGGGTGGCCTCCCCCTAACTTAAACTACTCATTGTCCCCAATGAGTGTCTGAGGTGGCACACCCCCAAACTTGTCCTAGAAGCATCTAGTCTAAGGTAAAACAAAGAGAATCTAAAAGTCTTAGGCATAGGCAGAACATTCTAAAAGTAAATATCACAGCAGCAAAAATTTGAAAAACCAGACAGGTAAGGACTTAAAGCTATGCATGCTCAGCTTTTTAGAGGTTAATTTAAACTAGCAAAGGGTGTCCTATGACACTCATCCAGCATGCTTTGAGATAAGCCATATAATGTAGTCATGACAGCAGAAAAAGACAGAATTTAAACAGATCACAGCCTAGCTAAACAGACAGTCCAAACATGCATTCAGTAATAAAAATTGCGGTAACCGCAATTATTTCGCAATAGATACAGGGCAGATATAACAGTGATTAAGGCCCCTAAGCATGCTTTTTTCCCGTCACTTAAGCTCTACAAACTCAAACTAAACTAACCTACCTACTCAGCTATCATCAAACTACACTAAACAATTAAAAAACTTAAAACTAAGCAACTAAAACAGATCAAAATATTAACTAAAAACAACATAATTCACATGGTCAAACAGAAAGCAGATTTTGTTTTGTTTTGTTTTGTTTTTTTTTTTATTGTAAGGGAACAACAATACTCCCTTGAGTGCAATTCAAACCAGCACTCAGATGTCTTCATCCTCATGAGGCCGTCGTGGTCGTGGAGGCACCCATGGATTCAGGAGATTCGTGGGAAAATCAGGAAAGATGCATCCAAGTTGGTCAGCAACTTCCTTGTCCCGTGCCTGCGCGTAAGTGGCCCATTGAGCCATCCTCTTCTGCATATCCATCAGGCAAGCCATGGACAGTGACTGATCAGCAGCCAACCGATCCAGCTCGAATTCCATGTTCCCCTTCCTTTTGAGCCTTAAGCCAGCAGGGAGCTCCAAGTGGCCTGTGTAAGCCATCTGCTGTTCCATCCGTTCAATGGGAACCCCTGCACGCAAACAGAGTTTGGTTATAGTATTAAGGAAAAACAATGGACCCTTACCCTTCTTGGCGCACTCAGCAATGGCAGCTGACATGACTTCACCCACGTTGATCGTGAGACCTCGCATGATTGCATAGACCAGCAGCGATCTGCTCTGGTTGATGGTGGTCTCATGAGTCACTAGGGACAGTTTTCTTCTCACGAAGGCAAACCAGACAGCCGCCTTTGCTGTGAGGTTGGCACTCATTAGAGTGTGCCTCCCATTGCGTGACACGGTCCAGGACGCTTCAGGCTGGCCAATGGTCCGAATGGCCTCTTCCAGGACGGCTTCAGTAGGCTCATCAACAATCCTCGCATAGTCAGTATGTTTTTGGCCCTTGAGGCCATAGGCTTCGTTGATGGCTTTTGCTGAGAAGTCCACTTCTACTCCCCTGACCACAGACAATCCTTCCTCAGAATTCCTCAGGTTGGCGTAGAAGTCATACACCATGCTTGTGTAAGCCGGATTTGGTGGTCTGCACAACTCCTCCCAGCTGTGATTCGTAATGCCTGCGCGCAAGAATTGCGGCAGGTCAGCAGGTCTGTCGAGGAAGCCCTTCTCGTGCAGCATCTCCCTCTTTCTCAGCTCAATGCCTCTGGACTCAGCGTCAGCGGATACATACCTCACTGATTGAGGCTCATCTTCAGGGTAAAGCTTTGCCTTCCCTTTGTCCTTTGGTTTGGCTGACTCTGCAGCCTCAATCTTGAGCTTCTTGAGCGACGGCTCAGCGCTCTCTTTCTCTGATGAAGGCGCCCTTTTGGCCTTCTTCTTCTTTGATTTCTTGGACCTCTTGGCCTTGATAATCTTGGCAGCCTTCTTCTTTTTCAGCTTAGCCTTGGTGGTGATCTGCTGGAGGCAAGCCCCCAGTGTTTCTTCCATCGAGTCATCCTTCTGCACAGGACCTTCAGGGCTGGCTTCCCTCAACGGAGAGAAGACCTCTTCTTCCTCAGCTTCCCCACTGCCCTGCGTCGATTCTTGGTACTCCCCGTATGGGAATTCAGGGTCAGGCCGTGGGGAAGTGTGTGAAGGAGTGGTGCTTTGTGCTGCTGTAGGAGTCTGTGCAGAACTCTGTGGTGATGAAGGCAGCTCAGGGCTCTGTGCTGGCGGCGATGATGAGAACTCAGGGCTTTGAACCGGTGGAGATGGTGAAGGGCTGCGTTCGGCTGTCTCGTGAGATGGCTGGCCCAATTATTGACTCTCCACAGAGGGAGTCTTGTTCTTGATTTCTTCCTCGGCCACAGCCATACTCCATTTGCGCTTCCTGGGCGTGCCTGCTGGTTCAGAGGGTCCAGCAGGTATCTCAGTGACGACCTTCCACTTCTTCTTGCGAATCGGAAGTTTAGGGAGTCTCTCAGTTCGTGCAGCATCAGCCTCTGCAAGGGCCAGAAGTGCTTCCCTCGCAGCCGTTTCAGCCTCGTCAGCCTTCTTCTTGGCCGCAGATCTTCCAGCCCTCGTGAGCACCATTGGTGAATCGTGGAGGTCTAGAGAGAAGAATCACAGATGAAGAGAAACGAAGATTTCTTGGAGTTCAGATACTTGGGAAATCGTATAGATCTACGCGCGTCTCAACGGATATAAAGAAAACGGAAAAATCCCAACGGCTATATTTTTGTGGATCCTGCAAATCCAGCGCAATTCTAGTGACCGTTGGGGATTTTTTTCATTTAAATGTCAATCTTTGCTCAACCGTATCTATGATTTGGCCCAATATCTTCTTGATTTTTAAAGCTGGATTTAATCTCCTTGATCCCCTCTATTGATTCCCTACAAAAAGAAATAAAATCAACATCAAATTCGTAATTAAAATCATACAAAAAGATACACAAACGATAACTGGAAAATTGCAAAAAATAAACTAAGGCATGAGCCTCATATTGACGAGCACAGCAATCACTCGTCTTCTCTCGTTCTTAATTTCACGCTTCAGTCAAGAGGAAGGCCGAGAGAATCTTCACATCTCCTTCCTCATAGTAGTGCTTCAATCTTGCACCATTAACCATGAATGGTTGTCCCTGCTGCAGGTTCTTTATCTCGATGGCACCATGAACAAACACATTAGTAATTACAAACGGACCTGACCATCTAGACTTAAGTTTGCCTGGAAATAATTTCAATCGTGAGTTAAATAATAAAACAAGTTGGCCTTTCTTAAAGTCCTTGATCCTAAGTCTACTGTCGTGCCAAATCTTGGTCTTTTCCTTATACATTTTGGCATTCTCATAAGACATGTGTCTAAGCTCATCAAGCTCATGTAATTGCAGAGACCGCAACGTTCCCGCATCGGTCACGCAATAATTCAACTCTTTTAGTGCCCAAAATGCCTTAATTTCTAACTCGAATGGAAGATGACAAGCTTTACCATACACCAGTCTGTAAGGAGACATACCTAGGGGTGTCTTATATGCAGTTCTATACGCCCAAAGTGCATCCTCGAGTTTAAATGACCAGTCCTTTCTATTAGGTTTGACCACTTTTTCTAGGATGTTCTTAATCTCCCTATTAGAAATTTCAGCCTGACCATTCGAGTGTGGGTGATAGGGAGTGGCTACTCTATGTCTAATGTTATACTTAGCCAACACTCTCTCCATAGCCTTATTAATGAAATGTGTCCCCTCATCACTAATGATGGCACGTGGTGTTCCAAACCTAGTAAAAATGTGCCTATGCAAGAATTTTATGACTGTTTTGGCATCATTATTGGGACATGCTATGGCCTCTACCCACTTGGATACATAGTCTACTGCCACTAATATGTAAAGGTTACCTGATGATGGGGGAAATGGTCCCATGAAGTCAATGCCCCACACATCAAAGAGCTCCAACTCTAAGATGTAAGTGAGAGGCATTTCATCCTTTCGACTAAGGTTACCTGTCCTTTGGCATTCCTCACAGCTGTGTGCATAGTTGTGTGCATCCTTGAAGATCGTTGGCCAATAGTAGCCACTCTGAAATACCTTTGCAGCTGTTCTTTGGCCACCAAAGTGTCCACCATAAGGAGCTGTGTGGCAGTGCTGCAGCACAGACTTCGCCTCAGCAGCTGAAACACACTTCCTTAGTAAGCCGTCAGCACATGTCTTGTAAAGTGTGGGATCATCCCATATGAATTTCCTTGCTTCATGAAGGAACCTCTTCTTCTCTTGTCCTCCCTTGAAAGTTGGTAGTACCTGTGATGCAAGGAAGTTAGCAATGTCAGCAAACCAAGGTTCCTCATCGTTATCACGATGAGTCAATACAAAGACATGTTCATCAATAAAAGCATCAGAAATTGCGGGTTCCGCAATTTTTTCGCAATTATGCTGCAATCTAGAAAGATGATCCGCAACCACATTTTCACTTCCTTTCTTATCTCTAATGTCTAGATCAAACTCTTGCAGCAGCAGTACCCACCTAATCAACCTAGGCTTAGCATCAGCCTTCCTCATAAGGTACTTTAAAGCAGAATGGTCAGTGTACACAATTGTTCGGGTGCCTACAATATAGTTCCTAAATTTCTCACAAGCAAACACTACAGCTAGCATCTCCTTCTCAGTGGTTGTGTAGTTGCATTGTGCCTCATTAAGTGTCTTACTAGCATAATAGACAGGGTGTGTTAACTTGTCAATCTTCTGTCCTAACATCACCCCTACAGCATAGTCACTAGCATCACATAACATCTCAAATGGGAGGTCCCAATTTGGTCCTACTATAATAGGTGCTGTGACTAGTGCTTTCTTAAGGGTTTTCCAAGCTAGGACACACTCTTTAGAGAAAATGAATGGCTTGTTTAGCTCTAGAAGCTCACATAGAGGCTTGGAGATCTTAGAAAAGTCCTTAATGAACCTTCTATAGAAACCAGCATGCCCTAAGAAACTTCTAATGGCCTTGACATTTTGGGGTTCTACCAATTTCTCTATTATTTCAATTTTTGCTCTGTCAACTTCTACACCTGCCCTCGACACTCTATGACCTAAGACAATCCCCTCATCCACCATGAAATGGCACTTTTCCCAATTTAGGACTAGGTTGGTCTCCTCACACCTAGCCAGGACTTGTCCTAGGTTCTCTAGACAGTTTTTAAATGAATCCCCAAAGACTGAGAAATCATCCATGAATATCTCTATCATAGACTCATCCAAATCAGAGAAGATTGCCAACATGCACCTTTGGAAAGTTGCCGGTGCATTGCATTAGCCAAAAGGCATTCTGCGAAAGGCAAACGTTCCAAAAGGGCAAGTGAAGGTAGTCTTCTCTTGGTCCTTAGGGTCTATGGTAATCTGGTTGTACCCTGAATAACCGTCTAAGAAACAGTAGTAGGCTCTACCAGCTATTCTATCTAGCATCTGGTCAATGAATGGTAGAGGGAAATGGTCTTTTTTGGTTTCTTTATTTAGTTTCCTATAATCCATGCAAACTCTCCATCCTGTGACAGTCCTAGTTGGAATCAGTTCGTTGTTCTCATTGACTACCACAGTCATCCCCCCCTTCTTAGGTACGCATTGTATAGGGCTCACCCACTGGCTACTAGCTATGGGGAAGATCACACCAGCATCTAACCATTTTATTATTTCTTTCTTAACTACCTCTTTCATAGAGGTATTCAGCCTACGTTGGTGATCTACTCTAGGTGTATGCTCTTCCTCTAGTATAATCTTATGCATGCAATAAGAAGGGCTAATGCCTCTAATATCAGCAATAGTCCATGCAATAGCCTTCCTATGTTGCTTAAGTAGTAATATTAGTTCAACCTCATGCTTTTCACTTAATTTAGAAGAAATGATAACAGGCAGAGTTTCATTACTCCCTAAATATGCATACTTGAGGTGAGTGGGTAGTGGTTTAAGTTCTAAAACAGGTGGATGCTCAATGGATGGCTTTAAAGGATTTAATGATCTATCAGTTAGGTTTATATTCATACATGCATGTTGTGGTTTATCTATAGGCATATCCATTATTTCAGATACATTCAAGTCAGCTACATCTAATTGTACATATTCATTAGCATGCTTAGTTAATAGTACATGCTCCAATTGTTCTTCCATTAAAGAATCTATAACGTCCATGCTAGCACAGGATTCAAGGTCAGAGGGATACCTTAAAGCTTTATACACACTAAATTTCACCTCTTCATCATGAACCCTCATAGTGAGCTCACCTTTTTGGACATCTATCAGTGCCCTACCTGTGGCTAGGAACGGTCTGCCTAACAGGATGGGGACCTCATTGTCTGCTTCATAATCCAGGATAATGAAATCTGCAAGGAAAATAAACTTGTCAACCTTTACAAGAATATCCTCAATCTTACCTTCAGGGTATGCAATGGATCTGTCTGCTAGTTGTAAGGTGACAGTGGTTGGTCGTGCTTCTCCTATTCCTAGCTGGCGGAATAGTGATGGGGGCATGAGGTTTATGCTGGCTCCCAGGTCACAAAGAGCTCTGCCCACGTGCTTGCCTCCTAGCTCTACTGGTAAGGTGAAGGAACCAGGATCCTTCTCCTTCTTGGGTAGCTTGTTCTGGAGTATGGCACTACACTCCTCAGTGAGATTTACTGTTTCAAACTCACCAATTATTTTCTTGTTAGTTATAATATCCTTCAAAAACTTTACATAAGAAGGCATAGACTGTAAAACTTCTACAAACGGAATATTAACATGCACTTGCTTAAGAATTTCTAAAAATTTGTTAAATTGCACTTCCTGTTCTTGTTTTTTCTTTAGCCTTCTAGGAAATGGAGGTGGTGGCACATATGCAGGCACTTCAGGTCGCCTTAGGATAGGTGGAGGCCTTGGAATTTCTTCTATCTCTTCTATGATTGGCTCCAACCTTGATCCTGATGTGCTTGTTGGTGGTGGACCTTGGTTTGGCAGAGACTCCCGTGGAGCACTAGACTCAGTGTTCTCTACTCTCTTTGGTGTGTCCTTGGTGTTGCTTACCAATGGTCTACCACTTCTAAGTTCAATTGCTTGAACTTGCTCTTTACCATCTCTCCTTGGCACTTCAGTGTCGGCAGGAAGCCTACCTTGGGGCCTACTTTTGATTTCATTGGCTAGTTGCCCTATTTGGTTCTCTAGGCTCCTAAGAGTGGCTTGCTGACTCTGTAGAGTGGCATCGTTCTTGGCTATGTATTCCTTAAGTAGATTTTCTACAGAAGACCCTACTGGTTGGTTGTATGGTTTTTTATACATGGATTGGTTATGTTGGGGAGTGAAACCAAGTGTTCCACTCGGTCTTGGTTGGTTAGGAGCTTGGTTAGCATTTTGTTGGCCACCCCAAGACAGGTTTGGGTGGTTCCTCCAACCAGGGTTGTAAGTATTGGAATAGGGGTTGTTCCTAGGCTGCTGCTGGCTTCCAATATAGCAGACTGAGGATGGATTCCCAGGGCAGTATTCATACAGGTGCCCTTCCCCACAGAATCCACAGATAAGTGTCTCACCTTGACTTGGTTGGGTGCCCATTGACATGGCTGTGGCAGTGTTGACACTTGTTTGGAGATTGGCTTGAGCCATTTGCTTAACTAGGTTGGTCAGGGCATTTATCTGGCTGCTCATTGCACTTAGAGCATCCTTGTCTTGAGCTCTAGTTGGCTCAACTGGATCATCTGACCACCTACAGTGAGATGCTGAGATCTTCTCCAAGATCTCATAGGCTTCGTTGTAACTCTTGGACAACATGGACCCTCCAGCAGATGAGTTTAAGACTTGTCTAGTGTTGGGGTTGCATCCTTTGAAAAAGACCTCTATTTGGATACACCATGGGATGCCATGGTGTGGACATTTAAGAAGAAGATCTTTAAACCTTGTCCAAGCTTCGTGAAGAGACTCAGTGTCAGCTTGTTTGAACTTGATTATGTCATCACGAAAGGTAGAATTCCTATCAGGTGGGAAGTATTTGACTAGGAATTTCTCTGCTAAATCTGTCCAATTAAGGACTGATCCTGAGGGTAATGAGTTCAACCATGTTTTGGCTTTGTCCCTCAAAGAGTAAGGGAAAAGGTATAGCCTCAAGGCTTCTTGGGAAACTCCAGGGATGATGAATGTATCACTGACTCCTAAGAAGTTTCTAAGATGGTTGTGGGGGTCCTCATTTTCCACTCCAAAGAATTGTCCCACAGTGGACAACATTTGGAACATCACTGGCTTTAACTCGAATGAGTGGGCAGTGATTTCAGGACGGATTATGCTGGGGTTCAGCTCCCCAGGCATAGGTACTAGGTAAGAGAGTATGGCGCTATCCTTATCATTCGCTATTTCGATGGGGTTGCGAGTGACAGGCACCGGATTTGGAATTATTCCAGCCATTTCTTCTTGAGACAATTGCGGAGGAATTGCGGTTCCCGCAATTACTTGAGGTAAAGGGGGTTGTTTAAAGAGACGTTTCTTGGCTCTATTTCTGGCCCTAAGTAATCTCTCAGGCTCAGGATTGAACTCTAGATCACTACTTGAAGGCTCACTCATAAACTAACCCGATGGTACCTGAAAAAGAAATGAAACTAGATTAGTTACAATAGACAATAAGCTCGGTGTTTCAAACTTAACAAACTTCGTTTTCACTTAAATAAATCCCCGGCAGCGGCGCCAAAAACTTGTTACGTGCTCAATGTGTTAAAATAAATAAGCAATAAGATAGAGAGAGCACTCAAAACATGCAAGCATACATGATCCTATAGCAAGTAGTAAGTATTTTTTCATTCGTTTTCCCACAGAGATTTATTATAAGCTACTCGTGAAGTGTAAAGTTAAGAAAGAAAGGGTGGATTTGATGGGGTAGAATTGGTTTTAAATTGTCTATTTCCTACTGAATACGAAGAGGGTAATACCATAAACACGTGCAAGTCAAAGTTAAACTCAAATGAAAAGAGACGAAGTTGATAAACGAAGACAAAAACAGCTAGACAGAATTGTAACTTAAGCAAAATTGCGGAAACAGCAATTCTACCGCAATTTTAACAACAGCGAAAGTGTGTAAAATGGAGAAACAAGGGCTACTAACGACTCCTCTATAGGCTTTTTCATACGATTCTCAAGCAGTGGATCAACTCTCTATGCATCAAACTCACTCAATCTCATGTATCGTCCGATTCCATGCATTAGATTCTTTAGTTTACTCATGTCTGATAGCTCCATTTTGGAGCTATAATTATGTCCCTAATCCACGTTTATTATTGGCTTAATCTTGCTTTTATGTAATTGTTGTAGGTGTTCTCGGTGCTTCGCTCTCGAGAGCGTTTCGGCGCTTTTCGGAGCTTAATATCGCGATTTAAAGGCATAAGAACACTTCCCGGGAAGATCCATGCAAAGGGATGAAGTTTGGGTGCTTTGGAGAAATTGAAGGAGAAATTGAAGAAAAACCCGAGAGCAAGCGTCGAGCGATAGCGTCTCGACACTAGCTCGACGCTGCCCAGCGTCGAGACGCTGCCCCTAGCGTCTCGACGCTCCGAAGTCTGAAGCGCTGAATTGAAGAAACACCCGAGAGCAAGCGTCGAGCGATAGCGTCTCGACGCTCGCTCGACGCCGACAGCGTCTCGACGCTGAGCAAGCGTCTCGACGCCGCCCCGAGCGCGCGCGCGGATTATTTAGGGCGCAGCGTCGAGACGCTGCCCCTAGCGTCTCAACGCTACGACGGATTACTTAAGTTTCTGTCCGATTTTTAGCCGCCATTATCATCTTCCACCTCGAGCTCCGCGCCTGATTTGACGTCCAGCAGCTATTTTTCACCATGGGAGGGGCTAAGAAGCTCGATTTGAAGCCGTCCCACACCACACAAGTCATTAGTGAGTAGATTTACCGTTTTTGGCTCGTGATTGTAAGGATAAATGTAGTATGAATTCTTGGTGAGGTTGTGGATTGAAATTCTGAATTGGTTGGATATTTTATTGAATTGAATTCTACTTCTTAGCTTAATCTATGAGCACGTTTGAATGATTTAGGACTAGGCACCCTTGATTTTGAGCATGTTCATTTGTTAAAGGATTTGATGCCGTGCCTCTCGTTTCCGCCAAGTAACAAGGAATTATGGCACCTTGAGCGTATTGGCGTCCTTACGCTCTTGGTGTTCGTTCTTCCCGAATTAGAATTCCAAATCGACATACTAATTTCGCGTCCAAATTAGATAGTCGTCACAGTTAGCTTGTTGCTACCGTTCGGTCTTGGGAGAGCGTTGGCCGCCAATGTCCGAACGGTATGCTTGATTAGCATAATCAATTATGTTTAATTAAATCCATGGAGCATGTCTGAGTTACTTATTAATTTTAGACGAGCTGTGCATTCATTAAATTGTTTAACCATAATACTCATCAATTTATGAACCAAGAAGCATGCTAAATTTATTCCGATCGTCCCGAGTCGGAAACTCCGTTAGCTTAATTTTCCCATTTGCTTGTTTCTATATTAGTACTTGAAAACCAACAATTACCCCTTATTTCACCTATATTAACAGTTTGCAAATTTAATTAAGATTAAGTCAAAATTCCTTAATTCCCTGCGGATCGACCCCGTTACTACTATTCTACAAATAGTTTAGTGATTTCGGGCACTTATAAATTTATTTTGGCGGGTCTCGACAACCCGATGATTGGCGATAGTTCAATAATATCGTTACCAATGTCCAAGTAAGGTCTTAAGCATCTTGTTAAAGTAGAAAGTTACGGTTTGTACTAGGAAAACGCCTATTCCTAGGTCGTTTTCTGGCTACCTTGAAAGGCTAGCATGATTATATGACTCTGAACTCTTACTCCTTCCAGAGGTTAGGAGTTCTTTGGACAAAATGGATGGCCAATCGAAATTGCCCGTGGGATGAAGCTTACATACAATCAATGCTTCGAGAGTTCTCCTACATGCTTGGTTCACGTTTTTTTAGCCTATAGTATTGTCCTTAGCATGCCCCTATGTGATTTAGTTACTCATGGATATGGGGTAAACAGAAATAAAAGATGAAGGAAACATGCTTAGAAGGGAAATACGCTTAAATCAGGAAAGAAAAATAGTAGATTGCCAAGACAAGAAACTGTGAAATGAAGAATTGAGATTTGATTACTTGCTTGTTTCAATGAACAAAGGAAAGCTTTAAAGTAAATGACAGAAAGACAACACACAACGAAATGGCCTGAGCTAACTACTAGAAAGGAAACAGCAACAAAACAAAGCTGGAACATGGAAATAAACGGCAGAAAGCAGTAAAACAAGCTTGAACGCCTCGTCGCAACCGCCTCGAATGAAGGATGAGAAAGGTCAGCCTTGCTTGGATGAATCCAATCGGGAGAGAAGAAGAATCTCCTCTCCTTCCTATCAGATTATCGATTCCAACAGCTGAGCTTCGCAAACCAGCAGACGGCGAAGGAAAACAGGAGAAAAGATGGACTGCGAGAAGACTTCTACGCTTTCGGATTATCTTTGAACCCTCGACTTTGACCCCCTTTTATAGCAATCTGCAGGTGCGTTTGGGCCAAGGAGAACCATCAATCTTCAACGTCGTACTTCAGAATGGATGGAGGAGAAAGAACGAATCCCTGAAATAACGGAAATTAACAGAAAAAGATCAGTCAACTTACGGTTTTCACTTGAAACATTGCGGTTTCAGCAATGTTTCCGCAATGCTATCGCAATGCTTGTTTTTCATTCTTTTCCTTCAGTTTTCAACCCTTTTCTTTCCTATTGTACATAAGTCCTAATTTAGCTACCTTCTTATAATTCTCATATTTAAGCATAGGTTTAGGCTAAATGCTATCAAAAACACCTAAGAGTGAACATCTTTCTAAGATAATTAAGTCCTAAAAAGGTCACTTTTGGAGACGTAACACTCACCAATGGTCTTCCACTTCGAAGTTCAATTGCTTGAACTTGCTCTTTACCATCCCTTCTAGGCACCTGGTGGGTTGTGCCTTATAAAGGATTGTCGAGCTTTGTTGTGGAATCCTGATTAACCTGTTGAGTTATGGTGAATGCATGTTAGTCCGATTATGAAATTCTGTGATGTACTGCTAAGGTCTTCGTATGTGTGTTTGTTGTGAAAATTGAGCATTACCGCATATGTTAAGGCCGTTTTGAAAAAAAATTTCAAGTTATTTCCCTGTCTAAGCTTCGCATGTTAGCGCTCTATCTTAGATCTGTGGGTTTAGGGTAGCTCTGTTTGTTTTGAAATTCGTTGTCACCGCGAAAGGCAACCTTAGGATGGGCTAAGATTCGCTCTTGTTCGTAATCCGTGCGCTTAAAATTTTAACATGATTTTTAGACTTAAAGAAAAATGAATGCAAGTTTATAAAAAGAAAAAAAATCTCATGAGGCGTTCCTCCTTCTTGAGTTGCCTTAGTAGCCAGGGGCGGTCGTGTAACCCACGGTCACCACTGCATGAAAAGGAAGCACAAAGAAGTGAACGCTAGTCCTTAAAAATGTGAATTTTGCCCGTAGTCAGATGCATTGTGCAATGAAATTGCAGGCAAGCTGAAACGAAAGTAAAATTGACATGTTAGGCGCTCATGGAGATCAAAGAAAAAGAGAGGAAAGATGCCTTGCGATATATTACTTGCATAGACGATGAACTGCCCTTAGACTGTTTCGTTAAGCCATAAGTAGGGGGAAAACGAAGTTTTAGGATAGATAGATCTGTTCTAAGCCTGTTGAAATCTAAGATCGAGGAGCTAAGTCCGAAGCATAAATAGGGAAACATCTTTAAATTTTTTCAAAATTTTCTTAATCAATGCATGCATGCAGCTGTTTCTTTCAAATGCAAATGCCCTGTCGTTTCCAGTACTGAGAATCGAGTCCCTAGCATGCATTCTCGTTGTATTTTATTAATCAGAATTCCACCTTGCTCGAGGACTAGCAAGAATTAAGTTGGGGGTGTTTGATAGCTCCATTTTGGAGCTATAATTGTGTCCCTATTTCACGGTTATTAGTTGCTTAATCTTGCTTTTATGTGATTATTGCAGGTGTTCTCGATGATTCGCTCTCGAGAGCGTTTCGGCGCTTTTCAGAGCTTAATATCGCGTTTTAAAGGCCTAAGAGCACTTCCGGGGAAGATCCATGCAAAGGCATGAAGGATGAGTACTTTGGAGGAATTGAAGGCAAAAATCCAAGCATCAACCCGAGAGCTAGCGTCGAGTGACAGCGTCGCGACGCTAGCTCGACGCTGCCCAGCGTCGAGACGCTGCTCTAGCGTCTCGACGCTCCGAAGTCTGAAGCGCTGAATTGAAGAAAAAACCCGAGAGCAAGCGTCGAGCGACAGCGTCTCGACGCTCGCTCGACGCCGCACAAGCGTCTCGACGCTGTGCGAGCGTCTCGACGCCACCCCGACTGCGCGCGCGTTATTTAGGGCGCAGCGTCGAGACGCTGCCCTAGCGTCTCGACGCTACGACGGACTACTTAACATTTTTGTCCGATTTTAGCCGCCATTATCATCTTCTACCTCGAGCTCCGCGCCTGATTTGACGTCCAGCAACTATTTTCCACCATCGGAGGGGCTAGGAAGCTCGATTTGAAGCCGTCCCACACCACACACGTCATGAGTGAGTAGATTTACCGTTTTTGGCTCGGGATTGTACGGATAAATGTAGTATGAACTCTTGGTGAGGTTGTAGGATTGAAATTCTGAATTGGTTGGATATTTTTATTGAATTGAGTTCTATTTCTTAGCTTAATCTATGAGCATGTTTGAATGATTTAGGACTAGGCACCCTTGATTTTGAGCATGTTCATTTGTTAAAGGATTTGATGCCGTGCCTCTCTTTTCCGCCAAGTAACAAGGAATTATGGCACCTTGAGCGTATTGGCGTCCTTACGCTCTTGGTGTTCGTTATTCCCGAATTAGGATTCCAAATCGACATACTAATTTCGCGTCCAAATTAGATAGTCGTCACAGTT
Organism: Herpetospermum pedunculosum; assembly: GCA_028017165.1. NCBI lineage: Eukaryota > Viridiplantae > Streptophyta > Magnoliopsida > Cucurbitales > Cucurbitaceae > Herpetospermum > Herpetospermum pedunculosum. Next base: position 39,785,702 of record CM051522.1, read on the forward strand.
AGCTCGTTGCTACCGTTCGGTCTTGGGAGAGCGTTGGCCGCCAATGTCCGAACGGTATGCTTGATTAGCGTAATTAATCATGTCTAATTAAATCCATGGAGCATGTCTGAGTTATTTATTAATTTTAGACGAGCTGGGCATTCGTTAATTTGTTTAACCATAATACTCATCAACCTATGATCCAAGAGGCATGCTATATTTATTCCCGATCGTCCCGAGTCGGAAACTCCGTTAGCTAAGTTTTCCCATTTGCTTTGTTCCATTTTAGTTACTTGAAAACCAACAATTACCCCTTATTTCACTTATATTAATAGTTTGCAAATTTAATCAAGATTAAGTCAAAATACCTTAATTCCCTGAGGATCGACCCCGTTGCTACTATTCTATAAATAGTTTAGTGATTTCGGGCACTTATAAATTTATTTTGGCGGGTCTCGACAACCCGATGATTGGCGATAGTTCAATAATTTCGCTACCAAAATTGGCGCCGTTGCCGGGGAGCTAAGTGTAATTCGGCCTAATTTAAATTTGATTTGAGACTTTTAATTTTTACTTTAAAATTTCTGTTTATTCTTTTATTATTTGCAATTTTGATCTGTTTGTTTAAGTGTGCTAGAAGTGCAAAATTTTTATTGAGAAAATGGAGACTGATGATGAGATTGGAGTCCCAAAAACGCTCAGACAGTGGACATCATTTGCTATGGGCCACCAACCCTCTTGTATTTCCTACCCGGAAATTTCAGGTGAGTTTGTGCTTAAATCGGGTTTAATTGACCATTTACCCTCTTTTTGTGGTGAAGCAGATGAGGATCCTTATAAACATCTCAAGGCTTTTCAAATGACAAGTTCTGCGATGAAGCCAGGCGGCATTACTGAAGATCAGCTCTACCTGAGAGCTTTTCCATTCACCTTGAGAGGTGAAGCTCGAGATTGGCTGCATTACTTGCCATCAGGGATCATTTTCACTTGGGAGAAGTTGCAGAGTCTATTCTTGGAAAGGTACTTCCCAGCTTCAAAAGCCAAAGCCGTGAAAAAAGATATCCGTTAATTTGAGCAAGGAAAGGACGAGGCGTTTCACGAATGCTGGGAGAGGTTCATTAAACTCTATGAGAAATGCCCGAACCACCTGATAGCAGAAGCCGAGCTTATCGAATTCTTCTATGAAGGGTTGCTTCCGCATGACTGCCAGATGCTTGATGCAGCAAGTGGAGGAGCCCTTTGGGAGAAAACACCCGTGGAAGCCAGACAGTTGATTTCTAATATGGCTGAGAACCGTCGCCAGTACGGAGGAAGGAACGAGTACGCTAAAATGTCTACCGACGTATCAGAGCTCAAGGAACAAGTATCTCAGGTATTTGGTTTAATTCATGCGATGAAAGAAAAATCATCTCAGGCTGTTTCTTCTGTCTCAGGTCAAGCCATTGAAGGCATGTTCAAATCGCTTATGGAAGCTAGCAATGAGACAAGGTCGCAGATAAGATCTCTAAGAGATGAGTTCTCGGAGGTGAAGGAAAGAATGAGCAAGATTGAATCTAAAGCGGAAGGTGTTAACGCGATAAATCTCAGAAGTGGGAAAGAGTTACCATCCCATACCACTCCCGTAAGTCCTCCAAAAGATTCAGAGATATCTCCAGATAAGTGTTCTCAAGCACCCTCTGAAACTGTTGTAACTCCTCCTATTATCTCTATGAAGTCTTACACTCTCGTTGCCCCTTTTCCTAGTAGGCTAGCAAGGCCATCTAAGGAGGTCGAAGACGCGGATGTTCTTGAGACACTGAGAAAGGTTGGGATCAATATACCGCTGCTTGATGCAATTCAGCAAATCCCAAGGTACGCCAAATTTCTAAAGGAGATGTGCACTATGAAGAGGAAGACTAAAAGTGCTGAGAGAGTCGTGGTAAGCAAGAATGTTTCTGCCCTGATAACCCAAGGTATTCCAAACAAATGCCAGGACCCAGGTATGTTTCTCTTGCCATGTACTATAGGGGATAGAGAAATCGAGCACGCCATGTTAGACTTAGGAGCTTCAATTAATGTTATGCCATACTCAGTCTACAAGAGCCTCGGTTTAGATGGTATGCAGGAAACCAGTATAATTATCCAGTTAGCTAATAGGTCTTCTATTCGTCCTTTAGGATTGATTGAGGATGTGTTGGTTAAAGTTAAGGATTTGATATTCCCTGCTGATTTTTATGTGATAAAAATGGAAGAAAATGCATCCACCACTTCTGTTTTACTTGGTAAACCATTCATGAAAACCGCTAAGACAAAAATTAATGTGCATGATGGAACCTTATATGTTGAGTATGAAGGGGATGTATTCGAATTTAATGCATTTGATGCCATGAAACAACGTGCTGATGTGCATTCTGTCTGTAAAATTGATCTGATAGACACTTTAGAACAAGAAGAATGCATGACTGTTGTTGATGGGGATGACCCACTCGTTTTTACTAAAATTGTTGGCGAAGTTGAAAGTAGTGTTCCCATATTGACTGATTCTTCTGAACAACCTACTTTTGCTTTAGAGACATGTGAAAAGCCAACTAAAATATTACCATCTCTTTTGCAGGCTCCCAAGTTGGAATTGAAGGAGTTGCCGGGCCATCTCAAGTACGTGTACTTGGGTGAGGTGGAGACACTCCCGGTAATTATTTCCAAGGAGCTCACATCGGAGCAAGAAGGCGAGTTGATCGAGGTTTTGAAAAAGAACAAAAGAGCCATGGGATGGACATTGGCAGACTTGCATGGGTTGAGTCCAGTGCTGTGCATGCACAAGATTCGGCTGGATGAGGGAGCAAAGCCATCCCGAGAGCCTCAGCGGAGACTGAACCCTGCAATGAAAGAGGTAGTGTTGTCTGAGATACACAAACTCCTGGATGCAGGTATTATCTTTCCCATTTCTGATAGCCAATGGGTTAGCCCTATTCATGTTGTACCTAAAAAGACGGGCATAACTGTTATTAGAAATGATAAGGGAGAGTTAGTACCTAAGAGAGTACAAAATGGGTGGAGAATGTGTATTGATTTTAGAAAACTGAATGATGTGACTAAAAAGGACCACTTTCCTATTCCCTTCATAGATCAAATGGTGGAGTGTTTAGCTGGGAAACCATTCTTCTGTTTTCTTGATGGTTTTTCTGGGTTTTATCAAATTCCCATAGCCCAGGAAGACCAAGAAAAGACTACTTTTACTTGTCCATTCGGAACTTACGCATATAGGAGAATGCCCTTTGGGCTTTGTAATGCTCTAGGGACTTTTCAGCGATGCATGATGAGCATATTTTCTGAATTTGTAGAAAAATGCATCGAAGTCTTTATGGATGATTTTACTGTATATGGGAGTTCATTTAAGGATTGCCTGTTTAACTTGTCTAGAGTCATGGAAAGATGCATCGAAACTAATCTTGTTTTAAATTTTGAAAAGTGTCATTTCATGGCCAGTCAGGGCATAATATTGGGTCACGTTGTATCTGCTAAGGGGATAGAGGTTGATAAAGCAAAAATTGATGTCATATCTGATTTACCTTACCCCACGAACCTTTGGGAAGTACGTTCTTTTCTTGGTCACGCAGGTTTTTACCGCAGGTTCATTAAAGACTTCTCGAAGATAGTGACCCCGATGACAAGCTTGTTGAAAAAGGATGTTCCATTCTGTTTTGACAAACAGTGCAAGCTTGCCTTCGATGTTCTGAAGAAGTGCTTGACCAACGCACCCATCATTCATCCACCGCAATGGGGGACTCCTTTCGAGATTATGTGCGACGCAAGCAATTATGCCGTAGGCGCTGTGTTGGGCCAGAGGATAGACAAGAAGAGCCATGTGATTTATTATGCCTCTAGGACGCTCAATTCCGCGCAGATCGGTTACACAACAACAGAGAAGGAGCTGCTTTCCATAGTTTTCGCTCTTGATAAATTTAGGCCATATATTCTTGGATCTAAAGTAATTGTTTTTTCTGATCATGCAGCAATTCGATACTTGATGAACAAGAAAGACTCGAAGCCTAGACTGCTCAGATGGGTATTATTACTCTAGGAGTTCGAAGTCTCTGTTCAGGACAGAAAAGGATCAGAAAATACCGTTGCTGACCACTTGAGCCGTATTGTGCGTAATGAGGACGATCTGCCTCTGAATGACGAGTTCCCTGATGAAGTTCTCTTCCAGGTAAGTGTGGAGACACCATGGTACGCCGACATTGTCAACTACTTGGTCACAGGTACGTTCCCATTCGATTTTTCATATAACCAAAGAGCTAAGCTGAAAAGCGAAGCCAAGACATATGTTTGGGAAGAGCCCATTTTATGGAAATTTTGTGCTGACCAGGTAATTAGGAAGTGCGTCCCTAAGTCTGAACATAGGTCCATCCTTACCTTTTGCCATGAATTTGCATGTGGGGGACACTTTGGGCAAAATAGGACTGCGAGAAAAATTTTAGATTGTGGGTTTTTCTGGCCATCACTGTTTAAGGACTGTTATGAGTTTTGTAAATCTTGTGATCAGTGTCAGAGAAAAGGGACCATCACTAGTAGGAATGAAATGCTCCAAAACCCCATTTTAACTTGTGAAATTTTCGAGGTTTGGGGTATGGACTTTATGGGACCCTTTCCCCCTTCATTTGGTTTTGTCTATATCTTATTGGCTGTGGACTACGTGTCTAAATGGGTGGAAGCTAAAGCCACCAAAGTTGATACCGCTAATGTTGTTTCCAGTTTTGTCAAATCTAACATTTTTAGCAGGTATGGAGTTCCACGAGCCATCATAAGTGACCAGGGGAGCCACTTCTGCAACAAAACGATCCAAGCCTTGATGAGGAAGTATGGGGTCAATCACAAAATCTCTACCCCGTACCATCCTCAGACCAATGGCCAAGCAGAGGTTTCCAATCGAGAGGTGAAGAGCATCCTCGAGAAAACAGTAAGTCCAGGAAGGAAGGATGTCTCCCTACCGGATGGTTTATGGTAAAGCCTGTCATCTCCCCGTGGAGATCGAGCACAAAGCTTACTGGGCCGTGAAGAAGTGCAACATGGACTTTGACTTGGCAGGCGAAGAAAGACTCCTCAAATTGCAAGAACTGGAGGAGCTTCGCCTGGACGCATATGAGAACTCGAAGACTGTTGCGCGCTCAGTGTGTATGTAAAATGTTAATGCGAAGAGCGCTAAGATCATGCAAGCATACATGGTCTGCAGCAAGTGATAAGTATAATTTAATTCGTTTTCCCACAGAGATTAAGTTTAGTGACTAACGATTTGGTGTGTTAGATTAGATAAGGTAACTTAAATTGGATAGATTCTGGGTTGAGGTACAGGAATATAAAAGATGCAAGAAGAATGTAAACATAAATGCAAAGCTAGCAAAGAGGTAAAGTCATAATGTGGAAAAGTAGAATTGCGGTTCTTGCAATAATCTAGCAATAAATTAGCAACGATTTTAATGTAAAGTAAGGCAGCAAGGTCGACTTAAGAATCCTCTATAGGCATTTAACTATGATCATTCAACAGTAGATTAACATCTCATGCATCGTCTTAGCTAGTTCTCATGCATCTTCCGATTACATGCATTAGTTTCTTAGATTACTTCTGTCCAAATAAAGCTAACAACCTAATCATAAACACATGCTAATAAACGTGCTAGGAGAACGCCTATTCCTAGGTCATTTTCTATTTACCATAAAAGGCTAACATGAATGAACGACTCAGAATTCTTACTCCTTCCAGAGGTTAGGAATTCTTTAGACAAAATGGATGGCCGGTCGAAATTGTCCATGGGATGAAGATCACATACATTCAATGCATTCATGCTACTTTACATGCTGAATTCACATACTTTTATCCTATAGATTCATCTTTAGCAAACCTCTATTGAATTAGTTACTCATGGTGTTCGAAGAACTAAAGGAAATGAGTTGATTACACATGAAACAGAGAACTTACAAACCTAATTGATTGAAATATAATTAAATGAAGAACTCAACAAAACAACAAATTGATTAAGAGATGACAGAATGAAGAACTCAATAAAACCAATTGATTACTCTTTTAAGAAAACAATTCATATAATAATCCGTAAACAAACATATGTCAATCCGAAAGCAACAATGAAAGGGAAAAGCAGTAAATGATTCAGAACAACATTTAAAGGAAAGCAGAAATTAAATTCGAAAGCGGTAAAGGAGAGCAGTAAAGGAAAGTAGTAAAGTAAAGCTGTAAATAGCGTGAGGATTTTCCAAGTCGTGAATCGCCTCGGATGAAGGGGAAGATTAGCTGATCTTGGGGATAAATTCAATCAGAAGAGAAGATGGATCTTCTCTTCTTCCTCTCGAATTATCACGCCAAGGGCTTGTTTCTTCGATCCAACAAACGGGGGAAGAGGTTTCGTCTTCGGGATTCTGCACGATCGGGATCTCCTCACTTCTCAGATTGTGTGGAATGAATTGAAGTGGATTCAATTTTGATTGCTTTGATCCTTCATTTAACTCTCTTTATATAGCCTCCAGGTGGTTGCAAAAGGTTGCTCAATAATTGTGGATCACCATTCAATTTTGTGAGGTAGTCAAGCTTGACATGTGGCAGCAGCAGGGAGAGTTGACTACTGGAAAAACTCAGTCAACAAAGACTGTTGACTGGGAAAAAAATGCAGCAGCAAAGATTGAATTTTTCAGCAATGTACCTGCAATGTACATTTTAGCTTGTTTTTCATCATTTTTCATTCTTTTTCGTTCATTTTCCAAATAAGTCATATTTTAGCATCATTTCTCAAATTCTCGCATTTAAGCACACATTAAGCTAACTCTTAACAAAAACACTCAAGAATGTACAAGGTTTTTAAGTTAAATATAGCCCTAAATAATGTACTTTTGGCGAGGTAACACACCCCCAAACTTGAGTTATTGCTCGTCCTCGAGCAATATAAAGGCTTACTTTGGGTGCTAAATCTTGTCTTTTAAACTCTACCTAACTGATTTGCTGACTTCCCTAGGTTTACTGTCAAAGGCATTGCTGTCCTGTGACACTCTCTTAGGCTAAAACTAACTTCATACTTTGTCTATTATGATTACCCTTGCCTTTAAAACCTTCTGTTTTTACTAACTTCCTGTCTTTTGGTTTATCTGCCTATATCATTGAGCTCATTGTGCAGTTATCCCTAAGCTTTCAAATTCTCCCTAGTTTTAACTTAGACTCAGTACATGCTTCTAATGTCTTTATTTTTTAATTACCTAGGATTCCTTAAAGTCATGCCAGGCTTAGCACACACGAGTATCAGAGTTCAGTATCCATAGAACAAACTAAGCCCTGACATCACTGTGTTGGATAGACACTCATCTCCCTTGACATACCTTCAAGCTACAGCCATGTGTTTAGCAAACTAAGGATCAGAGTTCAATTTCACAGGACATCTAAACACTTAGGCCGTAGCTCTTTGGCACACATTCTTCTTCCTTGGTTTTACTTTTCCTTTTTTTCTCTTTTGGCAAAGTCTTATCTTTGAATTGCCTTTTGATGCAGTGCCACTTGTGGGTTACACAACTGGCCCTGATTACTCAGCATCCTTAGAGAGAGACAGTACCCTTTACTTTTCTTTTGCTTTCTTATTCATTTTTTTTTTTTTTTAGAAGAAGAATGTCTATTTTTCAAAGGAGAGAGGAGTGTTCCTAGGCCTAGAGGTTGCCTCCCCCAAACTTAAACTTCTCATTGTCCCCAATGAGAGTCTGAGGTGGCACACCCCCAAACTTATCTTAGAAGCATCTAGTCTAAATAAAAACCAGACAGACTTAAAACTCCTAGGGATGGAATGACCCTCATAGTGCAGATAACTCAACAGCAGAAATTTACTAAAACCAACATGGTAAGGTCTAACAGAGGTACATGCTCAACAATTCATGAAGCTAGTTAGAACTAACAAAGGTGTACTTGACACTCATCCAGCATGCTCAATAGACAGACTACCTATGGACATCAGTAATGCAGCCAAATCATGAGATTTAAAGACAGACAACCCATCAGAAAGTCATACACCAACATGCTTAAACTAACAAAATATTGCGGTGTCCGCAAAGAATTCGCAATGATTCCAACAGAGCAGTTTTAACTGTGATCAAGGCTCCTAGCATGCGATATTCGTTCATAAACAACTACAGAAAATAGCAAAATTATCTAAGCTATCTAATCAGACGACATTAAACTAGACTAAGCTACTCTACTTAGGCAAATTAAGAATTTAAAACAGAACAAACAGTTGATATTGGTGGGGTAACAGGTCACAGAAAAGCAGATTTTTTTCTTGTTTTTGAGAGGGATCAGAAATACTCCCTCGAATGCCGTTTAAAAATCTCCAATTGCCACGCTCCTAAATCACAAAAAACAAACTTAATTAAAGCTAGCAATAACAATACAGTAATCAATCTAAAAGAAAAACAATAACGAAAGACTATCTATTCCATATTCCTCTGATGATTGAGCATAATGATCATTCCATTGAACGCCCTTGCTCATCCTTTCTTGACTTGCTTTTTAGGCTTCGGATAAGAGGAATGCTGAGAGCGTTTTCACGTCTCCTTCCTCATAGTAGTGCTTCAATCTAGCACCATTCACCATGAACGGTTGACCTTGTTCCAGATTTCGAATTTCAATTGCACCATGAACAAACACATTAGTAATCACAAAATGACCTGACCAACGAGACTTTAATTTGCCAGGAAACAATTTCAATCGTGAGTTAAACAATAGAACATGCTGTCCCTTTTTGAAGTCCTTAATCCTAAGTCTACTATCATGCCAAATTTTAGTCTTTTCCTTATACATTTTAGCATTTTCATATGACATGTGTCTTAGTTCATCCAACTCATGCAATTGAAGAGACTGCAATGTTCTCGCATCGGTCACGCAAAAATTCAACTCTTTTAAAGCCCAAAAAGCTTTGTTTTCTATTTCGAGGGGGAGATGGCATGCTTTTCCATAAACTAGCCTATAGGGGGACATTCCTAAAGGTGTTTTATATGCAGTTCTATATGCCCACTGTGCATCATCAATTCATGCTAAACGACTATGATTGTTGGCACATAATAAATATTTCATTCCCAAAATAAACTACTCCTAACATACGAAATCTAAGCAAAGCATGATAAAATCCTAATTTAAGAGTTTAGGGATCAGAAATCTCCCTTGTCAATCTGCCTCATATGGATATTCTTCAATGTTTCGAGGCACCACTTCTGCTCCTTTAAGATACTTAAGTCTTGATTTACGGGATCGGACATTCTGCCACACCTTGAAATTGCTGATTCTTTCAAAGAGACTGCATGTTATAACATCCCAAGGTTTGTACTTTATGTGCGTTGGTACAACATAGGTTTGGTGTGATGGGACTTCTTTTTCTGGCATATCTCTTTCTAACTCCTTCAACTGGAGCATTTGTGGTGGTGGTGGTTCAACTCTTTCATTGGTGGAGAAGCTTGCTGCAACCTCAAACATTTCAAATTCTTGTTCCTCAAGCAGCGCATTAGTCTCTTTGGCCTCATCCAGCACAATTTCATTTTTCTCAACTTTCACCAACTCCCCCAATTCATATGAAGATTCCATTGGATCACTCTTCTTAGATTCGAAGGTAACAAAGGAGTCATCATCATAAAAATCAAACATTTGAGGGTATGGTGGTGGTGACACATAGGTAGGCAAATCAGGTTGCCTAGGGGGAGGCCTAGCAATTTCTTCTGGTTCCTCAATGATAGGTTCCGGCCTCACCCTTGTTGTGCTTGGTTGTATTTGATCACAGTTAGGCAGAGAATCCAGTGGAGCACTAGACTCTTCATTCTCTACTCTCTTTGGTGCTTCTCTGCTACTCATCACCAATGGCCTTCCACTCCATAGTTCAATAGCTTGAACTTGTTCCTTACCATCCCTTCTTGGAGTTTCTGTGTCTGCAGGCAGTCTGCCTTGGGGCCTATTCTTCAGCTCGTTTGCCAACTGCCCAATCTGATTCTCTAAGCTTCTCAAGGTTGCTTGCTGGCTCTGCAAAGTTGCATCATTCTTTGCTATGTATTCCTTCAGCAAGTTCTCCACTGATGTTCCCATCGGTTGGTTGTTGACATATTGTTCCTGATATGGGGGTTGACTAGTTTGTTGGTGTTGAGTGAAACCAGGTGGTCCACTCGGTCTTGATTGATTTTGCGTTTGGTTTGTGCTTTGTTGTCCACCCCAAGAGAGATTTGGGTGGTTTCTCCAACCAGGGTTATATGTATTTGAATAGGGGTTGTTCCTTGGTTGTTGTTGACTTCCAACATAGCACACCGAAGATGGATTAGCAGGGCAATAGTCATACATATGCCCTTCCCCACAGAATCCACAAACTAGTGCCTCACCTTGGTTGGTTATTGCTGTGCTTGTTGAAACAGCTGCCACTGTGTTGACACTTTGTTGAATATTGAGTTGAGTCATTTGCTTCACCAGGTTGGTCAGAGCATTAATCTGGCTGCTCATTGCGCTGACTGCATCCATGTCTTGAGCCTTCCTTCTGTTTGGCTCCACATGATCCTCTGACCATTGACAATGTGATGTTGAGATTTTCTCCAAAATCTCATAGGCTTCGTTATAGCTCTTTGATAGCATCGAACCTCCAGCTGAGGAATTCAAGACTTGCCTCGTGCTGGGGTTGCATCCTTTGAAGAATACTTCAATCTGGATACACCATGGAATGCCATGGCGTGGACATTTGAGTAGAAGATCTTTGAATCTGATCCAAGCTTCATGCAGTGATTCATTTTCGGCTTGCTTGAACTTGATGATGTCAACACGAAAGTCAGAGTTCCTATCTGGAGGGAAGTATTTTACTAGGAACTTTTCAACAAGGTCTGTCCAATTGACAATTGATCCAGAGGGGAAAGAGTTCAGCCACGTCTTGGCCTTGTCTCTTAATGAATATGGAAAAAGGTAAAGTCTCAAGGCCTCTTGAGACACTCCTGGGATGACAAAGGTGTCACTTACTCCCAGGAAGTTTCTCAAGTGGTTGTGGGGGTCTTCATTTTCCACTCCAAAGAATTGTCCAACTGTGGACAGCATTTGAAACATGAGAGGTTTTAACTCGAATGAGTGAGCTGTAATTTTGGGACGTATGATGCTCGGATTAAGCTCCTCAGGTATTGGTACAAGGTATGATAGAATAGCACTATCTTTATCATTCGCAATTTCAATAGGGTTGCGAATGATAGGTGCTTGATTTGGTGCTTCTTCTGCTCTTTCCATTTCAGCTTGTTGTGGTTCAAATTGTACTGACTCTGCGTGGTCAACAATGTGCTGAAGTACAGGTTGCTTTTGCTGTTTAAAAAGGCGTTTCTTAACTTTATTTCTGGTCCTTAGAGTTCTTTCAGGCTCAGTATCAAATTCTAGATTGTGATTTGGAAACTCATTCATAAACCAGCTTTGTTGGTACCTGTAAATGCAAAAGATTAGCTCCAATAAATTAAGCTCTTCTAAAATAACACAAATCGTGTTTACTAAACAAAATCCCCGGCAGCGGCGCCAAAAACTTGTTGCGCGCTTAGTGTGTATGTAAAATGTTAATGCGAAGAGCGCTAAGATCATGCAAGCATACATGGTCTGCAGCAAGTGATAAGTATAATTTAATTCGTTTTTGTTGGGTTTTATGTCCTAAAACTCGTGGTTTGTAAACTGAATGTATATTCTATTTTGCAATAAAGTTGTTATTGAGATTTATTCAGTAAAGTTGTTATTGAATAAAATGAATTGTTTTTACTTTTAACCTAACTCCAATAAACAAAGAACCCATGGCTATAGGTTGTATACTTAAACTTCATGTATGACGTGATTGTGGATCAAGTTCAAGTAATAGCCAGAACGGTCTATAGTATAGGGATAAGGCTGGGTACCTTATCCTGGGGACACTATTGGACGCGGCCCACTTTGTATAGTAAAAACGATGTGATCCGAAATCGTTCATGTGGAGATATGTGAGTGGGGGCGTCCTATGCAATGAGTTTGCATAAGACTGAACCGCGAAACAAGTCGCTCTTTCTTTATAACTCCGTTTACTGTAAAGACCGACTTTTTCATATGATGACCTAGGTAACTCGATCTGAATCCTGAGCACGCTATGAACTCCTGTTTATTCGGGTTTATCCTTTGACTTGTATGGGTGAGAGTGGCCCGAGATCGCCGACTCAATAAGCCTACCATCTTGGGGATAAGACCGGGTAGGTAGCTGGGAACATAGTCCTGCGAGATGGAATTCACTCCTACCCGCCTTTAGGGATTAGTAGAGAGGTTGTTCCCTTAAGTGCTGACTCCGGGTCTTGAACTAGGGATCCCACCCTCTCATTGGCCCGAGAGGGACTTGGTATAGTGATGAGATCACATACCAATCGGTTTGGTGGTTGGACCACAAACCAATAGTTCATTAGAGGATCAGTGGGACTTAAGGAACAAAATGTAATTACGGGGGTAAAACGGTTATTTTGACCCAGCTGTAATTACGAATGACCTGTGAAGGATCGACTTACTGATGATGGTTATATCAAGAGGACAGAAATATATCTACGGTGAGGAGAGTGCAACCCTTGGACTTTAGTGGAGTCTCCGGGGGTTAACGAATGTTGGTTAGCTTGGTTAAAGAGTTTGACCGGTTAATCTCGTATCGTTGGAGCTCATGATCTGTAGGTCCTTTAGGTTCTCCTGGCTAGCTCGGATTAAGCCGTGTAACAATATGAGAGAAAAAGAATTTGAATTTATTGAAATTCGGTTTTGGAAGAATGATGGACATATTTAAATATGATTTAAATATGGGATCGGTGTAAAACATGAATAGGGATTCATGTGTGATGATTCGGTTTAAGAAACCGGGATTAGTCTTATTATTTAATTAATATTTGATATTGAATTAAATAATAATATTAATTAATTAAAAAGTTTAATTAATTATAATTTATTTTGTTTATTAAAATTAATTATGAATTAATTTTAAATGACAAAATGTTACAAGTGGGATTATCCAAGTCAAAGTGGAATTATCCATGTTGAGTGTATTTATCCAAGTTGAGTGGGTTTATCCAAGTTGTGAAGTTGATTGTGAATCACCAACAACATGCATATAAACTCATCAATTTTGGAACACTTGGTTGAAGACTAATCCATCCAATTTGAGGTGTCATGCTAAGCAAAGACTTTGTTGCATGTGAATTGCCTATAAATTGGATGAAGTTCAAATGGTTTGGAGTTGATGAATTTTCAAAAAGTTTGAATGTTTGATGAGCATGAAGAGTTCATGTTACTTGAGAAATTAGAAAGCTAAGTGTTAGACTTCTTCTCACAAAATCCTCATCACTTTCATCTTCCCATCTTCTTCTTCCAAATTTTTTCTTTCATAAAGGAGTCCCACCACTCCGTTGCTCGGCCCGAGGATAGCGGGACTACCGGAGGTGGTTCTCGAGGAGTTCGAGGGAATCTTCGAACGGTTCGTGAGGAGATTCGAGCATTGAAAGAGAGTCTTTAGAACTACAAGAGGTATGTGTTCTAATTCCTTTTATTTCAAAGCTTTGTGCATGTTTCTTATTTAGCTAAATTGATGAAATTAGAGTGCCAATGATCCGTCTCGCTTCCGCTGCGCTACATGCGCTCCATCAATTGGTATCAGAGCGTTTTTTGGTCACTCAATTTGCATCAATTTAAGCTCGGTGGGTATTTGTTTTAGAAATTAAATTTCTGGGCGTCTAAAGTGTTTCCCGGTTTTGGCATATTTTTTTGAGCTTTTATTTGTACTTTGTTTTGTAAATGCCCGAGTGTGTATGGGCTTTAATGTGTGAAGAAGAGTCTGTAAAAAATTCGGAGTCATTAGAGTCCATATAGGCTTTCAATTCGAAGACAGAAGCTCGGGTGTCGGAAAAAACAGCATGCTGTTTTTTTGCTGTTTTTTTTCTGCAAAATTCCAGCACAACACCGGTTCAGCGCAAGGTGGAAGAAACGGTCCGGTTCGGTCCTCGGGCGGTCCGGTTCACTGAAAGTCAGACCAGTTCCTTGTTCTTCACCCTCTGGAGGTCCGGTTCAGCGTTCGTTGGGTCCAGTTCGGGTCGGTATTGGTCCAGTTACGGGCTGTTGAAGTCGGGACAGCTGTTATGGACCGGTTCAGTTTTTTTTGAAGTTTTGAAGTTGCTGTTTTTTTTTGGTCGGTTCAAGCAAATTCAAGCTGGTTCGTGGCGGTTCGAAGGGTTCGGAAGCGTCTCAACTTAGTTGATGAATTATTATTGTAATAATTTAGTTGCTTGCTTGTCCGTGATGCCAAAACCGGTCCACTTTAGTGTGTTTAATTAATTATGCATTGTGAATGTATGTTTTAATTAAAGTATCTTGTATGTGCATAAAGTATGCCATATAGATTTCAAATCCCACCATAGGAAGCATGTTGCATGCATTGAAAGTATAATATAAGTGTTATGTTGTATAGTATGCATGCTTAATTCATGAGAATTAATATAAGTGTTATATTAATTTATGAATTGGATGTTGCTTGTTTAAAAGTAAAATTAATATAAGTGTTATATTAATTGTGAAATTAAACATACAACATAGTTGCCTTAGTTGAATATAATTGTTATATTCTTGCTTGGGAAGCATGTTATAAATTGAATGTAATGGTTATATTCTAGCTTAGGAAGCATGTTATAGAATGTCTTTGTTTTATAAAGCGTTGTAAAATGAGATAGACATTTAAAATCTATAACAAAGATAAATGCATGCTCACTAAGGGTTAAAGAATTCCAATGCGATTAGGAATTTAGTATCGATTCGTTTTAATAGTTAAAATAGGTCGATATCTTGTAAAGCTAAGGTTACGAGAGAACTCAGCCGGTTTGATCCTGCACTAAGGTTGGAGGTATTTAAGATGACGGTTTACGGAACACCTCCTACCTGGGGATCGATCCGGTACTTGAGTTAAGTTAACCCGGCTTTATGAGCATGCACGTGAGAGGTGTAAGGTTATAAAACGTTTATCACCTAGACATCTTAGGTAAAAGTATGTTCTACCTAGACTTAGGTTTTATTGTCTTAGCCGGATAATGCCTAAGTAAAACTATACCCAAACCATTCTAAAATACTTAGTAGTGGTGTTGAGAAGGTATATATGATATATCAATCTCCTCCTACGTTCTCCGCAAAGTTCACACCGTGAGATTTATGCTCGGCCTCGTGATGTCAATAGGGCATCCCCATTCGGATGGTGTTTGCATAAATCAAGAGCAAGGTGAATGGAGAAAGTATTTATAGTAAGTGGGAGAAGGAAGTATGTCAATACATCCTGCGGTCTCCTCCATTAGGTTGAACCGTGAGATTCCCATGTTCCGCCTGCTGGTTGCCCATAGTAGCACCGTCCATTCGGAGGGCCGTTTCATGGGAGTCGGAACAACTCAATCTCCAGAAATGGATAGGGTCTCTTAGGTCCATTCCCAACTCTGACATTTCCATTCGGTTGCACTGTTGGGGCCGACCTCTGAGTTCTGAAAATGGCGGGTCACACTTACAAGGATTACTAAGTTGTTAGTAGATTCTTGACCGAAGTAGCGATAACTAAGGTGCTATAGGAATATGAGTTATTCTGGTATTAGCATTTAGTCAAGAATGTCTTGGTTCAGTGAAGGAGTGATTGACTGCCCCTCGGTAGCGGTTGCTCTGACTCACTGAAGTATCGTTGCAAATTAATAATGATTTTTTGGGTACATTATTACTTTTGCTAAAATTCTTGATTGGTTGTTAAAAATAGGTTAAGTTCAATTCACTAATAGAATTCATTCTTTTCAGCATGTCTAGCTCGTTTATCCAATTACTAGCTTCTGATAAACTAAACGGCGATAACTACACGACCTGGAAATCGAACTTGAATACGATTCTTGTTATCGATGATCTTAGGTTTGTCTTAACAGAGGAATGTCCTCCCCCTCCTAGCTCATCTGCAACTCGAACTGTTCGAGATGCATTTGACAGGTGGACTAGGGCTAATGATAAAGCCCGAGTCTACATCTTGGCCAGCACATCCGATGTGTTAGCTAAGAAGCATGAGGTAATGGTCTCCGCTAAGGAGATCATGGATTCATTACAGATGATGTTTGGACAACCGTCCTCATCGGTCTATCATGATACCCTCATGGCGAGCAAAGCTGAGAAGAAACAACTAAGTAAATATGATTTACTCGTTGTTGAAACATGTTTAGTGGAACATGATAGTTCTGCCTGGATACTGGATTCAGGAGCCACTAACCATGTTTGTTCTTCTTTCCAAGAAACTAGTTCCTGGCAGCTGCTTGCTGAAGGTGAGATAACTCTCAGGGTTGGAACAGGAGAGGTTGTCTCAGCCAAGGCAGTGGGAGCTGTCAAGTTGTTATATAGAGATAGTTTCATTTTACTTGAAAATGTACTGTTGGTTCCTAGCTTTAAAAGGAACCTTGTATCTATCTCTTGTTTACTTGAACATTTGTATAAAGTATCTTTTGATTTTAATGAAGCGTTCATTAGCAAAAGAGGTGTACATATATGTTCTGCGAAACTTGAAAACAACTTGTATGTGTTAAGACCAACAGAGGCAAAAGCTATTTTGAACACCGAGATGTTTAAAACAGCTCAAACTCAAACTAAAAGGCAGAAACTTTCTCCAAGTACCTATCTTTGGCACTTGAGACTAGGCCACATTAATCTCAATAGGATTGGGAGATTGGTTAAGAGTGGTCTCCTAAATCAGTTAGAGGACAACTCTTTACCACCATGTGAGTCTTGTCTTGAGGGCAAGATGACCAAACGATCTTTTTCTGAAAAAGGTCATAGGTCCAAAGAAACTCTAGAGCTTGTACATTCAGATCTTTGTGGTCCGATGAATGTTAAAGCACGGGGAGGGTATGAATATTTCATCAGCTTCATTGATGATTATTCTAGGTACGGCTATCTTTACCTAATGCATCATAAGTCCGAAGCTCTTGAAAAGTTCAAGGAGTATAAGGCAGAGGTTGAGAACACATTAGGTAAAACGATTAAAATACTCCGATCAGATCGAGGTGGAGAGTATATGGATTTAAGATTCCAGGACTATATGATAGAACATGGAATAGTATCCCAACTCTCAGCGCCCGGAACACCGCAGCAGAACGGTGTGTCCGAAAGGAGAAATAGAACCCTGTTAGACATGGTTCGATCTATGATGAGTTATGCTCAACTGCCTAGTTCGTTTTGGGGATATGCAGTAGAGGCTGCTGTATATATTTTGAACATGGTTCCCTCTAAGAGTGTTTCAGAAACACCTTATGAGTTATGGAGAGGGCGTAAAGGTAGTTTACGTCACTTCAGAATTTGGGGGTGTCCGGCACATGTGTTGGTGCCCAATCCAAAGAAGTTGGAACATCGTTCAAAATTATGCCTATTCGTAGGCTACCCCAAGGAAACGAAAGGTGGTCTATTTTACGATCCTCAACAAGATAAGGTGCTTGTATCGACAAACACCACGTTCTTAGAGGAAGACCACATGAGAGATCATCAACCTTCGAGCAAAACTGTTTTGACCGAACTTTCCAGGAAAGCTACAGATGGGTCAACAAGAGTTGTTGATCAGGCTGGTCCTTCTCAAGAGTTGAGAATACCTCGACGTAGTGGGAGGGATGTGAGACAACCCGACCGCTACATGGGTTTAACGGAAACCCAGGTCGTCATACCTGATGACGGCGTTGAGGATCCATTGACCTTTAAACAGGCAATGAATGACATAGACAAGGACCAGTGGCTTAAAGCCATGGACCTCGAAATGGAGTCGATGTACTTCAATTCGGTCTGGGATCTTGTAGAGCAACCTGATGGTGAAAGACCTATCGGTTGCAAGTGGATCTACAAGAGGAAACGAGACCAAGCCGGTAAGGTGCAAACCTTTAAGGCTCGACTTGTGGCAAAGGGTTATTCCCAGAGGGAAGGGGTGGACTATGAAGAAACCTTCTCCCCTGTTGCCATGTTAAAGTCGATTAGAATACTCTTGTCCATTGCCACGTTTTATGATTATGAAATTTGGCAAATGGATGTCAAGACAGCCTTTCTGAATGGCAATCTTGAAGAGAGTATCTATATGGCTCAACCAGAGGGGTTCATAATTCAGGGTCAAGAGCAAAAGGTTTGCAAGCTTAATCGATCCATTTATGGGTTGAAGCAAGCGTCTAGATCCTGGAATATAAGGTTTGATACTGCGATCAAAGCCTATGGCTTTGAACAGAATGTTGACGAACCTTGTGTCTACAAGAAAATAGTCAATTCTGTTGTAGCTTTCTTAGTCTTGTATGTAGATGATATCCTACTCATTGGGAATGATGTAGGGTTCCTGACTGACGTTAAGCAATGGCTAGCGACCCAATTCCAAATGAAAGATTTGGGAGAGGCTCAGTTTGTTCTAGGGATTCAAATCGTAAGGAATCGTAAGAACAAAACGCTAGCGCTGTCTCAAGCATCTTATATCGACAAGGTGTTGATACGATATTCGATGCAGAATTCCAAGAAGGGTTCTTTACCTTTTAGGCATGGAATTCAATTGTCAAAGGAAGAGTGTCCTAAGACACCTCAAGAAGTTGAGGATATGAGACGAATTCCCTATGCATCAGCAGTCGGTAGTCTGATGTACGCCATGTTATGTACACGACCCGACATTTGCTATGCAGTGGGAATTGTCAGTAGGTATCAGTCCAATCCAGGATATGATCATTGGACTGCCGTTAAACACATCCTCAAGTATCTTCGGAGAACGAGAGACTATGTGCTCGTGTATGGCGCGAAGGATTTGATCCTTACAGGATACACTGACTCTGATTTTCAAACCGATAAGGATTCGAGGAAATCCACATCGGGATCAGTGTTCACTCTTAACGGAGGGGCAATAGTATGGAGGAGTATAAAGCAAGGTTGTATTGCTGACTCCACCATGGAAGCTGAGTATGTCGCGGCTTGCGAAGCTGCGAAAGAGGCTGTATGGCTTAGAAAATTCTTGACGGATTTGGAAGTTGTTCCAAATATGAATTTGCCTATCACACTTTATTGTGATAATACTGGTGCTGTGGCAAATTCGAGAGAACCAAGAAGCCATAAGCGTGGAAAGCACATTGAGCGGAAATATCATCTCATCAGGGAGATAGTGCATCGAGGAGACGTGATCGTCATGCAGATCGCCTCAGAGCACAATATTGCTGATCCGTTTACAAAGTCCCTCACGGCTAAAGTGTTCGAGGGGCACCTAGTGAGTCTAGGACTACGAGTTGTACAGTAGGATAGTGGGAGAAAAACCAGGGAAATATTTGATATGCCAGTTTTTCTCATCCAGCATGTAATACTCCACTGACGTTTTAGTCCAAGTGGGAGTTTGTTGGGTTTTATGTCCTAAAACTCGTGGTTTGTAAACTGAATGTATATTCTATTTTGCAATAAAGTTGTTATTGAGATTTATTCAGTAAAGTTGTTATTGAATAAAATGAATTGTTTTTACTTTTAACCTAACTCCAATAAACAAAGAACCCATGGCTATAGGTTGTATACTTAAACTTCATGTATGACGTGATTGTGGATCAAGTTCAAGTAATAGCCAGAACGGTCTATAGTATAGGGATAAGGCTGGGTACCTTATCCTGGGGACACTATTGGACGCGGCCCACTTTGTATAGTAAAAACGATGTGATCCGAAATCGTTCATGTGGAGATATGTGAGTGGGGGCGTCCTATGCAATGAGTTTGCATAAGACTGAACCGCGAAACAAGTCGCTCTTTCTTTATAACTCCGTTTACTGTAAAGACCGACTTTTTCATATGATGACCTAGGTAACTCGATCTGAATCCTGAGCACGCTATGAACTCCTGTTTATTCGGGTTTATCCTTTGACTTGTATGGGTGAGAGTGGCCCGAGATCGCCGACTCAATAAGCCTACCATCTTGGGGATAAGACCGGGTAGGTAGCTGGGAACATAGTCCTGCGAGATGGAATTCACTCCTACCCGCCTTTAGGGATTAGTAGAGAGGTTGTTCCCTTAAGTGCTGACTCCGGGTCTTGAACTAGGGATCCCACCCTCTCATTGGCCCGAGAGGGACTTGGTATAGTGATGAGATCACATACCAATCGGTTTGGTGGTTGGACCACAAACCAATAGTTCATTAGAGGATCAGTGGGACTTAAGGAACAAAATGTAATTACGGGGGTAAAACGGTTATTTTGACCCAGCTGTAATTACGAATGACCTGTGAAGGATCGACTTACTGATGATGGTTATATCAAGAGGACAGAAATATATCTACGGTGAGGAGAGTGCAACCCTTGGACTTTAGTGGAGTCTCCGGGGGTTAACGAATGTTGGTTAGCTTGGTTAAAGAGTTTGACCGGTTAATCTCGTATCGTTGGAGCTCATGATCTGTAGGTCCTTTAGGTTCTCCTGGCTAGCTCGGATTAAGCCGTGTAACAATATGAGAGAAAAAGAATTTGAATTTATTGAAATTCGGTTTTGGAAGAATGATGGACATATTTAAATATGATTTAAATATGGGATCGGTGTAAAACATGAATAGGGATTCATGTGTGATGATTCGGTTTAAGAAACCGGGATTAGTCTTATTATTTAATTAATATTTGATATTGAATTAAATAATAATATTAATTAATTAAAAAGTTTAATTAATTATAATTTATTTTGTTTATTAAAATTAATTATGAATTAATTTTAAATGACAAAATGTTACAAGTGGGATTATCCAAGTCAAAGTGGAATTATCCATGTTGAGTGTATTTATCCAAGTTGAGTGGGTTTATCCAAGTTGTGAAGTTGATTGTGAATCACCAACAACATGCATATAAACTCATCAATTTTGGAACACTTGGTTGAAGACTAATCCATCCAATTTGAGGTGTCATGCTAAGCAAAGACTTTGTTGCATGTGAATTGCCTATAAATTGGATGAAGTTCAAATGGTTTGGAGTTGATGAATTTTCAAAAAGTTTGAATGTTTGATGAGCATGAAGAGTTCATGTTACTTGAGAAATTAGAAAGCTAAGTGTTAGACTTCTTCTCACAAAATCCTCATCACTTTCATCTTCCCATCTTCTTCTTCCAAATTTTTTCTTTCATAAAGGAGTCCCACCACTCCGTTGCTCGGCCCGAGGATAGCGGGACTACCGGAGGTGGTTCTCGAGGAGTTCGAGGGAATCTTCGAAGGGTTCGTGAGGAGATTCGAGCATTGAAAGAGAGTCTTTAGAACTACAAGAGGTATGTGTTCTAATTCCTTTTATTTCAAAGCTTTGTGCATGTTTCTTATTTAGCTAAATTGATGAAATTAGAGTGCCAATGATCCGTCTCGCTTCCGCTGCGCTACATGCGCTCCATCAGTTTTCCCACAGAGATTAAGTTTAGTGACTAACGATTTGGTGTGTTAGATTAGATAAGGTAACTTAAATTGGATAGATTCTGGGTTGAGGTACAGGAATATAAAAGATGCAAGAAGAATGTAAACATAAATGCAAAGCTAGCAAAGAGGTAAAGTCATAATGTGGAAAAGTAGAATTGCGGTTCTTGCAATAATCTAGCAATAAATTAGCAACGATTTTAATGTAAAGTAAGGCAGCAAGGTCGACTTAAGAATCCTCTATAGGCATTTAACTATGATCATTCAACAGTAGATTAACATCTCATGCATCGTCTTAGCTAGTTCTCATGCATCTTCCGATTACATGCATTAGTTTCTTAGATTACTTCTGTCCAAATAAAGCTAACAACCTAATCATAAACACATGCTAATAAACGTGCTAGGAGAACGCCTATTCCTAGGTCATTTTCTATTTACCATAAAAGGCTAACATGAATGAACGACTCAGAATTCTTACTCCTTCCAGAGGTTAGGAATTCTTTAGACAAAATGGATGGCCGGTCGAAATTGTCCATGGGATGAAGATCACATACATTCAATGCATTCATGCTACTTTACATGCTGAATTCACATACTTTTATCCTATAGATTCATCTTTAGCAAACCTCTATTGAATTAGTTACTCATGGTGTTCGAAGAACTAAAGGAAATGAGTTGATTACACATGAAACAGAGAACTTACAAACCTAATTGATTGAAATATAATTAAATGAAGAACTCAACAAAACAACAAATTGATTAAGAGATGACAGAATGAAGAACTCAATAAAACCAATTGATTACTCTTTTAAGAAAACAATTCATATAATAATCCGTAAACAAACATATGTCAATCCGAAATCAACAATGAAAGGGAAAAGCAGTAAATGATTCAGAACAACATTTAAAGGAAAGCAGAAATTAAATTCGAAAGCGGTAAAGGAGAGCAGTAAAGGAAAGTAGTAAAGTAAAGCTGTAAATAGCGTGAGGATTTTCCAAGTCGTGAATCGCCTCGGATGAAGGGGAAGATTAGCTGATCTTGGGGATAAATTCAATCAGAAGAGAAGATGGATCTTCTCTTCTTCCTCTCGAATTATCACGCCAAGGGCTTGTTTCTTCGATCCAACAAACGGGGGAAGAGGTTTCGTCTTCGGGATTCTGCACGATCGGGATCTCCTCACTTCTCAGATTGTGTGGAATGAATTGAAGTGGATTCAATTTTGATTGCTTTGATCCTTCATTTAACTCTCTTTATATAGCCTCCAGGTGGTTGCAAAAGGTTGCTCAATAATTGTGGATCACCATTCAATTTTGTGAGGTAGTCAAGCTTGACATGTGGCAGCAGCAGGGAGAGTTGACTACTGGAAAAACTCAGTCAACAAAGACTGTTGACTGGGAAAAAAATGCAGCAGCAAAGATTGAATTTTTCAGCAATGTACCTGCAATGTACATTTTAGCTTGTTTTTCATCATTTTTCATTCTTTTTCGTTCATTTTCCAAATAAGTCATATTTTAGCATCATTTCTCAAATTCTCGCATTTAAGCACACATTAAGCTAACTCTTAACAAAAACACTCAAGAATGTACAAAGTTTTAAGGTAAATATAGCCCTAAATAATGTACTTTTGGCGAGGTAACACACCCCCGAGCTTGAACTGTACATGCTTTTTGAGAAAGGATAAACTGAGTTTTGGTAAAGTCGAGCCTGATTATGAGAAAGGATAAACTGAGTTTTGGTAAAGTCGAGCAATCGACTCTAAAAAATTTGCGCTACTCGGAGGCACCCGAGCTTGAACTGTACATGCTTTTTGTTTACTTACCGTCTTTAGGATTAGTTTAGATTTCTACTCTGATGTTGTGAATTTTCAGGTGAAACAATGGCTCATCCTTGCGGTTTATTGGCTAAGGTCAAAGCGCACTCTCCAACCCTCTAAGTCACAATTCAGGGAAGGTTTTCTTTCCTTTTGTTTTGACTGTGCATATTTGGTCCAATGAGGACATTGTCAATTTCTAAGTTGGGGGTGTTGGTGGGTTGTGCCTTATAAAGGATTGTCGAGCTTTGTTGTGGAATCCTGATTAACCTGTTGAGTTATGGTGAATGCATGTTAGTCCGATTATGAAATTCTGTGATGTACTGCTAAGGTCTTCGTGTGTGTGTTTGTTGTGAAAATTGAGCATTACTGCATATGTTAAGGCCGTTTTGAAAAAAATTTTCAAGTTATTTCCCTGTCTAAGCTTCGCATGTTAGCGCTCTATCTTGGATCTGTGGGTTTAGGGTAGCTCTGTTTGTTTTGAAATTCGTTGTCACCGCGAAAGGCAACCTTAGGATGGGCTAAGATTCGCTCTTGTTCGTAATCCGTGCGCTTAAAATTTTAACATGATTTTTAGACTTAAAGAAAAATGAATGCAAGTTTATAAAAAGAAAAAAAATCTCATGAGGCGTTCCTCCTTCTTGAGTTTCCTTAGTAGCCAGGGGCGGTCGTGTAACCCACGGTCACCACTGCATGAAAAGGAAGCACAAAGAAGTGAACGCTAGTCCTTAAAAATGTGAATTTTGCCCGTAGTCAGATGCATTGTGCAATGAAATTGCAGGCAAGCTGAAACGAAAGTAAAATTGACATGTTAGGCGCTCATGGAGATCAAAGAAAAAGAGAGGAAAGATGCCTTGCGATATATTACTTGCATAGACGATGAACTGCCCTTAGACTGTTTCGTTAAGCCATAAGTAGGGGGAAAACGAAGTTTTAGGATAGATAGATCTGTTCTAAGCCTGTTGAAATCTAAGATCGAGGAGCTAAGTCCGAAGCATAAATAGGGAAACATCTTTAAATTTTTTCAAATTTTTCTTAATCAATGCATGCATGCAGCTGTTTCTTTCAAATGCAAATGCCCTGTCGTTTCCAGTACTGAGAATCGAGTCCCTAGCATGCATTCTCGTTGTATTTTATTAATCAGAATTCCACCTTGCTCGAGGACTAACAAGAATTAAGTTGGGGGTGTTTGATAGCTCCATTTTGGAGCTATAATTGTGTCCTTATTTCACAGTTATTAGTTGCTTAATCTTGCTTTTATGTGATTATTGCAGGTGTTCTCGATGATTCGCTCTCGAGAGCGTTTCGGCGCTTTTCAGAGCTTAATATCGCGTTTTAAAGGCCTAAGAGCACTTCCGGGGAAGATCCATGCAAAGGCATGAAGGATGAGTACTTTGGAGGAATTGAAGGCAAAAATCCAAGCATCAACCCGAGAGCTAGCGTCGAGTGACAGCGTCGCGACGCTAGCTCGACGCTGCCCAGCGTCGAGACGCTGCTCTAGCGTCTCGACGCTCCGAAGTCTGAAGCGCTGAATTGAAGAAAAAACCCGAGAGCAAGCGTCGAGCGACAGCGTCTCGACGCTCGCTCGACGCCGCACAAGCGTCTCGACGCTGTGCGAGCGTCTCGACGCCACCCCGACTGCGCGCGCGCGTTATTTAGGGCGCAGCGTCGAGACGCTGCCCTAGCTCCATTTTGTGTTCATCTCGACGCTACGACGGACTACTTTTGAGTTCATTGGCTAGTTGCCCTATTTGGTTCTCTAGGCTCCTAAGGGTAGCTTGCTGACTTTGTTGAGTGGCATCATTCTTTGCAATATACTCCTTAAGTAGATTCTCTACAGATGACCCTATTGGATGGTTATATGGTTTTTGATACATGGATTGGTTATTTTGGGGAGTGAAACCAGGTGTTCCACTCGGCCTTGGTTGGTTTGGAGCTTGGTTAGTATTCTGTTGCCCACCCCAAGAAAGATTTGGGTGGTTCCTCCAACCAGGATTGTAAGTGTTAGAGTAGGGATTGTTCCTAGGCTGCTGTTGGCTTCCAACATAGCAGACTGAGGCTGGATTCCCAGGGCAGTATTCATACAGGTGCCCTTCCCCACAGAATCCACAGATCAGTGTCTCACCTTGACTTGTTTGTGCCCCCATTGAGATGGTTGCTGCGGTGTTGACACTGGATTGGAGATTGGTTTGAGCCATTTGTTTGACTAGGTTGGTCAGGGCGTTTATTTGGTTGCTCATTGCACTCAGAGCATCCTTGTCTTGAGCTCTCCTAGGCTCAACTGGATCATCTGACCACCTACAGTGAGATGCTGAGATCTTCTCCAGGATCTCATAGGCTTCATTATAGCTTTTAGAAAGCATGGAACCACCAGCTGACGAATTCAACACTTGCCTAGTGCTGGGGTTGCATCCTTTGAAGAAGACTTCTATTTGGATACACCATGGAATGCCATGGTGTGGACATTTAAGCAGAAGGTCCTTGAACCTTGTCCAAGCTTCGTGAAGAGACTCATTTTCAGCTTGTTTGAATTTAATAATGTCATCACGAAAGTTTGAATTCCTATCAGGTGGAAAGTATTTGACTAGGAATTTCTCAGCCAGATCTGTCCAATTGACAACTGATCCGGAAGTTAATGAGTTCAACCATGTTTTGGCTTTATCTCTTAATGAGTAAGGGAAGAGGTAAAGCCTCATGGCTTCTTGGGAAACTCTAGGGATAAGGAAGGTATCACTAACTCCTAGGAAGTTTCTTAGATGGTTGTGCGGGTCCTCATTTTCCACTCCAAAGAATTGTCCCACAGTGGACAACATTTGGAACATTACTGGCTTTAACTCGAATGAGTTGGCAGTAATTTCAGGGCGTATGATGCTTGGATTTAGCTCCCGAGGCATGGGAACTAAGTAGGAGAGAATGACACTATCTTTGTCATTCGCTATTTCGATGGGGTTGCGAATGGTAGGTGCTGGATTTGGGTTTGTTCTATCCATTTCTATTTGATGGGATTGTGATGACTCAGTAGAGTCAGCAACGTTTGGAGGTATAAGGGGTTGGTTGAAGAGACGTTTCTTAGCTCTGTTTCTGGCTCTAAGTAATCTCTCAGGCTCAGGATTGAACTCTAGATCGCTACTTGAATACTCATTCATAAACTAACCCAATGGTACCTGCAAAAGAAATGAAAATAGATCAGCTCCAATAGAAATTAAGATTTGTGTTTCTAACTTAACAAACTTCGTTTTCACTAAACTAAATCCCCGGCAGCGGCGCCAAAAACTTGTTGCGTGCTCAATGTTTAAAAGAAATATGCAATGGTAGAGCACTCAGAACATGCAAGCATACATGATCTTGTAGCAAGTAATAAGTATTTTTTCATTCGATTTCCCACAGAGATTTATTCTTAGTTACTAGCGAAGTGTTTTGTTAAGTGAGATTGGGTGGATTAGATGAGGTAGATTTGGTTTTAATGTGCCTAATTACTAAG
Organism: Herpetospermum pedunculosum; assembly: GCA_028017165.1. NCBI lineage: Eukaryota > Viridiplantae > Streptophyta > Magnoliopsida > Cucurbitales > Cucurbitaceae > Herpetospermum > Herpetospermum pedunculosum. The sequence continues at coordinate 39,812,392 of CM051522.1, forward strand.
GGAAGTGTAAAGGATAGAAGCAATAACAAGTGCAAGTAAACAATAAACTTGAATGTAAAGAGAACAATTAAACGAAGAGAAGAAAAATGACTAAGGCAAATCTTTAACTAAGGGAATTGCGGAAACAGCAATTATACCGCAATGTTCCTAACAACGAAATATGGGTAAAGTGTGGAAACAAGGGCTACTAACGACTCCTCTATAGGCTTTTTCACACGATTCTCAAGCAGTAGATCAACTCACCATGCATCAAACAAACTCATTCTCATGTATCTTCCGATTTCATGCATTAGATCCTTTAGTTTACTCATGTCCAAGTAAGGTCTTAAGCATGTTTTTATAACAGCAAGTATTGGTTTGTACTAGGAAACCGCCTATTCCTAGGTCGTTTTCTGGCTACCTTGAGAGGCTAGCATGAAGGTATGACACTCTGAACTCTTACTTTTTCCAGAGGTTAGGAGTTCTTTGGACAAAATGGATGGCCAATCGAAATTGCCCGTGGGATGAAGCTTACATACATTCAATGCATTCGATAGCTATCCTACATGCTTTAGTCACGTGTTTCTACCTATAGATTTGTCATTAGCATGCCCTTATGTGATTTAGTTACTCATGGATGCAGATAGATTGGGGAGAATAGATGGAGACAACATACTAAGTAGAAGTTTAAAGACAAAAACAGAAGCTAAAAGCAGTGAACATACGAGATGAAGAACGTGCGAAGTAATGAAATTATGCTTGGATTAATTAGCGTTTGAACTAAACAAGTGATAGCTTTGAATAGCCAAAGTAAAACAGAAGACAACGAAATGGAATAGAGTAACTAATGAAAAGGGAAATGACAACAAACAGCAACGAAAACAGAAAGCTAAGACAGAAAAACAGTAAATCCGAGCGTGATCGCCTCGTCGCAGACGCCTCGGCTGAAGGGGGAAGAAGGTGATAACTCCATTATGGAGCTATTAAATACGTCCTAATTATAGCTAAAGGCCGCTCGCAATTGATTAAATGTATCTCTTTTGTAGGAGAAAAGCGGCAAAGAGCTCGTGCGTCCATTGGGCATGTTCGAGAGCTTAAAGCAGAGTTTTAGCGCCCCGGGAATGCATCGGGAAGAGGGGAATTTGTTCCGTGAAGAAACGGGCCAAAACAGCCTTGGAGAGGCATTGCATCAGCCCCAAACCCGAGAGCCAGCGTCGAGCTATAGCGTCGAGACGCTGGAAAAACCCGAGAGCAAGCGTCGAGTGATAGCGTCGAGACGCTAGCTCGACGCTGCCATGGCGTCGAGACCCTGCTTGGCGTCGAGACGCTTCGGAGGAGGCGCGCGCTGGAAATTCATCGGGGCAGCGTCGCGACGCTGGCCTAGCGTCGCGACGCCATCGCGCGCGCGCGCGGATTACTTAGGGCACAGCGTCGAGACGCTGGCCTAGCGTCTCGACGCTACGACGATTACAGCAGCTAAAAGACGATTTTCTGCATAATTTTTGGAGAGCTTTTTCTTCTTCTTCTCTTGGCGGATTCCGGCGATTCCACCCTTCTTCTTCCCCATTTTCTCTCTATATTCCGTGGAGCTCCGCCATTGTTGGCATGCGAGTGAGCTCCATTTTCCATTGTAATAGGTAGATGAACTCTTCCATGGTCGTTGGTGGAGCGGGATTGACGCACCGCGCCATGAGCGGCTAAGGTAAGGGTGACGGTTTGGGATTTGTTTAGGGGAATTTTGTTAGACTCTTATTGCTTTGATAATCTGAGTATGATTTGCATATTGGTTCTGTTTACATTGCATTTATTTACCTTGCTTAATCCAACGCGCATGCTAAAATACGTTGATTGACACTCGGGTAGTTTCGCATGTTGTGTATGTTAAAGAGTAGCGATGTCGTGCCTCTCACTACTCGACTAAGTAACACAGGTAAATAGAACTAAATCGAAGTATCGGGTCGGGTAGGATAATTGTTGGTTGCATACAGCGTTTGCGGGCAACCTACTAGCAATTAGAATTCACGCCCGAATGTTCGTCGCGGTTAGCTAGTAACTGTCTAAATTCATCTTAGGACTGATCATCTTAACGTGAGATTAGATAACGTGTAATTAGGACTGTGTGGCCTAATTAAAATCCATGAAGTCGGCTACTTTGGGGCTTCTCTGGTAGTCGTCCGCGTGCTTAGTAAACTGAATTCCATGTTATTAGAATTAAATGATAAGTTGTATTTGTCTAACAATTGACCCCGAGACTCCCCAAACCGTGCACACGTTCTCTTCTTATTATTTTCCTTCTTCCGTTAGCTTTCTCATTATTTCCTATTTGCATGATAAAACCCCCCGTTACCAATTAATCAATCAAATCCCAATTTCACTAGTAAATTCAACTCTCCTATTCCTTGGATCGACCCTGTTACCACTAGCTGCAAAGCCTTGGCAATAGGCATTATAAATCGTATTTTGGCAAGCCTCGACAGCTTGAGATTAGGCGGATATTCAAAAATTCCGTCCACCAAAATTGGCGCCGTTGCCGGGGAGTAGGCAATTGGTTGAATTTATGATTGGAGTCTGAATTTGATTTATTGATGGTTGACTGAAAAAATTTTCTGTTTGTATGTTGTATGTTTAGATTTTTGTTTGTGTATGACCCGTTCCTCTGAGGGTAGTTTGCAGTATATTCCTGAGATTGACAGAGAGGAGCGGCGGTTACGTAAAGAAGCCCGGGAGGGGCAAGGACAGTTTGAAAGAGAAGAAGGCAATCCCTTCTTATTTGACGAGATGGCGCAAGGTGAAGCGCCACGGACGCTTAAGCAACTGGCAGCGCCAGACCTGAACCTGCAGCCCTTGTGCATTAACTACCCCGTGGTAGCAGGTAACTTCGAGTTGAAATCTGGTTTAATTCACCAGTTACCTTCTTTCCATGGAAACGCAGGTGAGGACGCGAACAAGCATTTGATGGAGTTCCATTGCGTCTGCGCGGGGATGAAGCCCGCAGGGGTCACGGAAGAGCAGCTGAACATGAGGGCATTCCCCTTTACGCTCAAGGATAAGGCCAAGGATTGGCTGTACTATTTGCCTTCCGGATCCATCACCACGTGGCAGGATATGAAGCGGGTATTTTTGGAGAAATACTTTCCCGCATCCTTAGCCACCACTCTGCGGAAGAGAATTTATGGGATCACCCAGGATGTAGGTGAGTCCCTGCATGAGTATTGGGAACGCTTTGGGCGCCTGTGCGCGAGTTTCCCACACCACCAGATCGCCGATCAGCTGCTCATACAGTACTTTTATGAGGGGATGACGCCCCACGACAGGCAGATGATCGATGCAGCGAGTGGAGGGGCACTGATTGACAAGACCCCAGTTGAGGCCAAGCAGCTCATTGCAAATATGGCTACAAACTCGCAGCAGTTTGGGATCAGGGGGCAAGGACAAGTGCACAGCGTGGCTCAGAGCCATGAGATGTCTGAAATGAGGGCCCAGGTGGCCGAGATAGGTAGTATGTTGAAGAAAATTGTTGGAGGACACCGCGAAGAGGCGGAGGTCAATGCAATCGGGGGGTATGCTTCCAACCCAAGGAAGTATGATCCATATGCTAACACTTATAACCCCGGTTGGCGTGACCATCCTAATTTCAGCTATGGGAACAGGCAAGGACAAACTCGCTTCCAAGGCCAGTCCCAGGATAGGCCTAACTCTTCCACCCAGGCTCAAGCTTCGAGCTCCTCCAGCTCACTTGAAGAGATGGTCAGGACCATCGTGACTAGCACCAGCCAGTTCCAGAAAGAGGCTCGCGAGGAGCTAAATTCTCATAAGGCAGAGCTGCAAAATTTGAACAAGCAGCTGACACAAATGGCGGTGTCTATCAGTAAGATTGAGAGCAAGAGCTCGGGGAAGCTTCCTTCCCAAACTACAGTAAACTCATGTGAAAACGTGAGTGCCATTCAGCTGCGCAGTGGGAAGTCACTTTCCACCAGAGCTGCGAAGGAAGCCACGGACAGCCTGAACAAGTCCGCCCCGACTGCTCCTGAGACTCAGAATGAGAAAAGAAATGAGAAGGTCAGTGTACCTGAGGATGTTGCCAGAGCACCATTCCCGAGTAGGCTTGCGAAGCCTACTTTGGAATCTGAGGATGCGGAGGTCCTTCGAACCTTGCAAAAGGTGGTGGTCAACATCCCACTTCTTGAGGCCGTAAGCCAAGTGCCAAAATATGCCAAGTTTCTCAAGAAGTGGTGCACGAGTAAGAGAATGTCGAGAAAAAGCGACGAGACGAAGAAAGAAACCGTCTCCGCAATCTTCCAAGGTAATCTTCCACCGAAGTGCATCGATCCTGGTATGTTTTCTATCCCATGCACTATCGGTACTAAATTCATTGAAAATGCCATGTTAGATCTCGGTGCCTCGATTAATGTCATGTCTTATGATGTTTTTAAAGACCTTGAACTGTGTACTTTAATCGAGTCTAATATAGTTATCCAACTAGCCGATCGATCTTGTGTGCATCCTTTAGGGAAGATTGAGGATGTTTTAGTCAAAGTAAAAGACTTACTGTTTCCATGCGATTTTTATGTGCTGAGCATGAATGAGAATTCTTCGCATGTTTCCTCTTCTATTTTACTAGGCCGCCCATTTATGAAGACCGCTAAGGTCAAGATAGATGTTGATAGGGGTGCTTTGTCTGTAGAATTTGATGGAACGGTGAACGAGTTTATTATAAATGCATCGAAATCGTTTGTGAATGACGAGAATTTGTCTGTTGTTGAGCATGTCGAGAATGGGAGTCTACCCTCGCGCTTGAGGGATGGTTCCCATGTCTCGGTAAAAATTTCTGATTTAAATGTGTGTGATAATGACACTGGATTTTGCACTAACATGTCTGATATTCACGTGCCCGAGGCACGAAGAGTGCAAAATATTTTTCAGGAGGATGGCAGAAAAGGTGTGGCCAAGGACAAGTCTGGATCGTCCCCCGCACCTACAGACTATGGATGAGTCTGTCGAGAGAATACAGTCGAGCAACCGACTTTAAAAATTCTGCGCTTCTCGGAGGCACCCGAGTGTTGAACTGTTTTTATGCTTTAGTTTAGTTTTATTGCTTTTTAGTATTAATTAGCTTGCTGTTTTTTTTTTAGGGAATCGAGGAAGAGAAGACAATTTTGGGCTCTGATGCGTTCGTGCGCCGCTTCCTCACCCTCGCCAGCTTCACCAAGAGTCAGGGAAGTGTATTTCTGCTTCCCTTTTACTTTATTGTATCTGACTGATTGGCATTGAGGACAATGCCAAATTTTGAAGTTGGGGGTGGAGTAGTCCGATGGATGTGCATGTGTAGTTTGTTGAGAAGTGTTATAAAGATATTGAAGTGCTTGGGACTCTGTTTACTGTTTTCTGACTGTGATAGCCTAGGAAATGCATGTTGGAAATCTGAGCATGTTCATAATCGAGTTTTTGCATGAGTTTTGTGTTTATTAGGTTCATGTCAAAAATTTTAAAATTTTTTCTGTTGCTCCCTTGCACTCATCGCGCACTTAGCAACTTCTCCCTAGATTCCGTAAGCTTGGCCTGTCGCATGTTTAGCTAATTCTCGTTGTCACCCCGAAAGGCACCCTTAGGTAGCTTGTTGCATGAGAGTTAGTAGCTAATTAATTGAGGAAGCTTGTGCTTAGCCTAATGAAAAAAAAATAGAAAAGCATGTTTTATAGAAAAATTTCTCTCGAGGCGCTCCTCCTTCTTTTTAAGCGCTTAAAAGAAGTGAGCGTTAGTCCTTAAAAACGTGAAGTTTTATGCATGAATTTGACGTGTTAGGCATCTCGAGTAGGAAGGAAAAAGAAATGAAAGGTTGGTTCAAAGAACCCAAAATAAAAGAGTACAAAGTACTTTTGAAAAGAAAGGAAAAGAATGAGAAAATAATTAGGTCTCTTAATTTGCTTCTCTCTCTCGTGTAAGTCAAGTGTAGCTGTTCTTAAGCGCTAGAAGTAGGGGGAAAATGGGATGTGCGTTGCATGTTGGTTTTCCAGGTTTACGTGAGTTTAGGAGTGGTTGTCTAGCACACACGCACGTTAGGGGGCAAGAGTTAATTTTTGATATGTCCTAGTTAATACACGAACAAATGCTTCCATGATTATGCTCGTGTTCAAATTTTAATATGCATGGAGGTTTGAGTTAGAATATATGTAAACGCGTCCTTAGAGTCAATGTCTTTGTAGTGCTTGCTCGAGGACTAGCAATGTTTAAGTTGGGGGTGTTTGATAACTCCATTTTGGAGCTATTAAATACGTCCTAATTATAGCTAAAGGCCGCTCGCAATTGATTAAATGTATCTCTTTTGTAGGAGAAAAGCGGCAAAGAGCTCGTGCGTCCATTGGGCATGTTCGAGAGCTTAAAGCAGAGTTTTAGCGCCCCGGGAATGCATCGGGAAGAGGGGAATTTGTTCCGTGAAGAAACGGGCCAAAACAGCCTTGGAGAGGCATTGCATCAGCCCCAAACCCGAGAGCCAGCGTCGAGCTATAGCGTCGAGACGCTGGCTCGACGCTGGAAAAACCCGAGAGCAAGCGTCGAGTGATAGCGTCGAGACGCTAGCTCGACGCTGCCATGGCGTCGAGACCCTGCTTGGCGTCGAGACGCTTCGGAGGAGGCGCGCGCTGGAAATTCATCGGGGCAGCGTCGCGACGCTGGCCTAGCGTCGCGACGCCATCGCGCGCGCGCGCGGATTACTTAGGGCACAGCGTCGAGACGCTGGCCTAGCGTCTCGACGCTACGACGATTACAGCAGCTAAAAGACGATTTTCTGCATAATTTTTGGAGAGCTTTTTCTTCTTCTTCTCTTGGCGGATTCCGGCGATTCCACCCTTCTTCTTCCCCATTTTCTCTCTATATTCCGTGGAGCTCCGCCATTGTTGGCATGCGAGTGAGCTCCATTTTCCATTGTAATAGGTAGATGAACTCTTCCATGGTCGTTGGTGGAGCGGGATTGACGCACCGCGCCATGAGCGGCTAAGGTAAGGGTGACGGTTTGGGATTTGTTTAGGGGAATTTTGTTAGACTCTTATTGCTTTGATAATCTGAGTATGATTTGCATATTGGTTCTGTTTACATTGCATTTATTTACCTTGCTTAATCCAACGCGCATGCTAAAATACGTTGATTGACACTCGGGTAGTTTCGCATGTTGTGTATGTTAAAGAGTAGCGATGCCGTGCCTCTCACTGCTCGACTAAGTAACACAGGTAAATAGAACTAAATCGAAGTATCGGGTCGGGTAGGATAATTGTTGGTTGCATACAGCGTTTGCGGGCAACCTACTAGCAATTAGAATTCACGCCCGAATGTTCGTCGCGGTTAGCTAGTAACTGTCTAAATTCATCTTAGGACTGATCATCTTAACGTGAGATTAGATAACGTGTAATTAGGACTGTGTGGCCTAATTAAAATCCATGAAGTCGGCTACTTTGGGGCTTCTCTGGTAGTCGTCCGCGTGCTTAGTAAACTGAATTCCATGTTATTAGAATTAAATGATAAGTTGTATTTGTCTAACAATTGACCCCGAGACTCCCCAAACCGTGCACACGTTCTCTTCTTATTATTTTCCTTCTTCCGTTAGCTTTCTCATTATTTCCTATTTGCATGATAAAACCCCCCGTTACCAATTAATCAATCAAATCCCAATTTCACTAGTAAATTCAACTCTCCTATTCCTTGGATCGACCCTGTTACCACTGGCTGCAAAGCCTTGGCAATAGGCATTATAAATCGTATTTTGGCAAGCCTCGACAGCTTGAGATTAGGCGGATATTCAAAAATTCCGTCCACCAGAAGGCAAGCTTTGCTTGGATGAATCCAATCAGAAGAGAAGACAAAACTTCTCTTCTTCCTCTCAGATTATCGACTCCAATAGCTGAGACCTTCAATCCAACAACCGGATGAGAAAAACAGGAGAAAAGACTGCGCTGAGAAGAGAGTTCTACACCTTTCGAGTGTGTTTCAACCTTCCATCTTGACCTCCTTTTATAGTGTTCTGCAGGTACGCTTGGGCCAAGGAGAACCATCCATTCTCAACGTTGTACTATTACGTGGCTGCAGGAGAAATTATGAATCCCTGAAAGGTCGGAACAAAACAGAAAATAGTTAGACAACTTACGGATTTCACTTAAAACATTGCGGTTTTAGCAATGTTTCCGCAATGCTTTCGCAATGCACAATTTTCATTCCTTTAACTTCGTTTTTGGTTCTTTTTCTTTCCTTTTGTATATAAGTTCTAATTTAGCTTCATTCTTCTAATTCTCATATATAAGTACGAGTTTAAGCCAAATCCTACCAAAAATACCTAAGAGTGTACGTCTTTCTAAGGTAAATAAGTCCTAAAATAATCACTTTTGGAGACGTAACAACACACTACCAATCAGCCCCAAAGGAACGAAACACGAAATCAAACTGATGAGCCTTAACCTTAGTTTCTACCAGACAGTAGAAACCAATGTTCTCAGACTGCAAAAAGGAGCGAACACATCGTCCTTTTGCCGGGTTAGTGAGACCGCGCACATTCCACGAGCACCAACTAGACATAGGAAACAAAGGGAGATATAGTGGCATCATGACACCATCTAGGGTCCACACTGTCACTGAGCACCTTTTCCACTAAGGAAACCACCCTAGGGGAGGCCAAAACATTCCCCGAGGTATCAGCAAGAGAGTCAAAAGAGTTGGTTACATGCACCCCCTTAGGGGGCTCAGGAGAACGGGAGACCCTAGAGGCGGGGCCAAGAGGAGAACTCGGGAGACTAGCCAAGGCGATGGGATGCACAGACGTATCTGCCTTAGCCAAGGATTTGGCAACCTTCTTCCTGTTCCGATTACGCCTACGAGATTTCCCTTCCATAGGGAGAAACCCATCAACCCCCTCAAACAAGGAGGCCTGCTGCCCCTCCCCACTAGCAACCACTCCCTGATCCGAGCCCACGACCTCACTCTGGGTGGGCACCTTGACCTCAACCTCATCAGACCTCTGGAGAGGGAGGATGGGATCAATACTGCCCACAGTCGGTTTCGGACAACCTGTGTCCGAATGACCAAAAACACGGCAAGTCAGGCACCGCTTGGGCTTCCACTCATATTCAATTGGGATAGTATGATCCACACCATAGACAGTGACCCCAACCTTACTGGGAAGAGAGGCATCAATCCCGACCTCCACACAAACCCGAGCATACGAGGAGCACGTTTTGTCCTTTGTAGGCTTGTCCAACCGCAAAGGAACACCAACCGTGCTCGCAATATTACTCAACCCAGGAGTGGTCCACAATTCCATAGGGACATGAAAAACTTGACCCACACAGGTATTTTATCGAAAGCAAAGGTCTAGGGCACTATCCCAGGGACCCACTGCCGCAGAAGGATAGGTTTCCCCCCAATGTGCCAAGGGCCATTCTCCAGGACCCAGTCCCCAGCGGAGTCCTTTTTGAACCTGAAGATGATCAAACCATTATCAAACAAGTTAATGGTTGGAACTTCCACATGTCCCCAAATCCTCCTGACAAGCCGATCAAGAACAAAAAAAGGGAGTTTGCCATCAATAAACTGACCCACTAAAGAACCTCTCCAAACTGCAATGCCCTCCTCAATTACCTCATCCGAGGGAATGGCAAACATAATCCCATCCTTCTGAATTGGAGGGTTATAAACTAGGGGTTCATCAGTTGGGGAGGTCCACTGAGGCCCAAAAAGATTGCCCCAACTTGCCTTTTGCCCATGACCATGGGACCCTAGGGGCCCAAAGGGCCCAATAGGATTCGGCCCAAAACCACCCAAAGAACCCATCGACGCATCATCCCCCTCACTAGCTCCCAAATCCGAACGAGGATGGCCTAACAGAGGAAACTTTCCTGGATTCCCCGAACCAATCCTAGGCCCAAGCGAGCTGCACCCCATCCCAAACTCACTAGCTTCATCCTTTCCCTCAAGGGGCAAAACCTCATCCCGAGTGAGTGATAGCTCCACTTTGGAGCTATAATTATGTCCCTAGTTCACGTTTATTATTGGCTTAATCTTGCTTATATGTGATTATTGCAAGTGTTCTCGGTGATTCGCTCTCGAGAGCGTTTCGGCGTTTTTCAGAGCCTAATATCGCATTTTAAAGGCCTAAGAACACTTCCGGGGAAGATCCATGCAAAGGAATGAGGGTTGAGCGCTTTGGGGAAATTGAAGGCAGAAATCCAAGAAAAACCCAAGAGCTAGCGTCGAGCGACAGGGTCGCGACGCTCCGAAGTCTGAAGCGCTGAATTGAAGAAAAGCTCGAGAGCAAGCGTCGAGCGATAGCGTCTCGACGCTCGCTCGACGCCGACAGCGTCTCGACGCTGTGCGAGCGTCTCGATGCCACCCCGACTGCGCGCGCGCGGATTATTTAGGGCGCAGCGTCGAGACGCTGCCCTAGCGTCTCGACGCTACGACGGACTACTTAATGTTTTTGTCCGATTTTAGCCGCCATTATCATCTTCTACCTCGAGCTCCGCGCCTGATTTGACGTCCAGCAGCTGTTTTCCACCATGGGAGGGGCTAGGAAGCTCGATTTGAAGCCGTCCCACACCACACAAGTCATGAGTGAGTAGATTTACCGTTTTTGGCTCGGGATTGTAAGGATAAATGTAGTATGAACTCTTGGTGAGGTTGTAGGATTGAAATTCTGAATTGGTTGGATATTTTATTGAATTGAATTCTATTTCTTAGCTTAATTTATGAGCACGTTTGAATGATTTAGGACTAGGCACCCTTGATTTTGAGCATGTTCATTTGTTAAAGGATTTGATGCCGTGCCTCTCGTTTCCGCCAAGTAACAACGAATTATGGCACCGTGAGCGTATTGGCGTCCTTACGCTCTTGGTGTTCGTTCTTCCCGAATTAGAATTCCAAATCGACATACTAATTTCGCGTACAAATTAGATAGTTTTCAAAGTTAGCTTTTATCTACCGTTCGGTCTTGGGAGAGCGTTGGCCGCCAATGTCCGAACGGTATGCTTGATTAGCATGATTATTTATGTCTAATTAAATCCATGGAGCATGTCTGGGTTATTTATTAATTTTAGACGAGTTGTGCATTCGTTAAATTATTTAACCATAATACTCGTCAACCTATGATCCAAGAGGCACGCTAAATTTATCCTCGATAGTCCCGAGTCGGAAACTCCGTTAGTTAACTTCTTACCCTTTGCATTGTTCCTCCTTAGTTACTTAAAAATCAACAAATCCCCCATTTTTCATTGGTTTTATTAGTTTGCAAATTTAATTAAGATTAAGTCAAGCTACCTTAATTCCCTGTGGATCGACCCCGGTGCCGCTACTCTACAAATAGTTTAGTGAATTCGGGCACTTATAAATTCATTTTGGCGGGTCTCGACAACCCGTTGATTGGCGATAGTTCAATAATATCGTTACCAGTGAGCATAACACGCCGAGTCACCAAGTGGCCCAACTGCCCACGCCCTATTGAGCTAAAGGAGGACGGCCCAATTGGCAAAACTCCTTGCCCTAAGCCATGAACATTTGTGCCCCTCCCAATTGGGCCAAGCCCATTTTGGTCAAGCCCACATTTGCCAATCAATTCAAGCCTATTTGGGCCAAGCCCCTTTGTGCCAAGCCCATTTGGGCCCAGCCCATTTGGGTGGGCAATTGGGATGTCACAACTTGGCTGGCCCAATAAAGCACCACATTGCAGCCCTTCAAGATGGCGAGTGACTCCAGACTTACCAAAACGGGGATCCATGGCTGTCATAACTTTAGGCAGCAACGAATTACCCAAGGAGAGAGAACCATCCACAGTTAAATGACTTTCCAAAAATGCCGCTGCTGAATCTTTCCCCAATCGACAAACTGAAGGAACTTCAAAAAAATTTCCAGCCCGCTCATTACCAACAGCAGCACTCATCACGGGGGAGGAAGGGAAAATGGCGACAGGCTTATCACTCCCACCGTTGGACTTAATGAAATTTCCATTAATAGAATCCTTCTCATTTAAGTCATCCACACGAAGCACGGGGGAGGAACAACAGCTCAAATCACCACTCCCTTCCTTCCCGCCCACGCGTTTAATAGACTTTTGGTAGAGGTACTTTTGGGGTACTCCAAATTCAAGCTGTCGAGGCTTGCCAAAATACAATTTATAAACCCGATGTACACCGAGCTATTTGAAGCTTAGTGGTAACGGGGTCGATCCACAGGGAAATAAGAAATTTAATCTAACTAAGTCTAATTTGCTAGAAATAAACAGTATGCACAATTGAAAAGAATAGTAATTTGGTTTTGGGGGAAGGGAGCTCCTAATATGCTAACGGAAAATTAAATGACAACGTGCAAAAATGAAACGGTCGTGCTTAACTTCGAGAAATGGAATTGCTCGTTATGGATGTTCGGATCATCGATACAATTTACGCGTTAGCCATGTTCATGCACACAATCCATTTAGTTATTTCTAACTCAAATGACCCAATGATTTAATTAGACTCGTGCAATTCTAATTAAACTTGGCCAATAATCTATCTAAGGTAGCGACCCCTAAATCGATTACGTGCCAGTGACGGGAACATTGCGACGGCCTAATCCTAAGACTAAATTGGTTTCTCTCTTGCCTTAAGCCTAACATGAAAACGATAATTAATTCAGATTACCAACTGTCACTTTGGGCCGAACTAATTAGCCATGCTTAGACCCGTGCTACCTAGCGGTATAGGCAATTATACGTCCCAACCTTTAGCCCTCTATCATGCATAGGAATTAGAGCGTCAATCTAATTTAGCTACACATGCTAGATATGGATGAAGAACAAGCAAGAGATGCATAACATACTAATTGTCTCAACATTTACAAAAGGGAAAAATCTCCCCAAACATCCAAAATTTACAAATCCATACTCAAAATTAAGCACTAACCTTGGTTTAGCCTTCCATGGAGGATGAATTAATCCAATCCCCCATGGAAGAGCTTGGAATCATGCACAAAGAAGGAGAAGAAGTACAAAAATGGCGGAAAATGGAGGTAGACACGAGAGGAGAAGATGGAGGAAGAAGAAGGGTGAAAAAGTTGGCTGCAAATCTGCAATTTCACGCTTTTAAAGCTCGGAGCGTCTCGACGCTAGGCCAGCGTCTCGACGCTGTGCCCTAAGTTGGCTGCTGCGCGCGCGGGGTAGCGTCGAGACGCGCGCGCGGCGTCGAGCGAGCGTCGAGACGCTTGCGCTCGACGCTTGCTCTCGGATGGAAATTCAGCTGCGCGCTTCAGACTTCGGGGCGTCGAGACGCTAGGCCAGCGTCGAGACGTTGTCGGCGTTGAGTGAGCGTTGAGACGCGCGCTCGACGCTGATGCTCGTCTATCTTCGGGAATCGTCGAGGCAGGGTCGAGCTAGCGTCGAGCTAGCGTCTAGACGCTTGGGTGCACGCGGATTTTCAATGACGGGCGCGCGGGCGAGGCGGAACGGGCGAGGGCCCGCGGGGACATGGGCGAGGCGAGGCGGCGCGCGCGGGCGCTCGCGCGTCTGGCCGTCTGGGCGCGGGCGTGCGGTGCGGCGGGGCGCGCGGGCGCGCTCGCGTGCTGCGTTCGTTGGGCGCCAGGGCGCTGGGCGCCGGCGCCTGGGCGCTGCCCTCTCGGCTCTTAGCCCACTTTTGGGTCGTTTTGACTCCCGAGCTCCGTTTGGCCTATCGTTTTGAACCGAACACTTCCCGAAACCTTTTAAATGACCTTTTTAGCCCCAAAAATCATCAATGGACTTCCCGAGCTCTTCACCATGAAATCACCTACAAGGAAGCATTTTAATCAATATATGTCATGGTTTTAGCTAGAATTAGGGACATTAAGATAGCTCTATTTTGGAGCTATCAAAATACCCCCGACCTAAATCTTGCTAGTCCTCGAGCAAGGTCTACTCTAAATAATCTCCAAAGAATTAAATGCATGCTTGGACTCTAATCTCAATGCTTGTGAAACAAGGTACTTGTAATAAATTCAAAACCATCAAAAGCATGCAAACGTTGAAATCATTTCAAAATTTAAACTCATATTCCCTTACGCGTGTGTGTGTTTAGCACCTCTCAACCTAGCTCATGCAAGCCCGGAACAACCTTATACAGTCTTATAACTCGTTTTCCCCCTACTTATGGCGATAAGAACAGTCTAATGGCTTTCAGCGTTAGAAAAAGCAACAAAACATAAGGCCTAATTTTTATTCTTTTGTTTGAGTACTTTGTACCCATTTTTCTTTTTGAACCACTTTTTTTATTTTTCTCCAAGAGAGCCTAACACGTCAAACCAAATTTTAGCTTCACGTTTTTAAGGACCATTGCTCACTTCCATTAGTTCCCCTTTCATGTAGTGACAACCGTGGGTTACACGATCGCCCCTGGTTACACAGGCAACACAAGAAGGAGGAGCAACTCTAGAGTTTTTATTTTTCATGCTAACACTTTTTTTTTAGGCAATAGCTTCGCTATACACAAATGAGTCATTACTAATTCTACACATCAAGCCTCCCTAATGGTACCTTTCGGGGTGACAACAAGGTTTCAGACAAAATAAGATCAGTCTAGACCTACAGAACTGAGGATAAGAGTGCTATGTGCTCAGTGAAAGTAGGGAAATAACAGAAAAAATTTTAAAATAGGCTCAAAATGTGCATACATCGTCAAATTTTCGAACCATGCAAATACGGAGTGTTCACAAGCAAATCACAGACCGTCCTCATCGGACACATGCATTCAGATTCTAATCTAACAGCCAGAATACACATATGCTCGACAACTACTAAGAAGTCTCATCTCTATCTATCAACAAACTCCACCCCCCACCTTAAGATATGCATTGTCCCCAATGCATTCAACTATAAAAACAATAAAATTCTAAGGGAACAGAAAACCTCCCCTGAATTTTATGGAGCCGACGGGTGGAGATGTGCTCCAACGTCCTCCAATGTACTCTCGAATTGTCGGCCATTCCACCTTTTCTCCTAGGAAAACAAGAAAACAAACAACAACTCAAAAGCAAAAATAAACAAAAGCAAAGCGATAAACAACAGAATTACAGTTCAAACTCGGGTGCCTCCGAGAAGCGCAAATTTTTAAAGTCGATTGCTCGACTGTATTCTCTTGTCAACTCAACCATAGTCGAACTTGGAAGATGCCCCATCCATCTTCCTAATCACCTCTTTCCTGCGAAAATCCATGAACAAGTCTTTCTCTCGTGCCTTCTGTGCACATACAACATCAATTTTAATTTTTGAAGGTTTTGTAAAGGGTTGATCCCATAAAATTGATGCAAAAACATGAGAGAAATTTTTATGCATTCCATAAGTGGTGGGCTAGATTTTGAATATCCGCCTAATCTCAAGCTATCGAGGCTTGCCAAAATACGATTTAGAATGCCTATTGCCAAGGCTTTGCAGCCAGTGGTAACAGGGTCGATCCAAGGAATAGGAATGATTAAAAGTATAATCAAAATTGGGATTTAATTGATTAATTGGTAACGAGGGGTTTAAATCATGCAAGAGAAATAATGAAGAAAGTAACGAAGGAAGAATAATATGTAGAGAGCGTGTGAACGGTTTGGGGAGTCTCGGGGTCAATTGTTAGACAACATTCAGCTTATCATTTAATTCTAACGACATGGAAAACAGTTTATTTAGCACGCGGACGACTACCAGAGAAGCCCCAAAGTAGCCGACTCCATGGATTTTAATTAGACCACACAGTTCTAATTACACGTTATCTAAGCTCACATTAAGATGATCGGTCCTAAGATGAATTTAGACAGTCACTAGCTAACCGCGACGAACATTCGAGCGTGAATTCTAAATGCTAGTAGATTGCCCGCAAACGCTGTATGCAACCAACATTTATCCTACCCGACCCGATACTTCGATTTAGTTCTATTTACCTGTGTTACTTAGTCGAGCAGTGAGAGGCACGGCATCGCTACTCTTTAACATACACAACATGCGAAGCTACCCGAGTGTCAATCAACGTAATTTAGCATGAGCGTGGGATTAAGCAAGGTAAACAGATGCCAATAATCAGATTCCAATATGCAAAATTATACTCAGATTATCAAAGCCATAAATGTCTAACAAAATTCCCCTAAACAAATCCCAAACCGTCACCCTTACCTTAGCCGCTCATGGCGCGGATCGTCATTCCCGCTCCACCAACGACCATGGAAGAGTTCATCTACCTATTACAATGGAGAGTGGAGCTCTCAAGCATGCCAACAATGGCGGAGCTCCACGGAATATAGAGAGAAAACGGAGAAGAAGAAGCTAAAAATCGCCGGAATCCGTTGAGAGATGAAGAAGATGAAGATTTTCAAAAAAGTGCAGAAAAATCGTCTTTTAGCTACTGCCTTCGTCGTAGCGTCGAGACGCTAGGCCAGCGTCTCGACGCTGTGCCCTAAGTAATCCGCGCGCGCGCGATGGCGTCGCGACGCAAGGCCAGCGTCGCGACGCTGCCCCGATGAATTTCCTGCGCGCGCCTCCTCCGAAGCGTCTCGACGCCAAGCAGGGTCTCGACGCCAGGGCAGCGTCGAGCTAGCGTCTCGACGCTATCACTCGACGCTTGCTCTCGGGTTTTTTCAGCGTCGAGCCAGCGTCTCGACGCTATAGCTCGACGCTGGCTCTCGGGTTTGGGGCTGATGCTTTGCCTCTCCAAGGCTGTTTTGGCCCGTTTCTTCACGGAACAAGTTCCCCTCTTCCCGATGCATTCCCGGGGCGCTAAAACTCTGCTTTAAGCTCTCGAACATGCCCAACGGACGCACGAGCTCTTTGCCGCTTTTCTCCTACAAAAGGGATATATTTAATCAATTGAAAGCGGTCTTTAGCTATAATTAGGACGTATTTAATAGCTCCAAAATGGAGTTATCAAACACCCCCAACTTAAACATTTCTAGTCCTCGAGCAAGCACTACAAAGACATTGACTCTAAGGACGCGTTTACATATATTCTAACTCAAACCTCCATGCATATTAAAATTTGAACACGAGCATAATCATGGAAGCATTTGTTCATGCATTAACTAGGACATATCAAAAATTAACTCTTGCCCCCTAACGTGTGTGTGCTAGACAACCACTCCTAAACTCACGTAAACCCGGAAAACCAACATGCAACGCACATCCCGTTTTCCCCCTACTTCTAGTGTTTAAGAACAGCTACACTTGACTTACACGAGAGAGAGAAGTAAATTAAGAGACCTAATTATTTTCTCATTCTTTTTCTTTCTTTTCAAAAGTACTTTGTACTCTTTTATTTGGGTTCTTTGAACCAACTTTTTCTTTCTTTTTCTTTCCTTCTCGAGCTGCCTAACACGTCAAACTTTGGCCAAAGCTTCACGTTTTTAAGGACTGACGCTCACTTCTTTTAAGCGCTACAAAGAAGGAGGAGCGCCTCGAGAGGAATTTCTACCCAACATGCTTTTCTATTTTTTTTTTTAAATTAGGCTAAGCACATGCTTTCTCGATTAACCAACTACTAACTCTCATGCAACAAGTTACCTAAGGGTGCCTTTCGGGGTGACAACGAGAATTAGCTAAACATGCGATAAACCAAGCTTACGGAATCTAGGGAGAAGTTGCTAAGTGCGCGATAAGTGCAAGGGAGCAACAGAAAAAATTTTAAAATTTTTGACATGAACCTAAGAAACACAAACAAAACTCATGCAAAAACTCGATTATGAACATGCTCAGATTTCCAACATGCATTTCCTAGGCTATCACAGTCAGAAAACAGTAAACAGAGTCCCAAGCACTTCAATATCTTTATAACACTTCTCAACAAACTACACATGCCTATCCGTCGGACTACTCCACCCCCAACTTCAAAATTTGACATTGTCCTCAATGCCAACCAGTCAGATACATCAAAGTAAAAGGGAAGGAGAAATACACTTCCCTGACTTTTGGTGAAGCTGGCGAGGGCGAGGAAGCGGCGTACTAACCCATCAGAGCCCAAAATTGCCTTCACTTCTTTTATTCCTAAAAAAAAAAAAAAAACAGCAAGCTAATTAAAACAAAATTAATCTAAAAAGCAATAAAACTAAACTAAAGCATAAAAACAGTCCATCGCTCGGGTGCCTCCGAGAAGCGCAGAATTTTTAAAGTCGGTTGCTCGACTGTATTCTCTCGACAGACTCATCCATAGTCTGTAGGTGCGGGGGACGATCCATACTTGTCCTTGGCCACACCTTTTCCACCATCCACCTGAAAATTGTTTTGCACTCTTCGCGCCTTGGGCACGTGAATATAAGAAGTGTTAGCGCAAAAACTAGCAGTATCATCACACATATTTAAATCAGAAATTTTGACAGAGACATGGGAACCATCCCTCAAGCGCGAGGGTAGACTCCCATTCTCGTAATGCATAACCACAGACACATTTCCATCATTCACATACGACTTCGATGCATTAATAATAAATTCATTCACCATTCCATCGAATTCTACAGATAAGGCACCCCTATCAACATCTATCTTGACCTTAGCGGTCTTCATAAATGGGCGGCCTAACAAAATAGAAGAGGAAACATGCGAAGAATTTTCGTTCATATTCAGCACATAAAAATCGCATGGAAACAGTAAGTCCTTTACTTTGACTAAAACATCCTCAATCTTCCCTAAAGGATGCACACAAGATCGATCGGCTAGTTGGATAACTATATTGGACTCGATTAAAGTACACAATTCAAGTTCTTTAAAAACATCATAAGACATGACATTAATCGAGGCACCGAGATCTAACATGGCATTTTCAATGAATTTAGTTCCGATAGTGCATGGGATAGAAAACATACCAGGATCGATGCACTTCGGTGGAAGATTACCTTGGAAGATTGCGGAGACGGTTTCTTTCTTCGTCTCGTCACTTTTTCTCGACATTCTCTTACTCGTACACCACTTATTGAGAAACTTGGCATATTTTGGCACTTGGCTTACGGCCTCAAGAAGTGGGATATTGACCACCACCTTTTGGAAGGTTCGAAGGACCTCCGCATCCTCGGTCTCCAAAGTAGGATTCACAAGCCGACTCGGGAACGGTGCTATGGCAACATCCTCAGGTACCCTGACCTTCTCATCTTTTCTCACATTCTGAATTTCAGGAGCAGTCGGGGCGGACTTGTTCAGGCTGTCCGTGGCTTCCTTCGCAGCTCTGGTGGAAAGTGACTTCCCACTGCGCAGCTGAATGGCACTCACGTTTTCACATGAGTTTACTGTAGTTTGGGAAGGAAGCTTCCCCGAGCTCTTGCTCTCAATCTTACTAATAGACACCGCCATCTGTGTCAGCTGCTTGTTCAAATTCTGCAGCTCTGCCTTATGAGAATTGAGCTCTTCTCGAGCCTCTTTCTGAAACTGGCTGGTGCTAGTCACGATGGTCCTTACCATCTCTTCAAGCGAGCTGGAGGAGCTCGAGGATTGAGCCTGGGTGGAAGAATTAGGCCTATCCTGGGACTGGCCTTGGAACGGGTCATACACAAACAAAAATCTAAACATACAACATACAAACAGAAAAAAAATTTCAGTCAACCATCAATAAATCAAATTCAAACTCCAATCATAAATTCAAACAATTGCCTATTCCCCGGCAACGGCGCCAATTTTGGTGGGCTAGATTTTGAATATCCGCCTAATCTCAAGCTGTCGAGGCTTGCCAAAATACGATTTATAATGCCTATTGCCAAGGCTTTGCAGCCAGTGGTAACAGGGTCGATCCAAGGAATAGGAATGATCAAAAGTATAATCAAAATTGGGATTTAATTGATTAATTGGTAACGGGGGGTTTAAATCATGCAAGAGAAATAATGAAGAAAGTAACGAAGGAAGAATAATATGTAGAGAGCGTGTGAACGGTTTGGGGAGTCTCGGGGTCAATTGTTAGACAACATTCAGCTTATAATTTAATTCTAACGACATGGAAAACAGTTTATTTAGCACGCGGACGACTACCAGAGAAGCCCCAAAGTAGCCGACTCCATGGATTTTAATTAGACCACACAGTTCTAATTACACGTTATCTAAGCTCACATTAAGATGATCGGTCCTAAGATGAATTTAGACAGTCACTAGCTAACCGCGACGAACATTCGAGCGTGAATTCTAAATGCTAGTAGATTGCCCGCAAACGCTGTATGCAACCAACATTTATCCTACCCGACCCGATACTTCGATTTAGTTCTATTTACCTATGTTACTTAGTCGAGCAGTGAGAGGCACGGCATCGCTACTCTTTAACATACACAACATGCGAAGCTACCCGAGTGTCAATCAACGTAATTTAGCATGAGCGTGGGATTAAGCAAGGTAAACAGATGCCAATAATTAGATTCCAATATGCAAAATTATACTCAGATTATCAAAGCCATAAATGTCTAACAAAATTCCCCTAAACAAATCCCAAACCGTCACCCTTACCTTAGCCGCTCATGGCGCGGATCGTCATTCCCGCTCCACCAACGACCATGGAAGAGTTCATCTACCTATTACAATGGAGAGTGGAGCTCTCAAGCATGCCAACAATGGCGGAGCTCCACGGAATATAGAGAGAAAACGGAGAAGAAGAAGCTAAAAATCGCCGGAATGCGTTGAGAGATGAAGAAGATGAAGATTTTCAAAAAAGTGCAGAAAAATCGTCTTTTAGCTACTGCCTTCGTCGTAGCGTCGAAACGCTAGGCCAGCGTCTCGACGCTGTGCCCTAAGTAATCCGCGCGCGCGCGCGATGGCGTCGCGACGCAAGGCCAGCGTCGCGACGCTGCCCCGATGAATTTCCTGCGCGCGCCTCCTCCGAAGCGTCTCGACGCCAAGCAGGGTCTCGACGTCAGGGCAGCGTCGAGCTAGCGTCTCGACGCTATCACTCGACGCTTGCTCTCGGGTTTTTTTAGCGTCGAGCCAGCGTCTCGACGCTATAGCTCGACGCTGGCTCTCGGGTTTGGGGCTGATGCTTTGCCTCTCCAAGGCTGTTTTGGCTCGTTTCTTCACGGAACAAGTTCCCCTCTTCCCGATGCATTCCCGGGGCGCTAAAACTCTGCTTTAAGCTCTCGAACATGCCCAACGGACGCACGAGCTCTTTGCCGCTTTTCTCCTACAAAAGGGATATATTTAATCAATTGAAAGCGGTCTTTAGCTATAATTAGGACGTATTTAATAGCTCCAAAATGGAGTTATCAATAAGCAAAAGGATCAGCAGGAAAGAACGGGTCATTAACTTTGCCCAAAACATCTTCCACCTTTTCCAAGGGGTGCACATAAGAATTATCAACCATTTGCAACATAGAACCAGATTCATGCAAGTCATTCATTTTAAGCTCATAAAAAACAGCATGCGACTCAACATTAACCGGTGGTCCTAAATCTAGCATGGCTTGATTAGTCATTTCATTTTCAAAAGTGCAAGGTAAAGTGGAAGGGAGTAGATTAGGAGGGTTCTCAACACTTGTCAAAGCAGAAACAGATGAATCACAAAAATCAGTCAAGGATGGCTCATGCAACTCATAATCATCAAAAAGTTCAGTTAAAAAAAATGGGTCATCCCCATCCTCAACAGTCATGCATTCATTACGAGCTACAGATTCAAAAGTGTCTACTTGACAAAGAGAGAAGACATCATCAACATGCTCTTCTATATCGGGCAAATGCATCTCAACAACCTCTCCGCCATACTCAACAGATAAAATGCCCTTATCCACATTTATTTTTGTTTTAGCAGTTTTCATAAAGGGCCTTCCTAATAAGATCGAAGCATGCGAAGAGGAATAATTTTCATCCATTTTCAGAACATAGAAGTCAACAGGAAAAATTAATTCATTAACTTGCACTAACACATCTTCAACTATTCCTAGGGGTTGCACAGAAGTTCTATCAGCAAGTTGAATAATTGTTCCTGTTTTAGTCATTCCTTTCAGTTTCAGTTTCTGATAAATGGAATACGGCATAACACTAATGGAGGCTCCTAGATCAAGCATTGCTCTTCTAATATGCATACCTCCAATCTTACAAGGGAGAGAGAACATACCTGGATCGTCGCATTTAACCGGTAAGTTCTTTGTGATCACAGCAGAGACGTTCTCACTTACCATGACGCGTTCACTCTCCTTTGTCTTCCTCTGGTTGGTGCAAATTTTCCTGAGGAACTTGGCGTACCTCGGAATTTCCTTCAGGGCGTCCAACAGAGGGATGTTGATCTCTACTTTCTTGAATGTGTCCAGCAACTCGTTCTCGTAGTCCTCCTTGGGCGGTCTCGCTAACCTGCTAGGAAAAGGAGCCTTAGGCACATAAACTCTAGTGCATGTAGGATCGAAATTTACCCCATGCCACCGTGGTTCGGGATTTTCTGTCTGTGGCTCGACATGGCCATGATCGACTTCCACCGGTGGGGTACTCGTGGGAAGCTGCTTCCCACTTCTCAAAGTGACGGCACGAGCGCTCTCTGCGTTCTTATGCTCCATCACTGTCACCTTTTTAGGCATCTGAGACCGTTCCTTGCCCAGATCTTGCACTAACATTCCAAAACCGTCCATTCTTTCCCGAGTGTCCTCCTGAAATTTCCGGTTAGCTGAAACAAAATCTTGCAAAATATTTTCAATAGAATTACCTGAAAAATGATGTCTGAGATTGCACAGAAGCTTGAGAAACATTTTTCGCTAACCGGATCATTGCATTGCTTATTTCTAACACTCGAGCATTAAGCGCGTTTAACTCAACTGAGAAACGGTCTTGGTCACCCCCTTTACCTTCGTAATGGTGCGAATTTCCAGCCATATTTGAGATTAGCTGTCTTGCTTCTTCAGGTGTTTTATCCATGAGTGAACCTCCACTGGCGGCATCGATAAACTGCCATCACAAAAATACTGAATGAGGAGTTGATCGGTTATTTGATGGTTAAGACAACTCTCGCACAAACGATTAAACCTTTCCCAACAATCATAAAGGTTCTCTCCTTCTGCTTGCATGATACCGCATATTTGCTTCCTGAAGGAGGCAACCTTCAAAGGGGGGAAATACTTATCTAAAAACATTCTCTGCATTTTCTCCCAGGTGGTGATGGACCCAGTCGGTAGGTAATGCATCCAGTCTCTCGCCTTCTCCTTCAAGGTGAAAGGAAAGGCCCTGAGATGGAGTTGATCCGCGGTGATGCCGTCGGTCCTAAACGACGCACACATCATCCGAAATGCCTTGAGGTGTCTGACGGGATCCTCATCTGTATTACCACAAAAAGAAGGTAATAAGTTAATCAGACCAGCTTTAAGTTCAAAATTACCTGCAGCTACCGGATACAAGATACTCGATGTGTTCCGGCCTAGCTCAGATGATGCAAGCTCCCTCATGGTTCTTTGATGCTCAAGATTACCCACGACCTCCATCTTGGCGCTTCTTTTGAATTTTCAAAGAATGACTGCGCTCCAAAAACTCAAACAAAACGCGTAAAATAATACAAAAGAATTAAACTGTACAAAAAGAAATAAAGAAATTTTTTTAAAACTAACAAACCTAACTTAACTAAACTAAATTAATTAAGTCCCCGGCAACGGCGCCAATTTTGGTAACGATATTATTGAACTATCGCCAATCATCGGGTTGTCGAGACCCGCCAAAATGAATTTATATTTGCCTGAATTCACTAAACTATTAGTAGAGTAGCGGCAACGGGGTCGATCCACAGGGAATTAAGTTAATTAGACCTAATCTCAATTAAATTCGCAAACTATTAAAGTAAATGAATTAAGGGGGAATTTGTTGGTTTCTAAATTACTAAGAAGGAACTATGCAATGGAAAGTTTGGCTAACGGAGTTTTCGACTCGGGACGATGAGGAATAAATTTAGTGAACCTCTTGGATCATAGGTTGACGAGTGTAATGGCTAAATAATTTAACGAATGCACAGCTCGTCTAAAATTAATAAATAACTCAGACATGCTCCATGGAATTAATTAGACATAATTAATCATGCTAATCAAGCATATCGTTCGGACATTGGCGGCCAACGCTCTCCCAAGACCGAACGATAGCAACAAGCTAACTGTGACAACTATCTAATTTGGACGCGAAATTAGTATGTCGATTTGGAATTCTAATTCGGGAAGAACGAACACCAAGGGCGCAAGGACGCCAATATGCTCAAGGTGTCATAATTCCTTGTTACTCGGCGGATCAGAGAGGCACGACATCAAATCCTTTAACGAATGAACATGCTCAAAATCAAGGGTGCCTAGTCCTAAATCATTCAAACATGCTAATAGATTAAGCTAAGAAGTAGAACTCAATTCAATAAAATATCCAACCAATTCAGAATTTCAATTCTACAACCTCACCAAGAGTTCAATCTACATTTATCCTTTACAATCCCAAGCCAAAAACGGTAAATCTACTCACTCATGACTTGTGTGGTGTGGGACGGCTTCAAATCGAGCTTCCTAGCCCCTCCCATGGTGAAAACAGCTGCTGGAATGTCAAATCAGGCGCGGAGCTCGAGGTAGAAGATGATAATGGCGGCTAAAATCGGACAAAAACATTAAGTAGTCCGTCGTAGCGTCGAGACGCTAGGGCAGCGTCTCGACGCTGCGCCCTAAATAATCCGCGCGCGCAGTCGGGGTGGCGTCGAGACGCTCGCACAGCGTCGAGACGCTTGTGCGGCGTCGAGCGAGCGTCGAGACGCTGTCGCTCGACGCTTGCTCTCGGGTTTTTATGCAAATCAGCGCTTCAGACTTCGGGGCGTCGAGACGCTCTGGCAGCGTCTCGACGCTGGGCAGTGTCTCGACGCTGGGCAGTGTCTCGACGCTGGGCAGCGTCGAGCTAGCGTCGCGACGCTGTCGCTCGACGCTAGCTCTCGAGTTTTTGCATGGATTTCTGCCTTCAATTTCCCCAAAGTGCTCAACCTTCATGCCTTTGCATGGATCTTCCCCGGAAGTGTTCTTAGGCCTTTAAAAATGCGATATTAGGCTCCGAAAAACGCCGAAACGCTCTCGAGAGCGAACCATCAAGAACACCTGCAATAATCACATAAAAGCAAGATTAAGCCAATAATAAACGTGGATTAGGGACATAATTATAGCTCCAAAATGGAGCTATCAAACACCCCCAACATAATTCTTGCTAGTCCTCGAGCAAGGTGGAATTCTGATTAATCAAATAAAACGAGAATACATGCTAGGGACTAGATTCTCAGCACTGGAAAAGACAGGGCATTTGCGTTTGAAAGAAATAACTGCATGCATACATGAGTGGTAGCGAAATTATTGAACTATCGCCAATCATCGGGTTGTCGAGACCCGCCAAAATAAATTTATAAGTGCCCGAAATCACTAAACTATTTGTAGAATAGTAGTAACGGGGTCGATCCACAGGGAATTAAGGTATTTTGACTTAATCTTAATTAAATTTGCAAACTATTAATGTAAGTGAAATAAGGGGTAATTGTTGGTTTTCAAGTAATTAAGATGGAACAAAGCAAATGGGAAAATTTAGCTAACGGAGTTTCCGACTCGGGACGATCGGGGATAAATTTAGCGTGCCTCTTGGATCACAGGTTGACGAGTATAATGGTTAAATAATTTAACGAATGCACAACTCGTCTAAAATTAATAAATAACCCAGACATGCTCCATGGATTTAATTAGACATAAATAATCATGCTAATCAAGCATACCGTTCGGACATTGGCGGCCAACGCTCTCCCAAGACCGAACGGTAGCAACAAGCTAACTGTGACAACTATCTAATTTGGACGCGAAATTAGTATGTCGATTTGGAATTCTAATTCGGGAAGAATGAACACCAAGAGCGTAAGGACGCCAATACGCTCAAGGTGCCATAATTCCTTGTTACTTGGCGGAAACGAGAGGCACGACATCAAATCCTTTAACAAATGAACATGCTCAAAATCAAGGGTGCCTAGTCCTAAATCATTCAAACGTGCTCATAGATTAAGCTAAGAAATAGAATTCAATTCAATAAAATATCCAACCAACTCAGAATTTCAATCCTACAACCTCACCAAGAGTTCATACTACATTTATCCTTACAATCCCGAGCCAAAAACAGTAAATCTACTCACTCATGACGTGTATGGTGTGGGACGGCTTCAAATCGAGCTTCCTAGCCCCTCCCATGGTGGAAAACAGCTGCTGGACGTCCAATCAGGCGCGGAGCTCGAGGTGGAAGATGATAATGGCGGCTAAAATCGGACAGAAACTTAAGTAATCCATCGTAGCATCGAGACGCTAGGGCAGCGTCTCGACGCTGCGCCCTAAATAATCCGCGCGCGCGCAGTCGGGGTGGCGTCGGGACGCTCGGCCAGCGTCGAGACGCTGTCGGCGTCGAGCGAGCGTCGAGACGCTATCACTCGACGCTTGCTCTCGGGTTTTTCTTCAATTCAACGCTTCAGACTTCGGAGCGTCGAGACGCTATGGCAGCGTCTCGACGCTGGGCAGCGTCGAGCTAGCGTCGCGACGCTGTCGCTCGACGCTAGCTCTTGGGTTTTTCTTGGATTTCTGCCTCAAATTCCCCAAAGCGCTCAACTCTCATTCCTTTGCATGGATCTTCCCCGGAAGTGTTCTTAGGCCTTTAAAATGCGATAATAGGCTCTGAATAACGCCGAAACGCTCTCGAGAGCGAATCACTGAGAACACCTGCAATAATCACATATAAACAAGATTAAGCCAATAATAAACGTGAATTAGGGACATAATTATAGCTCCAAAATGGAGCTATCAAACACCCCCAACTTAAATCTTGCTAGTCCTCGAGCAAGGTGGAATTCTGATTAATCAAATAAAACGAGAATACATGCTAGGGACTCGATTCTCAGTACTGGAAAGGACAGGGCATTCGCATTTGAAGGAAACAACCGCATGCATACATTGGTTAAGAACAATTCGAAAAATTTAAAGATGCTTCCCTTTTTATGCTTCGGACTTAGCTCCTCGATCTTAGATTTCAACAGGCTTAGAACAGGTCTATCTATCCGAAAACTTCGCTTTCCCCCTACTTATGTCTTAACAGAACAGTCTAAGGGCAATTCATCGTTTATGCAAGTAATATATCGCAAGGCATCTTTTCTCTCTTTTTCTTCGATCTTCATGAGCGCCTAACATGTCAATCTTACTTCCGTTTCAGCTTGCCTGCAATTTCATTGCACAGTGCATCTGACTACGGGCAAAATTCACATTTTTAAGGACTAGCGTTCACTTCTTAATGCTTCCTTTTCATGCAGTGGCGACCGTGGGTTACACGACCGCCCTTGGCTACTAAGGCAACTCAAGAAGGAGGAACGCCTCATGAGATTATTTTCTTTTTATAAACTTGCATCCATTTTTCTTTTAGTCTAAAAATCATGGTAAAATTTTAAGCGCACGGATTACAAACAAGAGCGAATCTTAGCCCATCCTAAGGTTGCCTTTCGAGGTGACAACGAATTTCAAAACAAACAGAGCTACCTTAAACCCACAGATCCAAGATAGAGTGCTAACATGCGAAGCTTAAACAGGAAAATATTTTTGAAAATTTTTCAAAATGGCCTTAACATATGCAATTATGTTGAATTTCACAACAAACACACATACGAAGGCTTTAACAGTACATCACAGAATTTCATAATCGGAAAAGCATGCTTTCTCCATAGCTCAACAACTTAATCAGGATTCCACAACAAAGCTCAACAATCCTTTATAAGGCACAACCCACCACCCCCAACTCAGAAATTGACAATGTCCTCATTGGACCAAATATGCACAGTCAAAACAAAAGGAAAGAAAACCTTCCCTGAATTGTGACTTAGAGGGTTGGAGAGTGCGCTTTAACCTTAGCCAATAAACCGCAAGGATGAGCCATTGTTCACCTGAAAATTCACAACATCAGAGTAGAAATCTAAACTAATCCTAAAGACGGTAAGTAAACAAAAAGCATGTACAGTTCAAGCTCGGGTGCCTCCGAGTAGCGCAAATTTTTAGAGTCGATTGCTCGACTTTACCAAAACTCAATTTATCCTTTCTCGTAATCAGGCTCTTTCAAGTAGGCATGATCGTCGAAGTCCTCTGACATTCCCTCATGAAAGATCTTCAGTCTCTGGCCATTCACTGTGTACTCCTTCTCCGTATCCAAGCTCTGAATCTTGACTGCACCATAGTGATGAACATCAGTGATAATGAAAGGACCAAGCCACCTGGAACGAAGTTTACCTGGCATGAACTTCAGGCGGGAGTTGAACAAGAGGACCTTCTGACCAACTTCGAAGTGTTTTCTGACGACTCATATGCATCCATATGCATCCAGGCATGTCTGTCGACTCATATGCATCCATAACCTTAGCATGTCTGTCGTGGAACATTTTGGTCTTTTCCTTGTAGGTCTTCGAGTTCTCATATGCATCCAGGCGAAGCTCCTCTAGTTCTTGCAATTTGAGGAGTCTTTCTTCGCCCGCCAAGTCAAAGTCCATGTTGCACTTCTTCACGGCCCAGTAAGCTTTGTGTTCGATCTCCACGGGGAGATGACAGGCTTTACCATAAACCATCCGGTAGGGAGACATCCCTATGGGGGTTTTGTAAGCCGTACGGTAAGCCCACAAAGCGTCGTCCAGCCTGAGGCTCCAATCCTTCCTTCCTGGACTTACTGTTTTCTCGAGGATGCTCTTCACCTCTCGATTGGAAACCTCTGCTTGGCCATTGGTCTGAGGATGAAACGGGGTAGAGATTTTGTGATTGACCTCATACTTCCTCATCAAGGCTTGGATCGTTTTGTTGCAGAAGTGGCTCCCCTGGTCACTTATGATGGCTCGTGGAATTCCATACCTGCTAAAAATGTTAGATTTGACAAAACTGGAAACAACATTAGCGGTATCAACTTTGGTGGCTTTAGCTTCCACCCATTTAGACACGTAGTCCACAGCCAATAAGATATAGACAAAACCAAATGAAGGGGGAAAGGGTCCCATAAAGTCCATACCCCAAACCTCGAAAATTTCACAAGTTAAAATGGGGTTTTGGAGCATTTCATTCCTACTAGTGATGGTCCCTTTTCTCTGACACTGATCACAAGATTTACAAAACTCATAACAGTCCTTAAACAGTGATGGCCAGAAAAACCCACAATCTAAAATTTTTCTCGCAGTCCTATTTTGCCCAAAGTGTCCCCCACATGCAAATTCATGGCAAAAGGTAAGGATGGACCTATGTTCAGACTTAGGGACGCACTTCCTAATTACCTGGTCAGCACAAAATTTCCATAAAATGGGCTCTTCCCAAACATATGTCTTGGCTTCGCTTTTCAGCTTAGCTCTTTGGTTATATGAAAAATCGAATGGGAACGTACCTGTGACCAAGTAATTGACAATGTCGGCGTACCATGGTGTCTCCACACTTACCTGGAAGAGAACTTCATCAGGGAACTCATCATTCAGAGGCAAGTCGTCCTCGTTACGCACAATACGGCTCAAGTGGTCAGCAACGGTATTTTCTGATCCTTTTCTGTCCTGAACAGAGACGTCGAACTCCTGGAGTAATAATACCCATCTGAGCAGTCTAGGCTTCGAGTCCTTCTTGTTCATCAAGTATCGAACTGCTGCATGATCAGAAAAAACAATTACTTTAGCTCCAAGAATATATGGCCGAAATTTATCAAGAGCGAAAACTATGGAAAGCAGCTCCTTCTCTGTTGTTGTGTAACCGATCTGCGCGGAATTTAGCGTTCTGGAGGCATAATAAATCACATGGCTCTTCTTGTCTATCCTCTGGCCCAACACAGCGCCTACGGCATAATTGCTTGCGTCGCACATAATCTCGAAAGGAGTCCCCCACTGCGGTGGATGAATGATGGGTGCGTTGGTCAAGCACTTCTTCAGAACATCGAAGGCAAGCTTGCACTGTTTGTCAAAACAAAATGGAACATCCTTTTTCAGCAACCTTGTCATCGGAGTCACTATCTTCGAGAAGTCTTTAATGAACCTGCGGTAAAAACCTGCGTGACCAAGAAAAGAACGTACTTCCCGAAGGTTCGTGGGGTAAGGTAAATCAGATATGACATCAATTTTTGCTTTATCAACCTCTATCCCCTTAGCAGACACCATGTGACCCAATACTATGCCCTGACTGGCCATGAAATGACACTTTTCAAAATTTAAAACAAGATTAGTTTCGATGCATCTTTCCATGACTCTAGACAAGTTAAACAGGCAATCCTTAAATGAACTTCCATATACAGTAAAATCATCCATAAAGACTTCGATGCATTTTTCTACAAATTCAGAAAATATGCTCATCATGCATCGCTGAAAAGTCCTTGGAGCATTACAAAGCCCAAAGGGCATTCTCCTATATGCGTAAGTTCCGAATGGACAAGTAAAAGTAGTCTTTTCTTGGTCTTCCTAGGCTATGGGAATTTGATAAAACCCAGAAAAACCATCAAGAAAACAGAAGAATGGTTTCCCAGCTAAACGCTTCACCATTTGATCTATGAAGGGAATAGGAAAGTGGTCCTTCTTAGTCACATCATTCAGTTTTCTAAAATCAATACACATTCTCCACCCATTTTGTACTCTCTTGGGTACTAACTCCCCCTTATCATTTCTAATAACAGTTATGCCCGTCTTTTTAGGTACAACATGAATAGGGCTAACCCATTGGCTATCAGAAATGGGAAAGATAATACCTGCATCCAGGAGTTTGTGTATCTCAGACAACACTACCTCTTTCATTGCAGGGTTCAGTCTTCGCTGAGGCTCTCGGGATGGTTTTGCTCCCTCATCCAGCCGAATCTTGTGCATGCACAGCACTGGACTCAACCCGTGCAAGTCTGCCAATGTCCATCCCATGGCTCTTTTGTTCTTTTTCAAAACCTCGATCAACTCGCCTTCTTGCTCCGATGTAAGCTCCTTGGAAATAATTACCGGGAGTGTCTCCACCTCACCTAAGTACACGTACTTGAGATGACCCGGCAACTCCTTCAATTCCAACTTGGTAGCCTGCAAAAGAGACGGTAATATTTTAGTTGGCTTTTCACATGTCTCTAAAGCAAAAGTAGGTTGTTCAGAAGAATTAGTCAATATGGGAACACTACTTTCAACTTCGCCAACAATTTCAGTAAAAACGAGTGGGTCATCCCCATCAACAACAGTCATGCATTCTTCTTGTTCTAAAGTATCTATCAGATCAATTTCATGGCATCAAATACATTAAATTCGAATACATCCCCTTCATACTCAACAGATAAGGTACCATCATGCACATTAATTTTTGTTTTAGCGGTTTTCATGAATGGTCTACCAAGTAAAACAGAAGTGGTGGATGCATTTTCTTCCATTTTTATCACATAAAAATCAGCAGGGAATATCAAATCCTTAACCTTAACCAACACATCTTCAATCAATCCTAGAGGACGAATAGAAGATCTATTAGCTAACTGGATAATTATACTGGTTTCCTGCATACCATCTAAACCGAGGCTCTTGTAGACTGAGTATGGCATAACATTAATTGAAGCTCCTAAGTCTAACATAGCGTGCTCGATTTCTCTATCCCCTATAGTACATGGCAAGAGAAACATACCTGGGTCCTGGCATTTGCTTGGAATACCTTGGGTTATCAGGGCAGAAACATTCTTGCTTACCACGACTCTTTCAGCACTTTTAGTCTTCCTCTTCATGGTGCACATCTCCTTCAGAAATTTGGCGTACCTTGGGATTTGCTGAATTGCATCAAGCAGCGGTATATTGATCCCAACCTTTCTCAGTGTCTCAAGAACATCCGCATCGTCGGCCTCCTTAGATGGCCTTGCCAGCCTACTAGGAAAAGGAGCAACGGGAGTGTAAGACTTCATAGAAATAATAGGAGGAGTTACAACAGTTTCAGAGGGTGCTTGAGAACACTTATCTGGAGATATCTCTGAATCTTTTGGAGGACTCTCGGGAGTGGTACGGGATGGTACTTCTTTACCACTTCTGAGGTTTATCGCACTAACACCTTCCGCTTTGGATTCGATCTTGCTCATTCTTTCCTTCACCTCCGAGAACTCATCTCTTAGGGATTTTATCTGCGACCTTGTCTCATTGCTAGCTTCCATGAGCGATTTGAACATGCCTTCAATGGCTTGACCTGAGACAGAAGAAACAGCCTGAGATGATTTTTCTTTCATCGCATGAATTAAACCAAATATCTGAGATACTTGTTCCTTGAGCTCTGCTACGTCGGTAGACATTTTAGCGTACTCGTTCCTTCCTCCGTACTGGCGACGGTTCTCAGCCATATTAGAAATCAACTGTCTGGCTTCTGCAGGTGTTTTCTCCCAAAGGGCTCCTCCACTTGCTGCATCAAGCATCTGGCAGTCATGCGGAAGCAACCCTTCATAGAAGAATTCGATAAGCTCGGCTTCTGCTATCAGGTGGTTCGGGCATTTCTCACAGAGTTTAATGAACCTCTCCCAGCATTCGTGAAATGCCTCGTCCTTTCCTTGCTCAAATTGGCGGATATCTTTTTTCACGGCTCTGGCTTTTGAAGCTGGGAAGTACCTTTCCAAGAATAGACTCTGCAACTTCTCCCAAGTGAAAATGATCCCCGATGGCAAGTAATGCAGCCAATCTCGAGCTTCACCTCTCAAGGTGAATGGAAAAGCTCTCAGGTAGAGCTGATCTTCAGTAATGCCGCCTGGCTTCATCGCAGAACTTGTCATTTGAAAAGCCTTGAGATGTTTATAAGGATCCTCATCTGCTTCACCACAAAAAGAGGGTAAATGGTCAATTAAACCCGATTTAAGCACAAACTCACCTGAAATTTCCGGGTAGGAAATACAAGAGGGTTGATGGCCCATAGCAAATGATGTCCACTGTCTGAGCGTTTTTGGGGCTCCAATCTCATCATCAATCTCCATTTTCTCAATAAAAATTTGGCACTTCTAGCACACTTAAACAAACAGATCAAAATTGCAAATAATAAAAGAATAAACAAAAGTTTAAAGTAAAAATCAAAAGTTTACAAATCTAATTTAAATTAGGCCGAATTACACTTAGTTCCCCGGCAACGGCGCCAATTTTGGTAGCGAAATTATTGAACTATCGCCAATCATCGGGTTGTCGAGACCCGCCAAAATAAATTTATAAGTGCCCGAAATCACTAAACTATTTGTAGAATAGTAGTAACGGGGTCGATCCACAGGGAATTAAGGTATTTTGACTTAATATTAATTAAATTTGCAAACTATTAATGTAAGTGAAATAAGGGGTAATTGTGGGTTTTCAAGTAATTAAGATGGAACAAAGCAAATGGGAAAATTTAGCTAACGGAGTTTCCGACTCGGGACGATCGGGGATAAATTTAGCGTGCCTCTTGGATCACAGGTTGACGAGTATAATGGTTAAATAATTTAACGAATGCACAGCTCGTCTAAAATTAATAAATAACCCAGACATGCTCCATGGATTTAATTAGACATAAATAATCATGCTAATCAAGCATACCGTTCGGACATTGGCGGCCAACGCTCTCCCAAGACCGAACGGTAGCAACAAGCTAACTGTGACAACTATCTAATTTGGACGCGAAATTAGTATGTCGATTTGGAATTCTAATTCGGGAAGAATGAACACCAAGAGCGTAAGGACGCCAATACGCTCAAGGTGCCATAATTCCTTGTTACTTGGCGGAAACGAGAGGCACGGCATCAAATCCTTTAACAAATGAACATGCTCAAAATCAAGGGTGCCTAGTCCTAAATCATTAAAACGTGCTCATAGATTAAGCTAAGAAATAGAATTCAATTCAATAAAATATCCAACCAATTCAGAATTTCAATCCTACAACCTCACCAAGAGTTCATACTACATTTATCCTTACAATCCCGAGCCAAAAACAGTAAATCTACTCACTCATGACGTGTATGGTGTGGGACGGCTTCAAATCGAGCTTCCTAGCCCCTCCCATGGTGGAAAACAGCTGCTGGACGTCCAATCAGGCGCGGAGCTCGAGGTGGAAGATGATAATGGCGGCTAAAATCGGATAGAAACTTAAGTAATCCGTCGTAGCGTCGAGACGCTAGGGCAGCGTCTCGACGCTGCGCCCTAAATAATCCGCGCGCGCGCAGTCGGGGTGGCGTCGGGACGCTGTCGGCGTCGAGCGAGCGTCGAGACGCTATCACTCGACGCTTGCTCTCGGGTTTTTCTTCAATTCAGCGCTTCAGACTTCGGAGCGTCGAGACGCTATGGCAGCGTCTCGACGCTGGGCAGCGTCGAGCTAGCGTCGCGACGCTGTCGCTCGACGCTAGCTCTCGGGTTTTTCTTGGATTTCTGCCTTCAAATTCCCCAAAGCGCTCAATTCTCATTCCTTTGCATGGATCTTCCCCGGAAGTGTTCTTAGGCCTTTAAAATGCGATATTAGGCTCTGAATAACGCCGAAACGCTCTCGAGAGCGAATCACTGAGAACACCTGCAATAATCACATATAAACAAGATTAAGCCAATAATAAACGTGAATTAGGGACATAATTATAGCTCCAAAATGGAGCTATCAATGAGTTAAGAACAATTCGAAAAATTTAAAGATGCTTCCCTAATTAAGCTTCGGTCCTAGCTCTTCGATCTTAGATTTCAACAGGCTTAGAACAACTCTATCTATCCTAAAACTTCGCCTTCCCCCTACTTATGGCTAAACAGAACAGTCTAAGGGCAATTCATCGTCTATGCAAGTAATATATCGCAAGGCATCTTTTCTCCCTTTTTCTTTGATCACCATGAGCGCCTAACATGTCAATTTTACTTTCGTTTCAGCTTGCCTGCAATTTCATTGCACAATGCATCTGACTACGGGCAAAATTCACATTTTTAAGGATTAGCGTTCACTTCTTTGTGCTTCCTTTTCATGCAGTGGCGACCGTGGGTTTCACGACCGCCCCTGACTACTAAGGCAACTCAAGAAGGAGGAACACCTCAGGAGATTAATTTCTTTTTATAAGCTTGCATTCATTTTTCTTTTTGGCCTAAAAATCATATTAAAATTTTGAGCGCATGAATTACAAACAAGAACGAATCTTAGCCCATCCTAAGGTTGCCTTTCGAGGTGACAACGAATTTCAAAACAAACAGAGCTACCCTAAACCCACAGATCCAAGATAGAGTGCTAACATGCGAAGCTTAAACAGGGAAATATTTTTGAAAATTTTTCAAGATGGCCTTAACATATGCAATTATGCTGAATTTCACGACAAACACACATACGAAGACCTTAGCAGTACATCACAGAATTTCATAATCGGACTAGCATGCTTTCACCATAACTCAACAAGCTAATTGGTAACGATATTATTGAACTATCGCCAATCATCGGGTTGTCGAGACCCGCCAAAATGAATTTATAAGTGCCCGAATTCACTAAACTATTTGTAGAGTAGCGGCAACGGGGTCGATCCACAGGGAATTAAGGTAACTTGACTTAATCTTAATTAAATTTGCAAACTAATAAAACCAATAAAAAAATGGGGGATTTGTTGATTTTTACGTAACTAAGGAGGAACAATGCAAAGGGTAAGAATTTAACTAACGGAGTTTCCGACTCGGGACGATCGAGAATAAATTTAGCGTGCCTCTTGGATCATAGGATGACGAGTATTATGGTTGGATAATTTTAACGAATGCGCAGCTCGTCTACAATTAATAAATAATCCAGACATGCTCCATGGATTTAATTAGACATAAATAATCATGCTAATCAAGCATACCGTTCGGACATTGGCGGCCAACGCTCTCCCAAGACCGAACGGTAGCAACAAGCTAACTGCGACAACTATCTAATTTGGACGCGAAATTAGTATGTCGATTTGGAATTCTAAATCGCGAAGAACGAACATCAAGAGCGTAAGGACGCCAATACGCTCAAGGTGTCATTATTCCTTGTTACTTGGCGGAAACGAGAGGCACGACATCAAATCCTTTAACAAATGAACATGCTCAAATTCAAGGGTGCCTAGTCCTAAATCATTCAAACGTGCTCATAGATTAAGCTAAGAAATAGAATTCAATTCAATAAAATATCCAACCAATTCAGAATTTCAATCCTACAACCTCACCAAGAGTTCAAACTACATTTATCCTTACAATCCCGAGCCAAAAACGGTAAATCTACTCACTCATGACTTGTGTGGTGTGGGACGGCTTCGAATCGAGCTTCCTAGCCCCTCCCATGGTGAAAAACAGCTGCTGGACGTCAAATCAGGCGCGGAGCTCGAGGTAGAAGATGATAATGGCGACTAAAATCGGACAAAAACATTAAGTAGTCCGTCATAGCGTCGAGACGCTAGGGCAGCGTCTCGACGCTGCGCCCTAAATAATCCGCGCGCGCGCAGTCGGGGTGGCGTCGAGACGCTGTCGGCGTCGAGCGGGCGTCGAGACGCTGTCACTCGACGCTTGCTCTCGGGTTTTTCTTCAATTCAGCGCTTCAGACTTCGGAGCGTCGAGACGCTATGGCGGCGTCTCGACGCTGGGTAGCGTCAAGCTAGCGTCGCGACGCTGTCACTCGACGCTAGCTCTCGGGTTGATGCTTGGATTTTTTCCTTCAATTTCCCCAAAGTGCTCAACCTTCATGCCTTTGCATGGATCTTCCCCGGAAGTGCTCTAAGGCCTTTAAATGGCGATATTAAGCTCCGAAAAGCGCCGAAACGCTCCCGAGGGCGAATTACCGAAAACACCTGCAATGATCACATATAAGCAAGATTAAGCCAATAATAAACGTGAATTAGGGACATAATTATAGCACCAAAGTGGAGCTATCACTAATCAGGATTCCACAACTGAGCTCGACAATCACTATAAGGCACAACCCACCACCCCCAACTTAAAAATGGACAATGTCCTCATTGGACCAAATACGCATAGTCAAAATGAAAGGAAAGAAAACCTTCCCTGAATTGGGACTTAGAGGGTTGGAGAGTGCGCTTTAACCTTAGCAAATACACCGCAAGGGCGAGCTATTGTTTCACCTGAAAATTCGCAACATCAGAGTAAGAACCTAAGCTAATCCTAAAGACAGTAACATAAACAAAAAGCATGTACAGTTCAAGCTCGGGTGCCTCCGAGTAGCGCAAATTTTTAGAGTCGATTGCTCGACTTTACCAAAACTCATTTCATCCGTTCTCATAATCAGGCTCTTTCAAGTAGGCGTGGTCGTCGAAGTCCTCTGACATTGCCTCATGAAAGATCTTCAATCGCTGGCCATTCACTGTGTATTCTTTCTCTGTATCCAGGCTCTGAATCTTGACTGCACCATAGTGCTGGACATCAGTTATAATGAAAGGACCAAGCCACCGGGAACGAAGTTTACCTGGCATGAACTTCAAGCGGGAGTTGAACAAGAGGACCTTCTGACCAACTTCAAAGTGTTTTCTGACGACTCGTCTGTCGTGGAATATTTTGGTCTTTTCCTTGTAGGTCTTCGAGTTCTCATATGCATCCAGGCGAAGCTCCTCCAGTTCTTGCAATTTGAGGAGCCTTTCTTCGCCCGCCAAGTCAAAGTCCATGTTACACTTCTTCACGGCCCAGTAAGCTTTGTGTTCGATCTCCACGGGGAGATGACAGGTTTTACCAAAAACCATCCGGTAGGGGGACATCCCTATGGGGGTTTTGTAAGCCGTGCGGTAAGCCCACACAGCATCGTCCAGCCTCAGACTCCAATCCTTCCTTCCTGGACTTACTGTTTTCTCGAGGATGCTCTTCACCTCTCGATTGGAAACTTCTGCTTGGCCATTGGTTTGAGGATGGTACGGGGTAGAGATTTTGTGATTTACCCCATACTTCCTCATCAAGGCCTGGATCGTCTTGTTGCAGAAGTGGCTCCCTTGGTCGCTTATGATGGCTCGTGGAACTCCATACCTGCTAAAAATATTGGATTTGACAAAACTTGAAACAACATTAGCAGTATCAACTTTGGTGGCCTTAGCCTCCACCCATTTAGACACGTAGTCCACAGCAAATAAGATATAGACAAAACCAAATGAAGGGGGAAAGAGTCCCATAAAGTCCATACCCCAAACCTAAAAAATTTCACAAGTTAAGATGGGGTTTTGGAGCATTTCATTCCTACTAGTGATGGACCCTTTTCTCTGACATTGATCACAAGATTTACAAAATTCATAACAGTCCTTAAACAGTGATGGCCAGAAAAACCCACAATCTAAAATTTTTCGCGCAGTCCTATTTTGCCCAAAGTGTCCCCCACATGCAAATTCATGGCAAAAAGTAAGTATGGACCTATGTTCAGACTTAGGGACACACTTCCTAATCACTTGGTCAGCGCAAAATTTCCATAAAACGGGCTCTTCCCAAACATACGTCTTGGCTTCGCTTTTCAGCTTGGCTCTTTGGTTATATGAAAAATCGAATGGGAACATACCTGTAACCAAGTAATTGACAATGTCGGCGTACCATGGTGTCTCCACGCTCACCTGGAAGAGAACTTCATCAGGGAACTCATCGTTAAGAGGCAAGTCATCCTCATTACGCACAATGCGGCTCAAGTGGTCAGCAACGGTATTTTCTGATCCTTTTCTGTCCTGGACCGAGACGTCGAACTCCTGGAGCAATAATACCCATCTGAGCAGTCTAGGCTTCGAGTCCTTCTTGTTCATCAAATAACGAACTGCATCTAGGAGTTTGTGTATCTCAGACAACACTACCTCTTTCATTGCTGGGTTCAGTCTCCGCTGAGGCTCTCGGGATGGCTTTGCTCCCTCATCCAGCCGAATCTTGTGCATGCACAGCACTGGACTCAACCCGTGCAAGTCTGCCAATGTCCATCCCATGGCTCTTTTGTTCTTTTTCAAAACTTCAACCAACTCTCCTTCTTGCTCCGATGTAAGCTCCTTGGAGATAATTACCGGGAGTGTCTCCACCTCACCCAAGTACACGTACTTGAGATGACCCGGCAACTCCTTTAATTCCAACTTGGGGGCCTGCAAAAGAGATGGTAATATTTTAGTTGGCTTTTGTTGCGTGCTCAATGTGTTAAAGATAAATAAGCAAGAAGGTAGAGAGAGCACTCAGAACATGCAAGCATACATGGTCTCACAGCAAGTAGTAAGTATATTTCATTCGTTTTTTCCACAGAGACTTATTTTTAGCTATTTATGAAGTGTATTTGTTAAGAAAGAAGGGGTGGATTTGATGGGGTAAAATTGGTTTTTAATTATCTAGTTTTTGCTGAATGTGTAAAGGAATGCAACATAAACAAATGCAAGTTGAAATTAGACTCAAAAGACAAGAGATGGAATTAATAAACGAAGAAGAAAACAGCTAAACTGAATGGTAACTTAGCAGAATTGCGGACACCGCAATTTTACCGCAATTGAATAACAGCGAAAGTGTGTAAATGGGTGAATTAAGGGCTACTAATGACTATCCTAAAGGCATTTTTATACGCTTCTCAAGCACTGGATCTACTCTCTATGCATCAAACTCACTCTATCTCATGTATCGTCCGATTCCATGCATTAGATTCTTTAGTTTACTCGACTCAAAGTAAGGTCTTAAGCATCTTGTTAAAACAGAAGTGTTTAGTTTGTACTAGGGAAACGCCTATTCCTAGACCGTTTCCTGGTTACCATGAAAGGCTAGCATGATTATACGACTCTGAACTCTTACTCCTTCCAGAGGTTAGGAGTTCTTTGGACAAAATGGATGGCCAATCGAAATTGCCCGTGGGATGAAGCTTACATACAACCAATGCTTCGAGAGCTATCCTACATGCTTGGTTCACGTTTTTTAGCCTATAGTTCTGTCATTAGCATGCCCCTAAGTGACTTAGCTACTCATGGATATATAGAGAACAGAAATGTAAGATAAAACAGACATGCTTAGAAGGGAAATATACTCCAAACAGTAAGACAAAACCGTAGCAGCAGAAGATGGAAACTGTGAAATGAAGTCTTGCAATTTGATTACTTTGAATGTTGAACGGACAAAAGGAAACTTAAAGGAAATAATTCAAAGACAGACAGCGACGAAATGCAGTAGATAGAACACTAAACTAGAAACAACAACTGAACAAAACTGGAAATTAGAAAAGGAACACAGAAAACAGGAAATGACGCGTGAAAGCTTCGCCGCAATCGCCTCGAATGAAGGATCAAAAAGAGCAGCCTTGCTTGGATGAATCCAATCGGGAGAGAAGAAGAATCTCCTCTCCTTCCTATCAGATTATCGACTCCAACAGCTGAGCTTCGCAAACCAACAGACGGCAAAGGAAAAACAGAAGAACAGATGGACTGCGAGAAGACTCTACGCTTTCGGATGATGACTGAACCTCCGACTTTGACCCCCTTTTATAGTAGTTTGCAGGTGCGTTTGGGCCAAGGAGAACCATCAATCTTCAACGTCATATATCAGAATGGGTGGAGGAGAAAGAACGAATCCCTGAAATTACGGAAATTAACAGAAATAGATCAGTCAACTTACGGTTATCACTTGAATAATTGCGGCTTCAGCAATGTTTTCGCAATGCTGTCGCAATGCAGTTTTTTTTCATTCTTTTCCTTCGGTTTTCAACCCTTTTCTTTCCTATTGTACAAAAGTCCTAATTTAGCTACCTTCTTCTCATTCTCATATTTAAGCATAGGTTTAGGCTAAATGCTATCAAAAACACCTAAAAGTGTACATCTTCTTAAGCTAAATGGGTTCTAAATAAGTCACTTTCAGAGACTTAACACACCCCCAAACTTAAGGCTTTGCTTGTCCTCAAGCATACTAAGGACTTACCTAGGCTGCTGTTTCTTCTTCTTTAACCACCTACTGACTCCCTTATATCCCTATCTATAGCACTGCTGTCCTGTGACACACTTCTCAGTTTAAAACTACCCTCTTATCTAGCTTCTTCTGACTTCGCCTGCCTAACACTCACCTGCTTTTATTAACTTCCTACAACTGATCTATTTCCTTTTGTCATATCATGCCACTATCCCTAAGGTTTCAAATTCTGCCTAGCTTTACCTCAGACTCAGTACATGCTTCTAGCTTTATTTTTAATGTGTCTAGGATTCCTTAGAGTCATGCCAGTCTTAGTATTAATGGTGACAGTAGTACTTTAAAGAACAACCTAAACCCTGGCATCACTACATTGGAAAAACACTCATCTCCCTAAACAACCCTACAAGTTACAACTTTGTGCTTAGCTAATTGAGGATCAGAGTTCTTTTTAAATAGGACACCTAAGCCACAAAGTTATAACTCCTAGGTATACATTCTTCTTCCCTATTTTTTTCTTTTTCTTACTTAGGTGGGGCCTCTCCTTTGGTTGCCTTTTGATGCAATGCCACTTGTGGGTCACACACTTGGCACCGATTACTTAGCAACCTAAGAGAGACCCCCCTCTTTATTCTATTTTTCATCATTTTTTTTCAGTTCATCATTTTTTGTAAAGGAGAAGAAGAATGCTTATGTTTCTAAGGGAGAGAGGAATGTTCCTAGGCCCAGGGCGGCCTCCCCCAAACTTCAACTACTCATTGTCCCCAATGAGTGTCTGAGGTGCCACACCCCCAAACTATCCTAGAAGCATCTAGTCTAAGGTAAAACAAAGAGAATCTAAAGCCCTAGGCATAGACAGAACATTGAAAAGAAAATATCACAGCAGCAGTAAATTTAAAAAAAACAGACAGTTAAGGGCTTAAAGCTGTGCATGCTGAGCTTTTTAGAGGTTGATTTTAAATTAGCAAAGGGTGTCCTATGACACTCATCC
The DNA here is from genome assembly GCA_028017165.1 of Herpetospermum pedunculosum. Classification (NCBI taxonomy): domain Eukaryota; kingdom Viridiplantae; phylum Streptophyta; class Magnoliopsida; order Cucurbitales; family Cucurbitaceae; genus Herpetospermum; species Herpetospermum pedunculosum. The sequence continues at coordinate 39,854,065 of CM051522.1, forward strand.
AGCATGCTTTTAGATAAGCTATATAAGGTAGTCATGAAAGCAGCAAAAGATGGAATTTAAACAGATTACAGCCTAGCTAAACAGACAGTCCAAAATATGCTTTCAGTCATGAAAATTGCGGGTACCGCAATTATTTCGCAATTAGATCAGGGCAGATATAACAGTGACTAAGGCCCCTAAGCATGCTCTTTCCAGTCATTCACGCTCTCCTAAAAATAAAACAAAACTAACCTATCTAGTCACCTATCATCAGACTATACTAAGCAAAATTAAAAACATAAAACTAAGCATCTAAGACAGATCAAAAATGTACTAAAAACAGCATAATTCACATAGGCTATCAGAAAGCAGAAAATTGTTTTTTTTTTCTAAGGGAACAGCAATACTCCCTTCAGTGTAATTCAAACCAGCACTTCAAACGTCGTCATCCTCATCAGGTTGCCGTGGTCGTGGGGGCACCCATGGAGTCAGGAGATTTGTAGGGAAATCAGGGAAGATGCACCCAAGTTGGTCTGCAACTTCCTTGTCCCTTGCCTGCGCATAAGTGGCCCATTGAGCCATTCTCCTCTGCATATCCATCAGGCAGGCCATGGATAGGGACTGTTCAGCAGCCAGCCTATCCAGTTCAAACTCCATATTCCCCTTCCTCTTCAGCCTCAGGCTAGCAGGCAGCTCCAAGTGGCCTGTGTAAGCCATTTGCTGCTCCATGCGCTCGGTGGGGACTCCTGCAAGCAAACATAGCTTGGTTATCGTGTTAGGGAAAAACAGTGGTCCCTTACCTTTCTTGGCGCACTCAGCAATAGCAGCAGTGATGACTTCTCCCACGTTGATCGTGAGACCTCTCATTATCGCATACACCAGCAGCGATCGGCTCTGGTTGATTGTAGTCTCGTGAGTCACTGGGGACAATCTCCTTCTCACGAACGAAAACCAAACAGCCGCCTTAGCCGTGAGGTTGGCACTCATGAGAGTGTGCCTCCCATTGCGCGACACGTTCCAGGAAGCTTCAGGCTGGCCAATGGTCCGAATGGCCTCTTCCAGAACTGCCTCAGTAGGCTCATCAACAATCCGTGCATAATCTGTATGTGTTTGGCCCTTGAGACCATAGGCTTCGTTGATGGCCTTGGCTGAGAAATCCACTTCTACCCCTCTGACCACAGACAGGCCATCCTCAGGGCTGAGCACATTGGCGTAGAAATCATACACCATGCTCGTGTAGGCTGGATTGGGCGGTCTGCAAAATTCCTCCCAGCCGTGGTTGATCACTCCTGCGCGCAAGAACTGCGGCAGGTCAGCAGGTCGGTCGAGGAAGCCTTTCTCGTGCAGCAACTCCCTCTTCCTCAGCTCAGCACCCCTGGACTCAGCATCAGAGGAAACATACCTCACTGACTGAGGCTCGTCTTCAGGGTAGAGCTTTGCCTTCCCTTTATCTGATGGCTTGGCTGATTCGGCAGCCTCAACCTTGAGTCGTTTGAGCGAAGGCTCGGTGCTCTCTTTCTCTGATGAAGGCACCTCCTTAGCCTTCTTCCTCTTTAGTTTCTTGGATCGCTTGGCTTTAAGGATCTTGGCCTTCTTCTTCTTCAGCTTTGCCTCAATGTTGATCTGCTGCAGGCATGCCCCCAGCGTCTCTTCCATGGAATCATCCTGCTGTGCAGGACTCTCTGGGCTAGCTTCCCTTGCAGGCGAGAAGACCTCGTCTTCACCACCTTCCCCACTGCCCTGAGTGGATTCCTGGTACTCCCCATAGGGGAATTCAGGGTCAGGCCGTGGAGGCGTGTGCGAAGGTGTGGCACTCTGCTCTGCTGTAGGCGTCTGCACGGAATTCAGTGGTGAAGACGGCGTCTCAGGGCTCTGTGCAGGCGGTGACGATGAAAGCTCTGGGCTGTGCACCGGTTCAGATGATGAAGGGTTGTGCGCAGGTGAGGCAGATGGCGACGAACTCTTCTTGGTCGACTCGTGGGACGCACGATCCGTTTCTTGACTCTCCACAGAGAGAGTCTTGGCTTTGCTTGGTTCGGCGGCCGTCTCGACACTCCACCGGCGTTTTTTGGGTGTACCTGCTGGTTCAGAGGGTCCAGCAGGGATCTCAGTGACAACCCTCCACTTCTTCCTACGGATCGGAAGCTTGGGAAGAGGTCCGGTGCGTACAGTACCAGCATCTGCAAGGGTTAGAAGTGCTTCCCTCGCAGCCGCTTCAGCTGCGTCATCAGCCTTCTTCTTGGCTGCGGATCTTTCAGCCCTTGTGGACACCATTGTCGAATCTTGGAGATTTGGAGAGAAGAATCAAAGATGAAAAGAATCGCAGCTTTCTTGGAAATCAGAGAGTGAGAGAATCGTATCGATCGAGCGCCTTCTAACGGATATAAAGGCAACGGCTAAATCCCAACGGCTATATTTTGCGGATCCTGCAATTCCAGCGCAATTTTAGGGATTTCTTTTTATCTAAATGGCAAACTTCGCTCGTCCGTATCTTTTATTTGGCTCGATCGTTTCTTGATTTTTAAAGTTGGGATTACTCTCCTTGATCCCCTCTTCCGATTCCCTATAAAAACAAATAAAACAAACATTAAATACTTAATTAAAATCACACCACAAAACATACAAATGATAACCGGAAAAAGTGAAAAAAAATAAACTAAGGCATTAGCCTTGACTAAACGAGCACAGTGACCACTCGTTCTCTCTCGTTTTTAGTTTCACGCTTCATTCAAGAGGAAGGCCGAGAGAGTCTTCACATCTCCTTCCTCATAGTAGTGCTTCAACCTCGCCCCATTGACCATAAATGGCTGACCTTGCTGCAAGTTTTTTATCTCTATTGCACCATGAACAAACACATTAGTAATGACAAATGGACCCGACCATCTAGACTTAAGTTTCCCTGGAAATAGTTTCAACCGTGAGTTAAACAACAAAACAAGTTGACCCTTCTTAAAGTCCTTAACTCTAAGTCTACTATCGTGCCAAATCTTGGTTTTTTCCTTGTACATCTTAGCATTTTCATAGGCCATATGCCTAAGCTCATCAAGCTCATGTAATTGTAAAGACCTCAGTGTCCCTGCATCCTTTACACAAAAATTCAATTCCTTCATGGCCCAAAATGCTTTGTTTTCTAACTCAAGTGGTAAGTGACAAGCCTTGCCATATACCAGCCTATAAGGGGACATACCTAGGGGTGTCTTATATGCTGTCCTATAAGCCAAAAGTGCATCCTCAAGCTTGAAGGACCAGTCTTTCCTATTAGGTTTGACCACTTTTTCTAGGATGTTCTTAATTTCCCTATTTGAGATTTCAGCCTGTCCATTTGAGTGTGGGTGATATGGAGTGGCTACTCTATGTCTAATGTTATATTTAGCCAACACTCTCTCCATAGCCTTGTTAATGAAATGTGACCCCTCATCACTAATGATGGCACGAGGTGTCCCAAACCTAGTAAAAATGTGCCTATGCAAGAAGTTGGTGACTGTTTTAGCATCATTATTAGGACATGCTTTGGCCTCTACCCACTTGGACACATAGTCCACTGCTACTAATATGTAAAGGTTACCTGATGATGGAGGGAATGGTCCCATGAAGTCAATGCCCCACACATCAAAGAGGTCTAACTCTAAGATGTAGGTGAGGGGCATCTCATCCTTTCGACTGAGGTTACCTGTTCTTTGGCATTCATCACAGCTGTGGGCATAGTTGTGGGCATCTTTGAAGATCGTTGGCCAATAATAGCCACTCTGAAATACCTTTGCAGCTGTTCTTTGGCCACCAAAGTGTCCACCATAAGGAGATGTGTGACAGTGCTGCAGCACAGACTTCGCTTCAGCAGCTGAAACACACTTCCTTAGTAAGCCATCAGCACAGGTTCTGTAAAGTGTGGGGTCATCCCATATGAATTTCCTTGCTTCATGAAGGAACCTCTTCTTCTCTTGTCCTCCCTTGAAAACTGGTAATACCTGTGATGCACGGAAGTTAGCAATGTCAGCAAACCAAGGTTCCTCATCGTTATCACGATGAGTCAAAGCAAAGACATGTTCATCAATAAAAGCATCAGAAATTGCGGGGTCCGCAATTTTTTCGCAATTGTGCTGCAATCGAGACAGGTGATCTGCAACCACGTTTTCACATCCTTTCTTGTCTCGAATGTCCAAATCAAACTCTTGCTGCAATAACACCCACCTAATCAATCTAGGCTTGGCATCAGCCTTCCTCATAAGATATTTCAAGGCAGAATGGTCAGTGTATACAATTGTCCTAGTGCCTACAATATAGTTTCTAAATTTTTCGCAAGCAAACACTACAGCCAGCATCTCTTTCTCATTAGTTGTATAATTACATTGAGCCTCATTCAAGGTCTTACTAGCATAATAGACAGGGTGTGTTAGCTTGTCAATCTTCTGGCCTAACATCACTCCTACAGCATAGTCACTGGCATCACATAACATCTCAAAGGGCAGATCCCAATTTGGTCCTACTATGATAGGGGCTGTGACTAGTGCTTTCTTAAGGGTGGTCCAAGCTACTACACATTCCTTAGAGAAGATGAATGGCCTATTTAATTCTAGAAGCTCACACAGAGGCTTGGCTATCTTAGAAAAGTCCTTAATGAACCTTCTGTAGAAGCCAACATGCCCTAAGAAACTTCTAATGGCTTTGACATTCTGGGGCTCTACCAACTTCTCTATGATCTCAATCTTTGCCCTATCAACTTCTACTCCTGCCCTTGACACTCTATGTCCTAAGACAATCCCCTCATCCACCATAAAATGGCATTTTTCCCAATTTAGGACTAGGTTGGTCTCCTCACACCTAGCCAGGACTTGTCCTAGGTTATCTAGACAGTTTGAAAATGAGTCCCCAAAGACTGGGAAGTCATCCATGAATATTTCTATCATGGACTCATCCAACTCAGAGAAGATTGCCATCATGCACCTTTGGAAAGTTGCCGGTGCATTGCATAAGCCAAAAGGCATTCTGCGAAAGGCAAAAGTTCCAAAAGGGCAAGTGAAGGTGGTCTTCTCTTGATCCTTAGGGTCTATAGTTATTTGATTATAACCTGAATACCCGTCTAAGAAACAATAGTAGGCTCTACCAGCTATTCTGTCTAGCATCTGGTCAATGAACGGTAGAGGGAAGTGATCTTTTTTAGTTTCTTTATTTAATTTCCTGTAATCCATGCACACTCTCCACCCTGTGACAGTCCTTGTTGGAATCAGTTCGTTGTTCTCATTGACTACCACAGTTATTCCCCCCTTTTTAGGTACACATTGGATGGGGCTCACCCACTGGCTACTAGCTATTGGGAAGATCACTCCTGCATCTAACCATTTTATTATTTCCTTCTTTACTACCTCTTTCATAGAGGGGTTTAGCCTACGCTGGTGATCTACCCTAGGTGTGTGCTCTTCCTCTAGTATAATTTTGTGCATGCAATAAGAAGGGCTAATGCCTCGAATATCAGCAATAGTCCATGCTATAGCCTTCCTATGTTGCTTAAGCAGTAAAATCAGTTCTACCTCATGCTTTTCACTTAATTTAGAAGAAATGATAACAGGCAGAGTTTCATTACTTCCTAGATATGCATACTTGAGGTGAGTGGGTAGTGGTTTCAGTTCTAAAACAGGTGGATGCTCAATGGAGGGCTTTAAAGGATTCACAGATCTATCAGTTAAATCTATATTCATACATACATGCTGAGGTTTATCTACAGGCATATCCATTATGTCAGATACATTCAGGTCAGCTACATCTAGTTGTACATATTCATTAGCATGCTTAGTTAATAGTACATGCTCCAATTGTTCCTCCATCAAGGAGTCTACTACGTCCATGCTAGCACAGGATTCAAGGTCAGAGGGGTACCTTAAAGCTTTATATACACTAAACTTCACCTCTTCATCATGAACCCTCATAGTAAGCTCACCTTTTTGGACGTCTATAAGTGCCCTACCTGTGGCTAGAAATGGTCTGCCTAGCAGGATGGGGACCTCCTTGTCTGCCTCATAGTCCAGGACAATGAAATCTGCAAGGAAAATAAATTTGTCAACTTTCACTAGAATATCCTCAATCTTACCTTCAGGGTATGCGATGGATCTGTCTGCTAGTTGTAAAGTGACAGTGGTTGGACGTGCTTCTCCTATTCCCAACTGGCGGAATAGGGACAGGGGCATGAGATTTATGCTGGCGCCCAGGTCACAAAGCGCTCTGCCCACGTGCTTGCCTCCAAGTTCTACAGGTAAGGTGAAAGAACCAGGATCCTTCTCCTTCTTGGGCAGCTTGTTCTGGAGGATGGCACTGCACTCCTCAGTGAGGTTTACTGTTTCAAACTCACCAATTATTTTTTTGTTAGTAATGATGTCCTTCAAAAACTTTACATAAGAAGGCATAGACTGTAAAACTTCTACAAAAGGAATGTTAACATGCACTTGCTTAAGAATTTCTAAGAATTTATTAAAATGAACTTCCTGTTCCTGCTTCTTCTTAAGCCTTCGAGGGTATGGAGGTGGTGGCACATAAGCAGGCATGTCAGGGCGCCTTAGGATAGGTGGAGGCCTTGGAATTTCTTCTACCTCCTCAATAATTGGCTCTAGCCTGGCTCCTGATGTGCTAGTTGGTGGTGGACCTTGGTTTGACAGAGACTCCAGTGGAGCACTAGACTCAGTGTTCTCTACTCTCTTTGGTGTGTCCTTTGTGTTGCTCACCAAGGGTCTGCCACTTCTAAGTTCAATTGCTTGAACTTGTTCTTTACCATCTCTCCTTGGTACCTCAGTGTCAGCAGGGAGTCTACCTTGGGGCCTACTCTTGAGTTCATTGGCTAATTGGCCTATTTGGTTTTCTAGGCTCCTAAGAGTAGCTTGCTGGCTTTGAAGCGTAGCATCATTCTTAGCTATGTATTCCTTGAGTAAGTTTTCTACAGAGGATCCTATAGGTTGGTTGTATGGTTTTTGGTACATTGACTGGTTATGTTGGGGAGTGAAACCAGGTGTTCCACTCGGTCTAGGTTGGTTAGGATTTTGGTTAGTGTTTTGTTGGCCACCCCATGACAGGTTTGGGTGGTTTCTCCAACCAGGGTTATAGGTGTTGGAGTAGGGGTTATTCCTAGGCTGCTGCTGGCTCCCAACATAGCAGACGGAGGATGGATTCCCAGGGCAGTATTCATATGGGTGCCCTTCCCCACAGAATCCACAGACAAGTGCCTCGCCTTGACTTGGTTGTGTGCCCATTGACATGGCTGTGGCGGTATTGGCACTGGTTTGGAGATTGGCCTGAGCCATTTGCTTAACTAGGTTGGTCAGGGCGTTTATTTGGGTGCTCATGGCGCTTAGAGCATCCTTGTCTTGAGCTCTAGTTGGCTCTACTGGATCATCTGACCACCTACAGTGAGATGTTGAGATCTTCTCCAAGATCTCATAAGCTTCGTTGTAACTCTTGGACAACATGGAACCTCCAGCAGATGAATTTAGAACTTGTCTGGTGCTGGGGTTGCATCCTTTAAAGAAGACTTCTATTTGGATACACCATGGAATGCCATGGTGTGGACATTTAATGAGAAGGTCTTTGAATCTTGTCCAAGCTTCGTGAAGAGACTCACTCGGAGCTTGTTTGAATTTGATGATATCATCACGAAAGGTTGAATTCCTATCTGGTGGGAAATATTTGACTAGGAATTTTTCTGCTAAATCTGTCCAATTGAGGACAGATCCTGAGGGTAATGAATTTAACCACGTTTTGGCTTTGTCCCTCAAAGAGTAAGGGAACAGATATAGCCTCAGGGCTTCTTGGGAAACTCCAGGAATGAGGAAGGTATCACTGACTCCTAGGAAGTTCCTAAGGTGGTTATGGGGGTCCTCATTTTCTATTCCAAAGAATTGTCCCACAGTGGACAACATTTGGAACATCACTGGTTTTAACTCGAATGAGTTGGCAGTGATTTCAGGACGGATTATGCTGGGGTTCAGCTCCCCAGGCATAGGTACTAGGTACGAAAGGATGGCGCTATCCTTGTCATTCGCTATTTCAATGGGATTGCGAGTGACAGGCACCAGGTTTTGATCTATTCCAGCCATTTCTTCTTGAGTGGATTGCGGAGACTCTGCGGTTTCAGCAATTATTTGAGGTAAAAGGGGTTGTTTAAAGAGACGTTTCTTGGCTCTATTTCTAGCTTTAAATAATCTCTTAGGCTCAGGGTTGAACTCTAGATCACTACTTGGAGTCTCATTCATAAACTACCCTAAATGGTACCTGTAGAAGAAATGAAGACGGATCAAATTCAATGGGAAATATCTTGGTGTTTCAGACTTAACAAACTTCGTTTTTACTTAAAATAAGTCCCCGGCAGCGGCGCCAAAAACTTGTTGCGTGCTCAATGTGTTAAAGATAAATAAGCAAGAAGGTAGAGAGAGCACTCAGAACATGCAAGCATACATGGTCTCACAGCAAGTAGTAAGTATATTTCATTCGTTTTTTCCACAGAGACTTATTTTTAGCTATTTATGAAGTGTATTTGTTAAGAAAGAAGGGGTGGATTTGATGGGGTAAAATTGGTTTTTAATTATCTAGTTTTTGCTGAATGTGTAAAGGAATGCAACATAAACAAATGCAAGTTGAAATTAGACTCAAAAGACAAGAGATGGAATTAATAAACGAAGAAGAAAACAGCTAAACAGAATGGTAACTTAGCAGAATTGCGGACACCGCAATTTTACCGCAATTGAATAACAGCGAAAGTGTGTAAATGGGTGAATTAAGGGCTACTAATGACTATCCTAAAGGCATTTTTATACGCTTCTCAAGCACTGGATCTACTCTCTATGCATCAAACTCACTCTATCTCATGTATCGTCCGATTCCATGCATTAGATTCTTTAGTTTACTCGACTCAAAGTAAGGTCTTAAGCATCTTGTTAAAACAGAAGTGTTTAGTTTGTACTAGGGAAACGCCTATTCCTAGACCGTTTCCTGGTTACCATGAAAGGCTAGCATGATTATACGACTCTGAACTCTTACTCCTTCCAGAGGTTAGGAGTTCTTTGGACAAAATGGATGGCCAATCGAAATTGCCCGTGGGATGAAGCTTACATACAACCAATGCTTCGAGAGCTATCCTACATGCTTGGTTCACGTTTTTTAGCCTATAGTTCTGTCATTAGCATGCCCCTAAGTGACTTAGCTACTCATTGATATATAGAGAACAGAAATGTAAGATAAAACAGACATGCTTAGAAGGGAAATATACTCCAAACAGTAAGACAAAACCGTAGCAGCAGAAGATGGAAACTGTGAAATGAAGTCTTGCAATTTGATTACTTTGAATGTTGAACGGACAAAAGGAAACTTAAAGGAAATAATTCAAAGACAGACAGCGACGAAATGCAGTAGATAGAACACTAAACTAGAAACAACAACTGAACAAAACTGGAAATTAGAAAAGGAACACAGAAAACAGGAAATGACGCGTGAAAGCTTCGCCGCAATCGCCTCGAATGAAGGATCAAAAAGAGCAGCCTTGCTTGGATGAATCCAATCGGGAGAGAAGAAGAATCTCCTCTCCTTCCTATCAGATTATCGACTCCAACAGCTGAGCTTCGCAAACCAACAGACGGCAAAGGAAAAACAGAAGAACAGATGGACTGCGAGAAGACTCTACGCTTTCGGATGATGACTGAACCTCCGACTTTGACCCCCTTTTATAGTAGTTTGCAGGTGCGTTTGGGCCAAGGAGAACCATCAATCTTCAACGTCATATATCAGAATGGGTGGAGGAGAAAGAACGAATCCCTGAAATTACGGAAATTAACAGAAATAGATCAGTCAACTTACGGTTTTCACTTGAATAATTGCGGCTTCAGCAATGTTTTCGCAATGCTGTCGCAATGCAGTTTTTTTTCATTCTTTTCCTTCGGTTTTCAACCCTTTTCTTTCCTATTGTACAAAAGTCCTAATTTAGCTACCTTCTTCTCATTCTCATATTTAAGCATAGGTTTAGGCTAAATGCTATCAAAAACACCGAAAAGTGTACATCTTCTTAAGCTAAATGGGTTCTAAATAAGTCACTTTCAGAGACTTAACAGCTTTTCACATGCCTCTAAAGCAAAAGTAGGTTGTTCAGATGAGTCAGACAATATAGGAACACTACTTTCACTCTCTCCAACAATTTCAGTAAAAACGAGTGGGTCATCCCCATCAACAACAGTCATGCATTCTTCTTGTTCTAAAGTATCTATGAGATCGATTTTACAGACAGAATGCACATCAGCATGTTGTTTCATGGCATCAAAAACATTAAATTCGAACACATCCCCTTCATATTCAACAGACAAGGTACCATCATGCACATTAATTTTTGTCTTAGCGGTTTTCATGAACGGTCTACCTAGTAAAACTGAAGTAGTGGATGTATTTTCTTCCATCTTTATCACATAAAAATCAGCAGGGAAGATCAAATCCTTAACTTTAACCAACACATCCTCGATCATCTCTAGAGGATGAATAGAAGACCTATTAGCTAACTGGATAATTATACTAGTTTCCTGCATACCTTCTAAACCGAGATTTTTGTAGACTGAGTATGGCATAACATTAATTGAGGCTCCTAAGTCTAGCATAGTGTTGCGTGCTCAGTGTGTATATAAAATGTGAATGCGAAGAGCGCTAAGATCATGCAAGTATACATGGTCTGCAGCAAGTGATAAGTATAATTTAATTCGTTTTCCCACAGAGATTAAGTTTAGTGACTAACGATTTGGTGTGTTAGATTAGATAAGGTAACTTAAATTGGGTAGATTTGGGGTTGATGTACCGAAATAAATAAAGAAGCAAGAAGAATGTAAACATAAATGCAAAGCTAGCAAAGAGGTAAAGTCATAATGTAGAAAAGTAGAATTGCGGTTCTTGCAATAATCTAGCAATAAATTAGCAACAATTTTAATGTAAAGTAAGGCAGCAAGGTCGACTTAAGAATCATCTATAGGCATTTAACTATGATCATTCAACAGTAGATTAACATCTCATGCATCGTCTTAGCTAGTTCTCATGCATCTTCCGATTACATGCATTAGTTTCTTAGATTACTTCTATCCAAGTAAAGCTAACAACCTAATCATAAACACATGCTAATAAACGTGCTAGGAGAACGCCTATTCCTAGGTCATTTTCTGATTACCATAAAAGGCTAACATGAATGGATGACTCTGAATTCTTACTCCTTCCGGAGGTTAGGAATTCTTTAGACAAAATGGATGGCCGGTCGAAATTGCCCGTGGGATGAAGATCACATACATTCAATGCAATCATGCTACTCTACATGCTGAATTCTCATGCTTCCAGCCTACAGATTCCTCTTTAGCAGACCTCTCTTAGATTAGTTACTCATGGTTTTCGAAGAAATGAGGGAGATAGATTGATTGAACATGAATTGAAGAACTCAACAAACCTAGTTCATTGATATATAATTAAATGAGGAACTCAACAAAACAACAAATTGATTAAGGGATGACAGAATGAAGAACTCAATAAACCAATTGATTACTCTTTTAAGAAAGCAATTCATACAATAATTCTTAACAGACATATGTCAATCCGGAAGCAACAATGAAAGGGAAAAGCAGTAAATGATTCAGAACAACATTTAGAGGAAGCAGAAATTAAATTGGAAAGCGATAAAGGAAAGCAGTAAAGGAAAGCAGTAAAGGAAAGCTGTTAATTGCGTGAGGATCTTCCAAGTCGTGAATCGCCTCGGATGAAGGGGAAGATTAGCTGATCTTGGGGATAAATTCAATCAGAAGAGAAGATGAATCTTCTCTTCTTCCTCTCGAATTATCACGCCAAGGGCTTTGTTTCTTCGATCCAACAACCGGGGGAGAAGGATTTCGTCTTCGAGTTCTTCACTATTGAGTTGTGTTTGAATTGAGGGGAATTCAATTTGATTTCAATTGCTTTGATCCTTCATTTCACTCTCTTTATATAGCCTCTAGGTGGTTGCAAAAGTTGCTCAATAATTGTGGATCACCATTCAATTTTGTGAGGTAGTCAAGCTTGACATGTGGCAGCACCAGGGAGAGTTGACTACTGGAAAAACTCAGTCAACAAAGACTATTGAGTGGAAAAAAATTCAGCAGCAAAGACTGTTTTATTGCGAGCTCCGCAATTTTTCAGCAATGTTCCTGCAATGTACATTTTAGCTCTTTTTACATCATTTTGCATCCTTTTTCTTTTCTTTTCCAAATAAGCCTTAATTTAGCATCATTTCTCAAATTCTCACATTTAAGCACACATTAAGCTAACTCTTAACAAAAACACTCAAGAATTTCCATGATTTCTAGGTAAATATGACCTTAAATAATGTACTTTTGGAGAGGTAACACACCCCCAAACTTGAGTTATTGCTCGTCCTCGAGCAATATAAAGGCTTACTTTCTCTCTAATTAGCTGCTAACTCTTGTCTTTTAAACTCTACCTAACTGATTTGCTGACTTCCCTAGGTTTACTGTCAAAAGCATTGTTGTCCTGTGACACTCTCCTAGGTTAAAACTAACTTCATACTTTGTCTATTCTGATTACCCTTGCCTTTAAAACCTTATGTTTTTACTAACTTCCTGTCTTTTGGTTTATCTGCCTATATCATTGAGCTCATTGTGCAGTTATCCCTAAGCTTTCAAATTCTCCCTAGTTTTAACTTAGACTCAGTACATGCTTCTAATGTCTTTATTTTTTATTTACCTAGGATTCCTTAAAGTCATGCCAGGCTTAGCACACACGAGTATCAGAGTTCAGTATCCATAGAACAAACTAAGCCCTGGCATCACTGTGTTGGATAGACACTCATCTCCCTTGACATACCTTCAAGCTACAGCCCTGTGTTTAGCAAACTAAGGATCAGAGTTCAATTTCACAGGACATCTAAACACTTAGGCCGTAGCTCTTTGGCACACATTCTTCTTCCTTGGTTTTACTTTTCCTTTTTTTCTCTTTTGGCAAAGTCTTCTCTTTGAATTGCCTTTTGATGCAGTGCCACTTGTGGGTTACACAGCTGGCCCTGATTACTCAGCATCCTTAGAGAGAGACAGTACCTTTTACTTTTCTTTTGCTTTCTTATTCATTTTTTTTTTTTTTTAGAAGAAGAATGTCTATTTTTCAAAGGAGAGAGGAGTGTTCCTAGGCCTAGAAGTTGCCTCCCCCAAACTTAAACTTCTCATTGTCCCCAATGAGAGTCTGAGGTGGCACACCCCCAAACTTATCTTAGAAGCATCTAGTCTAAATAAAAACCAGACAGACTTAAAACTCCTAGGGATGGAATGACCCTCATAGTGCAGATAACTCAACAGTAGAAATTTACTAAAACCAACATGGTAAGGTCTAACAGAGGTACATGCTCAACAATTCATGAAGCTAATTAGAACTAACAAAGGTGTACTTGACACTCATCCAGCATGCTCAATAGACAGACTACCTATGGACATCAGTAATGCAGCCAAATCATGAGATTTAAAGACATACAACCCATCAGAAAGTCATACACCAGCATGCTTAAACTAACAAAATATTGCGGTGTCCGCAAAGAATTCGCAATGATTCCAACAGAGCAGTTTTAACTGTGATCAAGGCTCCTAGCATGCGATATTCGTTCATAAACAACTACATAAAATAGCAAAATTATCTAAGTTACCTAATCATACGACATTAAACTAGACTAAACTACTCTACTTAGGCAAATTAAGAATTTAAAACAGAACAAACAGTTGATATTGGTGGGGTAACAGGTCACAGAAAAGCAGATTTTTTTCTTGTTTTTTAGAGGGATAAGAAATACTCCCTCGAATGCCGTTTAAAAATCTCCAATTGCCACGTTCCTAAATCACAAAAAACAAACTTAATTAAAGCTAGCAATAACAATACTGTAATCAATCTAAAAGAAAAACAATAACGAAAGACTATCTATTCCATATTCCTCTGATGATTGAGCATAATGATCATTCCATTGAACGCCCTTGCTCATCCTTTCTTGACTTGCTTTTTAGGCTTCGGATAAGAGGAAGGCTGAGAGTGTTTTCACATCTTCTTCCTCATAGTAGTGCTTCAATCTAGCACCATTCACCATGAACGGTTGACCTTGTTCCAGATTTCGAATTTCAATTGCACCATGAACAAACACATTAGTAATCACAAAAGGACCTGACCAACGAGACTTTAATTTGCCAGGAAACAATTTCAATCGTGAGTTAAACAATAGAACATGCTGGCTCTTTTTGAAGTCCTTAATCCTAAGTCTACTATCATGCCAAATTTTAGTCTTTTCTTTATACATTTTAGCATTTTCATATGACATATGCCTTAGTTCATCTAACTCATGTAATTGCAGAGACCGCAATGTTCCCGCATCGGTCACGCAATAATTCAACTCTTTTAAGGCCCAAAACGCTTTGATTTCTAATTCAAGGGGTAAGTGACATGCTTTTCCATACACTAACCTATAAGGAGACATTCCTAAAGGTGTTTTATATGCAGTTCTATATGCCCACAGTGCATCATCAATTCATGCTAAACGACTATGATTGTTGGCACATAATAAATATTTCATTTCCAAAATAAACTACTCCTAACATACGAAATCTAAGCAAAGCATGATAAAATCCTAATTTAAGAGTTTAGGGATCAGAAATCTCCCTTGTCAATCTGCCTCATATGGATATTCTTCAATGTTTCGAGGCACCACTTCTGCTCCTTTAAGATACTTAAGTCTTGATTTACGGGATCGGACATTCTGCCACACTTTGAAATTGTTGATTCTATCAAAGAGACTGCATGTTATAACATCCCAAGGTTTGTACTTTCTGTGCGTTGGTTTTGTTTCTACACACTACAACAAATTACACCTAAGATGACAGTTAGAAAATGGAGGAGACCCTACGAGGGCGGTTTTTAGAAAATGCGCTCAGGTTTACGAATTGTTTTTATTTTTTCGAAAATTAAACATATAAGGGCGGTTTTGCACCGCCATTATAATACCTATTTGATGACGGTTTTAAACCGTCATCGAAAAAGAGAAAAAAATTATTGTACAGAAATTATACCTTTAATGGCGGTTTTAGACCGCCATTAATAGATCCCTTTGATGGCGGTCAAACACCGTCATACAAAACCTCTAAAATGACGTCGTTTTGTTTTGCGCTAACTTTTTTTTTTTGTCAATCTTCTCCCCACGTTCAGCCGCACAACCAACCCCCTCACTCTCTCGATCAACCTCCCATTTTTGGCGAATCCCACCTTCGGCCAACGACATAGGCGATGTCGTCTCCTTCTCCTCAGACGAGTGGCGCAAGCGACCTCCGACGACTTCTCATCCACCCCGGCGACGCGTCGAGCAACGAAAGGCAACGGTTCTTCGTACCCAAGCGTACGCTCGACGATCCCTTAGCGCGGCGGCGATGTCCCACCTCCGACAAGCAAGGCGGCGAGCGGCGGCTTTACCACGACAGATCCAGATCTGCGCAGCCGCAACACCCACCTCGACGGCGTTCGGCGTTCGCTATCACCCGCAAGCAGACGACGGTGTGATTCCGACAACCCACGCCAGATCTGCTATGCGTCACCCCTCCGACGAACATCTGCGGTGCTATGTAGGATTTCAAGGTTTTCCTGTTCTATGTAGGATTTCTATTGCTTGAATTATAATTTAGTATTGGGTCCAGCATTATCCTTGCTGGACTTCTATAGTCGAGGAGTGCATTTTATAGACTAAGATTGGATGGATCTTACATGGCTGAGTGCCATTGTAGTTGGGGTCGGCTGCCTTGTTTTGGGATACTATATTGGTTCGAACTATCCTCCTCGCATCTTAATCAAAGCCAAATTAGCTAAAAGAAACGAATCCAGCAGAAATGGGAAGAAGGATAAGCCTAAAGAGCCACTGGAGGTTGAAAATTTGGCCGTCATTCTCGATGACTTCAAGTTGGTCTGTCTCTGTGTCTCTCTGTCTATCTCTGTTTCTCTCTAGCTATCTATTTGAAAATCTGGTTGACAATCTCGATGACTTTAAGATGTTCTCTCTCACTTTCTCTCTAAAAAAATGTACTAACACTTCTTTGTATCTCTGCAGGTTTTAGTTGTGAGAAATGATTTGAAAATGGGCAAAGGAAAAATTGGGCAAAGGAAAAATTGCTGCCCAATGCAGGTAATTTTTTTACCACCTTGTGGTTGCTCCTGCATTTATTACTTGATGTTTTGAATGCTAACAATCACGGAAATTTTAAATTTTACTGCTGCTTGCGAAGTGTGAATGCCCGAGTTGGTTTTTATTAATAACTACTCCTAAGAATTGGGCATATAGTATTTAGATGTCTATGTCAACAACCCACTGCACACCTGGTATGGTAAATTTCTCACAGTGCAGTGCCTATAATAAATTTTACTAAAATTTATCAATGACTATAATAACATGAGAGATTTTGGATGAGAATAGGTTTCAAGTAAAAGTTGTCATAATGCAAAATTTTGGATAATAATAGTGCTTTTATTTTTTTAAATGTTGCACTGTTAAAATCAGAAAAATGATTGATGAATGGAATCTACATAACTACAGCAAAAGTGCTAATCGGAAGAATCAGACCTCATGCATAAAATTTAAGAAGATCAACAAGTTTAGACTAAATCTAGTTGTCCTTTTTATTGCAAATGAAACCGTGGAGGAAAAGTGATATAAGAAAGAAAAATAAAAGCAAGGGGATGCGCTTGCCCCTTTTCTTTACTATTAGGGTTACCCTATTGTTTGGATTCTTTGCTTGGTTGATAGTTGAATAATGGACAATAGTCTTGAGGAATATTGTATAAATGTTAATTTTAGTTTCCTTTTTAGATGAAGGGATATTCTAAGAAACTTTTATTTATATAGTTCTCTTTCATTATAATATAATTCTCTATTTCTGATAAAAACCAGCAGTTAAATTTATTTTGTTGGAATATTATAGGATACTGATAGATTTTGGGTTTTATCTTTTATGCCCTTTTTTGTTTTTATATCCTTAATGTGTTGTATCTTTCCATATTAAGGTATGTATGTACAGAATAATCCTCCCTATATTAATGTGCATCGTATACTTTGTTTCTATGCACATTTATTTAATTTTATTTACATGTAGGTGAGAGATGTGTGCACAACCCAAGGTGGTTCTGAAGATAGAAAGCGAGGAAGACATGCTAGTTTTGCAAGTAACAACAATTCCACTTTGATTTCCTTTTCTTAAAAATTCTAGTTTTATGGTATCTAGCTGATTTTTTTTTATGCGTTTGCGAATTTCATATTTGCAGTTGGTTGATGTTTGTTAGTTTTTCTAGTCTGTTGTATGTATTTATATTAGGGGTGTAAGCGATTTGGTCATAATATTTATCTTTTGTTTTCGTGTAGTTTAATAATAAGAAGTCATTTACACGAGAAGAACTGGACGCAGTACAATAGAATGGGTATATAATGTTGCAAGCTTCGCATTTGGGTAAAGTAGTGTACTTTGTAACTTTTGTGCCAATTTTGGATGTAAATATGAAATATGGGTATTGTACTTTGTATTTAGACTCTTTTCAGGAACTATGATAGTTTTTGTAGCAATTTTGGATGTAATATGAAATATTTTGTTGTTTTGAATGAAATGACTAGAATTCTAGTTTATTCCACATTTAACATTGAATTAGCAGAATGTCAGTTATGCAACGTCACTGAAACAACACGACATTATATTGTTTGCATTTGGTGGCCAAACAAGGATTTTTTGCCCGTCATCAAAAGTACTTTCAGTGACGGTTTTAGCCCGTCATTAAAAGAACTTACAATGGCGGTTTAAAACTGTCATCATATCCTTACAATGGCGGTTTGTAACCGCCATCTTAACCCTAAGATGGCGGTTTAAAGCCGTCATCTTATCCCTACGATGGCAGTTTGTAACCGCCATCTTATCCCTACGATGGCGGTTTGTAACCGTCATCTTATCCCTACGATGGCGGTTTGTAACCGCCATCTTAGGGATAAGATGGCAGTTACCTAAGATGGCGGTTTGTAACCGCCATTAAAAGATAACCGCCATCATACCCCTAAGATGGCACCACTTTAGAGGGCGGTCGTAAAACCGCCATCATATACCTAAGATGGCAGTTCAGAACTGCCATCGTAGGTCAAATTTGTTGTAGTGACAACATTTGCTACAACATAGCTTCGATGCGATGAGACTTCTTTTTCTGGCATATCTCTTTCTAACTCCTTCAGCTGGAGCATTTGTGGTGGTGGTGGCTCAGCTCTTTCATTTGTGGAGAAGCTTGCTGCAACATCAAACATTTCAAATTCTTGTTCCTCAAGCAGCGCATTAGTCTCTTTGCCCTCATCCAGCACAATTTCATTTTTCTCAACTTTCACCAACTCCCCCAATTCATATGGAGATTCCATTGGATCACTCTTCTTAGATTCGAAGGTAACAAAGGAGTCATCATCATAAAAATCAAACATTTGAGGGTATGGTGGTGGTGACACATAGGTAGGCAAATCAGGTTTCCTAGGGGGAGGCCTAGTAATTTCTTCTGGTTCCTCAATGATAGGTTTCAGCCTCACCCTTGTTGTGCTTGGTTGTATTTGATCATAGTTAGGCAGAGAATCCAGTGGAGCACTAGACTCTTCATTCTCTACTCTCTTTGGTGCTTCTATGCTACTCATCACCAATGGCCTTCCACTCCGTAGTTCAATAGCTTGAACTTGTTCCTTACCATCCCTTCTTGGATTTTCTGTGTCTGCAGGCAGTCTGCCTTGGGGCCTATTGTTCAACTCATTTGCCAACTGCCCAATCTGATTCTCTAAGCTTCTCAAGGTTGCTTGCTGGCTCTGCAAAGTTGCATCATTCTTTGCTATGTATTCCTTCAGCAAGTTCTCCAATGATGTTCCCATCGGTTGGTTGTTGACATATTGTTCCTGATATGGGGGTTGACTAGTTTGTTGGAGTTGAGTGAAACTAGGTGCTCCACTCGGTCTTGATTGATTTTGCGTGTGGCTTGTGCTTTGTTGTCCACCCCAAGAGAGATTTGGGTGGTTTCTCCAACCAGGGTTATATGTATTTGAATAGGGGTTGTCCCTTGGTTGTTGTTGACTTCCAACATAGCACACCGAAGATGGATTAGCAGGGTAATAGTCATACATATGCCTTTCCCCACAGAATCCACAAACTAGTGCCTCGCCTTGGTTGGCTATTGCTGTGCTTGTTGAAACAGCTGCCACTGTGTTGACACTTTGTTGAATATTGGGTTGAGCCATTTGCTTCACCAGGTTGGTCAGAGCATTGATCTGGCTGCTCATTGCGCTGAGTGCATCCATGTCTTGAGCCTTCCTTCTGTTTGGCTCCACAGGTACGTCTGACCATTGACAATGTGATGTTGAGATTTTCTCCAAAATCTCATAGGCTTCGTTATAGCTCTTTGATAGCATTGAACCTCCAGCTGAGGAATTCAAGACTTGCCTCGTGCTGGGGTTGCATCCTTTGAAGAATACTTCAATCTGGATACACCATGGATTGCCATGGCGTGGACATTTGAGTAGAAGATCTTTGAATCTGGTCCAAGCTTCATGTAGAGATTCATTCTCAGCTTGCTTGAACTTGATGATGTCAACACGAAAGTTAGAGTTCCTATCTGGAGGGAAATACTTTACCAGGAACTTCTCAGCTAGGTCTGTCCAATTGACAATTGATCCAGAGGGGAAGGAATTCAACCATGTCTTGGATTTGTCTCTCAATGAATAAGGAAACAGGTACAATCGCAAAGCCTCTTGAGATACTCCTGGAATGACAAATGAGTCACTCACTCCCAGGAAGTTCCTCAAGTGATTGTGGGGGTCTTCATTCTCCACTCCGAAGAATTGTCCAACTGTGGACAGCATCTGAAACATGACGGGTTTTAATTCGAATGAGTGAGCTGTAATCTCGGGGCGTATGATGCTCGGATTAAGCTCCTCAGGCATTGGTACAAGGTATGATAGAATAACACTATCCTTATCATTCGCAATTTCAATGGGGTTGCGAATGATAGGTGCTTGATTTGGTGCTTCTTCTGCTCTTTCCATTTCAGCTTGTTGTGGTTCAAATTCTACTGACTCTGCGTGGTCAACAATGTGCTGAAGTACAGGTTGCTTTTGCTGTTTAAAAAGGCGTTTCTTAATTTTATTTCTGGTCCTTAGAGTTCTTTCAGGCTCAGGATCAAATTCTAGATTGTGATTTGAAAACTCCTTCATAAACCAGCTTTGTTGGTACCTGTAAATGCAAAAGATTAGCTCCAATATATTAAGTTCTTCTAAAATAACACAAATCATGTTTACTAAACAAAATCCCCGGCAGCGGCGCCAAAAACTTGTTGCGCGCTCAGTGTGTATATAAAATGTAAATGCGAAGAGCGCTAAGATCATGCAAGTATACATCTGCAGCAAGTGATAAATATAATTTAATTCGTTTTCCCACAGAGATTAAGTTTAGTGACTAACGATTTGGTGTGTTAGATTAGATAAGGTAACTTAAATTGGGTAGATTTGGGGTTGATGTACCGAAATAAATAAAGAAGCAAGAAGAATGTAAACATAAATGCAAAGCTAGCAAAGAGGTAAAGTAATAATGTGGAAAAGTAGAATTGCGGTTCTTGCAATAATCTAGCAATAAATTAGCAACAATTTTAATGTAAAGTAAGGCAGCAAGGTCGACTTAAGAATCCTCTATAGGCATTTAACTATGATCATTCAACAGTAGATTAACATCTCATGCATCGTCTTAGCTAGTTCTCAAGCATCTTCCGATTACATGCATTAGTTTCTTAGATTACTTCTATCCAAGTAAAGCTAACAACCTAATCATAAGCACATGCTAATAAACGTGCTAGGAGAACGCCTATTCCTAGGTCATTTTCTGATTACCATAAAAGGCTAACATGAATGGATGACTCTGAATTCTTACTCCTTCCGGAGGTTAGGAATTCTTTAGACAAAATGGATGGCCGGTCGAAATTGCCCGTGGGATGAAGATCACATACATTCAATGCAATCATGCTACTCTACATGCTGAATTCTCATGCTTCTAGCCTACAGATTCCTCTTTAGCAGACCTCTCTTAGATTAGTTACTCATGGTTTTCGAAGAACTGAGGGAGATAGATTGATTGAACATGAATTGAAGAACTCAACAAACCTAGTTGATTGATATATAATTAAATGAGGAACTCAACAAAACAACAAATTGATTAAGGGATGACAGAATGAAGAACTCAATAAACCAATTGATTACTCTTTTAAGAAAGCAATTCATACAATAATTCTTAACAAACATAGGTCAATCCGGAAGCAACAATGAAAGGGAAAAGCAGTAAATGATTCAGAACAACATTTAGAGGAAGCAGAAATTAAATTGGAAAGGGATAATGGAAAGTAGTAAAGGAAAGCTGTTAATTGCGTGAGGATCTTCCAAGTCGTGAATCGCCTCGGATGAAGGGGAAGATTAGCTGATCTTGGGGATAAATTCAATCAGAAGAGAAGATGAATCTTCTCTTCTTCCTCTCGAATTATCACGCCAAGGGCTTTGTTTCTTCGATCCAACAACCGGGGGAGAAGGATTTCGTCTTCGAGTTCTTCACTATTGAGTTGTGTTTGAATTGAGGGGAATTCAATTTGATTTCAATTGCTTTGATCCTTCATTTCACTCTCTTTATATAGCCTCTAGGTGGTTGCAAAAGTTGCTCAATAATTGTGGATCACCATTCAATTTTGTGAGGTAGTCAAGCTTGACATGTGGCAGCACCAGGGAGAGTTGACTACTGGAAAAACTCAGTCAACAAAAACTGTTGACTGGAAAAAAATGCAGCAGCAAAGACTGTTTTATTGCGAGCTCCGCAATTTTTCAGCAATGTTCCTGCAATGTACATTTTAGCTCTTTTTACATCATTTTGCATCCTTTTTCTTTTCTTTTCCAAATAAGCCTTAATTTAGCATCATTTCTCAAATTCTCACATTTAAGCACACATTAAGCTAACTCTTAACAAGAACACTCAAGAATTTCCATGATTTCTAGGTAAATATGACCTTAAATAATGTACTTTTGGAGAGGTAACACATAGCGTGCTCGATTTCTCTATCCCCTATAGTACATGGCAAGAGGAACATACCTGGGTCCTGACATTTACTTGGAATACCTTTGGTTATCAGGGCAGAAACATTCTTGTTTACCACGACCCTCTCGGAACTTTTGGTCTTCCTCTTCATGGTGCACATCTCCTTTAGAAATTTAGCGTACCTTGGGATTTGCTGAATTGCATCAAACAGCGGTATATTGATCCCAACCTTTCTCAATGTCTCAAGAACATCCGCGTCGTCGACCTCCTTAGATGGCCTCGCCAACCTACTAGGAAAAGGAGCAACGGGAGTGTAAGACTTCATAGAAATATAAGGAGAAGGTACAACTGTTTCAGAGGGTGTTTGAATACACTTATCTGGGGATATCTCTGAATCTTTGTTGGAGTCCTCGGGAGTGGTACGTGATGGTATCTCTTTACCACTTCTGAGGTTTATCGCACTAACACCTTCCGCTTTGGATTCAATTTTGCTCATTCTTACCTTCACCTCTGTGAGCTCATCTCTTAGAGATTTCATCTGCGACCTGGTCTCATTGCTAGCTTCCATAAGTGATTTGAACATGCTTTCAATGGCTTGACCTGAAATAGAAGAAGCAGCCTGAGATGATTTTTCTTGCATCGTATGAATTAAACCAAATACCTGAGACACTTGTTCTTTGAGCTCTTCAATGTCGGAAGACATCTTAGATTGCTCGTTTCTTCCCCCGTATTGACGACGGTTCTCAGCCATGTTGGAGATCAACTGTCGGGCTTCTGCAGGTGTTTTCTCCCAAAGGGCTCCTCCACTCGATGCGTCAAGCATCTGGCAGTCATGCGGAAGCAACCCATCATAGAAAAATTCGATAAGCGCAGCTTCAGCTATCAGATGGTTCGGGCATTTCTCACAGAGTTTAATGAACCTCTCCCAGCATTCGTGAAATGCCTCGTCCTCTTCTTGCTTTAAATGATGGATATCTTTTTTCACGGCTCTGGCTTTTGAAGCTGGGAAATACCTTTCCAAGAATAGACTCTGTAACTTCTCCCAAGTGAAAATGGTTCCCGATGGCAAGTAATGCAGCCAATCTCGAGCTTCACCTTTCAGGGTGAATGGAAAAGCTCTCAGGTATAGCTGATCTTCAGTTATGTCGCCTGGCTTCATCGCGGAACTTACCATTTGAAACTCCTTGAGATGTTTAAAGGGATCTTCATCTGTTTCACCACAAAAGGAAGGCAAATGATCAATAAAGCCTGATTTAAGCACAAACTCACCTGATATTTCCAGGTAGGAAATACAAGAAGGTTGGTAACCCATAGCAAATGATGTCCACTGTCTGAGCGTTTTTGGGTCTCCAGCCTCATCGGCGATCTCCATTTTTCTCAATAAAAATTAAGCACTTCTAGCACACTTAAACAAACAGATCAAAAATTGCAAATAATAAAAGAATAAACAAAAAATTTTAAAGTAAATATTAAAAGTCTACAAATCAAATCTAAATTAGGCCGAATTACACTCAGTTCCCCGGCAACGGCGCCAATTTTGGTAGAGGTACTTTTGGGGTACTCCAAATTCAAGCTGTCGAGGCTTGCCAAAATACAATTTATAAACCCGATGTACACCGAGCTATTTGAAGCTTAGTGGTAACGGGGTCGATCCACAGGGAAATAAGAAATTTAATCTAACTAAGTCTAATTTGCTAGAAATAAAAAGTATGCACAATTGAAAAGAATAGTAATTTGGTTTTGGGGGAAGGGAGGTCCTAATATGCTAACGGAAAATTAAATGACAACGTGCAAAAATGAAACGGTCGTGCTTAACTTCGAGAAATGGAATTGCTCGTTATGGATGTTCGGATCATCGATACAATTTACGCGTTAGCCATGTTCATGCACACAATCCATTTAGTTATTTCTAACTCAAATGACCCAAGGATTTAATTAGACTCGTGCAATTCTAATTAAACTTGGCCAATAATCTATCTAAGGTAGCGACCCCTAAATCGATTACGTGCCAGTGACGGGAACATTGCGACGGCCTAATCCTAAGACTAAACCGGTTTCTCTCTTGCCTTAAGCATAACATGAAAACGTTAATTAATTCAGATTACCAATTGTCACTTTGGCCCGAACTAATTAGCCATGCTTAGACCCGTGCTACCTAGCGGTATAGGCAATTATACGTCCCAACCTTTAGCCCTCTATCATGCATAGGAATTAGAGCGTCAATCTAATTTAGCTACACATGCTAGATATGGATGAAGAACAAGCAAGAGATGCATAACATACTAATTGTCTCAACATTTACAAAAGGGAAAAATCTCCCGAAACATCCAAAATTTACAAATCCATACTCAAAATTAAGCACTAACCTTGGTTTAGCCTTCCATGGAGGATGAATTAATCCAATCCCCCATGGAAGAGCTTGGAATCATGCACAAAGAAGGAGAAGAAGTACAAAAATGGCGGAAAATGGAGGTAGACCCGAGAGGAGAAGATGGAGGAAGAAGAAGGGTGAAAAAGTTGGCTGCAAATCTGCAATTTCACGCTTTTAAAGCTCGGAGCGTCGAGACGCTAGGCCAGCGTCTCGACGCTGTGCCCTAAGTTGGCTGCTGCGCGCGCGCGGCTTCGAGACGCTGCGCGGCGTCGAGCGAGTGTCGAGACGCTTGCTCTCGGGTGGAAATTCAGCTGCGCGCTTCAGACTTCGGGGCGTCGAGACGCTAGGCCAGCGTCTCGACGCTGTCGGCGTTGAGTGAGCGTTGAGACGCGCGCTCGACGCTGATGCTCGTCTATCTTCGGGAATCGTCGGGGCAGCGTCGAGCTAGCGTCGAGCTAGCGTCTAGACGCTTGGGTGCACGCGGATTTTCAATGACGGGCGCGCGCGCGTCTGGCCGTCTGGGCGCGGGCGTGCGGTGCGTGCGGTGCGGCGGCCCGCGCGCGTGCTGCGTTCGTTGGGCGCCAGGGCGCTGGGATCTCGGCTCTTAGCCCACTTTTGGGTCGTTTTGGCTCCCGAGCTTCGTTTGGCCTATCGTTTTGAACCGAACACTTCCCGAAACCTTTTAAATGACCTTTTTAGCCCCAAAAATCATCAATGGACTTCCCGAGCTCTTCACCATGAAATCACCTACAAGGAAGCATTTTAATCAATATATGTCATGGTTTTAGCTAGAATTAGGGACATTAAGATAGCTCTATTTTGGAGCTATCAACTTTCCTTCAATAGGAATTCTATTGAATGCTTGATCAGCAGTCGCCGCAGCCATGGAGAAAGAATCGAGTTGCCCTAACCCGTCGTCTTCAACCTCCAGCCGAGGCTTATCAGCGACAATAATCCGCAAGTTTGACGAAGAAGAAGCCTCTGACTCAGAAGATTTGCTTCGAGGCTGAGTATTATGAACATCATCATCGCAGATATCTGCTCCAGCCTTGGAAATCAGCTGAAGGGACCGACCCCCTGCTTTTCCATTTATAGAAGAAGATGGGATCTGCCCAGAAAATGTAGAGGACTTACCTTGAACACACTTCTTACCTAGACGAGAGCTTGCCTTATAAAAACTCCCTACCTCCACTGCATTTAAATTTAGAGCAGGAGCAGTCGACAGCTTCCCCAACTCAGAAGCCTCACTACCAATGCTCTGTTTTTTCTCAGAATTGAAACCCGATGACGGAGCCCCTGAAACCGAACGCCTAAGCGCCATCCCCCCAGAAACCTTACCTAATGAATTTGTAAGGACATTCGAAAGCTCCCCACACGCAGCCTCTGGAAAGCCTACCCGTGAGTTATCTGCAGACTTCGGAGGCCACAAGTTTTGAACAGAGGACAAGCCATTGCTTTGAGCAAAAGGCTTCTTCTGTGGGGATTTCTTTCTCCTCATAATTCACACCCAAGACGAGGGCCTAAAGTGGAAGACTCCCTAAAAACCCCAGCTCAAACCTCCAAAGAAAACCAAGACAGAGGACAGCAGTTAACAGCCGAAAATGAAAAAACGTAAAACGAAAAAACAGAGTAATGGAAACCTTACCTCGGTGAAGCGTCCAGCTCCGCTACCTTGATCAGCATGCCCTACCAATCTTCAATCCGCAGCCATGGAAAGACCCAAGCCACCATGGACGACGACGTTGCCCCTTGATAACTCCATTTCGGAGCTATATTTCACTCCCTAACTCTAGCTAAAAGTCGTGAATAATTGTTTAATATGTCTCATTTATAGGAGATTTGCGGCATAGAGCTCGTGGTATCCATTGAGTGCGTTTTGTGGCTAAGGAAGGCGTTTTAGTGCCTCGGGAGTGCTTCGGGAGAAGGGCAAGCTCACACATGAAGATATGAAGTAAATTGCCTAGGAGAGGCAATTTTTCAGCCCCAAACCCGAGAGCAAGCGTCGAGCAACAACGTCGAGACGCTTGCTCAACGCTGCAGCGTCGAGACCCTGCACTAGCGTCGGGACGCTACGGAAGCACGCGCGCGCTGGAAAACATCGGGCAAGCGTCGAGACGCTCGCCTGGCGTCTCGACGCCATCACGACGAAAACGCGCGCGGCACTTAGGGCACCAGCGTCGAGACGCTTGCCTAGCGTCTCGACGCTCCGACGGCTTAAAACGTCATTTTGACAATTTTTCAGCCATTCTTCTTCCATCTTCGGTTTTGGCTCTCGGGTTTTCAGTTCTCTTCTTCTTTTCTCCGCCATTTGTGGCCCTTTTTGGAGTTTATTTTCTGTATTTAGCTTGGGGATGATGCCCAAGGCTTCCATGGGAGTATTGGGACTCCAAACCTCCATGGTTGGCTAAGGTACTAGTGTTTGGATTTGGGTTAATTAGGGATTCTTGCTAAGTCTTTAATGTTTTGAAAACTTATGCTTAATGGTTCTGATTTGGCTTTGATTATGTTTGCATTTATTGTTCTTACTTCATCCTATGCATGCGTTAGATTTCGCCGACTGACAATCGAGTTTTCTAGCTTATATTAGCGTTAAAGAGTAGCGATGTCGTGCCTCTCACTATTCGACTAGTAACACAGAACAATGAAAATAAATCGGAGTATCGAGTCATGCATGATAGTTGTTGGGTAAATTCAGCGTTGGCGGGTAGCCAGTTAGCAATTTGATTACATAGTCGAATGTTCGTCGCGGTATGCTAGTGACTGTTTAGAGTCAAATTGGGGTTGATCACTCTAACGAGACATTAAACAATGTTTAATTAGAACTGTGTGGTCTAATTAATTAATATGCAGCCGGTTACTTTAGGGTGTCCTGGGTAACCGACCGCGTGCATGTCATTATCGATTAGCCTTACTTTAGAGTTAAATGATAAATGTTAAAACGATTAGCAAGATCCCGAAATCCCCCAAATCCAACACTCTTCATTCTCGAGTTTATTATTTTTCCGTTAGCATTTTTTTTATTACTTTGCATGTTTAAAATCCCCCCTTTTTGTGACAAACTTCACCAAATAACTTAATCATAGCTCGAACAATTAATTCTCAGTTTTATTCCCTCTCTGTGGTTCGACCCCGTTACCGCTAGCTGTGTTAGGTCTCTGAAAGTGACTTATTTAGGACCCATTTAGCTTAAGAAGATGAACACTTTTAGGTGTTTTTGATAGCATTTAGCCTAAACCTATGCTTAAATATGAAAATAAGAAGAAGGTAGCTAAATTAGGACTTATGCACAATAGGAAAGAAAAGGGTTAAAAACCGAAGGAAAAGAATGAAAAAATCGCATTGCGACAGCATTGCGAAAACATTGCTGAAGCCGCAATTATTCAAGTGAAAACCGTAAGTTGACTGATCTTTTTCTGTTAATTTCCGTAATTTCAGGGATTCGTTCTTTCTCCTCCATCCATTCTGATATATGGCGTTGAAGATTGATGGTTCTCCTTGGCCCAAACGCACCTGCAAACTACTATAAAAGGGGGCCAAAGTCGGAGGTTCAATCATGATCCGAAAGCGTAGAGTCTTCTCGCAGTCCATCTTTTCTCCCTGTTTTCCTTTGCCGTCTGTTGGAGTGAGAGTCTCAGCTGTTGGAATCGATAATCTGATAGGAAGGAGAGGAGATTCTTCTTCTCTCTCGATTGGATTCATCCAAGCAAGGCTGCCCTTTCATCCCCTTCATTCGAGGCGACTGCAACGAGGCTTTCAAGCACCCTTTACTGTTTTCTGTCTTATTCTTCTATTTTCCAGCTTTGATCAGTTGTTGTTTCTCGTTTAGTGTTTTATCTACTGCATTTCGTTGTTGTCTGTCTTTGAATTAGTTACTTTAAGTTTCCCTTTGTTCGTTCAAACATTCAAAATAATCAAATTACAAGTTTGCATTTCACAGTTTCCATCTTCTGCTGCTACGGTTTTATCTTACTGTTTTGAGTTCATTTCCCTTCTAAGCATGTCTGTTTTATCTTGTATTTCTGTTCTCCATATATCCATGAGTAGCTAAGTCACTTAGGGGCATGCTAATGACAGAACTATAGGCTTAAAAACGTGAACCAAGTATGTAGGATAGCTCTCGAACCATTGATTGTATGTAAGCTTCATCCCACGGGCAATTTCGATTGGCCATCCATTTTGTCCAAAGAACTCCTAACCTCTTGAAGGAGTAAGAGTTCAGAGTCGTATAATCATGCTAGCCTTTCATGGTAACCAGGAAACGGCCTAGGAATAGGCGTTTCCCTAGTACAAACTAAACACTTCTGTTTTAACAAGATGATTAAGACCTTACTTTGAGTCGAGAAAACTTAAGAATCTAATGCATGGAATCGGACGATACATGAGATAGAGTGAGTTTTATGCATAGAGAGTAGATCCAGTGCTTTAGAATCGTATAAAAATGCCTATAGGATAGTCATTAGTAGCCCTTAATTCGCCCATTTACACACTTTCGCTGTTATTCAATTGCGGTAAAATTGCGGTGTCCGCAATTCTGCTAAGTACCATTCTGTTTAGCTGTTTTCTTCCTCGTCTATTAACTCCATCTCTTGTCTTTTGAGTCTAATTTCAACTTGCATTTGTTTATGTTGCATTCCTTTACACATTCAGCAAAAATTAGATAACTAAAAACCAATTTTACCCCACCAAATCCACCCCATCTTTCTTAACAAATACACTTCGCGAATAACTAAAAATGAGTCTCTGTGGAAAAAACGAATGAAATATACTTACTACTTGCTGTAAGACCATGTATGCTTGCATGTTCTGAGTGCTCTCTCTACCTTCTTGCTTATTTATCTTTAACACATTGAGCACGCAACAAGTTTTTGGCGCCGCTGCCGGGGACTTATTTTAAGTGAAAACGAAGTTTGTTAAGTCTGAAACACTAAGTTATTTTCCATTGAATTTGATCCATTTCCATTTCTTTTTCAGGTACCATTTAGGGTAGTTTATGAATGAGACTCCAAGTAGTGATCTAGAGTTCAACCCTGAGCCCGAGAGATTACTTAGAGCTAGAAATAGAGCCAAGAAACGTCTCTTTAAACAACCCCTTTTACCTCAAATAATTGCTGAAACCGCAGAGTCTCCGCAATCCACTCAAGAAGAAATGGCTGGAATAGGTCAAAACCTGGTGCCTGTCACTCGCAATCCCATTGAAATAGCGAATGACAAGGATAGCGCCATCCTTTCATACCTCGTACCTATGCCTGGGGAGCTGAACCCCAGCATAATCCGTCCTGAAATCACTGCCAACTCATTCGAGTTAAAGCCAGTGATGTTCCAAATGTTGTCCACTGTGGGACAATTCTTTGGAATAGAAAATGAGGACCCCCATAACCACCTTAGGAACTTCCTAGGAGTTAGTGACACATTCCTGATTCCTGGAGTTTCCCAAGAAGCCCTGAGGCTATATCTGTTCCCTTACTCTTTGAGGGACAAAGCCAAAACGTGGTTAAATTCATTACCCTCTGGATCTGTCCTCAATTGGACAGACTTAGCAGAGAAATTCCTAGTCAAATATTTCCCACCAGATAGGAATTCGACCTTTCGTGATGATATCATCAAATTCAAACAAGCTCCAAGTGAGTCTCTTCACGAAGCTTGGACAAGATTCAAAGACCTTCTCATTAAATGTCCACACCATGGCATTCCATGGTGTATCCAAATAGAAGTCTTCTTCAAAGGATGCAACCCCAGCACCAGACAAGTTCTCAATTCATCCGCTGGAGGTTCCATGTTGTCCAAGAGTTACAACGAAGCTTATGAGATCTTGGAGAAGATCTCAACATCTCACTGTAGGTGGTCAGATGATCCAGTAGAGCCAACTAGGGCTCAAGACAAGGATGCTCTAAGCGCCATGAGCACCCAAATAAACGCCCTGACCAACCTAGTTAAGCAAATGGCTCAGGCCAATCTCCAAACCAGTGCCAATACCGCCACAGCCATGTCAATGGGCACCCAACCAAGTCAAGGCGAGGCACTTGTCTGTGGATTCTGTGGGGAAGGGCACCCATATGAATACTGCCCTGGGAATCCATCCTCAGTCTGCTATGTTGGAAGCCAACAGCAGCCTAGGAATAACCCCTACTCCAATACCTATAACCCTGGTTGGAGAAACCACCCTAACCTGTCATGGGGGGGCCAACAAAACACTAACCAAAATTCTAACCAACCTAGACCGAGTGGAACACCTGGTTTCACTCCCCAACATAACCAGTCAATGTACCAAAAACCATACAATCAACCTGTAGGATCTTCTGTAGAAAACCTACTCAAGGAATACATAGCTAAGAATGATGCTACTCTTCAAAGCCAGCAAGCTACTTTTAGGAGCCTAGAAAACCAAATAGGCCAATTAGCCAATGAACTCAAGAGTAGGCCCCAAGGTAGACTCCCTGCTGACACCGAGGTACCAAGGAGAGATGGTAAAGAACAAGTTCAAGCAATTGAACTTAGGAGTGGAAGACCATTGGTGAGCAACACAAAGGACACACCAAAGAGAGTAGAGAACACTGAGTCTAGTGCTCCACGGGAGTCTCTGCCAACCCAAGGTCCACCACCAACTAGCACATCAGGAGCCAGGCTAGAGCCAATTATTGAGGAGATAGAAGAAATTCCAAGGCCTCCACCTATCTTAAAGCGCCCTGACGTGCCTGCATATGTGCCACCACCTCCATACCCTCGAAGGCTTAAGAAGAAGCAGGAACAGGAAGTTCATTTTAATAAATTCTTAGAAATTCTTAAGCAAGTGCATGTTAACATTTCTTTTGTAGAAGTTTTACAGTCTATGCCTTCTTATGTAAAGTTTTTGAAGGACATCATTACTAACAAAAAAATAATTGGTGAGTTTGAAACAGTAAACCTCACTGAGGAGTGCAGTGCTATCCTCCAGAACAAGCTGCCCAAGAAGGAGAAGGACCCTGGTTCCTTCACCTTACCTGTAGAACTTGGAGGCAAGCACGTGGGCAGAGCGGTTTGTGACCTGGGCGCCAGCATAAATCTCATGCCCCTGTCCCTATTCCGCCAGTTGGGAATAGGAGAAGCACGTCCAACAACTGTCACTTTGCAACTAGCAGACAGATCCATTGCATATCCAGAAGGTAAAATTGAGGATATTCTAGTTAAAGTTGACAAGTTTATTTTCCTTGCAGATTTCATTGTCCTGGACTATGAGGCAGACAAGGAAGTCCCCATCCTGCTAGGCAGACCATTTTTAGCCACAGGTAGGGCACTTATAGACGTCCAAAAAGGTGAGCTTACTATGAGGGTTCATGATGAAGAGGTGAAGTTTAGTGTATATAAAGCTTTAAGGTACCCCTCTGACCTTGAATCCTGTGCTAGCATGGACGTAGTAGACTCCTTGATGGAGGAACAATTGGAGCATGTATTACTAACTAAGCATGCTAATGAATATGTACAATTAGATGTAGCTGACCTGAATGTATCTGACATAATGGATATACCTGTAGATAAACCACAACATGTATGTATGAATATAGATTTAACTGATAGATCTGTGAATCCCTTAAAGCCCTCCATTGAGCATCCACCTGTTTTAGAATTGAAACCACTACCTACTCACCTCAAGTATGCATATCTAGGAAGTAATGAAACTCTGCCTGTTATCATTTCTTCTAAATTAAGTGAAAAGCATGAGGTTGAACTGATTTTATTGCTTAAGCAACATAGGAAGGCTATAGCATGGACTATTGCTGATATTCGAGGCATTAGCCCTTCTTATTGCATGCACAAAATTATACTAGAGGAAGAGCACACACCTAGGGTAGATCACCAGCGTAGGCTAAACCCCTCTATGAAAGAGGTAGTAAAGAAGGAAATAATAAAATGGTTAGATGCAGGAGTGATCTTCCCAATAGCTAGTAGCCAGTGGGTGAGCCCCATCCAATGTGTACCTAAAAAGGGGGGAATAACTGTGGTGGTCAATGAGAACAACGAACTGATTCCAACAAGGACTGTCACAGGGTGGAGAGTGTGTATGGACTACAGGAAATTAAATAAAGAAACTAAAAAAGACCATTTCCCTCTACCGTTCATTGACCAGATGTTAGACAGAATAGCTGGTAGAGCCTACTATTGTTTCTTAGATGGCTATTCAGGCTATAATCAAATAACTATAGACCCTAAGGATCAAGAGAAGACCACCTTTACTTGCCCTTTTGGAACCTTTGCCTTTCGCAGAATGCCTTTTGGCTTATGCAATGCACCGGCAACTTTCCAAAGGTGCATGATGGCAATCTTCTCTGAGTTGGATGAGTCTATGATAGAAATATTCATGGATGACTTCTCAGTCTTTGGGGACTCATTTTCAAACTGTCTAGCGAACCTAGGACAAGTCCTGGCTAGGTGTGAGGAGACCAACCTAGTCCTAAATTGGGAAAAATGTCATTTTATGGTGGATGAGGGGATTGTCTTAGGACATAGAGTGTCAAGGGCAGGTGTAGAAGTTGATAGGGCAAAGATTGAGATCATAGAGAAGTTGGTAGAGCCCCAGAATGTCAAAGCCATTAGAAGCTTCTTAGGGCATGCTGGCTTCTACAGAAGGTTCATTAAGGACTTTTCTAAGATAGCCAAGCCTCTGTGTGAGCTATTAGAGCTAAATAGGCCCTTCATCTTCTCTAAGGAATGTGTAGTCGCTTGGACCACCCTTAAGAAAGCACTAGTCACAGCCCCTTTCATAGTAGGACCAAATTGGGATCTGCCCTTTGAGATGTTATGTGATGCCAGTGACTATGCTGTAGGAGTGATGTTAGGCTAGAAGATTGACAAGCTAACACACCCTGTCTATTATGCTAGTAAGACCTTGAATGAGGCTCAATGTAATTATACAACTACTGAGAAAGAGATGCTTGCTGTAGTGTTTGCTTGCGAAAAATTCAGAAACTATATTGTAGGCACTAGGACAATTGTATACACTGACCATTCTGCCTTGAAATATCTTATGAGGAAGGCTGATGCCAAGCCTAGGTTGATTTGATGGGTGTTATTGCTGCAGAAATTTGATTTGGACATTCGGGACAAGAAAGGATGTGAAAACGTGGTGGCAGATCACCTGTCTCGATTGCAGCACAATTGCGAAACAATTGCGGAGCCCGCAATTTCTGATGCTTTTATTGATGAACATGTCTTTGTTTTGTCTCATCGTGATAACGATGAGGAACCTTGGTTTGCTTACATTGCTAACTTCCGTGCATCACAGGTATTACCAGTGTTCAAGGGAGGACAAGAGAAGAAGAGGTTCCTTCATGAAGCAAGGAAATTCATCTGGGATGACCCCACACTTTACAGAACCTGTGCTGATGGCTTGCTAAGGAAGTGTGTTTCAGCTGCTGAAGCGAAGTCTGTACTGCAGCACTGTCACACATCCCCTTATGGTGGACATTTTGGTGGCCAAAGAACAGCTGCAAAGGTATTTCAGAGTGGCTATTACTGGCCAACAATCTTCAAGGATGCCCACAATTATGCCCACAGCTGTGATGAATGCCAAAGAACAGGTCACCTCAGTCGAAAGGATGAGATGCCCCTCACCTACATCTTAGAGTTAGAGCTCTTTGATGTATGGGGCATTGACTTCATGGGGCTATTCCCTCCATCATCAGGTAACCTTTACATATTAGTAGCAGTGGATTATGTGTCCAAGTGGGTAGAGGCCAAAGCAAGTCCTAATAATGATGCTAAAACAGTCACCAACTTCTTGCATAGGCACATTTTCACTAGGTTTGGGACACCTCGTGCCATCATTAGTGATGAGGGGTCACATTTCATTAACAAGGCTATGGAGAGAGTGTTGGCTAAATATAACATTAGACATAGAGTAGCCACTCCCTACCACCCACACTCAAATGGCCAAGCTGAAATCTCAAATAGGGAAATTAAGAACATCCTAGAAAAAGTGGTCAAACCTAATAGGAAAGATTGGTCCTTCAAGCTTGAGGATGCACTTTGGGCTTATAGGACAACATATAAGACACCCTAGGTATCTCTCCTTATAGGCTGGTATATGGCAAGGCTTGTCACTTACCACTTGAGTTAGAAAACAAAGCATTTTGGGTTGAATTTTTGTGTAAAGGATGCGGGGACACTGAGGTCTTTGCAATTACATGAGCTTGATGAGCTTAGGCATATGGCCTATGAAAATGCTAAGATGTACAAGGAAAAAACCAAGATTTGGCACGATAGTAGACTTAGAGTTAAGGACTTTAAGAAGGGTCAACTTGTATTGTTGTTTAACTCACGGTTGAAACTATTTCCAGGGAAACTTAAGTCTAGATGGTTGGGTCCATTTGTCATTACTAATGTGTTTGTTCATGGTGCCATAGAGATAAAAAACTTGCAGCAAGGCCAACCATTTATGGTCAATGGGGCGAGGTTGAAGCATTACTATGAGGAAGGAGATGTGAAGACTCTCTCGGCCTTCCTCTTGACTGAAGCGTGACATTGAGAACGAGAGAGGACGAGTGATTACTGTGCTCGTCAACATAAGGCTCATGCCTTAGTTTATTTTTTTCACTTTTTCCGGTTATCGTTTGTGTGTTTTGTGGTGTGATTTTAATTATGTATTTGATATTGTTTTTATTTCTTTTTATAGGGAATCGAAAGAGGGGATCAAGGAGAGTAATCTCAACTTTAAAAATCAAGAAACGATCGAGCCAAATAAAAGATACGGACGACCCAAGTTTGCCATTTAGATAAAAAGAAATCCCTAAAATTGCGCTGGAATTGCAGGATCCGCAAAATAGAGCCGTTGGGATTTAGCCGTTGCTTTTATATCCGTTAGAAGGCGCTCGATCGATACGATTCTCTCATTCTCTGATTTCCAATAAAACTGAGATTCTCTTCATCTTTGATCCTTCTCTCCAAACCTCCAAGATTCGACAATGGTGTCCACAAGGGCTGAAAGATCCGCAGCCAAGAAGAAGGCTGATGACGCAGCTGAAGCGGCTGCAAGGGAAGCACTTCTGACCCTTGCAGATGCTGGGGCTGTACGCACCGGACCTCTTCCCAAGCTTCCGATCCGTAGGAAGAAGTGGAGGGTTGTCACTGAGATCCCTGCTGGACCTTCTGAACCAGCGGGCACGCCCAAGAAACGCCGGTGGAGTGTCGAGACGGCCGCCGAACCAAGCAAAGCCAAGACTCTCTCTGTGGAGAGTCAAGAAACAGATCGTGCGTCCCACGAGTCGCCCAAGAAGAGTTCGTCGCCATCTGCCTCACCTGCGCACAACCCTTCATCATCTGAACCAGTGCACAGCCCAGAGCTTTCATCGTCACCGCCTGCACAGAGCCCTGAACCTCCGTCTTCACCACTGAATTCCGTGCAGACTCCTACAGCAGAGCAGAGTGCCACACCTTCGCACACGCCTCCACGGCCTGACCCTGAATTCCCCTATGGGGAGTACCAGGAATCCACTCAGGGCAGTGGGGAAGGTGGTGAAGACGAGGTCTTCTCACCTGCAAGGGAAGCTAGCCCAGAGAGTCCTGCACAGCAGGATGATTCCATGGAGGAGACGCTGGGGGCATGCCTGCAGCAGATCAACATTGAGGCAAAACTGAAGAAGAAAAAGAAGGCCAAGATCCTTAAAGCCAAGCGATCCAAGAAACTAAAGAGGAAGAAGGCTAAGGAGGTGCCTTCATCAGAGAAGGAAAGTACTGAGCCATCGCTCAAACGACTCAAGGTTGAGGCTGCCGAGTCAGCCAGGCCATCAGATAAGGGGAAGGCCAAACTCTACCCTGAAGACGAACCTCAGTCAGTGAGGTATGTTTCATCTGACGCTGAATCCAGGGGTGCTGAGCTAAGGAAGAGGGAGTTGCTTCACGAGAAGGGCTTCCTCGACCGACCTGCTGACCTGCCGCAGTTCTTGCGCGCAGGAGTGATCAACCACGGCTGGGAGGAATTTTGCAGACCGCCCAATCCAGCCTACACGAGCATGGTGTATGATTTCTACGCCAATGTGCTCAGCCCTGAGGATGGCCTGTCTGTGGTCAGAGGGGTAGAAGTGGATTTCTCAGCCAAGGCCATCAACGAAGCCTATGGTCTCAAGGGCCAAACACATACAGATTATGCACGGATTGTTGATGAGCCTACTGAGGCTGTTCTGGAAGAGGCCATTCGGACCATTGGCCAGCCTGAAGCTTCCTGGACCGTGTCACGCAATGGGAGGCACACTCTCATGAGTGCCAAACCTCACGGCTAAGGCGGCTGTTTGGTTTTCGTTCGTGAGAAGGAGATTGTCCCCAGTGACTCATGAGACTACAATCAACCAGAGCCGATCGCTGCTGGTGTATGCGATAATGAGAGGTCTCACGATCAACGTGGGAGAAGTCATCACTGCTGCTATTGCTGAGTGCGCCAGGAAAGGTAAGGGACCACTGTTTTTCCCTAACACCATAACCAAGCTATGTTTGCTTGCAGGAGTCCCCACCGAGCGCATGGAGCAGCAAATGACTTACACAGGCCACTTGGAGCTGCCTGCTAGCCTGAGGCTGAGGAGGAAGGGGAATATGGAGTTTGAACTGGATAGGCTGGCTGCTGAACAGTCCCTATCCATGGCCTGCCTGATGGATATGCAGCGGAGAATGGCTCAATGGGCCACTTATGCGCAGGCGAGGGACAAGGAAGTTGCAGACCAACTTGACTCCATGGGTGCCCCCACGACCACGGCAACCTGATGAAGATAAAGACGTTTGAGTGCTGGTTTGGATTGCACTAAAGGGAGTATTACTGTTCCCTTAGAAACAAAAACAATTTTCTGTTTTTTTAGACTATGTGAATTATGCTGTCTTTTAGTACACTTTTGATCTGTTTTAGATGCTTCGTTTTATGTTTTTTCTTTTGCTTAGTATAGTCTGATGTGAGATGACTAGGTAGGATAGTTTATTTTTATTTTTAGAGAGTTTGAGTGACTGGAAAAAGCATGCTTAGGGGCCTTAATCAATGTTATATCTGCCCTGATCTCATTGCGAAATAATTGCGGTACCCGCAATTTTCATGACTGAAAGCATGTTTTGGACTGTCTGTTTAGCTAGGCTGTGATCTGTTTCAATTCTGTCTTTTGCTGCTATCATGACTACCGTATATAGCTTATCTAAATGCATGCTGGATGAGTGTCATAGGACACCCTTTGCTAGTTTAAAATCAACCTCTAAAAAGCTCAGCATGCACAGCTTTAAGCCCTTAACTGTCTGTTTTTTTTTTAATTTCCTGCTGCTATGATATTTTCTTTTAAATGTTCTGTCTATGCCTAGGGCTTTAGATTCTCTTTGTTTTACCTTAGACTAGATGCTTCTAGGATAGTTTGGGGGTGTGCCACCTCAGACACTCATTGGGGACAATGAGTAGTTGAAGTTTGGGGGAGGCCACCCTAGGCCTAGGAACATTCCTCTCTCCCTTAGAAACATAAGCATTCTTCTTCTCCTTTACAAAAAAATGATGAACTGAAAAAAAAAATGAAAAATAGAATAAAGAGGGGGGTCTCTCTTAGGTTGCTAAGTAATCAGTGCCAAGTGTGCGACCCACAAGTGGCATTGCATCAAAAGGCAACCAAAGGAGAGGTCCCACCTAAGTAAGAAAAAAGGAAAAGAATAGGGAAGAAGAATGTATACCTAGGAGTTATAACTTTGTGGCTTAGATGTCCTATTTAAAAAGAACTCTGATCCTCAATTAGCTAAGCACAAAGTTGTAACTTGTAGGTTTGTTTAGGGAGATGAGTGTTTTTCCAATGTAGTGATGCCAGGGTTTAGGTTGTTCTTTAAAGTACTACTGTCACCGTTAATACTAAGACTGGCATGACTCTAAGGATTCCTAGACACATTAAAAGTAAAGCTAGAAGCATGTACTGAGTCTGAGATAAAGCTAGGCAGAATTTGAAACCTTAGGGATAGTGGCATGATATGACAAAAGCAAATAGATCAGTTGTAGGAAGTTAATAAGAGCAGGTGAGTGTTAGGCAGGCGGAGTCAGAAGAAGCTAGTTAAGAGGGTAGTTTTAAACTGAGAAGTGTGTCACAGGATAGCAGTGCTATAGATAGGGATATAAGGAATCAGTAAGTGGTTAAAGAAGAAGAAACAGCAGCCTAGGTAAGTCCTTAGTATGCTTGAGGACAAGCAAAGCCTTAAGTTTGGGGGTGTGTTAGGTCTCTGAAAGTGACTTATTTAGGACCCATTTAGCTTAAGAAGATGAACACTTTTAGGTGTTTTTGATAGCATTTAGCCTAAACCTATGCTTAAATATGAAAATAAGAAGAAGGTAGCTAAATTAGGACTTATGCACAATAGGAAAGAAAAGGGTTAAAAACCGAAGGAAAAGAATGAAAAAATCGCATTGCGACAGCATTGCGAAAACATTGCTGAAGCCGCAATTATTCAAGTGAAAACCGTAAGTTGACTGATCTTTTTCTGTTAATTTCCGTAATTTCAGGGATTCGTTCTTTCTCCTCCATCCATTCTGATATATGGCGTTGAAGATTGATGGTTCTCCTTGGCCCAAACGCACCTGCAAACTACTATAAAAGGGGGCCAAAGTCGGAGGTTCAATCATGATCCGAAAGCGTAGAGTCTTCTCGCAGTCCATCTTTTCTCCCTGTTTTCCTTTGCCGTCTGTTGGAGTGAGAGTCTCAGCTGTTGGAATCGATAATCTGATAGGAAGGAGAGGAGATTCTTCTTCTCTCTCGATTGGATTCATCCAAGCAAGGCTGCCCTTTCATCCCCTTCATTCGAGGCGACTGCAACGAGGCTTTCAAGCACCCTTTACTGTTTTCTGTCTTATTCTTCTATTTTCCAGCTTTGATCAGTTGTTGTTTCTCGTTTAGTGTTTTATCTACTGCATTTCGTTGTTGTCTGTCTTTGAATTAGTTACTTTAAGTTTCCCTTTGTTCGTTCAAACATTCAAAATAATCAAATTACAAGTTTGCATTTCACAGTTTCCATCTTCTGCTGCTACGGTTTTATCTTACTGTTTTGAGTTCATTTCCCTTCTAAGCATGTCTGTTTTATCTTGTATTTTTGTTCTCCATATATCCATGAGTAGCTAAGTCACTTAGGGGCATGCTAATGACAGAACTATAGGCTTAAAAACGTGAACCAAGTATGTAGGATAGCTCTCGAACCATTGATTGTATGTAAGCTTCATCCCACGGGCAATTTCGATTGGCCATCCATTTTGTCCAAAGAACTCCTAACCTCTGGAAGGAGTAAGAGTTCAGAGTCGTATAATCATGCTAGCCTTTCATGGTAACCAGGAAACGGCCTAGGAATAGGCGTTTCCCTAGTACAAACTAAACACTTCTGTTTTAACAAGATGATTAAGACCTTACTTTGAGTCGAGTAAACTTAAGAATCTAATGCATGGAATCGGACGATACATGAGATAGAGTGAGTTTGATGCATAGAGAGTAGATCCAGTGCTTGAGAATCGTATAAAAATGCCTATAGGATAGTCATTAGTAGCCCTTAATTCGCCCATTTACACACTTTCGCTGTTATTCAATTGCGGTAAAATTGCGGTGTCCGCAATTCTGCTAAGTACCATTCTGTTTAGCTGTTTTCTTCCTCGTCTATTAATTCCATCTCTTGTCTTTTGAGTCTAATTTCAACTTGCATTTGTTTATGTTGCATTCCTTTACACATTCAGCAAAAATTAGATAACTAAAAACTAATTTTACCCCACCAAATCCACCCCATCTTTCTTAACAAATACACTTCGCGAATAACTAAAAATGAGTCTCTGTGGAAAAAACGAATGAAATATACTTACTACTTGCTGTAAGACCATGTATGCTTGCATGTTCTGAGTGCTCTCTCTACCTTCTTGCTTATTTATCTTTAACACATTGAGCATGCAACAAGCTGCAAAGCTAAAAGCTACGGGTTTATAAATTCATTTTGGTCAGGCCTCGACAGCCTGTGAATTAAGGATATTCCAAAATCCGCACCACCAAAATTGGCGCCGTTGCAGGGGAAGGCAACTAAAAATGAAGTTAATTTTTGTTTTTGATTAAGGTTGACTGGTTGTTTTAAAAAATTTTAAGTGAATTGTTTTTTTTATTTTATTTGGATAACGGTCCTCTCTTCCAAGATTTTTAAAGTTCAGGTTACATTCGGAAGAGATGGAGATCTTGGAGAACAATAATGAAAGTCCGAGAACGCTGAAGGACTGGGCGATGCATGGCCTGCTCTGCCAGCCGCTGTGCATATCATTTCCGCCGACAACAGGTAATTTCGAGTTCAAATCAAGTTTGCTTAACTCACTCCCCTCTTTTTATGGTGAAACAGGTGAAGACCCTATCAAGCAGTTTAAAGAATTCCACATGGTGTGCTCCGCGATGAGGACAAGTGAGATAACAGAGGAAGAGCTGAATTTGAGAGCCTTTCCTTTTACCTTGAAGGGGAAGGCAAGGGATTGGCTACACTACTTACCCTCAGGGACTGTCTCTACGTGAAACAAGTTGAAAGGGCTGTTTGTCGACTAATATTTTCCCGCCTCGAGAGCCGCATTTCTAAGGAAGGAGATCTACGCAATTGTTCAAGAGGAAGGGGAGACCTTTCATAAATACTGGGAGCGGTATACCCGGATGTGCGAAGACTTCCCCCACCATCGAATCTCGGAGGCAAAACTCATTCGCTTCTTCTATGAAGGCTTGTGCATGCATGATTGTCAGATTCTAGATGCAGCTAGTGGAGGAGCGTTGCTTGACAAGACCCCAGCGGAAGCTAGGCGTTTGATCTCTAATATGGCTCAGAATATGCAGCAGAATGGAAATGGAGCACATGTGCAAACCCGCCTTGCAAGCGAAATGAAAGAGCTCAAGGACCAACTGTCCAAGGTATGTAGCGTTATCCTGAAAAGGCAAGAAGACTCATCGCAAATTCCTCTTTCTGTTTCAGGTCAATCCTTTGAAGGAATGTTCAAGTCCTTCATGGAAATTAGCAAGGAGACCAATGCGCAGATTCGGTCACTGAGCGAGGGAATCACTGAGGTCAATGCCAGGATAAGTAAGGTGGAAACTCGGACAGCAGAACGCCTAAATGGTTTTGCACTGAAGAGTGGAAGGGATATTCCCTTCATTTCTGCTCCTGAGAATCCTTGGATGCTACCCCCACACGCGAGGATGAGTTCCTGTTAGCAGGTATGTGCCATCAACTTACGAAGTGGGAGAGAAATTTCTCCAAACACTGCTGTTGTGGAGAAAGAGGAAGGCAAGGTTGAGAAAAAGATCGAGGATCTTGAGTCAAGAAGGAAGGAAGCTCAGTTCGGAGCACCCCCGAGCTTGAAAGGCTACAAGCCCAAGGCTCCCTTCCCAAGCCGTTTGTTGCCTCCAGTTGTTGAGAAAAAGGGGAAGCCGATCGAATGCTCCCCAAGCCATCTTGAGAATGAGACGATGGACAAGAATGATGAGAAAAAGAACGAAACTGTCTCTGCAATTTTCCAAGGTACGCTTCCACCAAAGTGCGTCGATCCTGGTATGTTTACTATCCCATGCACTAATTGTACTAAGCTGATTGAAAATGCCATGCTAGATCTCGGTGCCTCAATTAATGTCATGTCTTTTGATGTGTTTAAAGAGCTTGAATTGTGCGATTTAATTGAGTCTAATGTAGTTGTCCAACTAGCCGATCAATCTTGTGTGCATCCGTTAGGGAAAATTGAGGACATTTTGGTTAAAGTGAAAGATTTGTTGTTTCCATGTGATTTCCATGTGCTAAATATAAACAAAAACTCTTCGCATGTTTCCTCTCCTATCTTACTAGGACGCCCATTTATGAAGACCGCTAAGGTCAAGATTGATGTTGATAGGGGTGCCTTGTCTGTAGGATTTGATGGAATTGTGCATGAATTTTTTATGAATGCATCGAAATCCTTTGTGTATGATGAGAAAACAAAATTTGTGGATTGTGAGAAGGAAGAGAATTTAACCTCGCGCTTGAGGGACTATTCTTTTGCTTCTGTTAGGAAGAAAGATTTGGATTTAAAAGATAATGGTGCTGTTTTTTATTGCACTAACAATGATGATGTTCACGTGCTCAAGGCACGAAGAGAAAAATTAGTTTTAAATGATGTTTGCAGGAATAGTGTGGACGAGGACATGTCTGGGACGTCCCCCGTGCTATCGGAATATGGATGAGTTCGTTGGGTGAATTCAGTCGAGCAAACGACTTTAAAAATTCTGCGCTTCTCGGAGGCAACCGAGTGTTGAACTGTTTTTAAGTCATTTAGTTTTAGTTTAGTTTCGTAGTGTAATTTAGCTTAATTTAGCTTGCTGTTTTTTTTTTTTTAGAAAATAAGGAGAAGTTGAGGAAATTGGGCTCAGATAGGGAAGCGCCACCTCTTTCCCCTCGCAAGCTTCACTAAGATCAGGGAAGTGTTGTTTTTCTTTTCCCTTTACTTTTGTGTATCTGATAGAGAAGCATTGAGGGCAATGCTATCTTCTGAAGTTGGGGGTGGAGTTGGATGTTGTGGATATGCATGTGTAGTTCGTTGAGCAGTGCTAATTTTGAATTTGAAGTGCTTGGGACTCTGTTTATATGCTTTCTAATTATGACGATCTAGGAAGTGTCTTTTTGGAATCTGAGCATTTGCATAATCTAGTTTTTGCATGACGTCGTTTTGCATTTATTAGGTTCATGTCAAAAATTTTAAAATTTTTTCTGTTACTCCCTTGCATCTATCGAGCACTTAGCAACCTTATCTTAGACTCCGTAGGCTTAGTTTGTTTGCATGTCGCATGATTCTTGTTGTCACCCCGAAAGGCACCCATAGGGTAGCTTGTTGCATGAGAGTTAGTGGTTAGTTAAGCCTAATAAAAAAAAAACAGAAAAGCATGTTGGTTAGAAAATTCTCCCGATGCGTTCCTCCTTTTTAAGTGCACACTTAAGAAGTGAACGTTAGTCCTTAAAAATGTGAAGCTTAGACCCAAGCTTGACATGTTAGGCAACTCGGGATTGGAAAGAAAAAAAAAATAAAGTTGGGTTCAAAGAACC
The DNA here is from genome assembly GCA_028017165.1 of Herpetospermum pedunculosum. NCBI lineage: Eukaryota > Viridiplantae > Streptophyta > Magnoliopsida > Cucurbitales > Cucurbitaceae > Herpetospermum > Herpetospermum pedunculosum. The sequence continues at coordinate 39,897,559 of CM051522.1, forward strand.
ATAACAAAGAATACAAAGTATTAAAAAAAAAAGAGAAAGAGAGAAAGTATGAGAAAATCGTGTTAGGCATTTTAATTCATTGCTCTCTCTTATGTGATCAAGTGTAGACTGTTCTTAAATGCTAGAAGTAGGGGAAAAATGGGATGATATGTTGCATGTGGTTTTTTTCCGGGCTTGCGTAGGTTTAGGATAGGTTGGCTAGCACACACACACGTTAGGGAGCGATAGTTAATTTTTGATATGTTCATAATTAAATGCATGCGTTGATTGCTTTCGTGATTATGTTTTGTTTGGATTTCTAAAAAGCATTGAGGTTTGAATTAGAAGCATGTATGCATGGTCCTTTAGAGTCGAATTCTTTATTTGCCTTGCTCGAGGACTAGCAAGATTTAAGTTGGGGGTGTTTGATAACTCCATTTCGGAGCTATATTTCACTCCCTAACTCTAGCTAAGAGTCGTGATTAATTGTTTAATATGTCTCATTTATAGGAGATTTGTGGCATAGAGCTCGTGGTATCCATTGAGTGCGTTTTGTGGCTAAGGAAGGCGTTTTAGTGCCTCGGGAGTGCTTCGGCAGAAGGGCAAGCTCACACATGAAGATATGAAGTAAATTGCCTAGGAGAGGCAATTTTTCAGCCCCAAACTCGAGAGCAAGCGTCGAGCAACAGCGTCGAGACGCTTGCTCAACGCTGCAGCGTCGAGACCCTACACCAGCGTCGGGACGCTACGGAAGCACGTGCGCGCTAGAAAACATCGGGCAAGCGTTGAGACGCTCGCCTGGCGTCTCGACGCCATCACGACGAAAACGCGCGCGGCACTTAGGGCACCAGCGTCGAGACGCTTGCCTAGCGTCTCAACGCTCCGACGGCTTAAAACGTCATTTTGACGATTTTTCAGCCATTCTTCTTCCATCTTCGGTTTTGGCTCTCGGGTTTTCAGTTCTCTTCTTCTTTTCTCCGCCATTTGTGGCCATTTTTGGAGTTTATTTTCTGTATTTAGCTTGGGGATGATGCCCAAGGCTTCCATGGGAGTATTGGGACTCCAAACCTCCATGCTTGGCTAAGGTACTTGTGTTTGGATTTGGGTTAATTAGGGATTCTTGCTAAGTCTTTAATGTTTTGATAATTTATGCTTAATGGTTCTGATTTGGCTTTGATTATGTTTGCATTTATTGTTCTTTCTTCAACCTATGCATGCGTTAGATTTCGCCGACTGACAATCGAGTTTTCTAGCTTATGTTAGCGTTAAAGAGTAGCGATGTCGTGCCTCTCACTATTCGACTAGTAACACAGAACAATGAAAATAAATCGGAGTATCGAGTCATGCATGATAATTGTTGGGTAAATTCAGCGTTGGCGGGTAGCCAGTTAGCAATTTGATTACATAGTCGAATGTTCGTCGCGGTATGCTAGTGACTGTTTAGAGTCAAATTGGGGTTGATCACTCTAACGTGACCTTAAACAATGTTTAATTAGAACTGTGTGGTATAATTAATTAATATGGAGCCGGTTACATTAGGGTGTCCTGGGTAACCGACCGCGTGCATGTCATTGTCGATTATCCTTACTTTAGAGTTAAATGATAAATGTTAAAACGCTTAGCAAGATCCCGAAATCCTCCAAATCCAACACTCTTCATTCTCGAGTTTATTATTTTTCCGTTAGCATTTTTTTTTATTACTTTGCATGTTTAAAATCCCCCATTTTTGTGACAAACTTCACCAGTTAACTTAATCATAGCTCGAACAATTAATTCTCAGTTTTATTCCCTCTCTGTGGTTCGACCCCGTTACCGCCAGCTGCAAAGCTAAAAGCTACGGGTTTATAAATTCATTTTGGTCAGGCCTCGACAGCCTGTGAATTAAGGATATTCCAAAATCCGCACCACCAAAATTGAATTTGGATATTTAGTTTGATCCCAAGTGACAGTTGGGGGTAGAAATTAGATAACCTTCATGTTAGATTTTGGGTAAAGAGGAAAAATTGATTTAGTCTCCGGGTTAATTCGTCGCAATGTTCCCGTCTCTGTCCGTTAATCATTTTAGGATTGATCACCTTATTTTGAGTAACTGTCAAGAACAATTAGAATTGCACTTTTCGAATTGTATCTTTGGGTCGTTTGAGTTAGAAATAACCCAAACGAATTGCGTTCTTTAAGCGTTGTGTCTATGTATTTAGTTATCGATGATCCGAACACAAATTGTGATCAATCCCATTCTTTGAAGTCAAACATGCTCATTTAAATTTGTTATTTCACAGTTTTATTTTTTTAATTTTCCATTAGCTTCAATAGTTTAGAGCTCCCTTTTAAAATCCAATTTCCCCTATTTTACCGTTAGCAATTTAGAATTAATTAAGTTTGAATTAATCTAATTCCCTGTGGTTTGACCCGGTTATCACTAACTATAAATTAGTCGGTATAATCAGCTTATAAATATTATTTTGGCAAGCCTCGAGAACTTAAAATTTGTGAACGTACAAAAGTTCACTACCACCAGTCAAACTTATCGGTTGATAAATTTACCGGTTCATGTCCGGACCGGTATATCGGTAAAAATCATGTGATTTTCCTCGATATATCGGTTCAGTGCTTACCGATAAGAATAAACGGGTCGGTTTACCGGTTGTATTCTTACCAGTGTAAGTGAACCGGTTTACCGGTGAACGTTTGTGAAACGTTCCAGATCGGTATACCTCGGTCACTTTTACCGGTCGTCCCTTACCAGTGAACATTTTTGGTTGACTTTTATCGGTCAGTCGACCGGTGGTGAGTTGTTTTACCGGTGGTCTTGAATTGAAGGATTTTTTCTAAGTGTTAGAAATTTTCATCAATTCTTAGTTCCTTCCTTATTGATTGCTAAAGGTCCACAACCAGTTTTAGGCTTTTTTGTTTAAGTTTTATTTTCCACTGCGATCATGGTTTCTGCCTATAGAGGATTCTTAGCTAATCTTTTTTTGCAAAGGACCTCAAAGCCCGAGGCTAAAGGGCACCATCAAACAAGAGAAACAATCCACTGGGAAAACCAATGTACCTACAAAACAAAACAACCCAAACGGAAACTTCACAGCCCGAGGGAGAGCAACAAAAACAAACAAACAACAACACCTGGCACACAACCAACAGGCGGGAAGAAGCCAGAAAAGACAAAAAACAAATAAATACAACACAACTCAAAGAGCAAATGAAACACAACCGTAACAAGATGAAGCAACAAGCCAGAGCACGAAACGAAGCAAACTCCCCAGCCGTCCAAAGACAACCCAAGACATCGATCCCCCGGCAGGCACGAGCAAACGAGCGACTCCAGATTAGGTCAAGGGCACCAAAACAAGGCAGAGGGAGGACAGACAGATGCTGAGAGAAAAAGAGGCCAAGCTGGCCATCCATCGTAAGCATGTGAGAAACCCTCCCCAGAGCACGACCAAGGAAAACAAAACAAAGAAGAGGCCCTTCAACTCGTCTTCCCCCTACTTCTGGCAAAAGAACAACCATCAGGTATGCAGGCCCGGCAGAAAGCCACAAGAACTAGGCAAGCATCGCTTCCCTCGACAAAGCCTAATCCAAGGACACCCACTGTTGCGTGCTCAGTGTGTAAATAAAATGTAATGCGAGAGCACTCAGAACATGCAAGCATACATGGTCTGCAGCAAGTGATAAGTATTTTTTAATTCGTTTTCCCACAGAGATTGAGTTTAGTTACTAACGAAGTAAGGTGTTAAATTAGAGAGGGTCACTTAAATTGGGGGAATTTGAGGTTGATGTACCGAAATAACAAAGAATGCAAGAAGGATGAAAGCATAAACGAAAGCAAGTAAAGAGATTAAGCTTTGATGTGGAGAAGAGAGAATTGCGGATCTAGCAATGTTCTAGCAATAAAATCGCAAAAGTAAAAGACTGGGAATAAAAATGCTAAGGCAAAACAGAACTATAGAATTGCGGTTCCCGCAATTATCTAGGAATTAATTTACCAACGATTTAAAGGTGAGATAGGGCAACAAGGTCGACATAAGACTCCTCTATAGGCATTTAACTACAACCATTCAGCAGTAGATTAACTTATCATTCATCGATTTAGCTTAGTCTCATGCATCCCTCGATTACATGCATTAGATCTTTTAGTTCACTCATATCCAAGTAAGACATAAACACCTATTTATACAAGCAAGCTAATGAATCGTGCTAGGAGAACGCCTATTCCTAGGTCATTTTCTGGTTACCATAAAAGGCTAGCATGGATGGATGACTCTGAACTCTTACTCCTTCCGGAGGTTAGGAATTCTTTAGACAAAATGGATGGCCGATCGAAATTGCCCATGGGATGAAGTACACATACATTCAATGCATTCGAAGTTATCCTACATGCTGAACTCTCGTATTTCTAACCTATAGATTCATCTTTAGTAGACCTTTGTGTGATTAGTTACTCATGGTTGGTGGATAATTAGAACAGATGGATTGATTGAGCATTATTTACAGAACTTAATGGAAGCGATAAAATAAAAGATAACAAGATGAAGAACTCGAAAAGACTTAAATGATTACTTTCTAAATTAAGGTTCAAAACACAATGTGCGAAGGTATGAAAAACAGTAAAGAACTGAGTAAATTGGAGACGAATCGAATCAGTGTATCAAATGGAAATGAAAGACAAAAAGCAGTAAAGAAATCTTTGTAAAAGAGTGCACGGATCTCCACGTCGCAAGCGCCTCGGATGAAGGGGAAGATTAGTTGTTCATGGGGATGAATTCAATCAGAAGAGAAGAAGGATCTTCTCTTCTTCCTCTCGAATTATCGACGCCAAGGGCTGATTTCTTCGTTCCAACAAACGGGGTAAGGAAAATGTGTATGCAGATCGCGTTGTGACGGAGAACTCCACGCTTCTGAACTATTTTTCTCCTTCACCCTTCACCTCTTTTTATAGCTTTTGCAGGTACCTTCCGCCACGGAGAACCATCCATTCTGAACAGCAATCCTCCACGTGGCAGCAGGGGAAAGCTTAGGCGGCTGAAAGATCGCAACCACGACGACTGGCGGCTGGGAAAAGCTCAGCAGCAGCAGCATGGCATTGCGGATTCCTTGCGATGGCCGCAATGTCCATTGCTCTCCCAGCAATGTTTCAGCAATTCTCCTGCAATGTACATTTTAACTCTTTTAGCATCATTTTCTATTCTTTTTCGTTCCTTTTCCAAATAAGTCCTATTTTAGCTTCATTCCTCGAATTCTCACGTTTAAGCACGTATTAAGCTAAATTCTAACAAAAACACTCAAGATATTACATGATTTTAAGGTAAATATGACCCTAAATAATGTACTTTTGGAGAGGTAACACACCCCCAAACTTGAGTTATTGCTTGTCCTCGAGCAATATAAAGGCTTGCTTGGGCTGCTTAATTCTTGACTTTTAAACTCTATTTAACTGACTTGCTGACTTCCCTAAGCTTACTATCCAAGGCTATGCTGTCCTGTGACACTCTCCTAAGTTCAAACTAACTTCACATTCTGCTCATTCTGGTTTCTCTTGCCTTTAAAACCTTTTGTCTTTACCAACTTCCTAACAAATGGTTTATCTACCTATGTCATTGGGTTCATTGTGCAGCTATCCCTAAGTTTTCAAATTCTCCCTAGTTTTAACCCAGACTCAGTACATGCTTCTAATGTATTTATTATTGAGCTACCTAGGAATCCTTAAAGTCATACCAAGCTTAGCACACACGAGGATCAGAGTACAGTCCATAGAACAACTAAGCCTTGGCATTATTGTGTTGGATCGACACTCATCTACCTTGACAAACCTTCAAGCTACAGCCATGTGCTTAGCAAACTAAGGATCAGAGTTCAATTACACAGGACACCTAAGCACTTAGGCCATAGCTTGTTGGCGCACATTCTTCTTCCTTGGTTTTTTTTTTATTTTTTTCTCTTTTGGTAGAGTCTTTTCTTTTGGTTTGCCTTTTGATGCAGTGCCACTTGTGGGTTACACAAATGGCCCTGATTACTCAGCATCCTTTAGAGAGACACTACCCTTTATTTTTTTTTTTCTTTCTTTTTCATTTTTTTTTTTTCAAAGAAGAAGAATGCTTATGTTTTTCAAGAGGAAGAGAGGAGTATTCCTAGGCCTAGAGGTTGCCTCCCCCAAACTTATCTTCTCATTGTCCCCAATGAGAGTCTGAGGTGGCACACCCCCAAACTTTTCTTAGAAGCATCTAGTTTAAGGAAAAAAACAGGTAGAACTTAAAACTCCTAGGTATAGCATGACCTTCTTAGTACAGATAACTCATAAGCAGAATTTCACTAAAAACAACATGGTATGGTCTCACAGAGGTGCATGCTTAGCAATATATGAAGCTAATTTAAACGAACAAGGGTGTACTGTTGCGTGCTCAATGTGTAAAGATAAATATGCAAAAGGGTAGAGAGAGCACTTAGAACATGCAAGCATACATGGTCTCACAGCAAGTAGTAAGTATATTTCATTCGTTTTTTCCACAGAGACTCATTTTTAGCTATTCGCGAAGTGTATTTGTTAAGAAAGATGGGGTGGATTTGATGGGGTAAAATTGGTTTTTAATTATCTAAGTTTTGCTGAATGTGTAAAGGAATATAACATAAACAAATGCAAGTTGAAATTAGACGCAAAAGACAAGAGATGGAATTAATAAACGAAGAAGAAAACAGCTAAACAGAATGATAAAACAACAGAATTGCGAGGACCGCAATGTTACCGCAATTAAATAACAGCGAAAGTGTGTAAAAGAGTGAATTAAGGGCTACTAATGACTATCCTATAGGCACTTTATTACGATTCTCAAGCTTTGGATCAACTCTCTATACATCAAGCTCACTCTATCTCAAGTATCGTCCGATTCCATGCATTAGAGTCTTAAGTTTACTCGACTTCAAAGTAAGGTCTTAAGCATCTTGTTAAAACAGGAGTGTTTAGTTTGTACTAGGGAAACGCCTATTCCTAGGCCGTTTCCTGATTACCATGAAAGGCTAGCATGATTATATGACTCTGAACTCTTACTCCTTCCAGAGGTTAGGAGTTCTTTGGACAAAATGGATGGCCAATCGAAATTGCCCGTAGGATGAAGCTTACATACAATCAATGATTCGAGAGCTATCTTACATACTTGATGCACGTTTTTTAGCCTATAGTTCTGTCATTAGCATGCCCCTAAGTGACTTAGCTACTCATGGATATATAGAGAACAGAAAGGGTAGATAAAACAGACATGCTTAGAAGGGAAATGTGCTTAGAACAGCAAGACAAAACCGTAGCAGCAGAAAGTGGAAACTGTGAAATGCAGAAATGTACTTTGATTACTATGAATGTTTGAACGACAAAGGGAAACGTAGAAACAGAAATTCAGAGACAGACAACAACGAACTGCAGTAACTAAAACACTAAGCTAAGAACAACAATGATCAAAACTGGAAATAAGAAGAAGAACGACAGAAAACAGTAAAAGGGTGCTGAAAAGCTTCGTTGCAGTCGCCTCGAATGAAGGGGATGAAAGGTCAGCCTTGCTTGGATGAATCCAATCGAGAAAGAAGAAGAATCTTCTCTCCTTCCTATCAGATTATCGATTCCAACAGCTGAGACTCTCACTCCAACAGACGGCAAAGGAAAACAGAGAGAAATGATGGACTGCGAGAAGACTTCTGCGCTTCGGATGATGATCAAACCTCCGACTTTGGCCCCCTTTTATAGTAGTTTGCAGGTGCGTTTGGGCCAAGGAGAACCATCAATCTTCAACGTCATATATCAGAATGGATGGAGGAGAAAGAATGAATCCCTGAAATTACGGAAATTAACGGAAAAAGATCAGTCAACTTACGGTTTTCACTTGAATAATTGCGGCCTCAGCAATGTTTTCGCAATGCTGTCGCAATGCAGCTTTTTTCATTCTTTTCCTTCGGTTTTCACCCCTTTTTCTACCTATTGTACATAAGTCCTAGATTAGCTACCTTCTTCTAATTCTCATATTAAAGCATAGGTTTAGGCTAAATGCTATCAAAAACACCTAGAAGTGTACATCTTCTTAAGCTAAATGGGTCCTAAATAAGTCACTTTCAGAGACTTAACACACCCCCAAACTTAAGGCTTTGCTTGTCCTCAAGCATACTAAGGACTTTCCTAGGCTGCTGCTTCTCCTTCTTTAACCACCTACTGACTCCCCTATATCCCTATCTATAGCACTGCTGTCCTGTGACACACTTCTTAGTTTTAAACTACCCTCTTATCTAGCTTCTTCTGACTTCGCCTGCCTAACACTCACCTGCTTTTGTTAACTTCCTACAACTGATCTATTTGCTTTTGTCATATCATGCCACTATCCCTAAGGTTTCAAATTCTGCCTAGCTTTACTTAGACTCAGTACATGCTTCTAGCTTTATTTTTAATGTGTCTAGGATTCCTTAGAGTCATGCCAGTCTTAGTATTAACGGTGACAGTAGTACTTTTAGAGAACAACCTAAACCCTGGCATCAATACATTGGATAGACATTCATCTCCCTAAACAACCCTACAAGTTACAACTTTGTGCTTAGCTAATTGAGGATCAGAGTTCTTTTTAAATAGGACACCTAAGCCACAAAGTTATAACTCCTAGGTCTACTTAGGTGGGACCTCTCCTTCGGTTGCCTTTTGATGCAATGCCACTTGTGGGTCACACACTTGGCACTGATTACTTAGCAACCTAAGAGAAACCCCCCTTTTTATTCTATTTTTCATTTTTTTTTTTCAGTTCATCATTTTTTCGTAAGGGAGAAGAAGAATGCTTATGTTTCTAAGGGAGAGAGGAATGTTCCTAGGCCTAGGGTGGCCTCCCCCAAACTTCAACTACTCATTGTCCCCAATGAGTGTCTGAGGTGGCACACCCCCAAACTATTCTAGAAGCATCTAGTCTAAGGTAAAACAAAGAGAATCTAAAGCCCTAGGCATAGACAGAATATTGAAAAGAAAATATCACAGTAGCAGAAAATTAACAAAAAAACAGACAGTTAAGGGCTTAAAGCTGTGCATGCTGAGCTTTTTAGAGGTCGATTTAAACTATCAAAGGGTGTCCTATGACACTCATCCAGCATGCATTTAGATAAGCTATATAAGGCGGTCATGTTAGCAGGAAAAGATAGAATTTAAACAGATCACAGCCTAGCTAAACAGACAGTCCAAAACATGCTTTTAGTCATGAAAATTGCGGGTACCGCAATCATTTCGCAATTAGATCAGGGCAGATATAACATTGATTAAGGCCCCTAAGCATGCTTTTTCCCGTCACTCAAGCTTCCTAAAAAAAAACTAAACTATCCTACCTAGTCAGCTAACATCAAACTATACTAAGCAACAGGAAAAACATAAAACTAAACATCTAAAACAGATCAAAATTGAACCAAAAACAGCATGGTCCTAACAGAAAGCAGAAAAATTGTTTTTTTTTTCTAAGGGAACAGCAATACTCCCTTTAGTGCACTTCAAACCAGCACTCAATTCTCGTCATCCTCATCTGGTTGCCATGGTCTTGGGGGCACCCATGGAGTTAGAAGATTGGTAGGGAACTCAGGGAAGAGGCACCCCAGCTGGTCTGCAACTTCCTTGTCCCTCGCCTGCGCATAAGTGGCCCATTGAGCCATTCTTCTCTGCATATCCATTAAGCAGGCCATGGATAGAGACTGTTCAGCAGCCAGCCTATCCAGTTCAAACTCCATATTCCCCTTTCTTCTCAGCCTCAAATTAGCAGGCAGCTCCAAGTGGCCCGTGTAGGCCATCTGCTGCTCCAGGCGCTCGGTAGGGACTCCTGCAAGCAAACATAGCTTGGTTATGGTGTTAGGGAAAAACAGTGGTCCCTTACCTTTCTTGGCGCATTCAGCAATGGCCGCAGTGATGACTTCTCCCACGTTGATCGTGAGACCTCTCATGATTGCATACACCAGCAGCGATCGGCTCTGGTTTATTGTAGTCTCGTGAGTCACCGGGGACAATCTCCTTCGCACGAACGAAAACCAAACAGCTGCCTTAGCCGTGAGGTTGGCACTCATGAGAGTGTGCCTCCCATTGCGTGACACGGTCCAAGAAGCTTCAGGCTGGCCAATAGTCCGAATGGCCTCTTCCAGCACTACCTCAGTAGGCTCGTCAACGATCCGTGCATAATCTGTATGTGTTTGGCCCTTGAGACCAAAGGCTTCGTTGATGGCCTTGGCTGAGAAATCTACTTCTACCCCTCTGACCACAGACAGGCCATCCTCAGGGCTGAGCACATTGGCGTAGAACTCATACACCATGCTCGTGTATGCTGGATTAGGCGGTCTGCAGAATTCCTCCCAGCCGTGGTTGATCACCCCTGCGCGCAAGAACTGCGGCAGGTCAGCAAGTCGGTCGAGAAAGCCTTTCTCGTGCAGCAACTCCCTCTTCCTTAACTCCACGCCCCTGGATTCAGCGTCAGATGAGACATACCTCACTGACTGAGGCTCGTCTTCAGGGTAGAGCTTGGCCTTCCCCTTATCTGCTGGCTTGGCTGACTCGGCAGCCTCAACCTTGAGCCTTTTGAGTGATGGCTCCGTGCTTTCTTTGTCTGCTGAAGGCACTCTCTTGGCCTTCTTCTTCTTCAGCTTCTTTGATTTCTTGGCCTTGACAATCTTGGCCTTTTTCTTCTTCTTAATGTTGATCTGCTGGAGGCATGCCCCCAACGTCTCCTCCATGGAATCATCTTGCTGTGCAGGAACATCAGGGCTGTCTTCCCTCATGGGAGAAAAGACTTCGTCTTCCCCAGCATCGCCACTGCCCTGCGTGGACTCTTGATAATCCCCATATTGGAATTCAGGATCAGGCCGTGGAGAATTGTGCAATGGCGTGGGATTGAGCTCTGCTGATGGTGTCTGCGCAGAACTTAGTGGCGACGACGGCAGTTCAGGACTCTGCGCTGCTGCAGGTGTCGGGTCAGAACTCTGAGGTGCTGGAGACAACTCGGGGCTCTGTGCAGGCGGTGACGACTCTGCGCTTGGCACTGGTTCAGACGGTGAAGGGCTGGGCGCAGGTGATGCGGATGGCGACGAACCTTCTTTGGCTGACTCGTGGGATGCACGATCAGTTTCTTGACTCTCCACAGAGGGAGTCTTTGCTGTGCTTGGTTCGGCGGCCATCTCGACACTCCACCGGCGTTTCTTAGGCGTGCCCACTGGCTCAGATGGTCCAGCAGGGATTTCAGTGACAACCCTCCACTTCTTCCTACGGATAGGAAGCTTAGGAAGAGGTCCGGTGCGAACGGCACCATCATCTGCAAGGGTGAGCAGTGCTTCCCTCGCAGCCGCTTCAGCTGCGTCATCAGCCTTCTTCTTGGCTGCGGATCTTTCAGCCCTTGTGGAAACCATTGTCGAGTCTTGAAGATCTTGAGAGAAGAATCAAAGATGAAGAGAATCGCAGAGTTCTTGGAAATCAAAGAATGAGAGAATCGTATCGATCGAGCGCTTTCCAACGGATATAAAGGCAACGGCAAAATCCCAACGGCTCTTTTTTGCGAATCCAGCAATTCCAGCGCAATTCCAGGGATATTTTTTCATAAAAATCTCAAACTTCGCTCGTCCGTATCTTTTATTTGGCTCGATCGTTTTTTTATTTTAAAAGCTGGATTTACTCTCCTTGATCCCCTCTTTCGAATCCCTGCAAAAACAAATAAAACAAACATTAAATACGCAATTTAAATCACACCACAAAACATACAAACGATAATCGGAAAAACAGAAAAAATAAACTAAGGCATTGGCCTTGACTAAACGAGCACAGTAACCACTCGTTCTCTCTCGTTTTTAACTTCATGCTTCACGCAAGAGGAAGGCCGAGAGAGTCTTCACATCTCCTTCCTCATAGTAGTGCTTCAATCTAGCACCATTGACCATAAATGGCTGTTCTTGCTGCAAGTTTTTTATCTCTATCGCACCATGAACAAAGACATTAGTAATAACAAATGGACCCGACCATCTGGACTTTAGTTTGCCTGGAAATATCTTTAAACGTGAGTTAAATAATAGGACAAGTTGGCCTTTCCTAAAGTCTTTAATCCTAAGTCTACTGTCGTGCCATATTTTGGTCTTTTCTTTATACATTTTGGCATTCTCATAGGCCATATGCCTAAGCTCATCAAGTTCATGTAGCTGCAAAGACCTTAATGTCCCCGCATCCTTCACACAAAAATTTAATTCCTTCATGGCCCAAAATGCTTTGTTTTCTAACTCAAGTGGTAAGTGACAAGCCTTGCCATATACCAGCCTATAAGGGGACATTCCTAGAGGTGTCTTATATGCTGTCCTATAAGCCCAAAGTGCATCCTCAAGCTTGAAGGACCAGTCTTTCCTATTAGGTTTGACTACCTTTTCTAGGATGTTCTTTATCTCCCTATTGGAAATTTCAGCTTGGCCATTTGAGTGTGGGTGGTAGGGAGTGGCTACTCTATGCCTAATGTTATATTTAGCCAATACTTTCTCCATAGCCTTATTAATGAAATGTGACCCCTCATCACTAATGATAGCACGAGGAGTCCCAAATCTAGTGAAAATGTGCCTATGCAAGAAGTTAGTGACTGTTTTAGCATCATTATTAGGACATGCTTTGGCTTCTACCCACTTGGACACGTAGTCCACTGCCACTAATATGTACAGGTTACCTGATGATGGAGGGAATGGTCCCATGAAGTCAATGCCCCACACATCAAAGAGCTCCAACTCTAAGATGTAGGTGAGGGGCATCTCATCCTTTCGACTGAGGTTACCTGTTCTTTGGCACTCATCACAGCTGTGGGCATAGTTGTGGGCATCCTTGAAGATTGTTGGCCAATAGTAGCCACTCTGAAATACCTTCGCAGCTGTTCTTTGACCACCAAAGTGTCCACCATAAGGAGATGAGTGACAGTGCTGCAGCACAGACTTCGCTTCAGCAGCTGAAACACACTTCCTTAGTAAGCCATCAGCACAGGTTCTGTAAAGTGTGGGGTCATCCCAGATGAATTTCCTTGCTTCATGAAGGAACCTCTTCTTCTCTTGTCCTCCCTTGAACACTGGTAATACCTGTGATGCACGGAAGTTAGCAATGTCAGCAAACCAAGGTTCCTCATCGTTATCACGATGAGCCAAAGCAAAGACATGTTCATCAATAAAAGCATCAGAAATTGCGGTCGCCGCAATTTTCTCGCAATTGTGCTGCAATCGAGACAGGTGATCTGCAACCACATTTTCACATCCTTTCTTGTCCCGAATGTCCAAATCAAATTCCTGCAGCAATAACACCCATCTAATCAATCTAGGCTTGGCATCAGCCTTCCTCATAAGATATTTCAAGGCAAAATGGTCAGTGTATACAATTGTCCTAGTGCCTACAATATAGTTTCTAAATTTTTCGCAGGCAAATACTACAGCAAGCATCTCTTTCTCTGTAGTTGTATAATTACATTGAGCCTCATTCAAGGTCTTACTAGCATAATAGACAGGGTGTGTCAGCTTGTCAATCTTCTGTCCTAACATGACTCCTACAGCGTAGTCACTGGCATCACATAGCATCTCAAATGGGAGATCCCAATTTGGTCCGACTATGATAGGTGCTGTGACTAGTGCCTCTTTAAGGGTTTTCCAAGCTACTACACATTCCTTAGAGAAAATAAATGGCCTATTTAGCTCTAGAAGCTCGCACAGAGGCTTGGCTATCTTAGAAAAGTCCTTGATGAACCTTCTGTAAAAACCAGCATGCCCTAAGAAGCTTCTAATGGCTTTGACATTTTGTGGCTCTACCAACTTCTCTATGATCTCTATCTTGGCCCGATCAACTTCTACACCTGCCCTTGACACTCTGTGTCCTAAGACAATCCCCTCATCTACCATAAAATGGCACTTTTCCCAATTTAGGACTAGGTTGGTCTCCTCACACCTAGCCAGGACTTGTCCTAAGTTTTCTAGACAGGTTTTAAATGAATCCCCAAAAACTGAGAAGTCATCCATGAATATTTCTATCATGGACTCATCCAACTCGGAGAAGATTGCCATCATGCACCTTTGGAAAGTTGCCGGTGCATTGCATAAGCCAAAAGGCATTCTGCGGAAGGCAAACGTTCCAAAAGGGCAAGTGAAGGTAGTCTTCTCTTGATCCTTAGGGTCTATAGTAATTTGATTATAGCCTGAATAGCCATCTAAGAAACAATAGTAGGCTCTACCAGCTATTCTGTCTAGCATCTGATCAATGAACGGTATAGGGAAATGGTCTTTTTTAGTCTCTTTATTTAATTTTCTGTAATCCATACACACTCTCCACCCTGTGACAGTCCTTGTTGGAATCAGTTCGTTGTTCTCATTGACTACCACAGTTATTCCCCCCTTTTTAGGTACACATTGGATGGGGCTCACCCACTGGCTACTAGCTATTGGGAAGATCACTCCTGCATCTAACCATTTTATTATTTCCTTCTTCACTACCTCTTTCATAGAGGGGTTTAACCTACGCTGGTGATCTACTCTAGGTGTGTGCTCTTCCTCTAGTATAATTTTGTGCATGCAATAAGAAGGGCTAATGCCTCGAATATCAGCAATAGTCCATGCTATAGCCTTCCTATGTTGCTTAAGCAGTAAAATTAATTCACCCTCATGCTGTTCACTTAGTTTAGAAGAAATAATTACAGGCAGTGTATCATTATTTCCTAAATATGCATACTTGAGGTGAGTGGGTAGTGGTTTTAGTTCTAAAACAGGTGGATGCTCAATGGAGGGCTTTAACGGATTTACAGTTCTCTCAGTTAAATCTATATTCATACATACATGCTGTGGGTTATCTACAGGCATGTCCATTATATCAGATATATTTAAGTCAGCTACATCTAATCCTACATATTCATTGGCATGCTTGGTTAATAATACATGCTCTAATTGTTCTTCCATCAGTGAGTCAACAATATCCATGCTAGCACAGGATTCAAGGTCAGAGGGATACCTTAAAGCTTTACATACACTGAACTTTACCTCTTCATCATGAACCCTCATAGTAAGCTCACCTTTTTGAACATCTATTAGTGCCCTACCTGTGGCTAGAAATGGTCTACCTAGCAGGATGGGGACCTCCTTGTCTGCCTCATAGTCCAGGACAATGAAATCTGCAAGGAAAATAAATTTGTCAACTTTAACTAGAATATCCTCAATCTTACCTTCTGGATATGCGATGGATCTGTCTGCTAGTTGTAAAGTGACTGTGGTTGGACGTGCTTCTCCCATTCCCAACTGGCGGAATAGGGACAGGGGCATGAGGTTTATGCTGGCGCCCAGGTCACAAAGCGCTCTGCCCACGTGCTTGCCTCCAAGTTCTACAGGTAAGGTGAAGGAACCAGGATCCTTCTCCTTCTTAGGCAGCTTGTTCTGGAGGATGGCACTGCACTCCTCGGTGAGGTTTACTGTTTCAAACTCACCAATTATTTTTTTGTTAGTAATAATGTCCTTCAAAAACTTTACATAAGAAGGCATCGACTGTAAAACTTCAACAAAAGGAATGTTAACATGCACTTGCTTAAGTATTTCTAAGAATTTATTAAAATGAACTTCCTGTTCTTGCTTCTTTTTAAGCCTTCGAGGGTATGGAGGTGGTGGCACATATGCAGGTATGTCAGGGCGCTTTAGGATAGGTGGAGGCCTTGGAATTTCTTCTACCTCCTCAATAATAGGTTCTAGCCTGACTCCTGATGTGCTAGTTGATGGTGGACCTTGGTTTGGCAGAGACTCCAGTGGAGCACTAGACTCAGTGTTCTCTACTCTCTTTGGTGTGTCCTTTGTGTTGCTCACCAATGGTCTTCCACTCCTAAGTTCAATTGCTTGAACTTGCTCTTTGCCATCTCTCCTTGGTACCTCGGTGTCAGCAGGGAGTCTACCTTGGGGCCTACTTTTAAGTTCATTGGCTAATTGGCCTATTTGGTTTTCCAGGCTCCTAAGAGTAGCTTGCTGGCTCTGAAGAGTAGCATCATTCTTAGCTATGTATTCCTTGAGTAGGCTTTCTACAGAAGATCCTACAGGTTGATTGTAAGGTTTTTGGTACATTGACTGGTTATGTTGAGGAGTGACACCAGGTGTTCCACTCGGCCTTGGTTGGTTAGAATTTTGGTTAGTGTTCTGTTGGCCACCCCATGACAGGTTTGGGTGATTTCTCCAACCAGGGTTATAGGTGTTGGAGTAGGGGTTATTCCTAGGCTGCTGCTGGCTTCCAACATAGCAGACTGAGGATGGATTCCCAGGGCAGTATTCATATGGGTGCCCTTCCCCACAGAATCCACAGATAGGTGCCTCGCCTTGACTTGGTTGGGTGCCCATTGACATGGTTGTGGCAGTATTGGCACTGGTTTGGAGATTGGCCTGAGCCATTTGCTTAACTAGGTTGGTCAGGGCGTTTATTTGGGTGCTCATGGCGCTTAGAGCATCCTTGTCTTGAGCTCTAGTTGGCTCTACTGGATCGTCTGACCACCTACAATGAGATGTTGAGATCTTCTCCAAGATCTCATAAGCTTCGTTGTAACTCTTGGACAACATGGAACCACCAGCAGATGAATTTAGAACTTGTCTGGTGCTGGGGTTGCATCCTTTAAAGAAGACTTCTATTTGGATACACCATGGAATGCCATGGTGTGGACATTTAATGAGAAGGTCTTTGAATCTTGTCCAAGCTTCGTGAAGGGACTCACTTGGAGCTTGTTTGAACTTTATGATATCATCACGAAAGGTTGAATTCCTATCTGGTGGGAAATATTTGACTAGGAATTTTTCTGCTAAATCTGTCCAATTGAGGACAGATCCTGAGGGTAAGGGATTTAACCATGTTTTGGCTTTGTCCCTTAAAGAGTAAGGGAAAAGATATAACCTCAGGGCTTCTTGGGAAACTCCAGGGATTAGGAATGTGTCACTAACTCCTAGGAAATTCCTAAGGTGGTTATGGGGGTCCTCATTTTCTATTCCAAAGAATTGTCCCACAGTGGACAACATTTGGAACATCACTGGCTTTAACTCGAAGGAGTTGGCAGTGATTTCAGGACGGATTATGCTGGGGTTCAGCTCCCCAGGCATAGGTACTAAATATGAAAGGATGGCGCTATCCTTGTCATTCGCTATTTCAATGGGATTGCGAGTGACAGGCACCAGGTTTTGATTTACTCCAGCCATTTCTTCTTGAGGTAATTGCGGAGGAATTGTAGTTCCCGCAATGATTGGAGGTAAAAGGGTTTGTTTAAAGAGACGTTTCTTGGCTCTATTTCTAGCTTTAAATAATCTCTCGGGCTCAGGGTTGAACTCTAGATCACTAGATGGAGTCTCATTCATAAACTACCCTAAATGGTACCTGAAAAAGAAATGAAGATGGATCAAATTCAATGGAAAATAACTTGATGTTTCAAACTTAACAAACTTCGTTTTCACTTAAAATAAGTCCCCGGCAGCGGCGCCAAAAACTTGTTGCGTGCTCAATGTGTAAAGATAAATATGCAAAAGGGTAGAGAGAGCACTTAGAACATGCAAGCATACATGGTCTCACAGCAAGTAGTAAGTATATTTCATTCGTTTTTTCCACAGAGACTCATTTTTAGCTATTCGCGAAGTGTATTTGTTAAGAAAGATGGGGTGGATTTGATCGGGTAAAATTGGTTTTTAATTATCTAAGTTTTGCTGAATGTGTAAAGGAATATAACATAAACAAATGCAAGTTGAAATTAGACGCAAAAGACAAGAGATGGAATTAATAAACGAAGAAGAAAACAGCTAAACAGAATGATAAAACAACAGAATTGCGAGGACCGCAATGTTACCGCAATTAAATAACAGCGAAAGTGTGTAAATGAGTGAATTAAGGGCTACTAATGACTATCCTATAGGCACTTTATTACGATTCTCAAGCTTTGGATCAACTCTCTATACATCAAACTCACTCTATCTCAAGTATCGTCCGATTCCATGCATTAGAGTCTTAAGTTTACTCGACTTCAAAGTAAGGTCTTAAGCATCTTGTTAAAACAGGAGTGTTTAGTTTGTACTAGGGAAACGCCTATTCCTAGGCCGTTTCCTGATTACCATGAAAGGCTAGCATGATTATATGACTCTGAACTCTTACTCCTTCCAGAGGTTAGGAGTTCTTTGGACAAAATGGATGGCCAATCGAAATTGCCCGTAGGAAGAAGCTTACATACAATCAATGATTCGAGAGCTATCTTACATACTTGATGCACGTTTTTTAGCCTATAGTTCTGTCATTAGCATGCCCCTAGGTGACTTAGCTACTCATGGATATATAGAGAACAGAAAGGGTAGATAAAACAGACATGCTTAGAAGGGAAATGTGCTTAGAACAGCAAGACAAAACCGTAGCAGCAGAAAGTGGAAACTGTGAAATGCAGAAATGTACTTTGATTACTATGAATGTTTGAACGACAAAGGGAAACGTAGAAACAGAAATTCAGAGACAGACAACAACGAACTGCAGTAACTAAAACACTAAGCTAAGAACAACAATGATCAAAACTGGAAATAAGAAGAAGAACGACAAAAAACAGTAAAAGGGTGCTGAAAAGCTTCGTTGCAGTCGCCTCGAATGAAGGGGATGAAAGGTCAGCCTTGCTTGGATGAATCCAATCGAGAGAGAAGAAGAATCTTCTCTCCTTCCTATCAGATTATCGATTCCAACAGCTGAGACTCTCACTCCAACAGACGGCAAAGGAAAACAGAGAGAAATGATGGACTGCGAGAAGACTTCTGCGCTTCGGATGATGATCAAACCTCCGACTTTGGCCCCCTTTTATAGTAGTTTGCAGGTGCGTTTGGGCCAAGGAGAACCATCAATCTTCAACGTCATATATCAGAATGGATGGAGGAGAAAGAATGAATCCCTGAAATTACGGAAATTAACGGAAAAAGATCAGTCAACTTACGGTTTTCACTTGAATAATTGCGGCCTCAGCAATGTTTTCGCAATGCTGTCGCAATGCAGCTTTTTTCATTCTTTTCCTTCGGTTTTCACCCCTTTTTCTACCTATTGTACATAAGTCCTAGATTAGCTACCTTCTTCTAATTCTCATATTAAAGCATAGGTTTAGGCTAAATGCTATCAAAAACACCTAGAAGTGTACATCTTCTTAAGCTAAATGGGTCCTAAATAAGTCACTTTCAGAGACTTAACATGTACTTTGACACTCATCCAGCATGCTCAATAGACAGACTACCTATTGAATTCAGTAAAGCAGCAAAATATTGAGATGTAAAAACAGACAGCCCATCAGAACGTCATCCAATAGCATGCGAAAAACTAACAAAATATTGCGGTAACCGCAAGGAATTCGCAATTATTCCAACTGAGCAATTTTAACTGTGATCAAGGCTCCTAGCATGCGATATTCATTCCTAAATAACAACAGAAATCAGCAAAACTATCTAAGCTACCTAATCATACGACATTAAACTAAACTAAACTACTTTACTCAAGCAAATTAACAATTTAAAACAGATCAGACAATTGATTATAGGGGGGGTAACAAGTCACAGAAAAGCAGATTTTTTTCTTTGTTTTTGAGAGGGATTAGAAATACTCCCTCAAATGTCGTCAGTCTGGCATTCAATCATCCTTATCTTCTTCGCTTCTTTCTCTTGGAGGCACCCAAGGTTTCAGCAGACCAACAGGGAAGGTGGGGAACGTGCATCGCAGGTGCTCAGCCAGCTCTCGGTCCCTTGCTTGCGAATATTCAGCCCATTGGGCTAACTTGTGTTGCAAGTCCATCAGGCAGGCCATGGACAATGACTGTGCAGCAGCCAGTCCATCCATCTCGAACTCCATGTTGCCCCTTCTTCTCATCCTCAAGATAGTGGGCAGCTCCAGATGGCCAGTATAGGCCAATTGCCTCTCATCCTTCGTAACAGGCACTCCTGCACGCAGACAAAGCTTAGTAATGGTATTGGGGAAAAAGAGTTGGCCCTTACCTTTTTTTGAGCATTCGATGATAGAGGCGGCAATGACTTCACCCACATCAATGGTGAGTCCCTTCATTATCGTATACAACAGCAGCGATCTCCCCTGGTTGATGGTTGTCTCATGTGTGACTGAGGAGATTCGTCTTCGTACGAGGGAGAACTGATAGCACTCCAAAAGTGCTAATATTTAGCTCCTAAGTCTTGTAAATTAGAGTAATTATTTGGGCTTAATTGATATATTTTGTATAATTTAATTGCTAAGGGGTAAATCGGGCATTTGCGATAATTAAGAGCTTAAATGAATATTTTATAATACTGTATTACTTAGTCGTTTTGAGTGATTAAGCTACATTTATTAAATAATCTAATCTTAACTCAAAATTGATTAATGGCTTGATGGTGTAGGGCTTATTAAGGGAATGGTGAAGCCAAGGTTCGAGTCATGGTGGGTGCAGAATTTCTATTATTTTTGTAAAAAGTCAAACGGTCAACGGTCAACGGTCAACGGTCAATGGTCAACGCGCGGCCAACTCCATCGTCCGGCTCGCCCATCCGCGCGCCCACGACCCGCTCCAGACGCCCCGGCCCAGCCTCCACGCTCGCCCCACACCCGCGCGCGCCCCGACCGCATGCCCGCGCGCCCCGCTCCGCACACCCGCGCCTAAGCACGCTCGCGCGCGCGACCCATCCGCGCGCCCATGCGCGGCCCAGCACGCCTTCAGCCCACCCGCGCCCCAGCGCCCGCGCCCATCCGCCCCGCTCCGCGCGCGCCTGCCGACCCGTCCGCGCGCCCCTGCGCGGCCCAATTGGCCAATTTCGGCCCACAACTCATTTTTTTAGCTTTTTAAGCGTTTTAACCTAGTTTTTCAGCCACCATTCACTTAGGAGAGAGAAAAATCGATTTTGAGAGTTTTGGCCTCGGGTTTGGTGATATTTTCATCAATTTTCAAGGTTTTTGGACAATTTTTGATCGATTTTCAACACGTTTGGCTAAGGTAAGTGCTCTAATTTGAGTTAGGGATTTACTTTGATGCTTAGTGAGGGTTTTTGTATGAATTTCTAGCATTTTGTTGTTGATTTCTTGCATCTCCAATCTGTATAAAGAACGAATGCCATGCCTTTCTTGTTAGGATTGACACCCATAATTGTTACGCATGTTAGTAGGCTAAGCGTTAATTCTTGATAAGCTTTAATGCATTGTAGCGAGAGTCTAGCTCGTGGCTAATCAATTCGAGCCCAAGTGACAGTGGGGGTATGAGTTGATTAACGTTTTCACGGTGGGCTCAAGGTTAGGAGAGAAATCGAATTAGTCTTAAGAAATAATTCGTCGCAATTATACCCGTTACTGTTTTCTGATTAATTGATGGCTTATCACCTTAGATTAATTAAGAAGCATGTTTAATTAGAATTGACACCTCTAATTAATTCTTTGGGGTGCTTTGGACCCGGTTGGGACAAGGCATTTTGTGTGCATGAAATAAAATTACTTTGCTAATTAGAATCCCTATGAACTAAGCGCATCAAGTAAATCCCGAACACTCAAATTAGGAGCACGCGTTACGTTTAATTTTTCCGTTATTTAATTTTCCGTTAGCTAGTTTACATGCTTACTTTAATTTTCCGTTAGCAATCCCCCTTTTATTTATCGTTTTATTTTATTGTTTTAGTTAATTAAAAAGCAAATAGAAATTAATTAGGAGAAAATAATTTAGGTTCCCTGTGGATCGACCCGACTACCACTAGCTGCAAAGCTCTGTTGTAGCGGAATTATAAATGTTATTTTGGCGGGATTCGACACCCCGAAATTTATAGGATATTCAAAAATCCTAGTACCAAGAACCAGGCGGCTACTTTGTCCCTGAGAGCCGCACTCATCAGTGTGTGTCTCCCATTCCTTGAGAATGCCCATGATGCCTCAGGTTTCCTCTAGCACTGCCTCTGAGGGTGATTCCATTATCCTTGCGTATTTAGAGTGTTTATGCCTGATAACTCCATTTTGGAGCTATTATTCACTCCCTAATTCTAGTTAAATTCTGCATTTAATTAGTTAATTTGTCTCATTTATAGGAGATTTGCGGTGAAGAGCTCATGCGTCCATTGGACTTGTTTTGAAGCTAAAAGCGGTGTTTTAACGCCTCGGGAATGCATCAGGAAAAGGGCAAGCTGATCCAAGAAGAACCGGACCAAAATTGCCTAGGAGAGGCAATTTTCCAGCCCAGACCCGAGAGCAAGCGTCGAGAAGACAGCGTCGAGACGCTTGCTCAAGGCTGCCCAGCGTTGAGACCCTGTCGCGGCGTCGAGACGCTCCGAGGGGGGCGCGCGCAGGAAATTATCATGCCACCGTCGAGACGCTCGCCCAGCGTCTCGACGCCATCGCGAGGCGCGCGCGGATTCATTAGGTCCCAGCGTCGTGACGCTGTCCCAGCGTCTCGACGCTCCGACGGATTTAAAGGGCTGTAAAGACGATTTTGCAGCCATCTTTTTGCTTCATCTTCTTCCTCTCGGGTTTTGCTTAGTTTTCCTTCTTTTTCCGCCATTTGTGGCCATTTCTTGGAGCTTTTCTTTGTATGTAAGTTGGAGATTATGTTTAAGGCGTCCATTGGAGCGTTTGTGACGATCCGCCCCATGGTCGGCTAAGGTACTGTGAACGGTTTGGGGTGATTTAGGGATTATTTGTTAGACTTCTTCATTTTGATAATACATGCTTTAAATTCTGATTTGGTTTCTGATTTGTATGCATTTGTTGTTCTTCCTTAATCCCATGCATGTGTTAGATTTCGCCGACGGAAAATCGAGTTTTCTAGCATGTGTTAGAGTTAAAGATTAGCGATGTCATGCCTCTCACTTTTCGCCTAGTAACACAGAACAATGAAACAAATCGAAGTATTGATTTATGCATGATAAATGTTGGGTACTTCAGCGTTGGCGGGTAGCCAGTTAGCATTAGGATTGCATGGTCGAATGTTCGTCGCGGTTAGCTAGTAACTGTTTAGAGTAAATTTAGAGCTGATCACTCTAGGAATACTTTGAACAATGTTTAATTAGACTGTTGGTTTAATTAATTAATATGAAGCCGGTTACCAAAAGGGGGTTCCCAGGTAACTGATCGCGTGCATGACAATTGGATAACCTTAGATTTGAATTAGATGATGAATGGTAGAATGTCTAGCAAAGAAATCTCGAAAATCCCCGAACCGTACACTCGTTAACCTCTTTCTCTTTAAATTCCTTCCGTTAGCATTTTAATTATTCTCATTGCATGATATAAACCCTCGTTTACCAAAACTCAATCAATCAACCAATTAAAATCTCGAACCTTAATTTCAATCATATTGAGACCTTCTTTGTGGATCGACCCTGTTACCACTAGCTGCAAAGCTAAGTTTAATAGGTATATAAATTTTATTTTGGCGGGTCTCGACAACCTGAATTTAGGGAGGATATTCAAAATCCGTCGGCACCAAAATTGGCGTCGTTGCCGAGGAAGGCATGATTTGATTGAAGTTATGTTTGATTTTGATTTTGGTTGATTTGTTGTGTGCTGAAAATTTTTTGCATGTTTAAAATTTTTCTTGTTGTATGACCCGTTCTTCTGAGTTTAGTGGATTATAGTTTATACCTGAGATTGAAAGAGAAGAGCGGAGGTTGAGAAAAGAAGCCCGGGAGGGGCGAAGATTGTTTGAGGAAGAAGGCAATCCCTTCTTTGGCGAGGAGATGGCACAAGGAGAGGTGCCAAGGACGTTGAAGCAGCTGGCAGCGCCAGACTTGAACTTGCAGCCTCTGTGCATTAACTACCCCGTGGTAGCAAGTAATTTTGAGCTGAAATCTGGATTGATTCACCAATTACCTTATTTTCATGGCAATGCAGGTGAGGATGCGAACAAGCACCTGATGGAATTTCACTGTGTATGTTCGGGGATGAAGCCCCCAGGTGTAACGGAGGAGCAGTTGAATTTAAGGGCATTCCCCTTTACGCTTAAGGATAAAGCCAATGACTGGTTTTATTATTTTCCCTCCAGTTCGATAACGACGTGGCAGGACATGAAGAGGGTTTTCTTGGAGAAATATTTCCCTGCGTCCCTTGCCACGACTCTGAGGAAGAGAATTTATGGGATCACCCAGGATGTAGGTGAATCCCTGCACGAGTATTGGGAACGCTTTGGGCGCCTGTGCGCAAGCTTTCCGCATCATCAAATTGGCGATCAGCTCCTGATTCAGTATTTTTATGAGGGCATGACGTCTCATGATCGGCAGATGATCGATGCCGCGAGTGGTGGGGCGTTGATTGACAAGACCCCGGTTGAGGCCAAACAGTTAATTGCAAACATGGCGGCCAACTCGCAGCAATTCGATATTCGTGGGCAGGGACAAGTTCACAGCGTGGCCCAGAGTCACGAGATGTCTGAAATGAAGGCCCAGGTGGCCGAGATTGGAAATTTACTGAAAAAATTTGTCCGAGGTAGCCGAGAGGAGGAGGTCAACACAATCGTGGGATATGCTTCCAACCCAAGGAAGTATGATCCTTACTCGAACACATACAATCCCAGTTGGCGTGATGTTACGTCTCCAAAAGTGATTATTTTAGGACTTATTTGATAGAGAAAGATGTACACCCTTAAGCGTTTTTTGTAGAATTTAGCTTAAACTTGTGCTTATATATGAGAATTAGAGAATTAGTAGAATGAAGCTAAATTAGGACTTATGTGTAAAAGGAAAGAAAAAGAAACAAAAACAAAGTTAAAGACTTGGAATTTGCACATTGTTGAAGCATTGCGAAAACATTGCGGTCTCAGCAATGTTTTAAGTGAAAGTTGTTATTTGTTTAACTGATTTCCATTTTGTTACGATCTTTCAGCTGTTCGTGTTTTCTCCTGCTGCCACGTGGAGTATTGTTGTTCAGAATGGATGGCTCTCCTTGGACGAATCGTACCTGCAAACTACTATAAAAGGAGGTCAAAGGGGAAGGACAAAACACACTCGAACGGCGTAGAACTCCCATCTCAGCGCAGTCTCGTCTTCCTGTTTTCTCATCCGTTTGTTGGCTTGAAGGACTCAGCTGTTGGAGTCGATAATCTGAGAGGAAGAAGAGAACATTTGTCTTCTCTTCTGATTGGATTCATCCAAACAAAGCTCTCCTTCTCCCTTCAACCGAGGCGCTTGCGACGAGGGGCTTTACGCACGCATCTACTTGCTTTTATCGCTTTCTGTTTCAGTTTTCATTGCTGTCTGCTGTAACTCGTTTATGTTTGCTACTCTACAATCATTTCGTCTCTTTCTGTTTAGTTTTCATCAGTTTAAATTGTTGCTTGTTCAGTTTGAACTTCGGTAAATCAAAGAGATAACTTGGCTACTTCGTAACTGTCTTACTGCTATTCTTCTTCTCTTTTGTTATTCACATTCTGTTAAGCATGTCTTCTCTATCTGTTCTTTCCATTCCATCGTCATCCATGAGTAACTAACTCACATAAGGGCATGCTAATGACAAGTCTATAGGTAGAAATACGTGAATCAAGCATGTAGGTTAGCTTTCAAATGCATTGGATGTATGTAAGCTTCATCCCACGGGCAATTTCGATTGGCCATCCATTTTGTCCAAAGAACTCCTAACCTCTGGAAGGAGTAAGATTTCAGAGTCGTACATTCATGCTATCCTTTCATGGTAGCCAGAAAACGACCTAGGAATAGGCGTTTTCCTAGTACAAATCAATAACTTGCTTTTATAAATAGATGCTTAAGGCCTTACTTGGACATGAGTAAACTAAAGGATCTAATGCATGAAATCGAAAGATACATGAGAATGAGTTAGTTTGATGCATGATGAGGTTATCTACTGCTTGAGAATCGTATGAAAAAGCATATAGAGGAGTCGTTAGTAGCCCTTGTTTCCACACTTTACACTTCATTCGCTGTTAGTAACATTGCTAGAAAATTGCTGTTTCCGCAATTCCCTTAGTTCAAAATTTTGTCTTAGCCATTTCTTTCTTAGTTTGCTGTTCTCTTCTCTCTTCATTCGAGTTTAATTATTTACTTGCACTTGTTTATGCTTTCATATCTCACATATTCCTTAATAGTTAGGCACTTTAAAACCAAATCTACCCCATTTAATCCACCCATTCTCACTTAACAACTCACTTCGCTAGTAACTAAGAATAAATCTCTGTGGAAAATCGAATGAAAAAATACTTATTACTTGCTACAAGACCATGTATGCTTGCATGTTCTGAATGCTCTACCATTGCATCTTTATTTTAACCATTGAGCACGCAACAAGTTTTTGGCGCCGCTGCCGGGGATTTTGTTTAGTAAAAACGAAGTTTGTTAAGTTAGAAACACAAAGCTTAATATCTATTGGAACTAATCTATTCTCATTTCTTTTATAGGTACCATTGGGTTAGTTTATGAATGAGCATTCAAGTAGCGATCTAGAGTTCATTCCTGAGCCCGAGAGATTACTTAGGGCAAGAAACAAAGCTAAGAAACGTCTCTTCAAACAACCCCTTATACCTCAAAACATTGCTGACTCTGCGGAGTCATCGCAATCCCTTTAAATAGAAATGGATAGACCAAACCCAAATCCAACACCTACCATTCGCAACCCCATCGAAATAGCGAATGACAAGGATAGTGCCATCCTTTCCTACTTAATTCCCATGCCTGGGGAGCTAAACCCAAGCATTATACGCCCTGAAATTACTGCCAACTCGTTCGAGTTGAAGCCAGTAATGTTCCAAATGTTGTCCACTGTGGGACAATTCTTTGGAGTGGAAAATGAGGACCCCCACAACCATCTAAGAAACTTCATAGGAGTTAGTGATACCTTCCTTATCCCTAGAGTTTCCCAAGAAGCTTTGAGGCTTTACCTCTTCCCTTACTCATTAAGAGATAAAGCCAAAACGTGGTTAAATTCCTTACCCTCCGGTTCAGTTGTCAATTGGACAGATCTGGCTGAGAAATTCCTAGTCAAATACTTCCCACCTGATAGGAATTCAAATTTTCGTGATGACATAATCAAATTCAAACAAGCCGAAAACGAATCTCTTCACGAAGCTTGGACAAGCTTCAAGGACCTTTTGCTTAAATGTCCACACCATGGCATTCCATGGTGTATTCAAATAGAAGTATTCTTTAAAGGATGCAACCCCAGCACAAGGCAAGTGCTAAACTCTTCAGCTGGTGGTTCCATGCTTTCAAAGAGTTACAATGAAGCTTATGAGATTCTGGAGAAAATCTCAACTTCCCATTGTAGATGGTCAGATGATCCAGTAGAGCCTAGGAGAGCTCAAGACAAGGACGCACTCAGTGCCATGAGTAGCCAAATAAACGCCCTGACCAATCTAGTCAAACAAATGGCTCAAACCAATCTCCAATCCAGTGTCAACACCGCAGCAGCCATTTCAATGGGCGCACCAAATAGTCAAGGTGAGACACTAATCTGTGGATTTTGTGGGGAAGGGCACTTGTATGAATACTGCCCTGGGAATCCAGCCTCAGTCTGCTATCTTGGAAGTCAACAGCAGCCTAGGAATAACCCCTACTGTAACACTTACAATCCTGGTTGGAGGAACCACCCAAATCTTTCTTGGGGTGGGCAACAGAACACTAACCAAGCTCCAAACCAACCAAGACCGAGTGGAACACCTGGTTTCACTCCCCAAAATAACCAATCCATGTATCAAAAACCATACAACCAACCAATAGGGTCATCAGTAGAAAATCTATTTAAGGAGTACATTGCAAAGAATGATGCTACTCTACAAAGTCAGCAAGCTACCCTTAGGAGCCTAGAGAACCAAATAGGGCAATTAGCCAATGAACTAAAAAGTAGGCCCCAAGGTAGACTGCCTGCTGACACTGAGGTGCCAAGAAGGGATGGAAAAGAGCAAGTTCAAGCAATTGAACTTCGCAGTGGAAGACCATTGGTGAGCAACACTAGAGAAACACCAAAGCGAGTAGAGAATGAAGAGTCTAGTGCTCCACTGGATTCTCTGCCAAACCATGGTCAACCACCAACAAGCACATCAAGGGTGAGGCTGGAACCTATCATAGAGGAACCAGAAGAGATACCAAGGCCTCCACCTGTCCTAAGGCGACCTGAGGTGCCTATATATGTGCTACCACCTCCATTCCCTACAAGGCTAAAGAAAAAACAAGAACAGGAAGTGCACTTTAATAAATTTTTAGAAATTTTAAAGCAAGTGCATGTTAACATTCCGTTTGTAGAGGTTTTGCAATCTATGCCTTCTTATGTTAAATTTTTGAAGGATATTATTACTAACAAAAAGATCATTGGTGAATTTGAAACAGTGAATCTTACTGAGGAGTGCAGTGCTATACTCCAGAACAAGCTACCAAAGAAGGAGAAGGATCCTGGTTCCTTCACCTTACCAGTCGAGTTGGGAGGCAAGCACGTGGGAAGAGCTCTTTGTGACCTGGGAGCCAGCATAAATCTCATGCCTCTATCACTATTCCGTCAGCTTTGAATAGGAGAAGCACGTCCTACCACTGTCACCTTGCAGCTGGCAGACAGATCCATAGCCTACCCTGAGGGTAAGATAGAGGATATCCTTGTCAAGGTTGACAAGTTCATTTTTCTTGCAGACTTCATCATTCTGACATTAGAGGTATTAGTCCTTCCTACTGCATGCATAAGATACTATTGGAAGAAGAGCATACACCCCGAGTAGATCACCAACGTAGGTTGAACCCCTCCATGAAGGAGGTAGTTAAAAAAGAAATAATCAAATGGTTAGATGCAGGTGTAATCTTCCCTATAGCCAACAGTCAGTGAGTGAGTCCTATCCAATGTGTGCCTAAGAAGGGGGGGATGACTGTAGTAGTGAATGAGAGTAATGAACTAATTCCAACTAGAACTATTACAGGATGGAGAGTCTGTATGGACTATAGAAAATTAAATAAAGAAACAAAAAAATATCACTTTCCTTTACCCTTTATAGATCAGATGTTAGATAGAATAGCCGGTCGAGCCTACTACTGTTTCCTAGATGGTTATTCTGGATATAACCAAATCACCATAGACCTTGTGGACCAGGAGAAAACAACCTTTACATGCCCCTTTGGAACATTTGCTTTTCGCAGAATGCCTTTTGGCTTATGCAATGCACCAACAACATTCCAAAGGTGCATGTTGGCCATTTTCTCTGACTTAGATGAATCCATGATAGAAATATTTATGGATGACTTCTCGGTCTTTGTTGATTCTTTTACAAATTGCTTAGAGAACTTAGGACAAGTCCTAGCTAGGTGTGAGGAGACCAACCTAGTCCTTAATTGGGAGAAATGTCACTTTATGGTGGAAGAAGGGATAGTCCTAGGTCATCGAGTGTCTAGAGCAGGAGTAGAGGTCGATAGGGCCAAGATAGAGATAATAGAGAAGCTAGTGGAACCTCAGAATGTGAAAGCTATTAGAAGTTTCCTAGGACACGCAGGTTTCTATAGAAGGTTCATTAAGAACTTTTCAAAAATCTCTAAACCTCTGTGTGAGCTTCTAGAGCTAAATAAGCCATTCATCTTCTCAAAAGAATGTTTCTTAGCATGGACAACTCTTAAGGAAGCATTAGTCAAAGCACCTATTATAGTAGGACCAAATTGGGACCTACCATTTGAGATGTTGTGTGATGCGAGTGACTATGCAGTAGGGGTTATGCTAGGACAGAAAATTGACAAACTAACACATCCTGTATACTATGCAAGTAAGACGCTTAATGAAGCACAATGTAATTACACAACCATGGAAAAGGAGATGCTAGCTGTAGTGTTTGCCTGTGAGAAGTTTAGGAATTACATTGTAGGCACTAGGACCATTGTTTATACTGATCACTCTGCATTAAAATACCTTATGATGAAGGCTGATGCTAAGCCTAGGTTAATTAGATGGGTATTGTTGTTGCAAGAGTTTGATCTAGACATTAGAGGTAAGAAAGGATGCGAAAATGTAGTTGCGGATCATCTTTCTAGATTGCGGCATATTTGCGATAAAATTGCGGAAACCGCAATTTCTGATGCCTTTATCGATGAGCATGTCTTTGTATTAGCACATCGTGATAACGATGAGGAACCTTGGTTTGCTGATATTGCTAACTTCCTTGCCTCGCAGGTACTACCAACTTTCAAGGGGGGACAAGAGAAGAAGAGGTTTCTACATGAAGCTAGGAAGTTCATCTGGGACGACCCTACACTTTACAAGACTTGTGCAGATGGTTTACTAAGGAAGTGTGTGTCAGCTGCTGAAGCGAAGTCTGTGCTGCAGCATTGCCATACATCTCCCTATGGTGGACATTTTGGTGGCCAAAGAACAGCTGCAAAGGTGTTCCAGAGTGGCTACTACTGGCCCACGATCTTCAAAGATGCCCACGACCATGCACACAGCTGCGATGAATGTCAAAGAACAGGTAACCTTAGTCGGAAGGATGAGATGCCTCTCACTTACATCTTAGAGTTGGAGCTCTTTGATGTGTGGGGCATTGACTTCATGGGACCATTTCCCCCATCTGCAGGTAACCTTTATATACTTGTAGCTGTAGACTATGTATCTAAGTGGGTAGAAGCCATAGCATGTCCATCGAATGATGCCAAGACAGTCATTAAGTTCCTTAATAGGCATATCTTTACTAGGTTTGGTACCCCCGAGCTATAATTAGTGATGAAGGGACGCACTTTATTAATAAAGCTATGGAAAAAGTGTTAGCTAAGTACAATGTTAGACATAGAGTAGCGACCCCTTATCACCCACATTCGAATGGACAAGCTGAAATATCAAATAGGGAGATTAAAAACATACTCGAAAAAGTGGTCAACCCCAATAGAAAAGACTGGTCATTTAAATTGGATGATGCACTTTGGGCATATAGAACTGCATATAAGACACCCCTAGGTATGTCTCCTTATAGACTTGTGTATGGAAAAGCATGTCACTTACCCTTCGAATTGGAAATCAAAGCCTTTTGGGCATTAAAAGAGCTGAATTATTGCGTGACCGATGTGGGAACATTGCGGTCTCTGCAATTACATGAGTTAGATGAGCTTAGACATATGTCCTATGAAAATGCCAAAATGTATAAGGAAAAAACTAAAATTTGGCATGATAGTAGACTTAGGATTAAGGACTTCAAGAAGGGCCAACATGTCTTGTTATTTAACTCAAGGTTAAGATTATTTCCAGGCAAACTTAAGTCCAGATGGTCAGGTCCTTTTGTGATAACTAACGTGTTTGTTCATGGTGCGATTGAGAATAGAAACCTGCAGCACGGGCAACCGTTTATGGTCAATGGTGCACGATTGAAGCACTACTATGAGGAGGGAGATGTGAAGATACTCTCGGCCTTCCTCTTATCTGAAGTTTGAGAGCCAAATCGAAAGGGGATGAGTGATTACTGTGCTCGTCCATGAGAAGGCTATGCCTTAGTTTTTTTTCGTATTTCTTCGGTTTTTATTTTGTGTGTTTAGGTGTGATTTTTATTACGAATTTTGTGTTAATTTTGTACATTTTAATAGGTGATCGAAAGAGAAAATCGAGGAGATGAATCAAGGGAAGAGAATCGATGAAGAAATGGGGCCGAATCAAAGATTTGGTTGTTTGAATCTTGAGATTTAAATCAAGAAAATCCCCAACAGGCCAGCCCATTTAATTGCGGTAGATTTGCTGAAACCGCAACAGAAAGAGCCGTTGGGATCAACTTGATTACAAATAGCCATCAAATCAGCTGTGCCCCCTACGCTTTCTTCATTCGTTGGACTTCAAGAATCACTCATCTTCTTCCTCTGCATCTCCTACCTTCAGATCTCTCCAAACCAACAATGGTGCTTACACGAGCGGAGCGAACTGCCTCCAAGAAAAAGCACCTGACGCAGAGGAAGCTGCGATGGAAGCATTGCTCTCCTTGGCAAATGCCGAAGCTGCGCAACCCGCACGGCCGCCCAAGCTTTTAGTACGCAAGAAGAAGTGGAAGGTGGTGACTGAAATTCCTGCTGGTCCGTCTGAACCAGTGGGTACACCCAAGAAAAGGAAGTGGAAATTGGACGTCGGGGACGCACCGACCAAGGAAAAGACTCCCACCGAGGAGAGTCATGAGAGTGGCCGTCCATCCTACGAGACGGCCAGACAAAGCCCTGAGCCATCTCCACCTTCACAGAGCCCTGAGCCATCTCCATCTTCGCAGACGCCAGAGCCTGAAGTCCCGATTGAAGAGCACCAAGAATCAGTGCCGAGCGAAGAGGCGGCTGAGGAAGATGAAGTCTTCTCCCCTTTGAGGGAAGTCAGCCCTGATAGCCTAGCAGAGGGGGGGAGCAGAGACTCGATGGATGAGACGTTGGGGGACTGCCTCCAGCAGATCACCACCAGGGCGCGGCTAAGGAAGAAGGCGCCCAAGATTGTGAAGGCCAAACGGCCAAAAGCTTCCAAGCGATCCAAGAAGAGGAAGGTCAGTGGTGAGCCTTCTTTGAAGAAGCTGAAGGTCGAGGCTGCTGAGTCGGCCAAGGCAAATGAAAAGGGGAAGGCGAAATTGTACCCCGAAGACGAACCTCAAGCCGTGAGGTATGTCTATTCAGATGCAGAGTCTAGGGGCACAGAACTGAGGAAGAGAGACTTGCTCCATGAGAAGGGATTTCTTGATGCGTTGGCGGACCTGCCGCAATTCTTGCGCGCAGGGATCACCAACCATGGTTGGGAAGAGCTGTGCAGACCGCCCATCCCCGCCTACTCCGACATGGTGTACGATTTCTACGCCAACCTGACGCACCCTGAGGATGGTCTGTCCATAGTGAGGGGAATTGAGGTTGATTTCTCGGCCAAATCCATCAACCAAGCTTATGCCCTCAGAGGGCATAAGTACACTGACTATGCGAGAATCATCGACTCACCATCTGCAGCTGTTTTGGAAGAAGCCCTGCGCATCATAGGCCAACCTGAAGCGGCTTGGACAATTTCAAGAAATGGGAAGCACACCCTGATGAGTGCAACCCTCAAGGATAAGGCAGCCGTCTGGTTTTCCTTTGTGCGACGGCGTCTCTCCCCTGTGACCCACGAAACTACCATAAACCAGGGGAGATCTTTGCTGGTGTACGCCATTATGAGGGGCCTCACCATAGATGTTGGTGAGGTCATTGCACCCTCCATAGCCGACTGTGCAAAGAAAGGTAAGGGCCCTCTTTTCTTCCCAAACACCATCACTAAGCTCTGTTTGCGTGCAGGTGTACCCATCGAGAGGAAGGAGAGGCAGTTGGCCTACACAGGTCATCCGGAGCTGCCTACAGGCCTGAGGATGCGAAGAAGGGGGAACATGGAATTTGAGCTAGACGGCCTGGCTGCGGCTCAATCTCTGAACATGGCGTGTCTGATGGATTTACAGTGCAAGATGGCGCAGTGGGCTGAGTACGCTCAAGCAAGGGACAAAGATGTGGCTGATCAGTTGGGGTGCATCTTCCCTGCCTTCCCCACGGATCTATTGAAACCATGGACACCTCCTAGAGCTAGGAGAGATGAGGATGAGGACGTTTGTGTGCCAGCCTGAAGGGCACTCGAGGGAGTACTTCTGTTCCCTCTTGAAAACAAAAAAAAAAACCTACTTTTCGTTAACTTGTGACTGATATTTTTGAATCAAATGCTTGTTCTGTTTTTAATTTCTTTTGGTTGTTTACGATAGTTTCGTATAGGTAGTTGGTATCTGAGTAGCTAGCTTGCTTTAGTTTCCTTTTTGTTTAGTTGTAGATGAGTGGAAATAGCATGCAAAAGGGCCTTGATCACTGATAAATATGCCCTGTAGGTTCATTGCGAAATTATTGCGGATTCTGCAATTTTTGTTAGTTATCGCATGCTATTGACTGATTGTTTGATAGGCTGGTTCTGTTTAAACTTTGCTTTCTTGCTGCTCGTGTGACTGCCATATATGACCTATCTGTGAGCATGCTGGATGAGTGTCTTAGAACACCTTTGTTAGTTGTAATTAACTCCCTTAAGTTGCTTAGCATGCATCTCTTTAAGCCCTACTTTACTGTTTTTATAAAATTATGCTGCTGTGTTGTTTGCTTTAGGAAGGTTCATTCTATGCCTAGGACTTTTAGATTCTCCTTGTTTTGCCCTAGACTAGATGCTTCTAGGACAAGTTTGGGGGTGTGCCACCTCAGACTCTCATTGGGGACAATGAGAAGTTTAAGTTTGGGGGAGGCCACCCTAGGCCTAGGAACATTCCTCTCTCCCTTTTAAACATAAGCATTCTTCTTCCCCTTTGAAAAAATGATGAACTGAAAAAAAATGAAAAGGAAAAAAGAATAAAAGTGGTGTCTCTCTTAAGGTTGCTGAGTAATCAGTGCCATGTGTGTAACCCACAAGTGGCATTGCATCAAAAGGCAACCAAAGGAGAGGCCCTACCAAAGAAGGAAAGAAAATGAAAAACCAAGGAAGAATAGTGTATGCCTATGAGTTATAACTTATGTGCTTAGCAATTTTGGTGGACGATATTTTGAACTATCGCTTAATCTCAAGCTGTCGAGGCTTGCCAAAATACGATTTATAAAGCCTATAACCAAGGCTTTGCAGCCAGTGGTAACAGGGTCGATCCAAGGAATAGGTAGATTGAAATTACTAATGAAATTGGGATTTAATTAATTGATGAATTTTAGTAACGGGGGGTTTTATCATGCAAGGGAAATAATGAGAAAGCTAACGGAAGAAAGTATAACTACTAGAAAACGTGTGCACGGTTTGGGAGTTTCGGGATCAAATGTTAGACAAGTTCGGTTTATCATTTAATGCTAATAACATGGTATTCAATTTATTGAGCACGCGGACGACTACCAGAGAAGCCCCAAAGTAGCCGACTCCATGGATTTTAATTAGACCACACAGTTCTAATCACACGTTATCCAGAATTACATTAAGGTGATCAGCCCAAAGATAAATCTAGACAGTCACTAGCTAACCGCGACGAACATTCGAGCGTGAATTCTAATTGCTAGTAGATTGCCCGCAAACGCCGTATGCAATCAACAATTATCCTACCCGACCCGATACTTCGATTTAGTTCTATCTACCTGTGTTACTTAGTCGAGCAGTGAGAGGTACGGCATCGCTACTCTTTAACATACACAACATGCGAAATTACTCGAGTGTCAATCGTCGTATTTTAACATGCGCGTTGGATTAAGCAAAGTAGATAAATGCTAATAAACAGAACCAATATGCATCATTCAAGAGTAGATTATCAAAACCAAATTATCTAACAAAATCGCCATAAAACATTCCCAAACCGTTCACCCTTACCTTAGCCGCTCATGGCGCGGTTTGTCAATTCCGCTCCAACGACGGCCATGGAAGGAATCATCCACTAATTACAAAGAAGATGGAGCTCACTAGCATGCCAACAATGGCGGAGCTCCAAGAGAAAATGGAGAAATTTAGAAGAAGAAGAAGATGAAGAGGAAGAAAAATGGTGAAGAAGATGTTCAAAAATGTGCAGAAAAATCGTCATTTAACTTCTGCCATCGTCGTAGCGTCGAGACGCTAGGCCAGCGTCTCGACGTTGTGCCCTAAGTTTTCCGCGCGCGCCTTCGATGGCGTCGCGACGCTGGGTCAGCGTCACGACGCTGCCCCGATAAAATTCCTGCGCGCGCCTCCTCCGAAGCGTCTCGACGCCAAGCAGGGTCTCGACGCCAGGGCAGCGTCGAGCTAGCGTCTCGACGCTATCACTCGACGCTTGCTCTCGGGTTTTTCCAGCGTCGAGCCAGCGTCTCGACGTTGTAGATCGACGCTGGCTCTCGGGTTTGGGGCTGAAGCTTTGCCTCTCCAAGGCTGTTTTGGCCCGTTTCTTCACGGATCAAGTTCCCCTCTTCCCGATGCATTCCCGGGGCGCTAAAACTCCACTTTAAGCACTCGAACGGGCCCAACGGACGCACGAGCTCTTTGCCGCTTTTCTCCTACAAAAGAGATATATTAATCAATTAAAAGCGGACTTAAGCTAATATTAGGAAGTATTTAATAGCTCCAAAATGGAGTTATCAGTGTCCTATGTGAAAGAACTCTGATCCTCAATTAGCTAAGCACAGGGTTGTAGCTTGTAGGTTTGTTAAGGGAGATGAATGTATATCCAATGTAGTGATGCCAGGGTTTAGGTTGTTCTATGAAAGGTATTACTGTCACTGGTTTATACTAAGACTGGCATGACTCTAAGGAATCCTAGGTAGCTCAAAAGAAAAACATTAGAAGCATGTACTGAGTCTGGGTAAAGCTAGGTAGAGTTTGAAAACTTAGGGATAGTCGCACAATGAACCTAATGACCAAAGTAGATAGATCAGTTGTAGGGAGTTAATAAAAACAGTAGGATTATAAGGCGAGAGAAGTCAGAAGAAGCAAAATGAGAAGTTAGTTTTGAACTTAGAAGCGTGTCACAGGACAGCCATGCCTTAGATAGTGAACTTAGAGGAGTCAGCAAGTAGTTAGAGAGAGTAATAACAGCCCAAATAAAGTCCTTATATTGCTCGAGGACGAGCAAAACCTTAAGTTTGGGGGTGTGTTGCGTCTCCAAAAGTGACTATTTTAGGACTTATTTGATAGAGAAAGATGTACACCCTTAAGCGTTTTTTTGTAGAATTTAGCTTAAACTTATGCTTATATATGAGAATTAGTAGAATGAAGCTAAATTAGGACTTATGTGTAAAAGGAAAGAAAAAGAAACAAAAACAAAGTTAAAGACTTGGAATTTGCACATTGCTGAAGCATTGCGAAAACATTGCGGTCTGGTAGAGCACTTTATGTGGTACTCCAAATTCAAGCTGTCGAGGCTTGCCAAAATACAATTTATAAACCCGAGTACACCGAGCTATTTGTAGCTAAGTGGTAACGGGGTCGATCCACAGGGAAATAAGAAATTTAATCTAACTAAGCCTAGTTTGCTAATGATAAAAAGTATGCACAAATTAAAATGAAAGAATGGTAATTTGGTTTGGGGGGAAGGGAGCTCCTAATATGCAAGCTAACGGAAAATTAAATGACAACGTGCAAAAATTAAACGGTCGTGCTTAACTTCGAGAAATGGAATTGCTCGTTATGGATGTTCGGTTCATCGATACATTTTGCTCGCTAGCCAATTCATGCACACAATTCATTTAGTTATCTCTAACTCAAATGACCCAAGGATTTAATTAGATGCGTGCAGTTCTAATTAAACTTGGCCAATAATCTATCCAAGGTAGCGACCCCTAAATCGACTACGTGCCAGTGACGGGAACATCGCGACGGCTTAATCCTAAGACTAACCCGGTTTCTCTCTTGCCTTAAGCCTAACATGAAAACGTTAATTAATTCAGATTACCAACTGTCACTTTGGGCCGAACTAATTAGCCATGCTTAGACCCGTGCTACCTAGCGGTATGGGCAATTATACGTCCCAACCTTTAGCCCTCTATCATGCATAGGAACTAGGGCGTCAACCTAATTTAGCTACACATGCTAGATTTTATGAAGAACAAGCAAGAAGATGCATAAAGAAGCTAATCACATCAATAATTACAAAGGGGAAAATCTCCCCAAACATCCATAATTTCACAAATCCAAACTCAAATCAAGCACTAACCTTGGTTTAGCCTTCCATGGAGGTTGGATTACTCCAATCCACCATGGAAGTGCTTGGAATCATGCACAAGAAGGAGAAGAAGTACAAAAATGGTGGAAAAATCGTCTTGGAACCGAGAGGAGAAGCTTGGAGAAGATGAAGGATGAAAAGATGGCTGCAAAACCGAAGGTTTCACGCCTTTTAAGCTCGTAGCGTCGAGACGCTAGGCCAGCGTCTCGACGCTGTGCCCTAAGTTGGCTGCTGCGCGCGCGCGGGGCGGCGTCGAGACGCGCGCGCGGCGTCGAGCGAGCGTCGAGACGCTTGCGCTCGACGCTTGCTCTCGGGTGGATCTTCAAATGTACGCTTCAGAGTTCGGAGCGTCGAGACGCTCGGCCAGCGTCTCGACGCTGTCGCGCGCGGACACGGCGAGGCGGACACGGGCGTGGGCGCGCGGGCATGGGCGTGGCGGACACGGGCGTGGGCGCGCGGGCGCGCGCGGACATGGGCGAGGCGGACACGGGCGTGGGCGTGGGCGCGCGGGCGCGCGCGGACATGGGCGAGGCGGAGCGGGCTGGCGCGCGGGCGCGCGCGCGTCTGGCCGTCTGGGCGCGGGCGTGCGGTGCTTGCGAGCGGCGCGCGCGGGCGCGCGCGCGTGCTGCGTTCGTTGGGCGCCTGGGCGCTGGGCGCCGGCGCCTGGGCGCTGCCCTCTCGGCTCTTAGCCCACTTTTGGGTCGTTTTGGCTCCCGAGCTCCGTTTGGCCTATCGTTTTGACCCGAACACTTCCCGAAACATGTTAAATGACCTTTTTAGCCCCGAAAATCATCAATGGACTTCCCGAGCTCTTCACCATGAAATCACCTACAAGGAAGCATTTTAATCAATATAAATCATGGTTTTAGCTAGAATTAGGGACATTAAGATAGCTCTATTTTGGAGCTATCAAAATACCCCCGACCTAAATCTTGCTAGTCCCCGAGCAAGGTATACTCTAAATAATCTCCAAAGAATCAAATGCATGCTTGGACTCTAATCTCAATGCTTGTGAAACAAGGTACTTGTAGTAAATTCAAAACCATCAAAAGCATGCAAACGTTGAAATCATTTCAAAATTTAAACTCCTATTCCCTTACGTGTGTGTGTGCTTAGCACCTCTCAACCTAGCTCACGCAAGCCCGGAATAACCTTATATAGTCCTATGACTCGTTTTCCCCCTACTTATGGCGATAAGAACAGTCTAACGGCTTTAAGTGATAGGAATAGCAACAAAACATAAGGCCTAATTTTTATTCTTTTCTTTGAGTACTTGTACCCATTTTCTTTTCTTTTGAACAACTTTTTTTTTATTTTTTTCTCTTAGAGAGCCTAACACGTCAAGCCAAATTTAGCTTCACGTTTTTAAGGACCATTGCTCACTTCCATTAGTTCCCCTTTCATGCAGTGACAACCGTGGGTTACACGATCGCCCCTGGTTACACGGGCAACACAAGAAGGAGGAGCAACTCTAGAGGTTTTATTTTTCATGCATACTTTTTTTTTTAGGCAATAGCTTCGCTATACACAAATGAGTTATTACTACTTCTACACATTAAGCCTCCCTAATGGTACCTTTCGGGGTGACAACAAGGTTTCAGACAAAATAAGACCATTCTAGACCTACAGACTTGAGGATAAGAGTGCCATGTGCTCAGTGAATGTAGGGAAATAACAGAAAATTTTTTAAAATAGGCTCAAAATGTGCATACATCGTCAAATTTTCGAATCATACGAATACGGAGTGTTCACAAGCAAATCACAGACCGTCCTCATCGGACACATGCATTCAGATTCTAATCTAACAGCCAGAGTACACATATGCTCGACAACTACTAAGAAGTCTCATCTCTATGTATCAACAAACTCCACCCCCCACCTTAAGATATGCATTGTCCCCAATGCATTCAACTATAAAAACAATAAAATTCTAAGGGAACAGAAAACCTCCCCTGAATTTTATGGAGCTGACGGGCGGAGATGTGCACCAACGTCCTCCAATGGGCTCTCGAATCATCAACCGTTCCACCTTTTCTCCTAGGAAAACAAGAAAACAAACAACAACTCAAAAGCAAATAAAATCAAAAGCAAAGCGATAAACAACAGAAATACAGTTCAAACTCGGGTGCCTCCGAGAAGCGCAAATTTTTAAAGTCGATTGCTCGACTGTATTCTCTTGACCACTCATCCATAGTCAAACTTGGAAGATGCCCCATCCATCTTCCTAATCACCTCTTTCCTGCGAAAATCCATGAACAAGTCTTTCTCTCGTGCCTTCTGTGCACATACAACATCAAATTTAAATTTTGAAGGTTTAACAAAAGGTTGATCCCATAAAATTGATGCAAAAACATGAGAGAAATTTTCATGCATTCCAGAAGCATAAGGATCAGCAGGAAAGAACGGGTCATTTACTTTGCCCAAAACATCTTCCTCCTTTTCCAAGGGGTGCACATAAGAATTATCAACCAATTGCAAAGTAGAACCAGATTCATGCAAGTCATTCATTTTAAGCTCATCAAAAACAGCATGCGACTCAACATTAACCGGTGGTTCTAAATCTAGCATGGCTTGATTAATCATTTCATTTTCAGTAGTGTAAGGTAAAGTGGAAGGAAGTAGATTAGCAGCGTTCTCAACAATTGTCAAAGCAGAAACAGATGAATCACAAAATTCAGTCGAGGATGGCTCATGCAACTCATAATCATCAAAAAGTTCAGTTAAAAATAATGGGTCATCCCCATCCTCAACAGTCATGCATTCATTATGAGCTACAGATTCAAATGTATCTATTTGACAAAGAGAGAACACATCATCATCATGCTCTTCTACATCGGGCAAATGCATCTCAACAACCTCTCCGCCATACTCAACAGATAAAATGCCCTTATCCACATTAATTTTAGTTTTAGCAGTTTTCATAAAGGGCCTACCTAATAAGATCGAAGCATGCGAAGAGGAATAATT
Organism: Herpetospermum pedunculosum; assembly: GCA_028017165.1. Classification (NCBI taxonomy): domain Eukaryota; kingdom Viridiplantae; phylum Streptophyta; class Magnoliopsida; order Cucurbitales; family Cucurbitaceae; genus Herpetospermum; species Herpetospermum pedunculosum. The sequence continues at coordinate 39,938,070 of CM051522.1, forward strand.
TTCATCCATTTTCAGAACATAAAAGTCAACAGGAAAAATTAATTCATTAACTTGCACTAACACATCTTCAATAATTCCTAAAGGATGCACAGAAGTTCTATCAGCAAGTTGAATAATTGTTCCTGTTTTAGTCATTCCTTTCAGTTTCAGTTTCTGATAAATGGAGTATGGCATAACGCTAATGGAGGCTCCTAGATCGAGCATTGCTCTTCTAATATGCATACCTCCAATCTTACAAGGGAGAGAGAACATACCTGGATCGTCGCACTTAACCGGTAAGTTCTTTGTGATCACAGCAGAGACGTTCTCACTTACCACGACGCGTTCACTCTCCTTTGTCTTCCTCTGGTTGGTGCAAATTTTCCTGAGGAACTTGGCGTACCTCGGAATTTCCTTCAGAGCGTCCAACAGAGGGATGTTGATCTCTACCTTTTTGAATGTGTCCAGGAACTCCTTCTCGTAGTCCTCCTTAGGCGGTCTCGCTAACCTGCTAGGAAAAGGAGCCTTAGGCACATAAACTCTAGTACATGTAGGATCGAAATTTACCCCATGCCACCGTGGTTCGGGATTTTCTGTCTGTGGCTCGACGTGGCCATGATCGACTTCCACCGGCGGGGTACTCGTGGGAAGATGCTTCCCACTTCTCAAAGTGACGGCACTAGCGCTCTCCGCGTTCTGGTGCTCAATCACTGTCAACCTCATACTCACTTGAATCACTGCATCGCTCAGAGTTTGAAACTGCTCTCGAGTTTCCTTATGTTGTGATTCAAGCATTTCTTCCAAGGATCTACCTGAAACAGAAAGACGGGGCTGTGAGTTATTTTTCAAAGCAAGAATAGCACTACTTACTTCCAAAAGTTGAGCCTTAAGTTCGTCCACGTCCCTTCTCAGGCGAGCATTCTCCTTGTCTTTATCTGCACCCAATTCCAAGCTTCTAGCAACGTTGGAAATTAAAGCTCTAGCTTCGTCGGGTGTCTTGTCCATGAGCGAGCCTCCACTAGCGGCGTCTATCATCTGCTGCCCTTGGGGAAGCAAACCGTAGTAAAAACCCTGAATGAGGGACTGTTCGGCTATTTGATGATTGGGGCAATCCTCGCATAATCGACCAAACCTCTCCCAGCACTCAAGAACGCTCTCTTCAGCTCCTTGCTCAATTTTCAATATCTCCTTTCTGAGGGCGGCGGCCTTTTTCGCAGGAAAATACCTTTCTAAAAACGCCCTATTCAACTCCTTCCAAGTCGTGATGGATCTGGTCGGTAGGTAAAGTATCCAGTCTCTCGCCTTCTCCTTCAAGGTGAAGGGAAAGGTCCTGAGATGGAGTTGATCTGCGGTGATGTCATCGGTTCTGAACGACGCACACACCATCTGGAATGCCTTGAGGTGTCTGACGGGATCCTCATCTGTATTACCACAAAAAGAAGGTAATAAGTTAATCAGACCAGCTGTAAGTTCAAAATTACCTGTAGCTACCGGATACGAGATACTCGATGTGTTCCGGCCTAGCTCAGATGATGCAAGCTCCCTCAAGGTACTTTGATGCTCATAATTACCCCCGACCTCCATCTTGGCGCTTCTTTTGAATTTTCAAAGAATGCTGCGCTCCAAAAACTCAAACAAGAACGCGTAAAATAATACAAAAGAATTAAAACTGTACAAAAAGAAAATTTTTAAAACCAACAAACCAAACTTAACTAAACTAAATTAATTAAATCCCCGGCAGCGGCGCCAATTTTGGTAGAGCACTTTATGTGGTACTCCAAATTCAAGCTGTCGAGGCTTGCCAAAATACAATTTATAAACCCGAGTACACCGAGCTATTTGTAGCTAAGTGGTAACGGGGTCGATCCACAGGGAAATAAGAAATTTAATCTAACTAAGCCTAGTTTGCTAATGATAAAAAGTATGCACAAATTAAAATGAAAGAATGGTAATTTGGTTTGGGGGGAAGGGAGCTCCTAATATGCAAGCTAACGGAAAATTAAATGACAACGTGCAAAAATTAAACGGTCGTGCTTAACTTCGAGAAATGGAATTGCTCGTTATGGATGTTCGGTTCATCGATACATTTTGCTCGCTAGCCAATTCATGCACACAATTCATTTAGTTATCTCTAACTCAAATGACCCAAGGATTTAATTAGATGCGTGCAGTTCTAATTAAACTTGGCCAATAATCTATCCAAGGTAGCGACCCCTAAATCGACTACGTGCCAGTGACGGGAACATCGCGACGGCTTAATCCTAAGACTAACCCGGTTTCTCTCTTGCCTTAAGCCTAACATGAAAACGTTAATTAATTCAGATTACCAACTGTCACTTTGGGCCGAACTAATTAGCCATGCTTAGACCCGTGCTACCTAGCGGTATGGGCAATTATACGTCCCAACCTTTAGCCCTCTATCATGCATAGGAACTAGGGCGTCAACCTAATTTAGCTACACATGCTAGATTTTATGAAGAACAAGCAAGAAGATGCATAAAGAAGCTAATCACATCAATAATTACAAAGGGGAAAATCTCCCCAAACATCCATAATTTCACAAATCCAAACTCAAATCAAGCACTAACCTTGGTTTAGCCTTCCATGGAGGTTGGATTACTCCAATCCACCATGGAAGTGCTTGGAATCATGCACAAGAAGGAGAAGAAGTACAAAAATGGTGGAAAAATCGTCTTGGAACCGAGAGGAGAAGCTTGGAGAAGATGAAGGATGAAAAGATGGCTGCAAAACCGAAGGTTTCACGCCTTTTAAGCTCGTAGCGTCGAGACGCTAGGCCAGCGTCTCGACGCTGTGCCCTAAGTTGGCTGCTGCGCGCGCGCGGGGCGGCGTCGAGACGCTGCGCGGCGTCGAGACGCGCGCGCGGCGTCGAGACGCTTGCGCTCGACGCTTGCTCTCGGGTGGATCTTCAAATGTACGCTTCAGAGTTCGGAGCGTCGAGACGCTCGGCCAGCGTCTCGACGCTGTCGCGCGCGGACACGGCGAGGCGGACACGGGCGTGGGCGCGCGGGCATGGGCGTGGCGGACACGGGCGTGGGCGCGCGGGCGCGCGCGGACATGGGCGAGGCGGACACGGGCGTGGGCGTGGGCGCGCGGGCGCGAGGCGAGGCGGCGCGCGCGGGCGCGCGCGCGTCTGGCCGTCTGGGCGCGGGCGTGCGGTGCTTGCGAGCGGCGCGCGCGGGCGCGCGCGCGTGCTGCGTTCGTTGGGCGCCTGGGCGCTGGGCGCCGGCGCCTGGGCGCTGCCCTCTCGGCTCTTAGCCCACTTTTGGGTCGTTTTGGCTCCCGAGCTCCGTTTGGCCTATCGTTTTGACCCGAACACTTCCCGAAACATGTTAAATGACCTTTTTAGCCCCGAAAATCATCAATGGACTTCCCGAGCTCTTCACCATGAAATCACCTACAAGGAAGCATTTTAATCAATATAAATCATGGTTTTAGCTAGAATTAGGGACATTAAGATAGCTCTATTTTGGAGCTATCACGGTCTCAGCAATGTTTTTAGTGAAAGTTGTTATTTGTTTAACTGATTTCCATTTTCTTACGATATTTCAGCTGTTCGTTTTTTCTCCTGCTGCCACGTGGAGTATTGTTGTTCAGAATGGATGGCTCTCCTTGGACGAATCGTACCTGCAAACTACTATAAAAGGAGGTCAAAGGGGAAGGACAGAACACACTCGAACGGCGTAGAACTCCCATCTCAGCGCAGTCTCGTCTTCCTGTTTTCTCATCCGTTTGTTGGCTTGAAGGACTCAGCTGTTGGAGTCGACAATCTGAGAGGAAGAAGAGAAGATTTGTCTTCTCTTCTGATTGGATTCATCCAAACAAAGCTCTCCTTCTCCCTTCAACCGAGGCGCTTGCGACGAGGGGCTTTACGCACGCATCTACTTGCTTTTATCGCTTTCTGTTTCAGTTTTCATTGATGTCTGCTGTAACTCGTTTATGTTTGCTACTCTACAATCATTTCGTCTCTTTCTGTTTAGTTTTCATCAGTTTAAATTGTTGCTTGTTCAGTTTGAACTTCGGTAAATCAAAGAGATAACTTGGCTACTTCGTAACTGTCTTACTGCTATTCTTCTTCTCTTTTGTTATTCACATTCTGGTAAGCATGTCTTCTCTATTTGTTCTTTCCATTCCATCGTCATCCATGAGTAACTAACTCACATAAGGGCATGCTAATGACAAGTCTATAGGTAGAAATACATGAATCAAGCATGTAGGTTAGCTTTCAAATGCATTGGATGTATGTAATGATGGAGCGTTGATGGAACGTTGCGGAAGCGATTTGGATCATAGACACTCTAATTTCATCAATTTAAACAAATGGAAACATGCAAAAGCAATGAAAAAGAGAAATTAGAACACATACCCTTGTCGTTCGAATTTCTTCAATTTCACCGCCAGAAGCTCCTCACGAGCTCATCGAGCCTTCTCACGAAACCTTCGTGGACGACCCACGGTAATCCCGCTATCCTCGGGCCGAGAAACGGAGTAGTGGGACTCCTTTTACAAGAGAAAAGGAGAAGAGGAAAAGGAAGAAGAGAAGACAGAGGGAGAAGTCGGAGAAAAAAATTGAAATCACAATTTCAATTCATTTCAATGTAAACCCAAAAAGGCACTAACGCCAATTTCTTTTCTTTTTCCTTTTTTTTTTTTTTTTAAATTGATCTGACTCATATATATATACTCTGTATATATAACATGTGTCTTACATCTTGCATGTAAGACACATGTATGTATATATATATATATATTTATATATTATTATTATTAAAAATAATAATAATTATTTTATTAATTAAACTTTTTAATTAATAAAAATATATATATATATTAATTAATATTATTTAATTCAATATCAAATATTAATTAAATAATATAATTAAACCCGGTTTTCCGAAAACCGACTTTTTGCACATGAATCCTATTCATGTTTTCAGACCAATCTCATATTTAAATCATATTTAAATATGTCCATATTCTTCCACAAACCCGAATTTGAACGATTCAAATTCTTTTCTTTTCTTTTATATTGTTTCACGGCTTTATCCGAGCTAGCCAGGAGAACCGTAAGGACCTACAGATCATGAGCTCCAACGATACGAGATTATCCGGTCAAAACTCTTTCAACCGAACTAACCAACATTCATTAACCCCCGGAGACTCCACTAAAGTCCAAGGGTTGCACTCTCATCACTGTAGATATATTGTGTCCTCTTGATATAACTATCATCAGTAAGTCGATCCTTCACAGGTCGTTCCTAATCACAACGGGTCATTTATACCGTTTAACCCTTGTATTATATCTTGTTCCTTAAGTACCACTGACACCTCTAATGAACAATTGATTTGTGGTCCAACCATCAAATCAGATTCCTCCCTGATTTGGAGAGGATGGGCCCATTGTTCAAGACCTGGAGTCAGCACTTAAGGGAACAACCTCTCTACTAACCCTTAAAGCGGGTAGGAGTGAATTCCATCTCGCATAACTACGTCCTCAGTCACTTATTCGATTTTATCCCCAAGATGGTAGGCTTATTGAGTCGGCGATCAGGCCACTCTCACCCGTACAAGTCAAAGGATAAGGTCGAATAAACAGGAGTTCATAGTGAGCTCAAAATTGAGATCGAGTTACCTAAGTCATCATATGAAATAAAAACGGTCTTTACAGTAAACGGTGTTATAAAGAAAGAGCGATTTTATTTCTTGGTTCGGTCTTGTGCAAACTCATTGCACAGGACGCCCTCACTCACATGTCTCTACAAGAAACGATTCGAATCACATCGTTTTGTACTATACAAAGTGAGCCGCGTCCAATAGTGTCCCCAGGATAAGGTACCCAGCCTTATCCCTATACTATAGACCATTTTGGCTGTCTACTTGAACTTGATTCACATTCATGTCACACATGAAGTTCAAGAACTCACACTATCGCCATGGGTGTTAGTTATTTGTATAGGTTAATACAAACACAATTCACTAAAATTCAATAACAACTTTATTGAAATATAATATATTTACATTCAAACAGTTTACAAACTACGAGTTTTAGGACATAAAACCCAACAAACTCCCACTTTGACTAAAACGTCAGTGGAGTACATGCTGGTCGAGAGAACTAGAGTAACAAATATCTAAAGTTTCTCCCACTGTCCTACTGAGCAGCTCGCAGCCCTAGACTTTTTAGGTGTCTCTCAAACACTTTAGCCGTGAGAGACTTAGTAAACGAATCAGCAATGTTGTGCTCCGAGGCTACCTGTGTGACGATCACATCTCCTCGTTGCACTATCTCCCTAATGAGATGATACTTCCGCTCAATATGCTTTCCACGCTTATGGCTTCTAGGTTCTTTAGAATTTGCCACTGCACCGCTGTTATCACAATAAAGGGTGATTGGCAAGTTCATATTTGGAACAATTTCCAAATCTGTCAAGAACTTCCTAAGCCATACAGCTTCCTTCGCTGCTTCGCAAGCTGCGACATACTCAGCTTCCATGGTGGAGTCAGCAATACAACCTTGCTTTATACTCCTCCATACTATTGCTCCTCCGTTAATAGTGAACACTGATCCTGATGTAGATTTCCTGGAATATATATCAGTCTGAAAATCAGAGTCAGTGTATCCTGCAAGGATCAAATCCTTCGTGCCATACACAAGCACATAGTCTCTCGTTCTCCTAAGATACTTGAGGACGTGTTTAACGGCTGTCCAGTGATCATATCCTGGATTGGACTGGAACCTACTCACAATTCCTACTGCATAGCAGATGTCGGGTCTTGTACACAACATAGCGTACATGAGACTACCAACTGCAGATGCATAGGTAATTCGTCTCATATCCTCAACCTCTTGAGGTGTCTTAGGAGACTGTTCCTTAGACAAGTGAATTTCATGCCTAAAAGGCAGCGAACCTTTCTTGGAATTCTGCATCGAATATCTTGACAACACCTTGTCAATATAAGATGCTTGAGACAGCGCTAGCACTTTGTTCTTACGATTCCTTATGATCTGAATCCCTAGAACAAACTGAGCCTCTCCCAAATCTTTCATTTGGAATTGGGTCGCTAGCCAATTCTTAACGTCAGTTAGGAACCCTACATCATTCCCAATGAGTAGTATATCGTCTACGTACAAGACTAAGAAAGCTACAACAGTATTGACTACTTTCTTGTAAACACAAGGTTCGTCAATATTTTGTTCAAAGCCATAAGATTTGATCGTCGTATCAAACCTTATATTCCAGGATCTAGATGCTTGCTTCAACCCATAAATGGATCGATTAAGCTTGCAAACCTTTTGCTCTTGACCCTGAAGTATGAATCCCTCTAGTTGAGCCATATATATACTCTCCTCAAGATTACCATTCAGAAAGGCAGTCTTGACATCCATTTGCCAGATTTCATAATCATAAAATGTAGCAATGGATAAGAGTATTCTAATCGACTTTAACATGGCAACAGGAGAAAAGGTTTCTTCATAGTCCACCCCTTCTCTTTGGGAAAAACCTTTTGCCACAAGTCGAGCCTTAAACGTTTGCACCTTACCGGCTTGGTCTCGTTTTCTCTTGTAGATCCACTTGCAACCGATAGGTCTTTCACTATCTGGTTGGTCTACAAGATCCCAGACCGAATTGAAGTACATAGACTCCATTTCGAGATCCATGGCTTTAAGCCACTGGTCCTTGTCTATGTCATTCATTGCCTGTTTAAAGGTCAATGGATCCTCAACGCCATCATCAGGTATGACGACTTGAGTTTCAGACAAGCCGATGTAGCGGTCGGGCTGTCTTACATCCCTCACACTGCGTCGAGGCTTTCTCAACTCTTGAGAAGGACCAGCCTTATCAACAACCTTTGTTGATCCGACTGTAGCTTTCCTGGAAAATTCGGACAAAACAATTTTGCTCGACGGTTGATGATCTCTCATGTGGTCTTCCTCTAAGAACGTGGCATTAGTTGATACTAGTACCTTGTTCTCATGAGGATCGTAAAATAGACCACCTTTCGTTTCCTTGGGGTAGCCTACAAATAGGCACAATTTTGAACGATGTTCTAACTTCTTTGGATTGGGTACTAGCACATGTGCCGGACACCCCCAAATCCTGAAGTGACGTAAACTACCTTTACGCCCTCTCCATAACTCATAAGGTGTTTCAGAAACACTCTTAGAGGGAACCATGTTCAAAATATATACTGCAGTCTCTACTGCATATCCCCAAAACGAACTAGGCAAATGAGCATAACTCATCATTGATCGAACCATGTCTAACAGGGTTCTATTTCTCCTCTCGGACACACCATTCTGCTGTGGTGTTCCTGGCGCTGAGAGTTGAGATACTATTCCATGTTCTATCATATAGTCCTGGAATCTTAAATCCATATACTATCCACCTCGATCTGATCGGAGTGTTTTTATCGATTTACCTAATGTGTTCTCAACCTCTGCCTTATACTCTTTGAACTTTTCAAGAGCTTCGGACTTATGATGCATTAGATAAAGATAACCGTACCTAGAATAATCATCAATGAAACTGATGAAATATTCATACCCTCCTCGTGCTTTGACATTCAAAGGACCGCAGAGATCCGAATGCACGATTTCTAGAGGTTCTTTGGACCTATGACCTTTTTCAGAAAAAAGATCGTTTGGTCATTTTGCCCTCAAGACAAGACTCACATGGCGGTAAAGAGTTGTCCTCTAAACGATTTAGCAGACCACTCTTAACCAATCTCCCAATCCTATTGAGATTAATGTGACCTAGTCTTAAGTGCCAAAGATAAGTACTTGGAGAAAGTTTCTGCCTTTTAGTTTGAGTCTCAGCTGTTTTAAACATTTCAGTGTTCAAAATAGCTTTGGCTTCGGTTGGTCTTAACACATACAAGTTGTTTTCAAGTTTCGCAGAACAAATACGTACACCTCGTTTGCTAATGAACGCTTCATTATGAACAAAAGATACTTTATACAACTGTTCTAACAAACAAGATATAGATACAAGATTCCTCTTAAAGGTAGGAACCAGGAGTACATTTTCTAGTAAAATGAAACTATCTCTATACAACAACTTTACATCTCTCACTGCTTTAGCTGAGACAACCTCTCCAGTTCCAACTCTGATAGTTATCTCACCTCGAGAAAGTGGCTGCCAAGAACTAGTTTCCTGAAAAGAAGAACAAACATGGTTAGTAGCTCCTGAATCAAGTATTCAGGTATGACAATCATGTTCTACTAAACATGTTTCGACAACAAATAAATAATATATACCTTGTCTTTCCTTCTCAGCCTTTTTCTCTGCAAGATACTTTGGGCAATTTCGTTTCCAGTGCCCATCTACACCACAATGGAAACATTTTCCTTTGTCTGCAGATCTAATCTTGCTCCTAGCAGTAGCAGGTGCTTTTCCCTTCCTTTTATCTTTCTTCTTCTTTTGAATACTCTTATGCTTAATAGAAGAAAGTTCAGACCTGGTCCCTGAAGACGACCCCTTTTGGAATTTCTTAGAAGTGACAACGTTTGCCTCCTTCTCTTTTCCTTTAGAAGTGAGAAGGGACTGATAGGTCTGTAGCTAGCTGAGGAGAGAAGTCAAATTATACTTTATCTTGTTCATTACCATATTGGTTCTGAACTGAAGGAAACTCTTCGGAAGAGATTCCATGATAAAGCTTACTTGACTTGACTCATCAATAGTAGCTCCATTTACTTCCGCCACATTGAAGTGGACCATCATGTTAAGGACATGCTCCCTAACAGAGGTACCCTCTTTCATGCGAGAGTTGTAAACGTATTTGAGGGCTTCATGACAGACCGATGAGGACGGTAGTCCAAACATCTCCTGTAATGAAGACATGATTTCTTTAGCAGAAACCATATCCTCGTTCTTCTTAGCTAACACATCAGATATGCTGGCTAAGATATAGACTCGGGCTTTATCATTAGCCCTTGTCCATCTATCATATGCTTCTCAAACAGTTCGAGTCGCATCCGAGCTAGGAGGGGGAGGACAATCCTCTAATAAGACGAACCTGAGATCATCTAGAACGAAAATCGTATTCAAGTTCGATTTCCAGGTCGCGTAGTTATCGCCGGTTAACTTATCGGAAGCTAGTAAGTGAATGAAAGAGCTAGACATGCTGAAAAGAGAATGAAAAATTATTAGTGAAAAGGTTTTAACCTAATTTAGACACCAATCAAGAATTTAGCAAAGAATAATAATGTACCCAAAACTCATTATTAAACTGCAACGATACTTCAGTGGGTCAGAATGGTCGCTACCGAGGGGCAGTCAAGCATTCCTTCACTGAATCAAGACATTCTTGACTAAATGCTAATACCATAATATCTCATATTCCTATAGCATCCTAGTTATCGCTGTTTGGTCAAGATTTACTAACTCCTTAGCAAATCTCGTAAGTGTGACCCTCCATTTTTAGAATTCATAGGGCGGCCCCAACGATGCAACCGAATGGAAATGTCAAAGTTGGGAATGGCTCTATGTTTCTTTATCCATAAATGGTGATTGAGATGTTCCGATTCCTATGAAACGGCCCTCCGAATGGATCGGTACATCTTGTGGGCACCTAGCAGGCGGAACATAGGAATCTCACGGTTCAATCCAATGGAGGAGACCGCAGGATGTATCGACATACTTCCTTCTCCCACTTACTATAAATACTTTCTCCATTCACCTTGCTCTTGAATTATGCAAATACCATCCGAATGGGGATGCCCTATTGACATCACAAGGCCGAGCATAATTCTCACGGTGTGAACTTAACAGAGAACGTAGGAGGAGAGGGACATATCATATATACCTTCTCAACACCTCTACTAAGTATTTTAAGACGGAATGGGTAAATTACTCAGGCATTATCCGGCTAAGACAATAAGACCTAAGTCTAGGTAAAACAAACTTTTACCTATGATGTCTAGGTGATAAACACATTATTACCTCACACCACTCACGCATGCTCATAAAGCCGGGTTAACTTTACTCAAGTACTGGATGGTCCCCAAATAGGAGGTGTTCCGTAAAACGTCAGCTTAAATACCTCCAACCTCGAACAGGATGTCCCCGGGTGAGTTTCTTGTAACCTTAGCATTTACAAGATATCGACCTATTCATCTAATGAAACAAAGCGATACATTCAACCCTAAGTGAGCATGCCTTTGTCTTTGTTATAGATTTTAAAAGTCTATGCCAATTTTACAACGCTTTGCAAAACTAAGACTAACTACAACAAACTTCTACATGCTTCTCAAACATGCATCACTAAGGCACGACAAGTTGAATATTTAATTTCATAATTAATATAACAATTATATCGATTATGTTTTTAAATATACAACTCCTAATTCATAAACTAATATAACACTTACATCAATTCTCATGAATTAAGCATGCATCCTATACATTATAACACTTATAACAAACAAAATGCATCTAATGTTGGATGTTTAATTTCATAATTAATATAACACTTATATCAATTATTCTATTAAGCAAACAACATCTAATTCATGAATTAATATAACTCTTATATTAATACTCATGAATAAACATGCATCCTATACATTATAATACTTATAATATACCATGTGCATAAAACTATGGCAATCTATGTTGTTGATTTAATTTCATAATTAATATAACACTTATATCAATTATTCTATTGAATTAACAACAACTAATTCATGAATTAATATAACTTTTATATCAAAACTCATGAATTGCCAAATATGCATACGATATATTATAACACTTATAACATATTTTTAATGCATGAAGCATGCTTCCTACGGTGGGATTTTAAATCTATATGGCATACGTTATGCACATACAAACATGGAATTTAATTAAAACATACATTCGCAATGCATAATTAATTAAACACACTAAAGTGGATCGATTTTGGCATTAAGCAAGCAATAACTAATTTATTACAAGCTTGATCAACAAGCTACGCCTTGAGCGGACTTCGAACTCTTCGCACCGCCTTTGACCAACTTGCTTCCTCCGAACGCTTCGGCCAAATTTTGTTCGAATTTCTCCTCGTATTGCCCAGAACGAGTTTGAACTTCCACCGAACATTTCGGCGAGTTTCAAACTCAAACTTCTTTCACAAAGAAACCTATATGGACTCTAATGACTCTAAAAATACAGACTCTTTAACATGCATTAAAACCCATACATTCTCTGGCAATTCCAAATTTTGAAATTCAAAAAGAAACTATGCCAAAATCGATATTCACTTTAGACGCCAATCAGAAACAATTTCTAAAATAAAACCCACCATAACTTAAATTGATAGAAATTGAGTGGCCAAAAACGCTCTGATACCAATTGATGGAGCGTTGATGGAACGCAGCAGAAGCGATTTGGATCATAGACACTCTAATTTCATCAATTTAAACAAATGGAAACATGCAAAAACAATGAAAAAGAGAAATTAGAACACATACCCTTGTCGTTCGAATTTCTTCAATTTCACCGCCAGAAGCTCCTCACGAGCTCACCGAGCCTTCTCACGAAACCTTCGTGGACCACCCAAGGTAATCCCGCTATCCTCGAGCCGAGAAACGGAGTAGTGGGACTCCTTTTACAAGAGAAAAGGAGAAGAGGAAGAGGAAGAAGAGAAGACAGAGGGAGAAGCCGGAGAAAAAAATTGAAATCACAATTTCAATTCATTTCAATGTAAACCCAAAAAGGCACTAACGCCAATTTCTTTTCTTTTTCCTTTTTTTTTTTTTTTTTTTTAAATTGATCTGACTCATATATATATACTCTGTATATATAACATGTGTCTTACATCTTGCATGTAAGACACATGTATGTATATATATATATATATATATATATATATATATATATATATATATATATTTATATATTATTATTTTTAAAAATAATAATAATTATTTTATTAATTAAACTTTTTAATTAATAAAAATATATATATATTAATTAATATTATTTAATTCAATATCAAATATTAATTAAATAATATAATTAAACCCGGTTTTCCGAAAACTGACTTTTTGCACATGAATCCTATTCATGTTTTCAGACCAATCTCATATTTAAATCATATTTAAATATGTCCATATTTAAATCATATTTAAATATGTCTATTCTTCTTCCACAAACCCGAATTTGAACGATTCAAATTCTTTTCTTTTCTTTTATATTGTTTCACGGCTTTATCCGAGCTAGCCAGGAGAACCGTAAGGACCTACAGATCATGAGCTCCAACGATACGAGATTATCCGGTCAAAACTCTTTCAACCGAGCTATCCAACATTCGTTAACCCCCGGAGACTCCACTAAAGTCCAAGGGTTGCACTCTCCTCACTGTAGATATATTGTGTCCTCTTGATATAACTATCATCAGTAAGTCGATCCTTCACAGGTTGTGCATAATCACAACGGGTCATTTAAACCGTTTAACCCTTGTATTATATCTTGTTCCTTAAGTACCACTGACACCTCTAATGAACAATTGATTTGTGGTACAACCATCAAATCAGATTCCTCCCTGATTAGGAGAAGATGGGCCCATTGTTCAAGACCTGGAGTCAGCACTTAAGGGAACAACCTCTCTACTAACCCTCAAAGCGGGTAGGAGTGAATTCCATGTCGCACAACTATGTCCCCAGCCACTTATTCGATCTTATCCCCAAGATGGTAGGCTTATTGAGTCGGCGATCTTGCCACTCTCACCCGTACAAGTCGAAGGATAAGGTCAAATAAACAGGAGTTCATAGTGAGCTTAGGATTGAGATCGAGTTACCTAAGTCATCACATGAAATAAAAACGGTCTTTACAGTAAACGGTGTTATAAAGAAAGAGCGACTTTATTTCTTGGTTCGGTCTTGTGCAAACTCATTGCACATGACGCCCTCACTCACATGTCTCTACATGAAACGATTCGAATCACATCGTTTTGTACTATACAAAGTGAGCCGCATCCAATAGTGACCCCAGGATAAGGTACCCAGCCTTATCCCTATACTATAGACCATTTTGGTTGTCTACTTGAACTTGATCCACATTTATGTCACACATGAAGTTCAAGTACTCACACTATCGCCATGGGTGTTAGTTATTGGTATAGGTTAATACAAACACAATTCACTAAAATTCAATAACAACTTTATTGAAATATAATATATTTACATTCAAACAGTTTACAAACTACGAGTTTTAGGACATAAAACCCAACATGTAAGCTTCATCCCACGGGCAATTTCGATTGGCCATCCATTTTGTCCAAAGAACTCCTAACCTCTGGAAGGAGTAAGAGTTAAGAGTCGTACATTCATGCTAGCCTTTCATGGTAGCCAGAAAACGACCTAGGAATAGGCGTTTTCCTAGTACAAATCAATAACTTGCTTTTATAAATAGATGCTTAAGGCCTTACTTGGACATGAGTAAACTAAAGGATCTAATGCATGAAATCGAAAGATACATGAGAATGAGTTAGTTTGATGCATGATGAGTTTATCTACTGCTTGAGAATCGTATGAAAAAGCCTATAGAGGAGTCGTTAGTAGCCCTTGTTTCCACACTTTACACTTCATTCGCTGTTAGTATCATTGCTAGAAAATTGTTGTTTCCGCAATTCCCTTAGTTCAAAATTTTGTCTTAGCCATTTCTTTCTTAGTTTGCTGTTCTCTTCTCTCTTCATTCGAGTTTAATTATTTACTTGCACTTGTTTATGCTTTCATATCTCACATATTCCTTAATAGTTAGGCACTTTAAAACCAAATCTACCCCATTTAATCCACCCATTCTCACTTAACAACTCACTTCGCTAGTAACTAAGAATAAATCTCTGTGGGAAATCGAATGAAAAAATACTTATTACTTGCTACAAGACCATGTATGCTTGCATGTTCTGAGTGCTCTACCATTGCATCTTTATTTTAACCATTGAGCACGCAACACGTGACCATCCCAATTTGAGTTATGGGAATAGAAAGGGACAACAACGCTTCCAAGGCCAGTCTTATGATAGGCCTACCAATTCTACCCAAGCCCAAGCCTCCAGTTCCTCCAGCTCGTTGGAAGAGATGGTTCGGACCATCGTGACGTCGACAAGCCAGTTTCAGAAAGAAGCTCGAGAAGAGCTAACCTCACACAAAGCAGAGCTGCAAAATCTGAACAAGTAGCTGACTCAAATGGCGGTGTCAATAAGCAAGATTGAGAGCAAGAGCTTTGGGAAGCTTCCTTCCCAAACCATTGTGAACTCATGTGAGAACGTGAGCTAGATTCAGCTAAGGAGTGGGAAATCAGTTCCGTCCAGAGGCGTTAAGGAAGCAGAGGACCGTTTGAATGAGTCCTCCCTGATTGCTCTTCAGAATCTGAATGATGAGAACAAAGAGAAGAATGTGCAAGAGAATGTTCCCAAAGCACCCTTCCCCAGTAGGCTTGCGAAGCCTGTTCTGGTGAACGAAGACGAGGAGGTCCTGAGAACCTTCCAGAAGGTGATGGTGAACATACCGCTTCTTGAGGCAGTGAGCCAAGTGCCGAAATATGCCAAATTCTTCAAGAGTTGGTGCACAAAGAAAAGGAAGTCCAGAGGGACCACATTTTCGCATCCTTTCTTATCTCTAATGTCTAGATCAAACTCTTGCAACAACAATACCCATCTAATTAACCTAGGCTTAGCATCAGCCTTCCTCATAAGGTATTTTAGTGCCGAATGATCCGTGTACACAATGGTCCTAGTGCCTACAATATAATTCCTAAACTTCTCACAGGCAAACACTACAGCTAGCATTTCCTTTTCCGTGGTTGTGTAATTACATTGTGCCTCATTCAGTGTCTTACTTGCATAGTATACAGGATGTGTTAGTTTGTCAATCTTTTGTCCTAGCATAACCCCTACTGCATAGTCACTCGCATCACATAACATCTCAAATGGGAGATCCCAATTTGGTCCTACTATAATAGGTGCTTTGACTAATGCTTCCTTAAGGGTTGTCCAGGCTAGAAAACATTCTTTTGAGAAGATAAATGGCTTATTCAGCTCTAGAAGCTCACACAAAGGCTTGGAGATCTTGGAGAAGTTCTTAATGAACCTTCTATAGAAACCTGCGTGTCCTAGGAAACTTCTAATAGCTTTTACATTCTGAGGTTCCACTAGCTTCTCTATTATCTCAATCTTGGCCCTATCGACCTCTACTCCTGCTCTAGACACTCTATGACCTAGGACTATCCCTTCTTCCACCATAAAGTGGTATTTCTCCCAATTAAGGACTAGGTTGGTCTCCTCACACCTAGCTAGGACTTGTCCTAAGTTCTCTAAACAATTTGTAAAAGAATCACCAAAGACTGAGAAGTCATCCATAAATATCTCTATCATGGATTCATCTAAGTCAGAGAAAATAGCCAACATGCACCTTTGAAATGTTGCTGGTGCATTGCATAAGCCAAAAGGCATTCTGCGAAAAGCAAACGTTCCAAAGGGACATGTAAAGGTTGTTTTTTCCTGGTCCACAGGGTCTATGGTGATTTGGTTATATCCAGAATAACCATCTAGAAAGCAGTAGTAGGCTCGGCCAGCTATTCTATCTAACATCTGATCTATAAATTGTAAAGGGAAGTGATCTTTTTTTGTTTCTTTATTCAATTTTCTATAGTCCATACAGACTCTTTATCCTGTAATAGTTCTAGTTGGAATCAGTTCATTGCTCTCATTCACTACTACAGTCATCCCCCCCTTCTTAGGTACACATTGTATTGGACTCACCCACTGACTACTAGCTATAGGGAAGATTACACCTGCGTCTAACCACTTTATTATCTCTTTTTTAACTACCTCCTTCATGGAGGGGTTCAACCTACGTTGGTGATCTACTCGGGGTGTATGTTCTTCTTCCAATATTATCTTATGCATGCAGTAAGAAGGGCTAATACCTCTAATGTCAGCAATCGTCCATGCAATAGCCTTTTTATGTTGCTTAAGCAATAATATCAACTCAATTTCATGCTTTTCACTCAATTTGGACGAAATAATAACAGGCAAAGTATCATCATTTCCTAGATATGCATACTTAAGATGTTCAGGCAATGGTTTTAATTCTAAGATAGGTGGATGCTCAATGGATGCTTTCAATGGATTCATGGATCTTTCAGTCAAGTCACTAGTCATACAAACATGCTGAGGTTTATCCGCATGTATATCCATTATTTCAGAAATATTTAAATCAGTTACATCTAATTGTACATAATCATTGGCATGCTTAATCAGTAGTTCATGCTCAAGTTGTTCTTCCATTAGTGAATCTACTATGTCCATACTTGCACAAGATTCAGAGTCAGAGGGATACCTTAGAGCTTTAAAGACACTAAACTTAACCTCCTCATCATGAACCCTCGTGGTGAGCTCACCTTTCTGGACATCAATCAAGGCCCTACCTGTGGCTAGAAATGGTCTGCCTAATAGGATGGGGACCTCCTTGTCTACTTCATAATCCAGAATGATGAAGTCTGCAAGAAAAATGAACTTGTCAACCTTGACAAGAATGTCCTCTATCTTACCCTCAGGGTAGGCTATGGATCTGTCTGCCAACTGCAAGGTGACAGTGGTAGGACGTGCTTCCCCTATTCCAAGCTGACGGAATAGTGATAGGGGCATGAGATTTATGCTGGCTCCCAGGTCACAAAGATCTCTGCCCACGTGCTTGCCTCCCAACTCCCTTGGTAAGGTGAAGGAACCAGGATCCTTCTCCTTCTTTGGTAGCTTGTTCTGGAGTATAGCACTGCACTCCTCAGTGAGATTTACTGTTTCAAATTCACCAATAATTTTCTTGTTAGTGATTATATCCTTCAAAAACTTAACATAAGTAGGCATAGATTGCAAAACCTCTACAAATGGAATATTAACATGCACTTGCTTTAGAATTTCTAAAAATTTATTAAAGTGCACTTCCTGTTCTTGTTTTTTCTTTACCCTTCTAGGGAATGGAGGTGGTGGCACATATGTAGGCACTTCAAGTCGCCTCAGGACAGGTGGTGGCACATATGTAGCCACTTTAGTTCAATTGCTTGAACCTGCTCTTTACCATCCCTTCTAGGCACCTCAGTGTCAGTAGGCAGTCTACCTTGGGGTCTACTTTTTAGTTCATTGGCTAATTGCCCTATTTGGTTCTCTAGGCTCCTAAGGGTAGCTTGCTGACTTTGTAGAGTAGCATCATTCTTTGCAATGTACTCCTTAAGTAGATTTTCTACAGATGACCCTATTGGTTGGTTATATGGTTTTTGATACATGGATTGGTTATTTTGGGGAGTGAAACCAGGTGTTCCACTTGGTCTTGGCTGGTTTGGAGCTTGGTTAGTGTTCTGTTGGCCACCCCAAAAAAGATTTGGGTGGTTTCTCCAACCAGGGTTGTAAGTGTTAGAGTAGGGGTTGTTCCTAGGCTGCTGTTGGCTTCCAACATAGCAGACTGAGGCTGGATTCCCAGGGCAGTATTCATACAGGTGCCCTTCCCCACAAAATCCACAGATCAGTGTCTCACCTTGACTTGTTTGTGCTCCCATTGAGATGGCTGCTGCGGTGTTGACACTGGATTGGAGATTGGTTTGAGCCATTTGTTTGACTAGGTTGGTCAGGGCGTTTATTTGGTTGCTCATTGCACTAAGAGCATCCTTGTCTTGAGCTCTCCTAGGCTCTACTGGATCAACTGACCACCTACAGTGAGAGGCTGAGATCTTCTCCAGGATCTCATAGGCTTCATTATAGCTTTTAGAAAGCATAAAACCACCAGCTGACGAATTCAGCACTTGCCTAGTGCTGGGGTTACATCCTTTGAAAAAGACTTCTATTTGGATACACCATGGGATGCCATGGTGTGGACATTTAAGCAGAAGGTCCTTGAACCTTGTCCAAGCTTCGTGAAGAGACTCATTTTCAGCTTGTTTGAATTTAATAATGTCATCACGAAAGTTTGAATTCCTATCAGGTGGAAAGTATTTGACTAGGAATTTCTCAGCCAGATCTGTCCAATTGACAACTGATCCGGAAGGAAATGAGTTTAACCACGTTTTGGCTTTATCTCTTAATGAGTAAGGGAAGAGGTAAAGCCTCAAGGCTTCTTGGGAAACTCCAGGGATAAGGAAGGTATCACTAACTCCTAGGAAGTTTCTGAGATGGTTGTGGGGGTCCTCATTTTCCACTCCAAAGAATTGTCCCACAGTGGAGAACATTTGGAACATTACTGGCTTTAACTCGAATGAGTTGGCAGTAATTTCAGGGCGTATGATGCTCGGGTTTAGCTCCCCAGGCATGGGAACTAAGTATGAGAGAATGGCACTATCCTTGTCATTCGCTATTTCGATGGGGTTGCGAATGGTAGGGTTTGTTCTATCCATTTCTATTTGAGAGAATTGCGAAGACTCTGCTGAGTCAGAAACGTTTGGAGGTATAAGGGGTTGGTTGAAGAGACGTTTCTTAGCTTTGTTTCTGGCCCTAAGTAATCTCTCAGGCTCAGGATTGAACTTTAGATCGCTACTTGAATGCTCATTCATAAACTAACCCAATGGTACCTGCAAAAGAAATGAAAATAGATCAGCTCCAATAGATATTAAGATGTGTGTTTCTAACTTAACAAACTTCGTTTTCACTAAACTAAATCCCCGGCAGCGGCGCCAAAAACTTGTTGCGTGCTCAATGTTTAAAGTAAAGATGCAATGATAGAGCACTCAGAACATGCAAGCATACATGATCTTGTAGCAAGTAATAAGTATTTTTTCATTCGATTTCCCACAGAGATTTATTCTTAGTTACTAGCGAAGTGTTTTGTTAAGTGAGAAGGGGTGGATTAAATGAGGTAGATTTGGTTTTAAGGTGCCTAAGTACTAAGGAATATGCAGAGGATGGAAGCATAAACAAGTGCAAGTAAATAATAAACTTGAATGTAAAGAGAATAGCAAATGAGGAAAAAAATGACTAAGGCAAAATTTTCACTAAGGGAATTGCGGAAACAGCAATTATTTAGCAATGTTACTAACAGCGAATTAAGTGTAAAGTGTGGAAACAAGGGCTACTAACGACTCCTCTATAGGTTTTTTCACACGATTCTCAAGCAGTAGATCAACTCATCATGCATCAAACTAACTCATTCTCATGTATCTTCCGATTTCATGCATTAGATCCTTTAGTTTACTCATGTCCAAGTAAGGTCTTAAGCATCTTTTTATAACAGCAAGTATTGGTTTGTACTAGGAAAACGCCTATTCCTAGGTCGTTTTCTGGCTACCTTGAGAGGCTAGCATGGATGTATGACTCTGAACTCTTACTCCTTCCAGAGGTTAGGAGTTCTATGGACAAAATGGATGGCCAATCGAAATTGCCCGTAGGATGAAGCTTACATACATTCAATGCATTCGAGAGCTATCCTACATGCTTGATTCACGTGTTTCTACCTATAGATTTGTCATTAGCATGCCCTTATGTGGTTTAGTTACTCATGGATGAAGATGGAATGGGAGAAGTAGATGAAGATGACATGCTTAATAGAATATTAACGATAAAACAGAAGCTAAAGACAGTGAGTAGACGAGATGAAGAACTTGTGAATTGACGAAAATAATACTTCGATTAACTAAAGTTTGAACTAAACAAATGACAGAATTAGTCACTTAAGTAAAACAGAAAGCAACGAAATGAAGTAGAGTAGCTAACGAAAGGGAAATAACAACAAACAGCAAAGGAAACAGAAAGCTAAAGCAGAAAACAGTAAATTCGTGCGTGATCTTCTTGTTGCGAACGCCTCGGCTGAAGGAAGAAAGAAAGCCTTGCTTGGATAAATCTAATCAGAAGAGAAGATGAATCTTCTCTCCTTCCTATCAGATTGTCGACTCCAACAGCTGATCCTTTCCAACCAACAGACGGAAGAGAGAAAGAGAGTGGAAAAAACTGCGTTGAACTGGAAGTCTACGCCGTTCGAGTGTGTTTCAACCTTCCATCTTGACCTCCTTTTATAGTGTTCTGTAGGTACGATTGGGTCAAGGAGAACCATCCATTCTCAACGTCGTACTTCTACGTGGCTGCAGGAGAAAGAATGGATCCCTGAAAGATCGGAACAAAACAGAAAATGGTTAGACAACTTACGGATTTCACTTAAAACATTGCGGTTTTAGCAATGTTTCCGCAATGCTTCAGCAATGTGCAATTTTCAATCCTTTAACTTCGTTTTTGGTTCTTTTTCTTTCCTTTTGCATATAAGTCCTAATTTAGCTTCATTCTTCTAATTCTCATATATAAGCACAAGTTCAAGCTAAAACCTACAAAAAACACTTACAAATGCACAACTTTCCATAGCAAACAAGTCCTAAAATAGTCACTTTTGGAGACGTAACATAAACGTATTTGAGGGCTTCATGACAAACCGATGAGGACGGTAGTCCAAACATCTCCTGTAATGAAGACATGATTTCTTTAGCAGAAACCATATCCTCGTGCTTCTTAGCTAACACATCAGATATGCTGGCTAAGATATAGACTCGGGCTTTATCATTAGCCCTTGTCCATCTATCATATGCTTCTCGAACAGTTCGAGTCGCATCCGAGCTAGGAGGGGGAGGACAATCCTCTGATAAGACGAACCTGAGATCATCTAGAACGAGAATCGTATTCAAGTTCAATTTCCAGGTCGCGTAGTTATCGCCGGTTAACTTATCGGAAGCTAGTAAGTGAATGAAAGATCTAGACATGCCGAAAAGAGAATGAAAAAATAATATTAGTGAAAAGGTTTTAACCTAATTTACACACCAATCAAGAATTTAGCAAAGAATAATAATGTACCCAAAACTCATTATTAAACTGCAACGATACTTCAGTAGGTCAGAATGGTCGCTACCGAGGGGCAGTCAAGCATTCCTTCACTGAATCAAGACATTCTTGACTAAATGCTAATACCAGAATATCTCATATTCCTACAGCATCTTAGTTATCGTTGTTTGGTCAAGATTTACTAACTCCTTAGTAAATCTCGTAAGTGTGACCCTCCATTTTTAGAATTCATAGGGCGGCCCCAACGATGCAACCGAATGGAAATGTCAAAGTTGGGAATGGCTCTATGTTTCTTTATCCATAAATGGTGATTGAGATGTTCTGATTCCTATGAAACGGCCCTCCGAATGGATCGGTACCTCTTGTGGGCACCTAGCAGGCGGAACATAGGAATCTCACGGTTCAATCCAATGGACGAGACCGCAGGATGTATTGACATACTTCCTTCTCCCACTTACTATAAATACTTTCTCCATTCACCTTGCTCTTGAATTATGCAAATACCATCCGAATGGGGATGCCCTATTGACATCACGAGGTCGAGCATAATTCTCACGGTGTGAACTTGACAGAGAACGTAGAAGGAGAGGGACATATCATATATACCTTCTCAACACCTCTACTAAGTATTTTAAGACGGAATGGGTAAATTACTCAGGCATTATCCGGCTAAGACAATAAGGCCTAAGTCTAGGTAAAACAAACTTTTACCTATGATGTCTAGGTGATAAACACTTTATTACCTCACACCACTCACGCATGCTCATAAAGCCGGGTTAACTTTACTCAAGTACCGGATGGTCCCTAGGTAGGAGGTGTTCCGTAAACCGTCAGCTTAAATACCTCCAACCTCGAACAGGATGTCCCCGGGTGAGTTTCTTGTAACCTTAGCATTTACAAGATATCGACCTATTCATCTAATGAAACGGAACGATACATTCAACCCTAAGTGAGCATGCCTTTTGTTACGTCTCCAAAAGTGACCTTTTTAGGACTTATTTATCTTAGAAACATGTACACTCTTAGGTGTTTTTGATAGGATTTAGCTTAAACCTATGCTTATATATGAGATTTAGAAGAAGGTAGCTAAATTAGGACTTGTGTGCAAAAGGAAAGAAAAGGAATGAAAACCGAAGGAAACGAGTAAAAAATGCGCATTGCGATAGCATTGCGGAAACATTGCTAAAACAGCAATGTTTCAAGTGAAAACCGTAAGTTGACTGATCTGTTTCTGTTAATTTCCGTTATTTCAGGGATTCGTTCTTTCTCCTCCATCCATTTTGAAGTACGATGTTGAGGATGGATGGTTCTCCTTGGCCCAAACGCACCTGCAGACTACTATAAAAGGGGGTCAAAGTAGAGGGTTCAATCATCATCCGAAAGCGTAGAAGTCTTCTCGCAGCTCCATCTCTTCTCCTGTTTTTCTTTGCCGTCTGTTGGTTCGCGAAGTTTAGCTGCTTGGAGTCGATAATCTGATAGGAAGGAAAGAAGATTCATCTTCTCTCTCGATTGGATTCATCCAAGCAAGGCTGATCTTTCTCATCCTTCAGCCGAGGCGGTTGCGACGAGGCGTTCAAGCTCATTTTACTGCTTTCTGCTTTTCATTTCTAATTTCCAGCGTTGTTTAGTTGTAGTTATGTTCTGGTAGCTAGTTTATTGCACTTCGTTGCTTTCTGTCTTTGTGTTATTCACTTTAAGCTTTCCTTTGTTCATTCAAACAATCAAGTAATCTAAAGCAAAATTCAGCATTTCACAGTTTCTTGCCTTTGCGATCTACTGTTTTTCTTTACTGTTTTGTCTTTAAATTCCTTCTAAGCATGTCTGTTTTATCTCTTCTTTCTGTTCTCCCTATATCCATGAGTAACTAAGTCACATAGGGGCATGCTAATGACAATACTATAGGCTAAAAAACGTGAACCAAGCATGTAGGATAGCTCTCGAAGCATTGATTGTATGTAAGCTTCATCCCACGGGCAATTTCGATTGGCCATCCATTTTGTCCAAAGAACTCCTAACCTCTGGAAGGAGTAAGAGCTAAGAGTCATACACTCATGCTAGCCTTTCAAGGTAGCCAGAAAACGACCTAGGAATAGGCGTTTTCCTAGTACAAACCATAACTTTCTGCTTTAACAAGATGCTTAAGACCTTACTTTGACATGAGTAAACTAAAGAATCTAATGCATGGAATCGGACGATACATGAGATTGAGTGAGTTTGATGCATAGAGAGTTGATCCAATGCTTGAGAATCGTGAGAAAATGCCTATAGAGGAGTCGTTATTAGCCCTTGTTTCTCCATTTTACACACTTTCGCTGTTAGTAAAATTGCGGTAGAATTGCTGTTTCCGCAATTCTACTAAGTTCAAAATTCTGTTTAGCTATGTTCCTCTTCGTTTATTAATCTCGTCTCTTTTCCTTTGAGTCTAACTTTAACTTGCACTTATTTATGTTGCTATCCTTTACATATCCCTTAGGAATTAGACAATTTAAAACCAATTTTACCCCATCAAATCCACCCATTCTTTCTTAACTTTACACTTCACGAGTAGCTCATAATAAATCTCTGTGGGAAAACGAATGAAAAAATACTTACTACTTGTTATAAGATCATGTATGCTTGCATGTTCTGAGTGCTCTCTCTATCTTATTGCTTATTTATTTTAACACATTGAGCACGCAACAAGTTTTTGGCGCCGCTGCCGGGGATTTATTTAAGTGAAAACGAAGTGTATTAAGTTTGAAACACCAAGTTTATTGTCTATTGAAGCTGATCTGTTTCATTTTTTTTGCCGGTACTAGTTGGGTTAGTTTATGAGTGAGCCTTCAAGTAGTGATCTAGAGTTCAATCCTGAGCCTGAGAGATTACTTAGGGCCAGAAATAGAGCCAAGAAACGTCTCTTTAACCAACCCTCTATACCTCCAATAATTGCGGGAACCGCAATTCCTCCGCAATTGTCTCAAGAAGAAATGGATGGAATAGTTCCAAATCCGGGTGCCTGTCACTCGCAATCCCATCGAAATAGCGAATGATAAGGATAGCGCCATACTCTCTTACCTAGTACCTATGCCTGGGGAGCTGAACCCCAGCATAATCCGCCCTGAAATCACTGCCAACTCATTCGAGTTAAAGCCAGTGATGTTCCAAATGTTGTCCACTGTGAGACAATTCTTTGGAGTGGAAAATGAGGACCCCCACAACCATCTTAGAAACTTCTTAGGAGTCAGTGATACCTTTATCATCCCTGGAGTTTCCCAAGAAGCCTTGAGGCTATACCTTTTCCCTTACTCTTTGAGGGACAAAGCCAAAACGTGGTTAAACTCATTACCCTCTGGATCAGTCCTTAATTGGACAGACTTAGCAGAGAAATTCCTAGTCAAATACTTCCCACCTGATAGGAATTCTACCTTTCGTGATGATATAATCAAGTTCAAACAAGCTGAGAGTGAGTCTCTTCACGAAGCTTGGACAAGGTTCAAGGACCTTCTTCTCAAATGTCCACATCATGGCATCCCATGGTGTATCCAAATAGAGGTCTTTTTCAAAGGATGCAACCCCAGCACTAGACAAGTCTTAAATTCATCTGCTGGAGGTTCCATGTTGTCCAAGAGTTACAACGAAGCCTATGAGATCTTGGAGAAGATCTCAGCATCTCACTGTAGGTGGTCAGATGATCGAGTTGAGCCAACTAGAGCTCAAGACAAGGACGCACTCAATGCTATGAGTAGTCAAATAAGCGCCCTGACCAACCTAGTCAAGCAAATGGCTCAGGCCAATCTCCAAACAAGTGTCAACTCTGCCACAACCATGTCAATGGGCACCCAACCAAGTCAAGGTGAGACACTTATCTGTGGATTCTGTGGGGAAGGGCACCTGTATGAATACTGCCCTGGGAATCCAGCCTCAGTCTGCTATGTTGGAAGCCAGCAGCAGCCTAGGAACAACCCCTATTCCAATACTTACAACCCTGGTTGGAGGAACCACCCAAACCTGTCATGGGGTGGCCAACAAAATGCTAACCAAGCCCCTAATCAACCAAGACCGAGTGGAACACCTGGTTTCACTCCCCAACATAACCAATCCATGTACCAAAAACCATACAACCAACCTGTAGGGTCTTCTGTAGAAAACTTACTCAAGGAATACATAGCCAAGAATGATGCCACTCTACAGAGTCAGCAAGCTACTCTTAGGAGCCTAGAGAACCAAATAGGGCAACTAGCCAATGAACTCAAGAGTAGGCCCCAAGGTAGACTACCTGCTGACACTGAAGTGCCAAGGAGAGATGGTAAAGAGCAAGTTCAAGCAATTGAACTTAGAAGTGGTAGACCATTGGTGAGCAACACCAAAGAAACACCAAAGAGAGTAGAGAACACTAAGTCTAGTGCTCCACTGGAGTCTCTGCCAAACCAAGGTCAACCATCACCAAGCACATCAGGACCAAGGCTGGAGCCAATCATAGAAGAGATAGAAGAAATTCCAAGGCCTCCATCTATCCTAAGGCGACCTGAAGTGCCTGCATATGTGCCACCACCTCCATTTCGTAGAAGGCTAAAGAAAAAACAAGAACAGGAAGTGCACTTTAATAAATTTCTAGAAATTCTTAAGCAAGTGCATGTTAATATTCCTTTTGTAGAAGTTTTACAGTCTATGCCCTCTTATGTAAAGTTCTTGAAGGATATTATTACTAACAAGAGAATTATTGGTGAGTTTGAAACAGTAAATCTCACTGAGGAGTGCAGTGCCATACTCCAGAACAAGCTACCCAAGAAGGAGAAGGATCCTGGTTCCTTCACCTTACCTGTAGAGCTAGGAGGAAAGCACGTGGGCAGAGCTCTTTGTGACCTGGGAGCCAGCATAAACCTCATGCCCCTATCACTATTCCGCCATCTAGGAATAGGAGAAGCACGTCCAACCACTGTCACTTTACAACTTGCAGACAGATCCATAGCATACCCTGAGGGTAAGATTGAGGATATTCTTGTAAAGGTTGACAAGTTTATTTTCCTTGCAGATTTCATTATCCTGGATTATGAAGCAGACAAGGAGGTCCCCATCCTATTAGGCAGACCATTTCTAGCCACAGGTAGGGCCCTGATAGATGTCCAAAAAGGTGAGCTCACTATGAGGGTTCATGATGAAGAGGTGAAATTTAGTGTGTATAAAGCCTTAAGGTACCCCTCTGACTCTGAATCTCGTGCTAGCATGGACATTGTAGATTCATTAATGGAAGAACAGCTGGAGCATGTATTATTGACTAAGCATGCTAACGAATATGTACAATTAGATGTAGCTGATTTGAATGTATCTGAAATAATGGATATACCTGTAGATAAAACACAGCATGTATGTATAAATAAAGACCTGACTAACAGATCCATGAATCCTTTAAAACCATCCATTGAGCATCCACCTGTCTTAGAATTAAAACCTCTCCCCACTCACCTCAAGTATGCATATCTAGGAAGTAATGATACTTTGCCTGTGATTATTTCTTCTAAATTAAGTGAAAAGCATGAGGTTGAACTGATATTACTACTTAAGCAACATAGGAAGGCTATTGCATGGACTATTGCTGACATTAGAGGCATTAGCCCTACTTATTGCATGCATAAGATTATACTAGAGGAAGAACACACACCCAGAGTAGATCACCAACGTAGGCTGAATCCCTCAATGAAGGAGGTAGTTAAAAAGGAAATAATAAAATGGTTAGATGCTGGTGTGATATTCCCTATAGATAGTAGTCAGTGGGTGAGCCCTATACAATGTGTACCTAAGAAGGGGGGGATGATTGTGGTAGTCAATGAGAACAATGAACTGATTCAAACAAGGACTATCACAGGATGGAGAGTTTGCATGGATTATAGGAAACTAAATAAAGAAACCAAATAAGACCATTTCCCTCTACCATTCATTGACCAGATGTTAGATAGGATAGCTGGTAGAGCCTACTACTGCTTCTTAGACGATTATTCAGGATATAACCAGATTACTATAGACCCTAAGGACCAAGAGAAGACTACCTTCACTTGCCCTTTTGGAACTTTTGCCTTTCGCAGAATGCCTTTTGGCTTATGCAATGCACCGGCAACTTTCCAAAGGTGCATGTTGGCAATCTTCTCTGATTTGGATGAGTCCATGATAGAGATATTCATGGATGATTTCTCAGTCTTTGGGGATTCATTTACAAACTGTCTAGAGAACTTAGGACAAGTCCTGGCTAGGTGTGAGGAGACCAACCTAGTCTTAAATTGGGAAAAGTGCCACTTCATGGTGGATGAAGGGATTGTCTTAGGTCATAGAGTGTCAAGGGCAGGTGTAGAAGTTGACAGGGCAAAAATTGAAATAATAGAGAAATTGGTAGAACCTCAAAATGTAAAAGCCATTAGAAGTTTCTTAGGGCATGCTGGCTTCTATAGAAGGTTCATTAAGGACTTTTCTAAGATCTCCAAGCCTTTATGTGAGCTTCTAGAGCTAAACAAACCGTTCATTTTCTCTAAAGAATGTTTCCTGGCTTGGAAAACCCTTAAGGAAGCACTAGTCACAGCACCTATTATAGTAGGGCCTAATTGGGATCTTCCCTTTGAGATGTTATGTGATGCAAGTGACTATGTTGTAGGGGTTATGTTAGGACAGAAGATTGACAAGTTAACACACCCTGTATACTATGCTAGTAAGACACTTAATGAGGCACAATGTAATTACACAACTACTGAGAAGGAGATGCTAGCTGTAGTATTTGCTTGTGAGAAGTTTAGGAATTACATTGTAGACACTAGGACGATTGTGTACACTGACCATTCTGCTTTGAAGTACCTTATGAGAAAGGCTGATGCTAAGCCTAGGTTGATTAGATGGGTGTTATTGCTGCAAGAGTTTGATCTAGACATTAGAGATAAGAAAGGATGTGAAAATGTAGTTGCGGATCATCTTTCTAGATTGCAGCATAATTGCGAAAAAATTGCGGAAACCGCAATTTCTGATGCTTTTATTGATGAACATGTCTTTGTATTGACTCATCGTGATAACGATGAGGAACCTTGGTTTGCTGACATTGCTAACTTCCTTGCATCACAGGTACTACCAACTTTCAAGGGAGGCCAAGAGAAGAAGAGGTTCCTTCATGAAGCAAGGAAATTCATATGGGATGATCCCACACTTTACAAGACATGTGCTGATGGTCTGCTCAGGAAGTGTGTGTCAGCTGCTGAGGCGAAGTCTGTGCTGCAGCACTGCCATACAGCACCCTATGGTGGACATTTTGGTGGCCAAAGAACAGCTGCAAAGGTGTTCCAGAGTGGCTACTATTGGCCAACGATCTTCAAGGATGCCCACAACTATGCCCACAGCTGTGATGAATGCCAGAGAACAGGTAACCTTAGTCGAAAGGATGAGATGCCTCTCACATACATCTTAGAGTTTGAGCTCTTTGATGTGTGGGGCATCGACTTCATGGGACCATTTCCCCCATCATCAGGCAACCTTTACATATTGGTAGCAGTAGACTATGTATCTAAGTGGGTAGAGGCCATAGCATGTCCAAATAATGATGCAAAAACAGTCATAAGATTCTTGCATAGACATATTTTCACTAGATTTGGGACACCTCGTGCTATAATCAGTGATGAGGGGACACATTTCATTAACAAAGCTATGGAGAGAGTGTTGGCTAAGTATAATATTAGACATAGAGTAGCCACTCCTTATCACCCACACTCGAATGGCCAAGCTGAAATTTCAAATAGGGAGATTAAAAACATACTAGAAAAAGTGGTCAAACCCAATAGAAAAGATTGGGCGTTTAAACTCGAGGATGCACTTTGGGCGTATAGAACTGCATATAAGACACCCCTAGGTATGTCTCCTTATAGACTGGTGTATGGCAAAGCATGCCACTTGCCATTCGAGTTAGAAATTAAAGCATTTTGGGCCCTAAAAGAGTTGAACTACTGCGTGACTGATGCGGGAACATTGCGGTCTTTGCAATTACATGAGCTTGATGAGCTTAGGCATATGTCTTATGAAAATGCCATAATGTATAAGGAGAAGACCAAGATTTGGCACGACAGTAGACTTAGGATTAAGGACTTCAAGAAAGGCCAGCTTGTCTTATTGTTTAACTCACGATTGAAATTATTTCCAGGTAAACTTAAGTCTAGATGGTCAGGTCCATTTATAATAACTAATGTGTTTGTTCATGGTGCAATCGAGATAAAGAACCTGCAGCAAGGACAACCATTCATGGTTAATGGTGCAAGATTGAAGCACTACTATGAGGAAGGAGATGTGAAGACTCTCTCGGCCTTCCTCTTGACTGAGACATAAAAACGAGAACGAGAGAGGACGAGTGATTACTGTGCTCGTCCATGCGAGGCTCATGCCTTAGTTTATTTTTTGTTATTTTTCCGGTTATCGTTTGTGTATATTTTTGTGCGATTTTAATTATGAATTTGATATTTATTTTATTTCTTTTTGTAGGGGATCAATAGAGGGAGTCAAGGAGATTAAATCAAGCTAAAAAGATCGTGGAGATATTGAGCCAAATCAAAGATACGGTTGAGGAAAGATTGGCATTTAAACGCAAAAAATCTCCAACGGTCACTAGAATTGCGCTGGATTTGCAGAATCCGCAAAAATAGAGCCGTTGGGATTTCATCATTACTTATATCCGTTAAGACGCGCGCTGATCTATACGATTTCCCAATTATCTGAACTCCAAGAAAATTCTCTCCCTCTTCACCTGCAATTCTTCTCTCCAGATTCCAACGATTCAACGATGGTGCTAACAAGAGCTGAACGGTCGGCGGCCAAGAAGAGGGCTGACGACGCTGAAACTGCTGCGAGGGAAGCACTTCTTGCCCTTGCAGACGCTGATGCTGCGCGAACTGAACGACTTCCCAAACTGCCGATCCGCAAGAAGAAGTGGAAGGTTGTCACAGAGATACCTGCTGGACCCTCTGAACCAGCAGGCACACCCAAGAAACGCAAATGGAGTATGGCGGTGGCCGAAGAAGCAAGCAAGGAAAAGACTCCCTCTGTGGAGAGTCAAGAAAGTTATCCTCGGTCACACGAGTCACCAAAACAGAGCTCTTCGCCATCTCCGCCAGCGCAAAGCCCTGAGCTTCCTCCATCGCCGCAGAGTTCTGAACACATATCTCCACCAGAAGAGAGCCCTGCAGCATCACCCACTTCCCCACAACCTGACCCTGAATTCCCATATGGGGAGTACCAAGAATCGACGCAGGGCAGTGGGGAAGCTGAGGAAGAAGAGGTATTCTCTCCTTTGAGGGAAGCCAGCCCTGAGAGCCCTGTGCAGAGGACTGATTCGATGGACGAAATACTGGGGGATTGCCTCCAGCAATTGACAACCAAGGCGAGGTTGAAGAAGAAGAAGGCCGCCAAGGCTGTTAAGGCCAAACGGCCCAAGAAGTCAAAGAAAAAGAAAACCAAGAGGGCGCCTCCATCAGAGAAAGAAAGTGATGAGCCGTCGCTGAAAAAGCTCAAGATTGAGGCTGCTGAGTCAGCCAAACCAAAAGACAAAGGTTAAGCCAAGCTTTACCCTGAAGATGAGCCTCAATCAGTGAGGTATGTCTCCTCTGATGCTGAGTCCAGAGGCGCTGAGCTGAGAAAGAGAGAGTTGCTGCACGAGAAGGGATTCCTCGACGCACCTGCTGACCTGCCGCAATTCTTGCGCGCAGGAATCACGAATCACGGTTGGGAGGAGCTATGCAGACCACCCAATCCAGTCTACTCCAGCATGGTGTATGACTTCTACGCCAATCTGATGAATCCGGAGGATGGCCTATCTGTGGTCAGAGGGGTTGAGGTAGACTTCTCAGCAAAGGCGATCAACGAAGCCTATGGCCTCAAAGGCCAAAAACACACTCACTATGCGAGGATTGTTGATGAGCCAACAGAAGCTGTCTTGGAGGAGGCAATACGGATAATTGGCCAGCCAGAGGCATCCTGGACAGTCTCGCGCAATGGGAGGCACACCCTGATAAGTGCCACCCTCACAGCCAAGGCGGCTGTCTGGTTTTCCTTCGTGAGGAGGAAGCTGTCCCCAGTGACTCATGAGACCACCATCAACCAGAGCAGGTCGCTGCTGGTCTACGCAATCATGCGAGGTCTCACGATCAATGTGGGCGAGGTCATTGCAGCTTCAATTGCTGACTGCGCCAAGAAAGGTAAGGGACCACTTTTCTTTCCTAACACGATTACTAAGTTGTGCTTACGTGCAGGGGTCCCGATCGAGCGAATGGAGAGGCAGTTGGCCTACACGGGCTACCTGGAATTGCCTACTGCCTTGAGGTTGCGCAGGAAGGGGAACATGGAGTTCGAGCTCGATGGTTTGGCTGCTGCTCAGTCTTTGACCATGGCATGCCTGACGGATCTGCAGAAGAGGATGGCTCAATGGGCCACATATGCGCAGGCAAGGGACAAGGAGGTTGCTGACCAATTGGGATGCATCTTTCCTGACTTCCCTACGAACTTAATGACTCCATGGGCGCCTCCACGACCACGACGGAATGATGATGAGGAAGACATCTGAGTGCTGGTTTGAGAAGCACTGGAGGGAGTATTGATGTTCCCTTAGAAAAAAAAACTGCTTTTTGTTGAACCATGTGAACTATGCTGTTTTGAGTTAATCTTTTGATCTGTTTTAGTTGTTTAGTTTTAACTTTTAAATTTGTTTAGTGTAGTCTGATGATAGTTGCATAGGTAGATTAGGTTAGTTTCCTTTTTGTATAGCTTGGATGACGGGAAAAAAACATGCATAGGGGCCTTAGTCACTGATATATCTGCCCAGTCTTTATTGCGAAATAATTGCGGAAACCGCAATTTTTATTACGGAATGCATGTTTTTGACTGTCTGTTTAGCTAGGTTGGTCCTGTTTACAATTCTATCTTTTGCTGCTATCTTGTCTGCCTTATATAGCTTATCTTAAAGCATGCTGGATGAGTGTCATAGGACACCCTTTGATAGTTTAAATTAACCTCTAAAAAGCTCAGCATGCATAGCTTTAAGGCCTTACCTGTCTGTTTTTTTCAAATTTCTGGTGCTGTGATATTTACTTTTAGAATGTTCTGCCTATGCCTAGGACTTTTAGATTCTCTTTGTTTTACCTTAGACTAGATGCTTCTAGGACAAGTTTGGGGGTGTGCCACCTCAGACACTCATTGGGGACAATGAGTAGTTTAAGTTTGGGGGAGGCCACCCTAGGCCTAGGAACATTCCTCTCTCCCTTAAAAGCATAAGCATTCTTCTTCTCCTTTACAAAAAAATGATGAGCTGAAAAAAAATGAAAAATAGAATAAAGAGGGGTGTCTCTCTTAGGTTGCTGAGTAATCAGTGCCAAGTGTGTAACCCACAAGTGGCATTGCATCAAAAGGCAACCAAAAAAAAAGGCTCCACCTAAGAAAGAAAAAAGGAAAAAGTAGGGAAGAAGAATGTATACCTAGGAGTTGCAACTTTGTGGCTTAGATGTCCTGATTAAAAAGAACTCTGATCCTCAATTAGCTGAGCACAAAGTTGTAGCTTATAGGGTTGTTTAGGGAGATGAATGTATGTCCAATGTAGTGATGCCAGGGTTTAGGTTGTTCTCTTAAAGTACTACTGTCACTGTTAATACTAAGACTGGCATGACTCTAAGGAATCCTAGGTAGCTCATAAGTAAAAACTAGA
This sequence comes from Herpetospermum pedunculosum, assembly GCA_028017165.1. Lineage (NCBI taxonomy): Eukaryota > Viridiplantae > Streptophyta > Magnoliopsida > Cucurbitales > Cucurbitaceae > Herpetospermum > Herpetospermum pedunculosum. Next base: position 39,971,542 of record CM051522.1, read on the forward strand.
AGCATGTACTGAGTCTGGGGTAAAGCTAGGTAGAATTTGAAACCTTATGGATAGTGGCATGATATGACAAAAGCAAGTAGATCAGTTGTAGGGCGTTAATGAAACTGTAGGAGTATTAGGCATGCGAAGTCAGAAGAAGCTAGATAAGAGGATAGTTTTAAACTTAGAAGTGTGTCACAGGATAGCACTGCTATAGATAGGAATGTAGGGGAGTCAGTAAGTGGTTAAAGAAGATGAAACAGCAGCCTAGGCAAGTCCTTAGATTGCTCGAGGACGAGCAAAACCTTAAGTTTGGGGGTGTGTTACGTCTCCAAAAGTGACCTTTTTAGGACTTATTTATCTTAGAAAGATGTACACTCTTAGGTGTTTTTGATAGGATTTAGCTTAAACCTATGCTTATATATGAGATTTAGAAGAAGGTAGCTAAATTAGGACTTGTGTGCAAAAGGAAAGAAAAGGAATGAAAACCGAAGGAAAAGAGTAAAAAATGCGCATTGCGATAGCATTGCGGAAACATTGCTAAAACAGCAATGTTTCAAGTGAAAACCGTAAGTTGACTGATCTGTTTCTGTTAATTTCCGTTATTTCAGGGATTCGTTCTTTCTCCTCCATCCATTTTGAAGTACGACGTTGAGGATGGATGGTTCTCCTTGGCCCAAACGCACCTGCAGACTACTATAAAAGGGGGTCAAAGTAGAGGGTTCAATCATCATCCGAAAGCGTAGAAGTCTTCTCGCAGCTCCATCTCTTCTCCTGTTTTTCTTTGCCGTCTGTTGGTTTGCGAAGTTTAGCTGCTTGGAGTCGATAATCTGATAGGAAAGAAAGAAGATTCATCTTCTCTCTCGATTGGATTCATCCAAGCAAGGCTGATCTTTCTCATCCTTCAGCCGAGGCGGTTGCGACGAGGCGTTCAAGCTCATTTTACTGCTTTCTGCTTTTCATTTCTAATTTCCAGCGTTGTTTCGTTGTAGTTCTGTTCTGGTAGCTAGTTTATTGCACTTCGTCGCTTTGTGTATTTGTGTTATTCACTTTAAGCTTTCCTTTGTTCATTCAAACAATCAAGTAATCTAAAGCAAAATTCAGCATTTCACAGTTTCTTGCCTTTGCGATCTACTGTTTTTCTTTACTGTTTTGTCTTTAAATTCCTTCTAAGCATGTCTGTTTTATCTCTTTTTTCTGTTCTACCTATATCCATGAGTAACTAAGTCACATTGGGGCATGCTAATGACAATACTATAGGCTAAAAAACGTGAACCAAGCATGTAGGATAGCTCTCGAAGCATTGATTGTATGTAAGCTTCATCCCACGGGCAATTTCGATTGGCCATCCATTTTGTCCAAAGAACTCCTAACCTCTGGAAGGAGTAAGAGTTCAGAGTCATACACTCATGCTAGCCTTTCAAGGTAGCCAGAAAACGACCTAGGAATAGGCGTTTTCCTAGTACAAACCATAACTTTCTGCTTTAACAAGATGCTTAAGACCTTACTTGGACATGAGTAAACTAAAGAATCTAATGCATGGAATCGGACGATACATGAGATTGAGTGAGTTTGAAGCATAGAGAGTTGATCCAATGCTTGAGAATCGTGAGAAAATGCCTATAGAGGAGTCGTTAGTAGCCCTTGTTTCTCCATTTTACACACTTTCGCTGTTAGTAAAATTGCGGTAGAATTGTTGTTTCCGCAATTCTACTAAGTTCAAAATTCTTTTTAGCTAAGTTCCTCTTCGTTTATTAATCTCGTCTCTTTTCCTTTGAGTCTAACTTTGACTTGCACTTATTTATGTTGCTATCCTTTACATATCCCTTAGGAATTAGACAATTTAAAACCAATTTTACCCCATCAAATCCACCCATTCTTTCTTAACTTTACACTTCACGAGTAGCTCATAATAAATCTCTGTGGGAAAACGAATGAAAAAATACTTACTACTTGCTATAAGATCATGTATGCTTGCATGTTCTGAGTGCTCTCTCTATCTTATTGCTTATTTATTTTAACACATTGAGCACGCAACACCTTTGTCTTTGTTATAGATTTTAAAAGTCTATGCCAATTTTACAACGCTTTGCAAAACTAAGACTAACTACAACAAACTTCTACATGCTTCTTAAACATGCATCACTAAGGCATGACAAGTTGAATATTTAACTTCATAATCAATATAACACTTATATCAATTATGCTCTTAAATATACAACTCCTAATTCATAAATTAATATAACACTTATATCAATTATTATGAATTAAGCATGCATCCTATACATTATAACACTTATAACAAACAAAATGCATCTAATGTTGGATGTTTAATTTCATAATTAATATAACACTTATATCAATTATTCTATTAAGCAAACAACATCTAATTCATGAATTAATATAACTCTTATATTAATACTCATGAATAAACATGCATCCTATACATTATAACACTTATAATATACCATGTGCATAAATGGTGAGCGGATTTTTGAATATCCACTTAATCTCAAGCTGTCGAGGCTTGCCAAAATACGATTTATAAAGCCTATAACCAAGGCTTTGCAGCCAGTGGTAACAGGGTCGATCCAAGGAGTAGGTAGATTGAAATTACTAATGAAATTGGAATTGATTGATTGATTTTCGTAACGGGGGGGTTTTTAGCATGCAAGGAAAGATTAATAAAATGCTAACGGAAGAAAGAATAACAAGTAGAAAACGCGTGCACGGTTTGGGAGTTTCGGGATTAATTGCTAGACAATTCCGGTTCATCATTTAATGCTAAATTCATGGTATTCAGTTTATTGTACACACGGACGACTACCCGAGAAGCCCCAAGGTAGCCGACTCCATAGATTTTAATCAGACCACACAGTTCCAATGATACGTTATCCAAAATTGCATCAAGGTGATCAACCCTAAGTTAATTTTGGACAGTCACTAGCTAACCGCGACGAACATTCAAGCGTGAATTCTAATTGCTAGTCGATTGCCCGCAAACGCTGTATGCAATCAACAACTATCCTACACGACTCGATACTCCGATTTAGTTTTATCTACCTGTGTTACTTAGTCGAGCAGTGAGAGGCACGGCATCGCTACTCTTTAACATACACAACATGCAAGATGACTCGAGTGTCAATCGTCGAAATCTAACATGCGCGTTGGATTAAGCAAGGTAGATAAATGCAAATAAACAGAACCAATATGCATAATCAAAGCGTAAATTATCAGAACCAAAATATCTAACAAAATCTCCCTAAACTATTCTCAAACCGTTCACCCTTACCTTAGCCGCTCATGGCGCGGTTTGTCAAATCCGCTCCAACGACGGCCATGTAAGGTGTCATCAACGTGTTACAAAGAGAGGGGAGCTCACTAACATGCCAACAATGGCGGAGCTTGAAGAGAACTACAGAAAAATAGAAGAAGAAGAAGATGAAGAACACAAAAAATGGTGAAGAAGATGTCCAAAAATGTGCAGAAAAATCGTCATTTAACTTCTGCCATCGTCGTAGCGTCGAGACGCTAGGCCAGCGTCTCGACGCTGGGCCCTAAGTAATCCGCGCGCGCCTTCGATGGCGTCGCGACGCTGGGTCAGCGTTGCGACGCTGCCCCGATAAATTTCCTACGCGCGCCTCCTCCGAAGCGTCTCGACGCCAAGCAGAGTCTCGACGCCAGGCAGCGTCGAGCTAGCGTCTTGACGCTATCACTCGACGCTAGCTCTCGGGTTTTTCCAGCGTCGAGCCAGCATCTCGACGCTATAGCTCGACGCTGGCTCTCGGGTTTGGGGGCTGGAACTTTGCCTCTCCTAGGCGGTTTTGGCCCGTTTCTTCACGGATCAACTTCCCCTTTCCCGACGCACTCCCGGGGCATTAAAACTCCACTTTAAGCACTCGAACGGGCCCAACGGACGCACGAGCTCTTTGCCGCATTTCTCCTACAAACGAGATATATTAACAAATTAAACGCGAACTTTAGCTATAATTAGGAAGTATTTAATAGCTCCAAAATGGAGTTATCAAACACCCCCAACTTAAACATTGCTAGTCCTCGAGCAAGCACTACAAAGATATTGACTCTAAGGACGCGCCTACATGCAACTAACTCAAACCTCCATGCATATTGAAAAATTAAACACAACATAACCATGGAAGCATTTTGTTCATGCATTTACTACGAACATATCAAAAATTAACTCTTGCCCCCTAACGTGTGTGTGTGCTAGCCAACCACTCCTAAACTCACGTAAACCCGGAAAACCCACATGCAACGCACATCCCGTTTTCCCCCTACTTCTAGCGTTTAAGAACAGTCTAAACTTGACTTACACGAGAGAGAGAGAAGCAAATTAAGAGACCTAATCATTTTTCTCATTCATTTTTTTCTTCAAAAGTACTTTGTACTCTTTCTTAAGGTTCTTTGAACCAACTTTTATTCACTTTTTTTTTTTTTTTTCTTTCCAACTCGAGCTGCCTAACACGTCAAACTTAGGCCTAAGCTTCACGTTTTTAAGGACTGACGCTCACTTCTTAAGCGCTAATAAGAAGGAGGAGCGCCTCGAGAGGAATTTTCTATCAAACATGCTTTTCTATTTTTTTTTATATTAGGCTAAGCACATGCTTTCTCAATTAACTAACCACTAACTCTCATGCAACAAGCTACCTATGGGTGCCTTTCGGGGTGACAACGAGAATTAGTGCTACATGCAATTTTCGAGCCTACGGAATCTAGGAAGGGGTTGCTAAGTGCTCGATAAGTGCAAGGGAGCAACAAAAAAAATTTAAAATTTTTTGACATGAACCTAATAAACACAAAACTCATGCAAAAAGTAGATTATGTACATGCTCAAATTTCCAGCATGCATTTCCTAGGCTATCATCGTCAGAAAACAGTAAACAGAGTCCCAAGCACTTCAATATCAATATAGCACTTCTCAACAAACTACACATGCATATCCATCAGACCATCTCCACCCCCAACTTCAAAATATGGCATTGTCCCCAATGCCATCACAGTCAGATAAAACAAAGTAAAAGGGAAGAAGAAGTACACTTCCCTGACTCTTTGTGAAGGTGGCGAGGGCGAGGAAGCGGCGCACAAAAGCATCGGAGCCCAAAATTGTCTTCTCTTCCTCGATTCCTAAAAAAAAACAGCAAACAAATTAAAACTAAGTTAATCTAAAAAGCAATAAAACAAAAAACAGCAACTAACTAAAACAGAAAAACAGTCCATCGCTCGGGTGCCTCCGAGAAGCGCAGAATTTTTAAAGTCGTTTGCTCGACTGTATTCTCTCCACAGACTCATCCATAATCAGAAAGTGCGGGGGACAATCCAGTCTTGTCCTCCTCCACACTGCACCTGCGATCACAAATTGAAACTTTTTGCACTCTTCGTGCCTCAAGCACGTGAATATCAGAGTTATTAGTGCAAAAAACAGCAGCGTTATCACTCAAATTTAAATCAGATTTTTTCACCGAGACATGGGAACCATCCCTCAAGCGCGAGGGTAGACTCCCATTCTCGTCATGCTCAATCACAACAGAAATATTCTCAGCAGATTTCCTATCAAATAATGAGAACTCATGCAAAATATCATCAAACTCTAACGAAACGACGCCCTTAAACACATCGATTTTGACCCTAGCGGTCTTAAGAAAAGGGCGCCCTAACAACATAGAGGACGAAGCATGCGATGACTTCTCATTCATATCTAAAACAAGGAAATCAGCGGGGAACATCATATCCCCAACTCTAAGCAGAACATCTTCTACTTTCCCTCTAGGACATATGCTTGACCCATTAGCTAACTGGACAGACACGTTACACTCATGCAATTCATTTAAATTCAAATCAAGAAACAGTGCATAAGACATAACATTCACAGAAGCTCCTAAGTCTAACATGGCATTATGAACTACCTTACTACCTATCATACAAGGGATAGTAAAGGTACCTGGATCGTTGCACTTTGCAGGCAACGTACCTGGGAGGATAGCAGAAACGTTCTCTTTTCTCATCTCAGTCCCTCTGGACTTCCTTTTCTTCGTGCACCAGCTCCTTAGAAATTTCGCATACTTGGGCACTTGACTGACTGCCTCTAGGAGCGGGATATTTACCATCACCTTCTGGAAGGTACGAAGGACCTCCTCGTCATCGGATTCCAAAGTAGGCTTCGCAAGCCTACTCGGGAATGGTGCTCTGGCAACATCCTCAGGTACACTGACCTTCTCATCTTTTTTCTCATTCTCAATCTCGGGAGCAGGCGGGGCGGACACGTTCAGGCTGTCCTTAGCTTCCTTCACGGCTCTGGTGGGAAGTGACTTCCCACTCCTAAGCTGAATAGCACTTACGTTTTCACATGAGTTGACCGTGGTTTGGGAAGGAAGCTTCCCTGAGCTCTTGCTCTCAATCTTACTGATAGACACCGCCATTTCAGTCAGCTGCTTGTTCAGATTCTGCAGCTCGACCTTGTGAGAATTAAGCTCTTCTCGAGCTTCCTTTTGGAACTGGCTGGTGCTCGTCACAATGGTCCTTACCATTTCTTCTAGTGAGCTGGAGGAGCTCGAGGCTTGAGCCTGGGTGGAAGAATTAGGCCTATCCTGAGACTGGCCTTGGAAGCGAGATTGTCCTTCCCTATTCCCATAGCTAAAGTTGGGGTGGTCGCTGGTGGGCGGATTTTTGAATGTCCGCTTAATCTCAAGCTGTCGAAGCTTGCCAAAATACGATTCATAAAGCCTATGACCAAGGCTTTGCAGCCAGTGGTAACAGGGTCGATCCAAGGAATAGGAAGATTGAAAGCACAATTAAAATTGGGATTTAATTAATTGATAGATTTTGGGTAACGGGGGGTTTTATCATGCAAAGGGGAAATAATGAGAAAGCTACGAAGAAAGAATAATAAGAAGAGAACGTGTGCACGGTTTGGGAGTCTCGGGATCAATTGTTAAACAAATTCAATTTATCATTTAATGCTAATAACATGGAATTCAGTTTACTGAGCACGCGGACGACTACCAGAGAAGCCCCAAAGTAGCCGACTCCATGGATTTTAATTAGACCACACAGTTCTAATTACACGTTATCTAATCCTACATCAAGGTGATCAGCCCCAAGGTAAATTTAGACAGTCACTAGCTAACCGCGACGAACATTCGAGCGTGAATTCTAATTGCTAGTACATTGCCCGCAAACGCCGTATGCAATCAACAATTATCCTACCCGACCCGATACTTCGATTTAGTTCTATCTACCTGTGTTACTTAGTCGAGCAGTGAGAGGCACGACATCGCTACTCTTTAACATACACAACATGCGAAACTACTCGAGTGTCAATCGTCGTATTTTAACATGCGCGTTGGATTAAGCAAGGTAGATAGATGCAAAGTAAACAGAACCAATATGCATATCAAAGCTCAGATTATCAAAACCAAATATGTTTAACAAAATCGCCCTAAACTAATCCCAAACCGTCACCCTTACCTTAGCCGCTCATGGCGCGGTTTGTCAATCCCGCTCCAAAGATGGCCATGGATGGATTCATCTACTTATTACAATGGAAATGGAGCTCACTAGCATGCCAACAATGGCGGAGCTCCACGGAAAATAGAGAGAAAACGGAGAAGAAGAAGACCAAAACGAGCAAAAATGGTGGAGAGATGAAGGAGAAGAAGATGTCTAAAAAGTGCAGAAAAATCGTCAATATAAGTTCTGCAATCGTCGTAGCGTCGAGACGCTAGGCCAGCGTCTCGACGCTATGCCCTAAGTTTTCCGCGCGCGCGCTCGCGATGGCGTCGCGACGCAAGGCCAGCGTCGCGACGCTGCCCCGATAAAATTCCTGCGCGCGCCTCCTCCGGAGCGTCTCGACGCCAAGCAGGGTCTCGACGCCAGGGCAGCGTCGAGCTAGCGTCTCGACGCTATCACTCGACGCTTGCTCTCGGGTTTTTCCAGCGTCGAGCCAGCGTCTCGACGCTATAGCTCGACGCTGGCTCTCGGGTTTGGGGCTGAAGCTTTGCCTCTCCAAGGCAGTTTTGGCCCGTTTCTTCCCGGATCAAGTTCCCCTCTTCCCGATGCATTCCCGGGGCGCTAAAACTCTACTTTAAGCACTCGAACAGGCCCAACGGACGCACGAGCTCTTTGCCGCTTTTCTCCTACAAAAGAGATATATTTAATCAATTGAAAACGGACTTTAGCTATAATTAGGAAGTATTTAATAGCTCCAAAATGGAGTTATCAAACACCCCCAACTTAAACATTGCTAGTCCTCGAGCAAGCACTACAAAGACATTGACTCTAAGGACGCGCTTACATGCATTCTAACTCAAACCTCCATGCATATTGAAATTTCAAACACGAGTATAATCATGGAAGCATTTTGTTCATGCATTAACTAGGACATATCAAAAATTAACTCTTGCCCCCTAACGTGTGTGTGTGCTAGTCAACGACTCCTAAACTCACGCAAACTCGGAAAACCTACATGCGACGCACATCCCGTTTTCCCCCTACTTCTAGCGTTTAAGAACAGTCTAAACTTGACTTACACGAGAGAAAGAAGCAAATTAAGAGACCTAATTATTTTCTCATTCTTTTTCTTTTCATAAGTACTTTGTACTCTTTTATTAAGGTTCTTTGAACCAACTTTTTATTTCTTTTTCTTTCCTACTCGAGCTGCCTAACACGTCAAACTTAGGCCAAAGCTTCACGTTTTTAAGGACTGACGCTCACTTCTTTTAAGCGCTACTAAGAAGGAGGAGCGCCTCGAGAGGAATTTTCTATCAAACAAGCTTTTCTATTTTTTTTTACATTAGGCTAAGCACATGCTTTCTCAATTAACTTAACCACTAACTCTCATGCAACAAGCTACCTAAGGGTGCCTTTCGGGGTGACAACGAGAATTAGCGCTACAAGCAATTTTTCGAACCTACGGAATCTAGGAAGAAGTTGCTAAGTGCGCGACAAGTGCAAGGGAGCAACAAAAAAAAATTTAAATTTTTTGACATGAACCTAATAAACACAAAACTCATGCAAAACCTCGATTATGAACATGCTCAAATTTCCAACATGCATTTCCTAGGCTATCATAGTCAGAAAACAGTAAACAGAGTCCCAAACACTTCAATATCATTATAGCACTTCTCAACGAACTACACATGCACATCCATCGGACTAACTCCACCCCCAACATCAAAATTTGACATTGTCCTAAATGCCAACCAGTCAGATACAATAAAGTAAAAGGGAAGAAGAAATACACTTCCCTGACTCTTTGTGAAGCTGGCGAGAGCGAGGAAGCGGCGCACAAACGCATCAGAGCCCAAATTGTCTTCTCTTCCTCGATTCCTATAAAAAAAACAGCAAGCTAATTAAAACTAAGTTAATCTAGAAAGCAATAAAAACTAAACTAAAGCATAAAAAACAGTCCATCGCTCGGGTGCCTCCGAGAAGCGCAGAATTTTTAAAGTCGGTTGCTCGACTGTATTCTCTCAACAGAGTCATCCATAGTCTGTAGGTGCGGGGGACGATCCAGACTTGTCCTTGTCCACACCTTTCCTGCCATCAACCTGAAAAATATTTTGCACTCTTCGTGCCTCGGGCACGTGAATATCAGCATTGTTAGTGCAAAAACCAGCATTGTTATCACTCAAATTTAAATCAGATATTTTCACCGAGACATGGGAACCATCCCTCAAGCGCGAGGGTAGACTCCCATTCTCATCATGCTCAACAACAGACACATTCCCAACAGTCACAGACGACTTTTATGCATTTATAATAAATTCATTCACCATTCCATCAAATTCTACAGATAAGGCACCCCTATCAACATCTATATTGACCTTAGCGGTCTTCATAAATGGGCGGCCTAACAAAATAGAAGAGGAAACATGCGAAGAATTCTCATTCATGTTCAGCACATAAAAATCGCATGGAAACAGTAAGTCCTTAACTTTGACTAAAATATCCTCAACCTTCCCTAAAGGATGCACATAAGATCGATCGGCTAGCTGGACAACTATATTGGACTCGATTAAAGTACACAATTCAAGTTCTTTAAAAACATTATAAGACATGACATTAATCGAGGCACCGAGATCTAACATGGCATTTTCAATGAATTTAGTACCGATGGTGCATGGGATAGAAAACATACCAGGATCGATGCACTTCGGTGGAAGATTACCTTGGAAGATTGCGGAGACGGTTTCTTTCTTCGTCTCGTCACTTTTTCTCGACATTCTCTTACTCGTACACCACTTCTTGAGAAACTTGGCGTATTTTGGCACTTGGCTTACGACCTCAAGAAGTGGGATGTTGACCACCACCTTTTGGAAGGTTCGAAGGACCTCCGCATCCTCGGTCTCCAAAGTAGGTTTCACAAGCCGACTCGGGAATGGTGCTCTAGCAACATCCTCAGGTACACTGACCTTCTTATCTTTTCTCACATTCTAAATCTCAGGAGCAGTCGGGGCGGACTTGTTCAGGCTGTCCATGGCTTCCTTCACAGCTCTAGTGGAAAGTGACTTCCCACTGCGCAGCTGAATGGCACTCACGTTTTCACATGAGTTTACTGTAGTTTGGGAAGGAAGCTTCCCCGAGATCTTGCTCTCGAGCTTACTGATAGACACCGCCATCTGTGTCAGCTGCTTGTTCAAATTCTGCAGCTCTGCCTTATGAGAATTAAGCTCCTCTCGAGCTTCTTTCTGAAACTGGCTGGTGCTTGTCACGATGGTCCTTACCATCTCTTCAAGTGAGCTGGAGGAGCTCGAGGCTTGAGCCTGGGTGGAAGAATTAGGCCTATCCTGGGACTGGCCTTGGAAGCGAGATTGTCCTTCCCTATTCCCATAGCTAAAATTAGGATGGTCGCGCCAACCGGGGTTGTAAGTGTTTGCATATGGGTCGTACTTCCTTGGGTTGGAAGCATACCCCCCGATCGCGTTGACCTCCTCCGCCTCGCGGTGTCCTCCAACGATTTTCTTCAACATACTGCCTATCTCGGCCACCTGGGCCCTCATCTCAGTCATCTCGTGGCTCTGAGCAACGCTGTGCACTTGTCCTTGCCCCCGAATACCGAATTGTTGCGAGTTGGTGGCCATGTTTGCTATCAACTGTTTGGCCTCAACTGGGGTCTTGTCAATCTGTGCCCCGCCACTCGCTGCATCTATCATCTGCCGGTCATGGGGCGTCATCCCCTCATAAAAATACTGTATGAGCAGCTGATCGGCAATCTGATGGTGTGGGAAGCTGGCGCACAAGCGCCCAAATCGCTCCCAGTACTCGTGCAGGGACTCACCTACATCCTGGGTGATCCCATAAATCCTCTTCCGCAGAGTGGTGGCCAAGGATGCGGGAAAGTATTTCTCCAAGAATACCCGCTTCATATCCTGCCACGTGTTGATCGATCCGGAGGGCAGGTAATACAGCCAATCCCTGGCTTTGTCCTTGAGCGTAAAGGGGAATGCCCTCATATTCAATTGCTCCTCCGTGACTCCCGCGGGCTTTATCCCCGCGCAGACGCAATGGAATTCCATCAGGTGTTTGTTCGCGTCCTCACATGCATTGCCATGGAAAGAAGGTAACTGGTGAATTAAACCAGATTTTAACTCGAAGTTACCTGCTACCACGGGGTAGTTTATGCACAAAGGCTGCAGGTTCAGGTCTGGCGCTGCCAGTTGCTTAAGCGTCCGTGGCGCATCGCCTTGCGCCATCTCGTCAACCAAGAAGGGATTGCCTTCTTCTTCTTCAATTGGTCTTTGCCCCTCACGGGCCTCTCTTCGTAACCGCCGCTCCTCTTTGTCAATCTCAGGGATAAACTGCAATCTACCCTCAGAGGAACAGGTCATACACAAACAAAAATCTAAACATACAAATTACAAACAAGAAAATTTTTCAGCAAACCATCAACAAATCAAATTCAAACTTCAATCATAAATTCAATCAATTGCCTATTCCCCGGCAACGGCGCCAATTTTGGTGGGCGGCTTTTTGAATGTCCGCTTAATCTCAAGCTGTCGAGGCTTGCCAAAATACGATTCATAAAGCCTATGACCAAGGCTTTGCAGCCAGTGGTAACAGGGTCGATCCAAGGAATAGGAAGATTGAAAGCACAATTAAAATTGGGATTTAATTAATTGATAGATTTTTGGTAACGGGGGGTTTTATCATGCAAAGGGGAAATAATGAGAAAGCTACGAAGAAAGAATAATAAGAAGAGAACGTGTGCACGGTTTGGGAGTCTCGGGATCAATTGTTAAACAAATTCAATTTATCATTTAATGCTAATAACATGAAATTCAGTTTACTGAGCACGCGGACGACTACCAGAAAAGCCCCAAAGTAGCCGACTCCATGGATTTTAATTAGACCACACAGTTCTAATTACACGTTATCTAATCCTACATCAAGGTGATCAGCCCCAAGGTAAATTTAGACAGTCACTAGCTAACCGCGACGAACATTCGAGCGTGAATTCTAATTGCTAGTAGATTTCCCGCAAACGCCGTATGCAATCAACAATTATCCTACCCGACCCGATACTTCGATTTAGTTCTATCTACCTGTGTTACTTAGTCGAGCAGTGAGAGGCACGGCATCGCTACTCTTTAACATACACAACATGCGAAACTACTCGAGTGTCAATCGTCGTATTTTAACATGCGCGTTGGATTAAGCAAGGTAGATAGATGCAAAGTAAACATAACCAATATGCATATCAAAGCTCAGATTATCAAAACCAAATATGTTTAACAAAATCGCCCTAAACTAATCCCAAACCGTCACCCTTACCTTAGCCGCTCATGGCGCGGTTTGTCAATCCCGCTCCAAAGATGGCCATGGATGGATTCATCTACTTATTACAATGGAAATGGAGCTCACTAGCATGCCAACAATGGCGGAGCTCCACGGAAAATAGAGAGAAAACGGAGAAGAAGAAGACCAAAACGAGCAAAAATGGTGGAGAGATGAAGGAGAAGAAGATGTCTAAAAAGTGCAGAAAAATCGTCAATATAAGTTCTGCAATCGTCGTAGCGTCGAGACGCTAGGCCAGCGTCTCGACGCTGTGCCCTAAGTTTTCCGCGCGCGCGCTCGCGATGGCGTCGCGACGCAAGGCCAGCGTCGCGACGCTGCCCCGATAAAATTCCTGCGCGCGCCTCCTCCGGAGCGTCTCGACGCCAAGCAGGGTCTCGACGCTATCACTCAACGCTTGCTCTCGGGTTTTTCCAGCGTCGAGCCAGCGTCTCGACGCTATAGCTCGACGCTGGCTCTCGGGTTTGGGGCTGAAGCTTTGCCTCTCCAAGGCAGTTTTGGCCCATTTCTTCCCAGATCAAGTTCCCCTCTTCCCGATGCATTCCCGGGGCGCTAAAACTCTAGTTTAAGCACTCGAACAGGCCTAACGGACGCACGAGCTCTTTGCCGCTTTTCTCCTACAAAAGAGATATATTTAATCAATTGAAAACAAACTTTAGCTATAATTAGGAAGTATTTAATAGCTCCAAAATGGAGTTATCAGTCGCGTCAACCGGGGTTATACGTGTTTGAATATGGGTCGTACTTCCTTGGGTTGGAAGCGTAGCCCCCGATTGCATTGACCTCCTCCGCCTCGCGGGTTCCTCCAACGATCTTTTTCAGCATATTTCCTATATCGGCCACCTGGGCCCTCATTTCAGTCATCTCGTGGCTCTGAGCCACGCTGTGGACTTGTCCTTGCCCCCGAATACCAAACTGCTGCGAGTTGGTTGCCATGTTCGCTATCAACTGCTTGGCCTCAACCGGGGTCTTGTCGATCAAGGCCCCGCCACTCGCTGCATCAATCATTTGCCGGTCGTGGGGAGTCATCCCCTCATAAAAGTACTGTATCAATAACTGATCGGCAATCTGATGGTGTGGGAAGCTGGCGCACAGGCGCCCGAATCGCTCCCAGTATTCGTGCAGGGACTCACCGACATCCTGGGTGATCCCATAAATCCTCTTCCGCAGTGTCGTGGCCAAGGATGCGAGAAAATATTTTTCCAAGAATACCCGCTTCATGTCCTGCCACGTGGTGATCGATCCGGAGGGCAGATAATATAGTCAATCCTTGGCCTTGTCCTTGAGCGTGAAGGGGAATGCCCTCATGTTTAACTGCTCCTCCGTGACTCCAGCGGGCTTCATCCCCGCGCAGACGCAATGGAATTCCATCAGGTGTTTGTTCGCGTCCTCACCTGCATTGCCATGAAAAGAAGGTAACTGATGAACTAAACCTGACTTTAATTCGAAGTTACCTGCTACCACGGGGTAGTTTATGCACAAAGGCTGCAGGTTCAGGTCTGGCGCTGCCAGTTGCTTTAGCGTCCGTGGTGCATCACCTTGCGCCATCTCCTCAAACAAGAATGGGTTGCCTTCTTCTCCTTCAAACGGTCTCTACCCCTCACGGGCTTCTCTCCTTAACCGCCGCTCCTCTCTATCGATTTCTGGGATAAACTGCAATCCACTAACCTCAAAGGAACGGGTCATACACAAACAAAAACTCAAACATACAAGATACAAACAGAAATTTTTTTCAGCCAACCATCAATCAATTAAACTCAAACTTCAATCATAATTATAATCAAATTGCCTACTCCCCGGCAACGGCGCCAATTTTGGTGAGCGGATTTTTGAATATTCACTTAATCTCAAGCTGTCGAGGCTTGCCAAAATACGATTTATAAAGCCTATAACCAAGGCTTTGCAGCCAGTGGTATCAGGGTCGATCCAAGGAGTAGGTAGATTGAAATTACTAATGAAATTGGAATTGATTGATTGATTTTCGTAACCGGGGGGTTTTTAGCATGCAAGGAAAGATTAATAAAATGCTAACGGAAGAAAGAATAACAAGTAGAAAATGCGTGCACGGTTTAGGAGTTTCGGGATTAATTGCTAGACAATTCCGGTTCATCATTTAATGCTAAATTCATGGTATTCAGTTTATTGTACACACGGACGACTACCCGAGAAGCCCCAAGGTAGCCGACTCCATAGATTTTAATCAGACCACACAGTTCCAATTATACGTTATCCAAAATTGCATCAAGGTGATCAGCCCTAAGTTAATTTTAGACAGTCACTAGCTAACCGCGACGAACATTCAAGCGTGAATTCTAATTGCTAGTAGATTGCCCGCAAACGCTGTATGCAATCAACAACTATCCTACACGACTCGATACTCCGATTTAGTTTTATCTACCTGTGTTACTTAGTCGAGTAGTGAGAGGCACGACATCGCTACTCTTTAACATACACAACATGCAAGATGACTCGAGTGTCAATCGTCGAAATCTAACATGCGCGTTGGATTAAGCAAGGTAGATAAATGCAAATAAACAGAACCAATATGCATAATCAAAGCGTAAATTATCAGAACCAAAATATCTAACAAAATCTCCCTAAACTATTCCCAAACCGTTCACCCTTACCTTAGCCGCTCATGGCGCGGTTTGTCAAATCCGCTCCAACGACGGCCATGGAAGGTGTAATCAATGTGTTACAAAGAGAGAGGAGCTCACTAACATGCCAACAATGGCGGAGCTTGAAGAGAAATACAGAAAAATAGAGGAAGAAGAAGATGAAGAACACAAAAAATGGTGAAGAAGATGTCCAAAAATGTGCAGAAAAATCGTCATTTAACTTCTGCCATCGTCGTAGCGTCGAGACGCTAGGCCAGCGTTTCGACGCTGTTCCCTAAGTAATCCGCGCGCGCCTTCGATGGCGTCGCGACGCTGCCCCGATAAATTTCCTGCGCGCGCCTCCTCCGAAGCGTCTCGACGCCAAGCAGAGTCTCGACGCGAGGCAGCGTCGAGCTAGCGTCTCGACGCTATCACTCGACGCTAGCTCTCGGGTTTTTCCAGCGTCGAGCCATGACGCTATAGCTCGACGCTGGCTCTCGGGTTTGGGGGCTGGAACTTTGCCTCTCCTAGGCGGTTTTGGCCCGTTTCTTCACGGATCAACTTCCCCTTTCCCGACGCACTCCCGGGGCATTAAAACTCCACTTTAAGCACTCGAACGGGCCCAACGGACGCACGAGCTCTTTGCCGCATTTCTCCTACAAACGAGATATATTAACAAATTAAACGCGGACTTTAGCTATAATTAGGAAGTATTTAATAGCTCCAAAATGGAGTTATCAATAAAACTAGGACAAACTATGTTGTTCATTCAATTTCATAATTAATATAACACTTATATCAATTATTCTATTGAACTAACAACAACTAATTCATGAATTAATATAACTTTTATATCAAAAATCATGAATTGCCAAATATGCATACGATATATTATAACACTTATAACATATTTTCAATGCATGAAGCATGCTTCCTACGGTGGGATTTTAAATCTATATGGCATACATTATGCACATACAAACATGGAATTTAATTAAAACATACATTCGCAATGCATAATTAATTAAACACACTAAAGTGGATCGATTTTGGCATTTAGCAAGCAATAACTAATTTATTACAAGCTTGATCAACAAGCTACGCCTTGAGCGGACTTCGAACTCTTCGCACCGCCTTTGACCAACTTGCTTCCTCCGAACGCTTCGGCCAAATTTTCTTCGAATTTCTCCTCGTATTGCCTAGAATGAGTTTGAACTTACACCGAACATTTCGGCGAGTTTCAAACTCAAACTTCTTTCACAAAGAAACCTATATGGACTCTAATGACTCTAAAATACAGACTCTTTAGCATGCATTAAAGCCCATACATTCTCGGGTAATTACAAATAATGAAATTCAAAAAGAAACTATGCCAAAATCGATATTCACTTTAGACATCCATTCAGAAACAATTTCTAAATAAAACCCACCATAACTTAAATTGATAGAAATTGAGTGGCCAAAAACGCTCTGATACCAATTGATGGAGCGTTGATGGAACGCAGCGGAAGCCATTTGGATCATAGACACTCTAATTTCATCAATTTAAACAAACGGAAACATGCAAAAGCAATGAAAAAGAGAAATTAGAACACATACCCTTGTCGTTCGAATTTCTTCAAATTTCACCGCCAGAAGCTCCTCACGAGCTGAACGAGCCTTCTCACGAAATCTTCGTGGACCACCCACGGTAATCCCGCTATCCTCGGGCCGAGAAACGGAGTGGTGGGACTTCTTTTACAAGAGAAAAGAAGGAAGAAGCTCACTGAAGAAAAACTATTTTTCTTTTTAAACAGAGAGCAGAGGAAGAAGACGGAGAAGAAGAAGAAGAAAACGAAATCAAATTTAATTTGAAAAAAGATGTACCCCAAAAGGCACTGACGGAATTTCTTTTTACTTTTTCTTCATTTTTTTTTTTTTTTTTTTTTTTAATTGATCTGATCTGATATATATATATACCCTGTATATAATCCTTACATGTGTCTTACATGCTTGCATGTAAGACACATGTATATATATATATATATATATATATATATATATATATATATATTTATATATTATTATTATTATTATTAAAAATAATAATTATTATTTTATTAATTAAACTTTTTAATTAATAAAAAATATATATATATTAATTAATATTATTTAATTCAATATCAAATATTAATTCAATAATATAATTAAACCCGGTTTTCCGAAAACCGACTTTTTGCACATGAATCCTATTCATGTTTTCAGACCAATCTCATATTTAAATCATATTTAAATATGTCTATCCTTCTTCCACAAACCCGAATTTGAACGATTCAAATTCTTTTCTTTTCTTTTATATTGTTTCACGGCTTTATCCGAGCTAGCCAGAAGAACCGTAAGGACCTACAGTTCATGAGCTCCAACGATACGAGATTATCCGGTCAAAACTCTTTCAACCGAACTAACCAACATTCGTTAACCCTCGGAGACTCCACTAAAGTCCAAGGGCTGCACTCTCCTCACTGTAGATATATTGTGTCCTCTTGATATAACTATCATCAGTAAGTCGATCATTCACAAGTTGTTCATAATCACAACGGGTCATTTAAACCGTTTAACCCTTGTATTATATCTTGTTCCTTAAGTACCACTGACACCTCTAATGAACAATTGATTTGTGGTACAACCATCAAATCAGATTCCTCCCTGATTAGGAGAAGATGGGCCCATTGTTCAAGACCTGGAGTCAGCACTTAAGGGAACAACCTCTCTACTAACCCTTAAAGCGGGTAGGAGTGAATTCCATCTCGCACAACTATGTCCCCAGCCACTTATTCGATCTTATCCCCAAGATGGTAGGCTTATTGAGTCGGCGATCAGGCCTCTCTCACCCGTACAATTCAAAGGATAAGGTCGAATAAACAGGAGTTCATAGTGAGCTCAGGATTGAGATCGAGTTACCTAAGTCATCAAATGAAATAAAAACGGTCTTTACAGTAAACGATGTTATAAAGAAAGAGCGACTTTATTTCTTGGTTCGGTCTTGTGCAAACTCATTGCACAGAACGCCCTCACTCACATGTCTCTACATGAAACGATTCGAATCACATCGTTTTGTACTATACAAAGTGAGTCGCGTCCAATAGTGTCCCCAGGATAAGGTACTCAGCCTTATCTCTATACTATAGACCATTTTGGCTGTCTACTTGAACTTGATCCACATTCATGTCACACATGAAGTTCAAGTACTCACACTATCGCCATGGGTGTTAGTTATTGGTATAGGTTAATACAAACACAATTAACTAAAATTCAATAACAACTTTATTGAAATAGAATATATACATTCAAACAGTTTACAAACTACGAGTTTTAGGACATAAAACCCAACAGTATGACTGATTAGGAGTGACGTCCGAGTCCTCACTCATGTTTTATCGTTAAAGGTTAGGACGTATAATTGCCTCAATCGCTAGGTAACAATGGTCTAAGCGTGACTAATTTATTCTAGCCTAAGTGACAGTAGGAGAATAGCATTAATTATCGTTTGCACGATAGACTTAGGGAAAGAATAGAAATCACGCCAATTGGTCGAGTTCTCGATCAATCGGTTCGTCCCGATATTACCCGTCACTGTTCTTTGATTGATTTAAGCGTAGCTAACATTTCGCGTGCATGAGATTAAATTACAAGCATGATTAGAATCCCTATGATCTAAGTGCATCAAGATAAATCCCGATCCCTCGAATTAGGAGCACGTGTTCCATTTATTTTTCCGCTCTTTACTTTCCGCCACTTATTTTTCCGTTAGCTTAATTTTACTTAGTTTAGTTTTAATTAACTCCCCCTTTTATTTTATTTTGAGTTTTAGTTTAAAAGACAAATAGAAATTAATTAGGAGAGATTGATTTAGGTTCCTTGTGGATCGACCCGTTACCACTAGCTGCAAAGCTTAGTAGTTTCGGTAATTATAAATTTTATTTTGGCAAGCCTCGACAGCTTGAAATTGGAGTACACTAAAAGTGCTATACCAAAATTGGTGCCGTTGCCGGGGAACCATTTAATTTCTCTTAGTTAAATTTTATTTGTTTGAAAATAAAAAAAAAAAAAAAAAAAAAAAAAAATGTATGGTTCCAAGGGATCTCTCTCTGATGAAGTCAGTGAACTGAAAGCTCAAATGTCTGATTTAGTTGCTTTACTTAAATCAACTGTTGAGGATTATCAGGCATACAACAAAGCTCAAGAGGAAAGTCAAGCTCGCTCAGGTTTGTTATTGGAACAAATGGTTGCGCGAATGGCCACTACTAACTTTGAATTGCAGAAGCCAGCAACCATATTCCATCAAGAACACGTTCAGCCTCAAGAAGAGCCCCGGGAAGACTCATGCCCCGAGTACTTTCCTTCGATGTCTGACGAACAAGGGGAGGCTGAGTTTAGTCCCGAGGAATATCCTGAGGAGACTGACGATGCGAATGAGCTAAGTGGAGCTGAGACTTCTCCAGGATTGAAATTCTGGGCAGAATTTCTCGCCTGTGATGAAGAAGATCTTAGAGTATTCTTAGAGGTAAGTATATCTCCACCGATTGATTTTGACTTAGAGCATGAATTTTGTATTGAAAATTTATTTGAGGATTCATGCAATGATGAGCTCGAGCATCTGTCTGTTAATGAGAATATTTTAGGAAATCTTTTCTTTGAGGATGTAGAACCAGCATGTTATGAAAATTTTGTTGTGATGGATGAGGAAGTGGCAATTGTGCCTTTAGATTATTTATCTCCTCTTGTTATGTCTTGTGATAATTCATGTATTTTAGGAGATTTATCTTGCATGCCCCCTTCCATCTGTGCTTCTGTTGATGTTGGTTGCCTTGGGAATTTTGATGTGATCCCTCCTTTGGTCGAGTCTTTATTTTCAGTTGAGTCTTTTATTTTTGTTGAGTCAGTTGAGTCTTCTTTTATTTTGTTTGAGTCTGTTGAGTCTTTATTTTTTCCATATATTGAAAATACCAAAAAGATAACAACTATGTCCGGCTGCCTCCAAAAGTCGAAGAGCTTGCTTCTCTTAGCAGGTTTTGTTGATTCAAGGAAGAAGGGGCCGAAGAAGTACGAGAATTTTTATGTACCCTGACAGAGTGGAGGACACGTCGAGCATAACGACGTTAAAAAATTGCGCTTCTTGGGAGGCAACCCATGTGTTTTTAAATTCTTGTCTTTACTTTCTGTTTTTATTTTTCCTAGCTTAGTTTCTTAGTTTTTCTTTTTGTAGGGGTTTGTGGCCTAAGGAACGAGATATTTGGGCAAGGACCGCGCTGCCTCAACCACCAACCTAACAAAATTCAGGGGAGGTTTTTTGTTCCCTTAAATTTTGTAATTTTAATCGCTTAGTCTGATGTGTGATACATAGAGGACTATGTATCATTTGAAGGTTGGGGGTGGAGAAGTTTGATGAATTTCTGAAGTTTTTGAGCTGTGGAAATTCTGAATTAGAAGTGCTTTGGTCTGTT
This sequence comes from Herpetospermum pedunculosum, assembly GCA_028017165.1. Lineage (NCBI taxonomy): Eukaryota > Viridiplantae > Streptophyta > Magnoliopsida > Cucurbitales > Cucurbitaceae > Herpetospermum > Herpetospermum pedunculosum. The sequence goes on from CM051522.1 coordinate 39,992,411, forward strand.
GTTGCATGTTGTTCGATGAGGACAATCTATGAAATGCTTTTAAATTCTTCGTATTTACATATCTAGAAAAGCATGAGATTGTATGTGCATGTTGAGCATTTTTCAAAAAAATTTAAAAATTTTCTGTTTCTCCCTTGCATCTATCGAGCATGTAGCATCCTATTATTGGTTCTGTAGGCTTAGAATTGTCTTATGTTGCATGAAATCTTGTTGTCACCCCGAAAGGCACCCCTAGGGAAGGCTTGATGCATGATAGGTTGTATTAAATTAATCGTGTTATAGCAAAGCTATTGCCTAAAAAAAAAAAAGTAAGTAAGTAAGCATGAAAATAAAAACTCTAGAGATGCTCCTCCTTCTTAAAGTGCACATTAAGAAGTGAGCATTAGTCCTTAAAAACGTGAAGCGAAATGAAGCTTGACGTGTTAGGCTCTCTTGGAGAAACAAAAGAAAAGTAAAACAAAAAAAAGTGGATCAAAAGAAATAAAGAGTACAAAGTACTCAAGAAAAAGAAAATGTTTAGGCCGTTTGATTTGTTACTCTCTTGATTGTTGAAAAGCCATTAGACTGTTCTTTATTGCTAGAAGTAGGGGAAAAACGAGATGTAGAGTTGCATATGGTTTTTCCGAGTCTATAAGAGCTAGAATAGGTTGGTTAATCACACACGCACGTAGGGGAGTAGCAGTTTAATTTTTGAAATGTTCTCAGCTTATGCATGCAATTGATTGTTTTCTTTTGTTGTAAGTGCCTTGTTTTTTTAAAAGCATTGAGGTTAGAGTCGTTGCATGCAATTTCATTCTTAGGAGCTAGTTTAGAGTTTTCCTTGCTCGAGGACTAGCAAGATTTAGGTTGGGGGTTTTGATAGCACTCCAAAAGTGCTAATATTTAGCTCCTAAGTCTTGTAAATTAGAGTAATTATTTGCGCTTAATTGATTTATTTGCTATAATTTAATTGCTAAGGGGTAAATCGGGCATTTGCGATAATTAAGAGCTTAAATGAATATTTTATAATATTTTATTAGTTAGTCGTTTTGAGTGATTAAGCTACATTAATTAAATAATCTAATTTTAACTCAAAATTGATTAGTGGCTTGATGGTGCAGGGCTTGTTAAGAAAATGGGGGTGCCAAGGCTCAAATCTTGATTGTTGTAGGATTTTCCCTCATTTTTATAAAAGTCAACAGTCAACGGTCAATGGTCAACAGCCCACACGCCCACGGCCCAGACCCGCGTCCATCCGCCCGCCTCAGCACGCTCGCGCGCGCGCGGCCCATCCGCCCGCGCCCGTTGTGCAGCCCATGCGCGGCCCAGCACGCCTTCAGCCCACCCGCGACCCGTCCGCGCGGCCCAATTGGCCAATTTCGGCCCAAAACTCATTTTTTAGCTTTTTAAGCACTTTTGACCTAGTTTTTCAGTCACCATTCACTTAGGAGAGTGAAATTTCGATTTGTTAAGTTTTAGCCTCGGGTTTGGTGAGTTTTTCACTAATTTCCACAATTTTTGGGCAACTTTGGATCAATTTTCATCACGTTTAACTAAGGTAAGTGCTCTAATTCGAGTTTAGGGGTTGTCTTGATGCATTAGGGAGGGTTTAGCTTTAAATTTTCAGCTTGTATTTGATAGTTTCTTGCATGTTCTTCCTTTGTTTGAATCCCATGAGCATGTATGACTGATTAGGAGTGACGTCCGAGTCCTCACGCATGTTTTATCGTTAAAGGTTAGGACGTATAATTGCCTCAATTTCTAGGTAACAAAGGTCTAAGCGTGACTAATTAATTCTAGCCTAAGTGACAGTAGGAGAATAGCATTAATTATCGTTTGCACGATAGACTTAGGGAAAGAATAGAAATCGCGCCAATTGGTCGAGTTCTCGATCAATCGGTTCGTCGCGATATTACCCGTCACTGTTCTTTGATTGATTTAAGCGTAGCTAACTTAGATTAATTAGCGAGCATGTTTAATTGGAATTGCACTTTTCTAATTAATTCTTTGGGATGTTTGCTACGGAAACGAGCAAACATTTCGCGTGCATGAGATTAAATTACAAGCATGATTAGAATCCCTATGATCTAAGTGCATCAAGATAAATCCCGATCCCTCGAATTAGGAGCACGTGTTCCATTTATTTTTCCGCTCTTTACTTTCCGCCATTTATTTTTCCGTTAGCTTAATTTTACTTAGTTTAGTTTTAATTAACTCCCCCTTTTATTTTATTTTGAGTTTTAGTTTAAAAGACAAATAGAAATTAATTAGGAGAGATTGATTTAGGTTCCCTGCGGATCGACCCGTTACCACTAGCTGCAAAGCTTAGTAGTTTCGGTAATTATAAATTTTATTTTGGCAAGCCTCGACAGCTTGAAGTTGGAGTACACTAAAAGTGCTCTACCAGCGATCCTCCCAGGTACGTTGCCCGCCAAGTGCAACGACCCAGGTACGTTTACTATCTCATGCATGATAGGTAGTAAATTTGTTAAAAATGTCATGCTTGACCTTGGAGCATCTGTTAATGTCATGTCACATGCTTTATTTCTAGATTTGAATCTTAATGAGTTGCATGAGACTGATGTGGTGATTCAGCTTGCTAATGGGTCTTGTATACGTCCTAGAGGGAAGGTCGAGGATGTTCTGATTAGAGTAGGAGATATGATGTTTCCTGCAGATTTTCTTGTGCTTGACATGAATAGGAATTCTTTACATGCTTCGTCCTCTATGTTGTTAGGGCGCCATTTTCTTAAGACCGCGAGGGTCAAAATAGATGTGTTTAGGGGCGTTATTTCATTAGAGTTTGATGAAGCTGTGCGTGAGTTTTCTTTATTTGATAAGAAATCTGTGGAGAACGTTGCTTGTGTGGAGTCTGTCGAGACTGGGAGTTTGACCTCGTGCTTGAGGGATAACTCTCATGTCTCTGTTAAAAAATCTGACTTAGAATTGATTGAAATTGATGCTGTTTTTTACACTAACCACGATGATAATCACGTGCTTGAGGCACGAAGAGAAAAGAAATTTGTTGATGTGATTTGCAGGACAAGTGTGGACGAGGACATGTCTGGAACGTCCCCCGCACTGTCAGAATATGGATGAGTTTTTAGGGAGAATTCAGTCGAGCAAACGACTTTAAAAATTCAGCGCTTCTCGGAGGCACCCGAGCGTTGAACTGTCTTTTCTGTTTTCAATTTCATTGCTGTTTTTTGTTCTTAGTTTAGTTTAATTTAGCTAATGTAGCTTGCTGTTTTTTTTTAGGAATTGAGGTGAAGTGAGGAAATTTTGGGCTCCAATGTGGAATGCGTCGCGTCCCTTCCTTCGCCGACTTCGCAAAGAATCAGGGGAGTATTGTTTTTCATCCCCTTTATCTTCTGTTGTGTATCTGATTAAGTAGCATTGATGATAATGCTAACTTTAGAAGTTGGGGGTGGATGTTATGGACGAGCATGTGTAGTTTGTTGAGCAGTGCTAGTTTTGAAATTGAAGTGTTTGAGACTCTGTTTACTGCTTTCTAATTATGATAATCTAGGAAGTGCATTTTGAAAATCTGAGCATTTGCATAGTCTAGTTTTTGCATGAAGTCGTTTTGCATTTATTTGATTCATGTCGAAAATTTTAAAAAAAATTTTGTTGCTCCCTTGCATCTATCGAGCACTTAGCAACCTCGCTCTAACCTCCGTAGGCTTAGTTGATCGCATGTAGCATAAATTCTTGTTGTCACCCCGAAAGGCACCCATAGGTAGCTTGTTGCATGAGAGTTAAGTGGTCAAATTAATCGAGTTAGCTTACGCTAAGCCTAAAATAAAATAAAAAATAGAAAAACATGTTAGCTAGTGGTAACGATATTATTGAACTATCGCCAATCATCGGGTTGTCGAGACCCGCCAAAATGAATTTATAAGTGCCCGAATTCACTAAACTATTTGTAGAGTAGCGGCAACGGGGTCGATCCACAGGGAATTAAGGTAGCTTGACTTAATCTTAATTAAATTTGCAAACTAATAAAACCAATGAAAAATGGGGGATTTGTTGATTTTTAAGTAACTAAGGAGGAACAATGCAAAGGGTAAGAATTTAACTAACGGAGTTTCCGACTCGGGACGATCGAGGATAAATTTAGCGTGCCTCTTGGATCATAGGTTGACGAGTATTATGGTTAAATAATTTAACGAATGCACAGCTCGTCTAAAATTAATAAATAACCCAGACATGCTCCATGGATTTAATTAGACATAAATAATCATGTTAATCAAGCATACCGTTCGGACATTGGCGGCCAACGCTCTCCCAAGACCGAACGGTAGCAACAAGCTAACTGTGACAACTATCTAATTGGGACGCGAAATTAGTATGTCGATTTGGAATTCTAATTCGGGAAGAACGAACACCTTAGAGCGCAAGGACGCCAATACGCTCAAGGTGTCATAATTCCTTGTTACTCGGCGGAAACGAGAGGCACGACATCAAATCCTTTAACAAATGAACATGCTCAAAATCAAGGGTGCCTAGTCCTAAATCATTCAACCATGCTCATAGATTAAGCTAAGAAGTAGAACTCAATTCAATAAAATATCCAACCAATTCAGAATTTCAATCCTACAACCTCACCAAGAGTTCAAACTACATTTATCCTTACAATCCCGAGCCAAAAACGGTAAATCTACTCACTCATGACTTGTGTGGTGTGGGATGGCTTCAAACCGAGCTTCCTAGCCCCTCCCATGGTGGAAAACAGCTGCTGGACGTCAAATCAGGCGCGGAGCTCGAGGTAGAAGATGATAATGGCGGCTAAAATCGGACAAAAACATTAAGTAGTCCGTCGTAGCGTCGAGACGCTTCGGCAGCGTCTCGACGCTGCGCCCTAAATAATCCGCGCGCGCGCAGTCGGGGTGGCGTCGAGACGCTCGCACAGCGTCGAGACGCTGTCACTCGACGCTTGCTCTCGGGTTTTTCTTCAAATCAACGCTTCAGACTTCGGGGCGTCGAGACGCTCTGGCAGCGTCTCGACGCTGGGCAGCGTCGAGCTAGCGTCGCGACGCTGTCGCTCGACGCTAGCTCTCGGGTTGATACATGGATTTTTGCCTTCAATTTCTCCAAAGTGCTCAACCTTCATGCCTTTGCATGGATCTTCCCCGGAAGCGTCCTTAGGTCTTTAAAATGCGATATTAAGCTCTGAAAAGCGCCGAAATGCTCTTGAGAGCGAATCACCGAGAACACCTGCAATAATCACATAAAAGCAAGATTAAGCCAATAATAAACGTGAATTAGGGACATAATTATAGCTCCAAAATGGACCTATCAAACACCCCCAACTTAATTCTTGCTAGTCCTCGAGCAAGGCGGAATTCTGATTAATCAAATAAAACGAGAATACATGCTAGGGACTCGATTCTCAGTACTGGAAAAGACAGGGCATTTGTGTTTGAAAGAAATAGCTGCATGCATACATGAGTTAAGAACAATTCGAAAAATTTAAAGATGCTTCCCTAATTAAGCTTCGGTCTTAGCTCTTCGATCTCAGATTTCAACAGGCTTAGAACAGCTCTATCTATCCTAAAACTTCGCCTTCCCCCTACTTATGGCTAAACAGAACAGTCTAAGGGCAATTCTGAAAGAATTTCGGCATGCATAGCGGAAGCATCGTTGGATCTAAGTACTGTTATTTTGTTAATTTAAAAAGAAAAAGCATGTAATTTGAAAATCAAAGACAATAATTTAGAAGTTACCTTTGAAGTTCAAATTCTTCTTGATTCCAAACTCGATCTTCGAACGTAACAATCACGAACCACCACGAGAGTCTTTCCGACTATTCTCCGGCCTTAGAACGGGATTGTGGGATCCTTTGAGTGACTAATTTAAAAGAGAATTGAAGATGGAATTGGAGAGAATGGTAGAGAAATTGTCTTTACAATTTCTCAAAGTTCATCAAAATTCCAAGAAGAAGTCAATCTCATGCAAAAACATGCAAAATTGAGTTAACAATAGGATGCCATGTAGAATCCACTCAATTTAGTGGGATTAGTGGCTTGATGTGGGATGAACACTTAGCAAAAAAGTTTGACTCATAAAACCACCAACAAATGGTTTTTCCCACTAACTCAAGAATTGGATTTTTCCACTAACTTAGGAATTGGATTTTTCCACTCACTTTAGTCATCAAAATGACTCTTGACTTTCAAGGTTTAGTGGAGTCAACATTTGACTTTTGACTTTCAAAGTTGTAGTCAATTGTCTTAAATTTGACTTTTGACTAACTTTGATCAAATTAATTCAGTTTAAAAATTAATTCAAATAATTAATTTTAAATCAAATTAAATTAATATTAAATAATTAATTAAACAATTTAATTAATTCAAATTTAATATCCAATAAATCCAACACTAATCCCGATCATTCCCGATATACATGATTATGAATCCATATTCATATTTTCGATAATTAAATCTTATTTAAATATCACCATCTCTCTCTATTGTTCAATTCGCAATTGAACGTTATGTCGTTAAATATATCACATATATTTAACGTTAATTCCCTAATTCGAATTCGAACACTTCGAATTCACTCGTCACACTGTTCTAAGGTTTAGTCCGATATGAGCTAGCAGGGGGACCTCATGGACCTACAGATCATGAGCTCCAACGATCCGAGATTAACTGATTAAACTTTTTAACCTAGTTAATCAACATTCGTTAACTACTAGGACATTCCACTATAGCCTAGTAGTTGCATTCTCCTCACTGTAGATATATTTATGTCCACTCGATATAACCATGATTAGTAAGTTGACCCTTCACAGGTTGTTCGTAATTTACGGTCGGGTCAAATATCTGTTTTACCCCCGTAATTACATCTTGCTCCTTAAGTCCCACTGATCCTCTAATGAACAATTGGTTTGTGATCCAATCACTAAACCGATTGGTATGTGATCTAATCACTATACCGAGTCCCTCTCGGGCCAATGAGAAGGTGGGGCCCCTTGTTCAAGACCTGGAGTCAGCACTTAAGGGAACAACCTATCTACTATCCCTAGAGACGGGTAGGAGTGAATTCCATCTTGCACCCTATGTCCCCAGCTATCTATCCGGTCTTACCCCTGAAATGGGAGGCATATTGAGTCGGCGCTGTTGAGCCACTCTCACCCATGCAGATCTAAGGATAATCCCGAATAAACAGGAGTTCATAGTTAGCTCAGGATTAAGGTCAAGTTACCTAGGTCATCGTTTTGAAATAGTCAGTCTTTAAAACAGTAAACAGCGTTATAAAGTAAGAGTGACTTATTTCGCGGTCCGGTCTAATGCAAACTCTTTGCATAGGACGCCCCCATTCACATGTCTCCACATGAACGATTCAGGATCACATCGTTTGTACTAAATACAAAATGGGCCGCATCCAATAGTGTCCCCAAGATAAGGTATCCAGCCTTATCCGTATACTATAGACCGTTTTGGCTATTTACTCGAACTTGATCCACTTTTATGTCTCCACATAAAGTTCAAGTATTCATGTTATAGCCATGGATCTTAGTTTATTGGATTTAGGGTTTTCTAAAATGAAATAAGCAATTCACATATTCAATAATAACTTTATTGAATAAACCTCAATAACACTTTATTGGTAATCAAATATGTTTATCGTTTTACAAACCACGAGTTTTAGGACATAAAACCCAACAAACTCCCACTTGGACTAAAACTCCAGTGGTAATAAATATATATCCATATATATACATAATGTTGAGTTTTTCAAAATGAGAAATAAATACAATAAACTAGGGCATCACATACCCATAGTTTTCTCCCACTTGCCCTAGATTATACATCCTGTAGTCCTAGTCTCACTAGGTGACCCTCAAACACTTTAGCCGTGAGAGCCTTTGTAAATGGATCAGCAATGTTGTCCTCAGAGGCTATTTGTTTCACAATAACGTCTCCTCGTTGGACGATCTCTCGAATGAGATGATATTTTCGCTCAATATGTTTCCCGCGTTTATGGCTCCTTGGCTCTTTTGAATTTGCAACTGCTCCACTGTTATCACAAAAGAGAGTGATAGGCAGATGCATATTTGGAACAACTTCCAAATCGTTCAAAAACTTTCTAAGCCACACAGCTTCTTTTGCTGCTTCACAGGCAGCTACGTATTCTGCTTCCATAGTGGAGTCAGCAACACAACTTTGCTTGATACTCCGCCATACTACAGCTCCTCCATTCAGAGTGAACACTGATCCCGATGTTGATTTTCTCGAATCTTTATCCGACTGGAAATCAGAATCAGTGTATCCTGTAAGAATCAGATCCTTACCTTTATACACGAGCATGTAATCCCTCGTTCTCCTAAGATACTTGAGGATATTCTTAACGGTTGTCCAATGTATAAGTCCAGGATTGGACTGAAACCTGCTGACAACACCTACTGCATAGCATATGTCGGGTCGTGTACACAACATAGCATACATCAGACTTCCAAGTGCCGATGCATAGGGAATGCGTCTCATATCCTCAACTTCTTGAGGTGTCTTAGGACATTGTTCCTTCGACAAGTGAATTCCATGCCTGAAGGGTAGCAAACCCCTCTTGGAATTCTGCATTTTATATCTTGACAACATCTTGTCAATATAGGATGCTTGAGACATGGCTAATGTTCTATTCTTGCGGTTCCGAACTATTTGGATCCCAAGAATATATTGAGCTTCTCCCAAATCTTTCATTTGGAATTGAGTTGCTAGCCATTTCTTGACGTCAGTCAGGCATCTTACATCATTCCCAATGAGTAAGATATCATCGACATATAATACAAGGAATGCTACAGATGTTTTGACAATCTTCTTGTAAACACAAGGTTCGTCAATGTTTTGTTCAAAACCATAAGATTTGATCGCAGTATCAAACCTTATATTCCAGCATCTAGATGCTTGTTTCAACCCATAAATGGATCGTTTAAGCTTACAAACTTTTTGTTCTTGATGTTGTATTATAAACCCCTCTGGTTGAGACATATAGATACTCTCTTCAAGATTGCCATTCAGAAAGGCTGTCTTGACATCCATTTGCCAAATCTCATAGTCATAATATGTGGCAATGGACAAGAGTATTCTAATTGATTTTAACATGACAACAGGAGAGAAGGTTTCATCATAGTCTACCCCCTCTCTCTGGGTATAACCCTTTGTCACTAATCGAGCTTTAAAGGTCTGTACCTTACCAGCTTGGTCTCGTTTCCTTTTGTAGATCCATTTACAACCAATAGGTTTTACCCCATCTGGTTGATCTACAAGTTCCCAGACCGAATTGAAGTACATCGACTCCATTTCGAGGTCCATGGCTTTGATCCACTGATCTTTGTCAACATCATTCATTGCCTGTTTATAGGTCAATGGATCCTCTATTCCATCATCTGGTATGATGATTTGAGTTTCTACTAAACCCATGTAACGGTCAGGTTGTTGCACAACTCTTCCACTACGTCGAGGCATTCTCAACTCTTGAGATGGATGTGAGTAATCAGAAGTATTAGCTCCATCAACAACTCTTGTTGAGGGTCCAATCTCATCAACAACTCTTGTTGATCTATCTGTAGCTTCTTTAGAAATTTCACGCAATACTAGTTTACTGCGAGGTTGATGATCTCTCATGTGATCTTCTTCGAGAAAAGTAGCATTTGTCGATACAAATACTTTATTTTCTTCTGGATCAAAGAAGTATCCAGCTTTCGATTCTTTTGGGTAGCCTATGAATAAACATACTTTTGAACGACGTTCCAATTTCTTAGGGTTTTGCACCAACACATGTGTCGGGCATCCCCAGATCCTGAAGTGACGTAAACTAGTTTTACGCCCTCTCCATAACTCATAAGGTGTTCCAGTAACACTTTTAGAGGGAACATTGTTCAAAATGTAGGCAGCAGTCTCTACTGCATATCCCCAAAACGAATCAGGCAAATGAGCATAGCTCATCATCGATCGAACCATGTCTAACAAGGTTCTGTTTCTTCTCTCCGATACACCGTTTTGCTGTGGCGTACTAGGTGCAGAGAGTTGTGACTGGATTCCATGTTCTATCAAATAGTCCTGGAATCTTAGGTCCATGTACTCTCCACCTCGATCTGATCGAAGTGTCTTAATTGTTTTACCTAATAAGTTTTCAACTTCTGCCTTATACTCCTTGAACTTTTCAAGAGCTTCGGACTTATGATGTATTAGGTAAACATAACCGTACCTTGAATAGTCATCTATGAAACTGATGAAATATTCATATCCTCCTCGTGCTTTAACATTCATTGGTCCACAAAGGTCCGAATGCACGAGTTCTAAGGATTCTTTGGCTCTAAGACCTTTTCCAGTAAAAGATCTTTTCGTCATTTTCCCCTCAAGACAAGACTCACATGCTGGTAAAGAGTTGTCTTCTAACTGGCTTAGATGACCATTCTTAACCAATCTCTCAATCCTATTGAGATTAATGTGGCCAAGTCTTAAGTGCCAAAGATATGTACTTGAAGAAACTTTTTGCCTTTTGTTTCGCGTCTCAGCCGTTTTAAACATCTCGATATTTAAAATAGCTTTCGCTCTGGTCGGTTTTAACTTATATAAGTTGTTTTCTAGTTTTGCAGAACAAATAGGAATACCTCTTTTGGTAATGAACACTTCATTAATTTCAAAAGATACGTTATACAATTGTTCTAACAAACAAGAGATAGATACAAGATTCCTTTTCATTCCAGGAACAAGATACACATTATCTAATATAATGAATCTATCTCCAAAAAACAACTTTAAATCTCCCACTGATTTTGCTGAGACAACCTCTCCTGTTCCAACCCTGAGAGTTATCTCGCCTTCCGCAAGCGTTCTCCAGGAACTAGTTTCCTGAAAAGAAGAGCAAATATGATTAGTGGCCCCTGAATCCAGTATCCAGGAAGAGTCATCACTCTCCACTAAACATGTTTCAACAACTAGTAAATCATATTTACCTTGTTTTGCCTTTTCAGCTTTCTTCTCAGCAAGGTACTTTGGGCAGTTTCTTTTCCAATGCCCATTCTCGTTGCAGTGGAAACATTTTCCTTTATCTGCAACTTGAGCCTTGCTTTTGCGGTCATTAGGAGTTTTACTTTTCCCCTTCCCTTTCTTTTTCATCGAAATACTCTTATTTTTAGAAGAAGAAGGGCCAGACTTCGTTCCAGAGGACGATCCTCTATAGAACTTTTTAGTGGTAGCAACATTTGCCTCCACTTCATGTCCCTTAGTTTTCAAGAGGGACTGATAAGTATGAAGCTCATTCAGAAGAGTAGTCAAGTTATATTCAATTTTGTTCATCATCGCATTTGTGCGGAACTGTAGGAAGCTCTTCGGAAGAGACTCCAGAATAAAACTGACCTGACTCTTCTCATCTATGACAGCTCCATTTACTTCTGCCACATTGAAATGGACCATCATGTCCAGGACATGTTCTCTAACAGAGGTCCCTTCTCTCATGCGACAGTTATAAACGTACTTGATGGCATCATGCCTAAGGGAGAAGGACGGTTGTCCAAACATCCCCTTCAGAGATTCCATAATCTCTTTGGCAGCACCCATACCATCGTGTTTCTTAGCCAATACATCAGATATGCTGGCCAGAATGTAGACGCGGGCTTTATCATTTGCCCTTGTCCATCTGTCATATGCATCCCGAACATTTCGGTTTGCATTTGTGCCGGGGTTTTGAGGACACTCCTCAGTTAAAACGAACCTTAGATCATCAATTACCAGTATTGTGTTTAAATTTGATTTCCACGTTGCGTAATTATCCCCGTTAAGTTTCTCAGAAGCTAGTAACTGTACTATTGAGTTGGACATGCTGAAAAATATAAACATATCGTATTTAGTGAAATTGCTATTACCCTTTTATATTATCCAATCAAGTTTTAGCAAAAGTAATAATGTACCCATCATTTATTCTTTATTGCAACGATACTACAAAGGTTTAAAGCAACATCCACCTAGGGGCAGTCTATCACTCCTCCTTTGAATTGAGACAATCTCAGCTAATCACTATTACCAGAATAACTCATATTCCAATAGATCTTTTAGCTATCGTTTACTTTGGTCAAGAAGTTACTAACACTTAGTAATTCTTGTAAGTGTGACCCTCCATTTTCAGACCTCAGAGATCGGAATCAACAAGCTCCCGAAGTTGGAAAGACAATGCTGAAAACGGACCTATGAGACCCTATCAATTTCTGGAGTTCGCGGTGTTCCGAATCCCATGATACAGCCCTCCTAAGGGGTGGTCGCTCCCAGGGCAGACTCGCAGGCGCATCATGGGAATCTCACGGTGCAACCTAATGGAGGAGACCGTAGGATGTGTTGACACACAACCTTCGCCCACTTACTATGAACGACTTCCCCTATTCACCTTGTTATTGACTCATGCAAATACTTTCCTACTGGAGGTCGCTCCCAGGGCGACTCGAAGCCGAGCATGAATCTCACGGTGTGAACTCTTAGGGACGTAGGAGATGAAAACATTTTTCCTCCCACTGAAGTGTTCTAGACGGTTGGGTATGATTTTACTTAGGCATATATTTTGGCTAACTAAAACATATCCTAAGTCTAGGTAATCTTTCCGAGTATAACGTTTATACTGGATTTTAACCTATGATGTCTAGGTGATAAAACTTTTTAAAACCTCACATCACTCACGCATGCTCATAAAACCGGGTTAGCTAAACTCAAACGCCAGTTCGATGCCCAGGTAGGAGGTGTTCCGTAAACCGTCAACTTAAATACCCCCAAGCTGAGACAGCATCTTACCGGGTGGGTTTTTCTTGTAACCGAAGTTTTACAAGATATCGACCTATTTTAACTATTAAAATAGGAGATTGCTTGGTAGTTAACCCTAAATGAGCATGCATTTATCTTTGTTATAAGTTTTAATGTCTAATTCATTTTATAACACTTATAAAAAAAACTTATAACATACATCTAACATGCTTTTATATAACAATTATATAAAATCATTCCATGCAAAAATATAACAATTTATATGAAATCTCATGGAATCCTAAACATGCATACTTATATTATAACACTTATAACATACTTTCAATGCATGTTTCATGCTTATCCTATGGTGGGATTTTAAATCTACATGGCATACAATATGCACACAAGATTATGTTTATTTAAACTATACATTCACAATGCATAAATAAATAAACCACACTAAAAATGGATTGGTTTTGGCATCCTAAACAAGCATTTACCTAAATTATTACAATAATAAAATAGGAAAAAGTCTTGAACCGCCCCCGAACACTTCGAATCGGCTCGAACCGCTTGTAAGTTGTGGAATTGCACGAACCGCCGCCGAACCGAACCGAACCGCCACTTGACGCCTCTTCCAATTTTGATAAATTACATCCTAAAATGGACTCTAATGACTCTACAAAAATTACATACTCTTTGTAACACATTAAAGCCCATTACAAGGCAATTACAATAATTATTACAAATTGGAAAAGAAATGGATGCCAAAGACCAAAAATTTCCATTTTAGCACACATACATTCATCACAAGAATTACTACCCACCAACTCTAAATTAACCAAAAAAGAGTACTTAAAGCATGCTCTGATACCATTTGAAAGAATTTCGGCATGCATAGCGGAAGCATCGTTGGATCTAAGTACTCTTATTTTGTTAATTTAAAAAGAAAAAGCATGTAATTTGAAAATCAAAGACAATAATTTAGAAGTTACCTTTGAAGTTAAAATTCTTCTTGATTCCAAACTCGATCTTCGAACGTAACAATCACGAACCACCACGAGAGTCTTCCCGACTATTCTCCGGCCTTAGAACGGGATTGTGGGATCCTTTGAGTGACTAATTTAAAAGAGAATTGAAGATGGAATTGGAGAGAATGGTAGAGAAATTGTCTTTACAATTTCTCAAAGTTCATCAAAATTCCAAGAAGAAGTCAATCTCATTAACCCTTTGTATATATAGAAGACTACATGCAAAAACATGCAAAATTGAGTTAACAATAGGATGCCATGTAGAATCCACTCAATTTAGTGGGATTAGTGGCTTGATGTGGGATGAACACTTAGCAAAAAAGTTTGACTCATAAAACCACCAACAAATGGTTTTTCCCACTAACTCAAGAATTGGATTTTTCCACTAACTTAAGAATTGGATTTTTCCACTCACTTTAGTCATCAAAATGACTCTTGACTTTCAAGGTTTAGTGGAGTCAACATTTGACTTTTGACTTTCAAAGTTGTAGTCAATTGTCTTAAATTTGACTTTTGACTAACTTTGATCAAATTAATTCAATTTAAAAATTAATTCAAATAATTAATTTTAAATCAAATTAAATTAATATTAAATAATTAATTAAACAATTTAATTAATTCAAATTTAATATCCAATAAATCCAACACTAATCCCGATCATTCCCGATATACATGATTATGAATCCATATTCATATTTTCGATAATTAAATCTTATTTAAATATCACCATCTCTCTCTATTGTTCAATTCGCAATTGAACGTTATGTCGTTAAATATATCACATATATTTAACGTTAATTCCCTAATTCGAATTCGAACACTTCGAATTCACTCGTCACACTGTTCTAAGGTTTAGTCCGATATGAGCTAGCAGGGGGACCTCATGGACCTACAGATCATGAGCTCCAACGATCCGAGATTAACTGATTAAACTCTTTAACCTAGTTAATCAACATTCGTTAACTACTAGGACATTCCACTATAGCCTAGTAGTTGCATTCTCCTCACTGTAGATATATTTATGTCCACTCGATATAACCATGATTAGTAAGTTGACCCTTCACAGGTTGTTCGTAATTTACGGTCGGGTCAAATATCTGTTTTACCCCCGTAATTACATCTTGCTCCTTAAGTCCCACTGATCCTCTAATGAACAATTGGTTTGTGATCCAATCACCAAACCGATTGGTATGTGATCTAATCACTATACCGAGTCCCTCTCGGGCCAATGAGAAGGTGGGGCCCCTTGTTCAAGACCTGGAGTCAGCACTTAAGGGAACAACCTATCTACTATCCCTAGAGACGGGTAGGAGTGAATTCCATCTTGCACCCTATGTCCCCAGCTATCTATCCGGTCTTACCCCTGAAATGGGAGGCATATTGAGTCGGCGCTGTTGAGCCACTCTCACCCATGCAGATCTAAGGATAATCCCGAATAAACAGGAGTTCATAGTTAGCTCAGGATTAAGGTCAAGTTACCTAGGTCATCGTTTTGAAATAGTCAGTCTTTAAAAAAGTAAACAGCGTTATAAAGTAAGAGTGACTTATTTCGCGGTCCGGTCTAATGCAAACTCTTTGCATAGGACGCCCCCATTCACATGTCTCCACATGAACGATTCAGGATCACATCGTTTGTACTAAATACAAAATGGGCCGCATCCAATAGTGTCCCCAAGATAAGGTATCCAGCCTTATCCGTATACTATAGACCGTTTTGGCTATTTACTCGAACTTGATCCACTTTTATGTCTCCACATAAAGTTCAAGTATTCATGTTATAGCCATGGATCTTAGTTTATTGGATTTAGGGTTTTCTAAAATGAAATAAGCAATTCACATATTCAATAATAACTTTATTGAATAAACCTCAATAACACTTTATTGGTAATCAAATATGTTTATCGTTTTACAAACCACGAGTTTTAGGACATAAAACCCAACAAATTCATCGTCAATGCAAGTAATATATCGCAAGGCATCTTTTCTCTTTTTTTTTTTTCATTGATCTCCATGAGCGCCTAACATGTCAATTTTACTTTCGTTTCAGCATGCCTGCAATTTCATTGCACAGTGCATCTGACTACGGGCAAAATTCACATTTTTAAGGACTAGCGTTCACTTCTTTGTGCTTCCTTTTCATGCAGTGGCGACCGTGGATTTCACGACCGCCCCTGGCTACTAGGGCAACTCAAGAAGGAGGAACACCTCAGGAGATTACTCTTTCTCTTTTAATGAAATATGCGTTCCTTTTCTTTTAGCCTAAAGATCATGTTAACATTTTAAACACATGGATTACAAACAAGAGCGAATCTTAGCCCATCCTAAGGTTGCCTTTCGAGGTGACAACGAGTTTCAAAACGAACAGAGCTACCCTAAACCCACAGATCCAAGATAGAGTGCTAACATACGAAGCTTAAACAGGGAAATAACTTGAATTTTTTTTTCAAAATGGCCTAAACATATGCAATTATGCTAAATTTCACAACAAACACACATACGAAGGCCTTAGCAGTACATCACAGAATTTCATAGTCGGACTAGCATGCTTTCACCATAACTCAACAAGTTAATCAGGATTCCACAACAAAGCTCGACAATCACTATAAGGAACAACCCACCACCCCCAACTAAGAAATTGACAATGTCCTCATTGGACCAAATATGCACAGCCAAAACAAAAGGAAAGAAAACCTTCCCTGAATTGTGACTTAGAGGATTGGAGAGTGCGCCTTAACTTTAGCCAATAAACCGCAAGGATGAGCCATTGTTTCACCTGAAAATTCACAACATCAGAGTAGAAATCTAAACTAATCCTAAAGACGGTAAGTAAACAAAAAGCATGTACAGTTCAAGCTCGGGTGCCTCCGAGTAGCGCAAATTTTTAGAGTCGATTGCTCGACTTTACCAAAACTCATTTTATCCTTTCTCATAATCAGGCTCTTTCAAGTAGGCATGGTCGTCGAAGTCCTCTGACATTCCCTCATGAAAGATCTTCAATCGCTGGCCATTCACTATGTATTCTTTCTCTGTATCCAGGCTCTGAATCTTGACTGCACCATAGTGATGGACATCAGTTATAATGAAAGGACCAAGCCACCTGGAACGAAGTTTACCTGGCATGAACTTCAGGCGGGAGTTGAACAATAAGACCTTCTGACCAACTTCGAAGTGTTTTCTGACGACTCGTCTGTCGTGGAACATTTTGGTCTTTTCCTTGTAGGTCTTCGAGTTCTCATATGCATCCAGGCGAAGCTCCTCCAGTTCTTGCAATTTGAGGAGTCTTTCTTCGCCAGCCTTGTCAAAGTCCATGTTGCACTTCTTCACGGCCCAGTAAGCTTTGTGCTCGATCTCCACTGGGAGATGACAGGCTTTACCATAAACCATCCGATAAGGAGACATCCCTATGGGGGTTTTGTAAGTCGTGCGGTAAGCCCACAAAGCGTCGTCCAGCCTGAGGCTCCAATCCTTCCTTCCTGGACTTACTGTTTTCTCGAGGATGCTCTTCACCTCTCGATTGGAGACTTCTGCTTGGCCATTGGTCTGAGGATGATACGGGGTAGAGATTTTGTGATTTACCCCATACTTCCTCATCAAAGCCTGGATCGTTTTGTTGCAGAAGTGGCTCCCCTGGTCACTTATGATGGCTCGTGGAACTCCATACCTGCTAAAAATGTTAGATTTGACAAAACTGGAAACAACATTAGCGGTATCAACTTTGGTGGCTTTAGCTTCCACCCATTTAGACACGTAGTCCACAGCCAATAAGATATAGACAAAACCAAATGAAGGGGGAAAGGGTCCCATAAAATCCATACCCCAAACCTCGAAAATTTCACAAGTTAAAATGGGGTTTTGGAGCATTTCATTCCTATTAGTGATGGTCCCTTTTCTCTGACACTGATCACAAGATTTACAAAACTCATAACAGTCCTTAAACAGTGATGGCCAGAAAAACCCACAATCTAAAATTTTTCTCGCACTCCTATTTGGCCCAAAGTGTCCCCCACATGCAAATTCATGGCAAAAGGTAAGGATGGACCTATGTTCAGACTTAGGGACGCACTTCCTAATTACCTGGTCAGCACAAAATTTCCATAAAATGGGCTCTTCCCAAACATACGTCTTGGCTTCGCTCTTCAGCTTAGCTCTTTGATTATATGAAAAATCGAATGGGAACGTACCTGTGACCAAGTAGTTGACAATGTCGGCGTACCATGGTGTTTCCACACTCACCTGGAAAAGAACTTCATCAGGGAATTCGTCATTCAGAGGCAGATCGTCCTCATTACGCACAATACGGCTCAAGTGGTCAGCAACGGTATTTTCTGATCCTTTTCTGTCCTGAACAGAGACGTCGAACTCCTGGAGTAATAATACCCATATGAGCAATCTAGGCTTCGAGTCCTTCTTGTTCATCAAGTATCGAACTGCTGCATGATCAGAAAAAACAATCACTTTAGATCCAAGAATATATGGCCGAAATTTATCAAGAGCGAAAACAATGGAAAGCAGCTCCTTCTCTGTTGTTGTGTATCCGATCTACGCGGAATTGAGCGTCCTGGAGGCATAATAGATCACATGGCTCTTCTTGTCTATCCTCTGACCCAACACCGCGCCCACGGCATAATTGCTTGCGTCGCACATGATCTCGAAAGGAGTCCCCCACTGCGGTGGATGAATGATGGGTGCGTTGGTCAAGCACTTTTTCAGAACGTCGAAGGCAAGCTTGCACTGCTTGTAAAAACAGAATGAAACATCTTTTTTCAGCAAGCTTGTCATCGGAGTCACTATCTTCGAGAAGTCTTTAATGAACTTGCGATAGAAACCTGCGTGACCAAGAAAAGAACTGATAAGCTCCCAACGTTGCTTGATTTACAAAGCTAGAGGTCCTTCTAGGATCCTTGTAAATGCCCACAAAGAAGACTAACTTAACGATTGATTCCAACCAAGAGTTTAGTTAGAAGGTGAATGACTCTTAGATCACACTTAGAATCTATGATTGTCACTCTTAGATCCTAAGACGACTCACTCCAGAATTAGGTTGATCAAAACTAATTCAATGAACCGATTAACATCAAACCTAAAACAAGATTTGAAAGAAACAACACCAAAAGGGGTTTTAAGAAACACAAGTTCTTGATAAGCATAATATGTATTTTGAAGAGCATTACAAGCCTTTAAATAGGCCAAAATGGACGTTCAAGCTTGCAAATACCAAAGGTCTCCAAAAGTCATTAAATGCAGAATTGAAGAAAATAAAACCTATGGAATGAAATTCAATTCAACAACAATTGAAAAGTCATATGGAAAAACCCAAAACAAAAGAAATGCTTTAAATTGTCTTAACTAGCTACTTTAAGACGTGCTTTTCAATACTCCAACGTTTGAGTAGTTGAAACACTCCAAACTCCCAAGAGGTGCAAGCTGGACAGCCCATTGCTTACAATTTCTGCACAGTTTTTTTGTCCCCCGTGCCATCTTTCAAACTATAAGACTTTTCCCGTGCCATCTTCACACCATTATCTTCTTGACTCATTGAAATAACATTGTAAAGAAATTTGGGTTCAAAAATATTTGTCTCTTCTTGTGCATTAGCTAGCCTTTGAAGATGTAGTGTAAAAGCCTCTTGAATCTTCTTTGCCTTGCTTCTTGTAATGGCTCCTTCCGGTACATGCAATGGTTCGGTGATTGGATCCGTATCATCCCCCCTTTCTTTAAAAGGATTTGTCCTCAAATCAAGGTCTTCATCACCTATATCAAAAGAAGTTAAATCAGCAACATTAAAAGTAGAACTTACATTGTATTCACCTCGAAGATCTAGTTTGTATGCATTGTCATTGATCCGTTCAAGCACTTGAAAAGGACCATCTCCCCTTGGTTGAAGTTTTGACTTCCTTTGATCCGGAAACCTTTCCTTTCGTAGATGAACCCAAACCCAATCACCAGGTTTAAAAATCAATTCCTTTCTCCCTCGGTTCTTGCGAGTGACTAACTTTTGATTCTTCTTTTCAATCCTTTATTTGATTTCTTTGTGCAAAGTCTTGATGTATTCAGCCTTAGAACAAGCTGCATCACTAGTAAACATATTAGGTGGTAAAGGTGATAAATCTAGAGGAGTTAAAAGATTAAAGCCATACACAACCTCAAAAGGTGAACAATGAGTAGTGCTATGTATTGCTCTATTGTATGCAAACTCTACAAAAGGTAGACTCTCCTCCCAAGACTTAAGATTCTTAGAAATCAGTGACCTAAGCAAGGCTCCCAATGTTCTATTAACCACCTCGGTTTGTCCATCAGTTTGTGGGTGAGAAGTTGTAGAAAACAAAAGCTTAGTACCCAATTTTCCCCACAAGACTTTCCAAAAATGACTTAAAAATTTAACATCCCTATCACTAACAATTGTTTTGGGAATGCCATGCAATCTAACCACTTCCCTAAAGAATAGATTAGCTATGTTAGTAGCATCGTCCATTTTATTACATGGAATGAAGTGTGTCATCTTACTAAACCTATCAACCACCACAAAAATGCTATCATGATGTTTTCTAGTCCTTGGTAACCCTAAAACAAAATCCATGCTAATGTCTACCCAAGGTTCACTAGGAACATCTAAAGGTGTGTAAAGACCATGTGGTTGTGTCTTAGACTTGGCCTCCTTACATTTGAAACATTGCTTGCACACTTTGTTCACATCCTTTCTCATTTTCAACCAATAAAAGTGTTCACACAACATGCTATATGTTTTAAATTCTCCAAAATGCCCCATAAGTCCTCCCCCATGAGCCTCCTTCACAAGTAACTCTCGAATAGAACACTTAGGAATACAAAGCTTACCCTTCCTAAATAACATACCATCAAACACAATATGGTCATGTACATTTTTCCTTCCTAAACATTGTGTATACACATCAAAAAATTCAGATTTCTCAACCTTATACAACTCAATCATGTGTTTAAAACCAAGAACTTTTGCACTAAGCGAAGAAAATAGAGCATACCTTCTCGATAATGCATCGGCCACCACATTGTCCTTACCTTTTTTGTAATGAATGACATAAGGAAATGTCTCAATGAACTCCACCCATTTAGCATGCCTCCTATTTAACTTAGTTTGGCTTTTGAGGTGCTTCAAACTTTCATGATCAGTATGGATAACAAACTCCTTTGGCCACAAGTAATGTTGCCAAACTTGCAAAGCCCTCACAAGTGCATGTAGCTCTTTGTCATAAGTCGGGTAGTTGAGTTGTGCTCCATTTAGCTTTTCACTAAAGAACATGATTGGCCTTTGTTCCTGCATCAAAACAGCTCCTATACCTATCCCACTTGCATCACATTCAATCTCAAAAGATTTATCAAAGTTAGGCAGAATAAGACAAGGTGCATTGGTTAATTTTTCTTTTAGCTCATTGAATGCATTCTCTTGCTTTTCTTTCCATTCAAATTTCACATGCTTTTTAACAAGTTCATTCAATGGTGAGGCTATGCTACTGAAATCTTTAATAAACCTCCTATAAAAACTAGCCAAACCATGAAAGGATCTTACCTCAGTTGCATTGGTGGGTGTTGGCCACTCTCGAATAGCCTTTACCTTTTCTTCATCAACTTGCACTCCATCCTTCCCAACAATAAACCCTAGGAAATTGACTTGGTCTAGACAAAAACTACACTTTTTGAAGTTGGCATAAAGCTTTTCTTCTCTAAGTTTAAGCAAAATTGTCTTAACATGCAAAATGTGATCATTCAAGCTTTTTGAGTAAACAAGGATATCATCAAAATAGACAACAACAAATTTTCCAATATATTCCCTCAAAACATGGTTCATTAACCTCATAAAAGTACTTGGTGCATTAGTAAGGCCAAATGGCATAACAAGCCACTCATAAAGTCCAAACTTTGTTTTGAAAGCCGTTTTCCATTCATCTCCTAATTGCATTCGAATTTGATGATAACCACTTTTAAGATCTATTTTTGAAAACAAAGAAGCACCATGCAATTCATCTAACATGTCATCCAATCTAGGAATAGGATGTCGATACTTTACCGTTATCTTGTTGATGGCGCGACAATCAACACACATTCTCCATGTGCCATCTTTCTTTGGTACCAAAATTACCGGAACCGAGCAAGGACTCATGCTTTCTCTAACATAGCCTTTATCCATGAGTTCTTCGACTTGCCTTTGGATCTCCTTAGTCTCAGTTGGGTTTGTCCTATAGGCAGCCATGTTTGGAAGAGTTGCCCCAGGTATGAAGTCGATTTGATGTTCAATCCCTCTTAAAGGAGGTAAACCCGTTTGTGCATCCTCATGTGGAAACATGTCATTAAATTCCTGCAAAAGAGACTTAAAAGCACTTGGCAAAACACAATCAGAATTTGGGTTAGTTGCTAAACACATTCTTTTGCACATAAGCACAAAGATTGGTTCTTGAGTGAATAACTCATTCCTCACTTCCCTTTTTCTTATAACCAAACTCACATACTTTCTTTTTTCCTCAAATTCACTCTTTTTTCTCTCTTGGTTTTCACTCACCATTTTCCCCTCACTTTTCTCTTTTTTGTCACTCTTCTCTCTCTCTTTGAACTTACTTTCTTCTCTCCTCTCTCTTTCTTCGAATTCTATTCTTTTTTTCTCTAACTTCAAATGGTCACAATGTACTTCGTATGGAGACAATGGAAGTAAAGTAAACTTCTTTCCATTCAAAGTAAAGTTATACTTGTTCAGCAGCCCATTATATGTAACTTCTCTATCATATTGCCAAGGTCGACCTAACAATATATCCCCCGCATGCATAGGTACAACATCGCAAAGAACTTCATCCTTATATCTTCCCAAAGTAAAAGGAATAAGAGCTTGAGAGTTCACCTTAAGTTCTCCTTTGTTTGTCAACCAATGAAGTTTGTATGGTTTCGGATGTGGATGGGTCGCAAGTTGAAGTCTTTTTACAAGAAAACTACTCACCACATTTGTGCAACTTCCACTATCGATCACCAAGCTACATGGGTTCTTTTCAACTAAGCATCTTGTGTGAAACAAGTTTTCTCTTTGATCTTCAACTTTATCTTCCTTGATTTGCACATTAAGTACCCTTCTTGAAATCAAGGATATGTAGTTACCTTCTTCAACATACTCA
This sequence comes from Herpetospermum pedunculosum, assembly GCA_028017165.1. NCBI lineage: Eukaryota > Viridiplantae > Streptophyta > Magnoliopsida > Cucurbitales > Cucurbitaceae > Herpetospermum > Herpetospermum pedunculosum. The sequence continues at coordinate 40,015,292 of CM051522.1, forward strand.
CCATCATGTGCTTCAGATTCTTCCTCAATTTGTGCATCATGTTCCTCACATTCATCATCCGATTCAAGCACGCCATTTCTTACCACCATGACTCTTTTATTGACACACTCTTTGCTCATGTGTCCAAATCCTTTGCATTTCCAACATTGAATAGAACTAGACTTCTCCCTTACCTCCTTTGAAACTTCATTTTTTTAGCATTGGAGCTCTCGGCCTCCACTCTTTTGGCAGCACCAAACTTCTCTTTTGAATGTGTTGATTCATTCCTATTCACAAAACCATTCTTGTTCCAAGTATTAGAATTTGAAAAGTTGTTAGCTTTAGATGTATACCTCTTCGAATGTTCCTTTTCTGCCTTCAACTGAGCTTCAATTTTGACAGCATAGTGATACATATCTTCCAAAAAAGGTGGTGGATTTCTATCGACAATATGAGCAAGTTCTTGATTCAAACCTCCCATGAATCTAGACATGGTGTCTTCCTCCTCTTCCCGGATCTTTGCTCTTTCCATCAAGGTCTCCATCTCTTGATAATATTCAACAACACTTTTTGTTCCTTGCCTCAAAGTTTGCAATTTAGTTTTCAAATCTCTTTCATGATGTTTAGGAACATACCTTTTTCTCATGGCTTCTTTAAGTTCTTCCCAAGTTTCTATGGGATCCTCCTCTTTTCTTCTTCGGTCGGATTTGAGATGATGATACCAATCACATGCATAATTGGTGAATTCGGCAATGGCAAGTTTCATCTTCTTATTCTCACTATATGTATTGCAATCAAACACATGTTCTATCTTCCTTTCCCATTGCAAGTATGTCTCGGAATCCGCTGTTCCACTAAAAGGTGGGATCTTGAGTTTAACGCCTCCATCTCTATCTTCATTCACTCTTTCCATCCTTCTAGGTTGCATAATGTTTGCAAGGTTAACTCTTCCTCTTCCTCTCATATTTCCTCTTCCTCCAAAGTTTCTTTCTTGTTCGGCCAAAGCTATGTCAAACATGCCTTCATCTTCTTGCAATGCTTGTTCTTCTCGTTGTTGTTGTGCCCTCCTTTCTTGTCTATCTTCATTCATCATTTCCATCATACCTTGAATGGCTTGAAGAATAGCCATATTTGGATCTACCACTTGTTGTACATCTTTTCCATTATGCGCCATGATCTATCAAAAAAATTGAAGTAGAACAAAAACAAAACAGTAAAGAGGACCTCTCCACACTTCTCACAAAGATTTCACTCAAGGACACTCGTGTTTAACACTCAAGGGTAGGCTTTTGGTACTAGGTCAAAGATGTAAGGGTTGGTTTAGATTTTGGTGCAATCTTACTTTAAGCTTGATATAACCAATTCAAAAAAATCAACTTCTCACAAACTAATACTAGAGAAACTCAACCTTAGGATCAATAACTCAAAAATCAAATTAAAACTTAATGACGAGAACTTTTCGTGTGCCTCAGATCTTTGATTTTTTTTTTTTTTTTTTTTTTGATAATCCGAGAGCAAGACTTTCAAGACAAGTTGTAGTATGTCTTGTATTACACTTTATAAGTAAATGCTTTCAGAAAAATGAATAATAATAATAACACAAAGTAAAGATATTTCACCTCTAGAGACGGCCGAAGATGTTGACCACGTGCTCTGATACCAAATGATAAGCTCCCAACGTTGCTTGATTTACAAAGCTAGAGGTCCTTCTAGGATCCTTGTAAATGCCCACAAAGAAGACTAACTTAACGATTGATTCCAACCAAGAGTTTAGTTAGAAGGTGAATGACTCTTAGATCACACTTAGAATCTATGATTGTCACTCTTAGATCCTAAGACGACTCACTCCAGAATTAGGTTGATCAAAACTAATTCAATGAACCGATTAACATCAAACCTAAAACAAGATTTGAAAGAAACAACACCAAAAGGGGTTTTAAGAAACACAAGTTCTTGATAAGCATAATATGTATTTTGAAGAGCATTACAAGCCTTTAAATAGGCCAAAATGGACGTTCAAGCTTCCAAATACCAAAGGTCTCCAAAAGTCATTAAATGCAGAATTGAAGAAAATAAAACCTATGGAATGAAATTCAATTCAACAACAATTGAAAAGTCATATGGAAAAACCCAAAACAAAAGAAATGCTTTAAATTGTCTTAACTAGCTACTTTAAGACGTGCTTTTCAATACTCCAACGTTTGAGTAGTTGAAACACTCCAAACTCCCAAGAGGTGCAAGCTGGACAGCCCACTACTTACAATTTCTGCACAGTTTTTTTGTCCCCCGTGCCATCTTTCAAACTAGAAGACTTTTCCCGTGCCATCTTCACACCATTATCTTCTTGACTCATTGAAATAACATTGTAAAGAAATTTGGGTTCAAAAATATTTGTCTCTTCTTGTGCATTAGCTAGCCTTTGAAGATGTAGTGTAAAAGCCTCTTGAATCTTCTTTGCCTTGCTTCTTGTAATGGCTTTTTCCGGTACATGCAATGGTTCGGTGATTGGATCCGTATCACCGAACCATTGCATGTACCGAAATTGCTTGCGTCGCACATGATCTCGAAAGGAGTCCCCCACTGCGGTGGATGAATGATGGGTGCGTTGGTCAAGCACTTTTTCAGAACGTCGAAGGCAAGCTTGCACTGCTTGTCCAAACAGAATGAAACATCTTTTTTCAGCAAGCTTGTCATCGGAGTCACTATCTTGGAGAAGTCTTTAATGAACCTGCAGTAGAAACCTGCGTGACCAAGAAAAGAACGCACTTCCCGAAGGTTCGTGGGGTAAGGTAAATCAGATATGACATCAATTTTTGCTTTATCAACCTCTATCCCCTTAGCAGACACAACGTGACCCAATACTATGCCCTGACTGGCCATGAAATGACACTTTTCAAAATTTAAAACAAGATTAGTTTCGATGCATCTTTCCATGACTCTAGACAAGTTAAACAGGCAATCCTTAAATGAACTTCCATATACAGTAAAATCATCCATAAAGACTTCGATGCATTTTTCTACAAATTCAGAAAATATGCTCATCATGCATCGCTGAAAAGTCCCTGGAGCATTACAAAGCCCAAAGGGCATTCTCCTATATGCGTAAGTTCCGAATGGACAAGTAAAAGTAGTCTTTTCTTGGTCTTCCTAGGCTATGGGAATTTGATAAAACCCAGAAAAACCATCAAGAAAACAGAAGAATGGTTTCCCAACTAAACGCTCCACCATTTGATCTATGAAGGGAATAGGAAAGTGGTCCTTCTTAGTCACATCATTCAGTTTTCTAAAATCTATACACATTCTCCACCCATTTTGCACTCTCTTAGGTACTAACTCTCCCTTATCATTCCTAATAACAGTTATGCCCGTCTTTTTAGGTACAACATGAATAGGGCTAACCCATTGGCTATCAGAAATGGGAAAGATAATACCTGCATCCAGGAGTTTGTGTATCTCAGACAACACTACCTCTTTCATTGCAGGGTTCAGTCTTCGCTGAGGCTCTCGGGATGGCTTTGCTCCCTCATCCAGTCGAATCTTGTGCATGCACAACACTGGACTCAACCCGTGCAAATCTGCCAACGTCCATCCAATGGCTCTTTTGTTCTTTTTCAAAACTTCAACCAACTCGCTTTCTTGCTTCGATGTAAGCTCCTTGGAGATAATTACCGGGAGTGTCTCTACCTCACCCAAGTATACATACTTGAGATGACCCGGCAACTCCTTTAATTCCAACTTGGGAGCCTGCAAAAGAGATGGTAATATTTTAGTTGGCTTTTCACATGTCTCTAAAGCAAAAGTAGGTTGTTCAGATGAATCAGTCAATATGGGAACACTACTTTCAACTTCGCCAACAATTTTAGTAAAAACGAGTGGGTCATCCCCATCAACAACAGTCATGCATTCTTCTTGTTCTAAAGTATCTATCAGATCAAATTTACAGACATAATGTGCATCAGCATGTTGTTTCATGGCATCGAACACATTAAATTCGAATACATCCCCTTCATACTCAACGGATAAGGTACCATCATGCACATTAATTTTTGTCTTAGCGGTTTTCATGAATGGTCTACCAAGTAAAACAGAAGTGGTGGATGTATTTTCTTCCATCTTTATCACATAAAAATCAGCAGGGAAGATCAAATCTTTAACTTTAACCAACACATCCTCAATCAATCCTAAAGGACGAATAGAAGACCTATTAGCTAACTGGATAATTATACTGGTTTCCTGCATACCATCTAAACCGAGATTCTTATAGACTGAGTATGGCATAACATTAATTGAGGCTCCTAAGTCTAGCATAGCGTGCTCGATTTCTCTATCCCCTATGGTGCATGGCAAGAGGAACATACCTGGGTCCTGGCATTTGCTTGGAATACCTTGGGTTATCAAGGCAGAAACATTCTTGCTTACCATGACTCTCTCAGCACTTTTAGTCTTTCTCTTCATAGTGCACATCTCCTTAAGGAATTTAGCGTACCTCGGGATTTGCTGAATTGCATCAAGCAGCGGTATATTGATCCCAACTTTTCTCAGCGTCTCAAGGACATTCGCGTCGTCGACCTCCTTAGATGGCCTCGCTAGCCTACTAGGAAAGGGAGCAACGGGAGTGTAAGACTTCATAGAAACCATAGGAGGGGTTACAACAGTTTCAGAGGGTGCTTTAAAACACTTATCTGGAGATATCTCTTAATCTTTTGGAGGACTCTCGGGAGTGGTTTGAGATGGCCCTTCTTTACCACTTCTGAGGTTTATTGCACTAACGCCTTCCGCTTTGGCTTCAATTTTACTCATTCTTTCTTTCACCTCCGTGAACTCATCTCTTAGAGATTTCATCTGCGACCTGGTCTCATTGCTAGCTTCCATAAGCGATTTGAACATGCCTTCAATGGCTTCCCCTGAAATAGAAGAAACAGCCTGAGATGATTTTTCTTGCATCGCATGAATTAAACCAAATACCTGAGATACTTGTTCCTTGAGCTCTGCTACGCCGGTAGACATTTTAGCATACTCGTTCCTTCCTCCGTACTGGCGACGGTTCTCAGCCATATTAGAGATCAACTGTCTGGCTTCCGCAGGTGTCTTCTCCCAAAGGGCTCCTCCACTCGATGCGTCAAGCATCTGGCAGTCATGCGGAAGCAACCCTTCATAGAAGAATTCGATAAGCGCGGCTTCTGCTATCAGGTGGTTCGGGCATTTCTCACAGAGTTTAATGAATCTCTCCCACCATTCGTGAAATGCCTCGTCCTTTCCTTGCTCAAAATGGCGTATATCTTTTTTCACAGCTCTGGCTTTTGAGGCTGGGAAATACCTTTCCAAGAATAGACTCTGCAACTTCTCCCAAGTGAAAATGGTTCCCGATGGCAAGTAATGCAGCCAATCTCGAGCTTCACCTCTCAAGGTGAATGGAAAAGCTCTCAGGTAGAGCTGATCTTCAGTAATGCCGCCTGGCTTCATCGCAGAACTTGTCATTTGAAAAGCCTTGAGATGTTTATAAGGATCCTCATCTGCTTCACCACAAAAAGAGGGTAAATGGTCAATTAAACCCGATTTAAGCACAAACTCACCTGAAATTTCCTGGTAGGAAATACAATAAGGTTGGTGGCCCATAGCAAATGATGTCCACTGTCTGAGCGTTTTTGGGACTCCAATCTCATCATCAGTATCCATTTTCTCAATAAAAATTTGGCACTTCTAGCACACTTAAACAAACAGATCAAAATTGCAAATCATAAAAGAATAAACAAAATTTTGAAAGTAAAAATCAAAAGTCTACAAATCAAATTTAAATTAGGCCGAATTACACTTAGTCCCCGGCAACGGCGCCAATTTTGGTAACGATATTATTGAACTATCGCCAATCATCGGGTTGTCGAGACCCGCCAAAATGAATTTATAAGTGCCCGAATTCACTAAACTATTTGTAGAGTAGCGGCAACGGGGTCGATCCACAGGGAATTAAGGTAGCTTGACTTAATCTTAATTAAATTTGCAAACTAATAAAACCAATGAAAAATGGGGGATTTGTTGATTTTTAAGTAACTAAGGAGGAACAATGCAAAGGGTAAGAATTTAACTAACGGAGTTTCCGACTCAGGACGATCGAGGATAGATTTAGCGTGCCTCTTGGATCATAGGTTGACGAGTATTATGGTTAAATAATTTAACGAATGCACAGCTCGTCTAAAATTAATAAATAACCCAGACATGCTCCATGGATTTAATTAGACATAAATAATCATGCTAATCAAGCATACCGTTCGGACATTGGCGGCCAACGCTCTCCCAAGACCGAACGGTAGCAACAAGCTAACTGTGACAACTATCTAATTTGGACGCGAAATTAGTATGTCGATTTGGAATTCTAATTCGGGAAGAACGAACACCTTAGAGCGCAAGGACGCCAATACGCTCAAGGTGTCATAATTCCTTGTTACTCGGCGGAAACGAGAGGCACGACATCAAATCCTTTAACAAATGAACATGCTCAAAATCAAGGGTGCCTAGTCCTAAATCATTCAACCATGCTCATAGATTAAGCTAAGAAGTAGAACTCAATTCAATAAAATATCCAACCAATTCAGAATTTCAATCCTATAACCTCACCAAGAGTTCAAACTACATTTATCCTTACAATCCCGAGCCAAAAACGGTAAATCTACTCACTCATGACTTGTGTGGTGTGGGATGGCTTCAAACCGAGCTTCCTAGCCCCTCCCAGGGTGGAAAACAGCTGCTGGACGTCAAATCAGGCGCGGAGCTCGAGGTAGAAGATGATAATGGCGGCTAAAATCGGACAAAAACATTAAGTAGTCCGTCGTAGCGTCGAGACGCTTCGGCAGCGTCTCGACGCTGCGCCCTAAATAATCCGCGCGCGCGCAGTCGGGGTGGCGTCGAGACGCTCGCACAGCGTCGAGACGCTGTCGGCGTCGAGCGAGCGTCGAGACGCTGTCACTCGACGCTTGCTCTCGGGTTTTTCTTCAAATCAACGCTTCAGACTTCGGGGTGTCGAGACGCTCTGGCAGCGTCTCGACGCTGGGCAGCGTCGAGCTAGTGTCGCGACGCTGTCGCTCGACGCTAGCTCTCGGGTTGATACATGGATTTTTGCCTTCAATTTCTCCAAAGTGCTCAACCTTCATGCCTTTGCATGGATCTTCTCCGGAAGCGTCCTTAGGTCTTTAAAATGCGATATTAAGCTCTGAAAAGCGCCGAAATGCTCTTGAGAGCGAATCACCGAGAACATCTGCAATAATCACATAAAAGCAAGATTAAGCCAATAATAAACGTGAATTAGGGACATAATTATAGCTCCAAAATGGACCTATCAAACCAATATTGACGTGTTAGGCAACTCGAGGTTGGAAAGAAAAAGAGAATAAAAAGTTGGGTTCAAAGAACCTTAATGAAGGGTACAAAGTACTCGTGAAAAGAAAATGAATGAGAAAATATTTAGGTCTCTTAGTTTGCTACTCTCTCTCGTGTAAGTCAAGTGTAGATTGTTCTTAAACGCTAGAAGTAGGGGGAAAACGGGATGATATGTTGCATGTGGTTTTTCCAGGCTTATGTGGGTTTAGGATAGGTTGGCTAGCACACACACACGTTAGGGAGCGATAGTTAATTTTTGATGTGATCATAGTAAATGCATGCGCGGATTGCTTTCATGATTATGTTGTGTTTGAATTTGTAAAATGCATTGAGATTTGAGTTAGTAGCACGTAAGCATGTGCTTAGAGTCAATTTCTTTATTAGCCTTGCTCGAGAACTAGCAAGATTCAAGTTGGGGGTGTTTGATAACTCCATTTTGAAGCTATTATTCACTCCCTAATTCTAGCTAAATTCCGCATTTAATTAGTTATTTTGTCTCATTTACAGGAGATTTGCGGTGAAGAGCTCATGCGTCCATTGGACTTGTTTTGAAGCTAAAATCGGTGTTTTAACGCCCCGAGAATGCATCGGAAAAAGGGCAAGATGATCCAAGAAGAACCGGACCAAAATTGCCTAGGAGAGGCAATTTTCCAGCCCAAACCCGAGAGCAAGCGTCGAGCAGACAGCGTCGAGACGCTTGCTCAACGTTGCCTAGCGTCGAGACGCTCCGATGGGCGCGCGCGCAGGAAATTATCAGGCCAGCGTCTCGGCGCCATCGCTAGGCGCGCGCGGATTCATTAGGTCGCAGCGTCGGGACGCTGTCCCAGCGTCTCGACGCTCCGACGGATTTAAAGGGCTGTAAAGACGATTTTGCAGCCATCTTTTTGCTTCATCTTCTTCATCTCGGGTTTTGCTTAGTTTTCCTTCTTGCTCCGCCATTTGTGGCCATTTCTTGGAGCTTTTCTTTGTATGTAAGTTGGAGATTATGTCTAAGGCGTCCATTGAAGCGTTTGTGACGATCCGCCCCATGGTCGGCTAAGGGATTATTTGTTAGACTTCTTCATTTTGATAATACATGCTTTAAATTCTGATTTGGTTTCTGATTTGTATGCATTTGTTGTTCTTCCTTAATCCCATGCATGTGTTAGATTTCGCCGACGGACAATCGAGTTTTCTAGCATGTGTTAGAGTTAAAGATTAGCGATGCCATGCCTCTCACTTTTCGCCTAGTAACACAGAACAATGAAACAAATCGAAGTATTGATTTATGCATGATAAATGTTGGGTACTTCAGCGTTGGCGGGTAGCCAGTTAGCATTAGGATTGCATGGTCGAATGTTCGTCGCGGTTAGCTAGTAACTGTTTAGAGTAAATTTAGAGCTGATCACTCTAGGAATAATTTGAACAATGTTTAATTAGACTGTTGGTTTAATTAATTAATATGAAGCCGGTTACAAAAAGGGGGTTCCCAGGTAACTGATCGCGTGCATGACAATTGGATAACCTTAGATTTGAATTAGATGATGAATGGTAGAATGTCTAGCAAAGAAATCCCGAAAATCCCCGAACCGTACACTCGTTAATCTCTTTCTCTTTAAATTCCTTCCGTTAGCATTTTAATTATTCTCATTGCATGATAAAAACCCTCGTTTACCAAAACTCAATCAATCAACCAATTAAAATCTTGAACCTTAATTTCAATCATATTGAGACCTTCTCTGTGGATCGACCCTGTTACCACTAGCTGCAAAGCTAAGGTTAATAGGTATATAAATTTTATTTTGGCGGGTCTCGACAACCCGAATTTAGGGAGGATATTTAAAATCCGTCCCACCAATGCCCCTTGAGAGCATACGCTTCGTTGATTGCGTTGGCTGAGAAATCAACCTCTACTCCCCTCACCATTGAAAAACAACCTTCAGGATGCGTGAGGTTGGCGTAGAAGTCGTACACCATGTCAGGGTAGGCTGGAATTGGAGGCCTACATAGATCTTCCCAGCCATGGTTCACGATCCCTGCGCGCAAGAATTGCGGCAGGTCCGCAAGAGCATCAAGAAATCCTCTCTCGTGGAGGAGTTATTTCTTCATCAGCTCTAGGCCTTTGGCCTCTGCTTCCTTGGAGACATACCTCGCAGCTCGAGGCCCATCCTCTTCATACATCTTCCTCTTCCCCTTGTCCTTCGCTTTAGCTTACCCGACAGCCTCGATTTTTATTTTCTTGATAGAAGGTTCAGCTTCAACCTTCTTCCTCTTAGTTCTCTTCGAGGCTTTCGGCCGCTTGCCCTTTACAATAACAGGGGCTCTCTTCTTGCGCCTTGCCTTGGCGGCAATCTGCTGGATGCATTCATCCAGTGAATCTTCTTCTTCCTCCATTGCGTCCCTGGTTTCCCGTACCTCAGGGCTGTCAAGATTGTCATCACTAAAGGGGAAAACCAGCTCTTCCTCCTCATTCGGATTATCCATCGGCATTGGTTCTTGTTCCTCCTCAGATGATTCCTTGGTTTCCCGCACCTCAGGGCTGTCACGATTGACATCCTTAAAGGGGGAAACCATCTCTTCCTCCTCAGACGGATCATCGATTGGCATCGATTCTTGTTGTTCTTCAGACGGAATTCCAGGCTCCGACTCAGGCTGAGGAGATTCAGGGCTCTGCATGGCCGTCTCAAATGATGGCTGGCCACTGTGGAGGCTTTCCTCACTCGCGGTCTTCTTCCCTTTGATTGTGGGGTCAGTCATTGTTACCTTCCACTTCTTCGTAGGAGGTCCTGTCGGATCAGAGGGGTCAGCAGCTACCGTCGTCGCCACCTTCCATTTCTTCCTTCTCACAGGAAGCTTTGGGGGCCTCGAAGGTTGCGCAGCGTCGGCGTCTGCCAAAGATAGCAACGCCTCCCTTACCAGTCTTGTCACTTCTGCGTCAGGTGACGCTCTCTTGGGCGGGGATCGGTCGGATCTCGTGGTCACCATTGGTGCTTCTTGAAGATCTGAGCTTGGGACTTCCAGAGGAGTGAGAGTTCTGAATTGTGGATTCCCAAAGGTTTGAGAAATCGTAGAGGAAAACGATCCCCAACGCTGTCTATTTATACTCGAGTGTTCCCCCAATGACTTATTTATTGCGGACGCCGCAATTCTTCAGCAATTTTTCAGCATTGACAATATAACCGTTAATATTTTTCTTCATTTCTGTTGCAAGATCTTAGCAACGAAATCTTTGATTTTTCCAGATCTTTTCCTTGATCTTCTCCTCTTGATTCACCTTCCTCATTGTCGTTTAAGATCTCCCATTATCACGCTCCTAATAAAAAAAAACACTTAATTAAAACGAGAAATAACAATATGCTACGCAATCTAAAAACAATAAAGAAAAATCTATGGCATAGCCCTCTGACGGATGAGCACAGTGATATTTTCATTACACATCCTTGCTCATCCTCTCTTGATTTGCTTTTTAGGCTTTGGATAGAAGGAAGGCCGAGAGTGTCTTCACATCTCCTTCCTCATAATAGTGTTTCAATCTCGCGCCATTTACCATGAACGGCTGCCCTTGATTTAGATTTCGAATTTCAATTGCACCATGAACAAAGACATTAGTAATCACAAAAGGACCCGACCACCTAGACTTAGTTTGCCCGGAAATAACCTCAATCGTGAGTTAAATAATAAAACATGCTGGCCCTTTTTGAAGTCCTTGATCCTAAGTCTACTATCATGCCAAATCTTAGTTTTTTCTTTATACATTTTAGCATTTTCATATGACATGTGTCTTAGTTCATCTAACTCATGTAATTGCAGAGACTGCAATGTTGCTGCATCGGTTACGCAATAATTCAACTCTTTTAAGGCCCAAAAGGCTTTGATTTCTAATTCAAAGTGTAGGTGGCATGCTTTTCCATACACTAACCTATAAGGAGACATGCCTAAGGGCGTTTTATATGCAGTCCTATACGCCCACAGTGCATCGTCTGACTTAAAAGACCAGTCATTTCTATTAGGTTTAACAACTTTTTCAAGTATGCTCTTGATCTATCTATTAGATATTTCAGCTTGTCCATTTGAGTGTGGGTGATAAGGGGTTGCTACTCTATGTCTAACATTATATTTAGCCAGTACTTTTTCCATAGCTTTGTTTATAAAGTGGGTTCCTTCCTCGGTTATGATGGCACGTGGTGTACCAAATCTTGTAAAAATATGCCTATTTAGAAATTTAGTGACTGTTTTGGCATCATTTAAGGGACATGCAATGGCTTCTACGCATTTAGAAACATAATCTACAACTACTAGTATGTAAAGATTACCAGCAGATGGAGGGAATGCTCCCATGAAGTCAATGCCCCATACATCAAAGAGTTCTAACTCTAAGATTTAGGTGAGAGGCATCTCATCTTTTCTACTAAGGTTACATGTACGTTGACACTCATTGCAGCTGTGTGCATAGTCGTGGGCATCCTTGAAGATCGTGGGCCAGTAGTAGCCACTTTGGAACACCTTTGCAGCCGTCCTTTGACCACCAAAGTGTCCACCGTAAGGAGATGTATGACAATGCTGCAATACTGACTTTGATTCAGCAGCTGACACACACTTCCTCAGCAATCCATCCGCACAACTTTTGTAAAGTGTCGGATCGTCCCAGATGTACTTCCTAGCTTCGTGTAGAACCTCTTCTTTTCTTGCCCCCTTCTGAAAGTTGGTAATACCTACGAGGCAAGGAAGTTAGCAATATCCGCAAACCAAGGTTTCTCATTGTTATCACAATGCCCTAACACAAAGACTTGTTCATCAACAAAGGCATCAGATATTGCGGGCTCAGCAATTATTTCGCAATTACTCCGCAATCTAGATAAATGATCAGCAACTACATTTTCGCATCGTTTTTTATCTCTAATGTTTAAGTCAAACTCTTGCAATAATAACACCCATCTAATTAGCCGCGGTTTAGCATCAGCCTTCCTCATTAAATATTTTATTGCAGAGTGATCAGTGTAAACAATTGTTTTAGTACCTACAATATAAGGCCTAAATTTTTCACATGCAAACACTACAGCTGACATTTCCTTCTCTGTGGTAGTGTAATTACATTGCGCTTCATTTAAAGTTTTACTTGCATAATATACAGGGTGTGTTAGTTTATCTATCTTTTGGCCCAACATAGCCCCAATCGCATAGTCACTAGCATCACACATTAGTTCAAAAGGTAAATCCCAATTTGGGCCTACTATAATTGGTGCTTTGACTAAGGCTTCTTTAAGTTTGGTCCATGCTATGAAACATTCGTTTGAGAAGACAAAAGTTTTATTCAGCTCTAAGACCTCACACAGAGGTTTAGAGATTTTTGAAAAGTCTTTTATAAATCTTCTATAAAATCCTGCGTGTCCTAAGAAACTTCTTATAGCTTTGACGTTTTGAGGTTCCACTAGCTTCTCAATGATTTATGTTTGGACCCTATCGACCTCTACTCCTGCTCTGGATACTCTATGTCCTAGTACTATTCCTTCTTCCACCATAAAGTGGCATTTTTCCCAATTTAAGACTAGGTTGGTTTCTTCACACCTAGTTAGGACTTGTCCTAGGTTTTCTAAGCAGTTGTTAAAAGAATCACCAAAGACTAAGAAGTCATCCATAAATATTTCTATCATGGATTCATCTAAGTCAGAAAAAATAGCCAACATGCATCTTTGGAATGTTGTTGGTGCATTGCATAAGCCAAATGGCATTCTGTGGAAAGCAAATGTTCCAAAGGGACATGTAAAGGTTGTTTTCTCCTGGTCCTCAGGGTCTATGGTAATTTGGTTATATCCTGAATAACCATCTAAAAAGCAGTAATAGGCGCGGCCAGCTATTCTATCTAACATTTGGTCTATAAAAGGTAAAGGAAAATGGTCTTTTTTGGTTTCCTTGTTAAGTTTTCTGTAGTCCATACAGACTCTCCATCCTGTAACAGTTCTAGTTGGTATTAGTTCGTTGTTTTCATTAACTATTACAGTCATACCACCTTTCTTAGGCACACATTGAATCGGACTAACCCATTGACTATTGGCTATGGGGAAAATTACACCTGGATCTAACCATTTGATGATTTCTTTTTTAACTACCTCCTTCATGGAGGGGTTCAACCTACGTTGGTAATCTACCCTAGGTGTATGTTCCTCTTCCAACAATATTTTATGCATGCAGTAGGAAGGACTAATACCCCTTATATCAGCAATCGTCCAGGCAATAGCTTTTTTATGTTGTTTAAGCAGCAATATTAACGCAATTTCATGCTGTTTACTTAGTTTGGACGAAATAATAATAGGCAAAGTATCTTTTTCTCCTAGTTATGCATACTTAAGATGTTCAGACAATGGTTTTAATTCTAGTAAAGGTGGGTGTTCAATTGATGGCTTTAAAGGAATTGTGGTTCTCTCAGACAATTTATTAGTCATACATACATGCTGAGGACTGTCCACAGATACATCCATCAATTCAGAGATATGTAAATCATCTTCATCTACTTGTGCATAGTTAGTACCATGCTTAATTAACAATTCATGCTCAAGTTCTTCTTTCATTAGTGAATCTACTACATCTATAGTTGCACAAGATTCAAGATCAGAGGGGTACCTTAAAGCTTTAAATACACTGAACTTAACCTTCTCATCATGAACTCTCATGGTGAGCTCACCTTTCTGGACATCGATTAGAGCCCTACCTGTGGCTAAGAACGGTCTGCCCAATAAGATTGGTACCTCCTTATCTGCCTCATAATCCAGAATTATAAAGTCTGCAAGAAAAATAAATTTGTCAACCTTGACAAGTATATCCTCAATTTTACCCTTAGGGTATGCGATGGATCTGTCTGCAAGCTGCAAGGTGACAGTGGTAGGTCGTGCTTCCCCTATCCCAAGTTGTTGGAATAGTGACAAGGGCATGAGATTGATGCTGGCTCCCAGATCACACAGAGCTCTACCCACGTGCTTGTTGGGTTTTATGTCCTAAATCTCGTAGTTTGTAAACTGTATGAATGTATATATTATATTTCAATAAAGTTGTTATTGATTTTTAGTGAATTGTGTTTGTATTAACCTATACCAATAACTAACACCCATGGCGATAATGAGAGTACTTGAACTTCATGTGTGACATGAATGTGGATCAAGTTCAAGTAGACAGCCAAAATGCTCTATAGTATAGGGATAAGGCTGGGTACCTTATCCTGGGGACACTATAGGACGCGGCTCACTTTGTATAGTACAAAACGATGTGATTCGAATCGTTTCATGTAGAGACATGTGAGTGAGGGCGTCCTGTGCAATGAGTTTGCACAAGACCGAACCAAGAAATAAAATCGCTCTTTCTTTATAACACCGTTTACAGTAAAGACCGGTTTTTTCATATGATGACTTAGGTAACTCGATCTCGATCCTGAGTTCACTATGAACTCCTGTTTATTTGACCTTATCCTTTGATTTGTACGGGTGAGAGTGGCCATATCGCCGACTCAATATGCCTACCATCTTGGGGATAAGATCGAATAAGTGGCTGGGGACGTAGTTGTGCGAGATGGAATTCACTCCTACCCGCTTTAAGGGTTAGAAGAGAGGTTGTTCCCTTAAGTGCTGACTCCAGGTCTTGAACAATGGGCCCATCCTCTCCTGATCAGGGAGGAATCTGATTTGATGGTTGGACCACAAATCAATTGTTCATTAGAGGTGTCAGTGGTACTTAAGGAACAAGATATAATACAAGGGTTAAACGGTATAAATGACCCGTTGTGATTATGAACGACCTGTGAAGGATCGACTTCTGATGATAGTTATATCAACAGGACACAATATATTTACAGTGAGGAGAGTGCAGCCATTGGACTTTAGTGGAGTCTCCGGGGTAAACGAATGTTGGTTAGTTCGGTTGAAAGAGTTTTGATCGGATAATCTCGTATCGTTGGAGCTCATGATCTGTAGGTCCTTACGGTTCTCCTGGCTAGCTCGGATAAAGCCATGAAACAATATAAAAGAAAAGAAAAGAATTTGAATCGTTCAAATTCGGGTTTGTGGAAGAAGAATAGACATATTTAAATATGATTTAAATATGGACATATTTAAATATGATTTAAATATGAGATTGGTCTGACAATATGAATTGGATTCATATGCAAAAAGTCGGTTTTCGGAAAACCGGGTTTAATTATATTATTTAATTAATATTTGATATTGAATTAAATAATATTAATTAATATATAAATATATTTTTATTAATTAAAAAGTTTAATTAATAAAATAATTATTATTATTTTTAATAATAATAATAATATATATATATATATATATATATGTACATGTGTCTTACATGCAATGCAATGTAAGACACATGTAAATCATTCAAGGTATATATATATGAGTCAGATTAATTATAAAAAAAAATAAAAAAAATAGGAAAATCAAAATCAAAAAGAGATAGTGCTCTTTGGGTTTCATGATTGTGAATTCAAAAAAATAAAATTTTGGATTTCTTTTTTGAAATTACGTCTTCTTCCTTCTGCCTCTGCTTTTCTGAAAGAAAATTGTTTTCTTCAGTGAAGCTTCTTCCTTCTTTTCTCTTGTAAAAGGAGTCCCACTACTCCGTTTCTCGGCCCGAGGATAGCGGGACTACCGTGGGTGGTCCACGAAGGTTTCGTGAGAAGGCTCGTTGAGCTCGTGAAGAGCTTCTGGCGGTGAAATTTGAAGAAATTTGAACGACAAGGGTATGTGTTCTAATTTCTCTTTTTCATCGCTTTTGCATGTTTCCATTTGTTTAAATTGATGAAATTAGAGTGTCTATGATCCAAATCGCTTCCGCTGCGTTCCATCAACGCTCCATCAATTGGTATCAGAGCGTTTTTGGCCACTCAATTTCTATCAATTTAAGTTATGGTGGGTTTTATTTAGAAATTGTTTCTGATTGACGTCTAAAGTGAATATCGATTTTGGCATAGTTTCTTTTTGAATTTCATTATTTGTAATTGCCCGAGAATGTATGGGCTTTAATGTGTGCTAAAGAGTCTGTATTTTTAGAGTCATTAGAGTCCATATAGGTTTCTTTGTGAAAGAAGTTTGAGTTTGGAACTCGCCGAAATGTTCGGTGTAAATTCAAACTCGTTCTAGGCAATCCGAGGAGAAATTCGAAGAGAATTTGGCCGAAGCGTTCGGAGGAAGCAAGTTGGTCAAAGGCGGTGCGAAGAGTTCGAAGTCCGCTCAAGACGTAGCTTGTTGTTCAAGCTTGTAATAAATTAGTTATTGCTTGTTAAATGTCAAAATCGATCAACTTTAGTGTCTTTAATTAATTATGCATTGTGAATGTATGTTTTAATTAAATTCCATGTTTGTATGTGCATAACGTATGCCATATAGATTTAAAATCCCACCGTAGGAAGCATGCTTCATGCATTGATAATATGTTATAAGTGTTATAATATATCGTATGCATATTTGGCAATTCTTGAGTTTTGATATAAAAGTTATATTAATTCATGAATTAGTTGTTGTTAGTTCAATAGAATAATTGATATAAGTGTTATATTAATTATGAAATTGAATGTACAACATAGGTTGTCCTAATTTTATGCACATGGTATATTGTAAGTGTTATAATGTATAGGATGCATGTTAATTCATGAGTAATAATATAAGAGTTATATTAATTCATGAATTAGATGTTGTTTGCTTAATAGAATAATTGATATAAGTGTTATATTAATTATGAAATTAAACATCCAACATTAAATGCATTTTGTTTCTTATAAGTGTTATAATGTATAGGATGCATGCTTAATTCATGAGAATTGATATAAGTGTTATATTAATTTATGAATTAGGAGTTGTATATTTAAAAACATAATCGATATAATTGTTATATTAATTATGAAATTAAATATTCAATTTGTCATGCCTTAGTGATGCATGTTTGAGAAGCATGTAGAAGTTTGTTGTAGTAAGTCTTAGTTTTGCAAAGCGTTGTAAAATTGGCATAGACTTTTAAAATCTATAACAAAGACAAAGGCATGCTCACTTAGGGTTGAATGTATCGTTCCGTTTCATTAGATGAATAGGTCGATATCTTGTAAATGCTAAGGTTACAAGAAACTCACCCGGGGACATCCTGTTCTAGGTTGGAGGTATTTAAGCTGACGGTTTACGGAACACCTCCTACCTGGAGACCATCCGGTACTTGAGTAAAGTTAACCCGACTTTATGAGCATGCGTGAGTGGTGTGAGGTAATAAAGTGTTTATCACCTAGACATCATAGGTAAAAGTTTGTTTTACCTAGACTTAGGTCTTATTGTCTTAGTCGGATAATGCCTGAGTAATTTACCCATTCCGTCTTAAAATACTTAGTAGCGGTGTTGAGAAGGTATATATGATATGTCCCTCTCCTCCTACGTTCTCTGTCAAGTTCACACCGTGAGAATTATGCTCGGCCTCGTGATGTCAATAGGGCATCCCCATTCGGATGGTATTTGCATAATTCAAGAGCAAGGTGAATGGAGAAAGTATTTATAGTAAGTGGGAGAAGGAAGTATGTCAATACATCCTGCGGTCTCCTCCATTGGATTGAACCGTGAGATTCCTATGTTCTGCCTGCTAGGTGCCCACAAGAGGTACCGATCCATTCGGAGGGCCGTTTCATAGGAATCGGAACATCTCAATCACCATTTATGGATAAAGAAACATAGAGCCATTCCCAACTTTGACATTTCCATTCGGTTGCATCGTTGGGGCCGCCCTATGAATTCTAAAAATGGAGGGTCACACTTACGAGATTTGCTAAGGAGTTAGTAAATCTTGACCAAACAGCGATAACTAAGATGCTATAGGAATATGAGATATTCTGGTATTAGCATTTAGTCAAGAATGTCTTGATTCAGTGAAGGAATGCTTGACTGCCCCTCGGTAGCGACCATTCTGACCCACTGAAGTATCGTTGCAGTTTAATAATGAGTTTTGGGTACATTATTATTCTTTGCTAAATTCTTGATTGGTGTGTAAATTAGGTTAAAACTTTTTCACTAATATTTATTCATTCTCTTTTCAGCATGACTAGCTCTTTCATTCACTTACTAGCTTCCGATAAGTTAACCGGCGATAACTACGCGACCTGAAAATCGAACTTGAATACGATTCTCGTTCTAGATGATCTCAGGTTCGTCTTATCAGAGGATTGTCCTCCCCCTCCTAGCTCGGATGCGACTCGAACTGTTCGAGAAGCATATGATAGATGGACAAGGGCTAATGATAAAGCCCGAGTCTATATCTTAGCCAGCATATCTGATGTGTTAGCTAAGAAGCACGAGGATATGGTTTCTGCTAAAGAAATCATGTCTTCATTACAGGAGATGTTTGGACTACCGTCCTCATCGGTCTGTCATGAAGCCCTCAAATACGTTTACAACTCTCGCATGAAAGAGGGTGCCTCTGTTAGGGAGCATGTCCTTAACATGATGGTCCACTTCAATGTGGCGGAAGTAAACGGAGCTACTATTGATGAGTCAAGTCAAGTAAGCTTTATCATGGAATCTCTTCCGAAGAGTTTCCTTCAGTTCAGAACCAATATGGTAATGAACAAGATAAAGTATAATTTGACTTCTCTCCTCAGCGAGCTACAGACCTATCAGTCCCTTCACACTTCTAAAGGAAAAGAGAAGGAGGCAAACGTTGTCACTTCTAGGAAATTCCAAAAGAGGTCATCTTCAGGGAGTAGGTCTGAACTTTCTTCTATTAAGAATAAGAGTATTCAAAAGAAGAAGAAAGATAAAAGGAAGGGAAAAGCACCTGCTGCAGGTAAGAGCAAGACTAGATCTACAGACAAAGGAAAATGTTTCCATTGTGGTGTAGATGGGCACTGGAAACGAAATTGCCCAAAGTATCTTGCTGAGAAAAAGGCTGAGAAGGAAAGACAAGGTAAATATGATTTATTTGTTGTCGAAACATGTTTAGTAGAACATGATTGACATACCTGGATACTTGATTCAGAAGCTACTTACCATGTTTGTTCTTCTTTTCAGGAAACTAGTTCTTGGCAGCCACTTTCTCGAGGTGAGATAACTCTCAGAGTTGGAACTGGAGAGGTTGTCTCAGCTAAAGCAGTGGGAGATGTAAAGTTGTTGTATAGAGATAGTTTCATTTTACTAGAAAATGTACTCCTGGTTCCTACCTTTAAGAGGAATCTTGTATCTATATCTTGTTTGTTAGAACAGTTGTATAAAGTATCTTTTCTTCATAATGAAGCGTTCATTAGCAAAAGAGGTGTACGTATTTGTTCTGCGAAACTTGAAAACATTTTGTATGTGTTAAGACCAACCGAAGCCAAAGCTATTTTGAACACTGAAATGTTTAAAACAGCTGAAACTCAAACTAAAAGGCAGAAACTTTCTCCAAGTACTTATCTTTGGCACTTAAGACTAGGTCACATTAATCTCAATAGGATTGGGAGATTGGTTAAGAGTGGTCTGCTAAATCGTTTAGAGGACAACTCTTTACCGCCATGTGAGTCTTGTGTTGAGGGCAAAATGACCAAACGATCTTTTTCTGAAAAAGGTCATAGGTCCAAAGAACCTCTAGAAATCGTGCATTCGGATCTCTGCGGTCCTTTGAATGTCAAAGCACGAGGAGGGTATGAATATTTCATCAGTTTCATTGATGATTATTCTAGGTACGGTTATCTTTATCTAATGCATCATAAGTCCAAAGCTCTTGAAAAGTTCAAAGAGTATAAGGTAGAGGTTGAGAACACATTAGGTAAATCGATAAAAACACTCCGATCAGATCGAGGTGGAGAGTATATGGATTTAAGATTCCAGGACTATATGATAGAACATGGAATAGTATCTCAACTCTCAGCGCCAGGAACACCACAGCAGAATGGTGTGTCCGAGAGGAGAAATAGAACCCTGTTAGACATGGTTCGATCTATGATGAGTTATGCTCATTTGCCTAGTTCGTTTTGGGGATATGCAGTAGACACTGCAGTATATATTTTGAACATGGTTCCCTCTAAGAGTGTTTCTGAAACACCTTATGAGTTATGGAGAGGGCGTAAAGGTAGTTTACGTCACTTCAGGATTTGGGGGTGTCCGGCACATGTGCTAGTACCCAATCCAAAGAAGTTGGAACATCGTTCAAAATTGTGCCTATTTGTAGGTTACCCCAAGGAAACGAAAGGTGGTCTATTTTTCGATCCTCATGAGAACAAGGTACTAGTATCGACTAATGCCACGTTCTTAGAGGAAGACCACATGAGAGATCATCAACCGTCGAGCAAAATTGTTTTGTCCGAATTTTCCAGGAAAGCTACAGACGGATCAACAAACGTTGTTGATCAGGCTGGTCCCTCTCAAGAGTTGAGAAAGCCTCGACGCAGTGGGAGGGATGTAAGACAGCCCGACCGCTACATCGGCTTGTCTGAAACTCAAGTCGTCATACCTGATGATGGCGTTGAGGATCCATTGACCTTTAAACAGGCAATGAATGACATAGACAAGGACCAGTGGCTTAAAGCCATGGATCTCGAAATGGAGTCTATGTACTTCAATTCGGTCTGGGATCTTGTAGACCAACCAGATAGTGAAAGACCTATCGGTTGCAAGTGGATCTACAAGAGAAAACGAGACCAAGCTGGTAAGGTGCAAACCTTTAAGGCTCGACTTGTGGCAAAAGGTTATTCCCAAAGAGAAGGGGTGGACTATGAAGAAACCTTTTCTCCTGTTGCCATGTTAAAGTCGATTAGAATACTCTTATCCATTGCTACATTTTATGATTATGAAATCTGGCAAATGGATGTCAAGACTGCCTTTCTGAATG
The DNA here is from genome assembly GCA_028017165.1 of Herpetospermum pedunculosum. NCBI lineage: Eukaryota > Viridiplantae > Streptophyta > Magnoliopsida > Cucurbitales > Cucurbitaceae > Herpetospermum > Herpetospermum pedunculosum. The sequence continues at coordinate 40,036,451 of CM051522.1, forward strand.
GTAATCCTGAGGAGAGTATCTATATGGCTCAACCAGAGGGATTCATACTTCAGGGTCAAGAGCAAAAGGTTTGCAAGCTTAATCGATCCATTTATGGGTTGAAGCAAGCATCTAGATCCTGGAATATAAGGTTTGATACGGCGATCAAATCTTATGGCTTTGAACAAAATATTGACGAACCTTGTGTTTACAAGAAAGTAGTCAATACTGTTGTAGCTTTCTTAGTCTTGTACGTAGACGATATACTACTCATTGGGAATGATGTAGGGTTCCTAACTGACGTTAAGAATTGGCTAGCGACCCAATTCCAAATGAAAGATTTGGGAGAGGCACAGTTTGTTCTAGGGATTCAGATCATAAGGAATCGTAAGAACAAAGTGCTAGCGCTGTCTCAGGCATCTTATATTGACAAGGTGTTGTCAAGATATTCGATGCAGAATTCCAAGAAAAGTTCGCTGCCTTTTAGGCATGGAATTCACTTGTCTAAGGAACAGTCTCCTAAGACACCTCAAGAGGTTGAGGATATGAGACGAATTCCCTATGCATCTGCAGTTGGTAGTCTCATGTACGCTATGTTGTGTACAAGACCCGACATCTGCTATGCAGTAGGAAATGTCAGTAGGTTCCAGTCCAATCCAGGATATGATCATTGGACAGCCGTTAAACACGTCCTCAAGTATGTTAGGAGAACGAGAGATTATGTGCTTGTGTATGGCGCGAAGGATTTGATCCTTGCAGGATACACTGACTCTGATTTTCAGACTGATATAGATTATAGGAAATCTACATCAGGATCAGTGTTCACTCTTAACGGAGGAGCAATAGTATGGAGGAGTATAAAGCAAGGTTGTATTGCTGACTCCACCATGGAAGCTGAGTATGTCGCAGCTTGCGAAGCAGCGAAGGAAGCTGTATGGCTTAGGAAGTTCTTGACAGATTTGGAAATTGTTCCAAATATGAACTTGCCAATCACCCTTTATTGTGATAACAGCGGTGCAGTGGCAAATTCTAAAGAACCTAGAAGCCATAAGCGTGGAAAGCATATTGAGCGGAAGTATCATCTCATCGGGGAGATAGTGCAACGAGAAGATGTGATCGTCACACAGGTAGCCTCGGAGCACAACATTGCTGATCCGTTTACTAAGTCTCTCACGGCTAAAGTGTTTGAGAGACACCTAAAAAGTATAGGGCTGCGAGCTGCTCAGTAGGACAGTGGGAGAAACTTTAGATATTTGATACTCTAATTCTCTCGACCAGCATGTACTCCACTGACGTTTTAGTCCAAGTGGGAGTTTGTTGGGTTTTATGTCCTAAATCTCGTAGTTTGTAAACTGTATGAATGTATATATTATATTTCAATAAAGTTGTTATTGATTTTTAGTGAATTGTGTTTGTATTAACCTATACCAATAACTAACACCCATGGCGATAGTGTGAGTACTTGAACTTCATGTGTGACATGAATGTGGATCAAGTTCAAGTAGACAGCCAAAATGGTCTATAGTATAGGGATAAGGCTGGGTACCTTATCCTGGGGACACTATAGGACGCTGCTCACTTTGTATAGTACAAAACGATGTGATTCGAATCGTTTCATGTAGAGACATGTGAGTGAGGGCGTCCTGTGCAATGAGTTTGCACAAGACCGAACCAAGAAATAAAATCGCTCTTTCTTAATAACACCGTTTACTGTAAAGACCGGTTTTTTCATATGATGACTTAGGTAACTCGATCTCAATCCTGAGCTCACTATGAACTCCTGTTTATTTGACCTTATCCTTTGATTTGTACGGGTGAGAGTGGCCAGATTGCCGACTCAATATGCCTACCATCTTGGGGATAAGATCGAATAAGTGGCTGGGGACGTAGTTGTGCGAGATGGAATTCACTCCTACCCGCTTTAAGGGTTAGAAGAGAGGTTGTTCCCTTAAGTGCTGACTCTAGGTCTTGAACAACGGGTCCATCCTCTCCTGATCAGGGAGGAATCTGATTTGATGGTTGGACCACAAATCAATTGTTCATTAGAGGTGTTAGTGGTACTTAAGAAACAAGATATAATACAAGGGTTAAACGATATAAATGACCCGTTGTGATTATGAACGACCTGTGAAGGATCGACTTACTGATGATAGTTATATCAACAGGACACAATATATCTATATTGAGAAGAGTGCAGCCCTTGGACTTTAGTGGAGTCTCGGGGGTTAACGAATGTTGGTTAGTTCGGTTGAAAGAGTTTTGACCGGATAATCTCGTATCGTTGGAGCTCATGATCTGTAGGTCCTTACGGTTCTCCTGGCTAGCTCGGATAAAGCCGTGAAACAATATAAAAGAAAAGAAAAGAATTTGAATCGTTCAAATTCGGGTTTGTGGAAGAAGAATAGACATGTTTAAATATGGACATATTTAAATATGATTTAAATATGAGATTGGTCTGACAATATGAATTGGATTCATATGCAAAAAGTCGGTTTTCGGAAAACCGGGTATAATTATATTATTTAATTAATATTTGATATTGAATTAAATAATATTAATTAATATATATATATATATTTTTATTAATTAAAAAGTTTAATTAATAAAATAATTATTATTATTTTTAATAATATATATATATATATATCTACATGTGTCTTACATGCAATGCAATGTAAGACACATGTAAATCATTCAAGGTATATATATATGAGTCAGATTAATTATAAAAAAAAAAAAAAAAAAAAAAGAAAATCAAAATAAAAAAGAGATAGTGCTCTTTGGGTTTCATGATTGTGAATTCAAAAAAATAAAATTTTGGATTTCTTTTTTGAAATTACGTCTTCTTCCTTCTGCCTCTGCTTTTCTGAAAGAAAATTATTTTTTTCAGTGAAGCTTCTTCCTTCTTTTCTCTTGTAAAAGGAGTCCCACTACTCCGTTTCTCGGCCCGAGAATAGCGGGACTACCGTGGGTGGTCCACGAAGGTTTCGTGAGAAGGCTCGTTGAGCTCGTGAGGAGCTTCTGGCGGTGAAATTTGAAGAAATTTGAACGACAAGGGTATGTGTTCTAATTTCTCTTTTTCATCGCTTTTGCATGTTTCCATTTGTTTAAATTGATGAAATTAGAGTGTCTATGATCCAAATCGCTTCCGCTGCGTTCCATCAACGCTCCATCAGTGCTTGCCTCCCAATTCGACTGGTAAGGTGAAGGAACCAGGATCCTTCTCCTTCTCCTTCTTTGGCAGTTTATTTTGGAGTATGGCCTTGCACTCCTCAGTGAGATTCACTGTTTCAAATTCACCAATAATTTTTTTGTTAGTAATAATATCTTTTAAGAATTTTACATAGGATGGCATAGATTGCAAAACTTCCACAAAGGGAATATTAACATGCACTTGTTTTAAAATTTCTAAAAACTTATGAAAGTGCAATTCCTGTTCTTGTTTTTTTTTTTAGCTGTCTAGGGAATGGAGGTGGTGGCACATAGGTAGGCAATTCGGGTTGCCTAATGATAGGTGGAGGCCTTGGAATTTCTTCTGGTTCCTCAATTATAGGTTCCAGCCTCACCCTTGTTGTGCTTGGTGGTGATTGATCACGGTTGGGCAGAGAATCCAGTGGAGCACTAGACTCTTCATTCTCTACTCGCTTTGGGGCTTCTCTGTTGTTGATCACCAAGGGTGGTAAGCGGAATTTTGTGAATATTCCGTATGGTTCGGGTTGTCGAGACCCGCCAAATTAAAATTTATAACACTGCCTAAGGCTTCTTCAAAACTTGTAGAAAGCGGTAGTCGGGATCGTACCACAGGGAATTTAATAGCTTAATCTAAATTCAGAATTTTAATTGCTTAATGAGAGAAAATATTGATGGGGGGTTTTGAGAATTAAGAGAAGAAAAGAGAAAATAAAGGGAAAATTTAAATGACAATTTGGAATAACGGGAGAAATGGAAATTGTTATGACAACACTCAATCTAAAGGTTCCGGGTTATTAATTGCAATGTGATTCGGATCATAGACGCCCAAGACTTAGCATGCTTTTAACTAACACCCACGCAAATTACATATTTCCTAGAAGAAACTAGCAATCCCAAGTAGTTGATGAAGAGTTGACAGCTCTTCATCAAGCTTCGATGTTAATTCAATTGAGGGCGAACACTCTCCCAAATAGAATTAACTACAAGCGACGGGTAACCATGCGACGAGTACGCTACTGAGATCTCTAATAACGGGCTCGATTTACTCTTCATCTAGAGTCTAACGGGTTGCTAAATTAAATGCTGCAGCACCAATTTAAATACACTAAGACTATCGTCACTCAACCCATAAGAGGCAAACGCATAATGGGTTTTTGACCAACCCAACAATCAATAAACGAAATGGGAGTCAAACCAAGAAGAAATTGATGCTAGAAATTAATGCTTAGATTAGAGAAGAGTTGAATGCTAAACATGCTAAACATACACAAAAAACCCAAGTCTCACCCAATCACATTTACAACATCTAACCCATCTCCTAAAGATCAAGTATTACCTCTTAGTTAGCCATGGATGCAAATGGGAAGAAAGAAATTCATGGGTGGCCTTCCAAGCTCCATTAATGGAGTTACAATACCCAAAAATGGGTGGAGAATCGGTTTTGGAAGAGAAGGGGGAGAAGAGAATGACCTAAAATCAGAAAAACGCACTTAAATACCCATTTCTGCGTCAGAATAGCGCCTAGGCGCCATAAGTCAGCGCCTAGGCGCCGCGGGCGCGCGCGCACAGAATCGGGACAGCGCCTAGGCGCTGAGCTCTCTGGAAAATTTACAAAATCGGCCAATTTTTATGACTTTTAATGTCGGACTTTTTAGGACTTTTAATGACGGGTATTCTGAGTCATGGCAAGGGTGAGCGCGCGGGTGAGGCGAGGCGAGGCGATGGCGCGCGCGGACACGGGCGTGGGCAGGCGAGCGGCGCGCGCGGACGCGCGCGCGGGGGACTTTAGATGACGGGCGCCGGCGCGGGCGGGCGAGCGGGCGCCTGGGCGCTGCGCGGGCGGCGCGCGCGCTGACTTTTGATGTCGGACACGGGCGTGCGCGGAGCGGGCAAGGACGCGCGCGGGTGTTGGCGTGCGGCGCGCGCGCGATGGTGCGGACGCGCGGGGCAAGGACCGGGGCCAGCACGCGCGGACCTACGATGACGGGCACTCGGCTGCGCGCGCGGACACGGGCGTGCGCGGGCGTCTGGGCGTGCGGCGCGGTTGGGCGCCTGGGCGCTGGGCGCTGACCTCTCGGGTCTAAGCCCAATTTTGGGTCGTTTTTGCTCCCGAACTCCGTTTGGCCTATCTTTTTGACCTGAACACTTCGTGAAACCTCTTAAATGACCGATTTAGCCTTGAAATTCATAATTTGTCTTCCCGAGCTCTTTGCCACGAAATACCTAAAATAAGTAGATTTAATTGAATTACATGGCATTTAGCTAGAATTAAGGCTATAATTATAGCTCTATTTTAGAGCTATCAAACTGTCTTCCACTTCGAAGTTCAATTGCTTGAACTTGTTCTTTTCCATCCCTTTTTGGCGTTTCAGTGTCTGCAGGCAATCTGCCTTGTGGCCTATTTTTTCAGCTCGTTTGCTAACTGCCCTATTTGGTTTTCTAAGCTTCTCAGTGTTGTTTGCTGACTTTGCAGAGTTGCATCATTCTTTGCAATGTATTCCTTCAGCAAGTTTTCTACTGATGAACCCATTGGTTGGTTATATTGTATTTGGTAAGGGGGTTGGTTAGTTTGTTGAGTGAAACCAGATCTTCCACTCGGTCCTTGTTGATTTTGTATTTGGTTGGTATTTTGTTGTCCACCCCAAGAGAGATTTGGGTGGTTTCTCCAACCAGGGTTATAAGTGTTAGAGTAGGGGTTGTTCCTTGGTTGCTGTTGACTTCCAACATAACATACCGAGGATGGATTCCCAGGGCAAAAATCATACATGTGCCCTTCCCCACAGAATCCACTGACTAGTGCCTCACCTTGGTTGGTGGCTGCGCTTGTTGAAACAGCTGCTGCGGTGTTGACACTTTGTTGAATATTGGTTTGAGCCATTTGTTTTACTAGATTGGTCAGGGCATTGATTTGGCTGCTCATTGCACTAAGTGTATCCATGTCTTGAGACTTCCTTGGCTCCACAGGATCGTCTGACCATCTACAATGTGATGTTGAGATTTTCTCCAAAATCTAATAGGCTTCATTGTAGCTCTTTGAAAGCATGGAACCTCCAGCTGAGGAATTCAACACTTGCCTCGTGCTGGGGTTGCATCCTTTGAAAAACACTTCTATTTGAATACACCATGGAATGCCATGGTGTGGACATTTGAGTAATAAGTCCTTGAATCTAGTCCAAGCTTCGTGTAATGATTCGTTTTCGGCTTGCTTGAATTTGATAATATCATCACGAAAGTTAGAGTTCCTATCTGGAGGGAAGTATTTTACTAGGAACTTTTCAGCTAGATCTGTCCAATTGACAATTGATCCAGAGGGGAAGAAATTTAACCACGTTTTGGCCTTATCTCTTAACGAATAGGGAAAAAGGTAAAGTCTTAAGGCTTCTTGAGACACTCCTGGGATGACAAAGGTGTCACTTACTCCTAGGAAGTTTCTCAAGTGGTTGTGGGGGTCTTCGTTCTCCACTCCAAAGAATTGTCCAACTGTGGACAGCATTTGAAACTTGACGGGTTTTAACTTGAAAGAGTGAGCTGTAATCTCAGGGCATATGATGCTCGGATTAAGCTCCTCAGGCATTGGTACAAGGTATGAAAGAATAGCACTATCCTTATCATTCGCAATTTCAATGGGGTTGCGAATGATAGGTGCTCGGTTTGGTGCTTCTCTATCCATTTCGGTTTGTGCTGGAACCCCCACTTTACCAACTGTGAGGGTCCCGACCCACGACCAGAGGCGCAGCGGAAGAAAGACTTAAACAAAAGCCCAAAACTGGTTGAGGACCTTAAGCAATCAATAAGGAACGAACTAAGAATTGAAGATAGATTTCTAACACTTAGAAAAAAATCTTGAATTCGAGTCCACCGGTAAAACCCCTCTCCGCCGGTAAACTGACCCGTAAAAGTCAACCGAAAAAGTTGACCAGTATAAATCACCGGTAAATATATCACCGGTATATATCATATATACACCGATATATATTAATTCGAGGAAATACTGACAGGTATATACCACCGGTATATATATATCACGGGTACATAATATATATACCACCGGTATATACCACCTGTATATATACCACCGGTATATATCACCGGTATATACCATATATACCACCGGTATATATCCCACCGGTATATATCCCACCGGTATATATCCCACCGGTATATATACCACCGGTATATTTACCACCGATAAATATTAAATATACCACCGGTATATTTTCCAGCGAAGAGAACACTTGAAAAAGTACCGGTATATATTATATATACATCGGTATATATTGACAAAAATACCTTATTTTGACGTTCGTCTTCTCTTCTACCTGAGCACCACTTCTGCCCCCTCGATCTCTACGTCTCCTCCGGTCACGAACTCAGCACGGGCACCAACGAGGACCACCCTTAGAGTAGTCCCAACTATTCTCGGGCTTAATAGCGGAGTAGTGGGACTCCTTGAGCTAAGGGGGTTTGTTGAGAGGGAGGAAGAAGGTGATGAAGCTTGGATAAGTTTTGATATGAGTTTACCATGAACTTGATGAACAATTCATCAAGAACATGAAGAACTCAAACAACAAACTCATGAATTTCAACAATTGATATTCAAAATTAGAGGAATAAGTATAAACAACTGTTGGGTTTTATGTCCTAAAACTCGTAGTTTGTAAACTTTTTGAATGTGTAAATATTCTATTTCAATAAAGTTGTTATTGAATTTTAGTGAATTGTGTTTGTATTAACCTATACCAATAACTAACACCCATGACGATAGTGTGAGTACTTGAACTTCATGTGTGACATGAATGTGAATCAAGTTCAAGTAGACAACCAAAATGGTCTATAGTATAGGGATAAGGCTGGGTACCTTATCCTGGGGACACTATTGGACGCGGCTCACTTTGTATAGTACAAAACGATGTGATTCGAATCGTTTCATGTAGAGACATGTGAGTGAGGGCGTCCTGTGCAATGAGTTTGCACAAGACCGAACCAAAAATTAAAATCGCTCTTTCTTTATAACACCGTTTACTATAAAGACCGTTTTTTATTTCATCTGATGACTTAGGTAACTCGATCTCAATCCTGAGCTCATTATGAACTCCTGTTTATTCGACCTTATCCTTTGACTTGTACGGGTGAGAGTGGCCTTATTGTCGACTCAATAAACCTACCATCTTGGGGATAAGATCGAATAAGTGGCTGGGGACATAGTTGTGCGAGATGGAATTCACTCCTACCCGTTTTAAGGGTTAGTAGAGAGGTTGTTCCCTTAAGTGCTGACTCCAGGTCTTGAACAATGGGCCCATCCTCTCCTGATCAGGGAGGAATCTGATTTGATGAATGGACCACAAATCAATTGTTCATTAGAGGTATCAGTGGTACTTAAGGAACAAGATATAATACAAGGGTTAAACGATTTAAATGACCCGTTGTGATTACGAACGACCTGTGAAGGATCGACTTACTGATGATAGTTATATCAAGAGGACACAATATATCTACAGTGAGGAGAGTGCATCCCTTGGACTTTATTGGAGTCTCCGGGGGTTAACGAATGTTGGTTAGTTCGGTTGAAAGAGTTTTGATCGGATAATCTCGTATCGTTGGAGCTCATGATCTGTAGGTCCTTACGGTTCTCCTGGCTAGCTCGGATAAAGCCGTGAAACAATATAAAAGAAAAGAAAAGAATTTGAATCGTTCAAATTCGGGTTTGTGGAAGAATATGGACATATTTAAATATGATTTAAATATGAGATTGGTCTGACACATGAATATGATTCATGTGCAAAAAGTCGGTTTTTGGAAAATCGGGTTTAATTATATTATTTAATTAATATTTGATATTGAATTAACTAATATTAATTAATATATATATATTTTTTATTAATTAAAAAGTTTAATTAATAAAATAATTATTATTATTTTTAATAATAATATATATATATATATATATATATATATTTACATGTGTCTTACATGCAATGTAAGACACATGTAAGATATATACATGGTATATATTTTGATTCATCAGATCATTTAAAAAAAAAAAAAAAAAAAAGGAGAAATACGTGAGTGCCTTTTTGGCCTCACACTTTCAATTTTGAAATTTTGATTTCATTTTTGGAACTCTCTCTGTCTTCTTCCTTCTTCCTCTGCTCTCTGTAAGAAAAATAGTTTTTCTTCAGTGAGCTTTTTCCTTCTTTTCTCTTGTAAAAGGAGTCCCACTACTCCGTTTCTCGGCCCGAGGATAGCGGGATTACCGTTGGTGGTCCACGAAGATTTCGTGAGAAGACTCGTTGAGCTCGTGAGGAGTTTCTGGCGGTAAAAATTGAAGTAATTCGAACGACAAGGGTATGTGTTCTAATTTCTCTTTTTCATTGCTTTTGCATGTTTCCGTTTGTTTAAATTGATGAAATTAGAGTGTCTATGATCCAATTCGCTTCCGCTGCGTGCCATGCGCTCCATCAATTGGTATCAGAGCGTTTTTGGCCACTCAATTTCTATCAATTTAAGTTATGGTGGGTTTTATTTTAGAAATTGTTTCTGATTGACGTATAAAGTGAATATCGATTTTGGCATAGTTTCTTTTTGAATTTCATTATTTGTTATTGCCCGAGAATGTATGGGCTTTAATGCATGCTAAAGAGTCTGTAATTTTAGAGTCATTAGAGTCCATATAGGTTTCTTTGTGAAAGAAGTTTTAGTTTGGAACTCGCCGAAATGTTCGGTGTAAGTTCAAACTCGTTCTGGGCAATACGAGGAGAAATTCGAAGAGTTTTTGGCCGAAGCGTTCGGAGAAAGCAAGTTGGTCAAAGGCGGTGCGAAGAGTTCGAAGTCCGCTCAAGACGTAGCTTGTTGTTCAAGCTTGTAATAAATTAGTTATTGCTTGTTAAATGCCAAAATCGATCCACTTTAGTGTGTTTAATTAGTTATGCATTGCGAATGTATATTTTAATTAAATTCCATGTTTGTATGTGCATAACGTATGCCATATAGATTTAAAATCCCACCGTAGGAAGCATGCTTCATGCATTGAAAATATGTTATAAGTGTTATAATATATCGTATGCATATTTGGCAATTCATGAGTTTTGATATAAAAGTTATATTAATTCATGAATTAGTTGTTGTTTGCTTAATAAAATAATTGATATAAGTGTTATATTAATTATGAAATTGAATGAACAACATAGTTTGTCCTAGTTTTATGCACATGGTATATTATAAGTGTTATAATGTATAGGATGCATGCTTAATTCAGATAATTGATATAAGTGTTATATTAATTTATGAATTAGGAGTTGTATATTTAAGAGCATAATTGATATAAGTGTTATATTGATTATGAAGTTAAATATTCAACTTGTCATGCCTTAGTGATGCATGTTTGAGAAGCATGTAGAAGTTTGTTGTAGTAAGTCTTAGTTTTGCAAAGCGTTGTAAAATTGGCATAGACTTTTAAAATCTATAACAAAGACAAAGACATGCTCACTTAGGGTTGAATGTATCGTTCCGTTTCATTAGATGAATAGGTCGATATCTTGTAAATGCTAAGGTTACAAGAAACTCACCCGGGGACATCCTGTTCGAGGTTGGAGGTATTTAAGCTGACGGTTTACGGAACACCTCCTACCTGGGGACCATCTGGTACTTGAGTAAAGTTAACCCGGCTTTATGAGCATGCGTGAGTGGTGTGAGGTAATAAAGTGTTTATCACCTAGACATCATAGGTAAAAGTTTGTTTTACCTAGACTTAGGTCTTATTGTCTTAGCCGGATAATACGTGAGTAATTTACCCATTCCGTCTTAAAATACTTAGTAGAGGTGTTGAGAAGGTATATATGATATATCCCTCTCCTCCTACGTTCTCTGTCAAGTTCACACCGTGAGAATTATGCTCGGCCTCGTGATGTCAATAGGGCATCCCCATTCGGATGGTATTTGCATAATTCAAGAGCAAGGTGAATGGAGAAAGTATTTATAGTAAGTGGGAGAAGGAAGTATGTCAATACATCCTGCGGTCTCCTCCATTGGATTGAACCGTGAGATTCCTATGTTCTGCCTGCTAGGTGCCCACAAGAGGTACCGATCCATTCGGAGGGCCGTTTCATAGGAATCGGAACATCTCAATCATCATTTATGGATAAAGAAACATAGAGTCATTCCCAACATTGACATTTCCATTCGGTTGCATCGTTGGGGCCGCCCTATGAATTCTAAAAATGGAGGGTCACACTTACGAGATTTGCTAAGGAGTTAGTAAATCTTGACCAAACAGCGATAACTGAGATGCTATAGGAATATGAGATATTCTGGTATTAGCATTTAGTCAAGAATGTCTTGATTCAGTGAAGGAATGCTTGACTGCCCCTCGGTAGCGACCATTCTGACCCATTGAAGTATCGTTGCAGTTTAATAATGAGTTTTGGGTACATTATTATTCTTTGCTAAATTCTTGATTGGTGTGTAAATTAGGTTAAAACTTTTTCACTAATATTTTTTCATTCTCTTTTCAGCATGTCTAGCTCTTTCATTCACTTACTAGCTTCCGATAAGTTAACGGGCGATAACTACGCGACCTGGAAATCGAACTTGAATACGATTCTCGTTCTAGATGATCTAAGGTTCGTCTTATCAGAGGATTGTCCTCCCCCTCCTAGCTCGGATGCGACTGGAACTGTTCGACAAGCATATGATAGATGGACAAGGGCTAATGATAAAGCCCGAGTCTATATCTTAGCCAGCATATCTGATGTGTTAGCTAAGAAGCACGAGGATATGGTTTCTGCTAAAGAAATCATGTCTTCATTACAGGAGATGTTTGGACTACCGTCCTCATCGGTCTGTCATGAAGAGCTCAAATACGTTTACAACTCTCGCATGAAAGAGGGTACCTCTGTTAGGGAGCATGTCCTTAACATGATGGTCCACTTCAATGTGGCGGAAGTAAATGGAGCTACCATTGATGAGTCAAGTCAAGTAAGTTTTATCATGGAATCTCTTCCGAAGAGTTTCCTTCAGTTCAGAACCAATATGGTAATGAACAAGATAAAGTATAATTTGACTTCTCTTCTCAGCGAGCTTCAGACCTATCAGTCCGTTCACACTTCTAAAGGAAAAGAGAAGGAGGCAAACGTTGTCACTTCCAGGAAATTCCAAAAGGGGTCGTCTTCAGATAGTAGGTCTGAACTTTCTTCTATTAAGAATAAGAGTATTCAAAATAAGAAGAAAGATAAAAGGAAGGGAAAAGCACCTGCAGCAGGTAAGAGCAAGACTAAATCTACAGACAAAGGAAAATGTTTCCATTGTGGTGTAGATGGGCACTGGAAACGGAATTGCCCAAAGTATCTCGCAGAGAAAAAGGCTGAGAAAGAAAGACAAGGTAAATATGATTTATTTGTTGTCGAAACATGTTTAGTAGAACATGATTGTCATACCTGGATACTTGATTCACGAGCTACTAACCATGTTTGTTCTTCTTTTCAGGAAACTAGTTCTTGGCAGCCACTTTCTCGAGGTGAGATAACTCTCAGAGTTGGAACTGGAGAGGTTGTCTCAGCTAAAGCAGTAGAAGATGTAAAGTTGTTGTATAGAGATAGTTTCATTTTACTAGAAAATGTACTCCTGGTTCCTACCTTCAAGAGGAATCTTGTATCTATATCTTGTTTGTTAGAACAGTTGTATAAAGTATCTTTTGTTTATAATGAAGCGTTCATTAGCAAAAGAGGTGTACGTATTTGTTCTGCGAAACTTGAAAACAACTTGTATGTGTCAAGACCAACCGAAGCCAAAGCTATTTTGAACACTGAAATGTTTAAAACAGCTGAAACTCAAACTAAAAGGCAGAAACTTTCTCCAAGTACTTATCTTTGGCACTTAAGACTAGGTCACATTAATCTCAATAGGATTGGGAGATTGGTTAAGAGTGGTCTGCTAAATCGTTTAGAGGACAACTCTTTACCGCCATCTGAGTCTTGTCTTGAGGGAAAAATGACCAAACGATTTTTTTCTGAAAAAGGTCATAGGTCCAAAGAACCTCTAGAAATCGTGCATTCGGATCTCTGCGGCCCTTTGAATGTCAAAGCACGAGGAGGGTATGAATATTTCATCAGTTTCATTGATGATTATTCAAGGTACGGTTATCTTTATCTAATGCATCATAAGTCCGAAGCTCTTGAAAAGTTCAAAGAGTATAAGGCAGAGGTTGAGAACACATTAGGTAAATCGATAAAAACACTCCGATCAGATCGAGGTGGAGAGTATATGGATTTAAGATTCCAGGACTATATGATAGAACATGGAATAGTATCTCAACTCTCAGCGCCAGGAACACCACAGCAGAATGGTGTGTCCGAGAGGAGAAATAGAACCCTTTTAGACATGGTTCGATCTATGATGAGTTATGCTCATTTGCCTAGTTCGTTTTGGGGATATGCAGTAGAGACTCCAGTATATATTTTGAACATGGTTCCCTCTAAGAGTGTTTCTGAAACACCTTATGAGTTATGGAGAGGGCGTAAAGGTAGTTTACGTCACTTCAGGATTTGGGGGTGTGATAGCTCCAAAATAGACCTATCTTAATGTCCCTAATTCTAGCTAAAACCATGACATATATTGATTAAAATGCTTCCTTGTAGGTGATTTCATGGTGAAGAGCTCGGGAAGTCCATTGATGATTTTCGGGGCTAAAACGGTCATTTAAGATGTTTCGGGAAGTGTTCGGGTCAAAAAGATAGGCGAAACGGAGCTCGGGAGCCAAAACGACCCAAATTTGGGCTAAGAGCCGAGAGGGCAGCGCCCAGCGCCCAGGCGCCCGCCGCACACCCAGCGCCCAGACGGCCAGACGCGCGCGCGCCCCGCGCGCCCGTCATCGAAGGTCCGCGCGCGCCGCTCGCCTCGCCCGCTCCGCCTCAGCGCCCGCGCGCCCGTCATTGAAAATCCGCGTGCGCCCTAGCGTCTCGACGCTGCCCCGACGATTCCCGAAGATGGACGAGTGACAGCGTCGAGCGCGCGTCTCAACGCTCACTCAACGCCGACAGCGTCGCGACGCTGGCCTAGCGTCTCGAGGCCCCGAAGTCTGAAGCGCGCATCTGAAATCACACCCGAGAGCAAGCGTCGAGCGACAGCGTCTCGACGCTCGCTCGACGCCGCGCGCGCGTCTCGATGCTACCCCCGCGCGCGCAGCAGCCAACTTAGGGCACAGCGTCGAGACGCTTGCCTAGCGTCTCGACACTCCGAGCTTTAAAAGCGTGAAAACGCAATTTTCAGCAGAATTCTTTCCCCCTTCTTCTTCCTCAAGCTTCTCCTCTCGGGTCCAAGGCCATTTTCCACCATTTTTGTACTTCTTCTCCTTCTTTGTGCATGATTCCAAGCTCTTCCATGGGGGATTGGATTTATTCATCCTCCATGGAAGGCTAAACCGAGGTTAGTGCTTGATTTGAGTTTGGATTTGTAAGTTTTGGATGTTTGGGGAGATTTTTCCCCTTTGTAAATGTTGAGACAACTAGTATGTTATGCATCTCTTGCTTGTTCTTAATCCAATTCTAGCATGTGTAGCTAAATTAGATTGACGCTCTAATTCTTATGCATGATAGAGGGCTAAAGGTTGGGACGTATAATTGCCTATACCGCTAGGTAGCACGGGTCTAAGCATGGCTAATTAGTTCGGCCCAAAGTGACAGTTGGTAATCTGAATTAATTAACGTTTTCATGTTAAGCTTAAGGCAAGAGAGAAACCGGCTTAGTCTTAGGATTAGGCCGTCGCAATGTTCCCGTCACTGGCACGTAGTCGATTTAGGGGTCGCTACCTTAGATAGATTATTGGCCAAGTTTAATTAGAATTTCACGCTTCTAATTAAATCCTTGGGTCATTTGAGTTAGAGATAACTAAATGAATTGTGTGCATGAATTAGCTAGCGCGTAAATCGTATCGATGATCCGAACATCCATAACGAGCAATTCCATTTCTCGAAGTTAAGCACAACCGTTTAATTTTTGCACGTTGTCATTTAATTTTCCGTTAGCATATTAGGAACTCCCTTCCCCCAAAACCAAATTACTATTCTTTTCAATTGTGCATATTTTTTATTTCTAGCAAATTAGACTTAGTTAGATTAAATTTCTTACTTCCCTGTGGATCGACCCCGTTACCACTAAGCTTCAAATAGCTCGGTGTACATCGGGTTTATAAATTGTATTTTCGCAAGCCTCGACAGCTTGAATTTGGAGTACCACATAAAGTGCTCTACCAGGGTGTCCGACACATGTGCTAGTACCCAATCCAAAGAAGTTGGAACATCGTTCAAAATTGTGCCTATTTGTAGGTTACCCCAAGGAAACGAAAGGTGGTCTATTTTACGATCCTCATGAGAACAAGGTACTAGTATCGACTAATGCCACGTTCTTAGAGGAAGACCACATGAGAGATCATCAACCGTCGAGCAAAATTGTTTTGTTCGAATTTTCTAGGAAAGCTACAGACGGATCAACAAAGGTTGTTGATCAGGCTGGTCCTTCTCAAGAGTTGAGAAAGCCTCGACGCAGTGGGAGGGATGTAAGACAGCCTGACCACTACATCGGCTTGTCTGAAACTCAAGTCGTCATACCTGATGATGGCGTTGAGGATCCATTGACCTTTAAACAGGCAATGAATGACATAGACAAGGACCAGTGGCTTAAAGCCATGGATCTCGAAATGGAGTCTATGTACTTCAATTCGGTCTGGGATCTTGTAGACCAACCAGATCGTGAAAGACCTATCGGTTGCAAGTGGATCTACAAGAGAAAACGAGACCAAGCCGGTAAGGTGCAAACCTTTAAGGCTCGACTTGTGGCAAAAGGTTATTCCCAAAGAGAAGGGGTGGACTATGAAGAAACCTTTTCTCCTGTTGCCATGTTAAAGTCGATTAGAATACTCTTATCCATTGCTACATTTTATGATTATGAAATCTGGCAAATGGATGTCAAGACTGCCTTTCTGAATGGTAATCTTGAGGAGAGTATCTATATGGCTCAACCAGAGGGATTCATACTTCAGGGTCAAGAGCAAAAGGTTTGCAAGCTTAATCGATCCATTTATGGGTTGAAGCAAGCATCTAGATCCTGGAATATAAGGTTTGATACGGAGATCAAATCTTATGGCTTTGAACAAAATATTGACGAACCTTGTGTTTACAAGAAAGTAGTCAATACTGTTGTAGCTTTCTTAGTCTTGTACGTAGACGATATACTACTCATTGGGAATGATGTAGGGTTCCTAACTGACGTTAAGAATTGGCTAGCGACCCAATTCCAAATGAAAGATTTGGGAGAGACTCAGTTTGTTCTAGGGATTCAGATCATAAGGAATCGTAAGAACAAAGTGCTAGCGTTGTCTCAAGCATCTTATATTGACAAGGTGTTGTCAAGATATTCGATGCAGAATTCCAAGAAAGGTTCGCTGCCTTTTAGGCATGGAATTCACTTGTCTAAGGAACAGTCTCCTAAGACACCTCAAGAGGTTGAGGATATGAGACGAATTCCCTATGCATCTGCAGTTGGTAGTCTCATGTACGCTATGTTGTGTACAAGACCCGACATCTGCTATGCAGTAGGAATTGTCAGTAGGTTCCAGTCCAATCCAGGATATGATCACTGGACAGCCGTTAAACACGTTCTCAAGTATCTTAGGAGAACGAGAGACTATGTGCTTGTGTATGGCGCGAAGGCTTTGATCCTTGCAGGATACACTGACTCTGATTTTCAGACTGATATAGATTCTAGGAAATCTACATCAGGATCAGTGTTCACTCTTAACGGAGGAGCAATAGTATGGAGGAGTATAAAGCAAGGTTGTATTGCTGACACCACCATGGAAGATGAGTATGTCGCAGCTTGCGTAGCAGCGAAGGAAGCTGTATGGCTTAGGAAGTTCTTGACAGATTTGGAAATTGTTCCAAATATGAACTTGCCAATCACCCTTTATTGTGATAACAGCGGTGCAGTGGCAAATTCTAAAGAACCTAGAAGCCATAAGCGTGGAAAGCATATTGTCGCAACGTTTTTGCGACGCGGAGCGGCCGACAACCTTCTGTTAAACAGGGGTTTTCACAAAAAATGGAGTCGCCACCAATCATTTCGGGTGTGATTGGTCACCTTAAAAATACGGTCTACGAAGTAAAAAGACGAGGTTCGGGGGTCGGTTGAGTGTAGGGAAGGTGCTAGCACCCTACAACATCCCGTTTAAAAACGGTAGCCAAAACGTTTTATCCTAATTACAGCTAATTTCAAATGGTCCTTAATAAATAAAATAAACAATTAAAAATAATGCAATGTCTCAACTAATCGTACTCTATCTTTAAAATAAAGTAGGGTTTTGATTTTGTAGGTGAGTTTATTGATTTCGCCATTAACGCCTTAATCTCGATACCGAGATCATAGAACTTTAAAAATCATTTAATAAAATTGTTTTGTTTTAAATTCAATTTGAAATTCGATTAAACCTTGAATTAAAATTAAAACAATTTTTGTTTTGAAAACAAACCATTTGAAATTTAATTTAAAACAAGATTTGAACTAAAAATGTATTTTTTGTTTTGAAATAGTAACAAAATTCAATTTAATAATCAAATGAAAACTCCTTTTTTAAAACAAGGGCGTTCTTGTAATTGGCGCATAATGGCTGTAACTATAAATCCTAAAAAATAGGGAAAATCCTATTTATCTCGGGATTTCATTAAAGTTAAAATACCCTCGAGATGAGAGGACCAGTCCTTCATCTCTCCCGGGGTTACAAATTAATACTAAACTACCCTCGAGATGAAAGGAACAGTCCTTCATCTCTCCCGGGGTTGCAACTTAAATTTAAAATACCCTCGAGATGAAAGGAACAACCATTCATCTCTCCCGGGGTTGCAACTTAAATTTAAAATACCCTCGAGATGAAAGGAACAGTCCTTCATCTCTCCAGGGGATGCAACTTAAATTTAAAATACCCTCGAGATGAAAGGAACAATCCTTCATCTCTCCCGGGGTTGTGAATTAAACTTAATTTAACAAAGTAGAAAAATAATGAACATATGCTTTGCAATTAGGAAAACATGCATCGAGATTTAAGATTAAAATGAGAATACCAACCAGGGGGTATATATGAAATAAACAGGGGTATATCATGCTCAAAACAGTGGGGATATATGCATATAAACGAGGGTATATATCATGCTCAAAACAGGAGGTATATATCGTATATGCAGGGGTATATATCCAAATCAGAGGGGTATGTATCATAAGGCAGGGTATATATCAACAACAAATCAGCCAAATATTAATATAAAGACAGGGGCAAAATCGTAATTTCACTAAAAACTAACAAAATTCGTTACCCACGATTTTCCCAGCCGTGTGAGTTCTTCTTCCAC
Organism: Herpetospermum pedunculosum; assembly: GCA_028017165.1. NCBI lineage: Eukaryota > Viridiplantae > Streptophyta > Magnoliopsida > Cucurbitales > Cucurbitaceae > Herpetospermum > Herpetospermum pedunculosum. Next base: position 40,055,011 of record CM051522.1, read on the forward strand.
GTCGTACTTCTTCAGTTCTTCTTCTCCATGGTGCTGCGGCCGGAGGTTCGAGGTGAAGAAGACGCCGGAGCTCCACCGTGAAGCCGCCGTGAGGTCCGCTGTTGGGTATCGCCGTCGCCTAGGCTCGAAGAAGAAGAAGCTTTGCCGCTGTTGGGTATCGCCGTCGTCTGGGCTCGAGGAGATGAGCTTCGTCGCTGTTGGGTATCGCCGTCGTTCGTGGAGGTTCGAGTGGGGTGCTCCGTTCGCCTTCGCCTACGTTTTTGAGCTTCAAGGTCGTCTTCGGTTTGAAGGTACGCCGGAGAGATCGAAGTTGAAGTCCGCAGCAAAGAGGTCGTGTCGCCGTCTGGGTTGAAGATGGAACTCGCCGCACGCCGTTAATGGGGTTTGCTGCTGCTGCCGGAGCTAGGTTCGAAGTCCCGCCGCCGTTCGATTCGGAGAAGATGAAAATCGCCGCCGCCGGGTTGAAAAATGAAGAAGATTGGCCGGAGCGCCGCCGTGCGTACCGCCGTGTTCGTCGGAATTCCGCCTTGCGCCGGAGAGGGGGGGAGCCTCAATGTGGGAGATGATGAATAGTAGTTTTTGGGAATTCTCCCCATTTTTGTCTTATTAGCCTACCATTTATAGGCCATCATTAGGTCTAAAAGGCACATGGGCCTATTTTGGCCCCTTCCCAAAATTGGCTACCCTAACAAAACCTAAAACCCTAAACTAAACACAAAATTGGAATTTTAAACCCAAAACATAAAATAAAACGCTAAATTGGAGTCCCGAGATCGGGACACTAAAATTGGAAACCCTAAAAATGGACCCTAAATTGGAAACCCTAAAAATTGGACCCTAAATTGAAATCTTAAACCCAAAACTTAAAATTAAACACTAAATTGGAGTCTCGAGACCGAGACACCAAAACCTAAACTAATAAACTCTAAATCGGAATCCCGAGACCGAGACACCAAACCCTAAAACAAGAAAACCTAAAATTGAACACTAAACCCTCAAACAAAACACTGAACTGGAAACCCTAAATTAGAACCCTAGATTGGAACTTTAAAATAAGGCTTGGACGTCTAAATGATCTACTGACAGAAGACAAAACTGGTGACTTCCTCGAAAATCCTGAAAATGACTGAAAAACACGAAATTAAAGAAAAACTCCAAAAATACTTAAAAATAAGTGAAAAACATAAAATTATGTGAAAAATCCAAAATGATGATAAACAAGGCCGGACGAAATACGGTGTCAACAGCTTGCCCCCCTTTGTATATCCTTCAAGAATTGAAAGGGTAGACAAATGATAAAGACAAGGTATTTGGGCGGCCACAATTGTTTATCATCAACAACAATGTGGACCTGGTTGAGCAGACTTCGACCGCTAATCTTGGATTAGGGTTCGATTTAACCAAAAAGAAAGTGAAAGGGACCTGGTTTGACCAGGCTTCGACCGCTAATCTTGGATTAGGGTTCGATTTAACCAAAGAGAAAGTGAAAGGGACCTGGTTTGACAAGGCTTCGACCGCTAATCTTGGATTAGGGTTCGATTTAACCAAAGAGAAAGTGAAAGGGACCTGGTTTGACCAGGCTTAGACCGCTAATCTTGGATTAGGGTTCGATTTAACCAAAGAGAAAGTGAAAGGGACCTGGTTTGACCAGGCTTCGACCGCTAATCTTGGATTAGGGTTCGATTTAACCAAAGAGAAAGTGAAAGGGACCTGGTTTGACCAGGCTTCGACCGCTAATCTTGGATTAGGGTTCGATTTAACCAAAGAGAATTTAAACGGACCTGGTTTTGCCAGGCTTCGACCAACTAATCTTGGATTAGGGTTCAATTTAACCAACAGAAATTTAAACGGACCTGGTTTTGCCAGGCTTCGACCAGCTATCGGGACGGAACCACAGACATAGGGTTCGATTTAACCAACAGGAATTTAAATGGACCTGGTTTTGCTAGGCTTCGACCAGCTATCGGGACGGAACCACAGACATAGGGTTCGATTTAATTAACAAGAATTTAAACGGACCTAGTTTTGCCAGGCTTCGACCGCTAATCTTGGATTATGGTCCGATTTAACCAACAGGAATTTAAACGGACCTGGTTTTGCCAGGCTTCGACCAGCTAATCTTGGATTAGGGTTCGATTTAACCAACAAGAATTTAAACGGACCTGGTTTTGCCAGGCTTCGACCAACTAATCTTGGATTAGGGTTCGATTTAACCAACAGGAATTTAAACGGACCTGGTTTTGCCAGGCTTCGACCAACTAATCTTGGATTAGGGTTCGATTTAACCAACAGGAATTTAAACGGACCTGGTTTTGCCAGGCTTCGACCAGCTAATCTTGGATTAGGGTTCGATTTAACCAACAGGAATTTAAACGGACCTGGTTTTGCCAGGCTTCGACCAGCTAATCTTGGATTAGGGTTCGATTTAACCAACATGAATTTAAACGGACCTGGTTTTGCCAGGCTTCGACCAGCTAATCTTGGATTAGGGTTCGATTTAACCAACAGGAATTTAAACGGACCTGGTTTTGCCAGGCTTCGACCAACTAATCTTGGATTAGGGTTCGATTTAACCAACAGGAATTTAAACGGACCTGGTTTGACCAGGCTTCGACCGGCTAATCTTGGATTATGGTTCGATTTAACCAACAGGAATTTAAATGGACCTGGTTTTTCCAGGCTTCGACCAGCTAATCTTGGATTAGGGGTCGATTTAACCAACAGGAATTTAAACGGACCTGGTTTTGTCAGGCTTCGACCAACTAATCTTGGATTAGGGTTCGATTTAACCAACAGGAATTTAAACGAACCTGGTTTTGCCAGGCTTCGACCAGCTAATCTTGGATTAGGGTTCGATTTAACCAACAGGAATTTAAACGGACCTGGTTTTGCCAGGCTTCGACCAGCTAATCTTGGATTAGGGTTCGATTTAACCAACAGGAATTTAAACGGACCTGGTTTGACCAGGCTTCGACCGTCTAATCTTAGATTAGGGTTCGATTTAACCAACAGGAATTTAAACGGACCTGGTTTTGCCAGGCTTCGACCAGCTAATCTTGGATTAGGGTTCGATTTAACCAACAAGAATTTAAACGGACCTGGTTTTGCCAGGCTTCGACCAGCTAATCTTGGATTAGGATTCGATTTAACCAACAGGAATTTAAACGGACCTGGTTTTGCCAGGCATCGACCAACTAATCTTGGATTAGGGTTCGATTTAACCAACAGGAATTTAAACGGACCTGGTTTTGCCAGGCTTCGACCAGCTAATCTTGGATTAGAGTTCGATTTAACCAACATGAATTTAAACGGACCTGGTTTGACAAGGCTTCGACCGACTAATCTTGGATTAGGGTTCGATTTAACCAACAGAAATTTAAACGGACCTGGTTTTGCCAGGCTTCGACCAACTAATCTTGGATTAGGGTTTGATTTAACCAACAGGAATTTAAACGGACCTGGTTTTGCCAGACTTCGACCAGCTAATCTTGGATTAGGGTTCGATTTAACAAACAAGAATTTAAACGGACCTAGTTTTGCCAGACTTCGACCAGCTATCGGGACGGAACCACAGACATAGGGTTCGATTTAACCAACAGGAATTTAAACGGACTTGGTTTTGTTAGGCTTCGACCAACTATCGGGACGGAACCACAGACATAGGGTTCGATTTAACCAACATGAATTTAAACGGACCTGGTTTTGTCAGGCTTCGACCAGCTATCGGGACGGAACCACAGACATAGGGTTCGATTTAACCAACAGGAATTTAAACGGACCTAGTTTTGCCAGGCTTCGACCAGCTATCGGGACGGAACCACAGACATAGGGTTCGATTTAACAACCAGGAATTTAAACGGACCTGGTTTTGCTAGGCTTCGACCAGCTATCGGGACGGAACCACAGACATAGGGTTCGATTTAACCAACAGAAATTTAAACGAACCTGGTTTTGCCAGGCTTCGACCAGCTACCGGGACGGAACCACAGACATAGGGTTCGATTTAACCAACAAGAATTTAAACGGACCTGGTTTTGCCAGGCTTCGACCAGCTATCGGGACGGAACCACAGACATAGGGTTCGATTTAACCAACAGAAATTTAAAAGCAGAATGAGATGAGTCGAGTTTTTTTTTTTTGTGTGTCTGTGTGTGTGTGAGAGAGAGAGACAACGATTTTTATTTCGAAACTTGGTTGTCAAAACAAAAGACAGCGGTTTTATTCCAAAACTTAGCTGCAAAACAAAAGACAAAAGACAGCGGTTTTTATTTCAAAACTTAGCTGCAAAACAGAAGACAACGATTTTTATTTCAAAACTTAGTTGCCGACACAAAAGACTTGGAAAAGACTCTTTGAAAAGCATTAGAAACTCTCATGAATATGAAGAAGTCCTAAATGCATGATTTTTTTGCCTTTTTTTTTTTTTTTTTTTTGAAATTGACCCTCAAATGAGAATATGACGCAAATGCGAGTTGCAAAACGTGACTCGAATGTCGCACAAAACATGAGTGCATGCGTTGATGTGTAATGTCAATGATGAAACAATGCTCATTAATTCTGAGAAGCAACAATGCAATTGATAATTTAATGAAGATATGTCTTGATTTGCTTGGCTTGACCAATGGATTTGACTTTGAAAGCATGACGCAATGATGCATATGCATGCTAAAGGTAGAAGATAATTGTTTATGAATGCAACATGTGTGCATAATATGTTAAAGATAGTGGATGTCATGAATGCAACATGTATGCATATGCATTAACAAAATGTCATAGATGTAGCATGTATGCATGAGCATGCTAGGAGTAGAATGACGAATGTCATGGATGCAGTATGTATGCATGATACTGATGCACATGCATCCTAAGGGTAGAACAATGTCATGAATGCAACATGTGCATAAGATGTTAAGGGTAATGAATGTCAAGAATGCAACATGTTTGCATGTGCATTAATCAAAATGTCCTAAATGCGGCATGTATGCATGAGCATGCTAGGAGTAGGATGACGGATGTCATGAATGCAGTATGTATGCATGATACTGATGCACATGCATCCTAACGATAGAATAATGTCATGAATGCAACATGTGTGCACATGTTTTTCGAGGGTAGAAGAATGATTGAATGCAACACATGCATAATATGTTAAAGGTGATGAATGATTGAATGTATCATGCTGAGGGTAGAAAACTGTAGAATGCAACGTGTATGCACGAATCATATGATCTACCAAATAACCATGATATGTGAATTTTTTTTTTTGAAATGATGATGTAAATGATATCAACTTACATGATGGAATGTAGGATTTGTGAAAACAAATGCTTAATCAAAAATGAATTTTGTGTTATTGAAATGATCACTCTTGCTTAAGTTCATTGATCTTATCAGCCAATACTTAGCGGAGAATCAAATGAAAATAATGGTGTCATCATCATAATTTTTTTTTTTTTTTTTTTTTTTTTTTTTTGAATGCTTTCCCCTGAGAGAAATTAAATGTGTCAGTCCTAGATCACTCAATCATATTGGACATTGTGAGTTGTTGGGCAGATTCTCATGTGCTAGGTTAGAGAACTTATCAAAAGTAATGATAATGTTGAACATCTTCTGATTAAATTGCTTCATAACTTAGCCTTGTAATGAACGAGAATGTTAGATTACAAGAAATGGAATTTAGATTTGGAATATAGGATGACAACCAATGAAGGAAGGAATGCGAAGGAAGATGTAGTATTCCAATGCTTTCAGAATATCTCTTGGACAATAAGAGATTGAAAATGTATTTTCACATTTGAGTGAGAAATTGGAAATTGGTTAGATGGAAAGATGAGCGATATGACTCCATTTCCTCGGACAAGGGTTTTGAGAGCTAAAAGTAGTTTTTGAGAAATTCTCGCTTTCTTTGAGTAAGCTCGAGATCTTTGATGATATTTGATCTAGCGTGGCAAAGGCGTGGGCTTTGCCCCAGTATCGATGATGTGTGATTGAGATACCCCTGGCTTCTTGTTCTACTGATTGCACCAGTTTGTTTTTTTTGAATGATGCAATAAAATGCCCATACTTGATGACGATGACTTCGCTCTATTTGTGGCAGAGACGTGGGCTTTGCCCCAGTGTTCATGATATTGATCCAGCGTGGCGAAGACGTAGGCTTTGCCCCAGTATTGATGACGTTCAAATGAGACACTTAAAGATTTGTGAGATGTAGCTTTTTGATCAATTAATTGCACCATTTTTTTTTTTTAGACATGATGCAATAACGTGTTCCAACTTGTAGACGGTGGCTTCGCTCTATTTGTGGCAAAGACGTGGGCTTTTCCCTAGTGTTGCAAAGACGAGGGCTTTGCCCCAGTTTTGCTGATGTCCAACAAGCTTTGTGAGATGTAGCTTCTTGATCAATTGATTGCACCAATCTCTTTTTGAGACATGATGCAATAACGTGTTCCAACTTGTAGACGGTGACTTCGCTCTATTTTTGGCAAAGACATGGGCTTTGCCCCAGTGTTGCAAAGACGAGGGCTTTGCCCCAGTTTTGCTGATGTCCAACAAGCTTTGTGAGATGTAGCTTCTTGATCAATTGATTGCACCCATCTTTTTTTTTTTTTTTTTTTTTGGAATGAAAGGTGCAATAAGATGCTCAAGCTTTGACGATGACTTCGCTCTATTGTGGCAAAGACGTGGGCTTTGCCCCAGTGCTGCAAAGATGAAGGCTTTGCCCGAGTCTATGATAATGCTCCAGCGTGTGGCAAAGGCGTAGGTTTTGCCCCAGTGTTGCGAAGATGAGATCCAGCGTGGCTCAGACATAGGCTTTATCCTGATGTGGCAAAGGCGAAGGCTTTGCCCCAGTTTATCGATTTACCGCGGAGACCTTTCAGCATCTTCACGATGTAGCTTTTATTGCATCATCCTCGGTTTTTTTTTTATTTTTTTCTTTTTTAACGGTGCAACCAGACTCTGATGTCACTCTAGCACACATTCTCTATAATTGTTTTATCCACACTCCTTGTGATGATGTTAACCCCGAGCAAAAACTCATTTAAGACCTTGAGATAATTTCCCAAATTACTAACTATCCAGCTCTAAAAACATCATCCTTAGTCCTAGAATCAATTTCTAATCGAGGAAAGAGATATCAAAGAATAGGAAGAAAAAGGAGAATGAATTTATAAAGATGAAGTTGGAATAGTTGTACATGAGGAATTACAAGTCTTAATCATGAAGTAGTAAATCACAAGTGTTCAACACTATTCATTACACCTGAAGCTCTCCTGGTCTGGTGGACAATTTTAATAGGTTCGCCACATAATTAAGTGTGACATGCTTAGCAAAAGGCTTGGTGGGTAGTAAAATATAGAGATAGACCGTATAAATGTAGATGGTGAAATTAACCAGATATTTTACGATGGATCTACAAATTGAGTAGATTGCCTCAAAATTATGTGCGGCATGCAGGTATAGGGTTTTACCGTGAGTAATTTTGAACCGTCACTGCAAGATGGGTCTTCCCTAGTGTTATAATTAAAACACTGCTCAGTGGGGTACGATGGTATGAATTTTGGCACATGAGAGAATGAAGGTCAAAATAACGTTCCTCTTGAAAATGAAGATCAGCTTAAAAGCATAAGAGGAGTATTTTGAAAAGTCAATGAAATGGTCGAGACTTGACAAATTTCTCAGAGAAAAGCAGTGAAAGCAACCAATTTTTTTTTTTTTTTTTTTTTTTTTTTTTTTTTAGCGATGATTCACCATGGTTTGTATTCAATTCTCGCTAAAGTTTTAGCTAATAAGAACGACTAAAACAATCACAAGAATGTTCAAGTAAATACACAAAAGACTTTTTTGACTTTTTTTTTTTTTTTTAGCGATGATTCACCATGATTTGTATTCAATTCTCGCTAAAGTTTTAGCTAATAAGAACGACTAAAACAATCACAAGAATGTTCAAGTAAATACACAAAAGACTTTTTTGATTTTTTTTTTTTTTTTTTTTTTTTTTTTTTTTAGCGATGATTCACCATGATTTGTATTCAATTCTCGCTAAAGTTTTAGCTAATAAGAACGACTAAAACAATCACAAGAATGTTCAAGTAAATACACAAAAGACTTTTTTGATTTTTTTTTTTTTTTTTTTTTTTGCAAATGATGAGTTTTTTTTAATTTCAAAATATGCACGAGATGCAATTTTCGAAAAATATAATTTTTATGTTATGACATGCGAAATGAGACGATGCATGAAATTATTCCTGTATGCAATTTTATTCAATTAAGAATAAACGAAATGCGATAATGTATGCATGAACCACATGATGTAATCCAACTGATTTATTTTTTTGTTTTTTTAAATGCATGAACAATTTTTATGATGTGATAACGTGGTGTTATGCAACGATTTTGATTTTTCTATCATGCAAAATGAAACGACACATGCATGGACACCCTTTTTCATTTTAGGCATGATGTTATGCAAAATGTTTTTTTTTTTTTTTTTTGAAATGATAGAGATAACCCTGCAAATGAGCTATTAAATGCATGATATGATGCAAAATGATTTTTTTGCCTTTTTTGAGATGTTATGATCACTTGACATGGAAGATGAGCCGACGAATGCACAATGCAACGTTATGCAAATGATTAATGTTTTTTTTTTTTAAATTGGGATGTTATGACATGTTATGCAAGATGAGCTAATGCATATTTTTGTTTTATGTGTGAAATTTTTTATGCATGCCTTTGAGACTCTATGTATGCAATGCAAAGTGAAATAATGCATGTATGAACATTTTCTATGATGCCTGTTATTATTATTTTTTTTTTTATTTGTCATGCAAATGAGCTAAAGCCGAAACATTTTTTTATGATGTGATGATGTGATGAACTTTGATGCATGCTTAATGAATTAACTATGTATGGACATTTTTTTTGTGAATGTATGAAGTTATGCAACTGAATGATAATTAGCCATGCGAAATGAGTGTATGATGCATGAACACATATTTTTTTTATTTTGAATGATAATATGCAACTGAATGATAATTCGACAGGCAAAATGAATTTATGATGCATGAACATGTTTTTTTTTATTATGCATGATGACATGCAATGAAATGATTTGATGGTTGGACCACAAATCAATTGTTCATTAGAGGTGTTAGTGGTACTTAAGGAACAAGATATAATACAAGGGTTAAACGGTTTAAATGACCCGTTGTGATTACGAACGACCTGTGAAGGATCGACTTACTGATGATAGTTATATCAAGAGGACACAATATATCTACAGTGAGGAGAGTGCAGCCCTTGAACTTTAGTGGAGTCTCCGGGGGTTAACGAATGTTGGTTAGTTCGGTTGAAAGAGTTTTGACCGGATAATGTCGTATCGTTGGAGCTCATGATCTGTAGATCCTTACGGTTCTCCTGGCTAGCTCGGATAAAGCCGTGAAACAATATAAAAGAAAAGAAAAGAATTTGAATCGTTCAAATTCGGGTTTGTGGAAGAATATGGACATATTTAAATATGATTTAAATATGAGATTGGTCTGAAAACATGAATAGGATTCATGTGCAAAAAGTCGGTTTTCGGAAAACCCGGTTTAATTATATTATTTAATTAATATTTGATATTGAATTAAATAATATTAATTAATATATATATTTTTTATTAATTAAAAAGTTTAAATAATAAAATAATTATTATTATTTTTATTAATAATAATAATAATATATAAATATATATATTTATTTACATGTGTCTTACATGCAATGTAAGACACATGTAAGATATATACATGTGTCTTACATGCAATGTAAGACACATGTAAGATATATACATGGTATATATTTTGATTCATCAGATCATTTAAAAAGAAAAAAAAAAAAAAAAAAAGAGAGGAGAAATACGTGAGTGCCTTTTTGGGCTCACACTTTCAATTTTGAAATTTTGATTTCATTTTTGGAACTCTCTCTGTCGTCTTCCTTCTTCCTCTGCTCTCTGTAAGAAAAATAGTTTTTCTTCAGTGAGCTTTTTCCTTCTTTTCTCTTGTAAAAGGAGTCTCACTACTCTGTTTCTCGGTCCGAAGATAGCGGGATTACCGTGGGTGGTCCACGAAGATTTCGTGATAAGGCTCGTTGAGCTCGTGAGGAGTTTCTGGCGGTGAAAATTGAAGTAATTCGAACGACAAGGGTATGTGTTCTAATTTCTCTTTTTCATTGCTTTTGCATGTTTCCGTTTGTTTAAATTGATGAAATTAGAGTGTCTATGATCCAATTCGCTTCCACTGCGTGCCATCCGCTTCATCAACAACTTTACACTTACTTGGAGTTCTTCCAAAGAACAAACCTCTAATATTCAAATGTCCAAAGCTTCAAAACAACATCAATCTCAAGCAACAACCAAGAACTTCTTCTTCAACCCTTGAAGATGTAAGTTCGGTTGAGAGAAAAACCAAAAAGAGAGAAAGCTTGAGAATCAAGTCAATTCACCAATTGACTTGGAAAATTTTCAAATCTCCAAAAATGGAGTATGGAAGTGGATAAAATGGAATCCACATGGAGCCCATGCACAATGCATGGCTCCATGGTGGATTATTAATAATAATAATAATAATAATAATTATAAATAATTATTAATATTATGAATATTATAAATTATTAATTATAATTAAAACAATTTTAATTATAATAATTATTATTAATATTAATATCAAATATTAATATTATAATAAACTATCCACTAAGCCCGGTTTCCGAAAACCGACTATTCCAATATATGAATCAAAATTCATATTTTCCACCGGTCGATATTTAAATCATATTTAAATACGACTTCTTCCGATTATATATTTAAATCATATTTAAATATACAAACCCTCGAACACCAGACCCGAATTTAGATTTCTCCGAGTTCTACCCTATAGCCCTGCTATACCGCTTTATCCGAGTTAGCCAGAAGAACCTAAAGGACCTACAGATCATGAGCTCCAACGATACGAGATCATTCGGTCAAAACTCTTTTAACCCAAATCGATCAACATTCGTTAACTCCCGGAGACTCCACTATAGTCCGAGAGTTGCACTCTCCTCACTGTAGATATATTATGTCCTTTTGATATAACCGTCATGGGCAAGTCGACCATTTACAGGTTGTCCGTAATCACAGCTGGGTCATAATAACCGCTTAACCCCTGTGTTACATCTTAGTTCCTCAAATTCCACTAACACCTCTAATGAACAATTGATCAGCGGTTCAACCGACAGATCAGATCCTCTCTCAAGCTTGAAGAGAGTGTGCGCAGATTGTTCAAGACTAGATGTCAGCTATTAAGGGAACAACCTATCTACTAACCCTGAAGAGCGGGTTAGGAGTAAACTCCTTCTTGCCACACTATGTCCCCAGCTACCTATTCGAGTTTATCCCCAAGTTGGTAGGCTTATTGAGCGGGCGTTCCGCCACTCTCACCCATACAAGTCTAAGGATACTCTCGAATAAGCAGGAGTTCATAGCAAGCTCAGGATTCAGATCGAGTTACCTAGGCCATCATAAAGTGAAATAGTCGGTCTCTTCAGTAAACGGTGTTATAAAGAGAGAGCGACTTTTTCGTGGTTCAGTCTTATGCAAACTCATCGCGTAGAACGCCCCCGCCTGCACATCTCAATGTGAAACGATTCAGATCACATCGTTCTGTGTAACACAGAGCAGGCCGCATTCAATAGTGTTACCAGGAATAGGTACCCAGCCTAATCAATATACTATAGACCGTTTTGACTATAAATGCTAGAGCTTGATCCACAATCATGTCATACATGAAGCTCCAGTATTTGGCATATGTCAAGGGTTTTGTGTATTGGTATAGATTAATGCAAAACACGTTTCACTTTATTCTGGTAAACGCATTTACCAAATAAAACTAATAACTGATTATTCTAAATAGTATATTTACAAACATAGTTTACAAAACACGAGTTTAAGGACATTAAACCCAACAAACTCCCACTTGGACTTAAACGTCCGTGGTGTACATGTTTGTAGGGAGAGAACTACAATGTCTCACATCAGTTTGTAATCTCCCACTATCCTTTTAAGCAACTCGGATCCCTAGACTCTTCTAGGTGTCCTCTCAAACACTTTAGCCATGAGAGACTTAGTAAACCTATCAGCATGAAGTACTACGAGGTTCCCTATGTGACCATCACATAGCCTCATGGTACTACTTAAGAGTTCAACAGTCTAACTATTGCTGGTTTAAATAAGCTGCAACTCGTGCTAGTTATTACTGGGGCACCCATAATGAAACACTTGTATTATGTTCCTCATGAACGTTTATGACAAACTTTTAACCAGGATTAAACACTCTCTGACAACTCCCACTGCGATAAACATATTGTGTTATGTATTTCAGAAAAGATACATCTTAACATCCAATTTCTTATTGCATAGGGATAGCATCTCTTTTACCTAGATTATAGACAACTCTTGTCAATATCAGGTATAAAGAGATTATACTAGAGATGAACCTGAATCCATAGAACAAACAACCATTTTCCGAGCAATGTGAAAACTTGTCACTAGTATATGCTAAAAAGTCAGAACTTAATCCTACATCATTTAAAACGATTAAGACAAGAATTATGCAACCCATATTATAAAAACTACGATCTCAACATTCAAAATCACGAGACTTTGATAATCAAATCAACCGCTACATTATTTAAGATTAAGTGCTGGGTTCAATTCAGAAGTGAACTGAACAAGCTAGCAACAGTATTGCTCTTAATCTAAAATAATGATTTACAGAGGTTGAGACTCATAGACACTCTTACCAAGATAGCTAATCTTGATACGAGTAGCCTAATTAACTTATATTTGGTAACAAGTAAAGAAGTTGATACACAATCAACCCCTCTAGTTTGGGACAATCCCTTTACCAAAAGTTCAAACCTTAAAAGTTCTTACCTTAAAGGTTCGGTCTCCAAACCTTTGTAAATCTGTGATTTTAAATCATTGGTTTCTAGTCTATAAATTCATTGTTTAATTAAAGACAATGAATTCTCAATATTATCATCAAACATGATAACATTGAGTCATATGGACAAACCAACGTTCGATGATTTTCTCAACTATTGAGTATAACCAAGATAGCTTTCTTTAACATAAAGTCTTAACCAAAATGTTGTATTTCTGATTTACATAGAACAGAGCATATATCTTTTGTTAAAATGAACAGTTCATTAATATACAACAAAAGATACAATATATACAGAAGTTCTATTGTAGCAGAAATATATACAGATAATTACATAACCAGAGTATGTGATTAAATATATACAAACAACACTCAAACCAGACAAGCTCCCAAGGGTGCAGCTATGAAGATGTCTTCAAAAGTCATCCAAATGGAGAAACCAGCAGTCAGGAACTAGTTTCCTGAAACAGAAAGAACAAACAAGATTAGTGGTTCCTGAAAGATAATTCAGGTATGACATTCATAAATCCACCAAACTTGTTTAGACAAATAAATCTTATTTACCTCGTCGTTCTTTCTCGACGCGTTTCTCCTCAAGGTATTTCGGGCAATTTCGCTTCTAGGGCCCGTCTTCGTTACAATGGAAACATTTTCCTTTGTCCGAAGTTTTAACCCTGGCCACAACCATCAGAGCCTTGCCTTTTCTCCTACTTTTCTTCTTTTTATGAATAGTCTTATCATAGCTCCAAAATAGAGCTATTATTTACTCCCTAATTATAGCTAAAACCATGCTCGATATTGATTAAAATCCCTCTTTGTAGGTAAATTCATGGTTGAGAGCTCGAGGAGTCCGAGGACGTGTTTCGGGGCTAAAAGTAACGTTTTAGAGCTTCATGGACGCATCGGGAGCCAAGGGGCTTGAAGAATTGAAGAAATGGCAAAATTTGCCATTGAAAGGCAAAATTTGGCCAACAACCCGAGAGCTAGCGTTGAGCGGCAGCGTCGAGACGCTGGCTCAACGCTGCTCGGCGTCGAGACGCTGGCCTAGCGTCTCGACGCTACCCCGACGATTCCCGAAGATGGACGAACGCCAGCGTCGAGCGCGCGCGTCTCAACGCTCTTTTAACGCCGACAGCGTCGCGACGCTGGCCTAGCGTCTCGACGCTCCGAAGTCTGAGGCGCATATTTGAAATTCCACCCGAGAGCAAGCGTCGAGCGCAAGCGTCTCGACGCTCACTCGACGCCGCGCAAGCGTCTCGACGCTACCCCGTGCGCGCGCGCTACCAACTTAGGGCACAGCGTCGAGACGCTGCCCTAGCGTCTCGACGCTCCGACGGCTTTAAAAGCCTTTCTTCTCCATTTTTAGCCGGAAGTTTTGTTCCATTTATTGTTTCTCCACCATTGTTAGGCTCGGCTGGGAGCTCTAAACTTGTATTTCTTCCATTACTTCATCAATAAAGCTCCAACATTATTGATTTCTCTTGATTTGCACAACGGTGAGCTAAGGTAAGTGCTCTTATTCGGGTATTAGGGGTAATCTTGATGCTTAGTGAGGGTTTATATGAATGCCTAGCTTAGTTTTATTTATCTCTTGCATCTCTTGGTCTGTATTAAGAACGACTAACTTTCCTTTCCGATTAGGAGTGACGTCCATAATTAGTTACGCATGCTTAGTGGGCTAATATTGATTTTTGACAAACCTCAATACTTAGTAGCGAAAGTCTAGCTCGTGGCTAATCAATTCGAGCCCAAGTGACAGTGGGGGTATGAGTTGATTAACGTTTTCACGGCGGGCTTAAGACTAAGCGATAAATCGAATTAGTTTTAGGATTAATTCGTCTCAATGATACCCGTTACTGTTTGTTAATTGGTTTAAGCGTCATGAACTTAGATTAATTGGGAAGCATGTTTAATTAGAATTTACGCCTCTAATTAATTCTTTGGGGTGCTTCGGACCCGTTTGGGACGAAGCATTTTGTGTGCATGAAATAGAACAACTTTGCGAATTAGAATCCCTATGAACTAAGCGCATCAAGATGAACCCCGACACTCGAATTAGGAGCACGTGTTACATTTAATTGTTTTTCGCTCTTTACTTTTCGCATTTATTTTTCCCGTTAGTTTAGATTTAATCAAACCCCCCCTTTTAATTGCTTTCGAGTCTTAGTTTTAAAAACAAGTAGAAGTTAGCTAGGAGAAAATAACTTAGGTTCCCTGTGGTTCGACACCCGTTACCACTAGCTGCAAAGCTTAGTAGTTTCGGTATTATAAATGTTATTTTGGCAAGCCTCGACAGCTTGAATTTTGAGTACCCCAAAAGTACCTCTACCAAAATTGGCGCCGTTGCCGGGGAACCATTTAATTTCTCTTAGTTAAATTTTATTTGTAAAAAAAAAAAAAAAAAAAAATGTATGGTTCCAAGGGATCTCTCTCTGATGAAGTCAGTGAACTGAAAGCTCAAATATCTGATTTAGTTGCTTTATGTAAATCAACTGTTGAGGATTATCAGGCATACAACAGAGCTCGAGAGGAAAGTCAAGCTCGCACAGGTTTGTTATTGGAACAAATGGTTGCGCAAATGGCCACTACTAACTTTGAATTGTAGAAGGCAGCAACCATATTCCATCAAGAACAAGCTCAGCCTCAAGAAGAGTCCCGGGAAGACTCGTGCCCCGAGTACTTTCCTTTGTCTGACGAAGAAGAGGAGGCTGAGTTTAGTCCCGAGGAATATCCTGAGGAGACTGACGATGCGAATGAGCTGAGTGGAGCTGAGACTTCTCCAGGATTGAAATTCTGGGCAGAATTTCTCGCCTGTGATGAAGAAGATCTCAGAGAATTCTTAGAGGTAAGTAATTCTCCACCTGTTGATCTCGATTCAGAGCATGAATTTTGTATTGAAAATTTATTTGAAGAATCATGCATGGATGAGCTTGAGCATATTTCTGATGTTGAAGATATTTTCGGAAATCTTTTCACTGATGAGTTAGAACCAGCATGCTATGAAAATATTGTTGTGATGGATGAGGAAGTGGCAATTGTGCCTTTAGATTATTTATCTCCTTGTGTTGTGCCTCGTGATAATTCATGTAATCTAGGAGATTTATCTTGCATACCCCCTTCCATCTGTGCTTCAGTTAATGTTGGTTGCCTCGAGAATTTTGATGTGATCCCTTCCCATATCGAGTCTTTATTTTCTGTTCAGTTAGTTGAGTCTTTTAATTCTGTTGAGTCAGTTGAGTCTGCTTTTATTTTGTTTGAGTCTGTTGAGTCTTTATTTTTCCCAAATATCAAAAATACCAAAAAAATAACAACTCTGTCCGGCTGCCTAGAAAAGTCGAAGAGCTTGCTTCTCTTAGCAGGCTTTGTTGATTCAAAGAAGAAGGGGCCGAAGAAGTACGAGAATTTTTATGTACCCTGACAGAGAGGAGGACACGTCGAGCATAACGACGTTAAAAAATTACGCTTCTTGGGAGGCAACCCATGAGTATTTTAAATTCATGTTCTTACTTTTAGTTTTTATTTTCCTAGCTTAGCTTTTTCTTGCTTTCTTTTGTAGGAGTTTTGTGGCTCAAAGATCGGGACAGTGGACGAACAGTGCACTGCTCCAACCGTCAACCTCACAAAATTCAGGGGAGGTTTTCTGTTCCCTTTTATTTTGTGCGTTTTATTTCCTTAGTCTGAAGTGTGATACATAGAGGACTATGTATAATTTTAGGTTGGGGGTGGAGTTGTATGTTGGATGGATTCCATGTGCAGTTTGTTGAGCAGTGCTAATTTAAAATTTGAAGTGCTTGGGACACTATTTATATGCTTTCTAATTATGATGATCTAGGAAGTGTCTTTTTGGAATCTGAGCATTTGCATAATCTAGTTTTTGCATGATGTAGCTTTGCATTTATTAGGTTCATGTCAAAAATTTTAAAATTTTTCCTGTTGCTCCCTTGCATCTATCGAGCACTTAGCAACCTCATCTTAGACTCCGTAGGCTTAGTTGATTGCATGTAGCATTAATTCTTGTTGTCACCCCGAAAGGCACCCCTAGGTAGCTTGTTGCATGAGAGTTAGTGGTCGATTAATCGAGTAGCAAGAGCTAAGCCTAAATAAAAAAAAATAGAAAAGCATGTTTGGCTAGAAAATTCTCCTGAGGCGTTCCTCCTTCTTAAGTGCGCACTAAAGAAGTGAACGTTAGTCCTTAAAAATGTGAAGCTTTGGCTTAAGTTTGACATGTTAGGCAACTCGGGATGGGAAAGAAAAAGAAAATAAAAAGTTGGGTTCAAAGAACCTTAACAAAGAGTACAAAGTACTCAAAGAAAAGAAAAAGAGAAATGAGAAAATATTTTAGGTCTCTTAATTTATTACTCTCTCTTGTGTAAGTCAAGCTTAGACTGTTCTTAAACGCTAGAAGTAGGGGGAAAACGAGATGACATGTTGCATGCAGTTTTTCCGAGCTTACGATGGTTTAGGATAGGTTGGCTAGCACACACACACGTTAGGGAGCGATAGTTAATTTTTGATGTGATCTTGACTAAATGCATGCGCCGATTGCTTTCATGATTATGTTCTGTTTAGATTTATAAAAAGCATCGAGGTTTGAATTAGAAGCATGTTTGCATGGTCCCTTAGAGTCAAATTCTTTATTAGCCTTGCTCGAGGACTAGCAAGATTTAGGTTGGGGGTATTTTGATAGCTCCAAAATAGAGCTATTATTTACTCCCTAATTATAGCTAAAACCATGCTCGATATTGATTAAAATACCTCTTTGTAGGTAAATTCATGGTTGAGAGCTCGAGGAGTCCGAGGACGTGTTTCGGGGCTAAAAGTAACGTTTTAGAGCTTCATGGACGCATCGGGAGCCAAGGGGCTTGAAGAATTGAAGAAATGGCAAAATTTGCCATTGAAAGGCAAAATTTGGCCAACAACCCGAGAGCTAGCGTTGAGCGGCAGCGTCGAGACGCTGGCCTAGTGTTTCGACGCTGCCCCGACGATTCCCTAAGATGGACGAACGCCAGCGTCGAGCGCGCGCGTCTCAACGCTCACTCAACGCCGACAGCGTCGCGACGCTGGCCTAGCGTCTCGACGCTCCGAAGTCTGAGGCGCATATTTGAAATTCCACCCGAGAGCAAGCGTCGAGCGCAAGCGTCTCGACGCTACCCCATGCGCGCGCGCTACCAACTTAGGGCACAGCGTCGAGACGCTGCCCTAGCGTCTCGACGCTCCGACGGCTTTAAAAGCCTTTCTTCTCCGTTTTTAGCCGGAAGTTTTGTTCCATTTTTTGTTTCTCCACCATTGTTAGGCTCGGGTGGGAGCTCTAAACTTGTATTTCTTCCATTACTTCATCAATAAAGCTCCAACATTATTGATTTCTCTTGATTTGCACAACGGTGAGCTAAGGTAAGTGCTCTAATTCGGGTATTAGGGGTAATCTTGATGCTTAGTGAGGGTTTATATGAATGCCTAGCTTAGTTTTATTTATCTCTTGCATCTCTTGGTCTGTATTAAGAACGACTAACTTGCCTTTCCGATTAGGAGTGACGTCCATAATTAGTTACGCATGCTTAGTGGGCTAATATTGATTTTTGACAAACCTCAATACTTAGTAGCGAAAGTCTAGCTCGTGGCTAATCAATTCGAGCCCAAGTGACAGTGGGGGTATGAGTTGATTAACGTTTTCACGGCGGGCTTAAGACTAAGCGATAAATCGAATTAGTTTTAGGATTAATTCGTCTCAATGATACCCGTTACTGTTTGTTAATTGGTTTAAGCGTCATGAACTTAGATTAATTGGGAAGCATGTTTAATTAGAATTTACCCCTCTAATTAATTCTTTGGGGTGCTTCGGACCCGTTTGGGACGAAGCATTTTGTGTGCATGAAATAGAACAACTTTGCGAATTAGAATCCCTATGAACTAAGCGCATCAAGATGAACCCCGACACTCGAATTAGGAGCACGTGTTACATTTAATTATTTTTCGCTCTTTACTTTTCACATTTATTTTTCCCGTTAGTTTAGATTTAATCAAACCCCCCCTTTTAATTGCTTTCGAGTCTTAGTTTTAAAAACAAGTAGAAGTTAGCTAGGAGAAAATAACTTAGGTTCCCTGTGGTTCGACACCCGTTACCACTAGCTGCAAAGCTTAGTAGTTTCGGTATTATAAATGTTATTTTGGCAAGCCTCGACAGCTTGAATTTGGAGTACCCCAAAAGTACCTCTACCATCTTACTACTCGTAGTAATGGCTTCAGACTTAGTTCCCGACCCGGTCCCCTTCTGGAATTTCTTTGAAGTGACTACATTAGCCTCCTTTTCCTTCCCTTTAGAGGCTCAAAGGGACTCGTAAGTCTGGAGCTCATGCAGAAGAGTGGCCAAGTTATATTCAATCTTATTCATGACCATATTAGATCTGAAATTTAGAAAGCTCTTCGGAAGAGATTCTAGAATGAAGCTAACTTGGCTCTTTTCATCGATCGTAGCCCCGTTTACTTCTGGTGTCATGTAGTGGACCATCATATTAAGGACATGCTCCCTAACAGATGTGTCGTCCTTCATTCGAGCATTGTAAACGTATTTGAGGGCTTCATGGCGAAGCGTTGAGGACGGTTGTCCAAACATTGCTTGCAATGAAGTCATGATTTCCTTAGCGGAAACCATTACCTCGTGCCTCTTGGCCAAGACATCTTGCATGCTTGCCAAGATATAGACCCGGGCTTTATCATTAGCCCTGATCAAACGATCGTATGCCTCACGAACACTTCGTGAAGCATTTGCAGCAGGAGTCGGAGGACAGTCCTCCGTAAAGACACATCTTAGGTCGTCCAACACTAGAATCGTATTCAAGTTGGACTTCCATGTTGCAAAATTTTCGCCGGTTAATTTTTCGTTCGCTAATAACTGTACGAAAGAACTCGCTATGCTGAAACAAAATGTAAATCTATTAGTGAAACGGTTTTAACCTATTTAAACCAACTAAGAGATTTAGCAGTAAATAAAGTACCCAAACTCTTTATTTACTAGCAACGATACTTTAGTAAGTTAGAAGGGTTGCTACCTAAGGGTAGTCAAGCACCCCTTTACTAAATCAAGACATTCTTGACTAAATGCTAACTCCATAATAACTCATATTCCTATAGCATCTTAGTTATCGTTTTCGGTCAAGATTTACTAACTCCTTAGCAAATCCTGTAAGTGTGACCCTCCATTTTTAGAATGCACAGGACGGCCCCAACAGTGCAACCTAAGGGAATGTCAGAGTTGGGAATGGCCCTATGTTTCTTTATCCATAAATGGTGACTGACTTGTTCAACTCCCATGAAACGGCCCTCCTAAGGGATTGGTGCCACCTAGGGCAACTTGCAGGCGGAACATGGAAATCTCACGGTTCAATCGAATGGAGGAGACCATAGGAAGCACTGACGCACTTCTTTCTCCCACTTACTATAGACACTTACTCCATTCACCTTGCTATTGAAAGATGCAAATGCCATCCTAAGGGGGATGCCCTATTGACATCTCGAGGCCGAGCATAATTCTCACGATGTGAACTTTAGGGAGTGCGTAGCAGGAGAGGGATATATCATATAATCCTTCTCAACACTTCTACTAAGCATCGTAGACGGTTTTTAGGGTACTTAGTCAGGTTTTATTCGGCTAAGAAAACAAAACCTTAAGTCTAGGCAAACTATTTTACCTGAGATATCTAGGTTATTAACAAACTAATTAACCTCACACCTCTCACGCACGCTCATAAAGCCTGGTTAACTTTACTCAAGTACCGGATTGTCCCCAGGTAGGAGGTGTTCCGTAAACCGCCAGCTTAAATACCTCCAACCTCGAACAGGATTTCACCGGGTGAGTTTCTCATAACCTTAGCATTTACGAGATAACGACCTATTCATCTAATGAACCGGACGTATCATTAACCCTAAATGAACATGCAATTCTCTTTGTTATAGATTTTAAAAGTCTAAGTCATTTTTACAACACTTGCAAAAACTAGACTTACTACAACAAACTTTTATATGCTTCTCAAACATACAAACACTAAGGCATGGTTAGTTGAATATTTAAATACATAATCAATATAACGCTTATATCAATTATGGTCTGAAACATACAACTCCTAATTCAAAATCAATATAGCTCTTATATTAAATCTAATGAATTAGGCATGCATCCTATACACCATAACACTTATAACATACAAAATGCATGAAACATGCTTCCTATGGTGGGATCTGAAATCTACATGGCATACTTTATGCACAAGCAAGGGCGTTAATTTAAACCATACATCTCATGCATTCTATAAATTAAACACACTAAAACGAATCAGATTATGGCCACAAGCAAGCAACAACTAATTATTACAAGCTCGACCAACCCCGAGCTAGGCTCTTGAAGCTTTTCGAACTCTTCGAACAACTTCAACCTCCTCGGCTTCTGGCTTCTTGCACACCACTGCTTCCGCAACAGCCTAAAACTTTAAGACTCAACGAATACAGACTCTCAGCCAAACATTAAGCCTTAATTAACAGACAAGGCTATTACAAACAGAAAGTAAAGTACAAGAAATTAAACAGTTGCCATAATCCGATACATTTCAGCCACCCAAGTAAGAAAACAAACTAAACCCACCTAGAACTCAATTCATTCCAAATTGAGAACTAAAAGCATGCTCTGATACCAATTGCTGGAACCCCCACTCAACCAACTGCGAGGGTCCCGGCCCTCGACCAGAGGCGCAGCGGAAGAAAGACTTAAACAATAGCCTAAAATTGGTTGAGGACCTTAAGCAATCAATAAGGAACGAACTAAGAATTGAAGATAGATTTCTAACACTTAGAAAAAAATCTTGAATTCGAGTCCACCGGTAAAACCCCTCTCCGTCGGTAAACTGACCGGTAAAAGTCAACCGAAAAAGTTGACCGGTATAAATCACCGGTAAATATATCATCGGTATATATCATATATACACCGGTATATATTACATCGAGGAAATACTGACCGGTATATACCACCGGTATATATATATCACGGGTACATAATATATATACCACCGGTATATACCATATATACCACCGGTATATATCCCACCGGTATATATCCCACCGGTATATATACCACCGGTATATTTATCACCGGTATATATCACCGGTATATACCATATATACCACCGGTATATATCCCACCAGTATATATCCCACCAGTATATATCCCACCGGTATATATACCACCGGTATATTTACCATCGGTAAATATTAAATATACCACCGGTGTATTTTCCAGCGAAGAGAACACTTGAAAAAGTACCGGTATATATTGACAAAAATACCTTATTTTGACGTTCATCTTCTCGTCTACCTCAGCACCTCTACTGCCCCCTCGATCTCTACGTCTCCTCCGGTCACGAACTCAGCACGGGCACCAACGAGGACCACCCTTAGAGTAGTCCCAACTATTCTCGGGCTTAATAGCGGAGTAGTGGGACTCCTTGAGCTAAGGAGGTTTGTTGAGAGGGAGGAAGAAGGTGATGAAGCTTGGATAAGTTTTGATATGAGTTTACCATGAACTTGATGAACAATTCATCAAGAACATGAAGAACTCAAACAATAAACTCATGAATTTCAACAATTGAAATTCAAAATTAGAGGAATAAGGATAAACAACTTTACACTTACTTGGAGTTCTTCCAAAGAACAAACCTCTAATATTCAAATGTCCAAAGCTTCAAAACAACATCAATCTCAAGCAACAACCAAGAACTTCTTCTTCAACCCTTGAAGATGTAAGTTCGGTTGAGAGAAAAACCAAAAAGAGAGAAAGCTTGAGAATGAAGTCAATTCACCAATTGACTTGGAAAATTTCCAAATCTCCAAAAATGGATTATGGAAGTGGATAGAATGGAATCCACATGGAGCCCATGCACAATGCATGGCTCCATGGTGGATTCTTAATAATAATAATAATAATAATAATAATAATTATAAATAATTATTAATATTATTAATATTATAAATTATTAATTATAATTAAAGCAATTTTAATTATAATAATTATTATTAATATTAATATCAAATATTAATATTATAATAAACTATCCACTAAGCCCGGTTTCTCAAAACTGACTATTCCAATATATGAATAAAAATTCATATTTTCCACCGGGTGATATTTAAATCATATTTAAATACGACTTCTTCCGATTATATATTTAAATCATATTTAAATATACAAACCCTCGAACAACAGACCCGAATTCGGATTTGTCCGAGTTCTACCCTATAGCCCTGCTATACCGCTTTATCCGAGCTAGCCAGGAGAACCTAAATGACCTACAGATCATGAGCTCCAACGATACGAGATCATTCGGTCAAAACTCTTTTAACTCGAATCGATCAACATTCGTTAACTCCCGGAGACTCCACTATAGTCCGAGAGTTGCACGCTCCTCACTGTAGATATATTATGTCCTCTTGATATAACCGTCATGGGCAAGTCGACTGTTGGGTTTTATGTCCTAAAACTCGTAGTTTGTAAACTGTTTGAATGTAAATATTATTTTTCAATAAAGTTGTTATTGAATTTTAGTGAATTGTGTTTGTATTAACCTATACCAATAACTAACACCCATGGCGATAGTGTAAGTACTTGAACTTCATGTGTGACATGAATGTGGATCAAGTTCAAGTAGACAGCCAAAATGGTCTATAGTATAGGGATAAGGCTGGGTACCTTATCCTGGGGACACTATTGGACGCGGCTCACTTTGTATAGTACAAAACGATGTGATTCGAATCGTTTCATGTAGAGACATGTGAGTGAGGGCGTCCTGTGCAATGAGTTTGCACAAGACCGAACCAAGAAATAAAATCGCTCTTTCTTTATAACACCGTTTACTGTAAAGACCGGTTTTTTCATTTGATGACTTAGGTAACTTGATCTCAATCCTGAGCTCATTATGAACTCCTGTTTATTCAACCTTATCCTTTGACTTGTACGGGTGAGAGTGGCCTTATCGCCGACTCAATAAGCCTACCATCTTGGGGATAAGATCGAATAAGTGGCTGGGGACATAGTTGTGCGAGATGGAATTCACTCCTACCCGCTTTAAGGGTTAGTAGAGAGGTTGTTCCCTTAAGTGCTGACTCCAGGTCTTGAACAATGGGCCCATCCTCTCCTGATCAGGGAGGAATCTGATTTGATGGTTGGACCACAAATCAATTGTTCATTAGAGGTGTCAGTGGTACTTAAGGAACAAGATATAATACCAGGGTTAAACGATTTAAATGACCCGTTGTGATTATGAACGACCTGTGAAGGATCGACTTACTGATGATAGTTATATCAACAGGACACAATATATCTACAGTGAGGAGAGTGCAGCCCTTGGACTTTAGTGGAGTCTCCGGGGGTTAACTAATGTTGGTTAGTTCGGTTGAAAGAGTTTTGACTGGATAATCTCGTATCGTTGGAGCTCATGATCTGTAGGTCCTTACGGTTCTCCTGGCTAGCTCGGATAAAGCCGTGAAACAATATAAAAGAAAAGAAAAGAATTTGAATCGTTCAAATTCGGGTTTGTGGAAGAAGGTTAGACATATTTAAATATGATTGAAATATGGACATATTTAAATATGATTTAAATATGAGATTGGTCTGAAAACATGAATAGGATTCATGTGCGGTCGGTTTTCGAAAAACCGGGTTTAATTATATTATTTAATTAATATTTGATATTGAATTAAATAATATTAATTAATATATATATATATTTATTAATTAAAAAGTTTAATTAATAAAATAATTATTATTATTTTTATTAATAATAATAATAATATATAAATATATATATATATATATATATACATGTGTCTTACATGCAAGCATGTAAGACACATGTAAGGTATATATATATACAGAGTATATATTAAAGATCAGATCAATTAAAAAAAAAAAAATAAAAAAAAAAAAAAAAACAAAACAAAAAGAAAAACAAAAGAGCTGAGTGCTCTTTTGTGTTCACAATTGAAAATGTGAATTTGATTTTTTTTTTCTTCTGCCGTCGTCTTCTTCCTCTGTTTTCTGAAAGAAATTAGTTTTCTTTAGTGAAACTTCTTCCTTCTTTTCTTTTGTAAAAGGAGTCCCACTATTTCGTTTCTCGGCCTGAGGATAGCGGGATTACCGTGGGTGGTCCACGAAGATTTCGTGAGAAGGCTCGTTGAGCTCATGAGGAGCTTCTGGCGGTGAATTTTGGAGAATTACGAACGACAAGGGTATGTGTTCTAATTTCTCTTTTTCATTGCGTTTGCATGTTTCCGTTTGTTTAAATTGATGAAATTAGAGTGTCTATGATCCAAATCGCTTCCGCTGCGTTCCATCAACGCTCCATCAATTGGTATCATAGCGTTTTTGGCCACTCAATTTCTATCAATTTAAGTTATGGTGGGTTTTATTTTAGAAATTGTTTCTGATTGGATTCTAAAGTGAATATCGATTTTGGCATAGTTTCTTTTTGAATTTCATTATTTGTAATTGCTCGAGATTGTATGGGCTTTAATGCATGCTAAAGAGTCTGTATTTTTAGAGTCATTAGAGTCCATATAGGGTTCTTTGTGAAAGAAGTTTGAGTTTGAAACTCGCCGAAATGTTCGGTGTAAGTTCAAACTCGTTCTGGGCAATACGAGGAGAAATTCGAAGAGATTTTGGCCGAAGCGTTCGGAGGAAGCAAGTTGGTCAAAGGCGGTGCGAAGAGTTCGAAGTCCGCTCAAGGCGTAGCTTGTTGATCAAGCTTGTAATAAATTAGTTATTGCTTGCTAAATGCCAAAATCGATCCACTTTAGTGTGTTTAATTAATTATGCATTACGAATGTATGTTTTAATTAAATTCCATGTTTGTATGTGCATAACGTATGCCATATAGATTTAAAATCCCACCGTAGGAAGCATGCTTCATGCATTGAAAATATGTTATAAGTGTTATAATATATCGTATGCATATTTGGCAATTCATGATTTTTGATATAAAAGTTATATTAATTCATGAATTAGTTGTTGTTAGTTCAATAGAATAATTGATATAAGTGTTATATTAATTATGAAATTGAATGAACAACATAGGTTGCCCTAATTTTATGCACATGGTATATTATAAGTGTTATAATGTATAGGATGCATGTTTATTCATGAGTATTAATATAAGAGTTATATTAATTCATGAATTAGATGTTGTTTGCTTAATAGAATAATTGATATAAGTGTTATATTAATTATGAAATTAAACATCCAACATTAGATGCATTTTGTTTGTTATAAGTGTTATAATGTATAGGATGCATGCTTAATTCATGAGAATTGATATAAGTGTTATATTAATTTATGAATTAGGAGTTGTATATTTAAAAACATAATCGATATAATTGTTATATTAATTATGAAATTAAATATTCAACTTGTCATGCCTTAGTGTTGCATGTTTGAGAAGCATGTAGAAGTTTGTTGTAGTAAGTCTTAGTTTTGCAAAGCGTTGTAAAATTGGCATAGACTTTTAAAATCTATAACAAAGACAAAGGCATGCTCACTTAGGGTTGAATGTATCGTTCCGTTTCATTAGATGAATAGGTCGATATCTTGTAAATGCTAAGGTTACAAGAAACTCACCCGGGGACATCCTGTTCTAGGTTGAAGGTATTTAAGCTGACGGTTTACGAAACACCTCCTACCTGGGGACCATCCGGTACTTGAGTAAAGTTAACCCGACTTTATGAGCATGCGTGAGTGGTGTGAGGTAATAAAGTGTTTATTACCTAGACATCATAGGTAAAAGTTTGTTTTACCTAGACTTAGGTCTTATTGTCTTAGCCGGATAATTCCTGAGTAATTTACCCATTCCGTCTTAAAATACTTAGTAGAGGTGTGGAGAAGGTATATATGATATGTCCCTCTCCTCCTACGTTCTCTGTCAAGTTCACACCGTGAGAATTATGCTCGGCCTCGTGATGTCAATAGGGCATCCGCATTCGGATGGTATTTGCATAATTCAAGAGCAAGGTGAATGGAGAAAGTATTTATAGTAAGTGGGAGAAGGAAGTATGTCAATACATCCTGCGGTCTCCTCCATTGGATTGAACCGTGAGATTCCTATGTTCCGCCTGCTAGGTGCCCACAAGAGGTACCGATCCATTCGGAGGGCCGTTTCATAGGAATCAGAACATCTCAATCACCAATTATGGATAAAGAAACATAGAGCCATTCCCAACTTTGACATTTCCATTCGATTGCATCGTTGGGGCCGCCCTATGAATTCTAAAAATGGAGGGTCACACTTACGAGATTTGCTAAGGAGTTAGTAAATCTTGACCAAAGAACGATAACTAAGATGCTATAGGAATATGAGATATTCTGGTATTAGCATTTAGTCAAGAATGTCTTGATTCAGTGAAGGAATTCTTGACTGCCCCCGGTAGCGACCATTCTGACCCACTGAAGTATCGTTGCAGTTTAATAATGAGTTTTGGGTACATTATTATTCTTTGCTAAATTCTTGATTGGTGTGTAAATTAGGTTAAAACCTTTTCACTAATATTTTTCCATTCTCTTTTCAGCATGTCTAGCTCTTTCATTCACTTACTAGCTTCCGTTAAGTTAACCGACGATAACTACGCGACCTGGAAATCGAACTTGAATACGATTCTCGTTCTAGATGATCTTAAGTTCGTCTTATCAGAGGATTGTCCTCCCCCTCCTAGCTCGGATGCGACTCGAACTGTTCGAGAAGCATATGATAGATGGACAAGGGCTAATGATAAAGCCCGAGTCTATATCTTAGCCAGCATATCTGATGTGTTAGCTAAGAAGCACGAGGATATGGTTTCTGCTAAAGAAATCATGTCTTCATTACAGGAGATGTTTGGACTACCGTCCTCATCGGTCTGTCATGAAGCCCTCAAATACGTTTACAACTCTCGCATGAAAGAGGGTACCTCTGTTAGGGAGCATGTCCTTAACATGATGGTCCACTTCAATGTGGCGGAAGTAAATGGAGCTACTATTGATGAGTCAAGTCAAGTAAGCTTTATCATGGAATCTCTTCCGAAGAGTTTCCTTCAGTTCATAACCAATATGGTAATGAACAAGATAAAGTATAATTTGACTTCTCTCCTCAGCGAGCTACAGACCTACCAGTCCCTTCACGCTTCTAAAGGAAAAGAGAAGGAGGCAAACGTTGTCACTTCTAGGAAATTCCAAAAGGGGTCGTCTTCAGGGAGTAGGTCTGAACTTTCTTCTATTAAGAATAAGAGTATTCAAAAGAAGAAGAAAGATAAAAGGAAGGGAAAAGCACCTGCTGCAGGTAAGAGCAAGACTAAATCTACAGACAAAGGAAAATGTTTCCATTGTGGTGTAGATGGGCACTGGAAACGAAATTGCCCAAAGTATCTTCCAGAGAAAAAGGCTGAGAAGGAAAGACAAGGTAAATATGATTTATTTGTTGTCGAAACATGTTTAGTAGAACATGATTGTCATACCTGGATACTTGATTCAGGAGCTACTAACCATGTTTGTTCTTCTTTTCAGGAAACTAGTTCTTGGTAGCCACTTTCTCGAGGTGAGATAACTCTCAGAGTTGGAACTGGAGAGGTTGTCTCAGCTAAAGTAGTGGGAGATGTAAAGTTGTTGTATAGAGATAGTTTCATTTTACTAGAAAATGTACTCCTGGTTCCTACCTTCAAGAGGAATCTTGTATCTATATCCTGTTTGTTAGAACAGTTGTATAAAGTATCTTTTGTTCATAATGAAGCGTTCATTAGCAAAAGAGGTGTACGTATTTGTTCTGCGAAACTTGAAAACAACTTGTATGTGTTAAGACCAACCGAAGCCAAAGCTATTTTGAACACTGAAATGTTTAAAACAGCTGAGACTCAAACTAAAAGGCAGAAACTTTCTCCAAGTACTTATCTTTGGCACTTAAGACTAGGTCACATTAATCTCAATAGGATTGGGAGATTGGTTAAGAGTGGTCTACTAAATCGTTTAGAGGACAACTCTTTACCGCCATGTGAGTCTTGTCTTGAAGGCAAAATGACCAAACGATCTTTTTCTGAAAAAGGTCATAGGTCAAAAGAACCTCTAGAAATCGTGCATTCGGATCTCTGCGGTCCTTTGAATGTCAAAGCACGAGGAGGGTATGAATATTTCATCAGTTTCATTGATGATTATTCTAGGTACGGTTATCTTTATCTAATGCATCATAAGTACGAAGCTCTTGAAAAATTCAAAGAGTATAAGGCAGAGGTTGAGAACACATTAGGTAAATCGATAAAAACACTCCGATCAGATCGAGGTGGAGAGTATATGGATTTAAGATTCCAGGACTATATGATAGAACATGGAATAGTATCTCAACTCTCAGCGCCAGGAACACCACAGCAGAATGGTGTGTCCGAGAGGAGAAATAGAACCCTGTTAGACATGGTTCGATCTATGATGAGTTATGCTCATTTGCCTAGTTCGTTTTGGGGATATGCAGTAGAGACTGCAGTATATATTTTGAACATGGTTCCCTCTAAGAGTGTTTCTGAAACACCTTATGAGTTATGGAGAGGGCGTAAAGGTAGTTTACGTCACTTCAGGATTTGGGGGTGTCCGGCACATGTGCTAGTACCCAATCCAAAGAAGTTGAAACATCGTTCAAAATTGTGCCTATTTGTAGGTTACCCCAAGGAAACGAAAGGTGGTCTATTTTACGATCCTCATGAGAACAAGGTACTAGTATCGACTAATGCCACGTTCTTAGAGGAAGACCACATGAGAGATCATCAACCGTCGAGCAAAAGTGTTTTGTCCAAATTTTCCAGGAAAGCTACAGACGGATCAACAAAGGTTGTTGATCAGGCTGGTCCTTCTCAAGACTTGAGAAAGCCTCGACGCAGTGGGAGGGATGTAAGACAGCCTGACCGCTACATTGGCTTGTCTGAAGCTCAAGTCGTCATACCTCAAGCCTCGACGCTCAAGTTGCCCAACTGACCACGCCCAAATGGTCTATAGGAGGACGGCCGAATTGGCAAAACTCCTTGCCCTAAGCCATCCAAAATTGGGCCCATACTCATTTTGTCAAGCCCATTAAGGTTAAGCCTATTTTGATCCAACTTAGTAAGCCCATCTTGAGCTAGTCCATTAAGCCCACATTGGCCAAGCCCAGTGGAGCTAAACCCATTTGGGCCTAGCCCAATGGAACCATCTCCGTTTGGGCCAAGCCCATTTGGGTAGACTAATTGGGTATCACACTGTGGAATTTCTTTCAAATTCCCACGGTTAAGAGGCATAATTGACTTCCCATTTTGAAAGCCCAATTGACCATTAGAGCTTATTGAATTGGCCTTAGAGAGAGAAGGATACCCATTTAATTCATTTTTCAAATCTTCTTTATTTGCCATGGAAATGGATCCATTTGGGCCAAGCCCATTTGAGTAGACACTTTGGGCATCCCTCCTTTGAATGGCTATAGAATCCCCACGGACCGGTCTAACTTGGGAAAGAGACTTTAATGACTTACCATCTTTGTCGTTCAAGCCCATTTGACCATTATATTTCAATGAATTACCCACGGATAGAATATCACCATTTAATTGAGATCCTATAGTTGCCATATGCGGCAAAGGAGGATCACGCATCAAACGGCCAGCTTGAAGGATTTCAAAAGAAGCATCCTTCCCATTCAAAGCATCCACACTAATCACGGGAAGAAAAGAGTTGCTCAAGTCAACACTCCCATCCATCCCGCTGTTACGTCTCCAAAAGTGACTATTTTAGGACTTATTTGCTATAGGAAGTTGTGCATTCTTAAGTGTTTTTGGTAGGATTTAGCTCAAACTTGTGCTTATATATATGAGAATTAGAAGAATGAAGCTAAATTAGGACTTATATGCAAAAGGAAGGAAAAAGAACCAAAAACGAAGTTAAAGACTTAAAATGTGCACATTGCGGAAGCATTGCGAAAACATTGCTAAAACCGCAATGTTTTAAGTGAAATCCGTAAGTTGTCTAACTAATTTCTGTTTTGTTCCGATCTTTCAGGGGCCCATTCTTTCTCCTGCTGCCACGTTGAGATACGACGTTTAGAATGGATGGTTCTCCTTGGCCTAATCGTACCTGCAGAACACTATAAAAGGAGGTCAAAGTGCAAGGTTGAAACACACTCGAAAAGCGTAGAACTCCCATCTCAACGCGGTTTCTTCCCTATTTCTTCTCCCGTTTGTTGGCGTGAAGGTTTCAGCTGTTGGCATCGATAATCTGAGAGGAAGAAGAGAAGATCCTTCTTCTCTTCTGATTGGATTCATCCCCAAACAAGCTCACCTTCGCCCTTCATCCGAGGCGCTTGCGACGAGGAGTTCACGCACACACTTTAGATTGCTTGCTACTGCTTTTTGTCTCTTATTTTCTTTACTGTCTTCTGCTCTTTACTTCTGTTTGCTACTGCAATTCAATTCTCCTTCAATCATTTAGTCTTTCTTGTTTTGTACTCGTGGCACATTAAGCTTTGAATCTCACGCAATAGAGGAATTATTTGACTACTTCGCAATTCTCTTTAATGCTTTCTTTCTTTGTTTGCTGTCATTAAATTCTGTTAAGCATGTTTAAATACTCAAATCTTTCTATTCCATCTTCATCCATGAGTAAATAAACCACATAAGGGTATGCTAATGACAAGTCCATAGGTAGAAATACGTGAATCAAGCATGTAGGTTAGCTTCGAATGCATTGAATGTATGTAAGCTTCATCCCACGGGCAATTTCGATTGGCCATCCATTTTGTCCAAAGAACTCCTAACCTCTGGAAGGAGTAAGAGTTCAGAGTCGTACATTCATGCTAGCCTTCCATGGTAGCCAGAAAACGACCTAGGAATAAGCGTTTTCCTAGTACAAATCACTAAACTCACTTTTATAAAAAGATGCTTAAGACCTTACTTGGACATGAGTAAACTAAAGGATCTAATGCATGAAATCGGAAGATACATGAGAATGAGTTAGTTTGATGCATGATGAGTTGATCTACTGCTGAAGATTCGTATGAAAAAGCCTATAGAGGAGTCGTTAGTAGCCCTTGTTTCCACAACTTACCCTTAAAACGTTGCTGCAGAATTGCGAGAACATTGCTGTTTGCGCAATTCTTCCAGTTTCACTTTTTGCCTTAGCCATTTTTCCAGCTTTCTTTTGCTTTGCGATTTTATTAAATTGCTCTCTCCGCAAGTCTTTTTCTCCTACATTCAAGTTAATCTATTTACTTGCTCTTGTTTATGCTTGCATATCTTGCACTCTCTTTATTAGTTAGACACATTAAACCCAATTCTACCCCATCTAAACCACCTTTTCTAAGTTAACAAAACACTTCGCTAGTAACTAAGAATAAATCTCTGTGGGAAATCGAATGAAAAAATACTTATCACTTGCTACAAGATCATGTATGCTTGCATGTTCTGAGTGCTCTATCATTGCATATTTATTTTAACATTGAGCATGCAACACCCGCCAAGGTGTTTAAAGGACTTTCCATCAATAGGAACCACATTTAAAGCTCGAGCAGCAGCCGCCGCCTCCATGGTTGAAAAAACAGGTTGCCCTAACCTGTCATCTTCAACCTCCAGCCGCAACTTGCCTGCGTCAGTAGACCGCAAATTGGACGAAGAATAAGCCTCTGACTCAGAAGGGTTATCGCGAGGCCGAGGACAAACTACACTGTCACCGCAAATGTCAATAACAGAGTTGGAACCCAGCTGAAGGGACTGATACCCTGTTTTCCCTTTTTTTGACGACTTTGATAACTGCCTAGAAAGTACAGAGGCCCTTAATTGAGCACGTTCCTTACCTAAGCTAGAGCTTGCCTCGACAGACCTCCCTACCCCTAAGGTTAAATCAGGAACAGGCGTCAAATTCTTCAACTCAGAAACCTCACTGCCCGTACTCTGTTTTTTCACCGAAATGAGAACGGCAGAAGGAGACTCCGAGAACGATCGCCTAGAAGCCAGCCCCCTAGAAACCCTACCAACATTATTAGTAGGTATATTTGAATGCTCCCCACTCACAGCCACTGGCTGGGCAGCCCCTGAAGAAGCTGCTAATTTCAGAAGCCGTGGTTCAATCTGGACAGAGGACGAGCCATTACTCTGAGCAAATGGCTTCTTCTGTTGGGATTTCTTCCTCCTCATATATGAAGCCGAAGATGGAGTGTACCCTTAAACCCACAGCCCAAAACTCCAAAAAAACAGAAAGCAGAGCAACACGGAAAAAAATACAAACCGAGAAGGAAAAACGTAAAAACCTGAGAGGAAACTTACCTTTGTGAAGCGCCCAGCTCCACTACCTTGATCACCATACCCTACGAAGCATCAAAGACCACAACCATGGATAGATCCAAACACCAAGGACTACGTTTGCACCTCCAAAAACTTAGTCCCCCATTGTTACGAGGAGAGAGAACAGAGAGAAAAATGTTGTTTCAAAAAATATCAATGACAAAATATTACTCCAAAAATCCATGGAAGAGTTTAGTGGCTATAAATATTACGTGAGCGACAGGATACGAAAAAGTACGTATATACAAATATAAGAATATTAGCTCAGCCCCCCTTAGCTAATCTTGTTGCTTTTTATCTTAGATTTTATTTGCTGTTAATCTGTTGCTAAACTATTGCGAAAGTATTGCGAGCCCCGCAATACTATTTCCTGTCTTTACCTTAGATTTTAATTGTCTGTCAAATCCATTGTTAGCTTATTGCGGAAGTATTGCGAGTCCCGCAATACTATCTTTTTAGATTATAGTCTCCTTAGTTCTTTTGTATTACTATAACTTTGTGTTTTCCTTGTGTCCTTTACAATTTCGCGTCTCGAATCAAAATCAATTTCATTCCTGGTTACCTTATCTAATTTAACACGCATCAAAACGTTATTCCAGCAACCCAACCAACAACATTTTGTCACCGGTTACATTTTCCTTCAATCAATCTGTACTTAGCATAAACTTAATCAAATCTCTGTGGGAAAACGATATAAAATATACTTATCACTTGCTGCAGACCATGTATACTTGCATGATCTGAGTGCTCTTCGCATCTAATTTACACACACATTGAGCACGCAACAAGTTTTTGGCGCCGCTGCCGGGGATTTGTATTACTTTTGTGTTAAGTTGATTGATTGTAAGATCTGTGCTGAATACGTGAGCTTAATTTGTTTACTATCATTTTCAGGCACAGAGAGAAACTCTGCAGGTGAAAAACGTATGTGTACGGCAAAGTAAATGAATACGCTGCAGAACTTTATTGGAGGAAGAGTTTGCCCACAACAGTTTGAAGAATTTTATCAGTCATGTGCTTATTGTGGGGATAATCATAACTTGGAGAATTGCCCAACATTGAATTATCAAGAGAGGCAATATCAACAAAGCTATGACAACCATTATTCGTACCTGTGTGGACATGATCAGTGGCAACTCTCAAATAATCCTTGGGAAGAGCATGTGGAAGTTGCTCATTATGAAGAGTTCCACCAACATGAAGACTATCAACATTATGCGCCAACTCAAAATGAAGAATTATCACCCGCTTTGGAGGCGCTATGGATAGAATTCATGGAAAGGAATGATGCATCCATGAGGAGAATTGATGTGCAATTAGCCCAGCTCACAAATGACTTACAAAATCTACTTGCTATAGTAAAATCACCACCACTATGCCCTCAGATGTTTGATTTGTATGATGATGACTCCTTTGTTACCTTCTATTCTGAGAAGAGTGATCAAATGGAATCTCCATATGAAATGGTGGAGTTGGTGAAAGTTGAGAAAAATGAAATTGTGTTGGATGAGGCCAAAGAGACTAATGCACTACTTGAGGAACAAGAATTTGAAATGTTTGATGTTGCAGCAAGCTTCTCCACCAATGAAAGAGTTGAGCCACCACCACCACAAATGCTCCAGCTGAAGGAGTTAGAAAGAGATGTGCCTGAAAAAGAAGTCCCAGCACATCAAAGTTATGTTGTAGCAAATGTTGTAGAAAAAAACCAACGCACAGAAAGTACAAACCTTGGGATGTTATAACATGCAGTCTCTTTGAAAGAATCAACAATTTCAAGGTGTGGCAGAATGTCCGACCCCGTAAATCAAGACTTAAGTATCTTAAAGGAGCAGAAGTGATGCCTCGAAACATTGAAGAATATCCATATGAGGCAGATTGACAAGGGAGATTTCTGATCCCAAAACTCTTAAATTAAGCTTTTATCATGCTTTGCTTAGATTTTGTAGGTTAGGAGTGGTTTAGGTAGTTCTTTTCTTTGTCTTTACCTTTCCACAAGCCCCATGGGCCACATTAGAGTTAAAGTAGTAAGGAGCCTTGATGACTGATATATTTGCTCTGTTAGATTGATTGTGATTTCATTGCGCTCTCCGCATATCCCTCTCAAGCATGTTTGTTTTTATAAATCAACATGCTGTCATTAGAAAAAAAAAATAATAAATAAAAAAATAAAAAAGAAAATCTAAGCATGCTGTTGGTCTGCAATGAATCTTCTGCTATTTGTTCTGTCTCCATCTCTTAATACTTAGCTGAATGTGATATTTTGTGGGCTTTTTACTGTTGGTTGAGTGTGCTGGATGAGTGTCGAGTACACGCTGTAAGATTGAATTAGCTTCATAGGTTGGAAAACATGAAACCCTGTGAGACCTTCCCTTTCCTTTGAATAAACCTCTGCCTAGTGTGTTATCTAACCTAGGAGAACCATTCCAACCTTTAGCTCTTTAAAGTCTGTCTATTTTTAACTTAAACTAGATGCTTCTAATTAAGTTTGGGGGTGTGCCACCCAATGCTCTCATTGAGGACAATGAGTAGTCCAATTTTGGGGGTAAGGAAGTCTTCTAGTCCCTAGGAACACTTCTCTCTCCCTTATTAGTAGTCCAAGTTTGGGGGTTGATTCTATTTGCGCTTTTGGGGTTTTCGAGTTTGAGATCTAAAGGTCTTATTCTTCAGCAAGGTTGTTAGATCCAATCGTGGGAGTTTCTTAACAAGTTGGCTACGCACACACGCACGTAGGGGAGTAACAATTGAATTTTTGAAATGTTCTCAATTTGTGCATGCTTTTGATTGTTCTCTTTTGTTGTAAATGCCTTGCATTTAAAAGTGTCGAGGTTAGAGTCGATGCATGCAATATCAATCCTTAGAGATAATTTACAGTAGCCTTGCTCGAGGACTAGCAAGATTTAGGTTGTAGGCGTTTCACGGTCGTAGAGCTCGAGAAGTCCAAGGACGTGTTTTAGAGCTAAAATGATCCTTTTAGAAGATTTGGGAAGCAACCGGGCAAAGAAGAGAAGCAAAAGATCAAGGTTGCATTTCTGTCCAGCGTTGAGACGCTCTCCTCGGACATCGAGACGCTGGCCAAGGCAAAAGTTAAAGATCAGACCCTAGAGCAAGCGTTGAGACGTTGTCCCGAAGCCTCTCGACGCTCCGAACGCGCGCGCTGAAGAATTTCCGTCCGTAGCGTCTCGACGCTACGACGATTATATAAGCCATTTCTCCGATTTTTAGGTCACCTTCTCCATTTTCCCTTTTCCTACATTGTTGTAAGCTCGGGTGTTTGAGCTGGAACTCCATTTTTCTCCCTTTTTCTTGTAATAAAGCTCAAACATTGTGGATTTGGCTTTATTTTCACAACGGACACCTAACGGAAGTGCTCTAATGTTTTTTTTTTTGCAAAGGTAATATATATTAAGCAAAAGGACCTCAAAGCCCGAGGCCAAAGGGCACCATCAAACAAGAGAAACAATCCACTGGGACAACCAATGTACCAACAAAACAAAACAACCCAAACGGAAAACCTCACAACCCGAGGGAGAGCAACAAAAACAACAAACAACAACACCTGACACCCAACCCATAAGCGGGAAGGAGCCAGAAAAGACAAAAAACAAATAAAGACAACACAAATCAAAGAGCAAATGAAACACAACCGTAACAAGATGAAGCAACAAGCCAGAGCACGAAACGAAGCAAACTCCCCAGCTGCCCAAATACAACCCAAGCCATCGATCCCCCGGCAGGCACGAGCAAACGAGCGACTCCAGACTAGGTCAAGGGCACCAAAACAAGGCAGAGGGAGGACAGACAGATGCTGAGAGAAAAAGAGGCCAAGTTGGCCATCCATCGTAAGCATGTGAGAAACCCGCCCCCCAAGCACGGCCAAGGAAACCAAAACAAATAAGAGGCCCTTCAACTCGTCTTCCCCCTACTTCTGGCAAAAGAACAACCATCAGGTATGCAGGCCCGGCAGAAAGCCACAAGGACAAGGCATGCATCGCTTCCCTCGACAAAGCCTAATCCAAGGACACCCACCAAAAAAAACCGACACACCCTCCGGACAAGGCGCCTTTTCAGGTGACAACAAGCATCCAGAACAAACTCAACTCAACTCAAGAAACAAGACCATACCAGGGGGAAAGAGCACACACAGAACAGAGATGGACAACCAACTGCAAAAGTAGCAAGCACCACCTGAACCAACCCCTACAGAGAGAGGCCCCCACAGACTAGCCACTCATAGCCACCACACAAGCCGCCCACCAGGGAAGAAAGATCCAAGGACATCGAGGGGCTCAACAGGGGAGGAAAGCAATCAAACTGAACGAGCCTCCGCAAGAAACGCCTTCAAGAAGGAACAACCACAAGGAAAGGCCCCAAACAGGCAAGCCACACAGACCAAACTGAAAACCCCCTCTAGAGAAGAAACAACAGCAGAACCTAGGGACAGAGCAGGGGAAGAAGCAGTCGCCAGAAGCGAAAACAGCACAGCAAAGAGCAACCTGAAAATAACACCTGCACACACTCAAAGAACAAGAGAAAGTCAATCAAAAGAATTCCAGGGGGAACCAGCAGAAACTGCACCCACCCAGGACGAGCATGCAGAAGAAATATCAGACCGGATAGCAGCGATAACCGACTGAGGAGGACGGTGACCCGAGCCGTGAAAACGCAAATTGCGTTCCTTCCAAATATGGTAAATCACAGCACACCAAGCCACTCTCCAAACAAGCTTACGCTTATGCTGTCCAACACTCTCCCGACAAATCCACTCAAGCTCAGCATCCCAAGGGAGAACGAGGCGGGAAGCTCTACCCCAACTGAGGATATCTTCCCACACTATTCTCGCAAAGGGGCACTGAAAGAACATGTGGTCGCGAGACTCAGACCCAGACAAACAAAGCAAACAATCAGTAGGGGTCGAGGGGATCCACCGGGCCAGCCTGTCCCGGGTATATAATCTATTCCTGAAGGCCAACCAGGTGACAAAAGCATGGCGCGAAATATTCCCCCCGAACGACAGCAAACCCCGCCAAGGAACCACCGTCCCACGAGGGCGGATTGCCTCCCAAGCAGTCGAGACTGAGAAACCAATCCCGCCCGGAACCCAGATCAACCTATCCTCCCGATCAAGGCAGCACACAGTAGAGCGCACGACATCAGATATCTCCAACATCTCAGGAGACACCAACGGCCACCGCCACCAACCATCAGGCAGTAGGAAATCAGAGACCGTAGCTTGAATATGACTAGCCGCGTCATACAAGATACGATCACCAATCCTTGGCAGAATAGGACCATCAGGCAGCCATGAATCAACCCACATACGGCACCTACAGCCGTCTATAGTAGTAGGATTTTTTAATGTCCTGCTAATTTCGGGATGTCGAGTCCCGCCAAAATGAAATTTATAAATACGGAAACTACTAAGCTTTGCAGCTAGTGGTAACGGGTCGATCCACAGGGAATCTAAATCAAACTCTCTTAACTAATTTCTATTTGTCTTTTAAAACACTCAAAATAAAACAGTAAAATAAAGGGGGAGTTAATTAAAACTAAACTAAGTAAAATTAAGCTAACGGAAAATTAAATAGCGAAAAATAAAGAACGGAAAAATTAATGTAACATGTGCTCCTAATTCGAGGGATAGGGATATTCTTGATGCGCTTAGATCATAGGGATTCTAATCATGCTTAGCAATTTAATCTCATGCACGCGAAATATTTGCTCGTTTCTGAAGCAAACATCCCAATGAATTAATTAGAGGCTCTAATTAAACATGCTCATTAATTTATCTAAGTTGATCAAGCCTAAATTGATTAAAGAACAGTAACGGGTAGCATCGCGACGAATTAACCCGGAGACTAAATCGATTTTTCCTCTTTACCCAAAATCCAACATGAAGGTTATCTAATTTCTACCCCCAACTGTCACTTCGGATCAAACTAAATACCCATATTCAGATTCGTGTTACCTAGCGATTGAGGCAATTATACGTCCTAATCTCTAACGGTAAAGCATGCATAAGGACTCGGGCGTCACTCCTAATCAGTTACACAAGCTATTGAGATGTAGTTTAAGGAAGAAGATGCAAGAAATCTAACAATCACAAGCTGGAAAATTCATACAAACCCTCCCTAAGCAGCAAGATTACCCCTAAATCTCAAATTAGAGCACTTACCTTAGTTGTCTGATAACTCCATTTTGAACCTATTAAATATTTCCTAAGTATAGCTAAAGTTCGCATTTAAATGTTTAATTTATCTCGTTTGTAGGAGAAATGCGGCAAAGAGCTCGTGCGTCCATTGGACCCGTTTCAGAGCTAAAAGCGGAGTTTTAATGCCCCGGGAGTGCATCGGGAAAGGGCAAGTCGATCCGAGAAGAAACGGACCAAAATTGCCTAGGAGAGGCAATTTTTGCAGCCCCAAACCCGAGAGCTAGCGTCGAGACGCTAGCTCGACGCTGCCGAAGCGTCGAGACCCTGCTGCGGCGTCGAGACGCTCCAGAAGAGGCGCGCGCAAGGAATTATCGGGCCAGCGTCGAGACGCTCGCCTAGCGTCTCGACGCCATCGCGAGGCGCGCGTGGATCACTTAGGGCGTAGCGTCGCGACGCTGCCCTAGCGTCTCGACGCTACGACGATTTAAAGGGGCTGTAATGACGATTTTTGCAGCCAACTTTTTATTCTTGGGCGATTTTTCATCTTCTTCCTCTCGGCTTTTCTCTATTTTTCATCATAGCTCCGCCATTTGTGGCATGTTTTGGAGCTTTTAAGTTGTATTAGCTTAAAGACGACCTCCATGGTTTCCCTTGGAGCGGTGATGACAACCCGTTCCATGGACGGCTAAGGTAAGGTGAACGGTTTGGGATACATTTGAGGGATTTTTGTTAGACTCTTTTAGCTTTGATAAATCATGCTTAGTTTATAAATTGGTGGCTGATTTGTATGCATTTATCATTCTTGCTTCACCCTATGCATATGTTAGATTTCGCCGATTGACACTCGTGTTTTCTAGCATTTTGTTAACGTTGAAGAGTAGCGATGTCGTGCCTCTCACTATTCGACTAGTAACACAGAATGGTAAAATTAAACCGGAGTATCGAGTCATGCATGATGGTTGTAGGTTGCATACAGCGTTTGCGGGCAATCAGTTAGCAATTAGATTACGTGATCGAATGTCTGTCGCGGTTTGCTAGTGACTATCTAGAGTCAATTTGGGGCTGATCACCCTAATGCAATTTTAGATAATGTTTAATTAGAACTGTGTGGTCTAATTAATTTCTATTGAGCCGGTTACCTTGGGGCTTCTCGGGTAATCGACCGTGTGCATTACAAACTGCTCGCCTTAGAATAGAGTTAAATGATAAGCTGAAGATGTCTAACGAATCAATCCCGAAAATCCCCAAACCGTGCACTCGTCTCTCTCTCCTTTATTCCTTCGTTGGCTTTTATTTGTCTTTCTTGCATGCTTAAACATCCCCCGTTACAAAAACCCAATCAATTAATTAATTTCAATTTTAATTTAATTTTAGTCATAACCTTCTCCTTGGATTGACCCTGTTACCACTGGATGCAAAGCTATTGATAATAGGCTTATAAATTGTATTTTGGCGAGCTTCGACAACTCGAATTTGGAGTTCACATTAAAGTGAGCTCTACCAAAAATTGGCGCTGTTGCCGGGGAGAAGGCAAAAATTTGATTGAAATTATGATTGACTTTGAATTTGGTTGATTGATGGTGTGCTGAAATTTTTTTTTCTCTTTGTAGTTGTATGTTTAAATTTTTGTTTGTGTATGACCTGTTCTTCTGAGCTTAGTGGATTGCAGTTTATTCCTGAGATCGAAAGAGAAGAGCGGCGGTTGAGGAGAGAAGCCCGAGAGGGGCAGAGATTGTTTGAAGAAGAAGGCAATCCCTTCTTGTTTGAGGAGATGGCGCAAGGAGAAGCGCCACGGACGCTGAAACAGCTGGCAGCGCCAGATTTGAACTTGCAACCCCTGTGTATCAACTACCCCGTGGTAGCAGGTAACTTTGAATTAAAGTCGGGTTTAATTCACCAGTTGCCTTCTTTTCATGGTAATGCAGGGGAGGACGCGAACAAGCACTTAATGGAGTTTCACTGCGTCTGTGCGGGGATGAAGCCCGCAGGAGTTACGGAGGAGCAACTAAATATGAGGGCATTCCCCTTTACGCTCAAGGACAAAGCCAAGGATTGGCTCTATTATCTGCCTTCCGGCTCGATCACGACGTGGCAGGACATGAAGAGGGTTTTTCTGGAAAAATACTTCCCTGCGTGCTTGGCCACAACATTGAGAAAGAGAATTTATGGGATCACTCAGGACGTGGGTGAGTCCTTGCACGAGTACTGGGAACGTTTTGGGCGCCTGTGCGCAAGCTTCCCACACCATCAGATTGCTGATCAGCTTTTGATACAGTATTTTTATGAGGGATGACGCCCCACGATCGGCAGATGATAGACGCAGCGAGCGGTGGGGCTTTGATTGATAAGACCCCAGTTGAGGCCAAACAACTAATTGCGAACATGGCAACCAACTCGCAGCAGTTTGGTATTCGAGGGCAGGGGAAGTCCACGGTGTGACCCAGAGCCACGAGATGACAAAAATGAGGGCCCATGTGGCCGAAATCAGAAATATGTTGAAAAAGATTGTTGGAGGAAACCGCGAGGCGGAGGAGGTGAACGCAATCGAGGGGTATGCTTCCAACCCGAGGAAGTATGATCCGTATTCGAATACTTACAACCCTGGTTGGCGCGATCACCCCAACTTCAGCTATGGGAACAGGGAAGGACAACCACGCTTCCAGGGCCAGTCTCACGATAGGCCCAACACTTCCACCCAAGCTCAAGCCTCGAGCTCCTCCAGCTCATTGGAATAGATGGTCAGAACCATCGTGACATCGACCAGCCAGTTTCAGAAAGAAGCTCGAGAAGAGCTAAACTCCCACAAGGCCGAGCTGCAAAACTTGAACAAGCAGTTGACGCAAATGG
The DNA here is from genome assembly GCA_028017165.1 of Herpetospermum pedunculosum. Classification (NCBI taxonomy): domain Eukaryota; kingdom Viridiplantae; phylum Streptophyta; class Magnoliopsida; order Cucurbitales; family Cucurbitaceae; genus Herpetospermum; species Herpetospermum pedunculosum. The sequence continues at coordinate 40,097,308 of CM051522.1, forward strand.
CTGTGTGGATTAGCAAAATCGAGAGCCAGAGCTCCGAGAAGCTTCCTTCCCAAACCACGGTCAACTCATGTGAGAACGTGAGTGCTATTCAGCTAAGGAGTGGAAAGTCACTTTCCCCCAGAGCCGTGAAGGAAGTCAAGGACAGCCTGAATGAGTCCGCCCCGACTGCTCCCGAGAATCTGAATGTTGAGAAGAAAAATTTAATGCATGTGCAAGAGGATGTTGCCAGAGCACCCTTCCCTAGTAGGCTTGCGAAGCCTACTTTGGAGACCGAAGATGAGGAGGTCCTTCGTACCTTCCAGAAGGTGATGGTAAACATCTCGCTCCTCGAGGCAGTAAGCCAAGTGCCGAAATATGCCAAGTTCCTCAAGAAGTGGTGCACGGGCAAGAGAATGTCGAGAAAGAGTGATGAGACGAAGAAAGAAACTGTCTTTGCACGATCCTGGTATGTTTACTATCCCATGCACTATCGGTACTAAACTTATTGAAAATGCCATGTTAGATCTCGGTGCCTCAATTAATGTCATGTCTTTTGATGTATTTAAAGAGCTTGAATTGTTTGATTTAATTGAGTGTAATATTGTTGTCCAACTAGCCGATCGATCCTATGTGCATCCGTTAGGGAAGATTGAGGACATTTTAGTCAAAGTGAAGGACTTATTGTTTCCATGCGACTTTTATGTGCTGAACATGAATGAAAACTCTTCGCATGTTTCCTCTTCTATTTTACTAGGACGCCCATTTATGAAGACCGCTAAGGTCAAAATTGATGTAGATAGAGGTGCCTTGTCGGTAGAATTTGATGGAATGGTGAATGAGTTTATTATAAATGCATCGAAATCGCTTGTGAATGTGGAGAGTATTGCATGTGTTGAGTATGATGAGAATGGGAGTCTTACCTCGCGCTTGAGGGATGATTCTCATGTCTCGGTAAAAAAATCTGATCTGAATTTAAAATGAAGTGAATGCTGTTTTTTGCACTAACAAAAGTGATATTCACGTGCTCGAGGCACGAAGAGTGCAAAATGTTTTGAATGGTGCTTGCAGGGAAAGTGTGGATGAGGACAAGTCTGGAACGTCCCCCGCACTATCAGATTATGGTTGAGTCATTGGAGAGAATTCAGTCGAGCAAACGACTTTAAAAATTCTGCGCTTCTTGGAGGCACCCGAGCGATGAACTGTTATTTCTGTTTTAGTATAGTTGCTGTTTTTTGTTGCTTTTTAGTTTAATTTAGACTTACGTAGGTTGCTATTTTTTTTTAGGAATCGAGGAAGAAGGGAATTTTTGGGCTTCGATGATGAGCGCGCAGCTTCCTTTCCTCCGACAGCTTCACATAGAGTCAGGGAAGTGTAGTTTCTCTTTCCCTTTTACTTTGTGTATCTGACTGAGTGGCATTGAGGACAATGCCAACTTTTGAAGTTGGGGGTGGAGTTGGAGTTATGGACATGCATGTGTAGTCGGTTGAGCAGTGCTATTTTGATATTGAAGTGCTTGGGACTCTGTTTACTGCTTTCTAACTATGATAATCTAGGAAATGCATGTTGGAAATCTGAGCACGTACATAATCTAGTTCTTGCATGAGTTTTGCGTTTATTAGGTTCATGTCAAACATTTTAAAAAAAATTCTGTTGCTCCCTTGCATCTATCGAGCACTTAGCAACCTCATCCTAGATTCCGTAGGCTTAGTCAATTGCATGTAGCGTTAATTCTCGTTGTCACCCCGAAAGGCACCCTTAGGTAGCTTGTTGCATGAGAGTTAGCGGTAGATTAATCGAGTTAGCTTATGCTAAGCCTAAAGTAAAAAAATAATAGAAAAGCATGTTTGTTGGAAATTCCTCTCGAGGCGCTCATCCTTCTTATTAGTGCACTTAAGAAGTGAGCGTTAGTCCTTAAAAACGTGAAGTTTATGCATGAATTTGACGTGTTAGGCAGCTCGAGGTTGGAAAGAAAAAGAGAATAAATTGTTTGGTTCAAAGAACCTCAATAAAAGAGTACAAAGTACTCGTGAAAAGAAAAAGAAAGAGAAAATATTTAGGTCTCTTAGTTTGCTTCTCTCTCTCGTGTAAGTCAAGTGTAGACTGTTCTTAAACGCTAGAAGTAGGGGGACAACGGGATGATGTGTTGCATGTGGTTTTTCCGGGCTTATGTGAGTTTAGGATATGTTGTCTAGCACACACACACGTTAGGGGGCAATAGTTAATTTTTGATATGTTCGTAGTAAATGCATGCACGAATTGCTTTCATGATTATGTTGCGTTCAAATTTGTGAAATGCATGGAGATTTGAGTTAGTAGCATGTAGGCGTGTCCTCAGAGTCAATTTTCTTATTAGCCTTGCTCGAGGACTAGCAAGATTCAAGTTGGGGGTGTTTGATAACTCCATTTTGGAGGTATTAAATACTTCCTAAGTATAGCTAAAGTCCGCATTTAAATGTTTAATTTATCTCGTTTGTAGGAGAAATGCGGCAAAGAGCTCGTGCGTCCATTGGACCCGTTTCGGAGCTAAAAGCGGAGTTTTAACGCCCCGGGAGTGCATCGGGAAAGGGCAAGTCGAACCGAGAAGAAACGGACCAAAATTGCCTAGGAGAGGCAATTTTTCCAGCCCCAAACCCGAGAGCTAGCGTCGAGCAATAGCGTCGAGACGCTAGCTCGACGCTGCCGAAGCGTTGAGACCCTGCTGCGGCGTCGAGACGCTCCGGAGGAGGAGCGCGCAAGGAATTATCGGGCCAGCGTCGAGACGCTCGCCTAGCGTCTCGACGCCATCGCGAGGCGCGCGCGGATCACTTAGGGCGTAGCGTCGCGACGCTGCCCTAGCGTCTCGACGCTACGACGATTTAAAGAGGCTGTAATGACGATTTTTGCAGCCAACTTTTTATTCTTGGGCGATTTTTCATCTTCTTCCTCTCGACTTTTCTCTATTTTTCATCATAGCTCCGCCATTTGTGGCATGTTTTGGAGCTTTTAAGTTATATTAGCTTAAAGACGACCTCCATGGCTTCCCTTGGAGCGGTGATGACAACCCGTTCCATGGATGGCTAAGGTAAGGTGAACGGTTTGGGATACATTTGAGGGATTTTTGTTTAGACTCTTTTAGCTTTAATAATCCATGCTTAGTTTATAAATTGGTGGCTGATTTGTATGCATTTATCATTCTTGCTTCACCTTATGCATATGTTAGATTTCGCCGATTGACACTCGTGTTTTCTAGCATTTTGTTAACGTTAAAGAGTAGCGATATCGTGCCTCTCACTATTCGACTAGTAACACAGAATTGTAAAATTAAACCGGAGTATCGAGTCATGCATGATGGTTGTAGGATGCATACAGCGTTTGCGGGCAATCAGTTAGCAATTAGATTACGTGATCGAATGTCTGTCGCGGTTTGCTAGTGACTATCTAGAGTCAATTTGGGGTTGGTCACCCTAATGCAATTTTAGATAATGTTTAATTAGAACTGTGTGGTCTAATTAATTTCTATGGAGTCGGTTACCTTGGGGCTTGTCGGGTAATCGACCGTGTGCATTACAAACTGCTCGCCTTAGAATAGAGTTAAATGATAAGCTGAAGATGTCTAACGAATCAATCCCGAAAATCCCCAAACCGTGCACTCGTCTCTCTCTCCTTTATTCCTTCGTTGGCTTTTATTTGTCTTTCTTGCATGCTTAAACATCCCCCGTTACAAAACCCAATCAATTAATTAATTTCAATTTTAATTTAATTTTAGTCATAACTTTCTCCTTGGATCGACCCTGTTACCACTGGCTGCAAAGCTATTGATAATAGGCTTATAAATTGTATTTTGGCGAGCTTCGACAACTCGAATTTGGAGTTCACATTAAAGTGAGCTCTACCATTGCCCGTTTTGAAAATCATAAGAAATCAACAAGAAATCAACTCCAATGTATTAGAGTAGGTAAGAAAAATGTTTTGGGTCAAGAAATGAGCTCTACAAAAGATGGGGGCGGAAGAAATTGGGAGAGAATGACCTAAAATCAGCAAAAACGGACTTAAATACCCATTTCTGCATCAGACTAGCGCCTAGGCGCCGCGGGAGCGCGCGCACAGAATCGGGACAGCGCCTAGGCGCCATAAGTCAGCGCCTAGGCGCTGAGCTCTCTGGAAAATTTACAAAATCGGGCATTTTTTATGACTTTTAATGACGGGCTTCTGCTGAGTTTTAATGACGGGAATTTACAGTCACGGATAGGGCGCGCGGCCTGACTTCGATGACGGGCGCGAGCGAGGCGTGGGCATGAGGTGTTGACCGACCGTTGACCGTTGACTGGTGCTGTTGACATTTACAAAATGAAAGAAAATCTTGCTTCCACCAAGATTTGAACTTAGGCGACCCCATTACCTTGGCAAGCCCTGCACCATTAAGCCATTAATCAATTTTGAGTTAAAATTAGATTATTTCATTAATGTAGTATAATCACTCAAAACCGTTAATTAATAAAATGCTCTAAAATATTCATTTAAGCTCTTAATTTACGTAAATGCCCGATTTACCCCTTAACAATTAAATTATACAAAATATATCAATTTAGCCCAAATAATTATCCTAATTTACAAGACTTAGGAGCTAAATATTAGCACTTTTAGAGTGCTATCAAAATACCCCCAACCTAAATCTTGCTAGTCCTCGAGAAAGGTGTACTTTGATTTATCTTATAAGAAAGCACTTGCATTCTGACGACTCAAATCTCAAAACTCGTGAACACAAGATATTAATGCTAATGGAAAAACAAACAAGTGTATGCATAAGTTAAGAACATTTCAAAATTTTAAATCCTACTCTCTCACGTGTGTGTGTGCTTAGCTTCTCTTACTCTAGCTCTTATAGACCCGGAATTCCTTTAATCGATCCTAAGACTCGTTTTTCCCCTACTTCTGGCGTTAAAAACAGTCTAATGGCTTAACGGGTCGGAAAGAGCAACAAAATAATTGGCCCAATTCTTTTCTTCTTTTCCTTGGTACTTTGTACCCTTTTCTTTTTATTTTTCTTCTTTCGAGAGAGCCTAACACGTCAAGCTTAATTCACTTCACTATTTTAAGGACAAATGTTCACTTCAATTAGTCACCCTTTCATGCACTGGCAACCGTGGGTTACACGATCGCCCCTGATTACACGGGCAACACAAGAAGGAGGAACACCTCAAGAAAGAACATTTTTCATGCTTTTTACTCACAGAAAATTGAAAATTTTTAGGCATAAAGCTTTGCTTAAAACAAATGAGTTATTACAAATTCTAACACATCAAGCCTCCCTAAATATGCCTTCCGAGGTGACAACAAATTTTCAGATCAAATAAAATAACTCTAAGCCTATCAGAACCAAGAGTAAGAGGGCTATGTGCTCGATGAATGTAGAGAGTATTCAGAATTTTTTTAAAATAAACTCAAAATATGCATACAACTCATGGTTTATTCGAAATGCACAAATATGGAGTATTCACTAGTAAATCACAGACAGTCCTCATCGGACAACATGCATTCAGATTCTCATACATCTCAAAATGAGAGCATCCATGCACAAAAACTACAAAGAAGTCCAACACTAAATTCGACCCCCCACCTAAAAGACTGCATTGTCCTCAATGCATCTAATCCCACAGATAAACAATTAAAATGACAAAAATCAAAGGGAACAGAAACCTCCCCTGAATTTTTGCGGGATCGGTGAGTAGGGATGCGCAACCTTGTCTTCAAAATATATCTGAAATGCAGGTCGTCTCTTGCTTATTACCTAAGAAAGCAAGAAAAAGCTAAGCTAGGGAAATAAAAACTAAAAGTAAAGACAAAAATTGAAATACTCATGGGTTGCCTCCCAAGAAGCGCAAATTTTTAACGTCGTTATGCTCGACGTGTCTTCCACTCTGCCAGGGTACATAGAAATTCTCGTACTTCTTCGGCCCCTTCTTCCTTGAATCAACAAAACCTGCTAAGAGAAGCAAACTCTTCGACTTTTGGAGGCAGCCGGACAAAGTTGTTATTTTTTTGGTATTTTCAATATATGAAAAAAATAAAGACTCAACGGACTCAAACAAAATAAAAGCAGACTCAACTGACTTGGGAGAAAAAGGAAGAAAGCATGCATCAATAGAGGAATTTTCAGGAAATAAAACAGATAGAGGCTTGTCAGCCTCAGACTCTATCACCTGAACATCCTCTTCGGGACTAGGCTCGACATCTTCCTTAATCTCACCGATCTCATCTTTGCATGGCGGAGCATTCTCAATCTCTTCATCACTATCGGGGAGTATTTCCTCAAAGAACCTCTCCTCAGTGGTATGCTCAACTGGATGATCTTCCTCACCCTCCAATTCCTTCGCAGGTTTGAGCAAACGGCTTATTTGCTCATTCTCTTCGCGGAGCTTGGCTTCTAACCGAGCCTCGTGCATTGCCTGCGAATATTGGTGAGTGCTATCAACTAATTCATTAACCACTTGTTCCTGTGACATACCTCGACAATAATTATGAAGAAATTGGTTTTGTTGCTCCTTGATAGCTCCAAAATAGAGCTATTATTTACTCCTTAATTATAGCTAAAATCATGCTCAATATTGATTAAAATGCCTTCTTGTAGGTGATTTCATGGTAGAGAGCTCGAGGAGTCCGATGACGTGTTTTGGGGCTAAAAGCGACGTTTTAGAGCTTCATGGACGCATCAGGAGTGAAGGGGCTTGAAGAATTGAGAAATGGCAAATTTTGCCATTGGAAGGCAAAATTTGGCCGACAAACCCGAGAGCTAGCGTCGAGCGACAGCGTCGCGACGCTAGCTCGATGCTGCCCAAGCGTCGAGACGCTGGCCTAGCGTCGAGACGCCGCCCCGAAGATTTCTGGATTTTTGACGCGCCCCAGCGTCGCGACGCTACCCCGTGCGCGCGCGCTGCCAACTTAGGGCACAGCGTCGAGACGCTGCCCTAGCGTCTCGACGCTCCGACGGCTTTAAAAGCCTTTCTTCTCCGTTTTTAGCCGCAAGTTTTGTTCCAATTTCGATTTCCACCATTGTTTAAGCTCGGGTGGGAGCTCCAAACTGATATTTCTTCCATTTTCCCTTCAATAAAGTTCAACCATTGAACGTTTCTCTTGATTTGCACAACGGGGAGCTAAGGTAAGTGCTCTAATTCGAGTTTAGGGGAGTCTTGATGCATTAGGGAGGGTTTAGCATTTAATTTCCAGCTTGTGGTTCTGAATTTATTGCATGATTCTTCCTTTGTTTGAATCCCATGAGCATGTATGACTGATTAGGAGTGACGTCCAAGTCCTCACGCATGTTTTATCGTTAAAGATTAGGACGTATAATTGCCTCCATCGCTAGGTAACAAGGGTCTAAGCGTGACTAATTATTTCTAGCCTAAGTGACAGTAGGAGAATAGCATTAATTATCGTTTGCACGATAGACTTAGGGAAAGAATAGAAATCACGCCAATTGGTCGAGTTCTCGATCAATCGGTTCGTCGCGATATTACCCGTCACTGTTCTTTGATTGGTTTAAGCTTGATCAACTTAGATTAATTAGTGAGCATGTTTAATTGGAATTGCACTTTTCTAATTAATTCTTTGGGATGTTTGCTACGGAAACGAGCAAACATTTCGAGTGCATGAGATTAAATTACAAGCATGATTAGAATCCCTATGATCTAAGCGCATCAAGATAAATCCCGACACCCGAATTAAGAGCACGTGTTCCATTTATTTTTCCGCTCGTTAATTTCCGCCATTTATTTTTCCGTTAGCTTAATTTTACTTAGTTTAGTTTTAATTAACTCCCCCTTTTATTTTATTTTGAGTTTTAGTTTAAAAGACAAATAGAAATTAATTAGGAGAGATTGATTTAGGTTCCATGCGGATCGACCCGTTACCACTAGCTGCAAAGCTTAGTAGTTTCGGTAATTATAAATTGTATTTTGGCAAGCCTCGACAGCTTGAAATTGGAGTACCACATAAAGTGCTCTACCACTCCTCCATTCCTTGCCACTCAACTTCAGTCTCTAGGCGAGACTGGCGCATTCCCTGCTCGAATTGGAGCGTGTTGTTGGCTAAATTGTCAACCATCTGCTCCAATGACATTCTTTGGCAAGAATTCGGAGGAGCTCTTTCACCTTCATAACTTGAAACTTGTCCCCAATAATCAAATGGATAATCTGCCATGCTAAACGAGAAGACACAAGAAAAAGAAAAATATTTTTTTGATTTTTTAAACAAATAAAATTTAACTAAGAGAAATTAAATGGTTCCCCGGCAACGGCGCCAATTTTGGTAGTAGGATTATTGAATGTTCTGCTAATTTCGGGATGTCGAGTCCCGCCAAAATGAAATTTATAAATACCGAAACTACTAAGCTTTGCAGCTAGTGGTAACGGGTCAATCCACACGGAACCTAAATCAACCTCTCTTAACTAATTCCTATTTTTCTTTTAAAACACTCAAAATGAAACAGTAAAATAAAATGGGAGTTAATTAAAACTAAACTAAGTAAAATTAAGCTAACGGAAAATTAAATAGCGAAAAATAAAGAACGGAAAAATTAATGTAACATGTGCTCCTAATTCGAGGGATAGGGATATTCTTGATGCGCTTAGATCATAGGGATTCTAATCATGCTTAGCAATTTAATCTCATGCACGCGAAATATTTGCTCGTTTCCGAAGCAAACATCCCAATGAATTAATTAGAGGCTCTAATTAAACATGCTCATTAATTAATCTAAGTTGATCAAGCCTAAATTGATTAAAGAACAGTAACGGGTCGCATCGCGACGAATTAACCCGGAGACTAAATCGATTTTTCCTCTTTACCCAAAATCCAACATGAAGGTTATCTAATTTCTACCCCCAACTGTCACTTGGGATCAAACTAAATACCCATATTCAGATTCGTGTTACCTAGCGATTGAGGCAATTATACGTCCTAATCTCTAACGGTAAAGCATGCATAAGGACTCGGGCGTCACTCCTAATCAGTTACACAAGCTATTGAGATGAAGTTTAAGGAAGAAGATGCAAGAAATCTAACAATCACAAGCTGGAAAATTCATACAATCCCTCCCTAAGCATCAAGATTACCCCTAAATCTCAAATTAGAGCACTTACCTTAGTTGCCCGTTGTGAAAATCAAGAGAAATCAACAAGAAATCAACTCCAATGTATTAGAATAGGTAAGAAAAATGTTTTGGCTCAAGAAATGAGCTCTACAAAAGATGGGGGCGGAAGAAATTGGGAGAGAATGACCTAAAATTAGCAAAAACGGACTTAAATACCCATTTCTGCGTCAGACTAGCGCCTAGGCACCGCGGGAGCGCGCGCACAGAATCGGGGCAGCGCCTAGGAGAGCTCTCTGAAAAATTACAAAATCGGGCATTTTTTATGACTTTTAATGACGGGCTTCTGCTTAGTTTTAATGAGGGGCATTTACAGTCACGGATAGGGCGCGCGGCTGGGCAGGCGAGGCGGCGCTGGGGGGCGCGCGGCCGGACTTTCGATGACGGGCGCGAGCGCGTGCGAGGCGTGGGTATGAGGTGTTCACCGACCGTTAACTGGTGCTGTTGACTTTTACAAAATTAAGGAAAATCTTGCTTCCACAAAGATTTGAACCTGGGCAACCCCATTGTCTTGGCAAGCCCTGCACCATTAAGCCATTAATCGATTTTGAGTTATAATTAGATTATTTAATTAATGTAGTATAATCACTCAAAACCGTTAATTAATAAAATGCTCTAAAATATTCATTTAAGCTCTTAATTTACGCAAATGCCCGATTTACCCCTTAACAATTAAATTATACAAAATATATCAATTAAGCCCAAATAATTATCCTAATTTACAAGACTTAGGAGCTAAATATTAGCACTTTTAGAGTGCTATCAGTCTCCAATGGAAAACCGGACAAGCGGACGGAAATGGTCACGAAGCCCCATAATCGCCTTAAGGCACCAAGACCACAGAGACGACACAGGAATCGTCCAAAGAGAACGTCCACGGAGGGTATACTCCTCCATCCAAGCGACCCACAGAGAGCCAAAGCGAAGCAGCAGGAGCCAAAGAAGCTTCATAACAGCTGCCGAGTTCCAGGACTGGATATGACGAATACCCAAACCACCCTCCCGCTTCGGCAAACAAATATCATCCCTGGCTACCTTAGCCCCCCCGCGACCAGAAGGAGAGCCTTTCCAGAGGTAGCAACGAAGCAAACTCTCAACCCTCTGGACCACACGAGCAGGCAGCACAAAAACACTAGCCCAATAGACCTGGAAGGTCTGGAGGACTGACTGAATAAGCTGCAACCTACCAACTAGAACTGTTACAGGATGGAGAGTCTGTATGGACTATAGAAAACTTAACAAAGAAACCAAAAAAGACCATTTTCCTTTACCATTTATAGACCAAATGTTAGATAGAATAGCTGGCCGAGCCTACTACTGCTTTTTAGATGGTTATTCAGGGTATAACCAAATTACCATAGACCCTGAGGACCAGGAGAAAACAACCTTTACATGTCCCTTTGGAACATTTGCTTTTCGCAGAATGCCATTTGGCTTATGCAATGCACCAGCAACATTCAAAAGATGCATGTTGGTTATTTTCTCTGACTTAGATGAGTCCATGATAGAAATATTGATGGATGACTTCTCAGTCTTTGGTGATTCTTTTAACAGCTACTTAGAAAACCTAGGACAAGCCCTAACTAGGTGTGAAGAAACCAACCTAGTCTTAAATTGGGAAAATGCCACTTTATGGTGGAAGAAGGAATAGTCCTAGGACATAGAGTATCCAGAGCAGGAGTAGAGGTCGATAGGGCCAAAATAGAAATCATTGAGAAGCTAGTGGAACCTCAAAATGTCAAAGCTATTAGAAGTTTCTTAGGACATGCAGGATTTTACAGGAGATTTATAAAAGACTTCTCAAAAATCTCTAAACCCTTGTGTGAGCTTCTAGAGCTAAATAAACCTGTTGTCTTCTCAAAAGAATATTTCCTAGCATGGACAAAACTTAAAGAAGCCTTAGTCAAAGCACCAATTATAGTAGGCCCAAATTGGGACTTACCTTTTGAACTAATGTGTGATGCTAGTGACTATGCGATTGGGGCTATGCTGGGGCAAAAGATAGATAAACTAACACACCCTGTATATTATGCAAGTAAAACTTTAAATGAAGCGCAATGTAATTACACTACCACAAAGAAGGAAATGTTGGCGGTAGTGTTTGCATGTGAGAAATTTAGGCCTTATATTGTACGTACTAAAACAATTGTTTACACTGATCACTCTGCAATAAAATATTTAATGAGGAAGGCTGATGCTAAACCACGACTAATTAGATGGGTGTTGTTATTGCAAGAGTTTGATTTAGACATTAGAGATAAAAAGGATGCGAAAATGTAGTTGTTTATCATTTATCTAGATTGCGGAGTAATTGCGAAATAATTGCTGAGCCCGCAATATCTGATTCCTTTGTTTATGAACATGTCCTTGTGTTAGTGCATTGTGAAAACAATGAGGAACCTTGGTTTGCGGATATTGCTAACTTCTTTGCCTTGCAGGTAGTACCAACTTTCAGAGGGAGGCAAGAAAAGAAGAGGTTCCTACACGAAGCTAGGAAGTACATCTGGGACGATCCTACACTTTACAAAAGTTGTGCGGATGGATTGCTGAGGAAGTGTGTGTCAGCTGCTGAAGCAAAGTCAGTATTGCAGCATTGTCATACATCTTCTTACGGTGGACATTTTGGTGGTCAAAGGAAGGCTGCAAAGGTGTTCCAAAGTGGCTACTACTGGCCCACGATCTTCAAGGATGCACACGATTATGCACACAGCTGCAGTGAGTGTCAACGTACAGGTAACCTTAGTAGAAAAGATGAGATGCCTCTCACATATATCTTAGAGTTGGAACTCTTTGATGTATGGGGCAGTGACTTCATGGGACCATTCCCTCCATCTGCGGGTAATCTTTACATACTAGTAGCTGTAGATTATGTTTCTAAATGGGTAGAAGCCATTTCATGTCCCTTTAATGATGCCAAAACAGTCATTAAATTTCTAAATATGCATATTTTTACAAGATTTGGTACACCACGTGCAATCATAAGTGATGAAGGAACCCACATTATAAACAAAGCTATGGAAAAAGTACTGGCTAAATATAATGTTAGACATAGAGTAGCAACCCCTTATCACCCACACTCAAATGGACAAGCTGAAATATCTAATAGGGAGATCAAGAGCATACTTGAAAAAGTTGTTAAACCTAATAGAAATGACTGGTCTTTTAAGTTAGACGATGCACTGTGGGCGTATAGGACTGCATATAAAACGCCCTTAGACATGTCTCCTTATAGGTTAGTGTATGGAAAAGCATGCCACTTACCCTTTGAATTAGAAATCAAAGCCTTTTGGGCCTTAAAAGAGTTGAATTATTGCGTAACCGATGCGGGAACATTGTGATCTCTGCAATTACATGAGTTAGATGAACTAAGACACATGTCATATGAAAATGCTAAAATGTATAAGGAAAAAACTAAGATTTGGCATGATAGTAGACTTAGGATCAAGGACTTCAAAAAGGGCCAACATGTTTTATTATTCAACTCACGATTGAGGTTATTTCCGGGCAAACTTAAGTCTAGGTGGTCGGGTCCTTTTGTGATTACTAATGTCTTTGTTCATGGTGCAATTGAAATTTGAAATCTGAATCAAGGGCAGCCGTTCATGGTAAATGGTGCGAGGTTGAAGCACTATTATGAGGAAGTAGATGTGAAGACACTCTCGGTCTTCCTTCTATCTGAAGCCTAAGAAGCAAATCAAGAGAGGATGAGCAAGGATGGGTGATAAAAATCACTGTGCTCATCCGTCAGAGGGCTATGCCTTAGATTTTTCTTTATTGTTTTTAGATTGCGTATCATATGGTTATTTCTTGTTTTAATTAAGTGTTTTTATTTTGATTAGGAGTATAGTAATGGGAGATCTTAAGCGACAATGGGGGAGGTGAATCAAAGAGGAGAAGATCAAAGAAAAGATCTGGAGAGATCAAAGATTTCGTTGCGAAGATCTTGCAACATAAAACAAGAAAAATCCTAACGGTTATATTGTAAATGCTGAATAATTTCTGGAGAATTGCGGCGTCCGCAACAAAAGAGCCGTTTGGAGAACACTCGAGTATAAATAGCCGGCGTTGGGGATTGCTTTCTTCTACGATTTCTCAAACCGTTGGGACTCTGCAATTCAGAACTCTCATTCCTCTGGAACTCTCAAGCTCAGATCTTCAAAGAAGCAACAATGGTGACCACAAGACCCGACCGATCCACACCTAAAGGAGCGTCACCTGACGCAGAAGAGACAAGACTGGTAAGAGAGGCGTTGCTGTCTTTGGCAGACGCCGACGCTGCGCAACCCTCGAGGCCCCCAAAGCTTCCAGTGAGAAGGAGGAAATGGAAGGTGGCGACGACGGTAGCTACTGACCCCTCTGATCCGGCAGGAACTCCTAAGAAGAAGAAGTGGAAGGTCGCAGTGTCAGATTCCCCGATCAGAGAGAAGAAGACCCCAAGCGAGGAAAGCCTCGACAGTTGTCGGCCATCATTTCAAACGGCCATGCAGAGCCCTGAATCTCCTCAGCATGCGCCGGAGCCTGAAATTCCTTCTGAAGAGCACCAAGATTCGGTGCCAATCGATGATCCGGCTGAGGAGGAAGAGGTGTTTTCCCCCTTCAGGGATGTCAATCTTGACAGCCCTGTGGAGAGGGAAAGCAGGGATTCAATGGAGGAAACGCTGGGTGAATGCTGTTACGTCTCCAAAAGTGACCTTTTTAGGACTTATTTATCTTAGAAAGATGTACACTCTTAGGTGTTTTTGATAGGATTTAGCTTAAACCTATGCTTATATATGAGAATTAGAAGAAGGTAGCTAAATTAGGACTTGTGTGCAAAAGGAAAGAAAAGGAATGAAAACCGAAGTTAAAAGAAGGAAAAATGTGCATTGCGGCAGCATTGCGGAAACATTGCTAAAACCGCAATGTTTCAAGTGAAATCCGTAAGTTGACTGATCTTGTTCTGTTATTTTCCGTTATTTCAGGGATTCGTTCTTTCTCCTCCATCCATTTTGAAGTATGACGTTGAGGATGGATGGTTCTCCTTGGCCCAAACGCACCTGCAGATTACTATAAAAGGGGGTCAAAGTAGAGGGTTTGATCATCATCCGAAAGCGTAGAAGTCTCTTCGCAGCTCCATCTTTTCTCCTGTTTTTCTTCTCCGTCTGTTGGTGTGAGAGGTTCAGCTGTTGGAATCGACAATCTGATAGGAGAGAAGACATCTTCTCTCCTGATTGGATTCATCCAAGCAAGGCTATCCTTTCTCTCCCTTCAGCCGAGGCATTTGCGACGAGGCGTTCAAGCTCAATTACTGCTTTCTGTCTTTTATTTCTAATTTCCAGCTCTGTTTAGTTGTTGTTTCTTTTCTAGTGGCTAGTTCATTTCATTTCGTTGCTTTCTGTCTTTATGTTATTCACTTTAAGCTTCCCTTTGTTCATTCAAACAATCAAGTAATCAAAGCAAAATTCATTATTTCACAGTTTCTTGTCTTTGTTGCCTACTGTTTTTCCTTGCTGTTTGTCTTTAAATTCCTTCTAAGCATGTCTACTTCACCTCTTATTTCTGTTCTCTCTATATCCATGAGTAACTAAGTCACATAGGGGCATGCTAATGACAATACTATAGGCTAAAAAACGTGAACCAAGCATGTAGTATAGCTCTCGAAGCATTGATTGTATGTAAGCTTCATCCCACGGGCAATTTCGATTGGCCATCCATTTTGTCCAAAGAACTCCTAACCTCTGGAAGGAGTAAGAGTTCAGAGTCATACACTCATGCTAGCCTTTCAAGGTTGCCAGAAAATGACCTAGGAATAGGCGTTTTCCTAGTACAAACCATAACTTTCTGCTTTAACAAGATGCTTAAGACCTTACTTGGACATGAGTAAACTAAAGAATCTAATGCATGAAATCGGAAGATACATGAGATTGAGTTAGTTTGATGCACAGTGAGTTGATCCAATGCTTGAGAATCGTATGAAAATGCCTGTAGAGGAGTCGTTAGTAGCCCTTGTTTCTCCATTTTACACACTTTCGCTGTTAGTAACATTGCGGTAGAATTGTTGTTCTCGCAATTCTGCTAAGTTAAAAATTCTGCTTGACTACTTTTCTCTTCGTTTATTAATTCTTTCTCTTTACATTTTGCGTTTACCATTAACTTGCACTTGTTTATGTTGCTACCTTTTATATATTCAGCAATAAATAGGAATTTTAAAACCAAGTTTAACCCTTCAAATCCACCCATTCTTTCTTAACATTACACTTCACGAGTAGCTAATAATAAATCTCTGTGGGAAAACGAATGAAAAAATACTTACTACTTGCTATAAGATCATGTATGCTTGCATGTTCTGAGTGCTCTCTCTCTTATTGCTTATTTATCTTACACATTGAGCACGCAACAAATGCCTCCAGCACATGGCCATAAAGGCGCGGCTCAAGAAGAAGGCACCTGTGATTGTGAAGGGTAAGCGGCCAAAGGCCTCCAAACGGACCAAAAGGAAGAGGGTTGAAACTGAACCCTCTATGAAGAAAATGAAAACCGAGGCCTTTGAATCGGCCAAAGAAAGGGAAAAGGGGAAGAGAAAGTTTTATCAAGAAGATGAGCCTCGAGCTGCGAGGTATGTCTCCAAGGAAGCAGAGGCCAAGGGCCTCGAATTGATGAAGAAAGAACTCCTCCACGAGAGAGGATTTCTTGATGCCCTTGTGGACCTGCCGCAGTTCTTGCGCGCAGGGATTATGAATCATGGCTGGGAAGAGCTATGTAGGCCTCCAATTCCAGCCTACTCTGACATGGTGTACGACTTCTACGCCAACCTCACGCATCCTGAAGATTGTCTTTCAATGGTGAGGGGGATAGAGGTTAATTTCTCAGCCAACGCCATCAACGAAGCATATGCTCTCAAGGGGCATAAGCACTCTGAATACGCAAGAATAATGGAATCACCCTCAGAGGCAGTCCTAGAGGAAGCTCTGAATACAATAGGCAAACATGAGGCAACTTGGGCAGTCTCAAGGAATGGGAGGCACACATTGATGAGTGTGGCTCTCAGGGACAAAGCAGCCGTCTGGTTCTCCCTCGTACGAAGACGAATCTCCCTGGTCACACATGGAACAACCATCAACCAGGGGAGATCGCTGCTGCTCTATGCGATAATGAAGGGACTCACCATTGATGTGGGTGAAGTCATTGCCGCCTCTATCATCGAATGCTCCAAAAAAGGTAAGGGCCAACTCTTTTTCCCCAATACCATTACTAAGCTTTGTTTGCGTGCAGGAGTGCCTGTTACGAGGGATGAGAGGCCATTGGCCTATACTGGCCATCTGGAGCTGCCCACGATCTTGAGGATGAGAAGAAGGGGCAACATGGAGTTCGAGATGGATGGACTGGCTGCTGCACAATCGTTGTCCATGGCCTGCCTGATGGACTTGCAACACAAGATAGCCCAATGGGCTGAGTATTCGCAGGCAAGGGACCGAGAGCTGGCTGAGCACCTACGGTGCACGTTCCCCACCTTCCCTGCTGAGTTGTTGAACCCTTGGGTGCCTCCAAGAGAAAGGAGTGAAGAAGATAAGGATGTTTGAATGACAGACTGACGGCATTCGAGGGAGTATTTCTGATCCCTCTAAAAAATAAAACAAGAAATCTGCTTTTTTGTGACCTGTTACCCCCCCCCCCTATAATCAATTGTGTGCTCTGTTTTGAATTGTTATTTTTTGTTTAGAGTAGTTTAGTTTTGTTTAAATATCATCTGAGTAGGTAGCTTAGGTAGTTTTGCTGTTTTTGTAGTTATCTATGAATGAATATCGCATGCTAGGAGCCTTGATCCCAGTTAAATTTGCTCTATTGGAATAATTGCGAATGCCTTGCGGTGTCCGCAATATTTTGTTCGTTTTTCGCATGCTGTTGGATGACTTTCTAATGGGCTGTTTGTGTTTAAATCTCAGTATTTTGCTGCTTTGCTGAATTCAATGTGTAATCTGTCTATTGAGCATGCTGGATGAGTGTCAAAGTACACCCTTGTTCGTTTAATTTAGCTTCATATATTGCTAAGCATGCACCTCTGTGAGACCTTACCATGTTGTTGTTATAAGAATTCTGCTTATGAGTTATCTGTACTACGAAGGTCATTCTATACCTAGGAGTTTTAAGTTCTACTTGTTTTTTTTCCTTAGACTAGATGCTTCTAAGATAAGTTTGGGGGTGTGCCACCTCAGACTCTCATTGGGGACAATGAGAAGATAAGTTTGGGGGAGGCAGCCTCTAGGCCTAGGAACACTCCTCTCTCCCTCTTGAAAAACATAAGCATTCTTCTTCTTTGAAAAAAAATGAAAAACAAAGAAACAGAAAAATAAAGGGTAGTGTCTCTCTAAAGGATGCTGAGTAATCAAGGCCATTTGTGTAACCCACAAGTGGCACTGCGTCAAAAGGCAAACCAAAAGAAGACTCTACCAAAAGAAAAGAAAAAGAAAAATAGACCAAGGAAGAAGAATGTATGCCAACAAGCTATGGCCTAAGTGCTTAGGTGTCCTGTGTAATTGAACTCTGATCCTTAGTTTTCTAAGCACAGGGCTGTAGCTTGAAGGTTTGTCAAGGGAGATGAGTGTCGATCCAACACAGTGATGCCAAGGCTTAGTTGTTCTATGGACTGTACTCTGATTCTCGTATGTGTTAAGCTTGGCATGACTGTAAGGATTCCTAGGTAGCTCAATAATAAATACATTAGAAGCATGTACTGAGTCTGGGTTAAAACTAGGGAGAATTTGAAAACTTAGGGATAGCTGCACAATGAACCTAATGACTTAGGCAGATAAACCATTTGTTAGGAAGTTTGTAAAGACAAGAGGTTTTAAATGCAAGAGAAACCAGAATGAGCAGAATGTGGAGTTAGTTTGAACTTAGGAGAGTGTCACAGGACAGCAGTACCTTGGATAGTAAGCCTAGGGAAGTCAGCAAGTCAGTTAGATAGAGTTTAAACGACAAGAATTAGCAGCCCAAGTAAGCATTTATATTGCTCGAGGACGAGCAATAACTCAAGTTTGGGGGTGTGTTACCTCTCCAAAAGTACATTATTTAGGGACATATTTACTTTAAAATCATGTAATCTCTTGAGCGTTTTGGTAACGATATTTTTGAACTATCGCTATAAACTCAAGCTGTCGAGGCTTGCCAAAATAAATTTATAATGCCTATTGCCAAGGCTTTGCAGCCAGTGGTAACAGGGTCGATCCAAGGAATAGGAGAATGAATTTACTAGTAAAGTTGGGATTTAATTGATTAATTGGTAACGGGGGGTTTTAATCATGCAGAGGGAAAATAATAAGGAAGCTAACGGAAGAAAGAAATAATATGTAGAGAACGTGTGCACGGTTTGGGGAGTTTCGGGATCAATTGTTAGACAAATTCGGTTCATCCTTTAATGCTAAAATCATGGTGTTCAGTTCATTATACACGCGGACGACTACCAGAGAAGCCCCAAAGTAGCCGACTCCATGGATTTTAATTAGACCACACAGTTCTAATTACACGTTATCTAAGCTTACATCAAGGTGATCAGCCCTAAGGTAAATCTAGACAGTCACTAGCTAACCGCGACGAACATTTAAGCGTGAATTCTAATTGCTAGTAGATTGCCCGCAAACGCTGTATGCAATCAACAACTATCCTACACGGCTTAATACTTCGATTTAATTTCATCTACCTGTGTTACTTAGTCGAGCAGTGAGAGGCACGGCATCGCTACTCTTTAACATACACAACATGCATAATTACTCGAGTGTCAATCGTCGAAATTAAACATGCGCGTTGGATTAAGCAAAGTAGACAAATGCAAATAAACAGAACCCAATATGCATAATTCAAAACTCAGATTATCAGAACCAAATCATCTAACAAAATCCTCCTAAACCATTCCCAAACCGTTCACCCTTACCTTAGCCGCTCATGGCGTGGTTTGTCAATCCCGCTCCAACAACGACCATGGAGGAGTTCATCTGTCTATTACAAAAGGGAAGTGGAGCTCACTCGCATGCCAACAATGGCGGAGCTCCACGGAAAGTAGAGAGAAAATGGGGAAGAAGGGAAGAAGAATCGTCCAAATCGGTTGGAAGAAGAAGAAGAAAAAGCTTGGAGAAGATTTCTAAAAAAGTGCAGAAAAATCGTCTTTTAGCTACTGCCTTCGTCGTAGCGTCGAGACGCTAGGCCAGCGTCTCGACGCTGTGCCCTAAGTGATCCGCGCGCGCGCGCGCTGGCGTCGCGACGCAAGGCCAGCGTCGCGACGCTGCCCCGATGAATTTCCTGCGCGCGCCTCCTCCGGAGCGTCTCGACGCCAAGCAGGGTCTCGACGCCAGGGCAGCGTCGAGCTAGCGTCTCGACGCTATCACTCGACGCTTGCTCTCGGGTTTTTCCAGCGTCGAGCCAGCGTCTCGACGCTGTAGCTCGACGCTGGCTCTCGGGTTTGGGGCTGATGCTTTGCCTCTCCACGGCTGTTTTGGCCCGTTTCTTCACGGAACAAATTCCCCTCTTCCCGATGCATTCCCGGGGCGCTAAAACTCTGCTTTAAGCGCTCGAACATGCCCAATGGACGCACGAGCTCTTTGCCGCTTTTCTCCTACAAAAGAGATACATTTAATCAATTGAAAGCGGACTTTAGCTATGATTAGGACGTATTTAATAGCTCCAAAATGGAGTTATCAAACACCCCCAACTTAAACATTGCTAGTCCTCGAGCAAGCACTACAAAGACATTGACTCTAAGGACGCGATTACATGCATTCTAACTCAAACCTCCATGCATATTGAAATTTAAACACGAGCATAATCATGGAAGCATTTTGTTCATGTATTAACTAGGACATATCAAAAATTAACTCTTGCCCCCTAACGTGTGTGTGTGCTAGACAACTACTCCTAAACTCACGTAAACCCGGAAAACCAACATGCAACGCACATCCCGTTTTCCCCCTACTTCTAGCGTTTAAGAACAGCTACACTTGACTTACACGAGAGAGAGAAACAAATTAAGAGACCTAATTATTTTCTCATTCTTTTTTCTTTTTAAAAGTACTTTGTACTCTTTTTATTTGGGTTCTTTGAACCACCCTTCATTTCTTTTTCTTTCCTACTCGAGTTGCCTAACACGTCAAATTCATGCATAAAACTTCACGTTTTTAAGGACTAACGCTCACTTCTTTTAAGCGCAAATAAGAAGGAGGAGCGCCTCGAGAGGAACTTTTCTACTAAACATGCTTTTCTATTTTTTTATTTACATTAGGCTAAGCACATGCTTCCTCAATTAATTGGCTACTAACTCTCATGCAACAAGCTACCTAAGGGTGCCTTTCGGGGTGACAACGAGAATTAGCTAAGCATGCGATAAACAAAGCTTACGGAATCTAAGGAGAAGTTGCTAAGTGCGCGATGAGTGCAAGGGAGCAACAGAAAAAATTTTAAAATTTTTGACATGAACCTAATAAACACAAAACTCATGCAAAAACTCGATTATGAACATGCTCAGAATTCCAACATGCATTTCCTAGGCTATCATAGTCAGAAAACAGTAAACAGAGTCCCAAGCACTTCAATATCTTTATAGCACTTCTCAACAAACTACACATGCACATCCAACGGGCTACTCCACCCCCAACTTCAAAATTTGGCATTGTCCTCAATGCCAATCAGTCAGATACAAGAAGTAAAAGGGAAGAAGAAATACACTTCCCTGACTCTTTGTGAAGCTGGCGAGGGCGAGGAAGCGGCGCACGAACGCATCAGAGCCCAAAATTGCCCTCTCTTCCTTGATTCCCTTCAAAAAAAACAGCAAGCTAAATTAATACTAAAAAGCAATAAAACTAAACTAAAGCATAAAAACAGTTCAACACTCGGGTGCCTCCGAGAAGCGCAGAATTTTTAAAGTCGGTTGCTCGACTGTATTCTCTCAACAGACTCATCCATAGTCTGTAGGTGCGGGGGACGATCCATACTTGTCCATGGCCACACCTTTTCCATCCACCTGAAAAACATTTTGCACTCTTCGTGCCTCGGGCACGTGAATATTAGACATGTTAGTGCAAAAACCAGCAGTATCATCCAAAAAATTCAAATCAGAAATTTTAACAGAGACATGGGAACCATCCCTCAAGCGCGAGGGTAGACTCCCATTCTCATCATGCTCACAGACAGATACATTTCCAGCAGACTTTCCAAATAAAGAGAATTCATGCAAAGTATCATCAAACTCCAGAGAAACAACGCCCTTATACACATCGATTTTGACCCTAGCGGTCTTAAGAAAAGGGCGTCCTAACAGCATAGAGGACGAAGCATGCAATGAACTTTCTTTCATATCTAAAATAAGGAAATCAGCGGGAAACGTCATATTCCCAACTCTAACTAAAACATCCTCTACCTTCCCCCTAGGACAGATGCTCGACCCATTAGCCAACTGAACAGAAACATTACATTCATGCATTTCATTCAAATTCAGTTCACGATATAATGCATAAGACATAACATTAACAGAGGCTCCTAGGTCTAACATGGCATTATGAACAACCTTACTACCTATAGTGCAAGGGATAGTAAAGGTACCTGGATCGTTGCACTTTGCAGGCAACGTACCTGGGAGTAAGGCAGAGACGTTCTCTTTCTTTTTCTCAGTCCCTCTGGACTTCCTCTTCGTAGTGCACCAGCTCCTTAAGAATTTTGCATATTTGGGCACTTGACTGACTGCCTCTAGGAGCGGGATATTCACCATCACCTTCTGGAAGGTTCGAAGGACCTCCTCGTCATCGGATTCCAAAGTAGGCTTCGCAAGCCTACTCGGGAATGGTGCTTTGGCAACATCCACAGGTACACTGACCTTCTCATTTCTTTTCTCATTCTGAGTCTCAAGAGCAATCGGGGCGGACTCGTTCAGGCTGTCCGTGGCTTCCTTCGCAGCTCTGGTGGAAAGTGACTTCCCACTGCGCAGCTGAATGGCACTCACGTTTTCACATGAGTTTACTGTAGTTTGGGAAGGAAGCTTCCCCGAGCTCTTGCTCTCAATCTTACTAATAGACACCGCCATTTGTGTCAGCTGCTTGTTCAAATTTTGCAGCTCTGCCTTATGAGAATTAAGCTCCTCGCGAGCCTCTTTCTGGAACTGGCTGGTGCTAGTCACGATGGTCCTGACCATATCTTCAAGTGAGCTGGAGGAGATCGAGGCTTGAGCTTGGGTGGAAGAGTTAGGCCTATCCTGGGACTGGCCTTGGAAGCGAGTTTGTCCTTCCCTGTTCCCATAGCTGAAGTTAGGATGGTCACGCCAACCGGGGTTGTAAGTGTTAGCATATGGATCATACTTCCTTGGGTTGGAAGCATACCCCCCGATTGCGTTGACCTCCGCCTCTTCGCGTTGTCCTCCAACAATTTTCTTAAGCATACTCCCTATCTCGGCCACCTGGGCCCTCATTTCTGACATCTCATGGCTCTGAGCCACGCTGTGCACTTGTCCTTGCCCCCTGATCCCAAACTGCTGCGAATTGGTGGCCATATTTGCAATGAGCTGCTTGGCCTCAACTGGGGTCTTGTCAATCAGCGCCCCTCCACTCGCTGCATCGATCATCTGCCTGTCGTGGGGCGTCATCCCCTCATAAAAATACTGTATGAGCAGCTGATCGGCGATCTGGTGGTGTGGGAAACTCGCGCACAGGCGCCCAAAGCGTTCCCAATACTCATGCAGGGACTCACCTACATCCTGGGTGATCCCATAAATTCTCTTTCGCAGGGTGGTGGCTAGGGATGCGGGAAAGTACTTCTCCAGAAATACCCGCTTCATGTCCTGCTGTTAAGTCTCTGAAAGTGACTTATTTAGGACCCATTTAGCTTAAGAAGATGTACACATTTAGGTGTTTTTGTGAGCATTTAGCCAAAACCTATGCTTTAATATGAGAATTAGAAGAAGGTAGCTAATATAGGACTTATGCACAATAGGTAGGAAAAGGGGTGAAAACCGAAGAAAAGAATGAAAAAATAACCCTAGCGAATGCATTGCGGAATAATTGCGGTGGCCGCAATTATTCAAGTTAAAACCGTAAGTTGGCTGACATTTTTCTGTTTAGATCCGACTTTTCAGGGATTCGTTCTTTCTCCTCCACCCATTCTGATATACGACGTTGAAGATTGATGGTTCTCCTTGGCCCAATCGCACCTGCAAACTACTATAAAAGGGGGCCAAAGTCGGAGGTTCAGTCATAATTCAACGTGCAGAAGTCTTCTCACAGTCCACCTTTCCTCTCGAAATTCCTTTGCCGTCTGTTGGAGTGAGGTTCTCAGCTTTTGGAGACGATAATCTGATAGGAAGGAGAGAAGATTCTTCTTCTCTCTCGATTGGATTCATCCAAGCACGGCTGAATTCTCATCACCTTCATTCGAGGCGACTGCCACGAAGATTTCCAGCTACCTTTACTGCTTTCTGCTCTTTCCTTCTCAATTCCATTTCTGTTCAATGTTGTTCTTAGCTTAGTCATTTACTTATTGCATTTCGTTGTTGTCTGCCTTGAATTCATTCTGTTTAAGCTTTCCTTTGTCATTCAAACACTTTAAGTAATCAAAGTAAGCTTCTGCATTTCACAGTTATTCCTTATTCTGCTACGAGTTTGGCTTGCTGTTTTAAGCACTTTTTCCTTCTAAGCATGTCTACTTTATCTTATATTTCTGTTCTACATATATCCATGAGTAACTAAATTCATTTAGGGGCATGCTAATGACAGAACTATAGGCTAAAAAACGTAAGTCAAGTAGGTAGATCAACACTCGAACATTGATTATATGTAAGCTTCATCCCACGGGCAATTTCGATTGGCCATCCATTTTGTCCAAAGAACTCCTAACCTCTGGAAGGAGTAAGAGTTCAGAGTCATATAATCATGCTAGCCTTTCATGGTAATCAGGAAACGGCCTAGGAATAGGCGTTTCCCTAGTATAAACTGAACACTCCTGTTTTAACAAGATGCTTAAGACCTTACTTTGAAGTCGAGTAAACTTGAGTCTCTCATGCATGGAATCGGACGATACTTGAGATAGAGTGAGTTTAATGTATAGAGAGTTGATCCAAAGCTTGATAATCGTAATAAACTGCCTATAGGATAGTCATTAGTAGCCCTTAATTCACCCATTTAACCAGTTTTTCGCTGCCAATTAATTGCGGATTAATTGCGGTTCTCGCAATTCTGCTAAATTGCTTACTGTCTAGCTGTTTTCTTCTTCGTTTATTGAGTTCATCTCTTGTCTTTTAAGCCTGATTTTAACTTTAATTTGTTTATGGCATATTCCTTTATACATTCAGCAAAAAGTAGTTAATTAAAAACCAATTTTACCCCATCAAATCCATCCCATCTTTCTTAACAAACACACTTCGCGAATAGCTAAAACTAAGTCTCTGTGGAAAAAACGAATTAAATATACTCACTACTTGCTGTAAGGCCATGTATGCTTGCATGTGCTAAGTGCTCTCTCTACCCTTTTGCATATTTATCTTTACACATTGAGCACGCAACACCTGCCACGTGGTGATGGATCCGGAAGGCAAATAATACAGCCAATCCTTGGCTTTGTCCTTGAGCGTGAAGGGGAATGCCCTCATATTCAGCTGCTCTTCCGTGACCCCTGCGGGCTTCATCCCCGCGCAGACGCAATGGAACTCCATCAAATGTTTGTTCGCGTCCTCACCTGCATTTCCATGGAAAGAAGGTAACTGGTGAATTAAACCAGATTTCAGCTCAAAGTTACCTGCTACCACGGGGTAGTTAATGCACAAAGGCTGCAGGTTCAGGTCTGGCGCTGCCAGTTGCTTCAGTGTCCGTGGCGCTTCACCTTGCGCCATCTCGTCAAACAAGAAGGGATTGCCTTCTTCTCTTTCAAACGTTCCTTGCCCCTCCCGGGCTTCTCTACGTAACCGCCGCTCCTCTCTGTCAATCTCAGGAATAAACTGCAAACTACCCTCAGAGGAACGGGTCATACACAAACAAAAATCTAAACATACAAACTACAAACAGAAAATATTTTCAGTCAACCATCAATGAATCAAATTCAAACTTCAATCATAAATTCAATCAATTGCCTACTCCCCGGCAACGGCGCCAATTTTGGTAACGATATTTTTGAACTATCGCTATAAACTCAAGCTGTCGAGGCTTGCCAAAATAAATTTATAATGCCTATTGCCAAGGCTTTGCAGCCAGTGGTAACAGGGTCGATCCAAGGAATAGGAGAATGAATTTACTAGTAAAGTTGGGATTTAATTGATTAATTGGTAACGGGGGGTTTTAATCATGCAGAGGGAAAATAATAAGGAAGCTAACGGAAGAAAGAAATAATATGTAGAGAACGTGTGCACGGTTTGGGGAGTTTCGGGATCAATTGTTAGACAAATTCGGTTCATCCTTTAATGCTAAAATCATGGTGTTCAGTTCATTATACACGCGGACGACTACCAGAGAAGCCCCAAAGTAGCCGACTCCATGGATTTTAATTAGACCACACAGTTCTAATTACACGTTATCTAAGCTTACATCAAGGTGATCAGCCCTAAGGTAAATCTAGACAGTCACTAGCTAACCGCGACGAACATTTAAGCGTGAATTCTAATTGCTAGTAGATTGCCCGCAAACGCTGTATGCAATCAACAACTATCCTACACGGCTTAATACTTCGATTTAATTTCATCTACCTGTGTTACTTAGTCGAGCAGTGAGAGGCACGGCATCGCTACTCTTTAACATACACAACATGCATAATTACTCGAGTGTCAATCGTCGAAATTAAACATGCGCGTTGGATTAAGCAAAGTAGACAAATGCAAATAAACAGAACCCAATATGCATAATTCAAAACTCAGATTATCAGAACCAAATCATCTAACAAAATCCTCCTAAACCATTCCCAAACCGTTCACCCTTACCTTAGCCGCTCATGGCGCGGTTTGTCAATCCCGCTCCAACAACGACCATGGAGGAGTTCATCTGTCTATTACAAAAGGGAAGTGGAGCTCACTCGCATGCCAACAATGGCGGAGCTCCACGGAAAGTAGAGAGAAAATGGGGAAGAAGGGAAGAAGAATCGTCCAAATCGGTTGGAAGAAGAAGAAGAAAAAGCTTGGAGAAGATTTCTAAAAAAGTGCAGAAAAATCGTCTTTTAGCTACTGCCTTCGTCGTAGCGTCGAGACGCTAGGCCAGCGTCTCGACGCTGTGCCCTAAGTGATCCGCGCGCGCGCGCGCTGGCGTCGCGACGCAAGGCCAGCGTCGCGACGCTGCCCCGATGAATTTCCTGCGCGCGCCTCCTCCGGAGCGTCTCGACGCCAAGCAGGGTCTCGACGCCAGGGCAGCGTCGAGCTAGCGTCTCGACGCTATCACTCGACGCTTGCTCTCGGGTTTTTCCAGCGTCGAGCCAGCGTCTCGACGCTGTAGCTCGACGCTGGCTCTCGGGTTTGGGGCTGATGCTTTGCCTCTCCACGGCTGTTTTGGCCCGTTTCTTCACGGAACAAATTCCCCTCTTCCCGATGCATTCCCGGGGCGCTAAAACTCTGCTTTAAGCGCTCGAACATGCCCAATGGACGCACGAGCTCTTTGCCGCTTTTCTCCTACAAAAGAGATACATTTAATCAATTGAAAGCGGACTTTAGCTATGATTAGGACGTATTTAATAGCTCCAAAATGGAGTTATCACGTTTTTGTTAGAATTTAGCTTAATACGTGCTTAAATGTGAGAATTCGAGGAATGAAGCTAAAATAGGACTTATTTGGAAAAGGAACGAAAAAGAATAGAAAATGAGGCTAAAAGAGTTAAAATGTACATTGCAGGAGAATTGCTGAAACATTGCTGGAAGCGCAATAAACATTGCGGCCACCGCAAGGAAACCGCAATTCCAAGCTGCTACTGCTAAACTTTTCCCAGCCGCCAGTCATCGTGGTTGCGATCTTTCAGCCGCCTAAACCTTCCCCTACTGCCACGTGGAGGGCTGCTGTTTAGAATGGATGGTTCTCCATGACTAAAGGTACCTGCAAAAAGCTATAAAAAGAGGTGAAGGGTGAAGGAGAAAGACAACTCGGAAGCGTGGAGTTCTCCGTCACAACGCAATCCACACACACATTTTCCTTACCCCGTTTGTTGGAACGAAGAAATCAGACCTTGGCGTCGATAATTCGAGAGGAAGAAGAGAAGATCCTTCTTCTCTTTTGATTGAATTCATCCCCAAGAACAACTAAACTTCCCCTTCACCCGAGGCGCTTGCGAGGAGGAGATCCGTGCACTCTTTTACAAAGCTTTCTTACTGCTTTCTGTCTTTAGTTTCCATTTGCTACACTGATTCAATTCGTCTTCAATTTATTCAGTTCTTTACTGTTTTTCATATCTTCACACATTGTGTTTTGAACCTTAAATTAGAAAGTAATCGTTTAAGTCTTTGCAAGTTCTTCATCTTGTTATCTTTTATTCTACCGCTTCCCTTGAGTGCTTTAAATCATGCTTAATCAATCTATCTTTTCCAATTCTCCAGCAACCATGAGTAACTAATCACACAAAGGTCTGCTAAAGATGAATCTATAGGTTAGAAATAGAAGAATTCAACATGTAGGATAGCTTCGAATGCATTGAATGTATGTGTACTTCATCCCATGGGCAATTTCGATCGGCCATCCATTTTGTCTAAAGAATTCCTAACCTCCGGAAGGAGTAAGAGTTCAGAGTCGTCCATTCATGCTAGCCTTTCATGGTAGCCAGAAAACGACCTAGGAATAGGCGTTTTCCTAGCACGATTCATTAACTTGCTTGTATAAATAGATGTTTATATCTTACTTGGATATGAGTGAACTAAAAGATCTATTGCATGTAATCGAGAGATGCATGAGACTGAGCTAAATCGATGCATGATAAGTTAATCTACTGCTGAATGATCGTATGTAAAAGCCTATAGAGGAGTCTTAAGTCGACCTTGTTTCCTCATCTCACCCTTAAATCTTTGCTAAATTAATTGCTAGATAATTGCGAGAACCGCAATTCTATAGTTCTGTTTTTGCCTTAGCATCTTTTCCAGTCTTTTACTTTTGCGATTTTATTGCTAGAATATTGCTAGATCCGCAATTCTTTCTTCTCCACATCAAAGCTTAATCTCTTTACTTGTTTTCGTTTATGCTTGCATGCTTCTTACATTCTTTGTTAGTTCGGCACATCAACCTGAAATCCACCAAATTTAAGTGACCCTCTCTAATTTAACACCTCACTTCGTTAGTAACTAAACTCAATCTCTGTGGGAAAACGAATTAAAAAATACTTATCATTTGCTGCAAACCATGTATGCTTGCATGTTCTAAGTGCTCCTTGCATTACATTTTACTTACACACTGACCACGCAACAGTCACCCTAGCGGAGACCCCTCCTCCCTGCAAAGAACCCCTCAGAGGACCCATTCACAGAAATGGAGAACATAGGCGAGGTAACGCAGGCCCGGATCCAGTTAACAAACTGGCAAGGAGTACCAATCGAGAGCAGCAAGCCAAAGAGGAAATCCCACTAGATAGAATCATAAGCTTTCTGCAGGTCGACCTTCAGCACACACCGCGGACTCCCTTTATTGAGGTGGTACCCGCCAACCAACTCCTGGCAGAGCAGAATGTTATCCACAATACTCCTCCCTTGAACAAAAGCCGACTGATTCGGACTAATGAAGGAAGGCAGCCACACATGGAGACGATTAGCCAAAACCTTTGCAATGCATTTATACAACACATTACAACAAGAAATGGGTCTGAAATCCTCAACCCGGGAGGCACCCACCTTCTTTGGAATCAAGGTTAGAGAGGTGACATTGATACCAGGAGAAAGGAAGTATCAAAGAAGTGAAGCGCTGCGGAACAAAAAACCATCCCCAACAACACTCCAAGCAGCTTTGAAAAACCCCACAGGGAAACCATCCGGCTCTGCAGCCTTGGCACTACTCATGGAAAAGAGAACAGCTCGAACCTCATCTCGCGAGATGGGACGGATGAGGTCAGAAACACACTGATCAGACCCCAAAAACCCCCACAATCGGCTTTAACTGCTCTGTAAGGTCACGGTAACCAACCCTCTGAGAACCCAAGAGCCCCTGGAAATACTGAACCACAGCTCTCGAGATGTCCTCATGGGAAGACAACCTGGCCCCAGAACCGTCAACCAGAGAGGATAAACTATTCCTAGCTGCCCTAACTTTCACGCTCCTGTGAAAGAACCCCGAGTTCCTATCCCCTAACGTCAGCCATTTAATCCTTGATTTCTGCCGAAGAGAGGCTTCTTCACACCTAGCAGCTGCCCAAAATCTATTCGAAGCCTCAGAGGCCTGAAGCTGGAGGGAGGGAGAAAGTGGGTCAGCCACCACTCCTGCCTGAGCAGCCTCCAGGGCCAATCGAAGATCAACAACCTCCTGACTAAGCACGACGATCGGCTTCCCAAACTCCTGCCTCAGAGACCTGGTAACGATATTTTGGAACTATCGCCAATCATCGGGTTGTCGAGACCCGCCAAAATGAATTTATATTTTACCCGAATTCACTGAACTATTAGTAGATTAGTGGCAACGGGGTCGATCCACAGGGAATTAAGCTAATTTGACTTAATCTCAATTAAATTTGCAAATTATGAAGATAAATGAAATATGGGGGATTTGTTGGTTTTTTAATTGACTAAAAGGAAACAATGCAAACGGGAAAAATTCAACTAACGGAGCGTTCGACTCGGGACGATCGGGAATAAAATTAGCATCCCTCTTGGATCATAGGTTGACAAGTATAATGGCTAAACAATTTAACAAATACGCAGCTCGTCTCAAATTAACGAATTAACTCAGACATGCTCCATGGATATTAATTAGACATAAAAAAATCATGTTAATCAAGCATATCGATCGGACATTGGCGACCAACGCTCTCCCAAGACCGATCGATAGCAACGAGCTAACTACGACGATTATCTAATTTGGACGCGAAATTAGTGTATCGATTTCGGATTCTAATTCGAGAAGAACGAACACCAAGAACGCAAGGACGCCAATACGCTCAAAGGTGTCGTAAATCTTTGTTACTTGGCGGTTTAGAGAGGCACGGCATCAAAACCTTTAACGAATGAAGCATGCTCAAAATAAAGGGTGCCTAGTCCTAAATCATTCAAGCACATTCATGGAATAAACAAAGAAATAGAAACCAATTCAATAAATCATTCAAGCCAATTCAGAATTTAATTCAACAACCTCATCAAGAGTTCAAACTACATTATTCCTATACAATCCCGAGCCAAAAACGCTATAACTACTCACTCATGATGTGTGTGATGTGGGATGGCTCCAATCCAAGCTTCCTAGCCTCTCCCATGGTGAAAATGGCTGCTGGAACGTCTAATCTGGTGCGGAGCCCGAGGTAGGAGATGAAGATGGTGGCTAAAAATCGGACAAAAACTTAAGTAATCCGTCGTAGCGTCGAGACGCTGCGCCCTAAATAATCCGCGCGCGCAGTCGGGGCGGCGTCGAGACGCTATCACTCGACGCTTGCTCTCGGGTGGATTTTCAAATTTACGCCTCAGACTTCAGAGCGTCGAGACGCTCTGGCAGCGTCGAGACGCTTGGGCAGCATCGAGCTAGCGTCGCGACGCTGTCGCTCGACGCTAGCTCTCGGGTTTTTGCGAGGTATTTTGCCTTCAATTTCCCCAAAACGCCCAATCTTCATGTTTTTGCATGGCTCTTCCCCGAAAGTGTTCTTAGGTCTTTAAAATGCGATATTAAGCCTCGAAAAGCGCCGAAACGCTCCCGAGGGCGAATTACCGAGAACGCCTGCAATTAACACATAAAAGCAAAATTAAGCAAGTAATAATCGTGAATTAGGGACATAATTATAGCTCCAAAATGGAGCTATCAAGACCGCTTCAAGCCCTTTAAGTTTCGAGAGAAGCTAACAAGCGGAGAGACCCCAACCTGGGAAACACACCTACTAGCGACCACAGACAAAAACCTATCAGACTCCCCCCAGTGGTTAAAGAAACGAAAGAAAGGAGACCGACGGGCACTAAAAGGGCCTGGAGAGAAAACCAAAGGACAGTGATCAGAAGCACCCCAATCATGCACCTGCACCACACACAGTGGGCGAGCAGAAGGCCACTCAACATTCACCAAAACTCTATCCAACCTCCCCAACTGACCTCCTGGGCCACCACGTGACCGGCTAGTCCAAGTGAACCAATTCCCCTGAACTGGTGTTGCGTGCTCAATGTGTAAAATAAATAAGCAATAAGAGAGAGAGAGCACTCAGAACATGCAAGCATACATGATCTTATAGCAAGTAGTAAGTATTTTTTCATTCGTTTTCCCACAGAGATTTATTATTAGCTACTCGTGAAGTGTAATGTTAAGAAAGAATGGGTGGATTTGAAGGGTTAAACTTGGTTTTAAAATTCCTATTTATTGCTGAATATATAAAAGGTAGCAACATAAACAAGTGCAAGTTAATGGTAAACGCAAAATGTAAAGAGAAAGAATTAATAAACGAAGAGAAAAGTAGTCAAGCAGAATTTTTAACTTAGCAGAATTGCGAGAACAACAATTCTACCGCAATGTTACTAACAGCGAAAGTGTGTAAAATGGAGAAACAAGGGCTACTAACGACTCCTCTATAGGCATTTTCATACGATTCTCAAGCATTGGATCAACTCACTATGCATCAAACTAACTCAATCTCATGTATCTTCCGATTTCATGCATTAGATTCTTTAGTTTACTCATGTCCAAGTAAGGTCTTAAGCATCTTGTTAAAGCAGAAAGCTATGGTTTGTACTAGGAAAACGCCTATTCCTAGGTCGTTTTCTGGCTACCTTGAAAGGCTAGCATGAGTGTATGACTCTGAACTCTTACTCCTTCCAGAGGTTAGGAGTTCTTTGGACAAAATGGATGGCCAATCGAAATTGCCCGTGGGATGAAGCTTACATACAATCAATGCTTCGAGAGCTATCCTACATGCTTGGTTCACGTTTTTTAGCCTATAGTATTGTCATTAGCATGCCCCTATGTGACTTAGTTACTCATGGATATAGAGAGAACATAAATATTAGATAAAGTAGGCATGCTCAGAAGAGAAATAAACTTCAAACAGCAAGGCAAAACAGGAAACAACAAAGACAAGAAACCGTGAATTAATGAATTGTGCTTTGATTAATCGATTTTTGGGATGAACAAAGGGAAACTTAAAGTGAATAACATAAAGACAGAAAGCAACGAAATGTAATGAACTAGCTAATAGAAAAGAAACACAACAAAACAGTGCTGGAAATGAGAAATAGAAGACAGAAAGCAGTAAGTTGAGCGTGCTCGCTTCGTCGCAAATGCCTCGGCTGAAAGGAGAAAAAGAGTAGCCTTGCTTGGATGAATCCAATCAGGAGAGAAGATGAATCTTCTCTCCTTCCTATCAGATTGTCGACTCCAACAGCTAAGCTTTCCAACCCAACAGACGGAAGAGAAAAACAGGAGAAAAGATGGAGCTGCGAAGAGACTTCTACGCTTTCGGATGATGATTAAACCCTCTAGTTTGACCCCCTTTTATAGTAATCTGCAGGTGCGTTTGGGCCAAGGAGAACCATCCATCCTCAACGTCGTACTTCAAAATGGATGGAGGAGAAAAAACGAATCCCTGAAATAACGGAAAATAACAGAAAAAGATCAGTCAACTTACGGATTTCACTTGAAACATTGTGGTTTTAGCAATGTTTCCGCAATGCTGCCGCAATGCACTTTTTCACTCTTTTAACTTCGTTTTTCATCCCTTTTCCTTCCTTTTGTACATAAGTCCTAATTTAGCTACCTTCTTCTAATTCTCATATATAAGTATAGGTTTTAGCTAAATCCTCTCAAAAACACCTAAGAGTGCACATCTTTCTATGGAAAACAAGTCCTAAAAAGGTCACTTTTGGAGACGTAACACACCCCCAAACTTAAGGTTTTGCTCGTCCTCGAGCAATTTTAAGGACTTACTTAGGCTGCTGTTTTATCTTTTCTAACCACTCGCTGACTCCCCTAAATTCCTATCTATAGTAGTGCTGTCCTGTGACACACTTCTAAGTTTACAACTACCCTCTTGTTTTGCCTCTTCTGACTTCGCATGCCTAACACTCCTGCTGTTTCATTAACTCCCTACGTCTGATCTACTTGCTTCTGTCATATCATGCAACTATCCCTAAGGTTTCAAATTCTACCTAGCTTTACCCCAGACTCAGTACATGCTTCTAGTTTTACTTTTGAGCTACCTAGGATTCCTTAGAGTCATGCCAGTCTTAGTATTAACAGTGACAGTGGTACATTTAGAGGACAACCTAAACCCTGGCATCACTACATTGGACATACATTCATCTCCCTAAACAACCCTACAAGCTACAACTTTGTGCTCAACTAATTGAGGATCAGAGTTCTTTTTAATCAGGACATCTAAGCCACAAAGTTGCAACTCCTAGGTATACATTCTTCTTCCCTATTCTTTTTCTTTCTTTCTTACTTAGGTGGAGTCTCTCCTTTGGTTGCCTTTTGATGCAATGCCACTTGTGGGTTACACACTTGGCACTGATTACTCAGCAACCTAAGAGAGACACCCCTCTTTATTCTATTTTTCAATTTTTTTTCAGCTCATCATTTTTTTTTGTAAAGGAGAAGAAGAATGCTTATGCTTAAAGGGAGAGAGGAATGTTCCTAGGCCTAGGGTGGCCTCCCCCAAACTTAAACTACTCATTGTCCCCAATGAGTGTCTGAGGTGGCACACCCCCAAACTTGTCCTAGAAGCATCTAGTCTAAGGTAAAACAAAGAGAATCCAAAAGCCCTAGGCATAGACAGACAATTCTAAAAGCAAACATCACAGCAGCAGAAATTCATAAAAACAGGTAGGCAAGGACTTAAAGCTATGCATGCTGAGCACTTTTAAGAGGTTAATTTAAACTATCCAAGGTGTCCTATGACACTCATCCAGCATGATTTTAGATAGGCTATATAAGGTAGTCAAGATAGCAGCAAAAGACAAAATTTAAACAGAACCAACCTAGCTAAACAGACAGTCAAAAACATGCATTTACTAATAAAAATTGCGGATTCCGCAATTATTTCGCAATGGATCCAGGGCAGATATATCAGTGATTAAGGCCCCTATGCATGCTCTTTCCAGTCATTTAAGATCTACAAAAAGGAAACTAAACTAATCTACCTATTCAGCTATCATCAGACTACACTAAACAAGTTTAAACACTAAAACCAAAGAACTAAAACAGATCAAAATATTAACTCAAAACAGCCAAAATCTCATGGTTCAACGAAAAGCAGTTTGTTTTTTTTTTTTTATTAAAGGGAACAACAATACTCCCTGGAGTGCTAATCAGCCAAGCACTCAGATGTCTTCTTCATCATCGTCATTCCTTCGTGGCCTTGGAGGCGCCCATGGTGTCAGCAGGTCCGTGGGGAACTCAGGGAAGATGCAGCCCAATTGGTCTGCCACATCTTTATCCCTTGCCTGCGCATATGTGGCCCATTGAGCCATCTTCTTCTGCAGATCCATCAGGCATGCCATGGACAGAGACTGAGCAGCAGCCAGGCCATCCAGCTCGAACTCCATGTTCCCCTTCCTTCGCATCCTCAAGGCAGTAGGCAACTCCAAGTGGCCCGTGTAGGCCAGCTGCCTTTCCATTCGCTCGATTGGGACCCCTGCACGTAAGCAAAGCTTAGTAATTGTATTAGGAAAGAAAAGTGGTCCCTTACCCTTTTTGGCGCAGTCAGCGATTGAGGCTGCAATGACCTCGCCAACGTTGATTGTGAGGCCTCTCATGATCGCGTAGACCAGCAGCGATCTGCCTTGGTTGATGGTCGTCTCGTGGGTCACTGGGGACAGCTTCCTCCGCACGAAGGAGAACCAAACAGCTGCCTTGGCTGTGAGGTTAGCACTCATGAGAGTGTGCTTCCCATTACGCGAGACTGTCCACGATGCCTCAGGTTGGCCAATGACTCGAATTGCTTCCTCCAGGACAGCTTCTGTTGGCTCATCAACGATCCTTGCATAGTCAGTGTGTTTTTGACCCTTGAGGCCATAGGCTTCGTTGATTGCCTTCGCTGAGAAATCCACCTCAACTCCTCTGACCACAGACAGGCCATCCTCAGGATTCATCAAATTGGCGTAAAAGTCATACACCATGCTGGAGTAGGCGGGATTGGGTGGCCTGCACAGCTCTTCCCAGCCGTGATTCGTGATCCCTGCGCGCAAGAATTGCGGCAGGTCAGCAAGCGCGTCGAGGAAGCCTTTCTCGTGCAGCAGGTCCCTCTTTCTCAGCTCAGTGCCCCTTGACTCTGCATCAGAGGACACATACCTCACTACTTGGCTTTCCCCTTGTCTTTTGGTTTGGCTGATTCCACAGCCTCGATCTTGAGCTTCTTTGGTGATGGCTCACCACTATCCTTCTGTGACGAAGGCTTACCCCTGGCCTTCTTTTTCTTGGACTTCTTCGAAGCCTTTGATCGTTTGGTTTTGACAGCCGTGGGAGCTTTCCTTCGCAGTCTCGCCTTGGTGGTAATTTGTTGGAGGCAATCCCCCAACGTCTCGTCTATTGAGTCATCCCCCTGCGCTGGACTCTCGGGGCTGGCTTCCCTCAAAGGAGAGAAAACCTCGTCTTCTCCAGCTTCCTCACTTCCCTGCGTCGATTCTTGACGCTCTCCATATGGAAATTCGGGATCAGGCTGCCGGGAGATGGGTGATGCTGCAGGGCTCTGCGCCGGTGGAGTGTGTTCAGAGCTCTGCGCTGGTGGTGATGGAGAAAGCTCAGGGCTTCGTGTTGGTGGAGATGGCGAAGAGCTCTGCTTGGCCGACTCGTGTGACAGACGGCCACTTTCTTGACTCTCCACAGAGGGAGTCTTTTTCTTGATCGCTGCTTCGGCCACAGCCATACTCCACTTGCGTTTCTTGGGCGTTCCTGCTGGTTCAGAGGGTCCAGCAGGGATCTCCGTAACCACCTTCCACTTCTTCTTGCGGACAGGCAGCTTGGGGAGTCGTTCAGTACGCGCAGCCTCAGCATCTGCAAGGGCAAGGAGTGCTTCCCTCGTAGCAATTTCAGCGTCGTCAGCCTTCTTCTTGGACGCAGATCTTTCAGCTCTCGTTAGCACCATTGTGGAATCGTAGGGATCTGGAAAGAGGAATTGCAGATGAAGAGGGAGAGAGATTTCTTGGAGTTCAGAGAATGGGAGAAGCGTACGGATCAGCGCGCTTCCAACGGCTATAAGTAATGATGGAAATCCCAACGGCTATTTCCGTTGCAGATTTTGCAAATCCAGCGCAATTTTAGTGACCGTTGGAGATTTTGCCGTTTCAAATGCTAATATCTTCTCAACTGAATCTTTGATTTGGCTCAATATCTCCCTCGATTTTTTATATTGATTTCATCTCCTTGATTCCCTCTATCGATTCCCTATCAAAAGAAATAAAATCAACATCAAATTCGTAATTAAAATCACATAAAAATATACACAAACATTAACCAGAAAAATAGCAAAAAATAAACTAAGGCATTAGCCTCGCATGGACGAGCACAGTGATCACTTGTCCTCTCTCGTTCTTATTTTCACGTTTCAGTCAAGAGGAAGGCCGAGAGAGTCTTCACATCTCCTTCCTCATAGTAATGCTTCAATCTTGCACCATTAACCATGAACGGTTGCCCTTGCTGCAGGTTCTTAATCTCGATTGCACCATGAACAAACACGTTAGTTATCACAAAAGGACCTGACCATCTGGACTTAAGTTTGCCTGGAAATAATTTCAACCGTGAGTTAAATAATAAGACAAGCTGGCCTTTCTTAAAGTCCTTAATCCTGAGTCTACTGTCGTGCCAAATCTTGGTCTTTTCCTTATACATTTTAGCATTTTCATAGGACATATGTCTAAGCTCATCAAGCTCATGCAATTGCAAAGACCCCAATGTTCCCGCATCGGTCACGCAATAATTCAACTCTTTTAGGGCCCAAAATGCTTTAATTTCTAATTCGAATGGTAAGTGACATGCTTTGCCATACACAAGTCTATAAGGAGACATACCCAGGGGTGTCTTATATGCAGTTCTATATGCCCAAAGTGCATCCTCGAGTTTAAACGACCAATCTT
This sequence comes from Herpetospermum pedunculosum, assembly GCA_028017165.1. Classification (NCBI taxonomy): domain Eukaryota; kingdom Viridiplantae; phylum Streptophyta; class Magnoliopsida; order Cucurbitales; family Cucurbitaceae; genus Herpetospermum; species Herpetospermum pedunculosum. The sequence continues at coordinate 40,134,549 of CM051522.1, forward strand.
TTCTATTGGGTTTGACCACTTTTTCGAGTATGTTTTTAATCTCCCTATTCGAAATTTCAGCTTGTCCATTCGAATGTGGGTGATAAGGGGTGGCTACTCTATGTCTAACATTATATTTAGCCAACACTCTCTCCATAGCTCTATTAATGAAATGTGTCCCTTCATCACTAATTATAGCACGAGGTGTTCCAAATCTAGTAAAGATATGTCTATGCAGGAACTTAATGACTGTTTTGGCATCATTATTTGGACATGCTATGGCCTCTACCCACTTAGATACATAGTCTACTGCTACCAATATGTAAAGGTTACCTGATGATGGGGGAAATGGTCCCATGAAATCAATGCCCCACACATCAAAGAGCTCCAACTCTAAGATGTAAGTGAGAGGCATCTCATCCTTTCGACTAAGGTTACCTGTTCTCTGGCAGTCATCACAGCTGTGTGCATAGTTGTGGGCATCCTTGAAGATCGTTGGCCAATAGTAGCCACTCTGGAACACCTTTGCAGCTGTCCTTTGACCACCAAAATGTCCACCATAGGGGGCTGTATGGCAGTGCTGCAACACGGACTTCGCCTCAGCAGCTGACACACACTTCCTGAGCAGACCATCAGCACATGTCTTGTAGAGTGTGGGATCATCCCATATGAATTTCCTAGCTTCATGAAGGAACCTCTTATTTTCTTGTCCTCCCTTGAAAGTTGGTAGTACCTGCGATGCAAGGAAGTTAGCAATGTCAGCAAACAAAAGTTCCTCATCGTTATCACGATGAGTTAATACAAAGACATGTTTATCAATAAAAGCATCAGAAATTGCGGTTTCCGCAATTTTTCCGCAATTATGCTGCAATCTAGAAAGATGATCCGCAACCACATTTTCACATCCTTTCTTATCTCTAATGTCCAGATCAAACTCTTGCAGCAGCAAAACCCATCTAATCAACCTAGGCTTAGCATCAGCCTTCCTCATAAGGTACTTTAAAGCAGAATGGTCAGTGTACACGATTGTCCTAGTGCCTACAATGTAATTCCTAAACTTCTCACAAGCAAACACTACAGCTAGCATCTCCTTCTCAGTAGTTGTGTAATTACATTGTGCCTCATTAAGTGTCTTACTAGCATAGTATACAGGGTGTGTTAACTTGTCAATCTTTTGTCCTAGCATAACCCCTACAGCATAGTCACTTGCATCACATAACATCTCAAATGGGAGGTCCCAATTTGGCCCTACTATAATAGGTGCTGTGACTAGTGCTACCTTAAGGGTCTTCCAGGCTAGGAAATATTCTTTAGAGAAGATGAATGGTTTGTTCAGGTCTTGAAGCTCACATAAAGGCTTGGAGATCTTAGAAAAGTCCTTAATGAACCTTCTATAGAAGCCTGCATGTCCTAGGAAACTTCTAATGGCTTTTACATTCTGAGGTTCTACCAATTTCTCTATTATTTCAATTTTGGCCCTATCGACCTCTACACCTGCCCTAGACACTCTATGACCTAAGACGATCCCTTCGTCCACCATGAAGTGGCACTTCTCCCAATTAAGGACTAGGTTGGTCTCCTAACACCTAGCCAGGACTTGTCCTAAGTTCTCTAGACAGTTTGTGAATGAATCACCAAAGACTGAGAAATCATCCATGAATATCTCTATCATGGACTCATCCAAATCAGAGAAGATTGCCAACATGCACCTTTGGAATGTTGCCGGTGCATTGCATAAGCCAAAAGGCATTCTGCGAAAGGCAAAAGTTCCAAAAGGGCAAGTGAAGGTTGTCTTCTCCTGGTCCTTAGGGTCTGTAGTGATCTGGTTATATCCTGAATAACCGTCTAAGAAGCAGTAGTAAGCTCTACCAGCTATCCTATCTAACATTTGGTCAATGAATGGTAGAGGGAAGTGGTCTTTTTTGGTTTCCTTGTTTAATTTCCTATAATCCATGCAAACTCTCCATCCTGTGATAGTCCTAGTTGGAATCAGTTCATTGTTCTCATTGACTACCACAGTCATCCCCCCTTCTTAGGTACACATTGTATAGGGCTCACCCACTGACTACTAGCTATAGGGAAGATCACACCAGCGTCTAACCATTTTATTATTTCCTTTTTAACTACCTCTTTCATAGAGGGGTTCAGCCTACGTTGGTGATCTACTCGGGGTGTATGCTCTTCCTCTAGTATAATTTTATGCATGCAATAGGAAGGGCTAATGCCTCTAATATCAGCAATAGTCCATGCAATAGCCTTCCTATGTTGTTTAAGTAATAAGATCAGCTCAACCTCATGCTTCTCACTTAATTTAGATGAAATAATTACAGGCAGAGTCTCATTACTTCCTAAATATGCATACTTAAGATGTGTGGGTAGTGGTTTCAATTCTAAGACAGGTGGATGCTCAATGGATGGTTTTAATGGATTCAGGGATCTATCAGTTAAGTTATTAGTCATACAAACATGCTGTATCTTATCTACAGGTATATCCATTATCTCAGAAACATTTAAATCAGTTAAATCTAATTCTACATAATTATTAGCATGCTTAGTCAATAATTCATGCTCCAGCTGTTCTTCCATTAGTGAGTCTACAATGTCCATGCTAGCACAAGATTCAGAGTCAGAGGGGTACCTTAAGGCTTTATAAACGCTAAATTTAACCTGCTCATCATGAACCCTCATAGTGAGCTCACCTTTCTGGACATCTATCAGGGCCCTACCTGTGGCGAGAAATGGTCTGCCTAATAGGATGGGGACCTCCTTGTCTGCTTCATAATCCAGGATAATGAAATCTGCAAGGAAAATAAACTTGTCAACCTTTACAAGAATATCCTCAATCTTACCTTCAGGGTAGGCTATGGATCTGTCTGCTAGTTGTAAAGTGACAGTGGTTGGACGTGCTTCTCCTATTCCTAGCTGGCGGAATAGTGATAGGGGCATGAGGTTTATGCTGGGTCCCAGGTCACAAAGAGCTCTGCCCACGTGCTTGCCTCCTAGCTCTACTGGTAAGGTGAAGGAACCAGGATCCTTCTCCTTCTTGGGTAGCTTGTTCTGGAGTATGGCACTGCACTCCTCAGTGAGATTTACTGTTTCAAACTCACCAATTATTTTCTTGTTCGTGATAATATCCTTCAAAAACTTAACATAAGAAGGCATAGACTGTAAAACTTCTACAAAAGGAATATTCACATGCACTTGTTTAAGAATTTCCAAAAATTTATTAAAGTGCACTTCCTGTTCTTGTTTTTTCTTTAGCCTTCGAGGAAATGGAGGTGGTGGCACATATGCAGGCACTTCAGGTCGCCTCAGGATAGGTGGAGGCCTTGGGATTTCTTCTATCTCTTCTATGATTGGCTCCAGCCTTGGTCTTGATGTGCTTGGTGATGGTTGACCTTGGTTTGGCAGAGACTCCAGTGGAGCACTAGACTCATTGTTCTCTACTCTCTTTGGTGTTTCTTTGGTGTTGCTCACCAATGGTCTCCCACTCCTAAGTTCAATTGCTTGAACTTGTTCTTTACCATCTCTTCTTGGCACTTCAGTGTCAGCAGGTAGTCTACCTTGGCGCCTGCTTTTGAGTTCATTAGCTAATTGCCCTATCTGGTTCTCTAGGCTTCTAAGAGTAGCTTGCTGACTCTGTAGAGTGGCATCATTCTTGGCTATGTATTCCTTAAGTAAGTTTTCTACAAAAGACCCTACAGGTTGGTTGTATGGTTTTTGATACATGGATTGGTTATGTTGGGGAGTGAAACCAGGTGTTCCACTCGGTCTTGGCTGGTTAGGAGCTTGGTTAGCATTCTGTTGGCCACCCCATGAAAGGCTTGGGTGGTTCCTCCAACCAGGATTGTAAGTGTTGGAATAGGGGTTGTTCCTAGGCTGCTGCTGGCTTCCAATATAGCAGACTGAGGCTGGATTCCCAGGGCAGTATTCATACAGGTGCCCTTCCCCACAGAATCCACAGATAAGTGTCTCACCTTGACTTGGTTGGGTGCCCATTGACATGGCTGTGGCGGTGCTGACACTAGTTTGGAGATTGGCTTGAGCCATTTGCTTGACTAGGTTGGTCAGGGCGCTTATTTGGCTACTCATGGCATTGAGTGCGTCCTTGTCTTGAGCTCTAGTTGGCTCAACTGGATCATCTGACCACCTACAGTGAGATGCTGAGATCTTCTCCAAGATCTCATAGGCTTCGTTATAACTCTTGGACAACATGGAACCACCAGCAGATGAATTTAGCACTTGTCTAGTGCTGGGGTTGCATCCTTTGAAAAAGACCTCTATTTGGATGCACCATGGGATGCCATGATGTGGACATTTGAGAAGAAGGTCCTTGAACCTTGTCCAAGCTTCGTGAAGAGACTCATTCTCAGCTTGTTTGAACTTGATTATATCATAACGAAAGGTAGAATTCCTATCAGTTGGGAAGTATTTGACTAGGAATTTCTCTGCCAAGTCTGTCCAATTGAGGTCTTGATCCAGAGGGTAATGAGTTTAACCACGTCTTTGCTTTGTCCCTTAAAGAGTAAGGGAAGAGGTTGATAACTCCATTTTGGAGCTATTAAATACTTCTTAATTATAGCTTAAGTCCGCTTTCAATTGATTAAATATATCTCTTTTGTAGGAGAAAAGCGGCAAAGAGCTCGTGCGTCCGTTGGGCATGTTCGAGTGCTTAAAGCAGAGTTTTAGCGCCCCGGGAATGCATCGGGAAGAGGGGAACTTGTTCCGTGAAGAAACGGGCCAAAACTGCCTTGGAGAGGCAAAGCTTCAGCCCCAAACCCGAGAGCCAGCGTCGAGCTATAGCGTCGAGACGCTGGCTCGACGCTGGAAAAACCCGAGAGCAAGCGTCGAGTGATAGCGTCGAGACGCTAGCTCGACGCTGCCCTGGCGTCGAGACCCTGCTTGGCGTCGAGACGCTCCGGAGGAGGCGCGCGCAGGAATTTTATCGGGGCAGCGTCGCGACGCCATCGCGAGCGCGCGCGCGGAAAACTTGGGGCACAGCGTCGAGACGCTGGCTTAGCGTCTCGACGCTACGACGATGGCAGAAGATAAATGACGATTTTTCTGCACATTTTGGACATCTTCTTCTTCATCTCTCCACCATTTTTGCTCGTTTTGGTTTTCTTCTTCTCCGTTTTCTCTCTATTTTCCGTGGAGCTCCGCCATTGTTGGCATGCTAGTGAGCTCCACTTCCATTGTAATAAGTAGATGAATCCATCCATGGCCATCTTTGGAGCGGGATTGACAAACCGCGCCATGAGCGGCTAAGGTAAGGGTGACGGTTTGGGATTAGTTTAGGGCGATTTTGTTAAACATATTTGGTTTTGATAATCTGAGCTTTGATATGCATATTGGTTCTGTTTACTTTGCATCTATCTACTTTGCTTAATCCAACGCGCATGTTAAAATACGACGATTGACACTCGAGTAGTTTCGCATGTTGTGTATGTTAAAGAGTAGCGATGCCGTGCCTCTCACTGCTCGACTAAGTAACACAGGTAGATAGAACTAAATCGAAGTATCGGGTCGGGTAGGATAATTGTTGATTGCATACGGCGTTTGCGGGCAATCTACTAGCAATTAGAATTCACGCTCGAATGTTCGTCGCGGTTAGCTAGTGACTGTCTAAATTTACCTTGGGGCTGATCACCTTGATGTAGGATTAGATAACGTGTAATTAGAACTGTGTGGTCTAATTAAAATCCATGGAGTCGGCTACTTTGGGGCTTCTCTGGTAGTCGTCCGCGTGCTCAATAAACTGAATTCCATGTTATTAGCATTAAATGATAAACTGAATTTGTTTAACAATTGATCCCGAGACTCCCAAACCGTGCACACGTTCTCTTCTTATTATTCTTTCTTCGTTAGCTTTCTCATTATTTCCCCTTTGCATGATAAAACCCCCCGTTACCAAAAATCTATTAACCAATTAAATCCCAATTTCATTAGTAATTTCAATCTTCCTATTCCTTGGATCGACCCTGTTACCACTGGCTGCAAAGCCTTGGTCATAGGCTTTATAAATCGTATTTTGGCAAGCCTCGACAGCTTGAGATTAAGTGGATATTCAAAAATCCGCCCACCAGAGGTAGAGCCTCAAGGCTTCTTGGGAAACTCCAAGGATGATGAATGTATCACTGACTCCTAGGAAGTTTCTAAGATGGTTGTGGGGATCCTCATTTTCCACTCCAAAGAATTGTCCCACAGTGGACAACATTTGGAACATCACTGGTTTTAACTCAAATGAGTTGGCAGTAATTTCAGGACGGATTATGCTGGGGTTCAGCTCCCCAGGCATAGGTACTAGGTATGAGAGAATGGCACTATCCTTATCATTCGCTATTTCGATGGGATTGCGAGTGACAGGCACCGGATTTGGAACTAATCTATCCATTTCTTCTTGATAGAATTGCGGAGGAATTGCGGTTCCCGCAATTATTGGAGGTATAGAGGGTTGGTCAAAGAGACGTTTCTTGGCTCTATTTCTGGCTCTAAATAGTCTCTCGGGCTCAGGATTGAACTCTAGATCACTACTTGAAGACTCATTCATAAACTAACCCAATGGTACCTGCAAAAGAAATGAAAATAGATCAGCTTCAATATATAATAAACTTGGTGTTTCAAACTTAACAAACTTCGTTTTCACTAAACTAAATCCCCGGCAGCGGCGCCAAAAACTTGTTGCGTGCTCAATGTGTAAAATAAATAAGCAATAAGACAGAGAGAGCACTCAGAACATGCAAGCATACATGATCTTATAGCAAGTAGTAAGTATTTTTTCATTCGTTTTCCCACAGAGATTTATTATTAGCTACTCGTGAAGTGTAATGTTAAGAAAGAATGGGTGGATTTGAAGGGGTAGACTTGGTTTTAAAATTCCTATTTATTGCTGAATATATAAAAGGTAGCAACATAAACTAGTGCAAGTCAACGGTAAACGCAAAATGTAAAGAGAAAGAATTAAAGAACGAAGAGAAAAGTAGTCAAGCAGAATTTTTAACTTAGCAGAATTGCGAGAACAACAATTCTACCGCAATGTTACTAACAGCGAAAGTGTGTAAAATGGAGAAACAAGGGCTACTAACGACTCCTCTATAGGCATTTTCATACGATTCTCAAGCATTGGATCAACTCACTATGCATCAAACTAACTCAATCTCATGTATCTTCCGATTTCATGCATTAGATTCTTTAGTTTACTCATGTCCAAGTAAGGTCTTAAGCATCTTGTTAAAGCAGAAAGCTATGGTTTGTACTAGGAAAACGCCTATTCCTAGGTCGTTTTCTGGCTACCTTGAAAGGCTAGCATGAGTGTATGACTCTGAACTCTTACTCCTTCCACAGGTTAGGAGTTCTTTGGACAAAATGGATGGCCAATCGAAATTGCCCGTGGGATGAAGCTTACATACAATCAATGCTTCGAGAGCTATCCTACATGCTTGGTTCACGTTTTTTAGCCTATAGTATTGTCATTAGCATGCCCCTATGTGACTTAGTTACTCATGGATATAGAGAGAACAGAAATATTAGATAAAGTAGGCATGCTCAGAAGAGAAATAAACTTCAAACAGCAAGGCAAAACAGGAAACAACAAAGACAAGAAACCGTGAATTAATGAATTGTGCTTTGATTAATCGATTGTTGGGATGAACAAAGGGAAACTTAAAGTGAATAACATAAAGACAGAAAGCAGCGAAATGTAATGAACTAGCTAATAGAAAAGAAACACAACAAAACAGTGCTGGAAATGAGAAATAGAAGATAGAAAGCAGTAAGTTGAGCGTGCTCGCTTCGTCGCAAATGCCTCGGCTGAAAGGAGAAAAAGAGTAGCCTTGCTTGGATGAATCCAATCAGGAGAGAAGATGAATCTTCTCTCCTTCCTATCAGATTGTCGACTCCAACAGCTAAGCTTTCCAACCCAACAGACGGAAGAGAAAAACAGGAGAAAAGATGGAGCTGCGAAGAGACTTCTACGCTTTCAGATGATGATTAAACCCTCTACTTTGACCCCCTTTTATAGTAATCTGCAGGTGCGTTTGGGCCAAGGAGAACCATCCATCCTCAACGTCGTACTTCAAAATGGATGGAGGAGAAAAAACGAATCCATGAAATAACGGAAAATAACAGAAAAAGATCAGTCAACTTACGGATTTCACTTGAAACATTGCGGTTTTAGCAATGTTTCCGCAATGCTGCCGCAATGCACTTTTTCACTCTTTTAACTTCGTTTTTCATCCCTTTTCCTTCCTTTTGTACATAAGTCCTAATTTAGCTACCTTCTTCTAATTCTCATATATAAGTATAGGTTTTAGCTAAATCCTCTCAAAAACACCTAAGAGTGCACATCTTTCTATGGAAAACAAGTCCTAAAAAGGTCACTTTTGGAGACGTAACAACTGGCAACTCAACCAAGTCAGCCTCAAGGAGAGCACTGTCAAAAGCTCCCATAGAAGAGATGCTATGGTTACCACCACTCCTCTCAGTCAAACGCCGAGTCTCATTGAAGTCACCCATTACCACTCCAGGGGAAGACCAGCTCGAACAAGCCAGAGCCAACTCCCCCCATAAAGCAGAACGCCCAGCCTCGAGGTTGAACCCATACACACAGGCAATCTAGGTCACAATCTGAGAAGACAGATCCACCAGGGAGCCAGTAACCAACTGAGGACCAATCAGGCTAGGAGTGAAGGAGAAACGGCGGGAACGCCATAGCATCCAAATCCTACTCAGGCCACTATCCCCATAACTACACACACTGCCAATCGGCCCCAAAGGAACGAAACACGAAATCGAACTGATGAGCCTTAACCTTAGTTTCAACCAGACAGCAGAAACCAATATTCTCAGACTGCAAAAAGGAGCGAACACATCGTCCTTTTGTCGGATCAGTGAGACTGCGCACATTCCACGAGCACCAACTAGACATAGGGAACAGAAGTAGAAACAGTGGCATCCTAACACCATCGGGGGTCCACACTGTCACAGAGCGCCTTTTCCACTAAGGAAACCATCCTAGGGGAGGCAAGAGCATTCTCCGAGGTATCAGCTAGAGAATCGAAAGAGTTGGTCACGTGGACCCCCTCTGGGGCTCTGGAGGGTGGGAAAGCCTAGAGGCGGGGATAGGAGAACTCGGGAGACTAGCTAAGGCGATGGGGTGCACAGACGTATCCGTAGCAGCCAAGGATCTGGCAGCCTTCTTCCTGCTCCGTTTACGCCTCCGAGATTTTCCTTCCACAGGGAGAAACTCATCAATACCCTCGAAAGAGGAGGCCTGCTGGCCCTCCCCACTAGCAACCACTCCCTGATCCCAGCCCCCGACCGCACTCTGGGCCGGCAACTAGATCTCAACCTCAGCAGACCCCTGAGTAGGGAGGATGGGATCAATACTACCCACAGTCTGTATCGGACAACCTGTGTCTGAATGACCAAAGACACGGCAAGACAGACATCGCTTGGGCTTCCACTCATATTCAATTGGGATAGTATGATCCACCCCATAGACAGTGACCCCAACCTTACTGGGAAGAGGGGCATCAATCGCGACCTCCACACACACCCGAGCATACGAGGAGCACGTTTTGTCCTTTGTAGGCTTGTCCAACCGTAGAGGGACACCAACCGTGCTCGCAATATTACTGAACCTAGGAGTGGTCCACAATTCCATAGGGACATGAAAAAACTTGACCCACACAGGAATTTTATCGAAAACAAAGGTCTAGGGAACTATCCAAGGGACCCACTGCCTCAGAAGGATAGGCTTCCCCTCAATGTGCTAGGGGCCATTCTCCAGGACCTAGTCCCGGGCTGAGTCCTTTTTGAACCTGAAGATGATCAAACCATTATCAAACAAGTTAATGGTTGGAACTTCCACATGTCCCCAAATCCTCCTGACAAGCCGATCCAAAACATAAAAAGGAAGTTTGCCATCCATAAACTGACCTACCAAAGAACCTCTCCAAACAGCAACGCCCTCCTCAATAACCTCATCCGAGGGAATGGCAAACATAATCCCATCCTTCTCAATTGGAGGGTTATAGACTAGAGGTTCATCAACTGCGGAGGTCCACTGAGGCCCAAAAAGATTGGCCCAACTAGCCTTATGCCCCTGACCATGCGACCCTGGGGGCCCAAAGGGATACGGCCCAAACCCACCCAAAGAACCCATAGACGCAACATCCCCCTCACTAGCTCCCACCTCCGAGCGAGGATAGCCTAACAGAGGAAACTTTCCTGGAATCCCCAAACCAATCCTAGGCCCAAGCGAGCTAAACCCCAACCCAAACTCGTTAGCACCAGACTTTCCCTCCGAGGTCAAAATCTCATCCCGTGGTGGCGTAATACGCCGAGTCACCAAGTGGCCCAACTGCCCACGCCCAAATGGCAATATTGTGCCCATCCCCATTTGGTCAAGCCCATTAGGGTTAATTTCATTTTGATCCATCTCCCCAACTTGGGTTAGCCTATTACCATGGCCAAGTTCAGAATCATTACCAGTTGGCCAAGCCCATTAGGGTAGTCAAGTTGGGTAACACAATTTGGAGTCAACTTCCCTCGATTTGGAGGGGTGGAAGGGATAGACTTGCCATTTTTGGCTTTGGAGCCCAATTGACCATTTGAGCATAAGGAATTGGTCATAGAGAGAGAAAGATTTCCAATCAAATCATTCTTCAAACTTACCATATTTGTCTGCTACAAACGGCCAGCTTGAGATTCCAAACTAACAACTTTTGGAATTAAATCATCCATGTGCAGCACGGGGGAGGAAGGGCAGCTCATAATCCCATTCATCCCGCCCAAGGATTTAATTGAATTTCCTTGATTAGGAAACCCATTGAATGCTTCATCCTCAGCCACAGCCACTGTAGAGGACGCAAATTCACCTAACCTATCGTCTTCAACCTCCAGCCGAAGCTTGCCATCAACAATAATCCGAAAATTTGAAGATGAAGAAGCCTCAGACTTAGAAGTCATACTACGTGGCTGAGGACCTAGCACCCTATCAATGACAATATCAACTCCCGCAGATGAGTTCAATTGAATGGCCTTACCCCTTGTTTTCACCATTTTTGAAGGAATTGAGCTCTGCCCAGAAAACGCAGAGGAGGTACCTTGCGAAAGCTCCAACCCGTGCTTAGAGCTAGCCTCACCATTACTCCCTGCCTCCACAGCAATTAAATTTATCTCAAGAGCAGACAAAGGCTGCCCCAACTCAGTATCCTCACAACCCATGCTCTGTTTTTTCTCAGGATTTAACACCGAAAACGAAGCCCTAGAGGTCGAACGCTTAGGGGCCAGCCCCCCAGAAACGTTACCTAATGCATTTGTTAGGGCATACGAAGGCTCCCTGGCAACAAGATTTTTTGAATGTCCTGTTGTAAATTCGAGTTGTCGAGACTCGCCAAAATAAAATTTATAAGCCTATTAACCAAAGCTTTGCAGCTAGTGGTAACAGGGTCGATCCACGGAGAAGGTTATGATTAAAATTAAATTGAACTTGAAATTAATTAATCAATTTGGTTTTTGTAACGGGGGGATTTGTGAGCATGCAAACAAGATAATTAAAAACTAACGGAGGAATAAAAAGAGAGAGGGAGACGAGTGCACGGTTTGGGGATTTTCAGGATTTATTTGTTAGACATTCTTCAGCTTATCATTTAACACAATCCTAAGGCGCACAGTTTGTAATACACACGGTCAGTTACCCGAGAAGCCCCAAGGTAACCGGCTCCATAGAAATTAATTAGACCACACAGTTCTAATCAAACAATATCTAAAGTTGCATTAGGGTGATCAGCCCTAAATTGACTCTAAATAGTCACTAGCATACCGCGACAGACATTCTATCACGTCATCTAATTGCTAACTGGCTACCCGCAAGCGCTGTATGTAACTGTTACGTCTCCAAAAGTGACTATTTTAGGACTTATTTGTGATAGGAAGTTGTGCATTTGTAAGTGTTTTTGGTAGGATTTAGCTTGAACTTATGCTTATATATGAGAATTAGAAGAATGAAGCTAAATTAGGACTTATATACAAAAGGAAAGAATAAGAACCAAAAACGAAGTTAAAGGAATGAGAATTGTGCATTGCGGAAGCATTGCGGAAACATTGCTAAAACCGCAATGTTTTAAGAGAAATCCGTAAGTTGTCTAACTATTTTCTGTTTTGTTCCGACCTTTCAGGGATCCATTCTTTCTCCTGCAGCCACGTAGAAGTACGACGTTGAGAATGGATGGTTCTCCTTGGCCCAATCGTACCTGCAGAACACTATAAAAGGAGGTCAAGATGGAAGGTTGAAACACACTCGAACGGCGTAAACTTCCAGTTCAACGCAGTCTTTTCCACTCTTTTTCTCTCTTCCGTCTGTTGGTTTGTAAGGTTCAGCTGTTGGAGTCGACAATCTGATAGGAAGGAGAGAAGATTTATCTTCTCTTCTGATTAGATTCATCCAAGCAAGGCTTCCTTTCACCCTTCAGCCGAGGCGTTCGCAACGAGAAGATCACGCACAGATTTAATTGCTTTCTACTTTAGCTTTCTGTTTCCTTTGTTGTTTGTTGTCATTTCCCTTTCGTTAGCTACTCTGTTTCATTTCGTTGCTGTCTGTTTAGTTTTAGCTTTGCAAAGACATCATTTGTTTAGTTCAAACGATTGGTTAATCAAAGCACAATTCCATCACTTCGCAAGCTTCTTACCTTCTCTATTTATCGTTTCTGTCTTCTGTTTTGTCTTTAATTTTCTATTAAGCATGTCATCTTCATCTACTCTTCCCATTCCATCTGCATCCATGAGTAACTAAACCACATAAGGGCATGCTAATGACAAATCTATAGGTAGAAACACGTGAACCAAGCATGTAGGATAGCTCTCGAATGCATTGAATGTATGTGTGCTTCATCCCACGGGCATTTTCGATTGGCCATCCATTTTGTCTAAAGAACTCCTAACCTCTTGAAGGAGTAAGAGTTCAGGGTCATACACTCATGCTAGCCTCTCAAGGTAGCCAGAAAACGACCTAGGAATAGGCGTTTTCCTAGTACAAATCACAACTTACTGTTTTAACAAGATGCTTAAGACCTTACTTGGACATGAGTAAACTAAAGGATCTAATGCATGAAATCGGAAGATACATAAGAATGAGTTAATTTGATGCATGATGAGTTGATCTAATGCTTGAGAATCGTGTGATAAAGCCTATAGAGGAGTCGTTAGTAGCCCTTGTTTCCACACTTTACACACATTTAGCTGTTAGTAACATTGCTAAATAATTGTTGTTTCCGCAATTCCCTTAGTTAAGATTTGCCTTAGTCATTTTTCTTCTCTTCGTTTACTTATTCTCTTTACATCCAAGTTGATTACTTACTTGCACTTGTTTATGCTTCCATCCTTTACACATTCCTTAGTAATTAGGCACATCAAAACCAAATCTACCTCATTTAATCCACCCAATCTCACTTAACAAAACACTTCGCTAGTAACTAAGAATAAATCTCTGTGGGAAATCGAATGAAAAAATACTTATTACTTGCTACAAGATCATGTATGCTTGCATGTTCTGAGTGCTCTATCATTGCATATTTCTTTTAAACATTGAGCACGCAACAAGTTTTTGGCGCCGCTGCCGGGGATTTTGTTTAGTGAACACGAAGTTTGTTAATTCAGAAAAAAAAACTTAATATCTATTGGAGCTAATGTTCTTTCATTTCCTTTACAGGTACTATCAAGCTAGTTTATGAAAGAGTTTCCAAACCTCAACTCGCAACAAAGAGAAACTTTGCAGGTGGAAGACGTATGTGTACGACAAAGTAAATGAATACGCTGCAAAACTTAATTGGAGGACGAGTTTGCCCACAACAGTTTGAAGAATTTTATCAGCCATGTGCTTATTGTGGGGATAATCATAACTTGGAGAATTGCCCAACCTTGAATTATCAGGAGAGGCAATATCAACAAAGCTATGACAACCATTATTCGTACATGTGTGAACATGATCAGTGGCAACTCTCAAATAATCCTTGGGAAGAGCATGTGCAAATTGCTCATTATGAAGAGTTCCCCCAACATGAAGACTATCAACATTATGCCCCAACTCCAAATGAAGAATTATCACCCGCTTTGGAGGCGCTATGGATAGAATTCATGGAATATAATGATGCATCCATGAGGAGAATGGATGTGCAATTAGCTCAGCTCACAAATGACTTACAAGATCTACTTGCTATAGCAAAATCACTACCACCATGCCCTCAGATGTTCGATTTTTATGATGATGAATCCTTTGTTACCTTCGAATCTGAGAAGAGTGATCCAATGGAATATCCATATGAAATGGTGGAGTTGGTGAAAGGTGAGAAAAATGAAATTGTGCTGGATGAGGCCAAAAAGACTATTGCGCTGCTTGAGGAACAAGAATTTGAAATGTCTGATGTTGCAGCAAGCTTCTCCACCAATGAAAGAGTTGAGCCACCCACCACCACAAATGCTCCAGCCGAAGGAGTTAGAAAGAGATGTGCCCGAAAAAGAAGTCCCATCGCATCAAAGCTATGTTGTACCAAATGTTGTAGAAACAAAACCAACGCACAGAAAGTACAAACCTTGGGATGTTATAACATGCAGTCTCTTTGAAAGAATCAACAAATTCAAGGTGTGGCAGAATGTCCGACCCCGTAAATCAAGACTTAAGTATCTTAAAGATGCAGAAGTGATGCCTCGAAACATTGAAGAATATCCATATGAGGCAGATTGACAAGGGAGATTTCTGATCCCTAAACTCTTAAATTAGGATTTTATCATGCTTTGTTTAGATTTCGTATGTTAGGAGTAGTTTATTTTGGGAATGAAATATTTATTATGTGCCAACAATCATAGTCGTTTAGCATGAATTGACGATGCACTGTGGGCCTATAGGATTGCATATAAAACACCCTTAGGTATGTCTCCTTATAGGCTAGTGTATGGAAAAGCATGTCATCTTCCCTTCGAATTGGAAATCAAAGCCTTTTGGGCCTTAAAAGAATTGAATTATTTCGTGACCGATGCTGGAACATTGCGGTCTCTGCAATTACATGAGTTGGATGAGCTGAGACATATGTCCTATGAAAATGCTAAAATGTATAAAGAAAAAACTAAGATTTGGCATGGCAGTAGACTTAGGATCAAGGACTTTTAAAAAGGCCAACATGTCTTATTGTTCAATTCATGGTTAAGGTTATTTCCGGGCAAGCTTAAGTCTAGGTGGTCAGGTCCGTTTGTTATTACTAACGTCTTTGCTCATGGTGCTATTGAGATTAGAAACCTACAGCACAAGATGGCGCAGTGGGCACCTCCAAGGGAGAGGAAGGACGATGATGAGGATGTTTGAGTGCCAGTCTGAAGGGCACTCGAGGGAGTACTTCTGTTCCCTCTTTAAAAAAAATATAAAAAAAAAACCTGTTTTTCGTTAACTGATGACTGTTATTTGTGAATCAATTGCTTGTCTGTTTTTAATTTCTTTTGATTGTTTAGGATAGTTTAGTGTAGGTAGATGGTTTCTGAGTAGCTAGCATGTTTTAGTTTTCCTTTTGAATAGTTGTAAATGACTAGAAATAGCATGCACAAGGGGCCCTGTTGACTGATATATCTGCCCTGTAGGTTTATTGCGAAATTTTTGCGGATTCCGCAATTTTTGTTAGTTATCGCATGCTTTTGACTGACTGATTAGCTAGGCTGGTTCTGTTTAAATTTTGTTCTTTTGCTGCTTTCTTGACTACCATATATGACCTATCTATAAGCATGCTGGATGAGTGTCTTAAGGCACCTTTGATAGTTTAAATTAGCTCTCTTAAGTTGCTCAGCATGTGTAGCTTTAAGTCCTTACCATACTGTTTCTACAAATTTTTGCTGCTAAGTTATTTGCTTTAAGAATGTTCTGTCTATGCCTAGGATTTTTAGATTCTCTTTGTTTTGCCCTAGACTAGATGCTTCTAAGACAAGTTTGGGGGTGTGTCACCTCAGACTCTCATTGGGGACAATGAGAAGTTTAAGTTTGGGGGAGGCCACCCTAGGCCTAGGAACATTCCTCTCTCCCTTTAGACATAAGCATTTTTTCTTCTCCTTTGCAAAAAATGATGAACTGAAAAAAAAAACAAAATGAAAAAAAGAATAAAGATGAGTGTCTCTCTTAAAGTTGCTGAGTAATCAGTGCCATGTGTGTAACCCACAAGTGGCATTGCATCAAAAGGCAACCAAAGGAGAGGCCCCCAAAGAAAGAAAGAAAAAGGAAAAACTAAGGAAGAAGAATGTATGCCTAGGAGTTGCAGCTTTGTGGCTTAGATGTCCTGAATAAAAGAACTCTGATCCTAAATTAGCTAAGCACAAGGTTGTAGCTTGTAGGTTTGTTTAGGGAGATGAATGTATATCTAATGTAGTGATTCCAGGGTTTAGTTTGTTCTATGAATGTACTACTGTCACTGGTTTGTACTAAGACTGGCATGACTCTAAGGAATCCTAGGTAGCTCAAAAGAAAAACATTAGAAGCATGTACTGAGTCTGGGGTAAAGCTAGGTAGAATTTGAAACCTTAGGGATAGTTGCACAATGAACTTAATGACCAAAGCAAATAGATCAGTTGTGGGGAGTTAATGAAACAGTAGGGTCATAAGGCAAGAGAAGGCAGAAGAAGCAAAATGAGAAGTTAGTTTTAAGCTTAGAAGTGTGTCACAGAACAGCTTTGCTGTAGATAAGGAACTTAGGGGAGTCAGCAAGTGGTTAGAGAAGTGTAAACAGCAGCCTAAGTAAGTCCTTAGATTGCTCGAGGACGAGCAAAACCTTAAGTTTGGGGGTGTGTTACGTCTCCAAAAGTGACTATTTTAGGACTTATTTGTGATAGGAAGTTGTGCATTTGTAAGTATTTTTGGTAGGATTTAGCTTGACTTTATGCTTATATATGAGAATTAGAAGAATGAAGCTAAATTAGGACTTATATACAAAAGGAAAGAATAAGAACCAGAAACGAAGTTAAAGGAATGAGAATTGTGCATTGCGGAAGCATTGCGGAAACATTGCTAAAACCGCAATGTTTTAAGAGAAATCCGTAAGTTGTCTAACTATTTTCTGTTTTGTTCCGACCTTTCAGGGATCCATTCTTTCTCCTGCAGCCACGTAGAAGTACGACGTTGATAATGGATGGTTCTCCTTGGCCCAATCGTACCTGCAGAACACTATAAAAGGAGGTCAAGATGGAAGGTTGAAACACACTCGAACGGCGTAGACTTCCAGTTCAACGCAGTCTTTTCCACTCTTTTTCTCTCTTCCGTCTGTTGGTTTGTAAGGTTCAGCTGTTGGAGTCGACAATCTGATATGAAGGAGAGAAGATTTATCTTCTCTTCTGATTAGATTCATCCAAGCAAGGCTTCCTTTCACCCTTCAGCCGAGGCGTTCGCAACGAGAAGACCACGCACAGATTTAATTGCTTTCTACTTTAGCTTTCTGTTTCCTTTGTTGTTTGTTGTCATTTCCCTTTCGTTAGCTACTCTGTTTCATTTCGTTGCTGTCTGTTTAGTTTTAGCTTTGCAAAGACATCATTTGTTTAGTTCAAACGATTGGTTAATCAAAGCACAATTCCATCACTTCGCAAGCTCTTTAGCTTCTCTGTTTATCGTTTCTGTCTTCTGTTTTGTCTTTAATTTTCTATTAAGCATGTCATCTTCATCTACTCTTCCCATTCCATCTGCATCCATGAGTAACTAAACCACATAAGGGCATGCTAATGACAAATCTATAGGTAGAAACACGTGAACCAAGCATGTAGGATAGCTCTCGAATGCATTGAATGTATGTGTGCTTCATCCCACGGGCATTTTCGATTGGCCATCCATTTTGTCCAAAGAACTCCTAACCTCTGGAAGGAGTAAGAGTTCAGAGTCATACACTCATGCTAGCCTCTCAATGTAGCCAGAAAACGACCTAGGAATAGGCGTTTTCCTAGTACAAATCACAACTTACTGTTTTAACAAGATGCTTAAGACCTTACTTGGACATGAGTAAACTAAAGGATCTAATGCATGAAATCGGAAGATACATGAGAATGAGTTAGTTTGATGCATGATGAGTTGATCTAATGCTTGAGAATCGTGTGATAAAGCCTATAGAGGAGTCGTTAGTAGCCCTTGTTTCCACACTTTACACACGTTTCGCTGTTAGTAACATTGCTAAATAATTGTTGTTTCCGCAATTCCCTTAGTTAAGATTTGCCTTAGTCATTTTTCTTTTCTTCGTTTACTTATTCTCTTTACATCCAAGTTGATTGCTTACTTGCACTTGTTTATGCTTCCATCATTTACACATTCCTTAGTAATTAGGCTCATCAAAACCAAATCTACCTCATTTAATCCACCCAATCTCACTTAACATAACACTTCGCTAGTAACTAAGAATAAATCTCTGTGGGAAATCGATTGAAAAAATACTTATTACTTGCTAAAAGATCATGTATGCTTGCATGTTCTGAGTGCTCTATCATTGCATATTTCTTTTAAACATTGAGCACGCAACAGTAACCAACAACGATCATGCATGACTCGATACTCCGGTTTAATTTTATTAATCTGTGTTACTAGTCGAATAGTGAGAGGCACGGCATCGCTACTCTTTAACGCTAACAAAATGCTAGAAAACACGAGTGTCAATCGGCGAAATCTAACATATGCATAGGATGAAGCAGGAATAATAAATGCATACAAATCAGCCACCAAGTTGGAAATTATAGCATAGATTATCAAAGCTTAAAAATCTAACAAACAATCCCTCAAATTATCCCAAACCGTTCACTTTACCTTAGCCGTCCATGGGACGGATTGTCATCACCGCTCCAAGGAAGGCCATGGAAGTCGTCTCTAAGCTAATACAAATTACAAGCTCCCAAACATGCCACAAATGGCGGAGCAAAGGTAAAAAAATGGGAAAAGCCGAGAGGAAGAAGATGAAGTTCATCCAAAAGTGGCTGCAAAATCGTCATAGCGTCGAGACGCTAGGGCAGCGTCGCGACGCTACGACCTAAGTGATCCGCGCGCGCGCCTCGCGATGGCGTTGAGACGCTAGGCGAGCGTCTCGACGCTGGCCCGATAATTCCTTGCGCGCGCCTCCTCCGGAGCGTCTCGACGCCGCAGCAGGGTCTCGACGCTTGCTCTCCGGTTCTTCTTGGATTGACTTGCCCTTTTGCCGATGCACTCCCGGGGCGTTAAAACTCCGCTATTAGCTCCGAAACAGGTCCAATGGACGCATGAGCTCTTCGCCGCATTTTTCCTACAACCGAGATAAATTAAACATTTCAATGCGGAATTTAGCTATAATTAGGAAGTATTTAATAGCTCCAAAATGGAGTTATCACTCCCCACACGCAGCCCCTGATAATCCAGCCCCTGAGTTTGCTACCGACATCGGAGGACGCAAACCATGATGGACAGAGGGCAGTCCATTGCTTTGAGCAAAGGGTTTTTTCTGAGGGGATTTCTTCCTCCTCATAGTACCCCCCAAAGAAGTGAAGCTAGAGAAGAGGACGCACTAAACAAACACAGCCCAGACCTCACTGAAACCAAAACAAAGGACAACAAAGAACAGACGATGGAAAGAAAAAACGCAAACGCAAAACAGAGGAATAGAAAACTTACCTCTGTGATGCTCCCATAACGCCAGTTGATCACTTTGCCACAACCCCTTACAACCAGCAGCAAGAAGGACCCGAACCAGCAGCAAGCAACCAGCAGAGGAGTTGCCCAATCCACCAAGGAGAAGAATCCCCTCAAAAAAATCGGAGCCCCCACAAACAGATTGTTGAAGACTAATGTTACGTCTCCAAAAGTACTTAATTTAGGGACTTATTTGCCATATAATTGTGTGAACTCTTAAGCGTTTTTGACAGAATTTAGTTTAATACGTGCTTAAATATGAGAAATCAAGGAATGAAGCTAAATTAGGAGTTATTTGTAAAAGGAACAAGAAAGAATCAAAAACAAAGCTAAAAGAGTTAAAATTGTGCATTGCAGGAAAATTGCTGAAACATTGCTGTCTCCGCAATGTTTAAGCTGCAAATGATAAGTTGTTCCAACCGTCCGCCGTTCTGTTGCGATCTTTCAGCCGCCCAATTTCTTCCCTGCTTCCACGTGGTGGGACGTCGTTCAGAATGGATGGTTCTCCTTGACTGAAGAGTACCTGCAAAGAGCTATAAAAGGAGGTCAAGGGGGAAGGAGAACAACAAGCTTGGAAGCGTAGAACTCTCCCTCTCAACGCAGTTTCTCTCCATTTTCTCTCCCGTTTGTTGGAGTGAAGGATTCAGCTTTTGGCACCGATAATCTGAGAGGAAGAAGAGAAGATCCTTCTTCTCTTCTTATTGGATTCATCTCCAAACAACGCTAACCTTCCCCTTCATCCGAGGCGCTTGCGGCGAGGAGTTCACGCACACATTTATACGCTTTCTACTGTTTTCTGTCTTCCATTTCACTACTGTTCTCTACTGTTTACTTCTATTTGCTACATTGTTTCAATTGGTTTTCAATAGCTTAGTCTTTACTGTTTTACACTCTTTGCACATTACGCTTTGAATCTCACTTAATAGAGGAATCATTTAACAACTTCGCAAGTTCTTTATCGCTTTCTGTTTCTTTCTTTACTTCCATTTTGCTTTAAACCATGTTTAATCAATCTAATCTTTCCACTTCCACATCATTCATGAGTAACTAATCACCCAAGGGTCTGCTAATGATGAATCTATAGGTAGAAATACATGAATTCAGCATGTAGGATAGCTTCAAATGCATTGAATGTATGTGCACTTCATCCCACGGGCAATTTCGATTGGCCATCCATTTTGTCCAAAGAACTCCTATCCTCCGGAAGGAGTAAGAGTTCAGAGTCGTCCATTCATGCTAGCCTTTCATGGTAGCCAGAAAACGACCTAGGAATAGGCGTTTTCCTAGCACAATTTATTAACTTGCTTATATAAATAGATGCTTAAGTCTTACTTGGATATGAGTGAACTAAAGGATCTTATGCATGTAATCGAGAGAGGCATGAGAATGAGTTAAATTGATGCATGATAAGTTGAGCTACTGCTGAATAATCGTATGAAAAAGCCTATAGGCGAGTCATTAGTTGACCTTGTTTCCCCATCTCACCCTTAAAACGTCGCTAAATTAATTGCTATACAATTGCTGTCTCCGCAATTCCTTAAGTCAGTTTTTGCCTTAGCCATTTTTTCAGTCTTTTACTTTTGCGATTTTATTGCTATACAATTGCTTTCTCCGCAATTCTTTTTCCTCTACATTCAAGTTAATCTCTTCACTTGCTTTTGTTTATGCTTGCATATCTCATATATTCTTCATTAGTTAGGCACATTGATCTCCAATTCACCCCATTTAAACCACCCTTTCTAATTTAGCATCTCACTTCGTTAGTAACTAAGAATAAATCTCTGTGGGAAATCGAATGAAAAAATACTTATTACTTGCTACAAGACCATGTATGCTTGCATGTTCTGAGTGCTCTCACATTGCATTTTTATTTACACACTGAGCACGCAACAACTAACCTCGGTGATGCTCCCAGATCGCCAGCTTGATCACTTTGCATCAACACCCTACAACCAGCAGCAAGGAGGAGCACGAAACACCATAGGAGAAGCTTCACAAACTCATTCCCCCATTGTTGGGAGGAGAGAGAACATAGAGAATTTTAGGAGAGAGAATTGAAGAAAGTAGAGGGGAAATCGATTGTACGCCATAAGTGCTCTAATTTGAGGTTAAGAATTGATTTGTTGATGTATTAGGTGAGATTTGGGCTTAATTTCTACTTAGTCTTAATTCATGAGCATTCCGTTTCATAAGCATATTTTATTAGCATCAAATCCTATTTATATTGAGAACCTATTGGAATTTTATGCTATATTGTTTAGAATTAGAATGTGATTGCCTCTTCTAATCAAAAGTAACGCAACTCAAATTGTGTCTATATGAACACAGCCGTGTTTCATCTTAGTTGCATGATAGGCTTTGGAGAGATTTCACCTTACTAGTTTGTCGCAATCTTATCCGTCACTGATAATCGATTCAAATTGGGAGCGATTGCCCCAATTTGGATTGATTATCAAGTTTAATTAGGATTCGTCAAGTCCTAATTAACAATGATGGGTTATTTGTTTCTGATTAGGGCAAGTAATTTGCGTGTTTATGACCTTTTAGCTAAGTCTCGAAAGCATCGATGATCTGAACACATTGGTAACGATATTTTTGAATAACCGCAAATATCGGGTTGTCGAGGCCCGCCAAAATAAATTTGTAAATACTCGATTTCACCGAGCAATTTGTAGCTTAATGATAACGGGGTCGATCCTCAGGGAATTATGCTAACCACGACTTAATTTTAATTAAACTTGCAAATTAAAGAATTGAACAAATTAGGGGAATTTTTTGGGGGAAAAATAGTTGGAAATATGCTAACGGAAAATTCGCACAAGAGGGGGAAAATTAATCTAACGAAGCGTTCGGCTTGGGATGCTCGGAACTAAGAATTAGCCTTTATCGGCGGTATATAATGCAGTTAAATATTTTATGGTGTTTCTGATCACTGTCCTTTGGTTTTCTCTTCAGGCCCTTTTAGTGCCCATCGGTCTCCTTCCTTTTGTTTCTTTAACCACTGGGGGGAGTCTGATAGGTTTTTGTCTGTGGTCGCTAGTAGGTGGGTTTCCCATGTTGGGGTCTCTCCGCTTGTTAGCTTCTCTCGAAACTTTAAGGGCCTAAAGCGGTCTCTGAGGCGGGAATTTGGGAAGCCGATTGCCGTGCTTAGTCAGGAGGTTGTTGATCTTCGCTCGGCCATGGAGGCTGCTCAGGCAGGAGTGGTGGCTGACCCCCTTTCTCCATCCCTCCAACTTCAGGCCTCTGAGGCTTCAGATAGATTTTGGGCAGCTGCTAAGTGTGAAGAAGCCTCTCTTCGGCAGAAATCAAGGATTAAATGGTTGGCGTTAGGGGATAGGAACTCGGGGTTCTTTCACAGGATCGTGAAAGTTAGGGCAGCTCGGAATAGTTTATCCTCTCTGGTTGACGGTTCTGGGGCTAGGTTGTCTACCCATGAGGACATCTCGAGAGCTGTGGTTCCGTATTTCCAGGGGCTCTTGGGTTCTCAGAGGATTGGTTACCGTGACCTTATGGTAGAGAACTTTTGTACGTTCACAAATTTCGGTTTGTCGAGACCCGCCAAAATGAAATTTATAAACTCGAATGCACCGAGCAATTTGAAGCTAAGTGGTAACGGGGTTGATCCACAGGGAGCGATCAATAATCCTAATTTAATTGAACTAAATTTGCAATGCTAAAATAGGGGGATTTTGTTTGGGAAAACAATAGCTAAAACTAAACTTACGCTAACGGAAAATTAAAACGGGTATGAAATTGACGAATTCGATTGATTAGCAAGTGTCGGGATTGATCTAATGTATTTTGGTTCATTGATTAACATGTGAATTAGCCGAGACGTTTCATGCACACAAAATGTAATGTCCCTATCGGGTCCAAACATCCCAAATGAATTAATT
Source organism: Herpetospermum pedunculosum (assembly GCA_028017165.1). NCBI lineage: Eukaryota > Viridiplantae > Streptophyta > Magnoliopsida > Cucurbitales > Cucurbitaceae > Herpetospermum > Herpetospermum pedunculosum. The sequence continues at coordinate 40,158,084 of CM051522.1, forward strand.
AGGTAAGTGCAATCCTAATTAAACATGCCCACTAATTAATCTAACTTCATGACTCTTAAATTAATTAACAAACAGTAACGGGTATCATTGAGACGAATTAATCCTAAAACTAATTCGATTTATCTCTTAGTCTTAAGCCCGTCGTGAGAACGTTAATCAATTCCTACCCCCAACCGTCACTTGGGCTCGAATTGATTAGCCACGAGCTAGACTTTCGCTACTAAGTATTGAGGTTTGTCAAAAATCAATATTAGCCAACTAAGCATGCGTAACTAATTATGGACGTCACTCCCAATCAGAAAGGCAAGTTATTCGTTCTTAATACGGACCAAGAGATGCAAGAAAATCATTCATTCATGCTAAACATTCAATTAAGCTCTAATCTCACCTAATACAAAAGATAATCAATCCTTAAACTTAACTAATCAACCACTAACCTCTTTAGCTATCCATGGAGATGAAGGTTGCCCAAGAATCCATGGAGATTGTCTTCAACATACAACCCAAAAATGGGCAAAAACAAGAAAAAATGGGGAAGAAAGCGGCAATCCCGAGGGGAAAAGAGAAGAAGATCCGTTAAAAATCGGAAAATATGAATTTATATCCGTCGGAGCGTCGAGAAGCTAGGGCAGCGTCTTGACGCTGTGCCCTAAGTTGGCCGCGCGCGCGCTCGGGGTAGCGTCGAGACGCTAGGCCAGCGTCGAGACGCTAGGCCAGCGTCGCGACGCTGTCGGCGTTGAGCGAGCGTTAAGACGCGCGCGCTCGACGCTGGCGCTCGTCCATCTTCGGAAATCGTCGGGGCGGCGTCAAGACGCTAGGGCAGCGTTGAGCCAGCGTCTCGACGCTGTTGCTCAACGCATGCTCTCGGGTTTGGTGGCCAACAATTGCCTTTCAATGGCAATTTTTGTCATTTCTTCAATTCTTCAAGCCTCTTCACTCCCGATGCATCCATAAAGCTCTAAAACGTCGTTTTTAGCCCGAAACACGTCCTCGGACTCCTCGAGCTCTCTACCATGAAATCACCTACAAGAAGGCATTTTAATCAATATTGAGCATGGTTTTAGCTATAATTAGGGAGTAAATAATAGCTCTATTTTGGAGCTATCAAAATACCCCCAACCTAAATCTTGCTAGTCCTCGAGCAAGGCTAATCTTAAATTATCACCACAGAACATAATTTTTGCATGCTATCGACTCAAACCTCAATGCTTCAAAGATCAAGGCATTTACTTAAAAAGAAAGCAATTAATCGCATGCACTGATTGAGAACATTTCGAAAATCTAACCGTTACTCCCCTACGTGCGTGTGTGTTCAGCAAACATATTCTAGCTCACATAGACCCAGAAAAACTTTATGCAACCTTACATCACGTTTTCCCCCTACTTCTAGCAATAAAGAACAGTCTATGGCTTTTCAACAATCAAGAGAGTAACAAATTAAAAGGCCTAATTTTTTCTTTCGAACTTGCTAAATTTTTACTTTTTTCTTTCTTTTGCTTCTCCAAGAGAGCCTAACATGTCAAACTTGTCTTCGTTCCAGCTTACCTGCAATTCCATTGCACAATATATCTGACTACGGGCAAGCTTCACATTTTTAAGGATTAATGCTCACTTCTTAGTCGCGATTCTAAGAAGGAGGAGCATCTCAGGAGCTTTTATTTTCATGCTTGTTTTTTTTTTACTAGGCAAATGCTTCGCTACAATTAAATTAACCTATTACAACCTATCATGCATCAAGCCTTCCCTAGGGGTGCCTTTCGGGGTGACAACATGATTTCAGGCTAAATAAAGCAATTCTAAGCCTACAGAGTCCAGAATAAGATGCAACGTGCTCGATAGATGCAAGGAAGCAACGGCAAAAATTTAAAAAATTTCGAAAAATGCTCAATTAACGCATATAATCTCATGCTTCTCCTATTATGCGACTACGAAGATTTTAAAAACACATCTTAGATTGTCCTTATCGAACAACATGCAAATTCAGACTACGGCACTTCAAATTCAGAGAAAACCCATGCTCGACAACTACACAGAAGTCCACAGACAAACCACCCCCAACCTTAGAGAGATGCATTGTCCTCAATGCATCAACCATCAGATAAAGCAATAAACGAGCAAAATAAGGGAACACGAGAACTTCCCCGATCTTTGCAAGGTTGGCGGAGAGAGGGCGCAATCATTTCTTCCCAATTTGAGGTCCATAAGCCGGGCAATCTCCTTATTCTCCTAATAAAAACGAAACAAAACAAGCAAGCAAGTATTAAAAACTAAGCTACTTAAAGTAATAAACTAAAACAAACAGAAATAACAGTTCAAACTCGAGTGCCTCCGAGAAGCGCAAATTTTTAAAGTCGATTGCTCGACTGTATTCTCGGACTCTACTCATCCATAGTCCAACATCTTGGAAGATACTCCATCCATGTTCCTATATCCATCCTTCCTGCCAAAGTCCACAGAAAAGAATTTCCTAGGCTTCTTGGTGGATGTACTTTTGGGGTACTCCAAATTCAAGCTGTCGAGGCTTGCCAAAATACAATTTATAAACCCGATGTACACCGAGCTATTTGAAGCTTAGTGGTAACGGGGTCGATCCACAGGGAAATAAGAAATTTAATCTAACTAAGTCTAATTTGCTAGAAGTAAAAAGTATGCACAATTGAAAAGAATAGTAATTTGGTTTTGGGGGAAGGGAGCTCCTAATATGCTAACGAAAAATTAACAACGTGCAAAAATTAAACGGTTGTGCTTAACTTCGAGAATTGGAATTGCTCGTTATGGATGTTCGGATCATTGATACGATTAACGCGTTAGTCATGTTCATGCACACAATTCATTTAGTTATCTCTAACTCAAATGACCCAAGGATTTAATTAGACTCGTGCAATTCTAATTAAACTTGGCCAATAATCTATCCAAGGTAGCGACCCCTAAATCGATTACGTGCCAGTGACGGGAACATTGCGACGGCCTAATCCTAAGACTAACCCGGTTTCTCTCTTGCCTTAAGCCTAACAAGAAAACGTTAATTAATTCAGATAACCAACTGTCACTTTGGGCCGAACTAATTAGCCATGCTTAGACCCGTGCTACCTAGCGGTATAGGCAATTATACGTCCCAACCTTTAGCCCTCTATCATGCATAGGAACTAGAGTGTCAATCTAATTTAGCTACACATGCTAGATATGGATGAAGAACAAGCAAGAGATGCATCACATACTAAATGTCTTAACATTCACAAAGGGGAAAATCTCCCCAAACATCCATAATTTACAATCCAAAGCTCAAAATTAAACACTAACCTCGGTTTAGCCTTCCATGGAGGATGAATTAATCCAATCCCCCATGGAAGAGCTTGGAATCATGCACAAAGAAGGAGAAGAAGTACAAAAATGGTGGAAAAATGCCCTAGACCCGAGAGGAGAAGATGGAGGAAGAAGAAGGGTAAAAAGTTGGCTGCAAATCCGCAATTTAACGCTTTTAAAGCTCGGAGCGTCGAGACGCTAGGCCAGCGTCTCGACGCTGTGCCCTAAGTTGGCTGCTGCGCGCGCGGGGTAGCGTCGAGACGCTTGCGCTCGACGCTTGCTCTCGGGTGGAAATTCAGCTGCGCGCTTCAGACTTCGGGGTGTCGAGACGCTAGGCCAGCGTCTCGACGCTGTCGGCGTTGAGTGAGCGTTGAGACGCGCGCTCGACGCTGATGCTCGTCTATCTTCGGGAATCGTCGGGGCAGCGTCGAGCTAGCGTCTAGACGCTTGGGTGCACGCGGATTTTCAATGACGGGCGCGCAGGCGCGCGCGGACATGGGCGAGGTGGAGCGGGCGAGGGCGCGCGGGCGCGCGCGGACATGGGCGAGGCGGAGCGGGCGATGCGGTGGCGCGCGCGCGTGCTGCGTTCGTTGGGCGCCAGGGCGCTGGGTGTTAAGTCTCTAAAAGTGACTTATTTAGGACCCATTTAGCTTAAGAAGATGTACACTTCTAGGTGTTTTTGATAGCATTTAGCCTAAACCTATGCTTTAATATGAGAATTAGAAGAAGGTAGCTAATCTAGGACTTATGTACAATAGGTAGAAAAAGGGGTGAAAACCGAAGGAAAAGAATGAAAAAAAGCTGCATTGCGACAGCATTGCGAAAACATTGCTGAGGCCGCAATTATTCAAGTGAAAACCGTAAGTTGACTGATCTTTTTCCGTTAATTTCCGTAATTTCAGGGATTCATTCTTTCTCCTCCATCCATTCTGATATATGACGTTGAAGATTGATGGTTCTCCTTGGCCCAAACGCACCTGCAAACTACTATAAAAGGGGGCCAAAGTCGGAGGTTCAGTCATCATTCGAAGCGCAGAAGTCTTCTCGCAGTCCATCATTTCTCTCTGTTTTCCTTTGCCGTCTGTTGGAGTGAGAGTCTCAGCTGTTGGAATCGATAATCTGATAGGAAGGAGAGAAGATTCTTCTTCTCTCTCGATTGGATTCATCCAAGCAAGGCTGACCTGTCATCCCCTTCATTCGAGGCGACTGCAACGAAGCTTTTCAAACACCTTTACTGCTTTTCTGTCGTTCTTCTTCTTATTTCCAGTTTGATCATTGTTGTTCTTAGCCTAGTGCTTTAATTACTGCATTTCGTTGTTGTCTGTCTTTGAATCATTTCTTTTGAAGCTTTCCTTTGTCGTTCAAACATTCAAAGTAATCAAAGTAAAATTCTGCATTTCACAGTTTCCACCTTCTGCTGCTACGTTTTGTCTTATTGTTTTAAGCATATTTCTCTTCTAAGCATGTCTATTTTATCTACCCTTTCTGTTCTCCATTTATCCATGAGTAGCTAAGCCACTTAGGGGCATGCTAATGACAGAACTATAGGCTAAAAAACGTGCATCAAGTATGTAGGATAGCTCTCGAATCATTGATTGTATGTAAGCTTCATCCCACGGGCAATTTCGATTGGCCATCCATTTTGTCCAAAGAACTCCTAACCTCTGGAAGGAGTAAGAGTTCAGAGTCATATAATCATGCTAGCCTTTCATGGTAATCAGGAAACGGCCTAGGAATAGGCGTTTCCCTAGTACAAACTAAACACTCCTGTTTTAACAAGATGCTTAAGACCTTACTTTGAAGTCGAGTAAACTTAAGACTCTAATGCATGGAATCGGACGATACTTGAGATAGAGTGAGTTTGATGTATAGAGAGTTGGTCCAATGCTTGAGAATCGTAATAAAATGCCTATAGGATAGTCATTAGTAGCCCTTAATTCACCCATTTACTCAGTTTCGCTGTTATTTAATTGCGGTAACATTGCGGTCCTCGCAATTCTGCCAGATTTTCATTCTGTTTAGCTGTTTTCTTCCTCGTTTGTTAATTCCATCTCTTGTCTTTTAAGTCTAGTTTCAACTTGCATTTGTTTATGTTATATCCCTTTATACATTCAGCAAAAAGTAGATAATTAAAAACCAATTTTACCCCATCAAATTCATCCCATCTTTCTTAACAATCACACTTCGCGAATAGCTAAAAATGAGTCTCTGTGGAAAAAACGAATGAAATATACTTACTACTTGCTGTGAGACCATGTATGTTTGCATGTTCTAAGTGCTCTCTCTACCTTATTGCTTATTTATCTTTACACATTGAGCACGCAACAAGTTTTTGGCGCCGCTGCCGGGGACTTATTTTAAGTGAAAACGAAGTTTGTTAAGTCTGAAACATCAAAGTATTTTCCATTGAATTTGATCCATCTTCATTTCTTTTTCAGGTACCATTTAGGGTAGTTTATGAATGAGACTCCATCTAGTGATCTAGAGTTCAACCCTGAGCCCGAGAGATTACTTAGAGCTAGGAATAGAGCCAAGAAACGTCTCTTTAAACAAACCCTTTTACCTCCAATCATTGCAGAGACTACAATTCCTCCGCAGTTACCTCAAGAAGAAATGGCTGGAGTAAATCAAAACCTGGTGCCTGTCACTCGCAATCCCATTGAAATAGCGAATGACAAGGATAGCGCCATCCTTTCATATTTAGTACCTATGCCTGGGGAGCTGAACCCCAGCATAATCCGTCCTGAAATCACTGCCAACTCATTCGAGTTAAAGCCAGTGATGTTCCAAATGTTGTCCACTGTGGGACAATTCTTTGGAATAGAAAATGAGGACCCCCATAACCACCTTAGGAATTTCCTAGGAGTTAGTGACACATTCCTAATCCCTGGAGTTTCCCAAGAAGCCCTGAGGTTATATCTTTTCCCTTACTCTTTAAGGGACAAAGCCAAAACATGGTTAAATTCTTTACCCTCAGGATCTGTCCTCAATTGGACAGATTTAGCAGAAAAATTCCTAGTCAAATATTTCCCACCAGATAGGAATTCAACCTTTCGTGATGATATCATAAAGTTCAAACAAGCTCCAAGTGAGTCCCTTCACGAAGCTTGGACAAGATTCAAAGACCTTCTCATTAAATGTCCACACCATGGCATTCCATGGTGTATCCAAATAGAAGTCTTCTTTAAAGGATGTAACCCCAGCACCAGACAAGTTCTAAATTCATCTGCTGGTGGTTCCATGTTGTCCAAGAGTTACAACGAAGCTTATGAGATCTTGGAGAAGATCTCAACATCTCATTGTAGGTGGTCAGACGATCCAGTAGAGCCAACTAGGGCTCAAGACAAGGATGCTCTAAGCGCCATGAGCACCCAAATAAATGCCCTGACCAACCTAGTTAAGCAAATGGCTCAGGCCAATCTCCAAACCAGTGCCAATACCGCCACAGCCATGTCAATGGGCACCCAACCAAGTCAAGGCGAGGCACCTATCTGTGGATTCTGTGGGGAAGGGCACCCATATGAATACTGCCCTGGGAATCCATCCTCAGTCTGCTATGTTGGAAGCCAGCAGCAGCCTAGGAATAACCCCTACTCCAACACCTATAACCCTGGTTGGAGAAACCACCCTAACCTGTCATGGGGTGGCCAACAAAACACTAACCAAAATTCTAACCAACCTAGACCGAGTGGAACACCTGGTTTCACTCCCCAACATAACCAGTCAATGTACCAAAAACCATACAATCAACCTGTAGGATCTTCTGTAGAAAACCTACTCAAGGAATACATAGCTAAGAATGATGCTACTCTTCAGAGCCAGCAAGCTACTCTTAGGAGCCTGGAAAACCAAATAGGCCAATTAGCCAATGAACTTAAAAGTAGGCCTCAAGGTAGACTCCCTGCTGACACCGAGGTACCAAGGAGAGATGGCAAAGAACAAGTTCAAGCAATTGAACTTAGGAGTGGAAGACCATTGGTGAGCAACACAAAGGACACACCAAAGAGAGTAGAGAACACTGAGTCTAGTGCTCCACTGGAGTCTCTGCCAAACCAAGGTCCACCACCAACTAGCACATCAGGAGCCAGGCTAGAACCAATTGTTGAGGAGGTAGAAGAAATTCCAAGGCCTCCACCTATCCTAAAGCGCCCTGACATACCTGCATATGTGCCACCACCTCCATACCCTCGAAGGCTTAAGAAGAAGCAAGAACAGGAAGTTCATTTTAATAAATTCTTAGAAATACTTAAGCAAGTGCATGTTAACATTCCGTTTGTTGAAGTTTTACAATCGATGCCTTCTTATGTAAAGTTTTTGAAGGACATTATTACTAACAAAAAAATAATTGGTGAGTTTGAAACAGTAAACCTCACCGAGGAGTGCAGTGCCATCCTCCAGAACAAGCTACCCAAGAAGGAGAAGGATCCTGGTTCCTTCACCTTACCTGTAGAACTTGGAGGCAAGCACGTAGGCAGAGCGCTTTGTGACCTGGGCGCCAGCATAAATCTCATGCCCCTGTCCCTATTCCGCCAGTTGGGAATGGGAGAAGCACGTCCAACCACAGTCACTTTACAACTAGCAGACAGATCCATCGCATATCCAGAAGGTAAGATTGAGGATATTCTAGTTAAAGTTGACAAATTTATTTTCCTTGCAGATTTCATTGTCCTGGACTATGAGGCAGACAAGGAGGTCCCCATCCTGCTAGGTAGACCATTTCTAGCCACAGGTAGGGCACTAATAGATGTTCAAAAAGGTGAGCTTACTATGAGGGTTCATGATGAAGAGGTAAAGTTTAGTGTATATAAAGCTTTAAGGTATCCCTCTGACCTTGAATCCTGTGCTAGCATGGATATTGTTGACTCACTGATGGAAGAACAATTAGAGCATGTATTATTAACCAAGCATGCCAATGAATATGTAGGATTAGATGTAGCTGACTTAAATGTATCTGACATAATGGACATGCCTGTAGATAACCCACAGCATGTATGTATGAATATAGATTTAACTGATAGAACTGTAAATCCTTTGAAGCCCTCCATTGAGCATCCACCTGTTTTAGAACTTAAACCACAACCCACTCACCTCAAATATGCATATTTAGGAAATAATGATACACTGCCTGTAATTATTTCTTCTAAACTAAGTGAACAGCATGAGGTTGATTTAATTTTACTGCTTAAGCAACATAGGAAGGCTATAGCATGGACTATTGCTGATATTCGAGGCATTAGCCCTTCTTATTGCATGCACAAAATTATACTAGAGGAAGAGCACACACCTAGGGTAGATAACCAGCGTAGGTTAAACCCCTCTATGAAAGAGGTAGTGAAGAAAGAAATAATAAAGTGGTTAGATGCAGGAGTGATTTTCCCCATAGCTAGTAGCCAGTGGGTGAGCCCCATCCAATGTGTACCTAAAAAGGGGGGAATAACTGTGGTAGTCAATGAGCGCAACGAACTGATTCCAACAAGGACTGTCACAGGGTGGAGAGTGTGTATGGATTACAGAAAACTAAATAAAGAAACTAAAAAAGACCATTTCCCTATACCGTTCATTGACCAGATGCTAGACAGAATAGCTGGTAGAGCCTACTATTGTTTCTTAGATGGCTATTCAGGCTATAATCAAATTACTATAGACCCTAAGGATCAAGAGAAGACCACCTTCACTTGTCCTTTTGGAACGTTTGCCTTCCGCAGAATGCCTTTTGGCTTATGCAATGCACCGGCAACTTTCCAAAGGTGCATGATGGCAATCTTCTCTGAGTTGGATGAGTCCATGATAGAAATATTCATGGATGACTTCTCAGTCTTTGGGGATTCATTCAAAACCTGTCTAGAAAACCTAGGACAAGTCCTGGCTAGGTGTGAAGAGACCAACCTAGTCCTAAATTGGGAAAAGTGCCATTTTATGGTAGATGAAGGGATTGTCTTAGGACATAGAGTGTCAAGGGCAGGTGTAGAAGTTGATCGGGCCAAGATAGAGATCATAGAGAAGTTGGTAGAGCCCCAGAATGTCAAAGCCATTAGAAGCTTCTTAGGGCATGCTGGCTTCTACAGAAGGTTCATTAAGGACTTTTCTAAGATAGCCAAGCCTCTGTGCGAGCTTCTAGAGCTAAATAGGCCATTTATCTTCTCTAAGGAATGTGTAGTAGCTTGGAAAACCCTTAAGGAAGCACTAGTCACAGCACCTATCATAGTCGGACCAAATTGGGACCTCCCATTTGAGATGCTATGTGATGCCAGTGACTATGCTGTAGGAGTCATGTTAGGACAGAAGATTGACAAGCTAACACACCCTGTCTATTATGCTAGTAAGACCTTGAATGAGGCTCAATGTAATTACACAACTACTGAAAAAGAGATGCTTGCTGTAGTGTTTGCTTGCGAAAAATTCAGAAACTATATTGTAGGCACTAGGACAATTGTATACACTGACCATTCTGCCTTGAAATATCTTATGAGGAAGGCTGATGCCAAGCCTAGATTGATTAGATGGGTGTTATTGCTGCAGGAATTTGATTTGGACATTCGGGACAAGAAAGGATGTGAAAATGTGGTTGCAGATCACCTGTCTCGATTGCAGCACAATTGCGAAAAAATTGCGGAGACCGCAATTTCTGATGCTTTTATTGATGAACATGTCTTTGCTTTGGCTCATCGTGATAACGATGAGGAACCTTGGTTTGCTGACATTGCTAACTTCCGTGCATCACAGGTATTGCCAGTGTTCAAGGGAGGACAAGAGAAGAAGAGGTTCCTTCATGAAGCAAGGAAATTCATCTGGGATGACCCCACACTTTACAGAACCTGTGCTGATGGCTTGTTAAGGAAGTGTGTTTCAGCTGCTGAAGCGAAGTCTGTGCTGCAGCACTGTCACTCATCTCCTTATGGTGGACACTTTGGTGGTCAAAGAACAGCTGCGAAGGTATTTCAGAGTGGCTACTATTGGCCAACAATCTTCAAGGATGCCCACAACTATGCCCACAGCTGTGATGAGTGCCAAAGGACAGGTAACCTCAGTCGCAAGGATGAGATGCCCCTCACCTACATTTTAGAGTTGGAGCTCTTTGATGTGTGGGGCATTGACTTCATGGGACCATTCCCTCCATCATCAGGTAACCTCTACATATTAGTAGCAGTGGATTATGTGTCCAAGTGGGTAGAGGCCAAAGCATGCCCTAATAATGATGCTAAAACAGTCACTAACTTCTTGCATAGGCACATTTTCACTAGATTTGGGACTCCTCGTGCTATCATTAGTGATGAGGGGTCACATTTCATTAATAAGGCTATGGAGAAGGTATTGGCTAAATATAACATTAGACATAGAGTAGCCACTCCCTACCACCCACACTCAAATGGCCAAGCTGAAATTTCCAATAGGGAGATAAAGAACATCCTAGAAAAGGTAGTCAAACCTAATAGGAAAGACTGGTCCTTCAAGCTTGAGGATGCACTTTGGGCTTATAGGACAGCATATAAGACACCTCTAGGAATGTCCCCTTATAGGCTGGTATATGGCAAGGCTTGTCACTTACCACTTGAGTTAGAAAACAAAGCATTTTGGGCCATGAAGGAATTGAATTTTTGTGTAAAAGATGCAGGAACACTAAGGTCTTTACAACTACATGAACTTGATGAGCAGAGGCATATGGCCTATGAGAATGCCAAAATGTATAAAGAAAAGACCAAAATATGGCACGACAGTAGACTTAGGATCAAAGACTTTAGGAAAGGCCAACTTGTCCTATTATTTAACTCACGTTTAAAGCTATTTCCAGGCAAACTAAAGTCCAGATGGTCGGGTCCATTTGTTATTACTAATGTCTTTGTTCATGGTGCGATAGAGATAAAAAACTTGCAGCAAGGACAGCCATTTATGGTCAATGGTGCTAGGTTGAAGCACTACTATGAGGAAGGAGATGTGAAGACTCTCTCGGCCTTCCTCTTGACTGAAGCATGACAAAAAGAACGAGAGAGAACGAGTGGTTACTGTGCTCGTTTAGTCAAGGCCAATGCCTTAGTTTATTTTTTCTGTTTTTCCGATTATCGTTTGTATGTTTTGTGGTGTAATTTTAATTGCGTATTTAATGTTTGTTTTATTTGTTTTTGCAGGGATTCGAAAGAGGGGATCAAGGAGAGTAAATCCAGCTTTTAAAATCAAGAAACGGTTGAGCCAAATAAAAGATACGGACGAGCAAAGTTTGAGATTTTGATGAAAAAATATCCCTGGAATTGCGCTGGAATTGCTGGATTCGCAAAAAAAGAGCCGTTGGGATTTTTCCGTTGCCTTTATATCCGTTGGGAAGCGCTCGATCGATACGATTCTCTCATTCTCTGATTTCCAAGAACTCTGCGATTCTCTTCATCTTTGATTCTTCTCTCAAGATCTTCAAGACTCGACAATGGTTTCCACAAGGGCCGAAAGATCCGCAGCCAAGAAGAAGGCTGATGACGCAGCTGAAGCGGCTGCGAGGGAAGCATTGCTCACCCTTGCAGACGATGGTGCCGTTCGCACCGGTCCTCTTCCCAAGCTTCCTATTCGTAGGAAGAAGTGGAGGGTGGTCACTGAGATTCCTGCGGGACCATCTGAGCCAGTGGGCACGCCCAAGAAACGCCGGTGGAGTGTCAAGACGGCCGCCGAACCAAGCACAGCAAAGACTCCCTCTGTGGAGAGTCAAGAAACTGATCGTGCATCCCACGAGTCAGCCAAAGAAGGTTCGTCGCCGTCTGCATCACCTGCGCGTAGTCCTTCACCATCTGAACCAGTGCCAAGCGCAGAGTCGTCGCCGCCTGCGCAGAGCTCCGAGTTGTCTCTAGCACCTCAGAGTTCTGACCCGACACCTGCAGCAGTGCAGAGTCCTGAACTGCCATCTTCGCCACTGAGTTCTGCGCGGACACCATCAGCAGAGCCCAATTCTCCACGGCCTTATCCGGAATTCCCTTATGGGGATTATCAAGAGTCCACTCAGGGCAGTGGAGATGCTGGGGAAGACGAAGTCTTCTCTCCTATGAGGGAAGATAGCCCTGCCGAGCCTGCACAGCAGGACGATTCTATGGAAGAGACGTTGGGGGCATGCCTCCAGCAGATCAACATTAAGAAGAAGAAGAAGGCCAAGATTGTCAAGGCCAAGAGATCCAAGAAGCTGAAGAAGAAGAAGGCCAAGAGAGTGCCTTCAGCAGACAAAGAAAGCACGGAGCCATCACTCAAAAGGCTCAAGGTTGAGGCTGCCGAGGCAGCCAAGCCAGCAGATAAGGGGAAGGCCAAGCTCTACCCTGAAGACGAACCTCAGCCCTGAGGATGGAGTTGCTGCACGAGAAAGGATACGCGCAGGTGATGCAGTTGGTGTATGAGTTCTACGCCAATGTGCTCAGCCCTGAGGATGGCCTGTCTGTGGTCAGAGGGGTAGAAGTAGATTTCTCAGCGAAGGCCATCAACGAAGCCTTTGGTCTCAAGGGCCAAACACATACAGATTATGCACGGATCGTTGACGAGCCTACTGAGGCAGTGCTGGAGGAGGCCATTCGGACTATTGGTCAGCCTGAAGCTTCTTGGACCGTGTCACGCAATGGGAGGCACACTCTCATGAGTGCCAACCTCACGGCTAAGGCAGCTGTTTGGTTTTCGTTCGTGCGAAGGAGATTGTCCCCGGTGACTCACGAGACTACAATAAACCAGAGCCGATCGCTGCTGGTGTATGCAATCATGAGAGGTCTCACGATCAACGTGGGAGAAGTCATCACTGCGGCCATTGCTGAATGCGCCAAGAAAGGTAAGGGACCACTGTTTTTCCCTAACACCATAACCAAGCTATGTTTGCTTGCAGGAGTCCCTACCGAGCGCCTGGAGAAGCAGATGGCCTACACGGGCCACTTGGAGCTGCCTGCTAACCTGAGGCTGAGAAGAAAGGGGAATATGGAGTTTGAACTGGATAGGCTGGCTGCTGAACAGTCTCTATCCATGGCCTGCTTAATGGATATGCAGAGAAGAATGGCTCAATGGGCCACTTATGCGCAGGCGAGGGACAAGGAAGTTGCAGACCAGCTGGGGTGCCTCTTCCCTGAGTTCCCTACCAATCTTCTAACTCCATGGGTGCCCCCAAGACCACGGCAACCTGATGAGGATGACGAGGATTGAGTGCTGGTTTGAAGTGCACTAAAGGGAGTATTACTGTTCCCTTAGAAAAACAAAAACAATTTTTCTGCTTTCTGATAGGATCATGTGCATTATGCTGTTTTGTGTTCGACTTTTGATCTGTTTTTAATGTTTAGTTTTATGTTTTTTCTTTTGCTTAGTCTAGTCTGATGATTAGCTGAATAGGTAGGATAGTTTAGCTTTATTTTTAGGATGCGTGAGTGACGGGAAAAAGCATGCTTAGGGGCCTTAATCAATGTTATATCTGCCCTGATCTAATTGCGAAATGATTGCGGTACCCGCAATTTTCATGACTAAAAGCATGTTTTGGACTGTCTGTTTAGCTAGGCTGTGATCTGTTTAAATTCTATCTTTTCTTGCTAACATGACCGCCTTATATAGCTTATCTAAATGCATGCTGGATGAGTGTCATAGGACACCCTTTGATAGTTTAAATCGACCTCTAAAAAGCTCAGCATGCACAGCTTTAAGCCCTTAACTGTCTGTTTTTTTTAATTTTCTGCTACTGTGATATTTTCTTTTCAATGTTCTGTCTATGCCTAGGGCTTTAGATTCTCTTTGTTTTACCTTAGACTAGATGCTTCTCGAATAGTTTGGGGGTGTGCCACCTCAGACACTCATTGGGGACAATGAGTAGTTGAAGTTTGGGGGAGGCCACCCTAGGCCTAGGAACATTCCTCTCTCCCTTAGAAACATAAGCATTCTTCTTCTCCCTTACAAAAAAATAATGAACTGAAAAAAAAAAAAAAAAAATGAAAAATAGAATAAAAAGGGGGGTTTCTCTTAGGTTGCTAAGTAATCAGTGCCAAGTGTGTGACCCACAAGTGGCATTGCATCAAAAGGCAACCGAAGGAGAGGTCCCACCTAAGTAAGAAAAAAAAGGAAAAGAGTAGGGAAGAAGAATGTAGACCTAGGAGTTATAACTTTGTGGCTTAGGTGTCCTATTTAAAAAGAACTCTGATCCTCAATTAGCTAAGCACAAAGTTGTAACTTGTAGGGTTGTTTAGGGAGATGAATGTCTATCCAATGTAGTGATGCCAGGGTTTAGGTTGTTCTCTAAAAGTACTACTGTCACCGTTAATACTAAGACTGGCATGACTCTAAGGAATCCTAGACACATTAAAAATAAAGCTAGAAGCATGTACTGAGTCTAAGTAAAGCTAGGCAGAATTTGAAACCTTAGGGATAGTGGCATGATATGACAAAAGCAAATAGATCAGTTGTAGGAAGTTAACAAAAGCAGGTGAGTGTTAGGCAGGCGAAGTCAGAAGAAGCTAGATAAGAGGGTAGTTTAAAACTAAGAAGTGTGTCACATGACAGCAGTGCTATAGATAGGGATATAGGGGAGTCAGTAGGTGGTTAAAGAAGGAGAAGCAGCAGCCTAGGAAAGTCCTTAGTATGCTTGAGGACAAGCAAAGCCTTAAGTTTGGGGGTGTGTTAAGTCTCTGAAAGTGACTTATTTAGGACCCATTTAGCTTAAGAAGATGTACACTTCTAGGTGTTTTTGATAGCATTTAGCCTAAACCTATGCTTTAATATGAGAATTAGAAGAAGGTAGCTAATCTAGGACTTATGTACAATAGGTAGAAAAAGGGGTGAAAACCGAAGGAAAAGAATGAAAAAAAGCTGCATTGCGACAGCATTGCGAAAACATTGCTGAGGCCGCAATTATTCAAGTGAAAACCGTAAGTTGACTGATCTTTTTCCGTTAATTTCCGTAATTTCAGGGATTCATTCTTTCTCCTCCATCCATTCTGATATATGACGTTGAAGATTGATGGTTCTCCTTGGCCCAAACGCACCTGCAAACTACTATAAAAGGGGGCCAAAGTCGGAGGTTCAGTCATCATTCGAAGCGCAGAAGTCTTCTCGCAGTCCATCATTTCTCTCTGTTTTCCTTTGCCGTCTGTTGGAGTGAGAGTCTCAGCTGTTGGAATCGATAATCTGATAGGAAGGAGAGAAGATTCTTCTTCTCTCTCGATTGGATTCATCCAAGCAAGGCTGACCTGTCATCCCCTTCATTCGAGGCGACTGCAACGAAGCTTTTCAAACACCTTTACTGCTTTTCTGTCGTTCTTCTTCTTATTTCCAGTTTGATCATTGTTGTTCTTAGCCTAGTGCTTTAATTACCGCATTTCGTTGTTGTCTATCTTTGAATCATTTCTTTTGAAGCTTTCCTTTGTCGTTCAAACATTCAAAGTAATCAAAGTAAAATTCTGCATTTCACAGTTTCCACCTTCTGCTGCTACGTTTTGTCTTATTGTTTTAAGCATATTTCTCTTCTAAGCATGTCTGTTTTATCTACCCTTTCTATTCTCCATTTATCCATGAGTAGCTAAGCCACTTAGGGGCATGCTAATGACAGAACTATAGGCTAAAAAACGTGCATCAAGTATGTAGGATAGCTCTCGAATCATTGATTGTATGTAAGCTTCATCCCACGGGCAATTTCGATTGGCCATCCATTTTGTCCAAAGAACTCCTAACCTCTGGAAGGAGTAAGAGTTCAGAGTCATATAATCATGCTAGCCTTTCATGGTAATCAGGAAACGGCCTAGGAATAGGCGTTTCCCTAGTACAAACTAAACACTCCTGTTTTAACAAGATGCTTAGGACCTTACTTTGAAGTCGAGTAAACTTAAGACTCTAATGCATGGAATCGGACGATACTTGAGATAGAGTGAGTTTGATGTATAGAGAGTTGGTCCAATGCTTGAGAATCGTAATAAAATGCCTATAGGATAGTCATTAGTAGCCCTTAATTCACCCATTTACTCAGTTTCGCTGTTATTTAATTGCGGTAACATTGCGGTCCTCGCAATTCTGCCAGATTTTCATTCTGTTTAGCTGTTTTCTTCCTCGTTTGTTAATTCCATCTCTTGTCTTTTAAGTCTAGTTTCAACTTGCATTTGTTTATGTTATATCCCTTTATACATTCAGCAAAAAGTAGATAATTAAAAACCAATTTTACCCCATCAAATTCATCCCATCTTTCTTAACAATCACACTTCGCGAATAGCTAAAAATGAGTCTCTGTGGAAAAAACGAATGAAATATACTTACTACTTGCTGTGAGACCATGTATGCTTGCATGTTCTAAGTGCTCTCTCTACCTTATTGCTTATTTATCTTTACACATTGAGCACGCAACACTGGGCGCCGGCGCTTGGGCGCTGCCCTCTCGGCTCTTAGCCCACTTTTGGGTCGTTTTGGCTCCCGGGCTCCGTTTGGCCTATCGTTTTGACCCGAACACTTCCCGAAACCTCTTAAATGACCTTTTTAGCCCCGAAAATCATCAATGGACTTCCCGAGCTCTTCACCATGAAATCACCTATAAGAAAGCATTTTAATCAATATATGTCATGGTTTTAGCTAGAATTAGGGACATTAAGATAGCTCTATTTTGGAGCTATCAAAATACCCCCGACCTAAATCTTGCTAGTCCTCGAGCAAGGTATACTCTAAATAATCTCCAAAGAATTAAATGCATGCTTGGACTCTAATCTCAATGCTTGTGAAACAAGGTACTTGTAATAAATTCAAAACCATCAAATGCATGCAAACGTTGAAATCATTTCAAAATTTAAACTCCTATTCCCTTACGTGTGTGTGTGTTTAGCACCTCTCAACCTAGCTCACACAAGCCCGGAACAACCTTATACAGTCCTATAACTCGTTTTCCCCCTACTTATGGCGATAAGAACAGTCTAACGGCTTTTAGTGATAGGAATAGCAACAAAACAAAAGGCCTAAATTTTATTCTTTTTCCTTAAGTACTTTGTACCCATTTTCTTTTCTTTTGAACAACTTTTTTTTTATTTTTCTCCAAGAGAGTCTAACACGTCAAACCAAATTTAGCTTCACGTTTTTAAGGACTATTGCTCACTTCTATTAGTTCCCCTTTCGTGCAGTGACAACCGTGGGTTACACGATCGCCCCTGGTTACACGGGCAACACAAGAAGGAGGAGCAACTCTAGAGTTTTTATTTTTCATGCATACTTTTTTTTATTTTAGGCAATAGCTTCGCTATGCACAAATGAGTCATTACTACTTCTACACATCAAGCCTCCCTAATGGCACATTTCGGGGTGAAAACAAGGTTTCAGACAAAATAAGACGATTCTAGACCTACAGAACTGAGGATAAGAGTGTTATGTGCTCAGTGAATGTAGGGAAATAACAGAAAAAATTTTAAAATAGGCTCAAAATGTGCATACATTGTCAAATTTTCGAATCATGCAAATACGGAGTGTTCACAAGCAAATCACAGACCGTCCTCATCGGACACATGCATTCAGATTCTAATCTAACAGCCAGAGTACACATATGCTCGACACCTACTAAGAAGTCTCATCTCTATCTATCAACAAACTCCACCCCTCACCTTAAGATATGCATTGTCCCCACTGCATTCAACTATAAAAACAATAAAATTCTAAGGGAACAGAAAACCTCCCCTGAATTTTATGGAGCTAGCGGGTGGAGATGTGCACCATCGTCCTCCAATGCGCTCTCGAATTGTCGGCCATTCCACCTTTTCTCCTAGGAAAACAAGAAAACAAACAACAACTCAAAAGCAAATAAAAACAAAAGCAAAGCGATAAACAACAGAAATACAGTTCAAACTCGGGTGCCTCCGAGAAGCGCAAATTTTTAGAGTCGATTGCTCGACTGTATTCTCTCGTCGACTCATCCATAGTCGAACTTGGAAGATGCCCCATCCATCTTCCTAATCACCTCTTTCCTGCGAAAATCCATGAACAATTCTTTCTCTCGTGCCTTCTGCGCACATACAACATCAATTTTAAATTTTGCAGGTTTTGTAAAAGGTTGATCCCATAAAATTGATGCAAAAACATGAGAGAGATTTTCATGCATTCCTAAAGCATAAGGATCAGCAGGAAAGAACGGGTCATTAACTTTGCCCAAAACATCTTCCACCTTTTCCAAAGGGTGCACATAAGAATTATCAACCAATTGCAAAGTAGAACCAGATTCATGCAAGTCGTTCATTTTAAGCTCATCAAAAACAGCATGCGACTCAACATTAACCGGTGGTTCTAAATCTAGCATGGTTTGATTAGTCATTTCATTTTCAGTAGTGTTAGGTAAAGTTGAAGAAAGTAGATTAGCAGGGTTCTCAGCAATTGTCAAAGCAGAAACAGATGAATCACAAAATTCAGTCAAGGATGGCTCATGCAACTCATGATCATCAAAAAGTTCAGTTAAAAATAATGGGTCATCCCCATCCTCAACAGTCATGCATTCATTATGAGCTACAGATTCAAAAGTGTCTACTTGACAAAGAGAGAAGACATCATCAACATGCTCTTCTACATCGGGCAAATGCATCTCAACAACCTCTCCGCCATACTCAACAGATAAAATGCCCTTATCCACATTTATTTTAGTTTTAGCAGTTTTCATGAAGGGCCTACCTAATAAGATCGAAGCATGCGGAGAGGAATAATTTTCATCCATTTTCAGAACATAAAAGTCAACAGGAAAAATTAATTCATTAACTTCCACTAACACATCTTCAATAATTCCTAAAGGATGCACAGAAGTTCTATCAGCAAGTTGAATAATTGTTCCTGTTTTAGTCATTCCTTTCAGTTTCAGTTTCTGATAAATGGAATACGGCATAACGCTAATGGAGGCTCCTAAATCAAGCATTGCTCTTCTAATATGCATGCCTCCAATCTTACAAGGGAGAGAGAACATACCTGGATCGCCGCATTTAACCGGTAAGTTCTTTGTGATCACAGCAGAGACGTTCTCACTTACCACGACGCGTTCACTCTCCTTTGTCTTCCTCTGGTTGGTGCAAATTTTCCTGAGGAACTTGGCGTACCTCGGAATTTCCTTAAGGGCGTCCAACAGAGGGATGTTGATCTCTACCTTTTTTAATGTGTCTAGGAACTCCTTCTCGTAGTCCTCCTTAGGCGGTCTCGCTAACCTGCTAGGAAAAGGAGCCTTAGGCACATAAACTCTAGTACATGTAGGATCGAAATTTACCCCATGCCACCGTGGTTCGGGATTTTCTGTCTGTGGCTCGATGTGGCCATAATCGACTTCCACCGGCGGGGTACTCGTGGGAAGATGCTTCCCACTTCTCAGGGCGATGGCACTAGCGTTCTCAGCTTCCTGCTTGTCCATCCTATTTATCTTCTCGGTCGCAAGGGACATTTCCATAACCACATCTTGCATCTGAGTTCCAACGTTATCGAGCTTGTCCAAGGTATCTTGCTGTGATTTGGAAACTATCGCAATTACAGCTTTAAGCATGTCCTCAGCGGATCTACCTGAAACAGAAGATTGGGATTTAAGAAAATCATCCTTTAAAGCGAGAACAACTTTACTTACTGGTGGGCGGATTTTTGAATATCCACTTAATCTCAAGCTGTCGAGGCTTGCCAAAATACGATTTATAAAGCCTATGACCAAGGCTTTGCAGCCAGTGGTAACAGGGTCGATCCAAGGAATAGGAAGATTGAAATTACTAATGAAATTGGAATTTAATTGATTAATAGATTTTTGGTAACGGGGGGTTTTATCATGCAAAGGGGAAATAATGAGAAAGCTAACGAAGAAAGAATAATAAGAAGAGAACGTGTGCACGGTTTGGGAGTTTCGGGATCAATTGTTAAACAAATTCAGTTCATCATTTAATGCTAATAACATGGAATTCAGTTTATTGAGCACGCGGACGACTACCAGAGAAGCCCCAAAGTAGCCGACTTCATGGATTTTAATTAGACCACACATTTCTAATTACACGTTATCTAAGCCTACATCAAGGTGATCAGCCCTAAGGTAAATTTAGACAGTCACTAGCTAACCGCGACGAACATTCGAACGTGAATTCTAATTGCTAGTAGATTGCCCGCAAACGCCGTATGCAATCAAAAATTATCCTACCCGACTCGATACTTCGATTTAGTTCTATCTACCTGTGTTACTTAGTCGAGCAGTGAGAGGCACGGCATCGCTACTCTTTAACATACACAACATGCGAAACTACTCGAGTGTCAATCGTCGTATTTTAACATGCGCGTTGGATTAAGCAAGGTAGAAAGATGCAAAGTAAACAGAACCAATATGCATATCAAAGCTCAGATTATCAAAACCAAATATGTTTAACAAAATTGCCCTAAACTAATCCCAAACCGTCACCCTTACCTTAGCCGCTCATGGCGCGGTTCGTCAATCCCGCTCCAACCACGGCCATGGAAGGATTCATCTACTTATTACAATGGGAAGAAAGCTCAATAACATGCCAACAATGGCTGAGCTAAAGGAAAACTAGAAGAAAATTGAGAGGAAGAAGAAGAAGAATCGCCAAAAATCTCTAACTCCCCCAAATATTTGCGCAGAAATCGTCTTATACAGAAGCTACTGTCGTCGTAGCGTCGAGACGCTAGGCCAGCGTCTCGACGCTGCGCCCTAATTAATCCGCGCGCGCCTCGCGATGGCGTCGCGACGCTGCCCCGATAAATTTCCTGCGCGCGCCTCCTCCGGAGCGTCTCGACGCCAAGCAGGGTCTCGACGCTTGCTCTCGGGTTTTTCCAGCGTCGAGCCAGCGTCTCGACGCTGGCTCTCGGGTTTGGGGCTGAAGCTTTGCCTCTCCAAGGGAGTTTTGGCCCGTTTCTTCACGGAACAAGTTCCCCTCTTCCCGATGCATTCCCGGGGCGCTAAAACTCTACTTTAAGCACTCGAACATGCCCAACGGACGCACGAGCTCTTTGTCGCTTTTCTCCTACAAAAGAGATATATTTAATCAAATGAAAGCGGACTTTAGCTATAATTAGGAAGTATTTAATAGCTCCAAAATGGAGTTATCAAACACCCCCAACTTAAACATTGCTAGTCCTCGAGCAAGCACTACAAAGACATTGACTCTAAGGACGCGCTTACATGCATTCTAACTCAAACCTCCATGCATATTGAAATTTAAACACGAGTATAATCATGGAAGCATTCTGTTCATGTATTAACTAGGACATATCAAAAATTAACTCTTGCCCCCTAACGTGTGTGTGTGCTAGCCAACCACTCCTAAACTCACGTAAACCCGAAAAACCTACATGCAACGCACATCCCGTTTTCCCCCTACTTCTAGCGTTTAAGAACAGCTACACTTGACTTACACGAGAGAGAGAAGCAAATTAAGAGACCTAATTATTTTTTTCTCATTCTTTTTCTTTCTTTTCAAAAGTACTTTGTACTCTTTTATTTGGGTTCTTTGAACCAACTTTTTGTTTCTTTTTCATTCCTACTCGAGCTGCCTAACACGTCAAACTTTGGCCAAAGCTTCACGTTTTTAAGGACTGACGCTCACTTCTTAAGTGCACTAATAAGAAGGAGGAGCGCCTCGAGAGGATTTTTCTATCAAACAGGCTTTTCTATTTTTTTTTAAATTAGGCTAAGCACATGCTTTCTCAATTAACTAACCACTAACTCTCATGCAACAAGCTACCTAGAGATGCCTTTCGGGGTGATAACGAGAATTAGCGAAACATGCGATAAACAAAGCCTACGGAATCTAGGGAGAGGTTGCTAAGTGCGCGATAAGTGCAAGGGAGCAACAGAAAATTTTTTAAAATTTTTGACATGAACCTAAGAAACACAAAACTCATGCAAAAACTCGATTATGGACATGCTCAGATTACCAACATGCATTTCCTAGGCTCTCATAGTCAGAAAACAATAAACAGAGTCCCAAGCACTTCAATATCAATGCAACACTTCTCAACAAACTACACATGCATATCCGTCAGACTAACTCCACCCCCAACTTCAAAATTTGGCATTCTCCTCAATGCCAACCAGTCAGATACAACAAAGTAAAAGGGAAGAAGAAATACACTTCCCTGACTCTTTGTGAAGCTGGCGAGGGCGAGGAAGCGGCGCACGAACGCATCAGAGCCCAAAATTGTCTTCTCTTCCTCGATTCCTAAAAAAAAACAGCAAGCTAATTAAAACTAAGTTAATCTAAAAAGCATTAAAAACTAAACTAAAGCATAAAAACAGTCCAACACTCGGGTGCCTCCGAGAAGCGCAGAATTTTTAAAGTCGGTTGCTCGACTGTATTCTCTCAACAGACTCATCCATAGTCTGTAGGTGCGGGGGACGATCCAGACTTGTCCTTGTCCACACCTTTCCTGCCATCAACCTGAAAAATATTTTGCACTCTTCGTGCCTCGGGCACGTGAATATCAGCATTGTTAGTGCAAAAACCAGCATTGTTATCACTCAAATTTAAACCAGATTTTTTAACAGAGACATGGGAACCATCCCCTAAGCGCGAGGGTAGACTCCCATTCTCATCATGCTCAACAACAGACACATTTCCAGCAGATTTTCCAAATAAAGAGAACTCATGCAAAGTATCATCAAACTCCAGAGAAACAACGCCCTTATACACATCAATTTTGACCCTAGCGGTCTTAAGGAAAGGACGTCCCAACAACATGGAGGACGAAGCATGCGATGAGTTTTCATTCATGTCTAAAACAAGGAAATCAGCAGGAAACGTCATATTCCCAACTCTAACCAAAACATCCTCTACCTTCCCCCTAGGACAGATGCTTGACCCATTAGCCAACTGAACAGAAACATTACACTCATGCATTTCATTTAAATTCAGTTCACGAAACAATGCATAAGACATAACATTAACAGAGGCTCCTAAGTCTAACATGGCATTATGAACAACTTTACTACCTATAGTGCAAGGGATAGTAAAGGTACCTGGATCGTTGCACTTTGCAGGCAACGTACCTAGGAGTATGGCAGAGACGTTTTCCTTCTTTTTCTCAGTTCCTCTGGACTTCCTCTTCGTAGTGCACCAGCTCCTTAGGAATTTTGCATATTTGGGCACTTGACTGACTGCCTCTAGGAGCGGGATATTTACCATCACCTTTTGGAAGGTTCGCAGGACCTCCTCGTCATCAGATTCCAAAGTAGGCTTCGCAAGCCTACTCGGGAATGGTGCTCTGGCAACATCCTCAGGTACACCGACCTTCTCGTCTTTTTTCTCAATCTGAGTCTCGGGAGCAGTCGGGGTGGACTTGTGCAGGCTGTCCATGGCTTCCTTCACAACTCTAGTGGAAAGTGTCTTCCCACTGCGCAGCTGAATGGCACTCACGTTTTCACATGAGTTTACTGTAGTTTGGGAAGGAAGCTTCCCCGAGCTTTTGCTCTCAAGTTTACTGATAGACACCGCCATCTGTGTCAGCTGCTTGTTCAAATTCTGCAGCTCTGCCTTGTGAGAGTTAAGCTCTTCTCGAGCCTCTTTTTGGAATTGGCTGGTGCTAGTCACGATGGTCCTTACCATCTCTTCAAGCGAACTGGAAGAGCTCGAGGCTTGAGCCTGGGTGGAAGAATTAGGCCTATCCTGAGACTGGCCTTGGAAGCGAGTTTGTCCTTCCCTGTTCCCATAACTAAAGTTTGGATGGTCGCGCCAACCGGGGTTGTAAGTGTTTGCATATGGGTCGTACTTCCTTGGGTTGGAAGCGTACCCCCCGATCGCGTTGACCTCCGCATCCTCACGGTGTCCTCCAACGATTTTCTTCAACATACTGCCTATCTCGGTCACATGGGCCTTCATCTCAATCATCTCGTGGCTCTGAGCCACACTGTGCACTTGTCCTTGCCCCCGAATACCGAATTGCTGCGAGTTTGTAGCCATGTTCGCAATCAACTTCTTGGCCTCAACTGGGGTCTTGTCAATCAGTGCCCCTCCACTCGCTGCGTCGATCATCTGCCGGTCATGGGGCGCCATCCCCTCATAAAAGTACTGAATCAATAACTGATCGGCAATCTGATGATGTGGGAAGCTCGCGCACAGGCGCCCGAAGCGTTCCCAGTATTCGTGCAGGGACTCACCTACATCCTGGGTGATCCCATAAATCCTTTTCCGAAGAGTGGTGGCCAAGGATGCGGGAAAGTATTTCTCCAAAAATACCCGCTTCATATCCTGCCACGTGGTAATGGATCCGGAGGCCAAGTAGTATAGCCAATCCTTGGCCTTGTCTTTGAGTGTGAAGGGGAATGCCCTCATATTCAGTTGCTCCTCCGTGACCCCTGCGGGCTTCATCCCCGCGCAGACGCAATGGAACTCCATCAGGTGTTTGTTCGCGTCCTCACCTGCGTTGCCATGGAACGAGGGTAACTGGTGAATTAAACCAGATTTTAATTTGAAGTTACCTGCTACCACGGGGTAGTTAATGCACAAAGGCTGCAGGTTCAGGTCTGGCGCTGCCAGTTGCTTAAGCGTCCGTGGCGCATCACCTTGCGCCATCTCGTCGAAGGGATTGCCTTCTTCTCTTTCAAACGGTCCTTGCCCCTCCCGGGCTTCTCTTCGTAACCGCCGCTCCTCTCTGTCAATCTCTGGGATAAACTGCAAACTACTACCCTCAGAGGAACGGGTCATACACAAACAAAAATCCAAACATACAAGATACAAACAGAAAAAAATTTCAGTCAACCATCAATGAATCAAATTCAAACTTCAATCATAAATTCAATCAAATGCCTATTCCCCGGCAACGGCGCCAATTTTGGTGGGCGGATTTTTGAATATCCACTTAATCTCAAGCTGTCGAGGCTTGCCAAAATACGATTTATAAAGCCTATGACCAAGGCTTTGCAGCCAGTGGTAACAGGGTCGATCCAAGGAATAGGAAGATTGAAATTACTAATGAAATTGGAATTTAATTGATTAATAGATTTTTGGTAACGGGGGGGTTTATCATGCAAAGGGGAAATAATGAGAAAGCTAACGAAGAAAGAATAATAAGAAGAGAACGTGTGCACGGTTTGGGAGTTTCGGGATCAATTGTTAAACAAATTCAGTTCATCATTTAATGCTAATAACATGGAATTCAGTTTATTGAGCACGCGGACGACTACCAGAGAAGCCCCAAAGTAGCCGACTTCATGGATTTTAATTAGACCACACAGTTCTAATTACACGTTATCTAAGCCTACATCAAGGTGATCAGCCCTAAGGTAAATTTAGACAGTCACTAGCTAACCGCGACGAACATTCGAACGTGAATTCTAATTGCTAGTAGATTGCCCGCAAACGCCGTATGCAATCAACAATTATCCTACCCGACTCGATACTTCGATTTAGTTCTATCTACCTGTGTTACTTAGTCGAGCAGTGAGAGGCACGGCATCGCTACTCTTTAACATACACAACATGCGAAACTACTCGAGTGTCAATCGTCGTATTTTAACATGCGCGTTGGATTAAGCAAGGTAGAAAGATGCAAAGTAAACAGAACCAATATGCATATCAAAGCTCAGATTATCAAAACCAAATATGTTTAACAAAATTGCCCTAAACTAATCCCAAACCGTCACCCTTACCTTAGCCGCTCATGGCGCGGTTCGTCAATCCCGCTCCAACCACGGCCATGGAAGGATTCATCTACTTATTACAATGGGAAGAAAGCTCAATAACATGCCAACAATGGCTGAGCTAAAGGAAAACTAGAAGAAAATTGAGAGGAAGAAGAAGAAGAATCGCCAAAAATCTCTAACTCCCCCAAATATATGCGCAGAAATCGTCTTATACAGAAGCTACTGTCGTCGTAGCGTCGAGACGCTAGGCCAGCGTCTCGACGCTGCGCCCTAATTAATCCGCGCGCGCCTCGCGATGGCGTCGCGACGCTGGGTTAGCGTCGCGACGCTGCCCCGATAAATTTCCTGCGCGCGCCTCCTCCGGAGCGTCTCGACGCCAAGCAAGGTCTCGACGCCAGGGCATCGTCGAGCTAGCGTCTCGACGCTATCACTCGACGCTTGCTCTCGGGTTTTTCCAGCGTCGAGCCAGCGTCTCGACGCTGGCTCTCGGGTTTGGGGCTGAAGCTTTGCCTCTCCAAGGCAGTTTTGGCCCGTTTCTTCACGGAACAAGTTCCCCTCTTCCCGATGCATTCCCGTGGCGCTAAAACTCTACTTTAAGCACTCGAACATGCCCAACGGACGCACGAGCTCTTTGTCGCTTTTCTCCTACAAAAGAGATATATTTAATCAAATGAAAGCGGACTTTAGCTATAATTAGGAAGTATTTAATAGCTCCAAAATGGAGTTATCACTTACCTCAAAAAGCTGAGCCTTAAGCTCGTCCACGTCCTTTCTCAAGCGAGTATTGTCCTTGTCTCTATCTGCACTCCACTCCAAGCTTCTAGCTACGTTGGAAATTAAAGCTCTAGCTTCGGCGGGTGTCTTATCCATAATCGAACCTCCACTGGCGGCGTCTATCATCTGCTGGCTTTGGGGAAGCAAACTGTAGTAGAAACTCTGAATGAGGGAATGCTCGGTTATTTGATGATTGGGACAATCCTCGCATAACCGACCAAACCTCTCCCAGCACTCTAGGACGGTTTCTTCCTTTCCTTGCTCAATTTTATGTATCTCTCTTCTGAGGGCGACGGCCTTTGACGCAGGAAAATACCTTTCTAAAAACGCCCCATTAAACTCCTTCCAAGTCGTGATGGATCCGGTCGGTAGGTAATACATCCAATCTCTCGCCTTCTCCTTCAAGGTGAAGGGAAAGGTCCTGAGATGGAGTTGATCTGCGGTGGTGTCATCGGTTCTGAATGACGAACACACCATCTGGAATGCCTTGAGGTGTCTGACGGGATCCTCATCTGTATTACCACAAAAAGAAGGTAATAAGTTAATCAGACCAGCTGTAAGTTCAAAATTACCTGCAGCTACCGGATACAAGATACTCGATGTGTTCCGGCCTAGCTCAGATGATGCAAGCTCCCTCATGGTTCTTTGATGCTCATAATTACCCACGACCTCCATCTTGGCGCTTCTTTTGGATTTTCAAAGAATGCTGCGCTCCAAAAACTCAAACAAAAACACGTAAAATAATACAAAAGAATTAAACTGTACAAAAAGAAATAAAGAAAATTTTTAAAACTAACAAACCTAACTTAACTAAACTAAATTAATTAGTTCCCCGGCAACGGCGCCAATTTTGGTAGAAGTACTTTTGGGGTACTCCAAATTCAAGCTGTCGAGGCTTGCCAAAATACAATTTATAAACCCGATGTACACCGAGCTATTTGAAGCTTAGTGGTAACGGGGTCGATCCACAGGGAAATAAGAAATTTAATATAACTAAGTCCAATTTGCTAGAAATAAAAGAATGCACAAATTAAAGAATGGTAATTTGGTTTTGGGGGAAGGGAGCTCCTAATATGCTAACGGAAAATTAACAACGTGCAAAAATTAAACGGTTGTGCTTAACTTCGAGAATTGGAATTGCTCGTTATGGATGTTCGGATCATTGATACGATTAACGCGTTAGTCATGTTCATGCACACAATTCATTTAGTTATCTCTAACTCAAATGACCCAAGGATTTAATTAGACTCGTGCAATTCTAATTAAACTTGGCCAATAATCTATCCAAGGTAGCGACCCCTAAATCGATTACGTGCTAGTGACGGGAACATTGCGACGGCCTAATCCTAAGACTAACCCGGTTTCTCTCTTGCCTTAAGCCTAACATGAAAACGTTAATTAATTCAGATAACCAACTGTCACTTTGGGCCGAACTAATTAGCCATGCTTAGACCCGTGCTACCTAGCGGTATAGGCAATTATACGTCCCAACCTTTAGCCCTCTATCATGCATAGGAACTAGAGCGTCAATCTAATTTAGCTACACATGCTAGATATGGATGAAGAACAAGCAAGAGATGCATCACATACTAAATGTCTTAACATTCACAAAGGGGAAAATCTCCCCAAACATCCATAATTTACAATCCAAAGCTCAAAATTAAACACTAACCTCGGTTGAGCCTTCCATGGAGGATGAATTAATCCAATCCCCCATGGAAGAGCTTGGAATCATGCACAAAGAAGGAGAAGAAGTACAAAAATGGTGGAAAAATGCCCTAGACCCGAGAGGAGAAGATGGAGGAAGAAGAAGGGTAAAAAGTTGGCTGCAAATCCGCAATTTCACGCTTTTAAAGCTCGGAGCGTCGAGACGCTAGGCCAGCGTCTCGACGCTGTGCCCTAAGTTGGCTGCTGCGCGCGCGGGGTAGCGTCGAGACGCGTGCGCGGCGTCGAGCGAGCGTCGAGACGCTTGCGCTCGACGCTTGCTCTCGGGTGGAAATTCAGCTGCGCGCTTCAGACTTCGGGGCGTCGAGACGCTAGGCCAGCATCTCGACGCTGTCGGCGTTGAGTGAGCGTTGAGACGCGCGCTCGACGCCGATGCTCGTCTATCTTCGGGAATCGTCGGGGTAGCGTCGAGCTAGCGTCGAGCTAGCGTCTAGACGCTTGGGCGCACGGGGATTTTCAATGACAGGCGCGCGGGCGAGGCGGAACGGGCGAGGGCGCGCGCGGACATGGGCGAGGTGGAGCGGGCGAGGGCGCGCGGGCGCGCGCGGACATGGGCGAGGCGGAGCGGGCGAAGGCGCGCGCGCGTGCTGCGTTCGTTGGGCGCCAGGGCGCTGGGCGCCGGCGCTTGGGCGTTGCCCTCTAGGCTCTTAGCCCACTTTTGGGTCGTTTTGGCTCCCGGGCTCCGTTTGGCCTATCGTTTTGACCCGAACACTTCCCGAAACCTCTTAAATGACCTTTTTAGCCCCAAAAATCATCAATTGACTTCCCGAGCTCTTCACCATGAAATCACCTATAAGAAAGCATTTTAATCAATATATGTCATGGTTTTAGCTAGAATTAGGGACATTAAGATAGCTCTATTTTGGAGCTATCACTTCTCCTACACACTAACAACTTCAATCCCAAACAATGCATTCACAGTATCCACATTCACATTCCCATCAGGTTCATCAGTTAATGCATCCATTTTAAACTCATTCTTATCTCCATCAAATTCAACAGATAAGACTCCTTTATCTACATCAATTTTAACCTTAGCAGTTTTCATGAAAGGACGTCCTAAAAGAATTGACGTGGGCATACGAGATGAGTTTTCATTCATTTCAAGCACATGAAAGTCAGCGGGGAAGTACATATTGTTAACCTTAACAAGAATATCTTCAACTTTTCCCATAGGTTGCACAAATGATTTATCAGCCAGTTGCACTATAACACCAGATCTATGCATATATTTCAATTTAAGATCTTGAAAAACATCATAAGACATCACATTAACTGATGATCCTAGATCTAACATGGCATCATGAATCATTTTGTCCCCTATTATGCAAGGTAAAGTAAACTTACCTGGATCCTTGCATTTCGTTGGTAGAACAATGTTGGATATTCTTGAGTCATTGTTGCGTGCTCAATGTGTTAAAGATAAATAAGCAATAAGGTAGATAGAGCACTCAGAACATGCAAGCATACATGGTCTCACAACAAGTAGTAAGTATATTTCATTCGTTTTTTCCACAGAGACTTATTTTTAGCTATTCACGAAGTGTATTTGTTAAGAAAGAAGGGGTGGTTTTGATGGGGTAAAATTGGTTTTTAATTATCTAATTTTTGCTGAATGTGTAAAGGAATGCAACATAAACAAATGCAAGTTGAAATTAGACTCAAAAGACAAGAGATGGAATTAATAAACGAAGAAGAAAACAGCTAAACAGAATGGTAACTTAGCAGAATTGCGGACACTGCAATTTTACCGCAATTGAATAACAGCGAAAGTGTGTAAATGGGTGAATTAAGGGCTACTAATGACTATCCTATAGGCATTTTTATACGATTCTCAAGCACTGGATCTACTCTCTATGCATCAAACTCACTCTATCTCATGTATCGTCCGATTCCATGCATTAGATTCTTTAGTTTACTCGACTCAAAGTAAGGTCTTAAGCATCTTGTTAAAACAGAAGTGTTTAGTTTGTACTAGGGAAACGCCTATTCCTAGGCCGTTTCCTGGTTACCATGAAAGGCTAGCATGATTATACGACTCTGAACTCTTACTCCTTCCAGAGGTTAGGAGTTCTTTGGACAAAATGGATGGCCAATCGAAATTGCCCGTGGGATGAAGCTTACATACAATCAATACTTCGAGAGCTATCCTACATGCTTGGTTCACGTTTTTTAGCCTATAGTTCTGTCATTAGCATGCCCCTAAGTGACTTAGCTACTCATGGATATATAGAGAACAGAAATGTAAGATAAAACAGACATGCTTAGAAGGGAAATATACTCCAAACAGTAAGACAAAACCGTAGCAGCAGAAGATGGAAACTGTGAAATGAAGTCTTGCAATTTGATTACTTTGAATGTTGAACGGACAAAAGGAAACTTAAAGGAAATAATTCAAAGACAGACAGCGACGAAATGCAGTAGATAGAACACTAAACTAGAAACAACAACTGATCAAAGCTGGAAATTAGAAAAGGAGAACAGAAAGCAGGAAATAACGCTTGGAAGCCTCGTTGCAGTCGCCTCGAATGAAGGGGATGAAAGGTCAGCCTTGCTTGGATGAATCCAATCGAGAGAGAAGAAGAATCTCCTCTCCTTCCTATCAGACTATCGATTCCAACAGCTGAGACTCTCACTCCAACAGACGGCAAAGGAAAACAGGGCGAAAAGGTGGACTGCGAGAAGACTCTACGCTCTCGGATGATGCTTGAACCTCCGACTTTGACCCCCTTTTATAGTAGTTTGCAGGTGCGTTTGGGCCAAGGAGAACCATCAATCTTCAACGTCATATATCAGAATGGATGGAGGAGAGAGAACGAATCCCTGAAATTACGGAAATTAACAGAAAAGGATCAGTCAACTTACGGTTTTCACTTGAATAATTGCG
This sequence comes from Herpetospermum pedunculosum, assembly GCA_028017165.1. Taxonomy (NCBI): domain Eukaryota; kingdom Viridiplantae; phylum Streptophyta; class Magnoliopsida; order Cucurbitales; family Cucurbitaceae; genus Herpetospermum; species Herpetospermum pedunculosum. The sequence goes on from CM051522.1 coordinate 40,189,313, forward strand.
GCTTCAGCAATGTTTTCGCAATGCTGTCGCAATGCAGCTTTTTTCATTCTTTTCCTTCGGTTTTCAACCCTTTTCTTTCCTATTGTGCATAAGTCCTAATTTAGCTACCTTCTTCTCATTCTCATATTTAAGCATAGGTTTAGGCTAAATGCTATCAAAAACACCTAAAAGTGTACATCTTCTTAAGCTAAATGGGTCCTAAATAAGTCACTTTCAGAGACTTAACACACCCCCAAACTTAAGGCTTTGCTTGTCCTCAAGCATACTAAGGACTTACCTAGGCTGCTGTTTCACCTTCTTTAACCACTTTACTGACTCCCTTATATCCCTATCTATAGCACTGCTGTCCTGTGACACACTTCTCAGTTTAGAACTACCCTCTTATCTAGCTTCTTCTGACTTCGCCTGCCTAACACTCACCTGCTTTTATTAACTTCCTACAGCTGATCTATTTGCTTTTGTCATATCATGCCACTATCCCTAAGGTTTCAAATTCTGCCTAACTTTACCTCAGACTCAGTACATGCTTCTAGCTTTACTTTTAATGTGTCTAGGAATCCTTAGAGTCATGCCAGTCTTAGTATTAACGGTGACAGTAGTACTTTAAAGAACAACCTAAACCCTGGCATCACTACATTGGAAAAACACTCATCTCCCTAAACAAACCTACAAGTTACAACTTTGTGCTTAGCTAATTGAGGATCAGAGTTCTTTTTAAATAGGACACCTAAGCCACAAAGTTATAACTCCTAGGTATACATTCTTCTTCCCTATTCTTTCTTACTTAGGTGGGGCCTATCCTTTGGTTGCCTTTTGATGCAATGCCACTTGTGGATCACACACTTGGCACTGATTACTTAGCAACCTCAGAGAGACCCCCCTTTTATTCTATTTTTCATTTTTTTTTTTTTTTTAGTTCATCATTTTTTTTTTGTAAAGGAGAAGAAGAATGCTTATGTTTCTAAGGGAGAGAGGAATGTTCCTAGGCCTAGGGTGGCCTCCCCCAAACTTCAACTACTCATTGTCCCCAATGAGTGTCTGAGGTGGCACACCCCCAAACTATCCTAGAAGCATCTAGTCTAAGGTAAAACAAAGAGAATCTAAAGCCCTAGGCATAGACAGAACATTTAAAAGAAAATGTCACAGCAGCAGTAAGTTTAAAAAAAACAGACAGATAAGGGCGTAAAGCTGTGCATGCTGAGCTTTTTAGAGGTTGATTTAAACTATCAAAGGGTGTCCTATGACACTCATCCAGCATGCATGTAGATAAGCTATATAAGGTAGTCATGTTAGCAGCAAAAGATTGAATTTAAACAGATTACAGCCTAGCTAAACAGACAGTCCAAAACATGCTTTCAGTCATGAAAATTGCGGGTACCGCAATTATTTCGCAATTAGATCAGGGCAGATATAACAGTGACTAAGGCCCCTAAGCATGCTCTTTCCAGTCATCACGCTCTCCTAAAAATAAAACAAAACTAACCTATCTAGTCACCTATCATCAGACTATACTAAGCAAAATTAAAAACATAAAACTAAGCATCTAAGACAAATCAAAAATGTACTAAAAACCGCATAATTCACATAGGCTATCAGAAAGCAGAAAATTGTTTTTTTTTTCTAAGGGAACAGCAATACTCCCTTCAGTGCAATTCAAACCAGCACTCAAACGTCGTCATCCTCATCAGGTTGCCGTGGTCGTGGGGGCACCCATGGAGTCAGGAGATTTGTAGGGAAATCAGGGAAGATGCACCCAAGTTGGTCTGCAACTTCCTTGTCCCTAGCCTGCGCATAAATGGCCCATTGAGCCATTCTCCTCTGCATATCCATCAGGCAGGCCATGGATAGGGACTGTTCAGCAGCCAGCCTATCCAGTTCAAACTCCATATTCCCCTTCCTCTTCAGCCTCAGGCTAGCAGGCAGCTCCAAGTGGCCTGTGTAAGCCATTTGCTGCTCCATGCGCTCGGTGGGGACTCCTGCAAGCAAACATAGCTTGGTTATTGTGTTAGGGAAAAACAGTGGTCCCTTACCTTTCTTGGCGCACTCAGCAATAGCAGCAGTGATGACTTCTCCCACGTTGATCGTGAGACCTCTCATTATCGCATACACCAGCAGCGATCGGCTCTGGTTGATTGTAGTCTCGTGAGTCACTGGGACAATCTCCTTCTCACGAACGAAAACCACACAGCCGCTTTAGCCGTGAGGTTGGCACTCATGAGAGTGTGCCTCCCATTGCGTGACACGGTCCACGCTGCCTCAGGCTGGCCAATGGTTCGAATGGCCTCCTCCAGCACTGCCTCAGTAGGCTCATCAACGATCCGTGCATAATCTGTATGTGTTTGGCCCTTGAGACCATAGGCTTCGTTGATGGCCTTGGCTGAGAAATCCACTTCTACCCCTCTGACCACAGACAGGCCATCCCCAGGGCTGAGCACATTGGCGTAGAAATCATACACCATGCTCGTGTAGGCTGGATTGGGCGGTCTGCAAAATTCCTCCCAGCCGTGGTTGATCACTCCTGCGCGCAAGAACTGCGGCAGGTCAGCAGGTCGGTCGAGGAAGCCTTTCTCGTGCAGCAACTCCCTCTTCCTCAGCTCAGCACCCCTGGACTCAGCATCAGAGGAAACATACCTCACTGACTGAGGCTCGTCTTCAGGGTAGAGCTTTGCCTTCCCCTTATCTGATGGCCTGGCTGACTCGGCAGCCTCAACCTTGAGTCGTTTGAGCGATGGCTCAGTACTTTCCTTCTCTGATGAAGGTACCTCCTTAGCCTTCTTCCTCTTTAGTTTCTTGGATTGCTTGGCTTTAAGGATCTTGGCCTTCTTCTTCTTCTTCAGCTTTGCCTCAATGTTGATCTGCTGCAGGCATGCCCCCAGCGTTTCTTCCATGGAATCATCCTGCTGTGCAGGACTCTCTGGGCTAGCTTCCCTTGCAGGCGAGAAGACCTCGTCTTCACCACCTTCCCCACTGCCCTGAGTGGATTCCTGGTACTCCCCAGAGGGGAATTCAGGGTCAGGCCGTGGAGGCGTGTGCGAAGGCGTGGCACTCTGCTCTGCTGTAGGCGTCTGCACGGAATTCAGTGGTGAAGACGGCGTTTCAGGGCTCTGTGCAGGCGGTGACGATGAAAGCTCTGGGCTGTGCACTGGTCCAGATGGTGAAGAGTTGTGCGCAAGCGATGCAGATGGCGACGAACCCTTCTTGGTCGACTCGTGGGACGCACGATTCGTTTCTTGACTCTCCACAGAGGGAGTCTTGGCTTTGCTTGGTTCGGCGGCCGTCTCGACACTCCACCGGCGCTTCTTGGGCGTGCCCGCCGGTTCAGAAGGGCCAGCAGGGATTTCTGTGACAACCCTCCACTTCTTCCTACGGATCGGTAGTTTGGGAAGAGGTCCGGCGCGTACAGCCCCAGCATCTGCAAGGGTCAGAAGTGCTTCCCTCGCAGCCGCTTCAGCTGCGTCATCAGCCTTCTTCTTGGCTGCGGATCTTTCAGCCCTTGTGGACACCATTGTCGAATCTTGGAGGTTTGGAGAGAAGGATCAAAGATGAAGAGAATCTCAGTTTTCTTGGAAATCAGAGAATGAGAAAATCGTATCGATCGAGCGCCTTCTAACGGATATAAAGGCAACGGCTAAATCCCAACGGCTCTATTTTGCGGATCCTGCAATTCCAGCGCAATTTTAGGGATTTCTTTTTATCTAACTGGCAAACTTTGTTCGTCCGTATCTTTTATTTGGCTCGATCGTTTCTTGATTTTTAAAGCTGGGATTACTCTCCTTGATCCCCTCTTTCGATTCCCTATAAAAACAAATAAAACAAACATTAAATACTTAATTAAAATCACACCACAAAACATACAAACGATAACCGGAAAAAGGGAAAAAAATAAACTAAGGCATTAGTCTTGACTAAACGAGCACAGTGACCACTCGTTCTCTCTCGTTTTTAGTTTCATGCTTCATTCAAGAGGAAGGCCGAGAGAGTCTTCACATCTCCTTCCTCATAGTAGTGCTTCAACCTCGCCCCATTGACCATAAATGGCTGACCTTGCTGCAAGTTCTTTATCTCTATTGCACCATGAACAAACACATTAGTAATGACAAATGGACCCGACCATCTAGACTTAAGTTTCCCTGGAAATAGTTTCAACCGTGAGTTAAACAACAAAACAAGTTGACCCTTCTTAAAGTCCTTAACTCTAAGTCTACTATCGTGCCAAATCTTGGTTTTTTCCTTGTACATCTTAGCATTTTCATAGGCCATATGCCTAAGCTCATCAAGCTCATGTAATTGCAAAGACCTCAGTGTCCCCGCATCCTTTACACAAAAATTCAATTCCTTCATGGCCCAAAATGCTTTGTTTTCTAACTCAAGTGGTAAGTGACAAGCCTTGCCATATACCAGCCTATAAGGGGACATACCTAGGGGTGTCTTGTATGCTGTCCTATAAGCCCAAAGTGCATCCTCAAGCTTGAAGGACCAGTCTTTCCTATTAGGTTTGACCACTTTTTCTAGGATGTTCTTAATTTCCCTATTTGAGATTTCAGCTTGGCCATTTGAGTGTGGGTGATAGGGAGTGGCTACTCTATGTCTAATGTTATATTTAGCCAACACTCTCTCCATAGCCTTGTTAATGAAATGTGACCCCTCATCACTAATGATGGCACGAGGTGTCCCAAACCTAGTAAAAATGTGCCTATGCAAGAAGTTGGTGACTGTTTTAGCATCATTATTAGGACATGCTTTGGCCTCTACCCACTTGGACACATAGTCCACTGCTACTAATATGTAAAGGTTACCTGATGATGGAGGGAATGGCCCCATGAAGTCAATGCCCCATACATCAAAGAGCTCTAACTCTAAGATGTAGGTGAGGGGCATCTCATCCTTTCGACTGAGGTTACCTGTTCTTTGGCATTCATCACAGCTGTGGGCATAGTTGTGGGCATCCTTGAAGATTGTTGGCCAGTAATAGCCACTCTGAAATACCTTTGCAGCTGTTCTTTGGCCACCAAAGTGTCCACCATAAGGAGATGTGTGACAGTGCTGCAGCACAGACTTCGCTTCAGCAGCTGAAACACACTTCCTTAGTAAGCCATCAGCACAGGTTCTGTAAAGTGTGGGGTCATCCCATATGAATTTCCTTGCTTCATGAAGGAACCTCTTCTTCTCTTGTCCTCCCTTGAAAACTGGTAATACCTGTGATGCACGGAAGTTAGCAATGTCAGCAAACCAAGGTTCCTCATCGTTATCACGATGAGTCAAAGCAAAGACATGTTCATCAATAAAAGCATCAGAAATTGCGGGGTCCGCAATTTTTTCGCAATTGTGCTGCAATCGAGACAGGTGATCTGCAACCACGTTTTCACATCCTTTCTTGTCCCGAATGTCCAAATCAAACTCTTGCAGCAATGCACCCACCTAATCAATCTAGGCTTGGCATCAGCCTTCCTCATAAGATATTTCAAGGCAGAATGGTCAGTGTATACAATTGTCCTAGTGCCTACAATATAGTTTCTAAATTTTTCGCAAGCAAACACTACAGCAAGCATCTCTTTCTCAGTAGTTGTATAATTACATTGAGCCTCATTCAAGGTCTTACTAGCATAATAGACAGGGTGTGTTAGCTTGTCAATCTTCTGGCCTAACATCACTCCTACAGCATAGTCACTGGCATCACATAACATCTCAAAGGGCAGATCCCAATTTGGTCCTACTATGATAGGGGCTGTGACTAGTGCTTTCTTAAGGGTGGTCCAAGCTACTATACATTCCTTAGAGAAGATGAATGGCCTATTTAATTCTAGAAGCTCACACAGAGGCTTGGCTATCTTAGAAAAGTCCTTAATGAACCTTCTGTAGAAGCCAGCATGCCCTAAGAAACTTCTAATGGCCTTGACATTCTGAGGCTCCACCAACTTCTCTATGATCTCAATTTTGGCTCGGTCAACTTCGACTCCTGCCCTCGACACTCTATGTCCTAAGACAATCCCCTCATCCACCATAAAATGGCATTTTTCCCAATTTAGGACTAGGTTGGTCTCCTCACACCTAGCCAGGACTTGTCCTAGGTTATCTAGACAGTTTGAAAATGAGTCCCCAAAGACTGAGAAGTCATCCATGAATATTTCTATCATGGACTCATCCAACTCAGAGAAGATTGCCATCATGCACCTTTGGAAAGTTGCCGGTGCATTGCATAAGCCAAAAGGCATTCTGCGAAAGGCAAAGGTTCCAAAAGGGCAAGTGAAGGTGGTCTTCTCTTGATCCTTAGGGTCTATAGTTATTTGATTATAGCCTGAATACCCGTCTAAGAAACAATAGTAGGCTCTACCAGCTATTCTGTCTAGCATCTGGTCAATGAACGGTAGAGGGAAGTGATCTTTTTTAGTTTCTTTATTTAATTTCCTGTAATCCATACACACTCTCCACCCTGTGACAGTCCTTGTTGGAATCAGTTCGTTGTTCTCATTGACTACCACAGTTATTCCCCCCTTTTTAGGTACACATTGGATGGGGCTCACCCACTGGCTACTAGCTATTGGGAAGATCACTCCTGCATCTAACCATTTTATTATTTCCTTCTTTACTACCTCTTTCATAGAGGGGTTTAGCCTACGTTGGTGATCTACCCTAGGTGTGTGCTCTTCCTCTAGTATAATTTTGTGCATGCAATAAGAAGGGCTAATGCCTCGAATATCAGCAATAGTCCATGCTATAGCCTTCCTATGTTGCTTAAGCAGTAAAATCAGTTCAACCTCATGCTTTTCACTTAATTTAGAAGAAATGATAACAGGCAGAGTTTCATTACTTCCTAGATATGCATACTTGAGGTGAGTAGGTAGTTGTTTTAGTTCTAAAACAGGTGGATGCTCAATGGAGGGCTTTAAAGGATTCACAGATCTATCAGTTAAATCTATATTCATACATACATGTTGTGGTTTATCTACAGGCATATCCATTATGTCAGATACATTCAAGTCAGCTACATCTAATTGTACATATTCATTAGCATGCTTAGTTAATAATACATGCTCCAATTGTTCCTCCATCAAGGAGTCTACTACGTCCATGCTAGCACAGGATTCAAGGTCAGAGGGGTACCTTAAAGCTTTATATACACTAAACTTCACCTCTTCATCATGAACCCTCATAGTAAGCTCACCTTTTTGGACGTCTATAAGTGCCCTACCTGTGGCTAGAAATGGTCTGCCTAGCAGGATGGGGACCTCCTTGTCTGCCTCATAGTCCAGGACAATGAAATCTGCAAGGAAAATAAATTTGTCAACTTTCACTAGAATATCCTAAATCTTACCTTCAGGGTATGCGATGGATCTGTCGCTAGTTGTAAAGTGACAGTAGTTGGACGTGCTTCTCCTATTCCCAACTGGCGGAATAGGGACAGGGGCATGAGATTTATGCTGGCGCCCAGGTCACAAAGCGCTCTGCCCACGTGCTTGCCTCCAAGTTCTACAGGTAAGGTGAAGGAACCAGGATCCTTCTCCTTCTTGGGCAGCTTGTTCTGGAGGATGGCACTGCACTCCTCAGTGAGGTTTACTGTTTCAAACTCACCAATTATTTTTTTGTTAGTAATGATGTCCTTCAAAAACTTTACATAAGAAGGCATAGACTGTAAAACTTCTACAAAAGGAATGTTAACATGCACTTGCTTAAGAATTTCTAAGAATTTATTAAAATGAACTTCCTGTTCCTGCTTCTTCTTAAGCCTTCGAGGGTATGGAGGTGGTGGCACATATGCAGGCACGTCAGGGCGCCTTAGGATAGGTGGAGGCCTTGGAATTTCTTCTACCTCCTCAATAATTGGCTCTAGCCTGGCTCCTGATGTGCTAGTTGGTGGTGGACCTTGGTTTGGCAGAGACTCCAGTGGAGCACTAGACTCAGTGTTCTCTACTCTCTTTGGTGTGTCCTTTGTGTTGCTCACCAATGGTCTTCCACTCCTAAGTTCAATTGCTTGAACTTGTTCTTTGCCATCTCTCCTTGGCACCTCGGTGTCAGCAGGGAGTCTACCTTGGGGCCTACTCTTGAGTTCATTGGCCAATTGGCCTATTTGGTTCTCTAGGCTCCTAAGAGTAGCTTGCTGGCTTTGAAGCGTAGCATCATTCTTAGCTATATATTCCTTGAGTAAGTTTTCTACAGAAGATCCTACAGGTTGATTGTATGGTTTTTGGTACATTGACTGATTATGTTGGGGAGTGAAACCAGGTGTTCCACTCGGTCTAGGTTGGTTAGGATTTTGGTTAGTGTTTTGTTGGCCACCCCATGACAGGTTTGGGTGGTTTCTCCAACCAGGGTTATAGGTGTTGGAGTAGGGGTTATTCCTAGGCTGCTGCTGGCTCCCAACATAGCAGACTGAGGATGGATTCCCAGGGCAGTATTCATATGGGTGCCCTTCCCCACAGAATCCACAGATAAGTGCCTCGCCTTGACTTGGTTGGGTGCCCATTGACATGGCTGTGGCAGTATTGGCACTGGTTTGGAGATTGGCCTGAGCCATTTGCTTAACTAGGTTGGTCAGGGCGTTTATTTGGGTGCTCATGGCGCTTAGAGCATCCTTGTCTTGAGCTCTAGTTGGCTCTACTGGATCATCTGACCACCTACAGTGAGATGTTGAGATCTTCTCCAAGATCTCATAAGCTTCGTTGTAACTCTTGGACAACATGGAACCTCCAGCAGATGAGTTTAGAACTTGTCTGGTGCTGGGGTTGCATCCTTTAAAGAAGACTTCTATTTGGATACACCATGGAATGCCATGGTGTGGACATTTAATGAGAAGGTCTTTGAATCTTGTCCAAGCTTCGTGAAGAGACTCACTCGGAGCTTGTTTGAATTTGATGATATCATCACGAAAGGTCGAATTCCTATCTGGTGGGAAATATTTGACTAGGAATTTTTCTGCTAAGTCTGTCCAATTGAGGACAGATCCTGAGGGTAATGAATTTAACCACGTTTTGGCTTTGTCCCTCAAAGAGTAAGGGAACAGATATAGCCTCAGGGCTTCTTGGGACACTCCAGGAATGAGGAAGGTATCACTGACTCCTAGGAAGTTCCTAAGGTGGTTATGAGGGTCCTCATTTTCTATTCCAAAGAATTGTCCCACTGTGGACAACATTTGGAACATCACTGGTTTTAACTCGAATGAGTTGGCAGTGATTTCAGGACGGATTATGCTGGGGTTCAGCTCCCCAGGCATAGGTACTAGGTACGAAAGGATGGCGCTATCCTTGTCATTCGCTATTTCAATGGGATTGCGAGTGACAGGCACCAGGTTTTGATCTATTCCAGCCATTTCTTCTTGAGTGGATTGCGGAGACTCTGCGGTTTCAGCAATTATTTGAGGTAAAAGGGGTTGTTTAAAGAGACGTTTCTTGGCTCTATTTCTAGCTTTAAATAATCTTTCAGGCTCAGGGTTGAACTCTAGATCACTACTTGGAGTCTCATTCATAAACTACCCTAAATGGTACCTGTAGAAGAAATGAAGATGGATCAAATTCAATGGAAAATATCTTGGTGTTTCAGACTTAACAAACTTCGTTTTCACTTCAAATAAGTCCCCGGCAGCGGCGCCAAAAACTTGTTGCGTGCTCAATGTGTTAAAGATAAATAAGCAAGAAGGTAGATAGAGCACTCAGAACATGCAAGCATACATGGTCTCACAGCAAGTAGTAAGTATATTTCATTCGTTTTTTCCACAGAGACTTATTTTTAGCTATTCACGAAGTGTATTTGTTAAGAAAGAAGGGGTGGTTTTGATGGGGTAAAATTGGTTTTTAATTATCTAATTTTTGCTGAATGTGTAAAGGAATGCAACATAAACAAATGCAAGTTGAAATTAGACTCAAAAGACAAGAGATGGAATTAATAAACGAAGAAGAAAACAGCTAAACAGAATGGTAACTTAGCAGAATTGCGAACACCGCAATTTTACCGCAATTGAATAACAGCGAAAGTGTGTAAATGGGTGAATTAAGGGCTACTAATGACTATCCTATAGGCATTTTTATACGATTCTCAAGCACTGGATCTACTCTCTATGCATCAAACTCACTCTATCTCATGTATCGTCCGATTCCATGCATTAGATTCTTTAGTTTACTCGACTCAAAGTAAGGTCTTAAGCATCTTGTTAAAACAGAAGTGTTTAGTTTGTACTAGGGAAACGCCTATTCCTAGGCCGTTTCCTGGTTACCATGAAAGGCTAGCATGATTATACGACTCTGAACTCTTACTCCTTCCAGAGGTTAGGAGTTCTTTGGACAAAATGGATGGCCAATCGAAATTGCCCGTGGGATGAAGCTTACATACAATCAATACTTCGAGAGCTATCCTACATGCTTGGTTCACGTTTTTTAGCCTATAGTTCTGTCATTAGCATGCCCCTAAGTGACTTAGCTACTCATGGATATATAGAGAACAGAAATGTAAGATAAAACAGACATGCTTAGAAGGGAAATATACTCCAAACAGTAAGACAAAACCGTAGCAGCAGAAGATGGAAACTGTGAAATGAAGTCTTGCAATTTGATTACTTTGAATGTTGAACGGACAAAAGGAAACTTAAAGGAAATAATTCAAAGACAGACAGCGACGAAATGCAGTAGATAGAACACTAAACTAGAAACAACAACTGATCAAAGCTGGAAATTAGAAAAGGAGAACAGAAAGCAGGAAATAACGCTTGGAAGCCTCGTTGCAGTCGCCTCGAATGAAGGGGATGAAAGGTCAGCCTTGCTTGGATGAATCCAATCGAGAGAGAAGAAGAATCTCCTCTCCTTCCTATCAGATTATCGATTCCAACAGCTGAGACTCTCACTCCAACAGACGGCAAAGGAAAACAGGGCGAAAAGGTGGACTGCGAGAAGACTCTACGCTCTCGGATGATGCTTGAACCTCCGACTTTGACCCCCTTTTATAGTAGTTTGCAGGTGCGTTTGGGACAAGGAGAACCATCAATCTTCAACGTCATATATCAGAATGGATGGAGGAGAAAGAACGAATCCCTGAAATTACGGAAATTAACAGAAAAGGATCAGTCAACTTACGGTTTTCACTTGAATAATTGCGGCTTCAGCAATGTTTTCGCAATGCTGTCGCAATGCAGCTTTTTTCATTCTTTTCCTTCGGTTTTCAACCCTTTTCTTTCCTATTGTGCATAAGTCCTAATTTAGCTACCTTCTTCTCATTCTCATATTTAAGCATAGGTTTAGGCTAAATGCTATCAAAAACACCTAAAAGTGTACATCTTCTTAAGCTAAATGGGTCCTAAATAAGTCACTTTCAGAGACTTAACAGTCATTCAAGCTTTTCACTTCTTCTTCCGCCTTTTTCTTCCTTTTAGAGGTGCACCAACTCTTAAGAAACCTTGAGTACTTAGGGATTTTCTTGATGGCTTCCAAAAGGGGAATGTTCACCAAAACCCTCTTAAAAGTCTCCAAGACTTCTTTTTCTTCCTCATCTACCTTAGGCTTTGGCTTAGCCAGCCTACTTGGGAATGGCGCAACTGGAACACAATTTTGCTTAGGCACAGGAGATTCCTCATCTTGGTCCTCTTCTTCAATGATCCTGGGACTCAGTTGTTTTCTTGGATTGGGAGGCTTGGGCACATACTTTGGAACAACTGGAGGACTTTTCTTCTTTTCGCTCTCCAACTGGGCTGGAGGATCCATCAATCTACTTGGGAAGTGGGCTTTAGGCACATACACTCTAGTACAGGTAGGATCAAAATTTACCCCTTTCCATCTTGGCTCAGGACTCTTCTCCACTGGTGTGGAGATTTCCTTCCCGCTTCTCAAGGTTATGGCGCACACTTGTTCACAAGTGTTCGCCATCGGTTGTTGCGGCGGTATCCGTGAGCACCGATCCTCCACCTTACTAAGCCTTTCGTCGAGCCTCTTCATTACATCAGCCAGACCTCGCACTTGAGCTCCACTACTCTCAAACATGGCCGAAAATTTCCCCAAGTAAGAACTCACCATCTCCTCGACATTTCGATCTGCAACAGAAGATTGAGATTTTTGTAAGCTTTGGGCTACTATGAGAAGTGAGTTACTTACCTCGAGTACTTGGGCTTTGAGCTCATTCAATTCCTTTGAGAGGCGGGCATTCTCCACTCCTCCACCACCATACTGCTGAAGGTTCCCAGCCATATTAGAGAGCAGAATTTTGGCCTCCACGGGCGTCTTGTCAAGGAGAGATCCTCCACTAGCAGCATCGATCATCTGGCGGTCTCGAGGAAGCATACCATCGTAAAAATACAGAATGAGGAGATGCTCAGCTATCTGGTGATTGGGGTGGCTCCCGCACAGTCGGTTGTACCGCTCCCAACATTCGAATAAATTCTCCTCAGCTCCCTGCGTGATCCTACAGATTTGCCTCCAGATTTCAGTGGCTTTTGAGGCAGGGAAGTACTTTTCCAAAAATAAGCCCTTCAGTCTGTTCCATGTCGTGACAGACCCAGATGGAAGACAATACAGCTAGTCTTTTGCCTTTTCCTTCAAAGTGAAAGGAAAGGCCCTTAAGCACAAATGGTCTTCAGTCACTCCTTGGGGCATCATCCCCGAACATACCAGATGGAATTCCTTAAGATGCTTCTGAGGATCCTCACCTGCATTACCACAAAAAGAAGGTAGTTGGTAAATTAATCCAGATTTTAATTGGAAATTACCTGGAACTACCGGATACACTATACACAGTGGTTGGCGGTCTACGTCCGGTAAAGCCAACTGCTTCATGGTCCTTTGATCCTCAAAATTAGCCTCGACCTCCATCTCTTCCACTCTTATCAAAATTAAAATAAAACTGTACACAAAAACTTAAAAGAACCTGGTCATACTGTACAAGAAGAATAAAAGTAAACAGAAACCAAGAAAATAAAAAGAAAAAGAAAAAGAAAAAGAAATAAAATAAAATAAATTTATTTACAAAAGAAAAAATAAAATAAAATAAAAACACAAAACAAATTAAATTCAATCAATCAAGATTATATTTTTGCTCCCCGACAACGGCGCCAATTTTGGTAGAGAACTTTTGTACGTTCACAAATTTCGGGTTGTCGAGATCCGCCAAAATGAAATTTATAAACCCGAATGCACCGGGCAATTTGAAGCTAAGTGGTAACGGGGTCGATCCACAGGGAGCGATCAATAATCCTAATTTAATTGAACTAAATTTGCAATGCTAAAATAGGGGAATTTTGTTTGGGAAAACAATAGCTAAAACTAAACTTACGCTAACGGAAAATTAAAACGGGAAGTATGAAATTGACGAATTCGATTGATTAGCAAGTGTCGGGATTGACCTAATGTATTTTGGTTCATTGATTAACATGTGAATTAGCCGAGACGTTTCATGCACACAAAATGTAATATCCCTATCGGGTCCAAACATCCCAAATGAATTAATTAGGTAAGTGCAATCGTAATTAAACATGCCCACTAATTAATCTAAGTTCATGACTCTTAAATTAATTAACAAACAGTAACGGGTATCATTGAGACGAATTAATCCTAAAACTAATTCGTTTTATCTCTTAGTCTTAAGCCCGCCGTGAGAACGTTAATCAATTCCTACCCCCAACCGTCACTTGGGCTCGAATTGATTAGCCACGAGCTAGACTTTCGCTACTAAGTATTGAGGTTTGTCAAAAATTAATATTAGCCAACTAAGCATGCGTAACTAATTATGGACGTCACTCCCAATCAGAAAGGCAAGTTATTCGTTCTTAATACAGACAAAGAGATGCAAGAAAATCATTCATTCATGCTAAACATTCAATTAAGCTCTAATCTCACCTAATACAAAAGATAATTGATAACTCCATTTTGGAGCTATTAAATACTTCCTAATTATAGCTAAATTCCGCATTTAAATGTTTAATTCATGCGTCCATTCGACCCGTTTCGGAGCCAAAAGCGGAGTTTTAACGCCCCGGGAGTGCATCGGGAAAAGGGCAAGTCAATCCAAGAAGAAACGGACCAAAATTGCCTAGGAGAGGCAATTTTCCAGCCCAAACCTGAGAGCAAGCGTCGAGACGCTTGCTCGACGCTGCCGAAGCGTCGAGACCCTGCTGCGGCGTCGAGACGCTCCGGAGGAGGCGCGCGCAAGGAATTATCGGGCCAGCGTCGAGACGCTCGCCTAGCGTCGAGACGCCATCGCGAGGCGCGCGCAGATTAATTAGGTCGCAGCGTCGCGACGCTGTCCCAGCGTCTCGACGCTACGATGATTTAAATCGGCTGCAAGACGATTTTTGCAGCATTCTTTCACCATTTTTCCGAACTTCATCTTCTTCCTCTCGGTTTTTCCCCATTTTTCACCTTAGCTCCGCCATTTGTGGCATGTTTTGGAGCTTGTAATTTGTATTAGCTTAGGGATGACTTCCATGGCCTTCCTTGGAGCGGTGGTGACAATCCGTCCCATGCACGGCTGTTACGTCTCCAAAAGTGACTATTTTAGGACTTATTTGATAGAGAAAGATGTACACCCTTAAGCGTTTTTTGTAGAATTTAGCTTAAACTTGTGCTTATATATGAGAATTAGTAGAATGAAGCTAAATTAGGACTTATGTGTAAAAGGAAAGAAAAAGAAACAAAAACAAAGTTAAAGACTTGGAATTTGCACATTGCTGAAGCATTGCGAAAACATTGCGTTCTCAACAATGTTTTAAGTGAAAGTTGTTATTTGTTTAACTGATTTCCATTTTGTTACGATCTTTCAGCTGTTCGTTTTTTCTCCTGCTGCCACGTGGAGTATTGTTGTTCAGAATGGATGGCTCTCCTTGGACGAATCGTACCTGCAAACTACTATAAAAGGAGGTCAAAGGGGAAGGACAGAACACACTCGAACGGCGTAGAACTCCCATCTCAGCGCAGTCTCGTCTTCCTGTTTTCTCATCCGTTTATTGGCTTGAAGGACTCAGCTGTTGGAATCGATAATCTGAGAGGAAGAAGAGAAGATTTGTCTTCTCTTCTGATTGGATTCATCCAAACAAAGCTCTTCTTCTCCCTTCAACCGAGGCGCTTGCGACGAGGGGCTTTACGCACGCATCTACTTGCTTTTATCGCTTTCTATTTCAGTTTTCATTGTTGTCTGCTGTAACTCGTTTATGTTTGCTACTCTACAATCATTTCGTCTCTTTCTGTTTAGTTTTCATCAGTTTAAATTGTTGCGTGTTCAGTTTGAACTTCGATAAATCAAAGAGATAACTTGGCTACTTCGTAACTGTCTTACTGCTATTCTTCTTCTCTTTTGTTATTCACATTCTGTTAAGCATGTCTTCTCTATCTGTTCTTTCCATTCCATCGTCATCCATGAGTAACTAACTCACATAAGGGCATGCTAATGACAAGTCTATAGGTAGAAATACGTGAATCAAGCATGTAGGTTAGCTTTCAAATGCATTGGATGTATGTAAGCTTCATCCCACGGGCAATTTCGATTGGCCATCCATTTTGTCCAAAGAACTCCTAACCTCTGGAAGGAGTAAGAGTTCAGAGTCGTACATTCATGCTAGCCTTTCATGGTAGCCAGAAAACGACCTAGGAATAGGCGTTTTCCTAGTACAAATCAATAACTTGCTTTTATAAATAGATGCTTAAGGCCTTAGTTGGACATGAGTAAACTAAAGGATCTAATGCATGAAATCGAAAGATACATGAGAATGAGTTAGTTTGATGTATGATGAGTTGATCTACTGCTTGAGAATCGTATGAAAAAGCCTATAGAGGAGTCGTTAAAAGCCCTTGTTTCCACACTTTACACTTAATTCGCTGTTAGTAACATTGCTAGAAAATTGTTGTTTCCGCAATTCCCTTAGTTCAAAATTTTGTCTTAGCCATTTCTTTCTTAGTTTGCTGTTCTCTTCTCTCTTCATTCGAGTTTAATTATTTACTTGCACTTGTTTATGCTTTCATATCTCACATATTCCTTAATAGTTAGGCACTTTAAAACCAAATCTACCCCATTTAATCCACCCATTCTCACTTAACAACTCACTTCGCTAGTAATTAAGAATAAATCTCTATGGGAAATCGAATGAAAAAATACTTATTACTTGCTACAAGACCATGTATGCTTGCATGTTCTGAGTGCTCTACCATTGCATCTTTATTTTAACCATTGAGCACGCAACAAGTTTTTGGCGCCGCTGCCGGGGATTTTGTTTAGTGAAAACGAAGTTTGTTAAGTTAGAAACACAAAGTTTAATATCTATTGGAACTAATCTATTTTCATTTCTTTTACAGGTACCATTGGGTTAGTTTATGAATGAGCATTCAAGTAGCGATCTAGAGTTCAATCCTGAGCCTGAGAGACTACTTAGGGCCAGAAACAAAGCTAAGAAACGTCTCTTCAAACAACCCCTTATACCTCAAAACATTGCTGACTCTGCGGAGTCATCGCAATCCCATCAAATAGAAATGGATAGACCAAACCCAAATCCAGCACCTACCATTCGCAACCCCATCGAAATAGCGAATGACAAGGATAGTGCCATCCTTTCCTACTTAGTTCAAATGCCTGGGGAGCTAAACCCAAGCATTATACGCCCTGAAATTACTGCCAACTCATTCGAGTTAAAGCCAGTAATGTTCCAAATGTTGTCTGATAACTCCATTTTGGAGCTATTAAATACTTCCTAATTATGGCTAAAATCCGCTTTCAATTGATTAAATATATCTCTTTTGTAGGAGAAAAGCGGCAAAGAGCTCGTGCGTCCGTTGGACCCGTTCGAGAGCTTAAAGTAGAGTTTTAGCGCCCCGGGAATGCATCGGGAAGAGGGGAACTTGATCCGTGAAGAAACGGGCCAAAACAGCCTTGGAGAGGCAAAGCTTCAGCCCCAAACCCGAGAGCCAGCGTCGAGACGCTGGCTCGACGCTGGAAAAACTCGAGAGCAAGCATCGAGTGATAGCGTCGAGACGCTAGCTCGACGCTGCCCTGGCGTCGAGACCCTGCTTGGCGTCGAGACGCTCCGGAGGAGGCGCGCGCAGGAATTTTATCGGGGCAGCGTCGCGACACCATCGAAGGCGCGCGCGGCAAACTTAGGGCACAGCGTCGAGACGCTGGCCTAGCGTCTCGACGCTACGACGATGGCAGAAGATAAATGACGATTTTTCTGCACATTTTTGGGATCTTCTCCATCATCTCTCCACCATTTTTAGAGCTTCCAATCTTCTTCTTCCCCGTTTTCTCTCTATTTTCCGTGG
The DNA here is from genome assembly GCA_028017165.1 of Herpetospermum pedunculosum. Classification (NCBI taxonomy): domain Eukaryota; kingdom Viridiplantae; phylum Streptophyta; class Magnoliopsida; order Cucurbitales; family Cucurbitaceae; genus Herpetospermum; species Herpetospermum pedunculosum. The sequence goes on from CM051522.1 coordinate 40,206,526, forward strand.
AGCTCCGCCATTGTTGGCATGTTAGTGAGCTCCACCTTCTTTGTAATACGTTGATGAATCCTTCCGTGGTCGTCTTTGGAGCGGGATTAACAAACCGCGCCATGAGCGGCTAAGGTAAGGGTGACGGTTTGGGAATGTTTTAGGGATATTTTTGTTAGTAAATTTGGTTTTGATAATCTGCGTTTTGAAGTATGCATATTGGAATCTGTTTGTTTGCATCTATTTACCTTGCTTAATCCAACGCGCATGCTAAAATACGACGATTGACACTCGGGTAGTTTCGCATGCTGTGTATGTTAAAGAGTAGCGATGCCGTGCCTCTCACTGCTCGACTAAGTAACACAGGTAGATAGAACTAAATCGAAGTATCGGGTCGGGTAGGATAATTGTTGATTGCATACGGCGTTTGCGGGCAATCTATTAGCAATTAGAATTCACGCTCGAATGTTCGTCGCGGTTAGCTAGTGACTGTCTAAATTTACCTTAGGGCTGATCACCTTGATGTAGGATTAGATAACGTGTAATTAGAACTGTGTGATCTAATTAAAATCCATGGAGTCGGCTACTTTGGGGCTTCTCTGGTAGTCGTCCGCGTGCTCAATAAACTGAATTCCATGTTATTAGCATTAAATGATAAACTGAATTTGTCTAACAATTGATCCCGAGACTCCCAAACCGTGCACACGTTCTCTTCTTATTATTTCTTTCTTCCGTTAGCTTTCTCGTTATTTCTCTTGCATGATAAAACCCCCCGTTACTAAAAATCCATCAATTAATTAAATCCCAATTTTAATTGTGCGTTTGATCATTCATATTCCTTGGATCGACCCTGTTACCATTGGCTGCAAAGCCTTGGTCATAGGCTTTATAAATCGTATTTTGGCAAGCCTCGACAGCTTGAGATTAAGCGATAGTTCAAATTATCGCGCACCAAAATTGGCGCCGTTGCCGGGGAATAGGCAATTGATTGAATATATGATTGAAGTTTGAATTTGATTTATTGATGGTTGACTGAAATTTTTTTCTGTTTGTATATTGTATGTTTCGATTTTTGTTTGTGTATGACCCGTTCCTCTGAGGGTAGATTGCAGTTTATCCCTGAGATTGACAGAGAGGAGCGGCGGTTACGAAGAGAAGCCCGGGAGGGGCAGAGGCCGATTGAAGAAGAAGGCAATCCCTTCTTGGTTGACGAGATGGCGCAAGGTGATGCGCCACAGACGCTTAAACAACTGGCAGCGCCAGACCTGAACCTGCAGCCTTTGTGCATTAACTACCCCGTGGTAGCAGGTAACTTCGAATTGAAATCTGGTTTAATTCACCAGTTACCTTCTTTCCATGGCAACGCATGTGAGGACGCGAACAAACACTTGATGGAATTCCATTGCGTCTGCGCGGGGATGAAGCCCGCAGGGGTCACGGAGGAGCAATTGAATATGAGGGCATTCCCCTTCACACTCAAGGACAAAGCCAGAGACTGGCTGTATTACCTGCCCTCCGGATCGATCAACACGTGGCAGGATATGAAGCGGGTATTTTTGGAAAAATACTTTCCCGCATCCTTAGCCACCACTCTGCGGAAGAGGATTTATGGGATCACCCAGGATGTCGGTGAGTCCCTGCACGAATACTGGGAACGCTTCGGGCGCCTGTGCGCGAGCTTCCCACATCATCAGATTGCCGACCAGCTGCTCATACAGTATTTTTATGAGGGGATGACGCCCCATGACCGGCAGATGATTGATGCAGCGAGTGGAGGGGCGCTGATTGACAAGACCCCAGTTGAGGCCAAGCAGTTGATTGCAAACATGGCCACAAACTCGCAGCAATTCGGTATTCGGGGGCAAAGACAAGTGCACAGCGTGGCTCAGAGCCACGAGATGACTGAGATGAGGGCCCAGGTGGCCGAGATAGGCAGTATGTTGAAGAAAATCGTTGGACGACACCGCGAGGCGGAGGAGGTCAACGCGATCGGGGGGTACGCTTCCAACCCAAGGAAGTACGACCCATATGCAAACACTTACAACCCCGGTTGGCGTGACCATCCTAATTTTAGCTATAGGAACAGGGAAGGACAATCTCGCTTCCAAGGCCAGTCCCAGGATAGGCCTAATTCTTCTACCCAGGCTCAAGCCTCGAGCTCCTCCAGTTCGCTTGAAGAGATGGTAAGGACCATCGTGACTAGCCCCAGTCAATTCCAAAAAGAGGCTCGAGAAGAGCTTAATTCGCACAAGGCAGAGCTGCAGAATCTGAACAAGCAGCAGACACAGATGGCGGTGTCTATCAGTAAGATTGAGAGCAAGAGCTCGGGGAAGCTTCCTTCCCAAACTACAGTCAACTCATGTGAAAACGTGAGTGCCATTCAGCTGCGCAGTGGGAAGACACTTTCCACTAGAGCTGTGAAGGAAGCCACGAACAGCCTGCACAAGTCCGCCCCGCCTGCTCCAGAGACTCAGATTGAGAAAAAAGACGAGAAGGTCAGTGTACCTGAGGATGTTACTAGAGCACCATTCCCGAGTAGGCTTGCGAAGCCTACTTTGGAATCTGAAGACGAGGAGGTCCTGCGAACCTTCCAAAAGGTGATGGTAAATATCCCGCTCCTAGAGGCAGTCAGTCAAGTGCCCAAGTATGCAAAATTCCTAAGGAGCTGGTGCACTACGAAAAGAAAGTCCAGAGGGACTGAGAAAAAGAAGGAGAACGTCTCTGCCATACTCCCAGGTACGTTGCTTGCCAAGTGCAACGATCCAGGTACGTTTACTATCCCTTGCACTATAGGTAGTAAAGTTGTTCATAACGCCATGTTAGACTTAGGAGCCTCTGTAAATGTTATGTCTTATGCACTGTTTCGTGAACTGAATTTAAATGAATTGCATGAGTGTAATGTTTCTGTCCAGTTGGCTAATGGGTCAAACGTATGTCCTAGGGGGAAGGTAGAGGATGTTCTGGTTAGAGTTGGGGATATGATGTTCCCCGCTGATTTCCTTGTTTTAGACATGAATGAGAAGTCATCGCATGCTTCGTCCTCTATGTTGTTAGGACGCCCTTTTCTTAAGACCGCTAAGGTCAAAATCGATGTGTATAAGGGCGTCGTTTCGTTAGAGTTTGATGATATTTTGCATGAGTTTTCTTTATTTGATGGGAAATCTGTTGCGAATATATCTGTTGTTGAGCATGATGAGAATGGGAGTCTACCCTCGCGCTTGAGGGATGGTTCCCATGTCTCTGTTAAAAAATCTGATTTAAATTTGTGTGATAATGATGCTGATTTTTGCACTAATTCTTCTGATCTTCACGTGCGTGAGGCACGAAGAGTGCAAAATATTTTTCAGGATGATGGTAGGAAAGGTGTGGACAAGGACAAGTCTGGATCGTCCCCCGCACCTACAGACTATGGATGAGTCTGTGGAGAGAATACAGTCGAGCAACCGACTTTAAAAATTCTGCGCTTCTCGGAGGCACCCGAGTGTTGGACTGTTTTTATGCTTTAGTTTAGTTTTATTGCTTTTTAGATTAATTTAGTATTAATTAGCTTGCTGTTTTTTTTTAGGAATCGAGGAAGAGAAGAAAATTTTGGGCTCTGATGCGTTTGTTTGCCGCTTCCTCGCCCTCGCCAGCTTCACAAAGAGTCAGGGAAGTGTATTTCTTCTTCCCTTTTACTTTGTATATCTGACTGGATGGCATTGAGGACAATGCCAGATTTTGAAGTTGGGGGTGGAGTTAGTCCGATGGATGTGCATGTGTAGTTCGTTGAGAAGTGCTATAATGATATTGAAGTGCTTGGGACTCTGTTTACTGTTTTCTGACTATGATAGCCTAGGAAATGCATGTTAGAAATTTGAGCATGTCATAATCGAGTTTTTGCATGAGTTTTGTGTTTATTAGGTTCATGTCAAAAATTTTAAATTTTTTTATGTTGCTCCCTTGCACTTGTCGCGCACTTAGCAACCTCTCCCTAGATTACGTAGGCTTTGTTTATCGCATGTTTCGCTAATTCTCGTTTTCACCCCGAAAGGCATCTCTAGGTAGCTTGTTGCATGAGAGTTAGTGGTTAGTTAATTGAGAAAGCATGTGCTTAGCCTAATCTAAAAAAAATAGAAAAGCATGTTTGATAGAAAATTCCTCTCGAGGCGCTCCTCCTTCTTATTAGCGCTTAAAGAAGTGAGCGTCAGTCCTTAAAAACGTGAAGCTTTGGCCAAAGTTTAACGTGTTAGGCAACTCGAGTAGGAAAGAAAAAGAAATAAAAAGTTGGTTCAAAGAACCTTAATAAAAGAGTACAAAGTACTTATGAAAAGAAAAAGAATGAGAAAATAATTAGGTCTCTTAATTTGCTTCTCTCTCTCGTGTAAGTCAAGTGTAGCTGTTCTTAAACGCTAGAAGTAGGGGGAAAACGGGATGTGCGTTGCATGTAGGTTTTCCGGGTTTACGTGAGTTTAGGAGTGGTTTGCTAGCACACACACACGTTAGGGGGCAAGAGTTAATTTTTGATATGTCCTAGTTAATGCATGAACAAAATGCTTCCATGATTATACTCGTGTTTAAATTTCAATATGCATGGAGGTTTGAGTTAGAATGCATGTAAGCGCGTCCTTAGAGTCAATGTCTTTGTAGTGCTTGCTCGAGGACTAGCAATGTTTAAGTTGGGGGTGTTTGATAACTCCGTTTTGGAGCTATTCAATACTTCCTAATTATAGCTAAAGTCCGCTTTCAATTGATTAAATATATCTCTTTTGTAGGAGAAAAGGGCAAAGAGCTCGTGCGTCCGTTGGACCCGTTCGAGAGCTTAAAGTAGAGTTTTAGCGCCCCGGGAATGCATCGGGAAGAGGGGAACTTGATCCGTGAAGAAACGGGCCAAAACAGCCTTGGAGAGGCAAAGCTTCAGCCCCAAACCCGAGAGCCAGCGTAAAGCTACAGCGTCGAGACGCTGGCTCGACGCTGGAAAAACCCGAGAGCAAGCGTCGAGTGATAGCGTCGAGACGCTAACTCGACGCTGCCCTGGCGTCGAGACCCTGCTTGGCGTCGAGACGCTCCGGAGGAGGCGCGCGCAGGAATTTTATCAGGGCAGCGTCGCGACGCTGCTCAGCGTCGCGACGCCATCGAAGGCGCGCGCGGCAAACTTAGGGCACAGCGTCGAGACGCTGGCCTAGCGTCTCGACGCTACGACGATGGCAGAAGATAAATGACGATTTTTCTGCACATTTTTGGGATCTTCTCCATCATCTCTCCACCATTTTTAGAGCTTCCAATCTTCTTCTTCCCCGTTTTCTCTCTATTTTCCGTGGAGCTCCGCCATTGTTGGCATGTTAGTGAGCTCCACCTTCTTTGTAATACGTTGATGAATCCTTCCGTGGTCGTCTTTGGAGCGGGATTGACAAACCGCGCCATGAGCGGCTAAGGTAAGGGTGACGGTTTGGGAATGTTTTAGGGATATTTTTGTTAGTAAATTTGGTTTTGATAATCTGCGTTTTGAAGTATGCATATTGGAATCTGTTTGTTTGCATCTATTTACCTTGCTTAATCCAACGCGCATGCTAAAATACGACGATTGACACTCGGGTAGTTTCGCATGCTGTGTATGTTAAAGAGTAGCGATGTCGTGCCTGTCACTGCTCGACTAAGTAACACAGGTAGATAGAACTAAATCGAAGTATCGGGTCGGGTAGGATAATTGTTGATTGCATACGGCGTTTGCGGGCAATCTATTAGCAATTAGAATTCACGCTCGAATGTTCGTCGCGGTTAGCTAGTGACTGTCTAAATTTACCTTAGGGCTGATCACCTTGATGTAGGATTAGATAACGTGTAATTAGAACTGTGTGGTCTAATTAAAATCCATGTAGTCGGCTACTTTGGGGCTTCTCTGGTAGTCGTCCGCGTGCTCAATAAACTGAATTCCATGTTATTAGCATTAAATGATAAACTAAATTTGTCTAACAATTGATCCCGAGACTCCCAAACCGTGCACACGTTCTCTTCTTATTATTTCTTTCTTCCGTTAGCTTTCTCGTTATTTCTCTTGCATGATAAAACCCCCCGTTACTAAAAATCCATCAATTAATTAAATCCCAATTTTAATTGTGCGTTTGATCATTCCTATTCCTTGGATCGACCCTGTTACCACTGGCTGCAAAGCCTTGGTCATAGGCTTTATAAATCGTATTTTGGCAAGCCTCGACAGCTTGAGATTAAGCGATAGTTCAAATTATCGCGCACCATTGTCCACTGTGGGACAATTCTTTGGAGTGGAAAATGAGGACCCCCACAACCATCTAAGAAACTTCCTAGGAGTTAGTGATACCTTCCTTATCCCTGGAGTTTCCCAAGAAGCTTTGAGGCTTTACCTCTTCCCTTACTCATTAAGAGATAAAGCCAAAACGTGGTTAAATTCCTTACCCTCCGGTTCAGTTGTCAGTTGGACAGATCTGGCTGAGAAATTCCTAGTCAAATACTTCCCACCTGATAGGAATTCAAACGTTCGTGATGAGATAATTAAGTTCAAACAAGCCGAAAACGAATCTCTTCACGAAGCTTGGACAAGGTTCAAGGACCTTTTGCTTAAATGTCCACACCATGGCATTCCATGGTGTATTCAAATACAAGTATTCTTTAAAGGATGCAACCCCAGCACAAGGCAAGTGCTAAACTCTTCAGCTGGTGGTTCCATGCTTTCAAAGAGTTACAATGAAGCCTATGAGATTCTGGAGAAAATCTCAACTTCACATTGTAGATGGTCAGATGATCGAGTAGAGCCTAGGAGAGCTCAAGACAAGGACGCACTCAGTGCCATGAGTAGCCAAATAAACGCCCTGACCAATCTAGTCAAACAAATGGCTCAAACCAATCTCCAATCCAGTGTCAACACCGCAGCAGCCATTTCAATGGGCGCACCAAATAGTCAAGGTGAGACACTAATCTGTGGATTTTGTGGGGAAGGGCACTTGTATGAATACTGCCCTGGGAATCCAGCCTCAGTCTGCTATGTTGGAAGTCAACAGCAGCCTAGGAACAACCCCTACTCTAACACTTACAATCCTGGTTGGAGGAACCACCCAAATCTTTCTTGGGGTGGGCAACAGAACACTAACCAAGCTCCAAACCAACCAAGACCGAGTGGAACACCTGGTTTCACTCCCCAAAATAACCAATCCATGTATCAAAAACCATACAACCAACCAATAGGGTCATCAGTAGAAAATCTACTTAAGGAGTACATTGCAAAGAATGATGCTACTCTACAAAGTCAGCAAGCTACCCTTAGGAGCCTAGAGAACCAAATAGGGCAATTAGCCAATGAACTAAAAAGTAGGCCCCAATGTAGACTGCCTGCTGACACTGAGGTGCCAAGAAGGGATGGAAAAGAGCAAGTTCAAGCAATTGAACTTCGCAGTGGAAGAACATTCGTGAGCAACACTAGAGAAACACCAAAGCGAGTAGAGAATGAAGAGTCTAGTGCTCCACTGGATTCTTTGCCAAACCATGGTCAACCACCAACAAGCACATCAAGGGTGAGGCTGGAACCTATCATAGAGGAACCAGAAGAGATACCAAGGCCTCCACCTGTCCTAAGGCGACCTGAGGTGCCTATGTATGTGCCACCACCTCCATTCCCTAGAAGGCTAAAGAAAAAACAAGAACAGGAAGTGCACTTTAATAATTTTTTAGAAATTTTAAAGCAAGTGCATGTTAATATTCCGTTTGTAGAGGTTTTGCAATCTATGTCTTCTTATGTTAAAATTTTGAAGGATATTATTACTAACAAAAAGATCATTGGTGAATTTGAAACAGTGAATCTTACTGAGGAGTGCAGTGCTATACTCCAAAACAAGCTACCAAAGAAGGAGAAGGATCCTGGTTCCTTCACCTTACCAGTCGAGTTGGGAGGCAAGCACGTGGGCAGAGCTCTTTGTGACCTGGGAGCCAGCATAAATCTCATGCCTCTATCACTATTCCGTCAGCTTGGAATAGGAGAAGCACGTCCTACCACTGTCACCTTGCAGCTGGCAGACAGATCCATAGCCTACCCTGAGGGTAAGATAGAGGATATCCTTGTCAAGGTTGACAAGTTCATTTTTCTTGCAGACTTCATCATTCTGGATTATGAAGCAGACAAGGAGGTCCCCATCCTATTAGGCAGACCATTTCTAGCCACAGGTAGGGCCTTGATCGATGTCCAGAAAGGTGAGCTCATCATGAGGGTTCATGATGAGGAGGTTAAGTTTAGTGTCTTTAAAGCTCTAAGGTATCCTTCTGATTCTGAATCTTGTGCAAGTATGGACATAGTAGATTCACTGATGGAAGAGCAACTTGAGCATGAACTGTTGATTAAGCATGCTAATGATTATGTACAAATAGATACAACTGACTTAAATATTTCTGAAATAATGGACATACCTGGGGATAAACCTCAGCATGTTTGTATGACTAATGACTTGACTGAAAGATCCATGAATCCATTGAAACCATCCATTGAGCATCCACCTCTCTTAGAATTAAAACCATTGCCTGACCATCTTAAGTATGCATATCTAGGAGAGCATGATACTTTGCCTGTTATCATTTCGTCCAAGTTAAGTGAAAAGCATGAAATTGCGTTAATATTGCTGCTTAAGCAACATAAAAAAGCTATTGCATGGACGATTGCTGACATTAGAGGTATTAGTCCTTCCTACTGCATGCATAAGATACTATTGGAAGAAGAGCATACACCCCGAGTAGATCACCAACGTAGGTTGAACCCCTCCATGAAGGAGCTAGTTAAAAAAGAAATAATCAAATGGTTAGATGCAGGTGTAATCTTCCCTATAGCCAACAGTCAGTGGGTGAGTCATATCCAATGTGTGCCTAAGAAGGGGGGATGACTGTAGTAGTGAATGAGAGTAATGAACTAATTCCAACTAGAACTATTACAGGATGGAGAGTCTGTATGGACTATAGAAACTTAAATAAAGAAACAAAAAAAGATCACTTTCCTTTACCCTTTATAGATCAGATGTTAGATAGAATAGTCGGTCGAGCCTACTACTGTTTCCTAGATGGTTATTCTGGATATAACCAAATCACCATAGACCCTGTGGACCAGGAGAAAACAACCTTTACATGCCCCTTTGGAACATTTGCTTTTCGCAGAATGCCTTTTGGCTTATGCAATGCACCAGCAACATTCCAAAGGTGCATGTTGGCCATTTTCTCTGACTTAGATGAATCCATGATAGAAATATTTATGGATGACTTCTCGGTCTTTTGTGATTCTTTTACAAATTGCTTAGAGAACTTAGGACAAGTCCTAGCTAGGTGTGAGGAGACCAACCTAGTCCTTAATTGGGAGAAATGCCACTTTATGGTGGAAGAAGGGATAGTCCTAAGTCATCGAGTGTCTAGAGCAGGAGTAGAGGTCGATAGGGCCAAGATAGAGATAATAGAGAAGCTAGTGGAACCTCAGAATGTGAAAGCTATTAGAAGTTTCCTAGGACACGCAGGATTCTATAGAAGGTTCATTAAGAACTTTTCAAAAATCTCTAAGCCTCTGTGTGAGCTTCTAGAGCTAAATAAGCCATTCATCTTCTCAAAAGAATGTTTCTTAGCATGGACAACTCTTAAGGAAGCATTAGTCAAAGCACCTATTATAGTAGGACCAAATTGGGACCTACCATTTGAGATGTTGTGTGATGCGAGTGGCTATGCAGTAGGGGTTATGCTAGAACAAAAAATTGACAAACTAACACATCCTGTATACTATGCAAGTAAGACACTAAATGAGACACAATGTAATTACACAACCACGGAGAAGGAAATGCTAGCAGTAGTGTTTGCTTGCGAGAAGTTTAGGAATTACATTGTAGGCACTAGGACCATTGTGTACACTGATCACTCTGCACTAAAATACCTTATGAGGAAGGCTGATGCTAAGCCTAGGTTAATTAGATGGGTATTGTTGTTGCAAGAGTTTGATCTAGACATTAGAGATAAGAAAGCATGCGAAAATGTAGTTGCGGATCATCTTTCTAGATTGCGGCATAATTGCGATACAATTGCGGAAACCGCAATTTCTGATGCCTTTATCGATGAGCATGTCTTTGTATTAGCACATCGTGATAACGATGAGGAACCTTGGTTTGCTGATATTGCTAACTTCCTTGCCTCGCAGGTACTACCAACTTTCAAGGGAGGACAACAAAAGAAGAGGTTTCTACATGAAGCTAGGAAGTTCATCTGGGACGATCCTACACTTTACAAGACATGTGCAGATGGTTTACTAAGGAAGTGTGTGTCAGCTGCTGAAGCGAAGTCTGTGCTGCAGCATTGCCATACATCTCCCTATGGTGGCCATTTTGATGGCCAAAGAACAGCTGCAAAAGTGTTCCAGAGTGGCTACTATTGGCCCACGATCTTCAAAGATGCCCACGACCATGCACACAGCTGCGATGAATGTCAAAGAACAGGTAACCTTAGTCGGAAGGATGAGATGCCTCTCACTTACATCTTAGAGTTGGAGCTCTTTGATGTGTGGGGCATCGACTTCATGGGACCATTTCCCCCTTCTGCAGGTAATCTTTATATACTTGTAGCTGTAGACTATGTATCTAAATGGATAGAAGCCATAGCATGTCCGTCAAATGATGCCAAAACAGTCATTAAGTTCCTTAATAGGCATATCTTTACTAGGTTTGGTACACCCCGTGCTATAATTAGTGATGAAGGGACGCACTTTATTAACAAAGCTATGGAAAAAGTGTTAGCTAAGTACAATGTTAGACATAGAGTAGCCACCCCTTATCACCCACATTCGAATGGACAAGCTGAAATATCCAATAGGGAGATCAAAAACATACTAGAAAAAGTGGTCAAACCCAATAGAAAAGACTGGTCATTTAAATTGGACGATGCACTTTGGGCATATAGGACTGCATATAAAACACCCTTAGGTATGTCTCCTTATAGGCTAGTATATGGGAAAGCTTGTCATTTACCCTTCGAGTTGGAAATCAAAGCATTTTGGGCCTTAAAAGAACTAAATTATTGCGTGACCGATGCGGGAACATTGCGGTCTCTGCAATTACATGAGCTCGATGAGCTGAGACATATGTCCTATGAAAATGCCAAAATGTATAAGGAGAAAACTAAAATTTGGCATGATAGTAGACTTAGGATTAAGGACTTTAAGAAAGGCCAGCATGTCTTATTATTCAACTCAAGGTTAAGATTATTTCCAGGCAAACTTAAATCCAGATGGTCAGGTCCTTTTGTTATAACTAACGTGTTTGTTCATGGTGCGATTGAGATTAGGAACCTGCAGCACGGGCAACCGTTTATGGTCAATGGTGCACGATTGAAGCACTACTATGAGGAGGGAGTGAAGACACTCTCGGCCTTCCTCTTATCTGAAGCTTCAGAGCCAAATCGAGAGGGGATGAGCGATTACTGTGCTCTTCCATGTGAAGGCTATGCCTTAGTTTTTTTCTCGTATTTCTTCGGTTTTTATTTTGTGTGTTTAGGTGTGATTTTTATTACGAATTTTGTGTTAATTTTGTACATTTTAATAGGAGATCTTAAAGAAGAGATCAAGGAGATGAATCAAGGGGAGAGAATCCACAAGAAAAATCGGGCTAAACCCAAGATTTGATCAATTGAATCTTGAGATTTAAATCAAGAAAATCCCCAACGGCCAGCCCATTTAATTGCGGTAGATTTGCTGAAACCGCAACAGAAAGAGCCGTTGGGATCCACTTGATTACAAATAGCCATCAAATCAGCTGTGCCCCCTACGCTTTCTTCATTCGTTGGACTTCAAGAATTACTCATCTTCTTCCTCTGCATCTCCTACCTTCAGATCTCTCCAAACCAACAATGGTGCTTACACGAGCTGAGCGATTGATAACTCCATTTTGGAGCTATTAAATACGTCCTAATTATAGCTAAAGACCGCTTCCAATTGATTAAATGTATCTCTTTTGTAGGAGAAAAGCGGCAAAGAGCTCGTGCGTCCGTTGGGCGTGTTCGAGAGCTTAAAGCAGAGTTTTAGCGCCCCGGGAATGCATCGGGAAGAGGGGAACTTGTTCCGTGAAGAAACGGGCCAAAACAGCCTTGGAGAGGCAAAGCATCAGCCCCAAACCCGAGAGCCAGCGTCGAGCTATAGCGTCGAGACGCTGGCTCGACGCTGGAAAAACCCGAGAGCAAGCGTCGAGTGATAGCGTCGAGACGCTAGCTCGACGCTGCCCTGGCGTCGAGACCCTGCTTGGCGTCGAGACGCTTCGGAGGAGGCGCGCGCTGGAAATTCATCGGGGCAGCGTCGCGACGCTGGCCTAGCGTCGCGACGCCATCGCGCGCGCGCGCGGATTACTTAGGGCACAGCGTCGAGACGCTGGCCTAGCGTCTCGACGCTACGACGAAGGCAGTAGCTAAAAGACGATTTTTCTGCACTTTTTTGGAACTTCTTCTCCAAGCTTTATCTTCTTCATCTCTCAACGGAATCCGGCGATTCTTCTTCCCTTCTTCCCCATTTTCTCTCTATTTTCCGTGGAGCTCCGCCATTGTTGGCATGCGAGCGAGCTCCACTTCCATTTGTAATAGGTAGATGAACTCTTCCATGGTCGTTGGTGGAGCGGGATTGACGATCCGCGCCATGAGCGGCTAAGGTAAGGGTGACGGTTTGGGATTTTGTTTAGGGGAATTTTGTTAGACATTAGAGTATGAGTTTGCATATTGGTTCTGTTTACATTGCATTTATTTACTTTGCTTAATCCAACGCGCATGCTAAATTATGTTGATTGACACTCGGATAGTTTCGCATGTTGTGTATGTTAAAGAGTAGCGATGCCGTGCCTCTCACTGCTCGACTAAGTAACACAGGTAAATAGAACTAAATCGAAGTATCGGGTCGGGTAGGATAATTGTTGGTTGCATACGGCGTTTGCGGGCAACCTACTAGCAATTAGAATTCACGCCCGAATGTTCGTCGCGGTTAGCTAGTAACTGTCTAAATTCATCTTAGGACTGATCATCTTGATGTGAGATTAGATAACGTGTAATTAGGACTGTGTGGCCTAATTAAAATCCATGAAGTCGGCTACTTTGGGGCTTCTCTGGTAGTCGTCCGCGTGCTTAGTAAACTGAATTCCATGTTATTAGAATTAAATGATAAGTTGTAATTGTCTAACAATTAAACCCGAGACTCCCCAAACCGTGCACACGTTTTCTACATATTATTTCTTTCTTCTGTTAGCTTTCTCATTGATTTCTTTGCATGATAAAACCCCCCGTTACCATTTAATCAATCAAATCCCAATTTCACTAGTAAATTCAACTCTCCTATTCCTTGGATCGACCCTGTTACCACTGGCTGCAAAGCCTTGGCAATAGGCATTATAAATCGTATTTTGGCAAGCCTCGACAGCTTGAGATTAAGCGGATATTCAAAAATTCGTCCACCAAAATTGGCGCCGTTGCCGGGGAGTAGGCAAATGATTGAATTTATGATTGAAGTTTGAATTTGATTCTTTGATGGTTGACTGAAAAAATTTTCTGTTTGTAATTTGTATGTTTAGTTTTTTGTTTGTGTATGACCCGTTCCTCTGAGGGTAGTTTGCAGTTTATCCCTGAGATTGACAGAGAGGAGCGGCGGTTACGTAGAGAGGCCCGTGAGGGGCAAGGAACGTTTGAAAGAGAAGAAGGCAATCCCTTCTTATTTGACGAGATGGCGCAAGGTGAAGCGCCACGGACGCTGAAGCAACTGGCAGCGCCAGACCTGAACCTGCAGCCCTTGTGCATTAACTACCCCGTGGTAGCAGGTAACTTTGAGCTGAAATCTGGTTTAATTCACCAGTTACCTTCTTTCCATGGAAATGCAGGTGAGGACGCGAACAAACATCTGATGGAGTTCCATTGCGTCTGCGCGGGGATGAAGCCCGCAGGGGTCACGGAGGAGCAACTGAATATGAGGGCATTCCCCTTCACGCTCAAGGATAAGGCCAAGGATTGGCTGTACTATTTGCCTTCCGGATCCATCACCACGTGGCAGGACATGAAGCGGGTATTTTTAGAGAAATACTTTCCCGCATCCTTGGCCACCACTCTGCGGAAGAGAATTTATGGGATCACCCAGGATGTAGGTGAATCCCTGCATGAGTATTGGGAACGCTTTGGGCGCCTGTGCGCGAGTTTCCCACACCACCAGATCGCCGATCAGCTGCTCATACAGTACTTTTATGAGGGGATGACACCCCACGACAGGCAGATGATCGATGCAGCGAGTGGAGGGGCATTGATTGACAAGACCCCAGTTGAGGCCAAGCAGCTCATTGCAAATATGGCTACAAACTCGCAGCAGTTTGGGATCAGGGGGCAAGGACAAGTGCACAGCGTGGCTCAGAGCCATGAGATGTCTGAAATGAGGGCCCAGGTGGCCGAGATAGGTAGTATGCTGAAGAAAATTGTTGGAGGACAACGCGAAGAGGCGGAGGTCAATGCAATCGGGGGGTATGCTTCCAACCCAAGGAAGTATGATCCATATGCTAACACTTACAACCCCGGTTGGCGTGACCATCCAAATTTCAGCTATGGGAATAGGGAAGGACAAACTCGCTTCCAAGGCCAGTCCCAGGATAGGCCTAACTCTTCCACCCAGGCTCAAGCTTCGAGCTCCTCCAGCTCACTTGAAGAGATGGTAAGGACCATCGTGACTAGCACCAGCCAGTTCCAGAAAGAGGCTCGCGAGGAGCTAAATTCTCATAAGGCAGAGCTGCAGAATTTGAACAAGCAGCTGACACAAATGGCGGTGTCTATCAGTAAGATTGAGAGCAAGAGCTCGGGGAAGCTTCCTTCCCAAACTACAGTTAACTCATGTGAAAACGTGAGTGCCATTCAGCTGCGCAGTGGGAAGTCACTTTCCACCAGAGCTGCGAAGGAAGCCACGGACAGCCTGAACAAGTCCGCCCCGACTGCTCCTGAGACTCAGAATGAGAAAATAAATGAGAAGGTCAGTGTACCTGTGGATGTTGCCAAAGCACCATTCCCGAGTAGGCTTGCGAAGCCTACTTTGGAATCCGATGACGAGGAGGTCCTTCGAACCTTCCAGAAGGTGATGGTAAATATCCCGCTCCTAGAGGCAGTCAGTCAAGTGCCCAAGTACGCGAAATTCCTAAGGAGTTGGTGCACTACAAAGAGGAAGTCCAGAGGGACTGAGGAAAAGAAAGAGAACGTCTCTGCCATACTCCCAGGTACGTTGATTGCAAAGTGCAACGATCCAGGTACTTTTACTATCCCTTGCACTATAGGTAGTAAAGTTGTTCATAATGCCATGTTAGACTTAGGAGCCTCTGTTAATGTTATGTCTTATGCATTATATCGTGAACTGAATTTAAATGAAATGCATGAGTGTAATGTTTCTGTTCAGTTGGCTAATGGGTCGAGCATCTGTCCTAGGGGGAAGGTAGAGGATGTTTTAGTTAGAGTTGGGAATATGACGTTTCCCGCTGATTTCCTTGTTTTAGATATGAATGAAAATTCATTGCATGCTTCGTCCTCTATGCTGTTAGGACGCCCTTTTCTTAAGACCGCTAGGGTCAAAATCGATGTGTATAAGGGCGTCGTTTCGTTAGAGTTTGAGTATACTTTGCATGAGTTTTCTTTATTTGATGGGAAATCTGTTGCGAATGTTTCTGTGGTTGAGCATGTTGAGAATGGGAGTCTACCCTCGCGCTTGAGGGATGGTTCCCATGTCTCTGTTAAAATTTCTGATTTGAATTTGATGGATGATACTGCTGGATTTTGCACTAACATGTCTGATATTCACGTGCCCGAGGCACGAAGAGTGCAAAATGTTTTTCAGGTGGATGGTGGAAAAGGTGTGGCCAAGGACAAGTCTGGATCGTCCCCCGCACCTACAGACTATGGATGAGTCTGTTTCGAGAATACAGTCGAGCAACCGACTTTAAAAATTATGCGCTTCTCGGAGGCACCCGAGCGATGGACTGTTTTTGTGTTTTAGTTTAGTTTTATTGCTTTTTAGATTAACTTAGTTTTAATTAGCTTGCTGTTTTTTTTTTTAGGAATCGAGGATGAGAAGACAATTTTGGGCTCTGATGCGTTCGTGCGCCGCTTCCTCGCCCTCGCCAGCTTCACCAAGAGTCAGGGAAGTGTATTTCTTCTTCCCTTTTTCTTTGATGTATCTGACTGATTGGCATTGAGGACAATGCCAAATTTTGAAGTTGGGGGTGGAGTAGCCCGTTGGATGTGCATGTGTAGTTTGTTGAGAAGTGTTATTAAGATATTGAAGTGCTTGGGACTCTGTTTACTGTTTTCTGACTGTGATAGCCTAGGAAATGCATGTTCGAAATCTGAGCATGTTCATAATCGAGTTTTTGCATGAGTTTTGTGTTTATTAGGTTCATGTCAAAAATTTTAAAATTTTTTCTGTTGCTCCCTTGCACTCATCGCGCACTTAGCAACTTCTCCCTAGATTCCGTAAGCTTGGTTTATCGCATGTTTAGCTAATTCTCGTTGTCACCCCGAAAGGCACCCTTAGGTAGCTTGTTGCATGAGAGTTAGTAGCTAATTAATTGAGGAAGCATGTGCTTAGCCTAATGTAAAAAAAAATAGAAAAGCATGTTTTGTAGAAAAGTTCTTCTCGAGGCGCTCCTCCTTCTTATTTGCGCTTAAAAGAAGTGAGCGTTAGTCCTTAAAAACGTGAAGTTTTATGCATGAATTTGACGTGTTAGGCAACTCGAGTTGGAAAGAAAAAGAAATGAAAGGTTGGTTCAAAGAACCCAAATAAAAAGAGTACAAAGTACTTTTGAAAAGAAAGAAAAAGTATGAGAAAATAGTTAGGTCTCTTAATTTGCTTCTCTCTCTCGTGGAAGTCAAGTGTAGCTGTTCTTAAACGCTAGAAGTAGGGGGAAAATGGGATGTGCGTTGCATGTTGGTTTTCCGGGTTTACGTGAGTTTAGGAGTCGTTGTCTAGCACACACACACGTTAGGGGGCAAGAGTTAATTTTTGATATGTCCTAGTTAATGCATGAACAAAATGCTTCCATGATTATGCTCGTGTTTAAATTTCAATATGCATGGAGGTTTGAGTTAGAATATATGTAAATGCGTCCTTAGAGTCAATGTCTTTGTAGTGCTTGCTCGAGGACTAGCAATGTTTAAGTTGGGGGTGTTTGATAACTCCATTTTGGAGCTATTAAATACGTCCTAATTATAGCTAAAGACCGCTTCCAATTGATTAAATGTATCTCTTTTGTAGGAGAAAAGCGGCAAAGAGCTCGTGCGTCCGTTGGGCGTGTTCGAGAGCTTAAAGCAGAGTTTTAGCGCCCCGGGAATGCATCGGGAAGAGGGGAACTTGTTCCGTGAAGAAACGGGCCAAAACAGCCTTGGAGAGGCAAAGCATCAGCCCCAAACCCGAGAGCCAGCGTCGAGCTATAGCGTCGAGACGCTGGCTCGACGCTGGAAAAACCCGAGAGCAAGCGTCGAGTGATAGCGTCGAGACGCTAGCTCGACGCTGCCCTGGCGTCGAGACCCTGCTTGGCGTCGAGACGCTTCGGAGGAGGCGCGCGCTGGAAATTCATCGGGGCAGCGTCGCGACGCAAGCCTAGCGTCGCGACGCCATCGCGCGCGCGCGCGGATTACTTAGGGCACAGCGTCGAGACGCTGGCCTAGCGTCTCGACGCTACGACGAAGGCAGTAGCTAAAAGACGATTTTTCTGCACTTTTTTGGAACTTCTTCTCCAAGCTTTATCTTCTTCATCTCTCAACGGAATCCGGCGATTCTTCTTCCCTTCTTCCCCATTTTCTCTCTATTTTCCGTGGAGCTCCGCCATTGTTGGCATGCGAGCGAGCTCCACTTCCATTTGTAATAGGTAGATGAACTCTTCCATGGTCGTTGGTGGAGCGGGATTGACGAACCGCGCCATGAGCGGCTAAGGTAAGGGTGACGGTTTGGGATTTTGTTTAGGGGAATTTTGTTAGACATTATTGCTTTGATAATCTGAGTATGAGTTTGCATATTGGTTCTGTTTACATTGCATTTATTTACTTTGCTTAATCCAACGCGCATGCTAAATTATGTTGATTGACACTCGGATAGTTTCGCATGTTGTGTATGTTAAAGAGTAGCGATGCCGTGCCTCTCACTGCTCGACTAAGTAACACAGGTAAATAGAACTAAATCGAAGTATCGGGTCGGGTAGGATAATTGTTGGTTGCATACGGCGTTTGCGGGCAACCTACTAGCAATTAGAATTCACGCCCGAATGTTCGTCGCGGTTAGCTAGTAACTGTCTAAATTCATCTTAGGACTGATCATCTTGATGTGAGATTAGATAACGTGTAATTAGGACTGTGTGGCCTAATTAAAATCCATGAAGTCGGCTACTTTGGGGCTTCTCTGGTAGTCGTCCGCGTGCTTAGTAAACTGAATTCCATGTTATTAGAATTAAATGATAAGTTGTAATTGTCTAACAATTAAACCCGAGACTCCCCAAACCGTGCACACGTTTTCTACATATTATTTCTTTCTTCTGTTAGCTTTCTCATTGATTTCTTTGCATGATAAAACCCCCCGTTACCATTTAATCAATCAAATCCCAATTTCACTAGTAAATTCAACTCTCCTATTCCTTGGATCGACCCTGTTACCACTGGCTGCAAAGCCTTGGCAATAGGCATTATAAATCGTATTTTGGCAAGCCTCGACAGCTTGAGATTAAGCGGATATTCAAAAATCCGTCCACCAGCGATCTGCCTCCAAGAAAAAGTCACCTGACGTAGAGGAAGCTGCGAGGGAAGCATTGCTCTCCTTGGCAGATGCCGAAGCTGCGCAAACCGCACGGCCGCCCAAGCTTCCAGTGCGTAAGAATAAGTGGAAGGTGGTGACTGAAATTCCTGCTGGTCCGTCTGAACCAGTGGGTACACCCAAGAAAAGGAAGTGGAAATTGGCAGTCGGGGACGCACCGATCAAGGACAAGACTCCCACCGAGGAGAGTCATGAGAGTGGCCGTCCATCCTACGAGACGGCCAGACAAAGCCCTGAACCATCTCCACCTTCACAGAGCCCTGAGCCATCTCCATCTTCGCAGACGCCAGAGCCTGCAGTCCCGATTGAAGAGCACCAAGAATCAGTGCCGAGCGAAGAGGCGGTTGAGGAAGATGAAGTCTTCTCCCCTTTGAGGGAAATCAGCCCTGATAGCCTAGCAGAGGGGGGGAGCAGAGACTCGATGGATGAGACGTTGGGGGACTGCCTCCAGCAGATCACCACCAGGGCGCGGCTAAGGAAGAATGCGCCCAAGATCGTGAAGGCCAAACGGCCAAAAGCTTCCAAGCGATCCAAGAAGAGGAAGGTCAGTGGTGAGCCTTCTTTAAAGAAGCTGAAGGTTGAGGCTGCTGAGTCGGCCAAGGCTAAGGAAAAGGGGAAGGCAAAATTGTACCCCGAAGACGAACCTCAAGCCGTGAGGTATGTCTCTTCAGATGCAGAGTCTAGGGGCACTGAACTGAGGAAGAGAGACCTGCTCCATGAGAAGGGATTTCTTGATGCGTTGGCGGACCTGCCGCAATTCTTGCGCGCAGGGATCACCAACCATGGTTGGGAAGAGCTGTGCAGACCACCCATCCCCGCCTACTCCGACATGGTGTACGATTTCTACGCCAACCTGACGCACCCTGAGGATGGTCTGTCCATGGTGAGGGGAATTGAGGTTGATTTCTCGGCCAAAGCCATCAATGAAGCTTATGCCCTCAGAGGGCATAAGTACACTGACTATGCGAGAATCATCGACTCACCATCTGCAGTTGTTTTGGAAGAGGCCCTGCGCATCATAGGCCAACCTGAGGCGGCTTGGACAATTTCAAGAAATGGGAAGCACACCCTGATGAGTGCAACCCTCAAGGACAAGGCAGCCGTCTGGTTTTCCTTTGTGCGACGGCGCCTCTCCCCTGTGACCCACGAAACTACCATAAACCAGGGGAGATCTTTGCTGGTGTACGCCATTATGAGGGGCCTCACCATAGATGTTGGTGAGGTCATTGCAGCCTCCATAGCCGACTGGTAGATGTACTTTTGGGGTACTCCAAATTCAAGCTGTCGAGGCTTGCCAAAATACAATTTATAAACCCGAATACACCGAGCTATTTGTAGCTAAGTGGCAACGGGGTCGATCCACAGGGAAATAAGAAATTTAATCTAACTAAGTCTAATTTGCTAGAAATAAAAGAATGCACAAATTAAAGAATGGTAATTTGGTTTTGGGGGAAGGGAGCTCCTAATTATGCTAACGGAAAATTAAATGACGACGTGCAAAAATTAAACGGTTGTGCTTAACTTCGAGAAATGGAATTGCTCGTTATGGATGTTCGGATCATTGATACGGTTTACGCGTTAGCTAATTCATGCACACAATTCATTTGGTTATCTCTAACTCAAATGACCCAAGGAATTAATTAGAAGCGTGCAATTCTAATTAAACTTAGCCAATAATCTATCCAAGGTAGCGACCCCTAAATCGATTACGTGCTAGTGACGGGAACATTGCGACGGCCTAATCCTAAGACTAAACCGGTTTCTCTCTTGCCTTAAGCCTAACATGAAAACGTTAATTAACTCAGTTTACCAATGTCACTTTGGGCCGAACTAATTAGCCATGCTTAGACCCGTGCTACCTAGCGGTATAGGCAATTATACGTCCCAACCTTTAGCCCTCTATCATGCATAAGAATTAGAGCGTCAATCTAATTTAGCTACACATGCCAGATTTTGATGAAGAACAAGCAAGAGATGCATTAATCAAACTAAATTCTCAACATTCACAAAGGGGAAAATCTCCCCAAACATCCAAAACATACAAACCAAAACTCTAAATCAAGCACTAACCTCGGTTTAGCCTTCCATGGAGGTTGGATTAATCCAATCCCCCATGGAAGAGCTTGGAATCATGCACAAGAAGGAGAAGAAGTACAAAAATGGCGGAAAATCGTCTTGGAACCGAGAGGAGAAGCTTGAGGAAGAAGGAGGATGAAAAAGTGAGGCTGAAAAACGCGGTTTCACGCTTTTTAAGCTCGGAGCGTCGAGACGCTAGGCCAGCGTCTCGACGCTGTGCCCTAAGTTGGCTGTCGCGCGCGCGCGGGGCGGCGTCGAGACGCTTGCGCTCGACGCTTGCTCTCGGGTGGAACTTCAGAATCACGCTTCAGACTTCGGGGCGTCGAGACGCTCGGCCAGCGTCTCGACGCTGTCGGCGTTGAGCGAGCGTTGAGACGCGCGCTCGACGCTGGCACTCGTCCATCTTCGGGAAACGTCGGGGCAGCGTCGAGCTAGCGTCGAGCTAGCGTCTAGACGCTGGGGCGCACGTGGATTTTCAATGACGGGCGCGCGGGCGAGACGGACACGGGCGAGGGCGCGCGGGCGCGCGCGGACATGGGCAAGGCGGAGCGGTCGAGGGCGCGCGGGCGCGAGGCGAGGCGGCGCGCGCGGTCGCGCGCGCGTCTGGCCGTCTGGGCGCGGGCGTGCGGTGCTTGCGAGAGGCGCGCGCGCGTGCTGCGTTCGTTGGGCGCCTGGGCGCTGTTCTCTCGGCTCTTAGCCCACTTTTGGGTCGTTTTGGCTCCCGGGCTCCGTTTGGCCTATTGTTTTGACCCGAACACTTCCCGAAACATGTTAAATGACCTTTTTAGCCCCGAAAATCATCAATGGACTTCCCGAGCTCTTCACCATGAAATCACCTACAAGGAAGAATTTTAATCAATATATATCATGGTTTTAGCTAGAATTAGGGACATTAAGATAGCTCTATTTTGGAGCTATCAAAATACCCCCGACCTAAATCTTGCTAGTCCTCGAGCAAGGTATACTCTAAATAATCTCCAAAGAATTAAATGCATGCTTGAACTCTAATCTCAATGCTTGTGAAACAAGGTACTTGTAGTAAATTCAAAACCATCAAAAGCATGCAAACGTTGAAATCATTTCAAAATTTAAACTCCTATTCCCTTACGTGTGTGTGTGTTTAGCACCTCTCACCCTAGCTCATGCAAGCTCGGAACAACCTTCTACAGTCCTATGACTCGTTTTCCCCCTACTTATGGCGATAAGAACAGTCTAAGGGCTTTTAGTGATAGGAATAGCAACAAAACAAAAGGCCTAAATTTTATTCTTTTTCCTTGAGTACTTTGTACCCATTTTTTTTCTTTTTGAACCACTTTTTTTTTATTTTTCTCCAAGAGAGCCTAACACGTCAAACCAAATTTTAGCTTCACGTTTTTAAGGACCATTGCTCACT
This sequence comes from Herpetospermum pedunculosum, assembly GCA_028017165.1. NCBI lineage: Eukaryota > Viridiplantae > Streptophyta > Magnoliopsida > Cucurbitales > Cucurbitaceae > Herpetospermum > Herpetospermum pedunculosum. The sequence continues at coordinate 40,228,776 of CM051522.1, forward strand.
TCCATTAGTTCCCCTCTCATGCAGTGACAACCGTGGGTTACACGATCGCCCCTGGTTACACGGGCAACACAAGAAGGAGGAGCAACTCTGGAGGTTTTATTTTTCATGCAAACACTTTTTTTAGGCAATAGCTTCGCTATACACAAATGAGTTATTACTACTTCTACACATCGAGCCTCCCTAATGGTACCTTTCGGGGTGACAACAAGGTTTCAGACAAAATAAGATCAGTCTAGACCTACAGAACTGAGGATAAGAGTGCTATGTGCTCAGTGAATGTAGGGAAATAACAGAAAAAAAAAATTTAAAATAGGCTCAAAATGTGCATACATCGTCAAATTTTCGAATCATACAAATACGGAGTGTTCACAAGCAAATCACAGACCGTCCTCATCGGACACATGCATTCAGATTCTAATCTAACAGCCAGAGTACACGTATGCTCGACAACTACTAAGAAGTCTCATCTCTATGTATCAACAAACTCCACCCCCACCTTAAGATATGCATTGTCCCCAATGCATTCAACTATAAAAACAATAAAATTCTAAGGGAACAGAAAACCTCCCCTGAATTCTATGGAGCTGACGGGTGGAGATGTGCACCATCGTCCTCCAATGGGCTCTCGAATCGTCGACTGTTCCACCTTTTCTCTTAGGCAAACAAGAAAACAAACAACAACTCAAAAGCAAAAAATAAAAACAAAAACAAAGCGATAAACAACGGAAATACAGTTCAAACTCGGGTGCCTCCGAGAAGCGCAAATTTTTAGAGTCAATTGCTCGACTGTATTCTCTTGACCACTCATCCTTAATCGATCGGGGGCGGCGCTAAAGTAATGTGGCGTCATAGCACTCAGCGTCCCCCTCGTGGAAAATCTTCAACCGGTGCCCATTCACTTTCTGCACCTCATCTGAGTCCAAGCTCTGAATCTTTACACTGCCATAAGGAGAAATTTTAGTTATAGTATAGGGTCCTTTCCAACGGGAACGAAGCTTACCTGGCATGAACTTCAGACGGGAATCGAAGAGCAGAACTTTCTGACCGACTTCGAAGTCTTTCTTTAAGATCCTTCGGTCATGAAACTGTTTGGACTTCTCTTTATAGATCCTGGAGTTCTCATAGGAGTCCAAATGCAGTTCCTCCAATTCCTGTAACTGAAGCAATCGTGCCTCGCTGTTGCGTGCTCAATGTGTTAATAAAAATGATGAATAAGAGAGAGAGAGCACTCAGAACATGCAAGCATACATGATCTTATAGCAAGTAGTAAGTATATTTCATTCGTTTTCCCACAGAGACTTGTTTTTAGCTATTCTCGAAGTGTCTTTTGTTAAGAAAGATGGGGTGGATTTGATGGGGTAAAATTGGTTTTTAATTATCTAAGTTTTGCTGAATGTGTAAAGGAATATAACATAAACAAATGGAAGTTGAAATTAGACTCAAAGGACAAGAGATGGAATTGATAAACAAAGGAGAAAACAGCTAACAGAATAAAAACTTAGCAGAAATTGCGGGGACCGCAATGTTTCCGCAATTAAACAGCAGCGAAAGTGTGTAGATGGGTGAATTAAGGGCTACTAATAACTATCCTATAGGCCTTTTTATACGATTCTCAAGCACTGGATCTACTCTCTATACATCAAACTCACTCTATCTCAAGTATCGTCCGATTCCATGCATTAGAGACTTAAGTTTACTCGACTTCAAAGTAAGGTCTTAAGTATCTTGTTAAAACAGGAGTGTTTAGTTTGTACTAGGGAAACTCCTATTCCTAGGCCGTTTCCTGATTACCATGAAAGGCTAGCATGATTATATGACTCTGAACTCTTACTCCTTCCAGAGGTTAGGAGTTCTTTGGACAAAATGGATGGCCAATCGAAATTGCCCGTGGGATGAAGCTTACATATAATCAATGTTCGAAGGCGATCCTACATGCTTGATTCACGTTTTCTTAAGCCTATAGTTCTGTCATTAGCATGCCCCTAAGTGATTTAGCTACTCATGGATATATGGAGAACAGAAAGGGTAGATAAAACAGACATGCTTAGAAGAGAAATGTGTGTAAAATAGCAAGACAAAACCGTAGCAGAACAAGGTGGAAACTGTAAAATGCAGAATTGTACTTTGATTACTTTGAGTGTTTGAATGACAAAGGAAAGCTTTGAAGAAATGAATCCAAGACAGACAACAACGAAATGCAGTAAGTAAAATACTAAACTAAGAACAACAATAATCAAACTGGAAATAAGAGGAAGAACGACAGAAAAGCAGTAAAGGGTGCTAAAAAGCTTCGTGCAGTCGCCTCGAATGGAAGGGATGAGAGGTTAGCCTTGCTTGGATGAATCCAATCGAGAGAGAAGAAGAATCTTCTCTCCTTCCTATCAGATTATCGATTCCAACAGCTGAGACTCTCACTCCAACAGACGGCAAAGGAAAACAGAGAGAAATGATGGACTGCGAGAAGACTTCTGCGCTTCGAATGATGATCAAACCTCCGACTTTGGCCCCCTTTTATAGTAGTTTGCAGGTGCGTTTGGGCCAAGGAGAACCATCAATCTTCAACGTCATATATCAGAATGGATGGAGGAGAAAGAATGAATCCCTGAAATTACGGAAATTAACAGAAAAAGATCAGTCAACTTACGGTTTCCACTTGAATAATTGCGGTCACCGCAATGTTTTCGCAATTCATTCGCAATGCTCATTTTTTCATTCTTTTCCTTCGGTTTTCAACCCTTTTTCTACCTATTGTACATAAGTCCTATATTAGCTACCTTCTTCTAATTCTCATATTAAAGCATAGGTTTAGGCTAAATGCTAACAAAAACACCTAAAAGTGTACATCTTCCTAAGCTAAATGGGTTCTAAATAAGTCACTTTCAGAGACTTAACACACCCCCAAACTTAAGGCTTTGCTTGTCCTCAAGCATACTAAGGACTTACTTAGGCTGCTGTTTTATCTTCTTTAACTACTTACCGACTCCCCTATATCCCTATCTCTAGCAGTGCTGTCCTGTGACACACTTCTAAGTTTAGAACTAACCTCTTTATCAAGCTTCTTCTGACTTCACCTGCCTGCTATACCTGCTGTTTTTATTAACCCCCTACTACTGATCTAGCTACTTTTATGACATCATGCCACTATCCCTAAGGTTTCAAATTCTACCAAGCTTTACTCCAGACTCAGTACATGCTTCTAGCTTTATTTTTAATGTGTCTAGGATTCCTTAGAGTCATGCCAGTCTTAGTATTAACAGTGACAGTGGTACTTTTAGAGAACAACCTAAACCCTGGCATCACTACATTGGATATACATTCATCTCCCTAGACAAACCTAAAAGCTACAACCTTGTGCTTAGCTCATTAAGGATCAGAGTTCTTTTTACATAGGACATCTAAGCCACAAGATTATAACTCCCAAGCATACATTCTTCTTCCCTATTTCTCCCTTTTTCCTTTTTTACTTCGGTGGAGTCTCTCCTTGGGTTGCCTTTTGATGCAATGCCACTTGTGGTTTACACACTTGGCACTGATTACTCAGCAACTTGAGAGAGACTCCCCTCTTTATTCTATTTTTCACTTTTTCTATTTATCACAATTTTTTTTCTTAGGAGAAGAAGAATGCTTATGTCCTAAGGAAGAGAGGAATGTTCCTAGGCCTAGGGTGGCCTCCCCCAAACTTCAACTACTCATTGTCCCTAATGAGTGTCTGAGGTGGCACACCCCCAAACTTGTCCTAGAAGCATCTAGTCTAAAGTAAAACAAAGAGAATCTAAAAATCCTAAGCATAGGCAAAACATTTCTAAAAGCAATTATTCCAACAGCAGAAAATTTGAACATAACAGACAGTTTTAAGGACTTACGGTTTATGCATGCTGAGCACTATTCAGAGGCGAATTTAAACTATCAAAGCGTGTCCTATGACACTCATCCAGCATGCTTTAAGATCAGCTATATAAGGTAGTCATGCTAGCAGCAAAAGATAGAATATAACAGATCATAGCCTAACTAAACAGACAGTCCAAAACATGCAATCAGTCACAAAAATTGCGGGAACCGCAATTATTTCGCAATTCAATCCGGGCAGATTTAACATTGATTCAGGCCCCTAGCATGCTTTTTCCTGTTACTCATGCATCCTAAAAATAAAACTAAACTATCCTACCTATTCAGCTAACATCAGACTAGACTAAGCAAAAGAAAAAACATAAAACTAAACATTAAAAACAGATCAAAAATTGAACAAAAAACAGCATAATGCACATTATCTATCAGAAAGCAGAAAAATTGTTTGTTTTTTCTAAGGGAACAGCAATACTCCCTTTAGTGCACTTCAAACCAGCACTCAATTCTCGTCATCCTCATCTGGTTGCCTTGGTCGTGGGGGCACCCATGGAGTTAGGAGATTGGTAGGGAAGTCCGGGAAGATGCACCCCAGCTGGTCTGCAACTTCCTTATCCCTTGCCTGCGCATAGTTGGCCCATTGAGCCATTCTCCTCTGCATGTCCATCAAGCAGGCCATGGATAGGGACTGTTCAGCAGCCAGCCTATCCAATTCAAACTCCATATTCCCCTTTCTTCTCAGCCTCAGGTTAGCAGGCAGCTCCAAATGGCCTGTGTAAGGCAGCTGCTGCTCCAAACGCCCGGTGGGGACTCCTGCAAGCAAACATAGCTTGGTTATGGTATTAGGGAAAAACAAGGGTCCCTTACCCTTCTTTGCGCATTCAGCAATAGCAGCCGACATGATTTCCCCCACATTGACCGTGAGACCGCGCATGATGGCATAAACCAGCAGTGATCTACTCTGGTTGATTGTCGTCTCGTGTGTCACAGGGGACAGCTTCCTCCTCACAAAGGCAAACCAAACCGCTGCCTTTGCTGTCAGATTGGCACTCATTAAGGTGTGCCTCCCATTGCGTGAGACAGTCCACGCTGCTTCAGGCTGGCCAATTGTGCGAATGGCCTCTTCCAGCACTGCCTCAGTTGGCTCATCAACTATCCGTGCATAATCTGTATGAGGTTGGCCCTTGAGACCAAATGCTTCATTGATGGCCTTGGCGGAGAAATCTACTTCCACCCCTCTGACCACAGACAGGCCATCCTCAGGGCTGAGCACATTAGCGTAAAAATCATACACCATGCTCGTGTATGCTGGATTAGGCGGTCTGCAGAATTCCTCCCAGCCGTGGTTGATCACCCCTGCGCGCAAGAACTGCGGCAGGTCAGCAAGTCGGTCGAGGAAGCCTTTCTCGTGCAACAGGTCCCGCTTCCTCAGCTCAGCACCCCTGGATTCAGCATCAGATGAGACATACCTCACTGACGGAGGTTCGTCTTCAGGGTAGAGTTTAGCCTTCCCCTTATCTGCTGGTTTGGATGATTCAGCAGCCTCCCCCTTGAGGCGTTTGAGCGAAGGCTCAGTACTCTCTTTGTCCGTCGACGGCACCTTCTTGGCCTTCTTTTTCTTCAACTTCTTGGCCTTGTCAATCTTGGCCTTCTTCTTCTTCTTGAGCCTGGCCTTGATGTTGAGTTGCGGGAAGCGAGCCCCCAACGTCTCCTCCATGGAATCATCCTGCTGTGCAGGAACATCAGGGCTGTCTTCCCTCATGGGAGAAAAGACTTCGTCTTCCCTAGCATCTCCACTGCCCGGCGTGGACTCTTGATAATCCCCATATGGGAATTCAGGATCAGGCTGTGGAGAGTTGTGCGAGGGCGTGGGATTGTGCTCTGCTGATGGTGTCTGCGCAGAACTCAGTGGCGAAGATGGTGGTTCAGGACTCTGCGCTGCTGCAGGTGTCGGATCAGAACTCTGAGGTGCTGGAGACAACTCGGGGCTCTGTGCAGGCGGTGACGACTCTGCGCTTGGCACTGGTTCAGATGGGAGAGGGCTGCGCGCAGGTGATGCAGACGGCGACGAACCTTCTTTGGCTGACTCGTGGGATGCACGATCAGTTTCTTGACTCTCCACAGAGGGAGTCTTTGCTGTGCTTGGTTCGGCGGCCGTCTTGACACTCCACCGGCGTTTCTTGGGCGTGCCCACTGGCTCAGATGGACCAGCAGGGATCTCAGTGACCACCCTCCACTTCTTCCTACGAATAGGAAGCTTGGGAAGAGGACCGGTGCGAACGGCACCATCGTCTGCAAGGGAGAGAAGCGCTTCCCTCGCAGCCGCTTCAGCTGCGTCATCAGCCTTCTTCTTGGCTGCGGATCTTTCAGCACGTGTGGCCACCATTGTCGAATCTTGGAGGTTTGGAGAGATGGAACAGAGATGGAGAGAATCGCAGATTTCTTGAAATCAGAGAATGAGAGAATCGTATCGAACAAGCGCGTTCTAACGGCTATAAATGCAACGGAAAAAATCCCAACGGCTCTTTTTGCGGATCCAGCAATTTTAGCGCAATTGTAGGGATATTTTATCATCAAAATCTCAAACTTTGCTCGTCCGTATCTTTTATTTGGCTCGATCGTTTCTCGATTTTTAAAGCTTGATTTACTCTCCTTGATTCCCTCTTTCGATTCCCTACAAAAACAAATAAAACAAACATTAAATACCCAATTAAAAACACACCACAAAACATACAAACGATAATTGGAAAAACAGTAAAAATAAACTAAGGCATTTGGCCTTGACTAAACGAGCACAGTAACCACTCGTTCTCTCTCGTTCTTTTTGTCATGCTTCAGTCAAGAGGAAGGCCGAGAGAGTCTTCACATCTCCTTCCTCATAGTAGTGCTTCAACCTAGCACCATTGACCATAAATGGCTGGCCTTGCTGCAAATTCTTTATCTCTATTGCACCATGAACAAAGACATTAGTAATAACAAATGGACCCGACCATCTAGACTTTAATTTGCCTGGAAATAACTTTAATCGTGAGTTAAATAAGAGTACAAGTTGGCCTTTCCTAAAGTCTTTGATCCTGAGTCTACTGTCGTGCCATATTTTGGTCTTTTCTTTATACATTTTGGCATTCTCATAGGCCATATGCCTAAGCTCATCGAGTTCATGTAGCTGCAAAGATCTCAATGTCCCCGCATCCTTTACACAAAAATTCAATTCTTTCATGGCCCAAAATGCTTTGTTTTCTAACTCAAGTGGCAAGTGGCAAGCCTTGCCATACACCAACCTATAGGGAGACATGCCTAGGGGTGTTTTATATGCTGTTCTGTAAGCCCAAAGTGCATCCTCAAGCTTAAATGACCAGTCTTTCCTATTAGGTTTGACTACCTTTTCTAGGATGTTCTTTATCTCCCTATTGGAAATTTCAGCTTGGCCATTCGAGTGTGGGTGATAGGGAGTAGCTACCCTATGTCTAATGTTATATTTAGCCAATACTTTCTCCATAGCCTTATTAATGAAATGTGACCCCTCATCACTAATGATAGCACGAGGAGTCCCAAATCTAGTGAAAATGTGCTTATGCAAGAAGTTAGTGACTGTTTTAGCATCATTATTAGGACATGCTTTGGCTTCTACCCACTTGGACACGTAGTCTACTGCTACTAAAATGTAAAGGTTACCTGATGATGGAGGGAATGGTCCCATGAAATCAATGCCCCACACATCAAAGAGCTCCAACTCTAAGATGTAGGTGAGGGGCATCTCATCCTTGCGACTGAGGTTACCTGTCCTTTGGCATTCGTCACAGTTGTGGGCATAGTTGTGGGCGTCCTTGAAGATTGTTGGCCAATAGTAGCCACTCTGAAATACCTTCGCAGCTGTTCTTTGACCACCAAAGTGTCCACCGTAAGGAGATGAGTGACAGTGCTGGAGCACAGACTTCGCTTCAGCAGCTGAAACACACTTCCTTAGTAAGCCATCAGCACAGGTTCTGTAAAGTGTGGGGTCATCCCAGATGAATTTCCTTGCTTCATGAAGGAACCTCTTCTTCTCTTGTCCTCCCTTGAACACTGGTAATACCTGTGATGCACGGAAGTTAGCAATGTCAGCGAAAGACGGTTCCTCATCGTTATCACGATGAGCCAAAGCAAAGACATGTTCATCTATAAAAGCATCAGAAATTGCGGTCTCCGCAATTTTTTCGCAATTGTGCTGCAATCGAGACAGGTGATCTGCAACCACGTTTTCACATCCTTTCTTGTCCCGAATGTCCAGATCAAATTCCTGCAGCAATAACACCCATCTAATCAATCTAGGCTTAGCATCAGCCTTCCTCATAAGATATTTTAAAGCAGAATGGTCAGTGTATACAATGGTCCTAGTGCCTACAATGTAATTTCTAAATTTTTCACAAGCAAATACTACAGCAAGCATCTCTTTCTCTGTAGTTGTATAATTACATTGAGCCTCATTCAAGGTCTTACTAGCATAATAGACAGGGTGTGTGAGCTTGTCAATCTTCTGTCCTAACATGACTCCTACAGCATAGTCACTGGCATCGCATAGCATCTCAAATGGGAGATCCCAATTTGGTCCGACTATGATAGGTGCTGTGACTAGTGCTTCCTTAAGGGTTTTCCAAGCTACTACACATTCTTTAGAGAAGATAAATGGTCTATTTAGCTCTAGAAGCTCGCACAGAGGCTTGGCTATCTTAGAAAAGTCCTTAATGAACCTTCTGTAGAAGCCAGCGTGCCCTAAGAAGCTTCTAATGGCCTTGACATTCTGGGGCTCTACCAACTTCTCTATGATCTCTATTTTTGCCCTATCCACTTCTACACCTGCCCTTGACACTCTATGTCCTAAGACAATCCCTTCATCTACCATAAAATGGCACTTCTCCCAATTTAGGACTAGGTTGGTCTCTTCACACCTAGCCAGGACTTGTCCTAGGTTGTCTAGACAGGTTTTAAATGAGTCCCCAAAGACTGAGAAGTCATCCATGAATATTTCTATCATGGACTCATCCAACTCAGAGAAGATTGCCATCATGCACCTTTGGAAAGTTGCCGGTGCATTGCATAAGCCAAAAGGCATTCTGCGGAAGGCAAACGTTCCAAAAGGGCAAGTGAAAGTGGTCTTCTCTTGATCCTTAGGGTCTATAGTGATTTGATTATAACCAGAGTACCCATCTAAGAAACAATAGTAGGCTCTACCAGCTATTCTGTCTAGCATCTGGTCAATGAACGGTATAGGGAAATGGTCTTTTTTAGTTTCTTTATTTAGTTTTCTGTAATCCATACATACCCTCCACCCTGTGACAGTCCTTGTTGGAATCAGTTCGTTGTTCTCATTGACTACCACAGTTATTCCCCCCTTTTTAGGTACACATTGGATGGGGCTCACCCACTGGCTACTAGCTATGGGGAAAATCACTCCTGCATCCAACCACTTTATTATTTCCTTCTTCACTACCTCTTTCATAGAGGGGTTTAGCCTACGCTGATGATCTACCCTAGGGGTGTGCTCTTCCTCTAGTATAATTTTGTGCATGCAATAAGAAGGGCTAATGCCTCGAATATCAGCAATAGTCCATGCTATAGCCTTCCTATGTTGCTTAAGCAGTACAATTAATTCAACCTCATGCTGTTCACTTAGCTTAGAAGAAATAATTACAGGCAGCGTATCATCATCTCCTAGATATGCATATTTGAGGTGAGTGGGTAGTGGTTTCAGTTCTAAAACAGGTGGATGCTCAATGGAGGGTTTCAAAGGATTTACAGTTCTATCAGTTAAATCTATATTCATACATACATGCTGTGGTTTATCTACAGGCATATCCATTATGTCAGATACATTTAAATCAGCTACATCTAATCCTACATATTCATTTGCATGCTTGGTTAATAACACATGCTCTAATTGTTCTTCCATCAGTGAGTCAACAATATCCATGCTAGCACAGGATTCAAGGTCAGAGGGATACCTTAAAGCTTTATAAACACTAAATTTTACCTCTTCATCATGAACCCTCATAGTTAACTCACCTTTTTGAACATCTATGAGTGCCCTACCTGTGGCTAGAAATGGTCTACCTAGCAGGATGGGGACCTCCTTGTCTGCCTCATAGTCCAGGACAATGAAATCTGCAAGGAAAATGAATTTGTCAACTTTAACTAGAATATCCTCAATCTTACCTTCTGGATATGCAATGGATCTGTCTGCTAGTTGTAAAGTGACAGTAGTTGGACGTGCTTCTCCCATTCCCAACTGGCGGAATAGGGACAGGGGCATGAGGTTTATGCTGGCGCCCAGGTCACAAAGCGCTCTGCCCACGTGCTTGCCTCCAAGTTCTACAGGTAAGGTGAAGGAACCAGGATCCTTCTCCTTCTTGGGCAGCTTGTTCTGGAGGATGGCACTGCACTCCTCGGTGAGGTTTACTGTTTCAAACTCACCAATTATTTTTTTGTTAGTAATAATGTCCTTCAAAAACTTTACATAAGAAGGCATAGACTGTAAAACCTCTACAAAAGGAATGTTAACATGCACTTGCTTAAGTATTTCTAAAAATTTATTAAAATGAACTTCCTGTTCCTGCTTCTTCTTAAGCCTTCGAGGGTATGGAGGTGGTGGCACATATGCAGGCACGTCAGGTCGCCTTATGATAGGTGGAGGCCTTGGGATTTCTTCTACCTCCTCAACAATTGGCTCTAGCCTGGCTCCTGATGTGCTAGTTGGTGGTGGACCTTGGTTTGGCAGAGACTCCAGTGGAGCACTAGACTCAGTGTTCTCTACTCTCTTTGGTGTGTCCTTTGTGTTGCTCACCAATGGTCTTCCACTCCTAAGTTCAATTGCTTGAACTTGCTCTTTGCCATCTCTCCTTGGTACCTCGGTGTCAGCAGGGAGTCTACCTTGGGGCCTACTTTTAAGTTCATTGGCTAATTGGCCTATTTGGTTTTCCAGGCTCCTAAGAGTAGCTTGCTGGCTCTGAAGAGTAGCATCATTTTTAGCTATGTATTCCTTGAGTAGGCTTTCTACAGAAGATCCTACAGATTGATTGTAAGGCTTTTGGTACATTGACTGGTTATGTTGAGGAGTGAAACCAGGTGTTCCACTCGGTCTTGGTTGGTTAGGATTTTGGTTAGTGTTCTGTTGGCCACCCCATGACAGGTTAGGGTGGTTTCTCCAACCAGGGTTATAGGTATTGGAGTAGGGGTTGTTCCTAGGCTGCTGCTGGCTTCCTACATAGCAGACTGAGGATGGATTCCCAGGGCAGTATTCATATGGGTGCCCTTCCCCACAGAATCCACAGATAGGTGCCTCGCCTTGATTTGGTTGGGTGCCCATTGACATGGCTGTGGCGGTATTGGCACTGGTTTGGAGATTGGCCTGAGCCATTTGCTTAACTAGGTTGGTCAGGGCGTTTATTTGGGTGCTCATGGCGCTTAGAGCATCCTTGTCTTGAGCCCTAGTTGGCTCTACTGGATCGTCTGACCACCTACAATGAGATGTTGAGATCTTCTCCAAGATCTCATAAGCTTCGTTGTAACTCTTGGACAACATGGAACCACCAGCAGATGAATTTAGAACTTGTCTGGTGCTGGGGTTGCATCCTTTAAAGAAGACTTCTATTTGGATACACCATGGAATGCCATGGTGTGGACATTTAATGAGAAGGTCTTTGAATCTTGTCCAAGCTTCGTGAAGAGACTCACTTGGAGCTTGTTTGAATTTTATGATATCATCACGAAAGGTAGAATTCCTATCAGGTGGGAAGTATTTGACTAGGAATTTTTCTGCTAAATCTGTCCAATTGCGGACAGATCCTGAGGGTAAAGAATTTAACCATGTTTTGGCTTTGTCCCTCAAAGAGTAAGGGAAAAGATATAGCCTCAGGGCTTCTTGGGAAACTCCAGGGATTAGGAAGGTGTCACTAACTCCTAAGAAGTTCCTAAGGTGGTTATGGGGGTCCTCATTTTCTATTCCAAAGAATTGCCCCACAGTGGACAACATTTGGAACATCACTGGCTTTAACTCAAATGAGTTGGCAGTGATTTCAGGACGGATTATGCTGGGGTTCAGCTCCCCAGGCATAGGTACTAAATATGAAAGGATGGCGCTATCCTTGTCATTCGCTATTTCAATGGGATTGCGAGTGACAGGCACCAGGTTTTGATTTACTCCAGCCATTTCTTCTTGAGGTAATTGCGGAGGAATTGTAGTCTCTGCAATGATTGGAGGTAAAAGGGTTTGTTTAAAGAGACGTTTCTTGGCTCTATTCCTAGCTCTAAGTAATCTCTCGGGCTCAGGGTTGAACTCTAGATCACTACTTGGAGTCTCATTCATAAACTACCCTAAATGGTACCTGAAAAAGAAATGAAGATGGATCAAATTCAATGGAAAATACTTTGATGTTTCAGACTTAACAACTTCGTTTTCACTTAAAATAAGTCCCCGGCAGCGGCGCCAAAAACTTGTTGCGTGCTCAATGTGTTAATAAAAATGATGAATAAGAGAGAGAGAGCACTCAGAACATGCAAGCATACATGATCTTATAGCAAGTAGTAAGTATATTTCATTCGTTTTCCCACAGAGACTTGTTTTTAGCTATTCTCGAAGTGTCTTTTGTTAAGAAAGATGGGGTGGATTTGATGGGGTAAAATTGGTTTTTAATTATCTAAGTTTTGCTGAATGTGTAAAGGAATATAACATAAACAAATGGAAGTTGAAATTAGACTCAAAGGACAAGAGATGGAATTGATAAACAAAGGAGAAAACAGCTAACAGAATAAAAACTTAGCAGAAATTGCGGGGACCGCAATGTTTCCGCAATTAAACAGCAGCGAAAGTGTGTAGATTGGTGAATTAAGGGCTACTAATAACTATCCTATAGGCCTTTTTATACGATTCTCAAGCACTGGATCTACTCTCTATACATCAAACTCACTCTATCTCAAGTATCGTCCGATTCCATGCATTAGAGACTTAAGTTTACTCGACTTCAAAGTAAGGTCTTAAGTATCTTGTTAAAACAGGAGTGTTTAGTTTGTACTAGGGAAACTCCTATTCCTAGGCCGTTTCCTGATTACCATGAAAGGCTAGCATGATTATATGACTCTGAACTCTTACTCCTTCCAGAGGTTAGGAGTTCTTTGGACAAAATGGATGGCCAATCGAAATTGCCCGTGGGATGAAGCTTACATATAATCAATGTTCGAAGGCGATCCTACATGCTTGATTCACGTTTTCTTAAGCCTATAGTTCTGTCATTAGCATGCCCCTAAGTGATTTAGCTACTCATGGATATATGGAGAACAGAAAGGGTAGATAAAACAGACATGCTTAGAAGAGAAATGTGTGTAAAATAGCAAGACAAAACCGTAGCAGAACAAGGTGGAAACTGTAAAATGCAGAATTGTACTTTGATTACTTTGAGTGTTTGAATGACAAAGGAAAGCTTTGAAGAAATGAATCCAAGACAGACAACAACGAAATGCAGTAAGTCAAATACTAAACTAAGAACAACAATAATCAAACTGGAAATAAGAGGAAGAACGACAGAAAAGCAGTAAAGGGTGCTAAAAAGCTTCGTGCAGTCGCCTCGAATGGAAGGGATGAGAGGTTAGCCTTGCTTGGATGAATCCAATCGAGAGAGAAGAAGAATCTTCTCTCCTTCCTATCAGATTATCGATTCCAACAGCTGAGACTCTCACTCCAACAGACGGCAAAGGAAAACAGAGAGAAATGATGGACTGCGAGAAGACTTCTGCGCTTCGAATGATGATCAAACCTCCGACTTTGGCCCCCTTTTATAGTAGTTTGCAGGTGCGTTTGGGCCAAGGAGAACCATCAATCTTCAACGTCATATATCAGAATGGATGGAGGAGAAAGAATGAATCCCTGAAATTACGGAAATTAACAGAAAAAGATCAGTCAACTTACGGTTTCCACTTGAATAATTGCGGTCACCGCAATGTTTTCGCAATTCATTCGCAATGCTCATTTTTTCATTCTTTTCCTTCGGTTTTCAACCCTTTTTCTACCTATTGTACATAAGTCCTATATTAGCTACCTTCTTCTAATTCTCATATTAAAGCATAGGTTTAGGCTAAATGCTAACAAAAACACCTAAAAGTGTACATCTTCCTAAGCTAAATGGGTTCTAAATAAGTCACTTTCAGAGACTTAACACTCGCCAGCTTCGTCGGGGCTCATGTTACACTTCTTGATCGCCCAGAATGCTTTGTGCTCAATCTCCACGGGTAAGTGGCACGCCTTACCAAAGACCAACCGGTATGGGGACATACCGATAGGGGTTTTGTAGGTGGTGCGGTAGGCCCACAAAGCATCCGGCAAACGATCGCTCCAATCCTTCCTGCTTGGCCTCACGGTTTTCTCAAGAATTGATTTCACCTCTCTGTTGGAGACCTCGGCTTGCCCATTGGCTTGGGGATGGTAGGCGGTGGCACGCGATGATGCACACCATACTTCCTCAGCAAAGCCTCCACAGATCGGTTGCAAAAATGAGTCCCCTGGTCACTGATTATGGCTCGTGGGATTCCAAACCTGGTAAAAATACGAGACTGAACGAACCTAACAACAGAATTAGCATCGTTAGTCTTCGTGGCTTTCGCCTCAACCCACTTGGAAACATAATCAACAGCCAGTAATAAATAAGAAAAACCACAAGAAGGCGGGAAGGGTCCCATAAAATCCATGCCCCAAACGTCAAAGATTTCACATACTAAGACAGGAGTTTGAGGCATTTCATTTCTACCAGATATCGACCCTATTCTTTGACATCTATCGCAGGTTTTACAAAATTCATGCGCATCTTTAAACAGAGAAGTCCAGTAAAACCCACTATCTAAAACTTTCCTAGCTGTCCTCCTAGGCCCGAAATGTCCCCCACATGCATAATCATGACAGAAAGCAAGAATAGACGCATGCTCATTCTCAGGGACACATCTCCTAATTATTTGATCAGAACAGAACTTCCATAAATTGGGATCCTCCCAAACATAGTGCTTAGCGTCGCTTTTCAGCTTCGCTTTCCTACTATGAGAGAAACCAGAAGGAAAATTACCTGTGGCCAAGTAATTTACCATATCAGCATACCAGGGAAGGACTGTATCAAGTCTGAAGAGTGTCTCATCAGGGAAATCTTCATTCAGAGGCAGGAGGTCTTCCTTTCTGACCAAGCGGCTCAGATGGTCGGCTACCAGGTTTTCTGCTCCTCTCCTATCCTTGATCTTCACATCGAAGTCCTGGAGAAGCAAAATCCACCGAAGTAGCCTCGGTTTTACGTCCTTCTTGGTCATCAGGTACCGAACAGCTGCATGATCAGAGAAAACAGTTACTTGAGAGCCAATAATGTAAGGACGAAATTTATCAAGCGCAAATACAATAGAAAGAAGTTCTTTTTCCGTTGTCGTGTAATTCCACTGCGCTGGATTAAGTGTCCTGGAGGCGTAGTAGATGACACGGCTCTTGTTCTCGATCCTCTGACCAAGCACGGCTCCCAAGGCATAGTTGCTGGCGTCGCACATAATTTCGAACGGCAAGTCCCACTAGGGTGGGTGTATGATGGGCGCGCTCGTCAAACTATCCTTGAGCAAATCGAAGGCTTTTCGGCACTCCTCCCCAAAATCGAACGCTACATCCTTCTGAAGGAGGTACGTCATAGGCATGGCAACCTTGGAGAAGTCCTGGATAAACCTGCGATAAAACCCTGCATGGCCAAGAAAAGATCGAACCTCCCTAACATTCGTTGGGTATGGCAGATTAGAGATAACATCAATTTTAGCCTTATCTACCTCTATACCCTTAGCAGAAACCACATGCCCTAAAACGATACCTTGACTTGCCATAAAATGACATTTTTCAAAAATTTAGAACAAGGTTCATCTCAATACATCTTTTCAGGACATGCGATAAATTATCTAAACAGTCATCGAAGGAATTGCCATAAACTGTAAAATCATCCATGAACACTTCAATGCATTTTTCTACAAACTCAGAAAATATACTCATCATGCATCTCTGAAATGTACCAGGAGCATTACAAAGCCCAAAAGGCATCCTTCTAAATGCAAATGTGCCAAAGGGGCACGTGAACGTTGTTTTCTCTTGGTCTTCTATGGCTATGGGGATTTGGTAAAAGCCAGAGAAACCATCGAGAAAACAAAAGAATGGCTTCCCAGCTAAACGCTCCACCATCTGATCAATAAAAGGAATGGGAAAATGGTCCTTCCTAGTGACCTCATTAAGCTTCCTAAAGTCTATGCACATTCTCCATCCATTTTGAATCCTCTTAGGCCTAATTCATTTTTCTCATTCCTAACCACAGTCATGCCAGTTTTCTTAGGAACAACGTGGATAGGACTAACCCATTTACTATCTGAGATAGGATAGATGATACCTGCCTCGAGGAGTTTGAGAATCTCAGAAACCACTACCTCCTTCATCGCGGGATTGAGCCTCCTTTGGGGCTCTCGTGAAGGTTTCGCTCCATCCTCGAGCAGGATTCTGTGCATGCATGTAACTGGACTTAGCCCATGTAAATCTGCTAATGGCCATCCAATTGCCAGCTTGTGCTCTTTAAGAACTTCCATTAACTTCCCTTCCTGAGCCGGCATAAGGTCTTTCGCTATGATGACCGGCAACGTCTCATCATCCCCCAAATACGCGTATTTGAGATGATCAGGTAAGTCTTTCAACTCCAATTTAGGTGCCTGCAAAGTAGAGGGGAGCATTTTAGCATGATTCTGAACAGTTGCCAAAGAAGAGACAGTTGAATCACAAAGTTCGGACATGGAAGATTCATGCATATCAGATTCATCAAAAAGATCAGTCAAAAATAATGGGTCATCCCCATCTCTATCAGACATGCATTCTTCCTGAACTAACGATTCAATTGTATCTACTTGACAAAGAGAGTGGACGCTCTCATCATGTTCCAACTCATTAGACACATCGACCTCAACAACTTGTCCACGATACTCAACAGATAAAGTGCCCTTATCTACATTTATCCTAGTCTTAGCAGTTTTCATAAAGGGCCTACCTAATAAGATCGACGCAGACGAAGAAGCAGAATTTCCATCCATTTTCAGAATATAAAAATCCACAGGAAAAATCAGCCCATTAACATTAACTAATACATCTTCCACTACCCCTAAAGGATGCACGAAAGACCTATCAGCAAGTTGTATAACAATACCAGTTCCCTGTATTTCTTTTAAATTCAAATCCTGATAAACGGAGTGAGGCATGACACTAATGGAGGCTCCTAGATCTAGCATGGCTCTTCTAATTTTTCTACCTCCAATAGCGCAAGGAAGAGAAAACATACCTGGATCGTCGCATTTTTCTGGTAAGTTCTTCGTGATTAAAGCGGAGACATTTTTACTTACCACGACGCGTTCTTTCTCTTTTGTCTTCCTCTTGTTGGTGCACAACTCCTTCAGGAACTTAGCGTACCTTGGGATTTGCTTGATGGCATCCAACAGAGGGATGTTGATCTCTACTTTCTTGAATGTGTTTAAGAACTCCTCCTCGTAGTTTTCCTTGGGCGGTCTCGCTGACCTGCTAGGAAAAGGAGCCTTAGGCACATAAACTCTAGTGCACGTAGGATCGAAATTTACCCCATGCCACCGTGGTTCGGGATTTTCTGTCTGTGGCTCAACGTGGCCATGATCGACTTCCACTGGCGGGGTACTCGTGGGAAGCTGCTTCCCACTTCTCAAAGTGACGGCACTCAAACTCTCAGTTTTCTCTTCCATCCTGTTGATCTTGCAAGTCATCTGAGACATTTCTTCCTTAATTCCTTGCATCTGAGTGCCAACGTTATCGAGCTTGGACGAGGTGATCGTAAGGATAGCTTGCAACATGTCCTCAACAGATTTACCTGAAACAGAAGATTGGACTTTCAGAACATCATCCTTTAAGGCAAGAACAGTATTACTTACCTCGAAAAGCTGAGCCTTAAGCTCTTCCACATCCTTCTTCAGGCGAGCCTTCTCCTTGTCTCCATCTTCACTCCGCTCTAAGCTTATAGCTATGTTAGAAATTAAAACTCTAGCTTCAGCGGGTGTCTTGTCCATGAGCGAGCCTCCACTAGCGGCGTCTATCATCTGATGCCCTTGGGGAAGCAAACCGTAGTAAAAACCCTGAATGAGGGACTGTTCGGCTATTTGATGATTGGGGCAATCCTTGCATAATCGACCGAACCTCTCCCAGCACTCAAGAACGCTCTCTGCAGCTCCTTGCTCAATTTTTAGTATCTCCTTTCTGAGGGCGGCGACCTTGGGAGGCGGAAAATACTTCGCATAAAACGCTCCCTGCAGCTCTTCCCATGAAATGATGGACCCGGTCGGTAGGTAAAGTATCCAATCTCTCGCCTTCTCCTTCAAGGTGAAAGGAAAGGCCTTGAGATGGAGTTGATCTGCAGTGATGTCCTCAGTCCTGAACGACGAACACACCATCCGAAATGTTTGCTCGTTTCCGTAGCAAACATCCCAAAGAATTAATTAGAAAAGTGCAATTCCAATTAAACATGCTCGCTAATTAATCTAAGTTAGCTACGCTTAAATCAATCAAAGAACAGTGACGGGTAATATCGCGACGAACCGATTGATCGAGAACTCGACCAATTGGCGCGATTTCTATTCTTTCCCTAAGTCTATCGTGCAAACGATAATTAATGCTATTCTCCTACTCTCACTTAGGCTAGAATTAATTAGTCACGCTTAGACCCTTGTTACCTAGCGATTGAGGCAATTATACGTCCTAACCTTTAACTGTAAAACATGCGTGAGGACTCGGACGTCACTCCTAATCAGTCATACATGCTCATGGGATTCAAACAAAGGAAGAATCATGCAAGAAACTATCAAATACAAGCTGGAAATTTAAAGCTAAACCCTCCCTAATGCATCAAGACAACCCTAAACTCGAATTAGAGCACTTACCTTAGCCAAACGTGATGAAAATTGATCCAAAATTGTCCAAAAACCTTGAAAATTGATGAAAATATCACCAAACCCGAGGCTATAACTCTCAATATCGAAATTTCTCTCTCCTAAGTGAATGGTGGCTGAAAAACTAGGTTAAAACGCTTAAAAAGCTAAAAAAACGAGTTTTGGGCCGAAATTGGCCAATTGGGCCGCGCAGGGGCGCGCGGACGTGTCGGCAGGCGCGCGCGGGCGGGCGCTGGGCGCTGAGGCGGGTCGCGGGGCGAGCGGATGGGGCGTGCGTGGGCGAGGCCGCGCGGAGCGGGCGCTGGGCGCGCACTGGGGCGCGGGTCGAGGCCCTCTGATGGAGCGGGCCGCGCGGGTCGCGCGCGCGCGATGGGCTGGAGGGCGTGCTGGGCGAAGCGGGGCGCGCGGGCATGCGGTCGGGCGCGGATGTGGGCTGGGCCGATGGGCTGTTGACCATTGACCGTTGACCATTTGACTTTTTACAAAAATAATAGAAATTCTGCACCCACCATGATTCAAACCTCGGCTTCACCAATCCCTTACAAAGCCAACACCATTAAGCCACTAATCAGTTTTGAGTTAAAATTAGATTATTTAATTAATGTAGTATAATCACTCAAAACAATTAATTAATAAAATGTTCTAAAATATCCATTTAAGCCCTTAATTAATGTCAATGCCCGATTTACCCCTTAACAATTAAATTATACAAAATAGATCAATTAAACCCAATTAATTACTCTAATTTACAAGACTTAGGAGCTATATATTAGCACTTTTAGAGTGCTATCAAAATACCCCCAACCTAAATCTTGCTAGTCCTCGAGCAAGACTACTCTGAATTACCTCTAAAGACTGATATTGCATGCATCGACTCTAACCTCAATGCTTTAAAAAATAAGGCACTTACAACAAAAGAAAACAATCAATTGCATGCATAAGCTGAGAACATTTCAAAAATTAAACTGCTACTCCCCTACGTGTGTGTGTGATTAGCCAACCTATTCTAATTATTATAGACTCGAAAAAACCATATGCAACCCTACATCTTGTTTTCCCCTACTTCTAGCAATTAAGAACAGTCTAATGGCTTTTCAACAATCAAGAGAGTAACAAATCAAAAGGCCTAAACATTTTCTTTTTCTTGAGTACTTTGTACTCTTTATTTCTTTTGATCCACTTTTTTTTTTACTTTTCTTTTGCTTCTCCAAGAGAGCCTAACATGTCAAGCTTGCCTTCGTTCCAGCTTACCCGCAATTCCATTGCACATTGTATCTGACTACGGGCAAGCTTCACATTTTTAAGGACTAATGCTCACTTCTTAAGTCGCGATTAAGAAGGAGGAGCACCTCACGAGCTTTTATTTTCATGCTTACTTTTTTTTTACTTAGGCAATAGCTTCGCTATAATCTCGATTAATCTATTAAAACCTATCATGCATCAAGCCTTCCCTAGAGGTGCCTTTCGGGTTGACAACATGATTTCAGGCTACATAAGATTATTCTAAGCCTACAGAACCAAGAATAGATTGCTAAGTGCTCGATAGATGCAAGGGAGCAACAGAAAATTTTTAAATTTTTTTGAAAAATGCTCAACTAACACAAACAATCTCATGCTTTTCTATATGTGCAACTACGAAGAATTTAAAAGCATTTCCTAGATTGTCCTCATCGAACACATGCAACAGCAGACAACAACACTTCGAATTCAGAATATCCACAGCTCAACAACTACAGGAATCCATCCAACAGACAACTCCACCCCCAACCTAAAAGTATACATAATCCTCTATGTATCACACTTCAGACTAAGCAGATAAAACGCACAAAATAAAAGGGAACAGAAAACCTCCCCTGAATTTTGCTAGGTTGTAGGTTGGAGCAGTGCACTCTTCGCCTACTGTCCCGATCCTTAAGCCACAAAATTCCTACAAAAGAAAGCAAGAAAAAGCTAAGCTAGGAAAATAAAAACTAAAAGTAAAAACATGAATTTAAAATACTCATGGGTTGCCTCCCAAGAAGCGCAAATTTTTAACGTCATTATGCTCGACGTGTCTTCCACTCTGTCAGGGTACATAGAAATTCTCGTACTTCTTCGGCCCCTTCTTCCTTGAATCAACAAAATCTGCTAAGAGAAGCAAGCTCTTCGACTTTTGAAGGCAGCCGGACAGAGTTGTTATTTTTTTGGTATTTTTGATATATGGAAAAATAAAAGACTCAACACACTGAAATAAAACAAAATAAGACTCAACAGAAAATAAAGACTCGACGGACTTAGGAGAAGAAGGAAGAAAGCATGCATCAATAAAGGATTTAACAGGAAATAAAACAGATGGAGGCTTGTCAGCCTCAGACTCTATCACCTGAACATCCTCCTCGGGACTAGGCTCGACATCTTCCTTAATCTCACCGATCACATCTTCGCATGGCGGAGCATTCTCAATCTCTTCATCACTATCGGGGTGTATTTCCTCAAAGAACCTCTCCGCAGTGGTATGCTCAACTGGATGATCTTCCTCACCCTCCAATTCCTTCGCAGGATTGAGCAAACGGCTTATTTGCTCATTCGCTTCGCGGAGCTTGGCTTCTAACCGAGCCTCGTGCATTGCCTGCGAATATTGGTGAGTGCTATCAACTAATTCATTAACCATTTGTTCCAGTGACATACCTCGACAATAATTATGAGGAAATTGGTTTTGTTGCTCCTCCATTCCTTGCCACTCAACTTCAGTCTCTAGGCGAGACTGGCGCATTCCCTGCTCGAATTGGAGCGTGCTGTTGACTAAATTGTCAACCATCTGCTCCAATGACATTCTTTGGCAAGAATTCGGAGGAGCTCTTTCATCTTCATAACTTGAAACTTGTCCCCAATAATCAAATGGATAATCTGCCATGCTAAACGAGAAGACACAAGACAAAGAAAAATATTTTTGGTTTTTTTAAACAAATAAAATTTAACTAAGAGAAATTAAATGGTTCCCCGGCAACGGCGCCAATTTTGGTAGAAGGATTTTTGAATGTCCAACTAATTTTCGGGGTGTCGAATCCCGCCAAAATACAATTTATAATTACCGAAACTACTAAGCTTTGCAGCTAGTGGTAACGGGTCGATCCGCAGGGAACCTAAATCAATCTCTCCTAATTAATTTCTATTTGTCTTTTAAAGTAAAACTCAAAAAAAAATAAAAGGGGGAGTTAATTAAAACTAAACTAAGTAAAATTAAGCTAACGGAAAAATAAATGGCGGAAATTAAAGAGCGGAAAAATAAATGGAACACATGCTCCTAATTCGAGGGATCGGGATTTATCTTGATGCGCTTAGATCATAGGGATTCTAATCATGCTTGTAATTTAATCTCATGCACGCGAAATGTTTGCTCGTTTCCGTAGCAAACATCCCAAAGAATTAATTAGAAAAGTGCAATTCCAATTAAACATGCTCGCAAATTAATCTAAGTTAGCTACGCTTAAATCAATCAAAGAACAGTGACGGGTAATATCGCGACGAACCGATTGATCGAGAACTCGACCAATTGGCGCGATTTCTATTCTTTCCCTAAGTCTATCGTGCAAACGATAATTAATGCTATTCTCCTACTCTCACTTAGGCTAGAATTAATTAGTCACGCTTAGACCCTTGTTACCTAGCGATTGAGGCAATTATACGTCCTAACCTTTAACTGTAAAACATGCGTGAGGACTCGGACGTCACTCCTAATCAGTCATACATGCTCATGGGATTCAAACAAAGGAAGAATCATGCAAGAAACTATCAAATACAAGCTGGAAATTTAAAGCTAAACCCTCCCTAATGCATCAAGACAACCCTAAACTCGAATTAGAGCACTTACCTTAGCCAAACGTGATGAAAATTGATCCAAAATTGTCCAAAAACCTTGAAAATTGATGAAAATATCACCAAACCCGAGGCTATAACTCTCAATATCGAAATTTCTCTCTCCTAAGTGAATGGTGGCTGAAAAACTAGGTTAAAACGCTTAAAAAGCTAAAAAAATGAGTTTTGGGCCGAAATTGGCCAATTGGGCCGCGCGGACGGGTCGGCAGGCGCGCGCGGGCGGGCGCTGAGGCGGGTCGCGGGGCGAGCGGATGGGGCGTGCGTGGGCGAGGCCGCGCGGAGCGGGCGCTGGGCGCGGGTCGAGCCCCTCTGATGGAGCGGGCCGCGCGCGCGCGATGGGCTGGAGGGCGTGCTGGGCCGCGCGCGCGTGGGCGGATGGGCGAAGCGGGGCGCGCGGGCATGCGGATGTGGGCTGGGCCGATGGGTTGTTGACCATTGACCGTTGACCGTTGACCATTGACTATTGACCGTTGACTATTGACCGTTGACCATTTGACTTTTTACAAAAATAATAGAAATTCTGCACCCACCATGATTCGAAACTCGGCTTCACCAATCCCTTACAAAGCCAACACCATTAAGGCACTAATCAGTTTTGAGTTAAAATTAGATTATTTAATTAATGTAGTATAATCACTCAAAACAAGTAATTAATAAAATGTTCTAAAATATCCATTTAAGCCCTTAATTAATGTCAATGCCCGATTTACCCCTTAACAATTAAATTATACAAAATAGATCAATTAAACCCAATTAATTACTCTAATTTACAAGACTTAGGAGCTATATATTAGCACTTTTAGAGTGCTATCACCGACTGTGCAAAGAAAGGTAAGGGCCCTCTTTTCTTCCCAAACACCATCACTAAGCTCTGTTTACGTGCACGTGTGCCCATCGAGAGGAAGGAGAGGCAGCTGGCCTACACAGGTCATCTGGAACTGCCTACAGGCTTGAGGATGCGAAGAAGGGGAAGCATGGAATTTGAGCTAGACGGCCTGGCTGCCGCTCAATCACTCTCCATGGCTTGCTTGATGGATTTACAGCGCAAGATGGCGCAGTGGGCTGAGGACGCTCAAGCAACGGACAAAGATGTGGCTGATCAGTTGGGGTGCATCTTCCCTGCCTTCCCCACTGACCTATTGAAACCATGGACACCTCCTAGAGCAAGGAAGGATGATGATGAGGACATTTGAGTGCCAGTCTGAAGGGCACTCGAGGGAGTACTTCTGTTCCCTCTTGAAAAAAAAAAAAAAAAAAAACCTGCTTTTCGTTAAACTTTGTGAATCCTGTTGTTTTGAATCCAATATTTGATCTGTTTTTCATTCTTTCTTTTGGCTGTTTAGGATAGTTTAGTATAGGTAGATGGTATCTGAGTAGGTAGCTTGTTTTAGTTTCCTTTTTGTTTAGTTGTAGATGACTGGAAATAGCATGCAAAAGGGCCTGATCACTGATAAATATGCCCTGTAGGTTCATTGCGAAATTATTGCGGATTCTGCAATTTTTGGTTAGTTATCGCATGCTATTGACTGACTGATAGATAGGCTGGTTCTGTTTAAATTCTGCTCTCTTGCTGCTTTCTTGACTGCCATATATGTTCTATCTGTGAGCATGCTGGATGAGTGTCTTAGTACACCTTTGATAGTTTAAAATAGCTCCCTTAAACTGCTCAGCATGAATCTCTTTAAGCCCTTAACAGACTGGTTTTTGCAAAAATCTGATGCTGTGTATTTGCTTTAAGAATGTTCTTTCTATGCCTAGGACTTTTAGATTCTCCTTGTTTTGCCCTAGACTAGATGCTTCTAGGACAAGTTTGGGGGTGTGCCACCTCAGACTCTCATTGGGGACAATGAGAAGTTTAAGTTTGGGGGAGGCCACCCTAGGCCTAGGAACATTCCTCTTTCCCTTTTAAACATAAGCATTCTTCTTCCCCTTTGAAAAAATGATGAACTGAAAAAAAAATGAAAAGGAAAAAAGAATAAAAGTGGTGTCTCTCTTAAGGTTGCTGAGTAATCAGTGCCATGTGTGTAACCCACAAGTGGCATTGCATCAAAAGGCAACCAAATGAGAGGCCCTACCAAAGAAGGAAAGAAAATGAAAAACCAAGGAAGAAGAGTGTATGCCTATGAGTTATAACTTATGTGCTTAGGTGTCCTATGTGAAAGAACTATGATCCTCAATTAGCTAAGCACAGGGTTGTAGCTTGTAGGTTTGTTAAGGGAGATGAATGTATATCCAATGTAGTGATGCCAGGGTTTAGGTTGTTCTATGAATGGTATTACTGTCACTGGTTTATACTAAGACTGGCATGACTCTAAGGAATCCTAGGTAGCTCAAAAGAAAAACATTAGAAGCATGTACTGAGTCTGGGGTAAAGCTAGGTAGAGTTTGAAAACTTAGGGATAGTCGCACAATGAACATAATGACCAAAGCAGATAGATCAGTTGTAGGGAGTTAATAAAAACAGTAGGATTATAAGGCGAGAGAAGTCAGAAGAAGCAAAATGAGAAGTTAGTTTTGAACTTAGAAGCGTGTCACAGGACAGCCATGCCTTAGATAGTGAACTTAGGGGAGTCAACAAGTAGTTACAGAGAGTAATAACAGCCCAAATAAAGTCCTTATATTGCTCGAGGACGAGCAAAACCTTAAGTTTGGGGGTGTGTTACGTCTCCAAAAGTGACTATTTTAGGACTTATTTGATTGAGAAAGATGTACACCCTTAAGCGTTTTTTGTAGAATTTAGCTTAAACTTGTGCTTATATATGAGAATTAGTAGAATGAAGCTAAATTAGGACTTATGTGTAAAAGGAAAGAAAAAGAAACAAAAACAAAGTTAAAGACTTGGAATTTGCACATTGTTGAAGCATTGCGAAAACATTGCGGTCTCAGCAATGTTTTAAGTGAAAGTTGTTATTTGTTTAACTGATTTCTATTTTGTTACGATCTTTCAGCTGTTTGTTTTTTCTCCTGCTGCCACGTGGAGTATTGTTGTTCAGAATGGATGGCTCTACTTGGACGAATCGTACCTGCAAACTACTATAAAAGGAGGTCAAAGGGGAAGGACAGAACACACTCGAACGGCGTAGAACTCCCATCTCAGCGCAGTCTCGTCTTCCTGTTTTCTCATCCGTTTGTTGGCTTGAAGGACTCAGCTGTTGGAGTCGATAATCTGAGAGGAAGAAGAAAAGATTTGTCTTCTCTTCTGATTGGATTCATCCAAACAAAGCTCTCCTTTTCCCTTCAACCGAGGCGCTTGCGACGAGGGGCTTTACGCACGCATCTACTTGCTTTTATCGCTTTCTGTTTCATTTTTCATTGCTGTCTGCTGTAACTCGTTTATGTTTGCTACTCTACAATCATTTCGTCTCTTTCTGTTTAGTTTTCATCAGTTTAAATTGTTGCTTGTTCAGTTTGAACTTCGGTAAATCAAAGAGATAACTTGGCTACTTCGTAACTGTCTTACTGCTATTCTTCTTCTCTTTTGTTATTCACATTCTGTTAAGCATGTCTTCTCTATCTGTTCTTTCCATTCCATCGTCATCCATGAGTAACTAACTCACATAAGGGCATGCTAATGACAAGTCTATAGGTAGAAATACGTGAATCAAGCATGTAGGTTAGCTTTCAAATGCATTGGATGTATGTAAGCTTCATCCCACGGGCAATTTCGATTGGCCATCCATTTTGTCCAAAGAACTCCTAACCTCTGGAAGGAGTAAGAGTTCAGAGTCGTACATTCATACTAGCCTTTCATGGTAGCCAGAAAACGACCTAGGAATAGGCGTTTTCCTAGTACAAATCAATAACTTGCTTTTATAAATAGATGCTTAAGGCCTTACTTGGACATGAGTAAACTAAAGGATCTAATGCATGAAATCGAAAGATACATGAGAATGAGTTAGTTTGATGCATGATGAGTTGATCTACTGCTTGAGAATCGTATGAAAAAGCCTATAGAGGAGTCGTTAGTAGCCCTTGTTTCCACACTTTACACTTAATTCGCTGTTAGTAACATTGCTAGAAAATTGTTGTTTCCGCAATTCCCTTAGTTCAAAATTTTGTCTTAGCCATTTCTTTCTTAGTTTGCTGTTCTCTTCTCTCTGCATTCGAGTTTAATTATTTACTTGCACTTGTTTTGCTTTCATATCTCACATATTCCTTAATAGTTAGGCAGTTTAAAACCAAATCTACCCCATTTAATCCACCCATTCTCACTTAACAACTCACTTCGCTAGTAACTAAGAATAAATCTCTGTGGGAAATCGAATGAAAAAATACTTATTACTTGCTACAAGCCCATGTATGCTTGCATGTTCTGAGTGCTCTACCATTGCATCTTTATTTTAACCATTGAGCACGCAACAACGACTAAGGTAAAGTGAGCGGTTTGGGATAATTTGAGGGATTGTTTGTTAGATTTTTAAGCTTTGATAATCTATGCTATAATTTCCAAATTGGTGGCTGATTTGTATGCATTTATTATTCTTGCTTCATCCTATGCATATGTTAGATTTCGCCGATTGACACTCGTGTTTTCTAGCATTTTGTTAGCGTTAAAGAGTAGCGATGTCGTGCTGATAACTCCATTTTGGAGCTATTAAATACTTCTTAATTATAGCTTAAGTCCGCTTTCAATTGATTAAATATATCTCTTTTGTAGGAAAAACGCGGCAAAGAGCTCGTGCGTCCGTTGGGCATGTTCGAGTGCTTAAAGCAGAGTTTTAGCGCCCCGGGAATGCATCGGGAAGAGGGGAACTTGTTCCGTGAAGAAGCGGGCCAAAACAGCCTTGGAGAGGCAAAGCTTCAGCCCCAAACCCGAGAGCCAGCGTCGAGCTATAGCGTCGAGACGCTGGCTCGACGCTGGAAAAACCCGAGAGCAAGCGTCGAGTGATAGCGTCGAGACGCTGGCCTTGTGTCGCGACGCCATCGCGAGCGCGCGCGCGGAAAACTTAGGGCACAGCGTCGAGACGCTGGCCCTAGCGTCTCGACGCTACGTCGATTACAGCAGCTAAAAGACGATTTTCTGCACATTTTTTGGGAATTCTTCATTACGGATTTTGCTCTTCTTCATCTTCTTCTTCCTCGTTTTCTCTCTATTTTTCGTGGAGCTCCGCCATTGTTGGCATGCTAGTGAGCTCCACCTTCATCGTAATACGTTGATGAATCCTTTCGTGGTCGTTGTTGGAGCGGATTTGACAAACCGCGCCATGAGCGGCTAAGGTAAGGGTGAGCGGTTTGGGATTTGTTTAGGGGAATTTTGTTAGACGATTTTGGCTTTGATAATCTGATCTTGATGCATATTGGTTCTGTTTATTAGCATTTATCTACTTTGCTTAATCCAACGCGCATGTTAAAATACGACGATTGACACTCGAGTAGGTTCGCATGTCGTGTATGTTAAAGAGTAGCGATGCCGTGCCTCTCACTGCTCGACTAAGTAACACAGGTAGATAGAACTAAATCGAAGTATCAGGTCGGGTAGGATAATTGTTGATTGCATACGGCGTTTGCGGGCAATCTACTAGCAATTAGAATTCACGCTCGAATGTTCGTCGCGGTTAGCTAGTGACTGTCTAAATTTACCTTGGGGCTGATCACCTTGATGTAGGATTAGATAACGTGTAATTAGAACTGTGTGGTCTAATTAAAATCCATGGAGTCGGCTACTTTGGGGCTTCTCTGGTAGTCGTCCGCTTGCTCAATAAACTGAATTCCATGTTATTAGCATTATATGATAAACTGAATTTGTCTAACAATTGATCCCGAGACTCCCCAAACCGTGCACACGTTCTCTTCATATTATTCTTTCTTCCGTTAGCTTTCTTACTATTTCTCTTGCATGATAAAAACCCCCCGTTACCAAAATCAATCAATTAATTAAATCCCAATTTCATTGGTAAGTTCAATCTTCCTATTCCTTGGATCGACCCTGTTACCACTGGCTACAAAGCCTTGGTCATAGGCTTTATAAATCGTATTTTGGCAAGCCTCGACAGCTTGAGATTAAGCGGACATTCAAAAATCCGCGCACCAAAATTGGCGCCGTTGCCGGGGAATAGGCAATTGATTGAACTTATGATTGAAGTTTGAATTTGATTTGTTGATGGTTTGCTGAAAATTTTTCTTGTTTGTAATTTGTATGTTTAGATTTTTGTTTGTGTATGACCCGTTCCTCTGAGGGTAGATTGCAGTTTATCCCTGAGATTGACAGAGAGGAGCGGCGGTTACGAAAAGAAGCCCGTGAGGGGCAGAGGCCGATTGAAGAAGAAGGCAATCCCTTCTTGGTTGACGAGATGGCGCAAGGCGATGCGCCACAGACGCTTAAGCAACTGGCAGCGCCAGACCTGAACCTGCAGCCTTTGTGCATTAACTACCCCGTGGTAGCAGGTAACTTCGAGTTGAAATCCGGTTTAATTCACCAGTTACCTTCTTTCCATGGCAACGCAGGTGAGGACGCGAACAAACACCTGATGGAGTTCCATTGCGTCTGCGCGGGGATGAAGCCCGCGGGAGTCACGGAGGAGCAACTGAATATGAGGGCATTCTCCTTTACGCTCAAGGACAAAGCCAGGGATTGGCTGTATTACCTGCCCTCCGGATCGATCAACACGTGGCAGGATATGAAGCGGGTATTCTTGGAGAAATACTTTCGCGCATCCTTAGCCACCACTCTGCGGAAGAGGATTTATGGGATCACCCAGGATGTCGGTGAGTCCCTGCACGAATACTGGGAACGCTTCGGGCGCCTGTGCGCGAGCTTCCCACATCATCAGATTGCCGATCAATTATTGATTCAGTACTTTTATGAGGGGATGACGCCCCATGACCGGCAGATGATTGATGCAGCGAGTGGAGGGGCACTGATTGACAAGACCCCAGTTGAGGCCAAGCAGTTGATTGCAAATATGGCCACCAACTCGCAGCAATTCGGTATTCGGGGACAAGGACAAGTGCACAGCGTGGCTCAGAGCCACGAGATGATTGAGATAAAGGCCCAGGTGGCCGAGATAGGCAGTATGTTGAAGAAAATCGTTGGAGGACACCGCGAGGCGGAGGAGGTCAACGCGATCGGGGGGTATGCTTCCAACCCAAGGAAGTACGACCCATATGCAAACACTTACAACCCCGGTTGGCGCGACCATCCTAATTTTAGCTATGGGAATAGGGAAGGACAAACTCGCTTCCAAGGCCAGTCCCAGGATAGGCCTAATTCTTCCACCCAGGCTCAAGCCTCGAGCTCCTCCAGCTCACTTGAAGAGATGGTAAGAACCATCGTGACTAGCACCAGCCAATTCCAAAAAGAGGCTCGAGAGGAGCTTAATTCTCACAAGGCAGAGCTGCAGAATTTGAACAAGCAGCTGACACAGATGGCGGTGTCTATCAGTAAGATTGAGAGCAAGAGCTCGGGGAAGCTTCCTTCCCAAACTACAGTAAACTCATGTGAAAACGTGAGTGCCATTCAGCTGCGCAGTGGGAAGTCACTTTCCACCAGAGCTGCGAAGGAAGCCACGGACAGCCTGAACAAGTCCGCCCCAACTGCTCCTGAGATTCAGAATGTGAGAAAAGACGAGAAGGTCACTGTACCTGAGGATGTTACCAGAGCACCATTCCCGAGTCGGCTTGTGAAGCCTACTTTGGAGACCGAGGATGCGGAGGTTCTTCGAACCTTCCAAAAGGTGGTGGTCAACATCCCACTTCTTGAGGTCGTAAGCCAAGTGCCAAAATACGCCAAGTTTCTCAAGAAGTGGTGTACGAGTAAGAGAATGTCGAGAAAAAGTGACGAGACGAAGAAAGAAACCGTCTCCGCAATTTTCCAAGGTAATCTTCCACCGAAGTGCATCGATCCTGGTATGTTTTCTATCCCATGCACTATCGGTACTAAATTCATTGAAAATGCCATGTTAGATCTCGGTGCCTCGATTAATGTCATGTCTTATGATGTTTTTAAAGAACTTGAATTGTGTACTTTAATCGAGTCCAATATAGTTGTCCAACTAGCCGATCGATCTTATGTGCATCCTTTAGGGAAGGTTGAGGATATTTTAGTCAAAGTTAAGGACTTACTGTTTCCATGCGATTTTTATGTGCTGAATATGAGTGAGAATTCTTCGCATGTTTCCTCTTCTATTTTATTAGGCCGCCCATTTATGAAGACCGCTAAGGTCAAGATAGATGTTGATAGGGGTGCCTTATCTGTAGAATTTGATGGAATGGTGAAAGAATTTATTATAAATGCATCAAAGTCGTCTGTGACTGTTGGGAATGTGTCTGTTGTCGAGCATGATGAGAATGGGAATCTACCCTCGCGCTTGAGGGATGGTTCCCATGTCTCTGTTAAAAAATCTGATTTAAATTTGTGTGATAATGATGCTGATTTTTGCACTAACACTTCTTATATTCACGTGCCCGAGGCACGAAGAGTGCAAAATATTTTTCAGGTGGATGGCAGGAAAGGTGTGGCCAAGGACAAGTCTGGATCGTCCCCCGCACCTACAGACTATGGATGAGTCTGTTGAGAGAATACAGTCGAGCAACCGACTTTAAAAATTCTGCGCTTCTCGGAGGCACCCGAGCGATGGACTGTTTTTATGCTTTAGTTTAGTTTTATT
The DNA here is from genome assembly GCA_028017165.1 of Herpetospermum pedunculosum. Taxonomy (NCBI): domain Eukaryota; kingdom Viridiplantae; phylum Streptophyta; class Magnoliopsida; order Cucurbitales; family Cucurbitaceae; genus Herpetospermum; species Herpetospermum pedunculosum. The sequence continues at coordinate 40,260,056 of CM051522.1, forward strand.
GCTTTTTAAATTAACTTAGTTTTAATTAGCTTGCTGTTTTTTTTTTAGGAATCAAGGAAGAGAAGGCAATTTTGGGCTCTGATGCGTTTGTGCGCCGCTTCCTCGCTCTCGCCAGCTTCACAAAGAGTCAGGGAAGTGTACTTCTTCTTCCCTTTTACTTTATTGTATCTGACTGGTTGGCATTGAGGACAATGCCAAATTTTGAAGTTGGGGGTGGAGTTAGTCTGACGGATATGCATGTGTAGTTCGTTGAGAAGTGCTATAATGATATTGAAGTGTTTGGGACTCTGCTTACTGTTTTCTGACTGTGATAGCCTAGGAAATGCATGTTGGTAAGTTGAGCATGTTCATAATCGAGTTTTTGCATGAGTTTTGTGTTTCTTAGGTTCATGTCAAAAATTTTAAAATATTTTCTGTTGCTCCCTTGCACTTATCGCGCACTTAGCAACCTCTCCCTAGATTCCGTAAGCTTTGTTTATCGCATGTTTAGCTAATTCTCGTTGTCACCCCGAAAGGCACCCTTAGGTAGCTTGTTGCATGAGAGCTAGTAGTTGGTTAATTGAGAAAGCATGTGCTTAGCCTAATATAAAAAAAAATAGAAAAGCATGTTTGGTAGAAAAATTCCTCTCGAGGCTCTCCTCCTTCTTATTAGCGCTTAAAAGAAGTGAGCGTCAGTCCTTAAAAACGTGAAGCTTTGGCCAAAGTTTGACGTGTTAGGCAGCTCGAGTAGGAAAGAAAAAGAAACAAAAAGTTGGTTCAAAGAACCAAAATAAAAGAGTACAAAGTACTTTTGAAAAGAAAGAAAAAGAATGAGAAAATAATTAGGTCTCTTAATTTGCTTCTCTCTCTCGTGTAAGTCAAGTGTAGCTGTTCTTAAACGCTAGAAGTAGGGGGAAAACGGGATGTGCGTTGCATGTAGGTTTTCCGGGGTTACGTGAGTTTAGGAGTGGTTGGCTAGCACACACACACGTTAGGGGGCAAGAGTTAATTTTTGATATGTCCTAGTTAATACATGAACAAAATGCTTCCATGATTATACTCGTGTTTAAATTTCAATATGCATGGAGGTTTGAGTTAGAATGCATGTAAGAGCGCCCTTAGAGTCAATGTCTTTGTAGTGCTTGCTCGAGGACTAGCAATGTTTAAGTTGGGCGTGTTTGATAACTCCATTTTGGAGCTATTAAATACTTCTTAATTATAGCTTAAGTCCGCTTTCAATTGATTAAACATATCTCTTTTGTAGGAAAAACGCGGCAAAGAGCTCGTGCGTCCGTTGGGCATGTTCGAGTGCTTAAAGCAGAGTTTTAGCGCCCCGGGAATGCATCGGGAAGAGGGGAACTTGTTCCGTGAAGAAGCGGGCCAAAACAGCCTTGGAGAGACAAAGCTTCAGCCCCAAACCCGAGAGCCAGCGTCGAGCTATAGCGTCGAGACGCTGGCTCGACGCTGGAAAAACCCGAGAGCAAGCGTCGAGTGATAGCGTCGAGACGCTAGCTCGACGCTGCCCTGGCGTCGAGACCCTGCTTGGCGTCGAGACGCTCCGGAGGAGGCGCGCGCAGGAATTTTATCGGGGCAGCGTCGCGACGCTGGCCTTGCGTCGCGACGCCATCGCGAGCGCGTGCGCGGAAAACTTAGGGCACAGCGTCGAGACGCTGGCCCTAGCGTCTCGACGCTACGTCGATTACAGCAGCTAAAAGACGATTTTCTGCACATTTTTTGGGAGTTCTTCATTACGGATTTTGCTCTTCTTCATCTTCTTCTTCCTCGTTTTCTCTCTATTTTTCGTGGAGCTCCGCCATTGTTTGCATGCTAGTGAGCTCCACCTTCATTGTAATACGTTGATGAATCCTTCCGTGGTCGTTGTTGGAGCGGATTTGACAAACCGCGCCATGAGCGGCTAAGGTAAGGGTGAGCGGTTTGGGATTTGTTTAGGGGAATTTTGTTAGACGATTTTGGCTTTGATAATATGATCTTGATGCATATTGGTTCTGTTTATTAGCATTTATCTACTTTGCTTAATCCAACGCGCATGTTAAAATACGACGATTGACACTCGAGTAGGTTCGCATGTCGTGTATGTTAAAGAGTAGCGATGTCGTGCCTCTCACTGCTCGACTAAGTAACACAGGTAGATAGAACTAAATCGAAGTATCGGGTCGGGTAGGATAAATGTTGATTGCATACGGCGTTTGCGGGCAATCTACTAGCAATTAGAATTCACGCTCGAATGTTCGTCGCGGTTAGCTAGTGACTGTCTAAATTTACCTTGGGGCTGATCACCTTGATGTAGGATTAGATAACGTGTAATTAGAACTGTGTGGTCTAATTAAAATCCATGGAGTCGGCTACTTTGGGGCTTCTCTGGTAGTCGTCCGCGTGCTCAATAAACTGAATTCCATGTTATTAGCATTAAATGAGAAACTGAATTTGTCTAACAATTGATCCCGAGAATCCCCAAACCGTGCACACGTTCTCTTCATATTATTCTTTCTTCCGTTAGCTTTCTTACTATTTCTCTTGCATGATAAAAACCCCCCGTTACCAAAATCAATCAATTAATTAAATCCCAATTTCATTGGTAAGTTCAATCTTCCTATTCCTTGGATCAACCCTGTTACCACTGGCTGCAAAGCCTTGGTCATAGGCTTTATAAATCGTATTTTGGCAAGCCTCGACAGCTTGAGATTAAGCGGACATTCAAAAATCCGCGCACCACGTGCCTCTCACTATTCGACTAGTAACACAGATTAATAAAATTAAACCGGAGTATCGAGTCATGCATGATGGTTGTTGGTTACATACAGCGCTTGCGGGTAGCCAGTTAGCAACTAGATTACGTGATCGAATGTCTGTCGCGGTATGCTAGTGACTATTTAGAGTCAATTTGGGGCTGATCACCCTAATGCAACTTTAGATAATGTTTGATTAGAACTGTGTGGTCTAATTAATTTCTATGGAGCCGGTTACCTTGGGGCTTCTCGGGTAACTGACCGTGTGTATTACAAACTGCTCGCCTTAGAATTGTGTTAAATGTTAAGCTGAAGAATGTCTAACAAATAAATCCCGAAAATCCCCAAACCGTGCACTCATCTCTCTCTCTTTTATTCCTCCGTTAGCTTTTAATTATCTTGTTTGCATGCTTAAACATCCCCCCGTTACGAAAAACCCAATTGATTAATTAATTTCAAGTTCAATTTAATTTCAATCATATCCTTCTCCATGGATCGACCCTGTTACCACTAGCTGCAAAGCTTGGGTTAATAGGCTTATAAATTGTATTTTGGCGAGTCTCGACAACTCGAATTTAAGCCGGATATTCAAAAATCCTGTCCACCAAAATTGGCGCCGTTGCCGGGGAGAAGGCAAAATTTGATTGAAGTTATGTTTGAATTTGATTTTGGATGATTGATTGGTTGCTGAAAATTTTTTCTGTTTGTCCTTGTATGTTAAAATTTTTGTTTGTGTATGACCCATTCTTCTGAGATTAGTGGATTGCAGTTTATACCTGAAATCGAAAGAGAAAAGCGGCAGTTGAGAAGAGAGGCCCGCGAGGGGCAGAGATTGTTTGAAGAAGAAGGCGATCCCTTCTTGGTTGACGAGATGGCGCAAGGAGAAGCGCCAAGGACGCTGAAACAGCTGGCAGCGCCAGATTTGAATTTGCAGCCCCTGTGCATCAACTACCCCGTGGTAGCAGGTAATTTTGAATTAAAGTCAGGTTTAATTCACCAGTTGCCTTCTTTCCATGGTAATGCAGGCGAGGATGCAAATAAGCACTTAATGGAGTTTCACTGCGTCTGTGCGGGGATGAAGCCCGCGGGAGTGACGGAGGAGCAGCTAAATATGAGGGCATTCCCCTTTACGCTCAAGGACAAAGCCAAGGACTGGCTTTATTATCTGCCCTCCGGCTCGATAACGACGTGGCAGGACATGAAGAGGGTTTTTCTGGAGAAGTATTTCCCTGCGTCCTTGGCCACGACTTTGAGGAAGAGAATTTATGGGATCACTCAGGACGTGGGTGAGTCCTTGCACGAGTACTGGGAACGCTTTGGGCGCCTGTGCGCAAGCTTCCCGCACCATCAGATCGCCGACCAGCTCTTGATCCAGTATTTCTATGAGGGCATGATGCCCCACGATCGGCAGATGATAGACGCAGCGAGCGGTGGGGCTTTGATTGATAAGACCCCGGTTGAGGCCAAGCAGTTAATCGCGAACATGGCAGCCAACTCGCAGCAGTTTGGTATTCGAGGGCAGGGGAAAGTCCACAGTGTGACCCAGAGCCATGAGATGACAGAGATGAAGGCCCAGGTGGCCGAGATTGGAAATTTATTGAAAAAAATTGTCGGAGGAAACCGAGAAGAGGAGGTGAACGCAATCGGGGGATATGCTTCCAACCCGAGGAAGTATGATCCTTACTCGAACACATACAACCCCGGTTGGCGCGATCACCCGAATTTTAGCTATGGGAATAGGGAAGGACAACAACGCTTCCAAGGCCAGTCCCACGATAGGCCTAACACTTCCACCCAAGCTCAAGCCTCGAGCTCCTCCAGCTCATTAGAAGAGATGGTCAGAACCATCGTGACGTCGACCAGCCAGTTTCAGAAAGAAGCTCGAGAAGAGCTAAACTCCCACAAGGCCGAGCTGCAAAATTTGAACAAGCAGCTGACGCAAATGGTCGTGTCGATTAGCAAAATAGAGAGCAAGAGCTCTGGGAAGCTTCCTTCCCAAACCACGGTAAACTCATGTGAGAACGTGAGTGCAATCCAACTGAGGAGTGGGAAATCACTTTCCTCCAGAGCCGTGAAGGAAGCAGAGGACAGCCTGAATGAGTCTGCCCCAGTTGCTCTTGATGAGCTGAATATTGAGAAAGAGAAGAATGTTGCCAGAGCACCCTTCCCTATTAGGCTTGCGAAGCCTACTTTGGTGAACGAAGACGAGGAGGTCTTTAGAACCTTCCAGAAGGTGGTGGTCAACATACCACTTCTCGAGGCAGTAAGCCAAGTGCCGAAATATGCAAAGTTCCTCAATAATTGGTGCACAAGCAAGAGAATGTCGAAAAAGAGTGATGAGAAGAAGAAAGAAACTGTCTCCGCAATTTTCCAAGGTACTCTTTGTTGCGCGCTCAGTGTGTATGTAAAATGTAAATGCGAAGAGCGCTAAGATCATGCAAGCATACATGGTCTGCAGCAAGTGATAAGTATAATTTAATTCGTTTTCCCACAGAGATTAAGTTTAGTGACTAACGATTTGGTGTGTTAGATTAGATAAGGTAACTTAAATTGGATAGATTTTGGGTTGAGGTACAGGAATATAAAAGATGCAAGAAGAATGTAAACATAAATGCAAAGCTAGCAAAGAGGTAAAGTCATAATGTGGAAAAGTAGAATTGCGATTCTTGCAATAATCTAGCAATAAATTAGCAACGATTTTAATGTAAAGTAAGGCAGCAAGGTCAACTTAAGAATCCTCTATAGGCATTTAACTATGATCATTCAACAGTAGATTAACATCTCATGCATCGTCTTAGCTAGTTCTCATGCATCTTCCGATTACATGCATTAGTTTCTTAGATTACTTCTGTCCAAGTAAAGCTAACAACCTAATCATAAACACATGCTAATAAACGTGCTAGGAGAACGCCTATTCCTAGGTCATTTTCTATTTACCATAAAAGGCTAACATGAATGAACGACTCAGAATTCTTACTCCTTCCAGAGGTTAGGAATTCTTTAGACAAAATGGATGGCCGGTCGAAATTGTCCATGGGATGAAGATCACATACATTCAATGCATTCATGCTACTTTACATGCTGAATTCACATACTTTTATCCTATAGATTCATCTTTAGCAAACCTCTATTGAATTAGTTACTCATGGTGTTCGAAGAACTAAAGGAAATTTGTTGATTACACATGAAACAGAGAACTTACAAACCTAATTGATTGAAATATAATTAAATGAAGAACTCAACAAAACAACAAATTGATTAAGAGATGACAGAATGAAGAACTCAATAAAACCAATTGATTACTCTTTTAAGAAAACAATTCATATAATAATCCGTAAACAAACATATGTCAATCCGAAAGCAACAATGAAAGGGAAAAGCAGTAAATGATTCAGAACAACATTTAAAGGAAAGCAGAAATTAAATTCGAAAGCGGTAAAGGAGAGCTGTAAAGGAAAGTAGTAAAGTAAAGCTGTAAATAGCGTGAGGATTTTCCAAGTCGTGAATCGCCTCGGATGAAGGGGAAGATTAGCTGATCTTGGGGATAAATTCAATCAGAAGAGAAGATGGATCTTCTCTTCTTCCTCTCGAATTATCACGCCAAGGGCTTGTTTCTTCGATCCAACAAACGGGGGAAGAGGTTTCGTCTTCGGGATTCTGCACGATCGGGATCTCCTCACTTCTCAGATTGTGTGGAATGAATTGAAGTGGATTCAATTTGATTGCTTTGATCCTTCATTTAACTCTCTTTATATAGCCTCCAGGTGGTTGCAAAAGGTTGCTCAATAATTGTGGATCACCATTCAATTTTGTGAGGTAGTCAGGCTTGACATGTGGCAGCAGTAGGGAGAGTTGACTACTGGAAAAACTCAGTCAACAAAGACTGTTGACTGGGAAAAAAAATGCAGCAGCAAATATTGAATTTTTTAGCAATGTACCTGCAATGTACATTTTAGCTTGTTTTTCATCATTTTTCATTCTTTTTCGTTCATTTTCCAAATAAGTCATATTTTAGCATCATTTCTCAAATTCTCGCATTTAAGCACACATTAAGCTAACTCTTAACAAAAACACTCAAGAATGTACAAGGTTTTAAGGTAAATATAGCCCTAAATAATGTACTTTTGGCGAGGTAACACACCCCCAAACTTGAGTTATTGCTCGTCCTCGAGCAATATAAAGGCTTACTTTGGCTGCTAAATCTTGTCTTTTAAACTCTACCTAACTGATTTGCTGACTTCCCTAGGTTTACTGTCAAAGACATTGCTGTCCTGTGACACTCTCTTAGGCTAAAACTAACTTCATACATTGTCTATTATGATTACCCTTGCCTTTAAAACCTTCTGTTTTTACTAACTTCCTGTCTTTTGGTTTATCTGCCTATATCATTGAGCTCATTGTGCAGTTATCCCTAAGCTTTCAAATTCTCCCTAGTTTTAACTTAGACTCAGTACATGCTTCTAATGTCTTTATTTTTTAATTACCTAGGATTCCTTAAAGTCATGCCAGGCTTAGCACACACGAGTATCAGAGTTCAGTATCCATAGAACAAACTAAGCCCTGGCATCACTGTGTTGGATAGACACTCATCTCCCTTGACATACCTTCAAGCTACAGCCATGTGTTTAGCAAACTAAGGATCAGAGTTCAATTTCACAGGACATCTAAACACTTAGGCCGTAGCTCTTTGGCACACATTCTTCTTCCTTGGTTTTACTTTTCCTTTTTTTCTCTTTTGGCAAAGTCTTCTCTTTGAATTGCCTTTTGATGCAGTGTCACTTGTGGGTTACACAACTGGCCCTGATTACTCAGCATCCTTAGAGAGAGACAGTACCCTTTACTTTTCTTTTGCTTTCTTATTCATTTTTTTTTAGAAGAAGAATGTCTATTTTTCAAAGGAGAGAGGAGTGTTCCTAGGCCTAGAGGTTGCCTCCCCCAAACTTAAACTTCTCATTGTCCCCAATGAGAGTCTGAGGTGGCACACCCCCAAACTTATCTTAGAAGCATCTAGTCTAAATAAAAACCAGACAGACTTAAAACTCATAGGGATGGAATGACCCTCATAGTGCAGATAACTCAACAGCAGAAATTTACTAAAACCAACATGGTAAGGTCTAACAGAGGTACATGCTCAACAATTCATGAAGCTAGTTAGAACTAACAAAGGTGTACTTGACACTCATCCAGCATACTCAATAGACAGACTACCTATGGACATCAGTAATGCAGCCAAATCATGAGATTTAAAGACAGACAACCCATCAGAAAGTCATACACCAACATGCTTAAACTAACAAAATATTGCGGCGTCCGCAAAGAATTCGCAATGATTCCAACAGAGCAGTTTTAACTGTGATCAAGGCTCCTAGCATGCGATATTCGTTCATAAACAACTACAGAAAATAGCAAAATTATCTAAGCTATCTAATCAGACGACATTAAACTAGACTAAGCTACTCTACTTAGGCAAATTAAGAATTTAAAACAGAACAAACAGTTGATATTGGTGGGGTAACAGGTCACAGAAAAGCAGATTTTTTTCTTGTTTTTGAGAGGGATCAGAAATACTCCCTCGAATGCCGTTTAAAAATCTCCAATTGCCACGCTCCTAAATCACAAAAAATAAACTTAATTAAAGCTAGCAATAACAATACAGTAATCAATCTAAAAGAAAAACAATAGCGAAAGACTATCTATTCCATATTCCTCTGATGATTGAGCATAATGATCATTCCATTGAACGCCCTTGCTCATCCTTTCTTGACTTGCTTTTTAGGCTTCGGATAAGAGGAATGCTGAGAGCGTTTTCACGTCTCCTTCCTCATAGTAGTGCTTCAATCTAGCACCATTCACCATGAACGGTTGACCTTGTTCCATATTTCGAATTTCAATTGCACCATGAACAAACACATTAGTAATCACAAAAGGACCTGACCAACGAGACTTTAATTTGCCAGGAAACAATTTCAATCGTGAGTTAAACAATAGAACATGCTGTCCCTTTTTGAAGTCCTTAATCCTAAGTCTACTATCATGCCAAATTTTAGTCTTTTCCTTATACATTTTAGCATTTTCATATGACATGTGTCTTAGTTCATCCAACTCATGCAATTGCAGAGACCGCAATGTTCTCGCATCGGTCACGCAAAAATTCAACTCTTTTAAAGCCCAAAAAGCTTTGTTTTCTATTTCGAGGGGGAGATGGCATGCTTTTCCATAAACTAGCCTATAGGGGACATTCCTAAAGGTGTTTTATATGCAGTTCTATATGCCCACTGTGCATCATCAATTCATGCTAAACGACTATGATTGTTGGCACATAATAAATATTTCATTCCCAAAATAAACTACTCCTAACATACGAAATCTAAGCAAAGCATGATAAAATCCTAATTTAAGAGTTTAGGGATCAGAAATCTCCCTTGTCAATCTGCCTCATATGGATATTCTTCAATGTTTCGAGGCACCACTTCTGCTCCTTTAAGATACTTAAGTCTTGATTTACGGGATCGAACATTCTGCCACACCTTGAAATTGTTGATTCTTTCAAAGAGACTGCATGTTATAACATCCCAAGGTTTGTACTTTATGTGCGTTGGTACAACATAGGTTTGGTGTGATGGGACTTCTTTTTCTGGCATATCTCTTTCTAACTCCTTCAACTGGAGCATTTGTGGTGGTGGTGGTTCAACTCTTTCATTGGTGGAGAAGCTTGCTGCAACCTCAAACATTTCAAATTCTTGTTCCTCAAGCAGCGCATTAGTCTCTTTGGCCTCATCCAGCACAATTTCATTTTTCTCAACTTTCACCAACTCCCCCAATTCATATGAAGATTCCATTGGATCACTCTTCTTAGATTCGAAGGTAACAAAGGAGTCATCATCATAAAAATCAAACATTTTAGGGTATGGTGGTGGTGACACATAGGTAGGCAAATCAGGTTGCCTAGGGGGAGGCCTAGTAATTTCTTTTGGTTCCTCAATGATAGGTTCCGGCCTCACCCTTGTTGTGCTTGGTTGTATTTGATCACAGTTAGGCAGAGAATCCAGTGGAGCACTAGACTCTTCATTCTCTACTCTCTTTGGTGCTTCTCTGCTACTCATCACCAATGGCCTTCCACTCCATAGTTCAATAGCTTGAACTTGTTCCTTACCATCCCTTCTTGGAGTTTCTGTGTCTGCAGGCAGTCTGCCTTGGGGCCTATTCTTCAGCTCGTTTGCCAACTGCCCAATCTGATTCTCTAAGCTTCTCAAGGTTGCTTGCTGGCTCTGCAAAGTTGCATCATTCTTTGCTATGTATTCCTTCAGCAAGTTCTCCACTGATGTTCCCATCGGTTGGTTGTTGACATATTGTTCCTGATATGGGGGTTGACTAGTTTGTTGGTGTTGAGTGAAACCAGGTGGTCCACTCGGTCTTGATTGATTTTGCGTTTGGCTTGTGCTTTGTTGTCCACCCCAAGAGAGATTTGGGTGGTTTCTCCAACCAGGGTTATATGTATTTGAATAGGGGTTGTTCCTTGGTTGTTGTTGACTTCCAACATAGCACACCGAAGATGGATTAGCAGGGCAATAGTCATACATATGCCCTTCCCCACAGAATCCACAAACTAGTGCCTCACCTTGGTTGGTTATTGTTGTGCTTGTTGAAACAGCTGCCACTGTGTTGACACTTTGTTGAATATTGAGTTGAGTCATTTGCTTCACCAGGTTGGTCAGAGCATTAATCTGGCTGCTCATTGCGCTGAGTGCATCCATGTCTTGAACCTTCCTTCTGTTTGGCTCCACAGGATCCTCTGACCATTGACAATGTGATGTTGAGATTTTCTCCAAAATCTCATAGGCTTCGTTATAGCTCTTTGATAGCATCGAACCTCCAGCTGAGGAATTCAAGACTTGCCTCGTGCTGGGGTTGCATCCTTTGAAGAATACTTCAATCTGGATACACCATGGAATGCCATGGCGTGGACATTTGAGTAGAAGATCTTTGAATCTGATCCAAGCTTCATGCAGTGATTCATTTTCGGCTTGCTTGAACTTGATGATGTCAACACGAAAGTCAGAGTTCCTATCTGGAGGGAAGTATTTTACTAGGAACTTTTCAGCAAGGTCTGTCCAATTGACAATTGATCCAGAGGGGAAAGAGTTCAGCCACGTCTTGGCCTTGTCTCTTAATGAATATGGAAAAAGGTAAAGTCTCAAGGCCTCTTGAGACACTCCTGGGATGACAAAGGTGTCACTTACTCCCAGGAAGTTTCTCAAGTGGTTGTGGGGGTCTTCATTTTCCACTCCAAAGAATTGTCCAACTGTGGACAGCATTTGAAACATGACAGGTTTTAACTCGAATGAGTGAGCTGTAATTTCGGGGCGTATGATGCTCGGATTAAGCTCCTCAGGTATTGGTACAAGGTATGATAGAATAGCACTATCTTTATCATTCGCAATTTCAATAGGGTTGCGAATGATAGGTGCTTGATTTGGTGCTTCTTCTGCTCTTTCCATTTCAGCTTGTTGTCGTTCAAATTGTACTGACTCTGCGTGGTCAACAATGTGCTGAAGTACAGGTTGCTTTTGCTGTTTAAAAAGGCGTTTCTTAACTTTATTTCTGGTCCTTAGAGTTCTTTCAGGCTCACGATCAAATTCTAGATTGTGATTTGGAAACTCATTCATAAACCAGCTTTGTTGGTACCTGTAAATGCAAAAGATTAGCTCCAATAAATTAAGCTCTTCTAAAATAACACAAATCGTGTTTACTAAACAAAATCCCCGGCAGCGGCGCCAAAAACTTGTTGCGCGCTCAGTGTGTATGTAAAATGTAAATGCGAAGAGCGCTAAGATCATGCAAGCATACATGGTCTGCAGCAAGTGATAAGTATAATTTAATTCGTTTTCCCACAGAGATTAAGTTTAGTGACTAACGATTTGGTGTGTTAGATTAGATAAGGTAACTTAAATTGGATAGATTTTGGGTTGAGGTACAGGAATATAAAAGATGCAAGAAGAATGTAAACATAAATGCAAAGCTAGCAAAGAGGTAAAGTCATAATGTGGAAAAGTAGAATTGCGATTCTTGCAATAATCTAGCAATAAATTAGCAACGATTTTAATGTAAAGTAAGGCAGCAAGGTCAACTTAAGAATCCTCTATAGGCATTTAACTATGATCATTCAACAGTAGATTAACATCTCATGCATCGTCTTAGCTAGTTCTCATGCATCTTCCGATTACATGCATTAGTTTCTTAGATTACTTCTGTCCAAGTAAAGCTAACAACCTAATCATAAACACATGCTAATAAACGTGCTAGGAGAACGCCTATTCCTAGGTCATTTTCTATTTACCATAAAAGGCTAACATGAATGAACGACTCAGAATTCTTACTCCTTCCAGAGGTTAGGAATTCTTTAGACAAAATGGATGGCCGGTCGAAATTGTCCATGGGATGAAGATCACATACATTCAATGCATTCATGCTACTTTACATGCTGAATTCACATACTTTTATCCTATAGATTCATCTTTAGCAAACCTCTATTGAATTAGTTACTCATGGTGTTCGAAGAACTAAAGGAAATTTGTTGATTACACATGAAACAGAGAACTTACAAACCTAATTGATTGAAATATAATTAAATGAAGAACTCAACAAAACAACAAATTGATTAAGAGATGACAGAATGAAGAACTCAATAAAACCAATTGATTACTCTTTTAAGAAAACAATTCATATAATAATCCGTAAACAAACATATGTCAATCCGAAAGCAACAATGAAAGGGAAAAGCAGTAAATGATTCAGAACAACATTTAAAGGAAAGCAGAAATTAAATTCGAAAGCGGTAAAGGAGAGCTGTAAAGGAAAGTAGTAAAGTAAAGCTGTAAATAGCGTGAGGATTTTCCAAGTCGTGAATCGCCTCGGATGAAGGGGAAGATTAGCTGATCTTGGGGATAAATTCAATCAGAAGAGAAGATGGATCTTCTCTTCTTCCTCTCGAATTATCACGCCAAGGGCTTGTTTCTTCGATCCAACAAACGGGGGAAGAGGTTTCGTCTTCGGGATTCTGCACGATCGGGATCTCCTCACTTCTCAGATTGTGTGGAATGAATTGAAGTGGATTCAATTTGATTGCTTTGATCCTTCATTTAACTCTCTTTATATAGCCTCCAGGTGGTTGCAAAAGGTTGCTCAATAATTGTGGATCACCATTCAATTTTGTGAGGTAGTCAGGCTTGACATGTGGCAGCAGTAGGGAGAGTTGACTACTGGAAAAACTCAGTCAACAAAGACTGTTGACTGGGAAAAAAAATGCAGCAGCAAATATTGAATTTTTTAGCAATGTACCTGCAATGTACATTTTAGCTTGTTTTTCATCATTTTTCATTCTTTTTCGTTCATTTTCCAAATAAGTCATATTTTAGCATCATTTCTCAAATTCTCGCATTTAAGCACACATTAAGCTAACTCTTAACAAAAACACTCAAGAATGTACAAGGTTTTAAGGTAAATATAGCCCTAAATAATGTACTTTTGGCGAGGTAACACTCTTCCACCGAAGTGCGTCGATCCTGGTATCTTTACTATCCCATGCACTATCGGTACTAAACTTATTGAAAATGCCATGTTAGATCTCGGTGCCTCAATTAATGTCATGTCTTTTGATATTTTTAAAGAGCTTGAATTGTGTGATTTAATTGAGTCTAATATAGTTGTCCAACTAGCCGATCGATCTTATGTGCATCCGTTAGGGAAAATTGAGGACATTTTGGTCAAAGTGAAGGACTTATTGTTTCCATGCGATTTTTATGTGCTGAACATGAATGAAAATTCTTCGCATGTTTCCTCTTCTATTTTACTAGGACGGCCATTTATGAAGACCGCTAAGGTCAAAATTGATGTTGATAGGGGTGCCTTGTCGGTAGAATTTGATGGAATGGTGAATGAGTTTTTTGTAAATGCATCGAAATCGTTTGTGAATGTGGAGAGTACTGCTTGTGTTGAGTATGTTGAGAATGAGAGTCTTACCTCGCGCTTGAGGGATGATTCTCATATCTCTGTTAAGAAATCTGATTTAAATCTGTTAAATGTGAATGCTGTTTTTTGCACTAACAAAAGTGATATTCACGTGCTTGAGGCACGAAGAGTGCAAAAAGTTTTGAATGATGTGTGCAGGTGTAGTGTGGAAGAGGACAAGATTGGAACGTCCCCCGCACTATGAGAATATGGATGAGTCTTTGGAGAGAATTCAGTCGAGCAAACGACTTTAAAAATTTTGCGCTTCTCGGAGGCACCCGAGCGATGAACTGTTATTTCTGCTTTAGTTTAGTTGCTGTTTTTTGTTGCTTTTTAGTGTAATTTAGACTTACTTAGTTTGCTGTTTTTTTTTAGGAATCGAGGAAGTTGAGGAAAATTTTGGGCTTCGATGATGAGCGTGCCGCTTCCTTTCCCTCGCCAACTTCACAAAGAGTCAGGGAAGTGTAGTTTCTTTTTCCCTTTTACTTTGTGTATCTGACTGAGTGGCATTGAGGACAATGCCAACTTTTGAAGTTGGGGGTGGAGTTTATGGATAAGCATGTGTAGTTGGTTGAGCAGTGCTATTTTGATATTGAAGTGCTTGGGACTCTGTTTACTGTTTTCTAACTATGATAATCTAGGAAATGCATGTTGGAAATCTGAGCACGTACATAATCTAGTTTTTGCATGAGTTTTGCATTTATTAGGTTCATGTCAAAAATTTTAAATTTTTTTCTGTTGCTCCCTTGCATCTATCGAGCACTTAGCAACCTCATCCTAGATTCCGTAGGCTTAGTCAATTGCATGTAGCATAAATTCTCGTTGTCACCCCGAAAGGCACTCTTAGGTAGCTTGTTGCATGAGAGTTAGTTGTAGATTAATCGAGTTAGCTTATGCTAAGCCTAAAGTAAAAAAAAAAAATATATATATATATATAGAAAAGCATGTTGGTTAGAAAATTCTCTCGAGGCGCTCCTCCTTCTTATTGGTGCACCTAAGAAGTGAGCGTTAGTCCTTAAAAACGTGAAGTTTATGCATGAATTTGACGTGTTAGGCGACTCGAGGTTGGAAAGAAAAAGAGAATAAAATGTTTGGTTCAAAGAACCCCAAAAAAAGAGTACAAAGTACTCGTGAAAAGAAAAAGAAAGAGAAAATATTTAGGTCTCTTAGTTTGCTTCTCTCTCTCGTGTAAGTCAAGTGTAGACTGTTCTTAAACGCTAGAAGTAGGGGGAAAACGGGATGATGTGTTGCATGTGGTGTTTCCGGGCTTATGTGAGTTTAGGATAGGTTGTCTAGCACACACACACGTTAGGGGGCAATAGTTAATTTTTGATATGTTCGTAGTAAATGCATGCACGGATTGCTTTCATGATTATGTTGTGTTCGAATTTGTAAAATGCATGGAGGTTTGAGTTAGTAGCATGTAGGCGTGTTCTTAGAGTCAATTTCTTTATTAGCCTTGCTCGAGGACTAGCAAGATTCAAGTTGGGGGTGTTTGAAAACTCCATTTTGGAGCTATTAAATACTTCCTAATTATAGCTAAATTCCGCATTTAAATGTTTAATTTATCTCGGTTGTAGGAGAAATGCGGCGAAGAGCTCATGCGTCCATTGGACCCGTTTCGGAGCTAAAAGCGGAGTTTTAACGCCCCGGGAGTGCATCGGGAAAAGGGCAAGTCAATCCAAGAAGAAACGGACCAAAATTGCCTAGGAGAGGCAATTTTCCAGCCCAAACCCGAGAGCAAGCGTCGAGCATCAGCGTCGAGACGCTTGCTCGACGCTGCCGAATCGTCGAGACCCTGCTGCGGCGTCGAGACGCTCCGGAGGAGGCGCGCACAAGGAATTATCGGGCCAGCGTCAAGACGCTCGCCTAGCGTCGAGACGCCATCGCGAGGCGCGCGCGGATTAATTAGGTCGCAGCATCGCGACGTTGTCCCAGCGTCTCGACGCTACGACGATTTAAATCGGCTGCAAGACGATTTTTGCAGCATTCTTTCACCATTTTTCCGAACTTCATCTTCTTCCTCTCGGTTTTTCCCCATTTTTCACCTTAGCTCCGCCATTTGTGGCAGGTTTTTGGAGCTTGTAATTTGTATTAGCTTAGGGATGACTTCCATGGCCTTCCTTGGAGCGGTGGTGACAATCCGTCCCATGGACGGCTAAGGTAAAGTGAGCGGTTTGGGATAATTTGAGGGATTGTTTGTTAGATTTTTAAGCTTTGATAATCTATGCTATAATTTCCAACTTGGTGGCTGATTTGTATGCATTTATTATTCTTGCTTCATCCTATGCATATGTTAGATTTCGCCGGTTGACACTCGTGTTTTCTAGTATTTTGTTAGCGTTAAAGAGTAGCGATGTCGTGCCTCTCACTATTCGACTAGTAACACAGATTAATAAAATTAAACCGGAGTATCGAGTCATGCATGATGGTTGTTGGTTACATACAGCGCTTGCGGGTAGCCAGTTAGCAACTAGATTACGTGATCGAATGTCTGTCGCGGTATGCTAGTGACTATTTAGAGTCAATTTGGGGTTGATCACCCTAATGCAACTTTAGATAATGTTTGATTAGACTTGTGTGGTCTAATTAATTTCTATGGAGCCGGTTACCTTGGGGCTTCTCGGGTAACTGGCCGTGTGTATTACAAACTGCTCGCCTTAGAATTGTGTTAAATGATAAGCTGAAGAATGTCTAACAAATAAATCCCGAAAATCCCCAAACCGTGCACTCGTCTCTCTCTCTCTTTTATTCCTCCGTTAGCTTTTAATTATCTTGTTTGCATGCTTAAACATCCCCCCGTTACGAAAAACCCAATTGATTAATTAATTTCAAGTTCAATTTAATTTCAATCATATCCTTCTCCTTGGATCGACCCTGTTACCACTAGCTGCAAAGCTTGGGTTAATAGGCTTATAAATTGTATTTTGGCGAGTCTCGACAACTCGAATTTAAGCAGGATATTCAAAAATCCTGTCCACCAATAATCAATCCCTAAACTTAACTAATCAACCACTAACCTCTTTAGCTATCCATGGAGATGAAGGTTGCCCAAGCATCCATGGAGATTGTCTTCAACATACAACCCAAAAATGGGCAAAAACCAGAAAAAATGGGGAAGAAAGCGGCAATCCCGAGGGAAAAAGAGAAGAAGATCCGTTAAAAATCGGAAAATATGAATTTATATCCGTCGGAGCGTCGAGACGCTAGGGCAGCGTCTCGACGCTGTGCCCTAAGTTGGTCGTGCGCGCGCTCGGGGTAGCGTCGAGACGCTAGGCCAGCGTCGCGACGCTGTCAGCGTTGAGCGAGCGTTGAGACGCGCGCGCTCGACGCTGGCGCTCGTCCATCTTTGGAAATCGTCGGGGCGGCGTCGAGACGCTAGGGCAGCGTTGA
Organism: Herpetospermum pedunculosum; assembly: GCA_028017165.1. Classification (NCBI taxonomy): domain Eukaryota; kingdom Viridiplantae; phylum Streptophyta; class Magnoliopsida; order Cucurbitales; family Cucurbitaceae; genus Herpetospermum; species Herpetospermum pedunculosum. The sequence continues at coordinate 40,277,182 of CM051522.1, forward strand.
GCCAGCGTCTCGACGCTGTTGCTCAACGCTTGCTCTCGGGTTTTGTGGCCAACAATTGCCTTTCAATGGCAATTTTTGCCATTTCTTCAATTCTTCAAGCCCCTTCACTCCCGATGCATCCATAAAGCTCTAAAACGTCGTTTTTAGCCTCGAAACACGTCCTCGGACTCCCCGAGCTCTCTACCATGAAATCACCTACAAGAAGGCATTTTAATTAATATTGAGCATTGTTTTAGCTATAATTAGGGAGTAAATAATAGCTTTATTTTGGAGCTATCACCTTACTGAGCAGTTAAAGCCGATTGTGGGGGTTTTTGGGGTCTGATCAGTGTGTTTCTGACCTCATCCGTCCCATCTCGCGAGATGAGGTTCGAGCTGTTCTCTTTTCCATGAGTAGTGCCAAGGCTGCAGGGCCGGATGGTTTCCCTGTGGGGTTTTTCAAAGCTGCTTGGAGTGTTGTTGGGGATGATTTTTTGTTCCGCAGCGCTTCACTTCTTTGATACTTCCTTCCTTTCTCCTGGTATCAATGCCACCTCCCTTACCTTGATTCCTAAAAAGGTGGGTGCCTCTCAGGTTTTGGATTTTAGGACCATTTCCTGTTGTAATGTGTTGTATAAATTCATTGCAAAGGTTTTGGCTAATCGTCTTCGTGTGTAGCTGCCTTCCTTCATTAGTCTGAATCAGTCGGCCTTTGTTCAAGGGAGGAGTATTATGGATAACATTTTGCTCTGCCAGGAGTTGGTTGGGGGGTACCACCTCAATAAGGGGAGCCCGCGGTGTGTGCTGAAGGTCGATCTGCAGAATGCCTGTGATTCTATCCAGTGGGATTTCCTCTTTGGCTTGCTGCTCTCGATTGGTACACCTTGCCAGTTTGTCAACTGGATCCGGGCGTGCGTTACCTCGCCTATGTTCTCCATTTCTGTGAATGGGTCCTCTGAGGGGTTCTTTGCAGGGATGAGGGGTCTCCGCCAGGGAGATCCCCTGTCCCCTTACCTGTTCGTCATGTGTATGGAAGTCCTGTCGCGTCTGCTGTATTCCCCCCCCCCCCCCCCCCCCCCCCCGCCCGAGTTTGAGTTTCATCCCAAGTGTGAGAGGGTTAAGCTAACCCATCTCTGCTTCGCGGATGACTTGATGATTTTCTCTGCGGGTAATAGGTCTTCTTTGGGGTTTGTTCAGCACACCTTACATCTCTTCCAGGAGCTGTCTGGCCTTGTGGCTAACTCCACTAGGAGCTCGATGTTTTGTGCGGGTGCTCCTGTCCCTGTGGCAGTCGGCCTTGCTGATTTTATGGGTGTTCCTCTTGTGTCGCTGCCTGTTTATTACTTAGGTCTCCCCTTTCTCTCAGGACGGCTGTCTTCGCGTGATTGCCAGCCCCTGATTGATCGGATCACCTCTAGGATTGGTAGTTGGACTGCTAGGGCTCTCTCCTATGCTGGTAGGTTGCAGCTTATTCAGTCAGTCCTCTAGACCTTCCAGGTCTATTGGGCTAGTGTTGTTGTGTTGTCTGCTCGTGTGGTCCAGAGGGTTGAGAGTTTGCTTCCTTGCTACCTCTGGAAAGGCTCTCCTTCTGGTCGCGGGGGGGCTGAGGTAGCCTGGGATGATATTTGTTTGCCGAAGCGGGAGGGAGGTTTGGGTATTCGTCATATCCAGTCCTGAAACTCGGCAGCTGTTATGAAGCTCCTTTGGCTCCTTCTGCTGCGCTCTCGCTCTCTGTGGGTCGCTTGGATGAAGGAGTATATCCTTCATGGACGTTATCTTTGGACGATTCCTGATACGAAACCCTAGCGAATTGGATCAAGAACCCCTTGGTTATACGAACCCTTGAATCACAAACACTAAAACCCCTTAATACATTTAGTTTCACCACAAGATAAAGAGAAGAATAGAAATACCTTTAGATCGAATATCCAAGGATGAGGAACTTGTCCCTAACGTTGAACCGAAACACTCCACTATTAGATTGATCAAGTCTAATAGAATGCTTCTAAAACATGCAAGTCATACAAGAAATGCAAAAGGTAACCAAATAGCTCTCAATGGAGTTTCATTCAAATATCAAGTTGTGTCCTACATTTGACAAAATAAATTCCTTTTATAGACAAGGAATTAAGTACATGCAATTTAATGATTTCCCCAACAACCTAACTTATACTTTCCAACAACCCAATTAATGGAAATCTACAACTCACATCCAACTACCTAATTTAAAGAAATCTAGGAATTGGTTGTACTTTTAATGAATACAAATGTGTAACTAAATTAAATTATTACAACATTAATAAAGTCTTCATATGATTCCATCAATTTGGACTTGTGATAAAGTGTAGTCCACACCCTCTTCTTCTTAGTTGACCTTGAATGTAGTGATGTAATCTTGGACATGAATAACTAGAGCTTGTTGAAGCTTCTTAGCCTTTGATCTTGTGATTGGTCCTTGCTCCATCACAATGGCTTGATCTCTTTGAGCTCCATCTTCGATATGAATTTGATTGTCAAGGAAATTCATATCATCCTCCCCTTCTTCAAAAGGATTCGTCCTCGAATCATCACCATCATCTACATCAAAAGGACTTAAGTTAGAAACATTGAAAGTTGCACTAACACCATACTCACCTGGCAAATCAACTTTATAAGCATTGTCATTGATTCTTTCAAGCACTTGAAAAGGTCCATCCCCTCTTGGACTAAGCTTGGATTTCCTTTGCAAGGGAAACCTTTCTTTCCTGAAGTGTACCCAAACCCAATCTCCTGGTTTGAACACTAATGACCTTCGACCCTTATTGACTCTAGAAGCAACTTTTGAGTTTATGTAGTTTACTTTCTTTCACCTGTTTATGTAGTTTATGCACCATATCAACCTTAATATTAGCATCACAACTCACAAAATCGGTAGGTGATATAGGCAATAGATCAATAGGTGTAATAGGATTAAAACCATAAACAATCTCAAATGGAGAGCAAATACCATTACTAAATTATGCTTACGCGCAGGAGTACCTGTGACGATGGAGGAGAAACAACTGGCCTAAAACCTATTTTTTTCTCTCTGTTCTCTCTCCTCCCAACAATGGGGGAATGAGTTTGTGAAGCTTCTCCTATGGTGTTTCGTGGTCCTCCTTGCTGCTGGGTGTAGGGTGTTGATGCAAATTTGGGAGCATCACCGAGGTTAGTCTTCAACAATCTGTTTGTGGGGCTCCGATTTTTTTGAGGGGATTCTTCTCCTTGGTGGATTGGGCATCTCCTTTGCTGGTTGCTTGCTGCTGGTTCGGGTACTTCTTGCTGCTGGTTGTAAGGGATTGTGGCAAAGAGATCAACTGGCGTTAGGGGAGCATCACAGAGGTAAGTTTTCTATTCCTCTGTTTTGCGTTTGCGTTATTTCTTTCCTCGTCTGTTCTGTGTTGTTCTTTGTTTTGTTTTCGATGAGGTCGGGGTTGTGTTTGTTTAGTGCGTCCTCTTCTCTAGCTTCACGTCTTTGGGGTGTACTATGAGGACGAAGAAATCCCCTCAGAAAAAACTCTTTGCTCAAAGCAATGTTCTGCCCTCTGTCCATCATGGTTCGCGTCCTCCGAAGTCGGTAGCTAACTCAGGGGCTGGATTATCGGGGGCTGCGTGTGGGGAGCCTTCGTATGCCCTAACAAATGCATTAGGTAAGGTTTCTGGGGGGCTGGCCCCAAAGCGTTCGGCCTCTGGGCTTCGTTTTCGGTGTTAATTCCAGATAAAAAATAGAGCATGGGTTGTGAGGATTCTGAGTTGGGGAAGCCTTTGTCTGCTCTTTTGCTGAGGAGGCAGAGAGTAATGGTGAAGCTAGCTCTAAGCACGGGTTGGAGCGTTCGCAAGGACACTCCTCTGCGTTTTCTGGGCAGAGCTCAATTCCTTCAAAAATGGCGAAAACAGGGGGTAAGGCCATTCAGTTGAATTCATCTGCGGGAGTTGATATTGTCATTGATAAGGTGCTAGGTCCTCAGCCCCGTAGTATGACTTCTGAGTCCGAGGATTCTTCATCTTCAAATTTTCGGATTATTGATGATGGCAAGCTTCGGCTGGAGGTTGAAGACGATAGGTTAGGTAAACTTGCGTCCTCTACAGTGGTTGTGGCGGCTGACACTACAACAAATTAGACCTACGATGGCAGTTCAGAACTGCCATCTTAGGTATATGAGGGCGGTTTTACAACCGCCCTCTAAGGTGGTGCCATCTTAGGGGTATAAGGGCGGTTCACTTTTAAGGGTGGTTCACAACCGCCATTAAAGGTGACCGCCCTCGTAAGCCTAAGATGGCGGTTTTGAAACCGCCATCATAGGGATAAGATGGCGGTTTAAAACCGCCATCTAAACCTTACAATGGCGGTTTTGGATTGTAAAACCGCCATCTTAACCCTAACATGGCGGTTACTAAACTTAAGATGGCGGTTACCAACCGCCATTAAAGGTATTTTTAATGACGGTGGAAAACCGTCATTGTAAATAGTTTTAATGACGGGCTTAAAACGTCATGTTTCGTTTCAGATACAGATTATTGAGCATTACCTAATACGGATTATTGCTGTTTTGTTTTAATCCTGTTTTGTTTCATTGAACGTTTTATAACTGAAATTCTTCTAATGGAATGAATACAATGTTGGATGTGAAATTAAACTAAATTCTTGTCATTTCATTCAAAACAACAAAATATTTAACACTTACATCCAAATAAACTACAAAAGATATTGGTTCTTGTAAAGAGTCTAAGTACAAACATGTGTGTTCCCATAATTCATATTTACATCCAAAATTTGCACAAAAACTACAAAGTTCACTACATTACACTAGTTTACCCAAATGCGATGCTTGCAATATAATTTGCCCATTCCGTCCGTACTACGTCGAGTTCTTCTCGTGTAAATGACTTCTTACTATCAAACTACATGAAAACAAAAGATAAATATTATGATAATGAAGAAAATACAATGTATATTTTAAAATATAATAGTAAAGATGCATTACTTACAAGAGAGTTCAAAGGAGTCCGTAAATTATATAAAATTTCTCTAATAAACTTGAGCACATAGTACCCACATTCGACGCTACCTTCTTGGCGAGGACACTATACAAAATATAGAAATAAATAAGAATATTTGAAATTGGTCAAACATATAATAACAATTGATTATAATTCATTTATTTTACCTTCATGCTCATCCAATTAGTAGTATTCTTTCGTGGTATTTGAACGGCGGTACTTTGAGCCATACAAACTCGCATTGCCCTAAATAAAGTTGAAAAACATGTAAATTAATAAATGCATAATTTTGAACAAACTTAATAACCATACACTAAATCAACTTCAATTAATATTAAACAAACTTACATATTTACGATACGTTTCAAGTCCTCTAACATGGTAGGATGGAGGGAGTCGAAAATATAAGCTGTATTCTCATATACTTCCACAACGCACAATATCCAATGATTACTATCAAAACCAACCATGTAATTATCATTATAAAAAACTACACATTTTTAATATAGTAACTGGCAATTGAAACCATAGATTCATAAAAATTTGAGCAGAGTTTCGTTTGAAAATTGACTAACACATTCCTGAAAAAAAGAATACATACACTCCCAACATATCGTTTCTCAAATCATACTACAAAATATGTCTTATTGCACATATCCAACAATAAATTCCTAAAATCCACAGAACTATCATAATACTCAGAAACCAATAATGAGAAGCATAACTACACATTTTTAATATAGTAACTGGCAATTGAAACCATAGATTCATAAAAATTTGAGCAGAGTTTCGTTTGAAAATTGACTAACACATTCCTGAAAAAAAGAATACATACACTCCCAACATATCGTTTCTCAAATCATACTACAAAATATGTCTTATTGCACATATCCAACAATAAATTCCTAAAATCCACAGAACTATCATAATACTCAGAAACCAATAATGAGAAGCATAAATGTAATGAACATATTAAATACTAAAATACAGGTAGTTGTAGACTCTTACCCAGGATTATATGGAATCAGTACTTTTTGTTTAGGTTGTTGTTGTGAAAAAATAGATGCCAACTTTTTGGTTCGACTCTCCACTGTCCCATAAAGGGGTGCAATTTCATTTGAGTCGACTACAGTTATCATATCTAGTATTCCTTGATTCTCTAATGATTTCCAATGAAACCTGTATCACATTTTTTCACAGATATATGCATGAGACTATAGATAACGTAATAGTTGTAACTAATTATACTATGATTAAGAATATGTACTTACACAATATATACTAGAATGCACGTATTTGATATCTCTACCATTGCACAGAATTGCATGACATCTTCTGGCAGAACGTAGAGAGTTAACCCTTTTCCAAAGACATCTTCACTTAAAGGAACCCGCAAGGACTGATCCTTATCGAGTGTTTCAGCGTACCGATACAACATCTTGATGCATGGAGGAACAAACGCTTCACTAGGAAAACTATGTGTGATTCGTGTCATCGGTTTAAGATCCTATAAAAAAAACACAATATATAAGTTAAATGCGATAAATGTGGGATTCAAAAGACTACGAGGCCAATGAGAACATTCACATTTAAATACTTTACTCGAGTAACATACCTTCTCGACTATGGGAATAACAAGGCTACGAGGCCAAGCAACTATGTTATCCTGACAAACGAAAAGAGTCTTCATCTTCCCCTTCACCGGAATAGGAATAAGAATGTCTTCTTGTCCATAAATCATCTCCACAAGGACCTTCACATTTTGTTTTCCTAGAAGTATGTCATGAACTCTCTCATTCTCCATCCCTTCAAACATTGTGCCAACGGCAACAATGTTCGAAATTGAGCCTATTGCTAAGTTGCATGGTGTACTCTTCAAACAAATGAAATAAAATCATCAATTACTTAAAAAATATAATATACTAATGCATAAAAATATTATATGAATCATATGCTTACCTTTAAAGGTTGCTCAGTCTGAACGTCAAGATTTTTATCTAAATCAACACCTTTATTCTTTGATTTTCTTTCAACTACGTCTTGGGTAGATTTAGGTTTTGGGGTCTTTGAAGGATAAACCACGTCAGCTGATTTATTTTCTTCCTTCGACTTGGGCCTTACAATGTTAAAATATGTAGAAGGCGTCACGAAACCTCCAACTCCTCTTACCCGTCCAGAATGTTCGGGTGTACCCAATGCTTGTGATAGAATGTCTTCTCCTCCACATTCTTCCTCCAACTCATCCTATCCCAAAGTGATAAAATTTTATTGAATATACATAATTACATAACATACACTAGCATTGAAAATTAAACTTACAATTTTGTATGCCACTTTACGTGTGTCATCATCATCGTAATCATTTGTTTTCTTATTCAATCTTGCACTTTTCCATAGACTCGACCGATGTGTCGATTTCCCAGCATGTTTCTGAACCCAAATTTAAAAAGATATTAAGTACATCATCTAAGTACTAGAACGCTTAAACACTAACGACATTAAGACTTACCAACTCCTCGGCCAAATTCGCATACCCCTTACGCGAAATGTGATGATTGTATTTAAGACTAGCTCTTCGATCTTTCTGTTCATCACTATGTTTCTAGAAAGAATCCAAAAAATGTATATTACAAAAGTTACACTATATACAAATACATTTTCCTTATAGGTTATGTAAAATTATATAAATTACCTGAAATTCTTTAGATAATCTCGCTCGAACAAATGCATCCCAATCAGCTTGTTCGATGAAACTATATTTTTCTGGAGGATGGGCCAGACAAGATGGTTGATCTTTGAACGGGATGACATACTTCTGGGTCAACGTGCTTTTAAATGATCTATACTTTTTCCCAGCAGATTGAATGATATTGTATTGCGAACGAGGGTCCACCTCAAATGACATCTACAACCATATACGAATTAAACCAAAAAATCAAAACGATATAATATACATTATAAACGATGTAATAAAAAACATACCTGAATACATTCAAAAATTATTTCCTTTAAGTCACGCGGCACGTGGTTCCAGTGGTCGTATGTAATGGGGATTTGGGTCCTCACACAAACCCCAATATAACTCTACAATTTAATTGCATTCTCTCCAACTGGATGCCCTTCATCATTATATCTAATAATCACTTTATCCCCCACATCCCTAATTCGCGCTAAGTCGCTCATGGTAGTGATACCCCTAACTCTCATATGTCTCTCACATGCTTCATTTTCACCACTACTACTACTACTAGGTGCATCCATGATGAAAAAAACTGCACATAAGAAAAAAGAAATGAGTTTAGTAGTATGAAAATGAACTGAATAATTAAAAATTAAAAACAAAAATAAAACCTTATATAGTTTTGACCACATCATGCATTGAAAATGAGTTACTTGTTGTCAATCCATGTACCGTCACAATCGGTTCTAGTATAAACAGACGAGTCTTCATTCATATCATTGAGTTTAACAATATTAGGCATGGATTTCAATAACCCATAACAATCAAGATCTGTGTCTCCCAATTTATCATCATTAGACTCATCTTCGTGGTCTCGTTCCGGTGGGGAAAGAACCACATGCAAACTAGGATTCATAGGGTCATTTACATCAAACACTTGAGTTGCTTGATTTGCTAAAATGAATGGATCAGATTTATGTCTCAATCGATTAAGATCCACTGTTGTAAATCCAAGATCATCTATGTTAACACCCTTGTTGTCCACCCAATCACATTTGAATAAAACAAACGTGAAACTATAATAGTCTAGTTCCCATATCTCCTGAATTACTCCATAGAAAATCATGTTTGTGACAATTGGTTTTTTGTCTTTAGCACTAGAAACTTGCATAGTGTTTGCAACGATGCTAACACCACTGTTTTGGACACTTCTTACACGATCACATTCTTTTGTGTGATATCGACAACCATTCACCATATATCCAGCATATGTCGGTACATTCGGTCGAGGGCGATTAGCTAACCACCTCAAAGTGGATGATATATGGTTGTTCGGGATCTCAAGTGCAAGCTTAACCTGTATTTTATCCTACAATTAGAAAATCGTCTTAATAGAAACTTTGCAAAATATTTTAATTAAGAAATGTTACCCTTTCCCATAACCAACTTATGAAGGTACGATTGTGCTCATCCTGCAACCACTTTGGATTTTTTGATTGTTTCGGATTGACTACTTTCAAATATTTCTTGTGTTGCCTGTTGCAAATGATTGTTCACACATGTTACTCTACTACATATGTAAAACTCTAAAGTTGTAAAAGTAGGGTGTATACGTACTCTATGAATGGAAGCACGTCGTCAGTGTTTTCAAGAACATAAAGGTGAGCTTGATCTAATTGTTGTTTAGCTGGTCTGATACAAGAAGCCGTTGATATTGGTCTAGTAGTACCTAACTTTTCTTCTTTTAAACTTGATCCCAACCCAATCGGATCCATGCCAGAGAGAAATTCAAAACAAAATTCCACAGCTTCTTCAACAATGTAACATTCACCAATACAACCTGCTGGTCTATTTTTGTTCCGAACATACCCTTTTAATACTTTCATGTACCTCTCAAAAGGATACATCCATCTTAAATAAACCGGCCCACACAATTCTACTTCTCTCACTAGATGCACGGTAAGGTGCACCATAATGGTGAAGAATGATGGTGGAAAATATTTTTCCAACAAACATAGAGTGACGACTATTTCCTTTTGCAACTCATCAAGCTTTGCCGAATCCACCACTTTTTTACATAGTGAATTGAAAAAAAAAAACAAAACCTAATAATGGCATATCTCACATGCTTTGGTAGAATTCCACGAATTGCCACTGGTAGCAACTGTTGCATGAGAACATGATTGTCATGAGATTTAAGACCATAAACCTTTAGGTCTTTGAGTGACACAAGACTTCTTATATTGGATGAATATCCATCAGGCACCTTAATTTCTGCAAGTGTTTTACATAGACTTATTTTTTCCTTTCGTGACAGTGTATAACATGCTGGAGGTATGAAAGTTCGGTTTCCCTTTTTTACCGGGGCCAATTCTAACCTAATATCTAAGTCAACCAAATCCTCCCAGGTCTCTACTCCATCTCTTGTTTTTCCAGGAATATCAAGTAAGGTACCAATGATATTTGTGCACACGTTTTTTTCAATGTGCATTACATCCAGACAATGTCTTACATGCAACTTCTTCCAATAGTCTAACTCAAAAAAAATAGACTTTTTCTTCCAGTAACTACTTGAAAGCTCATCTGAATTTTGTTTTCCAGTCTGTTTACCCAATATAGTGTGAATGTTACTGATTGTAGCATAGATTTCATCTCCAGACAATGGATTTGGTGCTAACTCAAACTCTTGATGTCCATTAAAAGTCTTTTTCTCCCTTCGGTAAGGATGATAACGAGGTAAATATCGTCGATGTCCAAGGTATGCCATTTTTTTCCGTTTACCAATCGAATGCAGGACGTCTGTTCCCCACAAATTGGACATGCACGATAACCTTTTACAGTACAACCACATAGATTTCCATATGCTGGAAAGTCGTTTATGGTCCACAATAACACAGCTTTCAAGATGAATGTTTGATCTCGAAATGCATCAAAACAAGCAACCCCATCAATCCACAGTTTCTTCAAGTCATCAATTAATGGACCCAAGTATACATCAATGTCATTTCCAGGTTGTTTCGGACCAGATATTAATGTAGTCAGCATCATAAACTTTCGTTTCATGCACAACCAGGGTGGAAGGTTATAAATAACTATTATAACTGGCCAACAACTATATCTACTACTCAGGTTGCCATGAGGGTTAATTCCATCAGTTGAGATAGCTAAACGAAGATTTCTTGACTCAGAACCAAAATTTGGCCACAGGTTGTCTATTAATTTCCAAGATGGCGTGTCTGCAGGATGTCGCAAAAACCCATCATTTTTCCTTCCTCCAACATGCCAAGTTAACAACTTTGATGTCTCTGCACTTCGAAACATTCGTTGGAATCGAGGGATTGGAGAAAAGTACCACATAACCTTTGCTGGAACACCTTTCTTAACTTCATCTGAATTCTTACGAAGCTTCCATCTAGATGTGTTACAAATTGGGCATGAATTTGCATCTGAAAGTTCCTTCCTAAACAAAACACAATCATTGACACATGCATGAATCTTCTTATAATCCATTCCCAGAGTACACAGTGTCTTTTTTGCTTCATATAAAGAAGTTGGAATCTCATTCGGATTTGGTAGTAGGTCATGTACTAATGTTAATAACTCTGTGAAACTTTTATCACTCCATCCGTATTTGGCTTTCAAGTTATATAATTTCAATAATGCAGAAATCTTAGTAAAATATTTACAACCCATGTACAATGGCTTTTGTGCATCACCCAATAGATTGTCAAATTTTGTACCTTCAGTTGTAAAATAGTCTTGTGCAGCTTCAAACAAGTCAGCCGTGTTTCTTATATCATTTTCATCATTTTCATCACAAGCTCCTTTACCAAAATTATGAACACTTTCGTCTTCATCCTTAATAGGTACTTCTTCACCATGCAAAAACCATGTCTTATAACTCTTATCAATGCCATGGAAAAACAAATGGTCTCTAACTGTGTTAGCATCTTGTTTAAGTGCGTTTGCACACTTTAAGCATGGACACCACATGAAATTTGACCCTTTGAAATGACGTAATCCATTTTGAATGAAGTTTTCAACACCTAAGTTGTACTCATTTGACAACCTATCATTGTCCATCCATGACTTATCCATATGGAAAAAATTATAACAAGATATTCTCTACAAAAAAAAAAAAAAAAAAAAAAATACTTAGTATATTATTTAGTCAATATACTACTTCCATACTTTCTTCAATAAAAAAAAAAAAAACCAACACACATTTCTTAAAAAAACTAACACCCATTTCTCTATTTCCGAATCAATATCTAGTTACCTAACTTAAATTATTTTTATTTTTGTTTTTTGGTTCATAAATTAAACAAACATTTATGGAGATCCCATGTTTTCTAATTTTAGGTTTACAAATCCAAAACACAATGAAAACAATTAAAAGTTATGTTTTATGATTTGGAAATTTTTTTAATACTACGAGAGTACTATACTTCTTTATTTATATTTTGGTTTTATAAATATATTTTTAATGTCCGTCGACTCCATATGATATTTTATATTCGTATATGTATACAAGAGATTAAGTGTATTATAGTTATAAATGGCATCTTGGATCACATAAAGTATGTACTAATTAAATTTCGCTCACCGATTATAACTTCAAAGTTGTGAGTATTATAAGCGGTTGATTATGGTAATGTTACTATCATGTTAGGATAGATTGACAATATTGACATAGAATATGACAACATATTTCAACCACTAAGTCTCATGCATGTTTAATTTCAAAAGTTTAGACAACGAGCCACTTCAATTAGGCATGACTTTTTATCCCACCTAGTTGGGCGCAATCCATTAAGAGTGAGTGACTTCAAGTCTCACTTGGTTATGCTAAGGCTCCTAGTATTGAGCACTAGTTTATCACTTCATTAAATTAATCTTTCATGTCAATTTCACAAAATGAAGTATCATTTGTGTTCATTCTACAAACCAATAATTATACGTACAAAATAAATCTACTTTAAAATTTTCATTTGTTTTTATTTTACAGGTGCATTTCGATTTCTCATCTACAAATTTACGATATAACTATTTTTTTTTTTTAATATAACACTATATTAGTGTGTTTTTTTTCTTCTAAAAAAAATTCAAAAACCAACCAAAATGCTAACCTCGCCGTTTGCGCCGGGACCACGATTTTTTTTTTTTTTCGTTTAAGCCGGGACCACCAAACTATTTTTGTCGTTTGCGCAGGGACCACAAACGACAACCACCGTCAGCTCCGTCAAGAACCACAGTCAGCTTCGGCAACGCCGTCGTCACCGTCAGCTCCGTCAACAACCACCGTCAACGCAGTCGTCACCGTCCGCCGTCGTCACCGTCACCGTCCGTCGTCGTCGACCGTCACCAGCTCCAAGACTCCAAGACTCCAAGTCGGCTGCAAGCAGAGAAGATGAAGTTAATGAAAATCGGGGCTGGAAGCTGGTTTTAGGGCTGAATCAAAACGACGTCATTTTGATTGAGACTTAAGATAGCGGTTGCAATCAAAACGACGTCGTTTTGATTAAGACTTAAGATGGCGGTTGGAATCAAAACGACGTCGTTTTGATATTTTATCGAAACGCCGTCGTTTTCAAGTTCCCGTTTGAACTTTTAGGTTCGAAACAAAACGGCGTCGTTTTGCTATAAACTTAAGATGGCGGTTGACATCAAAACGACGTCGTTTTGCGGCTAACTTAAGATGGCGGTTCTACACTAAAACGACGTCGTTTTCATATTAAATTCAAAACGACGTCGTTTTAAAGTCCCAGATTTGCTATTTAGGGCTGAATCAAAACGACGTCGTTTTGATTCCGACTTAAGATGGCGGTTTCAATCAAAACGACGTCGTTTTGATTCAGACTTACGATGGCGGTTATAAATAACACGACGTCGTTTTGATGAATTAACGAAACGACGTCGTTTTCAGGGAATAGATGACGGTCAAAAACCGCCATCAAAAGTTAACCTACAATGGCGGTTTAAAACCGCCATTATATGTTTTTTTTTGGAAAAAAAAAGGGGGGAAACCGCCCTCGTATGTTGGAGATATTTTCACAACTGTCATCTTAGCCCCAATTTGTTGTAGTGTGAGGAGGGAGCATTCAATGGGTTTCCTAATCAAGGAAAGTCAATTAATTCCTTGGGCGGTATGAATGGGAATATGAGCTGCCCTTCCTCCCCCGTGCTGCACATGGATGATTTAATTCCAAAAGTTGTTAGTTTGGAATCTCAAGCTGGCCGTTTGCAGCAGACAAAGATGGTAAGTTTGAAGAATGATTTGATTGGAAATCTTTCTCTCTCTATGACCAATTCCTTATGCTAAAATTGTCAATTGGGCTCCAAAGCCAAAAATGGTAAGTCTATCCCTTCCACCCCTCAAAACCGTGGAAAGTTGACTCCAATTTGTGCTACCCAACTTGACTACCCAAATGGGCTTGGCCCAACTGGTAATGATTCTGGGCTTGGCCATGGTAATAGGCTAACCCAAAATGGGGAGATGGATCAAAATGATTTTAACCCTAATGGGCTTGACCAAATGGGGATGGGCACAATTTTTCCATTTGGGTCGTCATCCTTGAGCCCAATTGGGCGTGGGCAGTTGGGCCACTTGGTGACTCGGCGTATTATGCCACCACGGGATGAGGTTTTGCCCTCGGAGGAAAAGTCGGGTGCTAACGAGTTTGGGTTGGGGTTTAGCTCGCTTGGGCCTAGGATTGGTTTGGGGATTCCAGGAATGTTTCCTTTGTTAGGCTATCCTCGCTCAGAGGTGGGAGCTAGTGAGTGGGATGTTGCGTCTATGGGTTCTTTGGGTGGGTTTGGGCCGTATCCCTTTGGGCCCCCAGGGTCGCATGGTCAGGGGCATAAGGCTAGTTGTGCCAATCTTTTTGGGCCTCAGTGGACCTCCCCAGTTGATGAACCTCTAGTCTATAACCCTCCAATTGAGAAGGATGGGATTATGTTTGCCATTCCCTCGGATGAGGTTATTGAGGAGGGCATTGTTGTTTGGAGAGGTTCTTTGGTAGGTCAGTTTATGGATGGCAAACTTCCTTTTTATGTTTTGGATCGGCTTGTCAGGAGGATTTGGGGTCATGTGGATGTTCCAACCTTTAACTTGTTTGATAATGATTTGATCATCTTTAGGTTCAAAATGGACTCAGCTCGGGACTGGGTCCTGGAGAATGGCCCCTGGCACATTGAAGTGAAGCCTATCCTTCTGAGGCAGTGGGTCCCTAGAATAGTCCCCCAGACCTTTGTCTTCGATAAAATTCCTGTGTGGGTCAAGTTTTTTCATGACCCTATGGAATTGTGGACCACTCCTGGTTTGAGTAATATTGTGAGCACGGTTGGTGTCCCTCTGTGGTTGGACAAGCCTACAAAGGAAAAAACGTGCTCCTCGTATGCTCGGGTGTGTGTGGAGGTCGAGATTGATGCCCCCCTTCCCAGTAAGGTTGGGGTCACTGTCTATGGGGTGGATCATACTATCTCAATTGAATATGAGTGGAAGCCCAAGCGGTGCCTGTCTTGCCGTGTCTTTGGTCATTCTGACGCAGGTTGTCCGAAACAGACTGGGAGTAGTATTGATCCCATCCTCCCTTCTCAGGGGTCTGCTGAGGTTGAGATCCAGTTGCCGGCCCAGAGTGCGGTCGGGGGCTCGGATCAGGGAGTGGTTGCTAGTGGGGAGGGTCAGCAGGCCTCCTCTTTCGAGGGTATTGATGAGTTTCTCCCTGTGGAAGGGAAATCTCGGAGGCGTAAACCGAACAGGAAGAAGGCTGCCAGATCCTTGGCTGCTACGGATAAGTCTGTGCACCCCATCGCCTTGGTTAGTCTCCCAAGTTCTCCTATCCCCGCCTCTAGGCTTTCCCGCTCTCCTAAGCCCCAAGAGGGGGTCCATGTGACCAACTCTTTCGATTCTATAGCTGATACCTTGGAGAATGCTCTTGCCTCCCCTAGGTTGTTTTCCTTAGTGGAAAAGGCGCTCTGTGACAGTGTGGACCCCCGATGGTGTCAGGATGCCACTGTTTCTCCTTCTGTTCCCTATGTCTAGTTGGTGCTCGTGGAATGTGCGCGGTCTCACTGACCCGACAGAAGGACGATGTGTTCGCTCCTTTTTGCAGTCTGAGAATATTGGTTTCTGCTGTCTGGTTGAAACTAAGGTTAAGGCTCATCAGTTTGATTTCGTGTTTCGTTCCTTTGGGGCCGATTGGCAGTGTGTGAGTAGTTATGGGGATAGTGGCCTGAGTAGGATTTGGGTGTTATGGCGATCCCGCCGTTTCTCATTCATTCCTAGCATGATTCGTCCTCAGTTGGTTACTGGCTCCCTGGTGGATCTGTCTTCTCAGGTTATGACTCAGATTGCCTGTGTGTATGGTTTCAACCTCGAGGCTGGGCTTTTTGCTTTATGGGGGGAGTTGGCTCTAGCTTGTTCGAGCTGGTCTTCCCCTGGAGTGGTTATGGGTGTCTTCAATGAGACTCGGCGTTTCTCTGAAAGGAGTGGTGGTAACCATAGCATCTCTGCGATGGGAGCTTTTGACAGTGCTCTCCTTGAGGCTGACTTGGTTGAGTTGCCAGTTCAGGGGAATTGGTTCACTTGGACTAGCCGTCTGCGGGGTGGCCCGGTAGGTCCGTTGGGGAGGTTGGATAGAGTTTTGGTGAATGCTAAGTGGGCTTCTGCCCACCCGCTGTGTGTGGTGCAGGTGCACGACTGGGGTGTTTCTGATCACTGTCCTTTGGTTTTCTCTCCAGGCCCTTTTAGTGCCCGTCGGTCTCTTTCCTTTCGTTTCTTTAACCACTGGGGGGAGTCTGATAGGTTTCTGTTTGTGGTCGCTAGTAGATGGGTGTCCCATGTTGGGGTCTCTCCGCTTGTTAGCTTCTCTCGAAACTTAAAGGGCTTGAAGCGGTCTTTGAGGCAGGAGTTTGGGAAGCCGATCGTCGTGCTTAGTCAGGAGGTTGTTGATCTTCGCCTGGCCATGGAGGCTGCTCAGGCAGGAGTGGTGGCTGACCCCCTTTCTCTCTCCCTCCAGCTTCGGGCCTCTGAGGCTTCGGATAGATTTTTGGCAGCTGTTAGGTGTGAAGAAGCCTCTCTTCGGCAGAAATCTAGGATCAAATGGCTGGCGTTAGGGGATAGGAACTCGGGGTTCTTTCACAGGAGCGTGAAAGTTAGGGCAGCTAGGAACAGTTTATCCTCTCTGGTTGACGATTCTGGGGCCAGGTTGTCTTCCCATGAGGACATCTCGAGAGCTGTGGTTCAGTATTTCCAGGGGCTCTTGGGTTCTCCGAGGATTGGTTACCGTGACCTTACTGAGCAGTTAAAGCCGATTGTGGGGTTTTTGTGGTCTGATCAGTGTGTAACTGATCTCATCCGTCCCATATCGAGAGATGAGGTTCGAGCTGTTCTCTTTTCCATGAGTAGTGCCAAGGCTCCAGGCCCGGATGGGTTCCCTGTGGGGTTTTTCAAAGCTGCTTGGAGTGTTGTTGGGGATGACTTCTGTTCCGCAGCACTTCACTTCTTTGATACCTTCTTCCTTCCTCCTGGTATCAATGCCACCTCTCTTACCTTGATTCCTAAGAAGGTGGGTGCCTCCCGGGTTGAGGATTTCAGGCCCATTTCCTGTTGTAATTTGTTGTATAAATGCATTGCAAAGGTTTTGGCTAATCGTCTTCGTGTGTAGCTGCCTTCCTTCATCAGTCTGAATCAGTCGGCCTTTGTTCAAGGGAGGAGTATTGTGGATAACATCTTGCTCTGCCAGGAGTTGGTTGGGGGTTACCACCGCAATAAGGGAAGCCCGCGGTGTGTGCTGAAGGTCGATCTGCAGAAAGCCTATGATTCTATCCAGTGGGATTTCCTCTTTGGCTTCCTGCTCTCGATTGGTACTCCTTGCCAGCTTGTTACCTGGATCCGGGCCTGCGTTACCTCGCCTATGTTCTCCATTTCTGCGAATGGGTCCTCTGAGGGGTTCTTTGCAGGGAGGAGGGGTCTCCGCGAGGGAGACCCCCTGTCCCCTTACCTGTTCGTCATGTGTATAGAAGTCTTGTCGCGTCTGCTGAATTCCCCCCCGCCTGAGTTTGAGTTCCATCCCAAGTGTGAGAGGGTTAAGCTAACCCATCTCTGCTTCGCGGATGACTTGATGATTTTCTCTGCGGGGAATAGGGCTTCTTTGGGGTTTGTTCAGCAGACCTTACATCTCTTTCAGGAGCTTTCTGGCCTGGTGGCTAACTCTGCAAAGAGCTCGGTGTTCTGTGTGGGTGCTCCTGTCTCTGTGGCAGTCGACCTTGCTGAGTTCATGGGTGTTCCTCTTGCGTCTCTGCCTGTTTGTTACTTAGGTCTCCCCCTTCTCTCAGGTCAGCTGCCTTCGCGTGATTGTCAGCCCCTGATTGATCGGATCACCTCTAGGATTGGTAGTTGGACTGCTAGGGCTCTCTCCTATGCTGGTAGGTTGCAGCTTATTCAGTCGGTCTTCCAGACCTTGCAGGTCTATTGGGCTAGTGTTTTTGTGCTGCCTGCTTGTGTGGTCCAGAGGGTTGAGAGTTTGCTTCGCTGCTACCTCTGGAAAGGCTCTCCTTCTGGTCGCGGGGGGGCTAAGGTAGCCTGGGATGATGTTTGTTTGCCGAAGCGGGAGGGTGGTTTGGGTATTCGTCATATCCAGTCCTGGAACTCGGCAGCTGTTATGAAGCTCCTCTGGCTCCTGCTGCTTCGCTCTGGCTCTCTGTGGGTCGCTTGGATGGAGGAGTATATCCTCCGTGGACGTTCTCTTTGGATGATTCCTGTGTCGTCTATGTGGTCTTGGTGCCTCAAGGAGATTATGGGGCTTCGTGACCATTTTCGTCCGCTTGTCCAGTTTTCCATTGGAGACGGCCGTAGGTGCCGTATGTGGGTTGATCCATGGTTGCCTGATGTTCCTATTCTGCCAAGGATTAGTGATTGTATCTTGTATGATGCGGCTAGTCATATTCAAGCTACGGTCTCTGATTTCCTGCTGCCTGATGGTTCGTGGCGATGGTCGTTGGTGTCTCCTGAGATGTTGGAGATATCTGATGTCGTGCGCTCTAATGTGTGCTGCCTTGGTCGGGAGGATAGGTTCATCTGGGTTCCGGGGGGGATTTGTTTCTCTGTCTCGAGTGCTTGGGAGGCGATCCGCCCTCGTGGGACGGTGGTTCCTTGGAAAGGTTTGCTGTGGTTCGGGGGGAATATTTCGCACCATGCGTTTGTCACCTGGCTGGCCTTGAGGGATAGATTGTATACTCGGGACAGGTTGGCCCGGTGGATCCCCTCGACCCCTACTGATTGTTTGCTTTGTTTGTCCGGGTCTGAGTCTCGCGACCACCTGTTCTTTCAGTGCCCCTTTGCGAGAATGGTGTGGGAAGATATCCTTAGTTGGGGTAGAGCTTCCCGCCTCGTTCTCCCTTGGGATGCTGAGCTTGAGTGGATTTGTCGGGAGAGTGCTGGGCAGCATAAGCGTAAGCTTGTTTGGAGAGTGGCCTGGTGTGCTGTGATCTACCATATTTGGAAGGAACGCAATTTGCATTTTCACGGCCCGGTTCACCGTCCTCCTTAGTCGGTTATCGCTGCTATCCGGTCTGATCTTTCTTCTGCATGCTCGTCCTGGGTGGGTGCGGTTTCGGCCGGTTCCCCCTGGGATTCTTTTGACTGACTTTATCTTGTTCTTTGAGTGTGTGCAGGTGTTATTTTCAGGTGCTCTTTGTTGTGCTGTTTTCGCTTCTGGCGTCTGCTTCTTCCCCTGCTTTGTCCCTTGTTTCTGCTGTTGTCTCTTATCTGGAGGGGGTTTTCTGTTTCGTCTGTGGGGCTTGCCTGTTTGGGGCCTTTTCCTTGTGGTTGTTCCTCCTTGAGGGCGTTTCTTGCGGAGGCTTGTTCAGTTTGTTTGCTTTCTTTCCCTGTTTAGCTCCTCGATGTCTTTGGCTCTTTCTTCCCTGGTGGGCGGTGATAACTCCATTTTGGAGCTATTAAATACTTCCTAATATTTGCTTAAGTTCGCTTTTAATTGATTAATATATCTCTTTTGTAGGAGAAATGCGGCAAAGAGCTCGTGCGTCCGTTGGGCCTGTTCGAGTGCATAAAGTGGAGTTTTAGCGCCCCAGGAATGCATCGGGAAGAGGGGAACTTGATCCGTGAAGAAACGGGCCAAAACAGCCTTGGAGAGGCAAAGCTTCAGCCTCAAACCCGAGCTACAGCGTCGAGACGCTGGCTCGACGCTGGAAAAACCCGAGAGCAAGCGTCGAGTGATAGCGTCGAGACGCTAGCTCGACGCTGCCCTGGCGTCGAGACCCTGCTTGGCGTCGAGACGCTTCGGAGGAGGCGCGCGCAGGAATTTTATCGGGGCAGCGTCGCGACGCTGACCCAGCGTCGCGACGCCATCGAAGGCGCGCGCGGAAAACTTAGGGCACAGCGTCGAGACGCTGGCCTAGCGTCTCGACGCTACGACGATTGCAGAACTTAAATGACGATTTTTCTGCACTTTTTTTGGAGGATCTTCATCTTCTTCTTCACCATTTTTGCTCTCCTTCATCTTCTTCTTCCTCGTTTTTTCTCTACTTTCCGTTGAGCTCCGCCATTGTTGGCATGCGAGTGAGCTCTACCTTCTTTGTAACTCGTGGATGATTCCTTCCATGGCCGTCGTTGGAGCGGAATTGACAAACCGCGCCATGAGCGGCTAAGGTAAGGGTGAACGGTTTGGGAATGGTTTAGGAGGATTTTGTTAGATAATTTGGTTCTGATAATCTGCGTTTTGAATTATGCATATTGGGTTCTGTTTATTTGCATTTGTCTACTTTGCTTAATCCAACGCGCATGTTTAATTTCGACGATTGACACTCGAGTAATTATGCATGTTGTGTATGTTAAAGAGTAGCGATGCCGTGCCTCTCACTGCTCGACTAAGTAACACAGGTAGATGAAATTAAATCGAAGTATTAAGCCGTGTAGGATAGTTGTTGATTGCATACAGCGTTTGCGGGCAATCTACTAGCAATTAGAATTCACGCTTAAATGTTCGTCGCGGTTAGCTAGTGACTGTCTAGATTTACCTTAGGGCTGATCACCTTGATGTAAGCTTAGATAACGTGTAATTAGAACTGTGTGGTCTAATTAAAATCCATGGAGTCGGCTACTTTGGGGCTTCTCTGGTAGTCGTCCGCGTGCATAATAAACTGAATACCATGATTTTAGCATTAAAGGATGAACTGCATTTGTCTAACAATTGATCCCAAAACTCCCAAACCGTGCACACGTTTTCTACTAGTTATTCTTTCTTCCGTTAGCTTTGTTTTCCTTGCATGCTAAAAACCCCCGTTACGAAAATCAATCAATTAATTAAATTTCAATTTCATTAGTAATTTCAGTCTACCTATTCCTTGGATCGACCCTGTTACCACTGGCTGCAAAGCCTCGGTTATAGGCTTTATAAATCGTATTTTGGCAAGCCTCGAGAGCTTGAGATTAAGCGATAGTTCAAAATATCGTCCACCAAAATTGGCGCCGTTGCCGGGGAATAGGCATTTTATTAGAATTATGATTGAAGTTTGAATTTGATTTATTGATGGTTGGCTGAAAAAAATTTCTGTTTGTATTTTGTATGTTTGAGTTTTTGTTTGTGTATGACCCGTTCCTCTGAGGTTAAAGGATTGCAGTTTATTCCTGAGATTGACAGAGAGGAGCGGCGGTTACCGAAGAGAAGCCCGGGAGGGGCAGAGACCGATTGAAGAAGAAGAAGGCAATCCCTTCTTGGTTGACGAGATGGCGCAAGGTGATGCGCCACGGACGCTTAAGCAACTGGCAGCGCCATACCTGAACCTGCAGCCTTTGTGCATAAACTACCCCGTGGTAGCAGGTAACTTCGAATTAAAATCCGGTTTAATTCACCAGTTACCTTCTTTCCATGGCAACGCAGGTGAGGACGCGAACAAACACCTGATGGAGTTCCATTGCGTCTGCGCGGGGATGAAACCCGCAGGGGTCACGGAGGAGCAATTGAATATGAGGGCATTCCCCTTCACACTCAAGGACAAAGCCAAAGATTGGTTATACTATCTGCCCTCCGGATCGATCACCACGTGGCAGGATATGAAGCGGGTATTCTTGGAGAAATACTTTCCCGCATCCTTGGCCACCACACTGCGGAAGAGGATTTATGGGATCACCCAGGATGTCGGTGAGTCCCTGCACGAATACTGGGAACGTTTCGGGCGCCTGTGCGCCAGCTTCCCACATCATCAGATTGCCGACCAGCTGCTCATACAGTACTTTTATGAGGGGATGACGCCCCATGACCGGCAAATGATTGATGCAGCGAGTGGAGGGGCATTGATTGACAAGACCCCAGTTGAGGCCAAGCAGTTGATAGCAAACATGGCAACAAACTCGCAGCAATTCGGTATTCGGGGGCAAGGACAAGTCCATAGCGTGGTTCAGAGCCATGAATTGATTGAGATGAAGGCCCAGGTGGCCGAGATAGGCAGTATGTTGAAAAAAATCGTTGGAGGACACCGCGAGGCGGAGGAGGTCAACGCGATCGGGGGGTACGCTTCCAACCCAAGGAAGTACGACCCATATTCCAACACGTATAACCCCGGTTGGCGCGACCATCCAAATTTTAGCTATGGGAACAGGGAAGGACAATCTCGCTTCCAAGGCCAGTCTCAGGATAGGCCTAATTCTTCCACCAAGGCTCAAGCCTCGAGCTCCTCCAGCTCGCTTGAAGAGATGGTAAGGACCATCGTGACTAGCACCAGCCAGTTCCAAAAAGAGGCTCGAGAAGAGCTTAATTCTCACAAGGCCGAGCTGCAGAATCTGAACAAGCAGCTGTCACAAATGGCGGTGTCTATCAGTAAGATTGAGAGCAAGAGCTCGGGGAAGCTTCCTTCCCAAACTACAGTCAACTCATGTGAAAACGTAAGTGCCATTCAGCTGCGCAGTGGGAAGTCACTTTCCACTAGAGCTGTGAAGGAAGCCACGGACAGCTTGAACAAGTCCGCCCCGACTGCTCCTGAGATTCAGAATAAGAGAAAAGATGAGAAGGTCAGTGTACCTGAGGATGTTACCAGAGCACCATTCCCGAGTCGGCTGGTGAAGCCTACTTTGGAGACTGAGGATGCGGAGGTCCTTCGAACCTTCCAAAAGGTGGTGGTCAACATCCCGCTTCTTGAGGTCGTAAGCCAAGTGCCGAAGTATGCCAAGTTCCTCAAGAAGTGGTGCACGAGCAAAAGAATGTCAAGAAAAAGTGATGAGACGAAGAGAGAAACCGTCTCCGCAATCTTCCAAGGTAATCTTCCACCGAAGTGCATCGATCCTGGTATGTTTACTATCCCATGCAGTATCGAACTAAATTCATTGAAAATGCCATGTTAGATCTCGGTGCCTCAATTAATGTTATGTCTTATGATGTTTTTAAAGAACTTGAATTGTGTACTTTAATTGAGTCCAATATAGTTGTCCAACTAGCCGATCGATCTTATGTGCATCCTTTAGGGAAGATTGAGGATATTTTAGTCAAAGTGAAGGACTTACTTTTTCCATGCGATTTCTATGTGCTGAATATGAATGAAAATTCTTCGCATGTTTCCTCTTCTATTTTGTTAGGCCGCCCATTTATGAAGACCGCTAAGGTCAAGATAGATGTTGATAGGGGTGCCTTATCTGTAGAATTTGATGGAATGGTGAATGAATTTATTATAAATGCATCGAAGTCGTCTGTGAATGCTGGAAATGTATCTGTGGTTGAGCATGATGAGAATGGGAGTCTACCCTCGCGCTTGAGGGATGGTTCCCATGTCTCAGTTACAAAATCTGATTTGAATTTGTTTGATGATAATGCTGAGTTTTGCACTAACTATTCTTATATTCACGTGCCCGAGGCACGAAGAGTGCAAAATATTTTTCAGGATGAATGCAGGAAAAGTGTGGACGTGGACAAGCTTGGATCGTCCCCCGCACTTACAGACTATGGATGAGTCTGTGGAGAGAATACAGTCGAGCAACCGACTTTAAAAATTCTGCGCTTCTCGGAGGCACCCGAGCGATGGACTGTTTTTATGCTTTAGTTTAGTTTAGTTGCTTTTTAGATTAACTTAGTTTTAATTAGCTTGCTGTTTTTTTTTTTTTTTTTTTTTTTTTTTTTTTTTAGGAATCGAGGAAGAGAAGACAATTTTGGGCTCTGATGCGTTTGTGCGCCGCTTCCTCACCCTCGCCAGCTTCACAAAGAGTCAGGGAAGTGTACTTCTTCTTCCCTTTTTACTTTGTCTTATCTGACTGGATGGCATTGGGGACAATGCCATATTTTGAAGTTGGGGGTGGAGATGGTCTGATGGATACGCATGTGTAGTTCGTTGAGAAGTGCTATTTTGATATTGAAGTGTTTGAGACTCTGTTTACTGTTTTCTGATAATGATAGCCTAGGAAATACATGTTGGAAATTTGAGCATGTTCATAATCGAGTTTTTGCATGAGTTTTGTGTTTATTAGGTTCATGTCAAAAATTTTAAAAAAAAATTTGTTGCTCCCTTGCACTTGTCGCGCACTTAGCAACCTCTCCCTAGATTCCGTAGGCTTTGTAAATCAGATGTTTCGCTAATTCTCGTTGTCACCCCGAAAGGCACCCTTAGGTAGCTTGTTGCATGAGAGTTAGTAGTTGGTTAATTGAGAAAGCATGTGCTTAGCCTAATTTTTTAAAAAAATAGAAAAGCATGTTTGTTAGAAAATTCCTCTCGAGGCGCTCCTCCTTCTTATTAGCGCTTAAAGAAGTGAGCGTGAGTCCTTAAAAACGTGAAACTTTGGCCAAAGTTTGACGTGTTAGGCAGCTCGAGTTGGAAAGAAAAAGAAATAAAAAGTTGGTTCAAAGAACCTTAATAAAAGAGTACGAAGTACTCGTGAAAAGAAAAAGAATGAGAAAAACAATTAGGTCTCTTAATTTGCTTCTCTCTCTCGTGTAAGTCAAGTTTAGACTGTTCTTAAACGCTAGAAGTAGGGGGAAAACGGGATGTGCGTTGCATGCGGGTTTTCCGAGTTTGCAAGAGTTTAGGAGTGGTTGGCTAGCACACACACACGTTAGGGGGCAAGAGTTAATTTTTGATATGTCCTAGTTAATGCATGAACAAAATGCTTCCATGATTATACTCGTGTTTGAAATTTCAATATGCATGGAGGTTTGAGTAAGAATGCATGTAAACGCGTCCTTAGAGTCAATGTCTTTGTAGTGCTTGCTCGAGGATTAGCAATGTTTAAGTTGGGGGTGTTTGATAACTCCATTTTGGAGCTATTAAATACTTCCTAATATTTGCTTAAGTCCGCTTTTAATTGATTAATATATCTCTTTTGTAGGAGAAATGCGGCAAAGAGCTCGTGCGTCCGTTGGGCCTGTTCGAGTGCTTAAAGTGGAGTTTTAGCGCCCCGGGAATGCATCGGGAAGAGGGGAACTTGATCCGTGAAAAAACGGGCCAAAACAGCCTTGGAGAGGCAAAGCTTCAGCCCCAAACCCGAGAGCCAGCGTCGAGCTACAGCGTCGAGACGCTGGAAAAACCCGAGAGCAAGCGTCGAGTGATAGCGTCGATACGCTAGCTCGACGCTGCCCTGGCGTCGAGACGCTTCGGAGGAGGCGCGCGCAGGAATTTTATCGGGGCAGCGTCGCGACGCTGACCCAGCGTCGCGACGCCATCGAAGGCGCGCGCGGAAAACTTAGGGCACAGCGTCGAGACGCTGGCCTAGCGTCTCGACGCTACGACGATTGCAGAACTTAAATGACGATTTTTCTGCACTTTTTTTGGAGGATCTTCATCTTCTTATTCACCATTTTTGCTCTCCTTCATCTTCTTCTTCCTCGTTTTTTCTCTACTTTCCGTTGAGCTCCGCCATTGTTGGCATGCGAGTGAGCTCTACCTTCTTTGTAACTCGTGGATGATTCCTTCCATGGCCGTCGTTGGAGCGGAATTGACAAACTGCGCCATGAGCGGCTAAGGTAAGGGTGAACGGTTTGGGAATGGTTTAGGAGGATTTTGTTAGATAATTTGGTTCTGATAATCTGCGTTTTGAATTATGCATATTGGGTTCTGTTTATTTGCATTTGTCTACTTTGCTTAATCCAACGCGCATGTTTAATTTCGACGATTGACACTCGAGTAATTATGCATGTTGTGTATGTTAAAGAGTAGCGATGCCGTGCCTCTCACTGCTCGACTAAGTAACACAGGTAGATGAAATTAAATCGAAGTATTAAGCCGTGTAGGATAGTTGTTGATTGCATACAGCGTTTGCGGGCAATCTACTAGCAATTAGAATTCACGCTTAAATGTTCGTCGCGGTTAGCTAGTGACTGTCTAGATTTACCTTAGGGCTGATCACCTTGATGTAAGCTTAGATAACGTGTAATTAGAACTGTGTGGTCTAATTAAAATCCATGGAGTCGGCTACTTTGGGGCTTCTCTGGTAGTCGTCCGCGTGCATAATAAACTGAATACCATGATTTTAGCATTAAAGGATGAACTGAATTTGTCTAACAATTGATCCCGAAACTCCCAAACCGTGCACACGTTTTCTACTAGTTATTCTTTCTTCCGTTAGCTTTGTTTTCCTTGCATGCTAAAAACCCCCCGTTACGAAAATCAATTAATTAATTAAATTTCAATTTCATTAGTAATTTCAATCTACCTATTCCTTGGATCGACCCTGTTACCACTGGCTGCAAAACCTCGGTTATAGGCTTTATAAATCGTATTTTGGAAAGCCTCGACAGCTTGAGATTAAGCGATAGTTCAAAATATCGTCCACCAGGCGGCTTGAGTGGTGGCTATGAGTGGCTAGTCTATGGGGGCCTCTCTCTGTAGGGGTTGGTTCAGGTGGTGCTTGCTACTTTGCAGTTGGTTGTCCATCTCTGTTCGGTGTGTGCTCTCTCCCCCTGATGTGGTCTTGTTTCCTAAGTTGAGTTGAGTTTGTTCTGGATACTTGTTGTCACCCCGAAAGGCGCCTTGTCCGGAAGGTGTGTCGGTTTTTTGGTGGGTGTCCTTGGATTAGGCTTTGTCGAGGGAAGTGATGCATGCCTGGTCCTTGTGGCTTTCTGCCGGGCCTGCATACCTGATGGTTGTTCTTTTGCCAGAAGTAGGGGGAAGACGAGTTGAAGGGTCTCTTCTTTGTTTTGGTTTCCTTGGTCGTGCTTGGGGGGCGGGTTTCTCACATTCTTACGATGGATGGCCAGCTTGGCCTCTTTTCTCTCAGCATCTGTCTGTCCTCCCTCTGCCTTGTTTTGGTGCCCTTGACCTTGTCTGGAGTCGCTCGTTTGCTCGTGCCTGCCGGGGGATCGATTGCTTGGGTTGTCTTTGGGCGGCTGTGGAGTTTGCTGCGTTTCGTGCTCTGGCTTGTTGCTTCATCTTGTTATGGTTCTGTTTCTTTTGCTCTTTGAGTTGTGTTGTCTTTATTTGTTTTTTGTCTTTCCTGGCTCCTTCCCGCCTGTGGGTTAGGTGCCAGGTGTTGTTGATTGTTTGTTTTTGTTGCTCTCCCTCGGGTTGTGAGGTTTCCGTTTGGGTTGTTTTGTTTTGCTGGTACTTTGGTTTTCCCAGTGGTTTGTTTTCTCTTGTTTGTTGGTGCCCTTTGGCCTCGGGCTTTGAGGTCCTTTTTCTTAATATATATTACCTTTTCAAAAAAAAAAAAGGTAAACAATCCTCTCAAGTCTTAAGATTCTTATCTATTACAGCCCTTAACAAAGTTCCCATGGTCCTATTCACAACTTCAGTTTGACCATCAGTTTGTGGATGACAAGTTGTTGAGTATACTAGCTTAGTTCCCAACTTTCCCCATAATACCTTCCAGAAATGACTCAAAAACTTTACATCTCTATCACTTACAATGCTCTTAGGAATACCATGCAATCGAACAACCTCTCTAAAGAACAAATCCGCAATCATTTTAGCATCATCGATTTTATAACATGCAATGAAGTGTGCCATCTTACTAAACCTATCTACCACAACCATAATGCTATCCCTACCTTTTCTTGTCTTAGGTAAACCAAGGACAAAGTCCATGGAAATATCAATCCAAGGAGCATCAGGAACCGACAATGGAGAATATAAACCATGTGGTTTCATCCTAGACTTAGCCTTTCTACATGTAATGCAATGCTCACATACTTTATGCACGTCATGTCTCATCTTAGGCCAATGAAAGTGTTCATGCAGCAAGTCAAAGGTTTTAGCTACTCCAAAATGTCCCATCAATCCACCCCCATGAGCCTCTTTAACTAACAACTCCCTAATAGAACAATTAGGTATGCAAAGTTTGTTCTTTTTAAAAAGAAACCCGTCATGCAAGAAATATTCACCAACAACATGTTCTTTCTCAAAAGACATAAAAATAGCACCAAAATCATCAACAAGAGAGTATAAGGACTTAATATGATCAAATCCTAATAATTTAGCACTAAGAGCAGTAAGTAAGGTGTACCTTCGGGATAGTGCATCGGCTACAATATTTTCCTTACCCCTTTTGTACTTGATGACATATGGGAAAGATTCGATGAACTCCACCCATTTAGCATGTCTTCTATTTAAATTATCTTGCCCTTTGAGATGCTTCAAACTCTCATGATCAGTATGTATCACAAACTCCTTTGGCCATAGATAATGTTGCCATGTTTGCAAAGCCCTTACCAAGGCATACAATTCTTTGTCATATGTTGGATACTTCAAAGAAGCTTCACTCAATTTCTCACTAAAAAACATGATTAGCCTCTGATTTTGCATAAGGACAGCCCCTATACCTATTCCACTTGCATCACACTCAATTTCAAAAGTTAAATCAAAATTAGGCAAAGCAAGCAAAGGTGTCGAACTTAATTTATCTTTTAAACTTTGAAAAGCATTTTCTTGGGCACTACCCCACACAAAAACAACATTTTTCTTAACCAATTCATTCAAAGGTGCAGCAAGGGTACTAAAGTCCTTAATAAACCTCCTATAAAATCCAGCAAGCCCATGAAAACTTCGAATTTCACTAACATTCTTAGGAGTTGGCCATTCTCTAATAGCTCTCACCTTTTCCTCATCTACTTCAACTCCTTTAGTAGATACAACAAAACCAAGAAAATTCACTCTTTCCATGCAAAAAGTACACTTTTTCAGATTAGCATACAAATTCTCTTGTCTTAGTGTAATCAAAACTTGTCTAACATGCTGAACATGGTCATTAAGAGTTTTAGAGTAAATAAGAATGTCATCAAAGTAAACAACAACAAATTTACCTAAAAAATCTCTTAAAACATGATTCATAAGTCTCATGAATGTACTAGGAGCATTAGTTAAGCCAAAAGGCATGACTAACCACTCATACAAACCAAACTTAGTTTTAAAAGCAGTTTTCCATTCATCTCCAACATTCATCCTAATTTGATGATATCCAGATCTTAAATCAATTTTAGTGAATAGACTACAACCATGTAACTCATCAAGCATATCATCTAGTCTAGGAATTGGATGCCTATACTTAATAGTTATCTTATTAATCCCCCTACAATCTACACACATTCTCCAAGTACCATCCTTTTTAGGTACCAAAAAAACAGGAACACTACAAGGACTAAGGCTTTCTCTTACATACCCGTGGGCAAGGAGTTCATCCACTTTCCGTTGTATCTCTTTTGCCTCTGTTGGATTAGTCCTATAAGCTGGCCTATTTGGGATTGCAGCCCCCGGAGCAAAGTCAATCTTGTGTTCAATTCCTCTACGTGGTGGTAATCCACTTGGCATCTCTTCTGGAAATAGATCCTTGAATTCCTGCAAAAGTTCATGAAAAACACTAGGAAGCAAATTGTCAATGTTAGTAGAAATAAAGCAAGGTCCTTTGTACATAAGTACTAGGACAGTTTGCTTTAGTAATAAAGCTTGCCTCACCTCACTAGACCTCACAATCAAGCTCTCTTTCTTGGCTTTTCTCTCATTTTTTTCTCTAGGCCGAGTTCCACTCATATTTTCACTCATCTCTTTTTTACCACTCATTTTCTGATTCTTTTCTTTCTTTTTCTCACTCTTCTCAATTTTTTTTTCATTTTGGGAACTCATCACTCTTTCTTTTGCCTCGGTCTCTTGCCTTCTCTTCTCAAGCTTACATTGATCAATGTATATCTCTTTTGAAGATAAAGGAACCAAGATGGTATTTCGTCCATTCTTAGTGAAAATGTACCTATTTAAGTAACCGTCAAACATAACCCTTCTATCAAATTGCCATGGCTTCCCAATAGAATATCTCCTGCTTGCATAGGGACAACATCACACAATACTTTATCATGATATTTACCAATGGAAAATTCAATCTCAACTTGAATGCTTACTTTGATCTCACCACAATCACTTAACCATTGCAACTTATATGGCTTAGGGTGTGGTTTAGTGACCAAGTTTAACCTAGAAACCAAAACTGAACTTACAACATTTGTGCAACTTCCACTATCGATCACAACACTACAAGCTACCCCTTGTACTAAGCATCTTGTGTGAAATAAATTATCCTTTTGATTACCTAAGTCATCTTCCTTAACTTGAGCACTAAGGACTCTCCTAGTAACAAGTGCTAGTTGATGAACATCCTCAATGCTTCCATCATCACTTATGTTTCCATTATTGACTTCATCTTCCTCCCTTTCTTCTTCCTTATCATCAGTGACCACTTCACCTTCTCTAATGATCATGACTCTTTTATTGGGACAATCTCTACTTATATGTCCACTTCCTTGGCACTTCCAGCATTTTATATCTCTATTTCTCACTGTTGCGTGCTCAGTGTGTAAATAAAATGTAATGCGAGAGCACTCAGAACATGCAAGCATACATGGTCTGCAGCAAGTGATAAGTATTTTTTCATTCGTTTTCCCACGGAGATTGAGTTTAGTTACTAGTGAAGTGAGGTGTTAAATTAGAGAGGGTCACTTAAATGGGGTAGATTTGAGGTTGATGTGCCAAACTAACGAAGAATGTACGAAGTATGCAAGCATAAACGAAAGCAAGTAAAGAGATTAACTTCAATGTAGAGAAGAAAGAATTGCGGACTTAGCAATGTTCTAGCAATAAAATCGCAAAAGTAAAAGACTGGAAAAATGGCTAAGGCAAAAACAGAACTTATAGAATTGCGGTTCCCGCAATTATCTAGCAATTAATCTAGCAACGATTTGAAGGTGAGATAAGGAAACAAGGTCGACTTAAGACTCCTCTATAGGCTTTTTCATACGATCACTCTGCAGTAGCTTAACTTATCATGCATCAACTTAGCTTAGTCTCATGCATCTCTCGATTACATGCATTAGATCCTTTAGTTCACTCATATCCAAGTAAGACTTAAGCATCTATTTATACAAGCAAGCTAATGAATCGTGCTAGGAAAACGCCTATTCCTAGGTCGTTTTCTGGCTACCATGAAAGGCTAGCATGAATGGACGACTCTGAACTCTTACTCCTTCCGGAGGTTAGGAGTTCTTTAGACAAAATGGATGGCCGATCGAAATTGCCCATGGGATGAAGTACACATACATTCAATGCATTCGAAGTTATCTTACATGCTGAACTCTCGTATTTCTAACCTATAGATTCATCTTTAGCAGACCCTTGTGTGATTAGTTACTCATGGTTGATGGGGGATTGGAAAGACTAGATTGATTAAGCATGATTCAAAGTACTAAATGAAAGCAAGGGAAAAACAGATACGAAATGAAGACTTGCAAAGACTTAAACGATTCCTCTATAAGATAAGATTCAAAGCTCAATGTGCGAAAGTATGTAAAACAGTAAAGAACTGAACAAATGAAGACGAATTGAAAGCAGTGTAACAATGGAAATGGAAAACAGAAAGCAGTAAGAAAACTTCTTAAAGTGTGCGCGGATCTCCTCGTCCCAAGCGCCTCGGATGAAGGGGAAGATTAGCAGTTCTTGGGGATGAATTCAATCAGAAGAGAAGAGGGATCTTCTCTTCTTCCTCTCGAATTATCGGCGCCAAGGGCTGATTTCTTCGCTTCAACAAACGGGATAAGGAAATGGATATGCAGATTGCGTTGAGACGGGGAACTCTACGCTTCCGAGCTGTGTTTCTCCTTCACCCTTCACCTTCTTTTATAGCTTTTTGCAGGTACGTTCAGTCATGGAGAACCATCCATTATTAACAGCAACCCTCTACGTGGCAGCAGGGGAAGGCTTAGGCGGCTGAAATATCGCAACCGTGACGACTGACGGCTGAGAAAAACTTAACCGCAACAGCTTGACATTGTGAATTCCTCGTTGTGACCGCAATAACCATTGCGGAGACAGCAATGTTTCAGCAATTCTCCTGCAATGTACATTTTAACTCTTTTAGCATCATTTTCTATTCTTTTTTGTTCCTTTTACAAATAAGTCCTATTTTAGCTTCATTCCTTGAATTCTCATATTTAAGCACGTATTAAACTAAATTCTAACAAAAATGCTTAAGAGATTATACGATTCCATGGTAAATAAGTCCCTAAATTATGTACTTTTTGAGAGGTAACACACCCCCAAACTTAAGTTATTGCTCGTCCTCGAGCAATATAAGGGCTTACTTGGGCTGCTAATTCTTGTCTTTTAAACTCTATCTGACTAACTTGCTGACTTTCCTAGGCTTACTATCCAAGGCATGGCTGTCCTGTGACACTCTCCTAAGTTCAAACTAACTTCGCATTCTGCTCATTCTGGTCCCTCTTGCCTTTAAAACCTTTTGTCTTTTATAAATTTCCTAACAAATGGTTTATCTGCCTATGTCATTAGGTTCATTGTGCAACTATCCCTAAGTTTTCAAATTCTCCCTAGTTTTAACCCAAACTCAGTACATGCTTCTAAGGTATTTTTTCATTGAGCTACCTAGGAATCCTTACAGTCATACCAAGCTTAGCACATACGAAAATCAGAGTACAGTCCATAGCACAACTAAGCCTTGGCATCACTGTGTTGGATCAACACTCGTCTCCCTTGACAAACCTTCAAGCTACAGCCCTGTGCTTAGCAAACTAAAGATCAGAGTTCATTTACACAGGACACCTAAGCACTTAGGCCATAGCTTGTTGGCATACATTCTTCTTCCTTGGTTTTATTTTTCTTTTATTTCGGTAGAGTCTTCTTTTGGTTTGCCTTTTGATGCAGTGCCACTTGTGGGTTACACAAATGGCCCTGATTACTCAGCATCCTTTAGAGAGACACTACCCTTTATTTTTTTGTTTCTTTCTTTTTCATCATATTTTTTTTTCAAAGAAGAAGAATGTTTATGTTTTTCAAGAGGGAGAGAGGAATGTTCCTAGGCCTAGAGGCTGCCTCCCCCAAACTTATCTTCTCATTGTCCCCAATGAGAGTCTGAGGTGGCACACCCACAAACATATCCTAGAAGCATCTAGTCTAAGGAAAAAACAAGTAGAACTTAAAACTCCTAGGTATAGAACGACCTTCGTAGAACAGATAACTCAGAGGCAGAATTTTTAAAAAAAAACAACATGGTAAGGGCTTACAGAGGTACATGCTTAGCAATAAATGAAGCTAAATTAAACGAACAAGGGTGTACTATGACACTCATCCAGCATGCTTAATAGATAGATTACATAGTGAAGTCAATAAAGCAGCAAAATATTGAGATTTAAACATAGCCAGCCCATCAAAAAGACATCCAACAGCATGCGAAAACTAACAAAATATTGCGGACACCGCAAGGAATTCGCAATTAATCCTACAGAGCAATTTTAACTGTGATCAAGGCTTCTAGCATGCGATATTCATACCTAAATAACTACAGCAAACAGCTAAACTACCTAAGCTAACTACTCAGATGACAATCCAACAGACCAAACTACTCTAAACAAATAAATTAACAAATCAAAACAGATCATTGATTAAGGTTGAAATTAAGGTTGAAATTACCTCCAAAATGTTAGACATTGCAAAACGTAAGGTTGAAATTATGCAATGTCTAACATTTTGGAGAATCAAATCTTCAACCTTACGTTTTTTTTTACGTTTCCCTTTTCCATCGTGTTTTTCCCCTCATCCTTTTCGAGTTCTTCTGCATTGTTCCACCACACAACAACAAATCATGTCGTCTCTTTCTATGATGTTGGCATTTTATGAGATTTGGAACGAAATGAACCAATACATAAATTACAAAACTTGCAGAGTTGTGGTCCCCCGAATTCTACACTTGTGAAATTCACCAATTCAATCTCCAAGGCTCTAGAGCTGGATTCCCACCACACAATTTCACGGTTGTCCCTCCTTCGGAACGACACTGACAAATCTTTGATTACGAAAATGAGGAAAAATAGGCAGTTGTTATATTTAACAACATGTAAATCCCCTGTAACCGGCCATTTTTTATATTCGGTAACTTCAACTGAATCCCTCAAAAAAAGGGGATCGCCACTTATTATCCAGATTTTTTGAAATCTTGGAGCTATCCGTGATTTTAATTCAAACAAATCACCTGTTTAACAAAAAAAATTCCAGCTCCCGAAGGTAAAACCGTAGACGCCCCTGTAACCGTCTATTTTTTATATTCTATGACTTCAACTGAATCCCTAAAAAAAAGGGATCACCACCTATTATTCAGACTTTTTTGAAATCTTGGAGCTATCCGTGATTTTAATTCAAACAAATCACTTGTTTAACAAAAAAAAAATCCAGCTCCCGCTAAAGGTAAAACCCTAGATTGTTAACCTGAAACCCCCTATACCTAAACTTTCATTATCATTTTAGTCGTTCGTTAGAAAAACAGTGATGAAGAAAAAATGCAAGAGAGGAAAATGCTTACCACGACTGTAGGTCGAACTTCTCTGTCTAATGCGTGGTGTTTACGTCGAACGATGTCGAAGAAGATAGTGTGTGTTTTTCAGTGTTTTCTGCCGAAGAAGGTAATGCCAAACAAAAGAAGAACTGCGTTTTGTGTTTTCGGTGTGCTCTGCCTCTAGGTCGAAGAAGAAGAAAGATGTCGAAGAAGGTATGCGTATGTCTTTTCTGCCTCTAGGTCGAATGGAAGCAACTTCTGAGGATGAATTTAATTCTAGGCGGCGTGGTGCAGGTTTCTCTCTACCCCATAAACTACATGATATCAAAATATTGGGAATCGTTACCTTATTTAAAAATAGAGTATTCTCTCTTTTAAGTTGTTGGCCTCTTTTATTACTTTGTATGCAGTAATGCACACCCCCCAGTGATGGTTCATTCGTTGGTTGTATAACTTCTTCGGGGTATACATATTTCTTGTTCCCCTACAGAAATCGTTTATGCCCATTTCTTACTATGTGTGTAGACATGCACACACCGCCACTGTTGATATTCTTTTTACTCCGTTTGCAGACATCCACACAGACACCCTGCTTTGTTTTTGCTTTGTGTGCAGTCATTCAAAAACCTACGTTGATTGTTGCTTCGTTGGCTATCACACTTCCTATGGTTAAACATATTCGGTCCCCCCAGTGTCGTGTATGTCTCATTCTTACTACGTATGTAGTCATGCACACACAACAATTGTTCGTATTCTTTTTATTATGTTTGCAGGCATTCACACACCGATCGCCACTTATGGATTCGTTCTGTCTAGACCCATTTATTAATTATTTGGGGCAGGAGGTATATCTATGTAATACTCATGGGATAAGTGTCATTTCAGTGCTAAGATTTTTAACGTCTCCTCTCTGTTAAATCCACATCTAGAACTATTTTCTCTCTCCTCCTAACATTTTATATTTTTAAATATTAATTTTTTTATTCTCAAAATTAGGATAAATTATGGAAGGGTAAACTTGTCCATTTGGTTGTAAATAACTTATTAAATATAGGTTTTAGACATAATTTAAAAGAAAAAAGACATTAGACATTTTTCATGTTGTCTTCCTTACTTTTAGGCATTCCTCTGATTTCCCCAAATATCAACTCCCCCAATTTCTACAGTAATTACTATTGAACTCCTCATACTTCTACAGTAATTATTATTCAAATCTGTTCCATTTTTCGAGGAACACATTTCTCTCTCTCACTCTCTCTCCCTCCCACAATATTTTTAATTAATTAAAAAAAAAACGTAATTTAAACGAAATGTGTAAAATGACTAAAAATGCAATTCAACCTATTTTTATTATCTTAAATATAAATTAGGTTGTTCAATCAAAATTGGTACTTAAACCAAATTCAAAATGTAGTATTTCTTACCATGGAGATAAATAAAAACATCAGTTTATTTGGACCCGTTTAAATTAATAGTTTAAAATCTTTCAAATTCACATGTAATATTTAACACAATATTGTAGAAATTTCTTTTATTTCAAAATTATCCAAATAAAATGAATAATTAATGTGAGTGATATTGAAAAAAAAATGTGAATTATTGTGGTCAATTTTTTTTTTGTTATATTAAAAAAAATTGTGAAGGATACATAAAATAAAAAGCAAAAATCGCATTCTTAAAATTTATTGAAAGAAGCCTTTAACAATGAAAATATGGAAAATTATAGAAACAAATTGTACAAAAAAAAATAGCTAAAATAAACCATCATTGTTGAATACTGATTTACGGGTGAAGTGGATTCAGATGGAATGACAAGTTTAAGATGGTAGAGGCGGAGAAAGATGTGTTTGATACATGGATAGACTATACTTATGGGTAGACAATCTTATAATTCATAAAATTAAAGACGAGTCCTAACAAAATATATCTATATATATATATATATATTTTGATAATCAATGTAAAAAAATAATGTAAAGTATTGTGCTCAAAATTATTTTTGTTGTCTTCAAAAAAATCTGTCAATAATAGATAAAATAAAATAAAAAATATTTCATTTTTAGAATTTATTGGAATTGGAAGAAGTCCTTAATAAGAAAATTTTGAAAGTTTGTAGAAAAACATTGTGTAGAAGAAAACAGCTAAAATAAACTCCGACTTCACAACTCTAGACTAAGGGCATGTTTGGGAGTGATTTTGGCTTGGCCAAAATCAATTTTGACCTTGCCAAAATCACTCTCCATTCAAATGTTTATGTTTGGCAAATAAAAAAATTGATTTTAGAAGAAATTAAAATCACTTTAAATTGATTTTTCAACTATCTCTTGGTGGGTGATTTTGTGGGAGGTGATGGACCGGGAATCTCTCCAAGATTTACACTTTTATGTAAATACCAAAATTGCCCCTCTATTTAAGAAGCTCTGAATCATTTCACGCTTCCTTTTTTTGTTTCTCGCTCCACCAGCACCTCCCAAGATGCCCTAGCTCCTCTCCCGTTCCATCTTTGACCTGGCTCTGGTTTCTCCGTCCGCTCTCTCGTTCGCTCTCTATTATAAAGACGCCATGGTTAATTGGTTGATCGGACGAACAGAGACTTTCGGCATTTCATTGATCGCCTTTTTTGTTATCTCTTCAACGGCAAACCGACCGTCCATGGCCTCGGAACTCCGATTTCTAAGCAGATTTCTTATTACGTTGGTGGTTCTAGCATTGAAGTGTTTGAGAAGGCATATGTAATGACCAAAGGAAGAGAGTTCGAGTATGAAAATATCCTTGGCCTCATGACAAGCATAGACCTGTCAAACAACAACCTATCCGGAGAAATCCCTGGAGAAATTACAAAGCTCTTGGGTTTGAGATCTTTAAATCTCTCACGAAATCATCTAACAGAAAATATTCCACAAGAAATTGGAATGATGAAAAATGTGGAGGCTCTATTGTACCTCTTGATTCACTTTTTTCCAGGTATGTTAGTTATTTAAAATAACTTATTTTTGTACTGGATTACTATTATACTGCTCAAAATCTTATAAACTTTTTAGTGAGTTGAAAAGACATAGAGAAACACCCACACAACAAGGAAAATACTAGCAGAGAAAAAAAAAAAAAAAAAAGGAAAAAAAAGGGAGGTTGGTTTTGTAGATCATATACATGAAATTGACATTATCTTAAACAATATAGATATATGTATATCTTAAACAATATAGATATATGTATCATGATTTCTGATTGTATTCACATATAAATAAAGATTATTAAGTTCAAAAAGAATTATTTTGTCTTCATAGTTCATTTGCCATTTCATTCGCATAACTGTGATTGTTGACAAGAGAAACAACAAACCATGAAGCAGAACTATGTTGGGTAAATGGTGAGAGTGGGGAAGAGGCTTTATATTTATTTCTCTTTGTAATGTGAACTAAGGGCAGGAGTATGCATTAGTGTGTGGTTAAAAGTTTAAGATGCTAATGTTTATGTTTATGATTTAAACAGTTCAAATGTGTGGCAATGGTGCCTTCACACCTTGAGATACTGTTTTCCTACTTCGAAGAAGCTTAGATTGGCACAAAATTCTTTGATATATTTCATTTGCTAATATATTTTGACTAGAGATTAGAGAGGAAGGGATATCCTGGTGTCCAATGAAGACACGTTTTGACCCTCTGCAGATTGTTTTGGAAGAAGGAAATTTGGTTTCAGCTCTCAACCAGACTGGTGATTTTTGTGTTCAAATATTAGGATTCATATTGTTAAATGTAAATACTAGTTGAAAGATGTTTTGTATTTGATTTTGACAAGTTGGGCATTGTGTACTCCTTTTTACCTGTAAATTGGAAGTTACTTCCCCTTCTATTTTTTTTTTCCAACAAAAAGGGTTGTTAGATTGACAGATATAAGAGAATGAATAGCCTTCAAAAACTTACATCCATTAGAAGCTTTGGTCTTGATAAATTCAAAATGATCTTCTCATTAAAGAAATCAGGTGGGGTATGGAAATTCAATAGAAAATAGATGGCGAATGATATGACATATGCATCGTTTTTCAAGTGCATCAATGAAACTTCATAGTTTTATAAGAACTCATTCTACTATCGAAGTTCAAGCCTATGATGATGATGAAAATTTGCTGTCTTGACGTGATGAAACAATCAAGTTAAGGATGAAAGATTCATTAATGTTTTTATTATATAATTTGTGTTTCAATACAGAACATATAATTTAAGTTTTTAGAATGATACAAACGTTTTAAGATTGGATGAAGTATATAGTTCATGATTTTTTTTTTTTTTTTTTTTTTTATATTTATTATGCATATTTTTCATAGTTGCTTAGTAAATAGATAAATAAATACTTAGTTAAATAATTTATTAAATATAGTGCCCTTTTTAGGGGTTATTATCACAAATAGCCTATATGGCAAAAAAACTATCAACATTAGCCCTGTTTTTTGCCATTATCAACATTAACGCTTCTCGGTGCATCCTGGCCACGATCGGGCACCAGGATTACGTTTTTTTTTTTTTTTTTTTTTTAATTATTTATAACATTTATATATTTTACGTTTTTACCCCTCTTTATAATATACACTATATAGCACTATTTCTTTAACTTGCAAGGAAAGTTTTCATCCTATTCACTTTTTTTCTTTCTTTTTCTTTCTTCCCACAACATTTCATTTGAGTTCATTCCTTCATTTTCACTTTCTCACGATTTTTGCGTGCAAACAAGGTATGTTTATCCAAATGTTTAGCAAGTCAATTTTGGCGCCATTTCTCGTTCATTAACCCAGATCCTGGTCAGAATGTATACAAATCCTGGCCAGGATTTGTATACATTCCGACCAAGATCGACCAAGACCGAGATTTTTTTTTTTTTTTCATACATTATAACTTATGTTTCTTCTTTTACGTTACTTACAGAATGCCTCATGTGTTGGTGGCTTATGGTGGTAATTGGAAGGAGACGGAGACAAAATATGAAGGGGGTGAGTTGAGAGGGATGGTTTTGGACATAGGAATAAGCTACGATGAGTTTTTATGTCGAATTTATAGGCTAGGTAGAATAAACGCGAAGAGTTCACAAGTGTAGTCGATGTGGCCATGTTGGGCACAATAGACAGAATTGCCGACAACCAATTACATCGAGTAGTTAGGGTTTATTGTTCTTCTTAAATCAATGTGTAAGCTTCTTATATTTTTCCATTTTCTTTTGTTGAATTAATTCCAATTGTTTATGAACAACTTTTAGACTTTAGTTTTTTTTTCGTTAATTTTGTGTAAAAAAGATTTTCGTCTAACCCTAATTAGATATAGGCAACTTTACTTTAAAATGTTAATGGAGTAGCATTTTAATAGAAAACAAATTAATGAACTTCAATAGTTGAAAAACGTGGATTAATGTGATCAGTAATGTGATCAGTAGTAGTTGGCCTATTTCATTAATAAAACGATCTATTAGCATATTTGTACAGCAAATTGTTCTCGAAAAAATGTCATATTGTTTTGAGTTAGGGTATCCATACTACTATTTGTTACATCGTATTCCATAAACTTAGCACAAAAAACCCCACAATCCCCCGTATCTCCTTGTTGTGGAGCTAAACTAATCCGATGTATTGGCCATGGAGTGATAGGCAGTGTCTCCCGCTTCCCGAGTACCCCACCTTTGTATAACATGTAAGAGCAGCCGGAAAGTGGTCATCTTCAACAATTTTCATTAACGGGGCCATCTAGTACAAAGCAAAAAAAGTTTAACAACTAAGTCTCAGGCAGAAACAATGAAATTTACAAACGAACACCTAAAAAACTGTCGAACACCTAAGTTTCATGTAAAAGAAATGAAATTTTATAACAAACGCCAAACAAATATCCGAAC
The DNA here is from genome assembly GCA_028017165.1 of Herpetospermum pedunculosum. Taxonomy (NCBI): domain Eukaryota; kingdom Viridiplantae; phylum Streptophyta; class Magnoliopsida; order Cucurbitales; family Cucurbitaceae; genus Herpetospermum; species Herpetospermum pedunculosum. The sequence continues at coordinate 40,317,486 of CM051522.1, forward strand.
GCCTAAAAAGCAATCACATTTAAAAAAAAAAAAAAAAAAAAAAAAAAAAAAAAAAACGCCACTGCCTTTGGTCCTGGGCAATCCTGGCCAAGATCGACCAAGACCAAAAACAGAAGAAGAATCAAAACGCCACTGCCTTTGGTCCTGGGCAATCCTGGCCAAGATCGACCAAGACCAAAAACAGAAGAAGAATCTCGTGGTCCTGGTGGTTCTTGGTGGTAAATAAAATTGAATTTTCTTTAAACAAACAACACTTGGTCTCGGGCAATCCTGGCCAAGATCGACCGAGACCAAAGCCAGGAAAAGAATCTCGTGGTCCTGGTGGTCACTGAAAATTGAATTAAAAAAAAACAAACAACACAGGCTTTGGTCTCGGGTGATCCAGGCCAAAATACACAACAATCTCGTTGTTTTGGTCGGGCGAACTGAGTTTTACAAAAAAAATTCAAAAAAAAAATTCAAAAAAATCAAAATCCTACGATTTCATGAAGAAAAAAAAATCTCTTCTTGATTTCTTTACCAAATCCTCTTAATACAAAAACCCCAAACCCCTAAACCTTCAAAAATCATATTTACAAACCAAGGAGAAGAGAGAGGAGAAGAAGAGAAGATGAGAGTTTTACCTTTCACCTAAACCGGCGGCGACGGGAGATAGAGACGGCGAAGGCGGCGGCGTCTGCGGCGAAAAATAAAAGTCCAGCGTTGGAGAGGCGAGAGGGGAGATGCTGAGGAAGATGAGAAGGCTGAGAGAAAAGGAGGAAGATGAGAAGGCTGAGAGAAAAGGAGGAAGATGAGAAGGCTGAGAGAGAACGAGATGTTGAGGTGAAGTCCTAAAATTAATTGAATTTTATAAGAGGGTGGTATTGTCATTTCACTCCAACGAATTTAAAAAAAAAAAAAAAAAACGTAATCCTGGTGCCCGATCCTGGCCAGGATGCACCGAGAAGCGTTAATGTTGATAATGGCAAAAAACAGGGTTAATGTTGATAGTTTTTTTGCCATATAGGCTATTTGTGATAAAAACCCCCTTTTTAGTAATTTAGTAATTTTAAAATCACTTTTGAAACCAAACATAAATAATTCAAAATCACTTCTTATTATATGGAAATCACTCCACCCAAACATGAAAACGATTATATGAAAATCAATTTTATAAAATTAATTGTATTTAAATCACTAATTCAACAATCACTAATCCAACAATCACTCCCAAACATGCCCTAAGGACATGTTTGGGAGTGATTTTGAAATGACCAAAATCACTTTTACATGCCCAAAATCACTTATATCTTAAAATTGTGATGTTTGGCAAAAGGTGATTAGTGATTTTTGAATAATCAAAAATCACTTTGAGTGATTCCCGGTCAATCACATAAGAGGTGATTTTTTAGTGATTTTTGGTAAGTGATGGTGAAAATTTTATTTTTGAAATGGTTATTAATTTAAATTAAAAATATTGCAATTGATATATATAAAAAACTTTATGTACTTTTGGTACTAATAATATTTTTTGCTTTGTTGGTAAAAGTAACATAAAAGTGTCAGTTTGCCTCCCCTTCAAACCCAGGTTGGAATCCAAAGAATGTTGCTTTAATTTGTTTTTTCAATTTTGCAATATATATATACTTTTAAAACCCTTAAACCCAATTGTTAGTTTTAATTTGTTTTTTCAATTTTGTAAAATGTATATATTTTAAAATAAATAAATAAATTGTAATGATATTAATTTAAAATATATATATATATAGGGCTGGTTGCACAAATAGCAATCAGGCCCAAACTAATTGCAAATTTAGCAAACTTTAAAATGTTTTGCAAATATGGCAAAATAACCCGTTTCTATCACTGATAGACTTTATTATATCACTGATAGACTTCTGATAGACTTCTATCAGTGATAGACTATTATCTCTGATAGACTATTATCACTGACAAAAATCTATAAAAAGCTGAGGTGATCAGCGATAGACTTCTATCAGTCATAAGATATCAGCGATAGAAATTGCTATATCCGCAAAATTTTTAAAAACATGCTATATTTGCAAACAATAAGTCTTAAATTGCCATTTACTACAATTTCCCTATATATATATAATTATTGTATATAATTACTTATTAAATAGTTAAATAATTATTTACTTAAATAATTTCTCAAAATATAATTCCATTTTTTAGAAATTTAGTAATTTTAAAATTATTTCTAAAGAAACCAAACATTAATAATTCAAAATCACTTTTAATCATATAAAAATAATTTCAATCCAAACATTAAAATGATTATATAGAAATCAATTTCATAAAATCAATTGTAATTAAATCTCTTCTCCTAAAATCAATAACTCAACAATCACTCCCAAACATGCCCTAAACAACTCTCTGCTCCAAACACACCAGACTTCAGAACTCTAGACTAAACAACTCTCTGCCTTAAACAAACATACCTCAGAATTCTTCAGACTAAACATACTAAACAGACTAAACAACCCCAACTCTCTCAACCCCTTGGGTCAAACGCCCCCTAAGGGTGTGTTTAGTTACTGGTTTAAATCATAAATTAAAAAAAAATGTATTTCATGTTTTCGAATTTGTTTGGTACCAGATTTAGAAATTTGATATTAATTTAAACAATTATACAAAATGTGTTTGATAATATATTTATAAACCATAAAAATAATTGTGGTTAACAACCAAATAATATTAAGTTGAATATCAACTATTATTAATTAATTTATCAACGTGTTTTAGGTTATAATTTTTGTATAATTATTATTTTGCAATATCATATATTTATAATATATTATATTATACATATATATTTTTAATATGAAAATATTTTTAATACGAAAATATTTTATAATATGAAATACAATATTTATCAAGATTTGTATTTTTTTTTTAACATGTTATTCTACCTTTTTAAAATTTAAAATTCAAAACACTAAAAACTTAAAAATACAAAAAACAAAAAAAAAATGTTATATTTTAGAATTTTCACTATTTGGATCACATAAGAAACAATTTTCAAAAATATATTTGGCAAATAGATATTCATTGAATTCATTTCATTAAGTGAATCTGATTTCATATTGCATACCAGTTTTTTTTTCTTATATGGAATCTCAAGTAACGATTCTTTGTTATTTCTAAAATCATGTTATACTCTCCAACATTTTCCAAACGTATATAGCAGGGTATAGTAGAAATGAAAAATGTTAATTTCACTTCCTAAAATTGTGATAGCTATTTGATGAAAATATGAAACTTTATTAATTATTTTTTAATTCAGTTTTTTATTTCTAGCTATTATTGATAATTTTCCATATCTTATTTCTAGCTATTATTGATAATTTTTCATATAGCTATTGGATGAAAATATGAAACTTTATTAACTATTTTTCAATTCAGCTTTTTATTTCTAGTTATTATTGATAATTTCTCCTATCTTATTTCTAGCTATTATTGATAATTTCCCATATCTCCTCTGCCCTTGTCAAATCATTAATTCGAACATAAAGGAGAAGCTCTTTTAAAAAAAAAAAAAAAAAAAACTCTTGCGGCTAAAGGTGGGAAGGGACATGTTTTTCTTTTTTTTTCTTTTTGTAACTTCCCATGTAGTCAATTTGAAAGTGCTTGTTTAAGCTGATATGGCTTTCAACTTAGGGTTGTTTACTCTCCGTAATTTTCAAGTAATAAAACAATTGTAATGGATTAAGACTTCAATCGTAATCGGATTACCTTTGATAGTGTTTACTTAAGGTCAATTCAAACGTAATCTTAATTTCATTGATAGTGTTTACTTAAGGCTAAATCAAACGTAATCATTTGTAAATTTACCACAATACCCTCTGTTATAATTAAAAAAATGAAATGGAAAAAAAAGACCATCAGTTTTCTCCTCTTCTTCCTCATTCGTCTCCGCGCAAAAGGTCGTTGGACTTCTCTTCTTCATCATTCTTAATTCTTATATCTTAGGTATGGTCGTTTGTTTCTTTTATTTTCCTGTTTTTTTGTAAGAAGCAGATGGTGATTGCTTCATGTGGAAAGTTTGGATGAAAAACCAAACTTGTTCTGTTTGGAAAAGTGTGGACGCATGATACTGCTCATGTTTGTAGTCATGTTTGTAATCGTGTTTTTTATGAAGTTGTTAATCATTTTGCTGCTCGTTATATAATTCATGATAATTTACTGAATCGTGTAAATATGTATTTTTTTCATCTTCTGTGCATTAATCTGATCGATTACGAGGTTGAAGACGACTTATCTGCTACGTATACGAATGATTAATATCCGGAAAATATGAAGATCTCGCATTTCGCTTCCGTAAATACCTAGAAAATCGTAAATAAGTTTTGTGAAAGGAAAGATAAAAGTGTTGGATGAAAGATAAATTAGGAATTGAAGAACAGAGGAAGAAAGGAAAAAAAGATGGAGTGTGTCAGTTGAAGAAATGAGAGAATCGAGGGAGAGAGAATGGGCATTTGTGGAAGAAAATGACTAAAAAATGAGTGGGCCCACGTAATCTGCAATGGTAATCCCAATAAACACCCCAAAGTGATAGAAAAATGGTGTAATGAAATTACAAAATTCAAAGTGGGACTCACAATTTCATTACGTTTTTTGAAGGAAGTAAACACATCCTTATTTGAAATGACTTTTTAAATGTTTAAAAATATTTGTTGACATTTAAAGACATTTTTTAAGCACTTGAAAAATTATTCCAAACAAGCTCTTCATCTATTTAAATCATAAATATGAGTAAGGGGTAATTTTGATCTCATTTCCCAAACTTAAAAATAAACTTTTTTGACAATTAACACAGCGAGCCTGATATGAGCTACCACACTAGAACAAAATTTTTCATGTAAAGACAATATAACATCATTCGAGTTCATATGAAGGGATTGTTTAGTAGCAATTTGAATTATGTTTTATGTTTTTCAAGTCAACAGGTCTGACATTCTAGATTCTATTTTTGAAAATTGTTTCTAAATTGACATTCTAGATTCTATTTTTGAAAATTGTTTCTAAATTCTATAATCAAAATATTGTTTTTGAATTCTATAATCAAAATCGTGTAAATTCTAAAAACAATATGTTTTTTTTTGTTATCGGTGTATCCAAATTTTGAAATTGAAATTTTAAAATTTAAAATTAAATTTAAAATGATAAACACTTAAATAGATATAGTATTTCATATTATAAATACAATTCATTTTGTTAAATTTAAACAGGTATGATATTATATATTATAAATTATATGATATTGTAAAATGATAATTATACAAAATTTATAACATAAAATAAGTTCATAATTTATTTAATAATAATTTATATCCAACCTAATATTTAGTTGGTAACAACTCCTAGTATTTATAAATATCTTCACACATTTTGAAGAATTTAATTTCTAAATTAGTTAACAAACACGTATCTGAAAAATATGAAATACAACTCTATTTTCATTGAATCTCTTGTTTTCAAATTTCTATTAACAGATGACCCACCAAACCGGCCTAACATTCTCCTAACTTCGTCAAAAGGACACAAACAACATAAAATTCAAACATATCCTTACAATCCAAAAGAAAAATTATATTGTTGCGGCCTCATTCAATAATTTTTTCTCATAAGAGCGGTTAGCTGTTAGATTCTTCGTTAATTTCATTATCTGATGAAGAAAACGTCTCCAAGCATTAAATATACAGACAAAAACTAGCAGCAGTAGATTAAGAAGATTCAAGCACGCATTCTCACCACTATTCCATTGGAGAAATTATCTAAACTTTATTCTAACAACCCGTTCAGAGTATTTTGATAAGAAAGCATGACTCTGTTCAGAATAGAACACAAAAATTTTAGATGGCAAAGGTGAATGATATCATTACCAACGCAGCCTGAGCTAGTTCTTGAGCATTTCATTTGCTTTGTCCAACCAAACATTGTAAATATCAGAAGAATAAAGGACAAAGTGCACCTGCAAATAATATAAAAAGCGCCATTGATCAAGATTCGAGAAGATCAATAAGGAACTAGAATGAACTAGAATCGTAACGATATTTATGGCCCTATTTGTTTCATAGGTAAATGAGGTGGGTTGTGTGATGGATATTCTATGTACAAAATGACTTTTCATTTTGTAAAACTAGGTTACAGAAACCGTTGGATAAAGAAAAATATCATAAAGTGTGGGGATTTGATATATTGTTTTGAGATAAAGAAAGAGTGTAGAAGAATGATAGAAACCAAATAGCTAAGATGTAAAGAAAGATAAAAGAACTACAATAACTCCAAAGAGATTCGAGGGTCGTTTTTACTCAAGCCTAAAGTTACTAAGGCCCTGTTTGAATATTTGTTTTTGGTTTTTGGAAATTGTTTTTGCAAAATTTCTTTCCAATGAGTTTCATCATTTTTTTCCAAAGAAAATTTGAATTCATAGCCAAATTATAAAATAATTTTTTTTTTTTTTTTTTTGTACTTTTCAAAACTTTGACTTGAATTTTTAAAGTTATAGGGATAACAAAGTGAATAGTGGTAGAGATGTTCCTCCACTTGGCCAACTTGGATCCGAAAAAAGCCATTATCTGGAGTTACCCCCAACGGTGAAACCGAGATAGTTATTAGTTAAACAACAAACCATCTTCATAAGGGATAAGAATTAATGGTGTCATTTATGTACTGAAAACGAAAAACCTATATTTTCTACTTAACTAACTAGCCTTTAAGGGTCTTCTTATCAAGACAATGACGAATAAGGAAGGTAAAGGAGTATCCCATTAGCATGAAAAGGAAGGGAGAGAGGGGTCCACCACCCTAGGTGTCACAGGGGTAAGTTTGTTAGAAGGGTGAAGGCATGGGCAACAGTCCATCCTTGGGCGCTGTGGTGCGCACAGTAGCCTTCGTCCATGAAGAGGGCATGGTCGAGCACGCCGCATGGCAAGGCAGTCATGGGTTGGCGGGCATGCAGCACGGCGGTCAGAGTCAGGTGGGCGTAGACTCCCTCCAAGCGGACACTTGTGGACCAACGGGCAACTGGGCGTGTGAGAGACAACACGCCTAGACGGCATCATGCAGAGTTGGCGCACAAGGTTGGGCCAGCGTGAACCAGTGTGAGCATGAGCAAGCACCATAGGCATGAGAAAGCGAGCGCCAATTTGTGCGTGAGCAGGTGCGAACGTCGGCAGGGGCGTGGGCGGGAGAGCGCCAGAGTAGGCGTGAGCAAGAACACACCAACAGGGACGGGAGCGCGCACCGCAGGCAGCACGCAGGCATCTTCGGCAGTAGGCGTGCAAGTGTCTGGCACTCTGGGGCAGACAGAGCATCTCATCCTTTCTCCAAGGCATTTTGGGGTGCATAGTTGTTTAGTTTGGAGTTCGGAACTCTGTGTTGTGTTTGGGGCAGGGAGTTGTTAAACCTCTAGTTCTAAAGTCTGAGTTTATTTTAGCTGATTTTTCTGTACAATTTTTTTCTACAAACTTTCAATATTAAGGACTTCTTCCAATAAATTTTAAGAATAAAATTTTTTATTTTTATTTTATATATCATTTACAAATTTCTTTGAAGACAACAAAAATAATTTTGAGCACAATACCTCTCATTATTTTTCAATATCTCTCACATTGATTATCATATATATATATATATATCCATTGTTGTTAGGACCCATATTTTGCCATTTTATTTTAATTTCATGAATTTTAAGATTGAGAGTTTTTTTGTTTGGAAAAATTACCCGGTTGGTCCTTGAGGTTTGAGTTTGGTAACATTTAGGTCCCTAAGCTTTCAAACTCAACAATTTTAACCCTAAGCTTGGTATTTGGCGCGTTTTTTATCCCTCTGTCAAATTTTCGGTAAATACTAATGACGTGGCACATAGTTTTAGTTAAAAAAAAATCTAATTTTTAAATTATTAAAATTAAAAACAAACATTTTTTTCCCTCTTTCTCCATCTTCCTCCGTCTCTTTTCCCCAATCTCACCTCCTTTTCTCACCCATGGCCTCCGTTGCTGCCTCCGTCGTCGTCCCCACCGTCGTCCGTCGCTGCCACGAATCCATATCGGCGACGTGCAACCCAGAATCCGACGACGCTAAGAAGCGTCAGATCTCGATCTCTATGGCGAGGAGGCTCTCACATCTGCTGATTTTGTTCCTCTTGCCAGATCAACAACCCAGAATCCTTCTTTTTTCTATGTTCCTCACGATGTCGATGACATTTTGGGTTGCGCGCCAGGGGCGTGGGCGAGCGAGCACCACAAGAGGCATGAGTAAGCGAGCGCACCAGCACGGACATGAGCGGCACAAGCAATGCGAGCAAACAAGATAGCGCACAAGCGTCTCACACTGTGAAGCAGCTCATCCTTTCTCCAAGGCATTTTGTGGGTGAAATGAATCTACGTGTGACAATGTGGTATCAAGCCTTATATAGGAACACTTAGAGGAGGAGAAGTGAAGCCTTAAGGGCTGTTTGGCCCACGGAGTTGGGGGGAGTGAGCTTACTCCCCGTTTGGCCCACGGAGTTGTTGAGCCCAAAATTTGAGATGATCTTTCATATCCATTTCAGTTGCACCAAAGCTGGAATTGTCTATTTCAATAAAATCATCTTTCCATTTTCTTCTTCAAAGCTGGAACTGTCCATTTCATCAAAATCCTCTTTTCATTTTCTCCAATAGCCTTCCAAGCTTCAGACAAATATGGCCCTTGAAATTGAAACTCCATTTTCAAATCCTTTTCCCTCTGTTTTCATTCCCAATCCCTGTAACCCATGAATTATCGAAGCCAAATTTGAATTCCTTTGATATTCCTCACAAAACACAAATCCTAAATCCATAAATCTCTTCAATTCTTCAAATTAAAGGTCCCATAAGTTCTTACTCAACCCACTTCCCCTTTTTCTTCTCCTTTTATTTTCACTCCCTTCCAATGTTTTCTTCGACAAAATCTCAAGCGGATTTTGGGCTGCGCACCGTCGTGGGTGTGAAAGTAGGTCGTTGGATTCTGGATTGCGCGCCATCGGTATGGACTCGTGGCAGCGACGAGCAACGGTGGGGACGACAACAAAGGCAGCGACGGAAGCCATGGTTGAGTGAGATTAGGAAAGATAGGGGAGAAAAGAAAAAGGGAAAGAGAGAGAAAGAGGGAGAAAAAAAAATGTTTACTTCTTAATTTTAATAATTTAAAAATTAAAAAAATATTTTTTTAACTTAAAAATATGTGACACCTCATCATTTCGTTAGTATTTAACCGAAAATTTGACCGATGGACCAAAAACGCACTAAATACAAAGCTTAGGGATAAAACGGATGAGTTTGAAAGCTTAGGGACCCAAATGTTACCAAACTCAAACCTCAGGCAACAGGGTAATTTTCCCTTTTTGTTTTTATTAATGTAGGTATATTTTACAAACTTCTCCAAAGAAAAAAAAAAGAACACATAAGTATAGTCTTACTATGATCCATGTGTCAAACACATCCTCTGCCTCCACTCACTTAAACTCGTTATTCCATCTGAATCCACTGCACCCGGAACCCAGCATCTCAGCAATGATGACTTATTTTAGCTGTTTTTTTGTACAATTTTTTCTATAATTTTTCATATTTTCACTATTAAGGACTTCTTCCAATAAATTTTAAGAATGTGATTTTTGCTTTTTATTTTATGTATTCTTCACGAATAACAAAAATAATTTTGACTACAATACTTCACATTCTTTTTTCAATATCACTCACTAGGGGTGTACATGAGTTGGGTTGGGTTGAAGTGTTTTTCAACCCAACCCGAAAATTTCAAGTTGGTGGATTCTCAACCCAACCCAACCCAACCCGAAAATTTCTTAGCAACAGAGATAAGAGATTTACAAGTACCTTTTAGACCAAGCTGTTTAAGTTGTTGATGCGTGTGGCAAAAGAACCTTTTAGGCCAAACGAACTTAGTCCAATTGCTTAATGTGGCACAATCCTGTTTTAATATTCAAAAGAGTTCCCCAACTCAGAAGGGCGCTCTTGAGATTACTTGTAGATGGCAACTTATGATGTCCCATCTTATTGATCACACTGAAAAGAGTGTGACAAAACTTCAAAAGTGGCTCAAGCCAAGCTAAAAAAGCATCAAGACACATGAAAGAAATGGACAGATCAGAGTCAGCCTTTGAAGTTCTGAGCTGGAAACAAGGTGCTAATCAAGCTAAAGCTAAGACTTGAGCAACAGAGAGTTCAAGTAAATACTAACATCCCATGAGGAAGTAATGGGGAACAGGAACCCAAAGAGATCATCCAAAAAGTCGGTAAACTTCTTATAAGATTTAATAAATATCGTAGATGATTCAAAGCCTTACCATCCTGACTTAGAAGATGAGACCTACAATGAGGAGCTCAGATCCCAATCAACATGAAGACTAGGAGGATAAAGAGGTTGAAGAAGTCTTGATCAAGAGAACCCACAAAATTTGAAGGCTGTGACTAGAGTTGCCACAATACTTGATAAAATAGAAGGGGTTCCCTCAGTGAAGAGATTAGTAGGGACTAGGGAGGGTATCGACTACCAAAGACCTGGAGTAGTTTCAGCCTTTTAGCCGAAAAATAATATACTGGAAAGGAGGAAGGCCCTTCATAAAATTTATTGATAATTCCTATAAAAAAAAAATTACTGATAATGATGGATAATCCAAACATGTCCAAAAGATAGAAGGAACATATTCACATATTGAAACCAAAAGAAGGATACAATTTCCAAGTACCATAGAATAATGCATTACCAATTTACCTCTTTCAAGCCATGGGAAAACTCTCTAACGGTAGATAAGGCAATTGTGGCAGCTTCATCAAAAGGATATCTGCAAGTGTATAATAAAAATCAATAAACAAATATTTGCAAGAGGAACCTGATCAATCAATCATGAAACAACTAATTTTTTATGATAAAAAAAATATGGTATAAAGCTAACACACACTGAAATTTCTATATCAATATGGTAACTTACCGATATACACCACAGGATATGGCAGGAAAGGAAATATATTGAATGTTATTCTCCTTTGCCACAGCCAAGGAATTTCTAAATCAATATGGCAATAAAGAACGTCAAGTCCTGAATGATAAATCAAACTGAAAGGAAAGTGCAATTACATAACAAGAACCTATATGCACTTCTCAGTAAGGCTTGGGGGTTACTACTGTTGTAGTAGATAGGTCCAACAGTATGGATTACATGAGATGCTGGCAACCGAAAACCTCTGCATTTTAAGATCACATTAGCATTTACAAACGAAAAAAATGGTCATGATCAGTTACTGAACCAGAAGAGCCTACGGAGTAATTCTCGCTTCCCCAGTTGGACAACGGATTCCAGGTTGGGCTTCTGGGACAGAAGAGCATGCTTGTACAAGATCTGGCCCAGCAGCATTATGTATGGCTACAAAACGGTGAGGAAAGAAAGTTCAAGATTGTATGTTCGTCTTAAAAGTTATCAAACTAAAATAATGTTTTAAACTTCATACCTCCATCAGCACCACCACCTCCAAGCATTACCTCATTTGCTGGATTAACCTACATAAGATTTAAGCCAAGGAAATGAAAGCTTAATAGATTTCATGGTATTGGAAACTCCTAAAAATAAGAAACTGCTGGGCAAAAGATATGGATCCTACTTACTGATGTAGTATAATTCGTAATAGTTCTGTTATTTTTAGTTTGACTTTGTTTAGTTTGTTGGTTGGTTAGTTAATTTACCAGTTAGTGGGCCTAAATATTCTATATCTAAAGGTTAATCTCTTGTATTAGCAATCCTTTGAATAATAATAAACACTTTTGGTACAGAGTTCTTAGAGATTTCTCTCCTTGATGCACGGTTGCATCACTTACTTACACAATAAGCTAATACAGGTATTTAGTCATCCAATACAAACAGCATCCCATAAAGTTGAATTCCACTGAAAGGAGCAATTCCAAACTTAACCTTAAAAACTATGTTTTACAGTCGAAAACATTTTGCACTAATTTTTTTAGTTGTTTCACTGAGTTTATTCTCAACAATGACCCATTTCATAAAACCACTAAAGTTGTCTTCCTTTAGGTATGCAGTATACTCAATCTATACAAGCCCCCAATCACAATTCTACAAAACAGTTATCAGTGACTTCATTGATGATTCTACATACCTCCAATGGGGAAGCAATTGAACACTACAGCATCTTGCCAATTGTTAATTCAACTACAAACTTAAAGAGATTCATCCCATCATTTGAACAAAAGATCATTCTAATCATTAATCAAAGGCAGAGGAGATTTCAACTGATTACTTCCCACCACCGTTTCCAGTAAGCAAAACCAGTATAAACCCTTAATAAAATAGGCGATTCTAAGTAGAGAGAGAGAGAGTCACCGACAATGGCGTCAGAAGAACCGTCGATGAACCACTGTGTGATGTCTCCCTTCTGGATAACGCATGCGGTGGAGGGAGAGATTTTGAAGCGAACCGCTCCGCTGCACGATCCATTCGACATGGAGACGGCCAAGGTTCTTGCTGATGATCGTCGGAAATGAGGCGAAAACGAGAAATTTGAAGAGAAGGTGAAGGATTGCAGTTGCAGTTGCGATTGCGATACCCTGCGGATTATCGAGCTGCCCAGTAATACACTGTTCCGCCAAGCCGTATTTGTCATCAGTTCGTGCGAGTGTTGAAATGGAAAGTGGGGAACTTGGGAATTTGGTAATGAAAATTTGGCCCAATTACAAATTTAGTTTTTTCTTCTTTTTTTAATACTAGATTTTTTTTTTTTTTTTTTTTTTTTTTTTTTTTTTGAGTTCAACAATTTGCCGGTTATTGAACTAAGGGTGATACAAATACCAAAAATTGATAGAACCGAACCGAATCAAATCGATTCAGTGGATTTGTTCGATTTTTTAGCAAAATATTGGACATGTCGGTTTCAATTTAGAGAAAATCGAGAATTTTCAGTTCAGTTCGGTTTTTGTTTGAAAAATCCAACCAAAAACTCGAATCGAACCGAGATATATAAATAGACCTACATAAATCTTAAATCCCTCATTTTTTAAGCCAGCATCGTTCGTTTCATCCTCTCCTCTCCCATCTCGATTCTCCAATATATGCTCAAGTAACCAGGAAATGGTTTACAAGCGTGATGTTGTCGTTCCCATTTTACAAAATTTCATCAAGTCATCTATTCTTATGTTAAAAAACAACGAGCATATATTGTAGATTTATTTTGTATGCCTTGATTTTGGAATCCAAGCAAACTATACTCTAGGCAAAGCACATTTATAAATTTGTGAAGCTATGCATTCGTACTACTCTAAAATCACTAGAACGTTTTGTTGGGAAAAAACCTTCCACTTCTACCGCAGGAATAAGCAGAAAAATAACTAAGAAATTAAAAGAAAGCAATACAAATAGAAAACACAAGAATTTACGTGGAAAACTCCAAAATCAGAAAAGAAAAAAGAAAAAAAAAAAAAAAAAAAAAAAAAAAAAAAAAAAAACCACGACCCACCAGAAAGAACTTCCACTATGTGAAAAATTGTTACAATCACACAGAATTCTCTCCCCGATCCCAATTACAAGACATTCTCTTCAAAGCTAATTTGCACCACTCACACCCTTTTGTCCAAACAGAATTCTCTCTCTGATCCTAACTACGAGACATTCTCTTCAAAGTTAATTTGCACCACTCACACCCTTTTGTCCAAACAAAATTCTCTCCCCGAACCCAATTACGAGACATTCTCTTCAAAGCTAATTTGCACAACTCACACCCTTTTGTCCAACTCTAGAACTAGAGAATACAATAGGAAATTTAACTAGAGTTAACACACCAAGCTTAAAATGTTTCTAACTGGGATGATTAAAACCCAAAGCCATAGGCTCCTTTTATAGTCCTAGGAGCACATGACTTACCTGAATCTTTCCAATGTGAGACAACCACCCTTCTTATATATTGTCAAAATCCCTACAAATTCCATCTTGGCAAGATATTTGAAGAATCCACAACTTATGTTGCATCTGTTGTCTTTACCGACAACCATAGTCCACAACTTCTGTTGCATCCATTGTCTTTACCGACAACCATAATCCTCAACATAGAAAACTAAAAACTCATCGTTGTCTTTACCGACAACCATAATCCTCAACATAGAGAACTATAACTCACCATTGCCTTTACCGACAACCATAATCCTCGACACCGAGAACTATAACTCACCATTGCCTTTACCGACAACCATAATCCTCGACACCGAGAACTATAACTCACCATTGTCTTTACCGACAACCATAATCCTCAACACAGAGAATTATAACTCACCATTGTCTTTACCGACAACCATAATCCTCAACATAAAGAACTATAACTTACTCCACCATAAAGAGTAGACCACTTGGAATATCACATTCCAAGATTTTTACTTCTTCGTCACATGCCGATAAACTTTGTTGAAATTTATGGTGCAACTTCCACTTACTTGGCTCACCTGGAAGTTCTTCAGCCATCGACATAACTTCCACTACACACCTGGCATAACTGCCAAGTCAATGCCCGTGTGCAAACTTGTGGAACCACTAACATCACATCCTCTATCATGGTAAATCAGACATACCACAAGGATGAATTATTTCTTCCTTCAATGGAAGCCAGGAACATCTCCTCTAGCGAGAGATACAATGTCAGCATCCGACCCAGAGCCCTTTGACGAACCTTGATGGTGTTGGGTTTTATGTCCTAAAACTCGTAGTTTGTAAACTGTATGAATGTATATATTATTTTTCAATAAAGTCGTTATTGAATTTTAGTGAATTGTGTTTGTATTAACCTATACCAATAACTAACACCCATGGCGATAGTGTGAGTACTTGAACTTCATGTGTGACATGAATGTGAATCAAGTTCAAGTAGACAGCCAAAATGGTCTATAGTATAGGGATAAGGCTGGGTACCTTATCCTGGGGACACTATTGGACGCGGCTCACTTTGTATAGTACAAAACGATGTGATTCGAATCGTTTCATGTAGAGACATGTGAGTGAGGGCGTCCTGTGCAATGAGTTTGCACAAGACCGAACCAGAAATAAAATCGCTCTTTCTTTATAACACCGTTTACTGTAAAGACCGGTTTATTCATATGATGACTTAGGTAACTCGATCTCAATCCTGAGCTTACTTTGAACTCCTGTTTATTCAACCTTATCCTTTGATTTGTACGGGTGAGAGTGGACAGATCGCCGACTCAATATGCCTACCATCTTGGGGATAAGATTGAATAAGTGGCTGGGGACATAGTTGTAGCAAGATTGGAATTCACTCCTACCCGCTTTACGGGTTAGTAGAGAGGTTGTTCCCTTAAGTGCTGACTCCAGGTCTTGAACAATGGGCCCATCCTCTCCTGATCAGGGAGGAATCTGATTTGATGGTTGGACCACAAATCAATTGTTCATTAGAGGTGTCAGTGGTACTTAAGGAACAAGATATAATACAAGGGTTAAACGGTTTAAATGACCCGTTGTGATTATGAACAACCTGTGAATGATCGACTTACTGATGATAGTTATATCAACAGGACACAATATATCTACAGTGAGGAGAATGCAGCCCTTGGACTTTAGTGGAGTCTCCGGGGGTTAACGAATGTTGGTTAGTTCGGTTGAAAGAGTTTTGACCGGATAATCTCGTATCGTTGGAGCTCATGATCTGTAGGTCCTTACGGTTCTCCTGGCTAGCTCGGATAAAGCCGTGAAACAATATAAAAGAAAAGAAAAGAATTTGAATCGTTCAAATTCGAGTTTGTGGAAGAAGGATAGACATATTTAAATATGATTTAAATATGAGATTGATCTGAAAACATGAATAGGATTCATGTGCAAAAAGTCGGTTTTCGAAAAATCGGGTTTAATTATATTATTTAATTAATATTTGATATTGAATTAAATAATATTAATTAAAATATATATATTTTTATTAATTAAATAGTTTAATTAATAAAATAATTATTATTATTTTTAATAATAATAATTTATAAATATATATATATATATTTAGATGTGTCTTACATGCAATGTAAGACACATGTAAATATATACAAGGTATATATATTTTCAGATTAATTAAAAAAAAAAAAAAAAAAAAAAAAAGAAAAAGAAAAAAGAAAAGTGTGAGTGCCCTTTGGGGTTCACAACTTGCAAATTGAATTTGGAATTCAATTACTTCTTCTTCTCCGTCTTCTTCCTCTCTGTAAAGAAAATTTGTTTTCTTTAGTGGAGCTTCTTCCCTCTTTTCTCTTGTAAAAGGAGTCCCACTACTCCGTTTCTCGGCCTGAGGATAGCGGGACTACCGTGGGTGGTCCACGAAGGTTTCGTGAGAAGGCTCGGTGAGCTCATGAGGAGCTTCTGGCGGTGAATTTGGAGAATTACGAACGACAAGGGTATGTGTTCTAACTTCTCTTTTTCATCGCTTTTGCATGTTTCCATTTGTTTAAATTGATGAAATTAGAGTGTCTATGATCCAAATCGCTTCCGCTGCGTGCCATGAGCGCTTCATCAATTGGTATCAGAGCGTTTTTGGCCACTCAATTTCAATCAATTTAAGTTATGGTGGGTTTTATTTAGAAATTGTTTCTGAATGGAATACTAAAGTGAATATCGATTTTGGCATAGTTTCTTTTGAATTTCATTATTTGTAATTGCCCGAGAATGTATGGGCTTTAATGCATGCTAAAGAGTCTGTATTTTTAGAGTCATTAGAGTCCATATAGGTTTCTTTGTGAAAGAAGTTTGAGTTTGGAACTCGCCGAAATGTTCGGTGTTAGTTCAAACTCATTCTAGGCAATACGAGAAGAAATTCGAAGAAATTTTGGCCGAAGCGTTCGAGGAAGCAAGTTGGTCAAAGGCGGTGCGAAGAGTTCGAAGTCCGCTCAAGACGTAGCTTGTTGTTCAAGCTTGTAATAAATTAGTTATTGCTTGTTAAATGCCAAAATCGATCCACTTTAGTTTGTTTAATTAATTATGCATTGCGAATGTATGTTTTAATTAAATTCCATGTTTGTATGTGCATAACGTATGCCATATAGATTTAAAATCCCACCGTAGGAAGCATGCTTCATGCATTGAAAATATGTTATAAGTGTTATAATATATCGTATGCATATTTAACAATTCATGAGTTTTGATATAAAAGTTATATTAATTCATGAATTAGTTGTTGTTAGTTCAATAGAATAATTGATATAAGTGTTATATTAATTATGAAATTGAATCAACAACATAGGTTGTCCTAGTTTTATGCACATGGTATATTATAAGTGTTATAATGTATAGGATGCATGTTTATTCATGAGTATTAATATAAGAGTTATATTAATTCATGAATTAGATGTTGTTTACTTAATAGAATAATTGATATAAGTGTTATATTAATTATGAAATTAATCATCCAACATTAGATGCATTTTGTTTGTTATAAGTGTTATAATGTATAGGATGCATGCTTAATTCATGAGAATTGATATAAGTGTTATATTAATTTATGAATTAGGAGTTGTATATTTAAAAACATAATCGATATAATTGTTATATTAATTATGAAATTAAATATTCAACTTGTCATGCCTTAGTGATGCATGTTTGAGAAGCATGTAGAAGTTTGTTGTAGCAAGTCTTAGTTTTGCAAAGCGTTGTAAAATTGGCATAGACTTTTAAAATCTATAACAAAGACAAAGGCATGCTCACTTAGGGTTGAATGTATCGTTCCGTTTCATTAGATGAATAGGTCGATATCTTGTAAATGCTAAGGTTACAAGAAACTCACCCGGGGACATCCTGTTCGAGGTTGGAGGTATTTAAGCTGACGGTTTACGGAACACCTCCTACCTGGGGACCATCCGGTACTTGAGTAAAGTTAACCCGGCTTTATGAGCATGCGTGAGTGGTGTGAGGTAATAAAGTGTTTATCACCTAGACATCATAGGTAAAAGTTTGTTTTACCTAGACTTAGGTCTTATTGTCTTAGCCGGATAATACCTGAGTAATTTACCCATTTCGTCTTAAAATACTTAGTAGAGGTGTTGAGAAGGTATATATGATATGTCCCTCTCCTCCTACGTTCTCTGTTAAGTTCACACCGTGAGAATTATGCTCGGCCTCGTGATGTCAATAGGGCATCCCCATTCGGATGGTATTTGCATAATTCAAGAGCAAGGTGAATGGAGAAAGTATTTATAGTAAGTGGGAGAAGGAAGTATGTCAATACATCCTGCGGTCTCCTCCATTGGATTGAACCGTGAGATTCCTATGTTCTGCCTGCTAGGTGCCCACAAGTGGTACCGATCCATTCAGAGGGTCGTTTCATAGGAATCGGAACATCTCAATCACCATTTATGGATAAAGAAACATAGAGCCATTCCCAACTTTGACATTTCCATTCGGTTGCATCGTTGGGGCCGCCCTATGAATTCTAAAAATGGAGGGTCACACTTACGAGATTTGCTAAGGAGTTAGTAAATCTTGACCAAACAGCGATAACTAAGATGCTATAGGAATATGAGATATTCTGGTATTAGCATTTAGTCAAGAATGTCTTGATTCAGTGAAGGAATGCTTGACTGCCCCTCGGTAGCGACAATTCTGACCCACTGAAGTATCGTTGCAGTTTAATAATGAGTTTTGGGTACATTATTATTCTTTGCTAAATTCTTGATTGGTGTATAAATTAGGTTAAAACATTTTCACTAATATTTATTCATTCTCTTTTCAGCATGTCTAGCTCTTTCATTCACTTACTAGCTTCCGATAAGTTAACGGGCGATAACTACGCGACCTGGAAATCAAACTTGAATACGATTCTCGTTCTAGATGATCTAAGGTTCGTCTTATCAGAGGATTGTCCTCCCCCTCCTAGCTCGGATGCGACTCGAACTGTTCGAGAAGCATATGATAGATGGACAAGGGCTAATGATAAAGCCCGAGTCTATATCTTAGCCAGCATATCTGATGTGTTAGCTAAGAAGCACGAGGATATGGTTTCTGCTAAAGAAATCATGTCTTCATTACAGGAGATGTTTGGACTTCCGTCCTCATCGGTCTGTCATGAAGCCCTCAAATACGTTTACAACTCTCGCATGAAGGAGGGTACCCCTGTTAGGGAGCATGTCCTTAACATGATGGTTCACTTCAATGTGGCAGAAGTAAACGGAGCTACTATTGATGAGTCAAGTCAAGTAAGCTTTATCTTGGAATCTCTTCCGAAGAGTTTCCTTCAGTTCAGAACCAATTTGGTAATGAACAAGATAAAGTATAATTTGACTTCTCTCCTCAGCGAGCTACAGACCTATCAGTCCCTACACACTTCTAAAGGAAAAGAGAAGGAGGCAAACGTTGTCACTTCTAGGAAATTCCAAAAGGGGTCGTCTTCTGGGAGTAAGTCTAAACTTTCTTCTATTAAGAATAAGAGTATTCAAAAGAAGAAGAAAGATAAAAGGAAGGGAAAAGCACCTGCTGCTGCTAAGAGCAAGACTAAATCTACAGACAAAGGAAAATGTTTCCATTGTGGTGTAGATGGGCACTGGAAACGAAATTGCCCAAAGTATCTTGCAGAGAAAAAGGCTGAGAAGGAAAGACAAGGTAAATATGATTTACTTGTTATTGAAACATGTTTAGTAGAACATGATTGTCATACCTGGATACTTGATTCAGGAGCTACTAACCATGTTTGTTCTTCTTTTCAGGAAACTAGTTCTTGGCAGCCACTTTCTCGAGGTGAGATAACTCTCAGAGTTGGAACTGGAGAGGTTGTCTCAGTTGAAGCAGTGGGAGCTGTAAAGTTGTTGTATAGAGATAGTTTCATTTTACTAGAAAATGTACTCCTGGTTCTTACCTTCCAGAGGAATCTTGTATCTATATCTTGTTTGTTAGAACAGTTGTATAAAGTATCTTTTGTTCATAATGAAGCGTTCATTAGCAAAAGAGGTGTACGTATTTGTTCTGCGAAACTTGAAAACAACTTGTATGTGTTAAGACCAACCGAAGCCAAAGCTATTTTGAACACTGAAATGTTTAAAACAGCTGAGACTCAAACTAAAAGGCAGAAACTTTCTCCAAGTACTTATCTTTGGCACTTAAGACTAGGTCACATTAATCTCAATAGGATTGGGAGATTGGTTAAGAGTGGTCTGCTAAATCGTTTAGAGGACAACTCTTTACCGCCATGTGAGTCTTGTCTTGAGGGCAAAATGACCAAACGATCTTTTTCTGAAAAAGGTCATAGGTCCAAAGAACCTCTAGAAATCGTGCATTCGGATCTCTGCGGTCTTTTGAATGTCAAAGCACGAGGAGGGTATGAATATTTCATCAGTTTCATTGATGATTATTCTAGGTACGGTTATCTTTATCTAATGCATCATAAGTCCGAAGCTCTTGAAAAGTTCAAAGAGTATAAGGCAGAGGTTGAGAACACATTAGATAAATCGATAAAAACACTCCGATCAGATCGAGGTGGAGAGTATATGGATTTAAGATTCCAGGACTATATGATAGAACATGGAATAGTATCTCAACTCTCAGCGCCAGGAACACCACAGCAGAATGGTGTGTCCGAGAGGAGAAATAGAACCCTGTTAGACATGGTTCGATCTATGATGAGTTATGCTCATTTGCCTAGTTCGTTTTGGGGATATGCAGTAGAGACTGCAGTATATATTTTGAACATGGTTCCCTCTAAGAGTGTTTCTGAAACACCTTATGAGTTATGGAGAGGGCGTAAAGGTAGTTTACGTCACTTCAGGATTTGGGGGTGTCCGACACATGTGCTAGTACCCAATCCAAAGAAGTTGGAACATCGTTCAAAATTGTGCCTATTTGTAGGTTACCCCAAGAAAACGAAAGGTGGTCTATTTTACGATCCTCATGAGAACAAGGTACTAGTATCGACTAATGCCACGTTCTTAGAGGAAGATCACATGAGAGATCATCAACCGTCGAGCAAAATTGTTTTGTCCGAATTTTCCAGGAAAGCTACAGATGGATCAACAAAGGTTGTTGATCAGGCTGGTCCTTCTCAAGAGTTGAGAAAGCCTCGACGCAGTGGGAGGGATGTAAGATAGCCTGACCGCTACATCGGCTTGTCTGAAACTCAAGTCGTCATACCTGATGATGGCGTTGAAGATCCATTGACCTTTAAACAGGCAATGAATGACATAGACAAGGACCAGTGGCTTAAAGCCATGGATCTCGAAATGGAGTCTATGTACTTCAATTCGGTCTGGGATCTTGTAGACCAACCAGATAGTGAAAGACCTATCGGTTGCAAGTGGATCTACAAGAGAAAACGAGACCAAGCCGGTAAGGTGCAAACCTTTAAGGCTCGACTTGTGGCAAAAGGTTATTCCCAAAGAGAAGGGGTGGACTATGAAGAAACCTTTTCTCCTGTTGCCATGTTAAAGTCGATTTTGTTGGGTTTTCTCCTGTACTCCACTGACGTTTTAGTCCAAGTGGGAGTTTGTTGGGTTTTATGTCCTAAAACTCGTAGTTTGTAAACTGTATGAATGTATATATTATTTTTCAATAAAGTTGTTATTGAATTTTAGTGAATTGTGTTTGTATTAACCTATACCAATAACTAACACCCATGGCGATAGTGTGAGTACTTGAACTTCATGTGTGACATGAATGTGAATCAAGTTCAAGTAGACAGCCAAAATGGTCTATAGTATAGGGATAAGGCTGGGTACCTTATCCTGGGGACACTATTGGACGCGGCTCACTTTGTATAGTACAAAACGATGTGATTCGAATCGTTTCATGTAGAGACATGTGAGTGAGGGCGTCCTGTGCAATGAGTTTGCACAAGACCGAACCAGAAATAAAATCGCTCTTTCTTTATAACACCGTTTACTGTAAAGACCGGTTTATTCATATGATGACTTAGGTAACTCGATCTCAATCCTGAGCTTACTATGAACTCCTGTTTATTCAACCTTATCCTTTGATTTGTACGGGTGAGAGTGGCCAGATCGCCGACTCAATATGCCTACCATCTTGGGGATAAGATTGAATAAGTGGTTGGGGACATAGTTGTAGCAAGATTGGAATTCACTCCTACCCGCTTTAAGGGTTAGTAGAGAGTTTGTTCCCTTAAGTGCTGACTCCAGGTCTTGAACAATGGGCCCATCCTCTCCTGATCAGGGAGGAATCTGATTTGATGGTTGGACCACAAATCAATTGTTCATTAGAGGTGTCAGTGGTACTTAAGGAACAAGATATAATACAAGGGTTAAACGGTTTAAATGACCCGTTGTGATTATGAACAACCTGTGAAGGATCGACTTACTGATGATAGTTATATCAACAGGACACAATATATCTACAGTGAGGATAGTGCAGCCCTTGGACTTTAGTGGAGTCTCCGGGGGTTAACGAATGTTGGTTAGTTCGGTTGAAAGAGTTTTGACCGGATAATCTCGTATCGTTGGAGCTCATGATCTGTAGGTCCTTACGGTTCTCCTGGCTAGCTCGGATAAAGCCGTGAAACAATATAAAAGAAAAGAAAAGAATTTGAATCGTTCAAATTCGAGTTTGTGGAAGAAGGATAGACATATTTAAATATGATTTAAATATGAGATTGATCTGAAAACATGAATAGGATTCATGTGCAAAAAGTCGGTTTTCGAAAAACCGGGTTTAATTATATTATTTAATTAATATTTGATATTGAATTAAATAATATTAATTAAAATATATATATTTTTATTAATTAAAAAGTTTAATTAATAAAATAATTATTATTATTTTTAATAATAATAATTTATAAATATATATATATATATATATATTTACATGTGTCTTACATGCAATGTAAGACACATGTAAATATATACAAGGTATATATATTTGACTCATCAGATTAATTAAAAAAAAAAAAAAAAAAAAAAAAAAGAAAAAAAAAAGAAAAGTGTGAGTGGCCTTTGGGGTTCACAACTTGCAAATTGAATTTGGAATTCAATTACTTCTTCTTCTTCGTCTTTTTCCTCTCTGTAAAGAAAATTTGTTTTCTTTAGTGGAGCTTCTTCCCTCTTTTCTCTTGTAAAAGGAGTCCCACTACTCCGTTTCTCGGCCTGAGGATAGCGGGACTACCGTGGGTGGTCCACAAAGGTTTCGTGAGAAGGCTCGGTGAGCTCGTGAGGAGCTTCTGGCGGTGAATTTGGAGAATTACGAACGACAAGGGTATGTGTTCTAACTTCTCTTTTTCATCGCTTTTGCATGTTTCCATTTGTTTAAATTGATGAAATTAGAGTGTCTATGATCCAAATCGCTTCCGCTGCGTGCCTTGAGCGCTCCATCAGATGGACCACAACGTGGGTGTTTAGTTTGGTTCAATAACCTGCAATGAAGTTTATGGTCAAGTGCAAGTATACACTGTCAATCAAGTAATAATTTGGAAAGTATTCCAAGTATCGTATCCCAAGAGAGTGTTGAAGAATTTAGTTTTAGAAATAATTTGCTTTTCGAATGCAATGAAGGGTAACACAAATAAATTGATAATGTGGTTGGTTGGTTTTGGTTTGAAAATAATAATAAAAACAGGGATCCAATCATGTTTCAGCCCTAAGTTGAGTTTACTTGACAGCCTGTGACCATAGAGTCACCACATAGTACCTTATGCTTTTGGATCGGATTCATCTCCTATTCAGCCTCTTTCCAAGTACCTTTAGGAGTCTAAGCCATTATACTCACGGTTCAGTGGATAATGTGATCTTAGATAGTTAAGAATGCAATCTTATTGATCCTATAGTCTTTTGCCCCAATCATCAAGGACAATCGACGAAATCCTATTCCTAGGTTTTTCTGCTATATCACCTTTACGAGAGCCGTTAATTGCCCAACCTGTCCAGTATCGACATTAACATTTCATGCTAATTAAGTGATCAAATTAATATAATATTTTTGCATATATTCAGTAAAGGACGAACCACATAAGGCGTAAGGGTAAAACCGTAATTTACAGTTGTCAAGCGAGCTCATTTCTTAACGGGCATTCACATAATTGAATCCCTTAGGAAAACTTAGCTCATAATGAAAACTAGACTAAAATACTTCATTGAAAAATAATGCATAAGTACAAAAATTGTTAAAAGGGTAAAATGGTAATTTTACTCGAAAATTAAAGATAAAATGAAAATGGAATAAAAACAGAATGTAAATAATAAATAAAGGACAAAATTGAAGTAAAGAAGGTTCTGAACTGAAAATTAAATTATAAATGCAAAAACTAGCGAAAGGGTAAAATGATAATTTTGCATGAAAAATTAAGAACGGAAAGAAATGCGAAATAAAAACATAATGTAAATAGAAAATGTGCACAATAAAATAGAAAATAAATCTGGAA
Organism: Herpetospermum pedunculosum; assembly: GCA_028017165.1. Taxonomy (NCBI): domain Eukaryota; kingdom Viridiplantae; phylum Streptophyta; class Magnoliopsida; order Cucurbitales; family Cucurbitaceae; genus Herpetospermum; species Herpetospermum pedunculosum. The sequence continues at coordinate 40,341,860 of CM051522.1, forward strand.
ATTTTCCAACTTTCTCTCTCCCGAACTCGTGGACAATGGATGAAGGGTCTCTACTCGCTCGATTCACGTCGTCAATGTGAATCGAATCCTCGCAGCACCTTCCTTTCGGAGCTGGCTGAAGTAGAACTTTTCCAGAGGAGTGGTCCGCTCTTGTTGGAGTTTCGAGATTTTGGGTGAGTTCTTCGAGAGAGAAAGAAGGTTGATCGACTATGTGGAGATTGATTGTTATAAAGAATGATCGTTGATTTGAATGAAGGCTTGAGGTGCCTTTTATAGGCCTTAGGGTTTGTTTGGAGGTTGCTAAAATGAGAGAGAGATCTTTGGGAAGAGTTGTTAGGTCAAATAGGGAGTTGGTTGGCTGAATCTTTGGAAGATCTTTGACAAAATATCTCAACCAATTCGTTTGACCAGTCAACTGCACTCTGTGACCTCTTATGTGGCCACAAGCTGGGTTCCGCACTCTGTGGCCACAAGCTGGATTCTGCACTCTGTGACTCCTCTGTGGCCACAAGCTGAAACTTTGTGGCCACAAGCTGAAGCAGAATACAGTTTTCCTGAAAATAATTAAAACAACATTAATTCTTATCAAAAATGACTCTTTTACCCTCTTAATTGCTTCATAATGACAAAACGACCTTGAGCATGTGACTTTCCTATTTTTATTCTTTTCTTATCAATTACATGCACAATTATCTTTAATTTAACTCAAAAAGTCAATTAATGAGTATGCTTTAAAGGGTAAAAACACGACATAAATGACGTTCATCACACCTCCAAACTTAGCTTATTGTTTGTCCTCAAGCAATTCAACACATAATAACAACAAGAATGTACAATTATGAAAATGTTTAACATGCTTTCAACAAAGTGCGCTTATAAACAACCTTTCAGGAGAGGTCTCATACTCTAGTGCCAGTCATAATCCCATAAGTAATTTCTCGCATAAGTTTCTACTTTCATTTTATAAACAAAGTTTTTTCTAGTCTATCCTAACCATATGCTTAATCTATCTAGCCTTTAGTCACTGAGTCTAGGATAATCCCTTTCATGAAATAAACTAAGCTTAGACTTTTCCTTCTTTGTGTGAATTTTTAACACTTTCTCCCCCAAACTTGTGTTGCTGCTAGGCTTTTCATTTTTTTATTTTTCTCTCTCTTTTTTTTGTCTTTACTATTCTCTAGAGAATCTTTATTGCTAGACTCACCTTCGTTCCAGTTTGCCTGCAATTTCATTGCACAGTGCATCTAGTTACGAGCAAGCCTCGCAAACTAAGATAAATACTCACTTCCTAGTTACCCTTTCATGCAGTGACAACCATGGGGCCCATGATCGCCCCTGGTTACTCAGCTAACTTAAGAAGAAGGAGTACCTCTAGAAATAGATTTTTTTTCTTCCAACTATTCTTCTTTTAAAATAGACATAACAACAAGAGCTAGCAGTCAACACATTACAAATATACTTCACCCCCCAAACTTAAAGGAGGCAATGTCCTCATTGACTATACAAGAGATTTTTCAAAAGGCATGGTGTGAGCATTAGTCTACAAAAAAACGTCGAGGCTAAACTCTCCTAAACATGTTAAACTGGTTAAACAAAATGAAGTTTAGACTTGTGAAAAAGTTTTGCATAGAAAAGTACTAATGAAACCCTATGCTTTTGAAAAAAACTTACAAGCTATGACAGTTAGCACTATTTGAGTAGAGATAAGCTCTAGTTATCATCATAAAGGTTACTTTAAAGGAAAACAAATGAAATATAGCATGCTAAAAAATTTTCATACTTGTGCAATCAAGTCATTAAGTCTAAGTAGGCACTTTGCACAAAACATCTATCCTAGCAGAATCAAATAAAACAACTACAACTACTATCCTAACAAAACAATGAAATAATGAAATAACAAAATGCAACTTCTATCCTACCAGAAAACAAACAACTAAAAACTGAATCTTAACAAATAACAAAATATTCATAAAATAAAGGAAAGAAGTAGAGAGTAAAGAAGAACATTACTCCCATAATCTTCAGACGAGGTATCGTCTTCGGAAACAGTATTTGAAGGAATATTCAAGCAAACAGGAGGAAACATCGGGAAAGCAGGCATCAAGGTCGGGGCCAAGACATTAAAGAACCCTTGAATGAGCTCATCCCTCCCTTTGGCATATGCCCAGTAGGCCATATTCTGGTGGATCATATGCTGCCATTGAGAAAGGGTGATGCTTGAAATATTTTCTGAACTGGTGCCAGGTTGTGACTACTCTGTGGCCACAGAGGTGGAACAACCTTTTGGCTTGGACGCACACGACGTCGATGCTTTCTCGGTCTTTTGGTTACTCAAAAGCTGTAACTTGTGAACAAGCTGCGCAATGATGGTTGGCTTTGGCAAACTTGTCTCCTCACCTTGCCGAGGCTTAAGTCCTACTTTGAGGCAAAGTCGAGTGACAAATGACCCACAAAATAGTTTTTCAACCATCTTCTTGCCATAAGCAATCAACTCTTCTCTTAGAAACCTCCCAATATTGAGATCAAGACCGTTTTAGGATGCAATGCAGCAACATCTCTCGTTTTCCAAGGAAATGGTTGTGTCATTTGTATGATTCCCTTCCTAAACTTCTTTAGTATTTCCTTCAACCTTCTTTTCAGTTGAAGAAGTGTTTGGCTCAAATTTCATTCCTTCCGTCTAATACTCAAATAATGGGTCGAATTATTCCCCAGTTGCTATCTCTTTTCCTTTTTTTTTCTTTTTTTTTTTTCTCTGATCATTTTTTTTTCAATCTTTCTTCAGCTTTCTTCATTTTTTTTTCCTCAGCTTGTATCAAACTTTTCTCTTCTCGTATTCTCTCCTCTTCTTTCCTTGTTTATTCAGCGATATCTCTTTGGATAGCTTGCTGCAAAGCTTGGTCTACCTATTGACAACTCTTATTTACTTGATATTCCGCTGCTAGCAAGGCTGCCTTCTCCACGATTTCTTTAATCATCCTCTCCACCATGATTGGGGAAAGAATTGATTCTTGCATCGGACTCCCAACCGTATCTCTTCTTCTTAATTCAAATTGGCGGTCGATCGGGGTCTCAGTTTGCTTCTTGGTGTGCCTGTACACTAAAGATTCTCTATCAGAACGTTCAAGAATTGGTGGATGAATACTTACTTTTGAAACCAGAGGTGGATCTTCGCGCACAGAACGCGATTTCGTTGAGGTCGCCCTAGCTTCCGGCTGAACTTCTTCATCTTCACTTGATGAATTGCCAACAGTTTCAGCTAGGGCTCGTCGTCTATGTTCTCCCATCTTTTTGATCATTTTACACCAAGCGATAGTTCGAATTTTCATGGGTTTTTTGTACCGATCACTGATTCTTGGGATTGATCAACCGGGGAGTTTGGATTAAACCTAGGGCTTCCAGTCGCTGGGTTTTCCTTCTCTCCACCTTCACGCATAACAATGACCGATTTTATGGGTGGTTTGGGTTCGGCCTTCTTCTTCGAGGATGTTGAAGGTAAATCGACCATGGGTTCCTCTTGTATGGGTCTTGGATGGACATCTTCGAATTTCCTCCAGCGTCTAGAACACAATGGAGTGCGATCAGCAACGACCACATCGACGATCAGAGTGGGTTTTTCAGCCATGGGTCCCGACGGGTTTGAGCGTGCATGAGAGATGGGAGAATTTTCGTGAATGGACTTTTCAACATGGAACTTTTTGGAATGACTTGCAGGTTGAAAAACAAAAAAGGAGAGGGTCTCTTGACTTATATATGTTTCCAAAATAGGTCAACCCCTCTGACTTTTTAAATGACGTCATGGCCCTTCACTAGTGCACTATGTGGCCACATAGTTTTTTGTGCTAGTCTGGCTTGTGGCCACAGAGTTCTACAAATATATGTTTTTTAATTTCCTAGTCAATCTCTCATCCACGAGAATCATTCCTGAAATACTAACAAAAACATCAAAAAGTTCATAAACAAAAAAAATAACAAGCTGAATTATTTTGAAAACATTATTTTATTTATTTATTTAAAAAAAAAACATATTTTTTTTTAATATTCCTTATAAGTTTCTATGGAGCGGTTTCATTCAAATCATCTCCCAGTTAGGTCTCCAGGAAAAGGTGTTCCTTACGGTCAACTTAAATACCTTTTCCTTGGCAGGACCAGTCTACGCCAGAGTTGATTTTGCTTGAAACTACTATACAGAGCTTATAGTATTTTTTTTAAATAATAAAATAAAAACATATTAAAAGAATACTTATCTAATCTCCAAAAGGGAGATTGATGTCTTGTTCATTCTCTTTGGACCGTCAACTTTCATCTTGCACCTAGGTCTTGATGATGGACGAGATTTAAGCCTTAGTTGAGGTGCTTTAATCATGTACGACTTTGTTGACTTAAAATTTTCTTTCATTGGCTCAAGAGATCTATGTATGCTTTTGTATGCAGAAATTGCAGTTGCAATTTCTAGTGCATTATCCTCCTCCATGATCTCCTCTTCTACTTCTTCCCTTAATTCTTTTTCTTTTAGTGTTTCCTGCAAGTTACAACAAGTAGAAACATCAATGAAATCAATAGCAGGAAATTCTTGGATTACATCAGGGAAATTCAATGCTTGGAGAACATTGAATGTTGCTTTTTGCGAAGTTGCCGCCTCATGGCTCAGTGCAACTTTATTTTCTGGTTCCTTCTCTTTTTTGTTTTCTTGAAATGGATTTTCTTTAATCTCTTTTCTCCATTCTGGCTCCTTAATGCTTTCAATTGTTGGAGTGTTTTTTGCTTCTTCTGGGAACAAAGATTCTTTATCTTCACATTCACTTTTGAGTGTCATTGCCTCACATTGTTCTATTTCTTCATACGCATAAGTCTCTATGCCCTTAAGCAAGGTCTCTTGTTAGTTGATCTTCACTTCGTCCACACTTTGTTCTATTTGGATCTCAGAATCCTGAATAGATGTCCCTTGGCTTTTAATCTCAACATCAGTTTTTGTTCTATATTCCTTAATAAGTTCTTCGATGCTCTTGTCCTCGGTTGGCACTTGTGGAATTACTTGTTCTTGAACCTTTTGTTGATCTCCCCATAAAAAGTTGGAGTGATGTCTCCATCTTGAATCACAAATAGTGGGGTAAGGAATTAACATATTCTCACTGCCTGGTTTTCCTATAAAAAATATAGAGTCGGGATTATAAGGACAATTATCAAATTCATGGCTTCAAGAAATAGACAAATATCGATTAAGTGGACAATTTTGAGAGAAATGCTCCTCGCAACAATTAACACAAAATATATCGGAAAGTTTGTACACAAGAGAAATGTAGGTATCATTTCTCATGATTGATTTTCTTAGCATGTTGGTTATCTTTGTTGTAACGTCTACTTCCATTATATAAATCAAAAGTGTTATGCTCTTTGTTCAAGCACTAAGTTCAACCTGCAAAAGAAAACAAAACAAAGATCAGATTCTTTGAGAAAGAGATATTTTTATTTTGTAGGTTGATAGGAGGATCGACTCCAGGTGGATGATTTGGAAATTTTGAGCAAAAAAAACTTCTTATAGATTTCCCGTGCGCTCAATTCCTATTTTTCCTAACCGCAATCGAATAACAATAACTAAATAAAATAAAATTCGTTAACAGTCCCCGGCAGCGGCGCCAAAAACTTGATGGACCAAAACGTGGGTGTTTAGTTTGGTTCAATAACCTGCAATGAAGTTTATGGTCAAGTGCAAGTATACATTGTCAATCAAGTAATAATTTGGAAAGTATTCCAAGTATCGTATCCCAAGAGACTGTTGAAGAATTTAGTTTTAGAAATAATTTGCTTTTCGAATGCAATGAAGGTAAACACAAATAAATTGATAATGTGGTTGGTTGGTTTTGGTTTGAAAATAATAATAAAAACAGGGATCCAAACATGTTTCAGCCCTAAGTTGAGTTTACTTGACAGCCTGTGACCATAGAGTCACCACATAGTACCTTATGCTTTTGGATCAGATTCATCTCCCATTCCGCCTCTTTGCAAGTATCTTTAGGAGTCTAAGCCATTATACTCACGGTCCAGTGGAAAATGTGATCTTAGATGGTTAAGAGTGCAATCCTATTGATCCTATAGTCTTTTGCCCAATCATCAAGGACAATCGACGAAATCCTATTCCTAGGTTTTTCTGCTATATCACCTTTACGAGAGCCGTTAATTGCCCGACCTGTCCAGTATCGACATTAACATTTCATGCTAATTAAGTGATCAAATTAATATATCATTTTTGCATATATTCAGTAAAGGACGAACCACATAAGGTGTAAGGGTAAAACCGTAATTTACAGCTGTCAAGCTAGCTCATTTCTTAACGGGCATTCACATAATTGAATCCCTTAGGAAAACTTAGCTCATAATGAGAACTAGACTAAAATACTCCATTGAAAAATAATGCATAAGTACAAAAATTGTTAAAAGGGTAAAATGGTAATTTTACTCGAAAATTAAAGATAAAATGAAAATGGAATAAAAACAGAATGTAAATAATAAATAAAGGACAGAATTGAAATAAAGAAGGTTCTGAACTGAAAATTAAATAATAAATGCAAAAACTAGCGAAATGGTAAAATGGTAATTTTGCATGAAAAATTAAGAACGGAAAGAAATGCGAAATAAACAGAATGTAAATAGATAATGTGCAGAATAAAATAGAAAATAAATCTGGAATTTTCCAACTTTCTCTCTCCCGAACTCGTGGACAATGGATGAAGGGTCTCTACTCGCTCGATTCACGTCGTCAATGCGAATCGAATCCTCGCAGCACCTTCCTTTCGGAGCTGGCTGAAGTAGAACTTTTCCAGAGGAGTGGTCCGCTCTTGTTGGAGTTTCGGGATTTTGGGTGAGTTCTTCGAGAGAGAAAGAAGGTTGATCGACTATGTGGAGATTGATTGTTGTAAAGAATGATCAATGATTTGAATGAAGGTTTGAGGTGCTTGTTGGGTTTTATGTCCTAAAACTCGTGGTTTGAAAACTGAATGTATATTCTATTTTGCAATAAAGTTGTTATTGAGTTTTATTCAGTAAATTTGTTATTGAATAAAGTGAATTGTGTTTTTACTTTTAACCTAATTCCGATAAACAAAGAACCCATGGCTATAGGTTGTATACTTGAACTTCATGTGTGACATGATTGTGGATCAAGTTCAAGTAATAGCCAGAACGGTCTATAGTATAGGGATAAGGTTGGGTACCTTACCCTGGGGACACTATTGGACGCGGCCCACTTTGTATAGTACAAACGATGTGATCTGAATTCGTTCATGTGGAGACATGTGAGTGGGGGCGTCCTATGCAATGAGTTTGCATAAGACTGAACCGCGAAATAAAGTCACTCTTTCTTTACAACTCCGTTTTTTGTAAAGACCGACTTACTGATGAGATCACATACAAATCGGTTTGGTGGTTGGACCACAAACCAGTAGTTCATTAGAGGATCAGTGGGACTTAAGGAACAAGATGTAATTACGGGGGTAAAACAGTTTTTTTTTGACCCAACTGTAATTACGAACGACCTGTGAAGGATCGACTTACTGATGATGGTTATATCAAGAGGACAAAAATATATCTACGGTGAGGAGAGTGCAACCCTTGGACTTTAGTGGAGTCTCCGGGGGTTAACGAATGTTGGTTAGCTTGGCTAAAGAGTTTGGCCGGTTAATCTCGTATCGTTGGAGCTCATGATTTGTAGGTTCTTTAGGTTCTCCTGGCTAGCTCGGATTAAGCCGTGTAACAATATGAGAGAAAAAGAATTTGAATTTATTCAAATTCGGTTTTGGAAGAATGATGGACATATTTAAATATGATTTAAATATGGGATCAGTGTAAAACATGAATAGGGATTCATGTGTGATATGATTCGGTTTAAGAAACTGGGATTAGTCTTATTATTTAATTAATATTTGATATTAAATTAAATAATAATATTAATTAATTAAAAAGTTTAATTAATTATAATTTATTTTGTTTATTAAAATTAATTATGAATTAATTTTAAAATGACAAAATATTACAAGTGGAATTATCCATGTTGAGTGGATTTATCCAAGTTGTGAAGTGAATTGTGAATCACCAACAACATGCATATAAACTCATCAATTTTCGAACACTTGGTTTAAGACTAATCCATCCAATTTGAGGTGTCATGCTAAGCAAAAAGTTTGAATTTTTGGATGAACATGAAGAGTTCATGTTACTTGAGAAACTAGAAAGTTAAGTGTTAGATATTTCTCACAAAATCCTCATCACTTTCATCTTCCCATCTTCTTCTTCCAAACTTTTTCTTTCATAAAGGAGTCCCACCACTCCGTTGCTCGGCCCGAGGATAGCGGGACTACCGGAGGTGGTTCTCGGAGAGTTCGAGAGAAGCTTTGAAAGGTTCGTGAAGAGATTCGAGCATCGGAATAGAAGTCCTTAGAACTACAAGAGGTATGTGTTCTAATTCTTTTTATTTCAAAGTTTTGAAGCATGTTTCTTATTTAGCTAAATTGATGAAATTAGAGTGCCATAGATCCGTCTCGCTTCTGCTGCACTACATGCGCTCCATCAGTGCCTTTTATAGGCTTTAGGGTTTGTTTGGAGGTTGCTAAAATGAGGGAGAGATCTTTGGGAAGAGTTGTTAGGTCAAATAGGGAGTTGGTTGGCTGAATCTTTGGAAGATCTTTGACAAAATATCTCAACCAATTCGTTTGACCAGTCAACTGCAGTGACCTCTTATGTGGCCACAAGCTGGGTTCTGCACTCTGTGGCCACAAGCTGGATTCTGCACTCTGTGACTCCTCTGTGGCCACAAGCTGAAACTTTGTGGCCACAAGCTGAAGCAGAATACAGTTTTCCTGAAAAATAATTAAAACAACATTAATTTTTATAAAAAAAATGACTCTTTTACCCTCTTAATTGCTTCATAATGACAAAACGACCTTGAACATGTGACTTTCCTATTTTTATTCTTTTCTTGTCAATTACATGCACAATTATCTTTAATTTAACTCAAAAAGTCAATTAATGAGTATGCTTTAAAGGGTAAAAACACAACATAAATGACGTTCATCAAACCTGCTCTGTTAGGACAATCCTGTTTCATGTGCTCAAACTGTCCACAATCCCAGCAACCTTTCTTCTGCACAAAGTTCTTCTTCCAATTACCAGCTACCAACACTGAATCCTATTGTGAAGTACATCCTCCACTCTTCAGTCTTCTTTCTTATGAAAAAAGTTTACTAGTAGCCTCAACAAAATCTAAAGTCTTCTTCCTGTATATCAAGATTAACTTCATGTGTTCATAAGAAGATGAAAGTGACAAGATGAGCCTGAATGTCTTATCCTCATCATCTATCTTCACTTCAATTACCTCCAGCTCCGAAACGATGTCACTGAGAACACTCAGATAATCTGAGATTTTCATACCTTCCCAATCTTCATTACTCATGTTGGACTTCTTAGAACCTCTACTGGAACCGCCACTAGACTCAATTGGACAACCATCACTGCTTAACTTTTCAGAAGAATCATCGCCTGGTCTTCCCTTCGAGACCTTGTGTAACCCACATTGTATCAACACATCCTTGACTTGCACTTTCCACAAGCCAAAATTCATCTTTCCATCAAATTTCTCTACATCAATCTTCATTGGACTCATAAAGGTTGACATATCTGCTTCACTCCTAGCAAATAGTGAACAACCGACACTATTCACAATACCAGCCTAGTTCGTTTCAAGAAGTCTTTTCTGATGTGGAAGCTCAGACAATGCTGCAACCACAAAGCATACTCAGAAATCAAGAAACTACAAACCTAAAGTTAAAGCTCTGATATCACTTGTTGGGAAAAAACCTCACACTTCTATTGCAGGAATAAGCAGAAAAAAAAAACTAAGAAATTAAAAGAAAGCAATACAAATAGAAAACACAAGAATTTACGTGGAAAACTCCAAAACCGGATAAAAATCACGGCCCACTATTATGCAAAATTAGTGCAATAAAATACCGCAAGTGTACGGGTCAAGTTTTAATATAGTGTATAAAAATACGGATTATCGTCCTCAGGATTGGTTTTCTAGTTCACCTAATTACCACGAATACTACCACTCAATTTTATTTAGAGAAGAAAAATAAGAGGATATGGTAAAAACAAAATAAAACATAAAATAAAATATGGAGAACAATAAGGAGAGATATATCCTAGGGAATTGACTTGAGCAATGACTTCACCGTTATCTCATCAAATTCTTCATTCATTAAAAGATGGAATTAATCAATTTCTAGATTGTTGACAAGTTCTACCCTATAGACTTGTTATTCTCTGTCGAGCAATAACAATATTCTTTGAAAAGTAAATTACCTATATTTCTATGGCAATTCAAACAATTCAAATATGAAGAATGTAAAACTATAATTGTCACAAAACCTACAAGGATATGTCTATCTCATGTATAAATTAGGGAAAACAATTCAGGATCATCAACAATAATCGTCTCTCGACCTCAAATTATTGATATAAAAATCATGCAAAGAATGGCCAAATCCTAACATGCATTAAGCTTAGAAAAATTCTCACAACCAATATGAAATTGAAATACCAACTATTAATTAAAAAGAATAAGGTTCAATAACAATTACATCAAGGCTCTAAGTCAAAAGAGTTTAGCTAATCATGTTCAATAGTTCAAAATATAAACTCAATAATAAACCCATAAAAAACTACAAATTAAAAGGGAAAAAAGAAATAAAACTCGTGTCGATTCCACGTTTCCGCTGCAATCTCCACGATCCCGAGCATGTAAATCTGTACTTTGTGCTCCCAAAATCTCTTCAAACTCTAAAAAGTATGTAATTTGGAAATTTGGATTTATTCTCCAAATCGGCTCCCCAAAAACTCCATAAAAATATGTATTTATATCGAAATTTAGGTGAAAATCGTGCAAAATAGGTCTGGAGGAGCTCGGATCAGGTGCAGCGCGCGTCCATGGGGTTTGATGCAGGTGCGGAGCTGAAAATTGGGAAAATGAACTACAGTTTTAAATATCAAATGCGCGGCTTTAATATAGAATGTTGTAGTTGGCGCAGTGGTGAACTTGTTGTTGGGCTAAGCTGAGCGCGCAAGGATGCCTGAGTTCGAGCCTAGCTAATATTTTATATTTTTCTTTTATAATTTCCAGCGCCTAGGCGCCCATTCCGGGCGCCTAGGCGCTATCCTCTCGGGTTTTGGACTTATTTCCCTTCTTTTTATCACTTGGGAACTTCAATTTTCATCCAAAAAACTTAGTTTCCACCACAAAGCTTCTAAATTCCCCGGTTTGCTCCAAAATGCTCGATATCTATAAAATAATCAAATATAATCGTGAAAGTACACATTTAATCTTCTAAACTAGCATAAAATAAGTCATAAAGATAGCTCATTTTGTGTGCTATCACCCACCAAAAAGAACTTCCACTGTGTGAAAAATTGTTACAATCACACATAATTCTCTCCCAGATCCCAATTACAAGACACTCTCTTCAAAGTTAATTTGCACCACTCACACCCTTTCATCCAACTCTAGAACTAGAGAATACAATAGGAAATACTCACACCCTTTCATCCAACTCTAGAACTAGAGAATACAATAGGAAATTTAACCACTGGGATGATTAAAACCCAAAGCCATAGGCTCCTTTTATAGTCCTAGGAGCACATGACTTACCCGAATCTTTCGATGTGGGGCAACCACCCTTTTTATATATTGCCAAAATTCCTACACGTTTGACCCGCTAGGCAAAGCATAACTTTAAAATCACTAGAAAACGTTGACCCCACCGCTAGGCAAAGCGCATTAATAAATTTGTGAAGCTATGAATTTGTACTACTTAAAAATCACTAGAAAACGTTTGACCAGCTAGTCAAAGCATAACTTTAATATCACTAGAAATCGTTGACCCCACACTAGTCAAAGCGACTTACCATTTCTTTTACCAATTTTTGCCATAATTAATTATGGTAGAACTAATAATTTTTTTTTACCATTTTTTCATAATCATGATGGATCTCACCACCTCACCATTTTTCTCATAATAATGACATAATTTATCATTTTTATGAGAAAATAAAAAGAGAAATAGTGGGTACCACCATAATAATTATGAAAAAAATGGAAAAAAAAATTAATAAACTCCAATTTTATTTTTGTAGCCCATAGATTACCCAAAAGCCTAATTTCTAAGGCCCATTTAGATAATTGTAAGAGATAAAGCTTTCATAGAGGGAAGAGGCTATTTATACTATTTCTCATCTCTCCATTCTTCCAATTAACAGATGTGGGATTTCCACATCTTTATTTCCAAAACTCACTTGGCTGACTACAAACATATTTTGCAGTCCACGTATCATGATTTAATTGGTTAAAGTTTATATTTTTATTTTAATAAAGATTAATTGGTCAAAGTTTATATTTTTATTTTTATAAAAAAATTGAACTTTTAAGTTTTCATGGCGTTTGTTGAAGTTTTTGTTTTTTTCGTATGTGTAATGCTAAAACACGCTTCCATTTTTCGTCTCCTTGATCCAAAACCGATTTAGCTTTAAAAAAAAAACTACAATGATTATCAATAAACCCCAAAAACTATAGTAATTATCAGCAAACCTCAAAATGAATCATCAAGAGAATTGAAAGATGAAAGAGGAAAGAATGCCGCAGAAAAGAAAAAGAATTGAAAGAGGAAAGAGGAAAGAATGCAGCAGAAAAGAAAAATGAATCTTAGAGAAGAAAATGGAGGAATGAGAAACAGATTAGTGAGAAGAAAGAAAAATAGATCTTAGGGAAGAAAAGAAAAATGGATCTTAGAGAAGAAAATGGAGGAATGAGAAAGAGATTGGTGAGAAGAAAGGAAGAGGGAGAAAGATTTTTATATACCAAATCGGTTTTAGACAAAGAAAAAGAAAAATCTCATCCAACCTTGTGATTCACCATGTAAAAGGAAGGTCATCTTCTTCCCAAAATTTTCTCAAATTTCCATTTCCCCTTTTCAAAAACCTCATTTTCTTTTATTTCTTACTTTCTAAATCTAATCTGTTTTATTTTCTAGCCTCCTCCTCCCTTAATTGACAAGGAAGGTCATCTTCTTCCCAAAATTTTCTCAAATTTCCATTTTTTTTTTCAAAAAACTCATTTTCTTTTATTTCTTACTTTCTAAATCTAATCGGTTTTATTTTCTAGCCTCCTCCTCCCTTGATTCTGTTAGGACACCGCCTAACGAGATCAAGAACTTCAATGTATTGATATGAAATACAAGATTACAAGTGATTATAGGTACTTGCACCCTCTCATCTTGAGAACTATCTCAAGCCTTAGTCCACTTAACCAATTGACTCCCCTACTCTAATCTCACTCCCTCTATTTATAACCATATACTCTAACTAACTTCCTAAGTAATTACCCTATAATGCCCTTACTACTAATATACTAATATTGCCCATATACCCATAACTAGGGTTCTTACATTACTCTGTCCTTTAAACACACCTTGTCCTCAAGGTGTGAGTTGTCCCGAGTTGTCCAACAATCACGACAAGTGCTAAATAAAATATTCAGCTCCCTCCCAACAAAAAAGAAATAAAAGACATTACAATCTGTCTCATTACATACTATCCATAATCTTTTTGTTGTAGTCTTCTTTTTCAATGGGTCAGGCCCACATTTTCCTTGCACCATCAATTTAAGTTGGACAACCTTTTTATTTTGGGCCCAATCAGCCCGTATCCTTGCCCTCATTTCTTCACCCATCCAAATGTTGCTTTTCATTTTACTCAGGACAAAAGAGCCCAATGACCCATATGGCCAAACTTTGGTCCATAACTCTTTATCAAAGTGGGCTCCTTTAACACTTACCCCTAACCACATCCACAGCCGCCCACTATCTCCAACTTTCATTAATTGTATTTTCTTATTCCTCTCTCCCCCACCTTTTTTTTTTTCCAACTTCTTCTTCAGCCCGCCTTGTCGACTTCTTCTGACGCCATTTCTTCGTCTTCCATGGCCGGTTAACTCGATATTCCAACCACATGGTCGTCCGCGATTTATCCCGCCATTCCACGTGATTTGCCCAAGCCTTCTTCACGTCCATCGACTTCCCTTCACGTAAGCAGCCATGGCGTTTCAGGGCTCTCGTTTCCGACGACGTTCTTCGATTTCGACCATGATTTCTGAAGCCCATCGTCCCTAATCGCACCAGCCGTCGGCCATGGCGCCTTCCGTGAAGCTTCTTCTTCCGTCTGCTTCTTCGTTTTTCCGGCTTATTTTCATTCCGTCGCCGCTGGTTCTTCCATCGCCGCCGTTCATTTTTGGAAAATTTCAGTAATCTCACCAATTTCGACTTTCTCCGTCCTCCGATGAGTTTCAGCCCAGCCTTCGTTTTCTTTGTCCGTGCGCCGATTTTTGCCGGGTAGTAATTCCTCCGTCTTTTTTTATTTTGTCCATCACCACGTCTTTTACCGTCTCTCCTTCGCCATTTCCGTTTCTTCAAACATTGGTTTATCGGTAAGTTCCTCCTCCTTTTTATATTTTTCAATCTTGTCTTCGCCGGTGATTCCTCTTTCCTTCCTTCCCTCTGACCTCGTCGATCAGTATTTCCTCGCATTTCCGGAGGTGTTCTCGCCACTCTTCCACTTTAAACGGACAACTTCTGAGCGATTTTGCTATTCAATCTTGATTGTAACGGACTTTCTTTGATCTCGTTCTTCTTCGCTTCTTGATTCCCTCCAACTCGGCTATTGTCATCTTTCTCTCTAAGTTTCTGTTTTCTTTCCCTTTCTTGATGATTGAACTTCTCCATCATCTTACTTATTCCTTCGTGTATTTGTTTCATTGTTTCCCTACCATGTTTGTCTTCATCGGCCCATATTTTTTGTAGCTTCCTCACCGATTCTTGGACACGATCTAAGATACAAACAAATTCCCTAGCTTCCATTGCCCGGATCGAACTGCTCTGATACCAATTGTTAGGACACTGCCTAATGGGATCAAGAACTTCAATGTATTGATATGAAAAGATATATCAAATACAAGATTACAAGTGATTATAGGTACTTGCACCCTCCCATCTTGAGAACTATCTCAAGCCTTAGTCCACTTAACCAATTGACTCCCCTACTCTAATCTCACTCCCTCTATTTATAACCATATACTCTAACTAACTTCCTAAGTAATTACCCTATAATGCCCTTGATGGAGCGATATGCGCAGCGAAAAGCGATTTTGGACCGATGATACTCTAATTTCATCAATTTAACAAATAGTAAACATGCTCAAAACAATGGAATTAAGAAATTAGAAATACATACCCTTGTAGTTCCAATTTCTTCAAGCTCCGCCGCACGTTCCTCGTCACGAACTCTTCCGGCCTCTTCTAACGAACGCTCTGAGGACCACCCCAGGTAGTCCCGCTATCCTCGTCGCCGTGCAACGGAGTGGTGGGACTCCGAAAAGAAAAGAAAGGAAGAAGAAGAAGAAGAAAGAAGAATGGAGGCGTAGGGCTTTTTTCATGTTTTAGAAGAAGTTCAAAATGTCGAAGAAGAGAACCCAAAAAACAAATTTCAATCTCCTTCTCCAAGTTGAATACCCCAAAAGCCACTCACTCAATGGTTCAACCATACATGCAAGAATACAACCATAATATATATATATATATATATATATATGTTATTATTATAAATAAAATTAATTGATAATTAATTTTAAATAATAATAAATATTTTATTTATTAAACTTTTTAATAAATAAAAAAAAAAAATATATATATATATATATGTTCACACGAGAATTCGAACGACGGAGAAGGATGGAGATTCGAAGACGTGTAAATGAATTTGAATTTGTATTGTATTGTATGTATCAGTGCGTAGTGGATTACAATCTCTAATGTTTGATCCTCTGATTCTTTCTCTCTCAAATGTAAATGTATCTCGAGGGCTTCGCAGCTTGTTCTCGATGTTGAATTTGGATCGAGGGCTTTGCAGCTTGTTCTCGATGTTGAATTTGGATTGAGAGCTTCTTAGTTTGTTCTCGATGTTGGATTTGTATCGAGGGCTTCACAGCTTGTTCTCGATGTTGGATTTGTATCGAGGGCTTCGCAGCTTGTTCTCGATGTTGGATTTGTATCGAGGGCTTCGCAGCTTGTTCTCGATGTTGGATTTGTATCGAGGGCTTCGCATCTTGTTCACGATGTTGGATTTGTTTCGAGGGCTTTGCAGCTTGTTCTCGATGTTGGATTTGTATCGAGGGCTTCGCAGCTTGTTCTCGATGTTGGATTTGTATCGAGGGCTTCACAGCTTGTTCTCGATGTTCAATTTGTATCGAGGGCTTCGCAGCTTGTTCTCGATGTTGGATTTGTATCGAGGGCTTCACAGCTTGTTCTCGATGTTGAATTTGGATCGAGGGCTTCGTAGCTTGTTCTCGATGTTGGATTTGTATCGAGGGTTTTGCAGCTTGTTCTCGATGTTGGATGATCGTTCAGTCTTCCAAGGATTCAGGGAGTCTTCGTTGCTTGGGAATTCTCTCTGAGCTCTTAAGAGTAGAAATTTTCTGAACCTTGAAAATGAAAAATGAGCTCTCTATTTATAGAGTTCTCATGGGCCTGGTGGGCTTGGGCCTGGATCCAATGGGCTTGGGTCCAATGGACTTTTGGGTTCTGGGCCCAATGAATTTTTGGGCTTCGGGCCAAATTGCCATTTAAATAAATTTTTAGCCCGATTCGATTTCGAGCCCAATTGAGCTATGACCGAATTTTCTCGGTTAAGTTTATTCGATCCGCCGGCCATGATGAAGACACGTGGCGACCGCTGATTTGCCGAAATTTCTCGGTCAACAAATGCCCCATTTTTCGAGAGTTATGCACATGTACGTGTGAGTGAGTCTCGGAAAAGTTAAATTTTGAAATCGAAATGTAGGACACCCTTAATTTCGAATCCGCCTCGACATATCAATTTTATCGAAATATGAAATTTGGTTCATAAATCAATTATTTTGAATGATACATCTTTCTATGCCAATTGACCGAAAAATATGAATTGGGCTTACAATTTTGATCTTTCTTATTTGGCAGAAGCTTGACTTGAATTTTAGTAGATTCTTGTGTTCTACTTTAATTCCATTTTGGATGTAGAGTAGAGTTTTGGAGTTGCCCAATTGAATTTTGAATAGGATTTGATTTTGAACTTTACTCCAATTTCGAAGTGGGATAAAATTAGGAGTATACCCAAACCGCCAATTTCGATTTGAGACTCGAATTTAGATAACTTTTGACTCTAAACCATGCTTGGAAATAAAATTTGGAATATGCCCAAAATTTTATTTTTTAGGAAAATTTTGGATTTTCTTGAAGTTTGGCTTGAATTCGAAGTAGGAGTGTTGAAAATTTTATTTTGGCATATTTGATTTGAGACTCGGATTTAGATAACTTTTGACTCTAAATCATGCTTGAAAATAAAATTTGGAATATGCCCCAAATTTTAATTTTAGGAAAATTTTGGATTTTGATCGAAATTTAGCTTGAATGAAAATTTGACTTGGTATAATTTTGGGATTCCAATCAATTTTGAGATAAAGTTCGAAATTTTGAACGTAAGCTCATGATTATGGAAGGAAATTTAGAACCCGCCTAAATTTCAAGTTGAATGAAGTATTACAATCTGAACACAAATGAGAACAACAAAGCTTGTTCGGCAAAGTGGAACGCTGCTGCAGCGAGCTGCCGCAGCGAACTTGGAGCTTAAGGCGCGAGCTGCCGCAGCGAACTTGGAGCTTAAGGCGCGAGCTGCCGCAGCGAACTTGGAGCTTAAGGCGCAGCGCCACGCAGCAGCAGCGAACTTGGAGCTTAAGGGCAGCAGCGAACTTGGAGCTTAAGGCGCAGCGCTACGCAGCAGCGAACTTGGAGCTTAAGGCGCAGCGCCACGCAGCAGCAGCGAGCTGCCGCAGCGAACTTGGAGCTTAAGGCGCAGCGCCACGCAGCAGCGAGCTGCCGCAGCGAACTTGGAGCTTAAGGCGCAGCGCCACGCAGCAGCAGCGAGCTGCCGCAGCGAACTTGGAGCTTAAGGCGCAGCGCCACGCAGCAGCAACGAACTTGGAGCTTAAGGGCAGCAGCGAACTTGGATCTTAAGGCGCAGCGCCACGCAGCAGCGAACTTGGAGCTTAAGATGCAGCGCCACGCAGCAACAGCGAAGTTGGAGCTTAAGATGCAGCGCCACGCAGCAGCAGCGAACTTGGAGCTTAAGATGCAGCGCCACGCAGCAGCAGCGAACTTGGAGCTTAAGATGCAGCGCCACGCAGCAGCAGCGAACTTGGAGCTTAAGATGCAGCGCCACGCAGCAGCAGCGAACTTGGAGCTTAAGATGCAGAGCCACGCAGCAGCAGCGAACTTGGAGCTTAAGATGCAGAGCCACGCAGCAGCAGCGAACTTGGAGATGCAGCGAGGGAGCCTTTGAACTTGAACTCACAGCGAGGAATCCTTCGAACTTGAACATGAAGCGAGGAAAGCCTTCAAACTTGAAGCGAGGAATCCTTCGAGCTGGATGCGAGCGATGTTGCGATGTTCGGTCTTAAACTTGAAGCGACCAATGCTTGAACTTGAACTTGGAGTGGGCAACACTTGAATTTGATCTTCAGGAACTTGAAGTAAGCGAAGCTTGAACTTGGAGCGAACGAAAACACACATTTGAAGTTAGTGAGGCCTCGAACTTGGACTTGAAGCGAGCGACGCTCTGTTCTGATCTTGTAACAGGCGAAACTCGAATTTGAACTTTAAGGGAACGACGCAGATGATGCGCAAACTTTGGGCGGGCGAAACGTATCGCTTATAATGGTTTACACATTAAGCTTGTAGTGTCACCGTCACAGTAGTGTGCCCGTTCGATTGGTGGCGCCGCCTTTGTTGTAGTGTGCATCTGCAGGTTTAATATCATATTGTAACTTCAATTATGGTGTTACATTCGATAATGTTGAAAGCTCTCAATTTGTGTCGTGTCGTTCAGTGGGATTTGACGTATCGTCGTCATTCTGAGTAGGTTTGGACATCTTCAATTTGCGGCATCACTCTAAATATGGATGAAAACCTTTGATCTACAACGACAAACTTTAATAGTCGTGACACTTATGTTTATTTTTATTTGAAGAGACTGGACTTAAAACTTGTTTAAAGCTCTGCCTACGTACCCTTTGAACAATAGAGATCAAGTCGAGACGTAGTTCAATACATGATGATTTCTTTTATTATTGTGACTGAACTTAAAGTACATTTTTTCTTTAAGTTGCCTACGTACCCTTAAAAGTAAGGGATCAAGTCATAACGTATTTCAAATGAATGATTTTTTTGTGGGTCGTTCACCTTTTAAGCTCGTGCGGGCCAGGAGCAACATGTAGTTTATACTCTTACGTTAAGGAGTATTACATTTCAAAAGATCTTATCTGCATCACGGTCTTGATCAGATCCTTCGTTTGTAGGATTCGTTAGAATAATGATATTTTTCTTCACCTTCAAGGAGCCTTCTGTATTTATGAGAACAGATAATTTCCTCTTCATGCGCGAAGGAACACGATTGTGAATTTTCTTGTTGCTACTTTCTTCATCGAAGAGTCTTGCCCCTACAGTCTTCATCTTTCCTTGTTCTTGATCACTTGTAACTTTGAGGCGATCAAAAATAGATTTTGAAGGTCCGTCTTTCTTTGATGTAGAAACACTTAACCTTTGGAAAGCTGAAGTTCGAGTGGAGGTAGAAGTTAGACATGGATTTTCTTCTTTTTTCGCGGCCATACTCATCCTTTGGAAGACCGAAGTTCGAGTAGTTGAAGGCTTGATGCGATTGAAGACGAAAGTTCTTTGGTCGAATTCTTTTGAGTCGTCGACTTCTTCTGCGTTGATGTAGCATGAAGTTGCAAAGATTTCTTCCTCTTTCTTGATAGGAAGGAAACTTCTTGAGAAGAATTCTTTTAAGGTCACGCGTCGTCGAGGTTGAGAAAAATATTTGTTTTCCCTTCTCTCGTGTTTAGGCTTCCTCGAATTGATTCTTCCTTTCTTCTTTGAAAGCTTATTGTTTCGTTTATCATCTCGAAACATGCAATCTTCTTTCTGGACGGGTCTTTGTCGTCGTATTTTCTGACGAGCCACGACGGTCCAACATTTATCCTCATTTTCGACGACCTCATGTTTTACTTGAGAAATTTGTTTTGGGGTTTCATGTCCGAACCGAACAATTATTGGTTCGAAGGTCCCAAACTGGATCATACTTTCCTTTTGCTTCTCAAATGAGACCGGAGATAATTGAGCGCCGAAGTTCATTGTTACCGCAGCGTGGTTTGATTGAGCTATTTCATCAAGGTCTAGCTCAATTTTTCCCTCCTTAGCTAACTTTAGAATGAACTCTTTTAGGACAAAACATTTCTCCACTGGGTGGTTGATAACTCGATGATACTTACAATAGTTTGGATCATCGACTTTGTCCATTTCTTCCGGGCGCCTACACTCGGGAAACTCAATCAATCTTGTTTCCAGTAGTTGCTCTAACATGTCAGAAATGTCAGAGTCTGGAAATGGGTAGAATTTTTCTTGTCTTTCTTTTAACGTAAGGTGACGTCTCTCGCCTCCATCATTTCTTCTTTTTGTCCTGTTTTCCTTTCCTTTTTAGGAAAACCTTACAGGGGTCGTGCTGACGACCATGGATTCTTCAACGACATTTTTCGTGATATTCTCACTGTCCTTCATTTCTTTTTTCACCTTGTTGATATCCGGGATTAGGAGGTCCTTGCTCCCTTTGTTGGCGATACTCAACTCCATATCGTGGGCGCGAGTCGCTAACTCTTCAAATGTGTGGGGCTTTATCCCTTGCAGGATGTAGTGAAGTTCCCAATGCATGCCGCCGATGCACATTTCGACGGCGGACACCTCGGTGAGTCGATCCTTGCAGTCGAGACTCAACGATCTCCAACGGTTGATGAAATCGATGACTGGCTCTCCCATCCTTTGGTTAGCGTGCGAGAGTTCGATCATGCTGACTGTTCGCCTCGTGCTGTAGAAGCGATTCAGGAAGTCTCTTTCAAACTGTTCCCAACTATCAATTGTCTCGGGCTCCAAGTCCGTGTACCAATCGAAGGCATTTCCTTTTAGAGTCCGGACAAACTGCCTAACCAGCAGGTCTCCTCGAGTTCCAGCGTTCTCACACGTCTCAACAAAGTGGGCAATGTGTTGTTTAGGATTGCCCTTGCCGTCAAATTGTTGAAACTTTGGCGGCTGATACCCGATGGGCATTCTCAAGTTGTCGATCCTCTTTGTATACGGTTTGGTATACAAGAGGGAGCTTTGGGTGGGTCCACCGTATTGAGCTCTGATAGTGTTTGTGATCATGTCCTGCAGTTGTTGGACAGACAGCGAAGCGACCGACGTTGAGTGATGCGGTTGGTCTTCTTGGATGACATTTTTTTCTTTGTCATTCCTCCTTGCTGCAGGAGTTAGACTTGACTCTGCAGCCTCTCGACTTTGCATCTGATTTCTCAAGTGGGCAATCTCGAGGTCTCGTTCTTCAACTGCTTTCATCAGAAAATTTAATTTCTTTTCCATTTCAGCCATTGCTTCATCGTTAGTGCGTGCGTCTGCCATCATTACAGACATCACATTTGGATCATACCCCTTGTTTGGTTGATCAGATGAGGGAATAAATTCATCATACAAGAACTTTTCCTGAATGATTATCCCCTCACGCGCAGACTTTGTCATTCTTTCCTCCATAACATTTATTTCAGTCATCATGGCAGACGCTACGTCAGAATCGAGCTCAAATAAAGGGTTACACCTGACAAAAAATTCGTCACTTGTAGGTGCCTCAGACAATGTCATCCTTTCTTCCATAGTATTTGTTTCATTCGTTATGACAGATGCTACGTCAGAATCGAGCTCAAACAGAGGGTTACACCTAACAAGAAATTTGTCACTCGTAGATGCCCCTGACGATGTCATTACTCTGCTCACAATTGTGACAAAATCATGTGGACAATCGTGAGGAGTAGAAACCGTGTAGGGGTTTTTCATGACAACGGTTGTTGAAGGAGTTCTGAACGACATAACTTCACTTGTCTTTGAGATGAGGGAAAGAGATGAGAGGTAGAGAGGTCCCACTGGGCGTGCCAATCTGTTCACACGAGAATTCGAACGACGAATGGAAATTCGAGGCACGTGTAAATGAATTTGAATTTGTATTGTATTGTATGTATCAGTGCGTAGTGGATTACAATCTCTAATGTTTGATCCTCTGATTCTTTCTCTCTCAAATGTAAATGTATCTCGAGGGCTTCGCAGCTTTTTCTCGATGTTGAATTTGGATCGAGGGCTTTGCAGCTTGTTCTCGATGTTGAATTTGGATCGAGGGCTTTGCATCTTGTTCTCGATGTTGAATTTGGATTGAGAGCTTCTTAGTTTGTTCTCGATGTTGGATTTGTATCGAGGGCTTCACAGCTTGTTCTCGATGTTGGATTTGTATCGAGGGCTTCGCAGCTTGTTCTCGATGTTGGATTTCTATCGAGGGCTTCGCAGCTTGTTCTCGATGTTGGATTTGTATCGAGGGCTTCACATCTTGTTCACGATGTTGGATTTGTTTCGAGGGCTTTGCAGCTTGTTCTCGATGTTGGATTTGTATCGAGGGCTTCGCAGCTTGTTCTCGATGTTGGATTTGTATCGAGGGCTTCACAGCTTGTTCTCGATGTTGAATTTGTATCGAGGGCTTCGCAGCTTGTTCTCGATGTTGGATTTGTATCGAGGGCTTCGCAGCTTGTTCTCGATGTTGAATTTGGATCGAGGGCTTCGTAGCTTGTTCTCGATGTTGGATTTGTATCGAGGGCTTTGCAGCTTGTTCTCGATGTTGGATGATCGTTCAGTCTTCTAAGGATTCAGGGAGTCTTCGTTGCTTGGGAATTCTCTCTCAGCTCTTAAGAGTAGAAATTTTCTGAACCTTGAAAATGAAGAATGAGCTCTCTATTTATAGAGTTCTCATGGGCCTGGTGGGCTTGGGCCTGGATCCAATGGGATTGGGCTTGGATCCAATGGACTTTTGGGTTCTGGGCCCAATGAATTTTTGGGCTTCGGGCCAAATTGCCATTTAAATAAATTTTTAGCCCGATTCGATTTCGAGCCCAATTGAGCTATGACCGAATTTTCTCGGTTAAGTTTATTCGATCCGCCGGCCAAGATGAAGACACGTGGCGACCGCTGATTGGCCGAAATTTCTCGGTCAACAATATATTTAATTAATTAAACTTTTTAATTAATTAATATTATTTAATTCAATATCAAATATTAATTAAATAATATGGCTAAACCCGGTTCTTCGAAAACCGACTTTTTTACACATGAATCTTATTCATGTTTTAGGCCAATCTCATATTTAAATCATATTTAAATATGTCCATATTTAAATCATATTTAAATATGTCTATCCTCCTTCCATAAACCGAATTTGAACAATTCAAATTCTTTTTCTTTTTCTTTTCTTTTATACCGTTGCACGACGTTATCCGAGCTAGCCAGGAGAACCTAAAGAACCTAAAGATCACGAGCTTCAACAATACGAGATTATTCGGTCAAAACTCTTTTAACCCGAATCAATCAACTTTCGTTAACCCCCGGAGACTCCACTATAGTCCGAGGGTTGCACTCTTCTCACTGTAGATATATTGTGTCCTCTGATATAACCGTCACGGGCAAGTCGACCCTTCACAGGTTGTTCGTAATCAGAGCTGGGTCATTTTAAACCGTTTAACCCCTGCATTACGTCTTGTTCCTTAAGTACCACTGACACATCTAATGAACAATAGATCTGTGGTCAACCAACAGATCAATTAACCCTCTCATCTCATGAGAGTGCACGCACTAATTGTTCAAGCCCCGGTGTCAGCTATTAAGGGAACAATCTATCTACTAACACTGAAGAGCGGGTTAGGATTGAACTCCAATCTTGTTGTACTATGTCCCCAGGTATCTATTCGACTTTATCCCCAAGATGGTAGGCTTATTGAGTCGGCGCTTATGGGCCACTTTCAGCCGTGCAAGTCAAAGGATACTATCGAATAAGCAGGAGTTCATAACGAGCTCATGATTGAGATCGAGTTACCTAGGCCATCAATATGTATAAGTCGGTCTCATCAGTAAACAGAGTTATAAAGAGAGAGCGACTTAATACGCGGTTCGGTCTTATGCAAACTCTTTGCATAGGACGCTCTCACTCGCACATCTCCATGTGAAACGATTCGGATCACATCGTATTGTACAATACAAAGTGAGCCGCATCCAATAGTGTTACTAGGATAAGGTACCCAGCCTTATCCGTATACTATAGACCGTTTTGACTGACTACTTGAGCCTGATCCACAATCATGTCATACATGAAGCTCAAGTACTCATATTCAACCAAGGGTGTTGGTCATTGATATAGGTTAACTTAAACACGTTTCACTTTATTCCAGTAAACTCCTTTACTGAATAAAACTAATAACTCTTTATTCTAAATAGAATATTTACAAACATAACAGTTTACAAACCACGAGTTTTAGGACATAAAACCCAACAGCCCTTACTACTAATATACTAATATTGCCCATATACCCCTAATCAGGGTCCTTACATCAATATTTCTCATATACCCCTAACCAGGGTCCTTACAGATTCTCTCAACAATCTTTTAGATTCAATTTTCTTCTCCATAGAGAAACATATAAAAGTATTAACCAACCATTACCATAAAATCGAGAAAAACAAGTTAAACTTCTTGGCATGTTTTGTCTTGTTGATTTGGGTGTTTGACTCAAGTCATATCTAACAAATAGTTATCAGAAGTTTTGGGCTGAAATTATTGTTTTAAGAAAGCCTAAATGAATAGTTCTGAAAGCCCATGTGAAAGACTCCACATCACCATCCATTTGTCGTGAAGTTAGAAACTGAATCTTCTTCTCCAATCGTGAAAAAACCGTATAGAGAATACATAGGGTCTTGGAGTCATCTTTGTCGTTTTTGAAGAAGTTTCACGAGAAATTAGTTTTCTCTTTGTTGAGTATTTTTCTTCTTCAATGGTGTATGGTGATTATTTGTGAGAGAGAGTTTTGAGCTTTGTTGGAATTTATCCTCTTCTGTCTTTTGATTTTGATTTCGATTTCGATCGATTGTATGTTCTTGACGTTGAAGCAATAAAATTGATATCGCCTTGCACAGTGGATGTAGACCTTCTTAGTTGAACCACTATAAATTCCAGTGTTTCTTCTCTAATTTTTCTTTAATTGTTTAGTGTTTTATCCCAACTGGTTTGCTGGGATTTAGTTAAAGTAGTGAGTTTTGTGTGATATTTCACAACAAATGGTATCAGAGTCATGGCAAATTGATCAATAGTAGTGATTTTTCCAGTTTTGAATTTGTAAGTCTTTCGTCTCTATTTCTTTTGGCTTGGTTGATTGGTCTAAAATTTTATTGGTTGGCAGATTCGTATTACTGGTTGGGCTGACCGGAAATTTTGTTTGTCTGGTTTGAAGTTGTTTTGGGCTGATCTAAAGTTACTGTGAAGTTGGCAGTATATTTTGTTTGGCCGATAAATTCCCAAAAAAAAAATGTCTGCAAAATTCGAACTAAATATGTTTGATGGAAAAAGGGATTTAGTATTTGGAGAAAAAAGTTGAAAGCTCGTTTGGTACAACAGAAACTGGGTAAAGTATTAGATAAACCAGAAGTATGGTCTGCAAAAATAACCAAAGAAAAACAACTTGAAATGGAGGAAATAGCTTATAACACAATGATTCTTCATCTTTCCGATAATGTGCTTCGACAGGTTAATGATGTTGACAAACGAGTAGAATTGTGGACCAAATTGGAATCACTTTATTTAAATAAATCTCTGCCAAATAAGATTTATTTGAAGGAAAGGTTTTTTGGATTTAAAATGCAATCGTCAAAATCCTTAGAAGAAAACTTAGATGATTTCCACAAGATTTGTGTGGATTTATCAAATACAGGAGAGAAATTAGATGATGAAAATCAAGCTGTTATACTCCTAAATTCATTACCTGAAAGCTATAAGGAAGTTAAGGCTGCAATAAAATATGGTAGAGATTCGTTGACTTTGGTTACTATTTTAGATGCTTTGAGATCCAAAGATTTTGAAATTAAAACTGAGACAAAGGATGTTGAAGCACTAATTATAAGAGGAAGATCTGAATCTAAAGGAAAATCACAGGTGAAGAACACTAAGCATAGATCTAAATCAAGAGGGAAAGAGGAGAAAATGTTATTATTGTCATAAGGAAGGACATTTGATTAAAGATTGTTTTCTGTTAAAAAAAACAAGAACAAAAGAGAGGATAAGAATGATGAACAAACCGCTGCAAATGTAATTGAAGGTTTTGAGGAACTTGAAGGTAGCACGGTTTTGATGGGCAATGATCAGCATTGTCTCGTAAAGGGTATAGGATCAGTCAAGTTGAAACTCTATGGTGGAATGGAGAAGGTCTTGTCTGATGTTCGGTTTGTTCCAGATTTAAAGAGAAATTTGATTTCTCTTGGACAACTTGATAAAGGAGGTTTTCATGGCAAGTTAGAGGGAGGTGTACTTCGAATTTACAAAGGTTCACTTCTAGAAATGAAAGGTACTCTCAGAAATGGCTTGTATGTTTTAAATGGAACCTCAGTTGTAGCTCATTGTGCAAATGTTGTTTTAGAAAAAGGTGATAAAGAAACTATCATTTGACACAAAAGATTACCTCATGTCTCTCAAAGAGGCTTAAATGAATTACACAAACAAGGTTTGTTTGGTAAATTCAAGCCTTCAGATTTACCTTTTTTGTGAATATTGTACTCTTGGAAAATCAACGAGGGTGAAATTTTCTAAGAGCATAGAGTTATCTATAGGGATTTTAGATTATGTCCATTCGGACTTGTGGGGACCAACGAGGGTTACAACCCTTGGAGGAGCAAAATACTTTATGAGTATTGTTGATGATTTCTCAAGGAAATTGTGGGTGTTTACTTTGAAGAACAAGAGTGATGCATTTGAAACTTTTAGACATTGAAAAATCCTAGTTGAAAATCAAACTAGGAAAAGAATTAAGGTTTTGAGAACAAATAATGGTCTGGAGTATATAAATGACAGCTTTGTAACTTTGTGTAAAGAAGCTGGAATTAAGCGGCATCGTACAGTTCCGTACACACCACAACAGAACGGTCTTGCAGAACGGTTCAATAGGACTTTGCTTGAAATGGTGAGATGTATGCTAACAAATTCAAAGCTTCCTAAGATGTTTTGGGGTGAATCAGTTTCGACAGCAGCGTATCTCATAAATAGAAGTCTTTCGGTTGCCTTGAATATGAAAACTCCTCAAGAAGTTTGGTCAGGAAAGCCTCCAAATCTCAGTCATTTGAAGGTGTTCGGTTGTGTAGCATATGCACATGCTAGACAAGACAAGCTAGAGCCACGCGCAAGAAAGTGTATCTTTCTTGGTTATCCTTCTAAGTCGAAGGGATATAAGTTATGGATTCTTCAACCAGGTGAGGGACGTTGTATTACCAGTAGAGATGTAAAATTTGATGAATGTGACATACCTTGGGAGCTGTCTGGTAGTGTGAGTTTTAATAAATCTGTTGACAATGTGTTTTCAAACTCTTTTGAGATTGAATTAGAAAACACATACACTATCGAATCTGCAGGGGTGCAATCTGTGTCTAACCAGGAAGCTGAAAGGGTTAATGATCAGTTGACTAAATTAATTAGAGAACAACCTGAGTCTGCAGTTACAGGAAATGATCAATCAGAATCTCGCTTGTCTGATTATCAATTAACTAGAGATAGACAGAAAAGAGTTGTTAGACCACCAGTAAGATATGATGAAGCAAGTTGTGTAGTAGAACACGGGAAGGAAACAACTTTTGCCTTAAACTGTGGTCAAATCTTGTCAAGTCATGAACTTTGATGAAGCAATGCAGTCTAAAGAAAGTGACAATTGGTTAATTGCTATGAAGGAAGAAATGGCCTCATTGATGAAGAATGAGACTTGGGTGCTTATAGAAAAACCACCCGACCATAAAATTGTTGATTGCAAATGGTTGTTTAAAGTAAAACCAAGTATTATTGGTGAAAACAAACCTAGATTCAAAGTTAGGTTGGTTGCAAGGGGTTTTACTCAAGAATATGGAATTGACTATAATGAGATTTATTCTCATGTTGTAAGACATTCTTCAATGCGTGTGTTGTTGTCTTTAGTTGCTCATTTTAATCTTGAGTTGGAGCAAATGGATGTGACAACGACTTTTTTGCATGGAGAGTTGGAGGAGGAAATTTATATGTCTCAACCCCATGGTTTCATTGAAAAAGGTAAAGAACATTTGGCTTGTAGATTGACAAAGTCACTTTATGGACTTAAACAATCTCCGCGACAATGGAATAAGAGGTTTGACACATTTATAATTAAATGTGGTTTTAGTAGAAGTGATTATGATAATTGTGTTTATGTTAAACATGTTTCGAAAGATGTGTCTATATTTTTACTGTTGTATGTGGATGATATGCTGATATCTTCTCATGTTTACTCTGAAATTGTTGATTTAAAGGCTGAATTATGCAGAGAATTTGATATGAAAGATTTAGGTTCAACTAGAAAGATTCTAGGCATGGAAATTTTCATGGACAGAGCTGCTAGAAAACTCATAGTTACAACAGAGTTACTTAGACAGTGTAGTTAGGAGATTTAATCTTGAGGCTGCAAAGTCAGTGACAGTCCCTTTAGCCTCTCATTTCAAATTGTCAAAGCATCAGTCTCCGAAGACAGAC
The DNA here is from genome assembly GCA_028017165.1 of Herpetospermum pedunculosum. NCBI lineage: Eukaryota > Viridiplantae > Streptophyta > Magnoliopsida > Cucurbitales > Cucurbitaceae > Herpetospermum > Herpetospermum pedunculosum. The sequence goes on from CM051522.1 coordinate 40,370,684, forward strand.
AAAGAACTTGCAGTTATGGCTAAGATACCTTACTCTAATGCAGTGGGATGTTTAATGTATGGAATGACATGTACTCGTCTAGATTTAGCTTATGCAATGAGTGTTGTTAGTCGTTTCATGAGTTGTCCAGGTAAACATCATCGAAAAGCTGTAAAATGGGTTATCAGGTATGTAAAAGGTTCTTAGACCTATGGTTTAACTTACACAGCTGGTGATTCTGATGTTCAGTGTTTAGAAGGTTTTGTTGATGCTGATTTTGCTTCTGATATAGATAAAAGAAGTTCTACTACTGGTTTTGTATTTAAGGTGTTTGGTAACACAATTAATTGGAGATCTTCCCTTCAATCTGTAGTAGCTTTATCTACCATTGAGTCAGAGTATATAGCATTGTCTGAGTCAGTTAAGGAAGCAATTTGGTTTAGAGTACTAACTTCAGACATGCTAGGAGATATAACATAACCTACTATACACTGTGAAAGTCAAAGTGCTCTTGCACTTTCGAAAAATCCTCTATACCATGATCGAACCAAACATGTAGATGTTAAGTTTCACTTCTTAAGAGATGAAGTGAACAAGAAGACAGTGAAGCTGGAAAAGATTGCAACTGAGAAAAATCTTGCTGATATGTTTACAAAGTGTTTGTCAGGAGTAAAATTTAAATGCTTCTGTGACCTACTTAAGGTAGGTGTTGGCTAATGTTGCTTGTTTGTGCTTAAAGTGCAGGGTGATTTGAAGTTTGTGTGTTGCTTCTTTATTTGAAGATATACTTGATTCAAGAGGGTGATTTGTTGATTTAGGTGTTTGACTCAAGTCATATCTAACAAATAGTTATTAGAAGTTTTGGGCTGAAATTATAGTTTGAAGAAAGCCTAAATGAATGGGTCTCAAAGCCCATGTGAAAGACTCCACATCACCATCCATTTGTCGTGAAGTTAGAAACTGAATCTTCTTCTCCAATCGTGAAAAAACCGTACAGAGAATGCAAAGGGTCTTGGAGTCATCTTTGCCGTTTTTGAAGAAGTTTCACGAGAAATTATTTTTCTCTTTGTTGAGTATTTTTCTTCTTCAATGATGTATGGTGATTCTTTGTGAGAGAGAGTTTTGAGCTTTGTTGGAATTTATCCCTTTTCCGTCTTTTGATTTCGATTTCGATCAATTGTATGTTCTTGACGTTGAAACAATAAAATTGATATCGCCTTGCACAGTGGATGTATACCTCCTTTATTGAACCACTATAAATTTCAGTGTTTCTTCTCTAATTTTTCTTTAATTGTTTAGTGTTTTATCCCAATTGATTTGCTGGAATTTAGTTAAAGTAGTGGGTTTTGTGTGATATTTCACATGTCCAGAGCTGGTTGGGGCAATTTGACGAAAAATGGAATCGTGCATACAAGAAAAGAGAGAGAGAAAAAAAAGAACTTCAACAAACAATTGTAAAAATTTAAAAATTTGTTTTTTTTATTTAAAAAAGAAATAAAAATGTTGACCAATTAAATTGTGGCACGTGCTGGGCTACAAAAGATGCTTGTAGGAGTGCAAGTAAGTTTTGTTCATGCTCTAAAAAAACTTACTTTTTTTATCCATCTTCTCTATTCCTTCTCTCTCCTTCCATCTTCTTATTCCTCCCCTATATGGTTGTCGTCATGCTTGACTTTTTTTCTTCTTCTTCGTTTTCTTCATTTTTTTTTCCTTCTCAATTTTTTTTTCTTTTTCTTTCAAAGAAGTGAAATCAAATCTTCTATTTAAAAAAATAAAAATAAAAAACTCGAAACGAAGTGACCTCTTCGTTTCAAATCTAGCCGTTGAAAAAATCTCTCACGTCGCCGAAAATGCGTCTGTTCCTAAGTCGCAGATGTGTTGTCCTTGTTGATGGAAAACAGGTATTCGTGTTGCAGATCTGGGCGTCATGAGTCGTGGGTAGAGCGTCGCCGCGATGAGTTTGTGTCGCATTCGTCCTCATTAGCCGATTGTGAAGGAGTTAATGGTCACAAGCTCGTAGTCGAGCGTTGCAGGTCTGTTCGTGGTAGTCGTTGGCCAAGGAAATCGTAGAGGTCTGGAGCTGCGCCGTTGTCGCTGACGTTGAATAAGACGATACAGAGGGAGGAGTTTTCGCCACTATGGGTGTACAAAAAACTCGCAACCTGCCAAACCCAACTCAACTCAACTCAACCCAACTTTTCGGGTTGGGTTGGGTTTTGTTTTTTAATATGGGTTGAGTTGGGTTTGATATTTAAAAAACCGAATTTTAAGGTCGGTTCGCAGGTTGAACCAAATTTGACTCGGTTCAACCCGAAACGACCCGGATTGGCTATATTAAAATATATATATATATATATATAATTTTCATTCCATTAGGGTTTTGACTTCAGATTTCAATCCCCTCCCTTTCGTCTCTCTCTCTTAAGATCTCCTTCAGTCCTTCGTGTCTCTCGCAGATCTCCTCGACTCCGTCTCCGCCTCCGTCGCTGCGATCTCCTCTCTTAGTCGCCTCTCTCGCAGATTTTGTCTCTCTCTCTCGCAGATCTCGTGTCTCTCATAGATCTCCTCGACTCTGCCGCCCTCCGTCTTCGTCTCTGCCTCCGTCGCCTCTCGCAGCTGACCTTCTCTCCGTCGAAGTTCTACCTTATTTCTCTAGCAGGATTCTCTCGCCCAGCCAAGCCGAGTGCCATTGTTGAAAAATTTTAAAAATTTCTTTCTTTGTTGAAGATGAAGAAATTTTAAGTTTTTTTTTTTTTTTTTTTTTTTTTTAGTTTAGAAGAAGAACCCTTTTCTATTTTTTTGTTTTTTTGTAGTGTTTTTATTGTGAATATTATGAGGATTATAACTAGGATTTGGGCTTGTTTACTTTTTGCTCATTTGTCTAATTACCTAGATTTTTTCATATTTTTTCCCTGCTAGAATGTGAAGATTTTTCTTGGGATTTTTTCTGTTTGGTTGTCTAGTTTTTTTTGTTTTGTTTACGCGTACTCACCTTTTCCCCCCAATTTTCTTAGCAACCAAACATTTTATTAACAACCAAACATTTTGTGTAATGTTAATGTGAAATTGTAAATCTGTCATTTCCTTTGCTTTCTCACATTTTCACTCCAATTTTCTTAGCAACCAAATAGATGTGGAAAATGTAGGATTTGAAGTAATTAAAAAATCAAATAAGAAAATTAATTAAAAAAATGTCAACCCTCCAACCCAACCCAAAAATTGAAGGGTTGGATTGGGTTGACTGAAATGTTGGGTTGGAAATTCATCAACCCGGAATTTTCAGGTTGGGTTGAAAAACCCTTCAACCCAACCCAACCCATGTACACCCCTAGTATCCACGAAGCTCGTCATCGTTAGCTACTGTTGCCGATATGGAGAAGACGAGAGAAGAAGACGAGAGAAGAAGACGTGGGGATGAGGGTTGCGACTACGTAAGGGAGGAGAGAAGAGAACGTTAGGAAAAAAAAATACAGTCGTTGGCGACAATATGACTGACTGCAGTGGCGAATACATAACTTTATGTCGGGGGCTTGATAAATTTTGATATTAGTTTCTTCAGAAAATAATATCAATATTTTTAAAATTAAAATATCATTTTGATCCCTATACTTTAGATATAATTCTATTTTAGTCCTTGTACTTTTAAATGTCTAAATTTAGTCCATGTAATTTCAATAAATCTTAAAATGAATCATTATCGGTAGTTCAAAGTAAATTTTTATCGAACTTAGTAAATTAATATAATAATTTTCATGCAAGAAAAGACACCATGTTAATATGTTTCTAAAATTTATAGAAGGAATATTAATAAAAATAAAAAATAAAATGAAAAATTTAATAATAAAAACTAACTATAAGTACCAATGTTAAAATTTATTGAAAATACGACAACCAACATTTGAAATTACAAATGTCTAAAGTAAAACAAGTCATACGAAAGACTAAAATGGTATATTAACATATTTCATATAAATATATAATAATAATTAAATTTGAAATAATTATAATTATAGCTTTTTTTTTTACAACAATTATAATTTTTTGTTTTATCATATCATATATATATATATTTTTTTTTTAATAATAGTAGTTTATTATAGAATTAATTATTAAGAACAATTTACAAACATTTAAAATTATTTGTGTTAACCTATTTATCTATAGAGGTAGTTTTTTTTTATTCATATTGCAAGTTTGAAAACTTATTATAAAAATATTGCAGTTTTCAAATTATTTTTAAAAATATAAATGTTTTAATTGAAGGTCGTCTTTTGAAAAATTGATCTTCCCACTCGACCAAAGGTCTTCGTGGATGCAGGTCGTCTTAAAACGACCTGGGTGATGTGGCGCCACGTGTTAAGGTCGTCTTTTGAAAAAACGACCTAGGGTGCTAAGGCCGTCTTTTGTCTTTTCAAAAGACGACCTATACATGTGCACAAGGTAGGACCCCTCGAATTATTTTGTTTCTTTATATGTATATATTAAAATACAAAAATATTCCAAATTTGTCTTGTTGCATTGGTGGTCGTGGGGCATACCTATTATTTTGTGTTCTTTGTGGCTTGAGATCGATCAACCTTCACACCCTAGGTCATCTTTTGAAAATATTTGCTGCTAAAGCCATAAAAAAATATTAAAAAAATCAGTTGGGCTCAAACTTAGGAGCAAGGTGAGGGGGGCTTGTTAAGACACTTGGAAAATGTCTAATGTCTTTTTTTTTTTCGAATTATGTCTAAAACCTATATTTAGTAAGTTATTTACAACCAAATGGATAAGTCTACCATTCCACAATTTATCCTAATTTTAATAATAAAAAAATTAATATTTAAAAATATAAAATGTTAGGAGGAGAGAGAAAATAGTTCTAGACGTGAATTTAACAGAGAGGGGACGTTAAAAATCTTAGAACTGAAATAACACTTATTTCATGAGTATTACATAGATATACCTCCTGCCCCAAATAACTAATAAATGGGTCTAGACAGAACGAATCCATAAGTGGCGGTCGGTGTGTGAATGCCTGCAAACAAAGTAAAAAGAATACGACTAGTTGTTGTGTGTGCATTACTGCATACGTAGTAAGAATGAGACATACACGACGACACTGGGGGGACCAGATATGTTTAACCATAGGAAGTGTGATAGCCAACGAAGCAACAATCAACGTAGGTCTTTGCATGACTGCACACAGAGCAAATTCAAAGCAGGGTGTCTGTGTGTATGTCTGCAAACAGAGTAAAAAGAATATCAACAATGGCGGTGTGTGCATGCCTGCACATATAGTAAGAAATGGGCATAAACGATTTCTGTAGGGGGAACCGGAAATATGTATACCCCGAAGAAGTTATACAACCAACGAATGAACCATCACTAGGGGTGTGCATTACTGCATACAGAGTAATAAAAGAGGCCAACAACTTAAAAGAGAGAGTACTCTATTTTTAAATAAGGTAATGATTCCCAATATTTTGATATTATGTAGTTTATGGGGTAGAGAGAAACATGCACCACGCCGCCTAGAATTAAATTCATCATCAGAAGTTGCTTCGATTCGACCTAGAGGCAGAAAAGACATACGCATACCTTCTTCGACATCGTTCTTCTTCTTCGACCTAGAGGCAGAGCACACCGAAAACACAAAACGCAGTTCTTCTTTTGTTTGGCATTACCTTCTTCGGCAGAAAACACCGAAAACACACACTACCTTCTTCAACATCGTTCGAAGTAAACACCACACATTAGACAGGGAAGTTCGACCTACAGTCGTGGTAAGCATTTTTCTCATTTTCGTAAACATTTTTCCTCTCTTGCATTTTTTCTTCATCACTGTTTTTTCAACGAACGACTAAAATGATAATGAAAGTTTAGGTATAGAGGGTTTCAGGTTAACAATCTAGGGTTTTACCTTCAGCGGGAGGTGAATTGTTTTTGTTAAACAGGTGATTTATTTGAATTAAAATCATGGATAGCTCCAAGATTTCAAAAATTATGGATAATAGGTGGTGATCCCTTTTTTTAGGGATTCAATTGAAGTCACCGAATATAAAAAATAGACGGTTACATAGGATTTACACGTTGTTAAATATAACAACTACCTATTTTTCCTCATTTTCGTAATCAAAGATTTGTCAGTGTCGTTCCGAAGGACAACCGTGAAATTGTGTGGTGGGAATCCAGCTCTAAAGCCTTGGAGATTGAATTGGTGAATTCCACAAGTGTAGAATTCAGGGGGACCACAACTCTGCAAGTTTTGTAATTTATGTATTGGTTCATTTCGTTCCAAATCCCATCAAATACTACCATAATAGAAAGAGACGACATGATTTGTTGTTGTGTGGTGGAACAATGCGGAAGAACTCGAAAAGGATGAGGGGAAAAACGCGATGGAAAAGGGCAACGTAAAAAAACGCGTTGAAGATTTGATTCTCCAAAATGTTAGACATTGCATAATTTCAGGGGTATTGTTGTTTAAAATTAAGGGGGCGTTTGGGGCGCAGGGTGGGTTATTATAGTTGGTGGGTTATAATAATCTGTGCGTTATAATAGCCTGTGTTTGGGGTGTAGAGTTGTATAGTCTGGGTTTAGTAAGTCTGTGTTTGGGGTGCAGAGTTGTATAGTGTGGGTTTAAAATATAGTTTTCTTTAACATGAAGTTTGAAATATGTGTTTATGTTAGTTTATTTTTTTTATACAACTTTTTGTTGTATTTATATAGTTAAATGTATATTACATATTAATTTTTAAAAAATTAAAAAAATAAATATTATTTAGGAAATCACAAATAATCGACAACAAGAGGCTCGGTGGAGAGAGAAATAATACAGTTTTCTTTAACATGGAGTTTGAAATATGTGTTTATGTTAGTTTATTTTTTTTCTACAACATTTTGTTATATTTGTATAGTTAAATGTATATTACATATTAATTTTTTAAAACTTAAAAAAATAAATATTATTTAGGAAATCACAAACAATCTACAGGATCGGTGAAGAGAGAAATTTGGGATGAAATATAAGATAAAGAATCGTGAGGTGAGGAAGACAAAGAGAGAGAAAAAATCGGTAAATTGAGTGAAAAAAATAGAAAAAAAAAAACAAAGAGAGAAGAAAACCCGAAAAAAATTTAATGAAAAAAAACTGTAGAACTGCTACAGTAAACACTGTAGCAAACCGGGGTTATAATAACCCCGCCCCAACTTATATAGTTGGGGCTCCAAACATGGGGTGGGCTATTTAAGCCCACCCCACGCCCTACCCAACTCGGGGCCAAACAGCCCCTAAGGGATTTTGATAGATATCTCCTCATTTGTAGGGGTGGATTGTGTATTGTTTGATCCCTATTTTTAGGGAAAGATTTACAAAAACAATGTAACTAGGAATTACACACGCAGGCTCCAGTTGTATACCCCTACCGTTTTTTTTTTCTGGTGCGCAATGGTTGTATATACCCACGGGTGTGTCCTAGCGTATACCCCGGCAGAGGGTGTTAGTGTCGGATCTACTCACACCAACATATGGAGATACGAAATGGATGACGTTAGTTAACGGAAAAAGAAAAACGATTTATTTTTACGTGAAACGATCCAGCTCACCAAATAAACTATTAAATTAATTTAATTTAAAAATAAATTAAACTAATTTCAAACCTAATATTTTTTTAAAAAGTGAATCCTAAAAGGGTATAGTGGAGAAACCACTAGATTTGTCTTAAAAAATCTCTGGACATTCATTCCAAAGAAAACACGTACTTGGACATTTTTCATTAACCGTTTTTTATTGTAGACATTCCTCTGGTTTCCCCCTTTATAATTTGGTAAGACAAATAATATATATTATGAAGTAAGGGGGAGAGGGGGCTCGACCACCTGGACATAGCGTGGCTCCGCCCTTAGTTGTCTCGTAGCTCCGCCCTTAATTGTCTCGGAGAAGAAGAGGATGGAAGGATGATAGACAAAAAAAAGAGGGGAGAAGGAAAGAGAAAAGAAAATATTTTTTTTAATTTTATTAAATAAAAATATTAAAAAAAGAAAGTGCCACATCAACTCTTGGTTAAGGATTAACAAAAAAAACTAAATGCTACTAAATAAAAAATTTAGAGTAAAATTATTGAATTTAAAATTTTAGGGAACTAAATATTACCAAATTCAAACTTCAAAGATTAAAAAATATAACTTATCTTATTTTTAAATATAACTAGTAAACAACATGATAGTTGATTTTTATTTATTTTATTTTAGAGTTTAAAAAAATAAAACTAATAAAATAGTTTAAATTTAATTTTTTAAAAATAGAGTTGAATAAACAAATATAATATTATAATTTTTTTATTTATTTAATATGATATTTAATTATAAACTTTTTCATATACAATATTTTTTTGAAAATAAATAAAAATGAAAGTTTTATAATGATAACATTTTTCATTATTTGTCCAAATGAGATCTGTGTTTCAATTACACAATTTAAAATTATAGGAATGGAACAAATTCTATCTAAAAATGAATTATGAATCAACGAATAATCACGATTCACGTACCTTAAATTGTTTTTTTATGTAACTTAAATTGTTTGAATTGAACCATCCTAACTATTTTTATATTTAATAAATTTTAAACCGGTCAGATATAATTATTTGAATTTGAATAGTTTTTTTGAATAGTTTTTTTTTTTTTTTTTTTTTTGCAAAGAAGAATTTGAATAATTAGAATTAAAAAAAAAATAACGCATTCAAATAATCACAATTGATTGTTTTATTAATTTTAGATTTGAATAGAAAAATTAACACTAATTAATAAGATCAAACCAATCATTTTATTGTGTTCTATGAATGTAAATAATTTTTTTTTCGGCAACTAAAATTCAACTTAAATTAATTTATAAAATTAAGACAAAATGATACACAATAATCACAATAAAATATGTTATATGAAAAGTACAAATATATATAAACACAATCAAAAATAAAATATTAAGATTAAAAATTAAATTGAGCACACCTAATAGATCAGTCATCATTTGACATATTATGCTAAAATTAAAGTACAAAAAAATATAAAATGTATATTAAACTTTAATGTTTATTTAATTTAAGAAAATAAAAATAAAACAATTGCAAATGAATTGAAGAAAAAAAAGACAAAAAAAAAAAAAAAATGGAAAGGGAAAGTTTTTCTCTCCTAAATTATAACCAAAATAAGATTTTAGAGAAAATATAAATCATTTTTTTTAAATCGAAAAACAAAAGAAAAGAAAATAAAAATCAATATAAATAAATGAGAGTTTTTGGTTGGAACCTCATTCACGGTGGACAGTGGACGTCACTTTAAATCGTCTTCTTCATCTTCTTCTTCGCGCTAAATGCCTGAGTTTTCTCTTTCGCATTTCTCCATCTTCGATTTCTGTCATTTTCAATTTGATAATTTATGTGCATATGATAAGTTCAATATTGCATAAAACCTTTTTCTATATTGCTACTCCATTTTCAAGTATGTCAAGGTCAAACTCGTTCCACTAATCTTATCAAATTAATTTACCGCTGTTACGAAATTTCGATAACAATAGATTGCATGAGATATCAGATAGATTCAATCCAGTAGTAAAATATATTATATATTAAACTAATAGGGTTAACAACAAAAACTCTCTTAAACACAAAATTCAAAATTCAAAGCCGGCTAGAACCGTTTTTAAAGTACACAAATTAAATAGGACATAACCTTATATTATAGAAACTTAAGTAAAATACTAATACAAAATAGACTTAAACTTCGCTATGGTTCCTACTCGAACTTAACTTGAGAGCTTGATTCCATCTTAAGTTGAGTCAAATTTAAAAAGGAGTGTTAACACACAATTTATGGGGTGTTTGGCCCAAAAAGTTGTTGGAAAAGGAGTTGAGAGGAGGAGTTAACTTAACTTCCCGTTTGACTACTTGTTGAATTCCGATAAAAAATAAAATATCAACTTTCCAGACTTCAACAATAATTATTATTGAACTTATCAGACTTCTATAGTAATTACTATTCAACTATTTTTTAAGTCGACACATTTCTCTCTCTTCTTCTCTCTCCCTCCCTCCCACAATATTTTTAATTATTTACAACATGCATTTTATAGTGCCGTGCCGGGGCGATAGGTGCGCCGCGGTCACGCATTCGAGTAAAAAAACGTAATTTAAACAAAAATGTGTAAAAGGACTAAAAATGCAATTCAACCTATTTCTATTATTTTAAATATAAATTAGATTGTTCAATCAAAATTGGTACTTAATCCAAATTCAAAATGTAGTATTCTTGAGAAATAAAAACAATTTGGATCCGTTTAAATTAATGGATTAAAATCTTTCAAATTCATATGTAATATTTAACACACTATTGTAGGCCTCTCTTTATTTCCAAACTATCTAAATAAAATGAATAATTAATGTGAATGATATTGAAAAAAGAATGTGAAGTATTGTGGTCAAAATTATTTTTGTTATCTCCAAAGAAAGTTGTGAAGGATGCATAAAATAAAATAAAAAATCGCATTCTTAAAATTTATTGGAAGAAGTGCTTAACAATGAAAATATGGAAAATTATAGAAAACATTGTACAAAAAAATAACTAAAATAAACCATCATTGTTGAGATGTTGGTTTCCAGGTGCAGTAGATTTAGATGGAATGACGAGTTTAGGAGGATGGAGGCGGAGAAATATGTGTTTGACACATAGGTTAGAGTAAGACTATACGTATGTGTTGGTTTTTTTTTTTTTTTTTTTTTTCTTTAAAGAATGTTGTAAAATATACCTACATTAATAAAAAAACAAAAACAAAATCTCAATCTTAGAATTTATAAAATTTAGGACGGGTCCTAACAAAATGGTATATATATATATTTATAATAAAAGTGAAAAAATAATGAGAGGTATTGTGCTCAAAATTATTAAGAAATTTGTGAAAGATAATCATTTTTAGAATTTATTAGAATTAGAAGAAGTCCGATAATGAAATTTTAAAAATTTGTAGAAAAAAATTGTGTAGAAGAAGACAACTAAAATAAACCCAGACTTCAAAATTACAAGTTCAACAACTCGATCTCTGCCCCAAACACACCCAAACGTGCCCTTAAAAGTTAAAAAGTGAAACTTATAACTTAACCTATATATTTTATCTCTCTTGTATATAAATATATAGCTGTGTGATTTGGCTTTATATAAATGTCGGTGAGATATGCAGCTAGCCATAAATTTACTCTTTTATTATTTTGTAAAGTGTGTTGGTTGGTGTTGAGTTCGTATCAGTCTCTTTTTTGTCACTTTTTTAACATGGTATCATGGGAGTCTCCTTCTCATAAATTCTTATTGTTCGATGTTGGGGTTTGGTGTGTTTTGGTTCTATGGAGTTTGTTTTTGTTTTTTTTGGTGCGTTTTGGTGAGATTTGGAGTTTTTTTTTTTTTTTTTTTTTTTGAGATTTAGTGGAATTGATCTGTAGTGGAAGTTCAATTTGAAGTTTGCTTCTTCCTTTCATAAAGGATTCTCGAAGTCTGCAATTTTTATTTTATTATTTTTTGTCTGAGATTGGAAGACAACGATTATTTGAAGTTTGCTTGTTTATGGTTAATCTTTAAATTATTCTGAAATGTTAGTTTGCGATTATTTGAGATATGAATTTGGATTGGATAGACAACTGTCTCATTCTTGTTTGAGATTATTTGAAGTTTGCTTGTTTCAGATTTGAAGTTTGCTGGCAGATTAATTGAATATTTTAGATACTAAGATAGGCCCCGTCCGACAATCTGGTTCTCAACAGTCAAATATTATGAGAGATGACTCAGGATTAGCTCGGGTAACTTCAATTTAGCTGCACCAAATTATGAATTTTCTTAATTCATCAAAATTTGAGAATACTGACTTATGTTGGATAGTGGATAGCGGAGCATCAAATCACGTTACTTGCGACTTGTCAATATTGACTAATGTGTGAAAAGTACAACCTTCTCCAGTCGGATTCCCGGATGGAAGAGAACCGCAACATTGACAAGAGGTTTAACAATTGTCAATGTTCTTTATGTGCCGCAATTAACCTAAAATTTAATTTCAGTGACCCAATTGAGTGATGAATCAAATTGCGTTGTGCAATTCACTAACAAATTATGTGTTATACAAGACCAACTGACGAGGAAGGTGATTGGAGTGGGTGGATGTCAAGATGGACTATATTTTTTTCGTGGTGGTTCCTCAACTGAAAGTGCTAGCTGTGGATGAACATTCTTCGTTTGAGTTATGACATCAACGTATGGGGCATCCTTCGAAAAAAGTGCTAAAAATGATTCCGCCTATGAGTCATGCAAGTAAGAAATTTTATGCTAAAGTGTGTGATATTTACCCGTGTGCAAAACAATCTAGAAATAGTTTTTCCATTAGTACAAACAAAGCAAATCGTGTGTTCGAACTTAATCATTTGGATTTGTGGGGACCTTACAAGACTCGTTCCTCTTGTGGTGCTCACTATTTTTTAACTACCGTAGATGATTTTTCACGAGGAGTGTGGATTTATTTAATCAGCAGTAAAACTGAGGTTGCATTGATGTTCCTTAATTTTATTGCTATGGTTAAATGTCGATTTGAACAAGAAATTAAAATTGTACGTAGTAACAATGGGACAAAGTTTAATTCCTTGCGAGACTATTTTCTTCATAATGGTATATTGTTTGAGACCTCTTGCGTTGGAACTCCTCAACAAAATAGGAGAGTTAGAGGAAACATCAACACATTTTGAATGTTGCAAGGGCACTAAGATTTCAAGTGAACTTACCACTAAAATTTTGGGGCGAATGTGTGCTAACAACTTGTCATTTAATAAACCAAACCCCCTCTGTTTTGCTTTAGAATAAATCTCCATATGAGTTGTTATTTGGTAAAGTTCCTTCGTATGAATCTCTTCGAGTATTTGGATGTTTATGTTATGCTCATAATCAACGTTGCAAAACTGACAAATTTGCAAGTCGAAGTCATAAGTGTGTTTTTCTTGGTTATCAGCTTGGGAAGAAAGGTTGGAAGTTATATGATTTAGTGTCCCATGAATATTTTGTCTCGAGGGATGTACAATTTGTTGAGCATGACTTCCCATTTTGTGCCACCCAAAATGCACCTACACTTTCACAACCTCATGTGAGTGAGCCCGTGAAAGCATGGAGTGATGATTAGTTTTGCGTGGACCAAGTGCTCCATATGGGGGATTGAGTGATGTGGCCCCACAACATCTTGAACAACCTGTGGACAGTTCTGGTGGTTTGTTAAATACATTAAGTGAGGAAGATGTGAATGAATAGTTGTCGCCTATTGTGATACAGCCTGAGGAAGCTGAGGGAAAGGGGAGGGAGTGAAATATCTTTCCACCGGATTGCGTGGCTTTGTAACACACCATACGAAAAATTAGTCCATCTGAGATTTCATATGCTGCATTATCTTCTTTAGGTACGCCTTACCCTATAACACATTTTGTTAATTGTGAACGTTTCTCTGTAAAGCATAGAAAATATATTGCAGCTATCACAACAGGTAAATGAGCCCAAAAGCTTCAAAGAAGTTATGAAGCATGAAGGTTGGCGCAAAGCCATGACCGAAGAAATAAATGCGCTTGAAGAACATGGTACTTGGGTGTTAGAAAAATTACCACTCGGGAAAAAGACACTCAGTTGTAAATGGGTGTACAAAGAGAAGTATGATGAACACGAGGATTTGCAGAGACTAAAAGCAAGATTGGTGATATTTGCCCATCATCAGGTAGAAGGATTAGACTACACTGAGACATTTTCCCCGGTGGTAAAAATGGTGACAGTACGAACCTTTCTTGCAGTCGCAGTTATAAAAAATTGGGAGGTTCATCAAATGGATGTTCACAATGCTTTCTTGCATGGAGAATTGAAAGAAGAAGTTTATATCAAAATACCTCTAGGTTTTAACAACAAAAATTGTGATAAAGTTTGCAGGATGAAAAAAACACTATATGGACTGAAACAGGCACCTGGTTGTTGGTTTGTAAAATTGACTACGACTTTGAAAAATTATGGGTTTAAACAGTCTTATTCTCATTATTCATTGTTTACTTTGATCAAACGAAAAATGCAACTTGTTTAAAAAAAAAAGGAAAAATGCAACTTCATGTATTAGTTTATGTTGATGATCTCGTTATTGCACGGAATGACAAATTAAAGTTGATTAATCTTAAAGCATATTTGGGAAGATGTTTTAAAATGAAGGACTTGGGAGTATTGAAATACTTTTTCGGGTTAGAGGTGGCCCGAAACAAACAAGGATTTTTTGTGTGTCGAAGAAAATATTCTTTGGATATTAATTCTGAATCATGATTGTCTAAACCTGCACAATTTTTCATGGAGTCTAATCATAAGTTGACATTGGCAGAAGGGAAATTGTTAGAAGATGTGTGGAACGGTATAGGCGTCTTGTAGGTCGTTTGATATATTTATCTGTGACTCAACCAAATCTTGCCTATTCAGTTCATATAGTATCTCAGTTTATGCAGCAACCGAGAGAAGAACATTGGGAAGCAGCACTACAAGTGGTACGTTATTTGAAGAAAAATTTGGGTCAAGGAATTTTTCTTAGGTCCGAAAACCCTATAAAACTATAAGGGATGGTGTGATTTAGATTGGACAAGTTGTCCTCTCATACTCGGCGATCGTTGAGTGATTGGGTTGTGTTTCTTGATGCTTTTCCTGTATCCTGGAAGACCAAGAAACAACATACAGTATCTCGTTCCTATGCTGAAGCACAATATCGTTCAATGGCGACAAGTACTTGTAAGTTGGAGTGGTTGAAAAAAGGGCAATTTGATTTTTTGTACCCAAAACCAAAACAAATGAGTCTTTTAGACTCCCAAGTAAAAAACTAACATTTTTAGACTCCTGATGTGAAAGGTCTTAAATGCCCTTACTTTTAGGGACATGAAATGTCTAAAATACCCCACCTAAACCCCAAAAATACTTTTCATTTTCTCTGAACTTTCGATTTTTTAACTTGGCTTATTTTCAGCGAAGATTTAGGAAAAACAATAAAAAAAAAAAATATGAAAAATTAATTTAAAATTCTATGAAAATCATTTTAATCAAAAATCTAAAAATAGGATTTAAAAATCTATCTTATAACAAAAATATCAATTGGAAAATTATTACTATTTATCTTAAATAAAAATTTACTATTTATTTTAAGTTGTAGCAAATCCTTATAACTTAAAATAGAACCAGATTTTCAAATTCTATTTTTTTTTTTTTTTTTTTTTTTTTTTTTTTGAAACAAACTTTGGTTCTTGTCTCCTTAGAAATCAAGGATACAGTTGTACAACCTATAGAACAGATCTTGTTCAAGTAAGGTCGTTATTTTTTTATTTTTATTTTTTTATTTATTTTTTTTTTCTTCCTAAATCTACGCTTCTGTTTGTAAATTTATCATGCGTGAAAAACCCACCATGAAAATAAGCCTCTGTGTTTTTTATCGGTGAAAATTACAGACCGAAAATTACCGGTGGATTTTCCTGATAAATCCACAAACTCAAGACCGATAAATTTTATGGTTGGTTTTCCTGATAAATCTCCTAAATTTAAGCTTCTGTCTTTTTTATCGGTATGAATTCCAGACCGGTAAATTTACTAGTGGGTTTTTACCTACTGATAAATTTGTCTTCCCTTAAATTTATCGGTCGGAAAAAACCTAAATTTAACGGTCAGAAAAAATCCACCGGTAATTTACCGGTCTGTAATTTTCAACGATAAAAAACACAGAAAGCTTATTTTCATGGTGGGTTTTTCACGCATGATAAATTTACAAAGAGTAGATTTAGGAGAAAAAAAATAGAATTTGAAAATCTACGTTCTATTTTAAGTTATAAAGATTTGCTATAACTTAAAATAAGTAGTAATAATCCGTTCAATTGATATTTTTGTTATAACGGTAGATTTTTAAATCCTATTTTTAGATTTTTGATTAAAAGGATAGATTTTCATAGAATTTTCATCGAATTTTAAATTAATTTTTCATATTTTTTTTTATTGTTTTTCCTAAATCTTCGCTGAAAATAAGCCTCTGTTTTTTTTATCGATATGAATTTCAGACCGATTAAATTGCTTATGTTTTTTTTTATCGGTATGAACTCAAGACCGGTAAATTTAATGGTTGGTTTTATTGATAAATCTTCTAAATTTAAGTTTCTCTCTTTTTTATCGGTATGAATTCCAGACCGGTAAATTTAATGGTTGGTTTTACGGATAAATCTCCTAAATTTAAGCTTCTGTCTTTTTTATCGGTATGAATTCCAGACGGGTGGGTTTTTACCGACCGATAAATTTGTCTTCCCTTAAATTTACCGGTCGGAAAAAACCTAAATTTAACAAAATCCACCGGTAATTTACCGGTCTGTAATTTTCATAATTTTCACCGATAAAAAACACAGAAGGCTTATTTTCATGGTGGGTTTTTCAATAAATTTACAAATAGAAACGTAGATTTAGGAGAAAAAAAAATAAAATTTGAAAATCTACGTTCTATTTTAAGTTATAAAGATTTGCTATAACTTAAAATAAATAGTAAATCTTTATTTAAGATAAATAGTAATAATTTTCTTGAATTGATATTTTTGTTATAACGATAGATTTTTAAATCCTATTTTTAAATTTTTGATTAAAATGATAGATTTTCATCGAATTTTAAATTAATTTTTCATAATTTTTTTATTGTTTTTCCTAAATCTTCGCTGAAAATAAGCCTATGTTTTTTTTATCGATATGAATTTTCAGACCGGCTTTTACATAAATTGCTTTTGTTTTTTTATCGGTATGAACTCAAGACTGGTAAATTTAATGGTTGGTTTTACTGATAAATCTCCTAAATTTAAGCTTCTGTCTTTTTTATCGGTATGGATTTCAGACCGGTAAATTTACTGGTGGGTTTTTACCGACTGATAAATTTGTCTTCCCTTAAATTTACCGGTTGGAAAAAACCTAAATTGAATGGTCAGAAAAAATTCACCCGTAATTTACCGGTCTGTAATTTTCACCGATAAAAAACACAGAAGGCTTATTTTCAATCTATAATTTTCACCGATAAAAAACACAGAAGGCTTATTTTCAAGGTGAGTTTTTCACGCACGATAAATTTATAAATAGAAGCGTAGATTTAGGAGAAAAAAAATAGAATTTAAAAATCTACGTTCTATTTTAGGTTATAAAGATTTGCTATAACTTAAAATAAATAGTAAATTTTTATTTAAGATAAATAGTAATAATTTTCCATTTAAAGTTCAATTGATATTTTTGTTATAACGATAGATTTTTAAATCCTATTTTTAGATTTTTGATTAAAATGATAGATTTTCATAGAATTTTAAATTAATTTTCATATTTTTTTTATTAGTTTTCCTAAATCTTCGCTGAAAATAAGTCAAGTTAAAAAATCTAAAGTTCAGTGAAAATGAAAAGTTTTTTTGGGTTTAGGAGGGGTATTTTAGACATTTCATATCCCTAAAAGTAAGGGTATTTAAGACATTTCACATCAGGGGTCTAAAACTGCAAGTTTTTTTCTTGGGAGCCTAAAAGACCCATTTGTTTTGCTTTTGGATATAAAAAGTCAAATTGCCCTTGAAAAAACTCCTTCAAGATTTAGGGGTACATCATGAACAAGCCATGAATCTTTATTGTGATAGTCAATATGCATTGTATATTGCTCAGAATCCAGTTTTTCATGAGAGGACGAAACACATTGAGGTTGTTGTGCGAGATACTATTACAACCGACATTATTTCTCCTTCTTATGTTCCTACCAAGTTGCAACCCACAGACATCTTCACCAAGATATTGGGGAAGAGTCCATTTGAATTTTTTTTAGATAAATTGGGCATTCGTGAGCTATGCTCCAACTTGAGGGGAGGTATTGTGGAAAATATGGAAAGATATTTCACATAGGAGATTTTATTTTCTCCTATTATTTAAATTAGTTGAGTTATATTGGGAAAATATAATTATTGGCCCAATGTATGAATCTTGAGAAATTTTTAGGCTTTCCTATTTTGGGACTTTTGTATCATATATACAATGAGAAATAATACGGTGGCAGAAATTTGAGATGAATTTTACAGAAAAAAAAAATATTTAGTTATTATTTTGAAAAATTGCAAATGGTGTCAATTTGTCAATTTTTTTTTTGTTTTTTGAAGAGCCAAGCTCATTACAAATGCTCAAACCACAATCAAATCCTTCAAATAAAAGGATTCAAGATCTGAAGGAATTTCCTCCAGCCAAACCAACCGTTGTTGAAGACCCAAAGTCATTCGCGCTAGCTCGTGAGCCAACATATTTCCCTCTCTCTGAATGAAGCAACAACGCTCCATGAAAGAACGAGGAAACCGCAAACATACATCCGCAATCAAAGTTCCAACTTCAGTCACATTCTCAATACCACCCTCAAACAACCTACACAGTTCTGAGGAATCTGTTTCTAATATAACCGGACTCAAACCCGCCTCCCTCGCCAACAAAAGACCCTCAGATGCAGCAAGGCTCTCTGCCATCAAAACATTCCGAACATTAGGCACCCATAACACGCCTGACAGCATAACACAACCTCGAAAGTCTCGTACTACCACCCCCACACCTGCCATTTGGTTCGCAGTCACAAAACCGGAATCCACATTGACCTTATACATTCCCCGCGGGGGGGTCGCCCACCTCACCTCCTCTCGAACCTTCCTCGCCAACAGGGGCGGATCCAGACATTGATGCTTGGGGGGGCCAAAAAATTAGAGTATATAAATATTAAAAAAAGATCGCCGAAAATTCAGAGGTTCGAATTCACTCTCAAGTTACATTAAAAAAAGTTATTAGTGATAAACATATGTGAGTGTATCAAAGACTTACGGACAAACTTAATACCATCATATAATTTTGCTCATCTCTATATTATTAAAAAAAAAATAATAATAATAAAAATAACCGAGTCCCTAAACTCTAAAAAGTCTTTAATGCATCCCTATACTTTCAATTTTGTTTCTAATAAATTCCTAGATTTTAAAAAATGTCAAATAAATACAAGAATATATTAGACTTACACTTGAAAATTTGAGGACCAATTAATACAAAATTGAAAGTTAAAAAATATATTGAACTCTTTTTGAAGTTCGTCCTCTATTAAACACAAAATTAAAAGTTCAAAGATTTATTAGACATTTGTAAAAAAAAATTATTAAAAAAAAAAACACAATATAACATAAATTTGTTTACAAAAATTTATAAAAGGGAGTTAATATAGTCTAAATTACTTTTGAAAATGTTAATAAATAAACTAATACTAAGAGTTAATAGATTTTTTTAAAGTATGAAGAATACTAAATTTAGATATTTGAAACTAAAAAAAAATAGGTCTTAATTATTTTTAAGAATAAAATTTATATATTTTTAAATCTATATAAACAAAATATTAAAAGAGAACCATGTTTTTTTAAAAAAATATACATATATGGAAGGAAATGTAAAACAAATAAATTATTGTAATGGTTGAGTTTCGAACTCAGGCACAACAAAACATAAACCATGCATAATGACCACTGACCAGAATACAATTTTGTAGATTTGTGGGGGCCAAAATGTATTTAATAACAACAATATATATTTAAGACATTATTTTTACCTACGAGTATAAGAAAATCAAAAATTTTGGGGGGGCCGTGGCCCCCCCTAGTCCCTTCAGAGATCCGCCCCTGCTCGCCAAGACTCCCTCCAAACCCCCCTTCTTATTAGCCTCCCGAAATGAGTTCACGTAATTGGTAGTCCATCCCCCAATATTAGTGGAAGACCTATGCCCCATATGACAAGCCTGATTACGCCCTAACCAAACTCCCCACAACAACACACATAGCTCCTCGAAATCCGACCAACCCAGTTTCTCCGGTAGGCACCATAACAAACCAGTTATGTCCCCCTCGGGCTGAAGTTGCAATAAACCTGCAAATTTAGAATCCATCAACACATATCGAAAAAAATTGCAATGCCAAAACAGATGGAGACTAGACTCTCCTCCCTTCCCACACAGACTACATATATTAGGAATATCAAGGCCTCTCCGACCCAAATTATCTAAGGTAGGAAGCCGATCGAGACAAAGTCTCCACAAAAATATTCGACACTTACTTGGGATACCCATCTTCCATACCCCATTCCACCACCGCGTCAAAGACTTAACTGATGACACAGACGCCTCTAACTGAAGCCTTCGAAACTGAGCTAACCTGTATCCGCTTTTCACTTAATAGACACCTGAATCTTCATAGTGCCATATTGCCTGGTCCCCTGTATGCCGACGGTTTGTCGGAATCGTCAAAATGGCCTAACTTCCGTCAAATGGAAATTTTGCCGAAGTTTAACTTCATCCCAACCTCCAGTAGCGGTAAACAGGTCACATACTCTCATCGATGAAGGTAAAGTAGGTGGAGAAAAGATACGCAAATATGAATTTTTTTTATCACTATAACCTTCATAGTCACTTATAGTCGTGATAGGTACCGATATTTTCTGTTTTTTTTTTTTTTTATAAAATTTTGTCAATGACTATCACTAAAAGTAGTTTATCAATGATAACCATTTTATCAATAGTTATCGGTGATAGTAGTCTATTAGTGACTATCACTGATTTTTTGCTATATTTACAAAATGTTTTATATTATGCTAGATTTGTCAATATTTTTGGCATGAATGTTATTTATGCAACCAACCTTATTATTATTCTAACTTAATATTTGTTTATTAAATACACACCCCTAAAGCGAGGTTCAACTCTTATTATAATTATAAGATGCATAATTATATACTCTCTTTTTCAAGTACTTCTCATGCACCACATTAATTGCGTACTATTATATTGAATATTTTCTCTTAATTCCAAAAACGCCAACATGAGCATAGCTCAACCGACCTAACGTATGAATCATTCCAAAAACGTCCCACAACATTAAATAACATATCAATTACCTTTCATCCTTTTTACATCACTCTTTACACTCTCATCACAACCTAGATCAGAAGTCACATTAAGAAAGAAGAGGAAGAAGTATGCACATTATAATAATAGTAATAATCAACATTATCATTATATATATATATCATATATCATATATCATATCATATATTTATATAAATGTGAAAGTCTAGCGGGTGCCAGATTATAACACCACAGCAACAAAGATGCCATTATTATGGCAATTTCCATACTCCCTCCTTATAGTCTCTCCCTATCTCTACCATCGCCCTTACCAGACCCTCTTTTTTAAAAAAAACAACCACACACACTCAAAACCAAAAAAAAAAAAAAAAAAGAAAAAAGAAAGCGAAATGCTCCGATCCCGATCCTGTCGTTATTGTCGTTTGTTTATTGTGTGTTTGTTTGTGTGTAGTTGTTGGTATTTAGAATTGGGGGCCTTCATAGGTTTGGCCAAACTGCCAATTGGAAGGGGCAAGATTATAGGCAGTGAGAGTTCGACCATCGCTAAGAGTGACTTGAAAGGATAAGCCTTGGCCATTGAGATAGTTGTTGCTCTGCCAGTTTTGGCCCCAATTTCGGGACATCGCCTGCCATCCGGTTCGAGCGCCCTTTATCGACACCGAGTGAACGTCCCCGGCACCGCCCACGTTGGTGATTAAGACTAAGTTGAAGTAGGAGTTGCCGTTGATTGTGAACCTCACTCCCCCTTTCTTCATGCATGGGACTCTGTTTTTTTAAAAGGAAATTCACGAGCTAGGTTAACAAGGGTGTGGTTATTGTATTCTATGTTTTTACTCTGTGTTTACTATTTGGTTTAGATTTTGGAAATAGAGACTTCAAAGACTATCTATATATACAAAAACAAAAAGTTTAAAACCATACATCTTTGATCATTGAAGTTTTTGAGGATATGAAGGAGTTAATGTAACAAATTAGAAGACACAAAATTGAAAGGTTTGAAAAAAACAAAAACTAAAAACAAAACGACTAGATAAACATAACATTCAAACTTTTGGAGACCTACTAGAATATTTTAAAGTATAAAAACATTTATTTTTATAAAAGTATTTTAATTAATGTTGAAATTCAACTCATCATCACCTCTTACCTCTTAGTAAATGACACAACCTTATGACAATTGAGTCAAAAGTATAAAAACTTATTAGATACATTTGTGAAAGTTTTGATAAAAATCAATTTAAACTCCCAAACTTTGAGGGTTGTATCGATTAAAAGCCTAGACTAACAAATGTATCAATTAAAACTCTGAACTTTCATAAGTGTAATAATTTACACTTTCGATTAGAAAAATATTAGTTTTCCCACGTGTGTAGACTTGTAATTTATCAATTAAATTCCTAAACTTTCATATAATTTATTCACTAAGAAAGTTTAGGAGTTTAATTGCTAAAACTATAAGTCTTCTCCCATTTAAGTTATTTTTTTTTCAAATAAAAACTAACAGATAAAATATATAAATCCATACATTTATAAAAGTTAAAGGTTTTAATTATATTGTTATTACTGTAGAGTTTTAATTAATACAACCCTCAAAATTTAAAGTTTAGGGATAAAAAAAAAAAATTAAAAAATTAACACTAACCCTATCTTTTTTTCTCAATTTCTAAATTTTCTGATGTATATACACACGTTTATTGATAATAAAAAATGATAACTTAGATTTTAATGGTAAGGGTTGAACTTAAAATTTTGGGAAAAAATCAATTAATACCCTTAAACTTTGGAGGTTGTATATCAATTAAAACCTTAAATTAATAATTGTATCAATTTAAAACTTAAACTTTCACGAGTGTATCAATTTACACCCTTGATTAGAATTTTAATTTAAAAATGTTAATTTAAACATGTGGAGACTTATAATTTTAGTAATTAAACTCCTAAACTTTCATAAGTGAGTTAAATGTATGAAAATTTAGGGATTTAATTGATAAATTATAAGTCTATACACGTGTTAAATCTATCATTTTCTAAGAGAGAGTAAATTGATATCATCATTAGTTTAGGGTTTTAATTGATACAACTTCCAAAGTTTAAGAGTATAAATTGATTTTTGCCCTAAAATTTATTAAAACCTACGAGAGACTAAGGTAGAACTTTTTAAATTATTTTTTCTCATAATCACTAGGCGATACATCATGCCATTGGACTACATTTTTAAATTGCAGGGATGAGTAAGTTTTATTTATTAAAATTATATTTTAATTCATACCCTGTTAAATTATTTCTCTACCTTTTGTCTTATTATATTTTAGACACATGACCATAAAATAGTAAAATAAATCCTCTTATAATTTATTTTAAATTTTGGATGCATTATATCACACTTTTTTTTTTTTTTTTTTTTGTTTGTTTCGGTAAAGTACATTATTATGATAAAACAATTTTCACAAGGGCCCATTTAAAATATGTCAGTTATTTCTGGAGAACTTTTTATATAGACCAGCTATTTTTCATAATTACATACTTTTTAGTAATTAATAAATTTTATTCAATTCCATATTTCAAAATTATAAATAATACATTTCAAACAATTAACATACTCATATAATTCCTAATATTCAAATTTACTTATGTACCTAGAAACTAATTTATGTTATTCCTAATATTCAAATTTACTACTTTTTATCTCCAATTGCTAATTTATTTATTTATTTTATTTATTTTTGGTTTAGCACATAGTAAGAGGGCCCACATAATAACATTTTTTATTAAAAAAAATAAATAAATAACATTGACCAAGATTTGAAGTGTATTGAAAAACATAGAAAAACAGAACACATAAAACATCAATATAATTTTATCTTTTTTTCACTTTTGAAAAGTTAAAAAATCTGGCCTAAATTTTATTCATTTGGAAGTGTATAGTTAGGTAGAATTATCTTTTGTATGCTAAAAATTAAATTGAAACCCGACCACGATTCGACAGAACCGAGGTCAACCAGAGAGAGGTATACAAGTTAGACAACTAAAACGGGCCTAATTCAACGGTTAAGACATTAGTAATATTTTTAGAGGACGGGGTAATTACCTTCGAAAGGATACGGGGACGATCCCGGCGGAGTACTGAGCGATCTGGAGGAAGGCAGGCACAGCCAAGTCGAAGTGTTGGAGGGGAGGGTTGCACCAGCCACCGTTGTCGTTGGGAAGAGTGTAGTTGGGGGGGCACAAGTTGGTGGCAGTGACCGTAATGGTTCCGGGAAGGCACCATTTGGGATCATTGGTACACATCATCTCGTAGCAGGCTCCACAGCTGAGGCCGTTGTTGAACAGCGTCGTGCTCAGCGCCACCGTGTTGGTGCCATACCCTTGGCTGTGTAAGTCCCCATATCCACAAGCTCCACCTAACCACAAGAACAACCACCTAATTACATTATCATTTTGGGATTTTTTTTTTTTTTTTTGTTCATGTGTGTGTTTGAAGACTTTTCAATTTAGTCTCTATTTTTATGTTGTGATGTGTTTTTATTATGTTTTTGGTTGGTTTAGGTTAAATGTGGTTGATCTTGACGGGTAAGTTTTATAAGGGACGAATCGAGGTACATTGTTGCAAGAAAATTCTTATTGTCTACCGTTAAATTTAATTTGACCGGTACTTTTTATTTATTTTAAAAGAAATTTGAAAATTTCTCCATTTCTTTGTTTTTCCTATCTATCAAACAACGTTTGATGATGAACAATAAGAAATTTCTGCTATCTTGTCTATAAGGAAGTTTATGATAGAAAATTGAAGGAAGAATTAGGATGTTTGGCGAGAGAAAAAAAAAAGTGACAATTTTTTTTAAAATGTGGAAGAATTCTCTCTTAGGTAGTTTAATTATTATCGGCTAAATTCTGGTATCGACTCACTAAGTAAAATATTATGTAATATAAGTATGGATAATCAAACAAGGTTAAAATGTAATTAAAGAGAGAAACGAAAAAAAAAAACTATTAATGATATATTAAATTAAAGAAAAACTTTTTTACTATTAGAGATGGATTAAAACACTATATATGTAGCTTTGTTATAAGTAACATGTTGTGTGTATAAATACATATTTATAGACTTACCCATGGTACCAACTCCCTCGGGACCGCCATAGAAGGTGGCGTGGCCGCCTTCCCATCCACCGTAATCAGCAAAGGCGGACCGAAAAGAGAGGTGAAAGAGGAAGAAGAATAAAAAAGGAAAAAGGAGAGAGGAAAATAGTGAGTAAGAAGCCATATTGTATGGGTTATTTTCAAAATAAAGTGAAAAGTGGGGTTTGTGAGTTTAGAAGGGAAGAAGGGGGAGAAATGGGAGATTTATATAGAAGGATTGGACAAAAAAAACAGACCATGTGTGATAAAAAAACAAAAAGAGGCTAACTTTCAAAGGGAAGGGAAGAGAAAACCACACAAAATTAGATTTTTTTTTTTGTTTTTTTTTTTTTGTTTTTTTTTTATCAACTAAGCGTAAGCAATAGAGATCAATTTATTAAGCGTAAGCAATAGAGATCAATTTATTACAAAATTGAATGTCGTTTAAAGTTTATTACGGACTCTAAAAATTTAGGGATCAAATAATATACCGTCTTAAAATTTAAAGAACTTAATTGTAATTTAACCTAAACTTTATTAAAATGTGTTCAACTTAATTTTTATCTTTCATACCATGAATAATCATAAAATGAATAATTGAAATTTAAAAAATAAATCACTCAAACTCACTAACAAATTAAAACTTACAAGTTTTATTGATTTTAAAACATAACTTAGCTAGTAAGTCTCATTTGAATTTGTAAGTTTGAAATTCCACTCCAAATATTATACTTTTAACAATCAAAATACATGTCAACATAAACATAACTCAACTAGGTAAGACATATATTTTCGACCGTCAAAAGTTTAATCCTCCCTCCACACATACCAGTTGAATTAAAAAAAATATATTTAATTACAAAAATGATCGAATTTAGCCACACAAAAAATATTGACCTAACAAATAAAATCCTATAGATAAACAAACACTCAACATGGTACAAAAATTAGCACACCCCTTTAACCAACAAAAACGATTATGCATCTTAACCATCAAGCTAATTTTAGGTAATTTAATTTACACTCTATCAACAAATATATATATAAATTAAAAAATCAATCTTATTAAAGTTTGCATATATAATCTTATAAAACAAATGTCACATGACTAATATCGTAAGTATAGATAAACAAACACTCAACGTGGTACCAAAATTAGCACACCTCTTTAAACCAAAAAGATCATGTATCTTAACCATCAAACTAATTTTAGACAGTTTAATTTACACTCAATCAAGAAATATATATATGAATTAAAAAATCAAACTTTATTAATTTTTAGCATATAACCTTATAAACAAATGTCACATGGCTAATATCGTAAGTATAGATAAACAAACACTCAACGTGGTACCAAAATTAGCACACCTCTTTAAACCAAAAAGATTATGTATCTTAACCATCAAACAAATTTTAGACAGTTTAATTTACACTCAATCAAGAAATATATATATGAATTAAAAAATCAAACTTTATTAATTTTTAGCATATAACCTTATAAACAAATGTCACATGGCTAATATCGTAAGTATAGATAAACAAACACTCAACGTGGTACCAAAATTAGCACTCCTCTTTAAACCAAAAAGATTATGTATCTTAACCATCAAACAAATTTTAGACAGTTTAATTTACACTCAATCAAGAAATATATATATGAATTAAAAAATCAAACTTTATTAATTTTTAGCATATAACCTTATAAAACAAATGTCACACCTAATATCGTAAGTATAGATAAACAAACACTCAACGTGGTACCAAAATTAGCACACCTCTTTAAACCAAAAAGATCATGTATCTTAACCATCAAACTAATTTTAGACAGTTTAATTTACACTCAATCAAGAAATATATATATGAATTAAAAAATCAAACTTTATTAATTTTTAGCATATAACCTTATAAAACAAATGTCACATGACTAATATCGTAAGTATAGATAAACAAACACTCAACGTGGTACCAAAATTAGCACACCTCTTTAAACCAAAAAGATCATGTATCTTAACCATCAAACTAATTTTAGACAGTTTAATTTACACTCAATCAAGAAATATATATATGAATTAAAAAATCAAACTTTATTAATTTTTAGCATATAACCTTATAAACAAATGTCACATGGCTAATATCGTAAGTATAGATAAACAAACACTCAACGTGGTACCAAAATTAGCACACCTCTTTAAACCAAAAAGATTATGTATCTTAACCATCAAACTAATTTTAAATAGTTTAATTTACACTCAATCAAGAAATATATATATATATATGAATTAAAAAATCAAACTTATTAATTTTTAGCATATAACCTTATAAAACAAATGTCACATGACTAATATCGTAAGTATAGATAAACAAACACTCAACATGGTGCAAAAATTAGCACACCCCTTCAACCAACCAAGAAAATTATGTATCTTGACCATCAAATTAATTTCAAGCAATTTAATTTACACTCAATCAACAAATATGTATATGGATTAAAAAATAAATCTAGTATATATAACCTTATAAACAAAATGTGTTAATAATATCATAAGCGTACTACAACAAATTGGGGCTAAGATGACAGTTGTGAAAAGATCTCCAACATACGAGGGCGGTTTTTAAAAGTCCGCGCTTAATTCCCTTTTTTTTTTCGGAAATAAAACATATAATGGCGGTTTTTCCCCGTCATCTATTCTCTGAAAACGACAAACCGAAGATTCCAAAACGACGTCGTTTTGATAAAGTACGCAAAACAACGTCGTTTTGATTCCAACCTCCATCTTAAGTCTGAATCAAAACGACGTCGATTTGATTCCAACCGCCATCTTAAGTCTGAATCAAAACGACGTCGTTTTGATTCAGCCCTAAAACCAACCTCCAACCCCGATTTTTCATCAGTTCTTCTCTCTGCTTGCAGCCGCCTTCGAACTCCTGGAGAGGTGGAGCTCGTGACGGTTTACGACGGCGGACGGTGACGACGGCTGACGGTGGTTGTTGACGGAGCTAAAGGTGACGACAGCGTTGACGGAGCTGACGGTGACGACTACGTTGACGAAGCTGACGGTGGTTCTTGACGGAGCTGACAACCGTTGTCGTTTGTGGTCCCTGCGCAAACGACAAAAATAGTTTGGTGGTCCCGGCTTAAACGAAAAAAAAAAATTCGTGGTCCCGGCGCAAACGGCGAGGTTAGCATTTTGATTTGATTTTTATTGAATATTTGTTTGATTTGTTGAATTTTACATAGCATTTTAGTTGATTTTTTTTTTTTTAAGATGGGATAATTGTTTCTGGAAAGTTTGTTTATAGTTGGATTTTTATTGAAAATTATGATTTTTTTTTTAAGATGGGATAATTTTCTAATTTACAGAAACCAATATAATAAGTAGGAACAAGAGAGAGTTGTGAAAGTCTTTGAAAAGTTTGTTTATATATAGAATATGTACATATTTATCGGAGTTATGAACATCTAATTAAAATATATTCTGGTTCAAAAAAAAAAAAAATTAAAATATATTCATATTTCAAGAAAAATTGTACTAATAAATAATATATATATTTCAAGAATTTGTTTTAGATTGTTATAAACTGCACCTATGCTTTTTATTGTTTACATTTAGGAAAAAGTTTTTGGAAAGTTTTTGGAAAGTTTGTTTATATATAGAATATGTACATATTTATGGGAGTTATGAACATCTAATTAAAAGTGCTTATATAATAACACTTTGTTTTATATTTTTTTTTAAATTAAAATTAAAATTTTAAAAATAATGTTAATCTATTAAAATGTAAAAATGATCACCTTTACCAAAAATAATGTTAGAGATAAGATAGACGGTGAGAATTCATGGTTTGTGACTTAAATTTAAAAATTATTTTTTAAAATCGGATTCGTTTTAGCTCCAAATCATAAAACAACTTTTAATTGTTTTCATTGTGTTTTGGATTTGTAAATCTAAAATTAGAAAACACGGGATCTCCATAAATGTTTGTTTAATTTATGAACAAAAAAACAAAAATAAAAATAGTTTCACCCTCTCATATTTTTGTTTAATTTCATTGATTTTTATGATATAATGGAAATAATGATTTCTATGTGTTATGTAATTAGATATTGATTTGGAAATAGAGAAATGTGTATTGGTTTTTTTTAAGAAATGTGTGTTGGTTTTTTTTTTATTGAAGAAAGTATGGAAGTAGTATATTGACTAAATAATATACTAAGTATTTTTTTTTTTTTTTTTTTTTTTTTTTTTTTTTTTGTAGATAATATCTTGTTATAAATTTTTCCATATGGATAAGTCATGGATGGACAATGATAGGTTGTCAAATGAGTACAACTTAGGTGTTGAAAACTTCATTCAAAATGGATTACTGCATTTCAAAAGGTCAAATTTCATGTGGTGTCCATGTTTAAAGTGTGCAAACGCACTTAAACAAGATGCTAACACAGTTAGAGACCATCTGTTTTTCCATGGCATTGATAAGAGTTATAAGACATGGTTTTTGCATGGTGAAGAAGTACCTATTAAGGATGAAGACGAAAGTGTTCATAATTTTGGTAAAGGAGCTTGTGATGAAAATGATATAAGAAACACAACTGACTTGTTTGAAGCTGCACAAGACTATTTTACAACTGAAGGTACAAAATTTGACAAACTATTGGGTGATGCACAAAAGCCATTGTACTTGGGTTGTAAATGTTTTACTAAGATATCTGCATTATTGAAATTATATAACTTGAAAGCCAAATACAAATGGAGTGATAAAAGTTTCACAAAGTTATTAACATTTGTACATGACCTACTACCAAATCCGAATGAGATTCCAACTTCTGTATATGAAGCAAAAAAGACACTGTGTACTCTCAGAATGGATTATAAGAAGATTCATGCATGTGTCAATGATTGTGTTTTGTTTAGGAAGGAACTTTCGGATGCAAATTCATGCCCAATTTGTAACACATCTAGATGGAAGCTTCGTAAGAATTCAGATGAAGTTAAGAAAGGTGTTCCAGCAAAGGTTATGTGGTACTTTTCCCCAATCCCTCGATTCCAACGAATGTTTCGAAGTGCAGAGACATCAAAGTTGTTAACTTGGCATGTTGGAGGAAGGAAAAATGATGGGTTTTTGCGACATCCTGCAGACACGCCATCTTGGAAATTAATAGACAACCTGTGGCCAAATTTTGGTTCTGAGTCAAGAAATCTTTGTTTAGCTATCTCAACTGATGGAATTAACCCTCATGGCAACCTGAGTAGTAGATATAGTTGTTGGCCAATTATAATAGTTATTTATAACCTTCGACCCTGGTTGTGCATGAAACGAAAGTTTATGATGCTGACTACATTAATATCTGGTCCGAAACAACCTGGAAATGACATTGATGTATACTTGGGTCCATTAATTGATGACTTGAAGAAACTGTGGATTGATGGGGTTGCTTGTTTTGATGCATTTCAAGATCAAACATTCATCTTGAAAGTTGTGTTATTGTGGACCATAAACGACTTTCCAGCATATGGAAATTTATGTGGTTGTACTGTAAAAGGTTATCGTGCATGTCCAATTTGTGGGGAACAGACGTCCTGCATTCGATTGGTAAACGAAAAAGAAATGGCATACCTTAGACATCGATGATATTTACCTCGTTATCATCCCTACCGAATGGAGAAAAAAACTTTTAATGGACATCAAGAGTTTGAGTTAACACCAAATCCATTATCTGGAGATGAAATCAATGCTAGAATAAGTAACATTCACAAAATATTGGGTAAACAGACTGGAAAACAAAATTCAGATGAACTTTCAAGTAGTTACCGGAAGAAAAAGTCTATTTTTTTTAGTTAGACTATTGGAAGAAGTTGCATGTAAGACATTGTCTGGATGTAATGCACATTCAAAAAAACGTGTGCACAAATATCATTGGTACCTTACTTGATATTCCTGGAAAAACAAGAGATGGAGTAGAGACCCGGGAGGATTGGGTTGAATTAGATATTAGGTTAGAATTGGCCCCTGTAAAAAAGGGAAATCGAACTTTCATACCTCCAGCATGTTATACACTGTCACGAAAGGAAAAAAATAAGTCTATGTAAAACACTAGCAGAAATTAAGGTGCCTGATGGATATTCATCCAATATAAGAAGTCTTGTGTCACTCAAAGACCTAAAGCTTTATGGTCTTAAATATCTCATGACAATCATATTCTCATGCAACCGTTGCTACTAGTGGCAATTCGTGGAATTCTACCAAAGCATGTGAGGTATGCCATTATTAGGTTTTGTTTTTTTTTTCAATTCACTATGTAAAAAAGTGGTGGATTCAACGAAGCTTGATGAGTTGCAAAAGGAAATAGTCGTCACTCTATGTTTGTTGGAAAAATATTTTCCACCATCATTCTTCACCATTATGGTGCACCTTACCGTGCATCTAGTGAGAGAAGTAGAACTGTGTGGGCCGGTTTATTTAAGATGAATGTATCATTTTGAGAGGTACATGAAAGTATTAAAAGAGTATGTTCGGAACAAAAATAGACTAGAAGGTTGTATTGGTGAATGTTACATTGTTGAAGAAGCTGTGGAATTTTGTTCTGAATTTCTCTCTGGCATGGATCCGATTGGGTTGGGATCAAGTTTAAAAGAAGAAAAGTTAGGTACTACTAGACCAATATCAACGGCTTCTTGTATCAGACCAGCTAAACAACAATTAGATCAAGCTCACCTTTATGTTCTTGAAAACACTGACGACGTGCTTCCATTCATAGAGTACGTATACACCCTACTTTTACAACTTTAGGGTTCTACATATGTAGTAGAGTAACATGTGTGAACAATCATTGCAACAGGCAACACAAGAAATATTTGAAAGTAGTCAATCCGAAACAATCAAAAAATCCAAAGTGGTTGCAGAATGAGCACAATCGTACCTTCATAAGTTGGTTATGGGAAAGGGTAACATTTCTTAATTAAAAAAGTTTGCAAAGTTTCTATTAAGATGATTTTCTAATTGTATGATAAAATACAGGTTAAGCTTGCACTTGAGATCCCGAACAACCATATATCATCCACTTTGAGGTGGTTAGCTAATCGCCCTTGACCGAATGTATCGACATATGCTGGATATATGCTGAATGGTTGTCGATATCACACAAAAGAACGTGATCGTGTAAGAAATGTCCAAAACAGTGGTGTTAGCATCGTTGCAAACACTATGCAAGTTTCTAGTGCTAAAGACAAAAAACCAATTGTCACAGACATGATTTTCTATAGAGTAATTCAGGAGATATGGGAACTAGACTATTATAGTTTCACGTTTGTTTTATTCAAATGTGATTGGGTGGACAACAAGGGTGTTAAGATAGATGATCTTGGATTTACAACGGTGAATCTTAATCGATTGGGACATAAATCTGATCCATTCATTTTAGCAAATCAAGCAACTCAAGTGTTTTATGTAAATGACTCTATGAATCCTAGTTTGCATTTGGTTCTTTCCCCACCGAAACGAGACCACGAAGATGAGTCTAATGATGATGAATTGGGAGACATAGATCTTGATTGTTATGGGTTATTGAAATCCATGCCTAATATTGTTAAACTCAATGATATGAATGAAGACTCGTCTGTTTATACTAGAACCGATTGTGATGGTACATGGATTGACAACAAGTAACTCATTTTCAATGCATGTATGTGGTCAAAACTATATAAGGTTTTATTTTTGTTTTTAATTTTTCATTATTCAATTCATTTTCATACTACTAAACTCATTTCTTATTTCTTATGTGCAGTTTTTTTCATCATGGATGCACCTAGTAGTAGTAGTGAAGATGAAGCATGTGAGAGACATATGAGAGTTAGGGGTATCACGACCATGAGCGACTTAGCGCGCATTAGGGATGTGGGGGATAAAGTGATTATTAGATATAATGATGAAGGGCATCCAGTTGGAGAGAATGGAATTAAATTGCAGAGTTATATTGAGGTTTGTGTGAGGACCCGAATCCCCATTACATACGACCACTGGAGCCACGTGCCGCGTGACTTAAAAGAAAGAATTTTTGAATGTATTCAGGTATGTTTTTTATTACATCGTTTATAATGTATATTATATCGTTTTGATTTTTTGGTTTAATTCGTATATGGTTGTAGATGTCATTTGAGGTGGACCCTCGTTCGCAATACAATATCATACAATCTGCTGGGAAAAAGTATAGATCATTTAAAAGCACGTTGACCTAGAAGTATGTCATCCAGTTCAAAGATCAACCATCTTGTCTGGCCCATCCTCCAGAAAAATATAGTTTCATCGAACAAGCTGATTGGGATGCATTTGTTCGAGCGAGATTATCTAAAGAATTTCAGGTAATTTATATAATTTTACATAACCTATAAGGAAAATGTATTTGTATAATGTGTAACTTTTGTAATATACATTTTTGGGATTCTTTCTAGAAACATAGTGATGAACAGAAAGATCGAAGAGCTAGTCTTAAATACAATCATCACATTTCGCGTAAGGGGTATGCGAATTTGGCCGAGGAGTTGGTAAGTCTTAATGTCGTTAGTGGTCAAGCGTTCTAGTACTTAGATGATGTACTTAATATCTTTTTAAATTTGGGTTCAGAAACATGCTGGGAATTCGACACATAGGTCGAGTCTATGGAAAAGTGCAAGATTGAATAAAAAGACAAATGATTACGATGATGATGACACGCGTAAAGTGGCATGCAAAATTGTAAGTTTATTTTCCAATGCCAGTGTATGTTATGTAATTATGTATATTCAATGAAATTTTATCACTTTGGGATAGGATGAGTTGGAGGAAGAATGTGGAGGAGAAGACATTCTATCACAAGCATTGGGTACACCCGAACATTCTGGACGGGTAAGAGGAGTTGGAGGTTTCGTGACGCCTTCTACATATTTTAACATTGTAAGACCCAAGTCGAAGGAAGAAAATAAACCAGCTGACGTGGTTTATCCTTCGAAGACCCCAAAAACTAAATCTACCCAAGACGTGGTTGAAAGTAAATCAAAGAATAAAGGTGTTGATTTAGATAAAAATCTTGACGTTGAGACTGAACAACCTTTAAAGGTAAGCATATGATTCATATAATATTATTATGCATTAGTATATTATATTTTTTAAGTCATTGATGATTTTATTTCATTTGTTTGAAGAGTACACCATGCAACTTAGCAATAGGCTCAATTTCGAACATTGTTGCCGTTGGCACAATGTTCGAAGGGATGGAGAATGAGAGAGTTCATGACATACTTCTAGGAAAACAAAATGTGAAGGTCCTTGTGGAGATGATTTATGGACAAGAAGACATTCTTATTCCTATTCCGATGAAAGGGAAGATGGAGACTCTTTTCGTTTGTCAAGATAACATAGTTGCTTGGCCTCGTAGCCTTGTTATTCCCATAGTCGAGAAGGTATGTTACTCAAGTAAAGTATTTAAATGTGAATGTTATCATTGGCCTCGTAGCCTTTTGAATCCCACATTTATCGCATTTAACTTATATATTGTGTTTTTTTATAGGATCTTAAACCGATGACACGAATCAAACATAACTTTCCTAGTGAAGCGTTTGTTCCTCCATGCATCAAGTTGTTGTATCGGTACGCTGAAACACTCGATAAGGATCGATCCTTGCAGGTTCCTTTAAGTGAAGATGTTTTGGAAAAGGGTTAACCCTCTACGTTATGCCAGAAGATGTCATGCAATTCTGTGCAATGGTAGAGATATCGAATACTTGCATTCTAGTATATATTGCCTAAGTACATATTCTTAATCATTGTATAATTTTAGTTAAAACTATTACGTTATCTATAGTCTCATGCATATATCTGTGGAAAAATGTGATACAGGTTTCTTTGGAAATCATTGGAGAATCAAGGAATACTAGATATGATAACTGTAGTTGACTCAAATGAAATTGCACCCTTTTATGGGACAGTGGAGAGTCGAGCCAAAAAGTTGGCATCTATTTTTTCACAACAACAACCTGGACAAAAAGTACTCATTCCATATAATCCTGGGTAAAAGTCTACATTAAAAATGTGTAGTTATGCTTCTCATTATCGAAACTCTGCTGAAATTTTTATGAATCTATGGTTTCAATTGCCAGTTATGCTTCTCATTATTGGTTTCTGAGTATTATGGTAGTTCTGTGGATTTTAGGAATTTATTGTTGGTTTATGTGCAATAAGACATATTTTGTAGTATGATTTGAGAAACGATATGTTGGGAGTGTATATATTCTTCTTTTCAGGAATGTGTTGGTCAACTTTCAAACGAAACTCTGCTAAAATTTTTATGAATCTATGGTTTCAATTGCCAATTACTATATTAAAAATGTGTAGTTATGCTTCTCATTATTGATTTCTGAGTATTATGGTAGTTCTGGGGATTTTAGGAATTTATTGTTGGTTTATGTGCAATAAGACATATTTTGTAGTATGATTTCAGAACCGATATGTTGGGAGTGTATATATTCTTCTTTTCATGAATGTGTTGGTCAATTTTCAAACGAAACTCTGCTGAAATTTTTATGAATCTATGGTTTCAATTGCCAGTTACTATATTAAAAATGTGTAGTTTTTTATAATGATAATTACATGGTTGGTTTTGATAGTAATCATTGGATATTGTGCGTTGTGGAAGTATATGAGAATACAACTTATATTTTCGACTCCCTACATCCTACCATGTTAGTGGACTTGAAACGTATCGTAAATATGTAAGTTTGTTTCATATTAATTGAAGTTGATTTAGTGTATGGTTATTAAGTTTGTTTAAAATTATGCATTTATTTTACATGTTTTTCAACTTTATTTAGGGCAATGCGAGTTTGTATGGCTCAAAGTACCGCCGTTCGAATACCACGAAAGAATACTACTAATTGGATGAGCATGAAGGTAAAATAAATGAATTATAATCAATTGTTATTATATGTTTGACCAATTTCTAATATTCTTATTCATTTCTATAGTTTGTATAGTGTCATCGCCAAGAAGGTAGCGTGAAATGTGGGTACTATGTGCTCAAGTTTATTAGAGAAATTTTGTATAATTTACGAACTCCTTTGAACTCTCTTGTAAGTAATGCATCTTTACTATTATATTTTAAAATATACATTGTATTTTCTTCATTATCATAATATTTATCTTTTGTTTTCGTGTAGTTTGATAGTAAGAAGTCATTTACACGAGAAGAACTCGACGTAGTACGGACGGAATGGGCAAATTATATTGCAAGCATCGCATTTGGGTAAACTAGTGTAATGTAGTGAACTTTCTAGTTTTTGTGCCAATTTTGGATGTAAATATGAAATATGGGAACACATGTTTGTATTTAGACTCTTTACAAGAACCAATATCTTTTGTAGTTTATTTGGATGTAAATATGAAATATTTTGTTGTTTTGAATGAAATGACAAGAATATAGTTTAATTTCACATCCAACATTGTATTCATTCAGTTAGCAGAATTTCAGTTATAAAACGTTCATTGAAACAAAACAGGATTAAAACAAAACAGCAATAATCCGTATTAGGTAATGCCCAATAATCTGTATCTGAAACGAAACATGACCTTTTAAGCCCGTCATTAAAACTATTTACAAAGACTGTTTTCAACCGTCATTAAAAATATTAAGATGGCGGTTACAAACCGCCATCGTAGGGAAAAGATGGCGGTTCATAACCGCCATCTTAGCCTTAAGATGGCGGTTTCACAATCTGAAACCGCCATTGAAAGGTTTAGATGGCGGTTACCTTTAATGGCGGTTTTGAACCGCCATTAAAAGATAACCGCCCTTATACCCCTAAGATGGCACCACTTTAGAGGGCGGTCGTAAAACCGCCCTCATATACCTAAGATGACAGTTCAGAACTGCCATCGTAGGTCTAATTTATTGTAGTCCCCATTAAACAACTAAGAAGATTATGTATCTTAATCATCAAGTTAATTTTAAGCAATTTAATTTACACTCGATCAACAAACATGTATATGGATTAAAAAATGACAAATTATTCTAATGGTCCTTCATGTTTGGGTTTAGTAGCACTTGAGTCCCTACAATTTCAAATCCAACCATTGTACCTCTAAAGTTTGAATTTGTTTCGTTTTTGGACTCTCCGTCAAAATTTCTATTAAGTCCTACCAGAATGGTGACGTGACACTTATTTTTAATTAAAAAAGTTTTTTTTATTATTAAAATTATTATTTTTTTTTTAAATCTCACTTTTCTTTTTTTTCACTTTTCTTTTTCTTTTTTCACTTTTCTGTTTTATTTTTTTTTACAAAATATTTTTTTAATTTTTTTTTAATTAAAAATAGGTGTCGCGTCAGCATTCTGTTAGGACTTAATAAAAATTTTGACGGAAGGACAAAAAAAAATGAACTAAATTGAAACCTCAGGGCTATAATTGTTGGATTTGAAACCTTAGGGACTCAAGTGCTACCAAACTCAAACCTGAGAGACCATTAGGATAATTTGTCCATTAAAAAATTAATCTTATTAAGTTTTAACATATATATAACCTTATAAAAAAAATGTCATATATGAGTAATATGGCAAGTATTAGATAAACAAACACTCTAACATGGTACAAAAATTAGCACACCTCTTTAACCAACCAAGAAGATTAAAAAATATGTTAAAATACTCATCAAACTAATTTCAACACTCAATCAACAAATATATGATGGAAAATCTTATTAAGTTTTAGAATTAATAAAACCTTAATAAAACAATTGTAACATGAGTAATATAGTAAGTATAGATATATAAACAATCAACCAACCTATGCTACAAAAATTAGCATATTCCTTTTAACCAAGAAGATTATCTATCTTAACCATCAAGTTAATTTCAGATAATTTAATTTACACTCCATCAACAAAAATATATATGAATTAAAAAATCAATATTATTATTATTATTATTATTATATTTTATTTTGAAAAGAAATCAATATTATTAAATTTTAGTATATAAACTTACAAAAACAAATGTCGTGAGTAATATTTATAAGGTCAAATTATTTTTATTTCTTTCTCGAAGATATTTATTTATTTATTTTTAAACATTCATTATTATGTTTAGTCATTAGTGCTTGATTGCCGACATGATCTAAATAAAATCATTTATTATTATGTTTAATTATTAGTCTTTTATTGTCGACATGAACCATATATAGCTTAACTGACATTAAATATATATTTTCGACTAAGAGATCGTTCGATTCTCCGACTATATATATATAATTTCAATTTAATGTCATGTTGCAGTTTAAAAAGCAACTAATAATAATAGACTCGTGCCCACATAAGACTTAAAAGATGGCTGTTTTTTTTTAATATTGTATTTTTTAAAATTTATTATAAAAATAATTGTATTTTATTGTATTTTTTAAAACTTATTATAAAAATAATTGTATTTTTTAAAACTTATTATAAAGGTATGGTAAGTTTGAAACTATTTATAAAAAATAGCAATTTTAAATGGAGGTACGCAAGCAAATGTCGTTTTTTCAAAAGACGATCTTGCTCCACGTGGATGAAGGTCGTCTTTTCCATCGTACTTCTTTTATTAAAAAATTGATATCTTTTTAACCAGATATTCAAAATTTTCAAACAAGATATGGTTGGAAAGCTAACAGCGAGAGTTTCAATTTGATATGTGATTTCACTTTTTTTGGAGTTGTGTATCAAAAGATAGAGACCATCGAAGTTGACTATAGTTCTCCAAATTTTAGAACTTAAGATTATTTTGAGGAGTGCATTCAAAAATTGATATCTTTTTACCCAGATATTTAAAAATTTCGAAAAGGACATTGTTGGAAATTTAACACACAGAGCTTCAATTAGATACCTAGTTTCACTATTTTTGGAGTTGTGTATCAAAATATATATATCGTCAAAGTTATGAAAAGTTCACTAAACCGAGAACTGAAGATACGACTGAAAACTTCAAAACTGTAGCTAAACTTCGACGATCTGTATCTTTTAAGACACAACTCTACAAATAGTGAAATTAGATATCAAATTGAAGCTCTCCGTGTTAGCTTTTTGACCGTACCTTTTTCGAAATTTTTTAATATATGGGTAAAAAGATGTCAATTTTTTAATGCACTCCTCAAAACAATCTTCAGTTCTGAAATTTGTAGAGTTATAGTCCAACTTTGATGATCTCTATCGATACACAACTCTAAAAATAGTAAAACCAGGTATCAAATTGAAGCTCTCGCTGTTAGCTTTCCAACCATATCTTTTTTGAAAATTTTGAATATCTGGTTAAAAAGATATCATTTTTTTTTAATAAAAGAAGTACATAACCATGAAGGTCGTCTTTTCAAAAAACGACCCTTTGCTTGCATTTTAAAATTACTATATTTTTATAAATAGTTTCAAACTTACAATATTTTTATAATAAGTTTTAAAAAATACAATATTAAAAAAAACGGTCCTTAAAAGAGTACAAAGTAAACAAGTTGTTAGAATATTTAATTAAAGTGACGCATCTATTTCTCATCTGCCCCTTAACCATAAAAATGTTAAATTTTATCTTAAAATAATAATAATAATAATAATAATAATAATAATAATAATAATAATAATAATAATTGTTAATTTTTTGTTTTCGTTTCTAAAGTTTAGCTCTGTTTCTAATTTCATCTTCGTTTTTTAAGTTTTAATATGTTTAGATTATTCAATCCTTAGGGGTGTACATTGCTGCATATAGAGTAATAAAAGAGGCCAACAACTTAAAAGAGAGAATACTCTATTTTTAAATAAGGTAACGATTCCCAATATTTTGATATTATGTAGTTTATGGGTAGAGAGAAACATGCACCACACCATATTATGTACTTTATGGGGTAGAGAGAAACATGCACCACGCCGCCTAGAATTAAATTCATCATCAGAAGTTGCTTCGATTCGACCTAGAGGCAGAAAAGACATACGCATACCTTCTTCGACATCGTTCTTCTTCCTCGACCTAGAGGTAGAGCACACCGAAAACACAAAACGCAGTTCTTCTTTTGTTTGACATTACCTTCTTCGGCAGAAAATACCGAAAACACACACTACCTTCTTCAATATCGTTCGAAGTAAACACCACACATTAGACAGGGAAGTTCGACCTACAGTCGTGGTAAGAATTTTCTTCATTTTCGTAAGCATTTTCCTCTCGTGCATTTTTTCTTCATCGCTGTTTTTTCAACGAACGACTAAAATGATAATGAAAGTTTAGGTACAGAGGGTTTCAGGTTAACAATCTAGGGTTTTATCTTTAGCGGGAGTTGATTTTTTTTTGTTAAACCGGTGATTTTTTGAATTAAAATCACGGATAACTCCAAGATTTCAAAAAATATGGATAATAGGTGGTGATCCCTTTATTTTAGGGATTCAGTTGAAGTTCCAGAATATAAAAAATAGACTTAGAGGGGATTTACACGTTGTTAAATATAACAACTACCTATTTTCCCTCATTTTCGTAATCAAATATTTGTCAGTGCCGTTCCGAAAGAGGGACAACCGTGAAATTGTGTGGTGGGAATCCAGCTCTAAAACCTTGGAGATTGAATTGGTGAATTCCACAAGTGTAGTATTCGGGGGACCACAACTCTGCAAGTTTTGTAATTTATGTATTGGTTCATTTCGTTCCAAATCCCATCAAATACCACCATAATAGAAAGAGACGACATGGTTTGTTGTTGTGTGGTGGAACAATGCAGAAGAAGTCGAAAAGGATGAGGGAAAAAACGCGATGGAAAAGGGAAACGTAAAAAAAACGTAAGGTTGAAAATTTGATTCTCCAAAATGTTAGACATTGCATAATTTCAGGGGTATTGTTGTTTAAAACTAAGGGGTTTTGACCGATATCTCCCTATTTGTAGGGGTGGATTGGGTATTGTCTGATCCCTATTTTTAGGGAAAGATTTACAAAAACAATGGAACTAGTAATTACACACGCAGGCTCCAGCTGTATATCCCTACCGTTTTTTTTTTCTTATGGTGCGCAATGGCTGTATATACCCACGGGTGTGTCCTAGCGTATACCCCGACAGAGGGTGTTAGTGTGGATCTACTCACACCAACATATGGACAAACAAAATGGATGGCGTTAGTTAACGGAAAAAGAAAAACGGTTTATTTTTACGTGAAATGATCCAGCTCACCAAATAAACTATTAAATTAATTTAATTTAAAAATAAATTAAACTAATTTCAAACCTAATATTTTTTAAAAAAGTGAATCCTAAAAGGGTATAGTGGAAAAACCACTTAAATAGATTTGTCTTAAAAAATCTGTAGACATTCATTCCAAAGAAAACACGTACTTGCACATTTTTCATTAACCGTTTTTTATGGTAGACATTCCTCTGGTTTCCCCATTTACAATTTGGTAAGACAAATAGTATATATTATGAAGTAAGGGGGAGAGGGGGCTCGACCACCTGGACATAGCGTAGCTCCGCCTTTAGTTGTCTCCGAGAAGAAGAGGATGGAAGGATGATAGACAAAAAAGAGGGGAGAAGGAAAGAGAAAAGAAAAAGAAAATATTTTTTTTTAATTTTAATAAATAAAAATATTAAAAAAAAAAGTGTCACATCAACTCTTGGTTAAGGATTAACAAAAACACT
Organism: Herpetospermum pedunculosum; assembly: GCA_028017165.1. Taxonomy (NCBI): domain Eukaryota; kingdom Viridiplantae; phylum Streptophyta; class Magnoliopsida; order Cucurbitales; family Cucurbitaceae; genus Herpetospermum; species Herpetospermum pedunculosum. The sequence continues at coordinate 40,412,419 of CM051522.1, forward strand.
AACGGAGAGACACATAATGCTACTAAATTGCTTCAAAAAAAAAAAATAAATAAATAATAATAATAATAATGCTACTAAATAAAAAATTTAGAGCAAAATTATTGAATTTAAAATTTTAGGGAACTAAATATTAACAAATTCAAACTTAATATAACTAGTAAACAACACGATAGGTGATTTTTATTTATTTTATTTTAGAGTTTAAAAAAATAAAACTAATAAAATAGTTTAAATTTAATTTTTTAAAATAGAGTTGAATAAACAAATATAATATTATAAATTTTTTATTTATTTAATATGATATTTAATTATAAACTTTTTCATATACAATATTTTTTTGAAAATAAATAAAAATGAAAGTTTTATAATGATAACATTTTTCATTATTTGTCCAAATGAGATCTGTCAAAATGTTTCAATTACACAATTTTGGACCAAATTCTATCTAAAAATGAATTCTGGATCACCGAATAATCACGTACCTTAAATTTTTTTTTACCTAACTTAAATTGTTTGAATTGAACCATTGTAACTATTTTTATATTTAATAAAATTTAAATGGATATAATTATTTGAATTTGAATAGTTTTTTTTTTTTTTTTTTTTTTTGCAAAGAAGAATTTGAATAATTAGAATTAAAAAAAAAAATTAGTAAACGCATTCAAATAATCACAATTGATTGTTTTATTAATTTTAAATTTGAATAGAAAAACTAACACTAATGAATAAGATCAAACCAATCATTTTATTGTGTTCTATGAATGTAAATAATTTATTTTTTTTCGGCAACTAAAATTCAACTTAAAGTAATTTATAAAATTAAGACAAAATGATACACAATAATCACAATAAAATATGTTATATGAAAAGTACAAATATATATAAACACAATAAAAAATAAAATATTAAGATTAAAAATTAAATTGAGCACACCTAATAGATCAGTCATCATTTGGCATATTATGCTAAAATTAAAGTACAAAAGAAAAATATAAAATGTATATTAAAATTTAATGTTTATTTAATTTAAGAAAATAAAAATAAAACAATTGCAAATGAATTGAAGAAAAAAAAGACAAAAAAAAAAAAAAAAAATTGGAAAGAGAAAGTTTTTCTCTCCTAAATTATAACCAAAATAAGATTCTAGAGAAAATATAAATGATTTTTTTTTTAAATCGAAAAACAAAAGAAAAGAAAATAAAAATGAATATAAATAAATGAGAGTTTTTGGTTGGAACCTCATTCACGGTGGACAGTGGACGTCACTTTAAATCGTCTTCTTCGCGCAAAGTTTTCTCTTTCGCATTTCTCCATCTTCGATTTGATAATTTATGTGCATGTGATAAGTTCAATATTGCATAAAACCTTTTTCTATATTGCTACTCCATTTTCAAGTATGTCAAGGTCAAACTCGTTGTTAGGGACAACTAACATTCACATTGTAACGATATTGTCCACTTTGGGCATGGCCCTCATGGCTTTGCTTTTGATCACCCAAAAGGCCTCATTACATTGTAGATGTTGTCCCTTACTTATATACCCATGATCTTTCCTTTTCTTAACCAATGTGGGACTTTGTTTGCTCTCACAACAATCCTCCCCTCAAACGAAGGACCACAAAGCCTCCCCTCAAATAGTCATCTATCCGTGTTTAAACTCGAGCATTATCACCTTTAACCAGGTCACTCTTCATGAGAGCATACCCCTGTCGGATAAGCTCGACCACGAGATCAACCATGACTATGTCATCGAGGCACACCGACATGGTTAGGTAAGGGGCATGACTCTGATACCACTTGTTAGGGACAATTAACATCTACATTGTAACGAGGCCTTTTGGGGTGACCAAAAACAAAGCCATGAGGGCCATGCCCAAAGTGGACAATATCATTACAATGTGGATGTTAGTTGTCCCTAACAAGTGGTATCAGAGTCATGCCCCTTACCTAACCATGTCGGTGTGCCTCGATGACATAGGTGGTCGAGCTTATCCGCAGGGGTATGCTCTCATGAAGAGTGGCCTGGTTAAAGGTGATAATACTCGAGTTTAAACACGGATAGATGACTATTTGAGGGGAGGCTTTGTGGTCCTTCGTTTGAGGGAGGATTGTTGTGAGAGCAAACAAAGTCCCACATTGGTTAAGAAAGGGGAAGATCATGGGTATATAAGTAAGGGACAACATCTACAATGTAATGAGGCCTTTTGGGGTGACCAAAAGCAAAGCCATGAGGGCCATGCCCAAAGTGGACAATATCGTTACAATGTGGATAGGTGGTCGAGCTTATCCGGCAGGGGTATGCTCTCATGAAGAGTGGCCTGGTTAAAGGTGATAATACTCAAGTTTAAACACGGATAGATGACTATTTGAGGGGAGGCTTTGTGGTCCTTCATTTGAGGGGAGCATTGTTGTAAGTGCAAACAAAGTCCCACATTGGTTAGAAAAGTAGATACTAAGACAGGCCCCGTCCGACAATCTGGTTCTCAACAGTCAAATATTATGAGAGATGGCTCAGGATTAGCTGGGGTAACCTCAATTTAGCTGCACCAAATTATGAATTTTCTGAATTCATCAAAATTTGAGAATACTGACTTATGTTGGATAGTGGATAGCGGAGCATCAAATCACGTTACTTGCGACTTGTCAATATTGACTGATGTGTGAAAAGTACAACCTTCTCCAGTCGGATTCCCGGATGGAAAATATGCAAATGCAGATAGAATGAGAACCGCAACATTGACAAGAGGTTTAACAATTGTCAATGTTCTTTATGTGCCGCAATTAACCTACAATTTAATTTCAGTGACCCAATTGAGTGATGAATCAAATTGCGTTGTGCAATTCACTAACAAATTATGTGTTATACAAGACCAACTGACGAGGAAGGTGATTGGAGTGGGTGGACGTCAAGATGGACTATATTTTTTTCGTGGTGGTTCCTCAACTGAAAGTGCTAGCTGTGGATGAACATTCTTCGTTTGAGTTATGACATCAACGTATGGGGCATCCTTCGAAAAAAGTGCTAAAAATGATTCTGCCTATGAGTCATGCAAGTAAGAAATTTTATGCTAAAGTGTGTGATATTTGCCCGTGTGCAAAACAATCTAGAAATAGTTTTTCCATTAGTACAAACAAAGCAAATCGTGTGTTCGAACTTGTTCATTTGGATTTGTGGGGACCTTACAAGACTCGTTCCTCTTGTGGTGCTCACTATTTTTTAACTATCGTAGATGATTTTTCACGAGGAGTGTGGATTTATTTAATCAGCAGTAAAACTGAGGTTGCATTGATGTTCCTTAATTTTATTGCTATGGTTAGATGTCGATTTGAACAAGAAATTAAAATTGTACGTAGTGACAACGGGACAAAGTTTAATTCCTTGCGAGACTATTTTCTTCATAATGGTATATTGTTTGAGACCTCTTGCGTTGGAACTCCTCAACAAAATAGGAGAGTTAGAGGAAACATCAACACATTTTGAATGTTGCAAGGGCACTAAGATTTCAAGTGAACTTACCACTAAAATTTTGGGGCGAATGTGTGTTGACAACTTGTCATTTAATAAACCGAACCCCCTCTGTTTTGCTTGAGAATAAATCTCCATATGAGTTGTTATTTGGTAAAGTTCCTTCGTATGAATCTCTTCGAGTATTTGGATGTTTATGTTATGCTCATAATCAACGGTGCAAGACTGACAAAATTGCAAGTCGAAGTCATAAGTGTGTTTTTCTTGCTTATCAGTTTGGGAAGAAAGGTTGGAAGTTATATGATTTAGTGTCCCATGAATATTTTTTCTCGAGGGATGTACAATTTATTGAGCATGACTTCCCATTTTGTGCCACCCAAAATGCACCTACACTTTCACAACCTCATGTGAGTGAGCCCGTGAAAGCATGGAGTGATGATTAGTTTTGCGTGGACCAAGTGCTCCATATGGGGGATTGAGTGATGTGGCCCCACAACATCTTGAACAACCTGTGGACAGTTCTGGTGGTTTGTTAAATACATTAAGTGAGGAAGATGTGAATGAATAGTTGTCGCCTATTGTGATACAGCCTGAGGAAGCTAGGGGAAAGGGGAGGGAGTGAAATATCTTTCCACCAGATTGCGTGACTTTGTAACACACCATGAAAAATTAGTCCATCTGAGATTTCATCTGCTGCATTATCTTCTTTAGGTACGCCTTACCCTATAACACATTTTGTTAATTGTGAACGTTTCTCTGTAAAGCATAGAAAATATATTGCAGCTGTCACAACAGGTAAATGAGCCCAAAAGCTTCAAAGAAGTTATGAAGCATGAAGGTTGGCGCAAAGCCATGACCGTAGAAATAAATGCTCTTGAAGAACAGGGTACTTGGGTGTTAGAAAAATTACCACTCGGGAAAAAGACACTCAGTAGTAAATGGGTGTACAAAGAGAAGTATGATGAACATGAGGATTTGCAGAGACTAAAAGCAAGATTGGTGTGTTAGATTTATTGGACAAATATATATATAAAATGTGTTTGGGCTATTTTTTATTTGGAACTCAATAAAAATAAGGTGATCATTAAGTATTTATTATTTTTATTGAGTAAGTTACATAATTAATATAATTAATGGTATGGAAGTTATGTGTAGAAACCGTCAAATTTATTTATTATTTATGATGGTTAAATAATAAATAAATAACAAAAATATAAAGGGTTGTGGTTCCCCGATTCATAAGTGATAAGTTTCCATTTTCTCATTAACCTCCATCGTTAGAGAGAGAAGGGAAAAAACCGCTTGTAGAATTGGAAGAGCAAACCCAATTCAAAGATCTTCTTCATCATGAATCCAGGTACGCTTCCGCTTATTTAATCAACTCATGAACATAGAGATTCATGTATTAGGTTTGTGATTCATGCATGTTAGATATTATCAATCTATAGGATTATAGATTAAAGCCTAAAAGAAATCTAACAAGTTAGAATCATGAACTTAGGAATAAAGAAATCCTACAATTGGTATCAGAGCCGATCTCTATGTTAATATGTTGATATTAAGATTAAGATTTTCATGATATAAGATTATGATTAAGATTAAGATTTTTATAATCGTATAAGATTTTCATGATATTGAGATTAAGATTTACAGAAAAATATTAAAAGTTTTAGGGTTTGCTTGAGTTTTTTCTAGATAATTATCGTAAATAAAATAATTAAGAACTTAAGGAATTAAGAATTTAATTAATAAATTCAATAAAGTTTTTTTTTTAGATTTAAGGAGTTTATTATTTTAAACCAATCAATTGAAACAACATATTAATTACCAAAGTAATTTATCTTGTGAATGTTGATTCGGTATGGATTTTAAATGATAAGTACGTCTGTAATTCATGCGGATATTATATCGGTCCAAAGAAAGATTAATATTGTCGGGCCGAATTACAGAAGTACCTGTGATGATAAATATGTGACGATTATTCGGTTCCATGTGAACAATAATTCAATCCAAAGATAGAATTATTGTTTGGCAAGATTTATTGTCAGTATTTGATCATTGCACAAAAATATCACTTACAAGTTAATATTTTTGTCCAAAGACTAAATATTAATGTTGTGCTAGATATTTTTTTTTATGATGGAAAAATCTCAATGTGAATTTATTAATCAAGATGTAAAAATGTGTTCATAGTATTCTTTTGTTTTTGTAACGACCCGACTTTTTATATGACATCATTGTAGGACCGTTATTATTTGCATGATGTAAGAACTCCATAAATAAAAGGAAATAAAACTTTATTTAAGAGAAATTAAGAGAAGAAGTAATAAATGTTCAGAGCGTCTCAAAAAATCAATGCAAATCCCTTAATTTCGGGATTTCCTTAAACTTCTAAAACGAAATTAAATGAGTACTTTTAGGAGGAAATTTAAAACCAAAACTTATAGTTCAAATCTCAACAAAGGTGATTTAACTCCAACAAATAAATAAAAGAAAATAATGAATGCGGAAGCTCGGACTCTAATCCCATGGCATCGTCAATAATCCACCTCGTCACACGCCATGTACGTTCCTGTCGTTTCCTGAAAAAATGTTTTTTTAGGGGAAAGGATGAGTATTTTATGCAAAATACTCAGTAAATAACTCCACTATCGTGGTCAAGCTAAGAATGACATGAAAGCATGAACATACTGAAAACTTAAACGATGAGACCTAAACTTGTATCATACAATTTACCAGCCCATTCCTATCCGTCTAAATGTGTATCAATTTCATACACATCTGTCTCAGCTGCATCAATTTCATGCATTGAGAGCTTCCTAGGTGTACATCACTTTCATGCACAGGTGAGCATCACTTTCATACTCCCCAGCTCTGAACATTTATTACTTCTTCTCTTAATTTCTCTTAAATAAAGTTTTATTTCCTTTTATTTATGGAGTTCTTACATCATGCATATAGTAACGGTCCTACAATGATGTCATATAAAAAGTCGGGTCGTTACAGTTGGTATCAGAGCCTAAGTTTAGGGTTCTGTAGACTGGCTTACATCGTAAGCCCTTAGTGTTCCCATGGCTCATCAACAGGTCCCTCGCCACCGCCAGGTATGTTCAGTTTTACCAAATTTTTATGAAGGATGATATTTAAATGAAGTGGTTTAGTTTAATGCCTAGCAACTGTTATGGTTCTAATTGTTGTTTTGATAAGGTAACTGGATTTTGGTAGGTTATGGGACGTAACAGAGGCTTGGTCAGGCGAGGTTCGTCTGGTAGGGTTCAACCAGGTAATGCACGTAAGCGAAGCTCCAATAAGCGGGGTAAGTTTGATAAGGGCATACCGAGTATCCCGATTGAAGAAATACCAGTGGGACCGATACCCTCGGCTCAAGTAGACGACCAGGTTGAGGAGACACCAGTGGGATTAACTCCCACAGGCCAACTAGTTGTTCAGACTGGTGACACACCTGCGGCTCAGCAGGCAGGAGCCATATTAACGACGACAATGATGGAGGCCATGCAGACATTGATTCAGACGGCAGTAGCTAATCAAATGGCTCAAGCGAACAGGGATCAGAGAGGTCTGTTAGAAGAGGCGCGACATTTGCGAGACTTCAGGAAGTATGACCCCCGTTCCTTCAATGGGTCGTTGGCGGATCCGACGAAAGCAGAGATATGGTTGTCGTCCATTGAGACGATTTTCCGTTACATGAGGTGCCCAGAGGAGCAGAAAGTGCAGTGTGCGGCCTTCGTATTGATAGACGATGCTCAGCTATGATGGGAGTCGGCCGAGAGGTCGGTTGACACTAGCAGAGGACCAGTGACCTGGTCACATTTCAAGGAAGCCTTTTACCAACAGTACTTTCCCGCTGTAACTCGATATAAAAAGCAAGTAGAGTTCTTACACCTCAAGCAAGGAGGTCGTTCTGTCTCGGAGTACGAAGTTGAATTCAACAGGTTGTCACGTTTCGCCCCTGAGTTAGTGGCTACAGAAGCCACGAAAGCAGAACGATTCATTATGGGCTTGAGAAGCGAGGTCCAAGGCATTGTGGCGGCTCTTGCTCCACCAGATTATGCTGCTGCCCTCCGCGCGGCAACTCTGATCGATAATCGTGCGCCCGGGCAATCTCAAGTACCTACAAGTACGAGTTCATTTTCAGGTCAGAAGAGGAGATCAGATCAGATGTCCTCGGGTTTCCAACCCACACAGCGCAACTCTGGGGGCTCGCATCAGAACCAGAAACAGCAGTTCACCAGACAAGAGAACTCTAGTAGGGACAAACCGTTATGCAACTCTTGTGGGAGGCATCACTGGGGTCGTTGTCTAGCACGAGCAGGGGTATGTTTCCGATGCGGTCAGGAGGGACACATGGCAGATCGTTGTCCCAAGAGAAATGCTCTTGGTAGTAGGGATCAACCCTCAAGCTCGCACCAGGCTAGCACAGGTAGACAGACTCAGCAACGTGGTAAAGTTTATGCCACCACACGACAAGAAGCCGAGAACTCTAACACAGTTGTAACAGGTACGCTCCCTATTTTGGGTCATTATGCCCTTGTATTGTTTGACTCGGGTTCTACCCATTCGTTTGTTTCTACTGCATTTGCAAGTCAGGCTAAGTTAGAATTGGAATCACTGGACTATGTCTTGTCTGTTTCTACCCCGACTAGGGTGATGGTGTTAGTACATGAGAAGGTGAAAGCATGTCAGGTGTTAGTGTCAGAGCGTCTGTTAGATGTAACGCTAGTGGTCCTCGACATGACAGACTTTGATGTGATTCTCGGGATGGATTGGTTGGCAGAGAATCACGCCAATATCGATTGTTTTCATAAGGAAGTTGTGTTCAATCCACCAGCAGGAGTAAACTTCAAGTTTAAGGGGACTAGAACTGAGGTCTTGCCCAAGGTAGTCTCTGCCATTAAGGCAAGGAAATTGATCAGTCAAGGCGCTTGGGGCCTTCTAGCCAGCGTGGTTGACACCAGGTACATTGAGGTTTCAGTGGCATCAGTTCCCGTAGTTAGGGAATTTGCAGATGTATTTCCTGATGATCTACCAGGGTTGCCACCTATTCGGGAGGTAGAGTTTAGCATTGAGCTAGAACCGGGAACAAGCCCTATTTCCAAAGCTCCGTATAGAATGGCCCCTGCGGAATTGAAAGAGCTCAAGTCTCAGGTTCAAGAGTTGTTAGACAGGGGTTTCATACGCCCTAGTGTCTCGCCTTGGGGTGCACCAGTTTTGTTTGTAAAAAAAAAGATGGTTCCATGAGGTTGTGCATCGACTACCGGGAGTTGAACAAAGTAACCATTAAGAATAGGTATCCCCTCCCTCGAATAGACGACTTGTTTGATCAGTTACAGGGAGCCACCGTGTTTTCAAAGATTGATTTACGCTCAGGGTACCACCAGTTGAGAATAAAGAGTGGTGACATTCCTAAGACGGCGTTTAGGTCTAGATATGGACATTACGAGTTCACTGTAATGTCCTTTGGTCTGACTAACGCGCCAGCTGTCTTTATGGGATTGATGAACAAAGTGTTCAAAGAGTTTCTTGACACGTTCGTGATAGTGTTTATCGACGATATCTTGGTGTATTCCAGGACAGAGGCAGAGCATGGGGAACACCTTAGGAGAGTTTTGACTACCCTAAGGCTGAACAAGTTGTACGCCAAATTTTCTAAGTGCGAGTTTTGGCTACATCAGGTGGAGTTCTTAGGACATGTGGTGTCAAAAGATGGGATCTTAGTGGACCCCACGAAGGTAGAGGCAGTGAACGATTGGCCTCGCCCAACTACAGTCAGGGAGGTGCGTAGTTTTCTTGGACTGGCAGGGTACTATCGACGGTTTGTGCAGGATTTCTCCCGTATAGCAACATCTTTGACTCAGTTAACCAGGAAAGGAAATTCTTTTGTCTGGGGTAAAGCTTGTGAAGAGAGTTTTCAAGAACTCAAGCGGAGGTTAGTTTCTGCACCGGTACTCACGGTACCCGAAGGGACTGGAAATTTTGTTATTTACAGTGATGCTTCTAAGAAAGGGTTAGGATGTGTGTTGATGCAACATGGTAAGGTAATTGCTTACGCTTCTCGCCAGTTAAAAGGGTACGAACAGAATTACCCAACCAACGATTTGGAATTGGCAGCCGTGGTTTTTGCTTTAAAAATTTGGAGGCACTATCTGTATGGGGAGAAAATCCAAATCTTCACAGACCATAAGAGCTTGAAGTACTTCTTCACTCAGAAGGAGTTGAACATGAGACAACGAAGGTGGTTAGAGTTAGTAAAGGATTACGACTGCGAGATCTTGTATCATCCAGGTAAGGCTAATGTAGTGGCAGATGCTCTCAGTAGGAAGCCAGTTCATTCGTCAGCTTTAATCACCACTCAAACCCATATATGTAATGATCTGGAGCGAGCTGGAATAGCAGCTTCAGTGAGAGAGATCACTGCGCAGATAACACAGTTGTCAGTTCAACCGACCTTAAGGCAGAAGATTATTGATGCCCAACGAGGAGATCCTATCCTCGCCGATCATTTTCGTCTAGTAGAGTCTGGACAGACTAGTGAGTTTACGGTATCCTTAGAGAGTGGCCTCTCCTACCACGGACGTTTGTGCGTACCGGGAAATGTCGATCTTAAGAACGAGTTGTTAGCTGAGGCCCACTGCTCTCCATTCTCGATACATCCGGGCAACACTAAGATGTATCAAGATTTGAAACGTTACTACTGGTGGCGAAACATGAAGAAAGAGGTGGCAGACTTTGTTAGTAGGTGTTTGGTATGCCAGCAGGTGAAGGCGCCGAGGCAAAGACCAGCAGGTTTGTTGCAGCCTTTGAGTGTGCCAGAGTGGAAGTGGGAGAATATAGCTATGGATTTCATAGTAGGGTTGCCTAGAACAGCCAAAGGTTATACGGTGGTGTGGGTCATCATTGACAGACTCACTAAGTCAACACATTTCCTTCCAGGAAAGTCTACCTATTCGGTGGATAGGTGGGCACAATTATATCTGAAAGAGATTGTCAGACTTCATGGAGTGCCAGTGTCGATTATATCAGATAGAGACCCTCGCTTTACCTCCAACTTCTGGCAGAGTCTTCAGAAGGCGTTAGGAACACGGTTGGAGCTTAGTACAGCTTTCCACCCACAAACAGACGGTCAGACCGAACGGCTTAACCAGACTTTAGAGGACATGTTACGCGCCTGTGCGTTGGATTTTGCAGGGGGTTGGGATTCTCACTTGCACTTGATGGAATTTGCTTATAACAACAGCTTTCAGGCAACCATTGGCATGTCGCCATTTGAAGCTCTTTATGGGAAGAGTTGCAGATCCCCGGTGTATTGGGATGAGGTGGGTGAACGCAAGTTGCTAGGACCCGAGCTGGTCCAACTCACAAATGATGCCATCCAAAAGATAAGAGCGAGGATGCAAACAGCGCAGAGTAGGCAGAAAAGTTACGCTGACACAAGGCGAAGGGACTTGGAGTTTGCAACAGGCGATAAAGTGTTTCTGAAGGTAGCACCTATGAAGGGAGTTTTGAGGTTTGGCAAGAAAGGGAAGTTAAGTCCACGCTTCATTGAGCCGTTTGAGATTTTAGAACGGATCGGCCTTGTAGCGTATCGTCTAGCTTTGCCACCGGCCCTCTCTGGAGTTCATAATGTGTTTCACGTTTCTATGCTGCGAAAGTATTTAGCAGATCCTTCCCACGTGGTTGACTTTGAGCATTTACGCTTGGATGAAAATATGAGTTATGAGGAAAAGCCCAAGCAGATTTTGGCAAGGGAGTCAAAGATTCTTCGGAATCGAGAAATAGCTCTTATCAAAGTTCTTTGGGTGAACCATCAGTTCGAGGAAGCGACGTGGGAACGCGGGGATGAGATGAGATCTAAGTACCCCGAACTTTTTCAAGACGAGGAACTTTCGAGGGCGAAAGTTCTTAAGGAGGGAAGATTGTAACGACCCGAGCTCAAGGTATGAGTAATTTATTTAATTAATTTTATTACCAGGCTCGTTAGTGGGTTAAGTGGCTTAGTATTGAGATTGGGCTTTTAAAGAATGGTTTGGGCTCAAGAGTTAATTAAGTCAAACTAGAATTAGTGGGGATTGAAAAGAAATTGTTTTCTTATGTTGAAAACAAAAGAAACAAAACAATGAGAATAGAAAAAAAAAAAAAAAAAAAAAAAAAAAGAAAAGAAACAAAAGGAAAAAGAAGAGGGCGTACAAAACCCTCTTCATCTTCCTCACAACTCTCCCTCACGCAAGGACCCTCGCCGCCCCTCTCCCAAACCAAACGCCCCCCGTTCGACCACCACCGCGCTGCCTCTCCTCTCCGACTGTCGTACGGCGCTCCAGCGGTGAAACCCTCCAGCAGCATCGGGCGACGGCGACGGCGAAGCTCTCCAGCGGCAACGCACGACGCTCCAGCATCTTTGGGCGACGGCGACGGCGACGGCGACGACTCGTCTTGGCTTCCGAAGGCGGCGCAACGAGCGTGGTAACGGCAGCACGTCGTGGGCAGCGGGTAAGCATTCCTCCTCCGACGTTTCTTTTCTTTTTATTTCTTCATTTTGCTCGGTGAAACGTCAATTTCGAATCTAAAATCCCTTCAATGTCGATTGCTGTTAGTTCAAACGTCTTGTTCAATTGCGAGGGTTGGTGCCCGTTCGGTTCCAACATTAGTGTCGCGAAACGTAGTCTGGGAACGTGCTGTCCAGCGGGACTCGACATCGTTGCAGTGAGTTTCGATCTGTATTGACCTTGAAACCTTCTAGTTTCGGTGTTGAGACCAAATCTCGGGTTGAAGTATCCTAGCCTAGAAGTAACGGTGAGTCGAGAGTGCGTAGGTTGGGACCGGAAGCTTTCATAACAACTTGTTAGCCATCTTGTCGAACTTAGCGGTAAGTAATCTTACTGTGGGTAGCCTTCAGGCTAAGTTGGGATTTTCTTGTTTCAATATAGATTATGTTGTTTTAGTAGCTTCGAAATGTTGTTATCTGTGGATATGGATAAATTTTGAAGTGTGGTTTCTGTGGATGAGTATTAGCCTTGAATTGTTTGTTATCTGTCAATATAGATTAATTTTGAAGTATGGTTTTTGTGGATGGGTATTAGCTTGAAGTGTTCGTTATCTGTGAATATGGATTAACTTTGAAGTGTGGTTATCTGTGGATGATAAATAGCTTTGAAGTGGTTGATATTTGTGAATATAGATTAACGTGGAAGTGTTGTTATCTGTGGATGATAAATAGCTTTGAAGTGGTTGATATTTGTGAATATAGATTAACGTGGAAGTGTTGTTATCTGTGGATGAGAATAGGTTTTGAGGAGTTTGTTATCTGTGGATATAGAGTAACTTTGAAGTGCGATATTTGTGGATGTGAGTTAGTGTTGAAGTGTTTGTTGTATGTTGATGTGATGTTGTTGGAAGGTCTAGAAATTGCTAACGAAATATTGTGGTGAAAGATGTCATGAACACACTAGCCTTGTATAGTGATGGGCTGAGTGTTATGGTCATGTCTGATTTCCGTTTATAAGTTTGAATGCAACTGAGATGAAGTATTCATGAATAAGATGCATGCTGAAATATGACCATTAATATGCATGAGAGAAAATTACTCCATATAGTATTAATTATAATATCACAACGAGATAGGTGTGACCCCTTGTAACGGTGTGATGTATGAATCCTGAGATTGTAATATAGTTACCCCCCATTCCTTGTAAGTTTTATTCTGTATGAAAGTGATGCAGGCTTAGGAGCTCTACTCACATGGAAGTGATGTGTGTAGAGCTGGGGAGTATGAAAGTGATGCTCACCTGTGCATGAAAATGATGTACACCTAGGAAGCTCTCAATGCATGAAATTGATGCAGCTGAGACAGATGTGTATGAAATTGATACACATTTAGAAGGATAGGAATGGGCTGGTAAATTGTATGATACAAGTTTAGGTCTCACCGTTTAAGTTTTCAGTATGTTCATGCTTTCATGTCATTCTTAGCTTGACCACGATAGTGGGGTTATTTACTGAGTATTTTGCATAAAATACTCATCCTTTCCCCTAAAAAAAACATTTTTTCAGGAAACGACAGGAACGTACATGGCGTGTGACGAGGTGGATTATTGACGATGCCATGGGATTAGAGTCCGAGCTTCCGCATTCATTATTTTCTTTTATTTATTTGTTGGAGTTAAATCACCTTTGTTGAGATTTGAACTATAAGTTTTGGTTTTAAATTTCCTCCTAAAAGTACTCATTTAATTTCGTTTTAGAAGTTTAAGGAAATCTCGAAATTAAGGGATTTGCATTGATTTTTTGAGACGCTCTGTACATTTATTACTTCTTCTCTTAATTTCTCTTAAATAAAGTTTTATTTCCTTTTATTTATGGAGTTCTTACATCATGCATATAGTAACGGTCCTACAATGATGTCATATAAAAAGTCGGGTCGTTACAGTTTTAATCCAGTTAATGCTTCCGCATCTACAATATCTGCCAATGTCAATTCTATTCCTATACTAAATGGAAATAACTTTAAAGATTGGAAAGAAAATGTTTTGATTATCCTCGGGTGTATGGATCTAGACCTTGCGCTTCGGATTGATCGACCCACTATTACGGATCAAGGTACCCTTGTTGAAAAACAGGACCTTGAAAAATGGGAAAGATCAAATCGCATGTGTCTAATGATCATTAAGCGAGGAATTCGAGAAACGTTTAGGGGTGATATCTCTGAAGTCACTAATGCTAAGGAATTCATTGAGAAAATTGAGAAACGTTTTGCAAAAAACGATAAGGCTGAAACAAGCACGCTTCTTGCGAGCTTGACCTCAATGAAGTATAATGGAAAAGGAAACATAAGGGAGTACATAATGGAAATGTCTCACCTTGCTTCAAAACTAAAAGCACTAAAGTTAGAGCTTTCTGATGAACTGCTCGTGCATTTGGTTTTGATCTCTCTTCCTGCACAATTTAATCAGTTTAAGGTCAGCTATAACTGTCAGAAGGAGAAATGGACTCTTAATGAGCTCATTTCATACTGTGTGCAAGAAGAAGAGAGATTGAAGCAAGATCGGACTGAAAGTGCTCATTTGGCTTCAGGAAGTAATTTCAGAGATAAAAGGAATAAAATGAAGAACCCTAAAGAAGCTGCAGGTGGTCCCGTGCAAAAGAAACAACAAACTAAAGAAAATGAGGAATTTAGTTGTTTCTTTTGTCGGCAATCCACACACTTGAAGAGGGATTGTACCAAATATCACGCATGGCGTGCAAAGAAAGGTGAATCTCTTACTTTAGTTTGCTCTGAGGTTAATTTAACTTCAGTACCGAGTCACACTTGGTGGGTAGATTCTGGTGCTACTACTCACATTAGTGTTTCTATGCAGAGTTGCCTGAGCTGCCGAAAGCCAAGTGATGATGAAAGATTCATTTTTGTGGGCGATGGCAAATCAGTTGAAGTCGAGGCTATTGGGAATTTTAGATTATTATTAAGAACTGGTTTTTATTTGGATTTGAAAGCGCTTTTGTTGTACCGTCTTTTAGACGGAATTTGGTTTCTATTTCTGTTTTGGACAAATTTGGTTATTGTTGTTCATTTGGAAATTGTCAGTTTAGTCTTTCTTTAAATTCAAGTATTATTGCAACTGGTTCTTTGTCGGTTTATGATAATCTATATTTACTTGATACAATTGCCTCATATAATGAAACCTTGCATACAAGTACTCGCGGTACTAAAAGAAAATTAACAAATGAAAATTCTGCATCAATTTGGCACAAGCGTTTAGGTCATATATCTAAACACAGAATTGAAAGACTTGTAAGTGATGGAATTCTTGATTCTCTTGATTTTTCCAATTTTGAGGTTTGTATTGGATGTATTAAGGGAAAGCAAACAAATGTAAAGAAATTGGGTGCCAACAGAACTACAGACGTCTTAGAACTCATTCATACTGATATTTATGGGCCATTCCCTACGGCTTCTTGGAATGGTCAACGATATTTTATTTTGTTCATAGACGATTATTCAAGATATGGCTACCTTTATCTCATTAGTGAGAAGTCCCAAGCACTGGACGTGTTTAAGGCATACAAAGCTGAAGTAGAAAATCAGCTTGGTAAAAGAATTAAAGTTGTCAGATCTGACCGTGGTGGTGAATACTATGGTCGATATGATGGATCAGGAGAACAACGTCCAGGACCATTTGCTAAATTCCTAGAGGAATGTGGAATTGTACCTCAATACACTATGCCAGGTTCTCCTCGCATGAATGGTGTATCTGAGAGACGAAACAGAACTCTTAAAGATATGGTAAGAAGCATGATTTTTCATTCTACTTTACCGGAATCTCTCTGGGGAGAAGCAATAAAGACTACAGCATATATTCTTAATAGAGTT
Source organism: Herpetospermum pedunculosum (assembly GCA_028017165.1). NCBI lineage: Eukaryota > Viridiplantae > Streptophyta > Magnoliopsida > Cucurbitales > Cucurbitaceae > Herpetospermum > Herpetospermum pedunculosum. The sequence goes on from CM051522.1 coordinate 40,428,263, forward strand.
CCAACTAAAGCAACAACTAAAACTCCTTATGAGCTTTGGACCGGTAAAAAGCCAGTCCTAAAGCATTTTCATATTTGGGGATGTCCAGCAGAGGCAAGACCTTATAAGCCTAATGAAAAGAAATTGGACTCCAAAACAGTTAGTTGTTACTTTATTGGATATTCTGAGAAATCAAGGGGTTATAAGTTTTTTGTTCCCACGAACAAAACTATTTATGAGACGGGAAATGCGGTGTTCTTTGAGGATATTGAGTTTGAGGGGAGAAATACTAAGGAAATTGTATTTGAAGAGGAATTTGTTCAAATTCCTACAATTGCTACTGATGATAATCATGAATTTATTTATGATATTAATCAAGAAGCAATTCCAGAACTTCAAGACAATAATACAAATCTTCCCATTGAAAATGAGGTAAACATTCCTGAAGAACAAACTCAACAACCTCAAGAACAAATGCCATTACGGAGATCCACGAGAGAAAGGAGAAATGCTATTTCGGATGACTATATTGTATTTCTCCAAGAACATGAGGATAGCGTTGAAATGATGGAAGATGATCCTATCAACTTACATCAAGCAATGCATAGTTCTAATTCTCATAAATGGATTATTGCCATGAATGAAGAAATTAAGTCTATGGAAGACAATGACGTTTGGGATCTAGTCTCATTACCTGAAGGTGCGAAACCTATTGGTTGTAAATGGATATTTAAAACCAAAAGGGATTCAAAGGGTGATGTAGAAAGATATAAGGCACGTCTTGTTGCAAAGGGTTTCACTCAGAGGGAAGGTATTGATTTTACAGAAACCTTTTCCCCTGTTTCGACAAAGGACTCTTTTAGGACGATCATGGCATTAGTGGCGCATTTTGATCTTGAGCTACACCAAATGGATGTTAAGACTGCGTTTCTAAATGGCAACATTGATGAAACAATTTTTATGAATCAACCAGAAAATTTTGTGGTGGGAGATCCAAACAAAATGGTTTGTAAACTAAAGAAATCCATATATGGTCTCAAGCAAGCTTCTCGTCAATGGTATCACAAATTTCATGAAATTATTATCTCATTTGGTTTTGAGAGTAATTTAATTGATGATTGTGTATACCACAAATTCAGTGGGAGTAGACATATTTTTCTGATTTTATATGTTGATGATATATTGCTCGCTAGCAATGATACAGACTTACTGCATGAAACTAAAAGATTTCTTTCAACTAAGTTTGAAATGAAAGATCTTGGTGAGGCCTCTTTTGTATTAGGAATTCAGATACATCGAGATCGTTCTCGAGGTATACTTGGATTATCACAAAAGAGTTACATTGAAAATGTACTAAAAAGATATGGCATGCAGGATTGTAAATCAGGAAATACCCCCGTTGTTAAAGAAGACAAATTTTGTCTTCAACAATGTCCTAAGAATGATCTTGAAGTTAAAGAAATGCAGAAAATTCCTTATGCATCTGCAGTAGGAAGTTTGATGTATGCACAAGTATGTACTCAACCAGATTTGGCATACATTGTCGGAATGTTGGGCAGATATCTGAGTAACCCTGGTATGGATAATTGGGTAGCTGTCAAGCGGGTTATGCGTTATTTGAAAAGAACTAAAGACTACATGCTCACATATAAGAAATCGGACCAACTGGAGATCGTTGGATATTCGGATTCAGATTTTGCTGGATGCCAAGACAGTCGGAGATCCACTTCAGGTTATATCTTTATGCTTGCTGGAGGAGCAATCTAATGGAAAAATGTTAAACAAACACTCATTGCTTCTTCCACTATGGCCGCTGAATTTATAGCATGTCATGAGGCATTCAATCATGGAATGTGGCTGCGGAATTTTGTCACTAGGCTAAAGATTGTGAAAGGAATTGAAAGACCACTAAAGTTATTCTGTGACAATAAATCAGTAGTCATGTATTCGAACAACAATAGGAGTTCAACTAAGTCAAAGCACATTGACATCAAGTTCCTAGTTGTTAAAGAAAGAGTTCAGAATGGTCATTTATATATAGAACATATTGGTACAAACTCTATGATTGCGGATCCGTTAACTAAGGGACTACCACCCAAGGTTTTTTTGGAGCATACTGCTCAAATGGGTGTTATGTTATTTGAAGATATTCAGATTTAGTGGGTGTTTGTTTCTATATATATGTATGTTATACAAACTTATTGATTACTGCAGTTTATGGATAATAAAGAATTTTGTTACACTCTGTTTATGGAAAATTTTGATCTCATTAGGGACCAGCTAGAAGTTGACATGATGGATCACATTGGATGTCATTTCTATGCTACACATCCGTACTATGATCTATGTCATTTAATTATATTGATATTCGTGATCATTGATGGGTTGAATTACGAACTAATGTAATTAAACCGCTTTGGTTCAATGTTGATATGATTAATGGACGAGATTGATTTGGAGTAACTTTAAATTATGATAGCCACATTATTTGCGCATAAAGATGAACACATGTAATTATATATATTGTCCAAGTGGGAGATTGTTAGATTTATTGGACAAATATATATATAAAATGTGTTTGGGCTATTTTTTATTTGGAACTCAATAAAAATAAGGTGATCATTAAGTATTTATTATTTTTATTGAGTAAGTTGCATAATTCATATAATTAATGGTATGGAAGTTATGTGTAGAAACCGTCAAATTTATTTATTATTTATGATGGTTAAATAATAAATAAATAACAAAAATATAAAGGGTTGTGGTTCCCCGATTCATAAGTGATAAGTTTTCATTTTCTCATTAACCTCCATCGTTAGAGAGAGAAGGGAAAAAACCGCTTGTAGAATTGGAAGAGCAAACCCAATTCAAAGATCTTCTTCATCATGAATCCAGGTACGCTTCCGCTTATTTAATCAACTCATGAACATAGAGATTCATGTATTAGGTTTGTGATTCATGCATCTTAGATATTATCAATCTATAGGATTATAGATTAAAGCCTAAAAGAAATCTAACAAGTTAGAATCATGAACTTAGGAATAAAGAAATCCTACATGGTGGTATTTGGCCATCATCAGGTAGAAGGATTAGACTACACTGAGACATTTTCCCCTGTGGCCAAAATGGTGACAGTACGAACCCTTCTTGCAGCCGCAGTTATAAAAAATTGGGAGGTTCATCAAATGGATGTTCACAATGCTTTCTTGCATGGAGAATTGAAGGAAGAAGTTTATATCAAAATACTTCCAGGTTTTAACAATAAAAATTGTGATAAAGTTTGTAGGATGAAAAAAACACTATATGGACTGAAACAGGCACCCGGTTGTTGGTTTGTAAAATTGACTACGACTTTGAAAATCTATGGGTTTAAACAGTCTTATTCTCATTATTCATTGTTTACTTTGATCAAAGGAAAAATGCAACTTCGTTTAAAAAAAAAAGGAAAAATGCAACTTCATGTGTTAGTTTATGTTGATGATCTGGTTATTGCACGGAATGAAAAATTAAAGTTGATTAATCTTAAAGCATATTTGGGAAGATGTTTTAAAATGAAGGACTTGGGAGTGTTGAAATACTTTTTCGGGTTAGAGGTGGCCCGAAACAAACAAGGATTTTTTTGTGTGTCAAAGAAAATATTCTTTGGATATTAATTCTGAATCATGATTGTCTAAACCTGCACAATTTTTTATGGAGTCTAATCATAAGTTGACATTGGCAGAAGGGAAATTGTTAGAAGATGTGGAACGGTATAGGCGTCTTGTAGGTCGTTTGATATATTTATCTGTGACTCAACCAGATCTTGCCTATTCAGTTCATATACTATCTCAGTTTATGCAGCAACCGAGAGAAGAACATTGGGAAGCAGCACTACAAGTGGTACGTTATTTGAAGAAAAATCTGAGTCAAGAAATTTTTCTTAGGTCCGAAAACCCTATAAAACTATAAGGGATGATGTGATTTAGATTGGACAAGTTGTCCTCTCATACTCGGCGATCGTTGAGTGATTGGGTTGTGTTTCTTGATGCTTTTCTTGTATCCTGGAAGACCAAGAAACAACATACAGTATCTCGTTCCTATGCTGAAGCACAATATCGTTCAATGGCGACAATTACTTGTAAGTTGAAGTGGTTGAAAAAACTCCTTCAAGATTTAGGAGTACATCATGAACAAGCCATGAATCTTTATTGTGATAGTCAATATGCATGGTATATTGCTCAGAATCCAGTTTTTCATGAGAGGACGAAACACATTGAGGTTGACTGTCATTTTGTGCGAGATACTATTACAACAGACATTATTTCTCCTTCTTATGTTCCTACCAAGTTGCGACCGACAGACATCTTCACCAAGATATTGGGGAAGAGTCCATTTGAATTTTTAGGTAAATTGGGCATTCGTTAGCACTCCAACTTGAGGGGAGGTATTACGATTTTGTGATGTGGAAAATATGGAAAGATATTTCACATAGGAGATTTTATTTTCTCCTATTATTTAAATTAGTTGAGTTATATTGGAAAAATATAATTATTGGCCCAATGTATGAATCTTGAGAAATTTTTAGGCTTTCCTATTTTGGGACTTTTGTATCATATATACAATGAGAAATAATAGGGTGGCAGAAATTTGAGATGAATTTTACAGAAAAAAAAATATTTAGTTATTATTTTGAAAAATTGCAAATGGTGTCAATTTGTCAATTTTTTTTTTTTTGAAGAGCCAAGCTCATTACAAATGCTCAAACCACAATCAAATCCTTCAAATAAAAGGATTCAAGATCTGAAGGAATTTCCTCTAGCCAAACCAACCGTTGTTGAAGACCCAAAGTCATTCGCGCTAGCTCGTGAGCCAACATATTTCCCTCTCTCTGAATGAAGCAACAACGCTCCATGAAAGAACGAGGAAACCGCAAACATACATCCGCAATCAAAGTTCCAACTTCAGTCACATTCTCAATACCACCCTCAAACAACCTACACAGTTCTGAGGAATCTGTTTCTAATATAACCGGACTCAAACCCAAACTTTGAGGGTTGTATCGATTAAAAGCCTAGACTAACAAATGTATCAATTAAAACTCTGAACTTTCATAAGTGTAATAATTTACACTTTCGATTAGAAAAATATTAGTTTTCCCACGTGTGGAGACTTGTAATTTATCAATTAAATTCCTAAACTTTCATATAATTTATTCACTAAGAAAGTTTAGGAGTTTAATTGCTAAAACTATAAGTCTTCTCCCATTTAAATTATTTTTTTTTCAAATAAAAACTAACAGATAAAATATATAAATCCATACATTTATAAAAGTTAAAGGTTTTAATTATATTGTTATTACTGTAGAGTTTTAATTAATACAACCCTCAAAATTTAAAGTTTAGGGATAAAAAAAAAAAAATTAAAAAATTAACACTAACCCTATCTTTTTTTCCCAATTTCTAAATTTTCTGATGTATATACACACGTTTATTGATAATAAAAAATGATAACTTAGATTTTAATGGTAAGGGTTGAACTTAAAATTTTGGGAAAAAATCAATTAATACCCTTAAACTTTGGAGGTTGTATATCAATTAAAACCTTAAATTAATAATTGTATCAATTTAAAACTTAAACTTTCACGAGTGTATCAATTTACACCCTTGATTAGAATTTTAATTTAAAAATGTTAATTTAAACATGTGGAGACTTATAATTTTAGTAATTAAACTCCTAAACTTTCATAAGTGAGTTAAATGTATGAAAATTTAGGGATTTAATTGATAAATTATAAGTCTATACACGTGTTAAATCTATCATTTTCTAAGAGAGAGTAAATTGATATCATCATTAGTTTAGGGTTTTAATTGATACAACTTCCAAAGTTTAAGAGTATAAATTGATTTTTGCCCTAAAATTTATTAAAACCTACGAGAGACTAAGGTAGAACTTTTTAAATTGTTTTTTCTCATAATCACTAGGCCATACATCATGCCATTGGACTACATTTTTAAATTGCAGGGATGAGTAAGTTTTATTTATTAAAATTATATTTTAATTCATACCCTGTTAAATTATTTCTCTACCTTTTGTCTTATTATATTTTAGACACATGACCATAAAATAGTAAAATAAATCCTCTTATAATTTATTTTAAATTTTGGATGCATTATATCACACTTTTTTTTTTTTTTTTTTTTTGTTTGTTTCAGTAAAGTACATTATTATGATAAAACAATTTTCAAAAGGGCCCATTTAAAATATGTCAGTTATTTCTGGAGAACTTTTTATATAGACCAGCTATTTTTCATAATTACATACTTTTTAGTAATTAATAAATTTTATTCAATTCCATATTTCAAAATTATAAATAATACATTTCAAACAATTAACATACTCATATAATTCCTAATATTCAAATTTACTTATGTAGCTAGAAACTAATTTATGTTATTCCTAATATTCAAATTTACTACTTTTTATCTCCAATTGCTAATTTATTTATTTATTTTATTTATTTTTGGTTTAGCACATAGTAAGAGGGCCCACATAATAACATTTTTTATTAAAAAAAATAAATAAATAACATTGACCAAGATTTGAAGTGTATTGAAAAACATAGAAAAACAGAACACATAAAACATCAATATAATTTTATCTTTTTTTCACTTTTGAAAAGTCAAAAAATCTGGCCTAAATTTTATTCATTTGGAAGTGTATAGTTAGGTAGAATTATCTTTTGTATGCTAAAAATTAAATTGAAACCCGACAACGATTCGACAGAACCGAGGTCAACCAGAGAGAGGTATACAAGTTAGGCAACTAAAACGGACCTAATTCAACGGTTAAGACATTAGTAATATTTTTAGAGGACGGGGTAATTACCTTCGAAAGGATACGGGGACGATCCCGGCGGAGTACTGAGCGATCTGGAGGAAGGCAGGCACAGCCAAGTCGAAGTGTTGGAGGGGAGGGTTGCACCAGCCACCGTTGTCGTTGGGCAGAGTGTAGTTGGGGGGGCAGAAGTTGGTGGCAGTGACCGTAATGGTTCCGGGAAGGCACCATTTGGGATCATTCGTCAAAACAAACTAAAGGAAAATAAGAAAAATCTTCAGTTTTTGGAAACCAACCTAAACAGTCCTAAGAAGAAACTTATGGTTGCAAGAACAATAAAGTAGGAAATTTTCCAAGTCGCCGATGGCTCAATGGCGGTGACCAACTATGCTAACATTGAACCAAATACAATTCCTTCACAACTTGATAAGAATCTGTTCATCTTTTTCTATTGATTTAGAGAGCGTCTCGTGTGATTAAACATTAAGATAGAAAAATTTAAGGCTGTATGCTATGGACATACAATTGGTAGACTTAATTCTACTAAGCGTAAAATCTTCATGGAAAAAGGAAAAGGGAAATCTTGTAGCAGCAGTATTTATTTATTACTGTTTCAATATGTGATTAAACATGTATTCTCGATCAAGATGTACATACCCCAAATTTGTTGTAAAAAAAATAGTCAATTAAAGATTGTAGCAGCAGTATTTATTTATTATTTGTTTCAATATGGGAGAAATACATCAGTTTATTGATTATTTATTTCAGTTAAATTACTAGAGAAATATAGTCGTTGTTGATGGTAAACACTTACTCTATATAAGCCATTGGTGCAGCATCACCAACACTAATACGAGTCCGAAGAAGTCTTGTATATCCACCAGCTATATCTCTGTTGAACATAATATTTGCCCAATTTAGTACTTATGAATAAAATCATGAACTAAATGGTTAATAGATTGGAGATTCACTTGTATCGATAAGCCAGTTCTGTGAATAGTTTGTGAAGGACTTCATCGCCTCATACAAATGCAGCAGCACTCCTCGCAGCACAAAGGGAGCCCTAAATTGAAAACAATAAATTATTATAATAAGAAACTAAGCTTTCATTCAGAAGAAATGAAAGAACAACGTGCTTATCTTTTATGAATCGGAAGGCGAAGAGTGAAGCAAAGATAGTTTAACAAAAAAATTTACACTAACTCTATTAGCTAGAACAATAGTTGATTTCGTTGGTTTTCTTCTAGAATCTAGATCCAGTATGTTAGGATCTGAAGTAAATGACAAGTAGTCCTCGGTGCACAGCAGGAGCAGAACTAACTATATACACCCTTTTGCAATTATTTTAAATTCAACAGAGTAATTGTTGACCTCTACAGAGGAATTCAAAACAGAAATCACACTAGAAGACTATAATGCAAAATAGTTTAAAGTTAAAACATCACAATCAGTAGTGATTTATTTTAGGCTTTTAGATGTTTAATTGTTAATCAATATTCAATTGATGAACTAATTGCAAAATAGTTTAGTTTAAAATAAAATCTCAGAAGAACGAACCTGATTACCACGAGCGTCTCCAAACAGAGAACATCGATTTCAGCACTAATATTGAAAGAAGATAAGCAACGACTTATTTCTTCACCAAAAAAAATCGAAGAAGAAGAAGAAGACAAAAGCAAATCGATTGAGGAAAGAAAAAATTGAACAAACAAGAGAGGGAAAATGATGATTGGAACCTGTTGTGAAGCTATTACCTCCGCCTTTACTATTAACAACCTCCGCCATTGTTGTTGCTGGAGCTGTCGCTGCCGCTGCCGGTTATGGTCTAGGGCTGCGGTTTGGTAAGTCCCGGAACGCAGCTTTGGGCGGGGCTGCTGCTCTCGCTGCCGCTAGTTGTGCTGCTGTATACTCCTTGAATTCATGTGCTCCTGAAGTCGCGGCTGTTGATTTGCATAATTATGTGGCGGAATTTGATGATCCTAAGAATGTGAAGAAGGAGGATATAGAAAGCATTGCCACAAGGTTGGTTTGATTTTCTTTTCCTCATCGTTTATGGATATTGTTTTGCTGTAACCTAAGAAACAAAAAGATGGAAGAAATTGGAAGTGCAGGTGAAGCGTGAACCGCGACCCGTGAACGATAACTTTAAGAAATATAGCAAAATATACTCCTTTTATCGAAGGTTTTTAAAAACCTTCGATTAAAGTATTTTTTTGAAAAGAAAAAAACGAAATAAATATATGTTTTTTTCAAAGATTTTCGATAACCTTCCATAAAAGATTATTATTTATTATTTATTTTTTTATTTAATTTTTTTTTTTTTAAAGATCTTTTATGACTTCAATGTTGTTTAAAATATATCTCTTTGTTTTTTTTAATATTCAAATATATATATATATATATATAAAATGATAAAGAATCTATTTTTCAAGGGTTTTTAATAAACTTGGAAAGATTCTATATTTTTTTTGAGGACTTTTAATAACCTTCTATAAAATATTTTTCAAGGGCTTTTAATAGCCTTTGATAAATTATTAAAAAAAAAAAAAAAAAATAGCCTTCCATAAAGAGTCTACATTTTTCAAGGATTTGTAATACCCTTCGATAAAGAGTCTATATTTTTCAAAGGCTTCTAATAACCTTCGATAAAGAGTCTATATTTTTCAAAGGCTTCTAATAACCTTCGATAAAGAGTCTATATTTTTCAAAGGCTTCTAATAACCTTCGATAAAGAGTATATTTTTCAAAGGCTTTTAATAACCTTCCATAAAGAGTCTATATTTTTCGAAGGCTTTTGATAATCTTTGATAAAGAGTCTATATTTTTCGAAGGCTTTCCATTATCTTCGATAAATGATAGTCTATATTTTTCGAAGACTTTTAATAACCTTTGATAAATATAGATATTTTTCGAAGGTTTTTTTAATACCTCTGAAAAATGTGTATCTTTTTCGAACATTTTTTATAACCTTCGCTAAAGAGTAGATACTTTTCAAAGGTTTTTTAAATACCTTCGATAAATGTATATCTTTTTCGAAGGTTTTTAATAACCTTCCATGAAGAGTAGATATTATTCGGAGGTCTTTTACATACCTCCGATAAATGTAATTTTTTTCGAAGGTTTTTTATAACCTTCGATAAAAAATGGTCGAAATAGGCCTACTTTGTTGTAGTGGTAGCAGGCTCCACAGCTGAGGCCGTTGTTGAACAGCGCCGTGCTCAGCGCTACCGTGTTGGTGCCATACCCTTGGCTGTGTAAGTCCCCATATCCACAAGCTCCACCTAACCACAAGAACAACCACCTAATTAAATTATCATTTTGGGATTTTTTTTTTTTTTTTTTTGTTTTTTTTTTGGTTCATGTGTGTGTCTGAAGACTTTTCAATTTAGTCTCTATTTTTATGTTGTGATGTGTTTTTATTATGTTTTTGGTTGGTTTAGGTTAAATGTGGTTGATCTTGACGGGTAAGTTTTATAAGGGACGAATCGAGGTACATTGTTGCAAGAAAATTCTTATTGTCTACCGTTAAATTTAATTTGACCGGTACTTTTTATTTATTTTAAAAGAAATTTGAAAATTTCTCCCTTTCTTTGTTTTTCCTATCTATCAAACAACGTTTGATGATGAACAATAAGAAATTTCTGCTATCTTGTCTATAAGGAAGTTTATGATAGAAAATTGAAGGAAGAATTAGGATGTTTGGCGAGAGAAAAAAAAAAGTGACAATTTTTTTTAAAATGTGGAAGAATTCTCTCTTAGGTAGTTTAATTATTCTCGGCTAAATTCTGGTATCGACTCACTAAGTAAAATATTATGTAATATAAGTATGGATAATCAAACAAGGTTAAAATGTAATTAAAGAGAGAAACGAAAAAAAAAAAAAACTATTAATGATATATTAAATTAAAGAAAAACTTGTTTACTATTAGAGATGGATTAAAACACTATATATGTAGCTTTGTTATAAGTAACATGTTGTGTGTATAAATACATATTTATAGACTTACCCATGGTACCATCTCCATCGCGACCGCCATAGAAGGTGGCGTGGCCGCCTTCCCATCCACCGTAATCAGCAAAGGCGGACCGAAAAGAGAGGTGAAAGAGGAAGAAGAATAAAAAAGGAAAAAGGAGAGAGGAAAATAGTGAGTAAGAAGCCATATTGTATGGGTTATTTTCAAAATAAAGTGAAAAGTGGGGTTTGTGAGTTTAGAAGGGAAGAAGGGGGAGAAAGGGGAGATTTATATAGAAGGATTGGACAAAAAAAACAGACCATGTGTGTGATAAAAAAACAAAAAGAGGCTAACTTTCAAAGGGAAGGGAAGAGAAAACCACACAAAATTAGAATTTTTTTTTTTTTTTTTTTTTTTTTTTATCAAATAAGCGTAAGCAATAGAGATCAATTTATTAAGCGTAAGCAATAGAGATCAATTTATTACAAAATTGAATGTCGTTTAAAGTTTATTACGAACTCTAAAAATTTAGGGATCAAATAATATACCGTCTTAAAATTTAAAGAACTTAATTGTAATTTAACCTAAACTTTATTAAAATGTGTTCAACTTAATTTTTATCTTTCATACCATGAATAATCATAAAATGAATAATTGAAAGTTAAAAAATAAATCACTCAAACTCACTAAAAAATTAAAACGTACAAGTTTTATTGATTTTAAAACATAACTTAGCTAGTAAGTCTCATTTGAATTTATAAGTTTGAAATTCCACTCCAAATATTATACTTTTAACGATCAAAATACATGTCAACATAAACATAACTCAACTAGGTAAGACATATATTTTCGACCGCAAAAGTTTAATCCTCCCTCCACACATACTAGTTGAATTAAAAAAAAATATTTAATTACAAAAATGATCGAATTTAGCCACACAAAAAATATTGACCTAACAAATAAAATCCTATAGATAAACAAACACTCAACATGGTACAAAAATTAGCACACCCCTTTAACCAACAAAAACGATTATGCATCTTAACCATCAAGCTAATTTTAGGTAATTTAATTTACACTCGATCAACAAATATATATATATAAATTAAAAAATCAATCTTATTAAAGTTTGCATATATAATCTTATAAAACAAATGTCACATGACTAATATCGTAAGTATAGATAAACAAACACTCAACGTGGTACCAAAATTAGCACACCTCTTTAAACCAAAAAGATTATGTATCTTAACGATCAAACTAATTTTAGACAGTTTAATTTACACTCAATCAAGAAATATATATATGAATTAAAAAATCAAACTTTATTAATTTTTAGCATATAACCTTATAAAACAAATGTCACACGACTAATATCGTAAGTATAGATCAACAAACACTCAACGTGGTACCAAAATTAGCACACCTCTTTAAACCAAAAAGATCATGTATCTTAACCATCAAACTAATTTTAGACAGTTTAATTTACACTCAATCAAGAAATATATATATGAATTAAAAAATCAAACTTTATTAATTTTTAGCATATAACCTTATAAAACAAATGTCACATGGCTAATATCGTAAGTATAGATAAACAAACACTCAACGTGGTACCAAAATTAGCACACCTCTTTAAACCAAAAAGATTATGTATCTTAACCATCAAACTAATTTTAAATAGTTTAATTTACACTCAATCAAGAAATATATATATGAATTAAAAAATCAAACTTATTAATTTTTAGCATATAACCTTATAAAACAAATGTCACATGACTAATATCGTAAGTATAGATAAACAAACACTCAACATGGTGCAAAAATTAGCACACCCCTTCAACCAACCAAGAAAATTATGTATCTTGACCATCAAATTAATTTCAAGCAATTTAATTTACACTCAATCAACAAATATGTATATGGATTAAAAAATAAATCTAGTATATATAACCTTATAAACAAAATGTGTTAATAATATCTTCGTTTAGCATTTTAGTTGATTTTTTTTTTTTTTTTTAAGATGGGATAATTGTTTCTGGAAAGTTTGTTTATAGTTGGATTTTTATTGAAAATTATGGTTTTTTTTTAAGATGGGATAATTTTCTAATTTACAAAAACCAATATAATAAGTAGGAACAAGAGAGAGTTGTGAAAGTTTTTGGAAAGTTTGTTTATATATAGAATATGTACATATTTATGGGAGTTATGAACATCTAATTAAAATATATTCATATTTCAAGAAAAATTGTACTAATAAATAATATATATATTTCAAGAATTTGTTTTAGATTGTTATAAACCGCACATATGCTTTTTATTGTTTACTTTAGGAAAAAGTTTTTGGAAAGTTTGTTTATATATAGAATATGTACATATTTATGGGAGTTATGAACATCTAATTAAAATATATTCATATTTCAAGAAAAATTGTACTAATAAATAATATATATATTTCAAAAATTTGTTTTAGATGGTTATAAACTGCACATATGTTTTTTATTGTTTACATTTAGGAAAAAATTTTTGGAAAGTTTTTGGAAAGCTTGTTTATATATAGAATATGTACATATTTATGCGAGTTATGAACATCTAATTAAAAGTGCTTATATAATAACACTTTGTTTTATATTTTTTTTTAAATTAAAATTAAAATTTTAAAAATAATGTTAATCTATTAAAATGTAAAAATGACCACCTTTACCAAAAATAATGTTAGAGATAAGATAGACGGTGAGAATTCATAGTTTGTGACTTAAATTTAAAAATTATTTTTTAAAATCGGATTCGTTTTAGCTCCAAATCATAAAACAACTTTTAATTGTTTTTATTGTGTTTTGGATCTGTAAATCTAAAATTAGAAAACACGGGATCTCCATAAATGTTTGTTTAATTTATGAACAAAAAAACAAAAATAAAAATAGTTTCACCCTCTCATATTTTTGTTTAATTTCATTGATTTTTATGATATAATGGAAATAACGATTTCTATGTGTTATATAATTAGATATTGATTTGGAAATAGAGAAATATGTGTTGGTTTTTTTTAAGAAATGTGTGTTGGTTTTTTTTTTTTATTGAAGAAAGTATGGAAGTAGTATATTGACTAAATAATATACTAAGTATTTTTTTTTTTTTTTTTTTTGTAGATAATATCTTGTTATAAATTTTTCCATATGGATAAGTCATGGATGGACAATGATAGGTTGTCAAATGAGTACAACTTAGGTGTTGAAAACTTCATTCAAAATGGATTACGTCATTTCAAAGGGTCAAATTTCATGTGGTGTCCATGTTTAAAGTGTGCAAACGCACTTAAACAAGATGCTAACACAGTTAGAGACCATCTGTTTTTCCATGGCATTGATAAGAGTTATAAGACATGATTTTTGCATGGTGAAGAAGTACCTATTAAGGATGAAGACGAAAGTGTTCATAATTTTGGTAAAGGAGCTTGTGATGAAAATGATGAAAATGATATAAGAAACACAACTGACTTGTTTGAAGCTGCACAAGACTATTTTACAACTGAAGGTACAAAATTTGACAAACTATTGGGTGATGCACAAAAGCCATTGTACTTGGGTTGTAAATGTTTTACTAAGATTTCTGCATTATTGAAATTATATAACTTGAAAGCCAAATACAAATGGAGTGATAAAAGTTTCACAGAGTTATTAACATTTGTACATGACCTACTACCAAATCCGAATGAGATTCCAACTTCTGTATATGAAGCAAAAAAGACACTGTGTACTCTCAGAATAGATTATAAGAAGATTCATGCATGTGTCAATGATTGTGTTTTGTTTAGGAAGGAACTTTCGGATGCAAATTCATGCCCAATTTGTAACACATCTAGATGGAAGCTTCGTAAGAATTCAGATGAAGTTAAAAAAGGTGTTCCAGCAAAGGTTATGTGGTACTTTTCCCCAATCCCTCGATTCCAACGAATGTTTCGAAGTGCAGAGACATCAAAGTTGTTAACTTGGCATGTCGGAGGAAGGAAAAATGATGGGTTTTTGCGACATCCTGCAGACACGCCATCATGGAAATTAATAGACAACCTGTGGCCAAATTTTGGTTCTGAGTCAAGAAATCTTCGTTTAGCTATCTCAACTGATGGAATTAACCCTCATGGCAACCTGAGTAGTAGATATAGTTGTTGGCCAATTATAATAGTTATTTATAACCTTCCACCCTGGTTGTGCATGAAACGAAAGTTTATGATGCTGACTACATAAATATCTTGTCCGAAACAACCTGGAAATGACATTGATGTATACTTGGGTCCATTAATTGATGACTTGAAGAAACTGTGGATTGATGGGGTTGCTTGTTTTGATGCATTTCAAGATCAAACATTCATCTTGAAAGCTGTGTTATTGTGGACCATAAACGACTTTCCAGCATATGGAAATCTATGTGGTTGTAGTGTAAAAGGTTATCGTGCATGTCCAATTTGTGGGGAACAGACGTCCTGCATTCGATTGGTAAACGGAAAAGAAATGGCATACCTTAGACATCGACGATATTTACCTTGTTATCATCCCTACCGAAGGGAGAAAAAGACTTTTAATGGACATCAAGAGTTTGAGTTAGCACCAAATCCATTATCTGAAGATGAAATCAATGCTAGAATAAGTAACATTCACACTATATTGGGTAAACAGACTGGAAAACAAAATTCAGATGAACTTTCAAGTAGTTACTGGAAGAAAAAGTCTATTTTTTTTAGTTAGACTATTGGAAGAAGTTGCATGTAAGACATTGTCTGGATGTAATGCACATTGAAAAAAACGTGTGCACAAATATCATTGGTACCTTACTTGATATTCCTGGAAAAACAAGAGATGGAGTAGAGACCCGGGAGGATTGGGTTGAATTAGATATTAGGTTAGAATTGGCCCCGGTAAAAGTGTTGTCAATGGAGATGGTTTTGGGTGGGCATTGATGAGATTCATCAATATATTTGTGGAGGTCATAACCTATTAGGATGTCATCAATTTGAAGTTTCCAAGCAAGATAGTTTGTGGAGGTAAGTTTTAGGATGTTTTGACGAGGGATGTTGATGAGTTGGAGCGGAAGGGTGAGATTTTCTGTGTTGGGGGTGATGACTCCTTGAGGGCTAGTGGCATTATAGAGCGGAATGGTGGGATTTTCTGTGTTGGGTGTGATGACTCCTTGAGGGGTGGTGATATTAACCATGGCCATAGTTGATCGTTGCGCTTGAGGAAGGAAGGAGATTGGGAGCGTTGTGTCTATGTATTTAGTTATGATTCTATCCAGTGGGATTTTCTCTTTGGCTTGCTGCTCTCGATTGGTACGCTTTGCCAGTTTGTCAATTGGATCCGGGCTTGCGTTACTTCGCCTATGTTCTTCATCTCGGTGAATGGGTCCTCTAAGGGGTTCTTTGCGGGTAGGAGGGGTCTCCTTCAGGGAGATCCCCTGTCCCCTTACCTGTTCGTCATGTGTATGAAAATCTTGTCGCGTCTGCTGAATACCCCTCCGCCTGAGTTTGAGTTTCATCCCAAGTTTGAGAGGGTTAAGCTTACCCATCTTTGCTTTGCGAATGACTTGATGATTTTCTCTGCGGGTAATAGGACTTCTTTGAGGTTTGTTCAGCAGACCTTACATCTCTTTCAAGAGCTTTCGAGCCTTGTGGCTAACTCCGCTAAGAGCTCGATGTTCTGTGCAGGGGTTACTGTCCCGGTGGCTGACTGCCTAGCTGAGTTCATGGGTGTTCCTCTTGCGTCGCTGCCTGTCTGTTACTTAGGTCTCCCTCTTCTCTCAGGGCGGCTGTCTTCTCGTGATTGTCAGCCCCTGATTGATCGGATCACCTCTAGGATTGGTAGTTGGACTGCTAGGGCCATTTCCTATGCAGGTAGGTTGCAGCTTATTCAGTCGGTCCTCCAGAGCTTCCAGGTCTATTGGGCTAGCGTCTTTGTGCTGCATGCTCGTGTGGTCCATAGGGTTGAGAGTTTGCTTCATTGCTACCTCTGGAAAGGCTCTCCTTCTGGTCGCGGGGGGGCTAAGGTAGCTTGGGATGACATTTGTTTGCCAAAGCGGGAGGGTGGTTTGGGCATTCGTCATATCCAGTCCTGGAACTCGGCAGCTGTTATGAAGCTCCTTTGGCTCCTTCTGCTTCGCTCTGGTTCTTTATGGGTCGCTTGGATGGAGGAGTATATCCTCCGTGGACGTTCTCTTTGGACGATTCTTGTGTCGTCTCAGTGGTCTTTGTGCCTCAAGGCGATTATGGGGCTTCGTGACCAATTTCGTCCGCTTGTCCGGTTTTCCATTGGATATGGTTGTAGGTGCTGTATGTGGGTTGATCCATGGCTGCTTGATGGTCTTATTCTCCCGAGGATTAGTGATCGTATCTTGTATGACGCGGCTAGTCATATTCAAGCTACGGTCTCTGATTTTCTGCTGCCTGATGGTTCGTGGCGTTGGTCGTTGGTGTCTCCTGAGCTGTTGGAAATCTCCGATGCCGTGCGCTCTACTGTGTGTTGCCTAGGTCGGGAGGATAGGTTGATCTGGGTTCCGGGCGGGATTGGGTTTTCAGTCTCGAGTGCTTGGGAGGCGATCCGCCCTCGTGGGACGGTGGTTCCTTGGCATGGTTTGCTGTGGTTCGGGGGGAATATCCCTCGTCATGATTTTGTCACCTGGCTGGCCTTGAGGGATAGATTGTATACTCGGGACAGACTGACCCGGTGGATCCCTTCGTCCCCTACTGATTGTTTGCTTTGTTTGTCCGGGATTGAGTCTCGCGACCACTTGTTCTTTCAGTGCCCCTTTGCGAGGATGGTGTGGGAAGATATCCTCAGTTGGGGTAGAGCTTCCCGCCGCGTTCTTCCTTGGGATGACGAGTGTTACCTCTCCAAAAGTGTGTTATTTAGGACTTTAATTACCTAAAAATCATGGAAGTTCTTGAGTATTTTAGTTAGAAGTTAGCATAATGTGTGCTTAAAAGTGAGATTTTGAGAAATGATGCTAATTTAAGGCTTATTTGGAAAAGGAACGAAAAATGATGCAAATTGGTGAAAAAACGACTAATTTGTACATTGCAGGTGCATTGAGGAAATATTGCGGAGCTCGCAATAAGATCGGCTGAAACAGAGCATTGCGGCCATCGCAATGCAACCGTAATGCCAGTCTTTGCTGCTGCGCTTTTCCAGCCGCCAAACCTTTCCGCTGCTGCCACGTGGGAGGTTGTTACGCCAGAATGGATGGAGATTCGCAGCTGAAGGTACCTGTGGAGGCTATAAAAGCAATTGAATTACCCTCAATTCAAACACAATCAAAAGTGAAGAGATCCCGATAGTGAAGAATCCCGAAGACGAAATCTTTCCCCCGTTTGTTGGATCGAAGAAACAAGCCCTTGGCGTTGATAATTCGAGAGGAAGAAGAGAAGATCCTTCTTCTCTTCTGATTGAAATTATCCCCAAGATCAACTAATCTTGCCCTTCATCCGAGGCGATTCACGACTTGGAAGATCCTTACGCACCTTACTGCTTTCATTTACTGCTTTCTAGTTAACTATTGTTCTTCTTTAAGCGTTGTTCTGAACCATTTACTGTTTTACCCTTTAAATATTTCTTTCGGATCAACGGTTGCTGCTAACTCTTGTCTTTATCTCTAACTAACCAAATTGCTTAATCTCTTGGCCTACTATCGAAAGTATTGCTGTCCCGTGACACACTTCAAGCTAAAACCAACTTCAAGTTTTGTCATTCTGAATTCCTTTGCCTTTAAAACCTTCAGCTTTAACTACCTCCTTACCTTCTGGTTTATCTGCCTATATCATCAAGCACATTGTGCAGTCATCCCTTAGCTCTAAAATTTACCTATTCTTAACTTCAAACTCAGTACATGTTTCTAACTTTTATTCTTTTATTTCCTAGGAATCCTTAGAGTCATGCCATGCTTAGAACAAAAAAAGTAACAGAGTACAGAATCCATAGAACAATCTAAGCCATGACATCACTCTTGTTAGGAGAGACACTCATTTCCCTAGATACGCCCTCTAGTTACAGCCCCTTGCTTAGCTAACTTAGGATCAGAGTTCAGTACATAGGACATCTAAGCACTTAAGGCTGCAACCTTCTGGCATACATCCTTCTTCTTTGTGTTTTTTTTTTTTTTTTTTTTTTCTTTTCCTTTCTCTGGCACTGCTTTCTTTCCCCTTAAGTTTGCCTTTTGATGCAGTGCCACTTGTTGGTTACACAAATGGCCCTGATTACTCACCATTCCTAGGAGAGTAGCGGGTGGCACATGTTACGTCTCCAAAAGTGACTATTTTAGGACTTATTTGTGATAGAAAGTTGTGCATTCGTAAGTGTTTTTGGTAGGATTTAGCTTGAACTTGTGCTTATATATGAGAATTAGAAGAATGAAGCTAAATTAGGACTTATATGCAAAAGTAAAGAAAAAGAACCAAAAACGAAGTTAAAGGATTGAAAATTGCACATTGCGGAAGCATTGCGAAAATATTGCTAAAACCGCAATGTTTTAAGTGAAATCCGTAAGTTGTCTAACCGATTTCTGTTTTGGTCCGATCTTTCAGGGGCCCATTCTTTCTCCTGCTGCCACGTAGAGATACGACGTTTAGAATGGATGGTTCTCCTTGGCCCAATCGTACCTGCAGCACACTATAAAAGGAGGTCAAAGTGGAAGGTTTAAACACACTCGAAAAGCGTAGAACTCCCATCTCAACGCGGTTTCTTCCCTATTTCTTCTCCCGTTTGTTGGCGTGAAGGTTTCAGCTGTTGGCATCGATAATCTGAGAGGAAGAAGAGAAGATCCTTCTTCTCTTCTGATTGGATTCATCCCCAAACAAGCTCACCTTCGCCCTTCATCCGAGGCGCTTGCGGCGAGGAGTTCACGCACACACTTTAGATTGCTTTCAACTGCTTTTTGTCTCTTATTTTCTTTACTGTCTTCTGCTCTTTACTTCTGTTTGCTACTGCAATTCAATTCTCCTTCAATCATTTAGTCTTTCTTGTTTTGTACTCGTGGCACATTAAGCTTTGAATCTCACGCAATAGAGGAATTATTTGACTACTTCGCAATTCTCTTTAATGCTTTCTTTCTTCGTTTGCTGTCATTAAATTCTGTTAAGCATGTTTAAATACTCAAATCTTTCTATTCCATCTTCATCCATGAGTAACTAAACCACATAAGGGTATGCTAATGACAAGTCCATAGGTAGAAATACGTGAATCAAGCATGTAGGTTAGCTTCGAATGCATTGAATGTATGTAAGCTTCATCCCACGGGCAATTTCGATTGGCCATCCATTTTGTCCAAAGAACTCCTAACCTCTGGAAGGAGTAAGAGTTCAGAGTCATATATTCATACTAGCCTCTCATGGTAGCCAGAAAACGACCTAGGAATAGGCGTTTTCCTAGTACAAATCACTAAACTCACTTTTATAAAAAGATGCTTAAGACCTTACTTGGACATGAGTAAACTAAAGGATCTAATGCATGAAATCGGAAGATACATGAGAATGAGTTAGTTTGATGCATGATGAGTTGATCTACTGCTGAAGATTCGTATGAAAAAGCCTATAGAGGAGTCGTTAGTAGCCCTTGTTTCCACAACTTACCCTTAAAACGTTGCTGCAGAATTGCGAGAACATTGCTGTTTGCGCAATTCTTCCAGTTTCACTTTTTGCCTTAGCCATTTTTCCAGCTTTCTTTTGCTTTGCGATTTTATTTAATTGCTCTCTCCGCAAGTCTTTTTCTCCTACATTCAAGTTAATCTATTTACTTGCTCTTGTTTATGCTTGCATATCTTGCACTCTCTTTATTAGTTAGACACATTAAACCCAATTCTACCCCATCTAAACCACCTTTTCTAAGTTAACAAAACACTTCGCTAGTAACTAAGAATAAATCTCTGTGGGAAATCGAATGAAAAAAATACTTATCACTTGCTACAAGATCATGTATGCTTGCATGTTCTGAGTGCTCTATCATTGCATATTTATTTTAACATTGAGCACGCAACAGCACACCCCCAAACTCAATTAGAAGCATCTAGTTCTAAGTTAAAAGCAAGTAAACTTTAAAAATCTAAGGGTTGGAATGACTCTCCTAGGTTAGATAACACATCATGCAAAGGTTTATTTAAAACAAAAGGTAAGGTCTTACCGGGCCACATGCTTTCCAACTTAAGAAGTTAATTCAATCCTAAAGAGTGTACTCGACACTCATCCAGCACACTTCAACAAACAGTAGACAGCCCACAGAGAAGCACATTCAGCTAAGTATGAAGAGATAAAAACATGGCAGATAGCAGAAGTTACATTGCACAGCAACAACATGCGTGGATTTTTCTAATGAAAGCATGCTGGTTTAGATACAAACATGCTTTAAATGGCTATGCGGAGAGTGCAATGAAAACACAATTAATTCAACATAGCAGATATGGCATTGATCAAAGCTCCTAACGACTCTAACTCTATTGTGGCCCATGGGGCTTGTGGAAATTTAAAGACAACAGCACAAAACTATTTACACTAACTGCCCTAAACTAAGTTAAACTAATCTACGCTACTCTAAACTAAGCTACTCTACTGAAATTTAAAACAGAACATCAATTGATATTTTTTTTTTTTCGGGGGGGGGGGGGGGGGGGGGGGTATCCGGTTAACAGAAAAGCAGGGTGAGGGAATAAAGAATAACTCCCTTGAATGCCGTCAGTCAATGGCATTCAATCATTTTCTTCTTCTTCTTCTTCATCAATCTTCCCCACACTTGGAGGCATCCAAAGCTCAAACAAGGCAGCAGGGAAAGCAGGGAATTTGCACCTCAAGTGCTCAGCTAATTCTATGTCTCTTGCTTGAGAGTACTCAGCCCATTGGGCTAGCTTTTGCTGCATGTCCAACAAACATGACATAGAAACAGCTTGAGCAGAGGCAAGGCTATCAAGCTCAATCTACATATTGCCCTTCCTCTTCAGCTTCAGGTCACTTGGCAGCTCTAAGTGGCCTGCATAGGCCAACTTCTTCTCTTCTTGTGTCACAGCCACTTTTGCGCGAAGACACAACTTAGTTATGGTGTTGGGGAAGAAGAGTATGCCCTTACCCTTCTTGGAGCATTCGAGGATTGAGGCAGATATGAGCTCGTCAACATCAATGGTGAGCCCTTTCATGATTGCATAAACCAGCAAGGACCCCCTTTGATTAATTGTGGTTTCATGTGTGACAGGAGTTATCCTTCTTCGAATCAAGGAGAACCACACGGCTGCCTTGTCCTTAAGAGCTGCACTCATCAATGTATGCTTCTCCTGTTTAGAAACCGCCCATGTTGCCTCAGGCGTGCCTATCTCTCTCAACGCCTCCTCCAGGATTGCCTCAGATGGTTTGGCCATGATCCTTGCATACTCTGAATTCTTATGCTCCCTGAGAGCATAAATTTTATTGATCGCCTCGGGTGAGAAGTCTATCTCAACGCCTCTTACTGTGGAATAGCAGCCTTCGGGATGAATGAGGTTGGCATAAAAATCATAGACCATCTCTGAGTAAGCTTGGATTGGTGGCCTACACAATTCTTCCCAACCATGATTGGCAATGCCTGTGCGCAAGAATTGCGGCAGGTCCGAAAAAGTATCCAAAAATCCTCTTTCATGGAGGAGGTCCCTCTTCATTAAAGTCACACCCCTAGCCTTTGCTTCCTCAGACACATACCTCTCAGCTGGAGGTTCATCCTCTTGAAACATTTTCCTTTTTCCTTTCGCCTTGGTCTTGGCCTTAGCTGCCTCGACAACTTTCGTCTTCATCTTCTTGGCAGAGGGTTCGGACTCGGTCTTCTTTTTCTTAGCTTTCTTCGAGGACTTTGGCCTTTTCGCCTTTATGATTACAAGGGTCTTTTTCTTAGGCACCGTTTCTGCCTGCTTCTCTAATCCAGCCACCCGTTTGATGCATTCATCTATTGTCTCGGTCACAGGTGACTGTCTCTCCATCTCTTCCTCAACAGGACTGTCATCCCTCAGGGGACTGTCGATTTCCTCTTCCCCGTGCGCATCAGGGCTAACGTCCCTGATGGGGCTGATGATCTCCTCGCCTTTTTCCGCATCATCAATCGGGGTAGATGCCGAATTCGACTGTGCTGGAGGGGAGACCTCGGTACCTAACTGCTGTTGCGTAGCCGACGGGCTTTGCATGGCAGTTTCGAACGACAACACGCTGGCTATGGGGCTGTCTTCACTAGTGTCTTCTCAGATCTTGGTCTAGGGATCCCTTCCTGTCGTGACCTTCCTCTTTCGTTTTGCAGGGATCTTTGTAGGTTCAGAGGGAATGGCTGCCTCAGCCGAGGCTAAGGAGATCAGAGCATCCCCTGCCATAGTAGTTTCTTCCGTTGTGGGGGAAGGTTTAGTTGGGGTGGATCCTTCAGGTTCTTGACGACGGGATTCTCGGGTGGATACCATTTTCTTGGAGATCAAGAAGCGAATTTTCGAGAAGAAGAAGGGATAATTTATGTTGAGAGCTCGGGGGTTTCAGATTTCGCAATAAGAATGAGCTGCAGCCTTTCCCTATTTATAACGGTTTGCACAATTAAAGGCTAAACCTTTGCGGACTCCGCAACGCAATCACAATACCTCTAATCTAGCACAAAATCTTCAAAATGTAACCGTTGGGGATTTTATTTCCCGTTTTAGTGACTGCCGCAGGATCTTCGCAATCCCCAAATCTTTGATTTTCTTGATTCTCCTATAATTCCTCTCTTCCTCTTGATTGATCCACCGATCTTGTCATTTCAAATTTCAAATATTGCCTCCTAACTTCAATCAACATTAAACAAAATTAATTAATTTCAGTAATTAAGAATTTAATAACAAAAACATAAAATAAAAAATAAACATAAAAAATAATATTTTGAGCACAAAGATTTTTCCAATAACGTTCATGCTCATCCCTTCTAGATTGACTTCAAGCTTCAGACAAAAGGAATGCCGAGAGCGTTCCTACGTCTCCTTCCTCATAGTAGTGCTTTAATCTTGCACCATTCACCATAAACGGCTGTCCTTGTTCCAGATTTTGGATCTCAATTGCACCATGCACAAACACATTAGTAATGACAAAGGGACCAGACCAACGGGACTTGAGTTTTCCAGGAAACATCTTCAATCGTGAATTAAATAATAAAACATGTTGGCTCTTTTTGAAATCCTTTAGCCTAAAGTCTACTATCATGCCAAATTTTTATTTTTTCTTTATACATCTTAGCATTCTCGTATGACATGTGTCTTAGTTCATCTAATTCATGCAATTGCAGGGACCGCAATGTTCCCGCATCGGTCACGCAAAAGTTTAACTCCTTTAAAGCCCAAAAGGCTTTGTTTTCTAATTCAAGGGGAAGATGACATGCTTTTCCATAAACTAACCTATAGGGGACATTTCTAAAGGTGTTTTATATGCAGTTCTATATGCCCACAGTGCATCATCTAATTTAAAAGACCTATCATTTCTATTTGGTTTTACAACATTCTCCAAGATACTCTTGATCTCTCTATTAGAGATTTCTCCTTGCCCAGTTGAATGGGGATGATAGGGTGTTGCTACCCTGTGCTTAACATTATATTTAGCTAACACCTTCTCCATAGATCTGTTTATGAAGTGTGTTCCCTTATCACTTATGATGGCACGAGGAGTGCCAAATCGTGTGAAAATATGTCTATTAAGAAATTTTATAACAGTTTTAGCATCATTCAGAGGACATGCAATTGCCTCAACCCATTTTGAGACATAGTCTACAGCTACTAAAATATATAGATTACCAGCAGATGGTGGGAATGGACCCATGAAGTCAATACCCCATACATCAAAGAGTTCTAACTCTAAGATGTATGTCAGAGGCATCTCATCCTTTCTACTGAGGTTACCTGTTCGTTGACATTCATTGCAATTGTGTGCGTAGTCATGTGCATCCTTAAAGATTGTTGGCCAGAAATAGCCACTCTGAAATACCTTCGCAACAGTCCTCTGACCACCAAAGTGTCCTCCATACGGAGTTGTATGACAATGCCGCAAAATTGACCTCGCTTCAGCAGCTGACACACATTTCCTTAGCAATCCATCCGCACAGTTTCTGTAGAGGGTTGGATCATCCCAAATGTACTTTCTAGCCTCGTTTAAGAACTTCTTCTTATCCTGCCCCTTGCTGAATTCTGGTAACACCTGTGAGGCAAGAAAATTTGCAATATCAGCAAACCAAGGCTCAACATTATTATCACAGTGTACTAAAACAAAAATATGTTCATCAATAAAAGAATCCATCATTGCGGGCTCCGCAATAGATTCACAATGGCTCTGCAATCTTGATAAGTGGTCAGCAACCACGTTTTCACATCCCTTTTTGTCTCGTATTTCCAGATTAAACTCCTGCAAAAGTAACACCCATCTAATCAGACGAGGCTTGGCATCAGCCTTTCTCATTAGGTATTTTATTGCAGCATGATCAGTGTAAACGATTGTTTTATTTCCTACAATATAGGCTCTGAACTTCTCACATGCAAATACTACAGATAACATCTCCTTTTCTGTGGTAGTGTACTTGCATTGAGTCTCATTTAATGTTTTACTTGCATAATAAATAGGATGTGTTAATTTTTCTTTTTTCTGGCCAAGCATGGCTCCAATTGCATAATCACTTGCATCGCACATCAATTCAAAAGACATATCCCAATTTGGTCCGATTATGATTGGAGCCTTGACTAAAGAAGTCTTTAGCTTATTCCAAGCTATCAAACACTCATTGGAAAAGATAAAAGTTCTATTTAGCTCTAGCAGCTCACAGAGGGTCACATTTTAGCCATTTGCAAAAGATATAGACAGAAACTATCAGCAGAGAAAATAGTCCAAGCTAGCTAAACATTATAAATCTAACAGCATTATCATAAGACAAATTCGGAAGGCAGAAATCCACACTTTGCTCCATGCTTAAGTAAAATATTGTAATGGCACAACCATGCAAAATAATCATTTCAAAATGAAGGCATCATCAATACATGCTAAACGACTATGGTAAGCGCATTAACAAAGATTTCAAGAATGATAGCAGAAGCATCAACTGATAGCTCCATTTTGGAGCTATAATTATGTCCCTAATTCACGATTATTACTTGCTTAATCTTGCTTTTATGTGTTAATTGCAGGTGTTCTCGGTAATTCGCCCTCGGGAGCGTTTCGGCGCTTTTCGAGGCTTAATATCGCATTTTAAAGACCTAAGAACACCTCCGGGGAAGGACCACGCAAAAACATGAAGTTTGGGCGCTTTGGGGAAATTGAAGGCAAAATACCATGCAAAAACCCGAGAGCTAGCGTCGAGCGACAGCGTCGCGACGCTAGCTCGACGCTGCCGGAGCGTCTCAACGCTCCGAAGTCTGAGGCGTAAATTTGAAAATCCACCCGAGAGCAAGCGTCGAGTGATAGCGTCTCGACGCTCGCTCGACGCCGCGCAAGCGTCTCGACGCCACCCCGACTGCGCGCGCGCATTATTTAGGGCTCAGCGTCTCGACGCTCCGACGGATTACTTAAGTTTTTGTCCGATTTTTAGCCGCCATCTTCATCTCCTACCTGGAGCGCCGCACCAGATTAGACGTTCCAGCAGCCATTTTCACCATGGGAGAGGCTAGGAAGCTTGGATTGGAGCCATCCCACATCACACACATCATGAGTGAGTAGTTATAGCGTTTTTGGCTCGGGATTGTATAGGAATAATGTAGTTTGAACTCTTGGTGAGGTTGTTGAATTAAATTCTGATTTGTCTTGAATGATTTATTGAATTGAGTTCTATTTCTTTACTTATTCCATGAATGTGCTTGAATGATTTAGGACTAGGCACCCTTGATTTTGAGCATGCTTCATTCGTTAGAGGTTTTGATGTCTGGGAAAAGCCTGTTTTATGGAAATTTTGCGCTGACCAAGTAATTAGGAAGTGTGTCCCTAAGTCTGAGCATAGGTCCATACTTACATTTTGCCATGAATTTGCATGTGGGGGACACTTTGGGCAAAATAGGACAGCGAGAAAAATATTAGATTGTGGGTTTTTCTGGCCATCACTGTTTAAGGACTGTTATGAATTTTGCAAATCATGTGATCAGTGTCAGAGAAAAGGGTCCATCACAAGTAGGAATGAAATGCTCCAAAACCCCATTTTAACTTGCGAAATTTTTGAGGTTTGGGGTATGGATTTCATGGGGCCCTTTCCCCCTTCATTTGGTTTTGTCTATATTCTGTTGGCTGTGGACTACGTGTCTAAGTGGGTGGAGGCTAAAGCCACCAAAGTTGATACTGCTAATGTTGTCTCCAGTTTTGTCAAATCCAATATTTTTAGCAGGTATGGAGTTCCACGAGCCATCATAAACGACCAGGGGAGCCACTTCTGCCACCAGACGATCCAGGCCTTGATGAGGAAGTATGGGGTAAATCACAAAATATCTACCCCGTACCATCCTCAAACCAATGGCCAAGCTGAAGTCTCCAATCGAGACGTGAAGAACATCCTCGAGAAAACAGTAAGTCCAGGAAGGGAGGATTGGAGCCTAAGGCTGGACGACGCTTTGTGGGCCTATCGTACGGCTTACAAAACCCCCATAGGGATGTCTCCCTACCGGATGGTTTTTGGGAAAGCCTGTCATCTCCCAGTGGAGATCGAGCACAAAGCTTACTGGGCCGCGAAGAAGTGTAACATGGACTTTGACAAGGCTGGCGAAGAAAGACTCCTCAAATTGCAAGAGCTAGAGGAGCTTCGCCTGGATGCGTATGAGAACTCGAAGACCTACAAGGAAAAGACCAAGATGTTCCACGACAGACGAGTCGTCCGGAAACACTTCGAAGTTGGTCAAAAGGTCCTCTTGTTCAACTCCCGCCTGAAGTTCATGCCAGGTAAACTTCGTTCCCGGTGGCTTGGTCCTTTTATTAGAACCGATGTCCATCACTATCGTGTAGTCAAGATTCAGAGCCTAGATACAGAGAAGGAATACACGGTGAATGGCCAGCGACTGAAGATTTTTCATGAGGGAATGTCAGAGGACTTCGATGACCATGCCTACTTGAAAGAGCCCGATTATGAGAAAGGATAAAATGAGTTTTGGTAAAGTCGAGAAATCGACTCTAAAAATTTGCGCTACTCGGAGGCACCCGAGCTTGAACTGTACATGCTTTTTGTTTACTTTACCGTCTTTAGGATTAATTTAGGTTCTTACTCTGATGTTGTGAGTTTTCAAGTGAAACAATGGCTCGTCCTTGAGGTTTATTTGCTAAGGATAAAGCGCACTCTCCAGCCCTCTAAGTCACAATTTAGGGAAGGTTTTCTTTCCTTAAAATTTTGACTGTGCTTATTTAGTCCAATGTGGACATTGTCCATTTCTAAGTTGGGGGTGGTGGGTTGTGCCTTACATTGATTGTCGAGTTTAGTTGTGAAATTCTAAGAAGCTTATTCTGTTGCGATGAATGCATGCTAGTCTGACTATGAAATTTTGTGATGTACTGTTGAGGTCTTCGTATTTGTATTTGTTGTGAAATTCAGCATGATTGCATTTGTTAAGGCCATTTTGAAAAAAAATTCAAGTTATTTCCCTGTTTAAGCTTCGCATGTTAGCGCTCTATCTTGGATCTGTGGGTTTAGGGTAGTTCTGTTTGTTTTGAAATTCGTTGTCACCTCGAAAGGAAACCTTAGGATGGGCTAAAATTCGCTCTTGTTTGTAATCCATGCGCTTAAAATTTTAACATGATTTTTAGGCTAAAAAGAAAAGGAATGCTTAGTCTATAAAAAGAAAAAAAAAAAAAAAGTAATCTCCTGAGGTGTTCCTCCTTCTTGAGTTGCCTTAGTCGCCACTGCATGAAAAGGAAGCACAAAGAAGTGAACGCTAGTCCTTAAAAATGTGAATTTTGCCCGTAGTCAGATGCACTGTGCAATGAAATTGCAGGCAAGCTGAAACGAAAGTAAAATTGACATGTTAGGCGCTCATGGAGATCAAAGAAAAGAAAGAAAAGATGCCTTGCGATCTATTACTTGCTTAGACGATGAATAGCCCTTAGACTGTTCTGTTTAGCCATAAGTAGAGGGAAGGCAGAATTTTAGGATGGGTAGAGCTGTTCTAAGCCTGGAGAAATCTAAGATCGAGGAGCTAGGTCCGAAGCATAAATAGGGAAGCATCTTTAAAATTTTCGAATTGTTCTTAGCCAATGCGTGCATGCAGCTGTTTCTTTCAAATGTGAATGCCTTGTCGTTTCCAGTATTGAGAATTGAGTCCCTAGCATGCGTATTCGTTTTATTTTGATTAATCAGAGTTCCACCTTGCTCGAGGACTAGCAAGATTTAAGTTGGGGGTGTTTGATAGCTCCATTTTGGAGCTATAATTATGTCCCTAATTCACGATTATTACTTGCTTAATCTTGCTTTTATGTGTTAATTGCAGGTGTTCTCGGTAATTCGCCCTCGGGAGCGTTTCGACGCTTTTCGAAGCTTAATATCGCATTTTAAAGACCTAAGAACACCTCCGGGGAAGGACCACGCAAAAACATGAAGTTTGGGCGCTTTGGGGAAATTGAAGGCAAAATACCATGCAAAAACCCGAGAGCTAGCGTCGAGCGACAGCGTCGCGACGCTAGCTCGACGCTGCCGGAGCGTCTCGACGCTCCGAAGTCTGAGGCGTAAATTTGAAAATCCACCCGAGAGCAAGCGTCGAGTGATAGCGTCTCGACGCTCGCTCGACGCCGCGCAAGCGTCTCGACGCCACCCCGACTGCGCGCGCGCATTATTTAGGGCGCAGGGTCGAGACGCTGCCCTAACGTCTCGACGCTCCGACAGATTACTTAAGTTTTTGTCCGATTTTTAGCCGCCATCTTCATCTCCTACCTCGGGCGCCTGTTAAGTCTCTGAAAGTGACTTATTTAGGACCCATTTAGCTTAAGAAGATGTACACTTTTAGATGTTTTTGATAGCATTTAGCCTAAACCTATGCTTTAATATGAGAATTAGAAGAAGGTAGCTAATCTAGGACTTATGTACAATAGGTAGAAAAAGGGTTGAAAACCGAAGGAAAAGAATGAAAAAATGACCATTGCGAATGAATTGCGAAAACATTGCGGTGACCGCAATTATTCAAGTGAAAACCGTAAGTTGACTGATCTTTTTCTGTTAATTTCCGTAATTTCAGGGATTCGTTCTTTCTCCTCCATCCATTCTGATATATGACGTTGAAGATTGATGGTTCTCCTTGGCCCAAACGCACCTGCAAACTACTATAAAAGGGGGCCAAAGTCGGAGGTTTGATCATAATTCGAAGCGCAGAAGTCTTCTCGCAGTCCATCATTTCTCTCTGTTTTCCTTTACCGTCTTTTGGAGTGGGAGTCTCAGCTGTTGGAATCGATAATCTGATAGGAAGGAGAGGAGATTCTTCTTCTCTCTCGATTGGATTCATCCAAGCAAGGCTGACCTCTCATCCCTTTCATTCGAGGCGACTGCAACGAAGCTTTCAAGCAACCTTTACTGCTTTTCTGTCTTTTTCTTCTCATTTCCAGCTTTGATTAGTTGTTGTTCTAGTTTAGTGTTTTACTTACTGCATTTCGTTGTTGTCTGTCTTGGAATCATTTCTTTCAAAGCTTTCCTTTATCGTTCAAACACTCAAAGTAATCAAAGTACAATTCTGCATTTCACAGTTTCCACCTTTTTCTGCTACGGTTTTGTCTTGCTGTTTTAAGCACATTTCTCTTCTAAGCATGTCTATTTTATCTACCCTTTCTGTTCTCCATATATCCATGAGTAGCTAAGTCACTTAGGGGCATGCTAATGACAGAACTATAGGCTAAAAAACGTGAACCAAGCATGTAGGATCGCCTTCGAAACATTGATTGTATGTAAGCTTCATCCCACGGGCAATTTCGATTGGCCATCCATTTTGTCCAAAGAACTCCTAACCTCTGGAAGGAGTAAGAGTTCAGAGTCATATAATCATGCTAGCCTTTCACGGTAATCAGAAAACGGCTTAGGAATAAGCGTTTTCCTAGTACAAACTAAACACTCCTGTTTTAACAAGATGCTTAAGACCTTACTTTGAAGTCGAGTAAACTTAAGACTCTAATGCATGGAATCGGACGATACTTGAGATAGAGTGAGTTTGATGTATAGAGAGTTGATCCAGTGCTTGAGAAACGTAATAAAATGCCTATAGGATAGTCATTAGTAGCCTTAAATTCACCCATTTACACACTTTCGCTGTTATTCAATTGCGGTAACATTGCGGTCCTCGCAATTCTGCCATTTTATCATTCTGTTTAGCTGTTTTCTTCTTCGTTTATCAATTCCATCTCTTGTCCTTTGAGTCTGATTTCAACTTTAATTTGTTTATGTTGCATCCCTTTACACATTCAGCAAAAATTAGATAATTAAAAACCAATTTTACCCCTTCAAATCCACCCCATCTTTCTTAACAAATACACTTCGCGAATAGCTAAACATAAGTCTCTGTGGAAAAAACGAATGAAATATACTTACTACTTGCTGTGAGACCATGTATGCTTGCATGTTCTAAGTGCTCTCTCTACCTTATTGCTTATTTATCTTTTACACTGAGCACGCAACAAGTTTTTGGCGCCGCTGCCGGGGACTTATTTTAAGTGAAAACGAAGTTTGTTAAGTTTGAAACATCAAGTTATTTTCCATTGAATTTGATCCATCTTCATTTCTTTTTCAGGTACCATTTAGGGTAGTTTATGAATGAGACTCCATCTAGTGATCTAGAGTTCAACCCTGAGCCTGAGAGATTATTTAAAGCTAGAAATAGAGCCAAGAAACGTCTCTTTAAACAAACCCTTTTACCTCCAATCATTGCGGGAACTACAATTCCTCCGCAATTACCTCAAGAAGAAATGGCTGGAGTAAATCAAAACCTGGTGCCTGTCACTCGCAATCCCATTGAAATAGCGAATGACAAGGATAGCGCCATCCTTTCATATTTAGTACCTATGCCTGGGGAGCTGAACCCCAGCATAATCCGTCCTGAAATCACTGCCAACTCATTCGAGTTAAAGCCAGTGATGTTCCAAATGTTGTCCACTGTGGGACAATTCTTTGGAATAGAAAATGAGGACCCCCATAACCACCTTAGGAACTTCATAGGAGTTAGTGACACATTCCTAATCCCTGGAGTTTCCCAAGAAGCCCTGAGGTTATATCTTTTCCCTTACTCTTTAAGGGACAAAGCCAAAACATGGTTAAATTCTTTACCCTCAGGATCTGTCCTCAATTGGACAGATTTAGCAGAAAAATTCCTAGTCAAATATTTCCCACCAGATAGGAATTCAACCTTTCGTGATGATATCATAAAGTTCAAACAAGCTCCAAGTGAGTCCCTTCACGAAGCTTGGACAAGATTCAAAGACCTTCTCATTAAATGTCCACACCATGGCATTCCATGGTGTATCCAAATAGAAGTCTTCTTTAAAGGATGCAACCCCAGCACCAGACAAGTTCTAAATTCATCTGCTGGTGGTTCCATGTTGTCCAAGAGTTACAACGAAGCTTATGAGATCTTGGAGAAGATCTCAACATCTCATTGTAGGTGGTCAGACGATCCAGTAGAGCCAACTAGGGCTCAAGACAAGGATGCTCTAAGCGCCATGAGCACCCAAATAAACGCCCTAACCAACCTAGTTAAGCAAATGGCTCAGGCCAATCTCCAAACCAGTGCCAATACCGCCACAGCCATGTCAATGGGCACCCAACCAAGTCAAGGAGAGGCACCTATCTGTGGATTTTGTGGGGAAGGGCACCCTTATGAATACTGCCCTGGGAATCCATCCTCAGTCTGCTATGTTGGAAGCCAGCAGCAGCCTAGGAATAACCCCTACTTACAAACTTACAACCCTGGTTGGAGAAACCACCCTAACCTGTCATGGGGTGGCCAACAAAGCGCTAACCAAAATTCTAACCAACCAAGGCCGAGTGGAACACCTGGTTTCACTCCTCAACATAACCAGTCAATGTACCAAAAACCTTACAATCAACCTGTAGGATCTTCTGTAGAAAGCCTACTCAAGGAATACATAGCTAAGAATGATGCTACTCTTCAGAGCCAGCAAGCTACTCTTAGGAGCCTGGAAAACCAAATAGGCCAATTAGCCAATGAACTTAAAAGTAGGCCCCAAGGTAGACTCCCTGCTGACACCGAGGTGCCAAGGAGAGATGGTAAAGAGCAAGTTCAAGCAATTGAACTTAGGAGTGGAAGACCACTGGTGAGTAACACAAAAGACATACCAAAGAGAGTAGAGAACACTGAGTCTAGTGCTCCACTGGAGTCTCTGCCAAACCAAGGTCCACCACCAACTAGCACACCAGGAGTCAGGCTAGAACCAATTATTGAGGAGGTAGAAGAAATTCAAAGGCCTCCACCTATCCTAAAGCACCCTGACATACCTGCATATGTGCCACCACCTCCATACCCTCGAAGGCTTAAGAAGAAGCAAGAACAGGAAGTTCATTTTAATAAATTCTTAGAAATTCTTAAGCAAGTGCATGTTAACATTCCTTTTGTAGAAGTTTTACAGTCTATGCCTTCTTATGTAAAGTTTTTGAAGGACATCATTACTAACAAAAAAATAATTGGTGAGTTTGAAACAGTAAACCTCACCGAGGAGTGCAGTGCCATCCTCCAGAACAAGCTGCCCAAGAAGGAGAAGGATCCTGGTTCCTTCACCTTACCTGTAGAACTTGGAGGCAAGCACGTGGGCAGAGCGCTTTGTGACCTGGGCGCCAGCATAAATCTCATGCCCCTGTCCCTATTCCGCCAGTTGGGAATGGGAGAAGCACGTCCAACCACAGTCACTTTACAACTAGCAGACAGATCCATCGCATATCCAGAAGGTAAGATTGAGGATATTCTAGTTAAAGTTGACAAATTTATTTTCCTTGCAGATTTCATTGTCCTGGACTATGAGGCAGACAAGGAAGTCCCCATCCTGCTAGGTAGACCATTTCTAGCCACAGGTAGGGCACTTATAGACGTCCAAAAAGGTGAGCTTACTATGAGGGTTCATGATGAAGAGGTAAAGTTTAGTGTATATAAAGCTTTAAGGTACCCCTCTGACCTTGAATCCTGTGCTAGTATGGACGTTATTGATTCTTTAATGGAAGAACAATTAGAGCATGTATTATTAACCAAACATGCTAATGAATATGTAGGATTAGATATAGCTGACTTAAATGTATCTGACATAATGGATATGCCTGTAGATAAACCACAGCATGTATGTATGAATATAGATTTAACTGATAGAACTGTAAATCCGTTAAAACCCTCCATTGAGCATCCACCTGTTTTAGAACTTAAACCACTACCCACTCACCTCAAATATGCATATTTAGGAAATAATGATACACTGCCTGTAATTATTTCTTCTAAACTAAGTGAACAGCATGAGGGTGAATTAATTTTACTGCTTAAGCAACATAGGAAGGCTATAGCATGGACTATTGCTGATATTCGAGGCATTAGCCCTTCTTATTGCATGCACAAAATTATACTAGAGGAGGAGCACACACCTAGAGTAGATCACCAGCGTAGGTTAAACCCCTCTATGAAAGAGGTAGTAAAGAAGGAAATAATAAAATGGTTAGATGCAAGAGTGATCTTCCCAATAGCTAGTAGCCAGTGGGTGAGCCCCATCCAATGTGTACCTAAAAAGGGGGGAATAACTGTGGTAGTCAATGAGAACAACGAACTGATTCCAACAAGGACTGTCACAGGGTGGAGAGTGTGTATGGATTACAGAAAATTAAATAAAGAGACTAAAAAAGACCATTTCCCTATACCGTTCATTGACCAGATGCTAGACAGAATAGCTGGTAGAGCCTACTATTGTTTCTTAGATGGCTATTCAGGCTATAATCAAATTACTATAGACCCTAAGGATCAAGAGAAGACCACCTTCACTTGCCCTTTTGGAACGTTTGCCTTCCGCAGAATGCCTTTTGGCTTATGCAATGCACCGGCAACTTTCCAAAGGTGCATGATGGCAATCTTCTCCGAGTTGGATGAGTCCATGATAGAAATATTCATGGATGACTTCTCAGTTTTTGGGGATTCATTTAAAACCTGTCTAGAAAACTTAGGACAAGTCCTGGCTAGGTGTGAGGAGACCAACCTAGTCCTAAATTGGGAAAAGTGCCATTTTATGGTAGATGAGGGGATTGTCTTAGGACACAGAGTGTCAAGGGCAGGTGTAGAAGTTGATCGGGCCAAGATAGAGATCATAGAGAAGTTGGTAGAGCCCCAGAATGTCAAAGCCATCAGAAGCTTCTTAGGGCATGCTGGCTTCTACAGAAGGTTCATTAAGGACTTTTCTAAGATAGCCAAGCCTCTGTGTGAGCTATTAGAGCTAAATAGACCCTTCATCTTCTCTAAGGAATGTGTAGTAGCTTGGACCACCCTTAAGAAAGCACTAGTCACAGCCCCTATCATAGTAGGACCAAATTGGGATCTTCCCTTTGAGATGTTATGTGATGCCAGTGACTATGCTGTAGGGGTCATGTTAGGACAGAAGATTGACAAGCTTACACACCCTGTCTATTATGCTAGTAAGACCTTGAATGAGGCTCAATGTAATTATACAACTACTGAAAAAGAGATGCTTGCTGTAGTGTTTGCCTGCGAAAAATTTAGAAACTATATTGTAGGCACTAGGACAATTGTATACACTGACCATTCTGCCTTGAAATATCTTATGAGGAAGGCTGATGCCAAGCCTAGATTGATTAGATGGGTGTTATTGCTGCAGGAATTTGATTTGGACATTCGGGACAAGAAAGGATGTGAAAATGTGGTTGCAGATCACCTGTCTCGATTGCAGCACAATTGCGAAAAAATTGCGGAGACCGCAATTTCTGATGCTTTTATTGATGAACATGTCTTTGCTTTGGCTCATCGTGATAACGATGAGGAACCTTGGTTTGCTGACATTGCTAACTTCCGTGCATCACAGGTATTGCCAGTGTTCAAGGGAGGACAAGAGAAGAAGAGGTTCCTTCATGAAGCAAGGAAATTCATCTGGGATGACCCCACACTTTACAGAACCTGTGCTGATGGCTTGCTAAGGAAATGTGTTTCAGCTGCTGAAGCGAAATCTGTGCTGCAGCACTGTCACTCATCTTCTTATGGTGGACACTTTGGTGGTCAAAGAACAGCTGCGAAGGTATTTCAGAGTGGCTACTATTGGCCAACAATCTTCAAGGATGCCCACAACTATGCCCACAGCTGTGATGAGTGCCAAAGGACAGGTAACCTCAGTCGCAAGGATGAGATGCCCCTCACGTACATTTTAGAGTTGGAGCTCTTTGATGTGTGGGGCATTGACTTCATGGGACCATTCCCTCCATCATCAGGTAACCTGTACATATTAGTGGCAGTGGATTATGTGTCCAAGTGGGTAGAGGCCAAAGCATGTCCTAATAATGATGCTAAAACAGTCACTAACTTCTTGCATAGGCACATTTTCACTAGATTTGGGACTTCTCGTGCTATCATTAGTGATGAGGGGTCACATTTCATTAATAAGGCTATGGAGAAGGTATTGGCTAAATATAACATTAGACATAGAGTAGCCACTCCCTACCACCCACACTCAAATGGTCAGGCTGAAATTTCAAATAGGGAAATTAAGAACATCCTAGAAAAGGTAGTCAAACCTAATAGAAAAGACTGGTCATTTAAGCTTGAGGATGCACTTTGGGCTTATAGGACAGCATATAAGACACCTCTAGGTATGTCTCCTTATAGGCTGGTATATGGCAAGGCTTGTCACTTACCACTTGAGTTAGAAAACAAAGCATTTTGGGCCATGAAGGAATTGAATTTTTGTCTAAAGGATGCGGGGACACTGAGGTCTTTGCAGCTACATGAACTTGATGAGCTTAGGCATATGGCCTATGAGAATGCCAAAATGTATAAAGAAAAGACCAAAATATGGCACGACAGTAGACTTAGGATCAAAGACTTTAGGAAAGGCCAACTTGTCCTATTATTTAACTCACGTTTAAAGATATTTCCAGGCAAACTAAAGTCCAGATGGTCGGGTCCATTTGTTATTTCTAATGTCTTTGTTCATGGTGCGATAGAGATAAAGAACTTGCAGCAAGGACAGCCTTTTATGGTAAATGGTGCTAGATTGAAGCACTACTATGAGGAAGGAGATGTGAAGACTCTCTCAGCCTTCCTCTTGCGTGAAGCATGAAGTTAAAAACGAGAGAGAACGAGTGGTTACTGTGCTCGTTTAGTCAAGGCCAATGCCTTAGTTTATTTTTTCTGTTTTTCCGATTATCGTTTGTATGTTTTGTGGTGTGATTTTAATTGCGTATTTAATGTTTGTTTTATTTGTTTTTGCAGGGATTCGAAAGAGGGGATCAAGGAGAGTAAATCCAGCTTTTAAAATCAAGAAACGGTTGAGCCAAATAAAAGATACGGACGAGCAAAGTTTGAGATTTTGATGAAAAAATATCCCTGGAATTGCGCTGGAATTGCTGGATTCGCAAAAAAAGAGCCGTTGGGATTTTTCCGTTGCCTTTATATCCGTTGGAAAGCGCTCGATCGATACGATTCTCTCATTCTCTGATTTCCAAGAACTCTGCGATTCTTTTCATCTTTGATTCTACTCTCAAGATCACCAAGATTCGACAATGGTGTCCACACGGGCTGAAAGATCCGCAGCCAAGAAGAAGGCTGATGACGCAGCTGAAGCGGCTGCGAGGGAAACACTGCTCACCCTTGCAGATGATGGTGCCGTTCGCACCGGACCTCTTCCTAAGCTTCCTATCCGTAGGAAGAAGTGGAGGGTTGTCACTGAGATCCCTGCTGGACCATCTGAGCCAGCGGGCACGCCCAAGAAACGCCGGTGGAGTGTCGAGATGGCCGCCGAACCAAGCACAGCAAAGACTCCCTCTGTGTAGAGTCAAGAAACTGATCGTGCATCCCACGAGTCAGCCAAAGAAGGTTCGTCGCCATCCGCATCACCTGCGCACAGCCCTTCACCATCTGAACCAGTGCCAAGCGCAGAGTCGTCACCGCCTGCACAGAGCTCCGAGTTGTCTCCAGCACCTCAGAGTTCTGAACCAACACCTGCAGCAGCGCAGAGTCCTGAACTGCCGTCTTCGCCACTGAGTTCTGCGCAGACACCATCAGCAGAGCACAATCCCACGCCATTGCACAATTCTCCACGGCCTGATCCTGAATTCCCATACGGGGATTATCAAGAGTCCACGCAGGGCAGTGGCGATGCTGGGGAAGACGAAGTCTTTTCTCCCATGAGGGAAGACAGCCCTGATGTTCCTGCACAGCAGGACGATTCCATGGAGGAGACGTTGGGGGCATGCCTCCAGCAGATCAACATTAAGAAGAAGAAGAAGGCCAAGATTGTCAAGGCCAAGAGATCCAAGAAGCTGAAGAAGAAGAAGGCCAAGAGAGTGCCTTCAGCAGACAAAGAAAGCACGGAGCCATCACTCAAAAGGCTCAAGGTTGAGGCTGCCGAGTCAGCCAAGCCAGCAGATAAGGGGAAGGCCAAGCTCTACCCTGAAGACGAGCCCCAGTCAGTGAGGTATGTCTCATCTGATGCTGAATCCAGGGGTGCTGAGTTAAGGAAGAGGGAGTTGCTGCACGAGAAAGGCTTCCTCGACCGACCTGCTGACCTGCCGCAGTTCTTGCGCGCAGGGGTGATCAACCACGGCTGGGAGGAATTCTGCAGACCGCCTAATCCAGCATACACGAGCATGGTGTATGATTTCTACGCCAATGTGCTCAGCCCTGAGGATGGCCTGTCTGTGGTCAGAGGGGTAGAAGTAGATTTCTCAGCCAAGGCCATCAATGAAGCCTTTGGTCTCAAGGGCCAAATTCATACAGATTATGCACGGATTGTCGATGAGCCCACTGACGCAGTTTTGGAAGAGGCCATTCGGACTATTGGCCAGCCTGAAGCTTCTTGGACCGTGTCACGCAATGGGAGGCACACTCTCATGAGTGCCAACCTCACGGCTAAGGCAGCTGTTTGGTTTTCGTTCGTGCGAAGGAGATTGTCCCCGGTGACTCACGAGACAACGATAAACCAGAGCCGATCACTGCTGGTGTATGCGATCATGAGAGGTCTCACGATCAACGTGGGAGAAGTCATCACTGCGGCCATTGCTGAATGCGCCAAGAAAGGTAAGGGACCACTGTTTTTCCCTAATACCATAACCAAGCTATGTTTGCTTGCAGGAGTCCCCACCGAGCGCCTGGAGCAGCAGATGGCCTACACGGGCCACTTGGAGCTGCCTGCTAACCTGAGGCTGAGAAGAAAGGGGAATATGGAGTTTGAACTGGATAGGCTGGCTGCTGAATAGTCTCTATCCATGGCCTGCTTAATGGATATGCAGAGAAGAATGGCTCAATGGGCCACTTATGCGCAGACGAGGGACAAGGAAGTTGCAGACCAGCTGGGGTGCCTCTTCCCTGAGTTCCCTACCAATCTTCTAACTCCATGGGTGCCCCCAAGACCAAGACAACCTGATGAGGATGACGAGAATTGAGTGCTGGTTTGAAGTGCACTAAAGGGAGTATTGCTGTTCCCTTAGAAAAAAAAAACAAACAACTTTCTGCTTTCTGATAGGACCATGTGAATTATGCTGTTTTTGGTTCAATTTTGATCTGTTTTAGATGTTTAGTTTTATGTTTTTCCTTTTGCTTTTTATAGTCTGATGTTAGCTGACTAGGTAGGATAGTTTAGTTTTATTTTTAGGAAGCTTGAGTGACTGGAAAAAGCATGCTTAGGGGCCTTAATCAGTGTTATATCTGCCCTGATCTAATTGCGAAATAATTGCGGTACCCGCAATTTTCATGACTAAAAGCATGTTTTGGACTGTCTGTTTAGCTAGGCTGTGATCTGTTTAAATTCTATCTTTTCCTGCTAACATGACTGCCTTATATAGCTTATCTAAATGCATGCGGGATGAGTGTCATAGGACACCCTTTGATAGTTTAAATCGACCTCTAAAAAGCTCAGCATGCACAGCTTTAAGCCCTTACCTGTCTGTTTTTTTTAATTACTGCTGCTGTGATATTTTCTTTTAAATGTTCTGTCTATACCTAGGGCTTTTAGATTCTCTTTGTTTTACTTTAGACTAGATGCTTCTAGGACAAGTTTGGGGGTGTGCCACCTCAGACACTCATTGGGGACAATGAGTAGTTGAAGTTTGGGGGAGGCCACCCTAGGCCTAGGAACATTCCTCTCTCCCATAGAAACATAAGCATTCTTCTTCTCCTTTATAAAAAATGATGAACTGAAAAAAAAAAACAAAAAATGAAAATAGAATAAAGAGGGGGGTCTCTCTGAGGTTGCTAAGTAATCAGTGCCAAGTGTGTAACCCACAAGTGGCATTGCATCAAAAGGCAACCAAAGGAGAGGCCCCACCTAAGTAAGAAAAAGGGAAAAGAATAGGGAAGAAGAATGTAGACCTAGGAGTTATAACTTTGTGGCTTAGGTGTCCTATTTAAAAAGAACTCTGATCCTCAATTAGCTAAGCACAAAGTTGTAACTTGTAGGGTTGTGTAGGGAGATGAGTGTTTATCTAATGTAGTGATGCCAGGGTTTAGGTTGTTCTTTAAAAGTATTACTGTCACCGTTAATACTAAGACTGGCATGACTCTAAGGAATCCTAGACACATTAAAAATAAAGCTAGAAGCATGTACTGAGTCTGAGGTAAAGCTAGGCAGAATTTGAAACCTTAGGGATAGTGGCATGATATGACAAAAGCAAATAGATCAGTTGTAGGGAGTTAATAGAAGCAGGTGAGTGTTAGGCAGGCAAAGTCAGAAGAAGCTAGGGGAGTTTTAAACTGAGAAGTGTGTTACAGGACAGCAGTGCTTTAGATAGGGGTATAAGGGAGTCAGTAGGTGGTTAAAGAAGGAGAAACAGCAGCCCAGGGAAGTCCTTAGTATGCTTGAGGACAAGCAAAGCCTTAAGTTTGAGGGTGTGTTAAGTCTCTGAAAGTGACTTATTTAGGACCCATTTAGCTTAAGAAGATGTACACTTTTAGGTGTTTTTGATAGCATTTAGCCTAAACCTATGCTTTAATATGAGAATTAGAAGAAGGTAGCTAATCTAGGACTTATGTACAATAGGTAGAAAAAGGGTTGAAAACCGAAGGAAAAGAATGAAAAAATGAGCATTGCGAATGAATTGCGAAAACATTGCGGTGACCGCAATTATTCAAGTGAAAACCGTAAGTTGACTGATCTTTTTCTGTTAATTTCCGTAATTTCAGGGATTCGTTCTTTCTCCTCCATCCATTTTGATATATGACGTTGAAGATTGATGGTTCTCCTTGGCCCAAACGCACCTGCAAACTACTATAAAAGGGGGCCAAAGTCGGAGGTTTGATCATAATTCGAAGCGCAGAAGTCTTCTCGCAGTCCATCATTTCTCTCTGTTTTCCTTTACCGTCTGTTGGAGTGGGAGTCTCAGCTGTTGGAATCGATAATCTGATAGGAAGGAGAGGAGATTCTTCTTCTCTCTCGATTGGATTCATCCAAGCAAGGCTGACCTCTCATCCCTTTCATTCGAGGCGACTGCAACGAAGCTTTCAAGCAACCTTTACTGCTTTTCTGTCTTTTTCTTCTCATTTCCAGCTTTGATTAGTTGTTGTTCTAGTTTAGTGTTTTACTTACTGCATTTCGTTGTTGTCTGTCTTGGAATCATTTCTTTCAAAGCTTTCCTTTATCGTTCAAACACTCAAAGTAATCAAAGTACAATTCTGCATTTCACAGTTTCCACCTTTTTCTGCTACGGTTTTGTCTTGCTGTTTTAAGCACATTTCTCTTCTAAGCATGTCTATTTTATCTACCCTTTCTGTTCTCCATATATCCATGAGTAGCTAAGTCACTTAGGGGCATGCTAATGACAGAACTATAGGCTAAAAAACGTGAACCAAGCATGTAGGATCGCCTTCGAAACATTGATTGTATGTAAGCTTCATCCCACGGGCAATTTCGATTGGCCATCCATTTTGTCCAAAGAACTCCTAACCTCTGGAAGGAGTAAGAGTTCAGAGTCATATAATCATGCTAGCCTTTCACGGTAATCAGAAAACGGCTTAGGAATAAGCGTTTTCCTAGTACAAACTAAACACTCCTGTTTTAACAAGATGCTTAAGACCTTACTTTGAAGTCGAGTAAACTTAAGACTCTAATGCATGGAATCGGACGATACTTGAGATAGAGTGAGTTTGATGTATAGAGAGTTGATCCAGTGCTTGAGAAACGTAATAAAATGCCTATAGGATAGTCATTAGTAGCCTTAAATTCACCCATTTACACACTTTCGCTGTTATTCAATTGCGGTAACATTGCGGTCCTCGCAATTCTGCCATTTTATCATTCTGTTTAGCTGTTTTCTTCTTCGTTTATCAATTCCATCTCTTGTCCTTTGAGTCTGATTTCAACTTTAATTTGTTTATGTTGCATCCCTTTACACATTCAGCAAAAATTAGATAATTAAAAACCAATTTTACCCCTTCAAATCCACCCCATCTTTCTTAACAAATACACTTCGCGAATAGCTAAACATAAGTCTCTGTGGAAAAAACGAATGAAATATACTTACTACTTGCTGTGAGACCATGTATGCTTGCATGTTCTAAGTGCTCTCTCTACCTTATTGCTTATTTATCTTTTACACTGAGCACGCAACAGCGCCGCACCAGATTAGACGTTCCAGCAGCCATTTTCACCATGGGAGAGGCTAGGAAGCTTGGATTGGAGCCATCCCACATCACACACATCATGAGTGAGTAGTTATAGCGTTTTTGGCTCGAGATTGTATAGGAATAATGTAGTTTGAACTCTTGGAGAGGTTGTTGAATTAAATTCTGATTTGGCTTGAATGATTTATTGAATTGAGTTCTATTTCTTTGCTTATTCCATGAATGTGCTTGAATGATTTAGGACTAGGCACCCTTGATTTTGAGCATGCTTCATTCGTTAGAGGTTTTGATGTCGTGCCTCTCTAAACCGCCAAGTAAAAAAGATTTACGACACCTATGAGCGCATTGGCGTCCTTGCGATCTTGGTGTTCGTTCTTCTCGAATTAGAATCCGAAATCGACACACTAATTTCGCGTCCAAATTAGATAGTCGTCGTAGTAAGCTCGTTGCTATCGATTGGTCTTGGAAGAGCGTTGGCCGCCAATGTCCAATCGATATGCTTGATTAACATGATTTATTATGTCTAATTAATATCCATGGAGCATGTCTGAGTTAATTCATTAATTTGTGACGAACTGCGTATTCGTGGAATTGTTTAGCCATTATATTAGTCAACCTATGATCCAAGAGGCATGCTAATTTTATTCCCGATCGTCCCGAGTCGAACGCTCCGTTAGTTAAATTTTCCCATTTGCATTGTTTCTTTTAAGTCAATTAAAAACCAACAAATCCCCCATATTTCATTTATTTTCATAAGTTTGCAAATTTAATTAAGATTAAGTCAAATTAGCTTAATTCCCTGTGGATCGACCCCGTTACCACTCATCTACTAATAGTTCAGTGTATTCGGGTAATTATAAATTTATTTTGGCGGGTCTCGACAACCCGATGATTGGCGATAGTTCCAAAATATCGTTACCATCAACCTATTTTCAGAATTGTCTCCCAGTACACTATGATTGTTGGCACATGATAAATATTTCATTCCCAAAATAAACCACTCCTAACATACAAAATCTAAGCAAAGCATGATAAAAGCCTAATTTAAGAGTTTAGGGATCAGAAATCTCCCTTGTCAATCTGCCTCATATGGATATTCTTCAATGTTTCGAGGCATCACTTCTGCTCCTTTAAGATACTTACGTCTTGATTTACGGGGTCGGACATTCTGCCACACCTTGAAATTGTTGATTCTTTCAAAGAGACTGCATGTTATAACATCCCAAGGTTTGTACTTTCTGTGCGTTGGTAAAACATAGGTTTGATGCGATGGGACTTCTTTTTCTGGCACATCTCTTTCTAACTCCTTCAGCTGGAGCATTTGTGGTGGTGGTGGCTTAGCTCTTTCAGTGGTGGAGAAGCTTGCTGCAACATCAAACATTTCAAGTTCTTGTTCCTCAAGCAGCGCATTAGTCTTTTTGGCCTCATCCAACACAATTTAATTTTTCTCAACTTTCACCAACTCCACCATTTCATATGGAGATTCCATTGGATCACTCTAATCAGAATCGAAGGTAACCAAGGACTCATCATAAAAAA
This sequence comes from Herpetospermum pedunculosum, assembly GCA_028017165.1. Taxonomy (NCBI): domain Eukaryota; kingdom Viridiplantae; phylum Streptophyta; class Magnoliopsida; order Cucurbitales; family Cucurbitaceae; genus Herpetospermum; species Herpetospermum pedunculosum. The sequence continues at coordinate 40,472,281 of CM051522.1, forward strand.
AATCAAACATCTGAGGGCATGGTGGTGGTGATTTTGCTATAGCAAGTAGATTTTGTAAGTCATTTGTGAGCTGGGCTAATTGCACATCAATTCTCCTCTAGGATGCATCATTCCTTTTCATGAATTCTATCCATAGCGCCTCCAAAGCGGGTGATAATTCTTCATTTTGAGTTGGCGCATAATGTTGATAGTCTTCATGTTGGTGGAACTCTTCATAATGAGCAACTTGCCCATGCTCTTCCCAAAAATTATTTGAGAGTTGCCACTGATCATGTCCACACATGTACGAATAAGGGTTGTCATAGCTTTGTTGATATTTCCTCTCATGATAATTCAATGTTGGGCAATTCTCCAAGTTATGATTATCCCCACAATAAGCACATGACGGATAAAATTCTTCACACTGTTGTGGGCAAACTCTTCCTCCAATTAAGTTCTGCAGCGTATTCATTTACTTTGCCGTACACATACGTTTTTCACCCGCATAGTTTCTCTCTGTGCCTGAAAATGATAGTAAACAAATTAAGCTCACGTATTCAGCACAGATCTTACAATCAATGAACTTAACACAAAAGTAATGCAAATCCCCGGCAGCGGCGCCAAAAACTTGTTGCGTGCTCAGTGTGTGTGTAAATTAGATGCGAAGAACACTCAAATCATGCAAGTATACATGGTCTGCAGCAAGTGATAAGTATATTTTATATTGTTTTCCCACAAAGATTTGATTAAGTTTATGCTAAGTACAGATTGATTGAAGGAAAATGTAACCGGTGACAAAATGTTGTTGGTTGGGTTGCTGAAATAACGACAGAACATACAAAATGCAGAAACAAGTAAATAGCGAAAATGCTGAAATAATAACAACTTGCAGAAAACTTTAGACACGACTACAAATATAAATGCGTAAACAACAAAATACTAGCAAACAGACAGCAATAGATTAACAGACTAATAAACTCTAACGTAAGTCCAAGAAATTAAGCTAACTAACTCACAGAATAGAAAAATAGTATTGCGGGTCTCGCAATACTTTCGCAATGAACTAGCAATAGATTAAAAGACTAGTAAAATCTAAGGTAAAGACAACAAGGTTGACTAAGAGTCCTCCATAGGCATAAACCATGATCATTCAGCAGTGAACAAACATTACATGCATCGTCTTAGCTAGATTTCATACATCTTCCGATTATATGCATTAGATTCTTAAATTACTAATATTTAAGTAAGGTTAACAACCTATTTCTAACTGCATGCTAACAAACGTGTTAGGAGAATGCCTATTCCTAGGCCACTCTCTGGTTACCCTGAAAGGCTAACATGAATGAATGACTCTGAATTCTTACTCCTTCCAGAGGTTAGGAACTCTTTAGAACAAAATGGATGGCCGATCGAAATTGTCCATGGGATGAAGTTCACATTCAGTCAATGCACTCATGCTCATTTACATGCTGAATTCACATCGTTATGTCCTACAGATTCATCTCAGCAACCTTTCTAATTCTAGCTACGCATGATCATAGAAGAACTTAACAAAACTAATTGATTACTCATGAATAGAACTCAACAAAACTAATTGATTAATTATGAGAAACAGAAGAACTCAACAAAACTAATTGATTGAGTATAAAAGCAGATCCAATAACAATTCAAACAGCAAAGCACAATTTGATCTATAAGCAACAATTAAAGTAAAGCAGTAGATAATTCGAAAATAGAAACTAAAGAAAAGCAGTAGATATGTGAAGGTTCGATCGTCCACGATTCGCCTCGGTTGAAGGAGAAAAACGTCTTGTCAGGAATCTTTCCTTCTTCCTCCAAATTCCAGAACACCAAGGAGGTTTCTTCTCGGATCTGATGATCGAGAAGATCTCTCTTGGGGTTTTCGGGTTTTCGAATCTCTTCACCGTCGAATGATTGATCATTTCTTCTTCGTCTGGCTCTCTGATATAGCCTTCAGAGGTTCCATGGGCTGCGGATCTTCATCCAATTCGAGGTAACAACCTCACACGTGGCAGCTAATGGAAGGGTTGGCGGCTGGAAAAACGCAGCAGCAAAGACCAGTATTGTGATTGCGTTGCGATCGCAATGCTCTGTTTCCAGCTGCCCTTCTTCTGATCCCATTGCGTTCCTCGCAAAACTTCAGCAATACATCTGCAAGGCATTAATTAGACATTTTTTTATCAATTTGCACACTTATTCGTAGCTTTTCCACATAAGTCTTAAATTCATACCATTTCACAAAATGTCACCATTAAACACATATTATGCTCAATAGTAGCTAAAGTGCTCAAGAGATTTCATGAATATCAAGTAATTATAGCCCTAAATATCTCTCATTTGGAGAGGTAACAGCTGCCCAGGCAGGAGTGTTGGGAGACCCCCTATCTCCTTCCCTCCAGCATCAGGCCTCTGAGGCTTCGGATAGATTTTGGGCAGCAGCTAGGTGTGACTCTCTGGAGCAGAAATCGAGGGTTAAATGGCTGGCGTTAGGGGACAGGAACTCGGATTTATTTCACAGGAGCCTGAGAGTTAGGGCAGCTCGGAATACTTTATCCTCTCTGGTTGATGTTTCTGGGGCCAGGTTGTCTTCCCATGAGGACATCTCGAGAGGTGTGTTCAGTATTTCCATGGGCTCTTGGGTTCTCAGAGGGTTGGTTACCGTGACCTTACAGAGCAGTTAAAACCGATTGTGGGGTTTTTGTGGTCTGATCAGTGTGTAACTGATCTCATCCGTCCCATCTCGAGAGATGAGGTTCGAGCTGTTCTCTTTTTCATGAGTAGTGCTAAGGCTCCAGGTCCGGATGGTTTCCCTGTGGGGTTTTTCAAAGCTTCTTTGAGTGTTGTTGGGGATGATTTTTGTTCCGCAGCGCTTCACTTCTTTGATACTTTCTTCCTTCCTCCTGGTATCAATGTCACCTCTCTTACCTTGATTCCAAAGAAGGTGGGTGCTTCCCGAGTTGAGGATTTTAGGCCCATTTCCTGTTGTAATGTGTTGTATAAATGCATTGCAAAGGTTTTAGCTAATCGTCTCCGTGTGTGGCTGCCTTCCTTCATTAGTCCGAACCAGTCGGCCTTTGTTCAAGAAAGGAGTATTGTGGATAACATTCTGCTCTGCCAGGAGTTGGTTGAGGGGTACCACCTCAATAAGGGGTGCCCGCGGTGTGTGCTGAAGGTCGATCTGCAGAAAGCTTATGATTCTATCCAGTGGGATTTTCTCTTTGGCTTGCTTCTCTCGATTGGTACGCCTTGCCAGTTTGTCAACTGGATCCGGGCTTGCGTTACTTCGCCTATGTTCTCCATCTCGGTGAATGGGTCCTCTGAGGTGTTCTTTGCGGGTAGGAGGGGTCTCCGTCAGGGAGATCCCCTGTCCCCTTACCTGTTCGTCATGTGTATGGAAGTCTTGTCGCGTCTGCTGAATACCCCTCCGCCTGAGTTTGAGTTTCATCCCAAGTGTGAGAGGGTTAAGCTTACCCATCTTTGCTTTGCGGATGACTTGATGATTTTCTCTGCGGGTAATAGGACTTCTTTGAGGTTTGTTCAGCAGACCTTACATCTCTTTCAGGAGCTTTCGGGCCTTGTGGCTAACTCTGCTAAGAGCTCGATGTTCTGTGCAGGGGTTACTGTCCCGGTGGCTGACTGCCTAGCTGAGTTCATGGGTGTTCCTCTTGCGTCGTTGCTTGTCTGTTACTTAGGTCTGCCTCTTCTCTCAGGGCGGTTGTCTTCTCGTGATTGCCAGCCCCTGATTGATCGGATCACCTCTAGGATTGGTAGTTGGACTGCTAGGCCATTTCCTATGCAGGTAGGTTGCAGCTTATTCAGTCGTTCCTCCAGAGCTTCCAGGTCTATTGGGCTAGCGTCTTTGTGCTGCTTGCTCGTGTGGTCCAAAGGGTTGAGAGTTTGCTTCATTGCTACCTCTGGAAAGGCTCTTCTTCTGGTCCCGGGGGGGCTAAGGTAGCTTGGGATGACATTTGTTTTCCGAAGCAGGAGGGTGGTTTGGGCATTCGTCATATCCAGTCCTGGAACTCGGCAGCTGTTATGAAGCTCATTTGGCTCCTTCTGCTTCGCTCTGGTTCTCTTTGGGTCGCTTGGATGGAGGATTATATCCTCCGTGGACGTTCTCTTTGGACGATTCTTGTGTCGTCTCAATGGTCTTGGTGCCTCAAGGCGATTATGGGGCTTCGTGACCAATTTTGTTCGCTTGTCTGGTTTTCCATTGGAGATGGTTGTAGGTGCCGTGTGTGGGTTGATCCATGGCTGCCTGATGGTCCTATTCTCCCGAGGATTAGTGATCGTATCTTGTATGACGCGGCTAGTCATATTCAAGCTACGGTCTCTGATTTCCTACTGCCCGATGGTTCGTGGCATTGGCCGTTGGTGTCTCCTGATCTGTTGGAGATCTCCGATGTTGTGCGCTCTACTGTGTGTTGCCTAGGTCGGGAGGATAGGTTGATCTGGGTTCCAAGCGGGATTGGGTTTTCAGTCTCGAGTGCTTGGGAGGCGATCCGCCCTCGTGGGACGGTGGTTCCTTGGCAGGGTTTGCTGTGGTTCGGGGGGAATATCCCTCGTAATGCTTTTCATGAATGCATTGAATATATGTGATCTTCATCCCATGGGCAATTTCAACTGGCCATCCATTTTGTCTAAAGAATTCCTAACCTCTGGAAGGAGTAAGAATTCAGAGTTATCCATTCATGTTAGCCTTTCATGGTAACCAGAGAGTGGCCTAGGAATAGGCATTCTCCTAGCACGTTTGTTAGCATGTGTGTATAAATAGGTTTTTAAGTCTTACTTGGATATTGTTGCGTGCTCAATGTGTTAAAGATAAATAAGCAAGAAGGTAGAGAGAGCACTCAGAACATGCAAGCATACATGGTCTCACAGCAAGTAGTAAGTATATTTCATTCGTTTTTTCCACAGAGACTCATTTTTAGCTATTCATGAAGTGTATTTGTTAAGAAAGAAGGGGTGGATTTGATGGGGTAAAATTGGTTTTTAATTATCTAAGTTTTGCTGAATGTGTAAAGGAATGCAACATAAACAAATGCAAGTTGAAATTAGACTCAAAAGACAAGAGATGGAATTGATAAACGAAGAAGAAAACAGCTAAACAGAATGGTACTTAGCAGAATTGCGGACACCGCAATTTTACCGCAATTGAAGAACAGCGAAAGTGTGTAAATGGGCGAATTAAGGGCTACTAATGACTATCCTATAGGCATTTTTGTACGATCTCCAAGCATTGGATCTACTCTCTATGCACCAAACTCACTCTATCTCATGTATCGTCCGATTCCATGCATTAGATTCTTTAGTTTACTCGACTCAAAGTAAGGTCTTAAGCATCTTGTTAAAGCAGAAGTGTTTAGTTGTACTAGGGAAACGCCTATTCCTAGGCCGTTTCCTGGTTACCATGAAAGGCTAGCATGATTATACGACTCTGAACTCTTACTCCTTCCAGAGGTTAGGAGTTCTTTGGACAAAATGGATGGCCAATCGAAATTGCCCGTGGGATGAAGCTTACATACAATCAATGGTTCGAAAGCTATCCTACATGCTTGGTTCACGTTTTTTAGCCTATAGTTCTGTCATTAGCATGCCCCTAAGTGACTTAGCTACTCATGGATATATAGAGAACAAAAGTATAAGATAAAACATACATGCTTAGAAGGGAAATGTACTCAAAACAGTAAGATAAAACCGTAGCAGCAGAAGATGGAAACTGTGAAATGAAGATTTGTAATTTGATTACTTTGAATGTTTGAACGAACAACAGGAAACTTAAAGGAAATAATTCAAAGACAGAAAGCAACGAAATGAAGTAGACTAATCACTAAACCAGAAGCAACAACTGATCAAAGCTGGAAATTAGAAAAGAAAGACAGAAAGCAGTAAAATGGTGCTTGAAAGCCTCGTTGCAGTCGCCTCGAATGAAGGGGATGAAAGAGCAGCCTTGCTTGGATGAATCCGATCGAGAGAGAAGAAGAATCTCCTCTCCTTCCTATCAGATTATCGATTCCAACAGCTGAGACTCTCACTCCAACAGACGGCAAAGGAAAACAGGGCGAAAAGATGGACTGCGAGAAGACTCTACGCTTTCGGATCATGACTGAACCTCCGACTTTGACCCCCTTTTATAGTAGTTTGCAGGTGCGTTTGGGCCAAGGAGAACCATCAATCTTCAACGTCATATATCAGAATGGATGGAGGAGAAAGAACGAATCCCTGAAATTACGGAAATTAACAGAAACAGATCAGTCAACTTACGGTTTTCACTTGAATAATTGCGGCCTCAGCAATGTTTTCGCAATGCTGTCGCAATGCAGCTTTTTTTCATTCTTTTCCTTCGGTTTTCAACCCTTTTCTTTCCTATTGTGCATAAGTCCTAATTTAGCTACCTTCTTCTTATTCTCATATTTAAGCATAGGTTTAGGCTAAATGCTATCAAAAATACCTAAAAGTGTGCATCTTCCTAAGCTAAATGGGTCCTAAATAAGTCACTTTCAGAGACTTAACACACCCCCAAACTTAAGGTTTTGCTTGTCCTCAAGCATACTAAGGACTTACCTAGGCTGCTGTTTTTTTCTCCCTTAATCACTTTTACTGACTCCCTTATATCCCTATCTATAGCACTGCTGTCCTGTGACACACTTCTCAGTTTAGAACTACCCTCTTATCTAGCTTCTTCTGACTTCGCCTGCCTAACACTCACCTGCTTTTATTAACTTCCTACAGCTGATCTATTTGCTTTTGTCATATCATGCCACTATCCCTAAGGTTTCAAATTCTGCCTAGCTTTACCTCAGACTCAGTACATGCTTCTAGCCTTACTTTTAATGTGTCTAGGAATCCTTAGAGTCATGCCAGTCTTAGTATTAACGGTGACAGTAGTACTTTAAAGAACAACCTAAACCCTGGCATCACTACATTGAAAAAACACTCATCTCCCTAAACAAACCTACAAGTTACAACTTTGTGCTTAGCTAATTGAGGATCAGAGTTCTTTTTAAATAGGACACCTAAGCCACAAAGTTATAACTCCTAGGTATACATTCTTCTTCCCTATTCTTTTCCCTTTTTTCTTACTTAGGTGGGACCTCTCCTTTGGTTGCCTTTTGATGCAATGCCACTTGTGGGTCACACACTTGGCACTGATTACTTAGCAACCTAAGAGAGACCCCCCTCTTTATTCTATTTTTTTTCAGTTCATCATTTTTTTTTTTTTTTTTTTTTTTGTAAAGGAGAAGAAGAATGCTTATGCTTCTAAGGGAGAGAGGAATGTTCCTAGGCCTAGGGTGGCCTCCCCCAAACTTCAACTACTCATTGTCCTCAATGAGTGTCGGAGGTGGCACACCCCCAAACTTGTCCTAGAAGCATCTAGTCTAAGGTAAAACAAAGAGAAACTAAAGCCCTAGGCATAGACAGAACATGTAAAAGAAAATATCATAGCAGCAGTAAATTAAAAAAAACAGACAGTTAAGGGCTTAAAGCTGTCCATGCTGAGCTTTTTAGAGGTTGATTTTAAACTAACAAAGGGTGTCCTATGACACTCATCCAGCATGCATATAGATAAGCTATATAAGGTAGTCATGTTAGCAGCAAAAGATAGAATTTAAACAGATTACAGCCTAGCTAAACAGACAGTCCAAAACATGCTTTCAGTCATGAAAATTGCGGGTACCGCAATTATTTCGCAATTAGATCACGGCAGATATAACATTGATTAAGGCCCCTAAGCATGCTTTTTCCAGTCACTCAAGCTTTCTAAAAATAAAACTAAACTATCCTACCTAGTCAGCTAACATCAGACTATACTGAGCAAAAGAAAAAACATAAAACTAAGCATCTAAGACAGATCAAAAATGTACTAAAAACCGCATAATTCACATAGTCTATCAGAAAGCAGAAAATTGTTTTTTTTTTCTAAGGGAACAACAATACTCCCTTCAGTGCAATTCAAACCAGCACTCAAACGTCGTCATCCTCATCAGGTTGCCGTGGTCGTGGGGGCACCCATGGAGTCAGGAGATTTGTAGGGAAATCAGGGAAGATGCACCCAAGTTGGTCTGCAACTTCCTTGTCCCTAGCCTGCGCATAAGTGGCCCATTGAGCCATTCTCCTCTGCATATCCATCAGGCAGGCCATGGATAGGGACTGTTCAGCAGCCAACCTATCCAGTTAAAACTCCATATTCCCCTTCCTCTTCAGCCTCAGGCTAGCAGGCAGCTCCAAGTGGCCTGTGTAAGCCATCTGCTGCTCCATGCGCTCGGTGGGGACGCCTGCAAGCAAACATAGCTTGGTTATTGTGTTAGGGAAAAACAATGGTCCCTTACCTTTCTTGGCGCACTCAGCAATAGCAGCAGTGATGACTTCTCCCACGTTGATCGTGAGACCTCTCATTATCGCATACACCAGCAGCGATCGGCTCTGGTTGATTGTAGTCTCGTGAGTCACTGGGGACAATCTCCTTCTCACGAACGAAAACCACACAGCCGCTTTAGCCGTGAGGTTGGCACTCATGAGAGTGTGCCTCCCATTGCGTGACACGGTCCACGCTGCCTCAGGCTGGCCAATGGTTCGAATGGCCTCCTCCAGCACTGCCTCAGTAGGCTCATCAACGATCCGAGCATAATCTGTATGTGTTTGGCCCTTGAGACCATAAGCTTCGTTGATGGCCTTGGCTGAGAAATCCACTTCTACCCCTCTGACCACAGACAGGCCATCCTCAGGGCTGAGCACATTGGCGTAGAAATCATACACCATGCTCGTGTAGGCTGGATTGGGCGGTCTGCAAAATTCCTCCTAGCCGTGGTTGATCACTCCTGCGCGCAAGAACTGCGGCAGGTCAGCAGGTCGGTCGAGGAAGCCTTTCTCGTGCAGCAACTCCCTCTTCCTCAGCTCAGCACCCCTGGACTCAGCATCAGAAGAAACATACCTCACTGACTGAGGCTCGTCTTCAGGGTAGAGCTTTGCCTTCCCTTTATCTGATGGCTTGGCTGATTCGGCAGCCTCAACCTTGAGTCGTTTGAGCGAAGGCTCGGTGCTCTCTTTCTCTGATGAAGGCACCTCCCTAGCCTTCTTCCTCTTTAGTTTCTTGGATCGCTTGGCTTTAAGGATCTTGGCCTTCTTTTTCTTCTTCAGCTTTGCCTCAATGTTAATCTGCTGCAGACATGCCCCCAGCGTCTCTTCCATGGAATCATCCTGCTGTGCAGGACTCTCTGGGCTAGCTTCCCTTGCAGGCGAGAAGACCTCATCTTCACCACCTTCCCCACTGCCCTGAGTGGATTCCTGGTACTCCCCATAGGGGAATTCAGGGTCAGGCCGTGGAGGCGTGTGCGAAGGTGTGGCACTCTGCTCTGCTGTAGGCGTCTGCACGGAATTCAGTGGTGAAGACGGTGTTTCAGGGCTCTGTGCAGGCGGTGACGATGAAAGCTCTGGGCTGTGCATTGGTCCAGATGGTGAAGAGTTGTGCGCAGGCGATGCAGATGGCGACGAACCCTTCTTGGTCGACTCGTGGGACGCACGATTCGTTTCTTGACTCTCCACAGAGGGAGTCTTGGCTTTGCTTGGTTCGGCGGCCGTCTCTACACTCCACCGGCGCTTCTTGGGCGTGCCCGCCGGTTCAGAAGGGCCAGCAGGGATTTCTGTGACAACCCTCCACTTCTTCCTACGGATCGGTAGTTTGGGAAGAGGTCCGGTGCGTACAGCCCCAGCATCTGCAAGGGTCAGAAGTGCTTCCCTCGCAGCCGCTTCAGCTGCGTCATCAGCCTTCTTCTTGGCTGCGGATCTTTCAGCCCTTGTGGAGACCATTGTCGAATCTTGGAGGTTTGGAGAGAAAGATCAAAGATGAAGAGAATCTCAGTTTTCTTGGAAATCAGAGAATGAGAGAATCGAATCGATCGAGCGCCTTCTAACGGATATAAAGGCAACGGCTAAATCCCAACGGCTCTATTTTGCGGATCCTGCAATTCCAGCGCAATTTTAGGGATTTCTTTTTATCTAAATGGCAAACTTTGTTCGTCCGTATCTTTTATTTGGCTCGATCGTTTCGTGATTTTTAAAGCTGGGATTACTCTCCTTGATCCCTTCTTTCGATTCCCTATAAAAACAAATAAAACAAACATTAAATACTTAATTAAAATCACACCACAAAACATACAAACGATAACCGGAAAAAGTGAGAAAAAAATAAACTAAGGCATTAGCCTTGACTAAACGAGCACAGTGACCACTCGTTCTCTCTCGTTTTTAGCTTCATGCTTCATTCAAGAGGAAGGCCGAGAGAGTCTTCACATCTCCTTCCTCATAGTAGTGCTTCAACCTTGCCCCATTGACCATAAATGGCTGACCTTGCTGCAAGTTCTTTATCTCTATTGCACCATGAACAAACACATTAGTAATGACAAATGGACCCGACCATCTAGACTTAAGTTTCCCTGGAAATAGTTTCAACCGTGAGTTAAACAACAAAACAAGTTGACCCTTCTTAAAGTCCTTAACTCTAAGTCTACTATCGTGCCAAATCTTGGTTTTTTCCTTGTACATCTTAGCATTTTCATAGGCCATATGCCTAAGCTCATCAAGCTCATGTAATTGCAAAGACCTCAGTGTCCCCGCATCCTTTACACAAAAATTCAATTCCTTCATGGCCCAAAATGCTTTGTTTTCTAACTCAAGTGGTAAGTGACAAGCCTTGCCATATACCAGCCTATAAGGAGACATACCTAGGGGTGTCTTATATGCTGTCCTATAAGCCCAAAGTGCATCCTCAAGCTTGAAGGACCAGTCTTTCCTATTAGGTTTGACCACTTTTTCTAGGATGTTCTTAATTTCCCTATTTGAGATTTCAGCTTGGCCATTTGAGTGTGGGTGGTAGGGAGTGGCTACTCTATGTCTAATGTTATATTTAGCCAACACTCTCTCCATAGCCTTGTTAATGAAATGTGACCCCTCATCACTAATGATGGCACGAGGTGTCCCAAACCTAGTAAAAATGTGCCTATGCAAAAAGTTGGTGACTGTTTTAGCATCATTATTAGGACATGCTTTGGCCTCTACCCACTTGGACACATAGTCCACTGCTACTAATATGTAAAGGTTACCTGATGATGGGGGGAATGGCCCCATGAAGTCAATGCCCCATACATCAAAGAGCTCTAACTCTAAGATGTAGGTGAGGGGCATCTCATCCTTTCGACTGAGGTTACCTGTTCTTTGGCATTCATCACAGCTGTGGGCATAGTTGTGGGCATCCTTGAAGATTGTTGGCCAGTAATAGCCACTCTGAAATACCTTTGCAGCTGTTCTTTGGCCACCAAAGTGTCCACCATAAGGAGATGTGTGACAGTGCTGCAGCACAGACTTCGCTTCAGCAGCTGAAACACACTTCCTCAGCAAGCCATCAGCACAGGTTCTGTAAAGTGTGGGGTCATCCCAGATGAATTTCCTTGCTTCATGAAGGAACCTCTTCTTCTCTTGTCCTCCCTTGAAAACTGGTAATACCTGTGATGCACGGAAGTTAGCAATGTCAGCAAACCAAGGTTCCTCATCGTTATCACGATGAGTCAAAGCAAAGACATGTTCATCAATAAAAGCATCAGAAATTGCGGGGTCCGCAATTTTTTCGCAATTGTGCTGCAATCGAGACAGGTGATCTGCAACCACGTTTTCACATCCTTTCTTGTCTCGGATGTCCAAATCAAACTCTTGCAGCAACAACACCCACCTAATCAATCTAGGCTTGGCATCAGCATTCCTCATAAGATATTTCAAGGCAGAATGGTCAGTGTATACAATTGTCCTAGTGCCTACAATATAGTTTCTAAATTTTTCGCAAGCAAACACTACAGCAAGCATCTCTTTCTCAGTAGTTGTATAATTACATTGAGCCTCATTCAAGGTCTTACTAGCATAATAGACAGGGTGTGTTAGCTTGTCAATCTTCTGGCCTAACATCACTCCTACAGCATAGTCACTGGTATCACATAACATCTCAAAGGGCAGATCCCAATTTGATCCTACTATGATAGGGGCTGTGACTAGTGCTTTCTTAAGGGTAGTCCAAGCTACTAAGCATTCCTTAGAGAAGATGAATGGTCTATTTAGCTCTAAAAGCTCACACAGAGGCTTGGCTATCTTAGAAAAGTCCTTGATGAACCTTCTGTAGAAGCCAGCATGCCCTAAGAAGCTTCTAATGGCTTTGACATTCTGGGGCTCTACCAACTTCTCTATGATCTCAATCTTTGCCCTATCAACTTCTACTTCTGCCCTTGACACTCTATGTCCTAAGACAATCCCCTCATCCACCATAAAATGGCATTTTTCCCAATTTAGGACTAGGTTGGTCTCCTCACACCTAGCCAGGACTTGTCCTAGGTTTTCTAGACAGTTTGAAAATGAGTCCCCAAAGACTCAGAAGTCATCCATGAATATTTCTATCATGGACTCATCCAACTCAGAGAAGATTGCCATCATGCACCTTTGGAAAGTTGCCGGTGCATTGCATAAGCCAAAAGGCATTCTGCGAAAGGCAAAAGTTCCAAAAGGGCACGTGAAGGTGGTCTTCTCTTGATCCTTAGGGTCTATAGTTATTTGATTATAGCCTGAATACCCGTCTAAGAAACAATAGTAGGCTCTACCAGCTATTCTGTCTAGCATCTGGTCAATGAACGGTAGAGGGAAGTGATCTTTTTTAGTTTCTTTATTTAATTTCCTGTAATCCATACACACTCTCCACCCTGTGACAGTCCTTGTTGGAATCAGTTCGTTGTTCTCATTGACTACCACAGTTATTCCCCCCTTTTTAGGTACACATTGGATGGGGCTCACCCACTGGCTACTAGCTATTGGGAAGATCACTCCTGCATCTAACCATTTTATTATTTCCTTCTTTACTACCTCCTTCATAGAGGGGTTTAGCCTACGCTGGTGATCTACCCTAGGTGTGTGCTCTTCCTCTAGTATAATCTTGTGCATGCAATAAGAAGGGCTAATGCCTCGAATATCAGCAATAGTCCATGCTATAGCCTTCCTATGTTGCTTAAGCAGTAAAATCAGTTCAACCTCATGCTCTTCACTTAATTTAGAAGAAATGATAACAGGCAGAGTTTCATTACTTCCTAGATATGCATACTTGAGGTGAGTAGGTAGTGGTTTTAGTTCTAAAACAGGTGGATGCTCGATGGAGGGCTTTAAAGGATTCACAGATCTATCAGTTAAATCTATATTCATACATACATGTTGTGGTTTATCTACAGGTATATCCATTATGTCAGATACATTCAAGTCAGCTACATCTAATTGTACATATTCATTAGCATGCTTAGTTAATAATACATGCTCCAATTGTTCCTCCATCAAGGAGTCTACTACGTCCATGCTAGCACAGGATTCAAGGTCAGAGGGGTACCTTAAAGCTTTATATACACTAAACTTCACCTCTTCATCATGAACCCTCATAGTAAGCTCACCTTTTTGGACGTCTATAAGTGCCCTACCTGTGGCTAGAAATGGTCTACCTAGCAGGATGGGGACCTCCTTGTCTGCCTCATAGTCCAGGACAATGAAATCTGCAAGGAAAATAAATTTGTCAACTTTTACTAGAATATCCTCAATCTTACCTTCAGGGTATGCGATGGATCTGTCTGCTAGTTGTAAAGTGACAGTGGTTGGACGTGCTTCTCCTATTCCCAACTGGCGGAATAGGGACAGGGGCATGAGATTTATGCTGGCGCCCAGGTCACAAAGCGCTCTGCCCACGTGCTTGCCTCCAAGTTCTACAGGTAAGGTGAAGGAACCAGGATCCTTCTCCTTCTTGGGCAGCTTGTTCTGGAGGATGGCACTGCACTCCTCAGTGAGGTTTACTGTTTCAAACTCACCAATTATTTTTTTGTTAGTAATGATGTCCTTCAAAAACTTTACATAAGAAGGCATAGACTGTAAAACTTCTACAAAAGGAATGTTAACATGCACTTGCTTAAGAATTTCTAAGAATTTATTAAAATGAACTTCCTGTTCCTGCTTCTTCTTAAGCCTTCGAGGGTATGGAGGTGGTGGCACATATGCAGGCACGTCAGGGCGCCTTAGGATAGGTGGAGGCCTTGGAATTTCTTCTACCTCCTCAATAATTGGCTCTAGCCTGGCTCCTGATGTGCTAGTTGGTGGTGGACCTTGGTTTGGCAGAGACTCCAGTGGAGCACTAGACTCAGTGTTCTCTACTCTCTTTGGTGTGTCCTTTGTGTTGCTCACCAGTGGTCTTCCACTCCTAAGTTCAATTGCTTGAACTTGTTCTTTGCCATCTCTCCTTGGTACCTCGGTGTCAGCAGGGAGTCTACCTTGGGGCCTCCTCTTGAGTTCATTGGCTAATTGGCCTATTTGGTTCTCTAGGCTCCTAAGAGTAGCTTGCTGGCTTTGAAGCGTAGCATCATTCTTAGCTATATATTCCTTGAGTAAGTTTTCTACAGAAGATCCTACAGGTTGATTGTATGGCTTTTGGTACATTGACTGATTATGTTGGGGAGTGAAACCAGGTGTTCCACTCGGTCTAGGTTGGTTAGGATTTTGGTTAGTGTTTTGTTGGCCACCCCATGACAGGTTTGGATGGTTTCTCCAACCAGGGTTATAGGTGTTGGAGTAGGGGTTATTCCTAGGCTGCTGCTGGCTCCCAACATAGCAGACTGAGGATGGATTCCCAGGGCAGTATTCGTATGGGTGCCCTTCCCCACAGAATCCACAGATAAGTGCCTCGCCTTGACTTGGTTGGGTGCCCATTGACATGGCTGTGGCGATATTGGCACTGGTTTGGAGATTGGCCTGAGCCATTTGCTTAACTAAGTTGGTCAGGGCATTTATTTGGGTGCTCATGGCGCTTAGAGCATCCTTGTCTTGAGCTCTAGTTGGCTCTACTGGATCATCTGACCACCTACAGTGAGATGTTGAGATCTTCTTCAAGATCTCATAAGCTTCGTTGTAACTCTTGGACAACATGGAACCTCCAGCAGATGAGTTTAGAACTTGTCTGGTGCTGGGGTTGCATCCTTTAAAGAAGACTTCTATTTGGATACACCATGGAATGCCATGGTGTGGACATTTAATGAGGAGGTCTTTGAATCTTGTCCACGCTTCGTGAAGAGACTCACTCGGAGCTTGTTTGAATTTGATGATATCATCACGAAAGGTCGAATTCCTATCTGGTGGGAAATATTTGACTAGGAATTTTTCTGCTAAGTCTGTCCAATTGAGGACAGATCCTGAGGGTAATGAATTTAACCACGTTTTGGCTTTGTCCCTCAAAGAGTAAGGGAACAGATATAGCCTCAGGGCTTCTTGGGAAACTCCAGGAATGAGGAAGGTATCACTGACTCCTAGGAAGTTCCTAAGGTGGTTATGGGGGTCCTCATTTTCTATTCCAAAGAATTGTCCCACAGTGGACAACATTTGGAACATCACTGGTTTTAACTCGAAGGAGTTGGCAGTGATTTCAGGACGGATTATGCTGGGGTTCAGCTCCCCAGGCATAGGTACTAGGTACGAAAGGATGGCGCTATCCTTGTCATTCGCTATTTCAATGGGATTGCGAGTGACAGGCACCAGGTTTTGATCTATTCTATCCATTTCTTCTTGAGTAGATTGCGGAGACTCTGCGGTTTCAGCAATTATTTGAGGTAAAAGGGGTTGTTTAAAGAGACGTTTCTTGGCTCTATTTCTAGCTTTAAATAATCTTTCAGGCTCAGGGTTGAACTCTAGATCACTACTTGGAGTCTCATTCATAAACTACCCTAAATGGTACCTGAAGAAGAAATGAAGATGGATCAAATTCAATGGAAAATATCTTGGTGTTTCAGACTTAACAAACTTCGTTTTCACTTAAAATAAGTCCCCGGCAGCGGCGCCAAAAACTTGTTGCGTGCTCAATGTGTTAAAGATAAATAAGCAAGAAGGTAGAGAGAGCACTCAGAACATGCAAGCATACATGGTCTCACAGCAAGTAGTAAGTATATTTCATTCGTTTTTTCCACAGAGACTCATTTTTAGCTATTCATGAAGTGTATTTGTTAAGAAAGAAGGGGTGGATTTGATGGGGTAAAATTGGTTTTTAATTATCTAAGTTTTGCTGAATGTGTAAAGGAATGCAACATAAACAAATGCAAGTTGAAATTAGACTCAAAAGACAAGAGATGGAATTGATAAACGAAGAAGAAAACAGCTAAACAGAATGGTACTTAGCAGAATTGCGGACACCGCAATTTTACCGCAATTGAAGAACAGCGAAAGTGTGTAAATGGGCGAATTAAGGGCTACTAATGACTATCCTATAGGCATTTTTGTACGATCCCCAAGCATTGGATCTACTCTCTATGCACCAAACTCACTCTATCTCATGTATCGTCCGATTTCATGCATTAGATTCTTTAGTTTACTCGACTCAAAGTAAGGTCTTAAGCATCTTGTTAAAGCAGAAGTGTTTAGTTGTACTAGGGAAACGCCTATTCCTAGGCCGTTTCCTGGTTACCATGAAAGGCTAGCATGATTATACGACTCTGAACTCTTACTCCTTCCAGAGGTTAGGAGTTCTTTGGACAAAATGGATGGCCAATCGAAATTGCCCGTGGGATGAAGCTTACATACAATCAATGGTTCGAAAGCTATCCTACATGCTTGGTTCACGTTTTTTAGCCTATAGTTCTGTCATTAGCATGCCCCTAAGTGACTTAGCTACTCATGGATATATAGAGAACAAAAGTATAAGATAAAACAGACATGCTTAGAAGGGAAATGTACTCAAAACAGTAAGATAAAACCGTAGCAGCAGAAGATGGAAACTGTGAAATGAAGATTTGTAATTTGATTACTTTGAATGTTTGAACGAACAACAGGAAACTTAAAGGAAATAATTCAAAGACAGAAAGCAACGAAATGAAGTAGACTAATCACTAAACCAGAAGCAACAACTGATCAAAGCTGGAAATTAGAAAAGAAAGACAGAAAGCAGTAAAATGGTGCTTGAAAGCCTCGTTGCAGTCGCCTCGAATGAAGGGGATGAAAGAGCAGCCTTGCTTGGATGAATCCGATCGAGAGAGAAGAAGAATCTCCTCTCCTTCCTATCAGATTATCGATTCCAACAGCTGAGACTCTCACTCCAACAGACGGCAAAGGAAAACAGGGCGAAAAGATGGACTGCGAGAAGACTCTACGCTTTCGGATCATGACTGAACCTCCGACTTTGACCCCCTTTTATAGTAGTTTGCAGGTGCGTTTGGGCCAAGGAGAACCATCAATCTTCAACGTCATATATCAGAATGGATGGAGGAGAAAGAACGAATCCCTGAAATTACGGAAATTAACAGAAACAGATCAGTCAACTTACGGTTTTCACTTGAATAATTGCGGCCTCAGCAATGTTTTCGCAATGCTGTCGCAATGCAGCTTTTTTTCATTCTTTTCCTTCGGTTTTCAACCCTTTTCTTTCCTATTGTGCATAAGTCCTAATTTAGCTACCTTCTTCTTATTCTCATATTTAAGCGTAGGTTTAGGCTAAATGCTATCAAAAATACCTAAAAGTGTGCATCTTCCTAAGCTAAATGGGTCCTAAATAAGTCACTTTCAGAGACTTAACAGATATGAGCAAACTAAAGATCTAATGCATGTAATCGAAAGATGCATGAGACCTAGTTAAAACGATGCATGAGATGTTAATTTGCTGTTGAATGATCATAGTTAATTTTTTTTTGCAAAGGTGATTATATTAAGCAAAAGGACCTCAAAGCCCGAGGTCAAAGGGCACCAACAAACAAAGAAACAATCCACTGGGAAAATCAATGTACCAAAGCAACAAAACAACCCAAACGTGCACCTCACAGCTCGAGGGAGGGCAAGAAAAAGCACAAAAAAGAACACCCAGCACCAAACCCACAAGCGGGAAGGAGCCAAAAAATAAAAGAACAGAAAAGAACAACACAACACAAAGAAGAGAACGAGCCACAGCCACAACAAGAGGAAGCACGACGACCCCACAAAGCACGAAACAAAACTCCCCAGCCACCAAACAACCTTAGGCCTTGAAACCCCAGCCGGAACGAGGAATAAGAGACTCCAGACAAAGTCAACAAGGCACCAAACAAAGAAGAGGGAGGACCATTCAGATGCTGAGAGAAAGGGGACAAGCTGGCCATCCACCCCATGCGAATGAGTACAAGCCCCCCAAGCACCACCTAGGAAACTGAAGCAATGAAGAGGCCCTACAACTCGTTTTCCCCCTGCTTCTGGCAAAAGAACAACCATCAGGCATGCAGGCCCGGCAGAAAGCCACAAGGACCAGGCAGGCATCGCTTCCCTAGACACTGCCCAGACCGAGGACCCTCCGCAAAAGCCGACACACCCTCATGACAAGGCGCCTTTCGGGTTGACAACAAACAGACAGAACAACTCATCCTAAACAGGAACCCAGGCAACACCAGGGGGCCAAAAGCACGCACAGAAACACAGAAGGACAACCAACTGCAAAAGAAGCAAGCATCTTCCTGAACCACCCCCAACAAAGAGGGCCCCAAACAGACCAGCCTCTCATAGTCCAAGCATCAAAACCACCGACCAGGGAGAAGGAACCAAGGACAACAAGGGGCAAAACCGGGGAAAAAAGCGAGCACTAGAAAGAGCCACAACAAGGAAACCACACAGAGAGCCCACAAAACAGACAGGCCTCACAAAGCCAAAATAGCAACCGCCCTCCAGGGAGGGGAAAACAGCAGCGCCAAGGTGCTAGGGACAGAACAGGGGAAGAAGCACTCGCCAGGCCGAAACAGCAACGAAGGCACACCCTGAACATAACACCTGAAAGAGCCATGATAGCTCTAAAATAGAGCTATAATTATAGCCTCAAATCTAGCTAAATGCCATGCTTAATTTAGTTAAATTGCCTTTTTATAGGTGTTTTCGTGGCGAAGAGCTCGGGAAGTCCATTTATGATTTTCGGGGCTAAAACGGTCATTTATGAGGTTTCGGGAAGTGTTAGGGTCAAGAAGATAGGCCAAACGGAGCTCGGGAGCCAAAACGACCCAAAATTGGGCTTAGATCCGAGAGGGCAGCGACAGGCGCCGGCGC
Organism: Herpetospermum pedunculosum; assembly: GCA_028017165.1. Classification (NCBI taxonomy): domain Eukaryota; kingdom Viridiplantae; phylum Streptophyta; class Magnoliopsida; order Cucurbitales; family Cucurbitaceae; genus Herpetospermum; species Herpetospermum pedunculosum. The sequence goes on from CM051522.1 coordinate 40,491,376, forward strand.
CAAGCGCCCAGGCGCCCAACGGAACCAGACGCCCACGCCCGCGCATGCCCGCGCGCATGCCGCGCCCAGACCGCCCAGACCGCGCGCACCCCGCGCGCGCTCCGCCCACACTCGCGCCGCACGCCCGCGCGCCCCGCGCGCCGCCTCGCCTAGCCCGTGTCCGCCGACGCCCGCGCGCGCAACCTCTTCCCTAACGCAAACTAACCGTCATCTAAAGTCCTGAAGCCCGTCCTTAAAAGTTAAGAAATTCCCATTTTTTGTAAACTTTTCCAGAGGGCTCAGCGCCTAGGCGCTGACTTATGGCGCCTAGGCGCTGTCTCGATTCTGTGCGCGCGCCCCCGCGGCGCCTAGGCGCTGACTTATGGCGCCTAGGCGCTAGTCTGACGCAGAAATGGGTATTTAACTCCGTTTTTGCTGTTTTTAGGTCATTCTTTCCCATTTTCTCTCAATTTCTTCCGCCCCCATCTTTTGTAGAGCTCAAATCTTGAGCCAAAATACGTTTCTTACCTATTTCTAATACATTTAAGTTGATTTCTCTTGATTTTCACAACGGGCAACTAAGGTAAGTGCTCTAATTTGGGTCTAGGGTTTGTGTTGTTGATGTATTAGGTGAGATCTGAACTTTTTATCATCTTCTTGGCTTGTTCTAGCATTCAATTCATCTCTAGCATCGTTCTTAATGTCCAGCATGATTTTCTTAATGATTGACACCCGTTTAGTTAATTGTGTGTTGGTTAGATTAAAGATTCATGACTTAGCGATCGCACTTCATGTTTTGAGTAATTTAATATAGCATTCTGAATTAAATGTGGCCACATTTGTTTGGGTTGTTGATAAAATATAGAGATTGAATAAAATCGAGTCCCATTGTTAGAGATTTCATCAATGGGCTCGTCGCATGAATACCCGTCGCTCGCGACTAATCCTAATTTGGGAGAGCGATCGCCCCTAAGTTAGAATTATTAGCGAAGCATAGTCTAGAGTCGTCACCTCTTTTCTAATTAATTGGGATTATTAGTTCTAATTAAAGCATGGGAGCACTTGTTTTAATTGGGTCTTTTAATGTGTGTGAGTGTTAACAAAAACCGGCTAAGTATATTTTGTGTCTATGATCCGAACCACATCAACAACCAATCCCGACACTCAAATTAGGAGCACGTGTTCCGTTTATTTTCCTTGCATTTATTTTTCTCGCATTTTATTTTATTTTTCCGTTAGCTATTTTTTCTGTTTTACATTAAATTCTCCGTTAGCGTTTTCCCCCTTTATTTCAATGTTTTAATTTGAGTTTTATTAAAAACAAATAGAAGTTAATTAAGAGAAAATAACTTAGGTTCCTTGTGGTTCGACACCCGACTACCACTAGCTGCAAAGCTCTATTGTATCGGATTTATAAATGTTATTTTGGCGGGTCTCGACAACCTGAACATTAGAGAAATTTTTATTAAGTTAAGAAAATCTCTTTACCAAAATTGGCGCCGTTGTCGGGGAACCATTTAGATTCTCTTAGTTAAATTTTAATTGTTTGAAAACCACAAAAATATTTTCCTTTTCTTGTGTCTTCTTGTTTTAGTATAGCAGGTGTTCGCTTGGAAGATTGGGTGATAGCTTCAAGGCGTGAAGCTGAAGGGATCACTCTTGATTTCGAGAGGGGATGCAGCGAGCTTGATTGTCTAGAGGAAGCAAATGTTTCCTGGAGAGATGAGGGGTATAGAAGGACATTGAGGGCAGTAAAAGGATTTCCGAGTCAAATGCGCAAGCTGTTCTCCGAGGTTTGGTGGACGTCAATCAGTGAAACGCAGGCAAGAGCAAAATATTGTGTTTGCTCGGTTGGGGGTCATACCTCCTACACATGTCCTGAGTCGCCACAAACCGGCCTTCTTGAAACCTACCCCGCCCAAGAAGTCCCCGAGCTTCTAAAACAATTTCCTCTGCGCAACGACCTTAGTGTTGAAAGAATGAGAGAGCAGATTGATTCTATGCTCGAGGAATTGCACCCAGATCGCAAGGAAGAGCTTGAGAATGTTCTGCCATGCGAAGATGAGATCGGCGAGATTAAGGAAGATGTCGAGCCTAGTCCCGAGGAGGATGTTCAGGTGATAGAGTTTGAGGCTGACAAGCCTCTATCTGTTTTATTTCCTGAAAATTCCTCTATTGATGCATGCTTTCTTCCTTCTTCTCCTAAGTCTGTTGAGTCTTTATTTTTCCCATATATTAAAAATACCAAAAAAATAATAACTCTGTCCGGCTGCCTTCAAAAGTCGAAGAGCTTGCTTCTCTTAGCAGGTTTTATTGATTCAAGGAAGAAGGGGCCGAAGAAATACGAGAATTTTTACGTACCCTGACAGAGTGGAGGACACGCCGAGCATAACGACGTTAAAAATTTGCGCTTCTTGGGAGGCAACCCATGAGTATTTCAATTTCTGTCTTTACTTTTAGTTTTTGTTTTCCTAGCTTAGCTTTTTCTTGCTTTCTTAGGTAATAAGCGAGAGATGATTTGCATTTTGGATCTATTTTTGAAGACGAGGTTGCGCATCCCTACTCACCGATCCCGCAAAAATTCAGGGGAGGTTTCTGTTCCCTTTAATTTTTTTTCGTTATCATTGTTTATCTGTGGGATTAGATGCATTGAGGACAATGCAATCTTATAGGTGGGGGGTAGAATGTATAGTTGGACTTCGTTGTAGTTCTTGAGCATGTCATACTTTGATTTTGAGATGTTTAGGAATCTGAATGCATGTTGTCCGATGAGGACTTTCTGTGATTTGTTTGTAAATACTCCATAATTGTGCATTGCGAGAAAATCATTTGAATGTATGCATAGTTTGAGCATATTTTAAAATTTTTTCGATTATTCCCCTACATTCACTGAGCACGTAGACCTCTTACTCTTAGTTCTGTAGGCTTAGAATTATTTTATTTTGTCTGAAAGCTCGTTGTCACCCCGAAAGGTCCATTTAGGGAGGCTTGATGTGTTAGAAGTTATAACGAATCATTTGATTTAGCAAAGCTATGTGCCTATAAAAAATTATTGAGAGTAAAAGCATGTCTGAAATGTATTCTGAGGTGTTCCTCCTTCTTGTGTTGCCCGTGTAACCAGGGGTGATCGTGTAACCCACGGTTGCCACTTCATGAAAGGGCAACTAACGGAAGTGAGCACTAGTCCTTAAAAACGTGAAGCGAAACAAAAGCTTGACGTGTTAGGCTCTCAAGAAAAGAAAAGAAAAGATGAAAAAAAAAATTAGTTAGGCCTTTTGTTTTGTTATTCTTTCCGACATTGAAAAGCCATTAGACTGTTCTCATTGCCAGAAGTAGGGGGAAGATGAGTATTAGGATTGATTAAGGTGGTTCCGGGTCTATGGAAACTAGGACAGGAGGCGCTAATCAAACACACACGTTAGGGAATAGGAGCTAATATTTTGAAATATTCACAATTTATGCATATGCTTGATTGTTTTCCGTTAGCATGATTATCTTGTTTTTGCAAGTATTGAGATTCGAGTCATCAACATGCATGCTTATTTCTATGAGATAAATCTAAGTGTTCCTTGCTTGAGGACTAGCAAGATTCAGGTGGGGGGTATTTTGATAGCTCTAAAATAGAGCTATAATTATAGCCTCAAATCTAGCTAAATGCCATGCTTAATTTAGTTAAATTGCCTTTTTATAGGTGTTTTCGTGGCGAAGAGCTCGGAAAGTCCATTTATGATTTTCGGGGCTAAAACGGTCATTTATGAGGTTTCGGGAAGTGTTCGGGTCAAGAAGATAGGCCAAACGGAGCTCGGGAGCCAAAACGACCCAAAATTGGGCTTAGACCCGAGAGGGCAGCGCCCAGGCGCCGGCGCCCAGCGCCCAGGCGCCCAACGGAACCAGACGCCCACGCCCGCGCGCATGCCGCGCCCAGACCGCCCAGACTGCGCGCACCCCGCGCGCGCTCCGCCCACACTCGCGCCGCACGCCCGCGCGCCGCCTCGCCTAACCCGTGTCCGCCGACGCCCGCGCGCGCAACCTCTTCCCTGACGCAAACTAACCGTCATCTAAAGTCCTGAAGCCCGTCCTTAAAAGTTAAGAAATTCCCATTTTTTGTAAATTTTTCCAGAGGGCTCAGCGCCTAGGCGCTGACTTATGGCGCCTAGGCGCTGTCTCGATTCTGTGCGCGCGCCCCCGCGGCGCCTAGGCGCTGACTTATGGCGCCTAGGCGCTAGTCTGACGCAGAAATGGGTATTTAACTCCGTTTTTGCTATTTTTAGGTCATTCATTCCCAATTTCTCTCAATTTCTTCCGCCCCCATCTTTTGTAGAGCTCAAATCTTGAGCCAAAATACGTTTCTTACCTATTTCTAATACATTTAAGTTGATTTCTCTTGATTTTCACAACGGGCAACTAAGGTAAGTGCTCTAATTTGGGTCTAGGGTTTGTGTTGTTGATGTATTAGGTGAGATCTGAACTTTTTATCATCTTCTTGGCTTGTTCTAGCATTCAATTCATCTCTAGCATCGTTCTTAATGTCCAGCATGATTTTCTTAATGATTGACACCCGTTTAGTTAATTGTGTGTTGTTTAGATTAAAGATTCATGACTTAGCGATCGCACTTCATGTTTTGAGTAATTTAATATAGCATTCTGAATTAAATGTGGCCACATTTGTTTGGGTTGTTGATAAAATATAGAGATTGAATAAAATCGAGTCCCATTGTTAGAGATTATTCATCAATGGGCTCGTCGCATGAATACCCGTCGCTCGCGACTATTCCTAATTTGGGAGAGCGATCGCCCCTAGGTTAGAATTATTAGCGAAGCATAGTCTAGAGTCGTCACCTCTTTTCTAATTAATTGGGATTATTAGTTCTAATTAAAGCATGGGAGCACTTGTTTTAATTGGGTCTTTTAATGTGTGTGAGTGTTAACAAAAATCGGCTAAGTATATTTTGTGTCTATGATCCGAACCACATCAACAACCAATCCCGACACTCAAATTAGGAGCACGTGTTCCGTTTATTTTCCTTGCATTTATTTTTCTCGCATTTTATTTTATTTTTCCGTTAGCTATTTTTTCTGTTTTACATTAAATTCTCCGTTAGCGTTTTCCCCCTTTATTTCACTGTTTTAATTTGAGTTTTATTAAAAACAAATAGAAGTTAATTAAGAGAAAATAACTTAGGTTCCTTGTGGTTCGACACCCGACTACCACTAGCGGCAAAGCTCTGTTGTATCGGATTTATAAATGTTATTTTGGCGGGTCTGGACAACCTGAACATTAGAGAAATTTTTATTAAGTTAAGAAAATCTCTTTACCAAGCCACGACAAGGAAACCACACAGAGAGGCCCCAAACCAGACAGACCTCACAAAGTCAAGACAGCAAACGGCCTACAGGGAAGAGAGACCAGCAGCGCCAAGGGGCAAGGGACAGAGAAGAAGCACCCGCCAGGACGGAACACCAACGGAGGAACAACCTGAAAATAACACCGGCACACACTCAAAGAACAAGAGAAAGTCAATCAAAAGAATCCCAGGGGGAACCGGCCGAAACCGCACCCACTCAGGACGAGCACGCAGAAGAAATATCAGACCGAATAGCAGCGATAACCTACTGAGAAGGACGGTGACCCGGGCCGTGAAAGTGCAAGTTGCGTTCCTTCCAGATATGGTAGATCACAGCACATCAGGCCACTCTCCAAACAAGCTTACGCTTATGCTGCCCAGCACTCTCTCGACAGATCCACTCAAGCTCAGCATCCCAAGGGAGAACGAGGCGGGAAGCTCTACCCCAACTGAGGATATCTTCCCACACCATACTCGCAAAGGGGCACTGAAAGAACAGGTGGTCGCGAGACTCAGACCCGGAAAAACAAAGTAAACAATCAGTAGGGGTCGAGGGGATCCACCTGGCCAGCCTGTCACGGGTATACAATCTATCCCTCAAGGCCAGCCAGGTGACAAAAGCATGACGCGGAATATTCCACCCGAACCATAGCAAACCCTGCCAAGGAACCACCGTCCCACGAGGACGGATCGCCTCTCAAGCACTCGAGACTGAAAACCCAATCCCACCCGGAACCCAGATCAACCTATCCTCCCGACCTGGGCAACACACAGTAGAGCGCACGACATCGGAGATCTCCAACAACTTAGGAGACACCAACGGCCACCGCCACGAACCATCAGGCAGCAGGAAATCGGAAACCGTAGCTTGAATATGACTAGCCGCGTCATCTAAGATACGATCAGTAATCCTCGGGAGAATAGGACCATCAGGCAGCCATGGATCAACCCACATACCGCACCTACAACCATCTCCAATGGAAAACCGGACAAGTGGACGAAATTGGTCACGAAGCCCCATAATCGCCTTGAGGCACCAAGACCACAGAGACGACACAGGAATCGTCCAAAGAGAACGACCACGGAGGATATACTCCTCCATCCAAGCGACCCATAGAGAACAAGAGCGAAGCAGAAGGAGCCAAAGGAGCTTCATAACAGCTGCCGAGTTCCAGGAATGGTGATAACACTCTAAAAGTACTAATATTTAGCTCCTAAGTCTTGTAAATTAGAATAATTATTTGGGCTTAATCGATATATTTTGTATAATTTAATTGTTAAGGGGTAAATCGGGCATTTGCGATAATTAAGAGCTTAAATGAATATTTTAGAGCATTTTATTAATTAACGGTTTTGAGTGATTATACTACATTAATTAAATAATCTAATTAGAACTCAAAATTGATTATGGTTTAATGGTGCAAGGCTTGCCACAACAGTAGGGGTGCCCAGGTTCCAATCTTGGTGAATGCAAGATTTTCCTTCATTTTGTAAAAGTCAACTGCACCAGTCAACGGTCAACAGTGCCGCGTCCGCCCCAGCCCTCGCTGGCTCTTCTCCTACCTCTTTCGAAATTTGGGCATTCTTAGCTATTTGTGGCTCTTTTCTTCAAACAAGTAAGTGTTTGATTTCTAGTTTGGGATTGTAATCAACTTGGATTAAGGGGAGATTTGCCCTAATTTGTGTATGAATTAGATTGTCTTCCTTATGCATCTTCTTCCATGTTCTTCATCTAAATAGCTTGGGTAACTGATTATGGGTGACCCCGAGTCCTTATGCATGCTTTACCGTTAGAGATTAGGACGTATAATTGCCTCAATCGCTAGGTAACACAAATCTGAATATGGGTATTTAGTTTGATCCCAAGTGACAGTTAGGGGTAGAAATTAGATAACCTTCATGTTAGATTTTGGGTAAAGAGGAAAAATCGATTTAGTCTCCGGGTTAATTCGTCGCAATGTTCCCGTCTCTGTCCGTTAATCATTTTAGGATTGATAATCTTATTTTGAGTAACTGTCAAGAACAATTAGAATTGCCCTTTTCTAATTGTATTTTTGGGTCGTTTGAGTTAGAAATAACCAAACAAATTGCGTGTTTTAAGCGTTGTGTCTATGTATTTAGTTATCGATGATCCGAACACCAATTGTGATCAATCCCATTCTTTGAAGTCAAACATGTCATTTCTTATCTAATTCAATCCCATTCTTTGCGTTACATTCTTTGGCAATCTCTTCACATAAACTGCCTTTACCTGTATTGACAAAATAATGTAGACAAAATACTATTTATTGTAGTTTGAATTCAAATATAACAAAACTTAATAAGATCCATCTTTAGTTAATAATCAGTTAATGTCATAGATACCAAAACAACCTATAAGGTGCAAAGGACTAGTCATGACATATCTTACAAATTTTACATTAGTCATTATGTTTATCCTCGTAAAATTGAGCCAGCTACCTCCATGAACCTAACAAATTAGTTGTTAGATTTAAAAACTCAATACAAATTTATGTGCACACAGATAAAAAGTGTCACAAATAATGAAATCTTGAAGAATATATATTTTATAGATCATACTCTTTTTTTTTTGCAACAGTAGTTTAATTAATGCGGGGATTGAACCCATGACCTTTTGGTCACGGGCACAACCCTATGCCAATTGAGCTATGCTCGATTTGGCTTTATAGATCATACTCATAAAGAGCTTGTAAATACTTACATGAAATTGATTACCTACTATTTTCTAAACAAAAAAATCAGTGTACATTTAACCCATAAGATAATTTATTTAACAATCTGAGTTATAGATATCTTAATAAAAGTCATTTAATACTTATTTTATTTTGACATGAAAAAAAAAAGTTGAATAGACTAGTAATGACAAAAATCTAAAAGAAATTGAGCAAGACCTATGAAGCAGGAGATGAATTAGCATTTTTAGGGTCCGCCCAACTAACAGTTGGAGCATTATCATCTAGCTTAAATTTTGGGTTCATCATCTTCTGCCTTGAGTACTCAGCACATGCATGATTATAGTAGTCAATAAAAGAGCCATCCTGAAGAAAGAGAATAAAACTATATAAACCTCAAGAACTCAAATTGAGTTATTTTATACAACTCAAATTGAGTATGGAACATAACACTATGGAACATAACACTCAAGAGTTACACCTCTACCAATAAAATGACATCTGGAAGAAAGAGCAAACAGAATTGCCATCTCAAAACGAGCTTACACAGTAGTGAATAAAACTATATAAACAGCAAGAACAAAAAAAAAACGAAACAGATTGATGAAGTTGAATAAAAAAACAGTAATCGATTCAATCCATTTCAATTTCATAAACATCATGCATCAGAAAGGAGATTAAGCAAATACCTAAGAAAAGAAGATGCAGAGAGAGAGAAATAGATAGATAGATGTAAGGAATTAGAAAGTTTATGTTTATAAGAGAAAAAAGATAGAGATTAAAGTCAATAATCCTTATAGGTCACCTTACGACAATCACTTTTTAATACTCCATTGTATAATTCAGAATGAAGCTAATATTGATAACACAATCTAAAGAATTGTCTTACTGAGAACAAAGGTCTTGTGTATGTATACAAATACAAATTCAATATTTTAGTATTCCTTTGTGTTGTTAGAATAACAAAGATAAGATAACAATTTTATAATAAACAATACAAGTAAAATGGTATCACAACAAGTCAGTTTTGTTAAATAACAAAGAAACAATCTCTCAGTTATCGGTTTCATTAATTATTAACCTAATGCTGTCACTAATAACTAAATGCGATAAAAGTCATTTTTGTTGTAGTGAAATACGAATAACTAAGAAACTGTACTGATATTTGATATATAGAACATGCACAATACAAACTTATATATGCTCCCTCTTTCTACATTTTGGTAATATTTTTAAAGGATCAAACTTAAAATTTGAGATTAATCAACTTGAGACCCTAATGTTGTTAATGGCATTGACATTTTAACTCCTTGCTTATATTACAAAAATACTATACCATGGATCATTAAGTTTAGATAATAAACAAAGGAATTAAAATGAAAGAATGAAAACTAACCAGAAGAGGCGGCAATAACAAGGCCTTCAAAATATGGCTTGGTTTTCAATATTTTAATAACTACCCATCCTAAATTTCCTTCAAATAGAAAGGTAAGCCCAAAGTTCACTTACAAGAACGACCTAATTATTTTTTTCTTCCAAATATAAAAAAAAAATCAATAATATTGAATTACATTCATTTCAACAGTGGACACAAATGAGTGAAATATCAATAATGTTAATGATAATTAAAAAGAAGTTAGTTTATCATTAAACAATGTCTTGAAAGGTGAATGTTTTGGCTAAATTTGAGAACATGAGACAAGGAGTAAAAACTGTAAAGACAATATGCATAAAGGATAGAAAACAAATGCAATTAATTGCCTACCTAAGCACAATATGCTGAAGTAATCAAACATTATTGGTACTGTCCAGATTTGTAATGTCGAGCTTCTTCCTCAATGAACAAATAAACAAAGTCCGACAGCAAGTTTCGAGCTCTGGAATCGCCGAGCTTCTTCCTTAACGATTTCTCCACCTTCTTGAAATACCTAACTTCCGTTTCAATGTCTATCGCCTGAAAATTCAATCGATTACAGTCAATTTTTCAGCACAGCAAAAAAAAAAGGAAAAACTGATTCGTACGAACCCTCGGTGAGTTTCGACTAAGGTGTCGCCTCCACCGGATGCAAAATTTACGTCGTGGATGTAGAGATCGTTCGTCGGATCTAAATACGTCGGAATCAAAGGCAAATTCGCATACTCCGCTGTAAGATTTTAAGATCAATTTTCGGTTAAGAATGAAATTGAAAGGAGTAGGAGTAGTTTTACTTGAGTGTCTGTTTGTGAGAAATTACCGATGAAATCTGGCATGAGACGTCTGTCGGAGAATCTGTCGGTCGGATATTTGAAGAAAGATTCGCTGTAGGGCGTGAAATTGGCGCGGAAAGGCTCGGATCGACAATGGTGACAGTTTGTGAGAAATTAATTGATGAAATTGTTTTTTCCTGGATCGAAAAAGGAATCGCCATAGCCGTGAAATGGATTCGTGCGATTTTGAGAGGAAGATGAGATTTTGGGAGGAATCGATGATTTTTTTAGGGCTAAAGTGTAGCTTCTCTCATTATCTCATTAGCGTAACGTGTGGAGCTCGCTTTTTTTCATTTAGCGCGCAAACTTTTTTTTTCATTCAGCGGGAAAGTAATTTTTGGGAGCCCGCCTTTTTCTTTCATAGCGTGATGTAACTTCATGCTATATTTACCCGCTATTGAAAGTAATATTTGTTGTAGTGTAATCAGGGCCACTTGTGTAACCCACAAGGGGCACTGCATCAAAAGGCAAACTTAAGGACAAAGAAAGCATTGCAAGAGAAAGAAAAAGAAAAAAAAATAGAAAACAAAGAAGAAGGATGTATGCCAGAAGGTTGCAGCCTTAAGTGCTTAGATGTCTTATGTACTGAAATCTGATCCTAAGTTACTTAAGCAAGGGGTTGTAACTAGAAGGCTTATCTAGGGAAATGAGTGTCTGTCCTAAAGAGAGTGATGCCATGGGTTAGATTGTTCTATGGATTCTGTACTCTGTTACTTTTTGGTGTTCTAAAGCATGACATGACTTTAAGGATTCCTAGGAAATAAAAGAATAAAATTTAGAAGCATGTACTGAGTTTAAGTTAAGAGTAGGAAGATTTTAAAGCTAAGGGATGACTGCACAATGTGCTTGGTGATATAGGCAGATAAACCAGGAGGTAGGGAGTTATTAGAAGTAGAAGCTTTTAAAGGCAAGGAATTCATAATGATAAACATGAAGTTGGTTTTAGCTTGAAGTGTGTCACAGGACAGCACTGCCTTCGGCAGTAAGTCAAGAGAAAAACAGTTTGGTTAGTTGGAGAGAAGGACAAGAATTAGTAGTTAGATAGTGGAAACGATAAGGAAAGTGAGTTTTCTTTGTATTGCTCGAGGACTAGCAATAACTCAAGTTTGGGGGTGTGTTACCTCTCCAAATGACAATTATTTAGGGCTATAATTACTTGATATTCATGAAGTCTCTTGAGCACTTTAGCTACTATTGAGCATAATATGTGTTTAATGGTGACATTTTGTGAAATGGTGTTGATTTAAGACTTATGTGGAAAAGCTACGCATAAGTGTGCAAATTGGTAAAAAAATGTCTAATTAATGCCTTGCATATGTATTGCTGAAGTTTTGCGAGGAACACAATGGGATCCAAAGAAGGGCAACTTGAAACAGAGCATTGCGATCGCGACGCAATTGGTAGATCTACTTTTGGGGTAGTCCAAATCCAAGCTGTCGAAGCTTGCCAAAATACAATTTATAAGCCTATTAACCAAAGCTTTGCAGCTAGTGGTAACAGGGTCGATCCACGGAGAAGGTTATGATTAAAATTAAATTGAACTTGAAATTAATTGATTGATTGGGTTTTTGTAACGGGGGGATGTTTAAGCATGCAAACAAGATAATTAAAAGCTAACGGGAAAATAAAAGAGAGAGAGAGACGAGTGCACGGTTTGGGGATTTTCGGGATTTATTTGTTAGACATTCTTCAGCTTATCATTTAACACAATTCTAAGGCGGGCAGTTTGTAATACACACGGTCGGTTACCCGAGAAGCCCCAAGGTAACCGGCTCCATAGAAATTAATTAGACCACACAGTTCTAATCAAACATTATCTAAAGTTGCATTAGGGTGATCAGCCCCAAATTGACTCTAGATAGTCACTAGCATACCGCGACAGACATTCGATCACGTAATCTAATTGCTAACTGGCTACCCGCAAACGCTGTATGTACCCAACAACCATCATGCATGACTCGATACTCCGGTTTAATTTTATTAATCTGTGTTACTAGTCGAATAGTGAGAGGCACGACATCGCTACTCTTTAACACTAACAAAATACTAGAAAACGCGAGCGTCAATCGGCGAAATCTAACATATGCATAGGATGAAGCAAGACTAATAAATGCATACAAATCAGCCACCAATTGGAAATTATAGCATAGATTATCAAAGCTTAAAAATCTAACAAACAATCCCTCAAATTATCCCAAACCGTTCACCTTACCTTAGCCGTCCATGAGACGGATTGTCATCTCCGCTCCAAGGAAGGCCGAGGAAGTCATCTCCAAGCTAATACAAATTAAGAGCTCCAAAACATGCCACAAATGGCGGAGCAAAGGTGAAAAACGAAGAAAAACTGAGAGGAAGACGATGAAGTTCGTCCAAAAGTTGCTGCAAAATCGTCTTACAACCGATTTAAATCGTCGTAGCGTCGAGACGCTAGGGCAGCGTCACGACGCTACGACCTAAGTGATCCGCGCGCGCGCCTCGCGATGGCGTCGAGACGCTAGGGCAGCGTCTCGACGCTGGCCCGATAATTCCTTGCGCGCGCCTCCTCTGGAGCGTCTCGACGCCGCAGCAGGGTCTCGACGCTTCGGCAGCGTCGAGCAAGCGTCTCGACGCTGATGCTCGACGCTTGCTCTCAGGTTTGGGCTGGAAAAATTGCCTCTCCAAGGCAATTTTGGTCCGTTTCTTCTTGGATCGACTTGCCCTTTTCCCGATGCACTCCCGGGGCGTTAAAACTCCGCTTTTAGCTCCGAAACGGGTCCAATGGACGCACGAGCTCTTTGCCGCATTTCTCCTACAAACGAGATAAATTAAACATTTAAATGCGGACTATAGCCATAATTAGGAAGTGAATAATAGCTCCAAAATGGAGTTATCAAACACCCCCAACTTGAATCTTGCTAGTCCTCGAGCAAGGCTATTAAAGAAATTGACTCAAAGGACATGCCTACATGCTACCAACTCAAACCTCCATGCATTTTGCAAATTCAAACACAACATAATCATGAAAGCAATCCGTGCATGCATTTACTACGAACATATCAAAAATTAACTATTGCCCCCTAACGTGTGTGTGTGCTAGACAACCTATCCTAAACTCACATAAGCCCGGAAAAACTACATGCAACACATCATCCCGTTTTCCCCTACTTCTAGCGTTTAAGAACAGTCTAAACTTGACTTACACGAGAGAGAGAAGCAAACCAAGAGACCTAAATATTTTATCTTCCTTTTTCTTTCTTTTCACGAGTACTCTGTACCCTTTTATTAAGGTTCTTTGAACCGAACTTTTATTCTCTTTTTCTTTCCAACCTCGAGTTGCCTAACACGTCAAATTCATGCATAAACTTCACGTTTTTAAGGACTAACGCTCACTTCTTAAGTGCACTAATAAGAAGGAGGAGCGCCTCGAGAGGATTTTCCTAACCAACATGCTTTTCTATTTTTTTTTTACTTTAGGCTTAGCATAAGCTATCTCGATTAATCGACCACTAACTCTCATGCAACAAGCTACCTAAGGGTGCCTTTCGGGGTGACAACGAGAATTAACGCTACATGCAATTGACTAAGCCTACAGAATCTAAGATGAGGTTGCAAAGTGCTCGATAGATGCAAGGGAGCAACAGGAAAAATTTTAAATTTTTTGACACGAACCTAATAAATGCAAGACTCATGCAAAAACTAGATTATGTATGTGCTCAGATTTCCAACATGCATTTCCTAGATTATCATAGTTAGAAAACAGTAAACAGAGTCCCAAGCACTTCAATAATCAATATAGCACTGCTCAACCAACTACACATGCAAGTCCACGACATCCACCCCCAACTTCAAAAGTTGGCATTGTCCTCAATGCCACTCAGTCAGATACACAAAGTAAAAGGAAAAAAGAAACTACACTTCCCTGACTCTTTGTGAAGTTGGTGAGGGAAAGGAAGCGGCGCGCTCATCGTCGAAGCCCAAAATTTTCCTCAACTTCCTCGATTCCTAAAAAAAAAAGCAAACTAAGTAAGTCTAAATTAAACTAAAAAGCAACAAAAAACAGCAACTAAACTAAAGCAGAAATAACAGTTCATCGCTCGGGTGCCTCCGAGAAATGCATAATTTTTAAAGTCGTTTGCTCGACTGAATTCTCTCCAAAGACTCATCCGTATTCTGATAGTGCGGGGGACGTTCCAATCTTGTCCTCTTCCACACTACACCTGCACACATCATTCAAAACTTTTTGCACTCTTCGTGCCTCGAGCACGTGAATATCACTTTTGTTAGTGCAAAAAACAGCATTCACATCAATTAAATTCAGATCAGATTTTTTAACCGAGACATGAGAATCATCCCTCAAGCGCGAGGTAAGACTCCCATTCTCATCATACTCAACACATGCGATATTCTCCACAGATTTCTTTTCAAATAATGAAAATTCATGCACTATATCATCAAACTCTAAGAAAATGACACCCTTAAACACATCGATTTTGACCCTAGCGGTCTTAAGAAAAGGGCGTCCTAACAGCATAGAGGACGAAGCATGCAGGGATTTTTCATTCATATCAAGCACAAGAAAATCAGCAGGGAACATCATATCTCCTACCCTAACGAGAACATCCTCGACCTTCCCTCTAGGACATATACTCGACCCGTTAGCTAACTGGACAACCACGTTACACTCATGCAATTCATTTAAGTTCAGTTCAAGAAATAAAGCTTAAGACATAACGTTCACAGAAGCTCCTAGATCAAGCATGACATTTTTGACTATTTTACTACCTATCATGCAAGAGATAGTAAAAGTACCTGGGTCGTTGCACTTGGCGGGCAACGTACCTGGGAGGATCGCAGAAACCTTCTCCTCTTTCTTCTCAGTCCCTCTGGACTTCCTCTTCTTTGTGCACCAGCTCTTGAGGAATTTTGCATATTTTGGCACTTGGCTCACTGCCTCAAGGAGCAGAATGTTGACCATCACCTTCTGGAAGGTTCGCAGGACCTCCTCATCTTCGGTCTCCAAAGTAGGCTTCGCAAGCCTACTAGGGAAGGGTGCTCTGGCAACATTCTCTTGCACATTCGTTTCTTCTTTCTTCTCATCATTCAGATTCTCGGGAGCAATCTCGGCGGACTCATTCAGGCTGTCCTTGACTTCCTTCACGGCTCTGGAGGAAAGTGATTTCCCACTCCTCAGCTGGATTGCACTCACGTTTTCACATGAGTTTACCGTGGTTTGGGAAGGAAGCTTCCCAGAGCTCTTGCTCTCAATTTTGCTAATTGACACAGCCATTTGCGTCAGCTGCTTGTTCAAGTTTTGCAGCTCGGCTTTGTGTGAGTTTAGCTCTTCTCGAGCTTCTTTCTGAAACTGGCTGGTCGATGTCACGATGGTTCTGACCATCTCTTCTAATGAACTGGAGGAGCTCGAGGATTGAGCTTGGGTGGAAGAGTTAGGCCTATCGTGGGACTGGCCTTGGAAGCGTTGTTGTCCTTCCCTATTCCCATAGCTGAAATTGGGGTCATCGCGCCAACCGGGGTTATATGTATTCGAATAAGGATCATACTTCCTCGGGTTGGAAGCATACCCCCCGATTGCGTTCACCTCTGTTACGTCTCCAAAAGTGACTAATTTAGGACTTGTTTTCTATAGGAAGATGTGCACTTTTAGGTGTTTTTGATAGGATTTAGCTTAAACTTGTGCTTATATATGAGAATTAGAAGAATGAAGCTAAATTAGGACTTGTATGCAAAAGGAAACAAAATGAATGAAAAACGAAGTTAAAAGAATGAAAATTGTGCATTGCGGAAACATTGCTAAAACCGCAATGTTTTAAGTGAAATCCGTAAGTTGGCTAACCTTTTTCTGTTGTGATCCGATATTTCAGGGATTCGTTCTTTCTCCTCCAGCCACGTAGAAGTACGACGTTGAGAATGGATGGTTCTCCTTGACCCAATCGCACCTGCAGACTACTATAAAAGGAGGTCAAAGTGGAAGGTTGAAACACATCTGGAAAGCGTAGAACTCTCTTCGCAGCACAGTTTTTTCTCTTGTTTTTCTCGTCCGTCTGTCGGGTTGAAAGGTTTAGCTGTTGGAGTCGACAATCTGATAGGAAGGAGAGAAGATTCATCTTCTCTTCTGATTAGATTCATCCAAGCAAAACTGGCTTTTTCCCCCCTTCAGCCGAGGCGTCTGCGTCGAGGCGATCACGCTCAACTTTATTGCTTTCTGCTTTAGCGTCCCATTTCCCTTACTGTCTGTTGTTATTTCCTTTCCAATAGCTACTCTAATTCATTTCGTTGCTTTCTGTTTTACTTTAGTTCTTTAAGGTTGTCATTTGTTAGTTCAAACTCAAATAAATCGAAGTACTACTTTCATCAAGTTACAAGTTCTTCACCTTCTCTGTTATTGCCTTTAGTTGTTGTTTTGTCTCCAATATACTTCTAAGCATGTCGTTTCCATCTAGTCTTTCTATTCTATGTGCATCCATGAGTAACTAAGTCACATAAGGGCATGCTAATGACGAATCTGTAGGAAGAAACACGTGACTAAAGCATGTAGGATAGCTCTCGAATGCATTAATTGTATGTAAGCTTCATCCCACGGGCAATTTCGATTGGCCATCCATTTTGTCCAAAGAACTCCTAACCTCTGGAAGGAGTAAGAGTTCAGAGTCATACACTCATGCTAGCCTCTCAAGGTAGCCAGAAAACGACCTAGGAATAGGCGTTTTCCTAGTACAAATCACAACTTACTGTTTTAACAAGAGGTTTAAGACCTTACTTGGACATGAGTAAACTAAAGAATCTAATGCATGAAATCGGAAGATACATGAGTATGAGTTAGTTTGATGCATAGTGAGTTGTTCTACTGCTTAAGAATCGTTTGAAAAAGCCTATAGAGGAGTCGTTAGTAGCCCTTGCTTCCACGTTT
The DNA here is from genome assembly GCA_028017165.1 of Herpetospermum pedunculosum. NCBI lineage: Eukaryota > Viridiplantae > Streptophyta > Magnoliopsida > Cucurbitales > Cucurbitaceae > Herpetospermum > Herpetospermum pedunculosum. The sequence continues at coordinate 40,508,544 of CM051522.1, forward strand.
TACACACATTTGCTGTTAAGAACATTGCGGTATAATTGCTGTTTCCGCAATTCCCTTAGTTAAAAATTTTGCCTTAGCCATTTTCCTCTTCGTTTATTAATCTCTTCTCTTTGCATTTGAGTTTATCATTTAATTGCACTTGTTTATGCATCTATCCTTTACATATTCCTTAGTAATTAGGCAACTTAAAACCAAATTTTCCCCATTAAATCCACCCATTCTTGCTTAACAATACACTTCACGAGTAACTAAGAATAAATCTCTGTGGGAAATCGAATGAAAAAATACTTATTACTTGCTACAAGATCATGTATGCTTGCATGTTCTGAGTGCTCTACTATTGCATATTTCCTTTAAACATTGAGCACGCAACAAGTTTTTGGCGCCGCTGCCGGGGATTTAGTTTAGTGAAAACGAAGTTTGTTAAGTTAGAAAACCAATTCTTAATATCTATTGGAGCTGATCTATTTTCATTTCTTTTGCAGGTACCATTGGGTTAGTTTATGAATGAGCCTTCAAGTAGCGATCTAGAGTTCAACCCTGAGCCTGAGAGATTACTTAGGGGCAGAAATAGAGCCAAGAAACGTCTCTTTAACCAACCCTCTATACCTCAAATAATTACGGAAACCGCAGAGTCTCCGCAATCCTGTCAAGAAGAAATTGACAGACCAGTCCCAAATCCGGTACCTACCACTCGCAATCCCATCGAAATAGCGAATGATAAGGATAGTGCCATTCTCTCCTACCTAGTACCTATGCCTGGGGAGCTAAACCCAAGCATAATCCGCCCTGAAATTACTGCCAACTCATTCGAGTTAAAGCCAGTAATGTTCCAAATGTTGTCCACTGTGGGACAATTCTTTGGAGTGGAAAATGAGGACCCCCACAACCATCTTAGAAACTTCCTAGGAGTTAGTGATACCTTTCTCATCCCTGGAGTTTCCCAAGAAGCTTTGAGGCTTTACCTCTTCCCCTACTCATTAAGGGACAAAGCCAAAACGTGGTTAAACTCATTACCTTCTGGATCAGTTCTCAATTGGACAGACTTGGCGGAGAAATTCCTAGTAAAATATTTCCCACCTGATAGGAATTCTACTTTTCGTGACGACATTATTAAATTCAAACAAGATGAAAATGAGTCGCTTCACGAAGTTTGGACAAGGTTCAAGGACCTTCTGCTTAAATGTCCACACCATGGCATTCCATGGTGTATCCAAATAGAGGTCTTTTTCAAAGGATGCAACCCCAGCACCAGGCAAGTGCTAAATTCATCAGCTGGTGGTTCCATGCTGTCCAAAAGTTATAACGAAGCCTATGAGATCTTGGAGAAGATCTCAGCATCTCACTGTAGGTGGTCAGATGATCCAATAGAGCCAAGTAGAGCTCAAAATAAGGACGCACTCAATGCCATGAGTAGCCAAATAAGCGCCCTGACCAACCTAGTTAAAAAAATGGCTCAAGCCAATCTCCAAACTAGTGTCAACACCGCCACAGCCATGCCAATGGGCACACAACCAAGTCAAGGTGAGACACTAATCTGTGGATTCTGTGGGGAGGGGCACCTGTATGAATACTGCCCTGGGAATCCAGCCTCAGTCTGCTATGTTGGAAGCCAACAGCAGCCTAGGAACAACCCTTATTCTAACACTTACAATCCTGGTTGGAGAAACCACCCAAATCTTTCATAGGGTGGCCAACAAAATACTAACCAAGCTCCTAACCAGCCAAGACCGAGTGGAACACCTGGTTTCACTCCCCAAAATAACCAATCCATGTATCAAAAGCCATACAACCAACCAATAGGGTCTTCTGTAGAAAACTTACTTAAGGAGTACATTGCCAAGAATGATGCCACTGTACAAAGTCAGCAAGCTACCCTTAGGAGCCTAGAGAACCAAATAGGGCAACTAGCCAATGAACTCAAAAGTAGGCCCCAAGGTAGACTACCTGCTGACACTGAGGTGCCTAGAAGGGATGGAAAAGAGCAAGTTCAAGCAATTGAACTTAGAAGTGGTAGACCATTGGTGAGCAACACTAGAGAAACACCAAAGAGAGTAGAGAATGAAGAGTCCAGTGCTCCACTGGATTCTCTGCCTAACCAAGGTCAACCACCTACAAGCACATCAGGGGCAAGGCTGGAACCAATCATAGAAGAGATAGAAGAAATTCCAAGGCCTCCACCTATCCTGAGGCGACCTGAAGTGCCTGCATATGTGCCACCACCTCCATTTCCTCGAAGGCTAAAGAAAAAACAAGAACAGGAAGTGCACTTTAACAAATTTTTAGAAATTCGTAAACAAGTGCATGTGAATATCCTTTTGAAGAAGTTCTACAGTCTATGCCTTCTTATGTTAAATTTTTGAAGGATATAATCACTAACAAGAAAATTATTGGTGAATTTGAAACAGTGAATCTCACTGAGGAGTGCAGTGCTATACTCCAGAACAAGCTACCAAAGAAGGAGAAGGATCCTGGTTCCTTCACCTTACCAGTGGAGTTGGGAGGCAAGCACGTGGGCAGAGCTCTTTGTGACCTGGGAGCCAGCATAAACCTCATGCCCCTATCACTATTCCGTCAGCTTGGAATAGGGGAAGCACGTCCTATACCACTGTCACCTTGCAATTGGCAGACAGATCCATAGCTTACCCTGAAGGTAAGATAGAGGATATTCTTGTAAAGGTTGACAAGTTTATTTTTCTTGCAGACTTCATCATTCTGGATTATGAAGCAGACAAAGAGGTCCCCATCCTATTAGGCAGACCATTCCTAGCCACAGGTACGGCCCTGATTGATGTCCAGAAAGGTGAGCTCACCATGAGGGTTCATGATGAGGAGGTTAAGTTTAGTGTTTTTAAAGCCCTAAGGTACCCTTCTGACTCTGAATCTTGTGCAAGCATGGACATAGTAGATTCATTGATGGAAGAACAGCTTGAGCATGAATTGTCAACTAAGCATGCCAATGATTATGTGCAATTAGATTTAACTGACTTAAACATAGCTGAAATAATGGACATACCTGTGAATAATCCTCAGCATGTTTGTATGACTACTGATTTGACTGAAAGATCCATGAATCCATTAAAACCATCCATTGAGCATCCACCTATCTTAGAATTAAAACCACTGCCTGAACATCTTAAGTATGCATATTTAGGAAGTAATGATACTCTGCCTGTTATTATTTCATCTAAATTGAGTGCTAAGCATGAAATTTAGTTGATCTTATTACTCAAGCAACATAGAAAGGCTATTGTTGCGTGCTCAATGTGTAAAATAAATAAGCAGTAAGAGAGAGAGAGAGCACTCAGAACATGCAAGCATACATGATCTTATAGCAAGTAGTAAGTATTTTTTCATTCGTTTTCCCACAGAGATTTATTATTAGCTACTCGTGAAGTGTATTGTTAAGCAAGAATGGGTGGATTTGATGGGGTAGATTTGGTTTAACAATGCCTAATTACTAATGAATCAATAAAGGGTAGCAACATAAACAAGTGCAAGTCAATGATAAACTCAAATGAAAAGAGAAGCGATTAATAAACGAAGAGGAAAATAGCTAAACAGAATTTTTAACTTAGCAGAATTGCGAGAACAGCAATTCTACCGCAATGTTGCTAATAGCGAAAGTGTGTAAAATGGAGAAACAAGGGCTACTAACGACTCCTCTATAGGCATTTTCACACGATTCTCAAGCATTGGATCAACTCACTATGCATCAAACTAACTCATTCTCATGTATCTTCCGATTTCATGCATTAGATTCTTTAGTTTACTCATGTCCAAGTAAGGTCTTAAGCATCTTGTTAAAGCAGTAAGTTATGATTTGTACTAGGAAAATGCCTATTCCTAGGTCGTTTTCTGGCTACCTTGAGAGGCTAGCATGAGTGTATGACTCTGAACTCTTACTCCTTCCAGAGGTTAGGAGTTCTTTGGACAAAATGGATGGCCAATCGAAATTGCCCGTGGGATGAAGCTTACATACAATCAATGCATTCGAGAGCTATCCTACATGCTTGGTTCACGTGTTTTAGCCTATAGTTTTGTCATTAGCATGCCCCTATGTGACTTAGTTACTCATGGATATAGAGAGAACAGAAATATTAGATAAAATAGGCATGCTCAGAAGAAGAATAAACTTAAAACAGCAAGGAAAAACAGTAAACAACAAAGACAAGAAACTTGTGAAATAATGAATTGTGCTTTCGATTAATCGATTGTTTGAATGAACAAAGGGAAACTTAAAGTGAATAACATAAAGACAGAAAGCAACGAAATGGAATGGACTAACTAATGGAAAAGAAATGACAACAAACGATGCTGGAAATGAAAACTAAAGACAGAAAGCAAGTAAAGTGAGCTTGAACGCCTCGTCGCAAACGCCTCGGCTGAAGGGAGAGAAAGGTAAGCCCTGCTTGGATGAATCCAATCAGAAGAGAAGATGAATCTTCTCTCCTTCCTATCAGATTGTCGACTCCAACAGCTAAGCTTTCCAACCCAACAGACGGAAGAGAAAAACAGGAGAAAGAATGGAGCTGCGAAGAGACTTCTACGCTTTCGGATGATGATCAAACCCTCTACTTTGACCCCCTTTTATAGTAATCTGCAGGTGTATTTGGGCCAAGGAGAACCATCCATTCTCAACGTCGTATTTCAATTTGACTGGAGGAGAAAGACAGAATCCCTGAAATAACGGATCACAACAGAAAAAGATCAGTCAACTTACGGATTTCACTTAAAACATTGCTGTTTTAGCAATGTTTCCGCAATGCTGCCGCAATGCACATTTTTCATTCTTTTAACTTCGTTTTCTATTCCTTTTCTTCCCTTTTGCACACAAGTCCTAATTTAGCTTCCCTCTTCTAATTCTCATATTTAAGCATAGGTTCAAGCTAAATCCTATCAAAAACACCTAAGAGTGTACCTCTTTCTATGGAAAACAAGTCCTAAAAAGGTAACTTTTGGAGACGTAACAGCTATTGCATGGACAATTGCTGACATTAGAGGTATTAGCCCTTCCTACTGCATGCATAAGATAATATTGGAAGAAGAGCATACACCCCGAGTAGATCACCAACGTAGGCTGAACCCCTCTATGAAAGAGGTAGTTAAGAAAGAGATCATAAAATGGTTAGATGTAGGTGTAATCTTCCCTATAGCTAGTAGTCAGTGGGTGAGTCCAATACAATGTGTACCTAAGAAGGGGGGATGACTGTAGTAGTGAATGAGAGCAATGAACTGATTCCAACTAGAACTATTACAGGATGGAGAGTTTGTATGGATTATAGGAAATTGAATAAGGAAACAAAAAAAGACCACTTCCCTCTACCATTCATAGATCAGATGTTAGATAGGATAGCTGGTAGAGCTTATTACTTGTCCAACTTTTCATTCTCAAGATGGCTTGGAGAGTATTCAATCGGCTTCCCCTTTTTCTCAACTGGAGGCAACAAACGGCTTGGGAAGGGAGCCTTGGGCATGTAGACTTTCAAGCTCGGGGGTGCACCCAACTGAGCTTCCTTCCTTCTTGACTCAAGATCCTCGATCTTTTGCTCAACCTTGCCTTCCTCTCCCTCCACAACAGCGGTGATGGAATAGACCTGCTCACAGGAATTCATCCTCGCGTGTGGGGGTAGCATCCAAGGATTCTCAGGCGCCGAAATCAAGGGAATATCCCTTCCACTCTTCAGTGCAATACCATCTGGCCAATCAGCTGCCTGAGTTTCCATCCTACTCGTTCTGGTCTTTGCCTCCGTCATCCCTTCTCTCGTCGACCGCATCTGCGCATTGGTATCTGATAACTCCATTTTGGAGCTATTAAATACGTCCTAATCATAGTTAAAGTCCGCTTTCAATTGATTAAATGTATCTCTTTTGTAGGAGAAAAGCGGCAAAGAGCTCGTGCGTCCATTGGGCATGTTCGAGAGCTTAAAGCAGAGTTTTAGCGCCCCGGGAATGCATCGGGAAGAGGGGAATTTGTTCCGTGAAGAAACGGGCCAAAACAGCCTTGGAGAGGCATTGCATCAGCCCCAAACCCGAGAGCCAGCGTCGAGCTATAGCGTCGAGACGCTGGCTCGACGCTGGAAAAACCCGAGAGCAAGCGTCGAGTGATAGCGTCGAGACGCTAGCTCGACGCTGCCCTGGCGTCGAGACCCTGCTTGGCGTCGAGACGCTCCGGAGGAGGCGCGCGCAGGAAATTCATCAGGGCAGCGTCGCGACGCTGGCCTTGCGTCGCGACGCCAGCGCGCGCGCGCGCGGATTACTTAGGGCACAGCGTCGAGACGCTAGGCCCAGCGTCTCGACGCTACGACGAAGGCAGTAGCTAAAAGACGATTTTTCTGCACATTTTTGGATATCTTGAAAAATCTTCATCTTCTTCATCTCTCAACGGAATCCGGCGATTTTAGTCTTCTTCTTCCCCATTTTCTCTCTACTTTTCGTGGAGCTCCGCCATTGTTGGCATGCGAGCGAGCTCCATCTCCATTGTAATAGGTAGATGAACTCTTCCATGGTCGTTGGTGGAGCGGGATTGACGAACCGCGCCATGAGCGGCTAAGGTAAGGGTGACGGTTTGGGATTTGTTTAGGGGAATTTTGTTAGACTCTTATTGCTTTGATAATCTGAGTATAATTTGCATATTGGTTCTGTTTACATTGCATCTATTTGCTTTGCTTAATCCAACGCGCATGCTAAAATACGTTGATTGACACTCGGGTAGTTTCGCATGTTGTGTATGTTAAAGAGTAGCGATGCCGTGCCTCTCACTGCTCGACTAAGTAACACAGGTAAATAGAACTAAATCGAAGTATCGGGTCGGGTAGGATAATTGTTGGTTGCATACAGCGTTTGCGGGCAACCTACTAGCAATTAGAATTCACGCCCGAATGTTCGTCGCGGTTAGCTAGTAACTGTCTAAATTCATCTTAGGACTGATCATCTTAATGTGAGATTAGATAACGTGTAATTAGGACTGTGTGGCCTAATTAAAATCCATGGAGTCGGCTACTTTGGGGCTTCTCTGGTAGTCGTCCGCGTGCTTAGTAAACTGAATTCCATGTTATTAGAATTAAATGATAAGTTGTATTTGTCTAACAATTGACCCCGAGACTCCCCAAACCGTGCACACGTTTTCTACATATTATTTCTTTCTTCCGTTAGCTTTTTCATTATTTCCTTTGCATGATTAAAACCCCCCGTTACCAATTAATCAATCAAATCCCAATTTCACTAGTAAATTCAATTCTCCTATTCCTTGGATCGACCCTGTTACCACTGACTGCAAAGCCTTGGTTATAGGCCTTATAAATCGTATTTTGGCAAGCCTCGACAGCTTGAGATTAAGCGGATATTCAAAAATCCGTCCACCAAAATTGGCGCCGTTGCCGGGGAATAGGCAATTGATTGGATTTATGATTGAAGTTTGAGTTTGATTTATTGATGGTTGACTGAAAATTTTTTCTGTTTGTAATTTGTATGTTTAGATTTTTGTTTGTGTATGACCCGTTCCTCTGAGGGTAGTTTGCAGTTTATTCCTGAGATTGACAGAGAGGAGCGGCGGTTACGTAGAGAAGCCCGGGAGGGGCAAAGAACGTTGGAAAGAGAAGAAGGCAATCCCTTCTTATTTGACGAGATGGCGCAGGGCGATGCGCCACGGACGCTTAAGCAACTGGCAGCGCCAGACCTGAACCTGCAGCCTTTGTGCATTAACTACCCCGTGGTAGCAGGTAACTTTGAGTTGAAATCTGGTTTAATTCACCAGTTACCTTCTTTCCATGGCAATGCAGGTGAGGACGCGAACAAACATCTGATGGAGTTCCATTGCGTCTGCGCGGGAATGAAGCCCGCAGGAGTCACGGAGGAGCAACTGAATATGAGGGCATTCCCCTTTACGCTCAATGACAAGGCCAGAGACTGGCTGTATTACTTGCCCTCCGGATCGATCAACACGTGGCAGGACATGAAGCGGGTATTTTTGGAGAAATATTTTCCCGCATCCTTAGCCACCACTCTGCGGAAGAGGATTTATGGGATCACCCAGGATGTAGGTGAGTCCCTGCATGAGTATTGGGAACGCTTTGGGCGCCTGTGCGCGAGTTTCCCACACCACCAGATCGCCGATCAGCTGCTCATACAGTATTTTTATGAGGGGATGACGCCCCACGACAGGCAGATGATCGATGCAGCGAGTGGAGGGGCACTGATTGACAAGACCCCAGTTGAGGCCAAGCAGCTAATTGCAAACATGGCCACTAACTCACAGCAGTTTGGGATCAGGGGGCAAGGACAAGTGCACAGCGTGGTTCAGAGCCATGAGATGTCTGAAATGAGGGCCCAGGTGGCCGAGATAGGTAGCATGTTAAAGAAAATAGTTGGAGGACACCGCGAAGAGGCGGAGGTCAATGCAATCGGGGGGTATGCTTCCAACCCTAGGAAGTATGATCCATATGCTAACACTTACAACCCCGGTTGGCGCGACCATCCTAACTTCAGCTATGGGAATAGGGAAGGACAAACTCGCTTCCAAGGCCAGTCCCAGGATAGGCCTAACTCTTCCACCCAGGCTCAAGCCTCGAGCTCCTCCAGCTCACTTGAAGAGATGGTCAGGACCATCGTGACTAGCACCAGCCAGTTCCGGAAAGAGGCTCGCGAGGAGCTTAATTCTCATAAGGCAGAGCTGCAGAATTTGAACAAGCAGCTGACACAGATGGCGGTGTCTATCAGTAAGATTGAGAGCAAGAGCTCGGGGAAGCTTCCTTCCCAAACTACAGTAAACTCATGTGAAAACGTGAGCGCTATTCAGCTGCGCAGTGGGAAGTCACTTTCCGCCAGAGCTGCGAAGGAAGCCACGGACAGCCTGAACAAGTCCGCCCCGACTGCTCCTGAGACTCAGAATGAGAAAAGAAACGAGAAGGTCAGTGTACCTGAGGATGTTGCCAGAGCACCATTCCCGAGTAGGCTTGCGAAGCCTACTTTGGAATCTGAGGATGCGGAGGTCCTTCGAACCTTCCAAAAGGTGGTGGTCAACATCCCACTTCTTGAGGCCGTAAGCCAAGTGCCAAAATATGCCAAGTTTCTCAAGAAGTGGTGTACGAGTAAGAGAATGTCGAGAAAAAGTGACGAGACGAAGAAAGAAACCGTCTCCGCAATCTTCCAAGGTAATCTTCCACCGAAGTGCATCGATCCTGGTATGTTTTCTATCCCATGCACTATCGGTACTAAATTCATTGAAAATGCCATGTTAGATCTCGGTGCCTCGATTAATGTCATGTCTTATGATGTTTTTAAAGAACTTGAACTGTGTACTTTAATCGAGTCCAATATAGTTATCCAACTAGCCGATCGATCTTGTGTGCATCCTTTAGGGAAGATTGAGGATGTTTTAGTCAAAGTAAAGGACTTACTGTTTCCATGCGATTTTTATGTGCTAAATATGAATGAAAATTCCTCGCATGTTTCCTCTTCTATTTTACTAGGCCGCCCATTCATGAAGACCGCTAAGGTCAAGATAGATGTTGATAGGGGTGCCTTGTCTGTAGAATTTGATGGAACGGTGAACGAGTTTATTATAAATGCATCGAAATCGTTTGTGAATGATGAAAATGTTTCTGTTGTTGAGCATGTAGAGAATGGGAGTCTACCCTCGCGCTTGAGGGATGGTTCCCATGTCTCGGTAAAAATTTCTGATTTAAATATGTGTGATGATAATACTGGATTTTGCACTAACATGTCTGATATTCACGTGCCCGAGGCACGAAGAGTGCAAAATATTTTTCAGGTGGATGGCAGGAAAGGTGTGGCCAAGGACAAGTCTGGATCGTCCCCCGCACCTACAGACTATGGATGAGTCTGTGGAAAGAATACAGTCGAGCAACCGACTTTAAAAATTCTGCGCTTCTCGGAGGCACCCGAGTGTTGAACTGTTTTTATGCTTTAGTTTAGTTTTATTGCTTTTTAGATTAATTTAGTATTAATTAGCTTGCTGTTTTTTTTTTTGTAGGAATCGAGGAAGAGAAGACAATTTTGGGCTCTGATGCGTTCGTGCGCCGCTTCCTCGCCCTCGCCAGCTTCACAAAGAGTCAGGGAAGTGTATTTCTTCTTCCCTTTTTACTTTATTGTATCTGACTGGTTGGCATTGAGGACAATGCCAAATTTTGAAGTTGGGGGTGGAGTAGTCCGATGGATGTGCATGTGTAGTTCGTTGAGAAGTGTTATAAAGATATTGAAGTGCTTGGGACTCTGTTTACTGTTTTCTGACTGTGATAGCCTAGGAAATGCATGTTGGAAATCTGAGCATGTTCATAATCGAGTTTTTGCATGAGTTTTGTGTTTATTAGGTTCATGTCAAAAATTTTAAAATTTTTTCTGTTGCTCCCTTGCACTCATCGCGCACTTAGCAACCTCTCCCTAGATTCCGTAAGCTTGGTTTATCGCATGTTTAGCTAATTCTCGTTGTCACCCCGAAAGGCACCCTTAGGTAGCTTGTTGCATGAGAGTTAGTAGTTAGTTAAATGAGAAAGCATGTGCTTAGCCTAATATAAAAAAAAATATAGAAAAGCATGTTTGGTAGAAAATTCCTCTCGAGGCACTCCTCCTTCTTATTACCGCTTAAAAGAAGTGAGCGTCAGTCCTTAAAAACGTGAAGTTTTATGCATGAATTTGACGTGTTAGGCAACTCGAGTAGGAAAGAAAAAGAAATGAAAGGTTGGTTCAAAGAACCCAAAATAAAAGAGTACAAAGTACTTTTGAAAAGAAAGAAAAAAGAATGAGAAAATAATTAGGTCTCTTAATTTGCTTCTTTCTCTCGTGTAAGTCAAGTGTAGCTGTTCTTAAACGCTAGAAGTAGGGGGAAAACGGGATGTGCGTTGCATGTAGGTTTTCCGAGTTTACGTGAGTTTAGGATTGGTTGTCTAGCACACACACACGTTAGGGGGCAAGAGTTAATTTTTGATATGTCTTAATTAATACATGAACAAAATGCTTCCATGATTATACTCGTGTTTAAATTTCAATATGCATGGAGGCTTGAGTTAGAATACATGTAAGAGCGTCCTTAGAGTCAATGTCTTTGTAGTGCTTGCTCGAGGACTAGCAATGTTTAAGTTGGGGGTGTTTGATAACTCCATTTTGGAGCTATTAAATACGTCCTAATCATAGCTAAAGTCCGCTTTCAATTGATTAAATGTATCTCTTTTGTAGGAGAAAAGCGGCAAAGAGCTCGTGCGTCCATTGGGCATGTTCGAGAGCTTAAAGCAGAGTTTTAGCGCCCCGGGAATGCATCGGGAAGAGGGGAATTTGTTCCGTGAAGAAACGGGCCAAAACAGCCTTGGAGAGGCATTGCATCAGCCCCAAACCCGAGAGCCAGCGTCGAGACGCTGGCTCGACGCTGGAAAAACCCGAGAGCAAGCGTCGAGTGATAGCGTCGAGACGCTAGCTCGACGCTGCCCTGGCGTCGAGACCCTGCTTGGCGTCGAGACGCTCCGGAGGAGGCGCGCGCAGGAAATTCATCGGGGCAGCGTCGCGACGCTGGCCTTGCGTCGCGACGCCAGCGCGCGCGCGCACGGATTACTTAGGGCACAGCGTCGAGACGCTAGGCCCAGCGTCTCGACGCTACGACGAAGGCAGTAGCTAAAAGACGATTTTTCTGCACATTTTTGGATATCTTGAAAAATCTTCATCTTCTTCATCTCTCAACGGAATCCGGCGATTTTAGTCTTCTTCTTCCCCATTTTCTCTCTACTTTTCGTGGAGCTCCGCCATTGTTGGCATGCGAGCGAGCTCCATCTCCATTGTAATAGGTAGATGAACTCTTCCATGGTCGTTGGTGGAGCGGGATTGACGAACCGCGCCATGAGCGGCTAAGGTAAGGGTGACGGTTTGGGATTTGTTTAGGGGAATTTTGTTAGACTCTTATTGCTTTGATAATCTGAGTATAATTTGCATATTGGTTCTGTTTACATTGCATCTATTTGCTTTGCTTAATCCAACGCGCATGCTAAAATACGTTGATTGACACTCGGGTAGTTTCGCATGTTGTGTATGTTAAAGAGTAGCGATGTCGTGCCTCTCACTGCTCGACTAAGTAACACAGGTAAATAGAACTAAATCGAAGTATCGGGTCGGGTAGGATAATTGTTGGTTGCATACAGCGTTTGCGGGCAACCTACTAGCAATTAGAATTCACGCCCGAATGTTCGTCGCGGTTAGCTAGTAACTGTCTAAATTCATCTTAGGACTGATCATCGTAATGTGAGATTAGATAACGTGTAATTAGGACTGTGTGGCCTAATTAAAATCCATGGAGTCGGCTACTTTGGGGCTTCTCTGGTAGTCGTCCGCGTGCTTAGTAAACTGAATTCCATGTTATTAGAATTAAATGATAAGTTGTATTTGTCTAACAATTGACCCCGAGACTCCCCAAACCGTGCACACGTTTTCTACATATTATTTCTTTCTTCCGTTAGCTTTTTCATTATTTTCTTTGCATGATTAAAACCCCCCGTTACCAATTAATCAATCAAATCCCAATTTCACTAGTAAATTCAATTCTCCTATTCCTTGGATCGACCCTGTTACCACTGGCTGCAAAGCCTTGGTTATAGGCCTTATAAATCGTATTTTGGCAAGCCTCGACAGCTTGAGATTAAACGGATATTCAAAAATCCGTCCACCAGTATCCTCGTAAGTTTCCATGAGGGATTTGAACATTCCTTCAATGGATTGAGAAGAAACAGAAGGACGATTTCGCGATGGGTCTCCTTGAAATTTAAGCAAACCGTCATATAACTTTGACAGTTGGCCCTTGAGCTCTTTCACTTCGCTTTGGAGGCGGGCTTCCTCACGTGCTTCAATTCCATTATGCTGCATATTCTGAGCCATATTACAGATCAAACGCCGAGCTTCCACTGGGGTCTTGTCAATCAACGCCCCTCCACTAGCTGCATCAAGCAACCAACAATCACGATCACACAAGCCTTCGTAGAAGAAGCGAATGAGTTCTGCCTGTGGAATTCGATGGTGGGGGAAGTCTTCGCACAACCGGGTAAACCGCTCCCAATATTTATCAAAGGTCTCCCCTTCCTCCTGCTTGATCCCGTAAATCTCCTTCCTTAGGAACTTGGCTCTCGAAGCGGGGAAGTATTTGTCTAAAAATAGCTCTTCCAACCCATTCCACGTAGAGGTAGTCCTAGGTAAGTAGTGCAGCCAATCCCTCGATTTATCCTTCAGGGAGAAAAGGAAAGCCCTCAAGTACAACTGATCTTCAGTTACTTCGCTCGTTTTCATCGCAGAGCACACCATATGGAATTCCTTAAGGTGCTTGATCGGATCTTCACCTGATTTGCCATAAAAATAAGGAAGTGAGTTAAGCAAACTTGATTTTAGCTCAAACTTACCTGTAACCGGCGGAAATGATATACACAAAGGTTGACAGGGAAGGCCATCCATCGCCCACTCCTTGAGCGTTCTCCGATTCTCATTATCGTTCTCCAAGACCTCCATCTCTTCTGAGTGTAACCTGAACTTTCAAAATCTTGGAAGAGAGGACTGTTATCCAAATAAAATAAAATAAAACAAAAAACAATTCAATTAAATTAAATTTTTTTTTTTTATTATTTTTTTTTTTTAAAACAACCAATCAACCTTAATCAAAAACAAAAATTAATCTCATTTTTAATTGCCCTCCCCGGCAACGGCGCCAATTTTGGTAACGATATTTTTGAACTATCGCTATAAACTCAAGCGGTCGAGGCTTGCCAAAATAAATTTATAAACCCGTAGCTTTTAGCTTTGCAGCTAGCGGTAACGGGGTCGAACCACAGAGAGGGAATAAAATTGAGGATTAATCGTTTAAGATGAGATTAGGTTAGTTGGTAAGTGTTACGTCTCAAAAAGTGACCTTTTTAAGACTTAATTATCTTAGAAAGATGTCCACTCTTAGGTGTTTTTGATAGCATTTAGCCTAAACCTATGCTTAAATATGAGAATTAGAAGAAGGTAGCTAAATTAGGACTTTTGTACAATAGGAAAGAAAAGAGTTGAAAACCGAAGGAAAAGAATGAAAAACAAGCATTGCGATAGCATTGCGGAAACATTGCTGATCCCGCAATGTTTCAAGTGAAAACCGTAAGTTGACTGATCATTTTCTGTTAATTTCCGTTATTTCAGGGATTCGTTCTTTCTCCTCCATCCATTCTGAAGTACGACGTTGAAGATTGATGGTTCTCCTTGGCCCAAACGCACCTGCAGATTACTATAAAAGGGGGTCAAAGTCGAGGGTTCAAGCATCATCCGAAAGCGTAGAAGTCTTCTCGCAGCTCCATCTTTCTTCCTGTTTTCCTTTGCCGTCTGTTGGTGTGAGAGTCTCAGCTGTTGGAATCGACAATCTGATAGGAAGGAGAGAAGATTCATCTTTTCTCCCGATTGGATTCATCCAAGCAAAGCTATTCTTTCATCCCTTTCAGCCGAGGCGGTTGCAACGAGGCTTCCAAGCATCTTTTACTGCTTTCTGTCTTTATTTCTATTTTCCAGCTTAAGTTTGTTGTTGTTTCCTTTCTTGTAATTAGATCAGTCCATTTCGTTGTGTTCTGTCTTTTTGTTATGCACTTTAAGTTTCTCTTTTTTATCAATTCAAACAATCAAGTAACCAAAGCATAGTTATTATTTCACAAGTTTCCCTCTTTTGCTGCTACGGTTTTTCCTTGTTGTTTTAAGTATATTTCTCTTCTAAGCATGTCTTCTTCATCTCTTATTTCTGTTTACCCCATATCCATGAGTAACTAAGTCACTTAGGGGCATGCTAATGACAACACTATAGGCTAAAAAACGTGAACCAAGCATGTAGGATAGCTCTCGAAGCATTGATTGTATGTAAGCTTCATCCCACGGGCAATTTCGATTGGCCATCCATTTTGTCCAAAGAACTCCTAACCTCTGGAAGGAGTAAGAGTTCAGAGTCATACACTCATGCTAGCCTTTCAAGGTAGCCAGGAAACGGCCTAGGAATAGGCGTTTCCCTAGTACAAACCATATCCTTTTGCCTTAACAAGATGCTTAAGACCTTACTTGGACATGAGTAAACTAAAGAATCTAATGCATGAAATCGGAAGATACATGAGATTGAGATAGTTTGATGCATAGTGAGTTGATCCAGTGCTTGAGAATCGTAAGAAGAAGCCTATAGGATAGTCGTTAGTAGCCCTTAATTCGTCATTTTACACACTTTCGCTGTTATTACAATTGCGGTAGAATTGCTGTTTCCGCAATTCTGCTAAGTTACAATTCTGTCTAGCTGTTTTTGTCTTCATTTATTAATCTCGTCTCTTTTCATTTGAGTTTAGCTTTGACTTGCACTTGTTTATGCTGTTACCCTCTTCGTATTCAGTAGGAAATAGACAATTAAAAACCAATTCTACCCCATCGAATCCACCCTTTCTTTCTTAACTTTACACTTCACGAGTAGCTTATAATAAATCTCTGTGGGAATACGAATGAAAAAAATACTTACTACTTGCTATAGGATCATGTATGCTTGCATGTTCTGAGTGCTCTTTCTATCTTATTGCTTACTTATTTTAACACATTGAGCACGTAACAAGTTTTTGGCGCCGCTGTCGGGGATTTATTTAAGTGAAAACGAAGTTTGTTAAGTTTGAAACACCAAGTTTATTGTCCATTGTAACTAATCTAGTTCATTTCTTTTACAGGTACCATCGGGTTAGTTTATGAGTGAGCCTTCAAGTAGTGATCTAGAGTTCAATCCTGAGCCTGAGAGGTTACTTAGGGCCAGCAATAGAGCCAAGAAACGTCTCTTTAAACAACCCTCTTTACCTCAAGAAGTTGCGGGAACCGCAATTCCTCCGCAATTATCTCAAGAAGAAATGGCTGGACTAATTCCAAATCCGGTACCTATCACTCGCAATCCCATCGAAATAGCGAATGATAAGAATAGTGCCATTCTCTCATACCTAGTACCTATGCCTGGGGAGCTGAACCCCAGCATAATCCGTCCTGAAATCACTGCCAACTCATTCGAGTTAAAGCCAGTGATGTTCCAAATGTTGTCCACTGTGGGACAATTCTTTGGAGTGGAAAATGAGGACCCCCACAACCATCTTAGAAACTTCTTAGGAGTCAGTGATACCTTTATCATCCCTGGAGTTTCCCAAGAAGCCTTGAGGCTATACTTGTTCCCTTATTCTTTGAGGGACAAAGCCAAAACGTGGTTGAACTCATTACCCTCTGGATCTGTCCTTAATTGGACAGACTTAGTAGAGAAATTCCTAGTCAAATACTTCCCACCTGACAGGAATTCTACCTTTCGTGATGACATAGTTAAATTCAAACAAGCTGAGAATGAGTCTTTTCACGAAGCTTGGACAAGGTTCAAAGATCTTCTTCTTAAATGTCCACATCATGGCATCCCATGGTGTATCCAAATAGAGGTCTTTTTCAAAGGATGCAACCCCAGCACTAGGCAAGTCTTAAATTCATCTGCTGGTGGTTCCATGTTGTCCAAGAGTTACAACGAGGCCTATGAGATCTTGGAGAAGATCTCAGCATCTCACTGTAGGTGGTCAGATGATCCAGTCGAGCCAACTAGAGCTGAAGACAAGGATGCTCTAAGTGCAATGAGCAGCCAAATAAATGCCCTGACCAACCTAGTTAAGCAAATGGCTCAAGCCAATCTCCAAACAAGTGTCAATACCGCCACAGCCATGTCAATGGGCACCCAACCAAGTCAAGGTGAGACACTTATCTGTGGATTCTGTGGGGAAGGGCACCTGTATGAATACTGCCCTGGGAATCCATCCTCAGTCTGCTACGTTGGAAGCCAACAGCAGCCTAGGAACAACCCCTACTCCAATACTTACAACCCTGGTTGGAGGAACCACCCAAACCTGTCATGGGGTGGCCAACAGAATGCTAACCAAAATCCTAACCAACCTAGACCGAGTGGAACACCTGGTTTCACTCCCCAACATAACCAATCCATGTATCAAAAACCATACAACCAACCTGTAGGATCTTCTGTAGAAAACTTACTCAAGGAATACATAGCCAAGAATGACGCCACTCTACAGAGTCAGCAAGCCACTCTTAGGAGCCTAGAGAACCAAATAGGGCAACTAGCCAATGAAATCAAAAGTAGGCCCCAAGGTAGACTACCTGCTGACACTGAAGTGCCAAGGAGAGATGGTAAAGAGCAAGTTCAAGCAATTGAACTTAGAAGTGGTAGACCATTGGTGAGCAACACCAAGGACACACCAAAGAGAGTAGAGAACACTGAGTCTAGTGCTCCACTGGAGTCTCTGCCAACACAAGGTCCACCAGCAACAAGCACATCTGGAGCAAGGCTGGAACCAATCATAGAGGAGATAGAAGAAATTCCAAGGCCTCCACCTATCGTAAGGCGACCTGATGTGCCTGCATATGTGCCACCACCTCCATTTCCTAGAAGGCTAAAGAAAAAACAAGAACAGGAAGTGCACTTTAATAAATTTCTAGAAATTCTTAAGCAAGTGCATGTTAACATTCCTTTTGTTGAAGTTTTACAGTCTATGCCTTCTTATGTAAAGTTTTTGAAGGATATTATAACTAACAAGAAAATAATTGGTGAGTTTGAAACAGTAAATCTCACTGAGGAGTGCAGTGCCATACTCCAGAACAAGCTACCCAATAATGAGAAGGATCCTGGTTCCTTCACCTTACCTGTAGAACTAGGAGGCAAGCACGTGGGCAGAGCTCTTTGTGACCTGGGAGCCAGCATAAACCTCATGCCCCTATCACTATTCCGCCAGCTAGGAATAGGAGAAGCACGTCCAACCACTGTCACTTTACAACTAGCAGACAGATCCATTGCATACCCTGAAGGTAAGATTGAGGATATTTTAGTAAAGGTTGACAAGTTTATTTTCCTTGCATATTTCATTATCCTGGATTATGAAGCAGACAAGGAGGTCCCCATCCTGTTAGGCAGACCATTTCTAGCCACAGGTAGGGCACTGATAGACGTCCAAAAAGGTGAGCTCACCATGAGGGGTCATGATGAAGAGGTGAAATTTAGTGTGTATAAAGCCTTAAGGTACCCCTCTGACCATGAATCTTGTGCTAGCATGGACGTTGTAGATTCTTTAATGGAAGAACAATTGGAGCATGAACTATTGACTACGCATGCTAATAACTATGTAGGATTAGATTTAACTGACTTAAACATAGCTGAGATAATGGACATATCTGTAAATAACCCTCAGCATGTTTGTATGAATATTGACTTAACTGAAAAATCTTTAAATCCATTAAAACCATCCATTGAGCATCCACCTGTATTAGAATTAAAGCCACTGCCCACACACCTCAAGTATGCATACTTAGGAAATAATGAGACTTTGCCTGTAATTATTTCTTCTAAGCTAAGTGAACAGCATGAGGTTGAACTAATATTACTACTTAAGCAACATATGAAGGCTATTGCATGGTCTATTGCTGATGTTAGAGGCATTAGCCCTTCTTATTGCATGCATAAGATTATACTAGAGGAAGAGCATACACCTAGAGTAGACCACCAACGTAGGCTGAATCCCTCTATGAAAGAGGTAGTTAAGAAAGAAATAATTAAATGGTTAGATGCTGGTGTGATCTTCCCCATAGCTAGTAGTCAGTGGGTGAGCCCTATACAATGTGTACCTAAGAAGGGGGGGATGACTGTGGTAGTCAATGAGAACAATGAACTGATTCCAACTAGGACTGTCACAGGATGGAGAGTATGTATGGATTACAGGAAACTAAATAAAGAAACTAAAAAAGACCACTTCCCTTTACCATTCATTGACCAAATGTTAGACAGAATAGCTGGTAGAGCTTATTACTGCTTCCTAGACGGTTACTCAGGGTATAACCAGATTACTATAGACCCTAAGGATCAAGAGAAGACTACCTTCACTTGCCCTTTTGGAACTTTTGCCTTTCGCAGAATGCCTTTTGGCTTATGCAATGCACCGACACTTTCCAAAGGTGCATGTTGGCAATCTTCTCTGATTTGGATGAGTCCATGATAGAAATATTCATGGATGATTTCTCAGTCTTTGGGGATTCATTTACAAACTGTCTAGAGAATTTAGGACAAGTCCTGACTAGGTGTGAGGAGACTAACCTAGTCCTAAATTGGGAGAAGTGCCACTTCATGGTGGATGAAGGGATTGTCCTAGGTCATAGAGTGTCAAGGGCAGGTGTACAGGTCGATAGGGCCAAAATTGAGATCATAGAGAAGTTGGTAAAGCCTCAGAATGTCAAGGCCATTAGAAGTTTCTTGGGGCATGTGATAGCTCCAAAATAGAGCTATCTTAATGTCCCTAATTCTGGCTAAAACCATGACGTATATTGATTAAAATGCTTTCTTATAGGTGATTTCATGGTGTAGAGCTCGGGAAGTCCATTGATGATTTTCGTGGCTAAAAAGGTCATTTAAGAGGTTTCGGGAAGTGTTCGGGTCAAAACGATAGGCCAAACGGAGCTCGGGAGCCAAAACGACCCAAAAGTGGGTTAAGAGCCGAGAGGGCAGCGCCCAAGCGCCGGCGCCCAGCGCCCAGGCGCCCAACGCGCGCGCACCCGCGCGCGCCGCCTCGCTTCGCGCCCGCGCGCCCAGCCCGCTCCGCCTCGCCCATGTCCGCGCGCGCCCGCGCGCCCTCGCCCGTTCCGCCTCGCCCGCGCGCCCGTCATTGAAAATCCGCGTGCGCCCAAGCGTCTAGACGCTAGCTCGACGCCGCCCTGACGATTCCCGAAGATTGACGAGCCTCAGCGTCGAGCGCGCGTCTCAACGCTCACTCAACGCCGACAGCGTCGAGACGCTGCCCCTAGCGTCTCGACGCTCCGAAGTCTGAAGCGCTCATTTGATGATCCACCCGAGAGCAAGCGTCGAGCGCAAGCGTCTCGACGCTCGCTCGACGCCGCGCATAGCGTCTCGACGCTGCGCGAGCGTCTCGACGCTACCCCGTGCGCGCGCGCTGCCAACTTAGGGCACAGCGTCGAGACGCTGCGCTGCCCCTAGCGTCTCGACGCTCCGACGGCTTTAAAAGCCTTCTTCTCCGTTTTTTGCCGGACTTCTTCTTGGATTTTGGTTTTTCCACCATTGTTAGGCTCGGGTGGGAGCTTGAAACTTGTTTATCTTCCATTATACCTTCAATAAAGCTTCAACATTAGCGTTTTTGCTTGATTTGCACAACGGGGAGCTAAGGTAAGTGCTCTAATTTGAGGTTAGGGGTGAATTTTGATGCGTTTCATGAGGGTTCGTTCTTAATTCCGTGACTTAGCATGACTGATTGGGCGATTCTATTTCTTCTAAGCATATCACATGAATGTGTAAGAATGATTTAGGCCTAGACACCCTTGATTTCAAGCATGTTTGATTGTTAAAGATTATGATGCCGTGCCTCTCTTAATCGCCAAGTAACACGGATAAGTTGAGTCATAGGTAATGTGGGTTTCCAGTTGATCTTTGGCGGCAATTTATCTTGAACGAAATAGGCAAATCGGAATATTAGCTCAGGCGTCCTAGTTAAACATCCGTCGTAATGCTCCCGTTACTGTCAATTAGTCAATATGGGTGGCGTTTGCTCCCTATTAATTCATTGCCACGTTTAATTAGAATCGTACATTCGTCTCTGTTCTTTACTTAATTTAGGATTGATCCCCTTAGATTAATAAAAGAACAGTCCGCTTTGCACTCCACGTTTCTAATTAATTATTTGGGTTACTTGTATTAGTAGTTTCGTGCAAGTAAATTACGTGTTCAATTATGCTCTTGCTAAGTATGTTTGAATCCCAATGAATTGAGTCGCATCAAAGTAAACCCCGACCCTTAAAATTAGGAGCACGTGTTCCGTTTAATTTTCCGCGCTTTACTTTTCGCATTTATTTTCCCGTTAGTTTATATTTCGTCAAACCCCCCCATTTTAATTGCTTTCGAGTCTTAGTTTTAAAAGCAAATAGAAATTAATTAAGAGGAAGTAATTTTGGTTCCCTGTGGTTCGACACCCGACTACCACTAGCTGCAAAGCTCTGTTGTAGCGGAGTTATAAATGTATTTTGGCAAGCCTCGACAGCTTGAATTTAGAGTACCCCAAAAGTACCTCTACCAAAATTGGCGCCGTTGCCGGGGAACCATTTAGTTTCTCTTAGTTAAATTTTATTTGTTAGAAAACCACAAAAATATTTTTCTTTTCTTGTGTCTTCTTGTTTTAGCATGGCAGATCTTCTACAGCAGTTTTGGGGGCGAGCTACGAAGATGAGCGCCGAAGACCTTCTCCGAATTTCTGGGGAGGAGGTCGTTATCAAGCTGTACCCCGATTTTGATGGAATTGAGGAATTTCTGACATGGGGAGACAAGAACAGTGAGACCGAGGAGGATGAGCTTGACCTCGAGGAGCATCCCGAAGAGATCAGTGATGCGAACGAGCTAGGGAGTGGAGCCAAGACTTCTCCAAAGTTGGTTACTCTAGAAGAATTTCTAGCAGAATATCTCTCAGATGAAGAGGAGCCCGGAGAGTTTTATAAGGTAAGTATGTCTCCACCGATTGATTTTGACTTGGAGCATGATTTTTGCATTGAAAATTTATTTGAAAATTCATGCGCTGATGAGCTCGAGCATCTGTCTGATACTGAGAGTATTTTAGGAAATCTTTTCTTTGAGGATGTAGAACCAACATGCTATGAAAATGTTGATGTGATGGATGAGGAAGTGGCAATAGTGCCTTTAGATTATTTATCTCCTTGTGCTATGCCTCGTGATAATTCATGTAATCTAGGAGATTTATCTTGCATGCCCCCCTCCATCTGTACCTTTGTCAATGTTGGTTGCCTCGGGAATTTTGATGCGATCCCTCCTTTGGTCGAGTCTTTATTTTCTGTTGAGTCAGTTGAGTCTGCTTTTATTTTGTTTGAGTCTGTTGAGTCTTTTATTTTCCCATATATGAAAAACACCAAAAAAATAACAACTCTGTCCGGCTGCCTCGAAAAGTCGAAGAGCTTGCTTCTCTTAGCAGGTTTCGTTGATTCAAGGAAGAAGGGGCCGAAGAAATACGAAAATTTTTACGTACCCTGACAGAGAGGAGGACACGTCGAGCATAACGACGTTAAAAAATTGCGCTTCTTGGGAGGCAACCCATGAGTATTTTAAATTCATGTTCTTACTTTTTAGTTTTTATTTTCCTAGCTTAGCTTTTTCTTGCTTTCTTTTGTAGGAGTTTTGTGGCTTAAGGATCGGATCAGTAGGCGAACAGTGCACTGCTCCAACCGTCAACCTCACAAAATTCAGGGGAGGTTTTCTGTTCCCTTTTATTTTGTGCGTTTTAACTGCTTAGTCTGAAATGTTGGTACATAGAGGACTATGTATAATTTTAGGTTGGGGGTGGAGTTGTATGTTGGATGGATTCCATGTGCAGTTTGTTGAGCAGTGCTAATTTAAAATTTGAAGTGCTTGGGACTCTGTTTATATGCTTTCTAATTATGATGATCTAGGAAGTGTCTTTTTGGAATCTGAGCATTTGCATAATCTAGTTTTTGCATGATGTAGCTTTGCATTTATTAGGTTCATGTCAAAAATTTTAAAATTTTTCCTGTTGCTCTCTTGCATCTATCGAGCACTTAGCGACCTCATCTTAGACTCCGTAGGCTTAGTTGATTGCATGTAGCATTAATTCTTGTTGTCACCCCGAAAGGCACCCGTAGGTAGCTTGTTGCATGAGAGTTAGTGGTCGATTAATCGAGTAGCTCGCGCTAAGCCTAAATAAAAAAAAAATAGAAAAGCATGTTAGCAAGAAAATTCTCTCGAGGCGTTCCTCCTTTTTAAAGTGCGCACTTAAAAAGTGAACGTTAGTCCTTAAAAATGTGAAGCTGAAGCTTAAGTTTGACATGTTAGGCAACTCGGGATGGGAAAGAAAAATAAAATAAAAAGTTGGCTTCAAAGAACCTTAACAAAGAGTACAAAGTACTCAAAGAAAAGAGAAAGGAATTAGAAAATTTTAGGTCTCTTAATTTATTACTCTCTCTCGTGTAAGTCAAGTTTAGACTGTTCTTAATCGCTAGAAGTAGGGGGAAAACGGGATGATATGTTGCATGTGGTTTTTCCGGGCTTACGATGGTTTAGGATAGGTTGGCTAGCACACACACACGTTAGGGAGCAATAGTTAATTTTTGATGTGATCTTGATTAAATGCATGCACCGATTGCTTTCATGATTATGTTCTGTTTAGATTTGTAAAAAGCATCGAAGTTTGAATTAGAAGCATGTATGTATGGTCCCTTAGAGTCAAATTCTTTATTAGCCTTGCTCGAGGACTAGCAAGATTTAGGTTGGGGGTATTTTGATAGCTCCAAAATAGAGCTATCTTAATGTCCCTAATTCTGGCTAAAACCATGGCGTATATTGATTAAAATGCTTTCTTATAGGTGATTTCATGGTGAAGAGCTCGGGAAGTCCATTGATGATTTTCGGGGCTAAAAAGGTCATTTAAGAGGTTTCGGGAAGTGTTCGGGTCAAAACGATAGGCCAAACGGAGCTCGGGAGCCAAAACGACCCAAAAGTGGGTTAAGAGCCGAGAGGGCAGCGCCCAGGCGCCCAACGCGCCGCACGCCCGCGCCCAGACGGCCAGACGCGCGCGCACCCGCGCGCGCCGCCTCGCTTCGCGCCCGCGCGCCCAGCCCGCTCCGCCTCGCCCATGTCCGCGCGCGCCCGCGCGCCCTCGCCCGTTCCGCCTCGCCCGCGCGCCCGTCATTGAAAATCCGCGTGCGCCCAAGCGTCTAGACGCTAGCTCGACGCTAGCTCGACGCCGCCCTGACGATTCCCGAAGATTGACGAGCCTCAGCGTCGAGCGCGCGTCTCAACGCTCACTCAACGCCGACAGCGTCGAGACGCTGCCCCTAGCGTCTCGACGCTCCGAAGTCTGAAGCGCTCATTTGATGATCCACCCGAGAGCAAGCGTCGAGCGCAAGCGTCATCCGAAAGCGTAGAAGTCTTCTCGAGGACAAGCAAAACCTTAAGTTTGGGGGTGTGTTACGTCTCCAAAAGTGACCTTTTTAGGACTTAATTATCTTAGAAAGATGTCCACTCTTAGGTGTTTTTGATAGCATTTAGCCTAAACCTATGCTTAAATATGAGAATCAGAAGAAGGTAGCTAAATTAGGACTTTTGTACAATAGGAAAGAAAAGGGTTGAAAACCGAAGGAAAAGAATGAAAAACAAGCATTGCGATAGCATTGCGGAAACATTGCTGATCCCGCAATGTTTCAAGTGAAAACCGTAAGTTGACTGATCCTTTTCTGTTAATTTCCGTTATTTCAGGGATTCGTTCTTTCTCCTCCATCCATTCTGAAGTACGACGTTGAAGATTGATGGTTCTCCTTGGCCCAAACGCACCTGCAGATTACTATAAAAGGGGGTCAAAGTCGAGGGTTCAAGCATCATCCGAAAGCGTAGAAGTCTTCTCGCAGCTCCATCTTTCTTCCTGTTTTCCTTTGCCGTCTGTTGGTGTGAGAGTCTCAGCTGTTGGAATCGACAATCTGATAGGAAGGAGAGAAGATTCATCTTCTCTCCCGATTGGATTCATCCAAGCAAAGCTATTCTTTCATCCCTTTCAGCCGAGGCGGTTGCAACGAGGCTTCCAAGCATCTTTTACTGCTTTCTGTCTTTATTTCCATTTTCCAGCTTAAGTTTGTTGTTGTTTCCTTTCTTGTAATTAGATCAGTCCATTTCGTTGTGTTCTGTCTTTTTGTTATGCACTTTAAGTTTCTCTTTTTTATCCATTCAAATAATCAAGTAACCAAAGCATAGTTATTATTTCACAAGTTTCCCTCTTTTGCTGCTACGGTTTTTCCTTGCTGTTTTAAGTATATTTCTCTTCTAAGCATGTCTTCTTCATCTCTTATTTCTGTTTACCCCATATCCATGAGTAACTAAGTCACTTAGGGGCATGCTAATGACAACACTATAGGCTAAAAAACGTGAACCAAGCATGTAGGATAGCTCTCGAAGCATTGATTGTATGTAAGCTTCATCCCACGGGCAATTTCGATTGGCCATCCATTTTGTCCAAAGAACTCCTAACCTCTGGAAGGAGTAAGAGTTCAGAGTCATACACTCATGCTAGCCTTTCAAGGTAGCCAGGAAACGGCCTAGGAATAGGCGTTTCCCTAGTACAAACCATATCCTTTTGCCTTAACAAGATGCTTAAGACCTTACTTGGACATGAGTAAACTAAAGAATCTAATGCATGAAATCGGAAGATACATGAGATTGAGATAGTTTGATGCATAGTGAGTTGATCCAGTGCTTGAGAATCGTAAGAAAAAGCCTATAGGATAGTCGTTAGTAGCCCTTAATTCGTCATTTTACACACTTTCGCTGTTATTACAATTGCGGTAGAATTGCTGTTTCCGCAATTCTGCTAAGTTACAATTCTGTCTAGCTGTTTTTGTCTTCATTTATTAATCTCGTCTCTTTTCATTTGAGTTTAGCTTTGACTTGCACTTGTTTATGCTGTTACCCTCTTCGTATTCAGTAGGAAATAGACAATTAAAAACCAATTCTACCCCATCGAATCCACCCTTTCTTTCTTAACTTTACACTTCACGAGTAGCTGATAATAAATCTCTGTGGGAAAACGAATGAAAAAATACTTACTACTTGCTATAGGATCATGTATGCTTGCATGTTCTGAGTGCTCTTTCTATCTTATTGCTTACTTATTTTAACACATTGAGCACGTAACACGAGGCTTCGACCAGCAATCGGGACGGAACCACAGACATAGGGTTCGATTTAACCAAGAGGAATTTAAACGGACTTGGTTTTGCCAGGCTTCGACCAGCTATCGGGACAGAACCACTAACATAGGGTTCGATTTAACCAACATGAATTTAAACGGACCTGGTTTTGCCGAGCTTCGACCAACTATCGGGACGGATCCACAAACATAAGGTTCGATTTAACCAACAACAATTTAAACGGACCTGGGTTTGCCAAGCTTCGACCAGCTATCGGGACAGAACCACAGACATAGGGCTCGATTTAACCAAGAGGAATTTAAACGGACCTAGTTTTGCCAGGCTTCGACCAGCTATCGGAACGGAACCACTAACATAGGGTTCGATTTAACCAACAAGAATTTAAATGGCCCTGGTTTTGCCAGACTTCGACCAGCTATCGGATAGAAACCACATACATAGGGTTCGATTTAACCAACAAGAATTTAAACGGACCTGGTTTTGCGAAGCTTCGACCAGCTATCGTGACGGAACAATAGACATAGGGTTCGATTTAACCAACTGGAATTTAAATGGACCTGGTTTTTCCAGGCTTCGACTAGCTATCGCGACGGAACCACAACCATAGGGTTCGATTTAACCTATACGAATTTAAACAGACCTAGTTTTGCCATGCTTCGACCAGCTATCGGATCGAAACCACAGACATAGTGTTCGATTTAACCAAGAGGAATTTAAACGGACCTGGTTTTGCCAGGCTTCGATCAGCTATCGGGACAGAACCACAGACATAGGGTTCGATTTAACCAAGAGGAATTTAAACGGACCTGGTTTTTGATAACTCCATTTTGGAGCTATTAAATACGTCCTAATCATAGCTAAAGACCGCTTCCAATTGATTAAATGTATCTCTTTTGTAGGAGAAAAGCGGCAAAGAGCTCGTGCGTCCATTTGGCATGTTCGAGAGCTTAAAGCAGAGTTTTAGCCCCCCGGGAATGCATCGGGAAGAGGGGAATTTGTCCCGTGAAGAAACGGGCCAAAACAGCCTTGGAGAGGCATTGTTTCAGCCCCAAACCCGAGAGCCAGCGTCGAGCTATAGCGTCGAGACGCTGGCTCGACGCTGGAAAAACCCGAGAGCAAGCGTCGAGTGATAGCGTCGAGACGCTAGCTCGACGCTGCCCTGGCGTCGAGACCCTGCTCAAGCGTCGAGACGCTTCGGAGAGGCGCGCGCAAGAAATTCATCGGGGCAGCGTCGCGACGCTGGCCTTGCGTCGCGACGCCAGCGCGCGCGCGCGCGGATTACTTAGGGCACAGCGTCGAGACGCTAGGCCCAGCGTCTCGACGCTACGACGAAAGGCAGTAGCTAAAAGACGATTTTTCTGCACTTTTTTGATATCTTCTATCTTCTTCATCTCTCAACGAAATCCGGCGATTTTTCCTTCCTTCTTCCCCATTTTCTCTCTATTTTCCGTGGAGCTCCGCCATTGTTGGCATGCTTGTGAGCTCCACTCTCATTTGTAATAGGTAGATGAACTCTTCCATGGTTGTTGGTGGAGCGGGATTGACAAACCGCGCCATGAGCGGCTAAGGTAAGGGTGACGGTTTGGGATTTGTTTAGGGGAATTTTGTTAGACTCTTATTGCTTTGATAATCTGAGTATAATTGCATATTGGTTCTGTTTACATTGCATTTGTTTACCTTGCTTAATCCAACGCGCATGTTAAAATACGTTGATTGACACTCGGGTAGTTTCGCATGTTGTGTATGTTAAAGAGTAGCGATGCCGTGCCTCTCACTGCTCGACTAAGTAACACAGGTAAATAGAACTAAATCGAAGTATCGGGTCGGGTAGGATAATTGTTGGTTGCATACAGCGTTTGCGGGCAACCTACTAGCAATTAGAATTCACGCCCGAATGTTCGTCGCGGTTAGCTAGTAACTGTCTAAATTCATCTTAGGACTGATCATCTTAATGTGAGATTAGATAACGTGTAATTAGGACTGTGTGGCCTAATTAAAATCCATGAAGTCGGCTACTTTGGGGCTTCTCTGGTAGTCGTCTGCGTGCTTCGTAAACTGAATTCCATGTTATTAGAATTAAATGATAAGTTGTATTTGTCTAACAATTGATCCCGAGACTCCCCAAACCGTGCACACGTTTTCTACATATTATTTCTTTCTCCCGTTAGCTTTTTCATTACTTCCCTTGCATGATTAAAACCCCCGTTACCAATTAATCAATCAAGTCCCAATTTCACTATTAAATTCAATTCTCCTATTCCTTGGATCGACCCTGTTACCACTGACTGCAAAGCCTTGGTTATAGGCCTTATAAATCGTATTTTGGCAAGCCTCGACAGCTTGAGATTAAGCGGATATTCAAAAATCCGTCCACCAAAATTGGCGCCGCTGCCGGGGAGTAGGCAATTGATTGAATTTATGATTGAAGTTTGAATTTGATTCTTTGATGGTTGACTGAAAATTTTTCTTGTTTGTAATTTGTATGTTTAGACTTTTGTTTGTGTATGACCCGTTCCTCTGAGGGTAGTTTGCAGTTTATACCTGAGATTGACAGAGAGGAGCGGCGGTTACGTAGAGAAGCCCGGGAGGGGCAAGGACCGTTTGAAAGAGAAGAAGGCAATCCCTTCTTATTTGACGAGATGGCGCAAGGTGAAGCGCCACGGACGCTGAAACAACTGGCAGCGCCAGACCTGAACCTGCAGCCTTTGTGCATTAACTACCCCGTGGTAGCAGGTAACTTCGAGTTGAAATCTGGTTTAATTCACCAGTTACCTTCTTTCCATGGCAATGCAGGTGAGGACGCGAATGAAACCCGCAGGGGTCACGGAGGAGCAACTGAATATGAGGGCATTCCCCTTCACGCTCAAGGACAAGGCCAAGGATTGGCTGTACTATTTGCCTTCCGGATCCATCACTACGTGGCAGGATATGAAGCGGGTATTTTTAGAAAAATACTTTCCCGCATCCTTGGCCACTACCCTGCGAAAGAGGATTTATGGGATCACCCAGGATGTAGGTGAGTCCCTGCATGAGTATTGGGAACGCTTTGGGCGCCTGTGCGCGAGTTTCCCACACCACCAGATCGCCGATCCGCTGCTCATACAGTATTTTTATGAGGGGATGACGCCCCACGACAGGCAGATGATCGATGCAGCGAGTGGAGGGGCACTGATTGACAAGACCCCAGTTGAGGCCAAGCAGCTCATTGCAAATATGGCTACAAACTCGCAGCAGTTTGGGATCAGGGGGCAAGGACAAGTGCACAGCGTGGCTCAGAGCCATGAAATGTCTGAAATGAGGGCCCAGGTGGCCGAGATAGGTAGCATGTTGAAGAAAATTGTTGGAGGACACCGTGAAGAGGCGGAGGTCAATGCAATCGGGGGGTATGCTTCCAACCCTAGGAAGTATGATCCATATGCTAATACTTATAACCCCGGTTGGCGCGACCATCCTAATTTCAGCTATGGGAATAGGGAAGGACAGACTCGTTTCCAAGGCCAGTCCCAGGATAGGCCTAACTCTTCCACCCAGGCTCAAGCCTCGAGCTCCTCCAGCTCACTTGAAGAGATGGTCAGGACCATCGTGACTAGCACCAGCCAGTTCCAGAAAGAGGCTCGCGAGGAGCTTAATTCTCATAAGGCAGAGCTGCAGAATTTGAACAAGCAGCTGACACAGATGGCGGTGTCTATTAGTAAGATTGAGAGCAAGAGCTCGGGGAAGCTTCCTTCCCAAACTACAGTAAACTCATGTGAAAACGTGAGTGCCATTCAGCTGCGCAGTGGGAAGTCACTTTCCACCAGAGCTGCGAAGGAAGCCACGGACAGCCTGAACAAGTCCGCCCCGACTGCTTCTGAGACTCAGAATGAGAAAAGAAATGAGAAGGTCAGTGTACCTGTGGATGTTGCCAGAGCACCATTCCCGAGTAGGCTTGCGAAGCCTACTTTGGAATCTGAGGATGCGGATGTCCTTCAAACCTTCCAAAAGGTGGTGGTCAACATCCCACTTCTTGAGGCCGTAAGCCAAGTGCCAAAATATGCCAAGTTTCTCAAGAAGTGGTGTACGAGTAAGAGAATGTCGAGAAAAAGTGACGAGACGAAGAAAGAAACCGTCTCCGCAATCTTCCAAGGTAATCTTCCACCGAAGTGCATCGATCCTGGTATGTTTTCTATCCCATGCACTATCGGTACTAAATTCATTGAAAATGCCATGTTAGATCTCGGTGCCTCGATTAATGTCATGTCTTATGATGTTTTTAAAGAACTTGAACTGTGTACTTTAATCAAGTCCAATATAGTTATCCAACTAGCCGATCGATCTTGTGTGCATCCTTTAGGGAAGATTGAGGATGTTTTGGTCAAAGTGAAAGACTTACTGTTTCCATGCGATTTTTATGTGCTGAGCATGAATGAGAATTCTTCGCATGTTTCCTCTTCTATTTTACTTGGCCGCCCATTCATGAAGACCGCTAAGGTCAAGATAGATGTTGATAGGGGTGCCTTGTCTGTAGAGTTTGATGGAATGGTGAACGAGTTTATTATAAATGCATCGAAATCGTTTGTGAATGATGAGAATGTGTCTGTTGTTGAGCAGGTTGAGAATGGGAATCTACCCTCGCTCTTGAGGGATGGTTCCCATGTCTCAGTAAAAATTTCTGATTTAAATATGTGTGATGATAATACTGGATTTTGCACTAACATGTCTGATATTCACGTGCCCGAGGCACGAAGAGTGCAAAATATTTTTCAGGTGGATGGCAGGAAAGGTGTGGCCAAGGACAAGTCTGGATCGTCCCCCGCACCTACAGACTATGGATGAGTCTGTCGAGAGAATACAGTCGAGCAACCGACTTTAAAAATTCTGCGCTTCTCGGAGGCACCCGAGTGTTGAACTGTTTTTATGCTTTAGTTTAGTTTTATTGCTTTTTAGATTAATTTAGTATTAATAAGCTTGCTGTTTTTTTTTAGGAACGGAGAAGAGAAGACAATTTTGGGTTCTAATGCGTTCGTGCGCCGCTTCCTCGCCCTCGCCAGCTTCACAAAGAGTCAGGGAAGTGTATTTCTTCTTCCCTTTCACTTTATTGTATCTGACTGATTGGCATTGAGGACAATGCCAAATTTTGAAGTTGGGGGTGGAGTAGCCCGTTGGATGTGCATGTGTAGTTCGTTGAGAAGTGTTATAAAGATATTGAAGTGCTTGGGACTCTGTTTACTGCTTTCTGACTGTGATAGCCTAGGAAATGCATGTTGGAAATCTGAGCAGGTTCATAATCGAGTTTTTGCATGAGTTTTGTGTTTACTAGGTTCATGTCAAAAATTTTAAAATTTTTTTTCTGTTGCTCCCTTGCACTCATCGCGCACTTAGCAACTTCTCCCTAGATTCCGTAAGCTTGGTTTATCGCATGTTTAGCTAATTCTCGTTGTCACCTCGAAAGGCACCCTTAGGTAGCTTGTTGCATGAGAGTTAGTAGTTAGTTAATTGAGAAAGCATGTGCTTAGCCTATATAAAAAAAATAGAAAAGCATGTTTTGTAGAAAAGTTCCTCTCGAGGCGCTCCTCCTTCTTATTTGCGCTTAAAAGAAGTGAGCGTTAGTCCTTAAAAACGTGAAGTTTTATGCATGAATTTGACGTGTTAGGCAACTCGAGTTGGAAAGAAAAAGAAATGAAAGGTTGGTTCTAAGAACCCAAAATAAAAGAGTACAAAGTACTTTTGAAAAGAAAGAAAAAAGAATGAGAAAATAATTAGGTCTCTTAATTGGCTTCTTTCTCTCGTGTAAGTCAAGTGTAGCTGTTCTTAAACGCTAGAAGTAGGGGGAAAATGGGATGTGCGTAGCATGTTGGTTTTCCGTGTTTATGTGAGTTTAGGATTGGTTGTCTAGCACACACACACGTTAGGGGGCAAGAGTTAATTTTTGATATGTCCTAATTAATACATGAACAAAATGCTTCCATGATTATATTCGTGTTTGAAATTTCAATATGCATGGAGGTTTGAGTTAGAATGCATGTAATAGCGTCCTTAGAGTCAATGTCTTTGTAGTGCTTGCTCGAGGACTAGCAATGTTTAAGTTGGGGGTGTTTGATAACTCCATTTTGGAGCTATTAAATACGTCCTAATCATAGCTAAAGACCGCTTCCAATTGATTAAATGTATCTCTTTTGTAGGAGAAAAGCGGCAAAGAGCTCGTGCGTCCATTTGGCATGTTCGAGAGCTTAAAGCAGAGTTTTAGCGCCCCGGGAATGCATCGGGAAGAGGGGAATTTGTCCCATGAAGAAACGGGCCAAAACAGCCTTGGAGAGGCATTGTTTCAGCCCCAAACCCGAGAGCCAGCGTCGAGCTATAGCGTCGAGACGCTGGCTCGACGCTGGAAAAACCCGAGAGCAAGCGTCGAGTGATAGCATCGAGACGCTAGCTCGACGCTGCCCTGGCGTCGAGACCCTGCTCAAGCGTCGAGACGCTTCGGAGAGGCGCGCGCGCGCGCGGATTACTTAGGGCACAGCGTCGAGACGCTAGGCCCAGCGTCTCGACGCTACGACGAAAGGCAGTAGCTAAAAGACGATTTTTCTGCACTTTTTTGATATCTTCTATCTTCTTCATCTCTCAACGAAATCCGGCGATTTTTCCTTCCTTCTTCCCCATTTTCTCTCTATTTTCCGTGGAGCTCCGCCATTGTTGGCATGCTTGTGAGCTCCACTCTCATTTGTAATAGGTAGATGAACTCTTCCATGGTTGTTGGTGGAGCGGGATTGACAAACCGCGCCATGAGCGGCTAAGGTAAGGGTGACGGTTTGGGATTTGTTTAGGGGAATTTTGTTAGACTCTTATTGCTTTGATAATCTGAGTATAATTGCATATTGGTTCTGTTTACATTGCATTTGTTTACCTTGCTTAATCCAACGCGCATGTTAAAATACGTTGATTGACACTCGGGTAGTTTCGCATGTTGTGTATGTTAAAGAGTAGCGATGCCGTGCCTCTCACTGCTCGACTAAGTAACACAGGTAAATAGAACTAAATCGAAGTATCGGGTCGGGTAGGATAATTGTTGGTTGCATACAGCGTTTGCGGGCAACCTACTAGCAATTAGAATTCACGCCCGAATGTTCGTCGCGGTTAGCTAGTAACTATCTAAATTCATCTTAGGACTGATCATCTTAATGTGAGATTAGATAACGTGTAATTAGGACTGTGTGGCCTAATTAAAATCCATGAAGTCGGCTACTTTGGGGCTTCTCTGGTAGTCGTCTGCGTGCTTCGTAAACTGAATTCCATGTTATTAGAATTAAATGATAAGTTGTATTTGTCTAACAATTGATCCCGAGACTCCCCAAACCGTGCACACGTTTTCTACATATTATTTCTTTCTCCCGTTAGCTTTTTCATTACTTCCCTTGCATGATTAAAACCCCCGTTACCAATTAATCAATCAAGTCCCAATTTCACTATTAAATTCAATTCTCCTATTCCTTGGATCGACCCTGTTACCACTGGCTGCAAAGCCTTGGTTATAGGCCTTATAAATCGTATTTTGGCAAGCCTCGACAGCTTGAGATTAAGCGGATATTCAAAAATCCGTCCACCAGTTTTGCCAGGCTTCGACCAGCTATCGGGACGGAACCACTAACATAGGGTTCGATTTAACCAACAAGAATTTAAACGGACCTGGTTTTGCGAAGCTTCGACCAGCTATCGTGACGGAACAATAGACATAGGGTTCGATTTAACCAACTGGAATTTAAACGGACCTGGTTTTTCCAGGCCTCGACTAGCTATCGGGACGGAACCACAGCCATAGGGTTCGATTTAACCTATACAAATTTAAACAGACCTAGTTTTGCCATGCTTCGACCAGCTATCGGATCGAAACCACAGACATAGTGTTCGATTTAACCAAGAGGAATTTAAACGGACCTGGTTTTGCCAGGCTTCGATCAGCTATCGGGACAGAACCACAGTCATAGGGTTCGATTTAACCAAGAGGATATTAAACGGACCTGGTTTTGCCAGGCTTCGACCAGCTATCGGGACGGAACCACTAACATAGGGTTCGATTTAACCAACATGAATTTAAACAGACCTAGTTTTGTCAGGCTTCGACTAGCTATCGGGACGAAACCACAAACATAGGGTTCGATTTAACCAACAAGAATTTAAACGGACCTGGTTTTGCCAAGCTTCGACCAACTATTGGGACGGAACCACAGACATAGGGTTCGATTTAACCAACTGGAATTTAAACGGACCTGGTTTTTCCAGGCTTCGACTAGCTATCGGGACGGAACCACATTATATGGTTCGATTTAACCTATACAAATTTAAACAGACCTAATTTTGCCAGGCTTCGACCAGCTACCGGGACAGAACCACAGACATAAGGTTCGATTTAACCAACAAGAATTTAAATCGACCTGGTTTTGCCAGACTTCGACCAGCTATCGGATCGAAACCACAGACATAGGGTTCGATTTATCCAAGAGGAATTTAAACGGACCTGGTTTTGCCAGGCTTCAATCAGCTATCGGGACGGAACCACTAACATAGGGTTCGATTTAACCAACATGAATTTAAACGGACCTGGTTTTTCCAGGCTTCAACTAGCTATAGGCACGGAACCACAGACATAGGGTTCGATTTAACCAACAAGAATTTAAACGGATCTGGTTTTGCCAAGCTTCGACCAGCTATCGGGACGGAACCACAGACATAGGGTTCGATTTAACCAAGAGGAATTTAAACGGACCTGGTTTTGCCAGGCTTCGACCAACTATCGGGACGAAACCACAAACATAGGGTTCGATTTAACCAACAAGAATTTAAACGGACCTGGTTTTGCCAAGCTTCGACCAGCTATCGTGACGGAACAACAGACATAGGGTTTGATTTAACCAACTGGAATTTAAACGGACCTGGTTTTTCCAGGCTTCGACCAGCTATCGGATCGAAACCACAGACATACTGTTCGATTTAACCAAGAGGAATTTAAACGGACCTTTTTTTTCCAGGCTTCTATCAGCTATCGGGACGGAACCACTAACATAGGGTTCGATTTAACCAACATGAATTTAAACGGACCTTGTTTTTCAAGGCTTCGACTAACTATCGGCACGGAACCACAGACATAGGGTTCTATTTAACCAACAAAAATTTAAACGGACCTGGTTTTGCCAAGCTTCGACCAGCTATCGGGACGGAACCACAGACATAGGGTTCAATTTAACCAACAAGAATTTAAACGGGCCTGGTTTTGCCAGACATCGACCAGCTATCGGGACGAAACCACAGACATAGGGTTCCATTTAACCAATAGGAATTTAAACGAACCTGGTTTTGCAAAGCTTTGACCAGCTATCGGGACGGAACCACAGACATAGAGTTCGATTTAACCAACAAAAATTTAAACGGACCTGGTTTTTCCAGGCTTCGACTAGGTTTCGGGACGGAACCACAGACATAGGGTTCGATTTAACCTATACAAATTTAAACAGACCTAGTTTTGCCAGGCTTCGACCAGCTACCGGACGGAACCACAAACATAGTGTTCGATTTAACCAACATGAATTTAAACGGACCTGGTTTTGCCAGGCTTCGACCAACTACCGGGACGGAACCACAGACATAGGGTTCAATTTAACCAACAAGAATTTAAACGGGCCTGGTTTTGCCAGACATCGACCAGCTATCGGGACGAAACCGCAGACATAGGGTTCCATTTAACCACAAGAATTTAAACGGACCAGGTTTTGCCAAGCTTTGACCAGCTATCGGGACGGAACCACAGACATAGAGTTCGATTTAACCAACATAAATTTATACGGACCTGGTTTTGCCAAGCGTCGACCAGCTATCGGGACGGAACCACAGACATAGGGTTTGATTTAACCAACTGGAATTTAAACGGACCTGGTTTTTCCAGGCTTCGACTAGCTATCGGGACGGAACCACAGATATAGGGTTCGATTTAACCTATACGAATTTAAACAGGCCTAGTTTTGCCAGGCTTCGACCAGCTACCGGGTAGGAACCATAGACATAGGGTTCGATTTATCCAACAGGAATTTAAACGGACCTGGTTTTGCCAGGCTTTGACCAACTACCGGGACAGAACCACAGACATAGGGTTCGATTTAACCAACAATTAGTTAAACGGACCTTGTTTTGCCAGACTTCGACCAGCTATCGGGACGAAACCACAGACATAGGGATCGATTTAACCACTAGGAATTTAAACGAACCTGGTTTTGCCAGGCTTTGACCTGCTATCGGGACGGAACCACAGACATATGGTTCGATTTAACCAACAAGAATTTAAACGGACCTGGTTTTGCCAGGGTTCGGCCAACTACCGGGACGGAACCACAGACATAGGATTCGATTTAACCAACAGGAATTTAAACGGACCTGGTTTTGCTAGGCTTCAACCAGTGTTGCGTGCTCAATGTTTAAAAGAAATATGCAATGATAGAGCACTCAAAACATGCAAGCATACATGATCTTGTAGCAAGTAATTGGTGGACGATATTTTGAACTATCGCTTAATCTCAAGCTGTCGAGGCTTGCCAAAATACGATTTATAAAGCCTATAACCGAGGCTTTGCAGCCAGTGGTAACAGGGTCGATCCAAGGAGTAAGAACGATTAAAATCACAATTAAAATTTGAATTTAATTAATTGATTGATTTTTGGTAACAGGGGGTTTTATCATGCAAGAGAAATATTAAAAATGCTAACGGAAGAAAGGATAATAAGAAGAAAACGTGTGCACGGTTTGGGAGTTTCGGGATCAATTGTTAGACAATTTAGGTTCATCATTTAATGCAAAGTTCATGGTATCCAGTTTATTATGCACGCGGACGACTATTAGAGAAGCCCCAAAGTAGCCGACTCCATGGATTTTAATTAGACCACACAGTTCCAATTATACGTTATCTAAGCCTACATCAAGGTGATCAGCCCTAAGGTAAGTCTAGACAGTCACTAGCTAACCGCGACGAACATTCGAGCGTGAATTCTAATTGCTAGTAGATAGCCCGCAAACGCCGTATGCAATCAACAATTATCCTACCCGACCCGATACTTCGATTTAGTTTTATCTACCTGTGTTACTTAGTCGAGCAGTGAGAGGCACGGCATCGCTACTCTTTAACATACACAACATGCGAAATTACTCGAGTGTCAATCGTCGTATTTTAACATGCGCGTTGGATTAAGCAAAGTAGATAAATGCAAAGTAAACAGAACCAATATGCATATCAAAGCTCAAATTATCAGAACCAAAAACGTCTAACAAAATCGCCCTAAACTAATCCCAAACCGTTTACCCTTACCTTAGCCGCTCATGGCGCGGTTTGTCAATTCCGCTCCAACGACGGCCATGGAAGGAATCATCCACAAGTTAGAATAAAGGTGGAGCTCACTCGCATGCCAACAACGGCGGAGCTCAACGGAAAGTAGAGAAAAAAGGAGGAAGAAAAAGATGAAGGAGAGCAAAAATGGTGAAGAAGATAATTCAAAAAAGTGCAGAAAAATCGTCATTATAAGCTGCTGCAATCGTCGTAGCGTCGAGACGCTAGGCCAGCGTCTCGACGTTGTGCCCTAAGTTTTCCGCGCGCGCCTTCGATGGCGTCGCGACGCTGCCCCGATAAAATTCCTGCGCGCGCCTCCTCCAGAGCGTCTCGACGCCAAGCAGGGTCTCGACGCCAGGGCAGCGTCGAGCTAGCGTCTCGACGCTATCACTCGACGCTAGCTCTCGGGTTTTTCCAGCGTCGAGCCAGCGTCTCGACGCTGGCTCTCGGGTTTGGGGCTGAAGCTTTGCCTCTCCAAGGCAGTTTTGGCCCGTTTCTTCACGGATCAAGTTCCTCTCTTCCCGATGCATTCCCGGGGCGCTAAAACTCCACTTTAAGCTCTCGAACGGGTCAAACGGACGCACGAGTTCTTTGCCGCTTTTCTCCTACAAATGAGATATATTAATCAATTAAAAGCGGACTTAAGCTAATATTAGGAAGTATTTAATAGCTCCAAAATGGAGTTATCAGTAATAAGTATTTTTTCATTCGATTTCCCACAGAGATTTATTCTTAGTTACTCGTGAAGTGTGTTGTTAAGTAAGAATGGGTGGATTAAATGGAGTAGATTTGATTTTAAGGTGCCTAATTACTAAGGAATATGTAGAGGATGCAATCATGAACAAGTGTAAGTAAATAATAAACTTGAATGTAAAGAGAAGAGAAAAACAAACGAAGAGAAAAATGGCTAAGGCAGAATTTTTAACTAAGTGAATTGCGGAAACAACAATTATACCGTAATGTTCTTAACAGCGAAATGTGTGTAAAGTGTGTAAACAAGGGCTACTAACGACTCCTCTATAGGCTTTTTCCT
The DNA here is from genome assembly GCA_028017165.1 of Herpetospermum pedunculosum. Taxonomy (NCBI): domain Eukaryota; kingdom Viridiplantae; phylum Streptophyta; class Magnoliopsida; order Cucurbitales; family Cucurbitaceae; genus Herpetospermum; species Herpetospermum pedunculosum. The sequence goes on from CM051522.1 coordinate 40,546,685, forward strand.
ACGATTCTCAAGCAGTAGATTAACTCACCATGCATCAAACTAACTCATTCTCATGTATATTCCGATTTCATGCATTAGATTCTTTAGTTTACTCATGTCCAAGTAAGGTCTTAAGCATCTTGTTAAAACAGTAAGTTAAGATTTGTACTAGGAAAACGCCTATTCCTAGGTCGTTTTCTGGCTACCTTGAGAGGCTAGCATGAGTGTATGACTCTGAACTCTTACTCCTTCCAGAGGTTAGGAGTTCTTTGGACAAAATGGATGGCCTATCGGAATTGCCCGTGGGATGAAGCTTACATACAATCAATGCATTCGAGAGCTATCCTACATGCTTGATTCACGTGTTTTAACCTATAGCCTTGTCATTAGCATGCCCCTATGTGACTTAGTTACTCATGGATGCAGATAAAATAGGAAGATTAGATGGAGATGGCATGCTTAGTGGAATAATTGAGACAAAACAGAAGCTAAAAGGTAGTAGCAGAGAGGTGAAGAGATTGCAAAGTGATGAAATAATGCCTCGATTAACTAAAGTTTGAACTCAACAAATGACAGCCTTGAATAACCAAAGTAAAGCAGAAAGATACGAAATGAAATAGAGTAGCTAATGGAAGTGAAATGACAACAAACAGTAATGGAAATAGGAAGCTAAAGCAGAAAAACGAAGAGATCCAAGCGTGATCGCCTCGTCGCAGACGCCTCGGCTGAAGGGAGAGAAAGGCAAGCTTTGCTTGGATGAATCCAATCAGAAGAGAAGACAAAACTTCTCTTCTTCCTCTCAGATTATCGACTCCAAGAGCTGAGACCTTCAATCCAACAACCGGATGAGAAAAAAAGGAGAAAAGACTGCGCTGAAAAGAGAAGTCTACGCCTTTCGAGTGTGTTTCAACCTTCCACTTTGACCTCCTTTTATAGTATTCTGCAGGTGCGATTGGGTCAAGGAGAACCATCCATTCTCAACGTCGTACTTCTACGTGGCTGGAGGAGAAAGAATGGATCCCTGAAATATCGGAACAAAACAGAAAAAGGTTAGACAACTTACGGATTTCACTTAAAACATTGCGGTTTTAGCAATGTTTCTGCAATGCTTCCGCAATGCACAATTTTCATTCCTTTAACTTCGTTTTTAATTCCTTTTCTTTCCTTTTGCATACAAGTCCTAATTTAGCTTCATTCTTCTAATTCTCATATATAACCACAAGTTCAAGCTAAATCCTATCAAAAACACTTACAAATGCACAACTTCCTATCACAAATAAGTCCTAAAATAGTCACTTTTGGAGACGTAACAACCAGCAATCGGGACGGAACCACAGACATAGGGTTCGATTTAACCAAGAGGAATTTAAACGGACCTGGTTTTGCCAGCCTTCGACCAACTATCGGGACGGAACCACTAACATAGGGTTCGATTTAACCAACTTGAATTAAAACGGACCTGGTTTTGCCAAGCTTCGACCAGCTATCGGGACGAAACCACAAACATAGGGTTCGATTTAACCAACAAGAATTTAAACGGACCTGGTTTTGCCAAGCTTCGACCAACTATCGGGACGGAACCACAGACATAGGGTTCGATTTAACCAACTGGAATTTAAACGGACCAGGTTTTTCCGGTCTTCGACTAGCTATCGGGACGGAACCACAGACATAGTGTTTGATTTAACCAACAGGAATTTAAACGGACCTGGTTTTGCCAGGCTTCGACCAACTACCGGGACGGAACCACAGACATAGGGTTCGATTTAACCAACAGGAATTTAAACGGACCTGGTTTTGCCAGGCTTCGACCAACTACCGGGACGGAACCACATACATAGGGTTCGATTTAACCAACAATTAGTTAAACGGACCTGGTTTTGCCAGACTTCGACCAGCTATCGGGACGAAACCACAGACATAGGGTTCGATTTAACCAATAGGAATTTAAACGGACCTAGTTTTGCCAGGCTTTGACCTGCTATCGGGACGGAACCACAGACATATTGTTCGATTTAACCAACAAGAATTTAAACGGACCTGGTTTTGCCAAGCTTCGACCAGCTATAGGGACGGAACCACAGACATAGGGTTCGATTTAACCAACTGGAATTTAAACGAACCTGGTTTTTCCAGGCTTCGACTAGCTATTGGGACGGAACCACATTATATGGTTCGATTTAACCTATACGAATTTAAACAGACCTAGTTTTGTCAGGCTTCGACCAGCTACCGGGACGGAACCACAGACATAGGGTTCGATTTAACAGACAGGAATTTAAACGGACCTGGTTTTGCTAGGCTTCGACCAACTACCGGGACGGAACCACATACATAGGGTTTGATTTAACCAACAGAGTTCGACCAGCTATCGGGTCGAAATCACAGACATAGGGTTCGACTTAACCAATAGGAATTTAAACGGACCTGGTTTTGCAAGGCTTTGACCAACTATCGGGACGGAACCACTGACATAGGGTTCGATTTAACCAACAGAAATTTAAACGGACCTGGTTTTGCCAGGCTTCGACCAGCTACCGGGAAGGAACCACAGACATAGGGTTCGATTTAACCAATAGGAATTTAAACGGACTTGGTTTTGCCAGGCTTCGACCAGCAATCGGGACGGAACCACAGACATAGGGTTCGATTTAACCAAGAGGAATTTAAACGGACTTGGTTTTGCCAGGCCTCGACCAGCTATCGGGACAGAACCACTAACATAGGGTTCGATTTAACCAACATGAATTTAAACGGACCTGGTTTTTCCAAGCTTCGACCAGCTATCGGGACGGAACCACAGACATAGGGTTCGATTTAACCAACTGGAATTTAAACGGACCTGGTTTTGCCAAGCTTTGACCAGCTATCAGGACGGAACTACAGAACTAAGATTGGATTTAACCAACAGGAATTTAAACGGGCCTAGTTTTGCCAGATATCGACCAGCTATCGGGACGAAACCACAGACATAGGGTTCCATTTAACCAATAGGAATTTAAACGGACCTGGTTTTGCCAAGCTTTGACCAGCTATCGGGACGGAACCACAGACATAGAGTTCGATTTAACCAACCGAAATTTAAAGGGACCTGGTTTTTCCAGGCTTCGACTAGCTATTGGGACGGAACCACAGACATAGGGTTCGATTTAACCTAAACGAATTTAAACAGACCTAGTTTTGCCAGGCTTCGACCAGCTACCGGACGGAACCACATACATAGGGTTTGATTTAACCAACATGAATTTAAACGGACCTGGTTTTGCCAGGCTTCGACCAACTACCGGGCCGGAACCACAGACATAGGGTTCAACTTAACCAACAAAAATTTAAACGGGCCTGGTTTTGCAAGACATCGACCATCTATCGGGACGAAACCACAGACATAGGGTTCCATTTAACCACAGGAATTTAAACGGACCTGCTTTTGCCAAACTTTAACCAGCTATCGGGACGGAACCACAGACATAGAGTTCGATTTAACCAACAGAAATTTAAACGGACCTGGTTTTGCCAGGCTTCGACCAGCTATCGGGACGGAACCACTAACATAGGGTTCGATTTAACCAACATGAATTTAAACGGACCTGGTTTTGCTAGGCTTCGACCAGCTATCTGGACGAAACCACAAACATAGGGTTCGATTTAACCAACAAGAATTTAAACGGACCTGGTTTTGCCAAGCTTCGACCAGCTATCGGGACGGAACCACAGACATAGGGTTCGATTTAACCAACTGGAATTTAAACGGACCAGGTTTTTCCAGGCTTCGACTAGCTATCGGGACGGAACCACAGACATAGTGTTCGATTTAACCTATACGAATTTAAACAGACCTAGTTTTGCCAGGCTTCGACCAACTATCGGGACGGAACCACAGACATAGAGTTCGATTTAACCAACAGAAATTTAAACGGACCTGGTTTTGCCAGGCTTCGACCAGCTATCGGGACAGAACCACTAACATAGGGTTCGATTTAACCAACATGAATTTAAACGGACCTGGTTTTGCTAGGCTTCGACCAGCTATCGGGACGAAACCACAAACATAGGGTTCGATTTAACCAACAAGAATTTAAACGGACCTGGTTTTGCCAAGCTTCGACCAGCTATCGGGACGGAACCACAGAACTAGGGTTCGATTTAACCAACTGGAATTTAAACGGACCAGGTTTTTCCAGGCTTCGACTAGCTATCGGGACGGAACCACAGACATAGTGTTCGATTTAACCTATACGAATTTAAACAGACCTAGTTTTGCAAGGCTTCGACCAGCTACCGGGACGGAACCACAGACATAGGGTTCGATTTAACCAACGGGAATTTAAACGGACCTGGTTTTGCCAGGCTTCGACCAACTACCGGGACAGAACCACAGACATAGGGTTCGATTTAACTAACAATTAGTTAAACGGACCTTGTTTTGCCAGACTTCGACCAGCTATCGGGACGAAACCACAGACATAGGGATCGATTTAACCACTAGGAATTTAAACGAACCTGGTTTTGCCAGGCTTTGACCTGCTATCGGGACGGAACCACAGACATATGGTTCGATTTAACCAACAAGAATTTAAACGGACCTGGTTTTGCCAGGGTTCGGCCAACTACCGGGACGGAACCACAGACATAGGATTCGATTTAACCAACAGGAATTTAAACGGACCTGGTTTTGCTAGGCTTCAACCAGTGTTGCGTGCTCAATGTTTAAAAGAAATATGCAATGATAGAGCACTCAAAACATGCAAGCATACATGATCTTGTAACAAGTAATTGGTGGACGATATTTTGAACTATCGCTTAATCTCAAGCTTTCGAGGCTTGCCAAAATACGATTTATAAAGCCTATAACCGAGGCTTTGCAGCCAGTGGTAACAGGGTCGATCCAAGGAGTAAGAACGATTAAAATCACAATTAAAATTTGAATTTAATTAATTGATTGATTTTTGGTAACGGGGGGTTTTATCATGCAAGAGAAATATTAAAAATGCTAACGGAAGAAAGGATAATAAGAAGAAAACGTGTGCACGGTTTGGGAGTTTCGGGATCAATTGTTAGACAATTTAGGTTCATCATTTAATGCAAAGTTCATGGTATCCAGTTTATTATGCACGCGGACGACTATTAGAGAAGCCCCAAAGTAGCCGACTCCATGGATTTTAATCAGACCACACAGTTCCAATTATACGTTATCTAAGCCTACATCAAGGTGATCAGCCCTAAGGTAAGTCTAGACAGTCACTAGCTAACCGCGACGAACATTCGAGCGTGAATTCTAATTGCTAGTAGATTGCCCGCAAACGCCGTATGCAATCAACAATTATCCTACCCGACCCGATACTTCGATTTAGTTTTATCTACCTGTGTTACTTAGTCGAGCAGTGAGAGGCACGGCATCGCTACTCTTTAACATACACAACATGCGAAATTACTCGAGTGTCAATCGTCGTATTTTAACATGCGCGTTGGATTAAGCAAAGTAGATAAATGCAAAGTAAACAGAACCAATATGCATATCAAAGCTCAAATTATCAGAACCAAAAACGTCTAACAAAATCGCCCTAAACTAATCCCAAACCGTTTACCCTTACCTTAGCCGCTCATGGCGCGGTTTGTCAATTCCGCTCCAACGACGGCCATGGAAGGAATCATCCACAAGTTAGAATAAAGGTGGAGCTCACTCGCATGCCAACAACGGCGGAGCTCAACGGAAAGTAGAGAAAAAAGGAGGAAGAAAAAGATGAAGGAGAGCAAAAATGGTGAAGAAGATAATTCAAAAAAGTGCAGAAAAATCGTCATTATAAGCTGCTGCAATCGTCGTAGCGTCGAGACGCTAGGCCAGCGTCTCGACGTTGTGCCCTAAGTTTTCCGCGCGCGCCTTCGATGGCGTCGCGACGCTGCCCCGATAAAATTCCTGCGCGCGCCTCCTCCAGAGCGTCTCGACGCCAAGCAGGGTCTCGACGCCAGGGCAGCGTCGAGCTAGCGTCTCGACGCTAGCTCTCGGGTTTTTCCAGCGTCGAGCCAGCGTCTCGACGCTGGCTCTCGGGTTTGGGGCTGAAGCTTTGCCTCTCCAAGGCAGTTTTGGCCCGTTTCTTCACGGATCAAGTTCCTCTCTTCCCGATGCATTCCCGGGGCGCTAAAACTCCACTTTAAGCTCTCGAACGGGTCAAACGGACGCACGAGCTCTTTGCCGCTTTTCTCCTACAAATGAGATATATTAATCAATTAAAAGCGGACTTAAGCTAATATTAGGAAGTATTTAATAGCTCCAAAATGGAGTTATCAGTAATAAGTATTTTTTCATTCGATTTCCCACAGAGATTTATTCTTAGTTACTCGTGAAGTGTGTTGTTAAGTAAGAATGGGTGGATTAAATGGAGTAGATTTGATTTTAAGGTGCCTAATTACTAAGGAATATGTAGAGGATGCAATCATGAACAAGTGTAAGTAAATAATAAACTTGAATGTAAAGAGAAGAGAAAAACAAACGAAGAGAAAAATGGCTAAGGCAGAATTTTTAACAGACATAGGGTTCCATTTAACCACAGGAATTTAAACGGACCTGCTTTTGCCAAACTTTAACCAGCTATCGGGACGGAACCACAGACATAGAGTTCGATTTAACCAACAGAAATTTAAACGGACCTGGTTTTGCCAGGCTTCGACCAGCTATCGGGACGGAACCACTAACATAGGGTTCGATTTAACCAACATGAATTTAAACGGACCTGGTTTTGCTAGGCTTCGACCAGCTATCTGGACGAAACCACAAACATAGGGTTCGATTTAACCAACAAGAATTTAAACGGACCTGGTTTTGCCAAGCTTCGACCAGCTATCGGGACGGAACCACAGACATAGGGTTCGATTTAACCAACTGGAATTTAAACGGACCAGGTTTTTCCAGGCTTCGACTAGCTATCGGGACGGAACCACAGACATAGTGTTCGATTTAACCTATACGAATTTAAACAGACCTAGTTTTGCCAGGCTTCGACCAACTATCGGGACGGAACCACAGACATAGATTTCGATTTAACCAACAGAAATTTAAACGGACCTGGTTTTGCCAGGCTTCGACCAGCTATCGGGACGGAACCACTAACATAGGGTTCGATTTAACCAACATGAATTTAAACGGACCTGGTTTTGCTAGGCTTCGACCAGCTATCGGGACGAAACCACAAACATAGGGTTCGATTTAACCAACAAGAATTTAAACGGACCTGGTTTTGCCAAGCTTCGACCAGCTATCGGGACGGAACCACAGACCTAGGGTTCGATTTAACCAACTGGAATTTAAACGGACCAGGTTTTTCCAGGCATCGACTAGCTATCGGGACGGAACCACAGACATAGTGTTCGATTTAACCTATACGAATTTAAAAGACCTTGTTTTGCCAGGCTTCGACCAGCTACCGGGACGGAACCACAGACATAGGGTTCGATTTAACCAACAGGAATTTAAACGGACCTGGTTTTGCCAGGCTTCGACCAACTACCAGGACGGAACCACAGACATAGGGTTCGATTTAACCAACTGGAATTTAAACGGACCAGGTTTTTCCAGGCTTCGAATAGCTATCGGGACGGAACCACAGACATAGTGTTCGATTTAACCTATACGAATTTAAACATACCTTGTTTTGCCAGGCTTCGACCAGCTACCGGGACGGAACCACAGACATAGGGTTCGATTTAACCAACAGGAATTTAAACGGACCTGGTTTTGCCAGGCTTCGACCAGCTATCGGGACGAAACCACAGACATATGGTTCGATTTAACCAACAAGAATTTAAACCGACCTGGTTTTGCTAGGGTTCGGCCAACTACCGGGACGGAACCACATACATAGGATTCGATTTAACCAACAGGAAATTAAACGGGCCTGGTTTTGCCAGGCTTCGACCAGCTACCAGGACGGAACCACAGACATAGGGTTCGAGTTAACCAACAGGAATTTAAACGGACCTGGTTTTGCCAGGCTTCAACCAGCAATCGGGACGGAACCACAGACATAGGGTTCGATTTAACCAAGAGGAATTTAAACGGACCTGGTTTTGCCAGCCTTCGACCAACTATCGGGACAGAACCACGAACATAGGGTTCGATTTAACCAACATGAATTTAAACGGACCTGGTTTTGCCAAGCTTCGACCAGCTATCGGGACGAAACCACAAACATAGGGTTCGATTTAACCAACAAGAATTAAAACGGACCTGGTTTTGCCAAGCTTCGACCAGCTATCGGGACGGAACCACAGACATAGGGTTCGATTTAACCAACTGGAATTTAAACTGACCTGGTTTTTCTAGGCTTCGATTAGCTATCGGGACGGAACCACGTTATATGGTTCGATTTAACCTATACGAATTTAAACAGACCTAGTTTTGTCAGGCTTCGACCAGCTATCGGGACGAAACCACAAACATATGGTTTGATTTAACCAAAAAGAATTTAAACGAACCTCGTTTTGCAAGGGTTCGACCAACTACTGGGACGGAACCACAAACATAGGATTCGATTTAACCAACAGGAATTTAAATGGGCCTGGTTTTGCCAGGCTTCGACCAGCTACCAGGACGGAACCACAGACATAGGGTTCGATTTAACCAACAGGAATTTAAACGGACCTGGTTTTTCCAGGCTTCGACCAGGAATCGGGACGGAACCACATACATAGGGTTCGATTTAACCAAGAGGAATTTAAACGGACCTGGTTTTGCCAGCCTTCGACCGGCTATCGGGACGGAACCACTAACATAGGGTTCGATTTAACCAACATGAATTTAAACGTACCTGGTTTTGCCAGGCTTCAACCAGCTATCGGGACGAAACCACAAACATAGGGCTCGATTTAACCAACAAGAATTTAAACGGACCATGTTTTTCCAAGCTTCGACCAGCTATCGGGACGGAACCACAGACATAGGGTTCGATTTAACCAAAAAGAATTTAAACGAACCTCGTTTTGCCAGGGTTCGACCAACTACCGGGACGGAACCACAAACATAGGATTCGATTTAACCAACAGGAATTTAAATGGGCCTGGTTTTGCCAGGCTTCGACCAGCTACCAGGACGGAACCACAGACATAGGGTTCGATTTAACCAACAGGAAATTAAACGGGCCTGGTTTTGCCAGGCTTCGACCAGCTACCAGGACGGAACCACAGACATAGGGTTCGAGTTAACCAACAGGAATTTAAACGGGCCTAGTTTTGCCAGACATCGACCAGCTATCGGGACGAAACCACAGACATAGGGTTCCATTTAACCAATAGGAATTTAAACGGACCTGGTTTTGCCAAGCTTTGACCAGCTATCGGGACGGAACCACAGACATAGAGTTCGATTTAACCAACCGAAATTTAAAGGGACCTGGTTTTTCCAGGCTTCGACTAGCTATTGGGACGGAACCACATACATAGGGTTCGATTTAACCTATACAAATTTAAACAGACCTAGTTTTGCCAGGCTTCGACCAGCTACCGGACGGAACTACAGACATAGGGTTTGATTTAACCAACATGAATTTAAACGGACCTGGTTTTGCCAAGCTTCGACCAACTACCGGGACGAAACCATAAACATAGGGTTCGATTTAACCAAAAAGAATTAAAACGGACCTGGTTTTGCCAAGCTTCGACCAGCTATCGGGACGGAACCACAGACATAGGGTTCGATTTAACCAACTGGAATTTAAACTGACCTGGTTTTTCCAGGCTTCGATTAGCTATCGGGACGGAACCACATTATATGGTTTGATTTAACCTATACGAATTTAAACAGACCTAGTTTTGTCAGGCTTCGACCAGCTATCGGGACGAAACCACAAACATATGGTTTGATTTAACCAAGAGGAATTTAAACGGACCTGGTTTTGCCAGCCTTCGACCGGCTATCGGGACGGAACCACTAACATAGGGTTCGATTTAACCAACATGAATTTAAACGTACCTGGTTTTGCCAGGCTTCAACCAGCTATCGGGACGAAACCACAAACATAGGGCTTGATTTAACCAACAAGAATTTAAACGGACCATGTTTTTCCAAGCTTCGACCAGCTATCGGGACGGAACCACAGACATAGGGTTTGATTTAACCAAAAAGAATTTAAACGAACCTCGTTTTGCCAGGGTTCGACCAACTACCGGGACGGAACCACAAACATAGGATTCGATTTAACCAACAGGAATTTAAATGGGCCTGGTTTTGCCAGGCTTCGACCAGCTACCAGGACGGAACCACAGACATAGGGTTCGATTTAACCAACAGGAAATTAAACGGGCCTGGTTTTGCCAGGCTTCGACCAGCTACCAGGACGGAACCACAGACATAGGGTTCGAGTTAACCAACAGGAATTTAAACGGGCCTAGTTTTGCCAGACATCGACCAGCTATCGGGACGAAACCACAGACATAGGGTTCCATTTAACCAATAGGAATTTAAAAGGACCTAGTTTTGCCAAGCTTTGACCAGCTATCGGGACGGAACCACAGACATAGAGTTCGATTTAACCAACCGAAATTTAAAGGGACCTGGTTTTTCCAGGCTTCGACTAGCTATTGGGACGGAACCACATACATAGGGTTCGATTTAACCTATACAAATTTAAACAGACCTAGTTTTGCCAGGCTTCGACCAGCTACCGGACGGAACTACAGACATAGGGTTTGATTTAACCAACATGAATTTAAACGGACCTGGTTTTGCCAAGCTTCGACCAACTACCGGGACGAAACCACAAACATAGGGTTCGATTTAACCAAAAAGAATTAAAACGGACCTGGTTTTGCCAAGCTTCGACCAGCTATCGGGACGGAACCACAGACATAGGGTTCGATTTAACCAACTGGAATTTAAACTGACCTGGTTTTTCCAGGCTTCGATTAGCTATCGGGACGGAACCACATTATATGGTTTGATTTAACCTATACGAATTTAAACAGACCTAGTTTTGTCAGGCTTCGCCCAGCTATCGGGACGAAACCACAAACATATGGTTTGATTTAACCAAAAGGAATTTAAACGGACCTGGTTTTGCCAGCCTTCGACCAACTATCGGGACAGAACCACTAACATAGGGTTCGATTTAACCAACATGAATTTAAACGGACCTGGTTTTGCCAAGCTTCGACCAGCTATCGGGACGAAACCACAAACATAGGATTCGATTTAACCAACAGGAATTTAAATGGGCCTGGTTTTGCCAGGCTTCGACCAGCTACCAGGATGGAACCACAGACATAGGGTTCGATTTAACCAACAGGAATTTAAACGGACCTGGTTTTTCCAGGCTTCGACAAGGAATCGGGACGGAACCACATACATAGGGTTCGATTTAAACAAGAGGAATTTAAACGGACCTAGTTTTGCCAGCCTTCGACCGGCTATCGGGACGGAACCACTAACATAGGGTTCGATTTAACCAACATGAATTTAAACGGACCTGGTTTTGCTAGGCTTCAACCAGCTATCGGGACGAAACCACAAACATCGGGCTCGATTTAACCAACAAGAATTTAAACGGACCATGTTTTGCCAAGCTTCGACCAACTATCGGGACGGAACCACAGACATAGGGTTCGATTTAACCAACTGGAATTTAAACGGACCTGGTTTTTCCAGGCTTCGATTAGCTATCGGGACGGAACCACATTATATGGTTCGATTTAACCTATACGAATTTAAACAGACCTAGTTTTGTCAGGCTTCGACTAGCTACCGGGACGAAACCACAGACATAGGGTTCGATTTAACCAACAGGAATTTAAACGGACCTGGTTTTGCCGTCCTTTGACCAGCTATCGGGACGGAACCACTAACATAGGGTTTGATTTAACCAACATGAATCTAAACGGACCTAGTTTTGCTAGGCTTCGACTAGCTATCGGGACGAAACCACATACATAGGGTTCGATTTAACCAATAAGAATTTAAACGTACCTGGTTTTGCCAAGCATCGACCAGCTATTGGGACGGAACCACAGACATAGGGTTCGATTTAACCGACTGGAATTTAAACGGACCTGGTTTTTCCAGGCTTCGACTAGTTATCGGGACGGAACCACAATATATGGTTCGATTTAACCTATACGAATTTAAACAGACCTAGTTTTGTCAGGCTTCGACAAGCTACCGGGACGGAACCACAGACATAGGGTTTGATTTAACCAACAGGAATTTAAACGGACCTGGTTTTGCTAGGCTTCGATCAACTACCGGGACGGAACCACAGACATAGGGTTCGATTTAACCAACAGAAATTTAAACGGACCTGGTTTTGCCAGGCTTCGACCAGCTACCGGGAAGGAACCGCAGACATAGGGATCGATTTAACCAACAGGAATTTAAACGGACTTGGTTTTGCCAGGCTTCGACCAGCAATCGGGACGGAACCACATACATAGTGTTCTATTTAACCAAGAGGAATTTAAACGGACTTGGTTTTGCCAGGCTTCGACAAGCTATCGGGACAGAACCACTAACATAGGGTTCGATTTAACCAACATGAATTTAAACGGACCTGGTTTCGCCAAGCTTCGACCAGCTATCAGGACGGAACCACAGACATAGGGTTCGATTTAACCAACTGGAATTTAAACGGACCTGGTTTTGCCAAGCTTTGACCAGCTATCGGGACGGAACTACAGACATAGGATTGGATTTAACCAACAGGAATTTAAACGGGCCTAGTTTTGCCAGACATCGACCAGCTATCGGGACGAAACCACAGACATAGGGTTCCATTTAACCAATAGGAATTTAAACGGACCTGGTTTTGCCAAGCTTTGACCAGCTATCGGGACGGAACCACAGACATAGAGTTCGATTTAACCAACCAAAATTTAAACGAACCTGGTTTTTCCAGGCTTCGACTAGCTATTGGGACGAAACAACAGACATAGGGTTCGATTTAACCTATACAAATTTAAACAGACCTAGGTTTGACAGGCTTCGACCAGCTACCGGACGGAACCACAGACATATGGTTCGATTTAACCAACAAGAATTTAAACGGGCCTTGTTTTGCCAGGCTTCGACCAACTACCGGGATGGAACCACAGACATAGGGTTCAATTTAACCAACAACAATTTAAATGGGCCTTGTTTTGCCAGACATCGACCAGCTATCGGGACGAAACCACAGACATAGGGTTCCATTTAACCACAGGAATTTAAACGGATCTGGTTTTGCCAAGCTTTGACCAGCTATCGGGACGGAACAACAGACGTAGAGTTCGATTTAACCAATAGAAATTAAAACGAACCTGGTTTTGCCAGGCTTCGACCAGCTATCGGGACGGAACCACTAACATAGGTTTCGATTTAACCAACATGAATTTAAATGGAACTGGTTTTGCTAGGCTTCGACCAACTACCGGGACGGAACCCTGATAATTCCATTTTGGAGCTATTAAATACTTCTTAATTATAGCTAAAGTCTGCTTTCAATTGATTAAATATATCTCTTTTGTAGGAGAAAAGCGGCAAAGAGCTCGTGCGTCCGTTGGGCATGTTCGAGTGCTTAAAGTAGAGTTTTAGCGCCCCGGGAATGCATCGGGAAGAGGGGAACTTGTTCCGTTAAGAAACGGGTCAAAACAGCCTTGGAGAGGCAAAGCTTCAGCCCCAAACCCGAGAGCCAGCGTTGAGACGCTGGCTCGACGCTGGAAAAACCCGAGAGCAAGCGTCGAGTGATAGCGTCGAGACGCTAGCTCGACGCTGCCCTGGCGTCGAGACCCTGCTTGGCGTCGAGACGCTCCGGAGGAGGCGCGCGCAGGAAATCATCGGGGCAGCGTCGCGACGCCATCGCGAGCGCGCGCGGCAACTTAGGGCACAGCGTCGAGACGCTGGCCTAGCGTCTCGACGCTACGACGATTGCAGCAACTTAAATGACGATTTTTCTGCACTTTAGGGAGGATCATCTTCTTCATCTCTCAACCATTTTTGCTCGTTTTGGTCTTCTTCTTCCCCATTTTCTCTCTATTTTCCGTGGAGCTCCGCCATTGTTGGCATGCTAGTGAGCTCCACTTTCCATTGTAATAAGTAGACGAATCCTTCCATGGCCGTGGTTGGAGCGGGATTGACGAACCGCGCCATGAGCGGCTAAGGTAAGGGTGACGGTTTGGGATTAGTTTAGGGCGATTTTGTTAAACATATTTGGTTTTGATAATCTGAGCTTTGATATGCATATTGGTTTTGTTTATTAGCATCTATTTACCTTGCTTAATCCAACGCGCATGCTAAAATACGTTGATTGACACTCGGGTAGTTTCGCATGTTGTGTATGTTAAAGAGTAGCGATGCCGTGCCTCTCACTGCTCGACTAAGTAACACAGGTAGATAGAATTAAACCGAAGTATCGAGTCGGGTAGGATAATTGTTGATTGCATACGGCGTTTGCGGGCAATCTACTAGCAATTAGAATTCACGCTCGAATGTTCGTCGCGGTTAGCTAGTGACTGTCTAAATTTACCTTAGGGCTGATCACTGATAACTCCATTTTGGAGCTATTAAATACGTCCTAATCATAGCTAAAGACCGCTTCCAATTGATTAAATGTATCTCTTTTGTAGGAGAAAAGCGGCAAAGAGCTCGTGCGTCCATTGGGCATGTTCGAGAGCTTAAAGCAGAGTTTTAGCCTCCCGGGAATGCATCGGGAAGAGGGGAATTTGTTCCGTAAAGAAACGGGCCAAAACAGCCTTGGAGAGGCATTGCATCAGCCCCAAACCCGAGAGCCAGCGTCGAGCTATAGCGTCGAGACGCTGGCTCGACGCTGGAAAAACCCGAGAGCAAGCGTCGAGTGATAGCGTCGAGACGCTAGCTCGACGCTGCCCTGGCGTCGAGACCCTGCTTGGCGTCGAGACGCTCCGGAGGAGGCGCGCGGAGGAAATTCATCGGGGCAGCGTCGCGACGCCAGCGCGCGCGCGCGCGGATTACTTAGGGCACAGCGTCGAGACGCTAGGCCCAGCGTCTCGACGCTACGACGAAGGCAGTAGCTAAAAGACGATTTTTCTGCACTTTTTTCATAAGCTTTTTTCTTCTTCATCTCTCTACGGTTTTGGACGATTTTAGTCTTCTTCTTCCCCATTTTCTCTCTACTTTTCGTGGAGCTCCGCCATTGTTGGCATGCTTGTGAGCTCCACCACCATTGTAATAGGTAGATGAACTCTTCCATGGTCGTTGGTGGAGAGGGATTGACGAACCGCGCCATGAGCGGCTAAGGTAAGAGTGACGGTTTGGGAATTGTTTAGGGGAATTTTGTTAGACATTTATGCTTTGATAATCTGAGTATGATTTTGCATATTGGTTCTGTTTACGTTGCATCTATTTACTTTGCTTAATCCAACGCGCATGCTAAAATACGTTGATTGACACTCGGGTAGTTTCGCATGTTGTGTATGTTAAAGAGTAGCGATGTCGTGCCTCTCACTGCTCGACTAAGTAACACAGGTAAATAGAACTAAATCGAAGTATCGGGTCGGGTAGGATAATTGTTGGTTGCATACAGCGTTTGCGGGCAACCTACTAGCAATTAGAATTCACGCCCGAATGTTCGTCGCGGTTAGCTAGTAACTGTCTAAATTCATCTTAGGACTGATCATCTTAATGTGAGATTAGATAACGTGTAATTAGGACTGTGTGGCCTAATTAAAATCCATGGAGTCGGCTACTTTGGGGCTTCTCTGGTAGTCGTCCGCGTGCTTAGTAAACTGAATTCCATGTTATTAGAATTAAATGATAAGTTGTATTTGTCTAACAATTGATCCCGAGACTCCCCAAACCGTGCACACGTTTTCTACATATTATTTCTTTCTTCCGTTAGCTTTTTCATTATTTCCTTTGCATGATTAAAACCCCCCGTTACCAATTATTCAATCAAATCCCAATTTTACTAGTAAATTCAATTCTCCTATTCCTTGGATCGACCCTGTTACCACTGGCTGCAAAGCCTTGGTTATAGGCCTTATAAATCGTATTTTGGCAAGCCTCGACAGCTTGAGATTAAGCGGATATTCAAAAATCCGTGCACCCAAAATTGGCGCCGTTGCCGGGGAATAGGCAATTGATTGAATTCATGATTGAAGTTTGAGTTTGATTTATTGATGGTTGACTGAAATTTTTTTTCTGTTTGTATATTGTATGTTTGGAATTTTTGTTTGTGTATGACCCGTTCCTCTGAGGGTAGTAGTTTGCAGTATATCCCTGAGATCGACAGAGAGGAGCGGCGGTTACGTAGGGAAGCCCGGGAGGGGCAAGGAACGTTGGAAAGAGAAGAAGGCAATCCCTTCTTATTTGACGAGATGGCGCAAGGCGATGCGCCACGGACGCTGAAGCAACTGGCAGCGCCAGACCTGAACCTGCAGCCTTTGTGCATTAACTACCCCGTGGTAGCAGGTAATTTCGAGTTGAAATCTGGTTTAATTCACCAGTTACCTTCTTTCCATGGCAATGCAGGTGAGGACGCGAACAAACACCTGATGGAATTCCATTGCGTCTGCGCGGGAATGAAACCCGCAGGGGTCACGGAGGAGCAGCTGAACATGAGGGCATTCCCCTTTACGCTCAAGGACAAAGCCAGAGACTGGCTGTATTACTTGCCCTCCGGATCGATCAACACGTGGCAGGACATGAAGCGGGTATTTTTGGAGAAATATTTTCCCGCATCCTTAGCCACCACTCTGCGGAAGAGGATTTATGGGATCACCCAGGATGTAGGTGAGTCCCTGCATGAGTATTGGGAACGCTTTGGGCGCCTGTGCGCGAGTTTCCCACACCACCAGATCGCCGATCAGCTGCTCATACAGTATTTTTATGAGGGGATGACGCCCCACGACAGGCAGATGATCGATGCAGCGAGTGGAGGGGCACTGATTGACAAGACCCCAGTTGAGGCCAAGCAGCTCATAGCAAATATGGCTACAAACTCGCAGCAGTTTGGGATTAGGGGGCAAGGACAAGTGCACAGCGTGGCTCAGAGCCATGAGATGTCTGAAATGAGGGCCCAGGTGGCCGAGATAGGTAGCATGTTAAAGAAAATAGTTGGAGGACACCGTGAGGATGCGGAGGTCAATGCAATCGGGGGGTATGCTTCCAACCCAAGGAAGTATGATCCATATGCTAATACTTATAACCCCGGTTGGCGCGACCATCCTAATTTCAGCTATGGGAATAGGGAAGGACAAACTCGCTTCCAAGGCCAGTCCCAGGATAGGCCTAATACTTCCACCCAGGCTCAAGCCTCGAGCTCCTCCAGCTCACTTGAAGAGATGGTGAGGACCATCGTGACTAGCACCAGCCAGTTCCAGAAAGAGGCTCGCGAGGAGCTAAATTCTCATAAGGCAGAGCTGCAGAATTTGAACAAGCAGCTGACACAGATGGCGGTGTCTATTAGTAAGATTGAGAGCAAGAGCTCGGGGAAGCTTCCTTCCCAAACTACAGTAAACTCATGTGAAAACGTGAGTGCCATTCAGCTGCGCAGTGGGAAGTCACTTTCCACCAGAGCTGCGAAGGAAGCCACGGACAGCTTGAACAAGTCCACCCCGACTGCTCCTGAGACTCAGAATGAGAAAAGAAATGAGAAGGTCAGTGTACCTGAGGATGTTGCCAGAGCACCATTCCCGAGTAGGCTCGCGAAGCCTACATTGGAATCTGATGATGAGGAGGTCCTGCGAACCTTCCAAAAGGTGATGGTAAATATCCCGCTCCTAGAGGCAGTCAGTCAAGTGCCCAAGTATGCGAAATTTCTAAGGAGCTGGTGCACTACGAAAAGGAAGTCCAGAGGGACTCAGAAAAAGAAAGAGAACGTCTCTGCCATACTCCCAGGTACGTTGCCAACAAAGTGCAACGATCCAGGTACTTTTACTATCCCTTGCACTATAGGTAGTAAAACTGTTCATAATGCCATGTTAGACCTAGGAGCCTCTGTTAATGTTATGTCTTATGCATTGTATCGTGAACTGAATTTAAATGAAATGCATGAGTGTAATGTTTCCGTTCAGTTGGCTAATGGGTCGAGCATCTGTCCTAGGGGGAAGGTAGAGGATGTTTTGGTTAGAGTTGGGAATATGACGTTTCCTGCTGATTTCCTTGTTTTAGATATGAATGAAAACTCATCGCATGCTTCGTCCTCCATGTTGTTAGGACGTCCCTTTCTTAAGACCGCTAGGGTCAAAATTGATGTGTTTAAGGGCGTCGTTTCTCTGGAGTTTGATGATACTTTGCATGAGTTCTCTTTATTTGGAAAATCTGCTGGAAATATATCTGTTGTTGAGCATGTTGAGAAGGGGAGTCTACCCTCGCGCTTGAGGGATGGTTCCCATGTCTCTGTTAAAATTTCTGATTTAAATTTGAGTGATAACACTGCTGGTTTTTGCACTAACACTTCCTATATTCACGTGCCCAAGGCACGAAGAGTGCAAAATATTTTTCAGGTGGATGGCAGGAAAGGTGTGGCCAAGGACAAGTCTGGATCGTCCCCCGCACCTACAGACTATGGATGAGTCTGTCGAGAGAATACAGTCGAGCAACCGACTTTAAAAATTCTGCGCTTCTCGGAGGCACCCGAGTGTTGAACTGTTTTTATGCTTTAGTTTAGTTTTATTGCTTTTTAGATTAATTTAGTATTAATTAGCTTGCTGTTTTTTTTTTTAGGAATCGAGGAAGAGAAGACAATTTTGGGCTCTGATGCGTTCGTGCGCCGCTTCCTCGCCCTCGCCAGCTTCACAAAGAGTCAGGGAAGTGTATTTCTTCTTCCCTTATTACTTTATTGTATCTGACTGGTTGGCATTGAGGACAATGCCAAATTTTGAAGTTGGGGGTGGAGTAGTCCGATGGATGTGCATGTGTAGTTCGTTGAGAAGTGTTATAAAGATATTGAAGTGCTTGGGACTCTGTTTACTGTTTTCTGACTGTGATAGCCTAGGAAATGCATGTTGGAAATCTGAGCATGTTCATAATCGAGTTTTTGCATGAGTTTTGTGTTTATTAGGTTCATGTCAAAAATTTTAAAATTTTTTCTGTTGCTCCCTTGCACTCATCGCGCACTTAGCAACCTCTCCCTAGATTCCGTAAGCTTGGTTTATCGCATGTTTAGCTAATTCTCGTTGTCACCCCGAAAGGCACCCTTAGGTAGCTTGTTGCATGAGAGTTAGTAGTTAGTTAATTGAGAAAGCATGTGCTTAGCCTAATATAAAAAAAAATAGAAAAGCATGTTTGGTAGAAAATTCCTCTCGAGGCGCTCCTCCTTCTTATTAGCGCTTAAAAGAAGTGAGCGTCAGTCCTTAAAAACGTGAAGTTTTATGCATGAATTTGACGTGTTAGGCAACTCGAGTAGGAAAGAAAAAGAAATGAAAGGTTGGTTCAAAGAACCCAAAATAAAAGAGTACAAAGTACTTTTGAAAAGAAAGAAAAAAGAATGAGAAAATAATTAGGTCTCTTAATTTGCTTCTTTCTCTCGTGTAAGTCAAGTGTAGCTGTTCTTAAACGCTAGAAGTAGGGGGAAAACGGGATGTGCGTTGCATGTAGGTTTTCCGAGTTTACGTGAGTTTAGGATTTGTTGTCTAGCACACACACACGTTAGGGGGCAAGAGTTAATTTTTGATATGTCCTAATTAATACATGAACAAAATGCTTCCATGATTATACTCGTGTTTAAATTTCAATATGCATGGAGGCTTGAGTTAGAATACATGTAAGAGCGTCCTTAGAGTCAATGTCTTTGTAGTGCTTGCTCGAGGACTAGCAATGTTTAAGTTGGGGGTGTTTGATAACTCCATTTTGGAGCTATTAAATACGTCCTAATCATAGCTAAAGACCGCTTCCAATTGATTAAATGTATCTCTTTTGTAGGAGAAAAGCGGCAAAGAGCTCGTGCGTCCATTGGGCATGTTCGTTAGCTTAAAGAAGAGTTTTAGCGCCCCGGGAATGCATCGGGAAGAGGGGAATTTGTTACGTAAAGAAACGGGCCAAAACAGCCTTGGAGAGGCATTGCATCAGCCCCAAACCCGAGAGCCAGCGTCGAGCTATAGCGTCGAGACACTGGCTCGACGCTGGAAAAACCCGAGAGCAAGCGTCGAGTGATAGCGTCGAGACGCTAGCTCGACGCTGCCCTGGCGTCGAGACCCTGCTTGGCGTCGAGACGCTCCGGAGGAGGCGCGCGGAGGAAATTCATCGGGGCAGCGTCGCGACGCTGTCCTTGCGTCGCGACGCCAGCGCGCGCGCGCGCGGATTACTTAGGGCACAGCGTCGAGACGCTAGGCCCAGCGTCTCGACGCTACGACGAAGGCAGTAGCTGATAACTCCATTTTGGAGCTATTAAATACGTCCTAATCATAGCTAAAGACCGCTTCCAATTGATTAAATGTATCTCTTTTGTAGGAGAAAAGCGGCAAAGAGCTCGTGCGTCCATTGGGCATGTTCGAGAGCTTAAAGCAGAGTTTTAGCGCCCCAGGAATGCATCGGGAAGAGGGGAAATTGTTCCGTGAAGAAACGGGCCAAAACAGCCTTGGAGAGGCATTGCATCAGCCCCAAACCCGAGAGCCAGCGTCGAGCTATAGCGTCGAGACGCTGGCTCGACGCTGGAAAAACCCGAGAGCAAGCGTCGAGTGATAGCGTCGAGACGCTAGCTCGACGCTGCCCTGGCGTCGAGACCCTGCTTGGCGTCGAGACGCTCCGGAGAAAGCGCGCGCAGGAAATTCATCGGGGCAGCGTCGCGACGCCAGCGCGCGCGCGCGGATTACTTAGGGCACAGCGTCGAGACGCTAGGCCCAGCGTCGAGACGCTACGACGAAGGCAGTAGCTAAAAGACGATTTTTCTGCACATTTTTGGAAGAGCTTCATCTTCTTCATCTCTCAACGGAATCCGGCGATTTTACTCTTCTTCTTCCCCATTTTCTCTCTACTTTTCGTGGAGCTCCGCCATTGTTGGCATGCGAGCGAGCTCCATCTCCATTGTAATAGGTAGATGAACTCTTCCATGGTCGTTGGTGGAGCGGGATTGACGAACCGCGCCATGAGCGGCTAAGGTAAGAGTGACGGTTTGGGAATTGTTTAGGGGAATTTTGTTAGACTCTTATTGCTTTGATAATCTGAGTATAATTTGCATATTGGTTCTGTTTACATTGCATCTATTTACTTTGCTTAATCCAACGCGCATGCTAAAATACGTTGATTGACACTCGGGTAGTTTCGCATGTTGTGTATGTTAAAGAGTAGCGATGCCGTGCCTCTCACTGCTCGACTAAGTAACACAGGTAAATAGAACTAAATCGAAGTATCGGGTCGGGTAGGATAATTGTTGGTTGCATACAGCGTTTGCGGGCAACCTACGAGCAATTAGAATTCACGCCCGAATGTTCGTCGCGGTTAGCTAGTAACTGTCTAAATTCATCTTAGGACTGATCATCTTAATGTGAGATTAGATAACGTGTAATTAGGACTGTGTGGCCTAATTAAAATCCATGGAGTCGGCTACTTTGGGGCTTCTCTGGTAGTCGTCCGCGTGCTTGGTAAACTGAATTCCATGTTATTAGAATTAAATGATAAGTTGTATTTGTCTAACAATTGACCCCGAGACTCCCCAAACCGTGCACACGTTTTCTACATATTATTTCTTTCTTCCGTTAGCTTTCTCATTACTTCCTTTGCATGATTAAAACCCCCCGTTACCAATTAATCAATTAAATTCCAATTTCACTAGTAAATTCAATTCTCCTATTCCTTGGATCGACCCTGTTACCACTGGCCGCAAAGCCTTGGTTATAGGCCTTATAAATCGTATTTTGGCAAGCCTCGACAGCTTGAGATTAAGCGGATATTCAAAAATCCGTCCACCAGTAGCTAAAAGACGATTTTTCTGCACTTTTTTCATAAGCTTTTTTCTTCTTCATCTCTCTACGGTTTTGGACGATTTTAGTCTTCTTCTTCCCCATTTTCTCTCTACTTTTCGTGGAGCTCCGCCATTGTTGGCATGCTTGTGAGCTCCACCACCATTGTAATAGGTAGATGAACTCTTCCATGGTCGTTGGTGGAGCGGGATTGACGCTTTGGGCGCCTGTGCGCGAGTTTCCCACACCACCAGATCGCCGATAAGCTGCTCATACAGTATTTTTATGAGGGGATGACGCCCCACGACAGGCAGATGATCGATGCAGCGAGTGGAGGGGCACTGATTGACAAGACCCCAGTTGAGGCCAAGCAGTTGATTGCAAATATGGCCACCAATTCGCAGCAGTTTGGGATCAGGGGGCAAGGACAAGTGCACAGCGTGGCTCAGAGCCATGAGATGTCTGAAATGAGGGCCCAGGTGGCCGAGATAGGTAGCATGTTAAAGAAAATAGTTGGAGGACACCGTGAGGATGCGGAGGTCAATGCATTCGGGGGGTATGCTTCCAACCCAAGGAAGTATGATCCATATGCTAATACTTATAACCCCGGTTGGCGCGACCATCCTAATTTCAGCTATGGGAATAGGGAAGGACAAACTCGCTTCCAAGGCCAGTCCCAGGATAGGCCTAATACTTCCACCCAGGCTCAAGCCTCGAGCTCCTCCAGCTCACTTGAAGAGATGGTGAGGACCATCGTGACTAGCACCAGCCAGTTCCAGAAAGAGGCTCGCGAGGAGCTAAATTCTCATAAGGCAGAGCTGCAGAATTTGAACAAGCAGCTGACACAAATGGCGGTGTCTATCAGTAAGATTGAGAGCAAGAGCTCGGGGAAGCTTCCTTCCCAAACTTCAGTAAACTCATGTGAAAATGTGAGTGCCATTCAGCTGCGCAGTGGGAAGTCACTTTCCACCAGAGCTGCGAAGGAAGCCACGGACAGCCTGAACAAGTCCGCCCCGACTGCTCCTGAGACTCAGAATGAGAAAAGAAATGAGAAGGTCAGTGTACCTAAGGATGTTGCCAGAGCACCATTCCCGAGTAGGCTTGCGAAGCCTACTTTGGAATCTGAGGATGCGGAGGTCCTTCGAACCTTCCAAAAGGTGGTGGTCAACATCCCACTTCTTGAGGCCGTAAGCCAAGTGCCAAAGTACGCCAAGTTTCTCAAGAAGTGGTGCACGAGTAAGAGAATGTCGAGAAAAAGCGACGAGACGAAGAAAGAAACCGTCTCCGCAATCTTCCAAGGTAATCTTCCACCGAAGTGCATCGATCCTGGTATGTTTTCTATCCCATGCACTATCGGTACTAAATTCATTGAAAATGCCATGTTAGATCTCGGTGCCTCGATTAATGTCATGTCTTATGATGTTTTTAAAGAACTTGAACTGTGTACTTTAATCGAGTCCAATATAGTTATCCAACTAGCCGATCGATCTTGTGTGCATCCTTTAGGGAAGATTGAAGATGTTTTAGTCAAAATAAAGGACTTACTGTTTCCATGCGATTTTTATGTGCTGAGCATGAATGAGAATTCTTCGCATGTTTCCTCTTCTATTTTACTAGGCCGCCCATTTATGAAGACCGCTAAGGTCAAGATAGATGTTGATAGGGGTGCCTTGTCTGTAGAATTTGATGGAACGGTGAACGAGTTTATTATAAATGCATCGAAATCGTTTGTGAATGATGAGAATGTGTCTGTTGTTGAGCAGGTTGAGAATGGGAATCTACCCTCGCGCTTGAGGGATGGTTCCCATGTCTCGGTAAAAATTTCTGATTTAAATATGTGTGATGATAATACTGGATTTTGCACTAACATGTCTGATATTCATGTGCCCGAGGCACGAAGAGTGCAAAATGTTTTTCAGGTGGATGGCAGGAAAGGTGTGGCCAAGGACAAGTCTGGATCGGCCCCCGCACCTACAGACTATGGATGAGTCTGTTGAGAGAATACAGTCGAGCAACCGACTTTAAAAATTCTGCGCTTCTCGGAGGCACCCGAGTGTTGAACTGTTTTTATGCTTTAGTTTAGTTTTATTGCTTTTTAGATTAATTTAGTATTAATTAGCTTGCTGTTTTTTTTAGGAATCGAGGAAGAGAAGACAATTTTGGGCTCTGATGCGTTCGTGCGCCGCTTCCTCGCCCTCGCCAGCTTCACAAAGAGTCAGGGAAGTGTATTTCTTCTTCCCTTATTACTTTATTGTATCTGACTGGTTGGCATTGAGGACAATGCCAAATTTTGAAGTTGGGGGTGGAGTAGTCCGATGGATGTGCATGTGTAGTTCGTTGAGAAGTGTTATAAAGATATTGAAGTGCTTGGGACTCTGTTTACTGTTTTCTGACTGTGATAGCCTAGGAAATGCATGTTGGAAATCTGAGCATGTTCATAATCGAGTTTTTGCATGAGTTTTGTGTTTATTAGGTTCATGTCAAAAATTTTAAAATTTTTTCTGTTGCTCCCTTGCACTCATCGCGCACTTAGCAACCTCTCCCTAGATTCCGTAAGCTTGGTTTATCGCATGTTTAGCTAATTCTCGTTGTCACCCCGAAAGGCACCCTTAGGTAGCTTGTTGCATGAGAGTTAGTAGTTAGTTAATTGAGAAAGCATGTGCTTAGCCTAATATAAAAAAAAATAGAAAAGCATGTTTGGTAGAAAATTCCTCTCGAGGCGCTCCTCCTTCTTATTAGCGCTTAAAAGAAGTGAGCGTCAGTCCTTAAAAACGTGAAGTTTTATGCATGAATTTGACGTGTTAGGCAGCTCGAGTAGGAAAGAAAAAGAAATGAAAGGTTGGTTCAAAGAACCCAAAATAAAAGAGTACAAAGTACTTTTGAAAAGAAAGAAAAAAAAAAAGAATGAGAAAATAATTAGGTCTCTTAATTTGCTTCTTTCTCTCGTGTAAGTCAAGTGTAGCTGTTCTTAAACGCTAGAAGTAGGGGGAAAACGGGATGTGCGTTGCATGTAGGTTTTCCGAGTTTACGTGAGTTTAGGAGTGGTTGTCTAGCACACACACACGTTAGGGGGCAAGAGTTAATTTTTGATATGTCCTAATTAATACATGAACAAAATGCTTCCATAATTATATTCGTGTTTGAAATTTCAATATGCATGGAGGCTTGAGTTTGAATACATGTAAGAGCGTCCTTAGAGTCAATGTCTTTGTAGTGCTTGCTCGAGGACTAGCAATGTTTAAGTTGGGGGTGTTTGATAACTCCATTTTGGAGCTATTAAATACGTCCTAATCATAGCTAAAGACCGCTTCCAATTGATTAAATGTATCTCTTTTGTAGGAGAAAAGCGGCAAAGAGCTCGTGCGTCCATTGGGCATGTTCGAGAGCTTAAAGCAGAGTTTTAGCGCCCCGGGAATGCATCGGGAAGAGGGGAAATTGTTCCGTGAAGAAACGGGCCAAAACAGCCTTGGAGAGGCATTGCATCAGCCCCAAACCCGAGAGCCAGCGTCGAGCTATAGCGTCGAGACGCTGGCTCGACGCTGGAAAAACCCGAGAGCAAGCGTCGCGTGATAGCGTCGAGACGCTAGCTCGACGCTGCCCTGGCGTCGAGACCCTGCTTGGCGTCGAGACGCTCCGGAGGAGGCGCGCGCAGGAAATTCATCGGGGCAGCGTCGCGACGCTGGCCTTGCGTCGCGACGCCAGCGCGCGCGCGCGCGGATTACTTAGGGCACAGCGTCGAGACGCTAGGCCCAGCGTCTCGACGCTACGACGAAGGCAGTAGCTAAAAGACGATTTTTCTGCACATTTTTGGAAGAGCTTCATCTTCTTCATCTCTCAACGGAATCCGGCGATTTTACTCTTCTTCTTCCCCATTTTCTCTCTACTTTTCGTGGAGCTCCGCCATTGTTGGCATGCGAGCGAGCTCCATCTCCATTGTAATAGGTAGATGAACTCTTCCATGGTCGTTGGTGGAGCGGGATTGACGAACCGCGCCATGAGCGGCTAAGGTAAGAGTGACGGTTTGGGAATTGTTTAGGGGAATTTTGTTAGACTCTTATTGCTTTGATAATCTGAGTATAATTTGCATATTGGTTCTGTTTACATTGCATCTATTTACTTTGCTTAATCCAACGCGCATGCTAAAATACGTTGATTGACACTCGGGTAGTTTCGCATGTTGTGTATGTTAAAGAGTAGCGATGCCGTGCCTCTCACTGCTCGACTAAGTAACACAGGTAAATAGAACTAAATCGAAGTATCGGGTCGGGTAGGATAATTGTTGGTTGCATACAGCGTTTGCGGGCAACCTACTAGCAATTAGAATTCACGCCCGAATGTTCGTCGCGGTTAGCTAGTAACTGTCTAAATTCATCTTAGGACTGATCATCTTAATGTGAGATTAGATAACACGTAATTAGGACTGTGTGGCCTAATTAAAATCCATGGAGTCGGCTACTTTGGGGCTTCTCTGGTAGTCGTCCGCGTGCTTGGTAAACTGAATTCCATGTTATTAGAATTAAATGATAAGTTGTATTTGTCTAACAATTGACCCCGAGACTCCCCAAACCGTGCACACGTTTTCTACATATTATTTCTTTCTTCCGTTAGCTTTCTCATTACTTCCTTTGCATGATTAAAACCCCCCGTTACCAATTAATCAATTAAATTCCAATTTCACTAGTAATTTCAATTCTCCTATTCCTTGGATCGACCCTGTTACCACTGGCCGCAAAGCCTTGGTTATAGGCCTTATAAATCGTATTTTGGCAAGCCTCGACAGCTTGAGATTAAGCGGATATTCAAAAATCCGTCCACCAGTAGCTAAAAGACGATTTTTCTGCACTTTTTTCATAAGCTTTTTTCTTCTTCATCTCTCTACGGTTTTGGACGATTTTAGTCTTCTTCTTCCCCATTTTCTCTCTACTTTTCGTGGAGCTCCGCCATTGTTGGCATGCTTGTGAGCTCCACCACCATTGTAATAGGTAGATGAACTCTTCCATGGTCGTTGGTGGAGCGGGATTGACGAACCGCGCCATGAGCGGCTAAGGTAAGAGTGACGGTTTGGGAATTGTTTAGGGGAATTTTGTCAGACATTTATGCTTTGATAATCTGAGTATGATTTTGCATATTGGTTCTGTTTACGTTGCATCTATTTACTTTGCTTAATCCAACGCGCATGCTAAAATACGTTGATTGACACTCGGGTAGTTTCGCATGTTGTGTATGTTAAAGAGTAGCGATGTCGTGCCTCTCACTGCTCGACTAAGTAACACAGGTAAATAGAACTAAATCGAAGTATCGGGTCGGGTAGGATAATTGTTGGTTGCATACAGCGTTTGCGGGCAACCTACTAGCAATTAGAATTCACGCCCGAATGTTCGTCGCGGTTAGCTAGTAACTGTCTAAATTCATCTTAGGACTGATCATCTTAATGTGAGATTAGATAACGTGTAATTAGGACTGTGTGGCCTAATTAAAATCCATGGAGTCGGCTACTTTGGGGCTTCTCTGGTAGTCGTCCGCGTGCTTAGTAAACTGAATTCCATGTTATTAGAATTAAATGATAAGTTGTATTTGTCTAACAATTGATCCCGAGACTCCCCAAACCGTGCACACGTTTTCTACATATTATTTCTTTCTTCCGTTAGCTTTTTCATTATTTCCTTTGCATGATTAAAACCCCCCGTTACCAATTAATCAATCAAATCCCAATTTCACTAGTAAATTCAATTCTCCTATTCCTTGGATCGACCCTGTTACCACTGGCTGCAAAGCCTTGGTTATAGGCCTTATAAATCGTATTTTGGCAAGCCTCGACAGCTTGAGATTAAGCGGATATTCAAAAATCCGTGCACCCAATCACCTTGATGTAGGCTTAGATAACGTGTAATTAGAACTGTGTGGTCTAATTAAAATCCATGGAGTCGGCTACTTTGGGGCTTCTCTGGTAGTCGTCCGCGTGCTCAATAAACTGAAATCCATGTTATTAGAATTAAATGATAAACTGAACTTGTTTAACAATTGATCCCGAGACTCCCAAACCGTGCACACGCTCTCTTCTTATTATTCTTTCTTCGTTAGCTTTCTCATTATTTCCCCTTTGCATGATAAAACCCCCCGTTACCAATTAATCAATTAAATCCCAATTTCATTAGTAGATTCAATCTTCCTATTCCTTGGATCGACCCTGTTACCACTGGCTGCAAAGCCTTGGTCATAGGCTTTATAAATCGTATTTTGGCAAGCCTCGACAGCTTGAGATTAAGTGGATATTCAAAAATCCGCCCACCAAAATTGGCGCCGTTGCCGGAGAATAGGCATTTGATTGAATTTATGATTGAAGTTTGAATTCGATTTATTGATGGTTGACTGAAAATTTTTCTGTTTGTATCTTGTATGTTTGGATTTTTGTTTGTGTATGACCCGTTCCTCTGAGGGTAGTAGTTTGCAGTATATCCCTGAGATTGACAGAGAGGAGCGGCGGTTACGTAGAGAAGCCCGGGAGGGGCAAGGAACGTTTGAAAGAGAAGAAGGCAATCCCTTCTTATTTGACGAGATGGCGCAAGGTGATGCGCCACGGACGCTTAAGCAACTGGCAGCGCCAGACCTGAACCTGCAGCCTTTGTGCATTAACTACCCCGTGGTAGCAGGTAACTTCGAATTAAAATCTGGTTTAATTCACCAGTTACCTTCTTTCCATGGCAACGCAGGTGAGGACGCGAACAAACATCTGATGGAGTTCCATTGCGTCTGCGCGGGAATGAAGCCCGCAGGGGTCACGGAGGAGCAACTGAATATGAGGGCATTCCCCTTCACACTCAAGGATAAGGCCAAGGATTGGCTATACTACTTGCCCTCCGGATCCATCACCACGTGGCAGGATATAAAGCGGGTATTTTTGGAGAAATATTTTCCCGCATCCTTGGCCACCACACTGCGGAAGAGAATTTATGGGATCACCCAGGATGTCGGTGAGTCCCTGCACGAATACTGGGAACGGTTCGGGCGCCTGTGCGCGAGCTTCCCACATCATCAGATTGCCGATCAGTTGTTGATTCAGTACTTTTATGAGGGGATGACACCCCATGACCGGCAGATGATCGATGCAGCGAGTGGAGGGGCACTGATTGACAAGACCCCAGTTGAGGCCAAGCAATTGATTGCAAACATGGCTACAAACTCGCAGCAATTCGGTATTCGGGGACAAGGACAAGTGCAAAGCGTGGCTCAGAGCCACGAGATGATTGAAATGAAGGCCCAGGTGGCCGAGATAGGCAGTATGTTGAAGAAAATAGTTGGAGGACACCGTGAGGATGCAGAGGTCAACACGATCGGGGGGTACGCTTCCAACCCAAGGAAGTACGACCCATATGCAAACACTTACAACCCCGGTTGGCGCGACCATCCTAATTTTAGCTATGGGAATAGGGAAGGACAGACTCGCTTCCAAGGCCAGTCTCAGGATAGGCCTAATTCTTCCACCCAGGCTCAAGCCTCGAGCTCCTCCAGCTCGCTTGAAGAGATGGTAAGAACCATCATGACTAGCACCAGCCAGTTCCAAAAAGAGGCTCGAGAAGAGCTTAATTCTCATAAGGCAGAGCTGCAGAACCTGAACAAGCAGCTGACACAGATGGCGGTGTCTATCAGTAAACTTGAGAGCAAGAGCTCGGGGAAGCTTCTGTTACGTCTCCAAAAGTGGCCTTTTTAGGACTAATTTATCTTAGAAAGATGTACACTCTTAGGTGTTTTTGATAGGATTTAGCTTAAACCTATGCTTATATATGATAATTAGAAGAAGGTAGCTAAATTAGGACTTATGTACAAAAGGAAAGAAAAGGATTGAAAAACGAAGTAAAAGAATGAAAAAACTACATTGCGACAGCATTGCGGAAACATTGCTGAAACCGCAATGTTTCAAGTGAAAACCGTAAGTTGACTGATCTTTTTCTGTTAATTTCCGTTATTTAAGGGATTCGTTCTTTCTCCTCCATCCATTTTGAAGTACGACGTTGAAGATTGATGGTTCTCCTTGGCCCAAACGCACCTGCAGATTGCTATAAAAGGGGGTCAAAGTCGAGGGTTCAATCATCATCCGAAAGCGTAGAAGTCTTCTCGCAGCTCCATCTTTTCTCCTGTTTTCCTTTGTCGTCTGTTGGTTTGCGAGGGTTAGCTGTTGGAATCGACAATCTGATAGGAAGGAGAGAAGATTCATCTTCTCTTCCGATTGGATTCATCCAAGCAAAGTTGATCTTTCTCATCCTTCAGTCGAGGCGGTTGCGACGAGGCGTCCAAGCTCATTTACATGCTTTCTGTCTTTCCCTTTCTAATTTCCAGCATTGTTTAGTTGTTGTTTCTGTTCTAGTGACTAGTTCATTTCAGTGCGTTGCTTTCTGTCTTTAAGTTATTTACTTTAAGCTTTCCTTTAATCATTCAAACAATCAAGTAATCAAATCACAATTCTTCATTTCACAGTTCTTACCTTTGCGATCTACTGCTTTTCCTCACTGTTTTGTCTTTAAATTCCTTCTAAGCATGTCTGTTTCAACCCTTATTTCTGTTCTCTCCACATCCATGAGTAACTAAGTCATATAGGGGCATGCTAAGGACAAGACTATAGGCTAAAAAACGTGAACCAAGCATGTAGGATAGCTCTCGAAGCATTGATTGTATGTAAGCTTCATCCCACGGGCAATTTCGATTGGCCATCCATTTTGTCCAAAGAACTCCTAACCTCTGGAAGGAGTAAGAGTTCAGAGTCATACACTCATGCTAGCCTTTCAAGGTAGCCAGAAAACGACCTAGGAATAGGCGTTTTCCTAGTACAAACCGTAACTTTCTGCTTTAACAAGATGCTTAAGACCTTACTTGGATATGAGTAAACTAAAGAATCTAATACATGGAATCGGAAGATACATGAGATTGAGTGAGTTTGATGCATAGTGAGTTGATCCAATGCTTGAGAATCGTATGAAAAAGCCTATAGAGGAGTCGTTAGTAGCCCTTGTTTCTCTATTTTACACACTTTCGCTGTTAACAACATTGCGGTAGAATTGCTGTTTCCGTAATTCTGCTAAGTTTACAATTCTGTTTAGCTGTTTTCTTCTTCGTTTATTAATCTCGTCTCTTTTCCTTTGAGTTTAACTCTGACTTGCTCTTGTTTATGTTGCTATCCTTTACATATTCCGTAGGATCTAGACAATTTAAAACCAATTCTCCCCCGTCAAATCCACCCATTCTTTCTTAACTTTACACTTCATGAATAGCTTATAATAAGTCTCTGTGGGAAAACGAATGAAAAAATACTTACTACTTGCTATAAGATCATGTATGCTTGCATGTTCTGAGTGCTCTCTCTATCTTATTGCTTATTTATTTTAACACATTGAGCACGCAACAAGTTTTTGGCGCCGCTGCCGGGGACTTATTTAAGTGAAAACGAAGTTTGTTAAGTTTGAAACACCAAGTTTATTGTCTATTGTAACTAATCTAGTTTCATTTCTTTTACAGGTACCATTGGGTTAGTTTATGAGTGAGCCTTCAAGTAGTGATCTAGAGTTCAATCCTGAGCCTGAGAGATTACTTAGGGCCAGAAATAGAGCCAAGAAACGTCTCTTTAACCAACCCCCGTTACCTCAAGTAATTGCGGGAACCGCAATTCCTCCGCAATTGTCTCAAGAAGAAATGGATGGAATAGTTCCAAATCCGGTGCCTGTCACTCGCAATCCCATCGAAATAGCGAATGATAAGGATAGCGCCATACTCTCTTACTTAGTACCTATGCCTGGGGAGCTGAACCCCAGCATAATCCGTCCTGAAATCACTGCCAACTCATTCGAGTTAAAGCCAGTGATGTTCCAAATGTTGTCCACTGTGGGACAATTCTTTGGAGTGGAAAATGAGGATCCCCACAACCATCTTAGAAACTTCTTAGGAGTCAGTGATACCTTTATCATCCCTGGAGTTTCCCAAGAAGCCTTGAGGCTATACCTTTTCCCTTACTCTTTGAGGGACAAAGCCAAAACGTGGTTAAACTCATTACCCTCAGGATCAGTCCTTAATTGGACAGACTAAGCAGAGAAATTCCTAGTGAAATACTTCCCACCTAATAGGAATTCTACCTTTCGTGATGACATAATCAAGTTCAAACAAGCTGACACTGAGTCTCTTCACGAAGCTTGGACAAGGTTTAAAGATCTTCTTCTTAAATGTCCACACCATGGCATCCCATGGTGTATCCAAATAGAGGTCTTTTTCAAAGGATGCAACCCCAGCACTAGACAAGTCTTAAATTCATCTGCTGGAGGCTCCATGTTGTCGAAGAGTTACAACGAAGCCTACGAGATCTTGGAGAAGATCTCAGCATCTCACTGTAGGTGGTCAGATGATCCAGTTGAGCCAACTAGAGCTCAAGACAAGGATGCTCTAAGTGCAATGAGCAGCCAAATAAATGCCCTGACCAACCTAGTTAAGCAAATGGCTCAAGCCAATCTCCAAACAAGTGTCAACACCGCCACAGCCATGTCAATGGGCACCCAACCAAGTCAAGGTGAGACACTTATCTGTGGATTCTGTGGGGAAGGCCACCCGTATGAATACTGCCCTGGGAATCCAGCCTCAGTCTGCTATGTGGGAAGCCAACAGCAGCCTAGGAACAACCCCTACTCTAATACTTACAATCCTGGTTGGAGGAACCACCCAAACCTGTCATGGGGTGGCCAACAGAATGCTAACCAGAATCCTAACCAACCAAGACCGAGTGGAACACCTGGTTTCACTCCCCAACATAACCAATCAATGTATCAAAAACCATACAACCAACCTGTAGGATCTTCTGTAGAAAACTTACTCAAGGAATACATAGCCAAGAATGATGCCACTCTACAGAGTCAGCAAGCTACTCTTAGGAGCCTAGAGAACCAAATAGGGCAACTAGCCAATGAACTCAAGAGTAGGCCCCAAGGTAGACTACCTGCTGACACTGAAGTGCCAAGGAGAGATGGTGAAGAGCAAGTTCAAGCAATTGAACTCAGAAGTGGGAGACCATTGGTGAGCAAGACCAAGGACACACCAAAGAGAGTAGAGAACACTGAGTCTAGTGCTCCATTGGAGTCTCTGCCAAACCAAGGTCAACCTTCACCAAGCACATCAGGACAAAGGCTGGAGCCAATCATAGAAGAGATAGAAGAAATTCCAAGGCCTCCACCTATCCTAAGGCGACCTGAAGTGCCTGCATATTTTCCACCACCTCCATTTCCTAGAAGGCTAAACAAAAAACAAGAACAGGAAGTGCACTTTAATAAATTTCTAGAAATTCTTAAGCAAGTGCATGTTAATATTCCTTTTGTAGAAGTTTTACAGTCTATGCCTTCTTATGTAAAGTTTTTGAAGGATATTATAACTAACAAGAGAATAATTGGTGAGTTTGAAACAGTCAATCTCACTGAGGAGTTGGTGGACGGATTTTTGAATATCCGCTTAATCTCAAGCTGTCGAGGCTTGCC
Source organism: Herpetospermum pedunculosum (assembly GCA_028017165.1). Classification (NCBI taxonomy): domain Eukaryota; kingdom Viridiplantae; phylum Streptophyta; class Magnoliopsida; order Cucurbitales; family Cucurbitaceae; genus Herpetospermum; species Herpetospermum pedunculosum. The sequence goes on from CM051522.1 coordinate 40,579,996, forward strand.
AAAATACGATTTATAAGGCCTATAACCAAGGCTTTGCAGCCAGTGGTAACAGGGTCGATCCAAGGAATAGGAGAATTGAATTTACTAGTGAAATTGGGATTTGATTGATTAATTGGTAACGGGGGGTTTTAATCATGCAAAGGAAATAATGAAAAAGCTAACGGAAGAAAGAAATAATATGTAGAAAACGTGTGCACGGTTTGGGGAGTCTCGGGGTCAATTGTTAGACAAATACAACTTATCATTTAATTCTAATAACATGGAATTCAGTTTACTAAGCACGCGGACGACTACCAGAGAAGCCCCAAAGTAGCCGACTCCATGGATTTTAATTAGGCCACACAGTCCTAATTACACGTTATCTAATCTCACATTAAGATGATCAGTCCTAAGATGAATTTAGACAGTTACTAGCTAACCGCGACGAACATTCGGGCGTGAATTCTAATTGCTAGTAGGTTGCCCGCAAACGCTGTATGCAACCAACAATTATCCTACCCGACCCGATACTTCGATTTAGTTCTATTTACCTGTGTTACTTAGTCGAGCAGTGAGAGGCACGGCATCGCTACTCTTTAACATACACCACATGCGAAACTACCCGAGTGTCAATCAACGTATTTTAGCATGCGCGTTGGATTAAGCAAAGCAAATAGATGCAATGTAAACAGAACCAATATGCAAATTATACTCAGATTATCAAAGCAATAAGAGTCTAACAAAATTCCCCTAAACAAATCCCAAACCGTCACCCTTACCTTAGCCGCTCATGGCGCGGTTCGTCAATCCCGCTCCACCAACGACCATGGAAGAGTTCATCTACCTATTACAATGGAGATGGAGCTCGCTCGCATGCCAACAATGGCGGAGCTCCACGAAAAGTAGAGAGAAAATGGGGAAGAAGAAGACTAAAATCGCCGGATTCCGTTGAGAGATGAAGAAGATGAAGATTTTTCAAGATATCCAAAAATGTGCAGAAAAATCGTCTTTTAGCTACTGCCTTCGTCGTAGCGTCGAGACGCTGGGCCTAGCGTCTCGACGCTGTGCCCTAAGTAATCCGCGCGCGCGCGCGCTGGCGTCGCGACGCAAGGCCAGCGTCGCGACGCTGCCCCGATGAATTTCCTGCGCGCACCTCCTCCGGAGCGTCTCGACGCCAAGCAGGGTCTCGACGCCAGGGCAGCGTCGAGCTAGCGTCTCGACGCTATCACTCGACGCTTGCTCTCGGGTTTTTCCAGCGTCGAACCAGCGTCTCGACGCTATAGCTCGACGCTGGCTCTCGGGTTTGGGGCTGATGCAATGCCTCTCCAAGGCTGTTTTGGCCCGTTTCTTCACGGAACAAATTCCCCTCTTCCCGATGCATTCCCGGGGCGCTAAAACTCTGCTTTAAGCTCTCGAACATGCCCAATGGACGCACGAGCTCTTTGCCGCTTTTCTCCTACAAAAGAGATACATTTAATCAATTGAAAGCGGACTTTAGCTATGATTAGGACGTATTTAATAGCTCCAAAATGGAGTTATCAAACACCCCCAACTTAAACATTGCTAGTCCTCGAGCAAGCACTACAAAGACATTGACTCTAAGGACGCTCTTACATGTATTCTAACTCAAGCCTCCATGCATATTGAAATTTAAACACGAGTATAATCATGGAAGCATTTTGTTCATGTATTAATTAGGACATATCAAAAATTAACTCTTGCCCCCTAACGTGTGTGTGTGCTAGACAACCAATCCTAAACTCACGTAAACTCGGAAAACCTACATGCAACGCACATCCCGTTTTCCCCCTACTTCTAGCGTTTAAGAACAGCTACACTTGACTTACACGAGAGAAAGAAGCAAATTAAGAGACCTAATTATTTTCTCATTCTTTTTTCTTTCTTTTCAAAAGTACTTTGTACTCTTTTATTTTGGGTTCTTTGAACCAACCTTTCATTTCTTTTTCTTTCCTACTCGAGTTGCCTAACACGTCAAATTCATGCATAAAACTTCACGTTTTTAAGGACTGACGCTCACTTCTTTTAAGCGCTAATAAGAAGGAGGAGCGCCTCGAGAGGAATTTTCTACCAAACATGCTTTTCTATTTTTTTTTTATATTAGGCTAAGCACATGCTTTCTCAATTAACTAACTACTAACTCTCATGCAACAAGCTACCTAAGGGTGCCTTTCGGGGTGACAACGAGAATTAGCTAAACATGCGATAAACCAAGCTTACGGAATCTAGGGAGAGGTTGCTAAGTGCGCGATGAGTGCAAGGGAGCAACAGAAAAATTTTTAAAATTTTTGACATGAACCTAATAAACACAAAACTCATGCAAAAACTCGATTATGAACATGCTCAGATTTCCAACATGCATTTCCTAGGCTATCACAGTCAGAAAACAGTAAACAGAGTCCCAAGCACTTCAATATCTTTATAACACTTCTCAACGAACTACACATGCACATCCATCGGACTACTCCACCCCCAACTTCAAAATTTGGCATTGTCCTCAATGCCAACCAGTCAGATACAATAAAGTACAAAGGGAAGAAGAAATACACTTCCCTGACTCTTTGTGAAGCTGGCGAGGGCGAGGAAGCGGCGCACGAACGCATCAGAGCCCAAAATTGTCTTCTCTTCCTCGATTCCTACAAAAAAAAAAACAGCAAGCTAATTAATACTAAATTAATCTAAAAAGCAATAAAACTAAACTAAAGCATAAAAACAGTTCAACACTCGGGTGCCTCCGAGAAGCGCAGAATTTTTAAAGTCGGTTGCTCGACTGTATTCTCTCCACAGACTCATCCATAGTCTGTAGGTGCGGGGGACGATCCAGACTTGTCCTTGGCCACACCTTTCCTGCCATCCACCTGAAAAATATTTTGCACTCTTCGTGCCTCGGGCACGTGAATATCAGACATGTTAGTGCAAAATCCAGTATTATCATCACACATATTTAAATCAGAAATTTTTACCGAGACATGGGAACCATCCCTCAAGCGCGAGGGTAGACTCCCATTCTCTACATGCTCAACAACAGAAACATTTTCATCATTCACAAACGATTTCGATGCATTTATAATAAACTCGTTCACCGTTCCATCAAATTCTACAGACAAGGCACCCCTATCAACATCTATCTTGACCTTAGCGGTCTTCATGAATGGGCGGCCTAGTAAAATAGAAGAGGAAACATGCGAGGAATTTTCATTCATATTTAGCACATAAAAATCGCATGGAAACAGTAAGTCCTTTACTTTGACTAAAACATCCTCAATCTTCCCTAAAGGATGCACACAAGATCGATCGGCTAGTTGGATAACTATATTGGACTCGATTAAAGTACACAGTTCAAGTTCTTTAAAAACATCATAAGACATGACATTAATCGAGGCACCGAGATCTAACATGGCATTTTCAATGAATTTAGTACCGATAGTGCATGGGATAGAAAACATACCAGGATCGATGCACTTCGGTGGAAGATTACCTTGGAAGATTGCGGAGACGGTTTCTTTCTTCGTCTCGTCACTTTTTCTCGACATTCTCTTACTCGTACACCACTTCTTGAGAAACTTGGCATATTTTGGCACTTGGCTTACGGCCTCAAGAAGTGGGATGTTGACCACCACCTTTTGGAAGGTTCGAAGGACCTCCGCATCCTCAGATTCCAAAGTAGGCTTCGCAAGCCTACTCGGGAATGGTGCTCTGGCAACATCCTCAGGTACACTGACCTTCTCATTTCTTTTCTCATTCTGAGTCCAAGGAGCAGTCGGGGCGGACTTGTTCAGGCTGTCCGTGGCTTCCTTCGCAGCTCTGGCGGAAAGTGACTTCCCACTGCGCAGCTGAATAGCGCTCACGTTTTCACATGAGTTTACTGTAGTTTGGGAAGGAAGCTTCCCCGAGCTCTTGCTCTCAATCTTACTTATAGACACCGCCATCTGTGTCAGCTGCTTGTTCAAATTCTGCAGCTCTGCCTTATGAGAATTAAGCTCCTCGCGAGCCTCTTTCTGGAACTGGCTGGTGCTAGTCACGATGGTCCTGACCATCTCTTCAAGTGAGCTGGAGGAGCTCGAGGCTTGAGCCTGGGTGGAAGAGTTAGGCCTATCCTGGGACTGGCCTTGGAAGCGAGTTTGTCCTTCCCTATTCCCATAGCTGAAGTTAGGATGGTCGCGCCAACCGGGGTTGTAAGTGTTAGCATATGGATCATACTTCCTAGGGTTGGAAGCATACCCCCCGATTGCATTGACCTCCGCCTCTTCGCGGTGTCCTCCAACTATTTTCTTTAACATGCTACCTATCTCGGCCACCTGGGCCCTCATTTCAGACATCTCATGGCTCTGAGCCACGCTGTGCACTTGTCCTTGCCCCCTGATCCCAAACTGCTGTGAGTTAGTGGCCATGTTTGCAATGAGCTGCTTGGCCTCAACTGGGGTCTTGTCAATCAGTGCCCCTCCACTCGCTGCATCGATCATCTGCCTGTCGTGGGGCGTCATCCCCTCATAAAAATACTGTATGAGCAGCTGATCGGCGATCTGGTGGTGTGGGAAACTCGCGCACAGGCGCCCAAAGCGTTCCCAATACTCATGCAGGGACTCACCTACATCCTGGGTGATCCCATAAATCCTCTTCCGCAGAGTGGTGGCTAAGGATGCGGGAAAATATTTCTCCAAAAATACCCGCTTCATGTCCTGCCACGTGTTGATCGATCCGGAGGGCAAGTAATACAGCCAGTCTCTGGCCTTGTCCTTGAGCGTAAAGGGGAATGCCCTCATATTCAGTTGCTCCTCCGTGACCCCTGCGGGCTTCATTCCCGCGTAGACGCAATGGAACTCCATCAGATGTTTGTTCGCGTCCTCACCTGCATTGCCATGGAAAGAAGGTAACTGGTGAATTAAACCAGATTTCAACTCAAAGTTACCTGCTACCACGGGGTAGTTAATGCACAAAGGCTGCAGGTTCAGGTCTGGCGCTGCCAGTTGCTTAAGCGTCCGTGGCGCATCGCCTTGCGCCATCTCGTCAAATAAGAAGGGATTGCCTTCTTCTCTTTCCAACGTTCCTTGCCCCTCCCGGGCTTCTCTACGTAACCGCCGCTCCTCTCTGTCAATCTCAGGAATAAACTGCAAACTACCCTCAGAGGAACGGGTCATACACAAACAAAAATCTAAACATACAAATTACAAACAGAAAAAATTTTCAGTCAACCATCAATAAATCAAACTCAAACTTCAATCATAAATCCAATCAATTGCCTATTCCCCGGCAACGGCGCCAATTTTGGTGGACGGATTTTTGAATATCCGCTTAATCTCAAGCTGCCCCGATGAATTTCCTGCGCGCGCCTCCTCCGGAGCGTCTCGACGCCAAGCAGGGTCTCGACGCCAGGGCAGCGTCGAGCTAGCGTCTCGACGCTATCACTCGACGCTTGCTCTCGGGTTTTTCCAGCGTCGAGCCAGCGTCTCGACGTTATAGCTCGACGCTGGCTCTCGGGTTTGGGGCTGATGCAATGCCTCTCCAAGGCTGTTTTGGCCCGTTTCTTCACGGAACAAATTCCCCTCTTCCCGATGCATTCCCGGGGCGCTAAAACTCTGCTTTAAGCTCTCGAACATGCCCAATGGACGCACGAGCTCTTTGTCGCTTTTCTCCTACAAAAGAGATACATTTAATCAATTGAAAGCGGACTTTAGCTATGATTAGGACGTATTTAATAGCTCCAAAATGGAGTTATCAGGAGTGCAGTGCTATACTCCAAAACAAGCTACCCAAGAAGGAGAAGGATCCTGGTTCCTTCACCTTACCTGTAGAGCTAGGAGGCAAGCACGTGGGCAGAGCTCTTTGTGACCTGGGAGTGATAGCTCCATTTTGGAGCTATAATTATGTCCCTAATTCACGTTTATTATTGGCTTAATCTTGTTTATATGTGATTATTGCAGGTGTTCTCGGTAATTCGCCCTCGGGAGCGTTTCGGCGCTTTTCGGAGCTTAATATTGCAATTTAAAGGCCTAGGAACACTTCCCGGGAAGACCCGTGCAAAGGCATGAAGGTTGAGCACTTTTGGGAAATTGAAGGCAAAAATCCATGCATCAACCCGAGAGCTAGCGTCGAGCGACAGCGTCGCGACGCTAGCTCGACGCTCCGAAGTCTGAAGCGCTGAATTGAAGAAAAACCCGAGAGCAAGCGTCGAGCGACAGCGTCTCGACGCTCGCTCGACGCCACCCCGACTGCGCGCGCGCGGATTATTTAGGGCGCAGCGTCGAGACGCTGCCCTAGCGTCTCGACGCTACGACGGATTACTTAAGTTTCTGTCCGATTTTAGCCGCCATTATCATTTTCTACCTCGAGCTCCGCGCCTGATTTGACGTCCAGCAGCTGTTTTCCACCATGGGAGGGGCTAAGAAGCTCGATTTGAATCCGTCCCACACCACACAAGTCATGAGTGAGTAGATTTACCGTTTTTGGCTCGGGATTGTAAGGATAAATGTAGTATGAACTCTTGGTGAGGTTGTAGGATTGAAATTCTGAATTGCTTGGATATTTTATTGAATTGAATTCTATTTCTTAGCTAAATCTATGAGCACGTTTGAATGATTTAGGACTAGGCACCCTTGATTTTGAGCATGTTCATTTGTTAAAGGATTTGATGCCGTGCCTCTCGTCTCCGCCAAGTAACAAGGAATTGTGGCACCTTGAGCGTATTGGCGTCCTTACGCTCTTGGTGTTCGTTCTTCCCGAATTAGAATTCCAAATCGACATACTAATTTCGCGTCCAAATTAGATAGTCGTCACAGTTAGCTTGTTGCTACCGTTCGGTCTTGGGAGAGCGTTGGCCGCCAATGTCCGAACGGTATGCTTGATTAGCTTAATTAATTATGTTTAATTAAATCCATGGAGCATGTCTGAGTTATGTATTAATTTTAGACGAGCTGTGTATTCGTTAAATTGTTCAACCATAAAACTCGTCATCCTATGATCCAAGAGGTTTACTGAATTTATCCCCGTTCGTCCCGAGTCGGAAACTCCGTTAGCTAAATTTTCCCATTTGTTTTGTTCCATCTTAGTTACTTGAAAAACAAACAATTACTCCTTATTCCCCCTATATTAATAGTTTGCAAATTTAATTAAGATTAAGTCAAAATACCTTAATTCCCTGTGGATCGACCCCGTTACTACTATTCTACAAATAGTTTAGTGATTTCGGGCACTTATAAATTCATTTTGGCGGGTCTCGACAACCCGATGATTGGCGATAGTTCAATAATATCGCTACCAAAATTGGCGCCGTTGCCGGGGAACTAAGTGTAATTCGGCCTAATTCAAATTTGATTTGTAAACTTTTGATTTTTACTTTAAAATTTTTTGTTTATTCTTTATTATTTGCAATTTTGATCTGTTTGTTTAAGTGTGCTAGAAGTGCCAAATTTTTGTTGAGAAAATGGAGATTCATGATGAGATTGGAGCCCCAAAAACGCTCAGACAGTGGACATCGTTTGCTATGGGTCATCAACCCTCTTGTATTTCCTACCCGGAAATTTCAGGTGAGTTTGTGCTTAAATCGGGTTTAATTGACCATTTGCCCTCTTTTTGTGGTGAAGCAGATGAGGATCCTTATAAACATCTCAAGGCTTTTCAAATGACAAGTTCTGATATGAAGCCAGGCGGCATTACTAAAGATCAGCTCTACCTGAGAGCTTTTCCATTCACTCTGAAGGGTGAAGCTCGAGATTGGCTGCATTACTTGCCATCGGGAACCATTTTCACTTGGGAGAAGTTGCAGAGTCTGTTCTTGGAAAGGTATTTCCCAGCTTCAAAACCCAGAGCTGTGAAAAAAGATATACGCCAATTTGAGCAAGGAAAGGACGAGGCATTTCACGAATGCTGGGAAAGATTCATTAAACTCTGTGAAAAATGCCCGAACCATTTGATAACAGAAGCCGGGCTTATCGAATTCTTCTATGATGGGTTGCTTCCGCATGACTGCCAGATGCTTGATGCAGCAAGTGGAGGAGCCCTTTGGGAGAAAACACCTGCGGAAGCCAGACAATTGATTTCTAATATGGCTGAGAACCGTCGCCAGTACGGAGGAAGGAGCGAGTACGCTAAAATGTCTACCGACATAGCGGAGCTCAAAGAACAAGTGTCTTAGGCTGTTTCTTCTATTTCAGGTCAAGCCATTGAAGGCATGTTCAAATCGCTCATGGAAGCTAGCAATGAGACCAGGTCGCAGATAAAATCTCTAAGAGATGAATTCTCGGAGGTGAAGGAAAGAATGAGTAAAATTGAATCCAAAGCGGAAGGTGTTAGTGCGATAAACCTTAGAAGTGGTAAAGAAGTGCTATCCCGTACCATTCCCGTGAGTCCTCCAAAAGACTCAGAGATATCTCCAGATAAGTGTTCTCAAACACCCTCTGAAACTGTTGTAACTCCTCCTATTATTTCTATGAAGTCTTACACTCCCGTTGCTCCTTTCCCTAGTAGGCTGGCAAGGCCATCTAAGGAGGACGAAGACGCTGAGAAAGGTTGGGATCAATATACCGCTGCTTGATGCAATTCAGCAAATCCCAAGGTACGCCAAAATTCTAAAGGAGATGTGCACCATGAAGAGGAAGACTAAAAGTGCTGAGAGAGGCGTGGTAAGCAAGAATGTTTCTGCCCTGATAACCCAAGGTATTCCGAACAAATGTCAGGACCCAGGTATGTTCCTCTTGCCATGTACTATAGGGGATAGAGAAATCGAGCACGCTATGCTAGACTTAGGAGCTTCAATTAATGTTATGCCATACTCAGTCTACAAGAGCCTCGGTTTAGAAGGTATGCAGGAAACTAGTATAATTATCCAATTAGCTAATAGGTCTTCTATTCGTCCTTTAGGATTGATTGAGGATGTGTTGGTTAAAGTTAAAGATTTGATATTCCCTGCTGATTTTTATGGGATGAAAATGGAAGAAAATACATCCACTACTTCTGTTTTACTTGGTAGACCATTCATGAAAACCGCTAAGACAAAAATTAATGTGCATGATGGAACCTTGTCTGTTGAGTATGAAGGGGATGTATTCGAATTTAATGTTTTTGATGCAATGAAACAACGTGCTGATGTGCATTCTGTCTGTAAAGTCGATCTGATAGATACTTTAGAACAAGAAGAATGCATAACTGTTGTTGATGGGGATGACCCAATCGTTTTTACTAAAATTGTTGGCGAAGTTGAAAGTAGTGTTCCCATATTGACTGATTTGTCTGAACAACCTACTTTTGCTTTAGAGACATGTGAAAAGACAACTAAAATATTACCATCTCTTTTGCAGGCTCCCAAGTTGGAATTAAAGGAGTTGCCGGGTCATCTCAAGTACGTGTACTTGGGTGAGGTGGAGACACTCCCGGTAATTATTTCCAAGGAGCTTACATCGGAGCAAGAAGGCGAGTTGATCGAGGTTTTGAAAAAGAACAAAAGAGCTATGGGATGGACATTGGCGGATTTGCACGGGTTGAGTCCAGTGCTGTGCATGCACAAGATTCGGCTGGATGAAGGAGCAAAGCCATCCCGAGAGCCTCAGCAGAGACTGAACCCTGCAATGAAAGAGGTAGTGTTGTCTGAGATACACAAACTCCTGGATGTAGGTATTATCTTTCCCATTTCTGATAGCCAATGGGTTAGCCCTATTCATGTTGTACCTAAAAAGACGGGCATAACTGTTATTAGAAATGATAAGGGGGAGTTAGTACCTAAGAGAGTACAAAATGGGTGGAGAATGTGTATTGATTTTAGAAAACTGAATGAAGTGACAAAGAAGGACCACTTTCCTATTCCCTTCATAGATCAAATGGTGGAGCGTTTAGCTGGGAAACCATTCTTCTGTTTTCTTGATGGTTTTTCTGGGTTTTATCAAATTCCCATAGCCCAGGAAGACCAAGAAAAGACTACTTTTACTTGTCCATTCGGAACTTACGCATATAGGAGAATGCCCTTTGGGCTTTGTAATGCTCCAGGGACTTTTCAGCGATGCATGATGAGCATATTTTCTGAATTTGTAGAAAAATGCATCGAAGTCTTTATGGATGATTTTACTGTATATGGAAGTTCATTTAAAGATTGCCTGTTTAACTTGTCTAGAGTCATGGAAAGATGCATCGAAACTAATCTTGTTTTAAATTTTGAAAAGTGTCATTTCATGGCCAGTCAGGGCATAGTATTGGGTCACGTTGTGTCTGCTAAGGGGATAGAGGTTGATAAAGCAAAAATTGATGTCATATCTGATTTACCTTACCCCACGAACCTTCGGGAAGTGCGTTCTTTTCTTGGTCACGCAGGTTTTTACCGCAGGTTCATTAAAGACTTCTCGAAGATAGTGACCCCGATGACAAGCTTGCTGAAAAAAGATGTTCCATTCTGTTTTGACAAACAGTGCAAGCTTGCCTTCGATGTTCTGAAAAAGTGCTTGACAAACGCACCCATCATTCATCCACCGCAGTGGGGGACTCCTTTCGAGATCATGTGCGACGCAAGCAATTATGCCGTAGGCGCTGTGTTGGGCCAGAGGATAGACAAGAAGAGTCATGTAATTTATTATGCCTCTAGGACGCTCAATTCCGCACAGATCGGTTACACAACAACAGAGAAGGAGCTGCTTTCCATAGTTTTCGCTCTTGATAAATTTCGGCCATATATTCTTGGATCTAAAGTAATTGTCTTTTCTGATCATGCAGCAGTTCGATATTTGATGAACAAAAAAGACTCGAAGCCTAGACTGCTCAGATGGGTATTATTACTCCAGGAGTTCGACGTCTATGTTCAGGACAGAAAAGGATCAGAAAATACCGTTGCTGACCACTTGAGCCGTATTGTGCATAACGAGGACGACTTGCCCCTGAATGATGAGTTCCCTGATGAAGTTCTCTTCCAGGTAAGTGTGGAGACACCATGGTACGCCGACATTGTCAATTACTTGGTCACAGGTACGTTCCCATTCGATTTTTCATATAATCAAAGAGCTAAGCTGAAGAGCGAAGCCAAGACATATGTTTGGGAAGAGCCCGTTTTATGGAAATTTTGCGCTGACCAAGTGATTAGGAAGTGCGTCCCTAAGTCTGAACATAGGTCCATCCTTACCTTTTGCCATGAATTTGCATGTGGGGGACACTTTGGGCAAAATAGGACTGCGAGAAAAATTTTAGATTGTGGGTTTTTCTGGCCATCACTGTTTAAGGACTGTTATGAGTTTTGTAAATCCTGTGATCAGTGTCAGAGAAAAGGGACCATCACTAGTAGGAATGAAATGCTCCAAAACCCCATTTTAACTTGCGAAATTTTTGAGGTTTGGGGTATGGACTTTATGGGACCCTTTCCCCCTTCATTTGGTTTTGTCTATATCTTATTGGCTGTGGACTACGTGTCTAAATGGGTGGAAGCCAAAGCCACAAAAGTTGATACCGCTAATGTTGTTTCCAGTTTTGTCAAATCTAACATTTTTAGCAGGTATGGAGTTCCACGAGCCATCATAAGTGACCAGGGGAGCCACTTCTGCAACAAAACGATCCAGGCCTTGATGAGGAAATATGGGGTCAATCATAAAATCTCTACCCCGTATCATCCTCAGACCAATGGTCAAGCGGAGGTTTCCAATCGACAGGTGAAGAGCATCCTCGAGAAAACAGTAAGTCCAGGAAGGAAGGATTGGAGTCTGAGGTTGGACGATGCTTTGTGGGCTTACCGTACGGCTTACAAAACCCCCATAGGGATGTCTCCTTATCGGATGGTTTATGGTAAAGCCTGTCATCTCCCTGTGGAGATCGAGCACAAAGCCTACTGGGCCGTGAAGAAGTGCAACATGGACTTTGACTTGGCGGGCGAAGAAAGACTCCTCAAATTGCAAGAACTGGAGGAGCTTCTTCTGGATGCATATGAGAACTCGAAGACCTACAAGGAAAAGACCAAACTGTTCCACGACAGGCGAGTCGTCAGGAAACACTTCGAAGTTGGTCAGAAGGTCCTCTTGTTCAACTCCCGCCTGAAGTTCATGCCAGGTAAACTTCGTTCCAGGTGGCTTGGTCCTTTCATTATCACTGATGTTCATCACTATGGTGCAGTCAAAGTTCAGAGCTTGGATACGGAGAAGGAATACACAGTGAATGGCCAGCGATTAAAGATCTTTCACGAGGGAATGTCAGAGGACTTCGACGATCATGCCTACATGAAAGAGCCTGATTATGAGAAAGGATAAAATTAGTTTTGATAAAGTCGAGCAATCGACTCTAAAAATTTGCGCTACTCGGAGGCACCCGAGCTTGAACTGTACATGCTTTTTGTTTACTTACCGTCTTTAGGATTAGTTTAGATTTCTACTCTGATGTTGTGAATTTTCAGGTGAAACAATGGCTCATCCTTGCAGTTTATTGGCTAAGGTTAAAGCGCACTCTCCAACCCTATAAGTCACAATTCAGGGAAGGTTTTCTTTCCTCTTGTTTTGACTGTGCATATTTGGTCCAATGAGGACATTGTCAATTTCTAAGTTGGGGGTGGTGGGTTGTGCCTTATAACGGATTGTCGAGCTTTGTTGTGGAATCCTGATTAACTTGTTGAGCTATGGAGAAAGCATGCTTGTCCGATTATGAAATTCTGTGATGTACTGCTAAGGTCTTCGTATGCGTGTTTGTTGTGAAATTGAGCATAATTGCATATGTTAAGGCCGTTTTGAAAAAAAAAATTTCAAGTTATTTCCCTGTTTAAGCTTCGCATGTTAGCACTCTATCTTGGATCTGTGGGTTTAGGGTAGCTCTGTTTGTTTTGAAATTCGTTGTCACCTCGAAAGGCAATCTTAGGATGGGCTAAGATTCGCTCTTGTTTGTAATCCGTGCGCTTAAAATTTTAACATGATTTTTAGACTAAAAGAAAAATGAATGCAAGTTTATAAAAGGAAAATAATCTCATGAGGCGTTCCTCCTTCTTGAGTTGCCTTAGTAACCAGGGGCGGTCGTATAACCCACGGTCGCCACTGCATGAAAAGGATGCACAAAGAAGTGAACGCTAGTCCTTAAAAATGTGAATTTTGCCCGTAGTCAGATGCACTGTGCAATGAAATTGCAGGCAAGCTGAAACGAAAGTAAGATTGACGTGTTAGGCGCTCATGAAGATCAAAGAAAAAGAGAGAAAAGATGCCTTGCGATATATTACTTGCATAGACGATGAATTGCCCTTAGACTGTTCTGTTAAGCCATAAGTAGGGGGAAAGCGAAGTTTTAGGATAGATAGAGCTGTTCTAAGCCTGTTGAAATCTAAGATCGAGGGGCTAAGTCCGAAGCATAAATAGGGAAGCATCTTTAAATTTTTCGAATTCTTCTTAACTCATGCATGCGTGCAGCTGTTTCTTTCAAATGCAAATGCCCTGTCTTTTCCAATACTGAGAATCGAGTCCCTAGCATGTATTCTCGTTTTATTTGATTAATCAGAATTCCACCTTGCTCGAGGACTAGCAAGATTTAAGTTGGGGGTGTTTGATAGCTCCATTTTGGAGCTATAATTATGTCCCTAATTCACGGTTATTATTGGCTTAATCTTGTTTATATGTGATTATTGCAGGTGTTCTCGGTAATTCGCCCTCGGGAGCGTTTCGGCACTTTTCGGAGCTTAATATTGCAATTGAAAGGCCTAGGAACACTTCCCGGGAAGACCCGTGCAAAGGCATGAAGGTTGAGCACTTTTGGGAAATTGAAGGCAAAAATCCATGCATCAACCCGAGAGCTAGGAACACTTCCCGGGAAGACCCGTCCATGCATCAACTCGACGCTCCGAAGTCTGAAGCGCTGAATTGAAGAAAAACCCGAGAGCAAGCGTCGAGCGACAGCGTCTCGACGCTGGTCGAGCGTCTCGACGCCACCCCGACTGCGCGCGCGCGGATTATTTAGGGCGCAGCGTCGAGACGCTGCCCTAGCGTCTCGACGCTACGACGGATTACTTAAGTTTCTGTCCGATTTTAGCCGCCATTATCATCTTCTACCTCGAGCTCCGCGCCTGATTTGACGTCCAGCAGCTGTTTTCCACCATGGGAGGGGCTAAGAAGCTCGATTTGAAGCCGTCCCACACCACACAAGTCATGAGTGAGTAGATTTACCGTTTTTGGCTCGGGATTGTAAGGATAAATGTAGTATGAACTCTTGGTGAGGTTGTAGGATTGAAATTCTGAATTGGTTGGATATTTTATTGAATTGAATTCTATTTCTTAGCTTAATCTATGAGCACGTTGATAACTCCATTTTGGAGCTATTAAATACGTCCTAATCATAGCTAAAGTCCGCTTTCAATTGATTAAATGTATCTCTTTTGTAGGAGAAAAGCGGCAAAGAGCTCGTGCGTCCATTGGGCATGTTCGAGCGCTTAAAGCAGAGTTTTAGCGCCCCGGGAATGCATCGGGAAGAGGGGAATTTGTCTCGTGAAGAAACGGGCCAAAACAGCCTTGAAGAGGCATTGCATCAGCCCCAAACCCGAGAGCCAGCGTCGAGCTATAGCGTCGAGACGCTGGCTCGACGCTGGAAAAACCCGAGAGCAAGCGTCGAGTGATAGCGTCGAGACGCTAGCTCGACGCTGCCCTGGCGTCGAGACCCTGCTTGGCGTCGAGACGCTCCGGAGGAGGCGCGCGCAGGAAATTCATCGGGGCAGCGTCGCGACGCTGGCCTTGCGTCGCGACGCCAGCGCGCGCGCGCGCGGATCACTTAGGGCACAGCGTCGAGACGCTGGCCTAGCGTCTCGACGCTACGACGATTACAGCAGCTTAAGGACGATTTTTCTGCAGATTTTTGCATCATCTTCTCCAAGCTCTATCTTCTTCATCTCTCAACGGAATCCGGCGATTCTTCTTCCCTTCTTCCCCATTTTCTCTCTACTTTTCGTGGAGCTCCGCCATTGTTGGCATGCGAGCGAGCTCCACTTCCCTTTTGTAATAGATAGATGAACTCCTCCGTGGTCGTTGTTGGAGCGGGATTGACAAACCGCGCCATGAGCGGCTAAGGTAAGGGTGAACGGTTTGGGAATGGTTTAGGAGGATTTTGTTAGACGATCTGGTTTTGATAATCTGATTTTTGATTTATGCATATTGGGTTCTGTTTATTTGCATTTGTCTACTTTGCTTAATCCAACGCGCATGTTTAATTTCGACGATTGACACTCGAGTAATTATGCATGTTGTGTATGTTAAAGAGTAGCGATGCCGTGCCTCTCACTGCTCGACTAAGTAACACAGGTAGATGAAATTAAATCGAAGTATTAAGCCGTGTAGGATAGTTGTTGATTCCATACAGCGTTTGCGGGCAATCTACTAGCAATTTGAATTCACGCTTAAATGTTCGTCGCGGTTAGCTAGTGACTGTCTAGATTTACCTTAGGGCTGATCACCTTGATGTAAGCTTAGATAACGTGTAATTAGAACTGTGTGGTCTAATTAAAATCCATGGAGTCGGCTACTTTGGGGCATCTCTGGTAGTCGTCCGCGTGTATAATGAACTGAATACCATGATTTTAGCATTAAAGGATAAACCGAATTAGTCTAACAATTGATCCCGAGACTCCCCAAACCGTGCACACGTTCTCTACATATTACTCCTTTCTTCCGTTAGCTTTCTTATTGTTTTACCTCTGCATGATTAAAACCCCCCCGTTACCAATCAATCAATTAAATCCAAATTCCACTAGTAAATTCATTCTCCTATTCCTTGGATCGACCCTGTTACCACTGGCTGCAAAGCCTTGGCAATAGGCATTATAAATTTATTTTGGCAAGCCTCGACAGCTTGAGTTTATAGCGATAGTTCAAAAATATCGTTACCAAAATTGGCGCCGTTGCCGGGGAGTAGGCAATTGATTGAATTTATGATTGAAGTTTGAATTTGATTTATTGATGGTTGACTGAAAATTTTTTCTGTTTGTATGTTGTATGTTTAGATTTTTGTTTGTGTATGACCCGTTCCTCTGAGGGTAGTTTGCAGTATATTCCTGAGATTGACAGAGAGGAGCGGCGGTTGCGTAGAGAAGCCCGGGAGGGGCAAGGACCGTTTGAAAGAGAAGAAGGCAATCCCTTCTTATTTGAAGAGATGGCGCAAGGTGAAGCGCCACGGACGCTGAAGCAACTGGCAGCGCCAGACCTGAACCTGCAGCCCTTGTGCATTAACTACCCCGTGGTAGCAGGTAACTTTGAATTGAAATCTGGTTTGATTCACCAGTTACCTTCTTTCCATGGAAACGCAGGTGAGGACGCGAACAAGCATTTGATGGAATTCCATTGCGTCTGCGCGGGAATGAAGCCCGCAGGGGTCACGGAGGAGCAGCTGAATATGAGGGCATTCCCCTTCACGCTCAAGGACAAAGCCAGAGACTGGCTGTATTACTTGCCCTCCGGATCGATCAACACGTGGCAGGACATGAAGCGGGTATTTTTAGAAAAATACTTTCCCGCATCCTTGGCCACTACTCTGCGGAAGAGGATATATGGGATCACCCAGGATGTAGGTGAGTCCCTGCATGAGTATTGGGAACGCTTTGGGCGCCTGTGCGCGAGTTTCCCACACCACCAGATCGCCGATCAGCTGCTCATACAGTATTTCTATGAGGGGATGACGCCCCACGACAGGCAGATGATCGATGCAGCGAGTGGAGGGGCACTGATTGACAAGACCCCAGTTGAGGCCAAGCAGCTCATTGCAAATATGGCTACCAACTCGCAGCAGTTTGGGATCAGGGGGCAAGGACAAGTGCACAGCGTGGCTCAGAGCCATGAAATGTCTGAAATGAGGGCCCAGGTGGCCGAGATAGGGAATATGTTGAAAAAATTTGTTGGAGGACACCGCGAAGAGGCGGAGGTCAATGCAATCGGGGGGTATGCTTCCAACCCAAGGAAGTATGATCCATATGCTAGCACTTATAACCCCGGTTGGCGTGACCATCCTAACTTCAGCTATGGGAATAGGGAAGGACAAACCCGTTTTCAAGGCCAGTCTCAGGATAGGCCTAACTCTTCCACCCAGGCTCAAGCTTCGAGCTCCTCCAGCTCACTTGAAGAGATGGTCAGGACCATCGTGACTAGCACCAGCCAGTTCCAGAAAGAGGCTCGCGAGGAGCTTAATTCTCATAAGGCAGAGCTGCAGAATTTGAACAAGCAGCTGACACAGATGGCGGTGTCTATTAGTAAGATCGAGAGCAAGAGCTCGGGGAAGCTTCCTTCCCAAACTACAGTTAACTCATGTGAAAACGTGAGTGCCATTCAGCTGCGCAGTGGGAAGTCACTTTCCACCAGAGCTGCGAAGGAAGCCACGGACAGCCTGAACGAGTCCGCCCCGATTGCCCTTGAGACTCAGAATGAGAAAAGAAATGAGAAGGTCAGTGTACCTGTGGATGTTGCCAAAGCACCATTCCCGAGTAGGCTTGCGAAGCCTACTTTGGAATCCGATGACGAGGAGGTCCTGCGAACCTTCCAAAAGGTGATGGTGAATATCCCGCTCCTAGAGGCAGTCAGTCAAGTGCCCAAATATGCAAAATTCTTAAGGAGCTGGTGCACTACGAAAAGGAAGTCCAGAGGGACTGAGAAAAAGAAAGAGAACGTCTCTGCCTTACTCCCAGGTACGTTGCCTGCAAAGTGCAACGATCCAGGTACCTTTACTATCCCTTGCACTATAGGTAGTAAAATTGTTCGTAATGCCATGTTAGACCTAGGAGCCTCTGTAAATGTTATGTCTTATGCATTGTATCGTGAACTGAATTTAAATGAAATGCATGAATGTAATGTTTCTGTTCAGTTGGCTAATGGGTCGAGCATTTGTCCTAGGGGGAAGGTAGAGGATGTTTTAGTTAGAGTTGGGAATATGACGTTTCCCGCCGATT
Organism: Herpetospermum pedunculosum; assembly: GCA_028017165.1. NCBI lineage: Eukaryota > Viridiplantae > Streptophyta > Magnoliopsida > Cucurbitales > Cucurbitaceae > Herpetospermum > Herpetospermum pedunculosum. The sequence goes on from CM051522.1 coordinate 40,597,841, forward strand.
TCCTTGTTTTAGATATGAAAGAAAATTTGTCGCATGCTTCGTCCTCTATGCTGTTAGGACGCCCTTTTCTTAAGACCGCTAGGGTCAAAATCGATGTGTATAAGGGCGTCGTTTCGTTAGAGTTTGATGATACTTTGCATGAGTTTTCTTTATTTGATGGGAAATCTGTTGCGAATGTTTCTGTTGTTTGTGAGAATGATGAGAATGGGAGTCTACCCTCGCGCTTGAGGGATGGTTCCCATGTCTCCGTTAAAATTTCTGATTTAAATTTGATGGATGATACTGCTGGTTTTTGCACTAACATGTCTAATATTCACGTGCCCGAGGCACGAAGAGTGCAAAACATTTTTCAGGTGGATGATGGTGGAAAAGGTGTGGCCTTGGACAAGTATGGATCGTCCCCCGCACCTACAGACTATGGATGAGTCTGTTGAGAGAATACAGTCGAGCAACCGACTTTAAAAATTCTGCGCTTCTCGGAGGCACCCGAGTGTTGAACTGTTTTTATGCTTTAGTTTAGTTTTCTTGCTTTTTAGAATTAATTTAGCTTGTTGTTTTTTTTTAGGGAATCAAGGAAGAGAGGGCAATTTTGGGCTCTGATGCGTTCGTGCGCCGCTTCCTCGCCTTCGCCAGCTTCACAAAGAGTCAGGGAAGTGTACTTCTTCTTCCCTTTTACTTTGATGTATCTGACTGGTTGGCATTGAGGACAATGCCAAATTTTGAAGTTGGGGGTGGAGTAGTCCGATGGATGTGCATGTGTAGTTTGTTGAGAAGTGCTATTAAGATATTGAAGTGCTTGGGACTCTGTTTATTGTTTTCTGACTGTGATAGCCTAGGAAATGCATGTTGGAAATCTGAGCATGTTCATAATCGAGTTTTTGCATGAGTTTTGTGTTTATTAGGTTCATGTCAAAAATTTTAAAATTTTTTCTGTTGCTCCCTTGCACTCATCGCGCACTTAGCAACTTCTCCCTAGATTCCGTAAGCTTAGTTTATCGCATGCTTAGCTAATTCTCGTTGTCACCCCGAAAGGCACCCTTAGGTAGCTTGTTGCATGAGAGTTAGTAGCTAATTAATTGAGAAAGCATGTGCTTAGCCTAATGTAAAAAAAAAATAGAAAAGCATGTTTAGTAGAAAAGTTCCTCTCGAGGCGCTCCTCCTTCTTATTTGCGCTTAAAAGAAGTGAGCGTTAGTCCTTAAAAACGTGAAGTTTCATGCATGAATTTGACGTGTTAGGCAACTCGAGTAGGAAAGAAAAAGAAATGAAAGGTTGGTTCAAAGAACCCAAATAAAAGAGTACAAAGTACTTTTGAAAAGAAAGAAAAAGAATGAGAAAATAATTAGGTCTCTTAATTTGTTTCTCTCTCTCGTGTAAGTCAAGTGTAGCTGTTCTTAAACGCTAGAAGTAGGGGGAAAATGGGATGTGCGTTGCATGTTGGTTTTCCGGGTTTACGTGAGTTTAGGAGTGGTTGTCTAGCACACACGCACGTTAGGGGGCAATAGTTAATTTTTGATATGGCCTAATTGATACATGAACAAAGTGCTTCCATGATTATATTCGTGTTTGAAATTTCAATATGCATGGAGGTTTGAGTTAGAATGCATGTAATAGCGTCCTTAGAGTCAATGTCTTTGTAGTGCTTGCTCGAGGACTAGCAATGTTTAAGTTGGGGGTGTTTGATAACTCCATTTTGGAGCTATTAAATACGTCCTAATCATAGCTAAAGTCCGCTTTCAATTGATTAAATGTATCTCTTTTGTAGGAGAAAAGCGGCAAAGAGCTCGTGCGTCCATTGGGCATGTTCGAGCGCTTAAAGCAGAGTTTTAGCGCCCCGGGAATGCATCGGGAAGAGGGGAATTTGTCTCGTGAAGAAACGGGCCAAAACAGCCTTGAAGAGGCATTGCATCAGCCCCAAACCCGAGAGCCAGCGTCGAGCTATAGCGTCGAGACGCTGGCTCGACGCTGGAAAAACCCGAGAGCAAGCGTCGAGTGATAGCGTCGAGACGCTAGCTCGACGCTGCCCTGGCGTCGAGACCCTGCTTGGCGTCGAGACGCTCCGGAGGAGGCGCGCGCAGGAAATTCATCGGGGCAGCGTCGCGACGCTGGCCTTGCGTCGCGACGCCAGCGCGCGCGCGCGCGGATCACTTAGGGCACAGCGTCGAGACGCTGGCCTAGCGTCTCGACGCTACGACGATTACAGCAGCTTAAGGACGATTTTTCTGCAGATTTTTGCATCATCTTCTCCAAGCTCTATCTTCTTCATCTCTCAACGGAATCCGGCGATTCTTCTTCCCTTCTTCCCCATTTTCTCTCTACTTTTCGTGGAGCTCCGCCATTGTTGGCATGCGAGCGAGCTCCACTTCCCTTTTGTAATAGATAGATGAACTCCTCCGTGGTCGTTGTTGGAGCGGGATTGACAAACCGCGCCATGAGCGGCTAAGGTAAGGGTGAACGGTTTGGGAATGGTTTAGGAGGATTTTGTTAGACGATCTGGTTTTGATAATCTGATTTTTGATTTATGCATATTGGGTTCTGTTTATTTGCATTTGTCTACTTTGCTTAATCCAACGCGCATGTTTAATTTCGACGATTGACACTCGAGTAATTATGCATGTTGTGTATGTTAAAGAGTAGCGATGCCGTGCCTCTCACTGCTCGACTAAGTAACACAGGTAGATGAAATTAAATCGAAGTATTAAGCCGTGTAGGATAGTTGTTGATTGCATACAGCGTTTGCGGGCAATCTACTAGCAATTTGAATTCACGCTTAAATGTTCGTCGCGGTTAGCTAGTGACTGTCTAGATTTACCTTAGGGCTGATCACCTTGATGTAAGCTTAGATAACGTGTAATTAGAACTGTGTGGTCTAATTAAAATCCATGGAGTCGGCTACTTTGGGGCATCTCTGGTAGTCGTCCGCGTGTATAATGAACTGAATACCATGATTTTAGCATTAAAGGATAAACCGAATTAGTCTAACAATTGATCCCGAGACTCCCCAAACCGTGCACACGTTCTCTACATATTACTCCTTTCTTCCGTTAGCTTTCTTATTGTTTTACCTCTGCATGATTAAAACCCCCCCGTTACCAATCAATCAATTAAATCCAAATTCCACTAGTAAATTCATTCTCCTATTCCTTGGATCGACCCTGTTACCACTGGCTGCAAAGCCTTGGCAATAGGCATTATAAATTTATTTTGGCAAGCCTCGACAGCTTGAGTTTATAGCGATAGTTCAAAAATATCGTTACCACACGTTTGAATGATTTAGGACTAGGCACCCTTGATTTTGAGCATGTTCATTTGTTAAAGGATTTGATGCCGTGCCTCTCGTCTCCGCCAAGTAACAAGGAATTGTGGCACCTTGAGCGTATTGGCGTCCTTACGCTCTTGGTGTTCGTTCTTCCCGAATTAGAATTCCAAATCGACATACTAATTTCGCGTCCAAATTAGATAGTCGTCACAGTTAGCTTGTTGCTACCGTTCGGTCTTGGGAGAGCGTTGGCCGCCAATGTCCGAACGGTATGCTTGATTAGCATAATTAATTATGTTTAATTAAATCCATGGAGCATGTCTGAGTTATGTATTAATTTTAGACGAGCTGTGTATTCGTTAAATTGTTCAACCATAAAACTCGTCATCCTATGATCCAAGAGGTTTACTGAATTTATCCCCGTTCGTCCCGAGTCGGAAACTCCGTTAGCTAAATTTTCCCATTTGTTTTGTTCCATCTTAGTTACTTGAAAAACAAACAATTACTCCTTATTCCCCCTATATTAATAGTTTGCAAATTTAATTAAGATTAAGTCAAAATACCTTAATTCCCTGTGGATCGACCCCGTTACTACTATTCTACAAATAGTTTAGTGATTTCGGGCACTTATAAATTCATTTTGGCGGGTCTCGACAACCCGATGATTGGCGATAGTTCAATAATATCGCTACCAGGGAGCCAGCATAAACCTCATGCCCCTATCTCTATTCCGCCAGCTGGGAATAGGAGAAGCACGTCCAACCACTGTCACTTTACAACTAGCAGACAGATCCATAGCATACCCTGAAGGTAAGATTGAGGATATTCTTGTAAAGGTTGACAAGTTTATTTTCCTTGCAGATTTCATTATCCTGGATTATGAAGCAGACAAGGAGGTCCCCATCCTGTTAGGTAGACCATTTCTAGCCACAGGTAGGGCCCTGATAGATGTCCAAAAAGGTGAGCTCACTATGAGGGTTCATGATGAAGAGGTGAAATTTAGTGTGTATAAAGCATTGAGGTATCCTTCTGACTCTGAATCTTGTGCTAGCATGGACATTGTAGATTCGTTAATGGAAGAACAATTGGAGCATGAATTGTTGACTAAGCATGCTCATGAATATGTAGGATTAGAATTAATTGACTTAAACATAGCTGAGATAATGGACATATCTGTAAATAACCCTCAGCATGTTTGTATGAATATTGACTTAACTGAAAAATCTTTGAATCCATTAAAACCATCCATTGAGCATCCACCTGTCTTAGAATTAAAACCTCTCCCCACTCACCTCAAGTATGCATATCTAGGAAGTAATGATACTTTGCCTGTGATTATTTCTTCTAAATTAAGTGCAAAGCATGAGGGTGAACTGATTTTATTGCTTAGGCAACATAGGAAGGCTATTGCATGGACTATTGCTGACATTAGAGGCATTAGCCCTTCTTATTGCATGCATAAGATTATATTAGAGGAAGAGCATACACCTAGAGTAGATCACCAACGTAGGCTGAATCCCTCTATGAAAGAGGTAGTTAAAAAGGAAATAATAAAATGGTTAGATGCTGGTGTGATCTTCCCCATAGCTAGTAGCCAGTGGGTGAGCCCTATACAATGTGTACCTAAGAAGGGGGGGATGACTGTGGTAGTCAATGAGAACAATGAACTGATTCCAACTAGGACCGTCACAGGATGGAGAGTTTGCATGGATTATAGGAAACTAAATAAAGAAACCAAAAAAGACCACTTCCCTCTACCATTCATTGACCAGATGTTAGACAGGATAGCTGGTAGAGCCTACTACTGCTTCTTAGACGGTTATTGTTAAGTCTCTGAAAGTGACTTATTTAGGACCCATTTAGCTTAAGAAGATGTACACATTTAGGTGTTTTTGTTAGCATTTAGCCTAAACCTATGCTTTAATATGAGAATTAGAAGAAGGTAGCTAATTTAGGACTTATGCACAATAGGTAGAAAAAGGGTTGAAAACCGAAGGAAAAGAATGAAAAAATAAACATTGCGAATGAATTGCGAAATCATTGCGGTGACCGCAATTATTCAAGTTAAAACCGTAAGTTGGCTGACCTTTTTCTGTTTAGATCCGACTTTTCAGGGATTCGTTCTTTCTCCTCCATCCATTCTGATATATGACGTTGAAGACTGATGGTTCTCCTTGGCCCAAACGCACCTGCAAACTACTATAAAAGGGGGTCAAAGTCGGAGGTTCAGTCATGACTCGAAGCGCAGAAGTCTTCTCGCAGTCCACCATTTCCATCTGTTTTCCTTTGCCGTCTGTTGGAGTGAGAGTCTCAGCTGTTGGAATCGATAATCTGATAGGAAGGAGAGAAGATTCTTCTTCTCTCTCGATTGGATTTATCCAAGCAAGGCTGACTTTTCATCACCTTCATTCGAGGCGACTGCCACGAAGTTTTCCAGCAATCCTTTACTGCTTTTCTGTTCTGTTCTTCTTATTTCCATTTCTGATCACTGTTGTTCTTAGTTTAGAGTTTTAATTACTGCATTTCGTTGTTGTCTGTCTTGGATTCATTTCTTTCAAAGCTTTCCTTTGTCATTCAAACACTCAAAGTAATCAAAGTACAATTCTGCATTTTACAGTTTCTATCTTGTTCTGCTACGGTTTTGTCTTGCTGTTTTAAGCACATTTCTCTTCTAAGCATGTCTGTTTTATCTACCCTTTCTGTTCTCCATGTATCCATGAGTAGCTAAATCACTTAGGGGCATGCTAATGACAGAACTATAGGCTAAATAAAACGTGCATCAAGTATGTAGGATAGCTCTCGAATCATTGATTGTATGTAAGCTTCATCCCACGGGCAATTTCGATTGGCCATCCATTTTGTCCAAAGAACTCCTAACCTCTGGAAGGAGTAAGAGTTCAGAGTCATATAATCATGCTAGCCTTTCATGGTAATCAGGAAACGGCCTAGGAATAGGCGTTTCCCTAGTACAAACTAAACACTCCTGCTTAAACAAGATGCTTAAGTCCTTACTTTGAAGTCGAGTAAACTTAAGACTCTAATGCATGGAATCGGACGATACTTGAGGTAGAGTGAGTTTGATGTATAGAGAGGAGATCCAGTGCTTGAGAATCGTATAAAAAGGCCTATAGGATAGTCATTAGTAGCCCTTAATTCACCCATCTGCACACTTTTGTTGCTGTTTAATTGCGGAAACATTGCGGTCCTCGCAATTCCTGCTAAGTTGTTATTCTGTTAGCTGCTTTCTCCTTTGTTTATCAGTTCCATCTCTTGTCCTTTGAGTTTAATTTCAACTTCCATTTGTTTATGTTATATTCCTTTATACATTCAGCAAAACTTAGGTAATAAAAAACCAATTTTACCCCCTCAAATCCACCCCATCTTTCTTAACAAAAACACTTCGAGAATAGCTAAAAACAAGTCTCTGTGGGAAAACGAATGAAATATACTTACTACTTGCTATAAGACCATGTATGCTTGCATGTTCTGAGTGCTCTCTCCCTCTTATTTATCATTTTTATTAACACATTGAGCACGCAACAAGTTTTTGGCGCCGCTGCCGGGGACTTATTTTAAGTGAAAACGAAGTTGTTAAGTTTGAAAAATCAAGTTTATCATTGAGTGAAACTAATCTGTTTCATTTCTTTTGCAGGTGCTATTAGGGTAGTTTATGAGTGAGCGTTCACATAGTAATTTAGAGTTCGATCCTGAACCTGAAAGATCACTTCGAGCTAGAAATAAGGCAAAGAAACGTCTCTTTAAACAACCTCCTATACCTCAAATCATACCTGAAACCAAAGAAATGGGCGATATAGTTCCAAATCAGGTACCTGCCATTCGCAACCCCATCGAAATAGCGAATGACAAGAATAGTGCCATTCTGTCATATCTAGTACCTATGCCTGGGGAGCTGAACCCCAGCATAATCCGTCCTGAAATCACTGCCCACTCATTCGAGTTCAAGCCAGTGATGTTCCAAATGTTGTCCACTGTGGGACAATTCTTTGGAATAGAAAATAAGGATCCCCACAACCATCTTAGGAACTTCTTAGGAGTCAGTGATACCTTTATCATCCCTGGAGTATCCCAAGAAGCTTTAAGGTTGTACTTGTTCCCTTACTCGTTGAGGGACAAAGCCAAAACATGGTTGAATTCATTACCCTCTGGATCTGTCCGCAATTGGACAGAGTTAGCAGAGAAATTCCTAGTCAAATACTTCCCACCTGATAGGAATTCTACCTTTCGTGATGACATAGTCAAGTTTAAACAAGCTGATAATGAGTCTCTTCACGAAGCTTGGACTAGATTCAAAGATCTTCTTCTTAAATGTCCACATCATGGCATCCCATGGTGTATCCAAATAGAAGTCTTCTTTAAAGGATGCAACCCCAGCACCAGACAAGTTCTAAATTCATCTGCTGGTGGTTCCATGTTGTCCAAGAGTTACAACGAGGCCTATGAGATCTTGGAGAAGATCTCAGCATCTCACTGTAGGTGGTCAGACGATCCAGTAGAGCCAACTAGAGCGCAAGACAAGGATGCTCTAAGCGCCATGAGCACCCAAATAAATGCCCTGACCAACTTAGTCAAGCAAATGGCTCAGGCCAATCTCCAAACCAGTGCCAATACCGCCACAGCCATGTCAATGGGCACCCAACCAAGTCAAGGCGAGGCACCAATCTGTGGATTCTGTGGGGAAGGGCACCCTTATGAATATTGCCCTGGGAATCCATCCTCGGTCTGCTATGTAGGAAGCCAGCAGCAGCCAAGGAACAACCCCTACTCACAAACTTACAATCCTGGTTGGAGAAACCACCCTAACCTGTCATGGGGTGGCCAACAAAACACTAACCAAAATCCTAACCAACCAAGGCCGAGTGGAACACCTGGTTTCACTCCCCAACATAACCAGTCAATGTACCAAAAACCATACAATCAACCTGTAGGATCTTCTGTAGAAAACCTACTCAAGGAATATATAGCTAAGAATGATGCTACTCTTCAGAGCCAGCAAGCTACTCTTAGGAGCCTGGAAAACCAAATAGGCCAATTAGCCAATGAACTTAAAAGTAGGCCCCAAGGTAGACTCCCTGCTGACACCGAGGTACCAAGGAGAGATGGCAAAGAACAAGTTCAAGCAATTGAACTTAGAAGTGGTAGACCCTTGGTGAACAACACAAAGGACACACCAAAGAGAGTAGAGAACACTGAGTCTAGTGCTCCACTGGAGTCTCTGCCAAGCCAAGGTCCACCACCAACTAGCACATCAGGAGCCAGGCTAGAGCCAATTGTTGAGGACGTAGAAGAAATTCCAAGGCCTCCACCTATCTTAAGGCGTCCTGACGTGCCTGCTTATGTGCCACCACCTCCTTACCCTCGAAGGCTTAAGAAGAAGCAGGAACAGGAAGTTCATTTTAATAAATTTTTAGAAATACTTAAGCAAGTGCATGTTAACATTCCTTTTGTAGAAGTTTTACAGTCTATGCCTTCTTATGTAAAGTTTTTGAAGGACATTATTACTAATAAAAAAATAATTGGTGAGTTTGAAACAGTGAACCTCACCGAGGAGTGCAGTGCCATCCTCCAGAACAAGCTGCCCAAGAAGGAGAAGGATCCTGGTTCCTTCACCTTACCTGTAGAACTTGGAGGCAAGCACGTGGGCAGAGCGCTTTGTGACCTGGGCGCCAGCATAAATCTCATGCCCCTGTCCCTATTCCGCCAGTTGGGAATGGGAGAAGCACGTCCAACTACTGTCACTTTACAGCTAGCAGACAGATCCATCGCATATCCAGAAGGTAAGATTGAGGATATTCTAGTTAAAGTTGACAAATTCATTTTCCTTGCAGATTTCATTGTCCTGGATTATGAGGCAGACAAGGAGGTCCCCATCCTGCTAGGTAGACCATTTCTAGCCACAGGTAGGGCATTAATAGATGTTCAAAAAGGTGAGTTAACTATGAGGGTTCATGATGAAGAGGTAAAATTTAGTGTTTACAAAGCTTTAAGGTATCCCTCTGATTCTGAGTCTTGTGCTAGCATGGATGTTGTTGACTCACTAATGGAAGAACAATTAGAGCATGTACTGTTAACCAAGCATGCTAGTGAATATGTACAAGTAGATGTAGCTGACTTAAATGTATCTGACATAATGAATATGCCTGTAAATAACCCTCAACATGTATGTATGAATATCGATTTAACTGATAGAACTGTAAATCCTTTGAAACCCTCCATTGAGCATCCACCTATTTTAGAACTGAAACCACTACCTACTCACCTCAAATATGCATATTTAGGAGATAATGACACGCTGCCTGTAATTATTTCTTCTAAGCTAAGTGAACAGCATGAGGTTGATTTAATTTTACTGCTTAAGCAACATAGGAAGGCTATAGCATGGACTATTGCTGATATTCGAGGCATTAGCCCTTCTTATTGCATGCACAAAATTATATTAGAAGAAGAGCACACACCTAAGGTAGATCACCAGCGTAGGTTAAACCCCTCTATGAAAGAGGTAGTGAAGAAAGAAATAATAAAGTGGTTAGATGCAGGAGTGATTTTCCCCATAGCTAGTAGCCAGTGGGTGAGCCCCATCCAATGTGTACCTAAAAAGGGGGGAATAACGGTGGTAGTCAATGAGAACAACGAACTGATTCCAACAAGGACTGTCACAGGGTGGAGGGTATGTATGGATTACAGAAAGTTAAATAAAGAAACTAAAAAAGACCATTTCCCTATACCGTTTATTGACCAGATGCTAGACAGAATAGCTGGTAGAGCCTACTATTGTTTTTTAGATGGGTACTCTGGCTATAATCAAATTACTATAGACCCTAAGGATCAAGAGAAGACCACCTTCACTTGCCCTTTTGGAACGTTTGCCTTCCGCAGAATGCCTTTTGGCCTATGCAATGCACCGGCAACTTTCCAAAGGTGCATGATGGCAATCTTCTCTGAGTTGGATGAGTCCATGATAGAAATATTCATGGATGACTTCTCAGTCTTTGGAGACTCATTTAAAACCTGTCTAGAAAACTTGGGACAAGTCCTGACTAGGTGTGAGGAGACCCACCTAGTCCTAAATTGGGAAAAGTGCCATTTTATGGTAGATGAAGGGATTGTCTTAGGACATAGAGTGTCAAGGGCAGGTGTAGAAGTGGATAGGGCAAAAATAGAGGTCATAGAGAAGTTGGTAGAGCCCCAGAACGTCAAAGCCATTAGAAGCTTCTTAGGGCATGCTGGTTTCTACAGAAGGTTCATTAAGGACTTTTCTAAGATAGCCAAGCCTCTGTGCGAGCTTCTAGAGCTAAATAGACCATTTATCTTCTCTAAGGAGTGTGTAGTAGCTTGGAAAACCCTTAAGGAAGCACTAGTCACAGCACCAATCATAGTCGGACCAAATTGGGATCTCCCATTTGAGATGCTATGTGATGCCAGTGACTATGCTGTAGGAGTCATGTTAGGACAGAAGATTGACAAGCTCACACACCCTGTCTATTATGCTAGTAAGACCTTGAATGAGGCTCAATGTAATTATACAACTACGGAGAAAGAGATGCTTGCTGTAGTCTTTGCTTGTGAAAAATTTAGAAACTATATTGTAGGAACTAGGACCATTGTATATACTGACCATTCTGCTTTAAAATATCTTATGAGAAAGGCTGATGCTAAGCCTAGATTGATTAGATGGGTGTTATTGCTGCAGGAATTTGATTTGGACATTCGGGACAAGAAAGGTTGTGAAAATGTGGTTGCAGATCACCTGTCTCGATTGCAGCATAATTGCGAAAAAATTGCGGAGACCGCAATTTCTGATGCTTTTATAGATGAACATGTATTTGCTTTGGCTCATCGTGATAACGATGAGGAACCGTGGTTTGCTGATATTGCTAACTTCCGTGCATCACAGGTATTACCAGCGTTCAAGGGAGGACAAGAAAAGAAGCGGTTCCTTCATGAAGCAAGGAAATTCATCTGGGATGACCCCACACTTTACAGAACCTGTGCTGATGGCTTACTAAGGAAGTGTGTTTCAGCTGCTGAAGCGAAGTCTGTGCTACAGCACTGTCACTCATCTCCTTATGGTGGACACTTTGGTGGCCAAAGGACAGCTGCGAAGGTATTTCAGAGTGGGTACTACTGGCCAACAATCTTCAAGGACGCACACGACTATGCCCACGGCTGTGATGAGTGCCAAAGGACAGGTAATCTCAGTCGCAAGGATGAGATGCCCCTCACCTACATCTTAGAATTGGAGCTCTTTGATGTATGGGGCATTGATTTCATGGGACCATTCCCTCCATCATCAGGTAACCTGTACATTTTAGTAGCAGTAGACTACGTGTCCAAGTGGGTAGAAGCCAAAGCATGTCCTAATAATGATGCTAAAACAGTCACTAACTTCTTGCATAGGCACATTTTCACTAGATTTGGGACTCCTCGTGCTATCATTAGTGATGAGGGGTCACATTTCATTAATAAGGCTATGGAGAAGATATTGGCTAAGTATAACATTAGACATAGGGTAGCTACTCCCTATCACCCACACTCAAATGGTCAAGCTGAGATTTCCAATAGGGAGATAAAGAACATCCTAGAAAAGGTAGTTAAACCTAATAGAAAAGACTGGTCATTTAAGCTTGAGGATGCACTTTGGGCTTATAGAACAGCATATAAAACACCCCTAGGCATGTCTCCCTATAGGTTGGTGTATGGCAAGGCCTGCCACTTGCCACTTGAGTTGGAAAACAAGGCATTTTGGGCCATGAAAGAATTGAATTTTTGTGTAAAGGATGCGGGGACACTAAGGTCTTTGCAGCTACATGAACTTGATGAGCTTAGGCATATGGCCTATGAGAATGCCAAAATGTATAAAGAAAAGACCAAAATATGGCACGACAGTAGACTCAGGATCAAGGACTTTAGGAAAGGCCAACTTGTACTCTTATTTAACTCACGATTAAAGTTATTTCCAGGCAAACTAAAGTCTAGATGGTCGGGTCCATTTGTTGTTACTAATGTCTTTGTTCATGGTGCAATAGAGATAAAGAACTTGCAGCAAGGTCAGCCATTTATGGTCAATGGTGCTAGGTTGAAGCACTACTACGAGGAAGGAGATGTGAAGACTCTCTCGGCCTTCCTCTTGACTGAAGCATGACAAAAAGAACGAGAGAGAACGAGTGGTTACTGTGCTCGTTTAGTCAAGGCCAATGCCTTAGTTTATTTTTTCTGTTTTTCCGATTATCGTTTGTATGTTTTGTGGTGTGTTTTTAATTGCGTATTTAATGTTTGTTTGATTTGTTTTTGTAGGGAATCGAAAGAGGGAATCAAGGAGAGTAAATCCCACTTTAAAAATCAAGAAACGGTTGAGCCAAATAAAAGATACGGACGGGCAAAGTTGGAGATTTCAATGAAATAATATCCCTGGAATTGCGCTAAAATTGCTGGATCCGCAAAAAGAGCCGTTGGGATTTTATCCGTTGCCTTTATATCCGTTGGAAGCCGCTCGATCGTTACGATTATCTCTCTCTTTGCTCTCCAAGAATTCAGCGATTCTCTCCATCTTTGATTCCTCTCCCAAGATCTTCAAGAATCAGCAATGGTGGCCACACGTGCTGAACGATCCGCAGCCAAGAAGAAGGCTGATGACGCAGCTGAAGCAGCTGCGAGGGAAGCGCTTCTCGCCCTTGCAGACGATGGTGCCGTTCGCACTGGTCCTCTTCCCAAGCTTCCTATTCGTAGGAAGAAGTGGAGGGTGGTCACTGAGATCCCCGCTGGGCCATCTGAGCCAATGGGCACGCCCAAGAAACGCCGGTGGAGTGTCAAGACGGCCGCCGAATCAAGCACAGCAAAGACTCCCTCTGTGGAGAGTCAAGAACCTGATCGTGCATCCCACGAGTCAGCCAACGAAGGTTCGTCGCCGTCTGCGTCACCTGTGCGCAGCCCTCTCCCATCTGAACCAGTGCCAAGCGCAGAGTCGTCACCGCCTGCACAGAGCCCTGAGTCGTCTCCAGCACCTCAGAGTTCTGATCCGACACCTGCAGCAGCGCAGAGTCCTGGACCATCATCTTCGCCACTGAGTTCTGCGCAGACACCATCAGCAGAGCACAATTTTCCACAGCCTGATCCTGAATTCCCATATGGGGATTATCAAGAGTCCACGCCAGGCAGTGGAGATGCTGGTGAAGCCGAAGTCTTCTCTCCTATGAGGGAAGATAGCCCTGTCGAGCCTGCACAGCAAGACGATTCTATGGAGGAGACGTTGGGGGCATGCTTCCCACAACTCAACACCAAGGCCAGGCTCAAGAAGCAGAAGAAGGCCAGAATTGATAAGGCCAAGAAGTTAAAGAAAAAGAAGGCCAAGAAGGTGCCATCGACGGACAAGGAGAGTGCTGAGCCTTCGCTCAAACGCCTCAAGGTGGAGGCTGCTGCATCATCCAAACCAGCAGATAAGGGGAAGGCTAAACTCTACCCTGAAGACGAACCTCCGTCAGTGAGGTATGTCTCATCTGATGCGGAATCCAGGGGTGTTGAGCTCAGGAAGAGGGACCTATTGCACGAGAAGGGATTCCTTGATCGACTTGCTGACCTGCCGCAGTTCTTGCGCGCAGGGGTGATCAACCATGGCTGGGAAGAATTCTGCAGACTGCCTAATCCAGCATACACGAGCATGGTGTATGATTTCTACGCTAATGTGCTCAGCCCTGAGGATGGCCTGTCTGTGGTCAGAGGGGTGGAAGTGATTTCTCAGCCAAGGCCATCAATGAAGCCTTTGGTCTCAAGGGCCAAGCGCACACAGATTATGCACGGATAGTTGATGAGCCGACTGAGGCCGTGCTGGAGGAGGCCATTCGCACAATTGGCCAGCCTGAAGCAGCGTGGACTGTCTCACGCAATGGTCGGCACACCTTGATGAGTGCCAATCTGACAGCAAAGGCAGCTGTGTGGTTTGCCTTTGTGAGGAGAAAGCTGTCCCCGGTGACTCACGAGACGACAATCAACCAGAGTAGATCACTACTGGTTTATGCTATCATGCGCGGTCTCACGGTCAATGTGGGGGAGATCATGTCAGCTGCCATTGCTGAATGCGCCAGAAAAGGTAAGGGGCCATTATTTTTCCCCAACACTATAACCAAATTGTGTTTGCTTGCAGGAGTTCCCACCGAGCGCTTGGAGCAGCAGCTGCCTTACACAGGCCATTTGGAGCTGCCTGCGAACCTGAGGCTGAGAAGAAAGGGGAATATGGAGTTTGAGTTGGATAGGCTGGCTGCTGAACAGTCCCTGTCCATGGCCTGCTTGATGGACATGCAGCGGAGAATGGCTCAATGGGCCAACTATGCGCAGGCAAGGGATAAGGAAGTTGCAGACCAGCTGGGGTGCATCTTCCCGGACTTCCCCACCAACCTCCTAACTCCATGGGTGCCCCCACGACCAAGGCAACCAGATGAGGATGACGAGAATTGAGTGCTGGTTTGAAGAGCACTAAAGGGAGTATTGCTGTTCCCTTAGAAATAAAAAACAATTTTTCTGTTTTCTGATAGGATCATGTATATTATGCTGTTTTGGGATCAACTTTTGATCTGTTTTTAATGTTTAGTTTTATGCTTTTTCTTTTGTTTAGTCTAGTCTGATGTTAGCTGAATAGGTAGGATAGTTTAGTTTTATTTTTAGGATGCATGAGTAACAGGAAAAAGCATGCTAGGGGCCTGAATCAATGTTAAATCTGCCCGGATTGAATTGCGAAATAATTGCGGTTCTCGCAATTTTTGTGACTGATTGCATGTTTTGGACTGTCTGTTTAGTTAGGCTGTGATCTGTTAAATGCTATCTTTTGCTGCTAGCCTGACTACCTTATATAGCTGATCTTGAAGCATGCTGGATGAGTGTCATGGGACACCCTTTGATAGTTTAAATTTGCCTCTGAATAGTGCTCAGCATGCATAAACCATAAGTCCTTCAGACTTTCTGTTATGTTCAAATTTTCTGCTGCTGGGATAGTTGCTTTTAGAATGTTTTGCCTATGCCTAGGATTTTTAGATTCTCTTTGTTTTACTGTAGACTAGATGCTTCTAGGACAAGTTTGGGGGTGTGCCACCTCAAACACTCATTGGGGACAATGAGTAGTTGAAGTTTGGGGGAGGCCACCCTAGGCCTAGGAACATTCCTCTCTTCCTTAGGACATAAGCATTCTTCTTCTCCTAAAAAAAAAAAAGTGAAAAATAGAATAAAGAGGGGAGTCTTTCTCAAGTTGCTGAGTAATCAGTGCCAAGTGTGTAAACCACAAGTGGCATTGCATCAAAAGGCAAACCAAGGGGAGACTCCACCTAAGTAAAAAAGGAAAAAGGGAGAAATAGGGAAGAAGAATGTATGCTTGGGAGTTATAATCTTGTGGCTTAGATGTCCTATGTAAAAAGAACTCTGATCCTTAATGAGCTAAGCACAAGGTTGTAGCTTTTAGGTTTGTCTAGGGAGATGAATGTATATCCAATGTAGTGATGCCAGGGCTTAGGTTGTTCTCTAAAAGTACCACTGTCACTGTTAATACTAAGACTGGCATGACTCTAAGGAATCCTAGACACATTAAAAATAAGCTAGAAGCATGTACTGAGTCTGGAGTAAAGCTTGGTAGAATTTGAAACCCGAGGGATAGTGGCATGACATCATAAAAGTAGCTAGATCAGTAGTAGGGGGTTAACAAAACCAGCAGGTATAGTAGGCAGGTGAAGTCAGAAGAAGCTTGATAAGAGGTTAATTCTAAACTTAGAAGTGTGTCACAGGACAGCACTGCTAGAGATAGGGATATAAGGGAGTCGGTAAGTAGTTAAAGAAGATAAAATAACAGCCTAGGTAAGTCCTTAGTATGCTTGAGGACAAGCAAAGCCTTAAGTTTGGGGGTGTGTTAAGTCTCTGAAAGTGACTTATTTAGGACCCATTTAGCTTAAGAAGATGTACACATTTAGGTGTTTTTGTTAGCATTTAGCCTAAACCTATGCTTTAATATGAGAATTAGAAGAAGGTAGCTAATTTAGGACTTATGCACAATAGGTAGAAAAAGGGTTGAAAACCGAAGGAAAAGAATGAAAAAATAAACATTGCGAATGAATTGCGAAATCATTGCGGTGACCGCAATTATTCAAGTTAAAACCGTAAGTTGGCTGACCTTTTTCTGTTTAGATCCGACTTTTCAGGGATTCGTTCTTTCTCCTCCATCCATTCTGATATATGACGTTGAAGACTGATGGTTCTCCTTGGCCCAAACGCACCTGCAAACTACTATAAAAGGGGGTCAAAGTCGGAGGTTCAGTCATGACTCGAAGCGCAGAAGTCTTCTCGCAGTCCACCATTTCCATCTGTTTTCCTTTGCCGTCTGTTGGAAAGAGAGTCTCAGCTGTTGGAATCGATAATCTGATAGGAAGGAGAGAAGATTCTTCTTCTCTCTCGATTGGATTCATCCAAGCAAGGCTGACTTTTCATCACCTTCATTCGAGGCGACTGCCACGAAGTTTTCCAGCAATCCTTTACTGCTTTTCTGTTCTGTTCTTCTTATTTCCATTTCTGATCACTGTTGTTCTTAGTTTAGAGTTTTAATTACTGCATTTCGTTGTTGTCTGTCTTGGATTCATTTCTTTCAAAGCTTTCCTTTGTCATTCAAACACTCAAAGTAATCAAAGTACAATTCTGCATTTTACAGTTTCTATCTTGTTCTGCTACGGTTTTGTCTTGCTGTTTTAAGCACATTTCTCTTCTAAGCATGTCTGTTTTATCTACCCTTTCTGTTCTCCATGTATCCATGAGTAGCTAAATCACTTAGGGGCATGCTAATGACAGAACTATAGGCTAAATAAAACGTGCATCAAGTATGTAGGATAGCTCTCGAATCATTGATTGTATGTAAGCTTCATCCCACAGGCAATTTCGATTGGCCATCCATTTTGTCCAAAGAACTCCTAACCTCTGGAAGGAGTAAGAGTTCAGAGTCATATAATCATGCTAGCCTTTCATGGTAATCAGGAAACGGCCTAGGAATAGGCGTTTCCCTAGTACAAACTAAACACTCCTGCTTAAACAAGATGCTTAAGTCCTTACTTTGAAGTCGAGTAAACTTAAGACTCTAATGCATGGAATCGGACGATACTTGAGGTAGAGTGAGTTTGATGTATAGAGAGGAGATCCAGTGCTTGAGAATCGTATAAAAAGGCCTATAGGATAGTCATTAGTAGCCCTTAATTCACCCATCTGCACACTTTTGTTGCTGTTTAATTGCGGAAACATTGCGGTCCTCGCAATTCCTGCTAAGTTGTTATTCTGTTAGCTGCTTTCTCCTTTGTTTATCAGTTCCATCTCTTGTCCTTTGAGTTTAATTTCAACTTCCATTTGTTTATGTTATATTCCTTTATACATTCAGCAAAACTTAGGTAATAAAAAACCAATTTTACCCCCTCAAATCCACCCCATCTTTCTTAACAAAAACACTTCGAGAATAGCTAAAAACAAGTCTCTGTGGGAAAACGAATGAAATATACTTACTACTTGCTATAAGACCATGTATGCTTGCATGTTCTGAGTGCTCTCTCCCTCTTATTTATCATTTTTATTAACACATTGAGCACGCAACAGTTATTCAGGATATAACCAGATTACTATAGACCCTAAGGACCAAGAGAAGACTACCTTCACTTTCCCTTTTGGAACTTTTGCCTTTCGCAGAATGCCTTTTGGCTTATGCAATGCACCGGCAACTTTCCAAAGGTGCATGTTGGCAATCTTCTCTGATTTGGATGAGTCCATGATAGAGATATTCATGGATGATTTCTCAGTCTTTGGGGATTCATTTACAAACTGTCTAGAGAACCTAGGACAAGTCCTGGCTAGGTGTGAGGAGACCAACCTAGTCCTAAATTGGGAAAAGTGCCACTTCATGGTGGATGAAGGGATTGTCTTAGGTCATAGAGTGTCAAGGGCAGGTGTAGAAGTTGACAGGGCAAAAATTGAAATAATAGAGAAATTGGTAGAACCCCAAAATGTCAAGGCCATTAGAAGTTTCTTAGGGCATGCTGGTTTCTATAGAAGGTTCATTAAGGACTTTTCTAAGATCTCCAAGCCTCTATGTGAGCTTCTAGAGCTAAACAAACCGTTCATTTTCTCTAAAGAGTGTTTCCTAGCATGGAAGACCCTTAAGGAAGCACTAGTCACAGCCCCTATTATAGTAGGACCAAATTGGGATCTCCCATTTGAGATGTTATGTGATGCTAGTGACTATGCTGTAGGGGTTATGTTAGGACAGAAGATTGACAAGTTAACACACCCTGTATATTATGCTAGTAAGACACTTAATGAGGCACAATGCAACTACACAACCACTGAGAAGGAGATGCTAGCTGTAGTGTTTGCTTGTGAGAAATTTAGGAACTATATTGTAGGCACTAGGACAATCGTGTACACTAACCATTCTGCTTTGAAGTACCTTATGAGGAAGGCTGATGCTAAGCCTAGGTTGATTAGATGGGTTTTGCTGCTGCAAGAGTTTGATCTAGACATTAGAGATAAGAAAGGATGTGAAAATGTGGTTGCGGATCATCTTTCTAGATTGCAGCATA
This sequence comes from Herpetospermum pedunculosum, assembly GCA_028017165.1. Lineage (NCBI taxonomy): Eukaryota > Viridiplantae > Streptophyta > Magnoliopsida > Cucurbitales > Cucurbitaceae > Herpetospermum > Herpetospermum pedunculosum. The sequence continues at coordinate 40,616,697 of CM051522.1, forward strand.
ATTGCAAAAAAATTGCGGAAACCGCAATTTCTGATGCTTTTATTGATGAACATGTCTTTGTATTGACTCATCGTGATAACGATGAGGAACCTTGGTTTGCTGACATTGCTAACTTCCTTGCATCGCAGGTACTACCAACTTTCAAGGGAGGACAGGAGAAGAAGAGGTTCCTTCATGAAGCAAGGAAATTCATATGGGATGACCCCACACTTTACAAAACATGTGCTGACGGGTTGCTAAGGAAGTGTGTTTCAGCTGCTGAGGCGAAGTCTGTGCTGCAGCACTGCCACACAGCTCCTTATGGTGGACACTTTGGTGGCCAAAGAACAGCTGCAAAGGTGTTTCAGAGCGGCTACTATTGGCCAACGATCTTCAAGGATGCACACAACTATGCACACAGCTGTGATGAATGCCAAAGAACAGGTAACCTTTGTCGCAAGGATGAAATGCCTCTCACTTACATCTTCGAGTTGGAGCTCTTTGATGTGTGGGGCATTGACTTCATGGGACCACTTCCCCCATCATCAGGTAACCTTTACATATTAGTGGCAGTAGACTATGTATCCAAGTGGGTAGAGGCCATAGCATGTCCCAATAATGATGCCAAAACAGTCATAAAATTCTTGCATAGGCACATTTTTACCAGGTTTGGAACACCTCGTGCTATCATTAGTGATGAAGGGACACATTTCATTAATAAAGCTATGGAAAGAGTGTTGGCTAAGTATAACATTAGACATAGAGTAGCCACTCCTTATCACCCACATTCGAATGGTCAGGCTGAAATTTCAAATAGGGAGATTAAGAACATCCTAGAAAAAGTGGTCAAACCCAACAGAAAGGATTGGGCGTTTAAACTCGAGGATGCACTTTGGGCATATAGGACTGCATATAAGACACCCCTAGGTATGTCTCCTTACAGACTTGTGTATGGTAAAGCTTGTCATCTTCCATTCGAGTTAGAAATTAAGGCATTTTGGGCACTAAAAGAGTTGAATTATTGCGTGACCGATGCAGGAACGTTGCGGTCTTTGCAATTACATGAGCTTGATGAGCTTAGACATATGTCTTATGAAAATGCAAAAATGTATAAGGAAAAGACCAAGATTTGGCACGACAGTAGACTTAGGATTAAGGACTTTAAGAAAGGCCAACTTGTTTTGTTATTTAACTCACGATTGAGATTATTTCCGGGCAAACTAAAGTCCATAGAGATTAAGAACCTGCAGCACGGGCAACCTTTCATGGTTAATGGTGCAAGGTTGAAGCACTACTATGAGGAAGGAGATGTGAAGACTCTCTCGGCCTTCCTCTTGACTGAAGCGTGAAATTAAGAACGAGAGAGGACGAGTGATTGTTGTGCTCGTCCAGACGGGCTCATGCCTTAGTTTATTTTTTTCCATTTTTCCGGTTATCGTGTGTGTATATGTTTGTATGATTTTAATTACGAATTCGATGTTGATTTTATTTCTTTTTGTAGGGAATCAATAGAGGGAATCAAGGAGATTAAATCCAGCTAAAAAGATCAAGGAGATATTGGGCCAAATCAAAGATACGGTTGAGCAAAGATTGACATTTAAATGCAGAAAATCTCCAACGGTCACTAGAATTGCGCTGGATTTGCAGAATCCGCAAAAATAGAGCCGTTGGGATTTCATCATTACTTATATCCGTTGAGACGCGCGTTGATCTATACGATTTCCCAATTATCTGAACTCCAAGAAATCTCTCTCTTTCTTCATCTGCAATTCTTCTCTCCAGATTCCAACGATCCAACGATGGTGCTAACAAGAGCCAAACGATCTGCGTCCAAGAAAAGGGCTGATGATGCTGAAACTGCTGCGAGGGAAGCACTGCTTGCCTTGGCTGATGCTGAGGCTGCGCGCACTGAACGCCTGCCCAAACTGCCTGTCCGCAAGAAGAAGTGGAAGGTAGTTACGGAGATACCTGCTGGATCCTCTGAACCAGCAGGCACACCCAAGAAGCGTAAATGGAGTATGGCTGTGGCCGACGAAGAAATCAAGAAAAAGACTCCCTCTGTGGAGAGTCAAGAACTAGGCCAGCCATCCCACAAGACAGCCGAGCACAGCCCTTCACCATCTCCACCGGTTCGAAGCCCTGAGCTCTCCTCATCGCCACCAGCGCAGAGCCTTGAGCTGCCTTCATCCCCGCAGAGTTCTGAGTGTACCCCACCAGCAGAGAGCCCTGAGGCATTGCCCACTTCCCCACAACCTGACCCTGAATTCCCATATGGCGAGTATCAAGAATCGACGCAGGGCAGTGGGGAAGCTGAGGAAGAAGAGGTCTTCTCTCCTTTGAGGGAAGCCAGCCCTGAGAGCCCTGCACAGAAGGATGACTCGATGGACGAGACACTGGGGGACTGCCTCCAGCAGATGACAACGAAGGCACGGTTAAGGAAGAAGGAAGTCAAGGTTGTCAAGGCCAAACGGCCAAGAACAAAAAAGAAGTCCAAGAAGAAGAAGAAGTCCAGGGCCGCGCCTTCATCCAAGAAGGGGAGTGACGAGCCTTCCCCAAAGAAGCTCAAGATTGAGGCTGCTGAGTCAGCCAAACTGAAAGACAAGGGGAAGGCCAACCTGTACCCTGAAGATGAGCCTCAGTCAGTGAGGTACGTGTCTTCTGACGCTGAGTCCAGAGGCGCTGAGCTGAGGAAGAGGGAGTTGCTGCACGAGAAGGGATTCCTCGATGCACCTGCTGACCTGCCGCAATTCTTGCGCGCAGGGATCACGAATCATGGTTGGGAGGAGTTGTGCAGGCCACCCAATCCAGCCTACTCCAGCATGGTGTATGACTTCTACGCCAATCTGACGAATCCTGAGGATGGCCTATCTGTGGTCAGAGGGGTTGAAGTGGACTTCTCAGCAAGGGCAATCAACGAAGCTTATGGCCTCAAGGGCCAAAAACATACTGACTATGCGAGGATTGTTGATGAGCCTACTGAAGCCGTCTTGGAAGAGGCCATACGAATAATTGGCCAGCCTGAGGCATCATGGACAGTCTCGCACAATGGAAGGCACACTCTGATGAGTGCCACCCTTACAGCCAAGGCGACTGTCTGGTTTTCCTTCGTTAGAAGGAAGCTATCCCCAGTGACTCATGAGACCACCATCAACCAGAGCGGGTCACTGCTGGTCTACGCAATCATGCGAGGTCTCACGATCAACGTGGGCGAGGTCATTGCAGCTTCAATTGCTGACTGCGCCAAGAAGGGTAAGGGGCCTCTTTTCTTTCCTAATACAATTACTAAGCTCTGCTTACGTGCAGGGGTTCCTATTGAACGACTGGAAAGGCAGATGGCGTACACGGGCTACATAGAGTTGCCTACTGCCTTGAGGTTACGAAGGAAGGGCAACATGGAGTTCGAGCTGGATGGTCTAGCTGCTGCTCAGTCCCTGACCATGACTTGCCTGATGGATTTACAGAAGAAGATGGCTCAATGGGCCACATATGCGCAGGCGAGAGACAAAGAGGTGGCTGACCAGCTGGGTTGCCTTTTCCCTGAATTCCCCACGGACCTGCTGACTCCATGGGCGCCTCCAAGACCACGAAGGCCTGATGAGGATGAAGACATCTGAGTGCTAGTTTGAATTGCACTCAAGGGACTATTGTTGTTCCCTTACAATAAAAACAAAAAAAAAAATCAAACTGCTTTTTGTGAACCGTGTGAATTATGCTGTTTTTAGTTAATATTTTGATCTGTTTTAGTTGCTTAGTTTTAAGATTTTAAATTGTTTAGTGTAGTCTGATGCTAGCTGATTAGGTAGATTAGTTTAGTTTCATTTTTAGAGAGCTTGAATGACTGGAAAAAGCATGCGTAGGGGCCTTAATCACTGATATATCTGCCCTGTCTTTATTGCGAAATAATTGCGGAAACCGCAATTTTTATTACTGAATGCATGTTTTTGACTGTCTGTTTAGCTAGGTTGGTTCTGTTTAAATTCTATCTTTTGCTGCTATCATGACTACCTTATATAGCTTATCTTAAAGCATGTTGGATGAGTGTCATAGGACACCCTTTGATAGTTTAAATTAACCTCTAAAAAGCTCAGCATGCATAGCTTTAAGTCCTTATCTGTCTGTTTTTTTTTCAAATTTCTGCTGCTGTGATATTTACTTTTAGAATGTTCTGTCTATGCCTAGGGCTTTTAGATTCTCTTTGTTTTACCTTAGACTAGATGCTTCTAGGACAAGTTTGGGGGTGTGCCACCTCAGACACTCATTGGGGACAATGAGTAGTTTAAGTTTGGGGGAGGCCACCCTAGGCCTAGGAACATTCCTCTCTCCCTTAAAAACATAAGCATTCTTCTTCTCCTTTACAAAAGAATGATGAACTGAAAAAAAAATGAAAAACAGAATAAAAAGGGGTGTCTCTCTTAGGTTGCTGAGTAATCAGTGCCAAGTGTGTAACCCACAAGTGACATTGCATCAAAAGGCAACCAAAGGAAAGGCTCCACCTAAGAAAGAAAAAAGGAAAAAGTAGGGAAGAAGAATGTATACCTAGGAGTTGCAACTTTGTGGCTTAGATGTCCTGTTTAAAAAGAACTCTGATCCTCAAGTAGCTGAGCACAAAGTTGTAGCTTGTAGGGTTGTTTAGGGAGATGAATGTATGTCCAATGTAGTGATGCCAGGGTTTAGGTTGTTCTCTTAAAGTACTACTGTCACTGTTAATACTAAGACTGGCATGACTCTAAGGAATCCTAGGTAGCTCAAAAGTAAAAACTAGAAGCATGTACTGAGTCTGGGGTAAAGCTAGGTAGAATTTGAAACCTTATGGATAGTGGCATGATATGACAAAAGCGAGTAGATCAGTTGTAGGGAGTTAATGAAACAGTAGGAGTATTAGGCATGCGAAGTCAGAAGAAGCTAGATAAAAGGATAGTTTTAAACTTAGAAGTGTGTCACAGGACAGCACTGCTATAGATAGGGATATAAGGGAGTCAGTAAGTGGTTAAAGAAGATGAAACAGCAGCCTAGGCAAGTCCTTAGATTGCTCGAGGACAAGCAAAACCTTAAGTTTGGGGGTGTGTTACGTCTCCAAAAGTGGCCTTTTTAGGACTAATTTATCTTAGAAAGATGTACACTCTTAGGTGTTTTTGATAGGATTTAGCTTAAACCTATGCTTATATATGATAATTAGAAGAAGGTAGCAAAATTAGGACTTATGTACAAAAGGAAAGAAAAGGATTGAAAAACGAAGTAAAAGAATGAAAAAACTACATTGCCACAGCATTGCGGAAACATTGCTGAAACCGCAATGTTTTAAGTGAAAACCGTAAGTTGACTGATCTTTTTCTGTTAATTTCCGTTATTTCAGGGATTCGTTCTTTCTCCTCCATCCATTTTGAAGTACGACGTTGAAGATTGATGGTTCTCCTTTGCCCAAACGCACCTGCAGATTGCTATAAAAGGGGGTCAAAGTCGAGGGTTCAATCATCATCCGAAAGCGTAGAAGTCTTCTCGCAGCTCCATCTTTTCTCCTGTTTTCTTTTGTCGTCTGTTGTTTTGCGAGGGTTAGCTGTTGGAATCGACAATCTGATAGGAAGGAGAGAAGATTCATCTTCTCTCCCGATTGGATTCATCCAAGCAAAGCTGATCTTTCTCATCCTTCAGTCGAGGCGGTTGCGACGAGGCGTCCAAGCTCATTTACATGCTTTCTGTCTTTCCCTTTCTAATTTCCAGCATTGTTTAGTTGTTGTTTCTGTTCTAGTGACTAGTTCATTTCAGTGCGTTGCTTTCTGTCTTTAAGTTATTTACTTTAAGCTTTCCTTTGTTCATTCAAACAATCAAGTAATCAAATCACAATTCTTCATTTCACAGTGCTTGCCTTTGCGATCTACTGCTTTTCCTCACTGTTTTGTCTTTAAATTCCTTCTAAGCATGTCTGTTTCAACCCTTATTTCTGTTCTCTCCACATCCATGAGTAACTAATTCATATAGGGGCATGCTAAGGACAAGACTATAGGCTAAAAAACGTGAACCAAGCATGTAGGATAGCTCTCGAAGCATTGATTGTATGTAAGCTTCATCCCACGGGCAATTTCGATTGGCCATCCATTTTGTCCAAAGAACTCCTAACCTCTGGAAGGAGTAATAGTTCAGAGTCATACACTCATGCTAGCCTTTCAAGGTAGCCAGAAAACGACCTAGGAATAGGCGTTTTCCTAGTACAAACCGTAACTTTCTGCTTTAACAAGATGCTTAAGACCTTACTTGGATATGAGTAAACTAAAGAATCTAATGCATGGAATCGGAAGATACATGAGATTGAGTGAGTTTGATGCATAGTGAGTTGATCCAATGCTTGAGAATCGTATGAAAAAGCATATAGAGGAGTCGTTAGTAGCCCTTGTTTCTCTATTTTACACACTTTCGCTGTTAACAACATTGCGGTAGAATTGCTGTTTCCGCAATTCTGCTAAGTTTACAATTCTGTTTAGCTGTTTTCTTCTTCGTTTATTAATCTCGTCTCTTTTCCTTTGAGTTTAACTCTGACTTGCTCTTGTTTATGTTGCTATCCTTTACATATTCCGTAGGATCTAGACAATTTAAAACCAATTCTCCCCCGTCAAATCCACCCATTCTTTCTTAACTTTACACTTCATGAATAGCTTATAATAAGTCTCTGTGGGAAAACGAATGAAAAAATACTTACTACTTGCTATAAGATCATGTATGCTTGCATGTTCTGAGTGCTCTCTCTATCTTATTGCTTATTTATTTTAACACATTGAGCACGCAACAGCTTCCTTCCCAAACTACAGTAAACTCATGTGAAAACGTGAGTGCCATTCAGCTGCGCAGTGGGAAGACACTTTCCACCAGAGCTGTGAAGGAAGCCACGGACAGCCTGAACAAGTCCGCCCCGACTGCTCCCGAGACTCAGATTGAGAAAAAAGACGAGAAGGTCAGTGTACCTGAGGATGTTACCAGAGCACCATTCCCGAGTAGGCTTGCGAAGCCTACTTTGGAATCTGACGACGAGGAGGTCCTTCGAACCTTCCAAAAGGTGATGGTAAATATCCCGCTCCTAGAGGCAGGCAGTCAAGTGCCCAAGTATGCGAAATTCCTAAGGAGCTGGTGCACTACGAAAAGGAAGTTCAGAGGGACTGAGAAAAAAAAGGAGAACGTCTCTGCCATACTCCCAGGTACGTTGCCAGCGAAGTGCAACGATCCAGGTACCTTTACTATCCCTTGCACTATAGGTAGTAAAGTTGTTCGTAATGCCATGTTAGACTTAGGAGCCTCTGTTAATGTTATGTCTTATGCACTGTTTCGTGAACTAAATTTAAATGAAATGCATTAGTGTAATGTTTCTGTTCAGTTGGCTAATGGGTCGAGCATCTGTCCTAGGGGGAAGGAAGAGGATGTTTTGGTTAGAGTTGGGAATATGACGTTTCCCGCTGATTTCCTTGTTTTAGATATGAATGAAAACTCATCGCATGCTTCGTCCTCCATGTTGTTAGGACGTCCCTTCCTTAAGACCGCTAGGGTCAAGATTGATGTGTATAAGGGCGTTGTTTCTCTGGAGTTTGATGATACTTTGCATGAGTTCTCTTTATTTGATGGAAAATCTGCTGGAAATGTATCTGTTGTTGAGCATGATGAGAATGGGAGTCTACCCTCGCGCTTGAGGGATGGTTCCCATGTCTCAGTGAAAATTTCTGATTTAAATATGTGTGATGATAATGCTGGTTTTTGCACTAACACGTCTGATATTCACGTGCGTGAGGCACGAAGAGTGCAAAATATTTTTCAGGTGGATGGCAGGAAAGGTGTGGCCAAGGACAAGTCTGGATCGTCCCCCGCACCTACAGACTATGGATGAGTCTGTTGAGAGAATACAGTCGAGCAACCGACTTTAAAAATTCTGCGCTTTGATAACTCCATTTTGGAGCTATTAAATACGTCCTAATTATAGCTAAAGACCGCTTCCAATTGATTAAATGTATCTCTTTTGTAGGAGAAAAGCGGCAAAGAGCTCGTGCGTCCATTGGGCATGTTCGAGCGCTTAAAGCAGAGTTTTAGCGCCCCGGGATTGCATCGGGAAGAGGGGAATTTGTTCCGTGAAGAAACGGGCCAAAACAGCCTTGGAGAGGCAAAGCATCAGCCCCAAACCCGAGAGCCAGCGTCGAGCTATAGCGTCGAGACGCTGGCTCGACGCTGGAAAAACCCGAGAGCAAGCGTCGAGTGATAGCGTCGAGACGCTAGCTCGACGCTGCCCTGGCGTCGAGACCCTGCTTGGCGTCGAGACGCTCCGGAGGAGGCGCGCGCAGGAAATTCATCGGGGCAGCGTCGCGACGCTGGCCTTGCGTCGCGACGCCAGCGCGCGCGCGCGCGGATCACTTAGGGCACAGCGTCGAGACGCTGGCCTAGCGTCTCGACGCTACGACGAAGGCAGTAGCTTAAGGACGATTTTTCTGCACATTTTTCATCATCTTCTCCAAGCCTTTTCTCCTTCATCTCTCAGCCGATTTGGACGATTCTTCTTCCTTTCTTCCCCATTTTCTCTCTATATTTCGTGGAGCTCCGCCATTGTTGGCATGTTAGTGAGCTCCACTCCCATTTGTAATACGTAGATGAACTCTTCCATGGTCGGTGGAGCGGGATTGACGATCCGCGCCATGAGCGGCTAAGGTAAGGGTGACGGTTTGGGATTTTGTTTAGGGGAATTTTGTTAGACATTATTGCTTTGATAATCTGAGTATGAATCGCATATTGGTTCTGTTTACATAGCATTTATTTACTTTGCTTAATCCAACGCGCATGCTAAATTATGTTGATTGACACTCGGATAGTTTCGCATGTTGTGTATGTTAAAGAGTAGCGATGCCGTGCCTCTCACTGCTCGACTAAGTAACACAGGTAAATAGAACTAAATCGAAGTATCGGGTCGGGTAGGATAATTGTTGGTTGCATACGGCGTTTGCGGGCAACCTACTAGCAATTAGAATTCACGCCCGAATGTTCGTCGCGGTTAGCTAGTAACTGTCTAAATTCATCTTAGGACTGATCATCTTAATGTGAGATTAGATAACGTGTAATTAGGACTGTGTGGCCTAATTAAAATCCATGAAGTCGGCTACTTTGGGGCTTCTCTGGTAGTCGTCCGCGTGCTTAGTAAACTGAATTCCATGTTATTAGAATTAAATGATAAGTTGTATTTGTCTAACAATTGACCCCGAGACTCCCCAAACCGTGCACACGTCTTCTACATATTATTTCTTCCTTCCGTTAGCTTTTGCATTATTTCCTATTTGCATGATAAAACCCCCCCCCCGTTACCAATTAATCGGTCAAATCCCAATTTCATTAGTAAATTCAACTCTCCTATTCCTTGGATCGACCCTGTTACCACTGGCTGCAAAGCCTTGGCAATAGGCATTATAAATTTATTTTGGCAAGCCTCGACAGCTTGAGTTTATAGCGATAGTTCAAAAATATCGTCTACCAAAATTGGCGCCGTTGCCGGGGAGTAGGCAATTGTTTGAATTTATGATTGGAGTTTGAATTTGATTTATTGATGGTTGACTGAAAATTTTTTCCGTTTGTATGTTGTATGTTTAGATTTTTGTTTGTGTATGACCCGTTCCTCTGAGGGTAGTTTGCAGTATATTCCTGAGATTGACAGAGAGGAGCGGCGGTTGCGTAGAGAAGCCCGGGAGGGGCAAGGAACGTTTGAAAGAGAAGAAGGCAATCCCTTCTTATTTGACGAGATGGCGCAAGGTGATGCGCCACGGACGCTTAAGCAGCTGGCAGCGCCAGACCTGAACCTGCAGCCCTTGTGCATTAACTACCCCGTGGTAGCAGGTAACTTCAAGCTGAAATCTGGTTTAATTCACCAGTTACCTTCTTTCCATGGAAATGCAGGTGAGGACGCGAACAAGCATTTGATGGAGTTCCATTGCGTCTGCGCGGGGATGAAGCCCGCAGGGGTCACGGAAGAGCAGCTGAATATGAGGGCATTCCCCTTCACGCTCAAGGACAAGGCCAAGGATTGGCTGTATTATTTGCCTTCCGGATCCATCACCACGTGGCAGGACATGAAGCGGGTATTTCTGGAGAAGTACTTTCCCGCGTCCTTGGCCACCACTCTGCGGAAGAGAATTTATGGGATCACCCAGGATGTAGGTGAGTCCCTGCATGAGTATTGGGAACGCTTTGGGCGCCTGTGCGCGAGTTTCCCACACCACCAGATCGCCGATCAGCTGCTCATACAGTATTTTTATGAGGGGATGACGCCCCACGACAGGCAGATGATCGATGCAGCGAGTGGAGGGGCACTGATTGACAAGACCCCAGTTGAGGCCAAGCAGCTCATTGCAAATATGGCCACCAATTCGCAGCAGTTTGGGATCAGGGGGCAAGGACAAGTGCACAGCGTGGCTCAGAGCCATGAGATGTCTGAAATGAGGGCCCAGGTGGCCGAGATAGGTAGTATGTTGAAGAAAATTGTTGGAGGACAACGCGAAGAGGCGGAGGTCAATGCAATCGGGGGGTATGCTTCCAACCCGAGGAAGTATGATCCATATGCTAACACTTACAACCCCGGTTGGCGTGACCATCCTAACTTCAGCTATGGGAACAGGGAAGGACAAAATCGCTTCCAAGGCCAGTCCCAGGATAGGCCTAACTCTTCCACCCAGGCTCAAGCTTCGAGCTCCTCCAGCTCACTTGAAGATATGGTCAGGACCATCGTGACTAGCACCAGCCAGTTCCAGAAAGAGGCTCGCGAGGAGCTTAATTCTCATAAGGCAGAGCTGCAGAATTTGAACAAGCAGCTGACACAAATGGCGGTGTCTATTAGTAAGATCGAGAGCAAGAGCTCGGGGAAGCTTCCTTCCCAAACTACAGTTAACTCATGTGAAAATGTGAGTGCCATTCAGCTGCGCAGTGGGAAGTCACTTTCCACCAGAGCTGCGAAGGAAGCCACGGACAGCCTGAACGAGTCCGCCCCGATTGCTCTTGAGACTCAGAATGAGAAAAGAAATGAGAAGGTCAGTGTACCTGTGGATGTTGCCAAAGCACCATTACCGAGTAGGCTTGCGAAGCCTACTTTGGAATCCGATGACGAGGAGGTCCTTCGAACCTTCCAGAAGGTGATGGTGAATATCCCGCTCCTAGAGGCAGTCAGTCAAGTGCCCAAATATGCAAAATTTCTAAGGAGCTGGTGCACTACGAAGAGGAAGTCCAGAGGGACTGAGAAAAAGAAAGAGAACGTCTCTGCCATACTCCCAGGTACGTTGCCTGCAAAGTGCAACGATCCAGGTACCTTTACTATCCCTTGCACTATAGGTAGTAAGGTTGTTCATAATGCCATGTTAGACCTAGGAGCCTCTGTTAATGTTATGTCTTATGCATTATATCGTGAACTGAATTTGAATGAAATGCATGAATGTAATGTTTCTGTTCAGTTGGCTAATGGGTCGAGCATCTGTCCTAGGGGGAAGGTAGAGGATGTTTTAGTTAGAGTTGGGAATATGACGTTTCCCGCCGATTTCCTTGTTTTAGATATGAAAGAAAGTTCATTGCATGCTTCGTCCTCTATGCTGTTAGGACGCCCTTTTCTTAAGACCGCTAGGGTCAAAATCGATGTGTATAAGGGCGTCGTGTCGTTAGAGTTTGATGATACTTTGCATGAGTTTTCTTTATTTGATGGGAAATCTGTTGCGAATGTTTCTGTTGTTTGTGAGCATGATGAGAATGGGAGTCTACCCTCGCGCTTGAGGGATGGTTCCCATGTCTCTGTTAAAATTTCTGATTTGAATTTGATGGATGATACTGCTGGATTTTGCACTAACATGTCTGATATTCACGTGCCCGAGGCACGAAGAGTGCAAAATGTTTTTCAGGTGAATGGTGGAAAAGGTGTGGCCTTGGACAAGTATGGATCGTCCCCCGCACCTACAGACTATGGATGAGTCTGTTGAGAGAATACAGTCGAGCAACCGACTTTAAAAATTCTGCGCTTCTCGGAGGCACCCGAGTGTTGAACTGTTTTTATGCTTTAGTTTAGTTTTATTGCTTTTTAGTATTAATTAGCTTGCTGTTTTTTTTTAGGGAATCGAGGATGAGAAGACAATTTTGGGCTCTAATGCGTTCGTGCGCCGCTTCCTCGCCCTCGCCAGCTTCACCAAGAGTCAGGGAAGTGTATTTCTTCTCCCCTTTTACTTTGATGTATCTGACTGATTGGCATTGAGGACAATGCCAAATTTTGAAGTTGGGGGTGGAGTAGTCCGATGGATATGCATGTGTAGTTTGTTGAGAAGTGTTATAAAGATATTGAAGTGCTTGGGACTCTGTTTACTGTTTTCTGACTGTGATAGCCTAGGAAATGCATTTTGGAATTCTGAGCATGTTCATAATCGAGTTTTTGCATGAGTTTTGTGTTTATTAGGTTCATGTCAAAAATTTTAAAATTTTTTTCTGTTGCTCCCTTGCACTCATCGCGCACTTAGCAACTTCTCCCTAGATTCCGTAAGCTTGGTTTATCGCATGTTTAGCTTATTCTCGTTGTCCCTCCGAAAGGCACCCTTAGGTAGCTTGTTGCATGAGAGTTAGTAGCTAATTAATTGAGGAAGCATGTGCTTAGCCTAATGTAAAAAAAAAATAGAAAAGCATGTTTTGTAGAAAAGTTCCTCTCGAGGCGCTCCTCCTTCTTTTTAAGCGCTTAAAAGAAGTGAGCGTTAGTCCTTAAAAACGTGAAGTTTTATGCATGAATTTGACGTGTTAGGCAGCTCGAGTAGGAAAGAAAAAGAAATGAAAAGTTGGTTCGAAGAACCCAAATAAAAGAGTACAAAGTACTTTGGAAAAGAAAGAAAAAGAATGAGAAAATAATTAGGTCTCTTAATTTGTTTCTCTCTCTCGTGTAAGTCAAGTGTAGCTGTTCTTAAACGCTAGAAGTAGGGGGAAAACGGGATGTGCGTTGCATGTTGGTTTTCCGGGTTTACGTGAGTTTAGGAGTGGTTGTCTAGCACACACACACGTTAGGGGGCAGGAGTTAATTTTTGATATGTCCTAGTTAATGCATGAACAAAATGTTTCCATGATTATGCTCGTGTTTAAATTTCAATATGCATGGAGGTTTGAGTTAGAATACATGTAAGAGCGTCCTTAGAGTCAATGTCTTTGTAGTGCTTGCTCGAGGACTAGCAATGTTTAAGTTGGGGGTGTTTGATAACTCCATTTTGGAGCTATTAAATACGTCCTAATTATAGCTAAAGACCGCTTCCAATTGATTAAATGTATCTCTTTTGTAGGAGAAAAGCGGCAAAGAGCTCGTGCGTCTATTGGGCATGTTCGAGCGCTTAAAGCAGAGTTTTAGCGCCCCGGGATTGCATCGGGAAGAGGGGAATTTGTTCCGTGAAGAAACGGGCCAAAACAGCCTTGGAGAGGCAAAGCATCAGCCCCAAACCCGAGAGCCAGCGTCGAGCTATAGCGTCGAGACGCTGGCTCGACGCTGGAAAAACCCGAGAGCAAGCGTCGAGTGATAGCGTCGAGACGCTAGCTCGACGCTGCCCTGGCGTCGAGACCCTGCTTGGCGTCGAGACGCTCCGGAGGAGGCGCGCGCAGGAAATTCATCGGGGCAGCGTCGCGACGCTGGCCTTGCGTCGCGACGCCAGCGCGCGCGCGCGGATCACTTAGGGCACAGCGTCGAGACGCTGGCCTAGCGTCTCGACGCTACGACGAAGGCAGTAGCTTAAGGACGATTTTTCTGCACATTTTTCATCATCTTCTCCAAGCCTTTTCTCCTTCATCTCTCAGCCGATTTGGACGATTCTTCTTCCCTTCTTCCCCATTTTCTCTCTATATTTCGTGGAGCTCCGCCATTGTTGGCATGTTAGTGAGCTCCACTCCCATTTGTAATACGTAGATGAACTCTTCCATGGTCGGTGGAGCGGGATTGACGATCCGCGCCATGAGCGGCTAAGGTAAGGGTGACGGTTTGGGATTTTGTTTAGGGGAATTTTGTTAGACATTATTGCTTTGATAATCTGAGTATGAATCGCATATTGGTTCTGTTTACATAGCATTTATTTACTTTGCTTAATCCAACGCGCATGCTAAATTATGTTGATTGACACTCGGATAGTTTCGCATGTTGTGTATGTTAAAGAGTAGCGATGCCGTGCCTCTCACTGCTCGACTAAGTAACACAGGTAAATAGAACTAAATCGAAGTATCGGGTCGGGTAGGATAATTGTTGGTTGCATACGGCGTTTGCGGGCAACCTACTAGCAATTAGAATTCACGCCCGAATGTTCGTCGCGGTTAGCTAGTAACTGTCTAAATTCATCTTAGGACTGATCATCTTAATGTGAGATTAGATAACGTGTAATTAGGACTGTGTGGCCTAATTAAAATCCATGAAGTCGGCTACTTTGGGGCTTCTCTGGTAGTCGTCCGCGTGCTTAGTAAACTGAATTCCATGTTATTAGAATTAAATGATAAGTTGTATTTGTCTAACAATTGACCCCGAGACTCCCCAAACCGTGCACACGTCTTCTACATATTATTTCTTCCTTCCGTTAGCTTTTGCATTATTTCGTATTTGCATGATAAAACCCCCCCCCCGTTACCAATTAATCGGTCAAATCCCAATTTCATTAGTAAATTCAACTCTCCTATTCCTTGGATCGACCCTGTTACCACTGGCTGCAAAGCCTTGGCAATAGGCATTATAAATTTATTTTGGCAAGCCTCGACAGCTTGAGTTTAGAGGGATAGTTCAAAAATATCGTCTACCACGCTTCTCGGAGGCACCCGAGCGATGGACTGTTTTTATGCTTTAGTTTAGTTTTATTGCTTTCTAGATTAACTTAGTTTTAATTAGCTTGCTGTTTTTTTTAGGAATTGAGGAAGAGAAGACAATTTTGGGCTCTGATGCGTTCGTGCGCCGCTTCCTCGCCCTCGCCAGCTTCACCAAGAGTCAGGGAAATGTATTTCTTCTTCCCTTTTACTTTGTTGCATCTGACTGGTTGGCATTGAGGACAATGCCAGATTTTGAAGTTGGGGGTGGAGTAGTCCGATGGATGTGCATGTGTAGTTTGTTGAGAAGTGTTGCAAAGATATTGAAGTGCTTGGGACTCTGTTTATTGTTTTCTGACGATGATAGCCTAGGAAATGCATGTTGGAAATTTGAGCATGTTCATAATCGAGTTTTTGCATGAGTTTTGTGTTTATTAGGTTCATGTCAAAAATTTTAAAAAATTTTCTGTTGCTCCCTTGCACTTATCGCGCACTTAGCAACTTCTCCCTAGATTCCGTAAGCTTTGTTTATCGCATGTTTAGCTAATTCTCGTTGTCACCCCGAAAGGCACCCTTAGGTAGCTTGTTGCATGAGAGTTAGTGGTTAGTTAATTGAGAAAGCATGTGCTTAGCCTAATATAAAAAAAATATAGAAAAGCATGATTGATAGAAAATTCCTCTCGAGGCGCTCCTCCTTCTTTGTAGCGCTAAAGAAGTGAGCGTTAGTCCTTAAAAACGTGAAGTTTATGCATGAATTTGACGTGTTAGGCAGCTCGAGTTGGAAAGAAAAAAGAAACAAAAAGTTGGTTCAAAGAACCCAAATAAAAGAGTACAAAGTACTTTTGAAAAGAAAGAAAAAGAATGAGAAAAATAATTAGGTCTCTTAATTCGCTTCTCTCTCTCGTGTAAGTCAAGTGTAGCTGTTCTTAAACGCTAGAAGTAGGGAGAAAATGGGATGTGCGTTGCATGTAGGTTTTCCGGGTTTACGTGAGTTTAGGAGTGGTTAGCTAGCACACACACACGTTGGGGGGCAAGAGTTAATTTTTGATATGTCCTAGTTAATACATGAACAAAATGCTTCTATGATTATACTCGTGTTTAAATTTCAATATGCATGGAGGTTTGAGTTAGAATGCATGTAAACCCGTCCTTTGAGTCAATGTCTTTGTAGTGCTTGCTCGAGGACTAGCAATGTTTAAGTTGGGGTTGTTTGATAACTCCATTTTGGAGCTATTAAATACTTCTTAATTATAGCTAAAGTCCGCTTTCAATTGATTAAATATATCTCTTTTGTAGGAGAAAAGCGGCAAAGAGCTCGTGCGTCCGTTGGGCATGTTCGAGTGCTTAAAGTAGAGTTTTAGCGCCCCGGGAATGCATCGGGAAGAGGGAAACTTGTTCCGTGAAGAAACGGGTCAAAACAGCCTTGGAGAGGCAAAGCTTCAGCCCCAAACCCGAGAGCCAGCGTCGAGGTACAGCGTCGAGACGCTGGCTCGACGCTGGAAAAACCCGAGAGCAAGCGTCGAGTGATAGCGTCGAGACCCTGCTTGGCGTCGAGACGCTCCGGAGGAGGCGCGCGTAGGAAATCATCGGGGCAGCGTCGCGACGCTGACCCAGCATCGCGACGCTGACCCAGCATCGCGACGCCATCGCGAGCGCGCGCGGCAACTTAGGGCACAGCGTCGAGACGCTGGCCTAGCGTCTCGACGCTACGACGATTGCAGCAACTTAAATGACGATTTTTCTGCACTTTGGGGAGGATCATCTTCTTCATCTCTCAACCATTTTTGCTCGTTTTGGTCTTCTTCTTCCCCATTTTCTCTCTATTTTCCGTGGAGCTCTGCCATTGTTGGCATGCTAGTGAGCTCCACTTTCCATTGTAATAAGTAGATGAATCCTTCCATGGCCATGGTTGGAGCGGGATTGACGAACCGCGCCATGAGCGACTAAGGTAAGGGTGACGGTTTGGGATTAGTTTAGGGCGATTTTGGTAAACATATTTGGTTTTGATAATCTGAGCTTTGATATGCATATTGGTTCTGTTTATTAGCATCTATTTACCTTGCTTAATCCAACGCGCATGCTAAAATACGTTGATTTACACTCGGGTAGTTTCGCATGTTGTGTATGTTAAAGAGTAGCGATGCCGTGCCTCTCACTGCTCGACTAAGTAACACAGGTAGATAGAATTAAATCGAAATATCGAGTCGGGTAGGATAATTGTTGATTGCATACGGCGTTTGCGCGCAATCTACTAGCAATTAGAATTCACGCTCGAATGTTCGTCGCGGTTAGCTAGTGACTGTCTAAATTTACCTTAGGGCTGATCACATTGATGTAGGCTTAGATAACGTGTAATTAGAACTGTGTGGTCTAATTAAAATCCATGGAGTCGGCTACTTTGGGGCTTCTCTGGTAGTCGTCCGCGTGCTCAATAAACTGAAATCCATGTTATTAGAATTAAATGATAAACTGAACTTGTTTAACAATTGATCCCGAGACTCCCAAACCGTGCACACGCTCTCTTCTTATTATTCTATCTTCGTTAGCTTTCTCATTATTTCCCCTTTGCATGATAAAACCCCCCGTTACCAATTAATCAATTAAATCCCAATTTCATCAGTAGATTCAATCTTCCTATTCCTTGGATCGACCCTGTTACCACTGGCTGCAAAGCCTTGGTCATAGGCTTTATAAATCGTATTTTGGCAAGCCTCGACAGCTTGAGATTAAGTGGATATTCAAAAATCCGCCCACCAAACCCCAGACATAGGTGTTCGATTTAACCAACAATTAGTTAAACGGACCTGGTTTTGCCAGACTTCGACCAGCTATCGGGACGAAACCACAGACATAGGGTTCGATTTAACCAATAGGAATTTAAACGGACCTGGTTTTGCCAGGCTTTGACCTGCTATCGGGACGGAACCACAGCCATATGGTTCGATTTAACCAACAAGAATTTAAACGGACCTAGTTTTGCCAGGGTTCGACCAACTACCAGGACGGAACCACAGACATAGGGTTCGATTTAACCAACAAGAATTTAAACGGACTTAGTTTTGCGAGGCTTCAACCAGCAATCAGGACGGAACCACACACATAGGGTTCGATTTAATCAAAAGGAATTTAAACGGACCTGGTTTTGCCAGACTTCGACCAGCTATCGGGACAGAACTACTAACATAGGGTTCGATTTAACCAACATGAATTTAAACGGAACTGGTTTTGCTAGGCTTCGACCAGCTATCGGGACGAAACCACAAACATAGGGTTCGATTTAACCAACAAGAATTTAAACGGACCTTGTTTTGCCAAGTTTCGACCAGCTATCGGGACGGAACCACAGACATAGGGTTCGATTTAACCAACTGGAATTTAAACGGACCAGGTTTTTCCAGGCTTCGACTAGCTATCGGGACGGAACCACAGACATAGTGTTCGATTTAACCTATACGAATTTAAACAGACCTGGTTTTGCCAAGCTTCGACCAACTACCGGGACGGAACCACAGACATAGGGTTCGATTTAACCAACAATTAGTTAAACGGACCTGGTTTTGCCAGACTTCGACCAGCTATCGGGACGAAACCACAGACATAGGGTTCGATTTAACCAATAGGAATTTAAACGGACCTAGTTTTGCGAGGGTTCGACCAGCTACCAGGACGGAACCACAGACATAGGGTTCGATTTAACCAACAGGAATTTAAACGGACCTGGTTTTGCCAGGCTTCGACATGCAATCGGGACGGAACCACAGACATAGGGTTCTATTTAACCAAGAGGAATTTAAACGGACCTAGTTTTGCCAGCCTTCGACCAACTATCGGGACGGATTCACTAAAATAGGATTCGATTTAACCAACATGAATTTAAACGGACCTGGTTTTGCCAAGCTTCGACCAGCTATCGGGACGGAACCACAGACATAGGGTTCGATTTAACCAACTGGAATTTAAACGGACTTGGTTTTTCCAGGCTTCGATTAGCTATCGGGACGGAACCACATTATATGGTTCGATTTAACCTATACGAATTTAAACAGACCGAGTTTTGTCAGGCTTCGACCAGCTACCGGGACGGAACAACAGACATAGGGTTCGATTTAACCAACAGGAATTTAAACGGACCTGGTTTTGCCGGCCTTCGACCAGCTATCGGGACGGAACCACTAACATAGGGTTCGATTTAACCAACATGAATTTAAACAGACCTGGTTTTGCCAGGCTTCGACCAACTAGGGACGAAACCACAAACATAGGGTTCAATTTAACCAACTGGAATTTAAACGGACCTGGTTTTTCCAGGCTTCGACTAGCTATCGGGACGGAACCACATTATATGGTTCGATTTAACCTATACGAATTTAAACAGACCTAGTTTTGTCAGGCTTCGACCAGCTACCGGGACGGAACCACGGACATAGGGTTCGATTTAACCAACAGGAATTTAAACGGACCTGGTTTTGCCAGTCTTCGACCAACTACCGAGACGGAACCACAGACATAGGGTTTGATTTAACCAACAAGAATTTAAACGAACCTGGTTTTGCCAGAGTTCGACCAGCTATCGGGTCGAAACCACAGACATAGGATTCGATTTAACCAATAAGAATTTAAACGAAGCTGGTTTTGCCAGGCTTGGACCAGCTATCGGGACGGAACCACAGACATAGGGTTCGATTTAACCAACAGAAATTTAAACGGACCTGGTTTTTCCAGGTTTCGACCAGCTACCAGGAAGGAACCACAGACATAGGGGTTCGATTTAACCAACAGGAATTTAAACGGACTTGGTTTAGCCAGGCTTCGACCAGCAATCGGGACGGAACCACAGACATAGGGTTCGATTTAACCAACAGGAATTTAAACGGACCTGGTTTTGCCAGGCTTCGACCAGCTACTGTGACGGAACCACAGACATAGGATTCGATTTAACCAACAGGAATTTAAACGGACTTGGTTTAGCCAGGCTTCGACCAGCAATCGGGACGGAACCACAGACATAGGGTTCGATTTAACCAACAAGAATTTAAACGGACCTGGTTTTGCCAGGCTTCGACCAGCTACCGGGACGGAACCACAGACATAGGATTCGATTTAACCAACAGGAATTTAAACGGGCCTGGTTTTGCCAGGCTTCGACCAGCTACCAGGACAGAACCACAGACATAGGGTTCGATTTAACCAACAAGAATTTAAACGGACTTTGTTTTGCCAAGCTTCGACCAGCAATCTGGACGGAACCACAGACATAGGGTTCGATTTAATCAAAAGGAATTTAAACGGACTTGGTTCTGCCAGGCTTCGACCAGCTATCGGGACGAAACCACAGACATAGGGTTCCATTTAACCAATAGGAATTTGAACGAACCTGGTTTTCCCAAGCTTCGACCAGCTATCGGGACGGAACCACAGACATAGAGTTCGATTTAACCAACTGGAATTTAAACGGACCTGGTTTTGCCAAGCTTTGACCAGCTATCGGGACGGAACTACAGACATAGGATTGGATTTAACCAACAGGAATTTAAACGGACCTAGTTTTGCCAGCCTTCGACCAGCTATCGGGACGGAACCACTAACATAGGGTTCAATTTAACAAACATGAATTTAAACGGACCTGGTTTTGCCAGGCTTCGACCAGCTATCGGGACGAAACCACAAACATAGGGTTCGATTTAACCAACAAGAATTTAAACGGACCTGGTTTTGCCAAGCTTCGACCAGCTATCGGGACGGAACCACAGACATAGGGTTCGATTTAACAAACTGGAATTTAAACGGACCTGGTTTTGCCAAGCTTTGACCAGCTATCAGGACGGAACTACAGACATAGGATTGGATTTAACCAACAGGAATTTAAACGGGCCTGGTTTTGCCAGACATCGACCAACTATCGGGACGAAACCACAGACATAGGGTTCCATTTAACCACTAGGAATTTAAACGGACCTGGTTTTGCCAAGCTTTGACCAGCTATCGGGACGGAACCACAGACATAGAGTTCGATTTAACTAACCGAAATTTAAACGGACCTGGTTTTTCCAGGCTTCGACTAGCTATCGGGACGGAACCACAGACATAGGGTTCGATTTAACCTATACTAATTTAAACAGACCTAGTTTTGCCAGGCTTCGACCAGCTACCGGACGGAACCACAGACATAGGGTTCGATTTAACCAACATGAATTTGGTAGAAGGATTTTTGAATGTCCAACTAAATTTCGGGTTGTCGAGACCCGCCAAATTAAAATTTATAACACTGCCTAAGGCTTCTTCAAAACTTGTAGAAAGCGGTAGTCAGAATCGTACCACAGGGAATTTAATAGCTTAATCTAAATTCAGAATTTTAATTGCTTAATGAGAAAATATTGATGTGGGATTTTGAGAATTAAAATAAGAAAAGAGAAAATAAAGGGAAAAATTAAATGACAATTTGGAATAACGGGAGAAATGGAAATTGTAACGGAAATACTCAATCTAAAGGTTCCGGGTTATTAATTGCGATGTGATTCGGATCATAGACGCCCAAGACTTAGCATTGTTTTGACTAACACCCACACAAATTACATATTTCTAAGAAGAAACAAGCAATCCCAAGTAGTTGATGAAGAGTTGACAGCTCTTCATCAAGCTTCGATGTTAATTCAATTGAGGGCAATCGCTCTCCCTAATAGAGTTAACTACGAGCGACGGGTAACCATGCGACGAGTACGTTACTGAAATTTCTAATAACGGGCTCGATTTACTCTTCAACTAGAGCCTAACGGGTAACTAAATTAAATGCTGCAGCACGAATTTAACTACATTAAGACTGCTGTCACTCAACCCACATGAGGCAAATGCATAATGGGTTTTTGACCAACCCAACAATCAATTAACTAAATGGGAGTCAAACCAAGAAGAAATTGATGCTAGAAATTAAAGCTTAGATTAGAGAAGAGTTGAATGCTAAACATGCTAAACATACACAATAAACCCAAGTCTCACCTAATCACATTTACAACATCTAACCCATCTCCTAAAGATTAAGTACTTACCTCTTAGTTAGCCATGGATGCAAATGGGAAGAAAGAAATTCATGGGTGGCCTTCCAAGCTCCATTAATGGAGTTACAATACCCAAAAATGGGTGGAGAATCGTGTTTAGAAGAGAAGGGGGCGGAGAGAATGCCCTAGATTCGGAAAAACGGACTTAAATACCCATTTCTGCGTCAGATTAGCGCCTAGGCGCCATAAGTCAGCGCCTAGGCGCCGCGGGCGCGCGCGCACAGAATCGGGACAGCGCCTAGGCGTTGGGCCTTCTGGAAAATTTACAAAATCTTGGATTTTTTATAACTTTTAATGTCGGACTTTTTCAGGACTTTTAATGACGGGCATTCTGTGTCATGGCTAAGGTCAGCGCGCGGGCGAGGCGAGCGGCGCGCGCAGGTGTGGGCGCGCGCGGGCGAGGATGCGCGGGCGGGTGTTGGCGTGCGGCGCGCGCGTGGGCGGTCTGGGCGTGCGGCGCGGTTGGGCGCCTGGGCGCTGGACGCCGGCGCCTGGGCGCTGACCTCTCGGGTCTAAGCCCAATGATGGGTCGTTTTTGCTTCCGAACTCCGTTTGCCCTATCTTTTTGACCCGAACACTTCCCGTAACCTCTTAAATGACCGATTTAGCCTTGAAATTCATAATTTGACTTCCCGACCTCTTTGCCACGAAATACCTGAAATAAGTAGATTTAATTGAATTAAGCATGACATTTAGCTAGAATTAAGGCTATAATTATAGCTCTATTTTAGAGCTATCAATAGGGTTCGATTTAACCAATAGGAATTTAAACGGACCTGGTTTTGCCAGGCTTTCACCTGCTATCGCGACGGAACCACAGACATATGGTTCGATTTAACCAACAAGAATTTAAACGGGCCTAGTTTTGCTAGGGTTCGGCCAACTACTGGGACGGAACCACAGACATAGGATTCGATTTAACCAACATGAATTTAAACGGGCCTGGTTTTGCCAGGCTTCGACCAGGAATCAGGACGGAACCACAGACATAGGGTTCGATTTAACCAAGAGGAATTTAAACGGACCTAGTTTTGCCAACCTTCGACCAGCTATCGGGACGGAACCACTAACATAGGGTTCGATTTAACCAACATGAATTTAAACGGACCTGGTTTTGCCAGGCTTCGACCAACTATCGGGACGAAACCACAAACATAGGGTTCGATTTAACCAACAAGAATTTAAACGGACCTGGTTTTGCCAAGCTTCGACCAGCTATCGGGACGGAACCACAGACATAGGGTTCGATTTAACCAACTGGAATTTAAACGGACCTGGTTTTTCCAGGCTTCGATTAGCTATCGGGACGGAACCACATTATATGGTTCGATTTAACCTATACGAATTTAAACAAACCTAGTTTTGTCAGGCTTCGACCAGCTACAGGGACGGAACCACAGACATAGGGTTCGATTTAACCAACAGGAATTTAAACGGACCTGGTTTTGCCGGCCTTCGACCAGCTATCGGGACAGAACCACTAACATAGGGTTTAAATTAACCAACATGAATTTAAACGGACCTGGTTTTGCCAGGCTTCGACCATCTATCGGGACGAAACCACAAACATAGGGTTCGATT
Organism: Herpetospermum pedunculosum; assembly: GCA_028017165.1. NCBI lineage: Eukaryota > Viridiplantae > Streptophyta > Magnoliopsida > Cucurbitales > Cucurbitaceae > Herpetospermum > Herpetospermum pedunculosum. The sequence continues at coordinate 40,640,093 of CM051522.1, forward strand.
TAACCAACAAAAATTTAAACGGACCTGGTTTTGCCAAGCTTCGACCAGCTATCGGGACGGAACCACAGACATAGGGTTCGATTTAACCAACTGGAATTTAAACGGGCCTGGTTTTTCCAGGCTTCGACTGGCTATCGGGACGGAACCACATTATATGGTTCAATTTAACCTATACGAATTTAAAAAGACCTAGTTTTGGCAAGCTTCAACCAGCTACCGGGACGGAACCACAGACATAGGGTTTGATTTAACCAACAGGAATTTAAACGGACCTGGTTTTGCTAGGCTTCGACCAACTACCGGGACGGAACCACAGACATAGGGTTTGATTTAACCAACAAGAATTTAAACGGACCTGGTTTTGCCAGAGTTCGACCAGCTATCGGGTCGAAACCACAGACATAGGGTTCGATTTAACCAATAGGAATTTAAACGAACTTGGTTTTGCCAGCCTTCGACCAGCTATCGGGACGGAACCACAGACATAGGGTTCGATTTAACCAACAGAAATTTAAACGGACTTGGTCTTGCCAGGCTTCGACCAGCTACCGGGAAGGAACCGCAGACATAGGGTTCGATTTAACCAAGAGGAATTTAAACGGACTTGGTTTTGCCAGGCTTCGACCAGCTATCGAGAAACAGAACCACTAACATAGGGTTCGATTTAACCAACATGAATTTAAACGGACCTGGTTTTGCCAAGCTTCGACCAGGTATCGGGACGGAACCATAGACATAGGGTTCGATTTAACCAACTGGAATTTAAACGGACCTGGTTTTGCCAAGCTTTGACCAGCTATCGGGACGGAACTACAGACATAGGATTGGATTTAACCAACAGGAATTTAAACAGGCCTGGTTTTGCAAGACATCGACCAGCTATCGGGACGAAACCACAGACATAGGGTTCCATTTAACCAATAGGAATTTAAACAGACCTGGTTTTGCCAAGCTTTGACCAGCTGTTACGTCTCCAAAAGTGACCATTTTAGGACTTATTTATCTTAGAAAGATGTACACTCTTAGGTGTTTTTGATAGGATTTAGCTTAAACCTATGCTTATATATGAGAATTAGAAGAAGGAAGCTAAATTAGGACTTGTGTACAAAAGGAAAGAAAATGAATGAAAAAGGAACTTAAAAGAATGAAAACTGTGCATTGCGGAAGCATTGCGGAAACATTGCTAAAACCGCAATGTTTTAAGTGAAATCCGTAAGTTGGCTAACCTTTTTCTGTTGTGATCCGATATTTCAGGGATTCGTTCTTTCTCCTCCATCCATGTTGAAGTACGACGTTGACGATGGATGGTTCTCCTTGGCCCAATCGCACCTGCAGAATACTATAAAAGGAGGTCAAAGAGGAGGGTTGAAACATCATCCGAAAGCGTAGAAGTCTCTTCGCAGCTCAATTCTTTCTTCTGTTTTTCTCTTCCGTCTGTTGGGTTGGAAAGCTTAGCTGTTTGAGTCGACAATCTGATAGGAAGGAGAGAAGATTCATCTTCTCTTCTGATTGGATTCATCCAAGCAAGGCTTACCTTTCTCTCCCTTCAGCCGAGGCATCTGCGACGAGGCGATCTAGCACACCTTTACTGCTTTCTGTCTTTAATTACTTATTTCCAGCACCGTTTGTTGTTATTTCGTTTCCATTAGTTAATCCATTCCATTTCGTTGCTTCCTGTCTTTATTTTAGTAACTTTAAGTCTTCATCTGTTCATTCAAACAATTGATTAATCAAAGCACAATTCATCATTTCGCACTTTCTCTTTTCTTTTCTGCCTACTGTTTTTCCTTGCTGTTTTGTCTTTAGTTTTCTTCTAAGCATGTCTACTTCATATAATATTTCTGTTCTCTCTACATCCATGAGTAACTAAGTCACATAGGGGCATGCTAATGACAATGCTATAGGCTAAAACACGTGAACCAAGCATGTAGGATAGCTCTCGAATGCATTGATTGTATGTAAGCTTCATCCCACGGGCAATTTCGATTGGCCATCCATTTTGTCCAAAGAACTCCTAACCTCTGGAAGGAGTAAGAGTTCAGAGTCATACACTCATGCTAGCCTCTCAAGGTAGCCAGAAAACGACCTAGGAATAGGCGTTTTCCTAGTACAAATCATAACTTACTGTTTTAACAAGATGCTTAAGACCTTACTTGGACATGAGTAAACTAAAGAATCTAATGCATGAAATCGGAAGATACATGAGAATGAGTTAGTTTGATGCATAGTGAGTTGATCCAATGCTTGAGAATCGTGTGAAAATGCCTATAGAGGAGTCGTTAGTAGCCCTTGTTTCCACATTTTACACACTTTCGCTGTTAGTAACATTGCGGTAAAATTGTTGTTCTCGCAATTCTTTTTAGTTAAAATTCTGCCTTAGCCATTTTTCTCTTCGTTTATTAATCTCTTCTCTTTACATTTGAGTTTATCATTGACTTGCACTTGTTTATGCATCTATCCTTTACATATTCCTTAGTAATTAGGCAATTTAAAACCAAATCTACCCCATTAAATCCACCCATTCTTGCTTAACAACACACTTCGCGAGTAACTAATAATAAATCTCTGTGGGAAAACGAATGAAAAAATACTTACTACTTGCTAACAAGATCATGTATGCTTGCATGTTCTGAGTGCTCTCTCTCTTGTTGCTTATTTCTTTTACACATTGAGCACGCAACAAGTTTTTGGCGCCGCTGCCGGGGATTTAGTTTAGTGAAAACGAAGTTTGTTAAGTTAGAAACACAAAGTTTAATATCTATTGGAGCTGATCTATTTTCATTTCTTTTGCAGGTACCATTGGGTTAGTTTGTGAATGAACATTCAAGTAGCGATCTAGAGTTCAATCCTGAGCCTGAGAGATTACTTAGGGCCAGAAATAGAGCTAAGAAACGTCTCTTTAACCAGCCCTCTATACCTCCAATAATTGTTGAAACCGCGGAGTCTCCGCAATTCTATCAAGAAGAAATGGATATACCAGTCCCAAATCCAGTACCTACCACTCGCAATCCCATCGAAATAGCGAATGATAAGAATAGTGCCATTCTTTCCTACCTAGTACCTATGCCTGGGGAGCTAAACCCAAGCATAATCCGCCCTGAAATTACTGCCAACTCATTCGAGTTAAAGCCAGTAATGTTCCAAATGTTGTCCACTGTGGGACAATTCTTTGGAGTGGAAAATGAGGACCCCCACAACCATCTTAGAAACTTCCTAGGAGTTAGTGATACCTTTATCATCCCTGGAGTTTCCCAAGAAGCCTTGAGGCTCTACCTCTTCCCCTACTCATTAAGGAACAAAGCAAAGACGTGGTTAAACTCATTACCCTCTGGATCAGTCCTCAATTGGACAGACTTGGCGGAGAAATTCCTAGTAAAATATTTCCCACTTGATAGGAATTCTACCTTTCGTGATGACATAGTCAAGTTCAAACAAGCTGAAAATGAGTCTCTTCACGAAGCTTGGACAAGGTTCAAGGACCTTCTGATTAAATGTCCACACCATGGCATTCCATGGTGTATTCAAATAGAGGTCTTTTTCAAAGGATGCAACCCCAGCACCAGACAAGTGCTAAATTCATCTGCTGGTGGTTCCATGCTGTCCAAGAGTTATAACGAAGCCTATGAGATCTTGGAGAAGATCTCAGCATCTCACTGTAGGTGGTCAGATGATCCAATCGAGCCAAGTAGAGCTCAAAATAAGGACGCACTCAATGCCATGAGTAGCCAAATAAGCGCCCTGACCAACCTAGTCAAACAAATGGCTCAAGCCAATCTCCAAACTAGTGTCAACACCGCCACAGCCATGTCAATGGGCACACAACCAAGTCAAGGTGAGACACTAATCTGTGGATTCTGTGGGGAAGGGCACCTGTATGAATACTGCCCTGGGAATCCAGCCTCAGTCTGTTATGTTGGAAGCCAACAGCAGCCTAGGAACAACCCCTATTCCAACACTTACAATCCTGGTTGGAGGAACCACCCAAACCTTTCATGGGGTGGCCAACAGAATACTAACCAAGCTCCTAACCAACCAAGACCGAGTGGAACACCTGGTTTCACTCCCCAACATAACCAATCCATGTATCAAAAACCATACAACCAACCAGTAGGGTCATCTGTAGAAAATCTACTCAAAGAGTACATCGCCAAGAATGATGCTACTCTACAAAGCCAGCAAGCTACCCTCAGGAGCCTAGAGAATCAAATAGGGCAACTAGCCAATGAACTCAAAAGTAGGCCCCAAGGTAGACTACCTGCTGACACTGAGGTGCCAAGGAGAGATGGAAAAGAACAAGTTCAAGCAATTGAACTTAGAAGTGGGAGACCCTTGGTGAGCAACATAAAAGAAACCCCAAAGAGAGTAGAGAACAAAGAGTCTAATGCTCCACTGGAATCTCTGCCAAACCATGGTCTACCATCACCAAGCACATCAGGAGCAAGGCTGGAGCCAATCATAGAAGAGATAGAAGAAATTCCAAGGCCTCCACCTATCCTGAGGCGACCTGAAGTGTCTGCATATGTGCCACCACCTCCATTCCCTCGAAGGCTAAAGAAAAAACAAGAACAGGAAGTGCACTTTAATAAATTTTTAGAAATTCTTAAGCAAGTGCATGTTAATATTCCTTTTGTAGAAGTTTTACAGTCTATGCCTTCCTATGTTAAGTTTTTGAAGGATATAATCACGAACAAAAAAATTATTGGTGAATTTGAAACAATGAATCTCACTGAGGAGTGCAGTGCCATACTCCAGAACAAGCTACCCAAGAAGGAGAAGGATCCTGGTTCCTTCACCCTACCAGTAAAGCTTGGAGGCAAGCACGTGGGCAGAGCTCTTTGTGACCTGGGAGCCAGCATAAACCTCATGCCCCTATCACTATTCCGCCAGCTAGGAATAGGAGAAGCACGTCCCACCACTGTCACTTTACAACTCGCAGACAGATCCATAGCATACCCTGAGGGTAAGATTGAGGATATTCTTGTAAAGGTTGACAAGTTTATTTTCCTTGTAGATTTCATCATCCTGGATTATGAAGCAGACAAGGAGGTCCCCATCCTATTAGGCAGACCATTTCTAGCCACAGGTAGGGCCCTGATTGATGTCCAAAAAGGTGAGCTCACTATGAGGGTGCATGATGAGGAGGTTAAATTTAGTGTTTTTAAAGCACTGAGGTATCCTTCTGACTCTGAATCTTGTGCTAGCATGGACATTGTAGATTCACTGATGGAAGAACAGCTGGAGCATGAATTATTGACTAAGCATGCTAATAATTATGTACAATTAGATTTAACTGATTTGAATGTTTCTGAGATAATGGATATACCTGTAGATAAAATACAGCATGTTTGTATAAATAAAGACTTGACTGACAGATCCCTGAATCCATTAAAACCATCCATTGAGCATCCACCTGTCTTAGAATTGAAACCTTTACCCACTCACCTTAAGTATGCATATTTAGGAAGTAATGATACTCTGCCTGTTATTATTTCATCTAAATTGAGTGAGAAGCATGAGGTTGAGCTGATATTATTACTTAAGCAACATAGAAAGGCTATTGCATGGACTATTGCTGACATTAGAGGCATTAGCCCTTCCTACTGCATGCATAAGATAATATTAGAGGAATAGCATACACCCCGAGTAGATCACCAACGTAGGCTGAACCCCTCTATGAAAGAGGTAGTAAAAAAAGAAATCATCAAGTGGTTAGATGCAGGTGTGATCTTCCCTATAGCTAGTAGTCAGTGGGTGAGTCCTATACAATGTGTACCTAAGAAGGGGGGGATGACTGTAGTAGTGAATGAGAGCAATGAACTGATTCCAACCAGAACTATTACATGATGAAGAGTTTGTATGGATTATAGGAAATTGAATAAGGAAACAAAAAAGGATCACTTCCCTTTACCATTTATTGACCAGATGTTAGATAGAATAGTTGGTAGAGCTTATTACTGCTTTCTAGAAGGTTATTCAGGATATAACCAGATCACTATAGACCCTAAGGACCAGGAGAACACCACCTTCACTTGCCCTTTTGGAACATTTGCCTTTCGCAGAATGCCTTTTGGCTTATGCAATGCACCAGCAACGTTCCAAAGGTGCATGTTGGCAATCTTCTCTGACTTAGATGAATCCATGATAGAGATATTTATGGATGACTTCTCAGTCTTTGGTGATTCATTTACAAACTGTTTAGAGAACTTAGGACAAGTCCTGGCTAGGTGTGAGGAGACCAACCTAGTCCTTAATTGGGAAAAGTGCCACTTCATGGTGGAAGAAGGGATAGTCCTAGGTCATTGAGTGTCTAGAGCAGGAGTGGAGGTCGATAGGGCGAAGATTGAAATAATAGAGAAGTTGGTGGAACCTCAGAATGTGAAAGCCATTAGAAGTTTCTTAGGACACGCAGGCTTCTATAGAAGGTTCATTAAGAACTTTTCTAAGATCTCCAAACCTTTGTGTGAGCTTCTAGAGCTGAATAAGTGGTAACGATATTTTTGAACTATCGCTATAAACTCAAGCGGTCGAGGCTTGCCAAAATAAATTTATAAACCCGTAGCTTTTAGCTTTGCAGCTAGCGGTAACGGGGTCGAACCACAGAGAGGGAATAAAATTGAGGATTAATCGTTTAAGATGAGATTAGGTTAGTTGGTAAGGTTGTCAGAAAAAGGGGGGTTTTAATCATGCAATGTAGTGAAAAGTGCTAACGGAAAAGTAATAAACTTGAGAATGAAGAGTGTTGGATTTGGGGAATTTTCGGGATCTTGCTAAGCATTTTAACATTTATCATTTAATTCTAAGGTAAGGCTAATTGATTATAATATGCACACGGTCAGTTACCCGAGAAGCCCCAAGGTAACCGGCTCCATAGAAATTAATAAGACCACACAGTTCTAATCAAACATTATCAAAAGTTGCATTAGGGTGATCTGCCCCAAATTTGACTCTAGATAGTCACTAACATACCGCGACGAACATTCAAACATGTAATTTAATTGCTAGTAGATTGCCCGCCAACGCTGTATGCAATCAACAACTATCATACACGACTCGATACTCCGATTTAGTTTTGTCTATCTGTGTTACTTAGTCGAGCAGTGAGAGGCACGACATCGCTACTCTTTAACATACACAACATGCAAGATGACTCGAGTGTCAATCGTCGAAATCTAACATGCGCGTTGGATTAAGCAAGATAGACAAATGCATACATACTCAAAGCCAAATCAGAACCATTAAGCATACATTATCAAAACATTAAAAACTTAGCAAAAATCCCTAATTAACCCAAATCCAAGCACAAGTACCTTAGCCAATCATGGAGGTTTGGAGTTCCAACACTCCCATGGAAGCTTTGGGCATCATCCCCAAGCTAATATACAAGAAATAAGCTCCAAAAGGCCACAAATGGCGGAGAAAATGAAGAAGACCCGAGAGCAAAATCGAAGGAAGAAGAAGATGTAAAAGTTGGCTGAAAAATCGTCAAATTGACGTTTTAAGCCGTCGGAGCGTCGAGACGCTAGGCCAGCGTCTCGACGCTGGTGCCCTAAGTGCCGCGCGCGTTTTCGTCGTGATGGCGTCGAGACGCTGTGGCCAAATTTTCCAGCGAGCGTCTCGACGCTTGCCCGATGTTTTCCAGCGCGCGCGTGCTTCCGGAGCGTCTCGACGCTGATGTAGGGTCTCGACGCTGCAGCGTTGAGCAAGCGTCTCGACGCTGTTGCTCGACGCTTGCTCTCGGGTTTGGGGCTGAAAAATTGCCTCTCCTAGGCAATTTTCTTCCTATCTTCATGTGTGAGCTTCCCCATCTCTCGAAGCACTCCCGAGGCACTAAAACGCCTTCCTTAGCCACAAAACGCACTCAATGGATGCCACGAGCTCTATGCCGCAAATCTCCTATAAATGAGACATATTATACAATTAATCACGACTTTTAGCTAGAGTTAGGGAGTGAAATATAGCTCCAAAATGGAGTTATCAAACACCCCCAACTTAAATCTTGCTAGTCCTCGAGCAAGGCTAATAAAGAATTTGACTCTAAAGGACCATGCATACATGCTTACAATTCAAACCTCAATGCTTTTTACACATCTAAACAAAACATAATCATGAAAGCAACCGGCGCATGCATTTAATCAAGAACACATCAAAAATTAACTATCGCTCCCTAACGTGAGTGTGTGCTAGCCAACCTATCCTAAACCTACGCAAGCTCGGAAAAAACCGCATGCAACATATCGTCCCGTTTTCCCCCTACTTCTAGCATTTAAGAACAGTCTACACTTGATCGCATAAGAGAGAGCAATGAATTAAAAAAAAACCTAACACGATTTTCTCATACTTTTTCTCTTTCTCTTTTTGAGTACTTTGTACTCTTCGTTATGGTTCTTTGAACCTAACTTTATTTTCTTTTTCTTTCCAATCCCGAGTTGCCTAACATGTCAAACTTAGGTCTAAGCTTCACATTTTTAAGGACTAACGTTCACTTTTTAAGTGCGCACTTTAAAAAGGAGGAACGCCTCGGGAGAATTTTCTAACCAACATGCTTTTCTGTTTTTTTTTATTAGGCTTAATTAACTACTAACTCTCATGCAACAAGCTACCCTAGGGGTGCCTTTCGGGGTGACAACAAGAATTAATGCTACATGCAATCAACTAAGCCTACGGAGATTAAAACGAGGTTACTAAGTGCTCGATAGATGCAAGGGAGCAACAGAAAAAATTTTAAATTTTTTGACATGAACCTAATAAATGCAAAACACCATCATGCAAAAACTAGATTACGCAAATGCTCAGATTCCAAAAAGACACTTCCTAGATCGTCATAATTAGAAAGCATATAAACAGAGTCCCAACACTTCAAATTCAAAATTAACACTGCTCAACGAACTACACATGCATATCCAAAACATCCAACTCCACCCCCAACATCAGAATATAGCATTGTCCTCAATGCTTCTCTATCAGATACACAAAAGTAGAGGGAAGAGAAAAACAACACTTCCCTGATCTTAGTGAAGCTGGGAGGGGAAAGAGGCGGTGCTTCCCTTATCTGAGCCCAATTTCCTCAACTTCTCCTTATTTCAGAAAAACAGTTCAACACTCGGGTGCCTCCGAGAAGCGCAGAATTTTTAAAGTCGTTTGCTCGACTGAATTCACTCAACGAACTCATCCATACTCCGACAGCGCGGGGGACGTCCCAGACATGTCCTCATCCACACTATTCCTGCAAACATCATTTAAACACATTTTTTCTCGTCGTGCTTTGAGCACGCGAACATCATCATTGTTAGTGCAATAAAAAACAGCACCATTATCATTCAAGTCTAAGTCTTTTTTCCTAACAGAAGCAAAAGAATAGTCCCTCAAGCGCGAGGTCAAATTCTCTTCCTTCACACAACCCACAGATTTTGTTTTTCCATTCTCATCATACACAAAAGATTTAGATTCATTCATAAAAAATTCATGCACATTTCCATCAAATCCTATAGAAAAGGAACCACTATCAACATCAATCTTGACCTTAGCGGTCTTCATAAATGGGCGACCTAGTAAGATAGGAGAGGAAACATGCGAAGAATTTTTGTTCGTATTAAGCACATGGAAATCACATGGAAACAACAAATCTTCCACTTTAACCAAAATGTCCTCAATTTTCCCTAATGGTCGCACACAAGATTGATCGGCTAGTTGAACAACTACATTAGACTCAATTAAATTGCATGGTTTAAGCTCTTTAAACACATCAGCAGACATGACATTAATTGAGGAACCGAGATCTAGCATGGCATTTTCAATCAGATTATTACCAATAGTGCATGGGATAGTAAACGTACCAGGATCGACGCACTTTGGTGGAAGCGTACCTTGGAAAATTGCGGAGACAGTTTCGTTCTTTTTCTCATCATTCTTGTCCAACTTTTCATTCTCAAGATGGCTTGGAGAGTATTCAATCGGCTTCCCCTTTTTCTCAACTGGAGGCAACAAACGGCTTGGGAAGGGAGCCTTGGGCATGTAGCCTTTCAAGCTCGGGGGTGCACCCAACTAAGCTTCCTTCCTTCTTGACTCAAGATCCTCGATCTTTTGCTCAACCTTGCCTTCCTCTCCCTCCACAACAACGGTGATGGAATAGACCTGCTCACAGGAATTCATCCTCGCGTGTGGGGGTAGCATCCAAGGATTCTCAGGCGCCGAAATCAAGGGAATATCCCTTCCACTCTTCAGTGCAATACCATCTGGCCAATCAGCTGCCTGAGTTTCCATCCTACTCGTTCTGGTCTTTGCCTCCGTCATCCCTTCTCTCGTCGACCACATCTGCGCATTGGTATCCTCGTAAGTTTGCATGAGGGACTTGAACATTCCTTCAATGGATTGAGAAGAAACAGAAGGACGATTTCGCGATGGGTCTCCTTGAAATTTAAGCAAACCGTCATATAACTTTGACAGTTGGCCCTTGAGCTCTTTCACTTCGCTTTGGAGGCGGGCTTGCTCACGTGCTTCAATTCCATTATGCTGCATATTCTGAGCCATATTACAGATCAAACGCCGAGCTTCCACTAGGGTCTTATCAATCAACGCCCCTCCAATAGCTGCATCAAGCAACCAACAATCACGATCACACAAGCCTTCGTAGAAGAAGCCAATGAGTTCTGCCTGTGGAATCCGATGGTGGGGGAAGTCTTCGCACAACCGGGTAAACCGCTCCCAATATTTATCAAAGGTCTCCCCTTCCTCCTGCATGATCCCGTAAATCTCCTTCCTTAGGAACTTGGCTCTCGAAGCGGGGAAGTATTTGTCTAAAAACAGCTCTTTCAACCCATTCCACGTAGAGGTAGTCCCAGGAAAGTAGTGCAGCCAATCCCTCGCTTTATCCTTCAGGGAGAAAAGGAAAGCCCTCAAGTACAACTGATCTTCAGTTACTTCGCTCGTTTTCATCGCAGAGCACACCATATGGAATTCCTTAAGGTGCTTGATCGGATCTTCACCTGATTTGCCATAAAAATAAGGAAGTGAGTTAAGCAAACTTTATTTTAGCTCAAACTTACCTGTAATCGGCGGAAATGATATACACAAAGGTTGACAGGGAAGGCCATCCATCGCCCACTCCTTGAGCGTTCTCCGATTCTCATTATCGTTCTCCAAGACCTCCATCTCTTCTGAGTGTAACCTGAACTTTCAAAATCTTGGAAGAGAGGACCGTTATCCAAATAAAATAAAATAAAACAAAAAACAATTCAATTAATTTTTTTTTTTTTTTTTTTTTTTTTTTTTAAAACAACCAATCAACCTTAATCAAAAACAAAAATTAATCTCATTTTTAATTGCCCTCCCCGGCAACGGCGCCAATTTTGGTAACGATATTTTTGAACTATCGCTATAAACTCAAGCGGTCGAGGCTTGCCAAAATAAATTTATAAACCCGTAGCTTTTAGCTTTGCAGCTAGCGGTAACGGGGTCGAACCACAGAGAGGGAATAAAATTGAGGATTAATCGTTTAAGATGAGATTAGGTTAGTTGGTAAGGTTGTCACAAAAAGGGGGGTTTTAATCATGCAATGTAGTGAAAAGTGCTAACGGAAAAGTAATAAACTTGAGAATGAAGAGTGTTGGATTTGGGGAATTTTCGGGATCTTGCTAAGCATTTTAACATTTATCATTTAATTCTAAGGTAAGGCTAATTGATTATAATATGCACACGGTCAGTTACCCGAGAAGCCCCAAGGTAACCGGCTCCATAGAAATTAATTAGACCACACAGTTCTAATCAAACATTATCTAAAGTTGCATTAGGGTGATCTGCCCCAAATTTGACTCTAGATAGTCACTAACATACCGCGACGAACATTCAAACATGTAATTTAATTGCTAGTAGATTGCCCGCCAACGCTGTATGCAATCAACAACTATCATACACGACTCGATACTCCGATTTAGTTTTGTCTATCTGTGTTACTTAGTCGAGCAGTGAGAGGCACGGCATCGCTACTCTTTAACATACACAACATGCAAGATGACTCGAGTGTCAATCGTCGAAATCTAACATGCGCGTTGGATTAAGCAAGATAGACAAATGCATACATACTCAAAGCCAAATCAGAACCATTAAGCATACATTATCAAAACATTAAAAACTTAGCAAAAATCCCTAATTAACCCAAATCCAAGCACAAGTACCTTAGCCAATCATGGAGGTTTGGAGTTCCAACACTCCCATGGAAGCTTTGGGCATCATCCCCAAGCTAATATACAAGAAATAAGCTCCAAAAGGCCACAAATGGCGGAGAAAATGAAGAAGACCCGAGAGCAAAATCGAAGGGAAGAAGAAGATGTAAAAGTTGGCTGAAAAATCGTCAAATTGACGTTTTAAGCCGTCGGAGCGTCGAGACGCTAGGCCAGCGTCTCGACGCTGGTGCCCTAAGTGCCGCGCGCGTTTTCGTAGTGACGCTGGTGCCCTAAGTGCCAGGCGAGCGTCTCGACGCTTGCCCTATGTTTTCCAGCGCGCGCGTGCTTCCGGAGCGTCTCGACGCTGATGTAGGGTCTCGACGCTGCAGCGTTGAGCAAGCGTCTCGACGCTGTTGCTCGACGCTTGCTCTCGGGTTTGGGGCTGAAAAATTGCCTCTCCTAGGCAATTTTCTTCCTATCTTCATGTGTGAGCTTCCCCATCTCTCGAAGCACTCCCGAGGCACTAAAACGCCTTCCTTAGCCACAAAACGCACTCAATGGATGCCACGAGCTCTATGCCGCAAATCTCCTATAAATGAGACATATTATACAATTAATCACGACTTTTAGCTAGAGTTAGGGAGTGAAATATAGCTCCAAAATGGAGTTATCAATAAGCCATTCATCTTCTCTAAAGAATGTTTCTTAGCCTGGAAAACCCTTAAGGAGGCATTAGTCAAAGCACCTATTATAGTAGGACAAAATAGGGACCTTCCCTTTGAGATGTTATGTGATGCAAGTGACTATGCTGTAGGGGTTATGCTAGGACAAAAGATTGACAAATTAACACACCCTGTATACTACGCTAGTAAGACACTTAATGAGGCACAATGTAATTACACAACCACTGAGAAGGAGATGCTAGCTGTAGTGTTTGCCTGTGAGAAGTTTAGGAATTACATTGTAGGCACTAGAACAATCGTGTTTACAGATCACTCTGCACTGAAATACCTTATGAGGAAGGCTGATGCGAAGCCTAGGTTGATTAGGTGGGTATTGTTGCTGCAAGAAATTGATCTGGACATTAGAGATAAGAAAGGATGTGAAAATGTGGTTGCAGATCATCTTTCCAGATTGCAACATAATTGCGATAACATTGCGGAAACCGCAATTTCTGATGCCTTTATCGATGAGCATGTCTTTGTATTAGCACATCGTGATAACGATGAGGAACCTTGGTTTGCTGACATTGCTAACCTCCTAGCATCGCAGGTACTACCAACTTTCAAGGGAGGACAAGAAAAGAAGAGGTTCCTGCATGAAGCTAAGAAGTTCATATGGGATGATCCTACACTCTACAAGACATGTGCAGATGGTCTGCTGAGGAAGTGTGTGTCAGCTGCTGAGGCGAAGTTTGTGCTGCAGCACTGCCATACAGCCCCCTATGGTGGACATTTTGGTGGCCAAAGGACAGCTGCGAAGGTGTTCCAGAGTGGCTACTATTGGCCCACGATCTTCAAAGATGCCCACGAATACGCACACAGCTGTGATGAATGCCAGAGAACAGGTAACCTTAGTCGAAAGGATGAGATGCCTCTCACTTACATCTTAGAGTTGGAGCTCTTTGATGTGTGGGGCATTGACTTCATGGGACCATTTCCCCCCATCATCAGGTAACCTTTACATACTTGTAGCTGTAGACTATGTGTCTAAGTGGGTAGAGGCCATAGCATGTCCAAACAATGATGCCAAAACAGTCATTAAGTTCCTTAATAGACATATCTTTACTAGGTTTGGTACACCTCGTGCTATAGTTAGTGATGAAGGGACACACTTTATTAATAAAGCTATGGAGAAAGTGTTGGCTAAATATAATGTTAGACATAGAGTAGCCACCCCTTATCACCCACATTCGAATGGCCAAGCTGAAATATCAAATAGGGAGATTAAAAACATACTCGAAAAAGTGGTCAAACCCAATAGAAAATATTGGTCGTTTAAACTCGAGGATGCACTTTGGGCATATAGGACTGCATATAAGACACCCCTAGGTATGTCTCCTTATAGACTTGTGTATGGCAAAGCATGTCACTTACTATTCGAATTGGAAATAAAGCGTTTTGGGCCTTGAAAGAACTGAATTATTGCGTGACCGATGCGGGAACATTGCGGTCTCTGCAATTACATGAGCTTGATGAGCTTAGACATATGTCCTATGAAAATGCTAAAATGTATAAGGAAAAGACTAAGATTTGGCATGATAGTAGACTTAGGATTAAGGACTTTAAGAAAGGCCAGCTTGTCTTATTATTTAACTCACGGTTGAGATTATTTCCAGACAAACTTAAGTCCAGATGGTCAGGTCCTTTTGTAATAACTAATGTGTTTGTTCATGGTGCAATCGAGATTAGGAACCTGCAGCAAGGGCAACCGTTCATGGTTAATGGTGCACGATTGAAGCATTATTATGAAGAAGAAGATGTGAAGACTCTCTCGGCCTTCCTCTTGACTGAAACGTGAAAATAACAGCGAGAGAGGACGAGTGATCACTGTGCTCGTCCATGCGAGGCTATGCCTTAGTTTATTTTCTGCTATTTTTTCGGTTACGATTTGTGTATATTTTTGTGTGATTTTTATTACGAATTTGATGTTGATTTTATTTCTTTTAATAGGGGATCGATAGAGGGAATCAAGGAGATGAATCCTGGATTAAAAATCGGGGGAGATATTGGGCCGAATCAAAGATTGAGTTGAGGAAATATGGGCATTTGAAACGAAGAAATCTCCAACGGCCATTTAATTGCGAAAGACTTGCTGAATCCGCAACAGAAATAGCCGTTGGGATTTTCATCATTACAAATAGCCGTTAGAATAGCGTTGGCCCATACGCTTCCTTCATTCACATAACTCCAAGAAATCTCTCTCCCTCTTCCTCTGCAATTCCTCTTTCCAGATTCCTACGATTCCACCATGGTGCTAACAAGAGCTGAGAGATCTGCGTCCAAGAAGAAGGCCGACGACGCTGAGATAGCTGCGAGAGAGGCACTCCTTGCCTTGGCAGATGCTGAAGCCGCGCGAACCGAACGCCTTCCCAAGCTCCCTGTCCGCAAGAAGAAGTGGAAGGTAGTAACGGAGATCCCTGCTGGGCCATCTGAACCAGCAGGAACGCCCAAGAAAAGGAAGTGGAGTATGGCCGTTGACGATGCAGCGATCAAGAAGAAGACTCCCACTGTGGAGAGTCAAGAAAGTGGCCGTCCATCCTACGAGACGGCCAGACAAAGCCATTCGCAATCTCCACCAGCGCGAAGCCCCAAGCCTTCTCCATCTCCACAGAGCTCTGAACAATCTCCACCAGCACAGAGCCCTGAAGCATCACCCATCTCCCAGACGCCTGAACCTGAAATCCCAAATGCAGAGCATCAAGAATCGGCGCAGGGCGGTGAAGAAGCTGAAGAAGAAGAGGTCTTCTCTCCGTTGAGGGAAGTCAGCCCCAAGAGCCCAGCACAGGGGGATGATTCGATGGATGAGACATTGGGGGATTGCCTCCAACAGATCACAACCAAGGCGAGATTGAGAAAGAAAGCCACCAAGGTTGTCAAGGCCAAACGGCCAAAAGCTTCGAAGAAGTCCAAGAAAAAGAAAGCCAGGGGTGAGCTTTCATCAAAGAAGGTTAGTAGTGAGCCTTCTCCGAAGAAGCTGAAGATCGAGGCTGCTGAATCAGCCAAAGCAAAAGACAAGGGGAAAGCCAAGCTGTACCCCGAAGATGAGCCTCAATCTGTGAGGTATGTGTCCTCTGATGCTGAGTCCAGAGGCACTGAATTAAGGAAGAGGGACCTGCTGCATGAGAAGGGGTTCCTCGACGCGCTAGCAGACCTGCCGCAGTTCTTGCGCGCAGGGATCACTAACCACGGCTGGGAAGAGCTGTGCAGACCACCCGTCCCCGCCTACTCCATCATGGTGTATGATTTCTACGCCAACTTGATGAACCCTGAGGATGACCTATCTGTGGTCAGAGGAATCGAGGTGGATTTCTCAGCGAAGGCAATCAATGAAGCCTATGGCCTCAAGGGTCAAAAACACACTGATTATGAAAGGATCATTGATGCGCCAACTGAGGCGGTCCTGAAGGAAGCGCTGAGGATCATTGGCCAACCTGAGGCAGCGTGGACGATTTCGCGCAATGGGAAGCACACTCTGATGAGTGCTACCCTCACAGCCAAGGCAGCTGTCTGGTTCTCATTCGTGCGGAGGAGGTTATCACCAGTGGCCCACGAGACCACCATCAACCAAGGCAGATCGCTGCTGGTCTAAGCGATCATGAGGGGCCTCACAATAAATGTGGGTGAGGTCATTGCAGCCTCAATCGCTGACTGCGCCAAAAAGGGTAAGGGTCCAGTTTTCTTTCCCAATACAATCACTAAGCTTTGCTTACGTGCAGGGGTTCCAATCGAGCGGATGGAAAGGCAGCTGGCCTACACGGGGCACCTTGAGCTGCCTACAGGCCTGAGGATGCGCAGAAAGGGGAACATGGAGTTCGAGCTAGATGGCCTGGCTGCTGCTCAATCTCTGTCAATGGCCTGCCTGATGGACCTGCAAAAGAAGATGGCTCAATGGGCTACATATGCACAGGCAAGGGATAAGGATGTTGCTGACCAATTAGGCTGCATCTTTCCTGAGTTCCCCACGGACCTACTTACTCCATGGGCGCCTCCAGGACCATGGAGGAATGATGATGATGAGGACATCTGAGTGCTAGGCTGATTAGCACTCAAGGGAGTATTTCTGTTCCCTACAAAAGAAAAAAAAAATTGCTTTTCGTTGAACTATGTGAATTCTGTTACTTTTGAGTACATTTTTAATCTGTCTTTAGTTCTTTATTTTTGCTGTTTAGAATTGCTTAGTATAGTCTGATGGTAGATGAATAGGTAGATTATGTTAGTTTCTTTTTTGTATAGCTTAAATGACTATAAATAGCATGCCTAGGGGCCTTGATCACTGATTTATCTGCCCTGTATCCATTGCGAAATAATTGCGGATTCCGCAATTTTTGTTAGTAATTGCATGTTTTTGACTGACTGTTTAGCTAGGCTGGTTCTGTTTAATTTTGTTCTTTTGCTGCTACCTTGCCTGCCTTATATAGCCTATCTATAAGCATGCTGGATGAGTGTCTTACGTCATCTTTGATAGTTTAGATTAGCCTCTTAAAACTGCTCAGCATGCGTAGCTTTAAGTCCTTCCCTGCCTGTTTTTATAAATTTCTGCTGCTGTAATGTTTGCTTTTAGAATGTTCTGTCTATCCCTAGGGCTTTTTAGATTCTCTTTGTTTTACCCTAGACTAGATGCTTCTAGGACAAGTTTGGGGGTGTGCCACCTCAGACACTCATTGGAGACAATGAGTAGTTTAAGTTTGGGGGAGGCCACCCTAGGCCTAGGAACATTCCTCTCTCCCTTAAAGCATAAGCATTCTTCTTCTCCTTTACAAAAAAAAAAAATGATGAACTGAAAAAAAAAAATGAAAAATAGAATAAAGAGGGGTCTCTCTTTTAAGTTGCTGAGTAATTAGTGTCAAGGGTGTAACCCACAAGTGGCATTGCATCAAAAGGCAACCAAAGGAGAGGCTCCACCAAAGTGAGAAAGAAAAAAAAAAAGGGAAGAAATAGGGAAGAAGAATGTATACCTAGGAGTTGCAACTTTGTGGCTTAGATGTCCTGATTAAAAAGAACTCTGATCCTCAAGTAACTGAGCACAAAGTTGTTCTCTAAAAGTAGGGTTGTTTAGGGAGATGAATGTATGTCCAATGTAGTGATGCCAGGGTTTAGGTTGTTCTCTAAAAGTACTACTGTCACTGTTAATACTAAGACTGACATGACTCTAAGGAATCCTAGGTAGCTCAAAAGTAAAAACTAGAAGCATGTACTGAGTCTGGGGTAAAGCTAGGTAGAATTTGAAACCTTAGGGATAGTTGCACGATATGATAGAAGCAAGTAGATCAGCTGTAAGGGGTTAATGAAACAGTAGGAGCTTTAGGCATGCGAAGTCAGAAGAAGCAAAGTAAGAGGGTAGTTGTAAACTTAGAAGTGTGTCACAGGACAGCACTGCTATAGATAGGAATTTAGGGGAGTCAGCAACTGGTTAAAGAGGATAAAACAGCAGCCTAAGTAAGTCCTTAGATTGCTCGAGGACGAGCAAAACCTTAAGTTTGGGGGTGTGTTACGTCTCCAAAAGTGACCATTTTAGGACTTATTTATCTTAGAAAGATGTACACTCTTAGGTGTTTTTGATAGGATTTAGCTTAAACCTATGCTTATATATGAGAATTAGAAGAAGGAAGCTAAATTAGGACTTGTGTACAAAAGGAAAGAAAAGGAATGAAAAAGGAAGTTAAAAGAATGAAACTGTGCATTGCGGAAGCATTGCGGAAACATTGCTAAAACCGCAATGTTTTAAGTGAAATCCGTAAGTTGGCTAACATTTTTCTGTTGTGATCCGATATTTCAGGGATTCGTTCTTTCTCCTCCATCCATGTTGAAGTACGACGTTGAGGATGGATGGTTCTCCTTGGCCCAATCGCACCTGCAGAATACTATAAAAGGAGGTCAAAGAGGAGGGTTGAAACATCATCCGAAAGCGTAGAAGTCTCTTCGCAGCTCAATTCTTTCTTCTGTTTTTCTCTTCCGTCTGTTGGGTTGGAAAGCTTAGCTGTTGGAGTCGACAATCTGATAGGAAGGAGAGAAGATTCATCTTCTCTTCTGATTGGATTCATCCAAGCAAGGCTTACCTTTCTCTCCCTTCAGCCGAGGCATCTGCGACGAGGCGATCTAGCACACCTTTACTGCTTTCTGTCTTTAATTACTTATTTCCAGCACCGGTTGTTGTTAGTTCGTTTCCATTAGTTAATCCATTCCATTTCGTTTCTTTCTGTCTTTATGTTAGTAACTTTAAGTCTTCATCTGTTCATTCAAACAATTGATTAATCAAAGCACAATTCATCATTTCGCACTTTCTCTTTTCTTTTCTGCCTACTGTTTTTCCTTGCTGTTTTGTCTTTAGTTTTCTTCTAAGCATGTCTACTTCATATAATATTTCTGTTCTCTCTACATCCATGAGTAACTAAGTCACATAGGGGCATGCTAATGACAAGGCTATAGGCTAAAACACGTGAACCAAGCATGTAGGATAGCTCTTGAATGCATTGATTGTATGTAAGCTTCATCCCACGGGCAATTTCGATTGGCCATCCATTTTGTCCAAAGAACTCCTAACCTCTAGAAGGAGTAAGAGTTCAGAGTCATACACTCATGCTAGCCTCTCAAGGTAGCCAAAAAACGACCTAGGAATAGGCGTTTTCCTAGTACAAATCATAACTTACTGTTTTAACAAGATGCTTAAGACCTTACTTGGACATGAGTAAACTAAAGAATCTAATGCATGAATGGTAACGATATTTTTGAACTATCGCTATAAACTCAAGCTGTCGAGGCTTGCCAAAATAAATTTATAATGCCTATTGCCAAGGCTTTGCAGCCAGTGGTAACAGGGTCGATCCAAGGAATAGGAGAGTTGAATTTACTAATGAAATTGGGATTTGATCGATTAATTGGTAACGGGGGGTTTTAATCATGCAAAGAAATCAACACGAAAGCTAACGGAAGAAAGAAATAATATGTAGAAAACGTGTGCACGGTTTGGGGAGTCTCGGGGTCAATTGTTAGACAAATACAACTTATCATTTAATTCTAATAACATGGAATTCAGTTAACTATGCACGCGGACGACTACCAGAGAAGCCCCAAAGTAGCCGACTTCATGAATTTTAACTAGGCCACACAGTCCTAATTACACGTTATCTAATCTCACATTAAGATGATCAGTCCTAAGATGAATTTAGACAGTTACTAGCTAACCGCGACGAACATTTGGGCGTGAATTCTAATTGCTAGTAGGTTGCCCGCAAACGCCGTATGCAACCAACAATTATCCTACCCGACCCGATACTTCGATTTAGTTTTATTTACCTGTGTTACTTAGTCGAGCAGTGAGAGGCACGGCATCGCTACTCTTTAACATACACAACATGCGAAACTATCCGAGTGTCAATCAACATAATTTTAACATGCGCGTTGGATTAAGCAAGGTAAACAAATGCACGTAAACAGAACCAATATGCAATCTAAATTCAGATTATCAAAGCAATAATGTCTAACAAAATTCCCCTAAACAAAATCCCAAACCGTCACCCTTACCTTAGCCGCTCATGGCGCGGATCGTCAATCCCGCTCCACCAACGACCATGGAAGAGTTCATCTACGTATTACAAATGGGAGTGGAGCTCACTAACATGCCAACAATGGCGGAGCTCCACGAAATGTAGAGAGAAAATGGGGAAGAAGGGAAGAAGAATCGTCCAAATCGGCTGAGAGATGAAGGAGAAAAGGCTTGGAGAAGATGATGAAAAATGTGCAGAAAAATCGTCCTTAAGCTACTGCCTTCGTCGTAGCGTCGAGACGCTAGGCCAGCGTCTCGACGCTGTGCCCTAAGTGATCCGCGCGCGCGCGCGCTGGCGTCGCGACGCAAGGCCAGCGTCGCGACGCTGCCCCGATGAATTTCCTGCGCGCGCCTCCTCCGGAGCGTCTCGACGCCAAGCAGGGTCTCGACGCCAGGGCAGCGTCGAGCTAGCGTCTCGACGCTATCACTCGACGCTTGCTCTCGGGTTTTTCCAGCGTCGAGCCAGCGTCTCGACGCTATAGCTCGACGCTGGCTCTCGGGTTTGGGGCTGATGCTTTGCCTCTCCAAGGCTGTTTTGACCCGTTTCTTCACGGAACAAATTCCCCTCTTCCCGATGCAATCCCGGGGCGCTAAAACTCTGCTTTAAGCGCTCGAACATGCCCAATGGACGCACGAGCTCTTTGCCGCTTTTCTCCTACAAAAGAGATACATTTAATCAATTGGAAGCGGTCTTTAGCTATAATTAGGACGTATTTAATAGCTCCAAAATGGAGTTATCAAACACCCCCAACTTAAACATTGCTAGTCCTCGAGCAAGCACTACAAAGACATTGACTCTAAGGACGCTCTTACATGTATTCTAACTCAAACCTCCATGCATATTGAAATTTAAACACGAGCATAATCATGGAAACATTTTGTTCATGCATTAACTAGGACATATCAAAAATTAACTCTTGCCCCCTAACGTGTGTGTGTGCTAGACAACTACTCCTAAACTCACGTAAACCCGGAAAACCAACATGCAACGCACATCCCGTTTTCCCCCTACTTCTAGCGTTTAAGAACAGCTACACTTGACTTACACGAGAGAGAGAAACAAATTAAGAGACCTAATTATTTTCTCATTCTTTTTCTTTCTTTTCAAAAGTACTTTGTACTCTTTTATTTGGGTTCTTCGAACCAACTTTTCATTTCTTTTTCTTTCCTACTCGAGCTGCCTAACACGTCAAATTCATGCATAAAACTTCACGTTTTTAAGGACTAACGCTCACTTCTTTTAAGCGCAAATAAGAAGGAGGAGCGCCTCGAGAGAAATTTTTCTATAAAACATGCTTTTCTATTTTTTTTTACATTAGGCTAAGCACATGCTTTCTCAATTAATTAGCTACTAACTCTCATGCAACAAGCTACCTAAGGGTGCCTTTCGGGGTGACAACGAGAATTAGCTAAACATGCGATAAACCAAGCTTACGGAATCTAGGGAGAAGTTGCTAAGTGCGCGATGAGTGCAAGGGAGCAACAGAAAAAATTTTAAAATTTTTGACATGAACCTAATAAACACAAAACTCATGCAAAAACTCGATTATGAACATGCTCAGAATTCCAACATGCATTTCCTAGGCTATCACAGTCAGAAAACAGTAAACAGAGTCCCAAGCACTTCAATATCTTTATAACACTTCTCAACAAACTACACATGCACATCCATCGGACTACTCCACCCCCAACTTCAAAATTTGGCATTGTCCTCAATGCCAACCAGTCAGATACATCAAAGTAAAAGGGAAGAAGAAGTACACTTCCCTGACTCTTGGTGAAGCTGGCGAGGGCGAGGAAGCGGCGCACGAACGCATTAGAGCCCAAAATTGTCTTCTCAACCTCGATTCCCTAAAAAAAAACAGCAAGCTAAATTAATACTAAAAAGCAATAAAACTAAACTAAAGCATAAAAACAGTTCAACACTCGGGTGCCTCCGAGAAGCGCAGAATTTTTAAAGTCGGTTGCTCGACTGTATTCTCTCAACAGACTCATCCATAGTCTGTAGGTGCGGGGGACGATCCATACTTGTCCATGGCCACACCTTTTCCATCCACCTGAAAAACATTTTGCACTCTTCGTGCCTCGGGCACGTGAATATTAGACATGTTAGTGCAAAATCCAGCAGTATCATCCATCAAATTTAAATCAGAAATTTTAACCGAGACATGGGAACCATCCCTCAAGCGCGAGGGTAGACTCCCATTCTCATCATGCTCACAAACAACAGAAACATTCGCAACAGATTTCTCATCAAATAAAGAAAACTCATGCAAAGTATCATCAAACTCTAACGAAACGACGCCCTTATACACATCGATTTTGACCCTAGCGGTCTTCAGAAAAGGGCGTCCTAACAGCATAGAGGACGAAGCATGCAATGAATTTTCTTTCATATCTAAAACAAGGAAATCGGCGGGAAACGTCATATTCCCAACTCTAACTAAAACATCCTCTACCTTCCCCCTAGGACAGATGCTCGACCCATTAGCCAACTGAACAGAAACATTACATTCATGCATTTCATTCAAATTCAGTTCACGATATAATGCATAAGACATAACATTAACAGAGGCTCCTAGGTCTAACATGGCATTATGAACAACCTTACTACCTATAGTGCAAGGGATAGTAAAGGTACCTGGATCGTTGCACTTTGCAGGCAACGTACCTGGGAGTATGGCAGAGACGTTCTCTTTCTTTTTCTCAGTCCCTCTGGACTTCCTCTTCGTAGTGCACCAGCTCCTTAGAAATTTTGCATATTTGGGCACTTGACTGACTGCCTCTAGGAGCGGGATATTCACCATCACCTTCTGGAAGGTTCGAAGGACCTCCTCGTCATCGGATTCCAAAGTAGGCTTCGCAAGCCTACTCGGGAATGGTGCTTTGGCAACATCCACAGGTACACTGACCTTCTCATTTCTTTTCTCATTCTGAGTCTCAAGAGCAATCGGGGCGGACTCGTTCAGGCTGTCCGTGGCTTCCTTCGCAGCTTTGGTGGAAAGTGACTTCCCACTGCGCAGCTGAATGGCACTCACATTTTCACATGAGTTAACTGTAGTTTGGGAAGGAAGCTTCCCCGAGCTCTTGCTCTCGATCTTACTAATAGACACCGCCATTTGTGTCAGCTGCTTGTTCAAATTCTGCAGCTCTGCCTTATGAGAATTAAGCTCCTCGCGAGCCTCTTTCTGGAACTGGCTGGTGCTAGTCACGATGGTCCTGACCATATCTTCAAGTGAGCTGGAGGAGCTCGAAGCTTGAGCCTGGGTGGAAGAGTTAGGCCTATCTTGGGACTGGCCTTGGAAGCGATTTTGTCCTTCCCTGTTCCCATAGCTGAAGTTAGGATGGTCACGCCAACCGGGGTTGTAAGTGTTAGCATATGGATCATACTTCCTCGGGTTGGAAGCATACCCCCCGATTGCATTGACCTCCGCCTCTTCGCGTTGTCCTCCAACAATTTTCTTCAACATACTACCTATCTCGGCCACCTGGGCCCTCATTTCAGACATCTCATGGCTCTGAGCCACGCTGTGCACTTGTCCTTGCCCCCTGATCCCAAACTGCTGCGAGTTTGTAGCCATATTTGCAATGAGCTGCTTGGCCTCAACTGGGGTCTTGTCAATCAGTGCCCCTCCACTCGCTGCATCGATCATCTGCCTGTCGTGGGGCGTCATCCCCTCATAAAAATACTGTATGAGCAGCTGATCGGCGATCTGGTGGTGTGGGAAACTCGCGCACAGGCGCCCAAAGCGTTCCCAATACTCATGCAGGGACTCACCTACATCCTGGGTGATCCCATATATCCTCTTCCGCAGAGTGGTGGCTAGGGATGCGGGAAAGTACTTCTCCAGAAATACCCGCTTCATGTCCTGCCACGTGGTGATGGATCCGGAAGGCAAATAGTATAGCCAATCCTTGGCCTTGTCCTTGAGCGTGAAGGGGAATGCCCTCATGTTCAGCTGCTCTTCCGTGACCCCTGCGGGCTTCATCCCCGCGCAGACGCAATGGAACTCCATCAAATGCTTGTTCGCGTCCTCACCTGCATTTCCATGGAAAGAAGGTAACTGGTGAATTAAACCAGATTTCAGTTCGAAGTTACCTGCTACCACGGGGTAGTTAATGCACAAGGGCTGCAGGTTCAGGTCTGGCGCTGCCAGTTGCTTCAGCGTCCGTGGCGCTTCACCTTGCGCCATCTCGTCAAACAAGAAGGGATTGCCTTCTTCTCTTTCAAACGTTCCTTGCCCCTCCCGGGCTTCTCTACGTAACCGCCGCTCCTCTCTGTCAATCTCAGGAATATACTGCAAACTACCCTCAGAGGAACGGGTCATACACAAACAAAAATCTAAACATACAACATACAAACGGAAAAAAAATTTCAGTCAACCATCAATAAATCAAATTCAAACTCCAATCATAAATTCAAACAATTGCCTATTCCCCGGCAGCGGCGCCAATTTTGGTAACGATATTTTTGAACTATCGCTATAAACTCAAGCTGTCGAGGCTTGCCAAAATAAATTTATAATGCCTATTGCCAAGGCTTTGCAGCCAGTGGTAACAGGGTCGATCCAAGGAATAGGAGAGTTGAATTTACTAATGAAATTGGGATTTGATCGATTAATTGGTAACGGGGGGTTTTAATCATGCAAAGAAATCAACACGAAAGCTAACGGAAGAAAGAAATAATATGTAGAAAACGTGTGCACGGTTTGGGGAGTCTCGGGGTCAATTGTTAGACAAATACAACTTATCATTTAATTCTAATAACATGGAATTCAGTTAACTATGCACGCGGACGACTACCAGAGAAGCCCCAAAGTAGCCGACTTCATGAATTTTAACTAGGCCACACAGTCCTAATTACACGTTATCTAATCTCACATTAAGATGATCAGTCCTAAGATGAATTTAGACAGTTACTAGCTAACCGCGACGAACATTTGGGCGTGAATTCTAATTGCTAGTAGGTTGCCCGCAAACGCCGTATGCAACCAACAATTATCCTACCCGACCCGATACTTCGATTTAGTTTTATTTACCTGTGTTACTTAGTCGAGCAGTGAGAGGCACGGCATCGCTACTCTTTAACATACACAACATGCGAAACTATCCGAGTGTCAATCAACATAATTTTAACATGCGCGTTGGATTAAGCAAGGTAAACAAATGCACGTAAACAGAACCAATATGCAATCTAAATTCAGATTATCAAAGCAATAATGTCTAACAAAATTCCCCTAAACAAAATCCCAAACCGTCACCCTTACCTTAGCCGCTCATGGCGCGGATCGTCAATCCCGCTCCACCAACGACCATGGAAGAGTTCATCTACGTATTACAAATGGGAGTGGAGCTCACTAACATGCCAACAATGGCGGAGCTCCACGAAATGTAGAGAGAAAATGGGGAAGAAGGGAAGAAGAATCGTCCAAATCGGCTGAGAGATGAAGGAGAAAAGGCTTGGAGAAGATGATGAAAAATGTGCAGAAAAATCGTCCTTAAGCTACTGCCTTCGTCGTAGCGTCGAGACGCTAGGCCAGCGTCTCGACGCTGTGCCCTAAGTGATCCGCGCGCGCGCGCGCTGGCGTCGCGACGCAAGGCCAGCGTCGCGACGCTGCCCCGATGAATTTCCTGCGCGCGCCTCCTCCGGAGCGTCTCGACGCCAAGCAGGGTCTCGACGCCAGGGCAGCGTCGAGCTAGCGTCTCGACGCTATCACTCGACGCTTGCTCTCGGGTTTTTCCAGCGTCGAGCCAGCGTCTCGACGCTATAGCTCGACGCTGGCTCTCGGGTTTGGGGCTGATGCTTTGCCTCTCCAAGGCTGTTTTGACCCGTTTCTTCACGGAACAAATTCCCCTCTTCCCGATGCAATCCCGGGGCGCTAAAACTCTGCTTTAAGCGCTCGAACATGCCCAATGGACGCACGAGCTCTTTGCCGCTTTTCTCCTACAAAAGAGATACATTTAATCAATTGGAAGCGGTCTTTAGCTATAATTAGGACGTATTTAATAGCTCCAAAATGGAGTTATCAATGAAATCGGAAGATACATGAGAATGAGTTAGTTTGATGCATAGTGAGTTGATCCAATGCTTGAGAATCGTGTGAAAATGCCTATAGAGGAGTCGTTAGTAGCCCTTGTTTCCACATTTTACACACTTTCGCTGTTAGTAACATTGCGGTAAAATTGTTGTTCTCGCAATTCTTTTTAGTTAAAATTCTGCCTTAGCCATTTTTCTCTTCGTTTATTAATCTCTTCTCTTTACATTTGAGTTTATCACTGACTTGCACTTGTTTATGCATCTATCCATTACATATTCCTTAGTAATTAGGCAATTTAAAACCAAATCTACCCCATTAAATCCACCCATTGTTGCTTAACAACACACTTCGCGAGTAACTAATAATAAATCTCTGTGGGAAAACGAATGAAAAAATACTTACTACTTGCTAACAAGATCATGTATGCTTGCATGTTCTGAGTGCTCTCTCTCTTATTGCTTATTTCTTTTACACATTGAGCACGCAACACGAGCTATCGGGACGGAACCACAGACATAGAGTTCGATTTAACCAACCGAAATTTAAACGGACCTGGTTTTTCCAAGCTTCGACCAACTATCGGGACGGAACCACAGACATAGGTTTCAATTTAACCAACAAGAATTTAAACGGGCCTAGTTTTGCCAAACATCGACCAGCTATCGGGACGAAACCACAGACATAGGGTTCCATTTAACCTTAGGAATTTAAACGGACCTGGTTTTGCCAAGCTTTGACCAGCTATCGGGACGGAACCACAGACATAGAGTTCGATTTAACCAACAGAAATTTAAACGGACCTGGTTTTGCCAGGCTTCGACCAGCTATCGGGACGGAACCACTAACATAGGGTTCAATTTAACCAACATGAATTTAAACGGAACTGGTTTTGATAGGCTTCGACCAGCTATCGGGACGAAACCACAAACATAGGGTTCGATTTAACCAACAATAATTTAAACGGACCTGGTTTTGCCAAGCTTCGACCAGCTATCCGGACGGAACCACAAACATAGGGTTCGATTTAACCAACTGGAATTTAAACGGACCAGGTTTTTCCAGGCTTCGACTAGCTATCGGGACGGAACCACAGACATAGTGTTCGATTTAACCTATACGAATTTAAACAGACCTGGTTTTGCCAAGCTTCGACGAACTACCGGGACGGAACCACAGACATAGGGTTCGATTTAACCAACAATTAGTTAAACGGACCTAGTTTTGCCAGGATTCGACCAGCTACCGGACGGAACCACAGACATAGGGTTCGATTTAATCAACAAGAATTTAAACGGACCTGGTTTTGCTAGGCTTCGACCAACTACCGGGACGGAACCACAGACATAGGGTTCAATTTAACCAACAAGAATTTAAACGGGCCTGGTTTTGCCAGACATCGACCAGCTATCGGGACGAAACCACAGACATAGGGTTCCATTTAACCACAGGAATTTAAACGGACCTGGTTTTGCCAAGCTTTGACCAGCTATCGGGACGTAACCACGGACATAGAGTTCGATTTAACCAACAGAAATTTAAACGAACCTGGTTTTGCAAGGCTTCGACCAGCTATCGGGACGGAACCACTACCATAGGGTTCGATTTAACCAACATGAATTTAAACGGAACTGGTTTTGCTAGGTGTTGCGTGCTCAATGTGTAAATAAAAATGCAATGTGAGAGCACTCAGAACATGCAAGCATACATGGTCTTGTAGCAAGTAATAAGTATTTTTTCATTCGATTTCCCACAGAGATTTATTCTTAGTTACTTACGAAGTGAGATGCTAACTTAGAAAAGGTGGTTTAGATGGGGTAGAATTGGATTTAATGTGCCTAACTAATAAAGAATGTGCGAGAGATGAAAGCATAAACAAGTGCAAGTAAATAAGTTAACTCGAATGTAAAAGGAAAAGAATTGCGGAAACAGCAATTTTCTAGCAATGTTACTTACAGCGATTTAAGGGTAAATTAGGGAAACAAGGGCTACTAACGACTCCTCCATAGGCTTTTTCATACGATTCTCAAGCAGTAGATCAACTCATCATGCATCAAACTAACTCATTCTCATGTATCTTCCGATTTCATGCATTAGATCCTTTAGTTTACTCATGTCCAAGTAAGGCCTTAAGCATCTTTTTATAAAAGTGAGTTTAGTGATTTGTACTAGGAAAACGCCTATTCCTAGGTCGTTTTCTGGCTACCATGAGAGGCTAGTATGAAGGTACGACTCTGAACTCTTACTCCTTCCAGAGGTTAGGAGTTCTTTGGACAAAATGGATGGCCAATCGAAATTGCCCGTGGGATGAAGCACACATACATTCAATGCATTTGAAGCTAACCTACATGCTTGATTCACGTATTTCTACCTATAAACTTATCATTAGCAAACCCTTTTGTGGTTTAGTTACTCATGGATGATATGGAGTTGGACAGATTAGAAGGATAAAACATGATTCAAAGCAAACGGAAAGTAAAAGGGAAAATAGAGAGCGATAAAAAGCTTGCAACGTGGGTAAATGATTCCTGTATTACGTGAGATTCAAAGCTTAATGTGCAACGATTACAAAACAAGAAAGACTAAATGATTGAAGACGAATTGAAATGCAGTAGCAAATAGAAGTAAATGACAAAAGGCAGAAACGAAAACAGAAACAGAAAGTAGTAGAAAGCGAATAAAAGTGTGCGTGAACTCCTCGCCGCAAGCGCCTCGGATGAAGGGCGAAGGTGAGCTTTCCTTGGGGATGAATCCAATCAGAAGAGAAGATAGATCTTCCCTTCTTCCTCTCAGATTATCGGCGCCAAGAGCTTGTTCCTTCAATCCAACAAACGGATGAGAAAACAGAGAGAAAACTGCGTTGAGATGGGAGTTCTACGCTTCCCATCTCGTGTTTAACCTTCCCCCTTAACCTCCTTTTATAGTGTTTTGCAGGTACGATTGGGCCAAGGAGAACCATCCATTCTGAACGTCGTATCTCTACGTGGCAGCAGGAGAAAGAATGGGCGGGTGAAAATTCGCAACAAAATAGAAATCGGTTAGACAACTTAACAGAATTCACTTAAAACATTGTGGTTTCAGCAATGTTTTCGCAATGCTTCCGCAATGTGCAAATTTCAAGTCTTTAACTTTGTTTTTGGTTTTTTTTCTTTCCTTTTACACATAAGTCCTAATTTAGCTTCATTCTTCAAACTCTCATATATAAGCACAAGTTTAAGCTAAACCTTACCAAAAACGCTTAAGATTGAACCTCTTTCTCTAACAAATAAGTCCTAAAATAGTCACTTTTGGAGACGTAACACACCCCAAAACTTAAGGTTTTGCTCGTCCTCGAGCAATATAAGGACTTACTTAGGCTGCTGTTTACCCTCTCTAACCACTTGCTGACTCCCTTAAATTCACTATCTGTGGCCAAACTGACCTGTGACACGCTTCTAAGTTTAAAACCAACTCTTTATTTTGCTTCTTCTGATTTCTCTTGCCTTATAATCCTACTGTTTTATTAACTCCCTACAACTGATCTATCTGCTTCTGTCATTAAGTTCATTGTGCAACTATCCCTAAATTTTCAAATTCTACCTAGCTTTACCCCAGACTCAGTACATGCTTCTACTGTCTTTCTTTTGAGCTACCTAGGATTCCTTAGAGTCATGCCAGTCTTAGTATAAACCAGTGACAGTAGTACTTTTCATAGAACAACCTAAACCTGGCATCACTACATTGGATATACATTCATCTCCCTTAACAAACCTACAAGCTATAACCCTGTGCTTAGCTAATTGAGGATCAAAGTTCATTCACATAGGAAACCTAAGCACATAAGCTATAACTCATAGGCATACACTCTTCTTCCTTGGTTTTTCTTTTCTTTCCTTCTTTGGTAGGGCCTCTCCTTTGGTTGCCTTTTGATTGCAATGCCACTTGTGGGTTACACACATGGCCCTGATTACTCAGCAACCTCAAGAGAGACACCACTCTTTTTTTTTTTTTTTTTTTCAGTTCATCATTTTTCAAAGAAGAAGGAGAATGCTTATGTTTAAAAGGGAGAGAGGAATGTTCCTAGGCCTAGGGCTACCTCCCCCAAACTAAAACTTTTCATTGTCCTCAATGAGAGTCTGAGGTGGCACACCCCCAAACTTGTCCTAGAAGCATCTAGTCTAGGGCAAAACAAGGAGAATCTAAAATTCCTAGGCATAGAATGAACTTTCTCAAAGCAAATAACACAGCAGGAGAATTTAGTAAAAACAGTATATTAGGGCTTAAAGAGATGCATGCTCAGCAACTTAAGGGAGCTAATTTAAACTATCAAAGGTGTTCTAAGACACTCATCCAGCATGCTCACAGATAGGTCATATATGGCAGTCAAGAAAGCAGAAAGAGAGCAAAATTTAAACAGAACCAGCCTATCTATCAGTCATCCAATAGCATGCGGAAACTAACAAAAATTGCGGACTCCGCAAAACATTCGCAATAAACCTACAGAGCATATTTAGCATTGATCAAGGCTCCTAGCATGCTATTTCCAGTCATCCAAAACTACTCAAAACAGTAAAATAAACGAAGCTAACTACTCAGAAACCATCAACCTAACTACACTACTCGAAACAATCAAGAGAACAATTAAAACAGATTATGTATTGGATTCAAAACAGAGGTCACGAGTCACAGAAAAGCTAGTTTTTTTTTTGTTTTGTTTTTTGTTTTTTTTTTTTGTTTTTAAGAGGGATCAGAAAACTCCCTCGAATGCCCGTCAAGCTGGCATTCAATCTTCCTCATCCTCATCTTTCCTTTCCCTAGGAGGTGCCCACGGTTTCAACAGGTCAGTGGGGAAAGCAGGGAAGATGCACCCAACTGATCAGCCACGTTTTTGTCTCGGGCCTGTGCATATTCTGCCCACTGCGCCATCTTGTGCTGTAGGTTTCTAATCTCAATAGCACCATGAGCAAAGACGTTAGTAATAACAAACGGACCTGACCACCTAGACTTAAGTTTCCCCGGAAATAACCTTAACTGTGAATTGAACAATAAGACATGTTGGCCTTTTTAAAAGTCCTTGATCCTAAGTCTATTATCATGCCAAATCTTAGTTTTTTCTTTATACATTTTAGCATTTTCATAGGACATATGTCTCAGCTCATCCAACTTATGTAATTGCAGAGACCGCAATGTTCCAGCATCGGTCACGCAATAATTCAGTTCTTTTAAGGCCCAAAAGGCTTTGATTTCTAATTCGAAGGGAAGATGACATGTTTTTCCATACACTAGCCTATAAGGAGACATACCTAAGGGTGTTTTATATGCAGTCCTATACGCCCACAGTGCATCATCAATTTATGCTAAACGACTATGATTGTTGGCACGTAATAAATATTTCATTCCCAAAATAAACTACTCTTAACATACGAAATCTAAGCAAAGCATGATAAAATCCTAATTTAAGAGTTTAGGGATCAGAAATCTCCCTTGTCAATCTGCCTCATATGGATATTCTTCAATGTTTCGAGGCATCACTTCGGCTTCGTTAAGATACTTAAGTCTTGATTTACGGGGTCGGACATTCTGCCACACCTTGAAATTGTTGATTCTTTCAAAGAGACTGCATGTTATAACATCCCAAGGTTTGTACTTTCTGTGCGTTGGTTTTGTTTCTACAACATTTGCTACAACATAGCTTTGATGCGATGAGACTTCTTTTTCTGGCACATCTCTTTCTAACTCCTTCAGCTGGAGCATTTGTGGTGGTGGTGGCTCAGCTCTTTCATTGGTGGAGAAGCTTGCTGCAACATCAGACATTTCAAATTCTTGTTCCTTAAGCAGCGCATTAGGCTCTTTGGCTTCATCCAACACAATTTCCTTTTTCTCAACTTTCACCAACTCCACCATTTCATATGGAGATTCCATTGGATCACTCTTCTCAGATTCGAAGGTAACAAAGGATTCATCATCATAAAAATCGAACATCTGAGGGCATGGTGGTAGTGATTTTGCTATAACAAGTAGATCTTGTAAGTCATTTGTGAGCTGGGCTAATTGCACATCCATTCTCCTCATGGATGCATCATTCCTTGCCATGAATTCTATCCATAGCGCCTCCAAAGCGGGTGATAATTCTTCATTTGAAGTTGGGGCATAATGTTGATAGTCTTCATGTTGGTGGAACTCTTCATAATGAGTAACTTGCCCATGCTCTTCCCAAGAATTATTTGAGAGTTGCCACTGATCATGTTCACACATGTACGAATAATGGTTGTCATAGCTTTGTTGATATTGCCTCTCTTGATAATTCAATGTTAGGCAATTTTCCAAGTTATGATTATCCCCACAATAAGCACATGGCTAATAAAATTCTTCAAAATGTTGTGGGCAAACTCTTCCTCCAATTAAGTTTTGCAGCGTATTCATTTACTTTGTCGTATACATATGTTTTTCACCTGCAAAGTTTCTCTCTGTTGCGAGTTGAGGCTTGGAAACTCTTTCATAAACTAGCTTGATAGTACCTGTAAAGGAAATGAAAGAAGATTAGCTCCAATAGATATTAAGTTTTTTTTTCTAAATTAACAAACTTCGTGTTCACTAAACAAAATCCCCGGCAGCGGCGCCAAAAACTTGTTGCGTGATAACTCCATTTTGGAGCTATTAAATACGTCCTAATCATAGCTAAAAGTCCGCTTTGAATTGATT
This sequence comes from Herpetospermum pedunculosum, assembly GCA_028017165.1. NCBI lineage: Eukaryota > Viridiplantae > Streptophyta > Magnoliopsida > Cucurbitales > Cucurbitaceae > Herpetospermum > Herpetospermum pedunculosum. The sequence goes on from CM051522.1 coordinate 40,673,232, forward strand.
AAATGTATCTCTTTTGTAGGAGAAAAGCGGCAAAGAGCTCGTGCGTCCATTGGGCATGTTCGAGAGCTTAAAGCAGAGTTTTAGCGCCCCGGGAATGCATCGGGAAGAGGGGAATTTGTTCCGTGAAGAAACGGGCCAAAACAGCCGTGGAGAGGCAAAGCATCAGCCCCAAACCCGAGAGCCAGCGTCGAGCTACAGCGTCGAGACGCTGGCTCGACGCTGGAAAAACCCGAGAGCAAGCGTCGAGCGATAGCGTCGAGACGCTAGCTCGACGCTGCCCTGGCGTCGAGACGCTCCGGAGGAGGCGCGCGCAGGAAATTCATTGGGGCAGCGTCGCGACGCTGGCCTTGCGTCGCGACGCCAGCGCGCGCGCGCGCGGATCACTTAGGGCACAGCGTCGAGACGCTAGGCCCAGCGTCTCGACGCTACGACGAAGACAGTAGCTAAAAGACGATTTTTCTGCAGATTTTTGGGGGAGCTTTTCTTCTTCATCTCTCAAGCGATTCCGGCGATTCTTCTCTTCATCTTCCCCATTTTCTCTCTATTTTCCGTGGAGCTCCGCCATTGTTGGCATGCGAGCGAGCTCCACCTCCCTTTGTAATAGGTAGATGAACTCTTCCATGGTCGTTGGTGGAGCGGGATTGACGAACCGCGCCATGAGCGGCTAAGGTAAGGGTGACGGTTTGGGATTTGCTTAGGGGAATTTTGTTAGACATTATTGCTTTGATAATCTGAGTATGATTTTGTATATTGGTTCTGTTTACATTGCATTTGTTTACCTTGCTTAATCCAACGCGCATGTTAAAATACGTTGATTGACACTCGGGTAGTTTCGCATGTTGTGTATGTTAAAGAGTAGCGATGCCGTGCCTCTCACTGCTCGACTAAGTAACACAGGTAAATAGAACTAAATCGAAGTATCGGGTCGGGTTGGATAATTGTTGGTTGCATACAGCGTTTGCGGGCAACCTACTAGCAATTAGAATTCACGCCCGAATGTTCGTCGCGGTTAGCTAGTAACTGTCTAAATTCATCTTAGGACTGATCATCTTAATGTGAGCTTAGATAACGTGTAATTAGGACTGTGTGGCCTAATTAAAATCCATGGAGTCGGCTACTTTGGGGCTTCTCTGGTAGTCGTCCGCGTGCATCAGTAAACTGAATTTCATGTTAATAGAATTAAATGATAAGCTGTATTTGTCTAACAATTGATCCCGAGACTCCCCAAACCGTGCACGCGTTTTCTACATATTATTTCCTTCTTCCGTTAGCTTTTGCATTATTTCCCATTTGCATGATAAAACCCCCCCGTTACCAATTAATCAATTAAATCCCAACTTTACTAGTAAATTCATTCTCCTATTCCTTGGATCGACCCTGTTACCACTGGCTGCAAAGCCTTGGTTATAGGCCTTATAAATCGTATTTTGGCAAGCCTCGACCGCTTGAGATTAAGCGGATATTCAAAAATCCGTCCACCAAAATTGGCGCCGTTGCCGGGGAGTAGGCAATTGATTGAATTTATGATTGAAGTTTGAGTTTGATTTATTGATGGTTGACTGAAAAATTTTTCTGTTTGTATGTTGTATGTTTAGATTTTTGTTTGTGTATGACCCGTTCCTCTGAGGGTAGTTTGCAGTTTATTCCTGAGATTGACAGAGAGGAGCGGCGGTTACGTAGAGAAGCCCGGGAGGGGCAAAGAACGTTTGAAAGAGAAGAAGGCAATCCCTTCTTATTTGACGAGATGGCGCAAGGTGAAGCGCCACGGACGCTGAAGCAACTGGCAGCGCCAGACCTGAACCTGCAGCCCTTGTGCATTAACTACCCCGTGGTAGCAGGTAACTTTGAGTTGAAATCTGGTTTAATTCACCAGTTACCTTCTTTCCATGGCAATGCAGGTCAGGACGCGAACAAGCATTTGATGGAATTCCATTGCGTCTGCGCGGGAATGAAACCCGCAGGGGTCACGGAGGAGCAACTGAATATGAGGGCATTCCCCTTCACGCTCAAGGACAAGGCCAAGGATTGGCTGTACTATTTGCCTTCCGGATCCATCACTACGTGGCAGGATATGAAGCGGGTATTTTTAGAAAAATACTTTCCCGCATCCTTGGCCACTACACTGCGGAAAAGGATTTATGGGATCACCCAGGATGTAGGTGAGTCCCTGCATGAGTAATGGGAACGCTTTGGGCGCCTGTGCGCGAGTTTCCCACACCACCAGATCGCCGATCAGCTGCTCATACAGTATTTCTATGAGGGGATGACACCCCACGACAGGCAGATGATCGATGCAGCGAGTGGAGGGGCACTGATTGACAAGACCCCAGTTGAGGCCAAGCAGCTCATAGCAAATATGGCTACAAACTCGCAGCAGTTTGGGATCAGGGGGCAAGGACAAGTGCACAGCGTGGCTCAGAGCCATGAAATGTCTGAAATGAGGGCCCAGGTGGCCGAGATAGGTAGTATGTTGAAAAAAATAGTTGGAGGACACCGCGAAGAAGCGGAGGTCAATGCAATCGGGGGGTATGCTTCCAACCCTAGGAAGTATGATCCATATGCTAACACTTACAACCCCGGTTGGCGCGACCATCCTAATTTCAGCTATGGGAATAGGGAAGGACAAACTCGCTTCCAAGGTCAGTCCCAGGATAGGCCTAACTCTTCCACCCAGGCTCAAGCTTCGAGCTCCTCCAGCTCACTTGAAGAGATGGTCAGGACCATCGTGACTAGCACCAGCCAGTTCCAGAAAGAGGCTCGCGAGGAGCTAAATTCTCATAAGGCAGAGCTGCAAAATTTGAACAAGCAGCTGACACAAATGGCGGTGTCTATCAGCAAGATTGAGAGCAAGAGCTCGGGGAAGCTTCCTTCCCAAACTACAGTAAACTCATGTGAAAACGTGAGTGCCATTCAGCTGCGCAGTGGGAAGTCACTTTCCACCAGAGCTGCGAAGGAAGCCACGGACAACCTGAACAAGTCCGCCCCGATTGCTCCCGAGACTCAGAATGAGAAGATAAATGAGAAGGTCAGTGTACCTGTGGATGTTGTCAAAGCACCATTCCCGAGTAGGCTCGCGAAGCCTACTTTGGAATCCGATGATGAGGAGGTCCTGCGAACCTTCCAGAAGGTGATGGTAAATATCCCGCTCTTAGAGGCAGTCAGTCAGGTGCCCAAGTATGCAAAATTCCTGAAGAGCTGGTGCACTACGAAGAGGAAGTCCAGAGGGACTGAGAAAAAGAAGGAGAACGTCTCTGCCTTACTCCCAGGTACGTTGCCAGCAAAGTGCAACGATCCAGGTACTTTTACTATCCCTTGCACTATAGGTAGTAAAGTTGTTCATAATGCCATGTTAGACCTAGGAGCCTCTGTTAACGTTATGTCTTATGCATTGTATCGTGAACTGAATTTAAATGAAATGCATGAATGTAATGTTTCTGTTCAGTTGGCTAATGGGTCGAGCATCTGTCCTAGGGGGAAGGTAGAGGATGTTCTTGTTAGAGTTGGGAATATGACGTTTCCCGCTGATTTCCTTGTTTTAGACATGAATGAGAATTCATCGCATGCTTCGTCCTCTATGCTGTTAGGACGCCCTTTTCTTAAGACCGCTAGGGTCAAAATCGATGTGTATAAGGGCGTCGTTTCATTAGAGTTTGATGATACTTTGCATGAGTTTTCTTTATTTGATGGGAAATCTGTTGCGAATGTTTCTGTTGTTTGTGAGCATGATGAGAATGGGAGTCTACCCTCGCGCTTGAGGGATGGTTCCCATGTCTCGATTAAAATTTCTGATTTGAAATTGATGGATGAAACTGCTGATTTTTGCACTAACATGTCTGATATTCACGTGCCCGAGGCACGAAGAGTGCAAAACAATTTTCAGGTGAATGGTTGAAAAGGTGTGGCCAAGGACAAGTCTGGATCGTCCCCCGCACCTACAGACTATGGATGAGTCTGTCGAGAGAATACAGTCGAGCAACCGACTTTAAAAATTCTGCGCTTCTCGGAGGCACCCGAGTGTTGAACTGTTTTTATGCTTTAGTTTAGTTTTATTGCTTTTTAGTATTAATTTAGCTTGCTGTTTTTTTTTGTAGGAATCGAGGAAGAGAAGACAATTTTGGGCTCTGATGCGTTCGTGCGCCGCTTCCTCGCCCTCGCCAGTTTCACAAAGAGTCAGGGAAGTGTACTTCTTCTTCCCTTTTACTTTATTGTATCTGACTGATTGGCATTGAGGACAATGCCAAATTTTGAAGTTGGGGGTGGAGTAGTCCGATGGATGTGCATGTGTAGTTCGTTGAGAAGTGTTATAAAGATTTTGAAGTGCTTGGGACTCTGTTTACCGTTTTCTGACTGTGATAGCCTAGGAAATGCATGTTGGAAATCTGAGCATGTTCATAATCGAGTTTTTGCATGAGTTTTGTGTTTATTAGGTTCATGTCAAAAATTTTAAAAATTTTTCTGTTGCTCCCTTGCACTCATCGCGCACTTAGCAACCTCTCCCTAGATTCCGTAAGCTTGGTTTATCGCATGCTTAGCTAATTCTCGTTGTCACCCCGAAAGGCACCCTTAGGTAGCTTGTTGCATGAGATTTAGTAGCTAATTAATTGAGAAAGCATGTGCTTAGCCTAATGTAAAAAAAAAATAGAAAAGCATGTTTTGTAGGAAAATTCCTCTCGAGGCGCTCCTCCTTCTTATTTGCGCTTAAAAGAAGTGAGCGTTAGTCCTTAAAAACGTGAAGTTTTATGCATGAATTTGACGTGTTAGGCAACTCGAGTTGGAAAGAAAAAGAAATGAAAGGTTGGTTCAAAGAACCCAAAATAAAGGAGTACAAAGTACTTTTGAAAAAGAAAGAAAAAGAATGAGAAAATAATTAGGTCTCTTAATTTGCTTCTTTCTCTCGTGTAAGTCAAGTGTAGCTGTTCTTAAACGCTAGAAGTAGGGGGAAAACGGGATGTGCGTTGCATGTAGGTTTTCCGAGTTTACGTGAGTTTAGGATTGGTTGTCTAGCACACACACACGTTAGGGGGCAAGAGTTAATTTTTGATATGTCCTAATTAATACATGAACAAAATGCTTCCATGATTATACTCGTGTTTAAATTTCAATATGCATGGAGGCTTGAGTTAGAATGCATGTAATAGCGTCCTTAGAGTCAATATCTTTGTAGTGCTTGCTCGAGGACTAGCAATGTTTAAGTTGGGGGTGTTTGATAACTCCATTTTGGAGCTATTAAATACGTCCTAATCATAGCTAAAAGTCCGCTTTGAATTGATTAAATGTATCTCTTTTGTAGGAGAAAAGCGACAAAGAGCTCGTGCGTCCATTGGGCATGTTCGAGAGCTTAAAGCAGAGTTTTAGCGCCCCGGGAATGCATCGGGAAGAGGGGAATTTGTTCCGTGAAGAAACGGGCCAAAACAGCCGTGGAGAGGCAAAGCATAAGCCCCAAACCCGAGAGCCAGCGTCGAGCTACAGCGTCGAGACGCTGGCTCGACGCTGGAAAAACCCGAGAGCAAGCGTCGAGCGATAGCGTCGAGACGCTAGCTCGACGCTGCCCTGGCGTCGAGACCCTGCTTGGCGTCGAGACGCTCCGGAGGAGGCGCGCGCAGGAAATTCATCGGGGCAGCGTCGCGACGCTGGCCTTGCGTCGCGACGCCAGCGCGCGCGCGCGCGGATCACTTAGGGCACAGCGTCGAGACGCTAGGCCCAGCGTCTCGACGCTACGACGAAGACAGTAGCTAAAAGACGATTTTTCTGCAGATTTTTGGGGGAGCTTTTCTTCTTCATCTCTCAAGCGATTCCGGCGATTCTTCTCTTCATCTTCCCCATTTTCTCTTTATTTTCCGTGGAGCTCCGCCATTGTTGGCATGCGAGCGAGCTCCACCTCCCTTTGTAATAGGTAGATGAACTCTTCCATGGTCGTTGGTGGAGCGGGATTGACGAACCGCGCCATGAGCGGCTAAGGTAAGGGTGACGGTTTGGGATTTGTTTAGGGGAATTTTGTTAGACATTATTGCTTTGATAATCTGAGTATGATTTTGTATATTGGTTCTGTTTACATTGCATTTGTTTACCTTGCTTAATCCAACGCGCATGTTAAAATACGTTGATTGACACTCGGGTAGTTTCGCATGTTGTGTATGTTAAAGAGTAGCGATGCCGTGCCTCTCACTGCTCGACTAAGTAACACAGGTAAATAGAACTAAATCGAAGTATCGGGTCGGGTAGGATAATTGTTGGTTGCATACAGCGTTTGCGGGCAACCTACTAGCAATTAGAATTCACGCCCGAATGTTCGTCGCGGTTAGCTAGTAACTGTCTAAATTCATCTTAGGACTGATCATCTTAATGTGAGCTTAGATAACGTGTAATTAGGACTGTGTGGCCTAATTAAAATCCATGGAGTCGGCTACTTTGGGGCTTCTCTGGTAGTCGTCCGCGTGCATCAGTAAACTGAATTTCATGTTAATAGAATTAAATGATAAGCTGTATTTGTCTAACAATTGATCCCGAGACTCCCCAAACCGTGCACGCGTTTTCTACATATTATTTCCTTCTTCCGTTAGCTTTTGCATTATTTCCCATTTGCATGATAAAACCCCCCCGTTACCAATTAATCAATTAAATCCCAACTTTACTAGTAAATTCATTCTCCTATTCCTTGGATCGACCCTGTTACCACTGGCTGCAAAGCCTTGGTTATAGGCCTTATAAATCGTATTTTGGCAAGCCTCGACAGCTTGAGATTAAGCGGATATTCAAAAATCCGTCCACCATTGCGTGCTCAATGTGTAAATAAAAATGCAATGTGAGAGCACTCAGAACATGCAAGCATACATGGTCTTGTAGCAAGTAATAAGTATTTTTTCATTCGATTTCCCACAGAGATTTATTCTTAGTTACTTACGAAGTGAGATGCTAACTTAGAAAAGGTGGTTTAGATGGGGTAGAATTGGGTTTAATGTGCCTAACTAATAAAGAATGTGTGAGAGATGAAAGCATAAACAAGTGCAAGTAAATAAGTTAACTCGAATGTAAAAGGAAAAGAATTGCGGAAACAGCAATTTTCTAGCAATGTTACTAACAGCGATTTAAGGGTAAAGTAGGGAAACAAGGGCTACTAACGACTCCTCCATAGGCTTTTTTCATACGATTCTCAAGCAGTAGATCAACTCATCATGCATCAAACTAACTCATTCTCATGTATCTTCCGATTTCATGCATTAGATCCTTTAGTTTACTCATGTCCAAGTAAGGCCTTAAGCATCTTTTTATAAAAGTGAGTTTAGTGATTTGTACTAGGAAAACGCCTATTCCTAGGTCGTTTTCTGGATACCATGAGAGGCTAGGATGAAGGTACGACTCTGAACTCTTACTCCTTCCAGAGGTTAGGAGTTCTTTGGACAAAATGGATGGCCAATCGAAATTGCCCGTGGGATGAAGCACACATACATTCAATGCATTTGAAGCTAACCTACATGCATGATTCACGTATTTCTACCTATAAACTTATCATTAGCAGACTCTTTTGTGGTTTAGTTACTCATGGATGATATGGAGTTGGATAGATTAGAAGGATAAAACATGATTCAAAGCAAACGGAAAGTAAAAGGGAAAACATAGAGCGATAAAAAGCTTGCAACGTGGGTAAATGATTCCTCTATTACGTGAGATTCAAAGCTTAATGTGCAACGATTACAAAACAAGAAAGACTAAATGATTGAAGACGAATTGAAATGCAGTAGCAAATAGAAGTAAATGACGGAAGGCAGAAACGAAAACAGAAACAGAAAGTAGTAGAAAGCGAATAAAAGTGTGCGTGAACTCCTCGCCGCAAGCGCCTCGGATGAAGGGCGAAGGTGAGCTTTCCTTGGGGATGAATCCAATCAGAAGAGAAGATAGATCTTCCCTTCTTCCTCTCAGATTATCGGCGCCAAGAGCTTGTTCCTTCGATCCAACAAACGGATGAGAAAACAGAGAGAAAACAGAGAGAAAACTGCGTTGAGATGGGAGTTCTACGCTTCCCAGCTTGTGTTTAACCTTCCCCCTTGACCTCCTTTTATAGTGTTTTGCAGGTACGATTGGGCCAAGGAGAACCATCCATTCTGAACGTCGTATCTCTACGTGGCAGCAGGAGAAAGAATGGGCGGCTGAAAATTCGCAACAAAATAGAAATCGGTTAGACAACTTAACAGAATTCACTTAAAACATTGCGGTTTCAGCAATGTTTTTGCAATGCTTCCGCAATGTGAAAATTTCAAGTCTTTAACTTTGTTTTTGGTTCTTTTTCTTTCGTTTTACACATAAGTCCTAATTTAGCTTCATTCTTCAAACTCTCATATATAAGCACAAGTTTAAGCTAAACCTTACCAAAAACGCTTAAGATTGAACCTCTTTCTCTAACAAATAAGTCCTAAAATAGTCACTTTTGGAGACGTAACACTAGGCTTCGACCAGCTATCGGGATGAAACCACAAACATAGGGTTCGATTTAACCAACAAGAATTTAAACGGACCTGGTTTTGCCAAGCTTCGACCAGCTATCGGGACGGAACCAGAGACATATGGTTCGATTTAACCAACTGGAATTTAAACGGACCAGGTTTTTCCAAGCTTCGATTAGCTATCGGGACGGAACCACAGACATAGTGTTCGATTTAACCTATACGAATTTAAATGGACCTAGTTTTGCCAAGCTTCGACCAACTACCGAGACGGAACCACAGACATAGGGTTCGATTTAACCAACAATTAGTTAAACGGACCTGGTTTTGCCAGACTTCGACCAGCTATCGGGACGAAACCACAAACATAGGGTTCGATTTAACCAATAGGAATTTAAACGGACCTGGTTTTGCCAGGCTTTGACCTGCTATCGGGACGGAACCACAGACATATGGTTTGATTTAACCAACAAGAATTTAAACGGACCTAGTTTTGCCAGGGTTCGACCAGCTACCAGGACGGAACCACAGACATAGGGTTCGATTTAACCAACAGGAATTTAAACGAACCTAGTTTTGCCAGGCTTCGACCAGCAATCGGGACGGAACCACAGACATAGGGTTCGATTTAACCAAGAGGAATTTAAACGGAGCTAGTTTTGCCAGCCTTCGACCAGCTATCGGGACGGAACCACTAACATAGGATTCGATTTAACCAACATGAATTTAAACGGACCTGGTTTTGCCGGCCTTCGACAAGCTATCGGGACGGAACCACTAACATAGGGTTCGATTTAACCAACATGAATTTAAACGGACCTGGTTTTGCCAGGCTTCGACCAGCTATCGGGACGAAACCACATACATAGGTTTCGATTTAACCAACAAGAATTTAAACGGACCTGGTTTTGCCAAGCTTCGACCAGCTATCGGGACGGAACCACACACATAGGGTTCGATTTAACCAACTGGAATTTAAACGGACCTGGTTTTTCTAGGCTTCGACTAGCTAACGGGATGGAACCACAGACATAGGGTTCGATTTAACCTATACGAATTTAAACAAACCTAGTTTTTCTAGGCTTCGACCAGCTACCGGGACGGAACCACAGACATAAGGTTCGATTTAACCAATAGGAATTTAAACGGACCTGGTTTTGCCAAGCTTCGACCAACTACCGGGACGGAACCACAGACATAGGGTTCGATTTAACCAACAATTAGTTAAACGGACCTGGTTTAGCCAGACTTCAACCAGCTATCGGGACGAAACCACAGACATAGGGTTCGATTTAACCAATAGGAATTTAAACGGACGTGGATTTAACAGGCTTTGACCTGCTATCGGGACGGAACCACAGACATATGGTTCGATTTAACCAACAAGAATTTAAAGGGACCTGGTTTTGCCAGGGTTCGGCCAACTACCGAAACGGAACCACAGACATAGGATTCGATTTAACCAACAGGAATTTAAACGGGCCTGGTTTTGCCAAGCTTCGACCAGCTATCTTGACGGAACCACAGACATAGGGTTCGATTTAACCAACTGGAATTTAAACGGACCTGGTTTTTTCAGGCTTCGACTAGCTATCGGGTCGGAACCACAGACATAGGGTTCGATTTAACCTATACGAATTTAAACAAACCTAGTTTTTCCAGGCTTCGACCAGCTACCGGGACGGAACCACAGACATAGGGTTCGATTTAACCAACAGGAATTTAAACGGACATGGTTTTGCCAGGCTTCGACCAACTACCGGGACGAAACCACAGACATAGGGTTCGATTTAACCAACAATTAGTTAAACGGACCTGGTTTTGCCAGACTTCGACTAGCTATCGGGACGAAACCACAGACATAGGGTTCGATTTAACTAATAAGAATTTAAACAGACCTGGTTTTGCCAGGCTTTGACCTGCTATCGGGACGAAACCACAGACATATGGTTCTATTTAACCAACAAGAATTTAAACGGACCTGGTTTTGCCAGGGTTCGGCCAACTACCGGGACGGAACCACAGACATAGGATTCGATTTAACCAACAGGAATTTAAACGGGCCTGGTTTTTCCAGGCTTCGACCAGCTACCAGGACGGAACCACAGACATAGGGTTCGATTTAACCAACAGGAATTTAAACGGACCTGGTTTTGCCAGGCTTCGACCAACAATCGGGACGGAACAACAGACATAGGGTTCGATTTAACCAAGAGGAATTTAAACGGACCTGGTTTTGCCAGCCTTCGACCAGCTACCGGGACGGAACCACAGACATAGGATTCGATTTAACCAACAGGAATTTAAATGGGCCTGGTTTTGCCAGGCTTCGACCAGCTACCAGGACGGACCAACAGACATAGGGTTCGATTTAACCAACAGGAATTTAAACAGACCTGGTTTTTCCAGGCTTAGACCAGCAATCGGGACAGAACCACAGACATAGGGTTCGATTTAACCAAGAGGACTTTAAACTGACCTGGTTTTGCCAGGCTTCGACCAGCTATCGGGACAGAACCACTAACATAGGGTTCAATTTAACCAACATGAATTTAAACGGACCTGGTTTTGCCAGGCTTCGACTAGCTATCGGGACGAAACCACAAACATAGGGTTCGATTTAACCAACAAGAATTTAAACGGACCTGGTTTTGCCAAGCTTCGACCAGCTATCTTGACGGAACCACAGACATAGGGTTCGATTTAACCAACTGGAATTTAAACGGACCTGGTTTTTCCAGGCTTCGACTAGCTATCGGGACGGAACCACATACATAGGGTTCGATTTAACCTATACGAATTTAAACAGACCAAGTTTTGCCAGGCTTCGACCAGCTACCGGGACGGAACCACAGACATAGGGTTCGATTTAACCAACATGAATTTAAACGGACCTGGTTTTGCCAGGCTTCGACCAACTACCTGGACGGAACCACAGACATAGGGTTCAATTTAACCAACAAGAATTTAAACGGGCCTGGTTTTGCGAGACATCGACCAGCTATCGGGACGAAACCACAGACATAGGGTTCCATTTAACCAATACGAATTGAAACGGACCTGGTTTTGCCAAGCTTTGACCAGCTATCGGGACGGAACCACAGACATAGAGTTCGATTTAACCAACAGAAATTTAAACGAACCTGGTTTTGCTAGGCTTCGACCAGCTATCGGGACGGAACCACTAACATAGGGTTCGATTTAACCAACGTGAATTTAAACGGACCAGGTTTTGCCAGGCTTCGACCAGCTATCGGGACAAAACCACAAACATATGGTTCGATTTAACCAACAAGAATTTAAACGGACCTGGTTTTGCCAAGCTTCGACCAGCTACCGGGACGGAACCACAGACATAGGGTTCGATTTAACTAACTGGAATTTAAAAGGACCTGGTTTTTCTAGGCGTCGACTAGCTATCGGGATGGAACCACAGACATAGGGTTCGATTTAACCTATACCAATTTAAACAAACCTAGTTTTGCCAAGCTTCGACCAGCTACCGGGACGGAACCATAGGCATAAGGTTCGATTTAACCAATAGGAATTTAAACGGACCTGGTTTTGCCAAGCTTCGACCAACTACCGGGACGGAACAACAGACATAGGGTTCGATTTAACCAACAATTAGTTAAACGGACCTAGTTTAGCCAGACTTCGACCAACTATCGGGACGAAACCACAGACATAGGGTTCGATTTAACCAATAGGAATTTAAACGGACCTGGTTTTGCCAGGCTTTGACCTGCTAGCGGGACGGAACCACAGACATATGGTTCGATTTAACCAACAAGAATTTAAACGGACCTGGTTTTGCCAGGGTTCGGCCAACTAGTGGGACGGAACCACAGACATAGGATTCGATTTAACCAAGAGGAATTTAAACGGGCCTGGTTTTGCCAGGCTTCGACTAGCTACCAGGACGGAACCACAGACATAAGGTTCGATTTAACCAACAGGAATTTAAACGGACCTGGTTTTGCCAGACTTCGACCAACAATCGGGACGGAACCACAGACATAGGGTTCGATTTAACCAAGAGGAATTTAAACGGACATGGTTTTGCCAGCCTTCGACAAGCTATCGGGACGGAACAACTAACATAGGGTTCGATTTAACCAACATGAATTTAAACGGACCTGGTTTTGCCAGGCTTCGACCAACTATCGGGACGAAACCACAAACATAGGGTTCGATTTAACAAACAAGAATTTAAACGGACCTGGTTTTGACAAGCTTCGACCAGCTATCGGGACGGAACCACATTATATGGTTCGATTTAACCTATACGAATTTAAACAGACCTAGTTTTGCCAGGCTTCAACCAGCTACCGGGACGGAACCACAGACATAGGGTTCGATTTAACCAACAGGAATTTAAACGGACCTGGTTTTGCCAGGCTTTGACCAGCTATCGGGACGGAACCACAGACATAGGGTTCGATTTAACCAACAGAAATTTAAACGGACCTGGTTTTGCTAGACTTCGACTAGCTATCGGGACGAAACCACAGACATAGGGTTCGATTTAACCAATAGGAATTTAAACGGACCTGGTTTTGCCAGGCTTTAACCTGCTATCGGGACGGAACCACAGACATATGGTTCGATTTAACCAACAAGAATTTATAAGGACCTGGTTTTGCAAGGTTCGGCCAACTACCGGGACAGAACCACAGACATAAGATTCGATTTAACCAACAAGAATTTAAACGGGCCTGGTTTTGCCAGGCTTCGACCAGCTACCAGGACGGAACCACAGACATAGGGTTCGATTTAACTAGCAGGAATTTAAACGGACCTGGTTTTGCCAGGCTTCGACCAGCAATCGGGACAGAACCACAGACATAGGGTTCGATTTAACCAAGAGGAATTTAAACAGACCTGGTTTTGTCAGCCTTCGACAGCTATCGGGACGGAACCACTAACATAGGGTTCGATTTAACCAACATGAATTTAAATGGACATGGTTTTGCCAGGCTTCAACCAGCTATCGGGACGAAACCACGAACATAGGGTTCGATTTAACCAACAAGAATTTAAACGGACCTGGTTTTGCCAAGCATCGACCAGCTATCGGGACAGAACCACAGACATAGGGTTCGATTTAACCAATAGGAATTTAAACGGACCTGGTTTTGCCAGACTTTGACCAGCTATTGGGACGGAACCATAGACATAGGACTCGATTTAACCAATAGAAATTTAAACGGACCTGGTTTTGCTAGACTTCGACTAGCTATCGGGACGAAACCACAGACATAGGGTTTGATTTAACCAATAGGAATTTAAACAGACGTGGTTTTGCCAGGCTTTAACCTGCTATCGGGACGGAACCACAGACATATGGTTCAATTTAACCAACAAGAATTTAAACGCACCTGGTTTTGCCAGGCTTCGACCAGCAATCGGGACGGAACCACAGACATAGGGTTCGATTTAACCAAGAGGAATTTAAACAGACCTGGTTTTGCCAGCCTTCGACAGCTATTGGGACGGAACCACTAACATAGGGTTCGATTTAACCAACATGAATTTAAACGGACATGGTTTTGCCAGGCTTCAACCAGCTACCAGGACGGAACCACAGACATAGGGTTCGGTTTAACCAACAGGAATTTAAACGGACCTGGTTTTGCCAAGCTTCGACCAACAATAGGGACGGAACCACAGACATAGGGTTCGATTTAACCAAGAGGAATTTAAACAGACCTGGTTTTGCTAGACTTCGACTAGCTATCGGGACGAAACCACAGACATAGGGTTCGATTTAACCAATAGGAATTTAAACGGACCTGGTTTTGCCAGGCTTTAACCTGCTATCGGGACGGAACCACAGACATATGGTTCGATTTAACCAACAAGAATTTATAAGGACCTGGTTTTGCAAGGTTCGGCCAACTACCGGGACAGAACCACAGACATAAGATTCGATTTAACCAACAAGAATTTAAACGGGCCTGGTTTTGCCAGGCTTCGACCAGCTACCAGGACGGAACCACAGACATAGGGTTCGATTTAACTAGCAGGAATTTAAACGGACCTGGTTTTGCCAGGCTTCGACCAGCAATCGGGACAGAACCACAGACATAGGGTTCGATTTAACCAAGAGGAATTTAAACAGACCTGGTTTTGTCAGCCTTCGACAGCTATCGGGACGGAACCACTAACATAGGGTTCGATTTAACCAACATGAATTTAAATGGACATGGTTTTGCCAGGCTTCAACCAGCTATCGGGACGAAACCACGAACATAGGGTTCGATTTAACCAACAAGAATTTAAACGGACCTGGTTTTGCCAAGCATCGACCAGCTATCGGGACAGAACCACAGACATAGGGTTCGATTTAACCAATAGGAATTTAAACGGACCTGGTTTTGCCAGACTTTGACCAGCTATTGGGACGGAACCATAGACATAGGACTCGATTTAACCAATAGAAATTTAAACGGACCTGGTTTTGCTAGACTTCGACTAGCTATCGGGACGAAACCACAGACATAGGGTTTGATTTAACCAATAGGAATTTAAACAGACGTGGTTTTGCCAGGCTTTAACCTGCTATCGGGACGGAACCACAGACATATGGTTCAATTTAACCAACAAGAATTTAAACGCACCTGGTTTTGCCAGGCTTCGACCAGCAATCGGGACGGAACCACAGACATAGGGTTCGATTTAACCAAGAGGAATTTAAACAGACCTGGTTTTGCCAGCCTTCGACAGCTATTGGGACGGAACCACTAACATAGGGTTCGATTTAACCAACATGAATTTAAACGGACATGGTTTTGCCAGGCTTCTACCAGCTACCAGGACGGAACCACAGACATAGGGTTCGATTTAACCAACAGGAATTTAAACGGACCTGGTTTTGCCAAGCTTCGACCAACAATAGGGACGGAACCACAGACATAGGGTTCGATTTAACCAAGAGGAATTTAAACAGACCTGGTTTTGCTAGACTTCGACTAGCTATCGGGACGAAACCACAGACATAGGGTTCGATTTAACCAATAGGAATTTAAACGGACCTGGTTTTGCCAGGCTTTAACCTGCTATCGGGACGGAACCACAGACATATGGTTCGATTTAACCAACAAGAATTTATAAGGACCTGGTTTTGCAAGGTTCGGCCAACTACCGGGACAGAACCACAGACATAAGATTCGATTTAACCAACAAGAATTTAAACGGGCCTGGTTTTGCCAGGCTTCGACCAGCTACCAGGACGGAACCACAGACATAGGGTTCGATTTAACTAGCAGGAATTTAAACGGACCTGGTTTTGCCAGGCTTCGACCAGCAATCGGGACAGAACCACAGACATAGGGTTCGATTTAACCAAGAGGAATTTAAACAGACCTGGTTTTGTCAGCCTTCGACAGCTATCGGGACGGAACCACTAACATAGGGTTCGATTTAACCAACATGAATTTAAATGGACATGGTTTTGCCAGGCTTCAACCAGCTATCGGGACGAAACCACGAACATAGGGTTCGATTTAACCAACAAGAATTTAAACGGACCTGGTTTTGCCAAGCATCGACCAGCTATCGGGACAGAACCACAGACATAGGGTTCGATTTAACCAATAGGAATTTAAACGGACCTGGTTTTGCCAGACTTTGACCAGCTATTGGGACGGAACCATAGACATAGGACTCGATTTAACCAATAGAAATTTAAACGGACCTGGTTTTGCTAGACTTCGACTAGCTATCGGGACGAAACCACAGACATAGGGTTTGATTTAACCAATAGGAATTTAAACAGACGTGGTTTTGCCAGGCTTTAACCTGCTATCGGGATGGAACCACAGACATATGGTTCAATTTAACCAACAAGAATTTAAACGCACCTGGTTTTGCCAGGCTTCGACCAGCAATCGGGACGGAACCACAGACATAGGGTTCGATTTAACCAAGAGGAATTTAAACAGACCTGGTTTTGCCAGCCTTCGACAGCTATTGGGACGGAACCACTAACATAGGGTTCGATTTAACCAACATGAATTTAAACGGACATGGTTTTGCCAGGCTTCAACCAGCTACCAGGACGGAACCACAGACATAGGGTTCGATTTAACCAACAGGAATTTAAACGGACCTGGTTTTGCCAAGCTTCGACCAACAATAGGGACGGAACCACAGACATAGGGTTCGATTTAACCAAGAGGAATTTAAACAGACCTGGTTTTGCCAGCCTTCGACAGCTATTGGGACGGAACCACTAACATAGGGTTCGATTTAACCAACATGAATTTAAAGAGACCTGGTTTTGCCAAGCATCGACCAGCTATCGGGACGGAACCACAGACATAGGGTTCGATTTAACCAATAGGAATTTAAACGGACCTGGTTTTGCCAGACTTTGACTAGCTATCGGGACGGAACCATAGACATAGGGTTCGATTTAACCAACAGAAATTTAAACGGACCTGGTTTTGCTAGACTTCGACTAGCTATCGGGACGAAACCACAGACATAGGGTTCGATTTAACCAATAGGAATTTAAACGGACGTGGTTTTGCCAGGCTTTAACCTGCTATCGGGACGGAACCACAGACATATGGTTCAATTTAACCAACAAGAATTTAAACGCACCTAGTTTTGCCAGGGTTCGGCCAACTACCGGGACGGAACCACAGACATAGGATTCGATTTAACCAACAAGAATTTAAAGGGGCCTGGTTTTGCAAGGCTTCGACCAGCTACCAGGACGGAACCACAGACATTGGGTTCGATTTAACCAACAGGAATTTAAACGGACCTGGTTTTGCTAGGCTTCGACCAGCAATCGGGATGGAACCACAAACATAGGGTTCGATTTAACCAAGAGGAATTTAAACGGACCTGGTTTTGCCAGCCTTCGACAGCTATCGGGACGGAACCACTAACATAGGGTTCGATTTAACCAACATGAATTTAAACGGACCTGGTTTTGTCAGGCTTCGACCAACTATCGGGACGAAACCACAAACATAGGGTTCGATTTAACCAACAAGAATTTAAACGGACCTGGTTTTGCCAAGCATCGACCAGCTATCGAGACGGAACCACAGACATCGGGTTCGATTTAACCAACTGGAATTTAAACGGACCTGGTTTTTTCAGGCTTCGACTAGCTATCGGGACGGAACCACATTATATGGTTCGATTTAACCTATACGAATTTAAACAAACCTAGTTTTGCCAGGCTTCGACCAGCTACCGGGACGGAACCACAGACATAGGGTTCGATTTAACCAACAGGAATTTAAACGGACCTGGTTTTGCCAGGCTTCGACCAGCTATCGGGACGGAATCACTAACATAGGGTACATGAATTTAAACGGACCTGGTTTTTCCAAGCTTCGACTAGCTATCGGGACGGAACCACAGACATAGAGTTCGATTTAACCACCAAGAATTTAAACGGACCTGGTTTTGCCAAGCTTCAACCAGCTATCGGGACGAAACCACAGACATAGGGTTCGATTTAACCAAGAGGAATTTAAACGGACCTGGTTTTGCCAGGCTTCGACCAGCTATCGGGACGAAACCACAAACATAGGGTTCGATTTAACCAACAAGAATTTAAACGGACCTGGTTTTGCCAAGTTTCGACCAACTATCGTGACGGAACCACAGACATAGGGTTCGATTTAACCAACTGGAATTTAAACAGACCTTGTTTTTCAAGGCTTCGACTAGCTATCGGAACGGAACCACAGACATAGGGTTCGATTTAACCTATACGAATTTAAACAGACCTAGTTTTGCCAAGCTTCGACCAGCTACCGGGACGGAACAACAGACATAGGGTTCGATTTAACCAACATGAATTTAAACGGTCCTGGTTTTGCCAGGCTTCGACCAACTACCGGGACGGAACCACAGACATAGGGTTCAATTTAACCAACAAGAATTTAAACGGACTTGGTTTTGCCAGACATCGACCAGCTATCGGGACGGAACCACAGACATAGGGTTCGATTTAACCAATAGGAATTTAAACGGACCTGGTTTTGCCAGACTTTGACCATCTATCGGGACGGAACCACAGACATTTGGTTCGATTTAACCAACAGGAATTTAAACGGACCTGGTTTTGCTAGGCTTCGACCAGCAATCGGGATGGAACCACAGACATAGGGTTCGATTTAACCAAGAGGAATTTAAACGGACCTGGTTTTGCCAGCCTTTGACAGCTATCGGGACGGAACCACTAACATAGGGTTTGATTTAACCAACATGAATTTAAACGGACCTGGTTTTGTCAGGCTTCGACCAACTATCGGGACGAAACCACAAACATAGGGTTCGATTTAACCAACAAGAATTTAAACGGACCTGGTTTTGCCAAGCATCGACCAGCTATCGAGACGGAACCACAGACATATGGTTCGATTTAACCAACAAGAATTTAAACGGACCTGGTTTTGCCAAGCTTCGACCAGCTATCTTGACGGAACCACAGACATAGGGTTCGATTTAACCAACTGGAATTTAAACGGACCTGGTTTTTCCAGGCTTCGACTAGCTATCGGGACGGAACCACATACATAGGGTTCGATTTAACCTATACGAATTTAAACAGACCAAGTTTTGCCAGGCTTCGACCAGCTACCGGGACGGAACCACAGACATAGGGTTCGATTTAACCAACATGAATTTAAACGGACCTGGTTTTGCCAGGCTTCGACCAACTACCTGGACGGAACCACAGACATAGGGTTCAATTTAACCAACAAGAATTTAAACGGGCCTAGTTTTGCCAGACATCGACCAGCTATCGGGACGAAACCACAGACATAGGGTTCCATTTAACCAATACGAATTGAAACGGACCTGGTTTTGCCAAGCTTTGACCATCTATCGGGACGGAACCACAGACATAGAGTTCGATTTAACCAACGTGAATTTAAACGGACCTGGTTTTGCCAGGCTTCGACCAGCTATCGGGACAAAACCACAAACATAGGGTTCGATTTAACCAACAAGAATTTAAACGGACCTGGTTTTGCCAAGCTTCGACCAGCTATCGGGACGGAACCACAGACATAGGGTTCGATTTAACTAACTGGAATTTAAAAGGACCTGGTTTTTCTAGGCGTCGACTAGCTATCGGGATGGAACCACAGACATAGGGTTCGATTTAACCTATACGAATTTAAACAAACCTAGTTTTGCCAGGCTTCGACCAGCTACCGGGACGGAACCACAGGCATAAGGTTCGATTTAACCAATAGGAATTTAAACGGACCTGGTTTTGCCAAGCTTCGACCAACTACCGGGACGGAACAACAGACATAGGGTTCGATTTAACCAACAATTAGTTAAACGGACCTAGTTTAGCCAGACTTCAACCAGCTATCGGGACGAAACCACAGACATAGGGTTCGATTTAACCAATAGGAATTTAAACGGACGTGGTTTTGCCAGGCTTTGACCTGCTATCGGGACGGAACCACAGACATATGGTTCGATTTAACCAACAAGAATTTAAAGGGACCTGGTTTTGCCAGGGTTCGGCCAACTACCGAAACGGAACCACAGACATAGGATTCGATTTAACCAACAGGAATTTAAACGGGCCTGGTTTTGCCAAGCTTCGACCAGCTATCTTGACGGAACCACAGACATAGGGTTCGATTTAACCAACTGGAATTTAAACGGACCTGGTTTTTTCAGGCTTCGACTAGCTATCGGGTCGGAACCACAGACATAGGGTTCGATTTAACCTATACGAATTTAAACAAACCTAGTTTTTCCAGGCTTCGACCAGCTACCGGGACGGAACCACAGACATAGGGTTCGATTTAACCAACAGGAATTTAAACGGACATGGTTTTGCCAGGCTTCGACCAGCTACCGGGACGAAACCACAGACATAGGGTTCGATTTAACCAACAATTAGTTAAACGGACCTGGTTTTGCCAGACTTCGACTAGCTATCGGGACGAAACCACAGACATAGGGTTCGATTTAACTAATAAGAATTTAAACAGACCTGGTTTTGCCAGGCTTTGACCTGCTATCGGGACGAAACCACAGACATATGGTTCTATTTAACCAACAAGAATTTAAACGGACCTGGTTTTGCCAGGGTTCGGCCAACTACTGGGACGGAACCACAGACATAGGATTCGATTTAACCAACAGGAATTTAAACGGGCCTGGTTTTTCCAGGCTTCGACCAGCTACCAGGACGGAACCACAGACATAGGGATCGATTTAACCAACAGGAATTTAAACGGACCTGGTTTTGCCAGGCTTCGACCAACAATCGGGACGGAACCACAGACATAGGGTTCGATTTAACCAAGAGGAATTTAAACGGACCTGGTTTTGCCAGCCTTCGACCAGCTACCGGGACGGAACCACAGACATAGGATTCGATTTAACCAACAGGAATTTAAATGGGCCTGGTTTTGCCAGGCTTCGACCAGCTACCAGGACGGAACCACAGACATAGGGTTCGATTTAACCAACAGGAATTTAAACAGACCTGGTTTTTCCAGGCTTAGACCAGCAATCGGGACAGAACCACAGACATAGGGTTCGATTTAACCAAGAGGACTTTAAACTGACCTGGTTTTGCCAGGCTTCGACCAGCTATCGGGACAAAACCACTAACATAGGGTTCAATTTAACCAACATGAATTTAAACGGACCTGGTTTTGCCAGGCTTCGACTAGCTATCGGGACGAAACCACAAACATAGGGTTCGATTTAACCAACAAGAATTTAAACGGACCTGGTTTTGCCAAGCTTCGACCAGCTATCTTGACGGAACCACAGACATAGGGTTCGATTTAACCAACTGGAATTTAAACGGACCTGGTTTTTCCAGGCTTCGACTAGCTATCGGGACGGAACCACATACATAGGGTTCGATTTAACCTATACGAATTTAAACAGACCAAGTTTTGCCAGGCTTCGACCAACTACCGGGACGGAACCACAGACATAGGGTTCGATTTAACCAACATGAATTTAAACGGACCTGGTTTTGCCAGGCTTCGACCAACTACCTGGACGGAACCACAGACATAGGGTTCAATTTAACCAACAAGAATTTAAACGGGCCTGGTTTTGCCAGGCATCGACCAGCTATCGGGACGAAACCACAGACATAGGGTTCCATTTAACCAATACGAATTGAAACGGACCTGGTTTTGCCAAGCTTTGACCAGCTATCGGGACGGAACCACAGACATAGAGTTCGATTTAACCAACAGAAATTTAAACGAACCTGGTTTTGCCAGGCTTCGACCAGCTATCGGGACGGAACCACTAACATAGGGTTCGATTTAACCAACGTGAATTTAAACGGACCAGGTTTTGCCAGGCTTCGACCAGCTATCGGGACAAAACCACAAACATAGGGTTCGATTTAACCAACAAGAATTTAAACGGACCTGGTTTTGCCAAGCTTCGACCAGCTATCGGGACGGAACCACAGACATAGGGTTCGATTTAACTAACTGGAATTTAAAAGGACCTGGTTTTTCTAGGCGTCGACTAGCTATCGGGATGGAACCACAGACATAGGGTTCGATTTAACCTATACGAATTTAAACAAACCTAGTTTTGCCAAGCTTCGACCAGCTACCGGGACGGAACCACAGGCATAAGGTTCGATTTAACCAATAGGAATTTAAACGGACCTGGTTTTGCCAAGCTTCGACCAACTACCGGGACGGAACAACAGACATAGGGTTCGATTTAACCAACAATTAGTTAAACGGACCTAGTTTAGCCAGACATCGACCAGCTATCGGGACGGAACCACAGACATAGGGTTCGATTTAACCAATAGGAATTTAAACGGACCTGGTTTTGCCAGACTTTGACCATCTATCGGGACGGAACCACAGACATTTGGTTCGATTTAACCAACAGGAATTTAAACGGACCTGGTTTTGCTAGGCTTCGACCAGCAATCGGGATGGAACCACAGACATAGGGTTCGATTTAACCAAGAGGAATTTAAACGGACCTGGTTTTGCCAGCCTTTGACAGCTATCGGGACGGAACCACTAACATAGGGTTTGATTTAACCAACATGAATTTAAACGGACCTGGTTTTGTCAGGCTTCGACCAACTATCGGGACGAAACCACAAACATAGGGTTCGATTTAACCAACAAGAATTTAAACGGACCTGGTTTTGCCAAGCATCGACCAGCTATCGAGACGGAACCACAGACATATGGTTCGATTTAACCAACAAGAATTTAAACGGACCTGGTTTTGCCAAGCTTCGACCAGCTATCTTGACGGAACCACAGACATAGGGTTCGATTTAACCAACTGGAATTTAAACGGACCTGGTTTTTCCAGGCTTCGACTAGCTATCGGGACGGAACCACATACATAGGGTTCGATTTAACCTATACGAATTTAAACAGACCAAGTTTTGCCAGGCTTCGACCAGCTACCGGGACGGAACCACAGACATAGGGTTCGATTTAACCAACATGAATTTAAACGGACCTGGTTTTGCCAGGCTTCGACCAACTACCTGGACGGAACCACAGACATAGGGTTCAATTTAACCAACAAGAATTTAAACGGGCCTAGTTTTGCCAGACATCGACCAGCTATCGGGACGAAACCACAGACATAGGGTTCCATTTAACCAATACGAATTGAAACGGACCTGGTTTTGCCAAGCTTTGACCATCTATCGGGACGGAACCACAGACATAGAGTTCGATTTAACCAACGTGAATTTAAACGGACCTGGTTTTGCCAGGCTTCGACCAGCTATCGGGACAAAACCACAAACATAGGGTTCGATTTAACCAACAAGAATTTAAACGGACCTGGTTTTGCCAAGCTTCGACCAGCTATCGGGACGGAACCACAGACATAGGGTTCGATTTAACTAACTGGAATTTAAAAGGACCTGGTTTTTCTAGGCGTCGACTAGCTATCGGGATGGAACCACAGACATAGGGTTCGATTTAACCTATACGAATTTAAACAAACCTAGTTTTGCCAGGCTTCGACCAGCTACCGGGACGGAACCACAGGCATAAGGTTCGATTTAACCAATAGGAATTTAAACGGACCTGGTTTTGCCAAGCTT
Source organism: Herpetospermum pedunculosum (assembly GCA_028017165.1). Lineage (NCBI taxonomy): Eukaryota > Viridiplantae > Streptophyta > Magnoliopsida > Cucurbitales > Cucurbitaceae > Herpetospermum > Herpetospermum pedunculosum. Next base: position 40,696,755 of record CM051522.1, read on the forward strand.
CGACCAACTACCGGGACGGAACAACAGACATAGGGTTCGATTTAACCAACAATTAGTTAAACGGACCTAGTTTAGCCAGACTTCAACCAGCTATCGGGACGAAACCACAGACATAGGGTTCGATTTAACCAATAGGAATTTAAACGGACGTGGTTTTGCCAGGCTTTGACCTGCTATCGGGACGGAACCACAGACATATGGTTCGATTTAACCAACAAGAATTTAAAGGGACCTGGTTTTGCCAGGGTTCGGCCAACTACCGAAACGGAACCACAGACATAGGATTCGATTTAACCAACAGGAATTTAAACGGGCCTGGTTTTGCCAAGCTTCGACCAGCTATCTTGACGGAACCACAGACATAGGGTTCGATTTAACCAACTGGAATTTAAACGGACCTGGTTTTTTCAGGCTTCGACTAGCTATCGGGTCGGAACCACAGACATAGGGTTCGATTTAACCTATACGAATTTAAACAAACCTAGTTTTTCCAGGCTTCGACCAGCTACCGGGACGGAACCACAGACATAGGGTTCGATTTAACCAACAGGAATTTAAACGGACATGGTTTTGCCAGGCTTCGACCAGCTACCGGGACGAAACCACAGACATAGGGTTCGATTTAACCAACAATTAGTTAAACGGACCTGGTTTTGCCAGACTTCGACTAGCTATCGGGACGAAACCACAGACATAGGGTTCGATTTAACTAATAAGAATTTAAACAGACCTGGTTTTGCCAGGCTTTGACCTGCTATCGGGACGAAACCACAGACATATGGTTCTATTTAACCAACAAGAATTTAAACGGACCTGGTTTTGCCAGGGTTCGGCCAACTACCGGGACGGAACCACAGACATAGGATTCGATTTAACCAACAGGAATTTAAACGGGCCTGGTTTTTCCAGGCTTCGACCAGCTACCAGGACGGAACCACAGACATAGGGATCGATTTAACCAACAGGAATTTAAACGGACCTTGTTTTGCCAGGCTTCGACCAACAATCGGGACGGAACCACAGACATAGGGTTCGATTTAACCAAGAGGAATTTAAACGGACCTGGTTTTGCCAGCCTTCGACCAGCTACCGGGACGGAACCACAGACATAGGATTCGATTTAACCAACAGGAATTTAAATGGGCCTGGTTTTGCCAGGCTTCGACCAGCTACCAGGACGGAACCACAGACATAGGGTTCGATTTAACCAACAGGAATTTAAACAGACCTGGTTTTTCCAGGCTTAGACCAGCAATCGGGACAGAACCACAGACATAGGGTTCGATTTAACCAAGAGGACTTTAAACTGACCTGGTTTTGCCAGGCTTCGACCAGCTATCGGGACAGAACCACTAACATAGGGTTCAATTTAACCAACATGAATTTAAACGGACCTGGTTTTGCCAGGCTTCGACTAGCTATCGGGACGAAACCACAAACATAGGGTTCGATTTAACCAACAAGAATTTAAACTGACCTGGTTTTGCCAAGCTTCGACCAGCTATCTTGACGGAACCACAGACATAGGGTTCGATTTAACCAACTGGAATTTAAACGGACCTGGTTTTTCCAGGCTTCGACTAGCTATCGGGACGGAACCACATACATAGGGTTCGATTTAACCTATACGAATTTAAACAGACCAAGTTTTGCCAGGCTTCGACCAGCTACCGGGACGGAACCACAGACATAGGGTTCGATTTAACCAACATGAATTTAAACGGACCTGGTTTTGCCAGGCTTCGACCAACTACCTGGACGGAACCACAGACATAGGGTTCAATTTAACCAACAAGAATTTAAACGGGCCTAGTTTTGCCAGGCATCGACCAGCTATCGGGACGAAACCACAGACATAGGGTTCCATTTAACCAATACGAATTGAAACGGACCTGGTTTTGCCAAGCTTTGACCAGCTATCGGGACGGAACCACAGACATAGAGTTCGATTTAACCAACAGAAATTTAAACGAACCTGGTTTTGCCAGGCTTCGACCAGCTATCGGGACGGAACCACTAACATAGGGTTCGATTTAACCAACGTGAATTTAAACGGACCAGGTTTTGCCAGGCTTCGACCAGCTATCGGGACAAAACCACAAACATAGGGTTCGATTTAACCAACAAGAATTTAAACGGACCTGGTTTTGCCAAGCTTCGACCAGCTATCGGGACGGAACCACAGACATAGGGTTCGATTTAACTAACTGGAATTTAAAAGGACCTGGTTTTTCTAGGCGTCGACTAGCTATCGGGATGGAACCACAGACATAGGGTTCGATTTAACCTATACGAATTTAAACAAACCTAGTTTTGCCAAGCTTCGACCAGCTACCGGGACGGAACCACAGGCATAAGGTTCGATTTAACCAATAGGAATTTAAACGGACCTGGTTTTGCCAAGCTTCGACCAACTACCGGGACGGAACAACAGACATAGGGTTCGATTTAACCAACAATTAGTTAAACGGACCTAGTTTAGCCAGACTTCGACCAACTATCGGGACGAAACCACAGACATAGGGTTCGATTTAACCAACAAGAATTTAAACGGACCTGGTTTTGCCAAGCTTCGACCAGCTATCGGGACGGAACCACAGACATAGGGTTCGATTTAACTAACTGGAATTTAAAAGGACCTGGTTTTTCTAGGCGTCGACTAGCTATCGGGATGGAACCACAGACATAGGGTTCGATTTAACCTATACGAATTTAAACAAACCTAGTTTTGCCAAGCTTCGACCAGCTACCGGGACGGAACCACAGGCATAAGGTTCGATTTAACCAATAGGAATTTAAACGGACCTGGTTTTGCCAAGCTTCGACCAACTACCGGGACGGAACAACAGACATAGGGTTCGATTTAACCAACAATTAGTTAAACGGACCTAGTTTAGCCAGACTTCGACCAACTATCGGGACGAAACCACAGACATAGGGTTCGATTTAACCAATAGGAATTTAAACGGACCTGGTTTTGCCAGGCTTTGACCTGCTAGCGGGACGGAACCACAGACATATGGTTCGATTTAACCAACAAGAATTTAAACGGACCTGGTTTTGCCAGGGTTCGGCCAACTAGTGGGACGGAACCACAGACATAGGATTCGATTTAACCAACAGGAATTTAAACGGGCCTGGTTTTGCCAGGCTTCGACTAGCTACCAGGACGGAACCACAGACATAAGGTTCGATTTAACCAACAGGAATTTAAACGGACCTGGTTTTGCCAGACTTCGACCAACAATCGGGACGGAACCACAGACATAGGGTTCGATTTAACCAAGAGGAATTTAAACGGACATGGTTTTGCCAGCCTTCGACAAGCTATCGGGACGGAACAACTAACATAGGGTTCGATTTAACCAACATGAATTTAAACGGACCTGGTTTTGCCAGGCTTCGACCAACTATCGGGACGAAACCACAAACATAGGGTTCGATTTAACCAACAAGAATTTAAACGGACCTGGTTTTGACAAGCTTGACCAGCTATCGGGACGGAACCACATTATATGGTTCGATTTAACCTATACGAATTTAAACAGACCTAGTTTTGCCAGGCTTCAACCAGCTACCGGGACGGAACCACAGACATAGGGTTCGATTTAACCAACAGGAATTTAAACGGACCTGGTTTTGCCAGGCTTTGACCAGCTATCGGGACGGAACCACAGACATAGGGTTCGATTTAACCAACAGAAATTTAAACGGACCTGGTTTTGCTAGACTTCGACTAGCTATCGGGACGAAACCACAGACATAGCGTTCGATTTAACCAATAGGAATTTAAACGGACCTGGTTTTGCCAGGCTTTAACCTGCTATCGGGACGGAACCACAGACATATGGTTCGATTTAACCAACAAGAATTTATAAGGACCTGGTTTTGCAAGGTTCGGCCAACTACCGGGACGGAACCACAGACATAGGATTCGATTTAACCAACAAGAATTTAAACGGGCCTGGTTTTGCCAGGCTTCGACCAGCTACCAGGACGGAACCACAGACATAGGGTTCGATTTAACTAGCAGGAATTTAAACGGACCTGGTTTTGCCAGGCTTCGACCAGCAATCGGGACAGAACCACAGACATAGGGTTCGATTTAACCAAGAGGAATTTAAACAGACCTGGTTTTGCCAGCCTTCGACAGCTATCGGGACGGAACCACTAACATAGGGTTCGATTTAACCAACATGAATTTAAATGGACATGGTTTTGCCAGGCTTCAACCAGCTATCGGGACGAAACCACGAACATAGGGTTCGATTTAACCAACAAGAATTTAAACGGACCTGGTTTTGCCAAGCATCGACCAGCTATCGGGACAGAACCACAGACATAGGGTTCGATTTAACCAATAGGAATTTAAACGGACCTGGTTTTGCCAGACTTTGACCAGCTATTGGGACGGAACCATAGACATAGGACTCGATTTAACCAATAGAACTTTAAACGGACCTGGTTTTGCTAGACTTCGACTAGCTATCGGGACGAAACCACAGACATAGGGTTTGATTTAACCAATAGGAATTTAAACAGACGTGGTTTTGCCAGGCTTTAACCTGCTATCGGGACGGAACCACAGACATATGGTTCAATTTAACCAACAAGAATTTAAACGCACCTGGTTTTGCCAGGCTTCGACCAGCAATCGGGACGGAACCACAGACATAGGGTTCGATTTAACCAAGAGGAATTTAAACAGACCTTGTTTTGCCAGCCTTCGACAGCTATTGGGACGGAACCACTAACATAGGGTTCGATTTAACCAACATGAATTTAAACGGACATGGTTTTGCCAGGCTTCAACCAGCTACCAGGACGGAACCACAGACATAGGGTTCGATTTAACCAACAGGAATTTAAACGGACCTGGTTTTGCCAAGCTTCGACCAACAATCGGGACGGAACCACAGACATAGGGTTCGATTTAACCAAGAGGAATTTAAACAGACCTGGTTTTGCCAGCCTTCGACAGCTATTGGGACGGAACCACTAACATAGGGTTCGATTTAACCAACATGAATTTAAACGGACATTGTTTTGCCAGGCTTCAACCAGCTATCGGGACGAAACCACGAACATAGGGTTCGATTTAACCAACAAGAATTTAAATAGACCTGGTTTTGCCAAGCATCGACCAGCTATCGGGACGGAACCACAGACATAGGGTTCGATTTAACCAATAGGAATTTAAACGGACCTGGTTTTGCCAGACTTTGACTAGCTATCGGGACGGAACCATAGACATAGGGTTCGATTTAACCAACAGAAATTTAAACGGACCTGGTTTTGCTAGACTTCGACTAGCTATCGGGACGAAACCACAGACATAGGGTTCGATTTAACCAATAGGAATTTAAACGGACGTGGTTTTGCCAGGCTTTAACCTGCTATCGGGACGGAACCACAGACATATGGTTCAATTTAACCAACAAGAATTTAAACGCACCTGGTTTTGCCAGGGTTCGGCCAACTACCGGGACGGAACCACAGACATAGGATTCGATTTAACCAACAAGAATTTAAAGGGGCCTGGTTTTGCAAGGCTTCGACCAGCTACCAGGACGGAACCACAGACATTGGGTTCGATTTACCCAACAGGAATTTAAACGGACCTGGTTTTGCTAGGCTTCGACCAGCAATCGGGATGGAACCACAAACATAGGGTTCGATTTAACCAAGAGGAATTTAAACGGACCTGGTTTTGTCAGCCTTCGACAGCTATCGGGACGGAACCACTAACATAGGGTTCGATTTAACCAACATGAATTTAAACGGACCTGGTTTTGTCAGGCTTCGACCAACTATCGGGACGAAACCACAAACATAGGGTTCGATTTAACCAACAAGAATTTAAACGGACCTGGTTTTGCCAAGCATCGACCAGCTATCGGGACAGAACCACAGACATAGAGTTCGATTTAACCAACTGGAATTTTAACGGACTTGGTTTTTTCAGGCTTCGACTAGCTATCGGGACGGAACCACATTATATGGTTCGATTTAACCTATACGAATTTAAACAAACCTAGTTTTGCCAGGCTTCGACCAGCTACCGGGACGGAACCACAGACATAGGGTTCGATTTAACCAACAGGAATTTAAACGGACTTGGTTTTGCCAGGCTTCGACCAGCTATCGGGACGGAATCACTAACATAGGGTACATGAATTTAAACGGACCTGGTTTTTCCAAGCTTCGACTAGCTATCGGGACGGAACCACAGACATAGAGTTCGATTTAACCACCAAGAATTTAAACGGACCTGGTTTTGCCAAGCTTCAACCAGCTATCGGGACGAAACCACAGACATAGGGTTCGATTTAACCAAGAGGAATTTAAACGGACCTGGTTTTGCCAGGCTTCGACCAGCTATCGGGACGAAACCACAAACATAGGGTTCGATTTAACCAACAAGAATTTAAACGGACCTGGTTTTGCCAAGTTTCGCCAACTATCGTGACGGAACCACGGACATAGGGTTCGATTTAACCAACTGGAATTTAAACAGACCTTGTTTTTCAAGGCTTCGACTAGCTATCGGAACGGAACCACAGACATAGGGTTCGATTTAACCTATACGAATTTAAACAGACCTAGTTTTGCCAAGCTTCGACCAGCTACCGGGACGGAACAACAGACATAGGGTTCGATTTAACCAACATGAATTTAAACGGTCCTGGTTTTGCCAGGCTTCGACCAACTACCGGGACGGAACCACAGACATATGGTTCGATTTAACCAACAAGAATTTAAACGGACTTGGTTTTGCCAGACATCGACCAGCTATCGGGACGGAACCACAGACATAGGGTTCGATTTAACCAATAGGAATTTAAACGGACCTGGTTTTGCCAGACTTTGACCAGCTATCGGGACGGAACCACAGACATTGGGTTCGATTTAACCAACAGGAATTTAAACGGACCTGGTTTTGCTAGGCTTCGACCAGCAATCGGGATGGAACCACAGACATAGGGTTCGATTTAACCAAGAGGAATTTAAACGGACCTGGTTTTGCCAGCCTTTGACAGCTATCGGGACGGAACCACTAACATAGGGTTTGATTTAACCAACATGAATTTAAACGGACCTGGTTTTGTCAGGCTTCGACCAACTATCGGGACGAAACCACAAACATAGGGTTCGATTTAACCAACAAGAATTTAAACGGACCTGGTTTTGCCAAGCATCGACCAGCTATCGAGACGGAACCACAGACATATGGTTCGATTTAACCAACAAGAATTTAAACGGACCTGGTTTTGCCAAGCTTCGACCAGCTATCTTGACGGAACCACAGACATAGGGTTCGATTTAACCAACTGGAATTTAAACGGACCTGGTTTTTCCAGGCTTCGACTAGCTATCGGGACGGAACCACATACATAGGGTTCGATTTAACCTATACGAATTTAAACAGACCAAGTTTTGCCAGGCTTCGACCAGCTACCGGGACGGAACCACAGACATAGGGTTCGATTTAACCAACATGAATTTAAACGGACCTGGTTTTGCCAGGCTTCGACCAACTACCTGGACGGAACCACAGACATAGGGTTCAATTTAACCAACAAGAATTTAAACGGGCCTGGTTTTGCCAGACATCGACCAGCTATCGGGACGAAACCACAGACATAGGGTTCCATTTAACCAATACGAATTGAAACGGACCTGGTTTTGCCAAGCTTTGACCAGCTATCGGGACGGAACCACAGACATAGAGTTCGATTTAACCAACAGAAATTTAAACGAACCTGGTTTTGCCAAGCTTCGACCAGCTATCGGGACGGAACCACTAACATAGGGTTCGATTTAACCAACGTGAATTTAAACGGACCTGGTTTTGCCAGGCTTCGACCAGCTATCGGGACAAAACCACAAACATAGGGTTCGATTTAACCAACAAGAATTTAAACGGACCTGGTTTTGCCAAGCTTCGACCAACTATCGGGACGGAACCACAGACATAGGGTTCGATTTAACTAACTGGAATTTAAAAGGACCTGGTTTTTCTAGGCGTCGACTAGCTATCGGGATGGAACCACAGACATAGGGTTCGATTTAACCTATACGAATTTAAACAAACCTAGTTTTGCCAGGCTTCGACCAGCTACCGGGACGGAACCACAGGCATAAGGTTCGATTTAACCAATAGGAATTTAAACGGACCTGGTTTTGCCAAGCTTCGACCAACTACCGGGACGGAACAACAGACATAGGGTTCGATTTAACCAACAATTAGTTAAACGGACCTAGTTTAGCCAGACTTCGACCAACTATCGGGACGAAACCACAGACATAGGGTTCGATTTAACCAATAGGAATTTAAACGGACCTGGTTTTGCCAGGCTTTGACCTGCTAGCGGGACGAAACCACAGACATATGGTTCGATTTAACCAACAAGAATTTAAACGGACCTGGTTTTGCCAGGGTTCGGCCAACTAGCGGGACGGAACCACAGACATAGGATTCGATTTAACCAACAGGAATTTAAACGGGCCTGGTTTTGCCAGGCTTCGACTAGCTACCAGGACGGAACCACAGACATTGGGTTCGATTTAACCAACAGGAATTTAAACGGACCTGGTTTTGCTAGGCTTCGACCAGCAATCGGGATGGAACCACAGACATAGGGTTCGATTTAACCAAGAGGAATTTAAACGGACATGGTTTTGCCAGCCTTCGACAAGATAACGGGACGGAACAACTAACATAGGGTTCGATTTAACCAACATGAATTTAAACGGACCTGGTTTTGCCAGGCTTCGACCAACTATCGGGACGAAACCACAAACATAGGGTTCGATTTAACCAACAAGAATTTAAACGGACCTGGTTTTGACAAGCTTCGACCAGCTATCGGGACGGAACCACATTATATGGTTCGATTTAACCTATACGAATTTAAACAGACCTAGTTTTGCCAGGCTTCAACCAGCTACCGGGACGGAACCACAGACATAGGGTTCGATTTAACCAACAGGAATTTAAACGGACCTGGTTTTGCCAGGCTTTGACCAGCTATCGGGACGGAACCACAGACATAGGGTTCGATTTAACCAACAGAAATTTAAACAGACCTGGTTTTGCCAGCCTTCGACAAGCTATCGGGACGGAACAACTAACATAGGGTTCGATTTAACCAACATGAATTTAAACGGACCTGGTTTTGCCAGGCTTCGACCAACTATCGGGACGAAACCACAAACATAGGGTTCGATTTAACCAACAAGAATTTCAACGGACCTGGTTTTGACAAGCTTCGACCAGCTATCGGGACGGAACCACATTATATGGTTCGATTTAACCTATACGAATTTAAACAGACCTAGTTTTGCACGGCTTCAACCAGCTACCGGGACGGAACCACAGACATAGGGTTCGATTTAACCAACAGGAATTTAAACGGACCTGGTTTTGCCAGGCTTTGACCAGCTATCGGGACGGAACCACAGACATAGGGTTCGATTTAACCAACAGAAATTTAAACAGACCTGGTTTTGCTAGACTTCGACTAGCTATCGGGACGAAACCACAGACATAGGGTTCGATTTAACCAATAAGAATTTAAACGGACCTGGTTTTGCCAGGCTTTAACCTGCTATCGGGACGGAACCACAGACATATGGTTCGATTTAACCAACAAGAATTTATAAGGACCTGGTTTTGCCAGGGTTCGGCCAACTACCGGGACGGAACCACAGACATAGGATTCGATTTAACCAACAAGAATTTAAACGGGCCTGGTTTTGCCAGGCTTCGACCAGCTACCAGGACGGAACCACAGACATAGGGTTCGATTTAACTAGCAGGAATTTAAACGGACCTGGTTTTGCCAGGCTTCGACCAGCAATCGGGACGGAACCACAGACATAGGGTTCGATTTAACCAAGAGGAATTTAAACAGACCTGGTTTTGCCAGCCTTCGACAGCTATCGGGACGGAACCACTAACATAGGGTTCGATTTAACCAACATGAATTTAAATGGACATGGTTTTGCCAGGCTTCAACCAGCTATCGGGACGAAACCACGAACATAGGGATCGATTTAACCAACAAGAATTTAAACGGACCTGGTTTTGCCAAGCATCGACCAGCTATCGGGACGGAACCACAGACATAGGGTTCGATTTAACCAATAGGAATTTAAACGGACCTGGTTTTGCCAGACTTTGACCAGCTATCGGGACGGAACCATAGACATAGGGTTCGATTTAACCAATAGAAATTTAAACGGACCTGGTTTTGCTAGACTTCGACTAGCTATCGGGACGAAACCACAGACATAGGGTTCGATTTAACCAATAGGAATTTAAACAGACGTGGTTTTGCCAGGCTTTAACCTGCTATCGGGACGGAACCACAGACATATGGTTCAATTTAACCAACAAGAATTTAAACGCACCTGGTTTTGCCAGGCTTCGACCAGCAATCGGGACGGAACCACAGACATAGGGTTCGATTTAACCAAGAGGAATTTAAACAGACCTGGTTTTGCCAGCCTTCGACAACTATTGGGACGGAACCACTAACATAGGGTTCGATTTAACCAACATGAATTTAAACGGACATGGTTTTGCCAGGCTTCAACCAGCTACCAGGACGGAACCACAGACATAGGGTTCGATTTAACCAACAGGAATTTAAACGGACCTGGTTTTGCCAAGCTTCGACCAACAATCGGGACGGAACCACGGACATAGGGTTCGATTTAACCAAGAGGAATTTAAACAGACCTGGTTTTGCCAACCTTTGACAGCTATTGGAACGGAACCACTAACATAGGGTTCGATTTAACCAACATGAATTTAAACGGACATGGTTTTGCCAGGCTTCAACCAGCTATCGGGACGAAACCACGAACATAGGGTTCGATTTAACCAACAAGAATTTAAAGAGACCTGGTTTTGCCAAGCATCGACCAGCTATCGGGACGGAACCACAGACATAGGGTTCGATTTAACCAATAGGAATTTAAACGGAACTGGTTTTGCCAGACTTTGACTAGCTATCGGGACGGAACCATAGACATAGGGTTCGATTTAACCAACAGAAATTTAAACGGACCTGGTTTTGCTAGACTTCGACTAGCTATCGGGACGAAACCACAGACATAGGGTTCGATTTAACCAATAGGAATTTAAACGGACGTGGTTTTGCCAGGCTTTAACCTGCTATCGGGACGGAACCACAGACATATGGTTCAATTTAACCAACAAGAATTTAAACGCACCTGGTTTTGCCAGGGTTCGGCCAACTACCGGGACGGAACCACAGACATAGGATTCGATTTAACCAACAAGAATTTAAAGGGGCCTGGTTTTGCAAGGCTTCGACCAGCTACCAGGACGGAACCACAGACATTGGGTTCGATTTAACCAACAGGAATTTAAACGGACCTGGTTTTGCTAGGCTTCGACCAGCAATCGGGATGGAACCACAAACATAGGGTTCGATTTAACCAAGAGGAATTTAAACGGACCTGGTTTTGTCAGCCTTCGACAGCTATCGGGACGGAACCACTAACATAGGGTTCGATTTAACCAACATGAATTTAAACAGACCTGGTTTTGTCAGGCTTCGACCAACTATCGGGACGAAACCACAAACATAGGGTTCGATTTAACCAACAAGAATTTAAACGGACCTGGTTTTGCCAAGCATCGACCAGCTATCGAGACGGAACCACAGACATAGGGTTCGATTTAACCAACTGGAATTTAAACGGACCTGGTTTTTTCAGGCTTCGACTAGCTATCGGGACGGAACCACATTATATGGTTCGATTTAACCTATACGAATTTAAACAAACCTAGTTTTGCCAGGCTTCGACCAGCTACCGGGACGGAACCACAGACATAGGGTTCGATTTAACCAACAGGAATTTAAACGGACCTGGTTTTGCCAGGCTTCGACCAGCTATCGGGACGGAATCACTAACATAGGGTACATGAATTTAAACGGACCTGGTTTTTCCAAGCTTCGACTAGCTATCGGGACGGAACCACAGACATAGAGTTCGATTTAACCACCAAGAATTTAAACGGACCTGGTTTTGCCAAGCTTCAACCAGCTATCGAGACGAAACCACAGACATAGGGTTCGATTTAACCAAGAGGAATTTAAACGGACCTGGTTTTGCCAGGCTTCGACCAGCTATCGGGACGAAACCACAAACATAGGGTTCGATTTAACCAACAAGAATTTAAACGGACCTGGTTTTGCCAAGTTTCGACCAACTATCTTGACGGAACCACGGACATAGGGTTCGATTTAACCAACTGGAATTTAAACAGACCTTGTTTTTCAAGGCTTCGACTAGCTATCGGAACAGAACCACAGACATAGGGTTCGATTTAACCTATACGAATTTAAACAGACCTAGTTTTGCCAAGCTTCGACCAGCTACCGGGACGAAACAACAGACATAGGGTTCGATTTAACCAACATGAATTTAAACGGTCCTGGTTTTGCCAGGCTTCGACCAACTACCGGGACGGAACCACAGACATAGGGTTCAATTTAACCAACAAGAATTTAAACGGACTTGGTTTTGCCAGACATCGACCAGCTATCGGGACGGAACCACAGACATAGGGTTCGATTTAACCAATAGGAATTTAAACAGACCTGGTTTTGCCAGACTTTGACCAGCTATCGGGACGGAACCACAGACATTGGGTTCGATTTAACCAACAGGAATTTAAACGTACCGGGTTTTGCTAGGCTTCGACCAGCAATCGGGATGGAACCACAGACATAGGGTTCGATTTAACCAAGAGGAATTTAAACGGACCTGGTTTTGCCAGCCTTTGACAGCTATCGGGACGGAACCACTAACATAGGGTTTGATTTAACCAACATGAATTTAAACGGACCTGGTTTTGTCAGGCTTCGACCAACTATCGGGACGAAACCACAAACATAGGGTTCGATTTAACCAACAAGAATTTAAACGGACCTGGTTTTGCCAAGCATCGACCAGCTATCGAGACGGAACCACAGACATATGGTTCGATTTAACCAACAAGAATTTAAACGGACCTGGTTTTGCCAAGCTTCGACCAGCTATCTTGACGGAACCACAGACATAGGGTTCGATTTAACCAACTGGAATTTAAACGGACCTGGTTTTTCCAGGCTTCGACTAGCTATCGGGACGGAACCACATACATAGGGTTCGATTTAACCTATACGAATTTAAACAGACCAACTTTTGCCAGGCTTCGACCAGCTACCGGGACGGAACCACAGACATAGGGTTCGATTTAACCAACATGAATTTAAACGGACCTGGTTTTGCCAGGCTTCGACCAACTACCTGGACGGAACCACAGACATAGGGTTCAATTTAACCAACAAGAATTTAAACGGGCCTGGTTTTGCAAGACATCGACCAGCTATCGGGACGAAACCACAGACATAGGGTTCCATTTAACCAATACGAATTGAAACGGACCTGGTTTTGCCAAGCTTTGACCAGCTATCGAGACGGAACCACAGACATAGAGTTCGATTTAACCAACAGAAATTTAAACGAACCTGGTTTTGCCAAGCTTCGACCAGCTATCGGGACGGAACCACTAACATAGGGTTCGATTTAACCAACGTGAATTTAAACGGACCTGGTTTTGCCAGGCTTCGACCAGCTATCGGGACAAAACCACAAACATAGGGTTCGATTTAACCAACAAGAATTTAAACGGACCTGGTTTTGCCAAGCTTCGACCAGCTATCGGGACGGAACCACAGACATAGGGTTCGATTTAACTAACTGGAATTTAAAAGGACCTGGTTTTTCTAGGCGTCGACTAGCTATCGGGATGGAACCACAGACATAGGGTTCGATTTAACCTATACGAATTTAAACAAACCTAGTTTTGCCAGGCTTCGACCAGCTACCGGGACGGAACCACAGGCATAAGGTTCGATTTAACCAATAGGAATTTAAACGGACCTGGTTTTGCCAAGCTTCGACCAACTACCGGGACGGAACAACAGACATAGGGTTCGATTTAACCAACAATTAGTTAAACGGACCTAGTTTAGCCAGACTTCGACCAACTATCGGGACGAAACCACAGACATAGGGTTCGATTTAACCAATAGGAATTTAAACGGACCTGGTTTTGCCAGGCTTTGACCTGCTAGCGGGACGAAACCACAGACATATGGTTCGATTTAACCAACAAGAATTTAAACGGACCTGGTTTTGCCAGGGTTCGGCCAACTAGCGGGACGGAACCACAGACATAGGATTCGATTTAACCAACAAGAATTTAAACGGGCCTGGTTTTGCCAGGCTTCGACTAGCTACCAGGACGGAACCACAGACATTGGGTTCGATTTAACCAACAGGAGTTTAAACGGACCTGGTTTTGCTAGGCTTCGACCAGCAATCGGGATGGAACCACAGACATAGGGTTCGATTTAACCAAGAGGAATTTAAACGGACATGGTTTTGCCAGCCTTCGACAAGCTATCGGGACGGAACAACTAACATAGGGTTCGATTTAACCAACATGAATTTAAACGGACCTGGTTTTGCCAGGCTTCGACCAACTATCGGGACGAAACCACAAACATAGGGTTCGATTTAACCAACAAGAATTTAAACGGACCTGGTTTTGACAAGCTTCGACCAGCTATCGGGACGGAACCACATTATATGGTTCGATTTAACCTATACGAATTTAAACAGACCTAGTTTTGCCAGGCTTGAACCAGCTACCGGGACGGAACCACAGACATAGGGTTCGATTTAACCAACAGGAATTTAAACGGACCTGGTTTTGCCAGGCTTTGACCAGCTATCGGGACGGAACCACAGACATAGGGTTCGATTTAACCAACAGAAATTTAAACAGACCTGGTTTTGCCAGCCTTCGACAAGCTATCGGGACGGAACAACTAACATAGGGTTCGATTTAACCAACATGAATTTAAACGGACCTGGTTTTGCCAGGCTTCGACCAACTATCGGGACGAAACCACAAACATAGGGTTCGATTTAACCAACAAGAATTTAAACGGACCTGGTTTTGACAAGCTTTGACCAGCTATCGGGACGGAACCACATTATATGGTTCGATTTAACCTATACGAATTTAAACAGACCTAGTTTTGCCAGGCTTCAACCAGCTACCGGGACGGAACCACAGACATAGGGTTCGATTTAACCAACAGGAATTTAAACGGACCTGGTTTTGCCAGGCTTTGACCAGCTATCGGGACGGAACCACAGACATAGGGTTCGATTTAACCAACAGAAATTTAAACAGACCTGGTTTTGCTAGACTTCGACTAGCTATCGGGACGAAACCACAGACATAGGGTTCGATTTAACCAATAAGAATTTAAACGAACCTGGTTTTGCCAGGCTTTAACCTGCTATCGGGACGGAACCACAGACATATGGTTCGATTTAACCAACAAGAATTTATAAGGACCTGGTTTTGCCAGGGTTCGGCCAACTACCGGGACGGAACCACAAACATAGGATTCGATTTAACCAACAAGAATTTAAACGGGCCAGGTTTTGCCAGGCTTCGACCAGCTACCAGGACGGAACCACAGACATAGGGTTCGATTTAACTAGCAGGAATTTAAACGGACCTGGTTTTGCCAGGCTTCGACCAGCAATCGGGACGGGACCTCAGACATAGGGTTCGATTTAACCAAGAGGAATTTAAACAGACCTGGTTTTGCCAGCCTTCGACAGCTATCGGGACGGAACCACTAACATAGGGTTCGATTTAACCAACATGAATTTAAATGGACATGGTTTTGCCAGGCTTCAACCAGCTATCGGGACGAAACCACGAACATAGGGATCGATTTAACCAACAAAAATTTAAACGGACCTGGTTTTGCCAAGCATCGACCAGCTATCGGGACGGAACCACAGACATAGGGTTCGATTTAACCAATAGGAATTTAAACGGACCTGGTTTTGCCAGACTTTGACCAGCTATCGGGACGGAACCATAGAGTGTTAAGTCTCTGAAAGTGACTTATTTAGGACTCATTTAGCTTAAGAAGATATACACTTTTAGGTGTTTTTGATAGCATTTAGCCTAAACCTATGCTTAAATATGAAAATAAGAAGAAGGTAGCTAAATTAGGACTTATGCACAATAGGAAAGAAAAGGGTTGAAAACCGAAGGAAAAGAATGAAAAAATCGCATTGCGACAGCATTGCGAAAACATTGCTGAAGCCGCAATTATTCAAGTGAAAACCGTAAGTTGACTGATCTTTTTCTGTTAATTTCCGTAATTTCAGGGATTCGTTCTTTCTCCTCCATCCATTCTGATATATGACGTTGAAGATTGATGGTTCTCCTTGGCCCAAACGCACCTGCAAACTACTATAAAAGGGGGCCAAAGTCGGAGGTTCAGTCATCATCCGAAAGCGTAGAAGCCTTCTCGCAGTCCATCTTTTCTCCCTGTTTTCCTTTGCCGTCTGTTGGAGTGAGAGTCTCATCTGTTGGAATCGATAATCTGATAGGAAGGAGAGGAGATTCTTCTTCTCTCTCGATTGGATTCATCCAAGCAAGGCTGAGCTTTCATCCCCTTCATTCGAGGCGTCTGCAACAAGGCTTTCAAGCACCATTTACTGCTTTCTGTCTTCCTTTTCTAATTTCCAGCTTTGATCAGTTGTTGTTTCTAGTCTAGTGATTAATCTACTGCATTTCGTTGCTGTCTGTCTTTGAATTATTTCCTTTAAGTTTCCTTTCGTCTGTTCAACATTCAAAGTAATCAAATTGCAAGATTTCATTTCACAGTTTTCATCTTCTGCTGCTACGGTTTTGTCTTACTGTTTTGAGTACATTTCCCTTCTAAGCATGTCTGTTTTATCTTATATTTCTGTTCCCTATATATCCATGAGTAGCTAAGTCACTTAGGGGCATGCTAATGACAGAACTATAGGCTAAAAGACGTGAACCAAGCATGTAGGATAGCTTTCGAAGCATTGATTGTATGTAAGCTTCATCCCACGGGCAATTTCGATTGGCCATCCATTTTGTCCAAAGAACTCCTAACCTCTGGAAGGAGTAAGAGTTCAGAGTCGTATAATCATGCTAGCCTTTCATGGTAACCAGGAAACGGCCTAGGAATAGGCGTTTCCCTAGTACAAACTAAACACTTCTGTTTTAACAAGATGCTTAAGACCTTACTTTGAGTCGAGTAAACTTAAGAATCTAATGCATGGAATCGGACGATACATGAGATAGAGTGAGTTTGATGCATAGAGAGTAGATCCAGTGCTTGAGAATCGTATAAAAATGCCTATAGGATAGTCATTAGTAGCCCTTAATTCACCCATTTACACACTTTCGCTGCTGTTTAATTGCGGAAACATTGCGGTCCCCGCAATTCTGCTAAGTTTCATTCTGTTTAGCTGTTTTCTTCTTCGTTTATCAATTCCATCTCTTGTCCTTTGAGTCTGATTTCAACTTCCATTTGTTCATGTTGCATTCCTTTATACATTCAGCAAACATTAGATAATTAAAAACCAATTTTACCCCATCAAATCCACCCCATCTTTCTTAACAAATACACTTCGCGAATAGCTAAACATAAGTCTCTGTGGAAAAAACGAATGAAATATACTTACTACTTGCTGTGAGACCATGTATGCTTGCATGTTCTGAGTGCTCTCTCTACCTTCTTGCTTATTTATCTTCACACATTGAGCACGCAACAAGTTTTTGGCGCCGCTGCCGGGGACTTATTTTAAGTGAAAACGAAGTTTGTTAAGTCTGAAACACCAAATTATTTTCCATTGAATTTGATCCATTTCCATTTCTTTTTCAGGTACCATTGAGGGTAGTTTATGAATGAGACTCCAAATAGTGATCTAGAGTTCAACCCTGAGCCTGAGAGATTATTTAAAGCTAGAAATAGAGCCAAGAAACGTCTCTTTAAACAACCCCTTTTACCTCAAATAATTGCTGAAACCGCAGAGTCTCCGCAATCCACTCAAGAAGAAATGGCTGATCAAAACCTGGTGCCTGTCACTCGCAATCCCATTGAAATAGCGAATGACAAGGATAGCGCCATCCTTTCGTACCTAGTACCTATGCCTGGGGAGCTGAACCCCAGCATAATCCGTCCTGAAATCACTGCCAACTCATTCGAGTTAAAGCCAGTGATGTTCCAAATGTTGTCCACTGTGGGACAATTCTTTGGAATAGAGAATGAGGACCCCCATAACCACCTTAGGAACTTCCTAGGAGTTAGTGACACATTCCTGATTCCTGGAGTTTCCCAAGAAGCCCTGAGGCTATATCTTTTCCCTTACTCTTTGAGGGACAAAGCCAAAACTTGGTTAAATTCATTACCCTCAGGATCTGTCCTCAATTGGACAGACTTAGCAGAAAAATTCCTAGTCAAATATTTCCCACCAGATAGGAATTCTACCTTTCGTGATGATATCATTAAATTCAAACAAGCTCCAAGTGAGTCTCTTCACGAAGCTTGGACAAGATTCAAAGACCTCCTCATTAAATGTCCACACCATGGCATTCCATGGTGTATCCAAATAGAAGTCTTCTTTAAAGGATGTAACCCCAGCACCAGACAAGTTCTAAATTCATCTGCTGGTGGTTCCATGTTGTCCAAGAGTTACAACGAAGCTTATGAGATCTTGGAGAAGATCTCAACATCTCACTGTAGGTGGTCAGATGATCCAGTAGAGCCCACTAGAGCTCAAGACAAGGATGCTCTAAGCGCCATGAGCACCCAAATAAACGCCCTGACCAACTTAGTTAAGCAAATGGCTCAGGCCAATCTCCAAACCAGTGCCAATACCGCCACCGCCATGTCAATAGGCACCCAACCAAGTCAAGGCGAGGCACCTATCTGTGGATTCTGTGGGGAAGGGCACCCTTATGAATACTGCCCTGGGAATCCATCCTCAGTCTGCTATGTTGGAAGCCAGCAGCAGCCTAGGAATAACCCCTACTCACAAACTTACAACCCTGGTTGGAGAAACCACCCAAACCTGTCATGGGGTGGCCAACAAAACACTAACCAAAATCCTAACCAACCAAGGCCGAGTGGAACACCTGGTTTCACTCCCCAACATAACCAGTCAATGTACCAAAAACCATACAATCAATCTGTAGGATCTTCTGTAGAAAACCTACTCAAGGAATACATAGCTAAGAATGATGCTACTCTTCAAAGCCAGCAAGCTACTCTTAGGAGCTTAGAAAACCAAATAGGGCAACTAGCCAATGAAATCAAAAGTAGGCCCCAAGGTAGACTCCCTGCTGACACCGAGGTACCAAGGAGAGATGGCAAAGAACAAGTTCAAGCAATTGAACTTAGGAGTGGAAGACCCTTGGTGAACAACACAAAGGACACATCAAAGAGAGTAGAGAACACTGAGTCTAGTGCTCCACTGGAGTCTCTGCCAAGCCAAGGTCCACCACCAACTAGCACATCAGGAGCCAGGCTGGAGCCAATTATTGAGGAGATAGAAGAAATTCCAAGGCCTCCACCTATCCTAAGGCGTCCTGACGTGCCTGCATATGTGCCACCACCTCCATACCCTCGAAGGCTTAAGAAGAAGCAGGAACAGGAAGTTCATTTTAATAAATTCTTAGAAATTCTTAAACAAGTGCATGTCAACATTCCTTTTGTAGAAGTTTTACAGTCTATGCCTTCATATGTAAAGTTTTTGAAGGATATTATTACTAACAAAAAAATAATTGGTGAGTTTGAAACAGTAAACCTCACTGAGGAGTGCAGTGCCATCCTCCAAAACAAGCTGCCCAAGAAGGAGAAGGATCCTGGTTCCTTCACCTTACCTGTAGAGCTTGGAGGCAAGCACGTGGGCAGAGCGCTTTGTGACCTGGGCGCCAGCATAAATCTCATGCCCCTGTCCCTATTCCGCTAGTTGGGAATAGGAGAAGCACGTCCAACCACTGTCACCTTACAATTAGCAGACAGATCCATTGCATATCCAGAAGGTAAAATTGAGGATATTTTAGTAAAGGTTGACAAATTTATTTTCCTTGCAGATTTCATTGTCCTGGACTATGAGGCAGACAAGGAGGTCCCCATCCTGCTAGGCAGACCATTTCTAGCCACAGGTAGGGCACTTATAGACGTCCAAAAAGGTGAGCTTACTATGAGGGTTCATGATGAAGAGGTGAAGTTTAGTGTATATAAAGCTTTAAGGTACCCCTCTGACCTTGAATCCTGTGCTAGTATGGACGTCATTGATTCTTTAATGGAAGAACAATTAGAGCATGTATTATTAACCAAGCATGCTAATGAATATGTAGAATTAGATGTAGCTGATTTAAATGTATCTGACATAATGGATATGCCTGTAGATCAACCACAGCATGTATGTATGAATATAGATTTAACTGATAGAACTGTAAATCCTTTGAAGCCCTCCATTGAGCATCCACCTGTTTTAGAACTAAAACCACTACCCACTCACCTCAAATATGCATATTTAGGAAATAATGATACACTGCCTGTAATTATTTCTTCTAAACTAAGTGAACAGCATGAGGGTGAATTAATTTTACTGCTTAAGCAACATAGGAAGGCTATAGCATGGACTATTGCTGATATTCGAGGCATTAGCCCTTCTTATTGCATGCACAAAATTATACTAGAGGAAGAGCACACACCTAGGGTAGATCACCAGCGTAGGCTAAACCCCTCTATGAAAGAGGTAGTAAAGAAGGAAATAATAAAATGGTTAGATGCAGGAGTGATCTTCCCAATAGCTAGTAGCCAGTGGGTGAGCCCCATCCAATGTGTACCTAAAAAGGGGGGAATAACTGTGGTAGTCAATGAGAACAACGAACTGATTCCAACTAGGACTGTCACAGGGTGGAGAGTGTGCATGGATTACAGGAAGTTAAATAAAGAAACTAAAAAAGACCATTTCCCTCTACCATTCATTGACCAGATGCTAGATAGAATAGCTGGTAGAGCCTACTATTGTTTCCTAGACGGTTATTCAGGCTATAATCAAATAACTATAGACCCTAAGGATCAAGAGAAGACCACCTTCACTTGCCCTTTTGGAACTTTTGCCTTTCGCAGAATGCCTTTTGGCTTATGCAATGCACCGGCAACTTTCCAAAGGTGCATGATGGCAATCTTCTCTGAGTTGGATGAGTCCATGATAGAAATATTCATGGATGACTTCTCAGTCTTTGGGGACTCATTTTCAAACTGTCTAGAAAACCTAGGACAAGTCCTGGCTAGGTGTGAGGAGACCAACCTAGTTCTAAATTGGGAAAAATGCCATTTTATGGTGGATGAGGGGATTGTCTTAGGACATAGAGTGTCAAGGGCAGGAGTCGAAGTTGATAGAGCAAAGATTGAGATCATAGAGAAGTTGGTAGAGCCCCAGAATGTCAAAGCCATTAGAAGCTTCTTAGGGCATGCTGGCTTTTACAGAAGGTTCATTAAGGACTTTTCTAAGATAGCCAAGCCTCTGTGCGAGCTTCTAGAATTAAATAGGCCATTCATCTTCTCTAAGGAATGCTTAGTAGCTTGGACTACCCTTAAGAAAGCACTAGTCACCGCACCTATAATAGTAGGACCAAATTGGGATCTCCCATTTGAGATGCTATGTGATGCCAGTGACTATGTTGTAGGAGTCATGTTAGGACAGAAAATTAACAAGCTAACACATCCTGTATATTATGCTAGCAAGACCTTGAATGAGGCTCAATGTAATTATACAACTACTGAGAAAGAGATGCTTGCTGTAGTGTTTGCTTGTGAAAAATTCAGAAACTATATTGTAGGCACTAGGACAATTGTATACACTGACCATTCTGCCTTGAAATATCTTATGAGGAAGGCTGATGCCAAGCCTAGGTTGATTAGGTGGGTGTTATTGCTGCAGGAATTTGATTTGGACATTCGGGACAAGAAAGGATGTGAAAACGTGGTCGCAGATCACCTGTCTCGATTGCAGCACAATTGCGAAAAAATTGCGGACCCCGCAATTTCTGATGCTTTTATTGATGAACATGTCTTTGCTTTGACTAATCGTGATAACGATGAGGAACCTTGGTTTGCTGACATTGCTAACTTCCGTGCATCACAGGTATTACCAGTGTTCAAGGGAGGACAAGAGAAGAAGAGGTTCCTTCATGAAGCAAGGAAATTCATCTGGGATGACCCCATACTTTACAGAACCTGTGCTGATGGCTTACTAAGGAAATGTGTTTCAGCTGCTGAAGCAAAGTCTGTGCTACAGCACTGTCACTCATCTCCTTATGGTAGACACTTTGGTGGTCAAAGAACAGCTGCGAAGGTATTTCAGAGTGGCTACTATTGGCCAACAATCTTCAAGGATGCCCACAACTATGCCCACAGCTGTGATGAATGCCAAAGAACAGGTAACCTCAGTCGCAAGGATGAGATGCCCCTCACCTACATCTTAGAGTTGGAGCTCTTTGATGTATGGGGCATTGACTTCATGGGACCATTCCCTCCATCATCAGGTAACCTCTACATATTAGTGGCAGTAGATTATGTGTCCAAGTGGGTAGAAGCCAAAGCATGTCCTAATAATGATGCTAAAACAGTCACCAACTTCTTGCATAGGCACATTTTTACTAGGTTTGGGACACCTCGTGCCATCATTAGTGACGAGGGGTCACATTTCATTAATAAGGCTATGGAGAAAGTATTGGCTAAATATAACATTAGACATAGAGTAGCCACTCCCTATCACCCACACTCAAATGGACAGGCTGAAATTTCAAACAGGGAAATTAAGAACATCCTAGAAAAAGTAGTCAAACCTAATAGGAAAGACTGGTCCTTCAAGCTTGAGGATGCACTTTGGGCCTATAGGACAGCATATAAGACACCTCTGGGAATGTCTCCTTATAGGCTAGTTTATGGCAAGACTTGTCATTTACCATTGGAGTTAGAGAACAAAGCATTTTGGGCCATGAAGGAATTGAATTTTTGTGTAAAAGATGCAGGAACACTAAGGTCTTTACAATTGCATGAGCTTGATGAGCTTAGACACATGGCCTACGAAAATGCTAAGATGTATAAGGAGAAGATCAAGATTTGGCACGATAGTAGACTTAGAGTTAAGGACTTTAAGAAGGGTCAACTTGTATTGTTGTTTAACTCACGGTTGAAACTATTTCCAGGGAAACTTAAGTCTAGATGGTCAGGTCCATTTGTGATTACTAATGTGTTTGTTCATGGTGCCATAGAGATAAAGAACTTGCAGCAAGGCCAACCATTTATGGTTAATGGTGCAAGGTTGAAGCACTACTATGAGGAAGGAGATGTGAAGACTCTCTCGGCCTTCCTCTTGCGTGAAGCATGAAGTTAAAAACGAGAGAAAACGAGTGGTTACTGTGCTCGTTTAGTCAAGGCCAATGCCTTAGTTTATTTTTTCTGTTTTTCCGATTATCGTTTGTATGTTTTGTGGTGTGTTTTTAATTGCGTATTTAATGTTTGTTTTATTTGTTTTTGCAGGGATTCGAAAGAGGGGATCAAGGAGAGTAAATCCAGCTTTTAAAATCAAGCAACGGTTGAGCCAAATAAAAGATACGGACGAGCAAAGTTTGAGATTTTGATGATAAAATATCCCTAGAATTGCGCTGGAATTGCTGGATCCGCAAAAAAAGAGCCGTTGGGATTTTTCCGTTGCCTTTATAGCCGTTAGAAGGCGCTCGATCGATACGATTCTCTCATTCTCTGAGTTTCAAGAACTCTGCGATTCTCTTCATCTCTGATCCTTCTCTCCAAACCTCCAAGATTCGACAATGGTGTCCACACGTGCTGAAAGATCCGCAGCCAAGAAGAGGGCTGATGACGCTGCTGAAGCGGCTGCGAGGGAAGCACTTCTTACCCTTGCAGATGAGGGTGCTGTACGCACTGGCCGTCTTCCCAAGCTTCCGATCCGTAGAAGGAAGTGGAGGGTTGTCACAGAAATCCCTGCTGGCCCTTCTGAACCAGCAGGCACGCCCAAGAAGCGCCGGTGGAGTGTCGAGACGGCCGCCGAACCACGCAAAGCCCAGACTCCCTCTGTGGAGAGTCAAGAATCGGATCGTGCGTCCCACGAGTCGATCAAGAAGAGTTCGTCGCCATCTGCCTCACCTGCGCACAACCCTTCATCATCTGAACCAGTGCACAGCCCAGAGCTTTCATCGTCACCGCCTGCACAGAGCCCTGAAACGCCGTCTTCACCACTGAATTCCGTGCAGACGCCTACAGCAGAGCAGAGTGCCACACCTTCGCACACGTATCCACGGCCTGACCCTGAATTCCCCTATGGGGAGTATCAGGAATCCACTCAGGGCAGTGGGGAAGGTGGGGAAGACGAGGTCTTCTCGCCTGCAAGGGAAGCTAGCCAAGAAAGTCCTGCACAGCAGGCTGATTCCATGGAAGAGACGTTGGGGGCATGCCTCCAGCAGATCAATATCAAGGCTAAGCTCAAGAAAAAGAAGAGGGCCAAGATTGTCAAGGCCAAGCGATCCAAGAAGCTGAAGAAGAAGAAGGCCAAGAGAGTGCCTTCATCAGACAAAAAGAGCACGGAGCCATCACTCAAAAGGCTCAAGGTTGAGGCTGCCGAGTCAGCCAAGCCAGCAGATAAGGGGAAGGCTAAACTCTATCCTGAAGACGAACCTCAGTCAGTGAGGTATGTCTCATCTGATGCTGAATCCAGGGGTGCTGAGCTAAGGAAGAGGGAGTTGCTGCACGAGAAAGGCTTCCTCGACCGACCTGCTGACCTGCCGCAGTTCTTGCGCGCAGGGGTGATCAACCACGGCTGGGAGGAATTCTGCAGACCGCCCAATCCAGCCTACACGAGCATGGTGTATGATTTCTACGCCAATGTGCTCAGCCCTGAGGATGGCCTGTCTGTGGTCAGAGGGGTAGAAGTGGATTTCTCAGCCAAAGCCATCAACGAAGCCTTTGGTCTCAAGGGCCAAACACATACAGATTATGCACGGATCGTTGATGAGCCTACTGAGGCAGTGCTGGAAGAGGCCATTCGCACCATTGGCCAGCCTGAAGCTTCCTGGACCGTGTCACGCAATGGGAGGCACACTCTCATGAGTGCCAACCTCACGGCTAAGGCAGCTGTTTGGTTTTCGTTCGTGCGAAGGAGATTGTCCCCTGTGACTCACGAGACTACAATCAACCAGAGTCGGTCGCTGCTGGTGTATGCGATAATGAGAGGTCTCACGATCAATGTGGGAGAAGTCATCACTGCGGCCATTGCTGAATGCGCCAAGAAAGGTAAGGGACCACTGTTTTTCCCTAACACAATAACCAAGCTATGTTTGCTTGCAGGAGTCCCCACCGAGCGCCTGGAGCAGCAGATGGCCTACACGGGCCATTTGGAGCTGCCTGCGAACCTAAGGCTGAGAAGAAAGGGGAATATAGAGTTTGAATTGGATAGGTTGGCTGCTGAACAGTCTCTATCCATGGCCTGCTTAATGGATATGCAGAGAAGAATGGCTCAATGGGCCACTTATGCGCAGGCAAGGGACAAGGAAGTTGCAGACCAGCTGGGGTGCATCTTCCCTGACTTCCCTACCACTCTCCTAACTCCATGGGTGCCCCCACGACCAAGACAACCTGATGAGGATGATGAGAATTGAGTGCTGGTTTGAATCGCACTAAAGGGAGTATTGCTGTTCCCTTAGAAAAAAAAACAATTTTCTGCTTTCTGATAAACCATGTGAATTATGCTGTTTTTTGGTTCAATTTTGATCTGTTTTAGATGTTTAGCTTTATGTTTTTCCTTTTGCTTAGGATAGTCCGATGTTAGCTGACTAGGTAGGATAGTTTATTTTCATTTTTAGAGAGCTGGAATGACTGGAAAAAGCATGCTTAGGGGCCTTAATCATTGTTATATCTGCCCTGATCTAATTGCGAAATAATTGCGGTCCCCACAATTTTCATTACTGAAAGCATGTTTTGGACCATCTGTTTAGCTAGGCTGTGATCTGTTTGAATTCTTTCTTTTGCTCCTATCATGACTACTGTATATAGCTTATCTAAATGCATGCTGGATGAGTGTCATAGGACACCATTTGATAGTTTAAATTAACCTCTAAATAGCTCAGCATGCACAGCTTTAAGACCTTATTCTGTCTGTTATTTTTAAATTTTTGCTGCTGTGATGTTTTCTTTTCAAATGTTCTGTCTATGCCTAGGGCTTTAATTTCTCTTTGTTTTACCTTAGACTAGATGCTTCTAGGACAAGTTTGGGGGTGTGCCACCTCCGACACTCATTGGGGACAATGAGTAGTTGAAGTTTGGGGGAGGCCACCCTAGGCCTAGGAACATTCCTCTCTCCCTTAGAAACATAAGCATTCTTCTTCTCCTTTAAAAAAAAAAAAAAAAAAAAAAAATGTTGAACTGAAAAAAAAATGAAAAAAGAATAAAGGGGAGAGTTTCTCTTAGGTTGCTGAGTAATCAGTGCCAAGTGTGTAACCCACAAGTGGCGTTGCATCAAAAGGCAACCAAAGGAGAGGCTCCACCTAAGTAAGAAAAAGAAAAAAATAGGGAAGAAGAATGTATACCTAGGAGTTACAACTTTGTGGCTTAGATGTCCTATTTAAAAAGAACTCTGATCCTCAAAGTAGCTAAGCACAAAGTTGTAACTTGTAGGGGTGTTTAGGGAGATGAGTGTTTATCCAATGTAGTGATGCCAGGGTTTAGGTTGTTCTCTAAAAGTACTACTGTCACCGTTAATACTAAGACTGGCATGACTCTAAGGAATCCTAGACACATTAAAAATAAAGCTAGAAGCATGTACTGAGTCTGAGATAAAGCTAGGCAGAATTTGAAACCTTAGGGATAGTGGCATGATATGACAAAAGCGAATAGATCAGTGGTAGGGAGTCAATGAAAGCAGAAGGAGTGTTAGGCAGGCGAAGTCAGAAGAAGCTAGATAAGAGGGTAGTTTTAAACTAAGGAGTGTGTCACAGGACAGCATTGCTATAGACAAGAATATAAGGGAGTTAGTAAGTGGTTAAAGAAGAAGAAACAGCAGCCTAGGTAAGTCCTTAGTGTGCTTGAGGACAAGCAAAACCTTAAGTTTGGGGGTGTGTTAAGTCTCTGAAAGTGACTTATTTAGGACCCATTTAGCTTAAGAAGATATACACTTTTAGGTGTTTTTGATAGCATTTAGCCTAAACCTATGCTTAAATATGAAAATAAGAAGAAGGTAGCTAAATTAGGACTTATGCACAATAGGAAAGAAAAGGGTTGAAAACCGAAGGAAAAGAATGAAAAAATCGCATTGCGACAGCATTGCGAAAACATTGCTGAAGCCGCAATTATTCAAGTGAAAACCGTAAGTTGACTGATCTTTTTCTGTTAATTTCCGTAATTTCAGGGATTCGTTCTTTCTCCTCCATCCATTCTGATATATGACGTTGAAGATTGATGGTTCTCCTTGGCCCAAACGCACCTGCAAAGTACTATAAAAGGGGGCCAAAGTCGGAGGTTCAGTCATCATCCGAAAGCGTAGAAGCCTTCTCGCAGTCCATCTTTTCTCCCTGTTTTCCTTTGCCGTCTGTTGGAGTGAGAGTCTCAGCTGTTGGAATCGATAATCTGATAGGAAGGAGAGGAGATTCTTCTTCTCTCTCGATTGGATTCATCCAAGCAAGGCTGACCTTTCATCCCCTTCATTCGAGGCGTCTGCAACAAGGCTTTCAAGCACCATTTACTGCTTTCTGTCTTCCTTTTCTAATTTCCAGCTTTGATCAGTTGTTGTTTCTAGTGTAGTGATTAATCTACTGCATTTCGTTGCTGTCTGTCTTTGAATTATTTCCTTTAAGTTTCCTTTCGTCTGTTCAACATTCAAAGTAATCAAATTGCAAGATTTCATTTCACAGTTTTCATCTTCTGCTGCTACGGTTTTGTCTTACTGTTTTGAGTACATTTCCCTTCTAAGCATGTCTGTTTTATCTTATATTTCTGTTCCCTATATATCCATGAGTAGCTAAGTCACTTAGGGGCATGCTAATGACAGAACTATAGGCTAAAAGACGTGAACCAAGCATGTAGGATAGCTTTCGAAGCATTGATTGTATGTAAGCTTCATCCCACGGGCAATTTCGATTGGCCATCCATTTTGTCCAAAGAACTCCTAACCTCTGGAAGGAGTAAGAGTTCAGAGTCGTATAATCATGCTAGCCTTTCATGGTAACCAGGAAACGGCCTAGGAATAGGCGTTTCCCTAGTACAAACTAAACACTTCTGTTTTAACAAGATGCTTAAGACCTTACTTTGAGTCGAGTAAACTTAAGAATCTAATGCATGGAATCGGACGATACATGAGATAGAGTGAGTTTGATGCATAGAGAGTAGATCCAGTGCTTGAGAATCGTATAAAAATGCCTATAGGATAGTCATTAGTAGCCCTTAATTCACCCATTTACACACTTTCGCTGTTGTTTAATTGCGGAAACATTGCGGTCCCCGCAATTCTGCTAAGTTTCATTCTGTTTAGCTGTTTTCTTCTTCGTTTATCAATTCCATCTCTTGTCCTTTGAGTCTGATTTCAACTTCCATTTGTTCATGTTGCATTCCTTTATACATTCAGCAAACATTAGATAATTAAAAACCAATTTTACCCCATCAAATCCACCCCATCTTTCTTAACAAATACACTTCGCGAATAGCTAAACATAAGTCTCTGTGGAAAAAACGAATGAAATATACTTACTACTTGCTGTGAGACCATGTATGCTTGCATGTTCTGAGTGCTCTCTCTACCTTCTTGCTTATTTATCTTCACACATTGAGCACGCAACAATAGGGTTCGATTTAACCAATAGAAATTTAAACGGACCTGGTTTTGCTAGACTTCGACTAGCTATCGGGACGAAACCACAGACATAGGGTTCGATTTAACCAATAGGAATTTAAACAGACGTGGTTTTGCCAGGCTTTAACCTGCTATCGGGACGGAACCACAGACATATGGTTCAATTTAACCAACAAGAATTTAAACGCACCTGGTTTTGCCAGGCTTCGACCAGCAATCGGGACGGAACCACAGACATAGGGTTCGATTTAACCAAGAGGAATTTAAACAGGCCTGGTTTTGCCAGCCTTCGACAGCTATTGGGACGGAACCACTAACATAGGGTTCGATTTAACCAACATGAATTTAAACGGACATGGTTTTGCCAGGCTTCAACCAGCTACCAGGACGGAACCACAGACATAGGGTTCGATTTAACCAACAGGAATTTAAACGGACCTGGTTTTGCCAAGCTTCGACCAACAATCAGGACGGAACCACGGACATAGGGTTCGATTTAACCAAGAGGAATTTAAACAGACCTGGTTTTGCCAACCTTTGACAGCTATTGGGATGGAACCACTAACATAGGGTTCGATTTAACCAACATGAATTTAAACGGACATGGTTTTGCCAGGCTTCAACCAGCTATCGGGACGAAACCACGAACATAGGGTTCGATTTAACCAACAAGAATTTAAAGAGACCTGGTTTTGCCAAGCATCGACCAGCTATCGGGACGGAACCACAGACATAGGGTTCGATTTAACCAATAGGAATTTAAACGGACCTGGTTTTGCCAGACTTTGACTAGCTATCGGGACGGAACCATAGACATAGGGTTCGATTTAACCAACAAAAATTTAAACGGACCTGGTTTTGCTAGAGTTCGACTAGCTATCGGGACGAAACCACAGACATAGGGTTCGATTTAACCAATAGGAATTTAAACGGACGTGGTTTTGCCAGGCTTTAACCTGCTATCGGGACGGAACCACAGACATATGGTTCAATTTAACCAACAAGAATTTAAACGCACCTGGTTTTGCCAGGGTTCGGCCAACTACCGGGACGGAACCACAGACATAGGATTCGATTTAACCAACAAGAATTTAAAGGGGCCTGGTTTTGCAAGGCTTCGACCAGCTACCAGGACGGAACCACAGACATTGGGTTCGATTTAACCAACAGGAATTTAAACGGACCTGGTTTTGCTAGGCTTCGACCAGCAATCGGGATGGAACCACAGACATAGGGTTCGATTTAACCAAGAGGAATTTAAACGGACCTGGTTTTGCCAGCCTTCGACAGCTATCGGGACGGAACCACTAACATAGGGTTCGATTTAACCAACATGAATTTAAACGGACCTGGTTTTGTTAGGCTTCGACCAACTATCGGGACGAAACCAAAAACATAGGGTTCGATTTAACCAACAAGAATTTAAACGGACCTGGTTTTGCCAAGCATCGACCAGCTATCGAGACGGAACCAAAGACATAGGGTTCGATTTAACCAACTGGAATTTAAACGGACCTGGTTTTTCCAGGCTTCGACTAGCTATCGGGACGGAACCACATTATATGGTTCGATTTAACCTATACGAATTTAAACAAACCTAGTTTTGCCAGGCTTCGACCAGCTACCGGGACGGAACCACAGACATAGGGTTCGATTTAACCAACAGGAATTTAAACGGACCTGGTTTTGCCAGGCTTCGACCAGCTATCGGGACGGAATCACTAACATAGGGTACATGAATTTAAACGGACCTAGTTTTTCCAGGCTTCGACTAGCTATCGGGACGGAACCACAGACATAGGGTTCGATTTAACCACCAAGAATTTAAACGGACCTGGTTTTGCCAAGCTTCAACCAGCTATCGGGACGAAACCACAGACATAGGGTTCGATTTAACCAAGAGGAATTTAAACGGACCTGGTTTTGCCAAGCTTCGACCAGCTACCGGGACGGAACAACAGACATAGGGTTTGATTTAACCAACATGAATTTAAACGGTCCTGGTTTTGCAAGGCTTCGACCAGCTATCGGGACGGAACCACTAACATAGGGTACATGAATTTAAACGGACCTGGTTTTTCCAGGCTTCGACTAGCTATCGGGACGGAACCACAGACATAGGGTTCGATTTAACCAACAAGAATTTAAACGGACCTGGTTTTGCCAAGCTTCAACCAGCTATCGGGACGGAACCACAGACATAGGGTTCGATTTAACCAAGAGGAATTTAAACGGACCTGGTTTTGCCAAGCTTCGATCAGCTACCGGGACGGAACAACAGACATAGGGTTTGATTTAACCAACATGAATTTAAACGGTCCTGGTTTTGCCAGGCTTCGACCAGCTATCGGGACGGAACCACTAACATAGGGTACATGAATTTAAACGGACCTGGTTTTTCCAGGCTTCGACTAGCTATCGGGACGGAACCACAGACATAGGGTTCGATTTAACCAACAAGAATTTAAACGGACCTGGTTTTGCCAAGCTTCAACCAGCTATCGGGACGAAACCACAGACATAGGGTTCGATTTAACCTATACGAATTTAAACAGACCTAGTTTTGCCAGGCTTCGACTAGCT
This sequence comes from Herpetospermum pedunculosum, assembly GCA_028017165.1. Lineage (NCBI taxonomy): Eukaryota > Viridiplantae > Streptophyta > Magnoliopsida > Cucurbitales > Cucurbitaceae > Herpetospermum > Herpetospermum pedunculosum. Next base: position 40,728,159 of record CM051522.1, read on the forward strand.
ACCGGGACGGAACCACAAACATAGGGTTCGATTTAACCAACAGGAATTTAAACGGACCTGGTTTTGCCAGGCTTCGACCAGCTATCGGGACGGAACCACTAACATAGGGTACATGAATTTAAACGGACCTGGTTTTTCAAGGCCTCGACTAGCTATCGGGACGGAACCACAGACATAGGGTTCGATTTAACCAACAAGAATTTAAACGGACCTGGTTTTGCCAAGCTTCAACCAGCTATCGGGACGGAACCACAGACATAGGGTTCGATTTAACCAAGAGGAATTTAAACGGACCTGGTTTTGCCAGGCTTCGACCAGCTATCGGGACGAAACCACAAACATAGGGTTCGATTTAACCAACAAGAATTTAAACGGACCTGGTTTTGCCAAGCTTCGACAGCTATCGTGACGGAACCACAGACATAGGGTTCGATTTAACCAACTGGAATTTAAACAGACCTTGTTTTTCCAGACTTCGACTAGCTATCGGGACGGAACCACAGACATAGGGTTCGATTTAACCAACATGAATTTAAACGTACCTGGTTTTGCCAGGCTTCGACCAACTACCGGGACGGAACCACAGACATAGGGTTCAATTTAACCAACAAGACTTTAAACGGGCCTGGTTTTGCCAGACATCGACCAGCTATCGGGACGAAACCACAGACATAGGGTTCCATTTAACCAATAGGAATTTAAACGGACCTGGTTTTGCCAAGCTTTGACCAGCTATCGGGACGGAACCAAAGACATAGGGTTCGATTTAACCAACAGAAATTTAAACGGACCTGGTTTTGCCAGACTTCGACTAGCTATCGGGACGAAACCACAGACATAGGGTTCGATTTAACCAATAGGAATTTAAACGGACCTGGTTTTGCCATACTTTAACCTGCTATTGGGACGGAACCACAGACATATGGTTCGATTTAACCAACAAGAATTTAAACGGACCTTGTTTTGCCAGGGTTAGGCCAACTACCGGGACAGAACCACAAACATAGGATTCGATTTAACCAACAAGAATTTAAACAGACCTGGTTTTGCCAGGCTTCGACCAGCTACTAGGACGGAACCACAGACATAGGGTTCGATTTAACCAACAGGAATTTAAACGGACCTGGTTTTGCCAGGCTTCGACCAGCAATCTGGACGGAACCACAAACATAGGGTTCGATTTAACCAAGAGGAATTTAAACGGACCTGGTTTTGCCCGCCTTCGACAGCTATCGGGACGGAACCACTAACATAGGGTTCGATTTAACCAACATGAATTTAAACGGACCTGGTTTTGCCAGGCTTCGACCAGCTATCGGGACGAAACCACAAACATAAGCTTCGATTTAACCAACAAGAATTTAAACGGACCTGGTTTTGCCAAGCATCGACCAACTATCGGGACGGAACCACAGACATAGGGTTCGATTTAACCAATAGGAATTTAAACGGACCTGGTTTTGCCAGACTTTGACAAGCTATCGGGACGGAACCACAGACATAGGGTTCGATTTAACCAACAGAAATTTAAACGGACCTGGTTTTGCTAGATTTCGACTAGCTATCGGGACGAAACCACAGACTTAGGGTTCGATTTAACCAATAGGAATTTAAACAGACCTGGTTTTGCCAGGCTTTAACCTGCTATCGGGACGGAACCACAGACATATGGTTCGATTTAACCAACAAGAATTTAAACGGACCTGGTTTTGCCAGGGTTCCATTTAACCAATAGGAATTTAAACGGACCTGGTTTTGCCAAGCTTTGACCAGCTATCGGGACGAAACCACCGACATAGAGTTTGATTTAACCAATAGAAATTTAAACGGACCTGGTTTTGCCAGGCTTCGACCAGCTATCGGGAATGAACCACTAACATAGGGTTCGATTTAACCAATATGAATTTAAACGAACCTAGTTTTGCTAGGCTTCGACCAGCTATCGGGACGAAACCACAAACATAGGGTTCGATTTAACCAACAAGAATTTAAACGGACCTGGTTTTGCCAAGCTTCGACCAGCTATCGGGACGGAAACACAGACATAGGGTTCGATTTAACCAACTGGAATTTAAACGGACCTAGTTTTTCCAGGCTTCGACTAGGTATCGGGACGGAACCACAGACATTTGGTTCAATTTAACCTATACGAATTTCAACAGACCTAGTTTTGCTAGGCTTCGACCAGCTACCGGTTCGGAACCACAGACATAGGGTTCGATTTAACCAACATGAATTTAAACGGACCTGGTTTTGCCAGGCTTCGACCAACTACCGGGACGGAACCACAGACACAGGGTTCGATTTAACCAACAATTAGTTAAACGAACCTGGTTTTCCCAGACTTCGACCAGCTATCGGGAGGAAACCACAGACATAGGGTTCGATTTAACCAATAGGAATTTAAACAGACCTGTTTTTGCCAGGATTTGACCTGCTATCGGGACGGAACCACAGACATATGGTTCGATTCAACCAACAAGAATTTAAACGGACCTGGTTTTGCCAGGGTTCGGCCAACTACCGGGACAGAACCACAGACATAGGATTCGATTTAACCAACATGAATTAACACGAGCCTAGTTTTGCCAGGCTTCGACCAGCTACCAGGACGGAACCACAGACATAGGGTTCGATTTAACCAACAGGAATTTAAACGGACCTGGTTTTGCCAGGCTTTGACCAGCTATAGGGACGGAACCACAGACATAGGGTTCGATTTAACCAACAGAAATTTAAACGGACCTGGTTTTGCTAGACTTCGACTAGCTATCGGGACGAAACCACAGACATAGGGTTCGATTTAACCAATAGGAATTTAAACGGACCTGGTTTTGCCAGGCTTTAACCTGCTATCGGGACGGAACCACAGACATATGGTTCGATTTAACCAACAAGAATTTATAAGGACCTGGTTTTGCAAGGTTCGGCCAACTACCGGGACGGAACCACAGACATAGGATTCGATTTAACCAACAAGAATTTAAACGGGCCTGGTTTTGCCAGGCTTCGACCAGCTACCAGGACGGAACCACAGACATAGGGTTCGATTTAACTAGCAGGAATTTAAACGGACCTGGTTTTGCCAGGCTTCGACCTGCAATCGGGACAGAACCACAGACATAGGGTTCGATTTAACCAAGAGGAATTTAAACAGACCTGGTTTTGCCAGCCTTCGACAGCTATCGGGACGGAACCACTAACATAGGGTTCGATTTAACCAACATGAATTTAAATGGACATGGTTTTGCCAGGCTTCAACCAGCTATCGGGACGAAACCACGAACATAGGGTTCGATTTAACCAACAAGAATTTAAACGGACCTGGTTTTGCCAAGCATCGACCAGCTATCGGGACAGAACCACAGACATAGGGTTCGATTTAACCAATAGGAATTTAAACGGACCTGGTTTTGCCAGACTTTGACCAGCTATCGGGACGGAACCATAGACATAGGACTAGATTTAACCAATAGAAATTTAAACGGACCTGGTTTTGCCAGGCTTCAACCAGCTACCAGGACGGAACCACAGACATAGGGTTCGATTTAACCAACAGGAATTTAAACGGACCTGGTTTTGCTAAGCTTCGACCAACAATCGGGACGGAACCACAGACATAGGGTTCGATTTAACCAAGAGAAATTTAAACAGACCTGGTTTGGCCAGCCTTCGACAGCTATTGGGACGGAACAACTAACATAGGGTTCGATTTAACCAACATGAATTTAAACGGACATGGTTTTGCCAGGCTTCAACCAGCTATCGGGACGAAACCACGAACATAGGGTTCGATTTAACTAACAAGAATTTAAAGAGACCTGGTTTTGCCAAGCATCGACCAGCTATCGGGACGGAACCACAGACATAGGGTTCGATTTAACCAATAGGAATTTAAACGGACCTGGTTTTGCCAGACTTTGACTAGCTATCGGGACGGAACCATAGACATAGGGTTCGATTTAACCAACAGAAATTTAAACGGACCTGGTTTTGCTAGACTTCGACTAGCTATCGGGACGAAACCACAGACATAGGGTTCGATTTAACCAATAGGAATTTAAACGGACGTGGTTTTGCCAGGCTTTAACCTGCTATCGGGACGGAACCACAGACATATGGTTCAATTTAACCAACAAGAATTTAAACGCACCTGGTTTTGCCAGGGTTCGGCCAACTACCGGGACGGAACCACAAACATAGGATTCGATTTAACCAACAAGAATTTAAAGGGGCCTGGTTTTGCAAGGCTTCGACCAGCTACCAGGACGGAACCACAGACATTGGGTTCGATTTAACCAACAGAAATTTAAACGGACCTGGTTTTGCTAGGCTTCGACCAGCAATCGGGATGGAACCACAAACATAGGGTTCGATTTAACCAAGAGGAATTTAAACGGACCTGGTTTTGCCAGCCTTCGACAGCTATCGGGACGGAACCACTAACATAGGGTTCGATTTATCCAACATGAATTTAAACGGACCTGGTTTTGTCAGGCTTCGACCAACTATCGGGACGAAACCACAAACATAGGGTTCGATTTAACCAACAAGAATTTAAACGGACCTGGTTTTGCCAAGCATCGACCAGCTATCGAGACGGAACCATAGACATAGGGTTCGATTTAACCAACTGGAATTTAAACGGACCTGGTTTTTTCAGGGTTCGACTAGCTATCGGGACGGAACCACATTATATGGTTCGATTTAACCTATACGAATTGAAACAAACCTAGTTTTGCCAGGCTTCGACCAGCTACCGGGACGGAACCACAGACATAGGGTTCGATTTAACCAACAGGAATTTAAACGGACCTGGTTTTGCCAGGCTTCGACCAGCTATCGGGACGGAATCACTAACATAGGGTACATGAATTTAAACGGACCTGGTTTTTCCAAGCTTCGACTAGCTATCGGGACGGAACCACAGACATAGAGTTCGATTTAACCACCAAGAATTTAAACGGACCTGGTTTTGCCAAGCTTCAACCAGCTATCGGGACGAAACCACAGACATAGGGTTCGATTTAACCAAGAGGAATTTAAACGGACCTGGTTTTGCCAGGCTTCGACCAGCTATCGGGACGAAACCACAAACATAGGGTTCGATTTAACCAACAAGAATTTAAACGGACCTGGTTTTGCCAAGTTTCGACCAACTATCGTGACGGAACCACAGACATAGGGTTCGATTTAACCAACTGGAATTTAAACAGACCTTGTTTTTCAAGGCTTCGACTAGCTATCGGAACGGAACCACAGACATAGGGTTCGATTTAACCTATACGAATTTAAACAGACCTAGTTTTGCCAAGCTTCGACCAGCTACCGGGACGGAACAACAGATATAGGGTTCGATTTAACCAACATGAATTTAAACGGTCCTGGTTTTGCCAGGCTTCGACCAACTACCGGGACGGAACCACAGACATAGGGTTCAATTTAACCAACAAGAATTTAAACGGACTTGGTTTTGCCAGACATCGACCAGCTATCGGGACGGAACCACGGACATAGGGTTCGATTTAACCAATAGGAATTTAAACGGACCTGGTTTTGCCAGACTTTGACCAGCTATCGGGACGGAACCACAGACATTGGGTTCGATTTAACCAACAGGAATTTAAACGGACCTGGTTTTGCTAGGCTTCGACCAGCAATCGGGATGGAACCACAGACATAGGGTTCGATTTAACCAAGAGGAATTTAAACGGACCTGGTTTTGCCAGCCTTTGACAGCTATCGGGACGGAACCACTAACATAGGGTTTGATTTAACCAACATGAATTTAAACGGACCTGGTTTTGTCAGGCTTCGACCAACTATCGGGACGAAACCACAAACATAGGGTTCGATTTAACCAACAAGAATTTAAACGGACCTGGTTTTGCCAAGCATCGACCAGCTATCGAGACGGAACCACTAACATATGGTTCGATTTAACCAACAAGAATTTAAACGGACCTGGTTTTGCCAAGCTTCGACCAGCTATCTTGACGGAACCACAGACATAGGGTTCGATTTAACCAATAGGAATTTAAACGGACCTGGTTTTGCCAGACTTTGACCAGCTATCGGGACGGAACCACAGACATTGGGTTCGATTTAACCAACAGGAATTTAAACGGACCTGGTTTTGCTAGGCTTCGACCAGCAATCGGGATGGAACCACAGACATATGGTTCGATTTAACCAAGAGGAATTTAAACGGACCTGGTTTTGCCAGCCTTTGACAGCTATCGGGACGGAACCACTAACATAGGGTTCGATTTAACCAACATGAATTTAAACGGACCTGGTTTTGTCAGGCTTCGACCAACTATCGGGACGAAACCACAAACATATGGTTCGATTTAACCAACAAGAATTTAAACGGACCTGGTTTTGCCAAGCTTCGACCAGCTATCTTGACGGAACCACAGACATAGGGTTCGATTTAACCAACTGGAATTTAAACGGACCTGGTTTTTCCAGGCTTCGACTAGATATCGGGACGGAACCACATACATAGGGTTCGATTTAACCTATACGAATTTAAACAGACCAAGTTTTGCCAGGCTTCGACCAGCTACCGGGACGGAACCACAGACATAGGGTTCAATTTAACCAACAAGAATTTAAACGGGCCTGGTTTTGCCAGACATCGACCAGCTATCGGGACGAAACCACAGACATAGGGTTCCATTTAACCAATACGAATTGAAACGGACCTGGTTTTGCCAAGCTTTGACCAGCTATCGGGACGGAACCACAGACATAGAGTTCGATTTAACCAACAGAAATTTAAACGAACCTGGTTTTGCCAGGCTTCGACCAGCTATCGGGACGGAACCACTAACATAGGGTTCGATTTAACCAACGTGAATTTAAACGGACCTGGTTTTGCCAGGCTTCGACCAGCTATCAAGACAAAACCACAAACATAGGGTTCGATTTAACCAACAAGAATTTAAACGGACCTGGTTTTGCCAAGCTTCGACCAGCTATCGGGACGGAACCACAGACATAGGGTTCGATTTAACTAACTGGAATTTAAAAGGACCTGGTTTTTCTAGGCGTCGACTAGCTATCGGGATGGAACCACAGACATAGGGTTCGATTTAACCTATACGAATTTAAACAAACCTAGTTTTGCCAGGCTTCGACCAGCTACCGGGACGGAACCACAAGCATAAGGTTCGATTTAACCAATAGGAATTTAAACGGACCTGGTTTTGCCAAGCTTCGACCAACTACCGGGACGGAACAACAGACATAGGGTTCGATTTAACCAACAATTAGTTAAACGGACCTAGTTTAGCCAGACTTCGACCAACTATCGGGACGAAACCACAGACATAGGGTTCGATTTAACCAATAGGAATTTAAACGGACCTGGTTTTGCCAGGCTTTGACCTGCTAGCGGGACGGAACCACAGACATATGGTTCGATTTAACCAACAGGAATTTAAACGGACCTGGTTTTGCTAGGCTTCGACCAGCAATCGGGATGGAACCACAGACATAGGGTTCGATTTAACCAAGAGGAATTTAAACGGACCTGGTTTTGCCAGCCTTTGACAGCTATCGGGACGGAACCACTAACATAGGGTTTGATTTAACCAACATGAATTTAAACGGACCTGGTTTTGTCAGGCTTCGACCAACTATCGGGACGAAACCACAAACATAGGGTTCGATTTAACCAACAAGAATTTAAACGGACCTGGTTTTGCCAAGCATCGACCAGCTATCGAGACGGAACCACAGACATATGGTTCGATTTAACCAACAAGAATTTAAACGGACCTGGTTTTGCCAAGCTTCGACCAGCTATCTTGACGGAACCACAGACATAGGGTTCGATTTAACCAACTGGAATTTAAACGGACCTGGTTTTTCCAGGCTTCGACTAGATATCGGGACGGAACCACATACATAGGGTTCGATTTAACCTATACGAATTTAAACAGACCAAGTTTTGCCAGGCTTCGACCAGCTACCGGGACGGAACCACAGACATAGGGTTCAATTTAACCAACAAGAATTTAAACGGGCCTGGTTTTGCCAGACATCGACCAGCTATCGGGACGAAACCACAGACATAGGGTTCCATTTAACCAATACGAATTGAAACGGACCTGGTTTTGCCAAGCTTTGACCAGCTATCGGGACGGAACCACAGACATAGAGTTCGATTTAACCAACAGAAATTTAAACGAACCTGGTTTTGCCAGGCTTCGACCAGCTATCGGGACGGAACCACTAACATAGGGTTCGATTTAACCAACGTGAATTTAAACGGACCTGGTTTTGCCAGGCTTCGACCAGCTATCAAGACAAAACCACAAACATAGGGTTCGATTTAACCAACAAGAATTTAAACAGACCTGGTTTTGCCAAGCTTCGACCAGCTATCGGGACGGAACCACAGACATAGGGTTCGATTTAACTAACTGGAATTTAAAAGGACCTGGTTTTTCTAGGCGTCGACTAGCTATCGGGATGGAACCACAGACATAGGGTTCGATTTAACCTATACGAATTTAAACAAACCTAGTTTTGCCAGGCTTCGACCAGCTACCGGGACGGAACCACAAGCATAAGGTTCGATTTAACCAATAGGAATTTAAACGGACCTGGTTTTGCCAAGCTTCGACCAACTACCGGGACGGAACAACAGACATAGGGTTCGATTTAACCAACAATTAGTTAAACGGACCTAGTTTAGCCAGACTTCGACCAACTATCGGGACGAAACCACAGACATAGGGTTCGATTTAACCAATAGGAATTTAAACGGACCTGGTTTTGCCAGGCTTTGACCTGCTAGCGGGACGGAACCACAGACATATGGTTCGATTTAACCAACAAGAATTTAAACGGACCTGGTTTTGCCAGGGTTCGGCCAACTAGCGGGACGGAACCACAGACATAGGATTCGATTTAACCAACAGGAATTTAAACGGGCCTGGTTTTGCCAGGCTTTGACTAGCTACCAGGACGGAACCACAGACATAGGGTTCGATTTAACCAACAGGAATTTAAACGGACCTGGTTTTGCCAGACTTCGACCAACAATCGGGACGGAACCACAGACATAGGGTTCGATTTAACCAAGAGGAATTTAAACGGACATGGTTTTGCCAGCCTTCGACAAGCTATCGGTACGGAACAACTAACATAGGGTTCGATTTAACCAACATGAATTTAAACGGACCTGGTTTTGCCAGGCTTCGACCAACTATCGGGACGAAACCACAAACATAGGGTTCGATTTAACCAACAAGAATTTAAACGGACCTGGTTTTGACAAGCTTCGACCAGCTATCGGGACGGAACCACATTATATGGTTCGATTTAACCTATACGAATTTAAACAGACCTAGTTTTGCCAGGCTTCAACCAGCTACCGGGACGGAACCACAGACATAGGGTTCGATTTAACCAACAGGAATTTAAACGGACCTGGTTTTGCCAGGCTTTGACCAGCTATCGGGACGGAACCACAGACATAGGGTTCGATTTAACCAACAGAAATTTAAACAGACCTGGTTTTGCTAGACTTCGACTAGCTATCGGGACGAAACCACAGACATAGGGTTTGATTTAACCAATAGGAATTTAAACGGACCTGGTTTTGCTAGGCTTTAACCTGCTATCGGGACGGAACCACAGACATATGGTTCGATTTAACCAACAAGAATTTATAAGGACCTGGTTTTGCCAGGGTTCGGCCAACTACCGGGACGGAACCACAGACATAGGATTCGATTTAACCAACAAGAATTTAAACGGGCCTGGTTTTGCCAGGCTTCGACCAGCTACCAGGACGGAACCACAGACATAGGGTTCGATTTAACTAGCAGGAATTTAAACGGACCTGGTTTTGCCAGGCTTCGACCAGCAATCGGGACGGAACCACAGACATAGGGTTCGATTTAACCAAGAGGAATTTAAACAGACCTGGTTTTGCCAGCCTTCGACAGCTATTGGGACGGAACCACTAACATAGGGTTCGATTTAACCAACATGAATTTAAACGGACATGGTTTTGCCAGGCTTCAACCAGCTATCGGGACGAAACCACGAACATAGGGTTCGATTTAACCAACAAGAATTTAAAGAGACCTGGTTTTGCCAAGCATCGACCAACTATCGGGACGGAACCACAGACATAGGGTTCGATTTAACCAATAGGAATTTAAACGGACCTTGTTTTGCCAGACTTTGACTAGCTATCGGGACGGAACCATAGACATAGGGTTCGATTTAACCAACAAAAATTTAAACGGACCTGGTTTTTCTAGACATCGACTAGCTATCGGGACGACACCACAGACATAGGGTTCGATTTAACCAATAGGAATTTAAACGGACGTGGTTTTGCCAGGCTTTAACCTGCTAACGGGACGGAACCACAGACATATGGTTCAATTTAACCAACAAGAATTTAAACGCACCTGGTTTTGCTAGGGTTCGGCCAACTACCGGGACGGAACCACAGACATAGGATTCGATTTAACCAACAAGAATTTAAAGGGGCCTGGTTTTGCAAGGCTTCGACCAGCTACCAGGACGGAACCACAGACATTGGGTTCGATTTAACCAACAGGAATTTAAACGGACCTGGTTTTGCTAGGCTTCGACCAGCAATCGGGATGGAACCACAGACATAGGGTTCGATTTAACCAAGAGGAATTTAAACGGACCTGGTTTTGCCAGCCTTCGACAGCTATCGGGACGGAACCACTAACATAGGGTTCGATTTAACCAACATGAATTTAAACGGACCTGGTTTTGTCAGGCTTCGACCAACTATCGGGACGAAACCAAAAACATAGGGTTCGATTTAACCAACAAGAATTTAAACGGACCTGGTTTTGCCAAACATCGACCAGCTATCGAGACGGAACCACAGACATAGGGTTCGATTTAACCAACTGGAATTTAAACGGACCTGGTTTTTCCAGGCTTCGACTAGGTATCGGGACGGAACCACATTAAATGGTTCGATTTAACCTATACGAATTTAAACAAACCTAGTTTTGCCAGGCTTCGACCAGCTACCGGGACGGAACCACAGACATAGGGTTCGATTTAACCAACAGGAATTTAAACGGACCTGGTTTTGCCAGGCTTCGACCAGCTATCGGGACGGAATCACTAACATAGGGTACATGAATTTAAACGGACCTGGTTTTTCCAGGCTTCGACTAGCTATCGGGACGGAACCACAGACATAGGGTTCGATTTAACCACCAAGAATTTAAACGGACCTGGTTTTGCCAAGCTTCAACCAGCTATCGGGACGAAACCACAGACATAGGGTTCGATTTAACCAAGAGGAATTTAAACGGACCTGGTTTTGCCAAGCTTCGACCAGCTACCGGGACGGAACAACAGACATAGGGTTTGATTTAACCAACATGAATTTAAACGGTCCTGGTTTTGCCAGGCTTCGACCAGCTATCGGGACGGAACCACTAACATAGGGTACATGAATTTAAACGGACCTGGTTTTTCCAGGCTTCGACTAGCTATCGGGACGGAACCACATTATATGGTTCGATTTAACCTATACGAATTTAAACAAACCTAGTTTTGCCAGGCTTCGACCAGCTACCGGGACGGAACCACAGACATAGGGTTCGATTTAACCAAGAGGAATTTAAACGGACCTGGTTTTGCCAGCCTTTGACAGCTATCGGGACGGAACCACTAACATAGGGTTTGATTTAACCAACATGAATTTAAACGGACCTGGTTTTGTCAGGCTTCGACCAACTATCGGGACGAAACCACAAACATAGGGTTCGATTTAACCAACAAGAATTTAAACGGACCTGGTTTTGCCAAGCATCGACCAGCTATCGAGACGGAACCACAGACATATGGTTCGATTTAACCAACAAGAATTTAAACGGACCTGGTTTTGCCAAGCTTCGACCAGCTATCTTGACGGAACCACAGACATAGGGTTCGATTTAACCAACTGGAATTTAAACGGACCTGGTTTTTCCAGGCTTCGACTAGATATCGGGACGGAACCACATACATAGGGTTCGATTTAACCTATACGAATTTAAACAGACCAAGTTTTGCCAGGCTTCGACCAGCTACCGGGACGGAACCACAGACATAGGGTTCAATTTAACCAACAAGAATTTAAACGGGCCTGGTTTTGCTAGACATCGACCAGCTATCGGGACGAAACCACAGACATAGGGTTCCATTTAACCAATACGAATTGAAACGGACCTGGTTTTGCCAAGCTTTGACCAGCTATCGGGACGGAACCACAGACATAGAGTTCGATTTAACCAACAGAAATTTAAACGAACCTGGTTTTGCCAGGCTTCGACCAGCTATCGGGACGGAACCACTAACATAGGGTTCGATTTAACCAACGTGAATTTAAACGGACCTGGTTTTGCCAGGCTTCGACCAGCTATCGGGACAAAACCACAAACATAGGGTTCGATTTAACCAACAAGAATTTAAACGGACCTGGTTTTGCCAAGCTTCGACCAGCTATCGGGACGGAACCACAGACATAGGGTTCGATTTAACTAACTGGAATTTAAAAGGACCTGGTTTTTCTAGGCGTCGACTAGCTATCGGGATGGAACCACAGACATAGGGTTCGATTTAACCTATACGAATTTAAACAAACCTAGTTTTGCCAGGCTTCGACCAGCTACCGGGACGGAACCACAAGCATAAGGTTCGATTTAACCAATAGGAATTTAAACGGACCTGGTTTTGCCAAGCTTCGACCAACTACCGGGACGGAACAACAGACATAGGGTTCGATTTAACCAACAATTAGTTAAACGGACCTAGTTTAGCTAGACTTCGACCAACTATCGGGACAAAACCACAGACATAGGGTTCGATTTAACCAATAGGAATTTAAACGGACCTGGTTTTGCCAGGCTTTGACCTGCTAGCGGGACGGAACCATAGACATATGGTTCGATTTAACTGTTGCGTGCTCAATGTGTAAAGATAAATATGCAAAAGGGTAGAGAGAGCACTTAGAACATGCAAGCATACATGGTCTTACAGCAAGTAGTGAGTATATTTAATTCGTTTTTTCCACAGAGACTTGTTTTTAGCTATTCGCGAAGTGTGAATGTTAAGAAAGATGGGATGAATTTGATGGGTTAAAATTGGTTTTTAATTAACTACTTTTTGCTGAATGTGTAGAGGGATATAACATAAACAAAAGCAAGTTGAATTTAGATGCACAGGATAAGAGATGGAATTAATAAACGAGAAAGACAACAGCTAAACAGAATGGAAATTTGGCAGAATTGCGTGGACCGCAATGTTTCCGCAATTAAATGGCAGCGAAACTGATTAAAAGGGTGAATTAAGGGCTACTAATGACTATCCTATAGGCAGTTTATTACGATTATCAAGCTTTGGATCAACTCTCTATACATCAAACTCACTCTATCTCAAGTATCGTCCGATTCCATGCATGAGAGACTCAAGTTTACTCGACTTCAAAGTAAGGTCTTAAGCATCTTGTTAAAGCAGGAGTGTTTAGTTTGTACTAGGGAAACGCCTATTCCTAGGCCGTTTCCTGATTACCATGAAAGGCTAGCATGATTATATGACTCTGAACTCTTACTCCTTCCAGAGGTTAGGAGTTCTTTGGACAAAATGGATGGCCAATCGAAATTGCCCGTGGGATGAAGCTTACATACAATCAATGTTCGAGTGTTAATCTACCTACTTGACTCACGTTTTTTAGCCTATAGTTCTGTCATTAGCATGCCCCTAAATGATTTTAGTTACTCATGGATATGTAAAGAGCAGAAATGGTAGATAAAGTAGACATGCTTAGAAGAGAAATATGTGTAAAACAGCAAGCAAAACCCGTAGCAGAAGAACGCATAAACTGTAAAGTGCAGAAACTTACTCCGATTAACTTGAAATGTTTGAATGACAAAGGAAAGCTTTAAAAGGAATGAATCCAAGACAGACAACAACGAAATGCAATAATTGAAATGTCTAAACTAAGAACAACAATGATCAGTAATGGAAATGAGAAGAAGACAGCAGAAAACAGTAAAGGCTTGCTGAAGACTTCGTGGCAGTCGCCTCGAATGAAGGTGATGAGAATTCAGCCGTGCTTGGATGAATCCAATCGAGAGAGAAGAAGAATCTTCTCTCCTTCCTATCAGATTATCGATTCCAAAAGCTTAGACTCTCACTCCAACAGACGGCAAAGGAAAAACAGTGGAAATGGTGGACTGCAGAAAGACTTCTACGCTTCGAGTCATTCCTGAACCTCCGACTTTGACCCCTTTTTATAGTAGTTTGCAGGTGCATTTGGGCCAAGGAGAACCATCAATCTTCAACGTCGTATATCAGAATGGATGGAGGAGAAAGAACGAATCCCTGAAAAGTCGGATCTAAACAGAAAAATGTCAGCCAACTTACGGTTTTAACTTGAATAATTGCGGTCACCGCAATTATTCCGCAATGCATTCGCAATGGTTCTTTTTTCCATCCTTTTCTTCGGTTTTCACCCCTTTTTCTACCTATTGTGCATAAGTCCTAAATTAGCCACCTTCTTCTAATTCTCATATTAAAGCATAGGTTTAGGCTAAATGCTAACAAAAACACCTAAATGTGTACATCTTCTTAAGCTAAATGGGTCCTAAATAAGTCACTTTCAGAGACTTAACACACCCCCAAACTTAAGGCTTTGCTTGTCCTCAAGCATACTAAGGACTTACTTAGGCTGCTGTTTCTTCTTCTTTTAACTACTCACTAACTCCCTTATATTCTTGTCTCTAGCAGTGCTGTCCTGTGACACACTTCTTAGTTTAGAACTAACCTCTTGTCTAGCTTCTTCTGACTTCACCTGCCTACTATACCCACTGCTTTTGTTAACCCCCTACTACTGATCTAACTACTTCTATGATATTATGCTACTATCCCTAAGGTTTCAAATTCTACCAAGCTTTACTCCAGACTCAGTACATGCTTCTAGCTTATTTTTAATGTGTCTAGGATTCCTTAGAGTCATGCCAGTCTTAGTATTAACAGTGACAGTGGTACTTTTAGAGAACAACCTAAGCCCTGGCATCACTACATTGGATATACACTCATCTCCCTAAAACAACCCTACAAGTTACAACTTTGTGCTCAGCTACTTTGAGGATCAGAGTTCTTTTTAAATAGGACATCTAAGCCACAAAGTTATAACTCCTAGGTATACATTCTTCTTCCCTATATTTTTCTCTCTTTTTTTTTTCTTAGGTGGAGCCTCTCCTTTGGTTGCCTTTTGATGCAACGCCACTTGTGGGTTACACACTTGGCACTGATTACTCAGCAACCTAAGAGAAACTCCCCCCCTTTATTCTTTTTTCATTTTTTTTCAGTTCATCATCATTTTTTTTTAAGAAGAAGAAGAATGCTTATGTTTCTAAGGGAGAGAGGAATGTTCCTAGGCCTAGGGTGGCCTCCCCCAAACTTCAACTACTCATTGTCCCCAATGAGTGTTTGAGGTGGCACACCCCCAAACTTATCCTAGAAGCATCTAGTCTAAAGTAAAACAAAGAGAATCTAAACATCCTAGGCATAGGCAAAACATTCTAGAAGCAACTATCCCAGCAGCAGAAAATTTGAACATAACAGACAGGTTTAAGGACTTATGGTTTATGCATGCTGAGCACTATTCAGAGGCAAATTTAAACTATCAAAAGGTGTCCTATGACACTCATCCAGCATGCTTCAAGATCAGCTATATAAGGTAGTCATGCTAGCAGCAAAAGATAGAATTTAACAGATCACAGCCTAACTAAACGGACAGTCAAAAACATGCAATCAGCCACAAAAATTGCGGGAACCGCAATTATTTCGCAATTCAATCTGGGCAGATTTAACACTAACTCAGGCCCCTAGCATGCTTTTTCCCGTTACTCATGCATCCTAAAAATAAAACTAAACTATCCTACCTAATCAACTAACATCAGACTATCCTAAGCAAAAGGAAAAACATAAAACTAGACATCCAAAACAGATCAAAATTGAACCAAAAACAGCATAATAAACATGAATCTATCAAAAAGCAGAAAAATTGTCTTTTGTTTCTTGAGGGATCAGTGATACTCCCTCTAGTGCTCTTCAAACCAGCACTCAATTCTCATCATCCTCATCTGGTTGCCTTGGTCGTGGGGGCACCCATGGAGTTAGGAGGTTGGTGGGGAAGTCTGGGAAGATGCACCCCAATTGGTCTGCAACTTCTCTGTCCCTCGCCTGCGCATAGTTGGCCCATTGAGCCATTCTCCTCTGCATGTCCATCAAGCAGGCCATGGATAGGGACTGTTCAGCCGCCAGCCTATCCAACTCAAATTCCATGTTGCCCTTTCTTCTCAGCCTTAGGTGTGCAGGCAACTCCAGATGGCCTGTGTAGGGCAGCTGCTGCTCCAAGCGCTCGGTGGGAACCCCTGCAAGCAAACACAATTTGGTTATAGTGTTCGGAAAAAATAATGGTCCCTTACCCTTCTTAGCACACTCGGCTATGGCAGCAGTGATGACCTCTCCCACGTTGATCGTGAGACCTCTCATTATAGCATAAACCAGCAGCGAACGGCTCTGGTTAATTGTAGTCTCATGAGTCACCGGGGAGAGTCTTCTTCTTACGAATGAAAACCACACAGCTGCCTTAGCCGTGAGGTTGGCACTCATGAGCGTGTGCCGCCCATTGCGCGAGACTGTCCAGGAGGCCTCAGGCTGGCCAATGGTGCGGATGGCTTCTTCCAGCACAGCCTCGGTCGGCTCATCAACTATCCGTGCGTAATCTGTGTGAGGCTGGCCCCTTAGACCAAATGCTTCATTAATGGCTTTGGCTGAGAAATCAACCTCCACCCCTCTGACCACAGATAGGCCATCCTCAGGGCTGAGCACGTTGGCATAGAAGTCATACACCATGCTCGTGTATGCTGGATTGGGAGGTCGGCAGAATTCCTCCCAGCCATGGTTGATCACCCCTGCGCGCAAGAACTGCGGCAGGTCAGCAAGTCGATCAAGGAACCCCTTCTCGTGCAACAGGTCCCTTTTCCTCAGCTCCACACCCCTGGATTCGGCATCGGATGAGACATACCTCACTGATGGAGGTTCATCCTCAGGGTAGAGTTTAGCCTTCCCCTTATCGGCTGGCTTGGAAGATTCAGCAGCCTCCACCTTGAGGCGTTTGAGCGAAGGCTCAGTACTGTCTTTATCTGCTGAAGGCACTCGCTTGGCCTTCTTCTTCTTCAGTTTCTTGGCGTTCTTGGCTTTCTTGGCCTCCTTCTTGGCCTTCTTCTTCTCTTTCTCCATGTTGATCTGTTGGAGGCAAGCCCCCAACGTTTCTTCCATAGAATCGTCCTGCTGTGCAGGAACATCAAGGCTGTCTTCCCTCATAGGAGAGAAGACTTCCTCTTCCCCAACATCTCCACTGCCTTGCGTGGACTCTTGATAATCCCCATAAGGGAATTCAGGATCAGGCCGTGGAGAGTTGTGTTCTGCTGATGGGGTATGCGCAGAACTCCATGGCGAAGATGGCAGCTCAGGGCTCTGTGCTGCTGCAGGCGTCGTATCAGAACTCTGAGGTGCTGGAGACAACTCGGCGCTCTGTGCAGGTGGTGACGACTCTGCGCTTGGCACTGGTTCAGACGAGAGGGGACTGCGCGCAGGTGACACAGACGGCGTCGAACCTCCCTTGGCTGACTCGTGGGATGCACGATCAGGTTCTTGACTCTCCACAGAGGGAGTCTTGGCGATGCTTGGTTCGGCGACAGTCTTGACAGTCCACCGGCGCTTCGTTGGCGTACCCACTGGCTCAGATGGGCCAGCAGGGATCTCAGTGACCACCCTCCACTTCTTCCTACGAATAGGAAGCTTACCAAGACGGCCAGTGCGTACAGCACCCTGATCAGCAAGGGTGAGAAGCGCTTCCCTCGCAGCCGCTTCAGCTGCGTCGTCGGCCTTCTTCTTGGCGGCGGATCTCTCAGCCCTAGTGGAAACCATGGTCGAATCTTGGAGGTTTGGAGAGAGAGATCAAAGGTGGAGAGAATCGCAGAAATCTTGGAGAGCAAAGAATGAGAGGATCGTATCAATCGGGCGCCTTCTAACGGCTATAAAAGCAACGGAAAAATCCCAACGGCTCTTTTTGCGAATCCAGCAATTTTTGCGCAATTCTAGGGACAATATTTCATAACAAATCCAAACTTTGATCGCCCGTATCTTTCATTTGGCTCAACCGTTTCTTGATTTTTAAAGTGGGATTTACTCCCCTTGATCCCCTCTTTCGATTCCCTACAAAAACAAATAAAACAAACATTAAATACGCAATTAAAATCACGCTACAAAACATACAAACGATCATCGATAAAAACAGAAAAAATAAACTAAGGCATTGGCCTTGACTAAACGAGCACAGTAACCACTCGTTCTCTCTCGTTCTCTTTGTCATGCTTCACGTAGGAGGAAGGCCGAGAGAGTCTTCACATCCCCCTCCTCATAGTAGTGCTTCAACCTAGCACCATTGACCATAAATGGCTGTCCTTGCTGCAAGTTTTTAATCTCTATGGCACCATGAACAAAGACATTAGTAATAATAAATGGACCTGACCATCTAGACTTTAATTTGCCTGGAAATAGCTTTAATCGTGAGTTAAATAATAATACAAGTTGGCCCTTTTTAAAGTCTTTGATCCTGAGTCTACTGTCATGCCATATTTTTGTCTTTTCTTTGTACATCTTGGCATTCTCATAGGCCATGTGCCTAAGCTCATCAAGTTCATGTAGCTGTAAAGATCTTAATGTCCCTGCATCCTTCACACAAAAATTTAATTCTTTCATGGCCCAAAATGCCTTGTTTTCCAACTCAAGTGGCAAGTGGCAAGCCTTGCCATATACCAACCTATAGGGAGACATTCCTAGAGGTGTCTTATATGCTGTTCTGTAAGCCCAAAGTGCATCCTCAAGCTTAAATGACCAGTCTTTTCGATTAGGTTTAACTACCTTCTCTAGGATGTTCTTTATTTCCCTATTTGAAATTTCAGCTTGACCATTTGAGTGTGGGTGATAGGGAGTAGCTACTCTATGCCTAATGTTATATTTAGCCAATATCTTCTCCATAGCTTTATTAATGAAATGTGACCCCTCATCACTAATGATAGCACGAGGAGTCCCAAATCTAGTGAAAATGTGCCTATGCAAGAAGTTAGTGACTGTCTTAGCATCATTATTAGGACATGCTTTAGCCTCTACCCATTTGGACACGTAGTCTACTGCTACTAAGATGTACAGGTTACCTGATGATGGAGGGAATGGTCCCATGAAATCAATGCCCCACACATCAAAGAGCTCCAACTCCAAGATGTAGGTGAGGGGCATCTCATCCTTGCGACTGAGATTACCTGTCCTTTGGCACTCATCACAGCTGTGAGCGTAATCATGTGCGTCCTTGAAGATTGTTGGCCAGTAGTAGCCACTCTGAAAGACCTTCGCAGCTGTCCGTTGGCCACCAAAGTGACCACCATAAGGAGATGAATGACAGTGCTGCAGCACAGACTTCGCTTCAGCAGCTGTAACACACTTCCTCAACAACCCATCAGCACAGGTCCTGTAAAGTATGGGGTCATCCCAGATAAATTTCCTTGCTTCATGGAGGAACCTCTTCTTCTCTTGTCCTCCCTTGAACACTGGTAATACCTGTGCTGCACGGAAGTTAGCAATGTCAGCGAACCAAGGTTCCTCATCGTTATCACGATGAGTCAAAGCAAAGATATGTTCATCTATAAAAGCATCAGAAATTGCGGGGTCCGCAATTTTTTCGCAATTGTGCTGCAATCGAGACAGGTGATCTGCAACCACGTTTTCACATCCCTTCTTGTCCCGAATGTCCAAATCGAATTCCTGCAGCAATAACACCCATCTAATCAATCTAGGCTTAGCATCAGCCTTCCTCATCAGATATTTTAAAGCAGAATGGTCAGTATATACAATGGTCCTAGTTCCTACAATATAGTTTCTAAATTTTTCACAAGCAAATACTACAGCAAGCATCTCTTTCTCTGTAGTTGTATAGTTACATTGAGCCTCATTCAAGGTCTTACTAGCATAATAGACAGGGTGTGTGAGCTTGTCAATCTTCTGTCCTAACATGACTCCTACAGCATAGTCACTGGCATCACATAGCATCTCGAATGGGAGATCCCAATTTGGTCCTACTATGATTGGTGCTGTGACCAGTGCTTCCTTAAGGGCTTTCCAAGCTACTACACATTCTTTAGAAAAGATGAATGGCCTACCTAGCTCTAGAAGCTCGCACAGAGGCTTCGCTATCTTAGAAAAGTCCTTGATGAACCTTCTATAGAAGCCAGCATGCCCTAAGAAGCTTCTAATGGCTTTGACGTTCTGGGGCTCTACCAACTTCTCTATGACCTCGATTTTTGCCCTATCCACTTCTACACCCGCCCTTGACACTCGATGTCCTAAGACAATCCCTTCATCTACCATAAAATGGCACTTTTCCCAATTCAGGACTAGGTTAGTCTCCTCACACCTAGTCAGGACTTGTCCTAGGTTCTCTAGACAGGTTTTAAATGAGTCCCCAAAGACTGAGAAGTCATCCATGAATATTTCTATCATGGACTCATCCAACTCAGAGAAGATTGCCATCATGCACCTCTGGAAAGTTGCCGGTGCATTGCATAAGCCAAAAGGCATTCTGCGGAAGGCAAACGTTCCAAAAGGGCAAGTGAAGGTGGTCTTCTCTTGATCCTTAGGGTCTATAGTTATTTGATTGTAGCCTGAATAGCCATCTAGGAAACAATAGTAGGCTCTACCAGCTATTCTGTCTAGCATCTGGTCAATAAATGGTATGGGGAAATGGTCTTTTTTAGTTTCTTTATTTAGTTTTCTGTAATCCATACATACCCTCCACCCTGTGACAGTCCTTGTTGGAATTAATTCGTTATTCTCATTGACTACCACAGTTATTCCCCCCTTTTTAGGTACACATTGGATGGGGCTCACCCACTGGCTACTAGCTATGGGGAAAATTACTCCTGCATCTAACCACTTTATTATTTCTTTCTTCACTACCTCTTTCATAGAGGGGTTTAACCTACGCTGGTGATCTACCCTAGGTGTGTGCTCTTCCTCTAGAATAATTTTGTGCATACAATAAGAAGGGCTAATGCCTCGAATATCAGCAATAGACCATGCTATAGCCTTCCTATGTTGCTTAAGCAGTAAAATTAAATCAACCTCATGCTGTTCACTTAGCTTAGAAGAAATAATTACAGGCAGCGTGTCATTATCTCCTAGATATGCATATTTGAGGTGAGTAGGTAGTGGTTTCAGTTCTAGAATAGGTGGATGCTCAATAGAGGGTTTTAACGGATTTACAGTCCTATCAGTCAAATCTATATTCATACATACATGTTGAGGGTTATTTACAGGCATATCCATTATGTCAGATACATTTAGATCATCTACATCTAATCCTACATATTCGTTAGCATGCTTGGTTAACAGTACATGCTCTAATTGTTCTTCCATTAGTGAGTCAACAACATCCATGCTAGCACAAGACTCAGAATCAGAGGGATATTTTAAAGCTTTGTAAACACTAAATTTTACCTCTTCATCATGAACTCTCATAGTTAACTCACCTTTTTGCACGTCTATTAGTGCCCTACCTGTGGCTAGAAATGGTCTACCTAGCAGGATGGGTACCTCCTTGTCTGCCTCATAGTCCAGGACAATGAAATCTGCAAGGAAAATGAATTTGTCAACTTTAACTAGAATATCCTCAATCTTACCTTCTGGATATGCGATGGATCTGTCTGCTAGTTGTAAAGTGACAGTAGTTGGACGTGCTTCTCCTATTCCCAACTGGCGGAATAGGGACAGGGGCATGAGATTTATGCTGGCGCCCAGGTCACAAAGCGCTCTGCCCACGTGCTTGCCTCCAAGTTCTACAGGTAGGGTGAAGGAACCAGGATCCTTCTCCTTCTTGGGCAGCTTGTTCTGGAGGATGGCACTGCACTCCTCGGTGAGGTTTACTGTTTCAAACTCACCAATGATTTTCTTGTTAGTAATAATGTCCTTCAAAAACTTTACATATGAAGGCATAGACTGTAAAACCTCTACAAAAGGAATGTTAACATGCACTTGCTTAAGTATTTCTAAGAATTTATTAAAATGAACTTCCTGTTCCTGCTTCTTCTTCAGTCTTCGAGGATAAGGAGGTGGTGGCACATAAGCTGGCACGTCAGGGCGTTTTAGGATAGGTGGAGGCCTTGGAATTTCTTCTATGTCCTCAACAATTGGTTCTAGCCTGGCTCCTGATGTGCTAGTCGGTGGTGGACCTTGGCTTGGCAGAGACTCCAGTGGAGCACTAGACTCAGTGTTCTCTACTCGCTTTGGTGTGTCCTTTGTATTGCCCACCAATGGTCTTCCACTCCTAAGTTCAATTGCTTGAACTTGTTCCTTGCCATCTCTCCTTGGTACCTCGGTATCAGCAGGGAGTCTACCTTGGGGCCTACTTTTAAGTTCATTGGCTAACTGGCCTATTTGGTTTTCCAGGCTCCTGAGGGTAGCTTGCTGGCTCTGAAGAGTAGCATCATTCTTAGCTATATATTCCTTGAGTAGGTTTTCTACAGAAGATCCTACAGGTTGGTTATAAGGTTTTTGGTACATTGACTGGTTATGTTGGGGAGTGAAACCAGGTGTTCCACTCGGCCTTGGTTGGTTAGGATTTTGGTTAGTGTTTTGTTGGCCACCCCATGACAGGTTAGGGTGGTTTCTCCAACCAGGATTGTAAGTTTGTGAGTAGGGGTTATTCCTTGGCTGCTGCTGGCTTCCTACATAGCAGACCGAGGATGGATTCCCAGGACAGTATTCATAAGGGTGTCCTTCCCCACAGAATCCACAGATTGGTGCCTCGCCTTGACTTGGTTGAGTGCCCATTGACATGGCTGTGGCGGTATTGGCACTGGTTTGGAGATTGGCCTGAGCCATTTGCTTAACTAAGTTGGTCAGGGCATTTATTTGGGTGCTCATGGCGCTTAGAGCATCCTTGTCTTGAGCCCTAGTTGGCTCTACAGGATCGTCTGACCATCTACAATGAGAGGTTGAGATCTTCTCCAAGATCTCATAAGCTTCGTTGTAACTCTTGGACAACATGGAACCTCCAGCAGATGAATTTAAGACTTGTCTGGTGCTGGGGTTGCATCCTTTAAAGAAAACTTCTATTTGGATACACCATGGAATGCCATGGTGTGGACATTTAATGAGAAGGTCTTTGAATCTTGTCCAAGCTTCGTGAAGAGACTCACTTGGAGCTTGTTTGAATTTTATGATGTCATCACGAAAAGTTGAATTCCTATCTGGTGGGAAGTATTTGACTAGGAATTTTTCTGCTAAATCTGTCCAATTGCGGACAGATCCTGAGGGCAATGAATTTAACCATGTTTTGGCTTTGTCCCTCAAAGAGTAAGGGAAAAGATATAGCCTCAGGGCTTCTTGGGAAACTCCAGGGATTAGGAAGGTGTCACTAACTCCTAGGAAGTTCCTAAGGTGATTATGGGGGTCCTCATTTTCTATTCCAAAGAATTGTCCCACAGTGGACAACATTTGGAACATCACTGGCTTTAACTCAAATGAGTGGGCAGTGATTTCAGGACGGATTATGCTGGGGTTCAGCTCCCCAGGCATAGGTACTAAATATGAAAGGATGGCGCTATCCTTGTCATTCGCTATTTCAATGGGGTTGCGAGTGACAGGCACCAGGTTTTGATTTACTCCAGCCATTTCTTCTTGAGGTAATTGCGGAGGAATTGTAGTCTCTGCAATGATTGGAGGTACAAGGGTTTGTTTAAAGAGACGTTTCTTGGCTCTATTCCTAGCTCTAAGTAATCTCTCGGGCTCAGGGTTGAACTCTAGATCACTACTTGGAGTCTCATTCATAAACTACCCTAAATGGTACCTGAAAAAGAAATGAAGATAAATCAATTTCAATGAAAAATAATTTGATGTTTCAAACTTAACAGACTTCGTTTTCACTTAAAATAAGTCCCCGGCAGCGGCGCCAAAAACTTGTTGCGTGCTCAATGTGTAAAGATAAATATGCAAAAGGGTAGAGAGAGCACTTAGAACATGCAAGCATACATGGTCTTACAGCAAGTAGTGAGTATATTTAATTCGTTTTTTCCACAGAGACTTGTTTTTAGCTATTCGCGAAGTGTGAATGTTAAGAAAGATGGGATGAATTTGATGGGTTAAAATTGGTTTTTAATTAACTACTTTTTGCTGAATGTGTAGAGGGATATAACATAAACAAAAGCAAGTTGAATTTAGATGCACAGGATAAGAGATGGAATTAATAAACGAGAAAGACAACAGCTAAACAGAATGGAAATTTGGCAGAATTGCGTGGACCGCAATGTTTCCGCAATTAAATGGCAGCGAAACTGATTAAAAGGGTGAATTAAGGGCTACTAATGACTATCCTATAGGCAGTTTATTACGATTATCAAGCTTTGGATCAACTCTCTATACATCAAACTCACTCTATCTCAAGTATCGTCCGATTCCATGCATGAGAGACTCAAGTTTACTCGACTTCAAAGTAAGGTCTTAAGCATCTTGTTAAAGCAGGAGTGTTTAGTTTGTACTAGGGAAACGCCTATTCCTAGGCCGTTTCCTGATTACCATGAAAGGCTAGCATGATTATATGACTCTGAACTCTTACTCCTTCCAGAGGTTAGGAGTTCTTTGGACAAAATGGATGGCCAATCGAAATTGCCCGTGGGATGAAGCTTACATACAATCAATGTTCGAGTGTTAATCTACCTACTTGACTCACGTTTTTTAGCCTATAGTTCTGTCATTAGCATGCCCCTAAATGATTTTAGTTACTCATGGATATGTAAAGAGCAGAAATGGTAGATAAAGTAGACATGCTTAGAAGAGAAATATGTGTAAAACAGCAAGCAAAACCCGTAGCAGAAGAACGCATAAACTGTAAAGTGCAGAAACTTACTCCGATTAACTTGAAATGTTTGAATGACAAAGGAAAGCTTTAAAAGGAATGAATCCAAGACAGACAACAACGAAATGCAATAATTGAAATGTTTAAACTAAGAACAACAATGATCAGTAATGGAAATGAGAAGAAGACAGCAGAAAACAGTAAAGGCTTGCTGAAGACTTCGTGGCAGTCGCCTCGAATGAAGGTGATGAGAATTCAGCCGTGCTTGGATGAATCCAATCGAGAGAGAAGAAGAATCTTCTCTCCTTCCTATCAGATTATCGATTCCAAAAGCTTAGACTCTCACTCCAACAGACGGCAAAGGAAAAACAGTGGAAATGGTGGACTGCAGAAAGACTTCTACGCTTCGAGTCATTCCTGAACCTCCGACTTTGACCCCTTTTTATAGTAGTTTGCAGGTGCATTTGGGCCAAGGAGAACCATCAATCTTCAACGTCGTATATCAGAATGGATGGAGGAGAAAGAACGAATCCCTGAAAAGTCGGATCTAAACAGAAAAATGTCAGCCAACTTACGGTTTTAACTTGAATAATTGCGGTCACCGCAATTATTCCGCAATGCATTCGCAATGGTTCTTTTTTCCATCCTTTTCTTCGGTTTTCACCCCTTTTTCTACCTATTGTGCATAAGTCCTAAATTAGCCACCTTCTTCTAATTCTCATATTAAAGCATAGGTTTAGGCTAAATGCTAACAAAAACACCTAAATGTGTACATCTTCTTAAGCTAAATGGGTCCTAAATAAGTCACTTTCAGAGACTTAACATTAACCAACAAGAATTTAAACGGACCTGGTTTTGCCAGGGTTCGGCCAACTAGCGGGACGGAACCACAGACATAGGATTCGATTTAACCAACAGGAATTTAAACGGGCCTGGTTTTGCCAGGCTTCGACTAGCTACCAGGACGGAACCACAAACATAGGGTTCGATTTAACCAACAGGAATTTAAACGGACCTGGTTTTGCCAGACTTCGACCAACAATCGGGACGGAACCACAGACATAGGGTTCGATTTAACCAAGAGGAATTTAAACGGACATGGTTTTGCCAGCCTTCGACAAGCTATCGGTACGGAACAACTAACATAGGTGATAGCACTCTAAAAGTGCTAATATATAGCTCCTAAGTCTTGTAAATTAGAGTAATTAATTGGGTTTAATTGATCTATTTTGTATAATTTAATTGTTAAGGGGTAAATCGGGCATTGACATTAATTAAGGGCTTAAATGGATATTTTAGAACATTTTATTAATTAATTGTTTTGAGTGATTATACTACATTAATTAAATAATCTAGTTTCAACTCAAAAACTGATTAGTGGCTTAATGGTGTTGGCTTTGCTAAGGGAATGGTGAAGCCAAGGTTCGAATCATGATGGGTGCAGGATTTCTATTATTTTTTTAAAAAGTCAAACGGTCAACGGTCAATGGTCAACGGTCAACGCGCGGACAACTCCATCGTCCGGCCCGCTCCAGCGCCCGCCTGCCGACCCGCGCCCCTGCGATCCGCCCAGACGCGCCCCAGCACGCCCCATGCGCGGCCCATCCCCCCATCCGCGCGCGCCCAGCCCGCCTGCCGACCCGCGCCCCTGCGACCCGCCTCAGCGCCCAGCGCGCGCCTGCCTACCCGTCCGCGCGGCCCAATTGGCCAATTTCGGCCCAAAACTCATTTTTTTAGCTTTTTAAGCGTTTTAACCTAGTTTTTCAGCCACCATTCACTTAGGAGAGTGAAATTTCGATATTGAGAGTTGTAGCCTCGGGTTTGGTGAGATTTTCATTAATTTTCAAGGTTTTTAGACAATTTTGGATCAATTTTCATCACGTTTGGCTAAGGTAAGTGCTCTAATTCGAGTTTAGGGTTGTCTTGATGCATTAGGGAGGGTTTATCTTTAAATTTCCAGCTTGTATTTGATAGTTTCTTGCATGATTCTTCCTTTGTTTGAATCCCATGAGCATGTATGACTGATTAGGAGTGACGTCCGAGTCCTCACGCATGTTTTACCGTTAAAGGTTAGGACGTATAGTTGCCTCAATCGCTAGGTAACAAGGGTCTAAGCGTGACTAATTAATTCTAGCCTAAGTGACAGTAGGAGAATAGCATTAATTATCGTTTGCACGATAGACTTAGGGAAAGAATAGAAATCGCGCCAATTGGTCAAGTTCTCGATCAATCGGTTCGTCGCGATATTACCCGTCACTGTTCTTTTATTGATTTAAGCGTAGCTAACTTAGATTAATTAGCGAGCATGTTTAATTGGAATTGCACTTTTCTAATTAATTCTTTGGGATGTTTGCTACGGAAACGAGCAAACATTTCGCGTGCATGAGATTAAATTACAAGCATGATTAGAATCCCTATGATCTAAGCGCATCAAGATAAATCTCGATCCCTCGAATTAGAAGCACGTGTTCCATTTATTTTTCCGCTCTTTACTTTTCGCATTTATTTTTCCGTTAGCTTAATTTTACTTAGTTTAGTTTTAATTAACTCCCCCTTTTATTTTATTTTGAGTTTTAGTTTAAAAGATAAATAGAAATTAATTAGGAGAGATTGATTAAGGTTCCCTGCGGATCGACCCGTTACCACTAGCTGCAAAGCTTAGTAGTTTCGGTAATTATAAATTTTATTTTGGCGGGATTCGACACCCCGAAAATTAGTTGGACATTCAAAAATCCTTCTACCCAATAGGGTTCGATTTAACCAACATGAATTTAAACGGACCTGGTTTTGCCAGGCTTCGACCAACTATCGGGACGAAACCACAAACATAGGGTTCGATTTAACCAACAAGAATTTAAACGGCCCTGGTTTTGACAAGCTTCGACCAGCTATCGGGACGGAACCACATTATATGGTTCGATTTAACCTATACGAATTTAAACAGACCTAGTTTTGCCAGGCTTCAACCAGCTACCGGGACGGAACCACAGACATAGGGTTCGATTTAACCAACAGGAATTTAAACGGACCTGGTTTTGCCAGGCTTTGACCAGCTATCGGGACGGAACCACAGACATAGGGTTCGATTTAACCAACAGAAATTTAAACAGACCTGGTTTTGCTAGACTTCGACTAGCTATCGGGACGAAACCACAGACATAGGGTTCGATTTAACCAACAGGAATTTAAACGGACCTGGTTTTGCTAGGCTTTAACCTGCTATCGGGACGGAACCACAGACATATGGTTCGATTTAACCAACAAGAATTTATAAGGACCTGGTTTTGCCAGGGTTCGGCCAACTACCGGGACGGAACCACAGACATAGGATTCGATTTAACCAACAAGAATTTAAACGGGCCTGGTTTTGCCAGGCTTCGACCAGCTACCAGGACGGAACCACAGACATAGGGTTCGATTTAACTAGCAGGAATTTAAACGGACCTG
Organism: Herpetospermum pedunculosum; assembly: GCA_028017165.1. Lineage (NCBI taxonomy): Eukaryota > Viridiplantae > Streptophyta > Magnoliopsida > Cucurbitales > Cucurbitaceae > Herpetospermum > Herpetospermum pedunculosum. The sequence continues at coordinate 40,756,597 of CM051522.1, forward strand.
GTTTTGCCAGGCTTCGACCAGCAATCGGGACGGAACCACAGACATAGGGTTCGATTTAACCAAGAGGAATTTAAACAGACCTGGTTTTGCCAGCCTTCGACAGCTATCGGGACGGAACCACTAACATAGGGTTCGATTTAACCAACATGAATTTAAATGGACATGGTTTTGCCAGGCTTCAACCAGCTATCGGGACGAAACCACGAACATAGGGTTCGATTTAACCAACAAGAATTTAAACGGACCTGGTTTTGCCAAGCATCGACCAGCTATCGGGACGGAACCACAGACATAGGGTTCGATTTAACCAATAGGAATTTAAACGGACCTGGTTTTGCCAGACTTTGACCAGCTATCGGGACGGAACCATAGACATAGGGTTCGATTTAACCAACAGGAATTTAAACGGACCTGGTTTTGCCAGGCTTCGACCAGCAATCTGGACGGAACCACAAACATAGGGTTCGATTTAACCAAGAGGAATTTAAACGGACCTGGTTTTGCCAGCCTTCGACAGCTATCGGGACGGAACCACTAACATAGGGTTCGATTTAACCAACATGAATTTAAACGGACCTGGTTTTGCCAGGCTTCGACCAGCTATCGGGACGAAACCACAAACATAGGCTTCGATTTAACCAACAAGAATTTAAACGGACCTGGTTTTGCCAAGCATCGACCAACTATCGGGACGGAACCACAGACATAGGGTTCGATTTAACCAATAGGAATTTAAACAGACCTGGTTTTGCCAGGCTTTAACCTGCTATCGGGACGGAACCACAGACATATGGTTCGATTTAACCAACAAGAATTTAAACGGACCTGGTTTTGCCAGGGTTCCATTTAACCAATAGGAATTTAAACGGACCTGGTTTTGCCAAGCTTTGACCAGCTATCCGGACGGAACCACCGACATAGAGTTTGATTTAACCAATAGAAATTTAAACGGACCTGGTTTTGCCAGGCTTCGACCAGCTATCGGGAATGAACCACAAACATAGGGTTCGATTTAACCAATATGAATTTAAACGAACCTAGTTTTGCTAGGCTTCGACCAGCTATCGGGACGAAACCACAAACATAGGGTTCGATTTAACCAACAAGAATTTAAACGGACCTGGTTTTGCCAAGCTTCGACCAGCTATCGGGACGGAAACACAGACATAGAGTTCGATTTAACCAACTGGAATTTAAACGGACCTAGTTTTTCCAGGCTTCGACTAGGTATCGGGACGGAACCACAGACATTTGGTTCAATTTAACCTATACGAATTTCAACAGACCTAGTTTTGCTAGGCTTCGACCAGCTACCGGTTCGGAACCACAGACATAGGGTTCGATTTAACCACCATGAATTTAAACGAACCTGGTTTTGCCAGGCTTCGACCAACTACCGGGACGGAACCACAGACATAGGGTTCGATTTAACCAACAATTAGTTAAACGAACCTGGTTTTCCCAGACTTCGACCAGCTATCGGGAGGAAACCACAGACATAGGGTTCGATTTAACCAATAGGAATTTAAACAGACCTGTTTTTGCCAGGATTTGACCTGCTATCGGGACGGAACCACAGACATATGGTTCGATTCAACCAACAAGAATTTAAACGGACCTGGTTTTGCCAGGGTTCGGCCAACTACCGGGACAGAACCACAGACATAGGATTCCATTTAACCAACATGAATTTAAACGGGCCTAGTTTTGCCAGGCTTCGACCAGCTACCAGGACGGAACCATAGACATTGGGTTCGATTTAACCAACAGGAATTTAAACGGACCTTGTTTTGCCAGGCTTCGACCAGCAATCGGGACGGAACCACAGACATAGGGTTCGATTTAACCAAGAGGAATTTAAACGGACTTGGTTTTGCCAGCCTTCGACCAGCTATCGGGACGGAACCACTAACATAGGGTTCGATTTAACCAACATGAATTTAAACGGACCTGGTTTTGCCAGGCTTCGACCAGCTATCGGGACGAAACCACAAATATAGGGTTTGATTTAACCAACAAGAATTTAAACGGACCTGGTTTTGCCAAGCTTCGACAAGCTATCGGGACGGAACCACAGACATAGTGTTCGATTTAATCAACTGGAATTTAAACGGACCTGGTTTTGCCAGGCTTCGACCAGCTATCGGGACGAAACCACTAACATAGGGTACATGAATTTGAACGGACCTGGTTTTTCCAGGCCTCGACTAGCTATCGGGACGGAACCACAGACATAGGGTTCGATTTAACCAACAAGAATTTAAACGGACCTGGTTTTGCCAAGCTTCAACCAGCTATCGGGACGGAACCACAGACATAGGGTTCGATTTAACCAAGAGGAATTTAAACGGACCTGGTTTTGCCAGTCTTCGACCAGCTATCGGGACGAAACCACAAACATAGGGTTCGATTTAACCAACAAGAATTTAAACGGACCTGGTTTTGCCAAGCTTCGACAGCTATCGTGACGGAACCACAGACATAGGGTTCGATTTAACCAATTGGAATTTAAACAGACCTTGTTTTTCCAGGCTTCGACTAGCTATCGGGACGGAACCACAGACATAGGGTTCGATTTAACCTATACGAATTTAAACAGACCTAGTTTTGCCAGGCTTCGAACAGCTACCGGGACGGAACCACAGACATAGGGTTCGATTTAACCAACATGAATTTAAACGGACCTGGTTTTGCCAGGCTTCGACCAACTACCGGGACGGAACCACAGACATAGGATTCAATTTAACCAATAGGAATTTAAACGGGCCTGGTTTTGCCAGGCTACGACCAACTACCAGGACGGAACCACAGACATAGGGTTCGATTTAACCAACAGGAATTTAAACGGACCTGGTTTTGCCAGGTTTAGACCAACTACCGGGACGGAACCACAGACATATGGTTTGATTTAATCAACAAGAATGTAAACAGACCTGGTTTTGCCAGAGTTCGACCAGCTATCGGTTCGAAACCACAGACATAGGGTTCGATTTAACCAATAGGAATTTAAACGGACCTGGTTTTGCCAGGCTTTGACCAGCTATCGGGACGAAACCACAGACATAGGGTTCGATTTAACCAACAGAAATTTAAACGAACCTGGTTTTGCCAGACTTCGACTAGCTATCGGGACGAAACCACAGACATAGGGTTCGAGTTAACCAATAGGAATTTAAACGGACCTGGTTTTGCCAGGCTTTAACCTGCTATTGGGACGGAACAACAGACATATGGTTCGATTTAACCAACAAGAATTTAAACGGACCTGGTTTTGCCAGGGTTCGGCCAACTACCGGGACGGAACCACAGACATAGGATTCGATTTAACGAACAAGAATTTAAACGGGCCTGGTTTTGCTAGGCTTCGACCAGCTACCATGACGGAACCATAGACATAGGGTTCGATTTAACCAACAGGAATTTAAACGGACCTTGTTTTGCCAGGCTTCGACCAGCAATCGGGACGAAACCACAAACATAGGGTTCGATTTAACCAAGAGGAATTTAAACGGACCTGGTTTTGCCAGCCTTCCACAGCTATCGGGACGGAACCACTAACATAGGGTTCGATTTAACCAACATGAATTTAAACGTACCTGGTTTTGCCAGGCTTCGACCAACTATCGGGACGAAACCACAAACATAGGGTTCGATTTAACCAACAAGAATTTAAACGGACTTGGTTTTGCCAAGCATCAACCAGCTATCGGGACGGAAACACAGACATAGGGTTCGATTTAACCAATAGGAATTTAAACGGACCTGGTTTTGCCAGACTTTGACCAGCTATCGGGACGGAACCATAGACATAGGGTTCGATTTAACCAACAGAAATTTAAACGGACCTGGTTTTGCTAGACTTCGACTAGCTATCGGGACGAAACCACAGACATAGGGTTCGATTTAACCAATAGGAATTTAAACGGACCTGGTTTTGCCAGGCTTTAACCTGCTATCGGGATGGAACCACAGACATATGGTTCGATTTAACCAACAAGAATTTCAACGGACCTGGTTTTGCCAGGGTTCGGCCAACTACCGGGACGGAACCACAGACATAGGATTCGATTTAACCAACAAGAATTTAAACGGGCCTGGTTTTGCCAGGCTTCGACCAGCTACCAGGACGGAACCACAGACATACGGTTCGATTTAACCAACAGGAATTTAAACGGACCTGGTTTTGCTAGGCTTCGACCAACAATCGGGACGGAACCACAGACATAGGGTTCGATTTAACCAAGAGGAATTTAAACGGACCTGGTTTTGCCAGCCTTCGACCAGCTATCGGGACGGAACCACTAACATAGGGTTCGATTTAACCAACATGAATTTAAACGGACCTGGTTTTGCCAGGCTTCGACCAGCTATCGGGACGAAACCAAATATATCGGGTTCGATTTAACCAACAAGAATTTAAACGGACCTGGTTTTGCCAAGCTTCGACCAGCTATCGGGACGGAACCACAGACATAGGCTTCGATTTAACCAACTGAAATTTAAACGGACCTGGTTTTTCCAGGCTTCGACTAGCTATCGGGACGGAACCACATTATATGGTTCGATTTAACCTATACGAATTTAAACAGACCTAGTTTTGTCAGGCTTCGACCAGCTACCGGGACGGAACCACAGACATAGGGTTCGATTTAAACAACCGAAATTTAAACGGACCTGGTTTTGCCAGGCTTCGACCAACTATCGGGATGGAACCACAGACATAGGGTTTGATTTAACGAACAAGAATTTAAACGGACCTGGTTTTGCCAGAGTTCGACCAGCTATCGGGTCGAAACCACAGACATAGGGTTCGATTTAACCAATAGGAATTTAAACGGACCTGGTTTTGCCAGGCTTTGACCAGCTATCCGGACGGAACCACAGACATAGGATTCGATTTAACCAACAGGAATTTAAACGGGCCTGGTTTTATCAAGCTTCGAACAGCTACCAGGACAGAACCATAGACATAGGGTTCGATTTAACCATCAAGAATTTAAACGGACTTGGTTTTGCGAGGCTTCGACCAGCAATCGTGACAGAACCACAGACATAAGGTTCGATTTAACCAACAGGAATTTAAACGGACTTGGTTTTGCCAGGCTTCGACCAGCAATCGAGACGGAACCACAGACATAGGGTTCGATTTAACCAACATGAATTTAAACGGGCCTTGTTTTGCCAGGCTTCGTCCAGCTACCAGGACAGAACCACAGACATAGGGTTCGATTTAACCAACAAGAATTTAAACGGACTTGGTTTTGCGAGGCTTCGACCAGCAATCGGGACGGAACCACAGACATAGGGTTCGATTTAACCAAGAGGAATTTAAACGGACTTGGTTTTGCCAGGCTTCGACCATGACTGTCTAGAATAAATTTAGGGCTGATCACCTTAAACCGTGCACGCCTGTCGGGTAGTCGTCCGTGTGTATCATTGAAAAAAAAACCGTGCACGCCCCTTGGTTTTGCCATCCTCCTTGGAGGCTTCTCGGGTAGTCGTCCGTGTATATCATAAACTGTATGCCATGAATTTTGTAATAAATGATGAACTGAAGCTGTCTAACAATTAATCCCGAAAATCCCAAACCGTGCACGCATCTTTCTATTTGTCATTCTACCGTTAGCGCTTTATTGCTTTCCTTGCATGCTAAACAAAACCCCCCGTTACACAAACCAATCAATTAATTAATTCCAATTTCATTAGTAGTTTCAATCATACCTTCTCCTTGGATCGACCCTGTTACCACTGGCTGCAAAGCCTTGGTTATAGGCTTATTAATCGTATTTTGGCAAGCCTCGACATCTTGAGATTAGGAAGATATTCAAAAATCCTCGCACCAGCCAGCTATTCTATCTAACATTTGATCTATAAATGGTAAAGGAAAATGGTCTTTTTTGGTTTCTTTGTTAAGTTTTCTGTAGTCCATACAGACTCTCCATCCTGTAACAGTTCTAGTTGGTATTAGTTCGTTGTTTTCATTCACTATTACAGTCATACCACCTTTCTTAGGCACACATTGAATCGGACTAACCCATTGACTGTTGGCTATGGGGAAAATTACACTTGCATCTAACCATCTGATAATTTCTTTTTTAACTACCTCCTTCATGGAGGGGTTCAACCTACGTTGGTGATCTACCTTAGGTGTATGTTCCTCTTCCAACAATATTTTATGCATGCAGTAGGAAGGACTAATACCTCTTATATCAACAATTGTCCAGGCAATAGCTTTTTTATGTTGCTTAAGCAACAATATTAACGCAATTTCATGTTGTTTACTTAATTTGGACGAAATAATATCAGGCAAGGTATCTTTCTCTCCTAGATATGCATACTTAAGATGTTCAGGCAATGGTTTAAGTTCTAATAAAGGTGGTTGTACAATTGATGGCATCAAAGGAGTTGTGGTTCTTTCAGACAATTCATTAGTCATGCATACATGCTGAGAGTTATCCACAGTTACATCCATCAATTCAAAAATATTTAAGTTTTCTACATCTACTGGTGCATAATTAGTAGCATGCTTCTCTAACAATTCATGCTCAAGTTCTTCTTCCATTAAAGAATCTACTACATCTATAGTTGCACAGGATTCAGGATCAGAGGGGTACCTTAGAGCTTTAAATACACTGAACTTAACGTCCTCATCATGAACTCTCATGGTGAGCTCACCTTTCTGGACATCAATCAGAGCCCTACCTGTGGCTAAGAACGGTCTGCCTAGTAGAATTGGCACCTCTTTGTCTGCCTCGTAATCCAGAATTATAAAGTCTGCCAGAAAAATAAATTTGTCAACCTTGACAAGTATATCCTCAATCTTACCTTCAGGGTATGCTATGGATCTGTCTGCAAGTTGCAAGGTGATAGTGGTCGGTCGTGCTTCTCCTATCCCAAGTTGCTGGAATAGTGACAAGGGCATGAGATTGATGCTGGCTCCCAGATCACACAGAGCTCTGCCCACATGTCTGCCTCCCAATTCGACTGGCAAGGTGAAGGAACCAGGATCCTTCTCCTTCTTTGGCTGTTTATTTTTTAGTATGGCACTGCACTCCTCAGTGAGATTCACTGTTTCAAATTCACGAATAACTTTTTTATTAGTAATAATATCTTTCAAGAATTTAACATATGAAGGCATAAATTGCAAAACTTCTACGAAAGGAATATTAACATGCACTTGTTTTAAAATTTCTAAAAATTTATTAAAGTGTGCTTCCTGTTCTTGTTTCATTTTGAGCCGTCTAGGGAATGGTGGTGGTGGCACATAGGTAGGCAAGTCAGGTTGCCTAATGACAGGTGGAGGATTCAGGATTTCTTCTGGTTCCTCAATGATAGGTTCCAGCCTCACCCTTATTGTGCTTGGTGGTGATTGATCACGGTTGGGTAGAGAATCCAGTGGAGCACTAGACTCTTCATTCTCTACTCGCTTTGGTGCTTCTTTGTTGTTAATCACCAACGGTCTTCCACTTCGAAGTTCAATTGCTTGAACTTGTTCTTTTCCATCCCTTCTTGGCGTTTCAGTATCTGCAGGCAATCTGCCTTGGGGTCTATTTTTCAGCTCGTTTGCTAACTGCCCTATTTGATTTTCTAAGCTCCTCAGTGTTGCTTGTTGGCGTTGGAGAGTTGCATCATTCTTGGCTATGTACTCCTTCAGCAAGTTCTCCACTAATGTCCCCATTGGTTGGTTGTATTGCTTTTGATAAGGGGTTTGGCTAGTTTGTTGAGTGAAACCAGATGTTCCACTCGGTCTTGGTTGATTTTGTACTTGGTTGGTATTTTGTTGTCCAACCCAAGAGAGATTTGGATGGTTTCTCCAACCAGGGTTATAAGTGTTAGAATAGGGGTTGTTCCTTGGTTGCTGTTGACTTCCAACATAGCATATCGAAGATGGATTCCCAGGGCAAAATTCATACATGTGCCTTCCCCACAGAATCCACAGACTAGTGTCTCACCTTAGTTAGTTGTTGCGCTTGTTGAAACGGCTGCTGCGGTGTTGACACTTTGTTGAATATTAGTTTGAGCCATTTGTTTTACTAGATTGGCCAAGGCCTTGACTTGACTACTGATTGCACTAAGTGCGTCCATGTCTTGAGCCTTCCTTGGCTCTACAGGATCGTCTGACCATCTACAATGTGATGTTGAGATTTTTTCCAAAATCTCATAGGCTTCATTGTAGCTCTTAGATAGCATGGAACCTCCAGCTGAGGAATTCAACACTTGCCTTGTGCTGAGGTTGCATCCTTTAAAGAACACTTCTATTTGGATACACCATGGAATGCCATGGTGTGGACATTTAAGCAATAGGTCTTTGAATCTTGTCCAAGCTTCGTGTAATGATTCGTTTTCGGCTTGCTTGAATTTAATAATATCATCACGAAAGTTGGAGTTCCTATAAGGTGGGAAGTATTTTACTAGGAACTTTTCAGCCAGATCTGTCCAATTTACAATTGATCTAGAGGGGAAGGAATTTAACCACGTTTTGGCCTTATCTCTTAACGAATAGGGAAAGAGGTGAAGTCTTAAGGCTTCTTGAGATACTCCAGGGATGACAAAAGTATCACTTACTCCTAGGAAATTTCTCAAGTGGTTGTGGGGATCTTCGTTCTCCATTCCAAAGAATTGTCCAACAGTGGACAACATTTGAAACATAACGAGTTTTAACTCGAATGAGTGAGCTGTAATCTCAGGGCGTATAATGCTCGGATTAAGCTCCTCGGGCATGGGTACTAGGTATGATAGGATGGCACTATCCTTATCATTCGTGATTTCAATGGGGTTGCGAATGATAGCTGCTCGTTTTGGGGCTTCTCTATCCATTTCAGTTTGTTGGGATTGCGATGACTCTGCGGAGTCCGCAATGTGTTGAGTTACAGGTGGCTGTTTAAAAAGGCGTTTCTTGGTTTTATTTCTAGCCCTTAGAAGTCTTTCAGGCTCAGGATTGAACTCTAGGTTGCTATTTGGATGCTCATTCATAAACTAGCTCGTTAGTACCTGTAAAGGAAATGCAAAAAAGATTAGCTCCAATAAATATTAAGTTTTTCTAAAATAACACAATTCGTGTTTACTAAACAAAATCCCTGGCAGCGGCGCCAAAAACTTGTTGCGTGCTCAGTGTGTAAATAAAATATGATGCGAAGAGCACTCAGAACATGCAAGCATACATGGTCTGCAGCAAGTGATAAGTATTTTTAATTCGTTTTCCCACAGAGATTGAGTTTAGTTACTAGCGAAGTGAGGTGTTAAATTAGAGAGGATCACTAATATTGGGTGGATTTAAGGTTGATGTACCAAACTAACAAAGAATGTAAGAAAGATGCAAGCATAAACGAAAGCAAGTAACGTGATTAAAGTATTATGTAGAGCAAAAAGAATTGCGGAGCTAGCAATGTTCTAGCGATAAAATCGCAAAAGTAAAAGAATAGAAAAACGGCTAAGGCAAAAACAGAGTTATAGAAATTGTGGTGCTAGCAATTATCTAGCAATTAAATTAGCAACGATTTAAAGGTGAGTTAGGGTAACAAGGTCGACTTTAGACTCCTCTATAGGCACTTAACTACGATCATTCATCAGTAGATTGACTTACCATGCATCAATTTAGCTTAGACTCATGCATCTCCCGATTACATGCATTAGATCTTTTAGTTCACTCATATCCAAGTAAGACAAAAACACCTATTTATACAAGCAAGCTAATGAACCATGCTAGGAGAACGCCTATTCCTAGGTCATTTTCTGGCTACCATAAAAGGCTAGCATGAATGGATGACTCTGAACTCTTACTCCTTCCGGAGGTTAGGAATTCTTTAGACAAAATGGATGGCCGATCGAAATTGCCCATGGGATGAAGTACACATACATTCAATGCAATCGAAGCTATCCTACATGCTGAACTCTCGTATTTCTAACCTATAGATTCATCTTTAGCAGACCTTTGTGTGATTAGTTACTCATGGTTTGTGCATACTTAGAGAAGATGGATTGATTAAGCATGCTCTAAAGAACTAAATGAAAGCAATAGAAGAAAAGATAACAAGATGAAGAACTCGCAAAGACTTAAATGATTACTTGCTAAATCAAGGTTCAGAACACAATGTGCGAAGGTATAAAGTGTTGGGTTTTATGTCCTAAAACTCGTGGTTTGTAAACTGTTATGTTTATAAATACTCTATTTAGAATAAAGAGTTATTAGTTTTATACAGTAAAAGAGTTTACTGGTATAAATTGAAATGTGGTTAGGTTAACCTATATCAATGACCAGCATCCTTGGCTGAATATGAGTACTTGAGCCTCATGTATGACATGATTGTGGATCAGGCTCAAGTAGTAAGTCAAAACGGTCTATAGTATACGGATAAGGCTGGGTACCTTATCCTGGTAACACTATTGGATGCGGCTCACTTTGTATTGTACAAAACAATGTGATCCGAATTGTTTCACATGGAGATGTGCGAGTGAGGGCGTCCTGTGCAAAGAGTTTGCATAAGACCGAACCGCGTATTAAGTCGCTCTCTCTTTATAACTTCGTTTACTGATGAGACCGACTTATACATATTGATGGCCTAGGTAACTCGATCTCAATCCTGAGCTCGCTATGAACTCCTGCTTATTCGATAGTATCCTTTGACTTGCACGGGTGAGAGTGGCCCATTAGCGCCGACTCAATAAGCCTACTGATAACTCCATTTTGGAGCTATTATTCACTTCCTTATTATGGCTAAATTCCGCATTTAAATGTTTAATTAATCTCGTTTGTAGGAGAAATGCGGCAAAGAGCTCGTGCGTCCATTGGACCCGTTTCGGAGCTAAAAGCAGAGTTTTAACGCCCCGGGAGTGCATCGGGAAAGGGCAAGTCGATCCAAGAAGAAACGGACCAAAATTGCCTAGGAGAGGCAATTTTTCCAGCTCCAAACCCGAGAGCTAGCGTCGAGCTAGAGTTGGTTTCTTCATTAATTTAAGTGGTTAACTAGTTTGGTCACTGTCCACATAGTTTTCCAGATGGCGACTTATCATGAATTATGTGATTATGTGATTTACATAGTTTTCCAGATGGTGCCAATTTTGAGGAACACTTTGTCGCTATATCATGATGCATCTCAAATCGCCGACTTTAACCTTAAAAGAGATTACACAGTTTTTTTTGCATTGGTATTTTTAATTAATGCGAGGATTGAACGAATACAGGAATCAAAATTATATTTTAACCTATAATTTATAATATAAAATATTATACATATTTTTATCTTTCTTAATATAATTATGCATTTTAAAATTTTAAATTAGAAATCTTAATACACTCAAGACATAAAAATTTTGTTTTCACCCTGCTGCGGCGTCGAGAAGCTCCGGAGGAGGCGCGCGCAAGGAATTATCGGGCCAGCGTCGAGAAGCTCGCCTAGCGTCTCGACGCCATCGCGAGGCGCGCGCGCAGATCACTTAGGTCGTAGCGTCGCGACGCTGCCCTAGCGTCTCGACGCTACGACGATTTAAATCGGCTGAAGGACGATTTTCAGCCATTATTGTGCGGTTTTTCATCTTCTTCCTGTCGGCTTTTCCCTCATTTTCACCTTAGCTCCGCCATTTGTGGCTTGTTTATGAGCTTGTAATTTGTAATAGGATAGGGATGACTTCCACGGCCTTCCTTGGAGCGATGATGACAATCCGTCCCATGGACGGTTAAGGTAAAGTGAACGGTTTGGGATAATTTTAGGGATTGTTTGTTAGATTTTTAAGCTTTGATAATCCATGCTATAGTTCAAACTTGGTGGCTGATTTGTATGCATTTATTATTCTTGCTTCATCCTATGCATATGTTAGATTTCGCCGATTGACACTCGTGTTTTCTAGCATTTTGTTAGTGTTAAAGAGTAGCGATGCCATGCCTCTCACTATTCGACTAGTAACATAGAGTAATAAAATTAAACCGGAGTATCGGTCACGCATGATGGTTGTTGATTACATACAGCGTTTGCGGGTAGCCAGTTAGCAATTAGATTACGTGATCGAATGTCTGTCACGGTATGTTAGTGACTATCTAGAGTCAATTTGGGGCTGATCACCCTAATGCAACTTTAGATAATGTTTAATTAGAACTGTGTGGTCTAATTAATTTCTATGGAGCCGGTTACCTTGGGGGTTCTCGAGTAACTGACCGTGTGTACTACAAACTTCTTGCCTTAGAATTGTGTTAAATGATAAGCTGAAGATGTCTAACGAATAAATCCCGAAAATCCCCAAACCGTGCACTCGTCTCTCTCTCTCTTTTATTCTTCCGTTAGCGTTTAATTCCTTACTTTGCATGCTTACACATCCCCCCCGTTACAAAAACCCAATCGATTAATTAATTTCAATTTTAATTTAATTTCAATCGAAACCTTCTCCTTGGATCGACCCTGTTACCACTAGCTGCAAAGCTATTGATAATAGGCTTATAAATTGTATTTTGGCAAGCCTCGACAACTTGAATTCGGAGTACCACATTAAGTGCTCTACCAAAATTGGCGCCGCTTGGTGGACGATATTTTGAACTATCGCTTAATCTCAAGCTGTCGAGGCTTGCCAAAATATGATTTATAAAGCCTATGACCAAGGCTTTGCAGCCAGTGGTAACAGGGTCGATCCAAGGAATAGGTAGATTGAAATTACTAATGAAATTGGGATTTAATTAATTGATTGATTTTAGTAACGGGGGGGTTTTATCATGCAAAGGGGAATAATAAGAAAGCTAACGAAGAAAGAATAACTAGTAGAAAATGTGTGCACGGTTTGGGAGTTTCGGGACCAATTGTTAGACAAATTTGGTTCATCATTTAATGCAAAGTTCATGGAAATCAGTTTATTATGCACGCGGACGACTACCAGAGAAGCCCCAAAGTAGCCGACTCCATGGATTTTAATTATACCACACAGTTCTAATTACACGTTATCTAAGCTTACATCAAGGTGATCAGCCCTAAGGTAAATCTAGACAGTTACTAGCTAACCGCGACGAACATTCGAGCGTGAATTCTAATTGCTAGTAGATTGCCCGCAAACGCCGTATGCAATCAACAATTATCCTACCCGACCCGATACTTCGATTTAGTTCTATCTACCTGTGTTACTTAGTCGAGCTGTGAGAGGCACGACATCGCTACTCTTTAACATACACAACATGCGAACCTACTCGAGTGTCAATCGTCGTATTTTAGCATGCGCGTTGGATTAAGCAAAGTAGATAGATGCAAACAAACAGATTCCAATATGCATAATTCAAGAGTAGATTATCAAAACCAAATTATCTAACAAAATCGCCCTAAATTATTCCCAAACCGTCACCCTTACCTTAGCCGCTCATGGCGCGGTTTGTCAATCCCGCTCCAACGACGGCCTTGGAAGGAATCATCCACGAGTTTGAAAGGAAATGGAGCTCACTAGCATGCCAACAATGGCGGAGCTCCAAGAGAAAATACAAAAATAGAGGAAGAAGAAGAAGAAGGGGAGCAAAAATGGTGAGGGAGAAGATGTCCAAAATGTGCAGAAAAATCGTCATTTAACTTCTGCAATCGTCGTAGCGTCGAGACGCTAGGCCAGCGTCTCGACGCTGTGCCCTAAGTTTGCCGCGCGCGCCTTCGATGGCGTCGCGACGCTGCCCCGATAAATTTCTGCGCGCGCCTCCTCCGGAGCGTCTCGACGCCAAGCAGGGTCTCGACGCCAGGGCAGCGTCGAGCTAGCGTCTCGACGCTATCACTCGACGCTTGCTCTCGGGTTTTTCCAGCGTCGAGCCAACGTCTCGACGCTGGCTCTCGGGTTTGGGGCTGAAGCTTTGCCTCTCCAAGGCTGTTTTGGCCCGTTTCTTCACGGAACAAGTTCCCCTCTTCCCGATGCATTCCCGGGGCGCTAAAACTCTACTTTAAGCACTCGAAGAGGCCAAATGGACGCACGATCTCTTTGCCGCAATTCTCCTACAAAAGAGATATATTTACTAATTCAAAGGAGACTTAAGCTAATATTAGGAAGTATTTAATAGCTCCAAAATGCAGTTATCACCGCTGCCGGGGAGAAGGAAAAAATTTGATTGAAATTATGATTGACTTTGAATTCGGTTGATTGATGGTGTGCTGAAATTTTTTTCTGTTTGTAGTTGTATGTTTAAATTTTTGTTTGTGTATGACCCGTTCTTTTGAGATTAGTGGATTGCAGTTTATACCTGAGATCGAAAGAGAAGAGCGGCGGTTGAGGAGAGAAGCCCGGGAGGGGCAGAGATTGTTTGAGGAAGAAGGCAATCCCTTCTTTGTTGAGGAGATGGCGCAAGGAGAAGCGCCGCGGACGCTGAAACAGCTGGCAGCGTCAGATTTAAACTTGCAACCCCTGTGTATCAACTACCCCGTGGTAGCAGGTAACTTTGAATTAAAGTCAGGTTTAATTCACCAGTTGCCTTCTTTCCATGGCAATGCAGGGGAGGACGCGAACAAGCACTTAATTGAGTTTCACTGCGTCTGCGCGGGGATGAAGCCCGCGGGAGTGACGGAGGAGCAGCTGAATATGAGGGCATTCCCCTTTACGCTCAAGGACAAAGCCAAAGATTGGCTGTATTATATGCCCTCCGGCTCGATGGTAAGAGGATTTTTGAATATCCTCCTATAAATCAAGCTGTCAAGGCTTGCCAAAATAAATTTATAAACCCGTAGCTTTTAGCTTTGCAGCTAGCGGTAACGGGGTCGAACCACAGAGAGGGAATAAAATTGAGAATTAATCGTTTAAGATATGATTAGGTTAATTGGTGAAGGTTGTCACAAAAAGGGGGGTTTTAATCATGCAAAGTATTGAAAAGTGCTAACGGAAAAAGTAATAAACTTGAGAATGAAGAGTGTTGGATTTGGGGAATTTTCGGGATCTTGCTAAGCATTTTAACATTTATCATTTAATTCTAAAGTAAGGCTAATTGATAATGACATGCACGCGGTTAGTTACTCGAGAAGCCCCAAGGTAACCGGCTCCATAGAAATTAATTAGACCACACAGTTCTAATCAAACATTATCTAAAGTTGCATTAGGGTGATTGTTAAGTCTCTGAAAGTGACTTATTTAGGACCCATTTAGCTTAAGAAGATGTACACATTTAGGTGTTTTTGTTAGCATTTAGCTTAAACCTATGCTTTAATATGAGAATTAGAAGAAGGTAGCTAATATAGGACTTGTGTACAATAGGTAGAAAAAGGGTTGAAAACCGAAGAAAAGAATGAAAAAATAACCATTGCAAATGAATTGCGGAATAATTGCGGTGACCGCAATTATTCAAGTTAAAACCGTAAGTTGGCTGATCTTTTTCTGTTTAGATCCGACTTTTCAGGGATTCGTCCTTTCTCCTCCATCCATTCTGATATATGACGTTGAAGATTGATGGTTCTCCTTGGCCCAAACGCACCTGCAAACTACTATAAAAGGGGGTCAAAGTCGGAGGTTCAGTCATCATTCGAAGCGCAGAAGTCTTCTTGCAGTCCACCATTTCCATCTGTTTTCCTTTGCCGTCTGTTGGAGTGAGAGTCTAAGCTTTTGGAATCGATAATCTGATAGGAAGGAGAGGAGAATCTTCTTCTCTCTCGATTGGATTCATCCAAGCAGGGCTGACTTCTCATCACCATCATTCGAGGCGACTGCCACGGAGTTTTCTAGCAAACCTCTACTGTTTTTCTGCTCTGTTCTTCTCAATTCCATTTCTGATAACTGTTGTTCTTAGTGTAGCATTTCAATTACTGCATTTCGTTGTTGTCTGTCTTGAATTCATTTCTTTTAGAGCTTCCCTTTGTCATTCAAACACTTAAAGTAATCGAAGTATACTTCTGCATTTTACAGTTTCCATCTGGTTCTGCTACGGCTTTGGCTTGCTGTTTTAAGTACATTTATCTTCTAAGCATGTCTGTTTTATCTACCTTTTCTATTCTCCACATATCCATGAGTAACTAAAATCACTTAGGGGCATGCTAATGACAGAACTATAGGCTAAAAAACGTGAGTCAAGTAGGCAGATTAACACTCGAACATTGATTGTATGTAAGCTTCATCCCACGGGCAATTTCGATTGGCCATCCATTTTGTCCAAAGAACTCCTAACCTCTGGAAGGAGTAAGAGTTCAGAGTCATATAATCATGCTAGCCTTTCATGGTAATCAGGAAACGGCCTAGGAATAGGCGTTTCCCTAGTACAAACTGAACACTCCTGTTTTAACAAGATGCTTAAGACCTTACTTTGAAGTCGAGTAAACTTGAGTCTCTCATGCATGGAATCGGACGATACTTGAGATAGAGTGAGTTTGATGTATAGAGAGTTGATCCAAAGCTTGATAATCGTAATAAACTGCCTATAGGATAGTCATTAGTAGCCCTTAATTCACCCTTTTAATCAGTTTCGCTGCCATTTAATTGCGGATTAATTGCGGTTCTCGCAATTCTGCTAAAACGCATTCTGTGTAGCTGTTTTCTTCTTCGTTTATTGATTCCATCTCTTGTTCTTTGAGCCTGATTTTAACTTTAACTTGTCTATGGTATATTCCTTTACACATTCAGTAACACTTAGATAATTAAAAACCAATTTTACCCCATCAAATTCATCCCATCTTTCTTAACAAATACACTTCGCGGATAGCTAAAAATGAGTCTCTGTGGAAAAAACGAATGAAATATACTTACTACTTGCTGTGAGACCATGTATGCTTGCATGTTCTAAGTGCTCTCTCTACCCTTTTGCATATTTATCTTTACACATTGAGCACGCAACAAGTTTTTGGCGCCGCTGCCGGGGACTTATTTTAAGTGAAAACGAAGTTGTTAAGTTTGAAAAATCAAGTTTATCATTGAGTGAAACTAATCTGTTTCATTTCTTTTGCAGGTGCTATTAAGGTAGTTTATGAGTGAGCGTTCACATAGTAATTTAGAGTTCGATCCTGAACCTGAAAGATCACTTCGAGCTAGGAATAAGGCAAAGAAACGTCTCTTTAAACAACCTCCTGCACCTCAAACCACACCTGAAACTAAAGAAATGGGCGATCTAGTTCCAAATCCGGCACAAGCCATTCGCAACCCCATCGAAATAGCGAATGACAAGAATAGTGCCATTCTGTCATATCTAGTACCTATGCCTGGGGAGCTGAACCCCAGCATAATCCGTCCTGAAATCACTGCCCACTCCTTCGAGTTAAAACCAGTGATGTTCCAAATGTTGTCCACTGTGGGACAATTCTTTGGAATAGAAAATGAGGACCCCCATAACCACCTTAGGAACTTCCTAGGAGTTAGTGACACATTCCTAATCCCTGGAGTTTCCCAAGAGGCCCTGAGGCTATATCTTTTCCCTTACTCTTTGAGGGACAAAGCCAAAACATGGTTAAATTCATTGCCCTCAGGATCTGTCCGCAATTGGACAGATTTAGCAGAAAAATTCCTAGTCAAATACTTCCCACCTGATAGGAATTCAACCTTTCGTGATGATATCATAAAGTTTAAACAAGCGGATAATGAGTCTCTTCACGAAGCTTGGACTAGATTCAAAGACCTTCTCATTAAATGTCCACACCATGGCATTCCATGGTGTATCCAAATAGAAGTTTTCTTTAAAGGATGCAACCCCAGCACCAGACAAGTCTTAAATTCATCTGCTGGAGGTTCCATGTTGTCCAAGAGTTACAACGAAGCTTATGAGATCTTGGAGAAGATCTCAGCATCTCACTGTAGATGGTCAGACGATCCAGTAGAGCCAACTAGGGCTCAAGACAAGGATGCTCTAAGCGCCATGAGCACCCAAATAAATGCCCTGACCAACTTAGTTAAGCAAATGGCTCAGGCCAATCTCCAAACCAGTGCCAATACCGCCACAGCCATGTCAATGGGCACCCAACCAAGTCAAGGCGAGGCACCAATCTGTGGATTC
Source organism: Herpetospermum pedunculosum (assembly GCA_028017165.1). Taxonomy (NCBI): domain Eukaryota; kingdom Viridiplantae; phylum Streptophyta; class Magnoliopsida; order Cucurbitales; family Cucurbitaceae; genus Herpetospermum; species Herpetospermum pedunculosum. Next base: position 40,774,499 of record CM051522.1, read on the forward strand.
TGTGGGGAAGGGCACCCTTATGAATATTGCCCTGGGAATCCATCCTCGGTCTGCTATGTAGGAAGCCAGCAGCAGCCTAGGAATAACCCCTACTCCAACACCTATAACCCTGGTTGGAGAAACCACCCTAACCTGTCATGGGGTGGCCAACAAAACACTAACCAAAATTCTAACCAACCAAGGCCGAGTGGAACACCTGGTTTCACTCCCCAACATAACCAGTCAATGTACCAAAAACCTTACAATCAACCTGTAGGATCTTCTGTAGAAAACCTACTCAAGGAGTATATCGCTAAGAATGATGCTACTCTTCAGAGCCAGCAAGCTACTCTTAGGAGCCTAGAAAACCAAATAGGCCAATTAGCCAATGAACTTAAAAGTAGGCCCCAAGGTAGACTCCCTGCTGATACCGAGGTACCAAGGAGAGATGGCAAAGAACAAGTTCAAGCCATTGAACTTAGGAGTGGAAGACCATTGGTGAGCAACACAAAGGACACACCAAAGAGAGTAGAGAACACTGAGTCTAGTGCTCCACTGGAGTCTCTGCCAAGCCAAGGTCCACCACCGACTAGCACATCAGGAGCCAGGCTAGAGCCAATTGTTGAGGACGTAGAAGAAATTCCAAGGCCTCCACCTATCTTAAGGCGCCCTGACGTGCCTGCATATGTGCCACCACCTCCATACCCTCGAAGGCTTAAGAAGAAGCAGGAACAGGAAGTTCATTTTAATAAATTCTTAGAAATACTTAAGCAAGTGCATGTTAACATTCCTTTTGTAGAGGTTTTACAGTCTATGCCTTCATATGTAAAGTTTTTGAAGGACATTATTACTAACAAAAAAATAATTGGTGAGTTTGAAACAGTAAACCTCACCGACGAGTGCAGTGCCATCCTCCAAAACAAGCTGCCCAAGAAGGAGAAGGATCCTGGTTCCTTCACCTTACCTGTAGAACTTGGAGGCAAGCATGTGGGCAGAGCGCTTTGTGACCTGGGCGCCAGCATAAATCTCATGCCCCTGTCCCTATTCCGCCAGTTGGGAATGGGAGAAGCACGTCCAACTACTGTCACTTTACAACTAGCAGACAGATCCATCGCATATCCGGAAGGTAAGATTGAGGATATTCTAGTTAAAGTTGACAAATTTATTTTCCTTGCAGATTTCATTGTCCTGGACTATGAGGCAGACAAGGAGGTCCCCATCCTGCTAGGTAGACCATTTCTAGCCACAGGTAGGGCACTAATAGACGTGCAAAAAGGTGAGTTAACTATGAGGGTTCATGATGAAGAGGTAAAATTTAGTGTTTACAAAGCTTTAAGGTATCCCTCTGATTCTGAGTCTTGTGCTAGCATTGATGTTGTTGACTCACTAATGGAAGAACAATTAGAGCATGTACTGTTAACCAAGCATGCTAACGAATATGTAGGATTAGATGTAGATGATCTAAATGTATCTGACATAATGGATATGCCTGTAGATAGACCTCAGCATGTATGTATGAATATAGATTTAACTGATAGAACTGTAAATCCGTTAAAGCCCTCCATTGAGCATCCGCCTGTTTTAGAACTGAAACCACTACCAACTCACCTCAAATACGCATATCTAGGAGAAAATGATACGCTGCCTGTAATTATTTCTTCTAAGCTAAGTGAACAGCATGAGGTTGATTTAATTTTACTGCTTAAGCAACATAGGAAGGTTATAGCATGGACTATTGCTGATATTCGAGGCATTAGCCCTTCTTATTGCATGCATAAAATCATACTAGAGGAAGAGCACACACCTAGGGTAGATCACCAGCGTAGGTTAAACCCCTCTATGAAAGAGGTAGTGAAGAAAGAAATAATAAAGTGGTTAGATGCAGGAGTAATTTTCCCCATAGCTAGTAGCCAGTGGGTGAGCCCCATCCAATGTGTACTTAAAAAGGGGGGAATAACTGTGGTAGTCAATGAGAACAACGAACTGATTCCAACAAGGACTGTCACAGGGTGGAGAGTGTGTATGGATTACAGAAAATTAAATAAAGAAACTAAAAAAGACCATTTCCCTCTACCATTCATTGACCAGATGCTAGACAGAATAGCTGGTAGAGCCTACTATTGTTTTTTAGATGGGTACTCTGGCTATAATCAAATCACTATAGACCCTAAGGATCAAGAGAAGACCACCTTCACTTGCCCTTTTGGAACGTTTGCCTTCCGCAGAATGCCTTTTGGCTTATGCAATGCACCGGCAACTTTCCAGAGGTGCATGATGGCAATCTTCTCTGAGTTGGATGAGTCCATAATAGAAATATTCATGGATGACTTCTCAGTCTTTGGGGACTCATTTAAAACCTGTCTAGAGAACCTAGGACAAGTCCTGGCTAGGTGTGAAGAGACCAACCTAGTCCTAAATTGGGAAAAGTGCCATTTTATGGTAGATGAAGGGATTGTCTTAGGACATAGAGTGTCAAGGGCAGGTGTGGAAGTGGATAGGGCAAAAATAGAGGTCATAGAGAAGTTGGTAGAGCCCCAGAATGTCAAAGCTATTAGGAGTTTCCTAGGACATGCTGGCTTCTATAGAAGGTTCATCAAGGACTTTTCTAAGATAGCCAAGCCTCTATGTGAGCTTCTAGAGCTAGGTAGGCCATTCATCTTTTCTAAAGAATGTGTAGTAGCTTGGAAAACCCTTAAGGAAGCATTGGTCACAGCACCAATCATAGTAGGACCAAATTGGGATCTCCCATTTGAGATGCTATGTGATGCCAGTGACTATGCTGTAGGAGTCATGTTAGGACAGAAGATTGACAAGCTCACACATCCTGTCTATTATGCTAGTAAGACCTTGAATGAGGCTCAATGTAACTATACAACTACAGAGAAAGAGATGCTTGCTGTAGTATTTGCTTGTGAAAAATTTAGGAACTATATTGTAGGAACTAGGACCATTGTATATACTGACCATTCTGCTTTAAAATATCTGATGAGGAAGGCTGATGCTAAGCCTAGATTGATTAGATGGGTGTTATTGCTGCAGGAATTCGATTTGGACATTCGGGACAAGAAGGGATGTGAAAACGTGGTTGCAGATCACCTGTCTCGATTGCAGCACAATTGCGAAAAAATTGCGGACCCCGCAATTTCTGATGCTTTTATAGATGAACATATCTTTGCTTTGACTCATCGGGATAACGATGAGGAACCTTGGTTCGCTGACATTGCTAACTTCCGTGCAGCACAGGTATTACCAGTGTTCAAAGGAGGACAAGAGAAGAAGAGGTTCCTCCATGAAGCAAGGAAATTCATCTGGGATGACCCCATACTTTACAGGACCTGTGCTGATGGGTTGTTGAGGAAGTGTGTTTCAGCTGCTGAAGCGAAGTCTGTGCTGCAGCACTGTCACTCATCTCCTTACGGTGGACACTTTGGTGGCCAAAGGACAGCTGCAAAGGTATTTCAGAGTGGCTACTACTGGCCAACAATCTTCAAGGACGCCCACAATTACGCCCACAACTGTGACGAATGCCAAAGGACAGGTAACCTCAGTCGTAAGGATGAGATGCCTCTCACCTACATCTTAGAGTTAGAGCTCTTTGATGTGTGGGGCATTGATTTCATGGGACCATTCCCTCCATCATCAGGTAACCTGTACATCTTAGTAGCAGTAGACTACGTGTCAAAGTGGGTAGAAGCTAAGGCATGTCCTAATAATGATGCTAAAACAGTCACTCACTTCTTGCATAGACACATTTTCACTAGATTTGGGACTCCTCGTGCTATCATTAGTGATGAGGGGTCACATTTCATTAATAAGGCTATGGAGAAGATATTGGCTAAATATAACATTAGACATAGGGTAGCTACTCCCTACCACCCACACTCAAATGGCCAAGCTGAGATTTCCAATAGGGAGATAAAGAACATCCTAGAAAAGGTAGTCAAACCTAATAGGAAAGACTGGTCTTTCAAGCTTGAGGATGCACTTTGGGCTTACAGAACAGCATATAAGACACCTCTAGGAATGTCTCCCTATAGGTTGGTGTATGGCAAGGCTTGCCACTTGCCACTTGAGTTGGAAAACAAGGCATTTTGGGCCATGAAAGAATTAAATTTTTGTGTGAAGGATGCGGGGACATTAAGATCTTTACAGCTACATGAACTTGACGAGCTTAGGCACATGGCCTATGAGAATGCCAAGATGTACAAAGAAAAGACAAAAATATGGCATGACAGTAGACTCAGGATCAAAGACTTTAGGAAAGGCCAACTTGTACTCTTATTTAACTCACGATTAAAGTTATTTCCAGGCAAACTAAAGTCTAGATGGTCGGGTCCATTTGTTGTTACTAATGTCTTTGTTCATGGTGCAATAGAGATAAAGAACTTGCAGCAAGGTCAGCCATTTATGGTCAATGGTGCTAGATTGAAGCACTACTATGAGGAAGGAGATGTGAAGACTCTCTCGGCCTTCCTCTTGACTGAAGCATGACAAAAAGAACGAGAGAGAACGAGTGGTTACTGTGCTCGTTTAGTCAAGGCCAATGCCTTAGTTTATTTTTTCTGTTTTTCCGGTTATCGTTTATATGTTTTGTGGTGTAATTTTAATTGCGTATTTAATGTTTGTTTTGTTTGTTTTTGCAAGGATTCGAAAGAGGGGATCAAGGAGAGTAAATCCCACTTTAAAAATCAAGAAACGGTTGAGCCAAATAAAAGATACGGGCGATCAAAGATTGAGATTTTGATGAAATAATATCCCTAGAATTGCGCTAAAATTGCTGGATCCGCAAAAAAGAGCCGTTGGGATTTTATCCGTTGCCTTTATATCCGTTGGAAGCCGCTCGATCGTTACGATTATCTCTCTCTTTGCTCTCCAAGAATTCAGCGATTCTCTCCATCTTTGATTCTTCTCCCAAGATCTTCAAGAATCGGCAATGGTGGCCACACGTGCTGAACGATCCGCAGCCAAGAAGAAGGCTGATGACGCAGCTGAAGCGGCTGCGAGGGAGGCGCTTCTCGCCCTTGCAGACGATGGTGCCGTTCGCACCGGTCCTCTCCCCAAGCTCCCTATTCGTAGGAAGAAGTGGAGGGTGGTCACTGAGATCCCTGCTGGACCATCTGAGCCAGTGGGCACGCCCAAGAAACGCCGGTGGAGCGTCAAGACGGCCGCCGACCCAAGCACAACCAAGACTCCCTCTGTGGAGAGTCAAGAACCTGATCGTGCATCCCACGAGTCAGCCAGAGAAGGTTCGTCGCCGTCTGCATCACCTGCACGTAGTCCTTCACCATCTGAACCAGTACCAAGCGCAGAGTCGTCACCACCTGCACAGAGCCCCGAGTTGTCTCCAGCACCTCAGAGTTCTGATCCGACACCTGCAGCAGCGCAGAGTCCTGGACCATCATCTTCGCCACTGAGTTCTGCGCAGACACCATCAGCAGAGCACAATTTTCCACAGCCTGATCCTGAATTCCCATATGGGGATTATCAAGAGTCCACGCCAGGCAGTGGAGATGCTGGTGAAGCCGAAGTCTTCTCTCCTATGAGGGAAGATAGCCCTGTCGAGCCTGCACAGCAGGACGATTCTATGGAGGAGACGTTGGGGGCATGCTTCCCACAACTCAACATCAAGGCCAGGCTCAAGAAGCAGAAGAAGGCCAGAATTGACAAGGCCAAGAAGTTAAAGAAAAAGAAGGCCAAGAAGGTGCCATCGACGGACAAGGAGAGTGCTGAGCCTTCGCTCAAACGCCTCAAGGTGGAGCCTGCTGCGTCATCCAAACCAGCAGACAAGGGGAAGGCTAAACTCTACCCTGAAGACGAACCTCCGTCAGTGAGGTATGTCTCATCTGATGCGGAATCCAGGGGTGTTGAGCTAAGGAAGAGGGACCTGTTGCACGAGAAGGGATTCCTCGATCGACTCGCTGACCTGCCGCAGTTCTTGCGCGCAGGAGTGATCAACCATGGCTGGGAGGAATTCTGCAGACCGCCTAACCCAGCCTACACGAGCATGGTGTACGATTTCTACGCCAATGTGCTCAGCCCTGAGGATGGACTATCTGTGGTCAGAGGGGTGGAAGTTGATTTCTCAGCCAAGGCCATCAATGAAGCCTTTGGTCTCAAGGGCCAAGCGCACACAGATTATGCACGGATAGTTGATGAGCCGACTGAGGCCGTGCTGGAAGAGGCCATTCGCACAATTGGCCAGCCTGAAGCAGCGTGGACTGTCTCACGCAATGGGAGGCACACCTTAATGAGTGCCAATCTGACAGCAAAGGCAGCTGTTTGGTTTGCCTTTGTGAGGCGAAAGCTGTCCCCTGTGACCCACGAGACGACAATCAACCAGAGTAGATCACTGCTTGTTTATGCCATCATGCGCGGTCTCACGGTCAATGTGGGGGAGATCATGTCAGCTGCCATTGCTGAATGCGCCAGAAAAGGTAAGGGGCCATTATTTTTCCCCAACACTATAACAAAATTGTGTTTGCTTGCAGGAGTTCCCACCGAGCGCTTGGAGCAGCAGATGCCGTACACAGGCCATTTGGAGCTGCCTGCTAACCTGAGGCTGAGGAGAAAGGGAAATATGGAGTTTGAATTGGATAGGCTGGCGGCTGAACAGTCCCTATCCATGGCCTGCTTGATGGACATGCAGCGGAGAATGGCTCAATGGGCCAACTATGCGCAGGCAAGGGACAAAGAAGTTGCAGACCAGTTGGGGTGCATCTTCCCAGACTTCCCCACCAACCTCCTAACTCCATGGGTGCCCCCACGACCAAGGCGACCAGATGAGGATGATGAGAATTGAGTGCTGGTTTGAAGAGCACTAGAGGGAGTATTACTGATCCCTTAAGAAACAAAAGACAATTTTCCTGCTTTTTGATAGAATCATGTATAGTATGCTGTTTTGTATTCAATTTTTGATCTGTTTTTAATGTTTAGTTTTATGCTTTTTCTTTTGCTTAGTCTAGTTTGATGTTAGCTGAATAGGTAGGATAGTTTAGTTTTATTTTTAGGATGCATGAGTAACGGGAAAAAGCATGCTAGGGGCCTGAGTTAATGTTATATCTGCCCGGATTGGATTGCGAAATAATTGCGGTTCCCGCAATTTTTGTGACTGATAGCATGTTTTGGACTGTCTGTTTAGTTAGGCTGTGATCTGTTAAATTCTATCTTTTGCTGCTAGCATGACTACCTTATATAGCTGATCTTGAAGCATGCTGGATGAGTGTCGTAGGACACCCTTTGATAGTTTAAATTTGCCTCTAAATAGTGCTCAGTATGCAGAAACCATAAGTCCTTAAAACTTCCTGTTATGTTCAAATTTTCTGCTGCTGGGATAATTGCTTTTAGAATGTTTTGCCTATGCCTAGGATTTTTAAATTCTCTTTGTTTTATGTTGGACTAGATGCTTCTAGGATAGTTTGGGGGTGTGCCACCTCAAACACTCATTGAGGACAATGAGTAGTTGAAGTTTGGGGGAGGCCACCCTAGGCCTAGGAACATTCCTCTCTCCCTTAGAAACATAAGCATTCTTCTTCTCCTTTAAAAAAAAATAAAAAAAAAAAAATGATGATGAAAAAAGAATAAAGGGGGGGAGTTTCTCTTAGGTTGCTGAGTAATCAGTGCCAAGTGTGTAACCCACAAGTGGCGTTGCATCAAAAGGCAACCAAAGGAGAGGCTCCACCTAAGAGAAAAAAAAAAAAAAGAAAAAGAGGAAATAGGGGAAGAAGAATGTATGCTTGGGAGTTATAATCTTGTGGCTTAGATGTCCTATGTAAAAAGAAATCTGATCCTTAATGAGCTAAGCACAAGGTTGTAACTTCTAGGTTTGTCTAGGGAGATGAATGTATATCCAATGTAGTGATGCCAGGGTTTAGGTTGTTCTCTAAAAGTACCACTGTCACCGTTAATACTAAGACTGGCATGACTCTAAGGAATCCTAGACACATTAAAAATAAGCTAGAAGCATGTACTGAGTCTGGAGTAAAGCTTGGTAGAATTTGAAACCTTAGGGATAATAGCATGATATCATAAAAGTAGTTAGATCAGTAGTAGGGGATTAACAAAAGCAGTGGGTATAATAGGCAGGTGAAGTCAGAAGAAGCTTGATAAGGAGGTTAATTCTAAACTTAGAAGTGTGTCACAGGACAGCACTGCTAGAGATAGGGATATAGGGGAGTCGGTGAGTAGTTAGAGAAGAAGAAACGACAGCCTAGGTAAGTCCTTAGTATGCTTGAGGACAAGCAAAGCCTTAAGTTTGGGGGTGTGTTAAGTCTCTGAAAGTGACTTATTTAGGACCCATTTAGCTTAAGAAGATGTACACATTTAGGTGTTTTTGTTAGCATTTAGCTTAAACCTATGCTTTAATATGAGAATTAGAAGAAGGTAGCTAATATAGGACTTGTGTACAATAGGTAGAAAAAGGGTTGAAAACCGAAGAAAAGAATGAAAAAATAACCATTGCAAATGAATTGCGGAATAATTGCGGTGACCGCAATTATTCAAGTTAAAACCGTAAGTTGGCTGATCTTTTTCTGTTTAGATCCGACTTTTCAGGGATTCGTCCTTTCTCCTCCATCCATTCTGATATATGACGTTGAAGATTGATGGTTCTCCTTGGCCCAAACGCACCTGCAAACTACTATAAAAGGGGGTCAAAGTCGGAGGTTCAGTCATCATTCGAAGCGCAGAAGTCTTCTTGCAGTCCACCATTTCCATCTGTTTTCCTTTGCCGTCTGTTGGAGTGAGAGTCTAAGCTTTTGGAATCGATAATCTGATAGGAAGGAGAGGAGATTCTTCTTCTCTCTCGATTGGATTCATCCAAGCAGGGCTGACTTCTCATCACCATCATTCGAGGCGACTGCCACGGAGTTTTCTAGCAAACCTCTACTGTTTTTCTGCTCTGTTCTTCTCAATTCCATTTCTGATAACTGTTGTTCTTAGTGTAGCATTTCAATTACTGCATTTCGTTGTTGTCTGTCTTGAATTCATTTCTTTTAGAGCTTCCCTTTGTCATTCAAACACTTAAAGTAATCGAAGTATACTTCTGCATTTTACAGTTTCCATCTGGTTCTGCTACGGCTTTGGCTTGCTGTTTTAAGTACATTTATCTTCTAAGCATGTCTGTTTTATCTACCTTTTCTATTCTCCACATATCCATGAGTAACTAAAATCACTTAGGGGCATGCTAATGACAGAACTATAGGCTAAAAAACGTGAGTCAAGTAGGCAGATTAACACTCGAACATTGATTGTATGTAAGCTTCATCCCACGGGCAATTTCGATTGGCCATCCATTTTGTCCAAAGAACTCCTAACCTCTGGAAGGAGTAAGAGTTCAGAGTCATATAATCATGCTAGCCTTTCATGGTAATCAGGAAACGGCCTAGGAATAGGCGTTTCCCTAGTACAAACTGAACACTCCTGTTTTAACAAGATGCTTAAGACCTTACTTTGAAGTCGAGTAAACTTGAGTCTCTCATGCATGGAATCGGACGATACTTGAGATAGAGTGAGTTTGATGTATAGAGAGTTGATCCAAAGCTTGATAATCGTAATAAACTGCCTATAGGATAGTCATTAGTAGCCCTTAATTCACCCTTTTAATCAGTTTCGCTGCCATTTAATTGCGGATTAATTGCGGTTCTCGCAATTCTGCTAAAACGCATTCTGTGTAGCTGTTTTCTTCTTCGTTTATTGATTCCATCTCTTGTTCTTTGAGCCTGATTTTAACTTTAACTTGTCTATGGTATATTCCTTTACACATTCAGTAACACTTAGATAATTAAAAACCAATTTTACCCCATCAAATTCATCCCATCTTTCTTAACAAATACACTTCGCGGATAGCTAAAAATGAGTCTCTGTGGAAAAAACGAATGAAATATACTTACTACTTGCTGTGAGACCATGTATGCTTGCATGTTCTAAGTGCTCTCTCTACCCTTTTGCATATTTATCTTTACACATTGAGCACGCAACAGTGATCTGCCCCAAATTGACTCTAGATAGTCACTAACATACCGCGACAGACATTCGATCACGTAATCTAATTGCTAACTGGCTACCCGTCAACGCTGTCTGTAACCAACAACCATCATGCATGACTCGATACTCCGGTTTAATTTTATTATTCTGTGTTACTAGTCGAATAGTGAGAGGCACGGCATCGCTACTCTTTAACGCTAGCAAAATGCTAGAAAACGCGAGTGTCAATCGGCGAAATCTAACACATGCATAGGATGAAGCAAGAATAATAAATCGCATACATACTCAAAGCCAAATCAGAACCATTAAGCATACATTATCAAAACATTAAAAACCTAGCAAGAATCCCTAATTAACCCAAATCCAAACACAAGTACCTTAGCCAACCATGGAGGTTTGGGGTTCCAACACTCCCATGGAAGCCTTGGGCATCATTCCCAAGCTAAAATACAGAAAACAAGCTCCAAAAGGCCACAAATGGCGGAGAAAATGAAGAAGACCCGAGAGCAAAATCGAAGGGAAGAAGAAGATGTAAAAGTTGGCTGAAAAATCGTCAAAATAACATTTTAAGCCGTCGGAGCGTCGAGACGCTAGGTACCGCGCGCGTTTTCTTCGTGATGGCGTCGAGACGCTGCGCGAGCGTCTCGACGCTGTGGCCAATTTCTCCAGCGCGCGCGCTCGCGATGGCGTCGAGACGCCAGGCGAGCGTCTCGACGCTTGCCCGATGTTTCTTCCGCGCGCGTGCTTCCGGAGCGTCTCGACGCTGGTGCAGGGTCTCGACGCTGCAGCGTTGAGCAAGCGTCTCGACGCTGTTGCTCGACGCTTGCTCTCGGGTTTGGGGCTGAAAAATTGCCTCTCCTAGGCAATTTTCTTCATATCTTCATGCGTGAGCTTCCCCTTCTCCCGAAGCACTCCCGAGGCACTAAAACGCCTTCCTTAGCCACAAAACGCACTCAATGGATGCCACGAGCTCTATGCCGCAAATCTCCTATAAAAGAGACATATTAAACAATTAATCACGACTTTTAGCTAGAGTTAGGGAGTGAAATATAGCTCCAAAATGGAGTTATCACTCGATAACGACGTGGCAGGACATGAAGAGGGTTTTTCTGGAAAAATACTTCCCTGCGTCCTTGGCCACAACAGTGAGAAAGAGAATTTATGGGATCACTCAGGACGTGGGTGAGTCTCTACATGAGTACTCGGAACGCTTTGGGCGCCTGTGCGCAAGCTTCCCGCATCATCAGATCGCTGATCAGCTCTTGATACAATATTTTCATGAGGGGATGACGCCCCACGATCGGCAGATGATAGACGCAGCGAGCGGTGGGGCTCTGATCGACAAGACCCCAGTTGAGGCCAAGCAGCTTATCGCGAACATGGCGACCAACTCGCAGCAGTTTGGTATTCGAGGGCAGGGGCAAGTCCACAGTGTGACCCAGAGGCACGAGATGACAGAAATGAGGGCCCAGGTGGCCGAAATTAAAAATATGTTGAAAAAATTTGTTGGAGTAAACCGCGAGGCGGAGGAGGTCAACGCAATCGGGGGGTATGCTTCCAACCCGAGGAAGTATGATCCGTATTCGAATACTTACAACCCCGGTTGGCGGGATCACCCCAACTTCAGCTTTGGGAACAGGGAAGGACAACCACCCTTCCAAGGCCAGTCTCACGATAGGCCTAACACTTCCACCCAAGGTCAAGCCTCGAGCTCCTCCAGCTCATTGGAAGAAATGGTCAGGACCATTGTCACGATGATAGCTCTAAAATAGAGCTATAATTATAGCCTTAATTCTAGCTAAATGCCATGCTTAATTCAATTAAATCTACTTATTTTAGGTATTTCGTGGCAAAGAGCTCGGGAAGTCAAATTATGAATTTTAAGGCTAAATCGGTCATTTAAGAGGTTTCGGGAAGTGTTCGAGTCAAAAAGATAGGCCAAACGGAGTTCGGGAGCCAAAACGACCCAAAATTGGGCTTAGACCCGAGAGGGCAGCGCCCAGGCGCCCAACGGAGGCACCAGCCCAGACCGCCCACGCCCAGACACCCACGCACGCCCGTGTCCGCGCGCACAGCCGAGTGCCCGTCATCGAAAATCCCGCGCGCGCCGCTCGCCAGCCCGCCCCGGTCCTTGCCCCGCGCGTCCGTGCCATCGCGCGCGTCCACGCCCGTGTCCTCGCGCGCGCCGCATGCCAACACCCGCGCGTGTCCTCTCCCGCTCTGCCTCCGCGCCCGTGTCTGACATCAAAAGTCAGCGCGCGCGCCGTCCGCGCAGCACTCAGGCGCTCGCTCGCCCGCTCGCCTGCCCGCGCGCTCACCCTAGCCATGACCCGAATTGCCCGTCATGAAAAGTAAAAATTTGTCCGACATTAAAAGTCTTAAAAAAATGCCCGATTTTGTAAATTTTCCAGAGAGCTCAGCGCCTAGGCGCTGTCCCGATTCTGTGCGTGCGCGCCCGCGGCGCCTAGGCGCTGACTTATGGCGCCTAGGCGCTAATCTGACGCAGAAATGGGTATTTAAGTCCGTTTTTCCGAATTTAGGGCATTCTCTTCTCCCCCTTCTCTTCTAAACACAATTCTCCACCAATTTTTGGGTATTGTAACTCCATTAATGGAGCTTGGAAGGCCACCCATTAATTTCTTTCTTCCCATTTGCATCCATGGCTAACTAAGAGGTAATACTTAATCTTTAGGAGATGGGTTAGATGTTGTAAATGTGATTGGGTGAGACTTGGGTTTTTTTGTGTATGTTTAGCATGTTTAGCATTCAACTCTTCTCTAATCTAAGCATTAATTTCTAGCATCAATATCTTCTTGGTTTGACTCCCATTTAGTTAATTGATTGTTGGGTTGGTTAAAAACCCATTATGCATTTGCCTCTTATGGGTTGAGTGACAGCAGTCTTAATGTATTTAAATTGGTTTTGCAACATTTAATTTAGTTACCCGTTAGACTCTAGATGAAGAGTAAATCGAGCCCTTTATTAGAGATCTCAGTAACGTACTCGTCGCATGGTTACCCGTCGCTTGTAGTTAACTCTATTTGGGAGAGCGATTGCCCCCAATTGAATTAACATCGAAGCTTAATGAAGAGCTGTCAACTCTTCATCAACTACTTGGGATTGCTAGTTTCTTCTTAGAAATTTGTAATTTGCGTGGGTGTTAGTCAAAAGCATGTTAAGTCTTGGGCGTCTATGATCCGAATCACATTGCAATTAATAACCCGGAACCTTTAGATTGAGTGTTTTCATTACGATTTCCATTTCTCCCGTTATTCCAAATTGTCATTTAATTTTTCCCTTTATTTTCTCTTTTCTTCTCTTAATTCTCAAAACCTCCCATCAACATTTTCTCTCATTAAGCAATTAAAATTCTGAATTTAGATTAAGCTATTAAATTCACTGTGGTACGATCCTGACTTCCGCTTTCTACAAGTTTTGAAGAAGCCTTAGGCAGTGTTATAAATTTTAATTTGGCGGGTCTCGACAACCCGATACATACGGAATATTCACAAAATTCCGCTACCAAATTTGGCGCCGCAGCCGGGGAATTTAAATTAGTTTGTCTTGATTTAAATTTTAATTGTTTAGTTTAAAAATTTTCTGTTTTGTTTGTTTTTCTTTCTTTTACTTTTTTAAGCGTTTCTCTAGTGTTTGTTAAGAGCAGGGTATGATGGAAGCCTTGGAAAGGAATGATGGGTATCAAAAGACTCTTAGGGAGTTGGCGATGCCAGATTTAAACCGTCAACCATTATGTATATTGTATCCTGCGGTAACAGGTAATTTCGAACTTAAGGGTAGTTCATCAACTTACTTCCTTCATTTTTTGGTAATGCAGGTGAAAGCCCGCATATTCATCTCAAGGAATTTCAGTTGGTGAGAGCGGGATTAATGACAATCGAAGCCACGGAAGATCAAGTGAGCTTGAGGGCTTTCCCTTTTACCTTAAAGGGAAAAGCAAGAGAATGGCTCCACTACCTACCGTCTGGCTCCATTTCCACTTGGAGCGATATGCAGAGGCTTTACTTAGAAAAATTCTTTCCTGCCTCGGAAGCTACTGCCGCTAAGAGAAGAATTTGTGCCGTTCAACAGGAAGAAGGCGAAAATCTACACGGATATTGGGAGAAGTTTCTTAAATTGTGCGAAGAATGCCCGAATCACAAGATCTCCGAACAAAATATCATTGGGTTTGTGTATGAAGGTTTGCTCCCATATGATCAAACGATGATAGATGCAGCTAGCGGTGGAGCTCTAATGGACAAAACCCCAAATGAAGCTAGACTCTTAATCTCAAGCATGGCTGGAAATCTTCAGCAATATGGAAGTGGAAGAAGTGACCAAATTCGCCTCAAAAGCGAAGTGAACGAGCTGAAGGACCGCGTGGCTGAGGTAAGTAGCATTGTACATGAACTGAAAGACAGCTTACCACAAATGTGTTCTTCTGTTTCAGGTAAATCACTTGGGGAAATGATGGAATCTCTGGTGGAATCAAATCAAGTTCTTCAAAAACAAAATCATGAGCTTCAAAGATAAAGCCAGGCTATTCAAACACAAAATCAAGTTCAATTCCAAAACCTTAGCACTACAATAACCCAAATGGTAGGGAGGATAGTCCAGATAGAAACTCGAGAAGCCGAGAGTGTTAATGCTATCACTCTCAGGAGTGGGAAGGAAATTACCCCAAGCTCTATTCCTATTGAGTGCGAGAAAAAGGTAAAGGAACCTGTGTTAGAAAATGAGGCAACATCTTCAAGAAGTCCGGTATGTTCCAATCCTCCTTCATATATGAAATCTTATGTTCCTAAGGCTCCCTTCCCTAGTAGGTTGATGAGACCTGTTACGTCTCCAAAAGTGACTATTTTAGGACTTATTTGTGATAGGAAGTTGTGCATTTGTAAGTGTTTTTGATAGGATTCAGCTTGAACTTGTGCTTATATATGAGAATTAGAAGAATGAAGCTAAATTAGGACTTATATGCAAAAGGAAAGAAAAGGAATTAAAAACGAAGTTAAAGGAATGAAAATTGTGCATTGCGGAGGCATTGCGGAAACATTGCTAAAACCGCAATGTTTTAAGTGAAATCCGTAAGTTGTCTAACTATTTTCTGTTTTGTTCCGACCTTTCAGGGATTCATTCTTTCTCCTGCAGCCACGTAGTAGTACGACGTTGAGAATGGATGGTTCTCCTTGACCCAATCGCACCTGCAGAATACTATAAAAGGAGGTCAAAGTGGAAGGTTGAAACACACTCGAAAGGCGTAGACTTCTCTTCTCAGCGCAGTCTTTTCTCCTGTTTTTCTCATCCGGTTGTTGGATTGAAGGTCTTAGCTGTTGGAGTCGACAATCTGATAGGAAGGAGAGAAGATTCATCTTCTCTTCTGGTTGGATTCATCCAAGCAAGGCTTGCCTTTCTCTCCCTTCAGCCGAGGTGTCTGCGACGAGACGATCACGCTCGAATTTACTGCTTTCTGCCTTAACTTTCTGTTTTCGTTGTTATTTGTTGTCATTTCCCTTTTCATTAGCTACTCTATTCCATTTCGTTGCTTTCTGTTTTACTTTGGTTATTCAAAGCTATCACTTCTTTAGTTCAAACGCTAGTTAATCCAAGCATAATTTCATTACTCCACACGTTCTTCATCTCGTATGTTCACTACTTTTAGCTTCTGTTTTGTCTTTAGTCTTCTACTTAGTATGTTGTCTCCCTCTATTCTCCCCAATCTATCTGCATCCATGAGTAACTAAATCATATAAGGGCATGCTAATGACAAGGCTATAGGTTAAAACACGTGAATCAAGCATGTAGGTTAGTTTCGTATGCATTGAATGTATGTGTGCTTCATCCCACGGGCAATTTCGATTGGCCATCCATTTTGTCCAAAAACTCCTAACCTCTGGAACGAGTAAGAGTTCAGAGTCATACACTCATGCTAGCCTCTCAAGGTAGCCAGAAAACGACCTAGGAATAGGCGTTTTCCTAGTACAAATCACAACTTACTATTTTAACAAGATGCTTAAGACCTTACTTGGACACGAGTAAACTAAAGAATCTAATGCATGAAATCGGAAGATACATGAGAATGAGTTAGTTTGATGCATGGTGAGTTAATCTACTGCTTGAGAATCGTAGGAAAAAGCCTATAGAGGAGTCGTTAGTAGCCCTTGTTTACACACTTTACACACATTTCGCTGTTAAGAACATTGCTAAATAATTGCTGTTTCCGCAATTCCCTTAGTTAAAATTTTCCCTTAGCCATTTTTCTCTTCGTTTGTTTTTCTCTTCTCTTTACATTCAAGTTTATTATTTACTTACACTTGTTCATGCTTGCATCCTCTACATATTCCTTAGGAATTAGGCACCTTAAAATCAAATCTACTCCATTTAATCCACCCATTCTTACTTAACAACACACTTCACGAGTAACTACGAATAAATCTCTGTGGGAAATCGAATGAAAAAATACTTATTACTTGCTACAAGATCATGTATGCTTGCATGTTCTGAGTGCTCTATCATTGCATATTTCTTTTAAACATTGAGCACGCAACAAGTTTTTGGCGCCGCTGCCGGGGGTTTAGTTTAGTGAAAACGAAGTTTGTTAAGTTAGAAACACAAATCTTAATATCTATTGGAACTAATCTTTTCTCATTTCTTTTGCAGGTACCATTGGGTTAGTTTATGAATGAGTATTCAAGTAGCGATCTAGAGTTCAACCCTGAGCCTGAGAGATTACTTAGGGCCAGAAACAAAGCTAAGAAACGTCTCTTTAACCAACCCTCTATACCTCAAATAATTGCTGAAACCGCGGAGTCTCCGCAATTCTATCAAGAAGAAATGGAAAGACCAGACCCAAATCCGGTACCTACCACTCGCAATCCCATCGAAATAGCGAATGACAAGGATAGTGCCATCCTCTCCTACCTAGTACCTATGCCTGGAGACTTCCTAGGAGTTAGTGATACCTTTCTTATCCTTGGAGTTTCCCAAGAAGCTTTGAGGCTTTACCTCTTCCCTTATTCCTTAAGGGACAAAGCCAAAACGTGGTTAAACTCATTACCTTCCGGATCAGTTGTCAATTGGACAGATCTGGCTGAGAAATTCTTAGTCAAATATTTCCCACCTGATAGGAATTCAAATTTTCGTGATGACATTATTAAATTCAAACAAGCTGAAAATGAGTCTCTTCACGAAGCTTGGACAAGGTTCAAGGACCTTCTGCTTAAATGTCCACACCATGGCATCCCATGGTGTATCCAAATAGAAGTCTTTTTCAAAGGATGCAACCCCAGCACAGAGCAAGTGTTGAATTCGTTAGTTGGTGGTTCCATGCTTTCTAAAAGCTATAACGAAGCCTATGAGATCCTGGAGAAGATCTAAGTATCTCACTGTAGGTGGTCAGATGATCCAGTAGAGCCAAGTAGAGCTCAAGACAAGGATGCACTCAGTACCATGAGTAGCCAAATAAATGCCCTGACCAATCTAGTCAAACAAATGGCTCAAACCAATCTCCAATCCAGTGTCAACACCGCAGCAGCCATCTCAATGGGGGCACAAACAAGTCAAGGTGAGACACTGATCTGTGGATTCTGTGGGGAAGGGCACCTGTATGAATACTGCCCTGGGAATCCAACCTCAGTCTGCTATGTTGGAAGCCAACAGCAGCCTAGGAACAACCCCTATTCTAACACTTACAATCCTGGTTGGAGGAACCACCCAAATCTTTCATGGGGTGGCCAACAAAATACTAACCAAGCTCCCAACCAACCAAGACCGAGTGGAACACCTGGTTTCACTCCCCAAAATAACCAATCCATGTATCAAAAACCATATAACCAACCAATAGGGTCTTCTGTCGAAAATTTACTTAAGGAGTACATTGCCAAGAATGATGCCACTCTACAAAGTCAGCAAGCTACCCTTAGGAGCTTAGAGAACCAAATAGGGCAACTAGCCAATGAACTCAAAAGTAGGCCCCAAGGTAGACTACGTGCTGACACTGAGGTCCAAGAAGGGATGGAAAAGAACAAGTTCAAGCAATTGAACTTAGAAGTGGGAGACCATTGGTGAGAAACACTAAAGAAACCCCAAAGATAGTAGAGAACGAAGAGTCTAGTGCTCCACTGGAATCTCTGCCAAACCATGGTCAACCATCAACAAGCACATCAGGGGCAAGGCTGGAACCAATCATAGAAGAACTAGAAGAAATTCCAAGGCCTCCACCTATCCTGAGGCGACCTGAAGTGCCTGCATATGTGCCACCACCTCCATTCCCTCGAAGGATAAAGAAAAAACAAGAACAGGAAGTGCACTTTAACAAATTTTTAGAAATCCTTAAACAAGTGCATGTTAATATTCCATTTGTAGAGGTTTTGCAAACCATGCCTTCTTATGTTAAATTTTGAAGGATATAATCACTAACAAAAAAATTATTGGTGAATTTGAATTTGAAACAGTGAATCTCACTGAGGAGTGCAGTGCTATACTCCAGAACAAGGTACCAAAGAAGGAGAAGGATCCTGGTTCCTTCACCCTACCAGTGGAGTTGGGAGGCAAGCACGTGGGCAGAGCTCTTTGTGACCTGGGAGCCAACATAAATCTCATGCCTCTATCACTATTCCGCCAGCTGGGAATAGGAGAAGCACGTCCTACCACTGTCACCTTGCAGCTTGCAGACAGATCCATAGCATACCCTGAGGGTAAGATTGACGATATTCTTGTAAAGCTTGACAAGTTTATTTTTCTTGCAGACTTCATCATCCTGGATTATGAAGCAGACAAGGAGGTCCCCATCCTATTAGGCAGACCATTTCTAGCCACAGGTAGGGCCTTGATTGATGTCCAGAAAGGTGAGCTCACCATGAGGGTTCATGATGAGGAGGTTAAGTTTAGTGTTTTTAAAGCCCTAAGGTACCCTTCTGACTCTGAATCTTGTGCAAGTATGGATATAGTAGATTCACTGATGGAAGAACAACTTGAGCATGAATTATTGATTAAGCATGCCAATGATTATGTACAATTAGATGTAACTGACTTAAATATTTCTGAAATAATGGATATACATGTGGATAAACCTCAGCATGTTTGTATGACTAGTGATTTGACTGAAAGATCATGAATCCATTGAAACCATCCATTGAGCATCCACCTATCTTAGAATTAAAACCACAGCCTGAACATCTTAAGTATGCATATCTAGGAAGTGATGATACTCTGCCTGTTATTATTTCGTCCAAACTAAGTGAAAAGCATGAAATTGAGTTGATATTATTACTTAAGCAACATAAAAAGGCTATTGCATGGACGATTGCTGACATTAGAGGAATTAGCCCTTCCTACTGCATGCATAAGATAATATTGGAAGAAGAGCATACACCCCGAGTAGATCACCAACGTAGGCTGAACCCCTCTATGAAGGAGGTAGTTAAGAAAGAGATCATAAAAT
This sequence comes from Herpetospermum pedunculosum, assembly GCA_028017165.1. Taxonomy (NCBI): domain Eukaryota; kingdom Viridiplantae; phylum Streptophyta; class Magnoliopsida; order Cucurbitales; family Cucurbitaceae; genus Herpetospermum; species Herpetospermum pedunculosum. The sequence goes on from CM051522.1 coordinate 40,793,895, forward strand.
GGTTAGATGCAGGTGTAATCTTCCCTATAGCTAGTAGTCGGTGGGTGAGTCCAATACAATGTGTACCTAAGAAGGGGGGGATGACTGTAGTAGTGAATGAGAGCAATGAACTGATTCCAACTAGGACTATTACAGGATGAAGAGTCTGTATGGACTATAGAAAATTGAATAAGGAAACAAAAAAAGATCACTTCCCTTTACCATTTATCGACCAGATGTTAGATAGGATAGCTGGTAGAGCTTATTACTGCTTTCTAGATGGTTATTCTGGATATAACCAAATCACCATAGACCCTGTGGACCAGGAGAAGACAACCTTCACCTGTCCCTTTGGAACATTTGCTTTTCGCAGAATGCCTTTTGGCTTATGCAATGCACCAGCAACGTTCCAAAGGTGCATGTTGGCAATCTTCTCTGACTTAGATGAATCCATGATAGAGATATTTATGGATGACTTCTCAGTCTTTGGTGATTCATTTACAAATTGTTTAGAGAACTTAGGACAAGTCCTGGCTAGGTGTGAGGAGACCAACCTAGTCCTTAATTGGGAGAAGTGCCACTTCATGGTGGAAGAAGGGATAGTCCTAGGTCATAGAGTGTCTAGAGCAGGAGTAGAGGTCGATAGGGCCAAGATTGAAATAATAGAGAAGTTAGTGGAACCTCAGAATGTGAAACCTATTAGAAGTTTCTTAGGACACGCAGGTTTCTATAGAAGGTTCATTAAGAACTTTTCAAAGATCTCCAAACCTTTGTGTGAGCTTCTAGAGCTGAATAAGCCATTCATCTTCTCAATGTTGGGTTTTATGTCCTAAAACTCGTGGTTTGTAAACTGAATGTATATTCTATTTTGCAATAAAGTTGTTATTGAGATTTATTCAGTAAAGTTGTTATTGAATAAAATGAATTGTTTTTACTTTTAACCTAACTCCAATAAACAAAGAACCCATGACTATAGGTTGTATACTTGAACTTCATGTATGACATGATTGTGGATCAAGTTCAAGTAATAGCCAGAACGGTCTATAGTATAGGGATAAGGCTGGGTACCTTATCCTGGGGACACTATTGGACGCGGCCCACTTTGTATAGTACAAACGATGTGATCCGAAATCGTTCATGTGGAGACATGTGAGTGGGGGCGTCCTATGCAATGAGTTTGCATAAGATTGAACCGCGAAACAAGTCGCTCTTTCTTTGTAACTCCGTTTACTGTAAAGACCGACTTTTTCATATGATGACCTAGGTAACTCGATCTGAATCCTGAGCACGCTATGAACTCCTGTTTATTCGGGCTTATCATTTGACTTGTATGGGTGAGAGTGGCCCGAGATCGCCGACTCAATAAGCCTACCATCTTGGGGATAAGACCGGGTAGGTAGCTGGGAACATAGTCCTGCGAGATGGAATTCACTCCTACCCGCTCTGAGGGATTAGTAGAGAGGTTGTTCCCTTAAGTGCTGACTCCGGGTCTTGAACTAGGGATCCCACCCTCTCATTGGCCCGAGAGGGACTTGGTATAGTGATGAGATCACATACCAATCGGTTTCGTGGTTGGACCACAAACCAATAGTTCATTAGAGGATCAGTGGGACTTAAGGAACAAGATGTAATTACGGGGGTAAAACGGTTATTTTGACCCAGCTGTAATTACGAACGACCTGTGAAGGATCGACTTACTAATGATGGTTATATCAAGAGGACAGAAATATATCTACGGTGAGGAGAGTGCAACCCTTGGACTTTAGTGGAGTCTCCGGGGGTTAACGAATGTTGGTTAGCTTGGTTAAAGAGTTTGACCGGTTAATCTCGTATCGTTGGAGCTCATGATCTGTAGGTCCTTTAGGTTCTCCTGGCTAGCTCGGATTAAGTCGTGTAACAATATGAGAGAAAAAGAATTTGAATTTATTGAAATTCGGTTTTGGAAGAATGATGGACATATTTAAATATGATTTAAATATGGGATCGGTGTAAAACATGAATAGGGATTCATGTGTGATGATTCGGTTTAAGAAACCGGGATTAGTCTTATTATTTAATTAATATTTGATATTGAATTAAATAATAATATTAATTAATTAAAAAGTTTAATTAATTATAATTTATTTTGCTTATTAAAATTAATTATGAATTAATTTTAAAATGACAAAATATTACAAGTGTGATTATAAGTCAAAGTGGAATTATCCATGTTGAGTGGATTTATCCAAGTTGAGTGGGTTTATCCAAGTTGTGAAGTGGATTGTGAATCACCAACAACATGCATATAAACTCATCAATTTTGGAACACTTGGTTGAAGACTAATCCATCCAATTTGAGGTGTCATGCTAAGCAAAGACTTGGTTGCATGTGAATTGCCTATAAATTGGATGAAGTTCAAATGGTTTGAGGTTGATGAATTTTCAAAGAGTTTGAATATTTGGATGAGCATGAAGAGTTCATGTTACTTGAGAAATTAGAAAGCTAAATGTTAGACTTCTTCTCACAAAATCCTCATCACTTTCATCTTCCCATCTTCTTCTTCCAAACTTTTTCTTTCATAAAGGAGTCTCACCACTCCGTTGCTCGGCCCGAGGATAGCGGGACTACCGGAGGTGGTTCTCGAGGAGTTCGAGGGAAGCTTCGAAGGGTTCGTGAGGAGATTCGAGCGTTGGAAGAGAAGTCTTTAGAACTACAAGAGGTATGTGTTCTAATTCCTTTTATTTCAAAGCTTTGTGCATGTTTCTTATTTAGCTAAATTGATGAAATTAGAGTGCCAATGATCCGTCTCGCTTCCGCTGCGCTACATGCGCTCCATCAATTGGTATCAGAGCATTTTTTGGTCACTCAATTTGCATCAATTTGAGCTCGTGGGGTATTTGTTTTAGAAATTTATTTTTCTGGGCGTCTAAAGTGTTTCCCGGTTTTGGCATATTTTTTTTGAGCTTCGATTTGTACTTTGTTTTTTAAATGCCCGAGTGTGTATGGGCTTTAATGTGTGAAGAAGAGTCTGTAAAACATTCGGAGTCATTAGAGTCCATATAGGCTTTCAATTCGAAGACAGAAGCTCGGGTGTGGGAAAAAACAGCATGCTGTTTTTTGCTGTTTTTTTTTTCTGCAAAATTCCAGCACAAAACCGGTTCAGCGCAAGGTGGAAGAAACGGTCCGGTTCGGTCCTCGTGCAGTCCGGTTCACTGAAAGTCAGACCGGTTCCTTGTTCTTCACCCTCTGGAGGTCCGGTTCAGCATTCGTTTGGTCTGGTTCGGGTCGGTATTGGTCCAGTTACGGGCTGTTGAAGTCGGGACAACTGTTATGGACCGGTTCAGTTTTTTTTAAGTTTTGTAGTTGCTGTTTTTTTGGCCGGTTGAAGCAAATTCAAGCTGGTTCGTGGCGGTTCGAAGGGTTCGGAAGCGTCTCAACTTAGTTGATGAATTATTATTGTAATAATTTAGTTGCTTGCTTGTCCGTGATCCCAAAACCGGTCCACTTTAGTGTGTTTAATTAATTATGCATTGTGAATGTATGTTTTAATTAAAGTATCTTGTATGTGCATAAAGTATGCCATATAGATTTCAAATCCCACCATAGGAAGCATGTTGCATGCATTGAAAGTATAATATAAGTGTTATGTTGTATAGTATGCATGCTTAATTCATGAGAATTAATATAAGTGTTATATTAATTTATGAATTGGATGTTGCTTGTTTAAAAGTAAAATTAATATAAGTATTATATTAATTGTGAAATTAAACATACAACATAGTTGCCTTAGTTGAATATAATTGTTATATTCTTGCTTGGGAAGCATGTTATAAATTGAATGTAATGGTTATATTCTAGCTTAGGAAGCATGTTATATAATGTCTTTGTTTTATAAAGCGTTGTAAAATGAGATAGACATTTAAAATCTATAACAAAGATAAATGCATGCTCACTAAGGGTTAAAGAATTCCAATGCGATTAGGAATTTAGTATCGATTCGTTTTAATAGTTAAAATAGGTCGATACCTTGTAAAGCTAAGATTACGAGAGAACTCACCCGGTTTGATCCTGCACTAAGGTTGGAGGTATTTAAGATGACGGTTTACGGAACACCTCCTACCTGGGGATCGATCCGGTACTTGAGTTAAGTTAACCCGGCTTTATGAGCATGCACGTGAGAGGTGTAAGATTATAAAACGTTTATCACCTAGACATCTTAGGTAAAAGTATGTTCTACCTAGACTTAGGTTTTATTGTCTTAGCCGGATAATGCCTAAGTAAAACTTTACCCAAACCATTCTAAAATACTTAGTAGTGGTGTTGAGAAGGTATATATGATATATCAATCTCCTCCTAGGTTCTCCGCAAAGTTCACACCGTGAGATTTATGCTCGGCCTCGTGATGTCAATAGGGCATCCCCATTCGGATGGTGTTTGCATAAATCAAGAGCAAGGTGAATGGAGAAAGTATTTATAGTAAGTGGGAGAAGGAAGTATGTCAATACATCCTGCGGTCTCCTCCATTAGGTTGAACCGTGAGATTCCCATGTTCCGCCTGCTGGTTGCCCATAGTAGCACCGTCCATTCGGAGGGCCGTTTCATGGGAGTCGGAACAACTCAATCTCCAGAAATGGATAGGGTCTCTTAGGTCCATTCCCAACTCTGACATTTCCATTCGGTTGCAATGTTGGGGCCGACCTCTGAGTTCTGAAAATGGCGGGTCACACTTACAAGGATTACTAAGTTGTTAGTAGATTCTTGACCGAAGTAGCGATAACTAAGGTGCTATAGGAATATGAGTTATTCTGGTATTAGAATTTAGTCAAGAATGTCTTGGTTCAGTGAAGGAGTGATTGACTGCCCCTCGGTAGCGGTTGCTCTGACTCACTGAAGTATCGTTGCAAATTAATAATGATTTTTTGGGTACATTATTACTTTTGCTAAAATTCTTGATTGGTTGTTAAAAATAGGTTAAGATCAATTCACTAATAGAATTCATTCTTTTCAGCATGTCTAGCTCGTTTATCCAATTACTAGCTTCTGATAAACTAAACGGCGATAACTACACGACCTGGAAATCGAACTTGAATACGATTCTTGTTATCGATGATCTTAGGTTTGTCTTAACAAAGGAATGTCCTCCTCCTCCTAGCTCATCTGCAACTCGAACTGTTCGAGATGCATTTGACAGGTGGACTAGGGCTAATGATAAAGACCGAGTCTACATCTTGGCCAGCACATCCGATGTGTTAGCTAAGAAGCATGAGGTAATGGTCTCCGCTAAGGAGATCATGGATTCATTACAGATGATGTTTGGACAACCGTCCTCATCGGTCTATCATGATACCCTCATGGCGAGCAAAGCTGAGAAGAAACAACTAAGTAAATATGATTTACTCGTTGTTGAAACATGTTTAGTGGAACATGATAGTTCTGCCTGGATACTGGATTCAGGAGCCACTAACCATGTTTGTTCTTCTTTCCAGGAAACTAGTTTCTGGCAGCTGCTTGCTGAAGGTGAGATAACTCTCAGGGTTGGAACAGGAGAGGTTGTCTCAGCCAAGGCAGTGGGAACTGTCAAGTTGTTATATAGAGATAGTTTCATTTTACTTGAAAATGTACTGTTGGTTCCTAGCTTTAAAAGGAACCTTGTATCTATCTCTTGTTTACTTGAACATTTGTATAAAGTATCTTTTGATTTTAATGAAGCGTTCATTAGCAAAAGAGGTGTACATATATGTTCTGCGAAACTTGAAAACAACTTGTATGTGTTAAGACCAACAGAGGCAAAAGCTATTTTGAACATCGAGATGTTTAAAACAGCTCAAACTCAAACTAAAAGGCAGAAACTTTCTCCAAGTACCTATCTTTGGCACTTGAGACTAGGCCACATTAATCTCAATATGATTGGGAGATTGGTTAAGAGTGGTCTCCTAAATTAGTTAGAGGACAACTCTTTACCACCATGTGAGTCTTGTCTTGAGGGCAAGATGACCAAACGATCTTTTTCTGAAAAAGGTCATAGGTCCAAAGAAACCCTAGAGCTTGTACATTCAGATCTTTGTGGTCCGATGAATGTTAAAGCACGGGGAGGGTATGAATATTTCATCAGCTTCATTGATGATTATTCTAGGTACGGCTATCTTTACCTAATGCATCATAAGTCCGAAGCTCTTGAAAAGTTCAAGGAGTATAAGGAAGAGGTTGAGAACACATTAGGTAAAACGATTAAAATACTCCGATCAGATCGAGGTGGAGAGTATATGGATTTAAGATTCCAAGACTATATGATAGAACATGGAATAGTATCCCAACTCTCAGCGCCCGGAACACCGCAGCAGAACGGTGTGTCCGAAAGGAGAAATAGAACCCTGTTAGACATGGTTCGATCTATGATGAGCTATGCTCAACTGCCTAGTTCGTTTTGGGGATATGCAGTAGAGGCTGCTGTATATATTTTGAACATGGTTCCCTCTAAGAGTGTTTCAGAAACACCTTATGAGTTATGGAGAGGGCGTAAAGGTAGTTTACGTCACTTCAGAATTTGGGGGTGTCCGGCACATGTGTTGGTGCCCAATCCAAAGAAGTTGGAACATCGTTCAAAATTATGCCTATTCGTAGGTTACCCCAAGGAAACGAAAGGTGGTCTATTTTACGATCCTCAACAGGACAAGGTACTTGTATCGACAAACACCACGTTCTTAGAGGAAGACCACATGAGAGATCATCAACCTTCGAGCAAAATTGTTTTGACCGAACTTTCCAGGAAAGCTACAGATGGGTCAACAAGAGTTGTTGATCAGGCTGGTCCTTCTCAAGAGTTGAGAATACCTCGACGTAGTGGGATGGATGTGAGACAACCCGACCGCTACATGGGTTTAACGGAAACCCAGGTCGTCATACCTGATGACGGCGTTGAGGATCCATTGACCTTCAAACAGGCAATGGATGACATAGACAAGGACCAGTGGCTTAAAGCCATGGACCTCGAAATAGAGTCGATGTACTTCAATTCGGTCTGGGATCTTGTAGAGCAACCTGATGGTGAAAGACCTATCGGTTGCAAGTGGATCTACAAGAGGAAACGAGACCAAGCCGGTAAGGTGCAAACCTTTAAGGCTCGACTTGTGGCAAAGGGTTATTCCCAGAGGGAAGGGGTGGACTATGAAGAAACCTTCTCCCCTGTTGCCATGTTAAAGTCGATTAGAATACTCTTGTCCATTGCCACATTTTATGATTATGAAATTTGGCAAATGGATGTCAAGACAGCCTTTCTGAATGGCAATCTTGAAGAGAGTATTTATATGGCTCAACCAGAGGGGTTCATATTTCACGGTCAAGAGCAAAAAGTTTGTGATAGCTCCAAAATAGAGCTATTATTTACTCCCTAACATTAGCTAAAACCATGCTCGATATTGATTAAAATGCCTTTTTGTAGGTAAACTCATGGTAGAGAGCTCGAGAGTCCGATGACGTGTTTTGGGGCTAAAAGAGGCGTTTTAGAGCTTCATGGACGCATCGGGAGTGAAGGGGCTTGAAGAATTGAAGAAATGGCAAAATTTGCCATTGAAAGGCAAAATTTGGCCAACAAACTCGAGAGCAAGTGATAACTCCATTTTGGAGCTATTAAATACGTCCTAATCATAGCTAAAGTCCGCTTCTAATTGATTAAATGTATCTCTTTTGTAGGAGAAAAGCGGCAAAGAGCTCGTGCGTCCATTGGGCATGTTCGAGAGCTTAAAGCAGAGTTTTAGCGCCCCGGGAATGCATCGGGAAGAGGGGAACTTGTTCCGTGAAGAAACGGACCAAAACAGCCTTGAAGAGGCATTGCATCAGCCCCAAACCCGAGAGCCAGCGTCGAGCTACAGCGTCGAGACGCTGGCTCGACGCTGGAAAAACCCGAGAGCAAGCGTCGAGTGATAGCGTCGAGACGCTAGCTCGACGCTGCCCTGGCGTCGAGACCCTGCTCAAGCGTCGAGACGCTTCGGAGAGGCGCGCGCAAGAAATTCATCGGGGCAGCGTCGCGACGCTGGCCTTGCGTCGCGACGCCAGCGCGCGCGCGCGCGGATTACTTAGGGCACAGCGTCGAGACGCTAGGCCCAGCGTCTCGACGCTACGACGAAGACAGTAGCTAAAAGACGATTTTTCTGCACATTTTAGAAGGAGGCTTTTCTTCTTCATCTCTCAAGCGATTCCGGCGATTCTTCTCTTCATCTTCCCCATTTTCTCTCTATTTTCCGTGGAGCTCCGCCATTGTTGGCATGCGAGCGAGCTCCACTTCCCTTTGTAATATCTAGACGATTCCTTCCATGGCCGTGGTTGGAGCGGGATTGACACACCGCGCCATGAGCGGCTAAGGTAAGGGTGACGGTTTGAGATTTGTTTAGGGGAATTTTGTTAGACTCTTATTGCTTTGATAATCTGAGTATAATTGCATATTGGTTCTGTTTACATTGCATTTGTTTACCTTGCTTAATCCAACGCGCATGTTAAAATACGTTGATTGACACTCGGGTAGTTTCGCATGTTGTGTATGTTAAAGAGTAGCGATGCCGTGCCTCTCACTGCTCGACTAAGTAACACAGGTAAATAGAACTAAATCGAAGTATCGGGTCGGGTAGGATAATTGTTGGTTGCATACAGCGTTTGCGGGCAACCTACTAGCAATTAGAATTCACGCCCGAATGTTCGTCGCGGTTAGCTAGTAACTGTCCAAATTCATCTTAGGACTGATCATCTTAATGTGAGATTAGATAACGTGTAATTAGGACTGTGTGGCCTAATTAAAATCCATGGAGTCGGCTACTTTGGGGCTTCTCTGGTAGTCGTCCGCGTGCATCAGTAAACTGAATTTCATGTTAATAGAATTAAATGATAAGCTGTATTTGTCTAACAATTGATCCCGAGACTCCCCAAACCGTGCACACGTTTTCTACATATTATTTCTTCCTTCCGTTAGCTTTCTTATTATTTTCCCTCTGCATGATTAAAACCCCCCGTTACCAATTAATTAATTAAATCCCAATTTCACTATTAAATTCAATTCTCCTATTCCTTGGATCGACCCTGTTACCACTGGCTGCAAAGCCTTGGTTATAGGCCTTATAAATCGTATTTTGGCAAGCCTCGACAGCTTGAGATTAAGCGGATATTCAAAAATCCGCCCACCAAAATTGGCGCCGTTGCCGGGGAATAGGCAATTGATTGAATTTATGATTGAAGTTTGAGTTTGATTTGTTGATGGTTGACTGAACGATTTTTCTGTTTGTAATTTGTATGTTTAGATTTTTGTTTGTGTATGACCCGTTCCTCTGACGGTAGTTTGCAGTTTATTCCTGAGATTGACAGAGAGGAGCGGCGGTTACGTAGAGAAGCCCGGGAGGGGCGAGGAACATTTGAAAGAGAAGAAGGCAATCCCTTCTTATTTGACGAGATGGCGCAAGGTGAAGCGCCACGGACGCTTAAGCAACTGGCAGCGCCAGACCTGAACCTGCAGCCCTTGTGCATTAACTACCCCGTGGTAGCAGGTAACTTTGAGTTGAAATCTGGTTTAATTCACCAGTTACCTTCTTTCCATGGAAACGCAGGTGAGGACGCGAACAAGCATTTGATGGAATTCCATTGCGTCTGCGCGGGAATGAAACCCGCAGGGGTCACGGAGGAGCAACTGAATATGAGGGCATTCCCCTTCACGCTCAAGGACAAGGCCAGAGACTGGCTGTATTACCTGCCCTCCGGATCGATCAACACGTGGCAGGATATGAAGCGGGTATTTTTGGAGAAATACTTTCCCGCATCCTTGGCCACTACACTGCGGAAAAGGATTTATGGGATCACCCAGGATGTAGGTGAGTCCCTGCATGAGTATTGGGAACGCTTTGGGCGCCTGTGCGCGAGTTTCCCACACCACCAGATCGCCGATCAGCTGCTCATACAGTACTTTTATGAGGGGATGACGCCCCACGACAGGCAGATGATCGATGCAGCGAGTGGAGGGGCACTGATTGACAAGACCCCAGTTGAGGCCAAGCAGCTCATAGCAAATATGGCTACAAACTCGCAGCAGTTTGGGATCAGGGGGCAAGGACAGGTGCACAGCGTGGCTCAGAGCCATGAGATGTCTGAAATGAGGGCCCAGGTGGCCGAGATAGGTAGTATGTTGAAGAAAATTGTTGGAGGACACCGCGAAGATGCGGAGGTCAATGCAATCGGGGGGTATGCTTCCAACCCTAGGAAGTATGACCCATACGCTAATACTTATAACCCCGGTTGGCGCGACCATCCTAATTTCAGCTATGGGAACAGGGAAGGACAAACTCGTTTCCAAGGCCAGTCCCAGGATAGGCCTAATTCTTCCACCCAGGCTCAAGCTTCGAGCTCCTCCAGCTCGCTTGAAGAGATGGTGAGGACCATCGTGACTAGCACCAGCCAGTTCCAGAAAGAGGCTCGCGAGGAGCTAAATTCTCATAAGGCAGAGCTGCAGAATTTGAACAAGCAGCTGACACAGATGGCGGTGTCTATTAGTAAGATTGAGAGCAAGAGCTCGGGGAAGCTTCCTTCCCAAACTACAGTAAACTCATGTGAAAACGTGAGTGCCATTCAGCTGCGCAGTGGGAAGTCACTTTCCACCAGAGCTGCGAAGGAAGCCACGGACAGCTTGAACAAGTCCACCCCGATTGCTCCCGAGACTCAGAATGAGAAAAGAAATGAGAAGGTCAGTGTACCTGAGGATGTTGCCAGAGCACCATTCCCGAGTAGGCTTGCGAAGCCTACTTTGGAATCTGATGATGAGGAGGTCCTGCGAACCTTCCAAAAGGTGATGGTAATTATCCCGCTCCTAGAGGCAGTCAGTCAAGTGCCCAAGTATGCGAAATTTCTAAGGAGCTGGTGCACTACGAAAAGGAAGTCCAGAGGGACTGAGAAAAAGAAAGAGAACGTCTCTGCCATACTCCCAGGTACGTTGCCAACAAAGTGCAACGATCCAGGTACTTTTACTATCCCTTGCACTATAGGTAGTAAAACTGTTCATAATGCCATGTTAGACCTAGGAGCCTCTGTTAATGTTATGTCTTATGCATTGTATCGTGAACTGAATTTAAATGAAATGCATGAGTGTAATGTTTCCGTTCAGTTGGCTAATGGGTCGAGCATCTCTCCTAGGGGGAAGGTAGAGGATGTTTTGGTTAGAGTTGGGAATATGACGTTTCCTGCTGATTTCCTTGTTTTAGATATGAATGAAAACTCATCGCATGCTTCGTCCTCCATGTTGTTAGGACGTCCCTTTCTTAAGACCGCTAGGGTCAAAATTGATGTGTTTAAGGGCGTCGTTTCTCTGGAGTTTGATGATACTTTGCATGAGTTCTCTTTATTTGGAAAATCTGCTGGAAATATATCTGTTGTTGAGCATGTTGAGAATGGGAGTCTACCCTCGCGCTTGAGGGATGGTTCCCATGTCTCTGTTAAAATTTCTGATTTAAATTTGTTTGATGATACTGCTGGTTTTTGCACTAACAATGCTGATATTCACGTGCCCGAGGCACGAAGAGTGCAAAACAATTTTCAGGTGCATGGTGGAAAAGGTGTGGCCAAGGACAAGTCTGGATCGTCCCCCGCACCTACAGACTATGGATGAGTCTGTTGCGAGAATACAGTCGAGCAACCGACTTTAAAAATTCTGCGCTTCTCGGAGGCACCCGACTGTTGAACTGTTTTTATGCTTTAGTTTAGTTTTATTGCTTTTTAGATTAATTTAGTATTAATTAGCTTGCTGTTTTTTTTTTTTGTAGGAATCGAGGAAGAGAAGACAATTTTGGGCTCTGATGCGTTCGTGCGCCGCTTCCTCGCCCTAGCCAGCTTCACAAAGAGTCAGGGAAGTGTACTTCTTCTTCCCTTTTACTTTATTGTATCTGACTGATTGGCATTGAGGACAATGCCAAATTTTGAAGTTGGGGGTGGAGTAGTCCGATGGATGTGCATGTGTAGTTCGTTGAGAAGTGTTATAAAGATATTGAAGTGCTTGGGACTCTGTTTACCGTTTTCTGACTGTGATAGCCTAGGAAATGCATGTTGGAAATCTGAGCATGTTCATAATCGAGTTTTTGCATGAGTTTTGTGTTTATTAGGTTCATGTCAAAAATTTTAAAATTTTTTCTGTTGCTCCCTTGCACTCATCGCGCACTTAGCAACCTCTCCCTAGATTCCGTAAGCTTGGTTTATCGCATGTTTAGCTAATTCTCGTTGTCACCCCGAAAGGCACCCTTAGGTAGCTTGCTGCATGAGAGTTAGTAGCTAATTAATTGAGAAAGCATGTGCTTAGCCTAATATAAAAAAATATAGAAAAGCATGTTTGGTAGAAAATTCCTCTCGAGGCGCTCCTCCTTCTTATTTGCGCTTAAAAGAAGTGAGCGTTAGTCCTTAAAAACGTGAAGTTTTATGCATGAATTTGACGTGTTAGGCAACTCGAGTTGGAAAGAAAAAGAAATGAAAGGTTGGTTCAAAGAACCCAAAATAAAAGAGTACAAAGTACTTTTGAAAAAGAAAGAAAAAGAATGAGAAAATAATTAGGTCTCTTAATTTGCTTCTTTCTCTCGTGTAAGTCAAGTGTAGCTGTTCTTAAACGCTAGAAGTAGGGGGAAAACGGGATGTGCGTTGCATGTAGGTTTTCCGAGTTTACGTGAGTTTAGGAGTGGTTAGCTAGCACACACACACGTTAGGGGGCAAGAGTTAATTTTTGATATGTCCTAATTAATACATGAACAAAATGCTTCCATGATTATACTCGTGTTTAAATTTCAATATGCATGGAGGCTTGAGTTAGAATGCATGTAATAGCGTCCTTAGAGTCAATATCTTTGTAGTGCTTGCTCGAGGACTAGCAATGTTTAAGTTGGGGGTGTTTGATAACTCCATTTTGGAGCTATTAAATACGTCCTAATCATAGCTAAAGTCCGCTTCTAATTGATTAAATGTATCTCTTTTGTAGGAGAAAAGCGGCAAAGAGCTCGTGCGTCCATTGGGCATGTTCGAGAGCTTAAAGCAGAGTTTTAGCGCCCCGAGAATGCATCGGGAAGAGGGGAACTTGTTCCGTGAAGAAACGGACCAAAACAGCCTTGAAGAGGCATTGCATCAGCCCCAAACCCGAGAGCCAGCGTCGAGCTACAGCGTCGAGACGCTGGCTCGACGCTGGAAAAACCCGAGAGCAAGCGTCGAGTGATAGCGTCGAGACGCTAGCTCGACGCTGCCCTGGCGTCGAGACCCTGCTCAAGCGTCGAGACGCTTCGGAGAGGCGCGCGCAAGAAATTCATCGGGGCAGCGTCGCGACGCTGGCCTTGCGTCGCGACGCCAGCGCGCGCGCGCGCGGATTACTTAGGGCCCAGCGTCGAGACGCTAGGCCCAGCGTCTCGACGCTACGACGAAGACAGTAGCTAAAAGACGATTTTTCTGCACATTTTAGAAGGAGGCTTTTCTTCTTCATCTCTCAAGCGATTCCGGCGATTCTTCTCTTCATCTTCCCCATTTTCTCTCTATTTTCCGTGGAGCTCCGCCATTGTTGGCATGCGAGCGAGCTCCACTTCCCTTTGTAATATCTAGACGATTCCTTCCATGGCCGTGGTTGGAGCGGGATTGACACACCGCGCCATGAGCGGCTAAGGTAAGGGTGACGGTTTGGGATTTGTTTAGGGGAATTTTGTTAGACTCTTATTGCTTTGATAATCTGAGTATAATTGCATATTGGTTCTGTTTACATTGCATTTGTTTACCTTGCTTAATCCAACGCGCATGTTAAAATACGTTGATTGACACTCGGGTAGTTTCGCATGTTGTGTATGTTAAAGAGTAGCGATGCCGTGCCTCTCACTGCTCGACTAAGTAACACAGGTAAATAGAACTAAATCGAAGTATCGGGTCGGGTAGGATAATTGTTGGTTGCATACAGCGTTTGCGGGCAACCTACTAGCAATTAGAATTCACGCCCGAATGTTCGTCGCGGTTAGCTAGTAACTGTCCAAATTCATCTTAGGACTGATCATCTTAATGTGAGATTAGATAACGTGTAATTAGGACTGTGTGGCCTAATTAAAATCCATGGAGTCGGCTACTTTGGGGCTTCTCTGGTAGTCGTCCGCGTGCATCAGTAAACTGAATTTCATGTTAATAGAATTAAATGATAAGCTGTATTTGTCTAACAATTGATCCCGAGACTCCCCAAACCGTGCACACGTTTTCTACATATTATTTCTTCCTTCTGTTAGCTTTCTTATTATTTTCCCTCTGCATGATTAAAACCCCCCGTTACCAATTAATTAATTAAATCCCAATTTCACTATTAAATTCAATTCTCCTATTCCTTGGATCGACCCTGTTACCACTGGCTGCAAAGCCTTGGTTATAGGCCTTATAAATCGTATTTTGGCAAGCCTCGACAGCTTGAGATTAAGCGGATATTCAAAAATCCGCCCACCAGCAAGCGTTGAGCGGCAGCGTCGAGACGCTGGCTCAACGCTGCTCAGCGTCGAGACGCTGCCCTAGCGTCTCGACGCCGCCCCGAGGATTTCCGGATTTTGACGCGCCCCAGCGTTGAGCGCGCGCGTCTCAACGCTCGCTCAACGCCGACAGCGTCGAGACGCAGTCCTAGCGTCTCGACGCTACCCCGTGCGCGCGCGCGCTGCCAACTTAGGGCACAGCGTCGAGACGCTGCCCTAGCGTCTCGACGCTCCGACGGCTTTAAAAGCCTTCTTCTCCGTTTTTTTCCGCACTTCTTCTTGGATTTTGGTTTTTCCACCATTGTTAGGCTCGGGTGGGAGCTCAAAACTTGTGTATCTTCCATTATACCTTCAATAAAGCTCCAACATTAGCGATTTTGCTTGATTTGCACAACGGGGAGCTAAGGTAAGTGCTCTAATTTGAGGTTAGGGGTAAATTTTGATGCGATTCATGAGGGTTCGTTCTTAATTCTGTGACTTAACATGACTGATTGGGCATTTATTTCGTCTAAGCATATCACATGAACGTGTTTGAATGATTTAGGACTAGGCACCCTTGATTTCCAGCATGTTCGATTGTTAAAGATTAATGATGTCGTGCCTCTCTTAATCGCCAAGTGACACGGATAAATCGAGCCATAGATAACATTGGATTCCAGTTCATCTTGGTTGCAATTTATCTTGATGAAATAGAACAATCGAAGTATCATATTAAATGTTGTGAATGTTGATTACTTCAGGGTTGCCGGGTAATCAATTAGCATTCAGGATGTTTAATTGAATGTTCGTCATAAAATGCTAGTTACTACTTTAGTTAATTTAGAGCTGATCAATCTGAGTTAACTAATAGTACCGTTTAATTAGAATTGAAAAATTCTTATTAATATATATGTGGCCGGTTGCTTTAGGGCTTCCGGGCAACCGTTTATGTGTTTAATTATGCCTTGCTAAGTATGTTTGAATCCCAATGAATCGAGTCGCATCAAAGTAAATCCCGACCCTTAAAATTAGGAGCACGTTTTCCGTTTAATTTTCCACGCTTTACTTTTCGCATTTATTTTCCCGTTAGTTTATATTCAGTCAAACCCCCTTTTATTTGCTTTTGAGTCAATAGTTTTAAAGACAAATAGAAATTAGTTAAGAGGAAATAATTTAGGTTCCCTGTGGTTCGACACCCGACTACCACTAGCTGCAAAGCTCTGTTGTAGCGGAGTTATAAATGTATTTTGGCAAGCCTCGACAGCTTGAATTTGGAGTACCCCAAAAGTGCTCTACCAAAATTGGCGCCGTTGCCGGGGAACCATTTAGTTTCTCTTAGTTAAATTTTATTTGTTCAAAAACCACAAAAATATTTTTCTTTTCTTGTGTCTTCTTGTTTGAGTATGGCAGGTATTCACTTAGAAGGCTGGGTGAAAGTTTCAAGGCGTGAAGCTTCAGAAATTGCTTTTAATGACGACATGGCATATTATGACATGGAGATTGTGCTAGCTTCAAACGATTCCAACAGACGTGAGAGGATGAGAAGGAATTCGCAGGCTATGAGAGAATGTAAGAGTCAAATGCGCAAGCTGCACTTCGAGGTTTGGTGGACGTTTGTTAGAGAGACACATGCGAGAGCAAAGTGTTGTGCTTGCTCGGTAGGGGGTCATACTTCCTCACATGCCCTGAGTCGCCACCAACCGGTCTCCTTGATGTCTACCCCGCACGAGAGCATCCCGAATTAGAAAATCAATCCTCCCTGTATCTTGATTTCACGATTGAAGATATGAAGGAGCAGATTGATTTTATGCTCGAAGAACTACACCCCAGCCTGAAAATAGAAATCGTGATTGCTCCGCCGTATGACAATGAGATCTTCTGGAAAAAGAAGAGAGCCGAGCCTACTATCTTGAAGGAATTTCAGGTGATAGAGTTCGAGGCTGACGAGTCTCTTTCTATTTTATTTCCTGAACTCCCTTCTATCAAAGCATGCTTTCTTCCTTTTTCCCCAGTTGAGTCTTTATTTCCAGTTGAGTCTTTATTTTCAGATGAGTCTTGTTTTGTTTTATTTCATTCTGTTGAGTCTTTATTTTTCCCATATATCAAAAACACCAAAAAAATAACAACTCTGTCCGGCTGCCTTGAAAAGTCGAAGAGATTGCTTCTCTTAGCAGGCTTCGTTGATTCAAGGAAGAAGGGGCCGAAGAAGTACGAAAATTTTTACGTACCCTGACAGAGAGGAAGACACGTCGAGCATAACGACGTTAAAAATTTGCGCTTCTTGGGAGGCAACCCATGTGTTTTAATTTCATGTTTTTACTTTTAGTTTTTATTTTCCTAGCTTAGCTTTTTCTTGCTTTCTTTTGTAGGAGTTTTGTGGCTTAAGGATCGGATCAGTGGGTGAATAGTGCACTGCTCCAGCCAACAACCTAACAAAATTCAGGGGAGGTTTTCTGTTCTCTTTTATTTTGTGCATTTTAACTGCTTAGTCTGAAATGTTGATACATAGAGGACTATGTATAATTTTAGGTTGGGGGTGGAGTTGAATGTTGGATGGATTCCATGTGCAGTTTGTTGAGCAGTGCTAATTTAAAATTTGAAGTGCTTGGGACTCTGTTTATATGCTTTCTAATTATGATGATCTAGGAAGTGTCTTTTTGGAATCTGAGCATTTGCATAATCTAGTTTTTGCATGATGTAGCTTTGCATTTATTAGGTTCATGTCAAAAATTTTAAAATTTTTCCTGTTGCTCCCTTGCATCTATCGAGCACTCAGCGACCTTATCTTAGACTCCGTAGGCTTAGTTCATTGCATGTAGCATTAATTCTTGTTGTCACCCCGAAAGGCACCCCTAAAGAGCTTGTTGCATGAGAGTTAGTGGTTGATTAAGCCTAAATAAAAAAATATAGAAAAGCATGTTAGCAAGAAAAGTCTCTCGAGGCGCTCCTCCTTCTTATTAGCGCATAAGAAGTGAGCGTTAGTCCTTAAAAATGTGAAGCTTTGGCCAAAGCTTGACATGTTAGGCAACTCGAGATGGGAAAATAAAAAGAAAATAAAGTTAAGTTCAAAGAACCTTAACGAAGAGTACAAAGTACTCAAAGAAAAGAAAAAGAATGAGAAAATTTTAGGTCTCTTAATTTATTACTCTCTCTTGTGTAGTTAAGCTTAAACTGTTCTTAATCGCTAGAAGTAGGGGGAAAACGGGATGACATGTTGCATGCAGTTTTCCCGAGCTTACGTTGGTTTTGGATAGGTTGGCTAGCACACACACACGTTAGGGAGCGATAGTTAATTTTTGATGTGATCTTGATTAAATGCATGCGCCGATTTCTTTCATGATTATGTTCTGTTTAGATTTGTAAAAAGCATCGAGGTTTGAATTAGAAGCATGTATGCATGGTCCTTTAAAGTCAAATTCTTTATTAGCCTTGCTCGAGAACTAGCAAGATTTAGGTTGGGGGTATTTTGATAGCTCCAAAATAGAGCTATTATTTACTCCCTAACATTAGCTAAAACCATGCTCGATATTGATTAAAATGCCTTTTTGTAGGTAAACTCATGGTAGAGAGCTCGAGAGTCCGATGACGTGTTTTGGGGCTAAAAGAGGCGTTTTAGAGCTTCATGGACGCATCGAGAGTGAAGGGGCTTGAAGAATTGAAGAAATGGCAAAATTTGCCATTGAAAGGCAAAATTTGGCCAACAAACCCGAGAGCAAGCGTTGAGCGGCAGCGTCGAGACGCTGGCTCAACGCTGCTCAGCGTCGAGACGCTGCCCTAGCGTCTCGACGCTGCCCCGAGGATTTCCGGATTTTGACGCGCCCCAGCGTCGAGCGCGCGCGTCTCAACGCTCGCTCAACGCCGACAGCGTCGAGACGCTGTCCTAGCGTCTCGACGCTACCCCGTGCGCGCGCGCGCTGCCAACTTAGGGCACAGCGTCGAGACGCTTCCCTAGCGTCTCGACGCTCCGACGGCTTTAAAAGCCTTCTTCTCCATTTTTTTCCGCACTTCTTCTTGGATTTTGGTTTTTCCACCACTGTTAGGCTCGGGTGGGAGCTCAAAACTTGTGTATCTTCCATTATACCTTCAATAAAGCTCCAACATTAGCGATTTTGCTTGATTTGCACAACGGGGAGCTAAGATAAGTGCTCTAATTTGAGGTTAGGGGTAAATTTTGATGCGATTCATGAGGGTTCGTTCTTAATTCTGTGACTTAGCATGACTGATTGGGCATTTATTTCGTCTAAGCATATCACATGAACGTGTTTGAATGATTTAGGACTAGGCACCCTTGATTTCCAGCATGTTCGATTGTTAAAGATTAATGATGCCGTGCCTCTCTTAATCGCCAAGTGACACGGATAAATCGAGCCATAGATAACATTGGATTCCAGTTCATCTTGGTTGCAATTTATCTTGATGAAATAGAACAATCGAAGTATCATATTAAATGTTGTGAATGTTGATTACTTCAGGGTTGCCGGGTAATCAATTAGCATTCAGGATGTTTAATTGAATGTTCGTCATAAAATGCTAGTTACTACTTTAGTTAATTTAGAGCTGATCAATCCGAGTTAACTAATAGTACCGTTTAATTAGAATTGAAAAATTCTTATTAATATATATGTGGCCGGTTGCTTTAGGGCTTCCGGGCAACCGTTTATGTGTTTAATTATGCCTTGCTAAGTATGTTTGAATCCCAATGAATCGAGTCGCATCAAAGTAAATCCCGACCCTTAAAATTAGGAGCACGTGTTCCGTTTAATTTTCCACGCTTTACTTTTCGCATTTATTTTCCCGTTAGTTTATATTCAGTCAAACCCCCTTTTATTTGCTTTTGAGTCAATAGTTTTAAAGACAAATAGAAATTAGTTAAGAGGAAATAATTTAGGTTCCCTGTGGTTCGACACCCGACTACCACTAGCTGCAAAGCTCTGTTGTAGCGGAGTTATAAATGTATTTTGGCAAGCCTCGACAGCTTGAATTTGGAGTACCCCAAAAGTGCTCTACCAGTTTTCAAGCTTAATCGATCCATTTATGGGTTGAAGCAAGCGTCTAGATCCTGGAATATAAGGTTTGATACTGCGATCAAATCTTATGGCTTTGAACAGAATGTTGACGAACCTTGTGTCTACAAGAAAATAGTCAATTCTGTTGTAGCTTTCTTAGTCTTATATGTAGATGATATCCTACTCATTGGGAATGATGTAGGGTTCCTGACTGACGTTAAGCAATGGCTAGCGACCCAATTCCAAATGAAAGATTTGGGAGAGGCTCAGTTTGTTCTAGGGATTCAAATCGTAAGAAATCGTAAGAACAAAACGCTAGCGCTGTCTCAAGCATCTTATATCGACAAGGTGTTGATACGATATTCGATGCAGATTTCCAAGAAGGGTTTTTTACCTTTCAGGCATGGAATTCAATTGTCAAAGGAAGAGTGTCCTAAGACACCTCAAGAAGTTGAGGATATGAGACGAATTCCGTATGCATCAGCAGTCGGTAGTCTGATGTACGCCATGTTATGTACACGACCCGACATATACTATGCAGTGGGAATTGTCAGTAGGTATCAGTCCAATCCAGGATATGATCATTGGACTGCCGTTAAACACATCCTCAAGTATCTTTGGAGAACGAGGGACTATGTGCTCGTGTATGGCGCGAAGGATTTGATCCTTACAGGATACACTGACTCTGATTTTCAAACCGATAAGGATTCGAGGAAATCCACATCGGGATCAATGTTCACTCTTAACGGAGGGGCAATAGTATGGAGGAGTATAAAGCAAGGTTGTATTGCTGACTCCACCATGGAAGCTGAGTATGTCGCGGCTTGCGAAGCTGCGAAAGAGGTTGTATGGCTTAAAAAGTTCTTGACGGATTTGGAAGTTGTTCCAAATATGAATTTGCCTATCACACTTTATTGTGATAATACTGGTGCTGTGGCAAATTCGAGAGAACCAAGAAGTCATAAGCGTGGAAAGCACATTGAGCGGAAATATCATCTCATCAGGGAGATAGTGCATCGAGGAGATGTGATCGTCATGCAGATCGCCTCAGAGCACAATATTGCTGATCCGTTTACAAAGTCCCTCACGGCTAAAGTGTTCGAGGGGCACCTAGTGAGTCTAGGACTACGAGTTGTACAGTAGGATAGTGTGAGAAAAGCCATGGAAATATTTGATATTCCAGTTTTTTCTCATCCAGCATGTAATACTCCACTGATGTTTTAGTCCAAGTGGGAGTTTGTTGGGTTTTATGTCCTAAAACTCGTGGTTTGTAAACTGAATGTATATTCTATTTTGCAATAAAGTTGTTATTGAGATTTATTCAGTAAAGTTGTTATTGAATAAAATGAATTGTTTTTACTTTTAACCTAACTCCAATAAACAAAGAACCCATGACTATAGGTTGTATACTTGAACTTCATGTATGACATGATTGTGGATCAAGTTCAAGTAATAGCCAGAACGGTCTATAGTATAGGGATAAGGCTGGGTACCTTATCCTGGGGACACTATTGGACGCGGCCCACTTTGTATAGTACAAACGATGTGATCCGAAATCGTTCATGTGGAGACATGTGAGTGGGGGCGTCCTATGCAATGAGTTTGCATAAGATTGAACCGCGAAACAAGTCGCTCTTTCTTTATAACTCCGTTTACTGTAAAGACCGACTTTTTCATATGATGACCTAGGTAACTCGATCTGAATCCTGAGCACGCTATGAACTCCTGTTTATTCGGGCTTATCCTTTGACTTGTATGGGTGAGAGTGGCCCGAGATCGCCGACTCAATAAGCCTACCATCTTGGGGATAAGACCGGGTAGGTAGCTGGGAACATAGTCCTGCGAGATGGAATTCACTCCTACCCGCTCTGAGGGATTAGTAGAGAGGTTGTTCCCTTAAGTGCTGACTCCGGGTCTTGAACTAGGGATCCCACCCTCTCATTGGCCCGAGAGGGACTTGGTATAGTGATGAGATCACATACCAATCGGTTTGGTGGTTGGACCACAAACCAATAGTTCATTAGAGGATCAGTGGGACTTAAGGAACAAGATGTAATTACGGGAGTAAAACGGTTATTTTGACCCAGCAGTAATTACGAACGACCTGTGAAGGATCGACTTACTAATGATGGTTATATCAAGAGGACAGAAATATATCTACGGTGAGGAGAGTGCAACCCTTGGACTTTAGTGGAGTCTCCGGGGGTTAACGAATGTTGGTTAGCTTGGTTAAAGAGTTTGACCGGTTAATCTCGTATCGTTGGAGCTCATGATCTGTAGGTCCTTTAGGTTCTCCTGGCTAGCTCAGATTAAGCCGTGTAACAATATGAGAGAAAAAGAATTTGAATTTATTGAAATTCGGATTTGGAAGAATGATGGACATATTTAAATATGATTTAAATATGGGATCGGTGTAAAACATGAATAGGGATTCATGTGTGATGATTCGGTTTAAGAAACCGGGATTAGTCTTATTATTTAATTAATATTTGATATTGAATTAAATAATAATATTAATTAATTAAAAAGTTTAATTAATTATAATTTATTTTGGTTATTAAAATTAATTATGAATTAATTTTAAAATGACAAAATATTACAAGTGTGATTATAAGTCAAAGTGGAATTATCCATGTTGAGTGGATTTATCCAAGTTGAGTGGGTTTATCCAAGTTGTGAAGTGGATTGTGAATCACCAACAACATGCATATAAACTCATCAATTTTGGAACACTTGGTTGAAGACTAATCCATCCAATTTGAGGTGTCATGCTAAGCAAAGACTTTGTTGCATGTGAATTGCCTATAAATTGGAGGAAGTTCAAATGGTTTGAGGTTGATGAATTTTCAAAGAGTTTGAATATTTGGATGAGCATGAAGAGTTCATGTTACTTGAGAAATTAGAAAGCTAAGTGTTAGACTTCTTCTCACAAAATCCTCATCACTTTCATCTTCCCATCTTCTTCTTCCAAACTTTTTCTTTCATAAAGGAGTCCCACCACTCCGTTGCTCGGCCCGAGGATAGCGAGACTACCGGAGGTGGTTCTCGAGGAGTCCGAGGGAACCTTCGAAGGGTTCGTGAGGAGATTCGAGCGTTGGAAGAGAAGTCTTTAGAACTACAAGAGGTATGTGTTCTAATTCCTTATATTTCAAAGCTTTGTTCATGTTTCTTATTTAGCAAAATTGATGAAATTAGAGTGCCAATGATCCGTCTCGCTTCCGCTGCGCTACATGCGCTCCATCACTCAAAAGAATGTTTACTAGCCTAGACAACCCTTAAGGAAGCATTAGTCAAAGCACCTATTATAGTAGGACCAAATTGGGACCTTCCGTTTGAGATGTTATGTGATGTGAGTGACTATGCAGTAGGGGTTATGCTAGGACAAAAGATTGACAAACTAACACACCCTGTATACTATGCTAGTAAGACACTTAATGAGGCACAATGTAATTACACAACCACGAAAAAGGAAATGCTAGCTGTAGTGTTTGCCTGCGAGAAGTTTAGGAATTACATTGTAGGCACTAGGACAATCGTGTACACTGATCATTCTGCACTAAAATACCTTATGAGGAAGGCTGATGCTAAGCCTAGGCTAATTAGATGGGTATTGTTGCTGCAGGAGTTTGATCTGGACATTAGAGATAAGAAAGGATGCGAAAATGTGGTTGCGGATCATTTTTCTCGATTGCAGCATAATTGCGATAAAATTGCGGAAACCGCAATTTCTGATGCCTTTATCGATGAGCATGTCTTTGAATTAGCACATCGTGATAACGATGAGGAACCTTGGTTTGCTGATATTGCTAACTTCCTTGCCTCGCAGGTACTACCAACTTTCAAGGGAGGACAAGAAAAGAAGAGGTTCCTACATGAAGTTAGGAAGTTCATCTGGGACGATCCTACACTCTACAAAACATGTGCAGATGGTTTTCTGAGGAAGTGTGTGTCAGCTGCTGAAGCGAAGCTTGTGCTGCAGCACTGCCATACATCTCCTTATGGTGGACACTTTGGTGGTCAAAGAACAGATGCAAAGGTGTTCCAGAGTGGCTACTATTGGCCCACGATCTTCAAAGATGCCCACGACCATGCGCACAGCTGCAATGAATGCCAGAGAACAGGTAACCTCAGTCGGAAGGATGAGATGCCTCTCACTTACATCCTAGAGTTGGAGCTCTTTGATGTGTGGGGCATTGACTTCATGGGACCATTTCCCCCATCAGCAGGTAACCTTTACATACTTGTAGCTGTAGACTATGTATCTAAATGGGTAGAAGCCATAGCATGTCCAACCAATGATGCCAAAACAGTCATTAAGTTCCTTAATAGACATATCTTTACTAGGTTTGGTACACCCCGTGCTTTAATTAGTGATGAAGGGACACACTTTATTAATAAAGCTATGGAAAAAGTGTTGGCTAAATACAATGTTAGACATAGAGTAGCCACCCCTTATCACCCATGTTCGAATGGACAAGCTGAAATATCAAATAGGGAGATTAAGAATATACTTGAAAAAGTGGTCAAACCCAATAGAAAAGATTGGTCGTTTAAGTTAGAGGATGCACTTTGGGCATATAGGACTGCATATAAGACACCCCTAGGTATGTCTCCTTATAGACTTGTGTATGGCAAAGCATGTCACTTACCATTCGAATTGGAAATCAAAGCATTTTGGGCCTTGAAAGAGCTGAATTATTGCGTGACCGATGCGGGAACATTGCGGTCTCTGCAATTACATGAGCTTGATGAGCTGAGACATATGTCCTATGAAAATGCTAAAATGTATAAGGAAAAGACTAAAATTTGGCATGACAGTAGACTTAGGATTAAGGACTTTAAGAAAGGCCAGCATGTCTTGTTATTTAACTCAAGGTTGAGATTATTTCCAGGCAAACTTAAGTCCAGATGGTCAGGTCCTTTTGTTATAACTAACGTGTTTGTTCATGGTGCAATTGAGATTAGGAACTTGCAGCACGGGCAACCGTTCATGGTTAATGGTGCACGATTGAAGCATTATTATGAGGAAGGAGATGTGAAGACTCTCTCGGCCTTCCTCTTAGCTGAAACTTGAGAATAAAACCGAGAGAAGATGAGTGATTACTGTGCTCGTCCATGCGAGGCCATGCCTTAGTTTATTTTTGCTGTTTTTTCGGTTGTTATTTTGTATGTTTATGTGTGATTTTTATTACGAATTTGATGTTAATTTTATTTCTTTTAATAGGGGATCAATAGAGGAAATCAATGAGATGAATCAAGGATAAAGAATCGGGGGAGAAATCGGGCCGAGTCAAAGATTGAGTGATGAGAATCTGGGGATTTAAATCAAGAAAAATCTCCAACGGCCATTTAATTGCGGTGGATTTGCTGAAACCGCAACAGAAATAGACGTTGGGATTCACATCATTACAAATAGCCGTTGGAACAGCCGTGGCCCGTACGCTTCCCTCATTCGTTGGACTTCAAGAAATCTATCTTCTCTTCCTCTGCAATTCCTATTCTCAGATCTCTTCGATTCAACAATGGTGCTTACACGGGCTGAGAGATCTGCTTCCAAGAAGAAGGCCACTGAAGCAGAGGCAGCTGCGAGAGAGGCACTCCTCGCCATAGCAGATGCCGAAGCTGCGCGCCCTGAACGACCTTCTAAGCTCCCTGTCCGCAAGAAGAAGTGGAAGGTGGTGACGGAAATCCCTACTGGGCCGTCTGAACCAGTGGGCACGCCCAAGAAAAGAAAATGGACGATGGAGATTGGGGACGCACCGATCAAGGAAAAGACTCCCACTGTGGAGAGTCAAGGAAGTGGCCGTCCATCCTACGAGACGGCCAGACAAAGCCCTGAACCATCTCCACCAGCTCGAAGCCCCGAGCCTTCTCCATCTCCACAAATCTCTGAACAATCTCCACCTCCGCAGAGCCCTGAGGCATCGCCATCATCGCCAACGCCCGAGCCTGAAATTCCAAGTGAAGAACATCAAGAATCGGCGCCGGGCGAAGAAACGGCTGAGGAAGAAGAGGTTTTCTCTCCTTTGAGGGAAGTCAGCCTCGATAGCCCAGCAAATGGGGGAGATTCGATGGATGAAACATTGGGGGACTGCCTCCAGCAGATCACCACCAGGGCACGACTGAGGAAGAAGGTGCCCAAGGTTGTCAAGGCCAAACGGCCAAGAGCTTCAAAGAAATCCAAGAAAAGGAAGGTCAGTGGTGAGCCTTCATTGAAGAGGCTGAAGGTCGAGGCTGCTGAGTCGGCCAAGGCACGGGACAAGGGGAAAGCCAAATTATACCCCGAAGATGAACCTCAAGCTGTGAGGTATGTGTCTTCTGATGCAGAATCAAGGGGCACTGAGTTGAGGAAGATGGACCTACTCCATGAGAAGGGGTTCCTTGACGCGTTGGCAGACCTGCCGCAATTCTTGCGCGCAGGGATCACCAACCACGGCTGGGAAGAGCTGTGCAGACCGCCCATCCCTGCCTACTCCAGCATGGTGTACGACTTCTATGCAAATCTGACGCACCCCGAGGATGGTCTGTCCATGGTAAGGGGAATCGAGGTGGACTTCTCAGCCAAGGCGATCAATGAAGCCTATGGCCTCAAGGGGCAAAAACATACTGACTATGCGCGGATCATTGACGCTCCCACTGAGGCTGTCCTGGAGGAAGCACTGCGTATC
Source organism: Herpetospermum pedunculosum (assembly GCA_028017165.1). NCBI lineage: Eukaryota > Viridiplantae > Streptophyta > Magnoliopsida > Cucurbitales > Cucurbitaceae > Herpetospermum > Herpetospermum pedunculosum. The sequence continues at coordinate 40,819,990 of CM051522.1, forward strand.
ATCGGCCAACCTGAGGCCGCTTGGACGATCTCGCGCAATGGGAAGCACACTCTGATGAGTGCGACCCTTACGGCAAAGGCAACCGTGTGGTTCTCCTTCGTGCGCAGGCGTCTGTCCCCAGTGACCCACGAGACCACCATTAATCAGGGGAGATCGCTGCTGGTATATGCGATCATGAGGGGCCTTACTGTCAATGTTGGTGAGGTTATAGCAGCCTCCATAGCAGACTGTGCCAAGAAAGGTAAGGGCCCTATCTTCTTCCCAAACACCATCACTAAGCTTTGTTTACGTGCAGGTGTTCCAATTGAAAGGATAGAGAGGCAGCTTGCCTACAAGGGGCATCTGGAGCTGCCTACAGGCCTGCGAATGCGAAGAAGGGGGAATATGGAATTTGAGCTAGACGGCCTGGTTGCTGCTCAATCCCTCTCTATGGCCTGCCTGATGGACCTTCAGAAGAAGATGGCGCAATGGGCTGAGTATGCTCAAGCGAGGGATAAGGACGTTGCAGATCAGTTGGGCTGCATCTTTCCTGAGTTCCCCACTGACCTGCTGACGCCATGGGCACCTCCAAGAGCACGGAGGGATGATGATGAGGACGTCTGAGTGCTAGTCTGAAGAGCACTCAAGGGAGTATTTCTGTTCCCTATATCAAAAGAAAGAAAAAAAAAATCAAACTGCTTTTCGTTAAACTGTGTGAATTCTGTTATTTTGAATCAATATTTGATCTGTCTTTAGTTCTTTATTTTGGTTGTTTAGGATTGCTTAGTATAGTTAGATGGTATCTGAATAGGTAGGTTGTTTTAGTTTCCTTTTTGTATAGCTGAGATGACTGGAAATAGCATGCAAAAGGGGCTGCTTACTGATATATCTGCCCTGTATATTCATTGCGAAATTATTGCGGGATCCGCAATTTTTGTTAGTTATTGCATGCTTTTGACTGAATGATTAGCTAGGCTGGTTCTGTTTCAATTTTGTTCTTTTGCTGCTTTCTTGACTACCTTATATAGCCTATCTATAAGCATGCTGGATGAGTGTCTTAAGGCACCTTTGATAGTTTAAAATCAGTCTCTTAAATTGCTCAACATGCGTAGCTTTAAGTCCTTCCCTTACTGTTTTTACAAATTTCTGCTGCTGAGTTATTTGCTTTAAGAATGTTCTGTCTATCTCTAGGACTTTTAGATTCTCTTTGTTTTGCCCTAGACTAGATGCTTCTAGGACAAGTTTGGGGGTGTGCCACCTCAGACACTCATTGGGGACAATGAGTAGTTTAAGTTTGGGGGAGGCCACCCTAGGCCTAGGAACATTCCTCTCTCCTTCTAAACATAAGCATTCTTCTTCTCCTTTACAAAAAAATGATGAACTGAAAAAAAATGAAAAATAGAATAAAGAGGGGTGTCTCTCTTAAATTTGCTGAGTAATCAGTGCCAAGTGTGTAACCCACAAGTGGCATTGCATCAAAAGGCAACCAAAGGAGAGACTCCACCAAAGTAAGGAAGAAAAAAAAAAAAAAAAATTAGGGAAGAAAAATGTATACCTAGGAGTTGCAACTTTGTGGCTTGGGTGTCCTAAATAAAAAAGAACTCTGATCCTCAATTAGCTAAGCACAAAGTTGTAGCTTGTATGGTTGTTTAGGGAGATGAATGTATGTCCAATGTAGTGATGCCAGGGTTTAGGTTGTTCTCTAAATGTACTACTGTCACTGGTTTATACTAAGACTGGCATGACTCTAAGGAATCCTAGGTAGCTCAAAAGTAAAAATTAGAAGCATGTACTGAGTCTGGGGTAAAGCTAGGTAGAATTTGAAACCTTAGGGATAGTTGCACTATATGACAGAAGCAAGTAGATCAGTCGTGGGGAGTTAATGAAACAGTAGGATCATTAGGCGTGCGAAGTCAGAAGAAGCAAAATGAGAAGGTAGTTGTAAACTTAGAAGTGTGTGACAGGACAGCATTGCCATAGATAGGAACTTAAGGGAGTCAGCAAGTGGTTAGAGAGGTTAAAACAACAGCCTAAGTAAGTCCTTAGATTGCTCGAGGACGAGCAAAACCTTAAGTTTGGGGGTGTGTTACGTCTCCAAAAGTGACTAGTTTAGGACTTATTTGTGATAGGAAGTTGTGCATTTGTAAGTGTTTTTTATAGGATTCAGCTTGAACTTGTGCTTATATATGAGAATTAGAAGAATGAAGCTAAATTAGGACTTATATGAAAAAGGAAAGAAAAGGAATTAAAAACGAAGTTAAAGGAATGAAAATTGTGCATTGCGGAGGCATTGCGGAAACATTGCTAAAACCGCAATGTTTTAAGTGAAATCCGTAAGTTGTCTAACTATTTTCTGATTCATCTTCTCTTCTTATTGGATTCATCCAAGCAAGGCTTGCCTTTCTCTCCCTTCAGCCGAGGCGTCTGCGACGAGACGATCACGCTCGAATTTACTGCTTTCTGCCTTAGCTTTCTGCTTTCGTTTTTATTTGTTGTCATTTCCCTTTTCATTAGCTACTCTATTCCATTTCGTTGCTTTCTGTTTTACTTTGGTTATTCAAAGCTATCACTTGTTTAGTTCAAACGCTAGTTATTCCAAGCATAATTTCATTACTCCACACGTTCTTCATCTCGTATGTTCACTGCTTGTAGCTTCTGTTTTGTCTTTAGTCTTCTACTTAGTATGTTGCCTCCCTCTATTCTCCCCAATCTATCTGCATCCATGAGTAACTAAATCATATAAGGTCATGCTAATGACAAGGCTATAGGTTAAAACACGTGAATCAAGCATGTAGGTTAGTTTCGTATGCATTGAATGTATGTGTGCTTCATCCCACGGGCAATTTCGATTGGCCATCCATTTTGTCCAAAGAACTCCTAACCTCTGGAAGAAGTAAGATTTCAGAGTCATACACTCATGCTGTTTCTCAAGGTAGCCAGAAAACGACCTAGGAATAGGCGTTTTCCTAGTACAAATCACAACTTACTGTTTTAACAAGATGCTTAAGACCTTACTTGGACATGAGTAAACTAAAGAATCTAATGCATGAAATCGGAAGATACATGAGAATGAGTTAGTTTGATGCATGGTGAGTTAATCTACTGCTTGAGAATCGTAGAAAAAGCCTATAGAGGAGTCGTTAGTAGCCCTTGTTTACACACTTTACACACATTTCGCTGTTAAGAACATTGCTAAATAATTGTTGTTTCCGCAATTCCCTTAGTTAAAATTTTGCCTTAGCCATTTTTTTCTTCGTTTGTTTTTCTCTTCTCTTTACATTCAAGTTTATTATTTACTTACACTTGTTCATGCTTGCATCCTCTACATATTCCTTAGTAATTAGGCACCTTAAAATCAAATCTACTCCATTTAATCCACCCATTCTTACTTAACAACACACTTCACGAGTAACTAAGAATAAATCTCTGTGGGAAATCGAATGAAAAAATACTTATTACTTGCTATAAGATCATGTATGCTTGCATGTTCTGAGTGCTCTATCATTGCATATTTCTTTTAAACATTGAGCACGCAACAAGACCCCCTAAGGAAATTAAAGACGAGCAGATTTTTGACACACTCAAAAAGGTTGGAATAAACATTCCTTTGATAGAAGCCATTCAACAAATCCCAAGGTATGCGAAGTTCCTTAAAGAATTGTGTACCAACAAAAGAAAGGCAAAAGGAATCGAGAGAGTGGTGGTAAGTGAGAATGTATCGGCTTTGCTCACGAAAAGCATGCCCGAAAAATGCGAAGATCCAGGTATGTTTGTTCTACCTTGAACCATAGGAAAGAGGAAAATTAAGCGCGCAATGTTAGATCTCGGTGCCTCAATAAATGTTATGCCTTATTCTCTTTACAAGGAGCTTGAACTGAATGAAATGCAGAAAACTAGTGTTATTATTCAATTAGCCGATAGATCCTCTATTCATCCGTTAGGAGTATTTAAGGTTGTGTTAGTTAAAGTTGAAGATTTGATTTTTCCTATTGATTTCTATGTTATAAAAATGGATGAGCATACCCATTCTTCTGATTCAGTTTTATTAGGGAGGCACTTCGTGAAAACTGCTAGAACAAAAATTAATGTGCATGAAGGAATTTTGTCTGTTGAGTATGAAGGTGAAGTGTTTGAATTCAATGTTTTCAATACCATTAAACACAAAAATGACACACACTCGATTTGCAAAGTTGATTTGATTGAATCTTTAGAACAAGATACATGCATGTCTGTTGAGGATAGGGATGGCCCATTGATATTTGCTGATCTTTTTGATGAAACGGAGTCAAGTGAACCCAAGTTGACTGAGTCTTGTACACAAGATGTTATTGCTTTAGAAGCATGCGAGAAACCCACTAAACTTTTACCTTCTCTTTTGCAGGCTCCCAAACTGGAACTCAAGGAGTTGCCAAATCATCTGAAATATGTTTATTTGGGAGATGTGGAAACACTCCCGGTGATCATTTCTAAGGAGCTTACACCAGAGCAGGAGGGTGTTACGTCTCCAAAAGTGACCTTTTTAGGACTTAATTATCTTAGAAAGATGTTCACTTTTAGGTGTTTTTGTTAGCATGTAGCCTAAACCTATGCTTAAATATGAGAATTAGAAGAAGGTAGCTAAATTAGGACTTATGTACAATAGGAAAGAAAAGGGTTGAAAACCGAAGGAAAAGAATGAAAAAAAACTGCATTAAGGCAGCATTGCGGAAACATTGCGGTTCTCGCAATGTTTCAAGTGAAGACCGTAAGTTGACTGATCTTTTTCTGTTAATTTCCGTTATTTCAGGGATTCGTTCTTTCTCCTCCATCCATTCTGAAGTACGACGTTGAAGATTGATGGTTCTCCTTGGCCCAAATGCACCTGCAGATTACTATAAATAGGGGTCAAAGTCGAGGGTTCAAGCATCATCCGAAAGCGTAGAAGTCTTCTCGCAGTCCATCTTTTCTTCTGTTTTCCTTTGCCGTCTGCTGGTTTGCGAAGCTCAGCTGTTGGAATCGATAATCTGATAGGAAGGAGAGAAGATTCTTCTTCTCTCCCGATTGGATTTATCCAAGCAAGGCTGACCTTTCTCATCCTTCATTCGAAGCGGCTGCAACGAGTCATTCGAGCTGTTTTACTGCTTTCTGTTCTTCATTTCTATTTTACAACTCTGTCTTGTGTTGTTTCTGTTCTTGTGGTTCATTCAGTTCATTTCGTTGTGTTCTGTCTTGCTGTTCTTTATTTTAAGTATCTTTTATGTTCATTCAAACAATCAATTAATCAAACGCAAAGTTCAGTATTTCACAGTCTCTCGCCTTTGCATTCTACTGCTTTCCCTTACTGTTTTAAGCACATTTCTCTTCTAAGCATGTCTATTTTATCCTTTAGTTTTGTTCTCCCTATATCCATGAGTAACTAAGACACTTAGGGGCATGCTAATGACAACTCCATAGGCTAAAAAACGTGAATCAAGCATATAGGATAGCTCTCGAAGCATTGATTGTATGTAAGCTTCATCCCATGGGCAATTTCGATTGGCCATCCATTTTGTCCAAAGAACTCCTAACCTCTGGAAGGAGTAAGAGTTCAGAGTCATATTATCATGCTAGCCTTTCAAGGTAACCAGGAAACGGCCTAGGAATAGGCGTTTCCCTAGTACAAACCATATCTTTCCGCCTTAACAAGATGCTTAAGACCTTACTTTGAGTTGAGTAAACTAAAGAATCTAATGCATGGAATCGAACGATACATGAGTTTAAGATAGTTTGATGCATAGAGAATAGATCCAGTGTTTGAGAATCGTATAAAAATGCCTATAGGATAGTCATTAGTAGCCCTTAAATCACCCATTTACCCACTTTCGCTGTTATTATAATTGCGATAGAATTGCGGTCTCCGCAATTCCGTCTAAGTTTCCATCCTGTCTAGCTGTTTTTACCTTCATTTATTAATCTCGTCTCTTTTTATTTGAGCTTAGCTTTAACTTGTTCTTGTTTATGTTACTACCCTTTACACATTCAGCAAAAATTAGATAATTAAAAACCAATTTTACCCTATCAAATCCACCCTTTCTTCCTTAACAAAACACGTCGCGAATAGCCAAAAATAAATCTCTGTGGGAAAACGAATGAAATATACTTACTACTTGCTATAAGATCATGTATGCTTGCATGTTCTGAGTGCTCTATCTCTTTTATTGCCTAATTATTTCAACACATTGAGCACGCAACAAGTTTTTGGCGCCGCTGCCGGGGATTTATTTAAGTGAAAACGAAGTTTGTTAAGTTTGAAACATCAAGTTTACTGCCTATTGGAACTAATCTAGTTTCATTTCTTTTGCAGGTACTAGTTGGGTTAGTTTATGAGTGAGCATTCAAGTAGTGATCTAGAGTTCAATCCTGAGCCCGAGAGACTATTTAGAGCCAGAACTAAAGCCAAGAAACGTCTCTTTAAGCAACCCTCTATACCTCAAATAATTGCGGGAACCACAATTCCTCCGCAATTGTCTCAAGAAGAAATGGCTGGAATAATTCCAAATCCGGTACCTGTCACTCGCAATCCCATCGAAATAGCGAATGACAAGAATAGTGCCATTCTTTCATATCTAGTACCTATGCCTGGGGAGCTGAACCCCAGCATAATCCGTCCTGAAATCACTGCCAACTCATTCGAGTTAAAGCCAGTGATGTTCCAAATGTTGTCCACTGTGGGACAATTCTTTGGAATAGAAAATGAGGACCCCCACAACCATCTTAGGAACTTCTTAGGAGTTAGTGATACATTCATCATCCCTGGAGTGTCCCAAGAAGCTTTGAGGCTATACTTGTTCCCTTACTCTTTGAGGGACAAAGCCAAAACATGGTTGAACTCATTACCCTCTGGATCTGTCCTTAATTGGACAGACTTAGCAGAGAAATTCCTAGTCAAATACTTCCCACCTGATAGGAATTCTACCTTTCGTGATGACATAGTTAAATTCAAACAAGCTGATAATGAATCTCTTCACGAAGCTTGGACAAGGTTCAAAGATCTTCTTCTCAAATGTCCACATCATGGCATCCCATGGTGTATCCAAATAGAGGTCTTCTTCAAAGGATGCAACCCCAGCACTAGGCAAGTCTTAAATTCATCTGCTGGTGGTTCCATGTTGTCCAAGAGTTACAACGAAGCCTATGAGATCTTGGAGAAGATCTCAGCATCTCACTGTAGGTGGTCAGATGATCCAGTTGAGCCAACTAGAGCTCAAGACAAGGATGCTCTAAGTGCAATGAGCAGCCAAATAAATGCCCTGACCAACCTAGTTAAGCAAATGGCTCAAGCCAATCTCCAAACAAGTGTCAACACCGCTACCGCCATGTCAATGGGCACCCAACCAAGTCAAGGTGAGACACTTGTATGTGGATTCTGTGGGGAAGGGCACCTGTACGAATACTGCCCTGGGAATCCAGCCTCAGTCTGCTACATTGGAAGCCAGCAGCAGCCTAGGAACAACCCCTATTCCAATACTTACAACCCTGGTTGGAGGAACCACCCAAACCTGTCATGGGGTGGCCAACAAAATGCTAACCAAAATCCTAACCAACCTAGACCGAGTGGAACACCTGGTTTCACTCCCCAACATAACCAATCAATGTATCAAAAACCTTACAACCAACCTGTAGGATCTTCTGTAGAAAATTTACTCAAGGAATACATAGCTAAGAATGATGCTACTCTTCAAAGCCAGCAAGCTACTCTTAGGAGCCTAGAGAACCAAATAGGCCAATTAGCCAATGAACTCAAGAGTAGGCCCCAAGGTAGACTCCCTGCTGACACCGAGGTGCCAAGGAGAGATGGTAAAGAGCAAGTTCAAGCAATTGAACTTAGAAGTGGTAGACCCTTGGTGAGCAACACAAAGGACACACCAAAGAGAGTAGAGAACACTGAGTCTAGTGCTCCACTGGAGTCTCTGCCAAACCAAGGTCCACCACCAACTAGTACATCAGGAGCCAGGCTAGAGCCAATTATTGAGGAGATAGAAGAAATTCCAAGGCCTCCACCTATCCTAAGGCGCCCTGACGTGCCTGCATATGTGCCACCACCTCCATATCCTCGAAGGCTTAAGAAGAAGCAGGAACAGGAAGTGCATTTTAATAAATTCTTAGAAATTCTTAAGCAAGTGCATGTCAACATTCCTTTTGTAGAAGTTTTACAGTCTATGCCTTCCTATGTGAAGTTTTTGAAAGATATTATTACTAACAAAAAAATAATTGGTGAGTTTGAAACAATAAACCTCACTGAGGAGTGCAGTGCCATACTCCAAAACAAGCTGCCCAAGAAGGAGAAGGATCCTGGTTCCTTCACCTTACCTGTAGAACTTGGAGGCAAGCACGTGGGCAGAGCGCTTTGTGACCTGGGCGCCAGCATAAACCTCATGCCCCTATCCCTATTCCGCCAGTTGGGAATAGGAGAAGCACGTCCAACCACTGTCACTTTACAACTAGCAGACAGATCCATTGCATACCCTGAAGGTAAGATTGAGGATATTCTAGTGAAAGTTGACAAATTTATTTTCCTTGCAGATTTCATTATCCTGGATTATGAAGCAGACAAGGAGGTCCCCATCCTGTTAGGCAGACCATTTCTAGCCACAGGTAGGGCACTGATAGACGTCCAAAAAGGTGAGCTCACTATGAGGGTTCATGATGAAGAGGTGAAGTTTAGTGTATATAAAGCTTTAAGGTACCCCTCTGACCTTGAATCCTGTGCTAGTATGGACGTTGTAGATTCTTTAATGGAAGAACAATTGGAGCATGTATTATTAACCAAGCATGCCAATGAATATGTAGGATTAGAATTAACTGACTTAAATGTAGCTGAGATAATGGACATATCTGTAAATAACCCTCAGCATGTATGTATGAATGTAGAACTAACTAATAGATCTTTAAATCCTTTAAAGCCATCCATTGAGCATCCACCCACTCTCGAATTAAAACCACTGCCCACACACCTCAAGTATGCATACTTAGGAGATGATGAGACATTGCCTGTAATTATTTCTTCTAAGTTAAGTGAACAGCATGAGGTTGATTTAATTTTACTACTTAGGCAACATAGGAAGGCTATTGCATGGACCATTGCAGATATTAGAGGCATAAGCCCATCCTATTGTATGCATAAGATCACTTTAGAGGAAGGACATACACCCCGAGTAGATCACCAGCGTAGGTTGAACCCCTCTATGAAAGAGGTAGTTAAAAAGGAAATAATAAAATGGTTAGATGCTGGGGTTATTTTTCCTATAGATAGTAGTCAGTGGGTGAGCCCTATACAGTGTGTACCTAAGAAGGGTGGGATGACTGTGGTAGTCAATGAGAACAATGAACTGATTCCAACTAGGACTGTCACAGGGTGGAGAGTATGTATGGATTATAGGAAACTAAATAAAGAAACTAAAAAAGACCACTTCCCTCTACCATTCATTGACCAAATGTTAGACAGAATAGCTGGTAGAGCCTATTATTGTTTCTTAGACGGTTATTCAGGCTATAACCAGATCACTATAGATCCCAAAGACCAAGAAAAGACTACCTTCACTTGCCCTTTTGGAACTTTTGCCTTTCGCAGAATGCCTTTTGGCTTATGCAATGCACCGGCAACTTTCCAAAGGTGCATGTTGGCAATCTTCTCTGATTTGGATGAATCCATGATAGAGATATTCATGGATGACTTTTCAGTCTTTGGGGACTCATTCACCAACTGTCTAGAGAATTTAGGACAAGTCCTAGCTAGATGTGAAGAGACTAACTTAGTCCTTAATTGGGAAAAGTGTCACTTCATGGTAGATGAGGGGATTGTCTTAGGTCATAGAGTGTCAAGGGCAGGTGTAGAAGTTGATAGGGCAAAGATAGAAATCATAGAGAAGTTGGTAGAGCCTCAGAATGTCAAGGCCATTTGGAGTTTCTTAGGGCATGCTGGCTTATATAGAAGGTTCATTAAGGACTTTTCTAAGATAGCCAAGCCTCTGTGTGAACTGCTAGAACTAAATAGGCCATTCATCTTCTCTAAGGAATGTGTAGTAGCTTGGACCACCCTTAAGAAAGCACTAGTCACCGCACCTATTATAGTAGGGCCAGATTGGGATCTCCCATTCGAGATGTTATGTGATGCTAGTGACTATGCTGTAGGGGTCATGTTAGGACAGAAGATTGACAAGCTAACACACCCTGTCTATTATGCTAGTAAGACCTTGAATGAGGCTCAATGTAATTATACAACTACTGAGAAAGAGATGCTTGCTGTAGTGTTTGCTTGTGAGAAATTCAGGAACTATATTGTAGGCACTAGGACAATTGTATACACTGACCATTCTGCCTTGAAATATCTTATGAGGAAGGCTGATGCTAAGCCTAGGTTGATTAGGTGGGTGTTATTGCTGCAGGAATTTGATTTGGACATTCGAGACAAGAAAGGATGTGAAAATGTGGTTGCAGATCACCTTTCTCGATTGCAGCACAATTGCGAAAAAATTGCGGAACCCGCAATTTCTGATGCTTTTATTGATGAACATGTCTTTGTTTTGACTCATCGTGACAACGATGAGGAACCTTGGTTTGCTGACATTGCTAACTTCCTTGCATCACAGGTATTACCAGTTTTCAAGGGAGGACAAGAGAAGAAAAGGTTCCTTCATGAAGCAAGGAAATTCATCTGGGATGACCCCACACTTTACAGAACCTGTGCTGACGGCTTGCTAAGGAAGTGTGTTTCAGCTGCTGAGGCGAAGTCTGTGCTGCAGCACTGTCACACAGCTCCTTATGGTGGACACTTTGGTGGCCAAAGAACAGCTGCAAAGGTATTTCAGAGTGGCTACTATTGGCCAACAATCTTCAAGGATGCCCACAATTATGCCCATAGCTGTGATGAATGCCAAAGAACAGGTAACCTCAGTCGAAAGGATGAGATGCCCCTCACCTACATCTTAGAGTTGGAGCTCTTTGATGTGTGGGGCATTGACTTCATGGGGCCATTCCCTCCATCATCAGGTAACCTTTACATATTAGTGGCATTGGACTATGTGTCCAAGTGGGTAGAAGCCAAAGCATGTCCCAATAATGATGCCAAAACAGTCACCAAATTCTTGCATAGACACATTTTTACTAGGTTTGGGACACCTCGTGCCATCATTAGTGATGAGGGATCACATTTCATTAACAAGGCTATGGAGAGAGTGTTGGCTAAGTATAACATTAGACATAGAGTAGCCACTCCCTATCACCCACACTCGAATGGACAAGCTGAAATTTCAAATAGGGAAATTAAGAACATCCTAGAAAAAGTGGTCAAACCTAATAGGAAAGACTGGTCCTTTAAGCTTGAGGATGCACTTTGGGCTTATAGGACAGCATATAAGACACCCCTAGGTATGTCTCCTTATAGGCTGGTATATGGCAAGACTTGTCACTTACCACTTGAGTTAGAAAACAAAGCATTTTGGGCCATGAAGGAATTGAATTTTTGTGTAAAGGATGCGGGAACATTGCGGTCTTTGCAATTACATGAGCTTGATGAGCTTAGACATATGGCCTATGAAAATGCTAAAATGTATAAGGAAAAGACCAAGATTTGGCACGATAGTAGACTCAGAGTTAAGGACTTTAAGAAGGGGCAACTTGTCTTGTTGTTTAACTCACGGTTGAAACTATTTCCAGGGAAACTTAAGTCTAGATGGTCAGGTCCATTTGTGATTACTAATGTGTTTGTTCATGGTGCCATTGAGATAAAGAACTTGCAGCAAGGCCAACCATTCATGGTTAATGGTGCAAGGTTGAAGCACTACTATGAGGAAGGAGATGTGAAGACTCTCTCGGCCTTCCTCTTGACTGAAGCATGAAAACGAAAACGAGAGAGGACGAGTGATTGCTGTGCTCGTCAACATAAGGCTCATGCCTTAGTTTATTTTTTGTGATTTTCCAGTTATCGTTTGTGTATTTTGTTGTATGATTTTAATTACGAATTTGATGTTGCTTTTATTTCTTTTTGTAGGGAATCGAAAGAGGGAATCAAGGAGAGTAATTCCAGCTTTAAAAATCAAGAAACGATTGAGCCAAATAAAAGATACGGACGAGCAAAGATTGACATTTTGATGAAAAAATATCCCTAAAATTGCGCTGGATTTGCAGGATCCGCAAAAATATAGCCGTTGGGATTTAGCCGTTTCCTTTATATCCGTTAGAAGGCGCTTGATCTGTACGATTCTCTCACTCTCTGAATTCCAAGAAAGCTGCGATTCTCTTCATCTTTGATTCTTCTCTCCAAACCTCCAAGACTCAACAATGGTGTTCACACGGGCTGAAAGATCTGCAGCCAAGAAGAAGGCTGACGACGCTGAAACAGCTGCGCGGACTGAACGCCTTCCCAAACTCCCGATTCGCAAGAAGAAGTGGAGGGTTGTTACTGAGATACCTGCTGGACCCTCTGAACCAGCAGGCACACCCAAGAAGCGCAGATGGAGTGTAGCGGTGGCTGCTGAACCGAGCAAAGAAAAGACTCCCTCTGTGGAGAGTCAAGAAACTGATCGTGTGTCCCACGATTCAGCCAAGAAGAGTGCCTCGCCACCTGCACCACCAGCGCACAGCTCTTCCCCATCACCGTCAGCGCAGAGCCCTGAGCAGCCGTCTTCACCACAGAGTTCTGCACAGACACCTACAGCAGAGCAATCAACCACGCCGTCGCACACTTCTCCACGGCCTGACCCTGAATTCCCATATGGGGAGTACCAAGAATCAACGCAGGGCAGTGGGGAAGGTGAGGAAGAGGAGGTTTTCTCTCCTGTGAGGGACGCTAGCCCGGAGAGTCTTGAACAGAAGAATGACTCAATGGAGGAGACGCTGGGGGCGTGCCTTCAGCAGATCACCATTGAGGCAAAGCTCAAGAAGAAGAAGAAGGCCAAGATTCTCAAGGCCAAACGATCCAAGAAGCTGAAAAAGAAGAAGGCCAAGAAGGCGCCTTCATCAGACAAAGAGAGCACTGAGCCATCGCTCAAAAGTCTCAAGGTTGAGGCTGCAGAATCATCCAAGCCAGCAGACAAAGGGAAAGCCAAGCTTTACCCTGAAGATGAGCCTCAATCAGTGAGGTATGTGTCCTCTGACGCTGAGTCCAGAGGCATTGAGTTGAGGAAAAGGGAGCTGCTGCACGAGAAGGGCTTCCTCGACAGACCTGCTGACCTGCCGCAGTTCTTGCGCGCAGGAATTATAAATCACAGCTGGGAGGAGTTGTGTAGGCCACCCAATCCGGCTTACACAGCTATGGTATATGACTTCTACGCCAACCTGCAAAACTCTGAAGAGGGGCTGTCTGTGGTGAGGGGAGTAGAAGTGGACTACTCAGCAAAGGCCATCAACGAAGCCTATGGCCTCAAGGGCCAAAGACACACTGATTATGCGAGGATCGTTGATGAGCCTACTGAGGCAGTGCTGGAGGAGGCCATTCGAACCATTGGCCAGCCTGAAGCAGCGTGGACTGTATCACGCAATAGGAGGCACACCCTCATGAGTGCCAACCTGACAGCAAAAGCAGCTGTATGGTTTGCCTTTGTAAGGAGAAAGCTGTCCCCTGTGACCCATGAGACGACCATCAACCAGAGCAGATTGCTGCTGGTCTATGCCATTATGCGAGGTCTCACGGTCAATGTGGGTGAAATCATGTCAGCCGCCATTGCTGAGTGCGCCAAGAAAGGTAAGGGACCATTGTTTTTCCCTAACACCATAACCAAACTATGTTTGCTTGCAGGAGTCCCCTCTGAGCGACTGGAGCAGCAGATGGCTTACACAGGCCACTTGGAGCTGCCTGCTAGCTTGAGGCTGAAGAGGAAGGGGAATATGGAGTTTGAACTGGATAGGCTGGCTGTTGATCAGTCACTATCCATGGCATGCCTGATGGATATGCAGAGGAGGATGGCTCAATGGGCCACTTACGCGCAGGCAAGGGACAAGGAAGTTGCAGATCAACTTGGGTGCATCTTCCCTGACTTCCCCACAAATCTCCTAACTCCATGGGCGCCTCCACGACCACGACAACCTGATGAGGATGAAGACGTTTGAGTGCTGGTTTGAATTGAACTAAAGGGAGTATTGCTGTTCCCTTAGAAAAAAAAACAATTTTCTGCGTGCTGATAGACGATGTGAATTATGCTGTTTTTAGTACACTTTTGATCTGTTTTAGATGCTTAGTTTCATGTTTTTAATTTTGCTTAGTATAGTTTGATGATAACTGACTAGGTAGGTTAGTTTAGTTTTATTTTTAGGAGAGCTTGAATGACTTGAAAGAGCATGCTTAGGGGCCTTAATCACTGTTATATCTGCCCTGACTTGATTGCGAAATAATTGCGGTCCCCGCAATTTTTATTACTGAAAGCATGTTTTGGCCTGTCTGTTTAGCTAGGCTGTGATCTGTTTAAAATCCATCTTTTGCTGCTATCATGACTACTTTATATAGCTTATCTAAATGCATGCTGGATGAGTGTCATAGGACACCCTTTGATAGTTTAAATTAACCTCTAAATAGCTCAGCATGCACAGCTTTAAGACCTTAATCTGTCTGTTGTTTTTAAATTACTGCTGCTGTGATATTTGCTGTTCGAATGTTTTGTCTATGCCTAGGGCTTTAGTTTCTCTTTGTTTTACCTTAGACTAGATGCTTCTAGGACAAGTTTGGGGGTGTGCCACCTCCGACACTCATTGGGGACAATGAGTAGTTGAAGTTTGGGGGAGGCCACCCTAGGCCTAGGACCATTCCTCTCTCCCTTAGAAACATAAGCATTCTTCTTCTCCTTTACAAAAAATGATGAACTGAAAAAAAAAAAATGAAAAATAGAATAAAGAGGGGGGTCTCTCTTAGGTTGCTAAGTAATCAGTGCCAAGTGTGTGACCCACAAGTGGCATTGCATCAAAAGACAACCAAAGGAGAGGCTCCACCTAAGTAAGAAAAAGGAAAAGAATAGGGAAGAAGAATGTATACCTAGGAGTTGCAACTTTGTGGCTTAGATGTCCTATTTAAAAAGAACTCTGATCCTCAAATGAGCTAGGCACAAAGTTGTAACTTGTAGGGTTGTTTAGGGAGATGAGTGTTTATCCAATGTAGTGATGCCAGGGTTTAGGTTGTTCTCTAAAAGTACTACTGTCACCGTTAAAACTAAGACTGGCATGACTCTAAGGAATCCTAGACACATTAAAAATAAAGCTAGAAGCATGTACTGAGTCTGAGGTAAAGCTAGGCAGAATTTGAAACCTTAGGGATAGTGGCATGATATGACAAAAGTAAATAGATCAGTTGTAGGAAGTTAATGAAAGCAGAAGAAGTGTTAGGCAGGCAAAGTCAGAAGAAGCTAGATAAGAGGGTAGTTTTAAACTTAGGAGTGTGTCACAGGACAGCATTGCTATAAACAAGAATATAGGGGAGTTAGTAAGTGGTTAGAGAAGAATTAACAGCAGCCTAGGAAAGTCCTTAGTTTGCTTGAGGACAAGCAAAACCTTAAGTTTGGGGGTGTGTTACGTCTCCAAAAGTGACCTTTTTAGGACTTAATTATCTTAGAAAGATGTTCACTTTTAGGTGTTTTTGTTAGCATGTAGCCTAAACCTATGCTTAAATATGAGAATTAGAAGAAGGTAGCTAAATTAGGACTTATGTACAATAGGAAAGAAAAGGGTTGAAAACCGAAGGAAAAGAATGAAAAAAAACTGCATTAAGGCAGCATTGCGGAAACATTGCGGTTCTCGCAATGTTTCAAGTGAAGACCGTAAGTTGACTGATCTTTTTCTGTTAATTTTCGTTATTTCAGGGATTCGTTCTTTCTCCTCCATCCATTCTGAAGTACGACGTTGAAGATTGATGGTTCTCCTTGGCCCAAATGCACCTGCAGATTACTATAAATAGGGGTCAAAGTCGAGGGTTCAAGCATCATCCGAAAGCGTAGAAGTCTTCTCGCAGTCCATCTTTTCTTCTGTTTTCCTTTGCCGTCTGCTGGTTTGCGAAGCTCAGCTGTTGGAATCGATAATCTGATAGGAAGGAGAGAAGATTCTTCTTCTCTCCCGATTGGATTTATCCAAGCAAGGCTGACCTTTCTCATCCTTCATTCGAAGCGGCTGCAACGAGTCATTCGAGCTGTTTTACTGCTTTCTGTTCTTCATTTCTATTTTACAACTCTGTCTTGTGTTGTTTCTGTTCTTGTGGTTCATTCAGTTCATTTCGTTTTGTTCTGTCTTGCTGTTCTTTACTTTAAGTATCTTTTATGTTCATTCAAACAATCAATTAATCAAACGCAAAGTTCAGTATTTCACAGTCTCTCGCCTTTGCATTCTACTGCTTTCCCTTACTGTTTTAAGCACATTTCTCTTCTAAGCATGTCTATTTTATCCTTTAGTTCTGTTCTCCCTATATCCATGAGTAACTAAGACACTTAGGGGCATGCTAATGACAACTCCATAGGCTAAAAAACGTGAATCAAGCATATAGGATAGCTCTCGAAGCATTGATTGTATGTAAGCTTCATCCCATGGGCAATTTCGATTGGCCATCCATTTTGTCCAAAGAACTCCTAACCTCTGGAAGGAGTAAGAGTTCAGAGTCATATTATCATGCTAGCCTTTCAAGGTAACCAGGAAACGGCCTAGGAATAGGCGTTTCCCTAGTACAAACCATATCTTTCCGCCTTAACAAGATGCTTAAGACCTTACTTTGAGTTGAGTAAACTAAAGAATCTAATGCATGGAATCGGACGATACATGAGTTTAAGATAGTTTGATGCATAGAGAATAGATCCAGTGTTTGAGAATCGTATAAAAATGCCTATAGGATAGTCATTAGTAGCCCTTAAATCACCCATTTACCCACTTTCGCTGTTATTATAATTGCGATAGAATTGCGGTCTCCGCAATTCCGTCTAAGTTTCCATCCTGTCTAGCTGTTTTTACCTTCATTTATTAATCTCGTCTCTTTTTATTTGAGCTTAGCTTTAACTTGTTCTTGTTTATGTTACTACCCTTTACACATTCAGCAAAAATTAGATAATTAAAAACCAATTTTACCCTATCAAATCCACCCTTTCTTCCTTAACAAAACACTTCGCGAATAGCCAAAAATAAATCTCTATGGGAAAACGAATGAAATATACTTACTACTTGCTATAAGATCATGTATGCTTGCATGTTCTGAGTGCTCTATCTCTTTTATTGCCTAATTATTTCAACACATTGAGCACGCAACAGAGGGGACATTAATTGAAATCTTGAAGGAGAAAAAGCGGGCTATAGGATGGACATTGGCAGATTTGCATGGCTTGAGTCCGGCCTTATGCATGCACAAAATACGGCTTGAGGATGGAGCTAAACCCTCTCGAGAGCCTCAGCGAAGGCTGAATCCTGCAATGAAAGAGGTAGTCCTATCGGAGATCCATAAACTCCTCGATGCAGGTATCATCTATCCCATTTCTGATAGTCGGTGGGTAAGCCCGATTCACGTTGTGCCTAAAAACACTGGGATAACTGTGGTTAAAAATGAAAAAGGTGAGCTAGTTCCTAAGAGAATCCAGAATGGTTGGAGAATGTGTATCGATTTTAGGAAGCTAAATAATGTAACTAAAAAAGATCATTTTCCAATTCCTTTCATCAATCAAATGGTGGAGCGTTTAGCTGGGAAGCCATATTTCTGTTTTTTTGATGGATTTTCGGGGTTTTACCAAATCCCCATAGCTCAGGATGACCAAGAAAAAACCTCATTTACTTGCCCGTTTGGCACTTATGCATATAGGAAGATGCCTTTTGGTCTTTGTAACACTCCTGGGACATTTCAACGCTGCATGATGAGTATTTTTTCCGAATTCGTAGAAAAGTGCATTGAAGTGTTTATGGACGATTTTACCGTTTATGGGAATTCCTTCGATGATTGCCTAATTAATTTGTCAAATGTCATGGAAAGATGCATAGAAACGAATTTAGTGTTGAATTTCGAAAAGTGTCATTTCATGGACAATCACGGCATTGTCCTTGGTCATATAGTTTCATCTAGGGGCATTGAGGTCGATAAGGCGAAAATTGATGTTATTTCTGACCTGCCTTACCCTACGAATATTCGAGAATTGCGATCTTTCCTTGGTGATGCAGGTTTCTATCGCAGGTTCATAAAGGATTTTTCAAAGATAGTGACACCCATGACGAGCTTGTTGAAGAAGGATGTCCCATTCAGTTTTGGGAAAGAATGCAAGCATGCCTTTGAAATTCTGAAGAAGTGTTTGACCAATGCGCCCATCATACATCCACCGTAGTGGGGAACACCCTTCGAGATTATGTGCGACGCAAGCAATTACGCGGTTGGTGCTGTGCTCGGTCAGAGGATAGAGAAAAAGAGCCACGTTATATATTACGCGTCCAGAACGCTCAATTCCGCGCAGATTAGCTACACCACAACAGAGAAGGAGCTACTTTCAATAGTATTCGCTCTTGATAAATTTCGACCTTATTTGCTTGGATCTAAAGTGGTTGTCTTTTCTGATCATGCAGCGGTTCGATATTTAATGAACAAGAAGGACTCGAAACCTCGACTGCTCAGATGGGTGCTGCTCCTTCAAGAATTTGACGTGACAGTCCAGGACCGGAAGGGATCTGAAAACACGGTGGCCGACCACCTAAGCCGCATAGTGAGGGAAGAGGATGTTTTGCCATTGAATGATGACTTTCCCGATGAAATCCTTTTCCAGATGAGTGCGGAAACCCTCTGGTACGCCGATTTAGTAAACTACTTGGTTACAGGTAATTTTCCATTTAATTTTCCTCCGAATAGAAAAGTTAAGCTGAAAAGCGAGGCTAAACATTATGTATGGGAAGACCCGTATTTATGGAAATTTTGTGCGGACCAAGTAGTTAGGAGGTGTGTTCCTCTGTCTGAGCATGAATCTATACTCGGGCCTAATAGGACTGTTAAAAAAATTCTAGCCTGTGGTTTGTTCTGGAATTCGATGTTTAAGGATGCTTATGATTATTGCAAAACTTGTGATAAATGCCAAAGGATGGGGAGTATAACTAAAAGGAATGAAATGCCCCAAGTCCCCATCTTGATTTGTGAGATCTTTGATGTCTGGGGCATGGACTTTATGGGTCCCTTCCCTTCCTCTTGTGGATTTTCCTACATCTTATTAGCTGTGGACTACGTGTCCAAATGGGTAGAAGCTAAAGCCACTAAAACTGATGATTCTAACACTGTTGTTAAGTTTGTCAAGTCTAACATTTTCAGCAGATTCGGAGTACCACGAGCTATAATCAGTGATCAAGGAACATATTTCTGTAACAGATCGGTTTCTGCCCTGATGAAAAGGTATGGTGTTAATCATCGAGTGTCCACCACTTCCCACTCGCAAGCCAAAGGGCAAGCCGAGGTCTCGAACAGTGAGGTCAAATCCATTCTTGAGAAAACGGTAAACCCAAGTAGGAAGGATTGGAGCCAACGTTTGGAAGATGCCTTGTGGGCATATAAGACCGCTTACAAAACCCCTATAGGGATGTCTCCCTATAGGTTGGTTTTTGGGAAAGCGTGCCACCTACCGGTGGAAATTGAGCACAAGGCATTTTGGGCCATTAAGAAATGCAACATGAGCTTGGATGCGGCAGGAGAGACACGTCTTTTTCAGCTGCAAGAATTGGAGGAACATCGCTTGGAAGCTTATGAGAATTCAAAAAATTACAAGGAAAAGTCCAAGCTATTCCATGACCGAAAAATTGAAAAGAAGCAATTTCATGTAGGACAAAAAGTTCTTCTTTTCAACTCTCGGTTGAAGCTCATGCCAGGTAAACTTTCTTCCAAATGGTTAGGTCCTTATGTCGTGACTAATGTTCTACCTTATGGTTCAGTGGAAATCAAATTGTTAGATTCTGATCATTCATTCAAGGTGAACGGTCATCGGTTGAAAGTTTTCCATGAAGGAGTCGCGGATTCTTATGCTGACTGCTTGTACTTGACCACCTTCGAAGTCGATTGATAAAGGGAGAATTCAGTCGTGCAATCGACTTTAAAAATTTGCGCTTCTCGGAGGCACCCGAGCGTTGAACTGTATTTTTGATTAGTTGCTGTTTTTTATAGTTTTTGCTTGTTCAGTTTTAGTTGTTTAAGTTTGTTATTTTGCTTTCTTAGGTAATAAGGGAAAGATGACCGATATTTCGGAACTACATTGAACTTGAAGTTGTGCGTACCCTCTCGCCGATCCCACAAAAATTCAGGGGAGGTTTCTGTTCCCTTTAATTTTTGTTGTTATCATTGATTATTTAGTGGATTAGATGCATTGTGGACAATGCAGTCTTTTAGGTGGGGGTGAAATTTATATTTGAACATCGTTGTAGTTCTCGAGCATGTCATATTCTGATTTTGAGATGTTTAGGAATCTGAATGCATGTTGTCCGATGAGGACTTTCTGTGATTTGCTTGTGAATACTCCATAGTTGTGCATTGCGAGAAAACTATGAGAATGTATGCATATTTTGAGCATATTTTAAAAAAAAAAATCGATTATTCCCCTACATTCACTGAGCACGTAGACCTCTTACTCTTAGTTTTGTAGGCTTAGAATTATTTTATTTTGTCTGAAAGCTGGTTGTCACCCCGAAAGGTCAATTTAGGGAGGCTTGATGTGTTAGAATTTATAATGAATCATTTGATTTAGCAAAGCTATATGCCTATTTAAAAAAAAAAAATTCATTGAGAGTAAGAGCATGTTTGTAATATATTATGAGGTGCTCCTCCTTCTTGTGTTGCCCGTGTAACCAGGGGCGATCGTGTAACCCACGGTTGCCACTGCATGAAAGGGAAACTAACGGAAGTGAGCACTAGTCCTTAAAAACGTGAAGCGAAGTAAAAGCTTGACGTGTTAGGCTCTCAAGAAAAGAAAAGAAAAAAAAATTAGTTAGGCCTTTTGTTTTGTTATTCTTTCCAACATTGAAAAGCCGATAGTCTGTTCTTATTGCCAGAAGTAGGGGGAAGATGAGTATTAGGATTGATTAAGGTGGTTCTGGGTCTATGGAAGCTAGGATAGGAGGTGCTAATAATCACACACACACGTTAGGGAATGAGAGCTAATATTTTGAAATATTCACAAATTATGCATACGCTTGATTGTTTTCCGTTAGCATGATTATCTTGTTTTTGCAAGCATTGAGATTCGAGTCGTCAGCATGCATGTCTATTCTTATAAGATAAATCAAAGTGTTCCTTGCTCGAGGACTAGCAAGATTCAGGTCGGGGGTATTTTGATAGCTCTAAAATAGAGCTATAATTATAGCCTTAATTCTAGCTAAATGTCATGCTTAATTCAATTAAATCTACTTATTTTAGGCATTTCGTGGCAAAGAGCTCGGGAAGTCAAATTATGAATTTCAAGGCTAAATCGGTCATTTAAGAGGCTTCGGGAAGTGTTCGGGTCAAAAAGATAGGCCAAACGGAGTTCGGAAGCCAAAACGACCCAAAATTGGGCTTAGACCCGAGAGGGCAGCGCCCAGGCGCCTAACGGAGGCACCAGCCCAGACCGTGATGGAGCGTTGATGGAACGCAGCGGAAGCGATTTGGATCATAGACACTCTAATTTCATCAATTTAAACAAAACGGAAACATGCAAAAGCAATGAAAAAGAGAAATTAGAACACATACCCTTGTCGTTCGTATTTCTTCAAATTTCACCGCCAGAAACTCCTCACGAGCTCACCGAGCCTTCTCACGAAATCTTCGTGGACCACCCACGGTAATCCCGCTATCCTCAGGCCGAGAAACGGAGTAGTGGGACTCCTTTTACAAAAGAAAAGAGGGAAGAAGCTTCACTGAAGAAACTTTTTTCTTCAGAGAGCATAGAGGAAGAAGACGGAAGAAGAATTCGAAATTCAATTCACAATTGAATTAGTGAGACCCAAAAGGCACTCAGCCTTTTCAATTTCTTTTTTCTTATTCTTTTTTTTTTTTTTTTATTTGATCTGATGTTTTATATATATCCCTTGTATACATGTGTCTTACATGCATGTAAGACACATATATATATATATATATATATTTATATATTATTATTATTAAAAATAATAATAATTATTTTATTAATTAAACATTTTAATTAATAAAAAAAATATATATATATTAAGTAATATTATTTAATTTAATATCAAATATTAATTAAATAATATAATTAAACCCGGTTTTCCGAAAACCGACTTTTTGCACATGAATCCTATTCATGTTTTTAGACCAATCTCATATTTAAATCATATTTAAATATGTCTATCCTTCTTCCACAAACCCGAATTTGAACGATTCAAATTCTTTTTTTTTCTTTTATATTGTATCACGACTTTATCCGAGCTAGCCAGGAGAACCGTAAGGACCTACAAATCATGAGCTCCAACGATACGAGATTATCCGGTCAAAACTCTTTCAACCGAACTAACCAACATTCGTTAACCCCCGGAGACTCCACTAAAGTCCAAGGGCTGCACTCTCCTCACTGTAGATATATTGTGTCCTGTTGATATAACTATCATCAGTAAGTCGATCCTTCACAGGTCGTTCATAATTACAACGGGTCATTTATACCGTTTAACCCTTGTATTATATCTTGTTTCTTAAGTACCACTGACACCTATAATGAACAATTGATTTGTGGTCCAACCATCAAATCAGATTCCTCCCTGATCAGGAGAGGATGGGCCCATTGTTCAAGACCTGGAGTCAACACTTAAGGGAACAACCTCTATACTAACCCTTAAAGCGGGTAGGAGTGAATTCCAATCTTGCTACAACTATGTCCCCAGCCACTTATTCAATCTTATCCCCAAGATGGTAGGCATATTGAGTCGGCGATCTGGCCACTCTCACCCGTACAAATCAAAGGATAAGGTTGAATAAACAGGAGTTCATAGTAAGCTCAGGATTGAGATCGAGTTACCTAAGTCATCATATGAAAATAAACCGGTCTTTACAGTAAACGGTGCTATAAAAAAAGAGCGATTTTATTTCTTGGTTCGGTCTTGTGCAAACTCATTGCACAGGACGCCCTCACTCACATGTCTCTACATGAAACGATTCGAATCACATCGTTTTGTACTATACAAAGTGAGTCGCGTCCAATAGTGTCCCCAGGATAAGGTACCCAGCCTTATCCCTATACTATAGACCATTTTTGGCTGTCTACTTGAACTTGATTCACATTCATGTCACACATGAAGTTCAAGTACTCACACTATCGCCATGGGTGTTAGTTATTGGTATAGGTTAATACAAACACAATTCACTAAAATTCAATAACAACTTTATTGAAATATAATATTTACATTCAAACAGTTTACAAACTACGAGTTTCATGACATAAAACCCAACAGACCGCCCACGCCCAGACACCCGCGCACGCCCGTGTCCGCGTGCGCAGCCGAGTGCCCGTCATCGAAAGTACCGCGCGCGCCGCTCGCCAGGTCGCCCTGGTCCTTGCCCCGCGCATCGTGCCATCGCGCGCGTCCTCGCCCGCTCCGCCTCCGCGCCCGTGTCCGACATCAAAAGTCAGTGCGCGCGCCCAGGCGCTCGCCCGCCCACGCCGGTGTCCGCGCGCGCCCGCGTGCTCACCCTAGCCATGACCCGAATTGCCCGTCATGAAAAGTAAAAATTTGTCCGACATTAAAAGTCTTAAAAAATGCCCGATTTTGTAAATTTTCCAGAGAGCTCAGCGCCTAGGCGCTGTCCCGATTCTGTGCGCGCGCGCCCGCGGCGCCTAGGCGCTGACTTATGGCGCCTAGGCGCTAATCTGACGCAGAAATGGGTATTTTAGTCCGTTTTTCCGAATTTAGGGCATTCTCTTCTCCCCCTTCTCTTCGAAACACGATTCTCTACCCATTTTTGGGTAATGTAACTCCATTAATGGAGCTTGGAAGGCCACCCATGAGTTTCTTTCTTCCCATTTGCATCCATGGCTAACTAAGAGGTAATACTTAATCTTTAGGAGAAGGGTTAGATGTTGTAAATGTGATTGGGTGAGACTTGGGTTTTTTTGTGTATGTTTAGCATGTTTAGCATTCAACTCTTCTCTAATCTAAGCATTAATTTCTAGCATCAATATCTTCTTGGTTTGACTCCCATTTAGTTAATTGATTGTTGGGTTTGTTAAACACCCATTATGCGTTTGCCTCTTATGGGTTGAGTGACAGCAGTCTTAGTGTATTTAAATTGGTGTTGCAACATTTAATTTAGCTACCCGTTAGACTCTAGATGAAGAGTAAATCGAGCCCGTTATTAGAGATCTCAGTAACGTACTTGTCGCATGGTTACCCGTCGCTCGTAGTTAACTCTATTTGGGAGAGCGATTGCCCCCAATTGAATTAACATCGAAGCTTAATGAAGAGCTGTCAACTCTTCATCAACTACTTGGGATTGCTAGTTTCTTCTTAGAAATTTGTAATTTGCGTGGGTGTTAGTCAAAAGCATGCTAAGTCTTGGGCGTCTATGATCCAAATCACATTGCAATTAATAACCCGGAACCTTTAGATTGAGTGTTTTCATTACAATTTCCATTTCTCCCGTTATTCCAAATTGTCATTTAATTTTTCCCTTTATTTTCTCTTTTCTTCTCTTAATTCTCAAAACCCCCCATCAACATTTTCTCTCATTAAGCAATTAAAATTCTGAATTTAGATTAAGCTATTAAATTCCCTGTGGTACGATCCTGACTTTCGCTTTCTACAAGTTTTGAAGAAGCCTTAGGCAGTGTTATAAATTTTAATTTGGCGGGTCCTCGCGCGCGCCGCATGCCAACACCCGCGCGTGTCCTCTCCCGCTCTGCCTCCGCGCCCGTGTCTGACATCAAAAGTCAGCGCGCGCGCCGTCCGCGCAGCACTCAGGCGCTCGCTCGCCCGCTCGCCTGCCCGCGCGCTCACCCTAGCCATGACCCGAATTGCCCGTCATGAAAAGTAAAAATTTGTCCGACATTAAAAGTCTTAAAAAAATGCCCGATTTTGTAAATTTTCCAGAGAGCTCAGCGCCTAGGCGCTGTCCCGATTCTGTGCGCGCGCGCCCGCGGCGCCTAGGCGCTGACTTATGGCGCCTAGGCGCTAATCTGACGCAGAAATGGGTATTTAAGTCCGTTTTTCCGAATTTAGGGCATTCTCTTCTCCCCCTTCTCTTCTAAACACAATTCTCCACCAATTTTTGGGTATTGTAACTCCATTAATGGAGCTTGGAAGGCCACCCATTAATTTCTTTCTTCCCATTTGCATCCATGGCTAACTAAGAGGTAATACTTAATCTTTAGGAGATGGGTTAGATGTTGTAAATGTGATTGGGTGACACTTGGGTTTTTTTGTGTATGTTTAGCATGTTTAGCATTCAACTCTTCTCTAATCTAAGCATTAATTTCTAGCATCAATATCTTCTTGGTTTGACTCCCATTTAGTTAATTGATTGTTGGGTTGGTTAAAAACCCATTATGCATTTGCCTCTTATGGGTTGAGTGACAGCAGTCTTAGTGTATTTAAATTGGTTTTGCAACATTTAATTTAGTTACCCGTTAGACTCTAGATGAAGAGTAAATCGAGCCCTTTATTAGAGATCTCAGTAACGTACTCGTCGCATGGTTACCCGTCGCTTGTAGTTAACTCTATTTGGGAGAGCGATTGCCCCCAATTGAATTAACATCGAAGCTTAATGAAGAACTGTCAACTCTTCATCAACTACTTGGGATTGCTAGTTTCTTCTTAGAAATTTGTAATTTGCGTGGGTGTTAGTCAAAAGCATGCTAAGTCTTGGGCATCTATGATCCAAATCACATTGCAATTAATAACCCGGAACCTTTAGATTGAGTGTTTTCATTACAATTTCCATTTCTCCCGTTATTCCAAATTGTCATTTAATTTTTCCCTTTATTTTCTCTTTTCTTCTCTTAATTCTCAAAACCCCCCATCAACATTTTCTCTCATTAAGCAATTAAAATTCTGAATTTAGATTAAGCTATTAAATTTCCTGTGGTACGATCCTGACTTTCGCTTTCTACAAGTTTTGAAGAAGCCTTAGGCAGTGTTATAAATTTTAATTTGGCGGGTCTCGACAACCCGATACATACAATATATTCCCAAAATTCCGCTACCACACAACTACCTGCCAGTTCCAAAAAGAAGCTCGAGAAGAGCTAAACTCCCACAAAGCCGAGCTGCAAAACCTAAACAAGCAGCTGACACAAATGGCAGTGTCTATTAGCAAAATCGAGAGCAAGAGCTCTGGGAAGCTTCCTTCCCAAACCACGGTCATTTCATGTGAGAACGTGAGTGCTATCCAGCTAAGGAGTGGAAAATCACTCTCCCCCAGAGCCGTGAAGGAAGCCAAGGACAACCTGAATGAGTCCGCCCAGACTGCTCCCGAGAATCTAAATGATGAGAAGAAAGAAGAAGTCAGTGTGCAAGAGAATGTTGCAAGAGCACACTTCCCTAGTAGGCTTGCGAAGCCTACTTTGGAGACCGAAGATGAGGAGGTCCTTCGTACCTTCCAGAAGGTGATGGTAAACATCCCGCTCCTTGAGGCAGTGAGCCAAGTGACAAAATATGCCAAATTCCTCAAGAGCTGGTGCACAAAGAAGAGGAAGTCCAGAGGGACTGAAAAGAAAAAGGAGAATGTTTTCGCGATCCTCCAAGGTACATTGCCCGCCAAGTGCAACGACCCAGGTACCTTTACTATCCCTTGCATGATAGGTAGTAAAGTAGTCAAAAATGCCATGCTTGATTTAGGAGCTTCTGTGAACGTTATGTCTTATGCTTTATTTCTTGAACTAAACTTAAATGAATTGCATGAGTGTAACGTGGTTGTCCAGTTAGCTAACGGGTCGAGTATATGTCCTAGAGGGAAGGTCGAGGATGTTCTCGTTAGGGTAGGAGATATGATGTTCCCTGCTGATTTTCTTGTACTTGATATGAATGAAAAATCTATGCATGTTTCGTCCTCTATGCTGTTAGGACGCCCTTTTCTTAAGACCGCTAGGGTCAAAATCGATGTGTTTAAGGGTGTCATTTCCTTAGAGTTTTATGATACAGTGCATGAATTTTCGTTATTTGAAAAGAAATCTGTGGAGAATATTGCTTGTGTTGAGTATGATGAGAATGGGAGTCTTACCTCGCGCTTGAGGGCTGATTCTCATGTCTCGGTTAAAAAATCTGATCTGAATTTGATTGATGTGAATGCTGTTTTTTGCACTAACAAATGTGATATTCACGTGCTTGAGGCACGAAGAGTGCAAAAAGTTTTGAATGTTGATCGCAGGTGTAGTATGGAGGAGGACAAGACTGGAACGTCCCCCGCACTATCGGAATATGGATGAGTCTTTGGAGAGAATTTAGTCGAGCAAACGACTTTAAAAATTTTGCGCTTCTCGGAGGCACCCGAGCGATGAACTGTTTTTTCTGTTTTTAGTGTAGTTGCTGTTTTTTGTTGCTTTTTAGTTTAATTTAGCCTTACTTAGCTTGCTGTTTTTTTTTTTTTAGGAATCGAGGAAGAAAGGGAAATTTTGGGCTTTGATGATGAGCGCGCCGCTTCCTTTCCCTCGCCAACTTCACAAAGAGTCAGGGAAGTGTAGTTTCTTCTTCCCTTTTACTTTGTGTATCTGACTAATTGGCATTGAGGACAATGCCAACTTTTGAAGTTGGGGGTGGAGTTGGAGTTTATGGATATGCATGTGTAGTTGGTTGAGCAATGCTGTTTTGATATTGAAGTGCTTGGGACTCTGTTTACTGTTTTCTAATGATGATAATCTAGGAAATGCATGTTGGAAATCTGAGCACGTACATAATCTAGTTTTTGCATGATGAGTTTTACATTTATTAGGTTCATGTCAAAAATTTTAAAAAAATTTATGTTGCTCCCTTGCATCTATCGAGCACTTAGCAACCTCATCTTAGATTCCGTAGGCTTTGTAAATTGCATGTAGCACTAATTCTCGTTGTCACCCCGAAAGGCACCCTTAGGTAGCTTGTTGGATGAGAGTTAGTGGTCGATTAATTGAGGTAGCTTACGCTAAGCCTAAAGTAAAAAAAAAAATAGAAAAAGCATGTTGGTTAGAAAATTCTCTTGAGGCGCTCCTCCTTCTTATTGGTGCACCTAAGAAGTGAGCGTTAGTCCTTAAAAACGTGAAGTTTATGCATGAATTTGACGTATTAGGCAACTCGAGGTTGGAAAGAAAAAGAGAATAAATGATGGGTTCAAAGAACCTCAATAAAAGAGTACAAAGTACTCGTGGAAAGAAAAAGGAAAGAGAAAATTTTTAGGTCTCTTAGTTTGCTTCTCTCTCTCGTGTAAGTCAAGTGTAGACTGTTCTTAAACGCTAGAAGTAGGGGGAAAACAGGATGATGTGTTGCATGTGGTTTTTCCGGGCTTCTGTGAGTTTAGGATTGGTTGGCTAGCAAACACACACGTTAGGGGGCAATAGTTAATTTTTGATATGTTCGTAGTAAATGCATGCACGGATTGCTTTCATGATTATGTTGTGTTCGAATTTGTGAAATGCATGGAGATTTGAGTTAGTAGCATGTAAGCGTGTCCTTAGAGTCAATTTCTTTATTAGCCTTGCTCGAGGACTAGCAAGATTCAAGTTGGGGGTGTTTGATAACTCCATTTTGGAGCTATTATTCACTTCCTTATTATGGCTAAATTCCGCATTTAAATGTTTAATGAATTTCGTTTGTAGGAGAAATGCGACAAATAGCTCGTGCGTCCGTTGGACCCGTTTCGGAGCTAAAAGCGGAGTTTTAACGCCCCGGGAGTGCATCGGGAAAGGGCAAGTCGATCCAAGAAGAAACAGACCAAAATTTCCTAGGAGAGGCAATTTTTCCAGCCCAAACCCGAGAGCTAGCGTCGAGACGCTAGCTAGACGCTGCCGAAGCGTTGAGACCCTGCTGCGCCGTCGAGACGCTCCGGAGGAGGCGCGCGCAAAGAATTATCGGGCCAGCGTCGAGAGGCTCGCCTAGCGTCTCGACGCCATCGCGAGGCGCGCGCGCAGATCACTTAGGTCGTAGCGTCGCGACGCTGCCCTAGCGTCTCGACGCTACGACGATTTAAATCGTCTGAAGGACGATTTTCAGCCATTCTTGTGCGGTTTTTCATCTTCTTCCTCTCGGCTTTTCCCCCATTTTCACCTTAGCTCCGCCATTTGTGGCTTGTTTATGAGCTTGTAATTTGTAATAGGATAGGGATGACTTCCACGGCCTTCCTTGGAGCGGTGATGACAATCCGTCCCATGGACTGCTAAGGTAAAGTGTACGGTTTGGGATAATTTTAGGGATTGTTTGTTAGATTTTTAAGCTTTGATAATCCATGCTATAGTTCAAACTTGGTGGCTGATTTGTATGCATTTATTATTCTTGCTTCATCCTATGCATATGTTAGATTTCGCCGATTGACACTCGTGTTTTCTAGCATTTTGTTAGTGTTAAAGAGTAGCGATGCCGTGCCTCTCACTATTCGACTAGTAACACAGAGTAATAAAATTAAACCGGAGTATCGAGTCACGCATGATGGTTGTTGGTTACATACAGCGTTTGCGGGTAGCCAGTTAGCAATTAGATTATGTGATCGAATGTCTGTCGCGGTATGTTAGTGACTATCTAGAGTCAATTTGGGGCTGATCACCCTAATGCAACTTTAGATAATGTTTCATTAGAACTGTGTGGTCTAATTAATTTCTATGGAGCCGGTTACCTTGGGGCTTCTCGGGTAACTGACCGTGTGTACTACAAACTGCTCGCCTTAGAATTGTGTTAAATGATAAGCTGAAGATGTCTAACGAATAAATCCCGAAAATCCCCAAACGTGCACTCGTCTCTCTCTCTCTCTTTTATTTTTCCGTTAGCGTTTAATTCCTTACTTTGCATGCTTACACACCCCCCCGTTACAAAAACCCAATCGATTAATTAATTTCAAGTTTAATTTAATTTCAATTATAACCTTCTCCATGGATCGACCCTGTTACCACTAGCTGCAAAGCTATTGATAATAGGCTTATAAATTGTATTTTGGCAAGCCTCGACAGCTTGAATTCGGAGTACCACATTAAGTGCTCTACCACCTACCATCTTGGGGATAAAGTCGAATAGGTAGCTGGGGACATAGTACAGCAAGATTGGAGTTCACTCCTAACCCGCTCTTCAGGGTTAGTAGATATGTTGTTCCATTAATAGCTGACTCCGGGGCTTGAACAATTAGCGTGCTCACTCTCATGAGATGAGAGGGTTAATTGATCTGTTTGTTGGACCACAGATCTATTGTTCATTAGAGGTGTCAGTGGTACTTAAGGAACAAGACGTAATGCAAGGGTTAAACGGTTTAAATGACCCAGCTGTGATTACGAACAACTTGTGAAGGGTCGACTTGCCCGTGATGGTTATATCAGAGGACACAATATATCTACAGTGAGGAAAGGGCAACCCTCGGACTATAGTGGAGTCTCCGGGGGTTAACGAAAGTTGATTGATTCGGGTTAAAAGAGTTTTGACCGAATAATCTTGCATCGTTGGAGCTCATGATCTGTAGGTCCTTTAGGTTCTCCTGGCTAGCTCGGATAACGCCGTGCAAAAATATAAAATAAAAGAAAAAGAAAAAGAATTTGAATTGTTCAAATTCGGTTTATGGAAAGAGGATGGACATATTTAAATGTGATTTAAATATGTGAATGGCCTATAACATGAATAGGATTCATGTGTGAAAAAAGTCGGTTTTTTGGAAAACCGAGTTTAATCATATTATTTAATTAATATTGGATATTGAATGAAATAATAATTATTAATTAAAATGTTTAATTAATAATTATATATATATATATTTATTAAAAAGTTTAATAATTAAAATTATTATTATTATTTTTAATAATAATAATTATATATATATATATATTTTTGTTTTAAAGGATATATATATATATATATATATATGGGAGATTGGCAGATGGGCTGAATAAGAAGAAAAAATTAAAAGTGTTTCAATTAAAACAAACATGGGGTATACGTTTTTTGTTTTGAAAAGTTCTTTCAATTGTTGAAAGTACTTCAAAGAAGCCCCCCCTACCATCTATCTCTTCTTCTTCTTCCTCTCTTTTCTTTTTGTTTTCTCTTCTTTCGGAGTCCCACAACTCCGTTGCTCGGCGCCAAGGATAGCGGGACTACCTGGGGTGGTCCTCGGGGTGTTCGTGAGATGAGGTCGGAAGAGTTCGTGACGAGGAACGGCCGATGGATTCGAAGAAATTGGAGCTACAAGGGTATGTATTTCTAATTTCTTAATTCCGTCTTTTGAGCATGTTTTCTATTTGTTAAATTGATGAAATTAGAGTATCATCGGTCCGAAATCGCTTTCCGCTGCGGTAAATCGCTCCATCATAAAGAAAAGTAAAGAACTAAGTGAATTGAAGAACGAATCGAAACAATGTAACACATGGAAACGAGAGACAGAAAGCAGTAAGAAAGCTGTATAAAAGTGTGCACGGATCTCCTCATCGCAAGCGCCTCAGATGAAGGGGAAATATTAGTTGTTCTTGGGGATGAATTCAATCCGAAGAGAAGAAGGATCTTCTCTTCTTCCTCTCGAATTATCTATGCGAAGGGCTGATTTCTTCGTTCCAACAAACGGGGTAAGGAAAATGGGTATGTGGATTGCGTTGAGACGGAGAACTCCACGCTTCCGAGCTGTGTTTCTCCTTCACCCTTCATCTCTTTTTATAGCGTTTGCAGGTACCTTCAGCCACGGAGAACCAGCCATTCTGAACAACAACCCTCCACGTGGCAGCAGAGGAAAGCTTAAGCGGCTGAAAGATCGCAACTATGACGACTGACGGCTGGGAAAAACTCAGCAGCAGCAACTTTGGCATTGCGGATTCCTTGCGCTGACCGCAATATCCATTGCACAAACAGCAATGTTTCAACAATTCTCCTACAATGTACATTATAACTCTTTTAGCATCATTTTCTATTCTTTTTCTTTCCTTTTCCAAATAAGTCCTAATTTAGCTTCTCTCCTTGAATTCTCACATTTAAGTACATGATAAGCTAAATTCTAACAAAAACACTCAAGAGATTACATGATTTTAAGGTAAATACGTCCCTAAATTATGTACTTTTGGAGCGGTAACAAGTACTTTACGGAAAGCTACAGAAAACCAAGAAGGATAATAGAATTTTAAGACAAAAACATATCATGAAGAGTAAGAGCTATGTCTTGTCAACTAGAAGTCTTATGAGATAATTATATTATATTTTTAGTAAGTATAAAAGTTCTTCCACGGGTAGTTGACAAAGATGCGTCTAGTTTTAATATGCCATAAATAAACTTGATTATACTTGAAATCATTTTCATCAGTAGTAATCTTCCCTACTTTTCAGTAACCAGATAAATGACTATATACTTTGGGAAGATCCCAATATGAATGTTTTTTAAAATTATATGGTACTTTGGGTCTTATTAAAAAAGAGTAAAACATGGTTTAGGCTGAATTTGATTATTGGTTGTGATCCTCTATTTTATTTGCATTTATTACCGAGAAACTCATCTTTTTAGACAAGTGTCAGGTAGAATTAAGGGTATTCTTAGGTAATCTATAGTCTTAACTAGTAAAATTGTTTGTTGCTTCGTTAAAGTGCAAATATACCATGAATCGAAAATCTTAGGCTACTAATTAGATGAACTGCAAGTGGCTTCTATCATTCCAAACAGTCCCCGATTACCCACCAGTTAGATTCGAGTTAATTTAGGTGAACTGCAAGTGGTAAGCGTCCATTTAGACCATTAATTTTAAGGCTATCTTAAGGTGCTGTTTTTTTGGGATATTTGGCCAGATGACCCTCACTTATGGCCCGCTCGAGAGAATGACCTGCCAATAAAAATATTTGAAAGAATGACCTTTTGCATACGTCAGTTGATCTTCCCGAAAATTTTGGCGTACGGTGAACTTACAAAATTGCCCTCCTCATAACTTTTTAACTTTTTTTTGTTGACCCAGCGAGAGCAAAGGTTGCGAAAACCCTCAATGCAACGAGAGGAATAAATATTATAAGAAATAAAATAACAAACTGTAGGGAATATGAAACGACTCTCGTTGACCCACTGGTAGGACACTCGTTTACTTCCTCTCGTTCTCGTTGACCCGCACATGATAACCCGCACATGAACGAGAGGAAGTAAACGACCATTTGAAGCGGCTCTCGTTAACCCGCACATGAATGATAACTTCTCACTCGTTGTCTTTCGTGTTGAATTACACAACCCGCAACAGAACGAGAGAAATGATAAAGAAAAATTACAATACAACCTAATCCATAAACCCTAAAAACCCCAAACCCAAAACCCTAAACCCTAAAACAACCCGCACATGAACGAGATAAATGATACAGAAGAATGATAACCCAGCCGATTTGAAGAAATTGATTTATAACTATTTCATTGAAGATAAGCATAATAATATAAAATTACAATAAAACAGTGAAAATAAAATGATCTAGCTGTTCGATTCCGTATCGTCAATAATCACCAACGGTGACGATCTGTCCTTCCTCTTCTTCCCCCTCTGCTCAGTTCTGCTTGGTCCTTCCTTAGCTGGTTCGGGAGGCCCATTCAGTTTAATGTCCTTAGCACCTGAAAGCATTGAAGGTGGGGAGTTTGGAGGTCGTTGGTTGACGCTAGGGCTCGACCTTTGCGGTTCATCGGTAGGAATTGTCTCCTGCTCAGTTGGTGAACGGAGATGATGGTTCGACGGTGAATGATAGGAATCTGATGAAGGCGGCATCGTGTGATAATATGGTCCTTCTTCTTCTTCCTCAGACTCCTCGGAGGTCGTCGTTCGTTCGTAAGATGACCCGTTGGAGTCGTAGTTAGGATCATGCGGGGCGAATTGTTGGTAGTCGATTTCGATTATTGAATCGTCAGAAGACATTTGAAATGGATGAAAGTGAAAAAAGGTAGTGGTATATGAAAAGTGAAGAGTGCGTTCGTTCGAAAGGTGAATGTGAATTATGGACTCTTCATGTTCATTTAATAGACTTCAAAGAACCAACTTCGCACGCCAACCACCAAACAAACTTCGAAATGACATTGATGAAAGGCTACGTGTACACTGGTTAGCGAGTCAGATCCAATGAAATTAGAAAAGTCATCATTGCTCCTCCTTGAAACCCCAAACCCTCATTTATGAAATCAAATGTCTAGAACTAGCTTCCCATGCCAACCACCAACAAACCTTCGAAATGACATTGATGAAAAGGTACAGGTTAGCGAGAGCGAACAAAGTTCACTATATAGCGCGAGCGAGAGCGAGAGCGAGAGCGAGAGCGAGAGTGAGAGTGAATTATTACAATCTGTGTTTCGCGAAACACCAAAGGCTTTACAATGAAATGGTTAGCGAGAGAGTTTGTTAACATGTAGCTCGAGCGATCCAATTAGTTATGAACACCCATCATTGCTCCTCCCTTAAACCCTAAACCTTACTTATCAAATCAACTTTAAGGACCCCTCTCGCACGCCAACCACCAACATGTAACTAGAGCGGTTCCATTAATTGTGAATAGTCATCATTCTCTCCCTTCAAATCTGAAACCCTTACTTATCAAATCAAATTTAAGAGGTCATTCCCCCGACAACCACCAACATGTAGCTAGAGTGATTCCATTAATTTTGAATACTCATCATTGCTCTTTCTTGAAACCCGAAACCCTTAGTTATGAAATAAAATTTTAGAGTCCATCTCGCACGGCAACCTATTTTGATCGATTCCATTAATGTTCAAAACTCATCATTCGTCCTCGAAATGACATTGATCAAAAGGTACGGGTTAGCGAGAGCGTTGAAAGGGTTAGCGAGAGCGTTGAAAGGGTTAGTTGGTGATTGGTAAGTAAGGGTTTCGGGTTAGCGAGAACTTTGAAAGGGTTAGCCAGAGTGTTTGATACAACATGTAGCTATAGCGATACATTACTTGTAAACACTAATTGTTGTACCTCACCAACCTTTGAAATTAATTCATATGAAATAATAATTGTTCTACCTCACCAACCTTTCAAATCAATTCACGATAATAATAAATCATTTTACCCCTTAAGTAAAGGCTAATTGTTGTAGATCACCAAGAAGAAAGAAACATTACGGTCATTGTGGAAGAGCTTTGGTATACATTCGTTGAAGCATTACCATTTACTACATTCACGTAAGTTGTACTGGTTATATCCTTCATTTTGAATATTTATTTTTTGAACTGAATTGAAATTTATAATCACAGGTTTGAAGATGGAGACGAAGTCATTGTTCATCTGATACAATGGTGTTTGGGACGATGTACAAAATTTCTACGATGGTGGAATACTTCAAGGAATTTACGTCCCAACGACATTGACCTATGATGAATTGATACGCCTAATTTATCAGGTTACTAACATAAGTGAGTCCGATTTTTCAATTATAATGAGGGTTAAATATTCAATGGCATTGGCATCACCTCCTTTCTTTATTAAGAATGATTATGATGTGCGTTTTTATGTTCAACAAAAACATGTTGAGTCATTTCAAATATTCATATCAACGGAACTGAAGCACCCTGATTTATTTTATAATGTAAATCAAAATGTTGTGGATGCATTTGAGGATGCTACGAATGTGGAGCCTTGGGAGAGAAGTAACGAGGTCCATGAGTACCATCTTCAAAATGAAGGGGGGCATGCTCTGATGGATGTCCATAATCGGCAAGTTGATAGTACCAGTGAAGTTAGTGCACATAACGAGCCATCGTTAAATGAAGATTTGGTTGATATAGATGTAGGAGAGGATTACATATATCAAGATGTTATTGCTGATGAAAATACGACAGATGAAGAAGACGAGTTATTCCATCCGTTGGATGAGACCGAAGATGATACCGCAGATTATGATGATGACTGCGACTTATCACCTGATGAAGAGGTGCCTAATGCTGAGGAAACAATTAATACTCCCCCTCTTGTAAACCCTCAAGAGCAAACGTCATCTTCAGTCGAGGGAAATAGAAGAACTGGTGGTATAGTTCTACTTAATGAGGCTACGTCCGCGTGGGATTTACACACAGAACAAATATTTTTTTCAAAAGCCGATTTAATAACAAGGTTATCTGTGTACGCCATGAACCAAAATTTTGAATTTAGAGTTAAGAAGTCATGTAAGACCTTGTATAGTGTAAGATGTTTTGCGGATGGCTGTATTTGGAGACTGCGAGCAATGAAGGTACATGGGTATGATTTGTTTCAAGTATCTAAGTATGTAAATACGCACACATGCTCGATCGACTTCTTGAATCACGATCATAGACAAGCTAGCGCGAAGGTTGTCGGCCAATTGATAAGGGGAAAATTTGAAGGAATTGGGCGTGTCTACACTCCCAAAAATATAATTGAGAATATTCAAAAATATTTTGGTGTAAATATAAGCTATGATAAGGCGTGGATGGTGAAGGAGATTGCACAAAATCTTGTGAAAGGGTCTCCAAAAGAGTCGTACAGAAGATTGCATGCGTACGGCGAAGCACTGAAAATAGAAAACCCGAGAACAGTTTTTGAATTGGAACTCGAAGATTCTATTCACTTTAAGTACGTGTTCATGGCGTTAGGACCATGCATAAGAGGTTTTCTAAACTGCGTGCGGCCTGTTGTTATTGTAGACGGTGCACATTTGAAAGGAAAGTACAAGGGTGTCATGTTGCTGGCTGTAGCAATGGATGGTAACAATCACTATTACCCAATTGCGTTTGCAGTGGTTGACAAAGAGACTGAACGGGCTTGGACATGGTTCATGAACCATTTGAAGAGTTGTATTCAAGTAGATCCTAATCTTGTGACTGTGTCTGATCGTCACTTAACTATAGGGAAAGCAGTTGAGCATGTATTTCTGAATGCATTCCATGCACTTTGCACGTACCACCTGGAGAATCCCATCATCTGGAGAGCGTCACCTGGCCGACGTAGGGTGCTGCGAATCCCATCATCTGGAGAGCGTCGCCGCCCACACCGTAGATGCGGAAGATGTGGTAATGCTGGTCATAATAGACAAACATGCAACCAACCACTCTCCACCACGCGTTCATACGGAGGTAATAATGGGTAAGCATAGTGGGCTCTCGCGCGCGCTTCAGGAAGGAACTCTCGCGCGCGCTTCAGGAAGGAACTCTCGCGCGCGCTTCAGGAAGGAACTCTCGCGCGCGCTTCAGAAAGGATCTCTCGCGCGCGCTTCAGGAAGAATCTCTCGCGCGCGCTTCAGGAAGGAACTCTCGCACTCGCTTCAGGAAGGATCTCTCGCGCGCGCTTCAGGAAGGAACTCTCGCGCTCGGTTCAGGAAGGATCTCTCGCGCGCTTCAGGAAGGAACTCTCGCGCTCGCTTCAGGAAGGATCTCTCGCGCGCGCTTCAGGAAGGAACTCTCGCTCTCGCTTGAGGAAGCATCTCTCGCGCGCGCTTCAAGAAGGTTCTCTCGCACGCGCTACCTTACGTTCTAACATGTATGCTTTTTTTCATATGATCTGGACAGATTATGGGATTATATTTCGTGAATTTGATATGAACATTATATTGCGATGAACGGTAAACCCTGAACCCTAAATTAACATTATAATCAACCAAGCATAAATCAACATTATATTGCGATGAACCATAAATGACCAAGCATAAATCAACACTATATTTCGTTCTACCAAAAGTATGTATTGGCCCAAATTTGTACAGCATATTGTCTTTTATACAAGGGCATATTTTGTTGGAGAATGTCCTCGTGCTTTCCTGTAGTTGCTAAACACTCAAAAAATTTCGCACAAAAATAACCACAATCCTTCGAACCAGACTGACGAACACCTAATGATGCCCTACGACATGTCCAAATACGCTTCTTAACAGTAGAACGTTCATCGTACAAATGACATGCGTTCAACAAGGAGGGGAATCCAATACACAAAGGATGTGTTAAAGCTCTGAATTCTGATTCTTCAATCATGGAAGGCAGTGAATCATATACAATAATGTTCTGAAAAATGTAAGTCCATACATGCAAGCATCCAATGTTCACGAATGTTTAGTGGGCCGAACACATACCGCAATTCCAACCAACTGGTGTTGTAATGCTCATGTGGTCCTGAGCATAGCTCAATTGGCATAGGGTTGTGCTAGTGACCACAAGGTCATGGGTTCAATCCCCGCATTAATTAAACTACCGTTGCAAAAAAAAAAAAAATGCTCATGTGGTCCCAAGACGTAGTCAAGAAACGTCTGATCTTTACCAACCCACCAAGACATGATAGCTCCGTCTTCTTTCGACACTGCCGCTTGGGAAGGGCCCTCAGGGGACATCATAAATTCCTATCAATGCACGATCAATTTTACATCAACAAAATAACTGGATAACGATTGTAAAAAAAAGGATAGAAATTCACCATGAATGCAATATTGACTAAGGTAAAACGACAGGCACATAAATCTGGCCTTGATGTAAGTTTCTGCCGAACAAATATCATCAGGATATCCATTACCTATTACAACGACATGGTCAAATACATATGATAGAATACATAAATTTCATATTAAACAATACAGTAGTTTAAGATACTTACATCTGCATCTACCCATGCATTTGTACTAAAGTTTCTGAAGAAACGCTTGTCCTTCGTACAAAACAGAACTTTTCGTATTTCTTTGTTGGTGGTTCTTGATTTCAACCATTTCTGATAAATGTTTTCAACGTTCTTAGGTATATCAAACTTCAAATTATATACCTTAACATCTTTTTTCTGGTACTCGGGTACAGCGAAATGATTACGTGGTTGGGAGGTTCTAGCCTTCTTTGCAACTGACTCAATTTTGTCCTTCGGTTCACTCTTTCGCTTCCCTTGTACCATTGGTGTGTACTTTTTCACTCCCTTCCTCATCCGATGGCCAACACGAGGTATCGGAGGGTCGGTCTCCTACATTCATAGCTATTAGAATACAATATCTATACCTATTCTTACCCTAAAACACTTACAAGAAAATACCTCAAAGTCAATGTACACGGTCTGTAAGGGGAGCTGCCCAACGCCTTCGTCCGTTGAGTCGTCACTAGATGAATTGTTAGTTTGGTGAATGCGATGTTCATTGAAAATGGCAACCGCATTGTACTGCTCTTTATCCCCCGCATCCACTGATAATGTCCTCGATTCCTTTTCAACCGCATCTGATGTGTTTTGAGAGTTCCCCAAATCCACATGGACAAAATCATGAACAACGAACGTGGATTCACCCTCAAACACTACAATCTCCTTATGAACATGGTGGGATACCGCAATACTTTCCACCTCTTCATCGCGAGGCTCTTCTCTAACAATCTCCACGGTCATCCCGACACCACCAGACTGCACCTCTTCACCATGAGGCTCTTCTATACCCATATCAATAGTTTCACCCTCTTGACCCATCTGGGTAAATTGCACCTCAACATTATCCCCAGTTTCTAAAGTCATTGGTCCATCATATGCTTTTTGTCCCGAAGGTCCAGCACATTCATTATGGAACTCATTTTCATCTGCCTCCTCATCATCTTGACTCACATCCTCCATAAGAGACTTGCCCTGGACAACATGAATTTTTTTTTAGTACAAATACCCTAAACCATTAAATTACGAACTACAAATACGAACCTTGCACAGTGTCTGTAACAACGAAAGCATCATCTTCATATCTACTTGCACGTCCTTCAACTGCTCCTGGATACCATGGACGTGCATCTCGATCCCTCCTACGCGACTGTTTAGGCGAAGCAACTCCTCTTTCACTTCTGCCAACTCACCCAGGTTGTCAGTCCGTACACTTCCCATAGGTTGTGTACGTATTTCACCATCATCAGGTTCAGTGACATAGGTTTCTTCTGCACCATCACTATGTCTTGTCCATGTGTTTCCAGCTTCAGTTTCCGTTGCCTCTGCAACTTTGGGATTGGAAGTTTGTTCATCAACCATCCTCTGAACCAACCCAACCGGACTCTGGTCACCTGGGATGGCTTGTTGTTGCGTGCTCAATGTGTTGAAATAATTAGACAATAAGAGAGATAGAGCACTCAGAACATGCAAGCATACATGATCTTATAGCAAGTAGTAAGTATATTTCATTCGTTTTCCCACAGAGATTTATTTTTAGCTATTCGCGAAGTGTTTTTGTTAAGAAAGAAGGGGTGGATTTGATAGGGTAAAATTGGTTTTTAATTGTCTAATTCTTGCTGAATGTGTAAAGGGTAACAACATAAACGAGAACAAGTTAAAGCTAAGCTCAAATGAAAAGAGACGAGATTAATAAATGAAGACAAAAACAGCTAGACAGAATTGTAACTTAAGCAGAATTGCGGAGACAGCAATTCTACCGCAATTAAATAGCAGCGAAAGTGTGTAAATGGGTGAATTAAGGGCTACTAATGACTATCCTATAGGCATTTTTATACGATTCTCAAGCACTGGATCTACTCACTATGCATCAAACTATCTCAATCTCATGTATCGTCCGATTCCATGCATTAGATTCTTTAGTTTACTCAACTCAAAGTAAGGTTTTAAGCATCTTGTTAAGGCAGAAAGATATGGTTTGTACTAGGGAAACGCCTATTCCTAGGCCGTTTCCTGGTTACCTTGAAAAGCTAGCCTGATAGTATGACTCTGAACTCTTACTCCTTCCAGAGGTTAGGAGTTCTTTGGACAAAATGGATGGCCAATCGAAATTGCCCGTGGGATGAAGCTCACATACAATCAATGCTTCGAGAGCTATCCTACATGCTTGGTTCACGTGTTTAGCCTATAGTGTTGTCATTAGCATGCCCCTAAGTGACTTAGTTACTCATGGATATAAGGAGAACAGAAATAAAGGTTAAGATAGACATGCTTAGAAGGGAAATATGCTTAAAACAGCAAGGGAAAACAGTAGAATGCAAAGGCAGGAGACTGTGAAATACTGAACTTTATGTTTGATTAATTGGTTGTTTGAATGAACACAAGAGATACTTAAAGTAAAGAACAGTAAGACAGAACACAACGAAATAGTCTAATCTAGCTACTAGAAAGAAACAGCAACAAGACAGAGTTGGAAAATGGAAATGAAGAGCAAAAACAGTAAAACAAGCTCGAATGTCTCGTTGCAGCCGCCTCGAATGAAGGATGAGAAAGGTCAGCCTTGCTTGGATGAATCCAATCGGGAGAGAAGAAGAATCTCCTCTCCTTCCTATCAGATTATCGATTCCAACAGCTGAGCTTCGCAAACCAGCAGACGGCAAAGGAAAACAGGAGAAAAGATGGACTGCGAGAAGACTTCTACGCTTTCGGATGATCCTTGAACCCTCGACTTTGACCCCTATTTATAGTAATCTGCAGGTGCATTTGGGCCAAGGAGAACCATCAATCTTCAACGTCGTACTTCAGAATGGATGGAGGAGAAAGAACGAATCCCTGAAATAACGGAAATTAACAGAAAAAGATCAGTCAACTTACGCTTTTCACTTGAAACATTGCGGGAACCGCAATGTTTCCGCAATGCTATCGCAATGCTTGTTTTTCATTCTTTTCCTTCGGTTTTCAACCCTTTTCTTTCCTATTGTACATAAGTCCTAATTTAGCTACCTTCTTCTAATTCTCATATTTAAGCATAGGTTTAGGCTAAATGCTCTCAAAAACACCTAAGAGTGAACATCTTTCTAAGATAATTAAGTCCTAAAAAGGTCACTTTTGGAGACGTAACACACCCCCAAACTTAAGGTTTTGCTTGTCCTCGAGCAATCTAAGGACTTTCCTAGGCTGATGTTTCTTCTTCTTTAACCACTTACTAAC
Source organism: Herpetospermum pedunculosum (assembly GCA_028017165.1). NCBI lineage: Eukaryota > Viridiplantae > Streptophyta > Magnoliopsida > Cucurbitales > Cucurbitaceae > Herpetospermum > Herpetospermum pedunculosum. The sequence goes on from CM051522.1 coordinate 40,861,786, forward strand.
TCCCCTATATCCCTATCTATAGCACTGCTGTCCTGTGACACACTTCTAAGCTTTAAAATTACCCTCTTATCTAGCTTCTTCTGACTTTGCCTGCCTAACACTCCTTCTGTTTTCATTAACTCCCTACAACTGATCTATTTGCTTTTGTCATATCATGCCACTATCCCTAAGGTTTCAAATTCTACCTAGCTTTACCTCAGACTCAGTACATGCTTCTAGCTTTATTTTTAATTTGTCTAGGATTCCTTAGAGTCATGCCAGTCTTAGTATTAACGGTGACAGTGGTACTTTTAGAGAACAGCCTAAACCCTGGCATCACTACATTGGATAGACATTCATCTCCCTAAACAACCCTACAAGTTACAACTTTGTGCCTAGTTAATTTGAGGATCAGAGTTCTTTTTATTCAGGACATCTAAGCCACAAAGTTGCAACTCCTAGGTATACATTCTTCTTCCTTACTTCTTCTTCTTTTTTTTCTTTCTTTCTTACTTTGGTGGAGCCTCTCCTTTGGTTGCCTTTTGATGCAACGCCACTTGTGGGTTACACACTTGGCACTGATTACTCAGCAACCTAAGAGAGACTCCCCCCTTTATTCTTTTTTTCATTTTTTTTTTTTTTAAAGGAGAAGAAGAATGCTTATGTTTTAAGGGAGAGAGGAATGTTCCTAGGCCTAGGGTGGCCTCCCCCAAACTTCAACTACTCATTGTCCCCAATGAGTGTCTGAGGTGGCACACCCCCAAACTTGTCCTCGAAGCATCTAGTCTAAGGTAAAATAAAGAGAATCTAAAAGCTCTAGGCATAGACAGAACATTTTAAAAGAAAATATCACAGCAGCAGAAAACTGAAAAAAAACAGACAGGCAAGGACTTACAGCTATGCATGCTGAGCTATTTAGAGGTTAATTTAAACTATCAAAGGGTGTCCTATGACACTCATCCAGCATGCATTTAGATAAGCTATATAAGGTAGTCATGATAGCAGCGAAAGATAGAATTTAAACAGATCACAGCCTAGCTAAACAGACAGTCCAAAACATGCTTTCAGTAATAAATATTGCGGGTACCGCAATTATTTCGCAATCAAGTCAGGGCAGATATAACAGTGATTAAGGCCCCTAAGCATGCTTTTTCCAGTCATTCAAGCTCTCTAAAAATAAAACTAAACTATCCTACCTAGTCAGCTAGCAACAGGCTATACTAAGCAAAATTAAAAACATAAAACTAAGCATCTAAAACAGATCAAAATTGTACTAAAAACAGCATAATTCACATGGTCTATCAGAAAGCAGATTTTTTTTTTTTATTTATTCTAAGGGAACAACAATACTTCCTTCAGTGCAATTCAAACCAGCACTCAAATGTCTTCATCCTCATCAGGTTGTCGTGGTCGTGGAGGCACCCATGGAGTCAGGAGATTTGTGGGGAAGTCAGGGAAGATGCACCCAAGTTGGTCTGCAACCTCCTTGTCCCGTGCCTGCGCGTAAGTGGCCCATTGAGCCATCCTCTTCTGCATATCCATCAGACACGCCATGGATAGTGACTGATCAGCAGCCAACCTATCCAGCTCGAACTCCATGTTCCCCTTCCTCTTCAGCCTCAAGCCAGCAGGCAGCTCCAAGTGGCCCGTGTAAGCCATCTGCTGCTCCATCCGCTCAATGGGAACTCCTGCAAGCAAACAGAGTTTAGTTATGGTATTAGGGAAAAACAATGGTCCCTTACCTTTCTTCGCGCACTCAGCAATGGCGGCTGACATGACTTCACCCACGTTGACCGTGAGACCTCGCATGATTGCATAGACCAGCAGCGATCTGCTCTGGTTGATGGTGGTCTCATGAGTCACGGGGGACAACTTCCTCCTTACAAAGGCAAACCATACAGCCCCCTTAGCTGTGAGGTTGGCACTCATGAGAGTGTGCCTCCCATTGCGTGATACAGTCCAAGCTGCTTCAGGCTGGCCAATGGTTCGAATGGCCTCCTCCAGGACTGCCTCAGTAGGCTCATCAACGATCCTCGCGTAGTCAGTATGTTTTTGGCCCTTGAGGCCATAGGCTTCGTTGATGGCCTTTGCTGAGTAGTCCACTTCTACTCCCCTAACCACAGACAGCCCCTCCTCAGAGTTTCTTAGGTTGGCGTAGAAGTCATATACCATACTCGTGTAAGCCGGATTGGGTGGCCTGCACAACTCCTCCCAGTTGTGATTCACTATGCCTGCGCGCAAGAATTGCGGCAGGTCAGCAGGTCTGTCGAGGAAGCCCTTCTCGTGCAGCAACTCCCTCTTCCTCAGCTCCACGCCTCTGGACTCAGCGTCAGAGGACACATACCTCACCGACTGAGGTTCATCTTCAGGGTAAAGCTTAGCCTTCCCTTTGTCTGCTGGCTTGGCTGACTCTGCAGCCTCAACCTTGAGTCTTTTGAGCGATGGCTCAGTGCTCTCCTTCTCTGATGAAGGCGCCCTCTTGGCCTTCTTCTTTTTCAGCTTCTTGGATCGCTTGGCCTTGAGAATCTTGGCCTTCTTCTTCTTCTTGAGCTTTGCCTCGATGGGGATCTGCTGAAGGCACGCCCCCAGCGTCTCCTCCATTGAGTCATCTTTTTGTGAAAGACTCACCGGGCTAGCTTCCCTCACAGGAGAGAAAACCTCCTCTTCCTCACCTTCCCCACTGCCCTGCGTTAATTCTTGGTACTCCCCATATGGGAATTCAGGGTCAGGCCGTGGGGAAGTGTGCGACGGTGTGGTTCTTTGCTCTGCTGTAGGTGTATGTGCAGAACTCTGTGGTGAAGACGGCTGCTCAGGGCTCTGCGCTGGCGGTGATGGGGAAGAGCTGTGCGCTGGTGGTGCAGGTGGCGAGGCACTCTTCTTGGCTGAATCGTGGGACACACGATCAGTTTCTTGACTCTCCACAGAGGGAGTCTTTTCTTTGCTCGGTTCAGCGGCCACCGCTAAACTCCACCTACGCTTCTTGGGTGTGCCTGCTGGTTCAGAGGGCCCAGTAGGTATCTCAGTGACAACCCTCCACTTCTTCTTGCGAATCGGAAGTTTGGGAAGGCGTTCAGTTCGCGCAGCGTCAGCCTCAGCCAAGGCAAGCAGTGCGTCTCTCGCAGCCGTTTCAGCGTCGTCAGCCTTCTTCTTGGCTGCAGATCTTTCAGCCCTCGTGAACACCATTGTTGAATCGTGGAGGTTTGGAGAGAAGAATCAAAGATGAAGAGAATCGCAGTTTTCTTGGAATTCAGAGAATGGGAGAATCATACAGATCAAGCGCCTTCTAACGGATATAAAGAAAACGGATAAATCCCAACGGCTATATTTTTGCGGATCCTGCAAATCCAGCGCAATTTTAGGGATTTTTTTTCATCTAAATGTCAATCTTTGCTCATCCGTATCTTTTATTTGGCCCAATATTTTCTTGATTTTTAAAGCTGGATTTACTCTCCTTGATTCCCTCTATTGATTCCCTACAAAAAGAAATAAAATCAACATCAAATTCGTAATTAAAATCATACAACAAAACACACAAACGATAACCGGAAAATCGCAAAAAATAAACTAAGGCATGAGCCTCATGTTGACGAGCACAGCAATCACTCGTCCTCTCTCGTTCTCGTTTTCACGCTTCAGTCAAGAGGAAGGCCGAGAGAGTCTTCACATCTCCTTCCTCATAGTAGTGCTTCAACCTTGCACCATTAACCATGAACGGTTGGCCTTGCTGCAAGTTCTTTATCTCGATGGCACCATGAACAAACACATTAGTAATCACAAATGGACCTGACCACCTAGACTTAAGTTTCCCTGGAAATAGTTTCAACCGTGAGTTAAACAACAAGACAAGCTGACCCTTTTTACAGTCCTTCACCCTAAGTCTACTGTCGTGCCAAATCTTGGTCTTTTCCTTATACATTTTGGCATTTTCATAAGACATTTGCCTAAGCTCATCAAGCTCATGTAATTGCAGAGACCGCAACGTTCCCGCATCAGTCACGCAATAATTCAACTCCTTTAGTGCCCAAAATGCCTTAATTTCTAACTCAAATGGAAGATGACAAGCTTTACCATATACAAGCCTGTAAGGAGACATACCTAGGGGTGTCTTATATGCTGTCCTATATGCCCAAAGTGCATCTTCAAGCTTAAAGGACCAGTCTTTCCTATTAGGTTTGACCACTTTTTCTAGGATGTTCTTAATCTCCCTATTTGAAATTTCAGCCTGTCCATTCGAGTGTGGGTGATAGGGAGTGGCTACTCTATGTCTAATGTTATACTTAGCCAACACTCTCTCCATAGCCTTGTTAATGAAATGTGTCCCCTCATCACTAATGACAGCACGAGGTGTTCCAAACCTAGTAAAAATGTGCCTATGTAAGAATTTTATGACTGTTTTAGCATCATTATTGGGACATGCTATGGCCTCTACCCACTTGGATACGTAGTCTACTGCCACCAAAATGTAAAGGTTACCTGATGATGGAGGAAATGGCCCCATGAAGTCAATGCCCCACACATCAAAGAGCTTCAACTCTAAGATGTAGGTGAGAGGCATCTCATCCTTTCGACTGAGGTTACCTGTTCTTTGGCATTCATCACAGCTGTGGGCATAGTTGTGGGCATCCTTGAAGATCGTTGGCCAATAGTAGCCACTCTGAAATACCTTTGCAGCTGTTCTTTGGCCACCAAAGTGTCCACCATAAGGAGCTGTGTGACAGTGCTGCAGCACAGACTTCGCCTCAGCAGCTGAAACACACTTCCTTAGCAAGCCGTCAGCACATGTTTTGTAAAGTGTGGGGTCATCCCATATGAATTTCCTTGCTTCATGAAGGAACCTCTTCTTCTCTTGTCCTCCCTTGAAAACCGGTAATACCTGTGATGCAAGGAAGTTAGCAATGTCAGCAAACCAAGGTTCCTCATCGTTATCACAATGAGTCAAAACAAAGACATGTTCATCAATGAAAGCATCAGAAATTGCGGGTTCCGCAATTTTTTCGCAATTGTGCTGCAATCGAGAAAGGTGATCCGCAACCACATTTTCGCATCCTTTCTTGTCTCGAATGTCCAAATCAAATTCCTGCAGCAATAACACCCACCTAATCAACCTAGGCTTAACATCAGCCTTCCTCATGAGATACTTCAAGGCAGAATGGTCAGTGTACACAATTGTCCTAGTGCCTACAATATAGTTCCTGAATTTCTCACAAGCAAACACTACAGCAAGCATCTCTTTCTCGGTAGTTCTATAATTACATTGAGCCTCATTCAAGGTTTTACTAGCATAATAGATAGGGTGTGTGAGCTTGTCAATCTTCTGTCCTAACATAACCCCTACAGCATAGTCACTAGCATCACATAACATCTCAAATGGGAGATCCCAATCTGGCCCTACTATAATAGGTGCTGTGACTAGTGCTTTCTTAAGGGTTGTCCAAGCTACTACACATTCCTTAGAGAAGATGAATGGCCTATTTAGTTCTAGAAGCTCACACAGAGGCTTGGCTATCTTGGAAAAGTCCTTAATGAACCTTCTGTAGAAACCAGCATGCCCTAAGAAACTCCTAATGGCCTTGACATTCTGAGGCTCTACCAACTTCTCTATGATTTCTATATTTGCCCTATCAACCTCTACACCTGCCCTTGACACTCTATGACCTAAGACAATCCCTTCATCCACCATGAAGTGACACTTTTCCCAATTAAGGACTAAGTTAGTCTCTTCACATCTAGCCAGGACTTGTCCTAAATTCTCTTGACAGTTGGTAAAGGAATCCCCAAAGACTGAGAAATCATCCATGAATATTTCTATCATGGACTCATCCAAATCAGAAAAGATTGCCAACATGCACCTTTGGAATGTTGCCGGTGCATTGCATAAGCCAAAAGGCATTCTGCGAAAGGCAAATGTTCCAAAAGGGCAAGTAAAGGTAGTCTTTTCTTGGTCTTTGGGGTCTATAGTGATCTGGTTATACCCTGAATAACCGTCTAGGAAACAGTAATAGGCTCTACCAGCTATTCTGTCTAACATTTGGTCAATGAATGGTAGAGGGAAGTGGTCTTTTTTAGTTTCTTTATTTAGTTTCCTATAATCCATACATACTCTCCATCCTGTGACAGTCCTAGTTGGAATCAGTTCATTGTTCTCATTGACTACCACAGTCATCCCACCCTTTTTAGGTACACACTGTATAGGGCTCACCCACTGACTACTAGCTATTGGAAAGATCACACCAGCATCTAACCATTTAATTATCTCTTTCTTAACTACCTCTTTCATAGAGGGATTCAGCCTACGTTGGTGATCTACTCTAGGTGTGTGCTCTTCCTCTAGTATAATCTTATGCATGCAATAAGAAGGGCTAATGCCTCTAATATCAGCAATAGTCCATGCAATAGCCTTCCTATGTTGCTTAAGTAGTAATATTAATTCAACCTCATGCTGTTCACTTAGCTTAGAAGAAATAATTACAGGCAAAGTCTCATTATTTCCTAAGTATGCATACTTGAGGTGAGTGGGGAGAGGTTTTAATTCTAATACAGGTGGATGCTCAATGGATGGCTTTAAAGGATTTAAGGCTCTATCAGTTAAGTCAATATTCATGCAAACATGCTGAGGGTTATTTACAGATATGTCCATTATCTCAGCTATGTTTAAGTCAGTTAATTCTAATCCTACATATTCATTAGCATGCTTGGTTGATAATTCATGCTCCAATTGTTCTTCCATCAAAGAATCTACAACGTCCATGCTAGCACAAGATTCAAGGTCAGAGGGGTACCTTAAAGCTTTATACACACTAAATTTCACCTCTTCATCATGAACCCTCATAGTAAGCTCACCTTTTTGGACGTCTATCAGTGCCCTACCTGTGGCTAGAAATGGTATGCCTAACAGGATGGGGACCTCCTTGTCTGCTTCATAATCCAGGATAATGAAATCTGCAAGGAAAATAAACTTGTCAACCTTTACTAAAATATCCTCAATCTTACCTTCTGGGTATGCAATGGATCTGTCTGCTAGTTGTAAAGTGACAGTGGTTGGACGTGCTTCTCCTATTCCCAACTGGCGGAATAGTGATAGGGGCATGAGGTTTATGCTGGCTCCCAGGTCACAAAGCGCTCTGCCCACGTGCTTGCCTCCAAGTTCTACAGGTAAGGTGAAGGAACCAGGATCCTTCTCCTTCTTGGGCAGCTTGTTTTGGAGTATGGCACTGCACTCCTCAGTGAGGTTTACTGTTTCAAACTCACCAATTATTTTTTTGTTAGTAATAATATCTTTCAAAAACTTTACATAGGAAGGCATAGACTGTAAAACTTCTACAAAAGGTATGTTGACATGCACTTGCTTAAGAATTTCTAAGAATTTATTAAAATGCACTTCCTGTTCCTGCTTCTTCTTAAGCCTTCGAGGATATGGAGGTGGTGGCACATATGCAGGCACGTCAGGTCGCCTTAGGATAGGTGGAGGCCTTGGAATTTCTTTTATCTCCTCAACAATTGGCTCTAGCCGGGCTCCTGATGTGCTAGTTGATGGTGGACCTTGGTTTGGCAGAGACTCCAGTGGAGCACTAGACTCAGTGTTCTCTACTCTCTTTGGTGTGTCCTTTGTGTTGCTCACCAATGGTCTACCACTTCTAAGTTCAATTGCTTGAACTTGTTCTTTACCATCTCTCCTTGGCACCTCGGTGTCAGCAGGGAGTCTACCTTGGGGCCTACTCTTGAGTTCATTGGCTAATTGGCCTATTTGGTTCTCTAGGCTTCTAAGAGTAGCTTGCTGGCTTTGAAGAGTAGCATCATTCTTAGCTATGTATTCCTTGAGTAAGTTTTCTACAGAAGATCCTACAGGTTGGTTGTATGGTTTTTGATACATGGATTGGTTATGTTGGGGAGTGAAACCAGGTGTTCCACTCGGTCTAGGTTGGTTAGGATTTTGGTTAGCATTTTGTTGGCCACCCCATGACAGGTTTGGGTGGTTCCTCCAACCAGGGTTGTAAGTGTTGGAATAGGGGTTGTTCCTAGGCTGCTGCTGACTTCCAATATAGCAGACTGAGGCTGGATTCCCAGGGCAGTACTCATACAGGTGCCCTTCCCCACAGAATCCACATATAAGTGTTTCACCTTGACTTGGTTGGGTGCCCATTGACATGGCGGTAGCGGTGTTGACACTTGTTTGGAGATTGGCTTGAGCCATTTGCTTAACTAGGTTGGTCAGGGCGTTTATTTGGCTGCTCATTGCACTTAGAGCATCCTTGTCTTGAGCTCTAGTTGGCTCAACTGGATCATCTGACCACCTACAGTGAGATGCTGAGATCTTCTCCAAGATCTCATAGGCTTCGTTGTAACTCTTGGACAACATGGAACCACCAGCAGATGAATTTAAGACTTGCCTAGTGCTGGGGTTGCATCCTTTGAAAAAGACCTCTATTTGGATACACCATGGGATGCCATGATGTGGACATTTAAGAAGAAGATCTTTGAACCTTGTCCAAGCTTCGTGAAGAGATTCATTATCAGCTTGTTTGAACTTAACTATGTCATCACGAAAGGTAGAATTCCTATCAGATGGGAAGTATTTGACTAGGAATTTCTCTGCTAAGTCTGTCCAATTAAGGACAGATCCAGAGGGTAATGAGTTTAACCACGTTTTGGCTTTGTCCCTCAAAGAATAAGGGAACAAGTATAGCCTCAAGGCTTCTTGGGAAACTCCAGGGATGATAAAGGTATCACTGACTCCTAAGAAGTTTCTAAGATGGTTGTGGGGGTCCTCATTTTCCACTCCAAAGAATTGTCCCATAGTGGACAACATTTGGAACATCACTGGCTTTAACTCGAATGAGTTGGCAGTGATTTCAGGACGGATTATGCTGGGGTTCAGCTTCCCAGGCATAGGTACTAAATATGAAAGGATGGCACTATTTTTGTCATTCGCTATTTCGATGGGATTGCGAATGACAGGTACCTGATTTGGAACTATCTCGTCCATTTCTTCGGTTTCAGCACTTATTTGGGGTAAAGAGGGTTGTTTAAAGAGACGTTTCTTTGCTTTGTTTCTAGCTCGAAGTAATCTTTCAGGCTCAGGGTTGAACTCTAAATTACTACGTGAAAGCTCACTCATAAACTACCCTACTAGTACCTGTAAAAGAAATGAAAAGTAGATTAGTTTCAATAGATAATAAACTTGGTGTTTCAAACTTAACAAACTTCGTTTTCACTTAAATAAATCCCCGGCAGCGGCGCCAAAAACTTGTTGCGTGCTCAATGTGTTCAAATAATTAGACAATAAGAGAGATAGAGCACTCAGAACATGCAAGCATACATGATCTTATAGCAAGTAGTAAGTATATTTCATTCGTTTTCCCACAGAGATTTATTTTTAGCTATTGGTGGACGGATTTTTGAATATCCGCTTAATCTCAAGCTGTCGAGGCTTGCCAAAATACGATTTATAAGGCCTATAACCAAGGCTTTGCAGCCAGTGGTAACAGGGTCGATCCAAGGAATAGGAGAATTGAATTTACTAGTGAAATTGGGATTTGATTGATTAATTGGTAACGGGGGGTTTTAATCATGCAAGGAAATAATGAAAAAGCTAACGGACGAAAGAAATAATATGTAGAAAACGTGTGCACGGTTTGGGGAGTCTCGGGATCAATTGTTAGACAACATTCAGCTTATCATTTAATGCTAACGACATGGAAAACAGTTTATTTAGCACGCGGACGACTACCAGAGAAGCCCCAAAGTAGCCGACTCCATGGATTTTAATTAGGCCACACAGTCCTAATTACACGTTATCTAATCTCACATTAAGATGATCAGTCCTAAGATGAATTTAGACAGTTACTAGCTAACCGCGACGAACATCGGGCGTGAATTCTAATTGCTAGTAGGTTGCCCGCAAACGCCGTATGCAACCAACAATTATCCTACCCGTCCCGATACTTCGATTTAGTTCTATTTACCTGTGTTACTTAGTCGAGCAGTGAGAGGCACGACATCGCTACTCTTTAACATACACAACATGCGAAACTACCCGAGTGTCAATCAACGTATTTTAACATGCGCGTTGGATTAAGCAAGGTAAACAGATGCCAATAATCAGATTCCAATATGCAAAACTATACTCAGATTATCAAAGCCATAAAGGTCTAACAAAATTCCCCTAAACAAATCCCAAACCGTCACCCTTACCTTAGCCGCTCATGGCGCGGTGCGTCAATCCCGCTCCAACCACGGCCATGGAAGGATTCTTCTAAATATTACAAGGGAAAGTGGAGCTCACTCGCATGCCAACAATGGCGGAGCTCCACGGAAAATAGAGAGAAAACGGGGAAGAAGAAGGGTGGAATCGCCGGAATCGCTTGGGAGATGAAGAAGAAGAAGCTCTTTGAAGATGTGCAGAAAAATCGTCTTTTAGCTACTGCCTTCGTCGTAGCGTCTCGACGCTGGGCCTAGCGTCTCGACGCTGTGCCCTAAGTGATCCGCGCGCGCGCGCGCTGGCGTCGCGACGCAAGGCCAGCGTCGCGACGCTGCCCCGATGAATTTCCTGCGCGCGCCTCCTCCGGAGCGTCTCGACGCCAAGCAGGGTCTCGACGCTTGCTCTCGGGTTTTTCCAGCGTCGAGCCAGCGTCTCGACGCTATAGCTCGACGCTGGCTCTCGGGTTTGGGGCTGATGCAATGCCTCTCCAAGGCTGTTTTGGCCCGTTTCTTCACGGAACAAATTCCCCTCTTCCCGATGCATTCCCGGGGCGCTAAAACTCTGCTTTAAGCTCTCGAACATGCCCAATGGACGCACGAGCTCTTTGCCGCTTTTCTCCTACAAAAGAGATACATTTAATCAATTGGAAGCGGACTTTAGCTATGATTAGGACGTATTTAATAGCTCCAAAATGGAGTTATCAAACACCCCCAACTTAAACATTGCTAGTCCTCGAGCAAGCACTACAAAGACATTGACTCTAAGGACGCTCTTACATGTATTCTAACTCAAGCCTCCATGCATATTGAAATTTAAACACGAGTATAATCATGGAAGCATTTTGTTCATGTATTAATTAGGACATATCAAAAATTAACTCTTGCCCCCTAACGTGTGTGTGTGCTAGACAACCAATCCTAAACTCACGTAAACTCGGAAAACCTACATGCAACGCACATCCCGTTTTCCCCCTACTTCTAGCGTTTAAGAACAGCTACACTTGACTTACACGAGAGAGAGAAGCAAATTAAGAGACCTAATTATTTTCTCATTCTTTTTCTTTCTTTTCAAAAGTACTTTGTACTCTTTTATTTTGGGTTCTTTGAACCAACCTTTCATTTCTTTTTCTTTCCTACTCGAGCTGCCTAACACGTCAAATTCATGCATAAAACTTCACGTTTTTAAGGACTAACGCTCACTTCTTTTAAGCGCTTAATAAGAAGGAGGAGCGCCTCGAGAGGAATTTTTCTACAAAACATGCTTTTCTATTTTTTTTTTATTAGGCTAAGCACAAGCTTTCTCAATTAATTAGCTACTAAATCTCATGCAACAAGCTACCTAAGGGTGCCTTTCGGGGTGACAACGAGAATTAGCTAAACATGCGATAAACCAAGCTTACGGAATCTAGGGAGAGGTTGCTAAGTGCGCGATGAGTGCAAGGGAGCAACAGAAAAAATTTTAAAAATTTTTGACATGAACCTAATAAACACAAAACTCATGCAAAAACTCGATTATGAACATGCTCAGATTTCCAACATGCATTTCCTAGGCTATCACAGTCAGAAAACAGTAAACAGAGTCCCAAGCACTTCAATATCTTTATAACACTTCTCAACGAACTACACATGCACATCCACCGGACTACTCCACCCCCAACTTCAAAATTTGGCATTGTCCTCAATGCCAATCAGTCAGATACAATAAAGTAAAAGGGAAGAAGAAGTACACTTCCCTGACTCTTTGTGAAGCTGGCGAGGGCGAGGAAGCGGCGCACGAACGCATCAGAGCCCAAAATTGTCTTCTCATCCTCGATTCCTAAAAAAAACAGCAAGCTAATTAATACTAAATTAATCTAGAAAGCAATAAAACTAAACTAAAGCATAAAAACAGTTCAACACTCGGGTGCCTCCGAGAAGCGCAGAATTTTTAAAGTCGGTTGCTCGACTGTATTCTCTCAACAGACTCATCCATAGTCTGTAGGTGCGGGGGACGATCCAGACTTGTCCTTGGCCACACCTTTCTTGCCATCCACCTGAAAATTGTTTTGCACTCTTCGTGCCTCGGGCACGTGAATATCGACATTGTTAGTGCAAAAACCAGAATTATCATCACACATATTTAAATCAGAAATTTTTACCGAGACATGGGAATCATCCCTCAAGCGCGAGGGTAGATTCCCATTCTCAACATGCTCACAAACAACAGAAACATTCGCAACAGATTTCCCATCAAATAAAGAAAACTCATGCAAAGTATCATCAAACTCTAACGAAACGACGCCCTTATACACATCGATTTTGACCCTAGCGGTCTTAAGAAAAGGGCGTCCTAACAGCATAGAGGACGAAGCATGCGATGAGTTCTCATTCATGTCTAAAACAAGGAAATCAGCGGGAAACGTCATATTCCCAACTCTAACAAGAACATCCTCTACCTTCCCCCTAGGACAGATGCTTGACCCATTAGCCAACTGAACAGAAACATTACACTCATGCATTTCATTTAAATTCAGTTCACGAAACAGTGCATAAGACATAACATTTACAGAGGCTCCTAGGTCTAACATGGCATTATGAACAACTTTACTACCTATAGTGCAAGGGATAGTAAAGGTACCTGGATCGTTGCACTTGGCAGGCAACGTACCTGGGAGTATGGCAGAGACGTTCTCCTTCTTTTTCTCGGTCCCTCTGGACTTTCTCTTCGTAGTGCACCAGCTCCTTAGGAATTTCGCATATTTGGGCACTTGACTGACTGCCTCTAGGAGCGGGATATTTACCATCACCTTTTGGAAGGTTCGCAGGACCTCCTCATCATCAGATTCCAAAGTAGGCTTCGCAAGCCTACTCGGGAATGGTGCTCTGGCAACATCCTCAGGTACACTGACCTTCTCATTTCTTTTCTCATTCTGAGTCTCAGGAGCAGTCGGGGCGGACTTGTTCAGGCTGTCCGTGGCTTCCTTCGCAGCTCTGGTGGAAAGTGACTTTCCACTGCGCAGCTGAATGGCACTCACATTTTCACATGAGTTAACTGTAGTTTGGGAAGGAAGCTTCCCCGAGCTCTTGCTCTCAATCTTACTAATAGACACCGCCATCTGTGTCAGCTGCTTGTTCAAATTTTGCAGCTCTGCCTTATGAGAATTAAGCTCCTCGCGAGCCTCTTTCTGGAACTGGCTGGTGCTAGTCACGATGGTTCGTACCATCTCTTCAAGCGAGCTGGAGGAGCTCGAGGCTTGAGCCTGGGTGGAAGAGTTAGGCCTATCCTGGGACTGGCCTTGGAAGCGAGTTTGTCCTTCCCTATTCCCATAGCTGAAGTTAGGATGGTCGCGCCAACCGGGGTTGTAAGTGTTAGCATATGGGTCGTACTTCCTTGGGTTGGAAGCATACCCCCCGATTGCATTGACCTCCGCCTCTTCGCGGTGTCCTCCAACAATTTTCTTCAACATGCTACCTATCTCGGCCACCTGGGCCCTCATTTCAGACATCTCGTGGCTCTGAGCCACGCTGTGCACTTGTCCTTGCCCCCTGATCCCAAACTGCTGCGAATTGGTGGCCATATTTGCAATCAACTGCTTGGCCTCAACTGGGGTCTTGTCAATCAGTGCCCCTCCACTCGCTGCATCGATCATCTGCCTATCGTGGGGCGTCATCCCCTCATAAAAATACTGTATGAGCAGCTGATCGGCGATCTGGTGGTGTGGGAAACTCGCGCACAGGCGCCCAAAGCGTTCCCAATACTCATGCAGGGACTCACCTACATCCTGGGTGATCCCATAAATCCTCTTTCGCAGGGTAGTGGCTAAGGATGCGGGAAAATATTTCTCCAAAAATACCCGCTTCATGTCCTGCCACGTGTTGATCGATCCGGAGGGCAAGTAATACAGCCAGTCTCTGGCTTTGTCCTTGAGCGTAAAGGGGAATGCCCTCATGTTCAGCTGCTCCTCCGTGACCCCTGCGGGTTTCATTCCCGCGCAGACGCAATGGAATTCCATCAGGTGTTTGTTCGCGTCCTCACCTGCATTGCCATGGAAAGAAGGTAACTGGTGAATTAAACCAGATTTCAACTCGAAGTTACCTGCTACCACGGGGTAGTTAATGCACAAAGGCTGCAGGTTCAGGTCTGGCGCTGCCAGTTGCTTCAGCGTCCGTGGCGCATCACCTTGCGCCATCTCGTCAAGTAAGAAGGGATTGCCTTCTTCTCTTTCAAACGGTCCTTGCCCCTCCCGGGCTTCTCTACGTAACCGCCGCTCCTCTCTGTCAATCTCAGGAATAAACTGCAAACTACCCTCAGAGGAACGGGTCATACACAAACAAAAATCTAAACATACAAATTACAAACAGAAAAAAAAAAAAAAAAATTTCAGTCAACCATCAACAAATCAAATTCAAACTCCAATCATAAATTCAATCAATTGCCTACTCCCCGGCAACGGCGCCAATTTTGGTGGACGGATTTTTGAATATCCGCTTAATCTCAAGCTGTCGAGGCTTGCCAAAATACGATTTATAAGGCCTATAACCAAGGCTTTGCAGCCAGTGGTAACAGGGTCGATCCAAGGAATAGGAGAATTGAATTTACTAGTGAAATTGGGATTTGATTGATTAATTGGTAACGGGGGGTTTTAATCATGCAAGGAAATAATGAAAAAGCTAACGGACGAAAGAAATAATATGTAGAAAACGTGTGCACGGTTTGGGGAGTCTCGGGATCAATTGTTAGACAACATTCAGCTTATCATTTAATGCTAACGACATGGAAAACAGTTTATTTAGCACGCGGACGACTACCAGAGAAGCCCCAAAGTAGCCGACTCCATGGATTTTAATTAGGCCACACAGTCCTAATTACACGTTATCTAATCTCACATTAAGATGATCAGTCCTAAGATGAATTTAGACAGTTACTAGCTAACCGCGACGAACATTCGGGCGGGAATTCTAATTGCTAGTAGGTTGCCCGCAAACGCCGTATGCAACCAACAATTATCCTACCCGTCCCGATACTTCGATTTAGTTCTATTTACCTGTGTTACTTAGTCGAGCAGTGAGAGGAACAGCATCGCTACTCTTTAACATACACAACATGCGAAACTACCCGAGTGTCAATCAACGTATTTTAACATGCGCGTTGGATTAAGCAAGGTAAACAGATGCCAATAATCAGATTCCAATATGCAAAACTATACTCAGATTATCAAAGCCATAAAGGTCTAACAAAATTCCCCTAAACAAATCCCAAACCGTCACCCTTACCTTAGCCGCTCATGGCGCGGTGCGTCAATCCCGCTCCAACCACGGCCATGGAAGGATTCTTCTAAATATTACAAGGGAAAGTGGAGCTCACTCGCATGCCAACAATGGCGGAGCTCCACGGAAAATAGAGAGAAAACGGGGAAGAAGAAGGGTGGAATCGCCGGAATCGCTTGGGAGATGAAGAAGAAGAAGCTCTTTGAAGATGTGCAGAAAAATCGTCTTTTAGCTACTGCCTTCGTCGTAGCGTCTCGACGCTGGGCCTAGCGTCTCGACGCTGTGCCCTAAGTGATCCGCGCGCGCGCGCGCTGGCGTCGCGACGCAAGGCCAGCGTCGCGACGCTGCCCCGATGAATTTCCTGCGCGCGCCTCCTCCGGAGCGTCTCGACGCCAAGCAGGGTCTCGACGCCAGGGCAGCGTCGAGCTAGCGTCCCGACGCTATCACTCGACGCTTGCTCTCGGGTTTTTCCAGCGTCGAGCCAGCGTCTCGACGCTATAGCTCGACGCTGGCTCTCGGGTTTGGGGCTGATGCAATGCCTCTCCAAGGCTGTTTTGGCCCGTTTCTTCACGGAACAAATTCCCCTCTTCCCGATGCATTCCCGGGGCGCTAAAACTCTGCTTTAAGCTCTCGAACATGCCCAATGGACGCACGAGCTCTTTGCCGCTTTTCTCCTACAAAAGAGATACATTTAATCAATTGGAAGCGGACTTTAGCTATGATTAGGACGTATTTAATAGCTCCAAAATGGAGTTATCAGCTATTCGCGAAGTGTTTTTGTTAAGAAAGAAGGGGTGGATTTGATAGGGTAAAATTGGTTTTTAATTGTCTAATTCTTGCTGAATGTGTAAAGGGTAACAACATAAACGAGAACAAGTTAAAGCTAAGCTCAAATGAAAAGAGACGAGATTAATAAATGAAGACAAAAACAGCTAGACAGAATTGTAACTTAAGCAGAATTGCGGAGACAGCAATTCTACCGCAATTAAATAGCAGCAAAAGTGTGTAAATGGGTGAATTAAGGGCTACTAATGACTATCCTATAGGCATTTTTATACGATTCTCAAGCACTGGATCTACTCACTATGCATCAAACTATCTCAATCTCATGTATCGTCCGATTCCATGCATTAGATTCTTTAGTTTACTCAACTCAAAGTAAGGTCTTAAGCATCTTGTTAAGGCAGAAAGATATGGTTTGTACTAGGGAAACGCCTATTCCTAGGCCGTTTCCTGGTTACCTTTAAAGGCTAGCCTGATAGTATGACTCTGAACTCTTACTCCTTCCAGAGGTTAGGAGTTCTTTGGACAAAATGGATGGCCAATCGAAATTGCCCGTGGGATGAAGCTCACATACAATCAATGCTTCGAGAGCTATCCTACATGCTTGGTTCACGTTTTTAGCCTATAGTGTTGTCATTAGCATGCCCCTAAGTGACTTAGTTACTCATGGATATAAGGAGAACAGAAATAAAGGTTAAGATAGACATGCTTAGAAGGGAAATATGCTTAAAACAGCAAGGGAAAACAGTAGAATGCAAAGGCAGGAGACTGTGAAATACTGAACTTTATGTTTGATTAATTGGTTGTTTGAATGAACACAAGAGATACTTAAAGTAAAGAACAGTAAGACAGAACACAACGAAATAGTCTAATCTAGCTACTAGAAAGAAACAGCAACAAGACAGAGTTGGAAAATTGAAATGAAGAGCAAAAACAGTAAAACAAGCTCGAATGTCTCGTTGCAGCCGCCTCAAATGAAGGATGAGAAAGGTCAGCCTTGCTTGGATGAATCCAATCGGGAGAGAAGAAGAATCTCCTCTCCTTCCTATCAGATTATCGATTCCAACAGCTGAGCTTCGCAAACCAGCAGACGGCAAAGGAAAACAGGAGAAAAGATGGACTGCGAGAAGACTTCTACGCTTTCGGATGATCCTTGAACCCTCGACTTTGACCCCTATTTATAGTAATCTGCAGGTGCATTTGGGCCAGGAGAACCATCAATCTTCAACACCGTACTTCAGAATGGATGGAGGAGAAAGAACGAATCCCTGAAATAACGGAAATTAACAGAAAAAGATCAGTCAACTTACGGTTTTCACTTGAAACATTGCGGGAACCGCAATGTTTCTGCAATGCTTGTTTTTCATTCTTTTCCTTCGGTTTTCAACCCTTTTCTTTCCTATTGTACATAAGTCCTAATTTAGCTACCTTCTTCTAATTCTCATATTTAAGCATAGGTTTAGGCTAAATGCTCTCAAAAACACCTAAGAGTGAACATCTTTCTAAGATAATTAAGTCCTAAAAAGGTCACTTTTGGAGACGTAACACTTGTGGAATGAAAATTGATCTACTTCCTAAAGCCGTGTTCTTAAACTCCACTTCAGCATCAGACAACTGGAGTTTATGAGTAATGACCTATTTTCATTAAATAAGCAAATTATATATTTATTGAACAAACCTATTTTTTTAAATATTAGAAACAAATACATGTAATACAAACCAGGGGAGAGTTGAAACCATCCCGTTCAACCAGTGCGTGTGCCAATGATTTGGTACAAGACCATCTAAGAATACGAGGGATTGCATCCTCATTCATTCTTGTAGAAATCTTCCCTTCGAGTGTAGATACGGTCTCGTATGCCCAAACCTATAACGAAACAAAAGAATTATTATCACATAACATAAATAAAATACAAATAACATACAGAAAATTAGAAGTTTCATAAAGAAATATACCTGAAAGGCATGAGGAAGTCCAGATACACTATACTTCACCATGTAAGACGGTTTCTTAACAACGTTCTTCTTATAAAGTTGTACTTTATTGTTCAACATGGCCCTTTGAAGACCTCCTAGTGTCTGCTCCCATACAATTGTTCCCCAATCAAGAGAATTAAAATAGTGTAAGTTGTCCACCGCATCTAACAATGTAAAGTCAACAACATTCTTACTTTTCTCTTTGCCCATCATGGCCATCTCTGTAAAATATACAAGAGAAATCTTTAATGCATCCTCGTCATTTTCAAACTGCAATTTCATAAAATGTTCTTCAAAGTCTTTCAGAAGGCATGTGTCTTTCTGGTTGAACGAAGTAAAGTACTTCTTACGCAGTCGATCATATGAGCTGCCCTTCTCAACTACTTCACAGGAAGGCCACAGTCCTGTTAATAGAAGGAACTCATCCTTCGAAAAACTGACAATATTGCCATTTAGATCGAATGACATGACATCACTTCTAAGGTTTGTCACCTCCCTCAACAGAATGTAATGAACTACTGAACTGTTGAAGATCAAATCAACGTCCACTAAACGACCAAATGGTGTGCGCCTAAACATATCTAGTTGTTCAGGTGAAAGCTTCTTCTTGATGACTTTGCTCGCAACACCAATGTGCGATAAACTGGTTACTTGGCCAGGGAAGCGATCGCCTACACTTATCTTTAAAACATGTGCCATTGATAGCTCCATTTTGGAGCTATAATTATGTCCCTAATTCACGTTTATTATTGGCTTAATCTTGTTTATATGTGATTATTGCAGGTGTTCTTGGTAATTCGCCCTCGGGAGCGTTTCGGCGTTTTTCGGGGCTTAATATCGCAATTTAAAGGCCTAGGAACACTTCCCGGGAAGACCCGTGCAAAGGCATGAAGGTTGAGCACCTTTGGGAAATTGAAGGCAAAAATTCTTGCATCAACCCGAGAGCTAGCGTCGAGCGACAGCGTCGCGACGCTAGCTCGACGCTGCCCAGCGTCGAGACGCTGCCCCTAGCGTCTCGACGCTCCGAAGTCTGAAGCGCTGAATTGAAAAAAAACCCGAGAGCAAGCGTCGAGCGATAGCGTCTCGACGCTCGCTCGACGCCACCCCGAGCGCGCGCGCGGATTATTTAGGGCGCAGCGTCGAGACGCTGCCCCTAGCGTCTCGACGCTACGACGGATTACTTAAGTTTCTGTCCGATTTTTAGCCGCCATTATCATCTTCTACCTCGAGCTCCGCGCCTGATTTGACGTCCAGCAGCTATTTTTCACCATGGGAGGGGCTAGGAAGCTCGATTTGAAGCCGTCCCACACCACACAAGTCATGAGTGAGTAGATTTACCGTTTTTGGCTCGGGATTGTAAGGAAAAATGTAGTATGAACTCTTGGTGAGGTTGTAGGATTGAAATTCTGAATTGGTTGGATATTTTATTGAATTGAATTCTATTTCTTAGCTTAATCTATGAGCATGTTCGAATGATTTAGGACTAGGCACCCTTGATTTTGAGCATGTTCATTTGTTAAAGGATTTGATGTCGTGCCTCTCGTTTCCGCCAAGTAACAAGGAATTATGGCACTTTGAGTGTATTGGCGTCCTTACGCTCTTAGAGTTCGTTCTTCCCGAATTAGAATTCCAAATCGACATACTAATTTCGCGTCCAAATTAGATAGTCGTCACAGTTAGCTTGTTGCTACCGTTCGGTCTTGGGAGAGCATTGGCCGCCAATGTCCGAACGGTATGCTTGATTAGCATAATTAATTATGTTTAATTAAATCCATGGAACATGTCTGAGTTATTTATTAATTTTAGACGAGCTGTGCATTCGTTAAATTATTTAGCCATTACACGAGTCAATCTATGATCTAAGAGGTTTGCTAGACTTATTCCCGATCGTCCCGAGTCGGAAACTCCGTTAGCTAAATTTCTCATTTGCTTTGTTCCATCTTAGTTACTTGAAAACAAACAATTACCCCTTATTTCACCTATATTAATAGTTTGCAAATTTAATTAAGATTAAGTCAAAATACCTTAATTCCCTGCGGATCGACCCCGTTACTACTATTCTACAAATAGTTTAGTGATTTCGGGCACTTATAAATTTATTTTGGCGGGTCTCGACAACCCGATGATTGGCGATAGTTCAATAATATCGTTACCAAAATTGGCGCCGTTGCCGGGGAGTTAAGTGTAATTCGGCCTAATTTAAATTTGATTTGTAAACTTTTAATTTTCACTTTAAAAATTCTGTTTATTCTTTTATTATTTGCAATTTTGATCTGTTTGTTTAAGTGTGCTAGAAGTGCCAAATTTTTATTGAGAGAATGGAGATTGATGATGAGATTGGAGTCCCAAAAACGCTCAGACAATGGACATCATTTGCTATGGGCCACCAACCTTCTCTCCTACCCGGAAATTTCAGGTGAGTTTGTCCTTAAATCAGGTGTGATTAACCTTTTACCCTCTTTTTGTGGTGAAACAGATGAAGATCCTTATAAACATCTCAAGGAGTTTCAAATGGTAAGTTCCGCGATGAAGCCTAGCGACATAACAAAAGATCAGCTCTACCTGAGAGCTTTTCCATTCACCCTAAAAGGTGAAGCTCGAGATTGGCTGCATTACTTGCCATCGGGAACCATCTTTACTTGGGAGAAGTTGCAGAGTCTATTCTTGGAAAGGTATTTCCCAGCTTCAAAAGCCAGAGCAGTGAAAAAAGATATAAGACAATTTGAGCAAGGAAAGAACGAGGCATTTCACGAATGCTGGGAGAGATTCATTAAACTCTGCGAGAAATGCCCAAACCATCTGATAGCAGAAGTCGCGCTTATCGAATTTTTCTATGATGGGTTGCTCCCGCATGACTGTCAGATGCTTGATGCAGCAAGTGGAGGAGCCCTTTGGGAGAAGACACCTGCGGAAGCCAGACAGTTGATCTCTAATATAGCTGAGAACCGTCGCCAGTACGGAGGAAGAAACGAGCATTCTAAGATGTCTTCCGACATAGAAGTGCTCAAAGAACAAGTGTCTCAGGTATTTGGTTTAGTTCATACGATGCAAGAAAAATCATCTCAGGATGTTTCTTCTATTTCAGGTAAAGCCATTGAAAGCATGTTCAAATCACTCATGGAAGTTAGCGATGAGACAAGGTCGCAGATAAAATCTCTAAGAGATGAATTCACAGAGGTGAAGGAAAGAATGAGTAGAATTGAATCCAAAGCGGAAGGGGTTAGTGCGATAAACCTCAGAAGTGGTAAAGAAGTGCCATCTCAAACCACTCCCGTGAGTCCTCCAAACGATTCAGAGATATCTCCAGATAAGTGTTCTCAAGCACCCTCTGAAACTGTTGTAACTCCTCCTATTATTTCTATGAAGGCTTACACTCCCGTTGCTCCTTTTCCTAGTAGGCTAGCAAGGCCATCTAAGGAGGTCGAAGACGCGGATGTTCTTGACACGCTGAGAAAGGTTGGGATCAATATACCGCTGCTTGATGCAATTCAGCAAATCCCAAGGTACGCTAAATTCCTTAAGGAGATGTGCACTATGAAGAGGAAGACTAAAAGTGCCGAAAGAGTCGTGGTAAGCAAGAATGTTTCTGCCCTGCTAACCCAAGGTATTCCAAGCAAATGCCAGGACCCAGGTATGTTCCTCTTGCCATGTACTATAGGGGATAGAGAAATCGAGCACGCTATGCTAGACTTAGGAGCTTCAATTAATGTTATGCCATACTCAGTCTATAAGAGCCTCGGTTTAGAAGGTATGCAGGAAACTAGTATAGTTATCCAGTTAGCTAATAGGTCTTCTATTCATCCTCTAGGGTTGATTGAAGATGTGTTGGTTAAAGTTAAGGATTTAATCTTCCCTGCTGATTTTTATGTGATAAATTTGGAAGAAAACACATCCACCACTTCTGTTTTACTTGGTAGACCATTCATGAAAACCGCTATAACGAAAATTAATGTGCATGATGGAACTTTGTCTGTTGAGTATGAAGGGGATGTGTTCGAATTTAATGTTTTTGATGCAATGAAACAACGTGCTGATGTGCATTCTGTCTATAAAATCGATCTTATAGATACTTTAGAACAAGAAGAATGCATGACTGTTGTTGATGGGGATGACCCACTCGTTTTTACTGAAACTGTTAGCAAAGTTGAAAGTAGTGTTCCCATATTGACTGAATTGTCTGAACAACCTACTTTTGCTTTAGAGACATGTGAAAAGCCAACTAAAATATTACCGTCTCTTTTGCAGGCTCCCAAGTTGGAATTGAAGGAGTTGCCGGGTCATCTCAAGTACGTGTACTTGGGTGAGGTGGAGACACTTCCGGTAATTATCTCCAAGGAGCTTATATCGGAGCAAGAAGGCGAGTTGGTCGAGGTTCTGAAAAAGAACAAAAGAGCCATGGGATGGACATTGGCAGACTTGCACGGGTTGAGTCCAGTGCTGTGCATGCACAAGATTCGGCTGGATGAGGGAGCAAAGCCATCCCGAGAGCCTCAGCGGAGACTGAACCCTGCAATGAAAGAGGTAGTGTTGTCTGAGATACATAAACTCCTGGATGCAGGTATTATCTTTCCCATTTCTGATAGCCAATGGGTTAGCCCTATTCATGTTGTACCTAAAAAGACGGGCATAACTGTTATTAGAAATGATAAGGGGGAGTTAGTACCTAAGAGAGTACAAAACGGGTGGAGAATGTGTATTGATTTTAGAAAACTGAATGATGTGACTAAGAAGGACCACTTTCCTATTCCCTTCATAAATCAAATGGTGGAGCGTTTAGCTGGGAAGCCATTCTTCTGTTTTCTTGATGGTTTTTCTGGGTTTTATCAAATTCCCATAGCCCAGGAAGACCAAGAAAAGACTACTTTTACTTGTCCATTCGGAACTTACGCATATAGGAGAATGCCCTTTGGGCTTTGTAATGCTCCAGGGACTTTTCAGCGATGCATGATGAGCATATTTTATGAATTTGTAGAAAAATGCATCGAAGTCTTTATGGATGATTTTACTGTATATGGAAGTTCATTTAAAGATTGCCTGTTTAACTTGTCTAGAGTCATGGAAAGATGCATTGAAACTAATCTTGTTTTAAATTTTGAGAAGTGTCATTTCATGGCCAGTCAGGGCATAGTATTGGGTCATGTTGTGTCTGCTAAGGGGATAGAGGTTGATAAAGCTAAGATTGATGTCATATCTGATTTACCTTACCCCACGAACCTTCGGGAAGTGCGTTCTTTTCTTGGTCACGCAGGTTTTTACCGCAGATTCATTAAAGACTTCTCGAAGATAGTGACCCCGATGACAAGCTTGCTGAAAAAGGATGTTCCATTCTGTTTCGACAAAGGGTGCAAGCTTGCTTTTGATGTTCTGAAGAAGTGCTTGACTAACGCACCCATCATTCATCCACCGCAGTGGGGGACTCCTTTCGAGATCATGTGCGACGCAAGCAATTATGCCGTAGGCGCTGTGTTAGGCCAGAGGATAGACAAGAAGAGCCATGTGATTTATTATGCCTCTAGGACGCTCAATTCCGCGCAGATCGGTTACACAACAACAGAGAAGGAGCTGCTTTCCATAGTTTTCGCTCTTGATAAATTTCGGCCATATAGTCTTGGATCTAAAGTAATTGTTTTTTCTGATCATGCAGCAGTTCGATACTTGATGAACAAGAAAGACTCGAAGCCTAGACTGCTCAGATGGGTATTATTACTCCAGGAGTTCGACGTCTCTGTTCAGGACAGAAAAGGATCAGAAAATACCGTTGCTGACCACTTGAGCCGCATTGTGCGTAATGAGGATGACTTGCCTCTGAATGATGAGTTCCCTGATGAAGTTCTCTTCCAGGTAAGTGTGGAGACACCATGGTACGCCGACATTGTCAACTACTTGGTCACAGGTACGTTCCCATTCGACTTTTCATATAATCAAAGAGCTAAGCTGAAGAGCGAAGCCAAGACATATGTTTGGGAAGAGCCCGTTTTATGGAAATTTTGCGCTGACCAAGTAATTAGGAAGTGCGTTCCTAAGTCTGAACATAGGTCCATCCTTACCTTTTGCCATGAATTTGCATGCGGGGGACACTTTGGGCAAAATAGAACTGCGAGAAAAATTTTAGATTGTGGGTTTTTCTGGCCATCACTGTTTAAGGACTGTTATGAGTTTTGTAAATCTTGTGATCAGTGTCAGAGAAAAGGGACCATCACTAGTAGGAATGAAATGCTCCAAAACCCCATTTTAACTTGTGAAATTTTTGAGGTTTGGGGTATGGACTTTATGGGACCCTTCCCCCCTTCATTTGGTTTTGTCTATATCTTATTGGCTGTGGACTACGTGTCTAAATGGGTGGAAGCTAAAGCCACCAAAGTTGATACCGCTAATGTTGTTTCCAGTTTTGTCAAATCTAACATTTTTAGCAGGTATGGAGTTCCACGAGCCATCATAAGTGACCAGGGGAGCCACTTCTGCAACAAAACAATCCAGGCCCTGATGAGGAAATATGGGGTCAATCATAAAATCTCTACCCCGTATCATCCTCAGACCAATGGTCAAGCGGAGGTTTCCAATCGAGAGGTGAAGAGCATCCTCGAGAAAACAGTAAGTCCAGGAAGGAAGGATTGGAGCCTCAGGCTGGACGACGCTTTGTGGGCTTATCGTACGGCTTACAAAACCCCCATAGGGATGTCTCCCTACCGGATGGTTTATGGTAAAGCCTGTCATCTCCCCGTGGAGATCGAACACAAAGCCTACTGGGCCGTGAAGAAGTGCAACATGGACTTTGACTTGGCGGGCGAAGAAAGACTCCTCAAATTGCAAGAACTGGAGGAGCTTCGCCTGGATGCATATGAGAACTCGAAGACCTACAAGGAAAAGACCAAAATGTTCCACGATAGGCGAGTCGTCCGAAAGCACTTTGAAGTTGGTCAGAAGGTCCTCTTGTTCAACTCCCGCCTGAAATTCATGCCAGGTAAACTTCGTTCCAGGTGGCTTGGTCCTTTCATTATCACTGATGTTCATCACTATGGTGCAGTCAAGATTCAGAGCCTGGATACAGAAAAAGAATACACGGTGAATGGCCAGCGATTAAAGATCTTTCACGAGGGAATGTCAGAGGACTTCGACGACCATGCCTACTTGAAAGAGCCTGATTATGAGAAAGGATAAATTGAGTTTTGGTAAAGTCGAGCAATCGACTCTAAAAATTTGCGCTACTCGGAGGCACCCGAGCTTGAACTGTACATGCTTTTTGTTTACTTACCGTCTTTAGGATTAGTTTAGATTTCTACTCTGATGTTGTGAATTTTCAGGTGAAACAATGGCTCATCCTTGCGGTTTATTGGCTAAGGTTAAAGCGCGCTCTACATCCCTCTAAGTCACAATTCAGGGAAGGTTTTCTTTCCTTTCATTTTTGACTGTGCGTATTTGGTCCAATGAGGACATTGTCAATTTCTAAGTTGGGGGTGATGGGTTGTGCCTTATAGTGATTGTCGAGCTTAATTGTGGAATCCTGATTTACTTGTTGAGTTATGGTGAAAGCATGCTAGTCTGACTATGAAATTCTGTGATGTACTGCTGAGGTCTTCGTATTTGTATTTGTCATGAAATTCAGCATAATTGCATATGTTAAGGCCATTTTGAAAATTTTTTCAAAAATATTTCCCTGTTTAAGCTTCGCATGTTAGCACTCTATCTTGGATCTGTGGGTTTAGTGTAGCTCTGTTTGTTTTGAAATTCGTTGTCACCTCGAAAGGCAACCTTAGGATGGGCTAAGATTCGCTTTTGTTTGTAATCCGTGCGCTTAAAATTTTAATATGATGCTTAGACTAAAAGAAAAATGAATGCAAGTTTATAAAAAGAAAATAATCTCATGAGGCGTTCCTCCTTCTTGAGTTACCTTAGTAGCCAGGGGCAGTCGTGTAACCCACGGTCGCCACTGCATGAAAAGGATGCACAAAGAAGTGAACGCTAGTCCTTAAAAATGTGAATTTTGCCCGTTGTCAGATGCACTGTGCAATGAAATTGCAGGAAAGCTGAAACGAAAGTAAGATTGACATGTTAGGCGCTCATGAAGATCAAAGAAAAAGAGAGAAAAGATGCCTTGCGATATATTACTTGCATAGACGATAAACTGCCCTTAGACTGTTCTGTTAAGCCATAAGTAGGGGGAAAGCGAAATTTGAGGATAGATAGAGCTGTTCTAAGCCTGTTGAAATCTAAGATCGAGGGGCTAAGTCCGAAGCGTAAATAGGGAAGCATCTTTAAAGTTTTTTTCGAATTGCTCTTAATTCATGCATGCATGCGGCTGTTTCTTTCAAATGCAAATGCCCTGTCTTTTCCAGTACTGAGACTCGAGTCTCTAGCATGTATTCTCGTTTTATTTGATTAATCAGAATTCCACCTTGCTCGAGGACTAGCAAGATTTAAGTTGGGGGTGTTTGATAGCTCCATTTTGGAGCTATAATTATGTCCCTAATTCACGTTTATTATTGGCTTAATCTTGTTTATATGTGATTATTGCAGGTGTTCTTGGTAATTCGCCCTCGGGAGCGTTTCGGCGTTTTCCGGGGCTTAATATCGCAATTTAAAGGCCTAGGAACACTTCCCGGGAAGACCCGTGCAAAGGCATGAAGGTTGAGCACCTTTGGGAAATTGAAGGCAAAAATTCTTGCATCAACCCGAGAGCTAGCGTCGAGCGACAGCGTCGCGACGCTAGCTCGACGCTCCGAAGTCTGAAGCGCTGAATTGAAGAAAAACCTGAGAGCAAGCGTCGAGCGATAGCGTCTCGACGCTCGCTCGACGCCGACAGCGTCTCGACGCTGAGCGAGCGTCTCGACGCCACCCCGAGCGCGCGCGCGGATTATTTAGGGCGCAGCGTCGAGACGCTGCCCCTAGCGTCTCGACGCTACGACGGATTACTTAAGTTTCTGTCCGATTTTTAGCCGCCATTATCATCTTCTACCTCGAGCTCCGCGCCTGATTTGACGTCCAGCAGCTATTTTTCACCATGGGAGGGGCTAGGAAGCTCGATTTGAAGCCGTCCCACACCACACAAGTCATGAGTGAGTAGATTTACCGTTTTTGGCTCGGGATTGTAAGGAAAAATGTAGTATGAACTCTTGGTGAGGTTGTAGGATTGAAATTCTGAATTGGTTGGATATTTTATTGAATTGAATTCTATTTCTTAGCTTAATCTATGAGCATGTTCGAATGATTTAGGACTAGGCACCCTTGATTTTGAGCATGTTCATTTGTTAAAGGATTTGATGCCGTGCCTCTCGTTTCCGCCAAGTAACAAGGAATTATGGCACTTTGAGTGTATTGGCGTCCTTACGCTCTTAGAGTTCGTTCTTCCCGAATTAGAATTCCAAATCGACATACTAATTTCGCGTCCAAATTAGATAGTCGTCACAGTTAGCTTGTTGCTACCGTTCGGTCTTGGGAGAGCGTTGGCCGCCAATGTCCGAACGGTATGCTTGATTAGCATAATTAATTATGTTTAATTAAATCCATGGAGCATGTCTGAGTTATTTATTAATTTTAGACGAGCTGTGCATTCGTTAAATTATTTAGCCATTACACGAGTCAATCTATGATCTAAGAGGTTTGCTAGACTTATTCCCGATCGTCCCGAGTCGGAAACTCCGTTAGCTAAATTTCTCATTTGCTTTGTTCCATCTTAGTTACTTGAAAACAAACAATTACCCCTTATTTCACCTATATTAATAGTTTGCAAATTTAATTAAGATTAAGTCAAAATACCTTAATTCCCTGCGGATCGACCCCGTTACTACTATTCTACAAATAGTTTAGTGATTTCGGGCACTTATAAATTTATTTTGGCGGGTCTCGACAACCCGATGATTGGCGATAGTTCAATAATATCGTTACCAGCCATCTTCGAAACTGTATTCTGAAATAAGGACACAAATACGAAGTCCAATTAGAAGATCAAAATCTAAATAACAACAACATTAACAAATGATTAAATCCCCATGGACTACATCTCTAGCTCTAGCTATGAACTACAACGCTCGCTACATCTCTAGCTCTCGCTATGAACCTCATCTCTAGCTCTCGTTATGAATCACTCGCTCGCTCTCGCTATTGTATACTTCGCTCGCTCTCGCTATGGTTTACACTTCTAGCTCTCGCTATGGTTTACACTTCTAGCTCTAGGTATGACCTTCGTCTGTCGCTACTTCCTTTATCTCTCGCTCCCGCTATGTAGCCTCTCGCTACTGCTATACATATATCTACTGCAAACTTCTAATATTTATATAATCGTCTATCACGAAATCAGTAGTCCAAGAGTCAGTTCTACCACTACAATTTTCAATCGGTTCAACAACGGAGAACTAAACACTAAAGCCTCAGAAACGCCCAACGAGAAATCCAACTATAGTTCAACTTTCACAACAAAAGTTCACATGCAGTAATTCATTGTCCTTTTTTTGTTCATAAATCAGCTCAAAAGGATTTTTTTTTAACATCAACCATGAAAATGAACAGAGAATAAAAAAAATTTCCCCAAATTACTAACCAAAGCTTGAATCAACGGTAACGAGAGAAGAAACTCTGCTTCCCAACTTGCGACAGAAGACGAAAGAGCCGGCTCTGTAATTTCCCCAAATTGCGAAACATTTGAATCAGAAATGTTAATTAGAGGGCGGGGTTTCAATTTTAATTTTTCGGTTTTGGGAAATTTTAAAGGAATGGCAATACCGAAATTAGAACAACCCTCATTTGAAAATGTTGTAAATTGGACATAACGAGAGGAGGGAGCACTTTTTCGCTGACGTATGCAAAAGGTCATTCTTTGAAATATTTTTATTGGGAGGTCATTCTCTCGAGCGGGCCATAAGTGAGGGTCATCTGGCCAAATATCCCCTGTTTTTTGGTTCCTAATTGCTTGAATTTATCTTTGTTGCTTAGGTTCGTTTTGGAGCGTCCGAAGTAAGGGTTGAAATGTTGGGTTGTTTTAGGACTGCGTTAGGTAAATGGCTTCTATCTACCTGTTGGCATGTTCTGTGTTTAATAATTGTTTATGTATTGTGAATTATATGACTTGCATTGTGGCATCGTTGCAATTTTGATAAGACTAAGCACATCTGAGTGCTTAGAAATCTATAATTTATCGTTTACAAATGTTTTGATAAGACTAAGCACATCTGAGTGCTTAGCAAACTATATTTTGTCGCTTATGAATTTTCTAATAAGACGTACATCTTAGTGCTTAGCGTGATGTGTTTGATTTGTATTTTGAATAGACTAATAAATTTAGTTTAGTTTAATTATAACCATTTGTTAAGTTTATTTGGGTTGAGAATGACACATTGTAATTTTTTAGGCATTTTTAGATTATTTTGTAATACTCAATCACTAATGTTTATTTCATTGTTTACAGATGAGAGATGCACCGTCTACGTACACTCAAGATGACATCGATGTTGTCAGAACTGAGTGGGGAGAATTCGTTGCATCGCACGTTTTCTTTACATGAACTTTATGTTCATTTTTGGATATATCATTCACATATTAGTTGTGTGCATGATATACACTTTTGATGCTCCCAACATCGGTTGGTCATGTGGTAAACTGAATGAAGTAGTGTTTTGGTGAGCACTTACGAAAGTGCACCTTCGATGATCTACGATCTGTAATATATTAATTATTTATAAAATATTGTTTTTCCTTCAACTTGACTTACATAGTAAACTAATGTGACAATTCAAAATTTATTGTAGGAGGAGCTTATGAGAGTAAATTTTTGAACAACGACTGCGTTCTAAATGGATTTTGTTGATGCACACTTATGAAGGAGCTTTGAATCAAACATCTTCGGTGTCAAAGAGGTATGTCATGTTACTTAAATATTGATTAAATTTCTTGATTTAGCACTGAAGTTTATTGGATGTCTTTGGTACTTTGTAGATTTAGACACTTCTTAATGACTATCCTGCAGTTATGGTAGCCACTTTTTCTTTTGTTATTCTTTTCTAAACTTGATTGGATGACTTTGGTACTTTGTAGATTTAGACACTTCTTAACTATCCTGCAGTTATGGTAGCCACTTTTCCTTTGTTTATTCTTTTCTAAACTTTATTACATGTATTTGGTAAGAAGTTAGTGTGTCTTCTTGAATATTTAAGATTAAAAACGATATGTGTGATAAGTATAACTTAGTTTATTTGGAAAGATAATTTGTGTGATAAGTTTAGATTGATTTAGTTTATATGTTCCTAAGTTTTATTAAGCTTAGTTTAGTTGTTATGTTTTAAGTTTACTTAAGTTTAGTTGTTACATTGATAAATGTTGATAGATTAGTTAAGTTTTGTATGATTAGTTAAGTTTTGTATTTATGTTGTATAAAGCTTGATAATTAACTATAGTTGTCTGTGTTAACTTGGACAATTTTATTAGCATTTTCATTGCATTGACAATTTTTTGGACAATTTTCATGGCATTTTCATTGCATTGACTCGGCTAACGTCTCGACGCCATCGCGATGCGCGCGCTGAGAATTTTAGGTCGCAGCGTCGCGACGCTGGCCTAGCGTCTCGACGCTCCGACGGATATTTAAGCTGTAAAGACGATTTTCAGCCATCTCTCTCTCGGTTCTCCGTTGTTTTTCCTCTTTGCTCCTCCATTGTTGGCCTTTTTTGGAGCTTTCCATTTGTATTTAGCTTGGGATACTGGCCAAGGCTCCCATGGATGCTTTTGCTATCAACTTCTCCATGGTCGGCTAAGGTAATCGTGTAGGATTTGGGATTGATTAGGGATTTTTGTTAAGCTTTTAATGTTTTGATAATTGAGCATAATGGTTCTGTTTTGGCTTAATTTCTTGAATGTATTTATTGTTCTTGCTTAATCTATGCATGTGTTAGATTTTTAGACGGACAATCTTGTTTTCTAGCATGTGTTAACGTTATAGACTAGCGATGTCGTGCCTCTCCTTGTCGACATAGTAACACAGAACAATAGAACAAATCGAAGCATCGTGTTATTCTTTCTAATTGTTGATTACTTTAGGGTTGCCGGGTAGTCAGTTAGCAATTAGGGTGCTTAATCGAACGTTCGTCGTGGATAGGTAGTAACTGTTCGGGGTTAAATTGGGTCTGATCACTCTAATGCGATTGCGAACAATGTTTAGTTAGGATTGTTAATTCTAATTAATTAATATGAAGCCTGTTACTTTAGGGTTCCCGGGTAACCGTCCGCGTGCATGTCAATTTGTTAGCCATACTTTAGAATTAAATGATGAACATGAAAATGCTTAGCAAAATCCCGAAATCTCTGAAATCCAACACATTTCAATCCCATTCGTATTATTTTTCCGTTAGCGATTTTTCCTTACTTTGCATGATAAAATCTCCTGTTTTGTGACAAAACATTCCAATCAATTAAATAGCATCTCACACAATTAATTCTCAATTTTGTTCCCTCTCTGTGGTTCGACCCTGTTGCCACTAGCTACAAAGCTAAAGGTTATAGGTATTATAAATTCATTTTGGTCAGGCTTCGACAGCCTGAGAATTAATCGGACATTCAAAAATCCGACCACCAGTGGTCATTCAGTGACAATGTTTAAATGTCATAAAATAAGGTATTTTGACATAAAATAATTGTCATTAAATGTATTATTAAGACAGAAAAAAAAAACTGTCATGAAACCATGAATAATGCTAGTTTTCGGTTTGTGTCATCTATAGAGTAAAGAAGGCAGAGGCTATAACGACTGAAAAAAATTGTCATCTAAAGTCCTGATGACAGTTTTTATTTGTCATCATAGCCCCGATTTCTAGTAGTGCGAGAGCCCACTTCCGAAAAATCTTCGACCTTCTCCTAGAATAAACGGCATATCCGAGAGGAGTCCGACTCTAGAACCAGAGGATGTAACTCAGCCTCCCACGCCAATCGCAAACCTTCAACCGCTGTCAGCCCTTCGGCCATCACCACAATACGAACATTCGAGAACCACGTCACTACTGCTAACATATTCGAACCCACGGAATCCCGGACCACCACCCCAACACCTGTTAGACCTTAGACCTCCTTCCTTCACAAACCCTGCATCCATGTTCACCTTAAACATACCAGAAGTGGGGGGGGGACAATATTTTTCCCGAGATCGAACCTCCCGAGGAAAAGTCGGAACACCCCCGCCCCCTTTCTCGTGCTTCCCGAAAAGCTCCCACACAGTTCGAGGCCCACACACCAAGATCCACCGACGCCCGACACCCCTGAGTCTGAACGCGATTCTGATAGCCCCACACCGCCCACAACAGTACACATAGTTCCTCAAACTCTCGCCAACCCAGCTTCGCTTGGAGGGACTATAAAAGAGTAGTCGTATCCCCCCCAACCGGCAACTGCAACAAAAATCCAAACTTTGAGGCCAGCAGGACCCTCGCACAAACTTGCAGTGCCAAAAAACATGGACTCCCACCTCCCCCCCTTGCCACACAGGACGCATATATTAACGATGTCAATCCCCATTCTTCCCAAATTATCTAATGTAGGGAGACGGTTCAAGCAAAGACACCATACAAAAATCTGAATCTTGTTTGATATTCCCATCCTTCAGAACCCCTTCCACCTCTGCATCCCCCTCTCGGCAGAAGCATCGGAGGCCTCCTGACGAGAAGACTCCGCCTGGGCCAATCAGTACTCACTCTTGACCGTGAACACCCTTGACTCCTCAAAATGCCACATAGTCTGGTCCCGTGTATGTCGCAGATGAGTCAGAATCGATAAGATGGCATCGACTTCTACTGGACTAAAATGTTGTCATTACCGAGCCTCATCCCAAGCTCCCGAGATAGTGAATAAATCACACACTCGTGTCTCAAGGGGCAGAGAAACTGGTGAGAAAATGGGCAGGCCAGACTCAGAACTGACCCAATTGGTTTCGTAAACCTTTACTCTCTCCCCATTCCCGATACGCCACCAAGTCCCTATCTCCACTAAGAGTTCAAAAGGTTAATTATATTTGGTAAAATTGATTGTTTAATAATTTAAATAAAATCACTTTTTAATTTACGCTAGTCAACAAAAAGGTTAAGATAACAATTTTCAATTTCGCTTCCATCAACATTTGGTGTAATTAAAAAAATTAGAAATTCTTTTCTTATCCTTCCATATCTTATTATAAAATTATCCCATCTTATCTCATTATTTTTTTTTTATGTTTAAATTTAATTTGTTGCTTATAATTATTTTTTTTTTATTTTTTATTTAAATTAAAATTAAGTTTTGTTTGACACTATTTTTTTTTTTTTTATAGTAATGTTCTTTTCATATATTTTATCAATTTATTTAAGGTAAACAAAATATTATTTTTGATTTAAATTATATAACATTTTACAAAACTATCTTATAAAAAAATTCAAATTAAATATTAATACAAGTTGATACTAAATTATTGAAATAAATGTATATTTTTGTTATTATAGTTATTTCACAATAATTTGTATTAATTTAGCAAATATTATAACCTAATTTTCATATTTAAATATGAAATTTACTAAACATCAATTTACCTTATATGATAGCGGATTATTTTAGAAGCATAACTAACAACAATTATTTCAACCCCTAAAACAGTCTCAAATGAAGCCTAAATGTTTCATTTTTCACTTTAATCGGAAAAAGTAGTTGAAACTCTTTTATCCTACTGTAGTTTTCATTCAAAAAAAATAGCTAACAAATTTATACTCATGATGATAGGTTTATACTCATGATGATAGGGGTTGGTTGCACAAACAACAATCAGGCCCAAAATAATAGCAAAGTTTAAAACCTTTTGCGAATATGAGAAAAAATCAGTGACTATCACTGATAGACTTGATGACTATTACTGAAAGACTTCTATTAGTGATAGACTTCTATCACTGATAGACTATTATCACTGACAAAATTCTATAAAAAAGACTACTATCAACGATAGACTTCTATCAGCAATAAACTTCTATCAGCGATAGACCATACTATCAGTGCTAGAAATTGCCATATCCGCAATTTTTTTAAAAAAGTGCTATATTTTTAATTGTTTTACTCTAAATTGACATCTGTTACAATTTTCTATTAAATAGATGGTAAGAAGTGCAATTAATTTAATAAGGTCTCTAGTTCATTTAACATTGTGGCTGTAGTTTAGTGGTAAGAATTCTATGTTGTGGCCGTAGAGACCTGGGCTCGAATCCCAGCAGCCACAATAATTTGTGTAAATAGTAATCTTTTTTACCAATTTACTTTATTACCCTTCACATGGAAATTTTTGTTTATAAATATACTTCATCACTACTTCATACATTATATAAGTTGAGTTAAGTTCATCTTGTCAATTATTTTAATTTTTGTCTTTATTTTTAATGTAATAAATAGGTGACTTATAGTTTGAGTATGTGTTTTAATGCTCTTACCTGTGTTCCTAAACTAAAATAGATAATAAAAGTTTAGATATATATTAAGTCTTCCATTACTAAGATAATAAAAGTTTAGATATATATTAAGTCTTCCATTACTAACTTACAATTATTTTGTTTGAGTGAAAATAAAAGTTTAAAGTTAAAACCGATAATTGAAAGTGAACATAATTCTAACTCTTATTATTTTTCTAAAATTTGGAGGTTTAAATTTTCATACTTCACATTTTTTATATTAAGAAAAGTTAAAGAAAAGTTAAAATAGATTAAATCACATACTGTGGTGAAATATATACTTTGTAAGAAAGTCTTTAATATCCTTGAAACAAAACAAAAATGATATAAAAGTAGAGTTAGATTAGAAGTTCAATTCTTGGACTTTCAAGTTTATATCAAATACAGCCTTGAATTTTAAAAAAATATGTAATAGATCTTTAATTTTGTATTTAATATTTGTCTTAACTTTAAAAAGTGCTACTAAATGCTTAAACTTTCAATTTAATGTCTAATAAAATCTTTAAATTTTTTTAATTTTTTGATTAATAGGTCCTTGACCTATTAATCAATTTTTAAACAAAATTATAAATCTATATTAAACACCAATTGAAAGTTTAATGTTCTATTAGACACAAAATTTAATTTTATGTCCAGTATATTCATTAATTTTAAATGAGGTTGAATATGTCACGATCTACTAGGTATCAAATTGAAATTCATGGATAT
Source organism: Herpetospermum pedunculosum (assembly GCA_028017165.1). Taxonomy (NCBI): domain Eukaryota; kingdom Viridiplantae; phylum Streptophyta; class Magnoliopsida; order Cucurbitales; family Cucurbitaceae; genus Herpetospermum; species Herpetospermum pedunculosum. Next base: position 40,897,110 of record CM051522.1, read on the forward strand.
ATTTGACATTTTAAAATTTTAGATACCTATCAAACACAATTAAAAGTTCAAGAACCTATTAAAGATATTTTTTTGGGGACTTGTTAAACACAAACATAAAAAATCATAATCAATCAACTCAATGTTATAATTTAACTATAAAAGTATTACTCTCAAAACCATCAAAAATTATTTATTCATAACCCATAATTTTAAGTGATAAACATAATAATTAAGAACACACTAAAGCCAAGAATAACACAAAAAAAAAATAAAAAAAAATAAATAATAATGAAGAACTAGCATTTCCTCAAGAAGATCAATTAAAAGCAAATTGAATAAGAGTTAATGCTATCAAATCAAAACGAGCCTGCCAAAGCGAGCATAGCTCAGCGGGCATATGTATGTGTTAACGACCACGAGGTCTGTGGTTCGAATCCCCCCACCCCCAATTTACTCAAAAAAAAAAAAAAAAAATCAAAACGAGCCTAACTAACATTACAAGAAAGTTAACAATTTTTCAAAGGCCAACATGAGCATAGCTCAACCGACATAATGTAGGGTAAAAAAACATACCCGTGAATAATTTGAAGATTACGACCTAAAGCTCAAAGTCTTCAACTCAACTCTGCACCACAAACACAAATTTATTGAAAAAAAAAAACTTAATCTATGATTATTCAAGGATAAAAACATTTAATTCAAGAACATGATAGAACTTTTAGAATCTACGCATGGAAGAAACTAAATCAAAGGGATGAGAATTACCTGGAACCATTAGATGTGATGAATCCATGGCCTGCAACACTCTGTGGTTTGTGGTCTTCCTCATCTATGCAACTCAACCAATCATGGGCATTCCTCTCTATCATCTATCAGATGAGGAATAGGAGGCTAAAACAACATAGCCTATTGGAGACCATAACCTAAACTATATGTTGGTTTCTCAAAATCTCCTAGGACTAACGGGTTGGTTTCTGCTCAGCAGATCACACCACTATATCGAAAGTCTTGGACCCATAATCAAGATCACACAAATGGCTATTATATAGCATAATTATAATTGTTATTGATTTTTTTTTTTTAGTACATAATTGTTATTGAATTTGTTACCCACATATGAATTAATTATTAAATTAATTCCAACAATCTCCCACTTGGGCAACAATATTCTTCTTAGCAATTATTAATTTATTCTTTAGTGTCCAACTTAATGATATTTTAAAAATAAATTCTCAATAACAATTCGATCCATTTTGAATATGAATGAGGAACCAAAGCGGCTTTTGTCACATGTATGGTCGCAACTTAGCCTTCAATGATCACAACTACAAATATACTCAATGACATGAATCAAGTGTGGAAGAGATGCATCGAAATTACATGTAATGTGATCTAAACATATATATTTCAAACTAGTCAACTTTTATTCTTTAGAGAGATCAAATTGAACTCTTTCTAGCCTTATGTTAAACTATTGTTAGAAAGGAAGTGATTTAGAGTAATAACAAATAATCAATCTTCCTTATTCGGCAGAAAATAAAATTTTGTGTCTACTTTATGAAAGCACAAACTCCCACTCAACTAACGTACCATACATAATTTTCACACTATATGAGCATGATGCTCCCAAATTTGTTTTTGTATGAAAGTTCTTAATGAACGTATCCGTAATGATGAAGTTGTAAAGCTTATGATTCTTATCAAACTTTTGTTGCTATAAATTGAAAAGAAAAAAATCTTGTCAAGACAACTTAGTGTCAAAGATTAAAATTTATGAGTGCGTTGCCACACAAAGTGCTATGACCACAAACCTCAATGGTAAAAGAAACTACTCCAAATGACTATTTGTCACTTTTATTTACAGTAATATCTTTTACCCATTTAGTGAACATAACCTGAAAGGTGGATCTTGTTGGCATCGAATTAAGAGTTAAAAAAATATTTGTCTTTTGTTATTGATATGAGTACGAAAGAGGAAGCGTCTAAACTTCAAACATTAAATTCTTCATTTCTTTATTCAGTGGCTTTATTGAGACTAAACTTGTCTTCTTTAATGATTTGAATATTTCTTAGTGCATACAACTTTATACTAGAAAATTTGGAAGACTTTCTAACATAACCTCTTTTGTGAAATCTCACTGTTACTTGAGATTCATCTCACGATATTATTTCACAATATAAAAGACATGTTCATACAAGTTTTCATCCTATATCGTAGTCTTATCATGTCAAAGACATATTGCACTAGAAAAATAAATTTACGTTCACTAAGCTTGTAATTCATAATTATTACTTTTGTTTACCTTAGACCTTAAACGTGATAATTAATTAATGAAACTTATGAAATTACAAACAATAACCTTATTTAGATCGCAAATGAAATTAGACCATTGAAACCTTGTGTTACTAGAGCAAGAGTTTCTAAACTATACCGACTTTAATTTCATAAATCACAAAATTGAGAAACAATTTTTATATCCATTTGACATAACTTTTAAAAATAGTTTTGAAGTGTTATCATTTACCTAAAACAAGTGTCTTTATAATTAATGTCACCTATAATAATTGAAACATAATAACTAGACAAACCTTATATCTTTCAACACATTACCTTTTAAAGGCGATATGACACGATGTCAAATATTGTCGTTGTTGTTTATTGTTTCACCTAATTCTTTGTGGCATTAATTCTTTATTTTAAGAGATAAGTCTTTGTTTGACTTTATGGAAATATAAATGAATCAACTTCCTTTTACTTTTAAGTAAAACTTAAATCTTTATACTCGTATTTCTTCTACCTCTTGTGATTACTTTAATAAAACTTTTAATAATGTTAAGTTTATCTTACTTAAATGAGGGAACCTGTACTAATGTTGTAACATAGAGAAAATAACTCAACTTCTCTTTTCATAAGGATAACATTCCTCATTTCATCTCTCCTTCAAAGTCAACATCCTTAAGAAACTAAAGATATCTAGCAAAGAATTGTTAAGTGAGAATTAATTTTAGAAATCATGAAAAGACTAGCATATATACCTAGAGTAACAACTTATAATCTAAGTCCAAGTTTTCTTTATTGGCCTTCATGACCGATCATTAGTTGGACATCCCTAAATGCAAACATAATATATTAAGAATTTGCCTAGTCTTGTATTGCAAGAGATTTAGTTGTTACTTTATGTGGTACACCACTTGAACTTTATGCTGCAATCTTAAGTGTTTTTTCTTTCTTTCTAAAGAAGTTGAGTTCAAAGAAGAATGATTTGTCATAGTTCTAATCTCGTATTTCCGAGTTTTGAATCATTCTAAAAGCAACACACTTTGCTCAGGTTTGCCTAAAAATATGTCTTACTTAATGACTCTATAAATTCTTAAAGAAGTTAACACGATGCCCTAGACATTCTCTATCTAATCCATAGTTGTTGCACAACAAGAAATTATTTTTATGGCATTTAAGATATCTAGAACTAAAGAGCTATCTGACATCAAACATAAGCGCCTTCACTTGTCCCATTGATTCTATCTAATACAGACTCAAATATTTGTTAAATCAAAAGAACTGATCATCAATGAATAGAAGTAAGAGTCTATTCAACACATGGAAATCTCGACATGCAAGGTAAACTAACTTTGTTTAAGTCAAATTTTCTTCATACATTATGAAAAGAAGTACTAAGAATATATTTTCCCACCTCTCTAAATTTTCGAAAAAAAAAAATATTAGGAGAAGTCTGAATCCTAACTTTTAGTGATTTGGACTAATATGTTCCAAATGCAACTTTTTGTCAACTTTAATTTCTCCCCTAAGCAAATAGTTAATTGAGTTCATTTTTTTCTTTTATACTTAAAATAATTTTCTTCAAACATACCATCGAAGATTCGCTCATTAAGGGTTCATCTACCCTTTCAAGCATCATAGTGTACTTCTTTATGTTCTTTTGTTCTTCATTAAGACACATTTAACAAAAAAATTAAATGTCTCTTATTAATTTTATGTTCATTTCAAAACAATCTTTATCTTTATCTTTTAAAGTAACTTCCTTATTATTTCCTCATCAAACACGATTCCTTAAATAATAAAATACATCACCATAAAGCTTATCAAGTTAAGATTATTCCATTTTTTTAAAAAAATATAAATCACAATTAATCTGAATGGTGTTGAGTTTTATGTCCTAAAACTCGTAGTTTGTTGTTGCACAATTTTTGCAGTGCAATACCGCAAGTGTACGGGTCAAGTTTTAATATAGTGTATGTAAATACGAGTATCGTCCTCAAGATTGGTTTTCTAGTTCACTTAAGTACTACAAATACAATCACTCAATTTTATTTAGAGAATGAAAGCGGTAGAGGAATAAGGTAAAACAAAATAAAAACATAAAATAAAAGATGGAGAATAATCCGGAGAGATGTATCTTAGGGAGTTGATTTCACCAATTAGACCAATGAATCAATTAATTAACAACCAAGAATCATGCAATAAATCATAAGTCAGGAAGTTAAGGATAATAAATTGACTTTCTCAAGCCTAATTTAATTTCAAGCAATATTATAAACCTAATATTTCTATCCAGATTTTAATAACATGCAAGCCATTAAGCAACTTCCTTTAACGACTTCTAAGAGAATTCTTCACGTTCGTGCAATAATTTACAAATAGTCATGCCCTTAATTTAAATCTAGTCTAAATCATACTTTCTCAAGCAAACAATTTAGACTAATCAAACAATTAATCTGTGATCAAGAGATTAAAATCATTAAACATATAAAAGAATGAATGAAATTAAAGTAATTAATCAAGATCATTTAAATTAATCAAAATATCATGTCTAACGGTTACATCAATCCCTAAAATAAAAGAGTTTAGCCAACCATGTTCAATATTATAAAATCTAAACTCAATAACAAACCCATAACAAAACTACAAATTAAAAGGGAAAGAAGAAATAAAAACTAGTGTCGATTCCACGTTCCCGGTGTAATCTCCACGATCCCGAGCATGTAATTCTCTTCTTTGTGCTCCCAAAGATCTCCTCTAACTCTTCAAATTATGTATTTTCGAAATTGGGTATGACTCTCCAAATTGGCTCCCCTTGAATGAAGGCAATATGTCTATATTTATAATTGTTATGGGCGAAAAATTAAAATTCAAAATGGGCCTAACCCATCTCGGCCCAATAGCACCAAATTTGAAGTTAACTGGAAGCCCAAGTCAGCGTGAAGGAGTGGGCCGACCCGAGGATCAGCCCACGCACCCCCGCCGCACGCACACGCCCAAGTCCAAGGAAAAGGGCTGACCCGAGGGGCGGGTCAGCCCACAAAGCACTCCATCGCGCGCGCCCAAGGACAAGGGCCGACCCGAGGCGCGGGTCAGCCCAAAGGCACTCCGTCGCGCGCACCCCTTGCCGCGCGCGCACGCTCAAGGAGAAGGGCTGACCCGAGGCGCGGATCAGCCCAAGGCACTCCATCGCGCGCGCCCCACGCTGCGCCCGCACGCCAAAGGAGAAGGGTTGACCCGAGGCGCGGGTCAGCCTAAGGCACTCCATCGCGCGCCCCAAGCCGCCCGCGCACGCCCAAGGAAGAGGGCTGACCCGAGGCGCGGGTCAGCCCAAGGCACTCCATCGTGCGCGCCCCACGCCGCCCGCGCACGCCCAAGGCGCTCCATCGCGCGCACGCCCAAGGAAAAGGGCTGACCCGAGGCGCGGGTCAGCCCGAAGCACCCCATCGCGCGCATGCCTAAGGAAGAAGGCTGACGCGAGGTGCGGGTCAGCCCACAAACGCCTCGCCGCGCGCATGCCTAAGGAAGAGAGTTGACCCGAGGTGCGGGTCAACCCACAAATGCCCCGCCGCGCGCGCGCACCCGCCGCACGCGCACGCCCAAAGAAAAGGGCTGACCTGAGGCGCGGGTCAGCCCACAAGTACCCCGCCGCGCTCGCGCCCCTCGCCACACGCGTCCCCGCCGTACGCGCACGCCAGGGAAAAGGGCTGACCCGAGGCGCGGGTAAGCCCACACGTACCCCGTCGCGCGCGCCCCATTCCGCGCGTGCTCCTCACCACACGCGTCTCTCGCCGCGCGTGCTCCTTGCCGCATGCGCCCCTAGCGCAAGCGCAACAATGACCCGAGTAGCATGGCGCCGACCAACGGATGACCCATGGGTGTCTCATAGAAATGTCGTTCTACATCACCTCTCATCCAACCTCGCTAAGAAGGACAATAGACTTATAAGTCTCACGACAAGGGACTGATCCTCGTATCAACGTCGACACGTCAGTGAAGGGCTGAACAGCAGGTGAGCCCATAGCCATGACAACGGACTGATCCTCGTATCAGCATCGAAACGCCAACGAAGGGCTGACCAGCAGGTCAACCCATGGCCGCGACAACGGACTGATCCTTGTATCAACATCGACATGCCAATGAAGGGCGGACCAGCAGGTCCGCCCATAGCTTAATGGAGGATTGATCCTCGCATCAACCCCAAACCGCCAACATAAGAGCTGTCCAGCAGGACAACCCGTGGCCTCTGGAGGACTGATCCTTGCATCAGCCCCACAACCAATAAAGGTTGACCAGCAGGTCAGCCTAACGGCTCGACGGTGGATTGAGCCTCGTCTCAACCCCTAGAGTGAACCGACGACGCTCCCCGAATGGTTGGAATAATAACAGAATTCTCATAAATCGTAACGGCCATAATGCCATAAATCGGGTAAATTGATTACGTCGTTTCGGTTACACTACGATCAACTATAAGTAAAGGAAACGACAGAAGATAAAGGTATGCTCTATTGGACTGATAAATTTCCATTATTCCAAACGCTCTTGGTGGGCGGATTTTTGAATATCCACTTAATCTCAAGCTGTCGAGGCTTGCCAAAATACGATTTATAAAGCCTATGACCAAGGCTTTGCAGCCAGTGGTAACAGGGTCGATCCAAGGAATAGGTATATTGAAATTACTAGTGAAATTGGGATTTAATTAATTGATTGATTTTAGTAACGGGGGGTTTTTATCATGCAAAGGGGAAATAATGAGAAAGCTAACGAAGAAAGAATAATAAGAAGAGAACGTGTGCACGGTTTGGGAGTCTCGGGATCAATTGTTAAACAAATTCAGTTCATCATTTAATGCTAATAACATGGAATTCAGTTTATTGAGCACGCGGACGACTACCAGAGAAGCCCCAAAGTAGCCGACTCCATGGATTTTAATTAGACCACACAGTTCTAATTACACGTTATCTAAGCCTACATCAAGGTGATCAGCCCTAAGGTAAATTTAGACAGTCACTAGCTAACCGCGACGAACATTCGAACGTGAATTCTAATTGCTAGTAGATTGCCCGCAAACGCCGTATGCAATCAACAATTATCCTACCCGACTCGATACTTCGATTTAGTTCTATCTACCTGTGTTACTTAGTCGAGCAGTGAGAGGCACGGCATCGCTACTCTTTAACATACACAACATGCGAAACTACTCGAGTGTCAATCGTCGTATTTTAACATGCGCGTTGGATTAAGCAAAGTAGATAGATGCAAAGTAAACAGAACCAATATGCAAATCAAAGCTCAGATTATCAAAACCAAATATGTTTAACAAAATCGCCATAAACTAATCCCAAACCGTCATCCTTACCTTAGCCGCTCATGGCGCGGTTCGTCAATCCCGCTCCAACCACGGCCATGGAAGGATTCATCTACTTATTACAATGGGAAGAAAGCTCAATAACATGCCAACAATGGCTGAGCTAAAGGAAAACTAGAAGAAAATTGAGAGGAAGAAGAAGAAGAATCGCCAAAAATGTCTCACTCCTCCCAATATTTGCGCAGAAATCGTCTTATACAGAAGCTACTGTCGTCGTAGCGTCGAGACGCTAGGCCAGCGTCGAGACGCTGCGCCCTAATTAATCCGCGCGCGCCTCGCGATGGCGTCGCGACGCTGCCCCGATAAATTCCTGCGCGCGCCTCCTCCGGAGCGTCTCGACGCCAAGCAGGGTCTCGACGCCAGGGCAGCGTCGAGCTAGCGTCTCGACGCTATCACTTGACGCTTGCTCTCGGGTTTTTCCAGCGTCGAGCCAGCGTCTCGACGCTGGCTCTCGGGTTTGGGGCTGAAGCTTTGCCTCTCCAAGGCTGTTTTGGCCCGTTTCTTCACGGAACAAGTTCCCCTCTTCTCGATGCATTCCCGGGGCGCTAAAACTCTACTTTAAGCACTCGAACATGCCCAACGGACGCACGAGCTCTTTGCCGCTTTTCTCCTACAAAAGAGATATATTTAATCAATTGAAAGCGGACTTTAGCTATAATTAGGAAGTATTTAATAGCTCCAAAATGGAGTTATCAAACACCCCCAACTTAAACATTGCTAGTCCTCGAGCAAGCACTACAAAGACATTGACTCTAAGGACGCGCTTACATGCATTCTAACTCAAACCTCCATGCATATTGAAATTTAAACACGAGCATAATCATGGAAGCATTTTGTTCATGTATTAACTAGGACATATCAAAAATTAACTCTTGCCCCCTAACGTGTGTGTGTGCTAGACAACCACTCCTAAACTCACGTAAACCCGGAAAACCTACATGCAACGCACATCCCGTTTTCCCCCTACTTCTAGCGTTTAAGAACAACTACACTTGACTTACACGAGAGAAAGAAGCGAATTAAGAGACCTAATTATTTTTCTCATTCCTCTTTTTTTTTTCTTTTCTAAAGTACTTTGTACTCTTTTATTTAGGTTCTTTGAACCAACTTTTTTGTTTCTTTTTTTTTTCTTTCCTACTCGAGCTGCCTAACACGTCAAACTTTGGCCAAAGCTTCACGTTTTTAAGGACTGACGCTCACTTCTTTAAGCGCTAATAAGAAGGAGGAACGCCTCGAGAGGAATTTTCTATCAAACATGCTTTTCTATTTTTTTTTTTATATTAGGCTAAGCACATGCTTTCTCAATTAACTAACCACTAACTCTCATGCAACAAGCTACCTAAGGGTGCCTTTCGGGGTGACAACGAGAATTAGCTAAACATGCGATCAACAAAGCTTACGGAATCTAGGGAGAGGTTGCTAAGTGCGCGATAAGTGCAAGGGAGCAACAGAAAAAATTTTAAAATTTTTGACATGAACCTAAGAAACACAAAACTCATGCAAAAACTCGATTATGAACATGCTCAGATTTCCAACATGCATTTCCTAGGCTATCATCGTCATAAAACAATAAACAGAGTCCCAAGCACTTCAATATCAATGCAACACTTCTCAACAAACTACACATGCATATCTGTCAGGCTAACTCCACCCCCAACTTCAAAATCTGGCATTGTCCTCAATGCCAACCAGTCAGATGCAACAAAGTAAAAGGGAAGAAGAAATACACTTCCCTGACTCTTGGTGAAGCTGGCGAGGGCGAGGAAGCGGCACACAAACGCATCAGAGCCCAAAATTGTCTTCTCTTCCTCGATTCCTAAAAAAAAACAGCAAGCTAATTAAAACTAAGTTAATCTAAAAAGCAATAAAAGCTAAACTAAAGCATAAAAACAGTCCATCGCTCGGGTGCCTCCGAGAAGCGCAGAATTTTTAAAGTCGGTTGCTCGACTGTATTCTCTCCACAGACTCATCCATAGTCTGTAAGTGCGGGGGACGATCCAGACTTGTCCACATCCACACTTTTCCTGCCATCATCCTGAAAAATATTTTGCACTCTTCGTGCCTCGGGCACGTGAATATCAGAAGTGTTAGTGCAAAAACCAGCATCATTATCACACAAATTTAAATCAGATTTTTTAACAGAGACATGGGAACCATCCCTCAAGCGCGAGGGTAGACTCCCATTCTCATCATGCTCAACTACAGATATATTTCCAGCAGATTTTCCATCAAATAAAGAGAACTAATGCAAAGTATCATCAAACTCCAGAGAAACAACGCCCTTAAACACATCAATTTTGACCCTAGCGGTCTTAAGGAAAGGACGTCCTAACAACATGGAGGACGAAGCATGCGATGAGTTTTCATTCATATCTAAAACAAGGAAATCAGCGGGAAACGTCATATTCCCAACTCTAACCAAAACATCCTCTACCTTCCCCCTAGGACAGATGCTTGACCCATTAGCCAACTGAACAGAAACATTACACTCATGCATTTCATTTAAATTCAGTTCACGAAACAATGCATAAGACATAACATTAACAGAGGCCCCTAAGTCTAACATGGCATTATCAACAACTTTACTACCTATAGTGCAAGGGATAGTAAAGGTACCTGGATCTTTGCACTTTGCAGGCAACGTACCTGGGAGTATGGCAGAGACGTTCTCCTTCTTTTTCTCAGTCCCTCTGGACTTCCTTTTCGTAGTGCACCAGCTCCTTAGAAATTTTGCATACTTGGGCACTTGACTGACTGCCTCTAGGAGCGGGATATTTACCATCACCTTTTGGAAGGTTCGAAGGACCTCCTCGTCATCAGATTCCAAAGTAGGCTTCGCAAGCCTACTCGGGAATGGTGCTCTGGCAACATCCTTAGGTACACTGACCTTTTCATCTTTTTTCTCATTCTGAACCTCAGGAGCAGTCGGGGCGGACTTGTTCAAGCTGTCCGTGGCTTCCTTCACAGCTCTGGTGGAAAGTGTCTTCCCACTGCGCAGCTGAATGGCACTCACGTTTTCACATGAGTTAACTGTAGTTTGGGAAGGAAGCTTCCCCGAGCTCTTGCTCTCAATCTTACTGATAGACACCGCCATCTGTGTCAGCTGCTTGTTCAGATTCTGCAGCTCAGCCTTGTGAGAATTAAGCTCTTCTCGAGCCTCTTTTTGGAATTGGCTGGTGCTCATCACGATGGTCCTTACCATCTCTTCAAGTGAGCTGGAGGAGCTGGAGGCTTGAGCCTGGGTGGAAGAATTAGGCCTATCCTGGGACTGGCCTTGGAAGCGAGTTTGTCCTTCCCTATTCCCATAGCTAAAGTTTGGATGGTCGCGCCAACCGGGGTTGTAAGTGTTTGCATATGGGTCGTACTTCCTTGGGTTGGAAGCGTACCCCCTGATTGCGTTGACCTCCGCATCCTCACGGTGTCCTCCAACGATTTTCTTCAACATACTGCCTATCTCGGCCACCTGGGCCCTCATCTCAGTCATCTCGTGGCTCTGAGCCACACTGTGCACTTGTCCTTGTCCCCGAATACCGAATTGCTGCGAGTTTGTAGCCATGTGTGCAATCAACTGCTTGGCCTCAACTGGGGTCTTGTCAATCAGTGCCCCGCCACTCGCTGCATCGATCATCTGCCGGTCATGGGGCGTCATCCCATCATAAAAGTACTGTATGAGCAGCTGGTCGGCAATCTGATTATGTGGGAAGCTCGCGCACAGGCGCCCGAAACGTTCCCAGTATTCGTGCAGGGACTCACCTACATCCTGGGTGATCCCATAAATCCTTTTCCGCAGAGTGGTGGCCAAGGATGCGGGAAAGTATTTTTCCAAAAATACCCGCTTCATATCCTGCCACGTGTTGATCGATCCGGAGGGCAGGTATTACAGCCAGTCTCTGGCTTTGTCCTTGAGTGTGAAGGGGAATGCCCTCATATTCAATTGCTCCTCCGTGACCCCTGCGGGCTTCATCCCCGCGCAGACGCAATGGAACTCCATCAGGTGTTTGTTCGCGTCCTCACCTGCGTTGCCATGGAAGGAAGGTAACTGGTGAATTAAACCAGATTTTAATTCGAAGATACCTGCTACCACGGGGTAGTTAATGCACAAAGGCTGCAGGTTCAGGTCTGGCGCTGCCAGTTGCTTAAGCGTCCGTGGCGCATCACCTTGCGCCATCTCGTCAACCAAGAAGGGATTGCCTTCTTCTCTTTCAAACGGCCCTTGCCCCTCCCGGGCTTCTCTTCGTAACCACCGCTCCTCTCTGTCAATCTCAGGGATAAACTGCAAACTACTACCCTCAGAAGAACGGGTCATACATAAACAAAAATCCAAACATACAAGATACAAACAGAAAAAAATTTCAGTCAACCATCAATGAATCAAATTCAAACTTCAATCATAAATTCAATCAAATGCCTATTCCCCGGCAGCGGCGCCAATTTTGGTGGGCGGATTTTTGAATATCCACTTAATCTCAAGTTGTCGAGGCTTGCCAAAATACGATTTATAAAGCCTATGACCAAGGCATTGCAGCCAGTGGTAACAGGGTCGATCCAAGGAATAGGTATATTGAAATTACTAGTGAAATTGGGATTTAATTAATTGATTGATATTAGTAACGGGGGGTTTTTATCATGCAAAGGGGAAATAATGAGAAAGCTAACGAAGAAAGAATAATAAGAATAGAACGTGTGCACGGTTTGGGAGTCTCGGGATCAATTGTTAAACAAATTCAGTTCATCATTTAATGCTAATAACATGGAATTCAGTTTATTGAGCACGCGGACGACTACCAGAGAAGCCCCAAAGTAGCCGACTCCATGGATTTTAATTAGACCACACAGTTCTAATTACACGTTATCTAAGCCTACATCAAGGTGATCAGCCCTAAGGTAAATTTAGACAGTCACTAGCTAACCGCGACGAACATTCGAACGTGAATTCTAATTGCTAGTAGATTGCCCGCAAACGCCGTATGCAATCAACAATTATCCTACCCGACTCGATACTTCGATTTAGTTCTATCTACCTGTGTTACTTAGTCGAGCCGTGAGAGGCACGACATCGCTACTCTTTAACATACACAACATGCGAAACTACTCGAGTGTCAATCGTCGTATTTTAACATGCGCGTTGGATTAAGCAAAGTAGATAGATGCAAAGTAAACAGAACCAATATGCAAATCAAAGCTCAGATTATCAAAACCAAATATGTTTAACAAAATCGCCCTAAACTAATCCCAAACCGTCACCCTTACCTTAGCCGCTCATGGCGCGGTTCGTCAATCCCGCTCCAACCACGACCATGTAAGGATTCATCTACTTATTACAATGGGAAGAAAGCTCAATAACATGCCAACAATGGCTGAGCTAAAGGAAAACTAGAAGAAAATTGAGAGGAAGAAGAAGAAGAATCGCCAAAAATGTCTCACTCCTCCCAATATTTGCGCAGAAATCGTCTTATACAGAAGCTACTGTCGTCGTAGCGTCGAGACGCTAGGCCAGCATCTCGACGCTGCGCCCTAATTAATCCGCGCGCGCCTCGCGATGGCGTCGCGACGCTGGGTCAGCGTCGCGACGTTGCCCCGATAAATTCCTGCGCGCGCCTCCTCCGGAGCGTCTCGACGCCAAGCAGGGTCTCGACGCCAGGGCAGCGTCGAGCTAGCGTCTCGACGCTATCACTCGACGCTTGCTCTCGGGTTTTTCCAGCGTCGAGCCAGTGTCTCGACGCTGTAGCTCGACGCTGGCTCTCGGGTCTGGGGCTGAAGCTTTGCCTCTCCAAGGCTGTTTTGGCCCGTTTCTTCACGGAACAAGTTCCCCTCTTCCCGATGCATTCCCGGGGCGCTAAAACTCTACTTTAAGCACTCGAACATGCCCAACGGACGCACGAGCTCTTTGCCGCTTTTCTCCTACAAAAGAGATATATTTAATCAATTGAAAGCGGACTTTAGCTATAATTAGGAAGTATTTAATAGCTCCAAAATGGAGTTATCACGTTTACTCTCTTTTGTCTTCCTCTGGCTGGTGCAAATTTTCCTGAGGAACTTGGCGAACCTCGGAATTTCCTTCAGGGCGTCCAACAGAGGGATGTTGATCTCTACCTTCTTGAATGTGTCCAAGAACTCCTTCTCGTAGTCCTCCTTAGGCGGTCTCGCTAACCTGCTAGGAAAAGGAGCCTTAGGCACATAAACTCTAGTGCATGTAGGATCGAAATTTACCACATGCCGCCGTAGTTCGGGATTTTCTGTCTGTGGCTCGACGTGGCCATAATCGACTTCCACCGGCGGGGTATCTGTGGGAAGATGCTTCCCACTTCTCAAAGTGATGGCACTCAAACTCTCAGTTTTCTCTTCCATCATGTTGATCTTGCAAGTCATCTGAGACATTTCTTCCTTAATTTCTTGCATCTGAGTGCCATCGTTATCGAGTTTGGACGAAGTTATCGTAAGGATATTTTGCAGCATGTCCTCAACAGATTTACCTGAAACAGAGGATTGGACTTTCAAAAAATCCTCCTTTAAGGCAAGAACAGTATTACTTACCTCAAAAAGCTGAGCCTTAAGCTCATCCACATCCTTCATCAGGCGAGCCTTCTCCTTGTCTCCATCATCACTCCGCTCTAAGCTTGTAGCTATGTTAGAAATTAAAACTCTAGCTTCGGCGGGTGTCTTATCCATGAGCGAGCCTCCACTGGCGACGTCTATAATCTGTTGCCCTTGGGGAAGCAAACCGTGATAGAAATTCTGAATAAGGGACTGCTCAGCTATTTGGTGGTTGGGGCAATCCTCGCATAACCGACCAAATCTCTCCCAGCACTCGAGAACGCTCTCTTCCTCTCTGTTACGTCTCCAAAAGTGACCTTTTTAGGACTTATTTATCTTAGAAAGATGTACACTCTTAGGTGTTTTTGATAGGATTTAGCTTAAACCTATGCTTATATATGAGAATTAAAAGAAGGTAGCTAAATTAGGACTTGTGTGCAAAAGGAAAGAAAAGGAATGAAAACCGAAGTTAAAAGAAGGAAAAATGCGCATTGCGGCAGCATTGCGGAAACATTGCTAAAACCGCAATGTTTCAAGTGAAATCCGTAAGTTGACTGATCTTTTTCTGTTATTTTCCGTTATTTCAGGGATTCGTTCTTTCTCCTCCATCCATTTTGAAGTACGACGTTGAGGACGGATGGTTCTCCTTGGCCCAAACGCACCTGCAGATTACTATAAAAGGGGGTCAAAGTAGAGGGTTTGATCATCATCCGAAAGCGTAGAAGTCTCTTCGCAGCTCCATCTTTTCTCCTGTTTTTCTTCTCCGTCTGTGTGTTTGAGAGGTTCAGCTGTTGGAGTCGACAATCTGATAGGAAGGAGAGAAGATTCATCTTCTCTCCTGATTGGATTCATCCAAGCAAGGCTATCCTTTCTCTCCCTTCAGCCGAGGCATTTGCGACGAGGCGTTCAAGCTCAATTACTGCTTTCTGTCTTTTATTTCTAATTTCCAGCTCTGTTTAGTTGTTGTTTCTTTTCTAGTGGCTACTTCATTCCATTTCGTTGCTTTCTGTCTTTATGTTATTCACTTTAAGCTTTCCGTTGTTCATTCAAATAATCAAGTAATCAAAGCACAATCCTTCATTTCACAGTCTCTTATCTTTGCTGCGTACTGTTTTGCCTTGCTGTTTTAAGTTTATTTCTCTTCTAAGCATGTCTACTTCATCTCTAATTTCTGTTCTCTCTATATCCATGAGTAGCTAAGTCACATAGGGGCATGCTAATGACAATACTATAGGCTAAAAAAACGTGAACCAAGCATGTAGGATAGCTCTCGAAGCATTGATTGTATGTAAGCTTCATCCCACGGGCAATTTCGATTGGCCATCCATTTTGTCCAAAGAACTCCTAACCTCTGGAAGGAGTAAGAGTTCAGAGTCATACACTCATGCTAGCCTTTCAAGGTAGCCAGAAAACGACCTAGGAATAGGCGTTTTCCTAGTACAAACCATAACTTTCTGCTTTAACAAGATGCTTAAGACCTTACTTGGACATGAGTAAACTAAAGAATCTAATGCATGAAATCGGAAGATACATGAGATTGAGTGAGTTTGATGCATACTGAGTTGATCCAATGCTTGAGAATCGTGAGAAAATGCCTATAGAGGAGTCGTTAGTAGCCCTTGTTTCTCCATTTTACACACTTTCGCTGTTAGTAACATTGCGGTAGAATTGCTGTTTCCGCAATTCTGCTAAGTTTGAAATTCTTTTTAGCTAATTTCCTCTTCGTTTATTGATCTCTTCTCTTTTCATTTGAGTTTATCTTTGACTTGCACTTGTTTATGTTGCTACCCTTTACATATTCCTTAGAAATTAGACAACTTAAAACCAATTCTACCTCCTCAAATCCACTCATTCTTTCTTAACAATACACTTCACGAGTAGCTCATAATAAATCTCTGTGGGAAAACGAATGAAAAAATACTTACTACTTGCTATAAGATCATGTATGCTTGCATGTTCTGAGTGCTCTCTCTCTCTTATTGCTTATTTATTTTAACACATTGAGCACGCAACAAGTTTTTGGCGCCGCTGCCGGGGATTTATTTTAGTGAAAACGAAGTTTGTTAAGTTTGAAACACCAAGTTTATTGTCTATTGAAGCTGATCTATTTTCATTTCTTTTGCAAGTACCATTGGGTTAGTTTATGAATGAGCCTTCAAGTAGTGATCTAGAGTTCAACCCTGAGCCTGAGAGATTATTTAAGGCTAGAAATAGAGCCAAGAAATGTCTCTTTAAACAACCCCCTTTACCTCAAATAATTGCTGAAACCGCAGAGTCTTCGCAATCCTCTCAAGAAGAAATGGATAGATTAGTTCCAAATCCGGTACCTGTCACTCGCAATCCCATCGAAATAGCGAATGATAAGGATAGTGCCATACTCTCTTACCTAGTACCTATGCCTGGGGAGCTGAACCCCAGCATAATCCGCCCTGAAATCACTGCCAACTCATTCGAGTTAAAGCCAGTGATGTTCCAAATGTTGTCCACTGTGGGACAATTCTTTGGAGTGGAAAATGAGGATCCCCACAACCATCTTAGAAACTTCCTAGGAGTCAGTGATACATTCATCATCCCTGGAGTTTCCCAAGAAGCCTTGAGGCTCTACCTCTTCCCTTACTCTTTGAGGGACAAAGCAAAGACGTGGTTAAACTCATTACCCTCTGGATCAGTCCTCAATTGGACAGACTTAGCAGAGAAATTCCTAGTCAAATACTTCTCACCTGATAGGAATTCTACTTTTCGTGATGATATAATCAAGTTCAAACAAGCTGAGAATGAGTCTCTTCACGAAGCTTGGACAAGGTTCAAGGACCTTATTCTCAAATGTCCACACCATGGCATCCCATGGTGTATTGAAATAGAGGTCTTTTTCAAAGGATGCAACCCCAGCACCAGACAAGTTCTAAATTCATCTGCTTGAGGTTCCATGTTGTCCAAGAGTTATAACGAGGCCTATGAGATCTTGGAGAAGATCTCAGCATCTCACTGTAGGTGGTCAGATGATCCAGTCGAGCCAACTAGAGCTCAAGACAAGGACGCACTCCATGCCATGAGTAGCCAAATAAGCGCCCTGACCAACCTAGTCAAGCAAATGGCTCAAGCCAATCTCCAAACTAGTGTCAACACCGCCACAGCCATGTCAATGGGCACCCAACCAAGTCAAGGTGAGACACTTATCTGTGGATTCTGTGGGGAAGGGCACCTGTATGAATACTGCCCTGGGAATCCAGCCTCAGTCTGCTATATTGGAAGCCAGCAGCAGCCTAGGAACAACCCCTATTCCAATACTTACAATCCTGGTTGGAGGAACCACCCAAACCTGTCATGGGGTGGCCAACAAAGTGCTAACCAAGCTCCTAACCAACCAAGACCGAGTGGAACACCTGGTTTCACTCCCCAACATAACCAATCCATGTATCAAAAACCATACAACCAACCTGTAGGATCTTCTGTAGAAAACCTACTCAAGGAATACATAGCCAAGAATGATGCCACTCTACAGAGTCAGCAAGCTACTCTTAGGAGCCTAGAGAACCAAATAGGGCAACTAGCCAACGAACTCAAAAGTAGGCCCCAAGGTAGACTTCCTGCTGACACTGAGGTGCCAAGGAGAGATGCTAAAGAGAAAGTTCAAGGAATTGAACTCAGAAGTGGGAGACCATTGGTGAGCAACACCAAAGAAACACCAAAGAGAGTAGAGAACAATGAGTCTAGTGCTCCACTGGAGTCTCTGCCAAACCAAGGTCAACCATCACCAAGCACATCAGGACCAAGGCTGGAGCCAATCATAGAAGAGATAGAAGAAATCCCAAGGCCTCCACCTATCCTGAGGCGACCTGAAGTGCCTGCATATGTGCCACCACCTCCATTTCCTCGAAGGCTAAAGAAAAAACAAGAACAGGAAGTGCAATTTAACAAATTTTTAGAAATTCTTAAGCAAGTGCATGTTAATATTCCTTTTGTAGAAGTTTTACAGTCTATGCCTTCGTATGTAAAGTTTTTGAAGGATATTATCACTAACAAGAGAATAATTGGTGAATTTGAAACAGTAAACCTCACTGAGGAGTGCAGTGCCATACTCCAGAACAAGCTCCCCAAGAAGGAGAAGGATCCTGGTTCCTTCACCTTACCTGTAGAGCTGGGAGGCAAGCACGTGGGCAGAGCTCTTTGTGACCTGGGAGCCAGCATAAACCTCATGCCCCTATCACTATTCCGCCAGCTAGGAATAGGAGAAGCACGTCCAACCACTGTCACTTTACAACTAGCAGACAGATCCATAGCATACCCTGAAGGTAAGATTGAGGATATTCTTGTAAAGGTTGACAAGTTTATTTTCCTTGCAGATTTCATTATCCTGGATTATGAAGCAGACAAGGAGGTCCCCATCCTATTAGGCAGACCTTTTCTAGCCACAGGTAGGGCCCTGATAGATGTCCAAAAAGGTGAGCTCACGATGAGGGTTCATGATGAAGAGGTCAAATTTAGTGTATATAAAGCCTTAAGGTACCCCTCTGACTCTGAATCTTGTGCTAGCATGGACATTGTAGACTCACTAATGGAAGAACAGCTGGAGCATGAATTATTGACTAAGCATGCTAATAATTATGTAGAATTAGATTTAACTGATTTAAATGTTTCTGAGATAATGGATATACCTGTAGATATGATACATCATGTTTGTATGACGAAAGACTTAACTGACAGATCCTTGAATCCTTTAAAACCATCCATTGAGCATCCACCTGTCTTAGAATTGAAACCTCTCCCCACTCACCTCAAGTATGCATATCTAGGAAGTAATGATACTTTGCCTGTGATTATTTCTTCTAAATTAAGTGAAAAGCATGAGGTCGAACTGATTTTATTACTTAAGCAACATAGGAAGGCTATTGCATGGACTATTGCTGACATTAGAGGCATTAGCCCTTCTTATTGCATGCATAAAATTATACTAGAGGAAGAGCATACACCCCGAGTAGATCACCAACGTACGTTGAACCCCTCTATGAAAGAGGTAGTTAAAAAGGAAATAATAAAATGGTTAGATGCTGGTGTGATCTTCCCTGTAGATAGTAGTCAGTGGGTGAGCCCTATACAATGTGTACCTAAGAAGGGGGGGATGACTGTGGTAGTCAATGAGAACAATGAACTGATTCCAACTAGGACTATCACAGGATGGAGAGTTTGCATGGATTATAGGAAACTCAATAAGGAAACCAAAAAAGATCACTTCCCTCTACCATTCATTGACCAGATGTTAGATAGGATAGCTGGTAGAGCTTACTACTGCTTCTTAGACGGTTATTCAGGATATAACCAGATCACTATAGACCCTAAGGACCAAGAGAAGACTACCTTCACTTGCCCTTTTGGAATATTTCCCTTTCGCAGAATGCCTTTTGGCTTATGCAATGCACCGGCAACATTCCAAAGGTGCATGTTGGCAATCTTCTCTGATTTGGATGAGTCCATGATAGAGATATTCATGGATGATTTCTCAGTCTTTGGGGATTCATTTACAAACTGTCTAGAGAACTTAGGACAAGTCCTGGCTAGGTGTGAGGAGACCAACCTAGTCCTGAATTGGGAGAAGTGCCATTTCATGGTGGACGAAGGGATTGTCTTAGGTCATAGAGTGTCTAGGGCAGGTGTAGAGGTCGACAGGGCAAAAATTGAAATAATAGAGAAATTGGTAGAACCTCAGAATGTTAAAGCCATTAGAAGTTTCTTAGGGCATGCTGGCTTCTATAGAAGGTTCATTAAGGGCTTTTCTAAGATCTCCAAGCCTTTATGTGAGCTTCTAGAGCTAAACAAACCATTCATCTTCTCTAAAGAATGTTTCCGAGCTTGGAAAACCCTTAAGGAAGCACTAGACACAGCACCTATTATAGTAGGGCCTAATTGGGATCTCCCCTTTGAGATGTTATGTGATGCTAGTGACTATGCTGTAGGGGTTATGTTAGGACAAAAGATTGACAAGTTAACACACCCTGTATACTATGCTAGTAAGACACTTAATGAGGCACAATGTAACTACACAACCACTGAGAAGGAGATGTTAGCTGTAGTGTTTGCTTGTGAGAAATTTAGGAATTACATTGTAGGCATTAGGACAATCGTGTACACTGACCATTCTGCTTTGAAATACCTCATGAGGAAGGCTGATGCTAAGCCTAGGTTGATTAGATGGGTGTTATTGCTGCAAGAGTTTGATCTAGACATTAGAGATAAGAAAGGATGTGAAAATGTGGTTACGGATCATCTTTCTAGATTGCAGCATAATTGCGAAAACATTGCGGAAACCGCAATTTCTGATGCTTTCATTGATGAACATGTCTTTGTATTGACTCATCGTGATAACGATGAGGAACCTTGGTTTGCTGACATTGCTAACTTCCTTGCATCGCAGGTACTACCAACTTTCAAGGGAGGCCAAGAGAAGAAGAGGTTCCTTCATGAAGCAAGGAAATTCATATGGGATGACCCCACACTTTACAAGACATGTGCTGATGGTCTGCTCAGGAAGTGTGTGTCAGCTGCTGAGGCGAAGTCTGTGCTGCAGCACTGCCATACAGCACCCTATGGTGGACATTTTGGTGGCCAACGAACAGCTGCAAAGGTGTTCCAGAGTGGCTACTATTGGCCAACAATCTTCAAGGATGCCCACAACTATGCACACAGCTGTGATGAATGCCAGAGAACAGGTAACCTTAGTCGTAAGGATGAGATGCCTCTCACTTACATCTTAGAGTTGGAGCTCTTTGATGTGTGGGGCATTGACTTCATGGGACCATTTCCCCCATCATCAGGTAACCTTTACATATTGGTAGCAGTAGACTATGTATCTAAGTGGGTAGAGGCCATAGCATGTCCCAATAATGATGCCAAAACAGTCATAAGATTTCTTCATAGACATATCTTTACTAGATTTGGAACACCTCGTGCTATCATTAGTGATGAAGGGACACATTTCATTAATAGAGCTATGGAGAAAGTGTTGGCTAAATATAATGTTAGACATAGAGTAGCCACCCCTTATCACCCACCTTCGAATGGACAAGCTGAAATTTCAAATAGGGAGATTAAGAACATACTAGAAAAAGTGGTCAAACCCAATAGAAAAGATTGGTCGTTTAAACTCGAGGATGCACTTTGGGCATATAGAACTACATATAAGACACCCCTAGGTATGTCTCCTTATAGGCTTGTGTATGGCAAAGCATGTCACTTACCATTCGAATTAGAAATTAAAGCATTTTGGGCACTAAAAGAGTTGAATTATTGCGTGACCGATGCGGGAACATTGCGGTCTTTGCAATTACATGAGCTTGATGAGCTTAGACATATGTCCTATGAAAATGCTAAAATGTATAAGGAAAAGACCAAGATTTGGCATGATAGTAGACTTAGGATTAAGGACTTTAAGAAAGGCCAGCTTGTCTTATTATTTAACTCACGATTGAGATTATTTCCAGGCAAACTTAAGTCCAGATGGTCAGGTCCATTTGTAATAACTAACGTGTTTGTTCATGGTGCAATCGAGATTAAGAACCTGCAGCAAGGGCAACCGTTCATGGTTAATGGTGCGAGATTGAAGCACTACTATGAGGAAGGAGATGTGAAGACTCTCTCGGCCTTCCTCTTGACTGAAACGTGAAAATAAGAACGAGAGAGGACGAGTGATTACTGTGCTCGTCCATGCGAGGCTAATGCCTTAGTTTATTTTTTGCTATTTTTCCGGTTATCGTTTGTGTATATTTTTGTGTGATTTTAATTACGAATTTGATGTTGATTTTATTTCTTTTTGTAGGGAATCAATAGAGGGAATCAAGGAGATGAAATCAAGCTAAAAAAATCGAGGAGATATTAGGCCAAATCAAAGATTCGGTTGAGAAAAGATTGGCATTTAAACTCGGAAAATCTCCAACGGTCACTAGAATTGCGCTGGATTTGCAGAATCTGCAACAAATATAGCCGTTGGGATTTCCATCATTACTTATATCCGTTAGAAGCGCGCTGATCCGTGCGATTTCCCAATTATCTGAACTCCAAGAAATCTCTCTCCCTCTTCATCTGCAATTCTTCTTTCCAGATTCCCCCGATTCAACGATGGTGCTAACGAGAGCTGAAAGGTCTGCGTCCAAGAAGAAGGCCGACGACGCTGAAATTGCTGCGAGGGAAGCACTCCTCGCCCTGGCAGATGCAGAGGCTGCGCGCACTGAAAGACTCCCCAAGCTGCCTGTCCGCAAGAAGAAGTGGAAGGTAGTTACGGAGATACCTGCTGGACCTTCTGAACCAGCAGGGACACCCAAGAAACGCAAGTGGAGTATGGCTGTGGCCGAAGAAGCAAGCAAGGAATAGACTCCCTCTGTGGAGAGTCAAGAAAGTGATCGTCGGTCACACGAGTCAGCCAAGCAGAGCTCTTCGCCATCTCCACCGGCGCGAAGCCCTGAGCTTCCTCCATCGCCGCAGAGTTCTGAACACACCCCACCAGGAGAGAGCCCTGAAGCATCACCCACTTCCCCACAACCTGACCCTGAATTTCCATATGGAGACTATCAAGAATCGACGCAGGGTAGTGGGGAAGCTGAGGAAGAAGAGGTCTTCTCTCCTGTGAGGGCATCCAGCCCTGAGAGCCCTGCGCAAAGGGATGATTCAATGGACGAGACACTGGGGGATTGCCTTCAGCAGATGACAACAAAGGCAAGATTGAAAAAGAAAGCTGCCAAGGTTGTCAAGGCCAAACGGCCAAAAACAAAGAAGAAGTCCAAGAAAAAGAAGACCAGGGATGCGCCTTCATCAAAGAAGGGGAGTGATGAGCCTTCCCCAAAGAAGCTCAAGATTGAGGCTGCTGAGTCAGCCAAACCGAAAGACAAAGGGAAAGCCAAGCTTTACCCTGAAGATGAGCCTCAATCAGTGAGGTACGTGTCTTCTGATGCTGAGTCCAGAGGCACTGAGCTGAGGAAGAGGGAACTGTTGCACGAGAAGGGATTCCTAGACGCCCTCACAAACCTGCCGCAATTCTTGCGCGCAGGGATCACGAATCACGGCTGGGAAGAGCTGTGCAGACCACCCAATCCAGCCTACTCCAGCATGGTGTATGACTTTTACGCCAACTTGATGAATCTAGAGGATGGCATGTCTGTGGTCAGAGGAGTCGAGGTGGACTTCTCGGCGAAGGCGATCAACGAAGCCTATGGCCTCAAGGGCCAAAAACATACTGACTATGCAAGGATAGTTGATGAGCCAACAGAAGCTGTCCTGGAGCAGGCAATTCGACTCATTGGCCAGCCTGAGGCATCCTGGACAGTCTCGCGCAATGGGAAGCACACCCTGATGAGTGCTACCCTCACAGCCAAGGCGGCTGTCTGGTTTTCCTTCGTGCGCAGGAAGCTGTCCCCAGTGACCCATGAGACCACCATCAACCAAGGCAGATCGCTGTTGGTGTACGCGATCATGAGAGGCCTCACAATCAACGTTGGCGAGGTCATTGCAGCTTCAATCGCTGACTGCGCCAAAAAGGGTAAGGGTCCACTTTTCTTTCCTAATACAATTACTAAGCTTTGCTTACGTGCAGGGGTCCCAATCGAGCGAATGGAAAGGCAACTGGCCTACACGGGCTACCTAGAGTTGCCTACTGCCTTGAGGTTGCGAAGGAAGGGAAACATGGAGTTCGAGCTCGATGGCCTGGCTGCTGCTCAGTCTCTGTCAATGGCCTGCCTGATGGACTTGCAGAAGAAGATGGCTCAATGGGCCACATATGCACAGGCGAGGGACAAGGAGGTTGCTGACCAATTGGGCTGCATCTTCCCTGAGTTCCCCACTGACCTGCTGACTCCATGGGCGCCTCCACGACCACGAAGGAATGATGATGAGGAAGACATTTGAGTGCTAGTTTGAGAAGCACTAAAGGGAGTATTGCTGTTCCCTTAAAATAAAAATAAAAAACTGTTTTTTTTACCATGTGAATTATGCTGTTTTGAGTTAGTAATTTGATCTGTTTTAATTCTTTAATTGTAGTATTTAAATTTGTTTAGTGTAGTCTGATGATAGCTGAATAGGTAGATTAGTTTAGTTTCATTTTTGCATAGCTTGGATGACTGGAAAGAGCATGCATAGGGGCCTTGATCACTGATATATCTGCCCTGTCTCTATTGCGAAATAATTGCGGAAACCGCAATTTTTATTAGTGAATGCATGTTTTTGACTGACTGTTTAGCTAGGGTGGTTCTGTTTAAATTCTGTCTTTTGCTGCTATCTTGTCTACCTTATATAGCTTATCTAAAGGCCTGCTGGATGAGTGTCATAGGACACCCTTTGATAGTTTAAATTAACCTCTAAAAAGTGCTCAGCATGCATAGCTTTAAGTCCTTACCTGCCTGTTTTTATGAATTTCTGCTGCTGTGATATTTACTTTTAGAGTGTTCTGTCTATGCCTAGGGCTTTTAGATTCTCTTTGTTTTACCTTAGACTAGATGCTTCTAGGACAAGTTTGGGGGTGTGCCACCTCAGACACTCATTGGGGACAATGAGTAGTTTAAGTTTGGGGGAGGCCACCCTAGGCCTAGGAACATTCCTCTCTCCCTTAAAGCATAAGCATTCTTCTTCTCCTTTACAAAAAAATGATGAGCTGAAAAAAAAAAATGAAAAATAGAATAAAGAGGGGTGTCTCTCTTAAGTTGCTGAGTAATCAGTGCCAAGTGTGTAACCCACAAGTGGCATTGCATCAAAAGGCAACCAAAGGAGAGGCTCCACCTAAGTAAGAAAGAAAGAAAAAGGAAAGGGAAGAAGAATGTATACCTAGGAGTTGCAACTTTGTGGCTTAGATGTCCTGATTAAAAAGAACTCTGATCCTCAATTAGCTGAGCACAAAGTTGTAATTTGTAGGGTTGTTTAGGGAGATGAATGTATGTCCAATGTAGTGATGCCAGGGTTTAGGTTGTTCTCTTAAAGTACTACTGTCACTGTTAATACTAAGACTGACATGACTCTAAGGAATCCTAGGTAACTCAAAAATAAAGCTAGAAGCATGTACTGAGTCTGGGTAAAGTTAGGTAGAATTTGAAACCTTAGGGATAGATACACGATATGATAGAAGCGAGTAGATCAGTTGTAGGGAGTTAATGAAACAGCAGGAGTATTAGGCGTGCAAAGTCAGAAGAAGCAATATTAAAGGTTAGTTGTAAACCTAGAAGTGTGTCACAGGACAACACTGCTATAGATAGGAATGTAGGGGCGTCAGTAAGTGGTTAAAGAGGATGAAACAGCAGCCTAAACAAGTCCTTAGATTGCTCGAGGACGAGCAAAACCTTAAGTTTGGGGGTGTGTTACGTCTCCAAAAGTGACCTTTTTAGGACTTATTTATCTTAGAAAGATGTACACTCTTAGGTGTTTTTGATAGGATTTAGCTTAAACCTATGCTTATATATGAGAATTAAAAGAAGGTAGCTAAATTAGGACTTGTGTGCAAAAGGAAAGAAAAGGAATGAAAACCGAAGTTAAAAGAAGGAAAAATGCGCATTGCGGCAGCATTGCGGAAACATTGCTAAAACCGCAATGTTTCAAGTGAAATCCGTAAGTTGACTGATCTTTTTCTGTTATTTTCCGTTATTTCAGGGATTCGTTATTTCTCCTCCATCCATTTTGAAGTACGACGTTGAGGACGGATGGTTCTCCTTGGCCCAAACGCACCTGCAGATTACTATAAAAGGGGGTCAAAGTAGAGGGTTTGATCATCATCCGAAAGCGTAGAAGTCTCTTCGCAGCCCATCTTTTCTCCTGTTTTTCTTCTCCGTCTGTGGGTTTGAGAGGTTCAGCTGTTGGAGTCGACAATCTGATAGGAAGGAGAGAAGATTCATCTTCTCTCCTGATTGGATTCATCCAAGCAAGGCTATCCTTTCTCTCCCTTCAGCTGAGGCATTTGCGACGAGGCGTTCAAGCTCAATTACTTCTTTCTGTCTTTTATTTCTAATTTTCAGCTCTGTTTAGTTGTTGTTTCTTTTCTAGTGGCTAGTTCATTCCATTTCGTTGCTTTCTGTCTTTATGTTATTCACTTTAAGCTTCTTGTTGTTCATTCAAACAATCAAGTAATCAAAGCACAATCCTTCATTTCACAGTCTCTTATCTTTGCTGCGTACTGTTTTGCCTTGCTGTTTTAAGTTTATTTCTCTTCTAAGCATGTCTACTTCATCTCTTATTTCTGTTCTCTCTATATCCATGAGTAGCTAAGTCACATAGGGGCATGCTAATGACAATACTATAGGCTAAAAAAACGTGAACCAAGCATGTAGGATAGCTCTCGAAGCATTGATTGTATGTAAGCTTCATCCCACGGGCAATTTCGATTGGCCATCCATTTTGTCCAAAGAACTCCTAACCTCTGGAAGGAGTAAGAGTTCAGAGTCATACACTCATGCTAGCCTTTCAAGGTAGCCAGAAAACGACCTAGGAATAGGCGTTTTCCTAGTACAAACCATAACTTTCTGCTTTAACAAGATGCTTAAGACCTTACTTGGACATGAGTAAACTAAAGAATCTAATGCATGAAATCGGAAGATACATGAGATTGAGTGAGTTTGATGCATAGTGAGTTGATCCAATGCTTGAGAATCGTGAGAAAATGCCTATAGAGGAGTCGTTAGTAGCCCTTGTTTCTCCATTTTACACACTTTCGCTGTTAGTAACATTGCGGTAGAATTGCTGTTTCCGCAATTCTGCTAAGTTTGAAATTCTGTTTAGCTAATTTCCTCTTCGTTTATTGATCTTTTCTCTTTTCATTTGAGTTTATCTTTGACTTGCACTTGTTTATGTTGCTACCCTTTACATATTCGTTATAAATTAGACAACTTAAAACCAATTCTACCTCCTCAAATCCACCCATTCTTTCTTAACAATACACTTCACGAGTAGCACATAATAAATCTCTGTGGGAAAACGAATGAAAAAATACTTACTACTTGCTATAAGATCATGTATGCTTGCATGTTCTGAGTGCTCTCTCTCTCTTCTTGCTTATTTATTTTAACACATTGAGCACGCAACACTCTCCTTGCTCAATTTTGTGTATTTCCCTTCTGAGGGCGGCGACCTTGGGAGGCGGAAAATACTTCGCATAAAACGCTCCCTGCAGCTCTTCCCAAGAAGTGATGGACCCAGTCGGAAGGTAATGCATCCAATCTCTCGCCTTCACCTTCAAGGTGAAAGGAAAGGCCTTGAGATGGAGTTGATCTACAGTGATGTCGTCGGTCCTGAATGACGAACACACCATCTGAAATTCCTTGAGGTGTCTGACTAGATTCTCACCTGTATTACCATAAAAAGAAGGTAATAAGTTAACCAGACCAGCTTTAAGTTCAAAATTACCTGCAGCTACCGGACACAAGATACTCGATGTGTTCCGGCCTAGCTCAGATGATGCAAGCTCCCTCATGGTTCTTTGATGCTCATAATTACCCACGACCTCCATCTTGCGCTTCTTTTGAATTTTCAAAGAATGCTGCGCTCAAAAACTCGAACAAAAACGGGTAAAATAATACAAAAGAATTAAACTGTACAAAAAGAAAGTAAGGAAAATTTTTAAAACCAACAAACTAAACTTAACTAAATTAAATGAAACTTAGTTCCCCGGCAACGGCGCCAATTTTGGTAGATGTACTTTATGTGGTACTCCAAATTCAAGCTGTCGAGGCTTGCCAAAATACAATTTATAAACCCGATGTACACCGAGCTATTTGAAGCTTAGTGGTAACGGGGTCGATCCACAGGGAAATAAGAAATCTAATTTAACTAAATCTAATTTGCTAGAAATAAAAAGTATGCACATTTGAAAAGAATAGTAATTTGGTTTGGGGGGAAGGGAGCTCCTAATATGCAAGTAACGGAAAATTTAATAACAACGTGCAAAAATTAAACGGTCGTGCTTAACTTCGAGAAATAGAAATGCTCGTTATGGATGTTCGGTTCATCGATACAATTTACTCGTTAGCCATGTTCATGCACACAATTCATTTAGTTATTTCTAACTCAAATAACCCAAGGATTTAATTAGACGCGTGCAATTGTAATTAAACTTGGCCAATAATCTATCTAAGGTAGCGACCCCTAAATCGACTACGTGCCAGTGACGGGAACATTGCGACGGCCTAATCCTAAGACTAACCCGGTTTCTCTCTTGCCTTAAGCCTAACATGAAAACGTTAATTAATTCAGATTACCAACTGTCACTTTGGGCCGAACTAATTAGCCATGCTTAGACCCGTGCTACCTAGCGGTATGGGCAATTATACGTCCCAACCTTTAGCCCTCTATCATGCATAGGAACTAGGGCGTCAACCTAATTTAGCTACACATGCTAGATTTGATGAGGAACAAGCAAGAAATGCATTAACAAGCTAAATGTCTCAACATTCACAAAGGGGAAAATCTCCCCAAACATCCATAATTTACAAATCCATACTCAAAATTAAGCACTTACCTCGGTTTAGCCTTCCATGGAGGATGAATTAATCCAATCCCCCATGGAAGAGCTTGGAATCATGCACAAAGAAGGAGAAGAAATACAAAAATGGTGGAATTTGGTGGTAGACCCGAGAGGAGAAGCTTGGAGAAGAAGGAGAATGAAAAGTTGGCTTCAAAATGACGTTTTCACGCTTTTTAAGCTCGGAGCGTCGAGACGCTAGGCAAGCGTCTCGACGTTGTGCCCTAAGTTGGCTGGCGCGCAAGCGGGGTAGCGTCGAGACGCTGCGCGGCGTCGAGCGAGCGTCGAGACGCGCGCGCTCGACGCTTGCTCTCGGGTGGAATTTCAAATGTGCGCTTCAGACTTCGGGGCGTCGAGACGCTAGGCCAGCGTCGCGACGCTGTCGGCGTTGAGTGAGCGTTGAGACGCGCGCGCTCGACGCTGGCGCTCGTCCATCTTCAGGAATCGTCGGGGCAGCGTCGAGCTAGCGTCTCGACGCTGGGGCGCGCGCGGATTTTCAATGACGGGCGCGCGGGCGCTGAGGCAGAGCGGGCGAGGGCGCGCGGACACGGGCGAGGGCGAGGGCGGGCGCGCGCGTCTGGCCGTTTGGGCGTGGGCGTGCGGCGTGCTGGGCTGCTGCCTTCGTTGGGTGCCTGGGCGCTGCCCTCTCGGGTCTTAGCCCAATTTTGGGTCGTTTTGGCTCCCGAGCTCCGTTTGGCCTATCTTTTTGACCCGAACACTTCCCGAAACCTCTTAAATGACCGTTTTAGCCCCGAAAATCATCAATGGACTTCCCGAGCTCTGCACCATGAAATCACCTACAAGGAAGCATTTTAATCAGTATATGTCATGGTTTTAGCTAGAATTAGGGACATTAAGATAACTCTATTTTGGATCTATCACACGACATCATAATCTTTAACAATCAAACATGCTGGAAATCAAGGTCGTCTACTCCTATTAATCAAGCATGCTTATGTAATATGCTTAGAAGAAATAAATTCGCCCAATTAGTCATGCTAAGTTACAAAATTAAGAACGAACCCTCATAAATCGCATCAAAATTCACCCCTAACCTCAAATTAGAGCACTTACCTTAGCTCCCCGTTGTGCAAATCAAGCAAAATTACTAATGTTGAAGCTTTATTGAAGATATAATGGAAGAAATACAAGTTTAGAGCTCCCACCCGAGCCTAACAATGGTGGAAAAACCAAAATCCAAGAAAAGTTTTGCGGCTAAAATCAGAGAAGAAGGATTTTAAAGCCGTCGGAGCGTCGAGACGCTAGGGCAGCGTCTCGACGCTGTGCCCTATGTTGGCAGCGCGCGCGCACGGGGTAGCGTTGAGACGCTCGGACAGCGTCTCGATGCTGTCAGCATTGAGCGAGCGTTGAGCGCGCGCGCTCGACGCTGGGCGCGTCAAAAATCCGGAAACCTCCGGGGCGGCGTCGAGACGCTAGGGCAGCGTCTCGACGCTGAGCAGCGTTGAGCCAGCGTCTCGACGCTGCCGCTCAACGCTTGCTCTCGGGTTTGTTGGCCAAATTTTGCCTTTCAATGGCAAATTTTGCCATTTCTTCAATTCTTCAAGCCCCTTCACTCCCGATGCGTCCATGAAGCTCTAAAACGTCGCTTTTAGCCCCAAAATACGTCGTCGGACTCCTCGAGCTCTCAACCATGAATTTACCTACAAAGAGGGATTTTAATCAATATCGAGCATGGTTTTAGCTATAATTAGGGAGTAAATAATAGCTCTATTTTGGAGCTATCAAACACCTATAACCCTGGTTGGAGGAACCACCCAAATCTTTCTTGGGGTGGACAACAAAACACTAACCAAGCTCAAAACCAACCAAGACCGAGTGGAACACCTGGTTTCACTCAACAAAATAACCAATCCATGTACCAAAAGCCATATAACCAACCAATAGGGTCATCAGTAGAAAATTTACTTAAGGAGTACATTGCAAAAAATGATGCTACCCTACAAAGTCAGCAAGCCACCCTTAGGAGCCTAGAAAACCAGATAGGGCAATTACCAAATGAACTGAAAAATAGGCCCCAAGGTAGATTGCCTGCAGACACTGAAGTACCAAGAAGGGATCGAAAAGAGCAAGTTCAAGCAAATGAACTTCGTAGTGGAAGACCATTGGTGAGCAACACTAGAGAAACACCAAAGCGAGTAGAGAATGAAGAGTCTAGTGCTCCACTGGATTCTCTGCTCAACCATGATCAACCATCAACAAGCACATCAAGGGTGAGGCTGGAACCTATGAGGAACTAGAAGAGATACCAAGGCCTCCACCTATCCTTAGGCGACCTGAAGTGCCTACATATGTGCCACCACCTCCATTCCCTAGAAGGCTGAAGAAAAAACAAGAACTGGAAGTGCACTTTAATAAATTTTTAGAAATTTTAAAACAAGTGCATGTGAACATTCCATTTGTAGAAGTTTTGCAATCTATGCCTTCTTACGTTAAGTTTTTGAAAGATATAATTACTAACAAAAAAATTATTGGTGAATTTGAAAGAGTGAATCTCACCGAGGAGTGCAGTGCCATACTCCAAAACAAACTACCAAAGAAGGAGAAGGATCCTGGTTCCTCCACCTTACCAGTCGAGTTGGGAGGCAAGCACGTGGGCAGAGCTCTTTGTGACCTGGGCGCCAGCATAAATCTCATGCCTTTATCACTATTCCGTCAGCTAGGAATAGGGGAAGCACGACCTACTACTGTCACCTTGCAGCTTGCAGACAGATCCATAGCATACCCGAAGGGAAAAATTGAGGATATTCTTGTCAAGGTTGACAAATTCATCTTTCTTGCAGACTTCATTATTCTGGATTATGAAGCAGACAAGGAGGTACCAATCTTGTTGGGCAGACCATTTCTAGCCACAGGTAGGGCTTTGATTGATGTCCAAAAAGGTGAGCTCACCATGAGTGTTCATGATGAGGAGGTTAAATTTAGTGTCTTTAAAGCTCTAAGGTATCCTTCTGATTCTGAATCTTGTGCTAGTTTGGATGTAGTAAATTCACTGATGGAAGAACAACTTGAGCATGAATTGTTAATTAAGCATGCCACTAACTATGTACAAGTAGAAATAACTGACTTAACCATTTCTGAATTAATGGATGTATCTGTGGACAAACCTCAGCATGTTTGTATGACTAATGACCTGTCTGAAAGAACCACGAATCCATTGAAACCATCAATTGAGCATCCACCCCTATTAGAATTGAAACCATTGCCTGATCATCTTAAGTATGCATATCTAGGAGAGCATGATACTTTGCCTGTTATCATTTCGTCTAAATTAAGTGAAGAGCGTGAAATTGCGTTAATATTGCTGCTTAAGCAACATAAAAAAGCTATTGCATGGACGATTGCTGATATAAGAGGTATTAGTCCTTCCTATTGCATGCATAAGATATTATTAGAAGAGGAACATACCCCTAGTGTAGATCACCAACGTAGGTTGAACCCCTCCATGAAGGAGGTAGTGAAAAAAGAGATTATAAAATGGTTAGACGCGGGTGTAATTTTCCCTATAGCTAATAGTCAATGGGTGAGTCCAATTCAATGTGTGCCTAAGAAGGGTGGGATGACTGTAATAGTTAATGAGAGTAATGAACTAATTCCAACTAGAACTGTTACAGGATGGAGAGTTTGTATGGACTTTAGAAAATTAAACAATGAAACAAAAAAAGATCATTTTCCTTTACCGTTTATAGATCAGATGTTAGATAGGATAGCTGGTCGAGCGTAATACTGCTTTCTAGATGGTTATTCTGGATATAACCAAATTACCATAGACCCTGTGGATTAGGAGAAAACGACATTTACATGTCCCTTTGGAACATTTGCTTTTCGCAGAATGCCTTTTGGCTTATGCAATGCACCAGCAACATTCCAAAGGTGCATGTTGGCCATTTTCTCTAACTTAGATGAATCCATGATAGAAATATTTATGGATGACTTCTCAGTCTTTGGTGATTCTTTTAATAATTGCTTAGAGAACTTAGGACAAGTCCTAGCTAGGTGTGAGGAGACCAACCTAGTCCTAAATTGGGAGAAATGTCACTTTATGGTGGAGGAAGGAATAGTCTTAGGTCATAGAGTGTCTAGAGCAGGAGTAGAGGTCGATAGGGCCAAAATAGAAATAATAGAGAAGCTAGTGGAACCTCAAAATGTAAAAGCTATTAGAAGTTTCTTAGGTCATGCAGGTTTCTATAGGAGATTCCTTAAGAACTTTTCAAAAATCTCTAAACCTTTGTGTGAGCTTCTAGAGCTTAACAAGGAAGCCTTAGTCAAAGCACCAATTATAGTAGGATCAAATTGGGACTTACCATTTGAAATGATGTGTGATGCTAGTGACTATGCAGTAGGAGTCATGCTAGGACAAAAAATAGATAAACTAACACATCCTGTATATTATGCAAGTAAGACTCTGAATGAAGCACAATCTAATTACACAACCACGGAGAAGGAAATTCTAGCTGTAGTATTTGCCTGTGAAAAGTTTAGGAATTACATTGTAGGAACTAGGACCATTGTATACACCGATCACTCTGCACTAAAATATCTAATGAGGAAGGCTGATGCAAATCCTAGGTTAATTAGATGGGTATTATTGTTGCAAGAGTTTGATCTAGACATTAGAGATAAGAAAGGATGCGAAAATGTCGTTGCTGACCATTTATCTAGATTGCGCCATAATTACGATAAAATTGCTGAGCCAGCAATTTCTGATGCCTTTGTCGATGAGCATGTCTTTGTGTTAGCACATCGTGATAACGATGAGGAACCTTGGTTTGCGGATATTGCTAACTTCCTTGCCTCGCAGGTACTACCAACTTTCAAAGGAGGGCAAGAAAAGAAGAGGTTCCTACATGAAGCTAGGAAGTTCAGTTGGGACAATCCTACACTTTACAAGACATGTGCAGACGGTTTGCTGAGGAAGTGTGTCTCAGCTGCTGAGTGCCATGCGTCCCCCTATGGTGGGCATTTTGGTGGTCAGAGGACGGCTGCAAAGGTGTTCCAAAGTGGCTATTACTGGCCCACGATATTCAAGGATGCACACGACCATGCACACAGCTGTGACGAGTGTCAAAGGACAGGTAATCTCAGTAGGAAGGATGAGATGCCTCTCACCTACATCTTAGAGTTGGAACTCTTTGATGTGTGGGGCATCGACTTCATGGGACCGTTTCCCCCATCAGCAGGTAATCTCTATATACTTGTAGCTGTAGACTATGTATCTAAATGGGTAAAAGCCATAGCATGTCAATCAAATGATGCCAAAACAGTCATTAAGTTTCTTAATAGGCATATTTTTACAAGGTTTGGTACACCACGTGCAATAATTAGTGATGAGGGAACTCACTTTATTAATAAAGCCATGGAAAAGGTGTTAGCTAAATACAATGTTAGGCATAGAGTAGCAACCCCTTATCACCCACACTCGAATGGACAAGCTGAAATATCCAATAGGGAGATTAAGAACATACTTGAAAAAGTGGTAAAACCTAATAGAAAAGATTGGTCTTTTAAGCTAGACGATGCACTTTGGGCATATAGGACTGCATATAAAACACCCTTAGGTATGTCTCCTTATAGGCTAGTATATGGGAAAGCATGCCATCTTCCTTTCGAATTGGAAATCAAAGCCTTTTGGGCCTTAAAATAACTAAATTATTGCGTGACCGATGCTGGAACTTTGCGGTCTCTGCAATTACATGAGTTAGATGAGCTCTGACATATGTCCTATGAAAATGCCAAAATGTATAAAGAAAAGACTAAAATTTGGCATGATAGTAGACTTAGGATCAAGGACTTCAAAAAGGGCCAGCATGTCTTATTATTCAACTCAAGGTTAAAGTTATTTCCAGGCAAACTTAAGTCTAGATTGTCAGGTCCTTTTGTGGTAACTAACGTGTTTGTTCATGGTGCTATTGAGATTAGAAACCTACAGCACGGGCAGCCGTTTATGGTGAATGGTAGGGGTGTAAAGAACCGAACCGAACCGAAGAACCGAACCGGACCGAGTCGGTTTGGTTCGGTTCAGTTCGGTTTTTATAACTATTATATACATTTTGGTCTGAACCGAACCGAACCGACAAATTTCGGTTCGGTTCTTCGGTTAACCGAAATTAACCTAAAAATTTGGGTTATGATTTGCGAGCGCCTCTTCCCTTCGATTTTCAGATGTAGGGCAAACAGAGAGGAGGGAGTTCTCCTTCGTTTTTCGCCTTTTACCGAAGAGAGGAGACAACTTCTAAAACCCTTAAATTCCCACTTCGCCACCCTTTTTTCCGGCGAGTTCCGGCGCCATGAGTTGCTACAACAGCCGATCTACCCAGAAATTCTGCTTCAACTTTTGGACTTCAAGCTTCCATTAATGGAGATGGTCGTTTCTAGATCTTTGAAATCTAAGGTAATAATTAAATCTTTTGAGAGGTGCTTTTATTCTCAAGGATTTCTTTCATCTTCCTTCTTTGATTTTTAGTTTTGCTCCTTTCTTTGATTATACAACATAAATTTGTTTTTCTTTTCTTCCAGTTTTTGTGTCATCTCCCTTAAACCTTCAAACAAAACTCATAAGTGAAAGAACCCCATCCCTCAATTTATACTCTTCACTCCTTCATTGCAGTACTTTCAAACTTGAACCTATATTTGGGTTTGATAAGCTAAAACTTCAAACAAAACCCATATGTGAAGAGTGGAGTTTGCTAAGCTATATTTGAGTTTTAAATTAAAAGGGTTTTTTTCCCTCCCCATTTCATTTGGAGTGGAAACGTATTTGGATAATTGTTTGCAAATCTTGTTTTCTCTTGGGAGTTTTTTTTTTTAATTTTTTTTTTCGATATTTGTTTGGTATCTTTTGGTATCTTCTTCATTTATCAAGGTTATCTTGGAGATTTTGACCAATCTTCCCCACTGCCTGAATAAAATTTGCTGGCCATGCTCTGATAACAAATAGTAGGGTCCAAACATATTGTTTAATGTTTATGAAGAATGATTATATCATCAACTCTGAACAATAATCCCATATGCCTTTTTATCTTAGAAATAATCTCCACCAAAATGTCATTCCTGTTGTTTTGTGAGAGTAATTTTTGACTTGTTGGAACTTGAGTTATTGATCAACCCTTTGCTCAAATTGTTTTGTGAAAGTAATGATGTTATGCTTTTGTTTAGATTACTGTTCTTTCTGCATTATGTCATAGACATTAGAATGTATTGTTTAACATTCTTGACAGATCTTGTTGTGTCCAAGTTATATTCTTGTTGGTTAGGGAAATGGCAGACGCTTCCGGTGCGTGGAGATCGGCCACGAAGTCCTCGCCAAGGACAGGGACTCCTACTCTCGGACCAAGCGCTGCCGTCTCGGCCTCATCGACTTCGCTTTGTCCCATAGCAAAGTTCCTCTCAACATGTTCGTGCAGGATCCTCTCTTCTGGTACTCTAAACTTCCTTCTTATTTACATGCCTCTGTCTTTCTAGGCTCGATGATCCTTTGATCGCTTGTAGTGTCGAAAGTCGTAGGGATTATACTTTGAAATGCTGCTTGTGTTTGATTTGGTAGGGAGAACTGAGAAATTAAGATGAAAATGAAGTTTAGAGACTGGGTACTATTTAATTGCTTCTTCTTGTTCTTTTGGTGAGCTGATATGAGAACTTCATTAATCTTGGAAGTTGATATAAATGTATTAATGACTTTAACTAATATATAGAAGAAAACTTTGGGACCTTATCAAATATTTTTTTAGAATTCACTGACCTTAAAGTCCCTGAAATTTCCACAATTTGTTCTCTGTTCTGTTTACTCTGTGTCCCTGAAATCTCCACAATTTCTCCACAATTGGTTTGGAACTTTATGCCTATTTATAGCCCTTCAAACTCATTACATTTCCACCATCTCCAAACCATCCCTTTCTGTTCCAACAATAGAAATTCCTTCTAATTTGCTTTCTTATGCAGCTCCATGGTTGGCCACTCTGGCCCTCCTCCTCTCCCGCGGTCGTAACACAATAGTGAAAAAAACTACATTCTTAAATCACTTCGTGGCCGAACTTCTAAAAATTTCATTAATTAATTTTGTAAACTAATTTAGGGATCTCTCTTCTTTTTTCGTTTTTCTGCTTCAAAATGATCAAGGCCTTCGCTTCTGTAATCTCTCACCTCTTTTTTCTCGTATTTACCTGTTGGTTTTCTATAACCCATTTGCCTTATATGTCTCTATGTGGGTCTTTGTTTTTTGTTTGTCTCCTTTTCAAATTTGGATTTTTTGTTTTCTGGGTTGTGCTTATTGGTTTGACAGCAGAGGGAAATGGACTCTTTTATTCATTTTTCACAATGGATTGTTGCTGGTTTCATCTATTTCATTTTGACTTTCTGTTCAACTACGGTTCTGTATCTGCCTTTTTCCATGTTCTTCTGGTTGTTTTATGATTCAATTATTTGTATGGTTCAAATTTTTGTTTTACAAATCAATTAAGGAAGTGATCACATAGATATTTTGTGTTTTAAGATTATTTACTTAGCTAATGATTTTTTTTCTTATCTAGAACTCACAAGCGTCCGGAAGGAGATGGAAGTTAACTTGGAAGTTGGAAGTTGGAGATTATGAATATTAAGACAATTCGGTGAATAAAAAATCAAGCTTGAGTTAGAAGTCCAGCTCATTTATTCTTTTAATTTTTTAGAATCATGAATGTAAATTATATTAAGATTGTTTTATTTGCCATGAGTTGTGAGTGTTTTATGGGGAGAGGCGCGATTGAAGACTAACCTATTGGAGTACAAGACTTTTTTTTTAAAGGTTTGACTAGGTTGAAAA
Source organism: Herpetospermum pedunculosum (assembly GCA_028017165.1). Lineage (NCBI taxonomy): Eukaryota > Viridiplantae > Streptophyta > Magnoliopsida > Cucurbitales > Cucurbitaceae > Herpetospermum > Herpetospermum pedunculosum. The sequence continues at coordinate 40,934,563 of CM051522.1, forward strand.
TATAAATGTGACTAAAATGACTTAATTAGAAAATATAATTGTAGGAGTGTTATCAAGATATAGTTTGGAAGCCCAAGGCCAGAAAAGAAAACAAAAGAAAAAACAAAACAAAAAAAAAAAAAAAAAAAAAAAAAAAAAACCGCCATTGGACCGAACCGGTTTATGTCAAGTGAAAATCGGTTCGGTTCGGTTCGAATTTTTTCTTTACAAAACCGAACTGGTTCGGTTCGGTTCGGTTTTAATGAAAACCGAACCAACCTGGCCCATTTACACCCCTAGTGAATGGTGCAAGGCTGAAGCACTACTATGAGGAGGGAGATGTGAAGACACTCTCGGCCTTCCTCCTATCTGAAGCTTGAGAAAAAGATCGAGAGGGGATGAGTGACCACTGTGCTCATCCAAGAAGGCCATGCCTTAGTTTTTTTTCTTTCATATTTTCGGTTGGTGTTATGTGTTTATTTTTTATATTATTTACGGATTTTTGTTTTCTTTAGGTGAATTTTAAATAGGAGATCTTAAGAGGAGATCAAGGAGATGAATCAAGGGAAGACAATCCACAAAGATAATCGGGCAAAATCAAGGATTCGGGTTGCTGAATCTTGCAACTTAAATCACAAAAAAAATCCCAACGGCTATGCGAATGTATTGCGGCAGGTTTGCTGAGTCCGCAATTTAATAGAGCCGTTGGGATCCACTCGAGTACAAATAGCCGTCAGTTGAGCCCTTTCCTCTACGTTTTCTCCATCCGTTGGCCTTCAAGAAATCAGTCTTCTTCTTCTTCTGCATCTCCTACCTTCAGATCCGCACAGACCGACAATGGTGTCCACACGAGCTGATCGATCTGCATCAAAGAAGAAGTCGCCTGACGCAGAAGAAGCTGCGAGAGAGGCGTTGCTTTCCTTAGCAGACGCTGATGCTGCGCAGCCCTCACGGCCTCCGAAGCTACCAGTGCGACGAAAGAAGTGGAAGGTAGTGACTGAGATACCTGCCGGTCCTTCTAAACCAGTCGGTACACCCAAGAAACGGAAGTGGTCGGTTGCGGTGGAGGATCCACAGATCAAAGAAAAGATCCCCAGCGAGGAGAGTCGTGGGAGTGGCCGCCCATCGTACGAGACGGCCAGACAGAGCCCAGAGCCTTCCCCACAGATGCCGGAGCCTGAAGCTCCACCTGAAGAGCACCAAGACTCGGTGCCAAGCGAAGAGCCAGCAGAGGACGAGGAGGTCCTCTCCCCCTTAACGGAGGTCAGTCTTGACAGCCCGGTGGAGGGGGGCAGCAAGGATTCCATGGATGAGACGTTGGGGGATTGCCTCCAGCAGATCACCACCAAGGCACGCCTCAAGAAGAGGGCTCCGGTGATCATGAAAGCCAAGCGACCGAAGACCTCCAAGCGAGCCAAGAAGAAGAAGGTCAGATCTGAACCTTCTTTAAAAAAGATGAAGGTTGAGGCTGCTGAGTCGGCCAAAGCGAAAGAGAGGGGGAAGAGGAAGATGTACCCCGAGGATGAACCTCAGGCTGCGAGGTTTGTCTCCCAAGAAGCAGAGGCCAAGGGCCTCGAATTAAGAAAGAAGGAACTCCTCCACGAGCAGGGCTTTCTCGATGTGTTGGCTGACCTGCCGCAATTCTTGCGCGCAGGAATTATCACCCATGGATGGGAGGAGCTGTGCAGACCCCCCATTCCGGCCTACACCGACATGGTGTATGACTTCTATGCCAACCTCACCCACCCTGAAGCATGCCTATCCACGGTGAGGGGGGTGGAGGTCGACTTTTCTGCCAATGCCATCAATGAGGCCTACGGCCTCAAGGAGTATCCCCATTCTGACTATGCCAAGATTGTTGACTTGCCATCTCAGGCAGTCTTAGAAGAGGCTCTACACACGATAGGCAAGCCAGAGGCATCGTGGGCGGTGTCAAGGAACGAGAAGCACACCCTGATGAGTGCAACCCTGGGCGACAAGGCGGCCGTCTGGTTCTCTTTTGTGCGCAGACGTCTCTCCCCTGTGACTCACGAGACGACTATAAACCAGGGGAGATCATTGCTGTTGTACGCCATCATGAGGGGCCTCACCATTGACGTTGGTGAAGTCATTGCTGCCTCCATTGCCGACTGTTCAAAGAAAGATAAGGGTCAACTATTTTTCCCTAATACTATAACCAAATTGTGCCTTCGTGCAGGAGTCCCAATGGAGAAGAATGAGAAGCAGTTGGCTTACACAGGCCATCTGGAGCTGCCCACCATATTGAGGATGCGAAGGAGGGGCAACATGGAATTTGAGCTGGATGGCCTGGCTACTGCTCAATCACTATCCATGGCATGCTTGATGGACCTGCAGCACAAGATGGCGCAGTGGGCCGAATATGCACAGGCACGGGACAAAGATGTGCCTGACCAGTTGGGGTGCATATTCCCTGCTTTCCCTACTGACCTGTTGAAGCCATGGGTGCCTCTTAGAGAAAGGAGAGACGAGGATGAAGATATTTGAGTGCCAATGTGAACGGCACTCGAGGGAGTTTTTCTGATCCCTCTTGAAAAAAAAACTTGCTTTTCTGTGACTTTTGAATTCTGTTTCAATCAAATGCTTGATCTGTTTTTCATTTCCTTGTTTGTTTAGAGTAGTTTAGTGTAGGTTGATGGTATCTGAGTAGTTAGCTTCGTTTATTTTACTGTTTTGTGTAGTTTTGGATGACTGGAAATAGCATGCTTGATCAGGGCTAAAAATGCTTTGTAGGTTTATTGCGAATTTTTTGCGGCGTCCGCATATTTTTGTTAGGTTTCGCATGCTATTGGATGACTTTTTGGATAGTCTGGTTCTGTTTAAATTTTGCTATCTTGCTGCTTTCTTGTCTTCAATATGTGATCTATCTGTGAGCATGCTGGATGAGTGTCTTAGTACACCTTTGATAGTTTAAATTAGTTCCTTAATGTTGCTCAACATGCACCTCTATAAGCCCTTAACATGCTGTTTTTTTCAAAATTCTGCTGCTGTGTTATCTGCTTTAAGAAGTTCATTTTATGCCTCTGACTTTTAGATTCTACTTGTTTTGCCCTAAACTAGATGCTTCTAGGACAAGTTTGGGGGTGTGCCACCTCCGACTCTCATTGAGGACAATGAGAAGTTTAAGTTTGGGGGAGGCAGCCTCTAGGCCTAGGAACATTCCTCTCTTCCCTTTTAGACATAAGCATTCTTCTTCTTCGAAAAAAGGATGAAATGAAAAAAAAAAAAACAAAACAAAACAAAAAATGAAAAAAAGAATAAAGAGTAGTGTCTCTCTTGGGGTTGCTGAGTAATCAGTGCCATATGTGTAACCCACAAATGGCATTGCATCAAAAGGCAGCCAAAGGAAGTGACCCTACCAAAGAAAGAAAAAGTAAAAAGGAAAAACCAAGGAAGAAGAATGTATGCTTGCAAGTCATAGCTTAGATGAAATAGCTCAATCAAACCACGCTGCAGTAACAATGAAAAAGTCTACCCGTTTCCAAACTCTGACATTCCTGACATGTTAGAGCAACTACTGGAAACAAGATTGATTGAGTTTCCCAAGTGTAGGCGCCCGGAAGAAATGGACAAAGTCGATGATCCCAACTATTGTAAGTATCATCGAGTTATCAGTCATCCAGTGGATAAATGTTTCGTCCTAAAGGAGCTAATTCTAAGGTTAGCTAAAGAAGGAAAAATCGAGCTAGACTTAGATGAAATAGCTCAATCAAACCACGCTGCAGTAACAATGAACTTCGGCGCTCAATTATCTCCGGTCTCATTTGAGAAGCAAAAGGAAAGTATGATCCAGTTTGGGACCTTCGAACCAATAATTGTTCGGTTCGGACATGAAACCCCAAAACAAATTTCTCAAGTAAAACATGAGGTCGTCGAAAATGAGGATAAATGTTGGACCGTCGTAGCTCGTCAGAAAATACGACGACAAAGACCCGTCCAGAAAGAAGATTGCATGTTTCGAGATGATAAACGAAACAATAAGCTTTCAAAGAAGAAAGGAAGAATCAATTCGAGGAAGCCTAAACACGAGAGAAGAGAAAACAAATATTTTTCTCAACCTCGACGACGGGTGACCTTAAAAGAATTCTTCTCAAGAAGTTTCCTTCCTATCAAGAAAGAGGAAGAAATCTTTGCAACTTCATGCTACATCAACGCAGAAGAAGTCGACGACTCAAAAGAAGTCGACCAAAGAACTTCTGTCTTCAATCGCATCAAGCCTTCAACTACTCGAACTTCGGTCTTCCAAAGGATGGGTATGGCCGCGACGAAAGAAGAAAATCCATGTCTAACTTCTACCTCCACTCGAACTTCCGCTTTCCAAAGGTTAAGTGTCTCCACATCAAAGAAAGACCGACCTTCAACATCTGTTTTTGATCGCCTCAAAGGGACAAACGATCAACAAGAAGGAAAGATGAAGACTGTAGGGGCAAGACTCTTTGATGAAGAAAGTAGCGACAAAAAGATTCACAGTCGTGTTCCGTCGCGCATGAAGAGGAAATTATCTGTTCTCATAAATACAGAAGGCTCCTTGAAGGTGAAGAAAAATATCATTATTCTAACGAATCCTACAAACGAAGGATCTGATCAAGACCGTGATGCATATAAGATCTGTTGAAATGTAATACTCCTTAACGTAAGAGTATAAACTACATGTTTCTCCTGGCCCGCATGAGCTTAAAAGGTGAACGGCCCAAGTAAAAAAAACAATTTACTCATTCATCATTTGAACTACGTTATGACTTGATCCCTTCCATCTAAGGGTACGTAGGCAACTTAAAGAAAAAAATACATATAACTTTAAGTCCAGTCGCGCGCAATAAAAAAATATACATTCATTCCATTCGAGCTACGTTCAAACAAGTGATCTCTTGATTTCGACGCAATAAAAAATATACATTCATTCCATTCGATCTACGTTCAAACAAGTGATCTCTTGATTTCGAAAATACGTAAGCAACAAAAAAAAGTTCAACAAAGCAACAAAGGAAAAGTATTATTCCAAAATGAGGGAGACAAGCCAAATGTTCATAAAGAAAACATAAAGTTTCTTTACACGAGAGAAATCTAGAAGAAGATAGATAAAAAAATATATATGCACATATATGCGTAAATCAAGGCGCCCACTGAAACTCTTTCAACTCTGCGCGCGAGCTCTCTAGAAGCTTGCGAACTGCAGCAACGGCTCGAGCATCGTCCTCGTCAATAATGGGGGAACATTCGAGGGCACGAATCTCTTCGCGTACACACGAGACTTCAAGTGTCCCGCGACTCAAGACTTGCTCCCGGGCGGAGACAAAAGTGGAAAGCCTCTCAAGCTCGAGCTTCGCAGCTTCTATCTTCGCTTTCGCCTCTTCTATCTCCGTTTTCGCCTCTGTAACCTCTAGGAGGGATCGGTCCAAATAAATCTTCTTTTCTTCTAGTTGACAATCCCTACTGTTGGAGTTTAAATGGGTGGAAATTGAAGATTGCATCTGGTTGTAGTCTTCCACTCTCTTACAATAGCCTTCTACAAATTCTTGCAGAGACACCTGGTTGTTTGCCCGAGTGTCCGAGATGCCTTTAAGAATCTTACGAATCTCTGGCTCAAGTTTCGGAACATCCTCAAAAGGGGTACGCGCCATTTTCTCTCGCAAGCTTTGCCACATAGACATGGCCGCTTTTCGTTGAAGGCTGGATACTATATTGTCAGCACAATAAACAGAAGTTTCAGGAGCTTGCGAAACTGCATCCAATGGAACATGTTGAGAACGCTCCCTGATGGTAACCAGAGGTAAATTGGTACTTCGCTCTTCCAATGGGGCAGAAGAGCTCCCAGGTCGCCTATCAAGAGAAACCGAAGCTTCTGAACCCCCCGATGATCGGTCGCTATGTTGCTCGCCCTCGGCTTGAATATAATCATCCAGGTGAAGCTGTAACAATAGAAGATTTTCAAACAAGTTATTTGCTGATATATATATGTATACATAAAAATTTAAACGAAAGGTGGATGTAAAAAAAATAAAAAAAATATATTCAAAAAAAAAGAAGAAGGAGAAAGTTACTGAACTAAGGCTCCAACGTCATCAGGTATGTCACAAGCAGTAGGGACATCGTCGAAAAATCTGTCGTCGAGATCGGGGAGATCGGGGGTCTGTCTGAGCCTTTTATCCTTTTTCCAATAAACGTCTCGACTACCTTCAGCTTGATCTGAGGCATGGCATGACGGTTTATCTGTGAGCAAATGATTTTTCTTTCCTCCGAGGTTAGCATTGACCTTCTTAGGCTTCTTAGGTTTTGAACAATCTGAGTGACGAAGAGCGCTGTCAATCAATTTATCCACACCTTTCCTCAAATAATCGCCATGCTTAATCGACCACCACTTTCGATAATTTGGAGTAACATGGTCATGGGGGTTCAACATTCGAGCTGGAAGAAACACTTCCCACCCTACGTCAGCGCAAATACAAACCCGCCAATGATGTAAAATAGTAGACAAATCGACCGAAGGAGAAGCTCCCCTTATATCGTTTGGCACATCTTGGTAGAACCCGAACTGGCGACCAAATCGATACGGACTGTATGATTCGATGACAAGCGATTCCCCACATCGCGCTGATACATAGCACGATCGGAGGCTCGAAAAGTATGAAGAATCTTCAGAATCGTTGATGGTTTCTCTATTTAAGATTTCGTGTTTATTCCTGTGTTGGAGATTCACGTGCCATGCTATCGATGCTCCCTCATGGATTAGTTCATGCGCTTCAGATTCATCTAGATATTTAGCCCCACCTTCGCCAGAAAATTCAACCATCCCTGGACCTTGGACCTCCTCAGGAGTCTTGTGATGAGTATTGAAGTAATGAGCTAACCAGCCAATAATGTAATGCACCGGGAGACAGGTTTCGATACGGCCGACCGAACTAACAGTCATTGAGATTTTTCCTAACACGTGGTAAAGGTTAGCTAAGACCGGGACGACAAGACTAAAAGTTTCACCCTCGGCCATCAGACAAGCAATCTTGAAAACACCTGGACGGATGTGGTGAGCATTGGCCTGAGGAAATACGAAGGCACAGAGCCAGCAACATAAAAAGGCGGCCAAGTATCTTCTATCCTTCCATCCTTCGTCAATATTTAGATTACGGAACATGTCGCACTCATCGTCTGACCATTCACGATATTTAACTTTCGTGCCGTCGGGGTTATGAGTCACGCCGGGGCGAGAAGTAGGCTTAGAAGCAGTTCTTTTCTTTGACCTTCGCGCCGGTATTTTACCATATCGCTGGGTGCCTTTAAACCATAGTGAAATCCAATCACTGATGGCAACGTGAGAATGATCCGTCTTCTTAGCAGTTAGTGTATGATAAGCGCGAAATAAATGTTCGCAACTTTTTGGGAGATGTCTGCCATTCCGCCCCGATCCAGTCAACTCTTTAAGACACGGAATGACTTCCTCGTAAAATTGTCCATCAATAGGAAGACCCCCGAATTTCCAAAGGTCCCACAAAGAGATGGAAAGTTCTCCAGCTTGGGTATGAAGAGTATTGGTTGCAGGGCACCATGCTTCACAAAAGGCTCGTACCACGGCTTTATTGCGATCGTAAGTATAGAGCGAAGCCATCACGGCATCTAGTAGACAAGCATGGCGAAGTATCTTCTTACTGCGACCGACGACAAGCTCCAACCATTCCCAATATTGAGGGATAAAAAGGAATTCTCCAGAAATCTTTAATACAGAGCCCCAACGAGTGGTACCTTCAATAATTCGGCGTCCCAATGTTAGCTCGGGGGTTTGACTAGGATTTTGGCGGTGAAGCGCAGAACCTAACATCCACACCTTAGACGAGGAACCCTGACCCAAAGTTTTTTCTGAGAACCATTTTGACAAACGACCTGGGTCTCCGAGTCGCGGCCACTTATTGGAGTAATCACCGATCTTGGGCTCTTCTACTAGAAGGTTAACTCCGCGTTTTAAGGGCTGATGTTCATCTTCTAAAATAACGAGATGTTTCTCTTCAGAGACGATCTACTCTGCAAAATACACCATGTTCCTGCAAAACAAATTCGAAAGAGTTAATAAATTCAAAACAAAGCGATAAGTATGGCGAAGGAATTAAATGAGCTACACAAACATGCAAGCATGAAGCGACTACCAAGAAAACGCAACAACAAAAAAAAGGGGAGCTATGTACACCCTTAAAACAAAACAAACCAAATGACAAAAAAAAAAATTGAAAAAAGGACAACACATATAGCCTTCCAAAAATGGGGAGAAATCTTAAAGCAAAAAAAAAGGTGAGAGTGTTATGGGGGAAGCACACCAACAAAGACGGAGTACGTTCTCTAAGTAGATGCGCTCATTTCACGTAGAGTGGAAATGCCCAAACTGACACATCTACAAAAGAGAAGTAACGCCTTCAAGTCGGCACGCCAATCTCATGGGAACGGAATGCGGCGATCCGACGCACCAACAAGGACGGAATACGTTCTCTAAGTAGATGCGCTCATTTCACGTAGAGTGGAAATGCCCAAACTGACGCATCTACAAAAGAGAAGTAACGTCTTTAAATCAGTGCGTCGATCTCACAGAAACGGAACATGATGATCCGACGTACCAACAAAGACGGAGTACGTTCTCTAAGTAGATGCGCTCATTTCACGTAGAGTGGAAATGCCCAAACTGACGCATCTACAAAAGAAAAGTAACGCCTTCAAGTCGGCACGCCAATCGCATAGGAACAGAACAACTCGACGCACAACCTAGGACGGAATACGTTCCCTAAACAGACGTGCATCTGCATAAGAGAAGTAACGCCCGTAAATTGTTACGCCGAGACCACGAGAACCGAACAGAACAACTCGACGCACAACCTAGGACGGAATACGTTCCCTAAACAGACGTGCATCTGCATAAGAGAAGTAACGCCCGTAAATTGTTACGCCGAGGCCACGAGAACCGAACAGAACAACTCGACGCACAACCTAGGACGGAATACGTTCCCTAAACAGACGTGCATCTGCATAAGAGAAGTAACGCCCGTAGATTGTTACGCCGAGGCCACGAGAACAGAACAGAACGACTCGACGCGCAACCTAGGACGGAATACGTTCCCTAAACAGACGTGCATCTGCATAAGAGAAGTAACGCCCGTAGATTGTTACGCCGAGGCCACGAGAACAGAACAGAACGACTCGACGCGCAACCTAGGACGAAATACGTTCCCTAAACAGACGTGCATCTGCATAAGAGAAGTAACGCCCGTAGATTGTTACGCCGAGACCACAAGAACCGAACAGAACAACTCAACGCACAACCTAGGACGGAATACGTTCCCTAAACAGACGTGCATCTGCATAAGAGAAGTAACGCCCGTAGATTGTTACGCCGAGGCCACGAGAACAGAACAGAACAGAACGACTCGACCCGCAACCTAGGACGGAATACGTTCCCTAAACAGACGTGCATCTGCATAAGAGAAGTAACGCCCGTAGATTGTTACACCGAGACCACGAGAACCGAACAGAACGATTCGACGCACAACCTAGGACGGAATACGTTCCCTAAACAGACGTGCATCTGCATAAGAAAAGTAACGCCCGTAGATTGTTACGCCGAGGCCACGAGAACAGAGCAGAACAACTCGACGCGCAACCTAGGACGGAATACGTTCCCTAAACAGACGTGCATCTGCATAGGAGAAGTAACGCCCGTAGATTGTTACGTCGAGGCCACGGGAACAGAACAGAACGACTCGACGCACAACCTAGGACGGAATACGTTCCCTAAACAGACGTGCATCTGCATAGGAGAAGTAACGCCCGTAGATTGTTACGTCGAGGCCACGGGAGCTGAACACGACGATTTGGCGGTAAAAGAAGTGGCACACCTACAAAAAAAAAAGTCGCAACGTTCCCCATTTGGAATAAACAAATTAAAATCGAAAAGTGAATAAATTTCAAATCAAGGTGTATATATATATAATAAAATAATATATTCATAAAATGCCAAATTCAAAATCATTTAACTAATTTTAAATTTCCTAACCCCCAATTCCCAAATTACTTTAATGTGTTTATAAAATCTCAATTTCAAAATTAAAATAACTAATTCTAATTCTTAATTTCATTTAAAAAAAAAAGCAAAAATTAAAATTTTTAAAATCTCAAATCACTTAACTAATTTTAAAAAGCCTAAATTTAAAGTTAAAAAAAAAAATTGGCTTTTTAATCACAAAATCCCAAATCACGTAACTAATTTTAAAAAGCCTTAATTTCAAATTAAAATTTATTTTTTATTGGGTTTTTAATCACAAAACCCCAAATCACGTAACTAATTTTAAAAAGCCTTAATTTCAAATTAAAATTTATTTTTATTGGGTTTTTAATTACAAAATCTCAAATCACTTTAACTAATTTTGAAAAAACCTTAATTTCAAATTAACAAATTTCTTATTTGGCTTTTTAATCACAAAATCTCAAATTGAAAATTACTGAGGATTCCTAAAGCCCAATCTTCATAAAATAAATCTAAGTTATCAATCACAACCAACAATAACAAAATGCAAAATATTACAGGCCATCACAAATAACATAAATTACAACCCATAAGTAAATTACAGCCCATAAATAAATTACATCAAATTACACACATTAAATTACGTAAATAAATTACAACCCATAAGTAAATTACAACCCATAAATTAAATTACATACATAAATTACATACATAAATCACATACATAAATTACATACATTAAAATTGCATACAATGAATTAAATTACATACAGTATCAATGATATTAAAAGATGATTATTTACCAAATTAAGGTCGGTACGAAGAACACTGGGAGAATGAAAATAAGCACCTGTATATAAAAAATATATATATATATATATATATATAAAGTTAGAATAAAACTTAAAAAAAATATATATATATATAATAATAAAAAAAATAATAACAAAAAAAAAGAAAAAAAAAAGAAAAAAAAAAAAAGGGAAAAAGAAAAAAAAAAAGCTTCACCTCACGGATGCGGCGGCTGCAGATCTGGGCTGAGGCGGCGGAGGCGCGCAAGGCCGAGGCGGAGCGATACTGGCGGAGCGGCGAAGAGAACTGGCAACGCGGCGGCGTGCGGCTGAGACGGAGCTGCGGGCGGAGATGCGAGCGGAGCTGCGGGCGGAGCTGCGAGCACGGCGGACTTGACGGCGAGGGCTGGCGGCAGGCGACGGCGGCGGCTGGAGCTCTTCCTCTTCTTCTCCAAACAAGTTCTCTCCCTTCCTCTCCAAACAAACCTAAACTTTTTTTTTGTCAGACTTGAACTCAGGACCAATGACAACTAAAGCCGTCCAAGTTCCGCTCTACCAAACAAGCTTCTTGGTTATTATTTGTCTTCACATTCTAGTGTTTCATCTGGCCAATTATTTATGCCAAAATAAAAAAAAATTCCAACACTCTTATTCCGAATTCAAGCCAAACTTTAGAAGCTTACCATTTTTTTGACCGAGAAAATTAAAATTTTTGGGCATATTCCAAAATTTATTTTCAGACATGATTTATAGTCAAAAGTTATCTAAATCCAAGTCTCAAATCAAAATTGGCGGTTTGGGTATATTTTATCCACGTCGAAATTAGAGTAAAATTCAAAGTCAAACCCTATTCAAAATACAATTGGGCAGACACAAGTCCTTACTCTACATCTCAAGATAAACTAAGGTAGAAAAAAAATCTCTCTACCGAAGTTTAAATCAAATTTCTGTCAGATAAGAAAGATCAAAACTACGAGCCAAATTCATATTTTTGATCGATTGACATGGAAAGAGACGTCAATTAAAATAATTGATCTATGAATCGAACTTCATATTTCGATAAAATTGATACGTCAAAGCGGAGTCGAAATTAGGATGTCCTACGTTTCGATTTATGTATTCAACTTTTCCGAGACTCACCCACACATACTTGTGCATAACTCTCGAAAAAGGGGGCATTTGTTGACCGAGTAATTTCGGCCAATCAGTGGTCGCCACGTGTCTCCATCACGACCGGGGATCAGATAGACTTGACCGAGCAAAGTCGGCCAAACTGCAATTGGGCTCGAAGTCGAATCGGGCCAGAAAGATTAAATGACAATTTGGCCCAAAGCCCATTGGGTCCAAACCCAAGCCCATTGGGTCCAAACCCAAACCCATTGGGCCCAAAGCCCAAGCCCATTGGATCCAGGCCAATGAAAACTCTATAAATAGAGAGTTCATTTTCATTTCTAAGGTTCAGAAAATTTCTTCTCATAAGAACTCAGAGAGAATTCCCAAACAAAAACAACGAAAGACTCTTTGAATCCTGAAGACTGAACGTCACTTCAAGATCAAACACCTGAAGACTTCACCGCTACGCGAAGCTGAAGATTCAACCTCGAGAACAAGCTACGAAGCCCTCGAGTACGTTACATTTAAGAGAGAGAATCAGAGGATCAAATATTAAGTTACATTTAAGAGAGAGAATCAGAGGATCAAATATTAGAGATTGTAATCCACTACGCACTGATAAATACAATACATCAACACAAATTCAAATTCATTTACACGTGTCGAATTTCCATTCGTCGTTCGAATTCTCGTGTGAACAATAGTTATTTCACAATAATATTAATTTACCAAATATTATAACCTAATTTTCATATTTAAATATGAAATTTACTAAACATCAATTTACCTTATATGATAGCGGATTATTTTAGAAGCATAACTAACAACAATTATTTCAACCCCTAAAACAGTCTCAAATGAAGCCTAAATGTTTCATTTTTCACTTTAATCGGAAAAAGTAGTTGAAACTCTTTTATCCTACTGTAGTTTTCATTCAAAAAAAATAGCTAACAAATTTATACTCATGATGATAGGGGTTGGTTGCACAAACAGCAATCAGGCCCAAAATAATAGCAAAGTTTAAAACCTTTTGCGAATATGAGAAAAAATCAGTGACTATCACTGATAGACTTGATGACTATTACTGAAAGACTTCTATCACTGATAGACTATTATCAATGACAAAATTCTATAAAAAAGACTACTATCAACGATAGACTTCTATCAGCAATAAACTTCTATCAGTGATAGACCATACTATCAGTGCTAGAAATTGCCATATCCGCAATTTTTTAAAAAAAGTGCTATATTTTTAATTGTTTTACTCTAAATTGACATCTGTTACAACTTTCTATTAAATAGATGGTAAGAAGTGCAATTAATTTAATAAGTTATCTAGTTCATTTAACATTGTGGCTGTAGTTTAGTGGTAAGAATTCTATGTTGTGGCCGTAGAGACTTGGGCTCGAATCCCAGCAGCCACAATAATTTGTGTAAATAGTAATCTCTTTTACCAATTTACTTTATTACCCTTCACATGAATTTTTTTGTTTATAAATATACTTGATCACTACTTCATACATTATATAAGTTGAGTTAAGTTCATCTTGTCAATTATTTTAATTTTCGTCTTTATTTTTAATGTAATAAATAGGTGACTTATAGTTTGAGTATGTGTTTTAATGCTCTTACCTGTGTTCCTAAACTAAAATAGATAATAAAAGTTTAGATATATATTAAGTCTTCCATTACTAAGATAATAAAAGTTTAGATATATATTAAGTCTTCCATTACTAACTTACAATTATTTTGTTTGAGTGAAAATAAAAGTTTAAAGTTAAAACCGATAATTGAAAGTGAACATAATTCTAACTCTTATTATTTTTCTAAAATTTGGAGGTTTAAATTTTCATACCTCACATTTTTTATATTAAGAAAAGTTAAAATAGATTAAATCACATACCGTGGTGAAATATATACTTTGTAAGAAAGTCTTTAATATCCTTAAAACAAAACAAAAATGATATAAAAGTAGGGTTAAATTAGAAGTTCAATTCTTGGACTTTCAAGTTTATATCAAATACAGCCTTGAATTTTAAAAAATATGTAATAGATCTTTAATTTTGTATTTAATATTTGTCTTAACTTTAAAAAGTGTCTACTAAATGCTTAAACTTTCAATTTAATGTCTAATAAAATCTTTAAATTTTTTAATTTTTTGTTTAATAGGTCCTTGACCTATTCATCAATTTTTAAACAAAATTATAAATCTATATTAAACACAAATTGAAAGTTTAATGTTCTATTAGACACAAAATTTAATTTTATGTCCAGTATATTCATTAATTTTAAATGAGGTTGAATATGTCACGATCTACTAGGCATCAAATTGAAATTCATGGATATATTTGACATTTTAAAATTTGAGATACCTATCAAACACAATTAAAAGTTCAAGAACCTATTAAAGATACTTTTTTGGGGACTTGTTAAACACAAACATAAAAAATCATAATCAATCAACTCAATGTTATAATTTAACTATAAAAGTATTACTCTCAAAAGCATCTAAAATTATTTATTCATAACCCATAATTTTAAGTGATGAACATAATAATTAAGAACACACTAAAGCCAAGAATAACACAAAAAAAAATAAAAAAAAATAAATAATAATGAAGATAAGAGTTAATGCTATCAAATCAAAACGAGCCTAACTAACATTACAAGAAAGTTAACAATTTTTCAAAGGCCAACATGAGCATAGCTCAACCGACATAATGTACGGTAAAAAAACATACCCGTGAATAATTTGAAGATTACGACCTAAAGCCCAAAACCTTCAACTCAACTCTGCACCACAAACACAAATTTATTGAAAAAAAAAACTTAATCTATGATTATTCAAGGATAAAAACATTTAATTCAAGAACATGATAGAACTTTTAGAATCTAAGCATGGAAGAAACTAAATCAAAGGGATGAGAATTACCTGGAACCATTAGATGTGATGAATCCATGGCCTCCAACACTCTGTGGTTTGTGGTCTTCCTCATCTATGCAACTCAACCAATCATGGGCATTCCTCTCTATCATCTATCAGATGAGGAATAGGAGGCTAAAGCAACATAGCCTATTGGAGACCATAACCTAAACTATATGTTGGTTTCTCATAATCTCCTAGGACTAACGGGTTGGTTTCTACTTAGCAGATCACACCACTATATGGAAAGTCTTGGACCCATAATCAAGATCACCCAAATGGCTATTATATAGCACAATTATAATTGTTATTGATTTTTATTTTTTTTAGTACATAATTGTTATTGAATTTGTTACCCACATATGAATTAATTATTAAATTAATTCCAACAATCTCCCACTTGGGCAACAATTTCCTTCTTAGCAATTATTAATTTATTCTTTAGTGTCCAACTTAATGCTATTTTAAAAATAAATTCTCAATAACAATTCGATCCATTTTGAATATGAATGAGGAACCAAAGCGGCTTTTGTAACATGTATGGTCGCAACTTAGCCTTCAATGATCACAACTACAAATATACTCAATGACATGAATCAAGTGTGGAAGAGATGCATCGAAATTACATGTAATGTGATCTAAACATATATATTTCAAACTAGTCAACTTTATTCTTTAGAGAGATCAAATTGAACTCTTTCTAGCCTTATGTTAAACTATTGTTAGAAAGGAAGTGATTTAGAGTAATAACAAATAATCAATCTTCCTTATTCGGCAGAAAATACAATTTTGTGTCTACTTTATGAAAGCACAAACTCCCACTCAACTAACGTACCATACATAATTTTCACACTATATGAGCATTATGCTCCCAAATTTGTTTTTGTATGAAAGTTCTTAATGAACGTATCCGTAATGATGAAGTTGTAAAGCTTATGATTCTTATCAAACTTTTGTTGCTATAAATTGAAAAGAAAAAAATCTTGTCAAGACAACTTAGTGTCAAAGATTAAAATTTATGAGTGCGTTGCCACACAAAGTGCTATGACCACAAACCTCAATGGTAAAAGAAACTGCTCCAAATGACTATTTGTCACTTTTATTTACAGTAATATCTTTTACCCATTTAGTGAACATAACCTGAAAGGTGGATCTTGTTGGCATCCAATTAAGAGTTAAAAAAATATTTGTCTTTTGTTATTGATATGAGTACGAAAGAGGAAGCGTCTAAACTTCAAACATTAAATTCTTCATTTCTTTATTCAGTGGCTTTATTGAGACTAAACTTGTCTTCTTTAATGATTTGAATATTTCTTAGTGCATACAACTTTATACTAGAAAATTTGGAAGACTTTCTAACATAACCTCTTTTGTGAAATCTCACTGTTACTTGAGATTCATCTCACGATATTATTTCACAATATAAAAGACATGTTTATACAAGTTTTCATCCTATACCGTAGTCTTATCACGTCAAAGACATATTGCACTAGAAAAATAAATTTACGTTCACTAAGCTTGTAATTCATAATTATTACTTTTGTTTACCTTAGACCTTAAACGTGATAATTAATTAATGAAACTTATGAAATTACAAACAATAACCTTATTGAGATCGCAAATGAAATTAGACCATTGAAACCTTGTGTTACTAGAGCAAGAGTTTCTAAACTATACCGACTTTAATTTCATAAATCACAAAATTGAGAAACAATTTGTATATCCATTTGACATAACTTTTAAAAATAGTTTTGAAGTGTTATCATTTACCTAAAACAAGTGTCTTTATAATTAATGTCACCTATAATAATTGAAACATAATAACTAGACAAACCTTATATCTTTCAACACATTACCTTTTAAAGGCGATATGACACGATGTCAAATATTGTCGTTGTTGTTTATTGTTTCACCTAATTCTTTGTGGCATTAATTCTTTATTTTAAGAGATAAGTCTTTGTTTGACTTTATGGAAATATAAATGAATCAACTTCCTTTTACTTTTAAGTAAAACTTAAATCTTTATACTCGTATTTCTTCTACCTCTTGTGATTACTTTAATAAAACTTTTAATAATGTTAAGTTTATCTTACTTAAATGAGGTAACCTGTACTAATGTTGTAACATAGAGAAAATAACTCAACTTCTCTTTTCATAAGGATAACATTCCTCATTTCATCTCTCCTTCAAAGTCAACATCCTTAAGAAACTAAAGATATCTAGCAAATGAATTGTTAAAAGTCAACATCCTTAAGAAACTAAAGATATCTAGCAAAGAATTGTTAAGTGAGAATTAATTTTAGAAATCATGAAAAGACTAGCATATATACTTAGAGTAACAACTTATAATCTAAGTCCAAGTTTTCTTTATTGGCCTCCATGACCGATCATTAGTTGGACATCCCTAAATGCAAACATAATATATTAAGCATTTGTCGAGTCTTGTATTGCAAGAGATTTAGTTGTTACTTTATGTGGTACACCACTTGAACTTTATGCTGCAATCTTAAGTGTTTTTTCTTTCTTTCTAAAGAAGTTGAGTTCAAATAAGAATGGTTTGTCATAGTTCTAATCTCGTATTTACGAGTTTTGAATCATTCTAAAAGCAACACACTTTGCTCAGGTTTGCCTAAAAATATGTCTTACTTAATGGCTCTATAAATTCTTAAAGAAGTTAACACGATGCCCTAGACATTCTCTATCTAATCCATAGTTGTTGCACAACAAGAAATTATTTTTATGGCATTTAAGATATCTAGAACTAAAGAGCTATCTGACATCAAACATAAGCGCCTTCACTTGTCCCATTGATTCTATCTAATACAGACTCAAATATTTGTTAGATCAAAAGAACTGATCATCAATCAATAGAAGTAAGAGTCTATTCAACACATGGAAATCTCGACATGCAAGGTAAACTAACTTTGTTTAAGTCAATTTTTCTTCATACATTATGAAAAGAAGTACTAAGAATATATTTTCCCACCTCTCTAAATTTTCGAAAAAAAAAAATATTAGGAGAAGTCTGAATCCTAACTTTTAGTGATTTGGACTAATATGTTCCAAATGCAACTTTGTGTCAACTTTAATTTCTCCCCTAAGCAAATAGTTAATTGAGTTCATTTTGTTCTTTTATACTTAAAATAATTTTCTTCAAACATACCATCGAAGATTCGCTCATTAAGGGTTCATCTACCCTTTCAAGCATCATAGTGTACTTCTTTATGTTCTTTTGTTCTTCATTAAGACACATTTAACAAAAAAAATTAAATGTCTCTTATTAATTTTATGTTCATTTCAAAACAATCTTTATCTTTATCTTTTAAAGTAACTTCCTTATTATTTCCTCATCAAACACGATTCCTTAAATAATAAAATACATCACCATAAAGCTTATCAAGTTAAGATTATTCCATTTTTTAAAAAAATATAAATCACAATTAATCTGAATGGTGTTGAGTTTTATGTCCTAAAACTCGTAGTTTGTTGTTGCGCAATTTTTGCAGTGCAATACCGCAAGTGTACGGGTCAAGTTTTAATATAGTGTATGTAAATACGAGTATCGTCCTCAAGATTGGTTTTCTAGTTCACTTAAGTACTACAAATACAATCACTCAATTTTATTTAGAGAAAGAAAGTGGTAGAGGAATAAGGTAAAACAAAATAAAAACATAAAATAAAAGATGGAGAATAATCCGGAAAGATGTATCTTAGGGAGTTGATTTCACCAATTAGACCAATGAATCAATTAATTAACAACCAAGAATCATGCAATAAATCATAAGTCAGGAAGTTAAGGATAATAAATTGACTTTCTCATACCCAATTTAATTTCAAGCAATATTATAAACCTAATATTTCTATCCAGATTTTAATAACATGCAAGCCATTAAGCAACTTCCTTTAACGACTTCTAAGAGAAATCTTCACGTTCGTGCAAGAATTTACAAATAGTCATGCCCTTAATTTAAATCTAGTCTAAATCATACTTTCTCAAGCAAACAATTTAGACTAATCAAACAATTAATCTGTGATCAAGAGATTAAAATCATTAAACATATAAAAGAATGAATGAAATTAAAGTAATTAATCAAGATCATTTAAATTAATCAAAATATCATGTCTAACGGTTACATCAATCCCTAAAATAAAAGAGTTTAGCCAACCATGTTCAATATTATAAAATCTAAACTCAATAACAAACCCATAACAAAACTACAAATTAAAAGGAAAAGAAGAAATAAAAACTAGTGTCGATTCCACGTTCCCGCTGTAATCTCCACGATCCCGAGCATGTAATTCTCTTCTTTGTGCTCCCAAAGATCTCCTCTAACTCTTCAAATTATGTATTTTCGAAATTGGGTATGACTCTCCAAATTGGCTCCTCTTGAATGAAGGCAATATGTCTATATTTATAATTGTTATGGGCGAAAAATTAAAATTCAAAATGGGCCTAACCCATCTCGGCCCAATAACACCAATTTCGAAGTTAACTGGAAGCCCAAGTCAGCGTGAAGGAGTGGGCCGACCCGAGGATCAGCCCACGCACCCCCGCCGCGCGCACACGCCCAAGTCCAAGGAAAAGGGCTGACCCGAGGGGCGGGTCAGCCCACAAAGCACTCCATCGCGCGCACCCAAGGACAAGGGCCGACCCGAGGCGCGGGTCAGCCCAAAGGCACTCCGTCGCGCGCACCCCTTGCCGCGCGCGCACGCCCAAGGAGAAGGGCTGACCCGAGGCGCGGGTCAGCCCAAGGCACTCCATCGCGCGCGCCCCACGTCGCGCCCGCACGCCAAAGGAGAAGGGTTGACCCGAGGCGCGGGTCAGCCTAAGGCACTCCATCGCGCGCGCCCCAAGCCGCTCGCGCACGCCCAAGGAAGAGGGCTGACCCGAGGCGCGGGTCAGCCCAAGGCACTCCATCGCGCGCGCCCCACGCCGCCCGCGCACGCCCAAGGCGCTCCATCGCGCGCGCACGCCCAAATCCAAGGAAAAGGGCTGACCCGAGGTGCGGGTCAACCCACAAATGCCCCGCCGTGCGCGCGCACCCGCCGCACGCGCACGCCCAAAGAAAAGGGCTGACCTGAGGCGCGGGTCAGCCCACAAGTACCCCGCCGCGCGCGCGCCCCTCGCCGCACGTGTCCCCGCCGTACGCGCACGCCCAGGGAAAAGGGCTGACCCGAGGCGCGGGTAAGCCCACACGTACCCCGTCGCGCGCGCCCCATTCCGCGCGTGCTCCTCACCACACGCGTCTCTCGCCGCGCGTGCTCCTTGCCGCATGCGCCCCTAGCGCAAGCGTTGTTGGGTTTTATGTCCTAAAACTCGTAGTTTGTAAACTGTATGAATGTATATATTCTATTTCAATAAAGTTGTTATTGAATTTTAGTGAATTGTGTTTGTATTAACCTATACCAATAACTAACACCCATGGCGATAGTGTGAGTACTTGAACTTCATGTGTGACATGAATGTGAATCAAGTTTAAGTAGACAGCCAAAATGGTCTATAGTATAGGGATAAGGCTGGGTACCTTATCCTGGGACACTATTGGACGCGGCTCACTTTGTATAGTACAAAACGATGTGATTCGAATCGTTTCATGTAGAGACATGTGAGTGAGGGCGTCCTGTGCAATGAGTTTGCACAAGACCGAACCAAGAAATAAAATCGCTCTTTCTTTATAACACCGTTTACTGTAAAGACCGGTTTTTTCATATGATGACTTAGGTAACTCGATCTCAATCCTGAGCTTACTATGAACTCCTATTTATTCAACCTTATCCTTTGATTTGTACGGGTGAGAGTGGCCTGTTCGCCGACTCAATATGCCTACCATCTTGGGGATAAGATTGAATAAGTGGCTGGGGACATAGTTGTAGCAAGATTGGAATTCACTCCTACCCGCTTTAAGGGTTAGTAGAGAGGTTGTTCCCTTAAGTGCTGACTCCAAGTCTTGAACAGTGGGCCCATCCTCTCCTGATCAGGGAGGAATCTGATTTGATGGTTGGACCACAAATCAATTGTTCATTATAGGTGTCAGTGGTACTTAAGGAACAAGATATAATTGTTGGGTTTTATGTCCTAAAACTCGTAGTTTGTAAACTGTATGAATGTAAATATTATATTTCAATAAAGTTGTTATTGAATTTTAGTGATTTGTGTTTTGTATTAACCTATACCAATAACTAACACCCATGGCAGTAGTGTGAGTACTTGAACTTCATGTGTGACATGAATGTGAATCAAGTTCAAGTATACAGCCAAAATGGTCTATAGTATAGGGATAAGGCTGGGTACCTTATCCTGGGGACAGTATTGGACGCGGCTCACTTTGTATAGTACAAAACGATGTGATTCGAATCGTTTCATGTAGAGACATGTGAGTGAGGGCGTCCTGTGCAATGAGTTTGCACAAGACCGAACCAAGAAATAAAATCGCTCTTTCTTTATAACACCGTTTACTGTAAAGACCGATTTTTTCATGTGATGACTTAGGTAACTCGATCTTAATCCTGAGCTTACTATGAACTCCTGTTTATTCAACCTTATCCTTTGATTTGTACGGGTGAGAGTGGCCAGATTGCCGACTCAATATGCATACCATCTTGGGGATAAGATTGAATAAGTGGCTGGGGACATAGTTGTAGCAAGATTGGAGTTCACTCCTACCCGCTTTAAGGGTTAGTAGAGAGGTTGTTCCCTTAAGTGCTGACTCCAGGTCTTGAACAGTGGGCCCATCCTCTCCTGATCAGGGAGGAATCTGATTTGATGGTTGGACCACAAATCAATTGTTCATTAGAGGTGTCAGTGGTACTTAAGGAACAAGATATAATACAAGGGTTAAACGGTTTAAATGACCCGTTGTGATTATGAACGACCTGTGAAGGATCGACTTACTGATGATAGTTATATCAACAGGACACAACATATCTACAGTGAGGAGAGTGCAGCCCTTGGACTTTAGTGGAGTCTCCGGGGGTTAACGAATGTTGGTTAGTTCGGTTGAAAGAGTTTTGACCGGATAATCTCGTATCATTGGAGCTCATGATCTGTAGGTCCTTACGGTTCTCCTGGCTAGCTCGGATAAAGCCGTGAAACAATATAAAAGAAAAGAAAAGAATTTGAATCGTTCAAATTCGGGTTTGTGGAAGAAGAATAGACATATTTAAATATGATTTAAATATGGACATATTTAAATATGATTTAAATATGGTATTGGCCTAAAACATGAATGAGATTCATGTGAAAAAAGTCGGTTTTTTCTGAAAAACCGAGTTTAGTTATATTATTTAATCAATATTTGATATTGAATTAAATAATATTTATTAATTAAAAAGTTTAATTAATAATTATATATATTTTTTATTTATTAAAATGTTTAATAAATAAAATTATTATTATTATTTTTTTTAATAATAATAATAATTATATATATATATATATATACATGTGTCTTGCATGCAGCAAGACACATGTTGAATAAATAAATATATATGTTACATTAGTAACATTGGGCTGCAGATGAGAACGATTAGAACAAGAGAATTCATATGAGGAATTTCAAATTGAATTTGATTCAATTGAAAAAGAGCAGGGGTACACGTTTTAGAGAAAGAGAATTTGTTCTCTCTCTATCTTTTCAGCCTCTGTCCTTCTCTTCTTCCTCTTCCTCTTCTCCTTTTCTTTTGTAAAAGGAGTCCCACTACTCCGTTTCTCGGCCTGAGGATAGCGGGACTACCGTGGGTGGTCCACGAACGTTTCGTAAGAAGACTCGGTGAGCTCGTGAGGAGCTTCTGGCGGTGAATTTGGAGAAATACGAACGACAAGGGTATGTGTTCTAATTTCTCTTTTTCTTTGCTTTTGCATGTTTCCGATTTGTTTAAATTGATGAAATTAGAGTGTCCATGATCCAAAACCGCTTCCGCTGCGTGCCATGGGCGCTCCATCAATAATACAAGGGTTAAACGGTATAAATGACCCGTTGTGATTATGAACGACCTGTGAAGGATCGACTTACTGATGATAGTTATATCAACAGGACACAATATATCTACAGTGAGGAGAGTGCAGCCCTTGGACTTTAGTGGAGTCTCCGGGGGTTAACGAATGTTGGTTAGTTCGGTTGAAAGAGTTTTGACCGGATAATCTCGTATCGTTGGAGCTCATGATCTGTAGGTCCTTACGGTTCTCCTGGCTAGCTCGGATAAAGCCGTGAAACATTTTAAAAGAAAAGAAAAGAATTTGAATCGTTCAAATTCGGGTTTGTGGAAGAAGGATAGACATATTTAAATATGATTTAAATATGAGATTGGTCTGAAAACATGAATAGGATTCATGTGCAAAAAGTCGGTTTTCGGAAAACCGGGTTTAATTATATTATTTAATTAATATTTGATATTGAATTAAATAATATTAATTAATATATATATATTTTTTATTTATTAAAAAGTTTAATTAATAAAATAATTATTATTATTTTTAATAATATATATATATATATATATATATATATACATGTGTCTTACATGCAAGATGTAAGACACATGTTATATATACAAGGTATATATATGTGTGATTCATCAGATCAATTAAAAAAAAAAAAAAAAAAAAAAATCAAAAAACAAAAGTTGGTGACTTTTGGGGTATTCAAATGTTTTTTGAATTCTCAATTTGATTCTTCTTCTTCTCTCGGCAAAGCTCTCTGTAAAAGAAAATTATTTTCTTCAGTGAAGCTTCTTCCTTCTTTTCTCTTGTAAAAGGAGTCCCACTACTCCGTTTCTCGGCCTGAGGATAGCGAGACTACCGTGGGTGGTCCACGAAGGTTTCGTGAGAAGGCTCGTTCAGCTCGTGAGGAGCTTCTGGCAGTGAAAATTGGAGAAATACGAACGACAAGGGTATGTGTTCTAATTTCTTTTTTTCATTGCTTTTGCATGTTTCCGTTTGTTTAAATTGATGAAATTAGAGTGTCTATGATCCAAATCGCTTCCGCTGCATTCCATCAACGCTCCATCAATTGGTATCAGAGCGTTTTTGGCCACTCAATTTCAATCAATTTAAGTTATGGTGGGTTTTATTTAGAAATTGTTTCTGAATGGATTCTAAAGTGAATATCGATTTTGGCATAGTTTCTTTTTGAATTTCATTATTTGTAATTGCCCGAGAATGTATGGGCTTTAATGCATGCTAAAGAGTCTGTATTTTTAGAGTCATTAGAGTCCATATAGGTTTCTTTGTGAAAGAAGTTTGAGTTTGAAACTCGCTGAAATGTTCGGTGTAAGTTCAAACTCGTTCTGGGCAATACGAGGAGAAATTCGAAGAAAATTTGGCCGAAGCGTTCGGAGGAAGCAAGTTGGTCAAAGGCGGTGCGAAGAGTTCGAAGTCCGCTCAAGGCGTAGCTGGTTGATCAAGCTTGTAATAATTTAGTTATTGCTTGCTAAATGCCAAAATCGATCCACTTTAGTATGTTTAATTAATTATGCATTGCGAATGTATGTTTTAATTAAATTCCATGTTTGTATGTGCATAACGTATGCCATATAGATTTAAAATCCCACCGTAGGAAGCATGCTTCATGCATTGAAAATATGTTATAAGTGTTATAATATATCGTATGCATATTTGGCAATTCATGAGTTTTGATATAAAAGTTATATTAATTCATGAACTAGTTGTTGATTGTTCAATACAATAATTGATATAAGTGTTATATTAATTATGAAATTGAATGTACAACATAGGTTGTCCTAATTTTATGCACATGGTATGTTATAACTGTTATAATATATAGGATGCATGTTTATTCATGAGTATTAATATAAGAGTTATATTAATTCATGAATTAGATGTTGTTTGCTTAATAGAATAATTGATATAAGTGTTATATTAATTATGAAATTAAACATCCAACATTAGATGCATTTTGTTTGTTATAAGTGTTATAATGTATAGGATGCATGCTTAATTCATGAGAATTGATATAAGTGTTATATTAATTTATGAATTAGGAGTTGTATATTTAAAAACATAATCGAATAATTGTTATATTAATTATGAAATTAAATATTCAACTTGTCGTGCCTTAGTGTTGCATGTTTGAGAAGCATGTAGAAGTTTGTTGTAGTAAGTCTTAGTTTTGCAAAGCGTTGTAAAATTGGCATAGACTTTTAAAATCTATAACAAAGACAAAGGCATGCTCACTTAGGGTTGAATGTATCGTTCCGTTTCATTAGATGAATAGGTCGATATCTTGTAAATGCTAAGGTTACAAGAAACTCACCCTGGGACATCCTGTTCGAGGTTGGAGGTATTTAAGCTGACGGTTTACGGAATACCTCCTACCTGGGGACCATCCGGTACTTGAGTAAAGTTAACCCGACTTTATGAGCATGCGTGAGTGGTGTGAGGTAATAAAGTGTTTATCACCTAGACATCATAGGTAAAAGTTTGTTTTACCTAGACTTAGGTCTTATTTTCTTAGCCGGATAATGCCTGAGTAATTTACTCATTCCGTCTTAAAATACTTAGTAGAGGTGTTGAGAAGGTATATATGATATGTCCCTCTCCTCCTACGTTCTCTGTCAAGTTCACACCGTGAGAATTATGCTCGGCCTCGTGATGTCAATAGGGCATCCCCATTCGGATGGTATTTGAATAATTCAAGAGCAAGGTGAATGGAGAAAGTATTTATAGTAAGTGGGAGAAGGAAGTATGTCAATACATCCTGCGGTCTCCTCCATTGGATTGAACCGTGAGATTCCTATGTTCCGCCTGCTAGGTGCCCACAAGTGGTACCGATCCATTCGGAGGGTCGTTTCATAGGAATCGGAACATCTCAATCACCATTTATGGATAAAGAAACATAGAGCCATTCCCAACTTTGACATTTCCACGGTTGCATTGTTGGGGCCGCCCTATGAATTCTCAAAATGGATGGTCACACTTACAAGATTTTCTAAGGAGTTAGTAAATCTTGACCAAACAGCGATAACTAAGATGCTATAGGAATATGAGATATTCTGGTATTAGCATTTAGTCAAGAATGTCTTGATTCAGTGAAGGAATGCTTGACTGTCCCTCGATAGCGACCATTCTGACCCACTAAAGTATCGTTGCAGTTTAATAATGAGTTTTGGGTACATTATTATTCTTTGCTAAATTCTTGATTGGTGTGTAAATTAGGTTAAAACCTTTTCACTAATATTTTTTATTCATTCTCTTTTCAGCATGTCTAGCTCTTTTATTCACTTACTAGCTTCCGATAAGTTAACGGGCGATAACTACGCGACCTGGAAATCGAACTTGAATACGATTCTCGTTCTTGATGATCTCAGGTTCGTCTTATCAGAGGATTGTCCTCCCCCTCCTAGCTCGGATGCGACTCGAACTGTTCGAGAAGCATATGATAGATGGATAAGGGCTAATGATAAAGCCCTAGTCTATATCTTAGCCAGCATATCTGATGTGTTAGCTAAGAAGTACGAGGATATGGTTTCTGCTAAAGAAATCATGTCTTCATTACAGGAGATGTTTGGACTTCCGTCCTCATCGGTCTGTCATGAAGCCCTCAAATTCGTTTACAACTCTCGCATGAAGGAGGGAACCTCTGTTAGGGAGCATGTCCTTAACATGATGGTCCACTTCAATGTGGCGGAAGTAAACGGAGCTACTATTGATGAGTCAAGTCAAGTAAGCTTTATCTTGGAATCTCTTCCGAAGAGTTTCCTTCAGTTCAGAACCAATATGGTAATGAACAAGATAAAGTATAATTTGACTTCTCTCCTCAACGAGCTACAGACCTATCAGTCCCTTCAGACTTCTAAAGGAAAAGAGAAGGAGGCAAACGTTGTCACTTCTAGGAAATTCCAAAAGGGGTCGTCTTCTGGGAGTAGATCTGAACTTTCTTCTATTAAGAATAAGAGTATTCAAAAGAAGAAGAAAGATAAAAGGAAGGGAAAAACACCTGCTGCTGCTAAGAGCAAGACTAGATCTGCAGACAAAGGAAAATGTTTCCATTGTGGTGTAGATGGGCACTGGAAACGGAATTGCCCAAAGTATCTTGCAGAGAAAAAGGATGAGAAGAAAAGACAAGGTAAATATGATTTACTTGTTGTTGAAACATGTTTAGTAGAACATGATTGTCATACCTGGATTCTTGATTCAGGAGCTACTAACCATGTTTGTTCTTCTTTTCAGGAAACTAGTTCTTGGCAGCCACTTTCTCGAGGTGAGATAACTCTCAGAGTTGGAACTGGAGAGGTTGTCTCAGTTGAAGCAGTGGGAGCTGTAAAGTTGTTGTATAGAGATAGTTTCATTTTACTAGAAAATGTACTCCTGGTTCCTACCTTCCAGAGGAATCTTGTATCTATATCTTGTTTGTTAGAACAGTTGTATAAAGTATCTTTTGTTCATAATGAAGCGTTCATTAGCAAAAGAGGTGTACGTATTTGTTCTGCGAAACTTGAAAACAACTTGTATGTGTTAAGACCAACCGAAGCCAAAGCTATTTTGAACACTGAAATGTTTAAAACAGCTGAGACTCAAACTAAAAGGCAGAAACTTTCTCCAAGTACTTATCTTTGGCACTTAAGACTAGGTCACATTAATCTCAATAGGATTGGGAGATTGGTTAAGAGTGGTCTGCCAAATCGTTTAGAGGACAACTCTTTACCGCCATGTGAGTCGTGTCTTGAGGGTAAAATGACCAAACGATCTTTTTCTGAAACAGGTCATAGGTCCAAAGAACCTCTAGAAATCGTGCATTCGGATCTCTGCGGTCCTTTGAATGTCAAAGCACAAGGAGGGTATGAATATTTCATCAGTTTCATTGATGATTATTCTAGGTACGGTTATCTTTATCTAATGCATCATAAGTCCGAAGCTCTTGAAAAGTTCAAAGAGTATAAGGCAGAGGTTGAGAACACATTAGGTAAATCGATAAAAACACTCAGATCAGATCGAGGTGGAGAGTATATGGATTTAAGATTCCAGGACTATATGATAGAACATGGAATAGTATCTCAACTCTCAGCGCCAGGAACACCACAGCAGAATGGTGTGTCCGAGAGGAGAAATAGAACTCTGTTAGACATGGTTCGATCTATGATGAGTTATGCTTATTTGCCTAGTTCGTTTTGGGGATATGCAGTAGAGACTGCAGTATATATTTTGAACATGGTTCCCTCTAAGAGTGTTTCTGAAACACCTTATGAGTTATGGAGAGGGCGTAAAGGTAGTTTACGTCACTTCAAGATTTGGGGGTGTCCGGCACATGTGCTAGTACCCAATCCAAAGAAGTTGGAACATCGTTCAAATTTGTGCCTATTTGTAGGTTACCCCAAGGAAACGAAAGGTGGTCTATTTTACGATCCTCATGAGAACAAGGTACTAGTATCGACTAATGCCACGTTCTTAGAGGAAGACCACATGAGAGATCATCTACCGTCGAGCAAAATTGTTTTGTCCGAATTTTCCAGGAAAGCTACAGACGGATCAACAAAGGTTGTTGATCAGGCTGGTCCTTCTCAAGAGTTGAGAAAGCCTCAACGCAGTGGGAGGGATGTAAGACAGCCTGACCGCTACATCGGCTTGTCTGAAACTCAAGTCGTCATACCTGATGATGGCGTTGAGGATCCATTGACCTATAAACAGGCAATGAATGACATAGACAAGGACCAGTGGCTTAAAGCCATGGATCTCGAAATGGAGTCTATGTACTTCAATTCGGTCTGGGATCTTGTAGACCAACCAGATAGTGAAAGACCTATCGGTTGCAAGTGGATCTACAAGAGAAAACGAGACCAAGCCGGTAAGGTGCAAACCTTTAAGGCTCGACTTGTGGCAAAAGGTTATTCCCAAAGAGAAGGGGTGGACTATGAAGAAACCTTTTCTCCTGTTGCCATGTTAAAGTCGATTAGAATACTCTTATCCATTGCTACATTTTATGATTATGAAATCTGGCAAATGGATGTCAAGACTGCCTTTCTGAATGGTAATCTTGAGGAGAGTATCTATATGGCTCAACTAGAGGGATTCATACTTCAGGGTCAAGAGCAAAAGGTTTGCAAGCTTAATCGATCCATTTATGGGTTGAAGCAAGCATCTAGATCCTGGAATATAAGGTTTGATACGGCGATCAAATTTTATGGCTTTGAACAAAATATTGACGAACCTTGTGTATACAAGAAAGTAGTCAATACTGTTGTAGCTTTCTTAGTCTTGTACGTAGACGATATACTACTCATTGGGAATGATGTAGGGTTCCTAACTGACGTTAAGAATTGGCTAGCGACCCAATTCCAAATGAAAGATTTGGGAGAGGCTCAGTTTGTTCTAGGGATTCAGATCATAAGGAATCGTAAGAACAAAGTGCTAGCGCTGTCTCAAGCATCTTATATTGACAAGGTGTTGTCAAGATATTCGATGCAGAAATCCAAGAAAGGTTCTCTGCCTTTTAGGCATGAGATTCACTTGTCTAAGGAACAGTCTCCTAAGACACCTCAAGAGGTTGAGGACATGAGACGAATTCCCTATGCATCTGCAGTTGGTAGTCTCATGTACGCTATGTTGTGTACAAGACCCGACATCTGCTATGCAGTAGGAATTGTCAGTAGGTTCCAGTCCAATCCAGGATATGATCACTGGACAGCAGTTAAACACGTCCTCAAGTATCTCAGGAGAACGAGAGACTATGTGCTTGTGTATGGCGCGAAGGATTTAATCCTTGCAGGATACACTGACTCTGATTTTCAGACTGATATAGATTCCAGGAAATCTACATCATGATCAGTGTTCACTCTTAACGGTGGAGCAATAGTATGGAGGAGTATAAAGCAAGGTTGTATTGCTGACTCCACCATGGAAACTGAGTATGTCGCAGCTTGCGAAGCAGCGAAGGAAGCTGTATGGCTTAGGAAGTTCTTGACAGATTTGGAAATAGTTCCAAATATGAACTTGCCAATCACCCTTTTATTGTGATAACAGTGGTGCAGTGGCAAATTCTAAAGAACCTAGAAGCCATAAGCGTGGAAAGCATATTGAGCGGAAATATCATCTCATCAGGGAGATAGTGCAACGAGGAGATGTGATCGTCACACAGGTAGCCTCGGAGCACAACATTGTTGATTCGTTTACTAAGTCTCTCACGGCTAAAGTGTTTGAGAGACACCTACAAAGTATAGGGCTGCGAGCTGCTCAGTAGGACAGTGGGAGAAACTTTAGATATTTGATATTCTAGTTCTCTCGACCAGCATGTACTCCACTGACGTTTTAGTCCAAGTGGGAGTTTGTTGGGTTTTATGTCCTAAAACTTGTAGTTTGTAAACTGTATGAATGTATATATTCTATTTCAATAAAGTTGTTATTGAATTTTAGTGAATTGTGTTTGTACTAACCTATACCAATAACTAACACCCATGGCGATAGTGTGAGTACTTGAACTTCATGTGTGACATGAATGTGAATCAAGTTTAAGTAGACAGCCAAAATGGTGTATAGTATAGGGATAAGGCTGGGTACCTTATCCTGGGCACACTATTGGACGCGGCTCACTTTGTATAGTACAAAACGATGTGATTCGAATCGTTTCATGTAGAGACATGTGAGTGAGGGCGTCCTGTGCAATGAGTTTGCACAAGACCGAACCAAGAAATAAAATCGCTCTTTCTTTATAACACCGTTTACTGTAAAGACCGGTTTTTTCATATGATGACTTAGGTAACTCGATCTCAATCCTGAGCTTACTATGAACTCCTATTTATTCAACTTTATCCTTTGATTTGTACGGGTGAGAGTGGCCTGTTCGCCGACTCAATATGCCTACCATCTTGGGGATAAGATTGAATAAGTGGCTGGGGACATAGTTGTAGCAAGATTGGAATTCACTCCTACCCGCTTTAAGGGTTAGTAGAGAGGTTGTTCCCTTAAGTGCTGACTCCAGGTCTTGAAAAGTGGGCCCATCCTCTCCTGATCAGGGAGGAATCTGATTTGATGGTTGGACCACAAATCAATTGTTCATTATAGGTGTTAGTGGTACTTAAGGAACAAGATATAATACAAGGGTTAAACGGTATAAATGACCCATTGTGATTATGAACGACCTGTGAAGGATCGACTTACTGATGATAGTTATATCAACAGGACACAATATATCTACAGTGAGGAGAGTGCAGCCCTTGGACTTTAGTGGAGTCTCCGGGGGTTAACGAATGTTGGTTAGTTCGATTGAAAGAGTTTTGACCGGATAATCTCGTATCGTTGGAGCTCATGATCTGTAGGTCCTTACGGTTCTCCTGGCTAGCTCGGATAAAGCCGTGAAACAATATAAAAGAAAACAAAAGAATTTGAATTGTTCAAATTCGGGTTTGTGGAAGAAGGTTAGACATATTTAAATATGGACATATTTAAATATGATTTAAATATGAGATTGGTCTGAAAACATGAATAGGATTCATGTGCAAAAAGTCGGTTTTCGGAAAACCGGGTTTAATTATATTATTTAATTAATATTTGATATTGAATTAAATAATATTAATTAATATATATATATTTTTTATTAATTAAAAAGTTTAATTAATAAAATAATTATTAATATTTTTAATAATAATAATAATATATACATATATATATATATATATATTTATATATATACATGTGTCTTACATGCAAGATGTAAGACACATGTTATATATACAAGGTATATATATATGTGTGATTCATCAGATCAATTAAAAAAAAAAAAAAAAATCAAAAAACAAAAGTTGTTGACTTTTGGGGTATTCAAATGTTTTTTGAATTCTCAATTTGATTCTTCTTCTTCTCTCGGCAAAGCTCTCTGTAAAAGAAAATTATTTTCTTCAGTGAAGCTTCTTCCTTCTTTTCTCTTGTAAAAGGAGTCCCACTACTCCGTTTCTCGGCCTGAGGATAGCGGGACTACCGTGGGTGGTCCACGAAGGTTTCGTGAGAAGGCTCGTTCAGCTCGTGAGGAGCTTCTGGCGGTGAAAATTGGAGAAATACGAACGACAAGGGTATGTGTTCTAATTTCTCTTTTTCATTGCTTTTGCATGTTTCTGTTTGTTTAAATTGATGAAATTAGAGTGTCTATGATCCAAATCGCTTTCGCTGCGTTCCATCAACGCTCCATCAATTGGTATCAGAGCGTTTTTGGCCACTCAATTTCAATCAATTTAAGTTATGGTGGGTTTTATTTAGAAATTGTTTCTGAATGGATTCTAAAGTGAATATCGATTTTGGCATAGTTTGTTTTTGAATTTCATTATTTGTAATTGCCCGAGAATGTATGGGCTTTAATGCATGCTAAAGAGTCTGTATTTTTAGAGTCATTAGAGTCCATATAGGTTTCTTTGTGAAAGAAGTTTGAGTTTGAAACTCGCCGAAATGTTCGGTGTAAGTTCAAACTGGTTCTGGGCAATACGAGGAGAAATTCGAAGAAAATTTGGCCGAAGCGTTCGGAGGAAGCAAGTTGGTCAAAGGCGGTGCGAAGAGTTCGAAGCCCGCTCAAGGCGTAGCTGGTTGATCAAGCTTGTAATAATTTAGTTATTGCTTGCTAAATGCCAAAATCGATCCACTTTAGTATGTTTAATTAATTATGCATTGCGAATGTATGTTTTAATTAAATTCCATGTTTGTATGTGCATAACGTATGCCATATAGATTTAAAATCCCACCGTAGGAAGCATGCTTCATGCATTGAAAATATGTTATAAGTGTTATAATATATCGTATGCATATTTGGCAATTCATGAGTTTTGATATAAAAGTTATATTAATTCATGAATTAGTTGTTGTTTGTTCAATAGAATAATTGATATAAGTGTTATATTAATTATGAAATTGAATGTACAACATAGGTTGTCCTAATTTTATGCACATGGTATGTTATAAGTGTTATAATATATAGGATGCATGTTTATTCATGAGTATTAATATAAGAGTTATATTAATTCATGAATTAGATGTTGTTTGCTTAATAGAATAATTGATATAAGTGTTATATTAATTATGAAATTAAACATCCAACATTAGATGCATTTTGTTTGTTATAAGTGTTATAATGTATAGGATGCATGCTTAATTCATGAGAATTGATATAAGTGTTATATTAATTTATGAATTAGGAGTTGTATATTTAAAAACATAATCGAATAATTGTTATATTAATTATGAAATTAAATATTCAACTTGTCGTGCCTTAGTGTTGCATGTTTGAGAAGCATGTAGAAGTTTGTTGTAGTAAGTCTTAGTTTTGCAAAGCGTTGTAAAATTGGCATAGACTTTTAAAATCTATAACAAAGACAAAGGCATGCTCTCTTACGGTTGAATGTATCGTTCCGTTTCATTAGATGAATAGGTCGATATCTTGTAAATGCTAAGGTTACAAGAAACTCACCCGGGGACATCCTGTTCGAGGTTGGAGGTATTTAAGCTGACGGTTTACGGAACACCTCCTACCTGGGGACCATCCGGTACTTGAGTAAAGTTAACCCGGCTTTATGAGCATGCGTGAGTGGTGTGAGGTAATAAAGTGTTTATCACCTAGACATCATAGGTAAAAGTTTGTTTTACCTAGACTTAGGTCTTATTGTCTTAGCCGGATAATGCCTGAGTAATTTACCCATTCCGTCTTAAAATACTTAGTAGAGGTGTTGAGAAGGTATATATGATATGTCCCTCTCCTCCTACGTTCTCTGTCAAGTTCACACCGTGAGAATTATGCTCGGCCTCGTGATGTCAATAGGGCATCCCCATTCGGATGGTATTTGCATAATTCAAGAGCAAGGTGAATGGAGAAAGTATTTATAGTAAGTGGGAGAAGGAAGTATGTCAATACATCCTGCGGTCTCCTCCATTGGATTGAACCGTGAGATTCCTATGTTCCGCCTGCTAGGTGCTCACAAGTGGTACCGATCCATTCGGAGGGCCGTTTCATAGGAATCGGAACATCTCAATCACCATTTATGGATAAAGAAACATAGAGCCATTCCCAACTTTGACATTTCCATTCGGTTGCATCGTTGGGGCCGCCCTATGAATTCTAAAAATGAAGAGTCACACTTACGAGATTTTCTAAGGAGTTAGTAATCTTGACCAAACAGCGATAACTAAGATGCTATAGGAATATGAGATATTCTGGTATTAGCATTTAGTCAAGAATGTCTTGATTCAGTGAAGGAATGCTTGACTGCCCCTCGGTAGCAACCATTCTGACCCACTGAAGTATCGTTGCAGTTTAATAATGAGTTTTGGGTACATTATTATTCTTTGCTAAATTCTTGATTGGTGTGTAAATTAGGTTAAAACCTTTTCACTAATATTTTTTATTCATTCTCTTTTCAGCATGTCTAGCTCTTTTATTCACTTACTAGCTTCCGATAAGTTAACGGGCGATAACTACGCGACCTGGAAATCGAACTTGAATACGATTCTCGTTCTTGATGATCTCAGGTTCGTCTTATCAGAGGATTGTCCTCCCCCTCCTAGCTCGGATGCGACTCGAACTGTTCGAGAAGCATATGATAGATGGATAAGGGCTAATGATAAAGCCCGAGTCTATATCTTAGCCAGCATATCTGATGTGTTAGCTAAGAAGCACGAGGATATGGTTTCTGCTAAAGAAATCATGTCTTCATTACAGGAGATGTTTGGACTTCCGTCCTCATCGGTCTGTCATGAAGCCCTCAAATTCGTTTACAACTCTCGCATGAAGGAGGGAACCTCTGTTAGGGAGCATGTCCTTAACATGATGGTCCACTTCAATGTGGCGGAAGTAAACGGAGCTACTATTGATGTGTCAAGTCAAGTAAGCTTTATCTTGGAATCTCTTCCGAAGAGTTTCCTTCAGTTCAGAACCAATATGGTAATGAACAAGATAAAGTATAATTTGACTTCTCTCCTCAGCGAGCTACAGAGCTATCAGTCCCTTCAGACTTCTAAAGGAAAAGAGAAGGAGGCAAACGTTGTCACTTCTAGGAAATTCCAAAAGGGGTCGTCTTCAGGGAGTAGGTCTGAACTTTCTTCTATTAAGAATAAGAGTATTCAAAAGAAGAAGAAAGATAAAAGGAAGGGGAAAACACCTGCTGCTGCTAAGAGCAAGACTAGATCTGCAGACAAAGGAAAATGTTTCCATTGTGGTGTAGATGGGCACTGGAAACGGAATTGCCCAAAGTATCTTGCAGAGAAAAAGACTGAGAAGGAAAGACAAGGTAAATATGATTTACTGGTTGTTGAAACATGTTTAGTAGAACATGATTGTCATACCTGGATACTTGATTCAGGAGCTACTAACCATGTTTGTTCTTCTTTTCAGGAAACTAGTTCTTGGCAGCCACTTTCTCGAGGTGAGATAACTGTCAGAGTTGGAACTGGAGAGGTTGTCTCAGTTGAAGCAGTGGGAGCTGTAAAGTTGTTGTATAGAGATAGTTTCATTTTACTAGAAAATGTACTCCTGGTTCCTACCTTCCAGAGGAATCTTGTATCTATATCTTGTTTGTTAGAACAGTTGTATAAAGTATCTTTTGTTCATAATGAAGCGTTCATTAGCAAAAGAGGTGTACGTATTTGTTCTGCGAAACTTGAAAACAACTTGTATGTGTTAAGACCAACCGAAGCCAAAGCTATTTTGAACACTGAAATGTTTAAAACAGCTGAGACTCAAACTAAAAGGCAGTTACTTTCTCCAAGTAATTATCTTTGGCACTTAAGACTAGGTCACATTAATCTCAATAGGATTGGGAGATTGGTTAAGAGTGGTCTGCTAAATCGTTTAGAGGACAACTCTTTACCGCCATGTGAGTCGTGTCTTGAGGGTAAAATGACCAAACGATCTTTTTCTGAAAAAGGTCATAGGTCCAAAGAACCTCTAGAAATCGTGCATTCGGATCTCTGCGGTCCTTTGAATGTCAAAGCACGAGGAGGGTATGAATATTTCATTAGTTTCATTGATGATTATTCTAGGTACGGTTATCTTTATCTAATGCATCATAAGTCCGAAGCTCTTGAAAAGTTCAAAGAGTATAAGGCAGAGGTTGAGAACACATTAGGTAAATCGATAAAAACACTCAGATCAGATCGAGGTGGAGAGTATATGGATTTAAGATTCCAGGACTATATGATAGAACATGGAATAGTATCTCAACTCTCAGCGCCAGGAACACCACAGCAGAATGGTGTGTCCGAGAGGAGAAATAGAACTCTGTTAGACATGGTTCGATCTATGATGAGTTATGCTCATTTGCCTAGTTCGTTTTGGGGATATGCAGTAGAGACTTGTTGGGTTTTATGTCCTAAAACTCGTGGTTTGTAAACTGTTATGTTTGTAAACAATCTATTTAGTAATAAAGAGTTATTAAGTTTTAATTCAGTAAAAGAGTTTACTGGATTAAAGTGAAACATGTTTTATCCTATACCAATAACCAACACCCTTGGCATTGTTTGAGTATTTGAATCTCATGTATGACATGATTGTGGATCAGGTTCAAGTATACTGCCAAAATGATCTATAGTATATGGATAAGGCTAGGTACCTTATCCTGGTAACACTATTGGATGCGGCTCACTTTGTATTGTACAGAACGATGTGATCCGAATCGTTCCACATGGAGATGTGAGAAGTGAGGGCGTCCTGTGTAAAGAGTTTACACAAGATCGAACCGCGTATTAAGTCACTCTCTCTTTATAACACCGTTTACTGATTGAGACTGACTTATACACATTGATGGCCTAGGTAACTCGTTCTTAATCCTGAGCTTGCTATGAACTCCTGCTTATTCGGAAGTATCCTTTGACTTGTACGGGTGAGAGTGGCGGAACGCCCGCTCAATAAGCCTACCAACTTGGGGATAAAGCCGAATAAGTAGCTGGGGACATAGTGTAGCAAGATTGGAATTCACTCCTAACCCGCTCTTCAGGGTTAGTAGATAGGTTGTTCCCTTAATAGCTGACTCCGGGGCTTGAACAATGTGAGCTCACACTCTCATGTGATGAGAGAGTTATATTGATCTTTTGGGTGGACCAAAGATCTATTGTTCATTAGAGGTGTCAGTGGTACTTAAGGAACAAGATGTAATGCAGGGGTTAAACGGTTTCTATGACCCAGCTGTGATTACGAACAACCTGTGAAGGGTCGACTTACCAATGACGGTTATATCAAGAGGACATAATATATCTACAGTGAGGAGAGTGCAGCCCTTGGACTTTAGTGGAGTCTCCGGGGGTTAACGAATGTTGATCGATTCGGGTCAAAAGAGTTTTGACAGAATGATCTCGTATCGTTGGAGCTCATGATCTGTAGGTCCTTTAGGTTCTCCTGGCTAGCTCGGATAAAGCGGTATAGCAGTGCTATAGGGTTGAATTCGAAGAAATCTGAATTAGGGTTTGTTCGAAGGGTTTGTATATTTAAATGTGATTTAAATATATAATCGGAGGAAGTTGTATTTAAATGTGATTTAAATACTCGACCGGAGAAAAATATGAATATTGATTCGTATTTTGGAAAAGTTGGTTTTCTGAAAACCGGGCAATAGTGGAAGGTTTATTATTATATTAGTATTTGATATTAATATTAATAATAAATTAAATAACTAAAATTGTTTTAATTATTATTAATTTTAATAAATAATAATTATTTATAATTATTATTATTATCGTTAATAGGCTTGATGCATGTCCTACATGTGTCATCCACTTTGTTTCTTTTCCTTGCTCATGAAGCAAGTCAATTTGATATGATCAATCTGCTTTTGGCTTGGATGAGTTAATCTCTAAGTTTGAGACTTCACACTTCTCTCTCTCGCTCGTGGGAACTTCCTCTCTCAAGCATTTGGATTGTGCATCTTCAAGTGTTGAAGGCAATATCCATAGTTGAAGCTTGAAGAAGAAGAAAAGTTGTAGCTTTGGTTGTTGAAAAATCAAGGAGACTCTTTGAGAAAGTTTGAAGAAGAGTTAAGTTGTTAATTCTTCTTCCCTTGATTTAGGATTTCAAGTTGTTGAAATTCAAAGGGTTTGTTGTATTGTGTTCTTGTTGTTCTTGATGAATTGTTCATCAAGTTCATATTAACACAATACCAAACACAAACTAAAAGCTTCATCTTGTTCCTCCACCCTCAAACTAACCCCCTTAGCTTAAGGAGTCCCACCACTCCGCTATTACTGCCTGAGAATAGCTGGGACTACACTAAGGGTGGTCCTCGTGTGCTCGTTATTGTTCGTACTGTGTTCGTGACCGGAGGAGAGGTAGAGATCGAGGGGGCTGTAGAGGTGCTGAGGTAGACGAGAAGACAAACAACAAAAACAAGGTAATTTTGTCATTTGTTGCTCACTGGTAAATTTACCGGTCGGTAAACCAGTCGGTTTTACTGACAGGTAATTTACTGGTGGGGCTTCCCAAACGTTGTTTCTTAAGCGTTTGGGGGTTGTTTCCCCGGTTGAGATTTACCAGTCGGTAAATCCCATACCGAGAAAACCGGTCGGTAAGTGTTACCGGTTCGTTTACCGGTTGAAATTTATCGGTTGATAAATTTACCGGTCAAGAGTATACCGATGGGGTTGAACCGGTTCGTTTATTGGTTTCCATTTACCGGTATATGGGCGCCAGTTTATCGGTCTGACTCTTGCTTCGGTAATTCCTTTACCGGTCGGTATTTACCGGTCAGTATTTACCGGTGGCAAGGAATTTACCGGTTGGACTCGAGGTGATGAAAAATGTTAAGTGTTAGCATTGTTTCTCACTTCTTGTTTGTTGCTTATTGATTGCTGAAGATCCTCAGCCAGTTTAGGCTTCTTCCGCTGCGCCTCTGGTTGTGTCGGGATCCTTCGGTTTCCATCAAGACTGCAGTATATATTTTGAACATGGTTCCCTCTAAGAGTGTTTCTGAAACACCTTATGAGTTATGGAGAGGGCGTAAAGGTACTTTACGTCACTTCAGGATTTGGGGGTGTCCGGCACATGTGCCAGTACCCAATCCAAAGAAGTTGGAACATCGTTCAAAATTGTGCCTATTTGTAGGTTACCCCAAGGAAACGAAAGGTGGTCTATTTTACGATCCTCATGAGAACAAGGTACTAGTATCGACTAATGCCACGTTCTTAGAGGAAGACCACATGAGAGATCATCTACCTTCGAGCAAAATTGTTTTGTCCGAATTTTCCAGGAAAGCTACAGACGGATCAACAAAGGTTGTTGATCAAGCTGGTCCTTCTCAAGAGTTGAGAAAGCCTCGACGCAGTGGGAGGGATGTAATACAGCCTGACCGCTACATCGGCTTGTCTGAAACTCAAGTCGTCATACCTGATGATGGCGTTGAGGATCCATTGACCTATAAACAGGCAATGAATGACATAGACAAGGACCAGTGGCTTAAAGCCATGGATCTCGAAATGGAGTCTATGTACTTCAATTCGGTATGGGATCTTGTAGACCAACCAGATAGTGAAAGACCTATCGGTTGCAAGTGGATCTACAAGAGAAAACGAGACCAAACCGGTAAGGTGCAAACCTTTAAGGCTCGACTTGTGGCAAAAGGTTATTCCCAAAGAGAAGGGGTGGACTATGAAGAAACCTTTTCTCCTGTTGCCATGTTAAAGTCGATTAGAATACTCTTATCCCTTGCTACATTTTATGATTATGAAATCTGGCAAATGGATGTCAAGACTGCCTTTCTGAATGGTAATCTTGAGGAGAGTATCTATATGGCTCAAACAGAGGGATTCATACTTCAGGGTCAAGAGCAAAAGGTTTGCAAGCTTAATCGATCCATTTATGGGTTGAAGCAAGCATCTAGATCCTGGAATATAAGGTTTGATACGGCGATCAAATCTTATGGCTTTGAACAAAATATTGACGAACCTTGTGTATACAAGAAAGTAGTCAATACTGTTGTAGCTTTCTTAGTCTTGTACGTAGACGATATACTACTCATTGGGAATGATGTAGGGTTCCTAACTGACGTTAAGAATTGGCTAGCGACCCAATTCCAAATGAAAGATTTGGGAGAGGCTCAGTTTGTTCTAGGGATTCAGATCATAAGGAATCGTAAGAACAAAGTGCTAGCGCTGTCTCAAGCATCTTATATTGACAAGGTGTTGTCAAGATATTCGATGCAGAAATCCAAGAAAGGTTCGCTGCCTTTTAGGCATGGGATTCACTTGTCTAAGGAACAGTCTCCTAAGACACCTCAAGAGGTTGAGGATATGAGACGAATTCCCTATGCATCTGCAGTTGGTAGTCTCATGTACGTTATGTTGTGTACAAGACCCGACATCTGCTATGCAGTAGGAATTGTCAGTAGGTTCCAGTCCAATCCAGGATATGATCACTGGACAGCCGTTAAACACGTCCTCAAGTATCTCAGGAGAACAAGAGACTATGTGCTTGTGTATGGCGCGAAGGATTTGATCCTTGCAGGATACACTGACTCTGATTTTCAAACTGATATAGATTCCAGGAAATCTACATCAGGATCAGTGTTCACTCTTAACGGAGGAGCAATAGTATGGAGGAGTATAAAGCAAGGTTGTATTGCTGACTCCACCATGGAAGCTGAGTATGTCGCAGCTTGCGAAGCAGCGAAGCAAGCTATATGGCTTAGGAAGTTCTTGACAGATTTCGAAATAGTTCCAAATATGAACTTGCCAATCACCCTTTATTGTGATAACAGTGGTGCAGTGGCAAATTCTAAAGAACCTAGAAGCCATAAGCGTGGAAAGCATATTGAGCGGAAATATCATCTCATCAGGGAGATAGTGCAACGAGGAGATGTGATCGTCACACAGGTAGCCTCGGAGCACAACATTGTTGATTCGTTTACTAAGTCTCTCACGGCTAAAGTGTTTGAGAGACACCTACAAAGTATAGGGCTGCGAGCTGCTCAGTAGGACAGTGGGAGAAACTTTAGATATTTGATATTCTAGTTCTCTCGACCAGCATGTACTCCACTGACGTTTTAGTCCAAGTGGGAGTTTGTTGGGTTTTATGTCCTAAAACTCGTAGTTTGTAAACTATATGAATGTATATATTCTATTTCAATAAAGTTGTTATTGAATTTTAGTGAATTGTGTTTGTATTAACTTATACCAATAACTAACACCCATGGCGATAGTGTGAGTACTTGAACTTCATGTGTGACATGAATGTGAATCAAGTTTAAGTAGACAGCCAAAATGGTCTATAGTATAGGGATAAGGCTGGGTACCTTATCCTGGGGACACTATTGGACGCGGCTCACTTTGTATAGTACAAAACGATGTGATTCGAATCGTTTCATGTAGAGACATGTGAGTGAGGGCGTCCTGTGCAATGAGTTTGCACAAGACCGAACCAAGAAATAAAATCGCTCTTTTTTATAACACCGTTTACTGTAAAGACCGGTTTTATCATATGATGACTTAGGTAACTCGATCTCAATCCTGAGCTTACTATGAACTCCTATTTATTCAACCTTATCCTTTGATTTGTACGGGTGAGAGTGGCCTGTTCGCCGACTCAATCTGCCTACCATCTTGGGGATAAGATTGAATAAGTGGCTGGGGACATAGTTGTAGCAAGATTGGAATTCACTCCTACCCGCTTTAAGGGTTAGTAGAGAGGTTGTTCCCTTAAGTGCTGACTCCAGGTCTTGAACAGTGGGCCCATCCTCTCCTGATCAGGGAGGAATCTGATTTGATGGTTGGACCACAAATCAATTGTTCATTAGAGGTGTCAGTGGTACTTAAGGAACAAGATATAATACAAGAGTTAAACGGTATAAATGACCCGTTGTGATTATGAACGACCTGTGAAGGATCGACTTACTGATGATAGTTATATCAACCGGACACAATATATCTACAGTGAGGAGAGTGCCGCCCTAGGACTTTAGTGGAGTCTCCGGGGGTTAACGAATGTTGGTTAGTTCGGTTGAAAGAGTTTTGACCGGATAATCTCGTATCGTTGGAGCTCATGATCTGTAGGTCCTTACGGTTCTCCTGGCTAGCTCGGATAAAGCCGTGAAACATTATAAAAGAAAAGAAAAGAATTTGAATCGTTCAAATTCGGGTTTGTGGAAGAAGGATAGACATATTTAAATATGATTTAAATATGAGATTGGTCTGAAAACATGAATAGGATTCATGTGCAAAAAGTCGGTTTTCGGAAAACCGGGTTTAATTATATTATTTAATTAATATTTGATATTGAATTAAATAATATTAATTAATATATAGGGTTGGTTGCACAAATAGCAATCAGGCCCAAACTAATTGCAAATTTAGCAAACTTTAAAATGTTTTGCAAATATGGCAAAAAAACTCGTTTCTATCACTGATAGACTTTATTATATCACTGATAGACTTCTATCAGTGATAGACTATTATCTCTGATAGACTATTATGACTGACAAAAATCTATAAAAAGCTGAGGTGATCAGCGATAGACTTCTATCAGTCATAAGATATCAGCGATAGAAATTGCTATATCCGCAAAATTTTTAAAAACATGCTATATTTGCAAACAATAAGTCTTAAATTATCATTTAGTACAATTTCCCTAATATATATATATTTTTTATTAATTAAAAAGTTTAATTAATAAAATAATTATTATTATTTTTAATAATAATATATATATATATATATATATATGTGTGTCTTACATGCAAGATGTAAGACACATGTTATATATACAAGGTATATATATGTGTGATTCATCAGATCAATTAAAAAAAAAAAAAAAAAAATCAAAAAACAAAAGTTGGTGACTTTTGGGGTATTCAAATGTTTTTTGAATTCTCAATTTGATTCTTCTTCTTCTCTCGGCAAAGCTCTCTGTAAAAGAAAATTATTTTCTTCAGTGAAGCTTCTTCCTTCTTTTCTCTTGTAAAAGGAGTCTCACTACTCCGTTTCTCGGCCTGAGGATAGCGGGACTACCGTGGGTGGTCCACGAAGGTTGCGTGAGAAGGCTCGTTCAGCTCGTGAGGAGCTTCTGGCGGT
Source organism: Herpetospermum pedunculosum (assembly GCA_028017165.1). NCBI lineage: Eukaryota > Viridiplantae > Streptophyta > Magnoliopsida > Cucurbitales > Cucurbitaceae > Herpetospermum > Herpetospermum pedunculosum. The sequence continues at coordinate 40,977,351 of CM051522.1, forward strand.
GAAAATTGGAGAAATACGAACGACAAGGGTATGTGTTCTAATTTCTCTTTTTCATTGCTTTTGCATGTTTCCGTTTGTTTAAATTGATGAAATTAGAGTGTCTATGATCCAAATCGCTTCCGCTGCGTTCCATCAACGCTCCATCAAGCGCAACAATGACCCGAGTAGCGTGGCGCCGACCAACGGATGACCCATGGGTGTCTCGTAGAAATGTCGTTCTACATCACCTCTCATCCAACCTCGCTAAGAAGGACAATAGACTTATAAGTCTCACGACACGGGACTGATCCTCGTATCAACGTCGACACGTCAGTGAAGGCCTGAACAGCAGGTCAGCCCATAGCCATGACAACGGACTGATCCTCGTATCAGCATCGACACGCCAACGAAGGGCTGACCAGCAGGTCAACCCATGGCCGCGACAATGGACTGATCCTTGTATCAGCATCGACATGCCAATGAAGGGCGGACCAGCAGGTCCGCCCATAGCTTAATGGAGGATTGATCCTCGCATCAACCCCAAACCACCAACATAAGAGTTGTCCAGCAGGACAACCCGTGGCCTCTGGAGAACTGATCCTTGCATCAGCCCCACAGCCAATAAAGGTTGACCAGCAGGTCAGCCTAACGGCTCGACGGTGGATTGAGCCTCGTCTCAACCCCTAGAGTGAACCGACGACGCTCCCCGAATGGTTGGAATAATAACAGAATTCTCATAAATCGTAACGGCCATAATGCCATAAATCGGGCAAATTGATTACGTCGTTTCGGTTACACTACGATCTACTATAAGTAAAGGAAACGACAGAAGATAAAGGTATGCTCTATTGGACTGATAAATTTCCATTATTCCAAACGCTCTCTAAGTCTTGTAGCTAACTTGACCGTCGGAGCGTCTGTGACACAACGCCACACTGGCGTTAGGTCACCCCTGGTTGTTGTCTTGCAGGTTCATTCGTGCTCAAATACAAATTCACCGTTGACACCAAAATCGGTATCAACAGTTGGCGCCGTCTGTGGGAACGAAAGAATTTGTGCTCTACCAAAGTTCATCAATCTAGAATCATGAGCGGCAACAATTTGGGTGAGACCAGCCTGGTGGTGGGCGGATTTTTTTGAATATCCACTTAATCTCAAGCTGTCGAGGCTTGCCAAAATACGATTTATAAAGCCTATGACCAAGGCTTTGCAGCCAGTGGTAACAGGGTCGATCCAAGGAATAGGAAGATTGAATTTACTAGTGAAATTGAGATTTAATTGATTAATTGGTAACGGGGGGTTTTAATCATGCAAGAGAAATAGTAAGAAAGCTAACGGAAGAAAGAATAATATGAAGAGAACGTGTGCACGGTTTGGGGAGTCTCGGGATCAATTGTTAGACAAATTCAGCTTATCATTTAATTCTAATAACATGGAATTCAGTTTACTGAACACGCGGACGACTACCAGAGAAGCCCCAAAGTAGCCGACTCCATGGATTTTTATTAGACCACACAGTTCTAATTACACTTTATCTAATCCTACGTCAAGGTGATCAGCCCCAAGGTAAATTTAGACAGTCACTAGCTAACCGCGACGAACATTCGAGCGTGAATTCTAATTGCTAGTAGATTGCCCGCAAACGTTGTATGCAATCAACAATTATCCTACCCGACCCGATACTTCGATTTAATTCTATCTACCTGTGTTACTTAGTCGAGTAGTGAGAGGCACGGCATCGCTACTCTTTAACATACACAACATGCGAAACTACTCGAGTGTCAATCGGCGTATTTTAACATGCGCGTTGGATTAAGCAAAGTAAATAGATGCAAAGTAAACAGAACCAATATGCATATCTAAACTCAGATTATCAAAGCTAAAATCGTCTAACAAAATCCCCCTAAACAAATCCCAAACCGTCACCCTTACCTTAGCCGCTCATGGCGCGGTTCGTCAATCCCGCTCCAACAACGACCATGGAAGGATTCATCTACGTATTACAAAGAAGGTGGAGCTCACAAGCATGCCAACAATGGCGGAGCTCCACGGAAAATAGAGAGAAAATGGGGAAGAAGAAGACTAAAATCAGCAAATTCCGTAGAGAGATGAAGAAGAAGCCCCAAAAAAATGTGCAGAAAATCGTCTTTTAGCTGCTGCCATCGTCGTAGCGTCGAGACGCTAGGCCAGCGTCTCGACGCTGTGCCCTAAGTTTTCCGCGCGCGCGCTCGCGATGGCGTCGCGACGCAAGGCCAGCGTCGCGACACTGCCTCGATAAAATTCCTGCGCGCGCCTCCTCCGGAGCGTCTCGACGCCAAGCAGGGTCTCGACGCCAGGGCAGCGTCGAGCTAGCGTCTCGACGCTTGCTCTCGGGTTTTTCCAGCGTCGAGCCAGCGTCTCGACGCTATAGCTCGACGCTGGCTCTCGGGTTTGGGGCTGAAGCTTTGCCTCTCCAAGGCAGTTTTGGCCCGTTTCTTCACGGAACAAGTTCCCCTCTTCCCGATGCATTCCCGGGGCGCTAAAACTCTACTTTAAGCTCTCGAACAAGCCCAACGGATGCACGAGCTCTTTGCCGTTTTTCTCCTACAAAAGAGATATATTTAATCAATTGAAAGCGGACTTTAGCTATAATTAGGAAGTATTTAATAGCTCCAAAATGGAGTTATCAAACACCCCCAACTTAAACATTGCTAGTCCTCGAGCAAGCACTACAAAGACATTGACTCTAAGGACGCGCTTACATGCATTCTAACTCAAACCTCCATGCATATTGAAATTGAAACACGAGTATAATCATGGAAGCATTTTGTTCATGTATTAACTAGGACATATCAAAAATTAACTCTTGCCCCCTAACGTGTGTGTGTGCTAGACAACCACTCCTAAACTCACGTAAACCCGGAAAACCTACATGCAACGCACATCCCATTTTCCCCCTACTTCTAGCGTTTAAGAACAGCTACGCTTGACTTACACGAGAGAGAGAAGCAAATTAAGAGACCTAATTATTTTCTCATTCTTTTTCTTTCTTTTCAAAAGTACTTTGTACTCTTTTATTTGGGTTCTTTGAACCAACTTTTGTTTCTTTTTCTTTCCTACTCGAGCTGCCTAACACGTCAAACTTTGGCCAAAGCTTCACGTTTTTAAGGACTGACGCTCACTTCTTTAAAGCGCTAATAAGAAGGAGGAGCGCCTCGAGAGGAATTTTCTATCAAACATGCTTTTCTATTTTTTTTTATATTAGGCTAAGCACATGCTTTCTCAATTAACCGACTACTAACTCTCATGCAACAAGCTACCTAAGGGTGCCTTTCGGGGTGACAACGAGAATTAGCTAAACATGCGATAAACCAAGCTTACGGAATCTAGGGAGAGGTTGCTAAGTGCGCGATGAGTGCGAGGGAGCAACAGAAAAAATTTTAAAATTTTTGACATGAACCTAATAAACACAAAACTCATGCAAAAACTCGATTATGAACATGCTCAGATTTCCAACATGCATTTCCTAGGCTATCATTGTCAGAAAACAAAAAAACAGAATCCCAAGCACTTCAATATCTTTGCAACACTTCTCAACAAACTACACATGCACATCCATCGGACTACTCCACCCCCAACTTCAAAATTTGGCATTGTCCTCAATGCCAACCAGTCAGATACAACGAAGTAAAAGGGAAGAAGAAATACACTTCCCTGACTCTTTGTGAAGCTGGCGAGGGCGAGGAAGCGGCGTACAAACGCATCAGAGCCCAAAATTGTCTTCTCTTCCTCGATTCCCTAAAAAAAAACAGCAAGCTAATTAAAACTAAGTTAATCTAAAAAGCAATAAAACTAAACTAAAGCATAAAAACAGTCCATCGCTCGGGTGCCTCCGAGAAGCGCAGAATTTTTAAAGTCGGTTGCTCGACTGTATTCTCTCAAAAGACTCATCCATAGTCTGTAGGTGCGGGGGACGATCCAGACTTGTCCTTGGCCACACCTTTCCTACCATCCACCTGAAAAATATTTTGCACTCTTCGTGCCTCGGGCACGTGAATATCAGACGTGTTAGTGCAAAAATCAGCATTATCATCACACATATTTAAATCAGAAATTTTAACTGAGACATGGGATCCATCCCTCAAGCGCGAGGGTAGACTCCCATTCTCATCATGCTCACAAACAGACACATTTCCAGCAGATTTTCCAAATAAAGAGAACTCATGCAAAGTATCATCAAACTCCAGAGAAACAACGCCCTTAAACACATCAATTTTGACCCTAGCGGTCTTAAGAAAGGGACGTCCTAACAACATGGAGGACGAAGCATGCGATGACTTTTCATTCATATCTAAAACAAGGAAATCAGCGGGAAACGTCATATTCCCAACTCTAACCAAAACATCCTCTACCTTCCCCGTAGGACAGATGCTTGACCCATTAGCCAACTGAACAGAAACATTACATTCATGCATTTCATTTAAATTCAGTTCACGAAACAATGCATAAGACATAACATTAACAGAGGCTCCTAGGTCTAACATGGCATTATGAACAATTTTACTACCTATAGTGCAAGGGATAGTAAAAGTACCTGGATCGTTGCACTTTGCTGGCAACGTACCTGGGAGTATGGCAGAAACGTTTTCCTTCTTTTTCTCAGTCCCTCTGGACTTCCTTTTCGTAGTGCACCAGCTCCTTAGAAATTTCGCATACTTGGGCACTTGACTGACTGCCTCTAGGAGCGGGATATTTACCATCACCTTTTGGAAGGTTCGAAGGACCTCCTCGTCATCTGATTCCAAGGTAGGCTTCGCAAGCCTACTCGGGAATGGTGCTCTGGCAACATCCTCAGGTACACTGACCTTCTCGTCTTTTTTCTCAATCTGAGTCTCAGGAGCAGTCGGGGCGGACTTGTTCAGGCTGTCCGTGGCTTCCTTTGCAGCTCTGGTGGAAAGTGACTTCCCACTGCGCAGCTGAATGGCACTCAAGTTTTCACATGAGTTTACTGTAGTTTGGGAAGGAAGCTTCCCCGAGCTCTAGCTCTCAATCTTACTGATAGACACCGCCATCTGTGTCAGCTGCTTGTTCAAATTCTGCAGCTCTGCCTTGTGAGAATTAAGCTCCTCTCGAGCTTCTTTCTGAAACTGGCTGGTGCTAGTCACGATGGTCCTCACCATCTCTTCAAGTGAGCTGGAGGAGCTCGAGGCTTGAGCCTGGGTGGAAGAATTAGGCCTATCCCGGGATTGGCCTTGGAAGCGAGTTTGTCCTTCCCTGTTCCCATAGCTGAAATTAGGATGGTCGCGCCAACCGGGGTTGTAAGTGTTTGCATATGGGTCGTACTTCCTTGGGTTGGAAGCATACCCCCCGATCGCGTTGACCTCCTCCGCCTCGCGGTGTCCTCCAACGATTTTCTTTAACATATTGCCTATTTCGGCCACCTGGGCCCTCATTTCAGTCATCTCGTGGCTCTGAGCCACGCTGTGCACTTGTCCTTGTCCCCGAATACCGAATTGCTGCGAGTTTGTAGCCATGTTTGCAATCAACTGCTTGGCCTCAACTGGGGTCTTGTCAATCAGTGCCCCGCCACTCGCTGCATCGATCATCTGCCGGTCATGGGGCGTCATCCCCTCATAAAAGTACTGAATCAATAACTGATCGGCAATCTGATGATGTGGGAAGCTCGCGCACAGGCGCCCGAAGCGTTCCCAGTATTCGTGTAGGGACTCACCAACATCCTGGGTGATCCCATATATCCTCTTCCGCAGAGTGGTGGCCAAGGATGCGGGAAAGTATTTCTCCAAAAATACCCGTTTCATATCCTGCCACGTGGTGATGGATCCGGAGGGCAAGTAGTATAGCCAATCCTTGGCCTTGTCCTTGAGCGTAAAGGGGAATGCCCTCATATTCAGTTGCTCCTCCGTGACCCCTGCGGGCTTCATCCCCGCGCAGACGCAATGGAATTCCATCAGGTGTTTGTTCGCGTCCTCACCTGCGTTTCCATGGAAAGAAGGTAACTGGTGAATTAAACCAGATTTCAACTCGAAGTTACCTGCTACCACGGGGTAGTTAATGCACAAAGGCTGCAGGTTCAGGTCTGGCGCTGCCAGTTGCTTAAGCGTCCGTGGCGCATCGCCTTGCGCCATCTCGTCAACAAAGAAGGGATTGCCTTCTTCTCTTTCAAACGTTCCTTGCCCCTCCCGGACCTCTCTTCGTAACCGCCGCTCCTCTCTGTCAATCTCAGGGATAAACTGCAATCTACCCTCAGAGGAACGGGTCATACACAAACAAATATCCAAACATACAATATACAAACAGAAAAAATTTTCAGTCAACCATCAACAAATCAAATTCAAACTTCAATCATAAATTCAATCAAATGCCTAATCCCCGACAACGACGCCGATTTTTGGTGGGCGGATTTTTTTGAATATCCACTTAATCTCAAGCTGTCGAGGCTTGCCAAAATACGATTTATAAAGCCTATGACCAAGGCTTTGCAGCCAGTGGTAACAGGGTCGATCCAAGGAATAGGAAGATTGAATTTACTAGTGAAATTGAGATTTAATTGATTAACTGGTAACGGGGGGTTTTAATCATGCAAGAGAAATAGTAAGAAAGCTAACGGAAGAAAGAATAATATGAAGAGAACGTGTGCACGGTTTGGGGAGTCTCGGGATCAATTGTTAGACAAATTCAGCTTATCATTTAATTCTAATAACATGGAATTCAGTTTACTGAACACACGGACGACTACCAGAGAAGCCCCAAAGTAGCCGACTCCATGGATTTTTATTAGACCACACAGTTCTAATTACACTTTATCTAATCCTACGTCAAGGTGATCAGCCCCAAGGTAAATTTAGACAGTCACTAGCTAACCGCGACGAACATTCGAGCGTGAATTCTAATTGCTAGTAGATTGCCCGCAAACGCTGTATGCAATCAACAATTATCCTACCCGACCCGATACTTCGATTTAATTCTATCTACCTGTGTTACTTAGTCGAGTAGTGAGAGGCACGGCATCGCTACTCTTTAACATACACAACATGCGAAACTACTCGAGTGTCAATCGGCGTATTTTAACATGCGCGTTGGATTAAGCAAAGTAAATAGATGCAAAGTAAACAGAACCAATATGCATATCTAAACTCAGATTATCAAAGCTAAAATCGTCTAACAAAATCCCCCTAAACAAATCCCAAACCGTCACCCTTACCTTAGCCGCTCATGGCGCGGTTCGTCAATCCCGCTCCAACAACGACCATGGAAGGATTCATCTACGTATTACAAAGAAGGTGGAGCTCACAAGCATGCCAACAATGGCGGAGCTCCACGGAAAATAGAGAGAAAATGGGGAAGAAGAAGACTAAAATCAGCAAATTCCGTAGAGAGATGAAGAAGAAGCCCCCAAAAAATGTGCAGAAAATCGTCTTTTAGCTGCTGCCATCGTCGTAGCGTCGAGACGCTAGGCCAGCGTCTCGACGCTGTGCCCTAAGTTTTCCGCGCGCACGCTCGCGATGGCGTCGCGGCGAGAGGCCAGCGTCGTGACGCTGCCCCGATAAAATTCCTGCGCGCGCCTCCTCCGCAGCGTCTCGACGCCAAGCAGGGTCTCGATGCCAGGGCAGCGTCGAGCTAGCGTCTCGACGCTATCACTCGACGCTTGTGATGGAGCGTTGATGGAACGCAGCGGAAGCGAATTTGGATCATGGACACTCTAATTTCATCAATTTAAACAAAACGGAAACATGCAAAAGCAATGAAAAAGAGAAATTAGAACACATACCCTTGTCGTTCGTAATTCTCCAATTTCACCGCCAGAAGCTCCTCACGAGCTCAACGATCCTTCTCACGAAACCTTCGTGGACCACCCACGGTAGTCCCGCTATCCTCAGGCCGAGAAACAGAGTGGTGGGACTCCTTTTACAAAAGAAAAGAGGAAGAAGATTCACTGAAGAAACTTTTTCTTCAGAAGCTGTGAAGAAGGCAGACGTAAGAAGAAGTTTGAAATTCAATTCACAATTGAAAATAATGAGACCCAAAAGGCACTCAGCCTTTTCAATTTCAATTTCAATTTCTTTTCTTTCTTTTTTTTTTTTTATTTTTTTGATTGATCTGATCTGATGACACATAAATATATACTCTGTATATATTTACATGTGTCTTACATTGCATGTAAGACACATGTAAATATATATATATATATATATATATATATTTATAAATTATTATTATTAAAAATAATAATAATTATTTTATTAATTAAACTTTTTAATTAATAAAAAATATATATATATATATATTTTAATTAATATTATTTAATTTAATATCAAATATTAATTAAATAATATAATTAAACCCGGTTTTCCGAAAACCGACTTTTTGCACATGAATCCTATTCATGTTTTCAGACCAATCTCATATTTAAATCATATTTAAATATGTCCATATTTAAATATGTCTAACCTTCTTCCACAAACCCGAATTTGAACAATTCAAATTCTTTTCTTTTCTTTTATATTGTTTCACGGCTTTATCCGAGCTAGCCAGGAGAACCGTAAGGACCTACAGATCATGAGCTCCAACGATAGGAGATTATCCGGTCAAAACTCTTTCAACCGAACTAACCAACATTCGTTAACCCCTAGAGACTCCACTAAAGTCCAAGGGCTGCACTCTCCTCACTGTAGATATATTGTGTCCTGTTGATATAACTATCATCAGTAAGTCGATCCTTCACAGGTCGTTCATAATCACAACGGGTCATTTAAACCGTTTAACCCTTGTATTATATCTTGTTCCTTAAGTACCACTGACACCTCTAATGAACAATTGATTTGTGGTCCAACCATCAAATCAGATTCCTCCCTGATCAGGAGAGGATGGGCCCACGTTCAAGACCTGGAGTCAGCACTTAAGGGAACAACCTCTCTACTAACCCTTAAAGCGGGTAGGAGTGAATTCCAATCTTGCTACAACTATGTCCCCAGCCACTTATTCAATCTTATCCCCAAGATGGTAGGCATATTGAGTCGGCGATCTGGCCACTCTCACCCGTACAAATCAAAGGATAAGGTTGAATAAACAGGAGTTCATAGTAAGCTCAGGATTGAGATCGAGTTACCTAAGTCATCATATGAAAAAATCGGTCTTTACAGTAAACGGTGTTATAAAGAAAGAGCGATTTTATTTCTTGGTTCGGTCTTGTGCAAACTCATTGCACAGGACGCCCTCACTCACATGTCTCTACATGAAACGATTCGAATCACATCGTTTTGTACTATACAAAGTGAGCTGCGTCCAATAGTGTCCCCAGGATAAGGTACCCAGCCTTATCCCTATACTATAGACCATTTTTGGCTGTCTACTTGAACTTGATTCACATTCATGTCACACATGAAGTTCAAGTACTCATACTATCGCCATGGGTGTTAGTTATTGGTATAGGTTAATACAAACACAATTCACTAAAATTCAATAACAACTTTATTGAAATATAATATATATACATTCATACTGTTTACAAACTACGAGTTTTAGGAAATAAAACCCAACAAACTCCCACTTGGACTAAAACGTCAGTGGAGTACATGCTGGTCGAGAGAACTAGAATATCAAATATCTAAAGTTTCTCCCACTGTCCTACTGAGCAGCTCGCAGCCCTAAACTTTTTAGGTGTCTCTCAAACACTTTAGCCGTGAGAGACTTAGTAAACGGATCAGCAATGTTGTGCTCCGAGGCTACCTGTGTGACAATCACATCTCCTCGTTGCACTATCTCCCTGAAGAGATGATATTTCCGCTGAATATGCTTTCCACGCTTATGGCTTCTAGGTTCTTTAGAATTTCCCACTGCACCGCTGTTATCACAATAAAGGGTGATTGGCAAGTTCATATTTGGAACAACTTCCAAATCTGTCAAGAACTTCCTAAGCCATTCAGCTTCCTTCGCTGCTTCACAAGCTGCGACATACTCAGCTTCCATGGTGGAGTCAGCAATACAACCTTGCTTTATACTCCTCCATACTATTGCTCCTCCGTTAAGAGTGAACACTGATCCTGATGTAGATTTCCTGGAATCTATATCAGTCTGAAAATCAGAGTCAGTATATCCTGCAAGGATCAAATCCTTCGTGCCATACACAAGCACATAGTCTCTCGTTCTCCTAAGATACTTGAGGACGTGTTTAACGGCTGTCCAGTGATCATATCCTGGATTGGACTGGAACCTACTGACAATTCCTACTGCATAGCAGATGTCGGGTCGTGTACACAACATAGCGTACATGAGACTACCAACTGCAGATGCATAGGGAATTCGTCTCATATCCTCAACCTCTTGAGGTGTCTTAGGAGACTGTTCCTTAGACAGGTGAATTCCATGCCTAAAAGGCAGCGAACCTTTCTTGGAATTCTGCATCGAATATCTTGACAACACCTTGTCAATATAAGATGGTTGAGACAGCGCTAGCACTTTGTTCTTACGATCCCTTATGATCTGAATCCCTAGAACAAACTGAGCCTCTCCCAAATCTTTCATTTGGAATTGGGTCGCTAGCCAATTCTTAACGTCAGTTAGGAACCCTACATCATTCCCAATGAGTAGTATGTCGTCTACGTACAAGACTAAGAAAGCTACAACAGTATTGACTACTTTCTTGTAAACACAAGGTTCGTCAATATTTTGTTCAAAGCCATAAGATTTGATCGCCGTATCAAACCTTATATTCCAGGATCTAGATGCTTGCTTCAACCCATAAATGGATCGATTATGCTTGCAAACCTTTTGCTCTTGACCCTGAAGTATGAATCCCTCTGGTTGAGCCATATAGATACTCTCCTCAAGATTACCATTCAGAAAGGCAGTCTTGACATCCATCTGCCAGATTTCATAATTATAAAATGTAGCAATGGATAAGAGTATTCTAATCGACTTTAACATAGCAACAGGAGAAAAGGTTTCTTCATAGTCCACCCCTTCTCTTTGGGAATAACCTTTTGCCACAAGTCGAGCCTTAAAGGTTTGCACCTTACCGGCTTGGTCTCGTTTTCTCTTGTAGATCCACTTGCATGATGGAGCGCCCACGGCACGCAGCGGAAGCGAATTTGGATCATGGACACTCTAATTTCATCAATTTAAACAAATCGGAAACATGCAAAAGCGATGAAAAGAGAAGTTAGAACACATACCCTTGTCGTTCGTATTTCTCCAAATTCACCACCAGAAGCTCCTCACGAGCTCACCGAGCCTTCTCACGAAACGTTCGTGGACCACCCACGGTAGTCCCGCTATCCTCAGGCCGAGAAACGGAGTGGTGGGACTCCTTTAATTCAAGAAAAGAGGGAAGAAGCTTCAACTGAAAAACAATTTTTTCAGAAAGCAAAGGAAGAAGAAGAAAACAGAAGCGGGTTCTTCAAATTGAATTCACAATTCAATTTTTGAATTGTGTACCCCGAAGTGCACTCACTTCTTTTCTTTTCTTTTTTTTTTTTTTTTTTTTTTTTTTTTTATTTGATCTGATCTGTCAATATATATAAATTTCCTTCTTACATGTGTCTTACATGCTCATGTATATATATATATATATATATATATATTAAAAATAATAATAATTATTTTATTAATTAAACTTTTTAATTAATAAAATTTATATATATTTAATTAATATTATTTAATCAATATCAAATATTAATTAAATAATACAATTATACCCGGTTTTCCGAAAACCGACTTTTTGCACATGAATCCTATTCATGTTTTCAGACCAATCTCATATTTAAATCATATTTAAATATGTCCATATTTAAATCATATTTAAATATGTCTAATCTTCTTCCACAAACCCGAATTTGAACAATTCAAATTCTTTTCTTTTCTTTTATATTGTTTCACGGCTTTATCCGAGCTAGCCAGGAGAACCGTAAGGACCTACAGATCATGAGCTCCAACGATACGAGATTATCCGGTCAAAACTCTTTCAACCGAACTAACCAACATTCGTTAACCCCCGGAGACTCCACTAAAGTCCAAGGGCTGCACTCTCCTCACTGTAGATATATTGTGTCCTGTTGATATAACTATCATCAGTAAGTCGATCCTTCACAAGTTGTTCATAATCACAACGGGTCATTTAAACCGTTTAACCCTTGTATTATATCTTGTTCCTTAAGTACCACTGACACCTCTAATGAACAATTGATTTGTGGTCCAACCATCAAATCAGATTCCTCCCTGATCAGGAGAGGATGGGCCCATTGTTCAAGACCTGGAGTCAGCACTAAAGGGAACAACCTTTCTACTAACCCTTAAAGCGGATAGGAGTGAATTCCAATCTTGCTACAACTATGTTCCCAGCCACTTATTCAATCTTATCCCCAAGATGGTAGGCTTATTGAGTCGGCAATTTGGCCACTCTCACCCGTACAAATCAAAGGATAAGGTTGAATAAACAGGAGTTCATAGTAAGCTCAGGATTGAGATCGAGTTACCTAAGTCATCATATGAAAAAACCGGTCTTTACAGTAAACGTTGTTATAAAGAAAGAGCGATTTTATTTCTAGGTTCGGTCTTGTGCAAACTCATTGCACAGGACGCCCTCACTCACATGTCTCTACATGAAACGATTCGAATCACATCGTTTTGTACTATACAAAGTGAGCCGCGTCCAATAGTGTCCCCAGGATAAGGTACCCAGCCTTATCCCTATACTATAGACCATTTTGGCTGTCTACTTGAACTTGATTCACATTCATGTCACACATGAAGTTCAAGTACTCACACTACTGCCATGGGTGTTAGTTATTGGTATAGGTTAATACAAACACAATTCACTAAAATTCAATAACAACTTTATTGAAATATAATATTTACATATTCAAACAGTTTACAAACTACGAGTTTTAGGACATAAAACCCAACAAACTCCCACTTGGACTAAAACGTCAGTGGAGTACATGCTGGTCGAGAGAACTAGAATATCAAATATCTAAAGTTTCTCCCACTGCCCTACTGAGCAGCTCGCAGCCCTAGACTTTCTAGGTGTCTCTCAAACACTTTAGCCGTGAGAGACTTAGTAAACGGATCAGCAATGTTGTGCTCCGAGGCTACCTGTGTGACGATCACATCTCCTCGTTGCACGATCTCCCTGATGAGATGATATTTCCGCTCAATATGCTTTCCACGCTTATGACTTCTAGATTCTTTAGAATTTGCCACTGCACCGCTGTTATCACAATAAAGCGTGATTGGCAAGTTCATATTTGGAACAACTTCCAAATCTGTCAAGAACTTCCTAAGCCATACAGCTTCCTTCGCTGCTTCGCAAGCTGCGACATACTCAGCTTCCATGGTGGAGTCAGCAATACAACCTTGCTTTATACTCCTCCATACTATTGCTCCTCCGTTAAGAGTGAACACTGATCCTGATGTAGATTTCCTAGAATCTATATCAGTCTGAAAATCAGAGTCAGTGTATCCTGCAAGGATCAAATCCTTTGCGCCATACACAAGCACATAGTCCCTCGTTCTCCTAAGATACTTGAGGACGTGTTTAACGGCTGTCCAGTGATCATATCCTGGATTGGACTGGAACCTACTGACAATTCCTACTGCATAGCAGATGTCGGGTCGTGTACACAACATAGCGTACATGAGACTACCAACTGCAGATGCATAGGGAATTCGTCTCATATCCTCAACCTCTTGAGGTGTCTTAGGAGACTGTTCCTTAGACAAGTGAATTCCATGCCTAAAAGGCAGCGAACCTTTCTTGGAATTCTGCATCGAATATCTTGACAACACCTTGTCAATATAAGATGCTTGAGACAGCGCTAGCACTTTGTTCTTACGATTCCTTATGATCTGAATCCCTAGAACAAACTGAGCCTCTCCCAAATCTTTCATTTGGAATTGGGTCGCTAGCCAATTCTTAACGTCAGTTAGGAACCCTACATCATTCCCAATGAGTAGTATATCGTCTACGTATAAGACTAAGAAAGCTACAACAGTATTGACTACTTTCTTGTAAACACAAGGTTCGTCAATATTTTGTTCAAAGCCATAAGATTTGATCGCCGTATCAAACCTTATATTCCAGGATCTAGATGCTTGCTTCAACCCATAAATGGATCGATTAAGCTTGCAAACCTTTTGCTCTTGACCCTGAAGTATGAATCCCTCTGGTTGAGCCATATAGATACTCTCCTCAAGATTACCATTCAGAAAGGCAGTCTTGACATCCATTTGCCAGATTTCATAATCATAAAATGTAGCAATGGATAAGAGTATTCTAATCGACTTTAACATGGCAACAGGAGAAAAAGTTTCTTCATAGTCCACCCCTTCTCTTTGGGAATAACCTTTTGCCACAAGTCGAGCCTTAAAGGTTTGCACCTTACCGGCTTGGTCTCGTTTTCTCTTGTAGATCCACTTGCAACCGATAGGTCTTTCACTATCTGGTTGGTCTACAAGATCTCAGACCGAATTGAAGTACATAGACTCCATTTCGAGATCCATGGCTTTAAGCCACTGGTCCTTGTCTGTGTCATTCATTGCCTGTTTAAAGGTCAATGGATCCTCAACGCCATCATCAGGTATGACGACTTGAGTTTCAGACAATCCGATGTAGCGGTCAGGTTGTCTTACATCCCTCCCACTGCGTCGAGGCTTTCTCAACTCTTGAGAAGGACCAGCCTGATCAACAACCTTTGTTGATCCGTTTGTAGCTTTCCTGGAAAATTCGGACAAAACAATTTTGCTCGACGGTTGATGATCTCTCATGTGGTCTTCCTCTAAGAACGTGGCATTAGTCGATACTAGTACCTTGTTCTCATGAGGATCGTAAAATAGACCACCTTTCGTTTCCTTGGGGTAACCTACAAATAGGCACAATTTTGAACGATGTTCCAACTTCTTTGGATTTGGTACTAGCACATGTGTCGGACACCCCCAAATCCTGAAGTGACGTAAACTACCTTTACGCCCTCTCCATAACTCATAAGGTGTTTCAGAAACACTCTTAGAGGGAACCATGTTCAAAATATATACTGCAGTCTCTACTGCATATCCCCAAAACGAACTAGGCAAATGAGCATAACTCATCATAGATCGAACCATGTCTAACAGGGTTCTATTTCTCCTCTCGGACACACCATTCTGCTGTGGTGTTCCTGGCGCTGAGAGTTGAGATACTATTCCATGTTCTATCATATAGTCCTGGAATCTTAAATCCATATACTCTCCACCTCGATCTGATCGGAGTGTTTTTATCGATTTACCTAATGAGTTCTCAACCTCTGCCTTATACTCTTTGAACTTTTCAAGAGCTTCGGACTTATGATGCATTAGATAAAGATAACCGTACCTAGAATAATCATCAATGAAACTGATGAAATATTCATACCCTCCTCGTGCTTTGACATTCAAAGGACCGCAGAGATCCGAATGCACGATTTCTAGAGGTTCTTTGGACCTATGACCTTTTTCAGAAAAAGATCGTTTGGTCATCTTGCCCTCAAGACAAGACTCACATGGCGGTAAAGAGTTGTCCTCTAAACGATTTAGCAGACCACTCTTAACCAATCTCCCAATCCTATTGAGATTAATGTGGCCTAGTCTTAAGTGCCAAAGATAAGTACTTGGAGAAAGTTTCTGCCTTTTAGTTTGAGTCTCAGCTGTTTTAAACATTTCAGTGTTCAAAATAGCTTTGGCTTCGGTTGGTCTTAACACATACAAGTTGTTTTCAAGTTTCGCAGAACAAATACGTACACCTCTTTTGCTAATGAACGCTTCATTATGTACAAAAGATACTTTATACAACTGTTCTAACAAACAAGATATAGATACAAGATTCCTCTGGAAGGTAGGAACCAGGAGTACATTTTCTAGTAAAATGAAACTATCTCTATACAACAACTTTACAGCTCCCACTGCTTCAGCTGAGACAACCTCTCCAGTTCCAACTCTGAGAGTTATCTCACCGCGAGAAAGTGGCTGCCAAGAACTAGTTTCCTGAAAAGAAGAACAAACATGGTTAGTAGCTCCTGAATCAAGTATCCAGGTATGACAATCATGTTCTACTAAACATGTTTCAACAACTAGTAAATCATATTTACCTTGTCTTTCTTTCTCAGCCTTTTTCTCTGCAAGATACTTTGGGCAATTGCGTTTCCAGTGCCCATCTACACCACAATGGAAACATTTTCCTTTGTCTGTAGATTTACTCTTGCTCTTAGCAGTAGCAGGTGCTTTTCCCTTCCTTTTATCTTTCTTCTTCTTTTGAATACTCTTATTCTTAATAGAAGAAAGTTCAGACTTACTCCCAGAAGACGACCCCTTTTGGAATTTCCTAGAAGTGACAACATTTGCCTCCTTCTCTTTTCCTTTAGAAGTGTGTAGGGACTGATAAGTCTGTAGCTCGCTGAGGAGAGAAGTCAAATTATACTTTATCTTGTTCATTACCAAATTGGTTCTGAACTGAAGGAAACTCTTCGGAAGAGATTCCAAGATAAAGCTTACTTGACTTGCCTCATTTATAATAGCTCCGTTTACTTCCGCCACATTGAAGTGGACCATCATGTTAAGGACATGCTCCCTAACAGAGGTTCCCTCCTTCATGCGAGCGTTGTAAACGAATTTGAGGGCTTCATGACAGACCGATGAGGACGGAAGTCCAAACATCTCCTGTAATGAAGACATGATTTCTTTAGCAGAAACCATATCCTCGTGCTTCTTAGCTAACACATCAGATATGCTGGCTAAGATATAGACTCGGGCTTTATCATTAGCCCTTGTCCATCTATCATATGCTTCTCGAACAGTTCGAGTCGCATCCGAGCTAGGAGGGGGAGGACAATCCTCTGATAAGACGAACCTGAGATCATCTAGAACGAGAATCGTATTCAAGTTCGATTTCCAGGTCGCGTAGTTATCGCCGGTTAACTTATCGGAAGCTAGTAAGTGAATGAAAGAGCTAGACATGCTGAAAAGAGAATGAATAAATATTAGTGAAAAGGTTTTAACCTAATTTAGACACCAATCAAGAATTTAGCAAAGAATAATAATGTACCCAAAACTCATTATTAAACTGCAACGATACTTCAGTGGGTCAGAATGGTCGCTACCGAGGGGCAGTCAAGCATTCCTTCACTGAATCAAGACATTCTTGACTAAATGCTAATACCAGAATATCTCATATTCCTATAGCATCTTAGTTATCGCTGTTTGGTCAAGATTTACTAACTCCTTAGCAAATCTCGTAAGTGTGACCCTCCATTTTTAGAATTCATAGGGCGGCCCCAACGATGCAACCGAATGGAAATGTCAAAGTTGGGAATGGCTCTATGTTTCTTTATCCATAAATGGTGATTGAGATGTTCCGATTCCTATGAAACGGCCCTCCGAATGGATCGGTACCACTTGTGGGCACCTAGCAGGCAGAACATAGGAATCTCACGGTTCAATCCAATGGAGGAGACCGCAGGATGTATTGACATACTTCCTTCTCCCACTTACTATAAATACTTTCTCCATTCACCTTGCTCTTGAATTATGCAAATACCATCCGAATGGGGATGCCCTATTGACATCACGAGGCCGAGCATAATTCTCACGGTGTGAACTTGACAGAGAACGTAGGAGGAGAGGGACATATCATATATACCTTCTCAACACCTCTACTAAGTATTTTAAGACGGAATGGGTAAATTACTCAGGCATTATCCGGCTAAGACAATAAGGCCTAAGTCTAGGTAAAACAAACTTTTACCTATGATGTCTAGGTGATAAACACTTTATTACCTCACACCACTCACGCATGCTCATAAAGCCGGGTTAACTTTACTCAAGAACCGGATGGTCCCCAGGTAGGAGGTGTTCCGTAAACCGTCAGCTTAAATACCTCCAACCTCGAACAGGATGTCCCCGGGTGAGTTTCTTGTAACCTTAGCATTTACAAGATATCGACCTATTCATCTAATGAAACGGAACGATACATTCAACCCTAAGTGAGCATGCCTTTGTCTTTGTTATAGATTTTAAAAGTCTATGCCAATTTTACAACGCTTTGCAAAACTAAGACTTACTACAACAAACTTCTACATGCTTCTCAAACATGCATCACTAAGGCACGACAAGTTGAATATTTAATTTCATAATTAATATAACAATTATATCAATTATGTTTTTAAATATACAACTCCTAATTCATAAATTAATATAACACTTATATCAATTCTCATGAATTAAGCATGCATCCTATACATTATAACACTTATAACAAACAAAATGCATCTTATGTTGGATGTTTAATTTCATAATTAATATAACACTTATATCAATTATTCTATTAAGCAAACAACATCTAATTCATGAATTAATATAACTCTTATATTAATACTCATGAATAAACATGCATCCTATACATTATAACACTTACAATATACCATGTGCATAAAATTATGGCAATCTATGTTGTTGATTTAATTTCATAATTAATATAACACTTATATCAATTATTTTATTAAACTAACAACAACTAATTCATGAATTAATATAACTTTTATATCAAAACTCATGAATTGTCAAATATGCATACGATATATTATAACACTTATAACATATTTTCAATGCATGAAGCATGCTTCCTACGGTGGGATTTTAAATCTATATGGCATACGATATGCACATATAAACAAGGAATTTAATTAAAACATACATTCGCAATGCATAATTAATTAAATATACTAAAGTGGATCGATTTTGGCATTTAGCAAGCAATAACTAATTTATTACAAGCTTGAACAACAAGCTACGTCTTGAGCGGACTTCGAACTCTTCGCACCGCCTTTGACCAACTTGCTTCCTCCGAACGCTTCGGCCAAATTTCTTCGAATTTCTTCTCGTATTGCCTTGAATGAAATTGAACTTACACCGAACATTTCGGCGAGTTTCAATCTCAAATTTCTTTCACAAAGAAACCTATATGGACTCTAATGACTCTAAAAATACAGACTCTTTAGCATGCAATAAAGCCCATACAGTCTCGGGCAATTACAAATAATGAAATTCAAAAGAAACTATGCCAAAATCGATATTCACTTTAGAATTCCATTCAGAAACAATTTCTAAATAAAACCCACCATAATTTAAATTGATTGAAATTGAGTGGCCAAAAACGCTCTGATACCAATTGATGGAGCGCCCACGGCACGCAGCGGAAGCGAATTTGGATCATGGACACTCTAATTTCATCAATTTAAACAAAACGGAAACATACAAAAGCGATGAAAAAGAGAGATTAGAACACATACCCTTGTCGTTCGTATTTCTCCAAATTCACCGCCAATAGCTCCTCACGAGCTCACCGAGCCTTCTCACGAAACGTTCGTGGACCACCCACGGTAGTCCCGCTATCCTCAGGCCGAGAAACGGAGTGGTGGGACTCCTTTAATTCAAGAAAAGAGGGAAGAAGCTTCAACTGAAAAACAATTTTTTCAGAAAGCAAAGGAAGAAGAAGAAAACAGAAGCGGGTTCTTCAAATTGAATTCACAATTCAATTTTTGAATTGTGTACCCCGAAGTGCACTCACTTCTTTTCTTTTCGTTTTTTTTTTTTTTTTTTTTTTTTTTTTTTTATTTGATCTGATCTGTCAATATATATAAATTTCCTTCTTACATGTGTCTTACATGCTCATGTATATATATATATATATATTAAAAATAATAATAATTATTTTATTAATTAAACTTTTTAATTAATAAAATTTATATATATTTAATTAATATTATTTAATCAATATCAAATATTAATTAAATAATACAATTATACCCGGTTTTCCGAAAACCGACTTTTTGCACATGAATCCTATTCATGTTTTCAGACCAATCTCATATTTAAATCATATTTAAATATGTCCATATTTAAATCATATTTAAATATGTCCATATTTAAATCATATTTAAATATGTCTAATCTTCTTCCACAAACCCGAATTTGAACAATTCAAATTCTTTTCTTTTCTTTTATATTGTTTCACGGCTTTATCCGAGCTAGCCAGGAGAACCGTAAGGACCTACAGATCATGAGCTCCAACGATACGAGATTATCCGGTCAAAACTCTTTCAACCGAACTAACCAACATTCGTTAACCCCCGGAGACTCCACTAAAGTCCAAGGGCTGCACTCTCCTCACTGTAGATATATTGTGTCCTGTTGATATAACTATCATCAGTAAGTCGATCCTTCACAAGTTGTTCATAATCACAACGGGTCATTTAAACCGTTTAACCCTTGTATTATATCTTGTTCCTTAAGTACCACTGACACCTCTAATGAACAATTGATTTGTGGTCCAACCATCAAATCAGATTCCTCCCTGATCAGGAGAGGATGGGCCCATTGTTCAAGACCTGGAGTCAGCACTAAAGGGAACAACCTTTCTACTAACCCTTAAAGCGGATAGGAGTGAATTCCAATCTTGCTACAACTATGTCCCCAGCCACTTATTCAATCTTATCCCCAAGATGGTAGGCTTATTGAGTCGGCAATCTGGCCACTCTCACCCGTACAAATCAAAGGATAAGGTTGAATAAACAGGAGTTCATAGTAAGCTCAGGATTGAGATCGAGTTACCTAAGTCATCATATGAAAAAACCGGTCTTTACAGTAAACGGTGTTATAAAGAAAGAGCGATTTTATTTCTAGGTTCGGTCTTGTGCAAACTCATTGCACAGGACGCCCTCACTCACATGTCTCTACATGAAACGATTCGAATCACATCGTTTTGTACTATACAAAGTGAGCCGCGTCCAATAGTGTCCCCAGGATAAGGTACCCAGCCTTATCCCTATACTATAGACCATTTTGGCTGTCTACTTGAACTTGATTCACATTCATGTCACACATGAAGTTCAAGTACTCACACTACTGCCATGGGTGTTAGTTATTGGTATAGGTTAATACAAACACAATTCACTAAAATTCAATAACAACTTTATTGAAATATAATATTTACATATTCAAACAGTTTACAAACTACGAGTTTTAGGACATAAAACCCAACATTGCAACCGATAGGTCTTTCACTATCCCAGACCGAATTGAAGTACATAGACTCCATTTCGAGATCCATGGCTTTAAGCCACTGGTCCTTGTCTATATCATTCATTGCCTGTTTAAAGGTCAATGGATCCTCAACGCCATCATCAGGTATGACGACTTGAGTTTCAGACAAGCCAATGTAGCGGTCGGGCTGTCTTACATCCCTCCCACTGCGTCGAGGTTTTCTCAACTCTTGAGAAGGACCAGCCTGATCAACAACCTTTGTTGATCCGTCTGTAGCTTTCCTGGAAAATTCGGACAAAACAATTTTGCTCGACGGTTGATGATCTCTCATGTGGTCTTCCTCTAAGAACGTGGCATTAGTCGATACTAGTACCTTGTTCTCATGAGGATCGTAAAATAGACCACCTTTCGTTTCCTTGGGGTAGCCTACAAATAGGCACAATTTTGAACGATGTTCCAACTTCTTTGGATTGGGTACTAGCACATGTGCCGGACACCCCCAAATTCTGAAGTGACGTAAACTACCTTTACGCCCTCTCCATAACTCATAAGGTGTTTCAGAAACACTCTTAGAGGGAACCATGTTCAAAATATATACTGCAGTCTCTACTGCATATCCCCAAAATGAACTAGGCAAATGAGCATAACTCATCATAGATCGAACCATGTCTAACAGGGTTCTATTTCTCCTCTCGGACACACCATTCTGCTGTGGTGTTCCTGGCGCTGAGAGTTGAGATACTATTCCATGTTCTATCATATAGTCCTGGAATCTTAAATCCATATACTCTCCACCTCGATCTGATCGGAGTGTTTTTATCGATTTACCTAATGTGTTCTCAACCTCTGCCTTATACTCTTTGGACTTTTCAAGAGCTTCGGACTTATGATGCATTAGATAAAGATAACCGTACCTAGAATAATCATCAATGAAACTGATGAAATATTCATACCCTCCTCGTGCTTTGACATTCAAAGGACCGCAGAGATCCGAATGCACGATTTCTAGAGGTTCTTTGGACCTATGACCTTTTTCAGAAAAAGATCGTTTGGTCATTTTGCCCTCAAGACAAGACTCACATGGCGGTAAAGAGTTGTCCTCTAAACGATTTAGCAGACCACTCTTAACCAATCTCCCAATCCTATTGAGATTAATGTGACCTAGTCTTAAGTGCCAAAGATAAGTACTAGGAGAAAGTTTCTGCCTTTTAGTTTGAGTCTCAGCTGTTTTTAACATTTCAGGGTTCAAAATAGCTTTGGCTTCGGTTGGTCTTAACACATACAAGTTGTTTTCAAGTTTCGCAGAACAAATACGTACACCTCTTTAGCTAATGAACGCTTCATTATGAACAAAAGATACTTTATACAACTGTTCTAACAAACAAGATATAGATACAAGATTTCTCTGGAAGGTAGGAACCAGGAGTACATTTTCTAGTAAAATGAAACTATCTCTATACAACAACTTTACAGCTCCCACTGCTTCAGCTGAGACAACCTCTCCAGTTCCAACTCTGAGAGTTATCTCACCGCGAGAAAGTGGTTGCCAAGAACTAGTTTCCTGAAAAGAAGAACAAACATGGTTAGTAGCTCCTGAATCAAGTATCCAGGTATGACGATCATGTTCTACTAAACATGTTTCAACAACAAGTAAATCATATTTACCTTGTCTTTCTTTCTCAGCCTTTTTCTCTGCAAGATACTTTGGGCAAGTCCGTTTCCAGTGCCCATCTACACCACAATGGAAACATTTTCCTTTGTCTGTAGATCTAGTCTTGCTTTTACCTGCAGCAGGTGCTTTTCCCTTCCTTTTATCTTTCTTCTTCTTTTGAATACTCTTATTCTTAATAGAAGAAAGTTCAGACCTACTCCCTGAAGATGACCCCTTTTGGAATTTCCTAGAAGTGACAACGTTTGCCTCCTTCTCTTTTCCTTTAGAAGTCTGTAGGGACTGATAGGTCTGTAGCTCGCTGAGGAGAGAAGTCAAATTATACTTTATCTTGTTCATTACGAAATTGGTTCTGAACTGAAGGAAACTCTTCGGAAGAGATTCCAAGATAAAGCTTACTTGACTTGACTCATTTATAATAGCTCCGTTTACTTCCGCCACATTGAAGTGGACCATCATGTTAAGGACATGCTCCCTAACAGAGGTTCCCTCCTTCATGCGAGAGTTGTAAACGAATTTGAGGGCTTCATGACAGACCGATGAGGACGGAAGTCCAAACATCTCCTGTAATGAAGACATGATTTCTTTAGCAGAAACCATATCCTCGTGCTTCTTAGCTAACACATCAGATATGCTGGCTAAGATATAGACTCGGGCTTTATCATTAGCCCTTGTCCATCTATCATATGCTTCTCGAACAGTTCGAGTCGCATCCGAGCTAGGAGGGGGAGGACAATCCTCTGATAAGACGAACCTTAGATCATCTAGAACGAGAATCGTATTCAAGTTCGATTTCCAGGTCGCGTAGTTATCGCCTGTTAACTTATCGGAAGCTAGTAAGTGAATAAAAGAGCTAGTCATGCTGAAAAGAGAATGAATAAATATTAGTGAAAAGGTTTTAACCTAAATTACACACCAATCAAGAATTTAGCAAAGAATAATAATGTACCCAAAACTCATTATTAAACTGCAACGATACTTCAGTGGGTCAGAATGGTCGCTACCGAGGGGCAGTCAAGCATTCCTTCACTGAATCAAGACATTCTTGACTAAATGCTAATACCAGAATATCTCATATTCTTATAGCATCTTAGTTATCGCTGTTTGGTCAAGATTTACTAACTCCTTAGCAAATCTCGTAAGTGTGACCCTCCATTTTTAGAATTCATAGGGCGGCCCCAACGATGCAACCGAATGGAAATGTCAAAGTTGGGAATGGCTCTATGTTTCTTTATCCATAAATGGTGATTGAGATGTTCCGATTTCTATGAAACGGCCCTCCGAATGGATCGGTACCACTTGTGGGCACCTAGCAGGCAGAACATAGGAATCTCACGATTCAATCCAATGGAGGAGACCGCAGGATGTATTGACATACTTTCTTCTCCCATTTACTATAAATACTTTCTCCATTCACCTTGCTCTTGAATTATGCAAATACCATCCGAATGGGGATGCCCTATTGACATCACGAGGCCGAGCATAATTCTCACGGTGTGAACTTGACAGAGAACGTAGGAGGAGAGGGACATATCATATATACCTTCTCAACACCTCTACTAAGTATTTTAAGACGGAATGGGTAAATTACTCAGGCATTATCCGGCTAAGACAATAAGACCTAAGTCTAGGTAAAACAAACTTTTACCTATGATGTCTAGGTGATAAACATTTTATTACCTCACACCACTCACGCATGCTCATAAAGCCGGGTTAACTTTACTCAAGAACCGGATGGTCCCCAGGTAGGAAGTGTTCCGTAAACCGTCAGCTTAAATACCTCCAACCTCGAACAGGATGTCCCCGGGTGAGTTTCTTGTAACCTTAGCATTTACAAGATATCGACCTATTCATCTAATGAAACGGAACGATACATTCAACCCTAAGTGAGCATGCCTTTGTCTTTGTTATAGATTTTAAAAGTCTATGCCAATTTTACAACGCTTTGCAAAACTAAGACTTACTACAACAAACTTCTACATGCTTCTCAAACATGCATCACTAAGGCATGACAAGTTGAATATTTAATTTCATAATTAATATAACAATTATATCGATTATGTTTTTAAATATACAACTCCTAATTCATAAATTAATATAACACTTATATCAATTCTCATGAATTAAGCATGCATCCTATACATTATAACACTTATAACAAACAAAATGCATCTAATGTTGGATGTTTAATTTCATAATTAATATAACACTTATATCAATTATTCTATTAAGCAAACAACATCTAATTCATGAATTAATATAACTCTTATATTAATACTCATGAATAAACATGCATCCTATACATTATAACACTTATAATATACCATGTGCATAAAACTATGGCAACCTATGTTGTTGATTCAATTTCATAATTAATATAACACTTATATCAATTATTCTATTGAACTAACAACAACTAATTCATGAATTAATATAAGTTTTATATCAAAACCCATGAATTGTCAAATATGCATACGATATATTATAACTCTTATAACATATTTTCAATGCATGAAGCATGCTTCCTACGGTGGGATTTTAAATCTATATGGCATACGATATGCACATATAAACAAGGAATTTAATTAAAACATACATTCGCAATGCATAATTAATTAAACATACTAAAGTGGATCGATTTTGGCATTTAGCAAGCAATAACTAATTTATTACAAGCTTGATCAACAAGCCACGTCTTGAGCGGACTTCGAACTCTTCGCACCGCCTTTGACCAACTTGCTTCCTCCGAACGCTTCGGCCAAAAACTCTTCGAATTTCTCCTCGTATTGCCCAGAACGAGTTTGAACTTACACCGAACATTTCGGCGAGTTTCAAACTCAAACTTCTTTCACAAAGAACCCTATATGGACTCTAATGACTCTAAAAATACAGACTCTTTAGCATGCATTAAAGCCCATACAATCTCGGGCAATTACAAATAATGAAATTCAAAAGAAACTATGCCAAAATCGATATTCACTTTAGAATTCCATTCAGAAACAATTTCTAAATAAAACCCACCATAACTTAAATTAATGAAATTGAGTGGCCAAAAACGCTCTGATACCAATTGATGGAGCGCTCATGGCACGCAGCGGAAGCGAATTTGGATCATGGACACTCTAATTTCATCAATTTAAACAAAACGGAAACATGCAAAAGCAATGAAAAAGAGAAATTAGAACACATACCCTTGTCGTTCGTAATTCTCCAATTTCACCGCCAGAAGCTCCTCACGAGCTCAACGATCCTTCTCACGAAACCTTCGTGGACCACCCACGGTAGTCCCGCTATCCTCAGGCCGAGAAACGGAGTGGTGGGACTCCTTTTACAAAAGAAAAGAGGAAGAAGATTCACTGAAGAAACTTTTTCTTCAGAAGCTGTGAAGAAGGCAAACGTAAGAAGAAGTTTGAAATTCAATTCACAATTGAAAATAATGAGACCCAAAAGGCACTCAGCCTTTTCAATTTCAATTTCAATTTCTTTTCTTTCTTTTATTTTTTATTTTTTTGATTGATCTGATCTGATGACACATAAATATATACTCTGTATATATTTACATGTGTCTTACATTGCATGTAAGACACATGTAAATATATATATATATATATATATATATATATATATATATATATTTATAAATTATTATTATTAAAAATAATAATAATTATTTTATTAATTAAACTTTTTAATTAATAAAATATATATATATATATATATATTTTAATTAATATTATTTAATTCAATATCAAATATTAATTAAATAATATAATTAAACCCGGTTTTCCGAAAACCGACTTTTTGCACATGAATCCTATTCATGTTTTCAGACCAATCTCATATTTAAATCATATTTAAATATGTCTAACCTTCTTCCACAAACCCGAATTTGAACAATTCAAATTCTTTTCTTTTCTTTTATATTGTTTCACGGCTTTATCCTGTTGGGTTTTATGTCCTAAAACTCGTAGTTTGTAAACTGTATGAATGTATATATTATATTTCAATAAAGTTGTTATTGAATTTTAGTGAATTGTGTTTGTATTAACCTATACCAATAACTAACACCCATGGCGACATTGTGAGTACTTGAACTTCATGTGTGACATGAATGTGAATCAAGTTCAAGTAGACAGCCAAAATGGTCTATAGTATAGGGATAAGGCTGGGTACCTTATCTTGGGGACACTATTGGACGCGGCTCACTTTGTATAGTACAAAACGATGTGATTCGAATCGTTTCATGTAGAGACATGTGAGTGAGGGCGTCCTGTGCAATGAGTTTGCACAAGACCGAACCAAGAAATAAAATCGCTCTTTCTTTATAACACCGTTTACTGTAAAGACCGATTTTTTCATATGATGACTTAGGTAACTCGATCTCAATCCTGAGCTTACTATGAACTCCTGTTTATTCAACCTTATCCTTTGATTTGTACGGGTGAGAGTGGCCAGATCGCCGACTCAATATGCCTACCATCTTGGGAATAAGATTGAATAAGTGGCTGGGGACATAGTTGTAGCAAGATTGGAATTCACTCCTACCCGCTTTAAGGGTTAGTAGAGAGGTTGTTCCCTTAAGTGCTGACTCCAGGTCTTGAACGTGGGCCCATCCTCTCCTGATCAGGGAGGAATCTGATTTGATGGTTGGACCACAAATCAATTGTTCATTAGAGGTGTCAGTGGTACTTAAGGAACAATATATAATACAAGGGTTAAACGGTTTAAATGACCCGTTGTGATTATGAACGACCTGTGAAGGATCGACTTACTGATGATTGTTATATCAACAGGACACAATATATCTACAGTGAGGAGAGTGCAGCCCTTGGACTTTAGTGGAGTCTCCGGGGGTTAACGAATGTTGGTTAGTTCGGTTGAAAGAGTTTTGATCGGATAATCTCGTATCGTTGGAGCTCATGATCTGTAGGTCCTTACGGTTCTCCTGGCTAGCTCGGATAAAGCCGTGAAACATTATAAAAGAAAAGAAAAGAATTTGAATCGTTCAAATTCGGGTTTGTGGAAGAAGGATAGACATATTTAAATATGATTTAAATATAAGATTGATCTGAAAACATGAATTGGATTCATGTGCAAAAGTCGGTTTTCGGAAAACCGGGTTTAATTATATTATTTAATTAATATTTGATATTGAATTAAATAATATTAATTAAATATATATATAAATTTTTTATTAATTAAAAAGTTTAATTAATAAAATTATTATTATTATTTTTAATAATATATATATATATATATATATATATATATATATATATATATATATATATATATATATACATGTGTCTTACATGCAAGCATGTAAGACACATGTAAGAAGGAAATTTATATATTGACAGATCAATTTATAAAAAAAAAAAAAAAAAAGAAATTCTTGAGTGCCTTTACGGGTACACATAAATTGAATGTGAATTCAATTTTAAGAATTTTCTTCTTCTTCTCTCGGCTCTCTGCAAACAGAAGAAAATTGTTTTCTTCAGTGAGCTTCGTCCCTCTTTTCTTGAATTAAAGGAGTCCCACCACTCCATTTCTCGGCCTGAGGATAGCGGTACTACCGTGGGTGGTCCACGAACGTTTCGTGAGAAGGCTCGGTGAGCTCGTGAGGAGCATCTGGCGGTGAAATTGGAGAATTACGAACGACAAGGGTATGTGTTCTAACTTCTCTTTTTCATCGCTTTTGCATGTTTCCATTTGTTTAAATTGATGAAATTAGAGTGTCCATGATCCAAATCCGCTTCCGCTGCGTGCCATGGGCGCTCCATCATGTCTATGATCCAAATCGCTTCCGCTGCGTTCCATCAACGCTCCATCAATATTGTGTCCTGTTGATATAACTATCATCAGTAAGTCGATCCTTCACAGGTCGTTCATAATCACAACGGGTCATTTAAACCGTTTAACCCTTGTATTATATCTTGTTCCTTAAGTACCACTGACACCTCTAATGAACAATTGATTTGTGGTCCAACCATCAAATCAGATTCCTCCCTGATCAGGAGAGGATGGGCCCACGTTCAAGACCTGGAGTCAGCACTTAAGGGAACAACCTCTCTACTAACCCTTAAAGCGGGTAGGAGTGAATTCCAATCTTGCTACAACTATGTCCCCAGCCACTTATTCAATCTTATTCCCAAGATGGTAGGCATATTGAGTCGGCGATCTGGCCACTCTCACCCGTACAAATCAAAGGATAAGGTTGAATAAACAGGAGTTCATAGTAAGCTCAGGATTGAGATCGAGTTACCTAAGTCATCATATGAAAAAATCGGTCTTTACAGTAAACAGTGTTATAAAGAAAGAGCGATTTTATTTCTTGGTTCGGTCTTGTGCAAACTCATTGCACAAGACGCCCTCACTCACATGTATCTACATGAAACGATTCGAATCACATCGTTTTGTACTATACAAAGTGAGCCGCGTCCAATAGTGTCCCCAGGATAAGGTACCCAGCCTTATCCCTATACTATAGACCATTTTTGGCTGTCTACTTGAAATTGATTCACATTCATGTCACACATGAAGTTCAAGTACTCATACTATCGCCATGGGTGTTAGTTATTGGTATAGGTTAATACAAACACAATTCACTAAAATTCAATAACAACTTTATTGAAATATAATATATATACATTCATACTGTTTACAAACTACGAGTTTTAGGACATAAAACCCAACAGCTTGCTCTCGGGTTTTTCCAGCGTCGAGCCAGCGTCTCGACGCTATAGCTCGACGCTGGCTCTCAGGTTTGGGGTTGAAGCTTTGCCTCTCCAAGGCAGTTTTGGCCCGTTTATTCACGGAACAAGTTCCCCTCTTCCCGATGCATTCCCGGGGCGCTAAAACTCTACTTTAAGCTCTCGAACAAGCCCAACGGACGCACGAGCTCTTTGCCGCTTTTCTCCTACAAAAGAGATATATTTAATCAATTGAAAGCGGACTTTAGCTATAATTAGGAAGTATTTAATAGCTCCAAAATGGAGTTATCACCTGGTGACTAAAGGTGAAGATTATGATCGTGGCCAACATCCAAGGTGTGTAGCAACCTGTTACGTCTCCAAAAGTGCATATTTTAGGGACTTGTTTGCTATAGAATGATGTACACTCTTAAGCGTTTTTGATAGAATTAAGTCTAAACATGTGCATATATATGAGAATTTATAGAATGAAGCTAAATCAGGACTTATGTGTAAAAGGAAAGAAAAAGAACCAAAAACAAAGCTAAAGAGTTGAAATTTCCATATTGCAGAAACATTGCGAAAACATTGTTGTCTCAACAATGTTTTAAGTGAAAATTGTTAAGTTGTCTAACCGTTTGCCATTTTGTTACGATCTTTCAGCTGCCCATTCTTTCTCCTACTTCCAGGTGGAAGGTCGTCGTTCAGAATGGATGGTTCTCCTTGGCTGAAGACTACCTGCAAAACACTATAAAAGGGGGTCAAGGGGGAAGGACAAACTGGTAGAAGGATTTTTGAATGTCCAACTAATTTTCGGGGTGTCGAATCCCGCCAAAATAAAATTTATAATTACCGAAACTACTAAGCTTTGCAGCTAGTGGTAACGGGTCGATCCGCAGGGAACCTTAATCAATCTCTCCTAATTAATTTCTATTTGTCTTTTAAACTAAAACTCAAAATAAAATAAAAGGGGGAGTTAATTAAAACTAAACTAAGTAAAATTAAGCTAACGGAAAAATAAATGGAACACGTGCTCCTAATTCGAGGGATCGGGATTTATCTTGATGCGCTTAGATCATAGGGATTCTAATCATGCTTGTAATTTAATCTCATGCACGCGAAATGTTTGCTCGTTTCCGTAGCAAACATCCCAAAGAATTAATTAGAAAAGTGCAATTCCAATTAAACATGCTCGCTAATTAATCTAAGTTAGCTACGCTTAAATCAATCAAAGAACAGTGACGGGTAATATCGCGACGAACCGATTGATCGAGAACTCGACCAATTGGCGCGATTTCTATTCTTTCCCTAAGTGTATCGTGCAAACGATAATTAATGCTATTCTCCTACTGTCACTTAGGCTAGAATTAATTAGTCACGCTTAGACCCTTGTTACCTAGGGATTGAGGCAATTATACGTCCTAACCTTTAACGATAAAACATGCGTGAGGACTCGGACGTCACTCCTAATCAGTCATACATGCTCATGGGATTCAAACAAAGGAAGAACATGCAAGAAACTATCAAATACAAGCTGGAAATTTAAAGCTAAACCCTCCCTAATGCATCAAGACAACCCTAAACTCGAATTAGAGCACTTACCTTAGCCAAACGTGATGAAAATTTATCCAAAATTGTCCAAAAACCTTGAAAATTGATGAAAATATCACCAAACCCGAGGCTACAACTCTCAATATCGAAATTTCTCTCTCCTAAGTGAATGGTGGCTGAAAAACTAGGTTAAAACGCTTAAAAAGCTAAAAAAATGAGTTTTGGGCCGAAATTGGCCAATTGGGTCGCGCAGGGGCGCGCGGGCGGGTCGGCAGGCGCGCGCGGGCGGGCGCTGGGGCGCGGGTCGCGCGCGCGGCTGTGCGGAGCGGGGCGGATGGGCGAGGCCTGGTGGGCCGCGCGCGCGCGAGCGTGCTGAGGCGGGCGCTGGGGCGCGGGTCGCGCGCGCGGGTGTGCGGAGCGGGCATGCGGTCGGGTCGCGCGCGCGGGTGTGGGGCGAGCGTGGGCGGATGGGCGAGGCCTGGTGGGCCGCGCATGGGCGCGCGGATGGGGGCGTGGGTCGGCAGGTGCTGGCTGGGCGCGCGCGGATGGGCCTGCTGCGCGCATGGACGCTGGGCCGGGGCGTCTGGAGTTGGGCCACGCGCGCGGGCGCTGGAGCGGGTCGTGGGCGCGCGGATGGGCGAGCCGGACGATGGAGTTGGCCGCGCGTTGACCATTGACCGTTGACTATTGACCGTTGACCGTTTGACTTTTTACAAAAATAATAGAAATTCTGCACCCACTATGACTCGAACCTTGGCTTCACCATTCCCTTAATAAGCCCTACACCATCAAGCCATTAATCAATTTTGAGTTAAAATTAGATTATTTAATTAATGTAGCTTAATTACTCAAAACGACTAAGTAATAAAGTATTATAAAATATTCATTTAAGCTCTTAATTATCGCAAATGCCCGATTTACCCATTAGCAATTAAATTATACAAAATATATCAATTAAGCCCATATAATTATTCTAATTTACAAGACTTAGGAGCTAAATATTAGCACTTTTGGAGTGCTATCAAAACCCCCAACCTAAATCTTGCTAGTCCTCGAGCAAGGAAAACTCTAAACTAGCTCCTAAGAATGAAATTGCATGCAACGACTCTAACCTCAATGCTTTTAAAAAACAAGGCACTTACAACAGAAGAAAACAATTGATTGCATGCATAAGTTGAGAACATTTCAAAAATTAAACTGTTACTCCCCTACGTGCGTGTGTGATTAGCCAACCTATTCTAGCTCTTATAGACTCGGAAAAACCATATGCAACTCTACATCTCGTTTTCCCCCTACTTCTAGCAATAAAGAACAGTCTATGGCTTTTCAACAATCAAGAGAGTAACAAATTAAAAGGCCTAAATTTTCTTTTTTTCTTGAGTACTTTGTACTCTTTATTTTCTTTTGATCCACTTTTTTTTGTTTTACTTTTTTCTTTTGCTTCTCCAAGAGAGCCTAACACGTCAAGCTTCATTTCGCTTCACGTTTTTAAGGACTAATGCTCACTTCTTAATGTGCACTTTAAGAAGGAGGAGCATCTCTAGAGTTTTTATTTTCATGCTTACTTACTTACCTTTTTTTTTTAGGCAATAGCTTTGCTATAACACGATTAATTTAATACAACCTATCATGCATCAAGCCTTCCCTAGGGGTGCCTTTCGGGGTGACAACAAGATTTCATGCAACATAAGACAATTCTAAGCCTAGAGAATCAATAATAGGATGCTACGTGCTCGATATATGCAAGGGAGAAACAGAAAAATTTTAAAATTTTTTGAAAAATGCTCAACATGCACATACAATCTCATGCTTTTCTAGATATGTAAATATGAAGAATTTAAAAGCATTTCATAGATTGTCCTCATCGAACAACATGCAACAGCAGACCAAAGCACTTCTAATTCAGAATTTCCACAGCTCAACAACTTCAGAAATCCATCAAACTTCTCCACCCCCAACCTAAGAGGATACATAGTCCTCTATGTATCACACATCAGACTAAGCGATTAAAATTACAAAATTTAAGGGAACAGAAAACCTCCCCTGAATTTTGTTAGGTTGGTGGTTGAAGCAGCGCGGTCCTTGCCCAAATATCTCGTTCCTTAGGCCACAAACCCCTACAAAAAGAAAAACTAAGAAACTAAGCTAGGAAAAATAAAAACAGGAAGTAAAGACAAGAATCTAAAAAACACATGGGTTGCCTCCCAAGAAGCGCAATTTTTTAACGTCGTTATGCTCGACGTGTCTTCCACTCTTTCAGGGTACATAGAAATTCTCGTACTTCTTCGGCCCCTTCTTCCTTGAATCAACAAAACCTGCTAAGAGAAGCAAGCTCTTCGACTTTTGGAGGCAGCCGGACAGAGTTGTTATTTTTTTGGTATTTTTGATATATGGAAAAATAAAAGACTCAACTGTTGGGTTTTATGTCCTAAAACTCGTAGTTTGTAAACTGTATGAATGTAAATAAATATTATTTTTCAATAAAGTTGTTATTGAATTTTAGTGAATTGTGTTTGTATTAACCTATACCAATAACTAACACTCATGGCAGTAGTGTGAGTACTTGAACTTCATGTGTGACATGAATGTGAATCAAGTTCAAGTAGACAGCCAAAATGGTCTATAGTATAGGGATAAGGCTGGGTACCTTATCCTGGGGACACTATTGGACGCGGCTCACTTTGTATAGTACAAAATGATGTGATTCGAATCGTTTCATGTAGAGACATGTGAGTGAGGGCGTCCTGTGCAATGAGTTTGCACAAGACCGAACCAAGAAATAAAATCGCTCTTTCTTTATAACACCATTTACTGTAAAGACCGATTTATTCATATGATGACTTAGGTAACTCGATCTCAATCCTGAGCTTACTATGGACTCCTGTTTATTTGACCTTATCCTTTGACTTGTACGGGTGAGAGTGACCAGATCGCCGACTCAATAAGCCTACCATATTGGGGATAAGATTGAATAAGTGGCTGGGGACATAGTTGTAGCAAGATTGGAATTCACTCCTACCCGCTTTAAGGGTTAGTAGAGAGGTTGTTCCCTTAAGTGCTGACTCCAGGTGTTGAACATTGGGCCCATCCTCTCCTGATCAGGGAGGAATCTGATTTGATTGTTGGACCACAAATCAATTGTTCATTAGAGGTGTCAGTGGTACTTAAGGAACAAGATATAATACAAGGGTTAAACGGTTTAAATGACCCGTTGTGATTATGAACAACCTATGAAGGATCGACTTACTGATGATAGTTATATGAACAGGACACAATATATCTACAGTGAGGAGAGTGCAGCCCTTGGACTTTAGTGGAGTCTCCGGGGGTTAACGAATGTTGGTTAGTTCGGTTGAAAGAGTTTTGACCGGATAATCTCGTATCGTTGGAGCTCATGATCTGTAGGTCCTTACGGTTCTCCTGGCTAGCTCGGATAAAGCCGTGAAACAATATAAAAGAAAAGAAAAGAATTTGAATCGTTCAAATTCGCGTTTGTGGAAGAAGGGTAGACATATTTAAATATGATTTAAATATGGACATATTTAAATATGATTTAAATATGAGATTGATCTGAAAACATGAATAGGATTCATGTGCAAAAAGTCGGTTTTCGGAAAACCGGGATTAATTATATTATTTAATTAATATTTGATATTGAATTAAATAATATTAATTAATTTATATATATATATTTTTTATTAATTAAAAAGTTTAATTAATAAAATAATTATTTTTATTTTTTAATAATAATAATATATATAAAATATATATATATTTATATATATATATATATATATATATATATATATATACATGTGTCTTACATGCAAGATGTAAGACACATGTATGTTTTATATATACACAGCATATATATATTTTTGACTCATCAGATTAATTAAAAAAAAAAAAAAAAAAAAGAAAAGAAATAGAAATAGATAGTGGATTTTTGGGTCTTCAATTGTTTTTGAAATGAGATTTCAAAATTGAAGAATCCTCTCTCTCTCTATCTCTTCTTCTTCTTCTCTTTCGCTGCTGCTCTCTGTAATAAAAAAAAAGTTTTTATTCAGTGAAGCTTCTTCCCTCTTTTCTTGAATTAAAGGAGTCCCACCACTTCGTTTCTCGGCCTGAGGATAGCGGGACTACCGTGGGTGGTCCACGAACGTTTCGTGAGAAGGCTCGGTGAGCTCGTGAGGAGCTTCTGGCGGTGAATTTGGAGAATTACGAACGACAAGGGTATGTGTTCTAACTTCTCTTTTTCATCGATTTTGCATGTTTCCATTTTGTTTAAATTGATGAAATTAGAGTGTCCATGATCCAAATTCGCTTCCGCTGCGTGCCATGTGCGCTCCATCAATTGGTATCAGAGCGTTTTTGGCCACTCAATTTCTATCAATTTAAGTTATGGTGAGTTTTATTTAGAAATTGTTTCTGAATGGATTTCTAAAGTGAATATCGATTTTGGCATAGTTTCTTTTGAATTTCATTATTTGTAATTGCCCGAGATTGTATGGGCTTTAATGCATGCTAAAGAGTCTGTATTTTTAGAGTCATTAGAGTCCATATAGGTTTCTTTGTGAAAGAAGTTTGAGTTTGAAACTCGCCGAAATGTTCGGTGTAAGTTCAAACTCATTCTGGGCAATACGAGAAGAAATTCGAAGAAAATTTGGCCGAAGCGTTCGGAGGAAGCAAGTTGGTCAAAGGCGGTGCGAAGAGTTCGAAGTCCGCTCAAGACGTGGCTTGTTGATCAAGCTTGTAATAAATTAGTTATTGCTTGTTAAATGCCAAAATCGATCCACTTTAGTATGTTTAATTAATTATGCATTGTGAATGTATGTTTTAATTAAATTCCATGTTTGTATGTGCATAACGTATGCCATATAGATTTAAAATCCCACCGTAGGAAGCATGCTTCATGCATTGAAAATATGTTATAAGTGTTATAATATATCGTATGCATATTTGGCAATTCATGATTTTTGATATAAAAGTTATATTAATTCATGAAATAGTTGTTGTTAATTTAATATAATAATTGATATAAGTGTTATATTAATTATGAAATTAAATATACAACATATGTTGCCATAGTTTTATGCACATGGTATATTGTAAGTGTTATAATGTATAGGATGCATGTTTATTCATGAGTATTAATATAAGAGTTATATTAATTCATGAATTAGATGTTGTTTGCTTAATAGAATAATTGATATAAGTGTTATATTAATTATGAAATTAAACATCCAACATTAGATGCATTTTGTTTGTTATAAGTGTTATAATGTATAGGATGCATGCTTAATTCATGAGAATTGATATAAGTGTTATATTAATTTATGAATTAGGAGTTGTATATTTAAAATCATAATCGATATAATTGTTATATTAATTATGAAATTAAATATTCAATTTGTCATGCCTTAGTGATGCATGTTTGAGAAGCATGTAGAAGTTTGTTGTAGTAAGTCTTAGTTTTCCAAAGCGTTGTAAAATTGGCATAGACTTTTAAAATCTATAACAAAGACAAAGGCATGCTCACTTAGGGTTTAATGTATCGTTCCGTTTCATTAGATGAATAGGTCGATATCTTGTAAATGCTAAGGTTACAAGAAACTCACCCGGGGACATCCTGTTCGAGGTTGGAGGTATTTAAGCTGACGGTTTACGGAACACCTCCTACCTGGGGACCATCCGGTACTTGAGTAAAGTTAACCCGGCTTTATGAGCATGCGTGAGTGGTGTGAGGTAATAAAGTGTTTATCACCTAGACATCACAGGTAAAAGTTTGTTTTACCTAGACTTAGGTCTTATTGTCTTAGCCGGATAATGCCTGAGTATTTTACCCATTCCGTCTTAAAATACTTAGTAGAGGTGTTGAGAAGGTATATATGATATGTCCCTCTCCTCCTACGTTCTCTGTTAAGTTCACACCGTGAGAATTATGCTCGGCCTCGTGATGTCAATAGGGCATCCCCATTCGGATGGTATTTGCATAATTCAAGAGCAAGGTGAATGGAGAAAGTATATATAGTAAGTGGGAGAAGGAAGTATGTCAATACATCCTGCGGTCTCCTCCATTGGATTGAACCGTGAGATTCCTATGTTCTGCCTGCTAGGTGCCCACAAGTGGTACCGATCCATTCGGAGAGCCGTTTCATAGGAATCAGAACATCTCAATCACCATTTATGGATAAAGAAACATAGAGCCATTCCCAACTTTGACATTTCCATTCGGTTGCATCGTTGGGGCCGCCCTATGAATTCTAAAAATGGAGGGTCACACTTACGAGATTTGCTAAGGAGTTAGTAAATCTTGACCAAACAGCGATAACTAAGATGCTATAGGAATATGAGATATTTTGGTATTAGCATTTAGTCAAGAATGTCTTGATTCAGTGAAGGAATGCTTGACTGCCTTTCAGTAGCAACCATTCTGACCCACTGAAGTATCGTTGCAGTTTAATAATGAGTTTTGGGTACATTATTATTCTTTGCTAAATTCTTGATTGGTGTCTAAATTAGGTTAAAACCATTTCACTAATATTTATTCATTCTCTTTTCAGCATGTCTAGCTCTTTCATTCACTTACTAGCTTCCGATAAGTTAAACGGCGATAACTACGCGACCTGGAAATCGAACTTGAATACGATTCTCGTTCTAGATGATCTAAGGTTCGTCTTATCAGAGGATTGTCCTCCCCTTCCTAGCTCGGATGCGACTCGAACTGTTCGAGAAGCATATGATAGATGGACAAGGGCTAATGATAAAGCCCGAGTCTATATCTTAGCCAGCATATCTGATGTGTTAGCTAAGAAGCACGAGGATATGGTTTCTGCTAAAGAAATCATGTCTTCATTACAGGAGATGTTTGGACTTCCGTCCTCATCGGTCTGTCATGAAGCCCTCAAATTCGTTTACAACTCTCGCATGAAGGAGGGAACCTCTGTTAGGGAGCATGTCCTTAACATGATGGTCCACCTCAATGTGGCGGAAGTAAACGGAGCTATTATAAATGAGTCAAGTCAAGTAAGCTTTATCTTGGAATCTCTTCCGAAGAGTTTCCTTCAGTTCAGAACCAATTTGGTAATGAACAAGATAAAGTATAATTTGACTTCTCTCCTCATCGAGCTACAAACCTATCAGTCCCTACACACTTCTAAAGGAAAAGAGAAGGAGGCAAACGTTGTCACTTCTAGGAAATTCCAAAAGGGGTCGTCTTCAGGGAGTAGGTCTGAACTTTCTTCTGTTAAGAATAAGAGTATTCAAAAGAAGAAGAAAGATAAAAGGAAGGGAAAAGCACCTGCTACTGCTAAGAGCAAGACTAGATCTACAGACAAAGGAAAATGTTTCCATTGTGGTGTAGATGGGCACTGGAAACGGAATTGCCCAAAGTATCTTGCAGAGAAAAAGGCTGAGAAGGAAAGACAAGGTAAATATGATTTACTTGTTGTTGAAACATGTTTAGTAGAACATGATTGTCATACCTGGATACTTGATTCAGGAGCTACTAACCATGTTTGTTCTTCTTTTCAGGAAACTAGTTCTTGGCAGCCACTTTCTCGCGGTGAGATAACTCTCAGAGTTGGAACTGGAGAGGTTGTCTCAGCTGAAGCAGTGGGAGCTGTAAAGTTGTTGTATAGAGATAGTTTCATTTTACTAGAAAATGTACTCCTGGTTCCTAACTTCCAGAGGAATCTTGTATCTATATCTTGTTTGTTAGAACAGTTGTATAAAGTATCTTTTGTACATAATGAAGCGTTCATTAGCAAAAGAGGTGTACGTATTTGTTCTGCGAAACTTGAAAACAACTTGTATGTGTTAAGACCGACCGAAGCCAAAGCTATTTTGAACACTGAAATGTTTAAAACAGCTGAGACTCAAACTAAAAGGCAGAAACTTTCTCCAAGTACTTATCTTTGGCACTTAAGACTAGGTCACATTAATCTCAATAGGATTGGGAGATTGGTTAAGAGTGGTCTGCTAAATCGTTTAGAGGACAACTCTTTACCGCCATGTGAGTCTTGTCCTTAGGGCAAGATGACCAAACGATCTTTTTCTGAAAAAGGTCATTGGTCCAAAGAACCTCTAGAAATCGTGCATTCGGATCTCTGCGGTCCTTTGAATGTCAAAGCACGAGGAGGGTATGAATATTTCATCAGTTTCATTGATGATTTTCGAGGTACGGTTATCTTTATCTAATGCATCATAAGTCCGAAGCTCTTGAAAAGTTCAAAGAGTATAAGGCAGAGGTTGAGAACACATTAGGTAAATCGATAAAAACACTCCGATCAGATCGAGGTGGAGAGTATATGGATTTAAGATTCCAGGACTATATGATAGAACATGGAATAGTATCTCAACTCTCAGCGCCAGGAACACCACAGCAGAATGGTGTGTCCGAGAGGAGAAATAGAACCATGTTAGACATGGTTCGATCTATGATGAGTTATGCTCATTTGCCTAGTTCGTTTTGGGGATATGCAGTAGAGACTGCAGTATATATTTTGAACATGGTTCCCTCTAAGAGTGTTTCTGAAACACCTTATGAGTTATGGAGAGGGCGTAAAGGTAGTTTACGTCACTTCAGGATTTGGGGGTGTCCGGCACATGTGCTAGTACCCAATCCAAAGAAGTTGGATCATCGTTCAAAATTGTGCCTATTTGTAGGTTACCCCAAGGAAACGAAAGGTGGTCTATTTTATGATCCTCATGAGAACAAGGTACTAGTATCGACTAATGCCACGTTCTTAGAGGAATACCACATGAGAGATCATCAACCGTCGAGCAAAATTGTTTTGTCCGAATTTTCCAGGAAAGCTACAGACGGATCAACAAAGGTTGTTGATCAGGCTGGTCCTTCTCAAGAGTTGAGAAAGCCTCGACGCAGTGGGAGGGATGTAAGACAGCCTGACCGCTACATCGGATTGTTTGAAACTCAAGTCGTCATACCTGATGATGGCGTTGAGGATCCATTGACCTTTAAACAGGCAATGAATGATACCGACAAGGACCAGTGGCTTAAAGCCATGGATCTCGAAATGGAGTCTATGTACTTCAATTCGGTCTGGGATCTTGTAGACCAACCAGATAGTGAAAGACCTATCGGTTGCAAGTGGATCTACAAGAGAAAACGAGACCAAGCTGGTAAGGTGCAAACCTTTAAGGCTCGACTTGTGGCAAAAGGTTATTCCCAAAGAGAAGGGGTGGACTATGAAGAAACCTTTTCTCCTGTTGCCATGTTAAAGTCGATTAGAATACTCTTATCCATTGCTACATTTTATGATTATTGAATCTGGCAAATGGATGTCAAGACTGCCTTTCTGAATGGTAATCTTGAGGAGAGTATCTATATGGCTCAACCAGAGGGATTCGTACTTCAGGGTCAAGAGCAAAAGGTTTGCAAGCTTAATCGATCCATTTATGGGTTGAAGCAAGCATCTAGATCCTGGAATATAAGGTTTGATACGGCGATCAAATCTTATGGCTTTGAACAAAATATTGACGAACCTTGTGTTTACAAGAAAGTAGTCAATACTGTTGTGGTAGAGGTACTTTTGGGGTACTCTAAATTCAAGCTGTCGAGGCTTGCCAAAATACATTTATAACTCCGCTACAACAGAGCTTTGCAGCTAGTGGTAGTCGGGTGTCGAACCACAGGGAACCTAAATTATTTTCTCCTATTTAATTTCTATTTGCTTTTTAATTAACTAAAATAATAAAATAAAACGATAAATAAAAGGGGGATTGCTAACGGAAAATTAAAGTAAGCATGTAAACTAGCTAACGGAAAATTAAACGGAACACGTGCTCCTAATTTTAAGGGTCGGGGTTTACTTTGATGCGACTCGATTCATTGGGATTCAAACATACTTAGCAAGGCATAATTAAACACATAAACGGTTGCCCGGAAGCCCTAAAGCAACCGGCCACATATATATTAATCAGAATTTTTGAATTCTAATTAAACGATACTATTAGCTAACTCGGATTAATCAGCTCTAAATTAACTAAAGTAGTAACTAGCATTTTATGACGAACATTCAATTAAACATCCTAAATGCTAATTGATTACCCGGCAACCCTGAAGTAATCAACATTCACAACATTTAATATGATACTTCGATTGTTTTATTTCATCAAGATAAATTGCAACCAAGATGAACTGGAATCCAATGTTATCTATGGCTCGATTTATCCGTGTCACTTGGCGATTAAGAGAGGCACGGCATCATTAATCTTTAACAATCAAACATGCTGAAAATCAAGGGTGCCTAGTCCTAAATCATTCCAACACATTCGTGTGATATGCTTAGACGAAATAAATGCCCAATCAGTCATGCTAAGTCACAAAATTAAGAACGAACCCTCATGAATCGCATCAAAATTTACCCCTAACCTCAAATTAGAGCACTTACCTTAGCCAAACGTGTTGAAAATCGATCCAAAATTGTCCAAAAACCTTGAAAATGGATGAAAATATCACCAAACCCGAGGCTAAAACTCTCAATATCGAAATTTCTCTCTCCTAAGTGAATGGTGGCTGAAAAACTAGGTCAAAAGTGCTTAAAAAGCTAAAAAATGAGTTTTGGGCCGAAATTGGCCAATTGGGCCGCGCAGGGGCGCGCGGACGGGTCGGCAAGCGCGCGCGGGCGGGCGCTGGGCGCTGAGGCGGGTCGTGGGCGCGCTGGGGCGGGCCGCGCGCGGGTCGTCAGGCGGGCGCTGGGGCGCGGGTCGGCAGGCGGGCGCGCGGATGGGCGAGGCCTGGTGGGCCGCGCATGGGCGCGCGCGGAGCAGGGCGAGTCTGGGCCGTGGGCTGTGGATGTTGACCGTTGACCATTGACCGTTATAAAAAGAAGGGAAAATCCTGCATCAACCAAGATTTGAGCCTTAACACCACCATTTTCTTAACAAGCCCTGCACCATCAAGCCACTAATCAATTTTGAGTAAAGATTAGATTATTTAATTAATGTAGCTTAATCGCTTAAAACGACTAACTAATAAAATATTATAAAATATTCATTTAAGCTCTTAATTATCGCAAATGCCCGATTTACCCCTTAGCAATTAAATTATACCAAATAAATCAATTAAGCCCAAATAATTACTCTAATTTACCAGACTTAGGAGCTAAAT
Organism: Herpetospermum pedunculosum; assembly: GCA_028017165.1. Taxonomy (NCBI): domain Eukaryota; kingdom Viridiplantae; phylum Streptophyta; class Magnoliopsida; order Cucurbitales; family Cucurbitaceae; genus Herpetospermum; species Herpetospermum pedunculosum. Next base: position 41,019,418 of record CM051522.1, read on the forward strand.
ATTAGCACTTTTGGAGTGCTATCAAAACCCCCAACCTAAATCTTGCTAGTCCTCGAGCAAGGAAAACTCTAAACTAGCTCCTAAGAATGAAATTGCATGCAACGACTCTAACCTCAATGCTTTAAAAAACAAGGCACTTACAATAGAAGAAAACAATTGATTGCATGCATAAGTTGAGAACATTTCAAAAATTAAACTGTTACTCCCCTACGTGCGTGTGTGATTAGCCAACCTATTCTAGCTCTTATAGACTCAGAAAAACCATATGCAACTCTACATCTCGTTCTCCCCCTACTTCTAGCAATAAAGAACAGTCTATGGCTTTTCAACAATCAAGAGAGTAACAAATTAAAAGGCCTAAATTTTCTTTTTTTCTTGAGTACTTTGTACTCTTTATTTTCTTTAAACTACCACTTTTTTTTACTTTTTCTTCTCCAAGAGAGCCTAACATGTCAAACTTGCCTTCGTTCCAGCTTACCCGCAGTTTCACTGCACAACGTATCTGACTACGAGCAAACTTCACATTTTTAAGGACTAATGCTCACTTCTTAACGTGCACTTTAAGAAGGAGGAGCATCTCAGGAGTTTTTATTTTCATGCTTAGTCTTCTCCTTTTTTTTTTTAGGCAATAACTTTGCTATAACACGATTAATTTAATACAACCTATCATGCATCAAGCCTTCCCTAGGGGTGCCTTTCGGGGTGACAACAAGATTTCATGCAACATAAGACAATTCTAAGCCTACAGAACCAATAATAGGATGCTACGTGCTCGATAGATGCAAGGGAGAAACAGAAAAATTTTAAAAATTTTTGAAAAATGCTCAACATGCACATACAATCTCATTCTTTTCTAGATATGTAAATACGAAGAATTTAAAAGCATTTCATAGATTGTCCTCATCGAACAACATGCAACAACAGACCAAAACACTTCTAATTCAGAATTTCCACAGCTCAACAACTTCAGAAATCCATCAAATTTCTCCACCCCCAACCTAAAAGGATACATAGTCCTCTATGTATCACACATCAGACTAAGCGATTAAAATTACAAAATTTAAGGGAACAGAAAACCTCCCCTGAATTTTGTTAGGTTGGTGGTTGAAGAAGCGCGGTCCTTGCCCAAATATCTCGTTCCTTAGGCCACAAACCCCTACAAAAAGAAAAACTAAGAAACTAAGCTAGGAAAAATAAAAACAGAAAGTAAAGACAAGAATCTAAAAACACATGGGTTGCCTCCCAAGAAGCGCAATTTTTTAACGTCGTTATGCTCGACGTGTCTTCCACTCTGTCAGGGTACATAGAAATTCTCGTACTTCTTCGGCCCCTTCTTCCTTGAATCAACAAAACCTGCTAAGAGAAGCAAGCTCTTCGACTTTTGGAGGCAGCCGGACAGAGTTGTTATTTTTTTGGTATTTTTGATATATGGAAAAATAAAAGACTCAACAGACTCAAACAAAATGAAAGCAGACTCAACTGACTCAACAGAAAATAAAGACTCGACCAAAGGAGGGATCGCATCAAAATTCCCGAGGCAACCAACATTGACAAAGGTACAGATGGAGGGGGGCATGCAAGATAAATCTCCTAGATTACATGAATTATCACGAGGCATAGCACAAGGAGATAAATAATCTAAAGGCACAATTGCCACTTCCTCATCCATCACATCAACGTTTTCATAGCATGTTGGTTCTACATCCTCAAAGAAAAGATTTCCTAAAATACTCTCAGTATCAGACAGATGCTCGAGCTCATCAGCGCATGAATTTTCAAATAAATTTTCAATGCAAAAATCATGCTCCAAGTCAAAATCAATCGGTGGAGACATACTTACTTTATAAAACTCTCCGGGTTCCTCTTCATCTGAGAGATATTCTGCTAGAAATTCTTCTAGAGTAACCAACTTTGGAGAAGTCTTGGCTCCACTCCTTAGCTCGTTCGCATCACTAATCTCTTCGGGATGCTCCTCGAGGTCAAGCTCATCCTCCTCGGTCTCACTGTTCTTGTCTCCGCATGTCAGAAATTCCTCAATTCCTTCATCAAAATCGGGGTACATCTTGATAATGACCTCCTCCCCAGAAATTCGGAGAAGGTCTTCGGCGCTCATCTTCGTAGCTCGCCCCCAAAATTGCTGTAGAAGATCTGCCATGCTAAAACAAGAAGACACAAGAAAAGGAAAATATTTTTGTGGTTTTTGAGCAAATAAAATTTAACTAAGAGAAATTAAATGGTTCCCCGGCAACGGCGCCAATTTTGGTAGAGGTACTTTTGGGGTACTCTAAATTCAAGCTGTCGAGGCTTGCCAAAATACATTTATAACTCCGCTACAACAGAGCTTTGCAGCTAGTGGTAGTCGGGTGTCGAACCACAGGGAACCTAAATTATTTTCTCCTATTTAATTTCTATTTGCTTTTTAATTAACTAAAATAATAAAATAAAACGATAAATAAAAGGGGGATTGCTAACGGAAAATTAAAGTAAGCATGTAAACTAGCTAACGGAAAATTAAACGGAACACGTGCTCCTAATTTTAAGGGTCGGGGTTTACTTTGATGCGACTCGATTCATTGGGATTCAAACATACTTAGCAAGGCATAATTAAACACATAAACGGTTGCCCGGAAGCCCTAAAGCAACCGGCCACATATATATTAATCAGAATTTTCGAATTCTAATTAAACGGTACTATTAGCTAACTCGGATTGATCAGCTCTAAATTAACTAAAGTAGTAACTAGCATTTTATGACGAACATTCAATTAAACATCCTAAATGCTAATTGATTACCCGAAAACCCTGAAGTAATCAACATTCACAACATTTAATATGATACTTCGATTGTTTTATTTCATCAAGATAAATTGCAACCAAGATGAACTGGAATCCAATGTTATCTATGGCTCGATTTATCCGTGTCACTTGGCGATTAAGAGAGGCACGGCTGATGGAGCGCCCTTGGCACGCAGCGGAAGCGGATTGGATCATAGACACTCTAATTTCATCAATTTAAACAAATGGAAACATGCAAAAGCGATGAAAAAGAGAAGTTAGAACACATACCCTTGTCGTTCGTAATTCTCCAAATTCACCGCCAGAAACTCCTCACGAGCTCAACGAGCCTTCTCACGAAATCTTCGTGGACCACCCACGGTAGTCCCGCTATCCTCGGGCCGAGAAACGGAGTAGTGGGACTCCTTTTACAAAAGAAAAGAGGAAGAAGATTCACTGAAGAAACTTTTTCTTCAGAAGCTGAGAGAAGAAGAAAAGAGAAGCAGACGGGTTCTTCAATTTGAATTCACAATTCAAATGTGAATTGTGTACCCCAAAATGCACTTGCATTTTAATTTCTTTTTCCCTTTTTTTTTTTTTTATTTTAGATTGATCTGTCAAAAACATATATACCTGTATATATATAAACAATACATGTGTCTTACATTTGCATGTAAGACACATGTATATATATATATATATATATATATATATATATATTTATATATTTATATATTATTATTATTAAAAATAATAATAATTATTTTATTAATTAAACTTTTTAATTAATAAAATATATATATATATATTTTTTAATTAATATTATTTAATCAATATCAAATATTAATTAAATAATATAATTAAACCTGGTTTTCCGAAAACCGACTTTTTGCACATGAATCCTATTCATGTTTTCAGACCAATCTCATATTTAAATCATATTTAAATATGTCTATCCTTCTTCCACAAACCCGAATTTGAACGATTCAAATTCTATTCTTTTGTTTTATATTGTTTCACGGCTTTATCCGAGCTAGCCAGGAGAACCGTAAGGACCTACAGATCATGAGCTCCAACGATACGAGATTATCCGGTCAAAACTCTTTTAACCGAACTAACCAACATTCGTTAACCCCCGGAGACTCCACTAAAGTCCAAGGGCTGCACTCTCCTCACTGTAGATATATTGTGTTCTGTTGATCTAACTATCATCAGTAAGTCGATCCTTCACAGGTCGTTCATAATCACAACGGGTCATTTAAACCGTTTAACCCTTGTATTATATCTTGTTCCTTAAGTACCACTGACACCTCTAATGAACAATTGATTTGTGGTCCAACCATCAAATCAGATTCCTCCCTGATCAGGAGAGGATGGGCCCATTGTTCAAGACCGGGAGTCAGCACTTAAGGGAACAACCTCTCTACTAACCCTTAAAGCGGGTAGGAGTGAACTCCAATCTTGCTACAACCATGTCCCCAGCCACTTATTCAATCTTATCCCCAAGATGGTAGGCATATTGAGTCGGCAATCTGGCCACTCTCACCCGTACAAATCAAAGGGTAAGGTTGAATAAACAGGAGTTCAGAGTAAGCTCAGGATTGAGATCGAGTTACCTAAGTCATCAAATGAAAAAATCGGTCTTTACAGTAAACGGTGTTATAAAGAAAGAGCGATTTTATTTCTTGGTTCGGTCTTGTGCAAACTCATTGCACAGGACGCCCTCACTCACATGTCTCTACATGAAACGATTCGAATCACATCGTTTTGTACTATACAAAGTGAGCCGCGTCCAATAGTGTCCCCAGGATAAGGTACCCAGCCTTATCCCTATACTATAGACCATTTTGGCTGTCTACTTGAACTTGATTCACATTCATGTCACACATGAAGTTCAAGTACTACACTACTGCCATGGGTGTTAGTTATTGGTATAGGTTAATACAAACACAATTCACTAAAATTCAATAACAACTTTATTGAAATATAATATATATATTCATTCAGTTTACAAACTACGAGTTTTAGGACATAAAACCCAACAAACTCCCACTTGGACTAAAATGTCAGTGGAGTACATGCTGGTCGAGAGAACTAGAATATCAAATATCTAAAGTTTCTCCCACTGTCCTACTGAGCAGCTCGCAGCCCTATACTATATAGGTGTCTCTCAAACACTTTAGCCGTGAGAGACTTAGTAAACGGATCAACAATGTTGTGCTCCGAGGCTACCTGTGTGACGATCACATCTCCTCGTTGCACTATCTCCCTGATGAGATGATACTTCCGCTCAATATGCTTTCCACGCTTATGGCTTCTAGGTTCTTTAGAATTTGCCACTGCACCGCTGTTATCACAATAAAGTGTGATTGGCAAGTTCATATTTGGAACAACTTCCAAATCTGTCAAGAACTTCCTAAGCCATACAACTTCCTTCGCTGCTTCGCAAGCTGCGACATACTCAGCTTCCATGGTGGAGTCAGCAATACAACCTTGCTTTATACTCCTCCATACTATTGCTCCTCCGTTATGAGTGAACACTGATCCTGATGTAGATTTCCTGGAATCTATATCAGTCTGAAAATCAGAGTCAGTGTATCCTGCAAGGATCAAATCCTTCGCGCCATACACAAGCACATAGTCTCTCGTTCTCCTAAGATACTTGAGGACGTGTTTAACGGCTGTCCAGTGATCATATCCTGGATTGGACTGGAACCTACTGACAATTCCTACTGCATAGCAGATGTCGGGTCTTGTACACAACATAGCGTACATGAGACTACCAACTGCAGATGCATAGGGAATTTGTCTCATATCCTCAACCTCTTGAGGTGTCTTAGGAGACTGTTCCTTAGACAAGTGAATTCCATGCCTAAAAGGCAGCGAACCTTTCTTGGAATTCTGCATCGAATATCTTGACAACACCTTGTCAATATAAGATGCTTGAGACAACGCTAGCACTTTGTTCTTACGATTCCTTATGACCTGAATCCCTAGAACAAACTGAGCCTCTCCCAAATCTTTCATTTGGAATTGGGTCGCTAGCCAATTCTTAACGTCAGTTAGGAACCCTACATCATTCCCAATGAGTAGTATATCGTCTACGTACAAGACTAAGAAAGCTACAACAGTATTGACTACTTTCTTGTAAACACAAGGTTCGTCAATATTTTGTTCAAAGCCATAAGATTTGATCGCCGTATCAAACCTTATATTCCAGGATCTAGATGCTTGCTTCAACCCATAAATGGATCGATTAAGCTTGCAAACCTTTTGCTCTTGACCCTGAAGTATGAATCCCTCTGGTTGAGCCATATAGATACTCTCCTCAAGATTACCATTCAGAAAGGCAGTCTTGACATCCATTTGCCAGATTTCATAATCATAAAATGTAGCAATGGATAAGAGTATTCTAATCGACTTTAACATGGCAACAGGAGAAAAGGTTTCTTCATAGTCCACCCCTTCTCTTTGGGAATAACCATTTGCCACAAGTCGAGCCTTAAAGGTTTGCACCTTACCGGCTTGGTCTCGTTTTCTCTTGTAGATCCACTTGCAACCGATAGGTCTTTCACTATCTGGTTGGTCTACAAGATCCCAGACCGAATTGAAGTACATAGACTCCATTTCGAGATCCATGGCTTTAAGCCACTGGTCCTTGTCTATGTCATTCATTGCCTGTTTAAAGGTCAATGGATCCTCAACGCCATCATCAGGTATGACGACTTGAGTTTCAGACAAGCCGATGTAGCGGTCAGGCTGTCTTACATCCCTCCCACTGCGTCGAGGCTTTCTCAACTCTTGAGAAGGACCAGCCTGATCAACAACCTTTGTTGATCCGTTTGTAGTTTTCCTAGAAAATTCGGACAAAACAATTTTGCTCGACGGTTGATGATCTCTCATGTGGTCTTCCTCTAAGAACGTGGCATTAGTCGATACTAGTACCTTGTTCTCATGAGGATCATAAAATAGACCACCTTTCGTTTCCTTGGGGTAACCTACAAATAGGCACAATTTTGAACGATGTTCCAACTTCTTTGGATTGGGTACTAGCACATGTGCCGGACACCCCCAAATCCTGAAGTGACGTAAACTACCTTTACGCCCTCTCCATAACTCATAAGGTGTTTCAGAAACACTCTTAGAGGGAACCATGTTCAAAATATATACTGCAGTCTCTACTGCATATCCCCAAAACGAACTAGGCAAATGAGCATAACTCATCATAGATCGAACCATGTCTAACAGGGTTCTATTTCTCCTCTCGGACACACCATTCTGCTGTGGTGTTCCTGGCGCTGAAAGTTGAGATACTATTCCATGTTCTATCATATAGTCCTGGAATCTTAAATCCATATACTCTCCACCTCGATCTGATCGGAGTGTTTTTATCGATTTACCTAATGTGTTCTCAACCTCTGCCTTATACTCTTTGAACTTTTCAAGAGCTTCGGACTTATGATGCATTAGATAAAGATAACCGTACCTAGAATAATCATCAATGAAACTGATGAAATATTCATACCCTCCTCGTGCTTTGACATTCAAAGGACCGCAGAGATCCGAATGCACGATTTCTAGAGGTTCTTTGGACCTATGACCTTTTTCAGAAAAAGATCGTTTGGTCATTTTGCCCTCAAGACAAGACTCACATGGCGGTAAAGAGTTGTCCTCTAAACGATTTAGCAGACCACTCTTAACCAATCTCCCAATCCTATTGAGATTAATGTGACCTAGTCTTAAGTGCCAAAGATAAGTACTTGGAGAAAGTTTCTGCCTTTTAGTTTGAGTCTCAGCTGTTTTAAACATTTCAGTGTTCAAAATAGCTTTGGCTTCGGTTGGTCTTAACACATACAAGTTGTTTTCAAGTTTCGCAGAACAAATACGTACACCTCTTTTGCTAATGAACGCTTCATTATGTACAAAAGATACTTTATACAACTGTTCTAACAAACAAGATATAGATACAAGATTCCTCTGGAAGGTAGGAACCAGGAGTACATTTTCTAGTAAAATGAAACTATCTCTATACAACAACTTTACAGCTCCTACTGCTTCAGCTGAGACAACCTCTCCAGTTCCATCTCTGAGAGTTATCTCACCGCGAGAAAGTGGCTGCCAAGAACTAGTTTCCTGAAAAGAAGAACAAACATGGTTAGTAGCTCCTGAATCAAGTATCCAGGTATGACAATCATGTTCTACTAAACATGTTTCAACAACAAGTAAATCATATTTACCTTGTCTTTCTTTCTCAGCCTTTTTCTCTGCAAGATACTTTGGGCAATTGCGTTTCCAGTGCCCATCTACACCACAATGGAAACATTTTCCTTTGTCTGTAGATTTACTCTTGCTCTTAGCAGTAGCAGGTGCTTTTCCCTTCCTTTTATCTTTCTTCTTCTTTTGAATACTCTTATTCTTAATAGAAGAAAGTTCAGACTTACTCCCAGAAGACGACCCCTTTTGGAATTTCCTAGAAGTGACAACGTTTGCCTCCTTCTCTTTTCCTTTAGATATCTGAAGGGACTGATAGGTCTGTAGCTCGCTGAGAAGAGAAGTCAAATTATACTTTATTTTGTTCATTACCAAATTGGTTCTGAACTGAAGGAAACTCTTCGGAAGAGATTCCAAGATAAAGCTTACTTGACTTGACTCATTTATAATAGCTCCGTTTACTTCCGCCACATTGAAGTGGACCATCATGTTAAGGACATGCTCCCTAACAGAGGTTCCCTCCTTCATGCGAGAGTTGTAAACGAATTTGAGGGCTTCATGACAGACCGATGAGGACGGAAGTCCAAACATCTCCTGTAATGAAGACATGATTTCTTTAGCAGAAACCATATCCTCGTGCTTCTTAGCTAACACATCAGATATGCCGGCTAAGATATAGACTCGGGCTTTATCATTAGCCCTTGTCCAACTATCATATGCTTCTCGAACAGTTCGAGTCGCATCCGAGCTAGGAGGGGGAGGACAATCCTCAGATAAGACGAACCTTAGATCATCTAGAACAAGAATCGTATTCAAGTTAGATTTCCAGGTCGCGTAGTTATCGCCGGTTAACTTATCGGAAGCTAGTAAGTGAATGAAAGAGCTAGACATGCTGAAAAGAGAATGAATAAATATTAGTGAAAAGGTTTTAACCTAATTTACACACCAATCAAGAATTTAGCAAAGAATAATAATGTACCCAAAACTCATTATTAAACTGCAACGATACTTCAGTGGGTCAGAATGGTCGCTACCGAGGGGCAGTCAAGCATTCCTTCACTGAATCAAGACATTCTTGACTAAATACTAATACCAGAATATCTCATATTCCTATAGCATCTTAGTTATCGCTGTTTGGTCAAGATTTACTAACTCCTTAGCAAATCTCGTAAGTGTGACCCTCCATTTTTAGAATTCATAGGGCGGACCCAACGATGCAACCGAATGGAAATGTCAAAGTTGGGAATGGCTCTATGTTTCTTTATCCATAAATGGTGATTGAGATGTTCCGATTCCTATGAAACGGCCCTCCGAATGGATCGGTACCACTTGTGGGCACCTAGCAGGCAGAACATAGGAATCTCACGGTTCAATCCAATGGAGGAGACCGCAGGATGTATTGACATACTTCCTTCTCCCACTTACTATAACTACTTTCTCCATTCACCTTGCTCTTGAATTATGCAAATACCATCCGAATGGGGATGCCCTATTGACATCACGAGGCCGAGCATAATTCTCACGGTGTGAACTTGACAGAGAACGTAGGAGGAGAGGGACATATCATATATACCTTCTCAACACCTCTACTAAGTATTTTAAGACGGAATGGGTAAATTACTCAGGCATTATCCGGCTAAGACAATAAGGCCTAAGTCTAGGTAAAACAAACTTTTACCTATGATGTCTAGGTGATAAACACTTTATTACCTCACACCACTCACGCATGCTCATAAAGCCGGGTTAACTTTACTCAAGTACCGGATGGTCCCCAGGTAGGAGGTGTTCCGTAAACCGTCAGCTTAAATACCTCCAACCTCGAACAGGATGTCCCCGGGTGAGTTTCTTGTAACCTTAGCATTTACAAGATATCGACCTATTCATCTAATGAAACGGAACGATACATTCAACCCTAAGTGAGCATGCCTTTGTCTTTGTTATAGATTTTAAAAGTCTATGCCAATTTTACAACGCTTTGCAAAACTAAGACTTACTACAACAAACTTCTACATGCTTCTCAAACATGCAACACTAAGGCACGACAAGTTGAATATTTAATTTCATAATTAATATAACAATTATATCGATTATGTTTTTAAATATACAACTCCTAATTCATAAATTAATATAACACTTATATCAATTCTCATGAATTAAGCATGCATCCTATACATTCCAACACTTATAACAAACAAAATGCATCTTATGTTGGATGTTTAATTTCATAATTAATATAACACTTATATCAATTATTCTATTAAGCAAACAACATCTAATTCATGAATTAATATAACTCTTATATTAATACTCATGAATTAAACATGCATCCAATATATTATAACACTTATAACAAATAATATGCATAAAACTATGGCAATCTATGTTGTTGATTTAATTTCATAATTAATATAACACTTATATCAATTATTCTATTAAATTAACAACAACTAATTCATGAATTAATATAACTTTTATATCAAAACTCATGAATTGCCAAATATGCATACGATATATTATAACACTTATAACATATTTTCAATGCATGAAGCATGCTTCCTACGGTGGGATTTTAAATATATATGGCATACGTTATGCACATACAAACATGGAATTTAATTAAAACATACATTCGCAATGCATAATTAATTAAACATACTAAAGTGGATCGATTTTGGCATTTAGCAAGCAATAACTAATTTATTACAAGCTTGATCAACAAGCCACGTCTTGAGCGGACTTCGAACTCTTCGCACCGCCTTTGACCAACTTGCTTCCTCCGAACGCTTCGGCCAAAAATTCTTCGAATTTCTTCTCGTATTGCCTTGAATGAAATTGAACTTACACCGAACATTTCGGCGAGTTTCAATCTCAAACTTCTTTCACAAAGAAACCTATATGGACTCTAATGACTCTAAAAATACAGACTCTTTAGCATGCATTAAAGCCCATACATTCTCGGGCAATTACAAATAATGAAATTCAAAAGAAACTATGCCAAAATCGATATTCACTTTAGAATTCAATCAGAAACAATTTCTAAAATAAAACCCACCATAATTTAAATTGATTGAAATTGAGTGGCCAAAAACGCTCTGATACCAATTGATGGAGCGCCCTTGGCACGCAGCGGAAGCGGATTGGATCATAGACACTCTAATTTCATCAATTTAAACAAATGGAAACATGCAAAAGCGATGAAAAAGAGAAGTTAGAACACATACCCTTGTCGTTCGTAATTCTCCAAATTCACCGCCAGAAACTCCTCACGAGCTCAACGAGCCTTCTCACGAAATCTTCGTGGACCACCCACGGTAGTCCCGCTATCCTCGGGCCGAGAAACGGAGTAGTGGGACTCCTTTTACAAAAGAAAAGAGGAAGAAGATTCACTGAAGAAACTTTTTCTTCAGAAGCTGAGAGAAGAAGAAAAGAGAAGAAGACGGGTTCTTCAATTTGAATTCACAATTCAAATGTGAATTGTGTACCCCAAAATGCACTTGCATTTTAATTTCTTTTTCCCTTTTTTTTTTTTTTTTTTTATTTTAGATTGATCTGTCAAAAACATATATACCTGTATATATATAAACAATACATGTGTCTTACATTTGCATGTAAGACACATATATATATATATATATATATATATATATATTTATATATTTTATTTAATATTATTTAATCAATATCAAATATTAATTAAATAATATAATTAAACCTGGTTTTCCGAAAACCGACTTTTTGCACATGAATCCTATTCATGTTTTCAGACCAATCTCATATTTAAATCATATTTAAATATGTCCATATTTAAATCATATTTAAATATGTCTATCCTTCTTCCACAAACCCGAATTTGAACGATTCAAATTCTTTTCTTTTGTTTTATATTGTTTCACGGCTTTATCCGAGCTAGCCAGGAGAACCGTAAGGACCTACAGATCATGAGCTCCAACGATACGAGATTATCCGGTCAAAACTCTTTTAACCGAACTAACCAACATTCGTTAACCCCCGGAGACTCCACTAAAGTCCAAGGGCTGCACTCTCCTCACTGTAGATATATTGTGTCCTGTTGATCTAACTATCATCAGTAAGTCGATCCTTCACAGGTCGTTCATAATCACAACGGGTCATTTAAACCGTTTAACCCTTGTATTATATCTTGTTCCTTAAGTACCACTGACACCTCTAATGAACAATTGATTTGTGGTCCAACCATCAAATCAGATTCCTCCCTGATCAGGAGAGGATGGGCCCATTGTTCAAGACCTGGAGTCAGCACTTAAGGGAACAACCTCTCTACTAACCCTTAAAGCGGGTAGGAGTGAACTCCAATCTTGCTACAACCATGTCCCCAGCCACTTATTCAATCTTATCCCCAAGATGGTAGGCATATTGAGTCGGCAATCTGGCCACTCTCACCCGTACAAATCAAAGGATAAGGTTGAATAAACAGGAGTTCATAGTAAGCTCAGGATTGAGATCGAGTTACCTAAGTCATCAAATGAAAAAATCGGTCTTTACAGTAAACGGTGTTATAAAGAAAGAGCGATTTTATTTCTTGGTTCGGTCTTGTGCAAACTCATTGCACAGGACGCCCTCACTCACATGTCTCTACATGAAACGATTCGAATCACATCGTTTTGTACTATACAAAGTGAGCCGCGTCCAATAGTGTCCCCAGGATAAGGTACCCAGCCTTATCCCTATACTATAGACCATTTTGGCTGTCTACTTGAACTTGATTCACATTCATGTCACACATGAAGTTCAAGTACTCACACTACTGCCATGGGTGTTAGTTATTGGTATAGGTTAATACAAACACAATTCACTAAAATTCAATAACAACTTTATTGAAATATAATATATATATTCATTCAGTTTACAAACTACGAGTTTTAGGACATAAAACCCAACAACGACATCATTAATCTTTAACAATCAAACATGCTGAAAATCAAGGGTGCCTAGTCCTAAATCATTCCAACACATTCGTGTGATATGCTTAGACGAAATAAATGCCCAATCAGTCATGCTAAGTCACAAAATTAAGAACGAACGTGTTGAAAATCGATCCAAAATTGTCTAGCGATTTGGATGGAGCGCCCATGGCACGCAGCGGAAGCGATTTGGATCATGGACACTCTAATTTCATCAATTTAAACAAAATGGAAACATGCAAAAGCGATGAAAAAGAGAAGTTAGAACACATACCCTTGTCGTTCGTAATTCTCCAATTTCACCGTCAGATGCTCCTCACGAGCTCACCGAGCCTTCTCACGAAACGTTCGTGGACCACCCACGGTAGTCCCGCTATCCTCAGGCCGAGAAACGGAGTGGTGGGACTCCTTTAATTCAAGAAAAGAGGGAAGAAGCTTCACTTGAAAAACTATTTTTCACAGAAGCAGTGGGGAAGAAGACGTGAGAAGAAGAAGAAATGAAATCTAATTTCATTTTCAAATTGAGTACCCATAAAGGCACTCACAATTTGATTTTCTTTTTCTTTTTTTTCTTTTTTTTTTTTTAAAAGTCTGATGAATCATCTGATGATTCAGATATATACTGTGTATATATCTTTACATGTGTCTTACATTGCATGTAAGACACATGTAAATATATATATATATATATATATATATATATATATTTATATATTATTATTATTATTAATAAAAATAATAATAATTATTTTATTAATTAAACTTTTTAATTAATAAGAAATATATATATATATTAATTAATATTATTTAATTCAATATCAAATATTAATTAAATAATATAATTAATCCCGGTTTTCCGAAAACCGACTTTTTGCACATGAATCATATTCATGTTTTCAGACCAATCTCATATTTAAATCATATTTAAATATGTCCATATTTAAATCATATTTAAATATGTCTATTCTTCTTCCACAAACCCGAATTTGAACGATTCAAATTCTTTTCTTTTCTTTTATATTGTTTCACGGCTTTATCCGAGCTAGCCAGGAGAACCGTAAGGACCTACAGATCATGAGCTCCAACGATACGAGATTATCCGGTCAAAACTCTTTCAACCGAACTAACCAACATTCGTTAACCCCCAAAGACTCCACTAAAGTCCAAGGGCTGCACTCTCCTCACTGTAGATATATTGTGTCCTGTTGATATAACTATCATCAGTAAGTCGATCCTTCACAGGTCGTTCATAATCACAACGGGTCATTTATACCGTTTAACCCTTGTATTATATCTTGTTCCTTAAGTACCACTGACACCTCTAATGAACAATTGATTTGTAGTCCAACCATCAAATCAGATTCCTCCCTGATCAGGAGAGGATGGGCCCACTGTTCAAGACCTGGAGTCAGCACTAAAGGGAACAACCTTTCTACTAACCCTGAAAGCGGGTAGGAGTGAACTCCAATCTTGCTACAACTATGTCCCCAGCCACTTATTCAATCTTATCCCCAAGATGGTAGGCATATTGAGTCGGCAAACTGGCCACTCTCACCCGTACAAATCAAAGGATTAGGTTGAATAAACAGGAGTTCATAGTAAGCTCAGGATTGAGATCGAGTTACCTAAGTCATCATATGAAAAAATCGGTCTTTACAGTAAACGGTGTTATAAAGAAAGAGCGATTTTATTTCTTGGTTCGGTCTTGTGCAAACTCATTGCACAGGACGCCTGATAGCTCTAAAATAGAGCTATAATTATAGCCTCAAATCTAGCTAAATGCCATGCTTAATTTAGTTAAATTGCCTTTTTATAGGTGTTTTCGTGGCGAAGAGCTCGGGAAGTCCATTTATGATTTTCGGGGCTAAAACGGTCATTTAAGAGGTTTCGGGATGTGTTCGGGTCAAGAAGATAGGCCAAACGGAGCTCGGGAGCCAAAACGACCCAAAATTGGGCTTAGACCCGAGAGGGCAGCGCCCAGGCGCCGGCGCCCAGCGCCCAGGCGCCCAACGGAACCAGACGCCCACGCCCGCGCACGCTGCGCCCAGACCGCCCACGCCCGCGCGCATGCCGCGCCCAGACCGCGCGCGCTCCGCCCACACTCGCGCCGCACGCCCGCGCGCAGACCGCGCGCGCGCGCGCTCCGCCCACGCCCGTGTCCGCCGACGCCCGCGCGCGTCCTCGCCCGCCTCAGCGCCCGACATCAAAAGTCGCCCGCGCGCGCCGCTCGCCCACGCCTCGCCTCGCCCGCGCGCGCAACCTCTTCCCTGACGCAAAATAACCGTCATCTAAAGTCCTGAAGCCCGTCCTTAAAAGTTAAGAAATTCCCATTTTTTGTAAATTTTTCCAGAGGGCTCAGCGCCTAGGCGCTGTCTCGATTTTGTGCGCGCGCCCCCGCGGCGCCTAGGCGCTAGTCTGACGCAGAAATGGGTATTTAAGTCCGTTTTTGCTGTTTTTAGGTCATTCTTTCCCATTCCTTCTCAATTTCTTCCGCCCCCTTTCTTTGTAGAGCTCAAATCTTGAGCCAAAATACGTTTCTTACCTATTTCTAATACATTTGAGTGGATTACTCTTGATTTTCACAACGGGCAACTAAGGTAAGTGCTCTAATTCGAGTTTAGGGGTTGTCTTGATGCTTAGGGAGGGTTTATATGAATTTCTAGCTTGGTTTTGTTAATTTCTTGCATCTCTTGGTCTGTATTAAGAACGAATAACTTGCCTTTCCGATTAGGAGTGACGTCCATAATTAGTTACGCATGCTTAGTTGGCTATTATTGATTTTTGACAAACCTCAATACTTAGTAGCGAAAGTCTAGCTCGTGGCTAATCAATTCGAGCCTAAGTGACAGTTGGGGGTAGGAGTTGATTAACGTTTTCAGGTGGGCTTAAGACTAAGAGATAAATCGAATTAGTTTTAGGATTAATTCGTCTCAATGATACCCGTTACTGTTTGTTAATTGGTTTAAGCGTCATGAACTTAGATTAATTGGGAAGCATGTTTAATTAGAATTTACGCCTCTAATTAATTCTTTGGGGTGCTTCGGACCCGTTTGGGACGAAGCATTTTGTGTGCATGAAATAGAACAACTTTGCGAATTAGAATCCCTATGAACTAAGCGCATCAAGATAAATCCCGACACTCGAATTAGGAGCACGTGTTACATTTAATTGTTTTTCGCTCTTTACTTTTCGCAATTATTTTTCCGTTAGCTTAGTTTAGTTTTAATTAACTCCCCCTTTATTTGCTTTTGAGTTTTAGTTAAAAGACAAATAGAAATTAGCTAGGAGAAAATAACTTAGGTTCCCTGTGGTTCGACACCCGTTACCACTAGCTGCAAAGCTTAGTAGTTTCGGTATTATAAATGTTATTTTGGCAAGCCTCGACAGCTTGAAATTGGAGTACCCCAAAAGTGCTCTACCAAAATTGGCGCCGTTGCCGGGGAACCATTTAATTTCTCTTAGTTAAATTTTAGTTGTCTAAAAAAGAAAAAAAAAACAAAAAAATGTATGGTTCCAAGGGATCTCTCTCTGATGAAGTCAGTGAACTGAAAGCTCAAATGTCTGATTTAGTTGCTTTATGTAAATCAACTGTTGAGGATTATCAGGCATACAACAGAGCTCGAGAGGAAAGTCAAGCTCGCACAGGTTTGTTATTGGAACAAATGGTTGCGCAAATGGCCACTACTAACTTTGAATTGCAGAAGGCAGCAACCATATTCCATCAAGAACAAGCTCAGCCTCAAGAAGAGCCCCGTGAAGACTCATGCCCCGAGTACTTTCCTTCGATGTCTGACGAACAAGGGGAGGCTGAGTTTAGTCCCGAGGAATATCCTGAGGAGACTGACGATGCGAATGAGCTGAGTGGAGCTGAGACTTCTCCAGGATTGAAATTATGGGCAGAATTTCTCGCCTGTGATGAAGAAGATCTCAGAGAATTCTTAGAGGTAAGTAATTCTCCACCTGTTGATCTCGATTCAGAGCATGAATTTTGTATTGAAAATTTATTTGAAGAATCATGCATGGATGAGCTTGAGCATATTTCCAATGTTGAAAATGTTTTTGGAAATCTTTTCACTGATGAGTTAGAACCAACTTGTGCTGAAAATCATGTTTTGATGGATGAGGAAGTGGCAATTGTGCCTTTTGAAAATTTATCTCCTATTGCTTTGCCTTGTGATGATTCATGTAATATAGGAGATTCATCTAGCATGCCCCCTTCCATCTGTGCATCTGAGAATGTTGGTCTTTTGGAGAATTTTTATCTGATCCCTTCCCATATCGAGTCTTTATTTTCTGTTCAGTTAGTTGAGTCTTTTAATTTTGTTGAGTCAGTTGAGTCTGCTTTTATTTTGTTTGAGTCTGTTGAGTCTTTTATTTTTCCATATATCAAAAATACCAAAAAAATAACAACTCTGTCCGGCTGCCTCCAAAAGTCGAAGAGCTTGCTTCTCTTAGCAGGTTTTATTGATTCAAGGAAGAAGGGGCTGAAGAAGTACGAGAATTTTTATGTACCCTGACAGAGTGGAAGACACGTCGAGCATAACGACGTTAAAAATTTGCGCTTCTTGGGAGGCAACCCATGAGTATTTCAATTTTTGTCTTTACTTTTAGTTTTTGTTTTCCTAGCTTAGCTTTTTCTTGCTTTCTTAGGTAATAAGCGAGAGATGAATTGCATTTTGGATCTGTTTTGGAGACAAGGTTGCGCATCCCTACTCACCGATCCCGCAAAAATTCAGGGGAGGTTTCTGTCCCATTTAATTTTTGACGTTATCATTGTTTATCTGTGGGATTAGATGCATTGAGGACAATGCAATCTTTTAGGTGGGGGGTAGAATGTATATTCGGACTTCGTTGTAGTTCTTGAGCATGTCATACTCTGATTTTGAGATGTTTAGGAATCTGAATGCATGTTGTCCGATGAGGACTTTCTGTGATTTGTTTGTAAATACTCCATAATTGTGCATTGCGAGAAAGCTATGAGAATGTATGCATAGTTTGAGCATATTTTAAAATTTTTTCGAATATTCCCCTACATTCACTGAGCACGTAGACCTCTTACTCTTAGTTCTGTAGGCTTAGAATAATTTCTTTGGTCTGAAAACTTGTTGTCACCCCGAAAGGTACCTTTAGGGAGGCTTGATGTGTTAGAATTTATAACGAATCATTTGATTTAGCGAAGCTATATGCCTATTTTAAAAAAAAATCATTGAGAGTAAAGAGCATGTTTGTAATATATTATGAGGTGCTCCTCCTTCTTGTGTTGCCCGTGTAACCAGGGGCGATCGTGTAACCCACGGTTGCCACTGCATGAAAAGGCAACTAATGGAAGTGAGCACTAGTCCTTAAAAACGTGAAGCGAAATAAAAGCTTGACGTGTTAGGCTCTCAAGAAAAGAAAAGAAAAGATGAAAAAAAAATTATTAGGCCTTTTGTTTTGTTATTCTTTCCGACATTGAAAAGCCGTTAGACTGTTCTCATTGCCAGAAGTAGGGGGAAGATGAGTATTAGGATCGATTAAGGTGGTTCCGGGTCTATGGAAGCTAGGATAGGAGGCGCTAATCACACACACACGTTAGGGAATAGGAGCGAATATTTTGAAATATTCACAATTTATGCATATGCCTGATTGTTTTCCGTTAGCATGATTATCTTGTTTTTGCAAGTATTGAGATTTGAGTCGTCAGCATGCATGCTTATTTCTATGAGATAAATCTAAGTGTTCCTTGCTCGAGGACTAGCAAGATTCAGGTTGGGGGTATTTTGATAGCTCTAAAATAGAGCTATAATTATAGCCTCAAATCTAGCTAAATGCCATGCTTAATTTAGTTAAATTGCCTTTTTATAGGTGTTTTCGTGGCGAAGAGCTCGGGAAGTCCATTTATGATTTTCGGGGCTAAAACGGTCATTTAAGAGGTTTCGGGATGTGTTCGGGTCAAGAAGATAGGCCAAACGGAGCTCGGGAGCCAAAACGACCCAAAATTGGGCTTAGACCCGAGAGGGCAGCGCCCAGGCGCCGGCGCCCAGCGCCCAGGCGCCCAACGGAACCAGACGCCCACGCCCGCGCGCACGCTGCGCCTAGACCGCCCACGCCCGCGCGCATGCCGCGCCCAGACCGCGCGCGCTCCGCCCACACTCGCGCCGCACGCCCGCGCGCAGACCGCGCGCGCGCGCGCGCTCCGCCCACGCCCGTGTCCGCCGACGCCCGCGCGCGTCCTCGCCCGCCTCAGCGCCCGACATCAAAAGTCGCCCGCGCGCGCCGCTCGCCCACGCCTCGCCTCGCCCGCGCGCGCAACCTCTTCCCTGACGCAAAATAACCGTCATCTAAAGTCCTGAAGCCCGTCCTTAAAAGTTAAGAAATTCCCATTTTTTGTAAATTTTTCCAGAGGGCTCAGCGCCTAGGCGCTGACTTATGGCGCCTAGGCGCTGTCTCGATTTTGTGCGCGCGCCCCCGCGGCGCCTAGGCGCTGACTTATGGCGCCTAGGCGCTAGTCTGACGCAGAAATGGGTATTTAAGTCCGTTTTTGCTGTTTTTAGGTCATTCTTTCCCATTCCTTCTCAATTTCTTCCGCCCCCTTTCTTTGTAGAGCTCAAATCTTGAGCCAAAATACGTTTCTTACCTATTTCTAATACATTTGAGTGGATTACTCTTGATTTTCACAACGGGCAACTAAGGTAAGTGCTCTAATTCGAGTTTAGGGGTTGTCTTGATGCTTAGGGAGGGTTTATATGAATTTCTAGCTTGGTTTTGTTAATTTCTTGCATCTCTTGGTCTGTATTAAGAACGAATAACTTGCCTTTCCGATTAGGAGTGACGTCCATAATTAGTTACGCATGCTTAGTTGGCTATTATTGATTTTTGACAAACCTCAATACTTAGTAGCGAAAGTCTAGCTCGTGGCTAATCAATTCGAGCCTAAGTGACAGTTGGGGGTAGGAGTTGATTAACGTTTTCACGGTGGGCTTAAGACTAAGAGATAAATCGAATTAGTTTTAGGATTAATTCGTCTCAATGATACCCGTTACTGTTTGTTAATTGGTTTAAGCGTCATGAACTTAGATTAATTGGGAAGCATGTTTAATTAGAATTTACGCCTCTAATTAATTCTTTGGGGTGCTTCGGACCCGTTTGGGACGAAGCATTTTGTGTGCATGAAATAGAACAACTTTGCGAATTAGAATCCCTATGAACTAAGCGCATCAAGATAAATCCCGACACTCGAATTAGGAGCACGTGTTACATTTAATTGTTTTTCGCTCTTTACTTTTCGCAATTATTTTTCCGTTAGCTTAGTTTAGTTTTAATTAACTCCCCCTTTATTTGCTTTTGAGTTTTAGTTAAAAGACAAATAGAAATTAGCTAGGAGAAAATAACTTAGGTTCCCTGTGGTTCGACACCCGTTACCACTAGCTGCAAAGCTTAGTAGTTTCGGTATTATAAATGTTATTTTGGCAAGCCTCGACAGCTTGAAATTGGAGTACCCCAAAAGTGCTCTACCAAAATTGGCGCCGTTGCCGGGGAACCATTTAATTTCTCTTAGTTAAATTTTAGTTGTCTAAAAAAGAAAAAAAAAACAAAAAAATGTATGGTTCCAAGGGATCTCTCTCTGATGAAGTCAGTGAACTGAAAGCTCAAATGTCTGATTTAGTTGCTTTATGTAAATCAACTGTTGAGGATTATCAGGCATACAACAGAGCTCGAGAGGAAAGTCAAGCTCGCACAGGTTTGTTATTGGAACAAATGGTTGCGCAAATGGCCACTACTAACTTTGAATTGCAGAAGGCAGCAACCATATTCCATCAAGAACAAGCTCAGCCTCAAGAAGAGCCCCGTGAAGACTCATGCCCCGAGTACTTTCCTTCGATGTCTGACGAACAAGGGGAGGCTGAGTTTAGTCCCGAGGAATATCCTGAGGAGACTGACGATGCGAATGAGCTGAGTGGAGCTGAGACTTCTCCAGGATTGAAATTATGGGCAGAATTTCTCGCCTGTGATGAAGAAGATCTCAGAGAATTCTTAGAGGTAAGTAATTCTCCACCTGTTGATCTCGATTCAGAGCATGAATTTTGTATTGAAAATTTATTTGAAGAATCATGCATGGATGAGCTTGAGCATATTTCCAATGTTGAAAATGTTTTTGGAAATCTTTTCACTGATGAGTTAGAACCAACTTGTGCTGAAAATCATGTTTTGATGGATGAGGAAGTGGCAATTGTGCCTTTTGAAAATTTATCTCCTATTGCTTTTCCTTGTGATGATTCATGTAATATAGGAGATTCATCTAGCATGCCCCCTTCCATCTGTGCATCTGAGAATGTTGGTCTTTTGGAGAATTTTTATCTGATCCCTTCCCATATCGAGTCTTTATTTTCTGTTCAGTTAGTTGAGTCTTTTAATTTTGTTGAGTCAGTTGAGTCTGCTTTTATTTTGTTTGAGTCTGTTGAGTCTTTTATTTTTCCATATATCAAAAATACCAAAAAAATAACAACTCTGTCCGGCTGCCTCCAAAAGTCGAAGAGCTTGCTTCTCTTAGCAGGTTTTATTGATTCAAGGAAGAAGGGGCCGAAGAAGTACGAGAATTTTTATGTACCCTGACAGAGTGGAAGACACGTCGAGCATAACGACGTTAAAAATTTGCGCTTCTTGGGAGGCAACCCATGAGTATTTCAATTTTTGTCTTTACTTTTAGTTTTTGTTTTCCTAGCTTAGCTTTTTCTTGCTTTCTTAGGTAATAAGCGAGAGATGAATTGCATTTTGGATCTGTTTTGGAGACAAGGTTGCGCATCCCTACTCACCGATCCCGCAAAAATTCAGGGGAGGTTTCTGTTCCCTTTAATTTTTGACGTTATCATTGTTTATCTGTGGGATTAGATGCATTGAGGACAATGCAATCTTTTAGGTGGGGGGTAGAATGTATATTCGGACTTCGTTGTAGTTCTTGAGCATGTCATACTCTGATTTTGAGATGTTTAGGAATCTGAATGCATGTTGTCCGATGAGGACTTTCTGTGATTTGTTTGTAAATACTCCATAATTGTGCATTGCGAGAAAGCTATGAGAATGTATGCATAGTTTGAGCATATTTTAAAATTTTTTCGAATATTCCCCTACATTCACTGAGCACGTAGACCTCTTACTCTTAGTTCTGTAGGCTTAGAATAATTTCTTTGGTCTGAAAACTTGTTGTCACCCCGAAAGGTACCTTTAGGGAGGCTTGATGTGTTAGAATTTATAACGAATCATTTGATTTAGCGAAGCTATATGCCTATTTAAAAAAAAAATCATTGAGAGTAAAGAGCATGTTTGTAATATATTATGAGGTGCTCCTCCTTCTTGTGTTGCCCGTGTAACCAGGGGCGATCGTGTAACCCACGGTTGCCACTGCATGAAAAGGCAACTAATGGAAGTGAGCACTAGTCCTTAAAAACGTGAAGCGAAATAAAAGCTTGACGTGTTAGGCTCTCAAGAAAAGAAAAGAAAAGATGAAAAAAAAATTATTAGGCCTTTTGTTTTGTTATTCTTTCCGACATTGAAAAGCCGTTAGACTGTTCTCATTGCCAGAAGTAGGGGGAAGATGAGTATTAGGATCGATTAAGGTGGTTCCGGGTCTATGGAAGCTAGGATAGGAGGCGCTAATCACACACACACGTTAGGGAATAGGAGCGAATATTTTGAAATATTCACAATTTATGCATATGCCTGATTGTTTTCCGTTAGCATGATTATCTTGTTTTTGCAAGTATTGAGATTTGAGTCGTCAGCATGCATGCTTATTTCTATGAGATAAATCTAAGTGTTCCTTGCTCGAGGACTAGCAAGATTCAGGTTGGGGGTATTTTGATAGCTCTAAAATAGAGCTATAATTATAGCCTCAAATCTAGCTAAATGCCATGCTTAATTTAGTTAAATTGCCTTTTTATAGGTGTTTTCGTGGCGAAGAGCTCGGGAAGTCCATTTATGATTTTCGGGGCTAAAACGGTCATTTAAGAGGTTTCGGGATGTGTTCGGGTCAAGAAGATAGGCCAAACGGAGCTCGGGAGCCAAAACGACCCAAAATTGGGCTTAGACCCGAGAGGGCAGCGCCCAGGCGCCGGCGCCCAGCGCCCAGGCGTCCAACGGAACCAGACGCCCACGCCCGCGCGCACGCTGCGCCTAGACCGCCCACGCCCGCGCGCATGCCGCGCCCAGACCGCGCGCGCTCCGCCCACACTCGCGCCGCACGCCCGCGCGCAGACCGCGCGCGCGCGCGCTCCGCCCACGCCCGTGTCCGCCGACGCCCGCACGCGTCCTCGCCCGCCTCAGCGCCCGACATCAAAAGTCGCCCGCGCGCGCCGCTCGCCCACGCCTCGCCTCGCCCGCGCGCGCAACCTCTTCCCTGACGCAAAATAACCGTCATCTAAAGTCCTGAAGCCCGTCCTTAAAAGTTAAGAAATTCCCATTTTTTGTAAATTTTTCCAGAGGGCTCAGCGCCTAGGCGCTGACTTATGGCGCCTAGGCGCTGTCTCGATTTTGTGCGTGCGCCCCCGCGGCGCCTAGGCGCTGACTTATGGCGCCTAGGCGCTAGTCTGACGCAGAAATGGGTATTTAAGTCCGTTTTTGCTGTTTTTAGGTCATTCTTTCCCATTCCTTCTCAATTTCTTCCGCCCCCTTTCTTTGTAGAGCTCAAATCTTGAGCCAAAATACGTTTCTTACCTATTTCTAATACATTTGAGTGGATTACTCTTGATTTTCACAACGGGCAACTAAGGTAAGTGCTCTAATTCGAGTTTAGGGGTTGTCTTGATGCTTAGGGAGGGTTTATATGAATTTCTAGCTTGGTTTTGTTAATTTCTTGCATCTCTTGGTCTTTATTAAGAACGAATAACTTGCCTTTCCGATTAGGAGTGACGTCCATAATTAGTTACGCATGCTTAGTTGGCTATTATTGATTTTTGACAAACCTCAATACTTAGTAGCGAAAGTCTAACTCGTGGCTAATCAATTCGAGCCTAAGTGACAGTTGGGGGTAGGAGTTGATTAACGTTTTCACGGTGGGCTTAAGACTAAGAGATAAATCGAATTAGTTTTAGGATTAATTCGTCTCAATGATACCCGTTACTGTTTGTTAATTGGTTTAAGCGTCATGAACTTAGATTAATTGGGAAGCATGTTTAATTAGAATTTACGCCTCTAATTAATTCTTTGGGGTGCTTCGGACCCGTTTGGGACGAAGCATTTTGTGTGCATGAAATAGAACAACTTTGCGAATTAGAATCCCTATGAACTAAGCGCATCAAGATAAATCCCGACACTCGAATTAGGAGCACGTGTTACATTTAATTGTTTTTCGCTCTTTACTTTTCGCAATTATTTTTCCGTTAGCTTAGTTTAGTTTTAATTAACTCCCCCTTTATTTGCTTTTGAGTTTTAGTTAAAAGACAAATAGAAATTAGCTAGGAGAAAATAACTTAGGTTCCCTGTGGTTCGACACCCGTTACCACTAGCTGCAAAGCTTAGTAGTTTCGGTATTATAAATGTTATTTTGGCAAGCCTCGACAGCTTGAAATTGGAGTACCCCAAAAGTGCTATACCAACGCCCTCACTCACATGTCTCTACATGAAACGATTCGAATCACATCGTTTTGTACTATACAAAGTGAGCCGCGTCCAATAGTGTCCCCAGGATAAGGTACCCAGCCTTATCCCTATACTATAGACCATTTTGGCTGTCTACTTGAACTTGATTCACATTCATGTCACACATGAAGTTCAAGTACTCACAATGTCGCCATGGGTGTTAGTTATTGGTATAGGTTAATACAAACACAATTCACTAAAATTCAATAACAACTTTATTGAAATATAATATATACATTCATACAGTTTACAAACTACGAGTTTTAGGACATAAAACCCAACACTTTCTTCTCTTCTGATTGGATTCATCCACGAACAAGCTTACCTTCGCCTTCATCCGAGGCGCTTGCGGCGAGGAGTTCACACGCACACGTTAACAGCTTTCTACTGCTTTCCTTTTCGTTTCTGTCTGTTGTAATTCGTTTCTGTTTGCTACTCCAATTCATTTCGTTCACTTCTGTTTAGTCTTCGTCACTTTAAAGTTGTTGCTTGTTTAGTTTGAACCTTGATTAATCAAAGCGTTATTTGGCTACTTCGCAACTGTCTTACTGTTCCTCTTCTTCTATGCTGTCATTTGCACTCTGTTAAGCATGTTTAAGCAACCTAATCTTTCCATTTCCATATCGTCCATGAGTAACTAAAACACATAAGGGTCTGCTAATGATGAATCTGTAGGTAGAAATGCGTGAACTCAGCATGTAGGATAGCTTCAAATGCATTGAATGTATGTGTGCTTCACCCCACGGGCAATTTCGATTGGCCATCCATTTTGTCCAAAGAACTCCTAACCTCCGAAAGGAGTAAGAGTTCATAGTCGTCCATTCATGCTAGCCTTTCATGGTAGCCAGAAAACGACCTAGGAATAGGCATTTTCCTAGCACAAGTCATTAACTTGCTTATATAAATAGATGCTTAAGCCTCACTTGGACATGAGTGAACTAGAGGATCTAATGCATGGAATCGAGAGATACACGAGAATGAGTTAATTTGATGCATGGTGAGTTGATCTACTGCTGAAGAATCGCATGAAAAAGCCTATAGAGGAGTCGTTAGTAGCCCTTGTTTCCACACGTTACCCTTAAAACGTTGTTAGTACAATTGCTAGAAAATTGCTGTCTGAGCAATTTTCTTAGTTTAATTTTTGCCTTAGCCATTTTTCTCAGTTTTCTGTTTTGCGATTTTATTGCTAGATAATTGCTTTCTCCGCAATTCTTTTTCCTCTACATTCAAGTTAATCTCTTTACTTGCTTTTGTTCATGCTTGCACATCTCGCACATTCTTCATTTGTTAGGCACATTAATCCTAACTCTACCCCATTTAAACCATCATTTCTAACTTAACATCTCACTTCGCTAGTAACTAAAAATAAATCTCTGTGAGAAATCGAATGAAAAAATACTTATTACTTGCTACAAGACCATGTATGCTTGCATGTTCTGAGTGCTCTCACATTTCATTTTAATTTACACGTTGAGCACGCAACAAGTTTTTGGCGCCGCTGCCGGGGATTTTGTTTAGTAAACACGAAGTTTGTTAAGTTAGAAACAAAAATCTTAATATCTATTGGAGCTGATCTTCTTCCATTTCTTTTTACAGGTACCATCGGGTTAGTTTATGAATGAGCATTCAAGTAGCGATTTAGAGTTCAATCCTGAGCCTGAAAGATTACTTAGGGCCAGAAACAGAGCTAAGAAACGCCTCTTCAAACAACCCCCTGTAACTCAAAACATTGCTGACTCCGCGGAGTCTTCGCAATTCCATCAAATCGAAATGGATAGACCCCAGCCAAACCCAGCACCTACCATTCGCAACCCCATCGAAATAGCGAATGACAAGGATAGTGCCATCCTTTCATACTTGGTTCCCATGCCTGGGGAGCTTAACCCAAGCATTATACGCCCTGAGATTACTGCCAACTCATTCGAGTTAAAGCCAGTAATGTTCCAGATGCTGTCCACTGTGGGACAATTCTTTGGAGTGGAAAATGAAGATCCCCACAATCATCTAAGAAATTTCCTAGGAGTTAGTGATACCTTCATCATCCCTGGAGTTTCCCAAGAAGCCTTGAGGCTTTATCTCTTTCCCTACTCATTAAGAGATAAGGCCAAAACGTGGTTAAATTCTTTACCCTCCGGATCAATTGTCAATTGGACAGATCTGGCTGAGAAATTCCTAGTCAAATACTTTCCACCTGATAGGAATTCCAACTTTCGTGATGACATAATCAAGTTCAAACAAGCCGAAAACGAGTCCCTTCACGAAGCTTGGACAAGATTCAAAGATCTATTGCTTAAATGTCCACACCATGGCATTCCATGGTGTATCCAAATAGAAGTGTTCTTTAAAGGATGCAACCCCAGCACAAGGCAAGTGCTGAATTCTTCAGCTGGTGGTTCCATGCTTTCAAAGAGCTACAATGAAGCCTATGGGATTTTGGAGAAAATCTCAACCTCCCACTGTAGATGGTCAGATGATCCAGTAGAGCCAAGTAGAGCTCAAGACAAGGATGCACTTAGTGCAATGAGTAGCCAAATAAATGCCCTGACCAATCTAGTTAAACAAATGGCTCAAACCAATCTTCAACCCAGTGTCAACACCGCAGCAGCCATTTCAATGGGCACATCACATAGTCAAGGTGAGACATTAATCTGTGGATTCTGTGGGGAAGGGCACTTGTATGATTTCTGCCCTGGGAATCCAGCCTCAGTCTGCTATATTGGAAGCCAACAGCAGCCTAGGAACAACCCATATTCTAACACTAGTAGAAGCACTTTTGGGGTACTCCAATTTCAAGCTGTCGAGGCTTGCCAAAATAACATTTATAATTCCGCTACAACTGAGCTTTGCAGCTAGTGGTAGTCGGGGGTCGAACCACAGGGAACCTAAATTATTTTCTCTTAACTAATTTCTATTTGTTTTTAAAACTAAGACTCAAAAGCAAATAAAAGGGGGGTTTTGATTAAATCTAAACTAACGAAAAAATAAATGCGAAAAGTAAATCGCGGAAAAATAAACGGAACACGTGCTCCTAATTTTAAGGGTCGGGGTTGACTTTGATGCGACTCGATTCATTGGGATTCAAACATACTTAGCAAGAGCATAAGTGAACACGTAATTTACTTGAACGAAACTACTAATACAAGTAACCCAAATAATTAATTAGAAACGTGGAGTTCTAAGTGGACCATTCTTTAATTAATCTAAGGGGATCAATCCTAAATTAAATAAAGAACAGAGACGAATGTTCGATTCTAATTAAACGTGGCAATGAATCAACAGGGGGCCAACGCCACCCATATTGATTAATTGACAGTAACGGGGGCACTACGACGGATGTTTAACTAGGACGCTGTTGCGTGCTCAATGTGTTAAAATAAATAGGCAATAAGAGAGAGAGAGCACTCAGAACATGCAAGCATACATGATCTTATATCAAGTAATAAGTATTTTTTCATTCGTTTTCCCACAAAGATTTATTATGAGCTACTCGTGAAGTGTATTGTTAAGAAAGAATGGGTGGATTTGAGGAGGTAGAATTGGTTTTAAGTTGTCTAATTTCTAAGGAATATGTAAAGGGTAGCAACATAAACAAGTGCAAGTCAAAGATAAACTCAAATGAAAAGAGAAGAGATTAATAAACGAAGAGGAAATTAGCTAAGCAGAATTTTAAACTTAGCAGAATTGCGGAATCAGCAATTCTACCGCAATTTTATTAACAGCGAAAATGTGTAAAATGGAGAAACAAGGGCTACTAACGACTCCTCTATAGGCATTTTCTCACGATTCTCAAGCATTGGATCAACTCTCTATGCATCAAACTCACTCAATCTCATGTATCTTCCGATTTCATGCATTAGATTCTTTAGTTTACTCATGTCCAAGTAAGGTCTTAAGCATCTTGTTAAAGCAGAAAGTTATGGTTTGTACTAGGAAAACGCCTATTCCTAGGTCGTTTTCTGGTTACCTTGAAAGGCTAGCATGAGTGTATGACTCTGAACTCTTACTCCTTCCAGAGGTTAGGAGTTCTTTGGACAAAATGGATGGCCAATCGAAATTGCCCGTGGGATGAAGCTTACATACAATCAATGCTTCGAGAGCTATCCTACATGCTTGGTTCACGTTTTTTAGCCTATAGGATCGTCATTAGCATGCCCCTATGTGACTTAGTTACTCATGGATATAAAGAGAACAAAGATGAAAGATGAAGTAGACATGCTTAGAAGGAATTCAAAGACAAAACAGTAAGGGAAAACAGTAGATCGCAAAGACAAGAACTGTGAAAGAATGAATTGTGCTTTGATTACTTGATTGTTTGAATGAACAAAAGGAAACTTAACGTAAATAACTTAAAGACAGAAAGCAACGAAATGAAATTAACTAGCTAATAGAAAAGAAATAATAGCAAAACAATGCTGGAAATTAGAAATAGAAGACAAAAAGCAGTAAATGAGCTTGGAACGCCTCGTCGCAAACGCCTCGGCTGAAGGACGAGAAAGAGTAGCCTTGCTTGGATGAATCCAATCAGGAGAGAAGATGAATCTTCTCTCCTTCCTATCAGATTGTCGACTCCAACAGCTAAGCTTTCCAACCCAACAGACGGAAGAGAAAAACAGGAGAAAAGATGGAGCTGCGAAGAGACTTCTACGCTTTCGGATAATGATTGAACCCTCGACGTTGACCCCCTTTTATAGTAATCTGCAGGTGTATTTGGGCCAAGGAGAACCATCCATTCTCAACGTCGTACTTCAAAATGGATGGAGGAGAAAGACTGAATCCCTGAAATAACGGAAAATAACAGAACAAGATCAGTAAACTTACGGTTTTCACTTGAAACATTGCGGTTTTAGCAATGTTTCCGCAATGCTATCGCAATGCGCATTTTTCATCTTTTAACTTCGGTTTTCATTCCTTTTCTTTCCTTTTGCACACAAGTCCTAATTTAGCTACCTTCTTTTAATTCTCATAAATAAGCATGGGTTTAAGCTAAATCCTATCAAAAACACCTAAGAGTGTGCATCTTTCTAAGCTAAACAAGTCCTAAATAAGTCACTTTTGGAGACATAACACACCCCCAAACTTAAGGTTTTGCTCGTCCTCTAGCAAACTAAGGACTTACTTAGGCTGCTATTTCATTCCCTTTATCCACTTACTGACTCCCCTACATTCCTACCTATAGCAGTGCTGTCCTCTGACACACTTCTTAAGTTTACAACTAACCTTTAATATTGCTTCTTCTGACTTTGCTCGCCTATTACTCCTGCTGTTTCATTAACTCCCTACGACTGATCTACTTGCTTCTATCATATCGTGCATCTATCCCTAAGGTTTCAAATTCTACCTAGCTTTACCCCAGACTCAGTACATGCTTCTAGTTTTTACTTTTGAGCTACCTAGGAGTCCTTAGAGTCATGCCAGTCTTAGTATTAACGGTGACAGTAGTACTTTAAGAGAACAACCTAAACCCTGGCATCACTACATTGGACATACATTCATCTCCCTAAACAACCCTACAAGCTACAACTTTGTGCTCAGCTAATTAAGGATCAGAGTTCTTTTTATTCAGGACATCTAAGCCACAAAGTTGCAACCCTAGGTATACATTCTTCTTCCCTATTATTTTCCTTTTTCTTTCTTTCTTACTTAGGTGGAGCCTCTCCTTTGGTTGCCTTTTGATGCAATGCCACTTGTGGGTTACACACTTGGCACTGATTACTCAGCAACTTAAGAGAGACACCCCTCTTTATTCTATTTTTTTTTTCAGCTCATCATTTTTTTTTGTAAAGGAGAAGAAGAATGCTTATGCTTAAAGGGAGAGAGGAATGTTCCTAGGCCTAGGGTGGCCTCCCCCAAACTTAAACTACTCATTGTCCCTAATGAGTGTCTGAGGTGGCACACCCCCAAACTTGTCATAGAAGCATCTAGCGGAAGGTAAAACAAAGAGAATCTAAAAGCCCTAGACATAGACAGAACATTCTAAAAGCAAACATCACAGCAGCAGAAATTCATAAAAACACGCAGGTAAGGACTGAAAGCTACGCATGCTGAGCACTTTTTAGAGGTTAATTTAAACTATCAAAGGGTGTCCTATGACACTCATCCAGCATGCGTTTAGATAAGCTATATAAGGTAGACAAGATAGCAGCAAAAGACAGAATTTAAACAGAACCAGCCTAGCTAAACAGACAGTCAAAAACATGCATTTACTAATAAAAATTGCGGTTTCCGCAATTATTTCGCAATAGATACAGGGCAGATATAACAGTGATCAAGGCCCCTATGCATGCTCTTTCCAGTCATCCAAGCTATACAAAAATGAAACTAAACTAATCTACCTATTCAGCTATCATCAGACTACACTAAACAACTTTAAATACTACAATTAAAGAACGAAAACAGATCAAATTACTAACTCAAAATAGCATAATTCACATGGTAAAAAAAACAGTTTGATTTTTTTTTTTTTATTCTAAGGGAACAGCAATACTCCCTTTAGTGCTTCTCAAACTAGCACTCAAATATCTTCCTCATCATCATTCATTCGTGGTCGTGGAGGCGCCCATGGAGTCAGCAGGTCCGTGGGGAATTCAGGGAAGAGGCAGCCCAATTGGTCAGCAACCTCCTTGTCCCTCGCCTGAGCATAGGTGGCCCATTGAGCCATCTTCTTCTGCAGGTCCATCAGGCACGCCATGGTCAGAGACTGAGCAGCAGCCAGGCCATCGAGCTCGAACTCCATGTTTCCCTTCCTTCGCAACCTCAAGGCAGTAGGCAACTCCAGGTAGCCTGTGTAAGCCAGTTGCCTTTCCATTCGCTCTACTGGGACCCCTGCACGTAAGCAAAGCTTAGTAATTGTATTAGGAAAGAAAAGTGGTCCATTACCCTTTTTGGCGCAGTCAGCAATTGAAGCTGCAATGACCTCGCCCACATTGATTGTGAGACCTCGCATGATCGCGTAGACCAGCAGCGATCTGCTTTGGTTGATGGTGGTCTCATGGGTCACTGGGGACAGCTTCCTGCGCACGAAGGAAAACCAGACAGCCGCCTTGGCTGTGAGGGTAGCACTCATCAGGGTGTGCTTCCCATTGCGCGAGACTGTCCACGATGCCTCAGGCTGGCCAATGAGTCGAATTGCCTCCTCCAGGACAGCTTCTGTTGGCTCATCAACTATCCTTGCATAGTCTGTATGTTTTTGGCCTTTGAGGCCATAGGCTTCGTTGATCGCCTTCGCTGAGAAGTCCACCTCGACTCCTCTGACCACAGACAGGCCATCCTCTGGATTCATCAAGTTGGCGTAAAAGTCATACACCATGCTGGATTAGGCTGGATTGGGTGGCCTGCATAGCTCCTCCCAGCCGTGATTCGTGATCCCTGCGCGCAAGAATTGCGGCAGGTCTGTGAGGGCGTCTAGGAATCCCTTCTCGTGCAGCAGTTCCCTCTTCCTCAGCTCAGTGCCTCTGGACTCAGCATCAGAAGACACGTACCTCACTGATTGAGGCTCATCTTCAGGGTAAAGCTTGGCTTTCCCTTTGTCTTTCTGTTTGGCTGGCTCCGCAGCCTCAATCTTGAGCTTCTTTGGAGAAGGCTCATCACTCCCCTTCTTTGATGAAGACGCAGCCCTGGACTTCTTCTTCTTGGACTTCTTTTTTGTTTTTGGCCGTTTGGCCTTGACAACCTTGGCAGCTTTCTTTTTCAATCTTGCCTTCGTTGTCATCTGCTGGAGGCAATCCCCCAGTGTCTCGTCCATTGAATCATCCCTTTGCGCAGGGCTCTCAGGGCTGTCTTCCCTCAAAGGAGAGAATACCATACTCCATATGGAAATTCAGGGTCAGGTTGTGGGGAAGTGGGTGATGCTTCAGGGCTCTCTGCTGGTGGGGTGTGTTCAGAACTCTGCGGCGATGGAGGAAGCTCAGGGCTTCGCGCTGGTGGAGATGGCGAAGAGCTCTGCTTGGCTGACTCGTATGACCGACGATCACTTTCTTGACTCTCCACAGAGGGAGTCTTTTCCTTGCTTGCTTCTTCGGCCACAACCATACTCCACTTGCGTTTCTTGGGTGTTCCTGCTGGTTCAGAAGGTCCAGCAGGTATCTCCGTAACTACCTTCCACTTCTTCTTGCGGACAGGCAGTTTGGGGAGTCTTTCAGTGCGCGCAGCCTCAGCATCTGCCAGGGCGAGGAGTGCTTCCCTTGCAGCAATCTCAGCGTCGTCAGCCTTCTTCTTGGACGCAGACCTTTCAGCTCTCGTTAGCACCATTGTTGAATCGTGGGAATCTGGAAAGAAGAATTGCAGATGAAGAGGGAGAGAGATTTCTTGGAGTTCAGATACTTGGGAAATCGTACGGATCAGCGCGCTTCTAACGGATATAAATAATGATGGAAATCCCAACGGCTATATTCGTTGCGGATTCTGCAAATCCAGCGCAATTCTAGTGACCGTTGGAGATTTTCTGAGTTTAAATGCCAATCTTTTCTCAACCGAATCTTTGATTTGGCCCAATATCTCCTCGATTTTTTTAGCTTGATTTCATCTTCTTGATTCCCTCTATTGATTCCCTAACAAAAGAAATAAAATCAACATTAAATTCTTAATTAAAATCACACAAAAATATACACAAACGATAACCGGAAAAATAGCAAAAAATAAACTAAGTCATTAGCCTCGCATGGACGAGCACAGTGATCACTCGTCCTCTCTCGTTCTTATTTTCACGTTTCAGTCAAGAGGAAGGTCGAGAGAGTCTTCACATCTCCTTCCTCATAGTAGTGCTTCAATCTTGCACCATTAACCATGAACGGTTGCCCTTGCTGCAGGTTCTTAATCTCGATTGCACCATGAAGAAACACATTAGTTATTACAAATGGACCTGACCATCTGGACTTAAGTTTGCCTGGAAATAATCTCAATCGTGAGTTAAATAATAAGACAAGCTGGCCTTTCTTAAAGTCCTTAATCCTAAGTCTACTGTCGTGCCAAATCTTTGTCTTTTCCTTATACATTTTAGCATTTTCATAAGACATATGTCTAAGCTCATGAAGCTCATGTAATTGCAAAGACCGCAATGTTCCCGCATCGGTCACGCAATAATTCAACTCTTTTAGTGCCCAAAATGCTTTAATTTCTAATTCGAATGGTAAGTGACATGCTTTGCCATACACAAGTCTATAAGGAGACATACCTAGGGGTGTCTTATATGCAGTTCTATATGCCCAAAGTGCATCCTCGAGTTTAAACGACCAATCTTTTCTATTGGGTTTGACCACTTTTTCTAGTATGTTTTTAATCTCCCTATTTGAAATTTCAGCTTGGCCATTCGAATGTGGGTGATAAGGGGTGGCTACTCTATGTCTAACATTATATTTAGCCAACACTTTCTCCATAGCTCTATTAATAAAATGTGTCCCTTCATCACTAATGATAGAACGAGGTGTTCCAAATCTAGTAAAGATATGTCTATGCAGGAATCTTATGACTGTTTTGGCATCATTATTGGGACATGCTATGGCCTCTACCCACTTAGATACATAGTCTACTGCTACTAATATGTAAAGGTTACCTGATGATGGGGGAAATGGTCCCATGAAGTCAATGCCCCACACATCAAAGAGCTCCAACTCTAAGATGTAAGTGAGAGGCATTTCATCCTTTCGACTAAGGTTACCTGTTCTCTGGCATTTATCACAGCTGTGTGCATAGTTGTGGGCATCCTTGAAGATCGTTGGCCAATAATAGCCACTCTGGAATACCTTTGCAGCTGTCCTTTCGCCACCAAAGTGTCCACCATAAGGGGCTGTATGGCAGTGCTGCAGCACAGACTTCGCCTCAGCAGCTGACACACACTTCCTGAGCAGACCATCAGCACACGTCTTGTAAAGTGTAGGATCATCCCATATGAATTTCCTAGCTTCATGAAGGAACCTCTTCTTTTCTTGGCCTCCCTTGAAAGTTGGTAGTACCTGCGATGCAAGGAAGTTAGCAATGTCAGCAAACCAAGGTTCCTCATCGTTATCACGATGAGTCAATACAAAGACATGTTCATTAATAAAAGCATCAGAAATTGCGGTTTCCGCAATTTTTTCACAATTATGCTGCAATCTAGAAAGATGATCTGCAACCACATTTTCACATCCTTTCTTATCTCTAATGTCCAGATCAAACTCTTGCAGCAGCAATACCCATCTAATCAACCTAGGCTTAGCATCAGTCTTCCTCATGAGGTATTTCAAAGCAGAATGGTCAGTGTACACGATTGTCCTAGTGCCTACAATGTAATTCCTAAATTTCTCACAAGCAAACACTACAGCTAGCATCTCCTTCTCAGTGGTTGTTATGTCTCCAAAAGTGACTTATTTAGGACTTGTTTAGCTTAGAAAGATGCACACTCTTAGGTGTTTTTGATAGGATTTAGCTTAAACCCATGCTTATTTATGAGAATTAAAAGAAGGTAGCTAAATTAGGACTTGTGTGCAAAAGGAAAGAAAAGGAATGAAAACCGAAGTTAAAAGATGAAAAATGCGCATTGCGATAGCATTGCGGAAACATTGCTAAAACCGCAATGTTTCAAGTGAAAACCGTAAGTTGACTGATCTTGTTCTGTTATTTTCCGTTATTTCAGGGATTCGGTCTTTTTCCTCCATCCATTTTGAAGTACGACGTTGAGAATGGATGGTTCTCCTTGGCCCAAATGCACCTGCAGATTACTATAAAAGGGGGTCAAAGTCGAGGGTTCAGTCATCATCCGAAAGCGTAGAAGTCTTCTCGCAGCTCCATCTTTTCTCCTGTTTTTCTTTGCCGTCTGTTGGTTTGCAAGGTTTAGCTGTTGGAGTCGACAATCTGATAGGAAGGAGAGAAGATTCATCTTCTCTCCCGATTGGATTCATCCAAGCAAGGCTGATCTTTCTCATCATTCAGCCGAGGCGGTTGCGACGAGGCGTTCAAGCTCACTTACCTGCTTTCTGTCTTTCATTTCTAATTTCCAGCATTGTTTAGTTGTTGTTTCTATTCTAGTGACTAGTTCATTTTATTGCCTTGCTTTCTGTCTTTGTGTTATTCACTTTAAGCTTTCCTTTGTTCATTCAAACAATCAAGTAATCAAAACAAAATTCATTATTTCACAATCTCCTATCTTTGCTGCTACTGTTTTCTCCTTGCTGTTTTGTCTTTAAATTTCTTCTAAGCATGTCTGTTCCAACTCTTATTTCTGTTCTGTCTATATCCATGAGTAGCTAAGTCACTTAGGGGCATGCTAATGACAAGACTATAGGCTAAAAAACGTGAACCAAGCATGTAGGATAGCTCTCGAAGCATTGATTGTATGTAAGCTTCATCCCACGGGCAATTTCGATTGGCCATCCATTTTGTCCAAAGAACTCCTAACCTCTGGAAGGAGTAAGAGTTCAGAGTCATACACTCATGCTAGCCTTTCAAGGTAACCAGAAAACGACCTAGGAATAGGCGTTTTTCTAGTACAAACCATAACTTTCTGCTTTAACAAGATGCTTAAGACCTTACTTGGACATGAGTAAACTAAAGAATCTAATGCATGAAATCGGAAGATACATGAGATTGAGTGAGTTTGATGTATAGAGAGTTGATCCAATGCTTGAGAATCGTGAGAAAATGCCTATAGAGGAGTCGTTAGTAGCCCTTGTTTCTCCATTTTACACACTTTCGCTGTTAATAAAATTGCGGTAGAATTGCTGATTCCGCAATTCTGCTAAGTTTAAAATTCTGCTTAGCTCATTTCCTCTTCGTTTATTAATCTCTTCTCTTTTCATTTCAGTTTATCTTTGACTTACACTTGTTTATGTTGCTACCCTTTACATATTCCTTAGAAATTAGACAACTTAAAACCAATTCCACCTCCTCAAATCCACCCATTCTTTCTTAACAAAACACTTCACGAGTAGCTCATAATAAATCTCTGTGGGAAAACGAATGAAAAAATACTTACTACTTGCTATAAGATCATGTATGCTTGCATGTTCTGAGTGCTCTCTCTTTCTTATTGCTTATTTATTTTAACACATTGAGCACGCAACAGTGGTTGTGTAGTTACATTGTGCCTCATTAAGTGTCTTGCTAGCATAGTATACAGGGTGTGTTAACTTGTCAATCTTTTGCCCTAACATAACCCCTACAGCATAGTCACTAGCATCACATAACATCTCAAAGGGGAGATCCCAATTAGGCCCTACTATAATAGGTGCTGTGACTAGTGCGTCCTTAAGGGTCTTCCAAGCTAGGAAACATTCTTTAGAGAAAATGAACGGTTTGTTTAGCTCTAGAAGCTCACATAAAGGCTTGGAGATCTTAGAAAAGTCCTTAATGAACCTTCTATAGAAGCCAGCATGCCCTAAGAAACTTCTAATGGCTTTAACATTCTGAGGTTCTACCAATTTCTCTATTATTTCAATTTTTGCCCTGTCGACCTCTACACCTGCCCTAGACACTCTATGACCCAAGACAATCCCTTCATCCACCATGGAATGGCACTTTTCCCAATTTAGGACTAGGTTGGTCTCCTCACACCTAGCCAGGACTTGTCCTAGGTTCTCTAGACAGTTTGTAAATGAATCCCCAAAGACTGAGAAATCGTCCATGAATATCTCTATCATGGACTCATCCAAATCAGAGAAGATTGCCAACATGCACCTTTGGAATGTTGCCGGTGCATTGCATAAGCCAAAAGGCATTCTGCGAAAGGCAAATGTTCCAAAAGGGCAAGTGAAGGTAGTCTTTTCTTGGTCTTTGGGATCTATAGTGATCTGGTTATATCCTGAATAACCGTCTAAGAAACAGTAGTAGGCTCTACCAGCTATCCTATCTAGCATCTGGTCAATGAATGGTAGAGGGAAGTGGTCTTTTTTGGTTTCCTTATTGAGTTTCCTAT
Organism: Herpetospermum pedunculosum; assembly: GCA_028017165.1. Taxonomy (NCBI): domain Eukaryota; kingdom Viridiplantae; phylum Streptophyta; class Magnoliopsida; order Cucurbitales; family Cucurbitaceae; genus Herpetospermum; species Herpetospermum pedunculosum. The sequence continues at coordinate 41,056,839 of CM051522.1, forward strand.
AATCCATGCAAACTCTCCACCCTGTGATAGTCCTAGTTGGAATTAGTTCATTGTTCTCATTGACTACCACAGTCATCCCCCCTTTCTTAGGTACACATTGTATAGGGCTCACCCACTGACTACTATCTATAGGGAAGATCACACCAGCATCTAACCATTTTATTACTTCCTTTTTAACTACCTCTTTCATAGAGGGGTTCAGCCTACGTTGGTGATCTACTCGGGGTGTATGTTCTTCCTCTAAGATTATCTTATGCATGCAGTAGGAAGGGCTAATGCCTCTAATATCAGCAATAGTCCATGCAATAGCCTTCCTATGTTGTTTAAGTAATAAAATCAGTTCAACCTCATGCTTTTCACTTAATTTAGATGAAATGATAACAGGCAGAGTTTCATTACTCCCTAAATATGCATACTTAAGATGTGTGGGCAGTGGTTTCAATTCTAAGACAGGTGGATGCTCAATGGATGGTTTTAATGGATTCAGAGATCTTTCAGTTAAGTCAATATTCATACAAACATGCTGAGGGTTATTTACAGGTATGTCCATTATCTCAGCTATGTTTAAGTCAGTTAATTCTAGTCCTACATAATTATTAGCATGCTTAGTCAACAATTCATGCTCCAATTGTTCTTCCATTAGTGAATCTACAATGTCCATGCTAGCACAAGATTCAGAGTCAGAGGGGTACCTTAAGGCTTTATAAACACTAAATTTCACCTCTTCATCATGAACCCTCATAGTGAGCTCACCTTTTTGGACATCTATCAGGGCCCTACCTGTGGCTAGAAAAGGTCTGCCTAATAGGATGGGGACCTCTTTGTCCGCTTCATAATCCAGGATAATGAAATCTGCAAGGAAAATAAACTTGTCAACCTTTACAAGAATATCCTCAATCTTACCTTCAGGGTATGCTATGGATCTGTCTGCTAGTTGTAAAGTGACAGTGGTTGGACGTGCTTCTCCTATTCCTAGCTGGCGGAATAGTGACAGGGGCATGAGGTTTATGCTGGCTCCCAGGTCACAAAGAGCTCTGCCCACGTGCTTGCCTCCTAGCTCTACTGGTAAGGTGAAGGAACCAGGATCCTTCTCCTTCTTGGGTAGCTTGTTCTGGAGTATGACACTGCACTCCTCAGTGAGATTGACTGTTTCAAACTCACCAATTATTCTCTTGTTAGTTATAATATCCTTCAAAAACTTTACATAAGAAGGCATAGACTGTAAAACTTCTACAAAAGGAATATTAACATGCACTTGCTTGAGAATTTCTAAAAATTTGTTAAAGTGCACTTCCTGTTCTTGTTTTTTCTTTAGCCTTCGAGGAAATGGAGGTGGTGGCACATATGCAGGCACTTCAGGTCGCCTCAGGATAGGTGGAGGCCTTGGGATTTCTTCTATCTCTTCTATGATTGGCTCCAGCCTTGGTCCTGATGTGCTTGGTGATGGTTGACCTTGGCTTGGCAGAGACTCCAGTGGAGCACTAGACTCATTGTTCTCTACTCTCTTTGGTGTTTCTTTGGTGTTGCTCACCAATGGTCTCCCACTCCTAAGTTCAATTGCTTGAACTTGCTCTTTACCATCTCTCCTTGGTACTTCAGTGTCAGCAGGTAGTCTACCTTGGGGCCTACTTTTGATTTCGTTGGCTAGTTGCCCTATTTGGTTCTCTAGGCTCCTAAGAGTAGCTTGCTGACTCTGTAGAGTGGCATCATTCTTGGCTATGTACTCTTTGAGTAGATTTTCTACAGAAGACCCTACAGGTTGGTTGTATGGTTTTTGGTACATGGATTGGTTATGTTGGGGAGTGAAACCAGGTGTTCCACTCGGTCTTGGTTGGTTAGGAGCTTGGTTAGCATTCTGTTGGCCACCCCATGACAGGTTTGGGTGGTTCCTCCAACAAGGATTGTAGGTATTGGAATAGGGGTTGTTCCTAGGCTGCTGCTGGCTTCCAACATAGCAGACTGAGGCTGGATTCCTAGGGCAGTATTCATGCAGGTGCCCTTCCCCACAGAATCCACAGATAAGTGTCTCACCTTGACTTTGTTGGGTGCCCATTGACATGGCTGTGGCGGTGTTGACACTGGTTTGGAGATTGGCTTGAGCCATTTGCTTGACTAGGTTGGTCAGGGCGCTTATTTGGCTACTCATGGCATTGAGTGCGTCCTTGTCTTGAGCTCTAGTTGGCTCAACTGGATCATCTGACCAGCTACAGTGAGATGCTGAGATCTTCTCCAAGATCTCATAGGCTTCATTATAACTTTTGGACAACATGGAACCTCCAGCAGATGAATTTAAGACTTGCCTGGTGCTGGGGTTGCATCCTTTGAAAAAGACCTCTATTTGGATACACCATGGGATGCCATGGTGTGGACATTTAAGAAGAAGGTCCTTAAACCTTGTCCAAGCTTCGTGAAGAGACTCACTCTCAGCTTGTTTGAACTTAATGATGTCATCACGAAAGGTAGAATTCCTATAAGGTGGGAAGTATTTAACTAGGAATTTCTCCGCCAAGTCTGTCCAATTGAGGACTGATCCAGAGGGTAATGAGTTTAACCACGTTTTGGCTTTGTCCCTCAAAGAGTAAGGGAAGAGGTAGAGCCTCAAGGCTTCTTGGGAAACTCCAGGGATATTGAATGTATCACTGACTCCTAGGAAGTTTCTAAGATGGTTGTGGGGATCCTCATTTTCCACTCCAAAGAATTGTCCCACAGTGGACAACATTTGGAACATCACTGGCTTTAACTCGAATGAGTTGGCAGTGATTTCAGGGCGGATTATGCTGGGGTTCAGCTCCCCAGGCATAGGTACTAGGTAGGAAAGAATCGCGCTATCCTTATCATTCGCTATTTCGATGGGATTGCGAGTGACAGGCACCGGATTTGGAACTATTCCATCCATTTCTTCTTGAGAGAACTGCGAAGGAATTGCAGTTTCCGCAATTATTGGAGGTATAGAGGATTGGTTAAAGCGACGTTTCTTGGCTCTATTTCTGGACCTAAGTAATCTCTCATGCTCAGGGTTGAACTCTAGATCGCTACTTGAAGGCTCATTCATAAACTAACCCAATGGTACCTGCAAAAGAAATGAAAATAAGATCAGCTCCAATAGATAATAAACTTGGTGTTTCAAACTTAACAAACTTCGTTTTCACTAAAATAAATCCCCGGCAGCGGCGCCAAAAACTTGTTGCGTGCTCAATGTGTTAAAATAAATAGGCAATAAGAGAGAGAGAGCACTCAGAACATGCAAGCATACATGATCTTATAGCAAGTAATAAGTATTTTTTCATTCGTTTTCCCACAGAGATTTATTATGAGCTACTCGTGAAGTGTATTGTTAAGAAAGAATGGTGGATTTGAGGAGGTAGAATTGGTTTTAAGTTGTCTAATTTCTAAGGAATATGTAAAGGGTAGCAACATAAACAAGTGCAAGTCAAAGATAAACTCGAATGAAAAGAGAAGAGATTAATAAACGAAGAGGAAATTAGCTAAGCAGAATTTTAAACTTAGCAGAATTGCGGAATCAGCAATTCTACCGCAATTTTATTAACAGCGAAAGTGTGTAAAATGGAGAAACAAGGGCTACTAACGACTCCTCTATAGGCATTTTCTCACGATTCTCAAGCATTGGATCAACTCTCTATGCATCAAACTCACTCAATCTCATGTATCTTCCGATTTCATGCATTAGATTCTTTAGTTTACTCATGTCCAAGTAAGGTCTTAAGCATCTTGTTAAAGCAGAAAGTTATGGTTTGTACTAGGAAAACGCCTATTCCTAGGTCGTTTTCTGGTTACCTTGAAAGGCTAGCATGAGTGTATGACTCTGAACTCTTACTCCTTCCAGAGGTTAGGAGTTCTTTGGACAAAATGGATGGCCAATCGAAATTGCCCGTGGGATGAAGCTTACATACAATCAATGCTTCGAGAGCTATCCTACATGCTTGGTTCACGTTTTTTAGCCTATAGGATCGTCATTAGCATGCCCCTATGTGACTTAGTTACTCATGGATATAAAGAGAACAGAGATGAAAGATGAAGTAGACATGCTTAGAAGGAATTCAAAGACAAAACAGTAAGGGAAAACAGTAGATCGCAAAGACAAGAACTGTGAAAGAATGAATTGTGCTTTGATTACTTGATTGTTTGAATGAACAAAAGGAAACTTAACGTAAATAACTTAAAGACAGAAAGCAACGAAATGAAATGAACTAGCTAATAGAAAAGAAATAACAGCAAAACAATGCTGGAAATTAGAAATAGAAGACAAAAAGCAGTAAATGAGCTTGGAACACCTCGTCGCAAACGCCTCGGCTGAAGGACGAGAAAGAGTAGCCTTGCTTGGATGAATCCAATCAGGAGAGAAGATGAATCTTCTCTCCTTCCTATCAGATTGTCGACTTCAACAGCTAAGCTTTCCAACCCAACAGACGGAAGAGAAAAACAGGAGAAAAGATGGAGCTGCGAAGAGACTTCTACGCTTTCGGATAATGATTGAACCCTCGACTTTGACCCCCTTTTATAGTAATCTGCAGGTGTATTTGGGCCAAGGAGAACCATCCATTCTCAACGTCGTACTTCAAAATGGATGGAGGAGAAAGACCGAATCCCTGAAATAACGGAAAATAATAGAACAAGATCAGTCAACTTACGGTTTTCACTTGAAACATTGCGGTTTTAGAATTGTTTCCGCAATGCTATCGCAATGCGCATTTTTCATCTTTTAACTTCAGTTTTTATTCCTTTTCTTTCCTTTTGCACACAAGTCCTAATTTAGCTACCTTCTTTTAATTCTCATAAATAAGCATGGGTTTAAGCTAAATCCTATCAAAAACACCTAAGAGTGTGCATCTTTCTAAGCTAAACAAGTCCTAAATAAGTCACTTTTGGAGACATAACAGACGCCTAAGCTAATATGCCGATTTATCTATTTCTTAAAGATAAATTGCAACCAAGATCAACTGGAAGCCCACATTACCTATGGCTCAACTTATCCGTGTTACTTGGCGATTAAGAGAGGCACGATGGTAGATGTAATTTATGTGGTACTCCAAATTCAAGCTGTCAAGGCTTGCCAAAATACAATTTATAAACCCGATGTACACCGAGCTATTTGAAGCTTAGTGGTAACGGGGTCGATCCACAGGGAAATAAGAAATCTAATTTAACTAAATCTAATTTGCTAGAAATAAAAAGTATGCACAATTGAAAAGAATAGTAATTTGGTTTGGGGGGAAGGGAGCTCCTAATATGCAACTAACGGAAAATTTAATAACAACGTGCAAAAATTAAACGGTCGTGCTTAACTTCGAGAAATAGAAATGCTCGTTATGGATGTTCGGTTCATCGATACAATTTACTCGTTAGCCATGTTCATGCACACAATTCATTTAGTTATTTCTAACTCAAATGACCCAAGGATTTAATTAGACGCGTGCAATTCTAATTAAAATTGGCCAATAATCTATCTAAGGTAGCGACCCCTAAATCGACTACGTGCCAGTGACGGGAACATTGCGACGGCCTAATCCTAAGATTAACCCGGTTTCTCTCTTGCCTTAAGCCTAACATGAAAACGTTAATTAATTCAGATTACCAACTGTCACTTTGGGCCGAACTAATTAGCCATGCTTAGACCCGTGCTACCTAGCGGTATGGGCAATTATACGTCCCAACCTTTTGCCCTCTATCATGCATAGGAACTAGGGCGTCAACCTAATTTAGCTACACATGCTAGATTTGATGAGGAACAAGCAAGAAATGCATTAACAAACTAAATGTCTCAACATTCACAAAGGGGAAAAACTCCCCAAACATCCATAATTTACAAATCCATACTCAAAATTAAGCACTTACCTCGGTTTACCCTTCCATGGAGGATGTATTAATCCAATCCCCCATGGAAGAGCTTGGAATCATGCACAAAGAAGGAGAAGAAGTACAAAAATGGTGGAATTTGGTGGTAGACCCGATAGGAGAAGCTTGGAGAAGAAGGAGAATGAAAAGTTGGCTTCAAAATGACGTTTTCACGCTTTTTAAGCTCGGAGCGTCGAGACGCTAGGCAAGCGTCTCGACGCTGTGCCCTAAGTTGGCTGGCGCGCAAGCGGGGTAGCGTCGAGACGCTAGGCCAGTATCGCGACGCTGTCGGCGTTGAGTGAGCGTTGAGACGCGCGCGCTCGACGCTGCCGCTCGTCCATCTTCGGGAATCGTTGGGGCAGCGTCGAGCAAGCATCGAGCTAGCGTCTCGACGCTGGGGCGCGCGCAGATTTTCAATGACGGGCGCGCGAACACGGGCGAGGGCGAGGGCGAGGCGGCGCGCGCGCGCGTCTGGCCGTCTGGGCGTGGGCGTGCGGCGTGCTGGGCTGCTGCCTTCGTTGGGCGCCTGGGTCGTTTTGGCTCCCAAGCTCCGTTTGGCCTATCTTTTTGACCCGAACACTTCCCGAAACCTCTTAAATGACCGTTTTAGCCCCGAAAATCATCAATGGACTTCCCGAGCTCTTCACCATGAAATCACCTACAAGGAAGCATTTTAATCAGTATATGTCATGGTTTTAGCTAGAATTAGGGACATTAAGATAGCTCTATTTTGGAGCTATCACACGACATCATAATCTTTAACAATCAAACATGCTGGAAATCAAGGTCGTCTACTCCTATTAATCAAGCATGCTTATGTGATATGCTTAGAAGAAATAAATTCGCCCAATCAGTCATGCTAAGTTACAAAATTAAGAACGAACCCTCATAAATCGCATCAAAATTCACCCCTAACCTCAAATTAGAGCACTTACCTTAGCTCCCCGTTGTGCAAATCAAGCAAAATTACTAATGTTGAAGCTTTATTGAAGATATAATGGAAGAAATACAAGTTTAGAGCTCCCACCCGAGCCTAACAATGGTGGAAAAACCAAAATCCAAGAAAAGTTTTGCGGCTAAAATCAGAGAAGAAGGATTTTAAAGCCGTCGGAGCGTCGAGACACTAGGGCAGAGTCTCGACGCTGTGCCCTAAGTTGGCAGCGCGCGCGCACGGGGTAGCGTCGAGACGCTCGGACAGCGTCTCGACGCTGTCAGCATTGAGCGAGCGTTTAGCGCGCGCGCTCGACGCTGGGCGCGTCAAAAATCCGGAAACCTTCGGGGCGGCGTGGTAGAGGTACTTTTGGGGTACTCCAATTTCAAGCTGTCGAGGCTTGCCAAAATACATTTATAACTCCGCTACAACAGAGCTTTGCAGCTAGTGGTAACGGGTGTCGAACCACAGGGAACCTAAATTATTTCCTCCTAATTAAATTCTATTTGCTTTTATTTAAACTCAAACTAAAACGATAAAATAAAACATTAAAGTAAAGGGGGGATTGGTTATGGAAAAATAAAGTAAAGCATAAAAAGTAGCTAACGGAAAATTAAATCTAATTACATGTGCTCCTAATTTTAAGGGTCGGGGTTGACCTTGATGCGACTCGATTCATTGGGATTCAAACATACTTAGCAAAAACATAATTAAACACATAAACGGTTGCCCGGAAGCCCTAAAGCAACCGGCCACATATATATTAATCAGAATTTTCCAATTCTAATTAAACGGTACTATTAGCTAACTCGGATTGATCAGCTCTAAATTAACTAAAGTAGTAACTAGCATTTTATGACGAACATTCAATTAAACATCCTAAATGCTAATTGATTACCCGGCAACCCTGAAGTAATCAACATTCACAACATTTAATATGATACTTCGATTGTTTTATTTCATCAAGATAAATTGCAACCAAGATGAACTGGAATCCAATGTTATCTATGGCTCGATTTATCCGTGTTACTTGGCGATTAAGAGAGGCACGGCATCATTAATCTTTAACAATCAAACATGCTGAAAATCAAGGGTGCCTAGTCCTAAATCATTCCAACACATTCGTGTGATATGCTTAGACGAAATAAATGCCCAATCAGTCATGCTAAGTCACAAAATTAAGAACGAAAACCCTCATGAATCGCATCAAATTTAACCCCTAACCTCAAATTAGAGCACTTACCTTGCTCGGGATGAAAATCAAGCTAAATCCAACAAAATCTTACTTTGATATAGAAGAAAAGGGGAGAAAACCCCAAGAATTTGAGAGAGAAATCGGCCAAAACAAGCCAAACCCGAGAGAGAATGACCTAAAAATCGTTAAAATATGGGTTTTATACAGTCGGAGCGTCGAGACCCTACACCAGCGCCTGTTGTCGGGGTAGCGTCGAGACCCTACAGGCAACGTCTCGACGCTATGTCTGTGCCTGAAGGAAAAATAACCGAAATTCTATCCTCCTCTGGACTCGAACTCAGGCCTATCAATTTGCCAAATTCCTCCTGTACCACCAGACCACTTATCACAATTGAGATATAATTTGATTAATTAATATACATAGTATAAACACTCAGAATGATTAATCTAAATTATCCTCTAAACGTTCTTTTAAGCTCTTAATTAATTCAATGGTCCGATTTACCCCTAAGTAATTAAATTATACAAAATATATTAATTAAGCACAATTAATTACTTAATTCGCAAGACTTAGGAGCTAAATATTAGCACTTTTTGAGTGCTATCAAAACCCCCAACCTAAATCTTGCTAGTCCTCGAGCAAGGAAAACTCTAAAATAGCTCCTAAGGACTATACATGCATGCTTCTAACTCAAATCTCGATGCTTTAAGAATCAAGACATTTACATAAACAAGTAAGCAATCGATCGCATGCACTTAATCAATGAACATGTCAAAAATTAACTACTACTCCCCTACGTGTGTGTGTGATAGCGAACCTCTCCTAAACCATGCAAGCTCGGAAAAACAACATGCTACAATTCATCTTGTTTTCCCCCTACTTCTAGCATTGAAGAACAGTCTATAGCTTAATCACATCAGAGAGAGCAACAAATTAAGAGGCCTAAAACAATTTTCTCATACACATTTTTTTTTTTTTTTTCTTTTTGAGTACTTTGTACCCTTGGTTAAGGTTCTTTGAACCCAACTTTTTATTTTCTTTTTCTTTCCCATCCCGAGTTGCCTAACATGTCAAACTTAGGCCTAAGCTTCACATTTTTAAGGACTAACGTTCACTTTTTAAGTGCGCACTTTAAAAAGGAGGAACGCCTCGGGAGATTTTTCTAACCAACACGCTTTTCTGTTTTTTTTTTTATTAGGCTTAATCAACCACTAACTCTCATGCAACAAGCTACCCTAGGGGTGCCTTTCGGGGTGACAACAAGAATCCATGCAACATGTGGTCAATCTAAGCATACGGAGTCTAAGAGAAGTTGCTAAGTGCTCTTTAGATGCAAGGGAGCAACAGAAAAAAATTTAAATTTTTTGACATGGACCTAATTAGTGCAAACTACTTCATGCTAATCTAGATATGCAAATATGAAGATTCTAAAAACATTTCCCAGATTATCATTATTAGAAAGCATGCAAACAGAGTCCAAAACACTTCAAATTCTAAATCTACTCCTGCTCAACAACTACACATGAATCCATCAGACAACTCCACCCCCAACCTTCGAAAGATACATAGTCCTCTATGTATCCATCCATCAGATAAAGCAATAAAAACATACAAAATTAAAGGGAACAGAAAACCTCCCCTGAATTTCGCGAGGTCGGTGGTTGGAGTGGCGCGGTCTTTGCCCACTATCTTGTTGTTTAGGCCAAACCCCTACAAAAGAAGGCAAACTACAAAAAGAAAAACAAACAAATAAAATCTAACTAAGAGAAATTAAATGGTTCCCCGGCAACGGCGCCAATTTTGGTAGAGGTACTTGGGGTACTCCAATTTCAAGCTGTCGAGGCTTGCCAAAATACATTTATAACTCCGCTACAACAGAGCTTTGCAGCTAGTGGTAACGGGTGTCGAACCACAGGGAACCTAAATTATTTCCTCCTAATTAAATTCTATTTGCTTTTATTTAAACTCAAACTAAAACGATAAAATAAAACATTAAAGTAAAGGGGGGATTGGTTATGGAAAAATAAAGTAAAGCATAAAAAGTAGCTAACGGAAAATTAAATCTAATTACATGTGCTCCTAATTTTAAGGGTCGGGGTTGACCTTGATGCGACTCGATTCATTGGGATTCAAACATACTTAGCAAAAACATAATTAAACACATAAACGGTTGCCCGGAAGCCCTAAAGCAACCGGCCACATATATATTAATCAGAATTTTCCAATTCTAATTAAACGGTACTATTAGCTAACTCGGATTGATCAGCTCTAAATTAACTAAAGTAGTAACTAGCATTTTATGACGAACATTCAATTAAACATCCTAAATGCTAATTGATTACCCGGCAACCCTGAAGTAATCAACATTCACAACATTTAATATGATACTTCGATTGTTTTATTTCATCAAGATAAATTGAAACCAAGATGAACTGGAATCCAATGTTATCTATGGCTCGATTTATCCGTGTTACTTGGCGATTAAGAGAGGCACGGCATCATTAATCTTTAACAATCAAACATGCTGAAAATCAAGGGTGCCTAGTCCTAAATCATTCCAACACATTCGTGTGATATGCTTAGACGAAATAAATGCCCAATCAGTCATGCTAAGTCACAAAATTAAGAACGAAAACCCTCATGAATCGCATCAAATTTAACCCCTAACCTCAAATTAGAGCACTTACCTTGCTCGGGATGAAAATCAAGCTAAATCCAACAAAATCTTACTTTGATATAGAAGAAAAGGGGAGAAAACCCCAAGAATTTGAGAGAGAAAGCGGCCAAAACAAGCCAAACCCGAGAGAGAATGACCTAAAAATCGTTAAAATATGGGTTTTATACAGTCGGAGCGTCGAGACCCTACAGGCAGCGTCTCGACGCTCGTACGGAAATTTCCAGCGCCTGTTGTCGGGGTAGCGTCGAGACCCTGTCTGTGCCTGAAGGAAAAATAACCGAAATTCTATCCTCCTCTGGACTCGAACTCAGGCCTATCAATTTGCCAAATTCCTCCTGCACCACCAGACCACTTATCACAATTGAGATATAATTTGATTAATTAATATACATAGTATAAACACTCAGAATGATTAATCTAAATTATCCTCTAAACGTTCTTTTAAGCTCTTAATTAATTCAATGGTCCGATTTACCCCTAAGTAATTAAATTATACAAAATATATTAATTAAGCACAATTAATTACTTAATTCGCAAGACTTAGGAGCTAAATATTAGCACTTTTTGAGTGCTATCACGGCGTCGAGACGCTAGGGCAGCGTCTCGACGCTGAGCAGCGTTGAGCCAGCGTCTCGACGCTGCCGCTCAACGCTTGCTCTCGGGTTTGTTGGCCAAATTTTGCCTTTCAATGGCAAATTTTGTCATTTCTTCAATTCTTCAAGCCCCTTCACTCCCGATGCGTCCATGAAGCTCTAAAACGTCGCTTTTAGCCCCAAATACGTCGTCGCACTCCTCGAGCTCTTAACCATGAATTTACCTACAAAGAGGGATTTTAATCAATATCGAGCATGGTTTTAGCTATAATTAGGGAGTAAATAATAGCTCTATTTTGGAGGTATCAAACACCTATAACCCTGGTTGGAGGAACCACCCAAATCTTTCTTGGGGTGGACAACAAAACATTAACCAAGCTCAAAACCAACCAAGACCGAGTGGAACACCTGGTTTCACTCAACAAAATAACCAATCAATGTACCAAAAGCCATATAACCAACCAATAGGGTCATCAGTAGAAAATTTACTTAAGGAGTAGATTGCAAAAAATGATGATACCCTACAAAGTCAGTGTTATGTCTCCAAAAGTGACTTATTTAGGACTTGTTTAGCTTAGAAAGATGCACACTCATAGGTGTTTTTGATAGGATTTAGCTTAAACCCATGCTTATTTATGAGAATTAGAAGAAGGTAGCTAAATTAGGACTTGTGTGCAAAAGGAAAGAAAAGGATTGAAAACCGAAGTAAAAGAGTGAAGAATATGCATTGCGGCAACATTGCGGAAACATTGCTAAAACCACAATGTTTCAAGTGAAAACCGTAAGTTGACTGATCTTGTTCTGTTATTTTCCGTTATTTCAGGGATTCGATCTTTCTCCTCCATCCATTTTGAAGTACGACGTTGAGGATGGATGGTTCTCCTTTGACCACATGCATCTGCAGATTACTATAAAAGGGGGTCAAAGTCGAGGGTTCAATCATCATCCGAAAGCGTAGAAGTCTTCTCGCAGCTCCATCTTTTCTCCTGTTTTTCTTTCCCGTCTGTTGGATTGAGAGGTTCAGCTGTTGGAGTCGTCAATCTGATAGGAAGGAGAGAAGATTCATCTTCTCTTCTGATTGGATTCATCCAAGCAGGGCTGATCTTTCTCACCCTTCAGCCGAGGCGTTCGCGACGAGGCGTTCAAGCTTATTTACTGCTTTCTGTCTTTTGTTTTTCATTTCCAACACTGCTTTGTTGTTATTTCCTTTCCATTAGTCATTCCATTCTATTTCGTTGTTGTCTGCCTTTGTGTTATTCAATTTAAGCTTCCCTTTGTTCATTCAAACAATCAAGTAATCAAAGCAACATTCATTATTTCACAGTTTCTTGCCTTTGCGATCTACTGTTTTCGTTACTGTTTTGTCTTTAAATTCCTTCTAAGCATGTCTACTTCACCGCTTATTTCTGTTCTCTCTATATCCATGAGTAGCTAAGGCATATAGGGGCATGCTAATGACAAGACTATAGGCTAAAAAACGTGAACCAAGCATGTAGGATAGCTCTCGAAGCATTGATTGTATGTAAGCTTCATCCCACGGGCAATTTCGATTGGCCATCCATTTTGTCCAAAGAATTCCTAACCTCTGGAAGGAGTAAGAGTTCAGAGTCATACACTCATGCTAGCCTTTCAAGGTAGCCAGCAAACGACCTAGGAATAGGCGTTTTCCTAGTACAAACCATAACTTTCTGCTTTAACAAGATGCTTAAGACCTTACTTGGACATGAGTAAACTAAAGAATCTAATGCATGAAATCGGAAGATACATGAGATTGAGTAAGTTTGATGCATAGTGAGTTGATCCAATGCTTGAGAATCGTATAAAAATGCCTATAGGAGAGTCGTTAGTAGCCCTTGTTTCTCCATTTTACACACTTTCGCTGTTAGAACATTGCGGTAGAATTGCTGTTTTCGCAATTCTGCTAAGTTTACAATTCTGTTTAGCTGTTTTCTTCTTCGTTTATTAATCCCTTCTCTTTTCATTTGAGTTTATCTTTGACTTGCACTTGTTTATGTTGCTACCCTTTGCATATTCATTAGAAATTAGACAATTTAAAACATATTCTACCTCCTCAAATCCACCCATTCTTTCTTAACAATACACTTCACGAGTAGCTCATAATAAATCTCTGTGGGAAAACGAATGAAAAAATACTTACTACTTGCTATAAGATCATGTATGCTTGCATGTTCTGAGTGCTCTCTCTCTCTTATTGCTTATTTATTTTAACACATTGAGCACGCAACAGTCAGCAAGCCACCCTTAGGAGCCTAGAAAACCAGACAGGGCAATTAGCAAATGAACTGAAAAATAGGCCCCAAGGTAGATTGCCTGCAGACACTGAAGTACCAAGAAGGGATGGAAAAGAGCAAGTTCAAGCAATTGAACTTCGTAGTGGAAGACCATTGGTGAGCAACACTAGAGAAACACCAAAGCGAGTAGAGAATGAAGAGTCTAGTGCTCCACTGGATTCTCTGCTCAACCATGATCAACCATCAACAAGCACATCAAGGGTGAGGCTGGAACCTATCATTGAGGAACCAGAAGAGATACCAAGGCCTCCACCTGTCCTTAGGCGACCTGAAGTGCCTACATATATGCCACCACCTCCATTCCCTAGAAGGCTGAAGAAAAAACAAGAACAGGAAGTGCACTTTAATAAATTTTTAGAAACTTTAAAACAAGTGCATGTGAACATTCCATTTGTAGAAGTTTTGCAATCTATGCCTTCTTACGTTAAGTTTTTGAAAGATATAATTACTAACAAAAAAATTATTGGTGAATTTGAAACAGTGAATATCACCGAGGAGTGCAGTGCCATACTCCAAAACAAACTACCAAAGAAGGAGAAGGATCCTGGTTCCTCCACCTTACCAGTCGAGTTGGGAGGCAAGCACGTGGGCAGAGCTCTTTGTGACCTGGGCGCCAGCATAAATCTCATGCCTTTATCACTATTCCGTCAGCTAGGAATAGGGGAAGCACGACCTACTACTGTCACCTTGCAGCTTGCAGACAGATCCATAGCATACCCAGAGGGAAAAATTGAGGATATTCTTGTCAAGGTTGACAAATTCATCTTTCTTGCAGACTTCATTATTCTGGATTATGAAGCAGACAAGGAGGTACCAATCTTGTTGGGCAGACCATTTCTAGCCACAGGTAGGGCTTTGATTGATGTCCAGAAAGGTGAGCTCACCATGAGTGTTCATGATGAGGAGGTTAAATTTAGTGTCTTTAAAGCTCTAAGGTATCCTTCTGATTCTGAATCTTGTGCTAGTTTGGATGTAGTAAATTCACTGATGGAAGAACAACTTGAGCATGAATTGTTAATTAAGCATGCCACTAACTACGTACAAGTAGAAATAGCTGACTTAAACATTTCTGAATTAATGGATGTATCTGTGGACAAACCTCAGCATGTTTGTATGACTAATGACCTGTCTGAAAGAACCACGAATCCATTGAAACCATCAATTGAGCATCCACCCCTATTAGAATTGAAACCATTGCCTGATCATCTTAAGTATGCATATCTAGGAGAGCATGATACTTTGCCTATTATCATTTCGTCTAAATTAAGTGAAGAGCATGAAATTGCGTTAATATTGCTGCTTAAGCAACATAAAAAAGCTATTGCATGGACGATTGCTGATATAAGAGGTATTAGTCCTTCCTATTGCATGCATAAGATATTATTAGAAGAAGAACATACCCCTAGGGTAGATCACCAACGTAGGTTGAACCCCTCCATGAAGAAGGTAGTGAAAAAAGAGATTATAAAATGGTTAGACGCGGGTGTAATTTTCCCTATAGCTAATAGTCAATGGGTGAGTCCAATTCAATGTGTGCCTAAGAAGGGTGGGATGACTGTAATAGTTAATGAGAGTAATGAACTAATTCCAACTAGAACTGTTACAGGATGGAGAGTCTGTATGGACTTTAGAAAATTAAACAAAGAAACAAAAAAAGATCATTTTCCTTTACCGTTTATAGATCAGATGTTAGATAGGATAGCTGGTCGAGCCTAATACTGCTTTCTAGATGGTTATTCTGGATATAACCAAATTACCATAGACCCTGTGGATTAGGAGAAAACGACATTTACATGTCCCTTTGGAACATTTGCTTTTCGCAGAATGCCTTTTGGCTTATGCAATGCACCAGCAACATTCCAAAGGTGCATGTTGGCCATTTTCTCTGACTTAGATGAATCCATGATAGAAATATTTATGGATGACTTCTCAGTCTTTGGTGATTCTTTTAATAATTGCTTAGAGAACTTAGGACAAGTCCTAGCTAGGTGTGAGGAGACCAACCTAGTCCTAAATTGGGAGAAATGTCACTTTATGGTGGAGGGAGGAATAGTCTTAGGTCATAGAGTGTCTAGAGCAGGAGTAGAGGTCGATAGGGCCAAAATAGAAATAATAGAGAAGCTAGTGGAACCTCAAAATGTAAAAGCTATTAGAAGTTTCTTAGGTCATGCAGGTTTCTATAGGAGATTCATTAAGAACTTTTCTAAAATCTCTAAACCTTTGTGTGAGCTTCTAGAGCTTAACAAGCCATTTGTCTTTTCAAAAGAATGTTTCTTAGCATGGACAACACTTAAGGAAGCCTTAGTCAAAGCACCAATTATAGTAGGACCAAATTGAGACTTACCATTTGAAATGATGTGTGATGCTAGTGACTATGCAGTAGGAGTCATGCTAGGACAAAAAATAGATAAACTAACACATCCTGTATATTATGCAAGTAAGACTCTGAATGAAGCACAATGTAATTACACAACCACGGAGAAGGAAATTCTAGCTGTAGTATTTGCCTGTGAAAAGTTTAGGAATTACATTGTAGGAACTAGGACCATTGTGTACACCGATAACTCTGCACTAAAATATCTAATGAGGAAGGCTGATGCAAAGCCTAGGTTAATTAGATGGGTATTATTGTTGCTAGAGTTTGATCTAGACATTAGAGATAAGAAAGGATGCGAAAATGTCGTTGCTGACCATTTATCTAGATTGCGCCATAATTACGATAAAATTGCTGAGCCAGCAATTTCTGATGCCTTTGTCGATGAGCATGTCTTTGTGTTAGCACATCGTGATAACGATGAGGAACCTTGGTTTGCGGATATTGATAACTTCCTTGCCTCGCAGGTACTACCAACTTTCAAAGGAGGGCAAGAAAAGAAGAGGTTCCTACATGAAGCTAGGAAGTTCAGTTGGGACGATCCTACACTTTACAAGACATGTGCAGACGGTTTGCTGAGGAAGTGTGTCTCAACTGCTGAGGCAAAGTCAGTGTTGCAGCACTGCCATGCGTCCCCCTATGGTGGGCATTTTGGTGGTCAGAGGACGGCTGCAAAGGTGTTCCAAAGTGGCTATTACTGGCCCACGATATTCAAGGACGCACACGACCATCCACACAGCTGTGACGAGTGTCAAAGGACAGGTAATCTCAGTAGGAAGGATGAGATGCCTCTCACCTACATCTTAGAGTTGGAACTCTTTGATGTGTGGGGCATCGACTTCATGGAACCGTTTCCCCCATCAGCAAGTAATCTCTATATACTTGTAGCTGTAGACTATGTATCTAAATGGGTAGAAGCCATAGCATTGCCATCATGAAGGGAATGAACTCTTCATTCCCCGGAGCGGAAGCGATTGGAATCGATCTTTTGTTTTGTTTAGAATTAAACTTAAAAAACAAGTTAAGCAAATGTGAAATTACCTTTGATGAATCATCTTGTTGTGTTCCTTTTTCCACGAGATCTTCCTCGCTATGACTCGAACACGGGATCAAGGCTTGTGGGAGCTCTTTGAAAGAATGAGAGAACAATTCTCTCTGCAGAGGGTGAGTGGTGTGTTTGGCCAACCATTTGGCTAAACCTAAATGTCTTATTTATAATAAGGCTTTTAGGAATTAATTTTTATTATATAAAATACATTTTAATATCTAATATATTAAAATATGTATTTTATATTTATTTGAATCTTATTCAAATATTATAAAATTAATCTTTTATAATATACTTTAAACCAATTTGAATCACATTCAAATAACATAAGTATATAGTTTTTAATATTAATGTATCATATACATAAACTATTTCCTCTAATATTTAATGTATCAAATACAATAAATATATTTTACTCTTCTACATTTAATATATCAAATATATTAAATATTAATTTGAATATTTCAAATTTTCTTTCAACTAAATTGATCATTTTAGTGTTACTATGAGCTAGCAAGGGGACCTTATGGACCTACAGATTTATAAGCTCCAATGATACAAAATTAATTAATTAAACTCATTAATTAATTCACTTTCATTCATTAACTCTAGGTCACTCCACTATAGGCCTAGAGTTGCACTCTTATGCATTGTAAGACAAGTTGTGTCCATGGATATAACCATTACATGCAAGTCGATCCTTCACGAAATGTTCGTAATTACAGCTGGGTCAAAAGTCCGTTTTACCCCTGTAATTACATCTTACACCTTAAGTACCACTGATTCTCTAATGAACAACTTGTTTATGATCCAACCATAAACCAAGTCCCTCTCGGGCCAATGAGAGGGTGGGGCCCCATTGTTCAAGTCCCGAAATCAGCACTTAAGGGAACTACTCATCTACTTTCCCTATATGGGAAGAAGTGAATTCAATCTTGGGAAACTTATGTTCCCAACTCCCTATTTGGTCAAGTCCCCAAAATGGTAGGCTTATTGAATCGGCTATAAAGGCCATTCTCACCCATACAAATCAAAGGACGAGCCCTCACAGGCAGGAGTTCATAACTGACTCAAGATTAAGATCGAGTCACATATGATCATCCTGTGAAATACTAATCTTCTCAAATAACGGATTTATAAAGAGAGATTATATATTTCGTGGTCCAGTCTTATACAAACTCATTGTATAGGATACCCCCACTCACATGTCTCTACATGAATGATTTGGATCAAATCATTTGTAACAATTACAAAGTGGGCCGTATCAATAGTGTTACCAGGATAAGGCACCCAACCTTATCCATATACTATAGACCCTTTAGGTTATTACTTGAACATGATCCTCCCGTATGTCAACTACATACAGTTCAAGATTACACTAATAACCTTGGATTTTATTTATATAATGAATATTATAAATTGCAAATATTAATAATAAAATAATTATCAAATAATTATTAATTAATTACGAGGCTTTAGGGCATAAATCCCAACAATCTCCCACTTGCACTAAAGCCGGTGAGACATGTATCCTAGGGCATACTCTACACCCAACATGTTCTCCCACTTGCCCTAGTGAAGATGAGACATGTCTCATAATCCTAGACATTCTAGGTGGCTTTCAAACACTTTAGCCTGTAAAGTCTTTTTATATAGATCAAAACGATTGTCAATTAAAAGTCATCTTGGTCCTACCACGATTCTTTCTCTCTCAGGATACCCTATATATTGATGTTATCTAAGTTCCTTAAGTTTAGCCATTACACAAAACGTTTTAGGCTTAACTATATCTGAAACATCTTTCAGACCAATAAGAAATTATTTGAGTTATGCAAGTTCTTTACTTCATAAGTAAGAACATTTAACTTGCATACCATACTCCATCATCTAGGGTAAACATAGATTTCCATAAATCTTTGTTAAAACCAGTGCATCTTGTAAAGATCAAATCTTTAACCTCATACACAAAAATATAATTTCTCAATTTATCCATAG
Organism: Herpetospermum pedunculosum; assembly: GCA_028017165.1. Classification (NCBI taxonomy): domain Eukaryota; kingdom Viridiplantae; phylum Streptophyta; class Magnoliopsida; order Cucurbitales; family Cucurbitaceae; genus Herpetospermum; species Herpetospermum pedunculosum. Next base: position 41,075,818 of record CM051522.1, read on the forward strand.
ATATTTTGAGAAAAGTTTTTATTTTTCCGTGCAATGGTCATACCATTGGGTTAACTAATAAATGCTAACCAATTTTACTGTCAAATGTCATGTCTCAAGTGTACATTAGATTTTCTCCCACTCAAACGTAGATAGTCAATCTTATGTTCTCAACATTTTGAAATGTCTTAGGACACTATTCCTTAGACAATCTAAACTTCATGTAAGAATGATACATTATCATTTTTTGAAGTACTACATCATATACTTGACAACAAATTTGTCAATATAAGATGTGTGAGACATAAATAACATTTTGTCCTCGAAAACTCTATTTTAGGACATACCCAGTAATTTAAATCATTCATTTGCAATTGGTTAGGTAGTCAGCATTTTATGTTGGATTCAAATCTTACAACATTCACAATGGGTAATAAGTCATCCACATAAAATATGAGAAAATTCCACTAAGTAATTAATGATTTTCTTGTCTATACAATATCATTAATATTTATTCAAAGTCATAGTTTTTGATACTTTTATCAAACCTTACATTCAAAAATCTAGTGATCAAATTCATTTCATAAATGAACCTTTACTGCTTGCAAACTTTTTGCTTTTGATTTTTGAAATTGAACTCATGTAATTGATTTGTAAATGCATTCTTTAAGACTTCTTTTCAAAAAAAGATTTCTTAAACCTTCACTTGACATATCTCATATGCAACTATGAATTAGGAAATGCTTATATACTCTAATATGACAACAAATAAGAAAGTTTATCCATAGTTTACTTTCTCCATCTATATTTGTCATTAGTCTTATTTTTAAGGTCTGTACCTTCTTATTTACAAATCTTTTACTTTTGTAGATATATTCAAAACCTATGGGTTTTACCCCATCACGAATATCTACAATTTCTAGATAAAGATGAGTACATCTACTCTATCTCGAGATTTATGACTTTGGTCTACTAGTCTTTGTCATTGACCCTCATTTCAACTTTGAGGTCAAGAAGCCCTACATTTTGTCATCTAATTTGACAACTTAGGCTTCATATAAGCTCTTGTAACGGTCGGGTCATCTCATAACTCTCCCACTACGATGAGGCTTATCCAATTCATGACTAGGATCCATTTGACTATCAAATGTAATTAAATTGTTAACAACTTTTATTAACTATTTAGTGGCTTCACTTGGAACCAACTTTTCAACACTATTGAACATATTCAAGTTTCAACATGTATGCTTAAAACTCTCAAAACTCGAAGGGTTGTAAACTTACTTTACTACTCTTCTATAATCTCAAAGTTGTCTCATGGACACCTTTTAGATATAATGATGTTCACTATACAATCTATATTGTATATCCTAACAAGAGTCTGATAATGACGTGTAATTCTTTATTGTTCTGACCATGTCTAACAAGGTCTTGTTTCTCCTCTTACAGCACAATTTCACACAATTGTACTTTGTGCTAGAGTTGAGATAAAATCTCACTTTCTATCAATTAGTCTTAGTACATAAGGTTCCTGTACTTTTCCCTGTGATCTGATCATAGTGTCTTGATAGATTTACCTAATTGACCTTCAACTTGAGTCTTATATTCCTTGAACTTTTCAAAATATTCAGACTTATGTTGCATTAGGTTACGATACTTATTTCTTGAATAATCATCAGCTAGAGTGATGAAATATTCATCGGTGTTCTTTGGCCTGTAGGCTTTTCCAACAAAAACCTATGGATTATCTTGCATGAAAGGCAAGATCTTAAGACATATAAAGTAATTAACTCTAACATTTAGAGAATCACTTCGTAGTAGTCTTTTTATTCAAATTGATCAGAATCAATCTTGAATGCCAAAGACGGGTATCATATTTTAGGAGAATATAAATTGTCTTTATATTCTGGATTCTATAATCCTGAATATCTCACTGTGTAGTATTTTATATGTTAACAATTTAACACATACAAATTATTCTTATTTTTCGGCTGAACTTTTCAAACAATTTTGAAAATAAAAATTTAGTACTAAAATATTCATACTATATGAATATTTTATTAGTAATAAAGTTAGAGAAATTGAATTTCTCCTATGGTACTAAAAACACCATATTCAGCATTAAATAACAATTATTTCTTATGGACATCTTAATGTCTCCCACTACATTAATTGAGATGAGTTTTCTGGTGCCAACAAGTAGAGATCATTCTACATAATTAAGTATTTTCCAAGAATTATATAAAATGTAATGAAGAAAAAATCTGAATAGTGGATCTGAATCTACTATATAGGTGGTAATGAAAAAAATCTAGTAAATCAAATTTACTTTTATCCATGTTCTTCTTATAGAGGTATTTCAAAAATTCCTCTCATTATGACTACTTTGCTAATTTAGAAACTATTTTCTTTTAGCTACAGTCATATGGTTTCTTTTCTTGGATTTTGGTAATACTTAATTTTTTTTTTTTTTTTTTTTTGAGATCATTTAGATAAATATCTAAATCTAGCTTTTACTGACTTCAACAATATCTCATATGTTGTTGTCATATTCTTCATCTTCTTAGCTTGACATCTAATATGTCAAATAGAAAATTTGTATAAGCCATCTCGTTATATTGATTTATTAATCATGTGTTTCACGAACAATTAGACAAGCATTGGCAACAGGTTTTTGAGAACGTTTCTCAATAAAGACAAATTAAAGAAAAAAATTACATTGTCATTATATAGTGTTAACATTATTTTTCTAAGTGATATTATTTTCTCAATTTGACAAATTAGCAACGAAAAATAAAATTGAGAGAAATAGACATAATATTAAAATATATAAAAAAAAATATTATTTAACAACATGCAATCAATATTCATTCAATTTCAGCATAGAAAACAAACAATTTGATAAATGAAACCTAAAACATTAATTTCTAATGCTATGATACTTTAGTGAGTTAGAACAGGTGCCGCCGTAGGGTAGGTCAAATGCTCCTTCACTAAACTGAGACAATCTCAACCAAGTGTTATCCCAAAATAACTCTTATTTCTATAACATTTAGTTACCATTAGTTTGGTCAAGAAAATCATTAACAACCTTAATGAGATCTTTGTAAGTGTAACCTATCATTTTAGATTTTATAATTTTATCCCAACAAGTGCCGCCGTAGGGTAGGTCAAGTATTGGAAATAAAATTACAATCCTATCCTTCTCAGGAGATTCACCCTGATATTGACCCATGTAAACACCTTCCGTAGGGGGACGGTCCAAAAGCCGTCGCGAGGCCCCACATGAATCTCACGTTGTGAACCAATGAAAGAGACCGTAGGATATGTTGACATATTTCCTTCTCCCACTTACTATTTAAAAATACTTTCTCAAGAGATTCACCCTGATATTGACCCATGTAAACACCTTCCGTAGGGGGACGGTCCAAAGCCGCCTCGAGGCCTCACATGAATCTGACGTTGTGAATCTATGGTAGAGACTGTAGGGTGATTTTGACATATGTCTTTCTCCCACTAAGTATTTTGAAATAGGCTTTTCTATTACTTAGACAAATTAGGCTAATCTCATTTATCTAAGTTTTTCAATCTACCCTTTCATAACCCTTATGTTGGTTAGATTGATTTTAATGTGAATTATCAAGTATATTAAACTATTTAAAACTAATCACATTATGAGCCTGCTTAATGAAATAAAATAAAATTTGACTAATTCAACCCCCAGGCCAGTTCTTAGGTAGAGGTGTTCCTTTTCAGTCAACTTAAGTACCTCACCCGAGTAACCTTTCTTAGACAGAGTTCCCTTATAGTCAATTTTTATTTCAAATTCATTAATCTTTAATTAACTATTAATTACTAGATCAATGAACTTGAGTTGATTTTAAGCAATGTTTTTAATCCTATTAAAAACCAATTCACCTTATGGATAATCTTGAATTTTTAACAATTTTAAACCCATTAAAATAAAATTAAAGATTATCATATATTCTAATCTTATTAGAATAAAAGATAAACTAAATTCAAATATTTAAACTATTTAAATAATGAATTAAATTATCTTTTAAATAGGGAAAAAAAAAATCTAATCTCATAGGAAAATATCCTAACCTCATTTGGAAAATATCCCTAATACTTATTGAGAAAATATATCTCAATCTTATTGGGAAAAGATTTATCAATCTTATTGGGAAAAGATTTATCAAGATTTCCCAATCTTATTAAGAAAATATTTTCTATATCCTAATCAATATTAGAAAAATATGGATTCCTATTTAAGTATCCTAATTTAAAATTTCCAAATATAACAATTATATTGAAAGATATGGAAATATAAACATATTAGGAAATCATCTAATCAAATTAGAAAGCATTTTAATCATAATATTCCAAATATAACAATTATATTTAAAAATAATTAAAATGCATGATCATGCTTAACCTATGGTGGGATTTTAATCTAGATGACATACTTTATGCAACCAAACATAATTTAAAACATACATCAACATGCATAATTAAATTTAAAAAAAAACGCAGCAAAATTGACCGGCATATTTGGCATATCCTAAGAAATTGAAAACTAATTTAAATTATAATAATTTAAATCCAAGACATATCTTGGTCTTCGAATTTCCTTCCTTTGTTGATCCATCAAAATTTAGAAACCCTAAAATTGTCTTGAGTATCCACCCGAACTCTTTCTGCAATGCATAGGCGATGGTGACAGATTGAAGACCCATTGTCCAAACAATTTGAAAAACTCTATTCTCAGTTACTCAATTCTAAATTGAGATTTTAATAAGAATTCATCAAATCAATTCAATTCGAGAAGACACTCAATTCCAAATTGAGATTTTAAAAAGAATTCATCAATTCAATTCAAGAATTAATCTTTAGCAGAATCAATGTCTTCACCGCCTAACATTTAAGCTAAATGAGTACACCACTTGCACTTTGTATTCATCACTTTGACTCACCTCAACAAATAAGTTGCATATGCAAATCAATCCTTCTTTCAAAGAATCTTCACCGCCTAACGAAATCACAGTCGTCCGCCATCTTGTCTCCATCTCTTTGAAGAACAGATTAAATTACAAAAATCCTTAACCCTTATGGGTTTTACAATTTGATCTAATCAAAAGGTTTAAATCTAATGCCAATCAAATATGCCTAAACAATCAATTTTCCAAACCATATATATCACATATATATAAACTTAAAATACCCACCATACACAATTTTAATTCTAAACAAAACTCAAAGAAAGCTCTGATACCAAATGAACGGAATGAACTCTTCATTCCCCGCAGCGGAAGCGATTGGAATCGATCTTTTGTTTTGTTTAGAATTAAACTTAAAAAACAAGTTAAGCAAATGTGAAATTACCTTTGATGAATCATCTTCTTGTGTTCCTTTTTCCACGAGATCTTCCTCGCTATGACTCGAACACGGGATCAAGGCTTGTGGGAGCTCTTTGAAAGAATGAGAGAACAATTCTCTCTGCAGAGGGTGAGTGGTGTGTTTGGCCAACCCTTTGGCTAAACCTAAATGTCTTATTTATAATAAGGCTTTTAGGAATTAATTTTTATTATATAAAATACATTTTAATATCTAATATATTAAAATATGTATTTTATATTTATTTGAATCTTATTCAAATATTATAAAATTAATCTTTTATAATATACTTTAAACCAATTTGAATCACATTCAAATAACATAAGTATATAGTTTTTAATATTAATGTATCATATACATAAACTATTTCCTCTAATATTTAATGTATCAAATACAATAAATATATTTTACTCTTCTACATTTAATATATCAAATATATTAAATATTAATTTGAATATTTCAAATTTTCTTTCAACTAAATTGATCATTTTAGTGTTACTATGAGCTAGCAAGGGGACCTTATGGACCTACAGATTTATAAGCTCCAATGATACAAAATTAATTAATTAAACTCATTAATTAATTGACTTTCATTCATTAACTCTAGGTCACTCCACTATAGGCCTAGAGTTGCACTCTTATGCACTGTAAGACAAGTTGTGTCCATGGATATAACCATTACATGCAAGTCGATCCTTCACGAGTTGTTCGTAATTACAGCTGGGTCAAAAGTCCGTTTTACCCCTGTAATTACATCTTACACCTTAAGTACCACTGATTCTCTAATGAACAACTTGTTTATGATCCAACCATAAACCAAGTCCCTCTCGGGCCAGTGAGAGGGTGGGGCCCCATTGTTCAAGTCCCGAAATCAGCACTTAAGGGAACTACTCATCTACTTTCCCTATATGGGAAGAAGTGAATTCCATCTTGTGAAACTTATGTTCCCAACTCCCTATTTGGTCAAGTCCCCAAAATAGTAGGCTTATTGAATCGGCTATAAAGGCCATTCTCACCCATACAAATCAAAGGACGAGCCCTCACAGGCAGGAGTTCATAACTCACTCAGGATTAAGATCGAGTCACATATGATCATCCTGTGAAATACTAATCTTCTCAAATAACGGATTTATAAAGAGAGATTATATATTTCGTGGTCCAGTCTTATACAAACTCATTGTATAGGATACCCCCACTCACATGTCTCTACATGAATGATTTGGATCAAATCATTTGTAACAATTACAAAGTGGGCCGTATCAATAGTGTTACCAGGATAAGGCACCCAACCTTATCCATATACTATAGACCCTTTAGGTTATTACTTGAACATGATCCTCCCGTATGTCAACTACATACCGTTCAAGATTACACTAATAACCTTGGATTTTATTTATATAATGAATATTATAAATTGCAAATATTAATAATAAAATAATTATCAAATAATTATTAATTAATTACGAGGCTTTAGGGCATAAATCCCAACACATCAAATGATGCCAAAACAGTCATTAAGTTTCTTAATAGGCATATTTTTACAAGGTTTGGTACACCACGTGCAATAATTAGTGATGAGGGAACTCACTTTATTAATAAAGCCATGGAAAAGGTGTTAGCTAAATACAATGTTAGGCATAGAGTAGCAACCTCTTATCAGCCACACTCGAATGGACAAGCTGAAATATCCAATAGGGCGATTAAGAACATACTTGAAAAAGTGGTAAAACCTAATAGAAAAGATTGGTCTTTTAAGCTAGACGATGCACTTTGGGCATATAGGACTGCATATAAAACACCCTTAGGTATGTCTCCTTATAGGCTAGTATATGGGAAAGCATGCCATCTTCCTTTCGAATTGGAAATCAAAGCCTTTTGGGCCTTAAAAGAACTAAATTATTGCGTGACCGATGCTGGAACTTTGCGGTCTCTGCAATTACATGAGTTAGATGAGCTCAGACATATGTCCTATGAAAATGCCAAAATGTATAAGGAAAAGACTAAAATTTGGCATGATAGTAGACTTAGGATCAAGGACTTTAAAAAGGGCCAGCATGTCTTATTATTCAACTCAAGGTTAAAGTTATTTCCAGGCAAACTTAAGTCCAGATGGTCAGGTCCTTTTGTGGTAACTAACGTGTTTGTTCATGGTGCTATTGAGATTAGAAACCTACAGCACGGGCAGCCGTTTATGGTGAATGGTGCAAGGCTGAAGCACTACTATGAGGAGGGAGATGTGAAGACACTCTCGGCCTTCCTCCTATCTGAAGCTTGAGAAAAAGATTGAGAGGGGATGAGTGACCACTGTGCTCATCCAAGAAGGCCATGCCTTAGTTTTTTTTTCTTTCATATTTTCGGTTGGTGTTATGTGTTTATTTTTTATATTATTTACGGATTTTTGTTTTATTTAGGTGAATTTTAAATAGGAGATCTTAAGAGGAGATCAAGGAGATGAATCAAGGGAAGACAATCCACAAAGAGAATCGGGCTAAATCAAGGATTCGGGTTGCTGAATCTTGCAACTTAAATCACAAAAAAAATCCCAACGGCTATGCGAATGTATTGCGGCAGGTTTGCTGAGTCCGCAATTTAATAAAGTCGTTGGGATCCACTCGAGTACAAATAGCCGTCAGTTGAGCCCTTTCCTCTACGTTTTCTCCATCCGTTGGCCTTCAAGAAATCAATCTTCTTCTTCCTCTGCATCTCCTACCTTCAGATCCTCACAGACCGACAATGGTGTCCACACGAGCTGATTGATCTGCATCAAAGAAGAAGTCGCCTGACGCAGAAGAAGCTGCGAGAGAGGCGTTGCTTTCCTTAGTAGACGCCGATGCTGCGCAGCCCTCACGGCCTCCGAAGCTACCAGTGCGACGAAAGAAGTGGAAGGTAGTGACTGAGATACCTGCTGGTCCTTCTGAACCAGTCAGTACACCCAAGAAACGGAAGTGGTCGGTTGCGGTGGAGGATCCACAGATCAAAGAAAAGATCCCCAGCGAAGAGAGTCGTGGGAGTGGCCGCCCATCGTACGAGACGGCCAGACAGAGCCTGGAGCCTTCCCCACAGATGCCGGAGCCTGAAGCTCCACCTGAAGAGCACCAAGACTCGGTGCCAAGCGAAGAGCCAGATGAGGACGAGGAGGTCCTCTCCCTCTTAAGGGAGGTCAGTCTTGACAGCCCGGTGGAGGGGGGCAGCAAGGATTCCATGTATGAGACGTTGGGGGATTGCCTCCAGCAGATCACCACCAAGGCACGCCTCAAGAAGAGGGCTCCGGTGATCGTGAAAGCCAAGCGACCGAAGACCTCCAAGCGATCCAAGAAGAAGAAGGTCAGATCTGAACCTTCTTTAAAAAAGATGAAGGTTGAGGCTGCTGAGTCGGCCAAAGCGAAAGAGAGAGGGAAGAGGAAGATGTACCCCGAGGATGAACCTCAGCCTGCGAGGTTTGTCTCCCAAGAAGCAGAGGCCAAGGGCCTCAAATTAAGAAAGAAGGAACTCCTCCACGACCAGGGCTTTCTTGATGTGTTGGCTGACCTGCCGCAATTCTTGCGCGCATGAATTATCACCCATGGATGGGAGGAGCTGTGCAAACCCCCCATTCCGGCCTACACCGACATGGTGTATGACTTCTATGCCAACCTCACACACCCTGAAGCATGCCTATCCACGGTGAGGGGGGTGGAGGTCGACTTTTCTGCCAATGCCATCAATGAGGCCTACGGCCTCAAGGAGTATTCCCATTCTGACTATGCCAAGATTCTTGACTTGCCATCTGAGGCAGTCTTAGAAGAGGCTCTACACACGATAGGCAAGCCAGAGGCATCGTGGGCGGTGTCAAGGAACGGGAAGCACACCCTGATGAGTGCAACCCTGGGCGACAAGGTGGCCGTCTGGTTCTCTTTTGTGCGCAGACGTCTCTCCCATGTGATTCACGAGACGACTATAACCCAGGGGAGATCATTGCTGTTGTACGCCATCATGAGGGGCCTCACCATTGACGTTGGTGAAGTCATTGCTGCCTCCATTGCCGACTGCTCAAAGAAAGGTAAGGGTCAGCTATTTTTCCCTAATACCATAACCAAATTGTGCCTTCGTGCAGGAGTCCCAATGGAGAAGAATGAGAAGCAGTTGGCTTACACAGGCCATCTGGAGCTGCCCACCATATTGAGGATGTGAAGGAGGGGCAACATGGAATTTGAGCTAGATGGCCTGGCTACTGCTCAATCACTATCCATGGCAGGCTTGATGGACCTGCAGCACAAGATGGCGCAGTGGGCCGAATATGCACAGGCACGGGACAAAGATGTGGCTGACCAGTTGGGTTCATATTCCCTGCTTTCCCTACTGACCTGTTGAAGCCATGGGTGCCTCCTAGAGAAAGGAGAGACGATGATGAAGATATTTTAGTGCCAATCTGAACGGCACTCGAGGGAGTTTTTATGATCCCTCTTGAAAAAAAAACTTGCTTTTCTATGACTTTTGAATTGTGTTTCAATCAAATGCTTGATCTGTTTTTCATTTCCTTGTTTGTTTAGAGTAGTTTAGTGTAGGTTGATGGTATCCGAGTAGTTAGCTTCGTTTATTTTACTGTTTTGTGTAGTTTTGGATGACTGGAAATAGCATGCTTGATCAGGGCTAAAAATGCTCTGTAGGTTTATTGCGAATTTTTTGCGGCGTCCGCAAATTTTTGTTAGGTTTCGCATGCTATTGGATGACTTTTTGGATAGGCTGGTTCTGTTTAAATTTTGCTATCTTGCTGCTTTCTTGTCTTCAATATGTGATCTATCTGTGAGCATGCTGGATGAGTGTCTTAGTACACCTTTGATAGTTTAAATTAGTTCCTTAATATTTCTCAGCATGCACCTCTATAAGCCCTTAACATGCTGTTTTTTTCAAAATTCTGCTGCTGTGTTATCTGCTTTAAGAAGTTCATTTTATGCCTCTGACTTTTAGATTCTACTTGTTTTGCTCTAGACTAGATGCTTCTAGGACAAGTTTGGGGGTGTGCCACCTCCGACTCTCATTGAGGACAATGAGAAGTTTAAGTTTGGGGGAGGCAGCCTCTAGGCCTAGGAATATTCCTCTCTTCCCTTTTAGACATAAGCATTCTTCTTCTTCGAAAAAATGATGAAATGAAAAAAAAAAAAAAAAAAAAATGAAAAAAAGAATAAAGAGTAGTGTCTCTCTTGGGGTTGCTGAGTAATCAGTGCCATGTGTGTAACCCACAAATGGCATTGCATCAAAAGGCAGCCAAAGGAAGAGACCCTACCAAAGAAAGAAAAAAGTAAAAAGGAAAAACCAAGGAAGAAGAATGTATGCTTGCAAGTCATAGCTTATGTGCTTAGGTATCCTGAATAAATGAACTCTGATCCTTAGTTTGCTAAGCACAGGGCTGTGGCTTGTGGGTTTGTCAAGGGAGATGAGTGTTGATCCAACACAGTGATACCAGAGCTTAGTTGTTTTGTGGACCGTACTCTGATTCTTGTATGTGCTAAGCTTCGTATGACTGTGAGGACTCTTAGGTAACTAAAATGAAAATACCTTAGAAGCATGTACTGAGTCTGGGATAAAACAAAGTAGAATTTGAAAACTTAGGGATAGTTGCACAATGAACCTAATGACTAAGGCAAATAGATCGGTTGTAGGGAGTTCATAAAGACAGTAAGTTTTACAAGGCGAGAGCAATAAGAATAAGCAAAATGAGGAGGTAGTTTGAACTTAGAAGAGTGTCACAGGACAGCCATGCCATAGATAGTGAACTTAGGGGAGTCAGCAAGTAGTTAGATAGAGTGATAGCAGCCCAAGTAAGTCCTTATATTGCTCGAGGACGAGCAAAACCTTAAGTTTAGGGGTGTGTTACGTCTCCAAAAGTGCATATTTTAGGGACTTGTTTGCTATAGAATGATGTACACTCTTAAGCGTTTTTTATAGAATTAAGTCTAAACATGTGCATATATATGAGAATTTATAGAATGACGCTAAATCAGGACTTATGTGTAAAAGGAAGGAAAAAGAACCAAAAATAAAGCTAAAGAGTTGAAATTTCCATATTGCAGAAACATTGCGACAATGTTTTAAGTGAAAATTGTTAAGTTGTCTAACCGTTTGCCATTTTGTTACGATCTTTCAGCCGCCCATTCTTTCTCCTACTGCCACATAGAAGGTCGTCGTTCAGAATGGATGGTTCTCCTTGGCTGAAGACTACCTGCAAAACTGGTAACGATATTTTCGAACTATCGCCAATCATCGGGTTGTCGAGATCCGCCAAAATGAATTTATATTTACCCGAATTCACTGAACTATTAGTAGATTAGTGGCAACATGGTCGATCCACAGAGAATTAAGCTAATCTAACTTAATCTCAATTAAATTTGCAAACTACGAAAATAAATGAAATATGGGGGATTTGTTGGTTTTTAATTGACTAAGAAGAAGCAATGCAAACGGGGAAAATTAAACTAGCGGGGCGTTCGACTCGGGACGATCGGGAATAAATTTAGCATGCCTCTTGGATCGAAGGTTGACGAGTATAATGGCTAACAATTTAACGAATACGCAGCTCGTCTTAAATTAATAAATTAACTCAGACATGCTCCATGGAGATTAATTAGACACATTAAATCATGCTAATCAAGCATATCGATGGGACATTGGCGGCCAACGCTCTCCCAAGACCAATCGATAGCAACGAGCTAACTACGACGACTATCTAATTTGGACGCGAAATTAATGTGTCGATTTCGGATTCTAATTCGAGAAGAACGAACACCAAGAACGCAAGGACGCCAATGCGCTCATAGGTGTCGTAAATCTTTGTTACTTGGCGGTTTAGAGAGGCACGACATCAAAACCTTTAACTAATGAAACATGCTTGAAATCAAGGGTTCCTAGTCCTAAATCATTCAAACAAGTTCATGGAATAAGCAAAGAATAGAGACCAATTCATTCAATCATTAAAGCCAAATAAGAATTTAATTCAACAACCTCACCAAGAGTTCAAACTACATTATTCCTATACAATCCCGAGCCAAAAATGCTATAACTACTCACTCATGATGTGTGTGGTGGGGGATGGCTCAAATCCAAGATTCCTAGCCTCTCCCATGGTGAAAATGACTGCTGGAACGTCTAATCAGGTGCGGAGCCCGAGGTAGAAGATGAAGATCGCGGCTAAAAATCAGACAAAAACTTAAATATTTCGTCGGAGCGTCGAGACGCTAGGGCAGCGTCTCGACGCTGCGCCCTAAATAATCCGCGCGCGCAGTCGGGGTAGCGTCGAGACGCTTGCGCGGCGTCGAGACGCTATCGCTCGACGCTTGCTCTCGGATGGATTTTCAAATCAGCGCTTCAGACTTTGGAGCGTCGAGACGCTCTGGCAGCGTCGAGCTAGCGTCGCGACGCTGTCGCTCGACGCTAGCTTTCGGGGTTTTGCATGAAATTTTGCCTTCAATTTCCCCAAAACGTCAATTCTTCATATCTTTGCATGGTACTTCCCCAAAAGTGTTCTTAGGCCGTTAAAATGCGATAGTAAGCCTCGAATGACGTCGAAACACTCCCGAGGGTGAATTACCGAGAACACCTATAATTAACACATAAAAGCAAGATTAAGCAAGTAATAATCGTGAATTAAGGACATAATATTCGCTCAGAGTGGGGGTTGATTGATTCTGCACCGTGCAAACGGGGCATGTATGATTTAAAATATTTAACTGCATTATATACCGCCCATAGAGGCAAATTTTAGCCAAACCGAGCATAGCTCAATTGGCATAGGGTTGAGCCGGTGACCAAAAGGTCATGGGTTCAACCCCCGCATTAATTAAACTACCGTTGCAAAAAAAAAAAAATTAAGGACATAATTATAGCTCCAAAACGGAGCTATCAAACACCCCCAACTTAAATCTTGCTAGTCCTCGAGCAAGGTGGAATTCTGAATAATCAAAATAGAACGAATATGCATGCAAGGGACTCAATTCTCAGTACTGGAAATGACAGGGCATTTGCATTCGAAAGAAACAGCTGCATGCATGCATTGGTTAAGATCATTTCGAAAAATTTAAAGATGCTTCCCTATTTATGCTTCGGTCCTAGCTCATCGATCTTAGATGCCTATAGGCTTATAACATCTCTACCCATCCCAAAACTTCACCTTCCCTCTACTTATGGCTAAACAGAACAGTCTAAGGGCTACTCATCGTCTAAGCAAGTAATAGGTCGCAAGGCATCTTTTCTCTCTTTTTTTTTGATCTCTATGAGCGCCTGACATGTAAATTTTACTTTCGTTTCAGCTTGCCTGCAATTTCATTGCACAGTGCATCTGACTACAGGTAAAATTCACATTTTTAAGGACTAGCGTTCACTTCTTTGTGCTTCCTTTTCATGCAGTGGCGACCGTGGGTTACACGGCCGCCCCTAGCTACTAGGGCAACTCAAGAAGGAGGAACACCTCAGGAGATTACTTTCTTCTTTTTGAAAATATGCATTCTTTTTCTTTTTAGCCTATGAGTCATATTAAAATTTTAAGCGCATGGATTACAAACAAGAGTGAATCCTAGCCCATCCTAAGGTTGCCTTTCGAGGTGACAACGAATTTCAAAACAAACAGAACTACCCTAAACCCACAGATCCAAGATAAAGTGCTAACATGCGAAGCTTAAACAGGGAAATAACTTGAAATTTTTTTCAAAATGGCCTTAACGAATGCAATCATGCTGAATTTCGCAACAAATACAAATACGAAGACCTAAACAGTACATCACAGAATTTCATAGCCAACTTAGCATGCTTTTATCTCAACAGAATATGCTTATCAGAATTCCACAACTAAACTCGACAATCATTATAAAGCACAACCCACCACCCCCAACTTAGAAATGGACAATATCCTCATTGGACTATAAAAGCACAATCAAAATTCTAAGGAAAGAAAACCTTCCCTGAATTGTGACTTAGAGGGTTGGACAGTGCGCTTATTCCTTATCAAATAAACCGCAAGGGCGAGCCTTTGTTTTACCTGAAAATTCACAACATCAGATTAAGAACCTAAGCTGATCCTAAAGACAGTAAATTAAACAAAAAGCATGTACAGTTCAAGCTCGGGTGCCTCCGAGTAGCGCAAATTTTTAGAGTCGATTGCTCGACTTTACCAAAACTCATTTCATCCTTTCCCATAATCGGGCTCTTTCAAGTAGGCGTGCTCGTCGAAGTCCTCTGACATTCCCTCATGGAAGATCTTCAATCGTTGGCCATTCACCGTGTATTCCCTGTCTGTGTCTAAGCTCTGAATCTTGACTGCACCATAGTGATGGACATCGGTTATAATAAAAGGACCAAGCCAACGGGAATGAAGTTTACCTGGCATGAACTTCAGGCGGGAGTTGAACAAGAGGACCTTCTGACCAACTTCGAAGTGTTTCCGGACGACTCGTCTGTCGTGGAACATCTTGGTCTTTTCCTTGTAGGTTTTCGAGTTCTCATAAGCATCCAGGCAAAGCTCCTCTAGTTCTTGCAATTCAAGGAGTCTTTCTTCGCCAGCCAAGGCAAAGTCCATGTTACACTTCTTCACGGCCCAGTAAGCTTTGTGCTCGATCTCCGCAGGGAGATGACAGGCTTTCCCAAAAACCATCCGGTAGGGAGACATCCCTCTGGGGGTTTTGTAAGCCGTACGATAGGCCCACAAAGCGTCGTCCAGCCTTCGGCTCCAATCCTTCCTTCCTGGACTTACTGTTTTCTCGATTGGAGACTTCTGCTTGGCCATTGGTTTGAGGGTGGTACGGGGTAGATATTTTATGATTGACCCCATACTTCCTCATCAAGGCTTGTATCGTTTTGTTGCAGAAGTGGCTCCCCTGGTCGCTTATGATGGCTCGTGGAACTGCATACCTGCTAAAAATATTGGATTTGACAAAACTGGAAACAACATTAGTAGTATCGACTTTGGTGGCTTTAGCTTCCACCCACTTAGACACGTAGTCCACAGCCAACAGTATATATACAAAACCAAATGAAGGGGGAAAGGGTCCCATAAAGTCCATACCCCAAACCTCAAAAATTTCACAAGTTAAAATAGGGGTTTGGAGCATTTCATTCCTACTTGAGATAGACCCTTTTCTCTGACACTGATCACAGGATTTACAAAATTCATAGCAGTCCTTAAACAGTGATGGCCAGAAGAACCCACAATCTAAAATTTTTCTCGCTGTCCTAGTTGGCCCAAAGTGTCCCCCGCATGCAAATTCATGGCAAAATAAAAGTATAGACTTATGCTCAGACTTAGGGACGCACTTCCTAATGACTTGGTCAACGCAAAATTTCCATAAAACAGGTTCATCCCAAACATAAGTCTTAGCTTCGCTTCGCAGCTTAGCTCTCTTGTTATATGAGAAATCGGATGGGAACGTACCTATGACCAAGTAGTTGACGATGTCAGCGTACCATGGTATCTCCACACTTACCTGAAAGAGGACTTCATCAGGGAATTCGACGTTCAGGGGCAATGCATCCTCAGTACGCACAATGCGGCTCAAGTGGTCAGCAACTGTATTCTCTGATCCTTTCCTATCCTGGACTGAGACGTCGAACTCGTGGAGTAGTAGTACCCACCTGAGCAGTCTAGGCTTCGAGTCCTTCTTGTTCATCAAATAACGAACTGCTGCGTGATCAGAAAAAATAATTACTTTAGATCCAAGAATATAAGGCCGGAATTTATCAAGAGCAAAAACAATGGAAAGCAGCTCCTTCTCTGTTGTGGTGTAGCCGACTTGCGCACAGTTGAGTGTCCTGGAGGCGTAATAAATTACGTGGCTTTTCTTGTCTATCCTCTGGCCCAACACAGCGCCAACGGCATAATTACTTGCGTCGCACATGATCTCGAAGGGAGTGCCCCACTGTGGTGGATGAATGATGGGTGCGTTGGTCAAGCACTTCTTCAGAACATCGAAGGCCAGCTTGCACTCTTTGTCAAAACAAAATGGGACATCTTTTTTCAGCAAGCTCGTCATCGGGGTCACTATCTTCGAGAAGTCCTTAATGAACCTGCGGTAGAAACCTGCATGACCAAGAAAAGAACGCACTTCCCGAAGATTCGTGGGGTAAGGTAAATCAGATATAACATCAATTTTTGCTTTATCCACCTCTATCCCCTTAGCTGACACAACGTGTCCTAGAACTATGCCCTGACTGGCCATGAAATGACACTTTTCAAAATTTAAAACAAGATTAGTTTCGATGCATCTTTCCATGACTCTAGACAAGTTAAACAGGCAATCCTCAAATGAACTCCCATACACGGTAAAATCATCCATAAAGACCTCGATGCATTTTTCTACGAATTCAGTAAATATGCTCGTCATGCAACGCTGAAAGGTCCCTGGAGCATTACAAAGCCCGAAGGGCATTCTTCTATATGCATAAGTTCCGAATGGACATGTAAAAGTAGTCTTTTCTTTGTCTTCCTGGGCTATGGGAATTTGGTAAAATCCAGAAAACCCATCTAGAAAACAGAAGTATGGCTTCCCAGCTAAACGCTCCACCATTTGATCTATGAAGGGAATTGGAAAATGGTCCTTCTTAGTCACATCATTCAGTTTTCTAAAATCTATACACATTCTCCACCCATTTTGCACTCTCTTAGGTACTAACTCTCCCCTTTCATTCCTAACAACAGTTATGCCCGTCTTTTTTGGTACAACATGAATAGGGCTAACCCACTGACTATCAGAAATGGGATAGATAATACCTGCGTCAAGGAGTTTGTGTATCTCAGATAGCACTACCTCTTTCATTGCTGGCTTCAGTCTCCGCTAAGGCTCTCGGGACAGTTTCGCTCCCTCGCTCAGTCGAATCTTATGCATGCACAGAACTGGACTCAGCCCATGCAAGTCTGCCAACGTCCATCCCATCGCTCTCCTATTTTTCTTCAAGACCTCTACCAACTTGCTTTCTTGCCCCGATGTAAGCTCCTTCGAAATAATTACCGGGAGTGTCTCCACCTCACCCAAGTATACGTAATTGAGATGACCCGGCAACTCTTTTAGTTCCAGCTTGGGAGCCTGCAAAAGAGATGGCAATATTTTAGATGGCTTTTCACACTCCTCTATAGCAAAAGTAGTTTGTTCAGACAAATCAGACAATATGGGCGCACTACTTTCACCCTCGTCAACAATTTCAGTAAAAACTAGTGGGTCATCCTCATCAATAGCAGTCATGCATTCTTCTTGTTCTAAGGTATCAATAAGATCAATTTTACAGACAGAATGCACATCAGCATGGTTTTTCATGGCATCAAAGACATTAAATTCGAACACATCTCCTTCATACTCTACAGACAAAGTACCATCACGCACATTGATATTTGTCTTAGCAGTTTTCATGAATGGTCTACCTAGCAAGACTGAAGTAGTGGATGATGCGTTTTCTTCCATATTTAGCACATAAAAATCAGCAGGAAATATCAGGTCTTTCACTCTAACCAACACATCTTCATTGCTGGGTTCAGTCTCCGCTTGAGGCAATGGAAAGCCATAAAATCTTTAACTCCAATTTCGGGAGAGCCGTGAAGCTGGCGCCACATAATGAAGCACCCAATGAGTATACACCACCCGTTCGGGGCAATCTGTGTAGGAGCAAGGTTGAGGTAAGTTAACAAATGTTGAACGAGAGGATGAAGCGGAAGACGGAGCCCACATCTAAACATGGGGAGACAAAACGCGACCTCCCCAGGAGGAGGGTTTTCAGGCCTCTCGCCAACTAGGGGCAGCCTCATCTGAACATAGTCCGAGATATTGTACTTTCTTCTACAGCTCGCCAGCTGCTTCAAAAGAATCGGGCCGCCACCACACGACTCAGACCCACCGACACCCTTTCGGGTAGTTGGCCTAACCAAAGCCGGAGGAGGAGACTCAACGTCGGATTCCGAAAGGACCTCCAAGCTCAGTTCATCCATTTCATAATCACTCGCATGAAAATTAAGATGAAGAGTCCAAACAAAATAATCAAGAAAAGTCTTTACCTTAGGGGGAATCAGAGAATGCAAGGAGGAGACTTGAAGAAAGGAAACTCAAAAGTGAAGGTTGAAGTGAGTAAAGAATTGAATGAAGTCTATCCCTATTTATACTTCGACTTACACCCATGAACTATTAACCGGCGCAAGTAGCGCAGGCGCGCCTAAGAGTGGGGCAACTGTTATGGGCGGAAAATTAAAATTCAAAATGGGTCTAACCCATCTCGGCTCAATAGCACCAATTTCGAAGTTAACCGGAAGCCCAAGTCAGAGTGAAGGAGTGGGCCGACCCGAGGATCAGCCCACGCAACCCCGCCGCGCGCACACGCCCAAGCCCAAGGAAAAGGGCTGACCCGAGGGGCGGGTCAGCCCACAAAGCACTCCATCGCGCGCGCGCCCAAGGAGAAGGGCTGAGCCGAGCCGCGGGTCAGCACAAGGCACTCCATCGCGCGCGCCCAAGGACAAGGGCCGACCCGAGGCGCGGGTCAGCTCAAAGGCACTCCGTCGCGCGCACCCCTTTCTGCGCGCGCACGCCCAAGGAGAAGGGTTGACCCGAGGCATGGGTCAGCCCAAGGCACTCCATCGCCCGCGCCCCACGCCGCGCGCGCACGCCCAAGGAGAAGGGCTGACCCGAGGCGCTGGTCAGCCCAAGGCACTCCATCGCGCGCGCCCCACGCCGCGCACGCCCAAGGACAAGGGCTGACCCTAGGCGCAGGTCAGCCCAAACGCACTCTGTCGCGCGCGTCCCTCGCCGCGCACGCCCAAGGACAAGGGCTGACCCTAGGCGCAGGTCAGCCCAAACGCACTCTGTCGCGCGCGTCCCACGCCGCCAGCGCACGCCCAAGGTGCTCCATCGCTCGCGCCCCACGCCCAAGGAAAAGTGCTGACCCGAGGTGAGGGTCAGCCAGAAGAACCCCGTCGCGCGCATGCCTAAGGAAGAAGGCTGACTCGAGGTGCGGGTCAGCCCACAAACGCCTCGCCGCGCGCATGCCTAAGGAAGAGGGCTGGCCCGAGGTGCGGGTCAACCCACAAATGCCCCGCCGCACGCGCACGCCTAAAGAAAAGGGCTGACCCGAGGCGCGGGTCAGCCCACAAGTACCCCGCCGCGCGCGCCCCTCGCCGCACGCGTCCCCGCCGCACGCGCACGCCCAGGGAAAAGGGCTGACCCGAGGCGCGGGTCAACCCACACGTACCCCGTCGCGCGCGCCCCATTCCGCGCGTGCTCCTCGCCACACGCGTCCCTCGCCGCGCGTGCTCCTTGCCGCATGCACCCCTAGCGTAAGCGCAACAATGACCCGAGTAGCGTGGCGCCGACCGACGGATGACCCATGGGTGTCTCGTAGAAATGTCGTTCTACATCACCTCCCATCCAGCCTCGCTAAGAAGGACAATAGCATTATAAGTCTCACGACAAGGGACTGATCCTCGTATCAACATCGACACGTCAGTGAAGGGCTGACCAACAGGTCAGCCCATAGCCATGACAACGGATTGATCCTTGTATCAACATCGACACGCCAACGAAGGGCTGACCAGCAGGTCAACCCATGGCCGCGACAACGGACTGATCCTCGTATCAGCATCGACATGCCAATGAAGGGCGGACCAGCAGGTCCGCCCATGGCTTAATGGAGGATTGATCCTCGCATCAACCCCAAACCGCCAACATAAGAGTTGTCCAGCAGGACAACCCGTGACCTCTGGAGGACTGATCCTCGCATCAGCCCCACAGCCAATAAAGGTTGACCAGCAGGTCAGCCTAACGGCTCGACGGTGGATTGAGCCTTGTCTCAACCCGTAGAGTGAACCGACGACGCTCCCCGAACGGCTGGAATAATAACGGAATTCTCATAAATCGTAACGGCCATAATGCCATAAATCGGGTAAATTGATTATGTCGTTTCGGATACACTACGATCTACTATAAGTAAAGGAAACGACAGAAGATAAACGTATGCTCTATTGGACTGATAAATTTCCATTATTCCAAACGCTCTCTAAGTCTTGTAGCTAACTTGACCGTCGGAGCGTCTGTGGCACAACGCCACACCGGCGTTAGGTCACCCCTTGTTGTTGTCTTGCAGGTTCATTCGTGTTCAAATACAAATTCACCGTTGATACCAAAATCGGTATCAACAATAATAGACTATTCTTCCCAATCTAATAAGTAATCCATATTTTAATTAGATTAGGAATCTAATCAATTTAGGAATTCAAAATTAAATTAGGAATATCTTTTCTACGCAAATAGTGCCCAAACTAAGATAAGATGGGATAAAATGGGATAAAATCTATGATATGATAAAATCAGATAAGATGTGATTAAATCCATATTTAATCCTTGGATGCTTAACTTGTTTCTCTATTTCTCTTTGCTTAGAGACTTCAATTTGCATCCAAAGAGCTTATTTCCATCATAAATCTTCTAAATTATTTGTTTTGTTCCAAATGCTCAATATCTATAAAATAAGAAAATATCAACGTGAAAACAGTTATTTAAGTCTCAAAACTAGAATAAAATAGGTCTTAAAGATAGCTCACTTTGTGTGCTATCAAATACCCCCAAACTTAAGCTTTTGCTAGTGCTCGAGCAAAATAAAACAAATCATTAAATGAATCAATGAATGCATGCTCGTGACTCGAACCTCAATATTCTTAAGATAGATAAACCACAAACGATGGGCATATTAAACCACGACCTATCAAAAAGAATTTTAAAAATAAAATCATTTTATCTTTTGCCTTGTGTGTTAAACTTCCCTTAATATCTACGAATACCAGTAAAGTTAAACACACATTATAACTTGAGTTATAGTGACAATCGAGAGATTAAACAATCATAGATTTCAATTTTATAACAAAAAAAACTCATGTGTCTTGTTGCGTGCTCAATGTTTAAAAGGAATATGCAATAAGAGAGCACTCAGAACATGCAAGCATACATGATCTTGTAGCAAGTAGTAAGTATTTTTTCATTCGTTTTCCCACAGAGATTTATTATTAGTTACTCGCGAAGTGTATTGTTAAGCAAGAATGGGTGGATTTGATGGGGTAGAATTGGTTTTAAGTTGCCTAATTACTAAGGAATATGTAAAGGGTAGCAACATAAACAAGTGCAAGTCAATGATAAACTCAAACGTAAAGAGAAGAGATTAATAAACGAAGAGAAAAATAGCTAAAACAGAATTTTTAACCAAAAGAATTGCGAGAACAGCAATTATACCGCAATGTTACTAACAACGAAAGTGTGTAAAATGTGGAAACAAGGGCTACTAACGACTCCTCTATAGGCTTTTTCACACGGTTCTCAAGCATTAGATCAACTCACTATGCATCAAACTAACTCATTCTCATGTATCTTCTGATTTCATGCATTAGATTCTTTAGTTTACTCATATCCAAGTAAGGTCTTAAGCATCTTTTCAAAGCAGTAAGTTGTGATTTGTACTAGGAAAACGCCTATTCATAGGTCGTTTTCTGGCTACCTTGAGAGGCTAGTTTGAGTGTATGACTCTGAACTCTTACTCCTTCCAGAGGTTAGGAGTTCTATGGACAAAATGGATGGCCAATCGAAATTGCCCGTGGGATGAAGCTTACATACAATCAATGCATTCGAGAGCTATCCTACATGCTTGGTTCACGTGTTTTAGCCTATAGTATTGTCATTAGCATGCCCCTATGTTACTTAGTTACTCATGGATGTAGAGAGAACAAAAATATTAGATGAAGTAGACATGCTTAGAAGAAAACTAACGACAAAACAGAAAGGAAAAACAGTAGGCAGAGAAGATAAAGAAATTGTGAAATATTGAATTGTGCTTTTGATTACTCAATCGTTTGAACGAAACAAATGAAGACTTAGAGTTACTAACTAAAGACAGAAAGCAACGAAATGGAATGGATTAACTAATGGAAATGAAATAACAACAAACGGTGCTGGAAATAAGTAATTAAAGACAGAAAGCAGTAAAGGTGTGCTAGATCGCCTCGTCGCAGATGCCTCGGCTGAAGGGAGAGAAAGGTAAGCCTTGCTTGGATGAAGCCAATCAGAAGAGAAGATGAATCTTCTCTCCTTCCTATCAGATTGTCGACTCCAACCGCTAAGCTTTCCAACCCAACAGACGGAAGAGAAAAACAGAAGAAAGAATTGAGCTGCGAAGAGACTTCTACGCTTTCGGATGATGTTTCAACCCTCCTCTTTGACCTCCTTTTATAGTATTCTGCAGGTGCGATTGGGCCAAGGAGAACCATCCATCCTCAACGTCGTACTTCAACATGGATGGAGGAGAAAGAACGAATCCCTGAAATATCGGATCACAACAGAAAAAGGTTAGCCAACTTACGGATTTCACTTAAAACATTGCGGTTTTAGCAATGTTTCCGCAATGCTTCCGCAATGCACAGTTTTCATTCTTTTAACTTCCTTTTTCATTCCTTTTCTTTCCTTTTGCACACAAGTCCTAATTTAGCTTCCTTCTTCTAATTCTCATATATAAGCATAGGTTTAAGCTAAATCCTATCAAAAACACCTAAGAGTGTACATCTTTCAAAGATAAATAAGTCCTAAAATGGTCCTTTTGGAGACGTAACACACCCCCAAACTTAAGGTTTTGCTCGTCCTCGAGCAATCTAAGGACTTACTCAGGCCGCTGTTTTATCCTCTTTAACCACTTGCTGACTCCCCTAAATTCCTATCTATAGCAGTGCTGTCCTGTGACACACTTCTAAGTTTACAACTACCCTCTTACTTTGCTTCTTCTGACTTCGCACGCCTAATGAACCTACTGTTTCATCAACTCCTTACAGCTGAACTACTCGCTTCTGTCATATCGTGCAACTATCCCTAAGGTTTCAAATTCTACCTAGCTTTACCCCAGACTCAGTACATGCTTCTAGTTTTTACTTTTGAGCTACCTAGGATTCCTTAGAGTCATGCCAGTCTTAGTATTAACAGTAACAGTAGTACATTTAGAGAAGAACCTAAACCCTGGCATCACTACATTGGACATACATTCATCTCCCTAAACAACCCTACAAGCTACAACTTTGTGCTCAGCTAATTGAGGATCAGATTTCTTTTTAATCAGGACATCTAAGCCACAAAGTTGCAACTCCTAGGTATACATTCTTCTTCCCTATTTCTTCCTTTTTCTTTCTTACTTTGGTGGAGCCGCTCCTTTGGTTGCCTTTTGATGCACTGCCACTTGTGGGTTACACACTTGACACTAATTACTCAGCAACTTTAAGAGTGACACCCCTCTTTATTCTATTTTTCATTTTTTTTTTTCAGCTTATCATTATTTTTTTTTTGTAAAGGAGAAGAAGAATGCTTATGCTTTAAGGGAGAGAGGAATGTTCCTAGGCCTAGGGTGGCCTCCCCCAAACTTAAACTACTCATTGTCCCCAATGAGTGTCTGAGGTGGCACACCCCCAAACTTGTCCTAGAAGCATCTAGTCTAGGGTAAAACAAAGAGAATCTAAAAAGCCCTAGGGATAGACAGAACATTCTAAAAGCAAACATTTCAGCAGCAACAATTTATAAAAACAGGCAGGGTAGGACTTAAAGCTACGCATGCTGAGCAGTTTTAAGAGGCTAATCTAAACTATCAAAGGTGCCTTATGACACTCATCCAGCATGCCTATAGAAAGGCTATATAAAGTAGTCAAGATAGCAGCAAAAGAACAAAATTAAACAGAACCAGCCTAGCTAAACAGTCAGTCAAAAACATGCAATTACTAACAAAAATTGCGGATTCCGCAATTATTTCGCAATGGATGCAGGGCAGATAAATCAGTGATCAAGGCCCCTATGCATGCTCTTTCCAGTCATTTAAGCTATACAAAAAGGAAACTAACATAATCTACCTATTCAGCTACCATCAGACTATACTAAGCAATTCTAAACAGCAAAAATAAAGAACTCAAAACAGATCAAAATTGATTCCAAAATAGCAGCATTCACACAGTTTACGAAAAAGCAGTTTAATTTTTTCTTGTAGGGAACAGAAAATACTCCCCTTGAGTGCCAATTAGCCTAGCACTCAGATGTCCTCATCATCATCATCCCTCCGTGGTCCTGGAGGCGCCCATGGTGTCAGTAGGTCCGTGGGGAACTCAGGAAAGATGCAGCCTAATTGGTCAGCAACATCCTTATCCCTTGCCTGCGCATATGTGGCCCATTGAGCCATCTTCTTCTGCAGGTCCATCAAACAGGCCATTGACAGAGATTGAGCAGCAGCCAGGCCATCTAGCTCGAACTCCATGTTCCCCTTTCTGCGCATCCTCAGGCCTGTGGGCAGCTCCAGGTGCCCCGTGTAGGCCAGCTGCCTTTCCATCCGCTCGATTGGAACCCCTGCACGTAAGCAAAGCTTAGTGATTGTATTGGGAAAGAAAAGTGGACCCTTACCCTTTTTGGCGCAATCTGCGATTGAGGCTGCAATGACCTCACCAACGTTGATTGTGAGGCCCCTCATGATCGCATAGACCAGCAGCGATCTGCCTTGGTTGATGGTGGTCTCATGGGTCACTGGGGATAACCTCCTCCGTACGAATGAGAACCAGACAGCTGCCTTGGCTGTGAGGGTAGCACTCATCAGAGTGTGCTTCCCATTGCGCGAAATCGTCCACGCTGCCTCAGGTTGGCCAATGATCCTCAGCGCTTCCTCCAGGACCACCTCAGTTGGCGCATCAATGATCCTTGCATAATCAGTGTGTTTTTTACCCTTGAGGCCATAGGCTTCATTGATTGCCTTAGCTGAGAAAGCCACCTCGATTCCTCTGACCACAGATAGGCCATCCTCAGGGTTCATCAGGTTGGCGTAGAAATCGTACACCATGCTGGAGTAGGCGGGGACGGGTGGTCTGCACAGCTCCTTCCAGCCGTGATTGGTGATCCCTGCGCGCAAGAATTGCGGCAGGTCTGCTAGCGCGTCAAGGAACCCCTTCTCATGGAGCAGGTCCCTCTTCCTTAACTCAGTGCCTCTGGACTCAGCATCAGAGGACACATACCTCACAGATTGAGGCTCATCTTCAGGGTACAGCTTGGCTTTCCCCTTGCCCTTTGCCCTGGCTGATTCAGCAGCCTCGATCTTGAGCTTCTTCAGAGAGGGCTCACCACTAACCTTCTTAGATGAAGGTTCACCCCTGGCTTTCTTTTTCTTGGACTTCTTCGAAGTTTTCGGCCGTTTGGCCTTGACAACCTTGGTGGCTTTCTTTCTCAATCTCGCCTTGGTTGTGATCTGTTGGAGGTAATCCCCCAATGTCTCATCCATCGAATAATCCCCCTGTGCTGGGCTCTCGGGGCTGACTTCCCTCAACGGCGAGAAGACCTCTTCTTCTTCAGCTTCTTCACCGCCCTGCGCCGATTCTTGATGCTCTGCATCTGGGATTTCAAGTTCAGGCGTCTGGAAGATGGGTGATGCTTCAGGGCTCTGCGGCGGTGGAGAGTGTTCAGAGCTCTGTGGCGACGGAGAAGGTTCAGGGCTTCGCGCTGGTGGAGATGGAGAATGGCTTTGCCTGGCCGTCTCGTAGGATGGACGGCCACTTTCTTGACTCTCCACAGTGGGAGTCTTCTTCTTGATTGCTGCATCGTCAACGGCCATACTCGACTTCCTCTTCTTGGGCGTTCCTGCTGGTTCAGATGGCCCAGCAGGGATTTCCGTCACCACCTTCCACTTCTTCTTGCGGACAGGGACCTTGGGAAGGCGTTCGGTTCGTGCGGCTTCAGCATCCGCCAAGGCAAGGAGTGCCTCTCTCGAAGCTATCTCAGCGTCGGCGGCCTTCTTCTTGGACGCAGATCTCTCAGCTCTCGTTAGCACCATGGTGGAATCGTAGGAATCTGGAAAGAGGGATTGCAGAGGAAGAAGGAGAGAGCTTTCTTGGAGTTCTGTGAATGAAGGAAGCGTATGGGCCAACGCTATTCCAACGGCTATTTGTAATGATGAAAATCCCAACGGCTATTTCTGTTGCGGATTCAGCAAATCTTTCGCAATTAAATGGCCGTTGGAGATTTCTTTGTTTCAAATGCCAATATTTCCTCAACGTAATCTTTGATTTGGCCCAATATCTTCCCTGATTTTTAATCCAGGATTCATCTCCTTGATTCCCTCTATCGATCCCCTATTAAAAGAAAGAAAATCAAAATCAAATTCGTAATAAAAATCATACAAAAATATACACAAATCGTAACCGAAAGAATATCAAAAAATAAACTAAGGCATAGCCGCGCATGGACGAGCACAGTGATCACTCGTCCTCTCTTGCTCTTATTTTCACGTTTCAGTCAAGAGGAAGGCCGAGAGAGTCTTCACATCTCCTTCCTCATAATAATGCTTCAATCGTGCACCATTAACCATGAACGGTTGCCCTTGCTGCAGGTTCCTAATCTCGATTGCACCATGAACAAACACGTTAGTTATCACAAAAGGACCTGACCATCTGGACTTAAGTTTGCCTGGAAATAATCTCAACCGTGAGTTAAATAATAAGACAAGCTGGCCTTTCTTAAAGTCCTTAATCCTAAGTCTACTATCATGCCAAATCTTAGTCTTTTCCTTATACATTTTAGCATTTTCATAGGACATATGTCTAAGCTCATCAAGCTCATGTAATTGCAGAGACCGCAATGTTCCCGCATCGGTCACGCAATAATTTAGTTCTTTCAAGGCCCAAAACGCTTTAATTTCCAATTCGAATGGTAAGTGACATGCTTTGCCATACACAAGTCTATAAGGAGACATACCTAGGGGTGTCTTATATGCAGTCCTATATGCCCAAAGTGCATCCTCGAGCTTAAACGACCAATCTTTTCTATTGGGTTTGACCACTTTTTCGAGTATGATTTTAATCTCCCTATTGGATATTTCAGCTTGTCCATTCGAATGTGGGTGATAAGGGGTGGCTACTCTATGTCTAACATTATATTTAGCCAACACTTTTTCCATAGCTTTATTAATAAAGTGTGTCCCTTCATCACTAATTATAGCGCGAGGTGTACCAAACCTAGTAAAGATATTCCTATTAAGGAACTTAATGACTGTTTTGGCATCATTGTTTGGACATGCTATGGCCTCTACCCACATAGACACATAGTCTACAGCTACAAGTATGTAAAGGTTACCTGATGATGGGGGAAATGGCCCCATGAAGTCAATGCCCCACACATCAAAGAGCTCCAACTCTAAGATGTAAGTGAGAGGCATCTAATCCTTTCGACTAAGGTTACCTGTTCTCTGGCATTCATCACAGCTGTGTGCGTATTCGTGGGCATCCTTGAAGATCGTGGGCCAATAGTAGCCACTTTGGAACACCTTTGCAGCTGTCCTTTGGCCACCAAAATGTCCACCATAGGGTGTTGTATGGCAGTGCTGCAGCACAGACTTCGCCTCAGCAGCTGACACACACTTCCTCAGCAAACCATCTGCACATGTCTTGTAGAGTGTAGGATCATCCCATATGAACTTCCTAGCTTCATGCAGGAACCTCTTCTTTTCTTGTCCTCCCTTGAAAGTTGGTAGTACCTGCGAGGCAAGGAAGTTAGCAATGTCAGCAAACCAAGGTTCCTCATCGTTATCACAATGTGCTAATACAAAGACATGCTCATCGATAAAGGCATCAGAAATTGCGGTTTCCGCAATTTTATCGCAATTATGTTGCAATCTGGAAAGATGATCCGCAACCACGTTTTCACATCCTTTCTTATCTCTAATGTCCAGATCAAACTCTTGCAGCAGCATTACCCATCTAATCAACCTAGGCTTAGCATCAGCCTTCCTCATAAGGTACTTTAGTGCAGAGTGATCTGTATACACGATTGTTCTAGTGCCTACAATGTAATTCCTAAACTTCTCACAGGCAAACACTACAGCTAGCATCTCCTTCTCAGTGGTTGTGTAATTACATTGTGCCTGATTAAGTGTCTTACTAGCGTAGTATACAGGGTGTGTTAGCTTGTCAATCTTTTGTCCTAGCATAACCCCTACTGCATAGTCACTTGCATCACACAACATCTCAAATGGGAGGTCCCAATTTGGTCCTACTATAATAGGTGCTTTGACTAATGCCTCCTTAAGGGTTTTCCAGGCTAAGAAACATTCTTTAGAGAAGATGAATGGCTTATTCAGCTCTAGAAGCTCACACAAAGGTTTGGAGATCTTAGAAAAGTTCTTAATGAACCTTCTATAGAAACCTGCGTGTCCTAAGAAACTTCTAATGGCTTTCACAGTCTGAGGTTCCACCAACTTCTCTATTATTTCAATCTTGGCCCTATCGACCTCCACTCCTGCTCTAGACACTCTATGACCTAGGACTATCCCATCTTCCACCATGAAGTGGCATTTTTCCCAATTAAG
Organism: Herpetospermum pedunculosum; assembly: GCA_028017165.1. Lineage (NCBI taxonomy): Eukaryota > Viridiplantae > Streptophyta > Magnoliopsida > Cucurbitales > Cucurbitaceae > Herpetospermum > Herpetospermum pedunculosum. Next base: position 41,104,537 of record CM051522.1, read on the forward strand.
GACTAGGTTGGTCTCCTCACACCTAGCCAGGACTTGTCCTAAGTTCTCTAAACAGTTTGTAAATGAATCACCAAAGACTGAGAAATCATCCATAAATATCTCTATCATGGATTCATCTAAGTCAGAGAAGATTGCCAACATGCACCTTTGGAACGTTGCTGGTGCATTGCATAAGCCAAAAGGCATTCTGCGAAAGGCAAATGTTCCAAAAGGGCAAGTGAAGGTGGTCTTCTCCTGGTCCTTAGGGTCTATAGTGATTTGGTTATATCCAGAATAACCATCTAGAAAAGAGTAGTAGGCTCTACCAGCTATCCTGTCTAACATCTGATCTATGAATGGTAGAGGGAAGTGATCCTTTTTTGTTTCCTTATTCAATTTCCTATAATCCATGCAAACTCTCCATCCTGTAATAGTTCTAGTTGGAATCAGTTCATTGCTCTCATTCACTACTACAGTCATCCCCCCCTTCTTAGGTACACATTGTATAGGACTCACCCACTGACTACTAGCTATAGGGAAGATTACACCTGCATCTAACCACTTTATGATTTCTTTTTTTACTACCTCTTTCATAGAGGGGTTCAACCTACGTTGGTGATCTACTCGGGGTGTATGCTTGTTACGTCTCCAAAAGTGACCTTTTTAGGACTTAATTAGCTTAGAAAGATGTTCACTCTTAGGTGTTTTTGGTAGCATTTAGCCTAAACCTATGCTTAAATATGAGAATTAGAAGAAGGTAGCTAAATTAGGACTTATGTACAATAGGAAAGAAAAGGGTTGAAAATCGAAGGAAAAGAATGAAAAACCAGCATTGCGAAGGCATTGCGGAAACATTGCGGTTCTCGCAATGTTTCAAGTGAAAACCGTAAGTTGACTGATCTTTTTCTGTTAATTTCCGTTATTTCAGGGATTCGTTCTTTCTCCTCCATCCATTCTGAAGTACGACGTTGAAGATTGATGGTTCTCCTTGGCCCAAATGCACCTGCAGATTACTATAAATAGGGGTCAAAGTCGAGGGTTCAAGCATCATCCGAAAGCGTAGAAGTCTTCTCGCAGTCCATCTTTTCTCCTGTTTTCCTCTGCCGTCTGCTGGTTTGCGAAGCTCAGCTGTTGGAATCGATAATCTGATAGGAAGGAGAGGAGATTCTTCTTCTCTCCCGATTGGATTCATCCAAGCAAGGCTGACCTTTCTCATCCTTCATTCGAGGCGGCTGCAACGAGACATTCGAGCTGTTTTACTGCTTTTTGTTCTTCCTTTCCATTTTCCAACTCTGCCTTGTTGCTGTTTATTTTCTAATAGCTAGATTAAGATAATTCGTTGTGTTCTGTCTCTCTGTCATTTGCTTTAAGCTTTCTTTTGTCCATTCAAACAATCAAGTAATCAAGTCTCAATTCTTCATTTCACAGTTTCGTTCCTTTACATTCTACTGTTTCCCTTTACTGTTTTGAGCATATTCCCCTTCTAAGCATGGCTATCTTATCCTTTATTTCTGTTTACCGTACATCCATGAGTAACTAAATCACTTAGGGGCATGCTAATGACAACACTATAGGCTGAAAAACGTGAACCAAGCATGTAGGATAGCTCTCGAAGCATTGATTGTATGTAAGCTTCATCCCACGGGCAATTTCGATTGGCCATCCATTTTGTCCAAAGAACTCCTAACCTCTGGAAGGAGTAAGAGTTCAGAGTCATATTATCATGCTAGCCTTTCAAGGTAACCAGGAAACGGCCTAGGAATAGGCGTTTCCCTAGTACAAACCATATCTTTCTGCCTTAACAAGATGCTTAAGACCTTACTTTGAGTTGAGTAAACTAAAGAATCTAATGCATGGAATCGGACGATACATGAGATTGAGATAGTTTGATGCATAGTGAGTAGATCCAGTGCTTGAGAATCGTATAAAAGTGCCTATAGGATAGTCATTAGTAGCCCTTAATTCGCCCATTTACACACTTTCGCTGTTATTTAATTGCGGTAGAATTGCTGTCTCCGCAATTCTGCCTAAGTTTAAGTTCTGTTTAGCTGTCTTTGCCTTCGTTTATAAATTTCGTTTCTTTTCATTTGAGCTTAGATTTCACTTGTTCTCGTTTATGTTACTACCCTTTACACATTCAGCAAAAATTAGATAATTAAAAACCAATTTTACCCCATCAAATCCACCCCTTCTTTCTTAACAAAACACTTCGCGAATAGCTAAAAATAAATCTCTGTGGGAAAACGAATGAAATATACTTACTACTTGCTATAAGATCATGTATGCTTGCATGTTCTGAGTGCTCTATCTCTTTTATTGCCTAATTATTTCAACACATTGAGCACGCAACAAGTTTTTGGCGCCGCTGCCGGGGATTTATTTAAGTGAAAACGAAGTCTGTTAAGTTTGAAACACCAAGTTTATTATCTATTGAAACTAGTCTACTTTTCATTTCTTTTGCAGGTACTAGTAGGGTAGTTTATGAGTGAGCGTTCACGTAGTAATTTAGAGTTCAACCCTGAGCCTGAAAGATTACTTCGAGCTAGAAACAAAGCAAAGAAACGTCTCTTTAAACAACCCTCTCTACCCCAACTAAGTGCTGAAACCGAAGAAATGGACGAGATAGTTCCAAATCAGGTACCTGTCATTCGCAATCCCATCGAAATAGCGAATGACAAGAATAGTGCCATTCTTTCATATCTAGTACCTATGCCTGGGGAGCTGAACCCCAGCATAATCCGTCCTGAAATCACTGCCCACTCATTCGAGTTAAAGCCAGTGATGTTCCAAATGTTGTCCACTGTGGGACAATTCTTTGGAGTGGAAAATGAGGACCCCCACAACCATCTTAGAAACTTCTTAGGAGTCACTGATACCTTCATCATCTCTGGAGTTTCCCAAGAAGCCTTGAGGCTATACTTGTTCCCTTATTCTTTGAGGGACAAAGCCAAAACGTGGTTAAACTCATTACCCTCTGGATCTGTCCTTAATTGGACAGACTTAGCTGAGAAATTCCTAGTCAAATACTTCCCACCTGATAGGAATTCGACCTTTCGTGATGACATAGTTAAATTCAAACAAGCTAACAATGAATCTCTTCACGAAGCTTGGACAAGGTTCAAAGATCTTCTTCTTAAATGTCCACATCATGGCATCCCATGGTGTATCCAAATAGAGGTCTTTTTCAAAGGATGCAACCCCAACACTAGACAAGTTCTAAATTCATCAGCTGGAGGTTCCATGTTGTCCAAGAGTTACAACGAAGCCTATGAGATCTTGGAGAAGATCTCAGCATCTCACTGTAGGTGGTCAGATGATCCAGTTGAGCCAACTAGAGCTCAAGACAAGGATGCTCTAAGTGCAATGAGAAGCCAAATAAATGCCCTGACCAACCTAGTTAAGCAAATGGCTCAAGCCAATCTCCAAACAAGTGTCAACACCGCTACCGCCATGTCAATGGGCACCCAATCAAGTCAAGGTGAGACACTTGTATGTGGATTCTGTGGGGAAGGGCACCTGTATGAGTACTGCCCTGGGAATCCAGCCTCAGTCTGCTATATTGGAAGTCAGCAGCAGCCTAGGAACAATCCCTATTCCAATACTTACAACCCTGGTTGGAGGAACCACCCAAACCTGTCATGGGGTGGCCAACAAAATGCTAACCAAAATCCTAACCAACCTAGACCGAGTGGAACACCTGGTTTCACTCCCCAACATAACCAATCCATGTATCAAAAACCATACAACCAACCTGTAGGATCTTCTGTAGAAAACTTACTCAAGGAATACATAGCTAAGAATGATGCTACTCTTCAAAGCCAGCAAGCTACTCTTAGGAGCCTAGAGAACCAGATAGGCCAGTTAGCCAATGAACTCAAGAGTAGGCCCCAAGGTAGACTCCCTGCTGACACCGAGGTGCCAAGGAGAGATGGTAAAGAGCAAGTTCAAGCAATTGAACTTAGAAGTGGTAGACCATTGTTGAGCAACACGAAGGACACACCAAAGAGAGTAGAGAACACTGAGTCTAGTGCTCCACGGGAGTCTCTGCCAAGCCAAGGTCCACCATCAACTAGCACATCAGGAGCCAGGCTAGAGCCAATTATTGAGAAGATAAAAGAAATTCCAAGGCCTCCACCTATCCTAAGGCGACCTGACGTGCCTGCATATGTGCCACCATCTCCATATCCTCGAAGGCTTAAGAAGAAGCAGGAACAGGAAGTGCATTTTAATAAATTCTTAGAAATTCTTAAGCAAGTGCATGTCAACATTCCTTTTGTAGAAGTTTTACAGTCTATGCCTTCCTATGTAAAGTTTTTGAAAGATATTATTACTAACAAAAAAATAATTGGTGAGTTTGAAACAGTAAATCTCACTGAGGAGTGCAGTGCCATACTCCAAAACAAGCTGCCCGAGAAGGAGAAGGATCCTGGTTCCTTCACCTTACCTGTAGAACTTGGAGGCAAGCCCGTGGGCAGAGCTCTTTGTGACCTGGGAGCCAGCATAAACCTCATGCCCCTATCACTATTCCGCCAGTTGGGAATAGGAGAAGCACGTCCAACCACTGTCACTTTACAATTAGCAGACAGATCCATTGCATACCCAGAAGGTAAGATTGAGGATATTTTAGTAAAGGTTGACAAGTTTATTTTCCTTGCAGATTTCATTATCCTGGATTATGAAGCAGACAAGGAGGTCCCAATCCTGTTAGGCAGACCATTTCTAGCCACAGGTAGGGCACTGATAGACGTCCAAAAAGGTGAGCTTACTATGAGGGTTCATGATGAAGAGGTGAAATTTAGTGTGTATAAAGCTTTAAGGTACCCCTCTGACCTTGAATCCTGTGCTAGCATGGACGTTGTAGATTCTTTGATGGAAGAACAATTGGAGCATGTATTATTAACTAAGCATGCTAAAGAATATGTAGGATTAGAATTAACTGACTTAAACATAGCTGAGATAATGGACATATCTGTAAATAACCCTCAGCATGTTTGTATGAATATTGACTTAACTGATAGAGCCTTAAATCCTTTAAAGCCATCCATTGAGCATCCACCTGTATTAGAATTAAAACCTCTCCCCACTCACCTCAAGTATGCATACTTAGGAAATAATGAAACCTTGCCTGTAATTATTTCTTCTAAACTAAGTAAACAGCATGAGGTTGAATTAATATTACTGCTTAAGCAACATAGGAAGGCTATTGCATGGACTATTGCTGATATTAGAGGCATTAGCCCTTCTTATTGCATGCATAAGATTATACTAGAGGAAGAGCACACACCTAGAGTAGATCACCAACGTAGGCTGAATCCCTCTATGAAAGAGGTAGTTAAGAAAGAGATAATTAAATGGTTAGATGCTGGTGTGATCTTTCCAATAGCTAGTAGTCAGTGGGTGAGCCCTATACAGTGTGTACCTAAAAAGGGTGGGATGACTGTGGTAGTCAATGAGAACAACGAACTGATTCCAACTAGGACTGTCACAGGGTGGAGAGTATGTATGGATTATAGGAAACTAAATAAAGAAACTAAAAAAGATCACTTCCCTCTACCATTCATTGACCAAATGTTAGACAGAATAGCTGGTAGAGCATATTACTGTTTTCTAGACGGTTATTCAGGGTATAACCAGATCACTATAGACCCCAAGGACCAAGAAAAGACTACCTTCACTTGCCCTTTTGGAACATTTGCCTTTCGCAGAATGCCTTTTGGCTTATGCAATGCACCGGCAACATTCCAAAGGTGCATGTTGGCAATCTTTTCTGATTTGGATGAGTCCATGATAGAAATATTCATGGATGATTTCTCAGTCTTTGGGGATTCCTTTACCAACTGTCTAGAGAATTTAGGACAAGTCCTGGCTAGATGTGAAGAGACTAACTTAGTCCTTAATTTGGAAAAGTGTCACTTCATGGTGGATGAAGGGATTGTCTTAGGTCATAGAGTGTCGAGGGCAGGTGTAGAGGTTGACAGGGCAAAGATAGAAATCATAGAGAAGTTGGTAGAGCCTTAGAATGTCAAGGCCATTAGAAGTTTCTTAGGACATGCTGGCTTCTACAGAAGGTTCATTAAGGACTTTTCTAAGATAGCCAAGCCTCTGTGTGAGCTTCTAGAGCTAAATAGGCCATTCATCTTCTCTAAGGAATGTTTAGTAGCTTGGCAAACCCTTAAGAAAGCACTAGTCACAACACCTGTTATTATAGGGCCAGATTGGGATCTCCCATTTGAGTTGTTATGTGATGCTAGTGACTATGCTGTAGGGGTCATGTTAGGACAGAAGATTGACAAGCTAACACACCCTGTCTATTATGCTAGTAAAACCTTGAATGAGGCTCAATGTAATTATACAACTACTGAGAAAGAGATGCTTGCTGTAGTGTTTGCTTGTGAGAAATTTAGAAACTATATTGTAGGCACTAGGACAATTGTGTACACTGACCATTCTGCCTTAAAGTATCTCATGAGGAAGGCTGATGCTAAGCCTAGGTTGATTAGGTGGGTGTTATTGCTGCAGGAATTTGATTTGGACATTCGAGACAAGAAAGGATGTGAAAATGTGGTGGCGGATCACCTTTCTCGATTGCAGCACAATTGCGAAAAAATTGCGGAACCCGCAATTTCTGATGCTTTCATTGATGAACATGTCTTTGTTTTGACTCATTGTGATCACGATGAGGAACCTTGGTTTGCTGACATTGCTAACTTCCTTGCATCACAGGTATTACCAGTTTTCAAGGGAGGACAAGAGAAGAAGAGGTTCCTTCATGAAGCAAGGAAGTTCATATGGGATGACCCCACACTTTACAGAACCTGTGCTGACGACTTGCTAAGGAAGTGTGTTTCAGCTGCTGAGGCGAAGTCTGTGCTGCAGCACTGTCACACAGCTCCTTATGGTGGACACTTTGGTGGCCAAAGAACAGCTGCAAAGGTATTTCAGAGTGGCTACTATTGGCCAACGATCTTCAAGGATGCCCACAACTATGCCCACAGCTGTGATGAATGCCAAAGAACAGGTAACCTCAGTCGAAAGGATGAGATGCCTCTCACCTACATCTTAGAGTTGGAGCTCTTTGATGTGTGGGGCATTGATTTCATGGGGCCATTCCCTCCATCATCAGGTAACCTTTACATTTTGGTAGCAGTAGACTACGTATCCAAGTGGGTAGAGGCTATAGCATGTCCCAATAATGATGCCAAAACAGTAATAAAATTCTTACATAGGCACATTTTCACTAGGTTTGGAACACCTCGTGCTGTCATTAGTGATGAGGGGACACATTTCATTAACAAGGCCATGGAGAGAGTGTTGGCTAAGTATAACATTAGACATAGAGTAGCCACTCCCTATCACCCACACTCGAATGGACAGGCTGAAATTTCGAATAGAGAGATTAAGAACATCCTAGAAAAAGTGGTCAAACCTAATAGGAAAGACTGGTCCTTTAAGCTTGAGGATGCACTTTGGGCATATAGGACAGCATATAAGACACCTCTAGGTATGTCTCCTTACAGGCTTGTATATGGTAAAGCTTGTCATTTTCCATTTGAGTTAGAAATTAAGGCATTTTGGGCACTAAAAGAGTTGAATTATTGCTTGACCGATGCGGGAACGTTGCGGTCTCTGCAATTACATGAGCTTGATGAGCTTAGGCAAATGTCTTATGAAAATGCCAAAATGTATAAGGAAAAGACCAAGATTTGGCACGATAGTAGGCTTAGAGTTAAGGACTTTAAGAAGGGTCAGCTTGTATTGTTATTTAACTCACGGTTGAAACTATTTCCAGGGAAACTTAAGTCTAGGTGGTCAGGTCCATTTGTGATTACTAATGTATTTGTTCATGGTGCCATCGAGATAAAGAACTTGCAGCAAGGCCAACCGTTTATGGTTAATGGTGCAAGATTGAAGCACTACTATGAGGAAGGAGATGTGAAGACTCTCTCGACCTTCCTCTTGACTGAAGCATGAAAACGAGAACGAGAGAGGACGAGTGATTGCTGTGCTCGTCAACATGAGGCTCATGCCTTAGTTTATTTTTTGCGATTTTCCGGTTATCGTTTGTGTGTTTTGTTGTATGATTTTAATTGCGAATTTGATGTTGTTTTTATTTCTTTTTGTAGGGAATCAATAGAGATAATCAAGGAGAGTAAATCCAGCTTTAAAACTCAAGAAAAGATTGAGCCAAATAAAAGATACGGATGAGCAAAGATTGACATTTAGATGAACAAAATCCCTAAAATTGCGCTGGATTTGCAGAATCCGCAAAAAATAGCCGTTGGGATTTATCCGTTGCCTTTATATCCGTTAGAGGGCGCTCGTTCTGTACGATTCTCCCACTCTCTGAATTCCAAGAAAGCTGCGATTCTCTTCATCTTTGATTCTTCTCTCCAAATCTCCAAGATTCAACAATGGTGTTCACAAGGGCTGAAAGATCTGCAGCCAAGAAGAAGGCTGACGACGCTGAAACGGCTGCGAGAGACGCAATGCTTGCCCTGGCTGAGGCTGACGCTGCGCGTACTGAACGCCTTCCCAAACTACCGATTCGCAAGAAGAAGTGGAGGGTTGTCACTGAGATACCTGCTGGACCCTCTGAACCAGCAGGCACACCCAAGAAGCGTAGGTGGAGTTTAGCAGTGGCCGCTGAACCGAGCAAAGAAAAGACTCCCTCTGTGGAGAGTCAAGAAACTGATCGTGTGTCCCACGATTCAGCCAAGAGGAGTGCCTCGCCACCTGCACCACTAGCGCACAGCTCTTCTCCATCACCGCCAGCGCAGAGCCCTGAGCAGCCGTCTTCACCACTGAGTTCTGCACAGACACCTTCAGCAGAGCAAGGAACCACACCATCGCACACTTCCCACGGCCTGACCCTGAATTCCCATATGGGGAGTACCAAGAATCAACGCAAGGCAGTGGGGAAGGTGAGGAAGAGGAGGTTTTCTCTCCTGTGAGGGAGGCTAGCCCGGAGAGTCTTGAACAGAAGAATGACTCAATGGAGGAGACGTTGGGGGCTTGCCTTCAGCAGATCACCATCAAGGCTAAGCTCAAGAAGAAGAAGAAGGCCAAGATTCTCAAGGCCAAGCGATCCAAGAAGCTGAAAAAGAAGAAGGCCAAGAGGGCGCCTTCATCAGAAAAGGAGAGCACTGAGCCTTCGCTCAAACGACTCAAGGTTGAGGCTGCAGAGTCAGCCAAGCCAGCAGACAAAGGGAAGGCCAAGCTTTACCCTGAAGATGAACCTCAGTCAGTGAGGTATGTTTCCTCTGACGCTGAGTCCAGGGGCGTTGAGTTGAGGAAGAGGGAGTTGCTGCACGAGAAAGGCTTCCTCGACAGACCTGCTGACCTGCCGCAGTTCTTGCGCGCAGGAATTATAAATCACAGCTGGGAAGAGTTGTGCAGGCCACCTAATCCAGCTTATACGAGTATGGTATACGACTTCTACGCCAACTTGCGAAACTCTGAGGAGGGGCTTTCTGTGGTTAGGGGAGTAGAGGTGGATTACTCAGCAAAAGCCATCAACGAAGCCTATGGCCTCAAAGGCCAAAGACATACTGACTATGCGAGGATCGTTGATGAGCCTCTTGAGGCAGTGCTGGAGGAGGCCATCCGAACCATTGGCCAGCCTGAAGCAGCGTGGACTGTATCACGCAATGGGAGGCACACCCTCATGAGTGCCAACCTCACAGCAAAGGCAGCTGTATGGTTTGCCTTTGTAAGGAGGAAGCTGTCCCCTGTGACCCATGAGACGACCATCAACCAGAGCAGATCGCTGCTGGTTTATGCCATTATGCGAGGTCTCACGGTCAACGTGGGTGAAATCATGTCAGCTGCCATTGCTGAGTGCGCCAAGAAAGGTAAGGGACCACTGTTTTTCCCTAACACCATAACTAAACTATGTTTGCTTGCAGGAGTTCCCATTGAGCGGATGGAGCAGCAGATGGCTTACACAGGCCACTTGGAGCTGCCTGCTAGCTTGAGGCTGAAGAGGAAGGGGAATATGGAGTTCGAACTGGATAGGTTGGCTGCTGATCAGTCACTATCCATGGCGTGCCTGATGGATACGCAAAGGAGGATGGCTCAATGGGCCACTTACGCGCAGGCACGGGACAAGGAAGTTGCAGACCAACTTGGGTGCATTTTCCCTGACTTCCCCACCAATCTCCTGACTCCATGGGTGCCTCCACGACCACGACAACCTGATGAGGATGAAGACATTTGAGTGCTGGTTTGAATTGCACTGAAGGGAGTATTGCTGTTCCCTTAGAATAGATAAAAAAAATCTGCTTTCTGATAAACCATGTGAATTATGCTGTTTTTAGTACAATTTTGATCTGTTTTAGATGCTTAGTTTTATGTTTTTAAATTTGCTTAGTATAGCCTGTTGTTAGCTGATTAGGTAGGTTAGTTTAGTTTTATGTTTAGAGAGCTTGAATGACTGGAAAAAGCATGCTTAGGGGCCTTAATCACTGTTATATCTACCCTGACTTAATTGCGAAATAATTGCGGTACCCGCAATTTTTATTACTGAAAGCATGTTTTGGACTGTCTGTTTAGCTAGGCTGTGATCTGTTTAAATTCTATCTTTTGCTGCTATCATGCCTGCCTTATATAGCTTATCTAAATGCATGCTGGATGAGTGTCATAGGACACCCTTTGATAGTTTACATTAACCTCTAAATAGCTCAGCATGCATAGCTGTAAGTCCTTGCCTGTCTGTTTTTCAAATTCCTGCTGCTGTGATATTTTCTTTTAGAATGTTCTGTCTATGCCTAGGGCTTTTAGATTCTCTTTGTTTTACCTTAGACTAGATGCTTCTAGGATAGTTTGGGGGTGCGCCACCTTAGACACTCATTGGGGACAATGAGTAGTTGAAGTTTGGGGGAGGCCACCCTAGGCCTAGGAACATTTCTCTCTCCCTTAAAACATAAGCATTCTTCTTCTCCTTTAAGAAAAAAAAAATGAAAAATAGAATAAAGGGGGGAGTCTCTCTTAGGTTGCTGAGTAATCAGTGCCAAGTGTGTAACCCACAAGTGGCGTTGCATCAAAAGGCAACCAAAGGAGAGGCTCCACCAAAGTAAGAAAGAAAGAAAAAAGAAGAAGTAGGGAAGAAGAATGTATACCTAGGAGTTGCAACTTTGTGGCTTAGATGTCCTATTTAAAAAGAACTCTGATCCTCAAATTAGCTAGGCACAAAGTTGTAACTTGTAGGGTTGTTTAGGGAGATGAATGTATATCCAATGTAGTGATGCCAGGGTTTAGGTTGTTCTCTAAAAGTACTACTGTCACCGTTAATACTAAGACTGGCATGACTCTAAGGAATCCTAGACACATTAAAAATAAAGCTAGAAGCATGTACTGAGTCTGAGGTAAAGCTAGGCAGAATTTGAAACCTTAGGGATAGTGGCATGATATGACAAAAGCAAATAGATCAGTTGTAGGGAGTTAATGAAAACAGAAGGAGTGTTAGGCAGGCAAATTCAGAAGAAGCTAGATGAGAGGGAAGTTTTAAGCTTAGAAGTGTGTCACAGGACAGCATAGCTAGAGATAGGGATATAGGGGAGTTAGTAAGTGGTTAAAGAAGAATTAACAGCAGCCTAGGAAAGTCCTTAGTTTGCTTGAGGACAAGAAAAACCTTAAGTTTAGGGGTGTGTTACGTCTCCAAAAGTGACCTTTTTAGGACTTAATTAGCTTAGAAAGATGTTCACTCTTAGGTGTTTTTGGTAGCATTTAGCCTAAACCTATGCTTAAATATGAGAATTAGAAGAAGGTAGCTAAATTAGGACTTATGTACAATAGGAAAGAAAAGGGTTGAAAATCGAAGGAAAAGAATGAAAAACCAGCATTGCGAAGGCATTGCGGAAACATTGCGGTTCTCGCAATGTTTCAAGTGAAAACCGTAAGTTGACTGATCTTTTTCTGTTAATTTCCGTTATTTCAGGGATTCGTTCTTTCTCCTCCATCCATTCTGAAGTACGACGTTGAAGATTGATGGTTCTCCTTGGCCCAAATGCACCTGCAGATTACTATAAATAGGGGTCAAAGTCGAGGGTTCAAGCATCATCCGAAAGCGTAGAAGTCTTCTCGCAGTCCATCTTTTCTCCTGTTTTCCTCTGCCGTCTACTGGTTTGCGAAGCTCAGCTGTTGGAATCGATAATCTGATAGGAAGGAGAGGAGATTCTTCTTCTCTCCCGATTGGATTCATCCAAGCAAGGCTGACCTTTCTCATCCTTCATTCGAGGCGGCTGCAACGAGACATTCGAGCTGTTTTACTGCTTTTTGTTCTTCCTTTCCATTTTCCAACTCTGCCTTGTTGCTGTTTATTTTCTAATAGCTAGATTAAGATAATTCGTTGTGTTCTGTCTCTCTGTCATTTGCTTTAAGCTTTCTTTTGTCCATTCAAACAATCAAGTAATCAAGTCTCAATTCTTCATTTCACAGTTTCGTTCCTTTACATTCTACTGTTTCCCTTTACTATTTTGAGCATATTCCCCTTCTAAGCATGGCTATCTTATCCTTTATTTCTGTTTACCGTACATCCATGAGTAACTAAATCACTTAGGGGCATGCTAATGACAACACTATAGGCTGAAAAACGTGAACCAAGCATGTAGGATAGCTCTCGAAGCATTGATTGTTTGTAAGCTTCATTCCACGGGCAATTTCGATTGGCCATCCATTTTGTCCAAAGAACTCCTAACCTCTGGAAGGAGTAAGAGTTCAGAGTCATATTATCATGCTAGCCTTTCAAGGTAACCAGGAAACGGCCTAGGAATAGGCGTTTCCCTAGTACAAACCATATCCTTCTGCCTTAACAAGATGCTTAAGACCTTACTTTGAGTTGAGTAAACTAAAGAATCTAATGCATGGAATCGGACGATACATGAGATTGAGATAGTTTGATGCATAGTGAGTAGATCCAGTGCTTGAGAATCGTATAAAAGTGCCTATAGGATAGTCATTAGTAGCCCTTAATTCGCCCATTTACACACTTTCGCTGTTATTTAATTGCGGTAGAATTGCTGTCTCCGCAATTCTGCCTAAGTTTAAGTTCTGTTTAGCTGTCTTTGCCTTCGTTTATTAATTTCGTTTCTTTTCATTTGAGCTTAGATTTCACTTGTTCTCGTTTATGTTACTACCCTTTACACATTCAGCAAAAATTAGATAATTAAAAACCAATTTTACCCCATCAAATCCACCCCTTCTTTCTTAACAAAACACTTCGCGAATAGCTAAAAATAAATCTCTGTGGGAAAACGAATGAAATATACTTACTACTTGCTATAAGATCATGTATGCTTGCATGTTCTGAGTGCTCTATCTCTTTTATTGCCTAATTATTTCAACACATTGAGCACGCAACAATGCTCTTCCTCTAATATTATTTTATGCATGCAGTAAGAAGGGCTAATGCCTCTAATGTCAGCAATTGTCCATGCAATAGCCTTTCTATGTTGCTTAAGTAATAATATCAGCTCAACCTCATGCTTAGTACTTAATTTGGATGAAATAATAACAGGCAGAGTATCATTACTTCCTAAATATGCATACTTAAGATGTTCAGGCAGTGGTTTTAACTCTAAGATAGGTGGATGCTCAATGGATGGTTTTAATGGAATCAGGGATCTGCCAGTCAAGTCACTATTCATACAAACATGCTGTATTTTATCTACAGGTATATCCATTATCTCAGAAACATTCAAATCAGTTAAATCTAATTGTACATAATTATTAGCATGCTTAGTCAATAATTCATGCTCCATCTGTTCTTCCATCAGTGAATCTACAATGTCCATGCTAGCACAAGATTCAGAGTCAGAAGGATACCTCAGTGCTTTAAAAACACTAAATTTAACCTCCTCATCGTGAACCCTCATAGTGAGCTCACCTTTTTGGACATCTATCAGGGCCCTACCTGTGGCTAGAAATGGTCTGCCTAATAGGATGGGGACCTCCTTGTCTGCTTCATAATCCAGGATGATGAAGTCTGCAAGAAAAATAAACTTGTCAACCTTTAAAAGAATATCCTCAATCTTACCCTCAGGGTATGCTACGGATCTGTCTGCAAGTTGTAAGGTGACAGTGGTGGGACATGCTTCTCCTATTCCTAGCTGGCGGAATAGTGATAGGGGCATGAGGTTTATGCTGGCTCCCAGGTCACAAAGAGCTCTGCCCACGTGCTTGCCTCCTAGCTCTACTGGTAGGGTGAAGGAACCAGGATCCTTCTCCTTCTTGGGTAGCTTGTTCTGGAGTATAGCACTGCACTCCTCAGTGAGATTCACTGTTTCAAATTCACCAATGATCTTCTTGTTAGTGATTATATCCTTAAAAAACTTAACATAAGAGGGCATAGACTGTAAAACTTCTACAAAAGGAATATTAACATGCACTTGTTTCAGAATTTCTAAGAATTTATTAAAGTGCACTTCCTGTTCTTGTTTTTTCTTTAGCCTTCGAGGGAATGGAGGTGGTGGCACATATGCAGGCACTTCAGGTCGCCTCAGAATAGGTGGAGGCCTTGGAATTTCTTCTATCTCTTCTATGATCGGCTCCAGCCTTACTCCTGATGTGCTTGGTGATGGTTGACCTTGGTTTGGCAGAGATTCCAGTGGAGCATTAGACTCTTTGTTCTCTACTCTCTTTGGGGCTTCTTTAGTGTTGCTCACCAATGGACTCCCACTTCTAAGTTCAATTGCTTGAACTTGTTCTTTTCCATCTCTCCTTGGCACCTCAGTGTCAGCAAGTAGTCAACCTTGGGGCCTACTTTTGAGTTCATTGGCTAGTTGCTCTATTTGGTTCTCTAGGCTCCTAAGGGTAGCTTGCTGACTTTGTAGAGTGGCATCATTCTTGGCGATGTACTCTTTGAGTAGATTTTCTACAAAAGACCCTACTGGTTGGTTGTATGGTTTTTGATACATGGATTGGTTATGTTGGGGAGTGAAACCAGGTGTTCCACTCGGTCTTGGTTGGTTAGGAGCTTGGTTAGTATTTTGCTGGCCACCCCATGAAAGATTTGGGTGGTTCCTCCAACCAGGATTGTAAGTGTTGGAATAGGGGTTGTTCCTAGGCTGCTGTTGGCTTCCAACATAGCAGACTGAGGCTGGATTCCCAAGGCAGTATTCATACAGGTGCCCTTCCCCACAGAATCCACAGATAAGTGTCTCACCTTGACTTGGTTGTGTGCCCATTGACATGGCTGTGGCGGTGTTGACACTAGTTTGGAGATTGGCTTGAGCCATTTGTTTTACTAGGTTGGTCAGGGCGCTTATTTGACTACTCATGGCATTGAGTGCGTCCTTATTTTGAGCTCTACTTGGCTCGATTGGATCATCTGACCACCTACAGTGAGATGCTGAGATCTTCTCCAAGATCTCATAGGCTTCGTTATAACTCTTGGACAGCATGGAACCACCAGTAGATGAATTTAGCACTTGTCTGGTGCTGGGGTTGCATCCTTTGAAAGAGACCTCTATTTGGATACACCATGGAATGCCATGGTGTGGACATTTAAGCAGAAGGTCCTTGAACCTTGTCCAAGCTTCGTGAAGGGACTCATTTTCAGCTTGTTTGAACTTGACTATGTCATCACGAAAGGTAGAATTCCTATCAGGTGGGAAGTATTTCACTAGGAATTTCTCCGCCAAGTCTGTCCAATTGAGGACTGATCCAGAGGGTAATGAGTTTAACCACGTCTTGGCTTTGTCCCTTAAAGAGTAAGGGAAGAGGTAGAGCCTCAAGGCTTCTTGAGAAACTCCAGGGATGATAAAGGTATCACTAACTCCTAGGAAGTTTTTAAGATGGTTGTGGGGATCCTCATTTTCCACTCCAAAGAATTGTCCCACAGTGGACAACATTTGGAACATTACTGGCTTTAACTCGAATGAGTTGGCAGTAATTTCAGGGCGGATTATGCTTGGGTTAAGCTCCCCAAGCATAGGTACTAGGTAGGAAAGAATGGCACTATTCTTATCATTCGCTATTTCGATGGGATTGCGAGTGGTAGGTACCGGATTTGGGACTGGTATATCCATTTCTTCTTGATAGAATTGCGGAGACTCTGCGGCTTCAGCAATTATTGGAGGTATAGAGGGTTGGTTAAAGAGACGTTTCTTGGCTCTATTTCTGGCCCTAAGTAATCTCTCAGGCTCAGGGTTGAACACTAGATCGCTACTTGAATGTTCATTCATAAACTAACCCAATGGTACCTGCAAAAGAAATGAAAATAGATCAGCTCCAATAGATATTAAACTTTGTGTTTCTAACTTAACAAACTTCGTTTTCACTAAACTAAATCCCCGGCAGCGGCGCCAAAAACTTGTTGCGTGCTCAATGTTTAAAAGGAATATGCAATAAGAGAGCACTCAGAACATGCAAGCATACATGATCTTGTAGCAAGTAGTAAGTATTTTTTCATTCGTTTTCCCACAGAGATTTATTATTAGTTACTCGCGAAGTGTATTGTTAAGCAAGAATGGGTGGATTTGATGGGGTAGAATTGGTTTTAAGTTGCCTAATTACTAAGGAATATGTAAAGGGTAGCAACATAAACAAGTGCAAGTCAATGATAAACTCAAACGTAAAGAGAAGAGAATAATAACGAAGAGGAAAATAGCTAAAACAGAATTTTTAACCAAAAGAATTGCGAGAACAGCAATTATACCGCAATGTTACTAACAGCGAAAGTGTGTAAAATGTGGAAACAAGGGCTACTAACGACTCCTCTATAGGCTTTTTCACACGGTTCTCAAGCATTAGATCAACTCACTATGCATCAAACTAACTCATTCTCATGTATCTTCCGATTTCATGCATTAGATTCTTTAGTTTACTCATATCCAAGTAAGGTCTTAAGCATCTTTTTAAAGCAGTAAGTTGTGATTTGTACTAGGAAAACGCCTATTCCTAGGTCGTTTTCTGGCTACCTTGAGAGGCTAGTATGAGTGTATGACTCTGAACTCTTACTCCTTCCAGAGGTTAGGAGTTCTTTGGACAAAATGGATGGCCAATCGAAATTGCCCGTGGGATGAAGCTTACATACAATCAATGCATTCGAGAGCTATCCTACATGCTTGGTTCACGTGTTTTAGCCTATAGTATTGTCATTAGCATGCCTGATAGCTCCAAAATAGAGCTATCTTAATGTCCCTAATTCTAGCTAAAACCATGACATATATTGATTAAAATGCTTTCTTATAGGTGATTTCATGGTGAAGAGCTCGGGAAGTCCATTGATGATTTTCGGGGCTAAAAAGGTCATTTAAGATGTTTCGGGAAGTGTTCGGGTCAAAACGATAGGCCAAACGGAGCTCGGGAGCCAAAACGACCCAAAAGTGGGCTAAGAGCCGAGAGGGCAGCGCCCAAGCGCCAGCGCCCAGCGCCCAGGCACCCAACGAACGCAGCACGCGCGCGCGCTGCTCGCAAGCACCGCACGCCCGCGCCCAGACGGCCAGACGCGCGCGCCGCCTCGCCTCGCGTCCTCGCGCCCGCCCGCTCCGCCTCGCCCATGTCCGCGCGCGCCCTCGCCCGTGTCCGCCTCGCCCGCGCGCCCGTCATTGAAAATTTGTGTGCGCCCCAGCGTCTAGACGCTAGCTCGACGCTAGCTCGACGTTGCCCCGACGATTCCCCAAGATAGACGTGCATCAGCGTCGAGCGCGCGTCTCAACGCTCACTCAACGCCGACAGCGTCGAGACGCTGGCCTAGCGTCTCGACGCCCCGAACTCTGAAGCGCGCGTCCGAAGTTTCACCCGAGAGCAAGCGTCGAGCGCAAGCGTCTCGACGCTCGCTCGACGCCGCGCGCAGCGTCTTGACGCTGCGCGCGCGTCTCGACGCTACCCCGCGCGCGCAGCAGCCAACTTAGGGCACAGCGTCGAGACGCTGGCCTAGCGTATCGACGCTCCGAGCTTTAAAACCGTGAAAACTTCAGATTTGCAGCAACTTTGGATGCTTCTTCTTCCTCAAGCTTCTCCTCTCGGGTCTACCTCCATTTTCCGCCATTTTTGTACTTCTTCTCCTTCTTTGTGCATGATTCCAAGCTCTTCCATGGGGGATTGGAGTAATTCATCCTCCATGGAAGGCTAAACCGAGGTTAGTGCTTGATTTTGGGTTTGGATTTGTAAATTATGGATGTTTGGGGAGATTTTCCCCTTTGTGAATGTTGAGATTTTTGGCTTGTTTATGCATCTTCTTGCTTGTTCTTCATCCAATTCTAGCATGTGTAGCTAAATTAGATTGACGCTCTAATTCTTATGCATGATAGAGGGCTAAAGGTTGGGACGTATAATTGCCTATACCGCTAGGTAGCACGGGTCTAAGCATGGCTAATTAGTTCGGCCCAAAGTGACATTGGTAAACTGAGTTAATTAACGTTTTCATGTTAGGCTTAAGGCAAGAGAGAAACCGGTTTAGTCTTAGGATTAGGCCGTCGCAATGTTCCCGTCACTGGCACGTAGTCGATTTAGGGGTCGCTACCTTGGATAGATTATTGGCCAAGTTTAATTAGAATTGCACGAGTCTAATTAAATCCTTGGGTCATTTGAGTTAGAGATAACTAAATGAATTGTGTGCATGAACATGACTAACGCGTAAATTGTATCGATGATCCGAACATCCATAACGAGCAATTCCATTTCTCGAAGTTAAGCACAACCGTTTAATTTTTGCACGTTGTCATTTAATTTTCCGTTAGTTTATTAGGAGCTCCCTTCCCCCAAAACCAAATTACCATTCTTTAATTTGTGCATTCTTTTATTTCTAGAAAATTAGACTTAGTTAGATTGAATTTCTTATTTCCCTGTGGATCGACCCCGTTGCCACTTAGCTACAAATAGCTCGGTGTATATCGGGTATATAAATTGTATTTTGGCAAGCCTCGACAGCTTGAATTTGGAGTACCCCAAAAGTACATCTACCAAAATTGGCGCCGTTGCCGGGGATTTAATTAATTTAGTTTAGTTAAGTTAGGTTTGTTAGTTTTAAAAATTTTCTTTATTTCTTTTTGTACAGTTTAATTCTTTTGTATTATTTTACGCGTTTTGTTTGAGTTTTTGGAGCGCAGTCATTCTTTGAAAATTCAAAAGAAGCGCCAAGATGGAGGTCGTGGGTAATCTTGAGCATCAAAGAGCCATGAGGGAGCTTGCATCATCTGAGCTAGGCCGGAACACATCGAGTATCTTGTATCCGGTAGCTGCAGGTAATTTTGAACTTAAAGCTGGTCTGATTAACTTATTACCTTCTTTTTGTGGTAATACAGATGAGGATCCCGTCAGACACCTCAAGGCATTCCAGATGGTGTGTTCGGCATTCAGGACCGATGGCATCACTGCAGATCAACTCCATCTCAAGGCTTTCCCTTTCACTTTGAAGGAGAAGGCGTGAGATTGGATGCATTACCTACCGACTGGGTCCATCACTTCTTGGGAAGAGCTGCAGGGAGCGTTTTATGCGAAGTATTTTCCGCCTCCCAAGGTTGCCTCTCTCAGGAAGCAAATATGCGGTATCTTGCAAGCGGAAGGAGAGAACCTTTATGATTGTTGGGAAAGGTTTAATCGTTTGTGCGAGAGTTGTCCCAACCATCAAATAACCGATCAACTCCTCATTCAGTATTTTTGTGATGGCTTGCTCCCACGTGTTCGGCAGTTTGTTGACGCCGCCAGTGGAGGTTCACTCATGGATAAAACACCTGAAGAAGCAAGACAGCTAATCTCAAATATGGCTGAGAATTCGCACCGTTACGAAGGTAAAGGGGGTGAGCAAGACCGTTTCTCAGTTGAGTTAAACGCGCTTAATGCTCGAGTGTCAGAATTAGGCAATGCGATGATCCGGTTAGCGGAAAATGTTTCTCAAGCTTCTGTGCAAGCTCAGACATCATTTTCAGGTAATTCTATTGAAAATATTTTGCAAGATTTTGTTTCAGCTAATCGGAAATTTCAGGAGGACACTCGGGAATTTCAGAAGGACACTCGGGAAAGAATGGACGGTTTTGGAATGTTAGTGCAAGATCTGGGCAAGGAAGTGTCTCAGATGGCTAAAAAGGTGACAGTGATGGAGCATAAGAACGCGGAGAGCGCTAGTGTCGTCACTTTGAGAAGTGGGAAGCAGCTTCCCACGAGTACCCCGCCGGTGGAAGTCGATCATGGCCACGTCGAGCCACAGACAGAAAATCCCGAACCACGGTGGCATGGGGTAAATTTCGATCCTACGTGCACTAGAGTTTATGTGCCTAAGGCTCCTTTTCCTAGCAGGTTAGCGAGACCGCCCAAGGAAAACTACGAGGAGGAGTTCTTAAACACATTTAAGAAAGTAGAGATCAACATCCCTCTGTTGGATGCAATCAAGCAAATCCCAAGGTACGCTAAGTTCCTGAAGGACTTATGCACCAACAAGAGGAAGACAAAAGAGAAAGAGCGCGTCGTGGTAAGTAAAAATGTCTCCGCTTTAATCACGAAGAACTTACCAGAAAAATGCGACGATCCAGGTATGTTTTCTCTCCCTTGCACTATTGGAGGTAAGAAAATTAGAAGAGCCATGCTAGATCTAGGAGCCTCCATTAGTGCCATGCCTCACTCCGTTTATCAGGATTTGAATTTAAAAGAAATACAGGGAACCGGTGTTGTTATACAACTTTCTGATAGGTCTTTCCTGTGGATTTTTAATGGGCTGATTTTTCCTGTGGATTTTTATATTCTGAAAATGGATGGAGATTCAGCTTCTTCGTCTGCGACGATCTTATTAGGTAGGCCCTTTATGAAAACTGCTAAAACTAAGATAAATGTAGATAAGGGCACTTTATCTGTTGAGTATCGTGGGCAAGTTGTTGAGGTTGATGTGTCTAATGAGTTGGAGCATGATAAGAGCGTCCACTCTCTGTGTCAAGTTGATACAATTGAATCGTTAGTTCAGGATGAATGCATGTCTGATAGAGATGGGGATGACCCATTGTTTTTTACTGATCTTTTTGATGAATCTGATATGCATGAACCTTCCATTTCTGAACTTTGTGATTCAACTGTCTCTTCTTTGGCCACCGTTCAAAATCATGCTAAAATGCTCCCCTCTACTTTGCAGGCACCTAAATTGGAGTTGAAAGACTTACCTGATCATCTCAAATACGCGTATTTGGGGGATGATGAGACGTTGCCGGTCATCATAGCGAAAGACCTTATGCCGGCTCAGGAAGGGAAATTAATGGAAGTTCTTAAAGAGCACAAGCTGGCAATTGGATGGACATTAGCAGATTTACATGGGCTAAGTCCAGCTACGTGCATGCACAGAATCCTGCTCGAGGATGGAGCGAAACCTTCACGAGAGCCCCAAAGGAGGCTCAATCCCGCGATGAAGGAGGTAGTAGTTTCTGAGATCCTCAAACTCCTCGAAGTAGGTATCATCTATCCTATCTCAGATAGTAAATGGGTTAGTCCTATCCATGTTGTTCCTAAGAAAACTGGCATGACTGTGGTTAGGAATGAGAAAAATGAATTAGTGCCCAAAAGGATTCAAAATGGATGGAGAATGTGCATAGACTTTAGGAAGCTTAATGAGGTCACTAGGAAGGACCATTTTCCCATTCCTTTTATTGATCAGATGGTGGAGCGTTTAGCTGGGAAGCCATTCTTTTGTTTTCTCGATGGTTTCTCTGGCTTTTACCAAATCCCCATAGCCATAGAAGACCAAGAGAAAACAACGTTCACGTGCCCCTTTGGCACATTTGCATTTAGAAGGATGCCTTTTGGGCTTTGTAACGCTCCTGGTACATTTCAGAGATGCATGATGAGTATATTTTCTGAGTTTGTAGAAAAATGCATTGAAGTGTTCATTGATGATTTTACAGTTTATGGCAATTCCTTCGATGACTGTTTAGATAATTTATCGCATGTCCTGAAAAGATGTATTGAGATGAACCTTGTTCTAAATTTTGAAAAATGTCATTTTATGGCGAGTCAAGGTATCGTTTTAGGGCATGTGGTTTCGGCTAAGGGTATAGAGGTAGATAAGGCTAAAATTGATGTTATCTCTAATCTGCCATACCCAGCGAATGTTAGGGAGGTTCGATCTTTTCTTGGCCATGCAGGGTTTTATCGCAGGTTTATTCAGGACTTCTCCAAGGTTGCCATGCCTATGACGTACCTCCTTCAGAAGGATGTAACGTTTGATTTTGGGGAGGAGTGCAGAAAAGCCTTCGATTTGCTCAAGGATAGTTTGACGAGCGCGCCCATCATACACCCACCCCAGTGGGACTTGCCTTTCGAGATTATGTGCGACGCCAACAACTATGCCTTGGGAGCCGTGCTCGGTCAGAGGATCGAGAACAAGAGCCGTGTCATTTACTATGCCTCCAGGACACTTAATCCAGCGCAGTGCAATTACACGAAAACTGAAAAAGAACTTCTATCTATTGTATTTGCGCTTGATAAATTTCGTCCTTACATTATTGGCTCTCAAGTAACTGTTTTCTCTGATCACGCAGCTGTTCGGTACCTGATGACCAAGAAGGACGCAAACCCGGTAGCCGACCATCTGAGCCGCTTGGTCAGAAAGGAAGACCTCCTGCCTCTGAATGAAGATTTCCCCGACGAGACACTCTTCAGACTTGATACAGTCCTTCCCTGGTATGCTGATATGGTAAATTACTTGGCCACAGGTAATTTTCCTTCTGGTTTCTCTCATAGTAGGAAAGCGAAGCTGAAAAGCGACGCTAAGTACTATGTGTGGGAGGATCCCCATTTATGGAAGTTCTGTTCTGATCAAATAATTAGGAGATGTGTCCCTGAGAATGAGCATGCGTCTATTCTTACTTTCTGTCATGATTATGCATGTGGGGGACATTTTGGGCCTAGGAGGACAGCTAGGAAAGTTTTAGATAGTGGGTTTTACTGGACTTCTCTGTTTAAAGATGCGCATGAATTTTGTAAATCCTGCGATAGATGTCAAAGAATAGGGTCGATATCTGGTAGAAATGAAATGCCTCAAACCCCTGTCTTAGTCTGTGAAATCTTTGACGTTTGGGGCATGGATTTTATGGGACCCTTACCGCCTTCTTGTGGTTTTTCTTATATATTGCTGGCTGTTGATTATGTTTCCAAGTGGGTTGAGGCGAAAGCCACGAAGACTAACGATGCTAATTCTGTTGTTAGGTTCGTTCAGTCTCGTATTTTTACCAGGTTTGGAATCCCACGAGCGATAATCAGTGACCAGGGAACTCATTTTTGCAACCGATCTGTGGAGGCTTTGCTGAGGAAGTATGGTGTGCATCATCGCGTGTCCACCGCCTACCATCCTCAAGCCAATGGGCAAGCCGAGGTCTCCAACAGAGAGGTAAAGTCAATTCTGGAGAAAACCGTGAGACCGAGTAGGAAGGATTGGAGCGATCGTTTGCCGGATGCTTTGTGGGCCTACCGCACCGCCTACAAAACCCCTATCGGTATGTCCCCATACCGGTTGGTTTTTGGTAAGGCATGCCACTTACCCGTGGAGATTGAGCACAAAGCATTCTTGGCGATCAAGAAGTGTAACATGAGCCCTGACGAAGCTGGCGAGGCACGATTGCTTCAGTTACAGGAATTGGAGGAACTGCGTTTGGACTCCTATGAGAACTCCAGGATCTATAAAGAGAAGTCCAAACAGTTTCATGACCGAAGGATCTTAAAGAAAGACTTCAAAGTCGGTCAGAAAGTTCTGCTTTTCGATTCCCGTCTGAAGTTCATGCCAGGTAAGCTTCGTTCCCGTTGGAAAGGACCCTATACCATAACTAAAATTTCTCCTTATGGCAGTGTAGAGATTCAGAGCTTGGACTCAGATGAGGTGCAAAAAGTGAATGGGCACCGGTTGAAGATTTTCCACGAGGGGGACGCTGAGTGCTATGACGCCACATTACTTTTAGAGCCACCCCCGATCGACTATGGATGAGTGGAAGAGTGAATACAGTCGAGCAATCGACTCTAAAAATTTGCGCTTCTCGGAGGCACCCGAGTTTGAACTGTAATTTTGTTCTTTACTGCTTTGCTTTTGTATATATTTGCTTTTGAGTTGTTGTTTGTTTTCTTGTTTTCCTAGAAGAAAAGGTGGAACGGTCGACGATTCGAGAGCCCATTGGAGGACGTTGGTGCACATCTCCACCCGTCGGCTCCATAAAATTCAGGGGAGGTTTTCTGTTCCCTTAGAATTTTATTGTTTTTATAGTTGAATGCATTGGGGACAATGCATATCTTAAGGTGGGGGGTGGAGTTTGTTGATAGATATGAGACTTCTTAGTAGTTGTCGAGCATACGTGTACTCTGGCTGTTAGATTAGAATCTGAATGCATGTGTCCGATGAGGACGGTCTGTGATTTGCTTGTGAACACTCCGTAATTGCATGATTCGATTTGACGATGTATGCACATTTTGAGCCTATTTTAAAAAAATTTCTGTTATTTCCCTACATTCACTGAGCACATAGCACTCTTATCCTCAGTTCTGTAGGTCTAGAATGGTCTTATTTTGTCTGAAACCTTGTTGTCACCCCGAAAGGTACCATTAGGGAGGCTTGAGGTGTAGAAGTAGTAATGACTCATTTGTGTATAGCGAAGCTATTGCCTAAAAAAAAAGTGTTTGCATGAAAAATAAAACCTCCGGAGTTGCTCCTCCTTCTTGTGTTGCCCGTGTAACCAGGGGCGATCGTGTAACCCACGGTTGTCACTGCATGAAAGGGGAACTAATAGAAGTGAGCAATGGTCCTTAAAAACGTGAAGCTAAATTTGGTTTGACGTGTTAGGCTCTCTTGGAGAAAAATAAAAAAAAAAAGTGGTTCAAAAAGAAAAAAAAATTGGGTACAAAGTACTCAAGGAAAAAGAATAAAATTTAGGCCTTTTGTTTTGTTGCTATTCCTATCACTAAAAGCCCTTAGACTATTCTTATCGCCATAAGTAGGGGGAAAACGAGTCATAGGACTGTATAAGGTTGTTCCGGGCTTGCATGAGCTTGGTTGAGAGGTGCTAAGCACACACACACGTAAGGGAATAGGAGTTTAAATTTTGAAATGATTTCAACGTTTGCATGCTTTTGATTGTTTTGAATTTATTACAAGTACCTTGTTTCACAAGCATTGAGATTAGAGTCCAAGCATGCATTTAATTCTTTGGAGATTATTTAGAGTATACCTTGCTCGAGGACTAGCAAGATTTAGGTCGGGGGTATTTTGATAGCTCCAAAATAGAGCTATCTTAATGTCCCTAATTCTAGCTAAAACCATGACATATATTGATTAAAATGCTTTCTTATAGGTGATTTCATGGTGAAGAGCTCGGGAAGTCCATTGATCATTTTCGAGGCTAAAAAGGTCATTTAAGATGTTTCGGGAAGTGTTCGGGTCAAAACGATAGGCCAAACGGAGCTCGGGAGCCAAAACTACCCAAAAGTAGGCTAAGAGCCGAGAGGGTAGCGCCCAGCCGCCCAACGAACGCAGCACGCCCGCGCCCAGACGGCCAGACTCGCGCGCGCCGCCTCGCCTCGCGTCCTCGCGCCCGCCCGCTCCGCCTCGCCCATGTCCGCGCGCGCCCGCGCGCCCTCGCCGGTGTCCGCCTCGCCCGCGCGCCCGTCATTGAAAATCTGCGTGCGCCCCAGCGTCTAGACGCTAGCTCGACGCTAGCTCGACGTTGCCCCGACGATTCCCCAAGATAGACGTGCATCAGCGTCGAGCGCGCGTCTCAACGCTCACTCAACGCCGACAGGGTCGAGACGCTGGCCTAGCGTCTCGACGCCCCGAACTCTGAAGCGCGCGTCCGAAGTTTCACCCGAGAGCAAGCGTCGAGCGCAAGCGTCTCGACGCTCCCTCGACGCCGCGCGCGCAGCAGCCAACTTAGGGCACAGCGTCGAGACGCTGGCCTAGCGTCTCGACGCTCCGAGCTTTAAAACCGTGAAAACTTCAGATTTGCAGCAACTTTGGATGCTTCTTCTTCCTCAAGCTTCTCCTCTCGGGTCTACCTCCATTTTCCGCCATTTTTGTACTTCTTCTCCTTCTTTGTGCATGATTCCAAGCTCTTCCATGGGGGATTGGAGTAATTCATCCTCCATGGAAGGCTAAACCGAGGTTAGTGCTTGATTTTGGGTTTGGATTTGTAAATTATGGATGTTTGGGGAGATTTTTCCCTTTGTGAATGTTGAGATTTTTGGCTTGTTTATGCATCTTCTTGCTTGTTCTTCATCCAATTCTAGCATGTGTAGCTAAACTAGATTGATGCTCTAATTCTTATGCATGATAGAGGGCTAAAGGTTGGGACGTATAATTGCCTATACCGCTAGGTAGCACGGGTCTAAGCATGGCTAATTAGTTCGGCCCAAAGTGACATTGGTAAACTGAGTTAATTAACGTTTTCATGTTAGGCTTAAGGCAAGAGAGAAACCGGTTTAGTCTTATGATTAGGCCGTCGCAATGTTCCCGTCACTGGCACGTAGTCGATTTAGGGGTCGCTACCTTGGATAGATTATTGGCCAAGTTTAATTAGCATTGCACGAGTCTAATTAAATCCTTGGGTCATTTGAGTTAGAGATAACTAAATGAATTGTGTGCATGAACATGACTAACGCGTAAATTGTATCGATGATCCGAACATCCATAACGAGCAATTCCATTTCTCGAAGTTAAGCACAACCGTTTAATTTTTGCACGTTGTCATTTAATTTTCCGTTAGCTTATTAGGAGCTCCCTTCCCCCAAAACCAAATTACCATTCTTTAATTTGTGCATTCTTTTATTTCTAGCAAATTAGACTTAGTTAGATTGAATTTCTTATTTCCCTATGGATCGACCCCGTTGCCACTTAGCTACAAATAGCTCGGTGTATATCGGGTATATAAATTGTATTTTGGCAAGCCTCGACAGCTTGAATTTGGAGTACCCCAAAAGTACATCTACCAATGCCCCTATGTTACTTAGTTACTCATGGATGTAGAGAGAACAGAAATATTAGATGAAGTAGACATGCTTAGAAGAAAACTAACGACAAAACAGAAAGGAAAAACAGTAGGCAGAGAAGATAAAGAAATTGTGAAATATTGAATTGTGCTTTTGATTACTCAATCGTTTGAACGAAACAAATGAAGACTTAGAGTTACTAACATAAAGACAGAAAGCAACGAAATGGAATGGATTAACTAATGGAAATGAAATAACAACAAACGGTGCTGGAAATAAGTAATTAAAGACAGAAAGCAGTAAAGGTGTGCTAGATCGCCTCGTCGCAGATGCCTCGGCTGAAGGGAGAGAAAGGTAAGCCTTGCTTGGATGAATCCAATCAGAAGAGAAGATGAATCTTCTCTCCTTCCTATCAGATTGTCGACTCCAACAGCTAAGCTTTCCAACCCAACAGACGGAAGAGAAAAACAGAAGAAAGAATTGAGCTGCGAAGAGACTTCTACGCTTTCGGATGATGTTTCAACCCTCCTCTTTGACCTCCTTTTATAGTATTCTGCAGGTGCGATTGGGCCAAGGAGAACCATCCATCCTCAACGTCGTACTTCAACATGGATGGGGGAGAAAGAACGAATCCCTGAAATATCGGATCACAACAGAAAAAGGTTAGCCAACTTACGGATACTGATCACTCTGCAATAAAATATTTAATGAGGAAGGTTGATGCTAAGCCTCGGCTAATTAGATGGGTGTTATTATTGCAAGAGTTTGATCTAGAGATTAGAGATAAAAAAGGATGCGAAAACGTAGTTGCTGATCATTTATCTAGATTGCGGAGTAATTGCGAAATAATTGTTGAGCCCGCAATGTCTGATTCCTTTATTGATGAACATGTCTTTGTGTTAGTGCATTGTGATAACAATGAGGAACCTTGGTTTGCGGATATTGCTAACTTCCTTGCCTCACAGGTGTTACCAACTTTTAGAGGGGGCCAAGAAAAGAAGAGGTTCCTACACGAGGCTAGGAAGTACATCTGGGATGATCCAACCCTCTACAAAAGTTGTGCGGATGGATTGTTGAGGAAGTGTGTGTCAGCTGCTTAATCAAGGTCAGTCTTGCAGCATTGTCATACATCTCCTTATGGTGGACACTTTGGTGGTCAGAGGACGGCTGCAAAGGTGTTCCATAGTGGCTACTTCTGGCCCACGATCTTCAAGGATGCACACGATTATGCACACAACTGCGATGAATGTCAATGAACAGGTAACCTCAGTAGGAAGGATGAGATGCCTCTAACATATATCTTAGAGTTAGAACTCTTTGATGTATGGGGCATTGACTTCATGGGACCATTCCCTCCATATGCTGGTAATCTTTACATATTAGTAGCAGTAGATTATGTTTCAAAATGGGTAGAAGCAATTGCATGTCCCCTAAATGATGTGATAGCTCCAAAATAGAGCTATCTTTATGTCCCTAATTCTGGCTAAAACCATGACATATATTGATTAAAACGCTTTCTTGTAGGTGATTTCATGGTCGAGAGCCCGGGAAGTCCAAAGACACATTTCGGGGCTTAAAGTGCCGTTTTAGAGCTTCATAGATGCATCGGGAGTGAAAGAGCTTGAAGAATCCAAGAGATGGCAAAAATTGCCTTGAAGAGACAAATTTTGGCATCAAAACCCGAGAGCTTGCTTGCATGGGCGGCAGCGTCTCGACGCTAGCTCGACGCCGCCCCGACACCATCCGAAGCACGAGCGCGCCCCAGCGTCGAGACGCCGCCCGAGGGTCTCGACGCTGCCCCGACTGCCTACCGAAGACGAAGCGCGCCTCAGCTTCGAGACGCCAGCCCGACAATTTTCCCAGACGGACGCGTGACAGCGTCGAGACGCTGTCCAAGCGTCTCGACGCCTGCGCGCGCGCGCGCGCGGCAAACTTAGGGCACAGCGTCGAGACGCTTGCCTAGGGTCGAGACGCTCTGACACTTAAAGGCGTGAAAACGCCTGATTTTTGCAGAAAGTTTTCACTCTCCTTCTTCCCCAATTTTCTTCCTCTCGGGTTTCCACCATTTTTGGACTTCTTCTTCTCCTCTTTGTATGCTACTAAGCTCTTCCATGGGGGATTTGATTTATTCATCCTCCATGGAAGGCTAAACTAAGGTTAGTACTTAATTTCGATTTGGGTTTTGTGAATTATGGATGTTTGGGGAGGTTTGCCCCTTTGTAAATGTTGAGATAATTAGCATATTTCTTGCATCTCTTGCTTGTTCTTATTCCATATCTAGCATGTGTAGCTAAATTAGATTGACGCTCTAATTCCTATGCATGATAGAAGGCTAAAGGTTGGGACGTATAATTTCCCAAACCGCTAGGTAGCACGGGCTTAAGCATGGCTAATTGATTCATTCCAAAGTGACAGTTGGTAATCTGAATTAAATAACGTTTTCATGTTAGGCTTTAGGCGAGAGAGAAACCGGGTTAGTCTTAGGATTAAGCCGTCGCAATGTTCCCGTCACTGGCACATAGTCGATTTAGGGGTCAAGACCTTAGATAGATTGTTGGCCAAGTACAATTAGAATTGCACATTTCTAATTATATCTTTGGGTCATTTGAGCTAGAAGTAGCCAAATGAATTGTGTGCATAAGCATGATTAGTTAATAAATTGTATCGATGATCCGAACATCCATAATGATCAATTCAACTTCTCGAAGTTAAGCACGACCGTTTAAATTTTGCACGTTGTCCTTTAATTTTCCGTTAGCTTGCATATTAGGAGCTCCCTTCCCCCCAAACAAAATCACCATTCTTTAATTGTGCATACTTTTTATAATTAGCAAATTAGGCTTAGTTAAGTTGAATTTCTTATTTTCATGTTGATCGACCCCGTTACCCCTAAGCTTCAAATAGCTCGGGGTATTCGGGTTTATAAATTGTATTTTGGCAAGCCTCGACAGCTTCAATTTGGAGTACCACATAAAGTGCTCTACCATAACTAAATATAATGTTAGACATAGAGTAGCAACACCCTATCATCCACACTCAAATGGACAAGCTGAAATATCTAATAGAGAGATAAAGAGTATACTTGAAAAAGTTGTTAAACCTAATAGAAATGATTGGTCTTTTAAGTTAGATGATGCACTGTGGGCGTATAGGACTGCATATAAGACACCATTAGGAATGTCTCCTTATAGGTTAGTGTATGGAAAAGCATGCCACTTAGCCCTTGAATTAGAAATCAAAGCCTTTTGGGCCTTAAAAGAGTTGAATTATTGCGTAACAGATGCGGGAACATTGCGGTCTCTGCAATTACATGAGTTAGATGAACTAAGACATATGTCATACGAAAATGCTAAAATGTATAAAGAAAAAACTAAGATTTGGCATGATAGTAGACTTAGGATTAAGGACTTCAAAAAGGGCCAGCATGTTTTATTATTCAACTCACGATTGAGATTATTTCCTGGCAAACTTAAGTCTCGGTGGTCAGGTTCTTTTGTCATTACTAATGTATTTGTTCATGGTGCAATTGAAATTCGAAATCTGAATCAAGGGCAGTCGTTCATGGTAAATGGTGCGAGATTGAAGCACTATTATGAGGAAGGAGATGTGAAGACACTCTCGGCCTTCCTCCTATCTGAAGCCTAAAAAGCAAATCAAGAGAAGATGAGCAAGGGCATTCAAGGAGAAATATCACTATGCTGAACCACAGAGGGCTATGGAATAGATCTTCGTATTTGTTTTTCTTTTAGATTGTTTATCATATTGTTATTTCTAGTTTTAATTAGTTTGTTTTTATTTGTGATTAGGAGCATGGTAATTGGAGATCTTAAAACGGCAATGAAGAGAGTAAACAAAGATTTAGTTGCTAGAATCTTGCAACAAATAACAATCAAGGCTAAAATCCTAACGGTTATATCTTCAAAGATTTGCTAAAGAATTGCGGAAAAATTGCGAAGTCCGCAATAATATAGTCGTTGGAGCAACAACAGAGTATAAATAGGACGAGTTGGGGATCATTCCCATTTACGATCCTCAAACCTTCGAAATTCCACAACTCAGACCTCTCCTTCCCAAGAAATTCCCAAGCTTAGCCTTCAAGAAACGATCATGGTTTCCACAAGATCTGAACGATCCACGCCCAAGAAGACATCCCCAATCACGGAGGATGCTGAATTGGTGAGAGAGGCACTACTGTCTTTGGCAAACGCTTAAGCTGTGAAACCTACGAGACCTCCAAAGCTTCCTGTAAGGAGGAAATGGAAGGTGCTGGCAACTGAAGCTGGAGACACTTCTGAGCCAACGCAGTCTCCTAGACGAACGTGGAAGGTCACATTGGAGGATCCAAAGACCAAGAGTAGGAATTCCATGAGTGAGGGAAGCATCAACAGTGGCAGGCCATCGTTTGAGACGGCCATGCAAAGTCCGAATTCCCCTCAACAACAATCGGAACCTGAAGTTCCATCTGAAGAATGACCAGATTCGGCATCAATTGGTGATCCGAATGAAGAAGAAGAGGTAGCTTCCCCCTTCAGGGATGTCAATCTTGACAGCCCCGTGGAGAGGGAAAGCAAGGATTCAATGGAGGAAACGCTGGATGAATGCCTCCAACAAATGGCTGCCAAGGAAAAGCTCAAGAAGAGAGCCCCTGTGATTGTGAAAGGCAAGAGGCCAAAAGCCTCCAAGAAGACTAAAAAGAAGAGGGTTGAAGTTGGACCCTCTATCAAGAAAATGAAAACGGAGGTTGTTGAAGCAGCCAAGACCAATGACAAGGGGAAGAGGAAGATGTACCAAGACGATGAGCCTCGAGCTGCGAGGTATGTATCCAAGGAAGCAGAGGCCAGGGGCCTGGAATTGATGAAGAAAGAACTCCTCCACGAGAGAGGATTCCTTGATTCTATTGCGGACCTGCCGCAATTTCAGCGCGCAGGAATTATGAACCACGGCTGGGAAGAGCTGTGTAGGCCACCCATTCAGGCCTACTCTGACATGGTGTACGACTTCTACGCCAACCTCACGCGTCCCGAAGGTTGTTCTTCAATGGTGAGGGGAGTAGAAGTTGACTTTTCAGCCGAGGCAATGAACAACGCATATGCTCTCAAGGGGCATAAAAACTCTGAATACGCAAGGATCATGGAATCACCCTCAGAGGCAGTCCTGGAGGAAGCTTTTAATACAATAGGGAAACCTGAGGCAGCGTGGGCAGTCTCAAGGAATGGGAGGCACACACTGATGAGTGCGGCCCTCAGGGACAAAATAGCCATCTGGTTCTCCCTCATCCGAAGACGAATCTCCCCTGTCACACATGAGACAACCATCAATCAGGGGAGATCGCTGCTGATCTATGTGATAATGAAGGGACTCACCATTGATGTGGGTGAAGTCATCGCAGCCTCTGTCATCGAATGCTCCAAGAAAGGTAAAGGTCAACTCTTTTTCCCCAATACCATTACTAAACTTTGCTTGCGTGCAGGAGTGCCTGTGACGAAGGAGGAGAGGCAGTTTGCCTATGCTGGTGTTACGTCTCCAAAAGTGACCTTTTTAGGACTTGTTTTCCATAGAAAGGTGTACACTCTTAGGTGTTTTTTAGAGGATTTAGCTTAAACCTATACTTATATATGAGAATTAGAAGAAGGTAGCTAAATTAGGACTTATGTACAAAAGGAAAGAAAAGGGATGAAAAACGAAGGTAAAAGATGAAAAATGTGTATTGCGGCAGCAT
Source organism: Herpetospermum pedunculosum (assembly GCA_028017165.1). Lineage (NCBI taxonomy): Eukaryota > Viridiplantae > Streptophyta > Magnoliopsida > Cucurbitales > Cucurbitaceae > Herpetospermum > Herpetospermum pedunculosum. The sequence continues at coordinate 41,137,115 of CM051522.1, forward strand.
TGCGGAAACATTGCTAAAAGAGCAATGTTTTAAGTGAAATCCGTAAGTTGACTGATCTTTTTCTGTTATGTTCCGTTATTTCAGGGATTCGTTCTTTCTCCTCCATCCATTTTGAAGTACGACGTTGAGGATGGATGGTTCTCCTTGGCCCAAACGCACCTGCAGATTACTATAAAAGGGGGTCAAAGTAGAGGGTTTGATCATCATCCGAAAGCGTAGAAGTCTCTTCGCAGCGCAGTCTTTCCCATTCAATTCCTTTTCCGTCTGTTGGTCTGAGAGGTTCAGCTGTTGGAGTCGTCAATCTGATATGAAGGAGAGAAGATTCATCTTCTCTTCTGATTGGATTCATCCAAGCAGGGCTGATCTTTTTCATCCTTCAGCCGAGGCGTTTGCGACGAGGCGTTCAAGCTCATTTACTGCTTTCTGTCTTTTACTTTTCATTTCCAGCACTTTTTTGTTGTTGTTTCCTTTCCATTAGTCATTCCATTCTATTTCGTTGTTGTCTGTCTTTATGTTATTTACTTCAAGTTTCCATTCGTTCATTCAAACAATCGATTAATCAAAGCACAATTCATTATTTCACACTTCGTCTTTACCTTTGCTGTCTGCTGCTTTGCCTTGCTGTTTTGTCTTTTATTTTCTTCTAAGCATGTCTACTTCATCTATTCTTTCTGTTCTCTCTATATCCATGAGTAGCTAAGTCACATAGGGGCATGCTAATGACAGTACTATAGGCTAAAAAACGTGAACCAAGCATGTAGGATAGCTCTCGAATGCATTGATTGTATGTAAGCTTCATCCCACGGGCAATTTCGATTGGCCATCCATTTTGTCCAAAGAACTCCTAACCTCTGGAAGGAGTAAGAGTTCAGAGTCATACACTCATGCTAGCCTTTCAAGGTAGCCAGAAAACGACCTAGGAATGGGCGTTTTCCTAGTACAAACCATAACTTTCTGCTTTAACAAGATGCTTAAGACCTTACTTTGACATGAGTAAACTCAAGAATCTAATGCATGAAATCGGAAGATACATGAGATTGAGTTAGTTTGATGCATAGTGAGTTGATCCAATGCTTGAGAATCGTATGAAAATGCCTATAGAGGACTCGTTAGTAGCCCTTGTTTCTCCATTTTACCCACTTTCGCCGTTAGTAACATTGCGGTAGAATTGCTGTTCTCGCAATTCTGCTAAGTTAAAAATTCGGCTTGACTACTTTTCTCTTCGTTCTTTAATTCTTTCTCTTTACATTTTGCGTTTACCATTGACATGCACTTGTTTATGTTGCTACCTTTTATATATTCAGCAATAAATAGGAATTTTAAAACCAAGTCTACCCCTTCAAATCCACCCATTCTTTCTTAACATTACACTTCACGAGTAGCTAATAATAAATCTTTGTGGGAAAACGAATGAAAAAATACTTACTACTTGCTATAAGATCATGTATGCTTGCATGTTCTGAGTGCTCTCTCTCTCTTATTGCTTATTTATTTTACACATTGAGCACGCAACAAGTTTTTGGCGCCGCTGCCGGGGATTTAGTTTAGTGAAAACGAAGTTTGTTAAGTTTGAAACACCAAGTTTATCATCTATTGAAGCTGATCTATTTTCATTTCTTTTGCAGGTACCATTGGGTTAGTTTATGAATGAGCCTTTAAGTAGTGATCTAGAGTTCAATCCTGAGCCTGAGAGATTATTTAGAGCCAGAAACAGAGCCAAGAAACGTCTCTTTGACCAACCCTCTATACCTCCAATAATTGCGGGAACCGCAATCCCTCCGCAATTCTATCAAGAAGAAATGGATAGATTAGTTCCAAATCTGGTGCCTGTCACTCGCAATCCCATCAAAATAGCGAATGATAAGGATAGTGTCATTCTCTCATACCTAGTACCTATGCCTGAGGAGCTGAACCCCAGCATAATCCGCCCTGAAATCACTGCCAACTCATTCGAGTTAAAGCCAGTGATGTTCCAAATGTTGTCCACTGTGGGACAATTCTTTGGAGTGGAAAATGAGGACCCCCACAACCATCTTAGAAACTTCCTAGGAGTCAGTGATACATTCATCATCCCTGGAGTTTCCCAAGAAGCCTTGAGGCTCTACCTCTTCCCTTACTCTTTGAGGGACAAAGCAAAGACGTGGTTAAACTCATTACCCTCTGGATCAGTCCTCAATTGGACAGACTTGGCGGAGAAATTCCTAGTCAAATACTTCCCACCTGATAGGAATTCTACCTTTCGTGATGACATAATCAAGTTCAAACAAGCTGAGAATGAGTCTCTTCACGAAGCTTGGACATGGTTCAAGGACCTTCTTCTTAAGTGTCCGCACCATGGCATCCCATGGTGTATCCAAATAGAGGTCTTTTTCAAAGGATGCAACCCCAGCACCAGACAAGTGTTAAATTCATCTGCTGGAGGTTCCATGCTTTCCAAGAGTTATAACGAAGCCTATGAGATCTTGGAGAAGATCTCAGCATCTCACTGTAGGTGGTCAGATGATCCAGTAGAGCCAACTAGAGCTCAAGACAAGGACGCACTCAATGCCATGAGTAGCCAAATAAGCGCCCTGACCAACCTAGTAAAGCAAATGGCTCAAGCCAATCTCCAAACTAGTGTCAACACCGCCACAGCCATGTCAATGGGCACCCAACCAAGTCAAGGTGAGACACTTATCTGTGGATTCTGTGGGGAAGGGCACCTGTATGAATACTGCCCTGGGAATCCAGCCTCAGTCTGCTATATTGGAAGCCAGCAGCAGCCTAGGAACAACCCCTATTCCAATACTTACAATCCTGGTTGGAGGAACCACCAAAACCTTTCATGGGGTGGCCAACAGAATGCTAACCAAGCTCCTAACCAGCCAAGGCCGAGTGGAACACCTGGTTTTACTCCCCAACATAACCAATCCATGTATCAAAAACCATACAACCAACCTGTAGGATCTTCTGTAGAAAACTTACTTAAGGAATACATAGCCAAGAATGATGCCACTCTACAGAGTCAGCAAGCTACTCTTAGGAGCCTAGAGAACCAGATAGGGCAACTAGCTAATGAACTCAAAAGTAGGCCCCAAGGTAGACTACCTGCTGACACTGAAGTGCCAAGGAGAGATGGTAAAGAGCAAGTTCAAGCAATTGAACTCAGAAGTGGGAGACCATTGGTGAGCAACACCAAAGAAACACCAAAGAGAGTAGAGAACAATGAGTCTAGTGCTCCACTGAAGTCTCTGCCAAACCAAGGTCCACCACCAACAAGCACATCAGGATCAAGGCTGGAGCCAATCATAGAAGAAATAGAAGAAATCCCAAGGCCTCCACCTATCCTGAGGCGACCTGAAGTGCCTGCATATGTGCCACCACCTCCATTTCCTCGAAGGCTAAAGAAAAAACAAGAACAGGAAGTGCACTTTAACAAATTTTTAGAAATTCTTAAACAAGTGCATGTGAATATTCCTTTTGTAGAAGTTTTACAGTCTATGCCTTCCTATGTTAAGTTTTTGAAGGATATTATCACTAACAAGAAAATAATTGGTGAGTTTGAAACAATAAATCTCACTGAGGAGTGCAGTGCCATACTCCAGAACAAGCTACCCAAGAAGGAGAAGGATCCTGGTTCCTTCACCTTACCTGTAGAGCTAGGAGGCAAGCACGTGGGCAGAGCTCTTTGTGACCTGGGAGCCAGCATAAACCTCATGCCCCTATCACTATTCCGCCAGCTAGGAATAGGAGAAGCACGTCCAACCACTGTCACTTTACAACTAGCAGACATATCCATAGCCTACCCTGAAGGTAAGATTGAGGATATTCTTGTAAAGGTTGACAAGTTTATTTTCCTTGCAGATTTCATTATCCTGGATTATGAAGCAGACAAGGAGGTCCCCATCCTATTAGGCAGACCATTTCTAGCCACAGGTAGGGCCCTGATAGATGTCCAGAAAGGTGAGCTCACTATGAGGGTTCATGATGAGGAGGTCAAATTTAGTGTTTATAAAGCCTTAAGGTACCCCTCTGACTCTGAATCTTGTGCTAGCATGGACGTTGTAGACTCACTAATGGAAGAACAGCTGGAGCATGAATTATTGACTAAGCATGCTAATAATTATGTAGAATTAGATTTAACTGATTTAAATGTTTCTGAGATAATGGATATACCCGTAGATAGGATACAGCATGTTTGTATGACTAATGACTTAACTGACAGATCCTTGAATCCTTTAAAACCATCCATTGAGCATCCACCTGTCTTAGAATTGAAACCACTGCCCACACATCTTAAGTATGCATATTTAGGAAGTAACGAGACTCTGCCTGTAATTATTTCATCTAAATTAAGTGAGAAGCATGAGGTTGAGCTGATCTTATTACTTAAACAACATAGGAAGGCTATTGCATGGACTATTGCTGATATTAGAGGCATTAGCCCTTCCTATTGCATGCATAAGATTATACTAGAGGAAGAACATACACCCCGAGTAGATCACCAACGTAGGCTGAACCCCTATATGAAAGAGGTAGTTAAAAAGGAAATAATAAAATGGTTAGATGCTGGTGTGATCTTCCCTATAGCTAGTAGTCAGTGGGTGAGCCCTATACAATGTGTACCTAAGAAAGGGGGGATGACTGTCGTAGTCAATGAGAGCAATGAACTGATTCCAACTAGGACTATCACAGGGTGGAGAGTTTGTATGGATTATAGGAAACTAAATAAGGAAACCAAAAAGGACCACTTCCCTCTACCATTCATTGACAAAATGTTAGACAGGATAGCTGGTAGAGCTTACTACTGCTTCTTAGACGGTTATTCAGGATATAACCAGATCACTATAGACCCTAAGGACCAGGAGAAGACAACCTTCACTTGCCCTTTTGGAACTTTTGCCTTTCGCAGAATGCCTTTTGGCTTATGCAATGCACCGGCAACATTCCAAAGGTGCATGTTGGCAATCTTCTCTGATTTGGATGAGTCCATGATAGAGATATTCATGGATGATTTCTCAGTCTTTGGTGATTCATTCACAAACTGTCTAGAGAACTTAGGACAAGTCCTGGCTAGGTGTGAGGAGACCAACCTAGTCCTTAATTGGGAGAAGTGCCACTTCATGGTGGACGAAGGGATTGTCTAAGGTCATAGAGTGTCTAGGGCAGGTGTAGAGGTCGATAGGGCCAAAATTGAAATAATAGAGAAATGGGTAGAACCTCAGAATGTAAAAGCCATTAGAAGTTTCCTAGGACATGCAGGCTTCTATAGAAGGTTCATTAAGGACTTTTCTAAGATCTCCAAGCCGTTATGTGAGCCTCTAGAGCTGAACAAACCATTCATCTTCTCTAAAGAATGTTTCCTAGCCTGGAAGACCCTTAAGGAAGCACTAGTCACAGCACCTATTATAGTAGGGCCAAATTGGGATCTCCCATTTGAGATGTTAGAGATGCAAGTGACTATGCTGTAGGGGTTATGTTAGGACAAAAAATTGACGAGTTAACACACCCTGTATACTATGCTAGTAAGACACTTAATGAGGCACAATGTAATTACACAACCACTGAGAAGGAGATGCTAGCTGTAGTGTTTGCTTGTGAGAAATTTAGGAATTACATTGTAGGAACTATAACAATCGTGTATACAGATCACTCTGCACTAAAGTACCTTATGAGGAAGGCTGATGCTAAGCCTAGGTTGATTAGATGGGTATTGCTGCTGCAAGAGTTTGATCTGGACATTAGAGATAAGAAAGGATGTGAAAATGTGGTTGCGGATCATCTTTCTAGATTGCAGCATAATTGCGGAAAAATTGCGGAAACCGCAATTTCTGATGCTTTTATTGATGAACATGTCTTTGTATTGACTCATCGTGATAACGATGAGGAACCTTGGTTTGCTGACATTGCTAACTTCCTTGCCTCGCAGGTACTACCAACTTTCAAGGGAGGGCAAGAAAAGAAGAGGTTCCTTCATGAAGCTAGGAAATTCATATGGGATGATCCCACACTCTACAAGACATGTGCTGATGGTCTGCTAAGGAAGTGTGTGTCAGCTGCTGAGGCAAAGTCCGTGTTGCAGCACTGCCATACAGCCTCCTATGGTGGACACTTTGGTGGTCAAAGGACAGCTGCAAAGGTGTTCCAGAGTGGCTACTATTGGCCCACGATCTTCAAGGATGCCCACAACTATGCACACAGTTGTGATGAATGCCAGAGAACAGGTAACCTTAGTCGAAAGGATGAGATGCCTCTCACTTACATCTTAGAGTTGGAGCTCTTTGATGTGTGGGGCATTGACTTCATGGGGCCATTTCCCCCATCATCAGGTAACCTTTACATACTTGTAGCTGTAGACTATGTGTCTAAGTGGGTAGAGGCCATAGCATGTCCAAATAATGATGCCAAAACAGTCATTAAGTTCCTTCATAGACATATCTTTACTAGGTTTGGAACACCTCGTGCTATAATTAGTGATGAAGGGACACATTTCATTAATAGAGCTATGGAGAGAGTGTTGGCTAAATATAATGTTAGACATAGAGTAGCCACCCCTTATCACCCACATTCGAATGGACAAGCTGAAATTTCAAATAGGGAGATTAAAAACATACTCGAAAAAGTGGTCAAACCCAATAGAAAAGATTGGTTGTTTAAACTCGAGGATGCACTTTGGGCATATAGGACTGCATATAAGACACCCCTAGGTATGTCTCCTTATAGACTTGTGTATGGCAAAGCATGTCACTTACCATTCGAATTGGAAATTAAAGCATTTTGGGCCCTAAAAGAGTTGAATTATTGCGTGACCGATGCGGGAACATTGCGGTCTTTGCAATTACATGAGCTTGATGAGCTTAGACATATGTCCTATGAAAATGCTAAAATGTATAAGGAAAAGACCAAGATTTGGCACGATAGTAGACTTAGGATTAAAGACTTTAAGAAAGGCCAGCTTGTCTTATTATTTAACTCACGGTTGAAATTATTTCCAGGCAAACTTAAGTCCAGATGGTCAGGTCCTTTTGTGATAACTAACGTGTTTGTTCATGGTGCAATCGAGATTAAAAACCTGCAGCAAGGGCAACCGTTCATGGTTAATGGTGCAAGATTGAAGCATTACTATGAGGAAGGAGATGTGAAGACTCTCTCGGCCTTCCTCTTGACTGAAACGTGAAATTAAGAACGAGAGAGGACGAGTGATCACTGTGCTCGTCCATGGGAGGCTAATGCCTTAGTTTATTTTTGCTATTTTTTCGGTTACTGTTTGTGTATATTTGTATGTGATTTTAATTACGAATTTGACCTTCCCAGTTAGATTGTTGAACCCCTGGGTGCCTCCAAGCGAAAGGAGTGAAGAAGATAAGGATGATTGAATGCCAGACTGACGGCATTCGAGGGAGTATTTCTGATCCCTCTCAAAAAAAAAAAAAATCTGCTTTTCTGTGACCTATTACCCCCCCTATAATCAATTGTTTGATATGTTTTAAATTGTTAATTTGCTTGCGTAGAGTAGTTTAGTTTAGTTTAATGTCGTATGATTAGGTAGCTTAGATAGTTTTTCTGTTTTCTGTAGTTGTTTATGAATGAATATCGCATGCTAGGAGCCTTGATCACCGTTAAAATTGCTCTGTTGGAATAATTGCGAATTCTTTGCGGCTACCGCAATATTTTATTCATTGTAAGCATGCTGTTGGATGACTTTCTGATGGGCTCTCTGCTTTTAAATCTCTTTATTTGGCTGCATTGCTGGGGTCCACAGGTAGTCTGTCTATTGAGCAGGCCGGATGAGTATCAAGTACACCCTTGTTAGTTTCAATTACCTTCATATATTGCTGAGCATGTACCTCTGTGAGTCCTTACCATGTTGTTTTTAGTAAAATTCTGCTTATGAGTTATCTGAACTGGGAGGGTCATTCTATCCCAAGAAGTTTTAAAATCTGTCTGTTTTTTCCTTAGACTAGATGCTTCTAAGACAAGTTTGGGGGTGTGTGATAGCTCCAAAATAGAGTTATTATTTACTCCCTAATTATAGCTAAAACCATGACAAATATTGATTAAAATGCCTTCTTGTAGGTGATTTCATGGTAGAGAGCTCGAGGAGTCCGAGGACGTGTTTCGAGGCTAAAAATGACATTTTAGAGCTTTATGGATGCATCGGGATTGAAGGATCTTGAAGAATTGAAGAAATGGCAAAATTTGCCATTGAAAGGCAAAAGTTGGCCACCAAACCCGAGAGCTAGCGTTGAGCGGCAGCGTCGAGACGCTGGCTCAACGCTGCTCGGCGTCCAGACGCTGGCCTAGCGTCTCGACGCTGCCCCGACGATTCCCGAAGATTGACGAGCGCCAGCGTCGAGCGCGCGCGTCTCAACGCTCACTCGACGCCAACAGCGTCGCGACGCTGCCCTAGCGTCTCGACGCTCCGAAGTCTGAGGCGTATATTTGAAATTCCACCCGAGAGCAAGCGTCGAGTGACAGCGTCTCGACGCTCCCTCGACGCCGCGCAAGCGTCTCGACGCTACCCCGAGCACGCGCGCTGATAATTTAGGGCACAGCGTCGAGACGTTGGCCTAGCGTCTCGACGCTCCGACGGATATAAAATCACATTTTCCGATTTTTAACGGATCTTCTTCCCTTTTCCCCTCGGGATTGCCGTTTTCTCCCCTCAATTTCTGGTTTTTGCCCATTTTTGGGTTGTATGTTGATGACAAACTCCATGGATGCTTGGGCAACCTTCATCTCCATGGAAAGCTAAAGAGGTTAGTGGTTGATTAGTTAAGTTTAGGGATTGATTACTTTTCTATTAGGTGATATTAGAGCTTAATTGAATATGTTTAGCATGAATGAATGAATTTCTTGCATCTCTTGGTCTGTATTAAGAACGACTAACTTGCCTTTCCGATTAGGAGTGACGTCCATAATTAGTTACGCATGCTTAGTGGGCTAATATTGATTTTTGACAAACCTCAATACTTAGTAGCGAAAGTCTAGCTCGTGGCTAATCAATTCGAGCCCAAGTGACGGTTGGGGGTAGGAATTGATTAACGTTCTCACGGCGGGCTTAAGACTAGGAGATAAATCGAATTAGTTTTAGGATTAATTCGTCTCAATGATACCTGTTACTGTTCGTTAATTAATTTAAGAGTCATGAAGTTAGATAAATTAATGGGCATGTTTAATTAGGATTGCACTTACCTAATTAATTCTTTGGGGTGCTCCGGACCCGTTTGGGACGAGGCATTTTGTGTGCATGAAACGTCTCGGCTAATTCACATGTTAATCAATGAACCAAAATACATTAGATGAATCCCGACACTTGCTAATCAATCGAATTCGTCAATTTCATACTTCCCATTTTAATTTTCCGTTAGTGTTTGTTTAATTTTCACCACTGTTTTCCCAAACAAATCCCCCTATTTTAGCATTGCAAATTTAGTTCAATTAAATTAGGATTATTGATCACTCTCTGTGGATCGACCCCGTTACCACTTAGCTGCAAATTGCTCGGTGCATTCGGGTTTATAAATTTCATTTTGGCGGGACTCGACATCCCGAAATTTGTGAACGTACAAAAGTTCACTACCAGTGTGCCACCTTAGCTTCTCATTGGGGACAATGAGGAGATAAGTTTGGGGGAGGCAACCTTTAGGCCTAGGAACACTCCTCTCTCCCTCTTGAAAAACATAAACATTCTTCTTCTAAAAAAAAAATGAAAAAGAAAGAAAAAGAAAAGTAAATGGTAGTGTCTCTCTCTAAAGGATGCTGAGTAATCAGGGTCATTTGTGTAACCCACAAGTGGCACTGCATCAAAAGGCAAACCAAAAGAAGACTCTACCAAAAGAAAAGAACTGTACTTGAAGGTTTGTCAAGGGAGATGAGTGTCGATCCAACACAGTGATGTCAGGGCTTAGTTGTTCTATGGACTGTACTCTGATTCTCGTGTGTGCTAAGTGATAACTCCAATTTGGAGCTATTAAATACAGCGTTTGCGGGCAATCAGTTAGCGATAGGAATTCACGCCCGAATGTTCGTCGCGGTTAGCTAGTGACTATCTAAATTCATCTTAGGACTGATCATCTTAATGTGAGATTAGATAACGTGTAATTAGGACTGTGTGGCCTAATTAAAATCCATGGAGTCGGCTACTTTGGGGCTTCTCTGGTATGTTGGGTTTTATGTCCTAAAACTCGTAGTTTGTAAACTGTTTGAATGTATATATATTATATTTCAATAAAGTTGTTATTGAATTTTAGTGAATTGTGTTTGTATTAACCTATACCAATAACTAACACCCATGGCGATAGTGTGAGTACTTGAACTTCATGTGTGACATGAATGTGAATCAAGTTCAAGTAGATTGCCAAAATGGTCTATAGTATAGGGATAAGGCTGGGTACCTTATCCTGGGGACACTATTGGACGCGACTCACTTTGTATAGTACAAAACAATGTGATTCGAATCGTTTCATGTAGAGACATGTGAGTGAGGGCGTCCTGTGCAATGAGTTTGCACAAGACCGAACCAAGAAATAAAATCGCTCTTTCTTTATAACACCGTTTACTGTAAAGACCGATTTTTTCATTTGATGACTTAGGTAACTCGATCTCAATCCTGAGCTTACTATGAACTCCTGTTTATTCAACCTTATCCTTTGATTTGTACGGGTGAGAGTGGCCAGATTGCCGACTCAATATGCCTACCATCTTGGGGATAAGATTGAATAAGTGGCTGGGGACATAGTTGTAGCAAGATTGGAATTCACTCCTACCCGTTTTCAGGGTTAGTAGAAAGGTTGTTCCCTTTAGTGCTGACTCCAGGTCTTGAACAGTGGGCCCATCCTCTCCTGATCAGGGAGGAATCTGATTTGATGGTTGGACCACAAATCAATTGTTCATTAGAGGTGTCAGTGGTACTTAAGGAACAAGATATAATACAAGGGTTAAACGGTTTAAATGACCCGTTGTGATTATGAACAACCTGTGAAGGATCGACTTACTGATGATAGTTATATCAACAGGACACAATATATCTACAGTGAGGAGAGTGCAGCCCTTGGACTTTAGTGGAGTCTCCGGGGGTTAACGAATGTTGGTTAGTTCGGTTAAAAGAGTTTTGACCGGATAATCTCGTATCGTTGGAGCTCATGATCTGTAGGTCCTTACGGTTCTCCTGGCTAGCTCGGATAAAGCCGTGAAACAATAATAAAAGAAAAGAAAAGAATTTGAATCGTTCAAATTCGGGTTTATGGAAGAAGAATAGACATATTTAAATATGATTTAAATATGGACATATTTAAATATGATTTAAATATGAGATTGGTCTGAAAACATGAATAGGATTCATGTGCAAAAAGTCGGTTTTCGAAAAACCGGGATTAATTATATTATTTAATTAATATTTGATATTGAATTAAATAATATTAATTAATTTATATATATATTTTTTTTTATTAATTAAAAAGTTTAATTAATAAATTAATTATTATTAATTTTATTAATAATAATAATATATAAATATATATATATATATATATACATGTGTCTTACATGCAAGATGTAAGACACATGTTATATATACAGAGTATATATATATATATGTGATTCATCAGACTAATTAAAAAAAAAAAAAAAAAAAAAAAGAAAAAAAGAAAAGAAAAGAGCTAGTGCTCTTTGGGTTCTTCAATTGAATTGAGAATTCAATTGAAGTTTCCTCTCTCTATCTCTACGACTTCTTCTTCTCTCAACTCTCTGATTGAAAATAGTTTTCAACAGTGAAGTTTCTTCCCTCTTTTCTTGAATTAAAGGAGTCCCACCACTTCGTTTCTCGGCCTGAGGATAGCGGGACTACCGTGGGTGGTCCACGAAGGTTTCGTGAGAAGGCTCGGTGAGCTCGTGAGGAGCTTCTGGCGGTGAATCTGGAGAAATACGAACGACAAGGGTATGTGTTCTAACTTCTCTTTTCATCGCTTTTGCATGTTTCCATTTGTTTAAATTGATGAAATTAGAGTGTCCATGATCCAAATTCGCTTCCGCTGCGTGCCATGGGCGCTCCATCAATTGGTATCAGAGCGTTTTTGGCCACTCAATTTCAATCAATTTAAGTTATGGTGGGTTTTATTTAGAAATTGTTTCTGAATGGAATTCTAAAGTGAATATCGATTTTGGCATAGTTTCTTTTGAATTTCTTTATTTGTAATTGCCCGAGAATGTATGGGCTTTAATGCATGCTAAAGAGTCTGTATTTTTAGAGTCATTAGAGTCCATATAGGGTTCTTTGTGAAAGAATTTTGAGATTGAAACTCGCCGAAATGTTCGGTGTAAGTTCAATTTCATTCAAGGCAATACGAGGAGAAATTCGAAGAAAATTTTGGCCGAAGCGTTCGGAGGAAGCAAGTTGGTCAAAGGCGGTGCGAAGAGTTCGAAGTCCGCTCAAGACGTGGCTTGTTGATCAAGCTTGTAATAAATTAGTTATTGCTTGCTAAATGCCAAAATCGATCCACTTTAGTGTGTTTAATTAATTATGCATTGCGAATGTATGTTTTAATTAAATTCCATGTTTGTATGTGCATAACGTATGCCATATAGATTTAAAATCCCACCGTAGGAAGCATGCTTCATGCATTGAAAATATGTTATAAGTGTTATAATATATCGTATGCATATTTGGCAATTCATGTTTTTTGATATAAAAGTTATATTAATTCATGAATTAGTTGTTGTTAGTTTAATAAAATAATTGATATAAGTGTTATATTAATTATGAAATTAAATCAACAACATAGATTGCCATAGTTTTATGCACATGGTATGTTATAAGTGTTATAATGTATAGGATGCATGTTAATTCATGAGTATTAATATAAGAGTTATATTAATTCATGAATTAGATGTTGTTTGCTTAATAGAATAATTGATATAAGTGTTATATTAATTATGAAATTAAACATCCAACATAAGATGCATTTTGTTTGTTATAAGTGTTATAATGTATAGGATGCATGCTTAATTCATGAGAATTGATTTAAGTGTTATATTAATTTATGAATTAGGAGTTGTATATTTAAAAACATAATTGATATAATTGTTATATTAATTATGAAATTAAATATTCAACTTATCGTGCCTTAGTGATGCATGTTTGAGAAGCATGTAGAAGTTTGTTGTAGTAAGTCTTAGTTTTGCAAAGCGTTGTAAAATTGGCATAGACTTTTAAAATCTATAACAAAGACAAAGGCATGCTCACTTAGGGTTGAATGTATCGTTCCGTTTCATTAGATGAATAGGTCGATATCTTGTAAATGCTAAGGTTACAAGAAACTCACCCGGGGACATCCTGTTCGAGGTTGGAGGTATTTAAGCTGACGGTTTACGGAACACCTCCTACCTGGGGACCATCCGGTTCTTGAGTAAAGTTAACCCGGCTTTATGAGCATGCGTGAGTGGTGTGAGGTAATAAAGTGTTTATCACCTAGACATCATAGGTAAAAGTTTGTTTTACCTAGACTTAGGCCTTATTGTCTTAGCCGGATAATGCCTGAGTAATTTACCCATTCCGTCTTAAAAATACTTAGTAGAGGTGTTGAGAAGGTATATATGATATGTCCCTCTCCTCCTACGTTCTCTGTCAAGTTCACACCGTGAGAATTATGCTCGGCCTCGTGATGTCAATAGGGCATCCCCATTCGGATGGTATTTGCATAATTCAAGAGCAAGGTGAATGGAGAAAGTATTTATAGTAAGTGGGAGAAGGAAGTATGTCAATACATCCTGCGGTCTCCTCCATTGGATTGAACCGTGAGATTCCTATGTTCTGCCTGCTAGGTGCCCATGTTGCGTGCTCAATGTGTAAAGATAATTATGCAAAAGTGTAGAGAGAGCACTTAGAACATGCAAGCATACATGGTCTCACAGCAAGTAGTAAGTATATTTCATTCGTTTTTTCCACAGAGACTCATTTTTAGCTATTCGCGAAGTGTGTTTGTTAAGAAAGATGGGATGAATTTGATGGGGTAAAATTGGTTTTTAATTATCTAATTTTTGCTGAATGTATAAAAGGATATAACATAAACAAATGCAAGTTGAAATTAGATGCAAAGGACAAGAGATGGAATTAATAAGCGAGGAAGAAAACAGCTAAACAGAATGCAACTTAGCAGAATTGCGAGAACCGCAATTAATCCGCAATTAACTCAACAGCAAAAGTGTGTAAATGGGCGAATTAAGGGCTACTAATGACTATCCTATAGGCAGTTTATTACGATTATCAAGCTTTGGATCAATTCTCTATACATCAAACTCACTCTATCTCAAGTATCGTCCGATTCCATGCATTAGAGTCTTAAGTTTACTCGACTTCAAAGTAAGGTCTCAAGCATCTTATTTAAGCAGGAGTGTTTAGTTTGTACTAGGGAAACGCCTATTCCTAGGCCGTTTCCTGATTACCATGAAAGGCTAGCATGATTATACGACTCTGAACTCTTACTCCTTCCAGAGGTTAGGAGTTCTTTGGACAAAATGGATGGCCAATCGAAATTGCCCGTGGGATGAAGCTTACATACAATCAATGTTCGAGTGTTAATCTTCCTACTTGATTCACGTTTTTTTAGCCTATAGTTCTGTCATTAGCATGCCCCTAAGTGACTTAGCTACTCATGGATATATAGAGAACAGAAATGGTAGATAAGATAGACATGCTTAGAAGGGAAATGTGTTAAAAACAGTAAGCAAAACCCGTAGCAGAAGATGGGAAATGAGAAATGCAGAAATGAACTTTGATTACTGAATTTGTTTGTTGAACAGATAAGAGCTGGAAAATAAATAGCAACAAGACAGAAAGCAACGAAATAAACTACTCTAGCTACTTAGGAAAAGAACAGCACAAAACAGAATGTAAAACAGAAGAGAAAGACAGAAAAACAGTAAAGAGTTGCTGGAAAGCTTCGTGGCAGTCGCCTCGAATGAAGGGGATGAAAGATCAGCCTTGCTTGGATGAATCCAATCGAGAGAGAAGAAGAATCTTCTCTCCTTCCTATCAGATTATCGATTCCAACAGCTGAGACTCTCACTCCAACAGACGGCAAAGGAAAACAGATGGAAATGGTGGACTGCGAGAAGACTTCTGCGCTTCGAGTGATGACTGAACCTCCGACTTTGACCCCCTTTTATAGTAGTTTGCAGGTGCGTTTGGGCCAAGGAGAACCATCAATCTTCAACGTCATATATCAGAATGGATGGAGGAGAAAGAACGAATCCCTGAAAAGTCGGATCTAAACAGAAAAAGATCAGCCAACTTACGGTTTTAACTTGAATAATTGCGGTCACCGCAATGTTTTCGCAATTCATTTGCAATGTTCATTTTTTCATTCTTTTCCTTCGGTTTTCAACCCTTTTTCTACCTATTGTGCATAAGTCCTAAATTAGCTACCTTCTTCTAATTCTCATATTAAAGCATAGGTTTAGGCTAAATGCTAACAAAAACACCTAAATGTGTACACCTTCTTAAGCTAAATGAGTCCTAAATAAGTCACTTTCAGAGACTTAACACACCCCCAAACTTAAGGCTTTGCTTGTCCTCAAGCATACTAAGGACTTACCTAGGCTGTTATTTTATCTTCTTTAACTACTTACCGACTCCCCTATATCCCTATCTCTAGCAGTGCTGTCCTGTGACACACTCCTAAGTTTAGAATTAACCTCTTATCAAGCTTCTTCTGACTTCACCTGCCTCCATACCTACTGCTTTTGTTAACCCCCTACTACTGATCTAACTACTTTTATGATATCATGCCACTATCCCTAAGGTTTCAAATTCTACCAAGCTTTACTCCAGACTCAGTACATGCTTCTAGCTTATTTTTAATGTGTCTAGGATTCCTTAGAGTCATGCCAGTCTTAGTATTAACAGTGACAGTGGTACTTTTAGAGAACAACCTAAGCCCTGGCATCACTACATTGGATATACATTCATCTCCCTAGACAAACCTAAAAGCTACAACCTTGTGCTTAGCTCATTGAGGATCAGAGTTCTTTTTTTAAATAGGACATCTAAGCCACAAGATTATAGCTCCCAAGCATACATTCTTCTTCCCTATTTCTCCCTTTTTCCTTTTTTACTTCGGTGGAGTCTTCTCCTTGGGTTGCCTTTTGATGCAATGCCACTTGTGGTTTACACACTTGGCACTGATTACTCAGCAACTTGAGAAAGACTCCCCTCTTTATTCTATTTTTTTTTTTTTTTTTTTTTTTTTTAGGAGAAGAAGAATGCTTATGTCCTAAGGAAGAGAGGAATGTTCCTAGGCCTAGGGTAGCCTCCCCCAAACTTCAACTACTCATTGTCCCCAATGAGTGTTTGAGGTGGCACACCCCCAAACTTGTCCTAGAAGCATCTAGTCCAAAGTAAAACAAAGAGAATTTAAAAATCCTAGGCATAGGCAAAACATTCTAAAAGCAATTATGCCAACAGCAGCAAATTTGAACATAACAGACAGTTTTAAGGACTGACGGTTTATGCATGCTGAGCACTATTCAGAGGCGAATTTAAACTATCAAAGCGTGTCCTATGACACTCATCCAGCATGCTTTAAGATCAGCTATAAAAGGTAGTCATGCTAGCAGCAAAAGATAGAATTTAACAGATCACAGCCTAACTAAACAGACAGTCCAAAACATGCAAACAGTCACAAAAATTGCGGGAACCGCAATTATTTCGCAATCCAATCCGGGCAGATTTAACATTGATTCAGGCCCCTAGCATGCTTTTTCCTGTTACTCATGCATCCTAAAAATAAAACTAAACTATCCTACCTATTCAGCTAACATCTGCTTAGACTAAGCAGAAGAAAAACATAAAACTAAACACTAAAACAGATCAAAAGTTGATCCCAAAACAGCATAATATACATGATTCTATCAGAAAGCAGAAAAATTGTCTTTTGTATCTTAAGGGAACAGCAATACTCCCTTTAGTGCACTTCAAACCAGCACTCAATTCTCATCATCCTCATCTGGTTGCCTTGGTCGTGGGGGCACCCATGGAGTTAGGAGGTTGGTGGGGAAGTCCGGGAAGATGCATCCCAACTGGTCTGCAACTTCTTTGTCCCTCGCCTGCGCATAGTTGGCCCATTGAGCCATTCTTCTCTGTATGTCCATCAAGCAGGCCATGGATAAGGATTGTTCAGCCGCCAGCCTATCCAACTCAAACTCCATATTCCCCTTTCTTCTCAGCCTCAGGTTAGCAGGCAGCTCCAAATGGCCTGTGTAAGGCAGCTGCTGCTCCAAGCGTTCGGTGGGAACTCCTGCAAGTAAACACAATTTTGTTATAGTGTTGGGGAAAAATAATGGCCCCTTACCTTTTCTGGCACACTCAGCGATGGCAGCAGTGATGACTTCTCCCACGTTGATCGTGAGACCTCTCATTATAGCATAAACCAGCAGCGAGCGGCTCTGGTTAATTGTAGTCTCATGAGTTACTGGGGAGAGTCTTCTTCTAACGAATGAAAACCACACAGCTGCCTTAGCCGTGAGATTGGCACTCATGAGAGTGTGCCTCCCATTGCGTGAGACAGTCCAGGAGGCTTCAGGCTGGCCAATTGTGCGAATGGCCTCTTCTAGCACGGCCTCAGTCGGCTCATCAACTATCCGTGCATAATCTGTGTGCGCTTGGCCCTTGAGACCAAAGGCTTCATTGATGGCCTTGGCTGAGAAATCAACTTCCACCCCTCTGACCACAGATAGGCCATCCTCAGGGCTGAGCACATTGGCGTAGAAATCGTACACCATGCTCGTGTAGGCTGGATTGGGAGGTCTGCAGAATTCCTCCCAGCCATGGTTGAGCACCCCTGCGCGCAAGAACTGCGGCAGGTCAGCAAGTCGATCAAGGAAACCTTTCTCGTGCAATAGGTCCCTCTTCCTCAGCTCAACACCCCTGGATTCAGCATCAGATGAGACATACCTCACTGATGGAGGTTCATCTTCAGGGTAGAGTTTAGCCTTCCCCTTATCGGCTGGTTTGGATGATTCAGCAGCCTCCACCTTGAGGCGTTTGAGTGATGGCTCCGTGCTTTCTTCGTCTGCTGAAGGCACTCTTTTGGCCTTCTTCTTCTTCAGCTTCTTGGATTTCTTGGCCTTGACAATCTTGGCCTTCTTCTTCTTTTTCTTAATGTTGATCTGCTGGAGGCAAGCCCCCAACGTCTCCTCCATGGAATCATCCTGCTGGGCAGGAACATCAGGGCTGTCTTCTCTCATGGGAGAGAAGACTTCTTCTTCCCCAGCATCTCCACTACCTTGCGTAGACTCCTGATAATCCCCATAAGGGAATTCAGGATCAGGCCGTGGAGGATTGTACTCTGCTGATGGTGTCTGCGCAGAACTCAATGGCGAAGATGGCAGCTCAGGGCCCTGCGCTGCTGCAGGCGTCGGATCAGAACTCTGAGGTGCTGGAGACAACTCGGCGCTCTGTGCAGGTGGTGACAACTCTGCGCTTGGCACTGGTTCAGATGGGAGGGAACTGCGCGCAGGTGATTCAGACGGCGACGATCCTTCTTTGGCTGACTCGTGGGATGCACGATCAGGTTCTTGACTCTCCACAGAGGGAGTCGTGGCTGTGCTTGGTTCGGCGGCCGTCTTGACGCTCCACCGGCGTTTCTTGGGCGTGCCCATTGGCTCAGATGGCCCAGCAGGGATCTCAGTGACCACCCTCCACTTCTTCCTACGGATAGGAAGCTTAGGAAGGGGACCGGTGCGAACGGCACCATCGTCTGCAAGGGCGAGAAGCGCTTCCCTCGCAGCCGCTTCAGCTGCGTCGTCGGCCTTCTTCTTGGCGGCGGATCTCTCCGATCGTGTGAACACCATAGCTAAATCTTGAAGATCTTGAGAGAAGAATCAAAGATGGAGAGAATCGCTGAAGTCTTGGAGATCAAAGAATGGGAGAATCGTATCGAACGAGCGCGGTCTAACGGCTATAAATACAACGGAAAAAATCCCAACGGCTCTTTTTGCGGATCCAGCAATTTTTGCGCAATTGTAGGGATATTATTTCATAAAAATCTCCAACTTCGCTCGTCCGTATCTTTTATTTGGCTCAACCATTCCTTGATTTTTAAAGCTTGATTTACTCCCCTTGATCCCCTCTTTCGATTCCCTACAAAAACAAATAAAACAAACATTAAATACGCAATTAAAAACACATCACAAAACATACAAACGATAAGCGAAAAAAACAGTAAAAATAAACTAAGGCATCGGCCTTGACTAAACGAGCACAGTAACCACTCGTTCTCTCTCGTTCTCTTTGTCATGCTTCAGTCAAGAGGAAGGCCGAGAGAGTCTTCACATCTCCTTCCTCATAGTAGTGCTTCAACCTGGCACCATTGACCATAAATGGCTGTCCTTGCTGCAAATTTTTAATCTCTATTGCACCATGAACAAAGACATTAGTAATAATAAATGGACCTGACCATCTAGACTTTAGTTTACCTGGAAACAGTTTTAATCGTGAGTTAAATAAAAGTACAAGTTGGCCCTTCCTAAAGTCTTTGATCATGAGTCTACTGTCGTGCCATATTTTTGTCTTTTCTTTATACATTTTGGCATTCTCATAGGCCATATGCCTAAGCTCATCAAGTTCATGTAGCTGCAAAGATCTCAATGTCCCCGCATCCTTTACACAAAAATTCAATTCCTTCATGGCCCAAAATGCTTTGTTTTCTAACTCAAGTGGCAAGTGGCAAGCCTTGCCATACACCAACCTATAGGGAGACATTCCTAGAGGTGTCTTATATGCTGTTCTATAAGCCCAAAGTGCATCCTCAAGCTTAAATGACCAGTCTTTTCTATTAGGTTTAACTACCTTTTCTAGGATGTTCTTTATCTCCCTATTGGAAATTTCAGCTTGACCATTTGAGTGTGGGTGGTAGGGAGTAGCTACCCTATGTCTGATGTTATACTTAGCCAATATTTTCTCCATAGCCTTATTAATGAAATGTGACCCCTCATCACTAATGATAGCACGAGGAGTCCCAAATCTAGTGAAAATGTGCCTATGCAAGAAGTTAGTGACTGTTTTAGCATCATTATTAGAACATGCCTTAGCTTCTACCCACTTTGACACGTAGTCTACTGCTACTAAGATGTACAGGTTACCTGATGATGGAGGGAAGGGTCCCATGAAATCAATGCCCCACACATCGAAGAGCTCCAACTCTAAGATGTAGGTGAGGGGCATCTCATCCTTGCGACTGAG
The DNA here is from genome assembly GCA_028017165.1 of Herpetospermum pedunculosum. Classification (NCBI taxonomy): domain Eukaryota; kingdom Viridiplantae; phylum Streptophyta; class Magnoliopsida; order Cucurbitales; family Cucurbitaceae; genus Herpetospermum; species Herpetospermum pedunculosum. The sequence goes on from CM051522.1 coordinate 41,157,333, forward strand.
GTTACCTGTCCTTTGGCATTCGTCACAGTTGTGGGCATAGTTGTGGGCGTCCTTGAAGATTGTTGGCCAGTAGTAGCCACTCTGAAATACTTTAGCAGCTGTTCTTTGACCACCAAAGTGCCCACCGTAAGGAGATGAGTGACAGTGCTGCAGCACAGACTTCGCTTCAGCAGCTGAAACACACTTCCTCAACAACCCATCAGCACAGGTTCTATAAAGTATGGGGTCATCCCAGATGAATTTCCTTGCTTCATGGAGGAACCTCTTCTTTTCTTGTCCTCCCTTGAACACTGGTAATACCTGTGATGCACGGAAGTTAGCAATGTCAGCAAACCAAGGTTCCTCATCGTTATCACGATGAGTCAAAGCAAAGATATGTTCATCTATAAAAGCATCAGTAATTGCGGGGTCCGCAATTTTTTCGCAATTGTGCTGCAATCGAGACAGGTGATCTGCAACCACGTTTTCACATCCCTTCTTGTCCCGAATGTCCAAATCGAATTCCTGCAGCAATAACACCCATCTAATCAATCTAGGCTTAGCATCAGCCTTCCTCATAAGATATTTTAAAGCAGAATGGTCAGTATATACAATGGTCCTAGTGCCTACAATATAGTTTCTAAATTTTTCACAAGCAAATACTACAGCTAGCATCTCTTTCTCAGTAGTTGTATAATTACATTGAGCCTCATTCAAGGTCTTGCTGGCATAATAGACAGGATGTGTGAGCTTGTTAATCTTCTGTCCTAACATGACTCCTACAGCATAGTCACTGGCATCACATAGCATCTCAAATGGGAGATCCCAATTTGGTCCTACTATGATTGGTGCTGTGACCAGTGCTTCCTTAAGGGTTTTCCAAGCTATTACACATTCTTTAGAGAAGATGAATGGCCTACCTAGCTCCAGTAGCTCACATAGAGGCTTGGCTATCTTAGAAAAGTCCTTGATGAACCTTCTGTAGAAGCCAGCATGTCCTAAGAAACTCCTAATAGCCTTGACATTCTGGGGCTCTACCAACTTCTCTATGACCTCTATTTTTGCCCTATCCACTTCTACACCTGCCCTTGACACTCTATGTCCTAAGACAATCCCTTCATCTACCATAAAATGGCACTTTTCCCAATTTAAGACTAGGTTGGTCTCCTCACACCTAGCCAGGACTTGTCCTAGGTTCTCTAGACAGGTTTTAAATGAGTCCCCAAAGACTGAGAAGTCATCCATGAATATTTCTATTATGGACTCATCCAACTCAGAGAAGATTGCCATCATGCACCTTTGGAAAGTTGCCGGTGCATTGCATAAGCCAAAAGGCATTCTGCGGAAGGCAAACGTTCCAAAAGGGCAAGTGAAGGTAGTCTTCTCTTGATCCTTAGGGTCTATAGTGATTTGATTATAGCCAGAGTACCCATCTAAAAAACAATAGTAGGCTCTACCAGCTATTCTGTCTAGCATCTGGTCAATGAATGGTAGAGGGAAATGGTCTTTTTTAGTTTCTTTATTTAACTTTCTGTAATCCATACACACTCTCCACCCTGTGACAGTCCTTGTTGGAATCAGTTCGTTGTTCTCATTGACTACCACAGTTATTCCCCCCTTTTTAGGTACACATTGGATGGGGCTCACCCACTGGCTACTAGCTATGGGGAAAATTACTCCTGCATCTAACCACTTTATTATTTCTTTCTTCACTACCTCTTTCATAGAGGGGTTTAACCTACGCTGGTGATCTACCCTAGGTGTGTGCTCCTCCTCTAGTATAATTTTGTGCATGCAATAAGAAGGGCTAATGCCTCGAATATCAGCAATAGTCCATGCTATAGCCTTCCTATGTTGCTTAAGCAGTAAAATTAAATCAACCTCATGTTGTTCACTTAGCTTAGAAGAAATAATTACAGGCAGCGTATCATTATCTCCTAGATATGCATATTTGAGGTGAGTTGGTAGTGGTTTCAGTTCTAAAACAGGTGGATGCTCAATGGAGGGCTTTAACGGATTTACAGTTCTATCAGTTAAATCTATATTCATACATACATGCTGAGGTTTATCTACAGGCATATTCATTATGTCAGATACATTCAAGTCAGCTAAATCCACTTGTACATATTCACTAGCATGCTTGGTTAACAGTACATGCTCTAATTGTTCTTCCATTAGTGAGTCAATAACATCAATGCTAGCACAAGACTCAGAATCGGAGGGATATCTTAAAGCTTTATAAACACTAAATTTTACCTCTTCATCATGAACCCTCATAGTTAACTCACCTTTTTGCACATCTATTAGTGCCCTACCTGTGGCTAGGAATGGTCTACCTAGCAGGATGGGGACCTCCTTGTCTGCCTCATAGTCCAGGACAATGAAATCTGCAAGGAAAATAAATTTGTCAACTTTAACTAGAATATCCTCGATCTTACCTTCTGGATACGTGCTTCTCCCATTCCCAACTGACGAAATAAGGACAGGGGCATGAGATTTATGCTGGCGCCCAGGTCACAAAGCGCTCTGCCCACGTGCTTGCCTCCAAGTTCTACAGGTAAGGTGAAGGAACCAGGATCCTTCTCCTTCTTGGGCAGCTTGTTCTGGAGGATGGCACTGCACTCCTCGGTGAGGTTCACTGTTTCAAACTCACCAATTATTTTTTTGTTAGTAATAATGTCCTTCAAAAACTTTACATAAGAAGGCATAGACTGTAAAACTTCTACAAAAGGAATGTTAACATGCACTTGCTTAAGTATTTCTAAGAATTTATTAAAATGAACTTTCTGTTCCTGCTTCTTCTTAAGCCTTCGAGGATAAGGAGGTGGTGGCACATATGCAGGCACGTCAGGACGCCTTAAGATAGGTGGAGGCCTTGGAATTTCTTCTAATTCCTCAACAATTGGCTCTAGCCTGGCTCCTGATGTGCTAGTTGGTGGTGGACCTTGGCTTGGCAGAGACTCCAGTGGAGCACTAGACTCAGTGTTCTCTACTCTCTTTGGTGTGTCCTTTGTGTTGCTCACCAATGGTCTTCCACTCCTGAGTTCAATTGCTTGAACTTGTTCCTTGCCATCTCTCCTTGGTACCTCGGTATCAGCAGGGAGTCTACCTTGGGGCCTACTTTTAAGTTCATTGGCTAATTGGCCTATTTGGTTTTCCAGGCTCCTAAGAGTAGCTTGCTGGCTCTGAAGAGTAGCATCATTCTTAGCTATATATTCCTTGAGTAGGTTTTCTACAGAAGATCCTACAGGTTGATTGTAAGGTTTTTGGTACATTGACTGGTTATGTTGGGGAGTGAAACCAGGTGTTCCACTCGGCCTTGGTTGGTTAGGATTTTGGTTAGTGTTTTGTTGGCCACCCCATGACAGGTTAGGGTGGTTTCTCCAACCAGGATTGTAAGTTTGTGAGTAGGGGTTGTTCCTTGGCTGCTGCTGGCTTCCTACATAGCAGACCGAGGATGGATTCCCAGGGCAATATTCATAAGGGTGCCCTTCCCCACAGAATCCACAGATTGGTGCCTCGCCTTGACTTGGTTGGGTGCCCATTGACATGGCTGTGGCGGTATTGGCACTGGTTTGGAGATTGGCCTGAGCCATTTGCTTGACTAAGTTGGTCAGGGCATTTATTTGGGTGCTCATAGCGTTTAGAGCATCCTTGTCTTGAGCCCTAGTTGGCTCTACTGGATCATCCGACCACCTACAGTGAGATGCTGAGATCTTCTCCAAGATCTCATAAGCTTCGTTGTAACTCTTGGACAACATGGAACCTCCAGCAGATGAATTTAAGACTTGTCTGGTGCTGGGGTTGCATCCTTTAAAGAAAACTTCTATTTGGATACACCATGGAATGCCATGGTGTGGACATTTAATGAGAAGGTCTTTGAATCTAGTCCAAGCTTCGTGAAGAGACTCATTATCAGCTTGTTTAAACTTTATGATATCATCACGAAAGGTTGAATTCCTATCAGGTGGGAAGTATTTGACTAGGAATTTTTCTACTAAATCTGTCCAATTGCGGACAGATCCTGAGGGCAATGAATTTAACCATGTTTTGGCTTTGTCCCTCAAAGAGTAAGGGAAAAGATATAGCCTCAGGGCTTCTTGGGAAACTCTAGGGATTAGGAATGTGTCACTAACTCCTAGGAAGTTCCTAAGGTGGTTATGGGGGTCCTCATTTTCTATTCCAAAGAATTGTCCCACAGTGGACAACATTTGGAACATCACTGGTTTTAACTCGAATGAGTGGGCAGTGATTTCAGGACGGATTATGCTGGGGTTCAGCTCCCCAGGCATAGGTACTAGATATGAAAGAATGGCACTATTCTTGTCATTCGCTATTTCGATGGGGTTGCGAATGGCTTGTGCCGGATTTGGAACTATATCGCCCATTTCTTTAGTTTCAGGTGTGGTTTGAGGTACAGGAGGTTGTTTAAAGAGACGTTTCTTTGCCTTATTCCTAGCTCGAAGTGATCTTTCAGGTTCAGGATCGAACTCTAAATTACTATGTGAACGCTCACTCATAAACTACCGTAATAGCACCTGCAAAAGAAATGAAACAGATTAGTTTCACTCAATGATAAACTTGATTTTTCAAACTTAACAACTTCGTTTTCACTTAAAATAAGTCCCCGGCAGCGGCGCCAAAAACTTGTTGCGTGCTCAATGTGTAAAGATAATTATGCAAAAGTGTAGAGAGAGCACTTAGAACATGCAAGCATACATGGTCTCACAGCAAGTAGTAAGTATATTTCATTCGTTTTTTCCACAGAGACTCATTTTTAGCTATTCGCGAAGTGTGTTTGTTAAGAAAGATGGGATGAATTTGATGGGGTAAAATTGGTTTTTAATTATCTAATTTTTGCTGAATGTATAAAAGGATATAACATAAACAAATGCAAGTTGAAATTAGATGCAAAGGACAAGAGATGGAATTAATAAGCGAGGAAGAAAACAGCTAAACAGAATGCAACTTAGCAGAATTGCGAGAACCGCAATTAATCCGCAATTAACTCAACAGCAAAAGTGTGTAAATGGGCGAATTAAGGGCTACTAATGACTATCCTATAGGCAGTTTATTACGATTATCAAGCTTTGGATCAATTCTCTATACATCAAACTCACTCTATCTCAAGTATCGTCCGATTCCATGCATTAGAGTCTTAAGTTTACTCGACTTCAAAGTAAGGTCTCAAGCATCTTATTTAAGCAGGAGTGTTTAGTTTGTACTAGGGAAACGCCTATTCCTAGGCCGTTTCCTGATTACCATGAAAGGCTAGCATGATTATACGACTCTGAACTCTTACTCCTTCCAGAGGTTAGGAGTTCTTTGGACAAAATGGATGGCCAATCGAAATTGCCCGTGGGATGAAGCTTACATACAATCAATGTTCGAGTGTTAATCTTCCTACTTGATTCACGTTTTTTTAGCCTATAGTTCTGTCATTAGCATGCCCCTAAGTGACTTAGCTACTCATGGATATATAGAGAACAGAAATGGTAGATAAGATAGACATGCTTAGAAGGGAAATGTGTTAAAAACAGTAAGCAAAACCCGTAGCAGAAGATGGGAAATGAGAAATGCAGAAATGAACTTTGATTACTGAATTTGTTTGTTGAACAGATAAGAGCTGGAAAATAAATAGCAACAAGACAGAAAGCAACGAAATAAACTACTCTAGCTACTTAGGAAAAGAACAGCACAAAACAGAATGTAAAACAGAAGAGAAAGACAGAAAAACAGTAAAGAGTTGCTGGAAAGCTTCGTGGCAGTCGCCTCGAATGAAGGGGATGAAAGATCAGCCTTGCTTGGATGAATCCAATCGACAGAGAAGAAGAATCTTCTCTCCTTCCTATCAGATTATCGATTCCAACAGCTGAGACTCTCACTCCAACAGACGGCAAAGGAAAACAGATGGAAATGGTGGACTGCGAGAAGACTTCTGCGCTTCGAGTGATGACTGAACCTCCGACTTTGACCCCCTTTTATAGTAGTTTGCAGGTGCGTTTGGGCCAAGGAGAACCATCAATCTTCAACGTCATATATCAGAATGGATGGAGGAGAAAGAACGAATCCCTGAAAAGTCGGATCTAAACAGAAAAAGATCAGCCAACTTACGGTTTTAACTTGAATAATTGCGGTCACCGCAATGTTTTCGCAATTCATTTGCAATGTTCATTTTTTCATTCTTTTCCTTCGGTTTTCAACCCTTTTTCTACCTATTGTGCATAAGTCCTAAATTAGCTACCTTCTTCTAATTCTCATATTAAAGCATAGGTTTAGGCTAAATGCTAACAAAAACACCTAAATGTGTACACCTTCTTAAGCTAAATGGGTCCTAAATAAGTCACTTTCAGAGACTTAACAGCCCACAAGTGGTACCGATCCATTCGGAGGGCCGTTTCATAGGAATCGGAACATCTCAATCACCATTTATGGATAAAGAAACATAGAGCCATTCCCAACTTTGACATTTCCATTCGGTTGCATCGTTGGGGCCGCCCTATGAATTCTAAAAATGGAGGGTCACACTTACGAGATTTGCTAAGGAGTTAGTAAATCTTGACCAAACAGCGATAACTAAGATGCTATAGGAATATGAGATATTCTGGTATTAGCATTTAGTCAAGAATGTCTTGATTCAGTGAAGGAATGCTTGACTGCCCCTCGGTAGCGACCATTCTGACCCACTGAAGTATCGTTGCAGTTTAATAATGAGTTTTGGGTACATTATTATTCTTTGCTAAATTCTTGATTGGTGTGTAAATTAGGTTAAAACCTTTTCACTAATATTTATTCATTCTCTTTTCAGCATGTCTAGCTCTTTCATTCACTTACTAGCTTCCGATAAGTTAACCGGCGATAACTTTGCGACCTGGAAATCGAACTTGAATACGATTCTCGTTCTAGATGATCTAAGGTTCGTCTTATCAGAGGATTGTCCTCCCCCTCCTAGCTCGGATGCGACTCGAACTGTTCGAGAAGCATATGATAGATGGACAAGGGCTAATGATAAAGCCCGAGTCTATATCTTAGCCAGCATATCTGATGTGTTAGCTAAGAAGCACGAGGATATGGTTTCTGCTAAAGAAATCATGTCTTCATTACAGGAGATGTTTGGACTTCCGTCCTCATCGGTCTGTCATGAAGCCCTCAAATTCGTTTACAACTCTCGCATGAAGGAGGGAACCTCTGTTAGGGAGCATGTCCTTAACATGATGGTCCACTTCAATGTGGCGGAAGTAAACGGAGCTATTATAAATGAGTCAAGTCAAGTAAGCTTTATTTTGGAATCTCTTCCGAAGAGTTTCCTTCAGTTCAGAACCAATTTGGTAATGAATAAGATAAAGTATAATTTGACTTCTCTCCTCAGCGAGCTACAGACCTATCAGTCCCTACAGACTTCTAAAGGAAAAGAGAAGGAGGCAAACGTTGTCACTTCTAGGAAATTCCAAAAGGGGTCGTCTTCTGGGAGTAAGTCTGAACTTTCTTCTATTAAGAATAAGAGTATTCAAAAGAAGAAGAAAGATAAAAGGAAGGGAAAAGCACCTGCTACTGCTAAGAGCAAGACTAGATCTGCAGACAAAGGAAAATGTTTCCATTGTGGTGTAGATGGGCACTAGAAACGAAATTGCCCAAAGTATCTTGCTGAGAAAAAGGCTGAGAAAGAAAGACAAGGTAAATATGATTTACTTGTTGTTGAAACATGTTTAGTAGAACATGATTGTCATACCTGGATACTTGATTCAGGAGCTACTAACCATGTTTGTTCTTCTTTTCAGGAAACTAGTTCTTGGCAGCCACTTTCTCGCGGTGAGATAACTCTCAGAGTTGGAACTGGAGAGGTTGTCTCAGCTGAAGCAGTGGGAGCTGTGAAGTTGTTGTATAGAGATAGTTTCATTTTACTAGAAAATGTACTCCTGGTTCCTACCTTCCAGAGGAATCTTGTATCTATATCTTGTTTGTTAGAACAGTTGTATAAAGTATCTTTTGTTCATAATGAAGCGTTCATTAGCAAAAGAGGTGTACGTATTTGTTCTGCGAAACTTGAAAACAACTTGTATGTGTTAAGACCAACCGAAGCCAAAGCTATTTTGAACACTGAAATGTTTAAAACAGCTGAGACTCAAACTAAAAGGCAGAAACTTTCTCCAAGTACTTATCTTTGGCACTTAAGACTAGGTCACATTAATCTCAATAGGATTGGGAGATTGGTTAAGAGTGGTCTGCTAAATCGTTTAGAGGACAACTCTTTACCGCCATGTGAGTCTTGTCTTGAGGGCAAGATGACCAAACGATCTTTTTCTGAAAAAGGTCATAGGTCCAAAGAACCTCTAGAAATCGTGCATTCGGATCTCTGCGGTCCTTTGAATGTCAAAGCACGAGGAGGGTATGAATATTTCATCAGTTTCATTGATGATTATTCTAGGTACGGTTATCTTTATCTAATGCATCATAAGTCCGAAGCTCTTGAAAAGTTCAAAGAGTATAAGGCAGAGGTTGAGAACACATTAGGTAAATCGATAAAAACACTCCGATCAGATCGAGGTGGAGAGTATATGGATTTAAGATTCCAGGACTATATGATAGAACATGGAATAGTATCTCAACTCTCAGCGCCTGGAACACCACAGCAAAATGGTGTGTCCGAGAGGAGAAATAGAACCCTGTTAGACATGGTTCGATCTATGATGAGTTATGCTCATTTGCCTAGTTCGTTTTGGGGATATGCAGTAGAGACTGCAGTATATATTTTGAACATGGTTCCCTCTAAGAGTGTTTCTGAAACACCTTATGAGTTATGGAGAGGGCGTAAAGGTAGTTTACGTCACTTCAGGATTTGGGGGTGTCCGGCACATGTGCTAGTACCCAATCCAAAGAAGTTGGAATATCGTTCAAAATTGTGCCTATTTGTAGGTTACCCCAAGGAAACGAAAGGTGGTCTATTTTACGATCCTCATGAGAACAAGGTACTAGTATCGACTAATGCCACGTTCTTAGAGGAAGACCACATGAGAGATCATCAACCGTCGAGCAAAATTGTTTTGTCCGAATTTTCCAGGAAAGCTACAGACGGATCAACAAAGGTTGTTGATCAGGCTGGTCCTTCTCAAGAGTTGAGAAAGCCTCGACGCAGTGGGAGGGATGTAAGACAGCCTGACCGCTACATCGGATTGTCTGAAACTCAAGTCGTCATACCTGATGATGGCGTTGAGGATCCATTGACCTTTAAACAGGCAATGAATGATACAGACAAGGACCAGTGGCTTAAAGCCATGGATCTCGAAATGGAGTCTATGTACTTCAATTCGGTCTGGGATCTTGTAGACCAACCAGATAGTGAAAGACCTATCGGTTGCAAGTGGATCTACAAGAGAAAACGAGACCAAGCCGGTAAGGTGCAAACCTTTAAGGCTCGACTTGTGGCAAAAGGTTATTCCCAAAGAGAAGGGGTGGACTATGAAGAAACTTTTTCTCCTGTTGCCATGTTAAAGTCGATTAGAATACTCTTATCCATTGCTACATTTTATGATTATGAAATCTGGCAAATGAATGTCAAGATTGCCTTTCTGAATGGTAATCTTGAGGAGAGTATCTATATGGCTCAACCAGAGGGATTCATACTTCAGGGTCAAGAGCAAAAGGTTTGCAAGCTTAATCGATCCATTTATGGGTTGAAGCAAGCATCTAGATCCTGGAATATAAGGTTTGATACGGCGATCAAATCTTATGGCTTTGAACAAAATATTGACGAACCTTGTGTTTACAAGAAAGTAGTCAATACTGTTGTAGCTTTCTTAGTCTTGTACGTAGACGATATACTACTCATTGGGAATGATGTAGGGTTCCTAACTGACGTTAAGAATTGGCTAGCGACCCAATTCCAAATGAAAGATTTGGGAGAGGCTCAGTTTGTTCTAGGGATTCAGATCATAAGGGATCGTAAGAACAAAGTGCTAGCGCTGTCTCAAGCATCTTATATTGACAAGGTGTTGTCAAGATATTCGATGCAGAATTCCAAGAAAGGTTCGCTGCCTTTTAGGCATGGAATTCACTTGTCTAAGGAACAGTCTCCTAAGACACCTCAAGAGGTTGAGGATATGAGACGAATTCCCTATGCATCTGTAGTTGGTAGTCTCATGTACGCTATGTTGTGTACAAGACCCGACATCTGCTATGCAGTAGGAATTGTCAGTAGGTTCCAGTCCAATCCAGGATATGATCACTGGACAGCCGTTAAACACGTTCTCAAGTATCTTAGGAGAACGAGAGACTATGTGCTTGTGTATGGCGCGAAGGATTTGATCCTTGCAGGATACACTGACTCTGATTTTCAGACTGATATAGATTCCAGGAAATCTACATCAGGATCAGTGTTCACTCTTAACGGAGGAGCAATAGTATGGAGGAGTATAAAGCAAGGTTGTATTGCTGACTCCACCATGGAAGCTGAGTATGTCGCAGCTTGCGAAGCAGCGAAGGAAGCTGTATGGCTTAGGAAGTTCTTGACAGATTTGGAAGTTGTTCCAAATATGAACTTGCCAATCACCCTTTATTGTGATAATAGTGGTGCAGTGGCAAATTCTAAAGAACCTAGAAGCCATAAGCGTGGAAAGCATATTGAGCGGAAATATCATCTCATCAGGGAGATAGTGCAACGAGGAGATGTGATCGTCACACAGGTAGCCTCGGAGCACAACATTGCTGATCCGTTTACTAAGTCTCTCACGGCTAAAGTGTTTGAGAGACACCTATATAGTATAGGGCTGCGAGCTGCTCAGTAGGACAGTGGGAGAAACTTTAGATATTTGATATTCTAGTTCTCTCGACCAGCATGTACTCCACTGACGTTTTAGTCCAAGTGGGAGTTTGTTGGGTTTTATGTCCTAAAACTCGTAGTTTGTAAACTGTTTGAATGTATATATATTATATTTCAATAAAGTTGTTATTGAATTTTAGTGAATTGTGTTTGTATTAACCTATACCAATAACTAACACCCATGGCGATAGTGTGAGTACTTGAACTTCATGTGTGACATGAATGTGAATCAAGTTCAAGTAGATTGCCAAAATGGTCTATAGTATAGGGATAAGGCTGGGTACCTTATCCTGGGGACACTATTGGACGCGGCTCACTTTGTATAGTACAAAACGATGTGATTCGAATCGTTTCATGTAGAGACATGTGAGTGAGGGCGTCCTGTGCAATGAGTTTGCACAAGACCGAACCAAGAAATAAAATCGCTCTTTCTTTATAACACCGTTTACTGTAAAGACCGATTTTTTCATTTGATGACTTAGGTAACTCGATCTCAATCCTGAGCTTACTATGAACTCCTGTTTATTCAACCTTATCCTTTGATTTGTACGGGTGAGAGTGGCCAGATTGCCGACTCAATATGCCTACCATCTTGGGGATAAGATTGAATAAGTGGCTGGGGACATAGTTGTAGCAAGATTGGAATTCACTCCTACCCGTTTTCAGGGTTAGTAGAAAGGTTGTTCCCTTTAGTGCTGACTCCAGGTCTTGAACAGTGGGCCCATCCTCTCCTGATCAGGGAGGAATCTGATTTGATGGTTGGACCACAAATCAATTGTTCATTAGAGGTGTCAGTGGTACTTAAGGAACAAGATATAATACAAGGGTTAAACGGTTTAAATGACCCGTTGTGATTATGAACAACCTGTGAAGGATCGACTTACTGATGATAGTTATATCAACAGGACACAATATATCTACAGTGAGGAGAGTGCAGCCCTTGGACTTTAGTGGAGTCTCCGGGGGTTAACGAATGTTGGTTAGTTCGGTTAAAAGAGTTTTGACCGGATAATCTCGTATCGTTGGAGCTCATGATCTGTAGGTCCTTACGGTTCTCCTGGCTAGCTCGGATAAAGCCGTGAAACAATAATAAAAGAAAAGAAAAGAATTTGAATCGTTCAAATTCGGGTTTATGGAAGAAGAATAGACATATTTAAATATGATTTAAATATGAGATTGGTCTGAAAACATGAATAGGATTCATGTGCAAAAAGTCGGTTTTCGAAAAACCGGGATTAATTATATTATTTAATTAATATTTGATATTGAATTAAATAATATTAATTAATTTATATATATATATTTTTTTATTAATTAAAAAGTTTAATTAATAAATTAATTATTATTAATTTTATTAATAATAATAATATATAAATATATATATATATATATATATATATATATATATATATATATATACATGTGTCTTACATGCAAGATGTAAGACACATGTTATATATACAGAGTATATATATATGTGTGATTCATCAGACTAATTAAAAAAAAAAAAAAAAAAAAAAAAAAAAAAGAAAAGAAAAGAGCTAGTGCTCTTTGGGTTCTTCAATTGAATTGAGAATTCAATTGAAGTTTCCTCTCTCTATCTCTACGACTTCTTCTTCTCTCAACTCTCTGATTGAAAATAGTTTTCAACAGTGAAGTTTCTTCCCTCTTTTCTTGAATTAAAGGAGTCCCACCACTCCGTTTCTCGGCCTGAGGATAGCGGGACTACCGTGGGTGGTCCACGAAGGTTTCGTGAGAAGGCTCGCTGAGCTCGTGAGGAGCTTCTGGCGGTGAATCTGGAGAAATACGAACGACAAGGGTATGTGTTCTAACTTCTCTTTTCATCGCTTTTGCATGTTTCCATTTGTTTAAATTGATGAAATTAGAGTGTCCATGATCCAAATTCGCTTCCGCTGCGTGCCATGGGCGCTCCATCATGGTAGTCGTCCGCGTGCTTAGTAAACTGAATTCCATGTTATTAGAATTAAATGATAAGTTGTATTTGTCTAGCAATTGATCCCGAGACTCCCCAAACCGTGCACACGTTTTCTACATATTATTTCTTTCTTCCGTTAGCTTTCTCATTATTTCCTTTGCATGATTAAAACCCCCCGTTACCAATTAATCAATCAAATCCCAATTTCACTAGTAAATTCAATTCTCCTATTCCTTGGATCGACCCTGTTACCACTGGCTGCAAAGCCTTGGTTATAGGCCTTATAAATCGTATTTTGGCAAAACCACGTCCGTTTAAATTCCTGTTGGTTAAATCGAATCCTATATCTGTTGTTCCGTCCCGATAGCGTGTCAAAGCATGGCAAAACAACGTCCGTTTAAATTCCTGTTGGTTAAATTGAACCCTATGTCTGTGGTTCCGTCCCGGTAGTTGGTCGAAGCCTGGCAAAACCAGGTCTGTTTAAATTACTGTTGGTTAAATTGCACCCTATGTCTGTGGTTCCGTCCTGATAGCTGGTCGAACCCTTGCAAAACCAGGTCCGTTTAAATTTCTGTTGGTTAAATCGAACCCTATGTCTGTGGTTCCGTCCCGATAGCTGGTCGAAGCCTTGGAAAACCAGGTCCGTTTAAATTCGTGTTGGTTAAATCGAACCCTATGTCTGTGGTTCCGTCCCGATAGCTAGTCGAAGCCTGGAAAAACCAGGTCCGTTTAAATTCTAGTTGGTTAAATCGAACCGTATGTCTGTGGTTCCGTCCCGATAGCTGGTCGAAGATTGGCAAAACCAGGTCCGTTTAAATTCTTGTTGGTTAAATCGAACCCTATGTCTGTGGTTCCGTCCCGATAGCTGGTCGAAGCCTGTCAAAACTAGGTATGTTTAAATTTCTATTGGTTAAATCGAACCCTATGTCAGTGGTTCCGTCCCGAAAGTTGGTCGAAGCCTGGGAAAACCACGTCCTTTTAAATTCCTGTTGGTTTAATCGAACCCTATGTTTGTGGTTTCGTCCCGATAGCTGGTCGAACCCTTGCAAAACCAGGTTCGTTTAAATTTTTGTTGGTTAAATCAAACCCTATGTCTGTAGTTCCGTCCCGATAGCTGGTCGAAGCCTGGCAAAACCAGGTCTGTTTAAATTCTTGTTGGTTAAATCGAACCCTATGTCTGTGGTTCTGTCCCGGTAGCTGGTCGAAGCCTGGCAAAACCAGGTCTGTTTAAATTCTTGTTGGTTAAATCGAACCCTTTGCCTGTGGTTTCGTCCCGATAGATGGTCGAAGCCTGGCAAAACCAGGTTCGTTTATATTCCTGTTGGTTAAATCGAACCCTATGTCTGTTGTTCCGTCCCGATAGCTGGTCGAAGCCTGGCAAAACAACGTCCGTTTAAATTCATGTTGGTTAAATTGAACCCTATGTCTTTGGTTTTGTCCCGATAGCTTGTCGAACCTTTGCAAAACAAGGTCCGTTTAAATTTCTGTTGGTTAAATCAAACCCTATGTCTGTGGTTCCGTCCCGATAGCTGGTCGAAGCCTGGCAAAACGAGGTCCGTTTAAATTCTTGTTGGTTAAATCGAACCGTATGTCTGTGGTTCCGTCCCGATAGCTGGTCGAAGCCTGTCAAAACTAGGTATGTTTAAATTTCTGTTGGTTAAATCGAACCCTATGTCTGTGGTTCCGTCCCGATAGTTGGTCGAAGATTGGCAAAACCACGTCCGTTTAAATTCCTGTTGGTTAAATCGAACCCTATGTTTGTGGTTTCGTCCCGATAGCTGGTCGAACCCTTGCAAAACCAGGTTCGTTTAAATTTCTGTTGGTTAAATCGAACCCTATGTCTGTAGTTCCGTCCCGATAGCTGGTCGAAGCCTGGCAAAACCAAGTCTGTTTAAATTCTTGTTGGTTAAATCGAACCCTATGTCTGTGGTTCCGTCCCGGTAGTTTGTCGAAGCCTGGCAAAACCAGGTCCATTTAAATTCCTGTTGGTTAAATCGAACCCTATTTGTGTGGTTCTGTCTCGGTAGCTGGTCGAAGCCTGGAAAAACCAGGTCTGTTTAAATTCTTGTTGGTTAAATCAAACCCTTTGCCTGTGGTTCGTCCCGATAGCTAGTCGAAGACTTGAAAAACCAGGTCCGTTTAAATTCCTGTTGGTTAAATCGAACCCTATGTTTGTGGTTTCGTCCCGATAGTTGGTCGAAGCCTGGCAAAACTAGGTCCGTTTAAATTCATGTTGGTTAAATCGAACCCTATGTGTGTGGTTCTGTCCCGGTAGCTGGTTGAAGCCTGGCAAAACCAGGTCTGTTTAAATTCTTGTTGGTTAAATCGAACCCTTTGCCTGTGGTTCGTCCCGATAGCTAGTCGAAGACTTGAAAAACCAGGTCCGTTTAAATTCCTATTGGTTAAATCGAACCCTATGTCTGTGGTTCCGTCCCGATAGCTGGTCGAAGACTGGCAAAACCACGTCCGTTTAAATTCCTGTTGGTTAAATCGAACCCTATGTTTGTGGTTTCGTCCCGATAGCTGGTCGAACCCTTGCAAAACCAGGTCCGTTTAAATTTCTGTTGGTTAAATCAAACCCTATGTCTGTGGTTCCGTCCCGATAGCTGGTCGAAGCCTAGCAAAACGAGGTCCGTTTAAATTCTTGTTGGTTAATTCGAACCCTATGTCTGTGGTTCCGTCCCGATAGCTGGTCGAAGCCTAAAACTAGGTATGTTTAAATTTCTGTTGGTTAAATCGAACCCTATGTCTGTGGTTCCGTCCCGATAGTTGGTCGAAGACTGGCAAAACCACGTCCGTTTAAATTCCTGTTGGTTAAATCGAACCCTATGTTTGTGGTTTCGTCCCGATAGCTGGTCGAACCCTTGCAAAACCAGGTTCGTTTAAATTTCTGTTGGTTAAATCGAACCCTATGTCTGTAGTTCCGTCCCGATAGCTGGTCGAAGCCTGGCAAAACCAGGTCTGTTTAAATTCTTGTTGGTTAAATCGAACCCTATGTCTGTGGTTCCGTCCCAGTAGTTGGTCGAAGCCTGGCAAAACCAGGTCCATTTAAATTCCTGTTGGTTAAATCGAACCCTATGTCTGTGGTTCTGTCCCGGTAGCTGGTCGAAGCCTGGCAAAACCAGGTCTGTTTAAATTCTTGTTGGTTAAATCGAACCCTTTGCCTGTGGTTCGTCCCGATAGCTAGTCGAAGACTTGAAAAACCAGGTCCGTTTAAATTCCTGTTGGTTAAATCGAACCCTATGTCTGTGGTTTCGTCCCGATAGCTGGTCGAAGCCTGGCAAAACTAGGTCCGTTTAAATTCATGTTGCTTAAATCGAACCCTATGTGTGTGGTTCTGTCCCAATAGCTGGTCGAAGCCTGGCAAAACCAGGTCCGTTTAAATTCTTGTTTGTTAAATCTAACCCTATGTCTGTGGTTCCGTCCCGATAGCTGGTCGAAGCCTGGCAAACCCAGGTCCGTTTAAATTTCCGTTGGTTAAATCGAACCCTATGTCTGTGGTTCCGTCCCGATAGTTTGTAGAAGCCTGGCAAAACCAAGTCCGTTTAAATTCCTATTGGTTAAATCAAACCCTATGTCAGTGTTTCCGTCCCGATAACTGGTCGAAGCTTGGAAAAACCAGGTCCGTTTAAATTCCTGTTGGTTAAATCGAACCTGATGTTTGTGGTTCCGTCCTGATAGATGGTCTAACCCTTGCAAAACCAGGTTCGTTTAAATTTCTGTTGGTTAAATCGAACCCTATGTCAGTGGTTCCGTCCCGATAGTTGGTCGAAGCCTGGGAAAACAAGGTCCGTTTAAATTCCTGTTGGTTAAATCGAACCTTATGTTTGTGGTTCCGTCCTGATAGCTGGTCGAACCCTTGCAAAACCAGGTCCGTTTAAATTTCTGTTGGTTAAATCGAACCCTATGTCTGTGGTTCCGTCCCGGTAGTTGGTCGAAGCCTGGCAAAACCAGGTCTATTTAAATTCGTGTTGGTTAAATCGAACCCTATGTCTGTGGTTCCGTCCCGATAGCTAGTCGAAGCCTGGAAAAACCAGGTTCGTTTAAATTCCAGTTGGTTAAATCGAACCGTATGTCTGTGGTTCCGTCCCGATAGCTGGTCGAAGCTTGGCAAAACAAGGTCCGTTTAAATTCTTGTTGGCTAAATCGAACCCTATGTTTGTGGTTTCGTCCCGATAGCTGGTCGAAGCCTGGCAAAACCACGTCCGTTTATATTCCTGTTGGTTAAATCGAACACTATGTCTGTTGTTCCATCCCGATAGCTGGTCGAAGTCTGGCAAAACCACGTCCGTTTAAATTCATGTTGGTTAAATTGAACCCTATGTCTTTGGTTTTGTCCCGATAGCTGGTCGAACCCTTTCAAAACAAGGTCTGTTTAAATTTATGTTGGTTAAATCAAACCCTATGTCTGTAGTTCCGTCCCGATAGGTGGTCGAAGCCTGGCAAAACGAGGTCCGTTTAAATTCTTGTTGGTTAAATCGAACCCTATGTCTGTGGTTCCGTCCCGATAGCTGGTCGAAGCCTGTCAAAACCAGGTATGTTTAAATTTCTGTTGGTTAAATCGAACCCTATGTCTGTGGTTCCGTCCCGATAGTTGGTCGAAGACTGGCAAAACCACGTCCGTTTAAATTCCTGTTGGTTAAATCGAACCCTATGTTTGAGGTTTCGTCCCGATAGCTGGTCGAACCCTTGCAAAACCAGGTTCGTTTAAATTTCTGTTGGTTAAATCGAACCCTATGTCTGTAGTTCCGTCCCGATAGCTGGTCGAAGCCTGGCAAAACCAGGTCTGTTTAAATTCTTGTTGGTTAAATCCAACCCTATGTCTGTGGTTCCGTCCCGGTAGTTGGTCGAAGCCTGGCAAAACCAGGTCCATTTAAATTCCTGTTGGTTAAATCGAACCCTATGTCTGTGGTTCTGTCCCGGTAGCTGGTTGAAGCCTGGCAAAACCAGGTCTGTTTAAATTCTTGTTGGTTAAATCGAACCCTTTGCATGTGGTTCGTCCCGATAGCTAGTCGAAGACTTGAAAAACCAGGTCCGTTTAAATTCATGTTGGTTAAATCGAACCCTATGTCAGTGGTTCCGTCCCGATAGCTGGTCGAAGCCTGGGAAAACCAGGTCTGTTTAAATTCCTGTTGGTTAAATCGAACCTTATGTTTGTGGTTCCGTCCTGATAGCTGGTCGAACCCTTGCAAAACCAGGTCCGTTTAAATTTCTGTTGGTTAAATCGAACCCTATGTCTGTGGTTCCGTCCCGATAACTGGTTGATAGCACTCAAAAAGTGCTAATATTTAGTTCCTAAGTCTTGCGAATTAAGTAATTAATTGTGCTTAATTAATATATTTTGTATAATTTAATTACTTAGGGGTAAATCGGACCATTGAATTAATTAAGAGCTTAAAAGAACGTTTAGAGAATAATTTTGATTAATCATTCTGAGTGTTTATACTATGTATATTAATTAATCAAATGATATCTCAATTGTTATAAGTGGTCTGGTGGTGCAGGAGGAATTTGGCAAGTTGATAGGCTTGAGTTTGACTCAAGAGGAGGATAGAATTTCTGTTATTTTTCCTCCAGGCACAGACGTAGCGTCGAGACGCTGCCTATAGGGTCTCGACGCTCCGACTGTATAAAACCCATATTTTAACGATTTTTAGGGCATTCTCTCTCGGTTTTGGCTTGTTTTGGCCGATTTCTCTCTCAAATTCTTGGGGTTTTCTCCCCTTTTCTTCTATATCAAAGTAAGATTTTGTTGGATTTAGCTTGGTTTTCATCCCGAGCAAGGTAAGTGCTCTAATTTGAGGTTAGGGGTAAATTTTGATGCGATTCATGAGGGTTCGTTCTTAATTTTGTGACTTAGCATGACTGATTGGGCATTTATTTCGTCTAAGCATATCACACGAATGTGTTGGAATGATTTAGGACTAGGCACCCTTGATTTTCAGCATGTTTGATTGTTAAAGATTAATGATGTCGTGCCTCTCTTAATCGCCAAGTAACACGGATAAATCGAGCCATAGATAACATTGGATTCCAGTTCATCTTGGTTGCAATTTATCTTGATGAAATAAAACAATCAAAGTATCATATTAAATGTTGTGAATGTTGATTACTTCAGGGTTGCCGGGTAATCAATTAGCATTTAGGATGTTTAATTGAATGTTCGTCATAAAATGCTAGTTACTACTTTAGTTAATTTAGAGCTGATCAATCCGAGTTAGCTAATAGTACCGTTTAATTAGAATTGGAAAATTCTGATTAATATATATGTGGCCGGTTGCTTTAGGGCTTCCGGGCAACCGTTTATGTGTTTAATTATGTTTTTGCTAAGTATGTTTGAATCCCAATGAATCGAGTCGCATCAAGGTCAACCCCGACCCTTAAAATTAGGAGCACATGTAATTAGATTTAATTTTCCGTTAGCTACTTTTTATGCTTTACTTTATTTTTCCATAACCATTCCCCCCTTTACTTTAATGTTTTATTTTATCGTTTTAGTTTGAGTTTAAATAAAAGCAAATAGAATTTAATTAGGAGGAAATAATTTAGGTTCCCTGTGGTTCGACACCCGTTACCACTAGCTGCAAAGCTCTGTTGTAGCGGAGTTATAAATGTATTTTGGCAAGCCTCGACAGCTTGAAATTGGAGTACCCCAAAAGTACCTCTACCACTGGTCGAAGCCTGGCAAAACCAGGTCCGTTTAAATTCTTGTTGGTTAAATCGAACCCTATGTATGTGGTTTCGTCCCGGTAGTTGGTCGAAGCCTGGCAAAACCAGGTCTGTTTAAATTCGTGTTGGTTAAATCGAACCCTATGTCTGTGGTTCCGTCCCGATAGCTAGTCGAAGCCTGGAAAAACTAGGTCCGTTTAAATTCCAGTTGGTTAAATCGAACCGTATGTCTGTGGTTCCGTCCCGATAGTTGGTCGAAGCTTGGCAAAACCAGGTCCGTTTAAATTCTTGTTGGTTAAATCGAACCCTATGTTTGTGGTTCCGTCCCGATAGCTGGTCGAAGCCTGGCAAAACCACGTCCGTTTAAATTCCTGTTGGTTAAATCGAATCCTATATTTGTTGTTCCGTCCCGATAGCGTGTCAAAGCCTGGCAAAACAACGTCCGTTTAAATTCCTGTTGGTTAAATCGAACCCTATGTCTGTGGTTCCGTCCCGGTAGTTGGTCGAAGCCTAGCAAAACCAGGTCTGTTTAAATTCCTGTTGGTTAAATTGCACCCTATGTCTGTGGTTCCGTCCTGATAGCTGGTCGAACCCTTGCAAAACCAGGTCCGTTTAAATTTCTGTTGGTTAAATCGAACCCTATGTCTGTGGTTCCGTCCCGATAGATGGTCGAAGCCTTGGAAAACCAGGTCCGTTTAAATTCGTGTTGGTTAAATCGAACCCTATGTCTGTGGTTCCGTCACCATAGCTAGTCGAAGCCTGGAAAAACCAGGTCCGTTTAAATTCTAGTTGGTTAAATCGAACCGTATGTCTGTGGTTCCGTCCCGATAGCTGGTCGAAGCTTGGCAAAACCAGGTCCGTTTAAATTCTTGTTGGTTAAATCGAACCCTATGTTTGTGGTTCCGTCCGATAGCTGGTCGAAGCATGGCAAAACCACGTCCGTTTAAATTCCTAATGGTTAAATCGAACCCTATGTCTGTTGTTCCGTCCCGATAGCTGGTCGAAGCCTGGCAAAACAACGTCCGTTTAAATTCTTGTTGGTTAAATCGAACCCTATGTCTGTGGTTTTGTCCTGATAGCTTGTCGAACCCTTGCAAAACAAGGTCCGTTTAAATTTTTGTTCGTTAAATCGAACCCTATGTCTGTAGTTCCGTCCCGATAGCTGGTCGAAGCTTGGCAAAACCAGGTCCGTTTAAATTCTTGTTGGTTAAATTGAACCCTATGTCTGTGGTTCCGTCCCGGTAGTTGGTCGAAGACTGGCAAAACCAGGTCCGTTTAAATTCTTGTTGCTTAAATCGAACCCTATGTTTGTGGTTCCGTCCCGATAGCTGGTCGAAGCCTGGGAAAACAAGGAACGTTTAAATTTCTGTTGGTTAAATCGAACCCTATGTTTGTGGTTTCGTCCAGATAGGTGGTCGAAGCATGGCAAAACCAGGTCCGTTTAAATTCGGGTTGGTTAAATCGAACCCTATGTCTGTGGTTTCGACCCGATAGTTGGTCGAAGCCTGGAAAAACCAGGTCCGTTTAAACTCCAGTTGGTTAAATCGAACCGTATGTCTGTGGTTTTGTCCCGATAGCTGGTTGAAGCTTGGCAAAACCAGGTCCGTTTAAATTCTTGTTGGTTAAATCGAACCCTATGTTTGTGGTTCCGTCCGATAGCTGGTTGAAGCCTGGCAAAACCACGTCCGTTTAAATTCCTAATGGTTAAATCGAACCCTATGTCTGTTGTTCCGTCCCGATAGCTGGTCGAAGCCTGGCAAAACAACGTCCGTTTAAATTCTTGTTGGTTAAATCGAACCCTATGTCTGTGGTTTTGTCCTAATAGCTGGTCGAACCCTTGCAAAACCAGGTCCGTTTAAATTTCTGTTGGTTAAATCAAACCCTATGTCTGTGGTTCCGTCCCGATAGCTGGTCGAAGCCTGGCAAAACCAGGTCTGTTTAAATTCTTGTTGGTTAAATCGAACCCTATGTCTGTGGTTCCATCCCGATAGCTGGTCGAAGCCTGTCAAAACTAGGTATGTTTAAATTTCTGTTGGTTAAATCGAACCCTATGTCTGTGGTTCCGTCCCGATAGTTAGTCGAAGACTGGCAAAACCACGTCCGTTTAAATTCCTGTTGGTTAAATCGAACCCTATGTTTGTGGTTTCGTCCCGATAGCTGGTTGAACCCTTGCAAAACCAGGTTCGTTTAAATTTCTGTTGGTTAAATCGAACCCTATGTCTGTAGTTCCGTCCCGATAGCTGGTCGAAGCCTGGCAAAACCAGGTCTGTTTAAATTCTTGTTGGTTAAATCGAACCCTATGTCTGTGGTTCCGTCCCGGTAGTTGGTCGAAGCCTGGCAAAACTAGGTCCATTTAAATTCCTGTTGGTTAAATCGAACCCTATGTCTGTGGTTCTGTCCCGGTAGCTGGTCGAAGCCTGGCAAAACCAGGTCTGTTTAAATTCTTGTTGGTTAAATCGAACCCTTTGCCTGTGGTTCGTCCCGATAGCTAGTCGAAGACTTGAAAAACCAGGTCCGTTTAAATTCCTGTTGGTTAAATCGAACCTTATGTCTGTGGTTTCGTCCCGATAGTTGGTCGAAGCCTGGCAAAACTAGGTCCGTTTAAATTCATGTTGGTTAAATCGAACCCTATGTGTGTGGTTCCGTCCCGATAGCTGGTCGAACCCTTGCAAAACCAGGTTCGTTTAAATTTCTGTTGGTTAAATCGAACCCTATGTCTGTAGTTCCGTCCCGATAGCTGGTCGAAGCCTGGCAAAACCAGGTCTGTTTAAATTCTTGTTGGTTAAATCGAACCCTATGTCTGTGGTTCCGTCCCAGTAGTTGGTCGAAGCCTGGCAAAACCAGGTCCATTTAAATTCCTGTTGGTTAAATCGAACCCTATGTCTGTGGTTCTGTCCCGGTAGCAGGTCGAAGCCTGGCAAAACCAGGTCTGTTTAAATTCTTGTTGGTTAAATCGAACCCTTTGCCTGTGGTTCGTCCCGATAGCTAGTCGAAGACTTGAAAAACCAGGTTCGTTTAAATTCCTGTTCGTTAAATCGAACCTTATGTCTGTGGTTTCGTCCCGATAGTTGGTCGAAGCCTGGCAAAACTAGGTCCGTTTAAATTCATGTTGGTTAAATCGAACCCTATGTGTGTGGTTCCGTCCCGATAGCTGGTCGAAGCCTGGCAAAACCAGGTCCGTTTAAATTCTTGTTTGTTAAATCTAACCCTATGTCTGTGGTTCCGTCCCGATAGCTGGTCGAAGCCTGGCAAACCCAGGTCCGTTTAAATTTCCGTTGGTTAAATCCAACCCTATGTCTGTGGTTCCGTCCCGATAGTTGGTAGAAGCCTGGCAAAACCAAGTCCGTTTAAATTCCTATTGGTTAAATCAAACCCTATGTCAGTGTTTCCGTCCCGATAACTGGTCGAAGCTTGGAAAAACCAGGTCCGTTTAAATTCCTGTTGGTTAAATCGAACCTTATGTTTGTGGTTCCGTCCTGATAGATGGTCTAACCCTTGCAAAACCAGGTTCGTTTAAATTTCTGTTGGTTAAATCGAACCCTATGTCAGTGGTTCCGTCCCGATAGTTGGTCGAAGCCTGGGAAAACAAGGTCCGTTTAAATTCCTGTTGGTTAAATCGAACCTTATGTTTGTGGTTCCGTCCTGATAGCTGGTCGAACCCTTGCAAAACCAGGTCCGTTTAAATTTCTGTTGGTTAAATCGAACCCTATGTCTGTGGTTCCGTCCCGGTAGTTGGTCGAAGCCTGGCAAAACCAGGTCTATTTAAATTCGTGTTGGTTAAATCGAACCCTATGTCTGTGGTTCCGTCTCGATAGCTAGTCGAAGCCTGGAAAAACCACGTCCATTTAAATTCCCAATGGTTAAATCGAACCGTATGTCTGTGGTTCCGTCCCGATAGCTGGTCGAAGCTTGGCAAAACAAGGTCCGTTTAAATTCTTGTTGGCTAAATCGAACCCTATGTTTGTGGTTTCATCCCGATAGCTGGTCGAAGCCTGGCAAAACCACGTCTGTTTATATTCCTGTTGGTTAAATCGAACCCTATGTCTGTTGTTCCGTCCCGATAGCTGGTCGAAGCCTGGCAAAACCACGTCCGTTTAAATTCATGTTGGTTAAATTGAACCCTATGTCTTTGGTTTTGTCCCGATAGCTGGTCGAACCCTTGCAAAACAAGGTCTGTTTAAATTTATGTTGGTTAAATCAAACCCTATGTCTGTAGTTCCGTCCCGATAGGTGGTCGAAGCCTGGCAAAACGAGGTCCGTTTAAATTCTTGTTGGTTAAATCGAACCTTATGTCTGTGGTTCCGTCCCGATAGCGTGTCGAAGCCTGTCAAAACCAGGTATGTTTAAATTTCTGTTGGTTAAATCGAACCCTATGTCTGTGGTTCCGTCCCGATAGCTGGTCGAAGACTGGCAAAACCACGTCCGTTTAAATTCCTGTTGGTTAAATCGAACCCTATGTTTGTGGTTTCGTCCCGATAGCTGGTCGAACCCTTGCAAAACCAGGTTCGTTTAAATTTCTGTTGGTTAAATCGAACCCTATGTCTGTAGTTCCGTCCCGATAGCTGGTCGAAGCCTGGCAAAACCAGGTCTATTTAAATTCTTGTTGGTTAAATCGAACCCTATGTCTGTGGTTCCGTCCCGGTAGTTGGTCGAAGCCTGGCAAAACCAGGTCCATTTAAATTCCTGTTGGTTAAATCGAACCCTATGTCTGTGGTTCTGTCCCGGTAGCTGGTTGAAGCCTGGCAAAACCAGGTCTGTTTAAATTCTTGTTGGTTAAATCGAACCCTTTGCCTGTGGTTCGTCCCGATAGCTAGTCGAAGTCTTGAAAAACCAGGTCCGTTTAAATTCCTGTTGGTTAAATCGAACCCTATGTCAGTGGTTCCGTCCCGATAGCTGGTCGAAGCCTAGGAAAACCAGGTCTGTTTAAATTTCTGTTGTTTAAATCGAACCTTATGTTTGTGGTTCCGTCCTGATAGCTGGTCGAACCCTTGCAAAACCAGGTCCGTTTAAATTTCTGTTGGTTAAATCGAACCCTATGTCTGTGGTTCCGTCCCGATAGCTGGTCGTAGCCTGGCAAAACCAGGTCCGTTTAAATTCTTGTTGGTTAAATCGAACGCTATGTATGTGGTTTCGTCCCGGTAGTTGGTCGAAGCCTGACAAAACCAGGTCTGTTTAAATTCGTGTTGGTTAAATCGAACCCTATGTCTGTGGTTCCGTCCCGATAGTTAGTCGAAGCCTGGAAAAACCAGGTCCGTTTAAATTCCAGTTGGTTAAATCGAACCGTATGTCTGTGGTTCCGTCCCGATAGCTGGTCGAAGCTTGGCAAAACCAGGTCCGTTTAAATTCTTGTTGGTTAAATCGAACCCTATGTTTGTGGTTCCGTCCCGATAGCTGGTCGAAGCCTGGCAAAACCACGTCCGTTTAAATTCCTGTTGGTTAAATCGAATCCTATATTTGTTGTTCCGTCCCGATAGCGTGTCAAAGCCTGGCAAAACAACGTCCGTTTAAATTCCTGTTGGTTAAATCGAACCCTATGTCTGTGGTTCCGTCCCGGTAGTTGGTCGAAGCCTAGCAAAACCAGGTCTGTTTAAATTCCTGTTGGTTAAATTGCACCCTATGTCTGTGGTTCCGTCCTGATAGCTGGTCGAACCCTTGCAAAACCAGGTCCGTTTAAATTTCTGTTGGTTAAATCGAACCCTATGTCTGTGGTTCCGTCCCGATAGCTGGTCGAAGCCTTGGAAAACCAGGTCCGTTTAAATTCGTGTTGGTTAAATCGAACCCTATGTCTGTGGTTCCGTCCCCATAGCTAGTCGAAGCCTGGAAAAACCAGGTCCGTTTAAATTCTAGTTGGTTAAATCGAACCGTATGTCTGTGGTTCCGTCCCGATAGCTGGTCGAAGCTTGGCAAAACCAGGTCCGTTTAAATTCTTGTTGGTTAAATCGAACCCTATGTTTGTGGTTCCGTCCGATAGCTGGTCGAAGCATGGCAAAACCACGTCCGTTTAAATTCCTAATGGTTAAATCGAACCCTATGTCTGTTGTTCCGTCCCGATAGATGGTCGAAGCCTGGCAAAACAACGTCCGTTTAAATTCTTGTTGGTTAAATCGAACCCTATGTCTGTGGTTTTGTCCTGATAGCTGGTCGAACCCTTGCAAAACAAGGTCCGTTTAAATTTTTGTTCGTTAAATCGAACCCTATGTCTGTAGTTCCGTCCCGATAGCTGGTCGAAGCTTGGCAAAACCAGGTCCGTTTAAATTCTTGTTGGTTAAATTGAACCCTATGTCTGTGGTTCCGTCCCGGTAGTTGGTCGAAGACTGGCAAAAACAGGTCCGTTTAAATTCTTGTTGCTTAAATCGAACCCTATGTTTGTGGTTCCGTCCCGATAGCTGGTCGAAGCCTGGGAAAACAAGGAACGTTTAAATTTCTGTTGGTTAAATTGAACCCTATGTTTGTGGTTTCGTCCAGATAGGTGGTCGAAGCATGGCAAAACCAGGTCCGTTTAAATTCGGGTTGGTTAAATCGAACCCTATGTCTGTGGTTTCGACCCGATAGTTGGTCGAAGCCTGGAAAAATGATAGCTCCATTTTGGAGCTATAATTATGTCCCTAATTCACGTTTATTATTAGCTTAATCTTGCTTTTATGTAATTATTGTAGGTGTTCTCGGTGCTTCGCTCTCGAGAGCGTTTCGGCGCTTTTCGGAGCTTAATATCGCGATTTAAAGGCCTAAGAACATTTCCCGGGAAGATCCATGCAAAGGGATGAAGTTTGGGCACTTTGGGGGGATTGAAGGCGAAATTCCATGCAAAAACCCGAGAGCTAGCGTCGAGCGACAGCGTCGCGACGCTAGCTCGACGCTGCCCCTAGCGTCTCGACGCTCCGAAGTCTGAAGCGCTGAATTGAAGAAAAAACCCGAGAGCAAGCGTCGAGCGACAGCGTCTCGACGCTCGCTCGACGCCGCGCATAGCGTCTCGACGCTACCCCGAGCGCGCGCGCGGATTATTTAGGGCGCAGCGTCTCGACGCTGCCCCTAGCGTCTCGACGCTACGACGGATTACTTAAGTTTCTGTCCGATTTTTAGCCGCCATTATCATCTTCTACCTCGAGCTCCGCGCCTGATTTGACGTCCAGCAGCTATTTTTCACCATGGGAGGGGCTAGGAAGCTCGATTTGAAGCCGTCCCACACCACACAAGTCATGAGTGAGTAGATTTACCGTTTTTGGCTCGGGATTGTAAGGATAAATGTAGTATGAACTCTTGGTGAGGTTGTGGATTGAAATTCTGATTTGGTTGGATATTCTATTGAATTGAATTCTATTTCTTAGCTTAATCTATGAGCACGTTTGAATGATTTAGGACTAGGCACCCTTGATTTTGAGCATGTTCATTTGTTAAAGGATTTGATGTCGTGCCTCTCGTTTCCGCCAAGTAACAAGGAATTATGGCACCTTGAGCGTATTGGCGTCCTTACGCTCTTGGTGTTCGTTCTTCCCGAATTAGAATTCCAAATCGACATACTAATTTCGCGTCCAAATTAGGTAGTCGTCACAGTTAGCTTGTTGCTACCGTTCGGTCTTGGGAGAGCGTTGGCCGCCAATGTCCGAACGGTATGCTTGATTAGCATAATTAATTATGTTTAATTAAATCCATGGAGCATGTCTGAGTTATTTATTAATTTTAGACGAGCTGTGCATTCATTAAATTGTTTAACCATAATACTCATCAACCTATGAACCAAGAGGCATGCTAAATTTATTCCGATCGTCCCGAGTCGGAAACTCCGTTAGCTAAATTTCTCATTTGTTTTGTTCCATCTTAGTTACTTGAAAACCAACAATTACCCCTTATTTCACCTATATTAATAGTTTGCAAATTTAATTAAGATTAAGTCAAAATACCTTAATTCCCTGCGGATCGACCCCGTTACTACTATTCTACAAATAGTTTAGTGATTTCGGGCACTTATAAATTTATTTTGGCGGGTCTCGACAACCCGATGATTCGCGATAGTTCAATAATATCGTTGCCAAAATTGGCGCCGTTGCCGGGGAACTAAGTGTAATTCGGCCTGATTTAAATTTGATTTGTAAACTTTTAATTTTTACTTTAAAAATTCTGTTTATTCTTTTATTATTTGCAATTTTGATCTGTTTGTTTAAGCGTGCTAGAAGTGCCAAATTTTTATTGAGAAAATGGAGATTGATGATGAGATTGGAGTCCCAAAAACGCTCAGACAATGGACATCATTTGCTATGGGCCACCAACCTTCTTGTATTTCCTACCCGGAAATTTCAGGTGAGTTTGTGCTTAAATCAGGTGTGATTAACCTTTTACCCTCTTTTTGTGGTGAAACAGATGAAGATCCTTATAAACATCTCAAGGAGTTTCAAATGGTAAGCTCCGCGATGAAGCCTGGCGACATAACAAAAGATCAGCTCTACCTGAGAGCTTTTCCATTCACCCTGAAAGGTGAAGCTCGAGATTGGCTGCATTACTTGCCATCGGGGACCATCTTTACTTGGGAGAAGTTGCAGAGTCTATTCTTGGAAAGGTATTTCCTGCTTCAAAAGCCAGAGCCGTGAAAAAAGATATACGACAATTTGAGCAAGGAAAGGACGAGGCATTTCACGAGTGCTGGGAGAGGTTCATTAAACTCTGTGAAAAATGTCTGAACCATTTGATAGCGGAAGTCGCGCTTATCGAATGCTTCTATGATGGGTTGCTCACGCATGACTGCCAGATGCTTGATGCAGCAAGTGGAGGAGCCCTTTGGGAGAAGACACCTGCGGAAGCCCGTCAGTTGATCTCCAACATAGCTGAGAACCGTCGCCAGTACGGAGGAAGAAACGAGCATTCTAAGATGTCTTCCGACATAGAAGTGCTCAAAGAACAAGTGTCTCAGGTATTTGGTTTAGTTCATACGATGCAGGAAAAATCATCTCAGGATGTTTCTTCTATTTCAGGTAAAGCCATTGAAAGCATGTTCAAATCGCTCATGGAAGCTAGCGATGAGACAAGGTCGCAGATTAAGTCTCTAAGAGATGAATTCACGGAGGTGAAGGAAAGAATGAGTAGAATTGAATCCAAAACGGAAGGGGTTAGTGCGATAAACCTCAGAAGTGGTAAAGAAGTGCCATCTCAGACCACTCCCGTGAGTCCTCCAAAAGATTCAGAGATATCTCCAGATAAGTGTTCTCAAGCACCCTCTGAAACTGTTGTAACTCCTCCTATTATTTCTATGAAGTCTTACACTCCCGTTGCTCCTTTTCCTAGTAGGCTTGCAAGGCCATCTAAGGAGGCCAACAACGCGGATGTACTTGAGACGTTGAGGAAGGTTGGGATCAATATACCGCTGCTTGATGCAATTCAGCAAATCCCAAGGTACGCTAAATTTCTAAAAGAGATGTGCACCATGAAGAGGAAGACTAAAAGTGCTGAAAGAGTCGTGGTAAGCAAGAATGTTTCTGCCCTGCTAACCCAAGGTATTCCAAGCAAATGCCAGGACCCAGGTATGTTCCTCTTGCCATGTACTATAGGGGATAGAGAAATCGAGCACGCTATGCTAGACTTAG
The DNA here is from genome assembly GCA_028017165.1 of Herpetospermum pedunculosum. Taxonomy (NCBI): domain Eukaryota; kingdom Viridiplantae; phylum Streptophyta; class Magnoliopsida; order Cucurbitales; family Cucurbitaceae; genus Herpetospermum; species Herpetospermum pedunculosum. Next base: position 41,186,305 of record CM051522.1, read on the forward strand.
GAGCCTCAATTAATGTTATGCCATATTCAGTCTATAAGAGCCTCGGTTTAGAAGGTATGCAGGAAACTAGTATAGTTATCCAGTTAGCTAATAGGTCTTCTATTCATCCTCTAGGGTTGATTGAAGATGTGTTGGTTAAAGTTAAGGATTTAATCTTCCCTGCTGATTTTTATGTGATAAATTTGGAAGAAAACACATCCACCACTTCTGTTTTACTTGGTAGACCATTCATGAAAACCGCTAAAACGAAAATTAATGTGCATGATGGAACTTTGTCTGTTGAGTATGAAGGGGATGTGTTCGAATTTAATGTTTTTGATGCAATGAAACAACGTGCTGATGTGCATTCTGTCTGTAAAATCGATCTTATAGATACTTTAGAACAAGAAGAATGCATGACTGTTGTTGATGGGGATGACCCACTCGTTTTTACTGAAATTGTTAGCAAAGTTGAAAGTAGTGTTCCCATATTGACTGAATTGTCTGAACAACCTACTTTTGCTTTAGAGACATGTGAAAAGCCAACTAAAATATTACCATCTCTTTTGCAGGCCCCCAAGTTAGAATTGAAGGAGTTGCCGGGTCATCTCAAGTACGTGTACTTGGGTGAGGTGGAGACACTTCCGGTAATTATCTCCAAGGAGCTTACATCGGAGCAAGAAGGCGAGTTGGTCGAGGTTCTGAAAAAGAACAAAAGAGCCATGGGATGGACATTGGCAGACTTGCACGGGTTGAGTCCAGTGTTGTGCATGCACAAGATTCGGCTAGATGAGGGAGCAAAGCCATCCCGAGAGCCTCAGCGGAGACTGAACCTTGCAATGAAAGAGGTAGTGTTGTCTGAGATACACAAACTCCTGGATGCAGGTATTATCTTTCCCATTTCTGATAGCCAATGGGTTAGCCCTATTCATGTTGTACCTAAAAAGACGGGCATAACTGTTATTAGAAATGATAAGGGGGAGTTAGTACCTAAGAGAGTACAAAACGGGTGGAGAATGTGCATTGATTTTAGAAAACTGAATGATGTGACTAAGAAGGACCACTTTCCTATTCCCTTCATAGATCAAATGGTGGAGCGTTTAGCTGGGAAGCCATTCTTCTGTTTTCTTGATGGTTTTTCTGGGTTTTATCAAATTCCCATAGCCCAGGAAGACCAAGAAAAGACTACTTTTACTTGTCCATTCGGAACTTACGCATATAGGAGAATGCCCTTTGGGCTTTGTAATGCTCCAGGGACTTTTCAGCGATGCATGATGAGCATATTTTCTGAATTTGTAGAAAAATGCATCGAAGTCTTTATGGATGATTTTACTGTATATGGAAGTTCATTTAAAGATTGCCTGTTTAACTTGTCTAGAGTCATGGAAAGATGCATTGAAACTAATCTTGTTTTAAATTTTGAGAAGTGTCATTTCATGGCCAGTCAGGGCATAGTATTGGGTCATGTTGTGTCTGCTAAGGGGATAGAGGTTGATAAAGCTAAGATTGATGTCATATCTGATTTACCTTACCCCACGAACCTTCGGGAAGTGCGTTCTTTTCTTGGTCACGCAGGTTTTTACCGCAGATTCATTAAAGACTTCTCGAAGATAGTGACCCCGATGACAAGCTTGCTGAAAAAGGATGTTCCATTCTGTTTCGACAAAGGGTGCAAGCTTGCCTTTGATGTTCTGAAGAAGTGCTTGACCAATGCACCCATCATTCATCCACCGCAGTGGGGGACTCCTTTCGAGATCATGTGCGACGCAAGCAATTATGTCGTAGGCGCTGTGCTAGGCCAGAGGATAGACAAGAAGAGCATGTGATTTATTATGCCTCTAGGACGCTCAATTCCGCGCAGATCGGTTACACAACAACAGAGAAGGAGCTGCTTTCCATAGTTTTCGCTCTTGATAAATTTCGGCCATATATTCTTGGATCTAAAGTAATTGTTTTTTCTGATCATGCAGCAGTTAGATACTTGATGAACAAGAAAGACTCGAAGCCTAGACTGCTCAGATGGGTATTACTACTCCAGGAGTTCGACGTCTCTGTTCAGGACAGAAAAGGATCAGAAAATACCGTTGCTGACCACTTGAGCCGCATTGTGCGTAATGAGGAGGACTTGCCTCTGAATGATGAGTTCCCTGATGAAGTTCTCTTCCAGGTAAGTGTGGAGACACCATGGTACGCCGACATTGTCAACTACTTGGTCATAGGTACGTTCCCATTCGACTTTTCATATAATCAAAGAGCTAAGCTGAAGAGCGAAGCCAAGACATATGTTTGGGAAGAGCCCGTTTTATGGAAATTTTGCGCTGACCAAGTAATTAGGAAGTGCGTTCCTAAGTCTGAACATAGGTCCATCCTTACCTTTTGCCATGAATTTGCATGCGGGGGACACTTTGGGCAAAATAGAACTGCGAGAAAAATTTTAGATTGTGGGTTCTTGTGGCCATCACTGTTTAAGGACTGTTATGAGTTTTGTAAATCTTGTGATCAGTGTCAGAGAAAAGGGACCATCACTAGTAGGAATGAAATGCTCCAAAACCCCATTTTAACTTGTGAAATTTTTGAGGTTTGGGGTATGGACTTTATGGGACCCTTTCCCCCTTCATTTGGTTTTGTCTATATCTTATTGGCTGTGGACTACGTGTCTAAATGGGTGGAAGCTAAAGCCACCAAAGTTGATACCGCTAATGTTGTCTCCAGTTTTGTCAAATCTAACATTTTTAGCAGGTATGGAGTTCCACGAGCCATCATAAGTGACCAAGGGAGCCACTTCTGCAATAAAACGATCCAGGCCTTGATGAGGAAATATGGGGTCAATCATAAAATCTCTACCCCGTATCATCCTCAAACCAATGGTCAAGCGGAGGTTTCCAATCGAGAGGTGAAGAGCATCCTCGAGAAAACAGTAAGTCCAGGAAGGAAGGATTGGAGCCTTAGGCTGGACGACGCTTTGTGGGCTTACCGTACGGCTTACAAAACCCCCATAGGGATGTCTCCCTACCGGATGGTTTATGGTAAAGCCTGTCATCTCCCCGTGGAGATCGAACACAAAGCTTACTGGGCTGTGAAGAAGTGCAACATGGGCTTTGACTTGGCGGGCGAAGAAAGACTCCTCAAATTGCAAGAACTGGAGGAGCTTCGCCTGGATGCATATGAGAACTCGAAGACCTACAAGGAAAGGACCAAAATGTTCCACGACAGGCGAGTCGTCCGAAAGCACTTTGAAGTTGGTCAGAAGGTCCTCTTGTTCAACTCCCGCCTGAAGTTCATGCCAGGTAAACTTCGTTCCAGGTGGCTTGGTCCTTTCATTATCACTGATGTTCATCACTATGGTGCAGTTAAAATTCAGAGTTTGGATACGGAGAAGGAGTACACAGTGAATGGCCAGCGATTAAAGATCTTTCATGAGGGAATGTCAGAGGACTTCGACGACCATGCCTACTTGAAAGAGCCTGATTATGAGAAAGGATAAATGGAGTTTTGGTAAAGTCGAGCAATCGACTCTAAAAATTTGCGCTACTCGGAGGCACCCGAGCTTGAACTGTACATGCTTTTTGTTTACTTACCGTCTTTAGGATTAGTTTAGATTTCTACTCTGATGTTGTGAATTTTCAGGTGAAACAATGGCTCATCCTTGCGGTTTATTGGCTAAGGTTAAAGCGCGCTCTACAACCCTCTAAGTCACAATTCAGGGAAGGTTTTCTTTCCTTTCATTTTTGACTGTGCGTATTTGGTCCAATGAGGACATTGTCAATTTCTAAGTTGGGGGTGGTGGGTTGTGCCTTATAGTGATTGTCGAGCTTAATTGTGGAATCCTGATTTACTTGTTGAGTTATGGTGAAAGCATGCTAGTCTGACTATGAAATTCTGTGATGTACTGCTGAGGTCTTCGTATCTGTATTTGTCATGAAATTCAGCATAATTGCATATGTTAAGGCCATTTTGAAAATTTTTTCAAACATATTTCCCTGTTTAAGCTTCGCATGTTAGCACTCTATCTTGGATCTGTGGGTTTAGTGTAGCTCTGTTTGTTTTGAAATTCGTTGTCACCTCGAAAGGCAACCTTAGGATGGGCTAAGATTCGCTTTTGTTTGTAATCCGTGCGCTTAAAATTTTAATATGATGCTTAGACTAAAAGAAAAATGAATGCAAGTTTATAAAAAGAAAATAATCTCATGAGGCGTTCCTCCTTCTTGAGTTGCCTTAGTAGCCAGGGGCAGTCGTGTAACCCACGGTCGCCACTGCATGAAAAGGATGCACAAAGAAGTGAACGCTAGTCCTTAAAAATGTGAATTTTGCCCGTAGTCAGATGCACTGTGCAATGAAATTGCAGGCAAGCTGAAACGAAAGTAAGATTGACATGTTAGGCGCTCATGAAGATAAGATCAATGAAAATGAGAGAAGATATGCCTTGCGTTATATTACTTGCATAGGCGATGAACTGCCCTTAGACTGTTCTGTTAAGCCATAAGTAGGGGGAAAGCGAAATTTTAGGATAGATAGAGCTGTTCTAAGCCTGTTGAAATCTAAGATCGAGGAGCTAAGTCCGAAGCGTAAATAGGGAAGCATCTTTAAAAAAAAATTCGAATTGCTCTTAATACATGCATGCATGCGGCTGTTTCTTTCAAATGCAAATGCCCTGTCTTTTCCAGTACTGAGACTCGAGTCCCTAGCATGTATTCTCGTTTTATTTGATTAATCAGAATTCCACCTTGCTCGAGGACTAGCAAGAATTAAGTTGGGGGTGTTTGATAGCTCCATTTTGGAGCTATAATTATGTCCCTAATTCACGTTTATTATTAGCTTAATCTTGCTTTTATGTAATTATTGTAGGTGTTCTCGGTGCTTCGCTCTCGAGAGCGTTTCGGCGCTTTTCGGAGCTTAATATCGCGATTTAAAGGCCTAAGAACATTTCCCGGGAAGATCCATGCAAAGGGATGAAGTTTGGGCACTTTGGGGGGATTGAAGGCGAAATTCCATGCAAAAACCCGAGAGCTAGCGTCGAGCGACAGCGTCGCGACGCTAGCTCGACGCTGCCCAGCGTCGAGACGCTGCCCCTAGCGTCTCGACGCTCCGAAGTCTGAAGCGCTGAATTGAAGAAAAAACCCGAGAGCAAGCGTCGAGCGACAGCGTCTCGACGCTCGCTCGACGCCGCGCATAGCGTCTCGACGCTGCGCGAGCGTCTCGACGCTACCCCGAGCGCGCGCGCGGATTATTTAGGGCGCAGCGTCGAGACGCTGCCCCTAGCGTCTCGGCGCTACGACGGATTACTTAAGTTTCTGTCCGATTTTTAGCCGCCATTATCATCTTCTACCTCGAGCTACGCGCCTGATTTGACGTCCAGCAGCTATTTTTCACCATGGGAGGGGCTAGGAAGCTCGATTTGAAGCCGTCCCACACCACACAAGTCATGAGTGAGTAGATTTACCGTTTTTGGCTCGGGATTGTAAGGATAAATGTAGTATGAACTCTTGGTGAGGTTGTGGATTGAAATTCTGATTTGGTTGGATATTCTATTGAATTGAATTCTATTTCTTAGCTTAATCTATGAGCACGTTTGAATGATTTAGGACTAGGCACCCTTGATTTTGAGCATGTTCATTTGTTAAAGGATTTGATGCCGTGCCTCTCGTTTCCGCCAAGTAACAAGGAATTATGGCACCTTGAGCGTATTGGCGTCCTTACGCTCTTGGTGTTCGTTCTTCCCGAATTAGAATTCCAAATCGACATACTAATTTCGCGTCCAAATTAGGTAGTCGTCACAGTTAGCTTGTTGCTACCGTTCGGTCTTGGGAGAGCGTTGGCCGCCAATGTCCGAACGGTATGCTTGATTAGCATAATTAATTATGTTTAATTAAATCCATGGAGCATGTCTGAGTTATTTATTAATTTTAGACGAGCTGTGCATTCATTAAATTGTTTAACCATAATACTCATCAACCTATGAACCAAGAGGCATGCTAAATTTATTCCGATCGTCCCGAGTCGGAAACTCCGTTAGCTAAATTTCTCATTTGTTTTGTTCCATCTTAGTTACTTGAAAACCAACAATTACCCCTTATTTCACCTATATTAATAGTTTGCAAATTTAATTAAGATTAAGTCAAAATACCTTAATTCCCTGCGGATCGACCCCGTTACTACTATTCTACAAATAGTTTAGTGATTTCGGGCACTTATAAATTTATTTTGGCGGGTCTCGACAACCCGATGATTGGCGATAGTTCAATAATATCGTTGCCAAAAAACCAGGTCCGTTTAAACTCCAGTTGGTTAAATCGAACCGTATGTCTGTGGTTTTGTCCCGATAGCTGGTTGAAGCTTGGCAAAACCAGGTCCGTTTAAATTCTTGTTGGTTAAATCAAACCCTATGTTTGTGGTTCCGTCCGATAGTTGGTTGAAACCTGGCAAAACCACGTCCGTTTAAATTCCTAATGGTTAAATCGAACCCTATGTCTGTTGTTCCGTCCCGATATCTGGTCGAAGCCTGGCAAAACAACGTCCGTTTAAATTCTTGTTGGTTAAATCGAACCCTATGTCTGTGGTTTTGTCCTAATAGCTGGTCGAACCCTTGCAAAACTAGGTCCGTTTAAATTTCTGTTGGTTAAATCAAACCCTATGTCTGTGGTTCCGTCCCGATAGCTGGTCGAAGCCTGGCAAAACCAGGTCTGTTTAAATTCTTGTTGGTTAAATCGAACCCTATGTCTGTGGTTCCGTCCCGATAGCTGGTCGAAGCCTGTCAAAACTAGGTATGTTTAAATTTCTGTTGGTTAAATCGAACCCTATGTCTGTGGTTCCGTCCCGATAGTTGGTCGAAGACTGGCAAAACCACGTCCGTTTAAATTCCTGTTGGTTAAATCGAACCCTATGTTTGTGGTTTCGTCCCGATAGCTGGTTGAACCCTTGCAAAACCAGGTTCGTTTAAATTTCTGTTGGTTAAATCGAACCCTATGTCTGTAGTTCCGTCCCGATAGCTGGTCGAAGCCTGGCAAAACCAGGTCTGTTTAAATTCTTGTTGGTTAAATCGAACCCTATGTCTGTGGTTCCGTCCCGGAAGTTGGTCGAAGCCTGGCAAAACCAGGTCCATTTAAATTCCTGTTGGTTAAATCGAACCCTATGTCTGTGGTTCTGTCCCGGTAGCTGGTCGAAGCCTGGCAAAACCAGGTCTGTTTAAATTCTTGTTGGTTAAATCGAACCCTTTGCCTGTGGTTCGTCCCGATAGCTAGTCGAAGACTTGAAAAACCAGGTCCGTTTAAATTCCTGTTGGTTAAATCGAACCCTATGTCTGTGGTTTCGTCCCGATAGCTGGTCGAAGCCTGGCAAAACTAGGTCCGTTTAAATTCATGTTGGTTAAATCGAACCCTATGTGTGTGGTTCCGTCCCGATAGCTGGTCGAAGCCTGGCAAAACCAGGTCCGTTTAAATTCTTGTTTATTAAATCTAACCTTATGTCTGTGGTTCCGTCCCGATAGCTGGTCGAAGCCTGGCAAACCCAGGTCCGTTTAAATTTCCGTTGGTTAAATCGAACCCTATGTCTGTGGTTCTGTCCCGATAGTTGGTAGAAGCCTGGCAAAATCAAGTCCGTTTAAATTCCTATTGGTTAAATCAAACCCTATGTCAGTGTTTCCGTCCCGATAACTGGTCGAAGCTTGGAAAAACCAGGTCCGTTTAAATTCCTGTTGGTTAAATCGAACCTTATGTTTGTGGTTCCGTCATGATAGATGGTCTAACCCTTGCAAAACCAGGTCCGTTTAAATTTCTGTTGGTTAAATCGAACCCTATATCTGTGGTTCCGTCCCGATAGTTGGTAGAAGCCTGGCAAAAGCAAGTCCCTTTAAATTTCTATTGGTTAAATCGAACCCTATGTCAGTGGTTCCGTCCCGATAGTTGGTCGAAGCCTGGGAAAACCAGGTCCGTTTAAATTCCTGTTGGTTAAATCGAACCTTATGTTTGTGGTTCCGTCCTGATAGCTGGTCGAACCCTTGCAAAACCAGGTCCGTTTAAATTTCTGTTGGTTAAATCAAACCCTATGTCTGTGGTTCCGTCCCGGTAGTTGGTCGAAGCCTGGCAAAACCAGGTCTATTTAAATTCGTGTTGGTTAAATCGAACCCTATGTCTGTGGTTCCGTCCCGATAGTTAGTCGAAGCCTGGAAAAACCAGGTTCGTTTAAATTCCAGTTGGTTAAATCGAACCGTATGTCTGTGGTTCCGTCCCTATAGCTGGTCGAAGCTTGGCAAAACAAGGTCCGTTTAAATTCTTGTTGGTTAAATCGAACCTTATGTTTGTGGTTTCGTCCCGATAGCAGGTCGAAGCCTGGCAAAACCACGTCCGTTTATATTCCTGTTGGTTAAATCGAACCCTATGTCTGTTGTTCCGTCACGATAGCTGGTCGAAGCCTGGCAAAACCACGTCCGTTTAAATTCATGTTGGTTAAATTGAACCCTATGTCTTTGGTTTTGTCCCGATAGCTGGTCGAACCCTTGCAAAACAAGGTCTGTTTAAATTTATGTTGGTTAAATCAAACCCTATGTCTGTAGTTACGTCCCGATAGGTGGTCGAAGCCTGGCAAAACGAGGTCCGTTTAAATTCTTGTTGGTTAAATCGAACCCTATGTCTGTGGTTCCGTCCCGATAGCTGGTCGAAGCCTGTCAAAACCAGGTATGTTTAAATTTCTGTTGGTTAAATCGAACCCTATGTCTGTGGTTCCGTCCCGATAGCTGGTCGAAGACTGGCAAAACCACGTCCGTTTAAATTCCTGTTGGTTAAATCGAACCCTATGTTTGTGGTTTCGTCCTGATAGTTGGTCGAACCCTTGCAAAACCAGGTTCGTTTTAATTTCTGTTGGTTAAATCGAACCCTATGTCTGTAGTTCCGTCCCGATAGCTGGTCGAAGCCTGGCAAAACCAGGTCCGTTTAAATTCTTGTTGGTTAAATCGAACCCTATGTCTGTGGTTCCGTCCCGGTAGTTGGTCGAAGCCTGGCAAAACCAGGTCCATTTAAATTTCTGTTGGTTAAATCGAACCCTATGTCTGTGGTTCTGTCCCGGTAGCTGGTCGAAGCCTGGCAAAACCAAGTCTGTTGTAATTCTTGTTGGTTAAATCGAACCCTATGCCTGTGGTTCCGTCCCGATAGCTAGTCGAAGACTTGAAAAACCAGGTTCGTTTAAATTCCTGTTGGTTAAATCGAACCCTATGTCTGTGGTTTCGTCCCGATAGCTGGTCGAAGCCTGGAAAAACTAGGTCCGTTTAAATTCATGTTGGTTAAATCGAACCCTATGTGTGTGGTTCCGTCCCGATAGCTGGTCGAAGCCTGGCAAAACCAGGTCCGTTTAAATTCTTGTTTGTTAAATCTAACCCTATGTCTGTGGTTCCGTCCCGATAGCTGGTCCAAGCCTGGCAAACCCAGGTCCGTTTAAATTTCCGTTGGTTAAATCGAACCCTATGTCTGTGGTTCCGTCCCGATAGTTGGTAGAAGCCTGGCAAAATCAAGTCCGTTTAAATTCCTATTGGTTAAATCAAACCCTATGTCAGTGTTTCCGTCCCGATAACTGGTCGAAGCTTGGAAAAACCAGGTCCGTTTAAATTCCTGTTGGTTAAATCGAACCTTATGTTTGTGGTTCCGTCCTGATAGATGGTCTAACCCTTGCAAAACCAGGTCCGTTTAAATTTCTGTTGGTTAAATCGAACCCTATATCTGTGGTTCCGTCCCGATAGTTGGTAGAAGCCTGGGAAAAGCAAGTCCCTTTAAATTTCTATTGGTTAAATCGAACCCTATGTCAGTGGTTCCGTCCCGATAGTTGGTCGAAGCCTGGGAAAACCAGGTCCGTTTAAATTCCTGTTGGTTAAATCGAACCTTATGTTTGTGGTTCCGTCCTGATAGCTGGTCGAACCCTTGCAAAACCAGGTCCGTTTAAATTTCTGTTGGTTAAATCGAACCCTATGTCTGTGGTTCCGTCCCGGTAGTTGGTCGAAGCCTGGCAAAACCAGGTCTATTTAAATTCGTGTTGGTTAAATCGAACCCTATGTCTGTGGTTCCGTCCCGATAGTTAGTCGAAGCATGGAAAAACCAGGTTCGTTTAAATTCCAGTTGGTTAAATTGAACCGTATGTCTGTGGTTCCGTCCCTATAGCTGGTCGAAGCTTGGCAAAACAAGGTCCGTTTAAATTCTTGTTGGTTAAATCGAACCTTATGTTTGTGGTTTCGTCCCGATAGCTGGTCGAAGCCTGGCAAAACCACGTCCGTTTATATTCCTGTTGGTTAAATCGAACCCTATGTCTGTTGTTCCGTCACGATAGCTGGTCGAAGCCTGGCAAAACCACGTCCGTTTAAATTCATGTTGGTTAAATTGAACCCTATGTCTTTGGTTTTGTCCCGATAGTTGGTCGAACCCTTGCAAAACAAGGTCTGTTTAAATTTCTGTTGGTTAAATCAAACCCTATGTCTGTAGTTACGTCCCGATAGGTGGTCGAAGCCTGGCAAAACGAGGTCCGTTTAAATTCTTGTTGGTTAAATCGAACCCTATGTCTGTGGTTCCGTCCCGATAGCTGGTCGAAGCCTGTCAAAACCAGGTATGTTTAAATTTCTGTTGGTTAAATCGAACCCTATGTCTGTGGTTCCGTCCCGATAGCTGGTCGAAGACTGGCAAAACCACGTCCGTTTAAATTCCTGTTGGTTAAATCGAACCCTATGTTTGTGGTTTCGTCCCGATAGCTGGTCGAACCCTTTCAAAACCAGGGTCGTTTAAATTTCTGTTGGTTAAATCGAACCCTATGTCTGTAGTTCCGTCCCGATAGCTGGTCGAAGCCTGGCAAAACCAGGTCCGTTTAAATTCTTGTTGGTTAAATTGAACCCTATGTCTGTGGTTCCGTCCCGGTAGTTGGTCGAAGACTGGCAAAACCAGGTCCGTTTAAATTCTTGTTGCTTAAATCGAACCCTATGTTTGTGGTTCCGTCCCGATAGCTGGTCGAAGCCTGGGAAAACAAGGAACGTTTAAATTTCTGTTGGTTAAATCGAACCCTATGTTTGTGGTTTCGTCCAGATAGGTGGTCGAAGCATGGCAAAACCAGGTCCGTTTAAATTCGGGTTGGTTAAATCGAACCCTATGTCTGTGGTTTCGACCCGATAGTTGGTCGAAGCCTGGAAAAACCAGGTCCGTTTAAACTCCAGTTGGTTAAATCGAACCGTATGTCTGTGGTTTTTTCCCGATAGCTGGTTGAAGCTTGGCAAAACCAGGTCCGTTTAAATTCTTGTTGGTTAAATCGAACCCTATGTTTGTGGTTCCGTCCGATAGTTGGTTGAAGCCTGGCAAAACCACGTCCGTTTAAATTCCTAATGGTTAAATCGAACCCTATGTCTGTTGTTCCGTCCCGATAGCTGGTCGTAGCCTGGCAAAACAACGTCCGTTTAAATTCTTGTTGGTTAAATCGAACCCTATGTCTGTGGTTTTGTCCTAATAGCTGGTCGAACCCTTGCAAAACCAGGTCCGTTTAAATTTCTGTTGGTTAAATCAAACCCTATGTCTGTGGTTCCGTCCCGATAGCTGGTCGAAGCCTGGCAAAACCAGGTCTGTTTAAATTCTTGTTGGTTAAATCGAACCCTATGTCTGTGGTTCCGTCCCGATAGCTGGTCGAACCCTGTCAAAACTAGGTATGTTTAAATTTCTGTTGGTTAAATCGAACCCTATGTCTGTGGTTCCGTCCCGATAGTTGGTCGAAGACTGGCAAAACCACGTCCGTTTAAATTCCTGTTGGTTAAATCGAACCCTATGTTTGTGGTTTCGTCCCGATAGCTGGTTGAACCCTTGCAAAACCAGGTTCGTTTAAATTTCTGTTGGTTAAATCGAACACTATGTCTGTAGTTCCGTCCCGATAGCTGGTCGAAGCCTGGCAAAACCAGGTCTGTTTAAATTCTTGTTGGTTAAATCGAACCCTATGTCTGTGGTTCCGTCCCGGTAGTTGGTCGAAGCCTGGCAAAACCAGGTCCATTTAAATTCCTGTTGGTTAAATCGAACCCTATGTCTGTGGTTCTGTCCCGGTAGCTGGTCGAAGCCTGGCAAAACCAGGTCTGTTTAAATTCTTGGTTGTTAAATCGAACCCTTTGCCTGTGGTTCGTCCCGATAGCTAGTCGAAGACTTGAAAAACCAGGTCCGTTTAAATTCCTGTTGGTTAAATCGAACCCTATGTCTGTGGTTTCGTCCCGATAGCTGGTCGAAGCCTGGCAAAACTAGGTCCGTTTAAATTCATGTTGGTTAAATCGAACCCTATGTGTGTGGTTCCGTCCCGATAGCTGGTCGAACCCTTGCAAAACCAGGTTCGTTTAAATTTCTGTTGGTTAAATCGAACCCTATGTCTGTAGTTCCGTCCCGATAGCTGGTCGAAGCCTGGCAAAACCAGGTCTGTTTAAATTCTTGTTGGTTAAATCGAACCCTATGTCTGTGGTTCCGTCCCGATAGTTAGTCGAAGCCTGGAAAAACCAGGTTCGTTTAAATTCCAGTTGGTTAAATTGAACCGTATGTCTGTGGTTCCGTCCCTATAGCTGGTCGAAGCTTGGCAAAACAAGGTCCGTTTAAATTCTTGTTGGTTAAATCGAACCTTATGTTTGTGGTTTCGTCCCGATAGCTGGTCGAAGCCTGGCAAAACCACGTCCGTTTATATTCCTGTTGGTTAAATCGAACCCTATGTCTGTTGTTCCGTCACGATAGCTGGTCGAAGCCTGGCAAAACCACGTCCGTTTAAATTCATGTTGGTTAAATTGAACCCTATGTCTTTGGTTTTGTCCCGATAGCTGGTCGAACCCTTGCAAAACAAGGTCTGTTTAAATTTCTGTTGGTTAAATCAAACCCTATGTCTGTAGTTACGTCCCGATAGGTAGTCGAAGCCTGGCAAAACGAGGTCCGTTTAAATTCTTGTTGGTTAAATCGAACCCTATGTCTGTGGTTCCGTCCCGATAGCTGGTCGAAGCCTGTCAAAACCAGGTATGTTTAAATTTCTGTTGGTTAAATCGAACCCTATGTCTGTGGTTCCGTCCCGATAGCTGGTCGAAGACTGGCAAAACCACGTCCGTTTAAATTCCTGTTGGTTAAATCGAACCCTATGTTTGTGGTTTCGTCCCGATAGCTGGTCGAACCCTTTCAAAACCAGGTTCGTTTAAATTTCTGTTGGTTAAATCGAACCCTATGTCTGTAGTTCCGTCCCGATAGCTGGTCGAAGCCTGGCAAAACCAGGTCCGTTTAAATTCTTGTTGGTTAAATTGAACCCTATGTCTGTGGTTCCGTCCCGGTAGTTGGTCGAAGACTGGCAAAACCAGGTCCGTTTAAATTCTTGTTGCTTAAATCGAACCCTATGTTTGTGGTTCCGTCCCGATAGCTGGTCGAAGCCTGGGAAAACAAGGAACGTTTAAATTTCTGTTGGTTAAATCGAACCCTATGTTTGTGGTTTCGTCCAGATAGGTGGTCGAAGCATGGCAAAACCAGGTCCGTTTAAATTCGGGTTGGTTAAATCGAACCCTATGTCTGTGGTTTCGACCCGATAGTTGGTCGAAGCCTGGAAAAACCAGGTCCGTTTAAACTCCAGTTGGTTAAATCGAACCGTATGTCTGTGGTTTTTTCCCGATAGCTGGTTGAAGCTTGGCAAAACCAGGTCCGTTTAAATTCTTGTTGGTTAAATCGAACCCTATGTTTGTGGTTCCGTCCGATAGTTGGTTGAAGCCTGGCAAAACCACGTCCGTTTAAATTCCTAATGGTTAAATCGAACCCTATGTCTGTTGTTCCGTCCCGATAGCTGGTCGAAGCCTGGCAAAACAACGTCCGTTTAAATTCTTGTTGGTTAAATCGAACCCTATGTCTGTGGTTTTGTCCTAATAGCTGGTCGAACCCTTGCAAAACCAGGTCCGTTTAAATTTCTGTTGGTTAAATCAAACCCTATGTCTGTGGTTCCGTCCCGATAGCTGGTCGAAGCCTGGCAAAACCAGGTCTGTTTAAATTCTTGTTGGTTAAATCGAACCCTATGTCTGTGGTTCCATCCCGATAGCTGGTCGAAGCCTGTCAAAACTAGGTATGTTTAAATTTCTGTTGGTTAAATCGAACCCTATGTCTGTGGTTCCGTCCCGATAGTTGGTCGAAGACTGGCAAAACCACGTCCGTTTAAATTCCTGTTGGTTAAATCGAACCCTATGTTTGTGGTTTCGTCCCGATAGCTGGTTGAACCCTTGCAAAACCAGGTTCGTTTAAATTTCTGTTGGTTAAATCGAACACTATGTCTGTAGTTCCGTCCCGATAGCTGGTCGAAGCCTGGCAAAACCAGGTCTGTTTAAATTCTTGTTGGTTAAATCGAACCCTATGTCTGTGGTTCCGTCCCGGTAGTTGGTCGAAGCCTGGCAAAACCAGGTCCATTTAAATTCCTGTTGGTTAAATCGAACCCTATGTCTGTGGTTCTGTCCCGGTAGCTGGTCGAAGCCTGGCAAAACCAGGTCTGTTTAAATTCTTGGTTGTTAAATCGAACCCTTTGCCTGTGGTTCGTCCCGATAGCTAGTCGAAGACTTGAAAAACCAGGTCCGTTTAAATTCCTGTTGGTTAAATCGAACCCTATGTCTGTGGTTTCGTCCCGATAGCTGGTCGAAGCCTGGCAAAACTAGGTCCGTTTAAATTCATGTTGGTTAAATCGAACCCTATGTGTGTGGTTCCGTCCCGATAGCTGGTCGAACCCTTGCAAAACCAGGTTCGTTTAAATTTCTGTTGGTTAAATCGAACCCTATGTCTGTAGTTCCGTCCCGATAGCTGGTCGAAGCCTGGCAAAACCAGGTCTGTTTAAATTCTTGTTGGTTAAATCGAACCCTATGTCTGTGGTTCCGTCCCAGTAGTTGGTCGAAGCCTGGCAAAACCAGGTCCATTTAAATTCCTGTTGGTTAAATCGAACCCTATGTCTGTGGTTCTGTCCCGGTAGCTGGTCGAAGCCTGGCAAAACCAGGTCTGTTTAAATTCTTGTTGGTTAAATCGAACCCTTTGCCTGTGGTTCGTCCCGATAGCTAGTCGAAGACTTGAAAAACCAGGTCCGTTTAAATTCCTCTTGGTTAAATCGAACCCTATGTCTGTGGTTTCGTCCCGATAGCTGGTCGAAGCCTGGCAAAACTAGGTCCGTTTAAATTCATGTTGGTTAAATCGAACCCTATGTGTGTGGTTCCGTCCCGATAGCTGGTCGAAGCCTGGCAAAACCAGGTCCGTTTAAATTCTTGTTTGTTAAATCTAACCCTATGTCTGTGGTTCCGTCCCGATAGCTGGTCGAAGCCTGGCAAACCCAGGTCCGTTTAAATTTCCGTTGGTTAAATCGAACCCTATGTCTGTGGTTCCGTCCCGATAGTTGGTAGAAGCCTGGCAAAACCAAGTCCGTTTAAATTCCTATTGGTTAAATCAAACCCTATGTCAGTGTTTCCGTCCCGATAACTGGTCGAAGCTTGGAAAAACCAGGTCCGTTTAAATTCCTGTTGGTTAAATCGAACCTTATGTTTGTGGTTCCGTCCTGATAGATGGTCTAACCCTTGCAAAACCAGGTTCGTTTAAATTTCTGTTGGTTAAATCGAACCCTATGTCAGTGGTTCCGTCCCGATAGTTGGTCGAAGCCTGGGAAAACAAGGTCCGTTTAAATTCCTGTTGGTTAAATCGAACCTTATGTTTGTGGTTCCGTCCTGATAGCTGGTCGAACCCTTGCAAAACCAGGTCCGTTTAAATTTCTGTTGGTTAAATCGAACCCTATGTCTGTGGTTCCGTCCCGGTAGTTGGTCGAAGCCTGGCAAAACCAGGTCTATTTAAATTCGTGTTGGTTAAATCGAACCCTATGTCTGTGGTTCCGTCCCGATAGCTAGTCGAAGCCTGGAAAAACCAGGTTCGTTTAAATTCCAGTTGGTTAAATCGAACCGTATGTCTGTGGTTCCGTCCCGATAGCTGGTCGAAGCTTGGCAAAACAAGGTCCGTTTAAATTCTTGTTGGCTAAATCGAACCCTATGTTTGTGGTTTCATCCCGATAGCTGGTCGAAGCCTGGCAAAACCACGTCCGTTTATATTCCTGTTGGTTAAATCGAACCCTATGTCTGTTGTTCCGTCCCGATAGCTGGTCGAAGCCTGGCAAAACCACATCTGTTTAAATTCATGTTGGTTAAATTGAACCCTATGTCTTTGGTTTTGTCCCGATAGCTGGTCGAACCCTTGCAAAACAAGGTCTGTTTAAATTTATGTTGGTTAAATCAAACCCTATGTCTGTAGTTCCGTCCCGATAGGTGGTCGAAGCCTGGCAAAACGAGGTTCGTTTAAATTCTTGTTGGTTAAATCGAACCCTATGTCTGTGGTTCCGTCCCGATAGCTGGTCGAAGCCTGTCAAAACCAGGTATGTTTAAATTTCTGTTGGTTAAATCGAACCCTATGTCTGTGGTTCCGTCCCGATAGCTGGTCGAAGACTGGCAAAACCACGTCCGTTTAAATTCCTGTTGGTTAAATCGAACCCTATGTTTGTGGTTTCGTCCCGATAGCTGGTCGAACCCTTGCAAAACCAGGTTCGTTTAAATTTCTGTTGGTTAAATCGAACCCTATGTCTGTAGTTCCGTCCCGATAGCTGGTCGAAGCCTGGCAAAACCAGGTCTGTTTAAATTCTTGTTGGTTAAATCGAACCCTATGTCTGTGGTTCCGTCCCGGTAGTTGGTCGAAGCCTGGCAAAACCAGGTCCATTTAAATTCCTGTTGGTTAAATCGACCCTTATGTCTGTGGTTCTGTCCCGGTAGCTGGTTGAAGCCTGGCAAAACCAGGTCTGTTTAAATTCTTGTTGGTTAAATCGAACCCTTTGCCTGTGGTTCGTCCCGATAGCTAGTCGAAGACTTGAAAAACCAGGTCCGTTTAAATTCCTGTTGGTTAAATCGACCCTTATGTCTGTGGTTCTGTCCCGGTAGCTGGTTGAAGCCTGGCAAAACCAGGTCTGTTTAAATTCTTGTTGGTTAAATCGAACCCTTTGCCTGTGGTTCGTCCCGATAGCTAGTCGAAGACTTGAAAAACCAGGTCCGTTTAAATTCCTGTTGGTTAAATCGAACCCTATGTCAGTGGTTCCGTCCCGATAGCTGGTCGAAGCCTAGGAAAACCAGGTCTGTTTAAATTCCTGTTGGTTAAATCGAACCTTATGTTTGTGGTTCCGTCCCGATAGTTGGTAGAAGCCTGGCAAAATCAAGTCCGTTTAAATTCCTATTGGTTAAATCAAACCCTATGTCAGTGTTTCCGTCCCGATAACTGGTCGAAGCTTGCAAAAACCAGGTCCGTTTAAATTCCTGTTGGTTAAATCGAACCTTATGTTTGTGGTTCCGTCCTGATAGATGGTCTAACCCATGCAAAACCAAGTCCGTTTAAATTTCTGTTGGTTAAATCGAACCCTATATCTGTGGTTCCGTCCCGATAGTTGGTAGAAGCCTGGCAAAAGCAAGTCCCTTTAAATTTCTATTGGTTAAATCGAACCCTATGTCAGTGGTTCCGTCCCGATAGTTGGTCGAAGCCTGGGAAAACCAGGTCCGTTTAAATTCTTGTTGGTTAAATCGAACCTTATGTTTGTGGTTCCGTCCTGATAGCTGGTCGAACCCTTGCAAAACCAGGTCCGTTTAAATTTCTGTTGGTTAAATCGAACCCTATGTCTGTGGTTCCGTCCCGGTAGTTGGTCGAAGCCTGGCAAAACCAGGTCTATTTAAATTCGTGTTGGTTAAATTGAACCCTATGTCTGTGGTTCCGTCCCGATAGTTAGTCGAAGCCTGGAAAAACCAGGTTCGTTTAAATTCCAGTTGGTTAAATTGAACCGTATGTCTGTGGTTCCGTCCCTATAGCTGGTCGAAGCTTGGCAAAACAAGGTCCGTTTAAATTCTTATTGGTTAAATCGAACCTTATGTTTGTGGTTTCGTCCCGATAGCTGGTCGAAGCCTGGCAAAACCACGTCCGTTTATATTCCTGTTGGTTAAATCGAACCCTATGTCTGTTGTTCCGTCACGATAGCTGGTCGAAGCCTGGCAAAACCACGTCCGTTTAAATTCATGTTGGTTAAATTGAACCCTATGTCTTTGGTTTTGTCCCGATAGCTGGTCGAACCCTTGCAAAACAAAGTCTGTTTAAATTTCTGTTGGTTAAATCAAACCCTATGTCTGTAGTTACGTCCCGATAGGTGGTCGAAGCCTGGCAAAACGAGGTCCGTTTAAATTCTTGTTGGTTAAATCGAACCCTATGTCTGTGGTTCCGTCCCGATAGCTGGTCGAAGCCTGTCAAAACCAGGTATGTTTAAATTTCTGTTGGTTAAATCGAACCCTATGTCTGTGGTTCCGTCCCGATAGCTGGTCGAAGACTGGCAAAACCACGTCCGTTTAAATTCCTGTTGGTTAAATCGAACCCTATGTTTGTGGTTTCGTCCCGATAGCTGGTCGAACCCTTTCAAAACCAGGTTCGTTTAAATTTCTGTTGGTTAAATCGAACCCTATGTCTGTAGTTCCGTCCCGATAGCTGGTCGAAGCCTGGCAAAACCAGGTCCGTTTAAATTCTTGTTGGTTAAATTGAACCCTATGTCTGTGGTTCCGTCCCGGTAGTTGGTCGAAGACTGGCAAAACCAGGTCCGTTTAAATTCTTGTTGCTTAAATCGAACCCTATGTTTGTGGTTCCGTCCCGATAGCTGGTCGAAGCCTGGGAAAACAAGGAACGTTTAAATTTCTGTTGGTTAAATCGAACCCTATGTTTGTGGTTTCGTCCAGATAGGTGGTCGAAGCATGGCAAAACCAGGTCCGTTTAAATTCGGGTTGGTTAAATCGAACCCTATGTCTGTGGTTTCGACCCGATAGTTGGTCGAAGCCTGGAAAAACCAGGTCCGTTTAAACTCCAGTTGGTTAAATCGAACCGTATGTCTGTGGTTTTTTCCCGATAGCTGGTTGAAGCTTGGCAAAACCAGGTCCGTTTAAATTCTTGTTGGTTAAATCGAACCCTATGTTTGTGGTTCCGTCCGATAGTTGGTTGAAGCCTGGCAAAACCACGTCCGTTTAAATTCCTAATGGTTAAATCGAACCCTATGTCTGTTGTTCCGTCCCGATAGCTGGTCGAAGCCTGGCAAAACCACGTCCGTTTAAATTCTTGTTGGTTAAATCGAACCCTATGTCTGTGGTTTTGTCCTAATAGCTGGTCGAACCCTTGCAAAACCAGGTCCGTTTAAATTTCTGTTGGTTAAATCAAACCCTATGTCTGTGGTTCCGTCCCGATAGCTGGTCGAAGCCTGGCAAAACCAGGTCTGTTTAAATTCTTGTTGGTTAAATCGAACCCTATGTCTGTGGTTCCGTCCCGATAGCTGGTCGAAGCCTGTCAAAACTAGGTATGTTTAAATTTCTGTTGGTTAAATCGAACCCTATGTCTGTGGTTCCGTCCCGATAGTTGGTCGAAGACTGGCAAAACCACGTCCGTTTAAATTCCTGTTGGTTAAATCGAACCCTATGTTTGTGGTTTCGTCCCGATAGCTGGTTGAACCCTTGCAAAACCAGGTTCGTTTAAATTTCTGTTGGTTAAATCGAACCCTATGTCTGTAGTTCCGTCCCGATAGCTGGTCGAAGCCTGGCAAAACCAGGTCTGTTTAAATTCTTGTTGGTTAAATCGAACCCTATGTCTGTGGTTCCGTCCCGGTAGTTGGTCGAAGCCTGGCAAAACCAGGTCCATTTAAATTCCTGTTGGTTAAATCAAACCCTATGTCTGTGGTTCTGTCCCGGTAGCTGGTCGAAGCCTGGCAAAACCAGGTCTGTTTAAATTCTTGTTGGTTAAATCGAACCCTTTGCCTGTGGTTCGTCCCGATAGCTAGTCGAAGACTTGAAAAACCAGGTCCGTTTAAATTCCTGTTGGTTAAATCGAACCCTATGTCTGTGGTTTCGTCCCGATAGCTGGTCGAAGCCTGGCAAAACTAGGTCCGTTTAAATTCATGTTGGTTAAATCGAACCCTATGTGTGTGGTTCCGTCCCGATAGCTGGTCGAAGCCTGGCAAAACCAGGTCCGTTTAAATTCTTGTTTGTTAAATCTAACCCTATGTCTGTGGTTCCGTCCCGATAGCTGGTCGAAGCCTGGCAAACCCAGGTCCGTTTAAATTTCCGTTGGTTAAATCGAACCCTATGTCTGTGGTTCCGTCCCGATAGTTGGTAGAAGCCTGGCAAAATCAAGTCCGTTTAAATTCCTATTGGTTAAATCAAACCCTATGTCAGTGTTTCCGTCCCGATAACTGGTCGAAGCTTGGAAAAACCAGGTCCGTTTAAATTCTTGTTGGTTAAATCGAACCTTATGTTTGTGGTTCCGTCCTGATAGATGGTCTAACCCTTGCAAAACCAGGTCCGTTTAAATTTCTGTTGGTTAAATCTAACCCTATATCTGTGGTTCCGTCCCGATAGTTGGTAGAAGCCTGGCAAAAGCAAGTCCCTTTAAATTTCTATTGGTTAAATCGAACCCTATGTCAGTGGTTCCGTCCCGATAGTTGGTCGAAGCCTGGGAAAACCAGGTCCGTTTAAATTCCTGTTGGTTAAATCGAACCTTATGTTTGTGGTTCCGTCCTGATAGCTGGTCGAACCCTTGCAAAACCAGGTCCGTTTAAATTTCTATTGGTTAAATCGAACCCTATGTCTGTGGTTCCGTCCCGGTAGTTGGTCGAAGCCTGGCAAAACCAGGTCTATTTAAATTCGTGTTGGTTAAATCGAACCCTATGTCTGTGGTTCCGTCCCGATAGTTAGTCGAAGCCTGGAAAAACCAGGTTCGTTTAAATTCCAGTTGGTTAAATCGAACCGTATGTCTGTGGTTCCGTCCCTATAGCTGGTCGAAGCTTGGCAAAACAAGGTCCGTTTAAATTCTTGTTGGTTAAATCGAACCTTATGTTTGTGGTTTCGTCCCGATAGCTGGTCGAAGCCTGGCAAAACCACGTCCTTTTATATTCCTGTTGGTTAAATCGAACCCTATGTCTGTTGTTCCGTCACGATAGCTGGTCGAAGCCTTGCAAAACCACGTCCGTTTAAATTCATGTTGGTTAAATTGAACCCTATGTCTTTGGTTTTGTCCCGATAGCTGGTCGAACCCTTGCAAAACAAGGTCTGTTTAAATTTCTGTTGGTTAAATCAAACCCTATGTCTGTAGTTACGTCCCGATAGGTGGTCGAAGCCTGGCAAAACGAGGTCCGTTTAAATTCTTGTTGGTTAAATCGAACCCTATGTCTGTGGTTCCGTCCCGATAGCTGGTCGAAGCCTGTCAAAACCAGGTATGTTTAAATTTCTGTTAGTTAAATCGAACCCTATGTCTGTGGTTCCGTCCCGATAGCTGGTCGAAGACTGGCAAAACCACGTCCGTTTAAATTCCTGTTGGTTAAATCGAACCCTATGTTTGTGGTTTCGTCCCGATAGCTGGTCGAACCCTTGCAAAACCAGGTTCGTTTAAATTTCTGTTGGTTAAATTGAACGCTATGTCTGTAGTTCCGTCCCGATAGTTGGTCGAAGCCTGGCAAAACCAGGTCCGTTTAAATTCTTGTTGGTTAAATCGAACCCTATGTCTGTGGTTCCGTCCCGGTAGTTGGTCGAAGCCTGGCAAAACCAGGTCCATTTAAATTTCTGTTGGTTAAATCGAACCCTATGTCTGTGGTTCTGTCCCGGTAGCTGGTCGAAGCCTGGCAAAACCAAGTCTGTTGAAATTCTTGTTGGTTAAATCGAACCCTATGTCTGTGGTTCCGTCCCGATAGCTAGTCGAAGACTTGAAAAACCAGGTCCGTTTAAATTCCTGTTGGTTAAATCGAACCTTATGTCTGTGGTTTCGTCCCGATAGCTGGTCGAAGCCTGGCAAAACTAGGTCCGTTTAAATTCATGTTGGTTAAATCGAACCCTATGTGTGTGGTTCCGTCCCGATAGCTGGTCGAAGCCTGGCAAAACCAGGTCCGTTTAAATTCTTGTTTGTTAAATCTAACCCTATGTCTGTGGTTCCGTCCCGATAGCTGGTCGAAGCCTGGCAAACCCAGGTCCATTTAAATTTTCGTTGGTTAAATCGAACCCTATGTCTGTGGTTCCGTCTCGATAGTTGGTAGAAGCCTGGCAAAATCAAGTCCGTTTAAATTCCTATTGGTTAAATCAAACCCTATGTCAGTGTTTCCGTCCCGATAACTGGTCGAAGCTTGGAAAAACCAGGTCCGTTTAAATTCCTGTTGGTTAAATCGAACCTTATGTTTGTGGTTCCGTCCTGATAGATGGTCTAACCCTTGCAAAACCAGGTCCGTTTAAATTTCTGTTGGTTAAATCGAACCCTATATCTGTGGTTCCGTCCCGATAGTTGGTAGAAGCCTGGCAAAAGCAAGTCCCTTTAAATTTCTATTGGTTAAATCGAACCTTATGTCAGTGGTTCCTTCCCGATAGTTGGTCGAAGCCTGGGAAAACCAGGTCCGTTTAAATTCCTGTTGGTTAAATCGAACCTTATGTTTGTGGTTCCGTCCTGATAGCTGGTCGAACCCTTGCAAAACCAGGTCCGTTTAAATTTCTGTTGGTTAAATCGAACCCTATGTCTGTGGTTCCGTCCCGGTAGTTGGTCGAAGCCTGGCAAAACCAGGTCTATTTAAATTCGTTTTGGTTAAATCGAACCCTATGTCTGTGGTTCCGTCCCGATAGTTAGTCGAAGCCTGGAAAAACCAGGTTCGTTTAAATTCCAGTTGGTTAAATCGAACCGTATGTCTGTGGTTCCGTCCCTATAGCTGGTCGAAGCTTGGCAAAACAAGGTCCGTTTAAATTCTTGTTGGTTAAATCGAACCTTATGTTTGTGGTTTCGTCCCGATAGCTGGTCGAAGCCTGGCAAAACCACGTCCGTTTATATTCCTGTTGGTTAAATCGAACCCTATGTCTGTTGTTCCGTCACGATAGCTGGTCGAAGCCTGGCAAAACCACGTCCGTTTAAATTCATGTTGGTTAAATTGAACCCTATGTCTTTGGTTTTGTCCCGATAGCTGGTCGAACCCTTGCAAAACAAGGTCTGTTTAAATTTCTGTTGGTTAAATCAAACCCTATGTCTGTAGTTACGTCCCGATAGGTGGTCGAAGCCTGGCAAAACGAGGTCCGTTTAAATTCTTGTTGGTTAAATCGAACCCTATGTCTGTGGTTCCGTCCCGATAGCTGGTCGAAGCCTGTCAAAACCAGGTATGTTTAAATTTCTGTTGGTTAAATCGAACCCTATGTCTGTGGTTCCGTCCCGATAGCTGGTCGAAGACTGGCAAAACCACGTCCGTTTAAATTCCTGTTGGTTAAATCGAACCCTATGTTTGTGGTTTCGTCCCGATAGCTGGTCGAACCCTTTCAAAACCAGGTTCGTTTAAATTTTTGTTGGTTAAATCGAACCCTATGTCTGTAGTTCCGTCCCGATAGCTGGTCGAAGCCTGGCAAAACCAGGTCCGTTTAAATTCTTGTTGGTTAAATCGAACTATGTCTGTGGTTTCGTCCCGGTAGTTGGTCGAAGCCTGGCAAAACCAGGTCCATTTAAACTTCTGTTGGTTAAATCGAACCCTATGTCTGTGGTTCTGTCCCGATAGCTGGTCGAAGCCTGGCAAAACCAGGTCTGTTGAAATTCTTGTTGGTTAAATCGAACCCTATGCCTGTGGTTCCGTCCCGATAACTAGTCGAAGACTTGAAAAACCAGGTCCGTTTAAATTCCTGTTGGTTAAATCGAACCCTATGTCTGTGGTTTCGTCCCGATAGCTGGTCGAAGCCTGGCAAAACTAGGTCCGTTTAAATTCATGTTGGTTAAATCGAACCCTATGTGTGTGGTTCCGTCCCGATAGTTGGTCGAAGCCTGGCAAAACCAGGTCCGTTTAAATTTCTGTTGGTTAAATCGAACCCTATGTTTGTGGTTTCGTCCAAATATCTGGTCAAAGCGTGGCAAAACCAGGTTCGTTTAAATTCCTGTTGGTTAAATCGAACCCTATATCTGTGGTTCCGTCCCGGTAGCTGGTCGAAGCCTGGCAAAACCAGGTCTGTTTAAATTCATGTTGGTTAAATCGAACCCTATGTCTGTGGTTCCGACACGATAGTTGGTCGAAGCGTGGCAAAATCAGGTCCGTTTAAATTTTTGTTGGTTAAATCGAACCCTATGTTTGTGGTTTCGTCCAGATAGCTGGTCGAAGCATGGCAAAACCAGGTCCGTTTAAATTCCTGTTTGTTTAATCGAACCATATGTCTGTGGTTCCGTCCCGATAGCTGGTCGAAGCCTGACAAAACGAGCTCCGTTTAAATTCTTGTTTGTTAAATCGAACCCTATGTCTGTGGTTCCGTCCCGGTAGTTGGTCGAAACCTGGCAAAACCAGGTCTGTTTAAATTCGTGTTGGTTAAATCGAACCCTATGTCTGTGGTTCCGTCCCGATAGCTAGTCGAAGCCTGGAAAAACCAGGTCCGTTTAAATTCCAGTTGGTTAAATCGAACCCTATGTCTGTGGTTCTGTCCCGATAGCTGGTCGAAGATTGGCAAAACCAGGTCCGTTTAAATTCTTGTTGGTTAAATCGAACCCTATGTCTATGGTTCCGTCCCGATTGCTGGTAGAAGCCTGGCAAACCCAGGTCCGTTTAAATTTCTGTTGGTTAAATTGAACCCTATGTTTGTGGTTCCGTCCCGATAGTTGGTAGAAGTCTGATGATAGCTCCAAAATAGAGATATCTTTATGTCCCTAATTCTGGCTAAAACCATGACATATATTGATTAAAACGCTTTCTTGTAGGAAATTGCATTCAATTTTATGCAATTAAGAACAAATGAAATCCTTGAACGATTCGTCATGCGAAATGCGATAATGCATGCATGAATGACATGTGCAACTGATTTTTTTGTTTTTTGGCTTACTATGCAAGATGAAACAATATGATGCAACAAAATATTTTTTTTGTTTTTTTTTTGTTGTTTTTTTTATGACATTTCAATGAAATAATGCAAGAACAACTTTCATGATGTAATGACGTGATTTATTTATTTTTTTAATTTTTTATCATGCAAAATGACGACACATGTATGGACACCCCCTTTTTTTTTTTTTATGTATGATGTTATGCAATTGAACGATCCAACATGCAAAATGATATTATGATGCATGACCATTTTTTTTTTTATTATTATGTATGATGACATGCGAAATAAATTTGTGAAGAATGAACATTTTTTTTTTTTTTGAGATTTTATGTTTTATGAGCTGCGCAGAATGAGATAATGCATGAATGCATGTTTTTATTACACGTGTACGTGTCAATGACACCATGCAATATGAGATTATTTTTTGACATGCAAGAATTGATATTTTTATTACACGTGCACGTGTGAAATAACACCATGCAATATGAAATGATTTTTTGACATGCCAAATGCATGGATTGATGCTTTTATTATGTGTGCACGTGTGAAATGACACCATGCAATATGAGATTGTTTTTTTGACATGCAAGAATTGATATTTTTATTACACGTGCACGTGTGAAATGACACCATGCAATATAAAATAATGTTTTGACATGCAAAATGCATGAATTGATGCTTTTATTATGTGTGCACGTGTGAAATGACACCATGCAATATAAGATTATTTTTTACATGCAAAAATGCAATTTATGAATGATTTTTATTACAGGTGCACGTGTGAAATGACACAATGCAATATGGGATGATTGTTTTGACATGCAATATGAGACCATGCAATATGAGATTATTTTTTACATGCAAAAATGCAATTTGACACCATGCAATATAAAATGATTTTTGGACATGCAAAATGCATGAATTGATGCTTTTATTATGTGTGCACGTGTGAAATGACACCATGCAATATGAGATTATTTTTTACATGCAAAAATGCAATTTATGAATGATTTTTATTACAGTTGCACGTGTGAAATTACACAATGCAATATGGGATGATTGTTTTGACATGTAAAATGCAAGAATTGAATGATTTTTCTATGATTTTACGCATAAGATGATGCATGAGCATTTTTCTATGCAAAATGATTTTATGAGTGCGTGATGACATCATGCAATTCATGAAATGATTTTCTATGATTTTATGCATGAGAAGATGCATGAACATTTTTTTTCTATGCAAAATGATTTTTAACGTGATGAATGCACATTTTATTATGCATGAGTGCGATGACATTATGCAATTGATGAAATGATTTTTACATGGAAAATGCATGAATTGATGTTTTTATTACATGTGCATGTGTGAAATGACACCCTGCAATTGATGAAATGATTTTTATGATTTTATGCATGAGAAGATGCTTTTATTATGCGTGCACGTGTGAAATGACATCATGCAATATGAGATGATTTTGCCATACAAAATGCATTAACCTATATTTTTATCACACGTGCACGTGTGAAATGACACAATGAATGATTTTTCTATGACTTTACGCATGAGAAGATGCATGAGCATTTTTTTTTTTATACAAAATGATTTTAAACATGAATGAATGCACATTTTATTATGCATGAGTGAGATAACACTATGCAATTGGGATAATGCCCGTGATGCATGCTTTTTTTTTTTTTATATATGCATGATGATATGCAAATGATGGATGAGAAGTGAAGAAATTTTTGAAATGACAGTTTAAATTAAAACAATGCATAACAACGAAAATAATAAACATGATATGAGGGTAGGGTTCTAAACATAAGGATAAAGGCCTCCAAATTAAATCGGATGCTAAAAATTAGCAAACGAACCAACTTGAGCGAGAATCTTTCGTGCGCCTATACAGGGGCAATTATATCCCCTTGAAGGTCGACATTACTCGATTCTCAATTCTAATCCTAAAAGGTAGAGCCCGGGTAGGAGACTCGTGAACATGTGTGAAATGCATGATAATGCAATAAATAGTAAATTGCGAGAACAACAGAAATAAAAACCCGACATGAGAGAAGCAACACAAAACATAAAAAAAAATAAACGACGATCGGCTCTAGGATGCACATGAGTGTGGTTTAGGTTCTAAACAATCCTAGAAGAAAATGGTCCCCGAGCTTTCCAACTGATTAATCAGCGCGGTCAGCTCGAGTGGAGAATTTCATGCGCCTGCACGAGAACCGAAGTTCCACGAAGGTCACACTACTCAATCTCCGATTCTAATCCTAAATGGTAGAGCCCGGGTAGGAGGCTCGTGATTGTGTGTGAAATGTATGAATCTTGCGATAATAAGTAAATTTAAACAAAGCAAGTCAATTAAGACAACATAATTCAATAAATAAATAAAAATAAACAAGGACCAAAAAGAAAAACCGGATAAATGTAAGATAACATGCAATGACTTAGACCCACTAAAAAATGTCCCCAGCAGAGTCGCCATGATGTCGCAACGTTTTTGCGACGCGGAGCGGCCGACAACCTTCTGTTAAAAAGGGGTTTTCATAAAAAAAAAATGAAGTCGCCACCAATCATTTCGGGTGTGATTGGTCACCTTAAAAATACAGTCTACGAAATAAAAAACGAGGTTCGGGGGTCGGTTGAGTGTAGGGAAGGTGCTAGCACCCTACAACATCCCGTTTAAAAACGGTAGCCAAAACGTTTTATCCTAATTATCTAGCTAATTTCAAATGGTCCCTAACGAATAAAATAAACAATTAAAAAATAAAACAATGTCTCAACTAATCATATCCTAACTTTAAAGAAAGTCGGAATTTGATTTTGTGAGCAAGATTGTTAATTTCGCCATTAACGCCTTAATCCCAATATCGAGATCATAGAACTTTAAAAATCATTTAATAAAATCGTTTTGTTTCAAATTCAATTTGAAATCCGATTAAAACTTGAATTAAAATTAAAACATTTTTGCTTTGAAAATAAACAATTTCGAAATTTAATTTAAACTTGATTTGAAATAAAAATCTTTTGTTTTGAAATCAAAATAAATCGAAATTCAATTTTAAAAACTTAATTTTAAAATCAAAGGAAAACCTCGTTTTTAAAACAAGGGCGTTCTTGTAATTAGCGCATAATGGATGTAACAAAAAATCCTCAAAAATAGGAAAACCCTATTTATCCCGAGATTTCATTAAAGTTAAAATACCCTCGAGATGAGAGGAACAATCCTTCATCTCACCCGGGGTTAAAATTTAACATTAAAATACCCTCGAGATGAAAGGAACAGTCTTTCATCTCTCCCGGGGTTGCAACTTAATGTTAAAATACCCTCGAGATGAAAGAAACAATCCTTCATCTCTCCCGGGGTTACAAATCATTATTAAAATACCCTCGAGATGAAATGAACAATCATTCATCTCTCCCGGGGTTACAAATTAAAATTAATGTAATACGCATAAAAGAACGATAAAGAAAATAACGAAAATAAAACGACAGTTAGATGAACGAGTAAGCTAACATACGAAGTCCCGAAAACAAGCTTAAAAATTAAAAACCGAAACTAAACAAACAAGCAGGCCAATGCGATATAACCTAGGTATATAAAGCAGGGTATATATTGAACATGCAAGGGTATATATCCAAATCAGAGGGGGTATATATGGACACAAAACAGATCAGCCACATCAAAATAAGGACAGGAGGCATTATCGTAATTTCACTAATAAAAATAAAAAAAAGAAATTCATTTTACCCACGAAATACCCACGATTCCTCGTCAAATTCTTCTTCTCCACGCAGCACCATCGTCGGATTAGAGGTTCGCCGCCGTTAGAGGTTGCGTCGTCGTCGTCGTCTTTGTACGAGAGAGGAGCTCTGCCGCTTGTTCGTGGAGGTTGAAGATGAAGCTTCGCCGGAGAAGATGAAGTGCATCGGAGCTTGCCATTGAAGACCCAACGCCGTTGAAGTTCGAATTTACACCGCCGTCGCCGTCTGAGTTAAGGAATGGTGAAATCGTCTGGGTTTTTGGAGATATGAGTCGCGCCAGTCCGAAGCTACGCCGGAGAAGATGAGGTGCGTCGTCGCGGGTCTGCCATGAACGCAGCTGGTTCGAGGGAAGAAGACGCCGATCTGATTCAAATCACCGTCAGTTCGGGTTCGCCAGAGAAGATGAGGGTGAACGTCTGGCTCATGAGGGTCCTCCGTTCGTGGTTGCGCCGCCGCAGCGGCTGGTTTAAGGGGTTGGCGCCGCCGCGAAATCGTTGTACCGCCGCCGCTGTGAGTGTAGCTTCGTCGTCGGATGGATATGGGACTCGAGCTCCGAGGTCGTATGAGCTTGCGCCACCGTCGTCGTCTTTGTACGAGAGAGGAGCTCCGCCGCTGGTTCGTGGAGGTTGAAGATGAAGCTTCGCCGGAGAAGACGAATTTGAGGGTCTGCCACCGTGCGCCGCCGTGGATCACTGGAGCTTCGCCGCGCGCCGCCTTGGGTCTTGCCGGAGTTAGGTAGGGGAGGTAAGATGAGGGGAGAGGTTGGAGATGATGAATAGTGAATAGTGAAGAGAGAGAATGGATAGGGAAATGATATTTTTTTGAGCTTTGGGATCCACCCTATTTTGGCTTCTTTTCCTTTTGTCCTATGGGCTTATTTTGGCCTTACCAAAATTGACTACCCTTGAAAATTAATCCTAAAACCCTAAACGAAACCACAAATTGGAACTTTAAAATAATAAACTTAAAATCGGAATCTCGAGACCGAGACACCAAAACTTGGAAACCCTTAATTAGAAGCCTGGACGCCTGAACGATCCACTAACGGAAGACAAATCGGATGATTTTCTCGAAAATCCCGAAAATTACAGGAAAATGACGAATTTAAAGAAAAACTAAAAAAAAACTTAAAAATAAGTGAAAAACATAAAATGATGTGAAAAAACCAAAATGATGATAAATAAGGCCGGACGAAATACGGTTCAACAGTCACCACAATAAGAATATACATGCATTCCATTCAAACTACGTTGTGACCTGATCTCTTACTTGCAAGGGTACGTAGGCAACCAAAAAAATTAAAGTTCAGTAAAACAATAAAGAAAAATTATTATTCGAAAATGAAGGAGACAAGCCAAATGATCATAAAAAAAATGGGAAGTTCATTTACACGAGAAATATAGAAGAAGATACATGGACAAAGTAAACAAATATATATATATACATATATATATGCGTAAATCAAGGCGCCCACTGAAACTCTTTCAGCTCCGCGCGCGAACTCTCTAGAAGCTCGCGAACTGCAGCACTGACTCGAGCATCGTCCTCATCAATAATGGGGGCACATTCGAGGACGTTAATCTCTTCGCGTACACGCGAGACTTCAAGTGTCCCACGACTGAAGACTTGCTCCTGAGCGGAGACAAAAGTGGAAAGCCTCTCAAGCTCGACCTTCAAAGCGTTTATCTTCGTTTTCGCCTCTGTAATCTCTAAGAGGGATTATTCCAGATAAATCTTCTTTTCTTCTAGTTGACGATCCCTACTGTCGGAGTTTAGGTGGGTGGAAATTGAAAATTGCATATGGTTGTAGTCTTCCACCCTCTTACAGTAGTCTTCTACAAATTCTTGTAAAGGTGCCAAGTTGTTTGCCCGGGTGTCCGAGATGCCTTTAAAAATCTTACGCATCTCTGGCTCAAGTTTGGGAACATCCTCAAAAGGGGTACGCGCCATCTTCTCTTGCAGGCTTTGCCACATAGACACGGCCGCCTTTCGTTGAAGTCTGGATACTATATTATCAGCACAATAAACAGAAGTTTCAGGAGCTTGTGAAACTACATTTAATGGAACACGTTGAGGACGCTCGTTGATAGTAAGCAGAGGCAAATTGGTACTTCGCTCTTCCAGCAGGGCAGGAGAGCTCCAAGGTCGCCTATCAATAGAAACCGAATCCTCTAAACTCTCCGACGATTGGTCGCTATGTTGCTCGCCCTCGGCTTGAATATAATCATCCATGTGAAGCTGTAACAATAGAAGAATTTCAAACAAGTTATTTGCCAATATATATATATATATATATATATATATATAAATTTAAACGAAAGGCGAATATAAAAAACATTATTAAATTAAAAAAAAAAAGGAGAAAGCTACTGAACTAAGGCTCCGACATCATTGGGAATTTCACAAGCGGTAGGAACGTCGGCGAAGAATCCGTCACCAAGATTAGGGGTCTCTTTGAGCCTCTTATCCTTCCTCCAATAGACGTCTCTATCAATGCTTTGACTATCTTCAGCTTGATCTGAGGCGCTGCATGACGGTTTATCTTTGAACAAGTGTATTTTTTTTCCTCCAAGGTTTGTTTTGACCTTCTTAGGTTTTGAACGATCTGAGAGAGAAAGAGCGCTCTCAATCAATTTATCCACACCTTTTCTCAAATAATCACCATGCTTGATCGACCACCAATTTTTGTAATACGAAGTGACATGGTCTTGAGGATTCAACATACGAGCTGGAAGAAACACCTCTCACCCTACGTCGGCACAATACAAACTCGCCAATGATGTAAAACGTTACACAAATTGACTGAAGGAAAATCCTCCCCTATATCATTTGGCACATCTTGGTAGAACCCAAACTGACGACCAAATCGATATGGACTGTATGACTCGATGACAAACGATTCTCCACATCGCGCTGATAGGTAACACGATCGGAGACTCGAAAAGTATGAAGAAACTTCAGAGTTGTTAATGGTTTCTTTCTTTAAGATTTCATGTTTATTCCTATTTTGGAGATTCACATGCCATGTTATCGATGCGCCCTTGATAGCACAATTAATGAGCTATCTTTATGACTTATTTTATGCTAGTGTAGAGGATTAAATGTGTACTTTCACGATTATATTTGATTATTTTATAGATATCGAGCATTTTGGAGCAAACCGGAGAATTTAGAAGCTTTGTGGTGAAAACTAATTTTTTTGGATGAAAATTGAAGTTCCCAAGTGATAAAAAGAAGGGAAATAAGTCCAAAACCCGAGAGGATAGCGCCTAGGCGCCCATTCCGAGCGCCTAGGCGCTGGAAATTATAAAAGAAAAAAATAAAACACCATCTGGGCTCGAACTCGAGACAACCAACATGCATCACAATTTTCAAATCAGCCCATTACCACTGCACCAAGATGCCAATTCTATATAATTTTAAGCAGATATGCATTATGTAGCT
The DNA here is from genome assembly GCA_028017165.1 of Herpetospermum pedunculosum. Lineage (NCBI taxonomy): Eukaryota > Viridiplantae > Streptophyta > Magnoliopsida > Cucurbitales > Cucurbitaceae > Herpetospermum > Herpetospermum pedunculosum. The sequence continues at coordinate 41,218,380 of CM051522.1, forward strand.
GATACAAGCGGTCCTTCAGCCCAATTGATAGCCTGCATCTGCATCAATATCTACATGGATATGCGCCACATGCGATCTGAGCCTGCCAGATTTTCCTATTCCATATTACATTCGATTTTACCCTATTTTGACATATAAATACATATTTTTAAGCTTCCATTAGAGAGCCGATTTGGAGAGTCAATCCCAATTTCGAAATTACATAGTTTTTAGAGTTAGAAGAGATTTTTGGGAGCACCAAGTACAGATTTACATGCTCGGGATCGTGAAGATTGCAGCGGAAACGTGGAATCGACACGAGTTTTATTTCTTCTTTCCCTTTTAATTTGTAGTTTTATTATGGATTTATATTTGAGTTTATATTTTGAATTATTGAACATTATGAGCTAAACTCTCTTGACTTTGAGCTTTGATGTAATCGTTTATTGAATTTTATTCTTCTTAATTAATAGTTGGTATTTTAATTTCATATTGGTTGTGAGAACTTTTCTAGGCTTAATGCATGTTAGGATTTGGCCATTCTTTGCATGATTTTTATATCAATGATTTGAGGTCGAGAGACGATTATGGTTGATGATCCTGAATTGTTTTCCCTGATTTATACATGAGATAGACATATCCTTGTAGATTTTGTGGCAGTTAGAGTTTTACGTTCTTCATATTTGGATTGTCTGAATTGCCACAGAAATATAGGTAATTTACTTTTCAAAGAATATTGTTATTTCTCGAGAGAGAATAACAAGTCTATAGGGTAGAACTTGTCAACAATCTAGAAATTGATTAATTCCATCTTTTAATGAATGAAGAATAGGATGAGATAACGGTGAAGTCATTGCTCAAGTCAATTCCCTAGGATATATCTCTCCTTATTGTTCTCCATATTTTATTTTATGTTTATTTTATTTTGTTTTCATCATATCCTTTGATTTTCATTCTCTAAATAAAATTGAGTGATAGTATTCATGGTAATTAGGTGAACTAGAAAACCAATCCTGAGGACGATATCCGTATTTTTTTTATACACTATATTAAAACTTGACCCGTACACTTGCGGTATATTATTGCACTAATTTTGCACAACAGCCCTCATGGACCAATTCATGAGCTTCGAATTTATCTAGATATCTAGCCCCACCTTCGCCGGAAAACTCAACTATCCCTGGACCTTGGACCTCATCAGGAGTCTTATGATGGGTATTAAAATAATGAGTTAAGCAACCAATAATGTAGTGCACCGGGAGACAAGTTTCCATACGACCGACCGAATTAGAAGCCATTGAGATTTTTCCTAACCCATGGTAAAGGTTAGCTAAAACAGGAATGACAAGACTAAAAATTTCTCCCTCGGCCATCAGACAAACAATTTTGAAAACACCTTGGGCGAATGTGGTGAGCACTGGCCTAAGGAAATACGAAGGCGCAGAGCCAGCAACATAAAAAGGCGGCCAAGGATAGTTTATCATTTCATCCTTCTTCTATATTGAGACTATGGAACATGTTGCGTTCATCGTCTGACCATTCACGATATTTAAATTTCGTGCCGTCGGGGTTATGAGTCACACCATAACGAGAAGTAGCAATAGAAGCAGTTCTCGTCTTTGACCTTCGTGCCGGTATTTTACCATATCGTTGGGCACCCTTAAACCAGAGTGAAATCCAATCACTAATTGCAACATGAGAATGATCTGTCTTTTTAGCAGTTAGTATATAATACGCGCAAAATAAATGCTCACAACTTTTTGGGAGATGTCTGCCATTCCGCCCCGATCCAGTCCACTCTTTAAGACACGGAATGACTTCCTCGTAAAATTTTCCCTCGATAGGAAGACCCCCAAATTTCCAAAGGTCCCACAAAGAGATGGAAAGTTCCCCAGCCTAGGTGTTAAGAGTATTGGTTGCAGGGCACCATGCTTCACAAAAGGCTCGTACCACGTCTTTATTGCGATCGTAAGTATAGAGCGAAGTCATCACAGCATATAGCAGACAAGCATGGCGAAGTATTTTCTTATTGCGGCCGACGACAAGCTCCAACCACTCCCAATATTGAGGGATAAAAAAGAATTCTCCAGGAATCTTTAATACAGAGCCCCAATGAGTGGTACCCTCGATAATTCGGCGTCCCAATATTAGCTCGGGGGTTTGACTGGGATTTTGGCGGTGGAGCGCAGAACCTAATGTCCACACCATAGACGGGGAACTCTGACCCAAAGGTTTTTCTGAGGACCAATTTGACAAACGACTTGGTTTTCCTAGGGACGGCCACTTGTTAGAGTAAGCGTCGATCTTGGGTTCTTCTACTAGGAGGCTAACTCCGCGTTTTAAAGACTGTTGTTCATCTTGTAAAAGAATGAGGTGTTTCTCTCCAAAAACGATTTGCTCTGCAAAATACACAATGTTCCTGCAAAACAAATTCGAAAGAGTTAATAAATTCAAAGCAAAGCGATAATTGTGACTACGACATTAAATGAGCTACAAAAAATGCGAGCATGAAGTGATTACCAAAAAAATACAACAACAAAAAAATATATACAACCTTCAAAAAACAAATGCGAGCATGAAGTGATTACCAAGAAAATACAACAACAAAAAAATATATACAACCTTCAAAAAAAAAATATAACCAAACGACAAAAAAACAACACATATAACCTTCCTAAAAAAAAAATCTTAAAGCGCGGGCCTTAGCATTTTAAAAAAATAAATGGGAGAGAATGTTATAGTGGAAGCACACCAACAAGGACGAAGTACGTTCCCTAAGCAGACGCGCCCATTTTACATAAAGTGGAAATGTCAAACTGTCGCATCTACGAAGGAGAAGTAACATCCTTAAGTCGGCGTATCATCCTTAAGTCGGCGCACCAACAAGGACGGAGTACGTTCTCTAAGTGGACGCGCTCATTTCACGTAAAGTGGAAATGCCCAAACTGGCGCATCTATAAAGAAGAAGTAACGTCCTTAAATCAGTACGTCGATCTCACAGAAACAGAACACGGCGATCCGACGCACCAACAAGGACGAAGTACGTTCCCTAAGCAGACGTGTATCTACAAAGGAGAAGTAACGCCCTTAAGTCGGCACGTCGATCTCATAGAAACGGAACACGGCGATCCGACGCACCAACAAGGACGAAGTACGTTCCCTAAGCAAACGTGCATCTACAAAGGAGAAGTAACGTCCTTAAATCAGTAGGCCGATCTCATAGAAACGGAACACGACGATCCGACGCACCAACAAGAACGGAGTACGTTCCCTAAGCAGACGTACATCTACAAAGGAGAAGTAACGTCCTTAAGTCGGTGCGCCGATCTCACAGAAACGGAACACGGCGATCCGACGCACCAACAAGGACGAAGTACGTTCCCTAAGCAGACGTCCATCTGCAAAGGAGAAGTAACGTCCTTAAATTGTTACGTCGATCTCACAGAAACGAAACACGACGATCCGACGCACCAACAAGGATGGAGTACGTTCCCTAAGCAGACGTACATCTACAAAGGAGAAGTAACGTCCTTAAGTCGGTGCGCCGATCTCACAGAAACGGAACACGGCGATCCGACGCACCAACAAGGACGGAGTACGTTCCCTAAGCAGACGTCCATCTGCAAAGAAGAGGTAACGTCCTTAATTTGTTACGTCGATCTCACAGAAACGGAACACGAAGATCCAACGCACCAACAAGGGCGGAGTACGTTCCCTAAGTAGACGTCCATCTGCAAAGGAGAAGTAACTGTTGAGTTTAATGTCCTTAAACTCGTGGTTTGTAAACTATGTTTGTAAATATACTATTTAGAATAATCAGTTATTAGTTTTATTCGGTAAATGCGTTTACCGGAATAAAGTGAAACGTGTTTTGCATTAATCTATACCAACACACAAAACCCTTGACGTATGCCAAATACTGGAGCTTCATGTATGACATGATTGTGGATCAAGCTCTAGCATTTATAGTCAAAAACGATCTATAGTATATGGATTAGGTTGGGTACCTATTCCTGGTTACACTATTGAATGCGGCATGCTCTGTGTTACACAGAACGATGTGATCTGAATCGTTTCACATCGAGATGTGCGGGCGGGGACGTTCTACGCGATGAGTTTGTGTAAGACTGAACCACGAAAAAGTCACTCTCTCTTTATAACACCGTTTACTAAAGAGACCGACTATTTTACTTTGTGATGGCCTAGGTAACTCGATCTGAATTCTGAGCTTGCTATGAACTCCTGCTTATTCGAGAGTATCCTTAGACTTGTATGGGTGAGAGTGACAGAACGCCCGCTCAATAAGCCTACCAACTTGGGGATAAACTCGAATAGGTAGTTGGGGACATAGTGTAGCAAGAAAGAGTTTACTCCTAACCCGCTATTCAGGGTTAGTAGATAGGTTGTTCCCTTAATAGCTGCCATCTAGTCTTGAACAATCTGTGCACACTCTCTCCAAGCTTGAGAGAGGATCTGATTTGTTGGTTGGACCGCTGATCAATTGTTCATTAGAGGTGTCAGTGGAACTTAAGGAACGAAAATGTAACACAGGGGTTAAGCGGTTAATATGACCCAGCTGTGATTACGGATAACCTGTAAAGGGTCGACTTGCCCATGACGGTTATATCAAGAGGACATAATATATCTACAGTGAGGAGAGTGCAACTCTCGGACTATAGTGGAGTCTCCGGGAGTTAACGAATGTTGATCGTTTCGGGTTAAAAGAGTTTTGACCGAATGATCTTGTATCGTTGGAGCTCATGATCTGTAGGTCCTTTAGGTTCTCCTAGCTAGCTCGGATAAAGCGGTATAACAGGGCTATAGGGTAGAACTCGGAGAAATCTGAATTCGGGTCTGTTGTTCGAGGGTTTGTGTATTTAAATATCATTTAAATATCTAATCGGAAGAAGTCATATTTAAATATGATTTAAATATCGACCGGTGGAAAATATGAATTTTGATTCATATATTGGAATACTCGGTTTTCAGAAACCCGGCTTAGTGGATAGTTTATTATAATATTAATATTTGATATTAATATTAATAATAAATATTATAATTATAATTGTTTTAATTATAATTAATAATTAATAATTTTAATAATTATTTATAATTATTATTATTATTAGTATTAAGAATCCACTATGGAGCCATGCATTGTGCATGGGCTCCATGTGGATTCCTTTATCCATTTCCATTTTCCATTATTGGAGAATTGGAAGTTTTCCAAATGGATGGATTTTGACTTCTCTCTCAAGCAATTCCTCTCTCTTGTTTTTCTCTCAACCGAACATCCATCTTCAAGGGTTGAAGAAGAAGTTCTTGGTTGTTTCTTGAGATTGATGAAGTTTTGAAGCTTTAGACATTTGAATATTAGAGGTTTGTTGAAATTTATGAGTTTGTTGTTTGAGTTCTTCATGTTCTTGATGAATTGTTCATCAAGTTCTTGGTAAACTCATATCCAAACTCATCCAAGCTTCATCACCTTCTTCCTCCCTCTCAACAAATCCTCTTAGCTCAAGGAGTCCCACTACTCCGCTATTAAGCCCGAGAATAGTTGGGACTACTCTAAGGGTGGTCCTCATTGGTGCCCGTGCTGAGTTTGTGACCGGAGGAGAGGTAGAGTTCGTGGGGCAGTAGAGGTGTTGAGGTAGACGAGAAGACGAACGTCAAAATAATGTATTTTTGTCTCTATATACCGGTGTATATATGATATATACCAGTACTTTTTCAAAGAGTTCTCTTCGCTGGAAAATATACCGGTGGTATATATGGTATTTACCGGTGATATATATCGGTGGTATATATATTATTTACCGGTGATATATACCGGTGGTATATACATTATTTACCAGTGATATATACCGGTGGTATATATAATATTTACCAGTGATATATACCGGCTATATATACCGGTCTGTATTTCCTCGGTATAATATATACCGGTGTAAATATGATATATACCGGTCATATATTTACTAGTGATTTATACCGGTGGTATATACCGGTCAACTTTTTCGGTTGACTTTTACCGGTCGGTTTACCGGTGGAGAGGGGTTTTACTGGTGCACTCGAATTCAAGAAATTTTCTAAGTGTTAGAAATGCTTCTTCATTTCTTAGTTCGTTCCTTATTGATTGCTTTAGGTCCTCAACCAGGTTTAGGCTTTTATTTTAAGTCTTTCTTTCGTTGCGCCTCTGGTCGAGGGTCGGGACCCTCGCAGTTGGTTTAGTGGGGGTTCCAGCAGTAACGTCCTTAAATTGTTACGTGGATCTCACAGAAACTGAACACAACGATCCGACGCACCAACAAGGACGGAGTACATTCCCTAAACAGACGTGCATCTGCAAAGGATAAGTAACGTCCTTAAATTGTTACGTCGATCTCACAGAAACAGAACACGGCAATCCGACGCACCAACAAGGATGGAGTACGTTCCCTAAGCAGACGTCCATCTGCAAAGGATAAGTAACGTCCTTAAATTGTTACGTCGATCTCACAGAAACGGAACACGACGATCCGACGCACCAACAAGGACGGAGTACGTTCCTTAAGCAGGCGTGCATCTGCAAGGGAGAAGTAACGTCCTTAAATTGTTACGCCGATCTCACAGAAACGGAACACGGCGATCCAACGCACCAACAAGGACGGAGTACATTCCCTAAGCAGACGTTCATCTGCAAAGGAGAAGTAACGTCCTTAAATTGTTACGTCGATCTCACTGAAACGGAACACGACGATCCGACGCACCAACAAGGACGAAGTACGTTCCCTAAACAGACGTGCATCTGCAAAGGAGAAGTAACGTCTTTAAATTGTTACGCCGATCTCAAAGAAATGGAACACGGCGATCCAACGCACCAACAAGGACGGAGTACGTTCCCTAAGCAGACGTGCATCTGCAAAGGAGAAGTAACGTCCTTAAATTGTTACGTCGAGGCCACAGGAACTGAACATGACGACTCGACGCACCAACAAGGACGGAGTACGTTCCCTTAGCAGACATGCATCTGCTAAGGAGAAGTAACGTCCTTAAATTGTTACGTCGAGGCCACAGGAGCTGAACATGACGATTCGGCGCACCAACAAGGACGGAGTATGTTCCCCAAACAAACACTCCTATCTCACACAAAGTAAGAATCGAAGCATCCGCAAAGAAGAAGTAACGCCCTTAAATCAGTACGTCAATTCCTGAATTGGCGGTAAAAAAAATGGCGCACCTAAAAAAAATAATGTCGCAACACTCACCAATTTGCTTGTTCCAATTTAAAAGTGAAAAGTGAACAAATTTCAAATATATATATATATATATATATATATATATATAAATAATTAAACAAAATACCAATTCCAAAACTTGACAAGTTTTACCTGAAAATTAGTTAGGGGTAATTTCTAATTTCTCAATGCCAGATTTTCGGATAATTTCTAAATTTTAATTCCAAATTAAGATTAATCACAAATTGCAAATTACACCAATAAATTTTTTTTTTACTAATTTTAAAATTCCTAATTTCAAATTCCCAATTACTTGCTATTTAATTATAAAATTCTAAATTCAAAATTACTTAGTGATTTCTAAATCCCAATTTTGAATTACATTATTTCTAAACACCAAATCACTAAATTAAACTCTCACCAAAATTACAACTCCCACCAAAATTCACCAAAATTAATTTACAGCTCCCACCAAATTAACAAATTAAAATACAAATAATACACTCAATTAACCGAATACACCCAATAACCCAATACAATCAAAATAACCAAATTAAAAATACACCCAATAACCTAATACAATCAAAATAACCAAATTAAAAATACATCCAAATAACCCAATACACTGAATAGAGTCCAAATAACCAACCAAATAACCCAAAAATACAAATAATACACTCAAATAACCCAATACACCCAATAACCCAATACAATCAAAACAACCAAATTAAAAATACATTCAAATAACCCAATAGAGTCCAAATAACCAACCAAATAACCCAATACACCGAATATAGTCCAAATAACCAACCAAATTAAAAGTACAAATACACCAAATACAATCCAAATAACCAACCAAATTAAAAGTACAGTTAAAATTAAAACCAACAACCAAATTAAAAGTACAGTTAAATTAAAACCAAATACACTCATTAACAAACCAAATTAAAAATACATCCAAATAACCAATACACCGAATACAGTCCTCAAAAGATAATAAAAAAAAATGTACAAATCAAAAGATAATATAAGAAGATTATTACCCAAATCGATCAAGTGGAGATTGACCGCTGAAAAAAAAATGATATATATTAAGAGTTATAAAAAAATATATATAAATAGAAAAAAAAAGTAAATAAATAAACTACAGAATAAAAAAAAAAAAAAAAAGAAACTGTAAAAAAAATGTGTGTAAAAACAAAAACAAAAAAAAGTACATATATATAAAAAAAAAAAAAAAAAAAACTTATCTGCAGCGATGAACAAAAAAAAAAGGGGGCTGCGACGCGGCGGAACGACGCGGGATGCGGCGGCTTCGTCTGGGCGAGGAGAGCGTACGGCGACGAGCGTGCGGCGGATCGGCGATTACCTTGGGCGGGGGCAAGACCTCTTGTTTTGCTTGAAGCTTGAAAGAAAGAAAAAAAAGAAAGAGGAGAAGAGAGGGAGCTGCAGCAACGGAGCGCGGTTGCGGCAGTGGTGCTCTCTCCTTCTCATTCTATTTATACCATAGATTAAACCTAAAGACAGAAGGATTAGGGTTATTGTGAAGTTACTAAAATACCCTTGACTTGATTAAATTTATGTTGTGCAAAATGTGTATACAATTAGACTCAAGACCAAAGGAAGCAAAGATCGTCCAAAATCCACTTTGCCAAACAAGCTTCTACGTTATTAATTGGCTTAAGAATTTAATATTTCGTTCAGCCTGGATGAGAAATTTTAATCCATTCGTTGAATTGAAATTTGGGGCGTGTTCTAAATTTTGTTTCATGATCACGAGTTGGGTTCAAATTTCATCCCAAAATTCAAACCTCAAATCCATCAAATTTCCATCAATTTTACAAACACGCGTTCCAGCCAAATTTTAGAACGAAATCCAAATTTACTTGGACTTGAAGTTTGGACATATTCCAAATTTTACTCTCGAGCAAGATTTAAAGTCAAAGTTTATCTAAATCTAAGTATCAAAATCGAAATTGATGGTTTGGGTATGGTCCAAATTTTATCCCACCTTAAAATTCGAGTAAAATTCAAAGTCAAACCCTTTTTCAAAATTCAATTGGGCAGACGCAAAATTCTACTCTACATCCAAAATAGAATTAAGGTAGAACACAAAAATCTACTAAAATTCAAGTCAAAATTCTGCCAAATAAGAAAGATCAAAATTACGAGCAAAATTCATATTTTTGATCGATTGACATGGAAAGATGTGTCAGTTAAAATAATTGATTTATGAACCAAATTTCATATTTCGATAAAATTGACATGTCAAGGCGGAGTCGAAATTAGGGGTGTCCTACATTTCAATTTCAAAGTTTTACTTTTCCGAGACTCACCCACATATACTTGTGCATAATTCTCGAAAAAGGGGGCATTTGTTGACCGAGAAATTCGGTCAATCGGCGGTTGCCACGTGTCTTCATCAGGACCGTTAGATCGAATAAACTTAACCAATCGATTTGGGTCATAATCGCAATTGGGCTCAAAATCGAATCCGGCCAGAAGACTATTTAAATAGTAATTTGGCCCAAAGCCCAAAAGCTCATTGGGCCCAAGCCCCAAGCCCATTAGGATCCAGGCCCAAGCCCATTAGGTCCATGAGAAACTCTATAAATAGAGAGTTCATCCTTCATTTGCAAGGTTCAGAAAATTTCTTCTTCTAAGAACTCAGAGAGAATTCCCAAGCAACGAAAAACTCTTTGAATCCTAAAGACTGAACGTCACTTAAAGATCAAACACCTGAAGACTGAATGTCACTTAAAGATCAAACACCTGAAGACTTCATCGCTACGCCAAGTTGAAGATTCAACCTCGAGAACAAGCTGCGAAGCCCTCGAGTACAGTTACATTTGAAAGAGAGAATCAGAGGATCAAACGTTAGAGATTGTAATCCACTACGCACTGATACATACAAATACATAAATACAATTCAAATTTTATTTACACGTGTCAAATTTCCTTCGTCGAAATCTCCTGTGAACAAGACTATTTGCAGAATTCCAACAGGGCTCAAATGTACTAAAATTTAAAATAATATAGAAATATACATATTTCAAAATTTAAAATTAAATTAAAATAATACTGCAAAATTAAGAAATAAAATAATAAAAAATAGTTATCAAAAGTTACATTATCATGTCATCTCACAATCGAGCCCAAAATTAAGATGTCAATTTGCAAAAAGGTTTTAAACTTTGCTAAATTTGCAATTATTTTAGGTCTGATTGCTATTTGTGCAACCAGTCCAAATTTCTAACTCATTTTATGGCTAAAATTTTATATTTATTTATTTACTTATAAAATCTTTAATTCATTTTTGGGTTAAAATTTGATATTTATTTATGAGCATAAAATATTTGTTCATTTTATAGTAAAAAATCGTTTAAATTGGATATAAAATTTTGAATAATGAATTGTTTGATTTTAACCTTGTTTGACATTCCCATCGTCTATAAATACCGAGGAGAAAAGTCATTCAAAAAAGAGGGACGAAAAAAAGATTAGAGCGAAAGGCTCGAGAAAATAAAAATAGAATATCATAGCAAAAAGCTTGTAGAAGATGGACACAAAAATATTATAGTGAAAGGGTCGTAGGCGAATAGAATATCAGAGCAAAAATGCTACTAAGTTGGAGAGAAAATGTTAGTTTTTATGGTCAAAACTACTATTTGACTAATTTAAAATAATTTTCTCCCTCCTTCAAATTCCACACTTTCAACTCTCTCCATTTTCATCCTCAATTTCCGACCACCATTTACGGCGGAGCTCCGACGTTACGCACAAGCGTTGAACTTTAACTTCAGGGAGAAAAGGTTTCTGATTTATGTTTTCAATTTATTTACAACTTTTGTCATTTTGTCATTTTTTTTTTTTTTTTGTACAATTTTAGCAAAAAAGACTTTCAAAATTTTGGACTTTAACTTTTAGTTGCATTTTTATGCTGATTTCAAAAATAAAATTCCAAAAAAATGACTTTCTATATGTTTATGTAGGTATTTTAAATAATTGTAAAATTAGATTTTTCAATTTATTCTAAAATTAAATTGTTCAAAAAAATATTTTAAAACAAATTTAAATTAATATTATCATGTAAAAATGCTATGACGGAGTTGAGATCTTCTCGAATTCTTGAGGAGATAATTTTCTTCGAATAAAAGAAAATTTAAAACATGGTAATTAATTAAGGGAAATTGTAGTAAATGACAATTTAAGACTTATTGTTTGCAAATATAGCATGTTTTTAAAAATTTTGCGGATATAGCAATTTCTATCGCTGATATCTTATGACTGATAGAAGTCTATCGCTGATCACCTTAGCTTTTTATAGATTTTTGTCAGTGATAATAGTCTATCACTGATAGAAGTCTATCAGTGATATAATAAAGTCTATCAGTGTTAGAAACGAGTTTTTTTGTCATATTTGCAAAACATTTTAAAGTTTGCTAAATTTGCAATTAGTTTGGGCCTGATTGCTATTTGTGCAACCAGCCCATTAATTAATGGGTAATTACACCCACTATATCAAATTCTTACTTTATTCTTAAAGAAGTTAAGATATGATTAAGTGAAACATTTTTTTTAATTTAATTATATTTATTTTTCTCAAATTAAGGACCTTTTTAATAAATTTAATTGGATAATAAAGATAAAATTTGGCTACCGTTTTAACGAGTGTTGTAGGGTGCTAACATCTTCCCTATACTCAACCGACCCCCGAACTTGATTTCTGTTTTCGTAGACCAGTTTTCGTTTTAACGTGACCAATCACACCCGATATGATTGGTGGCGACTCATCTCTTTTATTATAAAACGAACCCTCAAAGACGAAGTCGTCCGCTCTGCGTCGCGATGACGTTGCGACAATTGTAAAACATTAAAATTAGATTAAATGCACGTTTTAAAGCGCAAAATTATATTTGTAAATTTCTAATTGGTTCGAATGTATTCAAAATTAAAATTATATATATATATATATATATTATTTTGTAAAATTTAAAATTAAACATTCAAAAAATATATAAAAAATAATGTAAGATAAAGAAATCAAATAAAAAAACCAAATATTCAAAAATATATAAAATATTATGCAAATTAAGAAATTAAAAAAAAAAAACAAAAAAAACAAAAAACAAAAAACAAAAAAATGAAAAATGTTATGCACGAGATGAAGTTGGGCCCTCATGTGACAAACAAGCTATGGCAACATCCACCAGAAAGAGTATAAAAGAAACGGAATAAAGAGAAACATCATTTTATTGTTTCTCAAAATTTGTCCTTTTTTGGAAGCGTTTTTCAAAATTTAGAAACAATAAACGAGAACATTTATCAAACAAGTCTGTTTCTTAAGAAATGAGAAACATATATATAGGAAACAGAAAACGAGAATTTTATCCAACCGACTCTAAGAGGTCGTTTGGCCTAAGGAGTTGAGGGGAGTTGAATTTGTTTAGTCTGAGAAGTTTTGAAATATGTGTGTTTGGGGCAGAAAGTTGTTTAGTGTGAAGTTCTAAAGTCTCTCGTGTGTTTGGGGCAAGGAATTGTTGAACTTGGAGTTCTGAAGTCTAAATTTATTTTAGCGAGAGAGTTGTTTAGTGTGAAGTTCTAAAGTCTCTCGTGTGTTTGGGGCAAGAAATTGTTGAACTTGGAGTTCTGAAGTCTAAGTTTATTTTAGCGGCTTTCTTGTACACAATTTTTTTCTAAACTTTCAAAATTTCATTATCAAGGAATTAATCTAATTCCAATAAAGTCTAAAAATGTTATTATTTTTTTTTATTTTTTATCTATCATTTCTAAATTTCTTTGAAGATTACAAAAAAAAAAAAAAAAAAATTGAACAAAAATAAGGGAAGTATTGGGTTCAATTTTTTTTTTTTTTTTTTTTTTTTTTTTTTTTTTCAAACAAATTTGTAAATGATAAATAAAATAAAAATAAAAAATTTAATTTTTAGAATTTATATATATATATCCATTTTTGTTAGGACTACCTTTAATTTTATGAATTTTAAGATTGAGATTTTTTGTTTTTATTAATGTAGGTATATTTTACAAACTTCTTTAAAGAAAAAAAAAACAACGCATGGTATAGTCTTTCTAACTCATATGTCAAACACATCTTTCTCCGCCTCCACCCTCTCAAACTCGTCATTCCATTTGAATCCACTGTACCCGGAAATCATTATCTCAACAATGACGGTTTATTTTAGCTATTTTTTGTACAATGTTTTTCTATAATTTTCCATATTTTCATTGTTAAGGACTTTTCTTCCAATAAATTTTAAGAATGCAATTTTCCACATTTTACCGATTTTATTTAAATTACTTTTTTTTCTAAATAATTAAAAATATTGTGGGAGGGAGGGAGAGAAATGTGTTGCCTTGAAAAATGGGACAGAGTTGAAGACTGATTACTATAAAAGTCTGGGGAATTGAATAGTAATTTTTTTTTTTTTTTTTGATAGCGGGAGTTGAATAGTAATTACTGTTGAAATATGGAGAGTTGATATTTTTTATCCGAGTTCAACAAGTTCATGGGCCAAACGGGGAGTTAACTTCTCCTCCCAACTCCTTCTCCAACAAGTTCGTGGTCCAAACACCCCAAAATGATTATTAAATAGGGGCAAGGAGACAAATAACCCTTTTTAATTCTTAAAATCATAGAAATCCTTTTTAAAAAAGTGTGATATATGTCCCTTTTTAGTTTAATCTCTCTCTTCCCTAACTTTTTTCATTCCTTATTTACCCTCCTTAATATCTCAATCTCTTTCCTTATTTCTAAAATAAGATTTAGTAATTCAAAAAAATTAACTCTCTCCCAATAAGATTTAGTAAAACAAGATTGGAATTACACTGTATTACACATACTAGCATATTTTCAAGGGTTGGTGGCACAAATAGCAATCAGACCCAAACTAATTGCAAAATTAACAAACTTTAAAATGTTTTGCAAATATGGCAAAAAAACCCGTTTCTATCACTGATAGACTTTATTATATCACTGATAGACTTCTATCAGTGATAGACTATTATCTCTGATAGACTATTATCACTGACAAAAATCTATAAAAAGCTGAGGTGATCAGCGATAGACTTCTATCAGTCATAAGATATCAGCGATAGAAATTGCTATATCTGCAAAAATTTTAAAAACATGCTATATTTGCAAACAATAAGTCTTAAATTGTCATTTACTACAATTTCCCTATTTTCAATTTACAATTACAGTGTATTTTCAATTTAAATTTGAATTATAATGGTCGGTGCAATAAAAAAGTTTTCGAAAAAAATACAAACTCAATAATTAACAAAAAGAGTAGTTTGACAAAACTTAAAGTAGCATAAGAATCCTAAAAACAGTGTGGCAGAGAGAAAAAAAAAATCTGTAATTGATGAATTTTTTTTAAAAAAAAGAGAGCAAAATACAGTGTATTGAATTGCAAATATATTGTATTCAAAATTCACTCAATTAAAAATACACTGTATTTGAACTCTAGTGAATTGTAAATACACTGTATTCGAACTTCAGTGAATTGCAAATACACTGTATTCGAACTTCAGTGAATTGCAAATACACTGTATTATTCAAACTTTGTTGAAATCTAAATACACTGTATTCAAACTTCGCTGCATTGTAAATACACTGTATTCAAAATTTACTGAATTACTCGCTATTGCACACCAAATGTCGTCGAAATTCGACGTGCTCAGTTTTGGGTATTCATGTTGGAGCTTCTAACTGGAAAATTGTCAAATCAAGCGTCTTGGGCGAAGAATGGATCGATCTTCAGTTTTGGCGTATTGATGTTGGAGCTTATAACCAGAAAATCTTCAAATCAAGCGTCCTTAGGCGAAGAAGGGATCGATCTTCTGCGGTGGGTCCATTCGATGGTCAGGAGGAATGAACGACGAAGATTTTTGACGTGGAGTTAATGAGGGAGAGAGATGAAAACTTTCATTTAAACCTTATTCTTAGTTTTTTTATTATTACTTTAAATTAGAATGAAATTAGTGGAGGAAATATATATTTTAAAATAGATATCATTCGCATTACCGAAAATCATTGGCTATTGAGATTTTTTTTTTTTTTTTTGAATGCAAGATATTTTTATTGAAGAAACACCAAACTACCAAATTACAAAGTGATACAATCCTCCTTAGCTAGAGAAACTAACCACAAAGGGAAGGAAACAAGCCATAAATGGGGAAAAGGGGAAGCTAAGGCAAAAGAAGCTAAAGCATCCGCAGGCTTATTACAAGAACGAAGAACATGATTCGCAGAAAAAGAAGAAAAAATGGAGGAGAGACGTCTTGAATCATCAACATAAGTGCCCAATTCATTGATCGCAGAGGAGCTGGAGTTCAAAGCATGAATAGCAACCTTGGAATCAGATTCCAACATTAAGCGTTGAATACCCAACTTAGCCGCAAGAGAGAGACCATGGAGTATAGCTTCCAACTCTGTATGTAAAGGGCTGGATAGAAAAGGAAGAGTCAAGGATTGAGCTGCAACTATCGTGCCTGAAGAATCCCGAATAATCAAACCCACTCCTGCTGATGAAGAGGAGGAACGCCAAGCACCATCGGTATTCAATTTAAACCAAGTTACAGGAGGAGCTTCCCAAGAGACCAAACCTGAAGAGCTAGAAATGGAAGATAAGCTAACTGAAGAAAAACCAGAAAACTCATCAACATAATTAACAATCCAAGTAATTTTTGAGTCAATATTTGGGATAGGGGAGCCATTAATAATAGCATTCCTATCATTCCAAATTGCCCAACAAATAATGCAAGCTAACACCATTTCATCCTCCTTCAAAAAATCAATCCAAGAAACCCAATGGTCCATAAATGTTAAGTGTTTTCTACTGTGATAAACAATTGCAGGGAGAAGATGATGCCAAATTCTCTTAGCCCGACAACAAAAGAGAAGAGAATGAGCAGTAGATTCTTCCTTAACTTGACAAACAGGGCAAATGGTAAGACAATCAACCCCTCTTTCTTTAAGTCTGAATAAAGTAGGCAAACAATTTGTAAGAGCTTTCCAAACAAAAATCTTAATTTTGTTGGGGACTTTGAGACGCCAAAGAGAATGCCAACAACGATTAGAAGAGGTAGGATCCGAAGGGCTAGCTGAAAATTTCAAAGAAAAAGCAAGATGATAACCACTTTTAACAGTATAAAAACCATCATTAGAATAATGCCAAACCCAAGTATCATACAGAGAGCTTCTACTGAGAGGAATTGATCGTATATAATTGACATCATCCTGATTGAATAAAAGATCCAAAAGAGGCAGGTTCCAGACCTTATTATTAGTGATAAGAGCACTAACCATAAGGTTTGAAGAGAGCCTTGGAACAGAGGTGATCATAAAAGAGGTTTCCCGAGGGATCCATTTATCGTGGATGATAGAAATACTAGCACCATTACCCACCTTAAGCCTGATTCCATGAGAAAGTAAGGATCGACCCCAAAGAATACTCTTCCAAAGGAATGAAGGGCGAGAGCCAAGGGGAGCAGTGAGAAAATCAGAAGAAGGGTAGTAAGTAGCTTTAAGAAGACGGGCTACAAGGCTTGTAGGATTGTGAAGAAGATTCCAAGCTTGTTTTGCTAAAAGAGCTTGGTTAAAAAGTTCAAGATCTTTAAAGCCAAGACCACCAAAATTCTTAGGTTTACACAAAGACTCCCATTTATGCCAATGAAGTTTTCGTTTAGAATCAGAGGAGCCCCACCAGAAACGGGAAATAGCACGAACAATATCCTTACAAACCCGCTGAGGAAGCCGAAAACAACTCATTGAGTAAAGGGGAAGGGCTTGAGCAATACTTTTGATGAGCACCTCCTTGCCACCAATAGAAAAGAGATTAGACTTCCAACCACGAACCACCTTCCAGACCTTGTCAGCAACATAGCTCAAATCTGAAGCTTTCCTTCTTGAAAAACTGGAGGGAACGCCAAGATAACGACCTAGATTAGAGACAATTTTAACACCAAGAAGCTGATGGAGATTGTCCTGCAAAGAAGTAGCCACATTAGGGGAAAAAAGAATAGCAGATTTGGAGAAATTAATAGCTTGTCCAGAAGCTTTTTCATAATCATGTAGAATAGAAGAGATTAAAGAGCAATTAGAGATAGAAGCTTGGAAAAAAATTAGACTGTCGTCTGCAAAAAACAAATGAGAAATACAAGGGGCATAACTTTTAATAGATAAACCAATAAGATCTTTTCTAGCTTGAGCATCCGAGAAAGCTTGGGAGAGACCCTCAGTACAAAGAAGAAAAAGATAGGGGGAAAGAGGATCACCTTGTCGTAGACCACGAGAAGGGTGAATCAAACCTGTAGACTTACCATTCAAATTGATAGAAAAAGTTGTTGTAGTTATACAAGACATGATTAAAGAAATCCAACGAGGGCTAAAACCAAGTTTTAACATAATTTTTTCCAAAAAAGTCCACTCAACCCGATCAAAAGCTTTCGAAATATCTAACTTGAGAGCTGCAAAACCATTACAACCTGAAGTTCTTTTATTAATAAAATTGATACATTCATGAGCTATCAAGATATTATCAGAAATAGAACGAGAAGAGACAAAAGCAGATTGGAACGGGGAAATAATAGAATTTAAAAAAGGTTTTAAACGATTAGCAAGAACCTTTGAAATAATCTTGTAAGAGACGTTACACAAACTAATAGGCCGAAAATCAGAAACCTTAAGAGGTTTTTTAATTTTAGGAATCAAAGCAATATTAGTATGATTAAGAGAGTTTAAAGGATCTAAGTTATTAAGGAAGTTCAAACAACTATGAGTAGTGACATTACCATCCGAAGGCCACATCTTCTGAAAAAATAAGGCAGGGAACCCATCGGGGTCAGGGGCTTTAGTGGGAGCCATTTGCTTTAAAGCTAACTCAACTTCTTCCTTCGTGAAGATGGCAGTAAGGGCTTGATTCATATCCTCAGTTACAGATGGCTGAATATTAAGAAGGAAGGAATCCATATCTGAAACGCAAGGCTGAGAAGAAGTAAAAATGTTAGTGAAATAAGAAATAAAAGTAGCTTCCATAACCTTAGGATCATCGACCCATATACCAAAATCATCAAGAATGCCATGGATAAAATTTTTCTTGCGACGAATAGAGGCTTTTTTATGAAACCAAGCAGTGTTACGATCACCCCATTGTAACCAATTTTCACGAGATCGTTGTTTCCAAAAAATTTCTTCTTCTAAAAGAAGGTTATCAAGCTCACTCTCAATGATGGAAATCTTTCCAAAATCTGGGGAGGAAACAGAATAGGCTTCCTGAAGAACTTTATTACAATCTTGAAGCTTAAGTCTAAAAGAGCTTGAAAGAGCATAACCCCAAGGAATAAGGGAAGAAGAGGTCTGAGAAAGAAACTTACTGAGGTCAATAGGAGAACAGTCAGAGAGCTTCCAACAATTAAGATTGTTAACAATAGAGTGACATTGATCATGGCGAAGCCAATGTTCTTCAAATTTAAAACCACGTTTAGAGTGAAAATGCCTAGGAAAAGAAGGTTGAGAACTGAGAGAAAGCTCAATTGGACGGTGATCTGAACGAGACCAATCCAAGTGAGAATTTATGATATTAGAGAAAAGTTCAGTAAAGGCTAAATTCCCAAGGAATCGATCAAGACGGACAAAAATAGGGGGACGATGCCTCCATCTATTGCACCAAGTAAAAATGTCACCAGAAAAACCCAAATCGATCATACCACAATGGTCAATGATATTTCGAAAGGAAGAGATGAGATTGGGGTCTCTCGGATCACCACCCTTTTTTTCATTATTAGAAAGAATTTCATTTAGATCACCCCCAATTAACCAAACGGAGTTATCATCATTGTGTAAGCGATTCAAAAGCTCCCAAGAAGAAACCCTTTTAGAAGGATTAGGGTGACCATAAAACCCAGTAAAACGCCAAGACTTATCTTTCCAAAAGATCGAGGAGTCAATGTGAGATTTGGTAAACGAACGGATTGTTAGATCAACCTCTTTTTTCCAAAGCAAACAGAGGCCACCCCCAGAACCATTATTTGAAACAGTAAAACAACCAAAGTAACCAATAGCTAGTTTGAAAGAAGTCATATAAGAAGGATTGCTACGAGTTTCCGAGAGGAAAACTATATGCGGCTGCCTTTGACGAATAACATCCTTAACAACACGAAATGTCTGAGGATTACCCAATCCCCGGACATTCCAGCAAAGAATTTTCATGGAGAGCGGCGAGGTTGCTCAACAACCTCTGCCAAGTTAGGAGACAAAACATCCAATGTAGAGGAAAAGAGGATATCAGAAGAAGATTTAGCTTTTTTGGGGACAGATCTGGAGGAAAAAGCAATATCTTTTCTCTTTCGCTCCAAAAGAGGAACATTAATATCAAAAGGAAGAGGGGGAGAAACTGTAGCCTTCTTTTTACCCTTTTCCTTATCAATAGAAGAAGAAGAATGAGGGAAAGAAATTGGGATTAAAGGATTTACAGGATGAGAAAGGAGAGGAGAAGTAGTGGGAAAGGGAGCAAGAATCGAAGATGAAGGGGTGGTAGGATTAGCATTAGAATGAGGAGAATGAATAGGAGAAGGAGAGCTAGCAGAGGGAAGAGGAAGGGAAGGAGGAGATTTCTTTCTGTATTCTTGGGGGTGTGAATGAGGCAAAGGCATTGGCTTTTTCAGAGTAGAGTTGCGAAAAGGAGGCTGATACCGAAGTTTTGAACCAAAACGAGAAATAGAAGAGGTAGAGGAATGAGAGTCTTCAAAAGGTTTTGGACAATTTTTCTGAATGTGCCCAATCAAACCGCAATAGAAACAATAATCAGGAAGATGTTCGTATTGAATAGATATCCAACTTCCAGCCATGGGACCATCAATATCAATCTTGATACCACGACGAAGAGGTTTGGTAATATCTATCAACATACGAACTTTAAGGCTTGAACCCCAGCAACGACCAAGATCATCTGATTCAACTGAAATAAACTGACCAAAACTATTAGCAAGATCAGAAGCAGTAGTCTTTGTTCGGTAGGCAACTGGCAAATCAAGAAAATGAACCCAAAATTGATCAGAATTAAAATCCAAATGAGAAGGCTTTAGAAGGGGATTTGGAGATTTAAGAATAAGAAGACATTTATCAAAAATCCAAGGCCCAGTACAAAGAATGCGATTTCTATCCTGACTCCGCAAAAATGAAAAAATGTACAGATTTTTGGAAAGATCACAGACTTGAAGATTTTTATCAAGATTCCAAATTTGACTAAAAGTATTTTGAATAACCTCACAAGGGATGGAACGAGAGCACAACATCTTTCCAAAAAGACAGAGATCTAAAGCTTGAGAAGAAGTAACAACAGAGCTCGGATCCAAACGAACGACAACCGATTCTTCTTCCTCCGAGAGAGATAACTTCTGCCAGTCGGAGATCAAATTTTCCTCATCCATCACAATCAGAGAGGAAGCCAAGAACAGAAAAGAAAAAAACCCTAGAAGAAAGAGGGAAAAAACCCACAGCAAGGAGGGAACGATCTCTCACTTCTTGGAGAGAAAATGGAGGATATTAGAAAATCCGCGCAATAATTTGTGATTCCATTTGGCTATTGAGATTTAAACTTTATTCTTAATTTTTTATTTTTAATTTTTATTATTTTCAAATTAGAATTAAATTAAAGAAGAAAGAGAAAAGAGATTTCAAAATAGATATCAAGATTTTAAAATAGATATCCTGAGATTTGGGGTGAGAGTGGAAAGAATAAAGAATCAAAGATGAAGAGGGAGAGGAGAGAGAATAATTTTGTTGGAGAAAATCTGGATCGTAGATAAGAAATTTGAGAAGGATTTTGTTGGAGAAAATACAGAGATAAGAAGTTTTTTTAAAGATATAATTTTAAAATGATATAAGAAGTTGGAAGGGAAAAAAATGAACGAAATATGAAGGACGGAGAAAATGAAAAAAGAAAAATAACACAAAACTCAATTTTAAAAAAACGAACATGATTTGATATAGGATCCAAAAAAGGGTCCTTTATTAGGATTTCCCTATTAAATAGAATAAAAAATATTTGATGCATATTCAAACTATAAGAATGGTCAAGTAACTAGAGCCCAAAACCTGTCGAAAGAAGTTCTCTCAGCGCAAAACAAGCGTCAGTCAAAACCCGTAAGCGGACCCGTTGATAGAAATTCTGTAAAAAAAATTTAAATAAATAAAAAATAAAATTTACCACCATTTTCAAACGAATTTGGAACTCAAACGGTTGTTTCTTAAAGGATAACTCATATATTTACAAAGCTTGTAGATGTTGAAGGGTTAACAGATGCTCAAAGAGTTCGAGTAGGTGCTAGCAAAGGATCATGATCATACCCATTATTTCTTTAGGTTGCCACATTCTTACAGGAAAGAATTTATATTACAATTATTGGTAGGGCAAAGTTAGTCAACATATAACATTATTCATTTTGTGTGGAGACGAGATTTCACTTTTTGTGTTTTATTTGTAGAGAGAACTATTCAACGTAACTCAAGATTCAATTTATTTGTCTCAACTAGTCTGAGTTGTTTGAAGAAGTAGAAGAATAAATGTAACGCTCCAAGTTTTAACTAGATTTAGACCCCTCAAGAATGCTACAAGCTGAAAAACAAGGTCTCTAGCTAAAAAAAACCAGTCTTGATATAAAGATATAAACTCTGATACTTTAGAATTGCGTTGACATTATGGCCTGACTAGCAAGAACACCTTTGTCCACCCCTCGAATGCTTAAGATAACGCTTGCAAAAAAAAAAAACTAAAACTGGGTGAGTATATTAAATACTTAGTAAGTAACCCTGCTGGAATAATCTCACATGTAAAGTTCATGCAACCGAAAAATAAAAGGGACTCTAACTGTTATAACAAAAGTATGTTATGACTTAGTATACAACTACCTGATCTCATGTTGAGTCTCCTCTGTGTGGTGTCTATGTGGGACTGAATTGTAGACCAAAACATAACATCTCTATTGAATTACTCCATCTCTGAATGGTGTGCATAACTGTTGAACTACACCATATCTGAATGGTGAGCGTACCTACTAAAATATACCCATTTCTAAATGGTAAGCGGAACTACTGAACTGCACCATATATGAATGGTTAGCATAACTACTGAACTGCACCATATCTGAAGGTGATCGCACCTGAAGCTGATATAAGGTATCAAGTTTATCGATGTACACGTCTTACCAAGGGAAGTTAATTGTCACTAAATAACTGAACACAATTAGCGCAGTTCACGCCTGATTGAGACCTCTCTAAACATAACACTGCCCATAGAGAGCATATGTTATACTTACAATTCTAACTGAATTAACTTGTCAGTTGAGATCTCTCTAAGAAGAACATTGCGCATTAAGAGCATATGTTTAACTCATAAAGTGAATCAACACAACATTCCTAATTGAAAAACCGTGTAAACAAAATATTGCTAATCAATAGCACATGTCACACCTAACAACAGAATTAATATAAACATGTCTGACTGAAAAATTCTGTGAACAAAACCCTGTTCATCAAGAGCATATGTCACATCTAAAAATTGAATTAACATAAACATGTCTGACTGATAATCTTGTAATAGAACACTGCTCATCAAGAACATATATTACATCTATAAACTGAATTAACATAAACCTGTCTGACTGATAATCCTGTAACAGAACACTGATTCTCAAGAGCATATGTTACATTTATAAACTAAATTAACATAAACATGTATGACTAATAATCTTTGTAACAAAACACTGTTCATCAAGAATATATATGTTACATTTATAAACTGAATTAACATAAACATCTCTGACTGATAATATTGTAATAGAACATTGCTCATCAAGAGCATATGTTACATCTATAAAACTGAATTAACACAAATATGTCTAACGAATAATCTTGTAACAGAACACTGCTCATCAAGAGCATATGTTACATCTATAAACTGAATTAAACATAAACATGTCTGACTAATAATACTGTAGCAGAACACTGCTCATCAAGAGCATATGTTACATCTATAAATTGAATAATTAACATAAATATGCATGACTGATAATCCTGCAACAGGACATTGCCCATTCTAAAACACATGTCTTACATACAACTTAACTGAAGCAACATGATCGTGTCTAACGTACAATTCCAACTGGATTAACCTACTAAACAGAACACTGAATCAATATACTTAACAGAACACAACATTTCACGAGCATATGTCATGCATTTAACTTAACTGAAGCAACAAACTAAACTGAATATAGCCCCTCGTTGTTGTACTTGTAACTTTATCTAAAATAATTTACTAATCAGAACATTACCTATCAAGAGCATATGTCATGCGTCCAGTTTTAACTGTGACATATATCGAAGCCTTAAAAGAGTTGAGCAACTTACATTGAGTGCGTTAACACCTTAATATAACTCTTACAACAATTTTGGCTCATCTTGAATAACGAACACAATTGAATCAATCAACTGAAAGCGCAATCCAACCAACCAATAAATCAACTTGTGAGAATTTTTTTTACTTACTTTAAGAAAATGCCCAAACGACTATTACACCGTTGTTAACTTCAAATCACGTTTGGGCAATCTAAAACTGCACGATGAAGAATTCACAGCTTAACACCTAAATTCTAGCGCACAACCAATATCCTATAAGAGTTTAAAACGAAACTCACCCGCTTAATGACTTGTAATCTTGCTGAAGTTTGGATTTTTTACTCCAACGAACCGCCGCCAGATAGGACGGGTGGGTGGTGGAGATGAGTTTGAGGGAAAGGGTATTAGAGGCGCCGTATATATCGGGATCTACCCGTCTACCCGTAAATCTCGTTGTGCGTATATATCGAGATCTACCTGTCGACCCGTAAATCTATATATGGTTGTATATACTATGACTATATTTTCAAGTCAACACTTTATTTTCTATATTTAACTTTCTGTTTCCTAGATTAAAGTTGTGATTAGTCTTCCCTACAACAGGAACGGTAGAATTGTAAATATACTCATGATTTTGGTCATTCTCAATAACAGAAAATAATAGAGAAAATATGTTTCACAAAACTCTTTAGCATCTAATAGAGGGAACGTGAGGTGAGAAAAAGGCTGAAGGTTGTGTGTGCGAGGGACGTGGGGAAGGGGATCTGAATGAAATGAAAAAAGAAGAGGGAACTGTTATTTTTTTAAAAAGAGTTTTTTTTTAAATAAAAATTCAAATAAAGGAATCAACCTTTCTTGGGTTCTCGAGCCTTACAATAAAAAAGTTAAATTTTGTTATGTCCCTTATTTGTATGTGAGCAAGTGAGAGATGAAGAAAAATATTAATTTAGGAAGGGAATAAAGATGATTTTTGCATCACTTTTAATTATTTAATTCTATTGTAGTTGTTTTTATTGAATATATGCAAAAAGAAGTTAATATGCACCATTTATTATTCAACAACTAAATCGAGCATAGTTCAATTGTTATAAGGTTGTACTCTTGACTAAGATCATTTTTCAATTTCTGCATTAATTAAATATCTTTGTAAAAGTCAAATCGAGCATAGCTCAATTGACATAAAATTGTGTCCATGACTAAGAGGTGTTCAATCCTCGCCTTAATTAAAATATTATTGCAAAATATATATATATATATATATATATATATATATATATATATATTAATTTACATGATAAATTATCTTTAAATTTTACCAAGCATGTGAAAACATTGATTATTCCACCCAAACTACCATCAAATATATAATTTCCTTTTTTTTGGAAATGTATTCAAGTTTAAATTGAAATTAATATTTATTAAATAAAAAATCTTAAATTATAATATATTAATTTGTTGAGCAAAATAACATATAAAAATAATATATATAAACAAAATAAAATTTAAATTAATAAAAACAAATATGTCATATAAATTCAAATCATATTATTTAAAAAAAAATCATAATTAATTAATGTGTAAATTACGTGAATAGCCATAAGGACATTCTAGAGACATTATGTAAATTTAAGACATTAGGTAAATTATAAGGGCATTATAGAGATATAGTGTACATTTAAGACACTAGGTAAATTACGAAACAAACACAATTATCCTAATATTTCAGGGTTCCTTAAATTTTTTCTATAAAACAGATGACACTATTAAAGACTAAAGATGTCAGACATTTGTAATTTTTAGTATCTATATTATTCTAAAAAAAAAAAACATATGCTAAAAAGGCAGTAAACTTGAAGTTTCATTATATTTGCAAATTTCTTATCTGTCTTAAACTGCCTCTTAGTTTTCATTTCTAAGACAGCCATGGTAATAAATTCTTATCCCCTTCACATTGAAAAAATCACATGATAAATAAGAGAGTTGCACAGTCTTTGGATTCAACTTGCATTCAACATGTCGATATCGAAATCGAAATATTTTAATCTTCTCGTCGTTGTTCTTTTCTTCGTCGTAGGATCCGTTTCTGCCGTAGAAATCAACGAGGAGAAGGTTGCTTGCTCTCATTGTGTGTTTAGTGTGCAAGTTTAGTGTTTTTTGTTTATGCTTTCTCTCATAATTTGTGTTTTTGCAGAAACATTTCATTGTTTTTCTGGAAAGTAATCCTGTTTTAAATGAAGTTGATGCAACAGAATCACATCTAAATGTTCTCATGTCAGTGAAGGAAAGGTGAGTTTATATTGTAGTAAATACTTTTTTTCATTAATGTTTTAACATGTCATTAATGGAGCGTTTGAGCCAACATGACAACTAACATATTGTATAGACTAGTTACTAATAAGTCATGGGTTCGATCCCCCACCCCACATGTTAAAAAAAAAAAAAAAAAAAAAAAAAAAAAAAAAAAAACGGGACGTTTGGGACACCAACTTAGAGTTCGGTGGATTGGGTTATTATAACCCTGTCTACGTTTGGTCCACCGACTATTATAACTCATAGTCAATAAAGTAACTGTTATGAATATTTTAAGATGTCCCTAGGATAGCATGTATCTTCTCCCATTAACTCCCCCTTTATTTCTCCGGTATCTTCTCATTTAATTTCTCCCTTATCTTACCTTCTTTAGTCTTGTAAACCCTATAAATATTGGTTATTGTAACTTTTGAAGATCACAACTTGATAGAGAAGACATCCTCTCTTCTTTCTTCTTCTCCCATCGTAGTTAATGTTCTAGTGTTTTACAACAGTAACTATAATGATTTCAACAATATTTACTATTAACAAACTATTATAACCACTATAATAATCTCAAGTTTCCCAAACAGTCCCTAGTGATATATTATTTTATTTTATAAATCTTTATACTATTTTTAAATATTAATTGAAAAAAATTCATACTACTATAGCACTATAAATTTTCTCATTGTGTACCTAACGTGTTTTTTGTTTTCTTTTTGTTGGAAATAATAATAAAAAAAAGGGTGAAAAAAATGAAAAATAAGAAAGAGTTAAAGGTGAAAAATAATGGTAACTTTATGTCAATTGAACTATGCTTGATTTGACATGACTTGATGTAATCTTGATTCGATAAACTGCACAATATAATTTCATTAGTTTTATTATGCGGTACTATGACTAATTACAACAAAAATGTCACATTTTTATTAAATAAACATATATGTGGAAAACTATAGACCATTTTCCAAAGAAAATACTATTAAACAATGTGTGTCATTTACTATTATTATTACTTTGACCTTATAAATTAGACATTTAAATGTGATCTCACTAGAATTATTGTAAGTTAGTACCTTATGTAAGTTAGCTAGCTTGTGTACATTTTTTATTAGTCATTTCATTTCATATAACAGTTATAAGAGTGACAATCATATTATAACGACGACTATATTGAGCGTTTTTGTGTCGTCACAGTCATGTCGAGGCAAAGAAGTCCATTGTCTATAGTTACACAAAAAGCTTCAATGCATTTGCTGCCAAACTTACTGAAGAGGAAGCTCAAACACTATCAAGTAATTTTATATCTATATGCACAACATTTCTTTCTTTTTGTTTAATTTTTTTTTTTTTTTTTTTTTTTTTTTTTTTTTTTTTATCCGTGAGTGTCCGGGTTAGTTTATGCACCTACAACATTGGACTGCCAAGAAAATACTTAGGAAATTCATATATATATTTTTTTTGTATATCTGTGAGAGTGTCTGACAGCTTAATCCTACAACATTTGGCTGCCAAGGAAATCTGTAGGAAATTAGTATTTATTTTTGTTTAAGTTTTTTTTTTTTATATATCATGTGAGTGTCAGCTTAACCCTACAATATTTGGTTGTCAAGAAAATCCGTAGTAAATTAGTATTTCTTTTTGTTTAACTTTTTTTTGATATCGTGTGAGTGTCTGACAGCTTAACCCTACAACATTTGGCTGTCAAGAACATCATTAGAAAATCAGTATATCTTTTTGTTTATTTTTTTTTATATCCCGTGAGTGTCTGACAGCTTAGCCCTACACAACATTTGGTTGGCAAGAAAATTAGTAGGGAATTAATATATATTTTTTTTAACTTTTTTTTTATATCCGTGAGTGTCCGGACCATCTTACGTGCACCTCGACTAATCTCACGAGACAGACCGTCTAATGCTACAATATTTGACTGCTAAGGAAACCCGTTGTAGAAAATTAATTCCTAGGTAGGTTGGTAGGTCGTCACCAATGATTGAATTCATTACCTCTCAAAGCGCTTGAATAGTTTCAAGATCTGTCCTGACCACTAGACGAACGGTTTCTTATTTTCTAAAAAAATTCTTTTTAGTGCTCATATTCTTATGTATTTTCTTTCTACCCAATTTTCATATTTCCATATGATGTATGACTTTGATGTAGAGAGAGAAGATGTGCACAATGTGATCCCAAACAAGTATGGAAAGCTACAAACAACAAGATCATGGGACTTCATTGGATTGCCTTCCAATGCACCAAGAAATACCAAACAGGAGAGTGATATTATTGTTGGTTTATTTGATACTGGTAATTCCTCTCCTCCTTTTTTATTAGTTTTATAAGGAAAAAAATTAATTTTTATATGTAAAAAAACAAAACAGTGAAATAATGACTCTCTAGTTAAATTTTCATTTTTTAAATATTAATTTTTATATGGTAAAAAAAAACAGTGAAATAATTACTCTCTAGTTAAATTTTATTTTTTAAAATTTGGTAGCTAGTTATGAGTATTTTTTTTTTCTATTAGATTGAAGCTGTTTTTTTTTTGTGAAAAATTAATGTTAAATCCAATTTAAGAAATAGCCAGATATTTATATTTTTTTTTAACCAAACTTACGATTTTTGTTCAATTTTTATTAATTACATAGATAGATAAAATAGGAAACATTTATTTCTATTCATTTAATTAGCCTCATCTGTCAATTTTAACCTAAAATTTTAAATTTCTTCTTAGTGTCTCCATAAACTTGAATAAAC
This sequence comes from Herpetospermum pedunculosum, assembly GCA_028017165.1. Lineage (NCBI taxonomy): Eukaryota > Viridiplantae > Streptophyta > Magnoliopsida > Cucurbitales > Cucurbitaceae > Herpetospermum > Herpetospermum pedunculosum. The sequence continues at coordinate 41,247,042 of CM051522.1, forward strand.
TGTGGTTTGATTTTGGGTGTTAATTTATTGAGAGAATTTCATCAATTATAATTCTAAACTTTCAAAAAGATATTAATTTCAAAATTTCTTCTAGTTAAATTAGAAATTTATTGGATAAACTCATTTTTTTAAGGTTTAAATTGATTCATTGATCCATCCAAGTATATGGATAAGTTGTGAAATCGAGCATAGCTCAATTGACATAAGGTTGTATCCTTGACTAAAATGTCAGGATTCGATCTCTGAATTAACTAAATACTTTTGCAAAAAAAAAAATAAGGATAAGAATGATTTTTCTTTTTTTCTGCTTTTTATTTTTAATGTGTATCTATGCATTTAATATAAATTGTACAAAAATAGTAAAATTTATAGCAGATAAGTTATGTATATAGCCAACTATTTTTAACATTCTTTTTAACCTCACATTTTCAAAATTAAATTATTTATGTACTTCTTAATGCAAAAAAAAAGAAAGTATTTATTTAACTTATGACTTTCATATTTTAATAACAATGCAAGACATTATGATGCAATATATTCATTTAATACAAATTGTACAAAAAAACTACTTTAAAAAGACGGTAGAATTCAGCTATGACTTTCAAAAAAAAATTGTAGAAAAAAAAAGAAAAATGTAAAAAGTTGTAGTATTTATTTGGCTTTTTATTTTTTATTTTTTTTCAATATTGCAATTTTCGATTTTTTTTATAAAAATATGGCATGTTTTTTAAACATTTTTTAAAATATTGCATTTTTTATTGAAGATGTTTTTTCAAAAGACGTTCACACAAGTATAGATCGCTCACACATATTGTCTTTTCAAAAGACGATATGCATGTGACTTTCAACACATCGTCTTTTGAACAGTGTGCTTTTAAAGATCGATATCTTTTTGTTCATATATGCAATTATTTTGAAAAAAGATATGGCTGGAAAGCTAACACCGAGTGTTTCAATTTGATACTTGATTTCACTATTTTTGGAGTTCTCTATCAAAAGATAAAGATCATCGAAGTTGAGCTATGGTTCTGAAATTTGCAGAACGGTAGTCCCAGGGGCGGACCTCTGAAGGGACTAGGGGGGGCCACGGCCCCCCCCAAAATTTTTTATTTTCATATACTCGTAGGCAAAAATAATGCCTTAAATATATACTGTTGTTATTAAATACATTTTGCCCCCCCCAAATTAACAAAGTTTTATTCTGCTGTAGTGGTCATTGGGCATGTTTTATATTTTGTTGTGCCTGAGTTCGAAACTCATCTATAACAATAATTTATTTGTTTTACATTTCCTTCCATATATGTATGTTTTTTTTAAAAAAAAATTGTTCTCTTTTAATATTTTGTTTATATATATTTAAAAATATATAAATTTCATTCTTAAAAATAATTAAGAATTATTTTTTTTTCTATTAACTCTTATTATTAGTTTATTTATTAACATTTTGAGTAATTTAGACTATATTAACCTCTTTTTTATAATTTTTTGTAAAAAATTCATGTTATATTGTGTTTTTTTTTTTTTAATAATTCTTTTTAAAAATGTCTAATAAATCTTTGAACTTTGAACTTTGTGTTTAATAGATCACTAACTTCAAAAAAGGGTTCAATATATTTTTTAACTTTCAATTTTGTATTAATTGGTTCTCAAATTTTCAAGTTTAAGTTTAATATATCCTTGTATTTAGTATAGGGATGCATTAACAACTTTTTAAAGTTTAGGGACTCAATTTTTTTTTTTTTTTTTTTTTTTTTTTTTTTTTTTTTTATTTTAGATGAGCAAAATTATTTGATGGTATTAAGTTTATTTCATATGTTTATCCCTGATAACTTTTTTTGAATGTCAACATAACTTGAGAGTGTGAATTCGAACCTATGAATTTTTGGCGATCTGTTTTTAATATTTCTATACTCTAATTTTTTGACCCCCCAAACATCCATGTTTGGATCCGCCCCTGGGTAGTCCAACTTCAACGATCTTTATCCTTTGATATACAACTCCAAAAATAGCGAAACCATGTATCAAATTGAAGCTTCCCCTATCAGCTTTCCAACTATACATATTTTTTTAAAAAATAATTAACACTCAATAAAAAGATATCGATTTTTTAATGTACATGACTTTCACAAAAATTGTAGTATTTATTTAACTTATGACTTTCACAAAAATTGTAGTATTTATTTAACTTACGACTTTCAAGTTATGACTGATGTGGAATTATAATTCGAAGTGTTTGTTTGAACGTGTCTTTCAAAACTACTTTTAAAAAAATAAATTGTAGTATTCAGTTAAAATTCATAGAAGGGTAAAAACGATGTTTTGACTAAATAAAATCGCTTTTAAAACTTTTCACCAATCAACAGTTGTTTGAGAGTCTAAAATTAGATTAAAAAAAGCACTGAAAATGGTTTAGAAAGCATCTTTCAAAACAAAAGTGATTATATAATAAACATTTCGGAGAAAATACTTTTAAGCAGGGTCAAATACAAACTGAATTTTACAGTTTGCTTTAATTTTGATAAATATATATTTATAAACTGTAAATTTTTTTTTATTATTATAGTTGTGAAATTATGAATTTTGTGAATTACAGGAATCACACCAACAGCAGAGAGTTTTAAAGATGACGGGTTTGGTCCTCCACCCAAAAAATGGAAAGGCACTTGTCTCCAGTATGCCAATTTCACTGGCTGCAACAAGTAATATCCATATATCTGATTTTTATTTACCATTTTTCTTTTTTTAGTTCAAATGGAAGATTAAAATATTCGGTGCGTTTGGTTAGTGATTCGAAAACATAAATTATAAAACAAGAAATGATTTAATAAAAAAAAATTCATGATTCATATTTTAATATTTTCAAACATGTGTTGCAAATTTAAATATTAAGTCCAAATTAACTAAACTATTATTAATTAATTTTTTTATAAACAAATTTAATATAAATTAAGAATAAATACTATATTCATAAAAGTGTGCATCATTTTCTTTAATTCAATGTTGTTTATAGAATTTTCAAAAACAATTTAAAAAAAAACATGTGAAACGAATATTTACTAAATTCATTTGACTGCCTGAAAACATATAAACCAAAATTAATTGCATACTAAACAAGAAAACATATAAAATTAAGTTTGCATACCAAACACGCCTTTAATTTTTTATTTTGTAATACTCCATTAAACTATTCTCACGGCACACACAACCTGACCCTACAACCTACAACATTTGGGTGTCAAGTAAATCTTTTTTTATTTTGTAATACTCCATTAAACTATTTTCATGGGACAGACCGCCCGACCCTACAACCCTCATGACCACTAGGCCAACCCTTGTACCATAAAAAATAGGAGAGTTGAATTTATCAATTAACAAAAAAAACTAAAAAGAAAGACGTTATAATATTACATTTTCATTTCCAATATTGCATTATTGATAAATCTTTTGAACCTTAATTCTCATTCTTCTTTGTTTCTCCTTTTGTTTACTTTTCTTTTTTTATATGGTAAAGCAAACTCATCGGAGCAAGATATTTCAAGCTTGATGGCCGCCCCAATCCCCTCGACATCTTGTCGCCAATAGACGTCAATGGCCATGGCACGCACACGTCCACAACAGCAACAGGCAATGCAATCGCCGGAGCCAGCCTCGCCGGTCTGGCTGAAGGAACCGCTCGTGGCGGTGTGCCGTCAGCAAGAGTTGCCATGTACAAGGTTTGTTGGGTCGGTAGTGGGTGCTCCTTAATGGATCTTTTGGCAGCCTTCGACGCCGCCATACAGGACGGCGTCGATGTCCTTTCAATATCGATTAGCTTCGAAGGCTTCGACAATTACTCCGAGGACGCAATCTCCATCGGCGCGTTTCATGCCATGAAGAGGGGCATCATCACTGTGACCTCCGCCGGGAACAACGGTCCGAGTGCCGGCAGCGTGGCCAACCATGCGCCGTGGATTGTGACAGTTGCTGCCAGTGAAATTGATCGAAAATTTATCACCCCATTGGAGTTGGGCAATGGGGACAACATCTCCGTAAGTTGATTGCATATGTTTTTGCATGAATACTTCTATTTAGTTCTAAAATGTTTCCTTAATTTTCATTTATTAAATCTACTGAAATAAATTTTAAATTTAACATATATTTTTATGCAAAATTTGAGAGCATCAAAGCCAAAATAGTTAGCGCCCATGTTTCAAGAGTAATGATAATTTTGAAATGGTTAAAATTACTTATGTCAAGTTCAAAATCACACTCAAGCATATCTCTTTAATCATTCAAAATCATGTCATCATAGTTTAACCGACATATTGTATAGACTAGTGACCAAGAGGTCACGGATTGGATAAAAAAATATCATTCAAAATCAATAGAAATTTGAATATTATTTAATAAACAGGGAGAAGGAATAAACATATTCAATCCAGAGCAAAAAATGTACCCATTAGTGAATGGAGTTGATGCGGCTATGAACCCAGAGAGCAAAGAAAGTGCAAGATTTTGCGATGAGGGCTCACTTGATCCAACCAAGGTTAAAGACAGCCTTGTTTTCTGCAAAAGTATGACTTGGGGAGCTGATTCTGTTGTCAAATCACTTGGTGCTAATGGCGTTATTATTCAAAGTGATCCGTTTCTTGGCCAAACTCATGTCTTCATGGCCCCTGCCACCTTGGTTGGTGCCTTTGATGGTGCTCCTATTGACACCTACATCCAGTCCACTACGTAAGTTTTTAGATTTTGTGTTTCCTTTTGATTTACTTCTTATAATTTTTTTGTTACACATCTTTGAAAATATATTTGTCTGTTACTAGGGAAGTTAGTTGTATTAACTCTTGATGTCAAATTTTGAAAGGTGGAGGACACGTTCTTCTCACGTGACCTCAATAGTAAATTTATAATCTTTGGGACGAAATAAACCTGTAAAACAATGTAAACAAACTCGGATGCCAAAGTTAGTAGTGAGACAATTGGCCATGAAATTCTAGGATTCAAATTGTCTTTGCTATTATGACGATATTTATAATGTTGGTCTAGGTCTTTCTCTCCTCTTAATAAAAATGATCAACTGAACCCCCTTAGACTGTGCTCCAGATTAGTCTGGGCCTGAGGGCCGAGAAGGGCTCGACCTAGAACTGGCTGAGCGGTCCTCTTCCAGACTCAAATAAAAGCTCAGTTTCTAGAAAAAACTCTAAATACTAGAATATTCTAGAGAAATCTTTAGAAGATGTTTTAGAGTATTTGGTAGAATTCTCTAGAATATAAGAGAATCTCTTTAGAAGATGTAATAGAGTAAGATGTACAATTCTCTAGCATGTGTGAAGAAAAATGTATTTGTAAAGAATATTCTAGAAATTGAATTGATGTGTGACAAATTACTAGTCATAAGTTTAGGGGCTGCCACTAATTTAAATAAGAGTGAAATCTCAAAGTTTGTATCAAGTGTTTAAGCCAAGTGATCAATAATACAAGTAGCATCTTTCTCCAACTATCTTTCAAATTAAACCTCCAATCTTCCAAAAATTTATTTTCCAACAAGATAGGAGTCTGATTAATCAAAAAAGAAGCAGTCAAAATGCACTCTCCCAATAGTCAAATGGGATTAAAAAAGAAGTGTTTGTGCAACATTAAGGAGATGTTGATTTTCCTCTCAACAACAAAATTATGTTTAGGACATTCAACCCAAGAGAATTGATGAACCATCTTGTTAAAGAATATGGAAGCATGACATTTGATTGATTATACCACTTTGGTCAATTCAGTCTTTCTAGCCGATATAGAACCAAGTGAAACTAGAGTTATCATCCAAAAAAAAAGCTAGCTTTAGTGTATCATTTTAATTAATTTTGTTACATAGATGAAATGTTTTTTCGTTACTAGATGGTAATATAACCTTGTAATCTTTTTTTTTTTTTTTTTTTTTTTTTTCTGAAAAATGATGTGTTTTGGAATACAGAACACCAACTGCAGTCATATACAAAACAAGACAACTCAATAGAACAGCTCCAATGGTCGCTTCCTTCTCATCTCGAGGTCCCAATCGAGGCTCCAACCGCATTCTAAAGGTAAAAAGAAAGGTTTAATTTTTACATTTTCATAAGTCTCTGAACTTTAAACTTTAGAATGTTTGTCTAATAGGTTAAACTTTTAAAAACTTCACAAATCTATCCAATACAATTTTAAATTTTTTTGTGTCTTATAAGATTACTACCTTTTCTTTTATGTCTAATGGATTGGTGAATTTTGAAAATTTTCGAATAAAACAGACTAATTAGACACACTTTTGATTTACCACACACTTTTTAAAGTTTAAGCATGAAAGTTCTAGAAACTAAACTTGTAATATCTTTAAAAAAGAAAACAAAAAATTCGATTCTAAACAAGATTTTGAATATCGAAATCTTAATTTTATAGAAATGTCTAAATAAATATTTTTGAAAATAATATATTTATAAAAAATTTCATAAAATAAACTATTTAAATTAAATTAACAAATACGTGTTTTATATTTTTGAAATAAGTTTAAGTTTCTTATTATTAATATTAAATTCACATCAGTAATATGGACTTGCCTAGAGAAATCTGAAATCTTTTATCCCAATTTTAGAGATTATGTTGTTTTGGATGAATAATATATCTATGATCGTGTTGCAGCCGGACATAGCAGCGCCAGGAGTGGATATATTGGCTGGTTACATCCCATTGAAGTCACTGACTGGGTTGAAGGGTGACACTCAATTCTCCAAATTCACCCTCATGTCGGGTACTTCTATGGCCTGCCCCCACGTCGCTGCCGCCGCCGCCTATGTCAAGTCTTTCAACCCTCTTTGGTCTCCGGCCGCCATTCGATCCGCCTTGATCACCACCGGTATGTCATCTTCTTCATTATTTTAACCTCTTTCAAATTTTATTATGGTCTTTTTGAACTTATTCTGAGGATTATATTTTAGTCTATTTTGATTTTAAATATTTATTCTCCGACTATTTTTGTTGTCATTGTTGATTTTGTTGTTGAATAACAGTTAATCCGATAAATAAAGTGACTTCAAATACATGTACGTATTATGATTTAGGGTAATTTTAGGTGTGGTAGACTAATAACATATTTTTGGTGTTAACATTGTTGCTTAAATATTTATGATAATGAAAAATATAGGTTAATAATTCATACATTCTGTCAGTTGACTTATACTCTAAGTGATTTATTTTTTTAGAAGTTGTCGGTCTTGAATATATATATATATATTTTGAAAGTTTATATAAAAAATGGTTGAATTTGTTTTAAGTCTAAGAACTAGAATTTATATTTTTGAAGGGCTAGTTGCAAAAACAACAATCAGGCCCAAAATAATTTGTAAATTTAACAAAATTTAAAACATTTTGCAAATATGTCAAAACATTAGTGGCTATCACTGATAGACTCTATCGTTGATATATGATTATCACTGATAGACTTCTATCACTGACAAAATTCTATAAAAAACTGAAGTGATAGACTACTATCAGCGATAAACTTCTATCAGCTATAGACCATACTATCAGCAATAGAAATTGTCATATCTACAATTTTTTTAAAAAAATGCTATATTTTTAATTATTTTACTCTAAATTGACATTTGTTACAATTTTTTAAAAAATGCTATATTTTTCAATGTAGGTAGTAAATGAGATTTAAACCAAATTTGAAAAACGAGTTGAGATTTTTAGTTTAAATTCATATGGTTGAGTTACAAATTTTCTCCATATAAACTTTTTAGTTAATATGTATATTGAATCTCTAAAGTTTAAAAACTTTGGATATTAATTCTAGTAAGTTAATTAATTAATTTGACAAATCAACCCTAATGATATAAAACCATTCCTAAACCCTAAACTTTAAACTCACATAAAACATATAGCTTCAATGATAAACATATAATGTCTTAATTAATTTACTAACAATGTTTACATTAGAAACAATCATACTATATATCAACACTAATGTTTTCATATCTGTATGTTGAAGCAATACCAATGAGTCGAAAACTGAATCCCGACGGAGAATTCGCGTACGGTGCGGGCAACCTAAATCCAGCTAAAGCCACAAACCCTGGCTTAGTCTACGACGTGAATGAAATGTCATACATCCAATTCCTTTGCAGCGAAGGCTACACCGGATCTTCAATTTCCATTCTCACTGGAACCAAATCCATAAACTGCTCCACTCTAATCCCCGGCTCGGGCTACGATTCTCTAAATTACCCAACCTTTCAACTTAGCCTCAACAGCAGCGAACAACCGACGACTGTCGTGTTCTGGCGGGAAGTAACCAACGTCGGTCTCCCTAACTCCATCTACAACGCCACCATCACGACTCCCCCTGGGGTGGAGATCACAGTGGTGCCGACGACTCTGTCGTTCTCGCAACTGCTGCAGAAGCAAAGCTTTAAAGTTACTGTGAAGGCTAGTCCTTTTCCATCAATGAACATGGTGTCGGGTTCCCTTGCTTGGGTTGATGCCCAACATGTCGTGAGAAGTCCTATTGTTATTTATAGCCCGCAAAAAAGTTAGATTGATTGATGTATTATTGTGTTGTTTAAGAATCTATCTTATGTGTTGGACTAATTTGGTTGAGATGTGTTGGAAAATTTAATGACTTTCATTATTTTATTTTATTGTCTTATTAAATTATTTATTTACATATTTGTTTAAATATAATTGTTTTATAAAAGGAAAAAGAGGAGAAGTAAGTGATTATTTAACCTTCTTTTTGGTGGTGGGGACTCTATTTTTACCTTCCTCTTCCTTTAAGAGTAGAAAATCAATGGAAATTAACAATTCATGTCCTGCATACGGTGCTTCTCTCTTTTTGAGAGGTTTCTAGGGTTTCTTCTAGAGGTTCCCGCGGTATGGGCTTTCAATCTTTCTTGCATTCGGCGTTCAATCGAATCGGGTGGCTTGCGATGGAGGACCTAGTCAATCATTGCTCGACGTTGAATCTCACAATGGAGAAGGCAAAGGTTCTTACAACGAGCGAGGGTGAGTCTCTGTTATCGGCGGTGCTCACTGATTTGTGCGTTGTGTGCAAGGTTTTATCGTCTCGGCGAGTCAACATCGAAGCATTTCGGGCGGTGATGAGGCGGTCTGGCGAGTCCACAATGGCACGAGGGTGGAGGCGGCGAGCGATAACGTCTCCGCCGTTCAGTTTCGTTCGATGGAGGATAAAAGGCGGGTTGTATCGACAGGGCCTTGGACCTTCGATAGGGTTTTGGTGGTGCTGGTGGAGCCGAAGGGGTGTGATACAGTGGCTCGGTTAGTGTCACACCCCGCCCCAGTTTACCCTCCCGAACCTAGGACGTGACGTGCTGACAAAAGATTCCAACTAAACTATGGAATTTATTGTCGAACTTAGAAAGCCTGGACACATTTTGAAAACAACATGTGGCTAGCAAAAACTTTATTGAAATAAAATCCATAAAAAAAATGAGTAGAGTTTCTCCTGAAAGTTGGATAAATCACACCTTGAAATGGAAAATTTTACCCTTCAAAATGTTTGTCCTCATTTAACAACCAACTACAAGTTAGTGCATCTTCCCGTACAATGTTCAGAGGCTAGTCATAAACTTAAAATCACATCAACAGGTTGAATACTGAAAAATATGCAATTTTAAGTTTAATAAGCTCTTATAAATCTCAATGTAGTATCATGTGATTAAAAATTATGCTAGTCGCTCTAGTTAACAAAATCAATGCCTCAATACTATGTTCACATGAAAAATGGCATGTAATCTAGATAAGACTGATGGCAGATCTCGACCTCGATAGGCTTCTCAGAAACTCAAATGCTACTGGTTGGAAATTTTTAAAAAGAAAGAGTGAGCTTAAAAAGGCCCAGTGAAGGGTGAGTTAAAAGAAAACATGCTCTTAGGAAAAACTATTTTTATATTCCATAGAAGTTCAAAACTCAGTTAAACCTTATAAATGGATATCAATTTAAATTATCAAGATAAATAAAACGTTCATAGAGATCTATAACAAAAGTTTTTAAAACACGTAGTCGTACGCTAGCAAAACTCTTCACCAAACTTGTACTTGAATCTCTATCATACTGGCGCGTAGAGTAATCTCAATACGCACAGCAAAGCAATCTTTGTCATACTATGCATCGAGTAATCTCGAGAAACATAGCAGAGTCAACATCTCTGTCATACTGTGTACCGAGTAATCTCAAGGTACATAGCAGAGCAAAACTCTGTCATACGTGCACACAGAGCTGCCCCCAAAGGGCTAACCACCCTAACACACGGCCCAAAGCCTATGTGTGTGCTAGAGTGGGTCCCAAAGACCTCTCTCTATCTCTGGTATACTATGGAAACACATTCACATACCATACGGGTAATCACCATGGGTACATAGATCCAGTGGTTTAAAAACAGCTCTCAGCATAAAACTATTAACTTTGTCAAGTTACTTTAAAATCATACTTTCTCTAGAATCTCATAAATTCACAGTCCGAAATTAAATCCTCTTATAATTCTCAAATCGTTGTAGAAATCATACTCTTGCCCTAAATAACATTTCATAAATGGTAAAAAATTCTCAAATAACATAAAACATTTCTAAAAGTCTCTTTTCCGGAACAATATTTCACAAACCTCAAACCAATAAAAAAAAATACGTTTTCTCTAAAATTATTTATCAATATAAATCTCTTGAAATTCCGTAACGAAAAGTATTTCATAAAATAAACCACTCACCACATTATCACGCGAGAATTTCGAGTTGTAATTGTCATCCTGATTTTCACGCAACCTAGAATTCATTTCAACTTAATATGAGCAACTCTTTAATTTTCACTTAAAACATCTCTTATTGAATTTAAGGATTTAAGTCATTGTACAATATACAATAGAGTTTCATCTCTCCTACTTGATGAACCACCTTCATTTCTTCCTTGTCCAACAACTTTACCATCATTTATGATTATTGATTATTTTATTATTATTATTATTATTATTATTTTCACTATTCACCTTCTTGTTCCTCCTAAAACTCATAAACATTTCTCTCATTTTACCTATTACAACTTCCATTCTAGCCATTTGACTCTTTCTTTTTATGATAATTTATTTTTCTCTTGATCTTTTAGAAAAATTGGGAAAATGAGACCCATGAAATGGAATCACTAATTTCCATGTTTTCTCTTAGGAAAAACAACTTAACAGATTGAAATCTTCTTCTATGGCTTATTTGATCCATATTTCATCATTAATCACGACTTTCCGGCGTAATTGCAACTTTCTGACGATGCTCCGGCGACTACCCAACATCCTCCTTTCTCATTATTTCTTTCTCACTCACTCTCTTTCCCCTTTTCCTTTCTTCTTTGGGTAATCAGAACCTCTCTTCTTCCTCTTATTTTTTATTTTTATGTTTTTTTTCTTCCTCCTCCCGCTGTAACCCACTTTGTTTATTATTATTATTATTATTATTATTATTAATATTTTTCAAATTCTAAGCATAACCCAATTTTCATATATTTTTTTTAGGTAAAAATATTTCAAAATCTAAATAATCAATATATCATTTGTAACTCCAAATGATAAGAGACTAAAAGTGGGTCTTACAAATTATTACCCCTTTTTTTACAATTTCGTCCTCGAAATTCAATTAAGAAATGTATTTGAAATTCACTTTTTCATAATGTCTTTCCTCTGCATGACTTTCTCTTTCCAAGTGCTTCAAGACAGAGGAGGATGTGTTACAAAATGTTACCTTCTTTTGCGAATTCATCCTCAAAATTTGATCAAGCTAACGTGAAAATTAGACGAGCATCCCAAATGTGTATTTGCTTATCATCTTCAAATTGCTTCTTGTCAAGCGCATGATTTCCCATTGAATCCTTAACTAACGAAATGTTGATATTTGATAACATCTATTCTTTTTTACTATTCAGGCCTTTGTATAGTCCAATGTATAAAATCTTCAATCCACTTTATATCACCATCTATGATCTTGTAACGAAATGTTAATATCTGATGGATATGACGAACTATGAAATTCAGGGGGGTCGGATTTTGGGTAAACGGGCTTGGGTTGAGGGGGAGGGGGGTTGGACCAAACTAGGGAGATTGGGAAGAAGGCGAAGGGGGATTTTGTTTCAGGGGAGCATGGTCGTTCAGCGCCAACAAATCCTTTTGTTTTAGCGGTGGTTGATCTGCAACCCCGTCAATCATCATGAATGTGTTGTTCTGGATTGTACGGGATTTGGGGTCGAACCGTGCATTCCGTCGATTGCTCAAGGTGGTGCAATCAAAGGGACCCCAACTTTTGTTTCTGTTAGAAACAAAGGTGCGCAATACGCGATTTACGAACATTAAGCTCCAGTTTGGTTTCTCTAGTTGTTTCTGCGTGGACAATGTTGGTTGTAAGTGTGGTTTTGATGGAACTGAGGTCCTAAAACAACCAGAGGCGCAACGGAAAAAAGCCTAAACTGGTTGTGGATCTTCAGCAATCAATAAGAAACAAAACGGGAGAGAGAAAGATAACTATCACATAGTATAATTTCTCTCTAGAGAACCACCGGCAAAAACGAGACCGACCAGTAAATGGGATCGGTAAAAGTCAACGGATAAAGGTTGACCGGTAAGGCACGACCGGTAAGCTTCACAAGCTTCTCTCTGTAAAACCATACGAATAAATCAGTACCGGTAAACCGGCACCGGTAAATTCGTATCGGTAAAATCAGACCGGTAAGCTACCACTGGTAAACTGGTTCAGTAAGCTTCACTAAGCTTACACCGGTAAACCGGTACAGGTAAACTTACACCGGTAAAACTAAATCAGTTTGCTTCCACCGGTAAAACGGTTCGGAAAACTTCATAAGTTTACACTAGTAAACCAGTGGACCGATAACCATTATCGGTCTGCTACTTCGGTAAATCATATACCGGTATACTCGACCGAAGAGCGAGCGCCAAACGCTATCTCATAACATTGGCCAAGCCACCGGTAAATTTCACATCGGTAAACTTCACGGGCAACCTGGCCGGTAAGTTTCACCGGTAAATTTACCAGAAAGCTCGAAACAGGGAAAAAACGTACATTTTCTCTGTTTGTCTTCTCGTCTTCTCGTCTCCGCAACAACCTCCTCTGCAAAATCCTCTTAAGCTAAGTCTGATCACGAGCAGTGGCGAGGACTACCCTCAGAGTAGTCCAAACTATCCTCGGGCTTAGTAACGGAGTTGAGGGAGTCCTTTGAGCAAGAGGGCTTTGGGGAGAGGTTTGGGAGGAAGGTGAAGGTGATGGTATAAATGAGAAATAAGATGAAGTTGAGTTTGAACTTGATGACAATTCATCTTCTTCAAACCTTGATCTCTCCAATTCTCATAAATCTTCAACAATTGAAGAACAAATTGAGGAAAGAAGAATGAACCTTTCAATTCTTCTAATCTTCAAAAGATAATACTCAAGCTTTTGCACCAAAACTCTAGCTTCTTCTTCAAACTTTCTTCAACCATTGAGGAACACCTAAGGAGAGAGAGCTGAAAAAACGTCATTAGTTTTTTTTTCAAATGAAGACATTCTTCATTTTAATCTTCAAGCCAAAAGTAGTTTATTCATTAAGCATAATTAGTCAAAAGTTCATAGCAAACATGCTATGCATGTTTAAACCCACTAACATACATATAATATTATTTTAATATTTATTATAAAATTAATTCACAATTAATTTATAAATAAATATTTAATGATAAATATATATAATTAATTAAACTTTTTAATTAATTCTTTTAGTATTTAATTTACTATCAAATATTAATTAAATAATAAGACTTAACCCCGGTTTTCCGAAAACCGACTTTTCGCATATGGAATCCCTATTCATATTTTCCTCCAAACACATATTTAAATCATATTTAAATATGTGCAACCACGTTCTCAAAGCCGAATTTGGATTTCTCCAGATTCTTTCCTTTGCTTTGCTACACCGCTTTATCCGAGCTAACTAGGAGAACCTAAAGGACCTACAGATCATGAGCTACTACAATCCGAGATTATCCGGTTCAACTATTTTAACCGACCTAATCAACATTCGTAAACCCTCAGAGACTCCACTATAGTCCAGGGGTCGAACTATCCTCACTGTAGATATATTGTTTCCTTTTAATATAACCATCACAGGTGAATCGATCTATCACAGATCGTTAGTAAACACAGCGGGTCATTTAAACCGTTTAACCCCTGCATTACAACTTGTTCCTTAAGTACCACTGACACCTCTAATGAAGAATTGATCTATGGTTCAACCAGCAAATCAGATCCCCCTCTAGCCAAAAAGAGGGTGGGCCCTTGTTCAAGACCTGAAGTCAACTATTAAAGGAACAACCTCTCTACTAACCCTAAAGCGGGTAGTAGTGAATTTCTTCATGTTGTACTATGTCCCTAGCTACCTATCCCAGTTTATCCCCAAGATGGTATACTTATTGAGTCGGCGATCTACTATTTCAAATTGCTCCATTTTCTCAATTTTTACACAACAAAGGGAAATCAACGTGAAAGTACTCGTTTGAGAAAAGAAACTAGCGATAAAAAGGATATAAAGATAGCACACTTTGTGTGCTATCAAATACCCCCAAACTTAAGCTTTTGCTAGTCCTCGAGCAAAATAAAAAACAAACCATTAAAAGAATCAATGAATGCATGCTCGTGACTCAAACCTCAATGTTCTTAAGACAAATAAACCACAAAAGAGGACATATTAGACCACGACCCATCAACAATAAATTTAAAAAAAAAAAAAAAAAATTATCTTTTGCATGTGTGCTCACTTTTCTTCCCTTAATATCTATGAATACCAATAAAACTAAATATACATCAATAACTTGAGTCATAGTGACAATCAAGAGATTAAGCAATCATAGATTTCGATTTTATAACAAAAAACTCAAGCATCTCATAAAATTACTAAAATCGAATGCACAAGACTTGATACCCTCATAGAATTTCACTCAAAACGTTCAACTGTTTAGGGTATGTAAGATAAACGCCCAAACCAAAACATAAGAGACATTTACCATAAGCTTGCTAATATATCACATCTTTATCATCGATGATTTAGATTGAATGTAAAACTTCAAGAGTCTTGCTTTGGTTGTAATTGGGCTTAGATAAGGGTGGATGAATGAACATTTTAAGCTACTAGGTTGGAAGAACTATAAGACTTTACCACATGAAACTTTCTTTTCTTTTTCTTTTCTCAAATTTTCTTTTCTTTTCTTCTTCTCTTTTTTTTTTTCTTTCTCTTTTCTTTAGTCTCTAAAAGAAGCTAATGGAATGAATGCTTCCTTTTGAATATTCTATTAACACCATTCAACTTTCTCCTTTGGATGGATTGACACATATGTGGTAAGCACTTATAAACCTTCTGGTAGAGGATTTTTGGGTATATCCTACTATTTATCGGGATATCGAATTCCGCCAAAATGAAATTTATAAATACCGCTACTACTAAGCTAACTTGTAGCTAGTGGTAGTCGGGTCGATCCGCAGGGAACCTAAATTATTTTCTCTTAATTAATTCCTATTTGCTTTTTAATTAAAACAACAAATTAAACAATAAAGTAAATGGGAGAATTGGGCTACGTAAAAGTAAAGGAAAGCGGTAAAAATAGCTAACGGTAAAATAAAATAAAGTAACCTGTGCTCCTAATTCGAGTGCTCGGAATTTACTTGATGCACTTAGTTCATGGGAATTCTAATTAGCAAAGTAATTCTATTTCATGCACGCAAAATGCTTTGTCCCAACCGGGTCCAAAGCACCCCAAAGAATTAATTAGAGGCGTCAATTCTAATTAAACATGCTTCTTAATTAATCTAAGGTGATAAGTCATCAATTAATCCGAAAACAGTAACGGGTATAATTGCGACGAATTATTTCTTAAGACTTATTCGATTTCTATCCTAACCTTGAGCCCACCGTGAAAACGTTAATCAACTCATACCCCCACTGTCACTTGGGCTCGAATTGATTAGCCACGAGCTAGACCCTCGCCACAATGCATTAAAGCTTATCAAGAATTAACGCTTAGCCTACTAACATGCGTAACAATTATGGGTGTCAATCCTAATTAGAAAGTCATGGCATTCGTTCTTTATACAGATTGGAGATGCAAGAAATCAACAACACAATGCTAGAAATTCATACAAAACCCTCACTAAACATCAAAGTAAATCCTTAACTCAAATTAGAGTACTTACCTTAGCCAAACGTGTTGAAAATCGATCAAAAATTGTCCAAAACCTTGAAAATTGATGAAAATAGCACCAAACCCGAGGCCAAAACTCTCAAAATCGAAAATTCTCTCTCCTAGATGAATAGTGGCTGACAACTAGGTCAAAAGTGCTTAGAAAGCTGGAAAAAAGAGGTTTGGGCCGAAATCTGGCCGATTGGGCCCAAACTTGGCTGAGCAGGGGCGCTGGAGCGGGTCGTGGGCGCGCGCGGACACTGAGATGGGCTGCGCATGGGGCTGATGCTGGGTGTGGGCCGCACGCATCTGGGTCGCCTGGGCGTCGGGCTGGAGCTAGGTGTTGACCAAATCTTAGAGCGTTGACTTTTACAAAAATAAAGAATTTCTGCTCCCACCCGGATTCAAGCCTAGGCTGCCCCCTTCCCTTAACAAGGCAAGCAATTAATTTTGAGTTAGAATTAGATTATTTAATAAATGTAGTATAATCACTCAAAATGGTTAATTTATAAAATGCTCTAAAATATTCATTTAAGCTCTTAATTTACGCAAAAGCCCAATTTTCCTCCTAGCAATTAAATTATACAAAATATATCAATTAAGCCCAAATAATTATTATAATTTACAAGACTTAGGAGCTAAATATTAGCACTTTTGGAGTGCTATCAAAACCCCCAACCTAAATCTTGCTAGTCCTCGAGCAAGAAAAACTCTGAACTAGCTCCTAAGAATGAAATTGCATGCAACGACTCTAACCTCAATGCTTTTAAAAACAAGGCACTTACCACAAAAGAGAACAATTGATTGCATGCATAAGTTGAGAACATTTCAAAAATTAAACTGTTACTCCCTTACGTGCGTGTGTGATTAGCCAACCTATTATAGCTCTTATAGACTCAGAAAAGCCATATGCAACTCTACATCTCGTTTTCCCTCTACTTCTAGTAATAAAGAACAGTCTACGGCTTTTCAACAATCAAGAGAGTAACAAATTAAAAGGCCTAAATTTTCATTTTCTTGAGTACCTTTGTACTCTTTATTTTCTTTAAACTACCACTTTTTTTTTTTTACTTTTTTTTTTTTCAAGAGAGCCTAACATGTCAAACTTGCCTTCGTTCCAGCTTACCCGCAGTTCCACTGCACAACGTATCTGACTACGAGCAAGCTTCACATTTTTAAGGACTAATGCTCACTTCTTAACGTGCACTTTAAGAAGGAGGAGCACCTCAGAAGCTTTTATTTTTATGCTTAGTATTTTTCTTTTTTAATTTATTTTAGGCAATAGGTTCGCTATAACACGATTAATTTAATACAACCTATCATGCATCAAACCTTCCCTAGGGGTTTCTTTCGGGGTGACAACAAGATTTCATGCAACATAAGACAATTCTAAGCCTAAAGAACCAATAATAGGATGCTACGTGCTCGATAGATGCAAGGGAGCAACATAATGTTTTTTGAAAAATGCTCAACTAACACATACAATCTCATTCTTTTCTAGATATGCAAATACGAAGAATTTAAAAGCATTTCATAGATTGTCCTCATCGAATAATATGCAACATCACACCAAAGCATTTCTAATTCAGAATTTCCATAACTCAACAACTACAGAAATCCAACAAACTTCTCCACCCCAACCTAAAAGGATACATAGTCCTCTATGTATCACACATCAGACTAAGAAATTAAAATTACAAAATTTAAGGGAACATAAAACCTCCCCTGAATTTTGTTAGGTTGGTGGTTGGAGCAGCGCAGTCCTTGCCTGAATATCTCGTTTCTTAGGCCACAAACCCCTACAAAAGAAAAGCAAATAAACTAAGCTAGAAAAAATAAAAATTGAAAGTAAAGACTTGAATTTAAAAACACATGGGTTGCCTCCCAAGAAGCGCAATTTTTTAACGTCGTTATGCTCGACGTGTCCTCCACTCTGTCAGGGTACATAAAAATTCTCGTACTTCTTCGGCCCCTTCTTCCTTGAATCAATAAAACCTGCTAAGAGAAGCAAGCTCTTCGACTTTTGGAGGCAGCCAGACAGAGTTGTTATTTATTTATTTTTTTTGTTATATGGAAAAATAAAAGACTCAACCGAATCAAACAAAATAAAAGAAGACTCAACTGACTCAACAAAAATAAAAGACCCAACAGAAAATAAAGACTCGACCAGAGGAGGGTTCACATCAAAATTCTCAAGGCAACCAACATCAACCGAAGCACAAATGGAAGGGGGCATGCAAGATAAATCTCCTAGAATACATGAATTATCACAAGACATAACAAGAGGAGATAAATAATCTAAAGGCACAATTGTCACTTCCTCATCCATCACAACAACATTTTCAGCACAAGTTGGTTCTACATCATCCATGAAAAGACTTAAAAAAATATTCTCATTAACAGACAGATGCTCGAGCTCATTCATGCATGATTCTTCAAATAAATTTTCAATACAAAATTCATGCTCTAAGTCAAAATCATTCGGTGGAGATATACTTACCTTGAAAAATTCTCTGAGATCTTCTTCATCACTGAGAGATGAAAAAAATTCTTCCGGAGTACACCACCTTGAAGAAGTCTCAGCTCCACTCCTTAGCTCGTTCGCATCACTAGTCTCTTCGGGATGCTCCTCGAGGTCAAGCTTATCTTCTTCGGTCTCACCGTTATCGCCTCAGCATGTCAGAAATTCCTCGATTCCTTCATCAAAATCGGGGTACATCTCGATAATGACCCTTTCCTTGGTATGTTCAACCTGATGTTCTTCCTTGACTTCCAATTGCTTCGCTGGATTGAGCAAATGGCTTATTTGCTCATTCGTTTCTTGGAACTGGGCTTCAAATTTTAACCGAGCCTCGGGCATTTCTTGCGTAAATTGGTTAGTCTGAATAATACATTTATTGATCATTTGTTCCAATGACATACCTTGGAAAAAATTCTTAGAAGCTTCTCCAGCTTCATGACTTGAAGCTCGTCCCCAATAATCTCGTGGAAAATCTGCCATGTTAAAACAAGAAGACACAAGAAAAGGAAAATATTTTTTTGGTTTTTATTTAAACAAATAAAATTTAACTGAGAGAAACTAAATGGTTCCCCAGCAACGACGCCAATTTTGGTTGAGGATTTTTGGGTATATCCTACTATTTATCGGGGTATCGAATTCCGCCAAAATGAAACTTATAAATACCGCTACTACTAAGCTAACTTGTTGCTAGTGGTAGTCGGGGCGATCCGCAGGGAACCTAAATTATTTTCTCTTAATTAATTCCTATTTGCTTTTTAATTAAAACAACAAATTAAACAATAAAGTAAATGGGAGAATTGGGTTACGTAAAAGTAAAGGAAAGCGGTAAAAATAGCTAACGGTAAAATAAAATAAAGTAACCTGTGCTCCTAATTCGAGTGCTCGGGATTTACTTGATGCGCTTAGTGTATGGGGATTCTAATTAGCAAAGTAATTCTTTTTCATGCACGCAAAATGATTTAAAGCTTATCAAGAATTAACGCTTAGCCTACTAACATGCGTAACAATTATGGGTGTCAATCCTAATTAGAAAGTCATGGCATTCGTTCTTTATACAAATTGGAGATGCAAGAAATCAACAACACAATGCTAGAAATTCATACAAAACTCTCACTAAGTATCAAAGTAAATCCTTAACTCAAATTAGAGCACTTACCTTAGCCAAACGTGTTGAAAATCGATCAAAAATTGTCCAAAACCTTGAAAATTGATGAAAATATCACCAAACCCGAGGCCAAAACTCTCAGAATCGAAAATTCTCTCTCCTAGATGAATAGTGGCTGACAACTAGGTCAAAAGTGCTTAAAAAGATGAAAAAAAGAGGTTTGGGCCGAAATCTGGCCGATTGGGCCCAAACTGGGCGCTGGAGCGGGTCGTGGGCGCTGGAGCTAGGTGTTGACCAAATCTTAGAGCGTTGACTTTTACAAAAATAAAAAAATTATGCTCCCACTAAGATTCGAGCCTAGGCTGCCCCATTTCCTTAACAAGGCAAACACCATTTAACCACTAATTAATTTTGAGTTAAAATTAGATTATTTAGTAAATGTAGTATAATCACTCAAAATGGTTAATTAATAAAATGCTCTAAAATATTCATTTAAGCTCTTAATTTACGCAAATGCCCGATTTTCCCCTTAGCAATTAAATTATACAAAATATATCAATTAAGCCCAAATAATTATTATAATTTACAAGACTTATGAGCTAAATATTAGCACTTTTGGAGTGTTATCACCTTCCAGTAAGGGTTCAGAGAAAGGAAAACAACAAGAGAATGGGTATAAGGCTTGTAATGTGGTAATTTTCCAATGAAAAGGTCTAAGGCTAAAAAATTGGCTTTCTAAGGATTATGTCAAGGTAGGCCATTTGAGAAAGCTAAAATTGGTTTTACCTAAATGCCCTTGTGAAATTAAAACATTCAAGTCAAATTCAGAGATTCCAGACATGCACAACAAAGCAAGTTCTATAAATATCAATCTTGCATGGCAATCAATCAAATTTAAAAGAATAGAGCACCGTGTTAAGGAAGTGTTTATTGGCCAAAAAACTCACAGAAAAGCATGGTATTTTGGTATCAAATCCTATGAATTCTTCATTTACCAACAAAAAATGAGACACCGTCATATAACTTTTCAAATAAAAATCTAATCATGCTTATCTCCTTTATGCATTAAAACTCAAACTAAAGATGCATCATTAGCTTACAAAGTACTCAAACATATCAAAAGGGACTCAAAAAATAAAAATTTCTCTGTTAACCGGCATGGTCTCATAGTCCAACAAAAATAGAATATCAAACTTTAGAACACTTCCTAGATTGTCCTAATCACGAATGATGCGACAAAGACTCAACCATGAAGATCATGCTAACATTTTTTTGTAAAGTTTTCCTAAAACATCATAACATGCATAATTGTTAAGTGATTTTTAGACTTATTAAAACAAGTTGTTTTTAGAGTTTTAGTTGAGTAAAAAGACGTTTGGTCTCTTGTTTCTGTCTGATTGTTACTTATTTTGTGTATAGGTGATGAAAGAAGGGAAGTTGTAGAGAGATCGAAGATAGGAGGGAAAAAGAGGCTAGCACAAATTTAAATTGATGAAAAGTGCCTAGCGCCTAGGCGCTGCTCTTGGGCGCCTAGGCGTTGATGAGATGAATTTGGCAAAGGGTTAGCGCCTAGGCGCTGATGAGATGAAATGTGCAGAGGGCCTAGCGCCTAGGCGCCATAACACAAAAATTGGCAGAAGTTTTAGCGCCTAGGCGCTACGAAGTCTGAAGCAGTGATTCCCCTAGCGCCGAGGTGCTGTATCTAGCGCCTAGGCGCTGCGACGATGATGGTTGATGACGAAAAAGGGAGAAAAGATAGTGGAGAAAAGACTTTTTGGACATTCGGGCATCCAAACGAAGCGAGAGCGACGCTAGGAAACTCGAGGATTCATTCGTGGCTTGTTTCTTTTCCTCTATTTCATCATTTTTCTCACTTATAATGAATATGCCTCTAAACATGAACTTTGCTGAGATTTTCACCATGAACTAAGTCCTTTATCTAGAGTATAGATGTAGTCGTTGTTGAATATTATTTCTCATTGATCAATTGTTAAGGACTTGATTCTATATTAGATTGTGAAAACTCTTATGTGCTTACTGAATACATGTTAGGATTTGACCAATCTTAGTGTGAGTTTTTATCAATGTTTTGAGGTCGATAGACAATTCTCATTGACGAACCTTAATTATTTTCCCTAACTTATATGAGTGATAGACATATCCTTGTAGGTTTTGTGGCAAAGTTAGTTTTACAGTTTTAATAATTGAATTGTTCTGATTGTCATAGAAATATAAGCAATTGTCTTTTTTAATGAATATTGTTATTGTTCGAGATAGAGTAACAAGTCTTTTGAGTAGAACTTGTCAACAATCTAGGAGTCAAACGTTTATAACTTTAAATTAATGAGGAATAGGAGGAGACAACGATGAAATCTTTGCTCTAGAATCTTAACCATCTACATTTAGCATAACTGTTGTTAGTTTTCCGTGTTCTTTCTAATTACTTAAGTCATAAGCATAGTTAAATTTCATCCAACTCTGATTAATTGATTGCTCAGATAAAATTAAGGTTTAGAATTTTGGTAATTAGTAGCTTTCATTCCCTGTGGAGACGATAACTAATACTTACCTACTATATTACTTGGGACGATTCGTACACTTGCGAAATCGAATAACAAGTTTTTGGCGCCGTTGCCGAGGAATGATTGTTTTTCTTTACTAATATCAGAAATCAAGAGCTTTAGTCTTAATTTGAGTTTTGTGTTATTTTTATTAATTTTGTTCTTTTATTTTTGGTTGCACGAGTTAGATAGAGTGTATGCGAAAATTTGGAAGTAGCAACCTACTTCCAATTAATCTTGAGATCGAGCGTACCTGTCGAAGGAACAGGAAAGAAAAGAGAGAGCGTGTTGCACAAGAGCAGCTGATTATGGCAGACAATATAGCGAATGAGAACATGACTTTGAGGGATTATGGTTGCCAAATGTAACTGGGTTACATTCTGCAATCCAAAGACCTGCAATTCAGACAAATAACTTCGAGATTAAGCCTACCACGATTCAAATGATCCAAACCTCCGTGAATTACAGTGGGTTGAGGAATGAAGATCCTAATTCTCATATTTCATATTTTAGAGGTTCCCGCGGTATGGGCTTTCAATCTTCCTTGCGTTCGGCGTTCAATCGGATCGGGTGACTTGCGATGGAGAACCTAGTCAATCATTGCTCGACGTTGAAACTCACAATGGAGGAGGCAAAGGTTCTTACAACGGGCGAGGGTGAGTCTCTGTTATCGGCGGTGCTCACTGATTTGTGCGTTGTGTGCAAGGTTTTATCGTCTCGGCGAGTCAACATCGAAGCATTTCGGGCGGTGATGAGGCGGTCTGGCGAGTCCACAATGGCACGAGGGTGGAGGCGGCGAGCGATAACGTCTCCGTCGTTCAGTTTCGTTCGATGGAGGAGAAAAGGCGGGTTGTATCGACAGGGCCTAGGACCTTCGATAGGGTTTTGTTGGTGCTGGTGGAGCCGAAGGGGTGTGATACAGTGGCTCGGTTAGTGTCACACCCCGCCCCAGTTTACCCTCCCGAACCTAGGACGTGACGTGCCGACAATAGATTCCAACTAAACTATGGAATTTATTGTCGAACTTAGAAAGCCTGGACACATTTTGAAAACAACATGTGGCTAGCAAAAACTTTACTGAAATAAAATCCATAAAAAAAATCAGCAGAGTTTCTCCTGAAAATTGGATAAATCACACCTTGAAAGGGAAAATTTTACACTTCAAAATGTTTGTCCTCATTTAACAACCAACTACAAGTTAGTGCATCTTCCCGTACAATGTTCAGAGGCTAGTCATAAACTTAAAATCACATCAACAGGTTGAATACTGAAAAATATGCAATTTTAAGTTTAATAAGCTCTTATAAATCTCAATGTAGTATCATGTGATTAAAAATTATGCTAGTCGCTCTAGTTAACAAAATCAATGCCTCAATACTATGTTCACATGAAAAATGGCATGTAATCTAGATAAGACTGATGGCAGATCTCGACCTCGATAGGCTTCTCAGAAACTCAAATGCTACTGGTTGGAAATTTTTAAAAAGAAAGAGTGAGCTTAAAAAAGCCGAGTGAATGGTGAATTAAAAGAAAACATGCTCTTAGGAAAAACTATTTTTATATTCCATAGAAGTTCAAAACTCGGTTAAACCTTACAAATGGATATCAGTTTAAATTACCAAGATAAATAAAACGCTCATAGAGATCTATAACAAAAGTTTTTAAAACACGTAGTCGTACGCTAGCAAAACTCTTCACCAAACTTGTACTTGAATCTCTATCATACTGGCGTAGAGTAATCTCAATACGCACAGCACAGCAATCTCTGTCATACTATGCATCGAGTAATCTCGAGAAACATAGCAGAGTCAACATCTCTGTCATACTGTGTACCGAGTAATCTCAAGGTACATAGCAGAGCAAAACTCTGTCATACGTGCACACAGAGCTGCCCCCAAAGGGCTAACCACCCTAACACACGGCCCAAAGCCTATGTGTGTGCTAGAGTGGGTCCCAAAGACCTCTCTCTATCCCTGGTATACTATGGAAACACATTCACATACCATACGGGTAATCACCATGGGTACATAGATCCAGTGGTTTAAAAACAGCTCTCAGCATAAAACTATTAACTTTGTCAAGTTACTTTAAAATCATACTTTCTCTAGAATCTCATAAATTCACAATCCGAAATTAAATCCTCTTATAATTCTCAAATCGTTGTAGAAATCATACTCTTGCTCTAAATAACATTTCATAAATGGTAAAAATTTCTCAAATAACATAAAACATTTCTAAAAGTCTCTTTTCCGGAACAATATTTCACAAACCTCAAACCAATAAAAAAAATACGTTTTCTCTAAAATTATTTATCAATATAAATCTCTTGAAATTCCGTAACGAAAAGTATTTCCTAAAATAAACCACTCACCACATTATCACGCGAGAATTTCGAGTTGTAATTGTCATCCTGATTTTCACGCAACCTAGAATTCATTTCAACTTAATATGAGCAACTCTTTAATTTTCACTTAAAACATCTCTTATTGAATTTAAGGATTCAAGTCATTGTCCAATATACAATAAAGTTTCATCTCTCCTACTTGATGAACCACCTTCATTTCTTCTATGTCCAACAACTTTACCATCATTTATGATTATTGATTATTTTATTATTATTATTATTATTATTATTTTCACTATTCATCTTCTTGTTCTTCCTAAAACCCATAAACATTTCTCTCATTTTACCTATTACAACTTCCATTCTAGCCATTTGACTCTTTCTTTTTATGATAATTTATTTTTCTCTTGATCTTTTAGAAAAATTGGGAAAATGAGACCCATGAAATGGAATCACTAATTTCCATGTTTTCTCTTAGAAAAAACAACTTAACAGATTGAAATCTTCTTCTATGGCTTATTTGATCCATATTTCATCATTAATCACGGCGTAATTGCAACTTTCTGACGATGCTCCGGCGACTACCCAACATCCTCCTTTCTCATTATCTCTTTCTTTCTCACTCACTCTCTTTCCCCTTTTTCTTTCTTCTTTGGGTAATCAGAACCTCTCTTCTTCCTCTTATTTTTTATTTTTATGTTTTTTTTCTTCCTCCTCCCGCTGTAACCCACTTTGTTTATTATTATTATTATTATTATTATTATTATTATTATTATGATTATTATTTTCTTTCAAATTCTAAGCATAACCCAATTTCCATATTTTTTTTTTTTACTTTTTACCTTTTCTCTTTTATTTCATAACTCTTAGGTAAAAATATTTCAAAATCTAAATAATCAATATATCATTTGTAACTCCAAATGATAAGAGACTAAAAGTGGGTCTTACAAATTATTACCCCTTTTTTTACAATTTCGTCCTCGAAATTCAATTAAGAAATGTATTTGAAATTCACTTTTTCATAATGTCTTTCCTCCGCATGACTTTCTCTTTCCAAGTGCTTCAAGACAGAGGAGGACCGGTAAGGCACCAGCAAAAACGAGACCGACCAGTAAATGAGATCAGTAAAAGTCAACCGGTAAAGGTTGACCGGTAAGGCACGACCGGTAAGGTTCACAAGCTTCTCTCGGTAGAACCATACGAATAAATCAGTACCGGTAAACCGGCACCGGTAAATTCGTATCGGTAAAATCAGACCGGTAAGCTACCACCGGTAAACTGGTTCAGTAAGCTTCACTAAGCTTACACCGGTAAACCGGTACCGGTAAACTTACACCGGTAAAACTAAACCGGTTTGCTTCCACCGGTAAAACGGTTCGGAAAACTTCATAAGTTTACACCAGTAAACTAGTGGACCGGTAACCATTATCGGTCTGCTACTTCGGTAAATCATATACCGGTATACTCGACTGAAGAGCGAGCGCCGAACGCTATCTCGTAACATTGGCCAAGCCACCGGTAAATTTTACATCGGTAAACTTCACGGGTAACCTGGCCGGTAAGTTTCACCGGTAAATTTACCTGAAAGCTCGAAACAGGGAAAAAACGTACATTTTCTCTATTTGTCTTCTCGTCTCCGCAACAACCTCCTCTGCAAAATCCTCTGGAGCTAAGTCTGATCACGAGCAGTGGCGAGGACTATCCTCAGAGTAGTCCCAACTATCCTCGGGCTTAGTAACGGAGTTGTGGGAGTCCTTTGAGCAAGAGGGCTTTGGGGAGAGGTTTGGGAGGAAGGTGAAGGTGATGGTATAAATGAGAAACAAGATGAAGTTTAGTTTGAACTTGATGACAATTCATCTTCTTCAAACCTTGATCTCTCCAATTCTCATAAATCTTCAACAATTGAAGAGAAAATTGAGGAAAGAAGAATGAACCTTTCAATTCTTCTAATCTTCAAAAGATAATACTCAAGCTTTTGCACCAAAACTCCAGCTTCTTCTTCAAACTTTCTTCAACCATTGAGGAACACGTAAGGAGAGAGAGCTGAAAAAACGTCATTAGTTTTTTTTCAAATGAAGACATTCTTCATTTTAATCTTCAAGCCAAAAGTAGTTTATTCATTAAGCATAATTAGTCAAAAGTTCATAGCAAACATGCTATGCATCTTCAAACCCACTAACATACATATAATATTATTTTAATATTTATTATAAAATTAATTCACAATTAATTTATAAATAAATATTTAATGATAAATATATATAATTAATTAAACTTTTTAATTAATTCTTTTAGTATTTAATTTACTATCAAATATTAATTAAATAATAAGACTAACCCCGGTTTTCCGAAAACCGACTTTTCGCATATGAATCCCTATTCATATTTTCCTCCAAACACATATTTAAATCATATTTAAATATGTCCAACCACGTTCTCAAAGCCGAATTTGGATTTCTCCAGATTCTTTCCTTTGCTTTGCTACACCGCTTTATCCGAGCTAACTAGGAGAACCTAAAGGACCTACAGATCATGAGCTACTACAATCCGAGATTATCCGGTTCAACTACGTTAACCGACCTAATCAACATTCGTAAACCCCTAGAGACTCCACTATAGTCCAGGGGTCGAACTATCCTCACTGTAGATATATTGTTTCCTTTTAATATAACCATCACAGGTGAGTCGATCTTTCACAGATCGTTCGTAAACACAGCGGGTCATTTAAACCGTTTAACCCCTGCATTACATCTTGTTCCTTAAGTACCACTGACACCTCTAATGAACAATTGATCTATGGTTCAACCAGCAAATCAGATCCCTCTCTAGCCAAAAAGAGGGTGAGCCATTGTTCAAGACCTGGAGTCAACTATTAAGGGAACAACCTCTCTACTAACCCTAAAGCGGGTAGTAGTGAATTTCTTCATGTTGTACTATGTCCCTAGCTACCTATCACAGTTTATCCCCAAGATGGTATACTTATTGAGTCGGCGATCTACTATTTCAAATTGCTCCATTTGCTCAACTTTTACACAACAAAGGGAAATCAACGTGAAAGTACTCGTTTGAGCAAAGAAACTAGCGATAAAAAGGATATAAAGATAGCACACTTTGTGTGCTATCAAATACCCCAAAACTTAAGC
Source organism: Herpetospermum pedunculosum (assembly GCA_028017165.1). NCBI lineage: Eukaryota > Viridiplantae > Streptophyta > Magnoliopsida > Cucurbitales > Cucurbitaceae > Herpetospermum > Herpetospermum pedunculosum. Next base: position 41,274,933 of record CM051522.1, read on the forward strand.
TTTTGCTAGTTCTCGAGCAAAATAAAAACAAACCATTAAAAGAATCAATGAATGCATGCTCGTGACTCAAACCTCAATGTTCTTAAGACAAATAAACCACAAAAGAGGACATATTAGACCACGACCCATCAACAATAAAATTTAAAAATAAAAAAAAAATTATCTTTTGCATGTGTGCTCACTTTTCTTCCCTTAATATCTATGAATACCAATAAAACTAAATACACATCAATAACTTGAGTCATAGTGACAATCAAGAGATTAAGCAATCATAGATTTCAATTTTATAACAAAAAACTCAAGCATCTCATAAAATTACTAAAATCGAATGCACAAGACTTGATACCTGATGGAGCGACATGCGCAGCAGAAAGCGATTTCGGACCGATGATACTCTAATTTCATCAATTTAACAAATAGAAAACATGCTCAAAGCGACGAAATTAAGAAATTAGAAATACATACCCTTGTAGTTCCGAATTTCTTCAAGTCCGTCGGCCGTTCCACGTCACGAACTCTTCCGGCCTCTTCACACGAACGCCCCGAGGACAACCCCAGGCAGTCCCGCTATCCTCGGCGCCGCGCAACGGAGTTGTGGGACTCCGAAACAAGAGAAAAGGAAAAGAAAAAATGAAAAGAAGAGGAAGAAGAAGAAGAACGCAGAGGGGACTCCCGTAGCAGAAGCTCAAAATGAATTCTCAATTCATGTTTTCATATACCCCAATATCCACCCAACTTTAATTAGCCAATATGTTAACTTTAATATATATATATATATATATATATATATATATATATATAATAATAATTATTATTATTTTTAATAATAATAATAATTTTATTTATTAAACTTTTAATAAATAAAAAAAAATATATATATATAATTATTAATTAAACTTTTTAATTAATAAATATTATTTAATTCAATATCAAATATTAATTAAATAATATGGCTAACTCCGGTTTTCCGAAAATCGATTTTTTTACACATGAATCCTATTCATGTTTTAGGCCATTCCCATATTTAAATCACATTTAAATATGTCCATCATTCTTCCACAAGCTGAATTTGAACAATTCAAATTCTTTTTCTTTTTAATTTCTCTTATATTGTTGCACGACGTTATCCGAGCTAGCCAGAAGAACCTAAAGGACCTACAGATCATGAGCTCCAACGATACGAGATTATTCGGTCAAAACTCTTTTAACCGAACTAATCAACATCCGTTAACCCTCGGAGACTCCACTATAGTCTGAGGGTTGCACTCTCCTCACTGTAGATATATTGTGTCCTCTTGATATAACCGTCATGGGTAAGTCGATCCTTCACAGGTGTCCGTTATCACAGCTAGGTCTTTTATACCGATTAACCTCTGTGATACCTCTTGTTCCTTAAGTACCACTGACACCTCTAATGAACATTTAATCTGTGATCCAATCATCAGATCAGAATCCTCTTCACACAGAAGAGGATGAGGCCTCATGTTCAAGCCCCGGAGTCAGCTATTAAGGGAACACCTATCTACTAGACCCTAAAGAGGGTAGGAGTGAATTCCATCTTGCTACACTATGTCCCCAACTACCTATTTGAGTTTATCCCCAAGTTGGTAGGCTTATTGAGCGGGCGACCTGCCACTCTCACCCATACAAGTCTAAGGATACTCTCGAATAAGCAGGAGTTCATAGCAAGCTCAGGATTAAGAACGAGTTACCTTAGGTCATCAAAAGTGATAAAGTCGGTCTCACCAGTAAACGGAGTTATAAAGAGAAAACGACTTTATCGTGGTTCTGTCTAATGCAAACTCATTGCATAGGACGCCCCCGCTCGCACATCTCCATGTGAAACGATTTGGATACATCGTTTTGTACAATACAAAGCGAGCCACATCCAATAGTGTTACCATAATAAGGTACCCGACATTATCCGTATACTATAGACCGTTTTGACTGACTACTTGAGCTTGACCCACAATCATGTCATACATGAAGCTCAAGTACTCATATTCAGCCAAGGGTGTTGTTATTGGTACAGGTTAATGCAAACACGTTTCACTATATTCAATAAACACCTTTACTGAATAAACCTCAATAACTCTTTATTGTTGTTATTAGTTATCGTTTTTGGTCAAGATTTACTAACTCCTTAGCAAATCCTGTAAGTGTGACCCTCCATTTTTATAACGCACAGGACGGCCCCAACAATGCAACCTAAAGGAATGTCAGAGTTGGGAATGGCCCTATGTTTCTTTATCCATAAATGGTGACTGACTTGTTCAACTCCCATGAAACAGCCCTCCTAAGGGCATGATGCCACCAAGGGCACCTTGCAGGCGGAACATGGGAATCTCACGGTTCAATCCAATGGAGAAGACCGTAGGAAGTACTGACGCAGTTCCTTCTCCCACTTACTATAAATACTTACTCCATTCACCTTGCTATTGAAAGATGCAAATGCCATCCTAAGGGGGATGCCCTATTGACATCTCGAGGCCGAGCATAATTCTCACGTTGTGAACTTCACGGAGTGCGTAGCAGGAGAGGGATATATCATATATTCCTTCTCAACACATCTACTAAGTATCATAATCGGTTTTAGGGTAAATTACTCAGGTTTTATCCGGCTAAGAAATTAAAACCTTAAGTCTAGGTAAACTTTTTACCTGAGATGTCTAGGTTATTAACAAGTTTAATTAACCTCACACCGCTCGCGCACGCTCATAAAACCGGGTTAACTTTACTCAAGTACCGGATCGTCCCCAGGTAGGAGGTGTTCCGTAAACCGTCAACTTAAATACCTCCAACCTCGAACAAGATTTCACCGGGTGAGTTTCTCATAACCTTAGTATTTACGAGATATCGACCTATTTTATTTAATAAAACAGACCGAATCATTTAACCCTAAATGAGCATGCCATTATCTTTGTTATAGATTTTATAAGTCTATCCAATTTTACAACACTTGCAAAAACTTAGACATACTATAACAAACATCTACATGCTTCTCAAACATGCATCACTAAGGCATGACAAGTTGAATATTTAATTCCATAATCAATATAACACTTATATCGATTATGTTTTTAAATATACAACTCCTAATTCATAAATTAATATAACACTTATATCAATTATTATGAATTAAGCATGCATCCTATACATTATAACAATTATAACATACAATATGCATCTTAGTTGGATGTTTAATTTCATAATTAATATAACACTTATATTAATTATTCTATTAAGCAAACAACAACTAATTCATGAATTAATATAACTCTTATATTAATACCCATGAATTAAACATGCATCCTATATATTATAACACTTATAATCTACAATATGCATAAAACCAGGGCAACCTATGTTGTATATTTAATTTCATAATTAATATAACACGTATATCAATTATTCTATTAAATTAGCAACATTTGATTCATGAATTTTTTGAGTACATTGGGGTGGGGGGATTCGAACCATAGACCTCTTGATCATCAAGTCATACATATGCCAGCTGAGCTATGCTTGCTTTGGCATATAACTCTTATATTAATACTCATGAATTCTCAAATATGCATACTATATATTATAACACTTATAGCATATTTTCAATGCATGAAGCATGCTTCCTACGGTGGGATTTTAAATCTATATGGCATACGATATGCACATACAAACATGAATTTTAATTAAAACATACATTCGCAATGCATAATTAATTAAACACACTAAAGTGGATCGATTTTGGCATTTAACAAGCAATAACTATTTTATTACAAGCTTGATCAACAAGCCAAGTCTTGAGCGGACTTCGAACTCTTCGCACCGCCTTTGACAAACTTGCTCCCCGAACGCTTCGGCCAATTTATCTTTGAACTTCTCTTCGAATTGCCTAGAACGAGTTTGAACTTATACCGAACATTTTGGCGAGCTCCAAACTCGAGCTTCTTTCACAAAGAAACCTATATGGACTCTAATGACTCTAAAAATACAGACTTTTTTTAGCACGCATTAAAGCCCATACATTCTCGGGCAATTACAAATTAGGAAATTCAAAAGGAAACTATGCCAAAATCGATGTTCACTTTAGACGCCAATTCAGAAACAATTTCTAAATTAAAATACCCACCAACTTAAATTGATGCAAATTGAGTTAATCACAAAATCGCTCTGATACCAATTGATGGAGCGACATGCGCAGCGAAAAGCGATTTCGGACCGATGATACTCTAATTTCATCAATTTAACAAATAGAAAACATGCTCAAAGCGACGGAATTAAGAAATTAGAAATACATACCCTTGTTGTTCCGAATTTCTTCAAGTCCGCCGGCCGTTCCACGTCACGAACTCTTCCGGCCTCTTCACACGAACTCCCCGAGGACCACCCCAGGCAGTCCCGCTATCCTCGGCGCCGCGCAACGGAGTTGTGGGACTCCGAAACAAGAGAAAAGGAAAAGAAAAAATGAAAAGAAGAGGAAGAAGAAGAAGAAGGCAGAGGGGACTCCCGTAGCAGAAGCTCAAAATGAATTCTCAATTCATGTTTTCATATACCCCAATATCCACCCAACTACTTAGCCATTAAGTTAGCTTTAATATATATATATATATATATAAATATTATTATTATTATTAAAAATAATAATAATAATTTTATTTATTAAACTTTTAATAAAAAAAAAATATATATATATATATATATATAATTATTAATTAAACTTTTTAATTAATAAATATTATTTAATTCAATATCAAATATTAATTAAATAATATGGCTAACTCCGGTTTTCCGAAAACCGATTTTTTTACACATGAATCCTATTCATGTTTTAGGTCATTCCCATATTTAAATCACATTTAAATATGTCCATCATTCTTCCACGAGCTGAATTTGAACAATTCAAATTCTTTTTGTTTTTCATTTCTCTTATACTGTTGCACGACGTTATCCGAGCTAGCCAGGAAAATCTAAAGGATCTACAAATCATGAGCTCCAACGATACGAGATTATCCGGTCAAAACTCTTTTAATCGAACTAATCAACATTCGTTAACCCTCGGAGACTCCACTAGAGTCCGAGGGTTGCACTCTCCTCACTGTAGATATATTGTGTCCTCTTGATATAACCGTCATGGGTAAGTCGATCCTTCACAGGTGTCCATTATCACAGCTAGGTCTTTTATACCGATTAACCTCTGTGATACCTCTTGTTCCTTAAGTACCACTGACACCTCTAATGAACATTTAATCTGTGATCCAATCATCAGATCAGAATCCTCTTCACACAGAAGAGGATGAGGCCTCATGTTCAAGCCCCGGAGTCATCTATTAAGGGAACACCTATCTACTAGACCCTAAAGAGGGTAGGAGTGAATTCCATCTTGCTACACTATGTCCCCAGCTACCTATTCGAGTTTATCCCCAAGTTGGTAGGCTTATTGAGCGGGCGACCTGCCACTCTCACCCATACAAGTCTAAGGATACTCTCGAATAAGCAGGAGTTCATAGCAAGCTCAGGATTAAGAACGAGTTACCTTAGGTCATCAAAAGTGATAAAGTCGGTCTCACGAGTAAAAGGTGTTATAAAGAGAAAACGACTTTATCGTGGTTCTGTCTAATGCAAACTCATTGCATAGGACGCCCCCGCTCGCACATCTCCATGTGAAACGATTCGGATCACATCGTTTTTTACAATACAAAGCGAGCCGCATCCAATAGTGTTACCAGAATAAGGTACCCGGCCTTATCCGTATACTATAGACCGTTTTGACTGACTACTTGAGCTTGACCCACAATCATGTCATACATGAAGCTCAAGTACTCATATTCAGCCAAGGGTGTTGTTATTGGTACAGGTTAATGCAAACACGTTTCACTATATTCAATAAACACCTTTTCTGAATAAACCTCAATAACTCTTTATTTCGTTAATAGACATATTACATTTATAACTTTTACAAACCACGAGTGTTAGGACATAAAACCCAACAATACCCTCATAGAATTTCACTCAAAACGTTCAACTGTTTAGGGTATGTAAGATAAACGCTGAAACCAAAACATAAGAGACATTTACCATAAGCTTGCTAATATATCACATCTTTATCATCGATGATTTAGATTGAATGTAAAACTTCAAGGGTCTTGCTTTGGTTGTAATTGGGCTTAGATAAGGGTGGATGGATGAACATTTTAAGCTACTAGGTTGGAAGAATTATAAGACTTTACCACATGAAACTTTCTTTTCTTTTTATTTTCTCAAATTTTCTTTTCTTTTCTTCTTCTCTTTTTTTTTCTCTTTTCTTTAGTCTCTAAAAGAAGCTAATGGAATCAATGCTTCCTTTTGAATATTCTATTAACACCATTCAACTTTCTCCTTCGGATGGATTGACACATCTGTGGTAAGCACTTATAAACCTTCTGGTAGAGGATTTTTGGGTATATCCTACTATTTATCGGGATATCGAATTCCGCCAAAATGAAATTTATAAATACCGCTACTACTAAGCTAACTTGTAGCTAGTGGTAGTCGGGTCGATCCGCAGGGAACCTAAATTATTTTCTCTTAATTAATTCATATTTTCTTTTTAATTAAAACAACAAATTAAACAATAAAGTAAATGGGAGAATTGGGTTACGTAAAAGTAAAGGAAAGCGGTAAAAATAGCTAACGGTAAAATAAACTAAAGTAACCTGTGCTCCTAATTCGAGTGCTTGGGATTTACTTGATGCGCTTAGTTCATGGGGATTCTAATTAGCAAAGTAATTCTATTTCATGCACGCAAAATGCTTTGTCCCAACCGGGTCCAAAGCACCCCAAAGAATTAATTAGAGGCGTCAATTCTAATTAAACATGCTTCTTAATTAATCTAAGGTGATAAGTCATCAATTAATCCGAAAACAGTAACGGGTATAATTGCGACGAACTATTTCTTAAGACTAATTCGATTTCTATCCTAACCTTGAGCCCACCGTGAAAACGTTAATGAACTCATACCCCCACTGTCACTTGGGCTCGAATTGATTAGCCACGAGCTAGACCCTCGCCACAATGCATTAAAGCTTATCAAGAATTAACGCTTAGCCTACTAACATGCGTAACAATTATGGGTGTCAATCCTAATTAGAAAGTCATTACATTCGTTCTTTATACAGATTGGAGATGCATGAAATCAACAACACAATGCTAGAAATTCATACAAAACCCTCACTAAACATCAAAGTAAATCCTTAACTCAAATTAGAGCACTTACCTTAGCCAAACGTGTTGAAAATCGATCAAAAATTGTCCAAAACCTTGAAAATTGATGAAAATAGCACCAAACCCGAGGCCAAAACTCTCAAAATCGAAAATTCTCTCTCCTAGATGAATAGTGGTTGACATATAGGTCAAAAGTGCTTAGAAAGCTGGAAAAAAGAGGTTTGGGCCGAAATGGCCCAAACTGGGCTGAGCAGGGGCGCTGGAGCGGGTCGTGGGCGCGCGCGGACGCTGGAGATGGGTTGCGCATGGGGCTGATCCTGGGTGTGGGCCGCGCGCATCTGGGTCGCCTGGGCGTCGGGCTGGAGCTAGGTGTTGACCAAATCTTAGAGCGTTGACTTTTACAAAAATAAAGAATTTCTGCTCCCACCAAAATTCAAGCCTAGGCTGCCCCATTCCCTTAACAAGGCAAGCACCATTGAGCAACTAATTAATTTTGAGTTAGAATTAGATTATTTAATAAATGTAGTATAATCACTTAATAAATGGTTAATTAATAAAATGCTCTAAAATATTCATTTAAGCTCTTAATTTACGCAAATGCCGATTTTCCCCGTAGCAATTAAATTATACAAAATATATCAATTAAGCCCAAATAATTATTATAATTTACAAGACTTAGGAGCTAAATATTAGCACTTTTGGAGTGCTATCAAAACCCCCAACCTAAATCTTGCTAGTCCTCGAGCAAGGAAAACTCTGAACTAGCTCCTAAGAATGAAATTGCATGCAACGACTCTAACCTCAATGCTTTTAAAAACAAGGCACTTACCACAAAAGAGAACAATTGATTGCATGCATAAGTTGAGAACATTTCAAAAATTAAACTGTTACTCCCCTACGTGCGTGTGTGATTAGCCAACCTATTCTAGCTCTTATAGACTCAGAAAAGCCATATGCAACTCTACATCTCGTTTTCCCTCTACTTCTAGTAATAAAGAACAGTCTACGGCTTTTCAACAATCAAGAGAGTAACAAATTAAAAGGCCTAAATTTTCTTTTTCTTGAGTACTTTGTACTCTTTATTTTCTTTAAACTACCACTTTTTTTTTACTTTTTTTTTTTCAAGAGAGCCTAACATGTCAAACTTGTCTTCGTTCCAGCTTACCCGCAGTTCCACTGCACAACGTATCTAACTACGAGCAAGCTTCACATTTTTAAGGACTAATGTTCACTTCTTAACGTGCACTTTAAGAAGGAGGAGCACCTCAGAAGCTTTTATTTTTATGCTTAGTCTTTTTCTTTTTTATTTTATTTTAGGCCATAGGTTCGCTATAACACGATTAATTTAATACAACCTATCATGCATCAAGCCTTCCCTAGGGGTTCCTTTCGGGGTGACAACAAGATTTCATGCAACATAAGACAATTCTAAGCCTAAAGAACCAATAATAGGATGCTACGTGCTCGATAGATGCAAGGGAGCAACATAATGTTTTTTGAAAAATGCTCAACTAACACATACAATCTCATTCTTTTCTAGATATGCAAATACGAAGAATTTAAAAGCATTTCATACATTGTCATCATCGAATAATATGCAACATCACACCAAAGCACTTCTAATTCAGAATTTCCACAACTCAACAACTACAGAAATCCAACAAACTTCTCCACCCCAACCTAAAAGGATACATAGTCCTCTATGTATCACACATCAGACTAAGAAATTAAAATTACAAAATTTAAGAGAACAGAAAACCTCCCCTGAATTTTGTTAGGTTGGTGGTTGGAGCAGCGCAGTCCTTGCCTGAATATCTCGTTTCTTAGGCCACAAACCCCTACAAAAGAAAAGCAAATAAACTAAGCTAGAAAAAATAAAAATTGAAAGTAAAGACTTGAATTTAAAAACACATGGGTTGCCTCCCAAGAAGCGCAATTTTTTAACGTCGTTATGCTCGACGTGTCCTCCACTCTGTCAGGGTACATAAAAATTCTCGTACTTCTTCGGCCCCTTCTACCTTTTATCAATAAAACCTGCTAAGAGAAGCAAGCTCTTCGACTTTTGGAGGCAGCCGGACAGAGTTGTTATTTTTATTTTTTTTTTATATGGAAAAATAAAAGACTCAACAGACTCAAACAAAATAAAAGAAGACTGAACTGACTCAACAAAAATAAAAGACTCAACAGAAAATAAAGACTCGACAAGAGGAGGGATCACATCAAAATTCTCAAGGCAACCAACATCAACCGAAGCACAGATGGAAGGGGGCATGCAAGATAAATCTCATAGAATACATGAATTATCACAAGATATAACAAGAGGAGATAAATAATCTAAAGGCACAATTGTCACTTCCTCATCCATCACAACAACATTTTCAGCACAAGTTGGTTCTACATCATCCATGAAAAGACTTAAAAAAATATTCTCATTAACAGACAGATGCTCGAGCTCATTCATGCATGATTCTTCAAATAAATTTTCAATACAAAATTCATGCTCTAAGTCAAAATCAATCGGTGGAGATATACTTACCTTGTAAAATTCTCTAAGATCTTCTTCATCACTAAGAGATGAAAAAAATTCTTCCAGAGTACACCACCTTGAAGAAGTCTCAGCTCCACTCCTTAGCTCGTTCGCATCACTAGTCTCTTCGGGATGCTCCTCGAGGTCAAGCTCATCTTCCTCGGTCTCACCGTTATCGCCTCCGCATGTCAGAAATTCCTCGATTCCTTCATCAAAATCGGGGTACATCTCGATAATGACCCTTTCCTTGGTATGTTCAACCTGATGTTCTTCCTTGACTCCCAATTGCTTCTCTGGATTGAGCAAATGGCTTATTTGCTCATTCGTTTCTTGGAACTGGGCTTCAAATTTTAACCGAGCCTCGGGCATTTCCTGCGTAAATTGGTTAGTCTGAATAATACATTTATTGATCATTTGTTCCAATGACATACCTTGGAAAGAATTCTTAGAAGCTTCTCCAGCTTCATGACTTGAAGCTCGTCCCCAATAAATCTCGTGGAAAATATGCCATGTTAAAACAAGAAGACACAAGAAAAGGAAAATATTTTTTTGGTTTTTTTTTAAACAAATAAAATTTAACTAAGAGAAACTAAATGGTTCCCCGGCAACGACGCCAATGTTGGTAGAGGATTTTTAGGTATATCCTACTATTTATCGGGGTATCGAATTCCGCCAAAATGAAACTTATAAATACCGCTACTACTAAGCTAACTTGTAGCTAGTGGTAGTCGGGTCGATCCGCAGGGAACCTAAATTATTTTCTCTTAATTAATTCCTATTTGCTTTTTAATTAAAACAACAAATTAAACAATAAAGTAAATGGGAGAATTGGGTTACGTAAAAGTAAAGGAAAGCGGTAAAAATAGCTAACGGTAAAATAAAATAAAGTAACCTGTGCTCCTAATTCGAGTGCTCGGGATTTACTTGATGCGCTTAGTTCATGGGGATTCTAATTAGCAAAGTAATTTTATTTCATGCACGCAAAATGCTTTGTCCCAACCGGGTCCAAAGCACCCCAAAGAATTAATTAGAGGCGTCAATTCTAATTAAACATGCTTCTTAATTAATCTAAGGTGATAAGTCATCAATTAATCCGAAAACAGTAACGGGTATAATTGCGACGAATTATTTCTTAAGACTAATTCGATTTCTATCCTAACCTTGAGCCCACCGTGAAAACGTTAATCAACTCATACCCCCACTGTCACTTGGGCTCGAATTGATTAGCCACGAGCTAGACCCTCGCCACAATGCATTAAAGCTTATCAAGAATTAACGCTTATTCTACTAACATGCGTAACAATTATGGGTGTCAATCCTAATTAGAAAGTCATGACATTCGTTCTTTATACAGATTGGAGATGCAAGAAATCAACAACACAATGCTAGAAATTCATACAAAACCCTCACTAAACATCAAAGTAAATCCTTAACTCAAATTAGAGCACTTACCTTAGCCAAACGTGTTGAAAATCGATCAAAAATTGTCCAAAACCTTGAAAATTGATGAAAATAGCACCAAACCCGAGGCCAAAACTCTCAAAACCGAAATCTGGCCGATTGGGCCCAAACTAGGCTGAGTAGGGGCGCTGGAGCGGGTTGTGGGCGCGCGCGGACGCTGGAGATGGGCTGCGAATGGGGCTGATGCTGGGTGTGGGCCGCGCACATCTGGGTCGCCTGGGCGTCGGGCTGGAGCTAGGTGTTGACCAAATCTTAGAGCGTTGACTTTTACAAAAATAAAGAATTTCTGCTCCCACCAAAATTCAAGCCTAGGCTGCCCCATTCCCTTAACAAGGCAAGCACCATTGAGCAACTAATTAATTTTGAATTAGAATTAGATTATTTAATAAATGTAGTATAATCACTCAAAATGGTTAATTAATAAAATGCTCTAAAATATTCATTTAAGCTCTTAATTTACGCATATGCTCGATTTTCCCCGTAGCAATTAAATTATACAAAATATATCAATTAAGCTCAAATAATTATTATAATTTACAAGACTTAGGAGCTAAATATTAGCACTTTTTGAGTGCTATCAAAACCCCCAACTTAAATCTTGCTAGTCCTCGAGCAAGGAAAACTCTGAACTAGCTCCTAAGAATGAAATTGCATGCAACGACTCTAACCTCAATGCTTTTTAAAACAGAGAGTGAAGCCTTTGAGTTGTTGGAGGAAATGACAGTGAATCACTAGGAAATTCCAAGTGGGAGAACGACTCAGAAGAGTGTGATGGAAGTTAATGAAGTGGATTCTATTGCCGCGTTGACCGCACAGGTTGCCTCACTTACTAGGCAACTTCAATCAAACCAATTTGCGGTAAAATCGATTCAATATTCTACTCTATTTTGTGAATACTGTAATGGAAGTTGGTAGAGGACTTTATGGTGTGCTCCAATTTCAAGTTGTCGAGGCTTGCCAAAATAATATTTATAATACCGAAACTACTAAGCTAACTTGTAGCTAGTGGTAACGGGTCGATCCGTAGGGAACCTAAATTATTCTCTCTTATTTAATTTATATCTGTCTTTTAAATTAAAACTCAAAATAAAACTGTGAATTAAAGAGGGAGTTAATTAAAACTAAAATAAACAGAAATTAAGCTAACGGAAAAATAAATGGTGAAAAGTAAAGAGCGGAAAAATAAATGTAACACGTGCTCCTAATTCGAGGGATCGAGATTTTCTTGATGCGCTTAGATCATAGGGATTCTAATCATGCTTCGCAATTTTATCTCATGCACGCGAAATTTTTGCTCGTTTCCGTAGAAAACATCCCAATGAATTAATTAGAGGCGTCAATTCTAATTAAACATGCTCTTTAACTAATCTAAGTTAGCTACGCTTAAACCAATTAAAGAACAGTAACGGGTAATATCGCGACGAACCAATTGATCGAGAATTCGACCAATTGACTCGATTTCTCTCCTTTCCCTAAGTCTATCGTGCAAACGTTAATTAATTCAATTCCCCCAACTTTCACTTAGGCTAGAATTAATTAGTCACGCTTAGACCCTTGTTACCTAGCGAGTGAGGCAATTATACGTCCTAATCTTTAACGGTAAAACATGCAAAAGGACTCGGGCGTCAGTCCTAATCAGTCACACATGCTATTGGGATGCAAATAAATGAAGAACATGCAAGAAATCATCAATTACAAGCTGGAAAATTCATACAAACCCTCACTAAGCATCAAGATAATCCCTAAACTCAAATTAGAGCACTTACCTTAGCCAAACGTGATGAAAATTGATCCAAAGTTGCCCCAAAATTGTGGAAATTAGTGAAAAACTCACCAAACCCGAGGCTAAAACTTCCCAAATCGAAATTTCACGTTTTTAGATGAATTGTGGCTGAAAACTAGGTCAAAAGTGCTTAAAAAGTTGGAAAAAAAGAGGCCCAAACTCGGCGCGAGGCGGAGCGTGGGCCGTCTGATGGATGGTCTGAGCGTTGACCGTTGACTGGAGTTGTTGACTTTACAAAAAAATAATAAATTTCTGCTCCCACTAGTATTTGAACCTTGGCTTCACCATTTCCTTAGTAAGGCCTACCCCATTAAACCATTAATCAATTTTAAGTTAAAATTAGATTATTTAATTAATGTAGCTTAATCACTCAAAACGACTAATTAATAAAATATTCTAAAATATTTATTTAAGCTCTTAATTATCGCAAATGCCCGATTTACCCCTTAGCGATTAAATTATACAAAATACATCAATTAAGCACAAATAATTACCCTAATTCACAAGACTTATGAGCTAAATATATTAGCACTTTTAAAGTGCTATCATCTATTTCAATAATGAACTGCAATCCACTCAACTCAGAAGAACGGGTCATACAACAACAAAAATTTCAAACACACATAAACAATTCAGAAAATTTTTCAGAAAAACAACCAATCAACCTAAGTCTAAATTAAACATAATTTCAATTTTTAGTTGCTCTCCCCGGCAACGGCGCCAATTTTGGTGGTGTGGATTTTTGGAATATCCCACTAATTCTCAAGCTGTCGAAGCTTGACCAAAATGAATTTATAAACTTGTAGCCTTAAGCTTTGCAGCTAGCGGTAACAGGGTCGAACCATAAAGAAAGAATAAAAATAAAAATTAATTGTTCGAGGTGTAATTAAATTGATTGGAAGATTGTCACAAAACTGGGGGTTTTTAATCATGCAAACTAAGTGTAAGAACGCTAACAGAAATATGTAATTGAGATTAAAAAGTGTTGGATTTGGGAGATTCGGGACTTTGCTAAGCTTAATAACATCTATCATTTAATTCTAAGATATGGCTATCAATGTAACATGCACGTGAACGGTTGCCCGAAAACCCCAAAGCAACCAGCCTCATAATAATTAATCAGAATTTCGCAATCCTAACTAAACAGTGTTCGCAATTAAATTAGAGTGATCAACCCCAAATTAACCCAAACAGTCACTAGCACTTCACGACAAAAGTTCAATCAAACACGCTGAATGCTAATTGACTACCCGACAACCCTAAAGTAATAAACATTCAGTATGATTAATGTGATGCTTCGATTTGTTCTAGCATTCTGTGTTACTAAATCGACAAGGAGAGGACAGGCATCGCTAGTCTATAACAATAGAACATGCTAGAAAACGAGATTGTCCGTCTAGAAATCTAACACATGCATGGATTAAGCAAGAACAATAGATGCATAGCAACAATTAAGCCAAAACAGAATTTAAAGTTCCAATTATCAAATATTACAAACTTAGCAAAAATCCCAAAATCATTCCCAAATCCTACACATTACCTTAGCCTTACATGGAGAAATTGAATGTCAATGCTTCCATGGGGACCTTGGACATAATCCCAAGCTAAAGAGAAAGAAAAAGCTCAAAAAACGCCTAACAATGGCGGAAACCCGAGAGAGAATGACGGAGAAGATGAAGAGAAAATGCTAAAATGGCCTATATAATCCGTCGGAGCGTCGAGACGCTAGGCCAGCGTCGCGACGCTGCGACCTAAAAATCTCAGCGCGCGCTGTCGCGATGGCGTCGAGACGCTCGGTCGGCGTCTCGATGCTGGCCCGATAATCTTCAGCGCGCGCGCCTCTTCGGAGCGTCTCGACGCCGGGCAGCGTTGAGCAGCGTCTCGACGCTTGCTCTCGGGTTTGGGGCTGGGAAATTGCCTTTGCATGGCAATTTTCTCCAAATCTTCATGGTTGAAATTTCCCTTTTCCCGATGCAATCCCGGAGTGCTAAAACAGCTTCCTAAGCCACGAAACGCGTCCAATGGACACGATGAGCTCTTTGCCGCAAATCTCCTATACACAAGATAAATTAAACGATTAAGCACGACTTTTAGCTAGAGTTAGGGAGTGATATTTAGCTCCAAAAAATGGAGTTATCACTGTGCAACGGAGTAGTGGGACTCCTTGAACTAAGGGGGATTGTTGAGAGGGGAAAGGAGGAAGAAGATGAAGATGGCAAGGTGTAGAATGAACAGAAGAAGAACCTGGTTCTTGAGCTTGTTGAACTCTTCAACAATGTCAAAACCACTTCTAATTCTTCATTCACTTCAACAATTGAAGTTCCAATTGAGTATTGAGGAATGAAATCTTCAGACCTCAAGCTTTTTCACAAGAACTAGTCAATTGACACACCTTATCTTCAACCTTCAGCCAAATTCTTTGTAGATCACCTTCATCACTTGAAGAGAGCTAGAGAGTGATGGAGCGTATAATGTGTTGGGTTTTATGTCCTAAAACTCGTGGTTTGTAAACTGAATGTATATTCTTTTTTGCAATAAAGTTGTTATTGAGATTTATTCCGTAAAGTTGTTTTGAATAAAGTGAATTGTTTTTACTTTTAACCTAACTCCGATAAACAAAGGACCCATGGCTATAGGTTGTATACTTGAACTTCATGTGTGACATGATAGTGGATCAAGTTCAAGTAATAGCCAGAACGGTCTATAATATAGGGATAAAGTTGGGTACCTTATCCTGGGACACTATTGGACGCGACCCACTTTGTATAGTACAAACGATGTGATCCAAAATCGTTCATGTGGAGACATGTGAGTGGGGGTGTCCTATGCAATGAGTTTGCATAAGACTGAACCGCGAAATAAAGTCACTCTTTCTTTATAACTCTGTTTACTGTAAAGACTGACTTTTTCATATGATGACCTAAGTAACTCGATCTGAATCATGAGCACGCTATGAACTCCTGTTTATTCGGGCTTATCCTTTGACTTGTATGGGTGAGAGTGGCCCGAGATCGCCGACTCAATAAGCCTACCATCTTGGGGATAAGATCGGGTACGTAGCTAGGAACATAGTCCTGCGAGATGGAATTCACTCCTACCCGCCTTGAGGGATTAGTAGAGAGGTTGTTCCCTTAAGTGCTGACTCCGGGTCTTAAACTAGGGATCCCACCCTCTCATTGGCCCGAGAGGGACTTGGTATAGTGATGAGATCACATACCAATCGGTTTGGTGGTTGGACCACAAACCAATAGTTCATTAGAGGATCAATGGGACTTAAGGAACAAAATGTAATTACGGGGGTAAAACGGTTATTTTGACCCAACTGTAATTACGAACGACCTGTGAAGGATCGACTTACTGATGATGGTTATATCAAGAGGACAGAAATATATCTACGGTGAGGAGAGTGCAACCCTTGGACTTTAGTGGAGTCTCCAGGGGTTAACGAATGTTGGTTAGCTTGGCTAAAGAGTTTGGTCGGTTAATCTCGTATCGTTGGAGCTCATGATCTGTAGGTTCTTTAGGTTCTCCTGGCTAGCTCGGATTAAGCCGTGTAACAATATGAGAGAAAAAGAATTTGAATTTATTCAAATTCAGTTTTGGAAGAATGATGGACATATTTAAATATGATTTAAATATGGGATCGGTCTAAAACATGAATAGGGATTCATGTGTGATGATTCGGTTTAAGAAACCGGGATTAGTCTTATTATTTAATTAATATTTGATATTGAATTAAATAATAATATTAATTAATTAAAAAGTTTAATTAATTATAATTTATTTTGTTTATTAAAATTAATTATGAATTAATTTTAAAATGACAAAATATTACCAGTGGAATTATCCATGTTGAGTGGATTTATCCAAGTTGAGTGAGATTATCCAACTTGTGAAGTGGATTGTGAATCACCAACAACATGCATAAACTCATCAATTGTTGAACACTTGTTTGAAGACTAATCCATCCAATTTGAGGTGTCATGCTAAGAAAAGATTTTGTTGCATGTGAATTGCCTATAAATTGGATGAAGTTCAAATGGTTTGAGGTTGATGAATTTTCAAAGAGTTTGAGTTTTTGGATGAGCATGAAGAGTTCATGTTACTTGAGAAATTAGAAAGCTAAGTGTTAGACATTTCTCACAAAATCCTCATCACTTTCATCTTCCCATCTTCTTCTTCCAAACTTTTTCTTTCATAAAGGAGTCCCACCACTCCGTTGCTCGGCCCGAGGATAGCGGGACTACCGGAGGTGGTTCTCGAGGAGTTCGAGGGAAGCTTCCAAGGGTTCGTGAGGAGATTCGAGCATTGGAAGAGAAGTCTTTAGAACTACAAGAGGTATGTGTTCTAATTTCTTTTATTTCCTAGTTTTGAGCATGTTTCTAGTTTAGCTAAATTGATGAAATTAGAGTGCCAATGATCCGTCTCGCTTCCGCTGCGCTACATGCGCTCCATCATAATGCTGCGGAAGCGATTTTGGATCAATGATACTCTAATTTCATCACTTTAACAAATAGATAACATGCTCAAACGACATAAATAAAGAAATTAGAATACATACCCTTTTAGTTCCAATTTCTTCAAGCTCCGCCGCACGATCCTCGTAACGAACTCTTTCGGCCTCTTCTCACGAATGCCCCGAGGACCACCCGAGGTAGTTCCGCTATCATCGGCGTTGTGCAACGGAGTTGTGGGACTCTGAGTAGAAGAGAAAAGAAGAAGAAACGAAATGAAAGAAGAGGAAGAAAATCAAAGGCAGAGGCTTCAAAACTTAATGAAAACTCATTTTCAAATCTAAAATGACTACCCATATTCACTAAGCTCCAAAAATGTTTAACCATATATATATATATATATATTATTTATTAAAAAAATTAATAATAAAAATATTTATTATTATTTAAAGGAAAATTGTAGTAAATGACAATTTAAGACTTATTGTTTGCAAATATAGCATGTTTTTAAAAATTTTGCGGATATAGCAATTTCTATCGGTGATATCTTATGACTCATAGAAGTCTATCGCTGATCACCTCAGCTTTTTATAGATTTTTGCCAGTGATAATAGTCTATCAGTGATAATAGTCTATCACAGATAGAAGTCTATCAGTGATATAATAAAGTCTATCAGTGATAGAAACGAGTTTTTTTGCCATATTTGCAAAACATTTTAAAGTTTGCTAAATTTGCAATTAGTTTGGGCCTGATTGCTATTTGTGCAACCAACCCTTATTTAAAATTAATTAATTTTTTAATTATTTTTTAAAATAATAATAATTATATATATATATATATATATGTCTTAATTAATTAATATTATTTAATTCAATATCAAATATTAATTAAATAATAAGGTTAAACCCGATTTTCCGAAAATCGACTTTTTTGCACATGAATCGTATTCATGTTTTAAACCACTTCCATATTTAAATCATATTTAAATATGTCCATCATTCTTCCACAAACCGAATTTGAACAATTCAAATTCTTTTCTGTTGGGTTTTATGTCCTAAAACTCGTAGTTTGTAAACTGAATGAATGTATGTAAATATTATATTTCAATAAAGTTGTTATTGAATTTTAGTGAATTGTGTTTGTATTAACCTATACCAATAACTAACACCCATGGCAGTAGTGTGAGTACTTGAACTTCATGTGTGACATGAATGTGAATCAAGTTCAAGTAGACAGCCAAAATGGTCTATAGTATAGGGATAAGGCTGGGTACCTTATCCTGGGGACACTATTGGACGCGACTCACTTTGTATAGTACAAAACGATGTGATTCGAATCGTTTCATGTAGAGACATGTGAGTGAGGGCGTCCTGTGCAATGAGTTTGCACAAGACCGAACCAAGAAATAAAATCGCTCTTTCTTTATAACACCGTTTACTGTAAAGACCGGTTTTTTCATGTGATGACTTAGGTAACTCGATCTCAATCCTGAGCTTACTATGAACTCCTGTTTATTCAACCTTATCCTTTGATTTGTACGGGTGACAGTGGCCAGATCGCCGACTCAATATGCCTACCATCTTGGGGATAAGATTGAATAAGTGGCTGGGGACATAGTTGTAGCAAGATTGGAGTTCACTCCTACCCGCTTTAAGGGTTAGTAGAGAGGTTGTTCCCTTAAGTGCTGACTCCAGGTCTTGAACAATGGGCCCATCCTCTCCTGATCAGGGAGGAATCTGATTTGATGGTTTGACCACAAATCAATTGTTCATTAGAGGTGTCAGTGGTACTTAAGGAACAAGATATAATACAAGGGTTAAACGGTTTAAATGATCCGTTGTGATTATGAACGACCTGTGAAGGATCGACTTACTGATGATAGTTATATCAAGAGGACACAATATATCTACAGTGAGGAGAGTGCAGCCCTTGGACTTTAGTGGAGTCTCCGGGGGTTAACGAATGTTGGTTAGTTCGGTTGAAAGAGTTTTGACCGGATAATCTCGTATCGTTGGAGCTCATGATCTGTAGGTCCTTACGGTTCTCCTGGCTAGCTTGGATAAAGCCGTGAAACAGTATAAAAGAAAAGAAAAGAATTTGAACCGTTCAAATTCGGGTTTGTGGAAGAAGGATAGACATATTTAAATATGATTTAAATATGGACATATTTAAATATGATTTAAATATGAGATTGGTCTGAAAACATGAATAGGATTCATGTGCAAAAAGTCGGTTTTCGGAAAACCGAGTTTAATTATATTATTTAATTAATATTTGATATTGAATTAAATAATATTAATTAATATATATATATTTTTTATTAATTAAAAAGTTTAATTAATAAAATAATTATTATTATTTTTAATAATAATAATAATAATATATAAATAAATATATATATATATATATATATATATATATATATATATATATTTACATGTGTCATACATGCAAAATGTAAGACACATGTAAACAATATATACCAGGGATATGTATATATGTCATCAGATCAATTAAAAAAAAAAAAAAAAAAGAAAAAAAGAAAAAAAATATGCGTGAGTGCATATTTGGGTTGTCAATTGAATTATGAATTCAATTGAAAACTTCTCTCTCTATCTCCTCCGTCTTCATCTGCTTCTGTGCTGAGAAAAAAGTTTTTTCAGTTGAAGCTTCGTCCTTCTTTTCTCTTGTAAAAGGAGTCCCACTACTCCGTTTCTCGGCCTGAGGATAGCGGGATTACCGTGGGTGGTCCACGAACGTTTCGTGAGAAGGCTCGGTGAGCTCGTGAGGAGCATCTGGCGGTGAAATTGGAGAATTACGAACGACAAGGGTATGTGTTCTAACTTCTCTTTTTCATTGCGTTTGCATGTTTCCGTTTTGTTTAAATTGATGAAATTAGAGTGTCCATGATCCAAATCCGCTTCCGCTGCGTGCCAAGGGCGCTCCATCAATTGGTATCAGAGCGTTTTTGGCCACTCAATTTCAATCAATTTAAATTATGGTGGGTTTTATTTAGAAATTGTTTCTGAATGGAATTCTAAAGTGAATATCGATTTTGGCATAGTTTCTTTTGAATTTCATTATTTGTAATTGCCCGAGAATGTATGGGCTTTAATGCATGCTAAAGAGTCTGTATTTTTAGTCATTAGAGTCCATATAGGGTTCTTTGTGAAAGACGTTTGAGTTTGAAACTCGCCGAAATGTTCGGTGTAAGTTCAAACTCATTCTGGGCAATTCGAGGAGAAATTCGAAGAAAATTTGGCCGAAGCGTTCGGAGGAAGCAAGTTGGTCAAAGGCGGTGCGAAGAGTTCGAAGTCCGCTCAAGACGTGGCTTGTTGATCAAACTTGTAATAAATTAGTTATTGCTTGCTAAATGCCAAAATCGATCCACTTTAGTATGTTTAATTAATTATGCATTGCGAATGTATGTTTTAATTAAATTCCATGTTTGTATGTGCATAACGTATGCCATATAGATTTAAAATCCCACCGTAGGAAGCATGCTTCATGCATTAAAAATATGTTATAAGTGTTATAATATATCGTATGCATATTTGGCAATTCATGATTTTTGATATAAAAGTTATATTAATTCATGAATTAGTTGTTGTTAGTTTAATAGAATAATTGATATAAGTGTTATATTAATTATGAAATTAAATCAACAACATAGATTGCCATAGTTTTATGCACATGGTATATTATAAGTGTTATAATGTATAGATGCATGTTTATTCATGAGTATTAATATAAGAGTTATATTAATTCATGAATTAGATGTTGTTTGCTTAATAGAATAATTGATATAAGTGTTATATTAATTATGAAATTAAACATCCAACATTAGATGCATTTTGTTTGTTATAAGTGTTATAATGTATAAGATGCATGCTTAATTCATGAGAATTGATATAAGTGTTATATTAATTTATGAATTAGGAGTTGTATATTTAAAACATAATCGATATAATTGTTATATTAATTATGAAATTAAATATTCAACTTGTCGTGCCTTAGTGATGCATGTTTGAGAAGCATGTAGAAGTTTGTTGTAGTAAGTCTTAGTTTTGCAAAGCGTTGTAAAATTGGCATAGACTTTTAAAATCTATAACAAAGACAAAGGCATGCTCACTTAGGGTTGAATGTATCGTTCCGTTTCATTAGATGAATAGGTCGATATCTTGTAAATGCTAAGGTTACAAGAAACTCACCCGGGGACATCCTGTTCGAGGTTGGAGGTATTTAAGCTGACGGTTTACGGAACACCTCCTACCTGGGGACCATCCGGTTCTTGAGTAAAGTTAACCCGGCTTTATGAGCATGCGTGAGTGGTGTGAGGTAATAAAATGTTTATCACCTAGACATCATAGGTAAAAGTTTGTTTTACCTAGACTTAGGCCTTATTGTCTTAGCCGGATAATGCCTGAGTAATTTACCCATTCCGTCTTAAAATACTTAGTAGAGGTGTTGAGAAGGTATATATGATATGTCCCTCTCCTCCTACGTTCTCTGTCAAGTTCACACCGTGAGAATTATGCTCGGCCTCGTGATGTCAATAGGGCATCCCCATTCGGATGGTATTTGCATAATTCAAGAGCAAGGTGAATGGAGAAAGTATTTATAGTAAGTGGGAGAAGGAAGTATGTCAATACATCCTGCGGTCTCCTCCATTGGATTGAACCGTGAGATTCCTATGTTCTGCCTGCTAGGTGCCCACAAGTGGTACCGATCCATTCGGAGGGCCGTTTCATAGGAATCGGAACATCTCAATCACCATTTATGGATAAAGAAACATAGAGCCATTCCCAACTTTGACATTTCCATTCGGTTGCATCGTTGGGGCCGCCCTATGAATTCTAAAAATGGAGGGTCACACTTACGAGATTTGCTAAGGAGTTAGTAAATCTTGACCAAACAACGATAACTAAGATGCTATAGGAATATGAGATATTCTGGTATTAGCATTTAGTCAATAATGTCTTGATTCAGTGAAGGAATGCTTGACTGCCCCTCGGTAGCGACCATTCTGACCCACTGAAGTATCGTTGCAGTTTAATAATGAGTTTTGGGTACATTATTATTCTTTGCTAAATTCTTGATTGGTGTGTAAATTAGGTTAAAACCTTTTCACTAATATTTATTCATTCTCTTTTCAGCATGTCTAGCTCTTTTATTCACTTACTAGCTTCCGATAAGTTAACCGGCGATAACTACGCGACCTGGAAATCGAACTTGAATACGATTCTCGTTCTAGATGATCTCAGGTTCGTCTTATCAGAGGATTGTCCTCCCCCTCCTAGCTCGGATGCGACTCGAACTGTTCGAGAAGCATATGATAGATGGACAAGGGCTAATGATAAAGCCCGAGTCTATATCTTAGCCAGCATATCTGATGTGTTAGCTAAGAAGCACGAGGATATGGTTTCTGCTAAAGAAATCATGTCTTCATTACAGGAGATGTTTGGACTTCCGTCCTCATCGGTCTCTCATGAAGCCCTCAAATTCGTTTACAACTCTCGCATGAAGGAGGGAACCTCTGTTAGGGAGCATGTCCTTAACATGATGGTCCAGTTCAATGTGGCGGAAGTAAACGGAGCTATTATAAATGAGTCAAGTCAAGTAAGCTTTATCTTGGAATCTCTTCCGAAGAGTTTCCTTCAGTTCAGAACCAATTTGGTAATGAACAAGATAAAGTATAATTTGACTTCTCTCCTCAGCGAGCTACAGACCTATCAGTCCCTACACAATTCTAAAGGAAAAGAGAAGGAGGCAAATGTTGTCACTTCTAGGAAATTCCAAAAGGGGTCGTCTTCTGGGAGTAAGTCTGAACTTTCTTCTATTAAGAATAAGAGTATTCAGAAGAAGAAGAAAGATAAAAGGAAGGGAAAAGCACCTGCTACTTCTAAGAGCAAGAGTAAATCTACAGACAAAGGAAAATGTTTCCATTGTGGTGTAGATGGGCACTGGAAACGGAATTGCCCAAAGTATCTTGCTGAGAAAAAGGCTGAGAAGGAAAGACAAGGTAAATATGATTTACTTGTTGTTGAAACATGTTTAGTAGAACATGATTGTCATACCTGGATACTTGATTCAGGAGCTACTAACCATGTTTGTTCTTCTTTTCAGGAAACTAGTTCTTGGCAGCCACTTTCTCGAGGTGAGATAACTCTCAGAGTTGGAACTGGAGAGGTTGTCTCAGCTAAAGCAGTGGGAGCTGTAAAGTTGTTGTATAGAGATAGTTTCATTTTACTAGAAAATGTACTCCTGGTTCCTACCTTCCAGAGGAATCTTGTATCTATATCTTGTTTGTTAGAACAGTTGTATAAAGTATCTTTTGTTCATAATGAAGCGTTCATTAGCAAAAGAGGTGTACGTTTTTGTTCTGCGAAACTTGAAAACAACTTGTATGTGTTAAGACCAACCGAAGCCAAAGCTATTTTGAACACCGAAATGTTTAAAACAGCTGAGACTCAAACTAAAAGGCAGAAACTTTCTCCAAGTACTTATCTTTGGCACTTAAGACTAGGCCACATTAATCTCAATAGGATTGGGAGATTGGTTAAGAGTGGTCTGCTAAATCGTTTAGAGGACAACTCTTTACCGCCATGTGAGTCTTGTCTTGAGGGCAAAATGACCAAACGATCTTTTTCTGAAAAAGGTCATAGGTCCAAAGAACCTCTAGAAATCGTGCATTCGGATCTCTGCGGTCCTTTGAATGTCAAAGCACGAGGAGGGTATGAATATTTCATCAGTTTCATTGATGATTATTCTAGGTACGGTTATCTTTATCTAATGCATCATAAGTCCGAAGCTCTTGAAAAGTTCAAAGAGTATAAGGCAGAGGTTGAGAACACATTAGGTAAATCGATAAAAACACTCCGATCAGATCGAGGTGGAGAGTATATGGATTTAAGATTCCAGGACTATATGATAGAACATGGAATAGTATCTCAACTCTCAGCGCCAGGAACACCACAGCAGAATGGTGTGTTCGAGAGGAGAAATAGAACCCTGTTAGACATGGTTCGATCTATGATGAGTTATGCTCATTTGCCTAGTTCGTTTTGGGGATATGCAGTAGAGACTGCAGTATATATTTTGAACATGGTTCCCTCTAAAAGTGTTTCTGAAACACCTTATGAGTTATGGAGAGGGCGTAAAGGTAGTTTACGTCACTTCAGGATTTGGGGGTGTCCGGCACATGTGCTAGTACCCAATCCAAAGAAGTTGGAACATCGTTCAAAATTGTGCCTATTTGTAGGTTACCCCAAGGAAACGAAAGGTGGTCTGTTTTATGATCCTCATGAGAACAAGGTACTAGTATCGACTAATGCCACGTTCTTAGAGGAAGACCACATGAGAGATCATCAACCGTCGAGCAAAATTGTTTTGTCCGAATTTTCCAGGAAAGCTACAAACGGATCAACAAAGGTTGTTGATCAGGTTGGTTCTTCTCAAGAGTTGAGAAAGCCTCGACGCAGTGGGAGGGATGTAAGACAGCCTGACCGCTACATCGGCTTGTCTGAAACTCAAGTCGTCATACCTGATGATGGCGTTGAGGATCCATTGACCTTTAAACAGGCAATGAATGACATAGACAAGGACCAGTGGCTTAAAGCCATGGATCTCGAAATGGAGTCTATGTACTTCAATTCGGTCTGGGATCTTGTAGATCAACCAGATAGTGAAAGACCTATCGGTTGCAAGTGGATCTACAAGAGAAAACGAGACCAAGCCGGTAAGGTGCAAACCTTTAAGGCTCGACTTGTGGCAAAAGGTTATTCCCAAAGAGAAGGGGTGGACTATGAAGAAACCTTTTCTCCTGTTGCCATGTTAAACTCGATTAGAATACTCTTATCCATTGCTACATTTTATGATTATGAAATCTGGCAAATGGATGTCAAGACTGCCTTTCTGAATGGTAATCTTGAGGAGAGTATCTATATGGCTCAACCAGAGGGATTCATACTTCAGGGTCAAGAGCAAAAGGTTTGCAAGCTTAATCGATCCATTTATGGATTGAAGCAAGCATCTAGATCCTGGAATATAAGTTTTGATACGGCGATCAAATCTTATGGCTTTGAACAAAATATTGACGAACCTTGTGTTTACAAGAAAGTATTCAATACTGTTGTAGCTTTGTTAGTCTTGTACGTAGACGATATACTACTCATTGGGAATGATGTAGGGTTCCTAACTGACGTTAAGAATTGGCTAGCGACCCAATTCCAAATGAAAGATTTGGGAGAGGCTCAGTTTGTTCTAGGGATTCAGATCATAAGGGATCGTAAGAACAAAGTGCTAGCGTTGTCTCAAGCATCTTATATTGACAAGGTGTTGTCAAGATATTCGATGCAGAATTCCAAGAAAGGTTCGCTGCCTTTTAGGCATGGAATTCACTTGTCTAAGGAACAGTCTCCTAAGACACCTCAAGAGGTTGAGGATATGAGACGAATTCCCTATGCATCTGCAGTTGGTAGTCTCATGTACGCTATGTTGTGTACAAGACCCGACATCTGCTATGCAGTAGGAATTGTCAGTAGGTTCCAGTCCAATCCAGGATATGATCACTGGACAGCCGTTAAACATGTTGTCAAGTATCTTAGGAGAACGAGAGACTATGTGCTTGTGTATGGCGCGAAGGATTTGATCCTTGCAGGATACACTGACTCTGATTTTCAGACTGATATAGATTCCAGGAAATCTACATCAGGATCAGTGTTCACTCTTAACGGAGGAGCAATAGTATGGAGGAGTATAAAGCAAGGTTGTATTGCTGACTCCACCATGGAAGCTGAGTATGTCGCAGCTTGCGAAGCAGCGAAGGAAGCTGTATGGCTTAGGAAGTTCTTGACATATTTGGAAGTTGTTCCAAATATGAACTTGCCAATCACCCTTTATTGTGATAACAGTGGTGCAGTGGCAAATTCTAAAGAACCTAGAAGCCATAAGCGTGGAAAGCATATTGAGCGGAAATATCATCTCATCAGGGAGATAGTGCAACGAGGAGATGTGATCGTCACACAGGTAGCCTCGGAGCACAACATTGCTGATCCGTTTACTAAGTCTCTCACGGCTAAAGTGTTTGAGAGACACCTAGAAAGTCTAGGGCTGCGAGCTGCTCAGTAGGACAGTGGGAGAAACTTTAGATATTTGATATTCTAGTTCTCTCGACCAGCATATACTCCACTGACGTTTTAGTCCAAGTGGGAGTTTGTTGGGTTTTATGTCCTAAAACTCGTAGTTTGTAAACTGAATGAATGTATGTAAATATTATATTTCAATAAAGTTGTTATTGAATTTTAGTGAATTGTGTTTGTATTAACCTATACCAATAACTAACACCCATGGCAGTTGTTGGGTTTTATGTCCTAAAACTCGTAGTTTGTAAACTGAATGAATGTATATATTATATTTCAATAAAGTTGTTATTGAATTTTAGTGAATTGTGTTTGTATTAACCTATACCAATAACTAACACCCATGGCTGTAGTGTGAGTACTTGAACTTCATGTGTGACATGAATGTGAATCAAGTTCAAGTAGACAGCCAAAATGGTCTATAGTATAGGGATAAGGCTGGGTACCTTATCCTGGGGACACTATTGGACGCGGCTCACTTTGTATAGTACAAAACGATGTGATTCGAATCGTTTCATGTAGAGACATGTGAGTGAGGGCGTCCTGTGCAATGAGTTTGCACAAGACCGAACCAAGAAATAAAATCGCTCTTTCTTTATAACACCGTTTACTGTAAAGACCGATTTTTTTCTTATGATGACTTAGGTAACTCGATCTCAATCCTGAGCTTACTATGAACTCCTGTTTATTCAACCTTATCCTTTGATTTGTACGGGTGAGAGTGGCCAGATTGCCGACTCAATATGCCTACCATCTTGGGGATAAGATTGAATAAGTGGCTGGGGACATAGTTGTAGCAAGATTGGAATTCACTCCTACCCGCTTTAAGGGTTAGTAGAAAGGTTGTTCCCTTTAGTGCTGACTCCAGGTCTTGAACAGTGGGCCCATCCTCTCCTGATCAGGGAGGAATCTGATTTGTTGGTTGGACCACAAATCAATTGTTCATTAGAGGTGTCAGTGGTACTTAAGGAACAAGATATAATACAAGGGTTAAACGGTTTAAATGACCCGTTGTGATTATGAACGACCTGTGAAGGATCGACTTACTGATGATAGTTAGATCAACAGGACACAATATATCTACAGTGAGGAGAGTGCAGCCCTTGGACTTTAGTGGAGTCTCCGGGGGTTAACGAATGTTGGTTAGTTCGGTTGAAAGAGTTTTGACCGGATAATCTCGTATCGTTGGAGCTCATGATCTGTAGGTCCTTACGGTTCTCCTGGCTAGCTCGGATA
This sequence comes from Herpetospermum pedunculosum, assembly GCA_028017165.1. Classification (NCBI taxonomy): domain Eukaryota; kingdom Viridiplantae; phylum Streptophyta; class Magnoliopsida; order Cucurbitales; family Cucurbitaceae; genus Herpetospermum; species Herpetospermum pedunculosum. The sequence continues at coordinate 41,302,735 of CM051522.1, forward strand.
AAGCCGTGAAACAGTATAAAAGAAAAGAAAAGAATTTGAATCGTTCAAATTCGGGTTTGTGGAAGAAGGAAAGACATATTTAAATATGATTTAAATATGGACATATTTAAATATGATTTAAATATTAGATTGGTCTGAAAACATGAATAGGATTCATGTGCAAAAAGTCGGTTTTCGGAAAACCGGGTTTAATTATATTATTTAATTAATATTTGATATTGAATTAAATAATATTAATTAAATATATATATAATTTTATTAATTAAAAAGTTTAATTAATAAAATAATTATTATTATTTTTTAATAATAATAATATATAAATATATATATATATACATGTGTCTTACATGCAAGATGTAAGACACATGTTATATATACAGAGTATATATATATGAGTCAGATCAATTGAATTAAAAAAAAAAAAAGAAAAAAAAAAAAGGAAATAGAAATTAAAAGTGCGTGAGTGCACTTTGGGTCTCATTATTGAATTGTGAATTCAATTTTGAGACTCTCTCTCTATCTCCTCCGTCTTCTTCACAGCTTCTGAAAATAGTTTTCAACAGTTGAAGCTTCGTTCCTCTTTTCTTGAATTAAAGGAGTCCCACCACTCCGTTTCTCGGCCTGAGGATAGCGGGACTACCGTGGGTGGTCCACGAACGTTTCGTGAGAAGGCTCGGTGAGCTCGTGAGGAGCTTCTGGCGGTGAATTTGGAGAAATACGAACGACAAGGGTATGTGTTCTAATTTCTCTTTTTCATCGCTTTTGCATGTTTCCGTTTTGTTTAAATTGATGAAATTAGAGTGTCCATGATCCAAATTCGCTTCCGCTGCGTGCCATGGGCGCTCCATCAATTGGTATCAGAGCGTTTTTGGCCACTCAATTTCTATCAATTTAAATTATGGTGGGTTTTATTTAGAAATTGTTTCTGAATGGATTCTAAAGTGAATATCGATTTTGGCATAGTTTCTTTTTGAATTTCATTATTTGTAATTGCCCGAGAATGTATGGGCTTTATTGCATGCTAAAGAGTCTGTATTTTTAGAGTCATTAGAGTCCATATAGGTTTCTTTGTGAAAGAAATTTGAGATTGAAACTCGCCGAAATGTTCGGTGTAATTTCAAACTCGTTCTGGGCATTACGAGGAGAAATTCGAAGAAATTTTGGCCGAAGCGTTCGGAGGAAGCAAGTTGGTCAAAGGCGGTGCGAAGAGTTCGAAGTCCGCTCAAGACGTGGCTTGTTGATCAAGCTTGTAATAAATTAGTTATTGCTTGCTAAATGCCAAAATCGATCCACTTTAGTATGTTTAATTAATTATGCATTGCGAATGTATGTTTTAATTAAATTCCATGTTTGTATGTGCATAACGTATGCCATATAGATTTAAAATCCCACCGTAGGAAGCATGCTTCATGCATTGAAAAATGTTATAAGTGTTATAATATATCGTATGCATATTTGGCAATTCATGATTTTTGATATAAAAGTTATATTAATTCATGAATTAGTTGTTGTTAGTTCATTAGGATAATTGATATAAGTGTTATATTAATTATGAAATTGAATCAACAACATAGGTTGCCCTAGTTTTATGCACATGGTATATTATAAGTGTTATAATGTATAGGATGCATGTTTATTCATGAGTATTAATATAAGAGTTATATTAATTCATGAATTAGATGTTGTTTGCTTAATAGAATAATTGATATAAGTGTTATATTAATTATGAAATTAAACATCCAACATTAGATGCATTTTATTTGTTATAAGTGTTATAATGTATAGGATGCATGCTTAATTCATGAGAATTGATATAAGTGTTATATTAATTTATGAATTAGGAGTTGTATATTTAAAAACATAATCGATATAATTGTTATATTAATTATGAAATTAAATATTCAACTTGTCATGCCTTAGTGATGCATGTTTGAGAAGCATGTAGAAGTTTGTTGTAGTAAGTCTTAGTTTTGCAAAGCGTTGTAAAATTGGCATAGACTTTTAAAATCTATAACAAAGACAAAGGCATGCTCACTTAGGGTTGAATGTATCGTTCCGTTTCATTAGATGAATAGGTCGATATCTTGTAAATGCTAAGGTTACAAGAAACTCACCCGGGGACATCCTGTTCGAGGTTGGAGGTATTTAAGCTGACGGTTTACGGAACACCTCCTACCTGGGGACCATCCGGTTCTTGAGTAAAGTTAACCCAGCTTTATGAGCATGCGTGAGTGGTGTGAGGTAATAAAGTGTTTATCACCTAGACATCATAGGTAAAAGTTTGTTTTACCTAGACTTAGGCCTTATTGTCTTAGCCGGATAATGCCTGAGTAATTTACCCATTCCGTCTTAAAATACTTAGTAGAGGTGTTGAGAAGGTATATATGATATGTCCCTCTCCTCCTACGTTCTCTGTTAAGTTCACACCGTGAGAATTATGCTCGGCCTCGTGATGTCAATAGGGCATCCCCATTCGGATGGTATTTGCATAATTCAAGAGCAAGGTGAATGGAGAAAGTATTTATAGTAAGTGGGAGAAGGAAGTATGTCAATACATCCTGCGGTCTCCTCCATTGGATTGAACCGTGAGATTCCTATGTTCTGCCTGCTAGGTGCCCACAAGTGGTACCGATCCATTCGGAGGGCCGTTTCATAGGAATCGGAACATCTCAATCACCATTTATGGATAAAGAAACATAGAGCCATTCCCAACTTTGACATTTCCATTCGGTTGCATCGTTGGGGCCGCCCTATGAATTCTAAAAATGGAGGGTCACACTTACGAGATTTGCTAAGGAGTTAGTAAATCTTGACCAAACAGCGATAACTAAGATGCTATAGGAATATGAGATATTCTGGTATTAGCATTTAGTCAAGAATGTCTTGATTCAGTGAAGGAATGCTTGACTGCCCCTCGGTAGCGACCATTCTGACCCACTGAAGTATCGTTGCAGTTTAATAATGAGTTTTGGGTACATTATTATTCTTTGCTAAATTCTTGATTGGTGTGTAAATTAGGTTAAAACCTTTTCACTAATACTTATTCATTCTCTTTTCAGCATGTCTAGCTCTTTCATTCACTTACTAGCTTCCGATAAGTTAACCGGCGATAACTACGCGACCTGGAAATCGAACTTGAATACGATTCTCGTTCTAGATGATCTCAGGTTCGTCTTATCAGAGGATTGTCCTCCCCCTCCTAGCTCGGATGCGATTCGAACTGTTCGAGAAGCATATGATAGATGGACAAGGGCTAATGATAAAGCCCGAGTCTATATCTTAGCCAGCATATCTGATGTGTTAGCTAAGAAGCACGAGGATATGGTTTCTGCTAAAGAAATCATGTCTTCATTACAGGAGATGTTTGGACTTCCGTCCTCATCGGTCTGTCATGAAGCCCTCAAATTCGTTTACAACTCTCGCATGAAGGAGGGAACCTCTGTTAGGGAGCATGTCCTTAACATGATGGTCCACTTCAATGTGGCGGAAGTAAACGGAGCTATTATAAATGAGTCAAGTCAAGTAAGCTTTATCTTGGAATCTCTTCCGAAGAGTTTCCTTCAGTTCAGAACCAATTTGGTAATGAACAAGATAAAGTATAATTTGACTTCTCTCCTCAGCGAGCTACAGACCTATCAGTCCCTTCAGACTTCTAAAGGAAAAGAGAAGGAGGCAAACGTTGTCACTTCTAGGAAATTCCAAAAGGGGTCGTCTTCTGGGAGTAAGTCTGAACTTTCTTCTATTAAGAATAAGAGTATTCAAAAGAAGAAGAAAGATAAAAGGAAGGGAAAAACACCTGCTGCTGCTAAAAGCAAGAGTAAATCTGCAGACAAAGGAAAATGTTTCCATTGTGGTGTAGATGGGCACTGGAAACGGAATTGCCCAAAGTATCTTGCAGAGAAAAAGGCTGAGAAGGAAAGACAAGGTAAATATGATTTACTTGTTGTTGAAACATGTTTAGTAGAACATGATTGTCATACCTGGATACTTGATTCAGGAGCTACTAACCATGTTTGTTCTTCTTTTCAGGAAACTAGTTCTTGGCAGCCACTTTCTCGCGGTGAGATAACTCTCAGAGTTGGAACTGGAGAGGTTGTCTCAGCTGAAGCAGTGGGAGCTGTAAAGTTGTTGTATAGAGATAGTTTCATTTTACTAGAAAATGTACTCCTGGTTCCTACCTTCCAGAGGAATCTTGTATCTATATCTTGTTTGTTAGAACAGTTGTATAAAGTATCTTTTGTTCATAATGAAGCGTTCATTAGCAAAAGAGGTGTACGTATTTGTTCTGCGAAACTTGAAAACAACTTGTATGTGTTAAGACCAACCGAAGCCAAAGCTATTTTGAACACTGAAATGTTTAAAACAGCTGAGACTCAAACTAAAAGGCAGAAACTTTCTCCAAGTACTTATCTTTGGCACTTAAGACTAGGCCACATTAATCTCAATAGGATTGGGAGATTGGTTAAGAGTGGTCTGCTAAATCGTTTAGAGGACAACTCTTTACCGCCATGTGAGTCTTGTCTTGAGGGCAAGATGACCAAACGATCTTTTTCTGAAAAAGGTCATAGGTCCAAAGAACCTCTAGAAATCGTGCATTCGGATCTCTGCGGTCCTTTGAATGTCAAAGCACGAGGAGGGTATGAATATTTCATCAGTTTCATTGTTGATTATTCTAGGTACGGTTATCTTTATCTAATGCATCATAAGTCCGAAGCTCTTGAAAAGTTCAAAGAGTATAAGGCAGAGGTTGAGAACACATTAGGTTAATCGATAAAAACACTCCGATCAGATCGAGGTGGAGAGTATATGGATTTAAGATTCCAGGACTATATGATAGAACATGGAATAGTATCTCAACTCTCAGCGCCAGGAACACCACAGCAGAATGGTGTGTCCGAGAGGAGAAATAGAACCCTGTTAGACATGGTTCGATCTATGATGAGTTATGCTCATTTGCCTAGTTCGTTTTGGGGATATGCAGTAGAGACTGCAGTATATATTTTGAACATGGTTCCCTCTAAGAGTGTTTCTGAAACACCTTATGAGTTATGGAGAGGGCGTAAAGGTAGTTTACGACACTTCAGGATTTGGGGGTGTCCGGCACATGTGCTAGTACCCAATCCAAAGAAGTTGGAACATCGTTCAAAATTGTGCCTATTTGTAGGTTACCCCAAGGAAACGAAAGGTGATCTTTTTTACGATCCTCATGAGAACAAGGTACTAGTATCGACTAATGCCACGTTCTTAGAGGAAGACCACATGAGAGATCATCAACCGTCGAGCAAAATTGTTTTGTCCGAATTTTACAGGAAAGCTACAAACGGATCAACAAAGGTTGTTGATCAGGTTGGTTCTTCTCAAGAGTTGAGAAAGCCTCGACGCAGTGGGAGAGATGTAAGACAGCCCGACTGCTACATCGGATTGTCTGAAACTCAAGTCGTCATACCTGATGATGGCGTTGAGGATCCATTGACCTTTAAACAGGCAATGAGTGATACAGACAAGGACCAGTGGCTTAAAGCCATGGATCTCGAAATGGAGTCTATGTACTTCAATTCGGTCTGGGATCTTGTAGACCAACCAGATAGTGAAAGACCTATCGGTTGCAAGTGGATCTACAAGAGAAAACGAGACCAAGCCGGTAAGGTGCAAACCTTTAAGGCTCGACTTGTGGCAAAAGGTTATTCCCAAAGAGAAGGGGTGGACTATGAAGAAACCTTTTCTCCTGTTGCCATGTTAAAGTCGATTAGAATACTCTTATCCATTGCTACATTTTATGATTATGAAATCTGGCAAATGGATGTCAAGACTGCCTTTCTGAATGGTAATCTTGAGGAGAGTATCTATATGGCTCAACCAGAGGGATTCATACTTCAGGGTCAAGAGCAAAAGGTTTGCAAGCTTAATCGATCCATTTATGGGTTGAAGCAAGCATCTAGATCCTGGAATATAAGGTTTGATACGGCGATCAAATCTTATGGCTTTGAACAAAATATTGACGAACCTTGTGTTTACAAGAAAGTAGTCAATACTGTTGTAGCTTTCTTAGTCTTGTACGTAGACGATATACTACTCATTGGGAATGATGTAGGGTTCCTAACTGACGTTAAGAATTGGCTAGCGACCCAATTCCAAATGAAAGATTTGGGAGAGGCTCAGTTTGTTCTAGGGATTCAGATCATAAGGGATCGTAAGAACAAAGTGCTAGCGCTGTCTCAAGCATCTTATATTGACAAGGTGTTGTCAAGATATTCGATGCAGAATTCCAAGAAAGGTTCGCTGCCCTTTAGGCATGGAATTCACTTGTCTAAGGAACAGTCTCCTAAGACACCTCAAGAGGTTGAGGATATGAGACGAATTCCCTATGCATCTGCAGTTGGTAGTCTCATGTACGCTATGTTGTGTACACGACCCGACATCTGCTATGCAGTAGGGATTGTTAGTAGGTTCCAGTCCAATCCAGGATATGATCACTGGACAGCCGTTAAACACGTCCTCAAGTATCTTAGGAGAACGAGAGACTATGTGCTTGTGTATGGCGCGAAGGATTTGATCCTTGCAGGATACACTGACTCTGATTTTCAGACTGATATAGATTCTAAGAAATCTACATCAGGATCAGTGTTCACTCTTAACGGAGGAGCAATAGTATGGAGGAGTATAAAGCAAGGTTGTATTGCTGACTCCACCATGGAAGCTGAGTATGTCGCAGCTTGCGAAGCAGCGAAGGAAGCTGTATGGCTTAGGAAGTTCTTGACAGATTTGGAAGTTGTTCCAAATATGAACTTGCCAATCACCCTTTATTGTGATAACAGTGGTGCAGTGGCAAATTCTAAAGAACCTAGAAGCCATAAGCGTGGAAAGCATATTGAGCGGAAATATCATCTCATCAGGGAGATAGTGCAACGAGGAGATGTGATCGTCACACAGGTAGCCTCGGAGCACAACATTGCTGATCCGTTTACTAAGTCTCTCACGGCTAAAGTGTTTGAGAGACACCTATATAGTATAGGGCTGCGAGCTGCTCAGTAGGACAGTGGGAGAAACTTTAGATATTTGATATTCTAGTTCTCTCAACCAGCATGTACTCCACTGACGTTTTAGTCCAAGTGGGAGTTTGTTGGGTTTTATGTCCTAAAACTCGTAGTTTGTAAACTGAATGAATGTATATATTATATTTCAATAAAGTTGTTATTGAATTTTAGTGAATTGTGTTTGTATTAACCTATACCAATAACTAACACCCATGGCTGTAGTGTGAGTACTTGAACTTCATGTGTGACATGAATGTGAATCAAGTTCAAGTAGACAGCCAAAATGGTTTATAGTATAGGGATAAGGCTGGGTACCTTATCCTGGGGACACTATTCGACGCGGCTCACTTTGTATAGTACAAAACGATGTGATTCGAATCGTTTCATGTAGAGACATGTGAGTGAGGGCGTCCTGTGCAATGAGTTTGCACAAGACCGAACCAAGAAATAAAATCGCTCTTTCTTTATAACACCGTTTACTGTAAAGACCGATTTTTTCTTATGATGACTTAGGTAACTCGATCTCAATCCTGAGCTTACTATGAACTCCTGTTTATTCAACCTTATCCTTTGATTTGTACGGGTGAGAGTGGCCAGATTGCCGACTCAATATGCCTACCATCTTGGGGATAAGATTGAATAAGTGGCTGGGGACATAGTTGTAGCAAGATTGGAATTCACTCCTACCCGCTTTAAGGGTTAGTAGAAAGGTTGTTCCCTTTAGTGCTGACTCCAGGTCTTGAACAGTGGGCCCATCCTCTCCTGATCAGGGAGGAATCTGATTTGTTGGTTGGACCACAAATCAATTGTTCATTAGAGGTGTCAGTGGTACTTAAGGAACAAGATATAATACAAGGGTTAAACGGTTTAAATGACCCGTTGTGATTATGAACGACCTGTGAAGGATCGACTTACTGATGATAGTTAGATCAACAGGACACAATATATCTACAGTGAGGAGAGTGCAGCCCTTGGACTTTAGTGGAGTCTCCGGGGGTTAACGAATGTTGGTTAGTTCGGTTGAAAGAGTTTTGACCGGATAATCTCGTATCGTTGGAGCTCATGATCTGTAGGTCCTTACGGTTCTCCTGGCTAGCTCGGATAAAGCCGTGAAACAGTATAAAAGAAAAGAAAAGAATTTGAATCGTTCAAATTCGGGTTTGTGGAAGAAGGAAAGACATATTTAAATATGATTTAAATATGGACATATTTAAATATGATTTAAATATTAGATTGGTCTGAAAACATGAATAGGATTCATGTGCAAAAAGTCGGTTTTCAGAAAACCGGGTTTAATTATATTATTTAATTAATATTTGATATTGAATTAAATAATATTAATTAAATATATATATAATTTTATTAATTAAAAAGTTTAATTAATAAAATAATTATTATTATTTTTTAATAATAATAATATATAAATATATATATATATACATGTGTCTTACATGCAAGATGTAAGACACATGTTATATATACAGAGTATATATATATGAGTCAGATCAATTGAATTAAAAAAAAAAAAAGAAAAAAAAAAAGGAAATAGAAATTAAAAGTGCGTGAGTGCACTTTGGGTCTCATTATTGAATTGTGAATTCAATTTTGAGACTCTCTCTCTATCTCCTCCGTCTTCTTCACAGCTTCTGAAAATAGTTTTCAACAGTTGAAGCTTCGTTCCTCTTTTCTTGAATTAAAGGAGTCCCACCACTCCGTTTCTCGGCCTGAGGATAGCGGGACTACCGTGGGTGGTCCACGAACGTTTCGTGAGAAGGCTCGGTGAGCTCGTGAGGAGCTTCTGGCGGTGAATTTGGAGAAATACGAACGACAAGGGTATGTGTTCTAATTTCTCTTTTTCATCGCTTTTGCATGTTTCCGTTTTGTTTAAATTGATGAAATTAGAGTGTCCATGATCCAAATTCGCTTCCGCTGCGTGCCATGGGCACTCCATCAAGTAGTGTGAGTACTTGAACTTCATGTGTGACATGAATGTGAATCAAGTTCAAGTAGACAGCCAAAATGGTCTATAGTATAGGGATAAGGCTGGGTACCTTATCCTGGGGACACTATTGGACGCGACTCACTTTGTATAGTACAAAACGATGTGATTCGAATCGTTTCATGTAGAGACATGTGAGTGAGGGCGTCCTGTGCAATGAGTTTGCACAAGACCGAACCAAGAAATAAAATCGCTCTTTCTTTATAACACCGTTTACTGTAAAGACCGGTTTTTTCATGTGATGACTTAGGTAACTCGATCTCAATCCTGAGCTTACTATGAACTCCTGTTTATTCAACCTTATCCTTTGATTTGTACGGGTGAGAGTGGCCAGATCGCCGACTCAATATGCCTACCATCTTGGGGATAAGATTGAATAAGTGGCTGGGGACATAGTTGTAGCAAGATTGGAGTTCACTCCTACCCGCTTTAAGGGTTAGTAGAGAGGTTGTTCCCTTAAGAGCTGACTCCAGGTCTTGAACAATGGGCCCATCCTCTCCTGATCAGGGAGGAATCTGATTTGATGGTTGGACCACAAATCAATTGTTCATTAGAGGTGTCAGTGGTACTTAAGGAACAAGATATAATACAAGGGTTAAACGGTTTAAATGACCCGTTGTGATTATGAACGACCTGTGAAGGATCGACTTACTGATGATAGTTATATCAAGAGGACACAATATATCTACAGTGAGGAGAGTGCAGCCCTTGGACTTTAGTGGAGTCTCCGGGGGTTAACGAATGTTGGTTAGTTCGGTTGAAAGAGTTTTGACCGGATAATCTCGTATCGTTGGAGCTCATGATCTGTAGGTCCTTACGGTTCTCCTGGCTAGCTTGGATAAAGCCGTGAAACAGTATAAAAGAAAAGAAAAGAATTTGAATCGTTCAAATTCGGGTTTGTGGAAGAAGGATAGACATATTTAAATATGGACATATTTAAATATGATTTAAATATGAGATTGGTCTGAAAACATGAATAGGATTCATGTGCAAAAAGTCGGTTTTCGAAAAACCGGGTTTAATTATATTATTTAATTAATATTTGATATTGAATTAAATAATATTAATTAATATATATATATTTTTTATTAATTAAAAAGTTTAATTAATAAAATAATAATTATTATTTTTAATAATAATAATAATAATATAAAAAAATATATATATTATTTACATGTGTCTTACATGCAAAATGTAAGACACATGTAAACAATATATACCAGGGATATGTATATATGTCATCAGATCAATTAAAAAAAAAAAAAAAAAAGAAAAAAATATGCGTGAGTGCATATTTGGGTTGTCAATTGAATTATGAATTCAATTGAAAACTTCTCTCTCTATCTTCTCCGTCTTCATCTGCTTCTGTGCTGAGAAAAAGGTTTTTTCAGTTGAAGCTTCGTCCTTCTTTTCTCTTGTAAAAGGAGTCCCACTACTCCGTTTCTCGGCCTGAGGATAGCGGGATTACCGTGGGTGGTCCACGAACGTTTCGTGAGAAGGCTCGGTGAGCTCGTGAGGAGCATCTGGCGGTGAAATTGGAGAATTACGAACGACAAGGGTATGTGTTCTAACTTCTCTTTTTCATTGCGTTTGCATGTTTCCGTTTTGTTTAAATTGATGAAATTAGAGTGTCCATGATCCAAATCCGCTTCCGCTGCGTGCCAAGGGCGCTCCATCATTTTCTTTTTCCTTTTCTCTTATATTGTTGCACGACGTTATCCGAGCTAGCTAGGAGAACCTGGTAGAAGGATTTTTGAATGTCCAACTAATTTTCGGGGTGTCGAATTCCGCCAAAATAAAATTTATAATTACCGAAACTACTAAGCTTTGCAGCTAGTGGTAACGGGTCGATCCGCAGGGAACCTTAATCAATCTCTCCTAATTAATTTCTATTTGTCTTTTAAACTAAAACTCAAAATAAAATAAAAAGGGGGAGTTAATTAAAACTAAACTAAGTAAAATTAAGCTAACGGAAAAATAAATGCGAAAAGTAAAGAGCGGAAAAATAAATGGAACACGTGCTCCTAATTCGAGGGATCGGGATTTATCTTGATGCGCTTAGATCATAGGGATTCTAATCATGCTTGTAATTTAATCTCATGCACGCGAAATGTTTGCTCGTTTCCGTAGCAAACATCCCAAAGAATTAATTAGAAAAGTGCAATTCCAGTTAAACATGCTCGCTAATTAATCTAAGTTAGCTACGCTTAAATCAATCAAAGAACAGTGACGGGTAATATCGCGACGAACCGATTGATCGAGAACTCGACCAATTGGCGCGATTTCTATTCTTTCCCTAAGTCTATCGTGCAAACGATAATTAATGCTATTCTCCTACTGTCACTTAGGCTAGAATTAATTAGTCACGCTTAGACCCTTGTTACCTAGCGATTGAGGCAATTACACGTCCTAACCTTTAACGGTAAAACATGCGTGAGGACTCGGACGTCACTCCTAATCAGTCATACATGCTCATGGGATTCAATCAAAGGAAGAATCATGCAAGAAACTATCAAATACAAGCTGGAAATTTAAAGCTAAACCCTCCCTAATGCATCAAGACAACCCTAAACTCGAATTAGAGCCCTTACCTTAGCCAAATGTGATGAAAATTGATCCAAAATTGTCCAAAAACCTTGAAAATTGATGAAAATATCACCAAACCCGAGGCTACAACTCTCAATATCGAAATTTCTCTCTCCTAAGTGAATGGTGGCTGAAAAACTAGGTTAAAACGCTTAAAAAGCTAAAAAAATGAGTTTTGGGCCGAAATTGGCCAATTGGGCCGCGCAGGGGCGCTGAGGCGGGTCGCGGGGCGAGCGGATGGGGCGTGCGTGGGCGAGGCCGCGCGGAGCGGGCGCTGAGGGCGTGGCGGGGCCTGCTGCGTGGAGGCTGGGCCGGGGCGTCTGGAGATGGGCCACGCGCGCGAGCGCGGAGAGGGTCGTGGGCGCGCGGATGGGCGAGGCGGGATGAGCGCGCACGGATGGGCCTGCTGCGCGCATGGAGGCTGGGCCGCGCGGGTCGCGCGCGCGCGATGGGCTGGAGGGCGTAGCGGGGCGCGCGGGCATGCGCGGATGTGGGCTGGGCCGATGGGCTGTTGACGATTGACCGTTGACCGTTGACTTTTATAAAAATGTTGAAAAATCCTGTATCCAACAAGTTTTGAACCAAGGCACACCCATTTTCTTAATAATCCCTACACCATCAAGCCATTAATCAATTTTAAGTTAAGATTAGATTATTTAATTAATGTAGCTTAATCACTCAAAACGACTAAGTAATAAAGTATTATAAAATATTCATTTAAGCTCTTAATTAATGTCAATGCCCGATTTACCCCTTAACAATTAAATTATACAAAATAGATCAATTAAACCCAAATAATTACTCTAATTTACAAGACTTAGGAGTTATATATTAGCACTTTTAGAGTGCTATCAGAACCTAAAGGACCTACAAATCATGAACTCCAACGATATGAGATTATCCGGTCAAAACTCTTTTAACCGAACTAACTGATGGAGCGCATGTAGCGCAGCGGAAGCGCGTCGGATCATTGGCACTCTAATTTCATCAATTTAGCTAAATAAGAAACATGCACAAAGCTTTGAAATAAAAGGAATTATAACACATAACTCTTGTAGTTCTAAAGACTTCTCTTCCAACGCTCGAATGTCCTCACGAACCCTTCGAAGCATCCCTCGAACTCCTCGAGAACCACCTCCGGTAGTCCCGCTATCCTCGGGCCGAGCAACGGAGTGGTGGGACTCCTTTATGAAAGAAAAAGTTTTGAAGAAGAAGATGAAAGTGATGAGGATTTTGTGAGAAGAAATCTAACACTTAGCTTTCTAATTTCTCAAGTAACATGAACTCTTCATGCTCATCCAAATATTCAAACTCTTTGAAAATTCATCAACTTCAAACCATTTGAACTTCATCCAATTTATAGGCAATTCACATGCAACAAAGTCTTTGCTTAGCATGACACCTCAAATTGGATGGATTAGTCTTCAACCAAGTGTTCCAAAATTGATGAGTTTATATGCATGTTGTTGGTGATTCACAATCCACTTCACAACTTGGATAAACCCACTCAACTTGGATAAATCCACTCAACATGGATAATTCCACTTTGACTTATAATCACACTTGTAATATTTTGTCATTTTAAAATTAATTCATAATTAATTTTAATAAGCAAAATAAATTATAATTAATTAAACTTTTTAATTAATTAATATTATTATTTAATTCAATATCAAATATTAATTAAATAATAAGACTAATCCCGGTTTCTTAAACCGAATCATCACACATGAATCCCTAATCATGTTTTACACCGATCCCATATTTAAATCATATTTAAATATGTCCATCATTCTTCCAAAACCGAATTTCAATAAATTCAAATTTTTTTTCTTTCATATTGTTACACGGCTTAATCCGAGCTAGCCAGGAGAACCTAAAGGACCTACAGATCATGAGCTCCAACGATACGAGATTAACCGGTCAAACTCTTTAACCAAGCTAACCAACATTCGTTAACCCCCGGAGACTCCACTAAAGTCCAAGGGTTGCACTCTCCTCACCGTAGATATATTTCTGTCCTCTTGATATAACCATCATTAGTAAGTCGATCCTTCACAGGTCGTTCGTAATTACAGTTGGGTCAAAATAACCGTTTTACCCCCGTAATTACATCTTGTTCCTTAAGTCCCACTGATCCTCTAATGAACTATTGGTTTGTGGTCCAACCACCAAACCGATTGGTAAGTGATCTCATCACTATACCAAGTCCCTCTCGGGCCAATGAGAGGGTGGGATCCCTAGTTCAAGATCCGGAGTCAGCACTTAAGGGAACAACCTCTCTACTAAACCCTAAAGGCGGGTAGGAGTGAATTCCATCTCGCAGGACTATGTTCCCAGCTACCTACCCGGTCTTATCCCCAAGATGGTAGGCTTATTGAGTCGGCGATCTCGGGCCACTCTCACCCATACAAGTCAAAGGATAAGTCCGAATAAACAAGAGTTCATAGCGTGCTCAGGATTCAGATCGAGTTACCTAGGTCATCATATAAAAAAGTCGGTCTTTACAGTAAACGGAGTTATAAAGAAAGAGCGACATGTTTCGCGGTTCAGTCTTATGCAAACTCATTGCATAGGACGCCCCCACTCACATGTCTCCACATGAACGATTTCGGATCACATCGTTTGTACTATACAAAGTGGGCCGCGTCCAATAGTGTCCCCAGGATAAGGTACCCAGCCTTATCCCTATACTATATACCGTTCTAGCTATTACTTGAACTTGATCCACAATCATGTCATACATGAAGTTCAAGTATACAACCTATAGTCATGGGTTCTTTGTTTATTGGAGTTAGGTTAAAAGTAAACACAATTCACTTTATTCAATAACAACTTTACTGAATAAAACTCAATAACAACTTTATTGCAAAATAGAATATATATTCAGTTTACAAACAACGAGTTTTAGGACATAAAACCCAACACTAACCAACATTCGTCAAACCCCCGGAGACTCCACTATAGTATGAGGGCTGCACTCTCCTCATTGTAGATATATTATTGTTGGGTTTTATGTCCTAAAAATCGTAGTTTGTAAACTGTTTGAATGTATATATTATATTTCAATAAAGTTGTTATTGAATTTTAGTGAATTGTGTTTGTATTAACCTATACCAATAACTAACACCCATGGCGATAGTATGAGTACTTCAACTTCATGTGTGACATGAATGTGGATCAAGTTCAAGTAGACAGCCAAAATGGTCTATAGTATAGGGATAAGGCTGGGTACCTTATCCTGGGGACACTATTGGACGCGGCTCACTTTGTATAGTACAAAACGATGTGATTCGAATCGTTTCATGTAGAGACATGTGAGTGAGGGCGTCCTGTGCAATGAGTTTGCACAAGACCGAACCAAGAAATAAAATCGCTCTTTCTTTATAACACCGTTTACTGTAAAGACCGGTTTATTCATATGATGACTTAGGTAACTCGATCTCAATCCTGAGCTTACTATGGACTCCTGTTTATTTGACCTTATCCTTTGACTTGTACGGGTGAGAGTGGCCAGATCGCCGACTCAATATGCCTACCATCTTGGGGATAAGATTGAATAAGTGGCAGGGGACATAGTTGTAGCAAGATTGGAATTCACTCCTACCCGCTTTAAGGGTTAGTAGATATGTTGTTCCCTTAAGTGCTGACTCCAAGTCTTGAACATTGGGCCCATCCTCTTCTGATCAGGGAGGAATCTGATTTGATGGTTGGACCACAAATCAATTGTTCATTAGAGGTGTCAGTGGTACTTAAGGAACAAGATATAATACAAGGCTTAAGCGGTATAAATGACCCGTTGTGATTATGAACGACCTGTGAAGGATTGACTTACTGATGATAGTTATATCAACAGGACACAATATATCTACAGTGAGGAGAGTGCAGCCCTTGGACTTTAGTGGAGTCTCCGGGGGTTAACGAATGTTGGTTAGTTCGGTTGAAAGAGTTTTAACCGGATAATCTCGTATCGTTGGAGCTCATGATCTGTAGGTCCTTACGGTTCTCCTGGCTAGCTCGGATAAAGCCGTGAAACAATATAAAAGAAAAGAAAAGAATTTGAATCGTTGAAATTCGGGTTTGTGGAAGAAGAATAGACATATTTAAATATGATTTAAATATGAGAATGGTCTGAAAACATGAATAGGATTCATGTGCAAAAAGTCGGTTTTCGGAAAACCGGGTTTAATTATATTATTTAATTAATATTTGATATTGAATTAAATAATATTAATTAATATATATATATTTTTTATTAATTAAAAAGTTTAATTAATAAAATAATTATTATTATTTTTATTAATAATATATATATATATATATATATATATATATATATATATATATATATACATGTGTCTTACATGCAAGATGTAAGACACATGTTATATATACAGAGTATATATATATATGAGTCAGATCAATTGAATTAAAAAAAAAAAAAAAAAAAAAAAAAAAAAAAAAAAAAGAAAAACAAAAAGAAAAACAAAATCAAAAGAGATAGTGCTCTTTTGGGTTGTTATTAGAATTGAGAAATGGAATTTGATTCTCTCTCTCTATCTCTTCCGTCTTCTTCCTCTCTGTGAAGAAAAATATTTTTTCTTCAATGGAGTTTCGTCCTTCTTTTCTTTTGTAAAAGGAGTCCCACTACTCCGTTTCTCGGCCTGAGGATAGCGGGATTACCGTGGGTGGTCCACGAAGATTTCGTGAGAAGGCTCGGTGAGCTCGTGAGGAGCTTCTGGCGGTGAAAACTAGAGAAATACGAACGACAAGGGTATGTGTTCTAATTTCTCTTTTTCATTGCTTTTGCATGTTTCCGTTTTGTTTAAATTGATGAAATTAGAGTGTGTATGATCCAAATCGCTTCCGCTGCGTGCCATGAGCGCTCCATCAATTATGTCCTCTGATATAACCGTCACGGGCAAGTCGACCCTTCACAGGTTGTTCGTAATCACAGCTGGGTCATTTAAACCGTGTAACCCCTGCATTACGTCTTGTTGCTTAAGTACCACTGACACCTCTAATGAACAATAGATCTGTGGTCCAACCATCAGATCAATTAACCATTTCATCTCATGAGAGTGTGCGCACTAATTGTTCAAGACTCAGAGTCAGCTATTAAGGGAACAACCTATCTACTAACCCTGAAGAGCGGGTAAGGAGTGAACTTCAATTTTGTTGTACTATGTCCCCAGCTACCTATTCGACTTTATCTCCAAGATGGTAGGCTTATTGAGTCGGCGATTATGGGCCACTCTCACCCGTGCAAGTCAAAGGATACTTTCGAATAAGCATGAGTTCATAGCGAGCTCAGGATTGAGATCGAGTTACCAAGGTCATCAAATGAAAATGTCGGTCTCATCAGTAAACGATGTTATAAAGAGAGAGCAACATATTTCGCGGTTCGGTCTTATGCAAACTCTTTGGACAGGACGCCCCCTCGCACATCTCCATGTTAAACGATTCGGATCACATCGTTTTGTACAATACAAAGTGAGCCGCATCCAATAATGTTACCAAGATAAGGTACCCAGCCTCATCCGTATACTATAGATCGTTTTGACTGACTACTTGAGTATGATCCATAATAATGTCATACATGAGGCTCAAGTACTCATATTAAACCATGGGTGTTGGTCATTGGTATAGGTTAACCTAAACACGTTTCACTTTATTCCAGTAAACTCCTTTACTGAATAAAACTAATAACTCTTTATTCTAAATAGATTATTTACAAACATAACAGTTTACAAACCACGAGTTTTAGTACATAAAACCCAACAAACTCTCACTTGGACTTAAATGTCCGTGGTGTACATGTTAGGTGGAGAAAACTACTATATCATATATCAGAAGTTTTCTCCCACTGTCCTTTCCAGCAACTCGGAGCCCTAGACTCTTCTAGGTGTCTCTCAAACACTTTAGCCATGAGAGACTTAGTAAACAAATCAGCATGAAGTACTACGAGGCTTTCCATGTGACCATCACATCTCCTCATAGCACTATCTACGAGCTCAACTTATAAACCTATTGTTGCTTCGCAAGGTGCAATCAGACTTAGCTACCACCGAGGAATCAACAATACAACTCTTGTATTCTACTCCTCTAAGTACAAGGACAAAACTTTAACAAGAATCCAATCCAATTGGACTAATTTCTTCTAACAGCTCCCACTGCATAAGACATATCAGGTTATGTATTTCAAAAGATACATTGACCTCTAATAAGTAAATGCACATGAGTACCCCTCATATCCTCAACACTTGAGGTGTCTCTGGAAACCATTTCCATAGACCATCAAATATTAACAACATCTTGTCAATAAAAGATTTTAGAGACAACACTAGCGATTTGTTCTTACGACTCAAATCAACCTGAATCCTTAGAACAAACTAAGCCTACCTCCAGATCAACTATTTGGGAGTGGGTCGCTTGTTTATGCTTATTGTCAGAAGTGAATCCTACATCATTCTCAATGATTAGGACATAAACTACGGAAACAAGTTATGAAAGCTACAATATAGATTAAACACTTGTCAAACAAGGTTTATCAAACTATTGTTCAAAGCCATAAGATTTGATCACAATATCAAAACTTACAATTCAGGACGAAGATGCTTTCTCCAATTCATAAATGAATCAAATAAGTCAGCAAACTATTCGCTCTTTGTCCTAAATTATATGAATCTTTATGTTTGAGACTTAATAGATACTCAGATCAAGATCGCGAGTCTTGACATCCATTTGCCTTATCCTATCAAAATAGAACATGAGAATGGATAAGAGTTATCTATTAACTTACGTCTGGTAACAAGAGAAAGTGAGTATACACAATAAACCCTTTTTTCTCTTCGGGACAGTCCCTTTACCAAAAAGTCGAGCCCAAAAGGTTTTCACCTTAGTGGCTTGGTCTCGTTACCACTTAAAGATTCATGGCTTTAAGCCACCGAGCCTTGTCTATATGATTCATTGTCTAATTAAAGACAATGAATCCTCAATGTCATCATCAAGTATGATAACTTTGAGTTTAAGACGGATGCAGCGATTATCGCAGCGGAAAGCGATTTCGGACCAATGATACTCTAATTTCATCAATTTAACAAATAGAAAACATGCTCAAAAGACGGAAATAAGAAATTTAGAATACATACCCTTGTAGTTCTAATTTCTTCAAGATCCGTCGGCCGTTCCTCATCACGAACTCTTTCGGCCTCTTCTCACGAACTCCTCGAGGACCACCCCAGGTAGTCCCGCTATCCTCGGCGCCGAGCAACGGAGTTGTGGGATTCCGAAAACAAGAGAAAAAAAGAGAAAAGAAAGGAGGAAGAAGAAGAAGTGAAAAGTAGAGGGCTTAAAAAAAACTTTTGTATACCCACGCCTTTTCTCTCAACTTCAAAATGAAATTGAAAACTTTTTTTTCAATTCATCTTCTCTAGCCACAATTGAAATTCTTCTTCATCTCAATCTTCCAAAGATTCTGGCAAAACTTAACATATATATATATATATATTTCTTAATATATATATATATATATATAATTATTATTATTATTATTAAAATAATAATAATAATTTTATTTATTAAACTTTTTAATAAATAAAATATATATATATATAATTATTAATTAAACTTTTTAATTAATAATTATTATTTAATTCAATATCAAATATTAATTAAATAATATGATTAAACCTGGTTTTCCGAAAACCGACCTTTTTACACATGAATCCTATTCATGTTTTAGGTCATTATCATATTTAAATCATATTTAAATATGTCCATCCTCCTTCCATAAACCGAGTTTGAACAATTCAAATTCTTTTTCTTTTTCTTTTCTTTTATACTGTTGCACGACGTTATCCGAGCTAGCAAGGAGAACCTAAAAGACCTACAGATCATGAGCTCCAACGATACGAGATTATTCGGTCAAAACTCTTTTAACCCGAATCAATCAACTTTCGTTAACTCCCGGAGACTCCACTATAGTCCGAGGGTTGCACTCTCATCACTTTAGATATATTGTGTCCTCTTGATATAACCGTCATCGGTAAGTCGATCCTTCACAGGTTGTTCGTAATCACAGCTGGGTCATTTAAACCGTTTAACCCCTGCATTACATCTTGTTCCTTAAGTATCACTGACACCTCTAATGAACAATAGGACCTGTGGTCCAACCACCAGATAAATATAACTCTCTCATCACATGAGAGTGTGAGCTCACATTGTTCAAGCCCCGGAGTCAGCTATTAAGGGAACAACCTATCTACTAACCCTGAAGAGCGGGTTATGAGTGAATTCCAATCTTGCTGTACTATGTCCCCAGCTACTTATTCGGCTTTATCCCCAAGTTGGTAGGCTTATTGAGTGGGCGTTCCGCCACTCTCACCCGTACAAGTTGTTACCTCTCCAAATGAGAGTTATTTAGGGCTATAATTACTTGATATTCATGAAATCTCTTGAGCCCTTTAGCTATTAATGAGCATAATATGTGTCTAATCGTAACATTTTGTGAAATGAGGTTAATTTAAGGCTTATGTGGAAAAACTACGAATAAGTGAGTAAATTGATGAAAAAATGTCTAATTAATGCCTTGCAGATGTATTGCTGAAGTTTTGCGAGGAACGCAATAGGATCAGAAGAAGGGCAGTTGGAAACAGAGCATTGCGATCGCAATAATGGTCTTTGCTGCTGCGTTTTTCCAGCCGCCAACCCTTCCATTAGCTGCCACGTGTGAGGTTGTTACCTCAAATTGGATGAAGATCCGCAGCCCATGGTGATGGAGCGCTCATGGCACGCAGCGGAAGCGATTTTGGATCATAGACACTCTAATTTCATCAATTTAAACAAAACGGAAACATGCAAAAGCAATGAAAAAGAGAAATTAGAACACATACCCTTGTCGTTCGTAATTCTCCAAATTCACCGCCAGAAGCTCTTCACGAGCTCAACGAGCCTTCTCACGAAACCTTCGTTGACCACCCACGGTAGTCCCGCTATCCTCAGGCCGAGAAACGGAGTGGTGGGACTCCTTTTACAAAAGAAAAGAGGGAAGAAGCTCACTGAAGAAAAACCTTTTTTCTTTTTAAACAGAGAGCAGATGAAGAAGACGAAGAAGAAGTAGAATTGAAAACTCATTTTCAATTTTTAACAACACAAAAGAGCACTCAGCTCTTTTGGATTTTCCTTTTTTTTTTTTTTTTTTATTTATTTGATCTGATGTTTTATATATACCTTGTATATATTTTTTACATGTGTCTTACATCTTGCATGTAAGACACATGTAAATATATATATATATATATATATATTTATATATTATTGTTATTAAAAATAATAATAATTATTTTATTAATTAAACTTTTTAATTAATAAAAAAAAAATATATATATATATATATATTTTAATTAATATTATTTAATTCAATATCAAATATTAATTAAATAATATAATTAATCCCGGTTTTCCGAAAACCGACTTTTTGCACATGAATCCTATTCATGTTTTCAGACCAATCTCATATTTAAATCATATTTAAATATGTCCATATTTATATTTAAATATGTCTATCCTTCTTCCACAAACCCGAATTTGAACGATTCAAATTCTTTTCTTTTCTTTTATATTGTTCCACGGCTTTATCCGAGCTAGCCAGGAGAACCGTAAGGACCTACAGATCATGAGCTCCAACGATACGAGATTATCCGGTCAAAACTTTTTCAACCGAACTAACCAACATTCGTTAACCCCCGGAGACTCCACTAAAGTCCAAGGGCTGCACTCTCCTCACTGTAGATATATTGTGTCCTGTTGATATAACTATCATCAGTAAGTCGATCCTTCACAGGTCGTTCATAATCACAATGGGTCATTTATACCGTTTAACCCTTGTATTATATCTTGTTCCTTAAGTACCACTGACACCTCTAATGAACAATTGATTTGTGGTCCAACCATCAAATCAGATTCCTCCCTGATCAGGAGAGGATGGGCCCATTGTTCAAGACCTGGAGTCAGCACTTAAGGGAACAACCTCTCTACTAACCCTTAAAGCAGGTAGGAGTGAATTCCAATCTTGCTACAACTATGTCCCCAGCCACTTATTCAATCTTATCCCCAAGATGGTAGGCATATTGAGTCGGCGATCTGGCCACTCTCACCCGTACAAATCAAAGGACAAGGTTGAATAAACAGGAGTTCATAGTAAGCTCAGGATTGAGATCCAGTTACCTAAGTCATCATATGAAAAAACCGGTCTTTACAGTAAACGGTGTTATAAAGAAAGAGCGATTTTATTTCTTGGTTCGGTCTTGTGCAAACTCATTGCACAGGACGCCCTCACTCACATGTCTCTACATGAAACGATTCGAATCACATCGTTTTGTACTATACAAAGTGAGCCGCGTCCAATAGTGTCCCCAGGATAAGGTACTCAGCCTTATCCCTATACTATAGACCATTTTTGGCTGTCTACTTGAACTTGATTCACATTCATGTCACACATGAAGTTCAAGTACTCATACTATCGCCATGGGTGTTAGTTATTGGTATAGGTTAATACAAACACAATTCCCTAAAATTCAATAACAACTTTATTGAAATAAAATATATATATATTCAAACAGTTTACAAACTACGAGTTTTAGGACATAAAACCCAACAAACTCCCACTTGGACTAAAACGTCAGTGGAGTACATGCTGGTCGAGAGAACTAGAATATCAAATATCTAAAGTTTCTCCCACTGTCCTACTGAGCAGCTCGCAGCCCTAGACTTTTTAAGTGTCTCTCAAACACTTTAGCCGTGAGAGACTTAGTAAACGGATCAGCAATGTTGTGCTCCGAGGCTACCTGTGTGACGATCACATCTCCTCGTTGCACTATCTCCCTGATGAGATGATACTTCCGCTCAATATGCTTTCCACGCTTATGGCTTCTACGTTCTTTAGAATTTGCCACTGCACCGCTGTTATCACAATAAAGGGTGATTGGCAAGTTCATATTTGGAACAATTTCCAAATCTGTCAAGAACTTCCTAAGCCATACAGCTTCCTTCGCTGCTTCGCAAGCTGCGACATACTCAACTTCCATGGTGGAGTCAGCAATACAACCTTGCTTTATACTCCTCCATACTATTGCTTCTCCGTTAAGAGTGAACACTGATCCTGATGTAGATTTCCTGGAATCTATATCAGTCTGAAAATCAGAGTCAGTGTATCCTACAAGGATCAAATCCTTCGCGCCATACACAAGCACATAGTCTCTCGTTCTCCTAAGATACTTGAGGATGTGTTTAACGGCTGTCCAGTGATCATATCCTAGATTAGACTGGAACCTATTGACAATTCCTACTGCATAGCAGATGTCGGGTCGTGTACACAACATAACGTACATGAGACTACCAACTGCAGATGCATAGGGAATTCGTCTCATATCCTCAACCTCTTGAGATGTCTTAGGAGACTGTTCCTTAGACAAGTGAATTCCATGCCTAAAAGGCAGCGAACCTTTCTTGGAATTCTGCATCGAATATCTTGACAACACCTTGTCAATATAAGATGCTTGAGACAGCGCTAGCACTTTGTTCTTACGATTCCTTATGATCTGAATCCCTAGAACAAACTGAGCCTCTCCCAAATCTTTCATTTGGAATTGGGTTGCTAGCCAATTCTTAACGTCAGTTAGGAACCCTACATCATTCCCAATGAGTAGTATATCGTCTACGTACAAGACTAAGAAAGCTACAACAGTATTGACTACTTTCTTGTAAACACAAGGTTCGTCAATATTTTGTTCAAAGCCATAAGATTTGATCGCCGTATCAAACCTTATATTCCAGGATCTAGATGCTTGCTTCAACCCATAAATGGATCGATTAAGCTTGCAAACCTTTTGCTCTTGACCCTGAAGTATGAATCCCTCTCGTTGAGCCATATAGATACTCTCCTCAAGATTACCATTCAGAAAAGCAGTCTTGACATCCATTTGCCAGATTTCATAATCATAAAATGTAGCAATGGATAAGAGTATTCTAATCGACTTTAACATGGCAACAGGAGAAAATGTTTCTTCATAGTCCACCCCTTCTCTTTGGGAATAACCTTTTGCCACAAGTCGAGCCTTAAAGGTTTGCACCTTACCGACTTGGTCTCGTTTTCTCTTGTAGATCCACTTGCAACCGATAGGTCTTTCACTATCTGGCTGGTCTACAAGATCCCAGACCGAATTGAAGTACATAGACTCCATTTCGAGATCCATGGCTTTAAGCCACTGGTCCTTGTCTATGTCATTCATTGCTTGTTTAAAGGTCAATGGATCCTCAACGCAATCATCAGGTATGACGACTTGAGTTTCAGACAAGCCAATGTAGCGGTCAGGCTGTCTTACATCCCTCCCACTGCGTCGAGGCTTTCTCAACTCTTGAGAAGGACCAGCCTGATCAACAACCTTTGTTGATCCGTCTGTAGCTTTTCTGGAAAATTCGGACAAAACAATTTTGCTCGACGGTTGATGATCTCTCATGTGGTCTTCCTCTAAGAACGTGGCATTAGTCGATACTAGTACCTCGTTCTCATGAGGATCGTAAAATAGACCACATTTCGTTTCCTTGGGGTAACCTACAAATAGGCACAATTTTGAACGATGTTCCAACTTCTTTGGATTGGGTACTAGCACATGTGCCGGACACCCCAAAATCCTGAAGTGACGTAAACTACCTTTACGCCCTCTCCATAACTCATAAGGTGTTTCAGAAACACTCTTAGAGGGAACCATGTTTAAAATATATACTGCAGTCTCTACTGCATATCCCCAAAACGAACTAGGCAAATGAGCATAACTCATCATAGATCGAACCATGTCTAACAGGGTTCTATTTCTCCTCTCGGACACACCATTCTGCTGTGGTGTTCCTGGCGCTGAGAGTCGAGATACTATTCCATGTTCTATCATATAGTCCTGGAATCTTAAATCCATATACTCTCCACCTCGATCTGATCAGAGTGTTTTTATCGATTTACCTAATGTGTTCTCAACGTCTGCCTTATACTCTTTGAACTTTTCAAGAGCTTCGGACTTATGATGCATTAGATAAAGATAACCGTACCTAGAATAATCATCAATGAAACTGATGAAATATTCATACCCTCCTCGTGCTTTGACATTCAAAGGACCGTAGAGATCCGAATGCACGATTTCTAGAGGTTCTTTGGACCTATGACCTTTTTCAGAAAAAGATCGTTTGGTCATTTTGCCCTCAAGACAAGACTCACATGGCGGTAAAGAGTTGTCCTCTAAACGATTTAGCAGACCACTCTTAACCAATCTCCCAATCCTATTGAGATTAATGTGGCCTAGTCTTAAGTGCCAAAGATAAGTACTTGGAGAAAGTTTCTACCTTTTAGTTTGAGTCTCAACTGTTTTAAACATTTCAGTGTTCAAAATAGCTTTGACTTCGGTTGGTCTTAACACATACAAGTTGTTTTCAAGTTTCGCAGAACAAATACGTACACCTCTTTTGCTAATGAACGCTTCATTATGAACAAAAGATACTTTATACAACTGTTCTAACAAACAAGATATAGATACAAGATTCCTCTTGAAGGTAGGAACCAGGAGTACATTTTCTAGTAAAATGAAACTATCTCTATACAACAACTTTACAGCTTCCACTGCTTTAGCTGAGACAACCTCTCCAGTTCCAACTCTGAGAGTTATCTCACCTCGAGAAAGTGGCTGCCAAGAACTAGTTTCCTGAAAAGAAGAACAAACATGGTTAGTAGCTCCTGAATCAAGTATCCAGGTATGACAATCATGTTCTACTAAACATGTTTCAACAACAAGTAAATCATATTTACCTTGTCTTTCCTTCTCAGCCTTTTTCTCTGCAAGATACTTTGGGCAATTTCGTTTCAGTGCCCATCTACACCACAATGGAAACATTTTCCTTTGTCTGCAGATCTAGTCTTGCTCTTAGCAGTAGCAGGTGCTTTTCCCTTCCTTTTATCTTTCTTCTTCTTTTGAATACTCTTATTCTTAATAGAAGAAAGTTCAGACCTACTCCCTGAAGACGACCCGTTTTGGAATTTCCTAGAAGTGACAACGTTTGCCTCCTTCTCTTTTCCTTTAGAAGTCTGAAGGGACTGATAGGTCTGTAGCTCGCTGAGGAGAGAAGTCAAATTATACTTTATCTTGTTCATTACCATATTGGTTCTGAACTGAAGGAAACTCTTCGGAAGAGATTCCATGATAAAGCTTATTTGACTTGACTCAACAATAGTAGCTCTGTTTACTTCCGCCACATTGAAGTGGACCATCATGTTAAGGACATGCTCCCTAACAGGGGTACCCTCTTTCATGCGAGAGTTGTAAACATATTTGAGGGCTTCATGACAGACCGATGGGGACGGTAGTCCAAACATCGCCTGTAATGAAGACATGATTTCTTTAGCAGAAACCATTTCCTCGTGCTTCTTAGCTAACACATCAGATATGCTGGCTAAGATATAGACTCGGGCTTTATCATTAGCCCTTGTCCATCAATCATATGCATCTCGAACAGTTCGAGTCGCATCTGAGCTAGGAGGGGGAGGACAATCCTCTGATAAGACGAACCTTAGATCATCAAGAACGAGAATCGTATTCAAGTTCGATTTCCAGGTCGCGTAGTTATCGCCGGTTAACTTATCGGAAGCTAGTAAGTGAATAAAAGAGCTAGACATGCTGAAAAGAGAATGAATAAATATTAGTGAAAATGTTTTAACCTAATTTACACACCAATCAAGAATTTAGAAAAGAATAATAATGTACCCAAAACTCATTATTAAACTGCAACGATACTTCAGTGGGTCAGAATGGTCGCTACCGAGGGGCAGTTGTTAAGTCTCTGAAAGTGACTTATTTAGGACCCATTTAGCTTAAGAAGATATACACTTTTAGGTGTTTTTGATAGCATTTAGCCTAAACCTATGCTTAAATATGAGAATGAGAAGAAGGTAGCTAAATTAGGACTTATGCACAATAGAGAAGAAAAGGGTTGAAAAACGAAGGAAAAGAATGAAAAAAACTGCATTGCGACAGCATTGCGAAAACATTGCTGAAGCCGCAATTATTCAAGTGAAAACCGTAAGTTGACTGAGCTTTTTCTGTTAATTTCCGTGGTTTCAGGGATTCGTTCTTTCTCCTCCATCCATTCTGATATACGACGTTGAAGATTGATGGTTCTCCTTGGACCAAACGCACCTGCAAACTACTATAAAAGGGGGTCAAAGTCGGAGGTTCCATCATCATCCGAAAGCGTAGAAGCCTTCTCGCAGTCCATCTTTTCTCCCTGTTTTCCTTTGCCGTCTGTTGGAGTGAGAGTCTCAGCTGTTGGAATCGATAATCTGATAGGAAGGAGAGGAGATTCTTCTTCTCTCTCGATTGGATTCATCCAAGCAAGGCTGACCTTTCATCCCCTTCATTCGAGGCGACTGCAACGAGGCTTTCAAGCAACATTTACTGCTTTCTGTCTTTCCTTTTCTAGTTTACATTTCTGCTTTGTATTGTTCTCTTTCTAATAGTTAGAACACTCCATTTCGTTGCTTTCTGTCTTTGGATTATTTACTTTAAGTGTCCATTTGTTCGTTCAACATTCAAAGTAATCAAATTACAAGTCTTCATTTCACAGTTTCCATCTTCTGCTGCTACGGTTTTGTTCTACTGTTTGGAGTACATTTCCCTTCTAAGCATGTTTGTTTTATCGTATACTTCTGTTCTCTATATATCCATGAGTAGCTAAGTCACTTAGGGGCATGCTAATGACAGAACTATAGACTAAAAAATGTGAACCAAGCATGTAGGATAGCTCTCGAACATTGATTGTATGTAAGCTTCATCCCACGGGCAATTTCGATTGGCCATCCATTTTGTCCAAAGAACTCCTAACCTCTGGAAGGAGTAAGAGTTCAGAGTCGTATAATCATGCTAGCCTTTAATGGTAACCAGGAAACGGCCTAGGAATAGGCGTTTCCCTAGTACAAACTAAACACTTCTGTTTTAACAAGATGCTTAAGACCTTACTTTGAGTTGAGTAAACTAAAGAATCTAATGCATGGAATCGGACGATACATGAGATAGAGTGAGTTTGATGCATAGAGAGTTGATCTAATGCTTGGGAATCGTATTAAAATGCCTATAGGATAGTCGTTAGTAGCCCTTAATTCTCCATTTTACACACATTTGCTGTTTTTACAATTGCGATAACATTGCGGTGTCCGCAATTCTGCTAAGTTACCATTCTGTTTAACTGTTTTCTTTTTCGTTTATTAATTTCATCTCTTGTCCGTTGAGTCTAATTTCAACTTCCATTTGTTTATGTTGCATTCCTTTACATATTCACCAAAGATTAGATAATTAAAAACCAATTTTACCCCATCAAATCCACCCCTTCTTTCTTAACAAATACACTTCGTGAATAGCTAAAAATAAGTCTCTGTGGAAAAAACGAATGAAATATACTTACTACTTGCTGTAAGACCATGTATACTTGCATGTTCTGAGTGCTCTCTCTCTCTTATTTCTTATTCTTATTAACACATTGAGCACGCAACAAGTTTTTGGCGCCGCTGCCGGGGACTTATTTTAAATGAAAACGAAGTTTGTTAAGTTTGAAACACCAAGTTTATTATTTATTGAAACTAATCTACTTTTCATTTCTTTTACAGGTACTAGTAGGGTAGTTTATGAGTGAGCGTTCACGTAGTAATTTAGAGTTCGACCCTGAGCCTGAAAGATCACTTCGAGCTAGAAACAAAGCGAAGAAACGTCTCTTTAAACAACCCTCTATACCTCAAATCATACCTGAAATCGAAGAAATGGACGAGATAGTTCCAAATCAGGTACCTGTCATTCGCAATCCCATCGAAATAGCGAATGACAAGAATAGTGCCATTCTTTCATATTTAGTACCTATGCCTGGGGAGCTGAACCCCAGCATAATCCGTCCTGAAATCACTGCCAACTCATTCGAGTTAAAGCCAGTGATGTTCCAAATGTTGTCCACTGTGGGACAATTCTTTGGAATAGAAAATGAGGACCCCCACAACCATCTTAGGAACTTCTTAGGAGTTAGTGATACATTCATCATCCCTGGAGTGTCCCAAGAAGCTTTGAGGCTATACTTGTTCCCTTACTCTTTGAGGGACAAAGCCAAAACATGGCTGAACTCATTACCCTCTGGATCTGTCCTTAATTGGACAGATTTAGCAGAAAAATTCCTAGTCAAATACTTCCCACCTGATAGGAATTCTACCTTTCGTGATGACATAGTTAAGTTCAAGCAAGCTCATAATGAGTCTCTTCACAAAGCTTGGACTAGATTCAAAGATCTTCTCCTTAAATGTCCACATCATGGCATCCCATGGTGTATCCAAATAGAGGTCTTTTTCAAAGGATGCAACCCCAGCACTAGGCAAGTCTTAAATTCATCTGCTGGTGGTTCCATGTTGTCCAAGAGTTACAACGAGGCCTATGAGATCTTGGAGAAGATCTCAGCATCTCGCTGTAGGTGGTCAGATGATCCAGTTGAGCCAACTAGAGCTCAAGACAAGGATGCTCTAAGTGCAATGAGCACCCAAATAAATGCCCTGACCAACCTAGTTAAGCAAATGGCTCAGGCCAATCTCCAAACAAGTGCCAACACCGCTACCGCCATGTCAATGGGCACCCAACCAAGTCAAGGTGAGGCACTTATATGTGGATTCTGTGGGGAAGGGCACCTGTATGAGTACTGCCCTGGGAATCCAGCCTCAGTCTGCTACATTGGAAGTCAGCAGCAGCCTAGGAACAACCCCTATTCCAACACTTACAACCCTGGTTGGAGGAACCACCCAAACCTGTCATGGGGTGGTCAACAAAATGCTAACCAAAATCCTAACCAACCTAGACCAAGTGGAACACCTGGTTTCACTCCCCAACATAACCAATCAATGTATCAAAAACCTTACAACCAACCTGTAGGATCTTCTGTAGAAAATTTACTCAAGGAATACATAGCTAAGAATGATGCTACCCTTCAAAGCCAACAAGCTACTCTTAGGAGCCTAGAGAACCAAATAGGCCAATTAGCCAATGAACTCAAGAGTAGGCCCCAAGGTAGACTCCCTGCTGACACCGAGGTACCAAGGAGAGATGGTAAAGAGCAAGTTCAAGCAATTGAACTTAGAAGTGGTAGACCCTTGGTGAGCAACACAAAGGACACACCAAAGAGAGTAGAGAACACTGAGTCTAGTGCTCCACTAGAGTCTCTGCCAAACCAAAGTCCACCACCAACTAGCACATCAGGAGCCAGGCTGGATCCAATTATTGAGGAGATAGAAGAAATTCCAAGGCCTCCACCTATCCTAAGGCGCCCTGACGTGCCTGCATATGTGCCACCACCTCCATATCCTCGAAGGCTTAAGAAGAAGCAGGAACAGGAAGTGCATTTTAATAAATTCTTAGAAATTCTTAAACAAGTGCATGTCAACATTCCTTTTGTAGAAGTTTTACAGTCTATGCCTTCATATGTAAAGTTTTTGAAGGATATCATTACTAACAAAAAAATAATTGGTGAGTTTGAAACAGTAAACCTCACTGAGGAGTGCAGTGCCATCCTCCAAAACAAGCTGCCCAAGAAGGAGAAGGATCCTGGTTCCTTCACCTTACCTGTAGAACTTGGAGGCAAGCACGTGGGCAGAGCGCTTTGTGACCTGGGCGCCAGCATAAACCTCATGCCCCTATCCCTATTCCGCCAGTTGGGAATAGGAGAAGCACGTCCAACCACTGTCACTTTACAACTAGCAGACAGATCCATTGCATACCCAGAAGGTAAAATTGAGGATATTTTAGTAAAGGTTGACAAGTTTATTTTCCTTGCAGATTTCATTATCCTGGATTATGAAGCAGACAAGGAGGTCCCCATCCTGCTAGGCAGACCATTTCTAGCCACAGGTAGGGCACTTATAGACGTCCAAAAAGGTGAGCTCACTATGAGGGTTCATGATGAAGAGGTGAAATTTAGTGTGTATAAAGCTTTAAGGTATCCCTCTGACCTTGAATCCTGTGCTAGCATGGACGTAGTAGATTCTTTAATGGAAGAACAATTGGAGCATGTATTACTGACCAAGCATGCTAATGAATATGTAGGATTAGATGTAGCTGACTTGAATGTATCTGACATAATGGATACGCCTGTAGATAAACCACAACATGTATGTATGAATATAAACCTAACTGATAGACCTGTGAATCCTTTAAAGCCATCTATTAAGCATCCACCTGTTTTAGAACTGAAACCACTACCCACTCACCTCAAGTATGCATATTTAGGGAGTAACGAGACTCTGCCTGTTATCATTTCTTCTAAGCTAAGTGAAAAGCATGAGGTTGAACTGATATTACTGCTTAAGAAACATAGGAAGGCTATTGCATGGACTATTGCTGATATTAGAGGCATTAGCCCTTCTTATTGCATGCATAAGATTATACTAGAGGAAGAGCACACACCTAGAGTAGATCATCAACGTAGGCTGAATCCCTCTATGAAAGAGGTAGTTAAGAAAGAAATAATAAAATGGTTAGATGCTGGTGTGATCTTTCCCATAGCTAGTAGCCAGTGGGTGAGTCCTATCCAATGTGTACCTAAAAAGCGTGGGATGACTGTGGTAGTCAATGAGAACAACGAACTGATTCCAACTAGGACTGTCACAGGGTGGAGAGTGTGCATGGATTACAGGAAATTAAATAAAGAAACTAAAAAAGACCACTTCCCTCTACCATTCATTGACCAAATGTTAGACAGAATAGCTGGTAGAGCCTACTATTGTTTCTTAGATGGTTATTCTGGCTATAATCAGATTACTATAGACCCTAAGGACCAAGAGAAGACTACCTTCACTTGCCCTTTTGGAACTTTTGCCTTTCGCAGAATGCCTTTTGGCTTATGCAATGCACCGGCAACTTTCCAAAGGTGCATGATGGCAATCTTCTCTGAGTTGGATGAGTCCATGATAGAAATATTCATGGATGACTTCTCAGTCTTTGGGGATTCTTTTACCAACTGTCTAGAAAACTTAGGACAAGTCCTGGCTAGGTGTGAGGAGACCCACCTAGTCCTCAATTGGGAAAAGTGTCACTTCATGGTAGATGAGGGGATTGTCTTAGGTCATAGAGTGTCAAGGGCAGGTGTAGAGGTCGATAGGGCCAAGATAAAAATCATAGAGAAGTTAGTAGAGCCTCAGAACGTCAAAGCCATTAGGAGTTTCTTAGGGCATGCTGGCTTCTATAGAAGGTTCATCAAGGACTTTTCTAAGATAGCCAAGCCTCTATGTGAGCTTCTAGAGCTAAATAGGCCATTCATCTTCTCTAAGGAATGTTTAGTAGCTTGGACCACCCTTAAGAAAGCACTAGTTACAGCACCTGTTATAGTAGGGCCAGATTGGGATCTCCCATTCGAGATGTTATGTGATGCTAGTGACTATGCTGTGGGGGTCATGTTAGGACAGAAAATTGACAAGCTAACACATCCTGTATATTATGCTAGTAAGACCTTGAATGAGGCTCAATGTAATTATACTACTACTGAGAAAGAGATGCTTGCTGTAGTGTTTGCTTGTGAGAAATTCAGGAACTATATTGTAGGCACTAGGACAATTGTATACACTGACCATTCTGCCTTGAAATATCTTATGAGGAAGGCTGATGCTAAGCCTAGGTTGATTAGGTGGGTGTTATTGCTGCAGGAATTTGATTTAGACATTCGAGACAAGAAGGGATGTGAAAATGTGGTTGCAGATCACCTTTCTCGATTGCAGCACAATTGCGAAAAAATTGCGGATCCCGCAATTTCTGATGCTTTTATTGATGAACATATCTTTGTTTTGACTCATCGTGATAACGATGAGGAACCTTGGTTTGCTGACATTGCTAACTTCCGTGCATCACAGGTATTACACGTTTTCAAAGGAGGACAAGAGAAGAAGAGGTTCCTTCATGAAGCAAGGAAATTCATCTGGGACGACCCCACACTTTACAGAACCTGTGCTGATGGCTTGCTGAGGAAGTGTGTTTCAGCTGCTGAAGCGAAGTCTGTGTTGCAGCACTGTCACGCATCTCCTTATGGTGGACACTTTGGTGGCCAAAGAACAGCTGCGAAGGTATTTCAGAGTGGCTACTATTGGCCAACAATCTTCAAGGATGCCCACGACTATGCCCACAGCTGTGATGAATGCCAAAGAACAGGTAACCTCAGTCGAAAGGATGAGATGCCCCTCACCTACATCTTAGAGTTGGAGCTCTTTGATGTGTGGGGCATTGACTTCATGGGGCCATTCCCTCCATCATCAGGTAACCTTTATATATTAGTGGCAGTAGACTATGTGTCCAAGTGGGTAGAGGCCAAAGCATGTCCTAATAATGATGCTAAAACAGTCACCAATTTCTTGCATAGGCACATTTTTACTAGGTTTGGGACACCTCGTGCCATCATTAGTGATGAGGGGTCACATTTCATTAACAAGGCTATGGAGAGAGTATTGGCTAAATATAACATTAGACATAGAGTAGCCACTCCCTATCACCCACACTCAAATGGACAGGCTGAAATTTCAAATAGGGAAATTAAGAACATCCTAGAAAAAGTGGTCAAACCTAATAGGAAAGACTGGTCCTTCAAGCTTGAGGATGCACTTTGGGCCTATAGAACAGCATATAAGACACCTCTGGGAATGTCTCCTTATAGGCTAGTTTATGGCAAGACTTGTCACTTACCACTTGAGTTAGAAAACAAAGCATTTTGGGCCATGAAGGAATTGAATTTTTGTGTAAAAGATGCAGGAACACTAAGGTCTTTACAATTACATGAGCTTGATGAGCTTAGACATATGGCCTATGAGAATGCCAAGATGTATAAGGAAAAGACCAAGATTTGGCATGATAGTAGACTTAGAGTTAAGGACTTTAAGAAGGGTCAACTTGTATTGTTGTTTAACTCACGGTTGAAACTATTTCCAGGGAAACTTAAGTCTAGATGGTCAGGTCCATTTGTGATTACTAATGTGTTTGTTCATGGTGCCATAGAGATAAAGAACTTGCAGCAAGGCCAACCATTTATGGTTAATGGTGCAAGGTTGAAGCACTACTATGAGGAAGGAGATGTGAAGACTCTCTCGGCCTTCCTCTTGACTGAAGCATGAAAAGAGAACGAGAGAGGACGAGTGATTACTGTGCTCGTCAACATAAGGCTCATGCCTTAGTTTATTTTTTGCAATTTTTCCGGTTATCGTTTGTATGTTTTGTTGTGTGATTTTAATTGCGAATTTGATGTTAATTTTATTTCTTGTTGCAGGGAATTAATAGAGGGAATCAAGGAGAGGAAATCCAGCTTTAAAAATCAAGAAACGATCGAGCCAAATAAAAGATACGGGCGAGCAAAGTTTGCCATTTAGATGAAGAAAATCCCTACAATTGCGCTGGAATTGCAGGATCCGCAAAATCTAGCCGTTGGGATTTAGCCGTTGCCTTTATATCCGTTGGGAGGCGCTCGTTCGATACGATTCTCTCATTCTCTGATTTCCAAGAAAACTGAGATTCTCTTCATCTCTGATCCTTCTCTCCAAACCTCCAAGATTCGACAATGGTGTCCACAAGGGCTGAAAGATCCGCAGCCAAGAAGAAGGCTGATGACGCAGCTGAAGCGGCTGCGAGGGAAGCACTTCTCACCCTTGCAGATGAGGGTGCTGTACGCACTGGACGTCTTCCCAAGCTTCCGATCCGTAGAAGGAAGTGGAGGGTTGTCACAGAAATCCCTGCTGGCCCTTCTGAACCAGCGGGCACGCCCAAGAAGCGCCGGTGGAGTGTCGAGACGGCCGCCGAACCAAGCAAAGCCAAGACTCTCTCTGTGGAGAGTCAAGAAACAGATCGTGCGTCCCACGAGTCGATCAAGAAGGGTTCGTCGCCATCTGCATCGCCTGCGCACAGCCCTTCACCATCTGAACCAGTGCAGAGCTCAGAGTCGCCTTCATCGCCGCCAGCGCAGAGTCCTGAACTGCCATCTTCGCCACTGAGTTCTGCGCAGTCGCCTACAGCAGAGCAGAGTGCCACACCTTCGCACACGCCTCCACGGCCTGACCCTGAATTCCCCTATGGGGAGTACCAGGAATCCACTCAGGGCAGTGGGGAAGTTGGGGAAGACGAGGTCTTCTCGCCTGCGAGGGAAGCTAGCCCAGAGAGTCCTGCACAGCAGGATGATTCCATGGAAGAGACGCTGGGGGCATGCCTGCAGCAGATCAACATTGAGGCCAAGCTGAGGAAAAAGAAGAAGGCCAAGATCCTTAAAGCCAAGCGATCCAAGAAACTAAAGAGGAAGAAGGCTAAAAGGGCGCCTTCAGCAGACAAAGAGAGCACTGAGCCTTCGCTCAAACGGCTCAAGGTTGAGGCTGCCGAGTCAGCCAAGCCATCAGATAAGGGGAAGGCCAAGCTCTACCCTGAAGATGAGCCTCAGTCAGTGAGGTATGTCTCCTCTGATGCTGAGTCCAGGGGTGCTGAGCTAAGGAAGAGGGAGTTGCTGCACGAGAAAGGCTTCCTCGACCGCCCTGCTGATCTGCCGCAGTTCTTGCGCGCAGGAGTGCTAAACCACGGCTGGGAGGAATTTTGCAGACCGCCCAATCCAGCCTACACGAGCATGGTGTATGATTTCTACGCCAATGTGCTCAGCCCTGAGGATGGCCTGTCTGTGGTCAGAGGGGTAGAAGTGGATTTCTCAGCCAAGGCCATCAACGAAGCCTTTGGTCTCAAGGGCCAAACACATACAGATTATGCACGGATTGTTGATGAGCCTACTGAGGCAGTTCTGGAAGAGGCCATTCGGACCATTGGCCAGCCTGAAGCTTCGTGGACTGTGTCACGCATTGGGAGGCACACTCTCATGAGTGCCAACCTCACGGCTAAGGCAGCTGTTTGGTTTTCGTTCGTGAGAAGGAGATTGTCCCCAGTGACTCATGAGACTACAATCAACCAGAGCCGTTCGCTGCTGGTGTATGCGATAATGAGAGGTCTCACGATCAACGTGGGAGAAGTCATCATTGCTGCCATCGCTGAGTGCGCTAAGAAAGGTAAGGGACCACTGTTTTTCCCTAACACCATAACCAAGCTATGTTTGCTTGCAGGAGTCCCCACTGAG
Source organism: Herpetospermum pedunculosum (assembly GCA_028017165.1). Lineage (NCBI taxonomy): Eukaryota > Viridiplantae > Streptophyta > Magnoliopsida > Cucurbitales > Cucurbitaceae > Herpetospermum > Herpetospermum pedunculosum. Next base: position 41,338,546 of record CM051522.1, read on the forward strand.
CGCATGGAGCAGCAATTGGCTTACACAGGCCACTTGGAGCTGCCTGCTAGCCTGAGGCTGAGGAGAAAGGGGAATATGGAGTTTGAACTGGATAGGCTGGCGGCTGATCAGTCCCTATCCATGGCCTGCCTAATGGATATGCAGAGGAGGATGGCTCAATGGGCCACGTATGCGCAGGCACGGGACAAAGAGGTTGCAGACCAGCTAGGCTGCATCTTCCCTGACTTTCCCACCAATCTCCTGACTCCATGGGTGCCTCCACGCCCACGACAGCCTGATGAAGATGAGGATATTTGAGTGCTGGTTTGAATAGCACTAAAGGGAGTATTGCTGTTCCCTTCGAAAAAAAAACAATTTTCTGCTTTCTGATAAACTATGTAAATTATGCTGTTTGTAGGACAATTTTGATCTGTTTTAGATGCTTAGTTTGTTGTCTTTAATTATGTTTAGTATAGCTTGATGATAGGTGACTAGGTAGGATAGTTTAGCTTTATTTTTAGCAAGCTTGAATGACTGGAAAAAGCATGCTTAGGGGCCTTAGTGAATGATATATCTGCCCAGACTTAATTGCGAAATAATTGCGGTACCCGCAATTTTTATTACTGAAAGCATGTTTTGGACTGTCTGTTTAGCTAGGCTGTGAGCTGTTTAAATTCCTTCTTTTGCTGCTATCATGACTACTGTATATAGCTTATCTAAATGCATGCTGGATGAGTGTCATAGGACACCATTTGATAGTTTAAATTAACCTCTAAATAGCTCAGCATGCATAGCTGTAAGGCCTTATCTGCCTGTTTTTTTAGTTTTCTGCTGCTGTGATATTTGCTATTCGAATGTTTTGTCTATGCCTAGGGCTTTAGTTTCTCTTTGTTTTACCTTAGACTAGATGCTTCTAGGACAAGTTTGGGGGTGTGCCACCTCCGACACTCATTGGGGACAATGAGTAGTTGAAGTTTGGGGGAGGCCACCCTAGGCCTAGGAACATTCCTCTCTCCCTTAGAAACATAAGCATTCTTCTTCTCCTACACAAAAAAAAAAAAAAAAAAAAAAAAAATGATGAACTGAAAAAAAAATGAAAAAAGAATAAAGGGGGGGAGTTTCTCTTAGGTTGCTGAGTAATCAGTGCCAAGTGTGTAACCCACAAGTGGCGTTGCATTAAAAGGCAACCAAAGGAGAGGCTCCACCTAAGTAAGAAAAAAGGAAAAAGAATAGGGAAGAAGAATGTATACCTAGGAGTTACAACTTTGTGGCTTAGATGTCCTATTTAAAAAGAACTCTGATCCTCAAAGTAGCTAGGCACAAAGTTGTAACTTGTAGGGTTGTTTAGGGAGATGAGTGTTTATCCAATGTAGTGATGCCAGGGTTTAGGTTGTTCTCTAAAAGTACTACTGTCACCGTTAATACTAAGACTGGCATGACTCTCAGGAATCCTAGACACATTAAAAATAAAGCGAGAAGCATGTACTGAGTCTGAGGTAAAGCTAGGCAGAATTTGAAACCTTAGGGATAGTGGCATGATATGACAAAAGTAAATAGATCAGTTGTAGGGAGTTAATGAAAACAGAAGGAATGTTAGGCAGGCAAAGTCAGAAGAAGCTAGATAAGAGGGTAGTTTTAAACTAAGGAGTGTGTCACAGGACAGCATTGCTATAGACAAGAATATAAAGGAGTTAGTAAGTGGTTAAAGAAGAAGAAACAGCAGCCTAGGAAAGTCCATATATTGCTCGAGGACAAGCAAAACCTTAAGTTTGGGGGTGTGTTAAGTCTCTGAAAGTGACTTATTTAGGACCCATTTAGCTTAAGAAGATGTACACTTTTAGGTGTTTTTGATAGCATTTAGCCTAAACCTATGCTTAAATATGAGAATGAGAAGAAGGTGGCTAAATTAGGACTTATGCACAATAGAGAAGAAAAGGGTTGAAAAACGAAGGAAAAGAATGAAAAAAACTGCATTGCGACAGCATTGCGAAAACATTGCTGAAGCCGCAATTATTCAAGTGAAAACCGTAAGTTGACTGAGCTTTTTCTGTTAATTTCCGTGGTTTCAGGGATTCGTTCTTTCTCCTCCATCCATTATGATATACGACGTTGAAGATTGATGGTTCTCCTTGGACCAAACGCACCTGCAAACTACTATAAAAGGGGGTCAAAGTCGGAGGTTCCATCATCATCCGAAAGCGTAGAAGCCTTCTCGCAGTCCATCTTTTCTCCCTGTTTTCCTTTGCCGTCTGTTGGAGTGAGAGTCTCAGCTGTTGGAATCGATAATCTGATAGGAAGGAGAGGAGATTCTTCTTCTCTCTCGATTGGATTCATCCAAGCAAGGCTGACCTTTCATCCCCTTCATTCGAGGCGACTGCAACGAGGCTTTCAAGCAACATTTACTGCTTTCTGTCTTTCCTTTTCTAGTTTACATTTCTGCTTTGTATTGTTCTCTTTCTAATAGTTAGAACACTCCATTTCGTTGCTTTCTGTCTTTGGATTATTTACTTTAAGTGTCCATTTGTTCGTTCAACATTCAAAGTAATCAAATTACAAGTCTTCATTTCACAGTTTCCATCTTCTGCTGCTACGGTTTTGTTCTACTGTTTGGAGTACATTTCCCTTCTAAGCATGTTTGTTTTATCGTATACTTCTGTTCTCTATATATCCATGAGTAGCTAAGTCACTTAGGGGCATGCTAATGACAGAACTATAGACTAAAAAATGTGAACCAAGCATGTAGGATAGCTCTCGAACATTGATTGTATGTAAGCTTCATCCCACGGGCAATTTCGATTGGCCATCCATTTTGTCCAAAGAACTCCTAACCTCTGGAAGGAGTAAGAGTTCAGAGTCGTATAATCATGCTAGCCTTTCATGGTAACCAGGAAACGGCCTAGGAATAGGCGTTTCCCTAGTACAAACTAAACACTTCTGTTTTAACAAGATGCTTAAGACCTTACTTTGAGTTGAGTAAACTAAAGAATCTAATGCATGGAATCGGACGATACATGAGATAGAGTGAGTTTGATGCATAGAGAGTTGATCTAATGCTTGGGAATCGTATTAAAATGCCTATAGGATAGTCGTTAGTAGCCCTTAATTCTCCATTTTACACACATTTGCTGTTTTTACAATTGCGATAACATTGCGGTGTCCGCAATTCTGCTAAGTTACCATTCTGTTTAGCTGTTTTCTTTTTCGTTTATTAATTTCATCTCTTGTCCGTTGAGTCTAATTTCAACTTCCATTTGTTTATGTTGCATTCCTTTACATATTCAGCAAAGATTAGATAATTAAAAACCAATTTTACCCCATCAAATCCACCCCTTCTTTCTTAACAAATACACTTCGTGAATAGCTAAAAATAAGTCTCTGTGGAAAAAACGAATGAAATATACTTACTACTTGCTGTAAGACCATGTATACTTGCATGTTCTGAGTGCTCTCTCTCTCTTATTTCTTATTCTTATTAACACATTGAGCACGCAACAAGTTTTTGGCGCCGCTGCCGGGTACTTATTTTAAGTGAAAACGAAGTTTGTTAAGTTTGAAACACCAAGTTTATTATTTATTGAAACTAATCTACTTTTCATTTCTTTTACAGGTAGTAGGGTAGTTTATGAGTGAGCGTTCACGTAGTAATTTAGAGTTCGACCCTGAGCCTGAAAGATCACTTCGAGCTAGAAACAAAGCGAAGAAACGTTTCTTTAAACAACCCTCTATACCTCAAATCATACCTGTAATCGAAGAAATGGACGAGAGAGTTCCAAATCAGGTACCTGTCATTCGCAATCCCATCGAAATAGCGAATGACAAGAATAGTGCCATTCTTTCATATTTAGTACCTATGCCTGGGGAGCTGAACCCCAGCATAATCCGTCCTGAAATCACTGCCAACTCATTCGAGTTAAAGCCAGTGATGTTTCAAATGTTGTCCACTGTGGGACAATTCTTTGGAATAGAAAATGAGGACCCCCACAACCATCTTAGGAACTTCTTAGGAGTTAGTGATACATTCATCATCCCTGGAGTGTCCCAAGAAGCTTTGAGGCTATACTTGTTCCCTTACTCTTTGTAGGGTCTCGACTCTCTGACTGTATAAAACCCATATTTTAACGATTTTTAGGGCATTCTCTCTCGGGTTTGGCTTGTTTTGGCCGATTTCTCTCTCAAATTCTTGGGGTTTTCTCCCCTTTTCTTCTATATCAAAGTAAGGTTTTGTTGGATTTAGCTTGATTTTCATCCCGAGCAAGGTAAGTGCTCTAATTTGAGGTTAGGGGTTAAATTTGATGCGATTCATGAGGGTTTTAGTTCTTTAATTTTGAGCTTAGCATGACTGATTGGGCAAATTTATTTATTCTAAGCATATCACATAAGCATGCTTAATTGATAGGAGTAGACGACCTTGATTTCCAGCATGTTTCATTGTTAAAGATTATGATGCCGTGCCTCTCTTAATCGCCAAGTAACACGGATAAGTTGAGTCATAGGTAATGTGGGTTTCCCGTTGATCTTTGGTTGAAATTTATCTTGAAGAAATAGATAAATCGGAATATTAGCTCAGGCGTCCTAGTTAAACATCCGTCGTAGTGCCCCCGTTACTGTCAATTAATCAATATGGGTGGTGTTGGCCCCCTGTTAATGTTGGGTTTTATGTCCTAAAACTCGTGGTTTGTAAACTGAATGTATATTCTATTTTGCAATAAAGTTGTTATTGAGATTTATTCAGTAAAGTTGTTATTGAATAAAATGAATTGCTTTTACTTCTAACCTAACTCCGATAAACAAAGAACCCATGGCTATAGGTTGTATACTTGAACTTCATGTATGACATGATTGTGGATCAAGTTCAAGTAATAGCCAGAACGGTCTATAGTATAGGGATAAGGCTGGGTACCTTATCCTGGGGACACTATTGGACGCGGCCCACTTTGTATAGTACAAACCATGTGATCCGAAATCGTTCATGTGGAGACATGTGAGTGGGGGCGTCCTATGCAATGAGTTTGCATAAGACTGAACCGCGAAACAAGTCGCTCTTTCTTTATAACTCCGTTTACTGTAAAGACCGACTTTTTCATATGATGACCTAGGTAACTCGATCTGAATCCTGAGCACGCTATGAACTCCTGTTTATTCGGCCTTATCCTTTGACTTGTATGGGTGAGAGTGGCCCGAGATCGCCGACTCAATAAGCCTACCATCTTGGGGATAAGACTGGGTAGGTAGCTGGGAACATAGTCTTGCGAGATGGAATTCACTCCTACCCGGCTTTAGGGATTAGTAGAGAGGTTGTTCCCTTAAGTGCTGACTCCGGGTCTTGAACTAGGGATCCCACCCTCTCATTGGCCCGAGAGGGCTTGGTATAGTGATGAGATCACTTACCAATCAGTTTGGCGGTTGGACCACAAACCAATAGTTCATTAGAGGATCAGTGGGACTTAAGGAACAAGACGTAATTACGGGGGTAAAACGGTTATTTTGACCCAGCGGTAATTACGAACGACCTGTGAAGGATCGACTTACTAATGATGGTTATATCAAGAGGACATAAATATATCTACGGTGAGGAGAGTGCAACCCTTGGACTTTAGTGGAGTCTCTGGGGGTTAACGAATGTTGGTTAGCTTGGTTAAAGAGTTTGACCGGTTAATCTCGTATCGTTGGAGCTCATGATCTGTAGGTTCTTTAGGTTCTCCTAGCTAGCTCGGATTAAGCTGTGTAACAATATGAGAGAAAAAGAATTTGAATTTATTGAAATTCGGTTTTGGAAGAATGATGGACATATTTAAATATGATTTAAATATGGGATCGGTGTAAAACATGATTAGGGATTCATGTGTGATGATTCAGTTTAAGAAACCGGGATTAGTCTTATTATTTAATTAATATTTTATATTGAATTAAATAATAATATTAATTAATTAAAAAGTTTAATTAATTATATCTTATTTTGTTTATTAAAATTAATTATGAATTAATTTTAAAATGACAAAATATTACAAGTGTGATTTTCCAAGTCAAAGTGGAATTATCCATGTTGAGTGGATTTATCCAAGTTGAGTGGGTTTATCCAAGTTGTGAAGTGGATTGTGAATCACCAACAACATGCATATAAACTCATCAATTTTGGAACACTTGGTTGAAGACTAATCCATCCAATTTGAGGTGTCATGCTAAGCAAAGACTTTGTTGCATGTGAATTGCCTATAAATTGGATGAAGTTCAAATGGTTTGAGGTTTTTTGATGAATTTTCAAAGAGTTTGAATGTTGGATGAGCATGAAGAGTTCATGTTACTTGAGAAATTAGAAAGCTAAGTGTTAGACTTCTTCTCACAAAATCCTCATCACTTTCATCTTCCCATCTTCTTCTTCAAAACTTTTTCTTTCATAAAGGAGTCCCACCACTCCGTGCGTGTATGGGCTTTAATGTGTGAAGAAGAGTCTGTAAAAAATTTCGGTTTTAATTGGTATCAGAGCGTTTTTTGGTCACTCAATTTGTATCAATTTGAGCTCGGTGGGTATTTATTTTAGAAATTAAATTTCTGGGCGTCTAAAGTGTGATTCCGGTTTTGGCATATTTTTTTGAGCTTTTATTTGTACTTCGTTTTGTAATTGCCCGGGCGTGTATGGGCTTTAATGTGTGAAGAAGAGTCTGTAAAAAATTCGGAGTCAATAGAGTCCATATAGGCTTTCAATTCGAAGACAGAAGCTCGGGTGTCGGAAAAAACAGCATGCTGTTTTTTGCTGTTTTTTGCTGTTTTTTTTTTTTTTTTTTTTTTTTTTTTTTTTGCAAAATTCCAGCAGAACACCGGTTCAGCGCAAGGTGGAAGAAACGGTCCGGTTCGGTCCTCGGGCGGTCCGGTTCACTGAAATTCAGACCGGTTCCTTGTTCTTCACCCTCTGGAGGTCCGGTTCAACGTTCGTTTGGTCCGGTTCGGGTCGTTATTGGTCTAGTTACGGGCTGTTGAAGTCGGGACAACTGTTATGAACCGGTTCAGTTTTTTTTGAAGTTTTGTAGTTGCTGTTTTTTTGGCCGGTTCAAGCAAATTCAAGCTGGTTCGTGGCGGTTCGAAGGGTTCAGAAGCGTCTCAACTTAGTTGATGAATTATTATTGTAATAATTTAGTTGCTTGCTTGTCCGTGATGCCAAAACCGGTCCACTTTAGTGTGTTTAATTAATTATGCATTGTGAATGTATGTTTTAATTAAAGTATCTTGTATGTGCATAAAGTATGCCATATAGATTTCAAATCCCACCATAGGAAGCATGTTGCATGCATTGAAAGTATAATATAAGTGTTATGTTGTATAGTATGCATGCTTAATTCATGAGAATTAATATAAGTGTTATATTAATTTATGAATTTGATGTTGCTTGTTTAAAAGTAAAATTAATATAAGTGTTATATTAATTGTGAAATTAAACATACAACATAGTTGCCTTAGTTGAATATAATTGTTATATTCTTGCTTGGGAAGCATGTTATAAATTGAATGTAATGGTTATATTCTAGCTTAGGAAGCATGTTATAGAATGTCTTTGTTTTATAAAGCGTTGTAAAATGAGATAGACATTTAAAATCTATAACAAAGATAAATGCATGCTCACTAAGGGTTAAATAATTCCAATGCGATTAGGAATTTAGTATCGATTTGTTTTAATAGTTAAAATAGGTCGATATCTTGTAAAGCTAAGGTTACGAGAGAACTCACCCGGTTTGATCCTGCACTAAGGTTTGAGGTATTTAAGATGGCGGTTTACGGAACACCTCCTACCTGGGGATCGATCCGGTACTTGAGTTAAGTTAACCCGGCTTTATGAGCATGCACGTGAGAGGTGTAAGATTATAAAACGTTTATCACCTAGACATCTTAGGTAAAAGTATGTTCTACCTAGACTTAGGTTTTATTGTCTTAGCTGGATAATGCCTAAGTAAAACTATACCCAAACCATTCTAAAATACTTAGTAGTGGTGTTGAGAAGGTATATGTGATATATCAATCTCCTCCTACGTTCTCCGCAAAGTTCACACCGTGAGATTTATGCTCGGCCTCGTGATGTCAAAAGGGCATCCCCATTCGGATGGTGTTTGCATAAATCAAGAGCAAGGTGAATGGAGAAAGTATTTATAGTAAGTGGGAGAAGGAAGTATGTCAATACATCCTGCGGTCTCCTCCATTAGGTTGAACCGTGAGATTCCCATGTTCCGCCTGCTGGTTGCCCATAGTAGCACCGTCCATTCGGAGGGTCGTTTCATGGGACTCGGAACAACTCAATCTCCAGAAATGGATAGGGTCTCTTAGGTCCATTCCCAACTCTGACATTTCCATTCGGTTGCACTGTTGGGGCCGACCTCTGAGTTCTGAAAATGGCGGGTCACACTTACAAAGGATTACTAAGTTGTTAGTAGATTCTTGACCGAAGTAGCGATAACTAAGGTGCTATAGGAATATGAGTTATTCTGGTATTAGCATTTAGTCAAGAATGTCTTGGTTCAGTGAAGGAGTGATTGACTGCCCCTCGGTAGCGGTTGCTCTGACTCACTGAAGTATCGTTGCAAATTAATAATGATTTTTTGGGTACATTATTACTTTTGCTAAAATTCTTGATTGGTTGTTAAAAATAGGTTAAGTTCAATTCACTAATAGAATTCATTCTTTTCAGCATGTCTAGCTCGTTTATCCAATTACTAGCTTCTGATAAACTAAACGGCGATAACTACATGACCTGGAAATCGAACTTGAATACGATTCTTGTTATCCATGATCTTAGGTTTGTCTTAACAGAGGAATGTCCTCCCCCTCCTAGCTCATCTGCAACTCGAACTGTTCGAGATGCATTTGACAGGTGGACTAGGGCTAATGATAAAGCCCGAGTCTATATCTTGGCCAACACATCCGATGTGTTAGCTAAGAAGCATGAGGTAATGGTCTCCGCTAAGGAGATCATGGATTCATTACAGATGATGTTTGGACAATCGTCCTCATCGGTCTATCATGATACCCTCATGGCGAGCAAAGCTGAGAAGAAACAACTAAGTAAATATGATTTACTCGTTGTTGAAACATGTTTAGTGGAACATGATAGTTCTGTCTGGATACTGGATTCAGGAGCCACTAACCATGTTTGTTCTTCTTTCCAAGAAACTAGTTCCTGGCAGCTGCTTGCTGAAGGTGAGATAACTCTCAGGGTTGGAACAAGAGAGGTTGTCTCAGCCAAGGCAGTGGGAGCTGTCAAGTTGTTATATAGAGATAGTTTCATTTTACTTGAAAATGTACTGTTGGTTCCTAGCTTTAAAAGGAACCTTGTATCTATCTCTTGTTTACTTGAACATTTGTATAAAGTATCTTTTGATTTTAATGAAGCGTTCATTAGCAAAAGAGGTGTACATATATGTTCTGCGAAACTTGAAAACAACTTGTATGTGTTAAGACCAACAGAGGCAAAAGCTATTTTGAACACCGAGATGCTTAAAACAGCTCAAACTCAAACTAAAAGGCAGAAACTTTCTCCAAGTACCTATCTTTGGCACTTGAGACTAGGCCACATTAATCTCAATAGGATTGGGAGATTGGTTAAGAGTGGTCTCCTAAATCAGTTAGAGGACAACTCTTTACCACCATGTGAGTCTTGTCTTGAGGGCAAAATGACCAAACGATCTTTTTTTGAAAAAGGTCAAAGGTCCAAAGAAACTCTAGAGCTTGTACATTCAGATCTTTGTGGTCCGATGAATGTTAAAGCACGGGGAGGGTATGAATATTTCATCAGCTTCATTGATGATTATTCTAGGTACGACTATCTTTACCTAATGCATCATAAGTCCGAAGCTCTTGAAAAGTTCAAGGAGTATAAGGCAGAGGTTGAGAACACATTAGGTAAAACGATTAAAACACTCCGATCAGATCGAGGTGGAGAGTATATGGATTTAAGATTCTAGGACTATATGATAGAACATGGAATAGTATCCCAACTCTCAGCGCCCGGAACACCGCAGCAGAACGGTGTGTCCGAAAGGAGAAATAGAACCCTGTTAGACATGGTTCGATCTATGATGAGCTATGCTCAACTGCCTAGTTCGTTTTGGGGATATTCAGTAGAGGGTGCTGTATATATTTTGAGCATGGTTTCCTCTAAGAATGTTTCAGAAACACTTTATGAGTTATGAAGAGGGCGTAAAGGTAGTTTACGTCACTTCAGAATTTGGGGGTGTCCGACACATGTGTTGGTGCCCAATCCAAAGAAGTTGGAACATCGTTCAAAATTATGCCTATTCGTAGGCTACCCCAAGGAAACGAAAGGTGGTCTATTTTACGATCCTCAGCAGGACAAGGTGCTTGTATCGACAAACACCACGTTCTTAGTGGAAGACCACATGAGAGATCATCAACCTTCGAGCAAAATTGTTTTGACCGAACTTTCCAGGAAAGCTACAGATGGGTCAACAAGAGTTGTTGATCAGGCTGGTCCTTCTCAGGAGTTGAGAATACCTCGACGTAGTAGGAGGGATGTGAGACAACCCGACCGCTATATGGGTTTAACGGAAACCCAGGTCGTCATACCTGATGACGGCGTTGAGGATCCATTGACCTTTAAACAGGCAATGAATGACATAGACAAGGACCAGTGGCTTAAAGCCATGGACCTCGAAATGGAGAAGATGTACTTCAATTTCGGTCTGGGATCTTGTAGTGCAACCTGATGGTGAAAGACCTATCGGTTGCAAGTGGATCTACAAGAGGAAACGAGACCAAGCCGGTAAGGTGCAAACCTTTAAGGCTCGACTTGTGGCAAAGGGTTATTCCCAGAGGGAAGGGGTGGACTATGAAGAAACTTTTCCCCTGTTGCCATGTTAAAGTCGATTAGAATACTCTTGTCCATTGCCACATTTTATGATTATGAAATTTGGCAAATGGATGTCAAGACAGCCTTTCTGAATGGCAATCTTGAAGAGAGTATTTATATGGCTCAACCAGAGGGGTTCATAATTCACGGTCAAGAGCAAAAGGTTTGCAAGCTTAATCGATCCATTTATGGGTTGAAGCAAGCGTCTAGATCCTGGAATATAAGGTTTGATAGTGCGATCAAATCTTATGGCTTTGAACAGAATGTTGACGAACCTTGTGTTTACAAGAAAATAGTTAATTCTGTTGTAGCTTTCTTAGTCTTATATGTAGATGATATCCTACTCATTGGGAATGATGTATGGTTCCTGACTGACGTTAAGCAATGGTTAGCGACCCAATTCCAAATGAAAGATTTGGGAGAGGCTCAGTTTGTTCTAGGGATTCAAATCGTAAGGAATCGTAAGAACAAAACGCTAGCGCTGTCTCAAGCATCTTATATCGACAAGGTGTTGATACGATATTCGATGCAGAATTCCAAGAAGGGTTCTTTACCTTTCAGGTATGGAATTCAATTGTCAAAGGAAGAGTGTCCTAAGACACCTCATGAAGTTGAGGATATGAGACGAATTCCCTATGCATCAGCAGTCGGTAGTCTGATGTACGCCATGTTATGTACACGACCCGACATATGCTATGCAGTGGGAATTGTCAGTAGGTACCAGTCCAATCCAGGATATGATCATTGGACTGCCGTTAAACACATCCTCAAGTATCTTCGGAGAACGAGAGACTATGTGCTCGTGTATGGCGCGAAGGATTTGATCCTTACAGGATACACTGACTCTGATTTTCAAACCGATCAGGATTCGAGGAAATCCACATCGGGATAAGTGTTCACTCTTAACGGAGGGGCAATAGTATGGAGGAGTATAAAGCAAGGTTGTATTGCTGACTCCACCATGGAAGCTGAGTATGTCGCGGCTTGCGAAGCTGCAAAAGAGGCTGTATGGCTTAGAAAGTTCTTGACGGATTTGGAAGTTGTTCCAAATATGAATTTGCCTATCACACTTTATTGTGATAATACAGGTGCTGTGGCAAATTCGAGAGAACCAAGAAGCCATAAGCGTGGAAAGCACATTGAGCGAAAATATCATCTCATCAGAGAGATAGTGCTATGAGAAGACGTGATTGTCACGTAGTATGCCTCAGAGCAAATTATTGCTGATCCTTTTACAAAGTCCCTCACGGCTAAAGTGTTCGAGGGGCACCTAGTGAGTCTAGGACTACGAGTTGTACAGTAGGATAGTGGGAGAAAAGCCATGGAAATATTTGATATTCCAGTTTTTCTCATCCAGCATGTAATACTCCACTGACGTTTTAGTCCAAGTGCGAGTTTGTTGGGTTTTATGTCCTAAAACTCGTGGTTTGTAAACTGAATGTATATTCTATTTTGCAATAAAGTTGTTATTGAGATTTATTCAGTAAAGTAGTTATTGAATAAAATGAATTGTTTTTACTTTTAACCTAACTCCGATAAACAAAGAACCCATGGCTATAGGTTGTATACTTGAACTTCATGTATGACATGATTGTGGATCAAGTTCAATTAATAGCCAGAACGGTCTATAGTATAGGGATAAGGCTGGGTACCTTATCCTGGGGACACTATTGGACTCGGCCCACTTTGTATAGTACAAACGATGTGATCCGAAATCGTTCATGTGGAGACATGTGAGTGGGGGCGTCCTATGCAATGAGTTTGCATAAGACTGAACCGCGAAACAAGTCGCTCTTTCTTTATAACTCCGTTTACTGTAAAGACCGACTTTTTCATATGATGACCTAGGTAACTCGATCTGAATCCTGAGCACGCTATGAACTCCTGTTTATTCGGCCTTATCCTTTGACTTGTATGGGTGAGAGTGGCCCGAGATCGCCGACTCAATAAGCCTACCATCTTGGGGATAAGACTGGGTAGGTAGCTGGGAACATAGTCCTGCGAGATGGAATTCACTCCTACCCGCCTTTAGGGATTAGTAGAGAGGTTGTTCCCTTAAGTGCTGACTCCGGGTCTTGAACTAGGGATCCCACCCTCTCATTGGCCCAAGAGGGCTTGGTATAGTGATGAGATCACTTACCAATCGGTTTGGCGGTTGGACCACAAACCAATAGTTCATTAGAGGATCAGTGGGACTTAAGGAACAAGATGTAATTACGGGGGTAAAACGGTTATTTTGACCCAGCGGTAATTACGAACGACCTGTGAAGGATCGACTTACTAATGATGGTTATATCAAGAGGACATAAATATATCTACGGTGAGGAGAGTGCAACCCTTGGACTTTAGTGGAGTCTCTGGGGGTTAACGAATGTTGGTTAGCTTGGTTAAAGAGTTTGACCGGTTAATCTCGTATCGTTGGAGCTCATGATCTGTAGGTCCTTTAGGTTCTCCTAGCTAGCTCGGATTAAGCTGTGTAACAATATGAGAGAAAAAGAATTTGAATTTATTGAAATTCGGTTTTGGAAGAATGATGGACATATTTAAATATGATTTAAATATGGGATCGGTGTAAAACATGATTAGGGATTCATGTGTGATGATTCGGTTTAAGAAACCGGGATTAGTCTTATTATTTAATTAATATTTGATATTGAATTAAATAATAATATTAATTAATTAAAAAGTTTAATTAATTATAATTTATTTTGTTTATTAAAATTAATTATGAATTAATTTTAAAATGACAAAATATTACAAGTGTGATTTTCCAAGTCAAAGTGGAATTATCCATGTTGAGTGGATTTATCCAAGTTGAGTGGGTTTATCCAAGTTGTGAAGTGAATTGTGAATCACCAACAACATGCATATAAACTCATCAATTTTGGAACACTTGGTTGAAGACTAATCCATCCAATTTGAGGTGTCATGCTAAGCAAAGACTTTGTTGCATGTGAATTGCCTATAAATTGGATGAAGTTCAAATGGTTTGAGGTTTTTTGATGAATTTTCAAAGAGTTTGAATGTTGGATGAGCATGAAGAGTTCATGTTACTTGAGAAATTAGAAAGCTAAGTGTTAGACTTCTTCTCACAAAATCCTCATCACTTTCATCTTCCCATCTTCTTCTTCCAAACTTTTTCTTTCATAAAGGCGTCCCACCACTCCGTTGCTCGGCCCGAGGATAGCGGGACTACCGGAGGTGGTTCTCGAGGAGTTCGAGGGAAGCTTCGAAGGGTTCGTGAGGAGATTCGAGCATTGGAAGAGAAGTCTTTAGAACTACAAGAGGTATGTGTTCTAATTCCTTTTATTTCAAAGCTTTGTGCATGTTTCTTATTTAGCTAAATTGATGAAATTAGAGTGCCAATGATCCGTCTCGCTTCCGCTGCGCTATATGCGCTCCATCAGTTAATTCATTGCCACGTTTAATTAGAATCGAACATTCTTCACTGTTCTTCATTTAATTTAGGATTGATCACCTTAGAATAATTAAAGAACAGTCCACTTAGAACTCCACGTTTCTAATTAATTATTTGGGTTACTTGTATTAGTAGTTTCGTGCAAGTAAATTACGTGTTTAATTATGCTCTTGCTAAGTGTGTTTGAATTCCAATGAATCGAGTCGCATCAAGGTCAACCCCGACCCTTAAAATTAGGACCACATGTAATTAGATTTAATTTTCCGTTAGCTACTTTTTATGCTTTGCTTTATTTTTCCATAACCAATCCCCCCTTTACTTTAATGTTTTACTTTATCGTTTTAGTTTGAGTTTAAATAAAAGCAAATAGAATTTAATTAGGAGGAAATAATTTAGGTTCCCTGCGGATCGACCCGACTACCACTAGCTGCAAAGCTTAGTTGTAGCGGAATTATAAATGTTATTTTGGCGGGATTCGACACCCCGAAATTTATAGCGATAGTTCAAAAATATCGTTACCACAGTTACTAGCTAACCACGACGAACATTCGATTACACACCCCGATTGCTAATTGACTACCCGACAACCCTAAAGTACTCAACAATCAGCATGCATAAAACGATACTCCGATTAATTTTATTGTCCTGTGTTACTATGGCGACAAGGAGAGGCAAGGCATCGCTAGTCTATAACATTAACACATGCTAGAAAACCCGATTGTCCGTCGTTGAAATCTAACATATGCATGGATTAAGCAAGAACAATAAATGCATTCAAGAATTAAAGCCTAATCAGAACCAATATGCATAGATTATCAAAACGCTAAAAGCTTAACAAAAATCCCTAATCATCCCAAATCCTACACAAATACCTTAGCCGGTCATGGAGAGAATCGTCACAATCGCTCCAACGGAGGCCTTGGCCATAATCCCAAGCTTAATACAAGATAAAAGCTCCAAAAACCAGCCAACAATGGCGGAGCAAAGGTAAAATCTGAGAGAAAACCGAGAGGAAGAAGAAGATGGCAAAACTTGGCTGCAAAAATCGTCCTTATAGCCCTTTAAATCCGTCGGAGCGTCGAGACGCTAGGAGAGCGTCGCGACGCTGCGACCTAAATGATCAGCGCGCGCCTCGCGATGGCGTCTCAACGCTGGGCGAGCGTCTCGACGCTGCCCTGATGATTTCCAGCGCGCGCGCGTCTTCGGAGCGTCTCGACGCCACGTCAGGGTCTGGACGCCAGGCAGCGTTGAGCAAGCGTCTCGACGCTGTCTGCTCGACGCTTGCTCTCGGGTTTGGGGCTGGAAAATTGCCTTAAAGGAAATTTTCCCCGGTTCTTCTTTGATGAGCTTGTGATAGCTCCAAAATAGAGTTATTATTTACTCCCTAATTATAGCTAAAACCATGCTAAATATTGATTAAAATGCCTTTTTGTAGGTGAACTCATGGTCGAGAGCTCGAGGAGTCCGAGGACGTGTTTCGGGGCTTAAAGCGGCGTTTTAGAGCTTCATGGACGCATCGGGAGTGAAGCGGCTTGAAGAATTGAAGAAATGACAAAAATTGCCATGGAAAGGCAATTTTTGGCCACCAAACCCCAGAGCAAGCATTGAGCAGCAGCGTCGGGACGCTTGGCCAAGTGTCTCGACGCTGCCCCGACGATTTCCGAAGATTGACGAGCGCCAGCGTCTCAACGCTGGCCGAGCGTCTCGACGCTACCCCGAGCGCGCGCGCTGCCAACTTAGGGCACAGCGTCGAGACGCTCCGACGGCTATAAGGCTTTCATTTCCGATTTTTGGAAGGATTGGACCTCTTTTCCCCTCGGGATTGCCGTTTTATTCTTTATTTTCTGGTTTTTACCCATTTTTGGGCTGTATGAAGGAGACAACCTCCATGAATGCTTGGGCAAACTTCATCTCCATGGATAGCTAGAGGTTAGTGATTGGTTAGTTAAGTTTAGGGATTGATTATCTTTTGTATTAGGTGAGATTAGAGCTTAATTGAACTGTTTAGCATGATTGAATGAGTTTCTTGCATCTCTTGGTCTGTATTAAGAACGAATGACTTGCCTTTCCGATTAGGAATGACGTTCATAATTAGTTACGCATGATTAGTCGGCTAGTGGTGATTTTTGACAAACTTTAATATTTAGTAGCGAAAGTCTAGCTCGTGGCTAATCAATTCGAGCCCAAGTGACAGTTGGGGGTAGGAATTGATTAACGTTCTCACGGCGGGCTTAAGATTAAGAGACAAATCGAGTTAGTTCTAGGATTAATTCGTCTCAATGATACCCGTTACTGTTTGTTAATTGATTTAAGACTCATGAACTTAGATTAATTAGTTGGCATGTTTAATTAGAATTTTTCTGTTTCTAATTAAATCTTTGGGATATTTTGGACCCGAGAGGGACAAAACATTTTGTGTGCATGAAACGTCTTGGCTAATTTATTTATTAATCAATGAACCAAAGTACATTAGATCAATCCCGACACTTACTAATCAAGCATATTTGTCAATTTTATACTTCCCGTTTTAATTTTTCGTTAGCTTAAATTTAGTTTTCGCCATTGTTTTTCCCAAACAAAATTCCCCTATTTTGTCATAACAAATTCAATTCAATTAAATTAGGATTATAGATCGCTCCCTGTGGATCGGCCCGATTATCACTAACTACAAGTTAGTCGGTATAATCAGCATATAAATATTATTTTGGCGGGTTTCGACAACCTGAAATTTGTGAACATACAAAAGTTCACTACCAGCTTGCCCTTTTCCCGATGCACTCCCGGGGCATTAAAACACCGTTCTTAGCCACGAAACGCGTCCAATGAACACCATGAGCTCTACGCCGCAAAACTCCTATAAACGAGACATATTAACCAATTAATTACGACTTTTAGCTAGAATTAGGGAGTGATAATTAGCTCCAAAATGGAGTTATCAGACACCCACAACTTAAATCTTGCTAGTCCTTGAGCAAGGCAAATAAAGAATTCGACTCTAAGGAGCATGCATACATGCTACTAATTCAAACCTCGATGCTTTTTACAAATCTAAACAATACATAATCACGAAAGCAATCAGCGCATTCATTTAATTAAGAAGACATCAAAAATTAACTATCGCTCCCTAACGTGTGTGTGTGCTAGCCAACCTATCCTAAACCTACGTAAGCCCGGAAAAACCACATGCAACATATCATCCCGTTTTCCCCCTACTTCTAGCATTTAAGAACAGTCTAAACTTGACTACACAAGAGAGAGTAACGAATTAAGAGACCTAAACGTTTTCTCATTCTTTTTCTTTTTGAGTAATTTGTACTCTTTGTTAAGGTTCTTTGAACCCAACTTTATTCTCTTTTTCTTTCCAATCCCGAGTTGCCTAACATGTCAAACTTAGGCCTAAGCTTCACATTTTTAAGGACTAACACTCACTTCTTAGGTACCAATAAGAAGGAGGAGCGCCTCGAGAGACTTTTCTAGCTAACGTGCTTTTCTATTTTTGTTTTACTTTAGGCTTAGCTTACGATAACTCGATTAATTGACCACTAACTCTCATGCAACAAGCTACCCTAGGGGGGCCTTTCAGGGTGACACCAAGAATCATGCAACATGCAATCGAACTAAGCCTACGGAGATTAAGATGAGGTTGCTAAGTGCTCGAGATGCAAGGGAGCAACAGAAAAAAATTTAATTTTTTTGACATGAACCTAATAAATGCAAAGCTACATCATGCAAAAACTAGATTATGCAAATGCTCAGATTCCAAAAAGACGCTTCCTAGATCATCATAATTAGAATGCAGAACAGAGTCCCAAGCACTTCAAATTCAAAATAAGCATTGCTCAACAAACTACACATGGAAATCCACAACGTCCACCCCCAACTTCAGAAGAAAGCATTGTCCTCAATGCTTCTTAATCATATACACAAAAGTAAAGGGAAAATAAAAACAACACTTCCCTGATCTTTGTGAAGTCGTCGAGGGATAAGAGGCGACACTTTCCTTATCGGAGCCCAAAATTTCCTCAACTTCTCCTCAATACCTAAAAAAAACAGCAAGCTAAATTACTTAAACTAAAACTAAAAACAGCAATAAACTAAAAACAGAAAAACAGTTCAACACTCGGGTGCCTCCGAGAAGCGCATAATTTTTAAAGTCGTTTGCTCGACTGAATTCTCCCCATGAACTCATCCGTATTCCGATAGCGCGGGGGACGTTCCAAATATGTCCTTATCCACGCCATTCCTGCAAACAACATTTAAAAATTTCTTTTCTCTTCGTGCCTCAAGCACGTGAATATCAACATGATTAGTATCAGAAAAAACAGCACTCTCATCAATCAAATCTAAATCAAATTTTTTCACAGAGACATGAGAGCTATCCCTCAAGCTCGAGGTCAAACTCTCATTCTCGACAGACTTCAAACATGCAACATTCTCTACAGACTTCTCTTTAAATAAGGAAAACTCATGCACAGTGTCATCAAACTCCAATGAAATTACGCCCTGAAACACATCAATTTTGACCCTCGCGGTCTTTAAAAAAGGACGTCCTAACAACATGGAGGACGATACATTCAACGATTTCCTACTCATATCTAACACCAGAAAGTCAGCAAGAAACATCATATCACCTACTCTAACCAGAACATCTTCGACCTTCCCCCTAGGACATACGCTAGACCCAATAGCTAACTGAACAACAACATCAGACTCATGCAATTCATTTAAATTTAATTCCAGAAACAAGGCATAAGACATGACATTTACAGAAGCACCAAGATCAAGCATGGCATTTTTAACAACTTTACTACCTATCATGCATGAGATAGTAAAAGTACCTGGGTCGTTGCACTTGGTAGGCAACGTACCTGAGAGGATCGCAGAGACATTCTCCTTCTTCTTTTCTTCAGTCCCTCTGGACTTTCGCTTCTTCTTGCACCAGCTCTTGAGGAATTTGGCGTATTTGGGGATTTGACTCACCGCCTCTAAGAGTGGTATGTTCACCATCACCTTTTGGAAGGTTTTCTGGACCTCCTCGTCATCGCTCACCAAAGTAGGCTTCGCAAGCCTACTGGGGAAAGGTACTGTGGAAACACTCTCCTGCACATTCTTCTCTTCTTTCTCAACATTCACATCTTCAAGATCACTCGGGAAGGACACATTCAGACTGTCATTTGCTTCCTTCACAGCTCTAGAGGGAACTGATTTCTCACTTCTCAGCTGAATTGAGCTCACGTTCTCACATGAGTTCACGGTGGTTTGGGAAGGAAGCTTCCCGGAGCTCTTGCTCTCTATCTTTCTTATCGACACTGCCATCTGGGTCAGCTGCTTGTTCAAATTCTGCAGCTCTGCTTTATGCGAGTTAAGCTCTTCTTGAGCTTCTTTTTGAAACTGGCTTGTCGATGTACGATGGTTCGTACCATCTCTTCCATTGAGCTGGAGGAACTAGAGGCATGAGCTTGGGTGGAATTTTGAGCTTGATAGCGCTGTTGTCCATCTCTATTCTCGTAGCTCATGTTGGGATGGTCACGCCAACCGGGGTTGTACGTACTCGAGTAAGGATCATACTTCCTAGGGTTGGAAGCATATCCCCCAATCGCGTTGACATCTTCCACCTCGCGGTTACCTTCTACAAACTTCTTCAGTAAGTTTCCTATCTCGACCACCTGG
Organism: Herpetospermum pedunculosum; assembly: GCA_028017165.1. Lineage (NCBI taxonomy): Eukaryota > Viridiplantae > Streptophyta > Magnoliopsida > Cucurbitales > Cucurbitaceae > Herpetospermum > Herpetospermum pedunculosum. The sequence continues at coordinate 41,358,462 of CM051522.1, forward strand.
GCCTTCATCTTAGACATCTCATTAATCAAGGTCACCTGGTGGACTTGACTCGATCCATGAATACCGAATTTCTGCGAGTTGGCTGCCATATTTGCTATCAAATGCTTGGCCTCAACCGGGGTCTTGTCAATCAGCGCCCCTCCACTCGCGGCATCGATCATGAGGCGTCATGCCCTCATAAAAATACTGAATCAGAACTTGGTCGGCTACCTGATGATGCAGAAAGCTCGCGCACAGGCTCTCGAAGCGTTCCCAATATTCGTGTAGGGACTCACCCATGTCCTGAGTAATCCCGTATATCCTCTTCCTTAGCGTAGTGGCAAGAGAGGCAGGAAAATACTTTTCCAGAAAAACCCTCTTCATCTCCTGCCACGTCGTGATCGAACCAGAAGGCAGATAATAAAGCCAGTCCTTGGCTTTGTCTTTCAGCGTGAAGGGGAATGCCCTTAGATTCAACTGCTCTTCCGTAACACCTGGGGGCTTCATCCCCGAACAAACGCAGTGGAATTCCATCAGGTGTTTGTTTGCATCCTCTCTTGCATTTCGATGGAAAGAAGGTAATTGGTGAATTAAACCAGATTTCAATTCAAAATTACCTGCTACCACGGGGTAGTTAATGCAAAGAAGTTGCAGGTTCAGATCCGGCGCTGTTAATTGCTTTAAAGTCCTCGACACATCTCCCTATGCCATCGCCTCACGAAAGAAGGGATCCACACCTTCTTCTTCAAACAACCTTCGCCCCTCCCGGGCTTCTCTTCTCAACCTCCGCTCTTCTCTGTCTATCTCAAGTATAAACTGCAATCCACTTAACTCAGAAGAACGGGTCATACAACAACAAAAATTTTAAACATGCAAAAACAAACATAATTTTTTTTTCTTCAGAAACACAACTAATCAACCTAAGTCCAAATCAAACATAATTTCAATTTTTAATGCCTTCCCCGGCAGCGGCGCCAATTTTTGGTGTTCGGATTTTTGAATGTCCAAATAATTCTCAGGCTGTCGAAGCCTGACCAAAATGAATTTATAAAGCCTATTGACCTTTAGCTTTGCAGCTAGTGGCAACATGGTCTTACCACAGAGAAGGACTAACGAATTGAAATTAACATTTGAGATGCAAATGAATTGATTGGATGGTTTATGTAACAAAAAAGGAATTTTAACATGCAAGGAAGTAAAATTAGCTAACGGAGAAATAAAGAGATTGAGATTAAAAAGTGTTGGATTTGGCGGATTTTGGGATTTTGCTAAGCAATTTAACATTCATCATTTAATTCTAAAGTAAGGCTAACAATTTGACATGCACGCGGTCGGTTACCCGAGAACCCTAAAGTAACCGGCTCCATATTAATTAATTAGAATTAACAATCCTAACTAAACATTATTCGCAATCTCGTTAGAGTGATCAACCCCAATTTGACTTCGAACAGTTACTAGCTAACCACGACGAACATTCGATTACACACCCCGATTGCTAATTGACTACCCGGCAACCCTAAAGTACTCAACAATCAACATGCATAAAACGATACTCCGATTAATTTTATTGTCCTGTGTTACTGTTACGTCTCCAAAAGTGACCTTTTTAGGACTTAATTAGCTTAGAAAGATGTTCACTCTTAGATGTTTTTCGTAGCATTTAGCCTAAACCTATGCTTAAATATGAGAATTAGAAGAAGGTAGCTAAATTAGGACTTATGTACAATAGGAAAGAAAAGGGTTGAAAACCGAAGGAAAAGAATGAAAAACCAGCATTGCGAAGGCATTGCGGAAACATTGCGGTTCTCGCAATGTTTCAAGTGAAAACCGTAAGTTGACTGATCTTTTTCTGTTAATTTCCGTTATTTCAGGGATTCGTTCTTTCTCCTCCATCCATTCTGAAGTACGACGTTGAAGATTGATGGTTCTCCTTGGCCCAAATGCACCTGCAGATTACTATAAATAGGGGTCAAAGTCGAGGGTTCAAGCATCATCCGAAAGCGTAGAAGTCTTCTCGCAGTCCATCTTTTCTCCTGTTTTCCTCTGCCGTCTGCTGGTTTGCGAAGCTCAGCTGTTGGAATCGATAATCTGATAGGAAGGAGAGGAGATTCTTCTTCTCTCCCGATTGGATTCATCCAAGCAAGGCTGACCTTTCTCATCCTTCATTCGAGGCGGCTGCAACGAGACATTCGAGCTGTTTTACTGCTTTTTGTTCTTCCTTTCCATTTTCCAACTCTGCCTTGTTGCTGTTTATTTTCTAATAGCTAGATTAAGATAATTCGTTGTGTTCTGTCTCTCTGTCATTTGCTTTAAGCTTTCTTTTGTCCATTCAAACAATCAAGTAATCAAGTCTCAATTCTTCATTTCACAGTTTCGTTCCTTTACATTCTACTGTTTCCCTTTACTGTTTTGAGCATATTCCCCTTCTAAGCATGGCTATCTTATCCTTTATTTCTGTTTACCGTACATCCATGAGTAACTAAATCACTTAGGGGCATGCTAAGGACAACACTATAGGCTGAAAAACGTGAACCAAGCATGTAGGATAGCTCTCGAAGCATTGATTGTATGTAAGCTTCATCCCACGGGCAATTTCGATTGGCCATCCATTTTGTCCAAAGAACTCCTAACCTCTGGAAGGAGTAAGAGTTCAGAGTCATATTATCATGCTAGCCTTTCATGGTAACCAGGAAACGGCCTAGGAATAGGCGTTTCCCTAGTACAAACCATATCTTTCTGCCTTAACAAGATGCTTGAGACCTTACTTTGAGTTGAGTAAACTAAAGAATCTAATGCATGGAATCGGACGATACATGAGATTGAGATAGTTTGATGCATAGTGAGTAGATCCAGTGCTTGAGAATCGTATAAAAATGCCTATAGGATAGTCATTAGTAGCCCTTAATTCGCCCATTTACACACTTTCGCTGTTATTTAATTGCGGTAGAATTGCTGTCTCCGCAATTCTGCCTAAGTTAAAGTTCTGTTTAGCTGTCTTTGCCTTCGTTTATTAATTTCGTTTCTTTTCATTTGAGCTTAGATTTCACTTGTTCTCGTTTATGTTACTACCCTTTACACATTCAGCAAAAATTAGATAATTAAAAACCAATTTTACCCCATCAAATCCACCCCTTCTTTCTTAACAAAACACTTCGCGAATAGCTAAAAATAAATCTCTGTGGGAAAACGAATGAAATATACTTACTACTTGCTATAAGATCATGTATGCTTGCATGTTCTGAGTGCTCTATTTCTTTTATTGCCTAATTATTTCAACACATTGAGCACGCAACAAGTTTTTGGCGCCGCTGCCGGGGATTTATTTAAGTGAAAACGAAGTCTGTTAAGTTTGAAACACCAAGTTTATTATCTATTGAAACTAATCTACTTTTCATTTCTTTTGCAGGTACTAGTAGGGTAGTTTATGAGTGAGCGTTCACGTAGTAATTTAGAGTTCAACCCTGAGCCTGAAAGATTACTTCGAGCTAGAAACAAAGCAAAGAAACGTCTCTTTAAACAACCCTCTCTACCCCAACTAAGTGCTGAACCCGAAGAAATGGACGAGATAGTTCCAAATCAGGTACCTGTCATTCGCAATCCCATCGAAATAGCGAATGACAAGAATAGTGCCATTCTTTTATATCTAGTACCTATGCCTGGGGAGCTGAACCCCAGCATAATCCGTCCTGAAATCACTGCCCACTCATTCGAGTTAAAGCCAGTGATGTTCCAAATGTTGTCCACTGTAGGACAATTCTTTGGAGTGGAAAATGAGGACCCCCACAACCATCTTAGAAACTTCTTAGGAGTCAGTGATACCTTCATCATCCCTGGAGTTTCCCAAGAAGCCTTGAGGCTATACTTGTTCCCTTATTCTTTGAGGGACAAAGCCAAAACGTGGTTAAACTCATTACCCTCAGGATCTGTCCTTAATTGGACAGACTTAGCAGAGAAATTCCTAGTCAAATACTTCCCACCTGATAGGAATTCGACCTTTCGTGATGACATAGTTAAATTCAAACAAGCTGACAATGAATCTCTTCACGAAGCTTGGACAAGGTTCAAAGATCTTCTTCTTAAATGTCCACATCATGGCATCCCATGGTGTATCCAAATAGAGGTCTTTTTCAAAGGATGCAACCCCAACACTAGACAAGTTCTAAATTCATCAGCTGGAGGTTCCATGTTGTCCAAGAGTTACAACGAAGCCTATGAGATCTTGGAGAAGATCTCAGCATCTCACTGTAGGTGGTCAGATGATCCAGTTGAGCCAACTAGAGCTCAAGACAAGGATGCTCTAAGTGCAATGAGCAGCCAAATAAATGCCCTGACCAACCTAGTTAAGCAAATGGCTCAAGCCAATCTCCAAACAAGTGTCAACACCGCTACCGCCATGTCAATGGGCACCCAATCAAGTCAAGGTGAGACACTTGTATGTGGATTCTGTGGGGAAGGGCACCTGTATGAATACTGCCCTGGGAATCCAGCCTCAGTCTGCTATATTGGAAGTCAGCAGCAGCCTAGGAACAATCCCTATTCCAATACTTACAACCCTGGTTGGAGGAACCACCCAAACCTGTCATGCGGTGACCAACAAAATGCTAACCAAAATCCTAACCAACCTAGACCGAGTGGAACACCTGGTTTCACTCCCCAACATAACCAATCCATGTATCAAAAACCATACAACCAACCTGTAGGATCTTCTGTAGAAAACTTACTCAAGGAATACATAGCTAAGAATGATGCTACTCTTCAAAGCCAGCAAGCTACTCTTAGGAGCCTAGAGAACCAGATAGGCCAGTTAGCCAATGAACTCAAGAGTAGGCCCCAAGGTAGACTCCCTGCTGACACCGAGGTGCCAAGGAGAGATGGTAAAGAGCAAGTTCAGGCAATTGAACTTAGAAGTGGTAGACAATTGGTGAGCAACACAAAGGACACACCAAAGAGAGTAGAGAACACTGAGTCTAGTGCTCCACTGGAGTCTCTGCCAAGCCAAGGTCCACCATCAACTAGCACATCAGAAGCCAGGCTAGAGCCAATTATTGAGGAGATAGAAGAAATTCCAAGGCCTCCACCTATCCTAAGGCGACCTGACGTGCCTGCATATGTGCCACCACCTCCATATCCTCGAAGGCTTAAGAAGAAGCAGGAACAGGAAGTGCATTTTAATAAATTCTTAGAAATTCTTAAGCAAGTGCATGTCAACATTCCTTTTGTAGAAGTTTTACAGTCTATGCCTTCCTATGTAAAGTTTTTGAAAGATATTATTACTAACAAAAAAATAATTGGTGAGTTTGAAACAGTAAATCTCACTGAGGAGTGCAGTGCCATACTCCAAAACAAGCTGCCCAAGAAGGAGAAGGATCCTGGTTCCTTCACCTTACCTGTAGAACTTGGAGGCAAGCACGTGGGCAGAGCTCTTTGTGACCTGGGAGCCAGCATAAACCTCATGCCCCTATCACTATTCCGCCAGTTGGGAATAGGAGAAGCACGTCCAACCACTGTCACTTTACAATTAGCAGACAGATCCATTGCATACCCAGAAGGTAAGATTGAGGATATTTTAGTAAAGGTTGACAAGTTTATTTTCCTTGCAGATTTCATTATCTTGGATTATGAAGCAGACAAGGAGGTCCCAATCCTGTTAGGCAGACCATTTCTAGCCACAGGTAGGGCACTGATAGACGTCCAAAAAGGTGAGCTTACTATGAGGGTTCATGATGAAGAGGTGAAATTTAGTGTGTATAAAGCTTTAAGGTACCCCTCTGACCTTGAATCCTGTGCTAGCATGGACGTTGTAGATTCTTTGATGGAAGAACAATTGGAGCATGTATTATTAACTAAGCATGCTAAAGAATATGTAGGATTAGAATTAACTGACTTAAACATAGCTGAGATAATGGACATATCTGTAAATAACCCTCAGCATGTTTGTATGAATATTGACTTAACTGATAGAGCCTTAAATCCTTTAAAGCCATCCATTGAGCATCCACCTGTATTAGAATTAAAACCTCTCCCCACTCACCTCAAGTATGCATACTTAGGAAATAATGAAACCTTGCCTGTAATTATTTCTTCTAAACTAAGTAAACAGCATGAGGTTGAATTAATATTACTGCTTAAGCAACATAGGAAGGCTATTGCATGGACTATTGCTGATATTAGAGGCATTAGCCCTTCCTATTGCATGCATAAGATTATACTAGAGGAAGAGCACACACCTAGAGTAGATCACCAACGTAGGCTGAATCCCTCTATGAAAGAGGTAGTTAAGAAAGAGATAATTAAATGGTTAGATGCTGGTGTGATCTTTCCAATTGCTAGTAGTCAGTGGGTGAGCCCTATACAGTGTGTACCTAAAAAGGGTGGGATGACTGTGGTACTCAATGAGAACAACGAACTGATTCCAACTAGGACTGTCACAGGGTGGAGAGTATGTATGGATTATAGGAAACTAAATAAAGAAACTAAAAAAGATCACTTCCCTCTACCATTCATTGACCAAATGTTAGACAGAATAGCTGGTAGAGCATATTACTGTTTTCTAGACGGTTATTCAGGGTATAACCAGATCACTATAGACCCCAAGGACCAAGAAAAGACTACCTTCACTTGCCCTTTTGGAACATTTGCTTTTCGCAGAATGCCTTTTGGCTTATGCAATGCACCGGCAACATTCCAAAGGTGCATGTTGGCAATCTTTTCTGATTTGGATGAGTCCATGATAGAAATATTCATGGATGATTTCTCAGTCTTTGGGGATTCCTTTACCAACTGTCTAGAGAATTTAGGACAAGTCCTGGCTAGATGTGAAGAGACTAACTTAGTCCTTAATTGGGAAAAGTGTCACTTCATGGTGGATGAAGGGATTGTCTTAGGTCATAGAGTGTCAAGGGCCGGTGTAGAGGTTGACAGGGCAAAGATAGAGATCATAGAGAAGTTGGTAGAGCCTCATAATGTCAAGGCCATTAGGAGTTTTTTAGGGCATGCTGGCTTCTACAGAAGGTTCATTAAGGACTTTTCTAAGATAGCCAAGCCTCTGTGTGAGCTTCTAGAACTAAATAGGCCATTCATCTTCTCTAAGGAATGTGTAGTAGCTTGGACAACCCTTAAGAAAGCACTAGTCACAGCACCTATTATTATAACGCCAGATTGGGATCTCCCATTTGAGATGTTATGTGATGCTAGTGACTATGCTGTAGGGGTCATGTTAGGACAGAAGATTGACAAGCTAACACACCCTGTCTATTATGCTAGTAAAACCTTGAATGAGGCTCAATGTAATTATACAACTACTGAGAAAGAGATGCTTGCTGTAGTGTTTGCTTGTGAGAAATTTAGAAACTATATTGTAGGCACTAGGACAATTGTGTACACTGACCATTCTGCCTTAAAGTATCTCATGAGGAAGGCTGATGCTAAGCCTAGGTTGATTAGGTGGGTGTTATTGCTGCAGGAATTTGATTTGGACATTCGAGACAAGAAAGGATGTGAAAATGTGGTGGCGGATCACCTCTCTCGATTGCAGCACAATTGCGAAACAATTGCGGAACCCGCAATTTCTGATGCTTTCATTGATGAACATGTCTTTGTTTTGACTCATTGTGATCACGATGAGGAACCTTGGTTTGCTGACATTGCTAACTTCCTTGCATCACAGGTATTACCAGTTTTCAAGGGAGGACAAGAGAAGAAGAGGTTCCTTCATGAAGCAAGGAAGTTCATATGGGATGACCCCACACTTTACAGAACCTGTGCTGACGGCTTGCTAAGGAAGTGTGTTTCAGCTGCTGCGGCGAAGTCTGTGCTGCAGCACTGTCACACAGCTCCTTATGGTGGACACTTTGGTGGCCAAAGAACAGCTGCAAAGGTATTTCAGAGTGGCTACTATTGGCCAACGATCTTCAAGGATGCCCACAACTATGCCCACAGCTGTGATGAATGCCAAAGAACAGGTAACCTCAGTCGAAAGGATGAGATGCCTCTCACCTACATCTTAGAGTTGGAGCTCTTTGATGTGTGGGGCATTGATTTCATGGGGCCATTCCCTCCATCATCAGGTAACCTTTACATTTTGGTAGCAGTAGACTACGTATCCAAGTGGGTAGAGGCTATAGCATGTCCCAATAATGATGCCAAAACAGTAATAAAATTCTTACATAGGCACATTTTCACTAGGTTTGGAACACCTCGTGCTGTCATTAGTGATGAGGGGACACATTTCATTAACAAGGCCATGGAGAGAGTGTTGGCTAAGTATAACATTAGACATAGAGTAGCCACTCCCTATCACCCACACTCGAATGGACAGGCTGAAATTTCGAATAGAGAGATTAAGACCATCCTAGAAAAAGTGGTCAAACCTAATAGGAAAGACTGGTCCTTTAAGCTTGAGGATGCACTTTGGGCATATAGGACAGCATATAAGACACCCCTAGGTATGTCTCCTTACAGGCTTGTATACGGTAAAGCTTGTCATCTTCCATTTGAGTTAGAAATTAAGGCATTTTGGGCACTAAAAGAGTTGAATTATTGCGTGACCGATGCGGGAACGTTGCGGTCTCTGCAATTACATGAGCTTGATGAGCTTAGGCAAATGTCTTATGAAAATGCCAAAATGTATAAGGAAAAGACCAAGATTTGGCACGATAGTAGGCTTAGAGTTAAGGACTTTAAGAAGGGTCAGCTTGTATTGTTATTTAACTCACGGTTGAAACTATTTCCAGGGAAACTTAAGTCTAGGTGGTCAGGTCCATTTGTGATTACTAATGTATTTGTTCATGGTGCCATAGAGATAAAGAACTTGCAACAAGGCCAACCGTTTATGGTTAATGGTGCAAGGTTGAAGCACTACTATGAGGAAGGAGATGTGAAGACTCTCTCGGCCTTCCTCTTGACTGAAGCATGAGAACGAGAACGAGAGAGGACGAGTGATTGCTGTGCTCGTCAACATGAGGCTCATGCCTTAGTTTATTTTTTTGTGTTTTTTCGGTTATCATTTGTGTATAAGTTTGTATGATTTTAATTGCGAATTTGATGTTGCTTTTATTTCTTTTTGTAGGGAATCGATAGATGGACTCAAGGGGAGTAAATCCAGCTTTAAAAATCAAGAAAAGATTGAGCCAAATAAAAGATACGGATGAGCAAAGATTGACATTTAGATGAAAAAAAATCCCTAAAATTGCGCTGGATTTGCAGAATCCGCAAAAAAATAGCCGTTGGGATTTATCCGTTGCCTTTATATCCGTTAGAGGGCGCTCGATCTGGACGATTCTCCCACTCTCTGAATTCCAAGAAAGCTGCGATTCTCTTCATCTTTGATTCTTCTCTCCAAATCTCCAAGATTCAACAATGGTGTTCACAAGGGCTGAAAGATCTGCAGCCAAGAAGAAGGCTGATGACGCTGAAAGGGCTGCGAGAGACGCACTGCTTGCCCTGGCTGAGGCTGACGCTGCGCGTACTGAACGCCTTCCCAAACTACCGATTCACAAGAAGAAGTGGAGGGTTGTCACTGAGATACCTGCTGGACCCTCTGAACCAGCAGGCACACCCAAGAAGCGTAGGTGGAGTTTAGCAGTGGCCGCTGAACCGAGCAAAGAAAAGACTCCCTCTGTGGAGAGTCAAGAAACTGATCGTGTGTCCCACGATTCAGCCAAGAGGAGTGCCTCGCCACCTGCACCACCAGCGCACAGCTCTTCCCCATCACCGCCAGCGCAGAGCCCTGAGCAGCCGTCTTCACCCCAGAGTTCTGCACAGACACCTACGGCAGAGCAAGGAACCACACCATCGCACACTTCCCCACGGCCTGACCCTGAATTCCCATATGGGGAGTACCAAGAATCAACGCAAGGCAGTGGGGAAGGTGAGGAAGAGGAGGTTTTCTCTCCTGTGAGGGAGGCTAGCCCGGAGAGTCTTGAACAGAAGAATGACTCAATGGAGAAGACGTTGGGGGCTTGCCTTCAGCAGATCACAATCAAGGCTAAGCTCAAGAAGAAGAAGAAGGCCAAGATTCTCAAGGCCAAGCGATCCAAGAAGCTGAAAAAGAAGAAGGCCAAGAGGGCGCCTTCATCAGAAAAGGAGAGCACTGAGCCTTCGCTCAAACGACTCAAGGTTGAGGCTGCAGAGTCAGCCAAGCCAGCAGACAAAGGGAAGGCCAAGCTTTACCCTGAAGATGAACCTCAGTCAGTGAGGTATGTTTCCTCTGACGCTGAGTCCAGGGGCGTTGAGTTGAGGAAGAGGGAGTTGCTGCACGAGAAAGGCTTCCTCGACAGACCTGCTGACCTGCCGCAGTTCTTGCGCGCAGGAATTATAAATCACAGCTGGGAAGAGTTGTGCAGGCCACCTAATCCGGCTTACACGAGTATGGTATACGACTTCTACGCCAACCTGCGAAACTCTGAGGAGGGGTTGTCTGTGGTTAGGGGAGTAGAGGTGGACTACTCAGCAAAAGCCATCAACGAAGCTTATGGCCTCAAGGGCCAAAGACACACTGACTATGCGAGGATCGTTGATGAGCCTACTGAGGCAGTGCTGGAGGAGGCCATTCGAACCATTGGCCAGCCTGAAGCAGCGTGGACTGTATCACGCAATGGGAGGCACACCCTCATGAGTGCCAACCTCACAGCAAAGGCAGCTGTATGGTTTGCCTTTGTAAGGAGGAAGCTGTCCCCTGTGACCCATGAGACGACCATCAACCAGAGCAGATCGCTGCTGGTTTATGCCATTATGCGAGGTCTCACGGTCAACGTGGGTGAAATCATGTCAGCTGCCATTGCTGAGTGCGCCAAGAAAGGTAAGGGACAACTGTTTTTCCCTAACACCATAACTAAACTATGTTTGCTTGCAGGAGTTCCCATTGAGCGGATGGAGCAGCAGATGGCTTACACAGGCCACTTGGAGCTGCCTGCTAGCTTGAGGCTGAAGAGGAAGGGGAATATGGAGTTCGAACTGGATAGGTTGGCTGCTGATCAGTCACTATCCATGGCGTGCCTGATGGATATGCAAAGGAGGATGGCTCAATGGGCCACTTACGCGCAGGCACGGGATAAGGAAGTTGCAGACCAACTTGGGTGCATCTTCCCTGACTTCCCCACCAATCTCCTGACTCCATGGGTGCCTCCACGACCACGACAACCTGATGAGGATGAAGACATTTGAGTGCTGGTTTGAATTGCACTGAAGGGAGTATTGCTGTTCCCTTAGAATAGATAAAAAAAAAAAATCTGCTTTCTGATAAACCATGTGAATTATGCTGTTTTTAGTACAATTTTGATCTGTTTTAGATGCTTAGTTTTATGTTTTTAATTTTGTTTAGTATAGTCTGATGATAGTTGACTAGGTAGGTTAGTTTTGTTTTATTTTTAGAGAGCTTGAATGACTGGAAAAAGCATGCTTAGGGGCCTTAATCACTGTTATATCTGCCCTGACTTGATTGCGAAATAATTGCGGTACCCGCAATTTTTATGACTGAAAGCATGTTTTGGACTGTCTGTTTAGCTAGGCTGTGATCTGTTTAAATTCTATCTTTTGTTGCTATCTTGACTACCTTATATAGCTTATCTTAAAGCATGCTGGATGAGTGTCATAGGACACCTTTTGATAGTTTAAATTAACCTCTAAACAGCTCAGCATGCATGACTGTAAGTCCGTACTTGTCTGTTTTTTTTTATTTTCTGCTGCTGTGATATTTTCTTGTAGCATGTTCTGTCTATGCCTAGGGCTTTTAGATTCTCTTTGTTTTACCTTAGACTAGATGCTTCTAGGACAAGTTTGGGGGTGTGCCACCTCAGACACTCATTGGGGACAATGAGTGGTTTAAGTTTGGGGGAGGCCACCCTAGGCCTAGGAACATTCCTCTCTCCTTTAGAAACATAAGCATTCTTCTTCTCCTTTACAAAAAAATGATGAGCTAAAAAAAAAAAATGAAAAAAAGAATAAAGGGGGGAGTCTCTCTTAGGTTGCTGAGTAATCAGTGCCAAGTGTGTAACCCACAAATGGCGTTGCATCAAAAGGCAACCAAAGGAAGGCTCCACCAAAGTAAGAAAGAAAGAAAAAAGAAGAAGTAGGGAGGAAGAATGTATACCTAGGAGTTGCAACTTTGTGGCTTAGATGTCCTATTTAAAAAGAACTCTGATCCTCAAATTAGCTAGGCACAAAGTTGTAACTTGTAGGGTTGTTTAGGGAGATGAATGTATATCCAATGTAGTGATGCCAGGGTTTAGGTTGTTCTCTAAAAGTACTACTTTCACCGTTAATACTAAGACTGGCATGACTCTAAGGAATCCTAGACACATTAAAAATAAAGCTAGAAGCATGTACTGAGTCTGAGGTAAAGCTAGGCAGAATTTGAAACCTTAGGGATAGTGGCATGATATGACAAAAGCAAATAGATCAGTTGTAGGGAGTTAATGAAAACAGAAGGAGTGTTAGGCAGGCAAAGTCAGAAGAAGCTAGATGAGAGGGAAGTTTTAAGCTTAGAAGTGTGTCACAGGACAGCATAGCTAGAGATAGGGATATAGGGGAGTTAGTAAGTGGTTAAAGAAGAATTAACAGCAGCCTAGGAAAGTCCTTAGTTTGCTTGAGGACAAGCAAAACCTTAAGTTTGGGGGTGTGTTACGTCTCCAAAAGTGACCTTTTTAGGACTTAATTAGCTTAGAAAGATGTTCACTCTTAGGTGTTTTTGGTAGCATTTAGCCTAAACCTATGCTTAAATATGAGAATTAGAAGAAGGTAGCTAAATTAGGACTTATGTACAATAGGAAAGAAAAGGGTTGAAAACCGAAGGAAAAGAATGAAAAACCAGCATTGCGAAGGCATTGCGGAAACATTGCGGTTCTCGCAATGTTTCAAGTGAAAACCGTAAGTTGACTGATCTTTGTCTGTTAATTTCCGTTATTTCAGGGATTCGTTCTTTCTCCTCCATCCATTCTGAAGTACGACGTTGAAGATTGATGGTTCTCCTTGGCCCAAATGCACCTGCAGATTACTATAAATAGGGGTCAAAGTCGAGGGTTCAAGCATCATCCGAAAGCGTAGAAGTCTTCTCGCAGTCCATCTTTTCTCCTGTTTTCCTCTGCCGTCTGCTGGTTTGCGAAGCTCAGCTGTTGGAATCGATAATCTGATAGGAAGGAGAGGAGATTCTTCTTCTCTCCCGATTGGATTCATCCAAGCAAGGCTGACCTTTCTCATCCTTCATTCGAGGCGGCTGCAACGAGACATTCGAGCTGTTTTACTGCTTTTTGTTCTTCCTTTCCATTTTCCAACTCTGCCTTGTTGCTGTTTATTTTCTAATAGCTAGATTAAGATAATTCGTTGTGTTCTGTCTCTCTGTCATTTGCTTTAAGCTTTCTTTTGTCCATTCAAACAATCAAGTAATCAAGTCTCAATTCTTCATTTCACAGTTTCGTTCCTTTACATTCTACTGTTTCCCTTTACTGTTTTGAGCATATTCCCCTTCTAAGCATGGCTATCTTATCCTTTATTTCTGTTTACCGTACATCCATGAGTAACTAAATCACTTAGGGGCATGCTAAGGACAACACTATAGGCTGAAAAACGTGAACCAAGCATGTAGGATAGCTCTCGAAGCATTGATTGTATGTAAGCTTCATCCCACGGGCAATTTCGATTGGCCATCCATTTTGTCCAAAGAACTCCTAACCTCTGGAAGGAGTAAGAGTTCAGAGTCATATTATCATGCTAGCCTTTCAAGGTAACCAGGAAACGGCCTAGGAATAGGCGTTTCCCTAGTACAAACCATATCTTTCTGCCTTAACAAGATGCTTGAGACCTTACTTTGAGTTGAGTAAACTAAAGAATCTAATGCATGGAATCGGACGATACATGAGATTGAGATAGTTTGATGCATAGTGAGTAGATCCAGTGCTTGAGAATCGTATAAAAATGCCTATAGGATAGTCATTAGTAGCCCTTAATTCGCCCATTTACACACTTTCGATGTTATTTAATTGCGGTAGAATTGCTGTCTCCGCAATTCTGCCTAAGTTAAAGTTCTGTTTAGCTGTCTTTGCCTTCGTTTATTAATTTCGTTTCTTTTCATTTGAGCTTAGATTTCACTTGTTCTCGTTTATGTTACTACCCTTTACACATTCAGCAAAAATTAGATAATTAAAAACCAATTTTACCCCATCAAATCCACCCCTTCTTTCTTAACAAAACACTTCGCGAATAGCTAAAAATAAATCTCTGTGGGAAAACGAATGAAATATACTTACTACTTGCTATAAGATCATGTATGCTTGCATGTTCTGAGTGCTCTATTTCTTTTATTGCCTAATTATTTCAACACATTGAGCACGCAACAGTTACTATGGCGACAAGGAGAGGCAAGGCATCGCTAGTCTATAACATTAACACATGCTAGAAAACCCGGTTGTCCGTCGTTGAAATCTAACATATGCATGGATTAAGCAAGAACAATAAATGCATTCAAAAATTAAAGCCTAATCAGAACCAATATGCATAGATTATCAAAACGCTAAAAGCTTAACAAAAATCCCTAATCATCCCAAATCCTACACAAATACCTTAGCCGGCCATGGAGAGAATCGTCACAATCGCTCCAACGGAGGCCTTGGAAAATCAAATTGGGCAGTTAGCAAACGAGCTGAAGAATAGGCCCCAAAGCAGATTGCCTGCAGACACTAAAACGCCAAGAAGGGATGGGAAAGAACAAGTTCAAGCAATTGAACTTCGAAGTGGAAGACCGTTGGTGATCAACAACAGAGAAGCACCAAAGCGAGTAGAGAAAGAAGAGTCTACTGCTCCACTGGATTCTCTGCCCAACCTTGATCAATTACCACCAAGCACAACAAGGGTGAGGCTGGAACCTATCATTGAGGAACCAGAAGAAATCCCGAGGCCTCCACCTGTCATTAGGCAACCTGACTTGCCTACCTATTTGCCACCACCACCATTCCCTAAACGGCTAAAAAAGAAACAAGAACAGGAAGCACACTTTCATAAATTTTTAGAAATTTTAAAACAAGTGCATGTTAATATTCCCTTTGTGGAAGTTTTATAATCTATGCCATTCTATGTTATATTCTTAAAAGATATTATTACTAACAAAAAAGTTATTCGTGAATTTGAAACAGTGAATCTCACTGAGGAGTGCAGTGCCATACTCCAAAATAAACTGCCAAAGAAGGAGAAGGATCCTGGTTCCTTCACCTTACCAGTCGAATTGGGAGGCAGACATGTGGGCAGAGCTTTGTGTGAACTGGGAGCCAACATCAATCTCATGCCCTTATCACTATTCCAACAGCTTGGGATAGGAGAAGCACGACCAACCACAGTCACCTTGCAACTTGCAGACAGATCCATCGCATACCTTGAGGGTAAGATTGAAGATATACTTGTCAAGGTTGACAAATTTATTTTTCTTGCAGATTTTATAATTTTGGATTACGAGGCAGATAAAGAGGTGTCAATCCTATTGGGCAGACAATTCTTAGCCACGGGTAGGGCTCTAATTGATGTCCAAAAAGGTGAGCTCACCATGAGAGTTCATGATGAAGAGGTTAAGTTCAGTGTATTTAAAGCTCTGAGGTACCCCTCTGATCCTGAATCCTGTGCAACTATAGATGTACTAGACTCCTTGATGGAAGAAGAACTTGAGCATGAATTTTTAATTAAGCATGCTACTAATTATGCACAAGTAGATGTAGATGATTTAAATATTTCTGAATTGATGGATGTATCCGTGGATAACCCTCAGCATGTATGCATGACCAATGAATTAACTAAGAGAACCACAACTCCTTTGATGCCATCAATTGAACAACCACCTTTATTAGAACTTAAACCATTACCTGAACATCTTAAGTATGCATATCTAGGAGAGAAAGATACCTTGTCTGTTATTATTTCGTCCAAATTAAGTAAGCATCATGAAATTGCGTTAATATTGCTGCTTAAGCAACATAAAAAAGCTATTGCTTGGACGATTGCTGACATTAGGATCATACACCTAGAGTAGATGCAGGTGTAATCTTTCCCATAGTATTGCATGCATAAAATATTGTTGGAAGAGGATCATACACCTAGAGTAGATCACCAACGTAGGTTGAACCCCTCCATGAAGGAGGTAGTAAAAAAAGAAATTATCAAATGGTTAGATGCAGGTGTAATCTTTCCCATAGCCAATAGTCAATGGGTTAGTCCTATTCAATGTGTACCTAAGAAGGGTGGTATGACTGTAATAGTTAATGAAAACAATGAACTAATACCAACTAGAACTGTTACAGGATGGAGAGTCTGTATGGACTATAGAAAACTTAACAAAGAAACCAAAAAAGACCATTTTCCTTTACCCTTTATAGACCAAATGTTAGATAGAATAGCTGGGCGAGCCTTTTACTGCTTTCTAGATGGTTATTCAGGTTATAACCAAATTACCATAGACCTTGAGGATCAAGAGAAAACAACCTTTACATGCCCCTTTGGGACATTTGCTTTTCGCAGAATGCCATTTGGCTTATGCAATGCACCAGCAACATTCTAAAGGTGTATGTTGGCAATTTTCTCTGACCTAGATGAGTCCATAATAGAAATATTCATGGATGACTTCTCAGTCTTTGGTGATTCCTTTAACAACTGCCTAGAAAACTTAGGACAAATCTTAACTAGATGTGAAGAGACCAACCTAGTCCTAAATTGGGAAAAATGCCACTTTATGGTGGAAGAAGGAATAGTATTAGGACATAGAGTGTCCAAGGCAGGAGTAGAAGTCGATAGGGCCAAAATAGAAATCATTGAGAAGTTAGTGGAACCTAAAAATGTCAAAACTATAAGAAGTTTCTTAGGTCATGCAGGGTTTTATAGAAGATTTATAAAAGACTTTTCAAAAATTTCTAAACCCCTGTGTGAGCTTCTAGAGCTGAATAAAACTTTTGTCTTCTCAAATGAATGTCTAATAGCATGGACCAAACTTAAAGAAGCCTTAGTCAAAGCACCAATCATAGTAGGCCCAAATTGGGATTTTCCTTTTGAACTAATGTGTGATGCTAGTGACTATGCAATTAGGGCTATGCTTGGCCAAAAGATAGATAAACTAACACACCCTGTATATTATGCAAGTAAAACTTTAAACGAAGCACAATGTAATTACACTACCACAGAGAAAGAAATGTTAGCTGTAGTGTTTACATGTGAAAAATTTAGGCCTTATATTGTAGGTAATAAAACGATTGTTTATACTGATCATTCTGCAATAAAGTATTTTATTAGGAAGGCTGATGCTAAGCTTCGGCTAATTAGATGGGTGTTATTATTGCAAGAGTTTGATCTAGAGATTAGAGATGAAAAAAGGATGCGAAAACGTAGTTGTTGATCATTTATCTAGATTGTGGAGTAATTGCGAAAGAATTGTTGAACCCGCAATATCTGATTCCTTTATTGATGAACATGTCTTCGTGTTAGTGCATTGTGATAACAATGAGGAACCTTGGTTTGCGGATATTGCTAACTTCCTTGCCTCGCAGGTATTACCAACTTTTAGAGGGGGGGCAAGAAAAGAAGAGGTTCCTACACGAGGCTAGGAAGTACATCTGGGACGATCCAACCCTCTACAAAAGTTGTGCGGATGGATTGTTGAGGAAGTGTGTGTCAGCTGCTGAATCAAGGTCAGTCTTGCAGCATTGCCATACATCTCCTTATGGTGGACACTTTGGTGGTCAAAGGACGGCTGCAAAGGTGTTCCAAAGTGGCTACTTCTGGCCCACGATCTTCAAGGATGCACACGACTATGCACACAGCTGCAATGAGTGTCAACGAACAGGTAACCTCAGTAGGAAGGATGAGATGCCTCTAACATACATCTTGGAGTTAGAACTCTTTGATGTATGGGGCATTGACTTCATGAGACCATTCCCTCCATCTGCTGGTAATCTTTACATTCTAGTAGCTGTAGATTATGTATCAAAATGGGTAGAAGCAATCGCATGTCCTTTAAATGATGCCAAAACAGTTGTTAAATTTCTAAATAGGCACATTTTTACACGATTTGGTACACCACGTGCAATCATAAGTGATGAAGGAACGCACTTTATAAACAAAGCTATGGAAAAGGTACTAGCTAAATATAATGTTAGACATAGAGTAGCAACACCCTATCATCCACACTCAAATGGACAAGCTGAAATATCTAATAGAGAGATCAAGAGCATACTTGAAAAAGTTGTTAAACCTAATAGAAATTATTGGTCTTTTAAGTTAGATGATGCACTGTGGGCATATAGTACTGCATATAAAAAGCCCTTAGGCATGTCTCCTTATAGGTTAGTGTATGGAAAAACATGTCACTTACCTCTTGAATTAGAAATAAAAGCCTTTTGGGCCTTAAAAGAGTTGAATTATTGCGTAACTGATGCGGAAACATTGCGGTCTCTGCAATTACATGAGTTAGATGAATTAAGACATATGTCATATGAAAATTATAAAATGTATAAGGAAAGAACGAAGATTTGGCATGATAGTAGACTTAGGATTAAAGACTTCAAAAAGGGCCAGCATGTTTTATTGTTCAACTCACGACTTAGATTGTTTCCGGGAAAACTTAAGTCTCGGTGGTCAGGTCCTTTTGTGATTACTAATGTATTCATTCATGGTGCAATTGAAATTCGAAATCTGAATCAAGGGCAGCCGTTCATGGTAAATGGTGCGAGATTGAAGCACTATTATGAGGAAGGAGATGTGAAAACACTCTCGACCTTCCTCTATCTGAAGCCTAAAAAGCAAATCAAGAGAAGACGAGCAAGGGCATTCAAGGAGAAATATCGCTATGCTCAACCACAGAGGGCTATGGAATAGATCTTCGTACTTGTTTTTCTTTTAGATTGCTTATCGTATTGTTATTTCTAGTTTTAATTAAGTTGTTTTTATTTTTTATTAGGAGCGTGGTAATTGGAGATCTTAAACGGCAATGAAGGAGGTGAATCTAGAGGAGAAGATAGAAGAAAAGATCTTGTGAAATCGAGGATTTCATTGCTAAGATCTTGCAACAAATAAAGGAAAGAAAATCCAAACGGTTATATTTTAAGATTGCTGAAAGATTGCGGAAAAATTGCGGAGTCCGCAACAAAAAAGATCCGTTGGGGAAACACCTAAGTATAAATAGAAGGCGTTGGGGATCGTTTTTCTCTACGATTTCTCAGACCTTTGGGACTCCACAATTCAGAACTCACATTCCTCGGAAACTCCCACGCTCAGACATTCAAGAAACAACAATGGTGACTACGAGAGCCGAACGATCCACGCCCAAGAAAGCATCACCTGATGCAGAAGAGACAAGACTGGTAAGGGAGGCGTTGCTATCTTTGGCAAACGCCGACGCTGCGCAACCCTCGAGGCCTCCAAAGCTTCCTGTGAGAAGGAAGAAGTGGAAGGTGGCAACGACGGAAGCTGCTGACCTCTCTGATCCGACGAAACCTCCTAAGAAGAAGAAATGGAAGGTCACAATGCCTGATTCCCCGATCAGAGAGAAGAAGACCCCGAGTGAGGAAAGCCTCAACAGTGGCCAGCCATCATTTGAGACGGCCATGCAGAGCCCTGAATCCCCTCAGCATCAATCGGAGCCTGAAATTCCTTCTGAAGAGCAACAAGAATCGGTGCCAATCGATGATCCGACTGAGGAGGAAGAGGTGGTTTCCCCCTTTAGGGATGTCAATCTTGACAGCCCTGTGGTGAGAGAAACCAGGGAATCGGTGGAGGAAGAAGAGGATTCACTGGATGAGTCCATCCAGCAGTTAGCCGCTAAGGCAAGATCCAAGAAGAAGGCCCTTGTGATTCTGAAGGGCAAGCGGCCAAAGGCCTCCAAGAGGACTAAAAGGAAGAGGGTTGAAGCTGGACCCTCTATCAAGAAAATGAAAACTGAGGCTTTTGAGTCAGCCAAAGAGAAGGACAAGGGGAAGAGAAAGATGTACCAAGAAGATGAGCCTCGAGCTGCGAGGTATGTCTCCAAAGAGGTAGAGGCCAAGGGCCTAGAATTGATGAAGAAAGAACTCCTCCACGAGAGAGGATTTCTTGATGCTCTTGCGGACCTGCCGCAATTCTTGCGCGTAGGGATTATGAATCATGGCTGGGAAGAGCTATGTAGGCATCCAATGCCAGGCTACTCTGACATGGTGTATGACTTCTACACCAACCTCACGCATCCCGAAAGCTGTTCTGCAATGGTGAGGGGAGTAGAAGTTGATTTCTCAGCCAAAGCAATCAACGAAGCATATGCTCTCAAGGGGCATAAAACCTCTGAATACGCAAGGATCATGGAATCACCCTCCGAGGCTGTCCTGGAGGAAGCTCTGAATACAATAGGGAAACCTGAGGCAGCTTGGGCAGTCTCAAGGAATGGAAGGCACACACTGATGAGTGCAGCCCTCCGGGACAAAGCAGCCATCTGGTTCTCCCTAATCCGAAGACGAATCTCCTCTTTCACACATGAGACAACCATCAATCAGGGAAGATCGTTGTTGATCTATGCGATAATGAAAGGACTCACCATTGATGTGGGTGAAGTCATCGCAGTTTTTGTCATCGAATGCTCCAAGAAAGGTAAGGGCCAACTATTTTTTCCCCAATACCATTACTAAGCTTTGTTTGCGTGCAGGAGTACTTGTGACGAAGGATGAGAGGCAATTGGCCTATGCTGGCCACTTGGAGCTCCCCAGTATCCTGAGGATGAGAAGAAGGGGCAACATGGAGTTCGAGATGGATGGACTTGCTGCGGCACAGTCATTGTCCATGGCTTGCCTAATGGACTTACAACGAAGGCTAGCCCAATGGGCTGAATATTCGCAGGCAAGGGACCAAGAGCTGGCTGAGCACCTGAGGTGCACGTTCCCTACTTTCCCAGCTAGATTGTTGACCCCTTGGGTACCTCCAAGCGAAAGGAGTGAAGAAGATAAAGATGATTGAGTGCCAGACTGACGACATTCGAGGGAGTATTTCCGATCCCTCTCAAAAACAAAAAAAAAATCTGCTTTTCTGTGACCTGTTACCCCCCCTATATAATCAATTGTTTGATCTGTTTTGAATTGTTAATTTGCTTGAGTAGAGTAGTTTAGTTTAGTTTAATGTCGTATGATTAGGTAGCTTAGATAATTTTGTTGTTTTCTGTAGTTGTTTATGACTGAATATCGCATGCTAGGATCCTTGATCACAATTAGAATTGCTCTGTTGGAATAATTGCGAATTCCTTGCGGCTACCACAATACTTTTCATTTTAAGCATGCTGTTGGCTGACTTTCTGATGGGTTGTCTGCTTTTAAATCTCTTTATTTGGCTACATTGTTGAGGTCCATAGGTAGTCTGTCTATTGAGCATGTTGGATGAGTGTCAAGTACACCCTTGTTAATTTAGATTAGCTTCATATATTGCTGAGCATGTACCTCTGTGAGACCTTACCATCTTGTTTTTAGTTAAAATTCTGCTTATGAGTTATCTGAACTGGGAGGGTCATTTCTATCCCTAGGGGTTTTAGATTCTGTCTGTTTTTTCCTTGGACTAGATGCTTCTAAGACAAGTTTGGGGGTGTGCCACCTCAGCCTTTCATTGGGGACAATGAGGAGATAAGTTTGGGGGAGGCAGCCTCTAGGCCTAGGAACATTCCTTTCTCTCTCTTGAAAAACATAAACATTCTTCTTCTTTGAAAAAAAAATGAAAAAGAAAGAAAAAGAAAAGTAAAGGGTAGTGTCTCTCTCTAAAGGATGCTAAGTAATCAGGGCCATTTGTGTAACCCACAAGTGGCACTGCATCAAAAGGCAGACCAAAAGAAGACTCTACCAAAAGAGAAAAAGGGAAAGTAAAACCAAGGAAGAAGAATGTGTGCCAACAAGCTATGGCCTAAGTGCTTAGGTGTCCTGTGTAATTGAACTCTGATCCTTAGTTTGCTAAGCACAGGGCTGTAGCTTGAAGGTTTGTCAAGGGAGATGAGTGTCGATCCAACACAGTGATGCCAGGGCTTAGTTGTTCTATGGACTGTACTCTGATTCTCGTGTGTGCTAAGCCTGGCATGACTTTAAGGATTGCTAGGTAGCTCAATAATAAATACATTAGAAGCATGTACTGAGTCTGAGTTAAAACTAGGGAGAGTTTGAAAACTTAGAGATAGCTGCACAATGAACCCAATGACATAGGCAGATAAACCATTTGTTAGGAAGTTTGTAAAGACAAAAGGTTTTAAAGGCAAGAGAAACAAGAATGAGCAGAATGTGAAGTTAGTTTGAACCTAGAAGAGTGACACAGGACAACAAAGCCTTTGATAGTAAGCCTAGGGAAGTCAGCAAGTCAGTTAGGTAGAGTTTAAAAGACAAGAATTAGCAGCCCAAGTAAGCCCTTATATTTCTCGAGGACGAGCAATAACTCAAGTTTGGGGGTGTGTTACCTCTCCAAAAGTACATTATTTAGGGCCATATTTACCTTAAAATCATGTAATCTCTTGAGTGTTTTTGTTAGAAGTTAGCTTAATGTGTGCTTAAATGTGAGAATTCGATGAGTGAGGCTAAAATAGGACTTATTTGGAAAAGGAACGAAAAAGGATGAAAAAAGATGTAAAATGAGATAAAATGTACATTGCAGGATAATTGCGGAAACATTGTTGAAACAACAATGAACATTGCTGAAACAACAATGAACATTGCGGCCATCGCAAGGAAACCGCAATGCCAAGCTGCTTCTGCTGAACTTTTCCCAGCCGTTAGTCGTCATTGTTGCGAAGTTTCAGCCGCCTAAGCCTTCCCCTGCTGCCACATGGAGGATTGTTGTTCAGAATGAATGGATCTCCGTGGCTGAAGGTACCTTCAAAAGCTATAAAAAGAGACGAAGGTTGAAGGAGAAAGACACAGCTCAGAAGCGTGGAGTTCTCCGTTGCAAGGCGATCTGCATACGAAGTTTCCTTTTCACGTTTGTTGGAACGAAGAAATCAGCCCTTGGCGTCGATAATTCGACAGGAAGAAGAGAAGATCCTTCTTCTCTTCTGATTGAATTCATCCCCAAGATCAGCTAATCTTCTCCTTCATCTGAGGCGTTTAGCAACGAGGAAGATCCAAGCACTTTTACAAGCTTTCTTTACTGCTTTCTGTCTATTGGTTCCATTTCCTACACTGTTCTGAATTCTTCTCTAATTCACGCAAGTCTTACTGCTTTCATATCATCGTACAATGTCCTGATGAAATGTTCTGAACCCTAGTTTTGATAAGTAATGCATTAAGTCGTTTGAGTTCTTTATTTTGTTATCTCTTCTCCAATTGCTTTCATTAAGTTCTTTGAATCATGTTTAATCATTCCATCTCCTTTAGATCTTCACAAACCATGAGTAACTAATCAAACAAAGGTCTGCTAAAGATGAATTTATAGGTTAGAAATACGAGAGTTCAGCATGTAGGATAGCTTCAATTGCATTGAATGTATGTGTGCTTCATCCCATGGGCAATTTCGACCGGCCATCCATTTTGTCTAAAGAATTCCTAACCTCCGGAAGGAGTAAGAGTTCAGAGTCATCCATTCATGCTAGCCTTTTATGGTAACTAGAAAATGACCTAGGAATAGGCGTTCTCCTAGCACGATTGTTAGCTTGCTTATATAAATAGGTGTTTATGTCTTACTTGGATATGAGTGAACTAAAGATCTAATGCATGTAATCGAGAGATGCATGAGACTGAGCTAAATCGATGCATGATAAGTTAATCTACTGCTGAATGATCGTAGTTAAGTGCCTATAGAGGAGTCTTAAGTCGACCTTGTTGCCTTATCTTACCTTTAAATCGTCGCTAATTTAATTGCTAGATAATTGTGAGAACCGCAATAAAATAGTTATGTTTTTGCCTTAGCATTTTTTCTAGTCTTTTACTCTTGCGATTTTATTGCTAG
Organism: Herpetospermum pedunculosum; assembly: GCA_028017165.1. Taxonomy (NCBI): domain Eukaryota; kingdom Viridiplantae; phylum Streptophyta; class Magnoliopsida; order Cucurbitales; family Cucurbitaceae; genus Herpetospermum; species Herpetospermum pedunculosum. The sequence goes on from CM051522.1 coordinate 41,382,333, forward strand.
AACATTGCGAGATCCGCAATTCTTTCTTCTCCACATTATAGCTTATTATCTTTACTTGCTTTCCATTTATGATTGCTTTCTTCTTGTATCCTTTATTATTTTGGTACATCAACCCCAAATCTACCCAAATTAAGTTACCTTACCTAATTTAGCACCTCAACTCGTTAGTAACTAAACTCAATCTCTGTGGGAAAACGAATTAAAAAATACTTATCACTTGCTGCAGACCATGTATGCTTGCATGATCTGAGTGCTCTTCGCATTACATTTTATTTACACATTGAGCACGCAACAACATCTTTTGCTGAATGAACTGTTCATTATAAAACAAAAGATATTGTATACAATTGTTCAATACAAACCAGTAATATAGACAATAATTACATCCAATGAAATTATTTCTATACAACAACTACAAAGACTCCCACTAGTTCAGCTGCAATGATATCTTCATATCTCACAGCGAGAAAACCGGTTGTCAGGAACTAGTTTCCTGAAGAAAAACAAACAGGATTAGTGGTTCCTGACGACATCCAGGTATGAAACTAATATTCCACTAAACTTGTTTATGTTGGGTTTTATGTCCTAAAACTCATGGTTTGTAAAACTGTTATGTCTGTAAACAATCTATTTAGTAATAAAGAGTTATTAGGTTTTAATTCAGTAAAGGAGTTTACTGGATTAAAGTGAAACATGTTTTTATCCTAAACCAATAACCAAACACCCTTGGCATTGTTTCAGTATTTGAACCTCATGTATGACATGATTGTGGATCAGGTTCAAGTATACTGCCAAAATGATCTATTATATATGGATAAGGCTGGGTACCTTATCCTGGTAACACTATTGGATGCGGCTCACTTTGTATTGTACAGATTAGTGTGATCCGAATCATTCCACATGGAGATGTGAGAAGTGAGGGCGTCTTGTGTAAAGAGTTTACACAAGATCGAACCGCGTATTAAGTCACTCTCTCTTTATAACCCCGTTTACTGATCGAGACTGACTTATACACTTTGATGGCCTAGGTAACTCGTTCTTAATCCTGAGCTCGCTATGAACTCCTGCTTATTCGGAAGTATCCTTTGACTTGTACGGGTGAGAGTGGCGGAACGCCCGCTCAATAAGCCTACCAACTTGGGGATAAAGTCGAATAAGTAGCTGGGGACATAGTGTAGCAAGATTGGAATTCACTCCTAACCCGCTCTTCAGGGTTAGTAGATAGGTTGTTCTCTTAATAGCTGACTCCGGGGCTTGAACAATGTGAGCTCACACTCTCATGTGATGAGAGAGTTATATTGATCTGTTGGTTGGACCAAAGATCTATTGTTCATTAGAGAGTCAGTGGTACTTAAGGAACAAAATGTAATGCAGGGGTTAAACGGTTTAAAAGACCCAGCTGTGATTATGGAGAACCTGTGAAGGATCGACTTACCGATGACGGTTATATCAAGAGGACACAATATATCTACAGTGAGTAGAGTGCAGTCCTTGGACTTTAGTGGAGTCTTTGGGGGTTAACGAATGTTGATCGATTCGGGTCAAAAGAGTTTTGACCAAATGATCTCGTATCGTTGGAGCTCATGATTTGTAGGTCCTTTAGGTTCTCCTGGCTAGCTCAGATAAAGCGGAATAACAGTGCTAAATGGTTGAATTCGGAGAAATCTGAATTAGGTTTTGTAGTTCGAGGTTTTATATATTTAAATGTGATTTAAATATATAATCGGAGGAAGTCGTATTTAAATATGATTTAAATATATAACCGGAGAAAAATATGAATTTTGATTCATATTTTGGAAAAGTCAGTTTTCTGAAAAACCGGGTACAGTGGAAGGTTTATTATTATATTAGTATTTGATATTAATATTAATAATAAATTAAATAATTAAAATTATTTTAATTATTATTAATTTTAATAAATAATAATTATTTATAATTATTATTATTATCATTAATAGTTTACTTGCATGGTCAACATGTGGCTTCCACCTTTTTCCTTACTCTTGAAGCAAGTCAATTGGGTTTATCCAATTTTGACTAGAGTGAGTTCTCTCCAAGCTCTAGCAAGCTTCTCTCTCTCTCTCGTTGGTTTTTCTCTCAAGCTTTTTGGGTTGACAATCTTCAAGTGTTGAAGATAATCACCATGGTTGAAGCTTGAAGAAGAAGAGAAGTTGAAGCTTTGGTTGTTGTAGAATTAAGGTGACTCTTTGAGAAAGATTGAAGAAGAGTTAAGTTGTTAATTCTTATTCCATTGATTTTTGGGTTTCAAGTTGTTGAAATTCAAAGGGTTTGTTGTATTGTGTTCTTGATGTTCTTGATGATTTGTTCATCAAGTTCATATTAACACAATTCCAAACACAAAACCAATAGCTTCATCTTCTTCCTACACCCTCAAACTAACCCCCTTAGCTTAAGGAGTCCCACCACTCCGCTATTACCGCCTGAGAATAGCTGGGACTACTCTAAGGGTGGTCCTTGTGTGCTCGTGACTGTTCGTGCTGTGTTCGTGACCGGAGGAGAGGAAGAGATCGAGGGGGCTGTAGAGGTGCAGAGGTAGACGAGAAGACGAACATCAAAACAAGGTATTTTTGTCCTTGTTGTTCTCTGGTAAATTTACCGGTCGGTAAACCGGTTGGTTTTACCGATAGGTAACTTACCGGTGGGGTTTCCCAAACGCCGTTTCTTAAGTGTGTGGGGTTTGGTTTCCCCGGTCGAGATTTACCGGTTTGACATCGGTAAATCTCATATCGAGGAAACCGGTCGGTAAGTGTTACCGGTCTGGTTTAATAGTTGAATCTTATCGGTTGTTAAATTTACCGGTCTAAACCTGAACCGGTATATCAGTAAAAATCAAGCGTTGATTTTTCCTCGGTATACCGGTCTAGTGTTTACCGATGGGGTTGAACTGGTTGGTTTACTGGTTGCCATTTACCGGTGTATGGGCGTCGATTTATCGGTCAATCACTTGCTTCGGTAATTCCTTTATCGGTCTTCCTCGGTTGACTTTACCGGTCGGTATTTACCGGTGGTAGGGAATTACCGGTGGGACTCGAAGTGATGAAAAATGCTAAGTGTTAGCATTGTTTCTCACTTCTTGTTTGTTGCTTATTGATTGGTGAAGATCCTCAGCCAGTTTAGGCTTCTTCCGCTGCGCCTCTGGTTGTGTCGGGATCCTTTGGTCTCCATCAGTTTAGACAAATAAATCACAATTATCTTGTCATTCTTTCTCAGCCTGTTTCTCAGCAAAGTTTTTGGAGCAGTTACGCTTCCAATACCCATCTTAAGTACAATGGAAACATTCTCCTATGTTTGAAGACATTACCTTGCGAACATTAGGGGCTTTGCCATTTCTCCTGTTACTCTTCTTCTTCTAAATAATCTCATTACTCAGAGAATCATAGGCTTACTGATGGAACGCATGTAGCGCAGCGGAAGCGAGACGGATCATTGGCACTCTAATTTCATCAATTTAGCTAAATAAGAAACATGCACAAAGCTTTGAAATAAAAGGAATTAGAACACATACCTCTTGTAGTTCTAAAGACTTCTCTTCCAACGCTCGAATCTCCTCACGAACCCTTCGAAGCTTCCCTCGAACTCCTCGAGAACCACCTTTGGTAGTCCCGCTATCCTCGGGTCGAGCAACGGAGTGGTGGGACTCCTTTATGAAAGAAAAAGTTTGGAAGAAGAAGATGGGAAGATGAAACTGATGAGGATTTTGTGAGAAGAAGTCTAACACTTAGCTTTCTAATTTCTCAAGTAACATGAACTCTTCATGCTCATCCAACATTCAAACTCTTTGAAAATTCATCAACCTCAAACCATTTGAACTTCATCCAATTTATAGGCAATTCACATGCAACAAAGTCTTTGCTTAGCATGACACCTCAAATTGGATGGATTAGTCTTCAACCAAGTGTTCCAAAATTGATGAGTTTATATGCATGTTGTTGGTGATTCACAATCCACTTCACAACTTGGATAAACCCAGTCAACTTGGATAAATCCACTCAACATGGATAATTCCACTTTGACTTGGAAAATCACACTTGTAATATTTTGTCATTTTAAAATTAATTCATAATTAATTTTAATAAGCAAAATAAATTATAATTAATTAAACTTTTTAATTAATTAATATTATTATTTAATTCAATATCAAATATTAATTAAATAATAAGACTAATCCCGGTTTCTTAAACCGAATCATCACACATGAATCCCTATTCATGTTTTACACCGATCCCATATTTAAATCATATTTAAATATGTCCATCATTCTTCCAAAACCGAATTTCAAAAAATTCAAATTCTTTTTCTCTCATATTGTTACACGGCTTAATCCGAGCTAGCCAGGAGAACCTAAAGGACCTACAGATCATGAGCTCCAACGATACGAGATTAACCGGTCAAACTCTTTAACCAAGCTAACCAACATTCGGTAACCCCCGGAGACTCCACTAAAGTCCAAGGGTTGCACTCTCCTCACCGTAGATATATTTCTGTCCCCTTGATATTACCATCATCAGTAATTCGATCCTTCACAGGTCGGTCGTAATTACAGCTGGGTCAAAATAACCGTTTTACCCCCGTAATTACATCTTGTTCCTTAAGTCCCATTGATCCTCTAATGAACTATTGGTTTGTGGTCCAACCACCAAACCGATTGGTAAGTGATCTCATCACTATACCAAGTCCCTCTCGGGCCAATGAGAGGGTGGGATCCCTAGTTCAAGACCCAGAGTCAGCACTTAAGGGAACAACCTCTCTACTAATCCCTAAAGGCGAGTAGGAGTGAATTCAATCTCGCAGGACTATGTTCCCAGCTACCTACCCGGTCTTATCCCCAAGATGGTAGGCTTATTGAGTCGGCGATCTCGGGCCACTCTCACCCATACAAGTCAAAGGATAAGCCCGAATAAACAGGAGTTCATAGCGTGCTCAGGATTCAGATCGAGTTACCTAGGTCATCATATGAAAAAAAATTGGTCTTTATAGTAAACGGAGTTATAAAGAAAGAGCGACTTTATTTCGCGGTTCAGTCTTATGCAAACTCATTGCATAGGACGCCCCCACTCACATGTCTCCACATGAACGATTTCGGATCACATCGTTTGTACTATACAAAGTGGGCTGTGTCCAATAGTGTCTCCAGGATCAGCTACCCAGCCTTATCTCTATACTATAGACCGTTCTGGCTATTACTTGAACTTGATGTACAATCATGTCATACATGAAGTTGAAGTATACAACCTATAGCCATGGGTTCTTTGTTTATCGGAGTTAGGTTAAAAGTAAACACAATTCACTTTATTCAATAACAACTTTACTGAATAAATCTCAATAACAACTTTATTGCAAAATAGAATATACATTCAGTTTACAAACCACGAGTTTTAGGACATAAAACCCAACACTTACTCCCTGACGCCAACCTCTTAAGGAATTTCTTCGAAGTGACAACACTTGCCTCATTCTATATTCCTTTGGAAGTGTACAGAGACCGATAAGTCTTAAAAGACGATGGTAGTAACGTTTACTTCTGCCGCATTAAAGTGGACCATCATGTTAAGGACAAGCTCCCTAACAGAGGTATCCTCCACTATGCGAGAGTTATAAACGAACTTGAGGACTTCATTACGAAGTGATGAAGACGACTGTCCACCATTGCTTGTATTGAAGACATGATTTCCTTTGCGGAAATCATAACCTCATACTACTTGCACAAGGCATCAAATATGCTTGCCAAGATATAGATTTGGGCTTTATCAATAGCCCTGATCCATCCATCGTATGCCTCTCGAACACTTCGAGATGCAATCGAGCAAAGAGCTGAAGGACATTCCTCCGTTAAGACAAACCTCAAGTCGTCCAGAACCAGAATCGTATTCAGGTTCGACTTTCTGGTTCCGTAATTTTTTTTCTCTCCCGGTTAACTTGTGGTGAGCTAATAACTGTATAAACGAACTCGACATGCTGAAATAGAATGTAAAAGTATTAGTGAAACGGTTTTAACCTATTTAAACCAATTAAAAGGTTTAGCAGTAAATAAAGTACCCAAACTCTTTATTTACTCGCAACGATACTTTAGGGTAGTCGAGCACTCCTTTACTAAATCAAGACAATCTTGACTAAATTCTAATGCCAGAATAACTCATATTCCTATAGCATCTTAGTTATCGGTTTTGGTCTTGATTTACTAACTCCTTAGCAAATCCCGTAAGTGTGACCCTCCATTTTTAGAACGCACAGAACGGCCCCAACATAGCAACCGTATGGAATGTCAGTGTTGGGAATGACCCTATGTTTCTTTATCCATATATGGTGACTGAGGTGTTCGATCTCCCAATGCCAGCCCTCCGTTTGGATGGTGCCCCTAGGGCAGCCTGCAGGCGGAACATGGGAATCTCACGGTTCAATCCAATGGAGGAGACCGTAGAATGTACTGACGTACTTCCTTCTCCCACTTACTATAGACACTTACTCCATTCATCTTGCTATTGAAAGTTGCAAACACCACCCGTCTGGAGATGCCCCATATGGCATCATGAGGCCAAGCAAAATTCTCACGTTGTGAAGTACAGGGAGTGCGTAGCAAGAGAGGGATATATCATATATTCCTTCTCAACACTTCTACTAAGCATCGTGAACGGTAGTTTTAGGGTAAAAACTCAGGTTTTATCTGGCTAAATAAATAAAACCTTAAGTCTAGGCAAACCATTTTACCTGAGATGTCTAGGTTATAAACACTTTACTTACCTCATACCTCTAATGCATGCTCATAAAGCCGGTTAACTTTACTCAAGTACCAGATCGTCCCTAGGTAGGAGGTGTTCCGTCAATTCAAATCCTCCAACCTTAGACAGGATTTCACCGGGTCAGTTTCTCATAACCTTAGCATTTACGAGATATCGACCTATTCATCTAATGAACCAGATCAAACCATTTAACCCTAAATGAACATGCTTTACTTTGTTATAGATTTTAAAAGTCTAAGTCATTTTTACAACACTTGTAAAAACTAGACTTTCTACAACAACTTCTACATGCTTCTCAAACATGCGTCACTAAGGCATGACAAGTTGAATATTTAACATCATAATCAATATAACACTTATATCGATTATGCTCTTAAACATACAACTCCTAATTCATAAATTAATATAACACTTATATCAATTATTATGAATTAAGCATGCATCGTATACATTATAACAATTATAATATACAATATGCATCTATAGTTGGAAGTTTAATTTCATAATTAATATAACACTTATATTAATTATTCTATTAAGAAAACAACAACTAATTCATGAATTAATATAACACTTATATTAATACTCATGAATTAAACATGCATCACTATACATTATAACCCTTATAACCTACAATATGCATAAAACCAAGGGAACCTATGTTGCATATTTAATTTCATAATTAATATAACACTTATATCAATTATTCTACTAAATTAACAACATCTAATTCATGAATTAATATAACTCTTATATTAATACTCATGAATTGTCAAATATGCATACTATATATTATAACACTTATAACATATTTTCAATGCATGGAGCATGCTTCCTACGGTGGGATTTTAAATTTATATGGCATACGTTATGCACATACAAACATGGAATTTAATTAAAACATACATCCGCAATGCATAATTAATTAAACACACTAAAGTGGATCGATTTTGGCATTTAGCAAGCAATAACTAATTTATTACAAGCTTGAACAACAAGCTAAGTCTTGAGCGGACTTCGAACTCTTCGCACCTCCTTTGACAAGCTTGCTTCCTCCGAACGCTTCGGCCAAATTCTCTTCGAATTTCTCTTCGTATTGCCTAGAACGAGTTTGAACTTATACCGAACATTTCGGCGAGCTCCAAACTCGAGCTTCTTTCACAAAGAAACCTATATGGACTCTAATGACTCTAAAAATACATATGCTTCAGCACACATTAAAGCCCATACATTCTTGGGCAATTACAAATAAGAGAATTCAAAAAGAAACTATGCCAAAATCGATATTCACTTTAGACGCCAATTCAGAAACAATTTCTAAATTAAAAAACTCACCAACTTAAATTGATGCAAATTGAGTTAATCACAAAATCGCTCTGATACCAATTGATGGAGCGATTACCGCAGCGGAAAGCAATTTCGGACCGATGATACTCTAATTTCATCAATTTAACAAATAGAAAACATGCTCAAAAGACGGAAATAAGAAATTTAGAATACATACCCTCGTAGTTCCAATTTCTTCAAGATCCGTCGGTCGTTCCTCATCACGAACTCTTCTGGCCTCTTCTCACGAACGCCCCGAGGACCACCCCAGGTAGTCCCGTTATCCTCGGCGCCGAGCAACGGAGTTGTGGGACTCCAAAAACAAGAGAAAAGAAGAGAAAAGAAAGGAGGAAGAAGAAGAAGTGAAAAGCAGACGGCTTAAAAAAAACTTTTGTATACCCACGCCTTTTCTCTCAACTTCAAAATGAAATTGAAAACTTTTTTTTCAATTCATCTTCTCTGGCCACAATTGAAATTCTTCTTCATCTCAATCTTCCAAAGATGATGGCCAAACTTAACATATATATATTTCTTAATATATATATATATATAATTATTATTATTATTATTAAAAAATAATAATAATAATTTTATTTATTAAAATTTTTAATAAATAAAATATATACATATATATATTATATAATTATTAATTCAACTTTTTAATTAATAGTAATTATTTAATTCAATATCAAATATTAATTAAATATTATGATTAAACCCGGTTTTCCGAAAACCGACCTTTTTACACATGAATCCTATTCATGTTTTAGGCCATTCCCATATTTAAATATGTCCATCCTTCTTCCATAAACCGAATTTGAACAATTCAAATTCTTTTTCTTTTTCTTTTCTTTTATACTGTTGCACGGCGTTATCCGAGCTAGCCAGGAGAACCTAAAGAACCTACAGATCATGAGCTCCAACGATACGAGATTATTTGGTCAAAACTCTTTTAACCCGAATCAATCAACTTTCGTTAACCCCGGAGACTCCACTATAGTCCGAGGGTTGCACTCTCCTCACTGTAGATATATTGTGTCCTCTTGATATAACCGCCATCGGTAAGTCGATCATTCACAGGTTGTTCGTAATCACAGCTGGGTCATTTAAACCGTTTAACCCCTGCATTACATCTTGTTCCTTAAGTACCACTGACATCTCTAATGAACAATAGATATGTGGTCCAACCATCAGATCAATATAATTCTCTCATCACATGAGAGTGTGAGCTCACATTATTCAAGCCCCGGAGTCAGCTATTAAGGGAACAACCTATCTATTAACCCTGAAGAGCGGGTTAGGAGTGAATTTCAATCTTGCTGTACTATGTCCCCAACTACTTATTCGGCATTATCCCCAAGTTGGTAGGCTTATTGAGCGGGCGTTCCTCCACTCTCACCCGTACAAGTTAAAGGATACTTCCGAATAAGCAGGAGTTCATAGCAAGCTCAGGATTAAGCTCGAGTTACCTAGGCCATCAAATGAAAATGTCGGTCTCATTAGTAAACGGTGTTATAAAGAGAGAGAGCGACATATTTCGAGGTTCGGTCTTATGCAAACTCTTTGCACATGACGCCCTCACTCGCACATCTCCATGTGAAACGATTCGGATCACATCGTTTTATACAATACAAAGTGAGTCGCTTCCAATAGTGTTACCAGGATAAGGTACCCAACCTTATCCGTATACTATAGACCGTTTTGACTGACTACTTGAGCTTGATCCACAATCATGTCATACATGAAGCTCAAGTACTCATATTCAGCCAAGGGTGTTGGTCATTGGTATAGGTTAACTTAAACACGTTTCACTTTATTCCAGTAAACTCCTTTATTGAATAAAACTAATAACTCTTTATTCTAAATAGATTATTTACAAACATAACAGTTTACAAACCACGAGTTTTAGGACATAAAACCCAACAAAGACAAGCCAATACAACGGGCTGGGTTGTCCGACATCCCTCCCACTGCATTAAGGCTTTCTCAACAGTTGAGAAGCTCCAGTTTGATCAACAACCATTGTTGAATTCAACTATAGCTTTCTTATTACACTGTAAGTCTTAACCTTTTAGTTGTTTTCGAGTTTAATAGAACACCACAGTATACATCTTTTGCGAAAGGAACGGTTCTTTATATACAACAAAAGATAACATATACAATTGTTCTCTATAAACTAGAAATATAGACAATAATTACACCAGATGATATTAACTCTATACAACAACTACTACAAGCTCCCACTGAATTAGCTGTGACGATATCTTCATATCTCACAGCCAGCTACTATCAGGAACTAGTTTCCTAAAAAGAAGAATAAACATGATTAGTGTAATATGACAATCATATACCATTAAACTGTTACGAAAATCAATAAATCTCATTTACCTTGTCGTTCCTTGTCAGCTTTCTTCTGCGCAAGGTATTTAGGGCAGTTTCGCTTCCAGTGCCCATCTTCGTTACAATGGAAACACTTTCCCTTGTCAGAAGAGTTTCTCTTTCGTACAGTAGGCGCTTTGCCTTTTCTCCTGTTACTCTTATTCTTTTGAATAATCTTATTACTCACAAAAGTCAATACGATTCATGTGCAAAAAAGTCAGTTTTCGAAAAATCGGGTTTAACCTTATTATTTAATTAATATTTGATATTGAATTAAATAATATTAATTAATTAAAATTTTAATTAATATATATATAACCAAAAGGAAAGTGAAACGGATCTGGTTTGACCAGGCTTCTACCGCTAATCTTGGATTAGGGTTCGATTTAACCAACAGAAATTTAAACGAACCTGGTTTTGCCAAGCTTCGAACAGCTACCGGGACGGAACCACAGACATAGGGCTCGATTTAACCAACAAGAATTTAAACGAACTTGGTTTGACCAGGCTTCGACCAGCTATCGGGACGGAACCACAGACATACGGTTTGATTTAACCAACAGAAATTTAAACGGACCTAGTTTTGCCATGCATCGACCAGCTATCGGGACGGAACCACAGTCATAGGGTTCGATTTAACCAACAGGAATTTAAACGGACCTGGTTTTCCCAGGCTTCGACCAGCTATCGGGACGGAACCACAGACATAAGGTTCGATTTAACCAACAGGAATTTAAACGGACCTGGTTTTGCCAGGCTTCGACCAGCTATCGGGACGGAACCACAAACATAGGGTTCGATTTAACCAATAAGAATTTAAACGGACCTGGTTTTGCCAAGCTCCGACCAGCTATCGGGACGGAACCACCGACATAGGGTTCGATTTAATGAACAGGAATTTAAACGAACCGTGTTTTGCCATGCTTCGACCAGCTATCGGGACGGAACCACAAAAATAGGGTTCGATTTAACCAACAAGAATTTAAACGGTCCTGGTTTTGCCAAGCTTCGACCAGCTACCGGGACGGGACCACAGACATAGGGTTCGATTTAACCAACAGAAATTTAAACGGACCTAGTTTTGCCAGGCTTCGACAAGCTATAGGGACGGAACCACAGACATAGCATTCGATTTAACCAACAGGAATTTAAACGGACCTGGTTTTGCCAGGCTTCGACCAACTATCAGGACGGAACCACAGACATAGGGTTCGATTTAACCAACAGGAATTTAAACGGACCTGGTTTTGCCGGGCTTCGACCAACTATGGGGACGGAACCACAGACATAGGATTCAATTTAACAGACAAGAATTTAAACGAACCTGGTTTTGCCAGGCTTCGACCAGCTACCGGGACAGAACCACAGACATATGGTTCGATTTAACCAATAGGAATTTAAACGGACCTGGTTTTGCCAAGCTTCGACCAGCTATCGGGACGGAACCACAGACATAGGGTTCGATTTAACCAACAGGAATTTAAACGGACATGGTTTTCCCAGGCTTCGACCAGCTATCGGGACGGAACCACAGACATAGGGTTCGATTTAACCAACAAGAATTTAAACGAACCTGGTTCTGCCAGGCTTCGACCAACTATCGGGACGGAACCACCGACATAGGGTTTGATTTAACCAACAGGAATTTAAACGGACCTGGTTTTGCCAGGCTTCGACAAGCTATCGGGACGGAACCACAGACATAGGGTTCGATTTAACCAACAAGAATTTAAATGGTCCTGGTTTTGCCAGGCTTCGACCAGCTACCGGGACGAAACCACAGACATAGGGTTCGATTTAACCCACAAAAATTTAAATGGACCTGGTTTTGCCAGGCTTCGACCAGCTAGGACGGAACCACAGACATAGGGTTCGATTTAACCAACAGGAATTTAAACCGACCTGGTTTTGCCAGGCTTCGACCAGCTATCGGGACGGAACCACTGACATAGGGTTCGATTTAACCAACAGGAATTTAAACGAACCTAGTTTTGCCAGGCTTCGACCAGCTATCGGGACGGAACCACAGACATAGGGTTCGATTTAACCAACAGGAATTTAAACGGACCTTGTTTTGCCAGGCTTCGACCAGCTATCGGGACGGAACCACAGACATAGGGTTCGATTTAACCAACAAGAATTTAAATGGACCTGGTTTTGCCAGGCTTCGACCAGCTACCGGGACGGAACCACAGACATAGGGTTCGATTTAACCAACAGAAATTTAAACGGACCTGGTTTTGCCAGGCTTCGACCAGCTATTGGGACGGAACCACAAACATACGGTTCGATTTAACCAACAGAAATTTAAACGAACCTGTTTTTCCAGGCTTCGGCCAACTACCGGGATGGAACCACCGACATAGGGTTCGATTTAACCAACAGGAAATTAAACGGACCTGGTTTTGCCAGGCTTCGACCAGCTACCGGGACGGAACCACAGACATAGGGTTCGATTTAACCAACAAGAATTTAAACGGACCTTGTTTTGCCAGGCTTCGACCAGCTATCGGGACGGAACCACAAACATAGGGTTCGATTTAACCAACAGGAATTTAAACGGACCTGGTTTTGCCATGCTTCGACCAGCTATCGAGACGGAACCACAGACATAGGGTTCGATTTAACCAACAAGAATTTAAACGGACCTGGTTTTGCCAGGCTTCGACCAGCTATCGGGACGGAACCACAAACATAGGGTTCGATTTAACCAACAGGAATTTAAACGGACCTGGTTTTGCCAGGCATCGACCAGGTACCGGGACGGAACCACCGACATAGGGTTCGATTTAACCAACAGGAATTTAAACGGACCTGGTTTTGTCAGGCTTCGACCAGGTACCGGGACGGAACCACAGACATAGGGTTCGATTTAACCAACAAGAATTTAAACGGACCTGGTTTTGCCAGGCTTCGACCAGCTATCGGGACGGAACCACAAACATAGGGTTCGATTTAACCAACCGGAATTTAAACGGACCTGGTTTTGCCAAGGTTCGACCAGCTACCGGGACGGAACCACCGACATAGGGTTCGATTTAACCAACAAGGATTTAAACGGACCTGGTTTTTCCAGGCTTCGACCAGCTATCGGGACAGAACAACAGACATAGGGTTCGATTTAACCAACAGGAATTTAAACGGACCTGGTTTTGCCAGGCTTCGACCAACTATCGGGACGGAACCACCGACATAGGGTTCGATTTAACCAACAGGAATTTAAACGAACTTGGTTTGACCAGGCTTCGACCAGCTATCGTGACGGAACCACAGACATACGGTTTGATTTAACCAACAGAAATTTAAACGGACCTAGTTTTGCCATGCATCGACCAGCTACCGGGACGGAACCACAGTCATAGGGTTCGATTTAACCAACAGGAATTTAAACGGACCTGGTTTTCCCAGGCTTCGACCAGCTATCGGGACGGAACCACAGACATAAGGTTCGATTTAACCAACAGGAATTTAAACGGACCTGGTTTTGTCAGGCTTCGACCAGCTACCGGGACGGAACCACAGACATAGGGTTCGATTTAACCAACAAGAATTTAAACGGAACTGGTTTTTCCAGGCTTCGACCAGCTATCGGGACGGAACCACAAACATAGGGTTCGATTTAACCAACCGGAATTTAAACGGACCTGGTTTTGCCAAGGTTCGACCAGCTACCGGGACGGAACCACCGACATAGGGTTCGATTTAACCAACAAGAATTTAAACGGACCTGGTTTTTCCAGGTTCGACCAGCTATCGGGACAGAACAACAGACATAGGGTTCGATTTAACCAACAGGAATTTAAACGGACCTGGTTTTGCTAGGCTTCGACCAACTATCGGGACGGAACCACCGACATAGGCTTCGATTTAACCAACAAGAATTTAAACGAACTTGGTTTGACCAGGCTTCGACCAGCTATCGGGACGGAACCACAGACATACGGTTTGATTTAACCAACAGAAATTTAAACGGACCTAGTTTTGCCATGCATCGACCAGCTATCGGGACGGAACCACAGTCATAGGGTTCGATTTAACCAACAGGAATTTAAACGGACCTGGTTTTCCCAGGCTTCGACCAGCTATCGGGACGGAACCACAGACATAAGGTTCGATTTAACCAATAGGAATTTAAACGGACCTGGTTTTGCCAGGCTTCGACCAGCTATCGGGACGGAACCACAAACATAGGGTTCGATTTAACCAATAAGAATTTAAACGGACCTGGTTTTGCCAAGATCCAACCAGCTATCGGGACGGAACCACCGACATAGGGTTCGATTTAATGAACAGGAATTTAAACGAACCGTGTTTTGCCAGGCTTCGACCAGCTATCGGGACGGAACCACAAAAATAGGGTTCGATTTAACCAACAAGAATTTAAACGGTCCTGGTTTTGCCAAGCTTCGACTAGCTACCGGGACGGGACCACAGACATAGGGTTCGATTTAACCAACAGAAATTTAAACGGACCTAGTTTTGCCAGGCTTCGACCAGCTATAGGGACGGAACCACAGACATAGCATTCGATTTAACCAACAGGAATTTAAACGGACCTGGTTTTGCCAGGCTTCGACCAACTATCAGGACGGAACCACAGACATAGGGTTCGATTTAACCAACAGGAATTTAAACGGACCTGGTTTTGCCGGGCTTCGACCAACTATGGGGACGGAACCACAGACATAGGATTCAATTTAACAGACAAGAATTTAAACGAACCTGGTTTTGCCAGGCTTCGACCAGCTACAGGGACAGAACCACAGACATATGGTTCGATTTAACCAATAGGAATTTAAACGGACCTGGTTTTGCCAAGCTTCGACCAGCTATCGGGACGGAACCACAGACATAGGGTTCGATTTAACCAACAGGAATTTAAACGGACCTGGTTTTGCCAGGCTTCGACCAGCTATCGGGACGGAACCACAGACATAGGGTTCGATTTAACCAACAAGAATTTAAACGGACCTGGTTCTGCCAGGCTTCGACCAACTATCGGGACGGAACCACCGACATAGGGTTTGATTTAACCAACAGGAATTTAAACGGACCTGGTTTTGTCAGGCTTCGACAAGCTATCGGGACGGAACCACAGACATAGGGTTCGATTTAACCAACAAGAATTTAAATGGTCCTGGTTTTGCCAGGCTTCGACCAGCTACCGGGACGAAACCACAGACATAGGGTTCGATTTAACCCACAAAAATTTAAATGGACCTGGTTTTGTCAGGCTTCGACCAGCTAGGACGGAACCACAGACATAGGGTTCGATTTAACCAACAGGAATTTAAACCGACCTGGTTTTGCCAGGCTTCGACCAGCTATCGGGACGGAACCACTGACATAGGGTTCGATTTAACCAACAGGAATTTAAACAAACCTAGTTTTGCCAGGCTTCGACCAGCTATCGGGACGGAACCACAGACATAGGGTTCGATTTAACCAACAGGAATTTAAACGGACCTTGTTTTGCCAGGCTTCGACCAGCTATCGGGACGGAACCACAGACATAGGGTTCGATTTAACCAACAAGAATTTAAATGGACCTGGTTTTGCCAGGCTTCGACCAGCTACCGGGACGGAACCACAGACACAGGGTTCGATTTAACCAACAGAAATTTAAACGGACCTGGTTTTGCCAGGCTTCGACCAGCTATTGGGACGGAACCACAAACATACGGTTCGATTTAACCAACAGAAATTTAAACGAACCTGTTTTTCCAGGCTTCGGCCAACTACCGGGACGGAACCACCGACATAGGGTTCGATTTAACCAACAGGAAATTAAACGGACCTGGTTTTGCCAGGCTTCGACCAGCTACCGGGACGGAACCACAGACATAGGGTTCGATTTAACCAACAAGAATTTAAACGGACCTGGTTTTGCCAGGCTTCGACCAGCTATCGGGACGGAACCACAAACATAGGGTTCGATTTAACCAACAGGAATTTAAACGGACCTGGTTTTGCCAGGCTTCGACCAGCTATCGAGACGGAACCACAGACATAGGGTTCGATTTAACCAACAAGAATTTAAACGGACCTGGTTTTGCCAGGCTTCGACCAACTATCGGGACGGAACCACAAACATAGGGTTCGATTTAACCAACAGGAATTTAAACGGACCTGGTTTTGCCAGGCATCGACCAGGTACCGGGACGGAACCACCGACATAGGGTTCGATTTAACCAACAGGAATTTAAACGGACCTGGTTTTGTCAGGCTTCGACCAGCTACCGGGACGGAACCACAGACATAGTGTTCGATTTAACCAACAAGAATTTAAACGGACCTGGTTTTGCCAGGCTTCGACCAGCTATCGGGACGGAACCACAAACATAGGGTTCGATTTAACCAACCGGAATTTAAACGGACCTGGTTTTGCCAAGGTTCGACCAGCTACCGGGACGGAACCACCGACATAGGGTTCGATTTAACCAACAAGAATTTAAACGGACCTGGTTTTTCCAGGCTTCGACCAGCTATCGGGACAGAACAACAGACATAGGGTTCGATTTAACCAACATGAATTTAAACGGACCTGGTTTTGCCAGGCTTCGACCAACTATCAGGACGGAACCACCGACATAGGGTTCGATTTAACCAACAGGAATTTAAACGGACCTGGTTTTGCCAAGGTTCGACCAGCTACCGGGATGGAACCACAGACATAGGGTTCAATTTAACCAACAGGAATTTAAACGGACCTGATTTTGCCAGGCTTCGACCAGCTACCGGGACGGAACCACAGACATAGGGTTCGATTTAACCAACAGAAATTTAAAAATAGAGTGAGATGAGTGAGATTTTTTTTTCCTTTTTTTTTTCTGTGTGTGTGTGTGTGAGACAACAGTTTTTATTTCAAAACTTAGTTGTCAAAACAAAAGACAGCGGTTTTTATTTCAAAACTTAGCTGCAAAACAAAAGACAACGGCTTTTATTTCAAAACTCAGTTGCCGAACAAAAGACAGCGATTTTTATTTCAAAACTTAGCTGCAAAACAAAAGACACCGGTTTTTATTTCAAAACTTAGTTGTCAAACAAAAGACAGCGGTTTTTATTTCAAAACTTAGTTGCCGACAAAAACTTGAAAAAGATTCTTTGGAAAGCATTAGAAACTCTCATGGATATGAAGAAGTTCTAAATGCATGTTTTTTTTTTTTTTTAATGATGAACTGATGAGACTGACCCTCAAATGAGAATATAATGCAAATGCGAGTTGCAAAATGTGACTCGAATGTCGCACAAAACATGAGTGCATGCGTTGATGTGCAATGTCAATGATGAAACAATGCTCATTAATTCTGAGAAGCAACAATGCAATTGATAGTTTATGAAGATATGTCTTGATTCTCTTGGCTTGGCCAATGAATTTGACTTTGAAAGCATAACGCAATGATGCATATGCATGCTATTGGTAGAAAATGATTGTTTATGAATGCAACATGTGTGTATAATATGTTAAAGATAATGGATGTCATGAATGGAACATGTATGCATGTGAATTAACAAAATGTCATAGTTGTAGCATGTATGCATGAGCATGCTAGGAGTAGAATGATGAATGTCATGGATGTAGTATGTATGCATGATACTGATGCATATGCATCCTAAGGATAGAATAATGTCATGAATGCAACATGTGCATAAGATGTTAAGGGTAATGAATGTCAAGAATGCAACATGTTTGCATGTGCATTAACAAAATGTCCTAAATGTAGCATGTATGCATGAGCATGCTAGGAGTAGAATGACGGATGTCATGAATGCAGTATGTATGCATGATACTGATGCACATGCATCCTAAGGATAAAATAATGTCATGAATGCAACATGTGCTCAAGATGTTAAGGGTAATGAAGGTCAAGAATGCAACATGTTTGCAGGTGCATTAACCAAATATCATAAATGTAGCATGTATGCATGAGCATGCTAGGAGTGGGATGACGGATGTCATGAATGCAGTATGTATGCATGATACTGATGCACATGCATCCTAAGGATAAAATAATGTCATGAATGCAACATGTGTGCACATGTTTGTCGAGGGTATAAGAATGATTGAATGCAACATGTGCATAATATGTTAAAGGTGATGAATGATTGAATGTATCATGTTGAGGGTAGAAAACTGTAGAATGCAACGTGTATGCACGAAACATATGATCTACCAACTAGCCATGATATGTGAAAATGTTTTTTTTTTTTTTTTTTTTTTTTTAAATTATGATGTTTATGATATCAACTTACATGATGAAATGCATGATTTGTGAAAACAAATGCTTAATCAAAAATGACTTTTGTGTTATTGAAATGATCACTCTTGCTTAAGTTCATCGATCTTATCAGCCAATACTTAGCGGAGAATCAAATGAAAATAATAGTGTCATCATCAGGATTTTTTTTTTTTTTTTTTTTTTTTTTTTGAATGCTTTCACCTGAGAGAAATTAAATGCGTAGTCCTAGATCACTCAACCATATTGGACATTGTCGGTTGTTGGGTAGATTACCATGTGCTATGTTAGAGAATTTATAAAAAATAATTGATAATGTTTAACATATTCTGATTAAACTGCTTCATAACTTAGCCTTGTAACTAACAAGAATGTTGGAGTACAAGAAAGTGAATTTAGATTTCGAATATGGGATGACAACCAATCGATATTGAAGTTTTTTTTTTTTTTTTTTTTTTTGTAAACAAATGAAGGAAGGAATGCGAAGGAAGATGTAGTACTCGCATGCTTTCCGAAGATCACTCGCATGCTTTCCACTACTCTGTTTCTCGGCCCGAGGATAGCGGGACTACCGGGGGTGGTCCACGAAGGGTTCGTGAGAAGGCTCGTTGAGCTCGTGAGGAGCTTGTGGCGGTGAAAATTGAAGAATTTCGAACGACAAGGGTATGTGTTCTAATTTCTCTTTTTCATTGCTTTTGCATGTTTTCGTTTGTTTAAATTGATGAAATTAGAGTGTCTATGATTCAAATCGCTTCCGCTGCGTGCCATGCGCTCCGTCAATTGGTATCAGAGCGTTTTTGGCCACTCAATTTCCATCAATTTAAGTTATGGTGGGTTTTATTTTAGAAATTGTTTCTGATTGGCATCTAAAGTGAATATCATTTTGGCATAGTTTGTTTTTGAATTTCATTATTTGTAATTGCCCGAGAATGTATGGGCATTAATGCATGCTAAAGAGTCTGTATTTTTAGAGTCATTAGAGTCCATATAGGTTTTGTTGACACCGTATTTTGTCCGGCCTTATTTATCATCATTTTGGATTCCTGCATAATTTTATGTTTTTTTCGCTTATTTTTCAGTATTTTTTAGTTTTTCTTTAATTTCGTCATTTTCGTGTTATTTTTGGGATTTTCAAGAAAGTCACTAAAAAAATGCTTTTGTTAGTTGATCGTTTAGGCGTCCAGGTTTCCGTTTTTAGGGTTTCCATTTCGGGGTTTCAATGTGGGGTTTTCTAATTTAGGGTTTCAATTTAGCGTTTCTAATTTAGGGTTTCCAAGTTTTGGTGTCTCGGTCTCGGGACTCCAATTTAACATTTTGTTTTAAAGGGTTTCGGTTTGGGGCGTCCTTAGTTTAGGGTTTAAGGCCCATTGGTGACCTAATGGTTGCTATAAATAGAAAGGGAGAAAAAAGTGAGGGAAGATGGGAGGAGAATAGGGACAAAAAAGTGGGGATCCCTAGGCCAAAAAAAAAATCATTTTTCTCTCTCTCCACTCTCTCTCACTATTCATCATCTTCTCCAAATATCTCCCCATCCATCCTCTTCTTCTTCAACCTAACTCCGACGGGCTCACGGCGGAGAACCACCACGCACGGCGGCGGTCCGGCAGGTCCACGGCGGCGCTCACGGCGGAGCATCAGCGAGCTCGAGTATCTTTAACCACGAACCAGCTTCGTCTTCAACCTCCGAACAGACCACGAACATCTCTTCGAACCGGCGGCGGCGACGAGCGGAGACCGGTGCACTTCATCTTCTCCGCAGATCTGCGAGTGAACCCAGGCGACGGCGTCGTCTTCCTCCTTCAACTCCGGCGGACTTCAAACCCAGATCTCCAGCTACTCACGGCGGCGTCTGCGCGAATCAACTCCATCTTCAACCTCCGAAGCTCGGACGAAACGCATGCCAGTGGGTTTCGATCCTTCAGATCTACGACGGCGCAAGCTTGAAGTTCAGACCACTGACGGCAGCAACCCATGCGATGGCGCGACCTCGCCTTCACCAGCTTCCAAGCGCCGGCGACTACCTCTGAAGCTTCTCAACGATATTCTTCAAACCGACGGCGAACGGAACTTCTTCTTCAACGAACACAGTCGACGGCGGATTGTCCAATCGGAGCTGGGATCTGCTGGCGGAGCTCGAGCTCGTTTGCACGGCAGCGATTTCGGACCTCACGGCGGCTTCACGGTAGAGCTCCGGCGTCGATCTTCTTCTTGAACTCCGGCCATCAATACGTCGCGTGGAGAAGAAGAGCTTCGGGCGGCTGTGAAAATCGTGGGTAACGAATTTTGTTAGTTTTGGTGAAACTACCATAATGCCCCTGTCCCTATTTATTTAATTTTTGGTTAATCTGTTTTATGCCCATATATACCTCATATATACCTCTGCATATTCAGTATATACCCTACTTGCTGTACCTAGGCTATATCGCATGTGCTTACTGTTTGGGGTCGATATTGTTACTATTTTGATAAGTGTGCTGTGTATCCGAGTATATCGGAGTAGTTGGGATGTTGTTGCATTGTTTGAAGTTCACGTATGCCCTGTTTATATGCATATATCCCCACTGTTTTGAGCATAATATACCCCTGCATGTTCAATATACACCCTGCTTTATATACCTAGGTTATATCGCATTGGCCCGCTCGTTTGTTTAGTTTCGGTTTTTAATTTTTAAGCTTGTTTTCGGGACTTCGTATGTTAGCTTACTCGCTCATCTAACTGTCGTTTTATTTTCGTTATTTTCTTTATCGTTCTTTTATGCATATTACATTAATTTTAATGTGTAACCCCGGGAGAGATGAAGAACTGTTCTTCTCATCTCGAGGGTAT
Source organism: Herpetospermum pedunculosum (assembly GCA_028017165.1). Taxonomy (NCBI): domain Eukaryota; kingdom Viridiplantae; phylum Streptophyta; class Magnoliopsida; order Cucurbitales; family Cucurbitaceae; genus Herpetospermum; species Herpetospermum pedunculosum. Next base: position 41,403,860 of record CM051522.1, read on the forward strand.
TTTAATAATGATTTGTAACCCCGGGAGAGATGAAGGACTGTTCCTTTCATCTCGAGGGTATTTTAAATTCAAGTTGCTACCCCGGGAGAGATGAAGGATTGTTCCTCTCATCTCGAGGGTATTTTAGTTTTAATTTGTAACCCCGGGAGAGATGAAGGACTGTTCCTCTCATCTCGAGGGTATTTTAATTTTATTCAAATCCCGGGATAAATAGGGTTTCCCTATTTTTTTAGGATTATTATTAATGCCATTATGCGCTAATTATAGGAATCACCATCTTTTAAAAGTTTTCATTTGATTTTAAAATTGAGTTTTAAAATTGAATTTCAAATTGTTTTCGATTTCAAATCAAAAGAGTTTTCAATTCCAAATTGAGTTTTAAATCCAATTTCAAGCAAAAAGAATTTGATTTTCAAACCAAGTTTTAAATTAAAATTTCAAAATTTGTTTTGATTTGTAAATAAAAGAAGGGTTGATTTCAAAATGAGTTTTAAATTAAATCCCAAAATTGTTTTTGATTTCAAGACAAAAAGAATTGTTGATTTAAAATTGGGGTTTTAAATTAATTTTAAAAATTATTTTGATTTCAAAACAAAAAGGATTTTTTTTGCATTGATTTTAAAATTCTTTTTTTTGTTGTACGATCCCGGTAAATGGGATTAAGGCAACTAATGGCAAAATTAACAATCTCGCTCACAAAAATCAAATTCCTACTTTCTTTAAAGTTAGGATATGATTAGTTGAGACATTGTATTATTTTTAATTGTTTATTTATTTATAAAGGACCATTTGAAATTAGTTAGATAATTAGGATAAAAATATTTTGGCTACCGTTTTAAACGGGATGTTGTAGGGTGCTAGCACCTTCCCCACACTCAACCGACCCCCGAACCCTGTTTTTTTTACTTCGTAGACCGTGTTTTTAAGGTGACCAATCACACCCTAAATGATTGGTGGCGACTCCATTTTTTGTGAAAACCCCTGTTTAACAGAAGGTTGTCGGCCGCTCCGCGTCGCAAAAACGTTGCGACAGCATGGCGACTCCACTGGGGACATTTTTTAGTGGGTCTAGGTCATTCCATTTTATCTTGCATTTATCCGGTTTTCTTCTTGGTCCTTGTTTGTTTTATTTATTTATTGATTTATATTGTCTTAATTAGCTTGCTTTATCGTAATTAATTTTTGCATGATCATGCATTTCGCACACACAATCACGAGCCTCCTACCCGGGCTCTACCATTTAGGATTAGAATCGGAGATAGAGTAGTGTGACCTTCGTGGAACTTCGGTTCTCGTGCAGGTGCATGAAATTCTCCACTCGAGCTATCCACGCTGTTTAATCAGTTTGAAAGCTCGGGGACCGTTTTTCTAGGATTGTTAGAATCTAAACCACACCCATACACATCCTAGGGTTAATCGTTTTTCTAGGATTGTTTGATTCTCGTGCTTGTATCATATTGCGTGTTTCATTCACATATTTAAGCTGCATGTGTTGATTTCATTATATGTGTTTTGTTTTGATTTTTTTACAAAAAAATTATCGAGTTGTCCCCCTGAGGTTTAGAACAGATAATCGAGTAATGTCGACCTTCAAAGGGACATAATCGCCCTTGTATGGCGCACGAAAGATTCACGTTCAAATTAATTCGTTTGCTAATTTTTAGCATTCAATTATAATTGGGGACCTCTTTGTTTAGGTTTAGAATGAAGAGTCGAGTAATGTCGACCTACGGGAGGACGTAAAATGCCCCCGTAAAGGCGCACGAAAAGTCTTCGTTCGTTTTTATTTTCACATTTAGGTTTTGAATGGAGAGTCGAGTAATGTCGACCTACGGAAGGACGTAAAATGCCCCCGTAAAGGCGCACGAAAAGTCTTCGTTCTTTTCTTCATTCATTTTTTCGTTGTCGGAAATTTTTCTTCGTGTGATATTCGTTCTATACGTTGGTTTTTCAAAAAAAAAAAAAAAAAAAAAAAAAAAAGTGTTTCTTTCTTAAGAGCGGTTAAGGTTAGACATGCATAAAAAAATTCGTCAATTGCATATCATCATGCATATATAAAAAAAAAAAAAAAAAACAATCATGCATCACGGGCATTATCCCAATTGCATAGTGTCATCTCACTCATGCATAATAAAATATGCATTCATACATGGTAAAAATCATTTTGCATAAAAAAAATGCTCATGCATAAAATCATAGAAAAATCATTCAATTCTTACATTTTTGCATGTAAAAAAATCATCTCATATTGCATGGTGTCATGTCACATGTGCACACATAATAAGAGCAATTCTTGCATTTTGCATGTCAAAAATCATTTCATATTGCATGATGTCATTTCACACGTGCACACACATAATAAAAACATCAGTTCATACATTTTGCATGTCAAGATCATTTCATATTGTTTGGTGTCATTTCACACGTGCACCTGTAATAAAAATATCAATTCTTGCATTTTGCATGTCAAAAAAATCATTTCATGTTGCATGGTGTCATTTCACACGTGCACATAATAAAAACATCAATTCTTGCATTTTGCATGTTAAAATCATTTTGTATAAGAAATGGTCATGCATTCATTTCTCATTTGAATGAAAAATCATAAAATTCCAAAAATATTTCTCATTTCCTTCTCACAAATACATAGCATCATAAAAGTATTCATGCATCTTATCATGCATAAAATCATTCATCAATTGCATAATGACATCTCGCGCATGCATAATAAAAAATAAATTCATGCATTTTGCATGTCAAAAAATCATTTCATATTGCATGATGTTATTTCAAACGTGCATCATAGAAATTCATGCATTTTCTCATGCATAAAATCATAAAAAAATCATCATTTCATCAATTGCATAGGTTCATTTCACACGTGCACCTGTAATAAAAAAATCATTCATAAATTGCATCTTGCATGTAAAAAAATCATCTCATATGGCATGATGTCATTTCACACGTGCACCTGTAATAAAAAAAGTCATTCATAAATTGCATCATGCATGTAAAAAATCATCTCATATGGCATGATGTCATTTCACACGTGCACATGTAATAAAAGCATAAGTTCATGCATTTTGCATGTTAAAATCATCATATTGCATTGTGTCATTTCTCACGTGCACATGTAATAAAAGCACAAGTTCATGCATTTTGCATGTTAAAATCATCATATTGCATTGTGTCATTTCTCACGTGCACCTGTAATAAAAATCATTCCTAAATTGCATTTTTGCATGTCAAAAATTATCATATTGCATTGTGTCATTTCACACGTGCACCTGTAATAAAATCATTCATAAATTGCATTTTTGCATGTCAAAATCATCATATTGCATGATGTCATTTCACACGAGCAATAAAAACATTCATTCATGCATTATCTCATTCTGCTCAAGTCATAAAACATAAAATCTAAAAAAAAAAAGTTCATGCATCATAAAATCATTTTTTGCATGTCGAATAATCATTTGCATATCATCATGCATTCAAAAAAAAAAAAACGTTCATGCATCATAAAATCACTTTTGCATGTCGAATAATCATTTGCATGTCATCATGCATTCACAAAAAAAATGTTCATGCATCATAAAATCATTTTGCATGTCGAATCGTTCAATTGCATATCATCATGCATAATAAAAATGTCCATGCATCATAAAATCATTTTACATGTTGAATCATTTAATTGCATATCATCATGCGTAAAAAAAAAAAAAAAAAAAAAAAAATGTTCATGCATCATAAAATCATTTTGCATGTCGAATCATTTAATTGCATATCATCATGCGTAAAAAAAAAAAAAAAAAAGGCGTCCATGTATCATCTCATTGTGCATTTCGTTTGATCATCTGTTCATTCAATTGCATATCATCATGCATATTAAAAAAAAAAAAATGTCAATATCATAAATTCATTTCGCATGTCCTTTGATCATTTGTTTATCATTCAATCGCATATCGTCATGCATAAAAAAAATGTTCATGCATCATAAACTCATTTTGTTTGTCGAATTATCATTCAGTTGCATATCATCATGCATTCACAAGAAGAATATTCATACATTGTTAATTCATTAAGCATGCATCAAAGTTCATCGCATCATCACATCATAAAAAAATGTTTCGGCATTAGCTCATTTGCTCGACAAATAAAAAAAAAAAATCACAGGCATTATAGAAAATGTTCATGCATGCGTCAGTTCACTTTGCATTCCATACATAGCGTCTCAAAGGCATGCATAAAAAAATTCACTCATAAAAAACAAAATTCGGCATTAGCTCATTTGCATGACAAAAAAAAAAAAAATCACAGACATCATAGCAAATGTTCATGCATGCATTAGTTCACTTTGCATGACATGCATAGAATCTAAAAAAATGCATACATAAAAATTCACACATCAAGGAAAAACAAAGAAAAATGCATTAACTTATGTTGCATGACAAGTCACAAATCATTACTCATTTGCATAACATTGTGCATTCGTTAGCTCATCTGGCATGTCAAGTCATAAAGAAAAAACATTTTGCATAACATCATGCATAAAATAAAAAAAAAGGGTGTCCATGCATGCGTCGATTCATTTTTGCATGATAAGGAAAAAAATCAAAATCGTTGCATAACATCACGTCATCACATCATGAAAATTGTTCATGCATTTTCACAAACAAACAAAAAAACAAAAAAATATTTGTTGTTTCATCTTGCATAGAAAGCCGAAAAATCAAACAAAAAGATCAGTTGCATTACATCATGTCATTCAGGCATGCATTATCACATTTCGCATGACAAGTCGTTCAAGAATTTCATTTGTTCTTAATTGCATAAAATCGCATGTGACAATATTTTCATGCATCGTCTCATTTTGCATATCATAACATAAAAATCATGTCTCTCGATAATTGAATCTCGTGCATCTTTTGAAATAAAAAATCAAAAAAAAAAAAACAAAAAAAAAAAAATCAAAAAAATCAAAAAAGTCTTTTGTATGATCATTCTTGTGATTGTTTTAATCGTTCATATTAGCTAAAGCTTTAGCGAGAATTGAATACAAATCATGGTGAATCATCGTTAAAAAAAAAAAAAAAAAAAAAAAAAAAAAAAAAAAAAAAAAAAAAAAAAAAATTGAAAGAAATAAAAAAAAATGCTTTCACTGCTTTTCTCTGAGAAATTTGTCGAGTCTCAACCATCTCATTACCTTTTCAAATACTCTTCTCAAACTTAATTGTTAAACCAAGCTCGAAAATTGAGAAGAAGTTTATTTTGACCATTATTATCCCTCATGTGCTAAAATTCATACCATCATACCCCACTGATCAGTGTTCTAATTATCACACTGGGGCAAACCCATCTTGCAGTGACTGTTCAAAATTACTCACTGTAAAACTTTGTACCTGCATGCCGCACATAATTTTGAGGCAATCTACTCAATTTGTAGATCCACCGTAAAATCTTGGGCTAATTTCACCATCTACATTTATTCGGTGTATCTTTACATTTACCTATCCACCAAGCCTTTTGCAAGCATGTCACACTCAATTATGTGGCGAACCTCTCAAAATTATCCACCAGAAGTTACTAGGAGAGCTTCAGATGTAATAAAATAATGTTGAATGCTTGTGATTTACTGCTTCATAATTAAGACTTGTAATTTCTCGTACACTCTTCCATTTCAACTTCATCTCTATAAATTCATTCCCCTTTTTCCTGCTCTTTGTGCTATCTCTTCCCTCGGGTAGAAATTGATTTCAGGACTAAGGACGTTGGTTTTGAGAGCTAGAGAGGTAGTAACTTTGGAAATTATCTCAAGGTCTTAAATGAGTTTTTGCTCGGGTTTAACGTCATCACAAGGAGCGTGAATAAAGAAATGATAGGGAATGTGTGCTAGAGTGACATCAGAGTCTGGTTGCACCGTAAAAAAAAAAAAAAAAAAAAAAAAAAAAAAAAAAAATGAGGATGATGTTATTAAAGCTACATCTTGAAGATGCTGAAAGGTCTCCGCGGTAAATCAATAAGCTGGGGCAAAGCTTTCGCCTTTGCCACATTAGAAAAAGCCTATGTCTGAGGCACACTGGATCTCGTCTTCGCAACACTGGGGCAAAGCCTATGCCTTTGCCACTCGCTGGAGCAACATCATAAACTGGGGCAAAGCCCACGACTTTGCCACAATAGAGTGAAGTCGTCGTCAAAGCTTGAACATCTTATTGCACCTTTCATTCCAAAAAAAAAAAAAAAAAAAAAAAAAAAAAAGGGATCGGTGCAATCAATTGATCAAGAAGCTACATCTCACAAAGCTTGTTGGACATCAGCAAAACTGGGGCAAAGCCCTCGTCTTTGCAACACTGGGGCAAAGCCCACGTCTTTGCCATAAGAGCGAAGTCAACGTCAGCAAAACTGGGGCAAAGCCCTCGTCTTTGCAACACTGGGGCAAAGCCCACGTCTTTGCCACAATTAGAGCGAAACCACCGTCTACAAGTTGGAACACGTTATTGCATCATGTCTCAAAAAGAGATTGGTGCAATCAATTGATCAAAAAAGCTACATCTCACAAAGCTTGAAGTGTCTCATTTGAACGTCATACTGGGGCAAAGCCCACGTCTTTGCCGCAATTAGAGCGAAATCATCATCAAGTTGGGGCATTTTATTGCATCAATCCAAAAAAAAAAAAAAAAAAAAAAAAAAAAAAAAAAAAAAAAAAAACTGGTGCAATCAGTAGATCAAGAGGTTACGTCTCGCCAAGCTAGGGGTATCTCAGTCACACATCATCAATACTGGGGCAAAGCCTACGCCTTTGCCACGCTAGATCAAATATCATCAAAGATCTCGAGATTACTCAAAGGAAAATGAGAATTTCTCAAGAAGCTACTTTTAGCTCTCAAAACCCTTGTCCGAGGAAATGGAGTCATATCGCTCATCTTTCCATCTAACCAATTTCCAATTTCTCACTCAAATGTGAAAAGACATTTTCAATCTCTTATTGTCCAAGAGATCTTCTGAAAGCATTGGAGTACTACATCTTCCTTCGCATTCCTTTCTTCATTGGTTGTCATCCTATATTTCCAAATCTAAATTCACCTTCTTATAATCCAACATTCTTGTTCATTATAAGGCTAAGTTATGAAGCAGTTTAATCAGAAGATGTTCAACATTATCAATTACTTTTGATAAGTTCTCTAATCTAGCACATGAGAATCTACCCAACAACCCACAATGTCCAATATGGTTGAGTGATCTAGGACTGACACATTTAATGTCTCTCAGGTGAAAGCATTCCAAAAAAAAAAAAAAAAAAAAAAAAAAAATTGATGACGACACCATTATTTTCATTTGATTTTCTGCTAAGTATTGGCTGATAAGATCAATGGACTTAAGCAAGAGTGATCATTTCAATAACACAAAAGTCATTTTTGATTAAGCATTTGTTTTCATAAATCATGCATTTCATTATGCAAGTTAACATCATAATTTCAAAAAAAAAAAAAAAGTTAACATTTTCACATATCATGTCTAATTGGTAGATCATATGATTCATGCACACACGTTGCATTCTACAGTTTTCTACCCTCAGCATGATACATTCAATCACCTTTAACATATTATGCATGTGTTGCATTCAATCATTCTTTTACCCACGACAAGCATGTGCACACATGTTGCATTCATGACATTGTTCTATCCCTAGGATGCATGTGCATCAGTATCATGCATACATACTGCATTCATGACATCCGTCATCCTACTTCTAGCATGCTCATGCATACATGCCGCATTTAGGACATTTTGATTAATGCACATGCATACATGTTGCATTCATGACATCCATTACCCTCAACATATTATGCACACATGTTGCATTCAATCATCACCAGTATCATGCATACATACTGCATCCATGACATTCGTCATTCTACTCCTAGCATGCTCATGCATACGTGCTACAACTATGACATTTTGTTAATGCACAGGCATACAAGTTGCATTCATGACATCCATTATCTTTAACATATTATGCACACATGTTGCATTCATAAACAATCATCTTCTACCATTAGCATGCATATGCATCATTGCGTCATGCTTTTAAAGTCAAATCCATTGGTCAAGCCAAACGAATCAAGACATATTTTCACAAAATTGTCAAATGCATTGCCATTACCCAAAATTAATGAACATTGCTTCATCTTTGCCATTGCACATCAACGCATACACTCATGTTTTGCGCGACAGTCGAGTCACATTTTGCAACTCGCATTGTCATCATCATATTCTCATTTGAGGGTCAGTTTCATCCATTCATTTAAAAAAAAAAAAAAAAAAAAAGCAAAAAAATCATGCATTTAGGACTTCTTCATATCCATGAGAGTTTCTAATGCTTTCCAAAGAGTCTTTTTCAAGTTTTTGTTCGGCAACTAAGTTTTGAAATAAAAACCGTTGTCTTATGTTTTGCAGCTAAGTTTTGAAATAAAAACCGCTGTCTTTTGTGTCGGCAACTAAGTTTTGAAATAAAAACCGTTGTCTTTTATTTTGCAGCTAAGTTTTGAAATAAAAACCGCTGTCTTTTGTTCGGCAACTAAGTTTTGAAATAAAAACCGTTGTCTTCTGTTTTGCAGCTAAGTTTTGAAATAAAAATCGCTGTCTTTTGTTCGGCAACTAAGTTTTGAAATAAAAACCGTTGTCTTTTGTTTTGCAACTAAGTTTTGAAATAAAAACCGTTGTCTTCTGTTTTGCAGCTAAGTTTTGAAATAAAAACCGCTGTCTTTTGTTCGGCAACTAAGTTTTGAAATAAAAACCGTTGTCTTTTATTTTGCAGCTAAGTTTTGAAATAAAAACCGTTGTCTTTTGTTCGACAACTAAGTTTTGAAATAAAAACCGTTGTCTTTTGTTTTGCAGCTAAGTTTTGAAATAAAAACCGCTGTCTTTTGTTCGGCAACTAAGTTTTGAAATAAAAACCGTTGTCTTTTGTTTTGCAGCTAAGTTTTGAAATAAAAACCGCTGTGTTTTGTTGGCAACTAAGTTTTGAAACAAAAATCGTTGTCTTTTGTTTTGCAGCTAAGTTTTGAAATAAAAACCGCTGTGTTTTGTTGGCAACTAAGTTTTGAAATAAAAACCGTTGTCTTTTGTTTTGCAGCTCAGTTTTGAAATAAAAACCGCTGTATTTTGTTCGGCAACTAAGTTTTGAAATAAAAATCGTTGTCTTCTATTTTGCAACTAAGTTTTGAAATAAAAACCGTTGTCTTGCAACTAAGTTTTGAAATAAAAACCGTTGTTTTTTGTTTTGCAGCTAAGTTTTGAAATAAAAACCGCTGTGTTTTGTTGGCAACTAAGTTTTGAAATAAAAACCGTTGTCTTTTGTTTTGCAGCTAAGTTTTGAAATAAAAACCGCTGTGTTTTGTTGGCAACTAAGTTTTGAAATAAAAACCGTTGTCTTTTGTTTTGCAGCTAAGTTTTGAAATAAAAACCGCTGTCTTTTGTTCGGCAACTAAGTTTTGAAATAAAAACCGTTGTCTTTTGTTTTGCAGCTAAGTTTTGAAATAAAAACCGCTGTGTTTTGTTGGCATTTAAGTTTTGAAATAAAAACCGTTGTCTTTTGTTTTGCAGCTAAGTTTTGAAATAAAAACCGCTGTGTTTTGTTGGCAACTAAGTTTTGAAATAAAAACCGTTGTCTTTTGTTTTGCAGCTAAGTTTTGAAATAAAAACCGCTGTGTTTTGTTCGGCAACTAAGTTTTGAAATAAAAACCGTTGTCTCACACGCACACACACACACACACAAAAACTCTCACTCATCTCATTCTGCTTTTAAATTCATGTTGGTTAAATCGAACCCTAATCCAAGATTAGTTGGTCGAAGCCTGGCAAAACCAGGTCCGTTTAAATTCATGTTGGTTAAATCGAACCCTAATCCAAGATTAGCTGGTCGAAGCCTGGCAAAACCAGGTCCGTTTAAATTCCTGTTGGTTAAATCGAACCCTAATCCAAGATTAGCTGGTCGAAGCCTGGCAAAACCAGGTCCGTTTAAATTCCTGTTGGTTAAATCAAACCCTAATCCAAGATTAGCTGGTCGAAGCCTGGTCAAACCAGGTCCGTTTCACTTTCTCTTTGGTTAAATCGAACCCTAATCCAAGATTAGCGGTCGAAGCCTGGTCAAACCAGGTCTGTTTCACTTTCTCTTTGGTTAAATCGAACCCTAATCCAAGATTATCGGTCGAAGCCTGGCAAAACCAGGTCCGTTTAAATTCCTGTTGGTTAAATCGAACCCTAATCCAAGATTAGCGGTCGAAGCCTGGTCAAACCAGGTCCGTTTCACTTTCTCTTTGGTTAAATCGAACCCTAATCCAAGATTAGCGGTCGAAGCCTGGTCAAACCAGGTCCCTTTCACTTTCTCTTTGGTTAAATCGAACCCTAATCCAAGATTAACGGTCCAAGCCTGGTCGAACCAGGTCCGTTTCACTTTCTCTTTGGTTAAATCGAACCCTAATCCAAGATTAGCGGTCGAAGCCTGGTCAAACCAGGTTCGTTTCATTTTCTCTTTGGTTAAATCGAACCCTAATCCAAGATTAGCGGTCGAAGCCTGCTCAACCCAGGTCCACGTTGTTGCTGATGATAAACAATTGTGGCCGCCCAAATACTTTGTCTTTATCATTTGTCTACCCTTTTCAATTCTTCAAGGATATACAAAGGGGGGCAAGCTGTTGACACCGTATTTTGTCCGGCCTTATTTATCATCATTTTGGATTCCTGCATAATTTTATGTTTTTTTCGCTTATTTTTCAGTATTTTTTAGTTTTTCTTTAATTTCGTCATTTTCGTGTTATTTTTGGGATTTTCAAGAAAGTCACTAAAAAAATGCTTTTGTTAGTTGATCGTTTAGGCGTCCAGGTTTCCGTTTTTAGGGTTTCCATTTCGGGGTTTCAATGTGGGGTTTTCTAATTTAGGGTTTCAATTTAGCGTTTCTAATTTAGGGTTTCCAAGTTTTGGTGTCTCGGTCTCGGGACTCCAATTTAGCATTTTATTTTAAAGGGTTTCGGTTTGGGGCGTCCTTAGTTTAGGGTTTAAGGCCCATTGGTGACCTAATGGTTGCTATAAATAGAAAGGGAGAAAAAAGTGAGGGAAGATGGGAGGAGAATAGGGACAAAAAAGTGGGGATCCCTAGGCCAAAAAAAAAATCATTTTTCTCTCTTTCCACTCTCTCTCACTATTCATCATCTTCTCCAAATATCTCCCCATCCATCCTCTTCTTCTTCAACCTAACTCCGACGGGCTCACGGCGGAGAACCACCACGCACGGCGGCGGTCCGGCAGGTCCACGGCGGAGCATCAGCGAGCTCGAGTATCTTTAACCACGAACCAGCTTCGTCTTCAACCTCCGAACAGACCACGAACATCTCTTCGAACCGGCGGCGGCGACGAGCGGAGACCGGTGCACTTCATCTTCTCCGCAGATCTGCGAGTGAACCCAGGCGACGGCGTCGTCTTCCTCCTTCAACTCCGGCGGACTTCAAACCCAGATCTCCAGCTACTCACGGCGGCGTCTGCGCGAATCAACTCCATCTTCAACCTCCGAAGCTCGGACGAAACGCACGCCAGTGGGTTTCGATCCTTCAGATCTACGACGGCGCAAGCTTGAAGTTCAGACCACCGACGGCAGCAACCCATGCGATGGCGCGACCTCGCCTTCACCAGCTTCCAAGCGCCGGCGACTACCTCTGAAGCTTCTCAACGATATTCTTCAAACCGACGGCGAACGGAACTTCTTCTTCAACGAACACAGTCGACGGCGGATTGTCCAATCGGAGCTGGGATCTGCTGGCGGAGCTCGAGCTCGTTTGCACGGCAGCGATTTCGGACCTCACGGCGGCTTCACGGTGGAGCTCCGGCGTCGATCTTCTTCTTGAACTCCGGCCATCAATACGTCGCGTGGAGAAGAAGAGCTTCGGGCGGCGGTGAAAATCGTGGGTAACGAATTTTGTTAGTTTTGGTGAAACTACCATAATGCCCCTGTCCCTATTTATTTAATTTTTGGTTAATCTGTTTTATGCCCATATATACCTCATATATACCTCTGCATATTCAGTATATACCCTACTTGCTGTACCTAGGCTATATCGCATGTGCTTACTGTTTGGGGTCGATATTGTTACTATTTTGATAAGTGTGCTGTGTATCCGAGTATATCGGAGTAGTTGGGATGTTGTTGCATTGTTTGAAGTTCACGTATGCCCTGTTTATATGCATATATCCCCACTGTTTTGAGCATAATATACCCCTGCATGTTCAATATACACCCTGCTTTATATACCTAGGTTATATCGCATTGGCCTGCTGGTTTGTTTAGTTTCGGTTTTTAATTTTTAAGCTTGTTTTCGGGACTTCGTATGTTAGCTTACTCGCTCATCTAACTGTCGTTTTATTTTCGTTATTTTCTTTATCGTTCTTTTATGCATATTACATTAATTTTAATGTGTAACCCCGGGAGAGATGAAGGATTGTTCTTCTCATCTCGAGGGTATTTTAATAATGATTTGTAACCCCGGGAGAGATGAAGGACTGTTCCTTTCATCTCGAGGGTATTTTAAATTCAAGTTGCTACCCCGGGAGAGATGAAGGATTGTTCCTCTCATCTCGAGGGTATTTTAGTTTTAATTTGTAACCCCGGGAGAGATGAAGGACTGTTCCTCTCATCTCGAGGGTATTTTAATTTTATTCAAATCCCGGGATAAATAGGGTTTCCCTATTTTTTTAGGATTATTATTAATGCCATTATGCGCTAATTATAGGAATCACCATCTTTTAAAAGTTTTCATTTGATTTTAAAATTGAGTTTTAAAATTGAATTTCAAATTGTTTTCGATTTCAAATCAAAAGAGTTTTCAATTCCAAATTGAGTTTTAAATCGAATTTCAAGCAAAAAGAATTTGATTTTCAAACCAAGTTTTAAATTAAAATTTCAAAATTTGTTTTGATTTGTAAATAAAAGAAGGGTTGATTTCAAAATGAGTTTTAAATTAAATCCCAAAATTGTTTTTGATTTCAAGACAAAAAGAATTGTTGATTTAAAATTGGGGTTTTAAATTAATTTTAAAAATTATTTTGATTTCAAAACAAAAAGGATTTTTTTTACATTGATTTTAAAATTCTTTTTTTGTGGTACGATCCCGGTAAATGGGATTAAGGCAACTAATGGCAAAATTAACAATCTCGCTCACAAAAATCAAATTCCTACTTTCTTTAAAGTTAGGATATGATTAGTTGAGACATTGTATTATTTTTAATTGTTTATTTATTTATAAAGGACCATTTGAAATTAGTTAGATAATTAGGATAAAAATGTTTTGGCTACCGTTTTAAACGGGATGTTGTAGGGTGCTAGCACCTTCCCTACACTCAACCGACCCCCGAACCCTGTTTTTTTTACTTCGTAGACCGTGTTTTTAAGGTGACCAATCACACCCTAAATGATTGGTGGCGACTCCATTTTTTGTGAAAACCCCTGTTTAACAGAAGGTTGTCGGCCGCTCCGCGTCGCAAAAACGTTGCGACAGGTTTCTTTGTGAAAGAAATTTGAGTTTGGAACTCGCCGAAATGTTCGGTATAAGTTCAAACTCGTTCTAGGCAATACGAGGAGAAATTCGAAGAGAATTTGGCCGAAGCGTTCGGAGGAAGCAAGTTGGTCAAAGGCGGTGCGAAGAGTTCGAAGTCCGCTCAAGACGTAGCTTGTTGATCAAGCTTGTAATAAATTATTTATTGCTTGCTAAATTCCAAAATCGATCCACTTTAGTGTGTTTAATTAATTATGCATTGCGAATGTATGTGCATAACGTATGCCATTGGTACTGGGATTTTGGGTATATCCTACTAATTTCGGGGTGTCGAATCCCGCCAAAATAACATTTATAATTCCGCTACAACTGAGCTTTGCAGCTAGTGGTAGTCGGGTCGATCCGCAGGGAACCTAAATTATTTCCTCCTAATTAAATTCTATTTGCTTTTATTTAAATTCAAACTAAAACGATAAAGTAAAACATTAAAGTAAAGGGGGGATTGGTTATGAAAAAAAAAATAAAGTAAAGCATGCATAAAATAGCTAACGGAAAATTAAATCTAATTACATGTGCTCCTAATTTTAAGGGTCGGGGTTGACCTTGATGCGACTCGATTCATTGGGATTCAAACATACTTAGCAAAAACATAATTAAACACATAAACGGTTGTCCGGCAACCCTGAAGCAACCGGCCACATATATATTAATCAGAATTTTCAATTCTAATTAAACGATGCTATTAATTAACTCGGATTGATCAGTTCTAAATTAACTAAAGCAGTAACTAGCATTTTATGACGAACATTCAATTAAACATCCTAAATGCTAATTGATTACCCGGCAACCCTGAAGTAATCAACATTCACAACGTTTAATATGATACTTCGATTTGTTCTATTTCATCAAGATAAATTGCAACCAAGATCAACTGGAATCCTATGTTATCTATGGCTCGACTTATCCGTGTTACTTGGCGATTAAGAGAGGCACGGCATCATAATCTTTAACAATCAAACATGCTGGAAATCAAGGGTGCCTAGTCCTAAATCATTCAAACACATTCATGTGATATGCTTAGAAGAAATAAATGCCCAATCAGTCATGCTAAGCTCGAAATTAAAGATCTAAAACCCTCATGAATCGCATCAAATTTAACCCCTAACCTCAAATTAGAGCACTTACCTTGCTCGGGATGAAAACCAAGCTAAATCCAACAAGTCTTTGCTTTGATATAGAAGAAAAGGGGAGAAAACCCCCAAAATTTGAGAGAGAAATCGTCAAAAACAAGCCAAACCCGAGAGAGAATGCCCTAAAAATCGTTAAAATATGGGTTTTATATAATCGGAGCGTCGAGACCCTACAGGCAGGGTCTCGACGCTCGTATGGAAATTTCCAGCGCCTGTTGTCGGGGTAGCGTCGAGACCCTACAGGCAGCGTCTCAACGCTGGGTCTGTGCCTGAAGGAAAACTATTCGAAATTTAGAAATTTTGTCAACTTGCTAAATTCCTCCTGCACCACCAGACCACTTATCACAATTTAGATATCATTTGATTAATTAATATACATAGTATAAAAACTCAGAATGATTAATCAAAATTATCCTCTAAACGTTCTTTTAAGCTCTTAATTAATTCAATGGTCTGATTTACCCCTAAGTAATTAAATTATACAAAATATATTAATTAAGCATAATTAATTACTTAATTCGCAAGACTTAGGAGCTAAATATTAGCACTTTTTGAGTGCTATCAAAACCCCCAACCTAAATCTTGCTAGTCCTCGAGCAAGGAGAACTCTAAAATAGCTCCTAAGGACTATACATGCATGCTTCTAACTCAAATCTCGACGCTTTAAGAATCAAGACATTTACATAAACAAGTAAACAATCGATCGCATGCACTTAATCAATGAACATGTCAAAAATTAACTACTACTCCCCTACGTGTGTGTGTGATAGCGAACCTCTCCTAAACTCACGTAAACCTGGAAAAATCACATGCAACACAACATCCCGTTTTCCCCTAGTTCTAGCGTTTAAGAACAGTCTACACTTGACTTACACGAGAGAGAGAAGCAAATTAAGAGACCTAATTATTTTTCTCATTCCTTTTTCTTTTAACGAGTAATTTGTACTCTTTATTAAGGTTCTTTGAACCAACACTTTTATTCACTTTTTCTTTCCACCTCGAGCTGCCTAACACGTCAAACTTTGGCCAAAGCTTCACGTTTTTAAGGACTAACGCTCACTTCTTAAGCGCACTAATAAGAAGGAGGAGCGCCTCGAGAGGATTTTCTATCCAACATGTTTTTCTATTTTTTTTTTTTTTACATTAGGCTTAGCATACGCTATCTCAATTAACCAACCACTAACTCTCATGCAACAAGCTACCTATGGGTGCCTTTCGGGGTGACAACGAGAACTCGTGCAACATGTGGTCAATCTAAGCATACGGAGTCTAAGAGAAGTTGCTAAGTGCTCTTTAGATGCAAGGGAGCAATAGAAAAAATTTTAAATTTTTTGACATGGACCTAATTAGTGCAAACTACTTCATGCTAATCTAGATATGCAAATATGAAGGTTCTAAAAACATTTCCTAGATTGTCATGATTAGAAAGCATGTAAACAGAGTCTCAAGCACTTCAAATTCAAAATCTCCACAACTCAACAACTACAGGAATCCAACAGACAACTCCACCCCCAACCTTCGAAAGATACATAGTCCTCTATGTATCCATCCATCAGATAAAGCAATAAAAAATACAAAATTAAAGGGAACAGAAAACCTCCCCTGAATTTCGCGAGGTCGGTGGTTGGAGTGGCGCGGTCTTTGCCCATTATCTTGTTGTTTAGGCCAAACCCCTACAAAAGAAGGCAAACTACAAAAAGGAAAAACAAACAAATAAAATCTAACTAAGAGAAATTAAATGGTTCCCCGGCAACGGCGCCAATTTTGGTACTTGGAGTTTGGGTATATCCTACTAATTTCGGGGTGTCGAATCCCGCCAAAATAACATTTATAATTCCGCTACAACTGAGCTTTGCAGCTAGTGGTAGTCCGGTCGATCCGCAGGGAACCTCAATTATTTCCTCCTAATTAAATTCTATTTGCTTTTATTTAAATTCAAACTAAAACGATAAAGTAAAACATTAAAGTAAAGGGGGGATTGGTTATGAAAAAAAAAATAAAGTAAAGCGTGCATAAAATAGCTAACGGAAAATTAAATCTAATTACATGTGCTCCTAATTTTAAGGGTCGAGGTTGACCTTGATGCGACTCGATTCATTGGGATTCAAACATACTTAGCAAAAACATAATTAAACACATAAACGGTTGCCCGACAACCCTGAAGCAACCGGCCACATATATATTAATCAGAATTTTCAATTCTAATTAAACGATGCTATTAATTAACTCGGATTGATCAGTTCTAAATTAACTAAAGCAGTAACTAGCATTTTATGACGAACATTCAATTAAACATCCTAAATGCTAATTGATTACCCGGCAACCCTGAAGTAATCAACATTCACAACGTTTAATATGATACTTCGATTTGTTCTATTTCATCAAGATAAATTGCAACCAAGATCAACTGGAATCCTATGTTATCTATGGCTCGACTTATCCGTGTTACTTGGCGATTAAGAGAGGCACGGCATCATAATCTTTAACAATCAAACATGCTGGAAATCAAGGGTGCCTAGTCCTAAATCATTCAAACACATTCATGTGATATGCTTAGAAGAAATAAATGCCCAATCAGTCATGCTAAGCTCGAAATTAAAGATCTAAAACCCTCATGAATCGCATCAAATTTAACCCCTAACCTCAAATTAGAGCACTTACCTTGCTCGGGATGAAAACCAAGCTAAATCCAACAAGTCTTTGCTTTGATATAGAAGAAAAGGGGAGAAAACCCCCAAAATTTGAGAGAGAAATCGTCAAAAACAAGCCAAACCCGAGAGAGAATGCCCTAAAAATCGTTAAAATATAGGTTTTATACAGTCGGAGCATCGAGAACCTACTGCAGGGTCTCGACGCTCGTACGGAAATTTCCAGCGCCTGTTGTCGGGGTAGCGTCGAGACCCTACAGGCAGCGTCTCAACGCTGGGTCTGTGCCTGAAGGAAAACTATTTGAAATTTTGTCCTCCCCTGGACTCGAACTCAGGCCTATCAACTTGCCAGACCACTTATCACAATTGAGATATCATTTGATTAATTAATATACATAGTATAAACACTCAGAATGATTAATCAAAATTATCCTCTAAACGTTCTTTTAAGCTCTTAATTAATTCAATGGTCCGATTTACCCCTAAGTAATTAAATTATACAAAATATATTAATTAAGCATAATTAATAACTTAATTCGCAAGACTTAAGAGCTAAATATTAGCACTTTTTGAGTGCTATCAAAACCCCCAACCTAAATCTTGCTAGTCCTCGAGCAAGGAGAACTCTAAAATAGCTCCTAAGGACTATACATGCATGCTTCTAACTCAAATCTCGATGCTTTAAGAATCAAGACATTTACATAAACAAGTAAGCAATCGATCGCATGCACTTAATCAATGAACATGTCAAAAATTAACTACTACTCCCCTACGTGTGTGTGTGATAGCGAACCTCTCCTAAACTCACGTAAACCCGGAAAATTCACATGCAACACAACATCCCGTTTTCCACCTACTTCTAGCGTTTAAGAACAGTCTACACTTGACTTACACGAGAGAGAGAAGCAAATTAAGAGACCTAATTATTTTTCTCATTCCTTTTTCTTTTAACGAGTACTTTGTACTCTTTATTAAGGTTCTTTGAACCAACACTTTTATTCACTTTTTCTTTCCACCTCGAGCTGCCTAACA
The DNA here is from genome assembly GCA_028017165.1 of Herpetospermum pedunculosum. Taxonomy (NCBI): domain Eukaryota; kingdom Viridiplantae; phylum Streptophyta; class Magnoliopsida; order Cucurbitales; family Cucurbitaceae; genus Herpetospermum; species Herpetospermum pedunculosum. The sequence goes on from CM051522.1 coordinate 41,422,274, forward strand.
CGTCAAACTTTGGCCAAAGCTTCACGTTTTTAAGGACTAACGCTCACTTCTTAAGCGCACTAATAAGAAGGAGGAGCGCCTCGAGAGGATTTTCTATCCAACATGCTTTTCTATTTTTTTTTTTTACATTAGGCTTAGCATACGCTATCTCAATTAACCAACCACTAACTCTCATGCAACAAGCTACCTATGGGTGCCTTTCGGGGTGACAACGAGAACTCGTGCAACATGTGGTCAATCTAAGCATACGGAGTCTAAGAGAAGTTGCTGAGTGCTCTTTAGATGCAAGGGAGCAATAGAAATTTTTTTAAATTTTTTGACATGGACCTAATTAGTGCAAACTACTTCATGCTAATCTAGATATGCAAATATGAAGATTCTAAAAACATTTCCTAGATTGTCATTATTAGAAAGCATGTAAACAGAGTCCCAAGCACTTCAAATTCAAAATCTCCACAACTCAACAACTACAGGAATCCAACAGACAACTCCACCCCCAACCTTCGAAAGATACATAGTCCTCTATGTATCCATCCATCAGATAAAGCAATAAAAAATACCAAATTAAAGGGAACAGAAAACCTCCCCTGAATTTCGCGAGGTCGGTGGTTGGAGTGGCGCGGTCTTTGCCCATTATCTTGTTGTTTAGGCCAAACCCCTACAAAAGAAGGCAAACTACAAAAAGGAAAAACAAACAAATAAAATCTAACTAAGAGAAATTAAATGGTTCCCCGGCAACGGCGCCAATTTTGGTACTGGGATTTTGGGTATATCCTACTAATTTCGGGGTGTCGAATCCCGCCAAAATAACATTTATAATTCCGCTACAACTGAGCTTTGCAGCTAGTGGTAGTCGGGTCGATCCGCAGGGAACCTAAATTATTTCCTCCTAATTAAATTCTATTTGCTTTTATTTAAATTCAAACTAAAACGATAAAGTAGAACATTAAAGTAAAGGGGGGATTGGTTATGAAAAAAAAAATAAAGTAAAGCATGCATAAAATAGCTAACGGAAAATTAAATCTAATTACATGTGCTCCTAATTTTAAAGGTCGGGGTTGACCTTGATGCGACTAGATTCATTGGGATTCAAACATACTTAGCAAAAACATAATTAAACACATAAACGGTTGCCCGGCAACCCTGAAGCAACCGGCCACATATATATTAATCAGAATTTTCAATTCTAATTAAACGATGCTATTAATTAACTCGGATTGATCAGTTCTAAATTAACTAAAGCAGTAACTAGCATTTTATGACGAACATTCAATTAAACATCCTAAATGCTAATTGATTACCCGGCAACCCTGAAGTAATCAACATTCACAACGTTTAATATGATACTTCGATTTGTTCTATTTCATCAAGATAAATTGCAACCAAGATCAACTGGAATCCTATGTTATCTATGGCTCGACTTATCCGTGTTACTTGGCGATTAAGAGAGGCACGACATCATAATCTTTAACAATCAAACATGCTGGAAATCAAGGGTGCCTAGTCCTAAATCATTCAAACACATTCATGTGATATGCTTAGAAGAAATAAATGCCCAATCAATCATGCTAAGCTCGAAATTAAAGATCTAAAACTCTCATGAATCGCATCAAATTTAACCCCTAACCTCAAATTAGAGCACTTACCTTGCTCGGGATGAAAACCAAGCTAAATCCAACAAGTCTTTGCTTTGATATAGAAGAAAAGGGGAGAAAACCCCCAAAATTTGAGAGAGAAATCGTAAAAAACAAGCCAAACCCGAGAGAGAATGCCCTAAAAATCGTTAAAATATGGGTTTTATACAGTCGGAGCGTCGAGAGACCCTACAGGCAGCGTCTGTGCCTGAAGGAAAAACTATTCGAAATTTGTCCTCCCTTGGACTGGAACTCAGGCCTATCAACTTGCCATATTCCTCCTGTACCACCAGACCACTTATCACAATTGAGATATCATTTGATTAATTAATATACATAGTATAAACACTCAGAATGATTAATCAAAATTATCCTCTAAACGTTCTTTTAAGCTCTTAATTAATTCAATGGTCTGATTTACCCCTAAGTAATTAAATTATACAAAATATATTAATTAAGCATAATTAATAACTTAATTCGCAAGACTTAGGAGCTAAATATTAGCACTTTTTGAGTGCTATCAAAACCCCCAACCTAAATCTGGCTAGTCCTCGACCAAGGAGAACTCTAAAATAGCTCCTAAGGACTATACATGCATGCTTCTAACTCAAATCTCGATGCTTTAAGAATCAAGACATTTACATAAACATGTAAGCAATCGATCGCTTGCACTTAATCAATGAACATGTCAAAAATTAACTACTACTCCCCTACGTGTGTGTGTGATAGCGAACCTCTCCTAAACTCACGTAAACCCGGAAAAATCACATGCAACACAACATCCCGTTTTCCCCCTACTTCTAGCGTTTAAGAACAGTCTACACTTGACTTACACGAGAGAGAGAAGCAAATTAAGAGACCTAATTATTTTTCTCATTCCTTTTTCTTTTAACGAGTACTTTGTACTCTTTCTTAAGGTTCTTTGAACCAACACTTTTATTCACTTTTTCTTTCCACCTCGAGCTGCCTAACACGTCAAACTTTGGCCAAAGCTTCACGTTTTTAAGGACTAACGCTCACTTCTTAAGCGCACTAATAAGAAGGAGGAGCGCCTCGAGAGGATTTTCTATCCAACATGCTTTTCTATTTTTTTTTTTTTTTACATTAGGCTTAGCATACGCTATCTCAATTAACCAACCACTAACTCTCATGCAACAAGCTACCTATGGGTGCCTTTCGGGGTGACAACGAGAACTCGTGCAACATGTGGTCAATCTAAGCATACTGAGTCTAAGAGAAGTTGCTGAGTGCTCTTTAGATGCAAGGGAGCAATAGAAATTTTTTTAAATTTTTTGACATGGACCTAATTAGTGCAAACTACTTCATGCTAATCTAGATATGCAAATATGAAGATTCTAAAAACATTTCCTAGATTGTCATTATTAGAAAGCATGTAAACAGAGTCCCAAGCACTTCAAATTCAAAATCTCCACAACTCAACAACTACAGGAATCCAACAGACAACTCCACCCCCAACCTTCGAAAGATACATAGTCCTCTATGTATCCATCCATCAGATAAAGCAATAAAAAATACAAAATTAAAGGGAACAGAAAACCTCCCCTGAATTTCGCGAGGTCGGTGGTTGGAGTGGCGCGGTCTTTGCCCATTATCTTGTTGTTTAGGCCAAACCCCTACAAAAGAAGGCAAACTACAAAAAGGAAAAACAAACAAATAAAATCTAACTAAGAGAAATTAAATGGTTCCCCGGCAACGGCGCCAATTTTGGTACTGGGATTTTGGGTATATCCTACTAATTTCGGGGTGTCGAATCCCGCCAAAATAACATTTATAATTCCGCTACAACTGAGCTTTGCAGCTAGTGGTAGTCGGGTCGATCCGCAGGGAACCTAAATTATTTCCTCCTAATTAAAATCTATTTGCTTTTATTTAAATTCAAACTAAAACGATAAAGTAAAACATTAAAGTAAAGGGGGGATTGGTTATGAAAAAAAAAATAAAGTAAAGCATGCATAAAATAGCTAACGGAAAATTAAATCTAATTACATGTGCTCCTAATTTTAAGGGTCGGGGTTGACCTTGATGCGACTCGATTCATTGGGATTCAAACATACTTAGCAAAAACATAATTAAACACATAAACGGTTGCCCGGCAACCCTGAAGCAACCGGCCACATATATATTAATCAGAATTTTTAATTCTAATTAAACGATGCTATTAATTAACTCGGATTGATCAGTTCTAAATTAACTAAAGCAGTAACTAGCATTTTACGACGAACATTCAATTAAACATCCTAAATGCTAATTGATTACCCGGCAACCCTGAAGTAATCAACATTCACAACGTTTAATATGATACTTCGATTTGTTCTATTTCATCAAGATAAATTGCAACCCAGATCAACTGAAATCCTATGTTATCTATGGCTCGACTTATCCGTGTTACTTGGCGATTAAGAGAGGCACGACATCATAATCTTTAACAATCAAACATGCTGGAAATCAAGGGTGCCTAGTCCTAAATCATTCAAACACATTCATGTGATATGCTTAGACGAAATAAATGCCCAATCAGTCATGCTAAGCTCGAAATTAAAGATCTAAAACCCTCATGAATCGCATCAAATTTAACCCCTAACCTCAAATTAGAGCACTTACCTTGCTCGGGATGAAAACCAAGCTAAATCCAACAAGTCTTTGCTTTGATATAGAAGAAAAGGGGAGAAAACCCCCAAAATTTGAGAGAAAAATCGTCAAAAACAAGCCAAACCCGAGAGAGAATGCCCTAAAAATCGTTAAAATATGGGTTTTATACAGTCGGAGCGTCGAGACCCTACATGCAGGGTCTCGACGCTCGTACGGAAATTTCCAGCGCCTGTTGTCGGGGTAGCGTCAAGACCCTACAAGCAGCATCTCAACGCTGGGTCTATGCCTGAAGGAAAACTATTTGAAATTTTGTCCTCCCCTGGACTCGAACTCAGGCCTATCATTTATCACAATTGAGATATCATTTGATTAATTAATATACATAGTATAAACACTCAGAATGATTAATCAAAATTATCCTCTAAACGTTCTTTTAAGCTCTTAATTAATTCAATGGTCCGATTTACCCCTAAGTAATTAAATATATTAATTAAGCATAATTAATTACTTAATTCGCAAGATTTAGGAGCTAAATATTAGCACTTTTTGAGTGCTATCAGCCGCTTAGTGGAGTCTCTGGGGGTTAACGAATGTTGATCGTTTCGGGTCAAAAGAGTTTTGACCGAATGATCTCGTATCGTTGGAGCTCATGATCTGTAGGTCCTTTAGGTTCTCCTGGCTTGCTCGGATAAAGCGGAATAACAATGCTAAATGGTTGAATTCGGAGAAATCTGAATTAGGTTTTGTAGTTCGAGGTTTTATATATTTAAATGTGATTTAAATATATAATCGGAGGAAGTCGTATTTAAATATGATTTAAATATATGACCGGAGAAAAATATGAATTTTGATTCATATTTTGGAAAAGTCAGTTTTCTGAAAAACCGGGTATAGTGGAAGGTTTATTATTATATTAGTATTTGATATTAATATTAATAATAAATTAAATAATTAAAATTATTTTAATTATTATTAATTTTAATAAATAATTATTATTTATAATTATTATTATTATCATTAATAGTTTACTTGCATGGTCAACATGTGGCTTCCACCTTTTTCCTTACTTTTGAAGCAAGTCAATTGGGTTTATTCAATTTTGACTAGAGTGAGTTCTCTCCAAGCTCTAGCAAGCTTCTCTCTCTCTCTCGTTGGTTTTTCTCTCAAGCTTTTTGGGTTGACAATCTTCAAGTGTTGAAGATAATCACCATGGTCGAAGCTTGAAGAAGAAGAGAAGTTGAAGCTTTGGTTGTTGTAGAATTAAGGTGACTCTTTGAGAAAGATTGAAGAAGAGTTAAGTTGTTAATTCTTATTCCATTGATTTTTGGGTTTCAAGTTGTTGAAATTCAAAGGGTTTGTTGTATTGTGTTCTTGATGTTCTTGATGAATTGTTCATCAAGTTCATATTAACACAATTCCAAACACAAAACCAATAGCTTCATCTTGTTCCTCCACCCTCAAACTAACCCCCTTAGCTTAAGGAGTCCCACCACTCCGCTATTACCGCCTGAGAATAGCTGGGACTACTCTAAGGGTGGTCCTCGTGTGCTCGTGACTGTTCGTGCTGTGTTCGTGACCGGAGGAGAGGAAGAGATCGAGGGGGCTGTAGAGGTGCAGAGGTAGACGAGAAGACGAACATCAAAACAAGGTATTTTTGTCCTTGTTGTTCTCTGGTAAATTTACCGGTCGGTAAACCGGTTGGTTTTACCGATAGGTAATTTACCGGTGGGGTTTCCCAAACGCCGTTTCTTAAGTGTGTGGGGTTTGGTTTCCCCGGTCGAGATTTACCGGTTTGACATCGGTAAATCTCATATCGAGGAAACCGGTCGGTAAGTGTTACCGGTCTGGTTTAACGGTTGAATCTTATCGGTTGTTAAATTTACCGGTCTAAACCTGAACCGGTATATCGGTAAAAATCAAGCGTTGATTTTTCCTCGGTATACCGGTCTAGTGTTTACCGATGGGGTTGAACTGGTTGGTTTACTGGTTGCCATTTACCGGTGTATGGGCGTCGATTTATCGGTCAATCAGTTGCTTCGGTAATTCCTTTATCGGTCTTCCTCGGTTGACTTTACCGGTCGGTATTTACCGGTGGTAGGGAATTACCGGTGGAACTCGAAGTGATGAAAAATGCTAAGTGTTAGCATTGTTTCTCACTTCTTGTTTGATGCTTATTGATTGCTGAAGATCCTCAGCCAGTTTAGGCTTCTTCCGCTGCGCCTCTGGTTGTGTCGGGATCCTTTGGTCTCCATCAGTTTACACAAATAAATCACAATTATCTTGTCATTCTTTCTCAGCCTGTTTCTCAGCAAAGTTTTTGGAGCAGTTACGCTTCCAATACCCATCTTAAGTACAATGGAAACATTCTCCTATGTTTGAAGACATTACCTTGCGAACATTAGGGGCTTTGCCATTTCTCCTGTTACTCTTCTTCTTCTGAATAATCTCATTACTCAGAGAATCATAGGCTTACTGATGGAACGCATGTAGCGCAGCGGAAGCGAGACGGATCATTGGCACTCTAATTTCATCAATTTAGCTAAATAAGAAACATGCACAAAGCTTTGAAATAAAAGGAATTAGAACACATACCTCTTGTAGTTTGGAAGAAGAAGATGGGAAGATGAAACTGATGAGGATTTTGTGAGAAGAAGTCTAACACTTAGCTTTCTAATTTCTCAAGTAACATGAACTCTTCATGCTCATCCAACATTCAAACTCTTTGAAAATTCATCAACCTCAAACCATTTGAACTTCATCCAATTTATAGGCAATTCACATGCAACAAAGTCTTTGCTTAGCATGACACCTCAAATTGGATGGATTAGTCTTCAACCAAGTGTTCCAAAATTGATGAGTTTATATGCATGTTGTTGGTGATTCACAATCCACTTCACAACTTGGATAAACCCACTCAACTTGGATAAATCCACTCAACATGGATAATTCCACTTTGACTTATAATCACACTTGTAATATTTTGTCATTTTAAAATTAATTCATAATTAATTTTAATAAGCAAAATAAATTATAATTAATTAATATTATTATTTAATTCAATGTCAAATATTAATTAAATAATAAGACTAATCCCGGTTTCTTAAACCGAATCATCACACATGAATCCCTATTCATGTTTTACACCGATCCCATATTTAAATCATATTTAAATATGTCCATCATTCTTCCAAAACCGAATTTCAATAAATTCAAATTCTTTTTCTCTCATATTGTTACACGGCTTAATCCGAGCTAGCCAGGAGAACCTAAAGGACCTACAGATCATGAGCTCCAACGATACGAGATTAACCGGGGTAACGATATTATTGAACTATCGCCTATCATCGGGTTGTCGAGACCCGCCAAAATGAATTTATAAGTGCCCGAAATCACCAAACTACTTGTAGAATAGTAGCAACGGGGTCGATCCACAGGGAATTAAGGTATTTGACTTAATCTTAATTAAATTTGCAAACTATTAATATAAATGAAATAATGGGGGATTGTTGGTTTTTAAATAACTAAGATGAAACAAAGCAAATGGGAAAATTTAGCTAACGGAGTTTCCGACTCGGGACGATCGGGGATAAATTTAGCAAACCTCTTAGATCATAGGATGACGAGTATTATGGTTAGATAATTTTAACGAATGCACAGCTCGTCTAAAATTAATAAATAACCCAGACATGCTCCATGAATTTAATTAGACATAATTAATCATGCTAATCAAGCATACCGATCGGACATTGGCGGCCAACGCTCTCCCAAGACCGAACGGTAGCAACAAGCTAACTGTGACAACTATCTAATTTGGACGCGAAATTAGTATGTCGATTTGGAATTCTAATTCGGGAAGAACGAACACCAAGAGCGCAAGGACGCCAATACGCTCAAGGTGTCATAATTCCTTGTTACTCGGCGGAAACGAGAGGCACGGCATCAAATCCTTTAACAAATGAACATGCTCAAAATCAAGGGTGCCTAGTCCTAAATCATTCGATCATGCTCATAGATTAAGTTAAGAAATAGAACTCAATTCAATAAAATATCCAACCAATTCAGAATTTCAATCCTACAACCTCACCAAGAGTTCAAACTACATTTATCCTTTACAATCCCGAGCCAAAAACGGTAAATCTACTCACTCATGACTTGTGTGGTGTGGGATGACTTCAAACCGAGCTTCCTAGCCCCTCCCATGGTGGAAAACAGCTGCTGGACGTCAAATCAGGCGCGGAGCTCGAGGTAGAAGATGATTATGGCGGCTAAAATTGGACAAAAACTTAAATAGTCCGTCGTAGCGTCGAGACGCTAGGGCAGCGTCTCGACGCTGCGCCCTAAATAATCCGCGCGCGCAGTCGGGGTAGCGTCGAGACGCTTGTGTGGCGTCGAGCAAGCGTCGAGACGCTGTCGCTCGACGCTTGCTCTCGGGTGGATTTTCAATTTAACGCCTCTGACTTCGGAGCGTCGAGACGCTCGCACAGCGTCGAGACGCTTGTGCGGCGTCGAGCGAGCGTCGAGACGCTGTCACTCGACGCTTGCTCTCGGGTTTTTCTTCAAATTAGCGCTTGAGACTTCGGAGCGTCGAGACGCTCTGGCAGCGTCTCGACGCTGGGCCAGCGTCGAGCTAGCGTCGCGACGCTCTCGCTCGACGCTAGCTCTCGGCTTTTTGCATGGAATTTCGCCTTCAATTTCCCCAAAGCGCCCAACCTTCATGCCTTTGCATGGGTCTTCCTCGGAAGTGTTCTTAGGTCTTTAAAATACGACATTAAGCTCCGAAAAGCGCCGAAACGCTCTCGAGAGCGAATCATCAAGAACACCTACAATAATCACATAAAAGCAAGATTAAGCCAATAATAAACGTGAATTAGGGACATAATTATAGCTCCGAAATGGAGCTATCAGCCAACCAACATTCGTTAACCCCCGGAGACTCCACTAAAGTCCAAGGGTTGCACTCTCCTCACCGTAGATATATTTTTGTCCTCTTGATATAACCATCATCAGTAATTCGATCCTTCACAGGTTGTTCGTAATTACAGCTGGGTCAAAATAACCGTTTTACCCCCGTAATTACATCTTGTTCCTTAAGTCCCACTGATCCTCTAATGAACTATTGGTTTGTGGTCCAACCACCAAACCGATTGGTAAGTGATCTCATCACTATACCAAGTCCCTCTCGGGCCAATGAGAGGGTGGGATCCCTAGTTCAAGACCCGGAGTCAGCACTTAAGGGAACAACCTCTCTACTAATCCCTAAAGGCGGGTAGGAGTGAATTCAATCTCGCAGGACTATGTTCCCAGCTACGTACCCGGTCTTATCCCCAAGATGGTAGGCTTATTGAGTCGGCGATCTCGGGCCACTCTCACCCATACAAGTCAAAGGATAAGCCCGAATAAACAGGAGTTCATAGCGTGCTCAGGATTCAGATCGAGTTACCTAGGTCATCATATGAAAAAAATCGGTCTTTACAGTAAACGGAGTTATAAAGAAAGAGCAACTTTATTTCGCGGTTCAGTCTTATGCAAACTCATTGCATAGGACGCCCCCACTCACATGTCTCCACATGAACGATTTCGGATCACATCGTTTGTACTATACAAAGTGGGTCGCGTTCAATAGTGTCTCCAGGATAAGCTACCCAGCCTTATCTCTATACTATAGACCGTTCTGGCTATTACTTGAACTTGATCCACAATCATGTCATACATGAAGTTCAAGTATACAACCTATAGCCATGGGTTCTTTGTTTATCGGAGTTAGATTAAAAGTAAACACAATTCACTTTATTCAATAACAACTTTACTGAATAAATCTCAATAACAACTTTATTGCAAAATAGAATATACATTCAGTTTACAAACCACGAGTTTTAGGACATAAAACCCAACAAACTCCAACTTGGACTAAAACGTTAGTGGAGTATTACATGCTGGATGAGAAAAACTGGAATATCAAATATTTTCATGGCTTTTCTCCCACTATCCTACTGTACAACTCGTAGTCCTAGACTCACTAGATGCCCCTCGAACACTTTAGCCGTGAGGGACTTTGTAAACGGATCAGCAATATTGTGCTCTGAGGCGATCTGTATGACGATCACGTCTCCTCGATGCACTATCTCCCTGATGAGATGATATTTCCGCTCAATGTGCTTTCCACGCTTATGGCTTATTGGTTCTCTCGAATTTGCCACAGCACCAGTATTATCACAATAAAGTGTGATAGACAAATTCATATTTGGAACAACTTCCCAATCCGTCAAGAACTTTCTAAGCCATACAACCTCTTTCGCAGCTTCGCAAGCCGCGACATACTCAGCTTCCATGGTGGAGTCAGCAATACAACGTTGCTTTATACTCCTCCAAACTATTGCCCCTCCGTTAAGAGTGAACACTGATCCCGATGTGGATTTCCTCGAATCCTTATCGGTTTGAAAATCAGAGTCAGTGTATCCTGTAAGGATCAAATCCTTCGCGCCATACACGAGCACATAGTCCCTCGTTCTCCGAAGATACTTGAGGATCTGTTTAACGGGAGTCCAATGATCATATCCTGGATTTGACTGATACCTACTGACAATTCCCACTGCATAGCATATGTCGGGTCGTGTACATAACATAGCGTACATCAGACTACCGACTGTTGATGCATAGGGAATTCGTCTCATATCCTCAACTTCTTGAGGTGTCTTAGGACACTCTTCCTTTGACAATTGAATTCCATGCCTGAAAGGTAAAGAACCCTTCTTGGAATTCTGCATCGAATATCATATCAACACCTTGTCGATATAAGATGCTTGAGACAGCGCTAGCGTTTTGTTCTTACGATTCCTTACGATTTGAATCCCTAGAACAAACTGAGCCTCTCCCAAATCTTTCATTTGGAATTGGGTCGCTAGCCATTGCTTAACGTCAGTCAGGAACCCTACATCATTCCCAATGAGTAGGATATCATCTACATATAAGACTAAGAAAGCTACAACAGAATTGACTATTTTCTTGTAGACACAAGGTTCGTCAACATTCTGTTCAAAGCCATAAGATTTGATCGCAGTATCAAACCTTATATTCCAGGATCTAGACGCTTGCTTCAACCCATAAATGGATCGAAGCTTGCAAACCTTTTGCTCTTGACCGTGAATTATGAACCCCTCTGGTTGAGCCATATAAATACTCTCTTCAAGATTGTCATTCAGAAAGGCTGTCTTGACATCCATTTGCCAAATTTCATAATCATAAAATGTGGCAATGGACAAGAGTATTCTAATCGACTTTAACATGGCAACAGGGGAAAAAGTTTCTTCATAGTCCACCCCTTCCCTCTGGGAATAACCCTTTGCCAAAAGTCGAGCCTTAAAGGTTTGCACCTTACCGGCTTGGTCTCGTTTCCTCTTGTAGATCCACTTGCAACCGATAGGTCTTTCACCATCAGGTTGCTCTACAAGATCCCAGACCGAATTGAAGTACATCGACTCCATTTCGAGGTCCATGGCTTTAAGCCACTGGTCCTTGCTATGTCATTCATTGCCTGTTTAAAGGTCAATGGATCCTCAACGCCGTCATCAGGTATGACGACCTGGGTTTTCGTTAAACCCATATAGCGGTCGGGTTGTCTCACATCCCTCCCACTACGTCGAGGTATTCTCAACTCTTGACAAGGACCAGCCTGATCAACAACTCTTGTTGACCCATCTGTAGCTTTCCTGGAAAGTTCGGTCAAAACAATTTTGCTCGAAGGTTGATGATCTCTCATGTGGTCTTCCTCTAAGAATGTGGTGTTTGTCGATACAAGCACCTTGTCCTGTTGAGGATCGTAAAATAGACCACCTTTCGTTTCCTTGGGGTAGCCTACGAATAGGCATAATTTTGAACGATGTTCCAACTTCTTTGGATTGGGCACCAACACATGTGCCGGACACCCCCAAATTCTGAAGTGACGTAAACTACCTTTACGCCCTCTCCATAACTCTTAAGGTGTTTCTGAAACACTCTTAGAGGGAACCATGTTCAAAATATATACACCAGCCTCTACTGCATATCCCCAAAACGAACTAGGCAGATGAGCATAGCTCATCATAGATCGAACCATGTCTAACAGGGTTCTATTTCTCCTTTCGGACACACCGTTCTGCTGCGGTGTTCCGGGTGCTGAGAGTTGGGATACTATTCCATGTTCTATCATATAGTCCTGGAATCTTAAATCCATATACTCTCCACCTCGATCTGATCGGAGTATTTTAATCGTTTTACCTAATGTGTTCTCAACCTCTGCCTTATACTCCTTGAACTTTTCAAGAGCTTCGGACTTATGATACATTAGGTAAAGATAGCCGTACCTAGAATAATCATCAATGAAGCTGATGAAATATTCATACCCTCCCCGTGCTTTAACATTCATCGGACCACAAAGATCTGAATGTACAAGCTCTAGAGTTTCTTTGGACCTATGACCTTTTTCAGAAAAAGATCGTTTGGTCATCTTGCCCTCAAGACAAGACTCACATGGTGGTAAAGAGTTGTCCTCTAACTGATTTAGGAGACCACTCTTAACCAATCTCCCAATTCTATTGAGATTAATGTGGCCTAGTCTCAAGTGCCAAAGATAGGTACTTGGAGAAAGTTTCTGCCTTTTAGTTTGAGTTTGAGCTGTTTTAAACATCTCGGTGTTCAAAATAGCTTTTGCCTCTGTTGGTTTTAACACATAGAAGTTGTTTTCAAGTTTCGCAGAACATATATGTACACCTCTTTTGCTAATGAACGCTTCATTAAAATCAAAAGATACTTTATACAAATGTTCAAGTAAACAAGAGATAGATACAAGGTTCCTTTTAAAGCTAGGAACCAACAGTACATTTTCAAGTAAAATGAAACTATCTCTATATAACAACTTGACATCTCCCACTGCCTTGGCTGAGACAACCTCTCCTGTTCCAACCCTGAGAGTTATCTCACCTTCAGCAAGCAACTGCCAGGAACTAGTTTCCTGGAAAGAAGAACAAACATGGTTAGTGGCTCCTGAATCCAGTATCCAGGCAGAACTATCATGTTCCACTAAACATGTTTCAACAACGAGTAAATCATATTTACTTAGTTGTTTCTACTCAGCTTTGCTCGCCATGATGGTATCATGATAGACCGATGAAGACGGTTGTCCAAACATCATCTGTAATGAATCCATGATCTCCTTAGCGGAGACCATTACCTCATGCTTCTTAGCTAACACATCGGATGTGCTGGCCAAGATGTAGACTCGGGCTTTATCATTAGCCCTAGTCCACCTGTCAAATGCATCTCGAACAGTTCGAGTTGCAGATGAGCTAGGAGGGGGAGGACATTCCTCTGTTAAGACAAACCTAAGATCATCGATAACAAGAATCGTATTCAAGTTCGATTTCCAGGTCGTGTAGTTATCGCCGTTTAGTTTATCAGAAGCTAGTAATTGGATAAACGAGCTAGACATGCTGAAAAGAATGAATTCTATTAGTGAATTGAACTTAACCTATTTTTAACAACCAATCAAGAATTTTAGCAAAAGTAATAATGTACCCAAAAAATTGTTATTAATTTGCAACGATACTTCAGTGAGTCAGAGCAACCGCTACCGAGGGGCAGTCAATCACTCCTTCACTGAACCAAGACATTCTTGACTAAATGCTAATACCAGAATAACTCATATTCCTATAGCACCTTAGTTATCGCTACTTCGGTCAAGAATCAACTAACAACTTAGTAATTCTTGTAAGTGTGACCCTCCATTTTCAGAACTCAGAGGTCGGCCCCAACAGTGCAACCGAATGGAAATGTCAGAGTTGGGAATGGACCTAAGAGACCCTATCCATTTCTGGAGATTGAGTTGTTCCGACTCCCATGAAACGGCCCTCCGAATGGACGGTGCTACTATGGGCAACCAGCAGGCGGAACATGGGAATCTCACGGTTCAACCTAATGGAGGAGACCGCAGGATGTATTGACATACTTCCTTCTCCCATTTACTATAAATACTTTCTCCATTCACCTTGCTCTTGATTTATGCAAACACCATCCGAATGGGGATTCCCTATTGACATCACGAGGCCGAGCATAAATCTCACGGTGTGAACTTTGCGGAGAACGTAGGAGGAGATTGATATATCATATATACCTTCTCAACACCACTACTAAGTATTTTAGAATGGTTTGGGTAAAGTTTTACTTAGGCATTATCCGGCTAAGACAATAAAACCTAAGTCTAGGTAGAACATACTTTTACCTAAGATGTCTAGGTGATAAACGTTTTATAACCTTACACCTCTCACGTGCATGCTCATAAAGCCGGGTTAACATAACTCAAGTACCGGATCAATCCCCAGGTAGGAGGTGTTCCGTAATCCGTCATCTTAAATACCTCCAACCTTAGTGCAGGATCAAACCGGGTGAGTTCTCTTGTAACCTTAGCTTTACAAGATATCGACCTATTTTAACTATTAAAACGAATCGATACTAAATTCCTAATCGCATTGGAATTCTTTAACCCTTAGTGAGCATGCGTTTATCTTTATGTTATAGATTTTAAATGTCTATCTCATTTTACAACGCTTTATAAAACAAAGACATTCTATAACATGCTTGCTAAGCTAGAATATAACCATTACATTCAATTTATAACATGCTTCCCAAGCAAGAATATAACAATTATATTCAACTAAGGCAACTATGTTGTATGTTTAATTTCACAATTAATATAACACTTATATTAATTTTACTTTTAAACAAGCAACATCCAATTCATAAATTAATATAACACTTATATTAATTCTCATGAATTAAGCATGCATACTATACAACATAACACTTATATTATACTTTCAATGCATGCAACATGCTTCCTATGGTGGGATTTGAAATCTATATGGCATACTTTATGCACATACAAGAGACTTTGGCATCACGGACAAGCAAGCAACTAAATTATTACAATAATAATTCATCAACTAGGTTGAGACGCTTCCGAACCCTCCGAACAGCCCCGAACCGGCTTGAATTTGCTTGAACCGGCCAAAAAAACAGCAACTACAAAACTTCAAAAAAACTGAACCGGTCCATAACAGTTGTCCCGACTTCAACAGCCCGTAACTGGACCAATACCGACCCGAACCGGACCAAACGAACGCTGAACCGGACCTCCAGAGGGTGAAGAACATGGAACCGGTCTGACTTTCAGTGAACCGGACCTTTCAAGGACCGAACCCAACCGTTTCTTCCACCTTGCGCTGAACCGGTGTTGTGCTGGAATTTTGCAGAAAACAAAACAGCAAAAAACAGCATGCTGTTTTTTTCGACACCCGAGCTTCTGTCTTCGAATTGAAAGCCTATATGGACTCTAATGACTCCAATTTTTTTACAGACTCTTCTTCACACATTAAAGCCCATACACACTCGGGCATTTACAAAACAAAGTACAAATAAAAGCTCAAAAAAAATATGCCAAAACCGGGAAACACTTTAGACGCCCATAAAAATAAATTTCTAAAACAAATACCCACCGAGCTCAAATTGATGCAAATTGAGTGACCAAAAAAACGCTCTGATACCAATTGATGGAACGCATGTAGCGCAGCGGAAGCGAGACGGATCATTGGCACTCTAATTTCATCAATTTAGCTAAATAAGAAACATGCACAAAGCTTTGAAATAAAAGGAATTAGAACACATACCTCTTGTAGTTCTAAAGACTTCTCTTCCAACGCTCGAATCTCCTCACGAACCCTTCGAAGCTTCCGTCGAACTCCTCGAGAACCACCTCCAGTAGTCCCGCTATCCTCGGGTCGAGCAACGGAGTGGTGGGACTCCTTTATGAAAGAAAAAGTTTGGAAGAAGAAGATGGGAAGATGAAACTGATGAGGATTTTGTGAGAAGAAGTCTAACACTTAGCTTTCTAATTTCTCAAGTAACATGAACTCTTCATGCTCATCCAACATTCAAACTCTTTGAAAATTCATCAACCTCAAACCATTTGAACTTCATCCAATTTATAGGCAATTCACATGCAACAAAGTTTTTGCTTAGCATGACACCTCAAATTGGATGGATTAGTCTTCAACCAAGTGTTCCAAAATTGATGAGTTTATATGCATGTTGTTGGTGATTCACAATCCACTTCACAACTTGGATAAACTCACTCAACTTGGATAAATCCAGTCAACATGGATAATTCCACTTTGACTTATAATCACACTTGTAATATTTTGTCATTTTAAAATTAATTCATAATTAATTTTAATAAGCAAAATAAATTATAATTAATTAAACTTTTTAATTAATTAATATTATTATTTAATTCAATATCAAATATTAATTAAATAATAAGACTAATCCCGGTTTCTTAAACCGAATCATCACACATGAATCCCTATTCATGTTTTACACCGATCCCATATTTAAATCATATTTAAATATGTCCATCATTCTTCCAAAATCGAATTTCAATAAATTCAAATTATTTTTCTCTCATATTGTTACACGGCTTAATCCGAGCTAGCTAGGAGAACCTAAAGGACCTACAGATCATGAGCTCCAACGATACGAAATTAACCGGTCAAACTCTTTAACCATGCTAACCAACATTCGTTAACCCCTAGAGACTCCACTAAAGTCCAAGGGTTGCACTCTCCTCACCGTAGATATATTTCTGTCCTCTTGATATAACCATCATCAGTAATTCGATCCTTCACAGGTCGTTCGTAATTACAGCTGGGTCAAAATAACCGTTTTACCCCCGTAATTACATCTTGTTCCTTAAGTCCCACTGATCCTCTAATGAACTATTGGTTTGTGGTCCAACAAACAAACCGATTGGTAAGTGATCTCATCACTATACCAAGTCCCTCTCGGGCCAATGAGAGGGTGGGATCCCTAGTTCAAGACCCGGAGTCAGCACTTAAGGGAACAACCTCTCTACTAATCCCTAAAGGCGAGTAGGAGTGAATTCAATCTCGCAGGACTATGTTCCCAGCTACCTACCCGGTCTTATCCCCAAGATGGTAGGCTTATTGAGTCGGCGATCTCGGGCCACTCTCACCCATACAAGTCAAAGGATAAGCCCGAATAAACAGGAGTTCATAGCGTGCTCAGGATTCAGATCGAGTTACCTAGGTCATCATATGAAAAAAATTGGTCTTTACAGTAAACGGAGTTATAAAGAAAGAGCGACTTTATTTCGCGGTTCAGTCTTATGCAAACTCATTCCATAGGACTCCCCCACTCACATGTCTCCACATGAACGATTTCGGATCACATCGTTTGTACTATACAAAGTGGGCTGCGTCCAATAGTGTCTCCAGGATCAGCTACCCAGCCTTATCTCTATACTATAGACCGTTCTAGCTATTACTTGAACTTGATCCACAATCATGTCATACATGAAGTTGAAGTATACAACCTATAGCCATGGGTTCTTTGTTTATCGGAGTTAGGTTAAAAGTAAACACAATTCACTTTATTCAATAACAACTTTACTGAATAAATCTCAATAACAACTTTATTGCAAAATAGAATATACATTCAGTTTACAAACCACGAGTTTTAGGACATAAAACCCAACACTTACTCCCTGACGCCAACCTCTTAAGGAATTTCTTCGAAGTGACAACACTTGCCTCATTCTCTATTCCTTTGGAAGTGTACAGAGACTGATAAGTCTGAAAAGACGATGGTAGTAACGTTTACTTCTGCCGCATTAAAGTGGACCATCATGTTAAGGACAAGCTCCCTAACAGAGGTATCCTCCACTATGCGAGAGTTATAAACGAACTTGAGGACTTCATTACGATGTGATGAAGACGACTGTCCACCATTGCTTGTATTGAAGACATGATTTCCTTTGCGGAAATCATAACCTCATACTACTTGCACAAGGCATCAAATATGCTTGGCAAGATATAGATTTGGACTTTATCAATAGCCCTGATCCATCCATCGTATGCCTCTCGAAAACTTCGAGATGCACTCGAGCAAAGAGCTGAAGGACATTCCTCCGTTAAGACAAACCTCAAGTCGTCCAGAACCAGAATCGTATTCAGGTTCGACTTTCTGGTTCCGTAATTTTTTTTCTCTCCCGGTTAACTTGTCGTGAGCTAATAACTGTATAAACGAACTCGACATGCTGAAATAGAATGTAAAAGTATTAGTGAAACAGTTTTAACCTATTTAAACCAATTAAAAGGTTTAGCAGTAAATAAAGTACCCAAACTCTTTATTTACTCGCAACGATACTTTAGGGTAGTCGAGCACTCCTTTACTAAATCAAGACAATCTTGACTAAATGCTAATGCCAGAATAACTCATATTCCTATAGCATCTTAGTTATCGTTTTTGGTCTTGATTTACTAACTCCTTAGCAAATCCCGTAAGTGTGACCCTCCATTTTTAGAACGCACAGAACGGCCCCAACATAGCAACCGTATGGAATGTCAGTGTTGGGAATGACCCTATGTTTCTTTATCCATATATGGTGACTGAGGTGTTCGATCTCCCATGCCCAGCCCTCCGTTTGGATGGTGCCCCTAGGGCAGCCTGCAGGCGGAACATGGGAATCTCACGGTTCAATCCAATGGAGGAGACCGTAGGATGTACTGACGTACTTCCTTCTCCCACTTACTATAGACAGTTACTCCATTCATCTTGCTATTGAAAGTTGCAAACACCACCCGTCTGGAGATGCCCCATATGGCATCATGAGGCCAAGCAAAATTCTCACGTTGTGAAGTACAGGGAGTGCGTAGCAAGAGAGGGATATATCATATATTCCTTCTCAACACTTCTACTAAGCATCGTGAACGGTAGTTTTAGGGTAAAAACTCAGGTTTTATCTGGCTAAATAAATAAAACCTTAAGTCTAGGCAAACCAATTTACCTGAGATGTCGAGGTGATAAACACTTTACTAACCTCATACCTCTAATGCATGCTCATAAAGCCGGTTAACTTTACTCAAGTACCAGATCGTCCCTAGGTAGGAGGTGTTCCGTGAATTCAAATCCTCCAACCTTAGACAGGATTTCACCAGGTCAGTTTCTCATAACCTTAGCATTTACGAGATATCGACCTATTCATCTAATGAACCAGATCGAACCATTTAACCCTAAATGAACATGCTTTACTTTGTTATAGATTTTAAAAGTCTAAGTCATTTTTACAACACTTGTAAAAACTAGACTTTCTACAACAACTTCTACATGCTTCTCAAACATGCGTCACTAAGGCATGACAAGTTGAATATTTAACATCATAATCAATATAACACTTATATCGATTATGCTCTTAAACATACAACTCCTAATTCATAAATTAATATAACACTTATATCAATTATTATGAATTAAGCATGCATCGTATACATTATAACAATTATAATATACAATATGCATCTATAGTTGGAAGTTTAATTTCATAATTAATATAACACTTATATTAATTATTCTATTAAGAAAACAACAACTAATTCATGAATTAATATAACACTTATATTAATACTCATGAATTAAACATGCATCACTATACATTATAACCCTTATAACCTACAATATGCATAAAACCAGGGCAACCTATGTTGCATATTTAATTTCATAATTAATATAACACTTATATCAATTATTCTATTAAATTAACAACATCTAATTCATGAATTAATATAACTCTTATATTAATACTCATGAATTGTCAAATATGCATACTATATATTATAACACTTATAACATATTTTCAATGCATGGAGCATGCTTCCTACGGTGGGATTTTAAATCTATATGGCATACGTTATGCACATACAAACATGGAATTTAATTAAAACATACATCCGCAATGCATAATTAATTAAACACACTAAAGTGGATCGATTTTGGCATTTAGCAAGCAATAACTAATTTATTACAAGCTTGAACAACAAGCTAAGTCTTGAGCGGACTTCGAACTCTTCGCACCTCCTTTGACAAGCTTGCTTCCTCCGAACGCTTCGGCCAATTTCTCTTCGAATTTCTCTTCGTATTGCCTAGAACGAGTTTGAACTTATACCGAACATTTCGGCGAGCTCCAAACTCGAGCTTCTTTCACAAAGAAACCTATATGGACTCTAATGACTCTAAAAATACATATGCTTCAGCACACATTAAAGCCCATACATTCTTGGGCAATTACAAATAAGAGAATTCAAAAAGAAACTATGCCAAAATCGATATTCACTTTAGACGCCAATTCAGAAACAATTTCTAAATTAAAAAACTCACCAACTTAAATTGATGCAAATTGAGTTAATCACAAAATCGCTCTGATACCAATTGATGGAGCGATTACCGCAGCGGAAAGCAATTTCGGACCGATGATACTCTAATTTCATCAATTTAACAAATAGAAAACATGCTCAAAAGACGGAAATAAGAAATTTAGAATACATACCCTTGTAGTTCCAATTTCTTCAAGATCCGTCGGTCGTTCCTCATCACGAACTCTTCCGGCCTCTTCTCACGAACGCCCCGAGGACCACCCCAAGTAGTCCCGTTATCCTCGGCGCCGAGCAACGGAGTTGTGGGACTCCAAAAACAAGAGAAAAGAAGAGAAAAGAAAGGAGGAAGAAGAAGAAGTGAAAAGCAGACGGCTTAAAAAAAACTTTTGTATACCCACGCCTTTTCTCTCAACTTCGAAATGAAATTGAAAACTTTTTTTTCAATTCATCTTCTCTGGCCACAATTGAAATTCTTCTTCATCTCAATCTTCCAAAGATGCTGCCCAAACTTAACATATATATATTTCTTAATATATATATATATATATATATATATATATATATATATAATTATTATTATTATTATTAAAAAATAATAATAATAATTTTATTTATTAAACTTTTTAATAAATAAAATATATACATATATATATATATATATATAATTATTGATTCAACTTTTTAATTAATAATAATGATTTAATTCAATATCAAATATTAATTAAATAATATGATTAAACCCGGTTTTCCGAAAACCGACCTTTTTACACATGAATCCTATTCATGTTTTAGGCCATTCCCATATTTAAATATGTCCATCCTTCTTCCATAAACCGAATTTGAACAATTCAAATTCTTTTTCTTTTTCTTTTCTTTTATACTGTTGCACTGCGTTATCCGAGCTAGCCAGGAGAACCTAAAGGACCTACAGATCATGAGCTCCAACGATACGAGATTATTCGGTCAAAACTCTTTTAACCCGAATCAATCAACTTTCGTTAACCCCGGAGACTCCACTATAGTCCGAGGGTTGCACTCTCCTCACTGTAGATATATTGTGTCCTCTTGATATAACCGCCATCGGTAAGTCGATCATTCACAGGTTGTTCGTAATCAGAGCTGGGTCATTTAAACCGTTTAACCCCTGCATTACATCTTGTTCCTTAAGTACCACTGACATCTCTAATGAACAATAGATTTGTGGTCCAACCATCAGATCAATATAACTCTCTCATCACATGAGAGTGTGAGCTCACATTATTCAAGCCCCGGAGTCAGCTATTAAGGGAACAACCTATCTATTAACCCTGAAGAGCGGGTTAGGAGTGAATTTCAATCTTGCTGTACTATGTCCCCAACTACTTATTCGGCATTATCCCCAAGTTGGTAGGCTTATTGAGCGGGTGTTCCTCCACTCTCACCCGTACAAGTCAAAGGATACTTCCGAATAAGCAGGAGTTCATAGCAAGCTCAGGATTAAGCTCGAGTTACCTAGGCCATCAAATGAAAATGTCGGTCTCATCAGTAAACGGTGTTATAAAGAGAGAGAGCGACATATTTCGCGGTTCGGTCTTATGCAAACTCTTTGCACATGGCGCCCTCACTCGCACATCTCCATGTGAAACGATTCGGATCACATCGTTTTATACAATACAAAGTGAGCCGCTTCCAATAGTGTTACCAGGATAAGGTACCCAACCTTATCCGTATACTATACACCGTTTTGACTGACTACTTGAGCTTGATCCACAATCATGTCATACATGAAGCTCAAGTACTCATATTCAGCCAAGGGTGTTGGTCATTGGTATAGGTTAACTTAAACATGTTTCACTTTATTCCAGTAAACTCCTTTATTGAATAAAACTAATAACTCTTTATTCTAAATAGATTATTTACAAACATAACAGTTTACAAACCACGAGTTTTAGGACATAAAACCCAACAAAGACAAGTCAATACAACGGGCTGGGTTGTCCAACATCCCACCCACTGCATTAAGGCTTTCTCAACAGTTGAGAAGCTCCAGTTTGATCAGCAACCATTGTTGAATTCAACTATAGCTTTCTTATTACACTGTAAGTCTTAACCTTTTAGTTGTTTTCGAGTTTAATAGAACACCACAGTATACATCTTTTGCGAAAAGAACGGTTCTTTATATACAACAAAAGATAACATATACAATTGTTCTCTATAAACTAGAAATATAGACAATAATTACACCAGATGATATTAACTCTATACAACAACTACTACAAGCTCCCACTGAATTAGCTGTGACGATATCTTCATATCTCACAGCCAGCTACTATCAGGAACTAGTTTCCTAAAAAGAAGAATAAACATGATTAGTGTAATATGACAATCATATACCATTAAACTGTTACGAAAATCAATAAATCTCATTTACCTTGTCGTTCCTTCTCAACTTTCTTCTGCGCAAGGTATTTAGGGCAGTTTCGCTTCCAGTGCCCATCTTCGTTACAATGGAAACACTTTCCCTTGTCAGAAGAGTTTCTCTTTCGTACAGTAGGCGCTTTGCCTTTTCTCCTGTTACTCTTATTCTTTTGAATAATCTTATTACTCACAAAAGTCAATACGATTCATGTGCAAAAAAGTCGGTTTTCGAAAAATCGGGTTTAACCTTATTATTTAATTAATATTTGATATTGAATTAAATAATATTAATTAATTAAAATTTTAATTAATATATATATAACCAAAAGGAAAGTGAAACGGATCTGGTTTGACCAGGCTTCTACCGCTAATCTTAGATTAGGGTTCGATTTAACCAACATAAATTTAAACGAACCTGGTTTTGCCAAGCTTCGAACAACTACCGGGACGGAACCACAGACATAGGGCTCGATTTAACCAACAGGAATTTAAACGAACTTGGTTTGACCAGGCTTCGACCAGCTATCGGGACGGAACCACAGACATACGGTTTGATTTAACCAACAGAAATTTAAACGGACCTAGTTTTGCCATGCATCGACCAGCTATCGGGACGAAACCACAGTCATAGGGTTCGATTTAACCAACAGGAATTTAAACGGACCTGGTTTTCCCAGGCTTCGACCAGCTATCGGGACGGAACCACAGACATAGGGTTCGATTTAACCAACACGAATTTAAACGGACCTGGTTTTGCCAGTCTTCGACCAACTATCGGGGCAGAACCACAAACATAGGGTTCGATTTAACCAATAAGAATTTAAACGGACCTGGTTTTGCCAAGCTCCGACCAGCTATCGGGACGGAACCACCGACATAGGGTTCGATTTAATGAACAGGAATTTAAACGAACCTGGTTTTGCCAGGCTTCGACCAGCTATCGGGACGGAACCACAAACATAGGGTTCAATTTAACCAACAAGAATTTAAACGGTCCTGGTTTTGCTAGGCTTCGACCAGCTACCGGGACAGGACCACAGACATAGGGTTCGATTTAACCAACATAAATTTAAACGGACCTAGTTTTGCCAGGCTTCGACCAGCTATAGGGACGGAACCACAAACATAGGATTCGATTTAACCAACAGGAATTTAAACGGACCTGGTTTTGCCAGGCTTCGACCAACTATCGGGACGGGACCACAGACATAGGGTTCGATTTAACCAACAGGAATTTAAACGGACCTGATTTTGCCGGGCTTCGACCAACTATCGGGACGGAACCACAGACATAGGATTCGATTTAACCAACAAGAATTTAAACGAACCTGGTTTTGCCAGGCTTCGACCAGCTACCGGGACGGAACCACAGACATATGGTTCGATTTAACCAACAGGAATTTAAACGGACCTGGTTTTGCCAAGCTTCGACCAGCTATCGGGACGGAACCACAGACATAGGGTTCGATTTAACCAACAGGAATTTAAACGGACCTGGTTTTGCCAGGCTTCAACCAACTATCGGGACGGAACCACAGACATAGGGTTCGATTTAACCAACAAGAATTTAAACGGACCTGGTTCTGCCAGGCTTCGACGAACTATCGGGACGGAACCACCGACATAGGGTTTGATTTAACCAACAGGAATTTAAACGGACCTGATTTTTCCAGGCTTCGACAAGCTATCCGGACGGAACCACAGACATAGGGTTCGATTTAACCAACAAGAATTTAAATGGTCCTGGTTTCGCCAGGCTTCGACCAGCTACAGGGACGGAACCACAGACATAGGGTTCGATTTAACCCACAGAAATTTAAATGGACCTGGTTTTGCCAGGCTTCGACCAGCTATCGGGACGGAACCACAGACATAGGGTTCGATTTAACCAACAGGAATTTAAACCGACCTGGTTTTGCCTGGCTTCGACCAGCTATCGGGACGGAACCACTGACATAGGGTTCGATTTAACCAACAGGAATTTAAACGAACCTAGTTTTGCCAGGCTTCGACCAGCTATCGGGACGGAACCACAGACATAGGGTTCGATTTAACCAACAGGAATTTAAACGGACCTTGTTTTGCCAGGCTTCGACCAGCTATCGGGACGGAACCACAGACATAGGGTTCGATTTAACCAACAAGAATTTAAATGGACCTGGTTTTGCCAGGCTTCGACCAGCTACCGGGACGGAACCACAGACATAGGGTTCGATTTAACCAACAGAAATTTAAACGGACCTGGTTTTGCCAGGCTTCGACCAGCTATTGGGACGGAACCACAAACATACGGTTCGATTTAACCAACAGAAATTTAAACGAACCTGGTTTTTCCAGGCTTCGGCCAACTACCAGGACGGAACCACCGACATAGGGTTCGATTTAACCAACAGGAATTTAAACGGACTTGGTTTTGCCAGGCTTCGACCAGCTACCGAGACGGAACCACAGACATAGGGTTCGATTTAACCAACAAGAATTTAAACGGACCTGGTTTTGCCAGGCTTCGACCAGCTATCGGGACGGAACCACAAACATAGGGTTCGATTTAACCAACAGGAATTTAAACGGACCTGGTTTTGCCAGGCTTCGACCAGCTATCGAGACAGAACCACAGACATAGGGTTCGATTTAACCAACAAGAATTTAAACGGACCTGGTTTTGCCAGGCTTCGACCAGCTATCGGGACGGAACCACAAACATAGGGTTCGATTTAACCAACAGGAATTTAAACGGACTTGGTTTTGTCAGGCTTCGACCAGCTACCGGGACGGAACCACCGACATAGGGTTCGATTTAACCAACAGGAATTTAAACGGACCTGGTTTTGTCAGGCTTCGACCAGCTACCGGGACGGAACCACAGAAATAGGGTTCGATTTAACCAACAAGAATTTAAACGGACCTGGTTTTGCTAGGCTTCGACCAGCTATCGGGACGGAACCACAAACATAGGGTTCGATTTAACCAACAGGAATTTAAACGGACCTGGTTTTGTCAGGCTTCGACCAGCTACCGGGGCGGAACCACAGACATAGGATTCAATTTAACCAACAAGAATTTAAACGGTCCTGGTTTTGCTAGGCTTCGACCAGCTACCGGGACAGGACCACAGACATAGGGTTCGATTTTACCAACAGAAATTTAAACGGACCTAGTTTTGCCAGGCTTCGACCAGCTATAGGGACGGAACCACAGACATAGGATTCGATTTAACCAACAGGAATTTAAACGGACCTGGTTTTGCCAGGCTTCGACCAACTATCGGGACGGAACCACAGACATAGGGTTCGATTTAACCAACAGGAATTTAAACGGACCTGATTTTGCCGGGCTTCGACCAACTATCGGGACGGAACCACAGACATAGGATTCGATTTAACCAACAAGAATTTAAACGAACCTGGTTTTGCCAGGCTTCGACCAGCTACTGGGACGGAACCACAGACATATGGTTCGATTTAACCAACAGGAATTTAAACGGACCTGGTTTTGCCAAGCTTCGACCAGCTATCGGGACGGAACCACAGACATAGGGTTCGATTTAACCAACATGAATTTAAACGCACCTGGTTTTGCCAGGCTTCGACCAGCTATCGGGACGGAACCACAGACATAGGGTTCGATTTAACCAACAAGAATTTAAACGGACCTGGTTCTGCCAGGCTTCGACGAACTATCGGGACGGAACCACCGACATAGGGTTTGATTTAACCAACAGGAATTTAAACGGACCTGGTTTTTCCAGGCTTCGACAAGCTATCCGGACGGAACCACAGACATAGGGTTCGATTTAACCAACAAGAATTTAAATGGTCCTGGTTTCGCCAGGCTTCGACCAGCTACAGGGACGGAACCACAGACATAGGGTTCGATTTAACCCACAGAAATTTAAATGGACCTGGTTTTGCCAGGCTTCGACCAGCTATCGGGACGGAACCACAGACATAGGGTTCGATTTAACCAACAGGAATTTAAACCGACCGGGTTTTGCCAGGCTTCGACCAGCTATCGGGACGGAACCACTGACATAGGGTTCGATTTAACCAACAGGAATTTAAACGAACCTAGTTTTGCCAGGCTTCGACCAGCTATCGGGACGGAACCACAGACATAGGGTTCGATTTAACCAACAGGAATTTAAACGGACCTTGTTTTGCCAGGCTTCGACCAGCTATCGGGACGGAACCACAGACATAGGGTTCGATTTAACCAACAAGAATTTAAATGGACCTGGTTTTGCCAGGCTTCGACCAGCTACCGGGACGGAACCACAGACATAGGGTTCGATTTAACCAACAGAAATTTAAACGGACCTGGTTTTGCCAGGCTTCGACCAGCTATTGGGACGGAACCACAAACATACGGTTCGATTTAACCAACAGAAATTTAAACGAACCTGGTTTTTCCAGGCTTCGGCCAACTACTAGGACGGAACCACCGACATAGGGTTCGATTTAACCAACAGAAATTTAAACGGACTTGGTTTTGCCAGGCTTCGACCAGCTACCGAGACGGAACCACAGACATAGGGTTCGATTTAACCAACAAGAATTTAAACGGACCTGGTTTTGCCCGGCTTCGACCAGCTATCGGGACGGAACCACAAACATAGGGTTCGATTTAACCAACAAAAATTTAAACGGACCTGGTTTTGCCAGGCTTCGACCAGCTATCGAGACGGAACCACAGACATAGGGTTCGATTTAACCAACAAGAATTTAAACGGACCTGGTTTTGCCAGGCTTCGACCAGCTATCGGGACGGAACCACAAACATAGGGTTCGATTTAACCAACAGGAATTTAAACGGACCTGGTTTTGTCAGGCTTCGACCAGCTACCGGGACGGAACCACCGACATAGGGTTCGATTTAACCAACAGGAATTTAAACGGACCTGGTTTTGCCAGGCTTCGACCAGCTATCGGGACGGAACCACAGAAATAGGGTTCGATTTAACCAACAAGAATTTAAACGGACCTGGTTTTGTCAGGCTTCGACCAGCTACCGGGGCGGAACTACAGACATAGGGTTCGATTTAACCAACAGAAATTTAAAAATAGAGTAAGATGAGTGGGATTTTTTTTTTCTTTTTTTTTGTGTGTGTGTGTGTGAGACAACAGTTTTTATTTCAAAACTTAGTTGTCAAAACAAAAGACAGCGGTTTTTATTTCAAAACTTAGCTGCAAAACAAAAGACATTGGTTTTTATTTCAAAACTCAGTTGCCGAACAAAAGACAGCGATTTTTATTTCAAAACTTAGCTGCAAAACAAAAGACACCGGTTTTTATTTCAAAACTTAGTTGTCGAACAAAAGACAACGATTTTTATTTCAACACTTAGTTGCCGACAAAAACTTGAAAAAGACTCTTTGGAAAGCATTAGAAACTCTCATGGATATGAAGAAGTTCTAAATGCATGTTTTTTTTTTTTTTTTTAATGATGAACTGATGAGACTGACCCTCAAATGAGAATATAATGCAAATGCGAGTTGCAAAATGTGACTCGAATGTCGCACAAAACATGAGTGCATGCGTTGATGTGCAATGTCAATGATGAAACAATGCTCATTAATTCTGAGAAGCAACAATGCAATTGATAGTTTATGAAGATATGTCTTGATTCTCTTGGCTTGGCCAATGAATTTGACTTTGAAAGCATAACGCAATGATGCATATGCATGCTATTGGTAGAAAATGATTGTTTATGAATGCAACATGTGTGTATAATATGTTAAAGATAATGGATGTCATGAATGGAACATGTATGCATGTGCATTAACAAAATGTCATAGTTGTAGCATGTATGCATGAGCATGCTAGGAGTAGAATGATGAATGTCATGGATGTAGTATGTATGCATGATACTGATGCATATGCATCCTAAGGATAGAATAATGTCATGAATGCAACATGTGCATAAGAT
The DNA here is from genome assembly GCA_028017165.1 of Herpetospermum pedunculosum. Classification (NCBI taxonomy): domain Eukaryota; kingdom Viridiplantae; phylum Streptophyta; class Magnoliopsida; order Cucurbitales; family Cucurbitaceae; genus Herpetospermum; species Herpetospermum pedunculosum. The sequence continues at coordinate 41,451,096 of CM051522.1, forward strand.
GTTAAGGGTAATGAATGTCAAGAATGCAACATGTTTGCATGTGCATTAACAAAATGTCCTAAATGTAGCATGTATGCATGAGCATGCTAGGAGTAGGATGACGGATGTCATGAATGCAGTATGTATGCATGATACTGATGCACATGCATCCTAAGGATAAAATAATGTCATGAATGCAACATGTGCATAAGATGTTAAGGGTAATGAAGGTCAAGAATGCAACATGTTTGCATGTGCATTAACAAAATATCCTAAATGTAGCATGTATGCATGAGCATGCTAGGAGTGGGATGACGGATGTCATGAATGCAGTATGTATGCATGATACTGATGCACATGCATCCTAAGGATAAAATAATGTCATGAATGCAACATGTGTGCACATGTTTGTCGAGGGTATAAGAATGATTGAATGCAACATGTGCATAATATGTTAAAGGTGATGAATGATTGAATGTATCATGTTGAGGGTAGAAAACTGTAGAATGCAACGTGTATGCACGAAACATATGATCTACCAACTAGCCATGATATGTGAAAATGTTTTTTTTTTTTTTTTTTTTTTTAAATTATGATGTTAATGATATCAACTTACATGATGAAATGCATGATTTGTGAAAACAAATGCTTAATCAAAAATGACTTTTGTGTTATTGAAATGATCACTCTTGCTTAAGTTCATCGATCTTATCAGCCAATACTTAGCGGAGAATCAAATGAAAATAATAGTGTCATCATCAGGATTTTTTTTTTTTTTTTTTTTTTTGAATGCTTTCACCTGAGAGAAATTAAATGTGTAGTCCTAGATCACTCAACCATATTGGACATTGTCGGTTGTTGGGTAGATTACCATGTGCTATGTTAGAGAATTTATAAAAAATAATTGATAATGTTGAACATATTCTGATTAAACTGCTTCATAACTTAGCCTTGTAACTAACAAGAATGTTGGAGTACAAGAAAGTGAATTTAGATTTCGAATATGGGATGACAACCAATCAATATTGAAGTTGTTTTTTTTTTTTTTTTTTTTTTGTAAACAAATGAAGGAAGGAATGCGAAGGAAGATGTAGTACTCGCATGCTTTCCGAAGATCTCTTGGACAATAAGAGATTGAAAATGTTTTTTCACATTTGAGTGAGAAATTAGAAATTGGTTAGATGGAAAGATGAGTGATATGACTCCATTTTCTCGGACAAGGGTTTTGAGAGCTAAAAGTAGCTTCTTGAGAAATTTCTCGCTTTTCTTTGAGTAAGCTCGAGATCTTTGATGATATTTGATCTAGCATGGCAAATGCGTAGTCTTTGCCCCAGTTTTGCAGACGTTGATCCGCCGTGGCAAAGACGTAGGCTTTGCCCCAGTATGGATGATGTGTGACTTAGATACCCCTTGCTTCTTGTTCTACTGATTGCACCAGCTTTGCATTTTTTTTTTTTTTTTTTTTTGGAATGATGCAATAAAATGCCCCAACTTAATGACGGTGACTTTGCTCTATTTGCGGCAAAGACGTGGGCTTTGCCCAGTGTTGCAAAGACGAAGGCTTTGCCCCAGTCTTATGATGTTGCTCCAGCGTGTGGCAAAGACGTAGGCTTTGCCCCAGTTTTGCACAGGCGAAGGTTTCGCCCCAATTTTGCTGATGTTCAAATGAGACACTTCCAGGTTTAAAAGATGTAGCTTCCTGACCAATAGATTGCACCAACTTTGCATTTTTTTATTATTATTATTATTATTTTTTTAAGAGACATGATGCAATGAAGTGCTTCAACTCGTAGACGGTGGCTTCGCTCTATTGTGGCAAAGACGTGGGCTTTGCCCCAGTTTTGCAAATGTGAAGGTTTTCCCCCAGTTTGCTGATGTTCAAAATAAGACACTTCAAGCTTCGTGAGATGTAGATTCTTGATCAATTGATTGCACCAATCTCATATATATATTTATTTATTTTTTTAGCAAGGAAAGGTGCAATAAGATGCTCAAGCTTTGACGGCGACTTCACTCTATTGTGGCAAAGACGTGAGGTTTGCCCCAGTGCTGCAAAGACGAAGGCTTTGCCCCAGTCCATGATAATGCTCCAACGTGTGGCAAAGGCGTAGGCTTTGCCCCAGTGTTGCGAAGACGAGATCCAGCGTGGCTCAGACATAGGCTTTATCCTGATGTGGCAAAGGCGAACGCTTTGCCCCAGCTTATTGATTTACCGCGGAGACCTTTCAGCATCTTCAAGATGTAGCTTTTAGTGCATCATCCTCGGTTTTTTTTTTTTTTTTTTTTTTTGACAGTGCAACCAGACTCTGATGTCACTCTAGCACACATTCCTTATCATTTCTTTATTCATGCTCCTTGGAACTGTGATGATGTTAACCCCGAGCAAAAAATTATTTAAGACTTTGAGGTAATTTCCAAAGTTACTACCTCTCTAGCTCTCAAAACCAATATCCTTAGTCTTGGAATCAATTTCTACTCGAGGAAAGAGATAGCTCAAAGAATAGGAAAAAGGGGAACGAATTTATAAAGATGAAGTTGGAATAAAGAAGTATATGAGAAATTACAAGTCTTAATTATGAAGCAGTAAATCACAAGTATTCAACATTATTTTATTACATCAGAAGCTCTCTCGGTCCGGTGGATAATTTTGAGAGGTTCGCCACATAATTGAGTGTGACATGCTTTGCAAAAGGTTTGATGGATAGATAAATGCGAAGATACACTGTATAAATGTAGATGGTGAAATTAGCCCAAGATTTTACGGTGGATCTACAAATTGAGTAGATTGTTTCAAAATTATGTGTGGCATGCAGGTACAAGGTTTTACAGTGAGTAATTTTGAACAGTCATTGCAAGATGGGTCTTCCCTAGTGTGATAATTAGAACACTGATCAGTGGGGTATGATGGTATGAATTTTAGCACATGAGGGATAATGAAGGTCAAAATAATGTTCCTCTTGAAAATGAAGTTCAGCTTAAAAGCTTAAGAGGAGTATCTGAAAGGATAATGAAATGGTTGATACTCGACATGATTTCCCAATAGAGAGCAGTGAAAGCAACCATTTTTCTTCTTTCAATTTTTTTTTTTTTTTTTTTTTTTTCAAACGATGATTTACCATGATTTGTATTCAATTCTCGCTAAAGTTTTAGCTAATAAGAACGATTAAAACAATCACAAGAACGATCAAGTAAATACACAAAAGACTTTTTTTCTTCTTTTTTTTTTTTTTTTTTTTTTTTTAATGCAAAAGATGAGTTTTTTTTTTTAATTTCAAAATATGCACGAGATGCAATTTTCGAAAAACATGATTTTTATGTTATGACATGCGAAAGGAGACGATGCATGAAATTATTCCTGTATGCAATTTTATGCAATTAAGAACAAACGAAATCCTTGAACGACTCGTGTCATGCGAAATGCGATAATGCATGCATGAATGACATGTTATAATGTAATGCAACTGATTTTTTTGTTTTTTGGCTTACTATGCAAGATGAAACAATATGATGCAACAAATGATTTTTTTTTTTTTGTATTTTTTTTTTTTTTTTTTTGTGAAAATGCATGAACAATTTTCATGATGAGATAACGTGGTGTTATGCAATGATTTTGTTTTTTCTATCATGGAAAATAAAACGACACATGCATGGACACCCTTTTTTATTTTATGCATGATGATGTACAAAATGTTTTTTTTTTTAAATGATAGAGATAACTATGCAAATGAACTATTGAATGCATGATATGATGTAAATGATTTTTTTTTTACCTTTTTTGAGATGTTTGACTTGACATGCAAGATGAGCTTACGAATGCACAATGCAACGTTATGCAAATGATTAATTATTTTTTTAAATTGGGAGGTTATGACATGTTATGCAAGATGGCTAATGCATTTTTTTTGTTTTATGTGTGAATTTTTTTATGCATGCATTTGAGACTCTATGTATGCCATGCAAAGTGAAATAATGCATGCATGAACATTTTCTATGATGCCTGTGATTTTTTTTATTTGTTATACAAATGAGCTAATGCCGAAACAATTTTTTATGATGTGATGAATTTTGGTGCATGTACAAAATGATACAATGCCACGAATGATGAAATGTTATGACTTCTTGTTCGAATAAGATAATGCATGAACCTCCTTTATGATGTGATGATGTGATGAACTTTGATGCATGCTTAATGAATTAACAATGTATGGACATTTTTTGTGAATGCATGATGATATGCAACTGAATGATAATTCGATGTCTGAAATGAGTTTATGATGCATGCACATTCTTCTTATGCATAATGATATGCGATTGAATGAATAACAAAATCAAACGACATGCAAAATGATTTTATGATGCATAGACATTTTATTTTTTTTTAATATGCATGATGATATGCGATCGAATGATAAACAAATGATCAAACGACATCCAAAATGAATTTATGATGCATGAACTTTTTTGTTTTTTTGTTTTTTTTTTTTACGCATGATGATATGCAATTGAATGATTCGACGAAATTTTATGATACACGTTTTTATGATGCATGATGATATGCAATTAAATGATTATTCGACATGCGAAATGAGTGCATGATGCATGGACATTTTTTTTTTTTTGAGATTTTATGTTTTATGACTTTCGCAAAATAAGATAATGCATGAATGAATGTTTTTATTACGCGTGTATGTATGACATGACACCATGCAATAAGAGATGATTTTTTTTTACATGCAAAATGCATGATTTTATTTTTATTACACGTGCACGTGTGACACGACACCATGCCATATGATGATTTTGACATGCAAAATGCATGAACTTATGTTTTTATCATACGTGTACGTGTGAAATGACATCATGCAATATGAAATTATTTTTTGACATGCAAAAGACATGAACTTATGCTTTTATTACACGTGCATATGTGAAATGACACCATGCAATAAGAGATGATTTTTTTGACTATTTTTATTACACGTGCACGTGTGAAATGACACCATGCAATAAGAGATGATTTTTTTACATGCAAAATGCATGAATTTATTTTTATTACACGTGCACGTGTGACACGACACCATGCCATATGATGATTTTGACATGCAAAATGCATGAACTTATGCTTTTATTACACGTGCACATGTGAAATGACACCATGCAATATGAGATGATTTTTTTTTACATGCAAAATCAGATGACGCATAAATGCACATTTTTATTATGCATTCGCGAGATGTCATTATGCAATTGATGAATGATTTTTCTATGATTTTATGCATGAGCATTTTTTTATGCAAAATGATTTTTAACATGAATGCACATTTTATTATGCATGAGTGAGATGACACTATGAAATTGGGATAATGCCCGTGATGCATGCTTTTTTTTTTTTTTTTTTATGCATGATGATATGCAAATGATGGATGAGAAGTGAAGAAATTTTTGGAATGATCATTTTATATGCATGCAATTGATTTGTTTTTTTTTAAATGTCATGCAAAATGAAACAATTCATGAAATTTTACTTATGCATGAATGATGAAATGAAACCCGATTTTTTTTTTTTTTTTTATGCATGTCTAACCTTAACTGCTCTTAGGAAAGAAACATTTTTTTTTTCTTTTTTTTAACGAAAGACTTTATTTGGACGAGAACGTGATGACTCGTGAAAAATGCATGATTCTTAAATTATAAGGTGTCGAAACACAAATAATTTTTTTTGTTCTTGATTTTGATGTTTTTTTTTTTCAAAAACTGACATACGTAAAACAAGTATTCCCAAAAGAAAATTTTTCTGAAAACGAAAAAATGAACGAAGACTTTTCGTGCGCCTTTACGGGGGCAGGTTACATCCTCCCGCAGGTCGACATTACTCGACTCTCCATTCAAAACCTAAATGAGAAAATAAAAACGAACGAAGACTTTTCGTGCGCCTTTACGGGGGCATTTTACGTCCTCCTGTAGGTCGACAGTACTCGACTCTCCATTCTAACCCTAAACAAAGAGGTCCCCAATTAATCAAATGCTAAAGATTAGCAAACGAATTAATTTGAACGAGAATCTTTTGTGCGTCATACAAGGGATATTATGTCCCTTTGCAGGTCAGCATTACTCGATTATCAGCTCTAAGCCTAAGGAGGACGACTCAATTTTTTTTTTTTTTTTTAAAAATCAAAATAAAACCTGTATAATGAAAATAACACACGCAACTTGAATATGTGAGTGAAACATGCAATATGATACAAGCGCGAGAAACAAACATGCGACAAAGTAGGTGTATCCTACAGTTCAGAGTTTAGATAATTAATAGTTAGCCCTAGGATGTATATGAGTGTAATTTAGGTTCTAAACAATCCTAGATAAAAACGGCCCCCGAGCTTTCCAACTAATTAAACAGCGCGAATAGCTCGACTGGAGAATTTCATGTGCCTGCACGAGAACCGAAGTTCCACGAAGGTCACACTACTCAATCTCTGAATCTAATCCTAAAGGGTAGAGCCCAGGTAGGAGGCTCGTGAACGAGTGTGTGAAATGCATGATAATGCAAACAATTTAAATTAAAACAAGGTACAATAACGAAAATAATAAACATGATGTGAGGGTAGGGTTTAAACATAAGGATAAAGGCCCCCAAATTAATTTGAAAGCTAAAGATTAGCCAACAAATTAATCTGAGCGAGAATCTTTCGTGCGCCTATACAGGGGCAATTATATCCCCTTGAAGTTCGACATTACTCGATTCTCAATTCTAATCCTAAGAGCTAGAGCCCGGGTAGGAGGCTCGTGAACGTGTGTGAAATGCATGATAATGCAATAAACAGTAAATTGTGAGAATAACAAAAAATAAAAACCCGACATGAGAGAAGCAACACAAAATATAGAGATAAATAAACAACGATCGACTCTAGGATGCACATGAGTGTGGTTTAGGTTCTAAACAATCCTAGAAGAAAATGGTCCCCGAGTTTTCCAACTGATTAAACAGCGTGGATAGCTCGAGTGGAGAATTTCATGCGACTGCACAAGAACCGAAGTTCCACGAAGGTCACACTACTCAATCTCCGAATCTAATCCTAAGGGTAGAGCCCGGGTAGGAGGCTCGTGATTGTGTGTGAAATGTATGAATCATGCGATAATAAGTAAATTTAAACAAAGCAAGTTAATTAAAACAACATAATTCAATAAATAAATAAAAATAAACAAAGACCAAAAAAGAAAAATCGGATAAATGTAAAATAACATTCAATGACCTAGACCCACTAAAAAGAGTCCCCAGTGGAGTCGCCATGCTGTCGCAACGTTTTTGCGACGCGGAGCGGCCGACAACCTTCTGTTAAACAGGGGTTTTCACAAAAAATGAAGTTGCAACCAATCATTTCGGGTGTGATTGGTCACCTTAAAAACACGGTCTACGAAGCAAAAAAAACGAGGTTCGGGGGTCGTTTGAGTGTAGGGAAGGTGTTAGCACCCTACAACATCCCGTTTAAAAATGGTAGCCAAAACGTTTTATCCTAATTATCTAGCTAATTTTAAATGGTCCTTAACGAATGAAATAAACAATTAAAAATGATACAATGTCTCAACTAATCATATCCTAACTTTAAAGAAAGTCGGAATTTGATTTTGTGAGCATGATTGTTAATTTCGCCATTAACGCCTTAATCCCGATACCGAGATCATAGAACTTTAAAAATCATTTAATAAAATCGTTTTGTTTCAAATTCAATTTGAAATTCGATTAAAATTTGAATTAAAAATTAAAACAATTTTTGCTTTGAAAACAAACCATTTGAAATTTAATTTAAAACATGATTTGAACTAAAAATGTATTTTTGTTTTGAAATAGTAACAAAATTCAATTTAAAAATCAAAGGAAAACCAATTTTTAAAAGAAGGGCGTTCTTGTAATTAGCGCATAATGACTGTAACAATAAATCCTCAAAAATAGGGAAACCCTATTTATCCCGGGATTTCGATAAAATTAAAATACCCTCGAGATGAGAGGAACAATCCTTCATCTCTCCCGGGGTTGCAAATTAATATCAAAATACCCTCGAGATGAAAGGAACAGTCCTTCATCTCTCTCGGGGTTGCAAATTAATATTAAGATACCCTCGAGATGAAACGAACAGTCCTTCATCTTTCCCGGGGTTGCAAATTAATATTAAGATACCCTCGAGATGAAAGGAACAATCCTTCATCTCTCCCGGGGTTACAAATTAAATTTAAAATACCCTCGAGATGAAAGGAACAGTCCTTCATCTCTCCTGGGGTTGCAAATTAAATTTAAAATACCCTCGAGATGAAAGGAACAGTCTTTCATCTCTCCCGGGGTGGAAAATTAAAATTAATTTAACAAAATAGAAAAATAATGAACCTATGCTTTACAATTAGATAGCATGCATCGAGATTAAAGATCAAAATAAGAAGATCAAACAGGGGGTATATATGAAATAAACAAGGGTATATCATGCTCAAAACAGGGGATATATATCATGCCAACAGTGGGGATATATGCATATAAACAGGGGTATATATCATGCTCAAAACAGGGGTATATATCATGCAAACAGTGGGGATATATGCATATAAACAGGGCATATATGAACTTCAAACAATGCACCAACACCCCAACTACTCCGATATATGCACGGATACACAACACGCTTAACCAACAGTAGCGTTATTGTTGTGTGCTCAATTGTGTAAATTAAAATGCAATAGTAGAGCACTCAGAACATGCAAGCATACATGGTCTTGTAGCAAGTAATAAGTATTTTTTCATTCGATTTCCCACAGAGATTTATTCTTAGCTACTAACGAAGTGAGATGTTAAGTGAGAAAGGGTGGTTTAAATGGGGTAGATTTGGGTTTAAAGTGCCTAACTATTAAGGAACGTGCGAGATATGAAAGCATAAACAGGTGCAAGTAAATAGGTAAACTCGAATGTTGAAGGAAAAGAATTGCGCAGACAGCAATTTTCTAGCAATGTTACTAACAACGTTTTAAGTGTAAAGTGTGGAAACAAGGGCTACTAACGACTCCTCTATAGGCTTTTTCATACGATTCTCAAGCAGTAGATCAACTCATCATGCATCAAACTAACTCATTCTCATGTATCTTTCGATTTCATGCATTAGATCCTTTAGTTTACTCATGTCCAAGTAAGGCCTTAAGCATCTATTTATAAAAGCAAGTTAATGATTTGTACTAGGAAAACGCCTATTCCTAGGTCGGTTTCTGGCTACCATGAAAGGCTAGCATGAATGTACGACTCTGAACCCTTACTCCTTCCAGAGGTTAGGAGTTCTTTAGACAAAATGGATGGCCAATCGAAATTGCCCGTGGGATGAAGCTTACATACATTCAATGCATTTGAAGCTAACCTACATGCTTGATTCACGTATTGCTACCTATAGACTTGTCATTAGCATACCCTTATGTGGGTTAGTTACTCATGGATGAAGATGGAGTGGAAAGATTTAAGTATTTAAACATGCTCGACAGTATTCAAGAAGAAACGACAGCAAACAGAAGAAATGGAGAACTTGCGAAGTGATGAAATAATGCTTTGATTAACCAAAGTTTGAACTAAACAAATAACAACTTTGAACAACTAAAGCTAAACAGAAGAGTACGAAATAGACTGGAGTAGCAGACAGAAGTGAAATAACAAAGACAGAAACGAAAAGGGAAACAAAAATAGCAGAAAGCAGTGAAGTATGCGTGTGAACTCCTCGCCGCAACGCCTCGGATGAAAGCCGAAGGTAAGCTTGATCGTGGATGAATCCAATTAGAAGAGATGAAAGATCCTCTCTTCTTCCTCTTAGATTATCGATTCCAGCAGCTGAAACCTTCACGCCAACAACCGGAAGAGAAAACAATAAGAAACTGCGTTGAGAAGGGAGATCTACGCCTTTCGAGTATGTTTCTGTCCTTCCCCCTTGACCTCCTTTTATAGTATTTTGCAGGTACGATTGGACCAAGGAGAACCATCCATTCTGAACAACAACACTCCACGTGGCAGCAGGAGAAAAAATGAGCAGCTGAAAGATCGTAACAAAATAGAAAACGGTTAGACAACTTAACAAATTTCACTTAAAACATTGTTGAGACAGCAATGTTTTCGCAATGTTTCAGAAATGTGCAAATTTCAAGTCTTTAGCTTTGTTTTTGGTTCTTTTCCTTTCCTTTTACACATAAGTCCTAATTTAGCTTCATTCTACTAATTCTCATATATAAGCACAAGTTTAAGCTAAATTCTACCAAAAACGCTTAAGAGTGTTCATCTTTCTATAGCTAATAAGTCCTAAAATAATCACTTTTGGAGACGTAACAGTTATCGACCCCATACAGTAAACACATGCAATATAGCCTAGGTACAGTAAGTAGGGTATATACTGAATATACAGACGTATATATGGAATAAAACAGATCAGCCAAAAACTTAAATAAACTAAAGACAGGGGTTACACAGGCTAAAATGATGTAAATAAGTGAAAAAAACATAAAATGATGATTAATAAGGCCGGACGAAATACGGTGTCAACAGTAAGGTTCGATTTAACCAACTAGAAAATTAAGATGGACCTGGATTTACGCAGGCTACGACCGTTATTGAATAGTAGGGTTCAATTTAACCAACAAGAGAAATTGAAATGGACCTGGGTTTACACAGGCTACGACCTTCACTGGATAGTAGGGTTCGATTTAACCAACAAGAAAATTAAAACGGACCTGGGTTTACATAGACTTCGACCGCTACCTTGGATTAAGGTTCGATTTAACCAACAAGAAAAATTTAAATGGACTTGGGTTTACACAGGCTACGACCTCCACTGAATAGTAGGGTTCAATTTAACAAACAAGAAAATTGAAATGGACCTGGGTTTACACAGGCTACGACCTCCACTGGATAGTAGGGCTCGATTTAACCAATAAAAAAATTAAAACGGACCTGATTTTACACATGCTTCGACCGCTACTAAATAGTAGGGTTCGATTTAACCAACAAGAGAAATTGAAATGGACCTGGGTTTGCACGGGCTACGACCTCCACTAAATAGTAGGGTTCGATTTAACCAACAAGAAAATTAAAATGGACTTGGGTTTACATAGGCTTCGATCGCTAATCTTGGATTAAGGTTCGATTTAACCAACAAGAAAATTGAAATGGACCTGGGTTTACACTGGCTACGACCTCCTTTGAATAGTAGGGTTCGATTTAACCAACAAGAAAATCAAAACGGACCTAGGTTTACATAGGCTTCGTCCACTACCGAATAGTAGGGTTCGATTTAACCAAAAAGGAATTTAAAACGGACCTGGGTTTACACAGGCTTCAACCGCTACTTTATAATAGGGTTTGATTTAACCAACAAGAGAATTAAAAACGGACCTAGGTTTACACAGGCTTTGACCGTTAATCTTGGATTAACGTTCGATTTAACCAACAAGGAATTTAAAACGGACCTGGGTTTACACAGGCTTCGACTGCTACTGAATAGTAGGGTTCAATTTAACCAACAAGGAATTTAAAACGGACCTGGGTTTACACAGGCTTCGACCGCTACTGAATAATAAGGTTCGATTTAACCAACAAGAGAATTAAAAACGGACTTGGGTTTACATAGGCTTCGACCGCTAATATTGGATTATGGTTCGATTTAACCAACAAGGAATTTAAAACGGACCTGGGTTTACACAGACTTCGACCGCTACTGAATAGTAGGGTTCGATTTAACCAACAAGGAATTTAAAACGAACCTGGGTTTACACAGGCTTCGACCGCTACTGAATAGTAGGGTTCGATTTAACCAACAATGGAATTTAAAACGGGCCCGGGTTTACACAGGATTCGACCCCTACTGAATCGTAGGGTTCAATTTAACCAACAAGGAATTTAAAATGGACTTGGGTTTACACAGGCTTCGACCGCTACTGAATAGTAGGGTTCGATTTAACCAACAAGAAAAATTGAAATGGATCTGGGTTTACACAGGCTACGACCTCCACTGAATAGTAGGGTTCAATTTAACCAACAAGAAAATTAAAACGGACCTGTGTTTACACAGGCTTCGACCGCTAATCTTGGATTAGGGTTCGATTTAACCAACAAGAAAATTGAAATGGACCTTGGTTTACACAGACTACGACCTCCACTGAATAGTAGGGCTCGATTTAACCAACAAGAAAATTAAAACGGACCTGGGTTTACACAGATTTCGACCGCTACTAAATAGTAGGGTTCGATTTAACCAACAAGAGAATTAAAAACAGACCTGGGTTTACACAGGCTTCGACCGCTAATCTTGGATTATGGTTCGAATTTAACCAACAAGGAATTGAAAACAGACCTGGGTTTACACAGGCTTCGACCACTACTGAATAGTAGGGTTCGATTTAACCAACAATAATAAATGTAAAAAGGTTGAGTGATAAATTTTGATTTTGATTGTTTTTTTTTGTTTTTTTTTTTAAAGATTAGAATAAATTTGTTTTAAATGCATGAGTTATGAAATGTGAGTTTTTTTACACGATGTGAAAACTAAAAGGAATTGATGATGACTCTCAAAAGAGAATGTGAGCTTTTCACGTGAGTTTTTCACACGATGTGAAAACTAAAATTAAATGTAAATGAACTAGATCATGTGAATCAATTTGCCAAATTTTGTCCAACGTTAAAGTGGAACTTGTTCATTGATAATGTATGCAACGTGTGCCTTAATTTATTTTGGTTTGACCAATGAAATTGATTTTTAGGGCATGATTTATTGATGTATATGCACGACAATAGTAGAAAAATGAATATCATGAATGTAGTATGCATGCATGTGCCTGCTAAAAAGTGTAATGAATGCAACATGGATGCATGTGTATGTCAAGGATAAATTTTAAAAAAATTTTATGGATGCAACATGTATGCATGTGCATTCCAATGGTAAATAAATGCAGCATGTATGTCTGATCTTTATCTAACCATGATATTGGAGAATTATTTTTGCTTTTGAGAAATAATGACGTAAATGATCGAAATGTAAGATATGTGAAAATTATGATATCAAAATGATTTTCATGTTTAAGGAAAATGATTATCTTTGTCTACTCTCATTGTTCTTATTAGCTGATACTTAGTAAAAAATCAAAAGAGAAAATATTGTCATTATCGGAGATATTTTTTTTTTTTTTTGAATGCTTTCACTCGAAATGGATTATATATGTCAATCGTAGATTACTCAACCATATTAGGCATGGGGGATTTTTGAGAAGTGTCTCATGTGCTAGTTTAGAGAACTATCAAAGGTAGTTGGTAGTATTGAATATCTTACTGTTGGGTTTTATGTCCTAAAACTCGTAGTTTGTAAACTGTTTGAATGTATATATTCTAATTCAATAAAGTTGTTATTGAATTTTAGTGAATTGTGTTTGTATTAACCTATACCAATAACTAACACCCATGGCGATAGTGTGAGTACTTGAACTTCATGTGTGACATGAATGTGGATCAAGTTCAAGTAGACAGCCAAAATGGTCTATAGTATAGGGATAAGGCTGGGTACCTTATCCTGGGGACACTATTGGACGCGGCTCACTTTGTATAGTACAAAACGATGTGATTCGAATCGTTTCATGTAGAGACATGCGAGTGAGGGCGTCCTGTGCAATGAGTTTGCACAAGACCGAACCAAGAAATAAAGTCGCTCTTTCTTTATAACACCGTTTACTGAAAAGACCGTTTTTTTATTCATATGATGACTTAGGTAACTCGATCTCAATCCTGAGCTCACTATGAACTCCTGTTTATTCGACCTTATCCTTTGACTTGTACGGGTGAGAGTGGCCAGATCGCCGACTCAATAAGCCTACCATCTTGGGGATAAGATCGAATAAGTGGCTGGGGACATAGTTGTGCGAGATGGAATTCACTCCTACCTGTTTTAAGGGTTAGTAGAGAGGTTGTTCCCTTAAGTGCTGACTCCAGGTCTTGAACAATGGGCTCATCCTCTCCTGATCAGGGAGGAATCTGATTTGATGGTTGGACCACAAATCAATTGTTCAATAGAGGTGTCAGTGGTACTTAAGGAACAAGATATAATACAAGGGTTAAACGGTATAAATGACCCGTTGTGATTACGAACGACCTGTGAAAGATCGACTTACTGGTGATAGTTATATCAAGAGGACACAATATATCTACAGTGAGGAGAGTGCAACCCTTGGACTTTAGTGGAGTCTCCGGGGGTTAACGAATGTTGGTTAGTTCGGTTGAAAGAGTTTTGGCTGGATAATCTCGTATCGTTGGAGCTCATGATCTGTAGGTCCTTACGGTTCTCCTGGCTAGCTCGGATAAAGCCGTGAAACAATATAAAAGAAAAGAAAAGAATTTGAATCGTTCAAATTCGGGTTTGTGGAAGAATATGGACATATTTAAATATGATTTAAATATGAGATTGGTCTACAATATGAATTGGATTCATATGTGAAAAGTCGGTTTTCGGAAAACCAGGCTTAATCATATTATTTAATTAATATTTGATATTGAATTAAATAATATTAATTAATTAAAAAGTTTAATTAATTAAAATATATTAATTAAAAAGTTTAATTAATATATGGACATATTTAAATATGATTTAAATATGAATTTGGTCTTAAAACATGAATAGGATTCATGTGCAAAAAGTCGGTTTTCGGAAAACCGGGTTTAATTATATTATTTAATTAATATTTGATATTGAATTAAATAATATTAATTAATATATATATTTTTTATTAATTAAAAAGTTTAATTAATAAAATAATAATTATTATTTTTAATAATAATAATATATAAATAAATATATATATATATATATATATATGATATATACATGTGTCTTACATGCAAGATGTAAGACACATGTATGAAATATACAAGGTATATATATATATATGAAAGATCAAATCAAATAAAAAAAAAAAAAAAAAAAATGTGAGTGCATTTTGGGGTATTCAAATTGAAATTTGATTTCAATTTTGAATCTCTTCTTCTTCCTCGGCCGCAGCTCTCTGTAAAGAAAAAGTTGGTTTTTCTTCAGTGAGCTTCTTCTTCTTTTTCTCTTGTAAAAGGAGTCCCACTACTCCGTTTCTCGGCCCGAGGTAGCGGGACTACCGGGGATGGTCCACGAAGGGTTCGTGAGAAGGCTCGTTGAGCTCGTGAGGAGCTTCTGGCGGTGAAAATTGAAGAATTTCGAACGACAAGGGTATGTGTTCTAATTTCTCTTTTTCATTGCTTTTGCATGTTTCCGTTTGTTTAAATTGATGAAATTAGAGTGTCTATGATTCAAATCGCTTCCGCTGCGTGCCATGCGCTCCTTCAATTGGTATCAGAGCGTTTTTGGCCACTCAATTTCCATCAATTTAAGTTATGGTGGGTTTTAGTTTAGAAATTGTTTCTGATTGGCATCTAAAGTGAATATCGATTTTGGCATAGTTTGTTTTTGAATTTCATTATTTGTAATTGCCCGAGAATGTATGGGCATTAATGCATGCTAAAGAGTCTGTATTTTTAGAGTCATTAGAGTCCATATAGGTTTCTTTGTGAAAGAAATTTGAGTTTGGAACTCGCCGAAATGTTCGGTATAAGTTCAAACTCGTTCTAGGCAATACGAGGAGAAATTCGAAGAGAATTTGGCCGAAGCGTTCGGAGGAAGCAAGTTGGTCAAAGGCGGTGCGAAGAGTTCGAAGTCCGCTCAAGACGTAGCTTGTTGATCAAGCTTGTAATAAATTATTTATTGCTTGCTAAATGCCAAAATCGATCCACTTTAGTGTGTTTAATTAATTATGCATTGCGAATGTATGTGCATAACGTATGCCATTGGTACTGGGATTTTGGGTATATCCTACTAATTTCGGGGTGTCGAATCCCGCCAAAATAACATTTATAATTCCGCTACAACTGAGCTTTGCAGCTAGTGGTAGTCGGGTCGATCCACAGGGAACCTAAATTATTTACTCCTAATTAAATTCTATTTGCTTTTATTTAAATTCAAACTAAAACGATAAAGTAAAACATTAAAGTAAATGGGGGATTGGTTATGAAAAAAAAAAATAAAGTAAAGCATGCATAAAATAGCTAACGGAAAATTAAATCTAATTACATGTGCTCCTAATTTTAAGGGTCGGGGTTGACCTTGATGCGACTCGATTCATTGGGATTCAAACATACTTAGCAAAAACATAATTAAACACATAAACGGTTGCCCGGCAACCCTGAAGCAACCGGCCACATATATATTAATCAGAATTTTCAATTCTACTTAAACGATGCTATTAATTAACTCGGATTGATCAGTTCTAAATTAACTAAAGCAGTAACTAGCATTTTATGACGAACATTCAATTAAACATCCTAAATGCTAATTGATTACCCGGCAACCCTGAAGTAATCAACATTCACAACGTTTAATATGATACTTCGATTTGTTCTATTTCATCAAGATAAATTGCAACCAAGATCAACTGGAATCCTATGTTATCTATGGCTCGACTTATCCGTGTTACTTGGCGATTAAGAGAGGCACGGCATCATAATATTTAACAATCAAACATGCTGGAAATCAAGGGTGCCTAGTCCTAAATCATTCAAACACATTCATGTGATATGCTTAGAAGAAATAAATGCTCAATCAGTCATGCTAAGCTCGAAATTAAAGATCTAAAACCCTCATGAATCGCATCAAATTTAACCCCTAACCTCAAATTAGAGCACTTACCTTGCTCGGGATGAAAATCAAGCTAAATCCAACAAGTCTTTGCTTTGATATAGAAGAAAAGGGGAGAAAACCCCCAAAATTTGAGAGAGAAATCGTCAAAAACAAGCCAAACCCGAGAGAGAATGCCCTAAAAATCGTTAAAATATGGGTTTTATATAGTCGGAGCGTCGAGACCCTACAGGCAGGGTCTGGACGCTCGTACGGAAATTTCCAGCGCCTGTTGTCGGGGTAGCGTCGAGACCCTACAGGCAGCGTCTCAACGGTGGGTCTGTGCCTGAAGGAAAAATATTTGAAATTTTGTCCACCCCTGGACTCGAACTCAAGCCTATCAACTTGCTAGATTCCTCCTGCACCACCAGACCACTTATTACAATTGAGATATTATTTGATTAATTAATATACATAGTATAAACACTCAGAATGATTAATCAAAATTATCCTCTAAACGTTCTTTTAAGCTCTTAATTAATTCAATGGTCCGATTTACCCCTAAGTAATTAAATTATACAAAATATATTAATTAAGCATAATTAATTACTTAATTCGCAAGATTTAGGAGCTAAATATTAGCACTTTTTGAGTGCTATCAAAACCCCCAACCTAAATCTTGCTAGTCCTCGAGCAAGGAGAACTCTAAAATAGCTCCTAAGGACTATACATGCATGCTTCTAACTCAAATCTCGATGCTTTAAGAATCAAGACATTTACATAAACAAGTAAGCAATCGATCGCATGCACTTAATCAATGAACATGTCAAAAATTAACTACTACTCCCCTACGTGTGTGTGTGATAGCGAACCTCTCCTAAACTCACGTAAACCCGGAAAAATCACATGCAACACAACATCCCGTTTTCCCCCTACTTCTAGCGTTTAAGAACAGTCTACACTTGACTTACACGAGAGAGAGAAGCAAATTAAGAGACCTAATTATTTTTCTCATTCCTTTTTCTTTTAACGAGTACTTTGTACTCTTTATTAAGGTTCTTTGAACCAACACTTTTATTCACTTTTTCTTTCCACCTCGAGCTGCCTAACACGTCAAACTTTGGCCAAAGCTTCACGTTTTTAAGGACTAACGCTCACTTCTTAAGCGCACTAATAAGAAGGAGGAGCGCCTCGAGAGGATTTTCTATCCAACATGTTTTTCTATTTTTTTTTTTTTACATTAGGCTTAGCATACGCTATCTCAATTAACCAACCACTAACTCTCATGCAACAAGCTACCTATGGGTGCCTTTCGGGGTGAAAATGAGAACTCGTGCAACATGTGGTCAATCTAAGCATACGGAGTCTAAGAGAAGTTGCTGAGTGCTCTTTAGATGCAAGGGAGCAATAGAAAAAATTTTAAATTTTTTGACATGGACCTAATTAGTGCAAACTACTTCATGCTAATCTAGATATGCAAATATGAAGATTCTAAAAACATTTCCTAGATTGTCATTATTAGAAAGCATGTAAACAGAGTCCCAAGCACTTCAAATTCAAAATCTCCACAACTCAACAAGGAATCCAACAGACAACTCCACCCCCAACCTTCGAAAGATACATAGTCCTCTATGTATCCATCCATCAGATAAAGCAATAAAAAATACAAAATTAAAGGGAACAGAAAACCTCCCCTGAATTTCGCGAGGTCGGTGGTTGGAGTGGCGCGGTCTTTGCCCATTATCTTGTTGTTTAGGCCAAACCCCTACAAAAGAAGGCAAACTACAAAAAGGAAAAACAAACAAATAAAATCTAACTAAGAGAAATTAAATGGTTCCCCGGCAACGGCGCCAATTTTGGTACTGGGATTTTGGGTATATCCTACTAATTTTGGGGTGTCGAATCCCGCCAAAATAACATTTATAATTCCGCTACAACTGAGCTTTGCATCTAGTGGTAGTCGGGTCGATCCGCAGGGAACCTAAATTATTTCCTCCTAATTAAATTCTATTTGCTTTTATTTAAATTCAAACTAAAACGATAAAGTAAAACATTAAAGTAAAGGGGGGATTGGTTATGAAAAAAAAAATAAAGTAAAGCATGCATAAAATAGCTAACGGAAAATTAAATCTAATTACATGTGCTCCTAATTTTAAGGGTCGGGGTTGACCTTGATGCGACTCGATTCATTGGGATTCAAACATACTTAGCAAAAACATAATTAAACACATAAACGGTTGCCCGGCAACCCTGAAGCAACCGGCCACATATATATTAATCAGAATTTTCAATTCTAATTAAACGATGCTATTAATTAACTCGGATTGATCAGTTCTAAATTAACTAAAGCAGTAACTAGCATTTTATGACGAACATTCAATTAAACATCCTAAATGCTAATTGATTACCCGGCAACCCTGAAGTAATCAACATTCACAACGTTTAATATGATACTTCGATTTGTTCTATTTCATCAAGATAAATTGCAACCAAGATCAACTGGAATCCTATGTTATCTATGGCTCGACTTATCCGTGTTACTTGGCGATTAAGAGAGGCACGGCATCATAATCTTTAACAATCAAATATGCTGGAAATCAAGGGTGCCTAGTCCTAAATCATTCAAACACATTCATGTGATATGCTTAGAAGAAATAAATGCCCAATCAGTCATGCTAAGCTCGAAATTAAATATCTAAAACTCTCATGAATCGCATCAAATTTAACCCCTAACCTCAAATTAGAGCACTTACCTTGCTCGGGATGGAAACCAAGCTAAATCCAACAAGTTTTTGCTTTGATATAGAAGAAAAGGGGAGAAAACCCCCAAAATTTGAGAGAGAAATCATCAAAAACAAGCCAAACCCGAGAGAGAATGCCCTAAACATCGTTAAAATATGGGTTTTATACAGTCACAGGGTCTCGACGCTCGTACGGAAATTTCCAGCGCCTGTTGTCGGGGTAGCGTCAAGACCCTACAGGCAGCGTCTCAACGGGTCTGTGACTGAAGGAAAACTATTCGAAATTTTGTCCTCCCCTGGACTTGAACTCAGGCCTATCAACTTGCCAAATTCCTCCTGCACCACCAGACCACTTATTACAATTGAGATATCATTTGATTAATTAATATACATAGTATAAACACTCAGAATGATTAATCAAAATTATCCTCTAAACGTTCTTTTAAGCTCTTAATTAATTCAATGGTCCGATTTACCCCTAAGTAATTAAATTATACAAAATATATTAATTAAGCATAATTAATTACTTAATTCGCAAGACTTAGGAGCTAAATATTAGCACTTTTTGAGTGCTATCAGCCATATAGATTTAAAATCCCACCGTAGGAAGCATGCTTCATGCATTGAAAATATGTTATAAGTATTATAATATATCGTATGCATATTTGGCAATTCATGAGTTTTGATATAAAAGTTATATTAATTCATGAATTAGTTGTTGTTAGTTCAATAGAATAATTGATATAAGTGTTATATTAATTATGAAATTGAATGAACAACATAGGTTGCCCTAGTTTTATGCACATGGTATATTATAAGTGTTATAATGTATAGGATGCATGTTTATTCATGAGTAATATAAGAGTTATATTAATTCATGAATTTGATGTTGTTTGCTTAATAGAATAATTGATATAAGTGTTATATTAATTATGAAATTAAACATCCAACATTAGATGCATTTTGTTTGTTATAAGTGTTATAATATATAGGATGCATGCTTAATTCAGAGTATTGATATAAGTGTTATATTGATTATGAATTAAGAGTTGAATGTTTAAGAGCATAATCGATATAAGTGTTCTATTGATTATGAAATTAAATATTCAACTTGTCATGCCTTAGTGTTGCATGTTTGAGAAGCATGTAGAAGTTTGTTGTAGTTAGTCTTAGTTTTGCAAAGCGTTGTAAAATTGGCATAGACTTTTAAAATCTATAACAAAGATAAAGGCATGCTCACTTAGGGTTGAATGTATCGTTCCGTTTCATTAGATGAATAGGTCGATATCTTGTAAATGCTAAGGTTACAAGA
The DNA here is from genome assembly GCA_028017165.1 of Herpetospermum pedunculosum. Taxonomy (NCBI): domain Eukaryota; kingdom Viridiplantae; phylum Streptophyta; class Magnoliopsida; order Cucurbitales; family Cucurbitaceae; genus Herpetospermum; species Herpetospermum pedunculosum. Next base: position 41,471,810 of record CM051522.1, read on the forward strand.
AACTCACCCGGGGACATCCTGTTCGAGGTTGGAGGTATTTAAGCTGACGGTTTACGGAACACCTCCTACCTGGGGACCATCCGGTACTTGAGTAAAGTTAACCCGACTTTATGAGCATGCGTGAGTGGTGTGGGGTAATAAAGTGTTTATCACCTAGACATCATAGGTAAAAGTTTGTTTTACCTAGACTTAGGTCTTATTGTCTTAGCCGGATAATGCCTGAGTAATTTACCCATTCCGTCTTAAAATACTTAGTAGAGGTGTTGAGAAGGTATATATGATATATCCCTCTCCTCCTACGTTCTCTGTCAAGTTCACACCGTGAGAATTATGCTCGGCCTCGTGATGTCAATAGGGCATCCCCATTCGGATGGTATTTGCATAATTCAAGAGCAATGTGAATGGAGAAAGTATTTATAGTAAGTGGGAGAAGGAAGTATGTCAATACATCCTGCGGTCTCCTCCATTGGATTGAACCGTGAGATTCCTATGTTCTGCCTGCTAGGTGCCCACAAGAGGTACCGATCCATTCGGAGGGCCGTTTCATAGGAATCGGAACATCTCAATCACCATTTATGGATAAAGAAACATAGAGTCATTCCCAACTTTGACATTTCCATTCGGTTGCATCGTTGGGGCCGCCCTATGAATTCTAAAAATGGAGGGTCACACTTACGAGATTTGCTAAGAAGTTAGTAAATCTTGACCAAACAGCGATAACTAAGATGCTATAGGAATATGAGATATTCTGGTATTAGCATTTAGTCAAGAATGTCTTGATTCAGTGAAGGAATGCTTGACTGCCCCTCGGTAGCGACCATTCTGACCCACTGAAGTATCGTTGCAGTTTAATAATGAGTTTTGGGTACATTATTATTCTTTGCTAAATTCTTGATTGGTGTGTAAATTAGGTTAAAACCTTTTCACTAATATTTTTTCATTCTCTTTTCAGCATGTCTAGCTCTTTCATTCACTTACTAGCTTCCGATAAGTTAACCGGCGATAACTACGCGACCTGGAAATCGAACTTGAATACGATTCTCGTTCTAGATGATCTCAGGTTCGTCTTATCAGAGGATTGTCCTCCCCCTCCTAGCTCGGATGCGACTCGAACTGTTCGAGAAGCATATGATAGATGGACAAGGGCTAATGATAAAGCCCGAGTCTATATCTTAACCAGCATATCTGATGTGTTAGCTAAGAAGCACGAGGATATGGTTTCTGCTAAAGAAATCATGTCTTCATTACCGGCGATGTTTGGACTACCGTCCTCATCGGTCTGTCATGAAGCCCTCAAATACGTTTACAACTCTCGCATGAAGGAGGGTACCTCTGTTAGGGAGCATGTCCTTAACATGATGGTCCACTTCAATGTGGCGGAAGTAAACGGAGCTACTATTGATGAGTCAAGTCAAGTAAGCTTTATCATGGAATCTCTTCCGAAGAGTTTCCTTCAGTTCAGAACCAATATGGTAATGAACAAGTTAAAGTATAATTTGACTTCTCTCCTCAGCGAGCTACAGACCTATAAGTCCCTACACACTTCTAAAGGAAAAGAGAAGAAGGCAAACGTTGTCACTTCTAGGAAATTCCAAAAGGGGTCGTCTTCAGGGAGTAGGTCTGAACTTTCTTCTATTAAGAATAAGAGTATTCAAAAGAAGAAGAAAGATAAAAGGAAGGGAAAAGCACCTACTGCTGGTAAGAGCAAGACTAGATCTACAGACAAAGGAAAATGTTTCCATTGTGGTGTAGATGGGCACTGGAAACGGAATTGCCCAAAGTATCTTGCAGAGAAAAAGGCTGAGAAGGAAAGACAAGGTAAATATGATTTATTTGTTGTCGAAACATGTTTAGTAGAACATGATTGTCATAACTGGATACTTGATTCAGGAGCTACTAACCATGTTTGTTCTTCTTTTCAGGAAACTAGTTCTTGGCAGTCACTTTCTCGAGGTGAGATAACTCTCAGAGTTGGAACTGGAGAGGTTGTCTCAGCTAAAGCAGTGGAAGCTGTAAAGTTGTTGTATAGAGATAGTTTCATTTTACTAGAAAATGTACTCCTGGTTCCTACCTTCAAAAGGAATCTTGTATCTATATCTTGTTTGTTAGAACAGTTGTATAAAGTATCTTTTATTTATAATGAAGCGTTCATTAGCAAAAGAGGTGTACGTATTTGTTCTGCGAAACTTGAAAACAACTTGTATGTGTTAAGACCAACCGAAGCCAAAGCTATTTTGAACACTTAAATGTTTAAAACAGCCGAGACTCAAACTAAAAGGCAGAAACTTTCTCCAAGTACTTATCTTTGGCACTTAAGACTAGGTCACATTAATCTCAATAGGATTGGGAGATTGGTTAAGAGTGGTCTGCTAAATCGTTTAGAGGACAACTCTTTACCGCCATGTGAGTCTTGTCTTGAGGGCAAAATGACCAAACGATCTTTTTCTGAAAAAGGTCATTGGTCCAAAGAACCTCTAGAAATTGTGCATTCGGATCTCTGCGGTCCTTTGAATGTCAAAGCACGAGGAGGGTATGAATATTTCATCAGTTTCATTGATGATTATTCTAGGTACGGTTATCTTTATCTAATGCATCATAAGTCCGAAGCTCTTGAAAAGTTCAAAGAGTATAAGGCAGAGGTTGAGAACACATTAGGTAAATCGATAAAAACACTCCGATCAGATCGAGGTGGAGAGTATATGGATTTAAGATTCCAGGACTATATGATAGAACATGGAATAGTATCTCAACTCTCAGCGCCAGGAACACCACAGCAGAATGGTGTGTCCGAGAGGAGAAATAGAACCCTGTTAGACATGGTTCGATCTATGATGAGTTATGCTCATTTGCCTAGTTCGTTTTGGGGTTATGCAGTAGAGACTGCATTATATATTTTGAACATGGTTGCCTCTAAGAGTGTTCTGAAACACCTTATGAGTTATGGAGAGGGCGTAAAGGTAGTTTACGTCACTTCAGGATTTGGGGGTGTCCGGCACATGTGCTAGTACCCAATCCAAAGAAGTTGGAACATCGTTCAAAATTGTGCCTATTTGTAGGTTACCCCAAGGAAACGAAAGGTGGTCTATTTTACGATCCTCATGAGAACAAGGTACTAGTATCGACTAATGCCACGTTCTTAGAGGAAGACCACATGAGAGATCATCAACCGTCGAGCAAAATTGTTTTGTCCGAATTTTCCAGGAAAGCTACAGACGGATCAACAAAGGTTGTTGATCAGGCTGGTCCTTCTCAAGAGTTGAGAAAACCTCGACGCAGTGGGAGGGATGTAAGACAGCCTGACCGCTACATCGGCTTGTCTGAAACTCAAGTCGTCATACCTAATGATGGCGTTGAGGATCCATTGACCTTTAAACAGGCAATGAATGACATAGACAAGGACCAGTGACTTAAAGCCATGGATCTCGAAATGGAGTCTATGTACTTCAATTCGGTCTGGGATCTTGTAGACCAACCACATAGTGAAAGACCTATCGGTTGCAAGTGGATATACAAGAGAAAACGAGACCAAGCCGGTAAGGTGCAAACCTTTAAGGCTCGACTTGTGGCAAAAGGTTATTCCCAAAGAGAAGGGGTGGACTATGAAGAAACTTTTTCTCCTGTTGCCATGTTAAAGTCGATTAGAATACTCTTATCCATTGCTACGTTTTATGATTATGAAATCTGGCAAATGGATGTCAAGACTGCCTTTCTGAATGGTAATCTTGAGGAGAGTATCTATATGGCTCAACCAGAGGGATTCATACTTGAGGGTCAAGAGCAAAAGGTTTGCAAGCTTAATCGATCCATTTATGGGTTGAAGCAAGCATCTAGATCCTGGAATATAAGGTTTGATACGGCATTCAAATCTTATGGCTTTGAACAAAATATTGACGAACCTTGTGTTTACAAGAAAGTAGTCAATACTGTTGTAGCTTTCTTAGTCTTGTACGTAGACGATATACTACTCTTTGGGAATGATGTAGGGTTCCTAACTGACGTTAAAAATTGGCTAGCGACCCAATTCCAAATGAAAGATTTGGGAGAGGCTTAGTTTGTTCTAGGGATTCAGATCGTAAGGAATCGTAAAAACAAAGTGCTAGCACTGTCTCAAGCATCTTATATTGACAAGGTGTTGTCAAGATATTCGATGCAGAATTCCAAGAAAGGTTCGCTGCCTTTTAGGCATGAAATTCACTTGTCTAAGGAACAGTCTCCTAAGACACCTCAAGAGGTTGAGGATATGAGACGAATTCCCTATGCATCTGCAGTTGGTAGTCTCATGTACGCTATGTTGTGTACAAGACCCGACATCTGCTATGCAGTAGGAATTGTCAGTAGGTTCCAGTCCAATCCAAGATATGATCACTGGACAACCGTTAAACACGTCCTCAAGTATCTTAGGAGAACGAGAGACTATGTGCTTGTGTATGGCGCAAAGGATTTGATCCTTGCAGGATACACTGACTCTGATTTTCATACTGATATAGATTCCAGGAAATCTACATCAGGATCAGTGTTCACTCTTAACGGAGGAGCAATAGTATGGAGGAGTATAAAACAAGGTTGTATTGCTGACTCCACCATGGAAGCTGAGTATGTCGCAGCTTGCAAAGCAGCGAAGGAAGCTGTATGGCTTAGGAAGTTCTTGACAGATTTGGAAATTGTTCCAAATATGAACTTGCCAATTACCCTTTATTGTGATAACAACAGAGCAGTGGCAAATTCTAAAGAACCTAGAAGCCATAAGCGTGGAAAGCATATTGAGCGGAAATATCATCTCATCAGGGAGATAGTGCAACGAGGAGATGTGATCGTCACACAGGCAGCCTCAGAGCACAACATTGCTGATCCGTTTACTAAGTCTTTCACGGCTAAAGTGTTTGAGAGACACCTAAAAAGTCTAGGGCTGCGAGCTGCTCAGTAGGACAGTGTGAGAAACTTTAGATATTTGATATTCTAGTTCTCTCGACCAGCATGTACTCCACTGACGTTTTAGTCCAAGTGGGAGTTTGTTGGGTTTTATGTCCTAAAACTCGTAGTTTGTAAACTGTTTGAATGTATATATTCTATTTCAATAAAGTTGTTGTTGAATTTTAGTGAATTGTGTTTGTATTAACCTCTACCAATAACTAACACCCATGGCGATAGTGTGTGTACTTGAACTCCATGTGTGACATGAATGTGGATCAAGTTCAAGTAGACAGCCAAAATGGTCTATAGTATAGGGATAAGGCTGGGTACCTTATCCTGGGGACACTATTGGACGCGACTCACTTTGTATAGTACAAAACGATGTGATTCGAATCGTTTCATGCAGAGACATGTGAGTGAGGGCGTCCTGTGCAATGAGTTTGCACAAGACCGAACCAAGAAATAAAGTCGCTCTTTCTTTATAACACCGTTTACTGAAAAGACCGTTTTTTTATTCATATGATGACTTAGGTAACTCGATCTCAATCCTGAGCTCACTATGAACTCCTGTTTATTCGACCTTATCCTTTGACTTGTACGGGTGAAAGTGGCCAGATCGCCGACTCAATAAGCCTACCATCTTGGGGATAAGATCGAATAAGTGGCTGGGGACATAATTGTGCGAGATGGAATTCACTCCTACCCGTTTTAAGGGTTAGTAGAGAGGTTGTTCCCTTAAGTGCCGAGTCCAGGTCTTGAACAATGGGCCCATCCTCTCCTGATCAGGGAGGAATCTGATTTGATGGTTGGACCACAAATCAATTGTTCAATAGAGGTGTCAGTGGTACTTAAGGAACAAGATATAATACAAGGGTTAAACGGTATAAATGACCCGTTGTGATTACGAACGACCTGTGAAGGATCGACTTACTGATGATAGTTATATCAAGAGGACACAATATATCTACAGTGAGGAGAGTGCAACCCTTGGACTTTAGTGGAGTCTCCGGGGGTTAACGAATGTTGGTTAGTTCGGTTGAAAGAGTTTTGACCGGATAATCTCGTATCGTTGGAGCTCATGATCTGTAGGTCCTTACGGTTCTCCTGGCTAGCTCGGATAAAGCCGTGAAACAATATAAAAGAAAAGAATTTGAATCGTTCAAATTCGTGTTTGTGGAAGAATATGGACATATTTAAATATGATTTAAATATGAGATTGGTCTACAATATGAATTGGATTCATATGTGAAAAGTCGGTTTTTGGAAAACCAGACTTAATCAAATTATTTAATTAATATTTGATATTGAATTAAATAATATTAATTAATTAAAAAGTTTAATTAATTAAAATATATTAATTAAAAAGTTTAATTAATATATGGACATATTTAAATATGATTTAAATATGAATTTGGTCTTAAAACATGAATAGGATTCATGTGCAAAAAGTCGGTTTTCGGAAAACCGGGTTTAATTATATTATTTAATTAATATTTGATATTGAATTAAATAATATTAATTAATATATATATTTTTTATTAATTAAAAAGTTTAATTAATAAAATAATTATTATTATTTTTAATAATAATATATATATATATATATATATATATATATATGATATATACATGTGTCCTACATGCAAGATGTAAGACACATGTATGAAATATACAAGGTATATATATATGAAAGATCAGATTAAAAAAAAAAAAAAAAAAAAAAAAAAAAAAAAAAAAAAAAAAAAAAAAAAAAAAAAAAGGTGAGTGCACTTTGGGGTGCTCAAATTGAAATTTTATTTCAATTTTTAATCTCTTCTTCTTCCTCGGTCGCAGCTCTCTGTAAAGAAAAAGTTGGTTTTTCTTCAGTGAGCTTCTTCTTCCTTTTCTCTTGTAAAAGGAGTCCCACTACTCCGTTTCTCGGCCCGAGGATAGCGGGACTACCGGGGGTGGTCCACGAAGGTTTCGTGAGAAGGCTTGTTGAGCTCTTGAGGAGCTTCTGGCGGTGAAAATTGAAGAATTTCGAACGACAAGGGTATGTGTTCTAATTTATCTTTTTCATTGCTTTTGCATGTTTCCGTTTGTTTAAATTGATGAAATTAGAGTGTCTATGATCCAAATCGCTTCCGCTGCGTGCCATGCGCTCCGTCACTTACTTGATTAGCTGCTTCATAATTTAGCCTTGTAATAAACACAATGATTTGAATACAAGAAAATGAGTTTGAGTTCGAATGAATGTTAAACAGTACATGTTTTCTTCGTAATGAAAAAAAAAAACAGAGGAGAATGTGGTCTTCAAATCTCCTGAACAATAAGAGATTGATTATAAATTTTTAATATTCGAGTAAGAGATTGGAATATGATCCAATGGAAGACAAATGAAGTGATTCCAGTTCTTTGGACAATAATTTTGAGAACATGAAGTAGCTCTTTAGGAAATCATCTCATGTATATATTCTCCTTTCTTTTTCTTTGAGTAAGCTCGAGGGCTTCGATAAATGTGATAATATCTTCATCTTGACTTGGTCTGAAGTGACAAAGATGAATGGTTTTTCCCAAATGTGGCAAATGTGACGCCTTTGCCCTAGTGCGTTGATGGTGGCTTTGCTCCAGTATGGCAAAGACGAAGGCTTTGCTCCAGTGTGGCAAAGGTGAAGGCTTTGCTCGAGTTTGTTGATGGTACCCTTGCTCCAGTGTGGTAAAGACGACGACTTTGCTCAAGTTTGCAAAGTTGAAAATTTTGTCCCAGTTTGGTGAAGATAGAAGCTTTGCCCCAATTGGTTGCTTTGCAAAGGAGATTTTCCAAGCATTCCGAGATATAGTTTTTTGATCTACTGATTGCACAAATCTTACAACATTTTTTTTTTGCTAAACATTGTTTATTTTATTTAGCAAGAAATTGTGCAATCATATACAAATAATTGATAACATTTAGTTACTCCTTTCTAACTCCTTGTAGTCCTTCCTCGTCGTTTCTTTGGCCATGATTCTTGGTATCGAGGATGTCCCGGGTAGGAGGCTTGTGAAAGTGTGTGCGATGCATGACAATGCAAAATGTAAATTGCAATAAATATATTAATACAGTTATATTAAATAAAACATGCTACATAAAAAAAAATATTTAACAATAAAATTAATAAACAAAAAAATAAAAGAAAAAACAAAGGACAAAAAAATTGAAAACTGGATAATAAAAAGATAAACCTGACACTCTAAAAAATGTCCCCAGTCGAGTCGTCATGCTGTCAGGGGCGAATCTCTTTGGGGACTACGGGGGCCATGGCCCCCAAATATTTGATTTTTTTTTTATATATGTAGGTAAAATAATGCCTTAAAATATATAGTATTCATAATGTATACAATTTGGTTCCCTAAAATAAAATAAAAGATACTTTGCTGTAGTGGTAAGCTTGTATGTTATGCATTTTTGTGTTCTTTAGTTCGACACTTAGGGGCTGTTTGGCCCCCGAGTTGGGTAGGGTGGGGTGGGCTTAAATAGCCCACCCCATGTTTGGAGCCCCAACTATATAAGTTGGGGCTGGGGGTTATTATAACCCCCGGGTGCTACAGTGTTTACTTTAGCAGTTCTACAGTACTCAATCTACCGATTTTTTCTCTCTCTTTGTCTTCCTCACCTCATCCATTTTTTATCTTCCATTTCATCCCAAATTAAACCTTTGTGATTTTCTAAACAATATTTATTTTTTTAATTTTTAAAAAATTAATATGTAATATACATTTAACTATATAAATACAACAAAAAGTTGTAGAAAAAAAAAAACTAACATAAACACATATTTCAAACTTCATGTTAAAGAAAACTGTATTTTAAACCCACACTATTCAACTCTGCACTCCAAACACAGACTTACTAAACCCAGACTATACAACTCTGCACCCCAAACACAGACTATTATAACCCACAGATTATTATAACCCACCAACTATAATAACCCACCAACTATAATAACCCACCCTGCGCCCCAAACGCCCCCTTAGCTTATGCATATTTTTATTTTATTTTTTCTGGACTACCTAACTAATTAATTTCTTAAATATATTTTTTATTTTCAATATAAATGATAAAGACACTCCATATTTAGTTTTAAATATTAATTCTATAAGAAATATTTTTTTGTAAGTTCATTTTCTTTTTTACATATTTATATTAAAAAATGTTGAAATGTCGTTTTAGTAGTTGAAAATTGAATTATTTTAGTCATTATAATTTTTTAAATATTAATTCTATAAGAAATATATTTTTTTTAAGTTCATTTTATTTTTTATATATTTATATTAAAAAATGTTGAAATGTCGTTTTAGTCGTTGAAAATTGAATTATTTAAGTCATTATAATTTCAAATGTCCAAATTTATTTAAATACTTTGAACACATCTTAAACTTAATTCTTACTATTAAGTTTATTTGCTAATTTTTCCAAAAGTAATTTAGTCTATATTACCCCTTCTATAAATTTTGGATAAATATTCATATTAAATTGTATTCTTTCTTGAATAATGTTTTTTCAAAGTGTCTAATAAGTTTTTGAATTTTGAATTTTGTGTTTAATAGATCCACGAACTTTAAAAAGTGTTCAATATATTTTTCAACTTTCAATTTTGTATCTAAATAGGTCATCGAGTTTTCAAGTTTAAGTGTAATAGATCCTTATCTTATTCGACATTTTAAAACATTCAGTGATTCATTAAAAACAAAACTGAATTATATGATGGTACTAAGTTTATTTGAACTTAGTTAGGAAGCCTTTGGTATGCTTACACATTCTTATCACCAATAACTTTTTTTTAAGATGAACATAATGTGAGAGCATGAATTCAAATCTCGATTTTTTTGTGATAATTTTTTTTTTATAATATAAATTTTTGGCCCCCCCAAACATTAATGTCTGGATCCGCCCCTGCATGTTGTCGCAATGTCATCGCGACCCGGAGCGTCCGACGTCCTCTTTCAAGGGTTTTGTTTTAAAAATAGAAGAGATAGAGTCGCCACCAATCATTTTGGGTATGATTGGTCACCTTAAAACACAAAACTAGTCTACGATTTCAGAAATTAGGTTCGGGCAGTGGCGGATCCAGAAATTTAAGTGGGGAGGGGCTAAAATAAAATCAAACACAAAAAAGACAAAGTTGGGGCTTGAACCTTGGTGGTGAAGGGGGGCTAAACATTCATTTACCACTAAGCTCAAAGGCAATTTTAAACATTTTGCCACAGATTATATACAAATGAAGTAAGCTGCCTAGTTGAGGGGGGGCTCGAGCCCCCTCTGGGCCTAAGGTAAATCCGCCCCTGGGTTCGGGGGTCGTTCGAGTGTAGGGAAGGTATTAGCACCCTACAACACCGGTTAAAACGGTAGACATATTTTATCTTATATTATCCAGTTAATTTTAAAATGTCCTTAATAAATAAATAATAGTTTTGTTAAAAAGCAATGTCTCATTTAATCAAATCTTAACCTTAAAAAAGGTAAAAGTTTGATATATTGAGTGGATATCCTTTAATTAATTATCATATTTAAATTTCCTTTTTGATCTAAAAGGAAATTATTTACCTCAAAAAATTGAGAAATTTATCTCAACTTCGTCATAGGATTTTATATGATAATATATTTTTTTTAAAATACGTTGATTTATTAAATTTTTTTAGAAGTGATTGAGAAGATTTTCGTGTGCTTGCACGAGAGTCGAAGCTCTACGAAAGTCACATTACTCGGCCCTCAAAATAAACACAATTTTAATTAGCAAAATATTTATTTTTAAACAAAATTATTGAATATAGATTAAAAGGCAAAATTGAGATTTATTTAGAAAATTCAATTAACGACAAAGTTGAAATTCATTTGAAATATGTATTTAAAAAAACTAATTAAAATTTATTTACAAACTTAAATTAAAGTAAAATTGAAAGATACCTTAAACTCTTAAATTTGAAAAGGAAAATATATCATAACTTAATAGAAAAATAAAAGGTCAAACATTAAATTGTAAGTCAAATATAAAAAATTTTAAACAAATAAATAACAAGGAGGGCAGTTTTGTAATTAAACATGCAAGGGCAAACTTATAATTAAAATGTAATTAATGGCAAAATGGTAAATAACATGAAACCTAAAAAATAACCTTCTTCTCCCTACAATATGCTCAGACTCAACACCGCCATCCTTTGTTCAAGTTCGCGAGACTAAAGAAGGAGGTGGTTGAGGGAAATGATGAATATGGAGGAAGTTTGGAGGAGAGAGAGTATGGGTTAGAGAATATGGGTTTAACTGGGTCAAATCATCATGTTGACTTATGAAAACCCTTTTACTCTCCAATTTTTACTAGCCTTTTTCTCGAATTTGATCGTGTCTTTCCTACGAGCCTTTCGCTCTAATCTTTTTTTTGTCTTCCCCTTTGAATGACTCTGTTGACCGAGAAATTTCGGCCAATCAGCGGTCGCCACGTGTCTTCATCTTGGCCGGCGGATCGAATAAACTTAACCGAGCAAATTCGGTCGTAGCTCAATTGGGCTCGAAATCGAATCGGGCTAAAAAGTTATTTAAATGGCAATTTGGCCCAAAGCCCAAAAATCCATTGGGCCCAGAACCCAAAAGTCCATTGGACCCAAGCCCATTGGATCCAAGCCCAAGCCCACCAGGCCCATGAGAACTCTATAAATAGAGAGCTCATTCTTCATTTTCAAGGTTCAGAAAATTTCTACTCCTAAGAGCTCAGAGAGAATTCTCAAACAACGAAGGCTCCTTGAATCCTTGGAAGACTGAACAATCCTTCAACATCGAGAACAAGCTGCGAAGCCCTCGATCCAAATTCAACATCGAGAACAAGCTGCGAAGCCCTCGAAACAAACCCAACATCGAGAACAAGCTGCGAAGCCCTCGAAATAAACCCAACATCGAGAACAAGCTGCGAAACCCTCGAAACAAACCCAACATCGAGAACAAGCTCCAAAGCCCTCGAAACAAACCCAACATCGAGAACAAGCTGCGAAGCCCTCGAAATAAACCCAACATCGAGAACAAGCTGCGAAACCCTCGAAACAAACCCAACATCGAGAACAAGCTCCAAAGCCCTCGAAACAAACCCAACATCGAGAACAAGCTGCGAAGCCCTCAAGTACAGTTACATTTGAGAGAGAAAGAATCAGAGGATAAACATTAGAGTTTGTAATCCACTACGCACTGATACAAATACATACAATACAAATACAAATTCAAATTTCATTTACACCTGTTCGAATCTTCATCCGTCGTTCGAAATCTAGTGTGAACAGATTGGCACGCCTGGTGGGACAACTCTACCTCTCATCTCTCTCTATCTCAACTAAAAGTTAACAATGACATCGAAGAAAACAACATCCAGGTCTCTCATTTCCAACAACCCTTACAAGGGACCTGTCACCCGCAGCCGCTTCATCAAAGAAGTCTCGCAGACGGACGAACACACTCCTGTCATCGTGAGCAAAATTTACAAACGACTGACGGAGTCTGCGCAGGGTGGGATAATCATCAAGGAAAATCCCTTGTACGATGAATATGTTCCTTCCTCTGATCAGTCAGAGAAGGTGTCTGATTCCAACGTAATGTCTGTAATGATAGCAGACACACGCACTAACGATGAAGCAATGGCTGAAATGGAAAAGAAATTAAATTTTCTGATGAAAGCAGTTGAAGAACGAGACCTCGAGATTGCAAACTTGAGAAATCAGATGCAAAGTCGAGAGGCTGCAGAGTCGAGTCTAACTCCTGCAGCAAGGAGGAATGACAAAGAAAAAAATGTCATCCAAGATGACCAACCGCATCACTCAACGTCGGTCGCTTCGCTGTCTGTCCAACAACTGCAGGACATGATCACGAACACTATCAGAGCTCAATACGGTGGACCCACCCAAAGCTCCCTCTTGTATACCAAACCGTATACAAAGAGGATCGACAACTTGAGAATGCCCACCGGGTATCAGCCGCCAAAGTTTCAACAATTTGACGGCAAGGGCAATCCTAAACAACACATTGCCCACTTTGTTGAGACGTGCGAGAACGCTGGAACTCGGGGAGACCTGCTGGTTAGGCAGTTTGTCCGGACTCTGAAAGGAAATGCCTTCGATTGTTACACGGACTTGGAGCTCGAGACAATTGATAGTTGGGAACAGTTCGAAAGAGACTTCTTGAATCGCTTCTACAGTACGAGGCGAACAGTTAGTATGTCTGAACTCTCGCACGCTAACCAAAGGATGGGCGAGCCAGTCATCGATTTCATCAACCGTTGGAGATCGTTGAGTCTCGACTGCTAGGATCGACTCAATGAGGTGTCCGCCGTCGAAATGTGCATCATCGGCATGCATTGGGGATTACATTACATCCTGCAAGGGATAAAGCCTCATACCTTTGAAGAGTTAGCGACTCGCGCCCACGATATGGAGTTGAGTAACGCCAACAGAGGTAGCAATGACCTTCTAATCCCAAATATCAACAAAGTGAAAAAAGAAATGAAGGACAGTGAGAAAATTACGAAGAGTGTTGTGGAAGAATCCATGGTCGTCAGCATGAACCCTTTTAGGTTTTCCTAAAAAGGAAAGGAAAACAAGACAGAAAGAAGAAATAACGGAGGCGAGAAACGTTGCCTTACTTTAAAAGAAAAACAAGAAAAAGTCTACCTGTTTCCAAACTCTGACATTCCTGACATGTTAGAGCAACTACTGGAAACAAGACTGATTTTGTTTCCCGAGTGTAGGCGCCCGGAAGAAATGGACAAAGTCGATGATCCCAACTATTGTAAGTATCATCGAGTTATAAGTCATCCAGTGGAGAAATGTTTTGTCCTAAAAGAGTTCATTCTAAAGTTAGCTAAGGAGGGAAAAATTGAGCTAGACCTTCATGAAATAGCTGAATCAAACCACGCTGCGGTAACAATGAACTTCGGCGCTCAATTATCTCTGGCCTCATTTGAGAAGCAAAAGGAAAGTCTGATCCAGTTTGGGACCTTCGAACCAATAATTGTTCGGTTCGGACATGAAACCCCAAAGCAAAGTTTTCAGGTAAAACCTGAGGTCATCGGAGATGAAGATAAATGTTGGACTGTCGTAGATCGTCAGAAAATACGACGACAAAGACCCGTCCAGAAACAAGATTGCATGTTTCGAGATAATAAACGAAAAAATAAGCTTTCGAAGAAGAAAGGAAGAATCAATTCGAGGAAACCTACACATGAGAGAGGAGAAAATAAATATCGTCCTCAACCTCGACAACCAGTGACTTTAAAAGAATTCTTCTCAAGAAATTTCCTTGTCATCAAGAAAGAGGAAGAAAACTTTCCAACTTCATGCTACATCAACGCAAAAGAAGTCGACGACTCAAAAGAAGTCGACCAAAGAACTTTTGTCTTCAATCGCATCAAGCCTTCAACTACTCGAACATCGGTCTTCCAAAGGATGAGTATGGCCGCTATAAAAGAAGAAAATCCATATCTAACTGCTACCTCCACTCGAACTTCAGTTTTCCAAAGGTTAAGTTTTTCGACTTCAAAGAAAGACGGACCTTCAACATCTGTTTGTGATCGCCTCAAAGTGACAAGTGATCAACAACAAGGAAAGATGAAGACTGTAGGGGCAAGACTCTTCGATGAAGAAGGTAGCGACAAGAAGATTCACAGTCGTGTTCCTTCACGCATGAAAAGAAAATTTTATGTCCACATAAACACAGAGGGTTCCTTGAAGGTGAAGAAAAATCAAATCATTCTAACCAATCCTATAAACGAAGGATTTGATCAAGACCTCAATGAAGATAAAAGCTTTTAAAATGTAATACTCCTTAGAGTAAGAGTATAAACTACATATTGCTCCTGGCCCGCACGAGCTTAAAAGGTGAACGACTCAAGTAAAAAAAAAAAAAAAAAATCACTCATCATGTAACCTGAACTACGTTATGACTTGATCCCTTCCATCTAAGGGTACGTAGGCAACTTAAAGAAAAAAATATATATACACTTTAAGTTCAGTCACAACAATAAAAAAAAAGGGATTACATTCCATTTGAACTACGTTATGACTTGATCCCTTCCATTTAAGGGTACGTAGGAAACTTAAAGAAAAGAAAAAACACTTAAAGGAGTAATCGATGTTCCCGTCGCTACATCTCTATGAAGTTGAATTTTAAATTATTATTTTTTTTTGCAAAATATGTATGAAGTTGATTCGAACTCAAGATCAAAAGAAGCAATGGTAGTACCAATTCCACTACGCCAAACAAGCTTCATTGTTACTATTTGACTTCAGATTGTAATATTTCATTCGGCTTGTTATTAGGCCAAATCAAATTTACATCATCTCATCTCCAAGCTCGCTTCCTGCATCATCTCCAAGTTCTGCTGCGCGGCGGAACTTGCGCGATCGCATCTCCAAGTTCCGCCGCGCGCGCGATCGCTGTATAGAGGTGGACTTGAGCCCAAGACCAAATGAAACAAAGGGTATACATGTTCTACTTTGCCAAACAAGCTTTGTTGTTCTTATTTGTGTTCAGATTGTAATACTTCATTCAACTTGAAATTTAGGCGGGTTCTAAATTTCCTTCCATAATCATGGGTTAAGTTAAAATTTTCGAACTTTATGTCAATTGATTGGAATCCCAAAATTATACCAAGTCAAATTTTCAGTGAAGGTAAATTTCAAGAAAATCCAAAATTTTTCTAAAAATAAAATTTTGGGCATATTCCAAATTTTATTTCCAAGCATGATTTAGAGTCAAAATTTATCTAAATCCAAGTCTCAAATCGAAATTGGCGAGTTGGTTATACTCCAAATTTTATCCCACTTCCAAATTGGAGTAAAGTTCAAAGTCAAATCCTATTCAAAATTCAATTGGGCAACTCCAAAACTCTACTCTACATCCAAAATGGAATTAAAGTAGAACACAAGAATCTACTAAAGTTCAAGTCAAGCTTCTGCCAAATAAGAAAGATAAAAATTGTAAGCCCAATTCATATTTTTTGGACAATATGCATAAAAAGATGTATCAATCAAAAGAATTGATTTATGGACCAAATTTCATATTTCGATAAGATTGATATGTCGAGGCAGATTTGAAATTCGGGGTGTCCTACATTTCAATTTCAAAATTTAACTTTTTCGAGACTCACCCACACGTACATGTGCATAACTCTCGAAAAAGGGGGCATTTGTTGACCGAGAAATTTCGGCCAATCAGCGGTCGCCACGTGTCTTCATCTTGGCCGGCGGATCGAATAAACTTAACCGAGCAAATTCGGTCATAGCTCAATTGGGCTCGAAATCGAATCGGGCTAGTTATTTAAATGGCAATTTGGCCCAAAGCCCAAAAATCCATTGGGCCCAGAACCTAAAACTCCATTGGACCCAAGCCCATTGGATCTAGGCCCAAGCCCACCAGGCCCATGAGAACTCTATAAATAGAGAGCTCATTCTTCATTTTCAAGGTTCAGAAAATTTCTACTCCTAAGAGCTCAGAGAGAATTCTCAAACAACGAAGGCTCCCTGAATCCTTGGAAGACTGAACAATCCTTCAACATCGAGAACAAGCTGCGAAGCCCTCAATCCAAATTCAACATCGAGAACAAGCTGCGAAGCCCTCGAAACAAACCCAACATCGAGAACAAGCTGCGAAACCCTCGAAACAAACCCAACATCGAGAACAAGCTGCGAAACCCTCGAAACAAACCCAACATCGAGAACAAGCTGCAAAGCCCTCGAAACAAACCCAACATCGAGAACAAGCTGCGAAGCCCTCAAGTACAGTTACATTTGAGAGAGAAAGAATCAGAGGATAAACATTAGAGGTTGTAATCCACTACGCACTGATACAAATACATACAATACAAATACAAATTCAAATTTCATTTACACCTGTCGAATTTCCATCCGTCGTTCGAAATCTCGTGTGAACAGTTATGCAACAATTTTTTATTTTTTTATCATGCAAAATGAAACGACGCATGCATGGACACCCCTTTTTTTATTTTACGCATGATGTTATGCAAATGAGTTAATGAATGCATGATATTATGCAAATGATTAATGCTTTTTGAAATTGAGATGTTATGACTTGACATGCAAGATGAGCTAACGAACGCACAATGTTATGCAAATGATTAATGATTTTTTTAAAAAAAATTGGGATGTTATGACATGTCATATAAGATGAGTTATGCATATTTTCTTTGTTTTTTTTGTTTTTGTGTGTGTATGCATTTTTTAGATTCTATGTATGTGGTGTGCGGATTTTTGAATATCCACTTAATCTCAAGCTGTCGAGGCTTGCCAAAATACGATTTATAAGCCTATAACCAAGGCTTTGCAGCCAGTGGTAACAGGGTCGATCCAAGGAGAAGGTATGATCAAAATCACTATTAAAATTGGGATTTAATTAATTGATTTGGTTTTGTAATGGGGGATTTTTAGCATGCAAGGAAAGATAATAAAAAGCTAACGGAAGAATAACAAGTATAAAAACGCGTGCACGGTTTGGGAGTTTCGGGATTAATTGCTAGACAGTTTAAGTTCATCATTTAATGCTAAATTCATGGTATGCAGTTTATTGTACACACGGACGACTACCCGAGAAGCCCCAAGGTAGCCGACTCCATAGATTTTAATCAGACCACACAGTTCCAATTATACGTTATCCAAAATTGCATTAAGGTGATCAGCCTTAAATTTATCTTAGACAGTCACTAGCTAACCGCGACGAACATTCAAGTGTGAATTCTAATTGCTAGTAGATTGCCCGCAAACGCTTTATGCAATCAACAACTATCCTACACGACTCGATACTCCGATTTAGTTTTATCTACCTGTGTTACTTAGTCGAGCAGTGAGAGGCACGACATCGCTACTCTTTAACATACACAACATGCAAGATGACTCGAGTGTCAATCGTCAAAATCTAACATGGGCGTTGGATTAATCAAGATAGATAAATGAAAATAAACAGCAACCAATATGCATAATAAAAGCGTAAATTATCAGAACCAAAACGTCTAACAAAAGTTCCCTAAACTATCCCCAAACCGTTCACCCTTACCTTAGCCGCTCATGGCGCGGTTTGTCACTTCCGCTCCAACAATGGCTATGGAAGGTGTCATCAACGTGTTACAAGGGTAAGAAAGCTCTCTAACATGCCAACAATGGCGGAGCTTGAAGAAAAATAGAGAAAACTAGAGGAAGAAGAAGATGAAGAGCTCCAAAAATGGTGAAGAATTTTCCAAAAATGTGTAGAAATCGTCTTTTACAGCTTCTGTAATCGACGTAGCGTCGAGACGCTAGGCCAGCGTCTCGACGCTGTGCCCTAAGTTTTCCGCGCGCGCCTTCGATGGCGTCGCGACGCTGCCCCGATGATTTTCCTGCGCGCGCCTCGCGATGGAGCGTCTCGACGCCAGGCAGCGTCGAGCTAGCGTCTCGACGCTATTACTCGACGCTTGCTCTCGGGTTTTTCCAGCGTCGAGCCAACGTCTCGACGCTGGCTCTCGGGTTTGGGGGCTGGAACTTTGCCTCTCCTAGGCGGTTTTGGCCCGTTTCTTCACGGATCAACTTTCCCTTTCCCGACGCACTCCCGGGGCGTTAAAACTCCACTTTAAGCTCTCGAACAGGTCCAACGGACGCACGAGCTCTTTGCCGCATTTCTTCTACAAACGAGATATATTAACAAATTAAACGCGGACTTTAGCTATAATTAGGAAGTATTTAATAGCTCCAAAATGGAGTTATCAAACACCCCCAACTTAAACCTTGCTAGTCCTCGAGCAAGTACTACAAAGATATTGACTCTAAGGACGCGCCTACATGCAACAAACTCAAACCTCCATGCATTTGAAAATTTAAACATAACATAATCATGGAAGCATTTTGTTCATGCATTTACTACGAACATATCAAAAATTAACTCTTGCCCCCCAACGTGTGTGTGTGCTAGCCAACCACTCCTAAACTCACGTAAACCCGGAAAACCCAATGCAACGCACATCCCGTTTTCCCCCTACTTCTAGCGTTTAAGAACAGTCTTCACTTGACTTACACGAGAGAGAGAAGCAAATTAAGAGACCTAATTGTTTTTCTCATTCATTTTTTTTTCTTTTTCACGAGTACTTTGTACTCCTTTATTAAGGTTCTTTGAACCAACTTTTATTCACTTTTTCTTTTCTTTTTCTTTCCACCTCGAGCTTCCTAACACGTCAAACTTAGGCCTAAGCTTCACGTTTTTAAGGACTAACGCTCACTTCTTAAGCGCTAATAAGAAGGAGGAGCGCCTCGAGAGGAATTTTCTATCAAACATGCTTTTCTATTTTTTTTTTATATTAGGCTAAGCACATGCTTTCTCAATTAACTAACCACTAACTCTCATGCAACAAGCTACCTATGGGTGCCTTTCGGGGTGACAACGAGAATTAGTGCTACATGCAATTTTCGAGCCTACGGAATCTAGGAAGGGGTTGCTAAGTGCTCGATAAGTGCAAGGGAGCAACATAAAATTTTTTAATTTTTTTGACATGAACCTAATAAACGCAAAACTCATGCAAAAACTCGATTATGAACATGCTCAAATTTCCAACATGCATTTCCTAGGCTATCATTGTCAGAAAACAGTAAACAGAGTCCCAAGCACTTCAATATCAATATAGCACTTCTCAACAAACTACACATGCATATCCATCAGACCATCTCCACCCCCAACTTCAAAATTTGGCATTGTCCCCAATGCCATCCAGTCAGATAAAACAAAGTAAAAGGGAAGAAGAAGTACACTTCCCTGACTCTTTGTGAAGCTGGCGAGGGCGAGGAAGCGGCGCACAAATGCATCGGAGCCCAAAATTGTCTTCTCTTCCTCGATTCCTAAAAAAAAAACAGCAAGCAAAGTAAGACTAAATTAATCTAAAAAGCAATAAAACAAAAGACAGAAACTAACTAAAACATAAAAACAGTTCATCGCTCGGGTGCCTCCGAGAAGCGCAAAATTTTTAAAGTCGTTTGCTCGACTGAATTCTCACCATAGACTCAACCATAGTCCGTAAGTGCGGGGGACGATCCAAACTTGTCCTCATCCACACCTTTCCTGTAATCCACAAAAACATTTTGCACTCTTCGTGCCTCGAGCACGTGAATATCAGAGTTATTAGTGCAAAAAACTGCAGTATTATCCATCAAATTCAAGTCATATTTTCTAACCGAGACATGGGAACCATCCCTCAAGCGCGAGGGTAGACTCCTATTCTCGTCATGCTCAATCACAACAGAAATATTCTCAGCAGATTTCCTATCAAATAATGAGAACTCATGCAAAATATCATCAAACTCTAACGAAACGACGCCCTTAAACACATCGATTTTGACCCTAGCGGTCTTAAGAAAAGGGCGTCCTAACAACATAGAGGACGAAGCATGCGATGACTTTTCATTCATATCTAAAACAAGGAAATCAGCGGGGAACATCATATCCCCAACTCTAATTAGAACATCCTCTACTTTCCCCCTAGGACATATGCTCGACCCATTAGCCAACTGGACAGACACGTTACACTCATGCAATTCATTTAAATTCAAATCAAGAAACAGTACATAAGACATAACATTCACAGAAGCTCCTAAGTCTAGCATGGCATTATGAACTACCTTACTACCTATCATACAAGAGATAGTAAAGGTACCTGGTGTTAAGTCTCTGAAAGTGACTTATTTAGGACCCATTTAGCTTAAGAAGATGTACACTTTTAGGTGTTTTTGATAGCATTTAGCTTAAACCTATGCTTAAATATGAGAATGAGAAGAAGGTAGCTAAATTAGGACTTATGCACAATAGGAAAGAAAAGGGTTGAAAACCGAAGGAAAAGAATGAAAAAAAACTGCATTGCGACAGCATTGCGAAAACATTGCTGAAGCCGCAATTATTCAAGTGAAAACCGTAAGTTGACTGATCTTTTTCTGTTAATTTCCGTGGTTTCAGGGATTCGTTCTTTCTCCTCCATCCATTCTGATATACGACGTTGAAGATTGATGGTTCTCCTTGGCCCAAACGCACCTGCAAACTACTATAAAAGGGGGTCAAAGTCGGAGGTTCAAGCATCATCCGAAAGCGTAGAAGCCTTCTCGCAGTCCATCTTTTCTCCCTGTTTTCCTTTGCCGTCTGTTGGAGTGAGAGTCTCAGCTGTTGGAATCGATAATCTGATAGGAAGGAGAGGAGATTCTTCTTCTCTCTCGATTGGATTCATCCAAGCAAGGCTGACCTTTCATCCCCTTCATTCGAGGCGTCTGCAACAAGGCTTTCAAGCACCATTTACTGCTTTCTGTCTTCCTTTTCTAATTTCCAGCTTTGATCAGTTGTTGTTTCTAGTTTAGTGATTAATCTACTGCATTTCGTTGCTGTCTGTCTTTGAATTATTTCCTTTAAGTTTCCTTTTGTCCGTTCAACATTCAAAGTAATCAAATTGCAAGATTTCATTTCACAGTTTTCATCTTCTGCTGCTACGGTTTTGTCTTACTGTTTTGAGTACATTTCCCTTCTAAGCATGTCTGTTTTATCTTATATTTCTGTTCCCTATATATCCATGAGTAGCTAAGTCACTTAGGGGCATGCTAATGACAGAACTATAGGCTAAAAAATGTGAACCAAGCATGTAGGATAGCTCTCGAACATTGATTGTATGTAAGCTTCATCCCACGGGCAATTTCGATTGGCCATCCATTTTGTCCAAAGAACTCCTAACCTCTGGAAGGAGTAAGAGTTCAGAGTCGTATAATCATGCTAGCCTTTCATGGTAACCAGGAAACGGCCTAGGAATAGGCGTTTCCCTAGTACAAACTAAACACTTCTGTTTTAACAAGATGCTTAAGACCTTACTTTGAGTTGAGTAAACTAAAGAATCTAATGCATGAAATCGGACGATACATGAGATAGAGTGAGTTTGATGCATAGAGAGTTGATCTAATGCTTGGGAATCGTATTAAAATGCCTATAGGATAGTCGTTAGTAGCCCTTAATTCTCCATTTTACACACATTTGCTGTTTTTACAATTGCGATAACATTGCGGTATCCGCAATTCTGCTAAGTTACCATTCTGTTGAGCTGTTTTCTTCTTCGTTTATTAATTCCATCTCTTGTCCTTTGAGTCTAATTTCAACTTGCATTTATTTATGTTGCATTCCTCTACACATTCAGCGAAAATTAGATAATTAAAAACCAATTTTACCCCATCAAATCCACCCCTTCTTTCTTAACAAATACACTTCGTGAATAGCTAAAAATAAGTCTCTGTGGAAAAAACGAATGAAATATACTTACTACTTGCTGTAAGACCATGTATGCTTGCATGTTCTGAGTGCTCACTCTCTTTTATTGCCTAATTATTTCAACACATTGAGCACGCAACAAGTTTTTGGCGCCGCTGCCGGGGACTTATTTAAGTGAAAACGAAGTTTGTTAAGTTTGAAACACCAAGTTTATTAGTGAGTGAAACTAATCTGTTTCATTTCTTTTGCAGGTACTATTAGGGTAGTTTATGAGTGAGCGTTCACGTAGTAATTTAGAGTTCGATCCTGAGCCTGAAAGATCACTTCGAGCTAGAAACAAAGCGAAGAAACGTCTCTTTAAACAACCCTCTATACCTCAAATCATACCTGAAATCGAAGAAATGGATGAGATAGTTCCAAATCAGGTACCTGTCATTCGCAACCCCATCGAAATAGCGAATGACAAGAATAGTGCCATTCTTTCATATCTAGTACCTATGCCTGGGGAGCTGAACCCCAGCATAATCCGTCCTGAAATCACTGCCAACTCATTCGAGTTAAAGCCAGTGATGTTCCAAATGTTGTCCACTGTGGGACAATTCTTTGGAATAGAAAATGAGGACCCCCACAACCATCTTAGGAACTTCTTAGGAGTCAGTGATACCTTTATCATCCCTGGAGTATCCCAAGAAGCTTTAAGGCTATACTTGTTCCCTTACTCTTTGAGGGACAAAGCCAAAACATGGTTGAACTCATTACCCTCTGGATCTGTCCGCAATTGGACAGATTTAGCAGAAAAATTCCTAGTCAAATACTTCCCACCTGATAGGAATTCTACCTTTCGTGATGACATAGTCAAGTTTAAACAAGCTGATAATGAGTCTCTTCACGAAGCTTGGACTAGATTCAAAGATCTTCTTCTTAAATGTCCACATCATGGCATCCCATGGTGTATCCAAATAGAGGTCTTTTTCAAAGGATGCAACCCCAGCACTAGGCAAGTCCTAAATTCATCCGCTGGTGGTTCCATGTTGTCCAAGAGTTACAACGAGGCCTATGAGATCTTGGAGAAGATCTCAGCATCTCATTGTAGGTGGTCAGATGATCCAGTTGAGCCAACTAGAGCTCAAGACAAGGATGCTCTAAGTGCAATGAGCACCCAAATAAATGCCCTGACCAACCTAGTTAAGCAAATGGCTCAGGCCAATCTCCAAACAAGTGCCAACACCGCTACCGCCATGTCAATGGGCACCCAACCAAGTCAAGGTGAGGCACTTATATGTGGATTCTGTGGGGAAGGGCACCTGTATGAGTACTGCCCTGGGAATCCAGCCTCAGTCTGCTACATTGGAAGTCAGCAGCAGCCTAGGAACAACCCCTATTCCAATACTTACAACCCTGGTTGGAGGAACCACCCAAACCTGTCATGGGGTGGCCAGCAAAATGCTAACCAAAATCCTAACCAACCTAGACCGAGTGGAACACCTGGTTTCACTCCCCAACATAACCAATCAATGTATCAAAAACCTTATAACAAACCTGTAGGATCTTCTGTAGAAAACCTACTCAAGGAATACATAGCTAAGAATGATGCTACTCTTCAAAGTCAACAAGCTACTCTTAGGAGCCTAGAGAACCAAATAGGCCAATTGGCCAATGAACTCAAGAGTAGGCCCCAGGGTAGACTCCCTGCTGACACCGAGGTGCCAAGGAGAGATGGTAAAGAGCAAGTTCAAGCAATTGAACTTAGAAGTGGTAGACCCTTGGTGAGCAACACAAAGGACACACCAAAGAGAGTAGAGAACACTGAGTCTAGTGCTCCACTGGAGTCTCTGCCAACCCAAGGTCCACCACCAACTAGCACATCAGGAGCCAGGCTAGAGCCAATTATTGAGGAGATAGAAGAAATTCCAAGGCCTCCACCTAGCCTAAGGCGTCCTGACGTGCCTGCATATGTGCCACCACCTCCATATCCTCGAAGGCTTAAGAAGAAGCAGGAACAGGAAGTGCATTTTAATAAATTCTTAGAAATTCTTAAACAAGTGCATGTCAACATTCCTTTTGTAGAAGTTTTACAGTCTATGCCTTCATATGTAAAGTTTTTGAAGGATATCATTACTAACAAAAAAATAATTGGTGAGTTTGAAACAGTAAACCTCACTGAGGAGTGCAGTGCCATCCTCCAAAACAAGCTGCCCAAGAAGGAGAAGGATCCTGGTTCCTTCACCTTACCTGTAGAACTCGGAGGCAAGCACGTGGGCAGAGCGCTTTGTGACCTGGGCGCCAGCATAAACCTCATGCCCCTATCCCTATTCCGCCAGTTGGGAATAGGAGAAGCACGTCCAACCACTGTCACCTTACAACTAGCAGACAGATCCATTGCATATCCAGAAGGTAAAATTGAGGATATTTTAGTAAAGGTTGACAAATTTATTTTCCTTGCAGATTTCATCATCCTGGATTATGAAGCAGACAAGGAGGTCCCCATCCTGCTAGGCAGACCATTTCTAGCCACAGGTAGGGCACTTATAGACGTCCAAAAAGGTGAGCTCACTATGAGGGTTCATGATGAAGAGGTGAAATTTAGTGTGTATAAAGCTTTAAGGTATCCCTCTGACCTTGAATCCTGTGCTAGCATGGACGTAGTTGATTCTTTAATGGAAGAACAATTGGAGCATGTATTATTAACCAAGCATGCTAATGAATATGTAGGATTAGATGTAGCTGACTTGAATGTATCTGACATAATGGATACGCCTGTAGATAAACCACAACATGTATGTATGAATATAGACCTAACTGAGAGACCTGTAAATCCTTTAAAGCCATCTATTGAGCATCCACCTGTTTTAGAACTAAAACCACTACCCACTCACCTCAAGTATGCATATTTAGGGAGTAATGAAACTCTGCCTGTTATCATTTCTTCTAAGCTAAGTGAAAAGCATGAGGTTGAATTAATATTACTGCTTAAGAAACATAGGAAGGCTATTGCATGGACTATTGCTGATATTAGAGGCATTAGCCCTTCTTATTGCATGCATAAGATTATACTAGAGGAAGAGCACACACCTAGAGTAGATCATCAACGTAGGGTGAATCCCTCTATGAAAGAGGTAGTTAAGAAAGAAATAATAAAATGGTTAGATGCTGGTGTGATCTTTCCCATAGCTAGTAGCCAGTGGGTGAGTCCTATCCAATGTGTACCTAAAAAGGGTGGGATGACTATGGTAGTCAATGAGAACAATGAACTGATTCCAACTAGGACTGTCACAGGATGGAGAGTATGTATGGATTACAGGAAATTAAATAAAGAAACTAAAAAAGACCACTTCCCTCTACCATTCATTGATCAGATGTTAGACAGAATAGCTGGTAGAGCCTACTATTGTTTCTTAGATGGTTATTCTGGCTATAATCAGATTACTATAGACCCTAAGGACCAAGAGAAGACTACCTTCACTTGCCCTTTTGGAACTTTTTCCTTTCGCAGAATGCCTTTTGGCTTATGCAATGCACCGGCAACTTTCCAAAGGTGCATGATGGCAATCTTCTCTGAGTTGGATGAGTCCATGATAGAAATATTCATGGATGACTTCTCAGTCTTTGGGGACTCATTTACAAACTGTCTAGAAAACCTAGGACAAGTCCTGGCTAGGTGTGAGGAGACCAACCTAGTCCTCAATTGGGAAAAGTGTCACTTCATGGTAGATGAGGGGATTGTCTTAGGTCATAGAGTGTCAAGGGCAGGTGTAGAGGTCGATAGGGCCAAGATAGAAATCATAGAGAAGTTAGTAGAGCCTCAGAATGTCAAGGCCATTAGGAGTTTCTTAGGACATGCTGGCTTCTATAGAAGGTTCATCAAGGACTTTTCTAAGATAGCCAAGCCTCTATGTGAGCTTCTAGAGCTGAATAGGCCATTCATCTTCTCTAAGGAATGTGTAGTAGCTTGGACCACCCTTAAGAAAGCACTAGTTACAGCACCTGTTATAGTAGGGCCAGATTGGGATCTCCCATTCGAGATGTTATGTGATGCTAGTGACTATGCTGTGGGGGTCATGTTAGGACAGAAAATTGACAAGCTAACACATCCTGTATATTATGCTAGTAAGACCTTGAATGAGGCTCAATGTAATTATACTACTACTGAGAAAGAGATGCTTGCTGTAGTTTTTGCTTGTGAGAAATTCAGGAACTATATTGTAGGCACTAGGACAATTGTATACACTGACCATTCTGCCTTGAAATATCTTATGAGGAAGGTTGATGCTAAGCCTAGGTTGATTAGGTGGGTGTTATTGCTGCAAGAGTTTGATTTAGACATTCGAGACAAGAAGGGATGTGAAAATGTGGTTGCAGATCACCTTTCTCGATTGCAGCACAATTGCGAAAAAATTGCGGATCCCGCAATTTCTGATGCTTTTATTGATGAACATATCTTTGTTTTGACTCATCGTGATAACGATGAGGAACCTTGGTTTGCTGACATTGCTAACTTCCGTGCATCACAGGTATTACCAGTTTTCAAGGGAGGACAAGAGAAGAAGAGGTTCCTTCATGAAGCAAGGAAATTCATCTGGGATGACCCCACACTTTACAGAACCTGTGCTGATGGCTTACTGAGGAAGTGTGTTTCAGCTGCTGAAGCGAAGTCTGTGCTGCAGCACTGTCACGCAGCTCCTTATGGTGGACACTTTGGTGGCCAAAGAACAGCTGCGAAGGTATTTCAGAGTGGCTACTATTGGCCAACAATCTTCAAGGATGCCCACAACTATGCCCACAGCTGTGATGAATGCCAAAGAACAGGTAACCTCAGTCGAAAGGATGAGATGCCCCTCACCTACATCTTAGAGTTGGAGCTCTTTGATGTGTGGGGCATTGACTTCATGGGGCCATTCCCTCCATCATCAGGTAACCTTTACATATTAGTGGCAGTAGACTATGTGTCCAAGTGGGTAGAAGCCAAAGCATGTCCTAATAATGATGCTAAAACAGTCACCAATTTCTTGCATAGGCACATTTTTACTAGGTTTGGGACACCTCGTGCCATCATTAGTGATGAGGGGTCACATTTCATTAACAAGGCTATGGAGAGAGTATTGGCTAAATATAACATTAGACATAGAGTAGCCACTCCCTATCACCCACACTCAAATGGACAGGCTGAAATTTCAAATAGGGAAATTAAGAACATCCTAGAGAAAGTAGTCAAACCTAATAGGAAAGACTGGTCCTTCAAGCTTGAGGATGCGCTTTGGGCTTATAGGACAGCATATAAGACACCTCTGGGAATGTCTCCTTATAGGCTAGTTTATGGCAAGACTTGTCACTTACCACTTGAGTTAGAAAACAAAGCATTTTGGGCCATGAAGGAATTGAATTTTTGTGTAAAAGATGCAGGAACACTAAGGTCTTTACAATTACATGAGCTTGATGAGCTTAGGCATATGGCCTATGAGAATGCTAAAATGTATAAGGAAAAAACCAAGATTTGGCATGATAGTAGACTTAGAGTTAAGGACTTTAAGAAGGGTCAACTCGTATTGTTGTTTAACTCACGGTTGAAACTATTTCCAGGGAAACTTAAGTCTAGATGGTCAGGTCCATTTGTGATTACTAATGTGTTTGTTCATGGTGCCATAGAGATAAAGAACTTGCAGCAAGGCCAACCATTTATGGTGAATGGTGCAAGGTTGAAGCACTACTATGAGGAAGGAGATGTGAAGACTCTCTCGGCCTTCCTCTTGACTGAAGCATGAAAAGAGAACGAGAGAGGACGAGTGATTACTGTGCTCGTCAACATAAGGCTCATGCCTTAGTTTATTTTTTTCAAATTTCCGGTTATCGTTTGTGTGTTTTGTTGTGTGATTTTAATTACGAATTTGATGTTGCTTTTATTTCTTTTTGCAGGGAATCGATAGAGGGAATCAAGGAGAGTAAATCCAGCTTTAAAAATCAAGAAACGATCGAGCCAATTAAAAGATACGGGCGAGCAAAGTTTGACATTTTGATGAAAAAATATCCCTACAATTGCGCTGGAATTGCAGGATCCGCAAAATCTAGCCGTTGGGATTTAGCCGTTGCCTTTATATCCGTTGGGAGGCGCTCGTTCGATACGATTCTCTCATTCTCTGATTTCCAAGAAAACTGAGATTCTCTTCATCTCTGATCCTTCTCTCCAAACCTCCAAGATTCGACAATGGTGTCCACAAGGGCTGAAAGATCCGCAGCCAAGAAGAAGGCTGATGACGCAGCTGAAGCGGCTGCGAGGGAAGCACTTCTCACCCTTGCAGATGAGGGTGCTGTACGCACTGGACGTCTTCCCAAGCTCCCGATCCGTAGAAGGAAGTGGAGGGTTGTCACAGAAATCCCTGCTGGCCCTTCTGAACCAGCGGGCACGCCCAAGAAGCGCCGGTGGAGTGTCGAGACGGCCGCCGAACCACGCAAAGCCAAGACTCCCTCTGTGGAGAGTCAAGAATCGGATCGTGCGTCCCACGAGTCGATCAAGAAGAGTTCGTCGCCATCTGCCTCACTTGCGCACAACCCTTCATCATCTGAACCAGTGCACAGCCCAGAGCTTTCATCGTCACCGCCTGCACAGAGCCCTGAAACGCCGTCTTCACCACTGAATTCCGTGCAGACGCCTACAGCAGAGCAGAGTGCCACACCTTCGCACACGCCTCCACGGCCTGACCCTGAATTCCCCTATGGGGAGTATCAGGAATCCACTCAGGGCAGTGGGGAAGGTGGTGAAGACGAGGTCTTCTCGCCGGCGAGGGAAGCTAGCCTAGAGAGTCCTGCACAGCAGGATGATTCCATGGAAGAAACGCTGGGGGCATGCCTGCAGCAGATCAACATCAAGGCGCGGCTCAAGAAGAAGAAGAAGGCCAAGATTGTCAAGGCCAAACGATCCAAGAAGCTGAGAAAGAAGAAGGCTAAAAGGGCGCCTTCAGCAGACAAAGAGAGCACTGAGCCTTCGCTCAAACGGCTCAAGGTTGAGGCTGCCGAGTCAGCCAAGCCATCAGATAAGGGGAAGGCCAAGCTCTACCCTGAAGATGAGCCTCAGTCAGTGAGGTATGTGTTAAGTCTCTGAAAGTGACTTATTTAGAACCCATTTAGCTTAGGAAGATGTACACTTTTAGGTGTTTTTGTTAGCATTTAGCCTAAACCTATGCTTTAATATGAGAATTAGAAGAAGGTAGCTAATATAGGACTTATGTACAATAGGTAGAAAAAGGGTTGAAAACCGAAGGAAAAGAATGAAAAAATGAGCATTGCGAATGAATTGCGAAAACATTGCGGTGACCGCAATTATTCAAGTGAAAACCGTAAGTTGACTGATCTTTTTCTGTTAATTTCCGTATTTTCAGGGATTCGTTCTTTCTCCTCCATCCATTCTGATATATGACGTTGAAGATTGATGGTTCTCCTTGGCCCAAACGCACCTGCAAACTACTATAAAAGGGGGCCAAAGTCGGAGGTTTGATCATCACTCGAAGCGCAGAAGTCTTCTCGCAGTCCATCATTTCCCTCTGTGTTCCTTTGCCGTCTGTTGGAGTGAGAGTCTCAGCTGTTGGAATCGATAATCTGATAGGAAGGAGAGAAGATTCTTCTTCTCTCTCGATTGGATTCATCCAAGCAAGGCTGACTTTTCATCCCCTTCATTCGAGGCGACTGCAACGAAGCTTTTCAAGCACCTTTACTGCTTTTCTGTCGTTCTTCTTCTTATTTCCAGTTTGATCATTGTTGTTCTTAGCCTAGTACTTTAATTACTGCATTTCGTTGTTGTCTGTCCTTGAAGCATTTCTTTTAAACTTTCCTTTGTCGTTCAAACATTCAAAGTAATCCAAGTACATTTCTGCACTTCACAGTTTCCACCTTCTGTTACTACGCTTTCGCCTACTGTTTAAAGCACATTTCCCTTCTAGACATGTCTATCTTTTCTGCCATTTCTATTCTATATACTTCCATGAGTAGCTAAGTCACTTAGGGGCATGCTAATGACAGAACTATAGGCATAAAAAACGTGCATCAAGTATGTAGGATAGCTCTCGAATCATTGATTGTATGTAAGCTTCATCCCACGGGCAATTTCGAT
Organism: Herpetospermum pedunculosum; assembly: GCA_028017165.1. Lineage (NCBI taxonomy): Eukaryota > Viridiplantae > Streptophyta > Magnoliopsida > Cucurbitales > Cucurbitaceae > Herpetospermum > Herpetospermum pedunculosum. The sequence continues at coordinate 41,502,076 of CM051522.1, forward strand.
TGGCCATCCATTTTGTCCAAAGAACTCCTAACCTCTGGAAGGAGTAAGAGTTCAGAGTCATATAATCATGCTAGCCTTTCATGGTAATCAGGAAACGGCCTAGGAATAGGCGTTTCCCTAGTACAAACTAAACACTCCTGCTTAAACAAGATGCTTAAGTCCTTACTTTGAAGTCGAGTAAACTTAAGACTCTAATGCATGGAATCGGACGATACTTGAGATAGAGTGAGTTTGATGTATAGAGAGTTGATCCAATGCTTGAGAATCGTAATAAAATGCCTATAGGATAGTCATTAGTAGCCCTTAATGATGGAGCGCATGTAGCGCAGCGGAAGCGAGACGGATCATTGGCACTCTAATTTCATCAATTTAGCTAAATAAGAAACATGCACAAAGCTTTGAAATAAAAGGAATTAGAACACATACCTCTTGTAGTTCTAAAGACTTCTCTTCCAAAGCTCAAATCTCCTCACGAACCCTTCGAAGCTTCCCTCGAACTCCTCGAGAACCACCTCCGGTAGTCCCGCTATCCTCGGGCCGAGCAACGGAGTGGTGGGACTCCTTTATGAAAGAAAAAGTTTGGAAGAAGAAGATGGGAAGATGAAAGTGATGAGGATTTTGTGAGAAGAAGTCTAACACTTAGCTTTCTAATTTCTCAAGTAACATGAACTCTTCATGCTCATCCAACATTCAAACTTTTTGAAAATTCATCATTCTTCCAAAACCGAATTTCAATAAATTCAAATTCTTTTTCTCTCATATTGTTACACGGCTTAATCCGAGCTAGCCAGGAGAACCTAAAGGACCTACAGATCATGAGCTCCAACGATACGAGATTAACCGGTCAAACTCTTTAACCAAGCTAACCAACATTCGTTAACCCCCGGAGACTCCACTAAAGTCCAAGGGTTGCACTCTCCTCACCGTAGATATATTTCTGTCCTCTTGATATAACCATCATTAGTAAGTCGATCCTTCACAGGTCGTTCGTAATTACAGCTGGGTCAAAATAACCGTTTTACCCCCGTAATTACATCTTGTTCCTTAAGTCCCACTGATCCTCTAATGAACTATTGGTTTGTGGTCCAACCACCAAACCGATTGGTATGTGATCTCATCACTATACCAAGTCTCTCTCGGGCCAATGAGAGGGTGGGATCCCTAGTTCAAGACCCGGAGTCAGCACTTAAGGGAACAACCTCTCTACTAATCCCTCAGAGCGGGTAGGAGTGAATTCCATCTCGCAGGACTATGTTCCCAGCTACCTACCCGGTCTTATCCCCAAGATGGTAGGCTTATTGAGTCGGCGATCTCGGGCCACTCTCACCCATACAAGTCAAGGGATAAGCCCGAATAAACAGGAGTTCATAGCGTGCTCAGGATTCAGATCGAGTTACCTAGGTCATCATATGAAAAAATCGGTCTTTACAGTAAACGGAGTTATAAAGAAAGAGCGACTTGTTTCGCGGTTCAGTCTTATGCAAACTCATTGCATAGGACGCCCCCACTCACATGTCTCCACATGAACGATTTCGGATCACATCGTTTGTACTATACAAAGTGGGTCGCGTCCAATAGTGTCCCCAGGATAAGGTACCCAGCCTTATCCCTATACTATAGACCGTTCTGGCTATTACTTGAACTTGATCCACAATCATGTCATACATGAAGTTCAAGTATACAACCTATAGCCATGGGTTCTTTGTTTATTGGAGTTAGGTTAAAAGTAAAAACAATTCATTTTATTCAATAACAACTTTACTGAATAAATCTCAATAACAACTTTATTGCAAAATAGAATATACATTCAGTTTACAAACCACGAGTTTTAGGACATAAAACCCAACACTTAATTCACCCATTTACTCAGTTTCGCTGTTATTTAATTGCGGTAACATTGCGGTCCTCGCAATTCTGCCAGATTTTCATTCTGTTTAGCTGTTTTCTTCTTCGTTTATCAATTCCATCTCTTGTCCTTTGAGTCTGATTTCAACTTTAATTTGTTTATGTTATATCCCTTTTTACATTTAGAAAAAAGTAGATAATTAAAAACCAATTTTACCCCATCAAATTCATCCCATCTTTCTTAACAATCACACTTCGCGAATAGCTAAAAATAAGTCTCTGTGGAAAAAACGAATGAAATATACTTACTACTTGCTGTGAGACCATGTATGCTTGCATGTTCTAAGTGCTCTCTCTACCCTTTTGCATATTTATCTTTACACATTGAGCACGCAACAAGTTTTTGGCGCCGCTGCCGGGGACTTATTTTAAGTGAAAACGAAGTTTGTTAAGTCTGAAACATCAAAGTATTTTCCATTGAATTTGATCCATCTTCATTTCTTTTTCAGGTACCATTTAGGGTAGTTTATGAATGAGACTCCAAGTAGTGATCTAGAGTTCAACCCTGAGCCCGAGAGATTACTTAGAGCTAGGAATAGAGCCAAGAAACGTCTCTTTAAACAAACCCTTTTACCTCCAATCATTGCAGAGACTACAATTCCTCCGCAATTACCTCAAGAAGAAATGGCTGGAGTAAATCAAAACCTGGTGCCTGTCACTCGCAATCCCATTGAAATAGCGAATGACAAGGATAGCGCCATCCTTTCATATTTAGTACCTATGCCTGGGGAGCTGAACCCCAGCATAATCCGTCCTGAAATCACTGCCAACTCATTTGAGTTAAAGCCAGTGATGTTCCAAATGTTGTCCACTGTGGGACAATTCTTTGGAATAGAAAATGAGGACCCCCATAACCACCTTAGGAACTTCTTAGGAGTTAGTGACACATTCCTAATCCCTGAAGTTTCCCAAGAAGCCCTGAGGCTATATCTTTTCCCTTACTCTTTGAGGGACAAAGCCAAAACATGGTTAAATTCTTTACCCTCAGGATCTGTCCTCAATTGGACAGATTTAGCAGAAAAATTCCTAGTCAAATATTTCCCACCAGATAGGAATTCGACCTTTCGTGATGATATCATAAAATTCAAACAAGCTCCAAGTGAGTCTCTTCACGAAGCTTGGACAAGATTCAAAGACCTTCTCATTAAATGTCCACACCATGGCATTCCATGGTGTATCCAAATAGAAGTCTTCTTTAAAGGATGCAACCCCAGCACCAGACAAGTTCTAAATTCATCTGCTGGTGGTTCCATGTTGTCCAAGAGTTACAACGAAGCTTATGAGATCTTGGAGAAGATCTCAACATCTCATTGTAGGTGGTCAGACGATCCAGTAGAGCCAACTAGGGCTCAAGACAAGGATGCTCTAAGCGCCATGAGCACCCAAATAAACGCCCTGACCAACCTAGTTAAGCAAATGGCTCAGGCCAATCTCCAAACCAGTGCCAATACCGCCACAGCCATGTCAATGGGCACCCAACAAAGTCAAGGCGAGGCACCAATCTGTGGATTCTGTGGGGAAGGGCACCCTTATGAATACTGCCCTGGGAATCCATCCTCGGTCTGCTACGTTGGAAGCCAGCAGCAGCCAAGGAACAACCCCTACTCACAAACTTACAATCCTGGTTGGAGAAACCACCCTAACCTGTCATGGGGTGGCCAACAAACCACTAACCAAAATTCTAACCAACCAAGGCCGAGTGGAACACCTGGTTTCACTCCCCAACATAACCAATCAATGTACCAAAAACCATACAATCAACCTGTAGGATCTTCTGTAGAAAACCTACTCAAAGAATATATAGCTAAGAATGATGCTACTCTTCAGAGCCAGCAAGCTACTCTTAGGAGCCTAGAGAACCAAATAGGCCAATTAGCCAATGAACTTAAAAGTAGGCCCCAAGGTAGACTCCCTGCTGACACCGAGGTACCAAGGAGAGATGGCAAGGAACAAGTTCAAGCAATTGAACTTAGGAGTGGAAGACCCTTGGTGAACAACACAAAGGACACACCAAAGAGAGTAGAGAACACTGAGTCTAGTGCTCCACTGGAGTCTCTGCCAAACCAAGGTCCACCACCAACTAGCACATCAGGAGCCAGGCTAGAGCCAATTGTTGAGGACGTAGAAGAAATTCCAAGGCCTCCACCTATCCTAAGGCGTCCTGAAGTGCCTGCTTATGTGCCACCACCTCCATATCCTCGAAGGCTGAAGAAGAAGCAGGAACAGGAAGTTCATTTTAATAAATTTTTAGAAATTCTTAAGCAAGTGCATGTTAACATTCCTTTCGTAGAGGTTTTACAGTCTATGCCTTCTTATGTAAAGTTTTTGAAGGACATAATTACTAACAAAAAAATAATTGGTGAGTTTGAAACAGTAAATCTCACCGAGGAGTGCAGTGCCATCCTCCAGAACAAGCTGCCCAAGAAGGAGAAGGATCCTGGTTCCTTCACCTTACCTGTAGAACTTGGAGGCAAGCACGTGGGCAGAGCGCTTTGTGACCTGGGCGCCAGCATCAATCTCATGCCCTTGTCCCTATTCCGCCAGTTGGGAATAGGAGAAGCACGTCCAACTACTGTCACTTTACAACTAGCAGACAGATCCATTGCATATCCAGAAGGTAAGATTGAGGATATTCTAGTTAAAGTTGACAAATTCATTTTCCTTGCAGATTTCATTGTCCTGGACTATGAGGCAGACAAGGAGGTCCCCATCCTGCTAGGTAGACCATTTCTAGCCACAGGTAGGGCACTAATAGATGTTCAGAAAGGTGAGTTAACTATGAGGGTTCATGATGAAGAGGTAAAATTTAGTGTTTACAAAGCTTTAAGGTATCCCTCTGATTCTGAGTCTTGTGCTAGCATGGATGTTGTTGACTCACTAATGGAAGAACAATTAGAGCATGTACTGTTAACCAAGCATGCTAGTGAATATGTACAAGTAGATGTAGCCGACTTGAATGTATCTGACATCATGAATATGCCTGTAGATAAACCACAGCATGTATGTATGAATATAGATTTAACTGATAGAACTGTAAATCCTTTGAAACCCTCCATTGAGCATCCACCTGTTTTAGAACTGAAACCACTACCCACTCACCTCAAATATGCATATCTAGGAGATAATGATACGCTGCCTGTAATTATTTCTTCTAAGCTAAGTGAACAGCATGAGGTTGATTTAATTTTACTGCTTAAGCAACATAGGAAGGCTATAGCATGGACTATTGCTGATATTCGAGGCATTAGCCCTTCTTATTGCATGCACAAAATTATACTAGAGGAAGAGCACACACCTAGGGTAGATCACCAGCGTAGGTTAAACCCCTCTATGAAAGAGGTAGTGAAAAAGGAAATAATAAAGTGGTTGGATGCAGGAGTGATTTTCCCCATAGCTAGTAGCCAGTGGGTGAGCCCCATCCAATGTGTACCTAAAAAGGGGGGAATAACTGTGGTAGTCAATGAGAACAACGAACTGATTCCAACAAGGACTGTCACAGGGTGGAGGGTATGTATGGATTACAGAAAACTAAATAAAGAAACTAAAAAAGACCATTTCCCTATACCGTTCATTGACCAGATGCTAGACAGAATAGCTGGTAGAGCCTACTATTGTTTCTTAGATGGCTATTCAGGCTATAATCAAATTACTATAGACCCTAAGGATCAAGAGAAGACCACCTTCACTTGTCCTTTTGGAACGTTTGCCTTCCGCAGAATGCCTTTTGGCTTATGCAATGCACCGGCAACTTTCCAAAGGTGCATGATGGCAATCTTCTCTGAGTTGGATGAGTCCATGATAGAAATATTCATGGATGACTTCTCAGTCTTTGGGGATTCATTCAAAACCTGTCTAGAAAACCTAGGACAAGTCCTGGCTAGGTGTGAAGAGACCAACCTAGTCCTAAATTGGGAAAAGTGCCATTTTATGGTAGATGAAGGGATTGTCTTAGGACATAGAGTGTCAAGGGCAGGTGTAGAAGTGGATAGGGCAAAAATAGAGATCATAGAGAAGTTGGTAGAGCCCCAGAATGTCAAAGCCATTAGAAGCTTCTTAGGGCACGCTGGCTTCTACAGAAGGTTCATTAAGGACTTTTCTAAGATAGCCAAGCCTCTGTGCGAGCTTCTAGAGCTAAATAGACCATTTATCTTCTCTAAAGAATGTGTAGTAGCTTGGAAAACCCTTAAGGAAGCACTAGTCACAGCACCTATCATAGTCGGACCAAATTGGGATCTCCCATTTGAGATGCTATGTGATGCTAGTGACTATGCTGTAGGAGTCATGTTAGGACAGAAGATTGACAAGCTGACACACCCTGTCTATTATGCTAGTAAGACCTTGAATGAGGCTCAATGTAATTATACAACTACTGAGAAAGAGATGCTTGCTGTAGTATTTGCTTGTGAAAAATTTAGAAATTACATTGTAGGCACTAGGACAATTGTATACACTGACCATTCTGCTTTAAAATATCTTATGAGGAAGGCTGATGCTAAGCCTAGATTGATTAGATGGGTATTATTGCTGCAGGAATTTGATTTGGACATTCGGGACAAGAAAGGTTGTGAAAATGTGGTTGCAGATCACCTGTCTCGATTGCAGCACAATTGCGAAAAAATTGCGGAGACCGCAATTTCTGATGCTTTTATAGATGAACATGTCTTTGCTTTGGCTCATCGTGATAACGATGAGGAACCGTGGTTCGCTGACATTGCTAACTTCCGTGCATCACAGGTATTACCAGTGTTCAAGGGAGGACAAGAGAAGAAGAGGTTCCTTCATGAAGCAAGGAAATTCATCTGGGATGACCCCACACTTTACAGAACCTGTGCTGATGGGTTGTTGAGGAAGTGTGTTTCAGCTGCTGAAGCGAAGTCTGTGCTGCAGCACTGTCACTCATCTCCTTACGGTGGACACTTTGGTGGTCAAAGAACAGCTGCGAAGGTATTTCAGAGTGGCTACTATTGGCCAACAATCTTCAAGGATGCCCACAACTATGCCCACAACTGTGATGAATGCCAAAGGACAGGTAACCTCAGTCGCAAGGATGAGATGCCCCTCACCTACATCTTAGAGTTGGAGCTCTTTGATGTGTGGGGCATTGATTTCATGGGACCATTCTCTCCATCATCAGGTAACCTATACATATTAGTGGCAGTGGACTACGTGTCCAAGTGGGTAGAAGCAAAAGCATGTCCTAATAATGATGCTAAAACAGTCACTAACTTCTTGCATAGGCACATTTTCACTAGATTTGGGACTCCTCGTGCTATCATTAGTGATGAGGGGTCACATTTCATTAATAAGGCTATGGAAAAGATATTGGCTAAATATAACATTAGACATAGGGTAGCTACTCCCTATCACCCACACTCGAATGGCCAAGCTGAAATTTCCAATAGGGAGATAAAGAACATCCTAGAAAAGGTAGTCAAACCTAATAGGAAAGACTGGTCATTTAAGCTTGAGGATGCACTTTGGGCTTATAGGACAGCATATAAGACACCCCTAGGCATGTCTCCCTATAGGTTGGTGTATGGCAAGGCTTGCCACTTGCCACTTGAGTTAGAAAACAAAGCATTTTGGGCCATGAAGGAATTGAATTTTTGTGTAAAGGATGCGGGGACATTGAGATCTTTGCAGCTACATGAACTTGATGAGCTTAGGCATATGGCCTACGAGAATGCCAAAATGTATAAAGAAAAGACCAAAATATGGCACGACAGTAGACTCAGGATCAAAGACTTTAGGAAAGGCCAACTTGTACTCTTATTTAACTCACGATTAAAGTTATTTCCAGGCAAACTAAAGTCTAGATGGTCGGGTCCATTTGTTATTACTAATGTCTTTGTTCATGGTGCAATAGAGATAAAGAACTTGCAGCAAGGCCAGCCATTTATGGTAAATGGTGCTAGATTGAAGCACTATTATGAGGAAGGAGATGTGAAGACTCTCTCGGCCTTCCTCTTGCATGAAGCATGAAGTTACAAACGAGAGAGAACGAGTGGTTACTGTGCTCGTTTAGTCAAGGCCAATGCCTTAGTTTATTTTTTCTGTTTTTCCGGTTATCGTTTGTATGTTTTGTGGTGTAATTTTAATTGCGTATTTAATGTTTGTTTTATTTGTTTGTGCAAGGATTCGAAAGAGGGGATCAAGGAGAGTAAATCCAACTTTAAAAATCAAGAAACGGTTGAGCCAAATAAAAGATACGGACGAGCAAAGTTGGAGATTTCAATGAAATAATATCCCTAGAATTGCGCTGGAATTGCTGGATCCGCAAAAAGAGCCGTTGGGATTTTATCCGTTGCCTTTATATCCGTTGGAAGGCGCTCGATCGTTACGATTATCTCTCTCTTTGCTCTCCAAGAATTCAGCGATTCTCTCCATCTTTGATTCTTCTCCCAAGATCTTCAAGCCTCAGCAATGGTGTTCACACGAGCGGAGAGATCTGCAGCCAAGAAGAAGGCTGATGACGCAGCTGAAGCGGCTGCGAGGGAAGCGCTTCTCACCCTTGCAGACGATGGTGCCGTTCGCACCGGTCCTCTTCCCAAGCTTCCTATTCGTAGGAAGAATTGGAGGGTGGTCACTGAGATCCCTGCTGGTCCATCTGAGCCAGTGGGCACGCCCAAGAAACGCCGGTGGAGTGTCAAGACGGCCGCCGAACCAAGCACAGCAAAGACTCCCTCTGTGGAGAGTCAAGAAACTGATCGTGCATCCCACGAGTCAGCCAAAGAAGGTTCGTCGCCGTCTGCATCACCTGCGCGCAGCCCTCTCCCATCTGAACCAGTGCCAAGCGCAGAGTCGTCACCGCCTGCACAGAGCCCCGAGTTGTCTCCAGCACCTCAGAGTTCTGATCCGACACCTGCAGCAGCGCAGAGTCCTGAGCTGCCATCTTCGCCAATGAGTTCTGCGCAGACACCGTCAGCAGAGCACAAGTATCCACGGCCTGATCCTGAATTCCCTTATGGGGATTATCAAGAGTCCACGCAAGGCAGTGGAGATGCTGGGGAAGACGAAGTCTTCTCTCCTATGAGGGAAGATAGCCCTGCCGAGCCTGCACAGCAGGACGATTCTATGGAAGAGACGTTGGGGGCATGCCTCCAGCAGATCAATATCAAGGCCAGGCTCAAGAAGAAGAAGAAGGCCAAGATTGTTAAGGCCAAGAAATTGAAGAAAAAGGCCAAGAAGGTGCCGTCAACGGACAAGGAGAGTACTGAGCCTTCGCTCAAACGCCTCAAGGTGGAGGCTGCTGCATCATCCAAACCAGCAGATAAGGGGAAGGCTAAACTCTACCCTGAAGACGAACCTCCGTCAGTGAGGTATGTCTCATCTGATGCTGAGTCCAGGGGTGCTGAGCTGAGGAAGAGGGACCTGTTGCACGAGAAAGGTTTCCTCGACCGCCTCGCTGACCTGCCGCAGTTCTTGCGCGCAGGAGTGATCAACCACGGCTGGGAGGAGTTTTGCAGACCGCCTAATCCAGCCTACACGAGCATGGTGTACGATTTCTACGCCAATGTGCTCAGCCCTGAGGATGGCCTGTCTGTGGTCAGAGGGGTGGAAGTGGATTTCTCAGCCAAGGCCATCAATGAAGCCTTTGGTCTCAAGGGCCAAACACACACAGATTATGCGCGGATAGTTGATGAGCCGACTGAGGCCGTGCTGGAAGAGGCCATTCGCACAATTGGCCAGCCTGAAGCAGCGTGGACTGTCTCACGCAATGGGAGGCACACCTTAATGAGTGCCAATCTGACAGCAAAGGCAGCTGTTTGGTTTGCCTTTGTGAGGAGAAAGTTGTCCCCTGTGACTCACGAGACGACAATCAACCAGAGTAGATCACTGCTGGTCTATGCCATCATGCGCGGTCTCACGGTCAATGTAGGGGAGATCATGTCAGCTGCCATTGCTGAGTGCGCAAAGAAAGGTAAGGGACCCTTGTTTTTCCCTAATACCATAACCAAGCTATGTTTGCTTGCAGGAGTCCCCACCGAGCGCTTGGAGCAGCAGATGCCGTACACAGGCCATTTGGAGCTGCCTGCTAACCTGAGGCTGAGAAGAAAGGGGAATATGGAGTTTGAATTGGATAGGCTGGCTGCTGAACAGTCCCTATCCATGGCCTGCTTGATGGACATGCAGAGGAGAATGGCTCAATGGGCCAACTATGCGCAGGCAAGGGATAAGGAAGTTGCAGACCAGCTGGGGTGCATCTTCCCGGACTTCCCTACCAATCTCCTAACTCCATGGGTGCCCCCACGACCAAGGCAACCAGATGAGGATGACGAGAATTGAGTGCTGGTTTGAAGTGCACTGAAGGGAGTATTGCTGTTCCCTTAGAAAACAAAAACAATTTTCTGCTTTCTGATAGATAATGTGAATTATGCTGTTTTTTGTTCAATTTTTGATCTGTTTTTAATGCTTAGTTTTATGTGTTTCCTTTTGCTTAGGATAGTCTGATGTCAGCTGGATAGGTAGGATAGTTTAGTTTTATTTTTAGGATGCGTGAGTAATAGGAAAAAGCATGCTAGGGGCCTGAATCAATGTTAAATCTGCCCGGATTGAATTGCGAAATAATTGCGGTTCCCGCAATTTTTGTGACTGATTGCATGTTTTGGACTGTCTGTTTAGTTAGGCTGTGATCGGTTATATTCTATCTTTTGCTGCTAGCATGACTACCTTATATAGCTGATCTTCAAGCATGCTGGATGAGTGTCATAGGACACCCTTTGCTAGTTTAAATTAGCCTCTGAATAGGGCTCAGCATGCATAAACCATCAGTCCTTAAACTGTCTGTTTTGTCAAAATTTCTGCTGCTGGAATAATTGCTTTTAGAATGTTTTGCCTATGCCTAGGATTTTTAGATTCTCTTTGTTTTACTTTAGACTAGATGCTTCGAGGACAAGTTTGGGGGTGTGCCACCTCAAACACTCATTGGGGACAATGAGTAGTTGAAGTTTGGGGGAGGCCACCCTAGGCCTAGGAACATTCCTCTCTCCCTTAGAAACATAAGCATTCTTCTTCTCCTTTAAAAAAAAAAAAATGATGATGAACTGAAAAACAATGAAAAAAGAATAAAGGGGGGGAGTTTCTCTTAGGTTGCTGAGTAATCAGTGCCAAGTGTGTAACCCACAAGTGGCGTTGCATCAAAAGGCAACCAAAGGAGAGGCTCCACCTAAGTAAGAAAAAGGAAAGAATAGGGAAGAAGAATGTATACCTAGGAGTTATAACTTTGTGGCTTAGATGTCCTATTTAAAAAGAACTCTGATCCTCAATTAGCTAAAGCACAAAGTTGTAACTTGTAGGGTTGTTTAGGGAGATGAGTGTTTATCCAATGTAGTGATGCCAGGGTTTAGGTTGTTCTCTAAAAGTACCACTGTCACTGTTAATACTAAGACTGGCATGACTCTAAGGAATCCTAGACACATTAAAAATAGGCTAGAAGCATGTACTGAGTCTGGAGTAAAGCTTGGTAGAATTTGAAACCCGAGGGATAGTGGCATGACATCATAAAAGTAGCTAGATCAGTAGTAGGGGGTTAACAAAAACAGCAGGTATAGTAGGCAGGTGAAGTCAGAAGAAGCTTGGTAAGAGGTTAATTCTAAACTTAGAAGTGTGTCACAGGACAGCACTGCTAGAGATAGGGATATAGGGGAGTCGGTAAGTAGTTAAAGAAGATAAAATAACAGCCTAAGTAAGTCCTTAGTATGCTTGAGGACAAGCAAAGCCTTAAGTTTGGGGGTGTGTTAAGTCTCTGAAAGTGACTTATTTAGAACCCATTTAGCTTAGGAAGATGTACACTTTTAGGTGTTTTTGTTAGCATTTAGCCTAAACCTATGCTTTAATATGAGAATTAGAAGAAGGTAGCTAATATAGGACTTATGTACAATAGGTAGAAAAAGGGTTGAAAACCGAAGGAAAAGAATGAAAAAATGAGCATTGCGAATGAATTGCGAAAACATTGCGGTGACCGCAATTATTCAAGTGAAAACCGTAAGTTGACTGATCTTTTTCTGTTAATTTCCGTATTTTCAGGGATTCGTTCTTTCTCCTCCATCCATTCTGATATATGACGTTGAAGATTGATGGTTCTCCTTGGCCCAAACGCACCTGCAAACTACTATAAAAGGGGGCCAAAGTCGGAGGTTTGATCATCATTCGAAGCGCAGAAGTCTTCTCGCAGTCCATCATTTCCCTCTGTGTTCCTTTGCCGTCTGTTGGAGTGAGAGTCTCAGCTGTTGGAATCGATAATCTGATAGGAAGGAGAGAAGATTCTTCTTCTCTCTCGATTGGATTCATCCAAGCAAGGCTGACTTTTCATCCCCTTCATTCGAGGCGACTGCAACGAAGCTTTTCAAGCACCTTTACTGCTTTTCTGTCGTTCTTCTTCTTATTTCCAGTTTGATCATTGTTGTTCTTAGCCTAGTACTTTAATTACTGCATTTCGTTGTTGTCTGTCCTTGAAGCATTTCTTTTAAACTTTCCTTTGTCGTTCAAACATTCAAAGTAATCCAAGTACATTTCTGCACTTCACAGTTTCCACCTTCTGTTACTACGCTTTCGCCTACTGTTTAAAGCACATTTCCCTTCTAGACATGTCTATCTTTTCTGCCATTTCTATTCTATATACTTCCATGAGTAGCTAAGTCACTTAGGGGCATGCTAATGACAGAACTATAGGCTTAAAAAACGTGCATCAAGTATGTAGGATAGCTCTCGAATCATTGATTGTATGTAAGCTTCATCCCACGGGCAATTTCGATTGGCCATCCATTTTGTCCAAAGAACTCCTAACCTCTGGAAGGAGTAAGAGTTCAGAGTCATATAATCATGCTAGCCTTTCATGGTAATCAGGAAACGGCCTAGGAATAGGCGTTTCCCTAGTACAAACTAAACACTCCTGCTTAAACAAGATGCTTAAGTCCTTACTTTGAAGTCGAGTAAACTTAAGACTCTAATGCATGGAATCGGACGATACTTGAGATAGAGTGAGTTTGATGTATAGAGAGTTGATCCAATGCTTGAGAATCGTAATAAAATGCCTATAGGATAGTCATTAGTAGCCCTTAATTCACCCATTTACTCAGTTTCGCTGTTATTTAATTGCGGTAACATTGCGGTCCTCGCAATTCTGCCAGATTTTCATTCTGTTTAGCTGTTTTCTTCTTCGTTTATCAATTCCATCTCTTGTCCTTTGAGTCTGATTTCAACTTTAATTTGTTTATGTTATATCCCTTTTTACATTCAGCAAAAAGTAGATAATTAAAAACCAATTTTACCCCATCAAATTCATCCCATCTTTCTTAACAATCACACTTCGCGAATAGCTAAAAATGAGTCTCTGTGGAAAAAACGAATGAAATATACTTACTACTTGCTGTGAGACCATGTATGCTTGCATGTTCTAAGTGCTCTCTCTACCCTTTTGCATATTTATCTTTACACATTGAGCACGCAACAGTATGTCTCCTCTGATGCTGAGTCCAGGGGTGCTGAGCTAAGGAAGAGGGAGTTGCTGCACGAGAAAGGCTTCCTCGACCGCCCTGCTGATCTGCCGCAGTTCTTGCGCGCAGGAGTGCTAAACCACGGCTGGGAGGAATTTTGCAGACCGCCCAATCCAGCCTACACGAGCATGGTGTATGATTTCTACGCCAATGTGCTCAGCCCTGAGGATGGCCTGTCTGTGGTCAGAGGGGTAGAAGTGGATTTCTCAGCCAAGGCCATCAACGAAGCCTTTGGTCTCAAGGGCCAAACACATACAGATTATGCACGGATTGTTGATGAGCCTATTGAGGCAGTTCTGGAAGAGGCCATTCGGACCATTGGCCAGCCTGAAGCTTCCTGGACCGTGTCACGCAATGGGAGGCACACTCTCATGAGTGCCAACCTCACGGCTAAGGCAGCTGTTTGGTTTTTGTTCGTGAGAAGGAGATTGTCCCCAGTGACTCATGAGACTACAATCAACCAGAGCCGTTCGCTGCTGGTGTATGCGATAATGAGAGGTCTCACGATCAACGTGGGAGAAGTCATCACTGCTGCCATCGCTGAGTGCGCTAAGAAAGGTAAGGGACCACTGTTTTTCCCTAACACCATAACCAAGCTATGTTTGCTTGCAGGAGTCCCCACTGAGCGCATGGAGCAGCAAATGGCTTACACAGGCCACTTGGAGCTGCCTGCTAGCCTGAGGCTGAGGAGAAAGGGGAATATGGAGTTTGAACTGGATAGGCTGGCGGCTGATCAGTCCCTATCCATGGCCTGCCTAATGGATATGCAGAGGAGGATGGCTCAATGGGCCACGTATGCGCAGGCACGGGACAAAGAGGTTGCAGACCAGCTAGGCTGCATTTTCCCTGACTTTCCCACCAATCTCCTGACTCCATGGGTGCCTCCACGCCCACGACAGCCTGATGAAGATGAGGATATTTGAGTGCTGGTTTGAATCGCACTAAAGGGAGTATTGCTGTTCCCTTAGAAAAAATTTTCTGCTTTCTGATAGACTATGTAAATTATGCTGTTTGTAGTACAATTGTGATCTGTTTTAGATGTTTAGTTTTATGTCTTTAATTATGTTTGGTATAGTCTGATGCTAGATGACTAGGTAGGATAGTTTAGATTTATGTTTAGCAAGCTTGAATGACTGGAAAAAGCATGCTTAGGGGCCTTAGTGAATGATATATCTGCCCAGACTTAATTGCGAAATAATTGCGGTCCCCGCAATTTTTATTACTGAAAGCATGTTTTGGACTGTCTGTTTAGCTAGGCTGTGAGCTGTTTAATTTTCTTCTTTTGCTGCTATCATGACTACTGTATGGAGCTTATCTAAATGCATGCTGGATGAGTGTCATAGGACACCATTTGATAGTTTAAATTAACCTCTAAATAGCTCAGCATGCATAGCTGTAAGGCCTTATCTGCCTGTTTTTTTTAGTTTTCTGCTGCTGTGATATTTGCTATTCGAATGTTTTGTCTATGCCTAGGGCTTTAGTTTCTCTTTGTTTTACCTTAGACTAGATGCTTCTAGGACTAGTTTGGGGGTGTGCCACCTCCGACACTCATTGGGGACAATGAGTAGTTGAAGTTTGGGGGAGGCCACCCTAGGCCTAGGAACATTCCTCTCTCCCTTAGAAACATAAGCATTCTTCTTCTCCTACACAAAAAAAAAAAAAATGATGAACTGAAAAAAAATGAAAAAAGAATAAAGGGGGGGAGTTTCTCTTAGGTTGCTGAGTAATCAGTGCCAAGTGTGTAACCCACAAGTGGCGTTGCATCAAAAGGCAACCAAAGGAGAGGCTCCACCTAAGTAAGAAAAAGGGAAAGGAATAGGGAAGAAGAATGTATACCTAGGAGTTACAACTTTGTGGCTTAGATGTCCTATTTAAAAAAGAACTCTGATCCTCAATTAGCTAAGTGCAAAGTTGTAACTTGTAGGGTTGTTTAGGGAGATGAGTGTTTATCCAGGGTTTAGGTTGTTCTCTAAAAGTACTACTGTCACCGTTAATACTAAGACTGGCATGACTCTAAGGAATCCTAGACACATTAAAAATAAAGCTAGAAGCATGTACTGAGTCTGAGGTAAAGCTGGGCAGAATTTGAAACCTTAGGGATAGTGGCATGATATGACAAAAGCAAATAGATCAGTTGTAGGGAGTCAATGAAAACAGAAGGAATGTTAGGCAGGCAAAATCAGAAGAAGCTAGATAAGAGGGTAGTTTTAAACTAAGGAGTGTGTCACAGGACAGTATTGCTATAGACAAGAATATAAGGGAGTTAGTAAGTGGTTAAAGAAGATGAAACAGCAGCCTAGGGAAGTCCTTAGTGTGCTTGAGGACAAGCAAAACCTTAAGTTTGGGGGTGTGTTAAGTCTCTGAAAGTGACTTATTTAGGACCCATTTAGCTTAAGAAGATGTACACTTTTAGGTGTTTTTGATAGCATTTAGCTTAAACCTATGCTTAAATATGAGAATGAGAAGAAGGTAGCTAAATTAGGACTTATGCACAATAGGAAAGAAAATGGTTGAAAACCGAAGGAAAAGAATGAAAAAAATCTGCATTGCGACAGCATTGCGAAAACATTGCTGAAGCCGCAATTATTCAAGTGAAAACCGTAAGTTGACTGATCTTTTTCTGTTAATTTCCGTGGTTTCAGGGATTCGTTCTTTCTCCTCCATCCATTCTGATATACGACGTTGAAGATTGATGGTTCTCCTTGGCCCAAACGCACCTGCAAACTACTATAAAAGGGGGTCAAAGTCGGAGGTTCAAGCATCATCCGAAAGCGTAGAAGCCTTCTCGCAGTCCATCTTTTCTCCCTGTTTTCCTTTGCCGTCTGTTGGAGTGAGAGTCTCAGCTGTTGGAATCGATAATCTGATAGGAAGGAGAGGAGATTCTTCTTCTCTCTCGATTGGATTCATCCAAGCAAGGCTGACCTTTCATCCCCTTCATTCGAGGCGTCTGCAACAAGGCTTTCAAGCACCATTTACTGCTTTCTGTCTTCCTTTTCTAATTTCCAGCTTTGATCAGTTGTTGTTTCTAGTTTAGTGATTAATCTACTGCATTTCGTTGCTGTCTGTCTTTGAATTATTTCCTTTAAGTTTCCTTTTGTCCGTTCAACATTCAAAGTAATCAAATTGCAAGATTTCATTTCACAGTTTTCATCTTCTGCTGCTACGGTTTTGTCTTACTGTTTTGAGTACATTTCCCTTCTAAGCATGTCTGTTTTATCTTATATTTCTGTTCCCTATATATCCATGAGTAGCTAAGTCACTTAGGGGCATGCTAATGACAGAACTATAGGCTAAAAAATGTGAACCAAGCATGTAGGATAGCTCTCGAACATTGATTGTATGTAAGCTTCATCCCACGGGCAATTTCGATTGGCCATCCATTTTGTCCAAAGAACTCCTAACCTCTGGAAGGAGTAAGAGTTCAGAGTCGTATAATCATGCTAGCCTTTCATGGTAACCAGGAAACGGCCTAGGAATAGGCGTTTCCCTAGTACAAACTAAACACTTCTGTTTTAACAAGATGCTTAAGACCTTACTTTGAGTTGAGTAAACTAAAGAATCTAATGCATGGAATCGGACGATACATGAGATAGAGTGAGTTTGATGCATAGAGAGTTGATCTAATGCTTGGGAATCGTATTATAATGCCTATAGGATAGTCGTTAGTAGCCCTTAATTCTCCATTTTACACACATTTGCTGTTTTTACAATTGCGATAACATTGCGGTATCCGCAATTCTGCTAAGTTACCATTCTGTTGAGCTGTTTTCTTCTTCGTTTATTAATTCCATCTCTTGTCCTTTGAGTCTAATTTCAACTTGCATTTATTTATGTTGCATTCCTCTACACATTCAGCGAAAATTAGATAATTAAAAACCAATTTTACCCCATCAAATCCACCCCTTCTTTCTTAACAAATACACTTCGTGAATAGCTAAAAATAAGTCTCTGTGGAAAAAACGAATGAAATATACTTACTACTTGCTGTAAGACCATGTATGCTTGCATGTTCTGAGTGCTCACTCTCTTTTATTGCCTAATTATTTCAACACATTGAGCACGCAACACCTGGGTCGTTGCACTTGGCGGGCAACGTACCTGGGAGTATAGCAGAAACGTTCTCTTTTCTCTTCTCGGTCCCTCTGGACTTCCTTTTCTTTGTGCACCAGCTCCTTAGAAATTTTGCATACTTGGGCACTTGACTGACTGCCTCTAGGAGCGGGATATTTACCATCACCTTCTGGAAGGTACGAAGGACCTCCTCATCATCGATTCCAAAGTAGGCTTCGCAAGCCTACTCGGGAAGGGTGCTCTGGCAACATCCTCAGGTACACTGACCTTCTCATCTCTTTTCTCATTCTCAATCTCGGGAGCAGGCGGGGCGGACTCGTTCAGGCTGTCCTTAACTTCCTTCACGGCTCTGGTGGAAAGTGACTTCCCACTCCTAAGCTGAATAGCACTCACGTTTTCACATGAGTTAACTGTGGTTTGGGAAGGAAGCTTCCCGGAGCTCTTGCTCTCGATCTTACTAATAGACATCGCCATTTGTGTCAGCTGCTTGTTCAGATTCTGTAGCTCGGCCTTGTGAGAATTAAGCTCTTCTCGAGCTTCTTTTTGAAACTGGCTGGTGCTCGTGACAATGGTCCTTACCATTTCTTCTAGTGAGCTGGAGGAGCTCGAGGCTTGAGCCTGGGTGGAAGAGTTAGGCCTATCCTGAGACTGGCCTTGGAAGCGAGATTGTCCTTCCCTGTTCCCATAGCTAAAATTGGGGTGGTCGCGCCAACCGGGGTTATACGTGTTTGAATATGGGTCGTACTTCCTCGGGTTGGAAGCGTACCCCCCGATTGCATTGACCTCCTCCGCCTCGCGGGTTCCTCCAACGATCTTTTTCAGCATATTTCCGATCTCGGCCACTTGGGCCCTCATTTCAGTCATTTTGTGGCTCTGAGCCACGTTGTGGACTTGTCCTTGCCCCCGAATACCAAACTGCTGCGAGTTGGTTGCCATGTTCGCTATCAACTGTTTGGCCTCAACCGGGGTCTTGTCGATCAAGGCCCCGCCACTCGCTGCATCAATCATTTGCCGGTCGTGCGGCATCATCCCCTCGTAGAAATACTGGATCAATAACTGATCGGCAATCTGATGGTGTGGGAAGCTGGCGCACAGGCGCCCAAATCGCTCCCAGTATTCGTGCAGGGACTCACCAACATCCTGGGTGATCCCATAAATCCTCTTCCGCAGTGTCGTGGCCAAGGATGCGCTAAAATATTTTTCCAGAAATACCCGCTTCATGTCCTGCCACGTGGTGATCGATCCGGAGGGCAGATAATATAGCCAATCCTTGGCCTTGTCCTTGAGCGTGAAGGGGAATGCCCTCATATTCAGCTGCTCCTCCGTGACTCCAACGGGCTTCATCCCCGCGCAGACGCAATGGAATTCCATCAGGTGTTTGTTCGCGTCCTCACCTGCATTTCCATGAAAAGAAGGTAACTGGTGAATTAAACCTGAATTTAATTCGAAGTTACCTTCTACCACGGGGTAGTTTATGCATAGAGGCTGCAGGTTCAGATCTGGCGCTGTCAGTTGCTTTAGCGTCCGTGGCGCGTCACCTTGCGCCATCTCCTCAAACAAGAAGGGATTGCCTTCTTCTCCTTCAAACAGTCTCTGCCCCTCACGGGCTTCTCTCCTTAACCGCCGCTCCTCTCTGTCGATTTCTGGGATAAACTGCAATCCACTAACCTCAAAGGAACGGGTCATACACAAACAAAAATTTAAACATACAACATACAAACAGAAATTTTTTTCAGCCAACCATCAATCAATTAAATTCAAACTTCAATCATAACTTTAATCAAATTGCCTACTCCCCGGCAACGGCGCCAATTTTGGTGTGCGGATTTTTGAATATCCACTTAATCTCAAGCTGTCGAGGCTTGCCAAAATACGATTTATAAGCCTATAACCAAGGCTTTGCAGCCAGTGGTAACAGGGTCGATCCAAGGAGAAGGTATGATCAAAATCACTATTAAAATTGGGATTTAATTAATTGATTTAGTTTTGTAACGGGGGGATTTTTAGCATGCAAGGAAAGATAATAAAAAGCTAACGGAAGAATAACAAGTATAAAAGCGCGTGCACGGTTTGGGAGTTTCAGGATTAATTGCTAGACAGTTTCAGTTCATCATTTAATGCTAAATTCATGGTATGCAGTTTATTGTACACACGGACGACTACCCGAGAAGCCCCAAGGTAGCCGACTCCATAGATTTTAATCAGACCACACAGTTCCAATTATACGTTATCCAAAATTGCATTAAGGTGATCAGCCTTAAATTTATCTTAGACAGTCACTAGCTAACCGCGACGAACATTCAAGTGTGAATTCTAATTGCTAGTAGATTGCCCGCAAACGCTGTATGCAATCAACAACTATCCTACACGACTCGATACTCCGATTTAGTTTTATCTACCTGTGTTACTTAGTCGAGCAGTGAGAGGCACGACATCGCTACTCTTTAACATACACAACATGCAAGATGACTCGAGTGTCAATCGTCGAAATCTAACATGCGCGTTGGATTAAGCAAGATAGATAAATGCAAATAAACAGCAACCAATATGCATAATCAAAGCGTAAGTTATCAGAACCAAAACGTCTAACAAAAGTTCCCTAAACTATCCCTAAACCGTTCACCCTTACCTTAGCCGCTCATGGCGCGGTTTGTCAATTCCGCTCCAACAATGGCTATGGAAGGTGTCATCAACGTGTTACAAGGGTAAGAAAGCTCTCTAACATGCCAACAATGGCGGAGCTTGAAGAAAAATAGAGAAAACTAGAGGAAGAAGAAGATGAAGAGCTCCAAAAATGGTGAAGAATTTTACAAAAATATGCAGAAATCGTCTTTTACAGCTTCTATAATCGACGTAGCGTCGAGACGCTAGGCCAGCGTCTCGACGCTGTGCCCTAAGTTTTTCGCGCGCGCCTTCGATGGCGTCGCGACGCTGGGTCAGCGTCGCGACGCTGCCCCGATGATTTTCCTGCGCGCGCCTCGCGATGGAGCGTCTCGACGCCAAGCAGAGTCTCGACGCCAGGCAGCGTCGAGCTAGCATCTCGACGCTATTACTCGACGTTTGCTCTCGGGTTTTTCCAGCGTCGAGCCAGCGTCTCGACGCTATAGCTCGACGCTGGCTCTCGGGTTTGGGGGCTGGAACTTTGCCTCTCCTAGGCGGTTTTGGCCCGTTTCTTCACATATCAACTTCCCCTTTCCCGACGCACTTTCGGGGCGTTAAAACTCCACTTTAAGCTCTCGAACGGGTCCAACGGACGCACGAGCTCTTTGCCGCATTTCTCCTACAAACGAGATATATTAACAAATTAAACGCGAACTTTAGCTATAATTAGGAAGTATTTAATAGCTCCAAAATGGAGTTATCAGTATGTCATGCAAAATGAAATAATGCATACATGGACACTTCCTATGATGCATGCTGATTGTTTTTTTAGACTTGATTTGTCATGCAAATGAGCTAATGCCGAAACATTTTTTTATGATGTGATGAATTTTGGTGCATGTACAAAATGATACAATGGAACGAATGATGAAATGCTAATGACTTCGAGTTTAAATGAGATAATGCATGAAAATCCTTTATGATATGATGATGTGATGAACTTTGATGCATGTTTAATGAATTAACAATGTGTATGAACATTTTTTTTGTGAATGCATGATGATATGCAACTGAATGATAATTCGACATGCAAAATGAGTTTATGATGCATAAACATTTTGCTTTTGAGATTTCGATATGCAATTGAATGATAAACAAATGATCACATGCAAAATGAATTTATGATGCATGGACATTTTTTTATTATGCATGATGATATGCAAATGATTATTCGACATGCAAAATGAGTTTATGAAGAATGAACATTTTTTATTATGCATGATGATATGCGATCGAATGAATAACAAATGATCAAACAACATGCAAAATGAGTGGATGCATGAACTTTTTTTTTTTTTTTTTTTTTTTTACGCATGATGATATGCAATTGAATGATAAACATGTGATCAAACGACATGCAAACTGAGTTTATGATGCATGGACATTTTTTTATTATGCATGATGATATGCAATTGGATGATGATGCATGAACATTTTTTATAATGTGATGAACTTTGATGCATGCTTAATGGATTAACGATGTATGAACATTTTTTGTGAATGCATGATGATATGCAAATTCAACATGCGAAATGATTTTATGATGCATGAACATTTTTTATTATGCATGATGATATGCGATTGAATGATAAACAAATGATCAAACGACATGCAAACTGAATTTATGATGCATGAACATTTTTTTTATGCATGATGAAATGCAAATGATTATTCGATCTGCAAAATGAGTTTATAATGCATGAACATTTTTTATTATGCATGATGAATAACAAATGATCAAACAACATGCAAAATGAGTTGATGCATGAACATTTTTTTGTTTTTTTACGCATGATGATATGCAATTGAATGATAAACAAATGATCAAACGACATGCAAAATGAGTTTATGATGCATGAACATTTTTTTATTATGCATGATGATATGCAATTGAATGATTCAACATGCAAAATGATTTTATGATGTTTTTTTATGCAAAATGATTTTTAACATGTATGAATGCACATTTTATTATGCATGAGTGAGATGATACTATGCAATTGAGATAATGCCCGTGATGCACGATTTTTTTTTTTATGTAGGCATGATGTTGTGCAAATGATGGATGAGAAATGAGAAATATTTTAGGAATGAACATTTTTATGCATGCAAATGATTTGTTTTGTTCTTATTTTTTTAGATTTTGTATGTCATTCAAAATGACGCAATTCATGAATTTTTACTTATGCATGAATGATGAAATGAAACTTGATTTTTTTCTTTGCGATGCATAGATGAGATGCAATTAACGAAATGATTTCTTTTTTGAATTTTTTTTTATGCATGTCTAACCTTAAATGCTCTTAGGAACAAAACATTTTTTCCTAAACGAAGGACTTTACTTGGATGAGAACGCGATGACTCGTGAAAAAATGCATGATCCTTCAATTCTAAGGTGTCGAAATACAAATTATTTTTTTGCTTTTGATTTTTTTTTCTTCGAAAAAACAGACGTGTAGAACGAATATCACAAGAAGACATTTTTCTGAAAACAAAAAAAAAACGAAAAATGAACGAAGATTTTTCATGCGCCTTTACGGGGGCAGGTTACATCCTCCCACAGGTCGACATTACTCGACTCTCCCTTCAAAACCTAAATGAGAAAATAAAAACGAACGAAGACTTTTCGTGCGCCTTTACGGGGGCATTTTACGTCCTCCCGTAGGTCGACATTACTCGACTCTCCATTCCAAACCTAAACAAAGAGGTCCCCAATTATAATTGAATGCTAAAAATTAGCAAACGAATTAATTTGAACGCGAATCTTTCGTGCGCCATACAAGGGTGATTATGTCCCATTTGAAGGTCAGCATTAGTCGATTATCAGTTATAAACCTAAGGGGGACGACTCAGATGTAAAATAAAATTGATTTTGATTGATTGTTTTTGTTTTTTTTTTAAAAAAAACACATATAATGAAATTAACAGACACGCAACTCGAAAACATGAATGAAACACACAACATGATAAAAACACGAGAATCAAACATGCGACAAAGTAGGTGTATCCTAAAATTCAGAGTTTAGATAATTAACGGTTACCCCTAAGATGTATATGAGTGTAATTTAGGTTCTAAATAATCCTAAATGAAAACGGTCTCCAAGCTTTCCAACTGATTAAACAACGCAGGTAGCTCGAGTGGAGAATTTCATGCGCTTGCACGAGAATCGAAATTTCATGAAGGTCACACTACTCAATCTTCGATTCGAATCCTTAATGGTAGAGCCCGAGTAGGAGGCTCGTGAACATGTGTGTGGAATGTATGATAATGCAAACAATGAAGATTATGATAAATGAAACAAGATTAAATAAAACGATGCATAACAACGAAATAAAAAAAAGATGTGAGGGTAAAGTTCTAAACCTAAAGATAAGGCCCCCAAATTAAATCGGATGCTAAAAATTAGCAAACGAACCAACTTGAGCGAGAATCTTTCGTGCGCCTATATAGGGGCAATTATATCCCCTTGAAAGTCGACATTACTCGATTCTCAATTCTAATCCTAAGAGGTAGAGCCCGAGTAGGAGGCTTGTGATCGTGTGTGTAATGCATGACAATGTAACAATGGGAAAAAAAGTAAAAATACTAATAATACACCACATAAATATTTACGCATGAGACAAACAATATATAACAAAAAACGATGACCGGCTCCAAGATGTAAATGAGTTTGTTTTAGGTTCTAAACAGTCCTAGAAGAAAACGGTCCCCGAGCTTTCCAGCTGATTAATCAGCGCGGCCAGCTCGAGTGGAGAATTTCATGCGCTTGCACGAGAACCGAAGTTCCACGAAGGTCACACTACTCAATCTCCAATTCTAATCCTAAATGGTAGAGCCCGGGTAGGAGGCTCGTGATTGTGTGCGAGCAATGCGTGAATCATGCGATAATAAATAAATTAAAACAAATCAAGTTAATTAAGACAACATAATTCAATAAATAAATAAAAAAAAACAAACAAACAAGGATCAAAATGAAAAACCGGATAAATGTAAGATAAAATACAATGACCTAGACCCACTAAAAAAGTCCCCAGTGGAGTCGCCATGATGTCGCAACGTTTTTGCGACGCGGAGCGGCCGACAACCTTCTGTTAAATAGGGGTTTTCACAAAAAATGGAGTCGCCACCAACCATTTCGGGTGTGATTGGTCACCTGAAAAATACGGTTTACGAAGTAAAAAAACAAGGTTCGGAGGTCGTTTAAGTGTAGGGAAGGTGCTAGCACTTTACAACATCCCGTTTAAAAACGTAGAAAAAACGTTCTATCCTAATTATCTAGCTAACTCCAAATGATCCTTAATTTAAAAACAAATAAAATAACGATTAAAATTAAAACAATGTCTCAACTAATCATACCCTAACTTTAAAATAAAGTAGGGATTTGATTTTGTGAGAGAGATTGTTGATTTTGTCATTAACGCCTTAATCCCGATACCGATATCATACGACAAAACAACAACTTTAAAAATCATTTAATAAAATCGTTTTGTTTCAAATTCAATTTGAAATCCGATTAAAACTTGAATTAAAATTAAAACACTTTTGCTTTGAAAATAAATAATTTTGAAATTTAATTTATAACTTGATTTGAAATAAAAAAAATCTTTTTTGTTTTGAAATAGTAACAAAATTCAATTTTAAAATCAATGGAAAACCACTTTTTTAAAACAACAGCGTTCTTGTAATTATCGCATAATGGTTGTAACAATAAATCCTCAAAAATAGGAAAATCTTATTTATTCCGGGATTTCATTAAATTTAAAAATACCCTCTAGACGAGAGGAACAGTCCTTCAACTCTCTGGGGGTTACAAATTAATATTAAAGTACACTCGAGATGAGAGGAACAGTCCTTCATCTCTCCCGGGGTTACAAATTAATATTAAAGTACCCTCAAGATGAGAGGAATAGTCCTTCATCTCTCCCGGGGTTACAAATTAATATTAAAGTACCCTCGAGTGAGAGGAACAACCCTTCATCTCTCCCGGGGTTAGAAATTAATATTAAAGTACCCTCGAGATGAGAGAAACAGTCCTTCATCTCTCCCAGGGTTACAAATTAATATTAAAATACCCTCGAGATGAGAGGAACAATCCTTCATCTCTCCCAGGGTTACAAATTAAAATGAAAACATGCGCATAAAATAACGATAAAGAAAATAACGAAAATAAAGCGACAGTTAAATAAACGAGTAAGCTAACGTAAATAATCCCGAAAAAAAACTTAAAAATTAAAATTGAAACTAAACACTACAACAAATTAGACCTACGATGGTAGTTCTGAACTGCCATCTTAGGTATATGATGGCGGTTTTACGACCGCCCTCTAAAGTGGTGCCATCTTAGGGGTATGATGGCTGGTAGAGCACTTTTGGAGTACTCCAATGTCAAGCTGTCGAGGCTTGCCAAAATAACATTTATAAGTACCGAAACTACTAAGCTTTGCAACTAGTGGTAATGGGTGTCGAACCACAGGGAACCTAAATTATTCTCTCCTAGCTAATTTCTATTTGTCTTTAAACTAAAACTCAAAAGCAAATAAAGGGGGAGTTAATTAAACTAACGGAAAAATAAATGTGAAAAGTAAAGAGCAGAAAAATAAATGTAACACGTGCTCCTAATTCGAGTGTCGGGGTTTATCTGGATGCGCTTAGTTCATGGGGATTCTAATTAGCAAAGTAGTTCTATTTCATGCACGCAAAATGCCTCGTCCCAAACGGGTCCGAAACACCCCAAAGAATTAATTAGAGGCGTCAATTCTAATTAAACATGTTTCTTAATTAATCTAGGTGATACCATCAATTAATCATGAAAACAGTGACGGGTATAATTGCGACGAATTATTTCTTAAGACTAATTCGATTTCTCTCCTAACCTTGAGCCCACCGTGAAAACGTTAATCAACTCATACCCCCACTGTCACTTGGGCTCGAATTGATTAGCCACGAGCTAAACCCTCGCTACAATGCATTAAAGCCTATCAAGAATTAATTCTTAGCTTACTAACATGCGTAACAATTATGGGTGTCAATCCTGATTCGAAAGACATGGTATTCGTTCTAAATACAGATTGGAGATGCAAGAGATTAACAAAACTAAGCTAGAAATTCATACAAACCCTCACTAAGCATCAAGATTACCCCTAACCCTCAAATTAGAGCACTTACCTTAGCTCCCCGTTGTGCAAATCAAGAGAAATTACTAATGTTGGAGCTTTATTGAAGAGATAATGGAAGAAGTATAAGTTTGGAGCTCCCACCCGAGCCTAACAATGGTGGAAATCAAAATTGGAAGGAGAATTGCGGCTAAAAATCGGAGAAGAAAGCTTTAAAGCCGTCGGAGCGTCGAGTCGCTAGGGCAGCGTCTCGACGCTGCGCCCTAAGTTGGCAGCGCGCGCGCTCGACGCTGGGGCGTTCGTCAATCTTTGGAAAACGTCGGGGCGGCGTCGAGCAAGCCTCGAGCTAGAGTCTCGACGCTGCCGCAAATGCTATTTGTTCTCGGGTTTGTTGGCCAAAATTGCCTTTCCATGGCAATTTTGCCATTTCTTCAATTCTTCAAGTGCTTTCACTCTCGAGGCGTCCATGAAGCTCTAAAACGCCACTTTTAGCCTCGAAACACGTCCTCGGACTCCCCGAGCTCTCTACCACGAGTTTACCTACAAAAATTAGGGAGTAAATAATAGCTATATTTTGGAGCTATCAAAATACCCCCAACCTAAATCTTGCTAGTCCTCGAGCAAGGCTAATAAAGAATTTGACTCTAAAGGACCATGCATACATGCTTCTAATTCAAACCTCGATGCTTTTTACAAATCTAAACAGAACATAATCACGAAAGCAATCAACGCATGCATTTAATTACGAACATATAAAAAATTAACTATCGCTCCCTAACGTGTGTGTGTGTGTGCTAGCCAACCTATCCTAAACCTACGCAAGCCCGGAAAAACCACATGCAACATATCATCCCATTTTCCCCCTACTTCTAGCGTTTAAGAACAGTCTAAGCTTGACTTACACAAGAGAGAGTAATAAATTAAGAGACCTAAAATTTTCTCATTCTTTTTCTTTTCACGAGTACTTTGTACCCTTTTTTGAGGTTCTTTGAACCCAACTTTTATTTTCTTTTTCTTTCCAACCTCGAGTTCCCTAACACGTCAAATTCATGCATTAAACTTCACGTTTTTAAGGACTAACACTCACTTCTTAGGTACCGATAAGAAGGAGGAGCGCCTTGAGAGACTTTTCTAGCTAACATGCTTTTCTATTTTTTTTTTTTACTTTAGGCTTAGCGTAAGCTAAATCGATTAATTTGACCACTAACTCTCATGCAACAAGCTACCAAAGGGTGCCTTTCGGGGTGACAACAAGAATTAATGCTACATGCAATCAAACTAAGCCTACAGAGATTAAGACGAGGTCGCTAAGTGCTCGATAGATGCAAGGGAGCAATAGAAAAGTTTTTAAAAATTTTGACATGAACCTAATAAATGCAAAGCTACATCATGCAAAAACTAGATTATGCAAATGCTCAGATTCCAAAAAGACACTTCCTAGATCATCATAATCAGAAAGCATATAAACAGAGTCCCAAGCACTTCAAATTTTAAACTAGCACTGCTCAACAAATTGCACATGGAATCCACAACAGACATCTCCACCCCCAACCTAAAAGAATACATAGTCCTCTATGTATCACACTTCAGACTAAGCAGTTAAAATGCACAAAATTAAAAGGGAACAGAAAACATCCCCTGAATTTTGTTAGGTTGTCGGTTAGAGCAGCGCATTCTTCGCCCACTGACCCGATTCTTAGGCCACAAACCCCTACAAAAGAAAAGCAAATAAACTAAGGTAGGAAAAATAAAAATTGAAAGTAAAGACAAGAATTTAAAAACACATGGGTTGCGCAATTTTTTTTAACGTCGTTATGCTCGACGTGTTCTCCTCTCTGTCAGGGTACTTAAAAATTTCCGTACTTCTTCGGCCCCTTCTTCCTTGAATCAACGAAACCTGCTAAGAGAAGGAAGCTCTTCTACTTTTCTAGGCAGTCAGATAAAGTTGTTATTTTTTTGGTGTTTTCAATATATGGAAAGAAAGACTCAACAGACTCTAACAAAACAAAAGAAGACTCAACTGACTCAACAAAAATAAAAGATTCAACAGAAAATAAAGACTCGACCAAAGGAGGGATCACATCGAAATTCTCAAGGCAACCAACATCAACAGAGGCACAGATCGAAGGGGGCATGCAAAATAAATCTCCCAGAATACATGAATTATCACAAGACATAACAAGAGGAGATAAATAATATAAAGGCACAATTGCCACTTCCTCATCCATCACAGCAAAATTTTCAGCATACGTTGGTTCTACATCATCCATGAAAAGATTTCCACAAATATTATCATTAATAGACAGATGCTCGAGCGCATCAGTGCATGAATCCTCAAATAAATTTTCAATACAAAATTCATGCTCTAAGTCAAAATCAATCGGTGGAGATATACTTACCTTGTAAAATTCTCTGAGCTCTTCTTCATCACTGATAGATGCAAGAAATTCTTCTAGAGGAACCCACCTTGAAGAAGTCTCAGCTCCACTCCTTAGCTCGTTCGCATCACTAATCTCTTCGGGATGCTCCTCGAGGTCAAGCTCATCCTCATCGGTCTCACCGTTCTCGCCTCCGCATGTCAGAAATTCCTCGATTCCTTCATCAAAATTGGGGTACATCTCGATAATGACCTCCTCCCCAGAGGTTCAGAGAAGGTCTTCGGCGTTGCTCCTTTTAAATTGTCCCCAATATTGCTGTCGAAAATCTGCCATGCTAAAACAAGAAGACACAAGAAAAGGAAAATATTTTTTTTTTTTTTGGTTTTTAAACAAATAAAATTTAACTAAGAGAAACTAAATGGTAATGAACTTTTGTATGTTCACAAAATTCAAGCTGTCGAGGCTTGCCAAAATACAATTTATAAACCCGAATACACCGAGCAATTTGCATCTAAGTGGTAACGGGGTCGATCCACAGGGAATTGAGAAATTCAATTTAACTAAGTCTAATTTGTTAGTGATAAAAAGTATGCACAATTTTGGTAAAAAAGAATGGTGATTTGGTTTGGGGGAAGGGAGCTCCTAACGTGCAAGCTAATGGAAAATTAAATGACAACGTGCAAAATTTAAATGGTCGTGCTTAACTTCGAGAAATGGAATTGATCGTTATGGATGTTCGGCTCATCGATACAATTTATTAGCTAATCATGCTTCAACACACAATTCATTTGGCTAATTGCTAGCCCAAATGACCCAAAAATATAATTAGACATGTGCAATTCTAATCGTACTTGGCCAATAATCTATTCAAGGTAGCGACCCCTAAATCGACCATAAGCTAGTAACGGGAACATTGTGACGGCTTAATCCTAAGACTAACCCGGTTTCTCTCTCGCCTTAAGCCTAACATGAAAACGTTAATTAATTCAGATTACCAACTGTCACTTTGGGATGAATTAATTAGCCATGCTTAAGCCCGTGCTACGTAGCGATTTGGGCAATTATACGTCCCAATCTTTAGCCCTCTATCATGCATAGGAACTAGGGCGTCAACCTAATTAAGCTACACATGCTAGAATTTGAATAAGAACAAGCAAGAGATGCATAAACATATCAATTAACTTCACATTTACAAAGGGGCAAATCTCCCCAAACATCCATAAATCACAAACCAAACTTCGAAATTAAGCACTAACCTTAGTTTAGCCTTCCATGGAGGATGAATAAATCAAATCCCCCATGGAAGAGCTTAGTACCATACAAAGAGGAGAAGAAGAAGCCCAAAAATGGTGGAAATTGGCGTAGACCCGAGAGGAAGAATTGGGGAAGAAGATAGAATGAAAGATTGGCAAAAATAAGACGTTTTCACGCCTTTAATCGTCGGAGCGTCGAGACGCTAGGCAAGTGTCTCGACGCTGTGCCCTAAGTTGGCCGCGCGCGGGCGTCGAGACGCTTTAACAGCGTCTCGACGCTGTCGTGCGTCCGTCTGGAAAATCGTCGGGCTGACGTCGAGACGCTCAGGCAGCGTCTCGACGCTGGCAGCGTTGAGCGGGCGTTGAGCGCGCACGCTCGACGTTGCGGTGCGTCAATGTTCGGAAGGCACCCTTTGGTAGCTTGTTGCGTGAGAGTGCGTCAATGTGCGTCAATGTTCTCGACGCTGCCGCCCATGCATGCATGCTCTCGGGTTTGATGGCCAAAAATTTTTCTTTCCAAGGCAATTTTTGCCATCTCTTCAATTCTTCAAGCGCTTTCACTCCCGAGGCGTCCATTAAGCTCTAAAACGCCGCTTTAAGCCCTGAAACGTGTCTTTAGACTTCTCGAGCTCTCGACCATGAAATCACCTACAAGAAGGCATTTTAATTAATATATGACATGATTCTAGCCAATATTAGGGACATAATAATAGCTTTATTTTGGAGCTATCAATGGCGGTTATCTTTTAATGGCGGTTACAATCCGCCATTAAAGGTAACCGCCATCTTAACCCTAAGATGACGGTTTTGTAACCGCCATCTTATCCCTACAATGGCGGTTTATAAACGCCATCTTAACCTTAAGATGGCAGTTTCGAATTGTGAAACCGCCATCTTAAGGATAACATGGCGGTTACAAACCGCCATCTTCAGGTTAAGATGGCGGTTACAAACCACCATCTTAGTGTTAAGATGACGGTTATAAACCGTAATTGTAAGTATTTTTAATGACGGTTGAAAACAGTCTTTGTAAATTGTTTTAATGACGGGCCAAAAAGGTCATGTTTCGTTTCAGATACAGATTATTGCGCATTACCTGATACGGATTATTGCTGTTTTGTTTTAGTGAACGTTTAATAACTGAAATTCTGCTAATTCAATGAATACAATGTTGGATGTGAAATAAAACTAGAATTCTTGTCATTTCATTCAAAACAACAAAATATTTCATATTTACATCCAAATAAACTACAAAAGGTATTGGTTTTTGTAAAGAGTCTAAATACAAACATGTGTGTTCCCATATTTCATATTTACATCCAAAATTGGCACAAAAGCTACAAAGTACACTACATTACACTAGTTTATCCAAATGCGATGCTTGCAATATAATTTGCCCATTTCGTCCGTACTACGTCGAGTTCTTCTCGTGTAAATGACTTCTTACTATCAAACTACACGAAAACAAAAGATAAAGATTATGATTAAATGAAGAAACTACAATGTATATTTCAAAATATAATAGTAAAGATGCATTACTTACAAGAGAGTTCAAAGAAGTCCGTAAATTATACAAAATTTCTCTCATAAACTTGAGCACATAGTACCCGCATTTCACGCTACCTTCTTGGCGAGGACACTATACAAAATATAGAAATAAATAAGAATATTTGAAATTGGTCAAACATATAATAACAATTGATATAATAGCCGTATTCTCATGTACTTCCACAATGCAGAATATCCAATGATTACTATCAAAACCAACCATGTAATTATCATTATAAAAAACTACACAATTTTAAAATAGTAACTGACAATTGAAACCATAGATTCATAAAAATTTCAGCAGAGTTTCGTTTGAAAAATTGACCAACACATACCTGAAAAGAAGAATATATACAATCACAACATATCGGTTCACCCAAATGCGATGCTTGCAAGCACATAGTACCCACATTCCACGCTACCTTCTTGGTGAGGACACTATACAAAATATAGAAATAAATAAAAATATTTGAAACCATAGATTCATAAATATTTCAGGAGAGTTTCGTTTGAAAAATTGATCAACACATACCTGAAAAGAAGAACATATACACTCCCAACATATCGGTTCTCAAATCCTACTACAAAATATGTCTTATTGCACATAAACCAGCAATAAAATCCAAAATTCCACACAACTACCAAAATACTCAGAAACCAATAATGAGAAGCATACATGTAATGAACATATGAAATATTAAAAGCAATATTAAAATACACGAGACACTACTCTAGTAAATAAATTAGGAGAAAATAAGTCTAAATTTCAAAAACAGAAAACTAAAAACGAAATGGTTATCAATACATGCCTTAGTTTTAAAAGTTTTATTTTGATTTTTATTATTTAAGTCAAATTTTATGAATCATTACTGTCACTAATTACAAGTCTTTGTCGTATGGAATGTGACATGTGTTTTATATGTATGTACTTTGTTGTTAATTATATTAGTGTATAAGGCTGATGAGTGAAAAATAAAAGAAAATGATAGAGTTTTCATGTGGTTAAATATGTAACCATAAATATAGAATAGAAATGTTTTATTAAAAGTAAATCCATACTAAAAAAAACAAATTGAGAGTAAGTGCAAGACCAAATTGGTAATTTGACCATACATACAAAGTTATAGGGTGCATTTCAGTCTTTGGTAAGGTCATTGCCATGTGGAGATCGGGCATTGGTTAACCAAAGTTTTAGAAAAAGGAAACGTAAAGTGGTCAAGAGAAATGAGAAGTTAAAAGACAAAAAAGCTCAATATTAATTTTGAACATTACTATGGGTTATACTATCTGTTATATCAGAAAATATTTTGCATGCATTTTACGTGTCATCATCAACGTTGTCATATTGAAACTATAAGATAGAAACGTTTTCAGTCCAAACTTGAGAGTTATCACATTAGATAAGACATGACTTCTTAATGAACTAAACTTAACATGAACATAACAACAATACTCTTATCAAAACTTAACTTACTTTATCAAGGATGAGTTGAAGCTCCAAGTATTAAGATTGAACAAGACTAAAATCATCCTTACGAAGCTCCTATATCATAAAAACAAAAAGTGATGAAGTTATAATTTAAATCAACTTCGATAATCCAAAAAGTGATGAAGTTATATGTATTTAGTATAAACTTATCCAAATTTACAACTTGACCAACCGAAGAGGAAATACTCCAGATATTTCTCTTTTTGGATTATCCAAAAAGTGATAAGTTATATGTAGTTAGGTCAAGTTATATGTATTTAGGGAAATGCAAAACTAAAACCATTTTTTTTTTTTTTTAGGGTCCACGGTTTCTCTCTCGGTTTGGCAATTTTTTTCCTCACTAGCGGTGAAAACCTTTGGGCATTTTTTGGGCAGACAAGTGCTGCAACTGAGATCCTCTTTGAGTGATCTGGAGGGGCTCTCTTTGAGCAGGATTTATTTTTCCAAATATGACGACTACCGACTGTTTGAAACAATTGGAGAAGCTAACTCTAACGGCAGCGAAGGATCGGGTAGCGGAGATTGACGAGGAGGAGATAATAGCTTTCGCGAAGAAGAGACAGAATGATATGGTGGTCAAGATCATTACGACAAGACTAATAATATTTGAGGTTTTTCAGATGATTATGCCGCGAATTTGGAATAATGATGGAATAGTGAGGTTCGAAAAGGTTGGTCAGAATATTTTTCTATGTAAATTCCAATCAGACCGTGAAAAGAAAAGAATAGTGGAAGGAGGACCTTGGTTCTTTGACAAGGCGCTCCTGATTTTTGCTGCACCAGATGGACGTAGCAGCTACGCCTCCCTCGATTTCAGGTATGTACATTTCTGGCTTCTCTTCCATAGATTGCCTGCTGTAGGTATCTCAAGGAAACTTGCGGTTACACTGGGTAATATGGTCGGAAAATTTATCAAGGTTGAGATTGATGAAGAGGGAAGTTGTGGCGGGCAAACCTTGCGTGTTAGATGTCAAATCGATGTCACGCAGCCATTGCTAAGAGGTCTTAAAGTTCGAATACGTCCGACAACCGATGGGATTTGGAGTCCGATTACTTATGAAAAACTTCCCGATTTTTGTTATGGTTGTGGGAAGATTGGACATACTTTAAAGGACTGTGAAACACATTCTCAAACGAAGGAAGTTGATCTTGAATATGGAGGAGATTTACGAGAATTCGCCCCTCCGATTACTAGGAACTTTGGTCGTCCGAGTGATGGGCGACCCAGTGGCCGAGGAAGAGGTCGGGGACGAACGAAGGGCACTGGTCAGAAAAAGAGAGTTGGGCGAAAGAGGTCAACGATTAAGGAAATCCCAGACAGAGGAGAAGGATGATATTCCTGGAAAAGATAACGGCACGGCGGAAGCACTGCCGGAGGACGAAACGGTATCGGTAGGGAAAGAAACGTTACAGAAAAGGGATACAATTAAATTAGGAAAGAAAATCGTAGAGAAATCATGGGTGCCTGAGAAAATAAGGGAAGCAGTTACCGAAGGAAACCCAAAAAATTACGCTGGCATTATTATTGGAGAGAGAGAAAAAATCAAGGATGCGGTTACAGGAAATCCAAAAAATAATGCTGGCATTATTATCAGAGAGAGAATGGAAAATTCAGGTGACTTAAATGCTAAAATTAATCAAGCTGAAGGTAATATAAATCAAGTCAGTTTGAAGGGTCAAGCTGAAGACAAAATTGAAAAAAAGGCCCAAGACAAAATTGGAAAAATTAAGGGGTAACTACAAGAATAGCTGAAACGAGGCTATGCAAGATGAAAAATAGCTAAACTAATTATTGGGTTGAAAAATAGCTAACTCCTATAATTAGAAATTTCTTTAGAATGTAGTTGGACGAAACTACCCTCCAGCCATCCAACCATTTAACTCTTGAACTACCTACAAAAAAATGAGAGATTTAATCACACTGAAAAACAAAAACAAAAAAGATGTGAACGTTAAAACATTGAACTCAACCCCACAAAAAAAAGAAGATTTATTCCGAGAGAAAATGAAGGAGAAAATAAGGATTTATTAAAAAAAGAATCATGGAGAAAAATAAAAATTTATTTTAAGAGAATCATGTAAAAAAAAATTAAAATATGGTTAAACCAAGATAACAACCACCAAAAAATCCAAACATGTAAACAAAATTCAATAAAATCTAATCTGGAATATTAATTCAAATTAATTTTTAAACTAAAACTTTTAGAGACGGTTGTGACAAAATTTTTAATAACGATCCTCTCGATAATTTCTAATGTGTATATATTCGAAGTTATATGTACATATAACTATATCATATGAAGTATATGTGTATATATACAAACCATTAATTGGTGAACGTACATGTAAGTATAACATAACCCGCAAGAAAATTATATAAGCAATTAAACTTTCAGCATATTGATGTTTATAAAAACTAAAATGTTCATAGACGGTTGTAAGAAAATTATAAAAATGACACCCTCGATAACTTCTAGTGTGAGTATATATTCGTAGTTACATCTATAAAAACGTATATGTAAGTATATCATATGAAGTATATGCGTGTATATACACCATAAACCATTACTCTGTGAGCATTGAACAAATGATACTAAAAAATTTAAAATGCTCATAGACGGTTGTAAGAAATTTATAAAAATGAAGGTCCTCGATAACTTCTAGTGTGGGTATATATTCGTAGTTACATCTATAACAATGTACATGTAAGTATAACATATGAAGTATATGCGTGTATATACACCATAAACCATTAATCCGTGAGCATTGAACAAATGATACTAAAAAATTTAAAATGTTCATAGACGGTTGTAAGAAAATTATAAAAATGAGGGTTCTCGATAACTTCTAGTGTGGGTATATATTCGTAGTTACATCTATAACAATCTACATGTAAGTGTTGGGATTTATGCCCTAAAGCCTCGTAATTAATTAATAATTATTTGATAATTATTTTATTATTAATATTTGCAATTTATAATATTCATTATATAAATAAAATCCAAGGTTATTAGTGTAATCTTGAACTGTATGTAGTTGACATACGGGAGGATCATGTTCAAGTAATAACCTAAAGGGTCTATAGTATATGGATAAGGTTGGGTGCCTTATCCTGATAACACTATTGATACGGCCCACTTTGTAATTGTTACAAATGATTTGATCCAAATCATTCATGTAGAGACATGTGAGTGGGGGTATCCTATACAATGAGTTTGTATAAGACTGGACCACGAAATATATAATCTCTCTTTATAAATCCGTTATTTGAGAAGATTAGTATTTCACAGGATGATCATATGTGACTCGATCTTAATCCTGAGTGAGTTATGAACTCCTGCCTGTGAGGGCTCGTCCTTTGATTTGTATGGGTGAGAATGGCCTTTATAGCCGATTCAATAAGCCTACCATTTTGGGGACTTGACCAAATAGGGAGTTGGGAACATAAGTTTCACAAGATGGAATTCACTTCTTCCCATATAGGGAAAGTAGATGAGTAGTTCCCTTAAGTGCTGATTTCGGGACTTGAACAATGGGGCCCCACCCTCTCACTGGCCCGAGAGGGACTTGGTTTATGGTTGGATCATAAACAAGTTGTTCATTAAAGAATCAGTGGTACTTAAGGTGTAAGATGTAATTACAGGGGTAAAACGGACTTTTGACCCAGCTGTAATTACGAACAACTCGTGAAGGATCGACTTGCATGTAATGGTTATATCCATGGACACAACTTGTCCTATAGTGCATAACAGTGCAACTCTAGGCCTATAGTGGAGTGACCTAGAGTTAATGAATGAAAGTCAATTAATTAAAGAGTTTAATTAATTAATTTTGTATCATTGGAGCTTATAAATCTGTAGGTCCATAAGGTCCCCTTGCTAGCTCATAGTAACACTAAAAGGATCAATTTAGTTGAAAGAAAAATTTGAAATATTCAAATTAATATTTAATATATTTGATATATTAAATGTAGAAGAGAGTAAAATATATTTATTGTATTTGATACATTAAATATTAAAGGAAATAGTTTATGTATATGATACATTAATATTAAAAACTATATACTTATGTTATTTGAATGTGATTCAAATTGGTTTAAAGTATATTATAAAAGATTAATTTTATAATATTTGAATAAGATTCAAATAAATATAAAATACATATTTTAATATATTAGATATTAAAATGTATTTTATAAAATAAAATTAATTCCTAAAAGCCTTATTATAAATAAGACATTTAGGTTTAGCCAAAAGGTTGGCCAAACACACTACTCACCTTCTGCAGAGAATTGTTCTCTCATTCTTTCCTTCTGCAGAGAATTGTTCTCTCATTCTTTCAAAGAGCTCCCACAAGCCTTGATCCCGTGTTCGAGTCATAGCGAGGAAGATCTCGTGGAAAAAGGAACACAAGAAGATGATTCATC
The DNA here is from genome assembly GCA_028017165.1 of Herpetospermum pedunculosum. Lineage (NCBI taxonomy): Eukaryota > Viridiplantae > Streptophyta > Magnoliopsida > Cucurbitales > Cucurbitaceae > Herpetospermum > Herpetospermum pedunculosum. Next base: position 41,539,416 of record CM051522.1, read on the forward strand.
AAAGGTAATACATATACTTAACTTGTATTTTTGTTTAATTCTAAATAAATCAAAGTAACGATTTCAAACGCTTCAGCTGCGGGGAATGAAGAGTTCATTCCCTTCAGTAAGTATATCATATGAAGTATATACGTGTATATACACCATAAACCATTAATCCGTGAGCATTGAACAAATGATACTAAAAAACATTAAAATTGGTATGCATGTTGAGTTTACTCGGAAAAACATTCAATCAATTGTATCATTACCTACAACATTGAATTAGGAGATTTGTCAATCTTCCCTCCTCCAAATCGATTTGAAACAGCCATCGATTCTCACATTTGAAACTCTCTACCTTGAGAAAAAACTATCTACGCCAACCTTTTACATCGTTGAACGCTTGAATTGGGCTGAAAATTTCGACTCCGACATATTTTCGAAGTGAGTAAGGATCTTAGTCTCTCTTCACTCTCATCTCTGTCCATTGTGATCGTTTCAATTTTGGAAAAAAAAATAATGAACCCCTCCTTTCAAAATGCATGAATCTAGGAGGGTAATCTAGGAGGGTTGTTAGTGAGATAAATTTGTATTTTTTTTTGCTGTTAAACATTTTCAAATCTAAGTTGTAGAGATTTTTTCTTTTCTTCAAAATTCATGGATCTAGTTGTTAGAAATTTTTTCTTAAAAAACGGAGGAATGAATTTGATTGTTAGAAATTAAAATAAATATAAAAAAATTAAAATTAGTTATGTCAGTTGTCCGTAAATAAGCGTATATACCAGGGGTATAATTGGGATAATAATTGTGAACTTCATTCCCTAAAATTGTGGTAGTCATGAGATGGAAATATGAAACTTTTTTAGCTATTTTTCAATTCAGTTTTTTATTCCTAGTTATTTTTGAAAATTTCCCAAAAATTAATAAGTCTCAGAAGTGGGCTGAAGATGGCAAACAATTTTTTGGAGTGGCTCCTGACGGGCTTGGGGATGGAGTGGCTGAAGGCCCTCTTAACCCATGGATCAGAATTGCAAAACTCACATGAACTGAGCTTCAATATGGCAATGGACATTGACAAGGGTGCAAATTTTATTTTAACAAATAATCACACCTTAGTCAATGACCCAAAATTGAAGGGGGTTGGGACCCAAGTCAGGATAATCAACATATGTAGTCCAATTGCAACAGTGGGTGATAGGAGCATGGACGCGATACGATCGGGCCACCGGGGGTAGCATGGACAATTTAATTTCACAAAATAATACGATTTTGGGGAAGAGAGATTATGGAAAAATGACGGATTTAGTGACAGAAGAGTTGCCTCACAAGGATAAAAGACAGTGCACAGAGGGAGACAATTTAAATATTGCAACATCGGTGGAGGCTGTGAAACAGCCCCGCCGAGCACAATGAAAACATTATGCTGGAATGTCCGGGGTTTGGGGAACCCCGAGACATTCAGAGTCTTGCGCGACTTAGTGCGCCTCCATAACCCCAATTTGGTATTCCTAATGGAGACAAAAGGGGATAATCGACTGATTAAAAGAACAAAAAGAGAAACAAATTACGAGTGTTGTTTTTGTGTTCCAAGCAAAGGGAAAAGTGGTGGTTTACTTCTTCTTTGGAACAATATTCTGAATGTGAGCATACAATCTTTTACTAATGGACATATTGATGCCATAGTTAAGGAAAAGGAAGGAAGCTGGAGGTTTACGGGTTTCTATGGAAACCCTAAGACAGAGAACAGGAAGGAATCATGGAAGCTTATGGTTCGGTTGAAAAATCTGTCTGATCTTCCGTGGGTGATTGGAGGGGATTTCAACGAAATAGTCTCAGGGTCCGAAAAGGTTGGCGGAGCAGACCGTAGTGAAAGTCAAATGGAAAAGTTTAGGGAGGCCATTGACAGCTGCAATCTTATTGATACAGGGTATACTGGAGACATCTTCACATGGTGTAATATGCACTTCACAAGTGATCTCATATGGTTGAGGTTAGATAGATTTTTCACGAATATTGCAATGCTTAGTAAATGTGAGCAGTTTAAAGTAACTCACCTGGAGTTACTGGCTTCAGATCACAGACCAATCTTAGCCACCTGGAACTGTGATGGAGGTATGGGTAAAAGCAAAAGGCGAAATAAGCCAATGCGTTTCGAACAAAGTTGGACGACTTTTCAGGATTGTAGAAATATCATTCATCAACATTGGGTTCGTCATAACAGTGCAATGAGTAAGCCCTCCAATTTCAATACTAATATCCGATCATGTCTTTCAGCTTTAAATACTTGGAATCGTGACCGGTTACAGGGCTCTTTACAAGAAGCAATTCGCAGGAAACATGAGAAACTTGAGGAAATTAGAAAAGGGAGTTTCAAAGGATGGAAAGATCAATTGTCAAGGACAGAAATGGAGCTTAATAGTCTCCTTGAGGAAGACAAAATTTATTGGTGGCAGCGATCACGGGAGGAATGGATCAAATGGGGGGACAAGAACACCAAATGGTTTCATCTAAGGGCAAGTCAAAGGAAAAAAACAAACAAGATTAATGGCCTAAGAGATGATAGAGGTGTTTGGACAACAAAGGAGGAGGATTGGGAGGGGATTGCAACTAAGTACTTCAAAAACATGTTCACTACCTCCCTCCCCAGCCCTCCAGATATGAATACATTCCTAAGGAACGTTCCCCGGAGAGTGAGTGATAGACAGAATCAGGAACTAACTAAAGCGTTTACCAGAAAAGAGGTTGAAGTGGCTTTAAAGGGCATGTTCCCAACCAAGGCCCCGGGACCTGACGGGGTTCAAGCTCTTTTCTACCAAAAGTATTGGGATATCGTTGGTACAGATACAACAAATCAATGTTTACAGATTCTGAACGATGGTCAAACCCCAGCCCCCTTCAATAAAATTCACATCGTACTCATCTCCAAAAAGCAAGCACTGGAGAACATGTCAGATTTTAGGCCCATTAGCCTTTGCAATGTAGTCTATAAACTAGTCGCCAAGGTTCTTACTAATAGATTCAAGCAGGTCTTGGATTCAATCATTTCTCCGACTCAATCTGCTTTTGTTCCAGGCAGATTAATCACAGATAACGCTTTGGTTGGTTTCGAGTGCATCCATGCCATCAACAACAAAAGGAGTGGGAAAGAAGGGATCGTTGCTATGAAGCTGGATATGAGCAAGACATACGATAGGGTGGAATGAAATTTTCTGAGAGGCATGATGGAAAAACTAGGCTTTGATGATAGGTGGACCGAGCTCATTATGCGATGTGTGGAGACAGTTCAATTCTCTGCTCTTATCAATGGGACCCCTAAGGGGGCGTTTGGGGCGCATGGTGGGTTATTATAGTCGGTGGGTTATAATAGTCTTTGGGTTTAGTAAGTCTGTGTTTGGGGTGCAGAGTTGTATAGTGTGGGTTTAGTAAGTCTGTGTTTGGGGTGCAGAGTTGTATAGTGTGAGTTTAAAATAAATTTTTCTTTAACATGGAGTAATTTGAAATATGTGTTTATGTTAGTTTATTTTTTTTTCTACAACTTTTTGTTGTATTTGTATAGTTAAATGTATATTACGATATTAATTTTTTAAAATTTTAAAAAATAAATATTATTTAGGAAATCACAAATAATCGATAACAAGAGGTTCGATGGAGAGAGAAGTAATACAATTTTCTTTAACATAGAGTTTGAAATATGTGTTTATGTTAGTTTGTTTGATAACTCCATTTTGGAGCTATTAAATACTTCCTAATTATGGCTAAAGTCCGCAATTAATTGTATAATTGATCTCGTTTGTAGGAGAAATGCGGCAAAGAGCTCGTGCGTCCATTGGACCCGTTTCGGAGCTAAAAGCGGAGTTTTAACGCCCCGGGAGTGCATCGGGAAAGGGCAAAGCGATCCGAGAAGAAACAGACCAAAATTGCCTAGGAGAGGCAATTTTTCCAGCCCCAAACCCGATAGCTAGCGTCGAGACGCTAGCTCGACGCTGCCGAAGAGTCGAGACCCTACTGCGGCGTCGAGACGCTCCGGAGGAGGCGCGCGCAAGGAATTATCGGGCCAGCATCGAGACGCTGCCCTAGCGTCTCGACGCCATCGCGAGGCGCGCGCGGATCACTTAGGGCGTAGCGTCGCGACGCTGCCCTAGCGTCTCGACGCTACGTCGATTACAGAAGCTGTAAAAGACGATTATCTGGACAATTTACATCATCTTCTTCATAACTTAGGCGATTTCTCTTATTCTTCCTCTCGGTTTTTCCCTATTTTTCCTTTTAGCTCAGCCATTTGTGGCTTGTCTATGAGATTTTATCTTGTATTAGTTTGATGACAACTTCCATGGCTTCCCTTGGAGCGGTATTGACAACCCGTTCCATGGACGGCTAAGGTAAGGGTGAACGGTTTGAGAAATATTTGAGGGATTTTTGTTAGACGCTTTTAGTTTTGATAGTCCATGCTTAGATTATGATTTGGTGGCTGTTTTGTATGCATTTATCTTTCTTGCTTAACCCTATGCATATGTTAGAATTCGACGATTGACACTCGAGTCTTCTACCATGTTGTGAATGTTAAAGAGTAGCGATGTCGTGCCTCTCACTGCTCGACTAAGTAACACAGATTGATAAAACTAAACCGGAGTATCGAGTCATGCATGATGGTTGTTGATTGCATACAGCGTTTGCGGGCAATCAGTTAGCAATTAGATTACGTGCTCGAATGTCTGTCGCGGTTAGCTAGTAACTATCTAGAATAAATTTGGGGCTGATCACCTTAATGCAATTTTAGATAATGTTTAATTAGAACTGTGTGGTCTAACTAATTTCTATGGAGCCGGTTACCTTGGGGCTTCTCGGGTAATCGTCCGTGTGTACTAAAAACTGTTTACCTTGAATTTGTATTAAATGATAAGCTGAAAATGTCTAACAATTAAATACCGAAAATCCCCAAACCGTGCACGCGTCTCTCTCTTTTAATTCTTCTGTTAGCGTTTAATTGCTTTCTTTGCATGCTGAACCCCCCCGTTACAAAACCAATCAATTAGTTAATTTCAATTTTAATATTAATTTCGGCCATAACTTCTCCTTGGATCGACCCTGTTACCACGGGCTGCAAAGCCTTGGTTATAGGCTTATAAATTGTATTTTGGCGAGTCTCGACAACTCGAATTTGGATTACCCCAAAAGTACGTCTACCAATTTTTTTCTACCACTTTTTGTTGTATTTGTATAATTAAATGTATATTACATATTAATTTTTTAAAAGTTAAAAAAAATAAATAGAGGAAAAATCGCCAAATTGGGTAGAAAAAAAAACAAATAGAGGAAAAATCGACAAATGGAGTGAAAAAATTGAAAAAAAAAACCGAAAAAAAAACAAAGAGTAAAATCGACAAAAAAAAAAAAAAAAAAAAGTATAGAGTGCTACAGTACTGTAGCACTCAGGGTTATAATAACCCCCAAACGCCCTCTTCCTAAATCGGTGTCCCAAACATGGGGTGGGTTATAATAACCCACCCAACCCTACCCAACTCACTCCCCCCAAACACCCCCTAAGGGTGTTATTACACCAACTAAGGGACCCGCCAGGGCGACCCTCTCTCTCCTTATTTGTTCTTGCTCTGTGCGGAAGGGCTTTCTGCTCTCCTATACAAGGAGGAGAAAGATAATAATCTTGTCGGTTTGCAAATTAATAAACACTGCCCAATTATTACTCACTTGTTTTATGCTGATGATAGTCTAGTTTTCTTTAAAGCTTCAACAGGTGATTGTCAGGCGATTAAGAGAGTGCTTGGATCCTATGAACGAGCGACTAGACAATGTATAAACTATGAAAAGTCCAATTTCATGGTGAGTAAGAACACGAAGGAGGATATGGTGCATCACATTGAGCATGTGCTGGAAGTCCAACATACTACCTCTCTTGGCCAGTACCTCGGGCTGCCCTCCCAAACTTCTCGGAGCAAGAAACAAATCTTCAGCAGACTTAAAGACCGAATTTGGAAGTCCCTCCAAGGATGGAAGACAAAGTTGTTCTCAATGGGTGGAAGGGAAGTTTTAATTAAAGCGGTGGCTCAGGCCATCCCCACTTATACCATGAGTTGTTTTAAACTTCCTGTTACTCTTTGTAATGAAATAAACTATTTGTGTGCCAGGTTCTGGTGGGGGGCCACGAGGGATGAAAGAAAAATTCATTGGCTGAGCTGGACAAAGTTGTGCACACACAAAGACCAAGGAGGTATGGGGTTTCGAGATTTATCTATCTTTAACCAAGCTCTGTTAGCTAAGCACAGTTGGATATTGATCAAAAATCCGGATAGTCTTTTGGCTCGTGTGTTGAGCGGGCGATACTACCATAGTGGTAACTTTCTCAAGGCACAGGCGGGACACAATCCTTCTTTCACCTGGCAGAGTATCCTTTGGGGAAGGGTGTAACGCCCAACTTTTTTTTTCTTCGGTAATGACATCTTTTTGTAGTTGTTTTTCCTTAATTTTTTTAAAAAAATAAAGTTTTTTTTTTAAAAGAAAAGACAAAGAAAAAAAAAAGAAAGAAAAAAAAAAAGAAAGAAAGAAAAGGAATAAAATAAAAAGAAAAACGAAGACACGGGTAGATGGTGGGTTTTGTTTGTTTTTTTATATATGTATGTTATTTTTTTTAAGTTTTTATTAAAATTATTATTTTATTGTTTTAAAACAAAAGTTAATTTTTTTTTTCCTTCTTCTTCACGCAGACGCAGAGACCTTCCCCCACCACATTTTTTTTTTTTTTTTTTTTTTCTTTTTCATTTGTTCGTTCTCTTTCTGCTGAACAAGAAGGTTTATGCTCCTCTATCGCTTCTTCACCGTATTTCTTCCTCATCTTCCTCTTCTCTCGCCGGCAATCACCACCATCGCCGCAATTTCTTTTCCTTGTGGGTCTGTAATGCTTGAAGGTTCCCCGACGTCGTTTTCTCCAATAATCGTCGGTCACTTGGGTTGGTAAGCGAAAATTTTGGTTATTTGCGTTAATTCTTAGGATTCTTTCATGTCTTTATGAACCATGGATGCCAATTTCTGTTATCTTAAGAAGCCCTAACAATTGGAACTTCTATGTGTAGAGTTGGAGTTTTTTTTTCGAACCTTTAGACTTGGGCATTTTGGACGTGTTACCTAGAAATAAATTGGCGGTTTGGCGTGCGTTGTTCCGTTGGGTAAGGAGGTCCCAAAAACAAATATAAACTGTGTTTTTGGATACTTTGAATGCTGTTTTTTTTTTAGCCATAAGTCTTGTTGGTGTTATGCTTAGGTTTGGATGCTTCTTTGAGGTTGGAAGTCCAACTTTGGATTGAATACAAATTTGGACTTGGTGTTAAGCTTTCGCAAGCTGGGTTGAAGAAGCTAATTTTACTTAAAATAGTTGCGAGGTAAGTGACTTTACTATCGGAACGCCCTAGGGTTTGGGCTGTGTTATGTATGTTATGGCTGAATAGGATGTGTAAGTGTGCTGATAGTTTAGTAGGTTGTGAATGTTATTTTGAATGCATTTCTTTATTTCAGGTATGGTTTACCCAATTTTCAAGGAAAACTCTGCCGAAATTTCTAAAAAAATTTCTAAAACGTTTTCAATGTTATGTTTATGAATGAGTTGTGGTTGAGAAGTATGTTTTAATGTTTTAGCACTATGTTTGTGAACGAAAATGCATGATGAATGGTAAGTTGATGAAATGTAACGAAATATTGTTTCATGTTGCATCACGAAATGAAAAGAAAATATTTATGGGACCTCATGCATTTGTGTTTCATATATTGCATAGTGATTTTGTGGCTATTACCCTTACGAGGTTGATGTACGTCTAGAGGGAAAGAATGGGGTTCGATGTAGATCTAGAGGGAAAGAATGAGGATCTAGCTAGGCTGAGACTTGGCCCTGCTGATTGGGTGCCAACAAACCGTCAGTTAGGGTAAAGTCTCTATCGAGAAGCCTTCTAGATCGATATGTTGGTAGAAGTTGGGGTAATAGTCCACTTGGCCAAAGAGGAAAATGATTTTTAAGAGGAGAGATTTTAGGTCCCACCAGAGGAAAATAAATGGAAAATTCATATTGCATGTGCTTGCATATACTGACTCCGGTAGTGGGTCACTTACTGAGTATTTTTTTTAAAATACTCACTCTTTTCTGAAAGTGTTTTTCAGGTAAAAGCAAGGGCATCCCAGGCGAATGACAAAGCATGTTGAGTGTGTCATGGAACTCAAAGAGGGTCGTGTGTTCTCTTTTGTTTCGTTTAGAGTCTTGTGTATAAACTTAGATTTCTCTTAAAAGTTGAAGACTTTCTTTGTTGTTTATAAGTTTTCTTGTTTTTAGTTTTTCTTGGGATCCCAAACAAAACTTTTATCAGGACTTTCTGTAAAGTTTTACTTTGATCGTTTGTTCTGTTTTTGTTTACTTTTTTTCTTTTATCAGATTGGTGTTTTTAGTCACTTTTCTTGAGATTTTGACTGCACGCGCGCAGTGATGTCTTTAAGTACTTGTCTTAGGAAGTAGGGTCGTTACAAAGGGAGTTGTTCGAAAAAGGGTATCGTTGGCGGATTGGCAATGGGACGAGCATTGTGGTAGGGGAGGATCCATGGCTGCCTAGAGAGGGATTTCACTTCCATCACACTCTTCCTTATAATATCAGAGCAGGTCTTGTTGCTAATTTTCTTACAGGTGACAATTGTTGGAATGTGCAACTAATTTGACATCATTTCCATGAAGATGTGGCAAATCGCATTTTGAGCATCCCGTTGTCCATTCTTAAGCCTCAGGATGAGATAATATGGGCTCTAGACAAAAAAGGAAGGTTCACGACCAAAAGTGCATATAGGTTGGGTATGAATTTCTTGATTATGCAGGATGCCTCCTCATCAAACACTGAAAATGCTAAGGCAAGGTGGAAGAGTTTCTGGAAAGCTAAGGTTGCCCCAAAAGTGAAGATTTGTTGTTGGAAGTTGTACCAAGATATTCTTCCTCATTGTGCAAATCTTGCTGCAAAGGGTTTGAAAATTTCAAAGGGATGTGTTATCTGCAATCTCCATGAGGAGACTACCCCTCATTTATTTTGGAATTGTAAATTCACTAAGCAGGTGTGGATAAATTACTTGTCCACTAATTTGAATTTTTATGCCTTGCACAGGGATGGATGGAGTTCGAAGGACTACTTCGATTGGCTTTGGGACCGTGCGGATGAAGCCGAAAGGAAGGACGTGATGACGATCCTGTGGAAAATATGGGAGTACAGAAACCAGATTTTACACAGCAACTGTAATCCAAATTTACAAAATCTATCTTTTTTGGTGAAATCCAGCATTGACATGAAAAGGATCAGAAATGAGACCAATCAGAAGCAGCTAGAAGCGGTCTCAACTGTTGGAGCTCGGCGCTGGACGTGTCCTCCTGAAGGGCAGTGGAAATTAAATGTCGATGCTTCCTGGAATGCATCCAGCAAAAGGGGCGCAATTGCGTGGGTCCTTCGAAATTCGACGGGAGCTCTCATTTTGGCCGGTTGTCGCTCGTCTCGAGAGGATTGGGCAACCTGTGTGCTTGAGGCTCAAGCTATCAATGTGGGTATCGAGTCTATCCCTTCTTATGGGTCACTCCCAGTTCTGGTTGAGTCAGATTGCTTACAAGTAATTAAACTCATCAAAGGGGAAGAAGTTGACCTCACCGAGGTGGGTTTGCTCGTTGCCGAAATTAAACATCAGGCGTTCCGGCGGGATATTGTTTCCTTCGACCATGTACCGCGCTCCCAAAATGGAGCTGCGAATTTTTTAGCTTGTCATTCTAGTGCTGAAGGTCTGTCAGAGGAGTGGGGAGAGAGCCCACTTGAGTGGCTGTCCGATGCTCTCCTGATGGATTCTTCAGTTCTCTAATTTTATTATGTCACATTCTGTATCAAAAAAAAAAAAAAAAAAAAAAAAACCAACTTTTTAGGAAACAAACCGAAACACGCGTGCCTGTGTTCTCCAGCGTCCTTTCACGTTTCTGCTTCTCCATTTAAATTTTAAATCCCTATTTCCCACTAACTCTTTCACCTTTATTACAAATTCACTTCCCCAAAATATATATATATATATATATATATATTTATTAACACATATATCCTCAACCTGAGAAATCACATATTCAAATTTATTTTGGTTTTTCTAAAAAAACAATCCTTTAACTGTTATAAAAAAAATTGTTATTACAAAATCAACAAACAAAGAATACGAAGCAAATATCAACATAGAGTTTAGGTGAAAGGACGGTGGAGAACACAGGCACGCCTGTTTGTGTTTGTTTCCTAAAAAGTTAGTTTTATTTTTCCATTTGCCTAAATACGTATTCAAAATACCCATGGGCCACCCACCTATGGAAATAAAGGAAAGATTAAAAAATAAATTTGCCACCAACCGAAGAGGAAATACTTCAGATATTTCTCTTCCATTTCTTGATCCCTTCTCTCTATGAATGCTTCTCAAACTCCTCTGAATGCTTCTCAAACTCATCTGGTGTTAGCTTCCCTAATATTCAACCCCAAAAAATCACATTATTCAACAAGATCAAGAAGATGTAGATTCAAAAATACATTTTTGTTGTTGTACTTAATCCTAATTGAATCAAGAATTTAATCCATGTAACAATATAATCATTTTTAGTGTAAAATTTGCAACAATTTAATTTGCAACAATTTAATTAGTTTGAAGTTTGACACTAGACTCATATATATATAAAAAAAAAAAAAAAACCAAGCCACTAGGATTTGTTTAGCTACTACACAATATATTCGAAACAACCTGAAACTCACATTTAAACCTTAATTTTAAGCTTAAGAAACAGTTTCAGATAAACAATTGATGCGTAATGAACTATTGTTGGATCATTGACCTAACTACATTCAATCACCATGGGCGTACTTAAATTCACACCACCCAACTAACAAACAATACGATCAACTCGATAATCGATCAAATGCATCTTGCCCAATCGATGAAATCACGTCTTTAAGAGTACGGTTAATTACCATCTAAACCCCGTTCAGAATCAAATCTAAGAATGCATAAAAGAGTATTTTTAATAACCATCTAAACACAATTACCATCTAAACACAGTTCACAATCAAATCTAAGAATGCATATAAAAACAATAAGAACATCCACATCTACTCTCAAATTCATCTTCTAGCTCCATATCTACACATTCATCAATTCAATTTCAATTTCAATCCTCCACTCTTATTACTTATTTAAAGTTTTTTTTTTACCTTCAAATGAAGATGAAAGTGTGTGGTAAGTCAAAAAAACATGTTGATAAGTCCTTTATGGTTCTCCCCATTGGAATGTGGCAAATTGGGTACCTAAAAAATCCATTCCATTAATACACAACACACACAATCTGAACTTAATTTAGCTAGACAGAGATAGAGATGAACCAGGAAACAACCATCCAACTAGCAAGAAAAAGATCTTTTATGCATCTCAATGTAATCAGGCGGGATATCTTCGACCCAATCCATTGATCTTAAAAACACATTAAACACAATAGAATTGAATCAATAACAAAACTAAAACCACAGGGAACAGAACACAACACAATTTATTTTGTTTACCTTGTCCATTAATGGAACTCTTCCATAGGGAGTTGATCTCTCGATATATTGAAAGTAAAGGTAACCCAATCTGTCACTGAGATTCAGAGGACCGTCTTGTTCTAATAATCCTCCCTCCTCTGATGACCTTCCGTCCCATCTCCATATTTTTTTCACTTTCACTACTCTCATCGCTACATGAATGACTAAATGAATCCCTTGTTTCACTCTCACCACACTCATCCCTACAAGATTACCCAGTTCAATGGAATCCATATTTCATCTAAAATATGAAAAAAAGTTATAAATTAAACATTCAAATCGACATGGCTTTTTGTTTGATAGAAATACCTTTCATTTCGGCTGCAACTTTTGACATTGAACTGCATAAGTTCAAGTTTGGCAGCCAAGCAGCTCCTACAAGAGGCTTCGACGTTGTTGGTGGAGAGAGAAATTCGACATGAATAGGTGTTACCTCTCCAAATGAGTGTTATTTAGGACTTTAATTACGTGATATTCATGAAATCTCTTGAGCATTTTAGTTAGAAGTTAGCATAATATATGTTTAAAAGTGACATTTTGTGAAATGATGTTAATTTAAGGCTTATGTGAAAAAGCTATGCAAAAGTGTGCAAATTGGTGAAAAAATGTCTAATTTATACCTTGCAGATGTATTGCTAAAGTTTTGTGAAGAGCTACTGGAGACAGAGCATTGCGATCGCAACGCAATCGCAATCTTAGTCTTCGAGGCTGCGTTTTTCCAGCCGCCAACCCTTCCTGCTGCTGCCACGTGTGAGGTTGTTACCTCAAATTGGATGGAGATCCGCAGCTGATGGAACCTCTAGAGGCTATATAAAGAGCTAGATGAAGAAGGAAAAAGATATCTCGACAGTGAAGAGAATCGGCAAAGGCCAAACCCTAAGACGAAATTCCTTTTCCCCCGTTTGTTGGATCGAAGAAACGAAAGCCCTTGGCGTCAATAATTCGAAAGGAAGAAGAGAAGATTCATCTTCTCTTCTGATTGAATTCATTCCCAAGATCAGCTAATCTTCTCCTTCATCCGAGGCGAATCACGGCTTCGAAGATCTTCACTCGATTACTGCTTTCTTTAAATCGCTTTCCGAATTGGCTTCTGTTTTCTTTAAGTTCTGTTTCAGATCATCTACTGTTTTTCCCTTTAATTATTGCTTTCGAATTGACGTATGTATGCTTTACGAATTGTTATTTGATTTGCCTTTTAAGAGTAATCAATTAGTTTGGTTGAGTTCTTCATTTAATCGTCTTTCAATCAATTAGTTTTGTTGAGTTCTTCATTTAATCGTCTTTCAATCAATTAGTTTTGTTGAGTTCTTCATTCCATGAGTAATCAATTAATTTTGTTGAGTTCTAAAATCATGAGTAGCTAAGTTTATAGAGGTTTTCTAGAGATGAATCTGTAGGATATGCTTATGTGAATTCAGCATGTAAAGTAGCATGAATACATTGAATGAATGTGATCTTCATCCCATGGATAATTTCGACCGGCCATCCATTTTGTCTAAAGAATTCCTAACCTCTAGAAGGAGTAAGAATTCAGAGTCGTTCATTCATGTTAGCCTTTCACGGTAGTAAAGAGAGTGGCCTAGGAATAGGCATTCTCTTAGCAGGTTTGTTAGCATGCATTTATAAATAGGTTGTTATCCTTAATTGGACGTGAGTAATCTAAGAATCTAATGCATATAATCGGAAGATGTATGAGATCTAGCTAAGAGGATGGATGATATGTTAATTTGCTGTTGAACGATCATAAGTAAATGCCTATAGAGGACTCTTAAGCCAACCTTGCTGTCTTTATTTTAGATTTTAATCGTTGCTAGTTTATTGCAAGAATATTGCGAGAACCGCAATATCACTTTCTGCCTTTACCTTAGTATTTTATCAGTCCTGTAATCCATTGAGAATCCATTGCGAAAGTATTGCGAGACCCGCAATACTATTTTTCAACATCATAGTTTCCTTTAGCTTATTTTGCTTGTTGTTAACTTTGCACTTTCTTTGCATCTCTTATAAATTCGTGTCTCAACCCAAAATCCATTCATTTCTAGTTACCTAATCTAATTTAACACACACCAAATCGCTAGTCACTCAACCCAGTCTCTGTGGGAAATCGATATAAATTATACTTATCACTTGCTGCAGACCATGTATACTTGCATGATCTGAGTGCTCTTCGCATCTAATTTACATACACACTGAGCACGCAACAAGTTTTTGGCGCTGCTGCCGGGGACTCTGTTGAATAAAAACGATTTGTGTTATTTTAGAAAAACTTAATTGATTGGAGCTAATCTTTTGCGTTTATTTTGCAAGTACTAACAAAGCTGGTTTATGAATGAGTTTCCAAACTACAATCTCGAGTTTGATCCCGAGCCTAAAAGGACTCTAAGGAACAAAAATAGAATTAGAAAGGAAGCTGCACGCTGTTTGAATCAGCAACCTCAAAATCAACCTGTATTTCAGCATATTGCTGACCACGCAGAGTCAGTGCAATTCGAACCACAACAAGCTGAAATGGAAAGAGCAGAAGAAGCACCAAACCGAGCACTTAACACTCGCAATCCCATTGAAATTGCGAATGACAAGGACAGTGCTATACTATCATACCTTGTACCTATGCCTGAGGAGCTCAATCCGAGCATCATACGCCCAGAAATCACAGCTCAATCATTCGAACTGAAACCTGTAATGTTTCAGATGCTGTCCACAGTTGGACAATTCTTCGGTGTGGAGAATGAAGACCCCCACAATCACTTAAGGAACTTCCTCGGAGTGAGTGACACCTTTGTCATCCCAAGAGTATCTCAAGAAGCTTTGCGACTGTACCTCTTCCCGTACTCACTGAGAGACAAAGCCAAGTCATGGTTGAACTCTTTCCCCTCCGGATCAATTGTCAACTGGACAGACTTAGCTGAGAAGTTCTTGGTGAAGTATTTCCCCCCAGATAGGAATTCTAATTTTCGTGACGACATCATAAAATTCAAACAAGCTGAGAATGAATCACTGCATGAAGCATGAACCGGATTCAAAGATCTGCTACTCAAGTGTCCACACCATGGCATTCCATGGTGTATCCAGATTGAAGTATTCTTCAAAGGATGCAACCCCAGCACGAGGCAAGTCCTGAATTCATCAGCTGGAGGTTCTATGCTATCAAAGAGCTATAACGAAGCCTATGAGATTTTGGAAAAAATCTCAACATCACACTGTCGTTGGTCAAATGATCCTGTAGAGCCAAATAGAAGGAAGGCTCAATACATGGATCCACTCAGTGCAATGAGCAACCAGATCAATGCTCTAACAAACCTGATGAAGCAAATGGCTCAAATAAATATCCAACAAAATGCCAACACAGTGGCATATGCGTCAACAAGCACAACAGTAGCTAACCAATTGGATGTACTCGTTTGTGGATTCTGTGGAGAAGGGCATGTGTATGACTATTGCCCTGCTAATCCAGCTTCTGTGTGTTATGTTGGAAGTCATCAACAACCAAGGAACAACCCCTATTCAAATACATATAACCCTGGCTGGAGAAACCACCCAAATTTCTCTTGGAGTGGACAATAAAGCACAAGCCAGGTGCCAACTCAAAACAGACTAAGTGGACCACCTGGGTTCACTCAACATCAGGAAAGTAACCAACCCCCATATCAGAAACAATATGTCAACAACCAACCGATAGGAACATCAGTGGAGAACTTGCTGAAGGAATACATAGCAAAGAATGATGCAACTTTGCAGAGCCAGCAAGCAACTTTAAGAAGTTTAGAGAATCAAATTGGGCAATTGGCAAACGAGCTGAAGAATAGGCCCCAAGGCAGACTGCCTGCTGATACTGAAACTCCAAGAAGGGATGGTAAGGAACAAGTTCAAGCTATTGAACTACGAAGTGAAAAGCCATTGGTGATTAGTAGCAGAGAAGCACCAAAGAGAGTAGAGAATGAAGAGTCTAGTGCTCCACTGGATTCTCTGCCTAACCTTGACCAAATACAACCAAGCACAACAAGGGCGAGGCTTAAGCCTATCATTGAGGAACCAGAAGAAATTCCTAGGCCTCCCCCTGTCATTAGGCAATCTGATTTGCTCACCTATGTGCCATGTTGCGTGCTCAGTGTGTAAAATAAAATGTAATGCGAAGAGCACTCAGATCATGCAAGCATACATGGTCTGCAGCAAGTGATAAGTATTTTTTTAATTCGTTTTCCCACAGAGATTGAGTTTAGTTACAAACGAGTTGAGGTGCTAAATTAGACAGGGTAACTTAATTTGGGTAGATTTGGGGTTGATGTACCAAAATAACAAAGAATGCAAGAAGAAAGCAAGTGTAAAAGTCAAACAAATAAAGAGATAAAGCTATTACATGAGGAAGAATAATTGCCGGTCTCGCAATTATTTAGCAACAAAATCGCAAAGGTAAACAGCTATTAAAAATCCAAAGGCAAAAAGCAGAAATGTTTTATTGCGGTTCTCGCAATAATCTAGCAATTAAATTAGCGACGATTTAAAGGTAAGATAAGGCAACAAGGTCGACTTAAGACTCCTCTATAGGCACTTAACTACGATCATTCAGCAGTAGATTAACTTATCATACATCGATTTAGCTCAGTCTCATGCATCTCTCGATTACATGCATTAGATCTTTAGTTCACTCATATCCAAGTAAGACATAAACACCGATTTATACAAGCAAGCTAACAATCGTGCTAGGAGAACGCCTATTCCTAGGTCATTTTCTGGTTACCATAAAAGGCTAGCATGAATGGATGACTCTGAACTCTTACTCCTTCCGGAGGTTAGGAATTCTTTAGACAAAATGGATGGCCGGTCGAAATTGCCCATGGGATGAAGCATACATACATTCAATGCAATCAAAGCTATCCTACATGCTGAACTCTCGTATTTCTAACCTATAGATTCATCTTTAGCAGACATTTGTTTGATTAGTTACTCATGGTTTGTGAAGATCTAAAAGAGATGAATTGATTGATCATGATTTAAAGAACTTAATGAAAGCAATTAAATAGGAGATAACAAAATGAAGAACTCAAGAAAACTTAAATGATTACTTTCTAAAATAAGGTTCAGAACACAATGTGCGATGATATGAAAACAGAAAAGAATTGAGTGAATTGGAGAATGAAACGAATCAATGTAGCAAATGGAAACAATAGACAGAAATTAGTAGAGAAAGCTTGTAAAAGTGCACGGATCTCCTCGTCGCAAACGCCTCGGATGAAGGAGAAGATTAGTTGTTCTTCGGGATGAATTCAATCAGAAGAGAAGAAGGATCTTCTCTTCTTCCTCTCGAATCATCGACGCCAAGGGCTGATTTCTTCGTTCCAACAAACGGGAGAAGGAAAATTCGTATGCAGATCGCTTTGCAACGGAGAACTCCACGCTTCTGAGTTGTTTTTCTCCTTCAACCTTCGTCTGTTTTTATAACTTTTGCAGGTGCCTTCAGCCACAAAGATACATCCATTCTGAACAACAATCCTCCACGTGGCAGCAGGGGAAGTCTTAGGCGGCTGAAAGATCGCAACAATGACGACTGACGGCTGGGAAAAGTTCAGCAGAAGCAGCTTGGCATTGCGGTTTCCTTGCGATGGCCGCAATGTTCATTGCGGTTTCAGCAATGTTTCCGCAATTCTCCTGCAATGTACATTTTAACTCTTTTTACATCATTTTGCATCCTTTTTCGTTCCTTTTCCAAATAAGTCCTATTTTAGCCTCATTCCTCGAATTCTCACATATAAGCACACATTAAGTTAACTTCTAACAAAAACACTCAAGAGATTACATGATTTTAAGGTAAATATGGCCCTAAATAATGTACTTTTGGAGAGGTAACACACCCCCAAACTTGAGTTATTGCTCATCCTCGAGCAATATAAGGGCTTACTTGGGCTGCTAATTCTTGTCTTTTAACCTCTACCTATCTGACTTCCCTAGGCTTACTATCAAAGGCTTTGTTGGCCTGTGACACTCTTCTAGGTTCAAACTAACTTCACATTCTGCTCATTCTGGTTTCTCTTGCCTTTAAAACCTTTTGTCTTTACAAACTTCCTAACAAATGGTTTATCTGCCTATGTCATTGGGTTCATTGTGCAGCTATCCCTAAGTTTTCAAACTCTCCCTAGTTTTAACTCAGACTCAGTACATGCTTCTAATGTATTTATTATTGAGCTACCTAGGAATCCTTAAAGTCATGCCAGGCTTAGCACACACGAGAATCATAGTACAGTCCATAGAACAACTAAGCCCTGGCATCACTGTGTTGGATCGACACTCATCTCCCTTGACAAACCTTCAAGCTACAGCCCTGTGCTTAGCAAACTAAAGATCAGAGTTCAATTACACAGGACACCTAAGCACTTAGGCCGTAGCTTGTTGGCACACATTCTTCTTCTTTGGTTTTACTTTCCCTTTTTCTCTTTTGGTAGAGTCTTCTTTTGGTTTGCCTTTTGATGCAGTGCCACTTGTGGGTTACACAAATGGCCCTGATTACTCAGCATCCTTTAGAGAGAGACACTACCCTTTACTTTACTTTTCTTTTTCTTTCTTTTTCATTTTTTTTTTTTAGAAGAAGAATGTTTATGTTTTTCAAAAGGGAGAGAGGAGTGTTCCTAGGCCTAAAGGTTGCCTCCCCCAAACTTATCTCCTCATTGTCCCCAATGAGAAGCTGAGGTGGCACACCCCCAAACTTGTCTTAGAAGCATCTAGTCTAAGGAAAAAACAGACAGATTTTAAAACTCCTAGGGATAGAATGACCCTCCCAGTTCAGATAACTCATAAGCAGAATTTTACTAAAAACAACATGGTAAGGTCTCACAGAGGTACATGCTCAGCAATATATGAAGGTCATTGAAACTAACAAGGGTGTACTTGATACTCATCCAGCACGCTCAATAGACAGACTACCTATGGACCCCAGCAATACAGCCAAATAAAGAGATTTAAAAGCAGACAACCCATCAGAAAGTCATCCAACAACATGCTTACAATGAATAAAATATTGTGGTAGCCGCAAAGAATTCGCAATTATTCCAACAGAGCAATTTTAACTGTGATCAAGGCTCCTAGCATGCGATATTCATTCATAAACAACTACAGAAAATAGAAAAACTACCTAAGCTACCTAATCATACGACATTAAACTAAACTAAACTACTCTACGCAAGCAAATTAACAATTTAAAACATATCAAACAATTGATTATAGGGGGGGTAACAAGTCACAGAAAAGCAGATTTATTTTTTTTTTTTTAGAGGGATCAGAAATACTCCCTCGAATGCCGTCAGTCTGGCATTCAATCATCCTTATCTTCTTCACTCCTTTCGATTGGAGGCACCCAGGGGTTCAGCAATCTAACTGGGAAGGTAGGGAACGTGCACCGCAGGTGCTCAGCCAGTTCTTGGTCCCTTGCTTGCGAATATTCAGCCCATTGGGCTAACTTTTGTTGCAAGTCCATCAGGCAGGCCATGGACAATGACTGTGCAGCAGCAAGTCCATCCATCTCGAACTCCATGTTGCCCCTTCTTCTCATCCTCAGGGTACTAGGGAGCTCCAAGTGGCCAGCATAGGCGAATTGCCTCTCCTCCTTTGTCACAGGCACTCTGGTAGAGGTACTTTTGGGGTACTCCAATTTCAAACTGTCGAGGCTTGCCAAAATAACATTTATAATACCGAAACTACTAAGCTTTGCAGCTAGTGGTAACGGGTGTCGAACCACAGGGAACCTAAGTTATTTTCTCCTAGCTAATTTCTATTTGTCTTTTAAAACTAAAACTCAAAAGCAAATAAAGGGGGAGTTAATTAAAACTAAACTAAGCTAACGGAAAAATAATTGCGAAAAGTAAAGAGCGAAAAACAATTAAATGTAACACGTGCTCCTAATTCGAGTGTCGGGGTTCATCTTGATGCGCTTAGTTCATAGGGATTCTAATTCGCAAAGTTGTTCTATTTCATGCACACAAAATGCTTCGTCCCAAACGGGTCCAAAGCACCCCAAAGAATTAATTAGAGGCGTAAATTCTAATTAAACATGCTTCCTAATTAATCTAAGTTCATGACGCTTAAATCAATTAACAAACAGTAACGGGTACCATTGAGACGAATTAATCCTAGAACTAATTCGATTTATCCCTTAGTCTTAAGCCCGCCGTGAAAACGTTAATCAACTCATACCCCCACTGTCACTTGGGCTCGAATTGATTAGCCACGAGCTAGACTTTCGCTACTAAGTATTGAGGTTTGTCAAAAATCAATATTAGCCCACTAAGCATGCGTAACTAATTATGGACGTCACTCCTAATCGGAAAGGCAAGTTAGTCGTTCTTAATACAGACCAAGAGATGCAAGAGATAAATAAAACTAAGCTAGACATTCATATAAACCCTCCCTAAGCATCAAGATAACCCCTAAAACCCGAATTAGAGCACTTACCTTAGCTCACCGTTGTGCAAATCAAGAGAAATCAATAATGTTGGAGCTTTATTGAAGAAGTAATGGAAGATATATCAGTTTAGAGCTCCCACCCGAGCCTAACAATGGTGGAAAAACCAAAATCCAAGAAGAAGTGCGGCAAAAATCGGAGAAGAAAGCTTTTAAAGCTGTCGGAGCGTCGAGACGCTAGGGCAGCGTCTCGACGCTGTGCCCTAAGTTGGCAGCGCGCGCGCGCACGGGGTAGCGTTGAGACGCTAGGACAGCGTCTCGACGCTGTCGGCGTTGAGCGAGCGTTGAGACGCGCGCGCTCGACGCTGGGGCGCGTCAAAATCCGGAAATCCTCGGGGCGGCGTCGAGACGCTAGGGCAGCGTCTTGACGCTGAGCAGCGTTGAGCCAGCGTCTCGACGCTGCCGCTCAACGCTTGCTCTCGGGTTGTTGGCCAAATTTTGCCTTCCAATGGCAAATGTTGCCATTTCTTCAATTCTTTAAGCCCCTTCACTTCCGATGCGTCCATGAAGCTCTAAAACGCCTCTTTTAGCCCCAAAACACGTCATCGGACTCTCGAGCTCTCTACCATGAGTTTACCTACAAAAAGGCATTTTAATCAACATCGAGCATGGTTTTAGCTAAAATTAGGGAGTAAATAATAGCTCTAATTTGGAGCTATCAAAATACCCCCAACCTAAATCTTGCTAGTCCTCGAGCAAGGCTAATAAAGAATTTGACTCTAAGGGACCATGCAAACATGCTTCTAATTCAAACCTCGATACTTTTTACAAATCTAAACAGAACATAATCATGAAAGCAATCGGCGCATGCATTTAATCAAGATCACACCAAAAATTAACTATCGCTCCCTAACTTGTGTGTGTGTGCTAGCCAACCTATCCTAAACCATCGTAAGCTCGGAAAAACTGCATGCAACATGTCATCCCGTTTTCCCCCTACTTCTAGCGTTTAAGAACAGTCTAAGCTTGACTTACACAAGAGAGAGTAATAAATTAAGAGACCTAAAATATTTTCTCATTTCTCTTTCTTTTCTTTGAGTACTTTGTACTCTTTGTTAAGGTTCTTTGAACCCAACTTTTTATTTATTTATTTTTTTTTTCTTTCCCATCCCGAGTTGCCTAACACGTCAAACTTAAGCCAAAGCTTCACATTTTTAAGGACTAACGTTCACTTCTTTAGTGCGCACTTAAGAAGGAGGAACGCCTCGGGAGAATTTTCTAGCCAAACATGCTTTTCTATTTTTTTTTATTTAGGCTTAGCTCATGCTACTCGATTAATCGACAACTAACTCTCATGCAACAAGCTACCTAGGGGTGCCTTTCGGGGTGACAACAAGAATTAATGCTTCATGCAATCAACTAAGCCTACGGAGTCTAAGATGAGGTTGCTAAGTGCTCGATAGATGCAAGGGAGCAACAGGAAAAATTTTAAAATTTTTGACATGAACCTAATAAATGCAAAGCTACATCATGCAAAAACTAGATTATGCAAATGCTCAGATTCCAAAAAGACACTTCCTAGATCATCATAATTAGAAAGCATATAAACAGAGTCCCAAGCACTTCAAATTTTAAATTAGCACTGCTCAACAAACTGCACATGGAATCCATCCAACATACAACTCCACCCCCAACCTAAAATTATACATAGTCCTCTATGTATCACACTTCAGACTAAGCAAATAAAACGCACAAAATAAAAGGGAACAAAAAACCTCCCCTGAATTTTGTGAGGTTGACGGCTGGAGCAGTGCACTGTTCGCCCACTGTCCCGATATTTAAGCCACAAAACTCCTACAAAAGAAAACAAGAAAAAGCTAAGCTAGGAAAATAAAAACTAAAAGTAAGAACATGAATTTAAAATACTCATGGGTTGCCTCCCAAGAAGCGCAATTTTTTAACGTCGTTATGCTCGACGTGTCCTCCTCTCTGTCAGGGTACATAAAAATTCTCGTACTTCTTCGGCCCCTTCTTCCTTGAATCAACAAAGCCTGCTAAGAGAAGCAAGCTCTTCGACTTTTCTAGGCAGCCGGACAGAGTTGTTATTTTTTTGGTATTTTTGATATTTGGGAAAGATAAAGACTCAACAGACTCAAACAAGATAAAAGCAGACTCAACTGACTCAACAGAATTAAAAGACTCAACTAACTGAACAGAAAATAAAGACTCGATATGGGAAGGGATCACATCAAAATTCTCGAGGCAACCAACATTAACTGAAGCACAGATGGAAGGGGGCATGCAAGATAAATCTCCTAGATTACATGAATTATAACGAGGCACAACACAAGGAGATAAATAATCTAAAGGCACAATTGCCACTTCCTCATCCATCACAACAATATTTTCATAGCATGCTGGTTCTAACTCATCAGTGAAAAGATTTCCGAAAATATCTTCAACATCAGAAATATGCTCAAGCTCATCCATGCATGATTCTTCAAATAAATTTTCAATACAAAATTCATGCTCTGAATCGAGATCAACAGGTGGAGAATTACTTACCTCTAAGAATTCTCTGAGATCTTCTTCATCACAGGCGAGAAATTCTGCCCAGAATTTCAATCCTGGAGAAGTCTCAGCTCCACTCAGCTCATTCGCATCGTCAGTCTCCTCAGGATATTCCTCGGGACTAAACTCAGCCTCCTCTTCTTCGTCAGACATCAAAGGAAAGTACTCGGGGCACGAGTCTTCCCGGGGCTCTTCTTGAGGCTGAGCTTGTTCTTGATGGAATATGGTTGCTGCCTTCTGCAATTCAAAGTTAGTAGTGGCCATTTGCGCAACCATTTGTTCCAATAACAAACCTGTGCGAGCTTGACTTTCCTCTCGAGCTCTGTCGTATGCCTGATAATCCTCAACAGTTGATTTACATAAAGCAACTAAATCAGACATTTGAGCTTTCAATTCACTGACTTCATCAGAGAGAGATCCCTTGGAACCATACATTTTTTTTTTTTTTTTTACAAATAAAATTTAACTAAGAGAAATTAAATGGTTCCCCGGCAGCGGCGCCAATTTTGGTAGAGGTACTTTTGGGGTACTCCAATTTCAAGCTGTCGAGGCTTGCCAAAATAACATTTATAATACCGAAACTACTAAGCTTTGCAGCTAGTGGTAACGGGTGTCGAACCACAGGGAACCTAAGTTATTTTCTCCTAGCTAATTTCTATTTGTCTTTTAAAACTAAAACTCAAAAGCAAATAAAGGGGGAGTTAATTAAAACTAAACTAAGCTAACGGAAAAATAATTGCGAAAAGTAAAGAGCGAAAAACAATTAAATGTAACACGTGCTCCTAATTCGAGTGTCGGGGTTCATCTTGATGCGCTTAGTTCATAGGGATTCTAATTCGCAAAGTTGTTCTATTGCATGCACACAAAATGCTTCGTCCCAAACGGGTCCAAAGCACCCCAAAGAATTAATTAGAGGCGTAAATTCTAATTAAACATGCTTCCTAATTAATCTAAGTTCATGACGCTTAAATCAATTAACAAACAGTAACGGGTACCATTGAGACGAATTAATCCTAGAACTAATTCGATTTATCCCTTAGTCTTAAGCCCGCCGTGAAAACGTTAATCAACTCATACCCCCACTGTCACTTGGGCTCGAATTGATTAGCCACGAGCTAGACTTTCGCTACTAAGTATTGAGGTTTGTCAAAAATCAATATTAGCCCACTAAGCATGCGTAACTAATTATGGACGTAACTCCTAATCGGAAAGGCAAGTTAGTCGTTCTTAATACAGACCAAGAGATGCAAGAGATAAATAAAACTAAGCTAGACATTCATATAAACCCTCCCTAAGCATCAAGATAACCCCTAAAACCCGAATTAGAGCACTTACCTTAGCTCACCGTTGTGCAAATCAAGAGAAATCAATAATGTTGGAGCTTTATTGAAGAAGTAATGGAAGATATATCAGTTTAGAGCTCCCACCCGAGCCTAACAATGGTGGAAAAACCAAAATCCAAGAAGAAGTGCGGCAAAAATCGGAGAAGAAAGCTTTTAAAGCTGTCGGAGCGTCGAGACGCTAGGGCAGCGTCTCGACGCTGTGCCCTAAGTTGGCAGCGCGCGCGCGCACGGGGTAGCGTCTCGACGCTGTCGGCGTTGAGCGAGCGTTGAGACGCGCGCGCTCGACGCTGGGGCGCGTCAAAATCCGGAAATCCTCGGGGCGGCGTCGAGACGCTAGGGCAGCGTCTCGACGCTGAGCAGCGTTGAGCCAGCGTCTCGACGCTGCCGCTCAACGCTTGCTCTCGGGTTGTTGGCCAAATTTTGCCTTCCAATGGCAAATGTTGCCATTTCTTCAATTCTTCAAGCCCCTTCACTTCCGATGCGTCCATGAAGCTCTAAAACGCCTCTTTTAGCCCCAAAACACGTCATCGGACTCTCGAGCTCTCTACCATGAGTTTACCTACAAAAAGGCATTTTAATCAACATCGAGCATGGTTTTAGCAAAAATTAGGGAGTAAATAATAGCTCTAATTTGGAGCTATCACACTCCTGCACGCAAGCAAAGTTTAGTAATGGTATTGGGGAAAAAGAGTTGGCCTTTACCTTTCTTGGAGCATTCGATGAAAGAGGCTGCGATGACTTCACCCACATCAATGGTGAGTCCCTTCATTATCACATAGATCAGCAGCGTTCTCCCCTGATTGATGGTTGTCTCATGTGTGACAGGGGAGATTCGTCTTCAGATGAGGGAGAACCAGATGGTTGTTTTGTCCCTGAGGGTGATAGCTCCATTTTGGAGCTATAATTATGTCCTTAATTCACGATTATTACATGCTTAATCTTGCTTTTATGTGTTAATTGCAGGTGTTCTCGGTAATTCGCCCTCGTGAGCGTTTCAGCGCTTTTCGGGGCTTAATATCGCATTTTAAAGACCTAATCTAATTGCTAACTGATTGCCCGCAAACGCTGTATGCAAACAACAACCATCATGCATGACTCGATACTCCGGTTTAGTTTTACCATTCTGTGTTACTAGTCGAATAGTGAGAGGCACGTCATCGCTACTCTTTAACATTAACAAAATGCTAGAAAATGCGAGTGTCAATCGGCAAAATCTAACATATGCATAGGGTTAAGCAAGAATGATAAATGCCTACAAAACAGCCACCAATTTATAAACTAAGCATGGATTATCAAAGCTAAAAGAGTCTAACAAAAATCCCTCAAATGTATCCCAAACCGTTCACCCTTACCTTAGCCGTCCATGGAACGGGTTGTCATCACCGCTCCAAGGGAAGCCATGGAAGTCGTCATTAAACTAATACAACTTAAAAGCTCCTAAGCAAGCCACAAATGGCGGAGCTATCATGAAAAATAGAGAAAAGCCGAGAGGAAGAAGATGGAGTTCTAAAAATAGGTGAAGAAGTTGCTGCAAAAATCGTCCTACAGCTTCTTTAAATCGTCGTAGCGTCGGGACGCTAGGGCAGCATCGCGACGCTACGCCCTAAGTGATCCGCGCGCGCCTCGCTATGGCGTCGAGACGCTAGGTGTTACGTCTCCAAAAGTGACCTTTTTAGGACTTATTTATCTTAGAAAGATGTACACTCTTAGGTGTTTTTGATAGGATTTAGCTTAAACATATGCTTATATATGAGAATTAGAAGAGGGTAGCTAAATTAGGACTTGTGTGCAAAAGGAAAGAAAAGGAATGAAAACCGAAGTTAAAAGAAGGAAAAATGCGCAATGCGGCAGCATTGCGGAAACATTGCTAAAACCGCAATGTTTCAAGTGAAATCCGTAAGTTGACTGATCTTTTTCTGTTATTTTCCGTTATTTCAGGGATTCGTTCTTTCTCCTCCATCCATTTTGAAGTAGACGTTGAAGATGGATGGTTCTCCTTGGCCCAAACGCACCTGCAGATTACTATAAAAGGGGGTCGAAGTAGAGGGTTTAAACATCATCCGAAAGCGTAGAAGTCTCTTCGCAGCTCCATTTTTTCTCCTGTTTTTCTTCTCCGTCTGTTGGTTTGAGAGGTTCAGTTGTTGGAGTCGACAATCTGATAGGAAGGAGAGAAGATTCATCTCCTGATTGGATTCATCCAAGCAAGGCTACCCTTTCTCTCCCTTCAGCCGAGGCGTTTGCGACGAGGCGTTCAAGCTCAATTACTGTTTTCTGTCTTTTATTTCTCATTTCCAGCACTGTTTAGTTGTTGTTTCTTTGCTGTTAGCTAGTTCATTTCATTTCGTTGCTTTCTGTCTTTAAGTTATTCACTTAAAGTTTCCCTTTGTTCCTTCCAACAATCGATTAATCAAAGCACAATTCATTATTTCACAGTTACTTGTCTTTGCGATTTACTATTTTGCTTTGCTGTTTTAAGTTTAGTTCTCTTCTGAGCATGTCTACTTTATCTAATATTTCTGTTATCTCTATATCCATGAGTAACTAGATCACATAGGGGCATGCTAATGACAATACTATAGGCTAAAAAACGTGAACCAAGCATGTAGGATAGCTCTCAAAGCATTGATTGTATGTAAGCTTCATCCCACGGGCAATTTTGATTGGCCATCCATTTTGTCCAAAGAACTCCTAACCTCTGGAAGGAGTAAGAGTTCAGAGTCATACACACATGCTAGCCTTTCAAGGTAGCCAGAAAACGACCTAGGAATAGGCGTTTTCCTAGTACAAACCATAGCTCTCTGCTTTAACAAGATGCTTAAGACCTTACTTGGACATGAGTAAACTAAAGAATCTAATGCATGAAATCGGAAGATACATGAGATCGAGTTAGTTTGATGCTTAGTGAGTTGATCCAATGCTTGAGAATCGTATGAAAATGCCTATAGAGGAGTCGTTAGTAGCCCTTGTTTCTCCATTTTACACACTTTCGCTGTTAGTAACATTGCGGTAGAATTGCTGTTCTCGCAATTCTGCTAAGTTAAAAATTCTGCGTGACTACTTTCCTCTTCGTTCTTTAATTCTTTCTCTTTACATTTTGCGTTTACCATTGACTTGCACTAGTTTATGTTGCTACCTTTTATATATTCAGCAATAAATAGGAATTTTAAAACCAAGTCTACCCCTTCAAATCCACCCATTCTTTCTTAACATTACACTTCACGAGTAGCTAATAATAAATCTCTGTGGGAAAACGAATGAAAAAATACTTACTACTTGCTATAAGATCATGTATGCTTGCATGTTCTGAGTGCTCTCTCTCTCTTATTGCTTATTTATTTCACACATTGAGCACGCAACAAGTTTTTGGCGCCGCTGCCGGGGATTTAGTTTAGTGAAAACGAAGTTTGTTAAGTTTGAAACACCAAGTTTATTATATATTGAAGCTGATCTATTTTCATTTCTTTTGCAGGTACCATTGGGTTAGTTTATGAATGAGTCTTCAAGTAGTGATCTAGAGTTCAATCTTGAGCCCGAGAGACTATTTAGAGCCAGAAACAGAGCCAAGAAACGTCTCTTTGACCATCCCTCTATACCTCCAATAATTGCGGGAACCGCAATTCCTCCGCAATTCTATCAAGAAGAAATGGATAGGTTAGTTCCAAATCCGGTGCCTGTCACTCGCAATCCCATCGAAATAGCGAATGATAAGGATAGTGCCATTCTCTCATACCTAGTACCTATGCCTGGGGAGCTGAACCCCAGCATAATCCGCCCTGAAATCACTGCCAACTCATTCGAGTTAAAGCCAGTGATGTTCCAAATGTTGTCCACTGTGGGACAATTCTTTGGAGTGGAAAATGAGGATCCCCACAACCATCTTAGAAACTTCCTAGGAGTCAGTGATACATTCATCATCCCTGGAGTTTCCCAAGAAGCCTTGAGGCTCTACCTCTTCCCTTACTCATTGAGGGACAAAGCAAAGACGTGGTTAAACTCATTACCCTCTGGATCAGTCCTCAATTGGACAGACTTGGCGGAGAAATTCCTAGTGAAATACTTCCCACCTGATAGGAATTCTACCTTTCGTGATGATATAATCAAGTTCAAACAAGCTGAGAATGAGTCTCTTCACGAAGCTTGGACAAGGTTCAAGGACCTTCTTCTCAAATGCCCACATCATGGCATCCCATGGTGTATCCAAATAGAGGTATTTTTCAAAGGATGCAACCCCAGCACTAGACAAGTCTTAAATTCATCTGCTGGTGGTTCCATGTTGTCCAAGAGTTATAATGAAGCCTATGATATCTTGGAGAAGATCTCAGCATCTCACTGTAGGTGGTCAGATGATCCAGTTGAGCCAACTAGAGCTCAAGACAAGGACGCACTCAATGCCATGAGTAGCCAAATAAGCGCCCTGACCAACCTAGTCAAGCAAATGGCTCAAGCCAATCTCAAAACTAGTGTCAACACCGCCACAGCCATGTCAATGGGCACCCAACCAAGTCAAGGTGAGACACTTATCTGTGGATTCTGTGGGGAAGGGCACCTGTATGAATACTGCCCTGGGAATCCAGCCTCAGTCTGCTATATTGGAAGCCAGCAGCAGCCTAGGAACAACCCCTACTCCAACACTTACAACCCTGGTTGGAGAAACCACCCAAACCTGTCATGGGGTGGCCAACAAAATGCTAACCAAGCTCCTAACCAACCAAGACCGAATGGAACACCTGGTTTCACTCCCCAACATAACCAATCCATGTACCAAAAACCATACAACCAACCTGTAGGATCTTCTGTAGAAAATTTACATAAGGAATACATAGCCAAGAATGATGCAACTCTACAGAGTCAGCAAGCTACTCTCAGGAGCCTAGAGAACCAAATAGGGCAACTAGCCAATGAACTCAAAAGTAGGCCCCAAGGTAGACTTCCTGCTGACACTGAAGTGCCAAGGAGAGATGGAAAAGAGCAAGTTCAAACAATTGAACTCAGAAGTGGTAGACCATTGGTGAGCAATGTTAAGTCTCTGAAAGTGACTTATTTAGGACCCATTTAGCTTAGGAAGATGTACACTTTTAGGTGTTTTTGATAGCATTTAGCCTAAACCTATGCTTTAATATGAGTATTAGAAGAAGGTAGCTAATTTAGGACTTATGCACAATAGGTAGAAAAAGGGTTGAAAACCGAAGGAAAAGAATGAAAAAATGAACATTGCAAATGAATTGCGAAAACATTGCGGTGACCGCAATTATTCAAGTTAAAACCGTAAGTTGGCTGATCTTTTTCTGTTTAGATCCGACTTTTCAGGGATTCGTTCTTTCTCCTCCATCCATTCTGATATATGACGTTGAAGATTGATGGTTCTCCTTGGCCCAAACGCACCTGCAAACTACTATAAAAGGGGGTCAAAGTCGGAGGTTCAGTCATCACTCGAAGCGCAGAAGTCTTCTCGCAGTCCACCATTTCCAGCTGTTTTCCTTTGCCGTGTGTTGGAGTGAGAGTCTCAGCTTTTGGAGTCGATAATCTGATAGGAAGGAGAGAAGATTCTTCTTCTCTCTCGATTGGATTCATCCAAGCACGGCTGACTTTTCATCACCATCATTCGAGGCGACTGCCACGGAGTTTTCTAGCAAACCTTTACTGTTTTTCTGCTCTGTTCTTCTTATTTCCATCTCTGATCACTATTGTTCTTAGTTTAGCATTTCAATTACTGCATTTCGTTGTTGTCTGTCTTGGATTCAGTTCTTTTAAAGCTTTCCTTTGTCTTTCAAACACTTAAAGTAATCGAAGTACAATTCTGCAATTTACAGTTTCCATCTTGTTCTGCTACGGTTTTGGCTTACTGTTTTACACACATTTCCCTTCTAAGCATGTCTATCTTATCTACCATTTCTGTTCTCTATATTTCCATGAGTAGCTAAGTCACTTAGGGGCATGCTAATGACAGAACTATAGGCTAAAAAACGTGAATCAAGTAGGCAGATTAACACTCGAACATTGATTGTATGTAAGCTTCATCCTACGGGCAATTTCGATTGGCCATCCATTTTGTCCAAAGAACTCCTAACCTCTGGAAGGAGTAAGAGTTCAGAGTCATATAATCATGCTAGCCTTTCATGGTAATCAGGAAACGGCCTAGGAATAGGCGTTTCCCTAGTACAAACTGAACACTCCTGTTCTAACAAGATGCTTAAGACCTTACTTTGAAGTCGAGTAAACTTGAGTCTCTAATGCATGGAATCGGACGATACTTGAGATAGAGTGAGTTTGATGTATAGAGAGTTGATCCAAAGCTTGATAATCGTAATAAACTGCCTATAGGATAGTCATTAGTAGCCCTTAATTCACCCTTTTAATCAGTTTCGCTGTCAGTTAATTGCGGATTAATTGCGGTTCTCGCAATTCTGCTTAGTTTGCATTCTGTTTAGCTGTTTTCTTCATCGTTTATTAATTCCATCTCTGGTCCTTTGAGTCTGATTTTAACTTTAATTTGTTTATGGTATATTCCTTTACACATTCAGCAAAACTTAGGTAATTAAAAACCAATTTTACCCCTTCAAATCCACCCCATCTTTCTTAACAAATACACTTCGCGATTAGCTAAACATAAGTCTCTGTGGAAAAAACGAATGAAATATACTTACTACTTGCTGTGAGACCATGTATGCTTGCATGTTCTAAGTGCTCTCTCTCTACTTTCTTGCTTATTTATCTTTACACATTGAGCACGCAACAAGTTTTTGGCGCCGCTGCCGGGGACTTATTTTAAGTGAAAACGAAGTTGTTAAGTTTGAAAAATCAAGTTTATCATTGAGTGAAACTAATCTGTTTCATTTCTTTTGCAGGTGCTATTAAGGTAGTTTATGAGTGAGCGTTCACATAGTAATTTAGAGTTCGATCCTGAACCTGAAAGATCACTTCGAGCTAGGAATAAGGCAAAGAAACGTCTCTTTAAACAACCTCCTGTACCTCAAACCACACCTGAAACTAAAGAAATGGGCGATATAGTTCCAAATCCGGCACAAGCCATTCGCAACCCCATCGAAATAGCGAATGACAAGAATAGTGCCATTCTTTCATATCTAGTACCTATGCCTGGGGAGCTGAACCCCAGCATAATCCGTCCTGAAATCACTGCCCACTCATTCGAGTTAAAACCAGTGATGTTCCAAATGTTGTCCACTGTGGGACAATTCTTTGGAATAGAAAATGAGGACCCCCATAACCACCTTAGGAACTTCCTAGGAGTTAGTGACACATTCCTAATCCCTGGAGTTTCCCAAGAAGCCCTGAGGCTATATCTTTTCCCTTACTCTTTGAGGGACAAAGCCAAAACATGGTTAAATTCATTGCCCTCAGGATCTGTCCGCAATTGGACAGATTTAGCAGAAAAATTCCTAGTCAAATACTTCCCACCTGATAGGAATTCAACCTTTCGTGATGATATCATAAAGTTTAAACAAGCTGATAATGAGTCTCTTCACGAAGCTTGGACTAGATTCAAAGACCTTCTCATTAAATGTCCACACCATGGCATTCCATGGTGTATCCAAATAGAAGTTTTCTTTAAAGGATGCAACCCCAGCACCAGACAAGTCTTAAATTCATCTGCTGGAGGTTCCATGTTGTCCAAGAGTTACAACGAAGCTTATGAGATCTTGGAGAAGATCTCAGCATCTCACTGTAGGTGGTCGGATGATCCAGTAGAGCCAACTAGGGCTCAAGACAAGGATGCTCTAAGCGCCATGAGCACCCAAATAAATGCCCTGACCAACTTAGTCAAGCAAATGGCTCAGGCCAATCTCCAAACCAGTGCCAATACCGCCACAGCCATGTCAATGGGCACCCAACCAAGTCAAGGCGAGGCACCAATCTGTGGATTCTGTGGGGAAGGGCACCCTTATGAATATTGCCCTGGGAATCCATCCTCGGTCTGCTATGTAGGAAGCCAGCAGCAGCCAAGGAACAACCCCTACTCACAAACTTACAATCCTGGTTGGAGAAACCACCCTAACCTGTCATGGGGTGGCCAGCAAAACACTAATCAAAATTCTAACCAACCAAGGCCGAGTGGAACACCTGGTTTCACTCCCCAACATAACCAGTCAATGTACCAAAAACCTTATAATCAACCTGTAGGATCTTCTGTAGAAAACCTACTCAAGGAGTATATCGCTAAGAATGATGCTACTCTTCAGAGCCAGCAAGCTACTCTTAGGAGCCTGGAAAACCAAATAGGCCAATTAGCCAATGAACTTAAAAGTAGGCCCCAAGGTAGACTCCCTGCTGATACCGAGGTACCAAGGAGAGATGGCAAGGAACAAGTTCAAGCCATTGAACTTAGGAGTGGAAGACCATTGGTGAGCAACACAAAGGACACACCAAAGAGAGTAGAGAACACTGAGTCTAGTGCTCCACTGGAGTCTCTGCCAAGCCAAGGTCCACCACCAACTAGCACATCAGGAGCCAGGCTAGAGCCAATTGTTGAGGACGTAGAAGAAATTCCAAGGCCTCCACCTATCTTAAGGCGTCCTGACGTGCCTGCATATGTGCCACCACCTCCTTATCCTCGAAGGCTTAAGAAGAAGCAGGAACAGGAAGTTCATTTTAATAAATTCTTAGAAATACTTAAGCAAGTGCATGTTAACATTCCTTTTGTAGAAGTTTTACAGTCTATGCCTTCATATGTAAAGTTTTTGAAGGACATTATTACTAACAAAAAAATAATTGGTGAGTTTGAAACAGTAAACCTCACCGAGGAGTGCAGTGCCATCCTCCAAAACAAGCTGCCCAAGAAGGAGAAGGATCCTGGTTCCTTCACCCTACCTGTAGAACTTGGAGGCAAGCATGTGGGCAGAGCGCTTTGTGACCTGGGCGCCAGCATAAATCTCATGCCCCTGTCCCTATTTCGCCAGTTGGGAATGGGAGAAGCACGTCCAACCACAGTCACTTTACAACTAGCAGACAGATCCATCGCATATCCAGAAGGTAAGATTGAGGATATTCTAGTTAAAGTTGACAAATTTATTTTCCTTGCAGATTTCATTGTCCTGGACTATGAGGCAGACAAGGAGGTTCCCATCCTGCTAGGTAGACCATTTCTAGCCACAGGTAGGGCACTAATAGACGTGCAAA
The DNA here is from genome assembly GCA_028017165.1 of Herpetospermum pedunculosum. Taxonomy (NCBI): domain Eukaryota; kingdom Viridiplantae; phylum Streptophyta; class Magnoliopsida; order Cucurbitales; family Cucurbitaceae; genus Herpetospermum; species Herpetospermum pedunculosum. The sequence continues at coordinate 41,572,450 of CM051522.1, forward strand.
AAGGTGAGTTAACTATGAGGGTTCATGATGAAGAGGTAAAATTTAGTGTTTACAAAGCTTTAAGGTATCCCTCTGATTCTGAGTCTTGTGCTAGCATTGATGTTGTTGACTCACTAATGGAAGAACAATTAGAGCATATATTATTAACCAAGCATGCTAACGAATATGTAGGATTAGATGTAGATGATCTAAATGTATCTGACATAATGAATATGCCTGTAGATAGACCTCAGCATGTATGTATGACTATAGACTTAACTGATAGAACTGTAAATCCGTTAAAGCCCTCCATTGAGCATCCACCTGTTTTAGAACTGAAACCACTACCAACTCACCTCAAATACGCATATCTAGGAGATAATGATACGCTGCCTGTAATTATTTCTTCTAAGCTAAGTGAACAGCATGAGGTTGATTTAATTTTACTGCTTAAGCAACATAGGAAGGCTATAGCATGGACTATTGCTGATATTCGAGGCATTAGCCCTTCTTATTGCATGCATAAAATCATACTAGAGGAAGAGCACACACCTAGGGTAGATCACCAGCGTAGGTTAAACCCCTCTATGAAAGAGGTAGTAAAGAAAGAAATAATAAAGTGGTTAGATGCAGGAGTAATTTTCCCCATAGCTAGTAGCCAGTGGGTGAGCCCCATCCAATGTGTACCTAAAAAGGGGGGAATAACTGTGGTAGTCAATGAGAACAACGAACTGATTCCAACAAGGACTGTCACAGGGTGGAGAGTGTGTATGGATTACAGGAAGTTAAATAAAGAAACTAAAAAAGACCATTTCCCTCTACCATTCATTGACCAGATGTTAGACAGAATAGCTGGTAGACCCTACTATTGTTTTTTAGATGGGTACTCTGGCTATAATCAAATCACTATAGACCCTAAGGATCAAGAGAAGACTACCTTCACTTGCCCTTTTGGAACGTTTGCCTTCCGCAGAATGCCTTTTGGCTTATGCAATGCACCGGCAACTTTCCAAAGGTGCATGATGGCAATCTTCTCTGAGTTGGATGAGTCCATAATAGAAATATTCATGGATGACTTCTCAGTCTTTGGGGACTCATTTAAAACCTGTCTAGAGGACCTAGGACAAGTCCTGACTAGGTGTGAAGAGACCAACCTAGTCTTAAATTGGGAAAAGTGCCATTTTATGGTAGATGAAGGGATTGTCTTAGGACATAGAGTGTCAAGGGCAGGTGTGGAAGTGGATAGGGCAAAAATAGAGGTCATAGAGAAGTTGGTAGAGCCCCAGAATGTCAAGGCTATTAGGAGTTTCTTAGGACATGCTGGCTTCTACAGAAGGTTCATCAAGGACTTTTCTAAGATAGCCAAGCCTCTATGTGAGCTACTGGAGCTAGGTAGGCCATTCATTTTCTCTAAAGAATGTGTAATAGCTTGGAAAACCCTTAAGGAAGCACTGGTCACAGCACCAATCATAGTAGGACCAAATTGGGATCTCCCATTTGAGATGCTATGTGATGCCAGTGACTATGCTGTAGGAGTCATGTTAGGACAGAAGATTAACAAGCTCACACATCCTGTCTATTATGCCAGCAAGACCTTGAATGAGGATCAATGTAATTATACAACTACTGAGAAAGAGATGCTAGCTGTAGTATTTGCTTGTGAAAAATTTAGGAACTATATTGTAGGAACTAGGACCATTGTATATACTGACCATTCTGCTTTAAAATATCTTATGAGGAAGGCTGATGCTAAGCCTAGATTGATTAGATGGGTGTTATTGCTGCAGGAATTCGATTTGGACATTCGGGACAAGAAGGGATGTGAAAACGTGGTTGCAGATCACCTGTCTCGATTGCAGCACAATTGCGAAAAAATTGCGGACCCCGCAATTACTGATGCTTTTATAGATGAACATATCTTTGCTTTGACTCATCGTGATAACGATGAGGAACCTTGGTTTGCTGACATTGCTAACTTCCGTGCATCACAGGTATTACCAGTATTCAAGGGAGGACAAGAAAAGAAGAGGTTCCTCCATGAAGCAAGGAAATTCATCTGGGATGACCCCATACTTTATAGAACCTGTGCTGATGGGTTGTTGAGGAAGTGTGTTTCAGCTGCTGAAGCAAAGTCTGTGCTGCAGCACTGTCACTCATCTCCTTACGGTGGGCACTTTGGTGGTCAAAGAACAGCTGCTAAAGTATTTCAGAGTGGCTACTACTGGCCAACAATCTTCAAGGACGCCCACAACTATGCCCACAACTGTGACGAATGCCAAAGGACAGGTAACCTCAGTCGCAAGGATGAGATGCCCCTCACCTACATCTTAGAGTTGGAGCTCTTCGATGTGTGGGGCATTGATTTCATGGGACCCTTCCCTCCATCATCAGGTAACCTGTACATCTTAGTAGCAGTAGACTACGTGTCAAAGTGGGTAGAAGCTAAGGCATGTTCTAATAATGATGCTAAAACAGTCACTAACTTCTTGCATAGGCACATTTTCACTAGATTTGGGACTCCTCGTGCTATCATTAGTGATGAGGGGTCACATTTCATTAATAAGGCTATGGAGAAAATATTGGCTAAGTATAACATCAGACATAGGGTAGCTACTCCCTACCACCCACACTCAAATGGTCAAGCTGAAATTTCCAATAGGGAGATAAAGAACATCCTAGAAAAGGTAGTTAAACCTAATAGAAAAGACTGGTCATTTAAGCTTGAGGATGCACTTTGGGCTTATAGAACAGCATATAAGACACCTCTAGGAATGTCTCCCTATAGGTTGGTGTATGGCAAGGCTTGCCACTTGCCACTTGAGTTGGAAAACAAGGCATTTTGGGCCATGAAAGAATTAAATTTTTGTGTGAAGGATGCGGGGACATTAAGATCTTTACAGCTACATGAACTTGACGAGCTTAGGCATATGGCCTATGAGAATGCCAAAATGTATAAAGAAAAGACAAAAATATGGCACGACAGTAGACTCAGGATCAAAGACTTTAGGAAGGGCCAACTTGTACTATTATTTAACTCACGATTAAAACTGTTTCCAGGCAAACTAAAGTCTAGATGGTCAGGTCCATTTATTATTACTAATGTCTTTATTCATGGTGCCATAGAGATTAAAAATTTGCAGCAAGGCCAGCCATTTATGGTCAATGGTGCTAGGTTGAAGCACTACTACGAGGAGGGGGATGTGAAGACTCTCTCGGCCTTCCTCCTACGTGAAGCATGAAGTTAGAAACGAGAGAAAACGAGTGGTTACTGTGCTCGTTTAGTCAAGGCCAATGCCTTAGTTTATTTTTTTTTCTGTTTTTTCGAGTATCGTTTGTATGTTTTGTGGTGTGATTTTAATTGCGTATTTGATGTTTGTTTTATTTGTTGTTGTAGGGAATCGAAAGAGGGTATCAAGGGGAGTAAATCAAGCTTTAAAAATCAAGAAATGGTTGAGCCAAATAAAAGATACGGACGAGCGAAGTTGAAGATTTTGATGAAAAAATATCCCTAGAATTGCGCAAAAATTGCTGGATCCGCAACAAAGAGCCGTTGGGATTTTCCCGTTGCTTTTATAGCCGTTAGAAGGCGCTCGATCGATACGATTCTCTCATTCTTTGCTCTCCAAGATTTCTGCGATTCTCTCCATCTTTGATTCTTCTCTCCAAACCTTCAAGATTCAACAATGGTTTCCACTAGGGCTGAAAGATCCGCAGCCAAGAAGAAGGCCGATGACGCAGCTGAAGCGGCTGCGAGGGAAGCGCTTCTCACCCTTGCTGATGAGGGTGCTGTACGCACTGGCCGTCTGTCCAAGCTTCCTATTCGTAGGAAGAAGTGGAGGGTGGTCACTGAGATCCCTGCTGGCCCATCTGAGCCAGTGGGCACGCCCAAGAAACGACGGTGGAGTGTCAAGACTGCCGCCGAACCAAGCACCGCCAGGACTCCCTCTGTGGAGAGTCAAGAAACTGATCGTGCAGCCCACGAGTCAGCCAAAGAAGGTTCGTCGCTGTCTGTGTCACCTGCGCGCAGTCCCCTCTCGTCTGAACCAGTGCCAAGCGCAGAGTCGTCACCGCCTGCACAGAGCTCCGAGTTGTCTCCAGCACCTCAGAGTTCTGATCCGCCACCTGCAGCAGCGCAGAGCCCTGAACCACCATCTTCGCCACTGAGTTCTGCGCATACACCATCAGCAGAGCACAATTCTCCACGGCCCGATCCTGAATTCCCTTATGGGGATTATCAGGAGTCTACGCAGGGCAGTGGAGATGCTGGGGAAGAAGAAGTCTTTTCTCCCATGAGAGAAGACAGCCCTGATGTTCCTGCCCAGCAGGATGATTCCATGGAAGAGACGTTGGGGGCTTGCCTCCAACAGATCAACATTAAGAAAAAGAAGAAGAAGGCCAAGATGGGCAAGGCCAAGAAGTCCAAGAAGCTGAAGAAGAAGAAGGCCAAACGAGTGCCTTCAGCAGACGAAGAAAGCACGGAGCCATCACTCAAACGCCTCAAGGTGGAGGCTGCTGAATCATCCAAACCAGCCGATAAGGGGAAGGCTAAACTCTACCCTGAAGATGAACCTCCATCAGTGAGGTATGTCTCATCTGATGCTGAATCCAGGGGTGTTGAGCTGAGGAAGAGGGACCTACTGCACGAGAAAGGTTTCCTTGATCGACTTGCTGACCTGCCGCAGTTCCTGCGCGCAGGGGTGCTCAACCATGGCTGGGAGGAATTCTGCAGACCTCCCAATCCAGCCTACACGAGCATGGTGTACGATTTCTACGCCAATGTGCTCAACCCTGAGGATGGCCTATCTGTGGTCAGAGGGGTGGAAGTTGATTTCTCAGCCAAGGCCATCAATGAAGCCTTTGGTCTCAAGGGCCAAGCGCACACAGATTATGCACGGATAGTTGATGAGCCGACCGAGGCTGTGCTGGAAGAGGCCATTCGCACAATTGGCCAGCCTGAGGCCTCCTGGACAGTGTCACGCAATGGGCGGCACACTCTCATGAGTGCCAACCCCACGGCTAAGGCAGCTGTGTGGTTTTCATTCGTCAGACGAAGACTCTCCCCAGTAACTCATGAGACTACAATTAACCAGAGCCGTTCGCTGCTGGTTTATGCTATAATGAGAGGTCTCACGATCAACGTGGGAGACGTCATCACTGCTGCCATAGCTGAGTGTGCTAAAAAGGGTAAGGGACCATTATTTTTCCCCAACACTATAACAAAGTTGTGTTTGCTTGCAGGAGTTCCCACCGAGCGCTTGGAGCAGCAGCTGCCTTACACAGGCCATTTGGAGTTGCCTGCACACCTAAGGCTGAGAAGAAAGGGCAACATGGAATTTGAGTTGGATAGGCTGGCTGCTGAACAGTCCCTATCCATGGCCTGCTTGATGGACATGCAGAGGAGAATGGCTCAATGGGCCAACTATGCGCAGGCGAGGGACAGAGAAGTTGCAGACCAGTTGGGGTGCATCTTCCCAGACTTCCCCACCAACCTCCTAACTCCATGGGTGCCCCCACGACCAAGGCAACCAGATGAGGATGATGAGAATTGAGTGCTGGTTTGAAGAGCACTAGAGGGAGTATTACTGATCCCTTAAGAAACAAAAGACAATTTTCCTGCTTTTTGATAGAATCGTGTATATTATGCTGTTTTGGGATCAACTTTTGATCTGTTTTTAATGTTTAGTTTTATGTTTTTTCTTTTGCTTAGTCTAGTCTGATGTTAGTTGAATAGGTGGGATAGTTTAGTTTTATTTTTAGGATGCATGAGTAACAGAAAAAAAACATGCTAGGGGCCTGAATCAATGTTAAATCTGCCCAGATTGAATTGCGAAATAATTGCGGTTCCCGCAATTTTTGTGACTGATTGCATGTTTTGGACTGTCTGTTTAGTTAGGCTGTGATCTGTTAAATTTTATCTTCTGCTGCTAGCATGACTACCTTATATAGCTGATCTTAAAGCATGCTGGATGAGTGTCATAGGACACGCTTTGTTAGTTTAAATTTGCCTCTGAATAATGCTCAGCATGCGTAAACCATAAGTCCTTAAGACCTTCTGTTTTTTTTCAAATTTTCTGCTGCTGGAGTAGTTGCTTTTAGAATGTTTTGCCTATGCCTAGGATTTTTAGATTCTCTTTGTTTTACTTTAGACTAGATGCTTCTAGGACAAGTTTGGGGGTGTGCCACCCTAAACACTCATTGGGGACAATGAGTAGTTGAAGTTTGGGGGAGGCCACCCTAGGCCTAGGAACATTCCTCTCTTCCTTAGGACATAAGCATTCTTCTTCTCCTAAAAAAAAAAAATTTTGTGATAAATAGAAAAAGTGAAAAATAGAATAAAGAGGGGAGTCTCTCTCAAGTGCTGAGTAATCAGTGCCAAGTGTGTAAACCACAAGTGGCATTGCATCAAAACGGCAACCCAAGGAGAGACTCCACCTAAGTAAAAAAGGGAAAAGGAGAAATAGGGGAAGAAGGATGTATGCTTAGGAGTTATAATCTTGTGGCTTAGATGTCCTATTTAAAGAAGAACTCTGATCCTCAATGAGCTAAGCACAAGGTTGTAGCTTTTAGGTTTGTCTAGGGAGATGAATGTATATCCAATGTAGTGATGCCAGGGTTTAGGTTGTTCTCTAAAAGTACCACTGTCACTGTTAATACTAAGACTGGCATGACTCTAAGGAATCCTAGACACATTAAAAATAAGCTAGAAGCATGTACTGAGTCTTGAGTAAAGCTTGGTAGAATTTGAAACCTTAGGGATAGTGGCATGATATCATAAAAGTAGTTAGATCAGTAGTAGGGGGTTAACAAAAGCAGTAGGTATGGAGGCAGGTGAAGTCAGAAGAAGCTTGATAAGAGGTTAATTCTAAACTTAGGAGTGTGTCACAGGACAGCACTGCTAGAGATAGGGATATAGGGGAGTCGGTAAGTAGTTAAAGAAGATAAAACAGCAGCCTAAGTAAGTCCTTAGTATGCTTGAGGACAAGCAAAGCCTTAAGTTTGGGGGTGTGTTAAGTCTCTGAAAGTGACTTATTTAGGACCCATTTAGCTTAGGAAGATGTACACTTTTAGGTGTTTTTGATAGCATTTAGCCTAAACCTATGCTTTAATATGAGTATTAGAAGAAGGTAGCTAATTTAGGACTTATGCACAATAGGTAGAAAAAGGGTTGAAAACCGAAGGAAAAGAATGAAAAAATGAACATTGCAAATGAATTGCGAAAACATTGCGGTGACCGCAATTATTCAAGTTAAAACCGTAAGTTGGCTGATCTTTTTCTGTTTAGATCCGACTTTTCAGGGATTCGTTCTTTCTCCTCCATCCATTCTGATATATGACGTTGAAGATTGATGGTTCTCCTTGGCCCAAACGCACCTGCAAACTACTATAAAAGGGGGTCAAAGTCGGAGGTTCAGTCATCACTCGAAGCGCAGAAGTCTTCTCGCAGTCCACCATTTCCAGCTGTTTTCCTTTGCCGTGTGTTGGAGTGAGAGTCTCAGCTTTTGGAGTCGATAATCTGATAGGAAGGAGAGAAGATTCTTCTTCTCTCTCGATTGGATTCATCCAAGCACGGCTGACTTTTCATCACCATCATTCGAGGCGACTGCCACGGAGTTTTCTAGCAAACCTTTACTGTTTTTCTGCTCTGTTCTTCTTATTTCCATCTCTGATCACTATTGTTCTTAGTTTAGCATTTCAATTACTGCATTTCGTTGTTGTCTGTCTTGGATTCAGTTCTTTTAAAGCTTTCCTTTGTCTTTCAAACACTTAAAGTAATCGAAGTACAATTCTGCAATTTACAGTTTCCATCTTGTTCTGCTACGGTTTTGGCTTACTGTTTTACACACATTTCCCTTCTAAGCATGTCTATCTTATCTACCATTTCTGTTCTCTATATTTCCATGAGTAGCTAAGTCACTTAGGGGCATGCTAATGACAGAACTATAGGCTAAAAAACGTGAATCAAGTAGGCAGATTAACACTCGAACATTGATTGTATGTAAGCTTCATCCTACGGGCAATTTCGATTGGCCATCCATTTTGTCCAAAGAACTCCTAACCTCTGGAAGGAGTAAGAGTTCAGAGTCATATAATCATGCTAGCCTTTCATGGTAATCAGGAAACGGCCTAGGAATAGGCGTTTCCCTAGTACAAACTGAACACTCCTGTTCTAACAAGATGCTTAAGACCTTACTTTGAAGTCGAGTAAACTTGAGTCTCTAATGCATGGAATCGGACGATACTTGAGATAGAGTGAGTTTGATGTATAGAGAGTTGATCCAAAGCTTGATAATCGTAATAAACTGCCTATAGGATAGTCATTAGTAGCCCTTAATTCACCCTTTTAATCAGTTTCGCTGTCAGTTAATTGCGGATTAATTGCGGTTCTCGCAATTCTGCTTAGTTTGCATTCTGTTTAGCTGTTTTCTTCATCGTTTATTAATTCCATCTCTGGTCCTTTGAGTCTGATTTTAACTTTAATTTGTTTATGGTATATTCCTTTACACATTCAGCAAAACTTAGGTAATTAAAAACCAATTTTACCCCTTCAAATCCACCCCATCTTTCTTAACAAATACACTTCGCGATTAGCTAAACATAAGTCTCTGTGGAAAAAACGAATGAAATATACTTACTACTTGCTGTGAGACCATGTATGCTTGCATGTTCTAAGTGCTCTCTCTCTACTTTCTTGCTTATTTATCTTTACACATTGAGCACGCAACAAGCAACACAAAAGAAACCCCAAAAAGAGTAGAGAACAATGAGTCTAGTGCTCCACTGGAGTCTCTGCCAAACCAAGGTCCACCACCAACAAGCACATCAGGAGCAAGGCTGGAGCCAATCATAGAAGAGATAGAAGAAATCCCAAGGCCTCCACCTATCCTGAGGCGACCTGAAGTGCCTGCATATGTGCCACCACCTCCATTTCCTAGAAGGCTAAAGAAAAAACAAGAACAGGAAGTGCACTTTAACAAATTTTTAGAAATCCTTAAGCAAGTGCATGTTAATATTCCTTTTGTAGAAGTTTTACAGTCTATGCCCTCTTATGTAATGTTTTTGAAGGATATTATATCTAACAAGAGAATGATTGGTGAGTTTGAAACAGTCAATCTCACTGAGGAGTGCAGTGCCATACTTCAGAACAAGCTACCCAAGAACGAGAAGGATCCTGGTTCCTTCACCTTACCAGTAGAGCTAGGAGGCAAGCACGTGGGCAGAGCTCTTTGTGACCTGGGAGCCAGCATAAACCTCATGCCCCTATCACTATTCCGCCAGCTAGGAATAGGAGAAGCACGTCCAACCACTGTCACTTTACAACTTGCAGACAGATCCATAGCCTACCTTGAAGGTAAGATTGAGGATATTCTTGTAAAGGTTGACAAGTTTATTTTCCTTGCAGATTTCATTATCCTGGATTATGAAGCAGACAAGGAGGTCCCCATCCTATTAGGCAGACCATTTCTAGCCACAGGTAGGGCCCTGATAGATGTCCAGAAAGGTGAGCTCACTATGAAGGTTCATGATGAGGAGGTTAAATTTAGCGTTTATAAAGCCTTAAGGTACCCCTCTGACTCTGAATCTTGTGCTAGCATGGACATTGTAGAATCACTAATGGAAGAACAGCTGGAGCATGAATTATTGACTAAGCATGCTAATGAATATGTACAATTAGATTTGACTGATTTAAATGTTTCTGAAATAATGGATATACCTGTAGATAAAACACAGCATGTATGTATAAATAATGACCTGACTGATAGATCCTTGAATCCTTTAAAACCATCCATTGAGCATCCACCTGTCTTAGAATTGAAACCACTGCCCACACATCTTAAGTATGCATATTTAGGAAGTAATGAGACTCTCCCTGTAATTATTTCATCTAAACTAAGTGAGAAGCATGAGGTTGAGCTAATTTTATTACTGAAACAACATAGGAAGGCTGTTGCATGGACTATTGCTGATATTAGAAGCATTAGCCCTTCCTATTGCATGCATAAGATTATACTAGAGGAAGAGCATACACCCCGAGCAGATCACCAACGTAGGTTGAACCCCTCTATGAAAGAGGTAGTTAAAAAGGAAATAATAAAATGGTTAGATGCTGGTGTGATCTTCCCCATAGCTAGTAGTCAGTGGGTGAGTCCTATACAATGTGTACCTAAGAAGGGGGGGATGACTGTGGTAGTCAATGAGAGCAATGAACTGATTCCAACTAGGACTATCACAGGATGGAGAGTTTGCATGGATTATAGGAAATTAAATAAGGAAACCAAAAAAGACCACTTCCCTCTACCATTCATTGACCAGATGTTTGATAGGATAGCTGGTAGAGCCTACTACTGCTTCTTAGACGGTTATTCAGGATATAACCAGATCACTATAGATCCCAAGGACCAAGAAAAGACTACCTTCACTTGCCCTTTTGGAACATTTGCCTTTCGCAGAATGCCTTTTGGCTTATGCAATGCACCGATGATAACTCCATTTTGGAGCTATTAAATACGTCCTAATCATAGCTAAAAGTCCGCTTTGAATTGATTAAATGTATCTCTTTTGTAGGAGAAAAGCGGCAAAGAGCTCGTGCGTCCATTGGGCATGTTCGAGAGCTTAAAGCAGAGTTTTAGCGCCCCGGGAATGCATCGGGAAGAGGGGAATTTGTTCCGTGAAGAAACGGGCCAAAACAGCCGTGGAGAGGCAAAGCATCAGCCCCAAACCCGAGAGCCAGCGTCGAGCTACAGCGTCGAGACGCTGGCTCGACGCTGGAAAAACCCGAGAGCAAGCGTCGAGTGATAGCGTCGAGACGCTAGCTCGACGCTGCCCTGGCGTCGAGACCCTGCTCAAGCGTCGAGACGCTTCGGAGAGGCGCGCGCAAGAAATTCATCGGGGCAGCGTCGCGACGCCAGCGCGCGCGCGCGCGGATTACTTAGGGCACAGCGTCGAGACGCTAGGCCCAGCGTCTCGACGCTACGACGAAGACAGTAGCTAAAAGACGATTTTTCTGCAGATTTTTAGAGGGGCTTTTCTTCTTCATCTCTCAAGCGATTCCGGCGATTCTTCTCTTCATCTTCCCCATTTTCTCTCTATTTTCCGTGGAGCTCCGCCATTGTTGGCATGCGAGCGAGCTCCACCTCCCTTTGTAATAGGTAGATGAACTCTTCCATGGTCGTTGGTGGAGCGGGATTGACGAACCGCGCCATGAGCGACTAAGGTAAGGGTGACGGTTTGGGATTTGTTTAGGGGAATTTTGTTAGACATTATTGCTTTGATAATCTGAGTATGATTTTGTATATTGGTTCTGTTTACATTGCATTTGTTTACCTTGCTTAATCCAACGCGCATGTTAAAATACGTTGATTGACACTCGGGTAGTTTCGCATGTTGTGTATGTTAAAGAGTAGCGATGCCGTGCCTCTCACTGCTCGACTAAGTAACACAGGTAAATAGAACTAAATCGAAGTATCGGGTCGGGTAGGATAATTGTTGGTTGGATACAGCGTTTGCGGGCAACCTACTAGCAATTAGAATTCACGCCCGAATGTTCGTCGCGGTTAGCTAGTAACTGTCTAAATTCATCTTAGGACTGATCATCTTAATGTGAGCTTAGATAACGTGTAATTAGGACTGTGTGGCCTAATTAAAATCCATGGAGTCGGCTACTTTGGGGCTTCTCTGGTAGTCGTCCGCGTGCATCAGTAAACTGAATTTCATGTTAATAGAATTAAATGATAAGCTGTATTTGTCTAACAATTGATCCCGAGACTCCCCAAACCGTGCACGCGTTTTCTACATATTATTTCCTTCTTCCGTTAGCTTTTGCATTATTTCCCATTTGCATGATAAAACCCCCCCGTTACCAATTAATCAATTAAATCCCAACTTTACTAGTAAATTCATTCTCCTATTCCTTGGATCGACCCTGTTACCACTGGCTGCAAAGCCTTGGTTATAGGCCTTATAAATCGTATTTTGGCAAGCCTCGACAGCTTGAGATTAAGCGGATATTCAAAAATCCGTCCACCAAAATTGGCGCCGTTGCCGGGGAGTAGGCAATTGAATGAATTTATGATTGAAGTTTGAATTTGATTCATTGATGGTTGACTGAAAATTTTTTCTGTTTGTATGTTGTATGTTTAGATTTTTGTTTGTGTATGACCCGTTCCTCTGAGGGTAGTTTGCAGTTTATTCCTGAGATTGACAGAGAGGAGCGACGGTTACGTAGAGAAGCCCGGGAGGGGCAAGGAACGTTTGAAAGAGAAGAAGGCAATCCCTTCTTATTTGACGAGATGGCGCAAGGTGAAGCGCCACGGACGCTGAAGCAACTGGCAGCGCCAGACCTGAACCTGCAGCCCTTGTGCATTAACTACCCCGTGGTAGCAGGTAACTTTGAGTTGAAATCTGGTTTAATTCACCAGTTACCTTCTTTCCATGGCAATGCAGGTGAGGACGCGAACAAGCATTTGATGGAAGCCCGCAGGGGTCACGGAGGAGCAACTGAATATGAGGGCATTCCCCTTCACGCTCAAGGACAAGGCCAAGGATTGGCTGTACTATTTGCCTTCCGGATCCATCACTACGTGGCAGGATATGAAGCGGGTATTTTTAGAAAAATACTTTCCCGCATCCTTGGCCACTACACTGCGAAAAAGGATTTATGGGATCACCCAGGATGTAGGTGAGTCCCTGCATGAGTATTGGGAACGCTTTGGGCGCCTGTGCGCGAGTTTCCCACACCACCAGATCGCCGATCAGCTGCTCATACAGTATTTCTATGAGGGGATGACACCCCACGACAGGCAGATGATCGATGCAGCGAGTGGAGGGGCACTGATTGACAAGACCCCAGTTGAGGCCAAGCAGCTCATAGCAAATATGGCTACAAACTCGCAGCAGTTTGGGATCAGGGGGCAAGGACAAGTGCACAGCGTGGCTCAGAGCCATGAAATGTCTGAAATGAGGGCCTAGGTGGCCGAGATAGGTAGTATGTTGAAAAAAATAGTTGGAGGACACCGCGAAGAAGCGGAGGTCAATGCAATCGGGGGGTATGCTTCCAACCCTAGGAAGTATGATCCATATGCTAACACTTACAACCCCGGTTGGCGCGACCATCCTAATTTCAGCTATGGGAACAGGGAAGGACAAACTCGCTTCCAAGGTCAGTCCCAGGATAGGCCTAACTCTTCCACCCAGGCTCAAGCTTCGAGCTCCTCCAGCTCACTTGAAGAGATGGTCAGGACCATCGTGACTAGCACCAGCCAGTTCCAGAAAGAGGCTCGCGAGGAGCTAAATTCTCATAAGGCAGAGCTGCAAAATTTGAACAAGCAGCTGACACAAATGGCGGTGTCTATCAGCAAGATTGAGAGCAAGAGCTCGGGGAAGCTTCCTTCCCAAACTACAGTAAACTCATGTGAAAACGTGAGTGCCATTCAGCTGCGCAGTGGGAAGTCACTTTCCACCAGAGCTGCGAAGGAAGCCACGGACAACCTGAACAAGTCCGCCCCGATTGCTCCCGAGACTCAGAATGAGAAGATAAATGAGAAGGTCAGTGTACCTGAGGATGTTGCCAGAGCACCATTCCCGAGTAGGCTCGCGAAGCCTACTTTGGAATCCGATGATGAGGAGGTCCTGCGAACCTTCCAGAAGGTGATGGTAAATATCCCGCTCTTAGAGGCAGTCAGTCAGGTGCCCAAGTATGCAAAATTCCTGAAGAGCTGGTGCACTACGAAGAGGAAGTCCAGAGGGACTGAGAAAAAGAAGGAGAACGTCTCTGCCTTACTCCCAGGTACGTTGCCAGCAAAGTGCAACGATCCAGGTACTTTTACTATCCCTTGCACTATAGGTAGTAAAGTTGTTCATAATGCCATGTTAGACCTAGGAGCCTCTGTTAACGTTATGTCTTATGCATTGTATCGTGAACTGAATTTAAATGAAATGCATGAATGTAATGTTTCTGTTCAGTTGGCTAATGGGTCGAGCATCTGTCCTAGGGGGAAGGTAGAGGATGTTCTTGTTAGAGTTGGGAATATGACGTTTCCCGCTGATTTCCTTGTTTTAGACATGAATGAGAATTCATCGCATGCTTCGTCCTCTATGCTGTTAGGACGCCCTTTTCTTAAGACCGCTAGGGTCAAAATCGATGTGTATAAGGGCGTTGTTTCTCTGGAGTTTGATGATACTTTGCATGAATTCTCTTTATTTGGAAAGTCTGCTGGAAATGTATCTGTTTGTGAGCATGATGAGAATGGGAGTCTACCCTCGCGCTTGAGGGATGGTTCCCATGTCTCGGTTAAAATTTCTGATTTGAATTTGATGGATGAATCTGCTGATTTTTGCACTAACATGTCTGATATTCACGTGCCCGAGGCACGAAGAGTGCAAAACAATTTTCAGGTGAATGGTGGAAAAGGTGTGGCCAAGGACAAGTCTGGATCGTCCCCCGCACCTACAGACTATGGATGAGTCTGTCGAGAGAATACAGTCGAGCAACCGACTTTAAAAATTCTGCGCTTCTCGGAGGCACCCGAGTGTTGAACTGTTTTTATGCTTTAGTTTAGTTTTATTGCTTTTTAGTATTAATTTAGCTTGCTGTTTTTTTTGTAGGAATCGAGGAAGAGAAGACAATTTTGGGCTCTGATGCGTTCGTGCGCCGCTTCCTCGCCCTCGCCAGTTTCACAAAGAGTCAGGGAAGTGTACTTCTTCTTCCCTTTTACTTTATTGTATCTGACTGATTGGCATTGAGGACAATGCCAAATTTTGAAGTTGGGGGTGGAGTAGTCCGATGGATGTGCATGTGTAGTTCGTTGAGAAGTGTTATAAAGATTTTGAAGTGCTTGGGACTCTGTTTACCGTTTTCTGACTGTGATAGCCTAGGAAATGCATGTTGGAAATCTGAGCATGTTCATAATCGAGTTTTTGCATGAGTTTTGTGTTTATTAGGTTCATGTCAAAAATTTTAAAATTTTTTCTGTTGGTCCCTTGCACTCATCGCGCACTTAGCAACCTCTCCCTAGATTCCGTAAGCTTGGTTTATCGCATGCTTAGCTAATTCTCGTTGTCACCCCGAAAGGCACCCTTAGGTAGCTTGTTGCATGAGATTTAGTAGCTAATTAATTGAGAAAGCATGTGCTTAGCCTAATGTAAAAAAAAATAGAAAAGCATGTTTTGTAGGAAAATTCCTCTCGAGGCGCTCCTCCTTCTTATTTGCGCTTAAAAGAAGTGAGCGTTAGTCCTTAAAAACGTGAAGTTTTATGCATGAATTTGACGTGTTAGGCAACTCGAGTTGGAAAGAAAAAGAAATGAAAGGTTGGTTCAAAGAACCCAAAATAAAGGAGTACAAAGTACTTTTGAAAAAGAAAGAAAAAGAATGAGAAAATAATTAGGTCTCTTAATTTGCTTCTTTCTCTCGTGTAAGTCAAGTGTAGCTGTTCTTAAACGCTAGAAGTAGGGGGAAAACGGGATGTGCGTTGCATGTAGGTTTTCCGAGTTTACGTGAGTTTAGGATTGGTTGTCTAGCACACACACACGTTAGGGGGCAAGAGTTAATTTTTGATATGTCCTAATTAATACATGAACAAAATGCTTCCATGATTATACTCGTGTTTAAATTTCAATATGCATGGAGGCTTGAGTTAGAATGCATGTAATAGCGTCCTTAGAGTCAATATCTTTGTAGTGCTTGCTCGAGGACTAGCAATGTTTAAGTTGGGGGTGTTTGATAACTCCATTTTGGAGCTATTAAATACGTCCTAATCATAGCTAAAAGTCCGCTTTGAATTGATTAAATGTATCTCTTTTGTAGGAGAAAAGCGGCAAAGAGCTCGTGCGTCCATTGGGCATGTTCGAGAGCTTAAAGCAGAGTTTTAGCGCCCCGGGAATGCATCGGGAAGAGGGGAATTTGTTCCGTGAAGAAACGGGCCAAAACAGCCGTGGAGAGGCAAAGCATCAGCCCCAAACCCGAGAGCCAGCGTCGAGCTACAGCGTCGAGACGCTGGCTCGACGCTGGAAAAACCCGAGAGCAAGCGTCGAGTGATAGCGTCGAGACGCTAGCTCGACGCTGCCCTGGCGTCGAGACCCTGCTCAAGCGTCGAGACGCTTCGGAGAGGCGCGCGCAAGAAATTCATCGGGGCAGCGTCGCGACGCCAGCGCGCGCGGGCGCGGATTACTTAGGGCACAGCGTCGAGACGCTAGGCCCAGCGTCTCGACGCTACGACGAAGACAGTAGCTAAAAGACGATTTTTCTGCAGATTTTTAGAGGGGCTTTTCTTCTTCATCTCTCAAGCGATTCCGGCGATTCTTCTCTTCATCTTCCCCATTTTCTCTCTATTTTCCGTGGAGCTCCGCCATTGTTGGCATGCGAGCGAGCTCCACCTCCCTTTGTAATAGGTAGATGAACTCTTCCATGGTCGTTGGTGGAGCGGGATTGACGAACCGCGCCATGAGCGGCTAAGGTAAGGGTGACGGTTTGGGATTTGTTTAGGGGAATTTTGTTAGACATTATTGCTTTGATAATCTGAGTATGATTTTGTATATTGGTTCTGTTTACATTGCATTTGTTTACCTTGCTTAATCCAACGCGCATGTTAAAATACGTTGATTGACACTCGGGTAGTTTCGCATGTTGTGTATGTTAAAGAGTAGCGATGCCGTGCCTCTCACTGCTCGACTAAGTAACACAGGTAAATAGAACTAAATCGAAGTATCGGGTCGGGTAGGATAATTGTTGGTTGCATACAGCGTTTGCGGGCAACCTACTAGCAATTAGAATTCACGCCCGAATGTTCGTCGCGGTTAGCTAGTAACTGTCTAAATTCATCTTAGGACTGATCATCTTAATGTGAGCTTAGATAACGTGTAATTAGGACTGTGTGGCCTAATTAAAATCCATGGAGTCGGCTACTTTGGGGCTTCTCTGGTAGTCGTCCGCGTGCATCAGTAAACTGAATTTCATGTTAATAGAATTAAATGATAAGCTGTATTTGTCTAACAATTGATCCCGAGACTCCCCAAACCGTGCACGCGTTTTCTACATATTATTTCCTTCTTCCGTTAGCTTTTGCATTATTTCCCATTTGCATGATAAAACCCCCCCGTTACCAATTAATCAATTAAATCACAACTTTACTAGTAAATTCATTCTCCTATTCCTTGGATCGACCCTGTTACCACTGGCTGCAAAGCCTTGGTTATAGGCCTTATAAATCGTATTTTGGCAAGCCTCGACAGCTTGAGATTAAGCGGATATTCAAAAATCCGTCCACCAACCGACAACATTCCAAAGGTGCATGTTGGCAATCTTCTCTGATTTGGATGAATCCATGATAGAGATATTCATGGATGATTTCTCAGTCTTTGGGGATTCATTCACAAACTGTTTAGAGAACTTAGGACAAGTCCTGGCTAGGTGTGAGGAGACCAACCTAGTCCTTAATTGGGAGAAGTGCCACTTCATGGTGGACGAAGGGATTGTCTTAGGTCATAGAGTGTCTAAGGCGGGTGTAGAGGTCGATAGGGCAAAAATTGAAATAATAGAGAAATTGGTAGAACCTAAGAATGTAAAAGCCATTAGAAGTTTCCTAGGACATGCAGGCTTCTATAGAAGGTTCATTAAGGACTTTTCTAAGATCTCCAAGCCTTTATGTGAGCTTCTAGAGCTGAACAAACCATTCATCTTCTCTAAAGAATGTTTCCTAGCCTGAAAGACCCTTAAGGAAGCGCTAGTCACAGCACCTATTATAGTAGGGCCAAATTGGGACCTCCCATTTGAGATGTTATGTGATGCAAGTGACTATGCTGTAGGGGTTATGCTAGGACAAAAGATTGACAAGTTAACACACCATGTATACTATGCTAGTAAGACACTTAATGAAGCACAATGTAATTACACAACTACTGAGAAGGAGATGCTAGCTGTAGTGTTTGCTTGTGAGAAGTTTAGGAATTACATTGTAGGCACTAGGACAATCGTGTACACTGACCATTCTGCTTTAAAGTACCTTATGAGGAAGGCTGATGCTAAGCCTAGGTTGATTAGATGGGTATTGCTGCTGCAAGAGTTTGATCTGGACATTAGAGATAAGAAAGGATGTGAAAATGTGGTTGCGGATCATCTTTCTAGATTGCAGCATAATTGCGGAAAAATTGCGGAAACCGCAATTTCTGATGCTTTTATTGATGAACATGTCTTTGTATTGACTCATCGTGACAACGATGAGGAACCTTGGTTTGCTGACATTGCTAACTTCCTTGCATCACAGGTACTACCAACTTTCAAGGGAGGACAAGAGAAGAAGAGGTTCCTTCATGAAGCTAGGAAGTTCATATGGGATGATCCCACACTTTAAAAGACATGTGCTGATGGTTTGCTAAGAAAGTGTGTTTCAGCTGCTGAGGCGAAGTCTGTGCTGCAGCACTGCCATACAGCCCCCTATGGTGGACAGTTTGGTGGCCAGAGAACAGCTGCAAAGGTGTTACAGAGTGGCTACTATTGGGCAACGATCTTCAAGGATGCTCACAACTATGCACACAGCTGTGATGAATGCCAGAGAACAGGTAACCTTAGTCGAAAGGATGAGATGCCTCTCACTTACATCTTAGAGTTGGAGCTCTTTGATGTGTGGGGCATTGATTTCATGGGACCATTTCCCCCATCATCAGGTAACCTTTACATATTGGTAGCAGTAGACTATGTATCTAAGTGGGTAGAGGCCATAGCATGTCCAAATAATGATGCCAAAACAGTCATTAAGTTCCTTCATAGACATATTTTTACTAGGTTTGGAACACCTCGTGCTATAATTAGTGATGAAGGGACACATTTCATTAATAGAGCTATGGAGAAAGTGTTGGCTAAATATAATGTTAGACATAGAGTAGCCACCCCTTATCACCCACATTCGAATGGACAAGCTGAAATTTCAAATAGGGAGATTAAAAACATACTCGAAAAAGTGGTCAAACCCAATAGAAAAGATTGGTCGTTTAAACTCGAGGATGCACTTTGGGCATATAGAACTGCATATAAGACACCCCTAGGTATGTCTCCTTATAGACTTGTGTATGGCAAAGCATGTCACTTACCATTCGAATTAGAAATTAAAGCATTTTGGGCACTAAAAGAGTTGAATTATTGCGTGACCGATTCGGGAACATTGCGGTCTTTGCAATTACATGAGCTTGATGAGCTTAGACATATGTCCTATGAAAATGCTAAAATGTATAAGGAAAAGACCAAGATTTGGCACGACAGCAGACTTAGGATTAAGGACTTTAAGAAAGGCCAACTTGTCTTATTATTTAACTCACGGTTGAAATTATTTCCAGGCAAACTTAAGTCTAGATGGTCAGGTCCTTTTGTGATAACTAATGTATTTGTTCATGGTGCAATCGAGATTAAGAACCTGCAGCAAGGGCAACCGTTCATGGTTAATGGTGCAAGATTGAAGCACTACTATGAGGAAGGAGATGTGAAGATTCTCTCGGCCTTCCTCTTGACTGAAACGTGAAAATAAGAACGAGAGAGGACGAGTGATTACTGTGCTCGTCCATGCGAGGCTAATGCCTTAGTTTATTTTTTTGCTATTTTTCCGGTTACTGTTTGTGTATATTTTTGTGTGATTTTAATTACGAATTTGATGTTAATTTTATTTCTTTTTGTAGGGAATCGATAGAGGGAATCAAGGAGATGAAATCAAGATAAAAAATCGAGGGAGATATTGGGCCAAATCAAAGATTCAGTTGAGAGAAGATTGGCATTTAAACTTAGAAAATCTCCAACGGTCACTAAAATTGCGCTGGATTTGCAGAATCCGCAACGGAAATAGCCGTTGGGATTTCCATCATTACTTATATCCTTTAGAAGCGCGATGATCCGTACGCTTCCCCCATTATCTGAACTCCAAGAAATCTGTCTTTCTCTTCATCTGCAATTCCTCTTTCCAGATTCCCACGATTCAACAATGGTGCTAACGAGAGCTGAAAGGTCTGCGTCCAAGAAGAAGGCTGAAGACGCTGAAATTGCTGCGAGTGAAGCACTCCTCGCCCTGGCAGATGTTGAGGCTGCGCGCACTGAAAGACTCCCCAAGTTGCCTGTCCGCAAGAAGAAGTGGAAGGTGGTTACGGAGATCCCTGCTGGACCCTCTGAACCAGCAGGAACGCCCAAGAAACGCAAGTGGAGTATGGCTGTGGCCGAAGAAGCGAGCAAGAAAAAGACTCCCTCTGTGGAGAGTCAAGAAAGTGGCCGTCGGTCACACGAGTCAGCCAAGCAAAGCTCTTCGCCATGTCCACCAGCGCAAAGCCCTTAGCTTTCTCCATCGCCACAGAGCTCTGAACACACTCCACCGACGCAGAGCCCTGAAGCATCACCCATCTCACCGCATCCTGATCCCGAATTTCCATATGGAGAGCGTCAAGAATCGACGCAGGGTAGCGAGGAAGCTGAAGACGAAGACATCTGAGTGCTTGGCTGATTAGCACTCCAGGGAGTATTGCTGTTCCCTTTAATAAAAAAGACAAAAAACAAACTGCTTTTCGTTGAACCATGAGATTTTGGCTGTTTTGAGTTAATATTTTGATATGTTTTAGTTCTTTGGTTTTAGTGTTTAAACTTATTTAGTGTAGTCTGATGATAGCTGAATAGGTAGGTTAGTTTAGTTTCTTTTTTTTATAGCTTACATGACTGGAAAAAGCATGCGTAGGGGCCTTAATCATTGGTATATCTGCTCTGGATCCATTGCGAAATAATTGCGGAATCCGCAATTTTTATTAGTAAATGCATGTTTTTGACTGACTGTTTAGCTAGGCTGGTGCTGTTTAAATTTTGTCTTTTGCTGCTATCCTGACTGCCTTTTATAGCCTATCTAAAAGCATGCTGGATGAGTGTCATAGGACACCTTTGATAGTTTACATTAACTTCTAAAAAGTGCTCAGCATGCATAGCTTTAAGTCCTTACCTGCCTGTTTTTATAAATTTCTGCTGCTGTGATGTTTGCTTTTAGAATGTTCTGTTTATGCTTAGGGCTTTTAGATTCTCTTTGTTTTACCTTAGACTAGATGCTTCTAGGACAAGTTTGGGGTGTGCCACCTCAGACACTCATTGAGGACAATGAGTAGTTTAAGTTTGGGGGAGGCCACCCTAGGCCTAGGAACATTCCTCTCTCTCTTAAAACATAAGCATTCTTCTTCTCCTTTACAAAAAAAATGATGAGCTGAAAAAAAAAATGAAAAATAGAATAAAGAGGGGTGTCTCTCTCAAAGTTGCTGAGTAATCAGTGCCAAGTGTGTAACCCACAAGTGGCATTGCATCAAAAGGCAACCAAAGGAGAGACTCCACCTAAGTAAGAAAGAAAGAAAAGGAAGAAATAGGGAAGAAGAATGTATACCTAGGAGTTGCAACTTTGTGGCTTAGATGTCCTGATTAAAAAGAACTCTGATCCTCAATTAGCTGAGCACAAAGTTGTAACTTGTAGGGTTGTTTAGGGAGATGAATGTATGTCCAATGTAGTGATGCCAGGGTTTAGGTTGTTCTCTAAATGTACCACTGTCACTATTAATACTAAGACTGGCATGACTCTAAGGAATCCTAGGTAGCTCAAAAGTAAAACTAAAAGCATGTACTGAGTCTGGGGTAAAGCTAGGTAGAGTTTGAAACCTTAGAGATAGATGCACGATGTGACAGAAGCAAGTAGATCAGTCGTAGGGAGTTATTGAAACAGCAGGAGTATTAGGCGGGCAAAGTCAGAAGAAGCAATATAAAAGGTTAGTTGTAAACTCAGAAGTGTGTCACAGGACAACACTGCTATAGATAGGAAGTTAGGGGAGTCAGTAAATGGTTAAAGAGGATGAAACAACAGCCTAAACAAGTTCTTAGATTGCTCGAGGACGAGCAAAACCTTAAGTTTGGGGGTGTGTTACGTCTCCAAAAGTGACCTTTTTTAGGACTTATTTATCTTAGAAAGATGTACACTCTTAGGTGTTTTTGATAGGATTTAGCTTAAACCTATGCTTATATATGAGAATTAGAAGAGGGTAGCTAAATTAGGACTTGTGTGCAAAAGGAAAGAAAAGGAATGAAAACCGAAGTTAAAAGAAGGAAAAATGCGCAATGCGGCAGCATTGCGGAAACATTGCTAAAACCGCAATGTTTCAAGTGAAATCCGTAAGTTGACTGATCTTTTTCTGTTATTTTCCGTTATTTCAGGGATTCGTTCTTTCTCCTCCATCCATTTTGAAGTACGACGTTGATGATGGATGGTTCTCCTTGGCCCAAACGCACCTGCAGATTACTATAAAAGGGGGTCGAAGTAGAGGGTTTAAACATCATCCGAAAGCGTAGAAGTCTCTTCGCAGCTCCATTTTTTCTCCTGTTTTTCTTCTCCGTCTGTTGGTTTGAGAGGTTCAGCTGTTGGAGTCGACAATCTGATAGGAAGGAGAGAAGATTCATCTTCTCTCCTGATTGGATTCATCCAAGCAAGGCTACCCTTTCTCTCCCTTCAGCCGAGGCGTTTGCGACGAGGCGTTCAAGCTCAATTACAGTTTTCTGTCTTTTATTTCTCATTTCCAGCACTGTTTAGTTGTTGTTTCTTTGCTGTTAGCTAGTTCATTTCATTTCGTTGCTTTCTGTCTTTAAGTTATTCACTTAAAGTTTCCCTTTGTTCCTTCCAACAATCGATTAATCAAAGCATAATTCATTATTTCACAGTTACTTGTCTTTGCGATTTACTGTTTTGCTTTGCTGTTTTAAGTTTAGTTCTCTTCTGAGCATGTCTACTTTATCTAATATTTCTATTCTCTCTATATCCATGAGTAACTAAGTCACATAGGGGCATGCTAATGACAATACTATAGGCTAAAAAACGTGAACCAAGCATGTAGGATAACTCTCGAAGCATTGATTGTATGTAAGCTTCATCCCACGGGCAATTTCGATTGGCCATCCATTTTGTCCAAAGAACTCCTAACCTCTGGAAGGAGTAAGAGTTCAGAGTCATACACTCATGCTAGCCTTTCAAGGTAGCCAGAAAACGACCTAGGAATAGGCGTTTTCCTAGTACAAACCATAGCTCTCTGCTTTAACAAGATGCTTAAGACCTTACTTGGACATGAGTAAACTAAAGAATCTAATGCATGAAATCGGAAGATACATGAGATCGAGTTAGTTTGATGCTTAGTGAGTTGATCCAATGCTTGAGAATCGTATGAAAATGCCTATAGAGGAGTCGTTAGTAACCCTTGTTTCTCCATTTTACACACTTTCGCTGTTAGTAACATTGCGGTAGAATTGCTGTTCTCGCAATTCTGCTAAGTTAAAAATTCTGCGTGACTACTTTCCTCTTCGTTCTTTAATTCTTTCTCTTTACATTTTGCGTTTACCTTTGACTTGCACTAGTTTATGTTGCTACCTTTTATATATTCAGCAATAAATAGGAATTTTAAAACCAAGTCTACCCCTTCAAATCCACCCATTCTTTCTTAACATTACACTTCACGAGTAGCTAATAATAAATCTCTGTGGGAAAACGAATGAAAAAATACTTACTACTTGCTATAAGATCATGTATGCTTGCATGTTCGGAGTGCTCTCTCTCTCTTATTGCTTATTTATTTCACACATTGAGCACGCAACACTAGGCGAGCGTCTCGACGCTGGCTCGATAACTTCTTGTGCGCGCCTCCTCCGGAGCGTCTCGACGCCGCAGCACGGTCTCGACGCTTCGGCAGCGTCGAGCTAGCGTCTCGACGCTATTGCTCGACGCTAGCTCTCGGGTTTAGGGCTGGAAAAATTGCCTCTCCTAGGCAATTTTGGTCCGTTTCTTCTTGGATCGACTTGCCCTTTCCCGATGCACTCCCGGGGCGTTAAAACTCCGCTTTTAGCTCCGAAACGGGTCCAATGGACGCACGAGCTCTTTGCCGCATTTCTCCTACAAACGAGATAATTTAAACATTTAAATGCGGACTTTAGCTATACTTAGGAAGTATTTATCAGCTCCAAAATGGAGTTATCATCTATATACTGTTGGTTGTGGACTACGTGTCTAAGTGGGTGGAGGCTAAGGCCACCAAAGTTGATACTGCTAATGTTGTTTCCAGTTTTGTCAAATCTAACATTTTTAGCAGGTATGGAGTTCCACGAGCCATTATAAGTGATCAAGGGAGTCACTTCTGCAACAAAACGATCCAGACCTTGATGAGGAAGTATGGGGTCAATCACAAAATATCTACCCCCTACCACCTTCAAACCAATGGCCAGGCAGAGGTCTCCAATCGAGAGGTGAAGAGCATCCTCGAGAAAACAGTAAGTCCAGCAAGGAAGGATTGGAGTCTCAGGCTGGACGACGCTTTGTGGGCCTATCGTACGGCTTACAAAACCCCCCTAGGGATGTCTCCCTACGGGATGGTTTTTGGGAAAGCCTGTCATCTCCTAGTGGAGATCGAGCACAAAGCTTACTGGGCCGTGAAGAAGTGTAATATGGACTTTGACAAGGCTGGCGAAGGAAGACTCCTCAAATTGCAAGAACTAGAGGAGCTTCGCCTGGACGCATATGAGAACTCGAAGATCTACAAAGAGAAGACCAAGATGTTCCACGATAGACGAGTCATTCGGAAACACTTCGAAGTTGGTCAGAAGGTCCTCTTGTTCAACTCCCGCCTGAAGTTCATGCCAGGTAAATTTCGTTCCCGGTGGATTGGTCCTTTTACTATAACTGATGTCCATCACTATGGTGCAGTCAAGATTCAGAGCCTAGATTCAGGAAAGGAATTTACGGTGAATGGCCAGCGACTGAAAATCTTCCATGAGGGAATGTCAGAGGACTTCGATGAGCTTGCCTACTTAAGAGAGCCCGATTATGAGAAAGGATGAAATGAGTTTTGGTAAAGTCGAGCAATCGACTCTAAAAATTTGCGCTTCTCGGAGGCACCCGAGCTTGAACTGTACATGCTTTTTGTTTACTTTACTGTTTTTAGGATTAGCTTAGGTTCTTACTCTCATGTTGTGAGTTTTCAGGAAATTGATGGCTCGTTCTTGAAGTTGGTTTGCAAAGGATCAAGCGCACTCTCCAACCCTCTAAGTCATAATTCAGGGAAGGTCTTCTTTCCTTAGAATTTTGACTGTGCCTATTTAGTCCAACGAGGACATTGTCCATTTCTAAGTTGGGGGTGGTGGGTTGTGCCTTACAGTTATTGTCGAGTTTAGCTGTGGAACTCTGATAAACGTGTTTTGTTATGGCGTATGCATGCTAGTTTGACTATGAAATTCTGTGATGTACTGTTGAGGTCTTCGTATTTGTATTTGTAGTGAAATTCAGCATGATTGCATTTGTTAAGGCCATTTTGAAAAAAAAATTCAAGTTATTTCCCTGTTTAAGCTTCGCATGTTAGCACTCTATCGTGGATCTGTAGGTTTAGGGTAGTTCTGCTTGTTTTGAAATTCTATGTCACCTCGAAAGGCAACCTTAGGATGGGTGTTACGTCTCCAAAGTGACTATTTTAGGACTTATTGGTGATAGGAAGTTGTACATTTGTAAGTGTTTTTGGTAGGATTTAGCTTGAACTTGTGCTTATATATGAGAATTAGAAGAATGAAGCTAAATTAGGACATATATGCAAAAGGAAAGAAAAGGAATTAAAAACGAAGTTAAAGGAATGAAAATTGTGCATTGCGAAGGCATTGCGGAAACATTGCTAAAACCGCAATGTTTTAAGTGAAATCCGTAAGTTGTCTAACTATTTTCTGTTTTGTTCCGACCTTTCAGGGATTCATTCTTTCTCCTGCAGCCACGTAGTAGTACGACGTTGAGAATGGATGGTTCTCCTTGACCCAATCGCACCTGCAGAATACTATAAAAGGAGGTCAAAGTGGAAGGTTGAAACACACTCGAACAGCGTAGACTTCTCAGTTCAACGCAGCTTCTTCCACTCTTTTTCTCTCTTCCGTCTGTTGGTTTGAAAGTTTCAGCTGTTGGAGTCGACAATCTGATAGGAAGGAGAGAAGATAGATCTTCTCTTCTGATTAGATTAATCCAAGCAAGGCTTCCTTTCACCCTTCAACCGAGGCGTTCGCAATCGAGAAGACCACGCACAGCTTTACTGCTTTCTGCTTTAGTTGTCTATTTCCATTACTGTTTGTTGTTATTTCCCTTTTAGTTTGCTACTCTATTCCATTTCGTTGCTTTCTGTTTTACTTTAGTTACTCAAAGTGATCATTTGTTTAGTTCAAACGATTGGTTAATCAACGCACAATTCATCACTTCGCAAGTTCTTTACTTTCTCTGCCTACTGTTTTCCTCTTCTGTTTTGTCTTCAATATTCTATTAAGCATGTCATCTTCATCTACTTCTCCCATTCCACCTTCATCCATGAGTAACTAAATCACATAAGGGCATGCTAATGACGAATCTATAGGTAGAAACACGTGAGTCAAGCATATAGGATAGCTCTCGAATGCATTGAATGTATGTAAGCTTCATCCCACGGGCAATTTCGATTGGCCATCCATTTTGTCCAAAGAACTCCTAACCTCTAGAAGGAGTAAGAGTTCAGAGTCATACACTCATGCTAGCCTCTCAAGGTAGCCAGAAAACGACCTAGGAATAGGCGTTTTCCTAGTACAAATCACAACTTACTGTTTTAAAAAGATGCTTAAGACCTTACTTGGATATGAGTAAACTAAAGGATCTAATGCATGAAATCGGAAGATACATGAGAATGAGTTAGTTTGATGCATGATGAGTTGGTCTAATGCTTGAGAATCGTGTGAAAAAGCCTATAGAGGAGTCGTTAGCAGCCCTTGTTTCCCCACTTTACACACATTTTGCTGTTAGTAACATGCGATATAATTGCTGTTTCCGCAATTCCTTTGAGTTAAAATTTGCCTTAGTCATGTTTCCTCTTCGTTTGATTGTTCTCTTCTTTACATTCTAGGTTATTATCTACTTGCACTTGTTTATGCTTCCATCATTTACACATTACTTAGTAATTAAGCAATTTAAAACCACATCTACCTCATTTAATCCACCCATTCTCACTTAACAAAACACTTCGTAAGTAACTAAGAATAAATCTCTGTGGGAAATCGAATGAAAAAATACTTATTACTTGCTACAAGATCATGTATGCTTGCATGTTCTGAGTGCTCTACCATTGCATATTTCTTTTAAACATTGAGCACGCAACAAGTTTTTGGCGCCGCTGCCGGGGATTTAGTTTAGTGAAAACGAAGTTTGTTAAGTTAGAAACACAAATCTTAATATCTATTGGAACTAATCTTTTCTCATTTCTTTTGCAGGTACCATTGGGTTAGTTTATGAATGAGCCTTCAAGTAGCGATCTAGAGTTCAATCCTGAGCCTGAGAGATTACTTAGGGCCAGAAATAGAGCTAAGAAACGTCTCTTTAACCAACCCTCTATACCTCAAATAATTGCTGAAACCGCAGAGTCTCCGCAATTCTATCAAGAAGAAATGGAAAGACCAGACCCAAATCCGGTACCTACCACTCGCAATCCCATCGAAATAGCGATACCTTTCTTATCCCTGGAGTTTCCCAAGAAGCTTTGAGGCTTTACCTCTTCCCTTATTCCTTAAGGGACAAAGCCAAAACGTGGTTAAACTCATTACCTTCCGGATCAGTTGTCAATTGGACAGATCTGGCTGAGAAATTCCTAGTCAAATACTTTCCACCTGATAGGAATTCAAATTTTCGTGATGACATAATTAAATTCAAACAAGCTGAAAATGAGTCTCTTCACGAAGCTTGGACAAGGTTCAAGGACCTTCTGCTTAAATGTCCACACCATGGCATCCCATGGTGTATCCAAATAGAAGTCTTTTTCAAAGGATGCAACCCCAGCACAAGGCAAGTGCTGAATTCTTCAGCTTGTGGTTCCATGCTTTCTAAAAGCTATAACGAAGCCTATGAGATCTTGGAGAAGATCTCAGCATCTCATTGTAGGTGTTCAGATGATCCAGTAGAGCTCAAAACAAGGATGCTCTTAGTGCAATGAGCAACCAAATAAATGCCCTGACCAACCTAGTCAAACAAATGGCTCAAACCAATCTCCAATCCAGTGTCAACACCGCAGCAGCCATCTCAATGGGGGCACAAACAAGTGAAGGTGAGACACTAATCTGTGGATTCTGTGGGTAAGGGTACTTGTATGAATACTGCCCTGGGAATCCAGCCTCAGTCTGCTATGTTGGAAGCCAACAGCACAATAGGAACAACCCCTACTCTAACACATACAATCCTGGTAGGAGGAACCACCCAAATCTCTCTTGGGGTGGGCAACAGAATGCTAACCAAGCTCCCAACCAACCAAGACCGAGTGGAACACCTGGTTTCACTCCTCAAAATAACCAATCCATGTATCAAAAACCATATAACCAACCAATAGGGTCTTCTGTAGAAAATTTACTTAAGGAGTACATTGCCAAGAATGATGCCACTCTACAAAGTCAGCAAGCTACCCTTAGGAGTCTAGAGAACCAAATAGGGAACTAGCCAATGAACTCAAAAGTAGGCCTCAAGGTAGACTACCTGCTGACACTGAGGTGCCAAGGAGAGATGGAAAAGAACAAGTTCAAGCAATTGAGCTTAGAAGTGGTAGACCATTGGTGAGCAACACTAGAGAAACACCAAAGAGAGTAGAGAATGAAGAGTCTAGTGCTCCACTGGATTCTCTGCCTAACTAAGGTCAACCACAAACAAGCACATCCAGGACAAGTGTTACGTCTCCAAAAGTGACCATTTTAGGACTTATTTATCTTAGAAAGATGTACACTCTTAGGTGTTTTTGATAGGATTTAGCTTGAACTTATGCTTATATGTGAGAATTAGAAGAAGGAAGCTAAATTAGGACTTGTATGCAAAAGGAAAGAAAAGAAATGAAAAACGAAGTTAAGAGAATGAAAACTGTGCATTGCGGAGGCATTGCGGAAACATTGCTAAAACCGCAATGTTTTAAGTGAAATCCGTAAGTTGGCTAACCTTTTTCTGTTGTGATCCGATATTTCAGGGATTCGTTCTTTCTCCTCCAGTCACGTAGAAGTACGACGTTGAGAATGGATGGTTCTCCTTGGCCCAATCGCACCTGCAGAATACTATAAAAGGAGGTTAAAGTGGAGGGTTGAAACATCATCCGGAAAGCGAAGAAGTCTCTTCGCAGCACAGTTCTTTCTCCTGTTTTTCTCTTCCGTCTGTTGGGTTGAAAAGTTTAGCTGATTGGAGTCGATAATCTGATAGGAAGGAGAGAAGATTCATCTTCTCTTCTGATTGGATTCATCCAAGCAATGCTTGCCTTTCTCTCCCTTCAGCCGAGGCATCTACGAAGAGGCGATCACGCTCAAATTCATTGCTTTCTGTTTTACTTTCCCATTTTCATCACTGTCTGTTGTTATTTCCTTCCCAATAGCTACTTTAATTCATTTCTTTGCTGTCTGCTTTACTTTAGTTCTTTAAGGCTGTCATTCGTTCAGTTCAATTCACAATAAATCGAAGTATTATTTTCATCAAGTCACAAGTTTCTTTACCTTCTCTGTTACTGCCTTTAGCTTCTGTTTTGTCTTTAATCTTCTTCTAAGCATGTCTACTTCATCCACTCTTTCTATTCTGTCTGCATCCATGAGTAACTAAGTCGCATAGGGGCATGCTAATGACAAGACTATAGGCTAAAACACGTGAACCAAGCATGTAGGATAGCCCTCAAATGCATTGATTGTATGTAAGCTTCATCCCACGGGCAATTTCGATTGGCCATCCATTTTGTCCAAAGAACACCTAACCTCTGGAAGGAGTAAGAGTTCAGAGTCATACACTCATGCTAGCCTCTCAAGGTAGCCAGAAAACGACCTAGGAATAGGCGTTTTCCTAGTACAAATCACAACTTACTGTTTTAACAAGATGCTTAAGACCTTACTTGGACATGAGTAAACTAAAGAATCTAATGCATGAAATCGGAAGATACATGAGAATGAGTTAGTTTGATGCATAGTGAGTTGATCTACTGCTTGAGAATCGTGTGAAAAAGCCAATAGAGGAGTCATTAGTAGCCCTTGTTTCCACATTTTACACACTTTCGCTGTTAGTAACATTGCGGTATAGTTGCTGTTCTCGCAATTCTTTTGGTTAAAAATTCTGTTTTAGCTATTTTCCTCTTCGTTTATTAATCTCTTCTCTTTACGTTTGAGTTTATCATTGACTTGCACTTGTTTATGTTGCTACCCTTTACTTATTCCTTAGTAATTAAGCAATTTAAAACCAATTCTACCCCATCAAATCCACCCATTCTTGCTTAACAATACACTTCGCGAGTAACTAAGAATAAATCTCTGCGGGAAAACGAATGAAAAAATACTTACTACTTGCTACAAGATCATGTATGCTTGCATGTTCTGAGTGCTCTCTTATTGCATATTCCTTTTAAACATTGAGCACGCAACAAGTTTTTGGCGCCGCTGCCGGGGATTTAGTTTAGTGAAAACGAAGTTTGTTAAGTTAGAAACACAAAGTTTAGCATCTATTGGAGCTGATCTATTTTCATTTCTTTTGCAGGTACCATTGGGTTAGTTTATGAATGAGCATTCAAGTAGCGATCTAGAGTTCAATCCTGAGCCTGAGAGATTACTTAGGGCCAGAAATAGAGCTAAGAAACGTCTCTTTAACCAACCCTCTATACCTCAAATAATTGCGGAAACCGCAGAGTCTCCGCAATCCTATCAAGAAGAAATGGACAGACCAGTCCCAAATCCGGTACCTACCACTCGCAATCCCATCGAAATAGCGAATGATAAGGATAGTGCCATTCTCTCTTACCTAGTACCTATGCCTGGGGAGCTAAACCCAAGCATAATCCGCCCTGAAATTACTGCCAACTCATTCGAGTTAAAGCCAGTAATGTTCCAAATGTTGTCCACTGTGGGACAATTCTTTGGAGTGGAAAATGAGGACCCCCACAACCATCTTAGAAACTTCCTAGGAGTTAGTGATACGTTTATCATCCCTGGAGTTTCCCAAGAAGCCTTGAGGCTCTACCTTTTCCCTTACTCATTAAGGGACAAAGCCAAAACGTGGTTAAACTCATTACCTTCTGGCTCAGTTCTCAATTGGACAGACTTGGCGGAGAAATTCCTAGTTAAATACTTTCCACCTGATAGGAATTCTACCTTTCGTGATGACATAATCAAGTTCAAACAAGCTGAAAATGAGTCTCTTCACGAAGCTTGGACAAGGTTCAAGGACCTTCTGCTTAAATGTCCACACCATGGCATCCCATGGTGTATCCAAATAGAAGTTTTTTTCAAAGGATGTAACCCTAGCACCAGGCAAGTGCTAAATTCATCTGCTAGTGGTTCCATGCTGTCCAAAAGTTATAACGAAGCCTATGAGATCTTGGAGAAGATCTCAGCATCTCACTGTAGGTGGTCAGATGATCCAATAGAGCCAAGTAGAGCTCAAAATAAGGACGCACTCAATGCCATGAGTAGCCAAATAAGCGCCCTGACCAACCTAGTTAAACAAATGGCTCAAGCCAATCTCCAAACTAGTGTCAACACCGCCACAGCCATGTCAATGGGCACACAACCAAGTCAAGGTGAGACACTAATCTGTGGATTCTGTGGGGAAGGGCACCTGCATGAATACTGCCCTGGGAATCCAGCCTCAGTCTGCTATGTTGGAAGCCAACAGCAGCCTAGGAACAACCCTTACTCTAACACTTACAATCCTGGTTGGAGGAACCACCCAAACCTTTCATGGGGTGGCCAGCAGAATACTAACCAAGCTCCTAACCAACCAAGACCGAGTGGAACACCTGGTTTCACTCCCCAAAATAACCAATCCATATATCAAAAGCCATACAACCAACCAATAGGGTCTTCTGTAGAAAACTTACTTAAGGAATACATTGCCAAGAATGATGCCACTCTACAAAGTCAGCAAGCTACCCTTAGGAGCCTAGAGAACCAGATAGGGCAACTAGCCAATGAACTCAAAAATAGGCCCCAAGGTAGATTACCTGCTGACACTGAGGTGCCAAGGAGAGATGGAAATGAACAAGTTCAAGCAATTGAACGTAGAAGTGGGAGACCATTGGTGAGCAACATAAAAGAAACCCCAAAGAGAGTAGAGAATGAAGAGTCTAGTGCTCCACTGGATTCTCTGCCAAACCAAGGTCAACCACCAACAAGCACATCAAGGGCAGGGCTGGAGCCAATCATAGAAGAGATAGAAGAAATTCCAAGGCCTCCACCTATCCTGAGGCGACCTGAAGTGCCTGCATATGTGCCACCACCTCCATTTCCTCGAAGGCTAAAGAAAAAACAAGAACAGGAAGTGCACTTTAACAAATTTTTAGAAATTCTTAAACAAGTGCATGTGAATATTCCTTTTGTAGAAGTTCTACAGTCTATGCCTTCTTATGTTAAATTTCTAAAGGATATAATCACTAACAAGAAGATCATTGGTGAATTTGAAACAGTGAACCTCACTGAGGAGTGCAGTGCTATACTCCAGAACAAGCTACCCAAGAAGGAGAAGGATCCTGGTTCCTTCACCCTACCAGTGGAGTTAGGAGGCAAGCACGTGGGCAGAGCTCTTTGTGACCTGGGAGCCAGCATAAATCTCATGCCTCTATCACTATTCCGCCAGTTGGGAATAGGAGAAGCACGTCCTACCACTGTCACCTTACTGCTTGCAGACAGATCCATAGCATACCCTGAGGGTAAGATTGAGGATATTCTTGTAAAGGTTGACAAGTTTATTTTCCTTGCAGATTTCATCATCCTGGATTATGAAGCAGACAAGGAGGTCCCCATCCTATTAGGCAGACCATTTCTAGCCACAGGTAGGGCCCTGATTGATGTTCAGAAAGGTGAGCTCACCATGAGGGTTCATGATGAGGAGGTTAAGTTTAGTGTCTTTAAAGCTCTAAGGTATCCTTCTGACTCTGAATCTTGTGCAAGTATGAACATAGTAGATTCACTGATGGAAGAAAAGCTTGAGCATGAATTGTCAACTAAGCATGCCAATGATTATGTGCAATTAGATTTAACTGACTTAAACATAGCTGAAATAATGGACATACCTGTAAATAATCCTCAGCATGTTTGTATGACTACTGATTTGACTGAAAGATCCATGAATCCATTAAAACCATCCATTGAGCATCCACCTATCTTAGAATTAAAACCACTTCCTGAACATCTTAAGTATGCATATTTAGGAAGTAATGATACTCTGCCTGTTATTATTTCATCTAAATTAAGTGCTAAGCATGAAATTGAGTTGATATTATTGCTTAAGCAACATAGAAAGGCTATTGCATGGACAATTGCTGACATTAGAGGCATTAACCCTTCTTACTGCATGCATAAGATAATATTGGAAGAAGAGCATACACCCCGAGTAGATCACCAACGTAGGCTGAACACCTCTATGAAAGAGGTAGTTAAAAAAGAAATCATAAAGTGGTTAGATGCAGGTGTAATCTTCCCTATAGCTAGTAGTCAGTGGGTGAGTCCAATACAATGTGTACCTAAGAAAGGGGGGATGACTGTAGTAGTGAATGAGAGCAATGAACTGATTCCAACTAGAACTATTACAGGATGGAGAGTTTGCATGGATTACAGGAAATTGAATAAGGAAACAAAAAAAGACCACTTCCCTCTACAATTCATAGATTAGATGTTAGATAGGATAGCTGGTAGAGCTTATTACTGCTTCTTAGATGGTTATTCTGGATATAACCAAATCACCATAGACCCTGTGGACCAGGAAAAGACAACCTTCACCTGTCCCTTTGGAACATTTGCTTTTCGCAGAATGCCTTTTGGCTTATGCAATGCACCAGCAACGTTCCAAAGGTGCATGTTGGCAATCTTCTCTGACTTAGATGAATCCATGATAGAGATATTTATGGATGACTTCTCAGTCTTTGGTGATTCATTTACAAACTGTTTAGAGAACTTAGGACAAGTCCTGGCTAGGTGTGAGGAGACCAACCTAGTCCTTAATTGGGAGAAATGCCACTTCATGGTGGAAGAAGGGATAGTCCTAGGTCATAGAGTGTCTAGAGCACGAGTAGAGGTCGATAGGGCCAAGATTGAAATAATAGAGAAGTTGGTAGAACCTCAGAATGTGAAAGCCATTAGAAGTTTCTTAGGACACGCAGGTTTCTATAGAAGGTTCATTAAGAACTTTTCAAAGATCTCCAAACCTTTGTGTGAGCTTCTAGAGCTGAATAAACCATTCGTCTTCTCAAAGGAATGTTTCTTAGCCTGGACAACCCTTAAGGAAGCATTAGTCAAAGCACCTATTATAGTAGGACCAAATTGGGACCTCCCATTTGAGATGTTATGTGATGCGAGTGACTATACAGTAGGGGTTATGCTAGGACAAAAGATTGACAAGCTAACACACCCTGTATACTATGCTAGTAAGACACTTAATGAGGTACAATGTAATTACACAACCACGGAAAAGGAAATGCTAGCTTTAGTGTTTGCCTGCGAGAAGTTTAGGAATTACATTTTAGGCACTAGAACAATCGTGTATACAGATCACTCTGCACTAAAATACCTTATGAGGAAGGCTGATGCGAAGCCTAGGTTGATTAGATGGGTATTGCTGCTGCAAGAGTTTGATCTGGACATTAGAGATAAGAAAGGATGCGAAAATGTGGTTGCGGATCATCTTTCTAGATTGCAACATAATTGCGATAAAATTGCGGAAACCGCAATTTCTGATGCCTTTATCGATGGACATGTCTTTGTACTAGCACATCGTGATAACGATGAGGAACCTTGGTTTGCTGATATTACTAACTTCCTTGCATCACAGGTACTACCAACTTTCAAGGGAGGCCAAGAGAAGAAGAGGTTCCTGCATGAAGCTAGGAAGTTCATATGGGATGATCCTACACTCTACAAGACATGTGCAAATGGTTTGCTGAGGAAGTGTGTGTCAGCTGCTGAGGCGAAGTCTGTGCTGCAGCACTGCCATACAGCCCCCTATGGTGGACACTTTGGTGGCCAAAGGACAGCTGCAAAGGTGTTCCAGAGTGGCTACTATTGTCCCACGATCTTCAAAGATGCCCACGAATACGCACACAGCTGTGATGAATGCCAGAGAACAGGTAACCTCAGTCGAAAGGATGAGATGCCTCTCACTTACATCTTAGAGTTGGAGCTCTTTGATGTGTGGGGCATTGACTTCATGGGACCATTTCCCCCATCATCAGGTAACCTTTACATACTTGTAGCTGTAGACTATGTGTGTAAATGGGTAGAGGCCATAGCATGTCCAAACAATGATGCCAAAACAGTCATTAAGTTCCTTAATAGGCATATCTTTACTAGGTTTGGTACACCTCGTGCTATAATTAGTGATGAAGGAACACACTTCATTAATAAGGCTATGGAAAAAGTGTTGGCTAAATATAATGTTACACATAGACTAGCCACCCCTTATCACCCACATTCGAATGGCCAAGCTGAAATATCAAATAGGGAGATTAAGAACATACTCGAAAAAGTGGTCAAACCCAATAGAAAAGATTGGTCGTTTAAACTCGAGGATGCACTTTGGGCATATAGGACTGCATATAAGACACCCCTAGGTATGTCTCCTTATAGACTTGTGTATGGCAAAGCATGTCACTTACCATTCGAATTGGAAATTAAAGCATTTTGGGCCTTGAAAGAACTGAATTATTGCGTGACCGATGCGGGAACATTGCGGTCTCTGCAATTACATGAGCTTGATGAGCTTAGACATATGTCTTATGAAAATGCTAAAATGTATAAGGAAAAGACCAAGATTTGGCATGACAGTAGACTTAGGATTAAGGACTTTAAGAAAGGCTAGCTTGTCTTATTATTTAACTCACGGTTGAGATTATTTCCAGGCAAACTTAAGTCCAGATGGTCAGGTCCTTTTGTAATAACTAACGTGTTTGTTCATGGTGCAATCGAGATTAGGAACCTGCAGCAAGGGCAACCGTTCATGGTTAATGGTGCACGATTGAAGCATTATTATGAGGAAGGAGATGTGAAGACTCTCTCGGCCTTCCTCTTGGCTGAAACTTGAAATAGAACCGAGAGAGGACGAGTGATCACTGTGCTCGTCCATGCGAGGCTATGCCTTAGTTTATTTTCTGCTATTTTTCCGGTTATTATTTGTGTACGTTTGTGTGTAATTTTTATTACGAATTTGATATTGATTTTATTTCCTTTAATAGGGGATCGAAAGAGGGAATCAAGGAGATGAATCCAGGATAAAAAATCAGGGAAGATATGGGGCCAAATCAAAGATTGAGTTGAGGAAATATTGGCATTTGAAACGAGGAAATCTCCAACGGCCATTTAATTGCGAAGGATTTGCTGAATCCGCAACAGAAATAGCCGTTGGGATTTCCATCATTACAAATAGCCGTTAGAATCACCGTGGCCAGTACGCTTCCCTCATTCACTGAACTTCAAGAAATCTCTCTCCCTCTTCCTCTGCAATTCCTCTTTCCAGATTCCTACGATTCCACCATGGTGCTAACAAGGGCTGAGAGATCTGCTTCCAAAAAGAAAGCCGCCGACGCTGAGATAGCTGCGAGAGAGGCACTCCTTGCCTTGGCAGATGCCGAAGCCGCACGAACCGAACGCCTTCCCAAGCTGCCTGTCCGCAAGAAGAAGTGGAAGGTGGTGACGGAGATCCCTGCTGGGCCGTCTGAACCAGCAGGAACGCCCAAGAAGAGGAAATGGAGTATGGCTGTCGACGACGCAGCGATCAAGAAGAAGACTCCCACTGTGGAGAGTCAAGAAAGTGGCCGTCCATCCTACGAGACGGCCAGAAAAAGCCACTCCCCCTCTTCACCAGCGCGAAGCCCCGAGCCTTCTCCATCTCCACAGAGGTCTGAACAAACTCCACCGCAGCAGAGCCCTGAGGCGTCACCAGTATCCCAGACGCCTGAGCCTAAAATTTCAAGCAAAGAACATCAAAAATCGTCGCAGGGCGATGATGCAGCTGAGGAAGAGGAAGTTTTCTCTCCTTTGAGGGAAGTCTGCCCCGATAGCCCAGCAAGGGGGGAAGATTCAATGGATGAGACGTTGGGGGATTGCCTCCAACAGATCACCACCAGGGCTCGATTAAGAAAGAAAGCCACCAAGGTCATCAAGGCTAAACGGCCAAAGGCTTCGAAGAAGTCCAAGAAAAGGAAGGCCAGAGGTGAGCCATCAACGGAGAAGGTTAGTAGTGAGCCCTCTCTGAAGAAGCTAAAGATCGAGGCTGCTGAATCAGCCAAAGCAAAAGATAAGGGGAAGGCGAAGCTGTACCCCGAAGATGAGCCTCAAGCTGTGAGGTATGTGTCTTCTGATGCTGAGTCAAGAGGCACTGAATTGAGGAAACGGGACCTACTCCATGAGAAGGGGTTCCTTGACGCGCTAGCAGACCTGCCGCAATTCTTGCGCGCAGGGATCACCAATCACGGTTGGGAAGAGCTGTGCAGACCGCCCATCCCCGCCTACTCCAGCATGGTGTACGATTTCTACGCCAACCTGATGAACCCTGAGGATGGCTTGTCTGTGGTCAGGGGAATCGAGGTGGATTTCTCAGCTAAGGCAATCAATAAAGCCTATGGCCTCAAGGGGAAAAAACACACTGATTATGCAAGGATCATTGATGCGCCAACTGAGGTTGTACTGGAGGAAGCGCTGAGAATCATTGGCCAACCTGAGGCAGCATGGACAATTTCGCGCAATGGGAAGCACACTTTGATGAGTGCAACCCTGACGGTAAAAGTAGCTGTCTGGTTCTCTTTCGTGCGAAGGCGGCTGTCCCCAGTGACCCACGAGACCACCATCAACCAAGGAAGGTCGCTGCTGGTTTATGCGATCATGAGGGGCCTCACAATCAATGTGGGTGAGGTCATTGCAGCCTCAATCGCAGACTGTGCCAAGAAAGGTAAGGGTCCACTTTTCTTCCCCAACACAATCACTAATTGATGTAGTAGGATTCTTGGTTAATTAGATATTTTGGATTAATTCCTTGGTGAATTAGAAATATGATTGTTTTCTTTGATTAATTAGGATTATGTTTAGTTTCCTTGGGTTGTTAGGATTATGATTAGTTTTCCAAATCCCTATAAATAGAGCATTGCTGCTTTGTATTTATTAACTTTTGATTCATAAATAATACTTGGTTGATTCTTGGAGAGAATTCTCCTTTTACCCTCTTAGGCTACACCAAATTGGTATCAGAGCATCTGTCTGGGCCAACGTGGCTGCCACCGGTGGAAGACCGGGAAACTCTTGTTGACGTTGATCGCAAGAGGGAGCTTCGTGAGTTGTACGTGCTCGTTGTTCAACAACCCACATTTTATTTACAAGAGATTACCTTTTAGAGTATTCTCTTTTCAAGAAACAAGGGAGTTTTCAAGAAACGAGTAAGAAAGTTCAAGAATGGAATTTTACCGCCCAACGAGGGAGTTTAAAGTCAGAAAATTCACTTCTAGATTTGAATCACGACCAAGAAAGGCGGAAGCCTATTCAAGCACTCACTTAAATCCCTACATCAATCACAAAGCCTTAGAGGAAATCAAGAAAGGGGTGGTTGAAATCCGACATCTTTTGGGAAATATGTCTAGCGTTTTGGACCATTATACAACCAAGAAACAAGAACTCAAAAATGCAAGAATGACAGATTTTGAAAGTAGTAGTCAAGAAAATACAATGGGGAGGCCTCTAAAACATCAATTTTCAAGATTCATGAATCAAGATTCTGAAAGTTAGAGAAAAGAACATTTTTTCCACGAAGATACACACCAAAACTGTGAAGATAGACAAGAAGAAATGCTCCAAGAACAGAAAGTCGACCTTTCAAAACATGTTGAGAACATTTTTTATCATGATAAACTCCAAGAAGGTCGAAATGAAGGTTTCTTGGTTCAAGATTCCAATTGTTCCAACGAAGAAGATGATTTTTTTCATGGACTTGGAGTTAAAGATTCTGATTTTTTCAACAAAGAAGAGGAGTGTTTTCTAAAATTTGAAAATTATTTTGACGAGGAAGATAAAGTTGAAATTCTTGAGGTTGATGTTGGAAGAAATTCAAATAAGGGTATTATTCTTAAGTTTGGAACTTCAAGAGAATTTTCAAGAAATTTCCTTCAAGAATCTAATTTTGATTTGTTACATGAAAGACTAAATCCTTCACAAATTTGGTCAAGTCAAGAAGACATCTTTATGAAAGCGGTTGATCTTTGTTTCACTAAAAAAGTATTTGGAGGAATTTTTGAAGACTATTGGATCCTATTGCATATGATTTTGGATTGGCAAGACTTTTGGCATAGAAACCAAACTTTGGGGAGCATTGGTACACTTTGGCGTGTTGATGAAATTAGAACGCAATATTCAGTTGGACTCTTTTGCAACCATCGACTGAAACATCTTTCTAGTCAGGCAGTTCGCTTGTTTCTACCTATCTTCATTTTCTTTTTTAAACTCGAGGACGAGTTTTTTTTTTTTGGAGGGATAGAATATGATGTAGTAGGATTCTTGGTTAATTAGATATTTTGGATTAAATCCTTGGTTAATTAGAAATATGATTGTTTTCTTTGATTAATTAGGATTATGTTTAGTTTCCTTGGGTTGTTAGGATTATGATTAGTTTTCCAAATCCCTATAAATAGAGCATTGCTCCTTTGTATTCATTAACTTTTGATTCATAAATAATACTTGGTTGATTCTTGGAGAGAATTCTCCTTTTACCCTCTTAGGCTACACCACTAAGCTTTGCTTACGTGCAGGTGTACCAATCGAGCGGATGGAAAGGCAGCTGGCCTACACGGGGCACCTGGAGCTGCCTACGGGCCTGAGGATGCGCAGGAAGGGGAACATGGAGTTTGAGTTAGACGGCCTGGCTGCTGCTCAATCCCTCTCTATGGCCTGCCTGATGGACCTGCAGAAGAAGATGGCTAAATGGGCTGAGTATGCTCAAGCGAGGGACAAGGATGTTGCTGACCAGTTGGGCTGCATCTTTCCTAAGTTCCCCACGGACTTGCTGACGCCATGGGCACCTCCACGTGCAAGGAGGGATGATGATGAGGACATCTGAATGCTAGGCTGATTAGCATTCAAAGGGAGTATTTCTGTTCCCCACATCAAAGGAAAGAAAACAAAAAAGAAAAAAAAAATCAAACTGCTTTTTCGTAAACTGTGTGAATTCTGCTGTTTTGAGTTAATATTTAGTCTGTCTTTAGTTCTTTATTTTTTGTTGCTTAGAATTGTTTAGTATAGTCTGATGGTATCTGAATAGGTAGATTGTCTTAGTTTCCTTTTTGTATAGCTTAAATGACTGGAAAGAGCATGCATAGGGGCCTTGATCACAGTTATATCTGCCCTGTATCCATTGCGAAATAATTGCGGAATCCGCAATTGTTAGTAATTGCATGTTTTTGACTGACTGATTAGCTAGGCTGGTTCTGTTTTAATTTTGTTCTTTTGCTGCTGTCTTGACTACTTTATATAGCCTATCTATAAGCATGCTGGATGAGTGTCTTAAGGCACCTTTGATAGTTTAAATTAGCCTCTTAAAAGTGCTCAGCATGCGTAGCTTTAAGTCCTTCCCTGCCTGTTTTTATAAATTTCTGCTGCTGTGATGTTTGCTTTGAGAATGTTCTGTCTATCCCTAGGGCTTTTAGATTCTCTTTGTTTTGCCCTAGACTAGATGCTTCTAGGACAAGTTTGGGGGTGTGCCACCTCAGACACTCATTGGGGACAATGAGTAGTTTAAGTTTGGGGGAGGCCACCCTAGGCCTAGGAACATTCCTCTCTCCCTTTAAGCATAAGCATTCTTCTTCTCCTTTACAAAAATGATGAACTGAAAAAAAAAAAAATTAAAAATAGAATAAAGCGGGGTGTCTCTCTTAAAGTTGCTGAGTAATCAGTGCCAAGTGTGTAACCCACAAGTGGCATTGCATGTGAATATTCCTTTTGTAGAAGTCTTACAGTCTATGCCTTCTTATGTTAAATTTTTGAAGGATATAATCACTAACAAAAAAATTATTGGTGAATTTGAAACAGTGAATCTCAATGAGGAGTGCAGTGCTATACTCCAGAACAAGCTACCAAAGAAGGAGAAGGATCTTGGAGCTGGGAGGCAAGCACGTGGGCAGAGCTCTTTGTGACCTGGGAGCCAGCATAAATCTCATGCCCCTATCACTATTCCGCCAGCTAGGAATAGGAGAAGCACGTCCCACCACTGTCACCTTGCAGTTGGCAGACAGATCCATAGCCTACCCTGAAGGTAAGATTGAGGATATTCTTGTAAAGGTTGACAAGTTCATTTTTCTTGCTGACTTCATCATTTTGGATTATGAAGCAGACAAGGAGGTCCCCATCCTATTAGGCAGACCATTTCTAGCCACAGGTAGGGCCCTGATTGATGTCCAAAAGGTGAGCTCACCATGAGGGTTCATGATGAAGAGGTTAAGTTTAGTGTATTTAAAGCACTGAGGTATCCTTCTGACTCTGAATCTTGTGCAAGTATGGATATAGTAGATTCACTGATGGAAGAACAGCTTGAGCATGAATTATTGACTAAGCATGCCAATGATTATGTACAATTAGGTTTAACTGACTTAAACATAGCTGAAATAATGGACATACCTGTTAATAATCCTCAGCATGTTTGTATGACTACTGATTTGACTGAAAGATCCCTGAATCCATTGAAACCATCCATTGAGCATCCACCTATCTTAGAATTAAAACCACTGCCTGCACATCTTAAGTATGCATATTTAGGAAGTGATGATACTCTGTCTGTTATTATTTCGTCCAAACTAAGTGAAAAGCATGAAATTGAGTTGATCTTATTACTTAAGAAACATAAAAAGGCTATTGCATGGACGATTGCTGACATTAGAGGAATTAACCCTTCCTACTGCATGCATAAGATAATATTGGAAGAAGAGCACACACCCCGAGTAGATCACCAACGTAGGCTGAACCCCTCTATGAAAGAGG
Organism: Herpetospermum pedunculosum; assembly: GCA_028017165.1. Lineage (NCBI taxonomy): Eukaryota > Viridiplantae > Streptophyta > Magnoliopsida > Cucurbitales > Cucurbitaceae > Herpetospermum > Herpetospermum pedunculosum. The sequence continues at coordinate 41,614,430 of CM051522.1, forward strand.
TAGTTAAGAAAGAGATAATAAAATGGTTAGATGCAGGTGTAATCTTCCATATAGCTAGTAGTCAGTGGGTTAGTCCAATACAATGTGTACCTAAGAAGGGGGGGATGACTGTAGTAGTGAGTGAGAGCAATGAACTGATTCCAACTAGAACTATTACAGGATGGAGAGTCTGTATGGACTATAGGAAATTGAATAAAGAAACAAAAAAAGATCACTTCCCTTTACCATTTATCGATCAGATGTTAGATAAGATAGCTGGTAGAGCTTATTACTGCTTTCTAGAAGGTTATTCTGGATATAACCAAATCACCATAGACCCTGTGGACCAGGAGAAGACAACCTTCACCTGTCCCTTTGGAACATTTGCTTTTCGCAGAATGCCTTTTGGCTTATGCAATGCACCAGCAACGTTCCAAAGGTGCATGTTGGCTATCTTCTCTGACTTAGATGAATCCATGATAGAGATATTTATGGATGACTTCTCAGTCTTTGGTGATTCATTTACAAATTGTTTAGAGAACTTAGGACAAGTCCTGGCTAGGTGTGAGGAGACCAACCTAGTCCTTAATTGGGAGAAGTGCCACTTCATGGTGGAAGAAGGGATAGTCCTAGGTCATAGAGTGTCTAGAGGAGGAGTGGAGGTCGATAGGGCCAAGATTGAAATAATAGAGAAGTTAGTGGAACATCAGAATGTGAAAGCCATTAGAAGTTTCTTAGGACACGCAGGTTTCTATAGAAGGTTCATTAAGAACTTCTCCAAGATCTCCAAGCCTTTGTGTGAGCTTCTAGAGCTGAATAAGCCATTTATCTTCTCAAAAGAATGTTTCTTAGCCTGGACAACCTTTAAGGAAACATTAGTCAAAGCACCTATTATAGTAGGGCCAAATTGGGACCTCCCATTTGAAATGTTGTGTGATGCGAGTGACTATGCAGTAGGGGTTATGCTAGGACAAAAGATTGACAAACTAACACACCCTGTATATTATGCTAGTAAGACACTTAATGAGGCACAATGTAATTACACAACCACGGAAAAGGAAATGCTAGCTGTAGTGTTTGCCTGCGAGAAGTTTAGGAATTACATTGTAGGCACTAGGACAATCGTGTACACTGATCATTCTGCACTAAAGTACCTTATGAGGAAGGCTGATGCTAAGCCTAGGTTAATTAGATGGGTACTGTTGCTGCAAGAGTTTGATCTAGACATTAGAGATAAGAAAGGATGTGAAAATGTGGTTGCGGATCATCTTTCTAGATTGCAGCATAATTGCGGAAAAATTGCGGAAACCGCAATTTCTGACGCTTTTATCGATGAACATGTCTTTGTATTGGCACATCCTGATAACGATGAGGAACCTTGGTTTGCTGATATTGCTAACTTCCTTGCATCGCAGGTACTACCAACTTTCAAGGGAGGACAAGAGAAGAAGAGGTTCCTACATGAAGACATGTGCAGATGGTTTACTAAGGAAGTGTGTGTCAGCTGCTGAAGCGAAGTCTGTGCTGCAGCACTGCCATACATCTCCCTATGGTGGACACTTTGGTGGCCAAAGAACAGCTGCAAAGGTGTTCCAGAGTGGCTACTATTGGCCCACGATCTTCAAAGATGCCCACGACCATGCACACAGCTGCAATGAATGCCAGAGAACAGGTAACCTCAGTCGAAAGGATGAGATGCCTCTCACTTACATCTTAGAGTTGAAGCTCTTTCATGTGTGGGGCATTGACTTCATGGGACCATTTCCCCCATCAGCAGGTAACCTTTACATACTTGTAGCTGTAGACTATGTGTCTAAATGGGTAGAAGCCATAGCATGTCCAACCAATGATGCCAAAACAGTCAATAAGTTCCTTAATAGACATATCTTTACTAGGTTTGGTACACCTCGTGCTATAATTAGTGATGAAGGGACACACTTTATTAATAAAGCTATGGAAAAAGTGTTGGCTGAATACAATGTTAGACATAGAGTAGTCACCCCTTATCATCCACATTCGAATGGACAAGCTGAAATATCAAATAGGGAGATTAAAAACACACTCGAAAAAGTGGTCAAACCCAACAGAAAAGATTGGTCGTTTAAACTCGAGGATGCACTTTCGGCATATAGGACTGCATATAAGACACCCCTAGGTATGTCTCCTTATAGACTTGTGTATGGCAAAGCATGTCACTTACCATTCGAATTGGAAATCAAAACATTTTGGGGCCTAAAAGAGCTGAATTATTGCGTGACCGATGCGAGAACATTGCGGTCTCTGCAATTACATGAGCTTGATGAGCTGAGACATATGTCCTATGAAAATTCCAAAATGTATAAAGAAAAAACTAAAATTTGGCATGACAGTAGACTTAGGATTAAGGACTTTAAGAAAGGCCAGCATGTCTTGTTATTTAACTCAAGCTTGAGATTATTTCCAGGCAAACTTAAGTCCAGATGGTCAGGTCCTTTTGTTATAACTAACGTGTTTGTTCATGGTGCAATTGAGATTAGGAACCTGCAGCACGGGCAACCGTTCATGGTTAATGGTGCACGATTGAAGCATTATTATGATGAAGGAGATGTGAAGACTCTCTCGGCCTTCCTCTTAGCTGAAACTTGAAAATATGACCGAGAGGGGACGAGTGATTACTGTGCTCGTCCATGCGAGGCTATGCCTTAGTTTATTTTTTGCTGTTTTTCGGTTCTTATTTGTGTATGTTTATGTGTGATTTTTATTACGAATTCGATGTTAATTTTATTTCTTTTTATAGGGGATCAAAAGAGGAAATCAAGGAGATGAATTAAGGGTAAAGAATCGGGGAAGATATCGGGCCGAATCAAAGATTAAGTTGAGAGAATATTGGCATTTAAATCAAGAAAAATCTCCAACGGCCATTTAATTGCGGTGGATTTGCTAAAACCGCAACAGAAATAGCCGTTGGGATTCACTTATTTACAAATAGCCGTTAGAACAGCTATGGCCCGTACGTTTCCTTCATTCGTTAAAATCCAAGAAAACGATCTTCTTCTTCCTCTGCAACTGCTCTTTCCAGATCTCTCCGATTCGACAATGGTGCTTACACGGGCTGAAAGATCTGCTTCCAAGAAGAGGGCGTCCGACGCAGAGGCAGCTGCGAGAGAGGCATTACTTGCCTTGGCAGATGCCGAAGCCACGCGACCCGAACGACCTGCTAAACTTCCTATCCGCAAGAAGAAGTGGAAGGTGGTGACCGAGATCCCTGCTGGTCCATCTGAACCAGCAGGTACGCCCAAGAAGAGGAAGTGGAAGATGGTTGTTGAAGACGCACCGGTCAAGGAGAAGACTCCCACTGTGGAGAGTCAAGGAAGTGGCCGTCCATCCTACGAGACGGCCAGACAGAGCCCTGAACCATCTCCACCAGCGCAAAGCTCCGAGCCTTCTCCATCTCCACAAAGCTCTGAACAATCTCCACCGCCGCAGAGCCCTGAGGCATCGCCATCGCTGTCGCCCGAGCCTGAAATCCCAAATAAAGAACAGCAAGAATCAGCACGGGGCGACGAAACGGATAAAGAGGAGAATGTCTTCTCTCCTTTGAGGGACGTCTGCCACGAGAGCCCAGCAAAGGGGGAAGATTCGATGGATGAAACGTTGGGGGATTGCCTCCAACAGATCACCAGCAGGGCACGATTGAGGAAGAAAGCCCCCAAGGTTGTCAAGGCCAAACGGCCGAAAGCTTCAAAGAAATCCAAGAAAAGGAAGGTCAGTGGTGAGCCTTCACTTAAGAGGCTGAAGGTCGAAGCTGCTGAGTCGGCCAAGGCACGGGACAAGGGGAAAGCCAAATTATACCCCGAAGATGAGCCTCAAGCTGTGAGGTATGTATCTTCTGACGCCGAGTCAAGGGGCACTGAACTGAGGAAGAGGGACCTACTCCACGAGAAGGGGTTCCTGGATGCATTGGCAGACCTGCCGCAATTCTTGCGCGCAGTGATCACTAACCATGGTTGGGAAGAGCTGTGCAGACCACCCATCCCCGCCTACTCCAGCATGGTGTACGACTTCTATGCCAATCTGATGCACCCTGAGGATGGCCTGTCCATGGTAAGAGGAATCGAGGTGGGCTTCTCAGCCAAAGCGATCAATGAGGCCTATGGTCTCAAGGGGCAGAAGCATACTGACTATGCAAGAATCACAGACGCACCCACTTAGGCTGTCCTGGAGGAAGCACTGCAGATCATCGGCCAACCTGAGGCAGCTTGGACGATCTTCTGCAATGGGAAGCACACTCTGATGAGTGCAACCCTTACGGCGAAGGCAGCTGTTTGGTTCTCCTTCGTGCGCAGGCGTCTGTCCCAGTGACCCACGAGACCACCATTAATCAAGGGAGATCGCTGCTGGTATATGCGATCATGAGGGGCCTCACAATCAATGTTGGTGAGGTCATGGCAGCCTCAATAGCAGACTGTGCCAAAAAAGGTAAGGGCCCACTTTTCTTCCCCAACACAATCACTAAGTTTTGCTTACGTGCAGGTGTACCAATCGAGAGGATGGAGAGGCAGCTGGCCTACACGGGGCATCTGGAATTGCCTACAGGCCTGAGGATGCGCAGGAAGAGGAACATGGAGTTTGAGTTGGATGGCCTGGCCGCAGCTCAATCTCTTTCTATGGCCTGTCTGATGGACCTTCAAAAGAAGATGCGCAATGGGCTGAGTATGCGCAAGCGAGGGATAAGGATGTTGTTGATCAGTTGGGCTGCATCTTTCCTGAGTTCCCCACTGACCTGCTGACGCCATGGGCACCTCCAAGAGCACGGAGGGATGATGATGAGGACGTCTGAGTGCTAGTTTGAAGAGCACTCAAGGGAGTATTTATGTTCCCTATATCAAAAGAAAAAAAAAATCAAACTGCTTTTCGTTAAACTGTGTGAATTCTGTTATTTTGAATCAATATTTGATCTGTCTTTAGTTCTTTATTTTGGTTGTTTAGAATAGCTTAGTATAGTTAGATGGTATCTGAATAGGTAGTTTGTTTTAGTTTCCTTTTTGTATAGCTGTGATGACTGGAAATAGCATGCAAATAGGGCTGTTTACTGATATATCTGCCTTGTAGATTCATTGCGATATTATTGTGGAATCCGCAATTTTTGTTAGTTAGTGCATACTTTTGACTGACTGATTAGCTAGGCTGGTTCTGTTTCAATTTTGTTCTTTTGCTACTTTCTTGACTACCTTATATAGCCTTTCTATAAGCACGCTGGATGAGTGTCTTAAGGCACCTTTGATAGTTTAATTTAGCTTCCTTAATTTGCTCAGCATGCATAGCTTTAAGTCCTTACCATATTGTTTTTAGAAATTCCTGCTGCTAAGTTATTTGCTTTAAGAATGTTTTGTCTATGCCTAGGATTTTTAGATTCTCTGTGTTTTGCCCTAGACTAGATGTTTCTAGGACAAGTTTGGGGGTGTGCCACCTCAGACACTCATTGGGGACAATGAGTTGTTTAAGTTTGGGGGAGGCCACCCTAGGCCTAGGAACATTCCTCTCTCCTTTTAAGCATAAGCATTTTTCTTCTCCTTTTGAAAAATGATGACTGAAAAAAAAAAAAAATGAAAAATAGAATAAAGAGGGGTGTCTCTCTTAAAGTTGCTGAGTAATCAGTGCCAAGTGTGTAACCCACAAGTGGCATTGCATCAAAAGGCAACCAAAGGAGAGGCTCCACCAAAGTAAGAAAGAAAAAATGAAAAACTAGGGAAGAAGAATGTATACCTAGGAGTGGCAACTTTGTGGCTTGGGTGTCCGGAATAAAAAAAAAGAACTCTGATCCTCAATTAGCTAAGCACAAAGTTGTAGCTTGTACGGTTGTTTAGGGAGATGAATGTATGTCCAATGTAGTGATGCCAGGGTTTAGGTTGTTCTCTAAATGTACTACTATCACTGGTTAATACTAAGACTGGCATGACTCTAAGGAATCCTAGGTAGCTCAAAAGTCAACATTAGAAGCATGTACTGAGTCTAGGGTAAAGCTAGGTAGAATTTGAAACCTTAGGGATAGTTGCACTATATGACAGAAGCAAATAGATCAGTCGTGGGGAGTTGATGAAACAGTAGGATCATTAGGCGTGCGAAGTCAGAAGAAGCAAAATGAGAAGTTAGTTTAAACTTAGGAGTGTGTCACAGGACAGCATTGCCATAGATAGGAACTTAGGAGAGTCAGCAAGTGCTTAAAGAAGTTAAAACAGCAGCCTAAGTAAGTCCTTAGATTGCTCGAGGACGAGCAAAACCTTAAGTTTGGGGGTGTGTTACGTCTCCAAAAGTGACTATTTTAGGACTTATTGGTGATAGGAAGTTGTACATTTGTAAGTGTTTTTGGTAGGATTTAGCTTGAACTTCTGCTTATATATGAGAATTAGAAGAATGAAGCTAAATTAGGACTTATATGCAAAAGGAAAGAAAATGAATTAAAAACGAAGTTAAAGGAATGAAAATTGTGCATTGCGAAGGCATTGCGGAAACATTGCTAAAACCGCAATGTTTTAAGTGAAATCCGTAAGTTGTCTAACTATTTTCTGTTTTGTTCCGACCTTTCAGGGATTCATTCTTTCTCCTGCAGCCACGTAGTAGTACGACGTTGAGAATGGATGGTTCTCCTTGACCCAATCGCACCTCCAGAATACTATAAAAGGAGGTCAAAGTGGAAGGTTGAAACACACTCGAACAGCGTAGACTTCTCAGTTCAACGCAGCTTCTTCCACTCTTTTTCTCTCTTCCGTCTGTTGGTTTGAAAGGTTCAGTTGTTGGAGTCGACAATCTGATAGGAAGGAGAGAAGATAGATCTTCTCTTCTGATTAGATTCATCCAAGCAAGGCTTCCTTTCACCCTTCAGCCGAGGCGTTCGCAATCGAGAAGACCACGCACAGCTTTACTGCTTTCTGCTTTAGTTGTCTATTTCCATTACTGTTTGTTGTTATTTCCCTTTTAGTTTGATACTCTATTCCATTTCGTTGCTTTCTGTTTTACTTTAGTTATTCCAAGTCATCATTTGTTTAGTTCAAACGATTGGTTAATCAACGCACAATTCATCACTTCACAAGTTCTTTACTTTCTCTGCCTACTGTTTTCCTCTTCAGTTTTGTCTTCAATATTCTATTAAGCATGTCATCTTCATCTACTTCTTCCATTCCACCTTCATCCATGAGTAACTAAATCACATAAGGGCATGCTAATGACGAATCTATAGGTAGAAACACGTGAGTCAAGCATGTAGGATAGCTCTCGAATGCATTGAATGTATGTAAGCTTCATCCCACGGGCAATTTCGATTGGCCATCCATTTTGTCCAAAGAACTCCTAACCTCTGGAAGGAGTAAGAGTTCAGAGTCATACACTCATGCTAGCCTCTCAAGGTAGCCAGAAAACGACCTAGGAATAGGCGTTTTCCTAGTACAAATCACAATTTACTGTTTTAACAAGATGCTTAAGACCTTACTTGGACATGAGTAAACTAAAGGATCTAATGCATGAAATCGGAAGATACATGAGAATGAGTTAGTTTGATGCATGATGAGTTGGTCTAATGCTTGAGAATCGTGTGAAAAAGCCTATAGAGGAGTCGTTAGCAGCCCTTGTTTCCCCACTTTACACACATTTTGCTGTTAGTAACATTGCGATATAATTGCTGTTTCCGCGATTCCTTTGAGTTAAAATTTGCCTTAGTCATGTTTCCTCTTCGTTTGATTGTTCTCTTCTTTACATTCTAGGTTATTATCTACTTGCACTTGTTTATGCTTCCATCATTTACACATTCCTTAGTAATTAAGCAATTTAAAACCACATCTACCTCATTTAATCCACCCATTCTCACTTAACAAAACACTTCGTAAGTAACTAAGAATAAATCTTTGTGGGAAATCGAATGAAAAAAATACTTATTACTTGCTACAAGATCATGTATGCTTGCATGTTCTGAGTGCTCTACCATTGCATATTTCTTTTAAACATTGAGCACGCAACAATGGGCTAAGATTCGTTCATGTTCGTAATCCCTGCGCTCAAAATTTTAACATGATTTATAGGCTTAAAAGAAAAAGAATGCAAAAATTTATAAAAAGAAAGTAATCTCTTGAGGTGTTCCTCCTTCTTGAGTTGCCTTAGTAGTCAGGGGCGGTCGTGTAACCCACGGTCGCCACTGCATGAAAAGGGAGCACAAAGAAGTGAACGCTAGTCCTTAAAAATGTGAGTTTTGCCCGTAGTCAAATGCATTGTGCAATGAAATTGCAGGCAAGCTGAAACGAAATTACAGTTGACATGTTAGGCGCTCATGGAGATAAAAAAAAAAAAGAGAGAAAAGATGCCTTGCGATCTATTACTTGCTTAGACGATGAAAAGCCCTTATACTGTTCTGTTTAGCCATAAGTAGAGGGAAGGCGAAGTTTTGGGACGGGTAGATCTGTTCTAAGAAGCAAGGTACGGTGGCTCGCTCATATCGCTCTGTTGCCTCTACCGCCGCTGAGGTTCGTTGGATCACTTCTCTTCTAGACGAGCTTGGTCTAAGTTCCACACAGACGCCAATTATCTATTGTGACAACGTTGGAGCAACCAATCTATGCTCCAACCCAGTCTTCCACTCTCGTATGAAACATGTGGCACTTGATTACCACTTTATCCGCGAACAAGTTCAGGATGGCATTCTTCGTGTCAATCAAGTCTCATCAACAAATCAATTATCAGATGCGTTGACCAAACCACTACCTCGCATCCGGTTCAACCACCTACTTTCCAAGATTGGTCTCTCCTCTCGGAGCTCCATCTTGCGGGGGCATATTGGAGAATAATGTGCACCTACCTCCTTAGTTGTAGAGTAGTCAAAGATATTATTCTCCTAAGTTGTAGAACCATTACCAAGTTTTTCATCATATTTGGTACTTGGTGTAACTTTCAATAGTTCATAAATAGATAACTTGTAACCTATAAATACATTCATTTATCAATGGAAAGTGCAACTGATCATTTCATCATTTCCATACCTTTATTGATGGAGTGCATGTAGCGCAGCGGAAGCGAGACGAATCATTGGCACTCTAATTTCATCAATTTAGCTAAATAAGAAACATGCACAAAGCTTTGAAATAAAAGGAATTAGAACATATACCTCTTGTAGTTCTAAAAACTTCTCTTCCAACGCTCGAATCTCCTCACAAACCGTTCGAAGCTTCCATCGAAGTCCTCGAGAACCACCTCCGGTAGTCCCGCTATCCTCGGGCCGAGCAACGGAGTGGTGGGACTCCTTTATGAAAGAAAAAGTTTGGAAGAAGAAGATGGGAAGATGAAAGTGATGAGGATTTTGTGAGAAGAAATCTAACACTTAGCTTTCAAATTTCTCAAGTAACATGAACTCTTCATGCTCATCCAAATGTTCAAACTCTTTGAATAACCATTTGAACTTCATCCAATTTATAGGTAATTCACATGCAACAAAGTGTTTGCTTAGCATGACACCTCAAATTGGATGGATTAGTCTTCAACCAAGTGTTCCAAAATTGATGAGTTTATATGCATGTTGCTTGTGATTCACAATCCACTTCACAACTTGGATAAACCTACTCAACTTGGATAAATCCACTCAACATGGATAATTCCACTTTGACTTGGATAATCTCACTTGTAATATTTTGTCATTTTAAAATTAATTCATAATTAATTTTAATAAATAAAATAAATTATAATTAATTAAACTTTTTAATTAATTAATATTATTATTTAATTCAATATCAAATATTAATTAAATAATAAGACTAATCCCGGTTTCTTAAACCGAATCATCACACATGAATCCCTATTCATGTTTTACACCGATCCCATATTTAAATCATATTTAAATATGTCCATCATTCTTCCAAAACCGAATTTGAATAAATTCAAATTCTTTTTCTCTCATATTGTTACACGGCTTAATCCGAGCTAGCCAGGAGAACCTAAAGGACCTACAGATCATGAGCTCCAACGATACGAGATTAACCGGTCAAACTCTTTAACCAAGCTAACCAACATTCGTTAACCCCCGGAGACTCCACTAAAGTCCAAGGGTTGCACTCTCCTCACTGTAGATATATTTTTGTCCTCTAGATATAACCATCATCAGTAAGTCGATCCTTCACAGGTCGTTCGTAATTACATCTGGGTCAAAATAACCGTTTTACCACCGTAATTACATCTTGTTCCTTAAGTCCGACTGATCCTCTAATGAACTATTGGTTTGTGGTCCAACCACCAAACCGATTGTTAGGTGATCTCATCAATATACCAAGTCCCTCTTGGGACAATGAGAGGGTGGGATCCCTAGTTCAAGACCCGGAGTCAGCACTTAAGGGAACAACCTCTCTACTAATCCCTAAAGGCGGGTAGGAGTGAATTCCATCTCGCAAGACTATGTTCCCAGCTACCTACTGTTAAGTCTCTGAAAGTGACTTATTTAGGACCCATTTAGCTTAAGAAGATGTACACTTTTAGGTGTTTTTGATAGCATTTAGCCTAAACCTATGCTTAAATATGAGAATGAGAAGAAGGTAGCTAAATTCGGACTTATGCACAATAGAAAAGAAAAGGGTTGAAAAACGAAGGAAAAGAATGAAAAAAAAACTGCATTGCGACAGCATTGCGAAAACATTGCTGAAGCCGCAATTATTCAAGTGAAAACCGTAAGTTGACTGATCTTTTTCTGTTAATTTCCGTGGTTTCAGGGATTCGTTCTTTCTCCTCCATCCATTCTGATATACGACGTTGAAGATTGATGGTTCTCCTTGGCCCAAACGCACCTGCAAACTACTATAAAAGGGGGTCAAAGTCGGAGGTTCCATCATCATCCGAAAGCGTAGAGTCTTCTCGCAGTCCATCTTTTCTCCCTGTTTTCCTTTGCCGTCTGTTGGAGTGAGAGTCTCAGCTGTTGGAATCGATAATCTGATAGGAAGGAGAGGAGATTCTTCTTCTCTCTCGATTGGATTCATCCAAGCAAGGCTGGCCTTTCATCCCCTTCATTCGAGGCGTCTGCAACGAGGCTTTCAAGCACCATTTACTGTTTTCTGTCTTCCTTTTCTAATTTCCAGCTTTAATCAGTTGTTGTTTCTAGTTTAGTGATTAATCTATTGCATTTCGTTGTTGTCTGTCTTTGAATTATTTCCTTTAAGTTTCCCTTTGTCCGTTCAAACATTCAAAGTAATCAAATTACAAGTCTTCATTTCACAGTTTCCATCTTCTGCTGCTACGGTTTTGCCCTACTGTTTTGAGTACATTTCCCTTCTAAGCATGCCTGTTTTATCTTATACTTCTGTTCTCTATATATCCATGAGTAGCTAAGTCACTTAGGGGCATGCTTATGACAGAACTATAGGCTAAAAACGTGAACCAAGCATGTAGGATAGCTCTCGAACCATTGATTGTATGTAAGGTTCATTCCACGGGCAATTTCGATTGGCCATCCATTTTGTCCAAAGAACTCCTAACCTCTGGAAGGAGTAAGAGTTCAGAGTCGTATAATCATGCTAGCCTTTCATGGTAACCAGGAAACGGCCTAGGAATAGGCGTTTCCCTAGTACGAACTAAACACTTCTGCTTTAACAAGATGCTTAAGACCTTACTTTGAGTTGAGTAAACTAAAGAATCTAATGCATGGAATCGGACGATACATGAGATAGAGTGAGTTTGATGCATAGAGAGTAGATCCAGTGCTTGAGAATCGTATAAAAATGCCTATAGGATAGTCATTAGTAGCCCTTAATTCACCCATTTACACACTTTCGCTGTTATTCAATTGCGGTAAAATTGCGGTGTCCGCAATTCTGCTAAGTTACAATTCTGTTTAGCTGTTTTCTTCTTCGTTTATTAACTCCATCTCTTGTCCTTTGAGTCTAATTTCAACTTGCATTTGTTTATGTTGCATTCCTTTACACGTTCAGCAAAAATTAGATAATTAAAAACCAATTTTACCCCATCAAATCCACCCCTTCTTTCTTAACAAATACACTTCGTGAATAGCTAAATATAAGTCTCTGTGGAAAAAACGAATGAAATATACTTACTACTTGCTGTGAGACCATGTATGCTTGCATGTTCTGAGTGCTCTATCTCTTTTATTGCCTAATTATTTCAACACATTGAGCACGCAACAAGTTTTTGGCGCCGCTGCCGGGGACTTATTTTAAGTGAAAACGAAGTTTGTTAAGTTTGAAACACCAAGTTTATTATTTATTGAAACTAATCTACTTTTCATTTCTTTTACAGGTACTAGTAGGGTAGTTTATGAGTGAGCGTTCACGTAGTAATTTAGAGTTCGACCCTGAGCCTGAAAGATCACTTCGAGCTAGAAACAAAGCGAAGAAACGTCTCTTTAAACAACCCTCTATACCTCAAATCATACCTGAAATCGAAGAAATGGACGAGATAGTTCCAAATCAGGTACCTGTCATTCGCAATCCCATCGAAATAGCGAATGACAAGAATAGTGCCATTCTTTCATATTTAGTACCTATGCCTGGGGAGCTGAACCCCAGCATAATCCGTCCTGAAATCACTGCCAACTCATTCGAGTTAAAGCCAGTGATGTTCCAAATGTTGTCCACTGTGGGACAATTCTTTGGAATAGAAAATGAGGACCCTCACAACCATCTTAGGAACTTCTTAGGAGTCAGTGATACCTTTATCATCCCTGGAGTGTCCCAAGAAGCTTTAAGGCTATACTTGTTCCCTTACTCTTTGAGGGACAAAGCCAAAACATGGTTGAACTCATTACCCTCTGGATCTGTCCGCAATTGGACAGATTTAGCAGAAAAATTCCTAGTCAAATACTTCCCACCTGATAGGAATTCTACCTTTCGTGATGACATAGTTAAGTTCAAGCAAGCTGATAATGAGTCTCTTCACGAAGCTTGGACTAGATTCAAAGATCTTCTTCTTAAATGTCCACATCATGGCATCCCATGGTGTATCCAAATTGAGGTCTTTTTCAAAGGATGCAATCCCAGCACTAGACAAGTCTTAAACTCATCCGCTGGAGGCTCCATGTTGTCCAAGAGTTACAACGAGGCCTATGAGATCTTGGAGAAGATCTCAGCATCTCACTGTAGGTGGTCAGATGATCCAGTTGAGCCAACTAGAGCTCAAGACAAGGATGCTCTAAGTGCAATGAGCACCCAAATAAATGCCCTGACCAACCTAGTTAAGCAAATGGCTCAGGCCAATCTCCAAACAAGTGCCAACACCTCTACCGCCATGTCAATGGGCACCCAACCAAGTCAAGGTGAGGCACTTATATGTGGATTCTGTGGGGAAGGGCACCTGTATGAGTACTGCCCTGGGAATCCAGCCTCAGTCTGCTACATTGGAAGTCAGCAGCAGCCTAGGAACAACCCCTATTCCAACACTTACAACCCTGGTTAGAGGAACCACCCAAACCTGTCATGGGGTGGCCAACAAAATGCTAACCAAAATCCTAACCAGCCTAGACCAAGTGGAACACCTGGTTTCACTCCCCAACATAACCAATCAATGTATCAAAAACTTTACAACCAACCTGTAGGATCTTCTGTAGAAAATTTACTCAAGGAATACATAGCTAAGAATGATGCTACCCTTCAAAGCCAACAAGCTACTCTTAGGAGCCTAGAGAACCAAATAGGCCAATTAGCCAATGAACTCAAGAGTAGGCCCCAAGGTAGACTCCCTGCTGACACCAAGGTACCAAGGAGAGATGGTAAAGAGCAAGTTCAAGCAATTGAACTTAGAAGTGGTAGACCCTTGGTGAGCAACACAAAGGACACACCAAAGAGAGTAGAGAACACTGAGTCTAGTGCTCCACTAGAGTCTCTGCCAAACCAAAGTCCACCACCAACTAGCACATCAGGAGCCAGGCTGGAGCCAATTATTGAGGAGATAGAAGAAATTCCAAGGCCTCCACCTATCCTAAGGCGCCCTGACGTGCCTGCATATGTGCCACCACCTCCATATCCTCGAAGGCTTAAGAAGAAGCAGGAACAGGAAGTGCATTTTAATAAATTCTTAGAAATTCTTAAACAAGTGCATGTCAACATTCCTTTTGTAGAAGTTTTACAGTCTATGCCTTCATATGTAAAGTTTTTGAAGGATATCATTACTAACAAAAAAATAATTGGTGAGTTTGAAACAGTAAACCTCACTGAGGAGTGCAGTGCCATCCTCCAAAACAAGCTGCCCAAGAAGGAGAAGGATCCTGGTTCCTTCACCTTACCTGTAGAACTTGGAGGCAAGCACGTGGGCAGAGCGCTTTGTGACCTGGGCGCCAGCATAAACCTCATGCCCCTATCCCTATTCCGCCAGTTGGGAATAGGAGAAGCACGTCCAACCACTGTCACTTTACAACTAGCAGACAGATCCATTGCATACCCAGAAGGTAAAATTGAGGATATTTTAGTAAAAGTTGACAAGTTTATTTTCCTTGCAGATTTCATTATCCTGGATTATGAAGCAGACAAGGAGGTCCCCATCCTGCTAGGCAGACCATTTCTAGCCACAGGTAGGGCACTTATAGACGTCCAAAAAGGTGAGCTCACTATGAGGGTTCATGATGAAGAGGTGAAATTTAGTGTGTATAAAGCTTTAAGGTATCCCTCTGACCTTGAATCCTGTGCTAGCATGGACGTAGTAGATTCTTTAATGGAAGAACAATTGGAGCATGTATTACTGACCAAGCATGCTAATGAATATGTAGGATTAGATGTAGCTGACTTGAATGTATCTGACATAATGGATACGCCTGTAGATAAACCACAACATGTATGTATGAATATAGACCTAACTGATAGACCTGTGAATCCTTTAAAGCCATCTATTGAGCATCCACCTGTTTTAGAACTGAAACCACTACCCACTCACCTCAAGTATGCATATTTAGGGAGTAATGAGACTCTGCCTGTTATCATTTCTTCTAAGCTAAGTGAAAAGCATGAGGTTGAACTGATATTACTGCTTAAGAAACATAGGAAGGCTATTGCATGGACTATTGCTGATATTAGAGGCATTAGCCCTTCTTATTGTATGCATAAGATTATACTAGAGGAAGAGCACACACCTAGAGTAGATCATCAACGTAGGCTGAATCCCTCTATGAAAGAGGTAGTTAAGAAAGAAATAATAAAATGGTTAGATGCTGGTGTGATCTTTCCCATAGCTAGTAGCCAGTGGGTGAGTCCTATCCAATGTGTACCTAAAAAGGGTGGGATGACTGTGGTAGTCAATGAGAACAACGAACTGATTCCAACTAGGACTGTCACAGGGTGGAGAGTGTGCATGGATTACAGGAAATTAAATAAAGAAACTAAAAAAGACCACTTCCCTTTACCATTCATTGACCAAATGTTAGACAGAATAGCTGGTAGAGCCTACTATTGTTTCTTAGATGGTTATTCTGGCTATAATCAGATTACTATAGACCCTAAGGACCAAGAGAAGACTACCTTCACTTGCCCTTTTGGAACTTTTGCCTTTCGCAGAAAGCCTTTTGGCTTATGCAATGCACCGGCAACTTTCCAAAGGTGCATGATGGCAATCTTCTCTGAGTTGGATGAGTCCATGATAGAAATATTCATGGATGACTTCTCAGTCTTTGGGGATTCTTTTACCAACTGTCTAGAAAACTTAGGACAAGTCCTGGCTAGGTGTGAGGAGACCCACCTAGTCCTCAATTGGGAAAAGTGTCACTTCATGGTAGATGAGGGGATTGTCTTAGGTCATAGAGTGTCAAGGGCAGGTGTAGAGGTCGATAGGGCCAAGATAGAAATCATAGAGAAGTTAGTAGAGCCTCAGAATGTCAAAGCCATTAGGAGTTTCTTAGGGCATGCTGGCTTCTATAGATGGTTCATCAAGGACTTTTCTAAGATAGCCAAGCCTCTATGTGAGCTTCTAGAGCTAAATAGGCCATTCATCTTCTCTAAGGACTGTTTAGTAGCTTGGACCACCCTTAAGAAAGCACTAGTTACAGCACCTGTTATAATAGGGCCAGATTGGGATCTCCCATTCGAGATGTTATGTGATGCTAGTGACTATGCTGTGGGGGTCATGTTAGGACAGAAAATTGACAAGCTAACACATCCTGTATATTATGCTAGTAAGACCTTGAATGAGGCTCAATGTAATTATACTACTACTGAAAAAGAGATGCTTGCTGTAGTGTTTGCTTGTGAGAAATTCAGGAACTATATTGTAGGCACTAGGACAATTGTATACACTGACCATTCTGCCTTGAAATATCTTATGAGGAAGGCTGATGCTAAGCCTAGGTTGATTAGGTGGGTGTTATTGCTGCAAGAGTTTGATTTAGACATTCGAGACAAGAAGGGATGTGAAAATGTGGTTGCAGATCACCTTTCTCGATTGCAGCACAATTGCGAAAAAATTGCGGATCCCGCAATTTCTGATGCTTTTATTGATGAACATATCTTTGTTTTGACTCATCATGATAACGATGAGGAACCTTGGTTTGCTGACATTGCTAACTTCCGTGCATCACAGGTATTACCAGTTTTCAAGGGAGGACAAGAGAAGAAGAGGTTCCTTCATGAAGCAAGGAAATTCATCTGGGACGACCCCACACTTTACAGAACCTGTGCTGATGGCTTGCTGAGGAAGTGTGTTTCAGCTGCTGAAGCGAAGTCTGTGCTGCAGCACTGTCACGCATCTCCTTATGGTGGACACTTTGGTGGCCAAAGAACAGCTGCGAAGGTATTTCAGAGAGGCTACTATTGGCCAACAATCTTCAAGGATGCCCACAACTATGCCCACAGCTGTGATGAGTGCCAAAGAACAGGTAACCTCAGTCGAAAGGATGAGATGCCCCTCACCTACATCTTAGAGTTGGAGCTCTTCGATGTGTGGGGCATTGACTTCATGGGGCCATTCCCTCCATCATCAGGTAACCTTTATATATTAGTGGCAGTAGACTATGTGTCCAAGTGGGTAGAAGCCAAAGCATGTCCTAATAATGATGCTAAAACAGTCACCAACTTCTTGCATAGGCACATTTTTACTAGGTTTGGGACACCTCGTGCCATCATTAGTGATGAGGGGTCACATTTTATTAACAAGGCTATGGAGAGAGTGTTGGCTAAATATAACATTAGACATAGAGTAGCCACTCCCTATCACCCACACTCAAATGGACAGGCTGAAATTTCAAATAGGGAAATTAAGAACATCCTAGAAAAAGTGGTCAAACCTAATAGGAAAGACTGGTCCTTCAAGCTTGAGGATGCACTTTGGGCCTATAGAACAGCATATAAGACACCTCTGGGAATGTCTCCTTATAGGCTAGTTTATGGCAAGACTTGTCACTTACCACTTGAGTTAGAAAACAAAGCATTTTGGGCCATGAAGGAATTGAATTTTTGTGTAAAAGATGCAGGAACACTAAGGTCTTTACAATTACATGAGCTTGATGAGCTTAGACATATGGCCTATGAGAATGCCAAGATGTATAAGGAAAAGACCAAGATTTGGCATGATAGTAGACTTAGAGTTAAGGACTTTAAGAAGGGTCAACTTGTATTGTTGTTTAACTCACGGTTGAAACTATTTCCAGGGAAACTTAAGTCTAGATGGTCAGGTCCATTTGTGATTACTAATGTGTTTGTTCATGGTGCCATAGAGATAAAGAACTTGCAGCAAGGCCAACCATTTATGGTTAATGGTGCAAGGTTGAAGCACTACTATGAGGAAGGAGATGTGAAGACTCTCTCGGCCTTCCTCTTGACTGAAGCATGAAAAGAGAACGAGAGAGGACGAGTGATTACTATGCTCGTCAACATAAGGCTCATGCCTTAGTTTATTTTTTGCAATTTTTCCGGTTATCGTTTGTATGTTTTGTTGTGTGATTTTAATTGCGAATTTGATGTAATTTTATTTCTTGTTGCAGGGAATTAATAGAGGGAATCAAGGAGAGGAAATCCAGCTTTAAAAATCAAGAAACGATCGAGCCAAATAAAAGATACGGGCGAGCAAAGTTTGCCATTTAGATGAAGAAAATCCCTACAATTGCGCTGGAATTGCAGGATCCGCAAAATCTAGCCGTTGGGATTTAGCCGTTGCCTTTATATCCGTTGGGAGGCGCTCGTTCGATACGATTCTCTCATTCTCTGATTTCCAAGAAAACTGAGATTCTCTTCATCTCTGATCCTTCTTTCCAAACCTCCAAGATTCGACAATGGTGTCCACAAGGGCTGAAAGATCCGCAGCCAAGAAGAAGGCTGATGACGCAGCTGAAGCGGCTGCGAGGGAAGCACTTCTCACCCTTGCAGATGAGGGTGCTGTACGCACTGGACGTCTTCCCAAGCTTCCGATCCGTAGAAGGAAGTGGAGGGTTGTCACAGAAATCCCTGCTGGCCCTTATGAACCAGCGGGCACGCCCAAGAAGCGCCGGTGGAGTGTCGAGACGGCCGCCGAACCAAGCAAAGCCAAGACTCTCTCTGTGGAGAGTCAAGAAACAGATCGTGCGTCCCACGAGTCGATCAAGAAGGGTTCGTCGCCATCTGCATCGCCTGCGCACAGCCCTTCACCATCTGAACCAGTGCAGAGCTCAGAGTCGCCTTCATCGCCGCCAGCGCAGAGTCCTGAACTGCCATCTTCGCCACTGAGTTCTGCGCAGTCGCCTACAGCAGAGCAGAGTGCCACACCTTCGCACACGTCTCCACGGCCTGACCCTGAATTCCCCTATGGGGAGTACCAGGAATCCACTCAGGGCAGTGGGGAAGTTGGGGAAGACGAGGTCTTCTCGCCTGCGAGGGAAGCTAGCCCAGAGAGTCCTGCACAGCAGGATGATTCCATGGAAGAGACGTTGGGGGCATGCCTGCAGCAGATCAACATTGAGGCCAAGCTGAGGAAAAAGAAGAAGGCCAAGATCCTTAAAGCCAAGCGATCCAAGAAACTAAAGAGGAAGAAGGCTAAAAGGGCGCCTTCAGCAGACAAAGAGAGCACTGAGCCTTCGCTCAAACGGCTCAAGGTTGAGGCTGCCGAGTCAGCCAAGCCATCAGATAAGGGGAAGGCCAAGCTCTACCCTGAAGATGAGCCTCAGTCAGTGAGGTATGTCTCCTCTGATGCTGAGTCCAGGGGTGCTGAGCTAAAGAAGAGGGAGTTGCTGCACGAGAAAGGCTTCCTCAACCGCCCTGCTGATCTGCCGCAGTTCTTGCGCGCAGGAGTGCTAAACCACGGCTGGGAGGAATTTTGCAGACCGCCCAATCCAGCCTACACGAGCATGGTGTATGATTTCTACGCCAATGTGCTCAGCCCTGAGGATGGCCTGTCTGTGGTCAGAGGGGTAGAAGTGGATTTCTCAGCCAAGGCCATCAACGAAGCCTATGGTCTCAGGGGCCAAACACATACAGATTATGCACGGATTGTTGATGAGCCTACTGAGGCAGTTCTGGAAGAGGCCATTCGGACCATTGGCCAGCCTGAAGCTTTCTGGACCGTGTCACGCAATGGGAGGCACACTCTCATGAGTGCCAACCTCACGGCTAAGGCGGCTGTTTGGTTTTCATTCGTGAGAAGGAGATTGTCCCCAGTGACTCACGAGACCACAATCAACCAGAGCCGATCGCTGCTGGTGTATGCGATAATGAGAGGTCTCACGATCAACGTGGGAGAAGTCATCACTGCTGCTATTGCTGAGTGCGCCAAGAAAGGTAAGGGACCACTGTTTTTCCCTAACACCATAACCAAATTATGTTTGCTTGCAGGAGTCCCCACTGAGCGCATGGAGCAGCAGATGGCTTACACGGGCCACTTGGAGCTGCCTGCTAGCCTGAGGCTGAGGAGAAAGGGGAATATGGAGTTTGAACTGGATAGGCTGGCTGCTGATCAGTCCCTATCCATGGCCTGCCTAATGGATATGGAGAGGAGGATGGCTCAATGGGCCACGTATGCGCAGGCGAGGGACAAGGAAGTTGCAGACCAGCTAGGCTGCATCTTCCCTGACTTCCCCACCAATCTCCTGACTCCATGGGTGCCTCCACGCCCACGACAGCCTGATGAGGATGAAGATGTTTGAGTGCTGGTTTGGATTGCACTAAAGGGAGTATTGCTGTTCCCTTAGAAAAAAAACAATTTTCTGCTTTTTGATAGACCATGTGAAGTATGATGTTTTTAGTACAATTTTGATCTGTTTTAGGTGCTTAGTTTTATGTCTTTAATTATGTTGAGTATAGTCTGATGCTAGATGACTAGGTAGGATAGTTTAGCTTTATTTTTAGATAGCTTGAATGACGGGAAAAAGCATGCTTAGGGGCCTCAATCACTGTTATATCTGCCCTGACTTAATTGCGAAATAATTGCGGTACCCGCAATTTTTATTACTGAAAGCATGTTTTGGACTGTCTATTTAGCTAGGCTGTGATCTGTTTAAATTCCTTCTTTTGCTGCTATCATGACTACTGTATATAGCTTATCTAAATGCATGCTGGATGAGTGTCATAGGACATCATTTGATAGTTTAAATTAACCTCTAAATAGCTCAGCATGCATAGCTGTAAGGCCTTATCTGCCTGTTTTTTTTTTAGTTTTCTGCTGCTGTGATATTTGCTATTCGAATGTTTTGTCTATGCCTAGGGCTTTAGTTTCTCTTTGTTTTACCTTAGACTAGATGCTTCTAGGACAAGTTTGGGGGTGTGCCACCTCCGACACTCATTGGGGACAATGAGTAGTTGAAGTTTGGGGGAGGCCACCCTAGGCCTAGGAACATTCCTCTCTCCCTTAGAAACATAAGCATTCTTCTTCTCCTTCACAAAAAAAATAAAAATGATGAACTGAAAAAAAAAAAATGAAAAAAAGAATAAAGGGGGGGAGTTTCTCTTAGGTTGCTGAGTAATCAGTGCCAAGTGTGTAACCCACAAGTGGCGTTGCATCAAAAGGCAACCAAAGGAGAGGCTCCACCTAAGTAAGAAAAAGGGAAAAGAATTGGGAAGAAGAATGTATACCTAGGAGTTATAACTTTGTGGCTTAGATGTCCTATTTAAAAAGAACTCTGATCCTCAATTAGCTAGGCACAAAGTTGTAACTTGTAGGGTTGTTTAGGGAGATGAGTGTTTATCCAATGTAGTGATGCCAGGGTTTAGGTTGTTCTCTAGAAGTACTACTGTCACCGTTAATACTAAGACTGGCATGACTCTAAGGAATCCTAGACACATTAAAAATAAAGCTAGAAGCATGTACTGAGTCTGAGGTAAAGCTAGGCAGAATTTGAAACCTTAGGGATAGTGGCATGATATGACAAAAGTAAATAGATCAGTTGTAGGGAGTCAATGAAAACAGAAGGAATGTTAGGCAGGCAAAATCAGAAGAAGCTAGATAAGAGGGTAGTTTTAAACTAAGGAGTGTGTCACAGGACAGCATTGCTATAGACAAGAATATAGGGGAGTCAGTAAGTGGTTAAAGAAGAGTAAACAGCAGCCTAGGAAAGTCCATATATTGCTCGAGGACAAGCAAAACCTTAAGTTTGGGGGTGTGTTAAGTCTCTGAAAGTGACTTATTTAGGACCCATTTAGCTTAAGAAGATGTACACTTTTAGGTGTTTTTGATAGCATTTAGCCTAAACCTATGCTTAAATATGAGAATGAGAAGAAGGTAGCTAAATTAGGACTTATGCACAATAGAAAAGAAAAGGGTTGAAAAACGAAGGAAAAGAATGAAAAAACAACTGCATTGCGACAGCATTGCGAAAACATTGCTGAAGCCGCAATTATTCAAGTGAAAACCGTAAGTTGACTGATCTTTTTCTGTTAATTTCCGTGGTTTCAGGGATTCGTTCTTTCTCCTCCATCCATTCTGATATACGACGTTGAAGATTGATGGTTCTCCTTGGCCCAAACGCACCTGCAAACTACTATAAAAGGGGGTCAAAGTCGGAGGTTCCATCATCATCCGAAAGCGTAGAGTCTTCTCGCAGTCCATCTTTTCTCCCTGTTTTCCTTTGCCGTCTGTTGGAGTGAGAGTCTCAGCTGTTGGAATCGATAATCTGATAGGAAGGAGAGGAGATTCTTCTTCTCTCTCGATTGGATTCATCCAAGCAAGGCTGGCCTTTCATCCCCTTCATTCGAGGCGTCTGCAACGAGGCTTTCAAGCACCATTTACTGTTTTCTGTCTTCCTTTTCTAATTTCCAGCTTTAATCAGTTGTTGTTTCTAGTTTAGTGATTAATCTATTGCATTTCGTTGTTGTCTGTCTTTGAATTATTTCCTTTAAGTTTCCCTTTGTCCGTTCAAACATTCAAAGTAACAAATTACAAGTCTTCATTTCACAGTTTCCATCTTCTGCTGCTACGGTTTTGCCCTACTGTTTTGAGTACATTTCCCTTCTAAGCATGCCTGTTTTATCTTATACTTCTGTTCTCTATATATCCATGAGTAGCTAAGTAACTTAGGGGCATGCTAATGACAGAACTATAGGCTAAAAACGTGAACCAAGCATGTAGGATAGCTCTCGAACCATTGATTGTATGTAAGCTTCATTCCACGGGCAATTTCGATTGGCCATCCATTTTGTCCAAAGAACTCCTAACCTCTGGAAGGAGTAAGAGTTCAGAGTCGTATAATCATGCTAGCCTTTCATGGTAACCAGGAAACGGCCTAGGAATAGGCGTTTCCCTAGTACGAACTAAACACTTCTGCTTTAACAAGATGCTTAAGACCTTACTTTGAGTTGAGTAAACTAAAGAATCTAATGCATGGAATCGGACGATACATGAGATAGAGTGAGTTTGATGCATAGAGAGTAGATCCAGTGCTTGAGAATCGTATAAAAATGCCTATAGGATAGTCATTAGTAGCCCTTAATTCACCCATTTACACACTTTCGCTGTTATTCAATTGCGGTAAAATTGCGGTGTCCGCAATTCTGCTAAGTTACAATTCTGTTTAGCTGTTTTCTTCTTCGTTTATTAACTCCATCTCTTGTTCTTTGAGTCTAATTTCAACTTGCATTTGTTTATGTTGCATTCCTTTACACGTTCAGCAAAAATTAGATAATTAAAAACCAATTTTACCCCATCAAATCCACCCCTTCTTTCTTAACAAATACACTTCGTGAATAGCTAAATATAAGTCTCTGTGGAAAAAACGAATGAAATATACTTACTACTTGCTGTGAGACCATGTATGCTTGCATGTTCTGAGTGCTCTATCTCTTTTATTGCCTAATTATTTCAACACATTGAGCACGCAACACCTACCCGGTCTTATCCCCAAGATGGTAGGCTTATTGAGTCGGGGATCTCGGGCCACTCTCACCCATACAAGTCAAAGTATAAGCCCGAATAAACAGGAGTTCATAGCGTGCTCAGGATTCAGATCGAGTTACCTAGGTCATCATATGAAAAATTCGGTCTTTACAGTAAACGGAGTTATAAAGAAAGAGTGACTTTATTTCGCGGTTCAGTGTTATGCAAACTCATTGCATAGGACGCCCCCACTCACATGTCTCCACATGAACGATTTCGGATTACATCGTCTGTACTATACAAAGTGGGCCGCGTCCAATAGTGTCCCCAGGATAAAGTACCCAGCCTTATCCCTATACTATAGACCGTTCTGGCTATTACTTAAACTTGATCCACAATCATGTCATACATGAAGTTCAAGTATACAACCTATAGCCATGGGTTCTTTGTTTATCGGAGTTAGGTTAAAAGTAAAAACAATTCATCTTATTCAATAACAACTTTACTGAATAAATCTCAATAACAACTTTATTGCAAAATAGAATATACATTCGGTTTACAAACTACGAGTTTCAGGACATAAAACCCAACAAACTCCCACTTGGACTAAAACGTCAGTGGAGTATTACATGTTGGATGAAAAAAACTGGAAAATCAAATATATCCATGGCTTTTCTCCCACTATCCTACTGTACAACTCGCAGTCCTAGACTCACTAGGTGCCCCTCAAACATTTTAGCCGTGAGGGACTTTGTAAACGAATCAGCAATATTGTGCTTCGACGCAATTTGCGTGACAATCACGTCTCCTCGTTGCACTATCTCCCTCATGAGATGATATTTCCGCTCAATGTTCTTTCCACGCTTATGGCTTCTTGGTTCTTTAGAATTTGCCACAACACCAGTATTATCACAATAAAGTGTGATAGGCAAATTCATATTTGGAACAACTTCCAAATCCGTCAAGAACTTCCTAAGCCGTACAGCCTCTTTCGCAGCTTCGCAAGCCGCGACATACTCAGCTTCCATGGTGGAGTCAGCAATACAACCTTGCTTTATACTCCTCCATACTATTGCCCCTCCGTTAAGAGTGAATACTGATCCCGATGTGGATTTCCTCGAATCCTTATCGGTTTGAAAATCAGAGTCAGTGTATCATGTAAGGATCAAATCCTTCGCGCCATACACGAGCACATAGTCCCTCGTTCTCCGAAGATACTTGAGGATGTGTTTAACGGCAGTCCAATGATCATATGCTGGATTGGACTGATACCTACTGACAATTCCCACTTCATAGCATATGTCGGGTCGTGTACAAAACATGGCGTACATCAGACTACCGACTGCTGATGCATGGGAATTCGTCTCATATCCTCAACTTCTTGAGGTGTCTTAGGACACTCTTCCTTTGACAATTGAGTTCCATGCCTGAAAGGTAAAGAACCCTTCTTGGAACTCTGCATCAAATATCGTATCAATACCTTGTCGCGATATAAGATGCTTGAGACAGCGCTAGCGTTTTGTTCTTACGATTCCTTACGATTTGAATCCCTAGAACAAACTGAGCCTTTCCCAAATCTTTCATTTGGAATTGGGTCGCTAGCCATTGCTTAACGTCAGTCAGGAACCCTACATCATTCCCAATGAGCAGGATATCAACTACATATAAGACTAAGAAAGCTACAACAGAATTGACTATTTTCTTGTAGACACAAGGTTCGTCAACATTCTTTACCCTGAATTGTGAACCCCTCTGGTTGAGCCATATAAATACTCTCTTCAAGATTGCCATTCAGAAAGGCTGTCTTGACATCCATTTGCCAAATTTCATAATCATAAAATCTGGCAATGGACAAGAGTATTCTAATCGACTTTAACATGGCAACAGGGGAGAAGGTTTCTTCATAGTCCACCCCTTCCCTCTGGGAATAACCCTTTGCCACAAGTCGAGCCTTAAAGGTTTGCACCTTACCGGCTTGGTCTCGTTTCCTCTTGTAGATCCACTTGCAACCGATAGGTCTTTCACCATCAGGTTGCTCTACAAGATCCCAGACCGAATTGAAGTCCATCGACTCCATTTCGAGGTCCATGGCTTTAAGCCACTAGTCCTTATCTATGTCATTCATTGCCTGTTTAAAGGTCAATGGATCCTCAACGCCGTCATCAGGTATGACGACCTGGGTTTCCGTTAAATTCATGTAGCGATCGGGTTGTCTCACATCCTTCCCACTACGTCGAGGTATTCTCAACTCTTGAGAAGGACCAGCCTGATCAACAACTCTTGTTGACCCATCTGTAGCTTTCGTGGAAAGTTCGGTCAAAGCAATTTTGCTCGAAGGTTGATGATTTCTCATGTGGTCTTCCTCTAAGAACGCGGTGTTTGTCGATACAAGCACCTTATCTTGTTGAGGATCGTAAAATAGACAACCTTTCGTTTCCTTCGGGTAGCCTACGAATAGGCATAATTTTGAACGATGTTCCAACTTCTTTGGATTGGGCACCAACACATGTGCCGGACACCCCCAAATTCTGAAGTGACGTAAACTACGTTTACGCCTTCTCCATAACTCATAAGGTGTTTCTGAAACACTCTTAGAGGGAACCATGTTCAAAATATATACAGCAGCCTCTACTGCATATCCCCAAAACGAACTACGCAGTTGAGCATAGCTCATCATAGATCGAACCATGTCTAACAGAGTTCTATTTCTCCTTTCGGACACACCGTTCTGCTGCGGTGTTCCGAGCGCTGAGAGTTGGGATACTATTCCATGTTCTATCATATAGTCCTGGAATCTTAAATCCATATACTCTCCACCTCGATCTGATCGGAGTGTTTTAATCGTTTTACCTAATGTGTTCTCAACCTCTGCCTTATACTCCTTGAACTTTTCAAGAGCTTCGGACTTATGATGCATTAGGTAAAGATAGTCATACCTAGAATAACCATCAATGAAGCTGATGAAATATTCATACCCTCCCCGTGCTTTAACATTCATCGAACCACAAAGATCTGAATGTACAATCTCTAGAGTTTCTTCGGCCTTATGACCTTTTTCAGAAAAAAGATCGTTTGGTCATCTTGCCCTCTAGACAAGACTCACATGGTGGTAAAGAGTTGTCCTCTAACTGATTTAGGAGACCACTCTTAACCAATCTCCCAATCCTATTGAGATTAACGTGGCCTAGTCTCAAGTGCCAAAGATAGGTACTTGGAGAAATTTTCTGCCTTCTAGTTTGAGTTTGTGCTGTTTTAAACATCTCGGTGTACAAAATAGCTTTTGCCTCTGTTGGTCTTAACACATACAAGTTGTTTTCAAGTTTCACAGAACATATATGTACACCTCTTTTGCTAATGAACGCTTCATTAAAATCAAAAGATACTTTATACAAATGTTCAAGTAAACAAGAGATAGATACAAGGTTCCTATGGACATCTTAAGTATGCGTATCTAGGAGAGCAAGATACTTTGCCTGTTATTATTTCGTCCAAACTGAGTAGACAGCATGAAATTGCGTTAATATTGCTGCTTAAGCAACATAAAAAAGCTATTGCCTGGACGATTGCTGATATAAGAGGTATTAGTCCTTCCTACTGCATGCATAAAATATTGTTGGAAGAGGAACATACACCTAAGGTAGATCACCAACGTAGGTTGAACCCCTCCATGAAGAAGGTAGTTAAAAAAAAAATTATCAAATGGTTAGATGCAGGTGTAATTTTCCCCATAGCCAACAATCAATGGGTTAGTCCGATTCAATGTGTGCCTAAGAAAGGTGGTATGACTGTAATAGTGAATGAAAACAACGAACTAATACCAACTAGAACTGTTACAGGATGGAGAGTCTGTATGGATTACATAAAACTTAACAAAGAAACCAAAAAAGACCATTTTTGTTTACCATTTATAGATCAAATGTTAGATAGAATAGCTGGCCGAGCCTATTACTGCTTTTTAGGTGGTTATTCAGGATATAACCAAATTACCATAGGCCCTGAGGACCAGGAGAAAACAACCTTTACATGTCCCATTGGAACATTTGCTTTTCGCAGAATGTCATTTGGCTTATGCAATGCACCAGCAACATTCCAAAGATGCATGTTGGCTATTTTCTCTAACTTAGACGAGTCCATGATAGAAATATTTATGGATGACTTCTCAGTCTTTGGTAATTCTTTTAACAACTGCTTAGAAAACCTAGGACAAGTCCTCACTAGGTGTGAAGAGACCAACCTAGTCTTAAATTGGGAAAAATGCAACTTTATGGTGGAAGAAGGAATAATCTTAGGACATAGAGTATCCAGAGCAGGAGTAGAGGTCGATAGGGCCAAAATAGAAATCATAGAGAAGCTAGTGGAACCTCAAAACGTCAAAGCTATAAGGAGTTTCCTAGGTCATGCAGGTTTTTATAGCAGATTCATAAAAAACTTCTCAAAGATCTCTAAACCCTTGTGTGAGCTTCTAGAGCTAAATAAACCTTTTGTCTTCTCAAAAGAATGTTTCCTAGCATGGACAAAACTTAAAGAAGCCTTAGTCAAAGCACCAATTATAGTAGGCCCAAATTGGGATTTACCGTTTGAACTAATGTGTGATGCTAGTGACTATGCGATTGGGGCTATTGTTATGTCTCCAAAAGTGACTTATTTAGGACTTATTTAGCTTAGAAAGATGCACACTCTTAGGTGTTTTTTATAGGATTTAGCTTAAACCTATGCTTATTTGTGGGAATTAAAAGAAGGTAGCTAAATTAGGACTTGTGTGCAAAAGGAAAGAAAAGGATTGAAAACCGAAGTAAAAGAAAGAAAAAAAACTACATTGCGATAGCATTGCGGAAACATTGCTGAAACCGCAATGTTTCAAGTGAAAACCGTAAGTTGACTGTTCTTTTTCTGTTAATTTCCGTTATTTCAGGGATTCGTTCTTTCTCCTCCATCCATTCTGAAGTATGACGTTGAAGATGGATGGTTCTCCTTGGCCCAAATGCAGCTGCAGATTACTATAAATAGGGGTCAAAGTCGAGGGTTTGATCATCATCCGAAAGCGTAGAAGTCTTCTCGCAGCTCCATCTTTTCTCCTGTCGTTCTTCTCCGTCTGTTGGCTTGAGAGTTTCAGCTTTTGGAATCGACAATCTGATAGGAAGGAGAGAAGATTCATCTTCTCTCCCGATTGGATTCATCCAAGCAAGGCTATTCTTTCTTCCCATTCAGACGAGGCAGTCGCAACAAGGCGCTCACGCTCAATTTTTGCTTTCTGTCTTTCATTTTCCATTTCCAACTGTGTTCTGTTGTTGTTTCGTTTCCAGTAGCTAGTTTATTTCATTTCGTTGCTTTATGTCTTTAAGTTATTTACTTTAAGCATTCCTTTGTTCATTCAAACAATCAAGTAATCAAATCACCATTCGTCATTTCACAATTCTTGCCTTTGCAACCTACTGCTTTTCCTCACTGTTTTGTCTTTAAATTCCTTCTAAGCATGTCTACTTCTTCTCTTACTTCTGTTCTGTCTATATCCATGAGTAGCTAGGTCACTTAGGGGCATGCTAATGACAATACTATAGGCTAAAAAACGTGAACCAAGCATGTAGGATAGCTCTCGAAGCATTGATTGTATGTAAGCTTCATCCCACGGGCAATTTCGATTGGCCATCCATTTTGTCCAAAGAACTCCTAACCTCTGGAAGGAGTAAGAGTTCAGAGTCATACACTCATGCTAGCCTTTCAAGGTAGCCAGAAAACGACCTAGGAATAGGCGTTTTCCTAGTACAAACCATAACTTTCTGCTTTAACAAGATGCTTAAGACCTTACTTGGACATGAGTAAACTAAAGAATCTAATGCATGGAATCGGACGATACATGAGATTGAGTGAGTTTGATGCATAGAGAGTTGATCCAATGCTTGAGAATCGTGAGAAAATGCCTATAGAGGAGTCGTTAGTAGCCCTTGTTTCTCCATTTTATACACTTTCGCTGTTAGGAAAATTGCGGTAGAATTGCTGTTTCCGCAATTCTGCTAAGTTAACAATTCTGTTTAGCTGTTTTCTTATTCGTTTATTAATCTCATCTTTTTTCCTTTGAGTTTAATTGTGATTTGCACTTGTTTATGTTGCTACCCTCTACACATTCCTTAGGAAATAGACAATTTAAAACCAATTTCACCCCATCAAACTCATCCATTCTTTCTTAACAAAACACTTCATGAGTAGCTTATAATAAATCTCTGTGGGAAAACGAATGAAAAAATACTTACTACTTGCTATAAGATCATGTATGCTTGCATGTTCTGAGTGCTCTTTCTATCTTATTGCTTATTTATTTTAACACATTGAGCACGCAACAAGTTTTTGGCGCCGCTGCCGAGGATTTATTTAAGTGAAAACGAAGTTTGTTAAGTTTGAAACACCAAGTTTACTGTCTAGTGAAACTAATCTAATTTCATTTCTTTTGCAGGTACTAGTTGGGTTAGTTTATGAGTGAGCATTCAAGTAGTGATCTAGAGTTCAATCCTGAGCCCGAGAGACTATTTAGAGCCAGAAATAAAGCCAAGAAACGTCTCTTTAACCAACCCTCTATACCTCAAATAATTGCGGGAACCACAATTCCTCCGCAATTGTCTCAAGAAGAAATGGCTGGAATAATTCCAAATCCGGTACCTATCACTCGCAATCCCATCGAAATAGCGAATGATAAGAATAGTGCCATTCTCTCATACTTAGTTCCTATGCCTGGGGAGCTGAACCCCAGCATAATCCGTCCTGAAATCACTGCCAACTCATTCGAGTTAAAGCCAGTGATGTTCCAAATGTTGTCCACTGTGGGACAATTCTTTGGAGTGGAAAATGAGGACCCCCACAACCATCTTCGAAACTTCTTAGGAGTCAGTGATACCTTTATCATCCCTTGAGTTTCCCAAGAAGCCTTGAGGCTATATCTGTTCCCTTACTCTTTGAGGGACAAAGCCAAAACGTGGTTAAACTCATTACCCTCTGGATCTGTCCTTAATTGGACAGACTTAGCAGAGAAATTCCTAGTCAAATACTTCCCACCTGATAGGAATTCTACCTTTCGTGATGACATAGTTAAATTCAAACAAGCTGAGAATGAGTCTCTTCACGAAGCTTGGACAAGGTTCAAGGACCTTCTTCTCAAATGTCTACATCATGGCATCCCATGGTGTATCCAAATAGAGGTCTTTTTCAAAGGATGCAACCCCAGCACTAGGCAAGTCTTAAATTCATCTGCTGGAGGTTCCATGTTGTCCAAGAGTTACAACGAAGCCTATGAGATCTTGGAGAAGATCTCAGCATCTCACTGTAGGTGGTCAGATGATCCAGTTGAGCCAACTAGAGCTCAAGACAAGGATGCTCTAAGTGCAATGAGCAGCCAAATAAATGCCCTGACCAACCTAGTTAAGCAAATGGCTCAAGCCAATCTCCAAACAAGTGTCAACACCGCCACAGCCATGTCAATGGGCACCCAACCAAGTCAAGGTGAGACACTTATCTGTGGATTCTGTGGGGAAGGGCACCTGTATGAATACTGCCCTGGGAATCCAGCCTCAGTCTGCTACGTTGGAAGCCAGCAGCAGCCTAGGAACAACCCCTATTCCAATACTTACAACCCTGGTTGGAGGAACCACCCAAACCTATCATGGGGTGGCCAACAAAATGCTAACCAAGCCCCTAACCAACCAAGACCGAGTGGAACACCTGGTTTCACTCCCCAACATAACCAGTCCATGTATCAAAAACCATACAACCAACCTGTAGGATCTTCTGTAGAAAACTTACTTAAGGAATACATAGCCAAGAATGATGCTACTCTACAGAGTCAGCAAGCTACTCTTAGGAGCCTAGAGAACCAAATAGGGCAATTAGCCAATGAACTCAAGAGTAGGCCCCAAGGTAGATTACCAGCTGACACTGAAGTGCCAAGGAGAGATGGTAAAGAACAAGTTCAAGCAATTGAACTTAGAAGCGGGAGACCATTGGTGAGCAGCACCAAAGACATACCAAAGAGAGTAGAGAACACTGAGTCTAGTGCTCCACTGGAGTCTCTGCCAAACCAAGGTCAACCAACAACAAGCACATCAGGAGCAAGGCTGGAGCCAATCATAGAGGAGATAGAAGAAATTCCAAGGCCTCCACCTATCCTGAGGCGACCTGATGTGCCTGCATATGTGCCACCACCTCCATTTCCTAGACGACTAAAGAAAAAACAAGAACAGGAAGTGCACTTTAATAAATTTCTAGAAATTCTTAAGCAAGTGCATGTTAATATTCCTTTTGTAGAAGTTTTACAGTCTATGCCTTCTTATGTAAAGTTTTTGAAGGATATTATAACTAACAAAAAAATAATTGGTGAGTTTGAAACAGTAAACCTCACTGAGGAGTGCAGTGCCATACTCCAGAACAAGCTACCCAAGAAGGAGAAGGATCCCGGTTCCTTCACCTTACCTGTAGAGCTAGGAGGCAAGCACGTGGGCAGAGCTCTTTGTGACCTGGGAGCCAGCATAAACCTCATGCCCCTATCACTATTCCGCCAGCTAGGAATAGGAGAAGCACGTCCAACCACTGTCACTTTACAACTAGCAGACAGATCCATTGCATACCCTGAAGGTAAGATTGAGGATATTTTAGTAAAGGTTGACAAGTTTATTTTCCTTGCAGATTTCATTATCCTGGATTATGAAGCAGACAAGGAGGTCCCCATCCTATTAGGCAGACCATTTCTCGCCACAGGTAGGGCACTGATAGACGTCCAAAAAGGTGAGCTCACTACGAGGGTTCATGATGAAGAGGTGAAATTTAGTGTGTATAAAGCCTTAAGGTACCCCTCTGACCATGAATCTTGTGCTAGCATGGACGTTGTAGATTCTTTAATGGAAGAACAATTGGAGCATGAATTATTGACTAAGCATGCTCATGAATATATAGGATTAGAATTAACTGACTTAAACATAGCCGAGATAATGGATATACCTGTAAATAACCCTCAGCATGTTTGTATGAATATTGACTTAACTGAAAAATCTTTGAATCCATTAAAACCATCCATTGAGCATCCACCTGTCTTAGAATTGAAACCTCTCCCCACTCACCTCAAGTATGCATATCTAGGAAGTAATGAGACTTTTCCTGTGATTATTTCCTCTAAATTAAGTGAAAAGCAGGAGGTTGAACTGATATTACTACTTAAGCAACATAGGAAGGCTATTGCATGGTCTATTGCTGATATTAGAGGCATTATCCCTTCTTATTGCATGCATAAGATTATACTAGAGGAAGAGCATACACCCCGAGTAGATCACCAACGTAGGTTGAACCCCTCTATGAAAGAGGTAGTTAAAAAGGAAATAATAAAATGGTTAGATGCTTGTGTAATCTTCCCTATAGATAGTAGTCAGTGGGTGAGCCCTATACAATGTGTACCTAAGAAGGGGGGGATGACTGTGGTAGTCAATGAGAACAATGAACTGATTCCAACTAGGACTGTCACAGGATGGAGAGTATGTATGGATTATAGGAAACTAAATAAAGAGACCAAAAAAGACCATTTCCCTCTACCCTTCATTGACCAAATGTTAGACAGAATAGCTGGTAGAGCTTACTACTGTTTCTTAGACGGTTATTCAGGGTATAACCAGATTACTATAGACCCTAAGGATCAAGAGAAGACTACCTTCACTTGCCCTTTTGGAACGTTTGCCTTTCGCAGAATGCCTTTTGGCTTATGCAATGCACCGGCAACTTTCCAAAGGTGCATGTTGGCAATCTTCTCTGATTTGGATGAGTCCATGATAGAGATATTCATGGATGATTTCTCAGTCTTTGGGGACTCATTTACAAACTGTCTAGAGAATTTAGGACAAGTCCTAGCTCGGTGTGAGGAGACTAACCTAGTACTTAATTGGGAAAAGTGCCACTTCATGGTGGATGAAGGGATTGTCTTAGGTCATAGAGTGTCAAGGGCAGGTGTAGAAGTTGACAGGGCAAAAATTGAAATAATAGAGAAATTGGTAGAGCCCCAAAATGTCAAGGCCATTAGAAGTTTCTTAGGGCATGCTGGTTTCTATAGAAGGTTCATTAAGGACTTTTCTAAGATCTCCAAGCCTCTATGTGAGCTTCTAGAGCTAAACAAACCATTCATTTTCTCTAAAGAGTGTGTCCTAGCTTGGAAAACCCTTAAGAAAGCACTAGTCACAGCACCTATTATAGTAGGGCCTAATTGGGATCTCCCATTTGAGATGTTATGTGATGCTAGTGACTATGCTGTAGGGGTTATGTTAGGACAGAAGATTGACAAGTTAACACACCCTGTCTATTATGCTAGTAAGACACTTAATGAGGCACAATGCAACTACACAACCACTGAGAAAGAGATGCTAGCTGTAGTGTTTGCTTGTGAGAAGTTTAGGAATTACATTGTAGGCACTAGGACAATCGTGTACACTGACCATTCTGCTTTGAAGTACCTTATGAGGAAGGCTGATGTTAAGCCTAGGTTGATTAGATGGGTTTTGCTGCTGCAAGAGTTTGATCTAGACATTAGAGATAAGAAAGGATGTGAAAATGTGGTTGCGGATCATCTTTCTAGATTGCAGCATAATTGCGAAAAAATTGCGGAAACCGCAATTTCTGATGCTTTTATTGATGAACATGTCTTTGTATTAACTCATCGTGATAACGATGAGGAACCTTGGTTTGCTGACATTGCTAACTTCCTTGCATCACAGGTATTACCAACTTTCAAGGGAGGACAAGAAAAGAAGAGGTTCCTTCATGAAGCAAGGAAATTCATATGGGATGATCCCACACTTTACAAAACATGTGCTGACGGTTTGCTAAGGAAGTGTGTTTCAGCTGCTGAGGCGAAGTCTGTGCTGCAGCACTGCCACACAGCTCCTTATGGTGGACACTTTGGTGGCCAAAGAACAGCTGCAAAGGTATTTCAGAGCGGCTACTATTGGCCAACGATCTTCAAGGATGCCCACAACTATGCCCACAACTGTGATGAATGCCAAAGAACAGGTAACCTCAGTCGAAAGGATGAGATGCCTCTCAACTACATCTTAGAGTTGGAGCTCTTTGATGTGTGGGGCATTGATTTCATGGGGCCATTTCCTCCATCGTCAGGTAACCTTTACATTTTGGTAGCAGTAGATTACGTATCTAAGTGGGTAGAGGCCATAGCATGTCCCAATAATGATGCCAAAACAGTAATAAAATTCTTACATAGGAACATTTTCACTAGGTTTGGAACACCTCGTGCTATCATTAGTGATGAGGGGACACATTTCATTAATAAGGCTATGGAGAGAGTGTTGGCTAAGTATAACATTAGACATAGAGTAGCCACTCCTTATCACCCACACTCGAATGGTCAGGCCGAAATTTCAAATAGGGAGATTAAGAACATCCTAGAAAAAGTGGTCAAACCCAATAGGAAAGACTGGTCCTTTAAACTTGAGGATGCACTTTTGGCGTATAGAACAGCATATAAGACACCCCTAGGTATGTCTCCTTACAGACTTGTGTATGGTAAAGCTTGTCATCTTCCATTCGAGTTAGAAATTAAGGCATTTTGGTAAGGCATTTTGGGCACTAAAAGAGTTGAATTATTGCGTGACCGATGCGGGAACGTTGCGGTCTTTGCAATTACATGAGCTTGATGAGCTTAGACATATGTCTTATGAAAATGCCAAAATGTATAAAGAAAAGACCAAGATTTGGCACGACAGTAGACTTAGGATTAAGGACTTTAAGAAAGGCCAACTTGTTTTATTATTTAACTCACGATTGAAATTATTTCCAGGCAAACTTAAGTCTAGATGGTCAGGTCCGTTTGTAATTACTAATGTGTTTGTTCATGGTGCCATCGAGATAAAGAACCTGCAGCAAGGTCAACCATTTATGGTTAATGGTGCAAGGTTGAAGCACTACTATGAGGAAGGAGATGTGAAGACTCTCTGGCCTTCCTCTTGACTGAAGCGTGAAATTAAGACTGAGAGAGGACGAGTGATTGCTGTGCTCGTCGATATGAGGCTCATGCCTTAGTTTATTTTTTCCATTTTTTCCGGTTATCGTTTGTGTATATGTTTGTATGATTTTAATTACGAATTTGATGTTGATTTTATTTCTTTTTGTAGGGAATCAATAGAGGGAATCAAGGAGATTAAATCCAGCTAAAAAAAATCAAGAAGATATCGGGCCAAATCGAAGATACGGTTGAGCAAAGATTGACATTTAAATGCAGAAAATCTCCAACGGTCACTAGAATTGCGCTGGATTTGCAGAATCCGCAAAAATATAGCCGTTGAGATTTTTTGTGTTTTCTTTATATCCGTTAGAAGGCGCGTTGATCCGTACGATTCTCCCATTATCTGAACTCCAAGAAAGCTGCGTTTCTCTTCATCTGTGATTTCTCTCTCCAAATCTCCACAATTCAACAATGGTGCTAACAAGAGCCGAACGATCTGCGTCCAAGAAAAGGGCTGATGAAGCTGAAACGGCTGCGAGGGAAGCACTTCTTGCCCTTGCAGACGCTGATGCTGCGCGAACTGAACGACTGCCCAAACTTCCGATCCGCAAGAAGAAGTGGAAGGTCGTCACAGAGATACCTGCTGGACCCTCTGAACCAGCAGACACACCCAAGAAGCGCAGATGGAGTATGGCTGTGGCCGAAGAAGAAATCGAGAAAAAGACTCCCTCTGTGGAGAGTCAAGAACTCGGCCAGCCATCCCACGAGACAGCCGAGCACAGCCCTTCACCATCCCAACCGGTTCGTACTCCTGAGCTCTCTTCATCGCCGCCAGCACAGAGCCCTGAGCTGCCTTCATCACCGCAGAGCTCTGCACAGACCCCTACAGCCGCACAAAGCACCACTCCGTCGCCCACTTCTCCACCGCCTGACCCTGAATTCCCATATGGGGAGTACCAAGAATCGACGCAGGGCAGTGGGGGGGCTGAGGAAGAAGAGGTCTTCTCTCCGTTGAGGGAAGCTAGCCCTGAGAGTCCTGCGCAGAAGGATGATTCTATGGAAGAAACACTAGGGGCTTGCCTCCATGCGATCACAACCAAGGCGAAGCTGAAGAAGAAGAAGGCTGCCAAGATTATCAAGGCCAAACGGTCCAAGAAATCAAAGAAAAAGAAAGCCAAGAGGGCGCTTGCATCAGAGGAGAAGAGTGCTGAGCCATCGCTCAATAAGCTCAAGATTGAGGCTGTTGAGTCAGCCAAACCAAAAGACAAAGGGAAGGTGAATATCCGCTTAATCTCAAGCTGTCGAGGCTTGCCAAAATACGATTTATAAGGCCTATAACCAAGGCTTTGCAGCCAGTGGTAACAGGGTCGATCCAAGGAATAGGAGAATGAATTTACTAGTAAAGTTGGGATTTAATTGATTAATTGGTAACGGGGGGTTTTATCATGCAAATGGGAAATAATGCAAAAGCTAACGGAAGAAGGAAATAATATGTAGAAAACGCGTGCACGGCTTGGGGAGTTTCGGGATCAATTGTTAGACAAATATCACTTATCATTTAATTCTAATAACATGGAATTCAGTTTACCAAGCACGCGGACGACTACCAGAGAAGCCCCAAAGTAGCCGACTCCATGGATTTTAATTAGGCCACACAGTCCTAATTACACGTTATCTAATCTCACATTAAGATGATCAGTCCTAAGATGAATTTAGACAGTTACTAGCTAACCGCGACGAACATTCGGGCGTGAATTCTAATTGCTAGTAGGTTGCCCGCAAACGCCGTATGCAACCAACAATTATCCTACCCGACCCGATACTTCGATTTAGTTCTATTTACCTGTGTTACTTAGTCGAGCAGTGAGAGGCACGGCATCGCTACTCTTTAACATACACAACATGCGAAACTACCCGAGTGTCAATCAACGTAATTTAACATGCGCGTTGGATTAAGCAAGGTAAACAAATGCAATGTAAACAGAACCAATATACAAAGTCATACTCAGATTATCAAAGCAATAATGTCTAACAAAATTCCCCTAAACAAAGTCCCAAACCGTCACCCTTACCTTAGCCGCTCATGGCGCGGTTCGTCAATCCCGCTCCACCAACGACCATGGAAGAGTTCATCTACCTATTACAAAGGGAAGTGGAGCTCACAAGCATGCCAACAATGGCGGAGCTCCACGGAAAATAGAGAGAAAATGGGGAAGATGAAGAGAAGAATCGTCGGAATCCGTTAGGAGAAGAAGAAGAAAGAGCTCTCAAAAAATCTGCAGAAAAATCGTCTTTTAGCTACTGTCTTCGTCGTAGCGTCGAGACGCTGGGCCTAGCGTCTCGACGCTGTGCCCTAAGTGATCCGCGCGCGCGCGCGCTGGCGTCGCGACGCAAGG
The DNA here is from genome assembly GCA_028017165.1 of Herpetospermum pedunculosum. NCBI lineage: Eukaryota > Viridiplantae > Streptophyta > Magnoliopsida > Cucurbitales > Cucurbitaceae > Herpetospermum > Herpetospermum pedunculosum. The sequence continues at coordinate 41,651,984 of CM051522.1, forward strand.
CCAGCGTCGCGACGCTGCCCCGATGAATTTCTTGCGTGCGCCTCTCCGAAGCGTCTCGACGCTTGAGCAGGGTCTCGACGCCAGGGCAGCGTCGAGCTAGCGTCTCGACGCTATCACTCGACGCTTGCTCTCGGGTTTTTCCAGCGTCGAGCCAGCGTCTCGACGCTGTAGCTCGACGCTGGCTCTCGGGTTTGGGGCTGATGCAATGCCTCTTCAAGGCTGTTTTGGCCCGTTTCTTCACGGAACAAATTCCCCTCTTCCCGATGCATTCCCAGGGCGCTAAAAATCTGCTTTAAGCTCTCGAACATGCCCAATGGACGCACGAGCTCTTTGCCGCTTTTCTCCTACAAAAGAGATACATTTAATCAATTGGAAGCGGACTTTAGCTATGATTAGGACGTATTTAATAGCTCCAAAATGGAGTTATCAAACACCCCCAACTTAAACATTGCTAGTCCTCGAGCAAGCATTACAAAGACATTGACTCTAAGGACGCGCTTACATGCATTCTAACTCAAGCCTCCATGCATATTGAAATTTAAACACGAGTATAATCATGGAAGCATTTTGTTCATGTATTAATTAGGACATATCAAAAATTAACTCTTGCCCCCTAACGTGTGTGTGTGCTAGCTAACCACTCCTAAACTCACGTAAACTCGGAAAACCTACATGCAACGCACATCCCGTTTTCCCCCTACTTCTAGCGTTTAAGAACAGCTACACTTGACTTACACGAGAGAAAGAAGCAAATTAAGAGACCTAATTATTTTCTCATTCTTTTTCTTTCTTTTTCAAAAGTACTTTGTACTCTTTTATTTAGGGTTCTTTGAACCAAGCTTTCATTTCTTTTTCTTTCCAACTCGAGTTGCCTAACACGTCAAATTCATGCATAAAACTTCACGTTTTTAAGGACTAACGCTCACTTCTTTTAAGCGCAAATAAGAAGGAGGAGCGCCTCGAGAGGAACTTTTCTACAAAACATGCTTTTCTATTATTTTTTTTTACATAAGGCTAAGCACATGCTTTCTCAATTAATTAGCTACTAAATCTCATGCAACAAGCTACCTATGGGTGCCTTTCGGGGTGACAACGAGAATTAGCTAAACATGCGATAAACCAAGCTTACGGAATCTAGGGAGAAGTTGCTAAGTGCGCGATGAGTGCAAGGGAGCAACAGAAAAAATTTTAAAATTTTTGACATGAACCTAATAAACACAAAACTCATGCAACAACTCGATTATGAACATGCTCAGATTTCCAACATGCATTTCCTAGGCTATCACAGTCAGAAAACAGTAAACAGAGTCCCAAGCACTTCAATATATTTGCAACACTTCTCAACAAACTACACATGCACATCCATCGGACTACTCCACCCCCAACTTCAAAATTTGGCATTGTCCTCAATGCCAACCAGTCAGATACAATAAAGTAAAAGGGAAGAAGAAATACACTTCCCTGACTCTTTGTGAAGCTGGCGAGGGCGAGGAAGCGGCGCACGAACGCATCAGAGCCCAAAATTGTCTTCTCTTCCTCGATTCCTACAAAAAAAAAACAGCAAGCTAAATTAATACTAAAAAGCAATAAAACTAAACTAAAGCATAAAAACATTTCAACACTCGGGTGCCTCCGAGAAGCGCAGAATTTTTAAAGTCGGTTGCTCGACTGTATTCTCTCCACAGACTCATCCATAGTCTGTAGGTGCGGGGGACGATCCAGGCTTGTCCTTGGCCACACCTTTTCTTCCATCATCCACCTGAAAAATATTTTGCACTCTTCGTGCCTCGGGCACGTGAATATCAGACATGTTAGTGCAAAAATCAGCAGTATCATCCATCAAATTCAAATCAGAAATTTTAACCGAGACATGGGAACCATCCCTCAAGCGCGAGGGTAGACCCCCATTCTCGACATGCTCACAAACAGCAGAAACATTCGCAACAGATTTCCCATCAAATAAAGAAAACTCATGCAAAGTATCATCAAACTCTAACGAAACGACGCCCTTATACACATCGATTTTGACCCTAGCGGTCTTAAGAAAGGGGCGTCCTAACAGCATAGAGGACGAAGCATGCAATGAATTTTCTTTCATATCTAAAACAAGGAAATCAGCGGGAAACGTCATATTCCCAACTCTAACTAAAACATCCTCTACCTTCCCCCTAGGACAGATGCTCGACCCATTAGCCAACTGAACAGAAACATTACATTCATGCATTTCATTTAAATTCAGTTCACGATATAATGCATAAGACATAACATTTACAGAGGCTCCTAAGTCTAACATGGCATTACGAACAATTTTACTACCTATAGTGCAAGGGATAGTAAAAGTACCTGGATCGTTGCACTTTGCAGGCAACGAACCTGGGAGTATGGCAGAGACATTTTCCTTCTTTTTCTCAGTCCCTCTGGACTTCCTTTTCGTAGTGCACCAGCTCTTCAGGAATTTTGCATACTTGGGCACCTGACTGACTGCCTCTAGGAGCGGGATATTTACCATCACCTTTTGGAAGGTTCGCAGGACCTCCTCATCATCAGATTCCAAAGTAGGCTTCGCAAGCCTACTCGGGAAGGGTGCTTTGGCAACATCCACAGGTACACTGACCTTCTCATTTATCTTCTCATTCTGAGTCTCAGGAGCAGTCGGGGCGGACTTATTCAGGCTGTCCGTGGCTTCCTTCGCAGCCCTGGTGGAAAGTGACTTCCCACTGCGCAGCTGAATGGCACTCACGTTTTCACATGAGTTAACTGTAGTTTGGGAAGGAAGCTTCCCCGAGCTCTTGCTCTCAATCTTACTAATAGACACCGCCATCTGTGTCAGCTGCTTGTTCAAATTTTGCAGCTCTGCCTTATGAGAATTAAGCTCCTCGCGAGCCTCTTTCTGGAACTGGCTGGTGCTAGTCACGATGGTCCTAACCATCTCTTCAAGTGAGCTGGAGGAGCTCGAAGCTTGAGCTTGGGTGGAAGAGTTAGGCCTATCCTGGGACTGGCCTTGGAAACGAGTTTGTCCTTCCCTGTTCCCATAGCTGAAATTAGGATGGTCGCGCCAACCGGGGTTATAAGTATTAGCATATGGATCATACTTCCTTGGGTTGGAAGCATACCCCCCGATTGCATTGACCTCCGCATCTTCGCGGTGTCCTCCAACAATTTTCTTCAACATACTACCTATCTCGGCCACCTGGGCCCTCATTTCAGACATCTCATGGCTCTGAGCCACGCTGTGCACCTGTCCTTGCCCCCTGATCCCAAACTGCTGCGAGTTTGTAGCTATATTTGCAATGAGCTGCTTGGCCTCAACTGGGGTCTTGTCAATCAGTGCCCCTCCGCTTGCTGCATCGATCATCTGCCTGTCGTGGGGCGTCATCCCCTCATAAAAGTACTGTATGAGCAGCTGATCGGCGATCTGGTGGTGTGGGAAACTCGCGCACAGGCGCCCAAAGCGTTCCCAATACTCATGCAGGGACTCACCTACATCCTGGGTGATCCCATAAATTCTCTTCCGCAGGGTGGTGGCTGTTGCGTGCTCAATGTGTGAAGATAAATAAGCAAGAAGGTAGAGAGAGCACTCAGAAAATGCAAGCATACATGGTCTCACAGCAAGTAGTAAGTATATTTCATTCGTTTTTTCCACAGAGACTTATGTTTAGCTATTCGCGAAGTGTATTTGTTAAGAAAGATGGGGTGGATTTGATGGGGTAAAATTGGTTTTTAATTATCTAATGTTTGCTGAATGTATAAAGGAATGCAACATGAACAAATGGAAGTTGAAATCAGACTCAAAGGACAAGAGATGGAATTGATAAACGAAGAAGAAAACAGCTAAACAGAATGAAAACTTAGCAGAATTGCGGGGACCGCAATGTTTCCGCAATTAAACAGCAGCGGAAGTGTGTAAATGGGTGAATTAAGGGCTACTAATGACTATCCTATATGCATTTTTATACGATTCTCAAGCACTGGATCTACTCTCTATGCATCAAACTCACTCTATCTCATGTATCGTCCGATTCCATGCATTAGATTCTTAAGTTTACTCGACTCAAAGTAAGGTCTTAAGCATCTTGTTAAAACAGAGGTGTGTAGTTTGTACTAGGGAAACGCCTATTCCTAGGCCGTTTCCTGGTTACCATGAAAGGCTAGCATGATTATACGACTCTGAACTCTTACTCCTTCCAGAGGTTAGGAGTTCTTTGGACAAAATGGATGGCCAATCGAAATTGCCCGTGGGATGAAGCTTACATACAATCAATGCTTCGGAAGCTATCCTACATGCTTGGTTCACATTTTTTAGCCTATAGTTCTGCCATTAGCATGCCCCTAAGTGACTTAGCTACTCATGGATATATAGAGAACAGAAATATAAGATAAAATAGACATGCTTAGAAGGGAAATAAACTCAAAACAGCAAGACAGAACTGTAGCAGCAGAAGACGGAAACTGTGAAATGAAACTTGCAATTTGATTACTTTGAATGTTTGAACGAACAAAGGGAAACTTAAAGGCAGTAATTCAAAGACAGACAACAACGAAATGCAGTAACTAAAACACTAAACTAGAAACAACAACTAATCAAAGCTGGAAATTAGAAGGAAAAGACAGAAAACAGTAAAAGTTGCTTGAAAGCCTTGTTGCAGTCGCCTCGAATGAAGGGGATGAAAGGGCAGCCTTGCTTGGATGAATCCAATCGAGAGAGAAGAAGAATCTCCTCTCCTTCCTATCAGATTATCGATTCCAACAGCTGAGACTCTCAATCCAACAGACGGCAAAGGAAAACAGGGAGAAAAGGTGGACTGTGAGAAGGCTTCTACGCTTTCGGATGATGACTGAACCTCCGACTTTGGCCCCCTTTTATAGTAGTTTGCAGGTGCGTTTGGGCCAAGGAGAACCATCAATCTTCAACGTCATATATCAGAATGGATGGAGGAGAAAGAACGAATCCCTGAAATTACGGAAATTAACAGAAAAAGATCAGTCAACTTACGGTTTTCACTTGAATAATTGCGGCTTCAGCAATGTTTTCGCAATGCTGTCGCAATGCGATTTTTTCATTCTTTTCCTTCGGTTTTCAACCCTTTTCTTTCCTATTGTGCATAAGTCCTAATTTAGCTACCTTCTTCTTATTTTCATATTTAAGCATAGGTTTAGGCTAAATGCTATCAAAAACACCTAAAAGTGTATATCTTCTTAAGCTAAATGGGTCCTAAATAAGTCACTTTCAGAGACTTAACACACCCCCAAACTTAAGGTTTTGCTTGTCCTCAAGCACACTAAGGACTTTACCTAGGCTGCTGTTTCACCCTTTTTTTTTTTAACCACTTACTGACTCCCCTATATCCCTATCTATAGCACTGCTGTCCTGTGACACACTTCTCAGTTTAAAACTACCCTCTTATCTAGCTTCTTCTGAACTTGCCTGCCTAACACTTATCTGTTTTCATTAACTCCCTACAACTGATCTATTTTCTTTTGTCATATCATGCCACTATCCCTAAGGTTTCAAATTCTGCCTAGCTTTACCTCAGACTCAGTACATGCTTCTAGCTTTATTTTTAATGTGTATAGGATTCCTTAGAGTCATGCCAGTCTTAGTATTAACGGTGACAGTAGTACTTTTAGAGAACAACCTAAACCCTGGCATCACTACATTGGATAAACACTCATCTCCCTAAAACAACCCTACAAGTTACAACTTTGTGCTTAGCTACTTTGAGAATCAGAGTTCTTTTTAAATAGGACATCTAAGCCACAAAGTTATAACTCCTAGGTATACATTCTTCTTCCCTATTTTTTTCTTTTTCTTACTTAGGTGGGGCCTATCCTTTGGTTGCCTTTTGATGCAATGCCACTTGTGGGTCACACACTTGGCACTGATTACTTAGCAACCTAAGAGAGACCCCCCTCTTTATTCCATTTTTTATTTTTTTTTTAGTTCATCATTTTTTTGTAAAGGAGAAGAAGAATGCTTATGTTTCTAAGGGAGAGAGGAATGTTCCTAGGCCTAGGGTGGCCTCCCCCAAACTTCAACTACTCATTGTCCCCAATGAGTGTCTGAGGTGGCACACCCCCAAACTATCCTAGAAGCATCTAGTCTAAGGTAAAACAAAGAGAATCTAAAGCCCTAGGCATAGACAGAACATTGAAAAGAAAATATCACAGCAGCAGTAACTAAAAAAAAAACAGACAGTTAAGGGCTTAAAGCTGTGCATGCTGAGCTATTTAGAGGTTAATTTAAACTATCAAATGGTGTCCTATGACACTCATCCAGCATGCATTTAGATAAGCTATATATAGTAGTCATGATAGCAGCAAAAGAAAGAATTTAAACAGATCACAGCCTAGCTAAACAGACAGTCCAAAACATGCTTTTAGTCATGAAAATTGCGGGGACCGCAATTATTTCGCAATTAGATCAGGGCAGATATAACAATGATTAAGGCCCCTAAGCATGCTTTTTCCAGTCATTCCAGCTTTCTAAAAATGAAAATAAACTATCCTACCTAGTCAGCTAACATCAGACTATCCTAAGCAAAAGGAAAAACATAAAGCTAAACATCTAAAACAGATCAAAATTGAACCAAAAACAGCATAATTCACATGGTCCTATCAGAAAGCAGAAAATTGTATTTTTTTCCTAAGGGAACAGCAGTACTCCCTTTAGTGCACTTCAAACCAGCACTCAATTCTCGTCATCCTCATCAGGTTGTCTTGGTCGTGGGGGCACCCATGGAGTTAGGAGAGTGGTAGGGAAGTCAGGGAAGCTGCACCCCAGCTGGTCTGCAACTTCCTTGTCCCTTGCCTGCGCATAAGTGGCCCATTGAGCCATTCTTCTCTGCATATCCATTAAGCAGGCCATGGATAGCGACTGTTCAGCAGCCAACCTATCCAATTCAAACTCCATATTCCCCTTTCTTCTCAGCCTCAGGTTCGCAGGCAGCTCCAAGTGGCCCGTGTAGGCCATCTGCTGCTCCAGGCGCTCGGTGGGGACTCCTGCAAGCAAACATAATTTGGTTATAGTATTAGGGAAAAACAGTGGTCCCTTACCTTTCTTGGCGCATTCAGCAATGGCCGTAGTGATGACTTCTCCCACATTGATCGTGAGACCTCGCATTATCGCATACACCAGCAGCGAACGGCTCTCGTTGATTGTAGTCTCGTGAGTCACAGGGGACAATCTCCGTCGCACGAACGAAAACCAAACAGCTGCCTTAGCCGTGAGGTTGGCACTCATGAGAGTGTGCCTCCCATTGCGTGACACGGTCCAGGAAGCTTCAGGCTGGCCAATGGTGCGAATGGCCTCTTCCAGCACTGCCTCAGTAGGCTCATCAACGATCCGTGCATAATCTGTATGTGTTTGGCCCTTTAGACCAAAGGCTTCGTTGATGGCTTTGGCTGAGAAATCCACCTCTACCCCTCTGACCACAGACAGGCCATCCTCAGGGCTGAGCACATTGGCGTAGAAATCATACACCATGCTCGTGTAGGCTGGATTGGGCGGTCTGCAAAATTCCTCCCAGCCGTGGTTTAGCACTCCTGCGCGCAAGAACTGCGGCAGATCAGCAGGGCGGTCGAGGAAGCCTTTCTCGTGCAGCAACTCCCTCTTCCTTAGCTCAACACCCCTGGACTCAGCATCAGAGGAGACATACCTCACTGACTGAGGCTCATCTTCAGGGTAGAGCTTGGCCTTCCCCTTATCTGATGGCTTGGCTGACTCGGCAGCCTCAACCTTGAGCCGTTTGAGCGAAGGCTCAGTGCTCTCCTTTTTTGAGGAAGGCGCCCTCTTGGCCTTCTTCTTTTTCAGCTTCTTGGATCGTTTGGCCTTGACAATCTTGGCCTTCTTCTTCTTCTTGATCTTAATGTTGATCTGCTGGAGGCATGCCCCCAACGTCTCCTCCATGGAATCGTCCTGCTGTGCAGGCTCGTCAGGGCTATCTTCCCTCATAGGAGAGAAGACTTCGTCTTCCCCAACTTCCCCACTGCCCTGAGTGGACTCTTGATAATCCCCATATGGGAATTCAGGATCAGGCCGTGGAGAATTGTGCGATGGCGTGGGATTTTGCTCTGCTGATGGTGTCTGCGCAGAACTCAGTGGCGAAGATGGCAGTTCAGGACTCTGCGCTGTTGCAGGTGTCGGGTCAGAACTCTGAGGTGCTGGAGACAACTCGGAGCTCTGTGCAGGCGATGCAGATGGCGACGAACTCTTCTTGATCGACCCGTGGGACGCACGATCCGATTCTTGACTCTCCACAGAGGGAGTCTTTGCCTTGCTTGGTTCGGCGGCCCTCTCGACACTCCACCGACGCTTCTTGGGTGTGCCTGCTGGTTCAGAAGGTCCAGCAGGGATTTCTGTGACAACTCTCCACTTCCTTCTACGGATCGGAAGCTTGGGAAGACGGCCAGTGCGTACAGCACCCTCGTCTGCAAGGGTAAGAAGTGCTTCCCTCGCAGCCGCTTCAGCTGCGTCATCAGCCTTCTTCTTGGCTGCGGATCTTTCAGCCCTTGTGGAAACCATTGTCGAATCTTGGAGGTTTGGAGAGAAGGATCAGAGATGAAGAGAATCTCAGTTTTCTTGGAAATCAGAGAATGAGAGAATCGTATCGAACGAGCGCGTCCCAACGGATATAAAGGCAACGGCTAAATCCCAACGGCTAGTTTTTGCGGATCTTGCAATTTTAGCGCAATTGTAGGGATTTTCTTCATCTAAATGGCAAACTTTGCTTGTCCGTATCTTTTAATTGGCTCGATCGTTTCTTGATTTTTAAAGCTTGATTTCCTCTCCTTGATTCCCTCTATTGATTCCCTGCAAAAAGAAATAAAATTAACATCAAATTCGCAATTAAAATCACACAACAAAACACACAAACGATAACCGGAAATTTGCAAAAAATAAACTAAGGCATGAGCCTTATGTCGACGAGCACAGTAATCACTCGTCCTCTCTCGTTTTCTTTTCACGCTTCAGTCAAGAGGAAGGCCGAGAGAGTCTTCACATCTCCTTCCTCATAGTAGTGCTTCAACCTCGCACCATTAACCATAAATGGTTGGCCTTGCTGCAAGTTCTTTATCTCTATGGCACCATGAACAAAAACATTAGTAATCACAAATGGACCTGACCACCTAGACTTAAGTTTCCCTGGAAATAGTTTCAACCGTGAGTTAAACAACAATACAAGTTGACCCTTCTTAAAGTCCTGAACTCTAAGTCTACTATCATGCCAAATCTTGGTTTTTTCCTTGTACATCTTGGCATTCTCATAGGCCATATGCCTAAGCTCATCAAGCTCATGTAGTTGTAAAGACCTTAGTGTTCCTGCATCTTTTACACAAAAATTCAATTCCTTCATGGCCCAAAATGCTTTGTTCTCTAACTCAAGTGGTAAGTGACAAGTCTTGCCATAAACTAGCCTATAAGGAGACATTCCTAGAGGTGTCTTATATGTTGTCCTATAAGCCCAAAGTGCATCCTCAAGCTTGAAGGACCAGTCTTTCCTATTAGGTTTGACTACTTTTTCTAGGATGTTCTTTATTTCCCTATTTGAAATTTCAGCTTGTCCATTTGAGTGTGGGTGATAGGGAGTGGCTACTCTATGTCTAATGTTATATTTAGCCAATACTTTCTCCATAGCCTTATTAATGAAATGTGACCCCTCATCACTAATGATGGCACGAGGTGTCCCAAACCTAGTAAAAATGTGCCTATGCAAGAAGTTGGTGACTGTTTTAGCATCATTATTAGGACATGCTTTGGCTTCTACCCACTTGGACACATAATCTACTGCCACTAATATGTAAAGGTTACCTGATGACGGAGGGAATGGCCCCATGAAGTCAATGCCCCACACATCAAAGAGCTCCAACTCTAAAATGTACGTGAGGGGCATCTCATCCTTGCGACTGAGGTTACCTGTCCTTTGGCACTCATCACAGCTGTGGGCATAGTTGTGGGCATCCTTGAAGATTGTTGGCCAATAGTAGCCACTCTGAAATACCTTCGCAGCTGTTCTTTGACCACCAAAGTGTCCACCATAAGGAGATGAGTGACAGTGCTGCAGCACAGACTTCGCTTCAGCAGCTGAAACACATTTCCTTAGCAAGCCATCAGCACAAGTTCTGTAAAGTGTGGGGTCGTCCCAGAGGAATTTCCTTGCTTCATGAAGGAACCTTTTCTTCTCTTGTCCTCCCTTGAACACTGGTAATACTGTGATGCACGGAAGTTAGCAATGTCAGCAAACCAAGGTTCCTCATCGTTATCACGATGAGTCAAAACAAAGATATGTTCATCAATAAAAGCATCAGAAATTGCGGGATCCGCAATTTTTTCGCAATTGTGCTGCAATCGAGAAAGGTGATCTGCAACCACATTTTCACATCCCTTCTTGTCTCGAATGTCCAAATCAAACTCCTGCAGCAATAACACCCACATAATTAACCTAGGCTTGGCATCAGCCTTCCTCATAAGATATTTCAAGGCAGAATGGTCAGTGTATACAATTGTCCTAGTGCCTACAATATAGTTTCTGAATTTTTCACAAGCAAACACTACAGCAAGCATCTCTTTCTCAGTAGTTGTATAATTACATTGAGCCTCATTCAAGGTCTTGCTGGCATAATAAACAGGGTGTGTTAGCTTGTCAATCTGCTGTCCTAACATGACTCCTACAGCATAGTCACTGGCATCACATAGCATCTCAAATGGGAGATCCCAATTTGGTCCTACTAGTATAGGTGCGGTGACTAGTGCTTTCTTAAGGGTAGTCCAAGCTACTAAGCATTCCTTAGAGAAGATGAATGGCCTATTTAATTCTAGAAGCTCGCACAGAGGCTTGGCTATCTTAGAAAAGTCCTTAATGAACCTTCTGTAAAAGCCAACATGCCCTAAGAAGCTTCTAATGGCTTTGACATTCTGGGGCTCTACCAACTTCTCTATGATCTCAATCTTTGCTCTATCAACTTCGACTCCTGCCCTTGACACTCTATGTCCTAAGACAATCCCCTCATCCACCATAAAATGGCATTTTTCCCAATTTAGAACTAGGTTGGTCTCCTCACACCTAGCCAGGACTTGTCCTAGGTTTTCTAGATAGTTTGAAAATGAGTCCCCAAAGACTGAGAAGTCATCCATGAATATTTCTATCATGGACTCATCCAACTCAGAGAAGATTGCCATCATGCACCTTTGGAAAGTTGCCAAGGCATTGCATAAGCCAAAAGGCATTCTGCGAAAGGCAAAAGTTCCAAAAGGGCAAGTGAAGGTGGTCTTCTCTTGATCCTTAGGGTCTATAGTTATTTGATTATAGCCTGAATAACCGTCTAGGAAACAATAGTAGGCTCTACCAGCTATTCTGTCTAGCATCTGGTCAATGAATGGTAGAGGGAAATGGTCTTTTTTAGTTTCTTTATTTAACTTACTGTAATCCATGCACACTCTCCACCCTGTGACAGTCCTAGTTGGAATCAGTTCGTTGTTCTCATTGACTACCACATTTATTCCCCCCTTTTTAGGTACACATTGGATGGGGCTCACCCACTGGCTACTAGCTATTGGGAAGATCACTCCTGCATCTAACCATTTTATTATTTCCTTCTTTACTACCTCTTTCATAGAGGGGTTTAGCCTACGCTGGTGATCTACCCTAGGTGTGTGCTCTTCCTCTAGTATAATTTTGTGCATGCAATAAGAAGGGCTAATGCCTCGAATATCAGCAATAGTCCATGCTATAGCCTTCCTATGTTGCTTAAGCAGTAAAATTAATTCACCCTCATGCTGTTCACTTAGTTTAGAAGAAATAATTACAGGCAGTGTATCATTATTTCCTAAATATGCATATTTGAGGTGAGTGGGTAGTGGTTTTAGTTCTAAAACAGGTGGATGCTCAATGGAGGGCTTCAAAGGATTTACAGTTCTATCAGTTAAATCTATATTCATACATACATGCTGTGGTTTATCTACAGGCATATCCATTATGTCAGATACATTTAAATCAGCTACATCTAATTCTACATATTCATTAGCATGCTTGGTTAATAATACATGCTCTAATTGTTCTTCCATCAGTGAGTCAACAATATCCATGCTCGCACAGGATTCAAGGTCAGAGGGGTACCTTAAAGCTTTATATACACTAAACTTCACCTCTTCATCATGAACCCTCATAGTAAGCTCACCTTTTTGGACGTCTATAAGTGCCCTACCTGTGGCTAGAAATGGTCTGCCTAGCAGGATGGGGACCTCCTTGTCTGCTTCATAATCCAGGATAATGAAATCTGCAAGGAAAATAAACTTGTCAACCTTTACTAAAATATCCTCAATTTTACCTTCTGGGTATGCAATGGATCTGTCTGCTAGTTGTAAAGTGACAGTGGTTGGACGTGCTTCTCCTATTCCCAACTGGCGGAATAGGGATAGGGGCATGAGGTTTATGCTGGCGCCCAGGTCACAAAGCGCTCTGCCCACGTGCTTGCCTCCAAGCTCTACAGGTAAGGTGAAGGAACCAGGATCCTTCTCCTTCTTGGGCAGCTTGTTTTGGAGGATGGCACTGCACTCCTCAGTGAGGTTTACTGTTTCAAACTCACCAATTATTTTTTTGTTAGTAATAATATCCTTCAAAAACTTTACATATGAAGGCATAGACTGTAAAACTTCTACAAAAGGAATGTTGACATGCACTTGTTTAAGAATTTCTAAGAATTTATTAAAATGCACTTCCTGTTCCTGCTTCTTCTTAAGCCTTCGAGGATATGGAGGTGGTGGCACATATGCAGGCACGTCAGGACGCCTTAGGATGGGTGGAGGCCTTGGAATTTCTTCTATTTCCTCAATAATTGGCTCTAGCCTGGCTCCTGATGTGCTAGTTGGTGGTGGACCTTGGGTTGGCAGAGACTCCAGTGGAGCACTAGACTCAGTGTTCTCTACTCTCTTTGGTGTGTCCTTTGTGTTGTTCACCAAGGGTCTACCACTTCTAAGTTCAATTGCTTGAACTTGCTCTTTACCATCTCTCCTTGGCACCTCGGTGTCAGCAGGGAGTCTCCCTTGGGGCCTACTCTTGAGTTCATTGGCTAATTGGCCTATTTGGTTCTCTAGGCTCCTAAGAGTAGCTTGCTGGCTTTGAAGAGTAGCGTCATTCTTAGCTATGTATTCCTTAAGTAGGTTTTCTACAGAAGATCCTACAGATTGATTGTATGGTTTTTGGTACATTGACTGGTTATGTTGGGGAGTGAAACCAGGTGTTCCACTCGGCCTTTGTTGGTTAGGATTTTGGTTAGCATTTTGTTGGCCACCCCATGACAGGTTTGGGTGGTTCCTCCAACCAGGGTTGTAAGTTTGTGAGTAGGGGTTATTCCTAGGCTGCTGCTGGCTTCCAACATAGCAGACTGAGGATGGATTCCCAGGGCAGTATTCATAAGGGTGCCCTTCCCCACAGAATCCACAGATAGGTGCCTCGCCTTGACTTGGTTGGGTGCCCATTGACATGGCGGTGGCGGTATTGGCACTGGTTTGGAGATTGGCCTGAGCCATTTGCTTAACTAAGTTGGTCAGGGCGTTTATTTGGGTGCTCATGGCGCTTAGAGCATCCTTGTCTTGAGCTCTAGTGGGCTCTACTGGATCATCTGACCACCTACAGTGAGATGTTGAGATCTTCTCCAAGATCTCATAAGCTTCGTTGTAACTCTTGGACAACATGGAACCACCAGCAGATGAATTTAGAACTTGTCTGGTGCTGGGGTTACATCCTTTAAAGAAGACTTCTATTTGGATACACCATGGAATGCCATGGTGTGGACATTTAATGAGGAGGTCTTTGAATCTTGTCCAAGCTTCGTGAAGAGACTCACTTGGAGCTTGTTTGAATTTAATGATATCATCACGAAAGGTAGAATTCCTATCTGGTGGGAAATATTTGACTAGGAATTTTTCTGCTAAGTCTGTCCAATTGAGGACAGATCCTGAGGGTAATGAATTTAACCAAGTTTTGGCTTTGTCCCTCAAAGAGTAAGGGAAAAGATATAGCCTCAGGGCTTCTTGGGAAACTCCAGGAATCAGGAATGTGTCACTAACTCCTAGGAAGTTCCTAAGGTGGTTATGGGGGTCCTCATTCTCTATTCCAAAGAATTGTCCCACAGTGGACAACATTTGGAACATCACTGGCTTTAACTCGAATGAGTTGGCAGTGATTTCAGAACGGATTATGCTGGGGTTCAGCTCCCCAAGCATAGGTACTAGGTACGAAAGGATGGCGCTATCCTTGTCATTCGCTATTTCAATGGGATTGCGAGTGACAGGCACCAGGTTTTGATCAGCCATTTCTTCTTGAGTGGATTGCGGAGACGCTGCGGTTTCAGCAATTATTTGAGGTAAAGGGGTTGTTTAAAGAGACGTTTCTTGGCTCAATTTCTAGCTTTAAATAATCTCTCAGGCTCAGGGTTGAACTCTAGATCACTACTTGGAGTCTCATTCATAAACTACCCTAAATGGTACCTGAAAAAGAAATGGAAATGGATCAAATTCAATGGAAAATAATTTGGTGTTTCAGACTTAACCAACTTCGTTTTCACTTAAAATAAGTCCCCGGCAGCGGCGCCAAAAACTTGTTGCGTGCTCAATGTGTGAAGATAAATAAGCAAGAAGGTAGAGAGAGCACTCAGAACATGCAAGCATACATGGTCTCACAGCAAGTAGTAAGTATATTTCATTCGTTTTTTCCACAGAGACTTATGTTTAGCTATTCGCGAAGTGTATTTGTTAAGAAAGATGGGGTGGATTTGATGGGGTAAAATTGGTTTTTAATTATCTAATGTTTGCTGAATGTATAAAGGAATGCAACATGAACAAATGGAAGTTGAAATCAGACTCAAAGGACAAGAGATGGAATTGATAAACGAAGAAGAAAACAGCTAAACAGAATGAAAACTTAGCAGAATTGCGGGGACCGCAATGTTTCTGCAATTAAACAGCAGCGGAAGTGTGTAAATGGGTGAATTAAGGGCTACTAATGACTATCCTATAGGCATTTTTATACGATTCTCAAGCACTGGATCTACTCTCTATGCATCAAACTCACTCTATCTCATGTATCGTCCGATTCCATGCATTAGATTCTTAAGTTTACTCGACTCAAAGTAAGGTCTTAAGCATCTTGTTAAAACAGAGGTGTTTAGTTTGTACTAGGGAAACGCCTATTCCTAGGCCGTTTCCTGGTTACCATGAAAGGCTAGCATGATTATACGACTCTGAACTCTTACTCCTTCCAGAGGTTAGGAGTTCTTTGGACAAAATGGATGGCCAATCGAAATTGCCCGTGGGATGAAGCTTACATACAATCAATGCTTCGGAAGCTATCCTACATGCTTGGTTCACGTTTTTTAGCCTATAGTTCTGCCATTAGCATGCCCCTAAGTGACTTAGCTACTCATGGATATATAGAGAACAGAAATATAAGATAAAATAGACATGCTTAGAAGGGAAATAAACTCAAAACAGCAAGACAGAACTGTAGCAGCAGAAGACGGAAACTGTGAAATGAAACTTGCAATTTGATTACTTTGAATGTTTGAACGAACAAAGGGAAACTTAAAGGCAGTAATTCAAAGACAGACAACAACGAAATGCAGTAACTAAAACACTAAACTAGAAACAACAACTAATCAAAGCTGGAAATTAGAAGGAAAAGACAGAAAACAGTAAAAGTTGCTTGAAAGCCTTGTTGCAGTCGCCTCGAATGAAGGGGATGAAAGGGCAGCCTTGCTTGGATGAATCCAATCGAGAGAGAAGAAGAATCTCCTCTCCTTCCTATCAGATTATCGATTCCAACAGCTGAGACTCTCACTCCAACAGACGGCAAAGGAAAACAGGGAGAAAAGGTGGACTGTGAGAAGGCTTCTACGCTTTCGGATGATGACTGAACCTCCGACTTTGGCCCCCTTTTATAGTAGTTTGCAGGTGCGTTTGGGCCAAGGAGAACCATCAATCTTCAACGTCATATATCAGAATGGATGGAGGAGAAAGAACGAATCCCTGAAATTACGGAAATTAACAGAAAAAGATCAGTCAACTTACGGTTTTCACTTGAATAATTGCGGCTTCAGCAATGTTTTCGCAATGCTGTCGCAATGCGATTTTTTCATTCTTTTCCTTCGGTTTTCAACCCTTTTCTTTCCTATTGTGCATAAGTCCTAATTTAGCTACCTTCTTCTTATTTTCATATTTAAGCATAGGTTTAGGCTAAATGCTATCAAAAACACCTAAAAGTGTATATCTTCTTAAGCTAAATGGGTCCTAAATAAGTCACTTTCAGAGACTTAACAGTGGCCAAGGATGCGGGAAAGTATTTCTCCAAAAATACCCGCTTCATATACAGCCAGTCTCTGGCCTTGTCCTTGAGCGTGAAGGGGAATGCCCTCATATTCAGTTGCTCCTCCGTGACCCCTGCGGGTTTCATTCCCGCGCAGACGCAATGGAACTCCATCAAATGTTTGTTCGCGTCCTCACCTGCGTTTCCATGGAAAGAAGGTAACTGGTGAATTAAACCAGATTTCAACTCGAAGTTACCTGCTACCACGGGGTAGTTAATGCACAAAGGCTGCAGGTTCAGGTCTGGCGCTGCCAGTTGCTTAAGCGTCCGTGGCGCTTCACCTTGCGCCATCTCGTCAAATAAGAAGGGATTGCCTTCTTCTCTTTCCAACGTTCCTTGCCCCTCCCGGGCTTCTCTACGTAACCGCCGCTCCTCTCTGTCAATCTCAGGAATAAACTGCAAACTACCCTCAGAGGAACGGGTCATACACAAACAAAAATCTAAACATACAAATTACAAACAAGAAAAAATTTTCAGTCAACCATCAATGAATCAAATTCAAACTTCAATCATAAATTCAATCAATTGCCTATTCCCCGGCAACGGCGCCAATTTTGGTGGGCGGATTTTTGAATATCCGCTTAATCTCAAGCTGTCGAGGCTTGCCAAAATACGATTTATAAGGCCTATAACCAAGGCTTTGCAGCCAGTGGTAACAGGGTCGATCCAAGGAATAGGAGAATGAATTTACTAGTAAAGTTGGGATTTAATTGATTAATTGGTAACGGGGGGTTTTATCATGCAAATGGGAAATAATGCAAAAGCTAACGGAAGAAGGAAATAATATGTAGAAAACGCGTGCACGGCTTGGGGAGTTTCGGGATCAATTGTTAGACAAATATCACTTATCATTTAATTCTAATAACATGGAATTCAGTTTACCAAGCACGCGGACGACTACCAGAGAAGCCCCAAAGTAGCCGACTCCATGGATTTTAATTAGGCCACACAGTCCTAATTACACGTTATCTAATCTCACATTAAGATGATCAGTCCTAAGATGAATTTAGACAGTTACTAGCTAACCGCGACGAACATTCGGGCGTGAATTCTAATTGCTAGTAGGTTGCCCGCAAACGCCGTATGCAACCAACAATTATCCTACCCGACCCGATACTTCGATTTAGTTCTATTTACCTGTGTTACTTAGTCGAGCAGTGAGAGGCACGGCATCGCTACTCTTTAACATACACAACATGCGAAACTACCCGAGTGTCAATCAACGTAATTTAACATGCGCGTTGGATTAAGCAAGGTAAACAAATGCAATGTAAACAGAACCAATATACAAAGTCATACTCAGATTATCAAAGCAATAATGTCTAACAAAATTCCCCTAAACAAAGTCCCAAACCGTCACCCTTACCTTAGCCGCTCATGGCGCGGTTCGTCAATCCCGCTCCACCAACGACCATGGAAGAGTTCATCTACCTATTACAAAGGGAAGTGGAGCTCACAAGCATGCCAACAATGGCGGAGCTCCACGGAAAATAGAGAGAAAATGGGGAAGATGAAGAGAAGAATCGTCGGAATCCGTTAGGAGAAGAAGAAGAAAGAGCTCTCAAAAAATCTGCAGAAAAATCGTCTTTTAGCTACTGTCTTCGTCGTAGCGTCTCGACGCTGGGCCAAGCGTCTCGACGCTGTGCCCTAAGTGATCCGCGCGCGCGCGCTGGCGTCGCGACGCAAGGCCAGCGTCGCGACGCTGCCCCGATGAATTTCTTGCGCGCGCCTCTCCGAAGCGTCTCGACGCTTGAGCAGGGTCTCGACGCCAGGGCAGCGTCGAGCTAGCGTCTCGACGCTATCACTCGACGCTTGCTCTCGGGTTTTTCCAGCGTCGAGCCAGCGTCTCGACGCTGTAGCTCGACGCTGGCTCTCGGGTTTGGGGCTGATGCAATGCCTCTTCAAGGCTGTTTTGGCCCGTTTCTTCACGGAACAAATTCCCCTCTTCCCGATGCATTCCCGGGGCGGTAAAACTCTGCTTTAAGCTCTCGAACATGCCCAATGGACGCACGAGCTCTTTGCCGCTTTTCTCCTACGAAAGAGATACATTTAATCAATTGGAAGCGGACTTTAGCTATGATTAGGACGTATTTAATAGCTCCAAAATGGAGTTATCAAAAGGCCAAGCTTTACCCTGAAGATGAGCCTCAGTCAGTGAGGTACGTGTCTTCTGACGCTGAGTCTAGAGGCATGGAGCTGAGGAAAAGGGAGCTGCTGCACGAGAAGGGCTTCCTCGACAGACCTGCTGACCTGCCGCAATTCTTGCGTGCAGGAATTATGAATCACGGCTGGGAGGAGTTGTGCAGACCACCCAATCCAGCTTACACAAGCATGGTGTATGACTTCTACGCCAACCTGAGGAATTCTGAGGAGGGGTTGTCTGTGGTCAGGGGAGTAGAAGTGGACTTCTCAGCAAAAGCCATCAACGAAGCCTATGGCCTCAAGGGCCAAAAACATACTGACTATGCGAGGATTGTTGATGAGCCTACTGAAGCCGTCCTGGAAGAGGCCATTCGGACCATTGGCCAGCCTGAAGCATCCTGGACCGTGTCACGCAATGGGAGGCACACTCTCATGAGTGCCAACCTCACAGCTAAGGCGGCTGTATGGTTTTCTTTCGTGAGAAGGAAACTATCCCCAGTGACTCACGAGACCACAATCAACCAGAGCAGATCGCTGCTGGTCTATGCAATCATGCGAGGTCTCACGATCAACGTGGGTGAAGTCATGTCAGCCGCCATTGCTGACTGCGCCAAGAAGGGTAAGGGTCCATTGTTCTTCCCTAATACTATTACTAAACTATGCTTGCGTGCAGGAGTCCCCATTGAGCGGATGGAACAGCAGATGGCTTACACAGGCCACTTGGAGCTGCCTACAGGCTTGAGGCTGAAAAGGAAAGGGAACATGGAGTTCGAGCTGGACAGATTGGCTGCTGCTCAGTCATTGTCCATGGCGTGCCTGATGGATCTACAGAAGAGGATGGCTCAATGGGCCACATACGCACAGGCAAGGGACAAGGAAGTTGCTGACCAACTGGGATGCATCTTCCCTGACTTTCCCACAAACCTACTGTCTCCATGGGTGCCCCCACGACCACGACGGAATGATGATGAGGATGAAGACATCTGAGTGCTGGTTTGAATTGCACTAAAGGGTGTATTGCTGTTCCCTTAGAATAAACAAGAAAAAAAATCAAACTGCTTTTTGTGAACCATGTGAATTATGCTGTTTTTAGTTAATATTTTGATCTGTTTTAGTTGCTTAGTTTTAAGTTTTTAAATTGTTTAGTGTAGTCTGATGATAGCTGAATAGGTAGGTTAGTTTGGTTTTATTTTTGTAGAGCTTGAGTGACGGGAAAAAAGCATGCTTAGGGGCCTTAATCACTGTTATATCTGCCCTGTATCTATTGCGAAAT
Organism: Herpetospermum pedunculosum; assembly: GCA_028017165.1. Classification (NCBI taxonomy): domain Eukaryota; kingdom Viridiplantae; phylum Streptophyta; class Magnoliopsida; order Cucurbitales; family Cucurbitaceae; genus Herpetospermum; species Herpetospermum pedunculosum. The sequence goes on from CM051522.1 coordinate 41,671,757, forward strand.
AATTGCGGAAACCGCAATTTTTATTACTGAATGCATGTTTTGGACTGTCTGTTTAGCTAGGCTGTGATCTATTTAAATTCTATCTTTTGCTGCTATCATGACTACCTTATATAGCTTATCTTAAAGCATGCTGGATGAGTGTCATAGGACACCCTTTGATAGTTTAAATTAGCCTCTTAAAAGTGCTCAGCATGCATAGCTTTAAGTCCTTACCTGTCTGTTTTTTTTTAAATTTTCTGCTGCTGTGATATTTTCTTTTAGACTATTCTGTCTATGCCTAGGGCTTTTAGATTCTCTTTGTTTTACCTTAGACTAGATGCTTCTAGGACAAGTTTGGGGGTGTGCCACCTCAAACACTCATTGGGGACAATGAGTAGTTGAAGTTTGGGGGAGGCCACCCTAGGCCTAGGAACATTCCTCTCTTCCTTAAAACATAAGCATTCTTCTTCTCCTTTAAAAAAAAAAAAAAATGATGAGTTGAAAAGAGAAAATGAAAAAAGAATAAAGGGGGGAGTCTCTCTTAGGTTGCTGAGTAATCAGTGCCAAGTGTGTAACCCACAAGTGGCGTTGCATCAAAAGGCAACCAAAGGAGAGGCTCCATCAAAGTACGAAAGAAAGAAAAAGAAGAAATAGGGAAGAAGAATGTATACCTAGGAGTTGCAACTTTGTGGCTTAGATGTCCTGAATAAAAAGAACTCTGATCCTCAATTAGCTAAGCACAAAGTTGTAACTTGTAGGGTTGTTTAGGGAGATGAATGTATATCCAATGTAGTGATGCCAGGGTTTAGGTTGTTCTCTAAAAGTACTACTGTCACCGTTAATACTAAGACTGGCATGACTCTAAGGAATCCTAGACAATTTAGAAATAAAGCTAGAAGCATGTACTGAGTCTGGGGTAAAGCTAGGTAGAATTTGAAACCTTAGGGATAGTGGCATGATATGACAAAAGCAAGTAGATCAGTTGTAGTAAGTTAAAAAAAAAAAACAGCAGAAGTATTAGGCATGCGAAGTCAGAAGAAGCTAGATAAGAGGGTAGTTTTAAGCTTAAAAGTGTGTCACAGGACAGCACTGCTATAGATAAGGATATAGGGGAGTCAGTAAGTGGTTAAAGAAGGTGAAACAGTAGCCTAGGCAAGTCCTTAGTTGCTTGAGGACAAGCAAAACCTTAAGTTTGGGGGTGTGTTATGTCTCCAAAAGTGACTTATTTAGGACTTATTTAGCTTAGAAAGATGCACACTCTTAGGTGTTTTTGATAGGATTTAGCTTAAACCTATGCTTATTTGTGGGAATTAAAAGAAGGTAGCTAAATTAGGACTTGTGTGCAAAAGGAAAGAAAAGGATTGAAAACCGAAGTAAAAGAAAGAAAAAAAACTACATTGCGATAGCATTGCGGAAACATTGCTGAAACCGCAATGTTTCAAGTGAAAACCGTAAGTTGACTGATCTTTTTCTAATAATTTCCGTTATTTCAGGGATTCGTTCTTTCTCCTCCATCCATTCTGAAGTATGACGTTGAAGATGGATGGTTCTCCTTGTCCCAAATGCAGCTGCAGATTACTATAAATAGGGGTCAAAGTCGAGGGTTTGATCATCATCTGAAAGCGTAGAAGTCTTCTCGCAGCTCCATCTTTTCTCCTGTCGTTCTTCTCCGTCTGTTGGCTTGAGAGTTTCAGCTGTTGGAATCGACAATCTGATAGGAAGGAGAGAAGATTCATCTTCTCTCCCGATTGGATTCATCCAAGCAAGGCTATTCTTTCTTCCCATTTAGACGAGGCAGTCGCAACAAGGCGCTCACGCTCAATTTCTGCTTTCTGTCTTTCATTTTCCATTTCCAACTGTGTTCTGTTGTTGTTTCGTTTCTAGTAGCTAGTTTATTTCATTTCGTTGCTTTATGTCTTTAAGTTATCTACTTTAAGCATTCCTTTGTTCATTTAAACAATCAAGTAATCAAATCACCATTCGTCATTTCACAATTCTTGCCTTTGCAACCTACTGCTTTTCCTCACTGTTTTGTCTTTAAATTCCTTCTAAGCATGTCTACTTCTTTTCTTACTTCTGTTCTGTCTATATCCATGAGTAGCTAAGTCACTTAGGGGCATGCTAATGACAATACTATAGGCTAAAAAACGTGAACCAAGCATGTAGGATAGCTCTCGAAGCATTGATTGTATGTAAGCTTCATCCCACGGGCAATTTCGATTGGCCATCCATTTTGTCCAAAGAACTCCTAACCTCTGGAAGGAGTAAGAGTTCAGGGTCATACACTCATGCTAGCCTTTCAAGGTAGCCAGAAAACGACCTAGGAATAGGCGTTTTCCTAGTACAAACCATAACTTTCTGCTTTAACAAGATGCTTAAGACCTTACTTGGACATGAGTAAACTAAAGAATCTAATGCATGGAATCGGACGATACATGAGATTGAGTGAGTTTGATGCATAGAGAGTTGATCCAATGCTTGAGAATCGTGAGAAAATGCCTATAGAGGAGTCGTTAGTAGCCCTTGTTTCTCCATTTTATACACTTTCGCTGTTAGGAAAATTGCGGTAGAATTGCTGTTTCCGCAATTCTGCTAAGTTAACAATTCTGTTTAGCTGTTTTCTTATTCGTTTATTAATCTCATCTTTTTTCCTTTGAGTTTAATTGTGATTTGCACTTGTTTATGTTGCTACCCTCTACACATTCCTTAGGAAATAGACAATTTAAAACCAATTTCACCCCATCAAACTCATCCATTCTTTCTTAACAAAACACTTCATGAATAGCTTATAATAAATCTCTGTGGGAAAACGAATGAAAAAATACTTACTACTTGCTATAAGATCATGTATGCTTGCATGTTCTGAGTGCTCTTTCTATCTTATTGCTTATTTATTTTAACACATTGAGCACGCAACAGCTATGCTGGGGCAAAAGATAGATAAACTAACACACCCTGTATATTATGCAAGTATGACTTTAAATGAAGCGCAATGTAATTACACTACCACAGAGAAGGAAATGTTAGCTGTAGTGTTTGCATGTGAAAAGTTTAGGCCTTATATTGTAGGTACTAAAACAATTGTTTACACTGATCACTCTGCAATAAAATATTTAATGAGGAAGGCTGATGCTAAACCACGCCTAATTAGATGGGTGTTATTATTGCAAGAGTTTGATTTAGACATTAGAGATAAAAAAAAGGATGCGAAAATGTAGTTGCTGATCATTTATCTAGATTGCGGAGTAATTGCGAAATAATTGTTGAGCCCGCAATATCTGATGCCTTTGTTGATGAACATGACTTTGTGTTAGGACATTGTGATAACAATGAGGAACCTTGGTTTGCGGATATTGCTAACTTCCTTGCCTCGCAGATATTACCAACTTTCAGAAGGGGGCAAGAAAAGAAGAGGATCCTACACGAAGCTAGGAAGTACATATGGGACGATCCTACACTTTACAAGAGTTGTGCGGATGGATTGCTGAGGAAGTGTGTATCAGCTGCTGAGGCAAAGTCAGTATTGCAGCACTATCATACATCTCCTTACGGTGGACATTTTGGTGGTCAAAGGACGGCTGCAAAAGTGTTCCAAAGTGGCTACTACTGGCCCACAGTCTTCAAGGATGCCCACGACCATGCACACAGCTGCAATGAGTGTCAACGCACAGGTAACCTTAGTAGAAAAGATGAAATGCCTCTCACATATATCTTAGAGTTGGAACTCTTTGATGTATGGGGCATTGACTTCATGGGACCATTCCCTCCATCTTCGGGTAATCTTTACATATTAGTAGCTGCAGATTATGTTTCTAAATGGGTAGAAGCCATTGCATGTCCCTCAAATGATGTCAAAACAGTCATTAACTTTTTAAATAGGCATATTTTTACAAGATTTGGTACACCACGTGCAATAATAAGTGATGAATGAACCCACTTTATAAATAAAGCTATGGAAAAGGTACTAGCTAAATATAATGTTAGACATAGAGTAGCAACCCCTTATCACCCACACTCAAATGGACAAGCTGGAATATCTAATAGAGAGATCAAGAGCATATTGGAAAAAGTTGTTAAACCTAATAGAAATGACTGGTCTTTTAAGTTAGATGATGCACTGTGGGCGTATAGGACTGCATATAAAACACCCTTAGGTATGTCTCCTTATAGGCTAGTATATGGAAAATCATGTCACTTACCCTTCGAATTAGAAATCAAAGCCTTTTGGGCCTTAAAAGAGTTGAATTATTGCGTAACCGATGCGGGAACATTGCGGTCTCTGCAATTACATGAGTTAGATGAACTAAGACACATGTCATATGAAAATGCCAAAATGTATAAGGAAAAAACTAAGATTTGGCATGATAGTAGACTTAGGATCAAGGACTTTAAAAAGGGCCAGCATGTTTTATTATTCAACTCACGATTGAGGTTATTTCCGGGCAAACTTAAGTCTAGGTGGTCGGGTCCTTTTATGATTACTAATGTCTTTGTTCATGGTGCTATTGAAATTCGAAACCTAAACCAAGGGCAGCCGTTCATGGTAAATGGCGCGAGGTTGAAACATTATTACGAGGAAGGCGATGTGAAGACACTCTCGGCCTTCCTTCTATCTGAAGCCTAAGAGGCGAATCAAGAGAGGATGAGTGATCACTGTGCTCATCCGTCAGAGGGCGTTGCCTTAGATTTTTCTTTATTCTTTTTGGATTGCGTATCATATGGTTATTTCTTGTTTTAATTAAGTTTTTTTTTTTTTTTTTGTAGGAGTATAATAATGGGAGATTTTAACCGACAATGAGGGAGGTAAATCAAAGAGGAGAAGATCAAAGAAAAGATCTGGAGAGAACAAAGATTTTGTTGCTAAAATCTTGCCACACAAATCAAGAAAAATCCTAACGGTTATATTGAAAATGCTGAATAATTGCTGGAGAATTGCGGCGTCCGCAACAAAAGAACCGTTGGGAGACCACTTGAGAACAAATAGCCGGCGTTGGGGATCGTTTTCCTCTACGATTTCTCAAACCTTTGGAACTCCACAAATCAGAACTCTCATTCCTCTGAAACTTCCAAGCTCAAACCTCCAAGAAACAACAATGGTGAGAACAAGAGCCGAACGATCCACGCCCAAGAAAGCATCACCTAATGAGGAAGAGACGAGATTGGTAAGAGAGGCGTTGCTATCTTAGGCAGACGCCGACGCTGCGCAACCTTCAAGGCCCCCAAAACTTCCTGTGAGAAGGAAGAAGTGGACGGTGGCGACGACAGAGGCTGCTGATCCCTCTGATTTGGCGAAAACTCCAAAGAAGAAGAAGTGGAAGGTCACATTGCCTGATTCTCCGGTCAAAGAGAAGACGACCCCGAGTGAGGAAAGGCTCAACAGTGGTCGGCCATCATTTGAGACGGCCGTGCAGAGCCCCGAATCTTCTCAGCATCAGTCGGAGCCTAAAATTCCTTTTGAGGAACAACAAGAATCGGTCCCAATCGATGATCCGGCCGAGGAGGATGAGGTGTTTTCCCCCTTCAGGGATGTCAATATTGACAGCCCTGTGGAGAGGGATAGCATCAATTAAATGGAGGAAACTATGGGTGAATGCCTCCAGCACATGACCACGAAGGCGAGGCTCAAGAAGAAGGCACCGGTGATTGTGAAGGGCAAGCGGCCAAAGGCTTCCAAACGGACTAAAAGGAAGAGGGTTGAAGTTGAGCCCGTTATCAAGAAACTGAAAAACTGAGGCTACCGAGTCAGCCAAAGAGAAGAAAAAGGGGAAGAGAAAGATGTATCCAGAAGACGAACCTCGAGTTGCGAGGTATGTCTCAAAGGAAGCAGAGGCCAAGGGTCTCGAATTGATGAAGAAGGAACTCCTCCACGAGCGAGGATTTCTTGATACTCTTGCGGACCTGCCGCAATTCTTGCGCGCAGGGATTATGAATCATGGTTGGGAAGAGCTCTGTAGGCCTCCAATTCCAGCCTATTCTGACATGGTGTACGACTTCTACGCCAACCTCACACACCATGAAGGTTGTTTTTCAATGGTGAGGGGAGTAGAGGTTGATTTCTCAGCCAACACAATCAACGAAGCCTATGCTCTCAAGGGGCATACACACTCTGAATACGCAAGGATAATGGAGTCACCATCAGAGGCTGTCCTGGAGGAAGCTCTGAATACAATTGGCAAACCTGAGGCGGCATGGGCAGTCTCAAGGAATGGGAGACACACGCTGATGAGTGTGACACTCAGGGACAAAGCAGCCATCTGGTTCTCGCTCGTAAGAAGACGAATCTCCACGGTCACACATGAGACCACCATCAACTAGAGGAAATCACTTCTGCTTTATGCCAGAATGAAGGGACTCACCATTGATGTGGGTGAAGTCATTGCAGGCTCTATCATCGAGTGCTCCAAGAAAGGTAAGGGTCAACTCTTTTTCCCCAATACCATTACTAAGCTATGTTTATGTGCAGGCGTACCTGTTACGAAGGAAGAGAGGAAATTGGCCTATACTGGCCATCTGGAGCTGCCCACTATCTTGAGGATGAGAAGACGGGGCAACATGGAGTTCGAGATGGATGGACTGGCTGCTGCACAGTCACGGTCCATGGCCTGCCTGATGGACTTGCAACACAAGTTAGCCCAATGGGCTGAATATTCGCAAGCAAGGGACCAAGAGCTGGCTGAGCACTTGCGATGCACCTTCCCTACTTTCCCTGCTGGACTGCTGAACCACTGGGTGCCTCCAAGAGAAAGGAGTGAAGAGGATAAGGATGATTGAATGCCAGCCTGACGACATTCGAGGGAGTATTTCTGATCCCTCTCAAAAACAAAAAAAAAAATCTACTTTTCTTTGACCTATTACCCCCCTATAATCAAGTTGTTTGATCTGTTTTGAATTGTTAATTTGTTTGTGTAAAGTAGCTTAGTTTAGTTTAATGTCATATGAGTAGGTAGCTTAGGTAGTTTTGCTGTTTTATGTAGTATTTATGAATGAATTTCGCATGCTAGGAGCCTTGATCACAGTTAAATTTTCTTTGTTGAAAGATTGCGAATTCCTTGCGGTTACCGCAATATTTTGTTAGTTTTACGCATGCTGTTGGATGACTTTCTGATGGGCTGTCTGTTTTTAATCTCCATATTTTGCTGCATTGCTGAGGTCCATAGGTGGTCTGTCTAGTAAGCATGTTGGATGAGTGTCTAGTACACCCTTGATGGTTTAAAATTAGCTTCAGATATTGTTGAGCATGTACCTCTGTAAGACCTTACCTTGTTGTTTTTCGTCAAATTCTGCTTATGAATTATCTAAACTAGGAGGGTCATTCTATCCCTAGGAGTTTTGATTTCTGTCTCGTTTTTCCTTAGACTAGATGCTTCTAATACAAGTTTGGGGGTGTGCCACCTCAGACTCTCATTGGGGACAATGAGAAGATAAGTTTGGGGGAGGCAGCCTCTAGGCCTAGGAACACTCCTCTCTCCCTCTTGCAAGACATAAACATTCTTCTACTTTGAAAAAAAAAAAGGAAAAAATCAAATAAAAAGAAAAGTAAAAGGGTAGTGTCTCTCTCAAAAGGATGCTGAGTAATCAGGGCCATTTGTGTAACCCACAAATGACACTGCATCAAAAGGCAAACCAAAAAGAAGACCCTACCAAGAAAAAAAAAAAGAGAAAAATAAAACCAAGGAAGAAGAATGTATGTCAACAAGCTATGGCCTATGTGCTTAGGTGTCCTGTGTAATTGAACTCTGATCCTTAGTTTGTTAAGCACAGGGCTGTAGTTTGGAAGTTTGTCAAGGGAGATGAGTGTCAATCCAATACAGTGATGCCAGGGCTTAGGTGTTCTTTGGTCTGTACTCTAATTCTCGTATGTGCTAAGCCTGGCATGACTCTAAGGATTCCTAGGTAGCTCAATAATAAATACATTAGAAGCATGTACTGAGTCTGAGCTAAAATTAGGGAGAGTTTGAAACTTAGGGATAGTTGCACAATGAACCCAATGACATAGGCAGATAAACCATATGTAAGAAGTTTTGTAAAGACAAAAGGTTTTAAAGGCAAGAGAAATCAGAATGAGCAGAATGTGAAGTTAGTCTGAACCTAGAAGAGTGTCACAGGACAGCAGTGCCTTGGATCGTAAGCCTAGGGAAGTCAGCAAGTCATTAGATAGAGTTTAAAAACCCAGACTTAGCCACCCAAATAAAGCCTTTATATTGCTCGAGGACGAGCAATAACTCAAGTTTGGGGGTGTGTTACCTCTCCAAAAGTACATAATTTAGGGACGTATTTACCTTAAAATCATGTAATCTCTTGAGTGATTTTGTTAGAATTTAGCTTAACACGTACTTAAATGTGAGAATTCAAGGAGAGAAGCTAAAATAGGACTTTTTTGGAAAAGGAACGAAAAAGAATAGAAAATGATGCTAAAAGAGTTAAAATGTACATTGCAGGAGAATTGCTGAAACATTGTTGTTTGCGCAATGGATATTGCGGTCACCGCAAGGAATCCGCAATGCCAAAGCTGCTGCTGCTGATTTTTTCCCAGCCGTCAGTTGTCATAGTTGCGATCTTTCAGCCGCCTAAGCTTTCTTCTGCTGCCACGTGGAGGGTTGTTGTTCAGAATGGCTGGTTCTCCGTGGCTGAAGGTACCTGCAAACGCTATAAAAATCGATGAAGGGTGAAGGAGAAACACAGCTCGAAAGCGTGGAGTTCTCCGTCTCAACGCAATCCACATACCCATTTTCCTTACCCCGTTTGTTGGAACGAAGAAATCAGCCCTTGGCGTCGATAATTCGAGAGGAAGAAGAGAAGATCCTTCTTCTCTTCGGATTAAATTCATCCCCAAGAATAGCTAATCTTCCCCTTCATCTGAGGCGCTTGCGACGAGGAGATCCGTGCACACTTTTATACAGCTTTCTTACTGCTTTATGTCTTTCGTTTCTATTTGTTACACTACTGCGATTCGTCTTCAATTCACTCAGTTCTGTACTGTTTTTCATACATTCGTACATTGAGTTTTGAACCTTAATTTATAGAGCAATCGTTTGAGTCTTTCGAGTTCTTCATCTTGTTATCTTTTATTCTATTGCTTTCATTGGGTACTTTACAGCATGTGATAACTCCATTTTGGAGCTATTAAATACTTCCTAATTATAGCTAAAGTCCGCTTTCAATTGATTAAATATATCTCTTTTGTAGGAGAAAAGCGGCAAAGAGCTGGTGCGTCCGTTGGACCCGTTCGAGAGCTTAAAGTAGAGTTTTAGCGCCCCGGGAATGCATCGAGAAGAGGGGAACTTGATCCGTGAAGAAACGGGCCAAAACACCCTTGGAGAGGCAAAGCTTCAGCCCCAAACCCGAGAGCCAGCGTCGAGACGCTGGCTCGACGCTGGAAAAACCCGAGAGCAAGCGTCGAGTGATAGCGTCGAGACGCTAGCTCGACGCTGCCCTGGCGTCGAGACGCTTCGGAGGAGGCGCGCGCAGAAATTTTATCGGGGCAGCGTCGCGACGCTGCCCAGCGTCGCGACGCCATCGAAGGCGCGCGCGGCAAACATAGGGCACAGCGTCGAGACGCTGGCCTAGCGTCTCGACGCTACGACGATGGCAGAAGATAAATGACGATTTTTCTGCACATTTTTGACATCTTCTCCTTCATCTCTCCACCATTTTTGCTCTTCTTTATCTTCTTCTTCCTCGTTTTCTCCCTATTTTCCGTGGAGCTCCGCCATTGTTGGCATGCGAGTGAGCTCCATTTCCTGTGTAACTCGTGGATGATTCTTACCGTGGTCGTCTTTGGAGCGGGATTGACAAACCGCGCCATGAGCGGCTAAGGTAAGAGTGACGGTTTGGGAATGTTTTAGGGATATTTTTGTTAGCAAGTTTGGTTTTGATAATCTGAGTTTTGAATTATGCATATTGGAATCTGTTTGTTTGCATCTGTTTACTTTGCTTAATCCAACGCGCATGCTAAAATACGACGATTGACACTCGGGTAGTTTCGCATGCTGTGTATGTTAAAGAGTAGCGATGTCGTGCCTCTCACTGCTCGACTAAGTAACACAGGTAGATAGAACTAAATCGAAGTATCGGGTCGGGTAGGATAATTGTTGATTGCATACGGCGTTTGCGGGCAATCTATTAGCAATTAGAATTCACGCTCGAATGTTCGTCGCGGTTAGCTAGTGACTGTCTAAATTTACCTTAGGGCTGATCACCTTGATGTAGGATTAGATAACGTGTAATTAGAACTGTGTGGTCTAATTAAAATCCATGGAGTCGGCTACTTTGGGGCTTCTCTGGTAGTCGTCCGCGTGCTCAATAAACTGAATTCCATGTTATTAGCATTAAATGATAAACTGAATTTGTCTAACAATTGATCCCGAGACTCCCAAACCGTGCACACGTTCTCTTCTTATTATTTCTTTCTTCCGTTACCTTTCTCGCTATTTCTCTTGCATGATAAAACCCCCTGTTACTAAAAATCCATCAATTAATTAAATCACAATTTTAATTGTGCGTTTGATCATTCCTATTCCTTGGATCGACCCTGTTACCACTGGCTGCAAACCCTTGGTCATAGGCTTTATAAATCGTATTTTGGCAAGCCTCGACAGCTTGAGATTAAGCGGACATTCAAAAATCCGCGCGCCAAAATTGGCGCCGTTGCCGGGGAGTAGGTGTTAAGTCTCTGAAAGTGACTTATTTAGGACCCATTTAGCTTAGGAAGATGTACACTTTTAGGTGTTTTTGATAGCATTTAGCCTAAACCTATGCTTTAATATGAGTATTAGAAGAAGGTAGCTAATTTAGGACTTATGCACAATAGGTAGAAAAAGGGTTGAAAACCGAAGGAAAAGAATGAAAAAATGAACATTGCAAATGAATTGCGAAAACATTGCGGTGACCGCAATTATTCAAGTTAAAACCGTAAGTTGGCTGATCTTTTTCTGTTTAGATCCGACTTTTCAGGGATTCGTTCTTTCTCCTCCATCCATTCTGATATATGACGTTGAAGATTGATGGTTCTCCTTGGCCCAAACGCACCTGCAAACTACTATAAAAGGGGGTCAAAGTCGGAGGTTCAGTCATCACTCGAAGCGCAGAAGTCTTCTCGCAGTCCACCATTTCCAGCTGTTTTCCTTTGCCGTGTGTTGGAGTGAGAGTCTCAGCTTTTGGAGTCGATAATCTGATAGGAAGGAGAGAAGATTCTTCTTCTCTCTCGATTGGATTCATCCAAGCACGGCTGACTTTTCATCACCATCATTCGAGGCGACTGCCACGGAGTTTTCTAGCAAACCTTTACTGTTTTTCTGCTCTGTTCTTCTTATTTCCATCTCTGATCACTATTGTTCTTAGTTTAGCATTTCAATTACTGCATTTCGTTGTTGTCTGTCTTGGATTCAGTTCTTTTAAAGCTTTCCTTTGTCTTTCAAACACTTAAAGTAATCGAAGTACAATTCTGCAATTTACAGTTTCCATCTTGTTCTGCTACGGTTTTGGCTTACTGTTTTACACACATTTCCCTTCTAAGCATGTCTATCTTATCTACCATTTCTGTTCTCTATATATCCATGAGTAGCTAAGTCACTTAGGGGCATGCTAATGACAGAACTATAGGCTAAAAAACGTGAATCAAGTAGGCAGATTAACACTCGAACATTGATTGTATGTAAGCTTCATCCTACGGGCAATTTCGATTGGCCATCCATTTTGTCCAAAGAACTCCTAACCTCTGGAAGGAGTAAGAGTTCAGAGTCATATAATCATGCTAGCCTTTCATGGTAATCAGGAAACGGCCTAGGAATAGGCGTTTCCCTAGTACAAACTGAACACTCCTGTTCTAACAAGATGCTTAAGACCTTACTTTGAAGTCGAGTAAACTTGAGTCTCTAATGCATGGAATCGGACGATACTTGAGATAGAGTGAGTTTGATGTATAGAGAGTTGATCCAAAGCTTGATAATCGTAATAAACTGCCTATAGGATAGTCATTAGTAGCCCTTAATTCACCCTTTTAATCAGTTTCGCTGTCAGTTAATTGCGGATTAATTGCGGTTCTCGCAATTCTGCTTAGTTTGCATTCTGTTTAGCTGTTTTCTTCATCGTTTATTAATTCCATCTCTGGTCCTTTGAGTCTGATTTTAACTTTAATTTGTTTATGGAATATTCCTTTACACATTCAGCAAAACTTAGGTAATTAAAAACCAATTTTACCCCTTCAAATCCACCCCATCTTTCTTAACAAATACACTTCGCGATTAGCTAAACATAAGTCTCTGTGGAAAAAACGAATGAAATATACTTACTACTTGCTGTGAGACCATGTATGCTTGCATGTTCTAAGTGCTCTCTCTCTACTTTCTTGCTTATTTATCTTTACACATTGAGCACGCAACAAGTTTTTGGCGCCGCTGCCGGGGACTTATTTTAAGTGAAAACGAAGTTGTTAAGTTTGAAAAATCAAGTTTATCATTGAGTGAAACTAATCTGTTTCATTTCTTTTGCAGGTGCTATTAAGGTAGTTTATGAGTGAGCGTTCACATAGTAATTTAGAGTTCGATCCTGAACCTGAAAGATCACTTCGAGCTAGGAATAAGGCAAAGAAACGTCTCTTTAAACAACCTCCTGTACCTCAAACCACACCTGAAACTAAAGAAATGGGCGATATAGTTCCAAATCCGGCACAAGCCATTCGCAACCCCATCGAAATAGCGAATGACAAGAATAGTGCCATTCTTTCATATCTAGTACCTATGCCTGGGGAGCTGAACCCCAGCATAATCCGTCCTGAAATCACTGCCCACTCATTCGAGTTAAAACCAGTGATGTTCCAAATGTTGTCCACTGTGGGACAATTCTTTGGAATAGAAAATGAGGACCCCCATAACCACCTTAGGAACTTCCTAGGAGTTAGTGACACATTCCTAATCCCTGGAGTTTCCCAAGAAGCCCTGAGGCTATATCTTTTCCCTTACTCTTTGAGGGACAAAGCCAAAACATGGTTAAATTCATTGCCCTCAGGATCTGTCCGCAATTGGACAGATTTAGCAGAAAAATTCCTAGTCAAATACTTCCCACCTGATAGGAATTCAACCTTTCGTGATGATATCATAAAGTTTAAACAAGCTGATAATGAGTCTCTTCACGAAGCTTGGACTAGATTCAAAGACCTTCTCATTAAATGTCCACACCATGGCATTCCATGGTGTATCCAAATAGAAGTTTTCTTTAAAGGATGCAACCCCAGCACCAGACAAGTCTTAAATTCATCTGCTGGAGGTTCCATGTTGTCCAAGAGTTACAACGAAGCTTATGAGATCTTGGAGAAGATCTCAGCATCTCACTGTAGGTGGTCGGATGATCCAGTAGAGCCAACTAGGGCTCAAGACAAGGATGCTCTAAGCGCCATGAGCACCCAAATAAATGCCCTGACCAACTTAGTCAAGCAAATGGCTCAGGCCAATCTCCAAACCAGTGCCAATACCGCCACAGCCATGTCAATGGGCACCCAACCAAGTCAAGGCGAGGCACCAATCTGTGGATTCTGTGGGGAAGGGCACCCTTATGAATATTGCCCTGGGAATCCATCCTCGGTCTGCTATGTAGGAAGCCAGCAGCAGCCAAGGAACAACCCCTACTCACAAACTTACAATCCTGGTTGGAGAAACCACCCTAACCTGTCATGGGGTGGCCAGCAAAACACTAATCAAAATTCTAACCAACCAAGGCCGAGTGGAACACCTGGTTTCACTCCCCAACATAACCAGTCAATGTACCAAAAACCTTATAATCAACCTGTAGGATCTTCTGTAGAAAACCTACTCAAGGAGTATATCGCTAAGAATGATGCTACTCTTCAGAGCCAGCAAGCTACTCTTAGGAGCCTGGAAAACCAAATAGGCCAATTAGCCAATGAACTTAAAAGTAGGCCCCAAGGTAGACTCCCTGCTGATACCGAGGTACCAAGGAGAGATGGCAAGGAACAAGTTCAAGCCATTGAACTTAGGAGTGGAAGACCATTGGTGAGCAACACAAAGGACACACCAAAGAGAGTAGAGAACACTGAGTCTAGTGCTCCACTGGAGTCTCTGCCAAGCCAAGGTCCACCACCAACTAGCACATCAGGAGCCAGGCTAGAGCCAATTGTTGAGGACGTAGAAGAAATTCCAAGGCCTCCACCTATCTTAAGGCGTCCTGACGTGCCTGCATATGTGCCACCACCTCCTTATCCTCGAAGGCTTAAGAAGAAGCAGGAACAGGAAGTTCATTTTAATAAATTCTTAGAAATACTTAAGCAAGTGCATGTTAACATTCCTTTTGTAGAAGTTTTACAGTCTATGCCTTCATATGTAAAGTTTTTGAAGGACATTATTACTAACAAAAAAATAATTGGTGAGTTTGAAACAGTAAACCTCACCGAGGAGTGCAGTGCCATCCTCCAAAACAAGCTGCCCAAGAAGGAGAAGGATCCTGGTTCCTTCACCCTACCTGTAGAACTTGGAGGCAAGCATGTGGGCAGAGCGCTTTGTGACCTGGGCGCCAGCATAAATCTCATGCCCCTGTCCCTATTTCGCCAGTTGGGAATGGGAGAAGCACGTCCAACCACAGTCACTTTACAACTAGCAGACAGATCCATCGCATATCCAGAAGGTAAGATTGAGGATATTCTAGTTAAAGTTGACAAATTTATTTTCCTTGCAGATTTCATTGTCCTGGACTATGAGGCAGACAAGGAGGTTCCCATCCTGCTAGGTAGACCATTTCTAGCTACAGGTAGGGCACTAATAGACGTGCAAAAAGGTGAGTTAACTATGAGGGTTCATGATGAAGAGGTAAAATTTAGTGTTTACAAAGCTTTAAGGTATCCCTCTGATTCTGAGTCTTGTGCTAGCATTGATGTTGTTGACTCACTAATGGAAGAACAATTAGAGCATGTATTATTAACCAAGCATGCTAACGAATATGTAGGATTAGATGTAGATGATCTAAATGTATCTGACATAATGAATATGCCTGTAGATAGACCTCAGCATGTATGTATGACTATAGACTTAACTGATAGAACTGTAAATCCGTTAAAGCCCTCCATTGAGCATCCACCTGTTTTAGAACTGAAACCACTACCAACTCACCTCAAATACGCATATCTAGGAGATAATGATACGCTGCCTGTAATTATTTCTTCTAAGCTAAGTGAACAGCATGAGGTTGATTTAATTTTACTGCTTAAGCAACATAGGAAGGCTATAGCATGGACTATTGCTGATATTCGAGGCATTAGCCCTTCTTATTGCATGCATAAAATCATACTAGAGGAAGAGCACACACCTAGGGTAGATCACCAGCGTAGGTTAAACCCCTCTATGAAAGAGGTAGTAAAGAAAGAAATAATAAAGTGGTTAGATGCAGGAGTAATTTTCCCCATAGCTAGTAGCCAGTGGGTGAGCCCCATCCAATGTGTACCTAAAAAGGGGGGAATAACTGTGGTAGTCAATGAGAACAACGAACTGATTCCAACAAGGACTGTCACAGGGTGGAGAGTGTGTATGGATTACAGGAAGTTAAATAAAGAAACTAAAAAAGACCATTTCCCTCTACCATTCATTGACCAGATGTTAGACAGAATAGCTGGTAGAGCCTACTATTGTTTTTTAGATGGGTACTCTGGCTATAATCAAATCACTATAGACCCTAAGGATCAAGAGAAGACTACCTTCACTTGCCCTTTTGGAACGTTTGCCTTCCGCAGAATGCCTTTTGGCTTATGCAATGCACCGGCAACTTTCCAAAGGTGCATGATGGCAATCTTCTCTGAGTTGGATGAGTCCATAATAGAAATATTCATGGATGACTTCTCAGTCTTTGGGGACTCATTTAAAACCTGTCTAGAGAACCTAGGACAAGTCCTGACTAGGTGTGAAGAGACCAACCTAGTCTTAAATTGGGAAAAGTGCCATTTTATGGTAGATGAAGGGATTGTCTTAGGACATAGAGTGTCAAGGGCAGGTGTGGAAGTGGATAGGGCAAAAATAGAGGTCATAGAGAAGTTGGTAGAGCCCCAGAATGTCAAGGCTATTAGGAGTTTCTTAGGACATGCTGGCTTCTACAGAAGGTTCATCAAGGACTTTTCTAAGATAGCCAAGCCTCTATGTGAGCTACTGGAGCTAGGTAGGCCATTCATTTTCTCTAAAGAATGTGTAATAGCTTGGAAAACCCTTAAGGAAGCACTGGTCACAGCACCAATCATAGTAGGACCAAATTGGGATCTCCCATTTGAGATGCTATGTGATGCCAGTGACTATGCTGTAGGAGTCATGTTAGGACAGAAGATTAACAAGCTCACACATCCTGTCTATTATGCCAGCAAGACCTTGAACGAGGCTCAATGTAATTATACAACTACTGAGAAAGAGATGCTAGCTGTAGTATTTGCTTGTGAAAAATTTAGGAACTATATTGTAGGAACTAGGACCATTGTATATACTGACCATTCTGCTTTAAAATATCTTATGAGGAAGGCTGATGCTAAGCCTAGATTGATTAGATGGGTGTTATTGCTGCAGGAATTCGATTTGGACATTCGGGACAAGAAGGGATGTGAAAACGTGGTTGCAGATCACCTGTCTCGATTGCAGCACAATTGCGAAAAAATTGCGGACCCCGCAATTACTGATGCTTTTATAGATGAACATATCTTTGCTTTGACTCATCGTGATAACGATGAGGAACCTTGGTTTGCTGACATTGCTAACTTCCGTGCATCACAGGTATTACCAGTATTCAAGGGAGGACAAGAAAAGAAGAGGTTCCTCCATGAAGCAAGGAAATTCATCTGGGATGACCCCATACTTTATAGAACCTGTGCTGATGGGTTGTTGAGGAAGTGTGTTTCAGCTGCTGAAGCAAAGTCTGTGCTGCAGCACTGTCACTCATCTCCTTACGGTGGGCACTTTGGTGGTCAAAGAACAGCTGCTAAAGTATTTCAGAGTGGCTACTACTGGCCAACAATCTTCAAGGACGCCCACAACTATGCCCACAACTGTGACGAATGCCAAAGGACAGGTAACCTCAGTCGCAAGGATGAGATGCCCCTCACCTACATCTTAGAGTTGGAGCTCTTCGATGTGTGGGGCATTGATTTCATGGGACCCTTCCCTCCATCATCAGGTAACCTGTACATCTTAGTAGCAGTAGACTACGTGTCAAAGTGGGTAGAAGCTAAGGCATGTTCTAATAATGATGCTAAAACAGTCACTAACTTCTTGCATAGGCACATTTTCACTAGATTTGGGACTCCTCGTGCTATCATTAGTGATGAGGGGTCACATTTCATTAATAAGGCTATGGAGAAAATATTGGCTAAGTATAACATCAGACATAGGGTAGCTACTCCCTACCACCCACACTCAAATGGTCAAGCTGAAATTTCCAATAGGGAGATAAAGAACATCCTAGAAAAGGTAGTTAAACCTAATAGAAAAGACTGGTCATTTAAGCTTGAGGATGCACTTTGGGCTTATAGAACAGCATATAAGACACCTCTAGGAATGTCTCCCTATAGGTTGGTGTATGGCAAGGCTTGCCACTTGCCACTTGAGTTGGAAAACAAGGCATTTTGGGCCATGAAAGAATTAAATTTTTGTGTGAAGGATGCGGGGACATTAAGATCTTTACAGCTACATGAACTTGACGAGCTTAGGCATATGGCCTATGAGAATGCCAAAATGTATAAAGAAAAGACAAAAATATGGCACGACAGTAGACTCAGGATCAAAGACTTTAGGAAGGGCCAACTTGTACTATTATTTAAATCACGATTAAAACTGTTTCCAGGCAAACTAAAGTCTAGATGGTCAGGTCCATTTATTATTACTAATGTCTTTATTCATGGTGCCATAGAGATTAAAAATTTGCAGCAAGGCCAGCCATTTATGGTCAATGGTGCTAGGTTGAAGCACTACTACGAGGAGGGGGATGTGAAGACTCTCTCGGCCTTCCTCCTTCGTGAAGCATGAAGTTAGAAACGAGAGAAAACGAGTGGTTACTGTGCTCGTTTAGTCAAGGCCAATGCCTTAGTTTATTTTTTTTTCTGTTTTTTCGAGTATCGTTTGTATGTTTTGTGGTGTGATTTTAATTGCGTATTTGATGTTTGTTTTATTTGTTGTTGTAGGGAATCGAAAGAGGGTATCAAGGGGAGTAAATCAAGCTTTAAAAATCAAGAAATGGTTGAGCCAAATAAAAGATACGGACGAGCGAAGTTGAAGATTTTGATGAAAAAATATCCCTAGAATTGCGCAAAAATTGCTGGATCCGCAACAAAGAGCCGTTGGGATTTTCCCGTTGCTTTTATAGCCGTTAGAAGACGCTCGATCGATACGATTCTCTCATTCTTTGCTCTCCAAGATTTCTGCGATTCTCTCCATCTTTGATTCTTCTCTCCAAACCTTCAAGATTCAACAATGGTTTCCACTAGGGCTGAAAGATCCGCAGCCAAGAAGAAGGCCGATGACGCAGCTGAAGCGGCTGCGAGGGAAGCGCTTCTCACCCTTGCTGATGAGGGTGCTGTACGCACTGGCCGTCTGTCCAAGCTTCCTATTCGTAGGAAGAAGTGGAGGGTGGTCACTGAGATCCCTGCTGGCCCATCTGAGCCAGTGGGCACGCCCAAGAAACGACGGTGGAGTGTCAAGACTGCCGCCGAACCAAGCACCGCCAGGACTCCCTCTGTGGAGAGTCAAGAAACTGATCGTGCAGCCCACGAGTCAGCCAAAGAAGGTTCGTCGCTGTCTGTGTCACCTGCGCGCAGTCCCCTCTCGTCTGAACCAGTGCCAAGCGCAGAGTCGTCACCGCCTGCACAGAGCTCCGAGTTGTCTCCAGCACCTCAGAGTTCTGATCCGCCACCTGCAGCAGCGCAGAGCCCTGAACCACCATCTTCGCCACTGAGTTCTGCGCATACACCATCAGCAGAGCACAATTCTCCACGGCCCGATCCTGAATTCCCTTATGGGGATTATCAGGAGTCTACGCAGGGCAGTGGAGATGCTGGGGAAGAAGAAGTCTTTTCTCCCATGAGAGAAGACAGCCCTGATGTTCCTGCCCAGCAGGATGATTCCATGGAAGAGACGTTGGGGGCTTGCCTCCAACAGATCAACATTAAGAAAAAGAAGAAGAAGGCCAAGATGGGCAAGGCCAAGAAGTCCAAGAAGCTGAAGAAGAAGAAGGCCAAACGAGTGCCTTCAGCAGACGAAGAAAGCACGGAGCCATCACTCAAACGCCTCAAGGTGGAGGCTGCTGAATCATCCAAACCAGCCGATAAGGGGAAGGCTAAACTCTACCCTGAAGATGAACCTCCATCAGTGAGGTATGTCTCATCTGATGCTGAATCCAGGGGTGTTGAGCTGAGGAAGAGGGACTTACTGCACGAGAAAGGTTTCCTTGATCGACTTGCTGACCTGCCGCAGTTCCTGCGCGCAGGGGTGCTCAACCATGGCTGGGAGGAATTCTGCAGACCTCCCAATCCAGCCTACACGAGCATGGTGTACGATTTCTACGCCAATGTGCTCAGCCCTGAGGATGGCCTATCTGTGGTCAGAGGGGTGGAAGTTGATTTCTCAGCCAAGGCCATCAATGAAGCCTTTGGTCTCAAGGGCCAAGCGCACACAGATTATGCACGGATAGTTGATGAGCCGACCGAGGCTGTGCTGGAAGAGGCCATTCGCACAATTGGCCAGCCTGAGGCCTCCTGGACAGTGTCACGCAATGGGCGGCACACTCTCATGAGTGCCAACCTCACGGCTAAGGCAGCTGTGTGGTTTTCATTCGTCAGACGAAGACTCTCCCCAGTAACTCATGAGACTACAATTAACCAGAGCCGTTCGCTGCTGGTTTATGCTATAATGAGAGGTCTCACGATCAACGTGGGAGACGTCATCACTGCTGCCATAGCTGAGTGTGCTAAAAAGGGTAAGGGACCATTATTTTTCCCCAACACTATAACAAAGTTGTGTTTGCTTGCAGGAGTTCCCACCGAGCGCTTGGAGCAGCAGCTGCCTTACACAGGCCATTTGGAGTTGCCTGCACACCTAAGGCTGAGAAGAAAGGGCAACATGGAATTTGAGTTGGATAGGCTGGCTGCTGAACAGTCCCTATCCATGGCCTGCTTGATGGACATGCAGAGGAGAATGGCTCAATGGGCCAACTATGCGCAGGCGAGGGACAAAGAAGTTGCAGACCAGTTGGGGTGCATCTTCCCGGACTTCCCTACTAACCTCCTAACTCCATGGGTGCCCCCACGACCAAGGCAACCAGATGAGGATGATGAGAATTGAGTGCTGGTTTGAAGAGCACTAGAGGGAGTATTACTGATCCCTTAAGAAACAAAAGACAATTTTCCTGCTTTTTGATAGAATCGTGTATATTATGCTGTTTTGGGATCAACTTTTGATCTGTTTTTAATGTTTAGTTTTATGTTTTTTCTTTTGCTTAGTCTAGTCTGATGTTAGTTGAATAGGTGGGATAGTTTAGTTTTATTTTTAGGATGCATGAGTAACAGAAAAAAAACATGCTAGGGGCCTGAATCAATGTTAAATCTGCCCAGATTGAATTGCGAAATAATTGCGGTTCCCGCAATTTTTGTGACTGATTGCATGTTTTGGACTGTCTGTTTAGTTAGGCTGTGATCTGTTAAATTTTATCTTCTGCTGCTAGCATGACTACCTTATATAGCTGATCTTAAAGCATGCTGGATGAGTGTCATAGGACACGTTTGTTAGTTTAAATTTGCCTCTGAATAATGCTCAGCATGCGTAAACCATAAGTCCTTAAGACCTTCTGTTTTTTTTCAAATTTTCTGCTGCTGGAGTAGTTGCTTTTAGAATGTTTTGCCTATGCCTAGGATTTTTAGATTCTCTTTGTTTTACTTTAGACTAGATGCTTCTAGGACAAGTTTGGGGGTGTGCCACCCTAAACACTCATTGGGGACAATGAGTAGTTGAAGTTTGGGGGAGGCCACCCTAGGCCTAGGAACATTCCTCTCTTCCTTAGGACATAAGCATTCTTCTTCTCCTAAAAAAAAAAAATTTTGTGATAAATAGAAAAAGTGAAAAATAGAATAAAGAGGGGAGTCTCTCTCAAGTGCTGAGTAATCAGTGCCAAGTGTGTAAACCACAAGTGGCATTGCATCAAAACGGCAACCCAAGGAGAGACTCCACCTAAGTAAAAAAGGGAAAAGGAGAAATAGGGGAAGAAGGATGTATGCTTAGGAGTTATAATCTTGTGGCTTAGATGTCCTATTTAAAGAAGAACTCTGATCCTCAATGAGCTAAGCACAAGGTTGTAGCTTTTAGGTTTGTCTAGGGAGATGAATGTATATCCAATGTAGTGATGCCAGGGTTTAGGTTGTTCTCTAAAAGTACCACTGTCACTGTTAATACTAAGACTGGCATGACTCTAAGGAATCCTAGACACATTAAAAATAAGCTAGAAGCATGTACTGAGTCTGGAGTAAAGCTTGGTAGAATTTGAAACCTTAGGGATAGTGGCATGATATCATAAAAGTAGTTAGATCAGTAGTAGGGGGTTAACAAAAGCAGTAGGTATGGAGGCAGGTGAAGTCAGAAGAAGCTTGATAAGAGGTTAATTCTAAACTTAGGAGTGTGTCACAGGACAGCACTGCTAGAGATAGGGATATAGGGGAGTCGGTAAGTAGTTAAAGAAGATAAAACAGCAGCCTAAGTAAGTCCTTAGTATGCTTGAGGACAAGCAAAGCCTTAAGTTTGGGGGTGTGTTAAGTCTATGAAAGTGACTTATTTAGGACCCATTTAGCTTAGGAAGATGTACACTTTTAGATGTACACTTTTAGGGTACACAACAGTGCTCAATGTGTAAAGATAAATAAGCAAGAAAGTAGAGAGAGAGCACTTAGAACATGCAA
This sequence comes from Herpetospermum pedunculosum, assembly GCA_028017165.1. Lineage (NCBI taxonomy): Eukaryota > Viridiplantae > Streptophyta > Magnoliopsida > Cucurbitales > Cucurbitaceae > Herpetospermum > Herpetospermum pedunculosum. The sequence goes on from CM051522.1 coordinate 41,693,649, forward strand.
GCATACATGGTCTCACAGCAAGTAGTAAGTATATTTCATTCGTTTTTTCCACAGAGACTTATGTTTAGCTAATCGCGAAGTGTATTTGTTAAGAAAGATGGGGTGGATTTGAAGGGGTAAAATTGGTTTTTAATTACCTAAGTTTTGCTGAATGTGTAAAGGAATATACCATAAACAAATTAAAGTTAAAATCAGACTCAAAGGACCAGAGATGGAATTAATAAACGATGAAGAAAACAGCTAAACAGAATGCAAACTAAGCAGAATTGCGAGAACCGCAATTAATCCGCAATTAACTGACAGCGAAACTGATTAAAAGGGTGAATTAAGGGCTACTAATGACTATCCTATAGGCAGTTTATTACGATTATCAAGCTTTGGATCAACTCTCTATACATCAAACTCACTCTATCTCAAGTATCGTCCGATTCCATGCATTAGAGACTCAAGTTTACTCGACTTCAAAGTAAGGTCTTAAGCATCTTGTTAGAACAGGAGTGTTCAGTTTGTACTAGGGAAACGCCTATTCCTAGGCCGTTTCCTGATTACCATGAAAGGCTAGCATGATTATATGACTCTGAACTCTTACTCCTTCCAGAGGTTAGGAGTTCTTTGGACAAAATGGATGGCCAATCGAAATTGCCCGTAGGATGAAGCTTACATACAATCAATGTTCGAGTGTTAATCTGCCTACTTGATTCACGTTTTTTAGCCTATAGTTCTGTCATTAGCATGCCCCTAAGTGACTTAGCTACTCATGGATATATAGAGAACAGAAATGGTAGATAAGATAAACATGCTTAGAAGGGAAATGTGTGTAAAACAGTAAGCCAAAACCGTAGCAGAACAAGATGGAAACTGTAAATTGCAGAATTGTACTTCGATTACTTTAAGTGTTTGAAAGACAAAGGAAAGCTTTAAAAGAACTGAATCCAAGACAGACAACAACGAAATGCAGTAATTGAAATGCTAAACTAAGAACAATAGTGATCAGAGATGGAAATAAGAAGAACAGAGCAGAAAAACAGTAAAGGTTTGCTAGAAAACTCCGTGGCAGTCGCCTCGAATGATGGTGATGAAAAGTCAGCCGTGCTTGGATGAATCCAATCGAGAGAGAAGAAGAATCTTCTCTCCTTCCTATCAGATTATCGACTCCAAAAGCTGAGACTCTCACTCCAACACACGGCAAAGGAAAACAGCTGGAAATGGTGGACTGCGAGAAGACTTCTGCGCTTCGAGTGATGACTGAACCTCCGACTTTGACCCCCTTTTATAGTAGTTTGCAGGTGCGTTTGGGCCAAGGAGAACCATCAATCTTCAACGTCATATATCAGAATGGATGGAGGAGAAAGAACGAATCCCTGAAAAGTCGGATCTAAACAGAAAAAGATCAGCCAACTTACAGTTTTAACTTGAATAATTGCGGTCACCGCAATGTTTTCGCAATTCATTTGCAATGTTCATTTTTTCATTCTTTTCCTTCGGTTTTCAACCCTTTTTCTACCTATTGTGCATAAGTCCTAAATTAGCTACCTTCTTCTAATACTCATATTAAAGCATAGGTTTAGGCTAAATGCTATCAAAAACACCTAAAAGTGTACATCTTCCTAAGCTAAATGGGTCCTAAATAAGTCACTTTCAGAGACTTAACACACCCCCAAACTTAAGGCTTTGCTTGTCCTCAAGCATACTAAGGACTTACTTAGGCTGCTGTTTTATCTTCTTTAACTACTTACCGACTCCCCTATATCCCTATCTCTAGCAGTGCTGTCCTGTGACACACTCCTAAGTTTAGAATTAACCTCTTATCAAGCTTCTTCTGACTTCACCTGCCTCCATACCTACTGCTTTTGTTAACCCCCTACTACTGATCTAACTACTTTTATGATATCATGCCACTATCCCTAAGGTTTCAAATTCTACCAAGCTTTACTCCAGACTCAGTACATGCTTCTAGCTTATTTTTAATGTGTCTAGGATTCCTTAGAGTCATGCCAGTCTTAGTATTAACAGTGACAGTGGTACTTTTAGAGAACAACCTAAACCCTGGCATCACTACATTGGATATACATTCATCTCCCTAGACAAACCTAAAAGCTACAACCTTGTGCTTAGCTCATTGAGGATCAGAGTTCTTCTTTAAATAGGACATCTAAGCCACAAGATTATAACTCCTAAGCATACATCCTTCTTCCCCTATTTCTCCTTTTCCCTTTTTTACTTAGGTGGAGTCTCTCCTTGGGTTGCCGTTTTGATGCAATGCCACTTGTGGTTTACACACTTGGCACTGATTACTCAGCACTTGAGAGAGACTCCCCTCTTTATTCTATTTTTCACTTTTTCTATTTATCACAAAATTTTTTTTTTTTAGGAGAAGAAGAATGCTTATGTCCTAAGGAAGAGAGGAATGTTCCTAGGCCTAGGGTGGCCTCCCCCAAACTTCAACTACTCATTGTCCCCAATGAGTGTTTAGGGTGGCACACCCCCAAACTTGTCCTAGAAGCATCTAGTCTAAAGTAAAACAAAGAGAATCTAAAAATCCTAGGCATAGGCAAAACATTCTAAAAGCAACTACTCCAGCAGCAGAAAATTTGAAAAAAAACAGAAGGTCTTAAGGACTTATGGTTTACGCATGCTGAGCATTATTCAGAGGCAAATTTAAACTAACAAAGCGTGTCCTATGACACTCATCCAGCATGCTTTAAGATCAGCTATATAAGGTAGTCATGCTAGCAGCAGAAGATAAAATTTAACAGATCACAGCCTAACTAAACAGACAGTCCAAAACATGCAATCAGTCACAAAAATTGCGGGAACCGCAATTATTTCGCAATTCAATCTGGGCAGATTTAACATTGATTCAGGCCCCTAGCATGTTTTTTTTCTGTTACTCATGCATCCTAAAAATAAAACTAAACTATCCCACCTATTCAACTAACATCAGACTAGACTAAGCAAAAGAAAAAACATAAAACTAAACATTAAAAACAGATCAAAAGTTGATCCCAAAACAGCATAATATACACGATTCTATCAAAAAGCAGGAAAATTGTCTTTTGTTTCTTAAGGGATCAGTAATACTCCCTCTAGTGCTCTTCAAACCAGCACTCAATTCTCATCATCCTCATCTGGTTGCCTTGGTCGTGGGGGCACCCATGGAGTTAGGAGGTTGGTGGGGAAGTCTGGGAAGATGCACCCCAACTGGTCTGCAACTTCTCTGTCCCTCGCCTGCGCATAGTTGGCCCATTGAGCCATTCTCCTCTGCATGTCCATCAAGCAGGCCATGGATAGGGACTGTTCAGCAGCCAGCCTATCCAACTCAAATTCCATGTTGCCCTTTCTTCTCAGCCTTAGGTGTGCAGGCAACTCCAAATGGCCTGTGTAAGGCAGCTGCTGCTCCAAGCGCTCGGTGGGAACTCCTGCAAGCAAACACAACTTTGTTATAGTGTTGGGGAAAAATAATGGTCCCTTACCCTTTTTAGCACACTCAGCTATGGCAGCAGTGATGACGTCTCCCACGTTGATCGTGAGACCTCTCATTATAGCATAAACCAGCAGCGAACGGCTCTGGTTAATTGTAGTCTCATGAGTTACTGGGGAGAGTCTTCGTCTGACGAATGAAAACCACACAGCTGCCTTAGCCGTGAGGTTGGCACTCATGAGAGTGTGCCGCCCATTGCGTGACACTGTCCAGGAGGCCTCAGGCTGGCCAATTGTGCGAATGGCCTCTTCCAGCACAGCCTCGGTCGGCTCATCAACTATCCGTGCATAATCTGTGTGCGCTTGGCCCTTGAGACCAAAGGCTTCATTGATGGCCTTGGCTGAGAAATCAACTTCCACCCCTCTGACCACAGATAGGCCATCCTCAGGGCTGAGCACATTGGCGTAGAAATCGTACACCATGCTCGTGTAGGCTGGATTGGGAGGTCTGCAGAATTCCTCCCAGCCATGGTTGAGCACCCCTGCGCGCAGGAACTGCGGCAGGTCAGCAAGTCGATCAAGGAAACCTTTCTCGTGCAGTAGGTCCCTCTTCCTCAGCTCAACACCCCTGGATTCAGCATCAGATGAGACATACCTCACTGATGGAGGTTCATCTTCAGGGTAGAGTTTAGCCTTCCCCTTATCGGCTGGTTTGGATGATTCAGCAGCCTCCACCTTGAGGCGTTTGAGTGATGGCTCCGTGCTTTCTTCGTCTGCTGAAGGCACTCGTTTGGCCTTCTTCTTCTTCAGCTTCTTGGACTTCTTGGCCTTGCCCATCTTGGCCTTCTTCTTCTTTTTCTTAATGTTGATCTGTTGGAGGCAAGCCCCCAACGTCTCTTCCATGGAATCATCCTGCTGGGCAGGAACATCAGGGCTGTCTTCTCTCATGGGAGAAAAGACTTCTTCTTCCCCAGCATCTCCACTGCCCTGCGTAGACTCCTGATAATCCCCATAAGGGAATTCAGGATCGGGCCGTGGAGAATTGTGCTCTGCTGATGGTGTATGCGCAGAACTCAGTGGCGAAGATGGTGGTTCAGGGCTCTGCGCTGCTGCAGGTGGCGGATCAGAACTCTGAGGTGCTGGAGACAACTCGGAGCTCTGTGCAGGCGGTGACGACTCTGCGCTTGGCACTGGTTCAGACGAGAGGGGACTGCGCGCAGGTGACACAGACAGCGACGAACCTTCTTTGGCTGACTCGTGGGCTGCACGATCAGTTTCTTGACTCTCCACAGAGGGAGTCCTGGCGGTGCTTGGTTCGGCGGCAGTCTTGACACTCCACCGTCGTTTCTTGGGCGTGCCCACTGGCTCAGATGGGCCAGCAGGGATCTCAGTGACCACCCTCCACTTCTTCCTACGAATAGGAAGCTTGGACAGACGGCCAGTGCGTACAGCACCCTCAGCAGCAAGGGTGAGAAGCGCTTCCCTCGCAGCCGCTTCAGCTGCGTCATCGGCCTTCTTCTTGGCTGCGGATCTTTCAGCCCTAGTGGAAACCATTGTTGAATCTTGAAGGTTTGGAGAGAAGAATCAAAGATGGAGAGAATCGCAGAAATCTTGGAGAGCAAAGAATGAGAGAATCATATCGATCGAGCGCCTTCTAACGGCTATAAAAGCAACGGGAAAATCCCAACGGCTCTTTGTTGCGGATCCAGCAATTTTTGCGCAATTCTAGGGATATTTTTTCATCAAAATCTTCAACTTCGCTCGTCCGTATCTTTTATTTGGCTCAACCATTTCTTGATTTTTAAAGCTTGATTTACTCCCCTTGATACCCTCTTTCGATTCCCTACAACAACAAATAAAACAAACATCAAATACGCAATTAAAATCACACCACAAAACATACAAACGATACTCGAAAAAACAGAAAAAAAAATAAACTAAGGCATTGGCCTTGACTAAACGAGCACAGTAACCACTCGTTTTCTCTCGTTTCTAACTTCATGCTTCACGTAGGAGGAAGGCCGAGAGAGTCTTCACATCCCCCTCCTCGTAGTAGTGCTTCAACCTAGCACCATTGACCATAAATGGCTGGCCTTGCTGCAAATTTTTAATCTCTATGGCACCATGAATAAAGACATTAGTAATAATAAATGGACCTGACCATCTAGACTTTAGTTTGCCTGGAAACAGTTTTAATCGTGAGTTAAATAATAGTACAAGTTGGCCCTTCCTAAAGTCTTTGATCCTGAGTCTACTGTCGTGCCATATTTTTGTCTTTTCTTTATACATTTTGGCATTCTCATAGGCCATATGCCTAAGCTCGTCAAGTTCATGTAGCTGTAAAGATCTTAATGTCCCCGCATCCTTCACACAAAAATTTAATTCTTTCATGGCCCAAAATGCCTTGTTTTCCAACTCAAGTGGCAAGTGGCAAGCCTTGCCATACACCAACCTATAGGGAGACATTCCTAGAGGTGTCTTATATGCTGTTCTATAAGCCCAAAGTGCATCCTCAAGCTTAAATGACCAGTCTTTTCTATTAGGTTTAACTACCTTTTCTAGGATGTTCTTTATCTCCCTATTGGAAATTTCAGCTTGACCATTTGAGTGTGGGTGGTAGGGAGTAGCTACCCTATGTCTGATGTTATACTTAGCCAATATTTTCTCCATAGCCTTATTAATGAAATGTGACCCCTCATCACTAATGATAGCACGAGGAGTCCCAAATCTAGTGAAAATGTGCCTATGCAAGAAGTTAGTGACTGTTTTAGCATCATTATTAGAACATGCCTTAGCTTCTACCCACTTTGACACGTAGTCTACTGCTACTAAGATGTACAGGTTACCTGATGATGGAGGGAAGGGTCCCATGAAATCAATGCCCCACACATCGAAGAGCTCCAACTCTAAGATGTAGGTGAGGGGCATCTCATCCTTGCGACTGAGGTTACCTGTCCTTTGGCATTCGTCACAGTTGTGGGCATAGTTGTGGGCGTCCTTGAAGATTGTTGGCCAGTAGTAGCCACTCTGAAATACTTTAGCAGCTGTTCTTTGACCACCAAAGTGCCCACCGTAAGGAGATGAGTGACAGTGCTGCAGCACAGACTTTGCTTCAGCAGCTGAAACACACTTCCTCAACAACCCATCAGCACAGGTTCTATAAAGTATGGGGTCATCCCAGATGAATTTCCTTGCTTCATGGAGGAACCTCTTCTTTTCTTGTCCTCCCTTGAATACTGGTAATACCTGTGATGCACGGAAGTTAGCAATGTCAGCAAACCAAGGTTCCTCATCGTTATCACGATGAGTCAAAGCAAAGATATGTTCATCTATAAAAGCATCAGTAATTGCGGGGTCCGCAATTTTTTCGCAATTGTGCTGCAATCGAGACAGGTGATCTGCAACCACGTTTTCACATCCCTTCTTGTCCCGAATGTCCAAATCGAATTCCTGCAGCAATAACACCCATCTAATCAATCTAGGCTTAGCATCAGCCTTCCTCATAAGATATTTTAAAGCAGAATGGTCAGTATATACAATGGTCCTAGTTCCTACAATATAGTTCCTAAATTTTTCACAAGCAAATACTACAGCTAGCATCTCTTTCTCAGTAGTTGTATAATTACATTGAGCCTCGTTCAAGGTCTTGCTGGCATAATAGACAGGATGTGTGAGCTTGTTAATCTTCTGTCCTAACATGACTCCTACAGCATAGTCACTGGCATCACATAGCATCTCAAATGGGAGATCCCAATTTGGTCCTACTATGATTGGTGCTGTGACCAGTGCTTCCTTAAGGGTTTTCCAAGCTATTACACATTCTTTAGAGAAAATGAATGGCCTACCTAGCTCCAGTAGCTCACATAGAGGCTTGGCTATCTTAGAAAAGTCCTTGATGAACCTTCTGTAGAAGCCAGCATGTCCTAAGAAACTCCTAATAGCCTTGACATTCTGGGGCTCTACCAACTTCTCTATGACCTCTATTTTTGCCCTATCCACTTCCACACCTGCCCTTGACACTCTATGTCCTAAGACAATCCCTTCATCTACCATAAAATGGCACTTTTCCCAATTTAAGACTAGGTTGGTCTCTTCACACCTAGTCAGGACTTGTCCTAGGTTCTCTAGACAGGTTTTAAATGAGTCCCCAAAGACTGAGAAGTCATCCATGAATATTTCTATTATGGACTCATCCAACTCAGAGAAGATTGCCATCATGCACCTTTGGAAAGTTGCCGGTGCATTGCATAAGCCAAAAGGCATTCTGCGGAAGGCAAACGTTCCAAAAGGGCAAGTGAAGGTAGTCTTCTCTTGATCCTTAGGGTCTATAGTGATTTGATTATAGCCAGAGTACCCATCTAAAAAACAATAGTAGGCTCTACCAGCTATTCTGTCTAACATCTGGTCAATGAATGGTAGAGGGAAATGGTCTTTTTTAGTTTCTTTATTTAACTTCCTGTAATCCATACACACTCTCCACCCTGTGACAGTCCTTGTTGGAATCAGTTCGTTGTTCTCATTGACTACCACAGTTATTCCCCCCTTTTTAGGTACACATTGGATGGGGCTCACCCACTGGCTACTAGCTATGGGGAAAATTACTCCTGCATCTAACCACTTTATTATTTCTTTCTTTACTACCTCTTTCATAGAGGGGTTTAACCTACGCTGGTGATCTACCCTAGGTGTGTGCTCTTCCTCTAGTATGATTTTATGCATGCAATAAGAAGGGCTAATGCCTCGAATATCAGCAATAGTCCATGCTATAGCCTTCCTATGTTGCTTAAGCAGTAAAATTAAATCAACCTCATGCTGTTCACTTAGCTTAGAAGAAATAATTACAGGCAGCGTATCATTATCTCCTAGATATGCGTATTTGAGGTGAGTTGGTAATGGTTTCAGTTCTAAAACAGGTGGATGCTCAATGGAGGGCTTTAACGGATTTACAGTTCTATCAGTTAAGTCTATAGTCATACATACATGCTGAGGTCTATCTACAGGCATATTCATTATGTCAGATACATTTAGATCATCTACATCTAATCCTACATATTCGTTAGCATGCTTGGTTAATAATACATGCTCTAATTGTTCTTCCATTAGTGAGTCAACAACATCAATGCTAGCACAAGACTCAGAATCAGAGGGATACCTTAAAGCTTTGTAAACACTAAATTTTACCTCTTCATCATGAACCCTCATAGTTAACTCACCTTTTTGCACGTCTATTAGTGCCCTACCTGTGGCTAGAAATGGTCTACCTAGCAGGATGGGAACCTCCTTGTCTGCCTCATAGTCCAGGACAATGAAATCTGCAAGGAAAATAAATTTGTCAACTTTAACTAGAATATCCTCAATCTTACCTTCTGGATATGCGATGGATCTGTCTGCTAGTTGTAAAGTGACTGTGGTTGGACGTGCTTCTCCCATTCCCAACTGGCGAAATAGGGACAGGGGCATGAGATTTATGCTGGCGCCCAGGTCACAAAGCGCTCTGCCCACATGCTTGCCTCCAAGTTCTACAGGTAGGGTGAAGGAACCAGGATCCTTCTCCTTCTTGGGCAGCTTGTTTTGGAGGATGGCACTGCACTCCTCGGTGAGGTTTACTGTTTCAAACTCACCAATTATTTTTTTGTTAGTAATAATGTCCTTCAAAAACTTTACATATGAAGGCATAGACTGTAAAACTTCTACAAAAGGAATGTTAACATGCACTTGCTTAAGTATTTCTAAGAATTTATTAAAATGAACTTCCTGTTCCTGCTTCTTCTTAAGCCTTCGAGGATAAGGAGGTGGTGGCACATATGCAGGCACGTCAGGACGCCTTAAGATAGGTGGAGGCCTTGGAATTTCTTCTACGTCCTCAACAATTGGCTCTAGCCTGGCTCCTGATGTGCTAGTTGGTGGTGGACCTTGGCTTGGCAGAGACTCCAGTGGAGCACTAGACTCAGTGTTCTCTACTCTCTTTGGTGTGTCCTTTGTGTTGCTCACCAATGGTCTTCCACTCCTAAGTTCAATGGCTTGAACTTGTTCCTTGCCATCTCTCCTTGGTACCTCGGTATCAGCAGGGAGTCTACCTTGGGGCCTACTTTTAAGTTCATTGGCTAATTGGCCTATTTGGTTTTCCAGGCTCCTAAGAGTAGCTTGCTGGCTCTGAAGAGTAGCATCATTCTTAGCGATATACTCCTTGAGTAGGTTTTCTACAGAAGATCCTACAGGTTGATTATAAGGTTTTTGGTACATTGACTGGTTATGTTGGGGAGTGAAACCAGGTGTTCCACTCGGCCTTGGTTGGTTAGAATTTTGATTAGTGTTTTGCTGGCCACCCCATGACAGGTTAGGGTGGTTTCTCCAACCAGGATTGTAAGTTTGTGAGTAGGGGTTGTTCCTTGGCTGCTGCTGGCTTCCTACATAGCAGACCGAGGATGGATTCCCAGGGCAATATTCATAAGGGTGCCCTTCCCCACAGAATCCACAGATTGGTGCCTCGCCTTGACTTGGTTGGGTGCCCATTGACATGGCTGTGGCGGTATTGGCACTGGTTTGGAGATTGGCCTGAGCTATTTGCTTGACTAAGTTGGTCAGGGCATTTATTTGGGTGCTCATGGCGCTTAGAGCATCCTTGTCTTGAGCCCTAGTTGGCTCTACTGGATCATCCGACCAGCTACAGTGAGATGCTGAGATCTTCTCCAAGATCTCATAAGCTTCGTTGTAACTCTTGGACAACATGGAACCTCCAGCAGATGAATTTAAGACTTGTCTGGTGCTGGGGTTGCATCCTTTAAAGAAAACTTCTATTTGGATACACCATGGAATGCCATGGTGTGGACATTTAATGAGAAGGTCTTTGAATCTAGTCCAAGCTTCGTGAAGAGACTCATTATCAGCTTGTTTAAACTTTATGATATCATCACGAAAGGTTGAATTCCTATCAGGTGGGAAGTATTTGACTAGGAATTTTTCTGCTAAATCTGTCCAATTGCGGACAGATCCTGAGGGCAATGAATTTAACCATGTTTTGGCTTTGTCCCTCAAAGAGTAAGGGAAAAGATATAGCCTCAGGGCTTCTTGGGAAACTCCAGGGATTAGGAATGTGTCACTAACTCCTAGGAAGTTCCTAAGGTGGTTATGGGGGTCCTCATTTTCTATTCCAAAGAATTGTCCCACAGTGGACAACATTTGGAACATCACTGGTTTTAACTCGAATGAGTGGGCAGTGATTTCAGGACGGATTATGCTGGGGTTCAGCTCCCCAGGCATAGGTACTAGATATGAAAGAATGGCACTATTCTTGTCATTCGCTATTTCGATGGGGTTGCGAATGGCTTGTGCCGGATTTGGAACTATATCGCCCATTTCTTTAGTTTCAGGTGTGGTTTGAGGTACAGGAGGTTGTTTAAAGAGACGTTTCTTTGCCTTATTCCTAGCTCGAAGTGATCTTTCAGGTTCAGGATCGAACTCTAAATTACTATGTGAACGCTCACTCATAAACTACCTTAATAGCACCTGCAAAAGAAATGAAACAGATTAGTTTCACTCAATGATAAACTTGATTTTTCAAACTTAACAACTTCGTTTTCACTTAAAATAAGTCCCCGGCAGCGGCGCCAAAAACTTGTTGCGTGCTCAATGTGTAAAGATAAATAAGCAAGAAAGTAGAGAGAGCACTTAGAACATGCAAGCATACATGGTCTCACAGCAAGTAGTAAGTATATTTCATTCGTTTTTCCACAGAGACTTATGTTTAGCTAATCGCGAAGTGTATTTGTTAAGAAAGATGGGGTGGATTTGAAGGGGTAAAATTGGTTTTTAATTACCTAAGTTTTGCTGAATGTGTAAAGGAATATACCATAAACAAATTAAAGTTAAAATCAGACTCAAAGGACCAGAGATGGAATTAATAAACGATGAAGAAAACAGCTAAACAGAATGCAAACTAAGCAGAATTGCGAGAACCGCAATTAATCCGCAATTAACTGACAGCGAAACTGATTAAAAGGGTGAATTAAGGGCTACTAATGACTATCCTATAGGCAGTTTATTACGATTATCAAGCTTTGGATCAACTCTCTATACATCAAACTCACTCTATCTCAAGTATCGTCCGATTCCATGCATTAGAGACTCAAGTTTACTCGACTTCAAAGTAAGGTCTTAAGCATCTTGTTAGAACAGGAGTGTTCAGTTTGTACTAGGGAAACGCCTATTCCTAGGCCGTTTCCTGATTACCATGAAAGGCTAGCATGATTATATGACTCTGAACTCTTACTCCTTCCAGAGGTTAGGAGTTCTTTGGACAAAATGGATGGCCAATCGAAATTGCCCGTAGGATGAAGCTTACATACAATCAATGTTCGAGTGTTAATCTGCCTACTTGATTCACGTTTTTTAGCCTATAGTTCTGTCATTAGCATGCCCCTAAGTGACTTAGCTACTCATGGATATATAGAGAACAGAAATGGTAGATAAGATAGACATGCTTAGAAGGGAAATGTGTGTAAAACAGTAAGCCAAAACCGTAGCAGAACAAGATGGAAACTGTAAATTGCAGAATTGTACTTCGATTACTTTAAGTGTTTGAAAGACAAAGGAAAGCTTTAAAAGAACTGAATCCAAGACAGACAACAACGAAATGCAGTAATTGAAATGCTAAACTAAGAACAATAGTGATCAGAGATGGAAATAAGAAGAACAGAGCAGAAAAACAGTAAAGGTTTGCTAGAAAACTCCGTGGCAGTCGCCTCGAATGATGGTGATGAAAAGTCAGCCGTGCTTGGATGAATCCAATCGAGAGAGAAGAAGAATCTTCTCTCCTTCCTATCAGATTATCGACTCCAAAAGCTGAGACTCTCACTCCAACACACGGCAAAGGAAAACAGCTGGAAATGGTGGACTGCGAGAAGACTTCTGCGCTTCGAGTGATGACTGAACCTCCGACTTTGACCCCCTTTTATAGTAGTTTGCAGGTGCGTTTGGGCCAAGGAGAACCATCAATCTTCAACGTCATATATCAGAATGGATGGAGGAGAAAGAACGAATCCCTGAAAAGTCGGATCTAAACAGAAAAAGATCAGCCAACTTACGGTTTTAACTTGAATAATTGCGGTCACCGCAATGTTTTCGCAATTCATTTGCAATGTTCATTTTTTCATTCTTTTCCTTCGGTTTTCAACCCTTTTTCTACCTATTGTGCATAAGTCCTAAATTAGCTACCTTCTTCTAATACTCATATTAAAGCATAGGTTTAGGCTAAATGCTATCAAAAACACCTAAAAGTGTACATCTTCCTAAGCTAAATGGGTCCTAAATAAGTCACTTTCAGAGACTTAACACCTACTCCCCGGCAACGGCGCCAATTTTGGCGCGCGGATTTTTGAATGTCCGCTTAATCTCAAGCTGTCGAGGCTTGCCAAAATACGATTTATAAAGCCTATGACCAAGGGTTTGCAGCCAGTGGTAACAGGGTCGATCCAAGGAATAGGAATGATCAAACGCACAATTAAAATTGTGATTTAATTAATTGATGGATTTTTAGTAACAGGGGGTTTTATCATGCAAGAGAAATAGCGAGAAAGGTAACGGAAGAAAGAAATAATAAGAAGAGAACGTGTGCACGGTTTGGGAGTCTCGGGATCAATTGTTAGACAAATTCAGTTTATCATTTAATGCTAATAACATGGAATTCAGTTTATTGAGCACGCGGACGACTACCAGAGAAGCCCCAAAGTAGCCGACTCCATGGATTTTAATTAGACCACACAGTTCTAATTACACGTTATCTAATCCTACATCAAGGTGATCAGCCCTAAGGTAAATTTAGACAGTCACTAGCTAACCGCGACGAACATTCGAGCGTGAATTCTAATTGCTAATAGATTGCCCGCAAACGCCGTATGCAATCAACAATTATCCTACCCGACCCGATACTTCGATTTAGTTCTATCTACCTGTGTTACTTAGTCGAGCAGTGAGAGGCACGACATCGCTACTCTTTAACATACACAGCATGCGAAACTACCCGAGTGTCAATCGTCGTATTTTAGCATGCGCGTTGGATTAAGCAAAGTAAACAGATGCAAACAAACAGATTCCAATATGCATAATTCAAAACTCAGATTATCAAAACCAAACTTGCTAACAAAAATATCCCTAAAACATTCCCAAACCGTCACTCTTACCTTAGCCGCTCATGGCGCGGTTTGTCAATCCCGCTCCAAAGACGACCACGGTAAGAATCATCCACGAGTTACACAGGAAATGGAGCTCACTCGCATGCCAACAATGGCGGAGCTCCACGGAAAATAGGGAGAAAACGAGGAAGAAGAAGATAAAGAAGAGCAAAAATGGTGGAGAGATGAAGGAGAAGATGTCAAAAATGTGCAGAAAAATCGTCATTTATCTTCTGCCATCGTCGTAGCGTCGAGACGCTAGGCCAGCGTCTCGACGCTGTGCCCTATGTTTGCCGCGCGCGCCTTCGATGGCGTCGCGACGCTGGGCAGCGTCGCGACGCTGCCCCGATAAAATTTCTGCGCGCGCCTCCTCCGAAGCGTCTCGACGCCAGGGCAGCGTCGAGCTAGCGTCTCGACGCTATCACTCGACGCTTGCTCTCGGGTTTTTCCAGCGTCGAGCCAGCGTCTCGACGCTGGCTCTCGGGTTTGGGGCTGAAGCTTTGCCTCTCCAAGGGTGTTTTGGCCCGTTTCTTCACGGATCAAGTTCCCCTCTTCTCGATGCATTCCCGGGGCGCTAAAACTCTACTTTAAGCTCTCGAACGGGTCCAACGGACGCACCAGCTCTTTGCCGCTTTTCTCCTACAAAAGAGATATATTTAATCAATTGAAAGCGGACTTTAGCTATAATTAGGAAGTATTTAATAGCTCCAAAATGGAGTTATCACATGCTGTAAAGTACCCAATGAAAGCAATAGAATAAAAGATAACAAGATGAAGAACTCGAAAGACTCAAACGATTGCTCTATAAATTAAGGTTCAAAACTCAATGTACGAATGTATGAAAAACAGTACAGAACTGAGTGAATTGAAGACGAATCGCAGTAGTGTAACAAATAGAAACGAAAGACATAAAGCAGTAAGAAAGCTGTATAAAAGTGTGCACGGATCTCCTCGTCGCAAGCGCCTCAGATGAAGGGGAAGATTAGCTATTCTTGGGGATGAATTTAATCCGAAGAGAAGAAGGATCTTCTCTTCTTCCTCTCGAATTATCGACGCCAAGGGCTGATTTCTTCGTTCCAACAAACGGGGTAAGGAAAATGGGTATGTGGATTGCGTTGAGACGGAGAACTCCACGCTTTCGAGCTGTGTTTCTCCTTCACCCTTCATCGATTTTTATAGCGTTTGCAGGTACCTTCAGCCACGGAGAACCAGCCATTCTGAACAACAACCCTCCACGTGGCAGCAGAAGAAAGCTTAGGCGGCTGAAAGATCGCAACTATGACAACTGACGGCTGGGAAAAAATCAGCAGCAGCAGCTTTGGCATTGCGGATTCCTTGCGGTGACCGCAATATCCATTGCGCAAACAACAATGTTTCAGCAATTCTCCTGCAATGTACATTTTAACTCTTTTAGCATCATTTTCTATTCTTTTTCGTTCCTTTTCCAAAAAAGTCCTATTTTAGCTTCTCTCCTTGAATTCTCACATTTAAGTACGTGTTAAGCTAAATTCTAACAAAATCACTCAAGAGATTACATGATTTTAAGGTAAATACGTCCCTAAATTATGTACTTTTGGAGAGGTAACACACCCCCAAACTTGAGTTATTGCTCGTCCTCGAGCAATATAAAGGCTTTATTTGGGTGGCTAAGTCTGGGTTTTTAAACTCTATCTAATGACTTGCTGACTTCCCTAGGCTTACTATCCAAGGCACTGCTGTCCTGTGACACTCTTCTAGGTTCAGACTAACTTCACATTCTGCTCATTCTGATTTCTCTTGCCCTTAAAACCTTTTGTCTTTACAAAACTTCTTACATATGGTTTATCTGCCTATGTCATTGGGTTCATTGTGCAACTATCCCTAAGTTTCAAACTCTCCCTAATTTTAGCTCAGACTCAGTACATGCTTCTAATGTATTTATTATTGAGCTACCTAGGAATCCTTAGAGTCATGCCAGGCTTAGCACATACGAGAATTAGAGTACAGACCAAAGAACACCTAAGCCCTGGCATCACTGTATTGGATTGAAGTTTGAATTTGATTTGTTGATGGTTTGTTGAAAATTTTTCTTGTTTGTAATTTGTATGTTTAGATTTTTGTTTGTGTATGACCCGTTCCTCTGAGGGTAGATTGCAGTTTATCCCTGAGATTGACAGAGAGGAGCGGCGGTTACGAAGAGAGGCCCGTGAGGGGCAAAGGCCGATTGAAGAAGAAGGCAATCCCTTCTTGGTTGACGAGATGGCGCAAGACGATGCGCCACGGACGCTTAAGCAACTGGCAGCGCCAGACCTGAACCTGCAGCCTTTGTGCATAAACTACCCCGTGGTAGCAGGTAACTTCGAGTTAAAATCTGGTTTAATTCACCAGTTACCTTCTTTCCATGGCAATGCAGGTGAGGACGCGAACAAACACCTGATGGAATTCCATTGCGTCTGCGCGGGGATGAAGCCCGCGGGAGTCACGGAGGAGCAATTGAATATGAGGGCATTCCCCTTTACGCTCAAGGACAAAGCCAGGGATTGGCTGTATTACCTGCCCTCCGGATCGATCAACACGTGGCAGGATATGAAGCGGGTATTCTTGGAGAAATACTTTCCCACATCCTTGGCCACCACTCTGCGGAAGAGGATTTATGGGATCACCCAGGATGTCGGTGAGTCCCTGCACGAGTACTGGGAGCGATTTGGGCGCTTGTGCGCCAGCTTCCCACACCATCAGATCGCCGATCAGCTGCTCATACAGTATTTTTATGAGGGGATGACGCCCCATGACCGGCAGATGATAGATGCAGCGAGTGGAGGGGCGTTGATTGACAAGACCCCAGTTGAGGCCAAACAGTTGATAGCAAACATGGCCACCAACTCGCAACAATTCGGTATTTGAGGGCAAGGACAAGTGCACAGCGTGGCTCAGAGCCACGAGATGACTGAAATGAGGGCCCAGGTGGCCGAAATAGGCAGTATGTTGAAGAAAATCGTTGGAGGACACCGCGAGGCGGAGGAGGTCAACGCGATCGGGGGGTATGCTTCCAACCCAAGGAAGTACGACCCATATGCTAACACTTACAACCCCGGTTGGCGCGACCATCCAAACTTTAGCTATGGGAATAGGGAAGGACAATCTCGCTTCCAAGGCCAGTCCCAGGATAGGCCTAATTCTTCCATCCAGGCTCAAGCCTCGAGCTCCTCCAGTTCGCTTGAAGAGATTGTAAGGACCATCGTGACTAGCACCAGCCAGTTCCAAAAAGAGGCTCGAGAAGAGCTTAATTCGCACAAGGCAGAGCTGCAGAATCTGAACAAGCAGCTGACACAGATGGCGGTGTCTATCAGTAAGATTGAGAGCAAGAGCTCGGGGAAGCTTCCTTCCCGAACTACAGTCAACTCATGTGAAAACGTGAGTGCCATTCAGCTGCGCAGTGGGAAGACACTTTCCACTAGAGCTGTGAAGGAAGCCACGGACAGCCTGCACAAGTCCGCCCCGCCTGCTCCAGAGACTCAGATTGAGAAAAAAGACGAGAAGGTCAGTGTACCTGAGGATGTTACCAGAGCACCATTCCCGAGTAGGCTTGCGAAGCCTACTTTGGAATCTGAAGACGAGGAGGTCCTGCGAACCTTCCAAAAGGTGATGGTAAATATCCCGCTCCTAGAGGCAGTCAGTCAAGTGCCCAAGTATGCAAAATTTCTAAGAAGCTGGTGCACTACGAAAAGGAAGTCCAGAGGGACTGAGAAAAAGAAGGAAAACGTCTCTGCCATACTCCCAGGTACGTTGCCTGCAAAGTGCAACGATCCAGGTACTTTTACTATCCCTTGCACTATAGGTAGTAAAGTTGTTCATAATGCAATGTTAGACTTAGGAGCCTCTGTAAATGTTATGTCTTATGCACTGTTTCGTGAACTGAATTTAAATGAAATGCATAAGTGTAATGTTTCTGTTCAGTTGGCTAATGGGTCAAGCATATGTCCTAGGGGGAAGGTAGAGGATGTTTTGGTTAGAGTTGGGAATATGACGTTTCCCGCTGATTTCCTTGTTTTAGATATGAATGAAAACTCATCGCATACTTCGTCCTCCATGTTGTTAGGACGTCCTTTCCTTAAGACCGCTAGGGTCAAAATTGATGTGTTTAAGGGCGTTGTTTCTTCGGAGTTTGATGATACTTTGCATGAGTTCTCTTTATTTGATAGGAAGTCTGTTGAGAGTGTTAATATGATTGAGCATGATGAGACTGGGAGTCTACCCTCGCGCTTGAGGGATGGTTCCCATGTCTCAGTTACAAAATCTGATTTAAATTTGAGTGATAACAATGATGGTTTTTGCACTAACAATGCTGATATTCACGTGCCTGAGGCACGAAGAGTGCAAAATATTTTTCAGGATGAATGCAGGAAAAGTGTGGACAAGGACAAGTCTGGATCGTCCCCCGCACTTACAGACTATGGATGAGTCTGTGGAGAGAATACAGTCGAGCAACCGACTTTAAAAATTCTGCGCTTCTCGGAGGCACCCGAGCGATGGACTGTTTTTATGCTTTAGTTTAGTTTTATTGCTTTCTAGATTAATTTAGTCTTAATTAGCTTGCTTTTTTTTTTTTTTTTTTTTTTTTTTTTTTTTTTTTTTAGGAATCAAGGAAGAGAAGACAATTTTGGGCTCTGCTGCGTTTGTGTGCCGCTTCCTCGCTCTCGCCAGATCACAAAGAGTCAGGGAAGTGTATTTCTTCTTCCCTTTTACTTTATTGTATCTGACTGGTTGGCATTGAGGACAATGCCAAATTTTGAAGTTGGGGGTGGAGTTAGTCCGATGGATGTGCATGTGTAGTTCGTTGAGAAGTGCTATAATGATATTGAAGTGTTTGGGACTCTGTTTACTGTTTTCTGACTATGATAGCCTAGGAAATGCATGTTGGAAATTTGAGCATGTTCATAATCGAGTTTTTGCATGAGTTTTGTGTTTATTAGGTTCATGTCAAAAATTTTAAAATTTTTTCTGTTGCTCCCTTGCACTTGTCGCGCACTTAGCAACCTCTCCCTAGATTCCGTAGGCTTTGTTTATCGCATGTTTCGCTAATTCTCGTTGTCACCCCGAAAGGCATCTCTAGGTAGCTTGTTGCATGAGAGTTAGTGGTTAGTTAATTGAGAAAGCATGTGCTTAGCCTAATCTAAAAAAAATAGAAAAGCATGTTTGATAGAAAATTCCTCTCGAGGCGCTCCTCCTTCTTATTAGCGCTTAAAGAAGTGAGCGCCAGTCCTTAAAAACATGAAGCTTTGGCCAAAGTTTGACGTGTTAGGCAACTCGAGTAGGAAAGAAAAAGAAATAAAAAGTTGGTTCAAAGAACCTTAATAAAAGAGTACAAAGTACTTATGAAAAAAAAAAGAATGAGAAAATAATTAGGTCTCTTAATTTGCTTCTCTCTCTCGTGTAAGTCAAGTGTAGCTGTTCTTAAACGCTAGAAGTAGGGAGAAAACGGGATGTGCGTTGCATGTAGGTTTTCCGGGTTTACGTGAGTTTAGGAGTGGTTTGCTAGCACACACACACGTTAGGGGGCAAGAGTTAAATTTTGATATGTCCTAGTTAATGCATGAGCAAAATGCTTCCATGATTATACTCGTGTTTAAATTTCAATATGCATGGAGGTTTAAGTTAGAATGCATGTAAGCGCGTCCTTAGAGTCAATGTCTTTGTAGTGCTTGCTCGAGGACTAGCAATGTTTAAGTTGGGGGTGTTTGATAACTCCATTTTGGAGCTATTAAATACTTCCTAATTATAGCTAAAGTCCGCTTTCAATTGATTAAATATATCTCTTTTGTAGGAGAAAAGCGGCAAAGAGCTCGTGCGTCCGTTGGACCCGTTCGAGAGCTTAAAGTAGAGTTTTAGCGCCTCGGGAATGCATCGGGAAGAGGGGAACTTGATCCGTGAAGAAACGGGCCAAAACAGCCTTGGAGTGGCAAAGCTTCAGCCCCAAACCCGAGAGCCAGCGTCGAGCTACAGCGTCGAGACGCTGGCTCGACGCTGGAAAAACCCGAGAGCAAGCGTCGAGTGATAGCGTCGAGACGCTAGCTCGACGCTGCCCTGGCGTCGAGACCCTGCTTGGCGTCGAGACGCTCCGGAGGAGGCGCGCGCAGGAATTTTATCGGGGCAGCGTCGCGACGCCATCGAAGGCGCGCGCGGCAAACTTAGGGCACAGCGTCGAGACGCTGGCCTAGCGTCTCGACGCTACGACGATGGCAGAAGATAAATGACGATTTTTCTGCACATTTTTGACATCTTCTCCTTCATCTCTCCACCATTTTTGCTCTTCTTTATCTTCTTCTTCCTCGTTTTCTCTCTATTTTCCGTGGAGCTCTGTTGCGTGCTCAATGTGTTAAAATAAATAAGCAATAAGAGAGAGAGAGCACTCAGAACATGCAAGCATACATGATCTTATAGCAAGTAGTAAGTATTTTTTCATTCGTTTTCCCACAGAGATTTATTATGAGCTACTCGTGAAGTGTGTTGTTAAGAAAGAATGGGTGGATTTGAGGAGGTAGAATTGATTTTAAGTTGTCTAATTTCTAAGGAATATGTAAAGGATAGCAACATAAACAAGTGCAAGTCAAAGTTAAACTCAAATGAAAAGGGAAGAGATTAATAAACGAAGAGGAACTTAGCTAAACAGAATTTTAAACTTAGCAGAATTGCGGAAACAGCAATTCTACCGCAATTTTCCTAACAGCGAAAGTGTGTAAAATGGAGAAACAAGGGCTACTAATGACTCTTCTATAGGCATTTTCTGACGATTCTGAAGCACTGGATCAGCTCACTATGCATCAAACTCACTCAATCTCATGTATCTTCCGATTTCATGCATTAGATTCTTTAGTTTACTCATGTCCAAGTAAGGTCTTAAGCATCTTGTTAAAGCAGAAAGTTATGGTTTGTACTAGGAAAACGCCTATTCCTAGGTCGTTTTCTGGCTACCTTGAAAGGCTAGCATGAGTGTATGACTCTGAACTCTTACTCCTTCTAGAGGTTAGGAGTTCTTTGGACAAAATGGATGGCCAATCGAAATTGCCCGTGGGATGAAGCTTACATACAATCAATGCTTCGAGAGCTATCCTACATGCTTGGTTCACGTTTTTTAGCCTATAGTATTGTCATTAGCATGCCCCTATGTGACTTAGTTACTCATGGATATAGGGAGAACAGAAATAAGAGATAAAGTAGACATGCTTAGAAGAAATTTAAAGACAAACAGCAAGGGGAAAACAGTAGCAGCAAAGAGAAGAAACTGTGAAATCAAGAATTGTGCTTTGATTACTTGAATGTTTGAATGAACAAAGGGACGTTTAAAGTAAATAACAAAAAGGCAGAAAGCAACGAAATGCAATAAACTAGCTATTAGAAGGGAAACAACAACAAAGCAGAACTGGAAATTAGAAATGAAAGACAGAAAACAGGAAATTGAGCTTGAACGCCTCGTCGCAACCGCCTCGGCTGAAGGATGAGAAAGATCAGCTTTGCTTGGATGAATCCAATCGGGAGAGAAGATGAATCTTCTCTCCTTCCTATCAGATTTTCGACTCCAACAGCTAAACTTCGCAAACCAACAGACGGAAAAGAAAAACAGGAGAAAAGATGGAGCTGCGAGAAGACTTCTACGCTTTCGGATGATGACTGAACCCTCTACTTTGACCCCCTTTTATAGTAATCTGCAGGTGCGTTTGGGCCAAGGAGAACCATCCATCCTCAACGTCGTACTTCAAAATGGATGGAGGAGAAAGAACGAATCCCTGAAATAACGGAAATTAACAGAAACAGATCAGTCAACTTACGGTTTTCACTTGAAACATTGCGGTTTTAGCAATGTTTCCGCAATGCTGCCGCAATGCACATTTTTCCATCTTTTATCTTCGGTTTTTAATCCTTTTCTTTCCTTTTGCATACAAGTCCTAATTTAGCTACCTTCTTCTAATTCTCATATATAAGCATAGGTTTAAGCTAAATCCTATAAAAAACACCTAAGAGTGTACATCTTTCTAAGCTAAATAAGTCCTAAAAAGGTCACTTTTGGAGACGTAACACACCCCCAAACTTAAGGTTTTGCTCGTCCTCGAGCAGTCTAAGGACTTGCCTAGGCTGCTATTTCACCTTCTTTAACCACTTACTGACTCCCCTACATTCCTATCTATAGCAGTGCTGTCCTGTGACACACTTCTAGGTTTACAACTAACCTTTTATATTGCTTCTTCTGACTTTGCACGCCTAATACTCCTGCTGTTTCATTAACTCCCTACGACTGATCTACTTGCTCTTGTCATATCGTGCCACTATCCCTAAGGTTTCAAATTCTACCTAGCTTTACCCTAGACTCAGTACATGCTTCTAGTTTTTACTTTTGAGCTACCTAGGATTCCTTAGAGTCATGTCAGTCTTAGTATTAACAGTGACAGTAGTACTTTAAGAGAACAACCTAAACCCTGGCATCACTACATTGGACATACATTCATCTCCCTAAACAACCCTACAAATTACAACTTTGCGCTTAGCTAATTGAGGATCAGAGTTCTTTTTATTTAGGACATCTAAGCCACAAAGTTGCAACTCCTAGGTATACATTCTTCTTCCCTATTTTTTTTTTCTTAATTGAAGGGAACAACAATACTCCCTTTAGTGCTTCTCAGACTAGCACTCAAATGTCTTCCTCATCATCAGTCCTTCGTGGTCGTGGAGGCGCCCATGGAGTCATTAGGTTCGTGGGGAATTCAGGAAAAATGCATCCCAATTGGTCAGCAACTTCCTTGTCCCTTGCCTGCGCATATGTGGCCCATTGAGCCATCCTCTTCTGCAGATCCGTCAGGCAGGCCATGGTCAAAGACTGAGCAGCAGCCAGGCCATCGAGCTCGAACTCCATGTTCCCCTTTCTGCGCAACCTGAAGGCCGTAGGCAATTCCAGGTAGCCCGTGTAGGCCAACTGCCTTTCCATTCGCTCGATTGGGACCCCTGCACGTAAGCACAGCTTAGTAATTGTGTTAGGAAAGAAAAGTGGTCCCTTACCCTTTTTGGCGCAGTCAGCAATTGAAGCTGCAATGACCTCACCCACGTTGATTGTGAGGCCTCTCATGATTGCGTAGACCAGCAACGACCTGCTTTGGTTGATGGTGGTCTCATGGGTCACTGGGGACAGCTTCCTCCTCACGAAGGAAAACCAGACAGCCGCCTTGGCTGTGAGGGTGGCACTCATCAGGGTGTGCCTCCCATTGCGCGATACTGTCCATGATGCCTCTGGCTGGCCAATGATCCGAATGGCCTCCTCCAAGACAGCTTCTGTTGGCTCATCAACAATCCTCGCATAGTCAGTGTGTTTTGGGCCCTTGAGGCCATAGGCTTCGTTGATTGCTGATAGCTCCAAAATAGAGCTATCTTAATGTCCCTAATTCTAGCTAAAACCATGACATATATTGATTAAAATGCTTTCTTATAGGTGATTTCATGGTGAAGAGCTCGGGAAGTCCATTGATGATTTTCGGGGCTAAAAAGGTCATTTAAGAGGTTTCGGGAAGTGTTCGGGTCAAAACGATAGGCCAAACGGAGCTCGGGAGCCAAAACGACCCAAAAGTGGGCTAAGAGCCGAGAGGGCTGCGCCCAAGCGCCGGCGCCCAGCGCCCAGGCGCCCAACGAACGCAGCCGCGCGCGCGCCGCTCGCAAGCACCGCACGCCCGCGCCCAGACGGCCAGACGCGCCCGCGCCCGCGCGCGCCTGCGCACCCTCGCCCGTGTCCGCCTCGCCCGCGCGCCCGTCATTGAAGATCTGCGTGCGCCCCAGCGTCTAGACGCTAGCTCGACGCTAGCTCGACGCTGCCCTGACGATTCCCGAAGATAGACGAGCCTCGGCGTCGAGCGCGCGTCTCAACACTCACTCAACGCCGACAGCGTCGAGATGCTGGCCTAGCGTCTCGACGCTACGAAGTCTGAAGCTCTCATTTGATGATCCACCCGAGAGCAAGCGTCGAGCGCAAGCGTCTCGACACTCACTCGACGCCGCGCGCAGCGTCTCGACGCTGTGCGAGCGTCGCGACGCTACCCCGTGCGCGCGCGCTGCCAACTTAGGGCACAACGTCGAAACGCAGCCCTAGCGTCTCGACGCTCCGACGGCTTTAAAAGCCTTCTTCTCCGTTTTTTGCCGCACTTCTTCTTGGATTTTGGTTTTTCCACCATTGTTAGGCTCGGGTGGGAGCTCAAAACTTATTTATCTTCCATTATACCTTGAATAAAGCTCCAACATTAGCGTTTTTCCTTGATTTGCACAACGGGGAGCTAAGGTAAGTGCTCTAATTTGAGGTGAGGGGCGAATTTTGATGCGATTTATGAGGGTTCGTTCTTAATTCCGTTACTTAGCATGACTGATTGGGCGAATTTATTTCTTCTAAGCATATCACATGAATGTGTTTGAATGATTTAGGCCTAGACACCCTTGATTTCAAGCATGTTTGATTGTTAAAGATTATGATGCCGTGCCTCTCTTAATCGCCAAGTAACACGGATAAGTTGAGCCATAGGTAATGTGGGTTTCCAGTTGATCTTTGGCGGCAATTTATCTTGAACGAAATAGGCAAATCGGAATATTAGCTCAGGCGTCCTAGTTAAACATCCGTCGTAATGCTCCCGTTACTGTCAATTAGTCAATATGGGTGGCGTCTGCCCCCTATTAATTCATTGCCACGTTTAATTAGAATCGAATATCCGCCTCTGTTCTTTACTTAATTTAGGATTGATCCCCTTAGATTAATAAAAGAACTGTCCGTTTTGCATTCCACGTTTCTAATTAATTATTTAGTTTATTTGTATTAGTAGTTTCGTGCAAGTAAATTACGTGTTCAATTATGCTCTTGCTAAGTATGTTTGAATCCCAATGAATTGAGTCGCATCAAAGTAAACCCCGACCCTTAAAATTAGGAGCACGTGGTCCGTTTAATTTTTTGCGCTTTACTTTTCGCATTTATTTTCCCGTTAGTTTAGATTAATCAAAACCCCCCATTTAATTGCTTTCGAGTCTTAGTTTTAAAAACAAATAGAAATTAATTAAGAGGAAGTAATTTTGGTTCCCTGTGGTTCGACACCCGACTACCACTAGCTGCAAAGCTCTGTTGTAGCGGAGTTATAAATGTATTTTGGCAAGCCTCGACAGCTTGAATTTAGAGTACCCCAAAAGTACCTCTACCAAAATTGGCGCCGTTGCCGGGGAACCATTTAGTCTCTCTTAGTTAAATTTTATTTGTTCAAAAACCACAAAAATATTTTCCTTTTCTTGTGTCTTCTTGTTTTAGCATGGCAGATCTTCTACAGCAATTTTGGGGGCGAGCTACAAAGATGAGCGCCGAAGACCTTCTCCGAATTTCTGGGGAGGAGGTCATTATCGAGATGTACCCCGATTTTGATGAAGGAATTGTGGAATTTCTGACATGGGGAGACAAGAACAGTGAGACCGAGGAGGATGAGCTTGACCTCGAGGAGCATCCTGAAGAGATCAGTGATGCGAACGAGCTAAGGAGTGGAGCTAAGACTTCTCCAAAGTTGGTTACTCTAGAAGAATTTCTAGCAGAATATCTCTCAGATGAAGAGGAACCTGGAGTGTTTTATAAGGTAAGTATGTCTCCACCGATTGATTTTGACTTGGAGCATGATTTTTGCATTGAAAATTTATTTGAAAATTCATGCGCTGATGAGCTAGAGCATCTGTCTGATACTGAGAGTATTTTAGGGAATCTTTTCTTTGAGGATGTAGAACCAGCATGCTATGAAAATGTCGATCTGATGGATGAGGAAGTGGCAATTGTGCCTTTAGATTATTTATCTCCTTGTGCTATGCCTCGTGATAATTCATGTAATCTAGGAGATTTATCTTGCATGCCCCCCTCCATCTGTACCTCTGTTAATGTTGGTTGCCTCGGGAATTTTGATGCGATCCCTCCTTTGGTCGAGTCTTTATTTTCTGTTGAGTCAGTTGAGTCTGCTTTTATTTTGTTTGAGTCTGTTGAGTCTTTTATTTTCCCATATATCAAAAATACCAAAAAAATAACAACTCTGTCCGGCTGCCTCGAAAAGTCGAAGAGCTTGCTTCTCTTAGCAGGTTTCGTTGATTCAAGGAAGAAGGGGCCGAAGAAATACGAAAATTTTTACGTACCCTGACAGAGAGGAAGACACGTCGAGCATAACGACGTTAAAAATTTGCGCTTCTTGGGAGGCAACCCATGAGTATTTTAAATTCATGTTTTTACTTTTAGTCTTTATTTTCCTAGCTTAGTTTTTTTTTCTTGCTTTCTTTTGTAGGAGTTTTGTGGCTTAAGGATCGGATCAGTAGGTGAAGAGTGCACTGCTCCAACCAACAACCTAACAAAATTCAGGGGAGGTTTTCTGTTCCTTTCTTTTATGTGCATTTTAACTGCTTAGTCTGAAATGTTGATACATAGAGGACTATGTATAATTTTAGGTTGGGGGTGGAGTTGTAAGTTGGATGGATTCCATGTGCAGTTTGTTGAGCAGTGCTAATTTAAAATTTGAAGTGCTTGGGACTCTGTTTATATGCTTTCTAATCATGATGATCTAGGAAGTGTCTTTTTGGAATCTGAGCATTTGCATAATCTAGTTTTTGCATGATGTAGCTTTGCATTTATTAGGTTCATGTCAAAAATTTTAAATTTTTTCCTGTTGCTCCCTTGCATCTATCGAGCACTTAGCGACCTCATCTTAGACTCCGTAGGCTTAGTTGATTGCATGTAGCATTAATTCTTGTTGTCACCTCGAAAGGCACCCCTAGGTACTTGTTGCATGAGAGTTAGTGGTCGATTAATCGAGTAGCTTGCGCTAAGCCTAAATAAAAATGTAGAAAAGCATGTTAGCAAGAAAATTCTCTCGAGGCGCTCCTCCTTCTTATTAGCGCTTAATAAGTGAGCGTTAGCCCTTAAAAATGTGAAGCTGGAGCTTAAGTTTGACATGTTAGGCAACTCGGGATGGGAAAGAAAAAGAAAATAAAAAGTTGGGTTCAAAGAACCTTAACAAAGAGTACAAAGTACTCAAAGAAAAGAGAAAAGAATTAGAAAATTTTAGGTCTCTTAATTTATTACTCTCTCTCGTGTAAGTCAAGTTTAGACTGTTCTTAATCGCTAGAAGTAGGGGAAAACGGGATGATATGTTGCATGTGGTTTTTCCGGGCTTACGATGGTTTAGGATAGGTTGGCTAGCACACACACACGTTAGGGAGTGATAGTTAATTTTTGATGTGATCTTGATTAAATGCACGCGCCGATTGCTTTCATGATTATGTTCTGTTTAGATTTGTAAAAAGCATCGAGGTTTGAATTAGAAGCATGTATTCATGGTCCCTTAGAGTCAAATTCTTTATTAGCCTTGCTCGAGGACTAGCAAGATTTAGGTTGGGGGTATTTTGATAGCTCCAAAATAGAGCTATCTTAATGTCCCTAATTCTAGCTAAAACCATGACATATATTGATTAAAATGCTTTCTTATAGGTGATTTCATGGTGAAGAGCTCGGGAAGTCCATTGATGATTTTCGGGGCTAAAAAGGTCATTTAAGAGGTTTCGGGAAGTGTTCGGGTCAAAACGATAGGCCAAACGGAGCTCGGGAGCCAAAACGACCCAAAAGTGGGCTAAGAGCCGAGAGGGCTGCGCCCAAGCGCTGTGCGAGCGTCGCGACGCTACCCCGTGCGCGCGCGCTGCCAACTTAGGGCACAGCGTCGAGACGCTGCCCTAGCGTCTTGACGCTCCGACGGCTTTAAAAGGCTTCTTCTCCGTTTTTTGCCGCACTTCTTCTTGGATTTTGGTTTTTCCACCATTGTTAGGCTCGGGTGGGAGCTCAAAACTTGTTTATCTTCCATTATACCTTGAATAAAGCTCCAACATTAGCGTTTTTCCTTGATTTGCACAACGGGGAGCTAAGGTAAGTGCTCTAATTTGAGGTTAGGGGCGAATTTTGATGCGATTTATGAGGGTTCGTTCTTAATTCCGTTACTTAGCATGACTGATTGGGCGAATTTATTTCTTCTAAGCATATCACATGAATGTGTTTGAATGATTTAGGCCTAGACACCCTTGATTTCAAGCATGTTTGATTGTTAAAGATTATGATGCCGTGCCTCTCTTAATCGCCAAGTAACACGGATAAGTTGAGCCATAGGTAATGTGGGTTTCCAGTTGATCTTTGGCGGCAATTTATCTTGAACGAAATAGGCAAATCGGAATATTAGCTCAGGCGTCCTAGTTAAACATCCGTCGTAATGCTCCCGTTACTGTCAATTAGTCAATATGGGTGGCGTCTGCCCCCTATTAATTCATTGCCACGTTTAATTAGAATCGAATATCCGCCTCTGTTCTTTACTTAATTTAGGATTGATCCCCTTAGATTAATAAAAGAACAGTCCGCTTTGCATTCCACGTTTCTAATTAATTATTTGGGTTATTTGTATTAGTAGTTTCGTGCAAGTAAATTACGTGTTCAATTATGCTCTTGCTAAGTATGTTTGAATCCCAATGAATTGAGTCGCATCAAAGTAAACCCCGACCCTTAAAATTAGGAGCACGTGGTCCGTTTAATTTTATGCGCTTTACTTTTCGCATTTATTTTCCCGTTAGTTTAGATTTAATCAAAACCCCCCATTTAATTGCTTTCGAGTCTTAGTTTTAAAAACAAATAGAAATTAATTAAGAGGAAGTAATTTTGGTTCCCTGTGGTTCGACACCCGACTACCACTAGCTGCAAAGCTCTGTTGTAGCGGAGTTATAAATGTATTTTGGCAAGCCTCGACAGCTTGAATTTAGAGTACCCCAAAAGTACCTCTACCAATTGCCTTCGCTGAGAAGTCTACCTCAACCCCTCTGACCACAGATAGGCCATCCTCAGGATTCATCAGATTGGCGTAGAAGTCACACACCATGCTGGAGTAGGCTGGATTGGGTGGTCTGCACAGCTCCTCCCAGCCGTGATTCGTGATCCCTGCGCGCAAGAATTGCGGCAGGTCAGCAGGTGCGACTAGGAATCCCTTCTCGTGCAGCAATTCCCTTTTCCTTAGCTCAATGCCTCTAGACTCCGCGTCAGAGGACACGTACCTCACTGACTGAGGATCATCTTCAGGGTAAAGCTTGGCTTTCCCTTTGTCTTTTGGTTTGGCTGACCCAGCAGCCTCAATCTTGAGCTTTTTCAGCGACGGCTCATCACTCTCTTTCTCTGATGGATGCGCCCTCTTGGTTTTCTTTTTCTTTGACTTCTTGGGCCGTTTGGCCTTGACAGCCTTGGCGGCCTTCTTCTTCTTCAACCTCGCCTTGGTTGTCAACTGCTGGAGGCAATCCCCCAGTATTTCGTCCATCGAATCAGTCCTCTGCACTGGGCTCTAAGGGCTGGCTTCCCTCAAAGGAGAGAAGACCTCTTTTTCCTCAGCTTCCCCACTGCCCTGTGTCGATTCTTGATACTCTCCATATGGAAATTCAGGGTCAGGTTGTGGAGAAGCGGGTGAAGCTGCAGGGCTCTCTTCTGGTGGGGTGTGTTCAGAACTCTGCGGCGATGGAAGAAGCTCAGGGCTTTGCGCTGGTGGAGATGGCGAAGAGCTCTGCTTGGCTGACTCTTGTGACCGACGGTCACTTTCTTGACTCTCCACATAGGGAGTCTTTTTCTTGCTCGTTTCTTCAGCCACCGCCATACTCCACTTGCGTTTCTTGGGTGTGCCTGCTGGTTCAGAGGGTCCAGCAGGTATCTCCGTGACAACCTTCCACTTCTTCTTGCGGATTGGCAGTTTGGGGAGTCGTTCAGTACGCGCAGCCTCAGCGTCTGCAAGGGCAAGAAGTGCTTCCCTCGCAGCAGTTTCAACGTCGTCAGCCTTCTTCTTGGACGCAGATCTTTCAGCTCTCGTTAGCACCATTGTTGAATCGTGGGAATCTGGAAAGAAGAATTGCAGATGAAGAGGGAGAGATATTTCTTGGAGTTCAGATAATGGGGAAATCGTACGGATCAACGCTATTCTTAACGGATATAAGTAATGATGGAAATCCCAACGGCTATATTTGTTGCGGATTCTGCAAATCCAGCGCAATTCTAGTGACCGTTGGGGATTTTCTGCATTTAAATGCCAATCTTTGCTCAACCGAATCTTGGATTTGGCCCAATATCTCTGTGATTTTTTTAGCTGGATTTAATCTCCTTGATTCCCTCTATTGATTCCCTATTAAAAGAAATAAAATAAACATCAAATACATAATTAAAATCACA
Organism: Herpetospermum pedunculosum; assembly: GCA_028017165.1. Taxonomy (NCBI): domain Eukaryota; kingdom Viridiplantae; phylum Streptophyta; class Magnoliopsida; order Cucurbitales; family Cucurbitaceae; genus Herpetospermum; species Herpetospermum pedunculosum. The sequence continues at coordinate 41,723,484 of CM051522.1, forward strand.
CAAAAATATACACAAACAGTAACCGGAAAATCGCAAAAAATAAACTAAGGCATGGGCCTCACATGGACGAGCACAGTGATCACTCGTCCTCTCTCGTTCTCGTTTTCATGTCTCAGTCAAGAGGAAGGCCGAGAGAGTCTTCACATCTCCTTCCTCATAGTAGTGCTTCAATCTTGCACCATTAACCATGAATGGTTGTCCTTGCTGCAGGTTCTTAATCTCGATTGCACCATGAACAAACACATTAGTTATTATAAATGGCCCTGACCATCTGGACTTAAGTTTGCCTGGAAATAATCTCAGTCGTGAGTTAAATAATAAGACAAGCTGGCCTTTCTTAAAGTCCTTAATCCTAAGTCTACTATCATGCCAAATCTTGGTCTTTTCCTTATACATTTTAGCATTTTCATAAGACATATGCCTAAGCTCATCAAGCTCATGTAATTGCAAAGACCGCAATGTTCCCGCATCGGTCACGCAATAATTCAACTCTTTTAGTGCCCAAAATGCTTTAATTTCTAATTCGAGTGGCAAGTGACATGCTTTGCCATACACAAGTCTATAAGGAGACATACCTAGGGGTGTCTTATATGCAGTTCTATACGCCCAAAGTGCATCCTCGAGTTTAAACGACCAATCTTTTCTATTGGGTTTGACCACTTTTTCTAGGATGTTCTTAATCTCCCTATTTGAAATTTCAGCTTGTCCATTCGAATGTGGGTGATAAGGGGTGGCTACTCTATGTCTAACATTATATTTAGCCAACACTTTCTCCATAGCTCTATTAATGAAATGTGTCCCTTCATCACTAATGATAGCACGAGGTGTCCCAAATCTAGTAAAAATATGTCTATGCAAGAATCTTATGACTGTTTTGGCATCATTATTTGGAAATGCTATGGCCTCTACCCACTTAGATACATAGTCTACTGCTACCAATATGTAAAGGTTACCTGATGATGGGGGAAATGGTCCCATGAAATCGATGCCCCACACATCAAAGAGCTCCAACTCTAAGATGTAAGTGAGAGGCATCTCATCCTTTCGACCGAGGTTACCTGTTCTCTGGCATTCATCACAGCTGTGGGCATAGTTGTGGGCATCCTTGAAGATCGTTGGCCAATAGTAGCCACTCTGGAACACCTTTGCAGCTGTCCTTTGGCCACCAAAATGTCCACCATAGGGTGCTGTATGGCAGTGCTGCAGCACAGACTTCGCCTCAGTAGGTGAAACACACTTCCTGAGCAGACCATCAGCACATGTCTTGTAAAGTGTGGGATCATCCCATATGAATTTCCTTGCTTCATGAAGGAACCTCTTCTTCTCTTGGCCTCCCTTGAAAGTTGGTAGTACCTGTGATGCAAGGAAGTTAGCAATGTCAGCAAACCAAGGTTCCTCATCGTTATCACGATGAGTCAATACAAAGACATGTTCATCAATAAAAGCATCAGAAATTGCGGTTTCCGCAATTTTTTCGCAATTATGCTGCAATCTAGAAAGATGATCCGCAACCACATTTTCACATCCTTTCTTATCTCTAATGTCTAGATCAAACTCTTGCAGCAATAACACCCATCTAATCAACCTAGGCTTAGCATCAGCCTTCCTCATAAGGTACTTCAAAGCAGAATGGTCAGTATACACAATTGTCCTAGTGCCTACAATGTAATTCCTAAACTTCTCACAAGCAAACACTACAGCTAGCATCTCCTTCTCAGTAATATACAGGGTGTGTTAACTTGTCAATCTTCTGTCCTAACATAACCCCTACAGCATAGTCACTGGCATCACATAACATCTCAAAGGGAAGATCCCAATTAGGCCCTACTATGATAGGTGCTGTGACTAGTGCTTCCTTAAGGGTTTTCCAAGCTAGGAAACATTCTTTAGAGAAAATGAATGGTTTGTTTAGCTCTAGAAGCTCACATAAAGGCTTGAAGATCTTAGAAAAGTCCTTAATGAACCTTCTATAGAAACCAGCATGCCCTAAGAAACTTCTAATGGCCTTGACATTCTGAGGTTCTACCAATTTCTCTATTATTTCAATTTTTTCTCTGTCAACTTCTACACCTGCCCTTGACACTCTATGACCTAAGACAATCCCTTCATCCACCATGAAATGGCACTTTTCCCAATTTAGGACTAGGTTGGTCTCCTCACACCTAGCCAGGACTTGTCCTAAGTTCTCTAGACAGTTTGTAAATGAATCCCCAAAGACTGAGAAATCATCCATGAATATCTCTATCATGGACTCATCCAAATCAGAGAAGATTGCCAACATGCACCTTTGGAATGTTGTCGGTGCATTGCATAAGCCAAAAGGCATTCTGCGAAAGGCAAAAGTTCCAAAAGGGCAGGTGAAGGTAGTCTTCTCTTGGTCCTTGGGGTCTATAGTGATCTGGTTATATCTTGAATAACCGTGTAAGAAGCAGTAGTAGGCTCTACCAGCTATCCTATCTAGCATCTGGTCAATGAATGGTAGAGGGAAATGGTCTTTTTTGGTTTCCTTATTGAGTTTCCTATAATCCATGCAAACTCTCCATCCTGTGATAGTCCTAGTTGGAATCAGTTCATTGTTCTCATTGACTACCACAGTCATCCCCCTCTTCTTAGGTACACATTGTATAGGGCTCACCCACTGACTACTATCTATAGGGAAGATCACACCAGCATCTAACCATTTTATTATTTCCTTTTTAACTACCTATTTCATAGAGGGATTCAGCCTACGTTGGTGATCTACTCTGGGTGTATGTTCTTCCTCTAGTATAATCTTATGCATGCAATAGGAAGGGCTAATGCCTCTAATATCAGCAATAGTCCATGCAATAGCCTTCCTATGTTGCTTAAGTAATAAAATCAGTTCAACCTCATGCTTTTCACTTAATTTAGAAGAAATAATCACAGGCAAAGTATCATTACTTCCTAGATATGCATACTTGAGGTGAGTGGGTAGAGGTTTCAATTCTAAGACAGGTGGATGCTCAATGGATGGTTTTAAAGGATTCATGGATCTGTTAGTTAGGTCTTTATTTATACATACATGTTGTGTTTTATCTATAGGTATATCCATTATTTCAGATACATTCAAATCAGCTACATCTAATTGTACATATTCGGTAGCATGCTTAGTCAATAATACATGCTCCAGCTGTTCTTCCATTAGTGAGTCTACAATGTCCATGCTAGCACAAGATTCAGAGTCAGAGGGGTACCTTAAGGCTTTATACACACTAAATTTCACCTCTTCATCATGAACCCTCATCGTGAGCTCACCTTTTTGGACATCTATCAGGGCCCTACCTGTGGCTAGAAAAGGTCTGCCTAATAGGATGGGGACCTCCTTGTCTGCTTCATAATCCAGAATAATGAAATCTGCAAGGAAAATAAACTTGTCAACCTTTACAAGAATATTCTCAATCTTACCCTCAGGGTATGCTATGGATCTGTCTGCAGGTTGTAAAGTGACAGTGGTTGGACGTGCTTCTCCTATTCCTAGCTGGCGGAATAGTGATAGGGGCATGAGGTTTATGCTAGCTCCCAGGTCACAAAGAGCTCTGCCCACGTGCTTGCCTCCTAGCTCTACAGGTAAGGTGAAGGAACCAGGATCCTTCTCCTTCTTGGGTAGCTTGTTCTGGAGTATGGCACTGCACTCCTCAGTGAGATTTACTATTTCAAACTCACCAATTATTCTCTTGTTAGTAATAATATCCTTTAAAAACTTTACATAAGAGGGCATAGACTGTAAAACTTCTACAAAAGGAATATTAACATGCACTTGCTTAAGAATTTCTAGAAATTTATTAAAGTGCACTTCCTGTTCTTGTTTTTTCTTTAGCCTTCTAGGAAATGGAGGTGGTGGCACATATGCAGGCACTTCAGGTCGCCTTAGGATAGGTGGAGGCCTTGGAATTTCTTCTATCTCTTCTATGATTGGCTCCAGCCTTGCTCCTGATGTGCTTGGTGATGGTTGACCTTGGTTTGGCAGAGACTCCATTGGAGCACTAGACTCAGTGTTCTCTACTCTTTTTGGTGTTTCTTTTGTGTTGCTCACCAATGGTCTACCACTTCTAAGTTCAATTGCTTGAACTTGCTCTTTACCATCTCTCCTTGGTACCTCAGAGTAGCTTGGGGCCTACTTTTGAGTTCATTGGCTAGTTGCCCTATTTGGTTCTCTAGGCTCCTAAGAGTAGCTTGCTGACTCTGTAGAGTGGCATCATTCTTGGCTATGTATTCCTTGAGTAAACTTTCTACAGAAGACCCTACAGGTTGGTTGTATGGTTTTTGATACATGGATTGGTTATGTTGGGGAGTGAAACCAGGTGTTCCACTCGGTCTTGGTTGGTTAGGAGCTTGGTTAGCATTTTGTTGGCCACCCCATGACAGGTTTGGGTGGTTCCTCCAACCAGGGTTGTAAGTATTGGAATAAGGGTTGTTCCTAGGCTACTGCTGGCTTCCAACATAGCAGACTGAGGCTGGATTCCCAGGGCAGTATTCATACAGGTGCCCTTCCCCACAGAATCCACAGATAAGTGTCTCACCTTGACTCGACTAGGTGCCCATTGACATGGCTGTGGCGGTGTTGACACTTGTTTGGAGACTGGCTTGAGCCATTTGCTTGACTAGGTTGGTCAGGGCCCTTATTTGGCTACTCATGGCATTGACTGCGTCCTTGTCTTGAGCTCTAGTTGGCTCAACTGGATCATCTGACCACCTACAGTGAGATGCTGAGATCTTCTCCAAGATCTCATAGGCTTCATTGTAACTCTTGGACAACATGGAGCCTCCAGCAGATGAATTTAAGACTTGTCTAGTGCTGGGGTTGCATCCTTTGAAAAAGACCTCTATTTGGATACACCATGGGATGCCATGATGTGGACATTTGAGAAGAAGGTCCTTGAACCTTGTCCAAGCTTCGTGAAGAGACTCAGTTTCAGCTTGTTTGAACTTGATTATGTCATCACGAAGGGTAGAATTCCTATCAGGTGGGAAGTATTTGACTAGGAATTTTTCTGCCAAGTCTGTCCAATTGAGGACTGATCCAGAGGGTAATGAGTTTAACCACGTCTTTGCCTTGTCCCTCAAAGAGTAAGGGAAGAGGTAGAGCCTCAAGGCTTCTTGGGAAACTCCAGGGATGATGAATGTATCACTAACTCCTAGGAAGTTTCTAAGATGGTTGTGGGGATCCTCATTTTCCACTCCAAAGAATTGTCCCACAGTGGACAACATTTGGAACATCACTGGCTTTAACTCGAATGAGTTTGCAGTGATTTCAGGGCGGATTATGCTGGGGTTCAGCTCCCCAGGCATAGGTACTAGGTAGGAAAGAATGGCACTATCCTTATCATTCGCTATTTCGATGGGATTGCGAGTGGTAGGTACCGGATTTGGGACTGGTCTGTCCATTTCTTTTTGATCGAATTGCGGAGGAATTGCTGGTTCCGCAATTATTGAAGGTATAGAGGATTGGTTAAAGAGACGTTTCTTGGCTCTATTTCTAGCCTTAAATAATCTCCCAAGCTCAAGGTTGAACTCTAGATCACTACTTGAAGGTTCATTCATAAACTAACCCAATGGTACTTGCAAAAGAAATGAAATTAGATCAGCTCGAATAGATATTAAACTTGGTTTTTCTAACTTAACAAACTTCGTTTTCGCAAAAATAAATCCCCGGCAGCGGCGCCAAAAACTTGTTGCGTGCTCAATGTGTTAAAATAAATAAGCAATAAGAGAGAGAGAGCACTCAGAACATGCAAGCATACATGATCTTATAGCAAGTAGTAAGTATTTTTTCATTCGTTTTCCCACAGAGATTTATTATGAGCTACTCGTGAAGTGTGTTGTTAAGAAAGATTGGGTGGATTTGAGGAGGTAGAATTGATTTTAAGTTGTCTAATTTCTAAGGAATATGTAAAGGATAGCAACATAAACAAGTGCAAGTCAAAGTTAAACTCAAATGAAAAGGGAAGAGATTAATAAACGAAGAGGAACTTAGCTAAACAGAATTTTAAACTTAGCAGAATTGCGGAAACAGCAATTCTACCGCAATTTTCCTAACAGCGAAAGTGTGTAAAATGGAGAAACAAGGGCTACTAATGACTCCTCTATAGGCATTTTCTCACGATTCTCAAGCACTGGATCAGCTCACTATGCATCAAACTCACTCAATCTCATGTATCTTCCGATTTCATGCATTAGATTCTTTAGTTTACTAATGTCCAAGTAAGGTCTTAAGCATCTTGTTAAAGCAGAAAGTTATGGTTTGTACTAGGAAAACGCCTATTCCTAGGTCGTTTTCTGGCTACCTTGAAAGGCTAGCATGAGTGTATGACTCTGAACTCTTACTCCTTCCAGAGGTTAGGAGTTCTTTGGACAAAATGGATGGCCAATCGAAATTGCCCGTGGGATGAAGCTTACATACAATCAATGCTTCGAGAGCTATCCTACATGCTTGGTTCACGTTTTTTAGCCTATAGTATTGTCATTAGCATGCCCCTATGTGACTTAGTTACTCATGGATATAGGGAGAACAGAAATAAGAGATAAAGTAGACATGCTTAGAAGAAATTTAAAGACAAACAGCAAGGGGAAAACAGTAGCAGCAAAGAGAAGAAACTGTGAAATGAAGAATTGTGCTTTGATTACTTGAATGTTTGAATGAACAAAGGGACGTTTAAAGTAAATAACAAAAAGGCAGAAAGCAACGAAATGCAATAAACTAGCTATTAGAAGGGAAACAACAACAAAGCAGAACTGGAAATTAGAAATGAAAGACAGAAAACAGGAAATTGAGCTTGAACGCCTCGTCGCAACCGCCTCGGCTGAAGGATGAGAAAGATCAGCTTTGCTTGGATGAATCCAATCGGGAGAGAAGATGAATCTTCTCTCCTTCCTATCAGATTTTCGACTCCAACAGCTAAACTTCGCAAACCAACAGACGGAAAAGAAAAACAGGAGAAAAGATGGAGCTGCGAGAAGACTTCTACGCTTTCGGATGATGACTGAACCCTCTACTTTGACCCCCTTTTATAGTAATCTGCAGGTGCGTTTGGGCCAAGGAGAACCATCCATCCTCAACGTTGTACTTCAAAATGGATGGAGGAGAAAGAACGAATCCCTGAAATAACGGAAATTAACAGAAACAGATCAGTCAACTTACGGTTTTCACTTGAAACATTGCGGTTTTAGCAATGTTTCCGCAATGCTGCCGCAATGCACATTTTTCCATCTTTTATCTTCGGTTTTTAATCCTTTTCTTTCCTTTTGCATACAAGTCCTAATTTAGCTACCTTCTTCTAATTCTCATATATAAGCATAGGTTTAAGCTAAATCCTATCAAAAACATCTAAGAGTGTACATCTTTCTAAGCTAAATAAGTCCTAAAAAGGTCACTTTTGGAGACGTAACAAGCTCCGCCATTGTTGGCATGCGAGTGAGCTCCATTTCCTGTGTAACTCGTGGATGATTCTTACCGTGGTCTTCTTTGGAGCGGGATTGACAAACCGCGCCATGAGCGGCTAAGGTAAGAGTGACGGTTTGGGAATGTTTTAGGGATATTTTTGTTAGCAAGTTTGGTATTGGAGTCTGTTTGTTTGCATCTGTTTACTTTGCTTAATCCAACGCGCATGCTAAAATACGACGATTGACACTCGGGTAGTTTCGCATGTTGTGTATGTTAAAGAGTAGCGATGCCGTGCCTCTCACTGCTCGACTAAGTAACACATGTAGATAGAACTAAATCGAAGTATCGGGTCGGGTAGGATAATTGTTGATTGCATACGGCGTTTGCGGGCAATCTATTAGCAATTAGAATTCACGCTCGAATGTTCGTCGCGGTTAGCTAGTGACTGTCTAAATTTACCTTAGGGCTGATCACCTTGATGTAGGATTAGATAACGTGTAATTAGAACTGTGTGGTCTAATTAAAATCCATGGAGTCGGCTACTTTGGGGCTTCTCTGGTAGTCGTCCGCGTGCTCGATAAACTGAATTCCATGTTATTAGCATTAAATGATAAACTGAATTTGTCTAACAATTGATCCCGAGACTCCCAAACCGTGCACACGTTCTCTTCTTATTATTTCTTTCTTCTGTTAGCTTTCTCGCTATTTCTCTTGCATGATAAAACCCCCCGTTACTAAAAATCCATCAATTAATTAAATCCCAATTTTAATTGTGCGTTTGATCATTCCTATTCCTTGGATCGACCCTGTTACCACTGGCTGCAAAGCCTTGGTCATAGGCTTTATAAATCGTATTTTGGCAAGCCTCGACAGCTTGAGATTAAGCGGACATTCAAAATCCGCGCACCAGCATGCTTAATCAATCTAGTCTTTCCAATTCCCCACCAACCATGAGTAACTAATCACACAAAGGTCTGTTCAAGATGAATCTGTAGGTTAGAAATACGAGAGTTCAACATGTAGGATAGTGTCGAATGCATTTAATGTATGTGCACTTCATCCCGTGGGCAATTTCGATCGGCCATCCATTTTGTCTAAAGAATTCTTAACCTCCGGAAGGAGTAAGAGTTCAGAGTCGTCCATTCATGCTAGCCTTTTATGGTAACCAGAAAACGACCTAGGAATAGGCGTTCTCCTAGTACAATTCATTAGCTTGCTTGTATAAATAGGTGTTTATGTCTCACTTGGATATGAGTGAACTAAAGGATCTAATCCATGTAATCGAGAGATGCATGAGACTAAGCTAAATTGATGCATGGTAAGTTAATCTACTGCTGAATGATCGTAGTTAAATGCCTACAGAGGAGTCTTAAGTCGACCTTGTTTCCTTATCTCACCCTTAAATCGTTGTCAATTAATTGCTAAATAATTGTGGGAACCGCAATTCTATAATTCTGTTTCTGCCTTAGCCATTTTTTGTTGGGTTTTATGTCCTAAAACTCGTAGTTTGTAAACTGAATGAATGTATATATTATATTTCAATAAAGTTGTTATTGAATTTTAGTGAATTGTGTTTGTATTAACCTATACCAATAACTAACACCCATGGCTGTAGTGTGAGTACTTGAACTTCATGTGTGACATGATTGTGAATCAAGTTCAAGTAGACAGCCAAAATGGTCTATAGTATAGGGATAAGGCTGGGTACCTTATCCTGGGGACACTATTGGACGCGGCTCACTTTGTATAGTACAAAACGATGTGATTCGAATCGTTTCATGTAGAGACATGTGAGTGAGGGCGTCCTGTGCAATGAGTTTGCACAAGACCGAACCAAGAAATAAAATCGCTCTTTCTTTATAACACCGTTTACTGTAAAGACCGATTTATTCTTATGATGACTTAGGTAACTCGATCTCAATCCTGAGCTTACTATGAACTCCTGTTTATTCAACCTTATCCTTTGATTTGTACGGGTGAGAGTGGCCAGATTGCCGACTCAATATGCCTACCATCTTGGGGATAAGATTGAATAAGTGGCTGGGGACATAGTTGTAGCAAGATTGGAGTTCACTCCTACCCGCTTTAGGGTTAGTAGAAAGGTTGTTCCCTTTAGTGCTGACTCCAGGTCTTGAACAATGGGCCCATCCTCTCCTGATCAGGGAGGAATCTGATTTGATGGTTGGACCACAAATCAATTGTTCATTAGAGGTGTCAGTGGTACTTAAGGAACAAGATATAATACAAGGGTTAAACGGTTTAAATGACCCGTTGTGATTATGAACGACCTGTGAAGGATCGACTTACTGATGATAGTTATATCAACAGGACACAATATATCTACAGTGAGGAGAGTGCAGCCCTTGGACTTTAGTGGAGTCTCCGGGGGTTAACGAATGTTGGTTAGTTCGGTTGAAAGAGTTTTGACCGGATAATCTCGTATCGTTGGAGCTCATGATCTGTAGGTCCTCACGGTTCTCCTAGCTAGCTCGGATAAAGCCGTGAAACAATATAAAAGAAAATAAAAGAATTTGAATCGTTCAAATTCAGGTTCGTGGAAGAAGAATAGACATATTTAAATATGATTTAAATATGGACATATTTAAATATGATTTAAATATGAGATTGGTCTGAAAACATGAATAGGATTCATGTGCAAAAAGTCGGTTTTCGGAAAACCGGGATTAATTATATTATTTAATTAATATTTGATATTGAATTAAATAATATTAATTAATTTATATATATATATATATTTTATTAATTAAAAAGTTTAATTAATAAAATAATTATTATTAATTTTATTAATAATAATAATATATAAATATATATATATATATATATATATATACATGTGTCTTACATGCAAGATGTAAGACACATGTTATATATACAGAGTATATATATATATGATTCATCAGACTAATTAAAAAAAAAAAGAAAAAAGAAAAAGGAAATAGAAATTAAATGCGTGAGTGCATTTAGGGGTTGTCAATTGAAATTTTAGAATTTCAATTACTTCTCTCTCTATCTCTTCCGTCGGCTTCGCTTCTGTGAAGAAGAAAAGAGTTTTCTTCACTGAGTCTTCTTCCCTCTTTTCTTTTGTAAAAGGAGTCCCACCACTCTGTTTCTCGGCCTGAGGATAGCGGGACTACCGTGGGTGGTCCACGAAGGTTTCGTGAGAAGGCTCGGTGAGCTCGTGAGGAGCTTCTGGCGGTGATTTTGGAGAATTACGAACGACAAGGGTATGTGTTCTAACTTCTCTTTTTCATTGCTTTTGCATGTTTCCATTTGTTTAAATTGATGAAATTAGAGTGTCCATGATCCAAATCCGCTTCCGCTGCGTGCCTTGAGCGCTCCATCAATTGGTATCAGAGTGTTTTTGGCCACTCAATTTCAATCAATTTAAATTATGGTGGGTTTTATTTAGAAATTGTTTCTGAATGGATTCTAAAGTGAATATCGATTTTGGCATAGTTTCTTTTTGAATTTCTTTATTTGTAATTGCCCGAGAATGTATGGGCTTTAATGCATGCTAAAGAGTCTGTATTTTTAGAGTCATTAGAGTCCATATAGGTTTCTTTGTGAAAGAAGTTTGAGTTTGAAACTCGCCGAAATGTTCGGTGTAATTTCAAACTCGTTCTGGGCAATACGAGGAGAAATTCGAAGAAATTTTGGCCGAAGCGTTCGGAGGAAGCAAGTTGGTCAAAGGCGGTGCGAAGAGTTCGAAGTCCGCTCAAGGCGTAGCTTGTTGATCAAGCTTGTAATAAATTAGTTATTGCTTGCTAAATGCCAAAATCGATCCACTTTAGTATGTTTAATTAATTATGCATTGTGAATGTATGTTTTAATTAAATTCCATGTTTGTATGTGCATAACGTATGCCATATAGATTTAAAATCCCACCGTAGGAAGCATGCTTCATGCATTGAAAATATGTTATAAGTGTTATAATATATCGTATGCATATTTGGCAATTCATGAGTTTTGATATAAAAGTTATATTAATTCATGAATTAGTTGTTGTTAATTTAATAGAATAATTGATATAAGTGTTATATTAATTATGAAATTAAATCAACAACATAGATCGCCATAGTTTTATGCACATGGTATATTATAAGTGTTATAATGTATAGGATGCATGTTTATTCATGAGTATTAATATAAGAGTTATATTAATTCATGAATTAGATGTTGTTTGCTTAATAGAATAATTGATATAAGTGTTATATTAATTATGAAATTAAACATCCAACATTAGATGCATTTTGTTTGTTATAAGTGTTATAATGTATAGGATGCATGCTTAATTCATGAGAATTGATATAAGTGTTATATTAATTTATGAATTAGGAGTTGTATATTTAAAATCATAATCGATATAATTGTTATATTAATTATGAAATTAAATATTCAATTTGTCATGCCTTAGTGTTGCATGTTTGAGAAGCATGTAGAAGTTTGTTGTAGTAAGTCTTAGTTTTGCAAAACGTTGTAAAATTGGCATAGACTTTTAAAATCTATAACAAAGACAAAGGCATGCTCACTTAGGGTTGAATGTATCGTTCCGTTTCATTAGATGAATAGGTCGATATCTTGTAAATGCTAAGGTTACAAGAAACTCACCCGGGGACATCCTGTTCGAGGTTGGAGGTATTTAAGCTGACGGTTTACGGAACACCTCCTACTTGGGGACCATCCGGTTCTTGAGTAAAGTTAACCCGGCTTTATGAGCATGCGTGAGTGGTGTGAGGTAATAAAATGTTTATCACCTAGACATCATAGGTTAAAGTTTGTTTTACCTAGACTTAGGCCTTATTGTCTTAGCCGGATAATGCCTGAGTAATTTACCCATTCCGTCTTAAAATACTTAGTAGAGGTGTTGAGAAGGTATATATGATATGTCCCTCTCCTCCTACGTTCTCTGTCAAGTTCACACCGTGAGAATTATGCTCGGCCTCGTGATGTCAATAGGGCATCCCCATTCGGATGGTATTTGCATAATTCAAGAGCAAGGTGAATGGAGAAAGTATTTATAGTAAGTGGGAGAAGGAAGTATGTCAATACATCCTGCGGTCTCCTCCATTGGATTGAACCGTGAGATTCCTATGTTCTGCCTGCTAGGTGCCCACAAGTGGTACCGATCCATTCGGAGGGCCGTTTCATAGGAATCGGAACATCTCAATCACCATTTATGGATAAAGAAACATAGAGCCATTCCCAACTTTGACATTTCCATTCGGTTGCATCGTTGGGGCCGCCTTATGAATTCTAAAAATGGAGGGTCACACTTACGAGATTTGCTAAGGAGTTAGTAAATCTTGACCAAACAGCGATAACTAAGATGCTATAGGAATATGAGATATTCTGGTATTAGCATTTAGTCAAGAATGTCTTGATTCAGTGAAGGAATGCTTGACTGCCCCTCGGTAGCGACCATTCTGACCCACTGAAGTATCGTTGCAGTTTAATAATGAGTTTTGGGTACATTATTATTCTTTGCTAAATTCTTGATTGGTGTGTAAATTAGGTTAAAACCTTTTCACTAATATTTATTCATTCTCTTTTCAGCATGTCTAGCTCTTTCATTCACTTACTAGCTTCCGATAAGTTAACCGGCGATAACTACGCGACCTGGAAATCGAACTTGAATACGATTCTCGTTCTAGATGATCTAAGGTTCGTCTTATCAGAGGATTGTTCTCCCCCTCCTAGCTCGGATGCGACTCGAACTGTTCGAGAAGCATATGATAGATGGACAAGGGCTAATGATAAAGCCCGAGTCTATATCTTAGCCAGCATATCTGATGTGTTAGCTAAGAAGCACGAGGATATGGTTTCTGCTAAAGAAATCATGTCTTCATTACAGGAGATGTTTGGACTTCCGTCCTCATCGGCCTGTCATGAAGCCCTCAAATTCGTTTACAACTCTCGCATGAAGGAGGGAACCTCTGTTAGGGAGCATGTCCTTAACATGATGGTCCACTTCAATGTGGCGGAAGTAAACATAGCTATTATAAATGAGTCAAGTCAAGTAAGCTTTATCTTGGAATCTCTTCCGAAGAGTTTCCTTCAGTTCAGAACCAATTTGGTAATGAACAAGATAAAGTATAATTTGACTTCTCTCCTCAGCGAGCTACAGACCTATCAGTCCCTACAGACTTCTAAAGGAAAAGAGAAGGAGGCAAACGTTGTCACTTCTAGGAAATTCCAAAAGGGGTCGTCTTCAGGGAGTAGGTCTGAACTTTCTTCTATTAAGAATAAGAGTATTCAAAAGAAGAAGAAAGATAAAAGGACGGGAAAAGCACCTGCTACTGCTAAGAGCAAGAGTAGATCTGCAGACAAAGGAAAATGTTTCCATTGTGGTGTAGATGGGCACTGGAAACGGAATTGCCCAAAGTATCTTGCAGAGAAAAAGGTTGAGAAAGAAAGACAAGGTAAATATGATTTACTTGTTGTTGAAACATGTTTAGTAGAACATGATTGTCATACCTGGATACTTGATTCAGGAGCTACTAACCATGTTTGTTCTTCTTTTCAGGAAACTAGTTCTTGGCAGCCACTTTCTCGAGGTGAGATAACTCTCAGAGTTGGAACTGGAGAGGTTGTCTCAGCTGAAGCAGTGGGAGCTGTAAAGTTGTTGTATAGAGATAGTTTCATTTTACTAGAAAATGTACTCCTGGTTCCTACCTTCCAGAGGAATCTTGTATCTATATCTTGTTTGTTAGAACAGTTGTATAAAGTATCTTTGGGGATTCATTTACAAACTGTCTAGAGAATTTAGGGCAAGTCCTGACTAGGTGTGAGGAGACTAACCTAGTCCTAAATTGGGAAAAGTGCCACTTCATGGTGGATGAAGGGATTGTCCTAGGTCATAGAGTGTCAAGGGCAGGTGTAGAGGTCGATAGGGCCAAAATTGAGATCATAGAGAAGTTGGTAGAGCCTCAGAATGTCAAGGCCATTAGAAGTTTCTTGGGGCATGCTGGCTTCTACAGAAGGTTCATTAAGGACTTTTCTAAGATAGCCAAGCCTCTGTGTGAGCTTCTAGAGCTGAATAGGCCATTCATCTTCTCTAAGGAATGTTTAGTAGCCTGGAAAACCCTTAAGAAAGCACTAGTCACAGCACCTATTATAGTAGGGCCTAATTGGGATCTTCCCTTTGAGATGTTATGTGATGCCAGTGACTATGCTGTAGGGGTTATGTTAGGACAGAAGATTGACAAGTTAACACACCCTGTATACTATGCTAGTAGAACACTGAATGAGGCTCAATGTAATTATACAACTACTGAGAAGGAGATGCTCGCTGTAGTATTTGCTTGTGAGAAGTTTAGAAATTACATTGTAGGCACGAGGACGATAGTGTACACTGACCATTCTGCCTTAAAGTACCTCATGAGGAAGGCTGATGCTAAGCCTAGATTGATTAGGTGGGTGTTATTGCTGCAGGAATTTGATTTGGACATCAGAGATAAGAAAGGATGTGAAAATGTGGTTGCGGATCATCTTTCCAGATTGCAGCACAATTAAGAAAAAATTGCGGAACCCGCAATTTCTGATGCTTTTATTGATGAACATGTCTTTGTATTGACTCATCGTGTTAACGATGAGGAACCTTGGTTTGCTGACATTGCTAACTTCCTTGCATCGCAGGTACTGCCAACTTTCAAGGGAGGACAAGAGAAGAAGAGGTTCCTTCATGAGGCAAGGAAATTCATATGGGATGACCCCACACTTTACAAAACATGTGCTGACGGCTTGCTAAGGAAGTGTGTTTCAGCTGCTGAAGCGAAGTCTGTGCTGCAGCACTGCCACACAGCTCCTTATGGTGGACACTTTGGTGGCCAAAGAACAGCTGCAAAGGTATTTCAGAGTGGCTACTATTGGCCAACAATCTTCAAGGATGCCCACAACTATGCCCACAGCTGTGATGAATGCCAAAGGACAGGTAACCTTAGTCGCAAGGATGAAATGCCTCTCACTTACATCTTAGAGTTGGAGCTCTTTGATGTGTGGGGCATTGACTTCATGGGACCCTTTCCCCCATCATCAGGTAACCTTTACATATTAGTGGCAGTAGACTATGTATCCAAGTGGGTAGAGGCCATAGCATGTCCCAATAATGATGCTAAAACAGTAATAAAATTCTTGCATAGGCACATTTTCACTAGGTTTGGAACACCTCGTGCTATCATTAGTGATGAGGGGACACATTTCATTAATAAGGCTATGGAGAGAGTGCTGGCTAAGTATAACATTAGACATAGAGTAGCCACTCCTTATCACCCACACTCGAATGGACAGGCTGGAATTTCAAATAGGGAGATTAAGAACATACTAGAAAAGGTGGTCAAACCCAATAGGAAAGACTGGTCCTTTAAACTTGAGGATGCACTTTGGGCGTATAGAACAGCATATAAGACACCCCTAGGTATGTCTCCTTATAGACTTGTGTATGGTAAAGCTTGTCATCTTCCATTCGAGTTAGAAATCAAGGCATTTTGGGCACTAAAAGAGTTGAATTATTGCGTGACCGATGCGGGAACGTTGCGGTCTTTGCAATTACACGAGCTTGATGAGCTTAGACATATGTCTTATGAAAATGCCAAAATGTATAAGGAAAAGACCAAGATTGAAACACTACGTAATTACTAATGTGTTTGTTCATGGTGCCATCGAGATAAAGAACCTGCAGCAAGGTCAACCATTCATGGTTAATGGTGCAAGGTTGAAACACTACTATGAGGAAGGAGATGTGAAGACTCTCTCGGCCTTCCTCTTGACTGAAGCGTGAAATTAAAAACGAGAGAAGACGAGTGATTGCTGTGCTCGTCAACATGAGGCTCATGCCTTAGTTTATTTTTTTGCGATTTTCCGGTTATCATTTGTGTATAAGTTTGTATGATTTTAATTGCGAATTTGATGTTGATTTTATTTCTTTTTGTAGGGAATCAATAGAGGGAATCAAGGAGATTAAATCCAGCATGTAGGATGATTCCATGGACAGCCGAGCGCAGCCCTTCACCATCTTCGCCAGTTCTGAGCCCTGAGCTCTCCTCATCACCACCAGCGCAGAGCCCTGAACTGCCTTCATCACCACAGAGCTCTGCACAGACCCCTACAGCTGCACAAAGCACAACTCCTTCACCCACTTCTCCACGGCCTGACCCTGAATTCCCATATGGGGAGTACCAAGAATCAACGCAGGGCAGTGGGGAAGGTGAGGAAGAAGAGGTCTTCTCTCCGTTGAGGGAAGCCAGTCTTGGGAGTCCTGCGCAGAAGGATGATTCCATGGAAGAAACACTGGGGGCTTGCCTCCAGCAGATCGCTACCAAGGCAAAGCTGAAGAGGAAGAAGGCTACCAAGATTTTCAAGGCCAAGCGGTCCAAGAAATCGAAGAAGAAGAAGGCCAAGAGGGCACTGGCATCAGAGGGAGAGAGTGCTGAGCCATCGCTCAAGAAGCTCAAGATTGAGGCTGCGGAGTCAGCCAAACCAAAGGACAAAGGGAAGGCCAAGCTTTACCCTGAAGACGAGCCTCAACCAGTGAGGTATGTGTCCTCTGACGCTGAGTCTAGAGGCATTGAGCTGAGGAAGAGGGAGTTGCTGCACGAGAAGGGCTTCCTCGACAGACCTGCTGACCTGCCGCAATTCTTGCGCACAGGCATTTCGAATCACAGCTGGGAGGAGTTGTGCAGACCACCCAACCCGGCTTACACAAGCATGGTGTATGACTTCTACGCCAACCTGAGAAATTTTGAGGAGGGGTTGTCTGTGGTTAGGGGAGTAGAAGTGGACTTCTCAGCAAAAGCCATCAACGAAGCCTATGGCCTCAAGGGTCAAAAACATACTGACTATGCGAGGATCGTTGATGAGCCTACTGAGGCAGTCCTGGAAGAGGCCATTCGGACCATTGGCCAGCCTGAAGCATCCTGGACTGTGTCACGCAATGGGAGGCACACTCTCATGAGTGCCAACCTCACAGCTAAGGCGGCTGTATGGTTTTCCTTTGTGAGAAGGAAACTATCCCCAGTGACTCATGAGACCACCATCAACCAGAGCAGATCGCTGCTGGTCTATGCAATCATGCGAGGTCTCACGATCAATGTGGGTGAGGTCATGTCGGCTGCCATTGCTGAGTGCGCAAAGAAAGGTAAGGGTCCATTGTTTTTCCCTAATACTATAACTAAACTCTGTTTGCTTGCAGGGGTTCCTATTGAGCGAATGGAGCAGCAGATGGCCTACACGGGCCACTTGGAGCTACCTGCTGGCTTGAGGCTAAAGAGGAAGGGGAACATGGAATTCGAGCTGGATAGGTTGGCTGTTGATCAGTCGCTGTCCATGGCTTGCCTGATGGATATGCAAAGGAGGATGGCTCAATGGGCCACTTACGCACAGGCACGGGACAAGGAAGTTGCTGACCAACTTGGATGCATCTTCCCTGACTTCCCCACGAATCTCCTGAGTCCATGGGTGCCTCCACGACCACGACAGCCTGATGAGGATGAAGACATCTGAGTGCTGGTTTGAATTGCACTCAAGGGAGTATTGCTGTTCCCTTAGAAAAAAAAAAAAACCTGCTTTCTGATACACTATGTGAACTATGCTGTTTTTAGTTCAAATTTTGATCTGTTTTAGTTGCTTAGTTTTACGTTTTTAAGTTGTTTAGTGTAGACTGATGCTAGCTGATTAGGCAGGTTAGTTTAGTTTTATTTTTAGAGAGCTTGAATGACTGGACAAAGCATGCGTAGGGGCCTTAATCACTGATATATCTGCCCTGACTTTATTGCGAAATAATTGCGAAACCCGCAATTTTTATTACTGAATGCATGTTTTGGACTGTCTGTTTAGCTAGGCTGTGATCTGTTTAAATTCTATCTCTTGTGCTGTCATGACTACCTTATATAGCTTATCTTATAGCATGCTGGATGAGTGTCATAGGACACCCTTTGATAGTTTAAATTAACCTCTAAAAAGCTCAGCATGCTTAGCCGTAAGTCCTTACCTGTCTGTTCTTTTTTTCAATTTTCTGCTGCTGTGATATTGTCTTTTAGAATGTTCTGTCTATGCCTAGGGCTTTTAGATTCTCTTTGTTTTACCTTAGACTAGATGCTTCTAGGACAAGTTTGGGGGTGTGCCACCTCAGACACTCATTAGGGACAATGAGTAGTTGAAGTTTGGGGGAGGCCACCCTAGGCCTAGGAACATTCCGCTCTCCCTTAAAGCATAAGCATTCTTCTTCTCCTCTACAAAAAATGATGAGCTGAAAAAAAAAAAAAAAAATGAAAAATAGAATAAAGAGGGATGTCTCTCTTAGGTTGCTGAGTAATCAGTGCCAAGTGTGTAACCCACAAGTGGCATTGCATCAAAAGGCAACCAAAGGAGAGGCTCCACCTAAGTAAGAAAAAAGGAAAAGAATAGGGAAGAAGAATGTATACCTAGGAGTTGCAACTTTGTGGCTTAGATGTCCTGATAAAAAGAACTCTGATCCTCAAATTGGCTAAGTACAAAGTTGTAACTTGTAGGGTTGTTTAGGGAGATGAATGTATGTCCAATGTAGTGATGCCAGGGTTTAGGTTGTTCTCTAAAAGTACTACTGTCACCGTTAATACTAAGACTGGCATGACTCTAAGGAATCCTAGGTAGCTCAAAAGTAAAAACTAGAAGCATGTACTGAGTCTGGGGTAAAGCTAGGTAGAATTTGAAACCTTAGGGATAGTGGCAGGATATGACAAAAGCAAGTAGATCAGTTGTAGTAAGTAAGAAAAAACAGCAGAAGTATTAGGCATGCGAAGTCAGAAGAAGCTAGATAAGAGGGTAGTTTTAAGCTTAGAAGTGTGTCACAGGACAGCACTGCTATAGATAAGAATGTAGGGGAGTCAGTAAGTGGTTAAAGAAGAAGAAACAGCAGCCTAGGAAAGTCCTTAGATTCCTCGAGGACAAGCAAGACGTTAAGTTTGGGGGTGTGTTACGTCTCCAAAAGTGACCTTTTTAGGACTTAATTATCTTAGAAAGATGTTCACTCTTAGGTGTTTTTGATAGCATTTAGCCTAAACCTATGCTTAAATATGAGAATTAGAAGAAGGTAGCTAAATTAGGACTTATGTACAATAGGAAAGAAAAGGGTTGAAAACCGAAGGAAAAGAATGAAAAACAAGCATTGCGATAGCATTGCGGAAACATTGCTGAAACCGCAATGTTTCAAGTGAAAACCGTAAGTTGACTGATCTTTTTCTGTTAATTTCCGTTATTTCAGGGATTCGTTCTTTCTCCTCCATCCATTCTGAAGTATGACGTTGAAGATGGATGGTTCTCCTTGGCCCAAAGACATCTGCAGACTACTATAAATAGGGGTCAAAGTCGAGGGTTCAAGCATCATCCGAAAGCGTAGAAGTCTTCTCGCAGCTTCATCTTTTCTCCTGTCATTCTCCTCTGTCTGTTGGTGTGAGAGTCTCGGCTGTTGGAATCGACAATCTGATAGGAAGGAGAGAAGATTCATCTTCTTTCCCGATTGGATTCATCCAAGCAAGGTGGTGGGCGGATTTTTGAATATCCACTTAATCTCAAGCGGTCGAGGCTTGCCAAAATACGATTTATAAAGCCTATGACCAAGGCTTTGCAGCCAGTGGTAACAGGGTCGATCCAAGGAATAGGAAGAATGAATTTACTAGTGAAATTGGGATTTAATTGATTAATTGGTAACGGGGGGTTTTATCATGCAAATGGGAAATAATGAGAAAGGTAACGGAAGAAGGAAATAATATGAAGAGAGCGTGTGCACGGTTTGGGGAGTCTCGGGATCAATCGTTAGACAAATTCAGCTTATCATTTAATTCTAATAACATGGAATTCAGTTTATTGAGCACGCGGACGACTACCAGAGAAGCCCCAAAGTAGCCGACTCCATGGATTTTAATTAGACCACACAGTTCTAATTACACGTTATCTAATCTCATGTTAAGATGATCAGTCCTAAGGTGAATTTAGACAGTCACTAGCTAACCGCGACGAACATTCGAGCGTGAATTCTAATTGCTAGTAGGTTGCCCGCAAACGCTGTATGCAACCAACAATTATCCTACCCGACCCGATAGTTCGATTTAGTTCTATTTACCTGTGTTACTTAGTCGAGCAGTGAGAGGCACGGCATCGCTACTCTTTAACATACACAACATGCGAAACTACCCGAGTGTCAATCAACGTATTCTAGCATGCGCGTTGGATTAAGCAAGGTAAACAAATGCTAATAAACAGAACCAATATGCATATCTAAACTCAGATTATCAAAGCTAAAATCATCCAACAAAATTCCCCTAAACAAATCCCAAACCGTCACCCTTACCTTAGCCGCTCATGGCGCGGTGCGTCAATCCCGCTCCAACCACGGCCATGGAAGGATTCGTCTAAATATTACAAAGGAAAGTGGAGCTCGCTCGCATGCCAACAATGGCGAAGCTCCACGGAATATAGAGAGAAAATGGGGAAGAAGAAGACCAAAATCGCCGGAGTCCGTAGAGAGATGAAGAAGATGAAGATTGTCAAAAAAAGTGCAGAAAAATCGTCTTTTAGCTACTGCCTTCGTCGTAGCGTCGAGACGCTAGGCCTAGCGTCTCGACGCTGTGCCCTAAGTTGCCGCGCGCGCGCTCGCGATGGCATCGCGACGCAAGGCCAGCGTCGCGACGCTGCCCCGATAAAATTCCTGCGCGTGCCTCCTCCGGAGCGTCTCGACGCCAAGCAGGGTCTCGACGCCAGGGCAGCGTCGAGCTAGCGTCTCGACGCTATCACTCGACGCTTGCTCTCGGGTTTTTCCAGCGTCGAGCCAGCGTGTCGACGCTATAGCTCGACGCTGGCTCTCGGGTTTGGGGCTGAAGCTTTGCCTCTCCAAGGCAGTTTTGGCCCGTTTCTTCACGGAACAAGTTCCCCTCTTCCCGATGCATTCCCGGGGCGCTAAAACTCTGCTTTAAGCTCTCAAACATGCCCAACGGACGCACGAGCTCTTTGCCGCTTTTCTCCTACAAAAGAGATATATTTAATCAATTGAAAGCGGACTTTAGCTATAATTAGGAAGCATTTAATAGCTCCAAAATGGAGTTATCAAACACCCCCAACTTAAACATTGCTAGTCCTCGAGCAAGCACTACAAAGACATTGACTCTAAGGACGCGCTTACATGCATTCTAACTCAAACCTCCATGCATATTGAAATTTAAACACGAGTATAATCATGGAAGCATTTTGTTCATGTATTAATTAGGACATATCAAAAATTAACTCTTGCCCCCTAACGTGTGTGTGTGCTAGACAACCACTCCTAAACTCACGTAAACCGGGAAAACCAACATGCAACGCACATCCCATTTTCCCCCTACTTCTAGCGTTTAAGAACAGCTACACTTGACTTACACGAGAGAAAGAAGCAAATTAAGAGACCTAATTATTTTCTCATTCTTTTTCTTTCTTTTCAAAAGTACTTTGTACTCTTGTATTTGGGTTCTTTGAACCAACCTTTCATTTCTTTTTCTTTCCTACTCGAGCTGCCTAACACGTCAAACTTTGGCCAAAGCTTCACGTTTTTAAGGACTGACGCTCACTATAAGAAGGAGGAGCGCCTCGAGAGGAATTTTCTACCAAACATGCTTTTCTATTTTTTTTTATTAGGCTAAGCACATGCTTTCTCAATTAACTAACCACTAACTCTCATGCAACAAGCTACCTAGGGGTGCCTTTCGGGGTGACAACGAGAATTAGCTAAACATGCGATAAACCAAGCTTACGGAATCTAGGAGGAGGTTTGCTAAGTGCGCGATGAGTGCAAGGGAGCAACAAAAATTTTTTTAAAATTTTTGACATGAACCTAATAAACACAAAACTCATGCAAAAACTCGATTATGAACATGCTCAGATTTCCAACATGCATTTCCTAGGCTATCACAGTCAGAAAACAGTAAACAGAGTCCCAAGCACTTCAATATCTTTGCAACACTTCTCAACAAACTACACATGCACATCCATCGGACTACTCCACCCCCAACTTCAAAATTTGGCATTGTCCTCAATGCCAACCAGTCAGATACAATAAAGTAAAAGGGAAGAAGAAATACACTTCCCTGACTCTTGGTGAAGCCGGCTAGGGCGAGGAAGCGGCGCACGAACGTATCAGAGCCCAAAATTTTCTTCTCTTCCTCGATTCCTAAAAAAAACAACAAGCTAATTAATACTAAATTAATCTAAAAAGCAATAAAACTAAACTAAAGCATAAAAACAGTCCATCGCTCGGGTGCCTCCGAGAAGCGCAGAATTTTTAAAGTCGGTTGCTCGACTGTATTCTCTCAGCAGACTCATCCATAGTCTGTAAGTGCGGGGGACGATCCAGACTTGTCCTTAGCCACACTTTTTCTACCATCCACCTGAAAATTGCTTTGCACTCTTCGTGACTTGGGCACGTGAATATAAGAAGTGTTAGTGCAAAAATCAGCAGTAGCATCACACATATTCAAATCAGAAATTTTGACAGAGACATGGGAACCATCCCTCAAGCGCGAGGGTAGACTCCCATTCTCAACATGCTCAACCACAGAAACATTTCCAACAGTCACAGACGACTTTGATGCATTTGTAATAAATTCATTCACCATTCCATCAAATTCTACAGACAAGGCACCCCTATCAACATCTATCTTGACCTTAGCGGTCTTCATAAATGGGCGGCCTAATAAAATTGAAGAGGAAACATGCGAAGAATTCTCATTCATATTCAGCACATAAAAATCGCATGGAAACAGTAAGTCCTTCTCTTTGACTAAAATATCCTCAACCTTCTCTAAAGGATGCACATAAGATCGATCGGCTAGTTGGACAACTATATTGGACTCGATTAAAGTACACAATTCAAGTTCTTTAAAAACATCATAAGACATGACATTAATCGAGGCACCGAGATCTAACATGGCATTTTCAATGAATTTAGTACCGATAGTGCATGGGATAGAAAACATACCAGGATCGATGCACTTCGGTGGAAGATTACCTTGGAAGATTGCGGAGACGGTTTCTTTCTTCGTCTCGTCACTTTTTCTCGACATTCTCTTACTCGTACACCACTTCTTGAGAAACTTGGCATATTTTGGCACTTGGCTTACGACCTCAAGAAGTGGGATGTTGACCACCACCTTTTGGAAGGTTCGAAGGACCTCCGCATCCTCGGTCTCCAAAGCAGGCTTCGCAAGCCGACTTGGGAATGGTGCTCTGGCAACATCCTCAGGTACACTGACCTTCTCATCTTTTCTCAAATTCTGAATCTCAGGAGCAATCGGGGCGGACTTGTTCAAGTTGTCCGTGGCTTCCTTCGCAGCTCTGGTGGGGAGTGACTTCCCACTGCGCAGCTGAATGGCACTCACATTTTCACATGAGTTTACTGTAGTTTGGGAAGGAAGCTTCCCCGAGCTCTTGCTCTCAATCTTACTGATAGACACCGCCATTTGTGTCAGCTGCTTGTTCAAATTCTGCAGCTCTGCCTTGTGAGAATTAAGCTCCTCTTGAGCTTCTTTCTGAAACTGGCTGGTGCTAGTCACGATGGTCCTCACCATCTCTTCAAGTGAGCTGGAGGAGCTCGAGGCTTGACCCTGGGTGGAAGAATTAGGCCTATCCTGGGATTGGCCTTGGAAGCGAGTTTGTCCTTCCCTATTCCCATAGCTGAAATTAGGATGGTCGCGCCAACCGGGGTTGTAAGTGTTTGCATATCGGTCGTACTTCCTCGGGTTGGAAGCATACACCCCGATCGCGTTGACCTCCGCATCCTCACGGTGTCCTCCAACTATTTTCTTTACATGCTGCCTATCTCGGCCACCTGGGCCCTCATTTCAGTCATCTCGTGGCTCTGAGCCACGCTGTGCACTTGTCCTTGCCCCCGAATACCGAATTGCTGCGAGTTGGTGGCCATATTTGCAATTAACTGCTTGGCCTCGACTGGGGTCTTGTCAATCAGTGCCCCGCCACTCGCTGCATCGATCATCTGCCGGTCATGGGGCGTCATCCCCTCATAAAAGTACTGAATCAATAACTGATCGGCAATCTGATGATGTGGGAAGCTCGCGCACAGGCGCCCGAAACATTCCCAGTATTCGTGCAGGGACTCACCTACATCCTGGGTGATCCCATAAATCCTCTTCCGCAGAGTGGTGGCTAAGGATGCGGGAAAGTATTTCTCCAAGAATACCCGCTTCATATCCTGCCACGTAGTGATGGATCCGGAAGGCAAATAGTACAGCCAATCCTTGGCCTTGTCCTTGAGCGTGAACGGGAATGCCCTCATATTCAGTTGCTCCTCCGTGACCCCTGCGGGTTTCATTCCCGCGCAGACGCAATGGAACTCCATCAGATGTTTGTTCGCGTCCTCACCTGCATTGCCATGGAAAGAAGGTAACTGGTGAATTAAACCAGATTTCAACTCGAAGTTACCTGCTACCACGGGGTAGTTAATGCACAAAGGCTGCAGGTTCAGGTCTGGCGCTGCCAGCTGCTTAAGCGTCCGTGGCGCATCACCTTGCGCCATCTCGTCAAATAAGAAGGGATTGCCTTCTTCCCTTTCAAACGGTCCTTGCCCCTCACGGGCCTCTCTACGTAACCGCCGCTCCTCTCTGTCAATCTCAGGAATATACTGCAAACTACCCTCAGAGGAACGGGTCATAAACAAACAAAAATCTAAACATACAAATTACAAACAAAAAAAATTTTCAGTCAACCATCAATAAATCAAATTCAAACTTCAATCATAAATTCAATCAATTGCCTACTCCCCGGCAACGGCGCCAATTTTGGTGGGCGGATTTTTGAATATCCACTTAATCTCAAGCTGTCGAGGCTTGCCAAAATACGATTTATAAAGCCTATGACCAAGGCTTTGCAGCCAGTGGTAACAGGGTCGATCCAAGGAATAGGAAGAATGAATTTACTAGTGAAATTGGGATTTAATTGATTAATTGGTAACGGGGGGTTTTATCATGCAAATGGGAAATAATGAGAAAGGTAACGGAAGAAGGAAATAATATGAAGAGAGCGTGTGCACGGTTTGGGGAGTCTCGGGATCAATCGTTAGACAAATTCAGCTTATCATTTAATTCTAATAACATGGAATTCAGTTTATTGAGCACGCGGACGACTACCAGAGAAGCCCCAAAGTAGCCGACTCCATGGATTTTAATTAGACCACACAGTTCTAATTACACGTTATCTAATCTCATGTTAAGATGATCAGTCCTAAGGTGAATTTAGACAGTCACTAGCTAACCGCGACGAACATTCGAGCGTGAATTCTAATTGCTAGTAGGTTGCCCGCAAACGCTGTATGCAACCAACAATTATCCTACCCGACCCGATACTTCGATTTAGTTCTATTTACCTGTGTTACTTAGTCGAGCAGTGAGAGGCACGGCATCGCTACTCTTTAACATACACAACATGCGAAACTACCCGAGTGTCAATCAACGTATTCTAGCATGCGCGTTGGATTAAGCAAGGTAAACAAATGCTAATAAACAGAACCAATATGCATAATTTTGGTGGGCGGATTTTTGAATATCCACTTAATCTCAAGCTGTCGAGGCTTGCCAAAATACGATTTATAAAGCCTATGACCAAGGCTTTGCAGCCAGTGGTAACAGGGTCGATCCAAGGAATAGGAAGAATGAATTTACTAGTGAAATTGGGATTTAATTGATTAATTGGTAACGGGGGGTTTTATCATGCAAATGGGAAATAATGAGAAAGGTAACGAAAGAAGGAAATAAAATGAAGAGAGCGTGTGCACGGTTTGGGGAGTCTCGGGATCAATCGTTAGACAAATTCAGCTTATCATTTAATTCTAATAACATGGAATTCAGTTTATTGAGCACGCGGACGACTACCAGAGAAGCCCCAAAGTAGCCGACTCCATGGATTTTAATTAGACCACACAGTTCTAATTACACGTTATCTAATCTCATGTTAAGATGATCAGTCCTAAGGTGAATTTAGACAGTCACTAGCTAACCGCGACGAACATTCGAGCGTGAATTCTAATTGCTAGTAGGTTGCCCGCAAACGCTGTATGCAACCAACAATTATCCTACCCGACCCGATACTTCGATTTAGTTCTATTTACCTGTGTTACTTAGTCGAGCAGTGAGAGGCACGGCATCGCTACTCTTTAACATACACAACATGCGAAACTACCCGAGTGTCAATCAACGTATTCTAGCATGCGCGTTGGATTAAGCAAGGTAAACAAATGCTAATAAACAGAACCAATATGCATATCTAAACTCAGATTATCAAAGCTAAAATCATCCAACAAAATTCCCCTAAACAAATCCCAAACCGTCACCCTTACCTTAGCCGCTCATGGCGCGGTGCGTCAATCCCGCTCCAACCACGGCCATGGAAGGATTCGTCTAAATATTACAAAGGAAAGTGGAGCTCGCTCGCATGCCAACAATGGCGGAGCTCCACGGAATATAGAGAGAAAATGGGGAAGAAGAAGACCAAAATCGCCGGAGTCCGTAGAGAGATGAAGAAGATGAAGATTGTCAAAAAAGTGCAAAAAAATCGTCTTTTAGCTACTGCCTTCGTCGTAGAGTCGAGACGCTAGGCCTAGCGTCTCGACGCTGTGCCCTAAGTTGCCGCGCGCGCGCTCGCGATGGCGTCGCGACGCAAGGCCAGCGTCGCGACGCTGCCCCGATAAAATTCTTGCGCGCGCCTCCTCCGGAGCGTCTCGACGCCAAGCAGGGTCTCGACGCCAGGGCAGCGTCGAGCTAGCGTCTCGACGCTATCACTCGACGCTTGCTCTCGGGTTTTTCCAGCGTCGAGCCAGCGTCTCGACGCTATAGCTCGACGCTGGCTCTCGGGTTTGTGGCTGAAGCTTTGCCTCTCCAAGGCAGTTTTGGCCCGTTTCTTCACGGAACAAGTTCCCCTCTTCCCGATGCATTCCCGGGGCGCTAAAACTCTACTTTAAGCTCTCGAACATGCCCAACGGACGCACGAGCTCTTTGCCGCTTTTCTCCTACAAAAGAGATATATTTAATCAATTGAAAGCGGACTTTAGCTATAATTAGGAAGCATTTAATAGCTCCAAAATGGAGTTATCACAAGGCTATTCTTTCATCCCCTTCAGTCGAGGCATCTGCAACTAGGCGTTCACGCTCGTTTTTATGCTTTCTGTCTTTATTTCCATTTTCCAGCTTAAGTTTGTTGTTGTTTCCTTTCTTGTAACTAGATTAGTCCATTTCGTTGTGTTCTGTCTTTCTGTTATGCACTTTACGTTCCTCTGTTTATCCATTCAAACAATCAAGTAATCAAAGCATAGTTATTATTTCACAAGTTTCCATCTTTTTCTGCTACGGTTTTTCCTTGCTGTTTTAAGTATATTTCTCTTCTAAGCATGTCTCCTTCATCTCTTATTTCTGTTTACCCCATATCCATGAGTAACTAAGTCACTTAGGGGCATGCTAATGACAACACTATAGGCTAAAAAACGTGACCCAAGCATGTAGGATAGCTCTCGAAGCATTGATTGTATGTAAGCTTCATCCCACGGGCAATTTCGATTGGCCATCCATTTTGTCCAAAGAACTCCTAACCTCTGGAAGGAGTAAGAGTTCAGAGTCATACACTCATGCTAGCCTTTCAAGGTAGCCAGGAAACGGCCTAGGAATAGGCGTTTCCCTAGTACAAACCATATCCTTCTGCCTTAACAAGATGCTTAAGACCTTACTTGGACATGAGTAAACTAAAGAATCTAATGCATGAAATCGGAAGATACATGAGATTGAGATAGTTTGATGCATAGTGAGTTGATCCAGTGTTTGAGAATCGTAAGAAAAAGCCTATAGGATAGTCGTTAGTAGCCCTTAATTCCTCATTTTACACACTTTCGCTGTTATTACAATTGCGGTAGAATTGCTGTTTCCGCAATTCTGCTAAGTTACAATTCTGTCTAGCTGTTTTTGTCTTCATTTATTAATCTCGTCTCTTTTCGTTTGAGTTTAGCTTTGACTTGCACTTGTTTATGTTGCTACCCTCTTCGTATTCAGTAGGAAATAGACAAAAACCAATTCTACCCCATCGAATCCACCCTTTCTTCCTTAACTTTACACTTCACGAGTAGCTTATAATAAATCTCTGTGGGAAAACGAATGAAAAAATACTTATTACTTGCTATAGGATCATGTATGCTTGCATGTTCTGAGTGCTCTTTCTATCTTATTGCTTACTTATTTTAACACATTGAGCACGTAACAACGGCAGTATATATTTTGAACATGGTTCCCTCTAAGAGTGTTTCTGAAACACCTTGTGAGTTATGGAGAGGGCGTAAAGGTAGTTTACGTCACTTCAGGATTTGGGGGTGTCCGACACATGTGCTAGTACCCAATCCAAAGAAGTTGGAACATCGTTCAAAATTGTGCCTATTTGTAGGTTACCCCAAGGAAACGAAAGGTGGTCTATTTTATGATCCTCATGAGAACAAGGTACTAGTATCGACTAATGCCACGTTCTTAGAGGAAGACCACATGAGAGATCATCAACCGTCGAGCAAAATTGTTTTGTCCGAATTTTCCAGGAAAGCTACAAACGGATCAACAAAGGTTGTTGATCAGGCTGGTCCTTCTCAAGAGTTGAGAAAGCCTCGACGCAGTGGGAGGGATGTAAGACAGCCCGACCGCTACATTGGCTTGTCTGAAACTCAAGTCGTCATACCTGATGATGGCGTTGAGGATCCATTGACCTATAAACAGGCAATGAATGACATAGACAAGGACCAGTGGCTTAAAGCCATGGATCTCGAAATGGAGTCTATGTACTTCAATTCGGTCTGGGATCTTGTAGACCAACCAGATAGTGAAAGACCTATCGGTTGCAAGTGGATCTACAAGAGAAAACGAGACCAAGCCGGTAAGGTGCAAACCTTTAAGGCTCGACTTGTGGCAAAAGGTTATTCCCAAAGAGAAGGGGTGGACTATGAAGAAACTTTTTCTCCTGTTGCCATGTTAAAGTCGATTAGAATACTCTTATCCATTGCTACATTTTATGATTATGAAATCTGGCAAATGGATGTCAAGACTGCCTTTCTGAATGGTAATCTTGAAGAGAGTATCTATATGGCTCAACCAGAGGGATTCATACTTCAGGGTCAAGAGCAAAAGGTTTGCAAGCTTAATCGATCCATTTATGGGTTGAAGCAAGCATCTAGATCCTGGAATATAAGGTTTGATACGGCGATCAAATCTTATGGCTTTGAACAAAATATTGACGAACCTTGTGTTTACAAGAAAGTAGTCAATACTGTTGTAGCTTTCTTAGTCTTGTACGTAGACGATATACTACTCATTGGGAATCATGTAGGGTTCCTAACTGACGTTAAGAATTGGCTAGCGACCCAGTTCCAAATGAAAGATTTGGGAGAGGCTCAGTTTGTTCTAGGGATTCAGATCATAAGGAATCGTAAGAACAAAGTGCTAGCGTTGTCTCAAGCATCTTATATTGACAAGGTGTTGTCAAGATATTCGATGCAGAATTCCAAGAAAGGTTCGCTGCCTTTTAGGCATGGAATTCACTT
The DNA here is from genome assembly GCA_028017165.1 of Herpetospermum pedunculosum. Lineage (NCBI taxonomy): Eukaryota > Viridiplantae > Streptophyta > Magnoliopsida > Cucurbitales > Cucurbitaceae > Herpetospermum > Herpetospermum pedunculosum. The sequence continues at coordinate 41,753,477 of CM051522.1, forward strand.
GTCTAAGGAACAGTCTCCTAAGACACCTCAAGAGGTTGAGGATATGAGACGAATTCCCTATGCATCTGCAGTTGGTAGTCTCATGTACGCTATGTTGTGTACAAGACCCGACATCTGCTATGCAGTAGGAATTGTCAGTAGGTTCCAGTCCAATCCAGGATATGATCACTGGACAGCCGTTAAACACGTCCTCAAGTATCTTAGGAGAACGAGAGACTCTGTGCTTGTGTATGGCGCGAAGGATTTGATCCTTGCAGGATACACTGACTCTGATTTTCAGACTGATATAGATTCCAGGAAATCTACATCAGGATCAGTGTTCACTCTTAACGGAGGAGCAATAGTATGGAGGAGTATAAAGCAAAGTTGTATTGCTGACTCCACCATGGAAGCTGAGTATGTCGCAGCTTGCGAAGCAGCGAAGGAAGTTGTATGGCTTAGAAAGTTCTTGACAGATTTGGAAGTTGTTCCAAATATGAACTTGCCAATCACCCTTTATTGTGATAACAGCGGTGCAGTGGCAAATTCTAAAGAACCTAGAAGCCATAAGCGTGGAAAGCATATTGAGCGGAAGTATCATCTCATAAGGGAGATAGTGCAACGAGGAGATGTGATCGTCACACAGGTAGCCTCAGCGCACAACATTGCTGATCCGTTTACTAAGTCTCTCACGGCTAAAGTGTTTGAGAGACACCTAAAAAGTTTAGGGCTGCGAGCTGCTTAGTAGGACAGTGGGAGAAACTTTAGATATTTGATATTCTAGTTCTCTCGACCAGCATGTACTCCACTGACGTTTTAGTCCAAGTGGGAGTTTGTTGGGTTTTATGTCCTAAAACTCGTAGTTTGTAAACTGAATGAATGTATATATTATATTTCAATAAAGTTGTTATTGAATTTTAGTGAATTGTGTTTGTATTAACCTATACCAATAACTAACACCCATGGCTGTAGTGTGAGTACTTGAACTTCATGTGTGACATGATTGTGAATCAAGTTCAAGTAGACAGCCAAAATGGTCTATAGTATAGGGATAAGGCTGGGTACCTTATCCTGGGGACACTATTGGACGCGGCTCACTTTGTATAGTACAAAACGATGTGATTCGAATCGTTTCATGTAGAGACATGTGAGTGAGGGCGTCCTGTGCAATGAGTTTGCACAAGACCGAACCAAGAAATAAAATCGCTCTTTCTTTATAACACCGTTTACTGTAAAGACCGATTTATTCTTATGATGACTTAGGTAACTCGATCTCAATCCTGAGCTTACTATGAACTCCTGTTTATTCAACCTTATCCTTTGATTTGTACGGGTGAGAGTGGCCAGATTGCCGACTCAATATGCCTACCATCTTGGGGATAAGATTGAATAAGTGGCTGGGGACATAGTTGTAGCAAGATTGGAGTTCACTCCTACCCGCTTTAGGGTTAGTAGAAAGGTTGTTCCCTTTAGTGCTGACTCCAGGTCTTGAACAATGGGCCCATCCTCTCCTGATCAGGGAGGAATCTGATTTGATGGTTGGACCACAAATCAATTGTTCATTAGATGTGTCAGTGGTACTTAAGGAACAAGATATAATACAAGGGTTAAACGGTTTAAATGACCCGTTGTGATTATGAACGACCTGTGAAGGATCGACTTACTGATGATAGTTATATCAACAGGACACAATATATCTACAGTGAGGAGAGTGCAGCCCTTGGACTTTAGTGGAGTCTCCGGGGGTTAACGAATGTTGGTTAGTTCGGTTGAAAGAGTTCTGACCGGATAATCTCGTATCGTTGGAGCTCATGATCTGTAGGTCCTTACGGTTCTCCTGGCTAGCTCGGATAAAGCCGTGAAACAATATAAAAGAAAAGAAAAGAATTTGAATCGTTCAAATTCGGGTTCGTGGAAGAAGAATAGACATATTTAAATATGATTTAAATATGGACATATTTAAATATGATTTAAATATGAGATTGGTCTGAAAACATGAATAGGATTCATGTGCAAAAAGTCGGTTTTCGGAAAACCGGGATTAATTATATTATTTTATTAATATTTGATATTGAATTAAATAATATTAATTAATTTATATATATATATATATTTTTTATTAATTAAAAAGTTTAATTAATAAAATAATTATTATTAATAATAATAATATATAAATATATATATATATACATGTGTCTTACATGCAAGATGTAAGACACATGTTATATATACAGAGTATATATATATGTGATTCATCAGACTAATTAAAAAAAAAAAAAAAAAAAAAAAGGAAATAGAAATTAAATGCGTGAGTGCATTTAGGGGTTGTCAATTGAAATTTTAGAATTTCAATTACTTCTCTCTCTATCTCTTCCGTCGGCTTCGCTTCTGTGAAGAAGAAAAGAGTTTTCTTCACTGAGTCTTCTTCCCTCTTTTCTTTTGTAAAAGGAGTCCCACCACTCCGTTTCTCGGCCTGAGGATAGCGGGACTACCGTGGGTGGTCCACGAAGGTTTCGTGAGAAGGCTCGGTGAGCTCGTGAGGAGCTTCTGGCGGTGATTTTGGAGAATTACGAACGACAAGGGTATGTGTTCTAACTTCTCTTTTTCATTGCTTTTGCATGTTTCCATTTGTTTAAATTGATGAAATTAGAGTGTCCATGATCCAAATCCGCTTCCGCTGCGTGCCTTGAGCGCTCCATCATTTTTCTAGTCTTCTACTTTTGCGATTTTATTGCTAGAATATTGCTAGATCCGAAATTCTTTCTTCTCCCCATCAAAGCTTAGTCTCTTTACTTGCTTTCGTTTATGCTTGCATGCTTCTTCCATTCTTTGTTAGTTCGGCACATCAACTTCAAATCCACCCAATTTAAGTGACCCTCTCTAATTTAACGCCTCACTTCGTTAGTAACTAAACTCAATCTCTGTGGGAAAACGAATTAAAAAATACTTATCACATCCTGCAGACCATGTATGCTTGCATGTCCTGAGTGCTCTTCGCATTACATTTTATTTACACACTGAACACGTAACAGTGTGACCCGCCATTTTCAGAACTCAGAGGTCGGCCCCAACAGTGCAACCGAATGGAAATGTCAGAGTTAGGAATGGACCTAAGAGACCCTATCCATTTCTGGAGATTGAGTTGTTCCGACTCCCATGAAACGGCCCTCCGAATGGACGGTGCTACTATGGGCAACTAGCAGGCGGAACATGGGAATCTCACGGTTCAACCTAATGGAGGAGACCGCAGGATGTATTGACATACTTTCTTCTCCCACTTACTATAAATACTTTCTCCATTCACCTTGCTCTTGATTTATGCAAACACCATCCGAATGGGGATGCCCTATTGACATCACGAGGCCGAGCATAAATCTCACGGTGTGAACTTTGCGGAGAACGTAGGAGGAGATTGATATATCACATATACCTTCTCAACACCACTACTAAGTATTTTAGAATGGTTTGGGTATAGTTTTACTTAGGCATTATCCGGCTAAGACAATAAAACCTAAGTCTAGGTAGAACATACTTTTACCTAAGATGTCTAGGTGATAAACGTTTTATAACCATACACCTCTCACGTGCATGCTCATAAAGCCGGGTTAACTTAACTCAAGTATCGGATCGATCCCCAGGTAGGAGGTGACCTTTCCAACTCTTAGTCTTCCACGAAATGGACTTGTGAGATAATGAAGTTCATGCATGAATGACCTTTCCAACTCTTCACCAAATGATTGCAAGTCTTCAAATTTCGTGCATCTCCTTGCAACTCTTCATAAATTGATGGCAACTCTTCAAAAATGCATATTTCAGCTTCAATTCTTCTGCCGGTCAAAGTCATCATCCATTGGACATGATAAATTAATTCTTCTTGAGGTGATCAGACGAGGACCAACCATATTCGTATCATTTGGTATCAGAGCCAAATGATAAGCGTCAGATAAGCTAGATTTACAAAGCTAGAGGTCCTTACTGAACCATTGCATGTACCGGAAGGAACCATTACAAGAAGCAAGGCAAAGAAGATTCAAGAGGCTTTTACACTACATCTTCAAAGGCTAGCTAATGCACAAGAAGAGACAAATATTTTTTAACCCAAATTTCTTTACAATGTTATTTCAATGAGTCAAGAAGATAATGGTGTGAAGATGGCACGGGAAAAGTCTTCTAGTTTGAAAGATGGCACGGGGGACAAAAAAACTGTGCAGAAATTGTAAGCAGTGGGCAGTCCAGCTTGCACCTCTTGGGAGTTTGGAGTGTTTCAACTACTCAAACGTTGGAATATTGAAAAGCACGTCTTAAAGTAGCTAGTTAAGACAATTTAAAGCATTTCTATTGTTTTGGGTTTTTCCATATGACTTTTCAATTGTTGTTGAATTGAATTTCATTCCATAGGTTTTATTTTCTTCAATTCTGCATTTAATGACTTTTGGAGACCTTTGGTACTTGGAAGCTTGAACGTCCATTTTGGCCTATTTAAAGGCTTGTAATGCTCTTCAAAATACATATTATGCTTATCAAGAACTTGTGTTTCTTAAAACCCCTTTCGGTGTTGTTTCTTTCAAATCTTGTTTTAGGTTTGATGTTAATCGGTTCATTGAATTAGTTTTTATCAACCTAATTCTTGAGTGAGTAGTCTTAGGATCTAAGTGTGACAATCATAGATTCTAAGTGTGATCTAAGAGTCATTCACCTTCTAACTAAACTCTTGGTTGGAAACAATCGTTAAGTTAGTCTTCTTTGTGGGCATTTACAAGGATCCTAGAAGGACCTCTAGCTTTGTAAATCAAGCAACGTTGGGAGCTTATCATTTGGTATCAGAGCACGTGGTCAACATCTTCGGCCGTCTCTAGAGGTGACATATCTTTACTTTGTGTTATTATTATTATTAGTTTTTCTGAAAGCATTTACTTATAAAGTGTAACACAAGACATACTACAAGTTGTCTTGAAAGTCTTGCTCTCGGATTATCAAAAAAAAAAAAAAAAAAAAAAAAAAAAATCAAAGATCTGAGGCACACGAAAAGTTCTCGTCACTAAGTTTTAATTTGATTTTTGAGTTATTGATCCTAAGGTTGAGTTTCTCTAGTATTAGTTTGTGAGAAGTTGATTTTTTTGAATTGGTTATATCAAGCTTAAAGTAAGATTGCACCAAAATCTAAACCAACCCTTACATCTTTGACCTAGTACCAAAAGCCTACCCTTGAGTGTTAAACACGAGTGTCCTTGAGTGAAATCTTTGTGAGAAGTGTGGAGAGGTCCGCTTTACTGTTTTGTTTTTGTTCTACTTCAATTTTTTTGATAGATCATGGTGCATAATTGAAAAGATGTACAACAAGTGGTAGATCCAAATATGGCTATTCTTCAAGCCATTCAAGGTATGATGGAAATGATGAATGAAGATAGACAAGAAATGAGGGCACAACAACAACGAGAAGAACAAGCATTGCAAGAAGATGAAGGCATGTTTGACATAGCTTTGGCCGAACAAGAAAGAAACTTTGGAGGAAGAGGAAATATGAGAGGAAGAGGAAGAGTTAACCTTGCAAACATTATGCAACCTAGAAGGATGGAAAGAGTGATCGAAGATAGAGATGGAGGCGTTAAACTCAAGATCCCACCTTTTAGTGGAACAGCGGATTCCGAGACATACTTGCAATGGGAAAGGAAGATAGAACATGTGTTTGATTGCAATACATATAGTGAGAATAAGAAGATGAAACTTGCCATTGCCGAATTCACCAATTATGCATGTGATTGGTATCATCATCTCAAATCCGACCGAAGAAGAAAAGAGGAGGATCCCATAGAAACTTGGGAAGAACTTAAAGAAGCCATGAGAAAAAGGTACGTTCCTAAACATCATGAAAGAGATTTGAAAACTAAATTGCAAACTTTGAGGCAAGGAACAAAAAGTGTTGCTGAATATTATCAAGAGATGGAGACTTTGATGGAAAGAGCAAAGATCCGGGAAGAGGAGGAAGACACCATGTCTAGATTCATGGGAGGTTTGAATCAAGAACTTGCTCATATTGTCGATAGAAATCCACCACCTTTTTTGGAAGATATGTATCACTATGCTGTCAAAATTGAAAAGCTCAGTTGAAGGCAGAAAAGGAACATTCGAAAAGGTATACATCTAAAGCTAACAAGTTTTCAAATTCTAATACTTGGAACAAGAATGGTTTTGTGAATATGAATGAATCAATACATTCAAAAGAGAAGTTTGGTGCTGCCAAAAGAGTGGAGGCCGAGAGCTCCAATGCTAAAAAAAAATGAAGATTCAAAGGAGGTAAGGGAGAAGTCTAGTTCTATTCAATGTTGGAAATGCAAAGGATTTGGACACATGAGCAAAGAGTGTGTCAATAAAAGAGTCATGGTGGTAAGAAATGGCGTGCTTGAATCGGATGATGAATGTGTGGAACATGATGCACAAATTGAGGAAGAATCTGAAGCACATGATGGTGAGTATGTTGAAGAAGATAACTACATATCCTTGATTTCAAGAAGGGTACTTAATGTGCAAATCAAGGAAGATAAAGTTGAAGATCAAAGAGAAAACTTGTTTCACACAAGATGCTTAGTTGAAAATAACCCATGTAGCTTGGTGATCGATAGTGGAAGTTGCACAAATGTGGTGAGTAGTTTTCTTGTAAAAAGACTTCAACTTGCGACCAATCCACATCCGAAACCATACAAACTTCATTGGTTGACAAACAAAGGAGAACTTAAGGTGAACTCTCAAGCTCTTATTCCTTTTACTTTGGGAAGATATAAGGATGAAGTTCTCTGCGATGTTGTACCTATGCATGCGGGGGATATATTGTTAGGTCGACCTTGGCAATATGATAGAGAAGTTACATATAATGGGCTGCTGAACAAGTATAACTTTACTTTGAATGGAAAGAAGTTTACTTTACTTCCATTGTCTCCATACGAAGTACATTGTGACCATTTGAAATTAGAGAAAAAAAGAATAGAATTCGAAGAAAAAGAGAGGAGAGAAAAAAGTAAGTTCAAAGAGAGAGAGAAGAGTGACAAAAAAGAGAAAAGTGAGGGGAAAATGGTGAGTGAAAACCAAGAGAGAAAAAAGAGTGAATTTGAGGAAAAAAGAAAGTTTGTGTGGTAGCAGAATTTTGTGAATATTCTGTGTGTTTCGGGTTGTCGAGACCCGCCAAATTAAAATTTATAAACACTGCCTAAGGCTTCTTCAAAACTTGTAGAAAGCGGTAGTCAGGATCGTACCACAGGGAATTTAATAGCTTAATCTAAGTTCAGAATTTTAATTGATTAATTAGAGAAAATGATGATGGGGGGTTTGGAGAATTAAAAGAAGAAAAGAGAAAATAACGGGAAAAATTAAATGACAATTTGGAATAACGGGAGAAATGGAAATTGTAACGGAAATACTCAATCTAAAGGTTCCGGGTTATTAATTGCGATGTGATTCAGATCATAGACGCCCAAGACTTAGCATGCTTTTGACTAACACCCACGCAAATTACATATTTCTAAGAAAAAACTAGCAATCCCGAGTAGTTGATGAAGAGTTGACAGCTCTTCATCAAGCTTCGATGTTAATTCAACTGAGGGCGAACGCTCTCCCAAATAGAATTAACTACGAGCGACGGGTAACCATGCGACGAGTACGTTACTGAGATCTCTAATAACGGGCTCGATTTACTCTTCACCTAGAGCCTAATGGGTAGCTAAATTAAATGCTGCAGCACAAATTTAATTACACTAAGACTATCGTCACTCAACCCATAAGAGGCAAACGCATAATGGGTTTTTGACCAACCCAACAATCAATAAACTAAATGGGAGTCAAACCAGGAAGAAATTGATGCTAGAAATTAAAGCTTAGATTAGAGAAGAGTTGAATGCTAAACATGCTAAACATACACAATAAACCCAAGTCTCACCCAATCACATTTACAACATCTAACCCATCTCCTAAAGATTAAGTACTTACCTCTTAGTTACTGTTACGTCTCCAAAAGTGACCTTTTTAGGACTTGTTTTCCATAGAAAGATGTGCACTCTTAGGTGTTTTTGAGAGGATTTAACTTAAACCTATACTTATATATGAGAATTAGAAGAAGGTAGCTGGTAGATGTACTTTTGGGGTACTCCAAATTCAAGCTGTCGAGGCTTGCCAAAATACAATTTATAAACCCGAATACACCGAGCTATTTGTAGCTAAGTGGCAACGGGGTCGATCCACAGGGAAATAAGAAATTCAATCTAACTAAGTCTAATTTGCAAGAAATAAAAGAATGCACAAATTAAAGAATGGTAATTTGGTTTTGGGGGAAGGGAGCTCCTAATTATGCTAACGGAAAATTAAATGATAACGTGCAAAAATTAAACGGTTGTGCTTAACTTCGAGAAGTGGACTTGCTCGTTATGGATGTTCGGATCATTGATACGGTTTACGCGTTAGCTAATTCATGCACACAATTCATTTAGTTATTCCTAACTCAAATGACCCAAAGGAATTAATTAGAAGCGTGCAATTCTAATTAAACTTAGCCAATAATCTATCCAAGGTAGCGACCCCTAAATCGATTACGTGCTAGCGACGGGAACATTGCGACGGCCTAATCCTAAGACTAAACCGGTTTCTCTCTTGCCTTAAGCCTAACATGAAAACGTTAATTAATTCAGTTTACCAATGTCACTTTGGGCCGAACTAATTAGCCATGCTTAGACCCGTGCTACCTAGCGGTATAGGCAATTATACGTCCCAACCTTTAGCCCTCTATCATGCATAGGAATTAGATTGTCAAGCTAATTTAGCTACACATGCTAGATTTTGATGAAGAACAAGCAAGAGATGCATTAATCAAACTAAATGGCTTAACATTCACAAAGGGGAAAATCTCCCCAAACATCCATAATTTACAAACCAAAACTCTAAATCAAGCACTAACCTTAGTCTAGCCTTCCATGGAGGTTGGATTAATCCAATCCCCCATGGAAGAGCTTGGAATCATGCACAAGAGGGAGAAGAAGTACAAAAATGGTGGAAAAATCGTCTTGGAACCGAGAAGAGAAGCTTGAGGAAGAAGGAGAATTGAAAAGTGGCTGCAAAACTGAAGGTTTCACGCCTTTTAAGCTCGGAGCGTCGAGACGCTAGGCCAGCGTCTCGACGCTGTGCCCTAAGTTGGCAGGCGCGCGCGCGGGGTAGCGTCGAGACGCGCGCGCGGCGTCGAGCGAGCGTCGAGACGCTTGCGCTCGACGCTTGCTCTCGGGTGGATCTTCGAATGTACGCTTCAGAGTTCGGAGCGTCGAGACGCTCGGCGAGCGTCTCGACGCTGTCGCGCGCGGACATGGCGAGGCGGACACGGGCGAGGGCGCGCGGGCGCGAGGCGAGGCGGCGCGCGCGGGCGCGCGCGCGTCTGGCCGTCTGGGCGCGGGCGCGCGCGCGTGCTGCGTTCGTTGGGCGCCTGGGCGCTGGGCGCCGGCGCTTGGGCGCTGCCCTCTCGGCTCTTAGCCCACTTTTGGGTCGTTTTGGCTCCCGAGCTCCGTTTGGCCTATCGTTTTGACCCGAACACTTCCCGAAACATGTTAAATGACCTTTTTAGCCCCGAAAATCATCAATGGACTTCCCGAGCTCTTCACCATGAAATCACCTACAAGGAAGCATTTTAATCAATATATATCATGGTTTTAGCTAGAATTAGGGACATTAAGATAGCTCTATTTTGGAGCTATCAAAATACCCCCGACCTAAATCTTGCTAGTCCTCGAGCAAGGTATACTCTAAATAATCTCCAAAGAATCAAATGCATGCTTGGACTCTAATCTCAATGCTTGTGAAACAAGGTACTTGTAGTAAATTCAAAACCATCAAAAGCATGCAAACGTTGAAATCATTTCAAAATTTAAACTCTTATTCCCTTACGTGTGTGTGTGTTTAGCACCTCTCAACCTAGCTCACGCAAGCCCGGAACAACCTTATACAGTCCTATGACTCGTTTTCCCCCTACTTATGGCGATAAGAACAGTCTAACGGCTTTTAGTGATAGGAATAGCAACAAAACATAAGGCCTAATTTTTATTCTTTTCTTTGAGTACTTTGTACCCATTTTCTTTTCTTTTGAACAACCTTTTTTTTTTATTTTTCTCCAAGAGAGCCTAACACGTCAAACTAGATTTTAGCTTCACGTTTTTAAGGACCATTGCTCACTTCCATTAGTTCCCCTTTCATGCAGTGACAACCGTGGGTTACACGATCGCCCCTGGTTACACGGGCAACACAAGAAGGAGGAGCAACTCTAGAGGTTTTATTTTTCATGCATACTCTTTTTTTTTTAGGCAATAGCTTCGCTATACACAAATGAGTTATTACTACTTCTACACATCAAGCCTCCCTAGTGGTACCTTTCGGGGTGACAACAAGGTTTCAGACAAAATAAGATCAGTCTAGACCTACAGAACTGAGGATAAGAGTGCTATGTGCTCAGTGAATGTAGGGAAATAACAGAAAAAATTTTAAAATAGGCTCAAAATGTGCATACATCGTCAAATTTTCGAATCATGCAAATACGGAGTGTTCACAAGCAAATCACAGACCGTCCTCATCGGACACATGCATTCAGATTCTAATCTAACAGCCAGAGTACACGTATGCTCGACAACTACTAAGAAGTCTCATCTCTATGTATCAACAAACTCCACCCCCACCTTAAGATATGCATTGTCCCCAATGCATTCAACTAAAAAAACAATAAAATTCTAAGGGAACAGAAAACCTCCCCTGAATTTTATGGAGCTGACGGGTGGAGATGTGCACCAACGTCCTCCAATGTACTCTCGAATCGTCGACCGTTCCACCTTTTCTCCTAGGAAAACAAGAAAACAAACAACAACTCAAAAGCAAATAAAATCAAAAGCAAAGCGATAAATGACAAAAATACAGTTCAAACTCGGGTGCCTCCGAGAAGCGCAAATTTTTAAAGTCGATTGCTCGACTGTATTCACTCTTCCACTCATCCATAGTCGATCGGGGGCGGCGCTAGAAGTAATGTGGCGTCATAGCACTCAGCGTCCCCCTCGTGGAAAATCTTCAACCGGTGCCCATTCACTTTCTGCACCTCATCTGAGTCCAAGCTCTGAATCTCTACACTGCCATAAGGAGAAATTTTAGTTATGGTATAGGGTCCTTTCCAACGGGAACGAAGCTTACCTGGCATGAACTTCAGGCGGGAATCGAACAGCAGAACTTTTTGACCGACTTCGAAGTCTTTCTTTAAGATCCTTCGGTCATGAAACTGTTTGGACTTCTCTTTATAGATCCTGGAGTTCTCGTAGGAGTCCAAACGCAGTTCCTCCAATTCCTGTAACTGAAGCAGTCGTGCCTCGCCAGCTTCGTCAGGGCTCATGTTACACTTCTTGATCGCCCAGAATGCTTTGTGCTCAATCTCCACGGGTAAGTGGCACGCCTTACCAAAGACCAACCGGTATGGGGACATACCGATAGGGGTTTTGTAGGCGGTGCGGTAAGCCCACAAAGCATCCTGCAAACGATCGCTCCAATCCTTCCTGCTTGGCCTCACGGTTTTCTCAGGAATTGATTTCACCTCTCTGTTGGAGACCTCGGCTTGCCCATTGGCTTGGGGATGGTAGGCGGTGGACACGCGATGATGCACACCATACTTCCTCAGCAAAGCCTCCACAGATCGGTTGCAAAAATGAGTTCCCTGGTCACTGATTATGGCTCGTGGGATTCCAAACCTGGTAAAAATACGAGACTGAACGAACCTAACAACAGAATTAGCATCGTTAGTCTTCGTGGCTTTCGCCTCAACCCACTTGGAAACATAATCAACAGCCAGTAATATATAAGAAAAACCACAAGAAGGCAGGAAGGGTCCCATAAAATCCATGCCCCAAACGTCAAAGATTTCACATACTAAGACAGGAGTTTGAGGCATTTCATTTCTACCAGATATCGACCCTATTCTTTGACATCTATCGCAGGTTTTACAAAATTCATGCGAATCTTTAAACAGGGAAGTCCAGTAAAACCCACTATCTAAAACTTTCCTAGCTGTCCTCCTAGGCCCGAAATGTCCCCCACATGCATAATCATGACAGAAAGCAAGAATAGACGCATGCTCATTCTCAGGGACACATCTTCTAATTATTTGATCAGAACAGAACTTCCATAAATTGGGATCTTCCCAAACATAGTACTTAGCGTCGCTTTTTCAGCTTCGCTTTCCTACTATGAGAGAAACCAGAAGGAAAATTACCTGTGGCCAAGTAATTTACCATATCAGCATACCAGGGAAGGACTGTATCAAGTCTGAAGAGTGTCTCATCGGGGAAATCTTCATTCAGAGGCAGGAGGTCTTCCTTTCTGACCAAGCGGCTCAGATGGTCGGCTACCAGGTTTTCTGCTCCTCTCCTATCCTTGATCTTCACATCGAAGTCCTGGAGAAGCAAAATCCACCGAAGTAGCCTCGGTTTTGCGTCCTTCTTGGTCATCAGGTACCGAACAGCTGCATGATCAGAGAAAACAGTTACTTGAGAGCCAATAATGTAAGGACGAAATTTATCAAGCGCAAATACAATAGAAAGAAGTTCTTTTTCCGTTGTCGTGTAATTGCACTGCGCTGGATTAAGCGTCCTGGAGGCGTAGTAGATGACACGACTCTTGTTCTCGATCCTCTGACCAAGCACGGCTCCCAAGGCATAGTTGCTGGCGTCGCACATAATTTCGAACGGCAAGTCCCACTGGGGTGGGTGTATGATGGGCGCGCTCGTCAAACTATCCTTGAGCAAATCGAAGGCTTTTCGGCACTCCTCCCCAAAATCGAACGCTACATCCTTCTGAAGGAGGTACGTCATAGGCATGGCAACCTTGGAGAAGTCCTGGATAAACCTGCGATAAAACCCTGCATGGCCAAGAAAAGACCGAACCTCCCTAACATTCGTCGGGTATGGCAGATTAGAGATAACATCGATTTTAGCCTTATCTACCTCTATACCCTTAGCAGAAACCACATGCCCTAAAACGATACCTTGACTAGCCATAAAGTGACATTTTTCAAAATTTAGAACAAGGTTCATCTCAATACATCTTTTCAAGACATGCGATAAATTATTTAAACAGTCATCGAAGGAATCGCCATAAACTGTAAAATCATCCATGAACACTTCAATGCATTTTTCTACAAACTCAGAAAATATACTCATCATGCATCTCTGAAATGTACCAGGAGCGTTACAAAGCCCAAAAGGCATCCTTCTAAATGCAAATGTGCCAAAGGGGCACGTGAACGTTGTTTTCTCTTGGTCTTCTATGGCTATGGGGATTTGGTAAAAGCCAGAGAAACCATCGAGAAAACAAAAGAATGGCTTCCCAGCTAAACGCTCCACCATCTGATCAATAAAAGGAATGGAAAAATGGTCCTTCCTAGTGACCTCGTTAAGCTTCCTAAAGTCTATGCACATTCTCCATCCATTTTGAATCCTTTTGGGCACTAATTCATTTTTCTCATTCCTAACCACAGTCATGCCAGTTTTCTTAGGAACAACATGGATAGGACTAACCCATTTACTATCTGAGATAGGATAGATGATACCTGCCTCGAGGAGTTTGAGAATCTCAGAAACTACTACTTCCTTCATCGCGGGGTTGAGCCTCCTTTGGGGCTCTCGTGAAGGTTTCGCTCCATCCTCGAGCAGGATTCTGTGCATGCACGTAGCTGGACTTAGCCCATGTAAATCTGCTAATGTCCATCCAATCGCCAGCTTGTGCTCTTTAAGAACTTCCATTAACTTCCCTTCCTGAGCCGGCATAAGGTTTTTCGCTATGATGACCGGCAACGTCTCATCATCCCCCAAATACGCGTATTTGAGATGATCAGGTAAGTCTTTCAACTCCAATTTAGGTGCCTGCAAAGTAGAGGGGAGCATTTTAGCATGATTCTGATCAGTTGCCAAAGAAGAGACAGTTGAATCACAAAGTTCAGACATTGAAGATTCATGCATATCAGATTCATCAAAAAGATCAGTAAAAAATAATGGGTCATCCCCATCTCTATCAGACATGCACTCTTCCTGAACTAACGATTCAATTGTATCTACTTGACAAAGAGAGTGGACGCTCTCATCATGCTCCAACTCATTAGACACATCAACCTCAACAACTTGTCCACGATACTCAACAGATAAAGTGCCCTTATCTACATTTATCTTAGTTTTAGCAGTTTTCATAAAGGGCCTACCTAATAAGATCGACGCAGACGAAGAATCAGAATTTCTATCCATTTTCAGAATATAAAAATCCACAGGAAAAATCAGCCCATTAACGTTAACTAATACATCTTCCACTACTCCTAAAGGATGCACGCAAGACCTATCAGCAAGTTGTATAACAACACCGGTTTCCTGTATTTCTTTTAAGTTCAAATCCTGATAAACAGAGTGAGGCATGACACTAATGGAGGCTCCTAGATCTAGCATGGCTCTTCTAATTTTCTTACCTCCAATAGCGCAAGGGAGAGAAAACATACCTGGATCGTCGCATTTTTCTGGTAAGTTCTTCGTGATTAAAGCAGAAACGTTCTTACTTACCACGACGCGCTCTTTCTCTTTTGTCTTCCTCTTGTTGGTGCATAACTCCTTCAGGAACTTAGCGTACCTTGGGATTTGCTTGATGGCATCCAACAGAGGGATGTTGATCTCTACTTTCTTGAATGTGTTTAAGAACTCCTCCTCGTAGTTTTCCTTGGGCGGTCTCGCTAACCTGCTAGGAAAAGGAGCCTTAGGCACATAAACTCTAGTGCACGTAGGATCGAAATTTACCCCATGCCACCGTGGTTCGGGATTTTCTGTCTGTGGCTCAACGTGGCCATGATCGACTTCCACTGGCGGGGTACTCGTGGGAAGCTGCTTCCCACTTCTCAAGGTGATGGCACTCAAATTCTCAGTTTTCTCTTCCATCCTGTTGATCTTGCAAGTCATCTGAGACATTTCTTCCTTAATTCCTTGCATCTGAGTGCCAACGTTATCGAGCTTGGACGAGGTGATCGTAAGGATAGCTTGCAACATGTCCTCAACAGATTTACCTGAAACAGAAGATTGGACTTTCAGAACATCATCCTTTAAGGCAAGAACAGTATTACTTACCTCGAAAAGCTGAGCCTTAAGCTCTTCCACATCCTTCTTCAGGCGAGCCTTCTCCTTGTCTCCATCTTCACTCCGCTTTAAGCTTATAGCTATGTTAGAAATTAAAACTCTAGCTTCAGCGGGTGTCTTGTCCATGAGCAAGCCTCCACTAGCGGCGTCTATCATCTGCTGCCCTTGGGGAAGCAAACCGTAGTAAAAACCCTGAATGAGGGACTGTTCGGCTATTTGATGATTGGGGCAATCCTCGCATAATCGACCAAACCTCTCCCAGCACTCAAGAACGCTCTCTTCAGCTCCCTGCTCAATTTTTAGTATCTCCTTTCTGAGGGCGGCGACCTTGGGAGGTGGAAAATACTTCGCATAAAACGCTCCCTGCAGCTCTTCCCAAGAAGTGATGGACCCAGTCGGAAGGTAATGCATCCAATCTCTCGCCTTCTCCTTCAAGGTGAAAGGAAAGGTCCTGAGATGGAGTTGATCTGCAGTGGTGTCATCGGTTCTGAATGACGCACACACCATCTTGAATGCCTTGAGGTGTCTAACGGGATCCTCATCTGTATTACCACAAAAAGAAGGTAATAAGTTAATCAGACCAGCTTTAAGTTCAAAATTACCTGCAGCTACCGGATACAAGATACTCGATGTGTTCCGGCCTAGCTCAGATGATGCAAGCTGCCTCATGGTTCTTTGATGCTCATAATTACCCACGACCTCCATCTTGGCGCTTCTTTTGAATTTTCAAAGAATGCTGCGCTCCAAAAACTCAAACAAAACGCGTAAAATAATACAAAAGAATTAAACTGTACAAAAAGGAATAAAGAAAATTTTTAAAACTAACAAACTAAACTTAACTAAACTAAATTAATTAGGTCCCCGGCAACGGCGCCAATTTTGGTAGATGTACTTTTGGGGTACTCCAAATTCAAGCTGTCGAGGCTTGCCAAAATACAATTTATAAACCCGAATACACCGAGCTATTTGTAGCTAAGTGGCAACGGGGTCGATCCACAGGGAAATAAGAAATTCAATCTAACTAAGTCTAATTTTCAAGAAATAAAAGAATGCACAAATTAAAGAATGGTAATTTGGTTTTGGGGGAAGGGAGCTCCTAATTATGCTAACGGAAAATTAAATGATAACGTGCAAAAATTAAACGGTTGTGCTTAACTTCGAGAAGTGGACTTGCTCGTTATGGATGTTCGGATCATTGATACGGTTTACGCGTTAGCTAATTCATGCACACAATTCATTTAGTTATTCCTAACTCAAATGACCCAAAGGAATTAATTAGAAGCGTGCAATTCTAATTAAACTTAGCCAATAATCTATCCAAGGTAGCGACCCCTAAATCGATTACGTGCTAGTGACGGGAACATTGCGACGGCCTAATCCTAAGACTAAACCGGTTTCTCTCTTGCCTTAAGCCTAACATGAAAACGTTAATTAATTCAGTTTACCAATGTCACTTTGGGCCGAACTAATTAGCCATGCTTAGACCCGTGCTACCTAGCGGTATAGGCAATTATACGTCCCAACCTTTAGCCCTCTATCATGCATAGGAATTAGATTGTCAAGCTAATTTAGCTACACATGCTAGATTTTGATGAAGAACAAGCAAGAGATGCATTAATCAAACTAAATGGCTTAACATTCACAAAGGGGAAAATCTCTATTTTGGACATTAAGATAGCTCTATTTTGGAGCTATCAGTAGCTAAATTTAGACTTATGTACAAAAGGAAAGAAAAGGGATGAAAAACGAAGCTAAAAGAGTGAAAATATGCATTGCGGCAGCATTGCGGAAACATTGCTAAAACAGCAATGTTTTAAGTGAAATCCGCAAGTTGGCTGATCTTTTTCTGTTATATTCCGTTATTTCAGGGATTCGTTCTTTCTCCTCCATCCATTTTGAAGTACGACGTTGAGGATGTATGGTTCTCCTTGGCCCAAACGCACCTGCAGATTACTATAAAAGGGGGTCAAAGTAGAGGGTTTGATCATCATCCGAAAGCGTAGAAGTCTCTTCGCAGCACAGTCTTTCCCATTCAATTCCTTTTCCGTCTGTTGGTCTGAGAGGTTCAGCTGTTGGAGTCGTCAATCTGATAGGAAGGAGAGAAGATTCATCTTCTCTTCTGATTGGATTCATCCAAGCAGGGCTGATCTTTCTCGTCCTTCAGCCGAGGCGTTTGCGACGAGGCGTTCAAGCTCACTTACTGTTTTCTGTCTTTTTATTCTTCATTTCCAGCTCTGTTTTGTTGTTATTTCTTTTCCAGTACTTAGTACAATCTATTTCGTTGCTTTCTGTCTTTATGTTATTTATTTCAAGTCTCCATTTGTTCATTCAAACAATCGGTTAATCAAAGCACAATTCAGTATTTCATACTTCGTCTCCACCTTTGCTGTCTACTGCTTTGCTTTGCTGTTTTGTCTTTCATTTCCTTCTAAGCATGTCTACTTCATCTATTCTTTCTATACTCTCTATATCCAGGAGTAGCTAAGTCACATAGGGGCATGCTAATGACAATACTATAGGCTAAAAAACGTGAACCAAGCATGTAGGATAGCTCTCGAATGCATTGATTGTATGTAAGCTTCATCCCACGGGCAATTTCGATTGGCCATCCATTTTGTCCAAAGAACTCCTAACCTCTGGAAGGAGTAAGAGTTCAGAGTCATACACTCATGCTAGCCTTTCAAGGTAGCCAGAAAACGACCTAGGAATAGGCGTTTTCCTAGTACAAACCATAGCTTTCTGCTTTAACAAGATGCTTAAGACCTTACTTGGACATGAGTAAACTAAAGAATCTAATGCATGAAATCGGAAGATACATGAGATAGAGTTAGTTTGATGCATAGTGAGTTGATCCAATGCTTGAGAATCGTATGAAAATGCCTATAGAGGAGTCGTTAGTAGCCCTTGTTTCTCCATTTTACACACTTTCGCTGTTAGTAACATTGCGGTAGAATTGCTGTTCTCGCAATTCTGCTAAGTTGAAAATTCTGCTTGACTACTTTTCTCTTCGTTTTTTAATTCTTTCTCTTTACATTTTGCGTTTACCATTGACTTGCACTTGTTTATGTTGCTACCTTTTATATATTCAGCAATAAATAGGAATTTTAAAACCAAGTCTACCCCTTCAAATCCACCCATTCTTTCTTAACATTACACTTCACGAGTAGCTAATAATAAATCTCTGTGGGAAAACGAATGAAAAAATACTTACTACTTGCTATAAGATCATGTATGCTTGCATGTTCTGAGTGCTCTCTCTCTCTTATTGCTTATTTATTTTACACATTGAGCACGCAACAAGTTTTTGGCGCCGCTGCCGGGGATTTAGTTTAGTGAAAACGAAGTTTGTTAAGTTTGAAACACCAAGTTTATTATCTATTGAAGCTAATCTATTTTCATTTCTTTTGCAGGTACCATTAGGTTAGTTTATGAATGAGTCTTCAAGTAGTGATCTAGAGTTCAATCCTGAGCCCGAGAGATTATTTAGAGCCAGAAATAGAGCCAAGAAACGTCTCTTTGACCAACCCTCTATACCTCCAATAATTGCGGGAACCGCAATTCCTCCGCAATTCTATCAAGAAGAAATGGATAGATTAGTTCCAAATCCGGTGCCTGTCACTCGCAATCCCATCAAAATAGCGAATGATAAGGATAGTGCCATTCTCTCATACCTAGTACCTATGCCTGGGGAGCTGAACCCCAGCATAATCCGTCCTGAAATTACTGCCAACTCATTCGAGTTAAAGCCAGTGATGTTCCAAATGTTGTCCACTGTGGGACAATTCTTTGGAGTGGAAAATGAGGACCCCCACAACCATCTTAGAAACTTCCTAGGAGTTAGTGATACCTTCATCATCCCTGGAGTTTCCCAAGAAGCCTTGAGGCTCTACCTCTTCCCTTACTCTTTGAGGGACAAAGCAAAGACGTGGTTAAACTCATTACCCTCTGGATCAGTCCTCAATTGGACAGACTTGGCAGAGAAATTCCTAGTCAAATACTTCCCACCTGATAGGAATTCTACCTTTCGTGATGATATAATCAAGTTCAAACAAGCTGAGAATGAGTCTCTTCACGAAGCTTGGACAAGGTTCAAGGACCTTCTTCTCAAATGTCCACATCATGGCATCCCATGGTGCATCCAAATAGAGGTCTTTTTCAAAGGATGTAACCCCAGCACCAGACAAGTGCTAAATTCATCTGCTGGTGGTTCCATGCTGTCCAAGAGTTATAACGAAGCCTATGAGATCTTGGAGAAGATCTCAGCATCTCACTGTAGGTGGTCAGATGATCCAGTTGAGCCAACTAGAGCTCAAGACAAGGACGCACTCAATGCAATGAGTAGCCAAATAAGCGCCCTGACCAACCTAGTCAAGCAAATGGCTCAAGCCAATCTCCAAACTAGTGTCAACACCGCCACAGCCATGTCAATGGGCACCCAACCAAGTCAAGGTGAGACACTTATCTGTGGATTCTGTGGGGAAGGGCACCTGTATGAATACTGCCCTGGGAATCCAGCCTCAGTCTGCTATATTGGAAGCCAGCAGCAGCCTAGGAACAACCCCTATTCCAACACTTACAATCCTGGTTGGAGGGACCACCCAAACCTTTCATGGGGTGGCCAACAGAATGCTAACCAAGCTCCTAACCAGCGAAGACCGAGTGGAACACCTGGTTTCACTCCTCAACATAACCAATCCATGTACCAAAAACCATACAACCAACCTGTAGGGTCTTCTGTAGAAAACTTACTTAAGGAATACATAGCCAAGAATGATGCCACTCTACTGAGTCAGCAAGCTACTCTTAGGAGCCTAGAGAACCAAATAGGGCTACTAGCCAATGAACTCAAAAGTAGGCCCCAAGGTAGATTACCTGCTGACACTGAAGTGCCAAGAAGAGATGGTAAAGAACAAGTTCAAGCAATTGAACTTAGGAGTGAGAGACCATTGGTGAGCAACACCAAAGAAACACCAAAGAGAGTAGAGAACAATGAGTCTAGTGCTCCACTGGAGTCTCTGCCAAACCAAGGTCCACCATCACCAAGCACATCAGGATCAAGGCTGGAGCCAATCATAGAAGAGATAGAAGAAATCCCAAGGCCTCCACCTATCCTGAGGCGACCTGAAGTGCCTGCATATGTGCCACCACCTCCATTTTCTCGAAGGCTAAAGAAAAAACAAGAACAGGAAGTGCACTTTAACAAATTTTTAGAAATTCTTAAACAAGTGCATGTGAATATTCCTTTTGTAGAAGTTTTACAGTCTATGCCTTCCTATGTTAAGTTTTTGAAGGATATTATCACTAACAAGAAAATAATTGGTGAGTTTGAAACAGTAAATCTCACTGAGGAGTGCAGTGTCATACTCCAGAACAAGCTACCCAAGAAGGAGAAGGATCCTGGATCCTTCACCTTACCTGTAGAGCTAGGAGGCAAGCACGTGGGCAGAGCTCTTTGTGACCTGGGAGCCAGCATAAACCTCATGCCCCTATCACTATTCCGCCAGCTAGGAATATGAGAAGCACGTCCAACCACTGTCACTTTACAACTAGCAGACAGATCCATAGCCTACCCTGAAGGTAAGATTGAGGATATTCTTGTAAAGGTTGACAAGTTTATTTTCCTTGCAGATTTCATTATCCTGGATTATGAAGCAGACAAGAAGGTCCCCATCCTATTAGGCAGACCATTTCTAGCCACAGGTAGGGCCCTGATAGAGGTCCAGAAAGGTGAGCTCACTATGAGGGTTCATGATGAGGAGGTCAAATTTAGTGTTTATAAAGCCTTAAGGTACCCCTCTGACTCTGAATCTTGTGCTAGCATGGACGTTGTAGACTCACTAATGGAAGAACAGCTGGAGCATGAATTATTGACTAAGCATGCTAATAATTATGTAGAATTAGATTTAACTGATTTAAATGTTTCTGAGATAATGGATATACCTGTAGATAGGATACAGCATGTTTGTATGACTAATGACTTAACTGACAGATCCTTGAATCCTTTAAAACCATCCATTGAGCATCCACCTGTCTTAGAATTGAAACCACTGCCCACACATCTTAAGTATGCATATTTAGGAAGTAATGAGACTCTGCCTGTAATTATTTCATCTAAATTAAGTGAGAAGCATGAGGTTGAGCTGATCTTATTACTTAAACAACATAGGAAGGCTATTGCATGGACTATTGCTGATATTAGAGGCATTAGCCCTTCCTATTGCATGCATAAGATTATACTAGAGGAAGAGCATACACCCCAAGTAGATCACCAACGTAGGCTGAACCCCTCTATGAAAGAGGTAGTTAAAAAGGAAATAATAAAATGGTTAGACGCTGGTGTGATCTTCCCTATAGCTAGTAGTCAGTGGGTGAGCCCTATACAATGTGTACCTAAGAAGGGGGGATGACTGTAGTAGTCAATGAGAGCAATGAACTGATTCCAACTAGGACTATCACAGGATGGAGAGTTTGTATGGATTATAGGAAACTAAATAAGGAAACCAAAAAGGACCACTTCCCTCTACCATTCATTGACCAAATGTTAGACAGGATAGCTGGTAGAGCTTACTACTGCTTCTTAGACGGTTATTCAGGATATAACCAGATCACTATAGACCCTAAGGACAAGGAGAAGACAACCTTCACTTGCCCTTTTGGAACTTTTGCCTTTCGCAGAATGCCTTTTGGCTTATGCAATGCACCGGCAACATTCCAAAGGTGCATGTTGGCAATCTTCTCTGATTTGGATGAGTCCATGATAGAGATATTCATGGATGATTTCTCAGTCTTTGGTGATTCATTCACAAACTGTCTAGAGAACTTAGGACAAGTCCTGGCTAGGTGTGAGGAGATCAACCTAGTCCTTAATTGGGAGAAGTGCCACTTCATGGTGGACGAAGGGATTGTCTTAGGTCATAGAGTATCTAGGGCAGGTGTAGAGGTCGATAGGGCCAAAATTGAAATAATAGAGAAATTGGTAGAACCTCATAATGTAAAGGCCATTAGAAGTTTCCTAGGACATGCAGGCTTCTATAGAAGGTTCATTAAGGACTTTTCTAAGATCTCCAAGCCTTTATGTGAGCTTCTAGAGCTGAACAAACCATTCATCTTCTCTAAAGAATGTTTCCTAGCCTGGAAGACCCTTAAGGAAGCACTAGTCACAGCACCTATTATAGTAGAGCCAAATTGGGATCTCCCATTTGAGATGTTATGTGATGCAAGTAACTATGCTGTAGGGGTTATGGTAGGACAAAAGATTGACAAGTTAACACACCCTGTATACTATGCTAGTAAGACACTTAATGAGGCACAATGTAATTACACAACCACTGAGAAGGAGATGCTAGCTGTAGTATTTGCCTGTGAGAAGTTTAGGAATTATATTGTAGGCACCAGAACAATCGTGTATACAGATCACTCTGCACTAAAGTACCTTATGAGGAAGGCTGATGCTAAGCCTAGGTTGATTAGATGGGTATTGCTGCTGTTGCGTGCTCAATGTGTAAAGATAAATATGCAAAAGGGTAGAGAGAGCACTTAGAACATGCAAGCATACATGGTCTTACAGCAAGTAGTGAGTATATTTAATTCGTTTTTTCCACAGAGACTTGTTTTTAGCTATTCGCGAAGTGTGAATGTTAAGAAAGATGGGATGAATTTGATGGGTTAAAATTGGTTTTTAATTAACTACTTTTTGCTGAATGTGTAGAGGGATATAACATAAACAAAAGCAAGTTGAATTTAGATGCACAGGATAAGAGATGGAATTAATAAACGAGAAAGACAACAGCTAAACAGAATGGAAATTTGGCAGAATTGCGTGGACCGCAATGTTTCCGCAATTAAATGGCAGCGAAACTGATTAAAAGGGTGAATTAAGGGCTACTAATGACTATCCTATAGGCAGTTTATTACGATTATCAAGCTTTGGATCAACTCTCTATACATCAAACTCACTCTATCTCAAGTATCGTCCGATTCCATGCATGAGAGACTCAAGTTTACTCGACTTCAAAGTAAGGTCTTAAGCATCTTGTTAAGGCAGGAGTGTTTAGTTTGTACTAGGGAAACGCCTATTCCTAGGCCGTTTCCTGATTACCATGAAAGGCTAGCATGATTATATGACTCTGAACTCTTACTCCTTCCAGAGGTTAGGAGTTCTTTGGACAAAATGGATGGCCAATCGAAATTGCCCGTGGGATGAAGCTTACATACAATCAATGTTCGAGTGTTAATCTACCTACTTGACTCACGTTTTTTAGCCTATAGTTCTGTCATTAGCATGCCCCTAAATGATTTTAGTTACTCATGGATATGTAAAGAGCAGAAATGGTAGATAAAGTAGACATGCTTAGAAGAGAAATATGTGTAAAACAGCAAGCAAAACCCGTAGCAGAAGAACGCATAAACTGTAAAGTGCAGAAACTTACTCCGATTAACTTGAAATGTTTGAATGACAAAGGAAAGCTTTAAAAGGAATGAATCCAAGACAGACAACAACGAAATGCAATAATTGAAATGTCTAAACTAAGAACAACAATGATCAGTAATGGAAATGAGAAGAAGACAGCAGAAAACAGTAAAGGCTTGCTGAAGACTTCGTGGCAGTCGCCTCGAATGAAGGTGATGAGAATTCAGCCGTGCTTGGATGAATCCAATCGAGAGAGAAGAAGAATCTTCTCTCCTTCCTATCAGATTATCGATTCCAAAAGCTTAGACTCTCACTCCAACAGACGGCAAAGGAAAAACAGTGGAAATGGTGGACTGCAGAAAGACTTCTACGCTTCGAGTGATTCCTGAACCTCCGACTTTGACCCCTTTTTATAGTAGTTTGCAGGTGCATTTGGGCCAAGGAGAACCATCAATCTTCAACGTCGTATATCAGAATGGATGGAGGAGAAAGAACGAATCCCTGAAAAGTCGGATCTAAACAGAAAAATGTCAGCCAACTTACGGTTTTAACTTGAATAATTGCGGTCACCGCAATTATTCCGCAATGCATTCGCAATGGTTCTTTTTTCCATCCTTTTCTTCGGTTTTCACCCCTTTTTCTACCTATTGTGCATAAGTCCTAAATTAGCCACCTTCTTCTAATTCTCATATTAAAGCATAGGTTTAGGCTAAATGCTAACAAAAACACCTAAATGTGTACATCTTCTTAAGCTAAATGGGTCCTAAATAAGTCACTTTCAGAGACTTAACACACCCCCAAACTTAAGGCTTTGCTTGTCCTCAAGCATACTAAGGACTTACTTAGGCTGCTGTTTCTTCTTCTTTTAACTACTCACTAACTCCCTTATATTCTTGTCTCTAGCAGTGCTGTCCTGTGACACACTTCTTAGTTTAGAACTAACCTCTTGTCTAGCTTCTTCTGACTTCACCTGCCTACTATACCCACTGCTTTTGTTAACCCCCTACTACTGATCTAACTACTTCTATGATATTATGCTACTATCCCTAAGGTTTCAAATTCTACCAAGCTTTACTCCAGACTCAGTACATGCTTCTAGCTTATTTTTAATGTGTCTAGGATTCCTTAGAGTCATGCCAGTCTTAGTATTAACAGTGACAGTGGTACTTTTAGAGAACAACCTAAGCCCTTGCATCACTACATTGGATATACACTCATCTCCCTAAAACAACCCTACAAGTTACAACTTTGTGCTCAGCTACTTTGAGGATCAGAGTTCTTTTTAAATAGGACATCTAAGCCACAAAGTTATAACTCCTAGGTATACATTCTTCTTCCCTATATTTTTCTCTCTTTTTTTTTCTTAGGTGGAGCCTCTCCTTTGGTTGCCTTTTGATGCAACGCCACTTGTGGGTTACACACTTGGCACTGATTACTCAGCAACCTAAGAGAAACTCCCCCCCTTTATTCTTTTTTCATTTTTTTTCAGTTCATCATCATTTTTTTTTTAAGAAGAAGAAGAATGCTTATGTTTCTAAGGGAGAGAGGAATGTTCCTAGGCCTAGGGTGGCCTCCCCCAAACTTCAACTACTCATTGTCCCCAATGAGTGTTTGAGGTGGCACACCCCCAAACTTATCCTAGAAGCATCTAGTCTAAAGTAAAACAAAGAGAATCTAAACATCCTAGGCATAGGCAAAACATTCTAGAAGCAACTATCCCAGCAGCAGAAAATTTGAACATAACAGACAGGTTTAAGGACTTATGGTTTATGCATGCTGAGCACTATTCAGAGGCAAATTTAAACTATCAAAAGGTGTCCTATGACACTCATCCAGCATGCTTCAAGATCAGCTATATAAGGTAGTCATGCTAGCAGCAAAAGATAGAATTTAACAGATCACAGCCTAACTAAACGGACAGTCAAAAACATGCA
This sequence comes from Herpetospermum pedunculosum, assembly GCA_028017165.1. Lineage (NCBI taxonomy): Eukaryota > Viridiplantae > Streptophyta > Magnoliopsida > Cucurbitales > Cucurbitaceae > Herpetospermum > Herpetospermum pedunculosum. The sequence continues at coordinate 41,778,958 of CM051522.1, forward strand.
ATCAGCCACAAAAATTGCGGGAACCGCAATTATTTCGCAATTCAATCTGGGCAGATTTAACACTAACTCAGGCCCCTAGCATGCTTTTTCCCGTTACTCATGCATCCTAAAAATAAAACTAAACTATCCTACCTAATCAACTAACATCAGACTATCCTAAGCAAAAGGAAAAACATAAAACTAGACATCCAAAACAGATCAAAATTGAACCAAAAACAGCATAATAAACATGAATCTATCAAAAAGCAGAAAAATTGTCTTTTGTTTCTTTAGGGATCAGTAATACTCCCTCTAGTGCTCTTCAAACCAGCACTCAATTCTCATCATCCTCATCTGGTCGCCTTGGTCGTGGGGGCACCCATGGAGTTAGGAGGTTGGTGGGGAAGTCTGGGAAGATGCACCCCAATTGGTCTGCAACTTCTCTGTCCCTCGCCTGCGCATAGTTGGCCCATTGAGCCATTCTCCTCTGCATGTCCATCAAGCAGGCCATGGATAGGGACTGTTCAGCCGCCAGCCTATCCAACTCAAATTCCATGTTGCCCTTTCTTCTCAGCCTTAGGTGTGCAGGCAACTCCAGATGGCCTGTGTAGGGCAGCTGCTGCTCCAAGCGCTCGGTGGGAACCCCTGCAAGCAAACACAATTTGGTTATAGTGTTCGGAAAAAATAATGGTCCCTTACCCTTCTTAGCACACTCGGCTATGGCAGCAGTGATGACCTCTCCCACGTTGATCGTGAGACCTCTCATTATAGCATAAACCAGCAGCGAACGGCTCTGGTTAATTGTAGTCTCATGAGTCACCGGGGAGAGTCTTCTTCTTACGAATGAAAACCACACAGCTGCCTTAGCCGTGAGGTTGGCACTCATGAGCGTGTGCCGCCCATTGCGCGAGACTGTCCAGGAGGCCTCAGGCTGGCCAATGGTGCGGATGGCTTCTTCCAGCGCAGCCTCGGTCGGCTCATCAACTATCCGTGCGTAATCTGTGTGAGGCTGGCCCCTTAGACCAAATGCTTCATTAATGGCTTTGGCTGAGAAATCAACCTCCACCCCTCTGACCACAGATAGGCCATCCTCAGGGCTGAGCACGTTGGCATAGAAGTCATACACCATGCTCGTGTATGCTGGATTGGGAGGTCGGCAGAATTCCTCCCAGCCATGGTTGATCACCCCTGCGCGCAAGAACTGCGGCAGGTCAGCAAGTCGATCAAGGAACCCCTTCTCGTGCAACAGGTCCCTTTTCCTCAGCTCCACACCCCTGGATTCGGCATCGGATGAGACATACCTCACTGATGGAGGTTCATCCTCAGGGTAGAGTTTAGCCTTCCCCTTATCGGCTGGCTTGGAAGATTCAGCAGCCTCCACCTTGAGGCGTTTGAGCGAAGGCTCAGTACTGTCTTTATCTGCTGAAGGCACTCGCTTGGCCTTCTTCTTCTTCAGTTTCTTGGCGTTCTTGGCTTTCTTGGCCTCCTTCTTGGCCTTCTTCTTCTCTTTCTCCATGTTGATCTGTTGGAGGCAAGCCCCCAACGTTTCTTCCATAGAATCGTCCTGCTGTGCAGGAACATCAAGGCTGTCTTCCCTCATAGGAGAGAAGACTTCCTCTTCCCCAACATCTCCACTGCCTTGCGTGGACTCTTGATAATCCCCATAAGGGAATTCAGGATCAGGCCGTGGAGAGTTGTGTTCTGCTGATGGGGTATGCGCAGAACTCCATGGCGAAGATGGCAGCTCAGGGCTCTGTGCTGCTGCAGGCGTCGTATCAGAACTCTGAGGTGCTGGAGACAACTCGGCGCTCTGTGCAGGTGGTGACGACTCTGCGCTTGGCACTGGTTCAGACGAGAGGGGACTGCGCGCAGGTGACACAGACGGCGTCGAACCTTCCTTGGCTGACTCGTGGGATGCACGATCAGGTTCTTGACTCTCCACAGAGGGAGTCTTGGCGATGCTTGGTTCGGCGACAGTCTTGACAGTCCACCGGCGCTTCGTTGGCGTACCCACTGGCTCAGATGGGCCAGCAGGGATCTCAGTGACCACCCTCCACTTCTTCCTACGAATAGGAAGCTTACCAAGACGGCCAGTGCGTACAGCACCCTGATCAGCAAGGGTGAGAAGCGCTTCCCTCGCAGCCGCTTCAGCTGCGTCGTCGGCCTTCTTCTTGGCGGCGGATCTCTCAGCCCTAGTGGAAACCATGGTCGAATCTTGGAGGTTTTGAGAGAGAGATCAAAGGTGGAGAGAATCGCAGAAATCTTGGAGAGCAAAGAATGAGAGGATCGTATCAATCGGGCGCCTTCTAACGGCTATAAAAGCAACGGAAAAATCCCAACGGCTCTTTTTGCGAATCCAGCAATTTTTGCGCAATTCTAGGGACAATATTTCATAACAAATCCAAACTTTGATCGCCCGTATCTTTCATTTGGCTCAACCGTTTCTTGATTTTTAAAGTGGGATTTACTCCCCTTGATCCCCTCTTTCGATTCCCTACAAAAACAAATAAAACAAACATTAAATACGCAATTAAAATCACGCTACAAAACATACAAACGATCATCGATAAAAACAGAAAAAATAAACTAAGGCATTGGCCTTGACTAAACGAGCACAGTAACCACTCGTTCTCTCTCGTTCTCTTTGTCATGCTTCACGTAGGAGGAAGGCCGAGAGAGTCTTCACATCCCCCTCCTCATAGTAGTGCTTCAACCTAGCACCATTGACCATAAATGGCTGTCCTTGCTGCAAGTTTTTAATCTCTATGGCACCATGAACAAAGACATTAGTAATAATAAATGGACCTGACCATCTAGACTTTAATTTGCCTGGAAATAGCTTTAATCGTGAGTTAAATAATAATACAAGTTGGCCCTTTTTAAAGTCTTTGATCCTGAGTCTACTGTCATGCCATATTTTTGTCTTTTCTTTGTACATCTTGGCATTCTCATAGGCCATGTGCCTAAGCTCATCAAGTTCATGTAGCTGTAAAGATCTTAATGTCCCTGCATCCTTCACACAAAAATTTAATTCTTTCATGGCCCAAAATGCCTTGTTTTCCAACTCAAGTGGCAAGTGGCAAGCCTTGCCATATACCAACCTATAGGGAGACATTCCTAGAGGTGTCTTATATGCTGTTCTGTAAGCCCAAAGTGCATCCTCAAGCTTAAATGACCAGTCTTTTCGATTAGGTTTAACTACCTTCTCTAGGATGTTCTTTATTTCCCTATTTGAAATTTCAGCTTGACCATTTGAGTGTGGGTGATAGGGAGTAGCTACTCTATGCCTAATGTTATATTTAGCCAATATCTTCTCCATAGCTTTATTAATGAAATGTGACCCCTCATCACTAATGATAGCACGAGGAGTCCCAAATCTAGTGAAAATGTGCCTATGCAAGAAGTTAGTGACTGTCTTAGCATCATTATTAGGACATGCTTTAGCCTCTACCCATTTGGACACGTAGTCTACTGCTACTAAGATGTACAGGTTACCTGATGATGGAGGGAATGGTCCCATGAAATCAATGCCCCACACATCAAAGAGCTCCAACTCCAAGATGTAGGTGAGGGGCATCTCATCCTTGCGACTGAGATTACCTGTCCTTTGGCACTCATCACAGCTGTGAGCGTAATCATGTGCGTCCTTGAAGATTGTTGGCCAGTAGTAGCCACTCTGAAAGACCTTCGCAGCTGTCCGTTGGCCACCAAAGTGACCACCATAAGGAGATGAATGACAGTGCTGCAGCACAGACTTCGCTTCAGCAGCTGTAACACACTTCCTCAACAACCCATCAGCACAGGTCCTGTAAAGTATGGGGTCATCCCAGATAAATTTCCTTGCTTCATGGAGGAACCTCTTCTTCTCTTGTCCTCCCTTGAACACTGGTAATACCTGTGCTGCACGGAAGTTAGCAATGTCAGCGAACCAAGGTTCCTCATCGTTATCACGATGAGTCAAAGCAAAGATATGTTCATCTATAAAAGCATCAGAAATTGCGGGGTCCGCAATTTTTTCGCAATTGTGCTGCAATCGAGACAGGTGATCTGCAACCACGTTTTCACATCCCTTCTTGTCCCGAATGTCCAAATCGAATTCCTGCAGCAATAACACCCATCTAATCAATCTAGGCTTAGCATCAGCCTTCCTCATCAGATATTTTAAAGCAGAATGGTCAGTATATACAATGGTCCTAGTTCCTACAATATAGTTTCTAAATTTTTCACAAGCAAATACTACAGCAAGCATCTCTTTCTCTGTAGTTGTATAGTTACATTGAGCCTCATTCAAGGTCTTACTAGCATAATAGACAGGGTGTGTGAGCTTGTCAATCTTCTGTCCTAACATGACTCCTACAGCATAGTCACTGGCATCACATAGCATCTCGAATGGGAGATCCCAATTTGGTCCTACTATGATTGGTGCTGTGACCAGTGCTTCCTTAAGGGCTTTCCAAGCTACTACACATTCTTTAGAAAAGATGAATGGCCTACCTAGCTCTAGAAGCTCGCACAGAGGCTTGGCTATCTTAGAAAAGTCCTTGATGAACCTTCTATAGAAGCCAGCATGCCCTAAGAAGCTTCTAATGGCTTTGACGTTCTGGGGCTCTACCAACTTCTCTATGACCTCGATTTTTGCCCTATCCACTTCTACACCCGCCCTTGACACTCGATGTCCTAAGACAATCCCTTCATCTACCATAAAATGGCACTTTTCCCAATTCAGGACTAGGTTAGTCTCCTCACACCTAGTCAGGACTTGTCCTAGGTTCTCTAGACAGGTTTTAAATGAGTCCCCAAAGACTGAGAAGTCATCCATGAATATTTCTATCATGGACTCATCCAACTCAGAGAAGATTGCCATCATGCACCTCTGGAAAGTTGCCGGTGCATTGCATAAGCCAAAAGGCATTCTGCGGAAGGCAAACGTTCCAAAAGGGCAAGTGAAGGTGGTCTTCTCTTGATCCTTAGGGTCTATAGTTATTTGATTGTAGCCTGAATAGCCATCTAGGAAACAATAGTAGGCTCTACCAGCTATTCTGTCTAGCATCTGGTCAATAAATGGTATGGGGAAATGGTCTTTTTTAGTTTCTTTATTTAGTTTTCTGTAATCCATACATACCCTCCACCCTGTGACAGTCCTTGTTGGAATTAATTCGTTATTCTCATTGACTACCACAGTTATTCCCCCCTTTTTAGGTACACATTGGATGGGGCTCACCCACTGGCTACTAGCTATGGGGAAAATTACTCCTGCATCTAACCACTTTATTATTTCTTTCTTCACTACCTCTTTCATAGAGGGGTTTAACCTACGCTGGTGATCTACCCTAGGTGTGTGCTCTTCCTCTAGAATAATTTTGTGCATACAATAAGAAGGGCTAATGCCTCGAATATCAGCAATAGACCATGCTATAGCCTTCCTATGTTGCTTAAGCAGTAAAATTAAATCAACCTCATGCTGTTCACTTAGCTTAGAAGAGATAATTACAGGCAGCGTGTCATTATCTCCTAGATATGCATATTTGAGGTGAGTAGGTAGTGGTTTCAGTTCTAGAATAGGTGGATGCTCAATAGAGGGTTTTAACGGATTTACAGTCCTATCAGTCAAATCTATATTCATACATACATGTTGAGGGTTATTTACAGGCATATCCATTATGTCAGATACATTTAGATCATCTACATCTAATCCTACATATTCGTTAGCATGCTTGGTTAACAGTACATGCTCTAATTGTTCTTCCATTAGTGAGTCAACAACATCCATGCTAGCACAAGACTCAGAATCAGAGGGATATTTTAAAGCTTTGTAAACACTAAATTTTACCTCTTCATCATGAACTCTCATAGTTAACTCACCTTTTTGCACGTCTATTAGTGCCCTACCTGTGGCTAGAAATGGTCTACCTAGCAGGATGGGTACCTCCTTGTCTGCCTCATAGTCCAGGACAATGAAATCTGCAAGGAAAATGAATTTGTCAACTTTAACTAGAATATCCTCAATCTTACCTTCTGGATATGCGATGGATCTGTCTGCTAGTTGTAAAGTGACAGTAGTTGGACGTGCTTCTCCTATTCCCAACTGGCGGAATAGGGACAGGGGCATGAGATTTATGCTGGCGCCCAGGTCACAAAGCGCTCTGCCCACGTGCTTGCCTCCAAGTTCTACAGGTAGGGTGAAGGAACCAGGATCCTTCTCCTTCTTGGGCAGCTTGTTCTGGAGGATGGCACTGCACTCCTCGGTGAGGTTTACTGTTTCAAACTCACCAATGATTTTCTTGTTAGTAATAATGTCCTTCAAAAACTTTACATATGAAGGCATAGACTGTAAAACCTCTACAAAAGGAATGTTAACATGCACTTGCTTAAGTATTTCTAAGAATTTATTAAAATGAACTTCCTGTTCCTGCTTCTTCTTCAGTCTTCGAGGATAAGGAGGTGGTGGCACATAAGCTGGCACGTCAGGGCGTTTTAGGATAGGTGGAGGCCTTGGAATTTCTTCTATGTCCTCAACAATTGGTTCTAGCCTGGCTCCTGATGTGCTAGTCGGTGGTGGACCTTGGCTTGGCAGAGACTCCAGTGGAGCACTAGACTCAGTGTTCTCTACTCGCTTTGGTGTGTCCTTTGTATTGCCCACCAATGGTCTTCCACTCCTAAGTTCAATTGCTTGAACTTGTTCCTTGCCATCTCTCCTTGGTACCTCGGTATCAGCAGGGAGTCTACCTTGGGGCCTACTTTTAAGTTCATTGGCTAACTGGCCTATTTGGTTTTCCAGGCTCCTGAGGGTAGCTTGCTGGCTCTGAAGAGTAGCATCATTCTTAGCTATATATTCCTTGAGTAGGTTTTCTACAGAAGATCCTACAGGTTGGTTATAAGGTTTTTGGTACATTGACTGGTTATGTTGGGGAGTGAAACCAGGTGTTCCACTCGGCCTTGGTTGGTTAGGATTTTGGTTAGTGTTTTGTTGGCCACCCCATGACAGGTTAGGGTGGTTTCTCCAACCAGGATTGTAAGTTTGTGAGTAGGGGTTATTCCTTGGCTGCTGCTGGCTTCCTACATAGCAGACCGAGGATGGATTCCCAGGACAGTATTCATAAGGGTGTCCTTCCCCACAGAATCCACAGATTGGTGCCTCGCCTTGACTTGGTTGAGTGCCCATTGACATGGCTGTGGCGGTATTGGCACTGGTTTGGAGATTGGCCTGAGCCATTTGCTTAACTAAGTTGGTCAGGGCATTTATTTGGGTGCTCATGGCGCTTAGAGCATCCTTGTCTTGAGCCCTAGTTGGCTCTACAGGATCGTCTGACCATCTACAATGAGAGGTTGAGATCTTCTCCAAGATCTCATAAGCTTCGTTGTAACTCTTGGACAACATGGAACCTCCAGCAGATGAATTTAAGACTTGTCTGGTGCTGGGGTTGCATCCTTTAAAGAAAACTTCTATTTGGATACACCATGGAATGCCATGGTGTGGACATTTAATGAGAAGGTCTTTGAATCTTGTCCAAGCTTCGTGAAGAGACTCACTTGGAGCTTGTTTGAATTTTATGATGTCATCACGAAAAGTTGAATTCCTATCTGGTGGGAAGTATTTGACTAGGAATTTTTCTGCTAAATCTGTCCAATTGCGGACAGATCCTGAGGGCAATGAATTTAACCATGTTTTGGCTTTGTCCCTCAAAGAGTAAGGGAAAAGATATAGCCTCAGGGCTTCTTGGGAAACTCCAGGGATTAGGAAGGTGTCACTAACTCCTAGGAAGTTCCTAAGGTGATTATGGGGGTCCTCATTTTCTATTCCAAAGAATTGTCCCACAGTGGACAACATTTGGAACATCACTGGCTTTAACTCAAATGAGTGGGCAGTGATTTCAGGACGGATTATGCTGGGGTTCAGCTCCCCAGGCATAGGTACTAAATATGAAAGGATGGCGCTATCCTTGTCATTCGCTATTTCAATGGGGTTGCGAGTGACAGGCACCAGGTTTTGATTTACTCCAGCCATTTCTTCTTGAGGTAATTGCGGAGGAATTGTAGTCTCTGCAATGATTGGAGGTACAAGGGTTTGTTTAAAGAGACGTTTCTTGGCTCTATTCCTAGCTCTAAGTAATCTCTCGGGCTCAGGGTTGAACTCTAGATCACTACTTGGAGTCTCATTCATAAACTACCCTAAATGGTACCTGAAAAAGAAATGAAGATAAATCAATTTCAATGAAAAATAATTTGATGTTTCAAACTTAACAGACTTCGTTTTCACTTAAAATAAGTCCCCGGCAGCGGCGCCAAAAACTTGTTGCGTGCTCAATGTGTAAAGATAAATATGCAAAAGGGTAGAGAGAGCACTTAGAACATGCAAGCATACATGGTCTTACAGCAAGTAGTGAGTATATTTAATTCGTTTTTTCCACAGAGACTTGTTTTTAGCTATTCGCGAAGTGTGAATGTTAAGAAAGATGGGATGAATTTGATGGGTTAAAATTGGTTTTTAATTAACTACTTTTTGCTGAATGTGTAGAGGGATATAACATAAACAAAAGCAAGTTGAATTTAGATGCACAAGATAAGAGATGGAATTAATAAACGAGAAAGACAACAGCTAAACAGAATGGAAATTTGGCAGAATTGCGTGGACCGCAATGTTTCCGCAATTAAATGGCAGCGAAACTGATTAAAAGGGTGAATTAAGGGCTACTAATGACTATCCTATAGGCAGTTTATTACGATTATCAAGCTTTGGATCAACTCTCTATACATCAAACTCACTCTATCTCAAGTATCGTCCGATTCCATGCATGAGAGACTCAAGTTTACTCGACTTCAAAGTAAGGTCTTAAGCATCTTGTTAAGGCAGGAGTGTTTAGTTTGTACTAGGGAAACGCCTATTCCTAGGCCGTTTCCTGATTACCATGAAAGGCTAGCATGATTATATGACTCTGAACTCTTACTCCTTCCAGAGGTTAGGAGTTCTTTGGACAAAATGGATGGCCAATCGAAATTGCCCGTGGGATGAAGCTTACATACAATCAATGTTCGAGTGTTAATCTACCTACTTGACTCACGTTTTTTAGCCTATAGTTCTGTCATTAGCATGCCCCTAAATGATTTTAGTTACTCATGGATATGTAAAGAGCAGAAATGGTAGATAAAGTAGACATGCTTAGAAGAGAAATATGTGTAAAACAGCAAGCAAAACCCGTAGCAGAAGAACGCATAAACTGTAAAGTGCAGAAACTTACTCCGATTAACTTGAAATGTTTGAATGACAAAGGAAAGCTTTAAAAGGAATGAATCCAAGACAGACAACAACGAAATGCAATAATTGAAATGTCTAAACTAAGAACAACAATGATCAGTAATGGAAATGAGAAGAAGACAGCAGAAAACAGTAAAGGCTTGCTGAAGACTTCGTGGCAGTCGCCTCGAATGAAGGTGATGAGAATTCAGCCGTGCTTGGATGAATCCAATCGAGAGAGAAGAAGAATCTTCTCTCCTTCCTATCAGATTATCGATTCCAAAAGCTTAGACTCTCACTCCAACAGACGGCAAAGGAAAAACAGTGGAAATGGTGGACTGCAGAAAGACTTCTACGCTTCGAGTGATTCCTGAACCTCCGACTTTGACCCCTTTTTATAGTAGTTTGCAGGTGCATTTGGGCCAAGGAGAACCATCAATCTTCAACGTCGTATATCAGAATGGATGGAGGAGAAAGAACGAATCCCTGAAAAGTCGGATCTAAACAGAAAAATGTCAGCCAACTTACGGTTTTAACTTGAATAATTGCGGTCACCGCAATTATTCCGCAATGCATTCGCAATGGTTCTTTTTTCCATCCTTTTCTTCGGTTTTCACCCCTTTTTCTACCTATTGTGCATAAGTCCTAAATTAGCCACCTTCTTCTAATTCTCATATTAAAGCATAGGTTTAGGCTAAATGCTAACAAAAACACCTAAATGTGTACATCTTCTTAAGCTAAATGGGTCCTAAATAAGTCACTTTCAGAGACTTAACAGCTGCTGCAAGAGTTTGATCTGGACATTAGAGATAAGAAAGGATGTGAAAATGTGGTTGCAGATCATCTTTCTAGATTGCAGCATAATTGCGGAAAAATTGCGGAAACCGCAATTTCTGATGCTTTTATTGATGAACATGTCTTTGTATTGACTCATCGTGACAACGATGAGGAACCTTGGTTTGCTGACATTGCTAACTTCCTTGCATCGCAGGTACTACCAACTTTCAAGGGGGGACAAGAAAAGAAGAGGTTCCTTCATGAAGCTAGGAAATTCATACGGGATGATCCCACACTCTATAAGACATGTGCTGATGGTCTGCTCAGGAAGTGTGTGTCAGCTGCTGAGGCGAAGTCCGTGTTGCAGCACTGCCATACAGCCCCCTATGGTGGACACTTTGGTGGTCAAAGGACAGCTGCAAAGGTGTTCCAGAGTGGCTACTATTGGCCAACGATCTTCAAGGATGCCCACAACTATGCACACAGCTGTGATGAATGCCAGAGAACAGGTAACCTTAGTCGAAAGGATGAGATGCCTCTCACTTACATCTTAGAGTTAGAGCTCTTTGATGTGTGGGGCATTGACTTCATGGGACCATTTCCCCCATCATCAGGTAACCTTTACATATTGGTAGCAGTAGACTATGTATCTAAGTGGGTAGAGGCCATAGCATGTCCAAATAATAATGCCAAAACAGTCATTAAGTTCCTTCATAGACATATCTTTACTAGGTTTGGAACACCTCGTGCTATAATTAGTGATGAAGGGACACATTTCATTAATAGAGCTATGGAGAGAGTGTTGGCTAAATATAATGTTAGACATAGAGTAGCCACCCCTTATCACCCACATTCGAATGGACAAGCTGAAATTTCAAATAGGGAGATTAAAAACATACTCGAAAAAGTGGTCAAACCCAATAGAAAAGATTGGTCGTTTAAACTCGAGGATGCACTTTGGGTGATCTTTTTCTGTTAAACTCGAGGAGGACAAGCTGAAATGTTTTAAGTGAAATCCGCAAGTTGGCTGATCTTTTTCTGTTATATTCCGTTATTTCAGGGATTCGTTCTTTCTCCTCCATCCATTTTGAAGTACGACGTTGAGGATGGATGGTTCTCCTTGGCCCAAACGCACCTGCAGATTACTATAAAAGGGGGTCAAAGTAGAGGGTTTGATCATCATCCGAAAGCGTAGAAGTCTCTTCGCAGCACATTCTTTCCCATTCAATTCCTTTTCCGTCTGTTGGTCTGAGAGGTTCAGCTGTTGGAGTCGTCAATCTGATAGGAAGGAGAGAAGATTCATCTTCTCTTCTGATTGGATTCATCCAAGCAGGGCTGATCTTTCTCGTCCTTCAGCCGAGGCGTTTGCGACGAGGCGTTCAAGCTCACTTACTGTTTTCTGTCTTTTTATTCTTCATTTCCAGCTCTGTTTTGTTGTTATTTCTTTTCCAGTAGTTAGTACAATCTATTTCGTTGCTTTCTGTCTTTATGTTATTTATTTCAAGTCTCCATTTGTTCATTCTAACAATCAGTTAATCAAAGCACAATTCAGTATTTCATACTTCGTCTCCACCTTTGCTGTCTACTGCTTTGCTTTGCTGTTTTTTCTTTCATTTCCTTCTAAGCATGTCTACTTCATCTATTCTTTCTGTACTCTCTATATCCATGAGTAGCTAAGTCACATAGGGGCATGCTAATGACAATACTATAGGCTAAAAAACGTGAACCAAGCATGTAGGATAGCTCTCGAATGCATTGATTGTATGTAAGCTTCATCCCACGGGCAATTTCGATTGGCCATCCATTTTGTCCAAAGAACTCCTAACCTCAGGAAGGAGTAAGAGTTCAGACTCATACACTCATGCTAGCCTTTCAAGGTAGCCAGAAAACGACCTAGGAATAGGCGTTTTCCTAGTACAAACCATGGCTTTCTGCTTTAACAAGATGCTTAAGACCTTACTTGGACATGAGTAAACTAAAGAATCTAATGCATGAAATCAGAAGATACATGAGATAGAGTTAGTTTGATGCATAGTGAGTTGATCCAATGCTTGAGAATCGTATGAAAATGCCTATAGAGGAGTCGTTAGTAGCCCTTGTTTCTCCATTTTACACACTTTCGCTGTTAGTAACATTGCGGTAGAATTGCTGTTCTCGCAATTCTGCTAAGTTAAAAATTCTGCTTGACTACTTTTCTCTTCGTTCTTTAATTCTTTCTCTTTACATTTTGCGTTTACCATTGACTTGCACTTGTTTATGTTGCTATCTTTTATATATTCAGCAATAAATAGGAATTTTAAAACCAAGTCTACCCCTTCAAATCCACCCATTCTTTCTTAACATTACACTTCACGAGTAGCTAATAATAAATCTCTGTGGGAAAACGAATGAAAAAATACTTACTACTTGCTATAAGATCATGTATGCTTGCATGTTCTGAGTGCTCTCTCTCTCTTATTGCTTATTTATTTTACACATTGAGCACGCAACAGTTAGCCATGGATGCAAATGGGAAGAAAGAAACTCATGGGTGGCCTTCCAAGCTCCATTAATGGAGTTACAATACCCAAAAATGGGTGGAGAATCGGTTTTAGAAGAGAAGGGGGAGAAGAGAATGACCTAAAATCAGAAAAACGCGCTTAAATACCCATTTCTGCGTCAGAATAGCGCCTAGGCGATGCGGGGGCACGCGCACAGAATCGAGACAGCGCCTAGGCGCTGAGCCCTCTGGAAAATTTACAAAATTTGGGATTTTTTTATAACTTTTCATGTCGGGCTTCTTGGGACTTTTAATGACGGGCAAATAGGGTCATGGATAGGGTCAGCGCGCGGACACGGGCGTGGGCGGGCGAGCGGTGCGCGCGCGCTGACTTTTGGTGTCGGACACGGGCGCTGCGCGGGCGTTGGCGTGCGATGGCACAGACGCGCGGGGCAAGGACCGGGGCGAGCGCGCGCGGACGCGCGCGCGGGACTTATGATGACGGGCGGTGCGCGCGGGCGTGGGCGGTCTGGGCGTGCGGCGCGGTTGGGCGCCGGCCCCTGGGCGCTGACCTCTCGGGTCTAAACCCAATTTTGGGTCGTTTTTGCACCCGAACTCCGTTTGGCCTATCTTTTTGACCCGAACACTTCCCGAAACGTCTTAAATGACCGATTCAGCCTTGAAATTAATAATTTTACTTCCCGAGCTCTTTGCCACGAAATACCTGAAATAAGTAGATTTAATTTAATTAAGCATGACATTTAGCTAGAATTAAGGCTATAATTATAGCTCTATTTTAGAGCTATCAATGTGAGTTTGGTTATAAGAAAAGGGGAAGTGAGGAATGAGTTATTCACCCAAGAACAAATCTTTGTGCTTATGTGCAAAAGAATGTGTTTAGCAACTAACCCAAATTCTGATTGTGTTTTGCCAAGTGCTTTTAAGTCTCTTTTGCAGGAATTTAATGACATGTTTCCACATGAGGATGCACAAACGGGTTTACCTCCTTTAAGAGGGATTGAACATCAAATCGACTTCATACCTGGGGCAACTCTTCCAAACATGGCTGCCTATAGGACAAACCCAACTGAGACTAAGGAGATCCAAAGGCAAGTCGAAGAACTCATGGATAAAGGCTATGTTAGAGAAAGCATGAGTCCTTGCTCGGTTCCGATAATTTTGGTACCAAAGAAAGATGGCACATGGAGAATGTGTGTTGATTGTCGCGCCATCAACAAGATAACGGTATAGTATCGACATCCTATTCCTAGATTGGATGACATGTTAGATGAATTACATGGTGCTTCTTTGTTTTCAAAAATAGATCTTAAAAGTGGTTATCATCAAATTCGAATGCAATTAGGAGATGAGTGGAAAACGACTTTCAAAACAAAGTTTGGACTTTATGAGTGGCTTGTTATGCCCTTTGGCCTTACTAATGCACCAAGTACTTTTATGAGGTTAATGAACCATGTTTTGAGGGAATATATTGGAAAATTTGTTGTTGTCTATTTTGATGATATCCTTGTTTACTCAAAAAGCTTGAATGATCACATTTTGCATGTTAAAACAATTTTGCTTAAACTTAGAGAAGAAAAGCTTTATGCCAACTTCAAAAAGTGTAGTTTTTGTCTAGACCAAGTCAATTTCCTAGGGTTTATTGTTGGGAAGGATGGAGTGCAAGTTGATGAAGAAAAGGTAAAGGCTATTCGAGAGTGGCCAACACCCACCAATGCAACTGAGGTAAGATCCTTTCATGGTTTGGCTAGTTTTTATAGGAGGTTTATTAAAGATTTCAGTAGCATAGCCTCACCATTGAATGAACTTGTTAAAAAGCATGTGAAATTTGAATGGAAAGAAAAGCAAGAGAATGCATTCAATGAGCTAAAAGAAAAATTAACCAATGCACCTTGTCTTATTCTGCCTAACTTTGATAAATCTTTTGAGATTGAATGTGATGCAAGTGGGATAGGTATAGGAGCTGTTTTGATGCAGGAACAAAGGCCAATCATGTTCTTTAGTGAAAAGCTAAATGGAGCACAACTCAACTACCCGACTTATGACAAAGAGCTACATGCACTTGTGAGGGCTTTGCAAGTTTGGCAACATTACTTGTGGCCAAAGGTGTTTGTTATCCATACTCATCATGAAAGTTTGAAGCACCTCAAAAGCCAAACCAAGTTAAATAGGAGGCATGCTAAATGGGTGGAGTTCATTGAGACATTTCCTTATGTCATTCATTACAAAAAAGGTAAGGACAATGTGGTGGCCGATGCATTATCGAGAAGGTATGCTCTATTTTCTTCGCTTAGTGCAAAAGTTCTTGGTTTTAAACACATGATTGAGTTGTATAAGGTTGAGAAATCTGAATTTTTTGATGTGTATACACAATGTTGAGGAGGGAAAAATGTACATGACCATATTGTGTTTGATGGTATGCTATTTAGGAAGGGTAAACTTTGTATTCCTAAGTGTTCTATTCGAGAGTTACTTGTGAAGAAGGCTCATGGGGGAGGACTTATGGGGCATTTTGGAGAATTTAAAACATATAGCATGTTGTGTGAACACTTTTATTGGTTGAAAATGAGAAAGGATGTGAACAAAGTGTGCAAGCAATGTTTCAAATGTAAGGAGGCCAAGTCTAAGACACAACCACATGGTCTTTACACACCTTTAGATGTTCCTAGTGAACCTTGGGTAGACATTAGCATGGATTTTGTTTTAGGGTTATCAAGGACTAGAAAACATCATGATAGCACTTTTGTGGTGGTTGATAGGTTTAGTAAGATGGCACACTTCATTCCATGTAACAAAACGGACGATGCTACTAACATAGCTAATCTATTCTTTAGGGAAGTGGTTAGATTGCATGGCATTCCCAAAACAATTGTTAGTGATCGGGATGTTAAATTTTTAAGTCATTTTTGGAAAGTCTTGTGGGGAAAATTGGGTACTAAGCTTTTGTTTTCTACAACTTCTCACCCACAAACTGATGGACAAACCGAGGTGGTTAATAGAACATTGGGAGCCTTGCTTAGGTCACTGATTTCTAAGAATCTTAAGTCTTGGGAGGAGAGTCTACCTTTTGTAGAGTTTGCATACAATAGAGCAATACATAGCACTACTCATTGTTCACCTTTTGAGGTTGTGTATGGCTTTAATCCTTTAACTCCTCTAGATTTATTACCTTTACCACCTAATATGTTTACTAGTGATGCAGCTTGTTCTAAGGCTGAATACATCAAGACTTTGCACAAAGAAATCAAAGAAAGGATTGAAAAGAAGAATCAAAAGTTAGTCACTCGCAAGAACCGAGGGAGAAAGGAATTGATTTTTAAACCTGGTGATTGGGTTTGGGTTCATCTACGAAAGGAAAGGTTTCCGGATCAAAAGAAGTCAAAACTTCAACCAAGGGGAGATGGTCCTTTTCAAGTGCTTGAACGGATCAATGACAATGCATACAAACTAGATCTTCGAGGTGAGTACAATGTAAGTTCAACTTTTAATGTTGCTGATTTAACTTCTTTTGATATAGGTGACGAAGACCTTGATTTGAGGACAAATCCTTTTAAAGAAAGGGGGGATGATACGGATCCAATCACCGAACCATTGCATGTACCGGAAGGAGCCATTACAAGAAGCAAGGCAAAGAAGATTCAAGAGGCTTTTACACTACATCTTCAAAGGCTAGCTAATGCACAAGAAGAGACAAATATTTTTTAACCCAAATTTCTTTACAATGTTATTTCAATGAGTCAAGAAGATAATGGTGTGAAGATGGCACGGGAAATGTCTTATAGTTTGAAAGAAGGCACGGGGGACAAAAAAACTGTGCAGAAATTGTAAGCAGTGGGCTGTCCAGCTTGCACCTCTTGGGAGTTTGGAGTGTTTCAACTACTCAAACGTTGGAATATTGAAAAGCACGTCTTAAAGTAGCTAGTTAAGACAATTTAAAGCATTTCTATTGTTTTGGGTTTTTCCATATGACTTTTCAATTGTTGTTGAATTGAATTTCATTCCATAGGTTTTATTTTCTTCAATTCTGCATTTAATGACTTTTGGAGACCTTTGGTATTTGGAAGCTTGAACGTCCATTTTGGCCTATTTAAAGGCTTGTAATGCTCTTCAAAATACATATTATGCTTATCAAGAACTTGTGTTTCTTAAAACCCCTTTTGGTGTTGTTTCTTTCAAATCTTGTTTTAGGTTTGATGTTAATCGGTTCATTGAATTAGTTTTGATCAACCTAATTCTGGAGTGAGTCGTCTTAGGATCTAAGAGTGACAATCATAGATTCTAAGTGTGATCTAAGAGTCATTCACCTTCTAACTAAACTCTTGGTTGGAATCAATCGTTAAGTTAGTCTTCTTTGTGGGCATTTACAAGGATCCTAGAAGGACCTCTAGCTTTGTAAATCAAGCAACGTTGGGAGCTTATCATTGTAAAGCTAGAGGTCCTTCTAGGATCCTTGTAAATGTTCACAAATATGACTAACTTAACCTTGGATCTCAACCCCTAAGAAAGGCTAGACGACAGATTACTTAGACGATCAAACAAACCAAGGATCGGACAAAGCTTGTGGCTCCCATCAACCCTTGATCTTCAAAGCACTCCACAAGCAAGACTGATCAATCCTCACTTGAATGCTCCAAATATTCATGCATTCTATCACAAGAATACACAAGAAACAAAGCTTAAAAGCTTTCAAGGTTTAAAACCTAAAATACTACATTTCATATCTCATATCAAGTTGTCTTTTACAATAGACAAGGCTAATCCCTTTTATAGACAAGGAATTAAGCCAAGAGACTCCTAACATAAATGCTAATATGAAAAGTCACCTTGAAATACCAAAAGATGCCTTGATATTCTAAAAGGCACCTTGGAAAACTAAAAGTTTATCTTGAAATATGAAAGATCACCTAAAACTTAGTTACACTTTAAATAAGTACATTAAGTAACCAAATATGGATTTTAAACATAGTTTAACATGATCTATTAGTCTTCCACCAAATGGACTTGTGAGATAATGAAGTTCATGCATTTCTCTTCCATGTTGACTTTGATTCTTCCTTCATAACAATGGTTTGACTTCATTAAGCTTCATCATGGATATGAATTGGATTGCCAAAATAATTCATATCATCCTCCCATTCTTCAAAAATGCATATTTCAGCTTCAATTCTTCTACCGGTCAAGGTCATCATCCATTGGACATCATAAATTAATTCTTCTTGAGGTGATCAGACGAGAACCAATCATATTCGTATCATTCTCCCTTTCTTTAAGAAGATTCGTCCTCGAATCTAAAGCATCGCAATGGATTGAGAAGAAGTTTAAGAGTCATCATTGGCAAAAGACAAAAAATTGAAGAATATTTTTTTTTTTTCAGAGAGCAAAGATGAAAGATTTACAAAACTAGAGGTCCTTCTTGGATCCTTGTAAAAAAAATTCATCTCAACCCAAACCTTACAAACAACTTTTTTTTTTTTTTAAGATAAAAATAAAATGAAAGATAAGGGAAAGCGGAATTGATAAAGAGAGCGAAGATCCAAAATTTACAAAGCTAGAGGTTCTTCTAGGATCCTTGTAAATAATTATCTCAAACACTAACCTTACGAATTGCTTACCAACAACACTGTGGATAAAACCCGATCTAAAGCCGAAGCTCTGATACCAAATTATAAGCGTCAGATAAGCTAGATTTACAAAGCTAGAGGTCCTTCTAGGATCCTTGTAAATGTTCACAAATATGACTAACTTAACCTTCGATCTCAACCCCTAAGAAAGGCTAGACGACAGATTACTTAGACGATCAAACAAACCAAGGATCGGACAAAGCTTGTGGCTTCCATCAACCCTTGATCTTCAAAGCACTCCACAAGCAAGATTGATCAATCCTCACTTGAATGCTCCAAATATTCATGCATTCTATCACAAGAATACACAAGAAACAAAGCTTAAAAGATT
The DNA here is from genome assembly GCA_028017165.1 of Herpetospermum pedunculosum. NCBI lineage: Eukaryota > Viridiplantae > Streptophyta > Magnoliopsida > Cucurbitales > Cucurbitaceae > Herpetospermum > Herpetospermum pedunculosum. Next base: position 41,797,395 of record CM051522.1, read on the forward strand.
TCAAGGTTTAAAACCTAAAATACTACATTTCATATCTCATATCAAGTTGTCTTTTACAATAGACAAGGCTAATCCCTTTTATAGACAAGGAATTAACCCAAGAGACTCCTAACATAAATGCTAATATGAAAAGTCACCTTGAAATACCAAAAGATGTCTTTATATTCTAAAAGGCACCTTGGAAAACTAAAAGTTTATCTTGAAATATGAAAGATCACCTAAAACTTAGTTACACTTTAAATAAGTACATTAAGTAACCAAATATGGATTTTAAACTTAGTTTAACATGATCTATTAGTCTTCCACCAAATGGACTTGTGAGATAATGAAGTTCATGCATTTCTCTTCCATGTTGACTTTGATTCTTCCTTCATAACAATGGTTTGACTTCATTAAGCTTCATCATGGATATGAATTGGATTGCCAAAATAATTCATATCATCCTCCCATTCTTCAAAAATGCATATTTCAGCTTCAATTCTTCTACCGGTCAAAGTCATCATCCATTGGACATCATAAATTAATTCTTCTTGAGGTGATCAGACGAGAACCAATCATATTCGTATCAAAGGCAATTGGTGAATTAAACCGGATTTTAATTCAAAATTACCTGCTACCACGGGGTAGTTGATGCACGGGGGTTGCAAATTCAAATCTGGCGCTGCCAGCTGTTTCAACGTCCTTGGCGCTTCTCCTTGCGCCATCTCCTCGCCAAAGAAGGGATTGCCTTCTTCCTCAAACAATCTTCGCCCCTCCCGGGCTTCCTTTCTCAACCGCCGCTCTTCTCTTTCGATCTCAGGTATAAACTGTAATCCACTAAACTCAGAAGAACGGGTCATACACAAACAAAATTTTAAACATACAAAAACAAACAGAAAAAAATTTCAGCCCACAATCAATCAACCAAAATCAAAATCAAACATAATTTCAATCAATTTTTGCCTTCCCCAGCAACGACGCCAATTTTGGTGGTCGGATTTTTGAATATCCACTTAATTTCGGGTTGTCGAGACCCGCCAAAATAAAATTTATAATACCTATTAACAAAAGCTTTGCAGCTAATGGTAAAAGGGTCGATCCACAGAGAAGGACGTGATTGAAATTAAAGCTCAAAATAGAATTTAATTGATCGATTGGGTTTTGTAACAAGGGGGGAGTTTAACCATGCAACAAGAGAAATTAGACGCTAACGGAAGAATTAAAAAGGAAGAGAATGAAGAGTGATCGATTCGGGGGATGTCGGGATTCTTGCTAGGCATTCTTACACTTATCATTTAATTCGAAATCTAAGGCTATACATCGACATGCACGTGGTCGGTTACCTGGGAACCCCTTGTGTAACCGGCTCCATATTAATTAATTAGAACTAAGGTCCTAACTAAACATTATTTAAAGCCTCTTTAGAGTGATCAACCCCAAATTGACTCTAAACTGTCACTAGCTAACCGCGATGAAGATTCGAATATGCATTCTAATTGCTAATTGGCTACCCGGCAACCCTGAAGTACCCAAATCAGCACACATACATCGATACTCCGATTTAATTTTGTTATCCTGTGTTACTAGGCGAATAGTGAGAGGCACGACATCGCTATTCTATAACGATAACATAAGCTAGAATACTCGATTGTCCGTCGGCGAAATCTAACTTATGCATGGGTTTAAGCAAGAATAACAAATGCATTCAATAATACTAGCCAAATCAGAACCATAGTATATATTATCAAAGTGCAAAAAGCCTAACAAATTATCCCTAAATCACCCCATACCGTTCACAATACCTTAGTCGGCCATGGGGCGGATCGTCACAAACGCTCCAAGAGAAGCCATGGACATCATCTCTATGCCTATTACAAATAAAAGCTCCACAACTAGGCCACAAATGGCGGAGCTAAACTAAAAGAAGAGGAAAAACCGAGAGGAAGAAGATGAAGTTCCAAAAATGCCAAAAGATGGCTGGAAAAATGGCAAAAGAGGAAGAAGATGAGCTAAGCAGGGACAGCGTCGCGACGCTGCGACCTAATGAATCCGCGCGCGCCTCGCGATGGCGTCGAAACGCTAGGAGAGCGTCTCGACGCTGGCCCGTTAATTTCTTGCGCGCGCCTCCCTCGGAGCCTCTCGACGCCGCGGTACGGTCTCGACGCTGTCTGCTCGACGCTTGCTCTCAGGTTTGGGCTGGAAAATTGCCTTTCCTAGGCAATTTTGGTCCGGTTCTTCTTGGATCAACTTGCCCTTTTCCCGATGCACTCCCGGGACGTTAAAACGCCGCTCTTAGCTCCGAAACGAGTCCAATGGACGCATGAGCTCTTCACCGCAATTCTCCTATAAACGAGATAAATTAACCAATTAAATGCGGAATTTAGCTTGAATTAAGGAATGAATAATAGCTCCAAAATGGAGTTATCACACAGCGTCGAGACGCTTGCCTAGCGTCTCGACGCTCCGACGACTGAAGGCGTGAAAATGCCTAATTTTCCCCAATTTTGATTCTAACTTTTTATCATCTTCTTCCTCTCGGGTCTAGGCGATTTTCCACAATTTTTGGGCTTCTTCTTCTCCTCTTTGTATGCTACTAAGCTCTTCCATGGGGGATTTGATTTATTCATCCTCCATGGAAGCCTAAACTAAGGTTAGTGCTTAATTTCGATTTGGGTTTTGTGAATTATGAATGTTTGGGGAGGTTTGCCCCTTTGTAAATGTTGAGATAATTAGCATGTCTTTTGCATTCTCTTGCTTGTTCTTATTCCAATTCTAGCATGTGTAGCTAAATTAGATTGACGCTCTAATTCCTATGCATGATAGAGGATGGTCATTGGTAGCTAAATTAGATTGACGCTCTAATTCCTAGCTAAATTAGATTGACGCTCTAATTCCCATGCATGATAGAGGATGGTCTTAGATTGACGCTTGTAGACCGATAAATTTTGGCCAATCAGCGGTCGCCACGTGTCTCCATCACGACCGGGGGATCAGATAGACTTGACCGAGCAAATTCGGTCAAACTGCAATTGGGCTCGAAATCGAATCGGGCCAGAAAGATTAAAAAGACAATTTGGCCCAAAGGTCAAACCCATTGGGCTCAATATTCAAAAGCCCATTGGATCCAGGCCCAAGCCCACCAGGCCCATGAGAACTCTATAAATAGAGAGTTTATTTTCATTTTTAAGGTTCAGAAAATTTCTTCTCCTAGGAACTCAGAGAGAATTCCCAAACAACGAAAGACTCTTTGAATCCTGAAGACTGAACGTCACTTGAAAATGAAACACCTGAAGACTTCACCGCTACGTGAAGCTGAAGATTCAACATCGAGAACAAGCTGCGAAGCCGTCGATCCAAATCCAACAACGAGAACAAGCTGCAAAGCCCTCGAAACAAATCCAACATCGAGAACAAGCTGCGAAGCCCTCAAGAAACATTTGCATTTGAGAGATAAAGAATCAGAGGATAAACACTAGAGATTGTAATCCACTACGCACTAATACAGATAAATACAATACATCAATACAAATTCAAATTTCATTTACACGTGTCGAATTTCCTTTCGTCGTTCGAATTCTCGTGTGAACAGATTGGCACGCCCAGTGGGACCTCTCTACCTCTCATCTCTTTCCCTCATCTCAAAGTCAAGTGAAGTTAAGTCGTTCAGAACTCCTTCAACAACCGTTGTCATGAACAACCCCTACACGGTTTCTACTCCTCACGATTGCCCACATGATTTTGTCACAATTGTGAGCAGAGTAATGACATCGTCAGGGGCATCTACGAGTGACAAATTTCTTGTTAGGTGTAACCCTCTGTTCGAGCTCGATTCTGACGTAGCATCCGTCATAACGACTGAAACAAATACTATGGAAGAAAGAATGATATTGTCTGAGGCACCTACAAGTGACGAATTTGTTGTCAGGTGTAACCCTTTATTTGAGCTCGATTCTGACGTAGCATCCGCCATGATGACTGAAATAAATGTTATGGAGGAAAGAATGACAAAGTCTGCGCGTGAGGGGATAATCATTCAGGAAAATTTCTTGTATGATGAATTTATTCCCTCATCTGATCAACCAAACAAGGGGTATGATCCAAATGTGATGTCTGTAATGATGGCAGACGCACGCACTAACGAGGAAGCAATGGCTGAAATGGAAAAGAAATTAAATTTTCTGATGAAAGCAGTTGAAGAACGAGACCTCGAGATTGCCCAATTGAGAAATCAGATGCAAAGTCGAGAGGCTGCAGAGTCAAGTCTAGCTCCTGCAGCAAGGAGGAATCACAAAGAAAAAAATGTCATCCAAGAAGACCAACCGCATCACTCAACGTCGGTCGCTTCGTTGTCTGTCCAACAACTTCAAGACATGATCACGAACACTATCAGAGCTCAATACGGTGGACCCACCCAAAGCTCCCTCTTGTATACCAAACCGTATACAAAGAGGATAGACAACTTGAGACTGCCCACCGGGTACCAGCCGCCAAAATTTCAACAGTTCGATGGGAAGGGCAATCCTAAAAAACACATTGCCCACTTTGTTGAAACGTGCGAGAATGCTGGAACTCGCGGAGACTTGTTGGTTAGGCAATTCGTCCGGACTCTGAAAGGAAATGCATTTGATTGGTACACTGATTTGGAGCCCGAGACAATTGATAGTTGGGAACAGTTTGAGAGAGACTTTTTGAATCGTTTCTACAGCACGAGCCGAACAGTCAGCATGTCTGAACTCTCGCACGCTAGCCAAAGAATGGGCGAGCCAGTCGTCGATTTCATTAACCGTTGGAGATCATTAAGTCTTGACTGCAAGGACCGACTCACAGAAGTGTCTGCTGTCGAGATGTGCATCGGCGGCATGCATTGGGGACTTCACTACATCCTACAAGGGATAAAGCCCCAAACATTCGAGGAGTTAGCAACTCGTGCCCATGATATGGAGTTGAGTATTGCCAACAGAGGAAACAAAGACCTCCTAATCCCAAATATAAAGAAAATAAAGAAAGAAGTAAACGACACGGAAAAAATTACGAAGAGTGTCGTGGAAGAATCCATGGTCGTCAGCACGACCCCTTTCAGGTTTTCCTCCAAAACAAAGGAAAACAAAACGGAAGCAAGAAATGACAAAGGCGAAAGACGTCGCCTTAGGTTGAAAGAAATACAAGAAAAAGTCTACCCGTTTCCAGACTCTGACATTCCCGATATGTTAGAGCAATTGCTGGAAACGCAACTCATCCAACTGCGAGAATGCAAACGACCGGAGGAGTTAGGAAAGGTAAATGATCCTAACTACTGCAAATACCACCGGGTCGTCAGTCATCCTGTAGGCAAATGTTTCGTCTTAAAAGAGCTAATCATGAAGTTAGCTAGTGAAAAGAGGATTGAGCTGGATCTCGACGAGATAGCTCAAGCAAATCACGCCGCCGTAACATTGAACTCCGGCGTTCAATTATCTCCTGTTTCTCCTAAGAAGCAAGAGGAGAGTTTGATCCAGTTCGGGACTTGCGAACCTGTAATCGTTGGATACGAACATGAAATCCTACAGGAGACTTCGCGGGTGAAGCCTGAACCCGTTGGGGATGAGGATGAAGGTTGGACCGTCGTAACTCGTCGGAAAATGCGGCGACAGAGACTTGTCCAGAAAGAAGCCCGCCTACTTCGAGAGTATAGGCGAAAAAGCAAACTTCCAAAGAGAAAAGGAAGAAAGAGTATGAGAATGCCAAAGCTTGTCGTGGAGGAAAACAAAGACCTCCCTCGACCCCAGCAGCCTATGACCCTACGGGAATTTTTCCCCAAGGGATTCTTTAATGCGAAGCAGGAAGAAACATTTGAAGCTGCTACGTGCCATGTCGTTTCTGCAATCGAGGATGACAGCGCCACTCCAAGTTCAACGGAGTTGGTAACAAAGCTGGACGATACACCTTCCCTCAATGTAGTAGATTCGCCTCAAATGCACAAAACTGCTCACGTCGACACGTTGAAGGACTCTAATGTTTCAGAACCTTCAACCTCTACAGCACAGGCATGCGCGCCTGATTACATGTCCATAAGCTTCACCGATGATGATTTGATGTTGGGGTCAAAACCTCACAATAGACCTTTGTTTGTCTCAGGATACATTCGAGAACAGAGGGTCGGTCGAATCCTCATTGATGATGGATCGGCCGTCAACATAATGCCGAAATCAGTCATGAAGGAGATTGGCATCCTGATGGAAGAGCTATCAAGTAGCAAGCTGGTAATCCAGGGTTTCAATCAGGGAGGACAACGAGCGATCGGCATGATTCGCCTACAGCTCATCATCGGAAACTTAAAAGCACATACCCTATTTCATATCATAGACTCTAGGACTACCTATACAATATTGTTGGGTCGCCCTTGGATTCATGGAAATGGTGTAATAACTTCCACCTTGCATCAGTGCTTCAAGTTTTATCAGGACGGCGTCAAAAAGGTTGAGGCAGACACTAAGCCATTTTCAGAGGTCGAGTCTCATTTCCCGGACAAAGTTTTATATAAATAACAGCAACGTAGAAGAAATAATGCCAAAAGAAATCCCTTTGATCAGCGGGGAGCAGAAGACTTGCGCAGGGAAAGAATCAATGAAAGAAGAAAATGTTCCCAAGTTTTGCGAAAACAAGACATCCGTCAGCCCTACGAAGGCTAAGGCCTTGAAAGACGAGAAAAGTTCGAACCCTTCTGTTCTGCGCTACGTTCCTTTGTCCCGGCGTAAGAAAGGTGAATCACCATTCCCAGAATGTACTAAAAGTTTGAAAGTTGGTGACATTAAGATCCTGAAAGAAAACTTTGTCACCATTCTTACGAAGATAACGAAACAAGAGGTCACGAAGTCCAAAGAGACTCAAAAAGGGATGGTCCTACCTGAGAAACGAACGAAAGAAGGATACGATCCCAAGGCATATAAACTGCTAGCAATGGCAGAATATGACTTCACAACTCACACTGAGTTCAAGGGCTTGAAAATCCTCGAGGGCAGGTCAGAGCTTTCTTCGACACAGAAGAAACTCCAAAAGGAGGGATATCCTATACCGGCATCAAGAAAGGGGCTTGGATATAAGTCGCCTGAACCAGTCCGTATAACTCGAAAAGGGAAAGAGAAAGTGGTCAACATGAATAACATAACGACCAAGGAGGTACACAACTCAAAAGAAGAGGAAGTTGTCAAACCAAGGATCTCTATCTTTAAGCGCATCAAGCCGCCGGCTACGCGTGCTTCAGCCTTCCAGCGTTTGAAAGCGGCTGTGACAGAAGAAGACAGTTCGCACTCAACACCTAATCCCATCAGATCTTCCGTCTTTCAAAGATTGAGTAAGTCGGCAGATAAAAAAGAAAACACGTCGTCCACTGAACCTCTCTCACGGCAATCAACATTTCAAAGATTGAGTAAGTCGACAGATAAAAAAGAAAACACGCCCTCCACTAAACCCCTCTCACGGAAGTCAGCATTTCAAAGATTGAGTAAGCCGACAGAGGAGAAAGAAAATACGTTGCCCGATAAATCTCTCTCACGAACGTCAGCATTGCAAAGATTAAGCGTGACCACAAAGAGAGATAAGAAACTTTCATCCACCTCCATTTTCGATCGGGCTACACGAAGAGGCTCGAGAGAATTTGAACGATAAAGAGTCTAGCAAGACAAAAAGCGATGAAGAGATCCGCAGTATCGTTCCCTCACGAATGAAAAGAAAAACTTTTGTTACTGTGAATACAGATGGTGCACTGAAGGTTAAACGACGTAATGTCATATTACTGCCGAGGAAGAAACAACCCTGCAAGCAAATGTGCAGTGGAGAATGGGGGTGAAGCCTCTTGTTACCATATTACTGCCGAGGAAGAAACAGAGGCCGATATATCTGAAGAGGATGTTGAAGAGGCACCACTGCCACTCGAAGATGGAAGTCAACCAACAGTTGATGAACTAAAAGAAGTTAATCTGGGTACGACGGAGGAACCACGTCCAACCTTTATAAGCGCATCACTTTCCGGTGAAGAGGAGTGCGAGTACTTGAGTTTGCTCATTGCGTACAAGGATGTCTTTGCTTGGTCGTATAAAGAAATGTCGGGACTTGATCCAAAAGTTGCATTACATCATCTCGCTATCGAACATGGGTATCGACCAGTCAAACAAGCTGAACGACGTTTCAGGCAAGAGCTCATTCCCCAAATTGAAAATGAGGTTAACAAGTTAATTGAAGCAGGGTTCATTCGTGAAGTAAACTACCCGACATGGATAGCAAACATTGTCCCCGTCAGAAAGAAAAACGGACAATTACGGGTATGCGTTGACTTTCGCGACTTGAATAGTGCATGTCCGAAAGACGACTTCCCATTACCCATCACTGAACTAATGGTCGATGCTACCACAGGGCATGAAGCTTTGCCTTTCATGGATGGGTCATCAGGATACAACCAGATTCGAATGGCCCTCAAAGATGAAGAAATGACAGCGTTCCGGACTCCGAAAGAGATATACTGTTACAAGGTAATGCCCTTTGGATTAAAGAACGCCGGCACAACTTATCAACGTGCCATGCAAAAGATCTTCGATGATATGTGTTGCGTGCTCAATGTTTAAAATAAAGATGCAATGATAGAGCACTCAGAACATGCAAGCATACATGATCTTGTAGCAAGTAATAAGAATTTTTTCATTCGATTTCCCACAGAGATTTATTCTTAGTTACTAGCGAAGTGATTTGTTAAGTGAGAATGGGTGGATTAAATGGGGTAGATTTGGTTTTAAAGTGCCTAATTACTAAGGAATGTGTAAATGATGAAAGCATCAACAAATGCAAGTAGATAATAAACTCGAATGTAAAGAGAAGGGAATAACAAACGAAGATAAAAATGGCAAAGGCAGAATCTGAACTAAGGGAATTGCGGAAACAGCAATTATTTAGCAATGTTACTAACAGCGAATTAAGTGTAAAGTGAGGAAACAAGGGCTACTAACGACTCCTCTATAGGCTTTTTCACACGATTTTCAAGCAGTAAATCAACTAATCATGCATCAAACTAACTCATTCTCATGTATCTTCCGATTTCATGCATTAGATCCTTTAGTTTACTCAAGTCCAAGTAAGGTCTTAAGCATCTTTTATAACAGCAAGTTGTGACTTGTACTAGGAAAACGCCTATTCCTAGGTCATTTTCTGGCTACCTTGAGAGGCTAGCATGAATGTACGACTCTGAACTCTTACTCCTTCCAGAGGTTAGGAGTTCTTTGGACAAAATGGATGGCCAATCGAAATTGCCTGTGGGATGAAGCTCACATACATTCAATGCATTTGGAAGCTATCCTACATGCTTGATTTACATGTTTTTACCTATAGACTTGTCATTAGCATGCCCTTATGTGATTTAGTTACTCATGGATGAAGATAGAATGGGAAGAGTAGATGAAGACGACATGCTTAGTAGAATATTAAAGACAAAACAGAAGACAAAGATAGTAAACAGAGAAAGTGAAGAACTTGCGAAGTGATGAATTAATGCTTCGATTAACCTAAGTTTGAACTACACGAATGACAACCTTGAGCAACTAAAACTAAACAGAAAGAGACGAAATGAAATAGAGTAGCAAACGAAAGTGAAATAACAACAAACAGCAAAGGAAACAGAAAGCTAAAGCAGTAAAGCAAGTAGATCCGTGCGTGAGCTTCTCGTTGCGAACGCCTCGGCTGAAGGAGAAGGAAAGCCTTGCTTGGATGAATCTAATCAGAAGAGAAGACAAATCTTCTCTTCTTCCTATCAAATTGTCGACTCCAACAGCTGATCCCTTCAAACCAACAGACGGAAGAGAGAAAAAGAGTAGAAAAGACTGCGTTGAACTGAAGAGTCTACGCCGTTCGAGTGTGTTTCAACCTTCCATCTTGACCTCCTTTTATAGTGTTCTGCAGGTACGATTGGGTCAAGGAGAACCATCCATTCTAAACGTCGTTCTTCTATGTGGCAGCAGAAGAAAGAATGGGCCCCTGAAAGATCGGAACAAAACAGAATTTGGTTAGACAACTTACAGATTTCACTTAAAACATTGCGGTTTCTGCAATGTTTTCGCAATGCTTCAGCAATGTGCAATTTTCACTCTATTAACTTTGTTTTTGGTTCTTTTCCTTTCCTTTTACCTATAAGTCCTAATTTAGCTTCATTCTACTAATTCTCATATATAAGCACAAGTTTAAGATAAATCCTACCAAAAACACCTAAGAGTGTACATCTTTCTATAACAAATAAGTCCTAAAATAGTCACTTTTGGAGACGTAACACACCCCCAAACTTAAGGTTTTGCTCGTCCTCGAGCAATATCAGGACTTTACCTAGGCTGCTGTTTAACCTCTCTACCCACTTGCTGACTTCCCTAAGTTCCCTATCTATGGCAATGCTGTCCTGTGACACACTTCTAAGTTTAAAACTAACTTCTCATTTTGCTTCTTCTGACTTCTCTCGCCTTATGATCCTACTGTTTCATTAACTCCCCACAACTGATCTATTTGCTTCTGTCATTAAGTTCATTGTGCATCTATCCCTAAGTTTTCAAATTCTACCTAGCTTTACCCTAGACTCAGTACATGCTTCTAATGTTTTTCTTTTGAGCTACCTAGGATTCCTTAGAGTCATGCCAGTCTTAGTATAAACCAGTGACAGTAGTACATTCATAGAACAACCTAAACCCTGGCATCACTACATTGGATATACATTCATCTCCCTTAACAAACCTACAAGCTACAACCTTGTGCTCAGCTAATTGAGGATCAGAGTTCTTTTATTCAGGACACCTAAGCACAAAGCTGCAACTCATAGGCATACACTCTTCTTCCTTAATTTTTCCTTTTTCCTTCTTTCTTCGGTGGAGCCTCTCCTTTGGTTGCCTTTTGATGCAATGTCACTTGTGGGTTACACACATGGCACTGATTACTCAGCAACTTCAAGAGAGACACCCCTCTTTATTCTATTCTAATTTTTTTTTTCAGTTCATCATTTTTGCAAAGGAGAAGAAGAATGCTTATGTCTAAAGGGAGAGAGGAATGTTCCTAGGCCTAGGGTGGCCTCCCCCAAACTTAAACTTCTCATTGTCCCCAATGAGAGTCTGAGGTGGCACACCCCCAAACTTGTCCTAGAAGCATCTAGTCTAGGGCAAAACAAAGAGAATCTAAAAGACCTAGGCATAGAATGAACTTTCTTAAAGCAAATACTTCAGCAGCAGAATTTAGTAAAAACAGTATGGTAAGGACTTAAAGATATGCATGGTGAGCAATTTAAAGAAGCCAAATTAAACTAACAAAGGTGTCCTAAGACACTCATCCAGCATGCTTACAGATAGGACATATATGGCAGTCAAGAAATTAGCAAGAGAGCAAAATTGAAACAGAACCAGCCTACCTAACAGTCAGTCAATAGCATGCGATAACTAACAAAAATTGGGGAGTCCGCAATAATCTCGCAATAAACCCGCAGGGCATATTTATCAGTGATCAGCCCCTTTTGCATGCTATTTCCAGTCATCTACAACTAAGCAAAAAGGAAACTAAAACAAGCTAGCTACTCAGATACCATCTACCTATACTAAACTATCCTAAACAATCAAAAGAAATTAAAAACAGACAAACATTTGATTCACAAATATCAGTTACCAGTTAACGAAAAGCAGATTTTTTTTTTCATTATTAAAGAGGGAACAGAAATACTCCCTCGAGTGCCCTTCAGACTAGCACTCAAACGTCCTCATCATCATCCTTCCTTGCTCTTGGAGGTGTCCATGGCTTCAGTAGATCAGTGGGGAAGACAGGGAAGATGCATCCCAATTGATCAGCCACGTCTTTGTCCCTCGCTTGAGCATATTTTGCCCACTGTGCCATCTTGCGCTGGAGATCCATCAAGCAAGCCATGGAGAGAGATTGAGCTGCAGCCAGGCCGTCTAGCTCAAATTCCATGTTCCCCCTTCTTCGCATGCGCAGGCCTGTAGGCAGCTCCAGATGACCTGTGTAGGCCAGCTGCCTCTCCATCCTCTCGATTGGTACACCTGCACGTAAACAAAGCTTAGTGGTGTTTGGGAAGAAAAGAGGGCCCTTACCTTTCTTGGCACAGTCGGCTATTGAGGCTGCTATGACCTCACCAACATCGATAGTGAGGCCCCTCATAATTGAGTACACCAGCAACGTTCTCCCCTGATTTATGGTGGTTTCGTGGGTCACCGGGGATAGACCCCTTCGCACGAAGGAGAACCAAACGGCTGCCTTGGCCGTAAGGGTCACACTCATCAGAGTGTGCTTCCCATTACGTGAGATTGTCCAAGCCGCCTCAGGATGGCCTATGATGCGTAGGGCTTCTTCCAGGACAGCCTCAGTTGGTGCGTCGACGATCCTCGCGTAGTCAGTATACTTCTGCCCCTTGAGGCCATAGGCTTCATTGATAGCCTTGGCCGAAAAATCGACCTCAATCCCCCTCACCATTGACAGACCATCTTCGGGGTGCGTCAGATTTGCGTAGAAATCGTACACCATGTTGGAGTAGGCAGGGACGAGCGGTCTGCACAGCTCTTCCCAGCCGTGGTTGGTGATCCCTACGCGCAAGAATTGCGGCAGGTCTGCCAATGCATCAAGAAACCCCTTCTCATGGAGTAGGTCTCTCTTCCTCAACTCATTGCCCCTTGATTCTGCGTCTGAAGATACATACCTCACAGCTTGAGGTTCGTCTTCGGGGTACAATTTGGCTTTCCCCTTATCCCTTGCCTTGGCCGACTCAGCAGCCTCGACCTTCAGCTTCTTCAAAGAAGGCTCACTACTGACCTTCTTCTTCTTGGATCGTTTGGAAGCCTTCTGCCGTTTGGCCTTCACAGTCTTGGGCGCTTTCTTCCTCAGACGTGCCCTGGTGGTGATTTGCTGAAGGAAGTCCCCCAACGTCTCATCCATCGAGTCTCTCCCCTCTGCTGGGCTATCAGGGCTGACTTCCCTCAAAGGGGAGAAGACCTCATCTTCCCCAGTCGCCTCTTCGCTCGGCACTGATTCTTGATGTTCTTCAATCGGAACTTCAGGCTCGGGCGTCTGCGACGATGGAGATGGCTCGGGGCTTTGTCTGGCCGTCTCGTAGGATGGACGACCACTCCCTTGACTCTCCTCGGTGGGAGTCTTGTCCTTGATCGGTGCGTCCCCGACTGCCATCTTCCACTTCCTTTTCTTGGGTGTACCCACTGGTTCAGACGGACAAGCAGGAATTTCAGTCACCACCTTCCACTTCTTCTTGCGTACAGGAAGCTTAGACGGTCGTACGGGTTGCGCAACTTCGGCGTCTGCCAAGGCAAGTAGTGCCTCTCTCGCAGCTTCCTCTGCGTCAGGTGACTTCTTCTTGGAGGCAGATCGCTCAGCTCGTGTAAGCACCATTGTTGAATCAGAGAGATCTGAAGGTAGGAGATGTAGAGGAAGAAGAAGATAGATTTCTTGAAGTCCAACGAATGACGGAAGCGTATGCGGCACAGCTGACTTAACGGCTATTTGTAATCAAGTGGATCCCAACGACTCTTTATGTTGCAGTTTCAGCAAATCCACCGCAATTAAATGGTCGTTAAGGATTTTCTTGATTTAAATCCCAAGATTCTCACAACTCAATCTTTGATTCGGCCCGATTTCTCCATCGATTCTTTACCCTTGATTCATCTCCTTGATTTCCTCTTTCGATCCCCTATTAAAACGTACAAAATTAACATCAAATTCGTAATAAAAATCACACCTAAACATACAAAAATAAAAATCGAAGAAATACAAAACAACAAAAAAAACTAAGGCATAGCCTCGCATGGACGAGCACAATAATCACTCGTCCCCTCTCGGTTTTATTTTCAAGCTTCAGTTAAGAGGAAGGCCGAGAGAGTCTTCACATCTCCTTCCTCGTAGTAATGCTTCAACCGTGCACCATTGACCATAAACGGTTGCCCATTCTGCAGGTTCCTAATCTCAATTGCACCATGAACAAACACATTAGTTATAACAAAAGGACCTGACCATCTAAACTTAAGTTTGCCTGGAAATAATCTCAACCTTGAGTTAAATAACAAGACATGCTGACCTTTCTTAAAGTCCTTAATCTTAAGTCTACTATCATGCCAAATTTTAGTTTTTTCCTTATAAATTTTGGCATTTTCATAGGACATATGTCTCAGCTCATCAAGCTCATGTAATTGCAGAGACCGCAATGTTCCTGCATCGGTCACGCAATAATTTAGCTCTTTTAAGGCCCAAAAGGCTTTGATTTCCAATTCGAATGGTAAGTGACATGCTTTGCCATACACAAGTCTATAAGGAGACATACCTAGGGGTGTCTTATATGCAGTCCTATATGCCCAAAGTGCATCCTCTAACTTAAACGACCAATCTTTTCTATTGGGTTTGACCACTTTTTCAAGTATGTTTTTAATCTCCCTATTTGATATTTCAGCTTGTCCATTCGAATGTGGGTGATAAGGGGTGGCTACTCTATGTCTAACATTGTACTTAGCCAACACTTTTTCCATAGCTTTATTAATAAAGTGAGTCCCTTCATCACTAATTATCGCACGAGGTGTACCAAACCTAGTAAAGATATGTCTATAAAGGAACTTAATGACTGTTTTGGCATCATTTGTTGGACATGCTATGGCCTCTACCCATTTAGATACATAGTTTACAGCTACAAGTATATAGAGGTTACCTGCTGATGGGGGAAATGGTCCCATGAAGTCAATGCCCCACACATCAAAGAGCTCCAACTCTAAGATGTAAGTGAGAGGCATCTCATCCTTCCGACTAAGGTTACCTGTTCTCTGACATTCATCGCAACTATGTGCATGGTCGTGGGCATCTTTGAAGATCGTGGGCCAATAGTAGCCACTCTGGAACACCTTTGCAGCTGTTCTTTGGGCACCAAAGTGTCCACCATAGGGAGATGTATGGCAATGCTGCAGCACAGTCTTCGCTTCAGCAGCTGACACACACTTCCTCAGCAAACCATCTGCACATGTCTTGTAAAGTGTAGGATCGTCCCAGATGAACTTCCTAGCTTCATGTAGAAACCTCTTCTTTTCTTGTCCTCCCTTGAAAGTTGGTAGTACCTGCGAGGCGAGGAAGTTAGCAATATCAGCAAACCAAGGTTCCTCATCGTTATCATGATGTGCTAATACAAAGACATGCTCATCGATAAAGGCATCAGAAATTGCGGTTTCCGCAATTTTATCGCAATTATGCCGCAATCTAGAAAGATGATCCGCAACTACATTTTCGCATCCTTTCTTATCTCTAATGTCTAGATCAAACTCTTGCAACAACAATACCCATCTAATTAACCTAGGCTTAGCATCAACCTTCCTCATAAGGTATTTTAGTGCAGAATGATCAGTGTACACGATTGTCCTAGTGCCTACAATGTAATTCCTAAACTTCTCGCAGGCAAACACTACAGCTAGCATTTTCTTTTCTGTGGTTGTATAATTACATTGTGCCTCATTCAGTGTCACTCGCATCACACAACATTTCAAATGGTAGGTCCCAATTTGGTCCTACTATAATAGGTGCGTTGACTAATGCTTCCTTAAGGGTTGTCCAGGCTAAGAAACATTCTTTTGAGAAGATGAATGGTTTGTTAAGCTCTAGAACTTCACACAAAGGCTTAGAAATTTTCGAAAAGTTTTTAATGAACCTTCTATAGAAACCTGCGTGTCCTAAAAAACTTCTAATAGCTTTTACATTCTGAGGTTCCACTAGCTTCTCTATTATCTCTATCTTGGCCCTATCTACCTCTACTCCTGCTCTAGACACTCTATGACCTAGGACTATTCCTTCTTCCACCATAAAGTGGCATTTCTCCCAATTAAGGACTAGGTTGGTCTCCTCACACCTAGCTAGGACTTGTCCTAAGTTCTCTAAACAATTTGTAAAAGAATCACCAAAGACTGAGAAGTCATCCATAAATATTTCTATCATGGATTCATCTAAGTCAGAGAAAATGGCCAACATGCACCTTTGGAACGTTGCTGGTGCATTGCATAAGCCAAAAGGCATTCTGCGAAAAGCAAATGTTCCAAAGGGACATGTGTTACGTCTCCAAAAGTGACCTTTTTAGGACTTATTTATCTTAGAAAGATGTACACTCTTAGGTGTTTTTGATAGGATTTGGCTTAAACCTATGCTTATATATGAGAATTAGAAGAAGGTAGCTAAATTAGAACTTGTGTGCAAAAGGAAAGAAAAGGAATGAAAACCGAAGTTAAAAGAAGGGAAAATGCGCATTGCGGTAGCATTGCGGAAACATTGCTAAAACCGCAATGTTTCAAGTGAAATCCGTAAGTTGACTGATCTTTTTCTGTTATTTTCCGTTATTTCAGGGATTCGTTCTTTCTCCTCCATCCATTTTGAAGTACGACGTTGAGGATGGATGGTTCTCCTTGGCCCAAACGCACCTGCAGATTACTATAAAAGGGGGTCAAAGTAGAGGGTTTGATCATCCGAAAGCGTAGAAGTCTCTTCGCAGCTCCATCTTTTCTCCTGTTTTTCTTCTCCGTCTGTTGGTGTGAGAGGTTCAGCTATTGGAATCGACAATCTGATAGGAAGGAGAGAAGATTCTTCTCTCCTTATTGGATTCATCCAAGCAAGGCTATCCTTTCTCTCCCTTCAGCCGAGGCATTTGCGACGAGGCGTTCAAGCTCAATTACTGCTTTATGTCTTTTATTTCTAATTTCCAGCTCTGTTTAGTTGTTGTTTCTTTCCTAGTGGCTAGTTCATTTCATTTCGTTGCTTTCTGTCTTTATGTTATTCACTTTAAGCTTTCCTTTGTTCATTCAAACAATCAAGTAATCAAAGCACAATTCTTCAATTCACAGTCTCTTATCTTTGCTGCGTACTATTTTGCCTTGCTGTTTTAAGTTTATTTCTCTTCTAAGCATGTCTACTTCATCTCTTATTTCTGTTCTCTCTATATCCATGAGTAACTAAGTCACATAGGGGCATGCTAATGACAATCCTATAGGCTAAAAAACGTGAACCAAGCATGTAGGATAGCTCTCAAAGCATTGATTGTATGTAAGCTTCATCCCACGGGCAATTTCGATTGGCCATCCATTTTGTCCAAAGAACTCCTAACCACTGGAAGGAGTAAGAGTTCAGAGTCATACACTCATGCTAGCCTTTCAAGGTAATCAGAAAACGACCTAGGAATAGGCGTTTTCCTAGTACAAACCATAACTTTCTGCTTTAACAAGATGCTTAAGACCTTACTTGGACATGAGTAAACTAAAGAATCTAATGCATGAAATCGGAAGATACATGAGATTGAGTGAGTTTGATGCATAGTGAGTTGATCCAATGCTTGAGAATCGTATGAAAATGCCTATAGAGGAGTCGTTAGTAGCCCTTGTTTCTCCATTTTACACACTTTCGCTGTTAGTAACATTGCGGTAGAATTGCTGTTCTCGCAATTCTGCTAAGTTTAAAATTATGTTTAGCTATTTTCCTCTTCGTTTATTAATCTCTTCTCTTTTCATTTGACTTTATCTTTGACTTGCACTTGTTTATGTTGCTACCCTTACATATTCCTTAGAAATTAGACAACTTAAAACCAATTCTACCCCATCAAATCCACCCATTCTTTCTTAACAATACACTTCACGAGTAGCTAATAATAAATCTCTGTGGGAAAACGAATGAAAAAATACTTACTACTTGCTATAAGATCATGTATGCTTGCATGTTCTGAGTGCTCTCTCTCTCTTATTGCTTATTTGTTTTACACATTGAGCACGCAACAAGTTTTTGGCGCCGCTGCCGGGGATTTATTTTAGTAAAAACGAAGTTTGTTAAGTTAGGAAACCAACTCTTAATAGCTATTGAAGCTGATCTATTTTCATTTCTTTTGCAGGTACTGTTTGGGTTAGTTTATGAATGAGCCTTCAAGTAGTGATCTAGAGTTCAACCCTGAGCCTGAGAGATTATTTAAGGCTAGAAATAGAGCCAAGAAACGTCTCTTTAAACAACCCCCTTTACCTCAAATAATTGCTGAAACCGCAGAGTCTCTGCAATCCTCTCGAGAAGAAATGGATAGATTATTTCCAAATCCGGTGCCTGTCACTCGCAATCCCATCGAAATAGCGAATGATAAGGATAGTGCCATTCTCTCATACCTAGTACCTATGCCTGGGGAGCTGAACCCCAGCATAATCCGCCCTGAAATCACTGCCAACTCATTCGAGTCACTACAACAAATTTGACCTACGATGGCAGTTCTGAACTGCCATCTTAGGTATATGATGGCGGTTTTACGACCGCCCTCTAAAGTGGTGCCATCTTAGGGGTATGATGGCGGTTATCTTTTAATGGCGGTTACAAACCGCCATCTTAGGTAACTGTCATCTTATCCCTAAGATGACGGTTACAAACCGCCATCGTAGGCATAAGATGGCAGTTACAAACCGTCATCGTAGGGATAAGATGGCGGTTACAAACCGCCATCGTAGGGATAAGATGACAGCTACAAACCGCCATCTTAGGGTTAAGATGGCAGTTACAAACCGCCATTGTAAGGATACGATGGCAGTTTTAAACCGCCATTGTAAGTTCTTTTAATGACGGGCAAAAACCGTCACTGAAAGTACTTTTGATAACAGGCAAAAAATCATTGTTGGGTCACCATATGCAAACAATATAATGCCGTGTTGTTTCAGTGACGTTGCATATCTGACATTCTGCTAATTCGATAAATACAATGTTAAATGTGGAATAAACTAGAATTCTAGTCATTTCATTCAGAACAACAAAATATTTCATAAACTAGAATTCTAGTCATTTCATTCATAACAACAAAATATTTCATATTACATCCAAAATTTCTACAAAAACTATCATAGTTCCTGAAAAGAGTCTAAATACAAAGTACAGTACCCATATTTCATATTTACATCCAAAATTGGCACAAAAGTTACAAAGTACACTACTTTACCCAAATGTGAAGCTTGCAACATGATATACCCATTCTATTGTACTGCGTCGAGTTCTTCTCGTGTAAATGACTTCTTACTATTAAACTACACGGAAACAAAAGATAAATATTATGACTAAATGAAAAAAATACAATGTATATGTAAAAATATAACTAGCTAGTTTGTTCACATACATTAGGAGAATATATTTACACGCCCTAGTGTAGTTCCTCCCATCCTTCTGAGCATCTTCTTCCCCTTGTACACACGCCCTAGTGTAGTTCCCGCACCATCTTGCGAGCTTGTTCATTCAAAGCTAATTCTGAAAATAGTTCAATCAATAGACATCTAACAACCTGTTACGGAAATTGTTCAATCAATTAACTTTAGACTAAGTAGATAATGCATTTTCTTAGAAACATTCAGATTCCACATTGCCAAAACAAAGAAGAAATTTAAGAGAAAGCAAGCTAGCAAATGCACTTGTATCGATGAAAAAATTATAATCATATTTAGATGAATACAAGAACGTGACAACAAATTGGCATGCTGAGTCTCCATATTATAAGTAAATCTCAATAACAAAGGAGAAAAACATCATAATAATTGACTTAATGGATGATTTAATAATTTAAATAAAATTACTAAATGATTAAAATAAAATATATGATTTAATGATTTAATGATTTAAATATATGTTGATGAGCTTATGAGAACATGAATAAATTGGTTCTTCCAAACACTCCCTTATCTTTTTCTCCTCCTCTGCTTCTTCTACTTCTTCTACTTCTTCTTCTTCATCACTCACTCCCTTATCTTTTTTCTCCTCCTCTGCTTCTTCTACTTCTTCTTCTTCATCACTTGGAATAATGCTGTTTTTTTCATCATTGTGATCTTGATCTTGCTTTTCTAGCCCTTGATTTGGGACAAGATCTTGATCATGATCATGATCTTGATCTTGATCCAAGGGTTGTGGTTGAATCTCTTTTTGGTTTTGATCCAAATTGAGGGTGAAGATGTTGGGCCTGGATGGTTGTGGCTTGAAGTGTAGGTTATGATGAACATTGAACCATCTGTTTTGCATCTCTCAACTTGTTTTTTTTTTGTTGAACAGCCCTTTGTTGTGCTACATCTATAATATCCCCTAAAAAAACATCAAGAAAAAAAAATTCTTTTGAAAAAAATGCAATTTTTTGTTGTTGTTGAAGGAATTAAAATTAAACCTTGGATATGGAGATCCTTTGATGGGTTTTTGGCCATATTTTCTCCAAGACCACAAATCAGGAGGTGGACCTTCATTCTTCAGCTTCCATATCCCTACTGTTTTAGCTTTTTTAGACCCAATTTTTACACTAACCACAATCTTTTGTAGAACCTTTCTGCAACAACAACAAAAAATACTAAAAACTGAAAAATCAATCTGATCTCTTGTTGTTGTTGTAGTTGAGAGAGAGAGAGTCTCTTCTAGGTATTAAAATCAAAACCCTTTATCAAAAATAGAGAGAGATAGATATTAATACAAGAAAAAGCCAAAGTTTGAGAGAAAGAGAAAGAATAATTCCTTTGCCTTTGGGAATCCAACTTAATTACCTACAACAAGTACTAAAACCCTTCATCATCATCCTATGTAAATTGAGTTATGAAGAGAGAGAAAAAAAAACAAGACAAAAAACAAAAAACAAAACATCAAAACATGGGTATGTTTTGATTCTCCATGATGGGTTATATTCTCCAAAGTCACTATCTCTCTCAGACTTCTTGTTCTTCAAAACCATCAAAGACTAAGCTCTCTCAAGATCAATAGCTATGGCTTCAATGGAGAGAGATATTTATATATAGAGAGAGAGAAAAAGAGAGAGATTTTGAAGCTGCAAAATGGGAAGAAAGAGAGGGGGAAAGAAGTGATGATTGAAGTGGGAGAAGAGAGAATGGAGAATTAAAAGGAGAGACCCAGATGGAAAAAAGATTAAAAAAATACTAAAAAAGCTAAAAGAAAATAAAAGAAAATTCTTCAAAGAGAGAGAGAAAGTAAGAACAAGAGCATGGCTCAGCTTCAACTCAAAAAGACCAAGCCCAAGTCTCTCAATTTTTTTTTTTTTTCATGATGATGATTGTTTGTTTTGTTTTGATTAATTCAGCTACTAAAAACTATTTCCTTTTGATAATTTATTCTTCCCAATTTTTTTTTTTTTACCTATGACATTGCCCACTTTCTGTCTTGTTCTTGTAATAAAATACCCAAAACTCAAAAGGGTATTGATTTGAATGGAATGATATTAAAAAGGGGAGAGCAATTTCCATCCCACCCTAGTACCATAAATGTTTTTTAGAGAGAAATTCTCATACTACTATAGTACTAAAATAATTTTCTAAGTAGGAGTGAATTTTCATACTACTATAGTGTAATAATTTTTTTAGTTCTTCTAATATATATATATATATATATATATATATTATACACAAAGAACTTCACCACAATGCAGCACACACATCAATGATCGCATGATCAGATCAATATATTCAAAACTCAACTCAAATATACTAAGCACTAGGTAGTGCTAAGCCCTATCAGAGAAACCATATTCAACAACACATATTGCTAAGCACTCATATGTGCTTAGTCTTAACAGAGAACATATATATCCAGCAGCACACGATTATGCTAAGCACTCACATGTGCTTAGTCTTATCAAGGAATTCACAAGCAACAACATATGGATTGCTAAACACTCAGATGTGCTCAGTCTTATCAGAGAGATCATAAACTAAAACATATGTATTGCTAAGCACTCAAGTGTGCTTAGTCTTATCAGAGACACAACAACATACACGGTTCATATAACACATAATATAAAGTAATCACTAAAGCATGTGTGCGAACATACAACAATCATCAAACAGACTCCACACAAGTAAGAACTACTTACCGATTGATCCTAGAATTAGCCCAAGAGTTCCTAAACTGCCATAACGCTTGGCTCGAGCTCCAAACTGTACTTAAACCCCTGCAATTCACCGAAAATAATATGTTTCCTTGTTGGTGGGTATTTGGATGTCTGAAATGGTTCGGAGCTGCAAGCAGACAGTTCCTATGCGTTAGGATATAATTTCCAGCAACTATAAAATAATCGAAAGGGGTTAGAATGCCACCCTACCTACTGCCTTACCCAAAGAACTCGAATGTGCGTTGGTTCGTGTACTCGATGTTTTATTTTTTCATATGAATAAATAAAACATCCTTGTATTATCATTACACAATTACAATCATCCATCACATCATAAATCAGAAGGGTTTACAGAAGGGAAAATGTAATATAAGCAAGTTAATGAAACAAATCACATATTCCTATCGGAATTTTATATCACAATGGAACTCCAATGAACTGGGTTGCTCGTCTCTAAACCAACTCCTTATGGATGTTATGAGAATAAAAACCAGATGTAAGTTTCAGAGTCAGTCATACCTCAATACATATGTTGCATGTCCTGACTGAAATTCACCTCAAAAAACTGACGTTCGAAGTCCAGTAGTAAATGCTGCAAAACTTGTATCACAGTCATACCTCGAATGTGCGTTGGATTTCCTTTTCCAATCACTCGTCTGATTTCTTCTTGAGCTTTTCATAGCTTTTTTGGGTTTTTTAGGAGTTCTGCCATTGCCCATTGTAGTGCTGCAGAACTTGTATCAGTCCCAGCAACAAATAGTACCTTCAAAAACATGAACATATATAAAATAAAAAATCTAAAAAATATGAATTTCAAGACGAGATTTAATGAAACAAAGTTCTATTGTATTCTATGTTTTTACTTACTTATTTTTAACTTTTTGAAGTGTAGAATATCAAAATCACCAAATACACCTGAGATTTTGGAAATCTTCATAAAGTAAAATTTCACTAAATCCAAAAGCTTATTACTATGTGTTAAATTAGCATGTGTGTGCCCTCTTTGAGAGCATGACCAGAAGAAACACTTCATAGCAAGAATAGGACCATTTTTTAATATCAGAGTAAGCTATCACTTGAAGATAGTTTCTTTCTATCATTTTGCTTATAGGCCTCTATCCACCCTACACACTAGATCCTTCCCCACTAAAACGTACGATTGTTCATCAAATTCTTAAAAGAACTAATAAAACAATCACTATCAAATCCATTCCTCTTAATTACTTTCAAGTCAACTGGTATCACAGTGTAATTAGATCTTAACCAAAACGTACCTTTCCAGTATGACCCTGCAAAGTCCTACAACACACAAGATCCGTAGCTCCAAAAAAGACGGGATTCTTCTCCTGAGACATCTCGCCTTGCTTGTCGGAGGTGGGACATCGTCGCCGCGCTAAGGGATCGTCGAGCGTACGCTTGGGGACGAAGGACCGCTGCCTTTCGTTGCTCGTCGCGTCGCCGGCATGGATGAGAAGTCGTCGGAGGTCGCTTGCGCCACTCGTCTGAGGAGAAGGAGACGACATCGCCTATGTCGTTGGCCGGAGGTGGGATTCGCCAAAAATGGGAGTCTAATCGAGAGAGTGAGGGGGTTGGTTGTGCGGCTGAACCTGGGGAGAAGATTGAGAAAAAAAAAAGTTAGGGATTTTGTTTTCTTTTTGTTTCAATAAACCGCCCTTGTAGGTTTAATTTTCGAAAAAATAAAAAATAATTCGTAAAACTGATGGCATTTTCTAAAAAACGCACTCGTAGGGTCTTCTCCATTTTCTAACTATCATCTTAGGTGGAATTTGTTGTAGTGAGTTAAAGCCAGTGATGTTCCAAATGTTGTCCACTGTGGGACAATTCTTTGGAGTGGAAAATGAGGATCCCCACAACCATCTTAGAAACTTCCTAGGAGTCAGTGATACATTCATCATCCCTGGAGTTTCCCAAGAAGCCTTGAGGCTCTACCTCTTCCCTTACTCTTTGAGGGACAAAGCAAAGACGTGGTTAAACTCATTACCCTCTGGATTAGTCCTCAATTGGACAGACTTGGCAGAAAAATTCCTAGTTAAGTATTTCCCACCTGATAGGAATTCTACCTTTCGTGGTGATATAATCAAATTCAAACAAGCTGAGAATGAGTCTCTTCACGAAGCTTGGACGAGGTTCAAAGACCTTCTTCTTAAATGTCCACACCATGGCATTCCATGGTGTATCCAAATAGAGGTCTTTTTCAAAGGATGCAACCCCAGCACTAGACAAGTCTTAAATTCATCTGCTGGTGGTTCCATGTTGTCCAAGAGTTATAATGAAGCCTATGAGATCTCGGAGAAGATCTCAGCATCTCACTGTAGGTGGTCAGATGATCCAGTTGAGCCAACTAGAGCTCAAGACAAGGACGCACTCAATGCCATGAGTAGCAAAATAAGCGCCCTGACCAACCTAGTCAAGCAAATGGCTCAAGCCAATCTCCAAATTAGTGTCAACACCGCCACAGCCATGTCAATGGGCACCCAACCAAGTCAAGGTGAGACACTTATCTGTGGATTCTGTGGGGAAGGGCACCTGTATGAATACTGCCCTGGGAATCCAGCCTCAGTCTGCTATATTGGAAGCCAGCAGCAGCCTAGGAACAACCCCTATTCCAACACTTACAACCCTGGTTGGAGGAACCATCTAAACCTTTCATGGGGTGGCCAACAAAATGCTAACCAAGCTCCTAACCAACCAAGACCGAGTGGAACACCTGGTTTCACTCCCCAACATAACCAATCCATGTATCAGAAACCATACAACCAACCAGTAGGGTCTTCTGTAGAAAATCTACTCAAAGAATACATAGCCAAGAATGATGCCACTCTACAGAGTCAGCAAGCTACTCTCAGAAGCTTAGAGAACCAAATAGGGCAACTAGCCAATGAACTTAAAAGTAGGCCCCAAGGTAGACTTCCTGCTGACACTGAAGTGCCAAGGAGAGATGGTAAAGAGCAAGTTCAAGCAATTGAACTCAGAAGTGGTAGACCATTGGTGAGCAACACCAAAGAAACACCAAAGAGAGTAGAGAACAATGAGTCTAGTGCTCCACTGGAGTCTCTGCCAAACCAAGATCAACCACCAACAAGCACATCAGGACCAAGGCTGGAGCCAATCATAGAAGAGATAGAAGAAATCCCAAGGCCTCCACCTATCCTGAGGCGACCTGAAGTGCCAGCATATGTGCCACCACCTCCATTTCCTAGAAGGCTAAAGAAAAAACAAGAACAGGAAGTGCACTTTAACAAATTTTTAGAAATTCTTAAGCAAGTGCATGTTAATATTCCTTTTGTAGAAGTTTATAGTCTATGCCCTCTTATGTAAAGTTTTTGAAGGATATTATCACTAACAAGAGAATAATTGGTGAGTTTGAAACAATCAATCTCACTGAGGAGTGCAGTGCCATACTCCAGAACAAGCTACCCAAGAAGGAGAAGGATCCTGGTTCCTTCACCTTACCAGTAGAGCTAGGAGGCAAGCACGTGGGCATAGCTCTTTGTGACCTGGGAGCCAGCATAAACCTCATGCCCCTATCACTATTCCGCCAGCTAGGAATAGGAGAAGCACGTCCAACCACTATCACTTTACAACTAGCAGACATATCCATAGCCTACCCTGAGGGTAAGATTGAGGATATTCTTGTAAAGGTTGACAAGTTTATTTTCCTTGCAGATTTCATTATCCTGGACTATGAAGCAGACAAGGAGGTCCCCATCCTATTAGGCAGACCTTTTCTAGCCACAGGTAGGGCCTTGATAGATGTCCAAAAAGGTGAGCTCACGATGAGGGTTCATGATGAAGAGGTGAAATTTAGTGTATATAAAGCCTTAAGGTACCCCTTGGTGGACGGATTTTTGAATATCCGCTTAATCTCAAGCTGTCGAGGCTTGCCAAAATACGATTTATAAGGCCTATAACCAAGGCTTTGCAGCCAGTGGTAACAGGGTCGATCCAAGGAATAGGAGAATGAATTTACTAGTAAAGTTGGGATTTAATTGATTAATTGGTAACGGGGGGTTTTAATCATGCAGAGGGGAAATAATGCAAAAGCTAACGGGAGAAAGAAATAATATGTAGAAAACGTGTGCACGGTTTGGGGAGTCTCGGGTTCAATTGTTAGACAAATATCACTTATCATTTAATTCTATTAACATGAAATTCAGTTTACTGATGCACGCGGACGACTACCAGAGAAGCCCCAAAGTAGCCGACTCCATGGATTTTAATTAGGCCACACAGTCCTAATTACACGTTATCTAAGCTCACATTAAGATGATCAGTCCTAAGATGAATTTAGCCAGTTACTAGCTAACCGCGACGAACATTCGGGCGTGAATTCTAATTGCTAGTAGGTTGCCCGCAAACGCTGTATGCAACCAACAATTATCCTACCCGACCCGATACTTCGATTTAGTTCTATTTACCTGTGTTACTTAGTCGAGCAGTGAGAGGCACGGCATCGCTACTCTTTAACATACACAACATGCGAAACTACCCGAGTGTCAATCAACGTATTTTAACATGCGCGTTGGATTAAGCAAGGTAAACAAATGCAATGTAAACAGAACCAATATACAAAATCATACTCAGATTATCAAAGCAATAATGTCTAACAAAATTCCCCTAAACAAAGTCCCAAACCGTCACCCTTACCTTAGCCGCTCATGGCGCGGTTCGTCAATCCCGCTCCACCAACGACCACGGAAGAGTTCATCTACCTATTACAAAGGGAAGTGGAGCTCGCTCGCATGCCAACAATGGCGGAGCTCCACGGAAAATAGAGAGAAAATGGGGAAGATGAAGAGAAAACTCGGCGGAATCCCTAGAGAGAAGAAGAAGAAAGATCCCCCTAAAAATGTGCAGAAAAATCGTCTTTTAGCTACTGTCTTCGTCGTAGCGTCTCGACGCTGGGCCTAGCGTCTCGACGCTGTGCCCTAAGTGATCCGCGCGCGCGCGCGCTGGCGTCGCGATGCAAGGCCAGCGTCGCGACGCTGCCCCGATGAATTTCCTGCGCGCGCCTCCTCCGGAGCGTCTCGACGCCAAGCAGGGTCTCGACGCCAGGGCAGCGTCGAGCTAGCGTCTCGACGCTATCACTCGACGCTTGCTCTCGGGTTTTTCCAGCGTCGAGCCAGCGTCTCGACGCTGTAGCTCGACGCTGGCTCTCGGGTTTGGGGCTGAAGCAATGCCTCTTCAAGGCTGTTTTGGCCCGTTTCTTCACGAGACAAATTCCCCTCTTCCCGATGCATTCCCGGGGCGCTAAAACTCTGCTTTAAGCTCTCGAACATGCCCAATGGACGCACGAGCTCTTTGCCGCTTTTCTCCTACAAAAGAGATACATTTAATCAATTCAAAGCGGACTTTTAGCTATGATTAGGACGTATTTAATAGCTCCAAAATGGAGTTATCAAAACACCCTCAACTTAAACATTGCTAGTCCTCGAGCAAGCACTACAAAGATATTGACTCTAAGGACGCTACTACATGCATTCTAACTCAAGCCTCCATGCATATTGAAATTTAAACACGAGTATAATCATGGAAGCATTTTGTTCATGTATTAATTAGGACATATCAAAAATTAACTCTTGCCCCCTAACGTGTGTGTGCTAGACAACCAATCCTAAACTCACGTAAACTCGGAAAACCTACATGCAACGCACATCCCGTTTTCCCCCTACTTCTAGCGTTTAAGAACAGCTACACTTGACTTACACGAGAGAGAGAAGCAAATTAAGAGACCTAATTATTTTCTCATTCTTTTTCTTCCTTTTCAAAAGTACTTTGTACTCTTTTATTTTGGGTTCTTTGAACCAACTTTTCATTCTTTTTCTTTCCTACTCGAGCTGCCTAACACGTCAAATTCATGCATAAAACTTCACGTTTTTAAGGACTAACGCTCACTTCTTTTAAGCGCTTAATAAGAAGGAGGAGCGCCTCGAGAGGAGTTTTCTACCAAACATGCTTTTCTATTTTTTTTTTATATTAGGCTAAGCACATGCTTTCTCAATTAATTAGCTACTAACTCTCATGCAACAAGCTACCTAAGGGTGCCTTTCGGGGTGACAACGAGAATTAGCTAAACATGCGATAAACCAAGCTTACGGAATCTAGGGAGAGGTTGCTAAGTGCGCGATGGGTGCAAGGGAGCAACAGAAAAAATTTTAAAATTTTTGACATGAACCTAATAAACACAAAACTCATGCAAAAACTCGATTATGAACATGCTCAGATTTCCAACATGCATTTCCCAGGCTATCACAGTCAGAAAACAGTAAACAGAGTCCCAAGCACTTCAATATCTTTATAACACTTCTCAACGAACTACACATGCACATCCATCGGACTACTCCACCCCCAACTTCAAAATTTGGCATTGTCCTCAATGCCAACCAGTCAGATACAATAAAGTAAAAGGGAAGAAGAAATACACTTCCCTGACTCTTTGTGAAGCTGGCGAGGGCGAGGAAACGGCGCACGAACGCATCAGAGCCCAAAATTGTCTTCTCTTCCTCGATTCCCTAAAAAAACAGCAAGCTAATTAAGACTAAATTAATCTAAAAAGCAATAAAACTAAACTAAAGCATAAAAACAGTTCAACACTCGGGTGCCTCCGAGAAGCGCAGAATTTTTAAAGTCGGTTGCTCGACTGTATTCTCTCGACAGACTCATCCATAGTCTGTAGGTGCGGGGGACGATCCAGACTTGTCCTTGGCCACACCTTTTCCACCATCCACCTGGTAACGATATTTTTGAACTATCGCTATAAACTCAAGCTGTCGAGGCTTGCCAAAATAAATTTATAATGCCTATTGCCAAGGCTTTGCAGCCAGTGGTAACAGGGTCGATCCAAGGAATAGGAGAATGAATTTACTAGTAAAGTTGGGATTTAATTGATTAATTGGTAACGGGGGGTTTTAGTCATGCAGAGGGAAAATAATAAGGAAGCTAACGGAAGAAAGAAATAATATGTAGAGAACGTGTGCACGGTTTGGGGAGTTTCGGGATCAATTGTTAGACAAATACAACTTATCATTTAATTCTAATAATCATGGAATTCAGTTTACTATGCACACGGACGACTACCAGAGATGCCCCAAAGTAGCCGACTTCATGGATTTTAATTAGGCCACACAGTCCTAATTACACGTTATCTAATCTCACATTAAGATGATCAGTCCTAAGATGAATTTAGATAGTCACTAGCTAACCGCGACGAACATTTGGGCGTGAATTCTAATTGCTAGTAGGTTGCCCGCAAACGCCGTATGCAACCAACAATTATCCTACCCGACCCGATACTTCGATTTAGTTCTATTTACCTGTGTTACTTAGTCGAGCAGTGAGAGGCACGGCATCGCTACTCTTTAACATACACAACATGCGAAACTATCCGAGTGTCAATCAACATAATTTAGCATGCGCGTTGGATTAAGCAAGGTAAACAAATGCACGTAAACAGAACCAATGTGCAATCTAAAATTCAGATTATCAAAGCTGTAAAGGTCTAACAAAATTCCCCTAAACAAAATCCCAAACCGTTCACTCTTACCTTAGCCGCTCATGGCGCGGTTTGTCAATCCCGCTCCAACAACGACCACGGAGGAGTTCATCTATCTATTACAAAAGGGAAGTGGAGCTCGCTCGCATGCCAACAATGGCGGAGCTCCACGGAAAGTAGAGAGAAAATGGGGAAGAAGGGAAGAAGAATCGTCCAAATCGGTTGAGAGATGAAGAAGATAGAGCTTGGAGAAGATATGAAAAATGTGCAGAAAAATCGTCCTTAAGCTTCTGTCTTCGTCGTAGCGTCGAGACGCTAGGCCAGCGTCTCGACGCTGTGCCCTAAGTGAACCGCGCGCGCGCGCTGGCGTCGCGACGCAAGGCCAGCGTCACAACGCTGCCCCGATGAAATTCCTGCGCGCGCCTCCTCCGGAGCGTCTCGACGCCAAGCAGGGTCTCGACGCCAGGGCAGCGTCGAGCTAGCGTCTCGACGCTATCACTCGACGCTTGCTCTCGGGTTTTTCCAGCGTCGAGCCAGCGTCTCGACGCTATAGCTCGACGCTGGCTCTCGGGTTTGGGGCTGATGCAATGCCTCTTCAAGGCTGTTTTGGCCCGTTTCTTCACGAGACAAACTCCCCTCTTCCCGATGCATTCCCGGGGCGCTAAAACTCTGCTTTAAGCGCTCGAACATGCCCAATGGACGCACGAGCTCTTTGCCGCTTTTCTCCTACAAAAGAGATATATTTAATCAATTGAAAGCGGACTTTAGCTATGATTAGGACGTATTTAATAGCTCCAAAATGGAGTTATCAAACACCCCCAACTTAAACATTGCTAGTCCTCGAGCAAGCACTACAAAGACATTGACTCTAAGGACGCGTTTACATATATTCTAACTCAAACCTCCATGCATATTGAAATTTAAACACGAGCATAATCATGGAAGCATTCTGTTCATGTAATAACTAGGACATATCAAAAATTAACTCTTGCCCCCTAACGTGTGTGTGTGCTAGACAACTACTCCTAAACTCACGTAAACCCGGAAAACCAACATGCAACGCACATCCCGCTTTCCCCCTACTTCTAGCGTTTAAGAACAGCTACACTTGACTTACACGAGAGAGAGAAACAAATTAAGAGACCTAATTATTTTCTCATTCTTTTTCTTTCTTTTCAAAAGTACTTTGTACTCTTTTATTTGGGTTCTTCGAACCAACTTTTCATTTCTTTTTCTTTCCAACTCGAGTTGCCTAACACGTCAAATTCATGCATAAAACTTCACGTTTTTAAGGACTAACGCTCACTTCTTTTAAGCGCAAATAAGAAGGAGGAGCGCCTCGAGAGGAATTTTTCTATAAAACATGCTTTTCTATTATATATATTTTTTTTACATTAGGCTAAGCACATGCTTTCTCGATTAATTAGCTGCTAACTCTCATGCAACAAGCTACCTAAGGGTGCCTTTCGGGGTGACAACGAGAATTAGCTAAGCATGCGATAAACTAAGCTTACGGAATCTAGGGAGAAGTTGCTAAGTGCGCGATGAGTGCAAGGGAGCAACAGAAAAAATTTTAAAATTTTTGACATGAACCTAATAAACACAAAACTCATGCAAAAACTCGATTATGAACATGCTCAGAATTCCAACATGCATTTCCTAGGCTATCACAGTCAGAAAACAGTAAACAGAGTCCCAAGCACTTCAATATCTTTATAGCACTTCTCAACAAACTACACATGCACATCCATCGGACTCACTCCACCCCCAACTTCAAAATTTGGCATTGTCCTCAATGCCAACCAGTCAGATACATCAAAGTAAAAGGGAAGAAGAAGTACACTTCCCTGACTCTTTGTGAAGCTGGCGAGGGCGAGGAAGCGGTGCACGAACGCATCAGAGCCCAAAATTGTCTTCTCTTCCTCGATTCCCCTAAAAAAAAAACAGCAAGCTAAATTAATTCTAAAAAAGCAAGAAAACTAAACTAAAGCATAAAAACAGTTCAACACTCGGGTGCCTCCGAGAAGCGCAGAATTTTTAAAGTCGGTTGCTCGACTGTATTCTCTCAACAGACTCATCCATAGTCTGTAGGTGCGGGGGACGATCCATACTTGTCCAAGGCCACACCTTTTCCACCATCATCCACCTGAAAAATGTTTTGCACTCTTCGTGCCTCGGGCACGTGAATATTAGACATGTTAGTGCAAAAACCAGCAGTATCATCCAAAAAATTCAAATCAGAAATTTTAACAGAGACATGGGAACCATCCCTCAAGCGCGAGGGTAGACTCCCATTCTCATCATGCTCACAAACAGATACATTTCCAGCAGACTTCCCATCAAATAAAGAAAACTCATGCAAAGTATCATCAAACTCTAACGAAACGACGCCCTTATACACATCGATTTTGACCCTAGCGGTCTTAAGAAAGGGACGTCCTAACAGCATAGAGGACGAAGCATGCAATAAATTTTCTTTCATATCTAAAACAAGGAAATCAGCGGGAAACGTCATATTCCCAACTCTAACTAAAACATCCTCTACCTTCCCCCTAGGACAGATGCTCGACCCATTAGCCAACTGAACAGAAACATTACATTCATGCATTTCATTTAAATTCAACTCACGATACAATGCATAAGACATAACATTTACAGAGGCTCCAAGGTCTAACATGGCATTATGAACAATTTTACTACCTATGGTGCAAGGGATAGTAAAGGTACCTGGATCGTTGCACTTTGCAGGCAACGTACCTGGGAGTATGGCAGAGACGTTCTCTTTCTTTTTCTCAGTCCCTCTGGACTTCCTCTTCGTAGTGCACCAGCTCCTCAGGAATTTTGCATATTTGGGCACCTGACTGACTGCCTCTAGGAGCGGGATATTCACCATCACCTTTTGGAAGGTTCGCAGGACCTCCTCGTCATCGGATTCCAAAGTAGGCTTAGCAAGCCTACTCGGGAATGGTGCTTTGGCAACATCCACAGGTACACTGACCTTCTCATTTCTTTTCTCATTCTGAGTCTCAAGAGCAATCGGGGCGGACTCGTTCAGGCTGTCCGTGGCTTCCTTCGCAGCTCTGGGGGAAAGTGACTTCCCACTGCGCAGCTGAATGGCACTCACATTTTCACATGAGTTAACTGTAGTTTGGGAAGGAAGCTTCCCCGAGCTCTTGCTCTCGATCTTACTAATAGACACCGCCATTTGTGTCAGCTGCTTGTTCAAATTTTGCAGCTCTGCCTTATGAGAATTAAGCTCCTCGCGAGCCTCTTTCTGGAACTGGCTGGTGCTAGTCACGATGGTCCTTACCATCTCTTCAAGTGAGCTGGAGGAGCTCGAAGCTTGAGCCTGGGTGGAAGAGTTAGGCCTATCCTGGGACTGGCCTTGGAAGCGATTTTGTCCTTCCCTGTTCCCATAGCTGAAGTTAGGATGGTCACGCCAACCGGGGTTATAAGTGCTAGCATATGGATCATACTTCCTTGGGTTGGAAGCATATCCCCCGATTGCATTGACCTCCGCCTCTTCGCGTTGTCCTCCAACAATTTTCTTCAACATACTCCCTATTTCGGCCACCTGGGCCCTCATTTCAGACATCTCATGGCTCTGGGCCACGCTGTGCACTTGTCCTTGCCCCCTGATCCCAAACTGCTGCGAGTTGGTAGCCATATTTGCAATGAGCTGCTTGGCCTCAACTGGGGTCTTGTCAATCAGAGCCCCTCCACTCGCTGCATCGATCATCTGCCTGTCGTGGGGCGTCATCCCCTCATAGAAATACTGTATGAGCAGCTGATCGGCGATCTGGTGGTGTGGGAAACTCGCGCACAAGCGCCCAAAGCGTTCCCAATACTCATGCAGGGACTCACCTACATCCTGGGTGATCCCATAAATTCTCTTCCGCAGTGTAGTGGCCAAGGATGCGGGAAAGTATTTCTCCAAAAATACCCGCTTCATATCCTGCCACGTGTTGATCGATCCGGAGGGCAAGTAATACAGCCAGTCTCTGGCTTTGTCCTTGAGCGTGAAGGGGAATGCCCTCATATTCAGTTGCTCCTCCGTGACCCCTGCGGGCTTCATTCCCGCGCAGACGCAATGGAATTCCATCAAATGCTTGTTCGCGTCCTCACCTGCGTTTCCATGGAAAGAAGGTAACTGGTGAATTAAACCAGATTTCAACTCGAAGTTACCTGCTACCACGGGGTAGTTAATGCACAAGGGCTGCAGGTTCAGGTCTGGCGCTGCCAGTTGCTTCAGCGTCCGTGGCGCTTCACCTTGCGCCATCTCGTCAAATAAGAAGGGATTGCCTTCTTCTCTTTCAAACGTTCCTTGCCCCTCCCGGGCTTCTCTACGTAACCTCCGCTCCTCTCTGTCAATCTCAGGAATATACTGCAAACTACCCTCAGAGGAACGGGTCATACACAAACAAAATTCTAAACATACAACATACAAACAGAAAAAATTTTCAGTCAACCATCAATAAATCAAATTCAAACTTCAATCATAAATCCAATCAATTGCCTATTCCCCGGCAGCGGCGCCAATTTTGGTAACGATATTTTTGAACTATCGCTATAAACTCAAGCTGTCGAGGCTTGCCAAAATAAATTTATAATGCCTATTGCCAAGGCTTTGCAGCCAGTGGTAACAGGGTCGATCCAAGGAATAGGAGAATGAATTTACTAGTAAAGTTGGGATTTAATTGATTAATTGGTAACGGGGGGTTTTAGTCATGCAGAGGGAAAATAATAAGGAAGCTAACGGAAGAAAGAAATAATATGTAGAGAACGTGTGCACGGTTTGGGGAGTTTCGGGATCAATTGTTAGACAAATACAACTTATCATTTAATTCTAATAATCATGGAATTCAGTTTACTATGCACACGGACGACTACCAGAGATGCCCCAAAGTAGCCGACTTCATGGATTTTAATTAGGCCACACAGTCCTAATTACACGTTATCTAATCTCACATTAAGATGATCAGTCCTAAGATGAATTTAGATAGTCACTAGCTAACCGCGACGAACATTTGGGCGTGAATTCTAATTGCTAGTAGGTTGCCCGCAAACGCCGTATGCAACCAACAATTATCCTACCCGACCCGATACTTCGATTTAGTTCTATTTACCTGTGTTACTTAGTCGAGCAGTGAGAGGCACGGCATCGCTACTCTTTAACATACACAACATGCGAAACTATCCGAGTGTCAATCAACATAATTTAGCATGCGCGTTGGATTAAGCAAGGTAAACAAATGCACGTAAACAGAACCAATGTGCAATCTAAAATTCAGATTATCAAAGCTGTAAAGGTCTAACAAAATTCCCCTAAACAAAATCCCAAACCGTTCACTCTTACCTTAGCCGCTCATGGCGCGGTTTGTCAATCCCGCTCCAACAACGACCACGGAGGAGTTCATCTATCTATTACAAAAGGGAAGTGGAGCTCGCTCGCATGCCAACAATGGCGGAGCTCCACGGAAAGTAGAGAGAAAATGGGGAAGAAGGGAAGAAGAATCGTCCAAATCGGTTGAGAGATGAAGAAGATAGAGCTTGGAGAAGATATGAAAAATGTGCAGAAAAATCGTCCTTAAGCTTCTGTCTTCGTCGTAGCGTCGAGACGCTAGGCCAGCGTCTCGACGCTGTGCCCTAAGTGAACCGCGCGCGCGCGCTGGCGTCGCGACGCAAGGCCAGCGTCGCAACGCTGCCCCGATGAAATTCCTGCGCGCGCCTCCTCCGGAGCGTCTCGACGCCAAGCAGGGTCTCGACGCCAGGGCAGCGTCGAGCTAGCGTCTCGACGCTATCACTCGACGCTTGCTCTCGGGTTTTTCCAGCGTCGAGCCAGCGTCTCGACGCTATAGCTCGACGCTGGCTCTCGGGTTTGGGGCTGATGCAATGCCTCTTCAAGGCTGTTTTGGCCCGTTTCTTCACGAGACAAACTCCCCTCTTCCCGATGCATTCCCGGGGCGCTAAAACTCTGCTTTAAGCGCTCGAACATGCCCAATGGACGCACGAGCTCTTTGCCGCTTTTCTCCTACAAAAGAGATATATTTAATCAATTGAAAGCGGACTTTAGCTATGATTAGGACGTATTTAATAGCTCCAAAATGGAGTTATCACCACCTGAAAAATATTTTGCACTCTTCGTGCCTCGGGCACGTGAATATAGGAAGTGTTAGTGCAAAAACCGGCAGTGTTATCACTCAAATTTAAATCAGAAATTTTAACAGAGACATGGGAACCATCCCTCAAGCGCGAGGGTAGACTCCCATTCTCATCATGCTCACAAACAACAGAAACATTCGCAACAGATTCCCCATCAAATAAAGAAAACTCATGCGAAGTATCATCAAACTCTAACGAAACGACGCCCTTATACACATCGATTTTGACCCTAGCGGTCTTAAGAAAAGGGCGTCCTAACAGCATAGAGGACGAAGCATGCGATGAATTCTCATTCATGTCTAAAACAAGGAAATCAGCGGGAAACGTCATATTCCCAACTCTAACAAGAACATCCTCTACCTTCCCCCTAGGACAGATGCTTGACACATTAGCCAACTGAACAGAAACATTACACTCATGCATTTCATTTAAATTCAGTTCACGAAACAGTGCATAAGACATAACATTTACAGAGGCTCCTATGTCTAACATGGCATTATGAACAACTTTACTACCTATAGTGCAAGGGATAGTAAAAGTACCTGGATCGTTGCACTTTGCAGGCAACGTACCTGGGAGTAAGGCAGAGACGTTCTCCTTCTTTTTCTCAGTCCCTCTGGACTTTCTCTTCGTAGTGCACCAGCTCTTCAGGAATTTTGCATACTTGGGCACCTGACTGACTGCCTCTAAGAGCGGGATATTTACCATCACCTTCTGGAAGGTTCGCAGGACCTCCTCGTCATCAGATTCCAACGTAGGCTTCGCAAGCCTACTCGGGAATGGTGCTCTGGCAACATCCTCAGGTACACTGACCTTCTCATTTCTTTTCTCAGTCTGAGTCTCAGGAGCAGTCGGGGCGGACTTGTTCAGGCTGTCCGTGGCTTCCTTCGCAGCTCTGGTGGAAAGTGACTTCCCACTGCGCAGCTGAATGGCACTCACGTTTTCACATGAGTTTACTGTAGTTTGGGAAGGAAGCTTCCCCGAGCTCTTGCTCTCAATCTTACTAATAGACACCGCCATCTGTGACAGCTGCTTGTTCAAATTTTGCAGCTCTGCCTTATGAGAATTTAGCTCCTCGCGAGCCTCTTTCTGGAACTGGCTGGTGCTAGTCACGATGGTCCTCACCATCTCTTCAAGTGAGCTGGAGGAGCTCGAAGCTTGAGCCTGGGTGGAAGAGTTAGGCCTATCCTGGGACTGGCCTTGGAAACGAGTTTGTCCTTCCCTATGCCCATAGCTGAAATTAGGATGGTCGCGCCAACCGGGGTTATAAGTGTTAGCATATGGATCATACTTCCTTGGGTTGGAAGCATACCCCCCGATTGCATTGACCTCCGCCTCTTCGCGGTGTCCTCCAACAATTTTCTTCAACATACTACCTATCTCGGCCACCTGGGCCCTCATTTCAGACATCTCATGGCTCTGAGCCACGCTGTGCACTTGTCCTTGCCCCCTGATCCCAAACTGCTGCGAGTTTGTAGCCATATTCGCAATGAGCTGCTTGGCCTCAACTGGGGTCTTGTCAATCAGTGCCCCTCCACTCGCTGCATCGATCATCTGCCTGTCGTGGGGCGTCATCCCCTCATAAAAATACTGTATGAGCAGCTGATCGGCGATCTGGTGGTGTGGGAAACTCGCGCACAGGCGCCCAAAGCGTTCCCAATACTCATGCAGGGACTCACCTACATCCTGGGTGATCCCATAAATCCTCTTTCGCAGGGTAGTGGCCAGGGATGCGGGAAAGTATTTTTCTAAAAATACCCGCTTCATGTCCTGCCACGTGTTGATCGATCCGGAGGGCAAGTAATACAGCCAGTCTCTGGCTTTGTCCTTGAGCGTAAAGGGGAATGCCCTCATATTCAGTTGCTCCTCCGTGACTCCTGCGGGCTTCATCCCCGCGCAGACGCAATGGAACTCCATCAAGTGTTTGTTCGCGTCCTCACCTGCGTTGCCATGGAAAGAAGGTAACTGGTGAATTAAACCAGATTTCAACTCGAAGTTACCTGCTACCACGGGGTAGTTAATGCACAAAGGCTGCAGGTTCAGGTCTGGCGCTGCCAGTTGCTTCAGCGTCCGTGGCGCATCGCCTTGCGCCATCTCGTCAAACAAGAAGGGATTGCCTTCTTCTCTTTCCAACGTTCCTTGCCCCTCCCGGGCTTCTCTACGTAACCTCCGCTACTCTCTGTCAATCTCAGGTATAAACTGCAAACTACCCTCAGAGGAACGGGTCATACACAAACAAAAATCTAAACATACAAATTACAAACAAGAAAAAAAAAATTTTCAGTCGACCATCAAAGAATCAAATTCAAACTTCAATCATAAATTCAATCAATGCCTATTCCCCGGCAGCGGCGCCAATTTTGGTGGACGGATTTTTGAATATCCGCTTAATCTCAAGCTGTCGAGGCTTGCCAAAATACGATTTATAAAGCCTATAACCAAGGCTTTGCAGCCAGTGGTAACAGGGTCGATCCAAGGAATAGGAGAATGAATTTACTAGTAAAGTTGGGATTTAATTGATTAATTGGTAACGGGGGGTTTTAATCATGCAGAGGGGAAATAATGCAAAAGCTAACGGGAGAAAGAAATAATATGTAGAAAACATGTGCACGGTTTGGGGAGTCTCGGGTTCAATTGTTAGACAAATATCACTTATCATTTAATTCTATTAACATGAAATTCAGTTTACTGATGCACGCGGACGACTACCAGAGAAGCCCCAAAGTAGCCGACTCCATGGATTTTAATTAGGCCACACAGTCCTAATTACACGTTATCTAAGCTCACATTAAGATGATCAGTCCTAAGATGAATTTAGACAGTTACTAGCTAACCGCGACGAACATTCGGGCGTGAATTCTAATTGCTAGTAGGTTGCCCGCAAACGCTGTATGCAACCAACAATTATCCTACCCGACCCGATACTTCGATTTAGTTCTATTTACCTGTGTTACTTAGTCGAGCAGTGAGAGGCACGGCATCGCTACTCTTTAACATACACAACATGCGAAACTACCCGAGTGTCAATCAACGTATTTTAACATGCGCGTTGGATTAAGCAAGGTAAACAAATGCAATGTAAACAGAACCAATATACAAAATCATACTCAGATTATCAAAGCAATAATGTCTAACAAAATTCCCCTAAACAAAGTCCCAAACCGTCACCCTTACCTTAGCCGCTCACGGCGCGGTTCGTCAATCCCGCTCCACCAACGACCACGGAAGAGTTCATCTACCTATTACAAAGGGAAGTGGAGCTCGCTCGCATGCCAACAATGGCGGAGCTCCACGGAAAATAGAGAGAAAATGGGGAAGATGAAGAGAAAACTCGGCGGAATCCCTAGAGAGAAGAAGAAGAAAGATCCCCCTAAAAATGTGCAGAAAAATCGTCTTTTAGCTACTGTCTTCGTCGTAGCGTCTCGACGCTGGGCCTAGCGTCTCGACGCTGTGCCCTAAGTGATCCGCGCGCGCGCGCGCTGGCGTCGCGACGCAAGGCCAGCGTCGCGACGCTGCCCCGATGAAGCAATGCCTCTTCAAGGCTGTTTTGGCCCGTTTCTTCACGAGACAAATTCCCCTCTTCCCGATGCATTCCCGGAGCGCTAAAACTCTGCTTTAAGCTCTCGAACATGCCCAATGGACGCACGAGCTCTTTGCCGCTTTTCTCCTACAAAAGAGATACATTTAATCAATTCAAAGCGGACTTTTAGCTATGATTAGGACGTATTTAATAGCTCCAAAATGGAGTTATCACCCCTCTGACTCTGAATCTTGTGCTAGCATCGACATTGTAGATTCATTAATGGAAGAACAGCTGGAGCATGTATTATTAACTAAGCATGCTAATGAATATGTACAATTAGATTTAACTGATTTAAATGTTTATGAAATAATGGATATACCTGTAGATAAAACACAGCATGTATGTATAAATAAAGACCTGACTAACAGATCCATGAATCCTTTAAAACCATCCATTGAGCATCCACCTGTCTTAGAATTGAAACCTCTACCCACTCACCTCAAGTTTGAATATCTAGGAAGTAATGATACTTTGCCTGTGATTATTTCTTCTAAATTAAGTGAAAAGCATGAGGTTAAACTGATTTTATTACTTAAGCAACATAGGAAGGCTATTGCATGGACTATTGCTGACATTAGAGGCATTAGCCCTTCTTATTGCATGCATAAGATTATATTAGAGGAAGAGCATACACCCCGAGTAGATCACCAACGTAGGTTGAACCCCTTTATGAAAGAGGTAGTTAAAAAGGAAATAATAAAATGGTTAGATGCTGGTGTGATCTTCCCCATAGCTAGTAGTCAGTGGGTTAGCCCTATACAATGTGTACCTAAGAAGGGGGGGATGACTGTGGTAGTCAATGAGAGCAATGAACTGATTCCAACTAGGACTATCACAGGATGGAGAGTTTGCATGGATTATAGGAAATTAAACAAGGAAACCAAAAAAGACCACTTCCCTCTACCATTCATTGACCAAATGTTAGATAGGATAGCTGGTAGAGCCTACTACTGCTTCTTAGACGGTTATTCAGGATATAACCAGATCACTATAGATCCCAAAGACCAAGAAAAGACTACCTTCACTTGCCCTTTTGGAACTTTTGCCTTTCGCAGAATGCCTTTTGGCTTATGCAATGCACCGGCAACATTCCAAAGGTGCATGTTGGCAATCTTCTCTGATTTGGATGAGTCTATGATAGAGATATTCATGGATGATTTCTCAGTCTTTGGGGATTCATTTACAAACTGTCTAGAAAACTTAGGACAAGTCCTG
This sequence comes from Herpetospermum pedunculosum, assembly GCA_028017165.1. NCBI lineage: Eukaryota > Viridiplantae > Streptophyta > Magnoliopsida > Cucurbitales > Cucurbitaceae > Herpetospermum > Herpetospermum pedunculosum. The sequence goes on from CM051522.1 coordinate 41,837,748, forward strand.
GCTAGGTGTGAGGAGACCAACCTAGTCCTAAATTGGGAGAAGTGCCACTTCATGGTGGACGAAGGGATTGTCTTAGGTCATAGAGTGTCTAGGGCAGGTGTAGAGGTCGATAGGGCAAAAATTGAAATAATAGAGAAGCTGGTAGAACCTCAGAATGTAAAAGCCATTAGAAGTTTCTTAGGACATGCTGGTTTCTATAGAAGGTTCATTAAGGACTTTTCTAAGATCTCCAAGCCTTTATGTGAGCTTCTAGAGCTCAACAAACCATTCATCTTCTCTAAAGAATGTTTCCTAGCTTGGAAAACCCTTAAGGAAGCACTAGTCACAGCACCTATAATAGTAGGGCCTAATTGGGATCTCCCATTTGAAATGATATGTGATGCTAGTGACTATGCTGTAGGGGTTATGTTAGGACAAAAGATTGACAAGTTAACACACCCTGTATACTATGCTAGTAAGACACTTAATGAGGCACAATGTAATTACACAACTACTGAGAAGGAGATGCTAGCTGTAGTGTTTGCTTGTGAGAAGTTTAGGAATTACATTGTAGGCACTAGGACAATCGTGTACACTGACCATTCTGCTTTAAAGTACCTTATGAGGAAGGCTGATGCTAAGCCTAGGTTGATTAGATGGGTTTTGCTGCTGCAAGAGTTTGATCTGGACATTAGAGATAAGAAAGGATGTGAAAATGTGGTTGCGGATCATCTTTCTAGATTGCAGCATAATTGCGAAAAAATTGCGGAAACCGCAATTTCTGATGCTTTTATTGATGAACATGTCTTTGTATTAACTCATCGTGATAACGATGAGGAACCTTGGTTTGCTGACATTGCTAACTTCCTTGCATCGCAGGTACTACCAACTTTCAAGGGAGGACAAGAAAAGAAGAGGTTCCTTCATGAAGCTAGGAAGTTCATATGGGATGATCCCACACTTTACAAGACGTGTGCTGATGGTCTGCTAAGGAAGTGTGTTTCAGCTGCTGAGGCGAAGTCTGTGCTGCAGCACTGCCATACAGCACCCTATGGTGGACATTTTGGTGGCCAAAGAACAGCTGCAAAGGTGTTCCAGAGTTGCTACTATTGGCCAACGATCTTCAAGGATGCCCACAATTATGCACACAGCTGTGATGAATGCCAGAGAACAGGTAACCTTAGTCGAAAGGATGAGATGCCTCTCACTTACATCTTAGAGTTGGAGCTCTTTGATGTGTGGGGCATTGACTTCATGGGACCATTTCCGCCATCATCAGGTAACCTTTACATATTGGTAGCAGTAGACTATGTATCTAAGTGGGTAGAGGCCATAGCATGTCCAAATAATGATGACAAAACAGTCATAAGATTCCTTCATAGACATATCTTTACTAGGTTTGGAACACCTCGTGCTATAATTAGTGATGAAGGGACACATTTCATTAATAGAGCTATGGAGAGAGTGTTGGCTAAATATAATGTTAGACATAGAGTAGCCACCCCTTATCACCCACATTCGAATGGTCAAGCTGAAATTTCAAATAGGGAGATTAAAAACATACTTGAAAAAGTGGTCAAACCCAATAGAAAAGATTGGTCGTTTAAACTCGAGGATGCACTTTGGGCGTATAGAACTGCATATAAGACACCCCTAGGTATGTCTCCTTATAGACTTGTGTATGGCAAAGCATGTCACTTACCATTCGAGTTAGAAATTAAAGCATTTTGGGCCTTAAAAGAACTGAATTATTGCGTGACCGATGCGGGAACATTGCGGTCTTTGCAATTACATGAGCTTGATGAGCTTAGACATATGTCCTATGATAATGCCAAAATGTATAAGGAAAAGACCAAGATTTGGCACGACAGTAGACTTAGGATTAAGGACTTTAAGAAAGGCCAGCTTGTCTTATTATTTAACTCACGATTGAAATTATTTCCAGGCAAACTTAAGTCCAGATGATCAGGACCTTTTGTGATAACTAACGTGTTTGTTCATGGTGCAATCGAGATTAAGATCCTGCAGCAAGGGCAACCGTTCATGGTTAATGGTGCAAGATTGAAGCACTACTATGAGGAAGGAGATGTGAAGACTCTCTCGGCCTTCCTCTTGACTGAAACGTGAAAATAAGAAAGAGAGAGGACGAGTGATTACTGTGCTCGTCCATGCGAGGCTAATGCCTTAGTTTATTTTTTGTTGTTCTTTCGATTACGGTTTGTCTACATTTTTGTGTGATTTTAATTAAGAATTTAATGTTGATTTTATTTCTTTTTGTAGGGAATCGATAGAGGGAATCAAGGAGATGAAATCAAGATAAAAATTCGAGGGAGATATTGGGCCAAATCAAAGATTCAGTTGAGAGAAGATTGGCATTTAAACTCAGAAAATCTCCAACGGTCACTAGAATTCCGTTAGAAGCGCGCTGATCCGTACGATTTCCCCATTATCTGAACTCCCAGAAATCTCTCTCCCTCTTCATCTGCAATTCTTCTTTCCAGATTCCCACGATTCAACAATGGTGCTAACGAGAGCTGAAAGATCTGCGTCGAAGAAGAGGGCTGACGACGCTGAAATTGCTGCGAGGGAAGCACTTCTTGCCCTTGCAGATGCTGAGGCTGCGCGCACTGAACGACTCCCCAAACTACCTATCCGCAAGAAGAAGTGGAAGGTAGTTACGGAGATACCTGCTGGACCCTCTGAACCAGCAGGAACGCCCAAGAAACGTAAGTGGAGTATGGCTGTGGCCGAAGAAGCGAGCAAGAAAAAGACTCCCTCTGTGGAGAGTCAAGAAAGTGACCGTCGGTCACACGAGTCAGCCAAGCAGAGCTCTTCGCCATCTCCACCAGCGCGAAGCCCTGAGCTTCCTCCATCGCCGCAGAGTCCTGAACACACCCCACCAGCAGAGAGCCCTAAAGCATCACCCACTTCCCCACAACCTGACCCTGAATTTCCATATGGAGAGTATCAAGAATCGACGCAGGGTAGTGGGGAAGATGAGGAAGAAGAGGTCTTCTCTCCTTTGAGGGAAGCCAGCCCTGAGAGCCCTGCGCAAAGGGATGATTCAATGGACGAGACACTGGGGGATTGCCTCCAGCAGATGACAACAAAGGCAAGATTGAAAAAGGAAGCCGCCAAGGTTGTCAAGGCCAAACGGCCAAAAATAAAAAATAAGTCCAAGAAAAAGAAGACCAGGGGTGCGCCTTCATCAAAGAAGGGGAGTGATGAGCCTTCCCCAAATAAGCTCAAGATTGAGGCTGCTTAGTCAGCCAAACCGAAAGACAAGGGAAAAGCCAAGCTGTACCCCGAAGATGAGCCTCAATCAGTGAGGTATGTGTCCTCTGATGCTGAGTCCAGAGGCACTGAGCTGAGGAAGAGGGAACTGCTGCACGAGAAGGGATTCCTCGACGCGCTCGTTGACCTGCCGCAATTCTTGCGCGCAGGGATAACGAATCACGGCTGGGATGAGCTGTGCAGACCACCCAACCCCGCCTATTCCACTATGGTGTATGACTTTTACGCCAATTTGATGAATCCTGAGGATGGCCTGTCTGTGGTCAGAGGAGTCGAAGTGGACTTCTCAGCGAAGGCAATCAACGAAGCCTATGGCCTCAAGGGTCAAAAACACACTGACTATGCAAGGATAGTTGATGAGCCAACAGAAGCTGTCCTGGAGGAAGCAATCCGAGTCATTGGCCAACCTGAGGCATCGTGGACAGTCTCGCGCAATGGGAAGCACACCCTGATGAGTCCTACCCTCACAGCCAAGGCGGCTGTCTGGTTTTCCTTCGTGAAGAGGAAGCTGTCCCCAGTAACCAACGAGACCACCATCAACCAAGGCAGATCGCTGCTGGTCTACGCGATCATGAGAGACCTCACGATCAATGTGGGCGAGGTCATTACATCATCAATTGCTGATTGCGCCAAAAAGGGTAAGGGACCACTTTTCTTTCCTAATACAATTACTAAGCTTTGCTTACGTGCAGGGGTCCCAATCGAGCGAATGGAAAGGCAGCTGGCCTACACGGGCTACCTGGAGTTGCCTACTGCCTTGAGGTTGCGAAGGAAGGGAAACATGGAGTTCGAGCTCGATGGCCTGGCTGCTGCTCAATCTCTATCCATGGCCTGCCTGATGGACTTACAGAAGAAGATGGCTCAATGGGCCACATATGCACAGGCAAGGGACAAGGAGGTTGCAGACCAATTGGGCTGCATCTTCCCTGAGTTCCCCACGGACCTGCTGACACCATGGGCACCCCCAAGGCCAAGAAGGAATGATGATGAGGAAGACATCTGAGTGCTAGTTTGAGAAGCACTAAAGGGAGTATTGTTGTTCCCTTAAAATAAGAAGAAAAAAAAAATCAAACTTTTTTTTTTGTTGAACCATGTGAATTATGCTGTTTTGAGTTAATATTTTGATCTGTTTTAGTTCTTTAGTTTTAATGTTTAAAGTTGTTTAGTGTAGTCTGATGGTAGCTGAAAAGGTAGATTAGTTTAGTTTCATTTTTGTATAGCTTGGATGACTGGAAAGAGCATGCATAGGGGTCTTGATCACTGATATATCTGCCCTGCATCTATTGCGAAATAATTGCGGAAACCGCAATTTTTATTAGTAAATGCATGTTTTTGACTGACTGTTTAGCTAGGCTGGTTCTGTTTAAATTCTGTCTTTTGCTGCTATTTTGTCTACCTTATATAGCTTATCTAAAAGCATGCTGGATGAGTGTCATAGGACACCCTTTGATAGTTTAAATTAACCTCTAAAAAGTGCTCAGCATGCATAGCTTTAAGTCCTTACCTGCCTGTTTTTATAAATTTCTGCTGCTGTGATGTTTGCTTTTGGAATGTTCTGTCTATGCCTAGGGCTTTTAGATTCTCTTTGTTTTACCTTAGACTAGATGCTTCTAGGACAAGTTTGGGGGTGTGCCACCTCAGACACTCATTGGGGACAATGAGTAGTTTAAGTGTGGGGGAGGCCACCCTAGGCCTAGGAACATTCCTCTCTTCCTTAAAGCATAAGCATTCTTCTTCTCCTTTACAAAAAAAAAATGATGAGCTGAAAAAAAAAAGAAAATAGAATAAAGTGGGGTGTCTCTCACAAAGTTGCTGAGTAATCAGTGCCAAGTGTGTAACCCACAAGTGGCATTGCATCAAAAGGCAACCAAAGGAGAGGCTCCACCTAAGTAAGAAAGAAAGAAAAAGGAAAAAATAGGGAAGAAGAATGTATACCTAGGAGTTGCAACTTTGTGGCTTAGATGTCCTAAATAAAAAGAACTCGGATCCTCAATTAGCTGAGCACAAAGTTGTAACTTGTAGGGTTGTTTAGGGAGATGAATGTATGTCCAATGTAGTGATGCCAGGGTTTAGGTTGTTCTCTAAAAGTACTACTGTCACTGTTAATACTAAGACTGGCATGACTCTAAGGAATCCTAGGTAGCTCAAAAGTAAAAACTTGAAGCATGTACCGAGTCTGGGTAAAGCTAGGTAGAATTTGAAACCTTAGGGATAGATGCACAATATGACAGAAGCAAGTAGATCAATCGTAGGGAGTTAATGAAAAAGCAGGAGTATTAGGCGTGCAAAGTCAGAAGAAGCAATATAAAAGGTTAGTTGTAAACTTAGAAGTGTGTCACAGGACAGCACTGCTATAGATAGGAATGTAGGGGAGTCAGTAAGTGGTTTAAGGGAATGAAACAGCAGCCTAAACAAGTCCTTAGACTGCTCGAGGACGAGCAAAACCTTAAGTTTGGGGGTGTGTTACGTCTCCAAAAGTGACCTTTTTAGGACTTATTTATCTTAGAAAGATGTACACTCTTAGGTGTTTTTGATAGGATTTGGCTTAAACCTATGCTTATATATGAGAATTACAAGAAGGTAGCTAAATTAGGACTTGTGTGCAAAAGGAAAGAAAAGGAATGAAAACCGAAGTTAAAAGAAGGAAAAATGCGCATTGCGCTAGCATTGCGGAAACATTGCTAAAACCGCAATGTTTCAAGTGAAATCCGTAAGTTGACTGATCTTTTTCTGTTATTTTCCGTTATTTCAGGGATTCGTTCTTTCTCCTCCATCCATTTTGAAGTACGACGTTGAGGATGGATGGTTCTCCTTGGCCCAAACGCACCTGCAGATTACTATAAAAGGGGGTCAAAGTAGAGGGTTTGATCATCCGAAAGCGTAGAAGTCTCTTCGCAGCTCCATCTTTTCTCCTGTTTTTCTTCTCCGTCTGTTGGTGTGAGAGGTTCAGCTATTGGAATCGACAATCTGATAGGAAGGGATTGGATTCATCCAAGCAAGGCTATCCTTTCTCTCCCTTCAGCCGAGGCATTTGCGACGAGGCGTTCAAGCTCAATTACTGCTTTCTGTCTTTTATTTCTAATTTCCAGCTCTGTTTAGTTGTTGTTTCTTTCCTAGTGGCTAGTTCATTTCATTTCGTTGCTTTCTGTCTTTATGTTATTCACTTTAAGCTTTCCTTTGTTCATTCAAACAATCAAGTAATCAAAGCACAATTCTTCATTTCACAGTCTCTTATCTTTGCTGCGTACTATTTTGCCTTGCTGTTTTAAGTTTATTTCTCTTCTAAGCATGTCTACTTCATCTCTTATTTTTGTTCTCTCTATATCCATGAGTAACTAAGTCACATAGGGGCATGCTAATGACAATCCTATAGGCTAAAAAACGTGAACCAAGCATGTAGGATAGCTCTCAAAGCATTGATTGTATGTAAGCTTCATCCCACGGGCAATTTCGATTGGCCATCCATTTTGTCCAAAGAACTCCTAACCTCTGGAAGGAGTAAGAGTTCAGAGTCATACACTCATGCTAGCCTTTCAAGGTAATCAGAAAACGACCTAGGAATAGGCGTTTTCCTAGTACAAACCATAACTTTCTGCTTTAACAAGATGCTTAAGACCTTACTTGGACATGAGTAAACTAAAGAATCTAATGCATGAAATCGAAAGATACATGAGATTGAGTGAGTTTGATGCATAGTGAGTTGATCCAATGCTTGAGAATCGTATGAAAATGCCTATAGAGGAGTCGTTAGTAGCCCTTGTTTCTCCATTTTACACACTTTCGCTGTTAGTAACATTGCGGTAGAATTGCTGTTCTCGCAATTCTGCTAAGTTTAAAATTCTGTTTAGCTATTTTTCTCTTCGTTTATTAATCTCTTCTCTTTTCATTTGAGTTTATCTTTGACTTGCACTTGTTTATGTTGCTACCCTTTACATATTCCTTAGAAATTATACAACTTAAAACCATTTCTACCCCATCAAATCCACTCATTCTTTCTTAACAATACACTTCACGAGTATCTAATAATAAATCTCTGTGGGAAAACGAATGAAAAAATACTTACTACTTGCTATAAGATCATGTATGCTTGCATGTTCTGAGTGCTCTCTCTCTCTTATTGCTTATTTATTTTACACATTGAGCACGCAACAACATGTAAAGGTTGTTTTCTCCTGGTCCACAGGGTCTATGGTGATTTAGTTATATCCAGAATATCCATCTAGAAAGCAGTAATAAGCTCTACCAGCTATCCTATCTAACATCTGGTCTATAAACGGTAAAGGAAAGTGATCTTTTTTTGTTTCTTTATTTAATTTTCTATAGTCCATACAGACTCTCCATCTTGTAATAGTTCTAGTTGGAATTAGTTCATTACTCTCATTCACTACTACAGTCATCCCCCCCTTCTTAGGCACACATTGAATTGGACTCACCCACTGACTATTGGCTATAGGGAAGATTACACCTGCATCTAACCATTTGATTATCTCTTTTTTAACTATCTCCTTCATGGAGGGGTTCAACCTACGTTGGTGATCTACTCGGGGTGTATGTTCCTCTTCCAATAATACCTTATGCATGCAGTAGGAAGGACTAATACCTCTAATGTCAGCAATCGTCCATGCAATAGCCTTTTTATGTTGCTTAAGCAGTAATATTAACTCAATTTCATGCTTTTCACTTAACTTGGACGAAATGATAACAGGCAAAGTATCATGCTCTCCTAGATATGCATACTTAAGATGATCAGGCAATGGTTTCAATTCTCTCAGTCAAGTCACTAGTCATACAAACATGCTGAGGTTTATCCACAGGTATATCCATTATTTCAGAAATATTTAAGTCAGTTACATCTAATTGTACATAATCATTGGCATGCTTAATCAGTAGTTCATGCTCAAGCTGTTCGTCCATTAGTGAATCTACTATATCTACACTTGCATAAGATTCACAGTCAGAAGGATACCTTAGAGCTTTAAAGACACTAAACTTAACCTCCTGATCATGAACCCTCATGGTGAGCTCACCTTTCTGGACATCGATCAAGGTCCTACCTGTGGCTAGAAATGGTCTGCCTAATAGGATGGGGACCTCCTTGTCTGCTTCATAATCCAGAATGATGAAGTCTGCAAGAAAAATGAACTTGTCAACCTTGACAAGGATATCCTCTATCTTACCCTCAGGGTAGGCTATGGATCTGTCTGCCAACTGCAAGGTGACAGTGGTAGGACGTGCTTCTCCTATTCCAAGCTGACGGAATAGTGATAGGGGCATGAGATTTATGCTGGCTCCCAGGTCACAAAGAGCTCTGCCCACGTGCTTGCCTCCCAACTCCACTGGTAAGGTGAAGGAACCAGGATCCTTCTCCTTCTTTGGTAGCTTGTTCTGGAGTATAGCACTGCACTCCTCAGTGATATTCACTGTTTCAAATTCACCAATAATTTTCTTGTTAGTAATTATATCCTTCAAAAACTTAACATAAGAAGGCATAGATTGCAAAACCTCTACAAACGGAATATTAACATGCACTTGCTTTAGAATTTCTAAAAATTTATTAAAGTGCACTTCCTGTTCTTGTTTTTTCTTTAGCCTTTTAGGGAATGGAGGTGGTGACACATATGTAGGCACTTCAGGTCGCCTCAGGACAGGTGGAGGCCTTGGAATCTCTTCTGGTTCCTTTATGATAGGTTCCAGCCTCACCCTTGATGTGCTCGTTGGTGGTTGACCTTGGGTTGGCAGAGAATCCAGTGGAGCACTAGACTCTTCATTCTCTACTCTCTTTGGGGTTTCTCTAGTGTTGCTCACCAATGCTCTTCCACTGCGAAGTTCAATTGCTTGAACTTGCTCTTTTCCATCCCTTCTAGGTACCTCAGTATCAGCAGGCAGTCTACCTTGGGGCCTACTGTTACGTGCTCAATGTGTTAAAATAAGTAAGCAATAAGATAGAAAGAGCACTCAGAACATGCAAGCATACATGATCCTATAGCAAGTAATAAGTATTTTTTCATTCGTTTTCCCACAGAGATTTATTATAAGCTACTCGTGAAGTGTAAAGTTAAGAAAGAAAGGGTGGATTCGATGGGGTAGAATTGGTTTTTAATTGTCTATTTCCTACTGAATACGAAGAGGGTAGCAACATAAACAAGTGCAAGTCAAAGCTAAACTCAAATGAAAAGAGACGAGATTAATAAATGAAGACAAAAACAGCTAGACAGAATTGTAACTTAGCAGAATTGCGGAAACAGCAATTCTACCGCAATTGTAATAACAGCGAAAGTGTGTAAAATGAGGAATTAAGGGCTACTAACGACTATCCTATAGGCTTTTTCTTACGATTCTCAAACACTGGATCAACTCACTATCCATCAAACTATCTCAATCTCATGTATCTTCCGATTTCATGCATTAGATTCTTTAGTTTACTCATGTCCAAGTAAGGTCTTAAGCATCTTGTTAAGGCAGAAGGATATGGTTTGTACTAGGGAAACGCCTATTCCTAGGACGTTTCCTGGCTACCTTGAAAGGCTAGCATGAGTGTATGACTCTGAACTCTTACTCCTTCCAGAGGTTAGGAGTTCTTTGGACAAAATGGATGGCCAATCGAAATTGCCCGTGGGATGAAGCTTACATACATTCAATGCTTCGAGAGCTATCCTACATGCTTGGGTCACGTTTTTTAGCCTATAGTGTTGTCATTAGCATGCCCCTAAGTGACTTAGTTACTCATGGATATGGGGTAAACAGAAATAAGAGATGAAGGAGACATGCTTATAAGAGAAATATACTTAAAACAGCAAGGAAAAACCGTAGCAGAAAAAGATGGAAACTTGTGAAATAATAACTATGCTTTGATTACTTGATTGTTTGAATGGATAAACAGAGGAACTTAAAGTGCATAACAGAAAGACAGAACACAACGAAATGGACTGATCTAGTTACAAGAAAGGAAACAACAACAAACTTAAGCTGGAAAATGGAAATAAAGACAGAAAGCATAAAAACGAGCGTGAACGCCTAGTTGCAGATGCCTCGACTGAAGGGGATGAAAGAATAGCCTTGCTTGGATGAATCCAATCGGGAAAGAAGATGAATCTTCTCTCCTTCCTATCAGATTGTCGATTCCAACAGCTGAGACTCTCACACCAACAGACAGAGAAGAATGACAGGAGAAAAGATGGAGCTGCGAGAAGACTTCTACGCTTTCGAATGATGCTTGAACCCTCAACTTTGACCCCTATTTATAGTAGTCTGCAGATGTCTTTGGGCCAAGGAGAACCATCCATCTTCAACGTCATACTTCAGAATGGATGGAGGAGAAAGAACGAATCCCTAAAATAACGGAAATTAACAGAAAAAGATCAGTCAACTTACGGTTTTCACTTGAAACATTGCGGTTTCAGCAATGTTTCCGCAATGCTATCGCAATGCTTGTTTTTCATTCTTTTCCTTCGGTTTTCAACCCTTTTCTTTCCTATTGTACATAAGTCCTAATTTAGCTACCTTCTTCTAATTCTCATATTTAAGCATAGGTTTAGGCTAAATGCTATCAAAAACACCTAAGAGTGAACATCTTTCTAAGATAATTAAGTCCTAAAAAGGTCACTTTTGGAGACGTAACACACCCCCAAACTTAAGGTCTTGCTTGTCCTCGAGCAATCTAAGGACTTTCCTAGGCTGCTGTTTCTTCTTCTTTAACCACTTACTGACTCCCCTACATTCTTATCTATAGCAGTGCTGTCCTGTGACACACTTCTAAGCTTAAAACTACCCTCTTATCTAGCTTCTTCTGACTTCGCATGCCTAATACTTCTGCTGTTTTTTCTTACTTACTACAACTGATCTACTTGCTTTTGTCATATCCTGCCACTATCCCTAAGGTTTCAAATTCTACCTAGCTTTACCCCAGACTCAGTACATGCTTCTAGTTTTTACTTTTGAGCTACCTAGGATTCCTTAGAGTCATGCCAGTCTTAGTATTAACGGTGACAGTAGTACTTTTAGAGAACAACCTAAACCCTGGCATCACTACATTGGACATACATTCATCTCCCTAAACAACCCTACAAGTTACAACTTTGTACTTAGCCAATTTGAGGATCAGAGTTCTTTTTATCAGGACATCTAAGCCACAAAGTTGCAACTCCTAGGTATACATTATTCTTCCCTATTCTTTTCCTTTTTTCTTACTTAGGTGGAGCCTCTCCTTTGGTTGCCTTTTGATGCAATGCCACTTGTGGGTTACACACTTGGCACTGATTACTCAGCAACCTAAGAGAGACATCCCTCTTTATTCTATTTTTCATTTTTTTTTTTTTCAGCTCATCATTTCTTGTAAAGGAGAAGAAGAATGCTTATGCTTTAAGGGAGAGAGGAATGTTCCTAGGCCTAGGGTGGCCTCCCCCAAACTTCAACTACTCATTGTCCCTAATGAGTGTCTGAGGTGGCACACCCCCAAACTTGTCCTAGAAGCATCTAGTCTAAGGTAAAACCCTGAGAATCTAAAAGCCCTAGGCATAGACAGAACATTCTAAAAGACAATATCACAGCAGTAGAAAATTGAAAAAAAGAACAGACAGGTAAGGACTTACGGCTAAGCATGCTGAGCTTTTTAGAGGTTAATTTAAACTACCAAAGGGTGTCCTATGACACTCATCCAGCATGCTATAAGATAAGCTATATAAGGTAGTCATTACAGCACAAGAGATAGAATTTAAACAGATCACAGCCTAGCTAAACAGACAGTCCAAAACATGCATTCAGTAATAACAATTGCGGGTTCCGCAATTATTTCGCAATAAAGTCAGGGCAGATATATCAGTGATTAAGGCCCCTACGCATGCTTTGTCCAGTCATTCAAGCTCTCTAAAAATAAAACTAAACTAACCTGCCTAATCAGCTAGCATCAGTCTACACTAAACAACTTAAAAACGTAAAACTAAGCAACTAAAACAGATCAAAATTTGAACTAAAAACAGCATAGTTCACATAGTGTATCAGAAAGCAGGTTTTTTTTTTCTAAGGGAACAGCAATACTCCCTTGAGTGCAATTCAAACCAGCACTCAGATGTCTTCATCCTCATCAGGCTGTCGTGGTCGTGGAGGCACCCATGGACTCAGGAGATTCGTGGGGAAGTCAGGGAAGATGCATCCAAGTTGGTCAGCAACTTCCTTGTCCCGTGCCTGTGCGTAAGTGGCCCATTGAGCCATCCTCCTTTGCATATCCATCAGGCAAGCCATGGACAGCGACTGATCAGCAGCCAACCTATCCAGCTCGAATTCCATGTTCCCCTTCCTCTTTAGCCTCAAGCCAGCAGGTAGCTCAAAGTGGCCCGTGTAGGCCATCTGCTGCTCCATTCGCTCAATAGGAACCCCTGCAAGGAAACAGAGTTTAGTTATAGTATTAGGGAAAAACAATGGACCATTACCTTTCTTTGCGCACTCAGCAATGGCAGCCGACATGACCTCACCCACATTGATCGTGAGACCTCGCATGATTGCATAGACCAGCAGCGATCTGCTCTGGTTGATGGTGGTCTCATGAGTCACTGGGGATAGTTTCCTTCTCACAAAGGAAAACCATACAGCAGCCTTAGCTGTGAGGTTGGCACTCATGAGAGTGTGCCTCCCATTGCGTGACACAGTCCAGGATGCTTCAGGCTGGCCAATGGTCCGAATGGCCTCTTCCAGGACTGCCTCAGTAGGCTCATCAACGATCCTCGCATAGTCAGTATGTTTTTGACCCTTGAGGCCATATGCTTCGTTGATGGATTTTGCTGAGAAGTCCACTTCTACTCCCCTAACCACAGACAACCCCTCCTCAGAATTTCTCAGGTTGGCGTAGAAGTCATACACCATGCTTGTGTAAGCCGGGTTGGGTGGTCTGCACATCTCCTCCCAGCTGTGATTCGAAATGCCTGTGCGCAAGAATTGCGGCAGGTCAGCAGGTCTGTCGAGGAAGCCCTTCTCGTGCAGCAACTCCCTCTTCCTCAGCTCAATGCCTCTGGACTCAGCGTCAGAGGACACATACCTCACTGATTGAGGCTCGTCTTCAGGGTAAAGCTTGGTCTTCCCTTTGTCCTTTGGTCTGGCTGACTCCGCAGCCTCAATCTTGAGCTTCTTGAGCGATGGCTCAGCACTCTCTCCCTCTGATGCCAGTGCCCTCTTGGCCTTCTTCTTCTTCGATTTCTTGGACCGCTTGGCCTTGAAAATCTTGGTAGCCTTCTTCCTCTTCAGCTTTGCCTTGGTAGCGATCTGCTGGAGGCAAGCCCCCAGTGTTTCTTCCATGGAATCATCCTTCTGCGCAGGACTCCCAGGACTGGCTTCCCTCAACGGAGAGAAGACCTCTTCTTCCTCACCTTCCCCACTGCCCTGCGTTGATTCTTGGTACTCCCCATATGGGAATTCAGGGTCAGGCCGTGGAGAAGTGGGTGAAGGAGTTGTGCTTTGTGCAGCTGTAGGGGTCTGTGCAGATCTCTGTGGTGATGAAGGCAGTTCAAGGCTCTGCGCTGGTGGTGATGAGGAGAGCTCAGGGCTCAGAACTGGCGAAGATGGTGAAGGGCTGCGCTCGGCTATCTCGTGGGATGGTTGGCTTTGTTCTTGACTCTCCACAGAGGGAGTCTTGTTCTTGATTCCTTCCTCGGCCACAACCATACTCCACTTACGCTTCTTGGGTGTGCCTGCTGGTTCAGAGGGTTCAACAGGTATCTCTGTGACAACCTTCCACTTCTTCTTGCGAATCGGAAGTTTGGGAAGTCGTTCAGTTCGAGCAGCATCAGCCTCAGCCAAGGCAAGCAGTGCGTCTCTCGCAGCCGTTTCAGCGTCGTCAGCCTTCTTCTTGGCCGCAGATCTTTCAGCCCTCGTGAGCACCATTGTTGAATCGAGGAGGTTTGGAGAGAGAGATCACAGATGAAGAGAATCGCAGCTTTCTTGGAGTTCAGATACTTGGGAAATCGTATAGTTCAACGCGCGTCTCAACGGATATAAAGAAAACGGAAAAATCCCAACGGCTATATTTTTGCGGATCCTGCAAATCCAGCGCAATTCTAGTGACCGTTGGAGATTTTTTCCATTTAAATGTCAATCTTTGCTCAACCGTATCTTTGATTTGGCCCAATATTTCCTTGATTTTTAAAGCTGGATTTAATCTCCTTGATTCCCTCTATTGATTCCCTACAAAAAGAAATAAAATCAACATCAAATTCGCAATTAAAATCATACAAACTTATACACAAATGATAACCGGAAAATCGTAAAAAATAAACTAAGGCATGAGCCTCATGTTGACGAGCACAGCAATCACTCGTCCTCTCTCGTTCTTAATTTCACGCTTCAGTCAAGAGGAAGGCCGAGAGAGTCTTCACATCTCCTTCCTTATAGTAGTGCTTCAACCTTGCACCATTAACCATGAATGGTTGACCTTGCTGCAGGTTCTTTATCTCGATGGCACCATGAACAAACACATTAGTAATTACAAACGGACCTGACCATCTAGACTTAAGTTTGCCTGGAAATAATTTCAATCGTGAGTTGAATAATAAAACAAGTTGGCCTTTCTTAAAGTCCTTGATCCTAAGTCTACTATCGTGCCAAATCTTGGTCTTTTCCTTATACATTTTGGCATTTTCATAAGACATATGTCTAAGCTCATCAAGCTCGTGTAATTGCAAAGACCGCAACGTTCCCGCATCGGTCACGCAATAATTCAACTCTTTTAGTGCCCAAAATGCCTTGATTTCTAACTCGAATGGAAGATGACAAGCTTTACCATACACAAGTCTATAAGGAGACATACCTAGGGGTGTCTTATATGTTGTTCTATACGCCCAAAGTGCATCCTCAAGTTTAAAGGACCAGTCTTTCCTATTGGGTTTGACCACCTTTTCTAGTATGTTCTTAATCTCCCTATTTGAAATTTCAGCCTGTCCATTCGAGTGTGGGTGATAAGGAGTGGCTACTCTATGTCTAATGTTATACTTAGCCAGCACTCTCTCCATAGCCTTATTAATGAAATGTGTCCCCTCATCACTAATGATAGCACGAGGTGTTCCAAACCTAGTGAAAATGTGCCTATGCAAGAATTTTATTACTGTTTTAGCATCATTATTGGGACATGCTATGGCCTCTACCCACTTGGATACATAGTCTACTACCACTAATATGTAAAGGTTACCTGATGATGGGGGAAAGGGTCCCATGAAGTCAATGCCCCACACATCAAAGAGCTCCAACTCTAAGATGTAAGTGAGAGGCATTTCATCCTTGCGACTAAGGATACCTGTCCTTTGGCATTCATCACAGGTGTGGGCATAGTTGTGGGCATCCTTGAAGATTGTTGGCCAATAATAGCCACTCTGAAATACCTTTGCAGCTGTTCTTTGGCCACCAAAGTGTCCGCCATAAGGAGCTGTGTGGCAGTGCTGCAGCACAGACTTCGCTTCAGCAGCTGAAACACACTTCCTTAGCAAGCCGTCAGCACATGTTTTGTAAAGTGTGGGGTCATCCCATATGAATTTCCTTGCCTCATGAAGGAACCTCTTCTTCTCTTGTCCTCCCTTGAAAGTTGGCAGTACCTGCGATGCAAGGAAGTTAGCAATGTCAGCAAACCAAGGTTTCTCATCGTTAACACGATGAGTCAATACAAAGACATGTTCATCAATAAAAGCATCAGAAATTGCGGGTTCCGCAATTTTTTCGCAATTGTGCTGCAATCTGGAAAGATGATCCGCAACCACATTTTCACATCCTTTCTTATCTCTGATGTCCAAATCAAATTCCTGCAGCAATAACACCCACCTAATCAATCTAGGCTTAGCATCAGCCTTCCTCATGAGGTACTTTAAGGCAGAATGGTCAGTGTACACTATTGTCCTAGTACCTACAATGTAATTTCTAAACTTCTCACAAGCAAATACTACAGCGAGCATCTCCTTCTCAGTAGTTGTATAATTACATTGAGCCTCATTCAGGGTTTTACTAGCATAGTATACAGGGTGTGTTAACTTGTCAATCTTCTGTCCTAACATAACCCCTACCGCATAGTCAGTTGGCATCACATAACATCTCAAAGGGAAGATCCCAATTAGGCCCTACTATAATAGGTGTTGTGACTAGTGCTTTCTTAAGGGTTATCCAGGCTACTAAACATTCCTTAGAGAAGATGAATGGCCTATTCAGCTCTAGAAGCTCACACAGAGGCTTGGCTATCTTAGAAAAGTCCTTAATGAACCTTCTGTAGAAGCCAGCATGCCCCAAGAAACTTCTAATGGCCTTGACATTCTGAGGCTCTACCAACTTCTCTATGATCTCAATTTTGGCCCTATCGACCTCTACACCTGCCCTTGACACTCTATGACCTAGGACAATCCCTTCATCCACCATGAAGTGGCACTTTTCCCAATTTAGGACTAGGTTAGTCTCCTCACACCTAGTCAGGACTTGTCCTAAATTCTCTAGACAGTTTGTAAATGAATCCCCAAAGACTGAGAAATCATCCATGAATATTTCTATCATGGACTCATCCAAATCAGAGAAGATTGCCAACATGCACCTCTGGAAAGTTGCCGGTGCATTGCATAAGCCAAAAGGCATTATGCGAAAGGCAAAAGTTCCAAAAGGGCAAGTGAAGGTAGTCTTCTCTTGATCCTTAGGGTCTATAGTAATCTGGTTATACCCTGAATAACCGTCTAGGAAGCAGTAATAAGCTCTACCAGCTATTCTGTCTAACATTTGGTCAATGAATGGTAAAGGGAAGTGGTCTTTTTTAGTTTCTTTATTTAGTTTCCTGTAATCCATACATACTCTCCATCCTGTGACAGTCCTAGTTGGAATCAGTTCATTGTTCTCATTGACTACCACAGTCATCCCCCCCTTCTTAGGTACACATTGTATAGGGCTCACCCACTGACTACTAGCTATGGGGAAGATCACACCAGCATCTAACCATTTTATTATTTCTTTCTTAACTACCTCTATCATAGAGGGATTCAGCCTACGTTGGTGGTCTACTCTAGGGGTATGTTCTTCCTCTAGTATAATCTTATGCATGCAATAAGAAGGGCTAATGCCTCTAATATCAGCAATAGACCATGCGATAGCCTTCCTATGTTGCTTAAGTAGTAATATTAGTTCAACCTCATGCTGTTCACTTAGCTTAGAGGAAATAATTACAGGCAAAGTCTCATTATTTCCTAAATATGCATACTTGAGGTGAGTGGGGAGAGGTTTCAATTCTAATACAGGTGGATGCTCAATGGATGGTTTTAATGGATTCAAAGATTTTTCAGTTAAGTCAATATTCATACAAGCATGCTGAGGGTTATTTACAGATATGTCCATTATCTCAGCTATGTTTAAGTCAGTTAATTCTAATCCTACATATTCATGAGCATGCTTAGTCAATAGTTCATGCTCCAATGAATCTACAACGTCCATGCTAGCACAAGATTCATGGTCAGAGGGGTACCTTAAGGCTTTATACACACTAAATTTCACCTCTTCATCATGAACCCTCATGGTGAGCTCACCTTTTTGGACGTCTATCAGTGCCCTACCTGTGGCTAGAAATGGTCTGCCTAACAGGATGGGGACCTCCTTGTCTGCTTCATAATCCAGGATAATGAAATCTGCAAGGAAAATAAACTTGTCAACCTTTACAAGAATATCCTCAATCTTACC
The DNA here is from genome assembly GCA_028017165.1 of Herpetospermum pedunculosum. Classification (NCBI taxonomy): domain Eukaryota; kingdom Viridiplantae; phylum Streptophyta; class Magnoliopsida; order Cucurbitales; family Cucurbitaceae; genus Herpetospermum; species Herpetospermum pedunculosum. The sequence continues at coordinate 41,855,694 of CM051522.1, forward strand.
TTCAGGGTATGCGATGGATCTGTCTGCTAGTTGTAAAGTGACAGTGGTTGGACGTGCTTCTCCTATTCCTAGCTGGCGGAATAGTGATAGGGGCATGAGGTTTATGCTGGCTCCCAGGTCACAAAGAGCTCTGCCCACGTGTTTGCCTCCTAGTTCTACAGGTAAGGTGAAGGAACCAGGATCCTTCTCCTTCTTGGGTAGCTTGTTCTGGAGTATGGCACTGCACTCCTCAATGAGGTTGACTGTTTCAAACTCACCAATTATTTTCTTGTTAGTTATAATATCTTTCAAAAACTTTACATAAGAAGGCATAGACTGTAAAACTTCAACAAAATGAATATTAACATGCACTTGCTTACGAATTTCTAGAAATTTATTAAAGTGCACTTCCTGTTCTTGTTTTTTCTTTAGCCTTCTAGGAAATGGAGGTGGTGGCACATATGCAGGCACATCAGGTCGCCTCAGGATAGGTGGAGGCCTTGGAATTTCTTCTATCTCCTCTATGATTGGCTCCAGCCTTTGTCCTGATGTGCTAGTTGGTGGTGGACCTTGGTTTGGCAGAGACTCCAGTGGAGCACTAGACTCAGTGTTCTCTACTCTCTTTGGTGTGTCCTTGGTGTTGCTCACCAATGGTCTACCACTTCTAAGTTCAATTGCTTGAACTTGCTCTTTACCATCTCTCCTTGGCACTTCAGTGTCAGCAGGTAGTCTACCTTGGGGCCTACTTTTGATTTCATTGGCTAGTTGTCCTATTTGGTTCTCTAGGCTCCTAAGAGTGGCTTGCTGACTCTGTAGAGTGGCATCATTCTTGGCTATGTATTCCTTGAGTAAGTTTTCTACAGAAGATCCTACAGGTTGGTTGTATGGTTTTTGATACATGGATTGGTTATGTTGGGAAGTGAAACCAGGTGTTCCACTCGGTCTAGGTTGGTTAGGATTTTGGTTAGCATTCTGTTGGCCACCCCATGACAGGTTTGGGTGGTTCCTCCAACCAGGGTTGTAAGTATTGGAGTAGGGGTTGTTCCTAGGCTGCTGCTGGCTTCCAACGTAGCAGACTGAGGCTGGATTCCCAGGGCAGTATTCATACAGGTGCCCTTCCCCACAGAATCCACAGATAAGTGTCTCACCTTGACTTGGTTGGGTGCCCATTGACATGGCTGTGGTGGTGTTGACACTTGTTTGGAGATTGGTTTGAGCCATTTGCTTAACTAGGTTGGTCAGGGCATTTATTTGGCTGCTCATTGCACTTAGAGCATCCTTGTCTTGAGCTCTAGTTGGCTCGACTGGATCATCTGACCACCTACAGTGAGATGCTGAGATCTTCTCCAAGATCTCATAGGCTTCGTTGTAACTCTTGGACAACATGGAACCACCAGCAGATGAATTTAAGACTTGCCTAGTGCTGGGGTTGCATCCTTTGAAAAAGACCTCTATTTGGATACACCATGGGATGCCATGGTGTGGACATTTGAGAAGAAGGTCCTTGAACCTTGTCCAAGCTTCGTGAAGAGACTCATTCTCAGCTTGTTTGAATTTAACTATGTCATCACGAAAGGTAGAATTCCTATCAGGTGGGAAGTATTTGACTAGGAATTTCTCTGCTAAGTCTGTCCAATTAAGGACAGATCCAGAGGGTAATGAGTTTAACCACGTTTTGGCTTTGTCCCTCAAAGAGTAAGGGAACAGATATAGCCTCAAGGCTTCTTGGGAAACTCCAGGGATGATAAAGGTATCACTGACTCCTAAGAAGTTTCTAAGATGGTTGTGGGGGTCCTCATTTTCCACTCCAAAGAATTGTCCCACAGTGGACAACATTTGGAACATCACTGGTTTTAACTCGAATGAGTTGGCAGTGATTTCAGGACGGATTATGCTGGGGTTCAGCTCCCCAAGCATAGGTACTAGGTATGAGAGAATGGCATTATTCTTATCATTCGCTATTTCGATGGGATTGCGAGTGATAGGTTCTGAATTTGGAATTAGTCCAGCCATTTCTTCTTGAGATAATTGCGGAGGAATTGCGGTTCCCGCAATTGCTTGAGGTAAAGGGGGTTGTTTAAAGAGACGTTTCTTGGCTCTATTTCTGGCCCTAAGTAACCTCTCAGGCTCAGGATTGAACTCTAGATCACTACTTGAAGGCTCACTCATAAACTAACCCGATGGTACCTGTAAAAGAAATGAACTAGATTAGTTACAATGGACAATAAACTCGGTGTTTCAAACTTAACAAACTTCGTTTTCACTTAAATAAATCCCCGGCAGCGGCGCCAAAAACTTGTTACGTGCTCAATGTGTTAAAATAAGTAAGCAATAAGATAGAAAGAGCACTCAGAACATGCAAGCATACATGATCCTATAGCAAGTAATAAGTATTTTTTCATTCGTTTTCCCACAGAGATTTATTATAAGCTACTCGTGAAGTGTAAAGTTAAGAAAGAAAGGGCGGATTCGATGGGGTAGAATTGGTTTTTAATTGTCTATTTCCTACTGAACACGAAGAGGGTAGCAACATAAACAAGTGCAAGTCAAAGCTAAACTCAAATGAAAAGAGACGAGATTAATAAATGAAGACAAAAACAGCTAGACAGAATTGCGGAAACAGCAATTCTACCGCAATTGTAATAACAGCGAAAGTGTGTAAAATGAGGAATTAAGGGCTACTAACGACTATCCTATAGGCTTTTTCTTACGATTCTCAAACACTGGATCAACTCACTATGCATCAAACTATCTCAATCTCATGTATCTTCCGATTTCATGCATTAGATTCTTTAGTTTACTCATGTCCAAGTAAGGTCTTAAGCATCTTGTTAAGGCAGAAGGATATGGTTTGTACTAGGGAAACGCCTATTCCTAGGCCGTTTCCTGGCTACCTTGAAAGGCTAGCATGAGTGTATGACTCTGAACTCTTACTCCTTCCAGAGGTTAGGAGTTCTTTGGACAAAATGGATGGCCAATCGAAATTGCCCGTGGGATGAAGCTTACATACAATCAATGCTTCGAGAGCTATCCTACATGCTTGGGTCACGTTTTTTAGCCTATAGTGTTGTCATTAGCATGCCCCTAAGTGACTTAGTTACTCATGGATATGGGGTAAACAGAAATAAGAGATGAAGGAGACATGCTTAGAAGAGAAATATACTTAAAACAGCAAGGAAAAACCGTAGCAGAAAAAGATGGAAACTTGTGAAATAATAACTATGCTTTGATTACTTGATTGTTTGAATGGATAAACAGAGGAACTTAAAGTGCATAACAGAAATACAGAACACAACGGAATGGACTGATCTAGTTACAAGAAAGGAAACAACAACAAACTTAAGCTGGAAAATGGAAATAAAGACAGAAAGCATAAAAACGAGCGTGAACGCCTAGTTGCAGATTCCTCGACTGAAGGGGATGAAAGAATAGCCTTGCTTGGATGAATCCAATCGGGAAAGAAGATGAATCTTCTCTCCTTCCAATCAGATTGTCGATTCCAACAGCTGAGACTCTCACACCAACAGACAGAGAAGAATGACAGGAGAAAAGATGGAGCTGCGAGAAGACTTCTACGCTTTCGGATGATGCTTGAACCCTCGACTTTGACCCCTATTTATAGTAGTCTGCAGATGTCTTTGGGCCAAGGAGAACCATCCATCTTCAACGTCATACTTCAGAATGGATGGAGGAGAAAGAACGAATCCCTGAAATAACGGAAATTAACAGAAAAAGATCAGTCAACTTACGGTTTTCACTTGAAACATTGCGGTTTCCGCAATGTTTCCGCAATGCTATCGCAATGCTTGTTTTTCATTCTTTTCCTTCGGTTTTCAACCCTTTTCTTTCCTATTGTACATAAGTCCTAATTTAGCTACCTTCTTCTAATTCTCATATTTAAGCATAGGTTTAGGCTAAATGCTATCAAAAACACCTAAGAGTGAACATCTTTCTAAGATAATTAAGTCCTAAAAAGGTCACTTTTGGAGACGTAACACCTACTCTTCAATTCATTGGCTAATTGCCCTATTTGGTTCTCTAGGCTCCTAAGGGTAGCTTGCTGACTTTGTAGGGTAGCATCATTCTTTGCAATGTACTCCTTGAGTAGATTTTCTACTGATGACCCTATTGGTTGGTTGTATGGTTTTTGATACATGGATTGGTTATTTTGGGAAGTGAAACCAGGTGTTCCACTCGGTCTTGGCTGGTTGGGAGCTTGGTTAGTATTTTGTTGCCCACCCCAAGAAAGATTTGGGTGGTTCCTCCAACCAGGATTGTAAGTGTTAGAATAGGGGTTGGGAGCTTGGTTTGTATTTTGGCTTCCAACATAGCAGACTGAGGCTGGATTCCCAGGGCAGTATTCATACAGGTGCCCTTCCCCACAGAATCCACAGATCAGTGTCTCACCTTGACTTGTTTGTGCGCCCATTGAGATGGCTGCTGCGGTGTTGACACTGGATTGGAGATTGGTTTGAGCCATTTGTTTGACTAGGTTCGTCAGGGCGTTTATTTGGCTACTCATGGCACTGATTGCGTCCTTGTCTTGAGCTCTACTTGGCTCTACTGGATCATCTGACCACCTACTGTGAGAGGCTGAGATCTTCTCCAGGATCTCATAGGCTTCATTATATCTTTTAGAAAGCATAGAACCACTAGCTGACGAATTCAGCACTTGCCTTGTGTTGGGGTTACATCCTTTGAAAAAGACTTCTATTTGGATACACCATGGAATGCCATGGTGTGGACATTTAAGCAGAAGGTCCTTGAACCTTGTCCAAGTTTCGTGAAGAGATTCGTTTTCGGCTTGTTTGAATTTGATTATGTCATCACGAAAGTTTGAATTCCTATCAGGTGGGAAATATTTGACTAGGAATTTCTCAGCCAGATCTGTCCAATTGACAACTGATCCGGAGGGTAATGAGTTTAACCACGTTTTGGCTTTATATCTTAATGAGTAAGGGAACAGGTAAAGCCTCAAAGCTTCTTGGAAAACTCCAGGGATAATGAAGGTATCACTAACTCCTAGGAAGTTTCTTAGATGGTTGTGGGGGTCCTCATTTTCCACTCCAAAGAATTGTCCCACAGTGGACAACATTTGGAACATTACTGGCTTTAACTCGAATGAGTTGGCAGTAATTTCAGGGCGTATAATGCTTGGGTTTAGCTCCCCAGGCATGGGAACTAGGTAGGAGAGAATGGCACTATCCTTGTCATTCGCTATTTCGATGGGGTTGCAAATGATAGGTGCTGGATTTGGGACTGTTCTATCCATTTTTATTTGATAGGGTTGTGATGACTCAGCAGAGTCAGCAAGGTTTTGAGGTATAAAGGGTTGTTTGAAGAGATGTTTCTTAGCTTTGTTTCTGGCCCTAAGTAATCTCTCAGGCTCAGGATTGAACTCTAGATCGCTACTTGAATGCTCATTCATAAACTAACCCAATGGTACCTGCAAAAGAAATGAGAATAGATTAGTTCCAATAGATATTAAGATTTGTGTTTCTAACTTAACAAACTCCGTTTTCACTAAACAAAATCCTCGGCAGCGGTGCCAAAAACTTGTTGCGTGCTCAATGTTTAAAATAAAGATACAATGATAGAGCACTCAGAACATGCAGGCATACATGATCTTGTAGCAAGTAATAAGTATTTTTTCATTCGATTTCCCACAGAGAATTATTCTTAGTTACTAGCGAAGTGATTTGTTAAGTAAGAATGGGTGGATTAAATGGGGTAGATTTGGTTTTAAAGTGCCTAATTACTAAGGAATGTGTAAATGATGAAAGCATCAACAAATGCAAGTAGATAATAAACTCGAATGTAAAGAGAAGGGAATAACAAACGAAGATAAAAATGGTTACGGCAGAATCTGAACTAAGGGAATTGCGGAAACAGCAATTATTTAGCAATGTTACTAACAGCGAATTAAGTGTAAAGTGAGGAAACAAGGGCTACTAACGAATCCTCTATAGGCTTTTTCACACGATTCTCAAGCAGTAGATCAACTCATCATGCATCAAACTAACTCATTCTCATGTATCTTCCGATTTCATGCATTAGATCCTTTAGTTTACTCATGTCCAAGTAAGGTCTTAAGCATCTTTTATAACAGCAAGTTGTGACTTGTACTAGGAAAACGCCTATTCCTAGGTCATTTTCTGGCTACCTTGAGAGGCTAGCATGAATGTACGACTCTGAACTCTTACTCCTTCCAGAGGTTAGGAGTTATTTGGACAAAATGGATGGCCAATCGAAATTGCCCGTGGGATGAAGCTCACATACATTTCAATGCATTTGGAAGCTATCCTACATGCTTGATTTACATGTTTTTACCTATAGACTTGTCATTAGCATGCCCTTACGTGATTTAGTTACTCATGGATGAAGATAGAATGGGAAGAGTAGATGAAGACGACATGCTTAGTAGAATATTAAAGACAAAACAGAAGACAAAGATAGTAAACAGAGAAAGTGAAGAACTTGCGAAGTGATGAATTAATGCTTCCATTAACCTAAGTTTGAACTACACGATTGACAACCTTGAGCAACTAAAACTAAACAGAAAGAGACGAAATGAAATAGAGTAGCAAACAAAAGTGAAATAACAACAAACAACAAAGGACACCTTTGAGCGTATTGGCGTCCTTGCGCTCTTGGTGTTCGTTCTTCCCGAATTAGAATTCCAAATCGACATACTAATATCGCGTCCAAATTAGATAGTTGTCACAGTTTGCTCGTTGCTATCGTTCGGCTTGGGAGAGCGTTGGCCGCCAATGACCGAACGATATGCTTGATTAGCATGATTAATTATGTCTAATTAATTACATGGAGCATGTCTGAGTTATTTATTAATTTTAGGCGGGCTGTGTATTCGTTAACTTATTTAGCCATAATATTCGTCATTCTATGATCCAAGAGGCATGCTAGATTCACTCCCGATCGTCCCGAGTCGAAAACTCCGTTAGTTAAAGTCTTACCGTTTGCTTTGTTCCTACTTAGTTAATTGAAAACCAACAAATCCCCCATATTTCATTTATTTTAATAGTTTGCAAATTTAATTAAGATTAAGTCAAGATACCTTAATTCCCTGTGGATCGACCCCGTTGCCGCTACTCTACTAATAGTTTAGTGAATCCGGGCACTTATAAATTCATTTTGGCGGGTCTCGACAACCCGATGATTGGCGATAGTTCAATAATATCGCTACCAAGCGTGAAGGGGAATGCCCTCATGTTCAGCTGCTCCTCCGTGACTCCAGCGGGCTTCATCCCCGCGCAGACGCAATGAAATTCCATAAGATGTTTATTCGCGTCCTCCCCTGCATTGCCATGAAAAGAAGGTAACTGGTGAATTAAACCTGACTTTAACCCAAAGTTACCTGCTACCACGGGGTAGTTTATGCACAAAGGCTGCAGGTTCAGATCTGGCGCTGCCAACTGTTTTAGCGTTCGCGGCGCGTCACCTTGCGCCATCTCCTCAAACAAGAAGGGATTGAGCCTATAACCAAACGGTCTCTGCTCCTCCCGGACTTCTCTCCTTAACCGCCGCTCCTCTCTGTCGATTTCTGGGATAAACTGCAATCCACTAACCTCAGAGGAACGGGTCATACACAAACAAAAATTCAAACATACAATATACAAACAGAAAAAATATTTCAGCCAACCATCAATTAATCAAATTCAAACTTCAATCATAATTTCAATCAATTTTTCCTTCTCCCCGGCAACGGCGCCAATTTTGGTGTGCGGATTTTTGAATATCCTCTTAATCTCAAGCTGTCGAAGCTTGCCAAAATACGATTTATAAGCCTATAACCAAGGCTTTGCAGCCAGTGGTAACAGGGTCGATCCAAGGAGAAGGTGTGATTAAAATTACTATTAAAATTGGGAAATAACTAATTGATTGGTTTTGTAACGGGGGGATTTTCAGCATGCACAGGAATCAATAAACGCTAACGGAAAAATAACAAGTAGAGAGACGCGTGCACGGTTTGGGAGTTTCGGGATTAATTGCTAGACAATTTCAGTTCATCATTTAATACAAAATTCATGGTGTACAGTTTATGATACACACGGACGACTACCCGAGAAGCCCCAAGGTAGCCGGCTCCATAGATATTTATCAGACCACACAGTTCCGATTAAACTTTATCCAAAATTGCATTAAGGTGATCAACCCTAAATTTATTCTAGACAGTCACTAGCTAACCGCGACGAACATTCAAGCATGTAATCTAATTGCTAGTAGATTGCCCGCAAACGTTGTATGCAATCAACAACCATCATACACGACTCGATACTCCGATTTAGTTTTATCTATCTGTGTTACTTAGTCGAGCAGTGAGAGGCACGGCATCGCTACTCTTTAACATACACAACATGCAAGATGACTCGAGTGTCAATCGTCGAAATCTAACATGCGCGTTGGATTAAGCAAGAAAGATAAATGCATATAAACAGCCACCAATATGCATTCAAAGCTTAGATTATCAAAACTAAAATGTCTAACAAAAATCCCTTAAACAATCCCCAAACCGTTCACCCTTACCTTAGCCGTCCATGGAACGGGTTGTCAATTCCGCTCCAACGAAGGCCATGGAAGGCGTCATCAACACAATACAAGAAGGGAAAAGCTCTTAAACATGCCAACAATGGATGAGCTAAAAGAAATCTAAGAGAAATTGAGAGGAAGAAGAAGAAGAAAGCTAAAAAATGTCAAGATCATGTCTGATTTTTGCGCAGAAATCGTCTTATACAGAAGCTGTAATCGTCGTAGCGTCGAGACGCTAGGCCAGCGTCTCGACGCTGCGCCCTAAATAATCCGCGGGCGCCTCGCGATGGCGTCGAGACGCTAGGGCAGCGTCTCGACGCTTGCCCGATGATTTCCTCGCGCGCGCCTCCTCCAGAGCGTCTCGACGCCAAGCAGAGTCTCGACGCTCGGCAGCGTCGAGCTAGCGTCTCCACGATATCACTCGACGCTAGCTCTCGGGTTTTTCCAGCGTCGAGCTAGCGTCTCGACGCTACAGCTCGACGCTGGCTCTCGGGTTTGGGGCTGGAAAATTGCCTCTCCTAGGCGGTTTTGGCCCGTTTCTTCACGGATCAACTTCCCCTTTTCCCGATGCCCTCCCGGGGCGTTAAAACTCCACTTTTAGCTCTCGAACGGGTCCAACGGACGCACGAGCTCTTTGCCGCATTTCTCCTACAAACGAGATCAATTACACAATTAAACGCGGACTTTAGCCATAATAAGGAAGTATTGAATAGCTCCAAAATGGAGTTATCAGTATGACAAAAAAAAATACATAAATCAAGGCATCCACTGAAACTCTTTCAGCTCCTCATGCGAACCCTCTAGAAGCTCACGATATGTCAGCCACGGCTCGGGCATCAACATCATCAATATAGAGGACACTGCAAAGATGTTCTTTTCCTTTGTAAAGCAACATTGCAAGTTGAGCGCGTGCACTACTCTTAGGGTGATGCTACAAGCTGAACATTCACACTACCACTAGGGTAAAGGTACAAGTTTCGTACGCACAAGAGGTTTTGTTTCAAGTTCAAGTTCGAAGGCTTCCTCGCTTTAAGTTCAAGTTTGAAGACGGCTCTGCTTCATCTCCAAGTTTTATGGCATCTTCGTTTCATCTCAAAGTCGAGGTTGTCGTTTCGTCTTCAAAGTTGAGATGATCTTCAAAGTCGAAGTTGTCGCTTCATCGTCAAAGCTGATGTCGTCGCTTCATCTTCAAAATCAAGGTGGTTATTCCATCTTCAAAGTTTAGGTGATTGTTTCATCTTCAAAGTTTAGGTGATCTTCAAAGTCGAAGTTGTCGCTCCATCGTCAAAGCTGATGTCGTCGCTTCATCTTCAAAATCGAGGTTGTTATTCCATCTTCAAAGTTTAGGTGATCTTTAAAGTGGATGTCGTCTCGTGTCAACTTCAAGTTAGAGATCAAGCGTTTCTCGCTTTAAGTTCAAAACCAGGTGTTACCCGCTTCAAATCTAACTTCAAGATCGAGTGTTGGTCCCTTCAGGTTCGAGACCAAGTGCAGCTTGCTTTAAGTTTCAGACTGAGTGTTACTCGCTTCAACTTCAAATTCGAGTGTTGGTCGCTTTAAGTTGAACTTCAAATTCAAGCATTGGTCGTTTCAAGTTCAAGGCCAAGTGCTGCTCAGTTCAAATTCAAGATCGAGCGTCGCTCGCTTCTAGTTCAAATTTGAGAATTGCTCACTTCAAGTTTAAGTTCAAGTTCGACCGCCGCTCGCTTAAAATTCAACATCGAGTGTCGCCTGCTTCAAGTACAAGTTAAAAATCAAGCGTTTCTCGCTTCAAGTCCAAGTTCGAATGTTGGTCGCTTCAAGCACAAATTTTGACTTTACTTGTTGCAAGTTTTGAGTTTAAGTTCGAGTTTGGAGGTAAAGCGCGACCCTTAGCATTTAAAAAAAAGAGAGAATGTTATGGGGGAAGCACACCAACAAAGACGGAGTACGTTCTCTAAGTAGACGCGCCCATTTCACATAAAGGGGAAATGTCAAACTAGCGCATCTACGAAGGAGAAGTAACGTCTCTAAGTCGGCGTATCATCCTTTAGTCGGCACACCAACAAGAAAGGAGTACGTTATCTAAGTAGACGCGCTCATTTCACGTAGAGTGGAAATGCCCAAACTGGCGCATCTACAAAAGAGAAGTAACGTCCTTAAGTTGTTACGTTGACTTCATAGAAACGGAACACAACGATTCGACGTACCAACAAAGACGGAGTACGTTCTCTAAGTAGACGCGCTCATTTCACGTAGAGTAGAAATGCCCAAACTGACGCATCTACAAAAGAGAAGTAACGCCTTTAAGTCGGCACGCCGATCTCATAGGAACGGAACGCGACGATCCGACGCACCAACAAGGACGGAATACGTTCTCTAAACAGACGTGCATCTGCAAGGGAGAAGTAACGTCTTTAAATCAGTACGTCGATCTACAGAAACGGAACATAACTACTCGACGCACAACCAAGGATGGAATACGTTCTCTAAGCAGATGTGCATCTGCATAGAAGAAGTAACGCCCTTAAATTATCACGCCGAGTCCACGAGAATAGAACATAACGACTCGACGCACAACCAAGGACGGAATACGTTCTCTAAGCAGATGTGCATCTGCATAAGAGAAGTAACGCTCTTAAGTTGTTACGTCGAGGCCACGAGAACCAAATAGAACGACTCAACGCACAACCTAGGACGAAATACGTTCCCTAAGCAGACGTGCATCTGCATAAGAGAAGTAACGCCCTTAAGTTGTTACGCCGAGGCCACGAGAACCGAACAAAACGACTCGACGCACAACCTAGGACAGAATACGTTCCCTAAGCAGACGTGCATCTGCATAAGAGAAGTAACGCCCTTAAGTTGTTACGCCGAGGCCACGAGAACCGAACAGAACGACTCGACGCACAACCTAGGACGAAATACGTTCCCTAAGCAGACGTGCATCTGCATAAGAGAAATAACGCCCTTAAGTTGTTACGCCGAGGCCACGAGAACCGAACAGAACGACTCGACGCACAACCTAGGACGGAATACGTTCCCTAAGCAGACGTGCATCTGCATAAGAGAAGTAACGCCCTTAAGTTGTTACGCTGAGGCCACGAGAACCGAACAGAACGACTCGACGCACAACCTAGGACGGAATACGTTCCCTAAGCAGACGTGCATCCGCATAAGAGAAGTAACGCCCTTAAGTTGTTACGCCGAGGCCACTAGAACCGAACAGAACGACTCGACGCACAACCTAGGACGGAATACGTTCCCTAAGCAGACGTGCATCTGCATAGGAGAAGTAACGCCCTTAGATTGTTACGTCGAGGCCACGGGAGCTGAACATGACGATTCGGCGCACCAACAAGGACGGAGTACGTTCCCCAAACAGACACTCCGATCTCACACAAAGTAAGAACCGAAGCCTCTGCAAAGAAGAAGTAACGCCCAAATCAGTACGCCAAACCCTGAATCGGCGGTAAAAGAAATGGCGCACCTACAAAAAAATGTCGCAACGCTCCCCCATTTGTTTATTCCAATTTAAAATCGAAAAGTGAACAAATTTCAAATCATATGTGTATATATATATAATAAAATAATATATTTATAAAATCCCAATTTCAAAATTATTTAACTAATTTTAATTCTTAATTTCGAATTAAAAAAAAAAAATAAAAAAAAAAAATAAAATAAAAAAAATATATATATTATTGGCTATTTAATCACAAAATCCCAAATTCAAAATTACTTAGTGAGGATTTCTAAAGCTCAATCTTGAATTACATAACCCCTAATCAGTAAATTAAATGCCCATTTCATAAACTAAATTAAATGTCCATTCCATAAAATAAATCTAGTTTATCAATCACACCAACAAAATAACAAAATGCAAAATATTATATATATGAATACCGCCTATACAGAAATAAATTACAACAATAAATTACAACAATAAATTACAATCAATAAATTACAATCAATAAATTACAATACAGTCCAAATCAAGTGATATTAAAAGAATTTATTTACCAAATTAATGTTGGCACAAATAACACCGTGAATTTTTTTTTTTATTTGCAAATTGGCGCCTTTATATAAAAAAAATATATATATTAAAAATGGTAAAGAAATATATATAGATATGAAAAAAAATACAGTAAAGAAATATATATATTTATGCATTTTGTTATTATATATATATATATAAAAAAAATATATATATAATAATAAAAAAAATAAAAAAATCACCAACGATGCGGCTGACGGCGGTTCGGCTGGTGGCGACGCGGTGGTTCGGCAGAACGTGGGCGGAAGCTACGGCGGCGATGCGGCTGCGGCTGGCGCGCGGCTGCAGATCTGGACACGGCGGAGCGGCTGTGCGACGGATCTGGCAGAGACGCGCGATGGCGAAGGCGGCTGCGGCGGCGGCGACCGGTTCGGCAGATCTGGCAGAGACGCGCGGTGGCGACCGTTTCGGCAGATCTGGCGGCGTGCGGCTGAGACAGAGGCGACTGCGGCGGTGCGGCTGGCGCGCGGGGCTGAGACGACGAAGGCAGCTGCGGCGGTGCGGCTGGCGCGCGGGGCTGAGACAGAGGCGGCTGCGGCGGCGGCGTGCGGCTGTGCGGTGGAGCATGCGGCGCTGGGCCGAGGCGGCGGCGGCAGCGGCGACGCAACGGAGCTGGCTGCGGCGTTGGAGCTCTCCCTTCTTCTCCAACTTTTCAACTTCCCCCAACTCTTCAACTTCTCAAACAAATGAGATGGAGGCCATCTTATTCTATTTATAAGGATTAGAAAACCTAAAGGAGTTAGGTTTTGTAGGGTGAAGTTACTTAAATGTCCTTCATTTAAGTTAAGAAATTTTGCAAAAACAAAATGTACAAAGCTCAACTCGAACTCAAAACCAAGGACAAGTAAAGTCGTCCAGGTTCCGCTCTACCAAACAAGCTTCTTTGTTATCAGATGTCTTCACATTCTACTATTGCATTCGGCCAATTATTTATGCCAAAATAAAAAAATTCAACGCTCCTATTCCGAATTCAAGCCAAACTTTAGAAGCTTACCACATTTTTTCCTGAAATTAAAATTTTGGGCATATTCCAAGTTTTATTTCCAAGCATGATTTAGGTCAAAAGTTATCTAAATCCAAGTCTCAAATCAAAATTGGCGGTTTGGGTATATTTTATCCACGTTGAAATTAGAGTAAAGTTCAAAGTCAAACCCTATTCAAAATTCAATTGGGCAGACACCAGTCTCTCCTCTACATCCCAAGATAAACTAAGGTAGAAAAAAAAAAATCTACCGAAGTTTAAATCAAATTTCTGTCAGATAAGAAAGATCAAAACTACGAGCCAAATTCATATTTTTGATCGATTGACATGGAAAGAGGCGTCAATTAAAATAATTGATTTATGAATCAAACCTCATATTTCGATAAAATTGATACGTCAAAGCGGAGTCGAAATTAGGGGTGTCCTATGTTTCGATTTGTCTATTTAACTTTTCCGAGACTCACCCACACATACTTGTGCATAACTCTCGAAAAAGGGGGCATTTGTTGACCGAGAAATTTCGGCCAATCAGCGGTCGCCACGTGTATCCATCACGACCAGGGGATCAGATAGACTTGACCGAGCAAATTCGGTCAAACTGCAATTGGGCTCGAAATCGAATCGGGCCAGAAAGATTAAAAAGACAATTTGGCCCAAAGGTCAAACCCATTGGGCTCAAGATTCAAAAGCCCAAGCCCATTGGATCCAGGCCCAAGCCCACCAGGCACATGAGAACTCTATAAATAGAGAGTTCATTTTCATTTTTAAGGTTCAGAAAATTTCTTCTCCTAGGAACTCAGAGAGAATTCCCAAACAACGAAAGACTCTTTGAATCCTGAAGACTGAACGTCACTTGAAAATCAAACACCTGAAGACTTCACCGCTACGTAAAGCTGAACATTCAACATCGAGAACAAGCTGCGAAGCCCTCGATCCAAATCCAACAACGAGAACAAGCTGCAAAGCCCTCGAAACAAATCCAACATCGAGAACAAGCTGCGAAGCCCTCGATCCAAATTCAACATCGAGAACAAGCTGCGAAGCCCTCGAGAAACATTTGCATTTGAGAGAGAAAGAATCAGAGGATAAACACTAGAGATTGTAATCCACTACGCACTGATACAGATAAATACAATACATCAATACAAATTCAAATTTCATTTACACGTGTCGAATTTCCATTCGTCATTCGAATTCTCGTGTGAACAACGCTCTAATTCCAATTCTAGCATGAGGGCTTAAGCATGGCTAATTAATTCAACCCAAAGTGACAGCTGGTAATCTGAGTTAATTAATGTTTTCATGTTAGGCTTAAGGCAAGAGAGAAACTGGGTTAGTCTTAGGACTAGACCGTCACAGTGTTCCTGTTGGGTTTAATGTCCTAAAACTCGTGGTTTGTAAACAGTTATGTTTGTAAATTATCTATTTAGTAATAATGAGTTATTAAGTTTTATTCAGTAAAAGTGTTTGCTGGAATAAAATGATACGTGTTTGCATTAATCTATACCAATGACCAACACCCTTGACGATCATGGATACTTGAGTTTCATGTATGACATGAATGTGGGTCAAGCTCAAGTCGACAGTCAAAACGGTCTATAGTATATGGATAAGGCTGGGTACCTTATTCTGGTAACACTATTGGATGCGGTCCGTTTTGTATTGTACAAAACGATGTGATCCGAGTCGTTTCACATCGAGATGTGCGAGCGGGGGTGTCCTACGCGATGAGTTTGCGTAAGACTGAACCACGAAAAGTCGCTCTCTCTTTATAACACCGTTTACTGAAGAGACCGACTATTTTACCTGATGGCCTAGGTAACTCGATCTCAATCCTGAGCTTACTATGAACTCCTGCTTATTAGACAGTATCCTTAGATTTGTATGGGTGAGAGTGGCAGAATGTCCGCTCAATAAGCCTACCATCTCAGGGATAAAGTCCAATAGGTAGATGGGGACATAGTGTAGTAAGATGGAGTTCACTCCTAACCCGCACTTCAGGGTTAGTAGATAGGTTGTTCCCTTAATAGCTGACTCCGGGGCTTGAACAATAGGCGTCTACCCTCTCCTCGTTAGAGAGGGTTCCTGATCTGTTGGTTGGACCACTGAATAATTGTTCATTAGAGGTGTCAGTGGTACTTAAGGAACAAAGACGTAACGCAGGGGTTAAACGGTTTAAACGACCCAGCTGTGATTACGAACAACCTGTGAAGGGTCGATCTGCCCATGACGGTTATATCAAGAGGACACAATATATTGAAGGGAATGAACTCTTCATTCCCCGCAGCGGAAGCGTTTGGAAACGATTACTTTGGTTTATTTAGAATTAAACTAACATACTCAGTTAAGCATAAATATTACCTTTGATGAATCATCTTCTTGTGTTCCTTTTTCCACGAGATCTTCCTCGCTATGACTCGAACACGGGATCAAGGCTTGTGGGAGCTCTTTGAAAGAATGAGAGAACAATTCTCTGCAGAGGGTGAATACTGTGTTTTGGCCAACCTTTTGGCTAAACCTAAATGTCTTATTTATAATAAGGCTTTTAGGAATTAATTTTATTTTATAAAATACTTTTTAATATCTAATATATAAAAATATGTATTTTATATTTATTTGAATCTTATTCAAATATTATAAAATTAATCTTTTATAATATACTTTAAACGAATTTGAATCACATTCAAATAACATAAGTATATAGTTTTTAATATTAATGTATCATATACATAAACTATTTCCTTTAATATTTAATGTATCAAATACAATAAATATATTTTACTCTTCTACATTTAATATATCAAATATATTAAATATTAATTTGAATATTTCAAATTTTTCTTTCAACTAAATTGATCCTTTTAGTGTTACTATGAGCTAGCAAGGGGACCTTATGGACCTACAGATTTATAAGCTCCAATGATACAAAATTAATTAATTAAACTCTTTAATTAATTGACTTTCATTCATTAACTCTAGGTCACTCCACTATAGGCCTAGAGTTGCACTCTTATGCACTGTAGGACAAGTTGTGTCCATGGATATAACCATTACATGCAAGTCGATCCTTCACGAGTTGTTCGTAATTACAGCTGGGTCAAAAGTCCGTTTTACCCCTGTAATTACATCTTACACCTTAAGTACCACTGATTCTCTAATGAACAACTTGTTTATGATCCAACCATAAACCAAGTCCCTCTCGGGCCAGTGAGAGGGTGGGGCCCCATTGTTCAAGTCCCGAAATCAGCACTTAAGGGAACTACTCATCTACTTTCCCTATATGGGAAGAAGTGAATTCCATCTTGTGAAACTTATGTTCCCAACTCCCTATTTGGTCAAGTCCCCAAAATGGTAGGCTTATTGAATCGGCTATAAAGGCCATTCTCACCCATACAAATCAAATGACGAGCCCTCACAGGCAGGAGTTCATAACTCATTCAGGATTAAGATCGAGTCACATATGATCATCCTGTGAAATACTAATCTTCTCAAATAACGGATTTATAAAGAGAGATTATATATTTCGTGGTCCAGTCTTATACAAACTCATTGTATAGGATACCCCCACTCACATGTCTCTACATGAATGATTTGGATCAAATCATTTGTAACAATTACAAAGTGGGCCGTATCAATAGTGTTACCAGGATAAGGCACCCAACCTTATCCATATACTATAGACCCTTTAGGTTATTACTTGAACATGATCCTCCCGTATGTCAACTACATACAGTTCAAGATTACACTAATAACCTTGGATTTTATTTATATAATGAATATTATAAATTGCAAATATTAATAATAAAATAATTATCAAATAATTATTAATTAATTACGAGGCTTTAGGGCATAAATCCCAACAATCTCCCACTTGCACTAAAGCCGGTGAGACATGTATCCTAGGGCGTACTCTACATCCAACATGTTCTCCCACTTGCCCTAGTGAAGATGAGACGTGTCTCATAATCCTAGACATTCTAGGTGGCTTTCAAACACTTTAGCCTGGAAAGTCTTTTTATATAGATCAAAAACGACTGTCAATTAAAAGTCATCTTGGTCCTACCACGATCCTTTCTCTCTCAGGATACCCTATGTATTGATGTTATCTAAGTTTCTTAAGTTTAGCCATTACATAAAACGTTTTAGGCTTAACTATATCTGAAACATCTTTCAGACCAATAAGAAATTATTTGAGTTATGCAAGTTCTTTACTTCATAAGTAAGAACATTTAATTTGCATACCATACTCCATCATCTAGGGTAAACATAGATTTCCATAAATCTTTGTTAAAACCAGTGCATCTCGTAAAGATCAAATCTTTAACCTCATACACAAAAATATAATTTCTCAATTTTATCCATAGATATTTTGAGAAAAGTTTTTATTTTTCTGCGCAATGGTCATACCATTGGGTTAACTAATAAATGCTAACCAATTTTACTGTCAAATGTCATGTCTCAAGTGTACATTAGATTTTCTCTCACTCGAACGTAGATAGTCAATCTTATGTTCTCAACATTTTGAAATGTCTTAGGACACTATTCCTTAGACAATCTAAACTTCATGTAAGAATGATACATTATCATTTTTTGAAGTACTACATCATATACTTGACAACAAATTTGTCAATATAAGATGTGTGAGACATAAATAACATTTTGTCCTCGAAAACTCTATTTTAGGACATACCCAGTAATTTAAATCATTCATTTGGAATTGGTTAGGTAGTCAACATTTTATGTTGGATTCAAATCTTACAACATTCACAATGGGTAATAAGTAATCCACATAAAATATGAGAAAATTCCACTAAGTAATTAATGATTTTCTTGTCTATACAATATCATTATTATTTATTCAAAGTCATAGTTTTTGATACTTTTATCAAACCTTACATTCAAAAATCTAGTGATCAAATTCATTTCATAAATGAATCTTTACTGCTTGCAAACCTTTTGCTTTTGATTTTTGAAATTGAACTCATGTAATTGATTTGTAAATGCATTCTTTAAGACTTCTTTTCAAAAAAAAAGATTTCTTAAACCTTCACTTGACATATCTCATATGCAACTATGAATTAGGAAATGCTTATATACTCTAATATGACAACAAATGAGAAAGTTTATCCATGGTTTACTTTCTCCCACTATATTTGTCATTAGTCTTATTTACAAATCTTTTACTTTTGTAGATATATTCAAAACCTATGGGTTTTACCCCATCACGAATATCTACAAGTTCTAGATAAAGATGAGTACATCTACTTTATCTCGAGATTTATGACTTTGGTCTACTAGTCTTTGTCATTGACCATCATTTCAACTTTGAGGTCAAGAAGCCCTACATTTTTTTCATCTAATACGACAACTTAGGCTTCATATAAGCTCTTGTAACGGTCGGGTCATCTCATAACTCTCCCACTACGATGAGGCTTATCCAATTCATGACTAGGATCCATTTGACTATCAAATGTAATTAAATTGTTAACAACTTTTGTTAACTATTTAGTGGCTTCACTTGGAACCAATTTTTCAACACTATTGAACATATTCAAGTTTCAGCATGTATGCTTAAAACTCCCAAAACTCGAAGGGTTGTAAACTAACTTTACTACTCTTCTATAATCTCAAAGTTGTCTCATGGACACCTTTTAGATAGAATCATGTTCAGTATACAATCTATATTGTATATCCTAACAAGAGTCTGATAATGACGTGTAATTCTTTATTGTTCTGGCCATGTCTAACAAAGTCTTGTTTCTCCTCTTACAGCACAATTTCACACAATTGTACTTTGTGCTAGAGTTGAGATAAAATCTCACTTTCTATCAATTAGTCTTAGTACATAAGGTTCTTGTACTTTTCACTGTGATCTGATCATAGTATCTTGATAGATTTACCTAAGTTACCTTCAACTTGAGTCTTATATTCCTTGAACTTTTCAAAATATTCAGACTTATGTTGCATTAGGTTACGATACTTATTTCTTGAATAGTCATCAGCTAGAGTGATGAAATATCCATAAGTGTTCTTTGGCCTGTAGGCTTCTCCAACAAAAACCTATTGATTATCTTGCATGAAAGGCAAGAAATTAAGACATATAAAGTAATTAACTCTAACATTTAGAGAATCACTTCGTAGTAGTCTTTTTATTCAAATTGATCATAATCAATCTTGAATGCCAAAGACAAGTATCATATTCTAGGAGAATATAAATTGTCTTTATATTCTGGATTCTATAATCCTGAATATCTCACTCTTTAGTATTTTATATGTTAATAATTTAACACATAGAAATTATTCTTATTTTTCAGCTGGATTTTTCAAACAATTTTGAAAATAAAAATTTAGTACTAAAATATTCATACTATATGAACATTTTATTAGTAATAAAGTTAGAGAAATTGAATTTCTCCTATGGTACTAAAAACACCATATTCAGCATTAAATAACAATTATTTCTTATGGACATCTTAATGTCTCCCACTACATTAATTGAGATGGGTTTTCTGGTGCCAACAAGTAGAGATCATTCTACATAATTAAGTATTTTCAAGAATTATATAAAATGTAATGAAGAACAAATCTTAATAGTGGATCTGAATCTACTATATAGGTGGTAATGAAAAAATCTAGTAAATCAAATTTACTTTTATCCATGTTCTTCTTATAGAGGTATTTCATAAATTCCTCTTATTATGACTACTTTGCTAATTTAGAAACTATTTTCTTTTAGCTACAGTCATATGGTTTCTTTTCTTGAATTTTGGTAATACTTAATTTTTGAGATTATTTAGATAAATATCTAAATCTAGCTTTTATTGACTTCAACAATATCTCATATGTTGTTGTCATCTTCTTTATCTTCTTAGCTTGACATCTAATATTTCAAATAGAAAATTTGTATAAGCCATCTCGTTATATTGATTTATTAATCATGTGCTTTACGAAAAATTCGATTAGCATTGTCAACAGGTTTTTGAGAACATTTCTCAATAAAGACAAATTAAAGAAAAAATTTACATGGTCATTATATAGTGTTAACATTATTTTTCCAAGTGATATTATTTTCTCAATTTGACAAATTAGTAACGAAAATTAAAATTGAGAGAAATAGACATAATATTGAAATATATAAAAACTATATATATTTATCTAATAACATGCAATCAATATTCATTCAATTTCAGCATAGAAAACAAACAATTTGATAAATGAACCCTGAAAAATTATTGTTTTAATGCTATGATACTTTAGTGAGTTAGAACAAGTGCCGCCGTAGGGTAGGTCAAATGCCCCTTCACTAAACCGAGACAATCTCAACCAAGTGTTATCCCAAAATAACTCTTATTTCTATAACATTTAGTTACCATTAGTTTGGTCAAGAAAATCATTAACAACCTTAATGATATCTTTGTAAGTATAACCCATCATTTTAGATTCTATAATTTTATCCCAACAAGTGCCGCCGTAGGGTAGGTCAAGTATTGGAAATAAAATTACAATCCTATCCTTCTCAGGAGATTCACCCTGATATTGACACATGTAAACACCTTCCGTAGGGGGACGGTCCAAAAGCCGCCGCGAGGCCCCACATGAATCTCACGTTGTGAACCAATGAAAGCGACCGTAGGATATGTTGACACAATTCTTTCTCCCACTTACTATTTAAAAAATACTTTCTCAAGAGATTCACCCTGATATTGACCCATGTAAACACCTTCCGTAGGGGGACGGTCCAAAGCCGCCTCGAGGCCTCACATGAATCTCACGTTGTGAATCTATGGTAAAGACTGTAGGGTGATTTTGACATATGTCTTTCTCCCACTAAGTATTTTGAAATAAGGTTTTCTATTACTTAGACAAATTAGGCTAATCTCATTTATCTAAGTTTTTCAATCTACCCTTTCATAACCCTTATGTTGGTTAGATTGATTTTAATGTGAATTATCAAGTATATTAAACTATTTAAAACTAATCACATTATGAGCCTGCTTAATGAAATAAAATAAAATTTGACTAATTCAACCCCCAGGCCAGTTCTTAGGTTGAGGTGTTCCTTTTCAGTCAACTTAAGTACCTCACCCGAGTAACCTTTCTTAGACAGGGTTCCCTTATAGTCAATTTTTATTTCAAATTCATTAATCTTTAATTAACTATTAATTACTAGATCAATGAACTTCAGTTCATTTTAAGCAATGTTTTTAATCCTATTAAAAATTAATTCACCTGGTGGATAATCTTGAATTTTTAACAATTTTAAACCCCTTAAAACAAAATTAAAGATTATCCTATATTCTAATCTTATTAGAATAAAAGATAAACTAAATTCAAATATTTAAACTCTTTAAAGAATGAATTAAATTATCTTTTAAATAAGGAAATAAACATTCTAATTGAAATATATGAATCTTATTAGAAAATATCAAATCTCATTTGGAAAGTATCTAATAGGGAAAATATATGTCCATCTTATTGGGAAAATATATCTCAGAAGATTTCCCAATCTTATTAGGAGAAGATTTCTCAATCTTATTAGGAAAAGATTTTTCAATCTTATTAGGAAAAGATTTTTCAATCTCATTGGAAAAGATTTCCCAATAGATTTCCCAATCTCATTGGAAAATATTTTATTGATATGACTATATCTAGGAAAATATATCCTAATCAATATTAGAAAAATATGGATTCCTATTATAAAAGGAAGTATCCTAATTTAAAATTTCCAAATATAACACTTATATTAAAAATAATTAAAATGCATGATCATGCTTAACTTATGGTGGGATTTTAATCTAGATGGCATAGTCTATGCAATCAATTAGTATGCAATCAATTAAAATTTAAAACATACATCAACATGCATAATTAAATTAAAATCAACATGCATAATTAAATTAAAAACACAGCAAAATTGACCGGCATATTTGGCATATCCTAAGAAATTGAAAGCAATTTTGAATTACATTAATTTAAATCCAAGACATATCTTGGTCTTCAAAATCCTCCTTGAGCCTTCCAAATTTGAATCCAATTTCCATAACTCAGTTTGGACATTCCAAATCAAATCAAATCCATAGACATTCCAAATCTGAATTTAAATTTCCATATTTTAGTATTTTGGACATTCCAAATCAAATCTATAGAAATTCCAAATCTGAATCTAAATTTCCAGATTTTATTTTAGACATTCCAAACATTCCAAATCTGAATCTAAATCTACAGAATTGATTTTGGACATTCCAAATCAAATCTATAGAAATTCCAAATCTGAATCTAAATTTCCAGATTTTATGTTGGACATTCCAAACATTCTAAATCTGAATCTAAATCTACAGAATTGATTTTGGACATTCCAAATCAAATCTATAGACATTTCAAATTTGAATCTAAATTTCCAGATTTTATGTTGGACATTCCAAACATTCCAAATCTGAAATTCGGTAGGATTCACACAAATTGAATCTTCAATTTCGTAATGGCTTCAATTCCACCATCGTTTGACACCATCTTTAATTCCGTAATGGCTTCAAATCCACCAATTTCAATTGGTTTCAATCCGTAATGGCTTCAAAAAATCATACAAGAGAATTCCTATCTCTTTCGAGTTTCACATTTGATCTAAACAAAACAATAAAACTAATGCCAAA
The DNA here is from genome assembly GCA_028017165.1 of Herpetospermum pedunculosum. Classification (NCBI taxonomy): domain Eukaryota; kingdom Viridiplantae; phylum Streptophyta; class Magnoliopsida; order Cucurbitales; family Cucurbitaceae; genus Herpetospermum; species Herpetospermum pedunculosum. The sequence continues at coordinate 41,878,891 of CM051522.1, forward strand.
ATACGCTTAAAAAGTCAATTTGCAAACCACATATATCACATATATGAAAAACAAATTAAAATACCCACCATCTACAATTAATTCTAAACAAAACTCAAAGAAGCTCTAATACCAATTGAAGGGAATGAACTCTTCATTCCCCGCAGCGGAAGCGTTTGGAAACGATTACTTTGGTTTATTTAGAATTAAACTAACATACTCAGTTAAGCATAAATATTACCTTTGATGAATCATCTTCTTGTGTTCCTTTTTCCACGAGATCTTCCTCGCTATGACTCGAACACGGGATCAAGGCTTGTGGGAGCTCTTTGAAAGAATGAGAGAACAATTCTCTGCAGAGGGTGAATAGTGTGTTTTGGCCAACCTTTTGGCTAAACCTAAATGTCTTATTTATAATAAGGCTTTTAGGAATTAATTTTATTTTATAAAATACATTTTAATATCTAATATATTAAAATATGTATTTTATATTTATTTGAATCTTATTCAAATATTATAAAATTAATCTTTTATAATATACTTTAAACCAATTTGAATCACATTCAAATAACATAAGTATATAGTTTTTAATATTAATGTATCATATACATAAACTATTTCCTTTAATATTTAATGTATCAAATACAATAAATATATTTTACTCTTCTACATTTAATATATCAAATATATTAAATATTAATTTGAATATTTCAAATTTTTCTTTCAACTAAATTGATCCTTTTAGTGTTACTATGAGCTAGCAAGGGGACCTTATGGACCTACAGATTTATAAGCTCCAATGATACAAAATTAATTAATTAAACTCTTTAATTAATTAACTTTCATTCATTAACTCTAAGTCACTCCACTATAGGCCTAGAGTTGCACTCTTATGCACTGTAGGACAAGTTGTGTCCATGGATATAACCATTACATGCAAGTCGATCCTTCACGAGTTGTTCGTAATTACAGCTGGGTCAAAAGTCCGTTTTACCCCTGTAATTACATCTTACACCTTAAGTACCACTGATTCTCTAATGAACAACTTGTTTATGATCCAACCATAAACCAAGTCCCTCTCGGGCGAGTGAGAGGGTGGGGCCCCATTGTTCAAGTCCCGAAATCAGCACTTAAGGGAACTACTCATCTACTTTCCCTATATGGGAAGAAGTGAATTCCATCTTGTGAAACTTATGTTCCCAACTCCCTATTTGGTCAAGTCCCCAAAATGGTAGGCTTATTGAATCGGCTATAAAGGTCATTCTCACCCATACAAATCAAATGACGAGCCCTCACAGGCAGGAGTTCATAACTCACTCAGGATTAAGATCGAGTCACATATGATCATCCTGTGAAATACTAATCTTCTCAAATAACGGATTTATAAAGAGAGATTATATATTTCGTGGTCCAGTCTTATACAAACTCATTGTATAGGATACCCCCACTCACATGTCTCTACATGAATGATTTGGATCAAATCATTTGTAACAATTACAAAGTGGGCCGTATCAATAGTGTTACCAGGATAAGGCACCCAACCTTATGCATATACTATAGACCCTTTAGGTTATTACTTGAACATGATCCTCCCGTATGTCAACTACATACAGTTCCAACAATCTACTTGGATTTTAGATTACACTAATAACCTTGAACATGACATGACCCTTTAGATTACACTAATAACCTTGGATTTTATTTATATAATGAATATTATAAATTGCAAATATTAATAATAAAATAATTATCAAATAATTATTAATTAATTACGAGGCTTTAGGTCATAAATCCCAACAATCTACAGTGAGGAGAGTGCAGCCCTTGGACTATAGTGGAGTCTTCGAGGGTTAACGAAAGTTTATTGATTCAGGTTAAAAGAGTTTTGACCGAATAATCTCGTATCGTTGGAGCTCATGATCTGTAGGTTCTTTAGGTTCTCCTGGCTAGCTCGGATAACGCCGTGCAACAATATAAGAGATAATAAAAGAAAAAGGAAAAGAATTTGAATTTGAATTGTTCAAATTCGTTTTTTTGGAAGAATGATGAACATATTTAAATATGATTTAAATATGAGAATGGTCTATGACATGAATACGATTCATGTGCAAAAAGTCGGTTTTCGGAAAATCGGGTTCAACCGTATTATTTAATTATTATTTGATATTGAATTAAATAATATTAATTAATTAAAAAGTTTAATTAATTATTTTATATATTATATTTTTATTAATTAAAAAGTTTAATTAATAAAATTTATATTATATTTATTTAAAATTAATTTTGAATTAATTTTAAATAAATAATATATAACATATAATATGTGAAACTGGATTTGAAGATTGATGCATGTTGGACATGTAATCCATTTGTAGTCCATGTGGAGGTTGCTTAATGTATTAAGTATCGTGAGGCTGAGGTTTTGGCTTGAAGATTGGTGAGGTTTTGGCTTGAAGATTGGTTTTGTGTGTTTTAAAAAAAAAAAAATCCAACTCCTTAGTTTTTGAGTTTTTGGTTGACTAAGATTAAAAATTTTGGAAGTTTTTTCTCTCATTTGCTTCCACTGCTTACAAGCTTCAAAAACTGATTGTTTTATGCTGTGGAGGTTGTTTTTGCTGAGAGTTGAAGAAAACCAACGGTTGGTTTATCTCTCTTGAGCTATTCATCACTTATACCTCTTCTTCAAACCTCCGTCAATCTCCATCTTCTTCTTCTTCCTTTTTCTTTTCTTTTCTCTTGTAACGGAGTCCCACCACTCCGTTGCTCGGTGCCGAGGATAGCGGGACTACCTGGGGTGGTCCTCGGCACGTTCGTGAGAAGAAGCTAGAAGAGTTCGTGACGAAGAACGGCCGGCGGAACGCGAAGAAAAATTAGAACTTCAAGGGTATGTTTTCTATTTTTCTTTATTTCCGCTTTAAGAGCATGTTTTCTATTTGTTACATTGATGAAATTAGAGTATCATCGGTCCGAAATCGCTTTCCGCTGCGCAAGTCGCTCCATCAGTTCCCGTCACTGGCCTATAGTTGATTTAGGGGTCGCTACCTTGAATAGATTATTGGCCAAGTACGATTAGAATTGCACCTGTCTAATTAAATCGTTGGGTCATTTGAGCTAGAAGTAGTCAAATGAATTGTGTGCATAAGCATGATTAGTTAAGAAATTGTATCGATGAACCGAACATCCATAACGATCAATTCCATTTCTCGAAGTTAAGCACGACCATTTAAATTTCGCATGATGTCCTTTAATTTTCCGTTAGCTTGCATATTAGGAGCTCCCTTCCCCCCAAACCAAATTACCATTCTTTTATTGTGCATACTTTTTATAATTAGCAAATTAGGCTTAGTTAAATTGAATTTCTTATTTCCCTGTGGATCGACCCCGTTACCACTTAGCTGCAAATTGCTCGGTGTACTCGGGTTTATAAATTGTATTTTGGCAAGCCTCGACAGCTTGAATTTGGAGTACCATATAAAGTGCTCTACCAAAATTGGCGCCGTTGTCGGGGAATTAAGTTTAGTTTGTTGGTTTTAAAATTTTCTTTATTTTTTTTGTACAAATTAATTCTTTTGTATTATTTTACCCGTTTTTGTTCGAGTTTTTGAGCGCAGTCATTCTTTGAAAATTCAAAAGAAGCGCCAAGATGGAGGTCGTGGGTAAGCTTGAGCAACAAAGAACCTTGAGGGAGCTTGCATCATCTGAGCTAGGTCGGAACACATCGAGTATCTTGTATCCGGTAGCTTCAGGTAATTTTGAACTTAAAGCTGGTCTGATTGACTTATTACCTTCTTTTTGTGGTAATACAGATGAGAATCCCGTCAGACACGTCAAGGCATTTCAGATGGTGTGTTCGTCATTTAGGACCGACGACATCACTGAAGATCAACTCCATCTTAGAGCTTTGCCTTTCTCCTTAAAGGAGGAGGCGAAAGAGTGGATGTATTACCTACCGACCGGGTCCATCACTTCTTGGGCAGAGTTGCAGGGAGCATTTTATGCGAAGTATTTTCCACCTCCCAAGGTCGCCGCCTTCAGAAGAATGATTAACAGAATTGAGCAAGGGGAAAAAGAGACTGTTCTTGAGTGTTGGGAGAGATTTGGTCGGTTGTGTGAGGATTGTCCCAACCACCAAGTGTCTGACCAGCGCCTAATTCAGAATTTCTACGAAGGTCTCTTACCGCCAAACCGACAGTTAGTTGATGTCGCCAGTGGCGGTTCGCTCATGGACAAGACACCCCCTGAAGCTAGAGTTTTAATTTCCAACTTGGCTAGAAGCTAGGAGCGGAGTGGAGACGGAAGCGAGGAGCAAGCTCGCTTGAGAAGGGATGTGGACGAGCTTAAGGCTCAGCTTTTTGAGGTAAGTAAAGTTGTTCTCGCTTTAAAGGATGATTTTCTGAAAACCCAATCTTCTGTTTCAGGTAGATCCGCTGAGGACATATTCAAAGCTCTACTTGCAATAACTTCCAAATCACAGCAAGATACCTTGGACAAGCTCGAGAACGTTGGAACTCAAATGCAAGATTTGGGTAAGGAAATGTCCCTTATGGCCGAGAAGGTAAATATGATGGAAAGGCAAAAAGCTGAAAACTTGTGTGCCATCGCCTTGAGAAGTGGGAAGCATCTTCCCACGAGTATCCCGCCGGTGGAATTCGATTATGGCCACGTCGAGCCACAGACAGAAAATCCCGAACCACGGTGGCTTGGGGTAAATTTCGATCCTACATGCACTAGAGTTTATATGCCTAAGGCTCCTTTTCCTAGCAGGTTAGCGAGACCGCTGATAGCTCCAAAATAGAGCTATCTTAATGTCCCTAATTCTAGCTAAAACCATGATATATATTGATTAAAATGCTTTCTTATAGGTGATTTCATGGTGAAGAGCTCGGGAAGTCCATTGATGATTTTCGGGGCTAAAAAGGTCATTTAGCATGTTTCGGGAAGTGTTCGGGTCAAAACGATAGGCCAAACGGAGCTCGGGAGCCAAAACGACCCAAAAGTGGGCTAAGAGCCGAGAGGGCAGCGCCCAGGCGCCGGCGCCCAGCGCCCAGGCGCCCAACGAACGCAGCACGCGCGCGCGCCGCTCGCAAGCACCGCACGCCCGCGCCCAGACGGCCAGACGCGCGCGCCGCCTCGCCTCGCGCCCGCGCGCCAGCCCGCTCCGCCTCGCCCATGTCCGCGCGCCCTCGCCCGTGTCCGCCTCGTCATGTCCGCGCGCGACAGCGTCGAGACGCTGGCCGAGCGTCTCGACGCTCCGAACTCTGAAGCGTACATTTGAAGATCCACCCGAGAGCAAGCGTCGAGCGCAAGCGTCTCGACGCTCGCTCGACACCGCGCGCGCGTCTCGACGCCGCGCGCAGCGTCTCGACGCAACCCCGCGCGCGCGCCTGCCAACTTAGGGCACAGCGTCGAGACGCTGGCCTAGCGTCTCGACGCTACGAGCTTAAAAGGCGTGAAACCTTCAGTTTTGCAGCCACTTTTCAATTCTCCTTCTTCTCCAAGCTTCTCCTCTCGGTTCCAAGACGATTTTTCCACCATTTTTGTACTTCTTCTCCCTCTTGTGCATGATTCCAAGCTCTTCCATGGGGGCTTGGTTTGTAAATTATGGATGTTTGGGGAGATTTTCCCCTTTGTGAATGTTAAGCCATTTAGTTTGATTAATGCATCTCTTGCTTGTTCTTCATCAAAATCTAGCATGTGTAGCTAAATTAGCTTGACAATCTAATTCCTATGCATGATAGAGGGCTAAAGGTTGGGACGTATAATTGCCTATACCGCTTGGTAGCACGGGTCTAAGCATGGCTAATTAGTTCGGCCCAAAGTGACATTGGTAAACTGAATTACTTAACGTTTTCATGTTAGGCTTAAGGCAAGAGAGAAACCGGTTTAGTCTTAGGATTAGGCCGTCGCAATGTTCCCGTCACTAGCACGTAATCGATTTAGGGGTCGCTACCTTGGATAGATTATTGGCTAAGTTTAATTAGAATTGCACGCTTCTAATTAATTCTTTGGGTCATTTGAGTTAGGAATAACTAAATGAATTGTGTGCATGAATTAGCTAACGCGTAAACCGTATCAATGATCCGAACATCCATAACGAGCAAGTCCACTTCTCGAAGTTAAGCACAACCGTTTAATTTTTGCACATTATCATTTAATTTTCCGTTAGCATAATTAGGAGCTCCCTTCCCCCAAAACCAAATTACCATTCTTTAATTTGTGCATTCTTTTATTTCTAGCAATTTAGACTTAGTTAGATTGAATTTCTTATTTCCCTGTGGATCGACCCCGTTGCCACTTAGCTACAAATAGCTCGGTGTATTCGGGTTTATAAATTGTATTTTGGCAAGCCTCGACAGCTTGAATTTGGAGTACCCCAAAAGTACATCTACCAAAATTGGCGCCGCTGCCGGGGACTTAATTAATTTAGTTTAGTTAAGTTTAGTTTGTTAGTTTTAAAAATTTTCTTTACTTTTTGTACAGTTTAATTCTTTTGTATTATTTTACGCGTTTTGTTTGAGTTTTTGGAGCGCAGTCATTCTTTGAAAATTCAAAAGAAGCGCCAAGATGGAGGTCGTGGGTAATTATGAGCATCAAAGAACCATGAGGGAGCTTGCATCATCTGAGCTAGGCCGGAACACATCGAGTATCTTGTATCCGGTAGCTTCAGGTAATTTTGAACTTACAGCTGGTCTGATTAACTTATTACCTTCTTTTTGTGGTAATACAGATGAGAATGCAGTCAGACACCTCAAGGCATTCAAGATGGTGTGTTCGTCATTTAGGACCGACGACATCACCGAAGATCAACTCCACCTCAGAGTTTTTCCTTTCTCCTTAAATGGAGAGGCGAAAGAGTGGATGTATTACCTACCGACCGGGTCCATCACTTCTTGGGCTGAGCTGCAGGGAGCGTTTTATGCGAAATATTTTCCACCTCCCAAAGTCGCCGCCCTTAGAAGAATGATTAATAGAATCGAGCAAGGAGAAAAAGAGACCGTTCTTGAGTGTTGGGAGAGATTTGGTCGGTTGTGTGAGGATTGTCCCAACCACCAAGTGTCTGACCAACGCCTAATTCTGAATTTCTACGAGGGTCTCTTACCGCCAAACCGACAGTTAGTTGATGTCGCCAGTGGCGGTTCGCTCATGGATAAGACACCCGCTGAAGCTAGAGTTTTAATTTCCAACTTGGCTAGAAGCTTGGAGCGGAGTGGAGACGGAAGCGAGGAGCAAGCTCGCTTGAGAAAGGACGTGGACGAGCTTAAGGCTCAGCTTTTTGAGGTAAGTAAAGCTGTTCTCGCTTTACAGGATGACTTTCTTAAATCCCAATCTTCTGTTGCAGGTAGACCCGCTGAGGACATGCTTAAAGCTATAATTGCGGTAGTTTCCAAATCACAGCAAGACACCTTGGACAAGCTCGATAACGTTGGAACTCAGATGCAAGATGTGGTTAAGGAAATGTCCCTTGCGACCGAGAAGATAAATAGGATGGAAAAGCAGGAAGCTGAGAATGCTAGTGCCATCGCCCTGAGAAGTGGGAAGCATCTTCCCACGAGTACCCCGCCGGTGGAAGTCGATTATGGCCACGTCGAGCCACAGACAGAAAATCCCGAACCACGGTGGCATGGGGTAAATTTCGATCCTACATGTACTAGAGTTTATGTGCCTAAGGCTCCTTTTCCTAGCAGGTTAGCGAGACCGCCTAAGGAGGACTACGAGAAGGAGTTCCTTGACACATTCAAAAAGGTAGAGATCAACATCCCTCTGTTGGACGCCCTGAAGGAAATCCCGAGGTACGCCAAGTTCCTCAGGAAAATTTGCACCAACCAGAGGAAGACAAAGGAGAGTGAACACGTCGTGGTAAGTGAGAACGTCTCTGCTGTGATCACAAAAAGCTTACCGGTTAAATGCGGCGATCCAGGTATGTTCTCTCTCCCTTGTAAGATTGGAGGTATGCATATTAGAAGAGCAATGCTCGATCTAGGAGCCTCCATTAGTGTTATGCCGTATTCCATTTATCAGAAACTGAAACTGAAAGGAATGAATAAAACAGGAACAATTATTCAACTTGCTGATAGAACTTCTGTGCATCCTTTAGGAATTATTGAAGATGTGTTAGTGCAAGTTAATGAATTAATTTTTCCTGTTGACTTTTATGTTCTGAAAATGGATGAAAATTATTCCTCTTCGCATGCTTCGATCTTATTAGGTAGGCCCTTTATGAAAACTGCTAAAACCAAAATTAATGTGGATAAGGGCATATTATCTGTTGAGTATGGCGGAGAGGTTGTTGAGATGCATTTGCCCGATGTAGAAGAGCATGTTGATGATGTCTTCTCTCTTTGTCAAGTAGACACTTTTGAATCTGTAGCTCATAATGAATGCATGACTGTTGAGGATGGGGATGACCCATTATTTTTAACTGAATTTTTTGATGATCATGAGTTGCATGAGCCATCTGTTGCGTGCTCAATGTGTTGAAATAATCAGGCAATAAAAGAGAGTGAGCACTCAGAACATGCAAGCATACATGGTCTTACAGCAAGTAGTAAGTATATTTCATTCGTTTTTTCCACAGAGACTTATTTTTAGTTATTTGCGAAGTGTATTTGTTAAGAAAGAAGGGGTGGATTTGATGGGGTAAAATTGGTTTTTAATTATCTAATTTTTGCTGAATGTGTAGAGGAATGCAACATAAACAAATGCAAGTTGAAATTAGACTCAAAGGACAAGAGATGGAATTAATAAACGAAGAAGAAAACAGCTCAACAGAATGGTAACTTAGCAGAATTGCGGACACCGCAATTTTACCGCAATTGAATAACAGCGAAAGTGTGTAAATGGGTGAATTGAGGGCTACTAATGACTATCCTATAGGCATTTTTATACGATTCTCAAGCACTGGATCTACTCTCTATGCATCAAATTCACTCTATCTCATGTATCGTCTGATTCCATGCATTAGATTCTTTAGTTTACTCAACTCAAAGTAAGGTCTTAAGCATCTTGTTAAAGCAGAAGTGTTTAGTTTGTACTAGGGAAACGCCTATTCCTAGGTCGTTTCCTGGTTACCATGAAAGGCTAGCATGATTATACGACTCTGAACTCTTACTCCTTCCAGAGGTTAGGAGTTCTTTGGACAAAATGGATGGCCAATCGAAATTGCCCGTGGGATGAAGCTTACATACAATCAATGTTCGAGAGCTATCCTACATGCTTGGTTCACGTTTTTTAGCCTATAGTTCTGTCATTAGCATGCCCCTAAGTGACTTAGCTACTCATGGATATATAGGGAACAGAAATATAAGATAAAACAGACATGCCTAGAAGGGAAATGTACTCAAAACAGTAAGACAAAACCGTAGCAGCAGAAGATGAAAACTGTGAAATGAAATCTTGCAATTTGATTACTTTGAATGTTGAACGGACAAAAGGAAACTTAAAGGAAATAATTCAAAGACAGACAGCAACGAAATGCAGTAGATTAATCACTAAACTAGAAACATCAACTGATCAAAGCTGGAAATTAGAAAAGGAAGACAGAAAGCAGTAAATGGTGCTTGAAAGCCTTGTTGCAGACGCCTCGAATGAAGGGGATGAAAGGTCAGCCTTGCTTGGATGAATCCAATCGAGAGAGAAGAAGAAACTCCTCTCCTTCCTATCAGATTATCGATTCCAACAGCTGAGACTCTCACTCCAACAGACGGCAAAGGAAAACAGGGAGAAAAGATGGACTGCGAGAAGGCTTCTACGCTTTCGGATGATGATGGATTCTCCGACTTTGACCCCCTTTTATAGTAGTTTGCAGGTGCGTTTGGGCCAAGGAGAACCATCAATCTTCAACGTCGTATATCAGAATGGATGGAGGAGAAAGAACGAATCCCTGAAATCACGGAAATTAACAGAAAAAGATCAGTCAACTTACGGTTTTCACTTGAATAATTGCGGCTTCAGCAATGTTTTCGCAATGCTTGTTTTTTTCATTCTTTTCCTTCGGTTTTCACCCCTTTTCTTTCCTATTGTGCATAAGTCCTAATTTAGCTACCTTCTTCTAATTCTCATATTTAAGCATAGGTCTAGGCTAAATGCTATCAAAAACACCTAAAAGTGTGCATCTTCTTAAGCTAAATGGGTCCTAAATAAGTCACTTTCAGAGACTTAACACACCCCCAAACTTAAGGTTTTGCTTGTCCTCAAGCAAACTAAGGACTTTCCTAGGCTGCTGTTAATTCTTCTTTAACCACTTACTAACTCCCCTATATTCTTGTCTATAGCAATGCTGTCCTGTGACACACTCCTAAGTTTAAAACTACCCTCTTATCTAGCTTCTTCTGACTTTGCCTGCCTAACACTCCTTCTACTTTTATTAACTTCCTACAACTGATCTATTTACTTTTGTCATATCATGCCACCATCCCTAAGGTTTCAAATTCTGCCTAGCTTTACCTCAGACTCAGTACATGCTTCTAGCTTTATTTTTAATGTGTCTAGGATTCCTTAGAGTCATGCCAGTCTTAGTATTAACGGTGACAGTAGTACTTTTAGAGAACAACCTAAACCCTGGCATCACTACATTGGATAAACACTCATCTCCCTAAACAACCCTACAAGTTACAACTTTGTGCCTAGCTACTTTGAGGATCAGAGTTCTTTTTAAATAGGACATCTAAGCCACAAAGTTGTAACTCCTAGGTATACATTCTTCTTCCCTATTCCTTTCCCTTTTCCTTACTTAGGTGGAGCCTCTCCTTTGGTTGCCTTTTGATGCAACGCCACTTGTGGGTTACACACTTGGCACTGATTACTCAGCAACCTAAGAGAAACTCCCCCCCTTTATTCTTTTTTTCATTTTTTTTTTTTCAGTTCATCATTTTTTTTTTGTAAAGGAGAAGAAGAATGCTTATGTTTCTAAGGGAGAGAGGAATGTTCCTAGGCCTAGGGTGGCCTCCCCCAAACTTCAACTACTCATTGTCCCCAATGAGTGTCGGAGGTGGCACACCCCCAAACTTGTCCTAGAAGCATCTAGTCTAAGGTAAAACAAAGAGAAACTAAAGCCCTAGGCATAGACAAAACATTCGAATAGCAAATATCACAGCAGCAGAAAACTAAAAAAAAACAGGCAGATAAGGCCTTACAGCTATGCATGCTGAGCTATTTAGAAGTTAATTTAAACTATCAAATGGTGTCCTATGACACTCATCCAGCATGCATTTAGATAAGCTATATACAGTAGTCATGATAGCAGCAAAAGAAAGAATTGAAACAGATCACAGCCTAGCTAAACAGACAGTCCAAAACATGCTTTCAGTAATAAAAATTGCGGGTACCGCAATTATTTCGCAATTAAGTCTGGGCAGATATATCATTCACTAAGGCCCCTAAGCATGCTTTTTCCAGTCATTCAAGCTTGCTAAAAAGAAATCTAAACTATCCTACCTAGTCATCTAGCATCAGACTATACCAAACATAATTAAAAACATAAAACTAAGCATCTAAAACAGATCAAAATTGTACTACAAACAGCATAATTTACATAGTCTATCAGAAAGCAGAAAATTGTTTTTTTTTTTTTTCTAAGGGAACAACAATACTCCCTTTAGTGCAATCCAAACCAGCACTCAATCATCTTCATCCTCATCAGGCTGTCGTGGGCATGGAGGCACCCATGGAGTCAGGAGATTGGTGGGAAAGTCAGGGAAGCTGCAGCCTAGCTGGTCTGCAACCTCTTTGTCCCGTGCCTGCGCATACGTGGCCCATTGAGCCATCCTCCTCTGCATATCCATTAGGCAGGCCATGGATAGGGACTGATCAGCAGCCAGCCTATCCAGTTCAAACTCCATATTCCCCTTTCTCCTCAGCCTCAGGTTAGCAGGCAGCTCCAAGTGGCCTGTGTAAGCCATCTGCTGCTCCATGCGCTCAGTGGGGACTCCTGCAAGCAAACATAGCTTGGTTATGGTGTTAGGGAAAAACAGTGGTCCCTTACCTTTCTTAGCACACTCAGCAATGGCAGCAGTGATGACTTCTCCCACGTTGATCGTGAGACCTCTCATTATCGCATACACCAGCAGCGAACGGCTCTGGTTGATTGTAGTCTCATGAGTCACTGGGGACAATCTCCTTCTCACGAACGAAAACCAAACAGCTGCCTTAGCCGTGAGGTTGGCACTCATGAGAGTGTGCCTCCCACTGCGTGACACGGTCCAGGAAGCTTCAGGCTGGCCAATGGTCCGAATGGCCTCTTCCAGAACTGCCTCAGTAGGCTCATCAACAATCCGTGCATAATCTGTATGTGTTTGGCCCTTGAGACCAAAGGCTTCGTTGATGGCCTTGGCTGAGAAATCCACTTCTACCCCTCTGACCACAGACAGGCCATCCTCAGGGCTGAGCACATTGGCGTAAAAATCATACACCATGCTCGTGTAGGCTGGATTGGGCGGTCTGCAAAATTCCTCCCAGCCATGGTTTAGCACTCCTGCGCGCAAGAACTGCGGCATGTCAGCAGGGCGGTCGAGGAAGCCTTTCTCATGTAGCAATTCCCTCTTCCTCAGTTCCACGCCCCTGGACTCAGCATCAGAGGAAACATACCTCACTAACTGAGGCTCGTCTTCAGGGTAGAGCTTTGCCTTCCCTTTATCTGATGGCTTGGCTGACTCGGCAGCCTCAACCTTGAGTCGTTTGAGCGAAGGCTCAGTGCTCTCTTTGCCTGCTGAAGGTGCCCTTTTAGCCATCTTCCTCTTCAGCTTCTTGGATCGCTTGGCCTTAAGGATCTTGGCCTTCTTCTTTTTCCTCAGCTTTGCCTCAATGTTGATCTGCTGCAGGCATGCCCCCAGCGTCTCTTCCATTGAATCATCCTGCTGTGCAGGACTCTCTGGGCTAGCTTCCCTTGCAGGCGAGAAGACCTCATCTTCACCACCTTCCCCACTGCCCTGAGTGGATTCCTGATACTCCCCATAGGGGAATTCAGGGTCAGGCCATGGAGGCGTGTGCGAAGGTGTGGCACTCTGCTCTGCTGTAGGCGTCTGCACGGAATTCAGTGGTGAAGACGGCGTTTCAGGGCTCTGTGCAGGCGGTGACGATGAAAGCTCTGGGCTGTGCACTGGTTCAGATGATGAAGGGTTGTGCGCAGGTGAGGCAGATGGCGACGAACTCTTCTTGATCGACTCGTGGGACGCACGATCCGATTCTTGACTCTCCACAGAGGGAGTCTTGGCTTTGCGTGGTTCGGCGGCCGTCTCGACACTCCACCGGCGCTTCTTGGGTGTGCCTGCTGGTTCAGAAGGGCCAGCAGGGATTTCTGTGACAACCCTCCACTTCCTTCTACGGATCGGGAGCTTGGGAAGACGTCCAGTGCGTACAGCACCCTCATCTGCAAGGGTGAGAAGTGCTTCCCTCGCAGCCGCTTCAGCTGCGTCATCAGCCTTCTTCTTGGCTGCGGATCTTTCAGCCCTTGTGGACACCATTGTCGAATCTTGGAGGTTTGGAGAGAAGGATCAAAGATGAAGAGAATCGCAGCTTTCTTGGAAATCAGAGAATGAATGAATCGTATCGAACGAGCGCCTCCCAACGGATATAAAGGCAACGGCTAAATCCCAACGGCTAGATTTTGCGGATCCTGCAATTCCAGCGCAATTGTAGGGATTTTTTCATTAAAATGTCAAACTTTGCTCGCCCGTATCTTTTATTTGGCTTGATCGTTTCTTGATTTTTAAAGCTTGATTTCCTCTCCTTGATTCCCTCTATTGATTCCCTGCAAAAAGAAATAAAATTAATATCAAATTCGCAATTAAAATCACACAACAAAACACACAAACGATAACCGGAAATTTGCAAAAAATAAACTAAGGCATGAGCCTTATGTTGACGAGCACAGTAGCCACTCGTCCTCTCTCGTTCTCTTTTCATGCTTCAGTCAAGAGGAAGGCCGAGAGAGTCTTCACATCTCCTTTCTCATAGTAGTGCTTCAACCTCGCACCATTAACCATAAATGGTTGGCCTTGCTGCAAGTTCTTTATCTCTATGGCACCATGAACAAACACATTAATAATCACAAATGGACCTGACCACCTAGACTTAAGTTTCCCTGGAAATAGTTTCAACCGTGAGTTAAACAACAATACAAGTTGACCCTTCTTAAAGTTCTTAACTCTAAGTCTACTATCATGCCAAATCTTGGTCTTTTCCTTATACATCTTGGCATTCTCATAGGCCATATGCCTAAGCTCATCAAGCTCATGTAGTTGTAAAGACCTTAGTGTTCCTGCATCTTTTACACAAAAATTCAATTCCTTCATGGCCCAAAATGCTTTGTTCTCTAACTCAAGTGGTAAGTGACAAGTCTTGCCATAAACTAGCCTATAAGGAGACATTCCCAGAGGTGTCTTATATGCTGTCCTATAAGCCCAAAGTGCATCCTCAAGCTTGAAGGACCAGTCTTTCCTATTAGGTTTGACTACTTTCTCTAGGATGTTCTTAATTTCCCTATTTGAAATTTCAGCCTGTCCATTTGAGTGTGGGTGATAGGGAGTGGCTACTCTATGTCTAATGTTATATTTAGCCAATACTCTCTCCATAGCCTTGTTAATGAAATGTGACCCCTCATCACTAATGATGGCACGAGGTGTCCCAAACCTAGTAAAAATGTGCCTATGCAAGAAATTGGTGACTGTTTTAGCATCATTATTAGGACATGCTTTGGCCTCTACCCACTTGGACACATAGTCTACTGCCACTAAGATATAAAGATTACCTGATGATGGAGGGAATGGTCCCATGAAGTCAATGCCCCACACATCGAAGAGCTCCAACTCTAAGATGTAGGTGAGGGGCATCTCATCCTTTCGACTGAGGTTACCTGTTCTTTGGCATTCATCACAGCTGTGGGCATAATTGTGGGCATCCTTGAAGATTGTTGGCCAATAGTAGCCACTCTGAAATACCTTCGCAGTTGTTCTTTGGCCACCAAAGTGTCCACCATAAGGGGATGCGTGACAGTGCTGCAGCACAGACTTCGCTTCAGCAGCTGAAACACACTTCCTCAGTAAGCCATCAGCACAGGTTCTGTAAAGTGTGGGGTCATCCCAGATGAATTTCCTTGCTTCATGAAGGAACCTCTTCTTCTCTTGTCCTCCCTTGAAAACTGGTAATACCTGTGATGCACGGAAGTTAGCAATGTCAGCAAACCAAGGTTCCTCATCGTTATCACGATGAGTCAAAACAAAGATATGTTCATCAATAAAAGCATCAGAAATTGCGGGATCCGCAATTTTTTCGCAATTGTGCTGCAATCGAGAAAGGTGATCTGCAACCACATTTTCACATCCCTTCTTGTCTCGAATGTCTAAATCAAATTCCTGCAGCAATAGCACCCACCTAATCAACCTAGGCTTTGCATCAGCCTTCCTCATAAGATATTTCAAGGCAGAATGGTCAGTGTATACAATTGTCCTAGTGCCTACAATATAGTTCCTGAATTTCTCACAAGCAAACACTACAGCAAGCATCTCTTTCTCAGTAGTAGTATAATTACATTGAGCCTCATTCAAGGTCTTACTAGCATAATATACAGGATGTGTTAGCTTGTCAATTTTCTGTCCTAACATGACCCCCACAGCATAGTCACTAGCATCACATAACATCTCGAATGGGAGATCCCAATCTGGCCCTACTATAACAGGTGCTGTAACTAGTGCTTTCTTAAGGGTGGTCCAAGCTACTAAACATTCCTTAGAGAAGATGAATGGCCTATTTAGCTCTAGAAGCTCACATAGAGGCTTGGCTATCTTAGAAAAGTCCTTGATGAACCTTCTATAGAAGCCAGCATGTCCTAAAAAACTCCTAATGGCCTTGACATTCTGAGGCTCTACCAACTTCTCTATGATTTCTATCTTGGCCCTATCGACCTCCACTCCAGCTCTTGACACTCTATGACCTAAGACAATCCCCTCATCTACCATGAAGTGACACTTTTCCCAATTGAGGACTAGGTGGGTCTCTTCACACCTAGCCAGGACTTGTCCTAAGTTTTATAGACAGTTGGTGAAGGAATCCCCAAAGACTGAGAAGTCATCCATGAATATTTCTATCATGGACTCATCCAACTCAGAGAAGATTGCCATCATGCACCTTTGGAAAGTTGCCGGTGCATTGCATAAGCCAAAGGGCATTCTGCGAAAGGCAAAAGTTCCAAAAGGGCATGTGAAGGTAGTCTTCTCTTGGTCTTTGGGGTCTATAGTAATCTGGTTATAGCCAGAATAGCCATCTAAGAAACAATAGTAGGCTCTACCAGCTATTCTGTCTAACATCTGGTCAATGAATGGTAGAGGGAAGTGATCTTTTTTAGTTTCTTTATTTAATTTCCTGTAATCCATGCACACTCTCCACCCTGTGACAGTCCTAGTTGGAATCAGTTCGTTGTTCTCATTGACTACCACAGTCATCCCACCCTTTTTAGGTACACATTGGATAGGACTCACCCACTGGCTACTAGCTATGGGAAAGATCACACCAGCATCTAACCATTTTATTATTTCTTTCTTAACTACCTCTTTCATAGAGGGATTCAGCCTACGTTGATGATCTACTCTAGGTGTGTGCTCTTCCTCTAGTATAATCTTATGCATACAATAAGAAGGGCTAATGCCTCTAATATCAGCAATAGTCCATGCAATAGCCTTCCTATGTTTCTTAAGCAGTAATATCAGTTCAACCTCATGCTTTTCACTTAGCTTAGAAGAAATGATAACAGGGAGAGTTTTATTACTCCCTAAATATGCATACTTGAGGTGAGTGGGTAGTGGTTTTAGTTCTAAAACAGGTGGATGCTCAATAGATGGCTTTAAAGGATTTACAGGTCTATCAGTTAGGTCTATATTCATACATACATGTTGTGGGTTATTTACAGCTATGTCCATTATGGCAGATACATTCAAGTCAGCTACATCTAATCCTACATATTCATTAGCATGCTTGGTTAATAATACATGCTCCAATTGTTCTTCCATTAAAGAATCAACTACGTCCATGCTAGCACAGGATTCAAGGTCACAGGGATACCTTAAAGCTTTATACACACTAAATTTCACCTCTTCATCATGAACCCTCATAGTGAGCTCACCTTTTTGGACGTCTATAAGTGCCCTACCTGTGGCTAGAAATGGTCTGCCTAGCAGGATGGGGACCTCCTTGTCTGCTTCATAATCCAGGATAATGAAATCTGCAAGGAAAATAAATTTGTCAACCTTTAGTAAAATATCCTCAATTTTACCTTCTGGATATGCAATGGATCTGTCTGCTAGTTGTAAGGTGACAGTGGTTGGACGTGCTTCTCCTATTCCCAACTGGCGGAATAGGGATAGGGGCATGAGGTTTATGCTGGCGCCCAGGTCACAAAGCGCTCTGCCCACGTGCTTGCCTCCAAGTTCTACAGGTAGGGTGAAGGAACCAGGATCCTTCTCCTTCTTGGGCAGCTTGTTTTGGAGGATGGCACTGCACTCCTCAGTGAGGTTTACTGTTTCAAACTCACCAATTATTTTTTTGTTAGTAATAATATCCTTCAAAAACTTTACATATGAAGGCATAGACTGTAAAACTTCTACAAAAGGAATGTTGACATGCACTTGTTTAAGTATTTCTAAGAATTTATTAAAATGCACTTCCTGTTCCTGCTTCTTCTTAAGCCTTCGAGGATATGGAGGTGGTGGCACATATGCAGGCACGTCAGGACGCCTTAGGATAGTTGGAGGCCTTGGAATTTCTTCTATCTCCTCAATAATTGGCTCCAGCCTGGCTCCTGATGTGCTAGTTGGTGGTGGACTTTGGTTTGGCAGAGACTCCAGTGGAGCACTAGACTCAGTGTTCTCTACTCTCTTTGGTGTGTCCTTTGTGTTGCTCACCAAGGGTCTACCACTTCTAAGTTCAATTGCTTGAACTATCTCTTTACCATCTCTCCTTGGCACCTCGGTGTCAGCAGGGAGTCTACCTTGGGGCCTACTCTTGAGTTCATTGGCTAATTGGCCTATTTGGTTCTCTAGGCTCCTAAGAGTAGCTTGTTGGCTTTGAAGAGTAGCATCATTCTTAGCTATGTATTCCTTGAGTAAATTTTCTACAGAAGATCCTACAGGTTGGTTGTATGGCTTTTGATACATTGATTGGTTAAGTTGGGGAGTGAAACCAGGTGTTCCACTCGGTCTAGGCTGGTTAGGATTTTGGTTAGCATTTTGTTGTCCACCCCATGACAGGTTTGGGTGGTTCCTCCAACCAGGGTTGTAAGTATTGGAATAGGGGTTGTTCCTTGGCTGCTGCTGGCTCCCAATGTAGCAGACTGAGGATGGATTCCCAGGGCAGTATTCATACAGGTGCCCTTCCCCACAGAATCCACATATAAGTGCCTCACCTTGACTTT
Organism: Herpetospermum pedunculosum; assembly: GCA_028017165.1. Taxonomy (NCBI): domain Eukaryota; kingdom Viridiplantae; phylum Streptophyta; class Magnoliopsida; order Cucurbitales; family Cucurbitaceae; genus Herpetospermum; species Herpetospermum pedunculosum. The sequence goes on from CM051522.1 coordinate 41,897,267, forward strand.
GTTGGGTGCCCATTGACATGGCGGTAGCGGTGTTGGCACTTGTTTGGAGATTGGCCTGAGCCATTTGCTTAACTAGGTTGGTCAGGGCATTTATTTGGGTGATCATTGCACTTAGAGCATCCTTGTCTTAAGCCCTAGTTGGCTCAACTGGATCATCTGACCACCTACAATGAGATGCTGAGATCTTCTCCAAGATCTCATAGGCCTCGTTGTAACTCTTGGACAACATGGAACCACCAGCGGATGAATTTAAGACTTGCCTAGTGCTGGGGTTGCATCCTTTGAAAAAGACCTCTATTTGGATACACCATGGGATGCCATGATGTGGACATTTAAGAAGAAGATCTTTGAATCTAGTCCAAGCTTCGTGAAGAGACTCATTATCAGCTTGTTTAAACTTGACTATGTCATTACGAAAGGTAGAATTCCTATCAGGTGGGAAGTATTTGACTAGGAATTTTTCTGCTAAATCTGTCCAATTGCGGACAGATCCAGAGGGTAATGAGTTCAACCATGTTTTGGCTTTGTCCCTCAAAGAGTAAGGGAACAAGTATAGCCTTAAAGCTTCTTGGGATACTCCAGGGATGATGAATGTATCACTAACTCCTAAGAAGTTCCTAAGATGGTTGTGGGGGTCCTCATTTTCTATTCCAAAGAATTGTCCCACAGTGGACAACATTTGGAACATCACTGGCTTTAACTCGAATGAGTGGGCAGTGATTTCAGGACGGATTATGCTGGGGTTCAGCTCCCCAGGCATAGGTACTAAATATGAAAGAATGGCACTATTCTTGTCATTCGCTATTTCGATGGGGTTGCGAATGACAGGTACCGGATTTTGAACTATATCGTCCATTTCTTCGATTTCAGGTATGGTTTGAGGTATAGAGGGTTGTTTAAAGAGACGTTTCTTCGCCTTGTTCCTAGCTCGAAGTGATCTTTCAGGCTCAGGATCGAACTCTAAATTACTACGTGAACGCTCACTCATAAACTACCCTAATAGTACCTGCAAAAGAAATGAAACAGATTAGTTTCACTCACTAATAAACTTGGTGTTTCAAACTTAACAAACTTCGTTTTCACTTAAATAAGTCCCCGGCAGCGGCGCCAAAAACTTGTTGCGTGCTCAATGTGTTGAAATAATCAGGCAATTAAAGAGAGTGAGCACTCAGAACATGCAAGCATACATGGTCTTACAGCAAGTAGTAAGTATATTTCATTCGTTTTTTCCACAGAGACTTATTTTTAGTTATTCGCGAAGTGTATTTGTTAAGAAAGAAGGGGTGGATTTGATGGGGTAAAATTGGTTTTTAATTATCTAATTTTTGCTGAATGTGTAGAGGAATGCAACATAAACAAATGCAAGTTGAAATTAGACTCAAAGGACAAGAGATGGAATTAATAAACGAAGAAGAAAACAGCTCAACAGAATGGTAACTTAGCAGAATTGCGGACACCGCAATTTTACCGCAATTGAATAACAGCGAAAGTGTGTAAATGGGTGAATTGAGGGCTACTAATGACTATCCTATAGGCATTTTTATACGATTCTCAAGCACTGGATCTACTCTCTATGCATCAAACTCACTCTATCTCATGTATCGTCCGATTCCATGCATTAGATTCTTTAGTTTACTCAACTCAAAGTAAGGTCTTAAGCATCTTGTTAAAGCAGAAGTGTTTAGTTTGTACTAGGGAAACGCCTATTCCTAGGCCGTTTCCTGGTTACCATGAAAGGCTAGCATGATTATACGACTCTGAACTCTTACTCCTTCCAGAGGTTAGGAGTTCTTTGGACAAAATGGATGGCCAATCGAAATTGCCCGTGGGATGAAGCTTACATACAATCAATGTTCGAGAGCTATCCTACATGCTTGGTTCACGTTTTTTAGCCTATAGTTCTGTCATTAGCATGCCCCTAAGTGACTTAGCTACTCATGGATATATAGGGAACAGAAATATAAGATAAAACAGACATGCCTAGAAGGGAAATGTACTCAAAACAGTAAGACAAAACCGTAGCAGCAGAAGATGAAAACTGTGAAATGAAATCTTGCAATTTGATTACTTTGAATGTTGAACGGACAAAAGGAAACTTAAAGGAAATAATTCAAACACAGACAGCAACGAAATGCAGTAGATTAATCACTAAACTAGAAACATCAACTGATCAAAGCTGGAAATTAGAAAAGGAAGACAGAAAGCAGTAAATGGTGCTTGAAAGCCTTGTTGCAGACGCCTCGAATGAAGGGGATGAAAGGTCAGCCTTGCTTGGATGAATCCAATCGAAAGAGAAGAAGAATCTCCTCTCCTTCCTATCAGATTATCGATTCCAACAGCTGAGACTCTCACTCCAACAGACGGCAAAGGAAAACAGGGAGAAAAGATGGACTGCGAGAAGGCTTCTACGCTTTCGGATGATGATGGAACCTCCGACTTTGACCCCCTTTTATAGTATTTTGCAGGTGCGTTTGGGCCAAGGAGAACCATCAATCTTCAACGTCGTATATCAGAATGGATGGAGGAGAAAGAACGAATCCCTGAAATCACGGAAATTAACAGAAAAAGATCAGTCAACTTACGGTTTTCACTTGAATAATTGCGGCTTCAGCAATGTTTTCGCAATGCTATCGCAATGCTTGTTTTTTTCATTCTTTTCCTTCGGTTTTCACCCCTTTTCTTTCCTATTGTGCATAAGTCCTAATTTAGCTACCTTCTTCTAATTCTCATATTTAAGCATAGGTCTAGGCTAAATGCTATCAAAAACACCTAAAAGTGTGCATCTTCTTAAGCTAAATGGGTCCTAAATAAGTCACTTTCAGAGACTTAACACCATCCTTGACTGAATTTTGTGATTCATCTGTTTCTACTTTGACAACTGTTGAGAACCCTGCTAATCTACTTCCTTCCACTTTACCTTGCACTTCTGAAAATGAAATGATTAATCAAACCATGCTAGATTTAGAGCCACCGGTTAATGTTGAGTCGCATGCTGTTTTTGATGAGCTTAAAATGAATGACTTGCATGAATCTGGTTCTACTTTGCAATTGGTTGATAATTCTTATGTGCACCCCTTGGAAAAGGTGGAAGATGTTTTGGGCAAAGTAAATGACCCGTTCTTTCCTGCTGATCCTTATGCTTATGGAATGCATGAAAATTTCTCTCATGATTTGGCATCAATTTTATGGGATCAACCCTTTACAAAACCTGTTAAATTTAAAATTGATGTTGCATGTGCGCAGAAGGCGCGAGAGAAAGAACTGTTCATGGATTTTCGCAGGAGAGAGGTGATTAGGAAGATGGATGGGGCATCTTCCAAGTTCGATTATGGATGAGTGGTCAAGAGAATACAGTCGAGCAATCGACTTTAAAAATTTGCGCTTCTCGGAGGCACCCGAGTTTGAACTGTATTTCCGTTGTTTACCGCTTTGTTTTTGTTTTTATTTTTGCTTTTGAGTTGTTGTTTGTTTTCTTGTTTTCCTAGGAGAAAAGGTGGAACGGCCGACGATTCGAGAGCCCATTGGAGAACGTTGGTGCACATCTCCACCCGTCAGCTCCATAAAATTCAGGGGAGGTTTTCTGTTCCCTTAGAATTTTATTGTTTTTATAGTTGAATGCATTGGGGACAATGCATATCTTAAGGTGGGGGGTGGAGTTTGTTGATAAATAGAGATGAGACTTCTTAGTAGTTGTCGAGCATACGTGTACTCTGGCTGTTAGATTAGAATCTGAATGCATGCGTCCGATGAGGACGGTCTGTGATTTGCTTGTGAACACTCCGTATTTGCATGATTCGAAAATTTGACGATGTATGCACATTTTGAGCCTATTTTAAAATTTTTTTTCTGTTATTTCCCTACATTCACTGAGCACATAGCACTCTTATCCTCAGTTCTGTAGGTCTAGACTGATCTTATTTTGTCTGAAACCTTGTTGTCACCCCGAAAGGTACCATTAGGGAGGCTTGATGTGTAGAAGTAGTAATAACTCATTTGTGTATAGCGAAGCTATTGCCTAAAAAAAAAAAAGAGTATGCATGAAAAATAAAACCTCTAGAGTTGCTCCTCCTTCTTGTGTTGCCCGTGTAACCAGGGGCGATCGTGTAACCCACGGTTGTCACTGCATGAAAGGGGAACTAATGGAAGTGAGCAATGGTCCTTAAAAACGTGAAGCTAAATTTGGCTTGACGTGTTAGGCTCTCTAGGAGAAAAAAAAAAAAAAAAGTTGTTCAAAAGAAAATGGGTACAAAGTACTCAAAGAAAAGAATAAAAATTAGGCCTTATGTTTTGTTGCTATTCCTATCACTAAAAGCCGTTAGACTGTTCTTATCGCCATAAGTAGGGGGAAAACGAGTCATAGGACTGTATAAGGTGGTACCGGGCTTGCGTGAGCTAGGTTGAGAGGTGCTAAGCACACACACACGTAAGGGAATAGGAGTTTAAATTTTGAAATGATTTCAACGTTTGCATGCTTTTGATGGTTTTGAATTTACTACAAGTACCTTGTTTCACAAGCATTGAGATTAGAGTCCAAGCATGCATTTAATTCTTTGGAGATTATTTAGAGTATACCTTGCTCGGGGACTAGCAAGATTTAGGTCGGGGGTATTTTGATAGCTCCAAAATAGAGCTATCTTAATGTCCCTAATTCTAGCTAAAACCATGATATATATTGATTAAAATGCTTTCTTATAGGTGATTTCATGGTGAAGAGCTCGGGAAGTCCATTGATGATTTTCGGGGCTAAAAAGGTCATTTAGCATGTTTCGGGAAGTGTTCGGGTCAAAACGATAGGCCAAACGGAGCTCGGGAGCCAAAACGACCCAAAAGTGGGCTAAGAGCCGAGAGGGCAGCGCCCAGGCACCCAACGAACGCAGCACGCGCGCGCGCCCGCGCGCGCCGCTCGCAAGCACCGCACGCCCGCGCCCAGACGGCCAGACGCGCGCGCCGCCTCGCCTCGCGCCCGCTCCGCCTCGCCCATGTCCGCGCGCCCTCGCCCGTGTCCGCCTCGCCATGTCCGCGCGCGACAGCGTCGAGACGCTGGCCGAGCGTCTCGACGCTCCGAACTCTGAAGCGTACATTTGAAGATCCACCCGAGAGCAAGCGTCGAGCGCAAGCGTCTCGACGCTCGCTCGACGCCGCGCGCGCGTCTCGACGCCGCGCGCAGCGTCTCGACGCTACCCCGCGCGCGCGCCTGCCAACTTAGGGCACAGCGTCGAGACGCTGGCCTAGCGTCTCGACGCTACGAGCTTAAAAGGCGTGAAACCTTCAGTTTTGCATCCACTTTTCAATTCTCCTTCTTCTCCAAGCTTCTCCTCTCGGTTCCAAGACGATTTTTCCACCATTTTTGTACTTCTTCTCCCTCTTGTGCATGATTCCAAGCTCTTCCATGGGGGATTGGATTAATCCAACCTCCATGGAAGGCTAGACTAAGGTTAGTGCTTGATTTAGAGTTTTGGTTTGTAAATTATGGATGTTTGGGGAGATTTTCCCCTTTGTGAATGTTAAGCCATTTAGTTTGATTAATGCATCTCTTGCTTGTTCTTCATCAAAATCTAGCATGTGTAGCTAAATTAGCTTGACAATCTAATTCCTATGCATGATAGAGGGCTAAAGGTTGGGACGTATAATTGCCTATACCGCTAGGTAGCACGGGTCTAAGCATGGCTAATTAGTTCGGCCCAAAGTGACATTGGTAAACTGAATTACTTAACGTTTTCATGTTAGGCTTAAGGCAAGAGAGAAACCGGTTTAGTCTTAGGATTAGGCCGTCGCAATGTTCCCGTCACTAGCACGTAATCGATTTAGGGGTCGCTACCTTGGATAGATTATTGGCTAAGTTTAATTAGAATTGCACGCTTCTAATTAATTCTTTGGGTCATTTGAGTTAGGAATAACTAAATGAATTGTGTGCATGAATTAGCTAACGCGTAAACCGTATCAATGATCCGAACATCCATAACGAGCAAGTCCACTTCTCGAAGTTAAGCACAACCGTTTAATTTTTGCACATTATCATTTAATTTTCCGTTAGCATAATTAGGAGCTCCCTTCCCCCAAAACCAAATTACCATTCTTTAATTTGTGCATTCTTTTATTTCTAGCAATTTAGACTTAGTTAGATTGAATTTCTTATTTCCCTGTGGATCGACCCCGTTGCCACTTAGCTACAAATAGCTCGGTGTATTCGGGTTTATAAATTGTATTTTGGCAAGCCTCGACAGCTTGAATTTGGAGTACCCCAAAAGTACCTCTACCAACCGCCTAATGAGAACTACGAGAAGGAGTTCCTAGACACATTCAGGAAGGTAGAGATCAACATCCCTCTGTTGGATGCCCTGAAGGAAATTTCGAGGTACGCCAAGTTCCTAAGGAAACTTTGCACCAACCAGAGGAAGACAAAGGAGAGTGAACGCGTCGTGGTAAGTGAGAACGTTTCTGCCTTGATCACAAAGAGCTTTCCAGTTAAATGCGACGATCCAGGTATGTTTTCTCTCCCTTGTAAGATAGGAGGCATGCATATTAGGAGAGCAATGCTGGATTTAGGAGCCTCCATTAGTGTTATGCCTTATTCCATTTATCAGAAACTGAAATTGAAAGGAATGAATAAAACAGGAACAGTTATTCAACTTGCTGATAGAACTTCTGTGCATCCTTTAGGAATAGTGGAAGATGTGTTAGTGCAAGTTAATGAATTAATTTTTCCTGTTGATTTTTATGTTCTGAAAATGGATGAAAATTATTCCTCTTCGCCTGCTTCGATCTTCTTAGGTAGGCCCTTTATGAAAACTGCTAAAACTAAGATAAACGTGGATAAGGGCATTTTATCTGTTGAGTATGGCGGAGAGGTTGTTGAGATGCATTTGCCCATTGGAGAAGAGCATGAAGAGGATGTATTCTCTCTTTGTCAAGTAGACACATTTGAATCTTTAACTCATAGTGAATGCATGTCTGTTGAGGATGGGGATGACCCATTATTTTTAACTGAACTTTTTGATGATCATGAGTTGCATGAGCCATCCTTGACTGAATTTTGTGATTCATTTGTTTCTGCTTTGACAATTGTTGAGAATCCTGCTAAGCTACTCCCTTCCACTTTACCTTGCACTATTGGAAATGAAATGATTAATCAAGCCATGCTAGATTTAGAACCATCGGTTAATGTTGAGTCGCATGCTGATTTTAATGAGCTTAAACTGAATGACTTGCTAATAAATCCTATGTGCACCCCTTGAAAAAGGTGGAAGATGTTTTGGGCAGGGTAACTGACCCGTTCTTTCCTGCTGATCCTTATGCTTTTGGAATGCATGAAAATCTCTCTCATGTTTTTCCATCAGTTTTATGGGATCAACCTTTTATGAACAATGCAAAAATTAAAATTGATGTTGTATGTGCGCAGAAGGCACGAGAGAAAGAATTGTTCATGGATTTTCGCAGGAAAGAGGAAATTAGGAAGATGGATGGGGCATCTTCCAAGTTTGACTATGGATGAGTTGACGAGTGAATACAGTCGAGCAATTGACTCTAAAAATTTGCGTTTCTCGGAGGCACCCGAGCTTGGACGGTTATTCAGTTATTTATCGCTTTGCTTTTGTTTATATTAGTTTTTGAATTCGTTGTTTGTTTGTTTCTTTCCTTAGGAGAAAAGGTGGAACGATCGACGATTCAAGAGTAGATTGGAGGACGATGATGCGCATCTCCACCCGTCGGCTCCATAAGAATCATCCCTCAAGCGCGAGGCTAGACTCCCATTCTCGTCATACTCAACTACAGATACATTCTCAGCAGACTTTCTTTCAAATAATGAAAATTCATGCATTATATCATCAAACTCTAAAGAAACGACGCGCTTAAACACATCGATTTTGACCCTAGCGGTCTTAAGAAAAGGGCGTCCTAGCAACATAGAGGACGAAGCATGCAATGATTTTTCATTCATATCGAGAACAAGGAAATCAGCGGGGAACATCATATCACCTACCCTAACAAGAACATCCTCCATTTTCCCTCTAGGACAAACACTTGACCCATTAGCTAACTGGACAGTCACGTTACACTCATGCAGTTCATTTAAGTTCAGTTCAAGAAACAAAGCATAAGACATAACGTTCACAGAAGCTCCTAAGTCTAGCATGGCATTTCTAACTACCTTACTACCTATCATACAAGGAATAGTAAAGGTACCTGGATCGTTGCACTTGGCGGGCAACGTACCTGGGAGGATCGCAGAAACATTCTCTTTTCTCTTCTCAGTCCATCTGGACTTCCTTTTCTTCGTGCACCAGCTCTTTAAGAATTTGGCATATTTAGGCACTTGGCTCAATGCCTCTAAGAGCGGAATGTTGACCATCACCTTTTGGAAGGTACGAAGGACCTCCTCATCATCGGATTCCAAAGTAGGCTTCGCAAGCCTACTCGGGAAGGGTGCTCTGGCAACTTCCTCTTGCACACTGATTTCTTCTTTTTTCTCATTCAGATTCTCGGGAGCAGGCGAGGCGGACTCGTTCAGCCTGTGCTTGACTCCCTTCACGGCTCTGGGGGAGTGAGAGGCACGGCATCGCTACTCTTTAACATACACAACATGCAAGACAACTCGAGTGTCAATCGTCGAAATCTAACATATGCGTTGGATGAAGCAAGAGAGATAAATGCAAATAAACAGCCACCAAAATGTAATCAAAGCATAGATTATCAAAACTAAAACATCTAACAAAAATCCCTCAAATGTTTCCCAAACCGTTCACTCTTACCTTAGCCGTCCATGGAACGGGTTGTCAATTCCGCTCCAAGGTAAGCCATGGAAGATGTCATCAACAAGATACAAGAAGCAAGCTCATAAACAAGCCAACAATGGCTGAGCTAAAGGAAAATGGTGGAAAAACGAGAGGAAGAACAAGAAGAATCGCCTAAGAATGGAGAAGATGTCCTCAAAATCCGCAGAAAATCGTCATTTTAGCTTCTGTAATCGACGTAGCGTCGAGACGCTAGGCCAGCGTCTCGACGCTGCGCCCTAAATAATTCGCGCGCGCCTCCTCTGGAGCGTCTCGACGCCTCAGCAGGGTCTCGACGCCTTGGCAGCGTAGAGCTAGCGTCTCGACGCTATCAGTCGACGCTAGCTCTCGGGTTTTGACAGCGTCGAACTAGCGTCTCGACGCTAGCTCTCGGGTTTGGGGCTGGAAAAATTGCCTCTCCTAGGCAATTTTGGTCCGTTTCTTCTCGGATCGACTTGCTCTTTCCCGATGCACTCCCGGGGCGTTAAAACTCCGCTTTTAGCTCTCGAACGGGTCCAATGGACGCACGAGCTCTTTGCCGCATTTCTCCTACAAACGAGATAGATTAACCAATTAAACGCGGACTTTAGCTACAATTAGGAAGTATTTAATAGCTCCAAAATGGAGTTATCACCCCGCTCCAAACGCCCCATGCCCGCGCGCCCGTCATCAAAAGTCCCGGTGCGCCGCTCGCCCCGCCTCGCGTCCGCTCGTGCCGCTCGCCCCGAGTCCCGCGCGCGTGGTGGGCGGATTTTTGAATATCCACTTAATCTCAAGCTGTCGAGGCTTGCCAAAATACGATTTATAAAGCCTATGACCAAGGCTTTGCAGCCAGTGGTAACAGGGTCTATCCAAGGAATAGGAAGATTGAATTTACTAGTGAAATTGGGATTTAATTGATTAATTGGTAACGGGGGTTTTATCATGCAAATGGGAAATAATGAGAAAGCTAACGGAAGAAAGAAATAATAAGAAGAGAACGTGTGCACGGTTTGGGAGTTTCGGGATCAATTGTTAGACAAATTCGGTTCATCCTTTAATGCTAAAATCATGGTATTCAGTTCATTATGCACGCGGACGACTACCAGAGATGCCCCAAAGTAGCCGACTCCATGGATTTTAATTAGACCACACAGTTCTAATTACACGTTATCTAAGCTTACATCAAGGTGATCAGCCCTAAGGTAAATCTAGACAGTCACTAGCTAACCGCGACGAACATTTAAGCGTGAATTCTAATTGCTAGTAGATTGCCCGCAAACGCTGTATGCAATCAACAACTATCCTACACGGGTCGATCCAAGGAATAGGAGAATGAATTTACTAGTAAAGTTGGGATTTAATTGATTAATTGGTAACGGGGGGGTTTTATCATGCAAATGGGAAATAATGCAAAAGCTAACGGAAGAAGGAAATAATATGTAGAAAACGCGTGCACGGTTTGGGGAGTCTCGGGATCAATTGTTAGACAAATACAGCTTATCATTTAATTCTATTAACATGAAATTCAGTTTACTGATGCACGCGGACGACTACCAGAGAAGCCCCAAAGTAGCCGACTCCATGGATTTTAATTAGGCCACACAGTCCTAATTACACGTTATCTAAGCTCACATTAAGATGATCAGTCCTAAGATGAATTTAGACAGTTACTAGCTAACCGCGACGAACATTCGGGCGTGAATTCTAATTGCTAGTAGGTTGCCCGCAAACGCTGTATGCAACCAACAATTATCCTACCCGACCCGATACTTCGATTTAGTTCTATTTACCTGTGTTACTTAGTCGAGCAGTGAGAGGCACGGCATCGCTACTCTTTAACATACACAACATGCGAAACTACCCGAGTGTCAATCAACGTATTTTAACATGCGCGTTGGATTAAGCAAGGTAAACAAATGCAATGTAAACAGAACCAATATACAAAATCATACTCAGATTATCAAAGCAATAATGTCTAACAAAATTCCCCTAAACAAATCCCAAACCGTCACCCTTACCTTAGCCGCTCATGGCGCGGTTCGTCAATCCCGCTCCACCAACGACCATGGAAGAGTTCATCTACCTATTACAAAGGGAGGTGGAGCTCGCTCGCATGCCAACAATGGCGGAGCTCCACGGAAAATAGAGAGAAAATGGGGAAGATGAAGAGAAGAATCGCCGGAATCGCTTGAGAGATCAAGAAGAAAAGCCCCCCTAAAATCTGCAGAAAAATCGTCTTTTAGCTACTGTCTTCGTCGTAGCGTCTCGACGCTGGGCCTAGCGTCTCGACGCTGTGCCCTAAGTGATCCGCGCGCGCGCGCGCTGGCGTCGCGACGCAAGGCCAGCGTCGCGACGCTGCCCCGATGAATTTCTTGCGCGCGCCTCTCCGATGCGTCTCGACGCTTGAGCAGGGTCTCGACGCCAGGGCAGCGTCGAGCTAGCGTCTCGTCGCTATCGCTCGACGCTTGCTCTCGAGTTTTTCCAGCGTCGAGCCAGCGTCGAGACGCTGTAGCTCGACGCTGGCTCTCGGGTTTGGGGCTGATGCTTTGCCTCTCCACGGCTGTTTTGGCCCGTTTCTTCACGGAACAAATTCCCCTCTTCCCGATGCATTCCCGGGGCGCTAAAACTCTGCTTTAAGCTCTCGAACATGCCCAATGGACGCACGAGCTCTTTGCCGCTTTTCTCCTACAAAAGAGATACATTTAATCAATTCAAAGCGGACTTTTAGCTATGATTAGGACGTATTTAATAGCTCCAAAATGGAGTTATCAAACACCCCCAACTTAAACATTGCTAGTCCTCGAGCAAGCACTACAAAGATATTGACTCTAAGGACGCTATTACATGCATTCTAACTCAAGCCTCCATGCATATTGAAATTTAAACACGAGTATAATCATGGAAGCATTTTGTTCATGTATTAATTAGGACATATCAAAAATTAACTCTTGCCCCCTAACGTGTGTGTGTGCTAGACAACCAATCCTAAACTCACGTAAACTCGGAAAACCTACATGCAACGCACATCCCGTTTTCCCCCTACTTCTAGCGTTTAAGAACAGCTACACTTGACTTACACGAGAGAAAGAAGCAAATTAAGAGACCTAATTATTTTCTCATTCTTTTTCTTTCTTTTTCAAAAGTACTTTGTACTCCTTTATTTTGGGTTCTTTGAACCAACCTTTCATTTCTTTTTCTTTCCAACTCGAGTTGCCTAACACGTCAAATTCATGCATAAAACTTCACGTTTTTAAGGACTAACGCTCACTTCTTTTAAGCGCAAATAAGAAGGAGGAGCGCCTCGAAAGGAATTTTCCTACAAAACATGCTTTTCTATTTTTTTTTTACATTAGGCTAAGCACATGCTTTCTCAATTAATTAGCTACTAAATCTCATGCAACAAGCTACCTAAGGGTGCCTTTCGGGGTGACAACGAGAATTAGCTAAGCATGCGATAAACCAAGCTTACGGAATCTAGGGAGAGGTTGCTAAGTGCGCGATGAGTGCAAGGGAGCAACAGAAAAAATTTTAAAATTTTTGACATGAACCTAATAAACACAAAACTCATGCAAAAACTCGATTATGAACATGCTCAGATTTCCAACATGCATTTCCTAGGCTATCACAGTCAGAAAACGGTAAACAGAGTCCCAAGCACTTCAAAATCTTTATAACACTTCTCAACGAACTACACATGCACATCCATCGGACTACTCCACCCCCAACTTCAAAATTTGGCATTGTCCTCAATGCCAATCAGTCAGATACAATAAAGTAAAAGGGAAGAAGAAGTACACTTCCCTGACTCTTTGTGAAACTGGCGAGGGCGAGGAAGCGGCGCACGAACGCATCAGAGCCCAAAATTGTCTTCTCTTCCTCGATTCCTACAAAAAAAACAGCAAGCTAAATTAATACTAAAAAGCAATAAAACTAAACTAAAGCATAAAAACAGTTCAACACTCGGGTGCCTCCGAGAAGCGCAGAATTTTTAAAGTCGGTTGCTCGACTGTATTCTCTCGACAGACTCATCCATAGTCTATAGGTGCGGGGGACGATCCAGACTTGTCCTTGGCCACACCTTTTCCACCATTCACCTGAAAATTGTTTTGCACTCTTCGTGCCTCGGGCACGTGAATATCAGACATGTTAGTGCAAAAATCAGCAGTTTCATCCATCAATTTCAAATCAGAAATTTTAATCGAGACATGGGAACCATCCCTCAAGCGCGAGGGTAGACTCCCATTCTCATCATGCTCACAAACAGATACATTTCCAGCAGACTTTCCAAATAAAGAGAATTCATGCAAAGTATCATCAAACTCCAGAGAAACAACGCCCTTATACACATCGATTTTGACCCTAGCGGTCTTAAGAAAAGGGCGTCCTAACAGCATAGAGGACGAAGCATGCGATGAATTCTCATTCATGTCTAAAACAAGGAAATCAGCGGGAAACGTCATATTCCCAACTCTAACAAGAACATCCTCTACCTTCCCCCTAGGACAGATGCTCGACCCATTAGCCAACTGAACAGAAACATTACATTCATGCATTTCATTTAAATTCAGTTCACGATACAATGCATAAGACATAACGCTAACAGAGGCTCCTAGGTCTAACATGGCATTATGAACAACTTTAATACCTATAGTGCAAGGGATAGTAAAAGTACCTGGATCGTTGCACTTTGCTGGCAACGTACCTGGGAGTAAGGCAGAGACGTTCTCCTTCTTTTTCTCAGTCCCTCTGGACTTCCTCTTCGTAGTGCACCAGCTCTTCATGAATTTTGCATACTTGGGCACCTGACTGACTGCCTCTAAGAGCGGGATATTTACCATCACCTTCTGGAAGGTTCGCAGGACCTCTTCATCATCGGATTCCAAAGTAGGCTTCGCGAGCCTACTCGGGAATGGTGCTCTGGCAACATCCTCAGGTACACTGACCTTCTCATTTATCTTCTCATTCTGAGTCTCGGGAGCAATCGGGGTGGACTTGTTCAAGCTGTCCGTGGCTTCCTTCGCAGCTCTGGTGGAAAGTGACTTCCCACTGCGCAGCTGAATGGCACTCACGTTTTCACATGAGTTTACTGTAGTTTGGGAAGGAAGCTTCCCCGAGCTCTTGCTCTCAATCTTGCTGATAGACACCGCCATTTGTGTCAGCTGCTTGTTCAAATTTTGCAGCTCTGCCTTATGAGAATTTAGCTCCTCGCGAGCCTCTTTCTGGAACTGGCTGGTGCTAGTCACGATGGTTCTGACCATCTCTTCAAGTGAGCTGGAGGAGCTCGAAGCTTGAGCCTGGGTGGAAGAGTTAGGCCTATCCTGGGACTGACCTTGGAAGCGAGTTTGTCCTTCCCTGTTCCCATAGCTGAAATTAGGATGGTCGCGCCAACCGGGGTTGTAAGTGTTAGCATATGGATCATACTTCCTAGGGTTGGAAGCATACCCCCCGATTGCATTGACCTCCGCTTCTTCGCGGTGTCCTGCAACTATTTTTTTCAACATACTACCTATCTCGGCCACCTAGGCCCTCATTTCAGACATTTCATGGCTCTGAGCCACGCTGTGCACTTGTCCTTGCCCCCTGATCCCAAACTGCTGCGAGTTTGTAGCCATATTTGCTATGAGCTGCTTGGCCTCAACTGGGGTCTTGTCAATCAGTGCCCCTCCACTCGCTGCATCGATCATCTGCCTGTCGTGGGGTGTCATCCCCTCATAGAAATACTGTATGAGCAGCTGATCGGCGATCTGGTGGTGTGGGAAACTCGCGCACAGGCGCCCAAAGCGTTCCCAATACTCATGCAGGGACTCACCTACATCCTGGGTGATCCCATAAATCCTTTTCCGCAGTGTAGTGGCCAAGGATGCGGGAAAGTATTTTTCTAAAAATACCCGCTTCATATCCTGCCACGTAGTGATGGATCCCGAAGGCAAATAGTACAGCCAATCCTTGGCCTTGTCCTTGAGCGTGAAGGGGAATGCCCTCATGTTCAGTTGCTCCTCCGTGACCCCTGCGGGCTTCATCCCCGCGCAGACGCAATGGAATTCCATCAAATTCTTGTTCGCGTCCTCACCTGCATTGCCATGGAAAGAAGGTAACTGGTGAATTAAACCAGATTTCAACTCAAAGTTACCTGCTACCACGGGGTAGTTAATGCACAAGGGCTGCAGGTTCAGGTCTGGCGCTGCCAGTTGCTTCAGCGTCCGTGGCGCTTCACCTTGCGCCATCTCGTCAAATAAGAAGGGATTGCCTTCTTCTCTTTCAAACGTTCCTTGCCCCTCCCGGGCTTCTCTACGTAACCGCCGCTCCTCTCTGTCAATCTCAGGAATAAACTACAAACTACCCTCAGAGGAACGGGTCATACACAAACAAAATCTAAACATACAACATACAAACAGAAAAAATT
Organism: Herpetospermum pedunculosum; assembly: GCA_028017165.1. Taxonomy (NCBI): domain Eukaryota; kingdom Viridiplantae; phylum Streptophyta; class Magnoliopsida; order Cucurbitales; family Cucurbitaceae; genus Herpetospermum; species Herpetospermum pedunculosum. The sequence continues at coordinate 41,912,423 of CM051522.1, forward strand.
TTCAGTCAACCATCAATGAATCAAATTCAAACTTCAATCATAAATTCATTCAATTGCCTACTCCCCGGCAACGGCGCCAATTTTGGTGGACGGATTTTTGAATATCCGCTTAATCTCAAGCTGTCGAGGCTTGCCAAAATACGATTTATAAGGCCTATAACCAAGGCTTTGCAGCCAGTGGTAACAGGGTCGATCCAAGGAATAGGAGAATGAATTTACTAGTAAAGTTGGGATTTAATTGATTAATTGGTAACGGGGGGGTTTTATCATGCAAATGGGAAATAATGCAAAAGCTAACGGAAGAAGGAAATAATATGTAGAAAACGCGTGCACGGTTTGGGGAGTCTCGGGATCAATTGTTAGACAAATACAGCTTATCATTTAATTCTATTAACATGAAATTCAGTTTACTGATGCACGCGGACGACTACCAGAGAAGCCCCAAAGTAGCCGACTCCATGGATTTTAATTAGGCCACACAGTCCTAATTACACGTTATCTAAGCTCACATTAAGATGATCAGTCCTAAGATGAATTTAGACAGTTACTAGCTAACCGCGACGAACATTCGGGCGTCAATTCTAATTGCTAGTAGGTTGCCCGCAAACGCTGTATGCAACCAACAATTATCCTACCCGACCCGATACTTCGATTTAGTTCTATTTACCTGTGTTACTTAGTCGAGCAGTGAGAGGCACGGCATCGCTACTCTTTAACATACACAACATGCGAAACTACCCGAGTGTCAATCAACGTATTTTAACATGCCCGTTGGATTAAGCAAGGTAAACAAATGCAATGTAAACAGAACCAATATACAAAATCATACTCAGATTATCAAAGCAATAATGTCTAACAAAATTCCCCTAAACAAATCCCAAACCGTCACCCTTACCTTAGCCGCTCATGGCGCGGTTCGTCAATCCCGCTCCACCAACGACCATGGAAGAGTTCATCTACCTATTACAAAGGGAGGTGGAGCTCGCTCGCATGCCAACAATGGCGGAGCTCCACGGAAAATAGAGAGAAAATGGGGAAGATGAAGAGAAGAATCGCCGGAATCGCTTGAGAGATCAAGAAGAAAAGCCCCCCTAAAATCTGCAGAAAAATCGTCTTTTAGCTACTGTCTTCGTCGTAGCGTCGAGACGCTGGGCCTAGCGTCTCGACGCTGTGCCCTAAGTGATCCGCGCGCGCGCGCGCTGGCGTCGCGACGCAAGGCCAGCGTCGCGACGCTGCCCTGATGAATTTCTTGCGCGCGCCTCTCCGAAGCGTCTCGACGCTTGAGCAGGGTCTCGACGCCAGGGCAGCGTCGAGCTAGCGTCTCGACGCTATCGCTCGACGCTTGCTCTCGGGTTTTTCCAGCGTCGAGCCAGCGTCTCGACGCTGTAGCTCGACGCTGGCTCTCGGGTTTGGGGCTGATGCTTTGCCTCTCCACGGCTGTTTTGGCCCGTTTCTTCACGGAACAAATTCCCCTCTTCCCGATGCATTCCCGGGGCGCTAAAACTCTGCTTTAAGCTCTCGAACATGCCCAATGGACGCACGAGCTCTTTGCCGCTTTTCTCCTACAAAAGAGATACATTTAATCAATTCAAAGCGGACTTTTAGCTATGATTAGGACGTATTTAATAGCTCCAAAATGGAGTTATCAGTGATCAGCCCTAAGGTAAATCTAGACAGTCACTAGCTAACCGCGACGAACATTTAAGCGTGAATTCTAATTGCTAGTAGATTGCCCGCAAACGCTATATGCAATCAACAACTATCCTACACGGCTTAATACTTCGATTTAATTTCATCTACCTGTGTTACTTAGTCGAGCAGTGAGAGGCACGACATCGCTACTCTTTAACATACACAACGTGCATAATTACTCGAGTGTCAATCGTCGAAATTAAACATGCGCGTTGGATTAAGCAAAGTAGACAAATGCAAATAAACAGAACCCAATATGCATAATTCAAAACTCAGATTATCAGAACCAAATCATCTAACAAAATCCTCCTAAACCATTCCCAAACCGTTCACCCTTACCTTAGCCGCTCATGGCGCGGTTTGTCAATCCCGCTCCAACAACGCCCATGGAAGGATTCATCTACTTATTACAATGGACAGTGGAGCTCACTAGCATGCCAACAATGTCGGAGCTCCACGGAAAATAGAGAGAAAACGGAGAAGAAGAACATGGAGAAGAGAAAAATCTGTAATGAAGAACTCCCAAAAAATGTGCAGAAAATCGTCTTTTAGCTGCTGTAATCGTCGAAGCGTCGAGACGCTAGGCCAGCGTCGAGACGCTGTGCCCTAAGTTTTCCGCGCGCGCGCTCGCGATGGCGTCGCGACGCTGCCCCGATAAAATTCCTGCGTGCGCCTCCTCCGGAGCGTCTCGACGCCAAGCAGGGTCTCGACGCCAGGGCAGCGTCGAGCTAGCGTCTCGACGCTATCACTCGACGCTTGCTCTCGGGTTTTTCCAGCGTCGAGCCAGCGTCTCGACGCTATAGCTCGACGCTGGCTCTCGGGTTTGGGGCTGAAGCTTTGCCTCTCCAAGGCTGTTTTGGCCCGTTTCTTCACGGAACAAGTTCCCCTCTTCCTGATGCATTCCCGGGGCGCTAAAACTCTGCTTTAAGCACTCGAACAAGCCCAACGGACGCACGAGCTCTTTGCCGCTTTTCTCCTACAAAAGAGATATATTTAATCAATTGAAAGCGGACTTTAGCTATAATTAGGAAGTATTTAATAGCTCCAAAATGGAGTTATCAAACACCCCCAACTTAAACATTGCTAGTCCTCGAGCAAGCATTACAAAGACATTGACTCTAAGGACGCGCTTACAAGTATTCAAACTCAAACCTCCATGCATATTAAAATTTCAAACACGAGTATAATCATGGAAGCATTTCGTTCTTGCATTAACTAGGACATATCAAAAATTAACTCTTGCCCCCTAACGTGTGTGTGTGCTAGACAACCACTCCTAAACTCACGGAAACCCGGAAAACCTACATGCAACGCACATCCCGTTTTCCCCCTACTTCTAGCGTTTAAGAACAGCTACACTTGACTTACACGAGAGAAAGAAGCAAATTAAGAGACCTAATTATTTTCTCATTCTTTTTCTTTCTTTTCAAAAGTACTTTGTACTCATTTATTTGGGTTCTTTGAACCAACTTTTTGTTTCTTTTTCTTTCCTACTCGAGCTGCCTAACACGTCAAACTTAGGCCAAAGCTTCACGTTTTTAAGGACTGACACTCACTTCTTTTAAGCGCTAATAAGAAGGAGGAGCGCCTCGAGAGGAATTTTCTATTTTTTTTTATTAGGCTAAGCACATGCTTTCTCAATTAACTAACCACTAACTCTCATGCAACAAGGTACCTAAGGGTGCCTTTCGGGGTGACAACGAGAACTAGCGAAACATGCGATAAACAAAGCCTACGGAATCTTGGAGGAAGTTGCTAAGTGCGCGACAAGTGCAAGGGAGCAACAGAAAAAATTTTAAAATTTTTGACATGAACCTAATAAACACAAAACTCATGCAAAAACTCGATTATGAACATGCTCAGATTTCCAACATGCATTTCCTAGGCTATCATAGTCAGAAAACAGTAAACAGAGTCCCAAGCACTTCAATATCTTTGCAACACTTCTCAACAAACTACACATGCACATCCATTGGACTACTCCACCCCCAACTTCAAAATTTGGCATTGTCCTCAATGCCAACCAGTCAGATACAACGAAGTAAAAGGGAAGAAGAAATACACTTCCCTGACTCTTTGTGAAGCTGGCGAGAGCGAGGAAGCGGCACAAAAACGCATCAGAGCCCAAAATTGCCTTCCCTTTCTCGGTTCCTAAAAAAAAACAGCAAGCTAATTAATACTAAATTAATCTAAAAAGCAATAAAAACTAAACTATAGCATAAAAACAGTTCAACACTCGGGTGCCTCCGAGAAGCGCAGAATTTTTAAAGTCGGTTGCTCGACTGTATTCTCTCAACAGACTCATCCATAGTCTGTAGGTGCGGGGGACGATCCATACTTATCCTTGGCCACACCTTTCCTGCCATCCACCTGAAAAGTATTTTGCACTCTTCGTGCCTCGGGCACGTGAATATCAGACGTGTTAGTGCAAAAATCAGCATTATCATCACACATATTTAAATAAAAAATTTTAACAGAGACATGGGAACCATCCCTCAAGCGCGAGGGTAGATTCCCATTCTCATCATGCTCGACAACAGACTTATTCCCAACAGTCACAGACGACTTTGATGCATTTATAATAAATTCATTCACCATTCCATCAAATTCTACAGATAAGGCACCCCTATCAACATCTATCTTGACCTTAGCGGTCTTCATAAATGGGCGGCCTAACAAAATAGAAGAGGAAACATGCGAAGAATTCTCATTCATATTCAGCACATAAAAATCGCATGGAAACAGTAAGTCCTTAACTTTGACTAAAATATCCTCAACCTTCCCTAACGGATGCACATAAGATCGATCGGCTAGTTGGACAACTATATTGGACTCGATTAAAGTACACAATTCAAGTTCTTTAAAAACATCATAAGACATGACATTAATCGAGGCACCGAGATCTAACATGGCATTTTCAATGAATTTAGTACCGATAGTGCATGGGATAGAAAACATACCAGGATCGATGCACTTCGGTGGAAGATTACCTTGGAAGATTGCGGAGACGGTTTCTTTCTTCGTCTCGTCACTTTTTCTCGACATTCTCTTACTCGTACACCACTTCTTGAGAAACTTGGCGTATTTTGGCACTTGGCTTACGGCCTCAAGAAGTGGGATGTTGACCACCACCTTTTGGAAGGTTCGAAGGACCTCCGCATCCTCGGTCTCCAAAGTAGGCTTCACAAGCCGACTTGGGAATGGTGCTCTAGTAACATCCTCAGGTGCACTGACCTTCTCATCTTTTCTCACATTCTGAATCTCAGGAGCAGTCGGGGCGGACTTGTTCAAGTTGTCCGTGGCTTCCTTCGCAGCTCTGGTGGAAAGTGACTTCCCACTGCGCAGCTGAATGGCACTCACGTTTTCACATGAGTTAACTGTAGTTTGGGAAGGAAGCTTCCCCGAGCTCTTGCTCTTAATCTTACTGATAGACACCGCCATCTGTGTCAACTGCTTGTTCAAATTCTGCAGCTCTGCCTTGTGAGAATTAAGCTCTTCTCGAGCCTCTTTCTGGAACTGGCTGGTGCTAGTCACGATGGTTCTTACCATCTCTTCAAGTGAGCTGGAGGAGCTCGAGGCTTGAGCCTGGGTGGAAGAATTAGGCCTATCTTGAGACTGGCCTTGGAAGCGAGTTTGTCCTTCCCTATTCCCATAGATGAAATTAGGATGGTCGCGCCAACCGGGGTTATAAGTGTTTGCATATGGGTCGTACTTCCTTGGGTTGGAAGCATACCCCCCGATCGCGTTGACCTCCGCATCCTCACGGTGTCCTCCAACGATTTTCTTTAACATATTGCCTATCTCGGCCACCTGGGCCTTCATCTCAATCATCTCGTGGCTCTGAGCCACGCTGTGCACTTGTCCTTGTCCCCGAATACCGAATTGCTGCTAGTTTGTAGCCATATTTGCAATCAACTGCTTGGCCTCAACTGGGGTCTTGTCAATCAGTGCCCCTCCACTCGCTGCATCGATCATCTGCCGGTCATGGGGCGTCATCCCCTCATAAAAATACTGAATCAATAACTGATCGGCAATCTGATGATGTGGGAAGCTCGCGCACAGGCGCCCGAAACGTTCCCAGTATTCGTGCAGGGACTCACCGACATCCTGGGTGATCCCATAAATCCTCTTCCGCAGAGTGGTGGCTAAGGATGCGGGAAAGTATTTCTCCAAGAATACCCGCTTCATATCTTGCCACGTGGTGATGGATCCGGAGGGCAAGTAGTACAGCCAATCCTTGGCCTTGTCCTTGAGCGTAAAGGGGAATGCCCTCATATTCAGTTGCTCCTCCGTGACCCCTGCGGGCTTCATCCCCGCGCAGACGCAATGAAATTCCATCAGGTGTTTGTTCGCGTCCTCACCTGCGTTTCCATGGAAAGAAGGTAACTGGTGAATTAAACAAGATTTCAATTCGAAGTTACCTGCTACCACGGGGTAGTTAATGCACAAAGGCTGCAGGTTTAGGTGTGGCGCTGCCAGTTGCTTAAGCGTCTGTGGCGCTTCACCTTGCGCCATCTCGTCAAACAAGAAGGGATTGCCTTCTTCTCTTTCAAACGTTCCTTGCCCCTCCCGGGCTTCTCTACGTAACCGCCGCTCCTCTCTGTCAATCTCAGGGATAAACTGCAAACTACTACCCTCAGAGGAACGGGTCATACACAAACAAAATTCCAAACATACAATATACAAACAGAAAAAATTTTCAGTCAACCATCAATGAATCAAATTCAAACTTCAATCATAAATTCAATCAATTGCCTATTCCCCGGCAACGGCGCCAATTTTGGTGGGCGGATTTTTGAATATCCACTTAATCTCAAGCTGTCGAGGCTTGCCAAAATACGATTTATTAAGCCTATGACCAAGGCTTTGCAGCCAGTGGTAACAGGGTCGATCCAAGGAATAGGAAGATTGAATTTACTTGTGAAATTGGGATTTAATTGATTAATTGGTAACGGGGGGTTTTATCATGCAAATGGGAAATAATGAGAAAGCTAACGGAAGAAAGAAATAATAAGAAGAGAACGTGTGCACGGTTTAGGAGTTTCGGGATCAATTGTTAGACAAATTCGGTTCATCCTTTAATGCTAAAATCATGGTATTCAGTTCATTATGCACGCGGACGACTACCAGAGAAGCCCCAAAGTAGCCGACTCCATGGATTTTAATTAGACCACACAGTTCTAATTACACGTTATCTAAGCTTACATCAAGGTGATCAGCCCTAAGGTAAATCTAGACAGTCACTAGCTAACCGCGACGAACATTTAAGCGTGAATTCTAATTGCTAGTAGATTGCCCGCAAACGCTGTATGCAATCAACAACTATCCTACACGGCTTAATACTTCGATTTAATTTCATCTACCTGTGTTACTTAGTCGAGCAGTGAGAGGCACGACATCGCTACTCTTTAACATACACAACATGCATAATTACTCGAGTGTCAATCGTCGAAATTAAACATGCGCGTTGGATTAAGCAAAGTAGACAAATGCAAATAAACATAACCCAATATGCATAATTAAAAACTCAGATTATCAGAACCAAATCATCTAACAAAATCCTCCTAAACCATTCCCAAACCGTTCACCCTTACCTTAGCCGCTCATGGCGCGGTTTGTCAATCCCACTCCAACAACGCCCATGGAAGGATTCATCTACTTATTACAATGGAAAGTGGAGCTCACTAGCATGCCAACAATGGCGGAGCTCCACGGAAAATAGAGAGAAAACGGAGAAGAAGAAGATGGAGAAGAGAAAAATTCGTAATGAATAACTCCCAAAAAATGTGCAGAAAATCGTCTTTTAGCTGCTGTAATCGTCGTAGCGTCGAGATGCTAGGCCAGCGTCTCGACGCTGTGCCCTAAGTTTTCCGCGCGCGCGCTCGCGATGGCGTCGCGACGCAAGGCCAGCGTCGCGACGCTGCCCCGATAAAATTCCTGCGCGCGCCTCCTCCGGAGCGTCTCGACGCCAAGCAGGGTCTCGACGCCAGGGCAGCGTCGAGCTAGCGTCTCGACGCTATCACTCGACGCTTGCTCTCGGGTTTTTCCAGCGTCGAGCCAGCGTCTCGACGCTATAGCTCGACGCTGGCTCTCGGGTTTGGGGCTGAAGCTTTGCCTCTCCAAGGCTGTTTTGACCCGTTTCTTCACGGAACAAGTTCCCCTCTTCCCGATGCATTCCCGGGGCGCTAAAACTCTGCTTTAAGCACTCGAACAAGCCCAACGGACGCACGAGCTCTTTGCCGCTTTTCTCCTACAAAAGAGATATATTTAATCAATTGAAAGCGGACTTTAGCTATAATTAGGAAGTATTTAATAGCTCCAAAATGGAGTTATCAGCGCGCGCCCTAGCCATGACTCAAAATGCCCATCATTAAAGGTCAACCGAAGCCCGACATTAAATGTCATAAAAAATGCCCGATTTTGTAAATTTTCCAAAGAGGTCAGCGCCTAGGCGCTGTCCCGATTTTGCCCGCGGCGCCTGGGCGCTGACTTATGGCGCCTAGTGGTAAATCTACTTTTGGGGTAGTCCAAATTCGGGTTGTCGAGACCCGCCAAAATCCAATTTATAAGCCTATTAACCAAAGCTTTGCAGCTAGTGGTAACAGGGTCGATCCACGGAGAAGGTTATGATTGAAATTAAATTGAACTTGAAATTTATTAATCAATTGGGTTTTTGTAAAGGGGGGATGTTTAAGCATGCAAGTAAGAGAATTAAACGCTAACGGAGAAATAAAAGAGAGAGAGACGAGTGCGGTTTGAGAATTTTCGGGATTTATTTGTTAGACATTCTACACTTATCATTTAATACAATCCTATGGCTAGCAGTTTGTAATACACACGATCAGTTACCCGGGAAGCCCCAAGTGTAACCGGCTCCATAGCAATTAATTAGACCACAAAGTTCTAATTAAACAGTATCTAAAGTTGCATTAGGGTGACCAGCCCCAAATTGACTCTAAATAGTCACTAGCATACCGCGACAGACATTCGATCACATAATCTAATTGCTAACTCGCTACCCGCCAACGCTGTATGTAACCAACAATTATCATGCATGACTCGATACTCCGGTTTAATTTTATTATTCTGTGTTACTAGTCGAATAGTGAGAGGCACGACATCGCTACTCTTTAACTCTAACAAAATGCTAGAAAACACGATTGTCAGTCGGAGAAATCTACCACATGCATAGGATGAAGCAAAAATAATAAATGCATACAAATCAGCCACCAAGTCGGAAATTAAAGCATGGATTATCAAAGCATAAAAGTCTAACAAATTATCCCTCAAATTATCCCAAACCGCTCACTTTACCTTAGCCGTCCAAGGGACGGATTGTCATCACCGCTCCAAGGAAGACCATGGAAGTCATCTCTAAGCTATTACAACTTACAAGCTCCAAAACATGCCACAAATGGCGGAGCTAAGGTAGAAAAATGGAGAAAAGCCGAGAGGAAGAAGATGAAGTTCTAAAAATTGGTAAAGAATTGCTGCAAAAATCGTCTTACAGCCCTTTAAAATCGTCGTAGCGTCGAGACGCTAGGGCAGCGTCGCGACGCTACGACCTAAGTAATCCGCGCGCGCCTCGCGATGGCGTCGAGACGCTAGGCGAGCGCCTCGACGCTGGCCCGATGATTTCTTGCGCGCGCCTCCTCCAGAGCGTCTCGACGCCACAACAGGGTCTCGACGCTTGCTCTCGGGTTTGGGCTGGAAAATTGCCTCTCCTAGGCAATTTTTGTCCGTTTCTTCTTGGATTGACTTGCCCTTTTCCCGATGCACTCCCAGGGCGTTAAAACTCCGCTATTAGCTCCGAAACGAGTCTAATGGACGCATGAGCTCTTCGCCGCATTTCTCCTATAAACGAGATTAATTAAACATTTAAATGCAGAATTTAGCTATAATTAGGAAGTATTTAATAGCTCCAAAATGGAGTTATCAAACACCCCCAACTTGAATCTTGCTAGTCCTCGAGCAAGGCTAATAAAGAAATTGACTCTAAGGACATGCTTACATGCTACTAACTCAAATCTCAATGCATTTTACAAATTCAAACACAACATAATCATGAAAGCAATCCGTGCATGCATTTACTACGAACATATCAAAAATTAACTATTGCCCCCTAACGTGTGTGTGTGCTAGACAACTGATAGCTCCATTTTAGAGCTATAATTATGTCCCTAATTCACGATTATTACTTGTTTAATCTTGCTTTTATGTGTTAATTGCAGGTGTTCTCGGTAATTCGCCCTCGTGAGCGTTTCGGCGCTTTTCGAGGCTTAATATCGCATTTTAAAGACCTAAGAACACTTCCGGGGAAGGACCATGCAAAAACATGAAGATTTGGCGTTTTGGGGAAATTGAAGGCAAAATACCATGCAAAAACCCGAGAGCTAGCGTCGAGCGGCAGCGTCGCGACGCTAGCTCGACGCTGCCAGAGCGTCGAGACGCTCCGAAGTCTGAGGCGTGAAATTGAAAATCCACCCGAGAGGAAGCGTCGAGTGACAGCGTCTCGATGTCGTGCAAGCGTCTCGTCGCCACCCCGACTGCGCACACGGATTATTTAGAGCGCAGCGTCGAGACGCTGCCCTAGCGTCTCGACGCTCAGACGGATTACTTAAGTTTTTGTCCGATTTTTAGCCGCAATCATCATCTCCTACCTCGGGCTCCGCACCAGATTAGACGTTTCAGCAGCTGTTTTAACCATGGGAGAGGCTAGGAAGATTGGAATGGAGCCATCCCACATCACACACAACATGAGTGAGTAGTCTTTAGCGTTTTTGGCTCGGGATTGTAAAGGAATAATGTAGTTTGAACCTTTGGTGAGGATTGTTGAACTAAATTCTGATTTGGCTTGAATAATTGATTGAATTAGTTTCTATTTCTTTGCTTATTCCATGAACGTGATTGATTGATTTAGGACTAGGCACCCTTGATATCGAGCATGTTTCATTTGTTAAAGGTTTTGATGTTGTGCCTCTCTAAACCGCCAAGTAACAAAGATTTACGATGCCTTTGAACGCATAGGCGTCCTTGCGTTCTTGGTGTTCGTTCTTCTCGAATTAGAATCTGAAATCGATACACTAATTTCGCGTCCAAATTAGATAATCGTCGTAGTTAGCTCGTTGCTATTGATTGGTCTTGGGAGAGCGTTGGCCGCCAATGTCCAATCGATATGCTTGATTAACATGATTAATTGTGTCTAATTAATATCCATGGAGCATGTCTAAATTAATTTATTGATTTAAGACGGGCTGCGTATTCGTTCATTTATTTGGCCATTATTATCGTCAACCAATGATCCAAAGGCATGCTAATTTTATTCCCGATCGTCCTGAGTCGAACGCTCCGTTAGTTAAATTTTCCCCGTTTTGCATTGTACCCTCTTAGTCAATTAAAAACCGACAAATCCCCCATATTTCATTTATTTTCATAGTTTGCAAATTTAATTAAGATTAAGTCAAATTAGATTAATTCCCTGTGGATCGACCCTGTTACGTCTCCAAAAGTGATTATTTTAGGACTTATTTGCTATGGAAAGATGAACACTCTTAAGCGTTTTTGGTAGAATTTAGCTTAAACTTGTGCTTATGTATGAGAATTAGTAGAACGAAGCTAAATTAGGACTTATGTGTAAAAGGAAAGGAAAAGAACCAAAAACAAAGCTAAAGACTTGAAATTTGCACATTCTGAAATATTGCGAAAACATTGCTGTCTCAGCAATGTTTAAGTGAAATTTGTTAAGTTGTCTAACCGATTTCTATTTTGTTACGATCTTTCAGCTGCTCGATTTTTCTCCTGCTGCCACGTGGAGAGTTGTTGTTCAAGATGGATGGTTCTCCTTGGCCGAATCGTACCTACAAAATACTATAAAAGGAGGTCAAGGGGGAAGGACAGAAACACACTCGAACGGCGTAGACTCCCATTTCAACGCATTCTCTCATTTGTTCTTTCTTCCGGTTGTTTGTGCGAGAGGTTCAGCTGGTGGAATCGATAGTCTGAGAGGAAGAAGAGAGAATTTTTCTTCTCTTCTGATTAGATTCATCCACGATCAAGCTTACCTTCGGCTTTCACCCGAGGCTTTGCGACGCTGAGTTCACACGCTTGCGTTTACAGCTTTCTACTGCTTTCCTTTGCTTTTTGTTTCCCTTTTCGTTGTTGTCTGTTGTAATTCGTTTATGTTTGCTACTCTAATTCATTTCGTCTCTTTCTGTTTAGTTTTCATCAGTTTAAGTTGTTGCTTGTTCAGTTTGATCCTTGGTAAATCAAAGAGTTAACTTGGCTACTTCGCAACTGTTTTACTGCTCTTCTTCTTCTATTTTGTCATTTACGTTATGCTAAGCATGACTTCACCATCTATTCCTAACCTTTGGAAGGAGTAAGAGTTCATAGTCGTACATTCATACTAGCCTTTCATGGTAGCCAGAAACCGACCAAGGAATAGGCGTTTTCCTAGTACAAATCATTAACTTGCTTTTATAAATAGATGCTTAAGCCTTACTTGGACATGAGTAAACTAAAGGATCTAATGCATGAAATCGAAAGATACATGAGAATGAGTTAGTTCGAGGCATGATGAGTTGATCTACTTCTTGAGAATCGTATGAAAAAACCTATAGAGGAGTCGTTAGTAGCCCTTGTTTTCACACTTTACACTTAAAACGCTGTTGGTACCATTGTTAGAAAATTGCTGTTTGCGCAATTCTTTTCCTTCTACATTCGAGTTTATCTATTTACTTGCACTTGTTTATGCTTTCATATCTCGCACGTTCGTTATTAGTTAGGCACTTTAAACCCAAATCTACCCCATTTAAACCACTCTTTCTCACTTAACATCTCACTTCGTTAGTAACTAAGAATAAATCTTTGTGGGAAATCGAATGAAAAAATACTTATTACTTGCTACAGGACCATGTATGCTTGCATGTTCTGAGTGCTCTACCGTTGCATCTTTATTTTAAACATTGAGCACGCAACAAGTTTTTGGCGTCGCTGCCGGGGATTTTGTTTAGTAAACACGAAGTTTGTTAAGTTAGAAACACAAAGCTTAATATCTATTGGAGCTAATCTATTCTAATTTCTTTGATAGGTACAATTGGGTTAGTTTATGAATGAGCATTCAAGTAGCGATCTAGAGTTCAATCCTGAGCCTGACAGATTACTTAGGGCCAAAAACAAAGCTAAGAAACGTCTATTCAAACAACCCCTATACCTCAAAACATTGCTGACTTTGGGAGTCATCGCAATTCCATCAAGTAGAAATGGATAGAACAGTCCCAAATCCAGCACCTACCATTCGCAACCGCATCGAAATAGCGAATGACAAGGATAGTGCATCCTCTCATATTTAGTTCCTATGCCTGGGGAGCTAAACCCAAGCATTATACGCCCTGAGATTACTGCCAACTCATTCGAGTTAAAGCCAGTAATGTTCCAAATGTTGTCCACTGTGGGACAATTCTTTGGAGTGGAAAATGAGGACCCCCACAACCATCTAAGAAATTTCCTAGGAGTTAGTGATACCTTCCTTATCCCTGGAGTTTCCCAAGAAGCTTTGAGGCTTTACCTCTTCCCTTACTCATTGAGAGATAAAGCCAAAACGTGGTTAAATTCCTTACCCTCCGGATCAGTTGTCAATTGGACAGATCTGGCGAGAAATTCCTAGTCAAATACTTCCCACCTGATAGGAATTCAAACTTTCGTGATGACATAATCAAGTTCAAACAAGCCGAAAACAAATCTCTTCACGAAGCTTGGACAAGGTTCAAGGACCTTTTGCTTAAATGTCCACACCATGGCATCCCATGGTGTATCCAAATAGAAGTATTCTTTAAAGGATGCAACCCCAGCACAAGGCAAGTGTTAAATTCTTCAGCTGGTGGTTCCATGCTTTCAAAGAGCTACAATGAAGCCTATGAGATCTTGGAGAAAATCTCAACTTCCCATTGTAGATGGTCAGATGTTCCTGTAGAGCCTAGGAGAGCTCAAGCCAAGGACGCACTCAGTGCAATGAGTAGTCAAATAAACGCCCCAACCAATCTAGTCAAAAAAATGGCTCAAACCAATCTCCAATCCAGTGTCAACACCGCAGCAGCCATTTCGATGGGCGCACCAAATAGTCAAGGTGAGACACTAATCTGTGAATTCTGTGGGGAAGGGCACCTGTATGATTACTGCCCTGGGAATCCAGCTTCAGTATGCTATGTTGGAAGTCAACAGCAGCCTAGGAACAACCCCTATTCTAACACCTATAATCCTGGTTGGAGGAACCACCCAAATCTTTCTTGAGGTGGGCAGCAAAACACTAACCAAGCTCAAAACCAACCAAGACCGAGTGGAACACCTGGTTTCACTCAACAAAATAACCAATCCATGTATCAAAAACCATAGAAGCCTAGAGAACCAAATAGGGTCATCAGTAGAAAACTTACTTAAAGAGTACATCGCAAAGAATGATGCTACCCTACAAAGTCAGCAAGCTACCCTTAGAAGCATAGAGAACCAAATAGGGCAGTTAGCCAATGAATTGAAGACTAGGCCCCAAGGTAGATTGCCTGCTGACACTGAGGTGCCAAGAAGGGATGGAAAAGAGCAAGTTCAAGCAATTGAACTTCGCAGTGGAAGACCATTGGTGAGCAACACTAGAGAAACACCAAAGCGAGTAGAGAATGAAGCGTCTAGTTCTCCACTGGATTCTCTGCCAAACCATGATCAACCAAAACCAAGCACATCAAGGGTGAGGCTGGAACCTATCATAGAGGAACAAGAAGAAATTCCAAGGCCTCCATCTGTCCTGAGGCGTCCTGAATTGTCTGCATATGTGCCACCACCTCCATTCCCTAGAAGGCTTAGGAAAAAACAAGAACAGGAAGTGCACTTTAATAAGTTTTTTGAAATTTTAAAGCAAGTGCATGTTAATATTCCGTTTGTAGAGGTTTTGCAATCTATGCCTTCTTATGTTAAGTTTTTGAATGATATTATTACTAACAAGAAAATCATTGGTGAATTTGAAACAGTGAATCTCACTGAGGAGTGCAGTGCTATACTCCAGAACAAGCTACCAAAGAAGGAGAAGGATCCTGGTTCCTTCACCTTACCAGTCGAGTTGGGAGACAAGCACGTGGGCAGAGCTCTTTGTGATCTGGGAGCCAGCATCAATCTCATGCCCCTATCACTATTCCGTCAGCTGGGAATAGGGGAAGCACGTCCTACCACTGTCACCTTGCAGCTTGTAGACAGATCCATAGCCTACCCTGAGGGTAAGATAGAGGATATTCTTGTCAAGGTTGACAAGTTCATTTTTCTTGCAAACTTCATCATTCTGGATTATGAAGCAGACAAGGAGGTCCCCATCCTATTAGGCAGACCATTTCTAGCCACAGGTAGGGACTTGATCGATGTCCAGAAAGGTGAGCTCACCATGAGGGTTCATGATGAAGAAGTTAAGTTTAGTGTCTTTAAAGCCCTAAGGTATCCTTCTGATTCTGAATCTTGTGCAAGTGTAGATATAGTAGATTCACTGATGGAAGAACAACTTGAGCATGAACTAATGATTAAGCATGCTAATGACTATGTACAAATAGATATAACTGACTTAAACATTTCTAAAATAATGGATATACCTGTGGATAAACCTCAGCATGTTTGTATGACTAATGACTTGTCTGAAAGATCCATGAATCCATTGAAACCATCCATTGAGCATCCACCTCTCTTAGAATTGAAACCATTGCCTGAATATCTTAAGTATGCATATTTAGGAGAGCATGATACTTTTCCTGTTATCATTTCGTCCAAATTGAGTGAAAACCATGAAATTGCGCTAATATTGCTGCTTAAGCAACATAGAAAGGCTATTGCATGGACGATTGCTGACATAAGAGGTATTAGTCCTTTCTACTGCATGCATAAGATACTACTGGAAGAGGAACACACACCTAGAGTATATCACCAACGTAGGTTGAACCCCTCCATGAAGGAGGTAGTTAAAAAAGAGATAATCAAATGGTTAGATGCAGGTGTAATCTTCCCTATAGCCAATAGTCAATGGGTGAGTCCAATTCAATGTGTGCCTAAGAAGGAGGGGATGACTGTAGTAGTTAATGAGAGTAATGAACTAATTCCAACTAGAACTATTACAGGATGGAGAGTCTGTATGGACTGTAGAAAATTAAATAAAGAAACAAAAAAAGTACATTTTCCTTTATCGTTTATAGATCAAATGTTAGATAGGATAGCTGGCCGAGCCTACTACTGCTTTCTAGATGGTTATTCTGGTTATAACCAAATTACCATAGACCCTGTGGACCAGGAGAAAACAACCTTTACATGTCCCTTTGGAACATTTTCTTTTCGCAGAATGCCTTTTGGCTTATGCAATGCACCAGCAACGTTTCAAAGGTGCATGTTGGCTATTTTCTCTTACTTAGATGAATCCATGATAGAAATATTTATGGATGACTTCTCGGTCTTTGGTGATTCTTTTAGTAATTGCTTAGAGAACTTAGGACAAGTCCTAGCTAGGTGTGAGGAGACCAACCTAGTCCTGAATTTGGAGAAATGCCACTTTATGGTGGAAGAAGGAATAGTCCTAGGTCATCGAGTGTCTAGAGCAGGAGTAGAGGTCGATAGGGCCAAGATAGAGATAATAGAGAAGCTAGTGGAGCCTCAGAATGTAAAAGCTATTAGAAGTTTCTTAGGTCACGCAGGTTTCTATAGGAGGTTCATTAAGAACTTTTCAAAAATTTCTAAGCCTTTGTGTGAGCTTCTAGAGCTTAACAAACCATTCATCTTCTCAAAAGAATGTTTCTTAGCATGGACAACTCTTAAGGAAGCATTAGTCAAAGGACCTATTATAGTAGGACCAAATTGGGACCTCCCATTTTAGATGTTGTGTGATGCTAGTGACTATGCAGTAGGGGTCATGCTAGGACAAAAAATTGACAAACTAACACATCCTGTATACTATGCTAGTAAAACTCTGAATGAAGCACAATGTAATTACACAACCACGGAGAAGGAAATGCTAGCTGTAGTGTTTGCTTGCGAGAAGTTTAGGAATTACATTGTAGGCACTAGGACCATTGTGTACACCGACCACTCTGCATTAAAATACTTAATGAGGAAGGCTGATGTTAAGCCTAGGCTAATTAGATGGGTATTGTTGTTGCAAGAGTTTGATCTAGACATTAGGGATAAGAAAGGATGCGAAAATGTCGTTGCTGACCATTTATCTAGATTGCACCATAATTGCGATAAAATTGCTGAGCCAACAATTTCTGATGCCTTTATCGATGAGCATGTCTTTGTGTTAGCCCATCGTGATAACGATGAGGAACCTTGGTTTGCAGACATTGCTAACTTCCTTGCCTCGCAGGTACTGCCAACTTTCAAAGGGGGGCAAGAAAAGAAGAGGTTTCTACATGAAGCTAGGAAGTTCATCTGGGACGAACCTACACTTTACAAGACTTGTGCAGATGGTTTACTAAGGAAGTGTGTGTCAGCTGCTGAAGCGAAGTCTGTGCTGCAGCATTGCCATACATCTTCCTATGGTGGACATTTTGGTGGCCAAAGAACAGCTGCAAAGGTGTTCCAGAGTGGCTACTATTGGCCCATGATCTTCAAAGATGCCCACGACCATGCACACAGCTGCGATGAATGTCAAAGAACAGGTAACCTTAGTCGGAAGGATGAGATGCCTCTCACCTACATCTTGGAGTTGGTGCTCTTTGATGTGTGGGGCATTGATTTTATGGGACCATTCCCCCCATCTGAAGGTAACCTTTATATACTTGTAGCTGTAGATTATGTATCTAAATGGGTAGAAGCCATAGCATGTCCATCGAATGATGCCAAAACAGTCATTAAGTTCCTTAATAGGCATATCATTACTAGGTTTGGTACACCGCGTGCGATAATTAGTGATGAAGGGACGCACTTTATTAATAAAGTTATGGAAAAGGTGCTAGCTAAATACAACGTTAGACATAGAGTAGCCACCCCTTATCACCCACATTCAAATGGACAAGCTGAAATATCCAATAGGGAGATCAAAACCATACTTGAAAAAGTGGTCAAACCTAATAGAAAAGACTGGTCTTTTAAGTTGGATGATGCACTTTGGGCATATAGGACTGCATATAAGACACCCCTAGGTATGTCTCCTTATAGGCTGGTATATGGAAAAGCATGTCAGTTACCCTTCGAGTTGGAAATCAAAGCCTTTTGGGCCTTAAAAGAACTAAATTATTGCGTGACCGATGCGGGAACATTGCGGTCTCTGCAATTACATGAGCTCGATGAGCTGAGACATATGTCCTATGAAAATGCCAAAATGTATAAGGAAAAAACTAAAATTTGGCATGATAGTAGACTTAGGATTAGGGACTTTAAGAAAGGCCAGCATGTCTTATTATTCAACTCAAGGTTAAGATTATTTTCAGGCAAACTTAAGTCCAGATGGTCAGGTCCTTTTGTGATAACTAACGTGTTTGTTCATGGTGCGATTGAGATTAGAAACCTACAGCACGGGCAGCCGTTTATGGTCAATGGTGCACGATTGAAGCATTACTACGAGGAAGGAGATGTGAAGACACTCTCGGCCTTCCTTCTATCTGAAGCTTACGAATCAAATCGAGAGGGGATGAGTGACCACTGTGCTCATCCAACAGAAGGCTATGCCTTAGTTTTTTTTTTCTAGCATTTTTCGGTTTGTGTTTGATATGTTTATTTGTGATTTTATTTACGGATTTTGTTGTAATTAGGTGAATTCAAATGGGAGGTCTTTAAGAGGGGATCAAGGAGATGAATCAAGGGAAGCAGATCAACGAGAAAGATCGGGCGAATCAAAGATTTGGTTGATTGAATCTTGCGATTTAAATCAAGAAAATCTTCCAACGGTCAGGCTATTTAATTGCGGTGGATTTGCTGAGTCCGCAACAGAATAGAGCTGTTGGGATCCACTCGAGTACAAATAGTCGTTAGATCATCGTTGCCCCTTACACTTTCTTCATCCGTTGGCCATCAAGAATTCGATCTTCTTCTTCCTCTGCATCTCCTATCTCCAGACCTTCAAAGAACGAAAATGGTATCCACACGGGCCGAGCGTTCCACGCCCAAAAAGAAGTCACCTGACGCAGAAGAAGCTGCGAGAGAGGCGTTGCTTGCCTTAGCAGATGCTGATGCTGCACAGCCCTCACGGCCTCCAAAGCTACCGGTGCGCCGTAAGAAGTGAAAGGTCGTGACGGAGATCCCTGCTGGTCCGTCTGAACCAGTGGGTACACCCAAGAAAAGGAAGTGGAAGTTGGCAGTCGGGGACGCACCGATCAAAGAAAAGACTCCCACCGAGGAGAGTCATGAGAGGGGTCATCCATCCTATGAGACGGCCAGGCAGAGCCCTGAGCCGTCACCTTCCCCGCAGACGCCCGAGCACGAGGCACCATCTGAAGAGCACCAAGGCTCGGTGCCAAGTGTCGAGGCGGCTGAAGACGAGGAGGTTTTCTCCCCCTTGAGAGAGGTCAGTCCTGACAGCCCTGCAGAGGGGGGGGGAGTAAGGACTCCATGGAAGAAACGTTGGGGGATTGTCTCCAACAAATGGCCACCAGGGCTCGGCTGAGGAAGAAGGCGCCCAAGATTGTGAAGGCCAAGCGGCCAAAGGCTTCCAAACGTTTCAAGAAGAAGAAGGTCATATCTGAACCTTCTTTAAAGAAGTTGAAAGTTGAGCCTGCTGAGTCGGCCAAGGCAAAGGAGAAGGGAAGGCGAAATTGTACCCCGAAGACGAACCTCAAGCCGTGAGGTATGTCTCTCCAGATGCAGAGTCTAGGGGCACTGAATTGAGGAAGAGAGACCTGCTCCATGAGAAGGGATTTCTTGATGCACTGGCGGACCTTCCGCAATTCTTGCGCGCAGGGATCACCAACCATGGCTGGGAAGAGCTGTGCAGACCGCCCATCCCCGCCTACTCCGACATGGTGTATGATTTTTACGCCAACCTGACGCACCCTGAAGATGGTCTGTCCATGGTGAGGGGGATTGAGGTTGATTTCTCGGCCAAGGCCATCAATGAAGCTTATGCCCTCAGAGGGCATAAGTACACTGATTATGCGAGAATCATAGACTCGCCATCTGCCGCTGTTTTAGAAGAAGCCCTGCCCATCATCGGCCAACCTGAGGCGGCTTGGACAATTTCAAGAAATGGGAAGCACACCTTGATGAGTGCAACCCTCAAGGACAAGGCAACCGTCTGGTTTTCCTTTGTGCGGAGGCGTCTCTCCCCTGTGACCCACGAGACGACCATAAACCAGGGGAGATCTTTGCTGCTGTACGCCATTATGAGGGGCCTCACCATAGATGTTGGTGAGGTCATTGCAGCCTCCATAGCCGACTGTGCAAAGAAAGGTAAGGGCCGTCTTTTCTTCCCAAACACCATTACTAAACTCTGTTTGCGTGCAGGGGTGCTGTTGCGTGCTCAATGTGTTAAAATAAATAAGCAATAAGATAGAAAGAGCACTCAGAACATGCAAGCATACATGATCTTATAGCAAGTAGTAAGTATTTTTTTCATTCGTTTTCCCACAGAGATTTATTATAAGCTATTCATGAAGTGTTTTGTTAAGAAAGAATGGATAGGTTTGATGGGGTAGAATTGGTTTTAAATTGTCTATTTTCTAAGGAATGTGTAAAGGGTAGCAACATAAACAAATGCAAATCAAAGTTAAACTCAAAGGAAAAGAGATGAGATTAATAAACGAATAAGAAAACAGCTAAACAGAATTGTGAACTTAGCAGAATTGCGGAAACAGCAATTCTACCGCAATTTTCCTAACAGCGAAAGTGTGTAAAATGATGAATTAAGGGCTACTAACGACTATCCTATAGGCTTTTTCATGCGATTCTCAAGCACTGGATCAACTCACTATGCATCAAACTCACTCAATCTCATGTATCGTCCGATTCCATGCATTAGATTCTTTAGTTTACTCATGTCGAAGTAAGGTCTTAAGCATCTTGTTAAAGCAGAAAGTTATGGTTTGTACTAGGAAAACGCCTATTCCTAGGTCGTTTTCTGGCTACCTTGAAAGGCGAGCATGAGTGTATGACTCTGAACTCTTACTCCTTCCAGAGGTTAGGAGTTCTTTGGACAAAATGGATGGCCAATCGAAACTGCCCGTAGGATGAAGCTTGCATACAATCAATGCTTCGAGAGCTATCCTACATGCTTGGTTCACGTTTTTTAGCCTATAGTGCTGTCATTAGCATGCCCCTAAGTGACTTAGTTACTCATGGATATGGGGTAAACAGAAATACGAGATGAAGGAGACATGCTTAAAAAACCGTAGCAGCAAAAGATGGAAACTTGAGAAATAATAACTATGCTTTGATTACTTGATTGTTTGAATGGACAAAAAGAGGAACTTAAAGTGCATAACAAAAAGACAGAACACAACGAAATGGACTGATCTAGTTACAAGAAAGGAAACAACAACAAACTAAAGCTGGAAAATGGAAATGAAGACAGAAACAAGTAAATGAGCTTGAAAGCCTCGTCGCAACCGCCTCGGCTGAAGGGGATGAAAGAATAGCTTTACTTGGATGAATCCAATCGGGAGATGATAGCTCCAAAATAGAGCTATCTTAATGTCCCTAATTCTAGCTAAAACCATGATATATATTGATTAAAATGCTTCCTTGTAGGTGATTTCATGGTGAAGAGCTCGGGAAGTCCATTGATGATTTTCGGGGCTAAAAAGGTCATTTAACATGTTTCGGGAAGTGTTCGGGTCAAAACGATAGGCCAAACTGAGCTCGGGAGCCAAAACGACCCAAAAGTGGGCTAAGAGCCGAGAGGGCAGCGCCCAGGCGCCGGCGCCCAGCGCCCAGGCGCCCAACGAACGCAGCACGACAGCGTCGCCCACGCCCGCGCGCCCTCGCCCGTGTCCGCCTCGCCATGTCCGCGTGCGACAGTGTCGAGACGCTGGCCGAGCGTCTCGACGCCCCGAAGTCTGAAGCGTGATTCTGAAGTTCCACCCGAGAGCAAGCGTCGAGCGCAAGCGTCTCGACGCTCGCTCGACGCCGCGCGCGCGTCTCGACGCTACCCAGCGCGCGCAGCAGCCAACTTAGGGCACAGCGTCGAGACGCTGGCCTAGCGTCTCGACGCTCCGAGCTTAAAAAGCGTGAAACCGCATTTTTCAGCCTCATTCTTTCACTCTCCTTCTTCTCCAAGCTTCTCCTCTCGGTTCCAAGACGATTTTTCCACCATTTTTGTACTTCTTCTCCTTCTTGTGCATGATTCCAAGCTCTTCCATGGGGGATTGGATTAATCCAACCTCAATGAAAGGCTAAACCAAGGTTAGTGTTTAATTTTGGGTTTGGATTTGTAAATTTTGGATGTTTGGGGAGATTTTCCCCTTTGTGATTGTTGAGAAATTAGTTTGATTAATGCATCTCTTGCTTGTTCTTCATCAAAATCTCGCATGTGTAGCTAAATTAGATTGACACTCTAATTCTTATGCATGATAGAAGGCTAAAGGTTGGGACGTATAATTGCCTATACCGCTAGGTAGCACGGGTCTAAGCATGGCTAATTAGTTCGGCCCAAAGTGACATTGGTAAACTGAGTTAATTAACGTTTTCATGTTAGGCTTAAGGCGAGAGAGAAACCGGTTAGTCTTAGGATTAGACCGTCGCAATGTTCCCGTCACTAGCACGTAATCGATTTAGGGGTCGCTACCTGATAGCTCCATTTTGGAGCTATAATTATGTCCCTAATTCACGTTTATTATTGGCTTAATCTTGCTTTTATGTAATTGTTGTAGGTGTTCTCGGTGCTTCGCTCTCGAGAGCGTTTCGGCGCTTTTCGGAGCTTAATATCGCGATTTAAAAGCATAAGAACACTTCCCGGGAAGATTCATGCAAAGGGATGAAGTTTGGGCGCTTTGGGGAAATTGAAGGCGAAATTCCATGCAAAAACCCGAGAGCTAGCGTCGAGCGACAGCGTCGCGACGCTAGCTCGACGCTGCCCCGGCGTCGAGACGCTGCCGGAGCGTCTCGACGCTCCGAAGTCTGAAGCGCTGAATTGAAGAAAAACCCGAGAGCAAGCGTCGAGTGATAGCGTCTCGACGCTCGCTCAACGCTGACAGCGTCTCGACGCTGTACGAGCGTCTCGACGCCACCCCGACTGCGCGCGCGCGGATTATTTAGGGCGCAGCGTCGAGACGCTGCCCTAGCGTCTCGACGCTACGACGGATTACTTAAGTTTCTGTCCGATTTTAGCCGCCATTATCATCTTCTACCTCGAGCTCCGCGCCTGATTTGACGTCCAGCAGCTGTTTTCCACCATGGGAGGGTCTAGGAAGCTCGATTTGAAGCCATCCCACACCGCACAAGTCATGAGTGAGTAGATTTACCGTTTTTGGCTCGGGATTATAAGGATAAATGTAGCATGAACTCTTGGTGAGGTTGTAGGATTGAAATTCTGAATTGGTTGGATATTTTGTTGAATTGAATTCTATTTCTTAGCTTAATCTATGAGCACGTTTGAATGATTTAGGACTAGGCACCCTTGATTTTGAGCATGTTCATTTGTTAAAGGATTTGATGCCGTGCCTCTCGTTTCCGCCAAGTAACAAGGAATTGTGGCGCCTTGAGCGTATTGGCGTCCTTACGCTCTTGGTGTTCGTTCTTCCCGAATTAGAATTCCAAATCGACATACTAATTTCGCGTCCAAATTAGATAGTTGTCACAGTTAGCTTGTTGCTACCGTTCGGTCTTGGGAGAGCGTTGGCCGCCAATGTCCGAACGGTATGCTTGATTAGCATGATTACTTATGTCTAATTAAACCCATGGAGCATGTCTTAGTTATTTATTAATTTTAGACGAGCTGTGCATTCGTTAATTTATTTAACCATAATACTCGTCATCCTATGATCCAAGAGGTTTGCTAAATTTATCCCCGATCGTCCCGAGTCGGAAACTTGATAGCTCCATTTTGGAGCCATAATTATGTCCCTAATTCACGTTTATTATTAGCTTAATCTTGCTTTTATGTAATTATTGTAGGTGTTCTCGGTGCTTCGCTCTCGAGAGCGTTTCGGCGCTTTTCGGAGCTTAATATCGCGATTTAAAGACATAAGAACACTTCCCGGGAAGATCCATGCAAAGGGATGAAGTTTGGGTGCTTTGGGGAAATTGAAGGCGAAATTCCATGCAAAAACCCGAGAGCTAGCGTCGAGCGACAGCGTCGCGACGCTAGCTCGACGCTGCCCAGCGTCGAGACGCTACCCCTAGCGTCTCGACGCTCCGAAGTCTGAAGCGCTAAATTGAAGAAAAACCCGAGAGCAAGCGTCGAGCGACAGCGTCTCGACGCTCGCTCGACGCCTCGCATAGCGTCTCGACGCTGTGCGAGCGTCTCGACGCTACCCCGAGCGCGCGCGCGGATTATTTAGGGCGCAGCGTCGAGACGCTGCCCTAGCGTCTCGACGCTACGACGGACTACTTAAAGTTTTTGTCCGATTTTAGCCGCCATTATCATCTTCTACCTCGAGCTCCGCGCCTGATTTGACGTCCAGCAGCTATTTTTCACCATGGGAGGGGCTAGGAAGCTCGATTTGAAGCCGTCCCACACCACACAAGTCATGAGTGAGTAGATTTACCGTTTTTGGCTCGGGATTGTAAGGATAAATGTAGTATGAATTCTTGGTGAGGTTGTGGATTGAAATTCTGAATTGGTTGGATATTTTATTGAATTGAATTCTATTTCTTAGCTTAATCTATGAGCACGTTTGAATGATTTAGGACTAGGCACCCTTGATTTTGAGCATGTTCATTTGTTAAAGGATTTGATGTCGTGCCTCTCGTTTCCGCCAAGTAACAAGGAATTATGGCACCTTGAGCGTATTGGCGTCCTTACGCTCTTGGTGTTCGTTCTTCCCGAATTAGAATTCCAAATCGACATACTAATTTCGCGTCCAAATTAGATAGTCGTCACAGTTAGCTTGTTGCTACCGTTCGGTCTTGGGAGAGCGTTGGCCGCCAATGTCCGAACGGTATGCTTGATTAGCATAATTAATTATGTTTAATTAAATCCATGGAGCATGTCTGAGTTATTTATTAATTTTAGACGAGCTGTGCATTCATTAAATTGTTTTAACCATGATACTCATCAATCTATGACCCAAGAAGCATAGATTTATTCCGATCGTCCCGAGTCGGAAACTCCGTTAGCTAAATTTCTCATTTGTTTTGTTCCATCTTAGTTACTTGAAAGCCAACAATTACCCCTTATTTCACCTATATTAATAGTTTGCAAAGTTAATTAAGATTAAGTCAAAATACCTTAATTCCCTGCGGATCGACCCCGTTACTACTATTCTACAAATAGTTAGTGATTTCGGGCACTTATAAATTTATTTTGGCGGGTCTCGACAACCCGATGATTGGCGATAGTTCAATAATATCGTTACCAAAATTGGCGCCGTTGCCGGGGATCGAAGTGTAATTCGGCCTAATTTAAATTTGATTTGTAAACTTTTAATTTTCACTTTAAAAATTCTGTTTATTCTTTTATTATTTGTAATTTTGATCTGTTTGTTTAAGTGTGCTAGAAGTGCCAAATTTTTATTGAGAAAATGGAGATTGATGGTGAGATTGGAGTCCCAAAAACGCTCAGACAATGGACATCATTTGCTATGGGCCACCAACCTTCTTGTATTTCCTACCCGGAAATTTCAGGTGAGTTTGTGCTTAAATCAGGGGTAATTAACCTTTTACCCTCTTTTTGTGGTGAAACAGATGAAGATCCTTATAAACATCTCAAGGAGTTTCAAATGGTAAGCTCCGCGATGAAGCCCGGCGACATAACAAAAGATCAGCTCTACCTGAGAGCTTTTCCATTCACCCTGAAAGGTGAAGCTCGAGATTGGCTGCATTACTTGCCATCGGGGACCATCTTTACTTGGGAGAAGTTGCAGAGTCTATTCTTGGAAAGGTATTTCCCAGCTTCAAAAGCTAGAGCAGTGAAAAGAGATATACGACAATTTGAGCAAAGGAAGGACGAGGCATTTCACGAGTGCTCGGAGAGGTTCATTAAACTCTGTGAAAAGTGTCCGAACCATTTGATAGTGGAAGTCGCGCTTATCGAATGCTTCTATGATGGATTGCTCGCGCATGACCGCCAGATGCTTGATGCAGCTAGTGGAGGAGTCCTTTGGGAGAAAACGCCTGCGGAAGCCCGTCAGTTGATCTCCAACATAGCTGAGAACCGTCGCCAGTACGGAGGAAGAAACGAGCATTCTAAGATGTCTTCCGACATAGAAGTGCTCAAAGAACAAGTGTCTCAGGTATTTGGTTTAGTTCATACGATGCAAGAAAAATCATCTCAGGATGTTTCTTCTATTTCAGGTAAAGCCATCGAAAGCATGTTCAAATCGCTCATGGAAGCTAGCGATGAGACAAGGTCGCAGATTAAGTCTCTAAGAGATGAATTCACGGAGGTGAAGGAAAGAATGGGTAGAATTGAATCCAAAGCGAAAGGGGTTAGTGCTATAAACCTCAGGAGTGGTAAAGAAGTGCCATCTCAAACCACTCCCGTGAGTCCTCCAAACGATTCAGAGATATCTCCAGATAAGTGTTCTCAAGCACCCTCTGAAACCGTTGTAACACCTCCTATTATTTCTATGAAGTCTTACACTCCCGTTGCTCCTTTTCCTAGTAGGCTTGCAAGGCCATCTAAGGAGGCCAACAACGCGGATGTACTTGAGACATTGAGGAAGGTTGGGATCAATATACCGCTGCTTGATGCAATTCAGCAAATCCCAAGGTACGCTAAATTTCTAAAGGAGATGTGCACTATGAAGAGAAAGACCAAAAGTGCTGAAAGAGTCGTGGTAAGCAAGAATGTTTCTGCCCTGCTAACCCAAGGTATTCCAAGTAAATGCCAGGACCCAGGTATGTTCCTCTTGCCATGCACTATAGGAGATAGAGAAATCGAGCACGCTATGCTAGACTTAGGAGCTTCAATTAATGTTATGCCATACTCAGTCTATAAGAGCCTCGGTTTAGAAGGTATGCAGGAAACTAGTATAGTTATCCAGTTAGCTAATAGGTCTTCTATTCATCCTCTAGGGGTGATTGAAGATGTGTTGGTTAAAGTTAAGGATTTAATTTTCCCTGCTGATTTTTATGTGATAAATTTGGAAGAAAACACATCCACCACTTCTGTTTTACTTGGTAGACCATTCATGAAAACCGCTAGAACGAAAATTAATGTGCATGATGGAACTTTGTCTGTTGAGTATGAAGGGGATGTGTTCGAATTTAATGTTTTTGATGCAATGAAACAACGTGCTGATGTGCATTCTGTCTGTAAAATCGATCTTATAGATACTTTAGAACAAGAAGAATGCATGACTGTTGTTGATGGGGATGACCCACTCGTTTTTACTGAAACTGTTAGCAAAGTTGAAAGTAGTGTTCCCATATTGACTGAATTGTCTGAACAACCTACTTTTGCTTTAGAGACATGTGAAAAGCCAACTAAAATATTACCGTCTCTTTTGCAGGCTCCCAAGTTGGAATTGAAGGAGTTGCCGGGTCATCTCAAGTACGTGTACTTGGGTGAGGTGGAGACACTTCCGGTAATTATCTCCAAGGAGCTTACATCGGAGCAAGAAGGCGAGTTGGTCGAGGTTCTGAAAAAGAACAAAAGAGCCATGGGATGGACATTGGCAGACTTGCACGGGTTGAGTCCAGTGCTGTGCATGCACAAGATTCGGCTGGATGAGGGAGCAAAGCCATCCCGAGAGCCTCAGCGGAGGCTGAACCCTGCAATGAAAGAGGTAGTGTTGTCTGAGATACACAAACTCCTGGATGCAGGTATTATCTTTCCCATTTCTGATAGCCAATGGGTTAGCCCTATTCATGTTGTACCTAAAAAGACGGGCATAACTGTTATTAGAAATGATAAGGGCGAGTTAGTACCTAAGAGAGTACAAAACGGGTGGAGAATGTGTATTGACTTTAGAAAACTGAATGATGTGACTAAGAAGGACCACTTTCCTATTCCCTTCATAGATCAAATGGTGGAGCGTTTAGCTGGGAAACCATTCTTCTGTTTTCTAGATGGTTTTTCTGGGTTTTATCAAATTCCCATAGCCCAGGAAGACCAAGAAAAGACTACTTTTACTTGTCCATTTGGAACTTACGCATATAGGAGAATGCCCTTTGGGCTTTGTAATGCTCCAGGGACTTTTCAGCGATGCATGATGAGCATATTTTCTGAATTTGTAGAAAAATGCATCGAAGTCTTTATGGATGATTTTACTGTATATGGAAGTTCATTTAAAGATTGCCTGTTTAACTTGTCTAGAGTCATGGAAAGATGCATCGAAACTAATCTTGTTTTAAATTTTGAGAAGTGTCATTTCATGGCCAGTCAGGGCATAGTACTGGGTCACGTTGTGTCTGCTAAGGGGATAGAAGTTGATAAAGCAAAGATTGATGTCATATCTGATTTACCTTATCCCACGAATCTTCGGGAAGTACGTTCTTTTCTTGGTCACGCAGGTTTTTACCGCAGATTCATTAAAGACTTCTCAAAGATAGTGACCCCGATGACAAGCTTGCTGAAAAAGAATGTTCCATTCTGTTTTGACAAAGAGTGCAAGCTTGCCTTTGATGTTCTAAAGAAGTGCTTGACCAACGCACCCATCATTCATCCACCGCAGTGGGGGACTCCTGTTGCGTGCTCAATGTGTGAAGATAAATAAGCAAGAAGGTAGAGAGAGCACTCAGAACATGCAAGCATACATGGTCTCACAGCAAGTAGTAAGTATATTTCATTCGTTTTTTCCACAGAGACTTATGTTTAGCTATTCGCGAAGTGTATTTGTTAAGAAAGATGGGGTGGATTTGATGGGGTAAAATTGGTTTTTAATTATCTAATGTTTGCTGAATGTATAAAGGAATGCAACATGAACAAATGGAAGTTGAAATCAGACTCAAAGGACAAGAGATGGAATTGATAAACGAAGAAGAAAACAGCTAAACAGAATGAAAACTTAGCAGAATTGCGGGGGCCGCAATGTTTCCGCAATTAAACAGCAGCGAAAGTGTGTAAATGGGTGAATTAAGGGCTACTAATGACTATCCTATAGGCATTTTTATACGATTCTCAAGCACTGGATCTACTCTCTATGCATCAAACTCACTCTATCTCATGTATCGTCCGATTCCATGCATTAGATTCTTAAGTTTACTCGACTCAAAGTAAGGTCTTAAGCATCTTGTTAAAACAGAAGTGTTTAGTTTGTACTAGGGAAACGCCTATTCCTAGGCCGTTTCCTGGTTACCATGAAAGGCTAGCATGATTATACGACTCTGAACTCTTACTCCTTCCAGAGGTTAGGAGTTCTTTGGACAAAATGGATGGCCAATCGAAATTACCCGTGGGATGAAGCTTACATACAATCAATGCTTCGAAAGCTATCCTACATGCTTGGTTCACGTTTTTTAGCTTATAGTTCTGTCATTAGCATGCCCCTAAGTGACTTAGCTACTCATGGATATATAGAGAACAGAAATATAAGATAAAATAGACATGCTTAGGAGGGAAATAAACTCAAAACAGCAAGACAGAACTGTAGCAGCAGAAGACGGAAACTGTGAAATGAAACTTGCAATTTGATTACTTTGAATGTTTGAACGAACAAAGGGAAACTTAAAGGCAGTAATTCCAAGACAGACAACAACGAAATGCAGTAACTAAAACACTAAACTAGAAACAACAACTAAACAAAGCTGGAAATTAGAAGGAGAAGACAGAAAACAGTAAAAGTTGCTTGAAAGCCTTGTTGCAGTCGCCTCGAATGAAGGGGATGAAAGGGCAGCCTTGCTTGGATGAATCCAATCGAGAGAGAAGAAGAATCTCCTCTCCTTCCTATCAGATTATCGATTCCAACAGCTGAGACTCTCACTCCAACAGACGGCAAAGGAAAACAGGGAGAAAAGGTGGACTGTGAGAAGGCTTCTACGCTTTTGGATGATCCCTGAACCTCCGACTTTGGCCCCCTTTTATAGTAGTTTGCAGGTGCGTTTGGGCCAAGGAGAACCATCAATCTTCAACGTCATATATCAGAATGGATGGAGGAGAAAGAACGAATCCCTGAAATTACGGAAATTAACAGAAAAAGATCAGTCAACTTACGGTTTTCACTTGAATAATTGCGGCTTCAGCAATGTTTTCGCAATGCTGTCGCAATGCGATTTTTTCATTCTTTTCCTTCGGTTTTCAACCCTTTTCTTTCCTTTTGTGCACAAGTCCTAATTTAGCTTCCTTCTTCTAATTCTCATATATAAGCATAGGTTTAAGCTAAATCCTCTCAAAAACACCTAAGAGTGTACACCTTTCTAAGATAAATAAGTCCTAAAATGGTCACTTTTGGAGACGTAACAACTCCTTTCGAGATCATGTGCGACGCAAGCAATTATGCTGTAGGCGCTGTGCTAGGCCAGAGGATAGACAAGAAGAGCCATGTGATTTATTATGCCTCTAGGACGCTCAATTCCGCGCAGATCGGTTACACAACAAAAGAGAAGGAGCTGCTTTCCATAGTTTTCGCTCTTGATAAATTTCGGCCATATATTCTTGGATCTAAAGTAATTGTTTTTTCTGATCATGCAGCAGTTCGATATTTGATGAACAAGAAAGACTCGAAGCCTAGACTGCTCAGATGGGTATTATTACTCCAGGAGTTCGACGTCTCTGTTCAGGACAGAAAAGGATCAGAAAATACCGTTGCTGACCACTTGAGCCGCATTGTGCGTAATGAGGATGACTTGCCTCTGAATGATGAGTTCCCTGATGAAGTTCTCTTCCAGGTAAGTGTGGAGACACCATGGTACGCCGACATTGTCAACTACTTGGTCACAGGTACGTTCCCATTCGACTTTTCATATAATCAAAGAGCTAAGCTGAAGAGCGAAGCCAAGACATATGTTTGGGAAGAGCCAGTTTTATGGAAATTTTGTGCTGACCAAGTAATTAGGAAATGCGTCCCTAAGTCTGAACATAGGTCCATCCTTACCTTTTGCCATGAATTTGCATGCGGGGGACACTTTGGGCAAAATAGAACTGCAAGAAAAATTTTAGATTGTGGGTTTTTCTGGCCATCACTGTTTAAGGACTTTTATGAGTTTTGTAAATCTTGTGATCAGTGTCAGAGAAAAGGGACCATCACTAGTAGGAATGAAATGCTCCAAAACCCCATTTTAACTTGTGAAATTTTTGAGGTTTGGGGTATGGACTTTATGGGACCCTTCCCCCCTTCATTTGGTTTTGTCTATATCTTATTGGCTGTGGACTACGTGTCTAAATGGGTGGAAGCTAAAGCCACCAAAGTTGATACCGCTAATGTTGTTTCCAGTTTTGTCAAATCTAACATTTTTAGCAGGTATGGAGTTCCACGAGCCATCATAAGTGACCAGGGGAGCCACTTCTGCAACAAAACGATCCAGGCCTTGATGAGGAAATATGGGGTCAATCATAAAATCTCTACCCCGTATCATCCTCAGACCAATGGTCAAGCGGAGGTTTCCAATCGAGAGGTGAAGAGCATCCTCGAGAAAACAGTAAGTCCAGGAAGGAAGGATTGGAGCCTCAGGCTGGACGACGCTTTGTGGGCTTACCGTACGGCTTACAAAACCCCCATAGGGATGTCTCCCTACCGGATGGTTTATGGTAAAGCCTGTCATCTCCCCGTGGAGATCGAACACAAAGCTTACTGGGCCGTGAAGAAGTGCAACATGGACTTTGACTTGGCGGGCGAAAAAAGACTCCTCAAATTGCAAGAACTGAAGGAGCTTCGCCTGGATGCATATGAGAACTCGAAGACCTACAAGGAAAAGACCAAAATGTTCCACGACAGGCGAGTCGTTCGAAAGCACTTTGAAGTTGGTCAGAAGGTCCTCTTGTTCAACTCCCGCCTGAAGTTCATGCCAGGTAAACTTCGTTCCAGGTGGCTTGGTCCTTTCATTATCACTGATGTTCATCACTATGGTGCAGTTAAAATTCAGAGTTTGGATACGGAGAAGGAGTACACAGTGAATGGCCAGCGATTAAAGATCTTTCACGAGGGAATGTCAGAGGATTTCGACGACCATGCCTACTTGAAAGAGCCTGATTATGAGAAAGGATAAAAGAAGTTTTAGTAAAGTCGAGCAATCGACTCTAAAAATTTGCGCTACTCGGAGGCACCCGAGCTTGAACTGTACATGCTTTTTTGTTTACTTTCCGCCTTTAGGATTAGTTTAGATTTCTACTCTGATGTTGTGAATTTTCAGGTGAAACAATGGCTCATCCTTGCGGTTTATTGGCTAAGGTTAAAGCGCGCTCTACAACCCTCTAAGTCACAATTCAGGGAAGGTTTTCTTTCCTTTCGTTTTGACTGTGCATATTTGGTCCAATGAGGACATTGTCAATTTCTAAGTTGGGGGTGTGGGTTGTGCCTTATAGTGATTGTCGAGCTTTGTTGTGGAACCCTGATTAATCTGTTGAGTTATGGTGAAAGCATGCTAGTCTGACTATGAAATTCTGTGATGTACTGCTGAGATCTTCGTATTTGTATTTGTCATGAAATTCAGCATAATTGCATATGTTAAGGCCATTTTGAAAATTTTTTCAAAAATATTTCCCTGTTTAGGCTTCACATGTTAGCACTCTATCTTGGATCTGTGGGTTTAGGGTAGCTCTGTTTGTTTTGAAATTCGTTGTCACCTCGAAAGGCAACCTTAGGATGGGCTAAGATTCGCTTTTGTGTGTAATCCGTGCGCTTAAAATTTTAATATGATGCTTAGACTAAAAGAAAAATGAATGCAAGTTTATAAAAAGAAAGCAATCTCATGAGGCGTTCCTCCTTCTTGAGTTACCTTAGTAGCCAGGGGCAGTCGTGTAACCCACGGTCGCCACTGCATGAAAAGGATGCACAAAGAAGTGAACGCTAGTCCTTAAAAATGTGAATTTTGCCCGTAGTCAGATGCACTGTGCAATGAAATTGCAGGCAAGCTGAAACGAAAGTAAGATTGACATGTTAGGCGCTCATGAAGATAAGATCAATGAAAATGAGAAAAGAGATGCCTTGCGTATATTACTTGCGTTGGGGATGAACTGCCCTTAGACTGTTCCGTTAAGCCATAAGTAGGGGGAAGCGAAATTTTAGGATAGATAGAACTGTTCTAAGCCTGTTGAAATCTAAGATCGAGGAGCTAAGTCCGAAGCGTAAATAGGGAAGCATCTTTAAAAAAAAAATTTCCGAATTGCTCTTAACTCTTGCATGCATGCGGCTGTTTCTTTCAAATGCAAATGCCCTGTCTTTTCCAGTACTGAGACTCGAGTCTCTAGCATGTATTCTCGTTTTATTCGATTAATCAGAATTCCACCTTGCTCGAGGACTAGCAAGAATTAAGTTGGGGGTGTTTGATAGCTCCATTTTGGAGCCATAATTATGTCCCTAATTCACGTTTATTATTAGCTTAATCTTGCTTTTATGTAATTATTGTAGGTGTTCTCGGTGCTTCGCTCTCGAGAGCGTTTCGGCGCTTTTCGGAGCTTAATATCGCGATTTAAAGACATAAGAACACTTCCCGGGAAGATCCATGCAAAGGGATGATGTTTGGGTGCTTTGGGGAAATTGAAGGCGAAATTCCATGCAAAAACCCGAGAGCTAGCGTCGAGCGACAGCGTCGCGACGCTAGCTCGACGCTGCCCAGCGTCGAGACGCTACCCCTAGCGTCTCGACGCTCCGAAGTCTGAAGCGCTAAATTGAAGAAAAACCCGAGAGCAAGTGTCGAGCGACAGCGTCTCGACGCTCGCTCGACGCCTCGCATAGCGTCTCGACGCTGTGCGAGCGTCTCGACGCTACCCCGAGCGCGCGCGCGGATTATTTAGGGCGCAGCGTCGAGACGCTGCCCTAGCGTCTCGACGCTACGACGGACTACTTAAAGTTTTTGTCCGATTTTAGCCGCCATTATCATCTTCTACCTCGAGCTCCGCGCCTGATTTGACGTCCAGCAGCTATTTTTCACCATGGGAGGGGCTAGGAAGCTCGATTTGAAGCCGTCCCACACCACACAAGTCATGAGTGAGTAGATTTACCGTTTTTGGCTCGGGATTGTAAGGATAAATGTAGTATGAATTCTTGGTGAGGTTGTGGATTGAAATTCTGAATTGGTTGGATATTTTATTGAATTGAATTCTATTTCTTAGCTTAATCTATGAGCACGTTTGAATGATTTAGGACTAGGCACCCTTGATTTTGAGCATGTTCATTTGTTAAAGGATTTGATGCCGTGCCTCTCGTTTCCGCCAAGTAACAAGGAATTATGGCACCTTGAGCGTATTGGCGTCCTTACGCTCTTGGTGTTCGTTCTTCCCGAATTAGAATTCCAAATCGACATACTAATTTCGCGTCCAAATTAGATAGTCGTCACAGTTAGCTTGTTGCTACCGTTCGATCTTGGGAGAGCGTTGGCCGCCAATGTCCGAACGGTATGCTTGATTAGCATAATTAATTATGTTTAATTAAATCCATGGAGCATGTCTGAGTTATTTATTAATTTTAGACGAGCTGTGCATTCATTAAATTGTTTTAACCATGATACTCATCAATCTATGACCCAAGAAGCATGCTAAATTTATTCCGATCGTCCCGAGTCGGAAACTCCGTTAGCTAAATTTCTCATTTGTTTTGTTCCATCTTAGTTACTTGAAAGCCAACAATTACCCCTTATTTCACCTATATTAATAGTTTGCAAAGTTAATTAAGATTAAGTCAAAATACCTTAATTCCCTGCGGATCGACCCCGTTACTACTATTCTACAAATAGTTTAGTGATTTCGGGCACTTATAAATTTATTTTGGCGGGTCTCGACAACCCGATGATTGGCGATAGTTCAATAATATCGTTACCAAAACTCCGTTAGCTAAATTTTCCCATTTGCTTTGTTCTATCTTAGTTACTTGAAAACCAACAATTACCCCTTATTTCACCTATATTAATAGTTTGCAAATTTAATTAAGATTAAGTCAAAATACCTTAATTCCCTGCGGATCGACCCCGTTACTACTATTCTACAAATAGTTTAGTGATTTCGGGCACTTATAAATTTATTTTGGCGGGTCTCGACAACCCGATGATTGGCGATAGTTCAATAATATCGTTACCAAAATTGGCGCCGTTGCCGGGGAATCAAGTGTAATTCGGCCTAATTTAAATTTGATTTGTAAACTTTTAATTTTAACTTTTAAAAAAAAAAATTCTGTTTATTCTTTTATTATTTGCAATTTTGATCTGTTTGTTTAAGTGTGCTAGAAGTGCCAAATTTTTATTGAGAGAATGGAGATTGATGATGAGATTGGAGTCCCAAAAACGCTCAGACAATGGACATCATTTGCTATGGGCAACCAACCTTCTTGTATTTCCTACCCGGAGATTTCAGGTGAGTTTGTGCTTAAATCGGGTGTAATTAACCATTTACCCTCTTTTTGTGGTGAAGCAGATGAAGATCCCTTTAAACATCTCAAGGAGTTTCAAATGGTAAGTTCCGCGATGAAGCCTGGCGACATAACAAAAGATCAGCTCTACCTGAGCGCTTTTCCATTCACCCTAAAAGGTGAAGCTTGAGATTGGCTGCATTACTTGCCATCGGGGACCATCTTTACTTGGGAGAAGTTGCAGAGTCTATTCTTGGAAAGGTATTTCCCAGCTTCAAAAGCCAGAGCCGTGAAAAAAAATATCCGACAATTTGAGCAAGGAAAGGACGAGGCATTTCACGAATGCTGGGAGAGGTTCATTAAACTCTGTGAAAAATGCCCGAACCATTTGATAACAGAAGTCGCGCTCATCGAATTCTTCTATGATGGGTTGCTCCCGCATGACTGCCAGATGCTTGATGCAGCAAGTGGAGGAGCCCTTTGGGAGAAGACACCTGCGGAAGCCAGACAGTTGATCTCTAATATAGCTGAGAACCGTCGTCAATACGGGGGAAGAAACGAGCATTCTAAGATGTCTTCCGACATAGAAGTGCTCAAAGAACAAGTGTCTCAGGTATTTGGTTTAGTTCATACGATGCAGGAAAAATCATCTCAGGCTTCTTCTATTTCAGGTCAAGCCATTGAAGGCATGTTCAAATCGCTCATGGAAGCTAGCAATGAGACAAGGTCGCAGATAAAGTCTCTAAGAGATGAGTTCTCGGAGGTGAAGGAAAGAATGGGCAAGATTGAATCCAAAGCAGAAAGTGTTAGTGCGATAAACCTCAGAAGTGGTAAGGAGTTACCATCCCGTACCACTCCCGTGAGTCCTCCAAAAGATTCAGAGATATCTCCAGATAAGTGTTCTCAAGCACCCTCTGAAACTGTTGTAACTCCTCCTATTATTTATATGAAGTCTTACACTCCCGTTGCTCCTTTTCCTAGTAGGCTGGCAAGGCCATCTAAGGAGGCCGACGATGCGGATGTTCTTGAGACACTGAGAAAGGTTGGGATCAATATACCGCTGCTTGATGCAATTCAGCAAATCCCAAGGTACGCCAAATTTCTAAAGGAGATGTGCACCATGAAGAGGAAGACTAAAAGTGCTGAGAGAGTCGTGGTAAGCGAGAATGTTTCTGCCCTGATAACCCAAGGTATTCCAAACAAATGCCAGGACCCAGGTATGTTCCTCTTGCCATGTACTATAGGGGATAGAGAAATCGAGCATGCTATGCTAGACTTAGGAGCCTCAATTAATGTTATGTCATACTCAGTCTATAAGAGCCTCGATTTAGAAGGTATGCAGGAAACTAGTATAATTATCCAGTTAGCTAATAGGTCTTCCATTCGTTCTTTAGGACTGATTGAGGATGTGTTAGTTAAGGTTAAAGATTTGATATTCCCTGCTGATTTCTATGTGATTAAAATGGAAGAAAATACATCCACCACTTCTGTTTTACTTGGTAGACCATTCATGAAAACCGCTAAAACGAAAATTAATGTGCATGATGGAACTTTGTCTGTTGAGTATGAAGGGGATGTGTTCGAATTTAATGTATTTGATGCCATGAAACAACGTGCTGATGTGCATTCTGTCTGTAAAATTGATCTGATAGATACTTTAGAACAAGAAGAATGCATGACTGTTGTTGATGGGGATGACCCACTCGTTTTTACTGAAATTGTTGGCGAAGTTGAAAGTAGTGTTCTCATATTAACTGATTTGTCTGAACAACCTACTTTTGCTTTAGAGACATGTGAAAAGCCAACTAAAATATTACCATCTCTTTTGCAGGCTCCCAAGTTGGAATTGAAGGAGTTGCCGGGTCATCTCAAGTACGTGTACTTGGGTGAGGTGGAGACACTTCCGGTAATTATCTCCAAGGAGCTTACATCGGAGCAAGAAGGCGAGTTGGTAGAGGTTCTGAAAAAGAACAAAAGAGCCATGGGATGGACATTGGCAGACTTGCACGGGTTGAGTCCAGTGCTGTGCATGCACAAGATTCGGCTGGATGAGGGAGCAAAGCCATCCCGAGAGCCTCAGCGGAGACTGAACCCTGCAATGAAAGAGGTAGTGTTGTCTGAAATACACAAACTCCTAGATGCAGGTATTATCTTTCCCATTTCTGATAGCCAATGGGTTAGCCCTATTCATGTTGTACCTAAAAAGACGGGCATAACTGTTATTAGAGATGATAAGGGGGAGTTAGTACCTAAGAGAGTACAAAACGGGTGGAGAATGTGTATTGATTTTAGAAAACTGAATGATGTGACTAAGAAGGACCACTTTCCTATTCCCTTCATAGATCAAATGGTGGAGCGTTTAGCTGGGAAGCCATTCTTCTGTTTTCTTGAAGGAGCTGCTTTCCATAGTTTTCGCTCTTGATAAATTTCGGCCATATATTCTTGGATCTAAAGTAATTGTTTTTTCTGATCATGCAGCAGTTCGATACTTGATGAACAAGAAAGACTCGAAGCCTAGACTGCTCAGATGGGTATTATTACTCCAGGAGTTCGACGTCTCTGTTCAAGACAGAAAAGGATCAGAAAATACCGTTGCTGACCACTTGAGCCGCATTGTGCGTAATGAGGATGACTTGCCTCTGAATGATGAGTTCCCTGATGAAGTTCTCTTCCAGGTAAGTGTGGAGACACCATGGTACGCCGACATTGTCAACTACTTGGTCACAGGTACGTTCCCATTCGACTTTTCATATAATCAAAGAGCTAAGCTGAAGAGCGAAGCCAAGACATATGTTTGGGAAGAGCCCGTTTTATGGAAATTTTGCGCTGACCAAGTAATTAGGAAGTGCGTCCCTAAGTCTGAACATAGGTCCATCCTTACCTTTTGCCATGAATTTGCATGCGGGGGACCCTTTGGGCAAAATAGAACTGCGAGAAAAATTCTAGATTGTGGGTTTTTCTGGCCATCACTGTTTAAGGACTGTTATGAGTTTTGTAAATCTTGTGATCAGTGTCAGAGAAAAGGGACCATCACTAGCAGGAATGAAATGCTCCAAAACCCCATTTTAACTTGTGAAATTTTTGAGGTTTGGGGTATGGACTTTATGGAACCCTTTCCCCCTTCATTTGGTTTTGTCTATATCTTATTGGCTGTGGACTACGTGTCTAAATGGGTGGAAGCTAAAGCCACCAAAGTTGATACCGCTAATGTTGTTTCCAGTTTTGTCAAATCTAATATTTTTAGCAGGTATGGAGTTCCACGAGCCATCATAAGTGACCAGGGGAGCCACTTCTGCAACAAAACGATCCAGGCCTTGATGAGGAAATATGGGGTCAATCATAAAATCTCTACCCCGTATCATCCTCAGACCAATGGTCAAGCGGAGGTTTCCAATCGAGAGGTGAAGAGCATCCTCGAGAAAACAGTAAGTCCAGGAAGGAAGGATTGGAGCCTCAGGCTGGACGATGCTTTGTGGGCTTACCGTACGGCTTACAAAACCCCCATAGGGATGTCTCCCTACCGGATGATTTATGGTAAAGCCTGTCATCTCCCCGTGGAGATCGAACACAAAGCTTACTGGGCCGTAAAGAAGTGCAACATGGACTTTGACTTGGCGGGCGAAGAAAGACTCCTCAAATTGCAAGAACTGGAGGAGCTTCGCCTGGATGCATATGAGAACTCGAAGACCTACAAGGAAAAGACCAAACTGTTCCACGACAGGCGAGTCGTCAGAAAGCACTTCGAAGTTGGTCAGAAAGTCCTCTTGTTCAACTCCCGCCTGAAGTTCATGCCAGGTAAACTTCGTTCCAGGTGGCTTGGTCCTTTCATTATCACTGATGTTCATCACTATGGTGCAGTCAAAATTCAGAGCTTGGATACGGAGAAGGAATACACAGTGAATGGCCAGCGATTAAAGATCTTCCACGAGGGAATGTCAGAGGACTTCGACGATCATGCCTACTTGAAAGAGCCTGATTATGAGAAAGGATAAAATTAGTTTTGGTAAAGTCGAGCAATCGACTCTAAAAATTTGCGCTACTCGGAGGCACCCGAGCTTGAACTGTACATGCTTTTTGTTTACTTACCGTCTTTATGATTAGTTTAGATTTCCACTCTGATGTTGCGAATTTTCAGGTGAAACAATGGCTCATCCTGGCGGTTTATTGGCTAAGGTTAAAGCGCTCTCTCCAACCCTATAAGTCACAATTCAGGGAAGGTTTTCTTTCCTATTGTTTTGACTGTGCATATTTGGTCCAATGAGGACATTGTCAATTTCTAAGTTGGGGGTGGTGGGTTGTGCGCTTATAAAGGATTGTCGAGCTTTGTTGTGGAATCCTGATTAACTTGTTGAGCTATGGAGAATGCATGCTTGTCCGATTATGAAATTCTGTGATGTACTACTAAGGTCTTCGTATGTGTGTTTGTTGTGAAATTGAGTATAATTGCATATGTTAAGGCCATTTTGAAAATTTTTTCAAGTTATTTCCCTGTTTAAGCTTCGCATGTTAGCACTCTATCTTGGATCTGTGGTTTTAGGGTAGCTCTGTTTGTTTTGAAATTCGTTGTCACCTCGAAAGGCAACCTTAGGATGGGCTAAGATTCGCTCTTGTTTGTAATCCGTGCGCTTAAAATTTTAATATGATTCTTAGACTAAAAGAAAAATGAATGCAAGTTTATAAAAAGAAAATAATCTCATGAGGCGTTCCTCCTTCTTGAGTTGCCTTAGTAGCCAGGGGCGGTCGTGTAACCCACGGTCGCCACTGCATGAAAAGGATGCACAAAGAAGTGAACGCTAGTCCTTAAAAATGTAAATTTTGCCCGTAGTCAGATGCACTGTGCAATGAAATTGCAGGCAAGCTGAAACGAAAGTAAGATTGACAT
This sequence comes from Herpetospermum pedunculosum, assembly GCA_028017165.1. Taxonomy (NCBI): domain Eukaryota; kingdom Viridiplantae; phylum Streptophyta; class Magnoliopsida; order Cucurbitales; family Cucurbitaceae; genus Herpetospermum; species Herpetospermum pedunculosum. The sequence goes on from CM051522.1 coordinate 41,952,479, forward strand.
GTTAGGCGCTCATGAAGATCAAAGAAAATGAGAGAAAAGATGCCTTGCGTTATATTACTTGCATAGGCGATGAACTGCCCTTAGACTGTTCTGTTAAGCCATAAGTAGGGGGAAAGCGAAATTTTAGGATAGATAGAGCTGTTCTAGGCCTGTCGAAACCTAAAGATCGAGGAGCTAAGTCCGAAGCATAAATAGGGAAGCATCTTTAAAATTCTTCGAATTGATCTTAACTCTTGCATGCATGCAGCTGTTTCTTTCAAATACAAATGCCCTGTCTTTTCCAGTACTGAGACTCGAGTCCCTAGCATGTATTCTCGTTTTATTTGATTAATCAGAATTCCACCTTGCTCGAGGACTAGCAAGAATTAAGTTGGGGGTTGATAGCTCCAAAATAGAGCTATCTTAATGTCCCTAATTCTAGCTAAAACCATGATATATATTGATTAAAATGCTTTCTTATAGGTGATTTCATGGTGAAGAGCTCGGGAAGTCCATTGATGATTTTCGGGGCTAAAAAGGTCATTTAGCATGTTTCGGGAAGTGTTCGGGTCAAAACGATAGGCCAAACGGAGCTCGGGAGCCAAAACGACCCAAAAGTGGGCTAAGAGCCGAGAGGGCAGCGCCCGCGCGCCCGCGCGCCCAACGAACGCAGCACGCGCGCGCCCGCGCGCGCCGCTCGCAAGCACCGCACGCCCGCGCCCAGACGGCCAGACGCGCGCGCGCCCGCGCGCGCCGCCTCGCCTCGCGCCCGCGCGCCCACGCCCGCTCCGCCTCGCCCATGTCCGCGCGCGCCCGCGCGCCCTCGCCCGTGTCCGCCTCGCCTCGCGCCCGCGCGCCCACGCCCGCTCCGCCTCGCCCATGTCCGCGCGCGCCCTCGCCTGTGTCCGCCTCGCCATGTCCGCGCGCGACAGCGTCGAGACGCTGGCCGAGCGTCTCGACGCTCCGAACTCTGAAGCGTACATTTGGAGATCCACCCGAGAGCAAGCGTCTCGACGCTCGCTCGACGCCGCGCGCGCGTCTCGACGCCGCGTGCAGCGTCTCGACGCTACCCCGCGCGCGCGCCTGCCAACTTAGGGCACAGCGTCGAGACGCTGGCCTAGCGTCTCGACGCTACGAGCTTAAAAGGCGTGAAACCTTCAGTTTTGCAGCCTTTTTTTGATCCTCCTTCTTCTCCAAGGTTCTCCTCTCGGTTCCAAGACGATTTTTCCACCATTTTTGTACTTCTTCTCCTTCTTGTGCATGATTCCAAGCTCTTCCATGGAAGGTTGGATTAATCTAACCTCCATGGAAGGCTAAACCAAGGTAAGTGCTTGATTTTGGGTTTGGATTTGTAAATTATGGATGTTTGGGGAGATTTTCCCCTTTGTGAATGTTAAGCCATTTAGCTTGTTTATGCATTTCTTGCTTGTTCTTCATCCAATTCTAGCATGTGTAGCTAAATTAGTTTGACAATCTAATTCTTATGCATGATAGAGTGCTAAAGGTTGGGACGTATAATTGCCTATACCGCTAGGTAGCACGGGTCTAAGCATGGCTAATTAGTTCGGCCCAAAGTGACATTGGTAAACTGAATTAATTAACGTTTTCATGTTAGGCTTAAGGCAAGAGAGAAACCGGGTTAGTCTTAGGATTAGACCGTCGCAATGTTCCCGTCACTGGCACGTAATCGATTTAGGGATCGCTACCGTAGATAGATTATTGGCCAAGTTTAATTAGAATTGCACGAGTCTAATTAAATCTTTGGGTCATTTGAGTTAGGAATAACTAAATGAATTGTGTGCATGAACATGGCTAACGCGTTAATTGCATCAATGATCCGAACATCCATAACGAGCAAGTCCACTTCTCGAAGTTAAGCACAACCGTTTAATTTTTGCACGTTATCATTTAATTTTCCGTTAGCATAATTAGGAGCTCCCTTCCCCCAAAACCAAATTACCATTCTTTAATTTGTGCATTCTTTTATTTCTTGCAAATTAGACTTAGTTAGATTGAATTTCTTATTTCCCTGTGGATCGACCCCGTTGCCACTTAGCTACAAATAGCTCGGTGTATTCGGGTTTATAAATTGTATTTTGGCAAGCCTCGACAGCTTGAATTTGGAGTACCCCAAAAGTACATCTACCAGGAGAGAAGATGAATCTTCTCTCCTTCCTATCAGATTGTCGATTCCAACAGCTGAGACTCTCACACAAACAGACGGCAAAGGAAAACAGGAAGAAAGATGGAGCTGCGAGAAGACTTCTACGCTTTCGGATCATCCTTGAACCCTCGACTTTGACCCCCTTTTATAGCAATCTGCAGGTGCATTTGGGCCAAGGAGAACCATCAATCTTCAACGTCGTACTTCAGAATGGATGGAGGAGAAAGAACGAATCCCTGAAATAACGGAAATTAACAGAAAAAGATCAGTCAACTTACGGTTTTCACTTGAAACATTGCGGTTTCAGCAATGTTTCCGCAATGCTGCCGCAATGCTTGTTTTTCATTCTTTTCCTTCGGTTTTCAACCCTTTTCTTTCCTATTGTACATAAGTCCTAATTTAGCTACCTTCTTCTAATTCTCATATTTAAGCATAGGTTTAGGCTAAATGCTATCAAAAACACCTAAGAGTGAACATCTTTCTAAGATAATTAAGTCCTAAAAAGGTCACTTTTGGAGACGTAACACACCCCCAAACTTAAGGTTTTGCTCGTTCTCGAGCAATCTAAGGACTTTCCTAGGCTGCTGTTTCTTCTTCTTTAACCACTTACTGACTCCCCTATATCCCCATCTATAGCAGTGCTGTCCTGTGACACACTTCTAAGCTTAAAACTACCCTCTTATCTAGCTTCTTCTGACTTCGCCTGCCTAATACTCCTGCTGTTTTTCCTACTTACTACAACTGATCTACTTGCTTTTGTCATATCCTGCCACTATCCCTAAGGTTTCAAATTCTACCTAGCTTTACCCCAGACTTAGTACATGCTTCTAGCCTTTATTTTTAAATTACCTAGGATTCCTTAGAGTCATGCCAGTCTTAGTATTAACGGTGACAGTAGTACTTTTAGAGAACAACCTAAACCCTGGCATCACTACATTGGATATACATTCATCTCCCTAAACAACACCACAAGCTACAACTTTGTGCTTAGCTAATTTAAGGATCAGAGTTCTTTTTATTCAGGACATCTAAGCCACAAAGTTGCAACTCCTAGGTATACATTCTTCTTCCCTATTCTTTTCCTTTTTTCTTACTTAGGTGGAGCCTCTCCTTTGGTTGCCTTTTGATGCAATGCCACTTGTGGGTTACACACTTGGCACTGATTACTCAGCAACCTAAGAGAGACACCCCTCTTTATTCTATTTTTCATTTTTTTATTTTTTCAGTTCATCAATTTTTTGTAAAGGAGAAGAAGAATGCTTATGCTTTTAAGGGAGAGAGGAATGTTCCTAGGCCTAGGGTGGCCTCCCCCAAACTTAAACTACTCATTGTCCCCAATGAGTGTCTTAGGTGGCACACCCCCAAACTTGTCCTAGAAGCATCTAGTCTAAGGTAAAACAACGAGAATCTAAAAGCCCTAGGCATAGACAGAACATGCTACAAGAAAATATCACAGCAGCAGAAAATTAAAAAAACAGACAGGCAAGGACTTACAGCTATGCATGCTGAGCTTTTTAGAGGTTAATTTAAACTATCAAAGGGTGTCCTATGACACTTATCCAGCATGCTTTAAGATAAGCTATATAAGGTAGCCATGATAGCAGCAAAAGATAGCATTTAAACAGATCACAGCCTAGCTAAACAGACAGTCCAAAACATGCATTTAGTAATAAAAATTGCGGGCTCCGCAATTATTTCGCAATAAAGTCAGGGCAGATATATCAGTGATTAAGGCCCCTGAGCATGCTTTTTCCAGTCATTCAAGCTTTCTAAAAATAAAACTAAACTAATCTACCTAATCAGCTATCATCAGTCTATACTAAACAACTTAAAAACTTAAAACTAAGCAACTAAAACAGATCAAAATTTTAACTAAAAACAGCATAATTCACATAGTCTATCAGAAAGCAGATTTTGTTTTTTATTTTTCTAAGGGAACAGCAATACTCCCTTGAGTGCAATTCAAACCAGCACTCAGATGTCTTCATCCTCATCAGGCCGTCGTGGTCGTGGAGGCACCCATGGATTCAGGAGATTCGTGGGAAAGTCAGGGAAGATGCATCCAAGTTGGTCAGCGACTTCCTTGTCCCGTGCCTGTGCGTAAGTGGCCCATTGAGCCATCCTCCTTTGCATATCCATCAGGCAAGCCATGGACAGCGACTGATCAGCAGCCAACCTATCCAGCTCGAATTCCATGTTCCCCTTCCTCTTTAGCCTCAAGCCAGCAGGTAGCTCCAAGTGGCCCGTGTAAGCCATCTGTTGCTCCATTCGCTCAATAGGAACCCCTGCAAGCAAACAGAGTTTAGTTATAGTATTAGGGAAAAACAATGGACCCTTACCTTTCTTTGCGCACTCAGCAATGGCAGCCGACATGACTTCACCCACGTTGATCGTGAGACCTCGCATGATTGCATAGACCAGCAGCGATCTGCTCTGGTTGATGGTGGTCTCATGAGTCACTGGGGATAGTTTCCTTCTCACAAAGGAAAACCATACAGCCGCCTTAGCTGTGAGGTTGGCACTCATGAGAGTGTGCCTCCCATTGCGTGACACAGTCCAGGATGCTTCAGGCTGGCCAATTGTCCGAATGGCCTCTTCCAGGACTGCCTCAGTAGGCTCATCAACAATCCTCGCATAGTCAGTATGTTTTTGGCCCTTGAGGCCATAGGCTTCGTTGATGGCTTTTGCTGAGAAGTCCACTTCTACTCCCCTGACCACAGACAACCCCTCCTCAGAATTTCTCAGGTTGGCGTAGAAGTCATACACCATGCTTGTGTAAGCCGGATTGGGTGGTCTGCACAACTCCTCCCAACTGTGATTCGAAATGCCTGCGCGCAAGAATTGCGGCAGGTCAGCAGGTCTGTCGAGGAAGCCCTTCTCGTGCAGCAACTCCCTCTTCCTCAGCTCAATGCCTCTGGACTCAGCGTCAGAGGACACATACCTCACTGATTGAGGCTCATCTTCAGGGTAAAGCTTGGCCTTCCCTTTGTCCTTTGGTTTGGCTGACTCCGCAGCCTCAATCTTGAGCTTCTTGAGCGATGGCTCAGCACTCTCTCCCTCTGATGCCAGTGCCCTCTTGGCTTTCTTTTTCTTTAATTTCTTGGACCGTTTGGCTCTGATATTCTTGGCAGCCTTCTTCTTCTTCAGCTTTGCCTTGGTTGTGATCGCATGGAGGCAAGCCCCTAATGTTTCTTCCATGGAATCATCCTTCTGCGCAGGACTCTCAGGACTGGCTTCCCTCAACGAAGAGAAGACCTCTTCTTCCTCACCTTCCCCACTGCCCTGCGTGGATTCTTGGTACTCCCCATATGGGATTTCAGGGTCAGGCCGTGGAGAAGTGGGCGACGGAGTTGTGCTTTGTGCTGCTGTAGGGGTCTGTGCAGAGCTCTGCGGTGAGGAAGGCAGCTCAGGGCTCTGCGCTGGTGGCGGTGAAGAGAGCTTAGGGCTTTGAACCGGCGGAGATGGTGAAGGGCTGCGCTCGGCTGTCTCGTGGGATGGCTGGCCTCGTTCTTGACTCTCCACAGAGGGATTCTTGTTCTTGATTCCTTCCTCGGCCACAGCCATACTCCACTTGCGCTTCCTGGGTGTGCCTGCTGGTTCAGAGGGTCCAGCAGGTATCTCTGTGACGACCTTCCACTTCTTCTTGCGAATCGGAAGTTTGGGAAGTCGTTCAGTTCGCGCAGCATCAGCCTCAGCCAAGGCAAGCAGTGCGTCTCTCGCAGCCGTTTCAGCGTCGTCAAGCCTTCTTCTTGGCCGCAGATCTTTCAGCCCTCGTGAGCACCATTGTTGAATCGTTGAGGTTTGGAGAGAGAGATCACAGATGAAGAGAATCGCAGCTTTCTTGGAGTTCAGATAATAGGAGAATCGTATAGATCAACGCGCGTCTCAACAGATATAAAGAAAACGGAAAAATCCCAACGGCTATATTTTTGCGGATCCTGCAAATCCAGCGCAATTCTAGTGACCGTTGGAGATTTTTTCCATTTAAATGTCAATCTTTGCTCAACCGTATCTTTGATTTGGCCCAATATTTCCTTGATTTTTAAAGTTGGATTTAATCTCCTTGATTCCTTCTATTGATTCCCTACAAAAAGAAATAAAATCAACATCAAATTCGCAATTAAAATCATACAAACTTATACACAAATGATAACCGGAAAATCGCAAAAAATAAACTAAGGCATGAGCCTCATGTTGACGAGCACAGCAACCACTCGTCCTCTCTCGTTCTTAATTTCACGCTTCAGTCAAGAGGAAGGCCGAGAGAGTCTTCACATCTCCTTCCTCATAGTAGTGCTTCAACCTTGCACCATTAACCATGAATGGTTGACCTTGCTGCAGGTTCTTTATCTCGATGGCACCATGAACAAACACATTAGTAATTACAAACGGACCTGACCATCTAGACTTAAGTTTGCCTGGAAATAATTTCAATCGTGAGTTAAATAATAAAACAAGTTGGCCTTTCTTAAAGTCCTTGATCCTAAGTCTACTATCGTGCCAAATCTTGGTCTTTTCCTTATACATTTTGGCATTTTCATAAGACATATGTCTAAGCTCATCAAGCTCATGTAATTGCAGAGACCGCAACGTTCCCGCATCGGTCACGCAATAATTCAACTCTTTTAGTGCCCAAAATGCCTTGATTTCTAACTCAAATGGAAGATGACAAGCTTTACCATATACAAGTCTGTAAGGAGACATACCTAGGGGTGTCTTATATGCTGTTCTATACGCCCAAAGTGCATCCTCAAGTTTAAAGGACCAGTCTTTCCTATTGGGTTTGACCACCTTTTCTAGGATGTTCTTGATCTCCCTATTTAAAATTTCAGCCTGTCCATTCGAGTGTGGGTGATAGGGAGTGGCTACTCTATGTCTAATGTTATACTTAGCCAACACTCTCTCCATAGCCTTATTAATGAAATGTGTCCCTTCATCACTAATGATAGCACGAGGTGTTCCAAACCTAGTAAAAATGTGCCTATGCAAGAATTTTATGACTGTTTTGGCATCATTATTGGGACATGCTTTGGCCTCTACCCACTTGGACACATAGTCTACTGCCACTAATATGTACAGGTTACCTGATGATGGGGGAAAGGGTCCCATGAAGTCAATGCCCCACACATCAAAGAGCTTCAACTCTAAGATGTAGGTGAGAGGCATTTCATCCTTGCGACTAAGGTTACCTGTTCTTTGGCATTCATCACAGCTGTGGGCATAGTTGTGGGCATCCTTGAAGATTGTTGGCCAATAGTAGCCACTCTGAAATACCTTTGCAGCTGTTCTTTGTCCACCAAAGTGTCCACCATAAGGAGCTGTGTGGCAGTGCTGCAGCACAGACTTCGCTTCAGCAGCTGAAACACACTTCCTTAGCAAGCCGTCAGCACATGTTTTGTAAAGTGTGGGGTCATCCCATATGAATTTCCTTGCCTCATGAAGGAACCTCTTCTTCTCTTGTCCTCACTTGAAAGTTGGCAGTACCTGCGATGCAAGGAAGTTAGCAATGTCAGCAAACCAAGGTTCCTCATCGTTAACACGATGAGTCAATACAAAGACATGTTCATCAATAAAAGCATCAGAAATTGCGGTTTCCGCAATTTTTTCGCAATTGTGCTGCAATCTGGAAAGATGATCTGCAACCACGTTTTCACATCCTTTCTTATCTCTAATGTCCAAATCAAACTCCTGCAGCAATAACACCCACCTAATCAACCTAGGCTTAGCATCAGCCTTCCTCATGAGGTACTTTAAGGCAGAATGGTCAGTGTACACTATTGTCCTAGTGCCTACAATATAGTTCCTAAATTTCTCACAAGCAAACACTACAGCTAGCATCTCTTTCTCAGTGGTTGTGTAGTTGCATTGTGCCTCATTAAGTGTTTTACTAGCATAATAGACAGGGTGTGTTAACTTGTCAATCTTCTGTCCTAACATAACCCCTACAGCATAGTCACTGGCATCACATAACATCTCAAAGGGAAGATCCCAATTAGGCCCTACTATAATAGGTGCTGTGACCAATGCTTTCTTAAGGGTTTTCCAGGCTACTAAACATTCCTTAGAAAAGCTGAATGGCCTATTCAGCTCTAGAAGCTCACACAGAGGCTTGGCTATCTTAGAAAAGTCCTTAATGAACCTTCTGTAGAAGCCAGCATGCCCTAAGAAACTTCTAATGGCCTTGACATTCTGAGGCTCTACCAACTTCTCTATGATCTCAATTTTGGCCCTATCGACCTCTACACCTGCCCTTGACACTCTATGACCTAGGACAATCCCTTCATCTACCATGAAGTGGCACTTTTCCCAATTTAGGACTAGGTTGGTCTCCTCACACCTAGCCAGGACTTGTCCTAAGTTCTCTAGACAGTTTGTAAATGAATCCCCAAAGACTGAGAAATCATCCATGAATATCTCTATCATGGACTCATCCAAATCAGAGAAGATTGCCAGCATGCACCTTTGGAAAGTTGCCGGTGCATTGCATAAGCCAAAAGGCATTCTGCGAAAGGCAAAAGTTCCAAAAGGGCAAGTGAAGGTAGTCTTCTCTTGATCCTTAGGGTCTATAGTAATCTGGTTATACCCTGAATAACCGTCTAGGAAGCAGTAATAAGCTCTACCAGCTATTCTGTCTAACATTTGGTCAATGAATGGTAAAGGGAAGTGGTCTTTTTTAGTTTCTTTATTTAGTTTCCTATAATCCATACACACTCTCCATCCTGTGACAGTCCTAGTTGGAATCAGTTCTTTGTTCTCATTGACTACCATAGTCATCCCCCCCTTCTTAGGTACACATTGTATAGGGCTTACCCACTGACTACTAGCTATGGGGAAGATCACACCTGCATCTAACCATTTTATCATTTCTTTCTTAACTACCTCTTTCATAGAGGGATTCAGCCTACGTTGGTGATCTACTCTAGGTGTATGCTCTTCCTCTAGTATAATCTTATGCATGCAATAAGAAGGGCTAATGCCCCTAATATCAGCAATAGACCATGCAATAGCCTTCCTATGTTGCTTAAGTAGTAATATTAGTTCAACCTCATGCTGTTCACTTAGCTTAGAAGAAATAATTACAGGCAAAGTCTCATTATTTCCTAAGTATGCATACTTGAGGTGTGTGGGCAGTGGTTTTAATTCTAATACAGGTGGATGCTCAATGGATGGTTTTAATGGATTTAAAGATTTTTCAGTTAAGTCAATATTCATACAAACATGCTGAGGGTTATTTACAGATATGTCCATTATCTCAGCTATGTTTAAATCAGTTAATTCTAATCCTACATATTCATGAGCATGATTAGTCAATAGTTCATGCTCCAATTGTTCTTCCATTAAAGAATCTACAACGTCCATGCTAGCACAAGATTCATGGTCAGAGGGGTACCTTAAGGCTTTATACACACTAAACTTCACCTCTTCATCATGAACCCTCATGGTTAGCTCACCTTTTTGGACGTCTATCAGTGCCCTACCTGTGGCTAGAAATGGTCTGCCTAACAGGATGGGGACCTCCTTGTCTGCTTCATAATCCAGGATAATGAAATCTGCAAGAAAAATAAACTTATCAACCTTTACTAAAATATCCTCAATCTTACCTTCAGGGTATGCGATGGATCTGTCTGCTAGTTGTAAAGTGACAGTGGTTGGACGTGCTTCTCCTATTCCTAGCTGGCGGAATAGTGATAGGGGCATGAGGTTTATGCTGGCTCCCAGATCACAAAGAGCTCTGCCCACGTGCTTGCCTCCTAGCTCTACAGGTAAGGTGAAGGACCCAGGATCCTTCTCCTTCTTGGGTAGCTTGTTCTGGAGTATGGCACTGCACTCCTCAGTGAGGTTTACTGTTTCAAACTCACCAATTATTTTTTTGTTAGTTATAATATCCTTCAAAAACTTTACATAAGAAGGCATAGACTGTAAAACCTCTACAAAAGGAATGTTAACATGCACTTGCTTAAGAATTTCTAGAAATTTATTAAAGTGCACTTCCTGTTCTTGTTTTTTCTTTAGCCGTCTAGGAAATGGAGGTGGTGGCACATATGCAGGCACATCAGGTCGCCTCAGGATAGGTGGAGGCCTTGGAATTTCTTCTATCTCCTCTATGATTGGCTCCAGTCGTGGTGGTGGTGTGCTAGTTGGTGGTGGACCTTGGTTTGGCAGAGACTCCAGTGGAGCACTAGACTCAGTGTTCTCTACTCTCTTTGGTGTGTCCTTGGTGTTGCTTACCAATGGTCTACCACTTCTAAGTTCAATTGCTTGAACTTGCTCTTTACCATCTCTCCTTGGCACTTCAGTGTCAGCAGGTAGTCTTCCTTGGGGCCTACTTTTGATTTCATTGGCTAGTTGTCCTATTTGGTTCTCTAGGCTCCTAAGAGTGGCTTGCTGACTCTGTAGAGTGGCATCATTCTTGGCTATGTATTCCTTGAGTAAGTTTTCTACAGAAGATCCTACAGGTTGGTTGTATGGTTTTTGATATATGGATTGGTTATGTTGGGGAGTGTAACCAGGTGTTCCACTCGGCCTTGGTTGGTTAGGATTTTGGTTAGCATTCTGTTGGCCACCCCATGACAGGTTTGGGTGGTTCCTCCAACCAGGGTTGTAAGTATTGGAATAGGGGTTGTTCCTAGGCTGCTGCTGGCTTCCAACGTAGCAGACTGAGGCTGGATTCCCAGGGCAGTATTCATACAGGTGCCCTTCCCCACAGAATCCACAGATAAGTGTCTCACCTTGACTTGGTTGGGTGCCCATTGACATGGCTGTGGCGGTGTTGACACTTGTTTGGAGATTGGCTTGAGCCATTTGCTTAACTAGGTTGGTCAGGGCATTTATCTGCCTGCTCATTGCACTTAGAGCATCCTTGTCTTGAGCTCTAGTTGGCTCAACTGGATCATCTGACCACCTACAGTGAGATGCTGAGATCTTCTCCAAGATCTCATAGGCCTCGTTGTAACTCTTGGACAACATGGAACCTCCAGCAGATGAATTTAAGACTTGCCTAGTGCTGGGGTTGCATCCTTTGAAAAAGACCTCTATTTGGATACACCATGGGATGCCATGGTGTGGACATTTGAGAAGAAGGTCCTTGAACCTTGTCCAAGCTTCGTGAAGAGACTCATTCTCAGCTTGTTTGAACTTAACTATGTCATCACGAAAGGTAGAATTCCTATCAGGTGGGAAGTATTTGACTAGGAATTTCTCTGCTAAGTCTGTCCAATTAAGGACAGATCCAGAGGGTAATGAGTTTAACCACGTTTTGGCTTTGTCCCTCAAAGTGTAAGGGAACAGATATAGCCTCAAGGCTTCTTGGGAAACTCCAGGGATGATAAAGGTATCACTGACTCCTAAGAAGTTTCTAAGATGGTTGTGGGGGTCCTCATTTTCCACTCCAAAGAATTGTCCCACAGTGGACAACATTTGGAACATCACTGGCTTTAACTCGAATGAGTGGGCAGTGATTTCAGGACGGATTATGCTGGGGTTCAGCTCCCCAGGCATAGGAACTAGGTATGAGAGAATGGCACTATTCTTATCATTCGCTATTTCGATGGGATTGCGAGTGATAGGTACCGGATTTGGAATTATTCCAGCCATTTCTTCTTGAGACAATTGCGGAGGAATTGCGGTTCCCGCAATTGCTTGAGGTACAGGGGGTTGTTTAAAGAGACGTTTCTTGGCTCTATTTCTGGCCCTAAGTAACCTCTCAGGCTCAAGATTGAACTCTAGATCACTACTTGAAGGCTCACTCATAAACTAACCCAATGGTACCTGTAAAAGAAATGAACTAGATTAGTTACAATGGACAATAAACTCGGTGTTTCAAACTTAACATACTTCGTTTTCACTTAAATAAATCCCCAGCAGCGGCGCCAAAAACTTGTTGCGTGCTCAATGTGTTAAAATAAATAAGCAATAAGATAGAAAGAGCACTCAGAACATGCAAGCATACATGATCTTATAGCAAGTAGTAAGTATTTTTTTCATTCGTTTTCCCACAGAGATTTATTATAAGCTATTCATGAAGTGTTTTGTTAAGAAAGAATGGATAGGTTTGATGGGGTAGAATTGGTTTTAAATTGTCTATTTTCTAAGGAATGTGTAAAGGGTAGCAACATAAACAAATGCAAATCAAAGTTAACTCAAAGGAAAAGAGATGAGATTAATCAACGAATAAGAAAACAGCTAAACAAAATTGTGAACTTAGCAGAATTGCGGAAACAGCAATTCTACCGCAATTTTCCTAACAGCGAAAGTGTGTAAAATGATGAATTAAGGGCTACTAACGACTATCCTATAGGCTTTTTCATGCGATTCTCAAGCACTGGATCAACTCACTATGCATCAAACTCACTCAATCTCATGTATCGTCCGATTCCATGCATTAGATTCTTTAGTTTACTCATGTCCAAGTAAGGTCTTAAGCATCTTGTTAAAGCAGAAAGTTATGGTTTGTACTAGGAAAACGCCTATTCCTAGGTCGTTTTCTGGCTACCTTGAAAGGCTAGCATGAGTGTATGACTCTGAACTCTTACTCCTTCCAGAGGTTAGGAGTTCTTTGGACAAAATGGATGGCCAATCGAAATTGCCCGTAGGATGAAGCTTGCATACAATCAATGCTTCGAGAGCTATCCTACATGCTTGGTTCACGTTTTTTAGCCTATAGTGCTGTCATTAGCATGCCCCTAAGTGACTTAGTTACTCATGGATATGGGGTAAACAGAAATACGAGATGAAGGAGACATGCTTAGAAGAGAAATATACTTAAAACAGCAAGGAAAAACCGTAGCAGCAAAAGATGGAAACTTGAGAAATAATAACTATGCTTTGATTACTTGATTGTTTGAATGGACAAAAAGAGGAACTTAAAGTGCATAACAGAAAGACAGAACACAACGAAATGGACTGATCTAGTTACAAGAAAGGAAACAACAACAAACTAAAGCTGGAAAATGGAAATGAAGACAGAAACAAGTAAATGAGCTTGAAAGCCTCGTCGCAACCGCCTCGGCTGAAGGGGATGAAAGAATAGCTTTACTTGGATGAATCCAATCGGGATTCCTATCAGATTGTCGATTCCAACAGCTGAGACTCTCACACCAACAGACGGCAAAGGAAAACAGGAAGAAAGATGGAGCTGCAAGAAGACTTCTACGCTTTCGGATCATCCTTGAACCCTCGACTTTGACCCCCTTTTATAGCAATCTGCAGGTGCATTTGGGCCAAGGAGAACCATCAATCTTCAACGTCGTACTTCAGAATGGATGGAGGAGAAAGAACGAATCCCTGAAATAACGGAAATTAACAGAAAAAGATCAGTCAACTTACGGTTTTCACTTGAAACATTGCGGTTTCAGCAATGTTTCCGCAATGCTGCCGCAATGCTTGTTTTTCATTCTTTTCCTTCGATTTTCAACCCTTTTCTTTCCTATTGTACATAAGTCCTAATTTAGCTACCTTCTTCTAATTCTCATATTTAAGCATAGGTTTAGGCTAAATGCTATCAAAAACACCTAAGAGTGAACATCTTTCTAAGATAATTAAGTCCTAAAAAGGTCACTTTTGGAGACGTAACAGGTGCCTATAGAAAGGAAGGAGAGGCAGCTGGCCTACACCGGTCATTTGGAACTGCCCACTGGCTTGCGGATGCGACGGCGGGGCAACATGGAATTTGAGCTAGACGGCCTGGTTGCTGCTCAATCGCTGAACATGGCGTGTCTGATGGATTTACAGCGCAAGATGGCGCAGTGGGCTGAGTATGCTCAAGCAAGGGACAAAGATGTGGCTGATCAGTTGGGGTGCATCTTCCCTGCCTTCCCTACTGATCTATTGAAGCGATGGGCACCTCCTAGGGAAAGGAGAGATGAGGATAAGGACGTTTGAGTGCCAGCCTGAATGGCACTTGAGGGAGTACTTCTGCTCCCTCTTGAAAAAAAAAACTTGCTTTTCTGTGACTTTGTGAATTCTGTTTAATCAAATACTTGATCTGTTTTTAATTTCCTTGTTTGTTTAGGATAGTTTAGTGTAGGTTGATGGTATCTGAGTAGTTAGCTTGTTTTAGTTTCCTGTTTTGAGTAGTTGTGGATGACTGAAAATAGCATGCTAGGAGCCTTGATCACTGATAAATATGCTCTGTAGGGTTATTGCGGATTTTTTGCGGAGTCCGCAATTTTTGTTAAGTTTCGCATGCTATTGGCTGACTTTTTGGATAGGCTGGTTCTGTTTAAACTTTGTTATCTTGCTGCTTTCTTGACTTCAATATGTGATCTATCTGTGAGCATGTTGGATGAGTGTCTTAGTACACCTTTGATAGTTTAAATTAGTTCCTTAAAATTGCTCAGCATGCATCTCTTTAAGCCCTTAACAGACTGTTTTTTGCAAAATTCTGCTGCTGTGTTATTTGCTTTAGGAAAGTTCATTCTATGCCTATGACTTTTACATTCTCCTTGTTTTGCCCTAGACTAGATGCTTCTAGGACAAGTTTCGGGGTGTGCCACCTCAGACTCTCATTGGGGACAATGAGAAGTTTTAGTTTGGGGGAGGCAGCCCTAGGCCTAGGAACATTCCTCTCTCCCTTTTAAACATAAGCATTCTTCTTCCCCTTTGAAAAAATGATGAACTGAAAAAAAAAAACAAAGAGATAAAAGAGTAAAGAGTGGTGTCTCTCTTGAGGTTGCTGAGTAATCAGTGCCATGTGTGTAACCCACAAGTGGCATTGCATCGAAAGGCAACCAAAGGAGAGGCCCTACCAAAGAAGGAAAGAAAAAGAAAAAAACCAAGGAAGAAGAATGTATGCCTATGAGTTATAGCTTATGTGCTTAGGTGTCCTATATGAATGAACTTTGATCCTCAATTAACTAAGCACAGAGTTGTAGCTTATAGGTTTGTTAAGGGAGATTAATGTATATCCAATGTAGTGATGCCAGGGTTTAGGTTGTTCTATGAAATGTACTACTGTCACTGGTTTATACTAAGACTGGCATGACTCTAAGGAATCCTAGGTAGCTCAAAAGAAAAACATTAGAAGCATGTACTGAGTCTGGGGTAAAGCTAGGTAGAATGTGAAAACTTAGGGATAGTTGCACAATGAACTTAATGACCAAAGCAGATAGATCAGTTGTAGGGAGTTAATAAAACAGTAGGATTATAAGGCGAGAGAAATCAGAAGAGGCAAAATGAGAAGTTAGTTTTAAACTTAGGAGCGTGTCACAGGACAGCTATGCCTTAGATAGTGAATTTAGGGAAGTCAGTAAGCAGTTGAGAGAGTAATAGCAGCCCAAATAAAGTCCTTATATTGCTCGTGGACGAGCAAAACCTTAAGTTTGGGGGTGTGTTACGTCTCCAAAAGTGATTATTTTAGGACTTATTTGCTATGGAAAGATGAACACTCTTAAGCGTTTTTGGTAGAATTTAGCTTAAACTTGTGCTTATATATGAGAATTAGTAGAATGAAGCTAAATTAGGACTTATGTGTAAAAGGAAAGGAAAAGAACCAAAAACAAAGCTAAAGACTTGAAATTTGCACATTGTTGAAACATTGCGAAAACATTGCTGTCTCAGCAATGTTTAAGTGAAATTTGTTAAGTTGTCTAACCGATTTCTATTTTGTTACGATCTTTCAGCTGCTCGTTTTTTCTCCTGCTGCCACGTGGAGTGTTGTTGTTCAAGATGGAAGGTTCTCCTTGGCTGAATCGTACCTACAAAAAACTATAAAAGGAGGTCAAGGGGGAAGGACAGAAACACACTCGAACGGCGTAGACTCCCATTTCAATGCATTCTCTCATTTGTTCTTTCTTCCGGTTGTTGGTGCGAGAGGTTCAGCTTGTGTAATCGATAGTCTGAGAGGAAGAAGAGAGGATTTTTCTTCTCTTCTGATTAGATTCATCCACGATCAAGCTTACCTTCGGCTTTCACCCGAGGCGTTGCGACGAGGAGTTCACACGCTTGCGTTTATAGCTTTCTACTGCTTTCCTTTGCTTTCTGTTTCCCTTTTCGTTGTTGTCTGCTGTAATTCGTTTATGTTTGCTACTCTAATTCGTTTCGTCTCTTTCTGTTTAGTTTTCATCAGTTTAAGTTGTTGCTTGTTCAGTTTGATCCTTGGTAAATCAAAGAGTTAACTTGGCTACTTCGCAACTGTTTTACTGCTCTTCTTCTTCTATTTTGTCATTTACGTTCTGCTAAGGATGACTTCACCATCTATTCCTTCCATTCCATCTTCATCCATGAGTAACTAAACCACATAAGAGTATGCTAATGACAAGTCTATCGGAAGAAATACGTGAATCAAGCATGTAGGATAGCTTCAAGTGCATTGAATGTATGTGTGCTTCATCCCACGGGCAATTTCGATTGGCCATCCATTTTGTCTAAAGAACTCCTAACCTCTGGAAGGAGTAAGAGTTCAGAGTCGTACATTCATACTAGCCTTTCATGGTAGCCAGAAACCGACCTAGGAATAGGCGTTTTCCTAGTACAAATCATTAACTTGCTTTTATAAATAGATGCTTAAGGCCTTACTTGGACATGAGTAAACTAAAGGATATAATGCATGAAATCGAAAGATACATGAGAATGAGTTAGTTTGATGCATGATGAGTTGATCTACTGCTTGAGAATCGTATGAAAAAACCTATAGAGGAGTCGTTAGTAGCCCTTGTTTCCACACTTTACACTTAAAACGCTGTCGGTACCATTGCTAGAAAATGCTGTTTGCGCAATTCTTTTCCTTCTACATTCGAGTTTATCTATTTACTTGCATTTGTTTATGCTTCAATATCTCGCACGTTCCTTATTAGTTAGGCACTTTAAACCCAAATCTACCCCATTTAAACCACCCTTTCTCACTTAACATCTCACTTCGTTAGTAACTAAGAATAAATATCTGTGGGAAATCGAATGAAAAAATACTTATTACTTGCTACAGGACCATGTATGCTTGCATGTTCTGAGTGCTCTACCGTTGCATCTTTATTTTAAACATTGAGCACGCAACAGACCCCGTTGCCACTAATCTACTAATAGTTCAGTGAATTCGGGTAAATATAAATTCATTTTGGCGGGTCTCGACAACCCGATGATTGGCGATAGTTCCAAATTATCGTTACCAAAATTGACGCCGTTGCCGGGGAACTAAGTGTAATTCGGTCTAATAATCCTAAATTAATTGAACTCAATTTGCAATGCTAAAATAAGGGGATTTGCTTGGGAAAACAGTAACTAAAACTAAACTTACGCTAACGGAAAATTAGAACGGAAGTATGAAATTGACGAATTCGATTGATTAGCAAGTGTCGGGATTGAACTAATGTATTTTGGTTCATTGGTTGACATAGGAATTAGCCGAGACGTTTCATTCACACAAAATGTTATGTCCCAAACGGGTCCAAAACATCCCAATGAATTAATAAGGTAAGTGCAATCCTAATTAAACATGCCCATTAATTTATCTAAGTTCATGACTCTTAAATTAATTAACAAACAGTAACGGGTACCATTGAGACGAATTAATCCTAGAACTAATTCGATTTATCTCTTAGTCTTAAGCCCGCCATGAGAACGTTAATCAATTCCTATCTCCAACGTCACTTGGGTTCGAATTGATTAGCCATGAGCTAGACTTTCGCTACTAAGTATTGAGGTTTGTCAAAAATCAATATTAGCCCACTAAGCATGCGTAACTAATTATGGACGTCACTCCGAATCGGAAAGGCAAGTTAGTCGTTCTTAATACAGACCAAGAGATGTAAGAAATTCATTCATTCATGCTAAACATATTCAATTAAGCTTAAACCTCACCTAATACAAAAGTATTCAATCCTTAAACTTAACTAATCAACCACTAACATTTTTAGCTTTCCATGTAGATGAAGGTTTCCCAAGCATCCATGGAGTTTGTCTTCAACATACAACCCAAAAATGGGCAAAAACCAGAAAATAAGGGGAGAAAACGGCAATCCCGAGGGGAAAAAAGAAGAAGATCCGTTAAAAATCGAAAAATGTGATTTTATACCCGTCGGAGCGTCGAGACGCTAGGGCAGCGTCGAGACGCTGTGCCCTAAATTACCAGCGCGCGCGCTCGGGGTAGCGTCGAGACGCTCGCGCAGCGTCGAGACGCTTGCTCTCGGGTGGAATTTCAAAATGTGCGCCTCAGACTTCGGAGCGTCGAGACGCTAGGCCAGCGTCGCGACGCTGTCGGCGTTGAGTGAGCGTTGAGACGCGCGCGCTCGACGCTGGCGCTCGTCCATCTTCGGGAATCGTCGTGGCAGCGTCTCGACGACGAGCAGCGTTGAGCCAGCGTCTCGACGCTGCCGCTCAACGCTAGCTCTCGGGTTTGGTGGCCACTTTTGGCTTTCAATGGCAAATCTTGCCATTTCTTCAATTCTTCAAGCTCCTTCAATCCCGATGCATCCATTAAGCTCTAAAACGCCGTTTTTAGCCTCGAAACACGTCCTCGGACTCCTCGAGATCTCTACCATGAAATCACCTACAATAAGGCATTTTAATCAATATTTGTCATGGTTATAGCTATAATTAGGAAGCAAATAATAGCTCTATTTTGGAGTTATCAAAATACCCCCAACCTAATTCTTGCTAGTCCTCGAGCAAGGCTATTCTTAAATTATCACCAAAGAACAGAATTTTGCATGCTATGGACTCAAACCTCAAAGCTTCAAAGATCAAGGCATTTACTTAACAAGAAAGCAATTAATCGCATGCACTGATTGAGAACATTTCGAAAATCTAACCGTTACTCCCCTACGTGTGTGTGTGTGTTTAGCAAACATATTCTAGCTCACATAGACCCGGAAAAACTTTATGCAACCTTACATCACGTTTTCCCCCTACTTCTAGCAACACAGAACAGTCTACGGCTTTTCAACAATCAAGAGAGCAACAAATTAAAAGGCCTAATTTTTCTTTTCTTTTGAACTTGCTAAATTTTTACTTTTTTCTTTCTTTTGCATCTCCAGGAGAGCCTAACATGTCAAACCTGCCTTCGTTTCAGCTTACCTGCAATTTCATTGCACAATGTATCTGACTACGGGCAAGCTTCACATTTTTAAGGGCTAATGCTCACTTCTTAGTCGCGATTCTAAGAAGGAGGAGCACCTCAAGAGCTTTTATTTTTATGCTTTTTTTTTTCTCTAGGCTATAGCTTCGCTACACTTCGATTAACCTATCACAACCTATCATGCATCAAGCCTTCCCTAAAGGTGCCTTTCGGGGTGACAACATGATTTCGAGCTAAATAAAGCAATTCTAAGCCTACGGAGTCCAGAATAAGATGCTACGTGCTCGATAGATGCAAGGAAGCGACGACAAAAATTTGAAAAAATTTCGAAAAATGCTCAATTAACGCATACAATCTCATGCTTTTCCTATTATGCACAACGAAGATTTTAAAAGCATATCAAAGATTGTCCTCAACGAACAACATGCAAATTCAGACTACGGCACTTCAATTTCAGAGAAAACCCAAGCTCGACAACTATAGAGAAGTCCACAGACAAACCACCCCCAACCTAGAGAAATGCACTGTCCTCGATGCATTCACCATCAGATAAAGCAATAAACAAGCGAAATAAGGGAACACGAGGACTTCCCTGATCTTTGCAAGGCTGGCGGGGAGAGGGCACTATCTTTTCTTTCCAATTTGAAGTCCATAAGCCGACAATCTCCTTATTCTCCTAAGAAAAACGAAACAAAACAAGCAAGTATTAAAAACTAAGCTACTTAAAGTAATAAACTCAAACAAACAGAAATAACAGTTCAAACTCGGGTGCCTCCGAGAAGCGCAAATTTTTAAAGTCGATTGCTCGACTGTATTCTCGGACTCTACTCATCCATAGTCCAACATCTTGGAAGATACACCATCCATCTTCCTATATCCATCCTTCCTGCCAAAGTCCACAGAAAAGTATTTCCTAGGCTTCTCCTGCACACTAACAACATCATTCCCAAACAATGCATTCACAGTTTCCACATTCACATTCCCATCAGGTTCATCAGTTAATGCATCCATTTTAAACTCACACTTATCCCCATCAAATTCAACAGATAAGACTCCTTTATCAACATCAATTTTAACCTTAGCAGTTTTCATGAAAGGACGTCCTAAAAGAATTTACGTGGGCATACGAGATGAGTTTTCATTCATTTCAAGCACATGAAAGTCAGCGGGGAAGTACATATTGTTGACCTGAACAAGAATATCCTCAACTTTTCTCATAGGATGCACAAATGATTTATCAGCCAGTTGTACTATAACATCAGATCTATGCATATATTTCAATTTAAGATCTTGAAAAACATCATAAGACATCACATTAATTGATGATCCTAGATCTAACATGGCATCATGAATCATTTTGTCCCCTAATATGCAAGGTAAAGTAAACTTACCTGGATCCTTGCATTTCGTTGGTAGAACAATGTTGGACCTTCTTGAGTCATTAAAGCTTTTCACTTCTTCTTCCTCCTTTTGCTTCCTTTTGGAGGTGCACCAACTCTTAAGAAACCTCGAGTACTTAGGGATTCGCTTGATGGCTTCCAAAAGGGGAATGTTCACCACAACCCTCTTAAAAGTCTCCAAGACTTCTTTATCTTCCTTATCAACCTTAGGCCTTGGCTTAGCCAACCTACTTGGGAATGGCGCAACTGGAACACAACTCTGCTTAGGCACAGGAGATTCCTCGTCTTGGTCCTCTTCTTCCATAATTCTGGGACTCAGCTGTTTTCTTGGATTGGGAGGCTTGGGCACATACTTTGGGACAACTGGAGGACTTTTCTTCTTTTCGCTCTCTAACTGGGCTGGAGGATCCATCAATCTACTCGGGAATGGGGCTTTAGGCACGCACACTCGAGTATAGGTGGGGTCAAAATTTATACCTTTCCATCTTGGCTCAGGAGTCTCCTCCACAGGTGTAGAGATTTCCTTCCCGCTTCTCAAGGTTATGGCGCACACTTGCTCACAAGTGTTCGCCATCGGTTGTTGTGGCGGTATCCGTGAGCACTAATCCTCCACCTTACTGAGCCTTTCATCTCGCCTCTTTATTACATCAGCCAGACCTCGCACTTGAGCTCCACAACTCTCGAACATGGCCGAAAATTTCCCCAAGTAAGAACTCACCATCTCCTCGACATTTCGATCTGCAACAGAAGATTGAGGTTTTTGTAAGCCTTTGGCTAATATGAGAAGTGAGTCACTTACCTCGAGTACTCGGGCTTTAAGTTCCTTTAGTTCCTTTGAGAGATGGGTGATAACTCCATTTTGGAGCTATTAAATACTTCCTAATTATAGCTAAAGTCCGCTTTCAATTGATTAAATATATCTCTTTTGTAGGAGAAAAGCGACAAAGAGCTCGTGCGTCCGTTGGGCTTGTTCGAGTGCTTAAAGCAGAGTTTTAGCGCCCCGGGAATGCATCGGGAAGAGGGGAATTTGTTCCGTGAAGAAACGGGCCAAAACAGCCTTGGAGAGGCAAAGCTTCAGCCCCAAACCTGAGAGCCAACGTCGAGCTATAGCGTCGAGACGCTGGCTCGACGCTGGAAAAACCCGAGAGCAAGCGTCGAGTGATAGCATCGAGACGCTAGCTCGACGCTGCCCTGGCGTCGAGACGCTCCGGAGGAGGCGCGCGCCGGAATTTTATCGGGGCAGCGTCGCGACGCTGGCCTTGCGTCGCGACGCCATCGCGAGCGCGCGCGCGGAAAACTTAGGGCACAGCGTCGAGACGCTGGCCTAGCGTCGAGACGCTACGACGATGGCAGAAGATAAATGACGATTTTTCTGCACATTTTGGACATCTTCTCCTTCATCTCTCCACCATTTTTGCTGGTTTTAGTCTTCTTCTTCTCCGTTTTCTCTCTATTTTCCGTGGAGCTCCGCCATTGTTGACATGCTAGTGAGCTCCACTTTCCATTGTAATAAGTAGATGAATCCATCCATGGCCATCTTTGGAGCGGGATTGACAAACCGCGCCATGAGCGGCTAAGGTAAGGGTGACGGTTTGGGATTAGTTTAGGTCGATTTTGTTAAACTTATTTGGTTTTGATAATCTGAGTTTTGATATGCATATTGGTTCTGTGTACTTTGCATCTATCTACTTTGCTTAATCCAACGCACATGTTAAAATACGCCGATTGACACTCGAGTATTTTCGCATGTTGTGTATGTTAAAGAGTAGCGATGCCGTGCCTCTCACTGCTCGACTAAGTAACACAGGTAGATAGAACTAAATCGAAGTATCGGGTCGGGTAGGATAATTGTTGATTGCATACGGCGTTTGCGGGCAATCTACTAGCAATTAGAATTCACGCTCGAATGTTCGTCGCGGTTAGCTAGTGACTGTCTAAATTTACCTTGGGGCTGATAACCTTGATGTAGGATTAGATAACGTGTAATTAGAACTGTGTGGTCTAATTAAAATCCATGGAGTCGGCTACTTTGGGGCTTCTCTGGTAGTCGTCCGCGTGCTCAATAAACTGAATTCCATGTTATTAGCTTTAAATGATAAACTAAATTTGTTTAACAATTGATCCCGAGACTCCCAAACCGTGCACACGTTCTCTTCTTATTATTCCTTCTTTGTTAGTTTTCTCATTATTTCCCCTTTGCATGATAAAACCCCCCGTTACCAAAAATCTATCAATTAATTAAATCCCAACTTTAATTGTGCTTTCAATCTTCCTATTTCTTGGATCGACCCTGTTACCACTGGCTGCAAAGCCTTGGTCATAGGCTTTATAAATCGTATTTTGGCAAGCCTCGACAGCTTGAGATTAAGTGGATATTCAAAAATCCGCCCACCAAAATTGGCGCCGTTGCCGGGGAGTAGGCAATTGATTGAATTTATGATTGAAGTTTGAATTTGAATCATTGATGGTTGACTAAAATTTTTTTCTGTTTGTATCTTGTGTGTTTGGATTTTTTGTTTGTGTATGACCCGTTCCTCTCAGGGTAGTAGTTTGCAGTTTATCCCAGAGATTGACAGAGAGGAGCGGCGGTTACGTAGAGAAGCCCGGGAGGGGCAAGGAACGTTTGAAAGAGAAGAAGGCAATCCCTTCTTATTTGACGAGATGGCGCAAGGCGATGCGCCACGGACGCTTAAGCAACTGGCAGCGCCAGATCTGAACCTGCAGCCTTTGTGCATTAACTACCCCGTGGTAGCAGGTAACTTCGAGTTAAAATCTGGTTTAATTCACCAGTTACCTTCCTTCCATGGCAACGCAGGTGAGGACGCGAACAAACACCTGATGGAGTTCCATTGCGTCTGCGCGGGGATGAAGCCCGCGGGGGTCACGGAGGAGTGGTAACGATATTATTGAACTATCGCCAATCATCGGGTTGTCGAGACCCGCCAAAATGAATTTATAAGTGCCCGAAATCACTAAACTATTTGTAGAATAGTAGTAACGGGGTCGATCCGCAGGGAATTAAGGTATTTTGACTTAATCTTAATTAAATTTGCAAACTGTTAATATAGGTGAAATAAGGGGTAATTGTTGGTTTTCAAGTAACTAAGATAGAAACAAGCAAATGGGAAAATTAAGCTAACGGAGTTTCCGACTCGGGACGATCGGAATAAATTTAGCATGCCTCTTGGTTCATAGATTGATGAGTATTATGGTTAAACAATTTAATGAATGCACAGCTCGTCTAAAATTAATAAATAACTCAGACATGCTCCATGGATTTAATTAAACATAGTTAATTATGCTAATCAAGCATACCGTTCGGACATTGGCGGCCAACGCTCTCCCAAGACCGAACGGTAGCAACAAGCTAACTGTGACGACTATCTAATTTGGACGCGAAATTAGTATGTCGATTTGGAATTCTAATTCGGGAAGAACGAACACCAAGAGCGTAAGGACGCCAATACGCTCAAGGTGCCATAATTCCTTGTTACTTGGCGGAAACGAGAGGCACGGCATCAAATCCTTTAACAAATGAACATGCTCAAAATCAAGGGTGCCTAGTCCTAAATCATTCAAACGTGCTCATAGATTAAGCTAAGAAATAGAATTCAATTCAATAGAATATCCAACCAAATCAGAATTTCAATCCACAACCTCACCAAGAGTTCATACTACATTTATCCTTACAATCCCGAGCCAAAAACGGTAAATCTACTCACTCATGACTTGTGTGGTGTGGGACGGCTTCAAATCGAGCTTCCTAGACCCTCCCATGGTGAAAAATAGCTGCTGGACGTCAAATCAGGCGCGGAGCTCGAGGTAGAAGATGATAATGGCGGCTAAAAATCGGACAGAAATTTAAGTAATCCGTCGTAGCGTCGAGACGCTAGGGGCAGCGTCTCGACGCTGCGCCCTAAATAATCTGCGTGCGCGCTCGGGGTGGCGTCGAGACGGTCGCGCAGCGTCGAGACGCCATGCGCGGCGTCGAGCGAGCGTCGAGACGCTGTCGCTCGACGCTTGCTCTCGGGTTTTTCTTCAATTCAGCGCTTCAGACTTCGGAGCGTCGAGACGCTAGGGGCAGCGTCTCGACGCTGGGCAGCGTCGAGCTAGCGTCGCGACGCTGTCGCTCGACGCTAGCTCTCGGGTTTTTGCATGGAATTTCACCTTCAATCTCCCCAAAGTGCCCAAAGTTCATCCCTTTGCATGGATCTTCCCGGGAAATGTTCTTAGGCCTTTAAATCGCGATATTAAGCTCCGAAAAGCGCCGAAACGCTCTCGAGAGCGAAGCACCGAGAACACCTGCAATAATTACATAAAAGCAAGATTAAGCTAATAATAAACGTGAATTAGGGACATAATTATAGCTCCAAAATGGAGCTATCAAACACCCCCAACTTAATTCTTGCTAGTCCTCGAGCAAGGTGGAATTCTGATTAATCAAATAAAACGAGAATACATGCTAGAGACTCGAGTCTCAGTACTGGAAAAGACAGGGCATTTGCATTTGAAAGAAACAGCCGCATGCATGCAAGAGTTAAGAGCAATTCGAAAAATTTTAAAGATGCTTCCCTATTTACGCTTCGGACTTAGCTCCTCGATCTTAGATTTCAACATGCTTAGAACAGCTCTATCTATCCTAAAATTTCGCTTTCCCCCTACTTATGGCTTAACAGAACAGTCTAAGGGCAGTTCATCGCCTATGCAAGTAATATAACGCAAGGCATCTCTTCTCTCATTTTCATTGATCTTATCTTCATGAGCGCCTAACATGTCAATCTTACTTTCGTTTCAGCTTGCCTGCAATTTCATTGCACAGTGCATCTGACTACGGGCAAAATTCACATTTTTAAGGACTAGCGTTCACTTCTTTGTGCATCCTTTTCATGCAGTGGCGACCGTGGGTTACACGACTGCCCCTGGCTACTAAGGCAACTCAAGAAGGAGGAACGCCTCATGAGATTGTTTTCTTTTTATAAACTTGCATTCATTTTTCTTTTAGTCTAAGCATCATATTAAAATTTTAAGCGCACAGATTACAAACAAAAGCGAATCTTAGCCCATCCTAAGGTTGCCTTTCGAGGTGACAGCGAATTTCAAAACAAACAGAGCTAGCCTAAACCCACAGATCCAAGATAGAGTGCTAACATGCGAAGCTTAAACAGGGAAATATGTTTGAAAAATTTTCAAAAAGGCCTTAACATATGCAATTATGCTGAATTTCATGACAAATACAAATACGAAGACCTCAGCAGTACATCACAGAATTTCATAGTCAGACTAGCATGCTTTCACCATAACTCAACAAGTTAATCAGGATTTCACAACAAAGCTCGACAATCACTATAAGGCACAACCTACCACCCCCAACTTAGAAATTGACAATGTCCTCATTGGACCAAATATGCACAGTCAAAACGAAAGGAAAGAAAACCTTCACTGAATTGTGACTTAGAGGGTTGTAGAGCGCGCTTTAACCTTAGCCAATAAACCGCAAGGATGAGCCATTGTTTCACCTGAAAATTCACAACATCAGAATAGAAATCTAAACTAATCCTAAAGACGGTAAGTAAACAAAAAGCATATACAGTTCAAGCTCGGGTGCCTCCGAGTAGCGCAAATTTTTAGAGTCGATTGCTCGACTTTACCAAAACTCAATTTATCCTTTCTCATAATCAGGCTCTTTCAAGTAGGCATGGTCGTCGAAGTCCTCTGACATTCCCTCATGAAAGATCTTTAATCGCTGGCCATTCACTGTGTACTCCTTTTCCGTATCCAAACTCTGAATTTTAACTGCACCATAGTGATGAACATCAGTGATAATGAAAGAACCAAGCCACCTGGAACGAAGTTTACCTGGCATGAACTTCAGGCGGGAGTTGAACAAGAGGACCTTCTGACCAACTTCGAAGTGTTTCCTGACGACTCGTCTGTCGTGGAACATTTTGGTCTTTTCCTTGTAGGTCTTCGAGTTCTCATATGCATCAAGGCGAAGCTCCTCCAGTTCTTGCAATTTGAGGAGTCTTTCTTCCCCTGCCAAGTCAAAGTCCATGTTGCACTTCTTCACGGCCCAGTAAGCTTTGTGTTCGATCTCCACGGGGAGATGACAGGCTTTACCATAAACCATCCGGTAGGGAGACATTCCTATGGGGGTTTTGTAAGCCGTACGATAAGCCCACAAAGCGTCGTCTAGCCTGAGGCTCCAATCCTTCCTTCCTGGACTTACTGTTTTCTCGAGGATGCTCTTCACCTCTCGATTGGAAACCTCCGCTTGACCATTGGTCTGAGGATGATACGGGGTAGAGATTTTATGATTGACCCCATATTTCCTCATCAAGGCCTGGATTGTTTTGTTGCAGAAGTGGCTCCCCTGGTCACTTATGATGGCTCGTGGAACTCCATACCTGCTAAAAATGTTAGACTTGACAAAACTGGAAACAACATTAGCGGTATCAACTTTGGTGGCTTTAGCTTCCACCCATTTAGACACGTAGTCCACAGCCAATAAGATATAGACAAAACCAAATGAAGGGGGGAAGGGTCCCATAAAGTCCATACCCCAAACCTCAAAAATTTCACAAGTTAAAATGGGGTTTTGGAGCATTTCATTCCTACTAGTGATGGTCCCTTTTCTCTGACACTGATCACAAGATTTACAAAACTCATAACAGTCCTTAAACAGTGATGGCCAGAAAAACCCACAATCTAAAATTTTTCTTGCAGTTCTATTTTGCCCAAAGTGTCCCCCGCATGCAAATTCATGGCAAAAGGAAAGGATGGACCTATGTTCAGACTTAGGGACGCATTTCCTAATTACTTGGTCAGCACAAAATTTCCATAAGACTGGCTCTTCCCAAACATATGTCTTGGCTTCGCTCTTCAGCTTAGCTCTTTGATTATATGAAAAGTCGAATGGGAACGTACCTGTGACCAAGTAGTTGACAATGTCGGCGTACCATGGTGTCTCCACACTTACTTGGAAGAGAACTTCATCAGGGAACTCATCATTCAGAGGCAAGTCATCCTCATTACGCACAATGCGGCTCAAGTGGTCAGCAACGGTATTTTCTGATCCTTTTCTGTCCTGAACTGAGACGTCGAACTCCTGGAGTAGTAATACCCATCTGAGCAGTCTAGGCTTCGAGTCTTTCTTGTTCATCAAGTATCGAACTGCTGCATGATCATAAAAAACAATTACTTTAGATACAAGAATATATGGCCGAAATTTATCAAGAGCGAAAACTATGGAAAGCAGCTCTTTCTCTGTTGTTGTGTAACCGATCTGCGCGGAATTGAGCGTCCTAGAGGCATAATAAATCACATGGCTCTTCTTGTCTATCCTCTGGCCTAACACAGCGCCTACGGCATAATTGCTTGCGTCGCACATGATCTCGAAAGGAGTCCCCCACTGCGGTGGATGAATGATGGGTGCATTGGTCAAGCACTTCTTCAGAACATCAAAGGCAAGCTTGCACTCTTTGTCAAAACAGAATGGAACATCCTTTTTCAGCAAGCTTGTCATCGGAGTCACTATCTTCGAGAAGTCTTTAATGAACCTGCGGTAGAAACCTGCGTGACCAAGAAAAGAACGTACTTCCCGAAGATTCGTGGGATAAGGTAAATCAGATATGACATCAATCTTTGCTTTATCAACTTCTATCCCCTTAGCAGACACAACGTGACCCAGTACTATGCCCTGACTGGCCATGAAATGACACTTTTCAAAATTTAAAACAAGATTAGTTTCAATGCATCTTTCCATGACTCTAGACAAGTTAAACAGGCAATCTTTAAATGAACTTCCATATACAGTAAAATCATCCATAAAGACTTCGATGCATTTTTCTACAAATTCAGAAAATATGCTCATCATGCATCGCTGAAAAGTCCCTGGAGCATTACAAAGCCCAAATGGCATTCTCCTATATGCGTAAGTTCCGAATGGGCAAGTAAAAGTAGTCTTTTCTTGGTCTTCCTGGGCTATGGGAATTTGATAAAACCCAGAAAAACCATCAAGAAAACAGAAGAATGGCTTCCCAGCTAAACGCTCCACCATTTGATCTATGAAGGGAATAGGAAAGTGGTCCTTCTTAGTCACATCATTCAGTTTTCTAAAATCAATACACATTCTCCACCCGTTTTGTACTCTCTTAGGTACTAACTCCCCCTTATCATTTCTAATAACAGTTATGCCCGTCTTTTTAGGTACAACATGAATAGGGCTAACCCATTGGCTATCAGAAATGGGAAAGATAATACCTGCATCCAGGAGTTTATGTATTTCAGACAACACTACCTCTTTCATTGCAGGGTTCAATCTTCGCTGAGGCTCTCGGGATGGCTTTGCTCCCTCATCCAGCCGAATTTTGTGCATGCACAGCACTGGACTCAACCCGTGCAAGTCTGCCAATGTCCATCCCATGGCTCTTTTGTTCTTTTTCAGAACCTCGACCAACTCGCCTTCTTGCTCCGATGTAAGCTCCTTGGAGATAATTACCGGAAGTGTCTCCACCTCACCCAAGTACACGTACTTGAGATGACCCGGCAACTCCTTCAATTCCAACTTGGGGGCCTGCAAAAGAGATGGTAATATTTTAGTTGGCTTTTCACATGTCTCTAAAGCAAAAGTAGGTTGTTCAGACAATTCAGTCAATATGGGAACACTACTTTCAACTTTGCTAACAATTTCAGTAAAAACGAGTGGGTCATCCCCATCAACAACAGTCATGCATTCTTCTTGTTCTAAAGTATCTATAAGATCGATTTTACAGACAGAATGCACATCAGCACGTTGTTTCATTGCATCAAAAACATTAAATTCGAACACATCCCCTTCATACTCAACAGACAAAGTTCCATCATGCACATTAATTTTCGTTTTAGCGGTTTTCATGAATGGTCTACCAAGTAAAACAGAAGTGGTGGATGTGTTTTCTTCCAAATTTATCACATAAAAATCAGCAGGGAAGATTAAATCCTTAACTTTAACCAACACGTCTTCAATCAACCCTAGAGGATGAATAGAAGACCTATTAGCTAACTGGATAACTATACTAGTTTCCTGCATACCTTCTAAACCGAGGCTCTTATAGACTGAATAAGGCATAACATTAATTGAGGCTCCTAAGTCTAGCATAGCGTGCTCGATTTCTCTATCTCCTATAGTACATGGCAAGAGGAACATACCTGGGTCCTGGCATTTGCTTGGAATACCTTGGGTTAGAAGGGCAGAAACATTCTTGCTTACCACGACTCTCTCAGCACTTTTAGTCTTCCTCTTCATAGTGCACATCTCCTTTAGAAATTTAGCGTACCTTGGGATTTGCTGAATTGCGTCGAGCAGCGGTATATTGATCCCAACCTTCCTCAATGTCTCAAGTACATCCGCGTTGTTGGCCTCCTTAGATGGCCTTGCAAGCCTACTATGAAAAGGAGCAACGGGAGTGTAAGACTTCATAGAAATAATAGGAGGTGTTACAACAGTTTCAGAAGGTGCTTGAGAACACTTATCTGGAGATATCTCTGAATCGTTTGGAGGACTCACGGAAGTGGTTTGAGATGGCACTTCTTTACCACTTCTGAGGTTTATAGCACTAACCCCTTCCGCTTTGGATTCAATTCTACTCATTCTTTCCTTCACCTCCGTGAATTCATCTCTTAGAGACTTAATCTGCGACCTTGTCTCATCGCTAGCTTCCATGAGCGATTTGAACATGCTTTCAATGGCTTTACCTGAAATAGAAGAAACATCCTGAGATGATTTTTCTTGCATCGTATGAACTAAACCAAATACCTGAGACACTTGTTCTTTGAGCACTTCTATGTCGGAAGACATCTTAGAATGCTCGTTTCTTCCTCCGTACTGGCGACGGTTCTCAGCTATGTTGGAGATCAACTGACGGGCTTCCGCCGGCGTCTTCTCCCAAAGGACTCCTCCACTTGCTGCATCAAGCATCTGGCGGTCATGCGTGAGCAACCCATCATAGAAGCATTCGATAAGCGCGACTTCCGCTATCAAATGGTTCGGACATTTTTCACAGAGTTTAATGAACCTCTCCCAGCACTCGTGAAATGCCTCGTCCTTTCCTTGCTCAAATTGTCGTATATCTCTTTTCACTGCTCTAGCTTTTGAAGCTGGGAAATACCTTTCCAAGAATAGACTCTGCAACTTCTCCCAAGTAAAGATGGTCCCCGATGGCAAGTAATGCAGCCAATCTCGAGCTTCACCTTTCAGGGTGAATGGAAAAGCTCTCAGGTAGAGCTGATCTTTTGTTATATCGCCAGGCTTCATCGCGGAGCTTACCATTTGAAACTCCTTGAGATGTTTATAAGGATCTTCATCTGTTTCACCACAAAAAGAGGGTAAAAGGTTAATCACACCTGATTTAAGCACAAACTCACCTGAAATTTCCGGGTAGGAAATACAAGAAGGTTGGTGGCCCATAGCAAATGATGTCCATTGTCTGAGCGTTTTTGGGACTCCAATCTCATCATCAATCTCCATTTTCTCAGTAAAAATTTGGCACTTCTAGCACACTTAAACAAACAGATCAAAATTGCAAATAATAAAAGAATAAACAGAATTTTTAAAGTAAAAATTAAAAGTTACAAATCAAATTTAAATCAGGACGAATTACACTTAGTTCCCCGGCAACGGCGCCAATTTTTTGGTAACGATATTATTGAACTATCGCCAATCATCGGGTTGTCGAGACCCGCCAAAATGAATTTATAAGTGCCCGAAATCACTAAACTATTTGTAGAATAGTAGTAACGGGGTCGATCCGCAGGGAATTAAGGTATTTTGACTTAATCTTAATTAAATTTGCAAACTGTTAATATAGGTGAAATAAGGGGTAATTGTTGGTTTTCAAGTAACTAAGATAGAAACAAGCAAATGGGAAAATTAAGCTAACGGAGTTTCCGACTCGGGACGATCGGAATAAATTTAGCATGCCTCTTGGTTCATAGATTGATGAGTATTATGGTTAAACAATTTAATGAATGCACAGCTCGTCTAAAATTAATAAATAACTCAGACATGCTCCATGGATTTAATTAAACATAGTTAATTATGCTAATCAAGCATACCGTTCGGACATTGGCGGCCAACGCTCTCCCAAGACCGAACGGTAGCAACAAGCTAACTGTGACGACTATCTAATTTGGACGCGAAATTAGTATGTCGATTTGGAATTCTAATTCGGGAAGAACGAACACCAAGAGCGTAAGGACGCCAATACGCTCAAGGTGCCATAATTCCTTGTTACTTGGCGGAAACGAGAGGCACGGCATCAAATCCTTTAACAAATGAACATGCTCAAAATCAAGGGTGCCTAGTCCTAAATCATTCAAACGTGCTCATAGATTAAGCTAAGAAATAGAATTCAATTCAATAGAATATCCAACCAAATCAGAATTTCAATCCACAACCTCACCAAGAGTTCATACTACATTTATCCTTACAATCCCGAGCCAAAAACGGTAAATCTACTCACTCATGACTTGTGTGGTGTGGGACGGCTTCAAATCGAGCTTCCTAGCCCCTCCCATGGTGAAAAATAGCTGCTGGACGTCAAATCAGGCGCGGAGCTCGAGGTAGAAGATGATAATGGCGGCTAAAAATCGGACAGAAATTTAAGTAATCCGTCGTAGCGTCGAGACGCTAGGGGCAGCGTCTCGACGCTGCGCCCTAAATAATCCGCGCGCGCGCTCGGGGTGGCGTCGAGACGCTCGCGCAGCGTCGAGACGCCATGCGCGGCGTCGAGCGAGCGTCGAGACGCTGTCGCTCGACGCTTGCTCTCGGGTTTTTCTTCAATTCAGCGCTTCAGACTTCGGAGCGTCGAGCTAGCGTCGCGACGCTGTCGCTCGACGCTAGCTCTCGGGTTTTTGCATGGAATTTCACCTTCAATCTCCCCAAAGTGCCCAAAGTTCATCCCTTTGCATGGATCTTCCCGGGAAATGTTCTTAGGCCTTTAAATCGCGATATTAAGCTCCGAAAAGCGCCGAAACGCTCTCGAGAGCGAAGCACCGAGAACACCTGCAATAATTACATAAAAGCAAGATTAAGCTAATAATAAACGTGAATTAGGGACATAATTATAGCTCCAAAATGGAGCTATCAAGGAGCAACTGAATATGAGGGCATTCCCCTTCACACTCAAGGACAAGGCCAAGGATTGGCTATACTACTTGCCCTCCGGATCTATCACCACGTGGCAGGATATGAAGCGGGTATTCTTGGAGAAATACTTTCCCGCATCCTTAGCCACCACTCTGCGGAAGAGGATTTATGGGATCACCCAGGATGTCGGTGAGTCCCTGCACGAATACTGGGAACGTTTCGGGCGCCTGTGCGCGAGCTTCCCACATCATCAGATTGTCGATCAGTTATTGATTCAATACTTTTACGAGGGGATGACGCCCCATGACCGGCAGATGATCGATGCAGCGAGTGGAGGGGCACTGATTGACAAGACCCCAGTTGAGGCCAAGCAGTTGATTGCAAACATGGCTACAAACTCGCAGCAATTCGGTATTCGCGGGCAAGGCCAAGTGCACAGCGTGGCTCAGAGCCACGAGATGACTGAAATGAGGGCCCAGGTGGCCGAAATAGGCAGTATGTTGAAGAAAATCGTTGGAGGACACCGCGAGGCGGAGGAGGTCAACGCGATCGGGGGGTATGCTTCCAACCCAAGGAAGTACGACCCATATGCAAACACTTATAACCCCGGTTGGCGCGACCATCCTAATTTCAGCTATGGGAATAGGGAAGGACAAACTCGCTTCCAAGGCCAATCTCAGGATAGGCCTAATTCTTCCACCCAGGCTCAAGCCTCGAGCTCCTCCAGCTCACTTGAAGAGATGGTAAGGACCATCGTGACGAGCACCAGCCAGTTTCAGAAAGAAGCTCGAGAGGAGCTTAATTCTCACAAGGCAGAGCTGCAAAATTTGAACAAGCAGCTGACACAGATGGCGGTGTCTATCAGTAAGATTGAGAGCAAGAGCTCGGGGAAGCTTCCTTCCCAAACTACAGTAAACTCATGTGAAAACGTGAGTGCCATTCAGCTGCGCAGTGGGAAGTCACTTTCCACCAGAGCTGCGAAGGAAGCCACAGACAGCTTGAACAAGTCCGCCCCGACTGCTCCTGAGATTCAGAATGTGAGAAAAGATGAGAAGGTCAGTGTACCTGAGGATGTTACCAGAGCACCATTCCCAAGTCGGCTTATGAAGCCTACTTTGGAGACTGAGGATGCGGAGGTCCTTCGAACCTTCCAAAAGGTGGTGGTCAACATCCCACTTCTTGAGGCCGTAAGCCAAGTGCCAAAATACGCCAAGTTTCTCAAGAAGTGGTGTACGAGTAAGAGAATGTCGAGAAAAAGTGACGAGACGAAGAAAGAAACCGTCTCTGCAATTTTCCAAGGTAATCTTCCACCGAAGTGCATCGATCCTGGTATGTTTTCTATCCCATGCACTATCGGTACTAAATTCATTGAAAATGCCATGTTAGATCTCGGTGCCTCGATTAATGTCATGTCTTATGATGTTTTTAAAGAACTTGAATTGTGTACTTTAATCGAGTCAAATATAGTTGTCCAACTAGCCGATCGATCTTATGTGCATTCTTTAGGGAAGGTTGAGGATATTTTAGTCAAAGTTAAGGACTTACTGTTTCCATGCGATTTTTATGTGCTGAATATGAATGAAAATTCTTCGCATGTTTCCTCTTCTATTTTATTAGGCCGCCCATTTATGAAGACCGCTAAGGTCAAGATAGATGTTGATAGGGGCGCCTTATCTGTAGAATTTGATGGAATGGTGAATGAATTTATTATAAATGCATCGAAGTCGTCTGTGGATGCTGGAAATGTATCTGTTGTTGAGCATGATGAGAATGGGAGTCTACCCTCGCGCTTGAGGGATGGTTCCCATGTCTCTGTTAAAATTTCTGATTTAAATTTGTGTGATAATGATGCTGGTTTTTGCACTAACACTGTTGATATTCACGTGCCCGAGGCACGAAGAGTGCAAAATATTTTTCAGGTGGATGGCAGGAAAGGTGTGGCCACGGACAAGTCTGGATCGTCCCCCGCACCTACAGACTATGGATGAGTCTGTTGAGAGAATACAGTCGAGCAACCGACTTTAAAAATTCTGCGCTTCTCGGAGGCACCCGAGTGTTGAACTGTTTTTATGCTTTAGTTTAGTTTTTATTGCTTTTTAGATTAGCTTAGTTTTAATTAGCTTGCTGTTTTTTTTTTAGGAATCGAGAAAGGGAAGACAATTTTGGGCTCTGATACGTTTTTGTGCCGCTTCCTCGCTCTCGCCAGCTTCACAAAGAGTCAGGGAAGTGTATTTCTTCTTCCCTTTTACTTTGTTGTATCTGACTGGTTGGCATTGAGGACAATGCCAAATTTTGAAGTTGGGGGTGGAGTTAGTCTGACGGATATGCATGTGTAGTTTGTTGAGAAGTGCTATTTTTGATATTGAAGTGCTTGGGACTCTGTTTACTGTTTTCTGACGATGATAGCCTAGGAAATGCATGTTGGAAATTTGAGCATGTTCATAATCGAATTTTTGCATGAGTTTTGTGTTTATTAGGTTCATGTCAAAAATTTTAAAATTTTTTTTGTTGCTCCCTTGCACTTATCGCGCACTTAGCAACTTCCTCCTAGATTCCGTAGGCTTTGTTTATCGCATGTTTCGCTAGTTCTCGTTGTCACCCCGAAAGGCATCTCTAGGTAGCTTGTTGCATGAGAGTTAGTGGTTAGTTAATTGAGAAAGCATGTGCTTAGCCTAATCTAAAAAAAAAATAGAAAAGCATGTTTGATAGAAAATTCCTCTCGAGGCGCTCCTCCTTCTTATTAGCGCTTAAAGAAGTGAGCGTCAGTCCTTAAAAACGTGAAGCTTTGGCCAAAGTTTGACGTGTTAGGCAGCTCGAGTAGGAAAGAAAAAGAAATAAAAAGTTGGTTCGAAGAACCTTAATAAATGAGTACAAAGTACTTTTGAAAAGAAAGGAAAAGAATGAGAAAATAATTAGGTCTCTTAATTTGCTTCTCTCTCTCGTGTAAGTCAAGTGTAGCTGTTCTTAAACGCTAGAAGTAGGGGGAAAACGGGATGTGCGTTGCATGTAGGTTTTCCGAGTTTGCGTGAGTTTAGGAGTGGTTGTCTAGCACACACACACGTTAAGGGGCAAGAGTTAATTTTTGATATGTCCTAGTTAATGCATGAACGAAATGCTTCCATGATTATACTCGTGTTTGAAATTTTAATATGCATGGAGGTTTGAGTTTGAATACATGTAAGCGCGTCCTTAGAGTCAATGTCTTTGTAATGCTTGCTCGAGGACTAGCAATGTTTAAGTTGGGGGTGTTTGATAACTCCATTTTGGAGCTATTAAATACTTCCTAATTATAGCTAAAGTCCGCTTTCAATTGATTAAATATATCTCTTTTGTAGGAGAAAAGCGGCAAAGAGCTCGTGCGTCCGTTGGGCTTGTTCGAGTGCTTAAAGCAGAGTTTTAGTGCCCCGGGAATGCATCGGGAAGAGGGGAATTTGTTCCGTGAAGAAACGGGCCAAAACAGCCTTGGAGAGGCAAAGCTTCAGCCCCAAACCCGAGAGCCAGCGTCGAGCTATAGCGTCGAGACGCTGGCTCGACGCTGGAAAAACCCGAGAGCAAGCGTCGAGTGATAGCGTCGAGACGCTAGCTCGACGCTGCCCTGGCGTCGAGACCCTGCTTGGCGTCGAGACGCTCCGGAGGAGGCGCGCGCAGGAATTTTATCGGGGCAGCGTCGCGACGCTGGCCTTGCGTCGCGACGCCATCGCGAGCGCGCGCGTGGAAAACTTAGGGCACAGCGTCTCGACGCTGGCCTAGCGTCTCGACTTTACGACGATGGCAGAAGATAAATGACGATTTTTCTGCACATTTTGGACATCTTCTCCTTCATCTCTCCACCATTTTTGCTGGTTTTAGTCTTCTTCTTCTCCGTTTTCTCTCTATTTTCCGTGGAGCTCCGCCATTGTTGGCATGCTAGTGAGCTTCACTTTCTATTGTAATAAGTAGATGAATCCATCCATGGCCATCTTTGGAGCGGGATTGACAAACCGCACCATGAGCGGCTAAGGTAAGGGTGACGGTTTGGGATTAGTTTAGGGCGATTTTGTTAAACTTATTTGCTTTTGATAATCTGAGTTTTGATATGCATATTGGTTCTGTTTACTTTGCATCTATCTACTTTGCTTAATCCAACGCACATGTTAAAATACGCCGATTGACACTCGAGTAGTTTCGCATGTTGTGTATGTTAAAGAGTAGCGATGTCATGCCTCTCACTCCTCGACTAAGTAACACAGGTAGATAGAACTAAATCGAAGTATCGGGTCGGGTAGGATAATTGTTGATTGCATACGGCGTTTGCGGGCAATCTACTAGCAATTAGAATTCACGCTCGAATGTTCGTCGCGGTTAGCTAGTGACTGTCTAAATTTACCTTGGGGCTGATCACCTTGATGTAGGATTAGATAACGTGTAATTAGAACTGTGTGGTCTAATTAAAATCCATGGAGTCGGCTACTTTGGGGCTTCTCTGGTAGTCGTCCGCGTGCTCAATAAACTGAATTCCATGTTATTAGCTTTAAATGATAAACTAAATTTGTTTAACAATTGATCCCGAGAGTCCCAAACCGTGCACACGTTCTCTTCTTATTATTCCTTCTTCGTTAGTTTTCTCATTATTTCCCCTTTGCATGATAAAACCCCCTGTTACCAAAAATCTATCAATTAATTAAATCCCAACTTTAATTGTGTTTTCAATCTTCCTATTCCTTGGATCGACCCTGTTACCACTGGCTGCAAAGCCTTGGTCATAGGCTTTATAAATCGTATTTTGGCAAGCCTCGACAGCTTGAGATTAAGTGGATATTCAAAAATCCGCCCACCAATGGGTATTCTCTACTCCTCCACCACCATACTGCTGAAGGTTCCCGGCCATATTAGAGATCAGAACTCTGGCCTCCGCGGGCGTCTTATCAAGGAGAGATCCTCCACTAGCAGCATCGATCATCTGGCGGTCTCGAGGAAGCATACCATCGTAAAAATACAGAACGAGGAGATGCTCAGCTATCTGGTGATTGGGATGGCTCCCGCACAGTCGATTGTACCGCTCCCAACATTCAAATAAATTCTCCTCAGCTCCCTGCTTGATCCCATAGATTTGACTCCTGATTTCGGTGGCTTTTGAAGCAGGGAAGTACTTCTCCAAAAATAAGCCCTTCAGTCCGTTCCATGCCGTGACAGACCCAGATGGAAGACGATACAGCCAGTCTTTTGCCTTTTCCTTCAAAGTGAAAGGAAAGGCCCTTAAGCACAGTTGGTCTTCTGTCACTCCTTGGGGCATCATCCCCAAACATACTAGATGGAATTCCTTAAGATGCTTCTGGGGATCCTCACCTGCATTTCCACAAAAAGAAGGTAGTTGGTTAATTAATCCAGATTTTAATTGAAAATTACCTGGAACTACCGGATACACTATACACAGTGGTTGGCGGTCTACGTCCGGTAATGCCAACTGCTTCATGGTCCTTTGATCCCCAAAATTAGCTTCAGCCTCCATCTCTTCAGCTCTCCTCAAAATTAAAATAAAACTGTACACAAAAACTTAAAAGAACCTCGTCATACTGTACAAGAAGAATCAAAATAAACAGAGCCCAAGAAAATAAAAATGAAAAGAAACAAAATGAAATAAAATTATTTACAAAAAGAAAAAAAAATAAAAATAATAAAAAAAAAATAATAAAAAAAAATAAAAACACAAAACAAATAAAACTCAATCAATCAAGATTATATTTTTACTCCCCGGCAACGGCGCCAATTTTGGTGGTAGGATTTTTGAATGTCCTACCAATTTCGGGTTGTCGAAACCCGCCAAAATAATATTTATAATCCGAACTCACTAAGTTTTGCAGCTAGTGGCAACAGAGTCGATCCACAGGGAGCAAGCCATAATCCTAACTTAATTAAATTGAATTTGTAATGAAGTAAAAACAATGGGAAGTTTTGTTTGGAAAATTACTAACATGCAAAGAATTGCGCTAACGGAAAATTAAAGAGGGAAATATGAAATTGGCGAATTCGATTGATTAGCAAGTGTCGGGATTGAACTAATGTATTTTGGTTCATTGGTTGACATAGGAATTAGCCGAGACGTTTCATGCACACAAAATGTTATGTCCCAAACGGGTCCAAAACATCCCAATGAATTAATTAGGTAAGTGCAATCCTAATTAAACATGCCCATTAATTTATCTAAGTTCATGACTCTTAAATTAATTAACAAACAGTAACGGGTACCATTGAAACAAATTAATCCTAGAACTAATTCGATCTATCTCTTAGTCTTAAGCCCGCCATGAGAACGTTAATCAATTCCTATCTCCAACGTCACTTGGGTTCGAATTGATTAGCCATGAGCTAGACTTTCGCTACTAAGTATTGAGGTTTGTCAAAAATCAATATTAGCCCACTAAGCATGCGTAACTAGTTATGGACGTCACTCCTAATCGGAAAGGCAAGTTAGTCGTTCTTAATACAGACCAAGAGATGCAAGAAATTCATTCATTCATGCTAAACATATTCAATTAAGCTTAAACCTCACCTAATACAAAAGTATTAAATCCCTAAACTTAACTAATCAACCACTAACCTTTTTAGCTTTCCATGTAGATGAAGGTTTCCCAAGCATCCATGGAGTTTGTCTTCAACATACAACCCAAAAATGGGCAAAAACCAGAAAATGAGGGGAGAAAACGGCAATCCCGAGGGGAAAAAAGAAGAAGATCCGTTAAAAATCGGAAAATGTGATTTTATACCTGTCGGAGCGTCGAGACGCTAGGGCAGCGTCTCGACGCTGTGCCCTAAATTATCAGCGCGCGCGCTCGGGGTAGCGTCGAGACGCTGTCGCTCGACGCTTGCTCTCGGGTGGAATTTCAAAATGTGCGCCTCAGACTTTGGAGCGTCGAGACGCTAGGCCAGCGTCGCGACGCTGTCGGCGTTGAGTGAGCGTTGAGACGCGCGCGCTCGACGCTGGCGCTCGTCCATCTTCGGGAATCGTCGGGGTAGCGTCGAGACGCTAGGCCAGCGTCTCGACGCCGAGCAGCGTTGAGCCAGCGTCTCGACGCTGCCGCTCAACGCTAGCTCTCGGGTTTGGTGGCCACTTTTGCCTTTCAATGGTGTTTTGCATTTATTAGGTTCATGTCAAAAATTTTAAAATTTTTTCTGTTGCTCCCTTGCATCTATCGAGCACTTAGCAACCGCATCTTAGACTCCGTACGCTTAGTTTGATCACATGTTGCATGATTCTTGTTGTCACCCCGAAAGGCACCCCTAGGGTAGCTTGTTGCATGAGAGTTAGTGGTTGATTAAGCCTAATATAAAAAAAAAAAAGCAGAAAAACGTGTTGGTTAGAAAAATCTCCCGAGGCGTTCCTCCTTTTTAAAGCGCGCACTTAAAAAGTGAACGTTAGTCCTTAAAAATGTGAAGCTTAGGCCTAAGTTTGACATGTTAGGCAACTCGGGATGGGAAAGAAAAAGAAAATAAAAAGTTGGGTTCAAAGAACCTTAACCAAGGGTACAAAGTACTCAAAAAGAAAAAAAAAAAAAAAAATGTGTATGAGAAAATTGTTTTAGGCCTCTTAATTTGTTGCTCTCTCTGATGTGATTAAGCTATAGACTGTTGTTCAATGCTAGAAGTAGGGGGAAAACAAGATGAATTGTAGCATGTTGTTTTTCCGAGCTTGCATGGTTTAGGAGAGGTTCGCTATCACACACACACGTAGGGGAGTAGTAGTTAATTTTTGACATGTTCATTGATTAAGTGCATGCGATCGATTGCTTACTTGTTTATGTAAATGTCTTGATTCTTAAAGCATCGAGATTTGAGTTAGAAGCATGCATGTATAGTCCTTAGGAGCTATTTTAGAGTTTTCCTTGCTCGAGGACTAGCAAGATTTAGGTTGGGGGTTTTGATAGCACTCAAAAAGTGCTAATATTTAGCTCCTAAGTCTTGCGAATTAAGTAATTAATTGTGCTTAATTAATATATTTTGTATAATTTAATTACTTAGGGGTAAATCGGACCATTGAATTAATTAAGAGCTTAAAAGAACGTTTAGAGAATAATTTTGATTAATCATTCTGAGTGTTTATACTATGTATATTAATTAATCAAATGATATCTCAATTGTGATAAGTGGTCTGGTGGTGCAGGAGGAATTTGGCAAGTTGATAGGCCTGAGAGTTCGATTCCAGAGGAGGACAAAATTTCCGTTATTTTTCCTCCAGGCACAAACGTAGCGTCGAGACGCTGCAGCA
This sequence comes from Herpetospermum pedunculosum, assembly GCA_028017165.1. Classification (NCBI taxonomy): domain Eukaryota; kingdom Viridiplantae; phylum Streptophyta; class Magnoliopsida; order Cucurbitales; family Cucurbitaceae; genus Herpetospermum; species Herpetospermum pedunculosum. The sequence goes on from CM051522.1 coordinate 41,993,396, forward strand.
GCGTCTCGACGCTATCACGACGAAAACGCGCGCGGCACTTAGGGCACCAGCGTCAAGACGCTGGCCTAGCGTCTCGACGCTCCGACGGCTTAAAACGTCAATTTGACGATTTTTCAGCCAACTTTTACATCTTCTTCTTCCCTTCGATTTTGCTCTCGGGTCTTCTTCATTTTCTCCGCCATTTGTGGCCTTTTGGAGCTTATTTCTTGTATATTAGCTTGGGGATGATACCCAAAGCTTCCATGGGAGTGTTGGAACTCCAAACCTCCATGATTGGCTAAGGTACTTGTGCTTGGATTTGGGTTAATTAGGGATTTTTGCTAAGTTTTTAATGTTTTGATAATGTATGCTTAATGGTTCTGATTTGGCTTTGAGTATGTATGCATTTGTCTATCTTGCTTAATCCAACGCGCATGTTAGATTTCGACGATTGACACTCGAGTCATCTTGCATGTTGTGTATGTTAAAGAGTAGCGATGCCGTGCCTCTCACTGCTCGACTAAGTAACACAGATAGATAAAACTAAATCGAAGTATCGAGTCGTGTAGGATAGTTGTTGATTGCATACAGCGTTTGCGGGCAATCTACTAGCAATTAGAATTCACTCTTGAATGTTCGTCGCGGTATGTTAGTGACTATCTAGAGTCAAATTTGGGGCAGATCACCCTAATGCAACTTTAGATAATGTTTGATTAGAACTGTGTGGTCTAATTAATTTCTATGGAGCCGGTTACCTTGGGGCTTCTCGGGTAACTGACCGTGTGCATGTCATCATCAATTAGCCTTACCTTAGAATTAAATGATAAATGTTAAAATGCTTAGCAAAATCCCGAAAATTCCCCAAATCCAACACTCTTCATTCTCAAGTTTATTACTTTTCCGTTAGCACTTTTCACTACATTGCATGATTAAAATCCCCCCTTTTTGTGACAACCTTACCAACTAACCTAACCACATCTTAAACGATTAATCCTCAATTTTATTCCCTCTCTGTGGTTCGACCCCGTTACCGCTAGCTGCAAAGCTAAAAGCTACGGGTTTATAAATTTATTTTTGCAAGCCTCGACAGCTTGAGTTTATAGCGATAGTTCAAAAATATCGTTACCACATACCCAGAAGGTAAGATTGAGGATATTTTAGTAAAGGTTGACAAGTTTATTTTCCTTGCAGATTTCATTATCCTGGATTATGAAGCAGACAAGGAGGTCCCAATCCTGTTAGGCAGACCATTTCTAGCCACAGGTAGGGCACTGATAGACGTCCAAAAAGGTGAGCTTACTATGAGGGTTCATGATGAAGAGGTGAAATTTAGTGTGTATAAAGCTTTAAGGTACCCCTCTGACCTTGAATCCTGTGCTAGCATGGACGTTGTAGATTCTTTGATGGAAGAACAATTGGAGCATGTATTATTAACTAAGCATCCTAAAGAATATGTAGGATTAGAATTAACTGACTTAAACATAGCTGAGATAATGGACATATCTGTAAATAACCCTCAGCATGTTTGTATGAATATTGACTTAACTGATAGAGCCTTAAATCCTTTAAAGCCATCCATTGAGCATCCACCTGTATTAGAATTAAAACCTCTCCCCACTCACCTCAAGTATGCATACTTAGGAAATAATGAAACCTTGCCTGTAATTATTTCTTCTAAACTAAGTAAACAGCATGAGGTTGAATTAATATTACTGCTTAAGCAACATAGGAAGGCTATTGCATGGACTATTGCTGATATTAGAGGCATTAGCCCTTCCTATTGCATGCATAAGATTATACTAGAGGAAGAGCACACACCTAGAGTAGATCACCAACGTAGGCTGAATCCCTCTATGAAAGAGGTAGTTAAGAAAGAGATAATTAAATGGTTAGATGCTGGTGTGATCTTTCCAATAGCTAGTAGTCAGTGGGTGAGCCCTATACAGTGTGTACCTAAAAAGGGTGGGATGACTGTGGTAGTCAATGAGAACAACGAACTGATTCCAACTAGGACTGTCACAGGGTGGAGAGTATGTATGGATTATAGGAAACTAAATAAAGAAACTAAAAAAGATCACTTCCCTCTACCATTCATTGACCAAATGTTAGACAGAATAGCTGGTAGAGCATATTACTGTTTTCTAGACGGTTATTCAGGGTATAACCAGATCACTATAGACCCCAAGGACCAAGAAAAGACTACCTTCACTTGCCCTTTTGGAACATTTGCTTTTCGCAGAATGCCTTTTGGCTTATGCAATGCACCGGCAACATTCCAAAGGTGCATGTTGGCAATCTTTTCTAATTTGGATGAGTCCATGATAGAAATATTCATGGATGATTTCTCAGTCTTTGGGGATTCCTTTACCAACTGTCTAGAGAATTTAGGACAAGTCCTGGCTAGATGTGAAGAGACTAACTTAGTCCTTAATTGGGAAAAGTGTCACTTCATGGTGGATGAAGGGATTGTCTTAGGTCATAGAGTGTCAAGGGCCGGTGTAGAGGTTGACAGGGCAAAGATAGAGATCATAGAGAAGTTGGTAGAGCCTCAGAATGTCAAGGCCATTAGGAGTTTTTTAGGGCATGCTGGCTTCTACAGAAGGTTCATTAAGGACTTTTCTAAGATAGTCAAGCCTCTGTGTGAGCTTCTAGAACTAAATAGGCCATTCATCTTCTCTAAGGAATGTGTAGTAGCTTGGACAACCCTTAAGAAAGCACTAGTCACAGCACCTATTATTATAGGGCCAGATTGGGATCTCCCATTTGAGATGTTATGTGATGCTAGTGACTATGCTGTAGGGGTCATGTTAGGACAGAAGATTGACAAGCTAACACACCCTGTCTATTATGCTAGTAAAACCTTGAATGAGGCTCAATGTAATTATACAACTACTGAGAAAGAGATGCTTGCTGTAGTGTTTGCTTGTGAGAAATTTAGAAACTATATTGTAGGCACTAGGACAATTGTGTACACTGACCATCCTGCCTTAAAGTATCTCATGAGGAAGGCTGATGCTAAGCCTAGGTTGATTAGGTGGGTGTTATTGCTGCAGGAATTTGATTTGGACATTCGAGACAAGAAAGGATGTGAAAATGTGGTGGCGGATCACCTCTCTCGATTGCAGCACAATTGCGAAACAATTGCGGAACCCGCAATTTTGATGCTTTCATTGATGAACATGTCTTTGTTTCGACTCATTGTGATCACGATGAGGAACCTTGGTTTGCTGACATTGCTAACTTCCTTGCATCACAGGTATTACCAGTTTTCAAGGGAGGACAAGAGAAGAAGAGGTTCCTTCATGAAGCAAGGAAGTTCATATGGGATGACCCCACACTTTACAGAACCTGTGCTGACGGCTTGCTAAGGAAGTGTGTTTCAGCTGCTGAGGCGAAGTCTGTGCTGCAGCACTGTCACACAGCTCCTTATGGTGGACACTTTGGTGGCCAAAGAACAGCTGCAAAGGTATTTCAGAGTGGCTACTATTGGCCAACGATCTTCAAGGATGCCCACAACTATGCCCACAGCTGTGATGAATGCCAAACAACAGGTAACCTCAGTCGACAGGATGAGATGCCTCTCACCTACATCTTAGAGTTGGAGCTCTTTGATGTGTGGGGCATTGATTTCATGGGGCCATTCCCTCCATCATCAGGTAACCTTTACATTTTGGTAGCAGTAGACTACGTATTCAAGTGGGTAGAGGCTATAGCATGTCCCAATAATGATGCCAAAACAGTAATAAAATTCTTACATAGGCACATTTTCACTAGGTTTGGAACACCTCGTGCTGTCATTAGTGATGAGGGGACACATTTCATTAACAAGGCCATGGAGAGAGTGTTGGCTAAGTATAACATTAGACATAGAGTAGCCACTCCCTATCACCCACACTCGAATGGACAGGCTGAAATTTCGAATAGAGAGATTAAGACCATCCTAGAAAAAGTGGTCAAACCTAATAGGAAAGACTGGTCCTTTAAGCTTGAGGATGCACTTTGGGCATATAGGACAGCATATAAGACACCCCTAGGTATGTCTCCTTACAGGCTTGTATACGGTAAAGCTTGTCATCTTCCATTTGAGTTAGAAATTAAGGCATTTTGGGCACTAAAAGAGTTGAATTATTGCGTGACCGATGCGGGAACGTTGCGGTCTCTGCAATTACATGAGCTTGATGAGCTTAGGCAAATGTCTTATGAAAATGCCAAAATGTATAAGGAAAAGACCAAGATTTGGCACGATAGTAGGCTTAGAGTTAAGGACTTTAAGAAGGGTCAGCTTGTATTGTTATTTAACTCACGGTTGAAACTATTTCCAGGGAAACTTAAGTCTAGGTGGTCAGGTCCATTTGTGATTACTAATGTATTTGTTCATGGTGCCATAGAGATAAAGAACTTGCAGCAAGGCCAACCGTTTATGGTTAATGGTGCAAGGTTGAAGCACTACTATGAGGAAGGAGATGTGAAGACTCTCTCGGCCTTCCTCTTGACTGAAGCATGAAAACGAGAACGAGAGAGGACGAGTGATTGTTGTGCTCGTCAACATGAGGCTCATGCCTTAGTTGATTTTTTTGTGTTTTTTCGGTTATCATTTGTGTATAAGTTTGTATGATTTTAATTGCGAATTTGATGTTGCTTTTATTTCTTTTTGTAGGGAATCGATAGATGGAATCAAGGGGAGTAAATCCAGCTTTAAAAATCAAGAAAAGATTGAGCCAAATAAAAGATACGGATGAGCAAAGATTGACATTTAGATGAAAAAAAAATCCCTAAAATTGCGCTGGATTTGCAGAATCCGCAAAAAAATAGCCGTTGGGATTTATCCGTTGCCTTTATATCTGTTAGAGGGCGCTCGATCTGGACGATTCTCCCACTCTCTGAATTCCAAGAAAGCTGCGATTCTCTTCATCTTTGATTCTTCTCTCCAAATCTCCAAGATTCAACAATGGTGTTCACAAGGGCTGAAAGATCTGCAGCCAAGAAGAAGGCTGATGACGCTGAAACGGCTGCGAGAGACGCACTGCTTGCCCTGGCTGAGGCTGACGCTGCGCGTACTGAACGCCTTCCCAAACTACCGATTCGCAAGAACAAGTGGAGGGTTGTCACTGAGATACCTGCTGGACCCTCTGAACCAGCAGGCACACCCAAGAAGCGTAGGTGGAGTTTAGCAATGGCCGCTGAACCGAGCAAAGAAAAGACTCCCTCTGTGGAGAGTCAAGAAACTGATCGTGTGTCCCACGATTCAGCCAAGAGGAGTGCCTCGCCACCTGCACCACCAGCGCACAGCTCTTCCCCATCACCGCCTGCGTAGAGCCCTGAGCAGCCGTCTTCACCCCAGAGTTCTGCACAGACACCTACGGCAGAGCAAGGAACCACACCATCGCACACTTCCCCACGACCTGACCCTGAATTCCCATATGGGGAGTACCAAGAATCAACGCAAGGCAGTGGGGAAGGTGAGGAAGAGGAGGTTTTCTCTCCTGTGAGGGAGGCTAGCCCGGAGAGTCTTGAATAGAAGAATGACTCAATGGAGGAGACGTTGGGGGCTTGCCTTCAGCAGATCACAATCAAGGCTAAGCTCAAGAAGAAGAAGAAGGCCAAGATTCTCAAGGCCAAGCGATCCAAGAAACTGAAAAAGAAGAAGGCACTGCGCCTTCATCAGAAAAGGAGAGCACTGAGCCTTCGCTCAAACGACTCAAGGTTGAGGCTGCAGAGTCAGCCAAGCCAGCAGACAAAGGGAAGGCCAAGCTTTACCCTGAAGATGAACCTCAGTCAGTGAGGTATGTTTCCTCTGACGCTGAGTCCAGGGGCGTTGAGTTGAGGAAGAGGGAGTTGCTGCACGAGAAAGGCTTCCTCGACAGACCTGCTGACCTGCCGCAGTTCTTGCGCGCAGGAATTATAAATCACAGCTGGGAAGAGTTGTGCAGGCCACCTAATCCGGCTTACACGAGTATGGTATACGACTTCTACGCCAACCTGCGAAACTCTGAGGAGGGGTTGTCTGTGGTTAGGGGAGTAGAGGTGGACTACTCAGCAAAAGCCATCAACGAAGCTTATGGCCTCAAGGGCCAAAGACACACTGACTATGCGAGGATCGTTGATGAGCCTACTGAGGCAGTGCTGGAGGAGGCCATTCGAACCATTGGCGAGCCTGAAGCAGCGTGGACTGTATCACGCAATGGGAGGCACACCCTCATGAGTGCCAACCTCACAGCAAAGGCAGCTGTATGGTTTGCCTTTGTAAGGAGGAAGCTGTCCCCTGTGACCCATGAGACGACCATCAACCAGAGCAGATCGCTGCTGGTTTATGCCATTATGCGAGGTCTCACGGTCAACGTGGGTGAAATCATGTCAGCTGCCATTGCTGAGTGCGCCAAGAAAGGTAAGGGACCACTGTTTTTCCCTAACACCATAACTAAACTATGTTTGCTTGCAGGAGTTCCCATTGAGCGGATGGAGCAGCAGATGGCTTACACAGGCCACTTGGAGCTGCCTGCTTGCTTGAGGCTGAAGAGGAAGGGGAATATGGAGTTCGAACTGGATAGGTTGGCTGCTGATCAGTCACTATCCATGGCGTGCCTGATGGATATGCAAAGGAGGATGGCTCAATGGGCCACTTACGCGCAGGCACGGGATAAGGAAGTTGCAGACCAACTTGGGTGCATCTTCCCTGACTTCCCCACCAATCTCCTGACTCCATGGGTGCCTCCACGACCACGACAACCTGATGAGGATGAAGACATTTGAGTGCTGGTTTGAATTGCACTGAAGGGAGTATTGCTGTTCCCTTAGAATAGATAAAAAAAAAAAATCTGCTTTCTGATAAACCATGTGAATTATGCTGTTTTTAGTACAATTTTGATCTGTTTTAGATGCTTAGTTTTATGTTTTTAATTTTGCTTAGTATAGTCTGATGATAGTTGACTAGGTAGGTTAGTTTTGTTTTATTTTTAGAGAGCTTGAATGACTGGAAAAAGCATGCTTAGGGGCCTTAATCATTGTTATATCTGCCCTGACTTGATTGCGAAATAATTGCGGTACCCGCAATTTTTATGACTGAAAGCATGTTTTGGACTGTCTGTTTAGCTAGGCTGTGATCTGTTTAAATTCTATCTTTTGTTGCTATCTTGACTACCTTATATAGCTTATCTTAAAGCATGCTGGATGAGTGTCATAGGACACCTTTTGATAGTTTAAATTAACCTCTAAACAACTCAGCATGCATGACTGTAAGTCCGTACTTGTCTGTTTTTTTTATTTTCTGCTGCTGTGATATTTTCTTGTAGCATGTTCTGTCTATGCCTAGGGCTTTTAGATTCTCTTTGTTTTACCTTAGACTAGATGCTTCTAGGACAAGTTTGGGGGTGTGCCACCTCAGACACTCATTGGGGACAATGAGTGGTTTAAGTTTGGGGGAGGCCACCGTAGGCCTAGGAACATTCCTCTCTCCCTTAGAAACATAAGCATTCTTCTTCTCCTTTACAAAAAATGATGAGCTAAAAAAAAAAAATGAAAAAAAGAATAAAGGGGGGAGTCTCTCTTAGGTTGCTGAGTAATCAGTGCCAAGTGTGTAACCCACAAGTGGCGTTGCATCAAAAGGCAACCAAAGGAAGGCTCCACCAAAGTAAGAAAGAAAGAAAAAAGAAGAAGTAGGGAGGAAGAATGTATACCTAGGAGTTGCAACTTTGTGGCTTAGATGTCCTATTTAAAAAGAACTCTAATCCTCAAATTAGCTAGGCACAAAGTTGTAACTTGTAGGGTTGTTTAGGGAGATGAATGTATACCCAATGTAGTGATGCCAGGGTTTAGGTTGTTCTCTAAAAGTACTACTGTCACCGTTAATACTAAGACTGGCATGACTCTAAGGAATCCTAGACACATTAAAAATAAAGCTAGAAGCATGTACTGAGTCTGAGGTAAAGCTAGGCAGAATTTGAAACCTTAGGGATAGTGGCATGATATGACAAAAGCAAATAGATCAGTTGTAAGGAGTTAATGAAAACAGAAGGAGTGTTAGGCAGGCAAAGTCAGAAGAAGCTAGATGAGAGGGAAGTTTTAAGCTTAGAAGTGTGTCACAGGACAGCATAGCTAGAGATAGGGATATAGGGGAGTTAGTAAGTGGTTAAAGAAGAATTAACAGCAGCCTAGGAAAGTCCTTAGTTTGCTTGAGGACAAGCAAAACCTTAAGTTTGGGGGTGTGTTACGTCTCCAAAAGTGACCTTTTTAGGACTTAATTAGCTTAGAAAGATGTTCACTCTTAGGTGTTTTTGGTAGCATTTAGCCTAAACCTATGCTTAAATATGAGAATTAGAAGAAGGTAGCTAAATTAGGACTTATGTACAATAGGAAAGAAAAGGGTTGAAAACCGAAGGAAAAGAATGAAAAACCAGCATTGCGAAGGCATTGCGGAAACATTGCGGTTCTCGCAATGTTTCAAGTGAAAACCGTAAGTTGACTGATCTTTTTCTGTTAATTTCCGTTATTTCAGGGATTCGTTCTTTCTCCTCCATCCATTCTGAAGTACGACGTTGAAGATTGATGGTTCTCCTTGGCCCAAATGCACCTGCAGATTACTATAAATAGGGGTCAAAGTCGAGGGTTCAAGCATGATCCGAAAGCGTAGAAGTCTTCTCGCAGTCCATCTTTTCTCCTGTTTTCCTCTGCCGTCTGCTGGTTTGCGAAGCTCAGCTGTTGGAATCGATAATCTGATAGGAAGGAGAGGAGATTCTTCTTCTCTCCCGATTGGATTCATCCAAGCAAGGCTGACCTTTCTCATCCTTCATTCGAGGCGGCTGCAACGAGACATTCGAGCTGTTTTACTGTTTTTTGTTCTTCCTTTCCATTTTCGAACTCTGCCTTGTTGCTGTTTATTTTCTAATAGCTAGATTAAGATAATTCGTTGTGTTCTGTCTCTCTGTCATTTGCTTTAAGCTTTCTTTTGTCCATTCAAACAATCAAGTAATCAAGTCTCAATTCTTCATTTCACAGTTTCGTTCCTTTACATTCTACTGTTTCCCTTTACTGTTTTGAGCATATTCCCCTTCTAAGCATGGCTATCTTATCCTTTATTTCTGTTTACCGTACATCCATGAGTAACTAAATCACTTAGGGGCATGCTAATGACAACACTATAGGCTGAAAAACGTGAACCAAGCATGTAGGATAGCTCTCGAAGCATTGATTGTATGTAAGCTTCATCCCACGGGCAATTTCGATTGGCCATCCATTTTGTCCAAAGAACTCCTAACCTCTGGAAGGAGTAAGAGTTCAGAGTCATATTATCATGCTAGCCTTTCAAGGTAACCAGGAAACGGCCTAGGAATAGGCGTTTCCCTAGTACAAACCATATCTTTCTGCCTTAACAAGATGCTTGAGACCTTACTTTGAGTTGAGTAAACTAAAGAATCTAATGCATGTAATCGGACGATACATGAGATTGAGATAGTTTGATGCATAGTGAGTAGATCCAGTGCTTGAGAATCGTATAAAAATGCCTATAGGATAGTCATTAGTAGCCCTTAATTCGCCCATTTACACACTTTCGCTGTTATTTAATTGCGGTAGAATTGCTGTCTCCGCAATTCTGCCTAAGTTAAAGTTCTGTTTAGCTGTCTTTGCCTTCGTTTATTAATTTCGTTTCTTTTCATTTGAGCTTAGATTTCACTTGTTCTCGTTTATGTTACTACCCTTTACACATTCAGCAAAAATTAGATAATTAAAAACCAATTTTACCCCATCAAATCCACCCCTTCTTTCTTAACAAAACACTTCGCGAATAGCTAAAAATAAATCTCTGTGGGAAAACGAATGAAATATACTTACTACTTGCTATAAGATCATGTATGCTTGCATGTTCTGAGTGCTCTATTTCTTTTATTGCCTAATTATTTCAACACATTGAGCACGCAACACATGCCAACAATGGCGGAGCTCCAAGAGAAAATACAGAAAAATTGAGGAAGAAGAAGGTAAAAAGCTCCAAAAATGGTTATGAAGATATCCCAAAAAGTGCAGAAAATCATCCTAATAAGCTGCTGTAATCGTCGTAGCGTCGAGACGCTAGGCCAGCGTCTCGACGCTGTGCCCAAAGTAATCCGCGCGCGCTCGCGATGGCGTCGCGACGCTGGGTCTGCGTCGCGACGCTGCCCCGATAAAATTCCTGCGCGCGCCTCCTCCGGAGCGTCTCGACGCCAGGGCAGCGTCGAGCTAGCGTCTCGACGCTATCACTCGACGCTTGCTCTCGGGTTTTTCCAGCATCGAGCCAGCGTCTCGACGCTGTAGCTCGACGCTGGCTCTCAGGTTTGGGGCTGAAGCTTTGCCTCTCCAAGGCTGTTTTGGCCCGTTTCTTCACGGATCAAGTTCCCCTCTTCCCGACGCATTCCCGGGGCGCTAAAACTCCACTTTAAGCACTCGAACAGGCCCAACGGACGCACGAGCTCTTTGCCGCATTTCTCCTACAATTGAGATATATTAATCAATTAAAAGCGGACTTAAGCTAATATTAGGAAGTATTTAATAGCTCCAAAATGGAGTTATCAAACACCCCCAACTTAAACATTGCTAGTCCTCGAGCAAGCACTACAAAGACATTGACTCTAAGGACGCGTTTACATGTATTCTAACTCAAACCTCCATGCATATTGAAATTTCAAACACGAGTATAATCATGGAAGCATTTTGTTCATGCATTAACGAGGACATATCAAAAATTAACTCTTGCACCCTAACGTGTGTGTGCTAGTCAACCACTCCTAAACTCACGCAAACTCGGAAAACCCACATGCAACGCACATCCCGTTTTCCCCCTACTTCTAGCGTTTAAGAACAGTCTAAACTTTACTTACACGAGAGAGAGAAGCAAATTAAGAGACCTAATTGATTTTCTCATACATTTTCTTTTCACGAGTACTTTGTACTCTTTTATTAAGGTTCTTTGAACCAACTTTTATTTCTTTTTCTTTCCAACTCGAGCTGCCTAACACGTCAAACTTTGGCCAAAGCTTCACGTTTTTAAGGACTCACGCTCACTTCTTTAAGCGCTACAAAGAAGGAGGAGCGCCTCGAGAGGAATTTTCTAACAAACATGCTTTTCTATTTTTTTTATTAGGCTAAGCTCATGCTTTCTCAATTAACTAACTACTAACTCTCATGCAACAAGCTACCTAAGGGTGCCTTTCGGGGTGACAACGAGAATTAGAGCAACATGCGATTAACAAAGCCTACGGAATCTACGGAGAGGTTGCTAAGTGCGCGACAAGTGCAAGGGAGCAACAGAAAAAATTTTAAAATTTTTGACATGAACCTAATAAACACAAAACTCATGCAAAAACTCGATTATGAACATGCTCAAATTTCCAACATGCATTTCCTAGGCTATCATTGTCAGAAAACAGTAAACAGAGTCCCAAGCACTTCAATATCAAAATAGCACTTCTCAACAGACTACACATGCGTATCCATCAGACCAACTCCACCCCCAACTTCAAAATATGGCATTGTCCTCAATGCCAACCAGTCAGATATACAAAGTAAAGAGGGAAGAAGAAGTACACTTCCCTGACTCTTTGTGAAGCTGGCGAGGGCGAGGAAGCGGCACACAAACGCATCAGAGCCCAAAATTGGCTTCTCTTCCTCGATTCCTAAAAAAAACAGCAAGCTAATTAAAACTAAGTTAATCTAAAAAGCAACTAAACTAAACTAAAGCATAAAAACAGTCCATCGCTCGGGTGCCTCCGAGAAGCGCAGAATTTTTAAAGTCGGTTGCTCGACTGTATTCTCTCCACAGACTCATCCATAGTCTGTAAGTGCGGGGGACGATCCAAGCTTGTCCTTGTCCACACCTTTCCTGCAATCATCCTGAAAAATATTTTGCACTCTTCGTGCCTCGGGCACGTGAATATCAGAATTGTTAGTGCAAAAACCAGCATTGTTATCCCTCAAATTCAAATCAGATTTCCTAACTGAGACATGGGAACCATCCCTCAAGCGCGAGGGTAGACTCCCACTCTCATCATGCTCAATCACAACAGAAATGTTCTCAGCAGACTTCCTATCAAATAACGAGAACTCATGCAAAATATCATCAAACTCTAGAGAAACAACGCCCTTAAACACATCAATTTTGACCCTAGCGGTCTTAAGGAAAGGACGTCCTAACAACATGGAGGACGAAGCATGCGATGACTTTTCATTCATATCTAAAACAAGGAAATCAGCGGGGAACGTCATATCCCCAACTCTAACAAGAACATCCTCTACCTTCCCCCTCGGACATATGCATGACCCATTAGCCAACTGAACATAAACATTACACTCATGCAATTCATTTAAATTCAAATCACGAAACAGTGCATAAGACATAACATTTACAGAGGCTCCTAAGTCTAACATGGCATTATGAACAACCTTACTACCTATCGTGCAAGGGATAGTGAAGGTACCTGGATCGTTGCACTTGGCAGGCAACGTACCTGGGAGCATAGCAGAAACATTCTCTCTTCTTTTCTCGGTCCCTCTGGACTTTCTTTTCTTTGTGCACCAGCTCCTTAGAAATTTTGCATACTTGGGCACTTGACTGACTGCCTCTAGGAGCGGGATATTTACCATCACATTCTGGAAGGTACGAAGGACCTCCTCATCGTCAGATTCCAAAGTAGGCTTCGCAAGCCTACTCGGGAATGGTGCTCTGGTAACATCCTCAGGTACACTGACCTTCTCATCTCTTTTCTCATTCTGAACCTCAGGAGCAATCGGGGCGGACTTGTTCAAGCTGTCCGTGGCTTCCTTCACAGCTCTAGTGGAAAGTGACTTCTCACTGCGCAGCTGAATGGCACTCACGTTTTCACATGAGTTTACTGTAGTTTGGGAAGGAAGCTTCCCCGAGCTCTTGCTCTCAATCTTACTGATAGACACCGCCATCTGTGTCAGCTGCTTGTTCAGATTCTGCAGCTCGGCCTTGTGAGAATTGAGCTCTTCTCGAGCCTCTTTTTTGAACTGGCTGGTGCTAGTCACGATGGTCCTTACCATCTCTTCAAGTGAGCTGGAGGAGCTCGAGGCTTGAGCCTGGGTGGAAGAATTAGGCCTATCCTGGGACTGGCCTTGGAAGCGAGATTGTCCTTCCCTATTCCCATAGCTAAAGTTTGGATGGTCGCGCCAACCGGGGTTATACGTGCTGGAATATGGGTCGTACTTCCTTGGGTTGGAAGCGTACCCCCCGATCGCGTTGACCTCCTCCGCCTCGCGGAGTCCTCCAACGATTTTTTTCAACATACTGCCTATCTCGGCCACCTGGGCCTTCATCTCAATCAATTCATGGCTCTGAGCCACGCTATGGACTTGTCCTTGCCCCCGAATACCGAATTGCTTCGAGTTCGTAGCCATGTTTGCTATCAACTGCTTGGCCTCAGCTGGAGTCTTGTCAATCAATGCCCCTCCACTCGCCGCATCAATCATTTGCCGATCATGGGGCGTCATCCCCTCATAAAAGTACTGTATGAGCAGCTGGTCGGCAATCTAACGATGTGGGAAGCTCGCGCACAGGCGCCCGAAACGTTCCCAGTATTCGTGCAGGGACTCACCGACATCTTGGGTGATCCCATAAATCCTTTTCCGCAGTGTGGTGGCCAAGGACGCGGGAAAGTATTTCTCCAAGAATACCCGCTTCATATCCTGCCACGTGGTGATCGATCCAGAGGGCAGATAGTATAGCCAATCTTTGGCTTTGTCCTTGAGTGTGAAGGGGAATGCCCTCATATTTAACTGCTCCTCCGTGACTCCTGCCGGCTTCATCCCCGCGCAGACGCAATGGAACTCCATCAAGTGTTTGTTCGCGTCCTCACCTGCGTTGCCATGGAAAGAAGGTAACTGGTGAATTAAACCAGATTTTAATTCGAAGTTACCCGCTACCATGGGGTAGTTTATGCACAAAGGCTGCAGGTTCAGGTCTGGCGCTGCCAGTTGCTTTAGCGTCCGTGGCGCATCACCTTGCGCCATCTCGTCAACCAAGAAGGGATTGCCTTCTTCTTCTATCGGTCTCTGCCCCTCCCGGGCTTCTTTCCGTAACCCTCGCTCCTCTCTGTCAATCTCTGGGATAAACTGCAATCTACTACCCTCAGAGGAACGGGTCATACACAAACAAAAAACCGAACATACAAGATACAAACAGAAAAAAATTTCAGCCAACCATCAACAAATCAAATTCAAACTTCAATCATAATTTCAATCCAATTTCCTATTCCCTGGCAACGGCGCCAATTTTGGTGGACGATATTTTTAACTATCGCCTAATCTCAAGCTGTCGAGGCTTGCCAAAATACGATTTATAAAGCCTATAACCGAGGCTTTGCAGCCAGTGGTAACAGGGTCGATCCAAGGAATAGGTAGATTGAAATCGCTAATGAAATTGGAATTTAATTAATTGATTGATTTTGGTAACGGGGGGTTTTTATCATGCAAAGGAAATAATAAGAAAGATAACGGAAGAAAGAATAACTAGTAGAAAACGTGTGCACGGTTTGGGGAATTTTGGGATCAAATGTTAGACAAATTCGGTTCATCATTTAATGCAAATTTCATGGCATTCAGTTTATTGAGCACGCGGACGACTACCAGAGAAGCCCCAAAGTAGCCGACTCCATGGATTTTAATTAGACCACACAGTTCTAATTACACGTTATCTAAGCTTACATCAAGGTGATCAACCCTAAGGTAAATTTAGACAGTCACTAGCTAACCGCGACGAACATTCGAGCGTGAATTCTAATTGCTAGTAGATTGCCCGCAAACGCCGTATGCAATCAACAATTATCCTACCCGACCCGATACTTTGATTTAGTTCTATCTACCTGTGTTACTTAGTCGAGCAGTGAGAGGCACGGCATCGCTACTGTTTAACATACACAACATGCGAAACTACTCGAGTGTCAATCGTCGTATTTTAACATGCGCGTTGGATTAAGCAAAGTAGATAAATGCTAATAAACAGAACCCAATATGCATAATTCAAAACGCAGATTATCAGAACCAAATTATCTAACAAAATCCTCCTAAATCATTCCCAAACCGTTCACCCTTACCTTAGCCGCTCATGGCGCGGTTTGTCAATTCCGCTCCAACCACGGCCATGGAAGGAATCATCTACGCATTACAATGAAGTTGGAGCTCACTAGCATGCCAACAATGGCGGAGCTCCAAGAGAAAACACATTAAAATCGAGGAAGAAGAAGGTAAAAAGCTCCAAAAATGGTTATGAAGATATCCCAAAAAGTGCAGAAAATCCTCCTAATAAGCTGCTGTAATCGTCGTAGCGTCGAGACGCTAGGCCAGCGTCTCGATGCTGTGCCCTAACTAATCCGCGCGCGCTCGCGATGGCGTCGCGACGCTGGGTCAGTGTCGCGACGCTGCCCCGATAAAATTCCTGCGCGCGTCTCCTCCGGAGTGTCTCGACGCCAAGCAGGGTCCCGACGCCAGGGCAGCGTCGAGCTAGCGTCTCGACGCTATCACTCGACTCTTGCTCTCGAGTTTTTCCAGCGTCGAGCCAGCGTCTCGACGCTGGCTCTCGGGTTTGGGGCTGAAGCCTTGCCTCTCCAAGGCTGTTTTGGCCCGTTTCTTCACGGATCAAGTTCCCCTCTTCCCGACGCATTCCCGGGGCGCTAAAACTCCACTTTAAGCACTCGAACAGGCCCAACGGACGCACGAGCTCTTTGCCGCATTTCTCCTACAAATGAGATATATTAATCAATTAAAAGCGGACTTAAGCTAATGTTAGGAAGTATTTAATAGCTCCAAAATGGAGTTATCAAGACTTCATCATTCTGAATTATGAAGCAGACAAGGAGGTCCCCATCCTATTAGGCAGACCATTTCTAGCCACAGGTAGGGCCTTGATCGATGTCCAGAAAGGTGAGCTGTTACGTCTCCAAAAGTGACTATTTTAGGACTTATTTGTGTTAGGAAGTTGTGCATTTGTGAGTGTTTTTGATAGGATTTAGCTTAAACCTATGCTTATATATGAGAATTAGAAGAGGGAAGCTAAATTAGGACTTGTATGCAAAAGGAGAGAAAAAGAATGAAAAACGAAGTTAGAAGAATGAAAATTGTGCATTGCGGAAGCATTGCGGAAACATTGCTAAAACCGCAATGTTTTAAGTGAAATCCGTAAGTTGGCTAACATTTTTCTGTTGTGATCCGATATTTCAGGGATTCGTTCTTTCTCCTCCATCCATTTTGAAGTACGACGTTGAGGATGGATGGTTCTCCTTGGCCCAATCACACCTGCAGAATACTATAAAAGGAGGTCAAAGTAGAGGGTTGAAACATCATCCGAAAGCGTAGAAGTCTCTTCGCAGCGCAGTCTTTCCCATTCATTCTCTTCTCCGTCTGTTGGTTTGAGAGGTTCAGCTGTTGGAGTCGACAATCTGATAGGAAGGAGAGGAGATTCATCTTCTATCCTGATTGGATTCATCCAAGCAAGGCTTACCTTTCTCTCCCTTCAGCCGAGGCGTCTGCGACGAGGCGATCAAGCTCACTTTACTTGCTTTCTGTATTTAACTTTTCATTTTCAGCACCGTTTGTTGTTATTTCTTTTCCATTAGTTAATCCATTCCATTTCGTTGCTTTCTGTCTTTATGTTAGTAACTTTAAGTCTTCATCTGTTCATTCAAACAATTGATTAATCAAAGCACAATTCATCATTTTGCACTTTCTCATTTCCATTTCTGCCTACTGTTTTTTCCTTTATGTTTTGTCTTTAATTCTCTTCTAAGCATGTCTACTTCATCTAATATTTCTGTTCTCTCTACATCCATGAGTAACTAAGTCACATAGGGGCATGCTAATGACAAGGCTATAGGCTAAAACACGTGAACCAAGCATGTAGGATAGCTCTCGAATGCATTGATTGTATGTAAGCTTCATCCCACGGGCAATTTCGATTGGCCATCCATTTTGTCCAAAGAACTCCTAACCTCTGGAAGGAGTAAGAGTTCAGAGTCATACATTCATGCTAGCCTCTCAAGGTAACCAGAAAACGACCTAGGAATAGGCGTTTTCCTAGTACAAATCATAACTTACTGCTTTAACAAGATGCTTAAGACCTTACTTGGACATGAGTAAACTAAAGAATCTAATGCATGAAATCGGAAGATACATGAGAATGAGTTAGTTTGATGCATAGTGAGTTGATCCAATGCTTGAGAATCGTGTGAAAATGCCTATAGAGGAGTCGTTAGTAGCCCTTGTTTCTCCATTTTACACACTTTCGCTGTTAGTAACATTACGGTAAAATTGCTGTTCTCGCAATTCTGTTAAGCTAAAAATTCTGCCTTAGCCATTTTCCTCTTCGTTTATTAATTTCTTCTCTTTACATTTGAGTTTATCATTGACTTGCACTTGTTCATGTTGCTATCCTTTATCTATTCAGTAGTAAATAGGAACTTTAAAACCAAATCTACCCCATCAAATCCACCCATTCTTACTTAACAACACACTTCGCGAGTAACTAATAATAAATCTCTGTGGGAAAACGAATGAAAAAATACTTACTACTTGCTACAAGATCATGTATGCTTGCATGTTCTGAGTGCTCTCTCTCTCTCTTATTGCTTATTTCTTTTACACATTGAGCACGCAACAAGTTTTTGGCGCCGCTGCCGGGGATTTAGTTTAGTGAAAACAAAGTTTGTTAAGTTTGAAACACCAAGTTTATTATCCATTGGAGCTGATCTTTTTCTCATTTCTTTTGCAGGTACCATTGGGTTAGTTTATGAATGAGCCTTCAAGTAGCGATCTAGAGTTCAATCCTGAGCCTGAGAGATTACTTAGGGCCAGAAATAGAGCTAAGAAACGTCTCTTTAACCAACCCTCTTTACCTCAAATAATTGCTGAAACCGCAGAGTCTCCGCAATCCTATCAAGAAGAAATGGACAGACCAGTCCCAAATCCGGTACCTACCACTCGCAATCCCATCGAAATAGCGAATGATAAGGATAGTGCCATTCTTTCCTATCTAGTACCTATGCCTGGGGAGCTAAACCTAAGCATAATCCGCCCTGAGATTACTGCCAACTTATTCGAGTTAAAGCCAGTAATGTTCCAAATGTTGTCCACTGTGGGACAATTCTTTGGAGTGGAAAATGAGGACCCCCACAACCATCTTAGAAACTTCCTAGGAGTTACTGATACCTTTCTCATCCCTAGAGTTTCCCAAGAAGCCTTGAGGCTCTACCTCTTCCCTTTCTCTTTAAGGGACAAAGCAAAGACGTGGTTAAACTCATTACCCTCTGGATCAGTCCTCAATTGGACAGACTTGGCGGAGAAATTCCTAGTTAAATATTTCCCACCCGATAGGAATTCTACCTTTCGTGATGACATAATCAAGTTCAAACAAGCTGAAAATGAGTCCCTTCACGAAGCTTGGACAAGGTCCAAGGACCTTCTGCTTAAATGTCCACACCATGGCATTCCATGGTGTATTCAAATAGAGGTCTTTTTCAAAGATGCAACCCCAGCACAAGACAAGTGCTAAACTCATCTGCTGAAGGTTCCATGCTGTCCAAGAGTTATAACGAAGCCTATGAGATCTTGGAGAAGATCTCAGCATCTCACTATAGGTGGTCAGATGATCCAATCGAGCCAAGTAGAGCTCAAAATAAGGACGCACTCAATGCCATGAGTAGCCAAATAAGCGCCCTGACCAACCTAGTTAAAGAAATGGCTCAAGCCAATCTCCAAACTAGTGTCGACACCGCCACAGCCATGTCAATGGGCACACAACCAAGTCAAGGTGAGACACTAATCTGTGGATTCTGTGGGGAAGGGCACCTGTATGAATACTGCCCTGGGAATCCAGCCTCAGTCTGCTATGTTGGAAGCCAACAGCAGCCTAGGAACAACCCCTATTCCAACACCTACAATCCTGGTTGAAGGAACCACCCAAACCTTTGATGGGGTGGCCAACAGAATGCTAACCAAACTCCTAACCAACCAAGACCGAGTGGAACACCTGGTTTCACTCCCCAACATAACCAATCCATGTATCAGAAACCATACAACCAACCAGTAGGGTCATCTGTAGAAAATCTACTCAAAGAGTACATCGCCAAGAATGATGCTACTCTAAAAAGCCAGCAAGCTACCCTAAGGAGCCTAGAGAACCAACTAGGGCAACTAGCCAATGAACTCAAAAGTAGGCCCCAAGGTAGACTACCTGCTGACACTGAGGTGCCAAGGAGAGATGGAAAAGAGCAAGTTCAAGCAATTGAAATTAGAAGTGGGAGACCGTTGGTGAGCAACATAAAAGAAACCCCAAAGAGAGTAGAGAACAAAGAGTCTAATGCTCCACTAGAAACTCTGCAAAACCAAGGTCAACCATCACCAAGCACATTAGGAGCAAGGCTGGAGCCAATCATAGAGGAGATAGAAGAAATTCCAAGGCCTCCACCTATCCTGAGGCGACCTGAAGTGCCTGCTGTTAAGTCTCTGAAAGTGACTTATTTAGGACCCATTTAGCTTAAGAAGATGTACACATTTAGGTGTTTTTGTTAGCATTTAGCCTAAACCTATGCTTTAATATGAGAATTAGAAGAAGGTAGCTAATTTAGGACTTATGCACAATAGGTAGAAAAAGGGTTGAAAACCGAAGGAAAAGAATGAAAAAATAAACATTGCGAATGAATTGCGAAATCATTGCGGTGACCGCAATTATTCAAGTTAAAACCGTAAGTTGGCTGACCTTTTTCTGTTTAGATCCGACTTTTCAGGGATTCGTTCTTTCTCCTCCATCCATTCTGATATATGACGTTGAAGACTGATGGTTCTCCTTGGCCCAAACGCACCTGCAAACTACTATAAAAGGGGGTCAAAGTCGGAGGTTCAGTCATGACTCGAAGCGCAGAAGTCTTCTCGCAATCCACCATTTCCATCTGTTTTCCTTTGCCGTCTGTTGGAGTGAGAGTCTCAGCTGTTGGAATCGATAATCTGATAGGAAGGAGAGAAGATTCTTCTTCTCTCTCGATTGGATTCATCCAAGCAAGGCTGACTTTTCATCACCTTCATTCGAGGCGACTGCCACGAAGTTTTCCAGCAATCCTTTACTGCTTTTCTGTTCTGTTCTTCTTATTTCCATTTCTGATCACTGTTGTTCTTAGTTTAGAGTTTTAATTACTGCATTTCGTTGTTGTCTGTCTTGGATTCATTTCTTTCAAAGCTTTCCTTTGTCATTCAAACACTCAAAGTAATCAAAGTACAATTCTGCATTTTACAGTTTCTATCTTGTTCTGCTACGGTTTTGTCTTGCTGTTTTAAGCACATTTCTCTTCTAAGCATGTCTGTTTTATCTACCCTTTCTGTTCTCCATGTATCCATGAGTAGCTAAATCACTTAGGGGCATGCTAATGACAGAACTATAGGCTAAATAAAACGTGCATCAAGTATGTAGGATAGCTCTCGAATCATTGATTGTATGTAAGCTTCATCCCACGGGCAATTTCGATTGGCCATCCATTTTGTCCAAAGAACTCCTAACCTCTGGAAGGAGTAAGAGTTCAGAGTCATATAATCATGCTAGCCTTTCATGGTAATCAGGAAACGGCCTAGGAATAGGCGTTTCCCTAGTACAAACTAAACACTCCTGCTTAAACAAGATGCTTAAGTCCTTACTTTGAAGTCGAGTAAACTTAGCATGGAATCGGACGATACTTGAGGTAGAGTGAGTTTGATGTATAGAGAGGAGATCCAGTGCTTGAGAATCGTATAAAAAGGCCTATAGGATAGTCATTAGTAGCCCTTAATTCACCCATCTGCACACTTTTGTTGCTGTTTAATTGCGGAAACATTGCGGTCCTCGCAATTCCTGCTAAGTTGTTATTCTGTTAGCTGCTTTCTCCTTTGTTTATCAGTTCCATCTCTTGTCCTTTGAGTTTAATTTCAACTTCCATTTGTTTATGTTATATTCCTTTATACATTCAGCAAAACTTAGGTAATAAAAAACCAATTTTACCCCCTCAAATCCACCCCATCTTTCTTAACAAAAACACTTCGAGAATAGCTAAAAACAAGTCTCTGTGGGAAAACGAATGAAATATACTTACTACTTGCTATAAGACCATGTATGCTTGCATGTTCTGAGTGCTCTCTCCCTCTTATTTATCATTTTTATTAACACATTGAGCACGCAACAAGTTTTTGGCGCCGCTGCCGGGGACTTATTTTAAGTGAAAACGAAGTTGTTAAGTTTGAAAAATCAAGTTTATCATTGAGTGAAACTAATCTGTTTCATTTCTTTTGCAGGTGCTATTAGGGTAGTTTATGAGTGAGCGTTCACATAGTAATTTAGAGTTCGATCCTGAACCTGAAAGATCACTTCGAGCTAGAAATAAGGCAAAGAAACGTCTCTTTAAACAACCTCCTATACCTCAAATCATACCTGAAACCAAAGAAATGGGCGATATAGTTCCAAATCAGGTACCTGCCATTCGCAACCCCATCGAAATAGCGAATGACAAGAATAGTGCCATTCTGTCATATCTAGTACCTATGCCTGGGGAGCTGAACCCCAGCATAATCCGTCCTGAAATCACTGCCCACTCATTCGAGTTAAAGCCAGTGATGTTCCAAATGTTGTCCACTGTGGGACAATTCTTTGGAATAGAAAATGAGGATCCCCACAACCATCTTAGGAACTTCTTAGGAGTCAGTGATACCTTTATCATCCCTGGAGTATCCCAAGAAGCTTTAAGGTTGTAC
The DNA here is from genome assembly GCA_028017165.1 of Herpetospermum pedunculosum. Classification (NCBI taxonomy): domain Eukaryota; kingdom Viridiplantae; phylum Streptophyta; class Magnoliopsida; order Cucurbitales; family Cucurbitaceae; genus Herpetospermum; species Herpetospermum pedunculosum. The sequence continues at coordinate 42,015,119 of CM051522.1, forward strand.
TTGTTCCCTTACTCGTTGAGGGACAAAGCCAAAACATGGTTGAATTCATTACCCTCTGGATCTGTCCGCAATTGGACAGAGTTAGCAGAGAAATTCCTAGTCAAATACTTCCCACCTGATAGGAATTCTACCTTTCGTGATGACATAGTCAAGTTTAAACAAGCTGATAATGAGTCTCTTCACGAAGCTTGGACTAGATTCAAAGATCTTCTTCTTAAATGTCCACATCATGGCATCCCATGGTGTATCCAAATAGAAGTCTTCTTTAAAGGATGCAACCCCAGCACCAGACAAGTTCTAAATTCATCTGCTGGTGGTTCCATGTTGTCCAAGAGTTACAACGAGGCCTATGAGATCTTGGAGAAGATCTCAGCATCTCACTGTAGGTGGTCAGACGATCCAGTAGAGCCAACTAGAGCTCAAGACAAGGATGCTCTAAGCGCCATGAGCACCCAAATAAATGCCCTGACCAACTTAGTCAAGCAAATGGCTCAGGCCAATCTCCAAACCAGTGCCAATACCGCCACAGCCATGTCAATGGGCACCCAACCAAGTCAAGGCGAGGCACCAATCTGTGGATTCTGTGGGGAAGGGCACCCTTATGAATATTGCCCTGGGAATCCATCCTCGGTCTGCTATGTAGGAAGCCAGCAGCAGCCAAGGAACAACCCCTACTCACAAACTTACAATCCTGGTTGGAGAAACCACCCTAACCTGTCATGGGGTGGCCAACAAAACACTAACCAAAATCCTAACCAACCAAGGCCGAGTGGAACACCTGGTTTCACTCCCCAACATAACCAGTCAATGTACCAAAAACCATACAATCAACCTGTAGGATCTTCTGTAGAAAACCTACTCAAGGAATATATAGCTAAGAATGATGCTACTCTTCAGAGCCAGCAAGCTACTCTTAGGAGCCTGGAAAACCAAATAGGCCAATTAGCCAATGAACTTAAAAGTAGGCCCCAAGGTAGACTCCCTGCTGACACCGAGGTACCAAGGAGAGATGGCAAAGAACAAGTTCAAGCAATTGAACTTAGAAGTGGTAGACCCTTGGTGAACAACACAAAGGACACACCAAAGAGAGTAGAGAACACTGAGTCTAGTGCTCCACTGGAGTCTCTGCCAAGCCAAGGTCCACCACCAACTAGCACATCAGGAGCCAGGCTAGAGCCAATTGTTGAGGACGTAAAAGAAATTCCAAGGCCTCCACCTATCTTAAGGCGTCCTGACGTGCCTGCTTATGTGCCACCACCTCCTTACCCTCGAAGGCTTAAGAAGAAGCAGGAACAGGAAGTTCATTTTAATAAATTTTTAGAAATACTTAAGCAAGTGCATGTTAACATTCCTTTTGTAGAGGTTTTACAGTCTATGCCTTCATATGTAAAGTTTTTGAAGGACATTATTACTAACAAAAAAATAATTGGTGAGTTTGAAACAGTGAACCTCACCGAGGAGTGCAGTGCCATCCTCCAGAACAAGCTGCCCAAGAAGGAGAAGGATCCTGGTTCCTTCACCTTACCTGTAGAACTTGGAGGCAAGCACGTGGGCAGAGCGCTTTGTGACCTGGGCGCCAGCATAAATCTCATGCGCCTGTCCCTATTCCGCCAGTTGGGAATGGGAGAAGCACGTCCAACTACTGTCACTTTACAGCTAGCAGACAGATCCATCGCATATCCAGAAGGTAAGATTGAGGATATTCTAGTTAAAGTTGACAAATTCATTTTCCTTGCAGATTTCATTGTCCTGGATTATGAGGCAGACAAGGAGGTCCCCATCCTGCTAGGTAGACCATTTCTAGCCACAGGTAGGGCATTAATAGATGTTCAAAAAGGTGAGTTAACTATGAGGGTTCATGATGAAGAGGTAAAATTTAGTGTTTACAAAGCTTTAAGGTATCCCTCTGATTCTGAGTCTTGTGCTAGCATGGATGTTGTTGACTCACTAATGGAAGAACAATTAGAGCATGTACTGTTAACCAAGCATGCTAGTGAATATGTACAAGTAGATGTAGCTGACTTAAATGTATCTGACATAATGAATATGCCTGTAAATAACCCTCAACATGTATGTATGAATATCGATTTAACTGATAGAACTGTAAATCCTTTGAAACCCTCCATTGAGCATCCACCTATTTTAGAACTGAAACCACTACCTACTCACCTCAAATATGCATATTTAGGAGATAATGACACGCTGCCTGTAATTATTTCTTCTAAGCTAAGTGAACAGCATGAGGTTGATTTAATTTTACTGCTTAAGCAACATAGGAAGGCTATAGCATGGACTATTGCATGCACAAAATTATATTAGAAGAAGAGCACACACCTAAGGTAGATCACCAGCGTAGGTTAAACCCCTCTATGAAAGAGGTAGTGAAGAAAGAAATAATAAAGTGGTTAGATGCAGGAGTGATTTTCCCCATAGCTAGTAGCCAGTGGGTGAGCCCCATCCAATGTGTACCTAAAAAGGGGGGAATAACGGTGGTAGTCAATGAGAACAACGAACTGATTCCAACAAGGACTGTCACAGGGTGGAGGGTATGTATGGATTACAGAAAGTTAAATAAAGAAACTAAAAAAGACCATTTCCCTATACCGTTTATTGACCAGATGCTAGACAGAATAGCTGGTAGAGCCTACTATTGTTTTTTAGATGGGTACTCTGGCTATAATCAAATTACTATAGACCCTAAGGATCAAGAGAAGACCACCTTCACTTGCCCTTTTGGAACGTTTGCCTTCCGCAGAATGCCTTTTGGCCTATGCAATGCACCGGCAACTTTCCAAAGGTGCATGATGGCAATCTTCTCTGAGTTGGATGAGTCCATGATAGAAATATTCATGGATGACTTCTCAGTCTTTGGAGACTCATTTAAAACCTGTCTAGAAAACTTAGGACAAGTCCTGACTAGGTGTGAGGAGACCCACCTAGTCCTAAATTGGGAAAAGTGCCATTTTATGGTAGATGAAGGGATTGTCTTAGGACATAGAGTGTCAAGGGCAGGTGTAGAAGTGGATAGGGCAAAAATAGAGGTCATAGAGAAGTTGGTAGAGCCCCAGAACGTCAAAGCCATTAGAAGCTTCTTAGGGCATGCTGGTTTCTACAGAAGGTTCATTAAGGACTTTTCTAAGATAGCCAAGCCTCTGTGCGAGCTTCTAGAGCTAAATAGACCATTTATCTTCTCTAAGGAGTGTGTAGTAGCTTGGAAAACCCTTAAGGAAGCACTAGTCACAGCACCAATCATAGTCGGACCAAATTGGGATCTCCCATTTGAGATGCTATGTGATGCCAGTGACTATGCTGTAGGAGTCATGTTAGGACAGAAGATTGACAAGCTCACACACCCTGTCTATTATGCTAGTAAGACCTTGAATGAGGCTCAATGTAATTATACAACTACGGAGAAAGAGATGCTTGCTGTAGTCTTTGCTTGTGAAAAATTTAGAAACTATATTGTAGGAACTAGGACCATTGTATATACTGACCATTCTGCTTTAAAATATCTTATGAGAAAGGCTGATGCTAAGCCTAGATTGATTAGATGGGTGTTATTGCTGCAGGAATTTGATTTGGACATTCGGGACAAGAAAGGTTGTGAAAATGTGGTTGCAGATCACCTGTCTCGATTGCAGCATAATTGCGAAAAAATTGCGGAGACCGCAATTTCTGATGCTTTTATAGATGAACATGTATTTGCTTTGGCTCATCGTGATAACGATGAGGAACCGTGGTTTGCTGATATTGCTAACTTCCGTGCATCACAGGTATTACCAGCGTTCAAGGGAGGACAAGAAAAGAAGCGGTTCCTTCATGAAGCAAGGAAATTCATCTGGGATGACCCCACACTTTACAGAACCTGTGCTGATGGCTTACTAAGGAAGTGTGTTTCAGCTGCTGAAGCGAAGTCTGTGCTACAGCACTGTCACTCATCTCCTTATGGTGGACACTTTGGTGGCCAAAGGACAGCTGCGAAGGTATTTCAGAGTGGCTACTACTGGCCAACAATCTTCAAGGACGCACACGACTATGCCCACAGCTGTGATGAGTGCCAAAGGACAGGTAATCTCAGTCGCAAGGATGAGATGCCCCTCACCTACATCTTAGAATTGGAGCTCTTTGATGTATGGGGCATTGATTTCATGGGACCATTCCCTCCATCATCAGGTAACCTGTACATTTTAGTAGCAGTGGACTACGTGTCCAAGTGGGTAGAAGCCAAAGCATGTCCTAATAATGATGCTAAAACAGTCACTAACTTCTTGCATAGGCACATTTTCACTAGATTTGGGACTCCTCGTGCTATCATTAGTGATGAGGGGTCACATTTCATTAATAAGGCTATGGAAAAGATATTGGCTAAATATAACATTAGACATAGGGTAGCTACTCCCTATCACCCACACTCAAATGGTCAAGCTGAAATTTCCAATAGGGAGATAAAGAACATCTTAGAGAAGGTAGTCAAACCTAATAGGAAAGACTGGTCATTTAAGCTTGAGGATGCACTTTGGGCTTATAGAACAGCATATAAGACACCTCTAGGTATGTCTCCCTATAGGTTGGTGTATGGCAAGGCCTGCCACTTGCCACTTGAGTTGGAAAACAAGGCATTTTGGGCCATGAAAGAATTGAATTTTTGTGTAAAGGATGCGGGGACACTAAGGTCTTTGCAGCTACATGAACTTGATGAGCTTAGGCATATGGCCTATGAGAATGCCAAAATGTATAAAGAAAAGACCAAAATATGGCACGACAGTAGACTTAGGATCAAAGACTTTAGGAAAGGCCAACTTGTACTCTTATTTAACTCACGATTAAAGTTATTTCCAGGCAAACTAAAGTCTAGATGGTCGGGTCCATTTGTTGTTACTAATGTCTTTGTTCATGGTGCAATAGAGATAAAGAACTTGCAGCAAGGACAGCCATTTATGGTCAATGGTGCTAGATTGAAGCACTACTATGAGGAAGGAGATGTGAAGACTCTCTCGGCCTTCCTCTTGACTGAAGCATGACAAATAGAAAGAGAGAGAACGAGTGGTTACTGTGCTCGTTTAGTCAAGGCCAATGCCTTAGTTTATTTTTTCTGTTTTTCCGATTATCGTTTGTATGTTTTGTGGTGTGTTTTTAATTGCGTATTTAATGTTTGTTTGATTTGTGTTTGTAGGGAATCGAAAGAGGGAATCAAGGAGAGTAAATCCCACTTTAAAAATCAAGAAACGGTTGAGCCAAATAAAAGATACGGACGGGCAAAGTTGGAGATTTCAATGAAATAATATCCCTGGAATTGCGCTAAAATTGCTGGATCCGCAAAAAGAGCCGTTGGGATTTTATCCGTTGCCTTTATATCCGTTGGAAGCCGCTCGATCGTTACGATTATCTCTCTCTTTGCTCTCCAAGAATTCAGCGATTCTCTCCATCTTTGATTCCTCTCCCAAGATCTTCAAGAATCAGCAATGGTGGCCACACGTGCTGAACGATCCGCAGCCAAGAAGAAGGCTGATGACGCAGCTGAAGCAGCTGCGAGGGAAGCGCTTCTCGCCCTTGCAGACGATGGTGCCGTTCGCACCGGTCCTCTTCCCAAGCTTCCTATTCGTAGGAAGAAGTGGAGGGTGGTCACTGAGATCCCCGCTGGGCCATCTGAGCCAATGGGCACGCCCAAGAAACGCCGGTGGAGTGTCAAGACGGCCGCCGAATCAAGCACAGCAAAGACTCCCTCTGTGGAGAGTCAAGAACCTGATCGTGCATCCCACGAGTCAGCCAACGAAGGTTCGTCGTCGTCTGCGTCACCTGTGCGCAGCCCTCTCCCATCTGAACCAGTGCCAAGCGCAGAGTCGTCACCGCCTGCACAGAGCCCTGAGTCGTCTCCAGCACCTCAGAGTTCTGATCCGACACCTGCAGCAGCGCAGAGTCCTGGACCATCATCTTCGCCACTGAGTTCTGCGCAGACACCATCAGCAGAGCACAATTTTCCACAGCCTGATCCTGAATTCCCATATGGGGATTATCAAGAGTCCACGCCAGGCAGTGGAGATGCTGGTGAAGCCGAAGTCTTCTCTCCTATGAGGGAAGATAGCCCTGTCGAGCCTGCACAGCAAGACGATTCTATGGAGGAGACGTTGGGGGCATGCTTCCCACAACTCAACACCAAGGCCAGGCTCAAGAAGCAGAAGAAGGCCAGAATTGATAAGGCCAAGAAGTTAAAGAAAAAGAAGGCCAAGAAGGTGCCATCGACGGACAAGGAGAGTGCTGAGCCTTCGCTCAAACGCCTCAAGGTGGAGGCTGCTGCATCATCCAAACCAGCAGATAAGGGGAAGGCTAAACTCTACCCTGAAGACGAACCTCCGTCAGTGAGGTATGTCTCATCTGATGCGGAATCCAGGGGTGTTGAGCTCAGGAAGAGGGACCTATTGCACGAGAAGGGATTCCTTGATCGACTTGCTGACCTGCCGCAGTTCTTGCGCGCAGGGGTGATCAACCATGGCTGGGAAGAATTCTGCAGACCGCCTAATCCAGCATACACGAGCATGGTGTATGATTTCTACGCTAATGTGCTCAGCCCTGAGGATGGCCTGTCTGTGGTCAGAGGGGTGGAAGTTGATTTCTCAGCCAAGGCCATCAATGAAGCCTTTGGTCTCAAGGGCCAAGCGCACACAGATTATGCACGGATAGTTGATGAGCCGACTGAGGCCGTGCTGGAAGAGGCCATTCGCACAATTGGCCAGCCTGAAGCAGCGTGGACTGTCTCACGCAATGGTCGGCACACCTTGATGAGTGCCAATCTGACAGCAAAGGCGGCTGTGTGGTTTGCCTTTGTGAGGAGAAAGCTGTCCCTGGTGACTCACGAGACGACAATCAACCAGAGTAGATCACTGCTGGTTTATGCTATCATGCGCGGTCTCACGATCAATGTGGGGGAGATCATGTCAGCTGCCATTGCTGAATGCGCCAGAAAAGGTAAGGGGCCATTATTTTTCCCCAACACTATAACCAAATTGTGTTTGCTTGCAGGAGTTCCCACCGAGCGCTTGGAGCAGCAGCTGCCTTACACAGGCCATTTGGAGCTGCCTGCGAACCTGAGGCTGAGAAGAAAGGGGAATATGGAGTTTGAGTTGGATAGGCTGGCTGCTGCACAGTCCCTATCCATGGCCTGCTTAATGGACATGCAGCGGAGAATGGCTCAATGGGCCAACTATGCGCAGGCAAGGGATAAGGAAGTTGCAGACCAGCTGGGGTGCATCTTCCCGGACTTCCCCACCAACCTCCTAACTCCATGGGTGCCCCCACGACCAAGGCAACCAGATGAGGATGACGAGAATTGAGTGCTGGTTTGAAGAGCACTAAAGGGAGTATTGCTGTTCCCTTAGAAATAAAAAACAATTTTTCTGTTTTCTGATAGGATCATGTATATTATGCTGTTTTGGGATCAACTTTTGATCTGTTTTTAATGTTTAGTTTTATGCTTTTTCTTTTGTTTAGTCTAGTCTGATGTTAGCTGAATAGGTAGGATAGTTTAGTTTTATTTTTAGGATGCATGAGTAACAGGAAAAAGCATGCTAGGGGCCTGAATCAATGTTAAATCTGCCCGGATTGAATTGCGAAATAATTGCGGTTCTCGCAATTTTTGTGACTGATTGCATGTTTTGGACTGTCTGTTTAGTTAGGCTGTGATCTGTTAAATGCTATCTTTTGCTGCTAGCATGACTACCTTATATAGCTGATCTTGAAGCATGCTGGATGAGTGTCATGGGACACCCTTTGATAGTTTAAATTTGCCTCTGAATAGTGCTCAGCATGCATAAACCATAAGTCCTTAAGACTTTCTGTTATGTTCAAATTTTCTGCTGCTGGGATAGTTGCTTTTAGAATGTTTTGCCTATGCCTAGGATTTTTAGATTCTCTTTGTTTTACTGTAGACTAGATGCTTCTAGGACAAGCTTGGGGGTGTGCCACCTCAAACACTCATTGGGGACAATGAGTAGTTGAAGTTTGGGGGAGGCCACCCTAGGCCTAGGAACATTCCTCTCTTCCTTAGGACATAAGCATTCTTCTTCTCCTAAAAAAAAAAAAAGTGAAAAATAGAATAAAGAGGGGAGTCTTTCTCAAGTTGCTGAGTAATCAGTGCCAAGTGTGTAAACCACAAGTGGCATTGCATCAAAAGGCAAACCAAGGGGAGACTCCACCTAAGTAAAAAAGGAAAAAGGGAGAAATAGGGAAGAAGAATGTATGCTTGGGAGTTATAATCTTGTGGCTTAGATGTCCTATGTAAAAAGAACTATGATCCTTAATGAGCTAAGCACGAGGTTGTAGCTTTTAGGTTTGTCTAGGGAGATGAATGTATATCCAATGTAGTGATGCCAGGGCTTAGGTTGTTCTCTAAAAGTACCACTGTCACTGTTAATACTAAGACTGGCATGACTCTAAGGAATCCTAGACACATTAAAAATAAGCTAGAAGCATGTACTGAGTTTGGAGTAAAGCTTGGTAGAATTTGAAACCCGAGGGATAGTGGCATGACATCATAAAAGTAGCTAGATCAGTAGTAGGGGGTTAACAAAACCAGCAGGTATAGTAGGCAGGTGAAGTCAGAAGAAGCTTGATAAGAGGTTAATTCTAAACTTAGAAGTGTGACACAGAACAGCACTGCTAGAGATAGGGATATAAGGGAGTCGGTAAGTAGTTAAAGAAGATAAAATAACAGCCTAGGTAAGTCCTTAGTATGCTTGAGGACAAGCAAAGCCTTAAGTTTGGGGGTGTGTTAAGTCTCTGAAAGTGACTTATTTAGGACCCATTTAGCTTAAGAAGATGTACACATTTAGGTGTTTTTGTTAGCATTTAGCCTAAACCTATGCTTTAATATGAGAATTAGAAGAAGGTAGCTAATTTAGGACTTATGCACAATAGGTAGAAAAAGGGTTGAAAACCGAAGGAAAAGAATGAAAAAATAAACATTGCGAATGAATTGCGAAATCATTGCGGTGACCGCAATTATTCAAGTTAAAACCGTAAGTTGGCTGACCTTTTTCTGTTTAGATCCGACTTTTCAGGGATTCGTTCTTTCTCCTCCATCCATTCTGATATATGACGTTGAAGACTGATGGTTCTCCTTGGCCCAAACGCACCTGCAAACTACTATAAAAGGGGGTCAAAGTCGGAGGTTCAGTCATGACTCGAAGCGCAGAAGTCTTCTCGCAGTCCACCATTTCCATCTGTTTTCCTTTGCCGTCTGTTGGAGTGAGAGTCTCAGCTGTTGGAATCGATAATCTGATAGGAAGGAGAGAAGATTCTTCTTCTCTCTCGATTGGATTCATCCAAGCAAGGCTGACTTTTCATCACCTTCATTCGAGGCGACTGCCACGAAGTTTTCCAGCAATCCTTTACTGCTTTTCTGTTCTGTTCTTCTTATTTCCATTTCTGATCACTGTTGTTCTTAGTTTAGAGTTTTAATTACTGCATTTCGTTGTTGTCTGTCTTGGATTCATTTCTTTCAAAGCTTTCCTTTGTCATTCAAACACTCAAAGTAATCAAAGTACAATTCTGCATTTTACAGTTTCTATCTTGTTCTGCTACGGTTTTGTCTTGCTGTTTTAAGCACATTTCTCTTCTAAGCATGTCTGTTTTATCTACCCTTTCTGTTCTCCATGTATCCATGAGTAGCTAAATCACTTAGGGGCATGCTAATGACAGAACTATAGGCTAAATAAAACGTGCATCAAGTATGTAGGATAGCTCTCGAATCATTGATTGTATGTAAGCTTCATCCCACGGGCAATTTCGATTGGCCATCCATTTTGTCCAAAGAACTCCTAACCTCTGGAAGGAGTAAGAGTTCAGAGTCATATAATCATGCTAGCCTTTCATGGTAATCAGGAAACGGCCTAGGAATAGGCGTTTCCCTAGTACAAACTAAACACTCCTGCTTAAACAAGATGCTTAAGTCCTTACTTTGAAGTCGAGTAAACTTAAGACTCTAATGCATGGAATCGGACGATACTTGAGGTAGAGTGAGTTTGATGTTTAGAGAGGAGATCCAGTGCTTGAGAATCGTATAAAAAGGCCTATAGGATAGTCATTAGTAGCCCTTAATTCACCCATCTGCACACTTTTGTTGCTGTTTAATTGCGGAAACATTGCGGTCCTCGCAATTCCTGCTAAGTTGTTATTCTGTTAGCTGCTTTCTCCTTTGTTTATCAGTTCCATCTCTTGTCCTTTGAGTTTAATTTCAACTTCCATTTGTTTATGTTATATTCCTTTATACATTCAGCAAAACTTAGGTAATAAAAAACCAATTTTACCCCCTCAAATCCACCCCATCTTTCTTAACAAAAACACTTCGAGAATAGCTAAAAACAAGTCTCTGTGGGAAAACGAATGAAATATACTTACTACTTGCTATAAGACCATGTATGCTTGCATGTTCTGAGTGCTCTCTCCCTCTTATTTATCATTTTTATTAACACATTGAGCACGCAACACCTGCATATGTGCCACCACCTCCATTCCCTCGAAGGCTAAAGAAAAAACAAGAACAGGAAGTGCACTTTAACAAATTCTTAGAAATTCTTAAACAAGTGCATGTTAATATCCCTTTTGTAGAAGTTTTACAGTCTATGCCCTCTTATGTAAAGTTTTTAAAGGATATAATCACTAACAAGAAGATCATTGGTGAATTTGAAACAGTGAATCTCACTGAGGAGTGCAGTGCTATACTCCAGAACAAGCTACCCAAGAAGGAGAAGGATCCTGGTTCCTTCACCCTACCAGTAGAGCTAGGAGGCAAGCACGTGGGCATAGCTCTTTGTGACCTGGGAGCCAGCATAAACCTCATGCCCCTATCACTATTCCGCCAGCTAGGAATAGGAGAAGCACGTCCCACCACTGTCACCTTACAACTTGCAGACAGATCCATAGCCTACCCTGAGGGTAAGATTGAGGACATTCTTGTAAAGGTTGACAAGTTTATCTTCCTTGCAGATTTCATCATCCTTGACTATGAAGCAGACAAAGAGGTCCCCATCCTATTAGGCAGACCATTTCTAGCCACAGGTAGGGCCTTGATTGATGTTCAGAAAGGTGAGCTCACTATGAGGGTTCATGATGAGGAGGTTAAATTTAGTGTTTATAAAGCCTTAAGGTACCCCTCTGACTCTGAATCTTGTGCTAGCATGGACATTGTAGATTCACTGATGGAAGAACAGCTGGAGCATGAATTATTAACTAAGCATACTAATGAATATGTACAACTAGATTTAACTGATTTAAATGTTTCTGAGATAATGGATATACCTGTAGTTAAAACACAGCATGTTTGTATAAATAAAGACTTGACTGACAGATCCTTGAATCCATTAAAACCATCCATTGAGCATCCACCTATCTTAGAATTGAAACCTTTACCCACTCACCTCAAGTATGCATATCTAGGAAGTAATGATACTTTGCCTGTGATTATTTCTTCTAAATTGAGTGAAAAGCATGAGGTTGAACTGATATTATTACTTAAGCAACATAAAAAGGCTATTGCATGGACTATTGCTGACATTAGAGGCATTAGCCCTTCTTATTGCATGCATAAGATAATCTTAGAGGAAGAACATACACCCCGAGTAGATCACCAACGTAGGTTGAACCCCTCTATGAAAGAGGTAGTAAAAAAATAAATCATAAAGTGGTTAGATGCAGGTGTAATCTTCCCTATAGCTAGTAGTCAGTGGGTGAGTCCTATACAATGTGTACCTAAGAAGGGGGGGATGACTGTAGTAGTGAATGAGAGCAATGAACTGATTCCAACTAGAACTATTACAGGATGGAGAGTCTGTATGGACTATAGGAAATTGAATAAGGAAACAAAAAAGGATCACTTCCCTTTACCATTTATTGACCAAATGTTAGATAGGATAGCTGGTAGAGCTTATTACTGCTTTCTAGACGGTTATTCAGGATACAACCAGATCACTATAGACCCCAAGGACCAGGAGAAGACCACCTTCACTTGCCCTTTTGGAACATTTGCCTTTCGCAGAATGCCTTTTGGCTTATGCAATGCACCAGCAACGTTCCAAAGGTGCATGTTGGCAATCTTCTCTTTCTTAGATGAATCCATGATAGAGATATTTATGGATGACTTCTCAGTCTTTGGTGATTCATTCACAAACTGCTTAGAGAACTTAGGACAAGTCCTGGCTAGGTGTGAGGAGACTAACCTAGTCCTTAATTGGGAAAAGTGCCACTTCATGGTGGAAGAGGGGATAGTCCTAGGTCATAGAGTGTCTAGAGCAGGAGTAGAGGTCGATAGGGCCAAGATTGAAATAATAGAGAAGTTAGTGGAACCTCAGAATGTGAAAGCCATTAGAAGTTTCTTAGGACACGCAGGTTTCTATAGAAGGTTCATTAAGAACTTTTCTAAGATCTCCAAACCTTTGTGTGAGCTTCTAGAGCTGAATAAGCCATTTATCTTCTCTAGAGAATGTTTCTTAGCCTGGAAAACCCTTAAGGAAGCACTAGTCAAAGCACCTATTATAGTAGGACCAAATTGGGACCTCCTCTTTGAGATGTTATGTGATGCAAGTGACTATGCTGTAGGGGTTATGCTAGGACAAAAGATTGACAAGCTAACACACCCTGTATACTATGCTAGTAAGACACTTAATGAGGCACAATGTAATTAACCAACCCTTGAGAAGGAGATGCTAGCTGTAGTGTTTGCCTGTGAGAAGTTTAGGAATTACATTGTAGGCACTAGAACAATCGTGTATACAGATCACTCTGCACTAAAGTACTTTATGAGGAAGGCTGATGCGAAGCCTAGGTTGATTAGGTGGGTATTGTTGCTGCAATAGTTTGATCTGGACATTAGAGATAAGAAAGGATGTGAAAATGTGGTTGCGGATCATCTTTCTAGATTGCAACATAATTGCGATAAAATTGCGGAAACCGCAATTTCTGATGCCTTTATCGATGAGCATGTCTTTGTATTAGCACATCGTGATAATGATGAGGAACCTTGGTTTGCTGACATTGCTAACTTCCTTGCATCGCAGGTACTACCAACTTTCAAGGGAGGACAAGAAAAGAAGAGGTTCTTGCATGAAGCTAGGAAGTTCATATGGGACGATCCTACACTCTACAAGACATGTGCAGATGGGTTGCTGAGGAAATGTGTGTCAGCTGCTGAGGCGAAGTCTGTACTGCAGCACTGCCATACAGCCCCCTATGGTGGACATTTTGGTGGCCAAAGGACAGCTGCAAAGGTGTTCCAGAGTGGCTACTATTGGCCCACGATCTTCAAGGATGCCCACGAATACGCCCACAGCTGTGATGAATGCCAGAGAACAGGCAACCTTAGTCGAAAGGATGAGATGCCTCTCACTTACATCCTAGAGTTGGAGCTCTTTGATGTGTGGGGCATTGACTTCATGGGGCCATTTCCCCCATCATCAGGTAACCTTTACATACTTGTAGCTGTAGACTATGTGTCTAAGTGGGTAGAAGCCATAGCATGTCCAAACAATGATGCCAAAACAGTCATTAAGTTCCTTAATAGACATATCTTTACTAGGTTTGGTACACCTCGTGCTACAATTAGTGATGAAGGGACACACTTCATTAATAAAGCTATGGAGAAAGTGTTGGCTAAATATAATGTTAGACATAGAGTAGCCACCCCTTATCACCAACATTCGAATGGCCAAGCTGAAATATCAAATAGGGAGATTAAAAACATACTCGAAAAAGTGGTCAAACCCAATAGAAAAGATTGGTCGTTTAAACTCGAGGATGCACTTTGGGCATATAGGACTGCATATAAGACACCCCTAGGTATGTCTCCTTATAGACTTGTGTATGGCAAAGCATGTCACTTACCATTCGAATTGGAAATTAAAGCATTTTGGGCCTTGAAAGAGTTGAATTATTGCGTGACCGATGCGGGAACATTGCGGTCTCTGCAATTACATGAGCTTGATGAGCTTAGACATATGTCCTATGAAAATGCTAAAATGTATAAGGAAAAGACTAAGATTTGGCATGATAGTAGACTTAGGATTAAGGACTTTAAGAAAGGCCAGCTTGTCTTATTATTCAACTCACGGTTGAGATTATTTCCAGGCAAACTTAAGTCTAGATGGTCAGGTCCTTTTGTAATAACTAACGTGTTTGTTCATGGTGCAATCGAGATTAGGAACCTCCAGCAAGGGCAACCGTTAATGGTTAATGGTGCACGATTGAAGCATTACTAAGAGGAAAGAGATGTGAAGACTCTCTCGGCCTTCCTCTTGGCTGAAACGTGAAAATAAGAGCGAGAGAGGACGAGTGATCACTATGCTCGTCCATGCGAGGCTATGCGTTAGTTTATTTTTTTTGCTATTCTTTCGGTTACGATTTGTGTATATTTTTGTGTGATTTTAATTACGAATTTGATGTTGATTTTATTTCTTTTAATAGGGGATCGATAGAGGGAATCAAGGAGATGAATTCAAGATTAAAAATCGAGGGAGATATTGGGCCAAATCAAAGATTCAGTTGATAGAAGATTGGCATTTAAATTCAAGAAAATCTCCAAACGGCCATTTAATTGCGGTAGATTTGCTGAATCCGCAACAGAAAATAGCCGTTGGGATTTCCATCATTACATATAGCCGTTAGAAGCGCTCTGGGCTATACGTTTCCTTCATTCACAGAACTCCAAGAAAGCTCTCTCCTTCTTCCTCTGCAATCCCTTTTTCCAGATTCGTACGATTCCACCATGGTGCTAACAAGAGCTGAGAGATCTGCGTCCAAGAAGAAGGCCGACGACGCTGAAATAGCTGCGAGAGAGGCACTCCTTGCCCTGGCAGATGCTGAAGCCGCACGAACCGAACGCCTTCCCAAGCTCCCTGTCCGCAAGAAGAAGTGGAAGGTGGTGTCGGAGATCCCTGCTGGGCCATCTGAACCAGCAGGAATGCCCAAGAAACGCAAGTGGAAGGTGGCTGTGGCCGACGCAACAATCAAGAAGAAGACTCCCTCTGTGGAGAGTCAAGAAAGTGGCCGTCCATCCTACGAGACGGCCAGACAAAGCCATTCGCCATCTCCACCAGCGCGAAGCCCTGAACCTTCTCCATCTCCACAGAGCTCTGAACAAACTCGACCGCCGCAGAGCCCTGAAGCATCACCCATCTCCCAGACGCCTGAACCTGAAATTCCAGATGAAGAGCATCAAGAATCGGCGCAGGGCGGTGAAGAAGCTGAAGAAGAAGAGGTCTTCTCTCCTTTGAGGGAAGTCAGCCCCGAGAGCCCAGCACAGGGGGATGATTCGATGGATGAGACGTTGGGGGATTGCCTCCAACAGATCACAACCAAGGCGAGATTGAGAAAGAAAGCCACCAAGGTTGTCAAGGCAAAACGGCCAAAAGCATCGAAGAAGGCCAAGAAAAAGAAAGCCAGGGGTGAGCCTTCATCAAAGAAGGTTAGTGGTGAGCCCTCTCCAAAGAAGCTCAAGATCGAGGCTGCTGAATCAGCCAAGGTAAAAGACAAGGGGAAGGCCAAGCTGTACCCTGAAGATGAGCCTCAAACAGTGAGGTATGTGTCCTCTGATGCTGAGTCCAGAGGTACTGAGTTAAGGGAGAGGGACCTGCTGCATGAGAAAGGGTTCCTCGACGCACTAGCAGACCTGCCGCAATTCTTGCGCGCAGGGATAACCAATCACGGCTGGGAGGAGCTGTGCAGACCACCCGTCCCCGCCTATTCCAGCATGGTGTATGATTTCTACGCCAACCTGATGAACCCTGAGGATGGCCTATCCGTGGTCAGAGGAATCGAGGTGGATTTCTCAGCGAAGGCAATCAATGAAGCCTATGGCCTCAAAGGTCAAAAACACACGGATTATGCAAGGATCATTGATGAGCCAACAGAAGCTGTCCTGGAGGAAGCAATTCGGATCATTGGCCAACCTGAGGCAGCGTGGACAGTTTCACGCAATGGGAAGCACACTCTGATGAGTGCTACCCTCACAGCTAAGGCAGCCGTCTGGTTCTCCTTCGTACGGAGGAGGCTGTCCCCAGTGACCCACGAGACCACCATCAACCAAGGCAGATCGCTGCTGGTCTAGGCGATCATGAGGGGCCTCACAATCAACGTTGGCGAGGTCATTGCAGCCTCAATAGCAGACTGCGCCAAAAAGGGTAAGGGTCCACTTTTCTTTCCCAATACAATCACTAAGCTTTGCTTACGTGCAGGGGTTCCAATCGAGCGGATGAAAAGGCAGCTGGCCTACACGGGGCACCTGGAGCTGCCTACAGGCCTGGGGATGCGCAGAAAGGGGAACATGGAGTTCGAGCTAGATGGCCTGGCTGCTGCTCAGTCTCTATCGATGGCCTGCCTGATGGACTTGGAGAAGAAGATGGCTCAATGGGCCACATATGCGCAGACAAGGGATAAAGATGTGGCTGACCAATTAGGCTGCATCTTTCCTGAGTTCCCCACGGACCTACTGACTCCATGGGCGCCTCCAAGACCACGGAAGAATGATGATGATGATGAGGACATCTGAGTGCTAGGCTGATTAGCACTCAAGGGAGTATTTCCGTTCCCTACAAAAAGAAAAAAATATCAAACTGCTTTTCGTTGAACCATGTGAATTCTGCTGTTTTGAGTTAATATTTGGTCTGTTTTTAGTTCTTTATTTTTGTTGTTTAGATTTGCTTAGTATAGTCTGATGGTAGCTGAATAGGTAGATTATATTACTTTCCTTTTTTGTATAGCTTAAATGACTGGAAAGAGCATGCATAGGGGCCTTGATCACTGATATACCTGCCCTGTATCCATTGCGAAATAATTGCGGAATCCGCAATTTTTGTTAGTAATTGCATGTTTTTGACTGACTGTTTAGCTAGGCTGGTTCTGTTTAATTTTGTTCTTTTGCTGCTATCTTGACTACTTTATATAACCTTTCTATAAGCATGCTTGATGAGTGTCATAAGGCACCTTTGATAGTTTAGATTAGCCTCTTCAAAACTGCTCAGCATGCGTAGCTTTAAGTCCTTACCTGCCTGTTTTTTCAAATTTCTGCTGCTGAGATTTTTGCTTTGAGAATGTTCTGTCTATCCCTAGGGCTTTTAGATTCTCTTTGTTTTACCCTAGACTAGATGCTTCTAGGATAAGTTTGGGGGTGTGCCACCTCAGACACTCATTGGGTACAATGAGTAGTTTATGTTTGGGGGAGGCCACCCTAGGCCTAGGAACATTCCTCTCTCCCTTAAAGCATAAGCATTCTTCTTCTCCTTTACAAAAATGATGAACTGAAAAAAAAAAATAGAATAAAGAGGGGTGTCTCTCTTAAAGTTGCTGAGTAATCAGTGCCAAGTGTGTAACCCACAAGTGGCATTGCATCAAAAGGCAACCAAAGGAGAGACTCCACCTAAGTAAGAAAGAAAAAAGGAAGCAATAGGGAAGAAGAATGTATACCTAGGAGTTGCAACTTTGTGGCTTAGATGTCCTGATTAAAAAGAACTCTGATCCTCAATTAGCTGAGCTCAAAGTTGTAGCTTGTAGGGTTGTTTAGGGAGATGAATGTATGACCAATGTAGTGATGCCAGGGTTTAGGTTGTTCTCTAAATGTACTACTGTCACTGTTAATACTAAGACTGGCATGACTCTAAGGAATCCTAGGTAGCTCAAAAGTAAAAACTAGAAGCATGTACTGAGTCTGGGGTAAAGCTAGGTAGAATTTGAAACCTTAGGGATAGTTGCACGATATGACAAAAGTGAGTAGATCAGCTGTAAGGAGTTAATAAAACAGCAGGATCATTAGGCATGCTAAGTCAGAAGAAGCAAAGTAAGAGGGTAGTTGTAAACTTAGAAGTGTGTCACAGGACAACACTGCTATAGATAGGAATTTAGAGGAGTCAGCAAGTGGTTAGAGAGGATAAAACAGCAGCCTAAGTAAGTCCTTAGATTGCTCGAGGACGAGCAAAACCTTAAGTTTGGGGGTGTGTTACGTCTCCAAAAGTTACTATTTTAGGACTTATTTGTGTTAGGAAGTTGTGCATTTGTGACTGTTTTTGATAGGATTTAGCTTAAACCTATGCTTATATATGAGAATTAGAAGAGAGAAGCTAAATTAGGACTTGTATGCAAAAGGAGAGAAAAAGAATGAAAACGAAGTTAGAAGAATGAAAATTGTGCATTGCAGAAGCATTGCGGAAACATTGCTAAAACCGCAATGTTTTAAGTGAAATCCGTAAGTTGGCTAACCTTTTTTTGTTGTGATCCGATATTTCAGGGATTCGTTCTTCCTCCTCCATCCATTTTGAAGTACGACGTTGAGGATGGATGGTTCTCCTTGGCCCAATCGCACCTGCAGAATACTATAAAAGGAGGTCAAAGTAGAGGGTTGAAACATCATCCGAAAGCGTAGAAGTCTCTTCGCAGCGCAGTCTTTCCCATTCATTCTCTTCTCCGTCTGTTGGTTTGAGAGGTTCAGCTGTTGGAGTCGACAATCTGATAGGAAGGAGAGGAGATTCATCTTCTCTCCTGATTGGATTCATCCAAGCAAGGCTTACCTTTCTCTCCCTTCAGCCGAGGCGATCAAGCTCACTTTACTTGCTTTCTGTCTTTAACTTTTCATTTCCAGCACCGTTTGTTGTTATTTCTTTTCCATTATTTAATCCATTCCATTTCGTTGCTTTCTGTCTTTATGTTAGTAACTTTAAGTCTTCATCTGTTCATTCAAACAATTGATTAATCAAAGCACAATTCATCATTTTGCACTTTCTCATTTCCATTTCTGCCTACTGTTTTTTCCTTTCTGTTTTGTCTTTAATTCTCTTCTAAGCATGTCTACTTCATCTAATATTTCTGTTCTCTCTACATCCATAAGTAACTAAGTCACATAGGGGCATGCTAATGACAAGGCTATAGGCTAAAACACGTGAACCAAGCATGTAGGATAGCTCTCGAATGCATTGATTGTATGTAAGCTTCATCCCACGGGCAATTTCGATTGGCCATCCATTTTGTCCAAAGAACTCCTAACCTCTGGAAGGAGTAAGAGTTCAGAGTCATACATTCATGCTAGCCTCTCAAGGTAACCAGAAAACGACCTAGGAATATGCGTTTTCCTACTACAAATCATAACTTACTGCTTTAACAAGATGCTTAAGACCTTACTTGGACATGAGTAAACTAAAGAATCTAATGCATGAAATAGGAAGATACATGAGAATGAGTTAGTTTGATGCATAGTGAGTTGATCCAATGCTTGAGAATCGTGTGAAAATGCCTATAGAGAAGTCGTTAGCCCTTGTTTCTCCATTTTACACACTTTCGCTGTTAGTAACATTGCGGTAAAATTGCTGTTCTCGCAATTCTGTTAAGCTAAAAATTCTGCCTTAGCCATTTTCCTCTTCGTTTATTAATTTCTTCTCTTTACATTTGAGTTTATCATTGACTTGCACTTGTTCATGTTGCTATCCTTTATCTATTCAGTAGTAAATAGGAACTTTAAAACCAAATCTACCCCATCAAATCCACCCATTCTTACTTAACAACACACTTCGCGAGTAACTAATAATAAATCTCTGTGGGAAAACGAATGAAAAAATACTTACTACTTTCTACAAGATCATGTATGCTTGCATGTTCTGAGTGCTCTCTCTCTCTCTTATTGCTTATTTCTTTTACACATTGAGCACGCAACATGAGCTCACCATGAGGGTTCATGATGAGGAGGTTAACTTTAGTGTCTTTAAAGCTATAAGGTATCCTTCTGACTCTTAATCTTGTGCAAGTGTAGATATAAGAGATTCACTAATGGAAGAACAGCTTGAGCATGAATTGTTGCTTAAACATGCCAATGACTATGTACAAATAGATGTAACTAACTTAAATATTTCGGAGATAATGGATATACATGTGGATAAACCTCAGCATGTTTGTACACTGATCACTCTGCACTAAAATACCTTATGAGGAAGGCTGATGCTAAGCCTAGGTTAATTAGATGGGTATTATTGTTGCAAGAGTTTGATCTAGACATTAGAGATAAGAAAGGATGCGAAAATGTAGTTGCGGATCATCTTTCTAGATTTCGGGATAATTGCGATAAAATTGCGGAAACCGCAATTTCTGATGCCTTTATCGATGAGCATGTCTTTGTGTTAGCTCATCGTGATAACGATGAGGAACCTTGGTTTGCTGATATTGCTAACTTCCTTGCCTCGCAGGTACTACCAACTTTCAAGGGAGGGCAAGAAAAGAAGAGGTTTCTACATGAAGCTAGGAAGTTCATCTGGGACGATCCTACACTTTACAAGACTTATGCAGATGGTTTACTAAGGAAGTGTGTGTCAGCTGCTGAAGCGAAGTCTGTGCTGCAGCATTGCCATACATCTCCCTATGGTGGACATTTTGGTGGCCAAAGAACAGCTGCAAAGGTGTTCCAGAGTGGCTACTATTGGCCCACGATCTTCAAAGATGCCCACGACCATGCACACAGCTGCGATGAATGTCAAAGAACAGGTAACCTTAGTCGGAAGGATGAGATGCCTCTCACTTACATCTTAGAGTTGGAGCTCTTTGATGTGTGGGGCATTGATTTCATGGGACCATTCCCCCCATCTGCAGGTAACCTTTATATACTTGTAGCTGTAGACTATGTATCTAAATGGGTAGAATCCATAGCATGTCCATCGAATGATGCCAAAACAGTTATTAAGCTCCTTAATAGGCATATCTTTACAAGGTTTGGTACACCCCGTGCTATAATTAGTGATGAAGGGACGCACTTTATTAACAAAGCTATGGAAAAAGTGTTAGCCAAGTACAATCTTAGACATAGAGTAGCCACCCCTTATCACCCACATTCAAATGGACAAGCTGAAATATCCAATAGGGAAATCAAAAACATACTAGAAAAAGTGGTCAAACCCAATAGAAAAGACTGGTCATTTAAATTGGACGATGCACTTTGGGCATATAGGACTGCATATAAAACACCCCTAGGTATGTCTCCTTATAGGCTAGTATATGGGAAAGCATGTCACTTACCATTTGAATTGGAAATCAAAGCATTTTGGGCCTTAAAAGAACTAAATTATTGCGTGACCGATGCGGGAACATTGCGGTCTCTGCAATTACATGAGCTCGATGAGCTGAGACATATGTCCTATGAAAATGCCAAAATGTATAAGGAAAAAACTAAAATTTGGCATGATAGTAGACTTAGGATTAAGGACTTTAAGAAAGGCCAGCGTGGCTTGTTATTTAACTCAAGGTTGAGATTGTTTCCAGGCAAACTTAAGTCCAGATGGTCAGGTCCTTTTGTTATAACTAACGTGTTTGTTCATGGTGCGATTGAGATTAGGAACCTGCAGAATGGGCAACCGTTTATGGTCAATGGTGCGCGATTGAAGCACTACTACGAGGAGGGAGATGTGAAGACACTCTCGGCCTTCCTCCTATCTGAAGCATGAGAGCCAAATAGAGAGGGGATGAGTGATTACTGTGCTCGTCCATGTGAAGGCTATGCCTTAGTTTTTTTTCGTATTTCTTCGGTTTTTATTTTGTGTGTTTAGGTGTGATTTTTATTACGAATTTTGTGTTAATTTTGTACATTTTAATAGGTGATCGAAAGAGAAAATCAAGGAGATGAATCAAGGGAAAAGAATCGATGAAGAAATCGGGTCGAATCAAAGATTTAGTTGTTTGAATCTTGGGATTCAAATCAAGAAAATCCTCAACGGTCAGCCCATTTAATTGCGGTAGATTTGCTGAAACCGCAACAGAAAGAGCCGTTGGCATCCACTTGATTACAAATAGCCGTCAAATCAGCTGTGCCCCCTACGCTTTCTTCATTCGTTGGACTTCAAGAATCACTCATCTTCTTCCTCTGCATCTCCTACCTTCAGATCTCTCCAAACCAACAATGGTGCTTACACGAGCTGAGCGATCTGCCTCCAAGAAAAAGTCACCTGACGCAGAGGAAGCTGCGAGGGAGGCATTGCTCTCCTTGGCAGATGCCGAAGCTGCGCAGCCCTCACGACCGCCTAAGCTTCCAGTACGCAAGAAGAAGTGGAAGGTGGTGACTGAAATCCCTGCTGGTCCGTCTGAACCAGTGGGTACACCCAAGAAAAGAAAGTGGAAATTGGCAGTCGGGGACGCACCGATCAAAGAAAAGACTCCCAACGAGGGGAGTCAAGGGAGTGGCCGCCCATCCTACGAGACGGCCAGACAAAGCCCTGAGCCATCTCCACCTTCACAAAGCCCTGAGCCATCTCCATCTTCGGAGACGCCAGAGCCTGAAGTTTCGATTGAAGAGCACCAAGAATCAGTGCCGAGCGAAGAGGCGGCTGAGGAAGATGAAGTCTTCTCCCCTTTGAGGGAAGTCAGCCCTGATAGCCCAGCGGAGGGGGGGAGCAGAGACTCGATGGATGAGACGTTGGGGGACTGCCTCGAGCAGATCACCACCAGGGCGCGGTTGAGGAAGAAGGCGCCCAAGATTGTGAAGACCAAACGGCCAAAAGCTTCCAAGCGATCCAAGAAGAAGAAGGTCAGTAGTGAGCCTTCTTTGAAGAAGCTGAAGGTCGAGGCTGCTGAGTCGGCCAAGGCAAGGGAGAAGGGGAAAGCAAAATTGTACCCTGAAGACGAACCTCAAGCCGTGAGGTATGTCTCTTCAGATGCAGAGATGAGGGGCAATGAATTGAGGAAGAGAGACCTGCTCCATGAGAAGGGATTTCTTGATGCACTGACGGACCTGCCGCAATTCTTGCGCGCAGGGATCACCAACCTTGGCTGGGAAGAGCTGTGCAGACCGCCCATCCCCGCCTACTCTGACATGGTGTACGATTTCTACGCCTACCTGACGCACCCTGAAGATGGTCTGTCCATGGTGAGGGGGATTGAGGTTGATTTCTCGGCCAAGGCCATCAATGAAGCACCCTGAAGTACACTGACTACGCGAGGATCATCGACTCATCATCTGAGGTTGTCTTGGAAGAAGCCCTCCGCATCATAGGCCAACCTGAGGCGGCTTGGACAATCTCACGTAATGGGAAGCACACTCTGATGAGTGCGACCCTCAAGGCCAAGCCAGCCGTCTGGTTTTCCTTTGTGCGAAGGCGTCTCTCCCCTTTAACCCACGAAACAACCATAAACCAGGGGAGATCTCTGCTGGTATACGCCATTATGAGGGGCCTCACCATAGATGTTGGCGAGGTCATTGCAGCCTCCATAGCCGATTGCGCAAAGAAAGGTAAGGGCCCTCTCTTCTTTCCAAACACCATTACTAAACTCTGTGTACGTGCAGGTGTGCCCATCGAGAGGAAGGAGAGGCAGCTGGCCTATACAGGGCATCTGGAACTGCCCACAGGCTTGCGGATGCGACGGAAAGGTAACATGGAGTTTGAGCTGGACGGATTGGCTGCTGCTCAATCACTCTCCATGGCTTGCTTAATGGACCTGCAACAAAAGATGACGCAGTGGGCTGAATACGCGCAGGCGAGGGACAAAGACGTGGCTGATCAATTGGGATGCATCTTCCCTGCCTTCCCCACTGATCTATTGAAGTCGTGGGAACCTCCGAGAGAAAGGAAGGATGATGATGAGGATGTTTGAGTGTCAGTCTGAAGGGCACTCGAGGGAGTACTTCTGTAGCCTCTTTAAAAAAAAAAAAAAACCTGTTTTTCGTTAACTTGTGACTGATATTTTTGAATCAAATGCTTTTTCTGTTTTTAATTTCTTTTGGTTGTTTAGGATAGTTTAGTATAGGTAGATGGTATCTGAGTAGCTAGCTTGTTTTAGTTTCCTTTTTGTTTAGTTGTAGATGACTGGAAATAGCATGCAAAAGGGCCTTGATCACTGATAAATATGCCCTGTAGATTCATTGCGACATTATTGCGGACTCCGCAATTTTTCTTAGTTATCGCATGCTATTGACTGACTGTTTGATAGGCTGGTTCAGTTAAAACTTTGCTTTCTTGCTGCTTGTGTGACTGCCATATATGACCTATTTGTGAGCATGCTGGATGAGTGTCTTGGAACACCTTTGTTAGTTGAAATTAACTCCCTTAAGTTGCTCAGCATGCATCTCTCTAAGCCCTACTTTACTGTTTTTATAAAATTCTGCTGCTGTGTTGTTTGCTTTAGGAAGGTTCATTCTATGCCTAGGACTTTTAGATTCTCCTTGTTTTGCCTTAGACTATATGCTTCTAGGACAAGTTTGGGGGTGTGCCACCTCAGACTCTCATTGGGGACAATGAGAAATTTTAGTTTGGGGGAGGCAGCCCTAGGCCTAGGAACATTCCTCTCTCCCTTTTAAACATAAGCATTCTTCTTCTCCTTTGGAAAAAATGATGAACTGAAAAAAAAAATGAAAAAAGAATAAAGAGTGGTGTCTCTCTTGAGGTTGCTGAGTAATCAGTGCCATGTGTGTAACCCACATATGGCATTGCATCAAAAGGCAACCAAAGGAGAGGCCCTACCCAAGAAGGAAAGAAAATGAAAAACTAAGGAAGAAGAGTGTATGCCTATGAGTTGCAGCTTTGTGCTTAGGTGTCCTGAATAAAAGAACTCTGATCCTCAATTAACTAGGCACAAGGTTGTAGCTTACAGGTTTGTTAAGGGAGATGAATGTATATCCAATGTAGTGATGCCAGGGTTTAGGTTGTTCTATGAATGTACTACTGACACGGGTTTGTACTAAGACTGGCATGACTCTAAGGAATCCTAGGTAGCTCAAAAGAAAGGCAATAGAAGCATGTACTGAGTCTAGGGTAAAGCTAGGTAGAATTTGAAAACATAGGGATAGTTGCACAATGAACTTAATGACCAAAGCAGATAGATCAGTTGTAGGGAGTTAATGAAACAGTAGGATTATAAGGCAAGAGAAATCAGAAGAAGCAAAATAAAGAGTTGGTTTTAAACTTAGGAGCGTGTCACATGACAACATTGCCATAGATAGTGAACTTAGGGAAGTCAGCAAGTGGTTAGAGAGGTTAACAGCAGCCCAAGTAAGTCCTTATATTGCTCGAGGACGAGCAAAACCTTAAGTTTGGGGGTGTGTTGCGTCTCCAAAAGTGACTATTTTAGGACTTATTTGATAGAGAAAGATGTACACTCTTAAGCGTTTTTGGTAGGATTTGGCTTAAACTTGTGCTTATATATGAGAATTAGTAGAATGAAGCTAAATTAGGACTTATATGTAAAAGGAAAGGAAAAGAACAAAAAACAAAGCTAAAGAGTGAAAATTGCACATGGCTGAAGCATTGCGGAAACATTGTGGTCTCAACAATGTTTTAAGTGAAAGTTGTTACTTGTTTAACTGATTTCTATTTTGTTGCGATCTTTCAGCCGCTCGTTTTTTCTCCTACTGCCACGTGGAGTATTGTTGTTCAGAATGGATGGCTCTCCTTGGACGAATCGTACCTGCAAACTACTATAAAAGGAGGTCAAAGGGGAAGGACAGAACACACTCGAAAGGCGTAGACTCTCCAGTACAACGCAGTCTTTTCTACTCTTTTTCTCTCTTCCGTTTGTTGGTTTGAAGGGCTCAGCTGTTGGAGTCGATAATCTGAGGGGAAGAAGAGAATATTTGTCTTCTCTTCTTATTAGATTCATCCAAACAAGGCTCTCCTTCTTCCTTCAGCCAAGGCGTTCGCGACGAGGGACTCTACGCACGGATTTACTTGTTTTTATTGCTTTCTGTTTCTGTTTTCATTGTTGTCTGCTGTAATTCGTTTATGTTTGCTATTTTATATCATTTCGTTCACTTCTGTTTAGTTTCTATCACTTCAAAGTTGTTATTTGTTTAGTTCACACATTGGTTAATCAAAGCGTTATTTCATCACTTCGCAAGTCTCCACCTCTTCTGTTTGCTGTCGTTTCTTCTTGACTACTGTTAAGCATGTCTTCTCCATCTGTTCTTTTCATTCCATCTTCATCCATGAGTAACTAAACCACATAAGGGCATGCTAATGACAAGTCTATAGATAGAAATACGTGAATCAAGCATGTAGGTTAGTTTTCAAATGCATTGAATGTATGTAAGCTTCATCCCACGGGCAATTTCGATTGGCCATCCATTTTGTCCAAAGAACTCCTAACCTCTAGAAGGAGTAAGAGTTCAGAGTCGTACATTCATGCTAGCCTTTCATGGTAGCCAGAAAACGACCTAGGAATAGGCGTTTTCCTAGTACAAATCACTAAACTTGCTTTTATAAATAGATGCTTAAGGCCTTACTTGGACATGAGTAAACTAAAGGATCTAATGCATGAAATCGAAAGATACATGAGAATGAGTTAGTTTGATGCATGATGAGTTGATCTACTGCTTGAGAATCGTATGAAAAAGCCTATAGAGGAGTCGTTAGTAGCCCTTGTTTCCCTACTTTACCCCTAATTCGTTGTTAGTAACATTGCTAGAAAATTGCTGTTTGCGCAATTCTCTTAGTTCAAAATTTTGCCTTAGCCATTTCTTTCTTAGTTTGTTGTTCTCTTCCCCCTACATTCGAGTTTAATTATTTACTTGCACTTGTTTATGCTTCATATCTTGCACGTTCCTTAATAGTTAGGCACCTTAAACCCAAATCTACCCCATTTAAACCACCCATTCTCACTTAACATCTCACTTCGTTAGTAACTAAGAATAAATCTCTGTGGGAAATGTTGGGTTTTATGTCCTAAAACTCGTGGTTTGTAAACTGTTATGTTTGTAAATACTCTATTTAGAATAAAGAGTTATTAGTTTTATTCAGTAAAAGAGTTTACTGGAATAAAGTGAAACGTGTTTCGTTTAACATATACCAATGACCAACACCCTTGGCTGAATATGAGTACTTGAGCCTCATGTATGACATGATTGTGGATCAGGCTCAAGTAGTCAGTCAAAATGGTCTATAGTATACGGATAAGGCTGGGTACCTTATCCTGGTAACACTATTGGATGCGGCTCACTTTGTATTGTACAGAACGATGTGATATGAATCGTTCCACATGGAGATGTGCAAGTGAGGGCGTCCTATGTAAAGAGTTTACACAAGATCGAACCGCGTATTAAGCCGCTCTCTCTTTATAACTCCGTTTACTGATGAGACCGACTTATACATATTGATGGCCTAGGTAACTCGATCTCAATTCTGAGCTCGCTATGAACTCCTGCTTATTCGTAAGTATCCTTTGACTTGTACGGGTGAGAGTGGCGGAACGCCCGCTCAATAAGCCTGCCAACTTGGGGATAAAGCCGAATAAGTAGCTGGGGACATAGTATAGCAAGATTGGAATTCACTCCTAACCCGCTTTTAAGGGTTAGTAGATAGGTTGTTCCCTTAATAGCTGACTCCAGGGCTTGAACAATGTGAGCTCACACTCTCATGTGATGAGAGAGTTATATTGATCTGATGGTTGGACCACAGATCTATTGTTCATTAGAGGTGTCAGTGGTACTTAAGGAACAAGATGTAATGCAGGGGTTAAACGGTTTAAATGACCCAGCTTTGATTACGAACAACCTGTGAAGGATTGACTTACCGATGACGGTTATATCAAGAGGACACAATATATCTACAGTGAGGAGAGTGCAACCCTCGAACTATAGTGGAGTCTCCGGGGGTTAACGAAAGTTGATTGATTCGGGTTAAAAGAGTTTTAACCGGATAATCTCGTATCGTTGGAGCTCATGATCTGTAGGTCCTTTAGGTTCTCCTGGCTAGCTTGGATAACGTCGTGCAACAGTATAAAAGAAAAGAACAAGAAAAAGAATTTGAATTGGTCAAATTCGGTTTATGGAAGGAGGATGAACATATTTAAATATGATTTAAATATGGGAATGACCTAAAACATGAATATGATTCATGTGTAAAAAAATCGGTTTTCGGAAAACCGGGTTTAACCATATTATTTAATTAATATTTTATATTGAATTAAATAATAATTATTAATTAAAAAGTTTAATTAATAATTATATATATATATATTTTATTTATTAAAAAGTTTAATAAATAAATTTATTATTATTATTTTTAATAATAATAATAATTATATATATATATATAAAGTTGGCTTTTCTTAATAGTAAAGGAAGGAAAGTGCTTTTTTAGTTTAGCCTCTATGTTCATCCTTTTGAGATTCATGGTTTCCTTTTGAAGTTTTGAACTTCAAAGGTCATCAGCTTCCTCCATCTCTCCTTCTTCTTCTTCTTTTCTTTTATTTTCGGAGTCCCACAACTCCGTTGCGCGACGCCGAGGATAGCGGGACTACCTGGGGTGGTCCTCGGGGCGTTCGTGAGAAGAGGCCGGAAGAGTTCGTGCGAGGAACGGCCGGCGGACTTGAAGAAATTGGAGCTACAAGGGTATGTATTTCTAATTTCTTATTTCCGTCGCTTTGAGCATGTTTTCTATTTGTTAAATTGATGAAATTAGAGTATCATCAGTCCGAAATCGCTTTCCGCTGCCCAAGTCGCTCCATCAATTGGTATCAGAGCGATTTTGTGATTAACTCAATTTGCATCAATTTAAGTTGGTGGGTATTTTAATTTAGAAATTGTTTTTGAATTGGCGTCTAAAGTGAATATCGATTTTGGCATAGTTTCTATTTGAATTTCATTATTTGTAATTGCCCGAGAATGTATGGGTTTTAATGCGTGCTGAAGAGTATGTATTTTTAGAGTCATTAGAGTCCATATAGGTTTCTTTGTGAAAGAAGCTTGAGTTTGGAACTCACCGAAATGTTCGATATAAGTTCAAACTCGTTCTAGGCAATACGAGGAGAAATTCGAAGAGAAATTGGCCGAACCGTTCGGAGGAAGCAAGTTGGTCAAAGGCGGTGCGAAGAGTTCGAAGTCCGCTGAAAGACTTAGCTTGATGTTCAAGCTTGTAATAAATTAGTTATTGCTTGCTAAATGCCAAAATCGATCCACTTTAGTGTGTTTAATTAATTATGCATTGCGAATGTATGTTTTAATTAAAATCCATGTTTGTATGTGCATAACGTATGCCATATAGATTTAAAATCCCACCATAGGAAGCATGCTCCATGCATTGGTAATATGTTATAAGTGTTATAATATATAGTATGCATATTTGGCAATTCATGAGTATTAATATAAGAGTTATATTAATTCATGAATTAGATGTTTATAATTTAATAGAATAATTTATATAAGTGTTATATTAATTATGAAACTAAATATACAACATAGGTTGCCATGGTTTTAAGTGTTATAATATATTGGATGCATGTTTAATTCATGAGTATTAATATAAGTGTTATATTATTCATGAATTAGTTGTTGTTTACTTAATAGAATAATTAATATAAGTGTTATATTAATTATGAAATTAAACATCCAACTAAGATGCATATTGTATGTTATAATTGTTATAATGTATAGAATGCATGCTTAATTCATAATAATTGATATAAGTGTTATATTAATTTATGAATTAGGAGTTGTATATTTAAGAGCATAATCGATATAAGTGTTATATTGATTATGAAGTTAAATATTCAATTTGCCATGCCTTAGCGAATGTATGTTTGAGAAGCATATAGAAGTTTGTTGTAGTAAGTCTAGTTTTTGCAAGTGTTGTAAAAATGACTTAGACTTTTAAAATCTATAACAAAGAGAAGCATGTTCATTTAGGGTTAAATGAGTCGATCTGGTTCATTAGATGAATAGGTCGATATCTCGTAAATGCTAAGGTTATGAGAAACTCACCCAGTGAAATCTTGTCTAAGGTTGGAGGTAAATGAATTGACGGAACACCTCCTACCTAGGGACGATCCGGTACTTGAGTAAAGTTAACCGGCTTTATGAGCATGTGTGAGAGGTGTGAGGTTAGTAAAAGTGTTTATAACCTAGACATCTCAGGTAAATAGTTTTCCTAGACTTAAGGTTTTATTTTCTTAGCCGGATAAAACCTAAGTAGTTTACCCTAAAAACCGTTGGACGATGCTTAGTAGATGTGTTGAGAAGGAATATACGATATATCCCTCACCTGCTACGCACTCCCTAAAGTTCACAACGTGAGAATTTTGCTCGGCCTCGTGTTGCTAATGTGGCAACCCCCTTAGGATGGCATTTGCAACTTTCAATAGCAAGGTGAATGGAGTAAGTGTCTATAGTAAGTGGGTGAAGGAAGCGCGTCGGTGCTTCCTGCGGTCTCCTCCATTGGATTGAACCGTGAGATTCCCATGTTCCGCCTGCAAGGTGCCCTTGGCGGCACCAATCCCTTAGGAGGGCCGTTTCATGGGAGTTGAACAAGTCAGTCACCATTTGTGGATAAAGAAACATAGGGTCATTCCCAACTCTGACATTCCCTTAGGTTGCACTGTTGGGGCCGTCCTGTGCGTTCTAAAAATGGAGGGCCACACTTACGAGATTTGCTAAGGAGTTAGTAAATCTTGACCGAAAACGATAACTAAGATGCTAGTGGAATATGAGTTATTTTAGAGCTAGCATTTAGTCAAGAATGTCTTGGTTTAGTGAAGGAGTGCTCGCTTACCCTTAGGTAGCGACCATTCTAACTCACTAAAATATCGTTGCATGTAAATAAAGAGTTTGGGTACTTTATTTGCTGCTAAACCTTTTAATTGGTTTAAATAGGTTAAAACCGTTTCACTAATAGATTTACATTCTTTTTCGGCATGTCGAGCTCGTTTTATTTAGTGTTAGCTAACGACAAATTAACCGGAGAGTATTACGGAACTTGGAAGTCGAACCTGAATACGATTCTGGTTCTGGACGACCTGAGGTTTGTCTTAACAGAGGAATGCCCTTCAGCTATTGGCTCGAGTGCATCTCGAAGTGTTCGAGATGCATACGATGGATGGATTAAGGCTATTGATAAAGCCCAAATCTATATCTTGGCAAGCATATTTGATGCCTTGTGCAAGTAGTATGAGGTTATGATTTCCGCAAAGGAAATCATGTCTTCATTACAAGCAATGGTGGACAATCGTCCTCATTACTTCGTAATGAAATCCTCAAGATCGTTTACAACTCTCGCATGGTTGAGGATACCTCTGTTAGGGAGTTTTTCCTTAACATGATGGTCCACTTTAGTGCGGCAGAAGTAAACGTTGCTACCATCGTCATTTCAGACTTAACAGTCTCTGTACACTTCCAAAGGAATAGAGAAGGAGGCAAATGTTGTCACTTCAAAGAAATTCCTTGAGAGGTTTGCGTCAGGGAGTAAGCCTAAGTCTGCTTCTCTGAGTAATGAGATTATTCAGAAGAAGAAGACTAACAGGAGAAATGGCAAAGCCCCTACTGTTCGCAAGATGAAGTCTTCAGACAAAGGAAAATGTTTCCATTGTAATGAAGATGGCTATTGGAAGCGTAACTTCTCCAAATACCTTGCTGAGAAACAGGCTGAGAAAGAACGACAAGATAAATGTGATTTATTTGTCAAAACAAGTTTAGTGGATTTGAATACCTGGATGTCTTCAGGAACCACTATTCATGTTTGTTTTTCTACAGGAAACTAGTTCCTGACAGTCGTTT
Organism: Herpetospermum pedunculosum; assembly: GCA_028017165.1. Classification (NCBI taxonomy): domain Eukaryota; kingdom Viridiplantae; phylum Streptophyta; class Magnoliopsida; order Cucurbitales; family Cucurbitaceae; genus Herpetospermum; species Herpetospermum pedunculosum. The sequence continues at coordinate 42,046,596 of CM051522.1, forward strand.
TCTAGCTGTGAGATATGGAGATATCGTTGCAGCTGAACTAGTGGGAGACTTTGTAGTTGTTGTATAGAGATAATAACATTTGTTATATGTAATTATTGTCTATATTTCTGGTTTAAACTGAACACTTGTATATTATATCTTTTGGTTTTATAAATGAACAGTTCATTTAGCGAAAGATATATACTGATGTGTTCTATTAAACTCGAAAACAACTAGCATGTTAAGACTCACAGTGTTAACGAAAGCTATAGTAGATATCAACAAAGGTTGTTGATCAAACTAGAGTTTCTCAACCGTTGAGAAAGCCTCAATGCAGTGGGAGGGTTGTAGGACAACCCGATCCGCTGCACTGGCTTGTCTTTAACTCAACGTTGTCATACTTGATGATAACATTGTGTTGGCGTGGAGGTTTTAGCTGGTGGAATCGATAATCTAAGAGGAAGAAGAGAGGATCTTCCATCTCTTCTGATTGGATTCATCCACGATCAAGCTTACCTTCGGTTGTCATCCAAGGCGTTGCAGCGAGGAGTTCACACGCATTCTTTACTGCTTTCTTCTGTTTTCATTCCCTTTGTTGCTTCTGTCTTTGCTGTTTCGTTTCTGTCTGCTACTCTACTCTATTTCGTACTCTTCTGTTTAGCTTTCGTGGTTCAAAGTTGTTATTTGTTTAGTTCAACCCTTGGTTAATCAAAGCGTTATTTCATCACTTTGCAAGTCTCCCTCTCTTCTGTTTACCGTCTTTTTCTTCTGTTTTGTCCTTTATATTCTGTTAAGCATGTTGTCTCCATCTATTCTTCTTATTTCACCTTCATCCATGAGTAACTAAGTCACATAAGGGCATGCTAATGACAATACTATAGGTGGAAATACGTGAATCAAGCATGTAAGTTAGCTTCGAATGCATTGAATGTATGTAAGCTTCATCCCACGGGAAATTTCGATTGGCCATCCATTTTTTCCAAAGAACTCCTAACCTCTGGAAGGAGTAAGAGTTCAGAGTCGTACATTCATGCTAGCCTTTCATGGTAGCAAGAAAACGACCTAGGAATAGGCGTTTTCCTAGTACAAATCAATAACTTGCTGTTATAAAAAGATGCTTAAGGCCTTACTTGGACATGAGTAAACTAAAGGATCTAATGCATGAAATCGAAAGATACATGAGAATGAGTTAGTTTGATGCATGATGAGTTGATCTACTGCTTGAGAATCGTATGAAAAAGCCTATAGAGGAGTCGTTAGTAGCCCTTGTTTCCACACTTTACACTTAATTCGCTGTTAGTAACATTGCTAGAAAATTGCTGTTTCCGCAATTCTCTTAGTTCAAATTTTGCCTTAGCCATTTCTTCTTTAGTTTGTTGTTCTCTTCTCTCTACATTCGAGTTTACTTATACTTTTTATGCTTTCATACTTCACATATTCCTTAATAGTTAGGCACTTTAAAACCAAATCTACACCGTTTAATCCACCCATTCTCACTTGACAACTCACTTCACTAGTAACTAAGAATAAATCTCTGTGGGAAATCGAATGAAAAAATACTTATTATTTGCTACAAGACCATGTATGCTTGCATGTTCTGAGTGCTCTACCATTGCATCTTTAATTTAAACATTGAGCACGCAACAAGGGCGCAGCGTCAAGACGCTGCCCTAGCGTCTCGACGCTCCGACGGATTACTTAAGTTTTTGTCCGATTTTTAGCCGCAATCATAATCTCCTACCTCGGGCTCCGCACCAGATTAGACGTTTCAGCAGCTGTTTTCACCATGGGAGAGGCTAGGAAGCCTTGAATGGAGCCATCCCACATCACACACAACATGAGTGAGTATTCTTTAGCGTTTTTGGCTCGGGATTGTAAAGGAATAATGTAGTTTGATCCTTTGGTGAGGATTGTTGAACTAAATTCTGATTTGGCTTGAATGATTGACTGAATTAGTTTCTATTTCTTTGCTTATTCCATGAACGTGATTGATTGATTTAGGACTAGGCACCCTTGATATCGAGCATGTTTTATTTGTTAAAGGTTTTGATGCCGTGCCTCTCTAAACCGCCAAGTAACAAAGATTTACGATGCCTTTGAACGCATAGGCGTCCTTGCGTTCTTGGTGTTCGTTCTTCTCGAATTAGAATCTGAAATCGATACACTAATTTCGCGTCCAAATTAGATAATCGTCGTAGTTAGCTCGTTGCTATCGATTGGTCTTGGGAGAGCGTTGGCTGGCAATGTCCAATCGATATGCTTGATTAGCATGATTAATTGTGTCTAATTAATATCCATGGAGCATGTCTAAATTAATTTATTGATTTAAGACGGGCTGCGTATTCGTTCATTTATTTGGCCATTATTATCGTCAACCAATGATCCAAAGGCATGCTAATTTTATTCCCGATCGTCCCGAGTCGAACGCTCCGTTAGTTAAATTTTCCCCGTTTTGCATTGTACCCTCTTAGTCAATTAAAAACCGACAAATCCCCCATATTTCATTTATTTTCATAGTTTGCCAATTTAATTAAGATTAAGTCAAATTAGCTTAATTCTCTGTGGATCGACCCCGTTGCCACTAATCTACTAATAGTTCAGTGAATTCGGGAAAATATAAATTCATTTTGGCGGGTCTCGACAACCCGATGATTGGCGATAGTTCCAAATTATCGTTACCAACAACCTATCCTAAAATCACATAAGCCCGGAAAAATCACATGCAACACATCATCTCGTTTTCCCCCTACTTCTAGCGTTTAAGAACAGTCTACACTTGACTTACACGAGAGAGAGAAGCAAACTAAGAGACCTGAAAAATTTCTCATTCTTTTTCTTTTCACGAGTACTTTGTACTCTTTTATTGAGGTTCTTTGAACCAAACTTTTTATTCTCTTTTTCTTTCCAACCTCGAGCTGCCTAACACGTCAAAATTCATGCAGAAACTTCACGTTTTTAAGGACTAACGCTCACTTCTTAGGTGCACCGATAAGAAGGAGGAGCGCCTCGAGAGAATTTTCTAACCAACATGCTTTTCTATTTTTTTTTTAATTTAGGCTTAGCGAAAGCTAACTCGATTAATCTACCGCTAACTCTCATGCAACAAGCTACCTAAGAGTGCCTTTCGGGGTGACAACGAGAATTAATGCTACATGCAATTGACAGCCTACGAAATCTAAGATGAGGTTGCTAAGTGCTCGATAGAAGCAAGGGAGCAACAGAAAATTTTAAAAATTTTCGACATGAACCTAATAAATGCAAAACTCATCATGCAAAAACTAGATTATGTATATGCTCAGATTTCCAACATGCATATCCTAGATTATCATCACTAGCAAGCAGTAAACAGAGTCCCAAGCACTTCAATATCAAAATAGCACTGCTCAACCAACGACACATTCTTATCCACAAACTCCACCCCCAACTTCAAAAGTTGGCATTGTCCTCAATGCCACTTAGTCAGATACACAAAGTAAAAGGGAAAAAGAAACTACACTTCCCTGACTCTTTGTGAAGTTGGCGAAGGAAATGAAACGGCGCGCTCATCATCGAAGCCCAAAACTTTCCTCAAGACAGCAAGGTACGTAAGGCTAAATTAAACTAAAAACAACAAAAAAACAGCAACCAAACTAAGACAGAAAAACATTTCATCACTCGGGTGCCTCCGAGAAGCGCATAATTTTTAAAGTCGTTTGCTCGACTGAATTCGCTCCAAAGACTCATCCATATTCTGATAGTGCGGGGGACGTTCCTATCTTTTCCTCTTCCACACTACACCTGCAAAACACATCAACAAATTTCTTTTCTCTTCGTGCCTCAAGCACGTGAATATCTCTTTGATCAGTACAAAAAACAGCACTCACATTCAACAGATTTAAATCAGATTTTTTTACTGAGACATGAGAATCATCCCTCAAGCGCGAGGTAAGACTCCCATTCTCGACATGCTCAACACAAGCAATATTCTCCACATTCACAAGCGATTTCGATGCATTTACAAAGAACTCATTCACCATTCCATCAAATTCTACCGACAAGGCACCCCTATCAACATCAATTTTGACCTTAGCGGTCTTCATAAATGGGCGTCCTAGTAAAATAGAAGAGGAAACATGCGAAGAATTTTCATCCATGTTCAGCACATAGAAATCGCATGGAAACAATAAGTCCTTCACTTTGACTAAAATGTCCTCAATTTTCCCTAACGGATGCACATAAGATCGATCGGCTAGTTGGACAACTATATTAGACTCAATTAAATCACACAATTCAAGCTCTTTAAATGCATCAAAAGACAGGACATTAATTGAGGCACCGAGATCTAACATGGCATTTTCAATAAGTTTAGTACCGATAGTGCATGGGATAGTAAACATACCAGGATCGATGCACTTCGGTGGAAGAGTACCTTGGAAAATTGCGGAGACAGTTTCTTTCTTTTTCTCATCATTCCTTTTCGACATTCTCTTGTTCGTACACCAATTCTTGAGGAATTTTGCGTATTTCGGCACTTGACTAACTGCCTCAAGAAGCAGTATGTTCACCACCACCTTCTGGAAGGTTTTCAAGACCAACTCGTCTTCATTCACCAGAGTAGGCCTCGCAAGCCTACTAGGGAAGGGTGCTTTGGTGACATTCTCTTGCACATTCTTCTCTTTCTCAATATTCAGCTCATCAAGAGCAACTGGGGCGGACTCATTCCGGCTATCCTTTGCTTCCTTCACGGCTCTGGTGGGAACTGATTTCCCACTCCTCAGCTGGATTGCACTCACGTTCTCACATGAGTTCACCGTGGTTTGGGAAGGAAGCTTCCCAGAGCTCTTGCTCTCTATTTTGCTGATCGACACAGCCATTTGCGTCAGCTGCTTGTTCAAGTTTTGCAGCTCGGCTTTGTGTGAGTTAAGCTCTTCTCGAGCTTCTTTCTGAAACTGGCTGGTCGATGTCACGATGGTTCTGACCATCTCTTCTAATGAACTGGAGGAGCTCGAGGCTTGAGCTTGGGTGGAAGTGTTAGGCCTATCGTGGGACTGGCCTTGGAAGCGTTGTTTGATGGAGCGACATGCGCAGCGGAAAGCGATTTCGGACCGATGATACTCTAATTTCATCAATTTAACAAATAGAAAACATGCTCTAAAAAGCGGAAATAAGAAAAATAGAAAACATATCCTTGAAGTTCTAATTTTTCTTCGCGTCCCGCCGACCGTTCTTCGTCACGAACTCTTCTAGCTTCTTCTAACGAACGTGCCGAGGACCACCCCAGGTAGTCCCGCTATCCTCGGCACCGTGCAACGGAGTGGTGGGACTCCGAAAGAAGAGAAAAAGAAAAGAAAATAAAGAAGAGGAAAAAGATGGAATCACCGTGGGAGAGCTGAGAAGTTTTTTTCAATAATAAAAAAACTTCATCTGCCCCAAACTTTCAAGCACATCAATAATGTACCCAAAAATCCACTCACACCAATTTTTGCCAGCATGCAAAATTAGCACTATATATATATATTAAATAAAATTAATTGATATTTAATTTTAAATAATAATAAATATTTTATTTATTAAACTTTCTAATAAATAAAATATATATATATATATATATTTAATTAACTAAACTTTTTAATTAATTAATATTATTTAATTCAATATCAAATATTAATTAAATAATATAGCTAAACCCGATTTTCCGAAAATCGACTTTTTTGCACATGAATCCTATTCATGTTTTAGACCATTCTCATATTTAAATATGATTTAAATATGTCGATATTTAAATCATATTTAAATATATCCATCCTTCTTCCATAAACCGAATTTGAACAATTCAAATTCTTTTTCTTTTAATTTTCTCTTATACTGTTGCACGACGTTATCCGAGCTAGCCAGGAGAACCTAAAGGACCTACAGATCATGAGCTCCAACGATACGAGATTATTCGGTCAAAACTCTTTTAACCCGAATCAATCAACTTTCGTTAACCCCCGGAGACTCCACTATAGTCCGAGGGTTGCACTCTCCTCACTGTAGATTTATTGTGTCCTCTTGATATAACCATTATGGTCCGAGGGTTGGCTCTTCTAATTTTCTTACCTCCAATAGTAAGCTCAGGATTGAGATCGAGTTACCTAGGCCATCAGGTGAAAAAGTCGGTCTCTTCAGTAAACGGTGTTATAAAGAGAGAGCGACTTTTCGTGGTTCAGTCTTACGCAAACTCATCGCGTAGGACGCCCCCGCTCGCACATCTCGATGTGAAACGACTCAGATCACATCGTTTTGTACATTACAAAATGGGCCGCATCCAATAGTGTTACCAGGATAAGGTACCCAGCCTTATCCATATACTATAGACCGTTTTGACTGTCTACTTGAGCTTGACCCACATTCATGTCATACATGAAACTCAAGTATCCATGATCGTCAAGGGTGTTGGTCATTGGTATAGATTAATGCAAACACGGTTCACTTTATTCCAGCAAACACCTTTACTGAAAAAAAACTTAATAACTCATTATTACTAAATAGATAATTTACAAACATAACTGTTTACAAACCACGAGTTTTAGGACATTATGTTGGGTTTTATGTCCTAAAACTCGTAGTTTGTAAACAGTATGAATGTATATATTATATTTCAATAAAGTTGTTATTGATTTTTTAGTGAATTGTGTTTGTATTAACCTATACCAATAACTAACACCCATGGCTATAGTGTGAGTACTTGATCTTCATGTGTGACATGAATGTGAATCAAGTTCAAGTAGACAGCCAAAATGGTCTATAGTATAGGGATAAGGCTGGGTACCTTATCCTGGGGACACTATTGGACGCGGCTCACTTTGTATAGTACAAAACGATGTGATTCGAATCGTTTCATGTAGAGACATGTGAGTGAGGGCGTCCTATGCAATGAGTTTGCACAAGACCGAACCAGAATTAAAATCGCTCTTTCTTTAGAACACCGTTTACTGTAAAGACCGATTTTTTCATATGATGACTTAGGTAACTCGATCTCAATCCTGAGCTTACTATGGACTCCTGTTTATTTGACCTTATCCTTTGACTTGTACGGGTGAGAGTGGCCAGATTGCCGACTCAATATGCCTACCATCTTGGGGATAAGATTGAATAAGTGGCTGGGGACATAGTTGTAGCAAGATTGGAATTCACTCCTACCCGCTTTAAAGGGTTAGTAGAGAGGTTGTTCCCTTAAGTGCTGACTCCAGGTCTTGAACAATGGGCCCATCCTCTCCTGATCAGGGAGGAATCTGATTTGATGGTTGGACCACAAATCAATTGTTCATTAGAGGTGTCAGTGGTACCTAAGGAACAAGATATAATACAAGGGTTAAACGGTTTAAATGACCCGTTGTGATTATGAACGACCTGTGAAGGATCGACTTACTGATGATAGTTATATCAACAGGACACAATATATCTACAGTGAGGAGAGTGTAGCCTTTGGACTTTAGTGGAGTCTCCGGGGGTTAACAAATGTTGGTTAGTTCGGTTGAAAAAGTTTTGACCGGATAATCTCGTATCGTTGGAGCTCATGATCTGTAGGTCCTTACGGTTCTCCTGGCTAGCTCGGATAAAGCCGTGAAACAATATAAAAGAAAAGAAAAGAATTTGAATCGTTCAAGTTCGGGTTTGTGGAAGAAGAATAGACATTTAAATATGATTTAAATATGGACATATTTAAATATGATTTAAATATGAGATTGGTCTGAAAACATGAATAGGATTCATGTGCAAAAGGTCGGTTTTCGGAAAACCGGGATTAATTATATTATTTAATTAATATTTGATATTGAATTAAATAATATTAATTAATTTATATATATATATTTTTTATTAATTAAAAAGTTTAATTAATAAAATAATAATTATTATTTTTAATAATAATAATATATATATATATATATATATATACATGTGTCTTACATGCAAGATGTAAGACACATGTATGTTTTATATATACATAGGTATATATATTTTGACAGATCAGTGGCTTTTGGGGTATACGTAATTGTGAATTGAAAATTGGTTTTCAATTTGAGTTCTCTGCCCCGTCTTCTTCCTCTCAGCTTCTGAAGAATAGTTTTAGCCGAAGCGTTCGGAGGAAGCAAGTTGGTCAAAGGCGGTGCGAAGAGTTCGAAGTCCGCTCAAGGCGTAGCTTGTTGATCAAGCCTGTAATAAATTAGTTATTGCTTGCTAAATGCCAAAATCGATCCACTTTAGTGTGTTTAATTAATTATGCATTGTGAATGTATGTTTTAATTAAAATACATGTTTGTATGTGCATAACGTATGCCATATAGATTTAAAATCCCACCGTAGGAAGCATGCTTCATGCATTGAAAATATGTTATAAGTGTTATAATATATCATATGCATATTTGGCAATTCATGAGTTTTAATATAAGAGTTATATTAATTCATGAATTAGTTGTTGTTAGTTCAATAGAATAATTGATATAAGTGTTATATTAATTATGAAATTGAATATACAACATAGGTTGCCCTAATTTTTATGCACATGGTATATTATAAGTGTTATAATGTATAGGATGCATGTTTATTCATGAGTATTAATATAAGAGTTATATTAATTCATGAATTAGATGTTGTTTGCTTAATAGAATAATTGATATAAGTGTTATATTAATTATGAAATTAAACATCCAACATTAGATGCATTTTGTTTGTTATAATTGATTGTTATAATGTATAGGATGCATGCTTAATTCATGAGAATTGATATAAGTGTTATATTAATTTATGAATTAGGAGTTGTATGTTTAAAAACATAATTGATATAAATGTTATATTGATTATGAAATTAAATATTCAACTTGTCATGCCTTAGTGATGCATGTTTGAGAAGCATGTAGAAGTTTGTTGTAGTAAGTCTTAGTTTTGCAAAGCGTTGTAAAATTGGCATAGACTTTTAAAATCTATAACAAAGACAAAGGCATGCTCACTTAGGGTTGAATGTATCGTTCCGTTTCATTAGATGAATAGGTCGATATCTTGTAAATGCTAAGGTTACAAGAAACTCACCCGGGGACATCCTGTTCGAGGTTGGAGGTATTTAAGCTGACGGTTTACGGAACACCTCCTACCTGGGGACCATCCGGTACTTGAGTAAAGTTAACCCGGCTTTATGAGCATGCGTGAGTGGTGTGAGGTAATAAAGTGTTTATCACCTAGACATCATAGGTAAAAGTTTGTTTTACCTAGACTTAGGCCTTATTGTCTTAGCCGGATAATGCCTGAGTAATTTACCCATTCCGTCTTAAAATACTTAGTAGAGGTGTTGAGAAGGTATATATGATATGTCCCTCTCCTCCTACGTTCTCTGTCAAGTTCACACCGTGAGAATTATGCTCGGCCTCGTGATGTCAATAGGGCATCCCCATTCGGATGGTATTTGCATAATTCAAGAGCAAGGTGAATGGAGAAAGTATTTATAGTAAGTGGGAGAAGGAAGTATGTCAATACATCCTGCGGTCTCCTCCATTGGATTGAACCGTGAGATTCCTATGTTCTGCCTGCTAGGTGCCCACAAGTGGTACCGATCCATTCAGAGGGCCGTTTCATAGGAATCGGAACATCTCAATCACCATTTATGGATAAAGAAACATAGAGCCATTCCCAACTTTGACATTTCCATTCGGTTGCATCGTTGGGGCCGCCCTATGAATTCTAAAAATGGAGGGTCACACTTACGAGATTTGCTAAGGAGTTAGTAAATCTTGACCAAACAGCGATAACTAAGATGCTATAGGAATATGAGATATTCTGGTATTAGCATTTAGTCAAGAATGTCTTGATTCAGTGAATGAATGCTTGACTGCCCCTCGGTAGCGACCATTCTGACCCACTGAAGTATCGTTGCAGTTTAATAATGAGTTTTGGGTACATTATTATTCTTTGCTAAATTCTTGATTGATGTGTATGTTGGGTTTTATGTCCTAAAACTCGTGGAATGTAAACTGTTATGTTTGTAAATATTCTATTTAGAATAAAGAGTTATTAGTTTTATACAGTAAAAGAGTTTACTAGAATAAAGTGAAAGGTGTTTATGTTAACCTATATCAATGACCAACACCCTTGGCTGAATATGAGTACTTGAGCCTCATGTATGACATGATTGTGGATCAGGCTCAAGTAGTCAGTCAAAACGGTCTATAGTATACGGATAAGGCTGGGTACCTTATCCTGGTAACACTATTGGATGCGGCTCACTTTGTATTGTACAAAACGATGTGATCCGAATCGTTTCACATGGAGATGTGCGAGTGAGGGCGTCCTGTGCTAAGAGTTTGCATAAGATCGAACCGCGTATTAAGTCGCTCTCTCTTTATAACTCCGTTTACTGATGAGACCGACTTATACATTTTGATGGCCTAGGTAACTCGAGCTTAATCCTGAGCTTGCTATGAACTCCTACTTATTCGGAAGTATCCTTTGACTTGTACGGGTGAGAGTGGCGGAACGCCCGCTCAATAAGCCTACCAACTTGGGGATAAAGTCGAATAGGTAGCTGGGGACATAGTACAACAAGATTGGAATTCACTCCTAACCCGCTCTTCAGGGTTAGTAGATAGGTTGTTCCCTTAATAGCTAACTCCGAGACTTGAACAATGTGAGCTCACACTCTCATGTGATGAGAGAGTTATAATGATCTGATGGTTGGACCACAGATCTATTGTTCATTAGAGGTGTCAGTGGTACTTAAGGAACAAGATGTAATGCAGGGGTTAAACGGTTTAAATGACCCAGCTGTGATTATGAACAACCTGTGAAGGATCGACTTACCGATGACGGTTATATCAAGAGGACACAATATATCTACAGTGAGGAGAGTGCAACCCTCGGACTATAGTGGAGTCTCCGGGGGTTAACGAAAGTTGATTGATTCGGGTTAAAAGAGTTTTAACCGGATAATCTCGTATCGTTGGAGCTCATGATCTGTAGGTCCTTTAGGTTCTCCTGGCTAGCTCGGATAACGTCGTGCAACAGTATAAAAGAAAAGAAAAAGAAAAAGAATTTGAATTGTTCAAATTCGGTTTATGGAAGAAGGATGGACATATTTAAATATGATTTAAATATGAGATTGGCCTAAAACATGAATAGGATTCATGTGTAAAAAAGTCGGTTTTCGGAAAACCGGGTTTAGTCATATTATTTAATTAATATTTGATATTGAATTAAATAATAATTATTAATTAAAAAGTTTAATTAATAATTATATATATATATATTTTATTTATTAAAAAGTTTAATAAATAAAAATTATTATTATTTTTTTTAATAATAATAATAATTACATATATATGTGTCTTGCATGCAGCAAGACACATATATATTAAGTAAGTATATATATATATGATCATCTTTGGCTGGAGGATAAGAAGAGGCAGAAGAGGCAGAGGTGAATTAAAATGGTTTTCAATTGAAAACCCAAATGTTGGGTATACGAAAGTTTAAAAAAAAAAAAAAAACTTAGAAGTTTTTTTTTCTCTCAACCCTCTGTATATCTCTTTCTTCTTTTCCTTTCCTTTCCTTCTTCTTTTCTTTTCTTTTTTCTCTTCTTTCGGAGTCCCACAACTCCGTTGCGCGACGCCGAGGATAGCGGGACTACCTGGGGTGGTCCTCGGGGCGTTCGTGAGAAGAGGCCGGAAGAGTTCGTGACGAAGAACGACCGGCGGACTTGAAGAAATTGGAGCTACAAGGGTATGTATTTCTAATTTCTTAATTCCGTCTTTTGAGCATGTTTACTATTTGTTAAATTGATGAAAGTAGAGTATCATCGGTCCGAAATCGCGTTCCGCTGCGGTAAAACGCTCCATCAATTGGTATTAGAGCGATTTTGTGATTAACTCAATTTGCATCAATTTAAGTTGGTGGGTATTTTAATTTAGAAATTGTTTCTGAATTGGTGTCTAAAGTGGATATCGATTTTGGCATAGTTTCTATTTGAATTTCATTATTTGTAATTGCCCGAGAATGTATGGGCTTTAATGCGTGCTAAAGAGTCTGTAATTTTAGAGTCATTAGAGTCCATATAGGTTTCTTTGTGAAAGAAGCTTAAGTTTGGAACTCGCCGAAATGTTCGGTATAAGTTCAAACTCGTTCTAGGCAATACGAGAAGAAATTCGAAGAGAAATTGGCCGAAGCGTTCGGAGGAAGCAAGTTGGTCAAAGGCGGTGCGAAGAGTTCGAAGTCCGCTCAAGACGTAGCTTGTTGTTCAATCTTGTAATAAATTAGTTATTGCTTGCTAAATGCCAAAATCGATCCACTTTAGTGTGTTTAATTAATTATGCATTGCGAATGTATGTTTTAATTAAAATCCATGTTTGTATGTGCATAACGTATGCCATATAGATTTAAAATCCCACCGTAGGAAGCATGCTCCATGCATTAAAAATATGTTATAAGTGTTATAATATATAGTATGCATATTTGGCAATTCATGAGTATTAATATAAGAGTTATATTAATTCATGAATTAGATGTTGATAATTTAATAGAATAATTGATATAAGTGTTATATTAATTATGAAATTAAATTTACAACATAAGTTGTCCTGGTTTTATGCATATTATAGGTTATAAGTATTATAATATATAGGATACATGTTAAATTCATGAGTATTAATATAAGAGTTATATTAATTCATGAATTAGTTGTTGTTTGCTTAATAGAATAATTAATATAAGTGTTATATTAATTATGAAATTAAACATCCAATGTCAGTTGCATATTGTATGTTATAATTGTTATAATGTATATGATGCATGCTTAATTCATAATAATTGATATAAGTGTTATATTAATTTATGAATTAGGAGTTGTATATTTAAGAGCATAATCGATATAAATGTTATATTGATTATGAAGTTAAATATTCAATTTGCCATGCCTTAGCGAATGTATGTTTGAGAAGCATATAGAAGTTTGTTGTAGTAAGTCTAGTTTTTGCAAGTGTTGTAAAAATGACTTAGACTTTTAAAATCTATAACAAAGAAAGAGCATGTTCATTTAGGGTTAATGGTTCGATCAGGTTCATTAGATGAATAGGTCGAAATCTCGTAAATGCTAAGGTTATGAGAAACTCACCCGGTGAAATCTTGTCTAAGGTTGGAGGTAAATGAATTGACGGAACACCTCCTACCTGGGGACGATCCGGTACTTGAGTAAAGTTAACCAGGCTTTATGAGCGTGCGGGAGAGGTGTGAGGTTATTTAAATCTGTTAATAACCTAGACATCTCAGGTAAATAGTTTGCCTAGACTTAAGGTTTTATTTTCTTAGCCGGATAAAACTTGAGTAGTTTACCCTAAAAACTGTTGGACGATGCTTAGTAGATGTGTTGAGAAGGAATATATGATATATCCCTCTCCTGCTACGCACTCCCTATAGTTCACAACGTGAGAATTTTGCTCGGCCTCGTGTTGCTAATGTGGCAACCCCCTTAGGATGGTATTTGCAACTTTCAATAGCAAGGTGAATGGAGTAAGTGTCTATAGTAAGTGGGTGAAGGAAGCACGTCGGTGCTTCCTGCAGTCTCCTCCATTGGATTGAACCGTGAGATCCTCATGTTCCGCCTGCAAGGTGCCCTTGGCGGCACCAATCCCTTAGGAGGGCCGTTTCATGGGAGTTGAACAAGTCAGTCACCATTTATGGATAAAGAAACATAGGGCCATTCCCAACTCTGACATTCCCTTAGGTTGCACTGTTGGGGCCGTCCTGTGCGTTCTAAAAATGGAGGGTCACACTTACGAGATTTTCTAAGGAGTTAGTAAATCTTGACCGAAAACGTTAACTAAGATGCTAGTGGAATATGAGTTATTCTGGAGCTAGCATTTAGTCAAGAATGTCTTGGTTTAGTGAAGGAGTGCTCGTTTACCCTTAGGTAGCGACCATTCTAACTCACTAAAATATCGTTGCATGTAAATAAAGAGTTTGGGTACTTTATTTGCTGCTAAACCTCTTAATTGGTTTAAATAGGTTAAACCCATTTCACTAATAGTTTTACATTCTTTTTCGGCATGTCGAGCTCGTTTATACAGTTGTTAGCTCACAACAAGTTAACTGGAGAGAAATACGGAACTTGGAAGTCGAACCTGAATACCATTCTGGTTCTGGACGACCTGAGGTTTGTCTTAACGGAGGAATGTCCTTCAGCTCCTGGCTCCAGTGCATCTCGAAGTGTTCGAGAGGCATACGATGGATGGATTAGGGCTATTGATAAAACCCAAATCTATATCTTGGCAAGCATATTTGATGCCTTGTGCAAGTAGTATGAGGGTATGATTTCCGTAAAGGAAATCATGTCTTCATTACAAGCAATGGTGGACAGTCGTCATCATCACTTCGTAATGAAGTCCTCAAGATCGTTTACAACTCTCGCATGGTGGAAGATACCTCTGTTAGGGAGTTTGTCCTTAACATGATGGTCCACTTTAGTGCGGCAGAAGTAAACGTTGCTACCATCGTCATTTCAGACTTAACAGTCTCTGTATACTTCCAAAGGAATAAAGAAGGAGGCAAATGTTGTCACTTCGAAGAAATTCCTTGAGAGGTTGGCGTCAGGGAGTAAGCCTAAGTCTGCTTCTCTGAGTAATGAGATTATTCAGAAGAAGAAGAGTAACAGGAGAAATGACAAAGCCCCTACTGTTCGCAAGGTGAAGTCTTCAGACAAAGGAAAATGTTTCCATTGTAATGAAGATGGGTATTGGAAGCGTAACTTCTCCAAATACCTTGCTGAGAAACAGGCTGAGAAAGAATGACAAGATAAATGTGATTTATTTGTCAAAACAAGTTTAGTGGATATGAATGTCATACCTGGATGTCTTCAGGAACCACTATGCATGTTTGTTTTTCTACAGGAAACTAGTTCCTGACAGTCGTATTCTAGCTGTGAGATATGGAGATATCGTAGCAGCTGAACTAGTGGGAGACTTTGTAGTTGTTGGATAGAGATAATAACATTTATTATATGTAATTATTGTCTATATTTCTGGTTTAAACTGAACACTTGTATATTATATCTTTTGGTTTTATAATGAACAGTTCATTTAGCAAAAGATATATACTGATGTGTTCTATTAAACTCGAAAACAACTAACGTGTTAAGACTCACAGTGTTAACGAAAGCTATAAGAGATATCAACAAAGGTTGTTGATCAAACTAGAGTTACTCAACCGTTGAGAAAGCCTCAATGCAGTGGGAGGGTTGTAGGACAACCCGATCCGCTGCACTGGCTTGTTTTTAACTCAAAGTTGTCATACTTGATGATAACATTGAGGATTCGCTGTCTTTAATTAGGCAATGGATCACATAGACAAAGCCAAATGGCTCAAAGCGACAAATCTATGGATGGTATTGAGACCAAGCCACTAAGGTGAAAACCTTTATGGCTTGACTTTCTAGTAAAGGGACTGTCCCGAAGAGAAAGGGTTTATTGTGTATACTCTCTTTCTCTTGTTGCCAGACGTAAGTTAAATAGATGACTCTTATCCACTACCATGTTCTATCTTTATAGAATTTGGCAAGTGGATGTCAAGATAACTTTTCTGCAGAATTGTTATCTTGATTGAGTATCTATGAGTCTCAACCAGATAGATTCATAATTCGAGGACAAAGAGCAAATGGTTTGCGAGCCAATTCGATTCATTTATGAATTAGAATAAGCAT
Source organism: Herpetospermum pedunculosum (assembly GCA_028017165.1). Taxonomy (NCBI): domain Eukaryota; kingdom Viridiplantae; phylum Streptophyta; class Magnoliopsida; order Cucurbitales; family Cucurbitaceae; genus Herpetospermum; species Herpetospermum pedunculosum. Next base: position 42,062,269 of record CM051522.1, read on the forward strand.
CTTTATCCTGAATTGTAAGGTTTGATATGGTGATCAAACCTTATGGCTTTGAACAGAAGTTTGAACGAAAGTTTGATAAACCTTGTTTGGCAAAGGTTTAGTCAATGATGTAGCTTTCATAAACTATTTCCGTAATTAATGTCCTAATCATTAAGAATGATGTAGGATTCATTTCTGATTTTAGCATTAACTAGCGACCCATTCCCAAATAGTTGATTTGGAGGTAGGCTTAGTTTGTTCTATGGATTCAGGATGATCTGAGTCGTAAGAACATATCGCTAGTGTTGTCTCTAAAATCTTTTATTGACAAAATGTTGTCAATATTCGATGGTCTATGGAAATGGTTTCCTGAGACACCTCAAGTGTTGAGGATACGAGATGCACCCAAGTGCATTTACATATTGGAGGTTAGGTGTATCTTTTGAGATACATGACCCGATATGTGTTATGCAGTGGGAGCTGTCAGTAATATTAGTCCAATTGGATTGGATTCCGGTTAAAGTTTTGTCCTTGTACTTCGAGGAGTAGAATACAAGAGTTGTATTGCTGATTCCTCGTTGGTAGCTAAGTCTATTTACAGCTTGTGAAGCAGCAATAGGTTTATAAGTTGAGCTCGCAGATAGTGCTATGAGGAGATGTGATGGTCACATAGAAAGCCTCGTAGTACTTCATGCTGATTTGTTTACTAAGTCTTTCATGGCTAAAGTGTTTGAGAGACACCTAGAAGAGACTAGGGCTCCGAGTTGCTGGAGAGGACAGTGGGAGAAAGCTTCTGATATATAATATATTAGTTTTCTCCACCTAACATGTACACCACGGACGTTTAAGTCCAAGTGGGAGTTTGTTGGGTTTTATGTCCTAAAACTCGTGGTTTGTAAACTGTTATGTTTGTAAATATTCTATTTAGAATAAAGAGTTATTAGTTTTATACAGTAAAAGAGTTTACTGGAATAAAGTGAAAGGTGTTTATGTTAACCTATATCAATGACCAACACCCTTGGCTGAATATGAGTACTTGAGCCTCATGTATGACATGATTGTGGATCAGGCTCAAGTAGTCAGTCAAAACGGTCTATAGTATACGGATAAGGCTGGGTACCTTATCCTGGTAACACTATTGGATGCGGCTCACTTTGTATTGTACAAAACGATGTGATCCGAATCGTTTCACATGGAGATGTGCGAGTGAGGGCGTCCTGTGCAAAGAGTTTGCATAAGATCGAACCGCGTATTAAGTCGCTCTCTCTTTATAACTCCGTTTACTGATGAGACCGACTTATACATTTTGATGGCCTAGGTAACTCGAGCTTAATCCTCAGCTTGCTATGAACTTCTACTTATTCGGAAGTATCCTTTGACTTGTACGGGTGAGAGTGGCGGAACGCCCGCTCAATAAGCCTACCAACTTGGGGATAAAGTCGAATAGGTAGCTGGGGACATAGTACAACAAGATTGGAATTCACTCCTAACCCGCTCTTCAGGGTTAGTAGATAGGTTGTTCCCTTAATAGCTGACTCCGAGACTTGAACAATGTGAGCTCACACTCTCATCTGATGAGAGAGTTATAATGATCTGATGGTTGGACCACAGATCTATTGTTCATTAGAGGTGTCAGTGGTACTTAAGGAACAAGATGTAATGCAGGGGTTAAACGGTTTAAATGACCCAGCTGTGATTATGAACAACCTGTGAAGGATCGACTTACCGATGACGGTTATATCAAGAGGACACAATATATCTACAGTGAGGAGAGTGCAACCCTCGGACTATAGTGGAGTCTCCGGGGGTTAACGAAAGTTGATTGATTCGGGTTAAAAGAGTTTTAACCGGATAATCTCGTATCGTTGGAGCTCATGATCTGTAGGTCCTTTAGGTTCTCCTGGCTAGCTCGGATAACGTCGTGCAACAGTATAAAAGAAAAGAAAAAGAAAAAGAATTTGAATTGTTCAAATTCGGTTTATGGAAGAAGGATGGACATATTTAAATATGATTTAAATATGAGATTGGCCTAAAACATGAATAGGATTCATGTGTAAAAAAGTCGGTTTTCGGAAAACCGGGTTTAGTCATATTATTTAATTAATATTTGATATTGAATTAAATAATAATTATTAATTAAAAAGTTTAATTAATAATTATATATATATATTTTATTTATTAAAAAGTTTAATAAATAAAAATTATTATTATTATTTTTAATAATAATAATAATTAAATATATATGTGTCTTGCATGCAGCAAGACACATATATATTAAGTAAGTATATATATATATGATCATCTTTGGCGGGAGGATAAGAAGAGGCAGGAGAGGCAGAGGTGAATTAAAATGGTTTTCAATTGAAAACCCAAATGTTGGGTATACGAAAGTTAAAAAAAAAAAAAAAAACTTAGAAGTTTTTTTTTCTCTCAACCCTCTGTATATCTCTTTCTTCTTTTCCTTTCCTTTCCTTTCCTTCTTCTTTTCTTTTCTTTTTTCTCTTCTTTCGGAGTCCCACAACTCCGTTGCGCGACGCCGAGGATAGCGGGACTACCTGGGGTGGTCCTCGGGGCGTTCGTGAGAAGAGGCCGGAAGAGTTCGTGACGAAGAACGACCGGCGGACTTGAAGAAATTGGAGCTACAAGGGTATGTATTTCTAATTTCTTAATTCCGTCTTTTGAGCATGTTTACTATTTGTTAAATTGATGAAAGTAGAGTATCATCGGTCCGAAATCGCGTTCCGCTGCGGTAAAACGCTCCATCAGTGTAAATTAGGTTAAAACTTTTTCACTAATATTTATTCATTCTCTTTTCAGCATGTCTAGCTCTTTCATTCACTTACTAGCTTCCGATAAGTTAACCGGCGATAACTACGCGACCTGGAAATCGAACTTGAATACGATTCTCGTTCTAGATGATCTCAGGTTCGTCTTATCAGAGGATTGTCCTCCCCCTCCTAGCTCGGATGCGACTCGAACTGTTCGAGATGCATATGATAGATGGACAAGGGCTAATGATAAAGCCCGAGTCTATATCTTAGCCAGCATATTTGATGTGTTAGCTAAGAAGGACGAGGATATGGTTTCTGCTAAAGAAATCATGTCTTCATTACAGGAGATGTTTGGACTACCGTCCTCATCGGTCTGTCATGAAGCCCTCAAATACGTTTACAACTCTCGCATGAAGGAGGGAACCTCTGTTAGGGAGCATGTCCTTAACATGATGGTCCACTTCAATGTGACGGAAGTAAACGGAGCTACTATTGACGAGTCAAGTCAAGTAAGCTTTATCATGGAATCTCTTCCGAAGAGTTTCCTTCAGTTCAGAACCAATTTGGTAATGAACAAGATAAAGTATAATTTGACTTCTCTCCTCAGCGAGCTACAGACCTATCAGTCCCTACACACTTCAAAAGGAAAAGAGAAGGAGGCAAACGTTGTCACTTCTAGGAAATTCCAAAAGGGGTCGTCTTCTGGGAGCAAGTCTGAACTTTCTTCTATTAAGAATAAGAGTATTCAAAAGAAGAAGAAAGATAAAAGGAAGGGAAAAGCACCTGCTGCTGCTAAGAGCAAGAGTAGATCTGCAGACAAAGGAAAATGTTTCCATTGTGGTGTAGATGGGCACTGGAAACGGAATTGCCCAAAGTATCTTGCAGAGAAAAAGGCTGAGAAGGAAAGACAAGGTAAATATGATTTACTTGTTGTTGAAACATGTTTAGTAGAACATGATTGTCATACCTGGATACTTGATTCAGGAGCTACTAACCATGTTTGTTCTTCTTTTCAGGAAACTAGTTCTTGGCAACCACTTTCTCGCGGTGAGATAACTCTCAGAGTTGGAACTGGAGAGATTGTCTCAGCTGAAGCAGTGGGAGCTGTAAAGTTGTTGTATAGAGATAGTTTCATTTTACTAGAAAATGTACTCCTGGTTCCTACCTTCCAGAGGAATCTTGTATCTATATCTTGTTTGTTAGAACAGTTGTATAAAGTATCTTTTGTTCATAATGAAGCGTTCATTAGCAAAAGAGGTGTACGTATTTGTTCTGCGAAACTTGAAAAAAACTTGTATGTGTTAAGACCAACCGAAGTCAAAGCTATTTTGAACACTGAAATGTTTAAAACAGCCGAGACTCAAACTAAAAGGCAGAAACTTTCTCCAAGTACTTATCTTTGGCACTTAAGACTAGGTCACATTAATCTCAATAGGATTGGGAGATTGGTTAAGAGTGGTCTGCTAAATCGTTTAGAGGACAACTCTTTACCGCCATGTGAGTCTTGTCTTGAGGGCAAAATGACCAAACGATATTTTTCTGAAAAAGGTCATAGGTCCAAAGAACCTCTAGAAATCGTGCATTCGGATCTCTGCGGTCCTTTGAATGTCAAAGCACGAGGAGGGTATGAATATTTCATCAGTTTCATTGATGATTATTCTAGGTACGGTTATCTTTATCTAATGCATCATAAGTCCGAAGCTCTTGAAAAGTTCAAAGAGTATAAGGCAGAGGTTGAGAACACATTAGGTAAATCGATAAAAACACTCCGATCAGATCGAGGTGTAGAGTATATGGATTTAAGATTCCAGGACTATATGATAGAACATGAAATAGTATCTCAACTCTCAGCGCTCGGAACACCACGGCTGAATGGTGTGTCCGAGAGGAGAAATAGAACCCTGTTAGACATGGTTCGATCTATGATGAGTTATGCTCATTTGCCTAGTTCGTTTTGGAAATATGCAGTAGAGACTGCAGTATATATTTTGAACATGGTTCCCTCTAAGAGTGTTTCTAAAAAACCTTATGAGTTATGGAGAGGGCGTAAAGGTAGTTTACGTCACTTCAGGATTTGGTGGTGTCCGGCACATGTGCTAGTACCCAATCCAAAGAAGTTGGAACATCGTTCAAAATTGTGCCTATTTGTAGGTTACCCCAAGGAAACGAAAGGTGGTCTATTTTTCGATCCTCATGAGAACAAGGTACTCGTATCCACTAATGCCACGTTCTTAGAGGAAGACCACGTGAGAGATCATAAACCGTCGAGCAAAATTGTTTTGTCCGAATTTTCCAGGAAAGCTACAGACGGATCAACAAAGGTTGTTGATCAGGCTGGTCCTTCTCAAGAGTTGAGAAAACCTCGACGCAGTGGGAGGGATGTAAGACAGCCTGACCGCTACATCGGCTTGTCTGAAACTCAAGTCGTCATACCTGATGATGGCATTGAGGATCCATTGACCTTTAAACAGCCAATGAATGACATAGACATGGACCAGTGGCTTAAAGCCATGGATCTCGAAATGGAGTCTATGTACTTCAATTCGGTCTGGGATCTTCTAGACCAACCAGATAGTGAAAGACCTATCGGTTGCAATTGGATCTACAAGAGAAAACGAGACCAAGCCGGTAAGGTGCAAACCTTTAAGGCTCGACTTGTGGCAAAAGGTTATTCCCAAAGAGAAGGGGTGGACTATGAAGAAACCTTTTCTCCTGTTGCCATGTTAAAGTCGATTAGAATACTCTTATCCATTGCTACATTTTATGATTATGAAATCTGGCAAATGGATGTCAAGACTGCCTTTCTGAATGGTAATCTTGAGGAGAGTATCTATATGGCTCAACCAGAGGGATTCATACTTCAGGGTCAAGAGCAAAATGTTTGCAAGCTTAATCGATCCATTTATGGGTTGAAGCAAGCATCTAGATCCTGGAATATAAGGTTTGATACGGCGATCAAATCTTATGGCTTTGAACAAAATATTGACGAACCTTGTGTTTACAAGAAAGTAGTCAATACTCTTGTAGCTTTCTTAGTCTTGTACGTAGACGATACACTACTCATTGGGAATGATGTAGGGTTCCTAACTGACGTTAAGAATTGGCTAGCGACCCAATTCCAAATGAAAGATTTGGGAGAGGCTCAGTTTGTTCTAGGGATTCAGATCATAAGGGATCGTAAGAACAAAGTGCTAGCGCTGTCTCAAGCATCTTATATTGACAAGGTGTTGTCAAGAAATTCGATGCAGAATTCCAAGAAAGGCTCGCTGCCTTTTAGGCATGAAATTCACTTGTCTAAGGAACAGTCTCCTAAGGCACCTCAAGAGGTTGAGGATATGAGACGAATTCCCTATGCATCTGCAGTTGGTAGTCTCATGTACGCTATGTTGTGTACAAGACCCGACATCTGCTATGCAGTAGGAATTGTAAGTAGGTTCCAGTCCAATCCAGGATATGATCACTGGACAACCGTTAAACACGTCCTCAAGTATCTTAGAAAAACGAGAGACTATGTGCTTGTGTATGGCGCGAAGGATTTGATCCTTGCAGGATACACTGACTCTGATTTTCAGACTGATATAGATTCCAGGAAATCTACATCAGGATCAGTGTTCACTCTTAACGGAGGAGGAATAGTATGGAGGAGTATAAAGCAAGGTTGTATTGCTGACTCCACCATGGAAGCTAAGTATGTCGCAGCTTGCGAAGCAGCGAAGGAAGCTGTATGGCTTAGGAAGTTCTTGACAGATTTGGAAATTGTTCCAAATATGAACTTGCCAATCACCCTTTATTGTGATAACAGCGGTGCAGTGGCAAATTCTAAATAACCTAGAAGCCATAAGCGTGGAAAGCATATTGAGCGGAAATATCATCTCATCAGGGAGATAGTGCAACGAGGAGATGTGATCGTCACACAGGTAGCCTCGGAGCACAACATTGCTGATCCGTTTACTAAGTCTCTCACGGCTAAAGTGTTTGAGAGACACCTACAATGTATAGGGCTGCGAGCTGCTCAGTAGGACAGTGGGAGAAACTTTAGATATTTGATATTCTAGTTCTCTCGACCAGCATGTACTCCACTGACGTTTTAGTCCAAGTGGGAGTTTGTTGGGTTTTATGTCCTAAAACTTGTAGTTTGTAAACAGTATGAATGTATATATTATATTTCAATAAAGTTGTTATTGATTTTTTAGTGAATTGTGTTTGTATTAACCTATACCAATAACTAACACCCATGGCTATAGTGTGAGTACTTGAACTTCATGTGTGACATGAATGTGAATCAAGTTCAAGTAGACAGCCAAAATGGTCTATAGTATAGGGATAAGGCTGGGTACCTTATCCTGGGGACACTATTGGACGCGGCTCACTTTGTATAGTACAAAACGTTGTGATTCGAATCGTTTCATGTAGAGACATGTGAGTGAGGGCGTCCTACGCAATGAGTTTGCACAAGACCGAACCAGAATTAAAATCGCTCTTTCTTTATAACACCGTTTACTTTAAAGACCGATTTTTTCATATGATGACTTAGGTAACTCGATCTCAATCCTGAGCTTACTATGGACTCCTGTTTATTTGACCTTATCCTTTGACTTGTACGGGTGAGAGTGGCCAGATTGCCGACTCAATATGCCTACCATCTTGGGGATAAGATTGAATAAGTGGCTGGGGACATAGTTGTAGCAAGATTGGAATTCACTCCTACCCGCTTTAAAGGGTTAGTAGAGAGGTTGTTCCCTTAAGTGCTGACTCCAGGTCTTGAACAATGGGCCCATCCTCTCCTGATCAGGGAGGAATCTGATTTGATGGTTGGACCACAAATCAATTGTTCATTAGAGGTGTCAGTGGTACCTAAGGAACAAGATATAATACAAGGGTTAAACGGTTTAAATGACCCGTTGTGATTATGAACGACCTGTGAGGACACAATATATCTACAGTGAGGAGAGTGCAGCCCTTGGACTTTAGTGGAGTCTCCGGGGGTTAACGAATGTTGGTTAGTTCGGTTGAAAGAGTTTTGACCGGATAATCTCGTATCGTTGGAGCTCATGATCTGTAGGTCCTTACGATTCTCCTGGCTAGCTCGGATAAAGTCGTGAAACAATATAAAAGAAAAGAAAAGAATTTGAATCGTTCAAATTCGGGTTTGTGGAAGAAGAATAGACATATTTAAATATGATTTAAATATGGACATATTTAAATATGATTTAAATATGAGATTGGTCTGAAAACATGAATAGGATTCATGTGCAAAAAGTCGGTTTTCGGAAAACCGGGATTAATTATATTATTTAATTAATATTTGATATTGAATTAAATAATATTAATTAATTTATATATATATATTTTTTATTAATTAAAAAGTTTAATTAATAAAATAATTATTATTATTTTTAATAATAATATTATATATAAAAATATATATATATATATATATACATGTGTCTTACATGCAAGATGTAAGACACATGTATGTTTTATATATACACAGGTATATATATTTTGACAGATCAATTGGTTTAAAAAAAAAAAAAAAAAAAAAAAAGGAAAAAGAAATTTAAAAAGCTTAGTGGCTTTTGGGGTATACGTAATTGTGAATTGAAAATTGGTTTTCAATTTGAGTTCTCTGCCCCGTCTTCTTCCTCTCAGCTTCTGAAGAATAGTTTTTCAGTTGAAGCTTCTTCCTTCTTTTCTTTTGTAAAAGGAGTCCCACTACTCCGTTTCTCGGCCCGAGGATAGCGGGACTACCGTGGTTGGTCCACGAACGTTTCGTGAGAAGGCTCGGTGAGCTCGTGAGGAGCTTCTGGCGGTGAATTTGGAGAAATACGAACGACAAGGGTATGTGTTCTAATTTCTCTTTTTCATTGCTTTTGCATGTTTCCATTTGTTTAAATTGATGAAATTAGAGTGTCTATGATCCAAATCGCTTCCGTTGCGTTCCATCAACGCTCCATCACATTAAACCCAACATTGTTTTCCTTCCCTATTCCCATAGCTGAAATTGGGGTGATCGCGCCAACCGGGGTTGTATGTGTTCGAGTAAGGATCATACTTCCTCGGGTTGGAAGCATATCCCCCGATTGCGTTCACCTCCTCCGCCTCGCGGTTTCCTCCGACAAACTTTTTCAACAGATTTCCAATCTCGGCCACCTGGGCCTTCATCTATGTCATCTCATGGCTCTGGGTCACACTGTGGACTTGCCCCTGCCCTCGAATACCAAACTGTTGCGAGTTGGCTGCCATGTTCGCGATTAGCTGCTTGGCCTCAACCGGGGTCTTATCAATCAAAGCCCCACCGCTCGCTGCGTCTATCATCTGCCGATCATGAGGCGTCATACCCTCATAAAAATACTGGATCAGAAGTTGATCGACAATCTAATGATGTGGGAAGCTTGCGCACAGGCGCCCAAAGCGTGCCCAGTACTCATGCAGAGACTCACCCACGTCCTGAGTGAGCCCATAAATTCTCTTCCTCAAAGTCGTGGCCAGGGACGTAGGGAAATATTTCTCCAGGAAAACCCTCTTCATGTCCTGCCACGTTGTTATCGAGCCAGAGGGCAGATAATAAAGCCAGTCCTTGGCTTTGTCCTTGAGCGTAAAGGGGAATGCCCTCATATTCAGCTGCTCCTCCGTCACTCCCGCGGGCTTCATCCCCGCGCAGACGCAGTGAAACTCCATTAAGTGCTTATTTGCATCCTCGCCTGCATTACCATGGAAAGAAGGCAACTGGTGAATTAAACCTGACTTAATTCAAAATTACTTGCTACCACGAGGTAGTTGATGCACAGGGGTTGCAAATTTAAATCTAGCGCTGCCAGTTGTTTCAGCGTCCTCGACGCTTCTCCTTGCGCCATCTCGTCAACAAAGAAGGGATTGCCTTCTTCTTCAAACAATATTTGCCCCTCACTGGCCTCTCTTCTCAACCGCCGCTCTTCTTTTTCGATCTCAGGTATAAACTGTAATCCACTAATCTCAGAAGAACGGGTCATACACAAACAAAAATTTTAACATACAAAGACAAACAGAAAAATATTTCAGCACACAACCAATCAACCAAATTCAAATTCAAACATAACTTCAATCAAATTTTGCCTTCCCCGGCAACGGCGCCAATTTTGGTAGATCTATGATAGCTCCAAAATAGAGCTATCTTTATGTCCCTAATTCTAGCTAAAACCATGACATATATTGATTAAAACGCTTTCTTATAGGTGATTTCATGCTAGAGAGCTCGGGAAGTCCTTAGACACATTTCGGGGCTTAAAGTGTCGTTTTAGAGCTTCATAGATGCATCAGGAGTGAAATGGCCTAAAGAATCCAAGAGATGGCAAAAATGGCCTTGAAGTAGCACATTTTGGCCATCCAAACCCGAGAGCAAGCTTGCATGGGCGGCAGCGTCGAAACGCTAGCTCGACGCCGCCCGACATCATCCGAAGCACGCGCGCGCCCCAGCGTCGAGACGCCGCCCGAGGGTCTCGACGCCGCCCCGATTGCCAACCGCAGACGAAGCGCGCGACAACGTCGAGACGCCGCCCGAGGGTCTCGACGCTGCCCAGGCACCATCCGACGCACGCGCGCGCCCCCTGCGTCGAGACGCCACCCGAGGGTCTCGACGCTAGCCCTACAATTTCCCAGATGGATGCGCGACAGCGTCTCGACGCCCCCGCGCGCGCGTGCAGCAGCCAACTTAGGGCACAGCGTCGAGACGCTCCGACTTTTAAAGGCGTGAAAACGCAATTTTTCAGCCGACTTTTCATTCTTCTTCTTCCCCAACGATTTCCTCTCGGGTCTAAGGCATTTTTCCACCATTTTTGTACTTCTTCTTCTCCTTTTTGCATGCTACTAAGCTCTTCCATGGGGGATTGGATTTATTCATCCTCCATGGAAGGCTAAACCGAGGTTAGTGCTTGATTTCGATTTTGGTTTGTAAGTTTTGGATGTTTGGGGAGATTTTGCCCCTTTGTAAATCTTTATGTAATTAATGTGTTTATGCATCTTCTTGCTTGATCTTCATAATATCTAGCATGTGTAGCTAAATTAGGTTGACGCCCTAGTTCCTATGCATGATAGAGGGCTAATGGTTGAGACGTATAATTGCCCAAACCGCTAGGTAGCACGGGTTTAAGCATGGCTAATTAATTCAACCCAAAGTGACAGTTGGTAATCTGAATTAATTAACATTTTCATGTTAGGCTTAAGGCAAGAGAGAAACCGGGTTAGTCTTAGGATTAAGCCGTCGCAATGTTCCCGTCACTGGCACGTAGTCGATTTAGGGGTGGCGACCTTAGATAGATTGTTGGCCAAGTACGACTAGAATTGCACATTTCTAATCACATCCTTGGGTCATTTGAGCTAGAAGTAGCCAAATGAATTGTGTGCATAAGCATGATTAGTTAGTAAATTGTATCGATGATCCGAACATCCATAACGAGCAATTCCATTTCTCGAAGTTAAGCACGACCGTTTAATTTTTGCACGTTGTCATATAATATTCTGTTAGTCGCATATTAGGAGCTCCCTTCCCCCCCAAACCAAATTACCATTCTTTTATTTGTGCATACTTTTTATAATTAACAAATTAAGCTTAGTTAAATTAGATTTCTTATTTCCCTGTGGATCGACCCCGTTACCACTAAACTTCAAATAGCTCGGTGTACTCGGGTTTATAAATTGTATTTTGGCAAGCCTCGACAGCTTGAATTTGGAGTACCACATAAAGTACCTCTACCAAAATTTTTGGCGCCGTTGCCGGGGACCTAAGTTTAATTTAGTTTAGTTAAGTTTAGTTTGTTGGTTTTAAAATTTTCTTTACTTTTTTTTTGTACAGTTTAATTCTTTTGTATTATTTTACCCGTTTTTGTTTGAGTTTTTGGAGCGCAGTCATTCTTTGAGAATTCAAAAGAAGCGCCAAGATGGAGGTCGTGGGTAATTTCGAGCAACAAAGAACCTTGAGGGAGCTTGCATCATCTGAGTTAGGCCGGAACACATCGAGTATTTTGTATCCGGTCGCTTCAGGTAATTTTGAACTTAAAGCTGGTCTGGTTAACTTATTACCTTCTTTTTGTGGTAATGCAGATGAGAATCCCGTCAGACACCTCAAGGCATTTCAGATGGTGTGTTCGTCATTTAGGACCGACGACATCACCGAAGATCAACTCCATCTCAGGGCCTGATAAAACTCCAAAAGTGTTATTTTATAACCTTTAATTCCTGTTTGTTGATTCAAATTAATGTGTTTAATCATATGTTTTGCAGAATCGAGCATTCAGAGGTGAATGAGACACTTATATTAAATAAGAACTCAAAAGAGGAGTTTTAGATTATAATATCAACAAACCGAGCCGCAGATGATACTATGAAGATAAAAATCATTTAATGTTCAAAGTTGGAAGCTTGGTTTGGTGGTGAAAAGTTCATTATGTTATTCTTTGAGCCAAAGTTTGATCCTTAAAGAATGTAATTATTTTTTTATATTTTTACTTCAACATCAACTCACGATACGTGGCAGCTCCTGGTTGATCCAGGAAGAAGTCATCTCTCCCACGAACAAGTCATGGAGAAACTCATCCACAAGTTTTAAAAGTTTTATTTATTTATTTAATATTTTATTTATTTATTTTTATTTAAAAATAGTAAATGGTTATTTCCTTTTTAGTATAAAAAGGGAGAGTCACACCTCACACCACACACCAACACACACACCATCACTATCTCAATTCTCCCTTTCTCTCTCTGTAGAGATTTCTATTGTGCTTTGTAGTCGGGATCGTCTTAGCGATGTTCGGCTAAGCTTGTAAGGCTTATTTAGAGGTTTGTTGGGCTTAACGTTTTTGTGAGATTTTTGGTATTAAATTGCAATCTAATTTCTTGATTAATTGTTTTCTATTCTTTGTTTATTTCATGTGCATTTAGTATTGGTTAATGTGACAGCTTAATCAATTAAATATTAATTGTTCATGTATGCTATGTTTGTAATTTGTGATCCATAATTGTCATAAATTGCATGCTTAATTATAGTAGCAAGATGGTCAGGTTATGACTAGTGTTAATATTATGGCTTTTCCATAATTAACATGGTACGTATAATAGACCTTAGGAATATAAAAATGTTTAATTGAATCTGATCAATTTAATTAACATTCTAATCAATCCATGTGCTTAGAGCTGCTAGGTAGTTAGCATGGAACGCTATCGTGCCCAGCTTATTGACTAGTTTAGAGTTAATTACGATGCTCAGTCGGATTAATTGCATGATAGGATCGTAGAGACTTTTCATGGCTGTTCCAGTTAAGTCGATTAGGCTTTTAATTAAGAAATTATATTTTTATTGGAGTAATCGATGAGCAAAATCCATTTTAAGTCCCGACAATCTCTGAATCAGCAAGGTAATTTCTTGTTCATTTCTTTAATTCTTTAATTCTTTAAACTTTATCTTTAATTGTTATTTTAATTCATTACATTAACATGCAATCCAAAAACCCCCCATTTATTGTTTTTACAAAAAGTTTAATTTAGAGAATTTAAATTTCGGTTCCCTGAGTTCGACCCGGTCCGCTGTAGTTTACTGCAAGCCGTTGATCGATAAATATAAATTGTATTTGACGGGCCTCGACAAGCTCGCATCAAATTGGCCTTTCCCTTCACCTTGAAGGAAGAGGCGAGAGATTGGATGCATTATCTACCGACTGGGTCCATCACTTATTGGGCAGAGCTCCAGGGAGCGTTTTATGCGAAGTATCTTCCGCCTCCCAAGGTCGCCGCCCTTAGAAGAATGATAAACAGAATCGAGCAAGGAGATAAAGAGACCGTTCTCGAGTGTTGGGAGAGATTTGGTCGGTTGTGCGAAGATTGTCCCAACCACCAAGTAGCTGAACAACAACTCATTCAGAACTTCTACGAAGGTCTCTTACCGCCAAACCGACAGTTAGTTGATGTCGCAAGTGGAGGATGTCTCATGGATAAAACACCCGCTGAAGCTAGAGCTTTGATTTCCAACTTGGCTAGAAGCTTGGAGCGGAGTGGAGATGGAGACAAGGAGAAAGAACGCCTGATCAGGGACGTGGACGAGCTTAAGGCTCAACTTTTTGAAGTAAGTAGTGCTATTCTTGCTTTGAAAAATAACTCACAACCCCGTTCTTCTGTTTCAGGTAGATCGTTGGAAGAAATACTTGAATCACAACACAGGGAAACTCGAGAGCAGTTTCAAACTCTGAGCGATGCAGTGATTCAAGTCAGTAAGAGGTTGACAGTGATCGAGCATCAGAACGCGGAGAGCGCCAGTGCCGTCACTTTGAGAAGTGGGAAGCAGCTTCCCACGAGTACCCCGCCGGTGGAAGTCGATCATGGCCACGTCGAGCCACAGACAAAAAATCCCGAACCACGGTGGCATGGGGTAAATTTCGATCCTACATGCACTAGAGTTTCTGTGCCTAAGGCTCCTTTTCCTAGCAAGTTAGCAAGACCGCCTAAGGAGATTGATAACTCCATTTTGGAGCTATTAAATACGTCCTAATTATAGCTAAAGACCGCTTCCAATTGATTAAATGTATCTCTTTTGTAGGAGAAAAGCGGCAAAGAGCTCGTGCGTCCATTGGGCATGTTCGAGCGCTTAAAGCAGAGTTTTAGCGCGCCGGGATTGCATCGGGAAGAGGGGAATTTGTTCCGTGAAGAAACGGGCCAAAACAGCCTTGGAGAGGCAAAGCATCAGCCCCAAACCCGAGAGCCAGCGTCGAGACGCTGGCTCGACGCTGGAAAAACCCGAGAGCAAGCGTCGAGTGATAGCGTCGAGACGCTAGCTCGACGCTGCCCTGGCGTCGAGACCCTGCTTGGCGTCGAGACGCTCCGGAGGAGGCGCGCGCAGGAAATTCATCGGGGCAGCGTCGCGACGCTGGCCTTGCGTCGCGACGCCAGCGCGCGCGCGCGCGGATCACTTAGGGCACAGCGTCGAGACGCTGGCCTAGCGTCTCGACGCTACGACGAAGGCAGTAGCTTAAGGACGATTTTTCTGCACATTTTTCATCATCTTCTCCAAGCCTTTTCTCCTTCATCTCTCAGCCGATTTGGACGATTCTTCTTCCCTTCTTCCCCATTTTCTCTCTATATTTCGTGGAGCTCCGCCATTGTTGGCATGTTAGTGAGCTCCACTCCCATTTGTAATAGGTAGATGAACTCTTCCATGGTCGTTGGTGGAGCGGGATTGACGATCCGCGCCATGAGCGGCTAAGGTAAGGGTGACGGTTTGGGATTTTGTTTAGGGGAATTTTGTTAGACATTATTGCTTTGATAATCTGAATTTAGATTGCATATTGGTTCTGTTTACGTGCATTTGTTTACCTTGCTTAATCCAACGCGCATGTTAAATTATGTTGATTGACACTCGGATAGTTTCGCATGTTGTGTATGTTAAAGAGTAGCGATGCCGTGCCTCTCACTGCTCGACTAAGTAACACAGGTAAATAAAGCTAAATCGAAGTATCGGGTCGGGTAGGATAATTGTTGGTTGCATACGGCGTTTGCGGGCAACCTACTAGCAATTAGAATTCACGCCCGAATGTTCGTCGCGGTTAGCTAGTAACTGTCTAAATTCATCTTAGGACTGATCATCTTAATGTGAGATTAGATAACGTGTAATTAGGACTGTGTGGCCTAATTAAAATCCATGAAGTCGGCTACTTTGGGGCTTCTCTGGTAGTCGTCCGCGTGCATAGTAAACTGAATTCCATGTTATTAGAATTAAATGATAAGTTGTATTTGTCTAACAATTGACCCCGAGACTCCCCAAACCGTACACACGTTTTCTACATATTATTTCTTTCTTCCGTTAGCTTTCGTATTGATTTCCTATTTGCATGATAAAACCCCCCGTTACCAATTAATCGATCAAATCCCAATTTCATTAGTAAATTCAACTCTCCTATTCCTTGGATCGACACTGTTACCACTGGCTGCAAAGCCTTGGCAATAGGCATTATAAATTTATTTTGGCAAGCCTCGACAGCTTGAGTTTATAGCGATAGTTCAAAAATATCGTTACCAAAATTGGCGCCGTTGCCGGGGAATAGGCAATTGTTTGAATTTATGATTGGAGTTTGAATTTGATTTATTGATGGTTGACTGAAATTTTTTTCCGTTTGTATGTTGTATGTTTAGATTTTTGTTTGTGTATGACCCGTTCCTCTGAGGGTAGTTTGCAGTATATTCCTGAGATTGACAGAGAGGAGCGGCGGTTACGTAGAGAAGCCCGGGAGGGGCAAGGAACGTTTGAAAGAGAAGAAGGCAATCCCTTCTTGTTTGACGAGATGGCGCAAGGTGAAGCGCCACGGACGCTGAAGCAACTGGCAGCGCCAGACCTGAACCTGCAGCCCTTGTGCATTAACTACCCCGTGGTAGCAGGTAACTTCGAACTGAAATCTGGTTTAATTCACCAGTTACCTTCTTTCCATGGAAATGCAGGTGAGGACGCGAACAAGCATTTGATGGAGTTCCATTGCGTCTGCGCGGGGATGAAGCCCGCAGGGGTCACGGAAGAGCAGCTGAACATGAGGGCATTCCCCTTCACGCTCAAGGACAAGGCCAAGGATTGGCTATACTATTTGCCTTCCGGATCCATCACCACGTGGCAGGACATGAAGCGGGTATTTCTGGAGAAGTACTTTCCCGCATCCCTAGCCACCACTCTGCGGAAGAGAATTTATGGGATCACCCAGGATGTAGGTGAGTCCCTGCATGAGTATTGGGAACGCTTTGGGCGCCTGTGCGCGAGTTTCCCACACCACCAGATCGCCGATCAGCTGCTCATACAGTATTTTTATGAGGGGATGACGCCCCACGACAGGCAGATGATCGATGCAGCGAGTGGAGGGGCACTGATTGACAAGACCCCAGTTGAGGCCAAGCAGCTCATTGCAAATATGGCCACCAATTCGCAGCAGTTTGGGATCAGGGGGCAAGGACAAGTGCACAGCGTGGCTCAGAGCCATGAGATGTCTGAAATGAGGGCCCAGGTGGCCGAGATAGGTAGTATGTTGAAGAAAATTGTTGGTGGACAACGCGAAGAGGCGGAGGTCAATGCAATCGGGGGGTATGCTTCCAACCCGAGGAAGTATGATCCATATGCTAACACTTACAACCCCGGTTGGCGTGACCATCCTAACTTCAGCTATGGGAACAGGGAAGGACAAACTCGCTTCCAAGGCCAGTCCCAGGATAGGCCTAACTCTTCCACCCAGGCTCAAGCTTCGAGCTCCTCCAGCTCACTTGAAGATATGGTCAGGACCATCGTGACTAGCACCAGCCAGTTCCAGAAAGAGGCTCGCGAGGAGCTTAATTCTCATAAGGCAGAGCTGCAGAATTTGAACAAGCAGCTGACACAAATGGCGGTGTCTATTAGTAAGATCGAGAGCAAGAGCTCGGGGAAGCTTCCTTCCCAAACTACAGTTAACTCATGTGAAAATGTGAGTGCCATTCAGCTGCGCAGTGGGAAGTCACTTTCCACCAGAGCTGCGAAGGAAGCCACGGACAGCCTGAACGAGTCCGCCCCGATTGCTCTTGAGACTCAGAATGAGAAAAGAAATGAGAAGGTCAGTGTACCTGTGGATGTTGCCAAAGCACCATTCCCGAGTAGGCTTGCGAAGCCTACTTTGGAATCCGATGACGAGGAGGTCCTTCGAACCTTCCAGAAGGTGATGGTGAATATCCCGCTCCTAGAGGCAGTCAGTCAAGTGCCCAAATATGCAAAATTCTTAAGGAGCTGGTGCACTACGAAGAGGAAGTCCAGAGGGACTGAGAAAAAGAAAGAGAACGTCTCTGCCATACTCCCAGGTACGTTGCCTGCAAAGTGCAACGATCCAGGTACCTTTACTATCCCTTGCACTATAGGTAGTAAGGTTGTTCATAATGCCATGTTAGACCTAGGAGCCTCTGTTAATGTTATGTCTTATGCATTATATCGTGAACTGAATTTGAATGAAATGCATGAATGTAATGTTTCTGTTCAGTTGGCTAATGGGTCGAGCATCTGTCCTAGGGGGAAGGTAGAGGATGTTTTAGTTAGAGTCGGGAATATGACGTTTCCCGCCGATTTCCTTGTTTTAGATATGAAAGAAAGTTCATTGCATGCTTCGTCCTCTATGCTGTTAGGACGCCCTTTTCTTAAGACCGCTAGGGTCAAAATCGATGTGTATAAGGGCGTCGTTTCGTTAGAGTTTGATGATACTTTACATGAGTTTTCTTTATTTGATGGGAAATCTGTTGCGAATGTTTCTGTTGTTTGTGAGCATGATGAGAATGGGAGTCTACCCTCGCGCTTGAGGGATGGTTCCCATGTCTCTGTTAAAATTTCTGATTTAAATTTGATGGATGATACTGCTGGATTTTGCACTAACATGTCTAATATTCACGTGCCCGAGGCACGAAGAGTGCAAAATGTTTTTCAGGTGGATGGAAAAGGTGTGGCCATGGACAAGTATGGATCGTCCCCCGCACCTACAGACTATGGATGAGTCTGTTGAGAGAATACAGTCGAGCAACCGACTTTAAAAATTCTGCGCTTCTCGGAGGCACCCGAGTGTTGAACTGTTTTCATGCTTTAGTTTAGTTTTATTGCTTTTTTTTTTTTAGTATTAATTAGCTTGCTGTTTTTTTTTAGGGAATCGAGGATGAGAAGACAATTTTGGGCTCTAATGCGTTCGTGCGCCGCTTCCTCGCCCTCGCCAGCTTCACCAAGAGTCAGGGAAGTGTATTTCTTCTTCCCTTTTACTTTGATGTATCTGACTGGTTGGCATTGAGGACAATGCCAAATTTTGAAGTTGGGGGTGGAGTAGTCCGATGGATGTGCATGTGTAGTTTGTTGAGAAGTGTTATAAAAATATTGAAGTGCTTGGGACTCTGTTTACTGTTTTCTGACTGTGATAGCCTAGGAAATGCATGTTGGAATTCTGAGCATGTTCATAATCGAGTTTTTGCATGAGTTTTGTGTTTATTAGGTTCATGTCAAAAATTTTAAAATTTTTTCTGTTGCTCCCTTGCACTCATCGCGCACTTAGCAACTTCTCCCTAGATTCCGTAAGCTTGGTTTATCGCATGTTTAGCTAATTCTCGTTGTCACCCCGAAAGGCACCCTTAGGTAGCTTGTTGCATGAGAGTTAGTAGCTAATTAATTGAGGAAGCTGATGGAGCGCATGTAGCGCAGCGGAAGCGAGACGGATCATTGGCACTCTAATTTCATCAATTTAGCTAAATAAGAAACATGCACAAAGCTTTGAAATAAAAGGAATTAGAACACATACCTCTTGTAGTTCTAAAGACTTCTCTTCCAAAGCTCAAATCTCCTCATGAACCCTTCGAAGCTTCCCTCGAACTCCTCGAGAACCACCTCCGGTAGTCCCGCTATCCTCGGGCCGAGCAACGGAGTGGTGGGACTCCTTTATGAAAGAAAAAAGTTTGGAAGAAGAAGATGGGAAGATGAAAGTGATGAGGATTTTGTGAGAAGAAGTCTAACACTTAGCTTTCTAATTTCTCAAGTAACATGAACTCTTCATGCTCATCCAACATTCAAACTCTTTGAAATTTCATCAACTTCAAACCATTTGAACTTCATCCAATTTATAGGCAATTCACATGCAACAAAGTCTTTACTTAGCATGACACCTCAAATTGGATGGATTAGTCTTCAACCAAGTGTTCCAAAATTGATGAGTTTATATGCATGTTGTTGGTGATTCACAATCCACTTCACAACTTGGATAAACCCACTCAACTTGGATAAATCCACTCAACATGGATAATTCCACTTTGACTTATAATCACACTTGTAATATTTTGTCATTTTAAAATTAATTCATAATTAATTTTAATAAGCAAAATAAATTATAATTAATTAAACTTTTTAATTAATTAATATTATTATTTAATTCAATATCAAATATTAATTAAATAATAAGACTAATCTCGGTTTCTTAAACCGAATCATCACACATGAATCCCTATTCATGTTTTACACCGATCCCATATTTAAATCATATTTAAATATGTCCATCATTCTTCCAAAACCGAATTTCAATAAATTCAAATTCTTTTTCTCTCATATTGTTACACGGCTTAATCCGAGCTAGCCAGGAGAACCTAAAGGACCTACAGATCATGAGCTCCAACGATACGAGATTAACCGGTCAAACTCTTTAACCAAGCTAACCAACATTCGTTAACCCCCGGAGACTCCACTAAAGTCCAAGGGTTGCACTCTCCTCACCGTAGATATATTTCTGTCCTCTTGATATAACCATCATCAGTAAATCGATCCTTCACAGGTCGTTCGTAATTATAGCTGGGTCAAAATAACCGTTTTACCCCCGTAATTACATCTTGTTCCTTAAGTCCCACTGATCCTCTAATGAACTATTGGTTTGTGGTCCAACCACCAAACCGATTGGTATGTGATCTCATCACTATACCAAGTCCCTCTCGGGCCAATGAGAGGGTGGGATCCCTAGTTCAAGACCTGGAGTCAGCACTTAAGGGAAGAACCTCTCTACTAATCCCTCAGAGCGGGTAGGAGTGAATTCCATCTCGCAGGACTATGTTCCCAGCTACCTACCCGGTCTTATCCCCAAGATGGTAGGCTTATTGAGTCGGCGATCTCGGGCCACTCTCACCCATACAAGTCAAAGGATAAGCCCGAATAAACAGGAGTTCATAGCGTGCTCAGGATTCAGATCGAGTTACCTAGGTCATCATATGAAAAAATCGGTCTTTATAGTAAACGGAGTTATAAAGAAAGAGCGACTTGTTTCACGGTTCAGTCTTATGCAAACTCATTGCATAGGACGCCCCCACTCACATGTCTCCACATGAACGATTTCGGATCACATCGTTTGTACTATACAAAGTGGGCCGCGTCCAATAGTGTCCCCAGGATAAGGTACCCAGCCTTATCCCTATACTATAGACCGTTCTGGCTATTACTTGAACTTGATCCACAATCATGTCATACATGAAGTTCAAGTATACAACCTATAGCCATGGGTTCTTTGTTTATTGGAGTTAGGTTAAAAGTAAAAACAATTCATTTTATTCAATAACAACTTTACTGAATAAATCTCAATAACAACTTTATTGCAAAATAGAATATACATTCAGTTTACAAACCACGAGTTTTAGGACATAAAACCCAACAAACTCCCACTTGGACTAAAACGTCAGTGGAGTATTACATGCGGGATGAGAAAAACTGGAATATCAAATATTTCCATGGTTTTTCTCCCACTATCCTACTGTACAACTCGTAGTCCTAGACTCACTAGGTGCCCCTCGAACACTTTAGCCGTGAGGGACTTTGTAAACGGATCAGCAATATTGTGCTCTGAGGCGATCTGCATGACGATCACGTCTCCTCGATGCACTATCTCCCTGATGAGATGATATTTCCGCTCTATGTGCTTTCCACGCTTATGGCTTCTTGGTTCTCTCGAATTTGCCACAGCACCAGTATTATCACAATAAAGTGTGATAGGCAAATTCATATTTGGAACAACTTCCAAATCCGTCAAGAACTTTCTAAGCCATACAGCCTCTTTCGCAGCTTCGCAAGCCGCGACATACTCAGCTTCCATGGTGGAGTCAGCAATACAACCTTGCTTTATACTCCTCCATACTATTGCCCCTCCGTTAAGAGTGAACACTGATCCCGATGTGGATTTCCTCGAATCCTTATCGGTTTGAAAATCAGAGTCAGTGTATCCTGTAAGGATCAAATCCTTCGCGCCATACACGAGCACATAGTCTCTCGTTCTCCGAAGATACTTGAGGATGTGTTTAACGGCAGTCCAATGATCATATCCTGGATTGGACTGATACCTACTGACAATTCCCACTGCATAGCATATGTCGGGTCGTGTACATAACATGGCGTACATCAGACTACCGACTGCTGATGCATAGGGAATTCGTCTCATATCCTCAACTTCTTGAGGTGTCTTAGGACACTCTTCCTTTGACAATTGAATTCCATGCCTGAAAGGTAAAGAACCCTTCTTGGAATTCTGCATCGAATATCGTATCAACACCTTGTCGATATAAGATGCTTGAGACAGCGCTAGCGTTTTGTTCTTACGATTCCTTACGATTTGAATCCCTAGAACAAACTGAGCCTCTCCCAAATCTTTCATTTGGAATTGGGTCGCTAGCCATTGCTTAACGTCAGTCAGGAACCCTACATCATTCCCAATGAGTAGGATATCATCTACATATAAGACTAAGAAAGCTACAACAGAATTGACTATTTTCTTGTAGACACAAGGTTCGTCAACATTCTGTTCAAAGCCATAGGATTTGATCGCAGTATCAAACCTTATATTCCAGGATCTAGACGCTTGCTTCAACCCATAAATGGATCGATTAAGCTTGCAAACCTTTTGCTCTTGACCCTGAATTATGAACCCCTCTGGTTGAGCCATATAGATACTCTCTTCAAGATTGCCATTAAGAAAGGCTGTCTTGACAACCATTTGCCAAATTTCATAATCATAAAACGTGGCAATGGACAAGAGTATTCTAATCGACTTTAACATGGCAACAGGGGAGAAGGTTTCTTCATAGTCCACCCCTTCCCTCTGGGAATAACCCTTTGCCACAAGTCGAGCCTTAAAGGTTTGCACCTTACCGGCTTGGTCTCGTTTCCTCTTGTAGATCCACTTACAACCGATAGGTCTTTCACCATCAGGTTGCTCTACAAGATCCCAGACCGAATTGAAGTACATCGACTCCATTTCGAGGTCCATGGCTTTAAGCCACTGGTCCTTGTCTATGTCATTCATTGCCTGTTTAAAGGTCAATGGATCCTCAACGCCGTCATCAGGTATGACGACCTGGGTTTCCGTTAAACCCATGTAGCGGTCGGGTTGTCTCACATCCCTCCCACTACGTCGAGGTATTCTCAACTCTTGAGAAGGACCAGCCTGATCAACAACTCTTGTTGACCCATCTGTAGCTTTCCTGGAAAGTTCGGTCAAAACAATTTTGCTCGAAGGTTGATGATCTCTCATGTGGTCTTCCTCTAAGAATGTGGTGTTTGTCGATACAAGCACCTTATCTTGTTGAGGATCGTAAAATAGACCACCTTTCGTTTCCTTGGGGTAGCCTACGAATAGGCATAATTTTGAACGATGTTCCAACTTCTTTGGATTGGGCACCAACACATGTGCCGGACACCCCCAAATTCTGAAGTGACGTAAACTACCTTTACGCCCTCTCCATAACTCATAAGGTGTTTCTGAAACACTCTTAGAGGGAACCATGTTCAAAATATATACAGCAGCCTCTACTGCATATCCCCAAAACGAACTAGGCAGTTGAGCATAGCTCATCATAGATCGAACCATGTCTAACAGGGTTCTATTTCTCCTTTCGGACACACCGTTCTGCTGCGGTGTTCCGGGCGCTGAGAGTTGGGATAGTATTCCATGTTCTATCATATAGTCCTGGAATCTTAAATCCATATACTCTCCACCTCGATCTGATCGGAGTATTTTAATCGTTTTACCTAATGTGTTCTCAACCTCTGCCTTATACTCCTTGAACTTTTCAAGAGCTTCGGACTTATGATGCATTAGGTAAAGATAGCCGTACCTAGAATAATCATCAATGAAGCTGATGAAATATTCATACCCTCCCCGTGCTTTAACATTCATCGGACCACAAAGATCTGAATGTACAAGCTCTAGAGTTTCTTTGGACCTATGACCTTTTTCAGAAAAAGATCGTTTGGTCATCTTGCCCTCAAGACAAGACTCACATGGTGGTAAAGAGTTGTCCTCTAACTGATTTAGGAGACCACTCTTAACCAATCTCCCAATCCTATTGAGATTAATGTGGCCTAGTCTCAAGTGCCAAAGATAGGTACTTGGAGAAAGTTTCTGCCTTTTAGTTTGAGTTTGAGCTGTTTTAAACATCTCGGTGTTCAAAATAGCTTTTGCCTCTGTTGGTCTTAACACATACAAGTTGTTTTCAAGTTTCGCAGAACATATATGTACACCTCTTTTGCTAATGAACGCTTCATTAAAATCAAAAGATACTTTATACAAATGTTCAAGTAAACAAGAGATAGATACAAGGTTCCTTTTAAAGCTAGGAACCAACAATACATTTTCAAGTAAAATGAAACTATCTCTATATAACAACTTGACAGTTCCCACTGCCTTGACTGAGACAACCTCTCCTGTTCCAACCCTGAGAGTTATCTCACCTTCAGCAAGCAGCTGCCAGGAACTAGTTTCCTGGAAAGAAGAACAAACATGGTTAGTGGCTCCTGAATCCAGTATCCAGGCAGAACTATCATGTTCCACTAAACATGTTTCAACAACGAGTAAATCATATTTACTTAGTTGTTTCTTCTCAGCTTTGCTCGCCATGAGGGTATCATGATAGACCGATGAGGACGGTTGTCCAAACATCATCTGTAATGAATCCATGATCTCCTTAGCGGAGACCATTACCTCATGCTTCTTAGCTAACACATCGGATGTGCTGGCCAAGATGTAGACTCGGGCTTTATCATTAGCCCTAGTCCACCTGTCAAATGCATCTCGAACAGTTCGAGTTGCAGATGAGCAAGGAGGGGGAGGACATTCCTCTGTTAAGACAAACCTAAGATCATCGATAACAAGAATCGTATTCAAGTTCGATTTCCAGGTCGTGTAGTTATCGCCGTTTAGTTTATCAGAAGCTAGTAATTGGATAAACGAGCTAGACATGCTGAAAAGAATGAATTCTATTAGTGAATTGAACTTAACCTATTTTTAACAACCAATCAAGAACTTTAGCAAAAGTAATAATGTACCCAAAAAAATCATTATTAATTTGCAACGATACTTCAGTGAGTCAGAGCAACCGCTACCGAGGGGCAGTCAATCACTCCTTCACTGAACCAAGACATTCTTGACTAAATGCTAATACCAGAATAACTCATATTCCTATAGCACCTTAGTTATCGCTACTTCGGTCAAGAATCTACTAACAACTTAGTAATCCTTGTAAGTGTGACCCGCCATTTTCAGAACTCAGAGGTCGGCCCCAACAGTGCAACCGAATGGAAATGTCAGAGTTGGGAATGGACCTAAGAGACCCTATCCATTTCTGGAGATTGAGTTGTTCCGACTCCCATGAAACGGCCCTCCGAATGGACGGTGCTACTATGGGCAACCAGCAGGCGGAACATGGGAATCTCACGGTTCAACCTAATGGAGGAGACCGCAGGATGTATTGACATACTTCCTTCTCCCACTTACTATAAATACTTTCTCCATTCACCTTGCTCTTGATTTATGCAAACACCATCCGAATGGGGATGCCCTATTGACATCACGAGGCCGAGCATAAATCTCACGGTGTGAACTTTGCGGAGAACGTAGGAGGAGATTGATATATCATATATACCTTCTCAACACCACTACTAAGTATTTTAGAATGGTTTGGGTAAAGTTTTACTTAGGCATTATCCGGCTAAGACAATAAAACCTAAGTCTAGGTAGAACATACTTTTACCTAAGATGTCTAGGTGATAAACGTTTTATAACCTTACACCTCTCACGTGCATGCTCATAAAGCCGGGTTAACTTAACTCAAGTACCGGATCGATCCCCAGGTAGGAGGTGTTCCGTAAACCGTCATCTTAAATACCTCCAACCTTAGTGCAGGATCAAACCGGGTGAGTTCTCTCGTAACCTTAGCTTTACAAGATATCGACCTATTTTAACTATTAAAACGAATCGATACTAAATTCCTAATCGCATTGGAATTCTTTAACCCTTAGTGAGCATGCATTTATCTTTGTTATAGATTTTAAATGTCTATCTCATTTTACAACGCTTTATAAAACAAAGACATTCTATAACATGCTTCCTAAGCTAGAATATAACCATTACATTCAATTTATAACATGCTTCCCAAGCAAGAATATAACAATTATATTCAACTAAGGCAACTATGTTGTATGTTTAATTTCACAATTAATATAACACTTATATTAATTTTACTTTTAAACAAGCAACATCCAATTCATAAATTAATATAACACTTATATTAATTCTCATGAATTAAGCATGCATACTATACAACATAATACTTATATTATACTTTCAATGCATGCAACATGCTTCCTATGGTGGGATTTGAAATCTATATGGCATACTTTATGCACATACAAGATACTTTAATTAAAACATACATTCACAATGCATAATTAATTAAACACACTAAAGTGGACCGGTTTTGGCATCACGGACAAGCAAGCAACTAAATTATTACAATAATAATTCATCAACTAAGTTGAGACGCTTCCGAACCCTTCGAACCGCCACGAACCAGCTTGAATTTGCTTCATCCGGCCAAAAAAAAACAGCAACTACAAAACTTCAAAAAAAACTGAACCGGTCCATAACTGTTGTCCCGACTTCAACAGCCCGTAACTGGACCAATACCGACCCGAACTGGACCCAACGAACGCTGAACCGGACCTCCAGAGGGTGAAGAACAAGGAACCGGTCTGACTTTCAGTGAACCGGACCATCCGAGGACCGAACCGGACTGTTTCTTCCACCTTGCGCTGAACCGGTTTTGTGCTGGAATTTTGCAGAAAAAAAAACAGCAAAAAAACAGCATGCTGTTTTTTTCGACACCCGAGCTTCTGTCTTAGAATTGAAAGCCTATATGGACTCTAATGACTCCGAATTTTTTACAGACTCTTCTTCACACATTAAAGCCCATACACACTCGGGCATTTACAAAACAAAGTACAAATAAAAGCTCAAAAAATATGCCAAAACCGGGAAACACTTTAGACGCCCAGAAATTTAATTTCTAAAACAAATACCCACCGAGCTTAAATTGATGCAAATTGAGTGACCAAAAATTGCTCTGATACCAATTGATGGAGCGCATGTAGCGCAGCGGAAGCGAGACGGATCATTGGCACTCTAATTTCATCAATTTAGCTAAATAAGAAACATGCACAAAGCTTTGAAATAAAAGGAATTAGAACACATACCTCTTGTAGTTCTAAAGACTTCTCTTCCAAAGCTCAAATCTCCTCATGAACCCTTCGAAGCTTCCCTCGAACTCCTCGAGAACCACCTCCGGTAGTCCCGCTATCCTCGGGCCGAGCAACGGAGTGGTGGGACTCCTTTATGAAAGAAAAAAGTTTGGAAGAAGAAGATGGGAAGATGAAAGTGATGAGGATTTTGTGAGAAGAAGTCTAACACTTAGCTTTCTAATTTCTCAAGTAACATGAACTCTTCATGCTCATCCAACATTCAAACTCTTTGAAATTTCATCAACTTCAAACCATTTGAACTTCATCCAATTTATAGGCAATTCACATGCAACAAAGTCTTTACTTAGCATGACACCTCAAATTGGATGGATTAGTCTTCAACCAAGTGTTCCAAAATTGATGAGTTTATATGCATGTTGTTGGTGATTCACAATCCACTTCACAACTTGGATAAACCCACTCAACTTGGATAAATCCACTCAACATGGATAATTCCACTTTGACTTATAATCACACTTGTAATATTTTGTCATTTTAAAATTAATTCATAATTAATTTTAATAAGCAAAATAAATTATAATTAATTAAACTTTTTAATTAATTAATATTATTATTTAATTCAATATCAAATATTAATTAAATAATAAGACTAATCTCGGTTTCTTAAACCGAATCATCACACATGAATCCCTATTCATGTTTTACACCGATCCCATATTTAAATCATATTTAAATATGTCCATCATTCTTCCAAAACCGAATTTCAATAAATTCAAATTCTTTTTCTCTCATATTGTTACACGGCTTAATCCGAGCTAGCCAGGAGAACCTAAAGGACCTACAGATCATGAGCTCCAACGATACGAGATTAACCGGTCAAACTCTTTAACCAAGCTAACCAACATTCGTTAACCCCCGGAGACTCCACTAAAGTCCAAGGGTTGCACTCTCCTCACCGTAGATATATTTCTGTCCTCTTGATATAACCATCATCAGTAAATCGATCCTTCACAGGTCGTTCGTAATTATAGCTGGGTCAAAATAACCGTTTTACCCCCGTAATTACATCTTGTTCCTTAAGTCCCACTGATCCTCTAATGAACTATTGGTTTGTGGTCCAACCACCAAACCGATTGGTATGTGATCTCATCACTATACCAAGTCCCTCTCGGGCCAATGAGAGGGTGGGATCCCTAGTTCAAGACCTGGAGTCAGCACTTAAGGGAAGAACCTCTCTACTAATCCCTCAGAGCGGGTAGGAGTGAATTCCATCTCGCAGGACTATGTTCCCAGCTACCTACCCGGTCTTATCCCCAAGATGGTAGGCTTATTGAGTCGGCGATCTCGGGCCACTCTCACCCATACAAGTCAAAGGATAAGCCCGAATAAACAGGAGTTCATAGCGTGCTCAGGATTCAGATCGAGTTACCTAGGTCATCATATGAAAAAATCGGTCTTTATAGTAAACGGAGTTATAAAGAAAGAGCGACTTGTTTCGCGGTTCAGTCTTATGCAAACTCATTGCATAGGACGCCCCCACTCACATGTCTCCACATGAACGATTTCGGATCACATCGTTTGTACTATACAAAGTGGGCCGCGTCCAATAGTGTCCCCAGGATAAGGTACCCAGCCTTATCCCTATACTATAGACCGTTCTGGCTATTACTTGAACTTGATCCACAATCATGTCATACATGAAGTTCAAGTATACAACCTATAGCCATGGGTTCTTTGTTTATTGGAGTTAGGTTAAAAGTAAAAACAATTCATTTTATTCAATAACAACTTTACTGAATAAATCTCAATAACAACTTTATTGCAAAATAGAATATACATTCAGTTTACAAACCACGAGTTTTAGGACATAAAACCCAACAGAAGCATGTGCTTAGCCTAATATAAAAAAAAAATAGAAAAGCATGTTTTGTAGAAAAGTTCCTCTCGAGGCGCTCCTCCTTCTTATTTGCGCTTAAAAGAAGTGAGCGTTAGTCCTTAAAAACGTGAAGTTTCATGCATGAATTTGACGTGTTAGGCAGCTCGAGTAGGAAAGAAAAAGAAATGAAAAGTTGGTTCGAAGAACCCAAATAAAAGAGTACAAAGTACTTTGGAAAAGAAAGAAAAAGAATGAGAAAATAATTAGGTCTCTTAATTTGTTTCTCTCTCTCGTGTAAGTCAAGTGTAGCTGTTCTTAAACGCTAGAAGTAGGGGGAAAACGGGATGTGCGTTGCATGTTGATTTTCCGTGTTTACGTGAGTTTAGGGGTGGTTGTCTAGCACACACACACGTTAGGGGGCAAGAGTTAATTTTTGATATGTCCTAGTTAATGCATGAACAAAATGCTTCCATGATTATGCTCGTGTTTAAA
This sequence comes from Herpetospermum pedunculosum, assembly GCA_028017165.1. NCBI lineage: Eukaryota > Viridiplantae > Streptophyta > Magnoliopsida > Cucurbitales > Cucurbitaceae > Herpetospermum > Herpetospermum pedunculosum. The sequence goes on from CM051522.1 coordinate 42,091,433, forward strand.
TTTCAATATGCATGGAGGTTTGAGTTAGAATACATGTAAGAGCGTCCTTAGAGTCAATGTTTTTGTAGTGCTTGCTCGAGGACTAGCAATGTTTAAGTTGGGGGTGTTTGATAACTCCATTTTGGAGCTATTAAATACGTCCTAATTATAGCTAAAGACCGCTTCCAATTGATTAAATGTATCTCTTTTGTAGGAGAAAAGCGGCAAAGAGCTCGTGCGTCCATTGGGCATGTTCGAGCGCTTAAAGTAGAGTTTTAGCGCCCCGGGATTGCATCGGGAAGAGGGGAATTTGTTCCGTGAAGAAACGGGCCAAAACAGCCTTGGAGAGGCAAAGCATCAGCCCCAAACCCGAGAGCCAGCGTCGAGCTATAGCGTCGAGACGCTGGCTCGACGCTGGAAAAACCCGAGAGCAAGCGTCGAGTGATAGCGTCGAGACGCTAGCTCGACGCTGCCCTGGCGTCGAGACCCTGCTTGGCGTCGAGACGCTCCGGAGGAGGCGCGCGCAGGAAATTCATCGGGGCAGCGTCGCGACGCTGGCCTTGCGTCGCGACGCCAGCGCGCGCGCGCGGATCACTTAGGGCACAGCGTCGAGACGCTGGCCTAGCGTCGAGACGCTACGACGAAGGCAGTAGCTTAAGGACGATTTTTCTGCACATTTTTCATCATCTTCTCCAAGCCTTTTCTCCTTCATCTCTCAGCCGATTTGGACGATTCTTCTTCCCTTCGTCCCCATTTTCTCTCTATATTTCGTGGAGCTCCGCCATTGTTGGCATGTTAGTGAGCTCCACTCCCATTTGTAATAGGTAGATGAACTCTTCCATGGTCGTTGGTGGAGCGGGATTGACGATCCGCGCCATGAGCGGCTAAGGTAAGGGTGACGGTTTGGGATTTTGTTTAGGGGAATTTTGTTAGACATTATTGCTTTGATAATCTGAATTTAGATTGCATATTGGTTCTGTTTACGTGCATTTGTTTACCTTGCTTAATCCAACGCGCATGTTAAATTATGTTGATTGACACTCGGATAGTTTCGCATGTTGTGTATGTTAAAGAGTAGCGATGCCGTGCCTCTCACTGCTCGACTAAGTAACACAGGTAAATAAAGCTAAATCGAAGTATCGGGTCGGGTAGGATAATTGTTGGTTGCATACGGCGTTTGCGGGCAACCTACTAGCAATTAGAATTCACGCCCGAATGTTCGTCGCGGTTAGCTAGTAACTGTCTAAATTCATCTTAGGACTGATCATCTTAATGTGAGATTAGATAACGTGTAATTAGGACTGTGTGGCCTAATTAAAATCCATGAAGTCGGCTACTTTGGGGCTTCTCTGGTAGTCGTCCGCGTGCATAGTAAACTGAATTCCATGTTATTAGAATTAAATGATAAGTTGTATTTGTCTAACAATTGACCCCGAGACTCCCCAAACCGTACACACGTTTTCTACATATTATTTCTTTCTTCCGTTAGCTTTCGTATTGATTTCCTATTTGCATGATAAAACCCCCCGTTACCAATTAATCGATCAAATCCCAATTTCATTAGTAAATTCAACTCTCCTATTCCTTGGATCGACCCTGTTACCACTGGCTGCAAAGCCTTGGCAATAGGCATTATAAATTTATTTTGGCAAGCCTCGACAGCTTGAGTTTATAGCGATAGTTCAAAAATATCGTTACCAGAGATCTACGAGGAGGAGTTCTTAAACACATTCAGGAAGGTAGAGATCAACATCCCTCTGTTGGACGCCATCAAACAAATTCCAAGGTACGCTAAGTTCCTGAAAGACTTGTGCACCAATAAGAGGAAGACAAAAGAGAAAGAACGCGTCGTGGTAAGTAAGAACGTTTCCGCTTTGATCACAAAGAACTTACCAGAAAAATGTGACGATCCAGGTATGTTTTCTCTCCCTTGCACTATTGGAGGTAAGAAAATTAGAAGAGCCATGCTAGATCTAGGAGCCTCCATTAGTGTCATGCCTCACTCCGTTTATCAGGATTTGAATTTAAAAGAAATACAGGAAACTGGCGTTGTTATACAACTTGCTGATAGGTCTTTCGTGCATCCTTTAGGAGTAGTGGAAGATGTATTAGTTAATGTTAATGGGCTGATTTTTCCTGTGGATTTTTATATTCTGAAAATGGATGGAAATTCTGCTTCTTCGTCTGCGTCGATCTTATTAGGTAGGCCCTTTATGAAAACTACTAAAACTAAGATAAATGTAGATAAGGGCACTTTATCTGTTGAGTATCGTGGACAAGTTGTTGAGGTTGATGTGTCTAATGACTTGGAGCATGATCAGAGTGTCCACTCTCTTTGTCAAGTAGATACAATTGAATCGTTAGTTCAGGAAGAATGCATGTCTGATAGAGATGGGGATGACCCATTGTTTTTTACTGACCTTTTTGATGAATCTGATATGCATGAATCTTCCATGTCTGAACTTTGTGATTCAACTGTCTCTTCTTTGGAAACTGTTCAGAATCATGATAAGATGCTCCCCTCTACTTTGCAGGCACCTAAATTGGAGTTGAAAGACTTACCTGATCATCTCAAATACGCGTATTTGGGGGATGATGAGACGTTGCCGGTCATCATAGCGAAAGATCTTATACCGGCTCAGGAAGGGAAATTAATGGAAGTTCTTAAAGAACACAAGCTGGCGATTGGATGGACATTAGCAGATTTACATGGGCTAAGTCCAGCTACGTGCATGCACAGAATCCTGCTCGAGGATGGAGCGAAACCTTCGCGAGAGCCCCAAAGGAGGCTCAATCCCGCGATGAAGGAGGTAGTAGTTTCTGAGATTCTCAAACTCCTCGAAGCAGGTATCATCTATCCTATCTCAGATAGTAAGTGGGTCAGTCCTATTCATGTCGTTCCTAAGAAAACTGGCATAACTGTGGTTAGGAATGAGAAAAATGAATTAGTGCCCAAAAGAATTCAAAATGGATGGAGAATGTGCATAGACTTTAGGAAGCTTAATGAGGTCACTAGGAAGGACCATTTTCCCATTCCTTTTATTGATCAGATGGTGGAGCGTTTAGCTGGGAAGCCATTCTTTTGTTTTCTCGATGGTTTCTCTGGCTTTTACCAAATCCCCATAGCCATAGAAGACCAAGAGAAAACAACGTTCACGTGCCCTTTTGGCACATTTGCATTTAGAAGGATGCCTTTTGGGCTTTGTAACGCTCCTTGTACATTTCAGAGATGCATGATGAGTATTTTTTCGGAGTTTGTTGAAAAATGCATTGAAGTGTTCATGGATGATTTTACAGTTTATGGCAATTCCTTCGATGACTGTTTAACTAATTTATCGCATGTCCTGAAAAGATGTATTGAAATGAACCTTGTGCTGAATTTTGAAAAATGTCATTTTATGGCTAGTCAAGGTATCGTTTTAGGGCATGTGGTTTCTGCTAAGGGTATAGAGGTAGATAAGGCTAAAATCGATGTTATCTCTAATCTGCCATACCCAACAAATGTTAGGGAGGTTCGGTCTTTTCTTGGCCATGCAGGCTTTTATCGCAGGTTTATCCAGGACTTCTCCAAGTTTGCCATGCCTATGACGTACCTCCTTCAGAAGGATGTCACGTTCGATTTTGGGGAGGAGTGCAGAGAAGCCTTCGATTTGCTCAAGGATAGTTTGACGAGCGCGCCCATCATACACCCACCCCAGTGGGACTTGCCTTTCGAGATAATGTGCGACGCCAGCAACTATGCCTTGGGAGCCGTGCTTGGTCAGAGGATTGAGAACAAGAGCCGTGTCATTTACTATGCCTCGAGGACGCTTAATCCAGCACAGTGCAATTACACGACAACGGACAAAGAACTCCTTTCTATTGTATTTGCGCTTGATAAGTTTCGTCCTTATATTATTGGCTCTCAAGTAATTGTTTTCTCTGATCACGCAGCTGTTCGGTACCTGATGACCATGAAGGACGCGAAACCGAGGCTACTTCGGTGGATTTTGCTCCTCCAGGACTTCGATGTGAAGATCAAGGATAGGAGAGGAGCAGAAAACCCGATAGCCGACCACCTGAGCTGCTTGGTCAGAAAGGAAGACCTCCTGCCTCTGAATGAAGATTTCCCCGATGAGACACTTTTCAGACTTGATACAGTCCTTCCCTGGTATGCCGATATGGTAAATTACTTGGTCAGAGGTAATTTCCCATCTGGTTTCTCTTATGCTAGGAAAGCGAAGCTGAAAAGCGACGCTAAGTACTATGTGTGGGAGGATCCCCATTTATGGAAGTTCTGTTCTGATCAGATAATTAGGAGATGTGTCCCTAAGAACGAGCATGCATCTATTCTTACCTTCTGTCATGATTATGCATGTGGGGGACATTTTGGGCCTAGGAGGACAGCTAGGAAAGTTTTAGATAGTGGGTTTTACTGGACTTCCCTGTTTAAAGATTCGTATGAATTTTGTAAAACCTGCAATAGATGTCAAAGAATAGGGTCGATATCTGGTAGAAATGAAATGCCTCAAACCTCTGTCTTAGTCTGTGAAATCTTTGACGTTTGGGGCATGGATTTTATGGGACCCTTCCCGCCTTCTTGTGGTTTTTCTTATATATTGCTGGCTGTTGATTATGTTTCAAAGTGGGTTGAGGCGAAAGCCACGAAGACTAACGATGCTAATTCTGTTGTTAGGTTTGTTCAGTCTCATATTTTTACCAGGTTTGGAATCCCACGAGCCATAATCAGTGACCAAAGGACTCATTTTTGCAACCGATCCGTGGAGGCTTTGCTGAGGAAGTATGGTGTGCATTATCGCGTGTCCACCGCCTACCATCCACAAGCTAATGGGCAAGCTGAAGTCTCCAACAGAGAGGTGAAGACAATTCTTGAGAAAACCGTGAGGCCGAGCAGGAAGGATTGGAGCGATCGTTTGCAGGATGCTTTGTGGGCCTACCGCACCGCCTACAAAACTGTTGCGTGCTCAATGTGTTGAAATAATTAGGCAATAAAAGAGATAGAGCACTCAGAACATGCAAGCATACATGATCTTATAGCAAGTAGTAAGTATATTTCATTCGTTTTCCCACAGAGATTTATTTTTAGCTATTCGCGAAGTGTTTTGTTAAGAAAGAAGGGGTGGATTTGATGGGGTAAAATTGATTTTTAATTATCTAATTCTTGCTGAAAGTGTAAAGGGTAGCAACATAAACGAGAACAAGTGAAAGCTAAGCTCAAATGAAAAGAGACGAAATTAATAAATGAAGGCAAAGACAGCTAAACAGAATTTTAACTTAAGCAGAATTGCGGAGACAACAATTCTACCGCAATTAAATAACAGCGAAAGTGTGTAAATGGGTGAATTAAGGGCTACTAATGACTATCCTATAGGCACTTTTATACGATTCTCAAGCACTGGATCTACTCACTATGCATCAAACTATCTCAATCTCATGTATCGTCCGATTCCATGCATTAGATTCTTTAGTTTACTCAACTCAAAGTAAGGTCTTAAGCATCTTGTTAAGGCAGAAAGATATGGTTTGTACTAGGGAAACGCCTATTCCTAGGCCGTTTCCTGGTTACCTTGAAAGGCTAGCATGATAGTATGACTCTGAACTCTTACTCCTTCCAGAGGTTAGGAGTTCTTTGGACAAAATGGATGGCCAATCGAAATTGCCCGTGGGATGAAGCTTACATACAACCAATGCTTCGAGAGCTATCCTACATGCTTGGTTCACGTTTTTTAGCCTATAGTGTTGTCATTAGCATGCCCCTAAGTGACTTAGTTACTCATGGATATAAGGAGAACAGAACTAGAGGATAAAATAGACATGCTTAGAAGGGAAATGTGCTTAAAACAGCAAGGGAAAGTAGTAGAATGCAAAGGCAAGAGACTGTGAAATACTGAACTTTATGTTTGATTAATTGATTGTTTGAATGAACATAAGAGATACTTAAAGTAAAGAACAGCAAGACAGAACACAACGAAATGGACTAAACTAGCCACAAGAACAGAAGCAACAATAAGACAGAGTTGGAAAATGGAAATGAAGAACAAAAAGCAGTAAAACAGCTCGAATGTCTCGTTGCAGCCGCCTCGAATGAAGGATGAGAAAGGTCAGCCTTGCTTGGATGAATCCAATCGGGAGAGAAGAAGAATCTCCTCTCCTTCCTATCAGATTATCGATTCCAACAGCCGAGCTTCGCAAACCAGCAGACGGCTAAGGAAAACAGGAGAAGAAATGGACTGCGAGAAGACTTCTACGCTTTCGGATGATGTTTGAACCCTCGACTTTGACCCCTATTTATAGTAATCTGCAGGTGCATTTGGGCTAAGGAGAACCATCAATCTTCAACGTCGTACTTCAGAATGGATGGAGGAGAAAGAACGAATCCCTGAAATAACGGAAATTAACAGAAAAAGATCAGTCAACTTACGGTTTTCACTTGAAATATTGCGAGAACCGCAATGTTTCCGCAATGCCTTCGCAATGCTTGTTTTTCATTCTTTTCCTTTGGTTTTCAACCCTTTTCTTTCCTATTGTACATAAGTCCTAATTTAGCTACCTTCTTCTAATTCTCATATTTAAGCATAGGTTTAGGCTAAATGCTATCAAAAACACCTAAGAGTGAACATCTTTCTAAGCTAATTAAGTCCTAAAAAGGTCACTTTTGGAGACGTAACACACCCCCAAACTTAAGGTTTTGCTTGTCCTCAAGCAAACTAAGGACTTTCCTAGGCTGCTGTTAATTCTTCTTTAACCACTTACTAACTCCCCTATATCCCTATCTCTAGCTATGCTGTCCTGTGACACACTTCTAAGCTTAAAACTACCCTCTCATCTAGCTTCTTCTGACTTTGCCTGCCTAACACTCCTTCTGTTTTCATTAACTCCCTACAACTGATCTATTTGCTTTTGTCATATCATGCCACTATCCCTAAGGTTTCAAATTCTGCCTAGCTTTACCTCAGACTCAGTACATGCTTCTAGCTTGATTTTTAATGTGTCTAGGATTCGTTAGAGTCATGCCAGTCTTAGTATTAACGGTGACAGTAGTACTTTTAGAGAACAACCTAAACCCTGGCATCACTACATTGGATATACATTCATCTCCCTAAACAACCCTACGAGTTACAACTTTGTGCCTAGCTAATTTGAGGATCAGAGTTCTTTTTAAATAGGACATCTAAGCCACAAAGTTGCAACTCCTAGGTATACATTCTTCTTCCCTACTTCTTCTTTTTTCTTTCTTTCTTACTTTGGTGGAGCCTCTCCTTTGGTTGCCTTTTGATGCAACGCCACTTGTGGGTTACACACTTGGCACTGATTACTCAGCAACCTAAGAGAGACTCCCCCCTTTATTCTATTTTTCATTTTTTTTTTTTTAGCTCATCATTTTTTTTTAAAGGAGAAGAAGAATGCTTATGTTTCTAAGGGAGAGAGGAATGTTCCTAGGCCTAGGGTGGCCTCCCCCAAACTTAAACTACTCATTGTCCCCAATGAGTGTCTGAGGTGGCACACCCCCAAACTTGTCCTAGAAGCATCTAGTCTAAGGTAAAACAAAGAGAATCTAAAAGCCCTAGGCATAGACAGAACATGCTACAAGAAAATATCACAGCAGCAGAAAATAAAAAAAACAGACAAGTACGGACTTACAGTCATGCATGCTGAGCTTTTTAGAGGTTAATTTAAACTATCAAAAGGTGTCCTATGACACTCATCCAGCATGCTTTAAGATAAGCTATATAAGGTAGTCAAGATAGCAACAAAAGATAGAATTTAAACAGATCACAGCCTAGCTAAACAGACAGTCCAAAACATGCTCTCAGTAATAAAAATTGCGGGTACCGCAATTATTTCGCAATCAAGTCAGGGCAGATATAACAGTGATTAAGGCCCCTAAACATGCTTTTTCCAGTCATTTAAGCTCTCTAAAAATAAAACTAAACTATCCTACCTAGTCAGCTAGCATCAGACTATACTAAGCAAAATTAAAAACATAAAACTAAGCATCTAAAACAGATCAAAATTGTACTAAAAACAGCACATTTCACATGGTCTATCAGAAAGCAGATTTTTTATTTTTTTTTATATTTATTCTAAGGGAACAGCAATACTCCCTTCAGTGCAATTCAAACCAGCACTCAAATGTCTTCATCTTCATCAGGTTGTCGTGGTCGTGGAGGCACCCATGGAGTCAGGAGATTTGTGGGGAAGTCAGGGAAGATGCACCCAAGTTGGTCTGCAACTTCCTTGTCCCGTGCCTGCGCGTAAGTGGCCCATTGAGCCATCCTCCTTTGCATATCCATCAGGCACGCCATGGACAGTGACTGATCAGCAGCCAACCTATCCAGTTCGAACTCCATATTCCCCTTCCTCTTTAGCCTCAAGCTAGCAGGCAGCTCCAAGTGGCCTGTATAAGCCATCTGCTGCTCCATCCGCTCAATGGGAACTCCTGCAAGCAAACATAGTTTAGTGATGGTATTAGGGAAAAACAATGGTCCCTTACCTTTCTTGGCGCACTCAGCAATGGCGGCTGACATGATTTCACCCACGTTGACCGTGAGACCTCGCATGATGGCATAGACCAGCAGCGATCTGCTCTGGTTGATGGTCTTCTCATGGGTCACAGGGGACAGCTTCCTCCTTACAAAGGCAAACCATACAACTGCCTTTGCTGTGAGGTTGGCACTCATGAGAGTGTGCCTCCCATTGCGTGATACAGTCCACGCTGCTTCAGGCTGGCCAATGGTTCGAATGGCCTCCTCCAGCACTGCCTCAGTAGGCTCATCAACTATCCTCGCATAGTCAGTGTGTCTTTGGCCCTTGAGGCCATAGGCTTCGTTGATGGCTTTTGCTGAGTAGTCCACCTCTACTCCCCTAACCACAGACAGCCCCTCCTCAGAGTTTCGCAGGTTGGCGTAGAAGTCGTATACCATACTCGTGTAAGCCGGATTGGGTGGCCTGCACAACTCTTCCCAGCTGTGATTTATAATTCCTGCGCGCAAGAACTGCGGCAGGTCAGCAGGTCTGTCAAGGAAGCCCTTCTCGTGCAGCAACTCCCTCTTCTGCAGCTCAACGCCCCTGGACTCAGCGTCAGAGGACACATACCTCACTGACTGAGGCTCGTCTTCAGGGTAAAGCTTGGCCTTCCCTTTGTCTGCTGGCTTGGCTGACTCTGCAGCCTCAACCTTGAGTCTTTTGAGCGAAGGCTCAGTGCTCTCCTTTTCTGATGAAGGCGCCCTCTTGGCCTTCTTCTTTTTCAGCTTCTTGGATCGCTTGGCCTTGAGAATCTTGGCCTTCTTCTTCTTCTGGAGCTTAGCCTTGATGGTGATCTGCTGAAGGCAAGCCCCCAGTGTCTCCTCCATTGAGTCATTCTTCTGTTCAAGACTCTCCGGGCTAGCTTCCCTCATAGGAGAGAAAACCTCCTCTTCCTCACCTTCCCCACTGCCCTGCGTTGATTCTTGGTACTCCCCATATGGGAATTCAGGGTCAGGCCGTGGGGAAGTGTGCGATGGTGTGGTTCCTTGCTCTGCTGTAGGTGTCTGTGCAGAACTCTGTGGTGAAGACGGCTGCTCAGGGCTCTGCGCTGGTGGCGATGGGGAAGAGCTGTGCGCTGATGGTGCGGGTGGCGTGGCACTCTTCTTGGCTGAATCGTGGGACACACGATCAGTTTCTTGACTCTCCACAGAGGGAGTCTTTTCTTTGCTCGGTTCAGCGCCCACCGCTAAACTCCATCTGCGCTTCTTGGGTGTGCCTGCTGGTTCAGAGGGTCCAGCAGGTATCTCAGTTACAACCCTCCACTTCTTCTTGCGAATCGGTAGTTTGGGAAGGCGTTCAGTTCGCGCAGCGTCAGCCTCAGCCAAGGCAAGCAGTGCGTCTCTCGCAGCCGTTTCAGCTTCATCAGCCCTTTTCTTGGACGCAGATCGTTCGGCCCTTGTTAGCACCATTGTTGAATTTTGGAGATTTGGAGAGAAGAATCAAAGATGAAGAGAATCGCAGCTTTCTTGGAATTCAGAGAGTGGGAGAATCGTCCAGATCGAGCGCCTTCTAACGGATATAAAGGAAACGGATAAATCCCAACGGCTATATTTTTGCGGATCCTGCAAATCCAGCGCAATTTTAGGGGATTTTTTCATCTAAATGTCAATCTTTGCTCATCCGTATCTTTTATTTGGCCCAATCTTTTCTTGATTTTTAAAGCTGGATTTACTCTCCTTGATTCCATCTATTGATTCCCTACAAAAAGAAATAAAATCAACATCAAATTCGCAATTAAAATCATACAAACTTATACACAAATGATAACCGAAAAAACGCAAAAAATAAACTAAGGCATGAGCCTTATGTTGACGAGCACAGCAATCACTCGTCCTCTCTCGTTCTCGTTTTCATGCTTCAGTCAAGAGGAAGGCCGAGAGAGTCTTCACATCTCCTTCCTCATAGTAGTGCTTCAACCTTGCACCATTAACCATGAACGGTTGGCCTTGCTGCAAGTTCTTTATCTCGATGGCACCATGAACAAATACATTAGTAATCACAAATGGACCTGACCACCTAGACTTAAGTTTCCCTGGAAATAGTTTCAACCGTGAGTTAAACAACAATACAAGCTGACCCTTCTTAAAGTCCTTAACTCTAAGTCTACTATCGTGCCAAATCTTGGTCTTTTCCTTATACATTTTGGCATTTTCATAAGATATTTGCCTAAGCTCATCAAGCTCATGTAATTGCAGAGACCGCAACGTTCCCGCATCAGTCACGCAATAATTCAACTCCTTTAGTGCCCAAAATGCCTTAAATTCCAACTCAAATGGAAGATGACAAGCTTTACCATATACAAGCCTGTAAGGAGACATACCTAGGGGTGTCTTATATGCTGTCCTATATGCCCAAAGTGCATCCTCAAGCTTAAAGGACCAGTCTTTCCTATTAGGTTTAACCACTTTTTCTAGGATGTTCTTAATCTCCCTATTTGAAATTTCAGCCTGTCCATTCGAGTGTGGGTGATAGGGAGTGGCTACTCTATGTCTAATGTTATACTTAGCCAATACTCTCTCCATAGCCTTGTTAATGAAATGTGTCCCCTCATCACTAATGACAGCACGAGGTGTTCCAAACCTAGTGAAAATGTGCCTATGTAAGAATTTTATTACTGTTTTGGCATCATTATTGGGACATGCTATAGCCTCTACCCACTTGGATACGTAGTCTACTGCTACCAAAATGTAAAGGTTACCTGATGATGGAGGGAATGGCCCCATGAAGTCAATGCCCCACACATCAAAGAGCTCCAACTCTAAGATGTAGGTGAGAGGCATCTCATCCTTTCGACTGAGGTTACCTGTTCTTTGGCATTCATCACAGCTGTGGGCATAGTTGTGGGCATCCTTGAAGATTGTTGGCCAATAGTAGCCACTCTGAAATACCTTTGCAGCTGTTCTTTGGCCACCAAAGTGTCCACCATAAGGAGCTGTGTGGCAGTGCTGCAGCACAGACTTTGCCTCAGCAGCTGAAACACACTTCCTTAGCAAGCCGTCAGCACATGTTTTGTAAAGTGTGGGGTCATCCCATATGAATTTACTTGCTTCATGAAGGAACCTCTTCTTCTCTTGTCCTCCCTTGAAAACTGGTAATACCTGTGATGCAAGGAAGTTAGCAATGTCAGCAAACCAAGGTTCCTCATCGTTATCACAATGAGTCAAAACAAAGACATGTTCATCAATGAAAGCATCAGCAATTGCGGGTTCCGCAATTTTTTCGCAATTGTGCTGCAATCGAGAAAGGTGATCCGCAACCACATTTTCACATCCTTTCTTGTCTCGAATGTCCAAATCAAATTCCTGCAGCAATAACACCCACCTAATCAACCTAGGCTTAGCATCAACCTTCCTCATGAGATACTTTAAGGCAGAATGGTCAGTGTACACAATTGTCCTAGTGCCTACAATATAGTTTCTGAATTTCTCACAAGCAAACACTACAGCAAGCATCTCTTTCTCGGTAGTTGTATAATTACATTGAGCCTCATTCAAGGTTTTACTAGCATAATAGACAGGGTGTGTTAGCTTGTCAATCTTCTGTCCTAACATGACCCCTACAGCATAGTCACTAGCATCACATAACATCTCAAATGGGAGATCCCAATCTGGCCCTATAATAACAGGTGCTGTGACTAGTGCTTTCTTAAGGGTTTGCCAAGCTACTAAACATTCCTTAGAGAAGATGAATGGCCTATTTAGTTCTAGAAGCTCACACAGAGGCTTGGCTATCTTAGAAAAGTTCTTAATGAACCTTCTGTAGAAGCCAGCATGTCCTAAGAAACTTCTAATGGCCTTGACATTCTGAGGCTCTACCAACTTCTCTATGATTTCTATCTTTGCCCTGTCAACTTCTACCCCTGCCCTTGACACTCTATGACCTAAGACAATCCCTTCATCCACCATGAAGTGACACTTTTCCCAATTAAGGACTAAGTTAGTCTCTTCACATCTAGCCAGGACCTGTCCTAAATTCTCTAGACAGTTAGTAAAGGAATCCCCAAAGACTGAGAAATCATCCATGAATATTTCTATCATGGACTCATCCAAATCAGAAAAGATTGCCAACATGCACCTTTGGAATGTTGCCGGTGCATTGCATAAGCCAAAAGGCATTCTGCGAAAGGCAAATGTTCCAAAAGGGCAAGTGAAGGTAGTCTTGTCTTGGTCTTTGGGATCTATAGTAATCTGGTTATACCCTGAATAACCGTCTAGGAAACAGTAATATGCTCTACCAGCTATTCTGTCTAACATTTGGTCAATGAATGGTAGAGGGAAGTGGTCTTTTTTAGTTTCTTTATTTAGTTTCCTATAATCCATACATACTCTCCATCCTGTGACAGTCCTAGTTGGAATCAGTTCATTGTTCTCATTGACTACCACAGTCATCCCACCCTTTTTAGGTAGACACTGTATAGGACTCACCCACTGACTACTAGCTATGGGAAAGATTACACCAGCATCTAACCATTTAATTATCTCTTTCTTAACTACCTCTTTCATAGAGGGATTCAGCCTACGTTGATGATCTACTCTAGGTGTGTGCTCTTCCTCTAGTATAATCTTATGCATGCAATAAGAAGGGCTAATGCCTCTAATATCAGCAATAGTCCATGCAATAGCCTTCCTATGTTGCTTAAGTAGTAGTATTAATTCAACCTCATGCTGTTTACTTAGCTTAGAAGAAATAATTACAGGCAAAGTCTCATTATTCCCTAAGTATGCATACTTGAGGTGAGTGGGGAGAGGTTTTAATTCTAATACAGGTGGATGCTCAATGGATGGCTTTAAAGGATTTAAGGCTCTATCAGTTAAGTCAATATTCATACACATATGCTGAGGGTTATTTACAGTTATGTCCATTATCTCAGCTATGTTTAAGTCAGTTAATTCTAATCCTACATTAGCATGCTTGGTTAATAATACATGCTCCAATTGTTCTTCCATTAAAGAATCTACAACGTCCATGCTAGCACAGGATTCAAGGTCAGAGGGGTACCTTAAGGCTTTATACACACTGAATTTCACCTCTTCATCATGAACCCTCATAGTGAGCTCACCTTTTTGGACGTCTATCAGTGCCCTACCTGTGGCTAGAAATGGTCTGCCTAACAGGATGGGGACCTCCTTGTCTGCTTCATAATCCAGGATAATGAAATCTGCAAGGAAAATAAACTTGTCAACTTTTACTAAAATATCCTCAATCTTACCTTCAGGGTATGCAATGGATCTGTCTGCTAGTTGCAAAGTGACAGTGGTTGGACGTGCTTCTCCTATTCCCAACTGGCAGAATAGTGATAGGGGCATGAGGTTTATGCTGGCTCCCAGGTCACAAAGCGCTCTGCCCACGTGCTTGCCTCCAAGTTCTACAGGTAAGGTGAAGGAACCAGGATCCTTCTCCTTCTTGGGCAGCTTGTTTTGGAGTATGGCACTGCACTCCTCAGTGAGGTTTACTGTTTCAAACTCACCAATTATTTTTTTGTTAGTAATAATATCTTTCAAAAACTTTACATAGGAAGGCATAGACTGTAAAACTTCTACAAAAGGAATGTTGACATGCACTTGTTTAAGAATTTCTAAGAATTTATTAAAATGCACTTCCTGTTCCTGCTTCTTCTTAAGCCTTCGAGGATATGGAGGTCGTGGCACATATGCAGGCACGTCAGGTCGCCTTAGGATAGGTGGAGGCCTTGGAATTTCTTCTATCTCCTCAATAATTGGCTCTAGCCTGGCTTCTGATGTGCTAGTTGATGGTGGACCTTGGCTTGGCAGAGACTCCAGTGGAGCACTAGACTCAGTGTTCTCTACTCTCTTTGGTGTGTCCTTTGTGTTGCTCACCAATGGTCTACCACTTCTAAGTTCAATTGCTTGAACTTGCTCTTTACCATCTCTCCTTGGTACCTCGGTGTCAGCAGGGAGTCTACCTTGGGGCCTACTCTTGAGTTCATTGGCTAATTGGCCTATTTGGTTCTCTAGGCTCCTAAGAGTAGCTTGCTGGCTTTGAAGAGTAGCATCATTCTTGGCTATGTATTCCTTGAGTAAGTTTTCTACAGAAGATCCTACAGGTTGGTTGTATGGTTTTTGATACATGGATTGGTTATGTTGGGGAGTGAAACCAGGTGTTCCACTCGGTCTAGGTTGGTTAGGATTTTGGTTAGTATTTTGTTGGCCACCCCATGACAGGTTTGGGTGGTTCCTCCAACCAGGGTTGTAAGTGTTGGAATAGGGGTTGTTCCTAGGCTGCTGCTGACTTCCAATGTAGCAGACTGAGGCTGGATTCCCAGGGCAGTACTCATACAGGTGCCCTTCCCCACAGAATCCACATACAAGTGTCTCACCTTGACTTGGTTGGGTGCCCATTGACATGGCGGTAGCGGTGTTGACACTTGTTTGGAGATTGGCTTGAGCCATTTGCTTAACTAGGTTGGTCAGGGCATTTATTTGGCTGCTCATTGCACTTAGAGCATCCTTATCTTGAGCTCTAATTGGCTCGACTGGATCATCTGACCACCTACAGTGAGATGCTGAGATCTTCTCCAAGATCTCATAGGCTTCGTTGTAACTCTTGGATAACATGGAACCTCCAGCTGATGAATTTAGAACTTGTCTAGTGTTGGGGTTGCATCCTTTGAAAAAGACCTCTATTTGGATACACCATGGGATGCCATGATGTGGACATTTAAGTAGAAGATCTTTGAACCTTGTCCAAGCTTCGTGAAGAGATTCATTATCAGCTTGTTTGAATTTAACTATGTCATCACGAAAGGTCGAATTCCTATCAGGTGGGAAGTATTTGACTAGGAATTTCTCTGCTAAGTCTGTCCAATTAAGGACAGATCCAGAGGGTAATGAGTTTAACCACGTTTTGGCTTTGTCCCTCAAAGAATAAGGGAACAAGTATAGCCTCAAGGCTTCTTGGGAAACTCCAGGGATGATGAAGGTATCACTGACTCCTAAGAAGTTTCTAAGATGGTTGTGGGGGTCCTCATTTTCCACTCCAAAGAATTGTCCCACAGTGGACAACATTTGGAACATCACTGGCTTTAACTCGAATGAGTTGGCAGTGATTTCAGGACGGATTATGCTGGGGTTCAGCTCCCCAGGCATAGGTACTAGATATGAAAGAATGGCACTATTCTTGTCATTCGCTATTTCGATGGGGTTGCGAATGATAGGTACCTGATTTGGAACTAACTCGTCCATTTCTTCGGTTTCAGCACTTATTTGGGGTATAGAGGGTTGTTTAAAGAGACGTTTCTTTGCTTTGTTTCTAGCTCGAAGTAACCTTTCAGGCTCAGGGTTGAACTCTAAATTACTACGTGAACGCTCACTCATAAACTACCCTACTAGTACCTGTAAAAGAAATGAAAAGTAGATTAGTTTCAATAGATAATAAACTTGGTGTTTCAAACTTAACAGACTTCGTTTTCACTAAAATAAATCCCCGGCAGCGGCGCCAAAAACTTGTTGCGTGCTCAATGTGTTGAAATAATTAGGCAATAAAAGAGATAGAGCACTCAGAACATGCAAGCATACATGATCTTATAGCAAGTAGTAAGTATATTTCATTCGTTTTCCCACAGAGATTTATTTTTAGCTATTCGCGAAGTGTTTTGTTAAGAAAGAAGGGGTGGATTTGATGGGGTAAAATTGGTTTTTAATTATCTAATTCTTGCTGAAAGTGTAAAGGGTAGCAACATAAACGAGAACAAGTGAAAGCTAAGCTCAAATGAAAAGAGACGAAATTAATAAATGAAGGCAAAGACAGCTAAACAGAATTTTAACTTAAGCAGAATTGCGGAGACAGCAATTCTACCGCAATTAAATAACAGCGAAAGTGTGTAAATGGGTGAATTAAGGGCTACTAATGACTATCCTATAGGCACTTTTATACGATTCTCAAGCACTGGATCTACTCACTATGCATCAAACTATCTCAATCTCATGTATCGTCCGATTCCATGCATTAGATTCTTTAGTTTACTCAACTCAAAGTAAGGTCTTAAGCATCTTGTTAAGGCAGAAAGATATGGTTTGTACTAGGGAAACGCCTATTCCTAGGCCGTTTCCTGGTTACCTTGAAAGGCTAGCATGATAGTATGACTCTGAACTCTTACTCCTTCCAGAGGTTCGGAGTTCTTTGGACAAAATGGATGGCCAATCGAAATTGCCCGTGGGATGAAGCTTACATACAACCAATGCTTCGAGAGCTATCCTACATGCTTGGTTCACGTTTTTTAGCCTATAGTGTTGTCATTAGCATGCCCCTAAGTGACTTAGTTACTCATGGATATAAGGAGAACAGAACTAGAGGATAAAATAGACATGCTTAGAAGGGAAATGTGCTTAAAACAGCAAGGGAAAGCAGTAGAATGCAAAGGCAAGAGACTGTGAAATACTGAACTTTATGTTTGATTAATTGATTGTTTGAATGAACATAAGAGATACTTAAAGTAAAGAACAGCAAGACAGAACACAACGAAATGGACTAAACTAGCCACAAGAACAGAAGCAACAATAAGACAGAGTTGGAAAATGGAAATGAAGAACAAAAAGCAGTAAAACAGCTCGAATGTCTCGTTGCAGCCGCCTCGAATGAAGGATGAGAAAGGTCAGCCTTGCTTGGATGAATCCAATCGGGAGAGAAGAAGAATCTCCTCTCCTTCCTATCAGATTATCGATTCCAACAGCTGAGCTTCGCAAACCAGCAGACGGCTAAGCAAAACAAGAGAAGAAATGGACTGCGAGAAGACTTCTACGCTTTCGGATGATGTTTGAACCCTCGACTTTGACCCCTATTTATAGTAATCTGCAGGTGCATTTGGGCTAAGGAGAACCATCAATCTTCAACGTCGTACTTCAGAATGGATGGAGGAGAAAGAACGAATCCTTCAAATAACGGAAATTAACAGAAAAAGATCAGTCAACTTACGGTTTTCACTTGAAATATTGCGAGAACCGCAATGTTTCCGCAATGCCTTCGCAATGCTTGTTTTTCATTCTTTTCCTTCGGTTTTCAACCCTTTTCTTTCCTATTGTACATAAGTCCTAATTTAGCTACCTTCTTCTAATTCTCATATTTAAGCATAGGTTTAGGCTAAATGCTATCAAAAACACCTAAGAGTGAACATCTTTCTAAGCTAATTAAGTCCTAAAAAGGTCACTTTTGGAGACGTAACTGTTAAGTCTCTGAAAGTGACTTATTTAGGACCCATTTAGCTTAGGAAGATGTACACTTTTAGGTGTTTTTGATAGCATTTAGCCTAAACCTATGCTTTAATATGAGTATTAGAAGAAGGTAGCTAATTTAGGACTTATGCACAATAGGTAGAAAAAGGGTTGAAAACCGAAGGAAAAGAATGAAAAAATGAACATTGCAAATGAATTGCGAAAACATTGCGGTGACCGCAATTATTCAAGTTAAAACCGTAAGTTGGCTGATCTTTTTCTGTTTAGATCCGACTTTTCAGGGATTCGTTCTTTCTCCTCCATCCATTCTGATATATGACGTTGAAGATTGATGGTTCTCCTTGGCCCAAACGCACCTGCAAACTACTATAAAAGGGGGTCAAAGTCGGAGGTTCAGTCATCACTCGAAGCGCAGAAGTCTTCTCGCAGTCCACCATTTCCAGCTGTTTTCCTTTGCCGTGTGTTGGAGTGAGAGTCTCAGCTTTTGGAGTCGATAATCTGATAGGAAGGAGAGAAGATTCTTCTTCTCTCTCGATTGGATTCATCCAAGCACGGCTGACTTTTCATCACCATCATTCGAGGCGACTGCCACGGAGTTTTCTAGCAAACCTTTACTGTTTTTCTGCTCTGTTCTTCTTATTTCCATCTCTGATCACTATTGTTCTTAGTTTAGCATTTCAATTACTGCATTTCGTTGTTGTCTGTCTTGGATTCAGTTCTTTTAAAGCTTTCCTTTGTCTTTCAAACACTTAAAGTAATCGAAGTACAATTCTGCAATTTACAGTTTCCATCTTGTTCTGCTACGGTTTTGGCTTACTGTTTTACACACATTTCCCTTCTAAGCATGTCTATCTTATCTACCATTTCTGTTCTCTATATATCCATGAGTAGCTAAGTCACTTAGGGGCATGCTAATGACAGAACTATAGGCTAAAAAACGTGAATCAAGTAGGCAGATTAACACTCGAACATTGATTGTATGTAAGCTTCATCCTACGGGCAATTTCGATTGGCCATCCATTTTGTCCAAAGAACTCCTAACCTCTGGAAGGAGTAAGAGTTCAGAGTCATATAATCATGCTAGCCTTTCATGGTAATCAGGAAATGGCCTAGGAATAGGCGTTTCCCTAGTACAAACTGAACACTCCTGTTCTAACAAGATGCTTAAGACCTTACTTTGAAGTCGAGTAAACTTGAGTCTCTAATGCATGGAATCGGACGATACTTGAGATAGAGTGAGTTTGATGTATAGAGAGTTGATCCAAAGCTTGATAATCGTAATAAACTGCCTATAGGATAGTCATTAGTAGCCCTTAATTCACCCTTTTAATCAGTTTCGCTGTCAGTTAATTGCGGATTAATTGCGGTTCTCGCAATTCTGCTTAGTTTGCATTCTGTTTAGCTGTTTTCTTCATCGTTTATTAATTCCATCTCTGGTCCTTTGAGTCTGATTTTAACTTTAATTTGTTTATGGTATATTCCTTTACACATTCAGCAAAACTTAGGTAATTAAAAACCAATTTTACCCCTTCAAATCCACCCCATCTTTCTTAACAAATACACTTCGCGATTAGCTAAACATAAGTCTCTGTGGAAAAAACGAATGAAATATACTTACTACTTGCTGTGAGACCATGTATGCTTGCATGTTCTAAGTGCTCTCTCTACTTTCTTGCTTATTTATCTTTACACATTGAGCACGCAACAAGTTTTTGGCGCCGCTGCCGGGGACTTATTTTAAGTGAAAACGAAGTTGTTAAGTTTGAAAAATCAAGTTTATCATTGAGTGAAACTAATCTGTTTCATTTCTTTTGCAGGTGCTATTAAGGTAGTTTATGAGTGAGCGTTCACATAGTAATTTAGAGTTCGATCCTGAACCTGAAAGATCACTTCGAGCTAGGAATAAGGCAAAGAAACGTCTCTTTAAACAACCTCCTGTACCTCAAACCACACCTGAAACTAAAGAAATGGGCGATATAGTTCCAAATCCGGCACAAGCCATTCGCAACCCCATCGAAATAGCGAATGACAAGAATAGTGCCATTCTTTCATATCTAGTACCTATGCCTGGGGAGCTGAACCCCAGCATAATCCGTCCTGAAATCACTGCCCACTCATTCGAGTTAAAACCAGTGATGTTCCAAATGTTGTCCACTGTTGGACAATTCTTTGGAATAGAAAATGAGGACCCCCATAACCACCTTAGGAACTTCCTAGGAGTTAGTGACACATTCCTAATCCCTGGAGTTTCCCAAGAAGCCCTGAGGCTATATCTTTTCCCTTACTCTTTGAGGGACAAAGCCAAAACATGGTTAAATTCATTGCCCTCAGGATCTGTCCGCAATTGGACAGATGTAGCAGAAAAATTCCTAGTCAAATACATCCCACCTGATAGGAATTCAACCTTTCGTGATGATATCATAAAGTTTAAACAAGCTGATAATGAGTCTCTTCACGAAGCTTGGACTAGATTCAAAGACCTTCTCATTAAATGTCCACACCATGGCATTCCATGGTGTATCCAAATAGAAGTTTTCTTTAAAGGATGCAACCCCAGCACCAGACAAGTCTTAAATTCATCTGCTGGAGGTTCCATGTTGTCCAAGAGTTACAACGAAGCTTATGAGATCTTGGAGAAGATCTCAGCATCTCACTGTAGGTGGTCGGATGATCCAGTAGAGCCAACTAGGGCTCAAGACAAGGATGCTCTAAGCGCCATGAGCACCCAAATAAATGCCCTGACCAACTTAGTCAAGCAAATGGCTCAGGCCAATCTCCAAACCAGTGCCAATACCGCCACAGCCATGTCAATGGGCACCCAACCAAGTCAAGGCGAGGCACCAATCTGTGGATTCTGTGGGGAAGGGCACCCTTATGAATATTGCCCTGGGAATCCATCCTCGGTCTGCTATGTAGGAAGCCAGCAGCAGCCAAGGAACAACCCCTACTCACAAACTTACAATCCTGGTTGGAGAAACCACCCTAACCTGTCATGGGGTGGCCAGCAAAACACTAATCAAAATTCTAACCAACCAAGGCCGAGTGGAACACCTGGTTTCACTCCCCAACATAACCAGTCAATGTACCAAAAACCTTATAATCAACCTGTAGGATCTTCTGTAGAAAACCTACTCAAGGAGTATATCGCTAAGAATGATGCTACTCTTCAGAGCCAGCAAGCTACTCTTAGGAGCCTGGAAAACCAAATAGGCCAATTAGCCAATGAACTTAAAAGTAGGCCCCAAGGTAGACTCCCTGCTGATACCGAGGTACCAAGGAGAGATGGCAAGGAACAAGTTCAAGCCATTGAACTTAGGAGTGGAAGACCATTGGTGAGCAACACAAAGGACACACCAAAGAGAGTAGAGAACACTGAGTCTAGTGCTCCACTGGAGTCTCTGCCAAGCCAAGGTCCACCACCAACTAGCACATCAGGAGCCAGGCTAGAGCCAATTGTTGAGGACGTAGAAGAAATTCCAAGGCCTCCACCTATCTTAAGGCGTCCTGACGTGCCTGCATATGTGCCACCACCTCCTTATCCTCGAAGGCTTAAGAAGAAGCAGGAACAGGAAGTTCATTTTAATAAATTCTTAGAAATACTTAAGCAAGTGCATGTTAACATTCCTTTTGTAGAAGTTTTACAGTCTATGCCTTCATATGTAAAGTTTTTGAAGGACATTATTACTAACAAAAAAATAATTGGTGAGTTTGAAACAGTAAACCTCACCGAGGAGTGCAGTGCCATCCTCCAAAACAAGCTGCCCAAGAAGGAGAAGGATCCTGGTTCCTTCACCCTACCTGTAGAACTTGGAGGCAAGCATGTGGGCAGAGCGCTTTGTGACCTGGGCGCCAGCATAAATCTCATGCCCCTGTCCCTATTTCGCCAGTTGGGAATGGGAGAAGCACGTCCAACCACAGTCACTTTACAACTAGCAGACAGATCCATCGCATATCCAGAAGGTAAGATTGAGGATATTCTAGTTAAAGTTGACAAATTTATTTTCCTTGCAGATTTCATTGTCCTGGACTATGAGGCAGACAAGGAGGTTCCCATCCTGCTAGGTAGACCATTTCTAGCCACAGGTAGGGCACTAATAGACGTGCAAAAAGGTGAGTTAACTATGAGGGTTCATGATGAAGAGGTAAAATTTAGTGTTTACAAAGCTTTAAGGTATCCCTCTGATTCTGAGTCTTGTGCTAGCATTGATGTTGTTGACTCACTAATGGAAGAACAATTAGAGCATGTATTATTAACCAAGCATGCTAACGAATATGTAGGATTAGATGTAGATGATCTAAATGTATCTGACATAATGAATATGCCTGTAGATAGACCTCAGCATGTATGTATGACTATAGACTTAACTGATAGAACTGTAAATCCGTTAAAGCCCTCCATTGAGCATCCACCTGTTTTAGAACTGAAACCACTACCAACTCACCTCAAATACGCATATCTAGGAGATAATGATACGCTGCCTGTAATTATTTCTTCTAAGCTAAGTGAACAGCATGAGGTTGATTTAATTTTACTGCTTAAGCAACATAGGAAGGCTATAGCATGGACTATTGCTGATATTCGAGGCATTAGCCCTTCTTATTGCATGCATAAAATCATACTAGAGGAAGAGCACACACCTAGGGTAGATCACCAGCGTAGGTTAAACCCCTCTATGAAAGAGGTAGTAAAGAAAGAAATAATAAAGTGGTTAGATGCAGGAGTAATTTTCCCCATAGCTAGTAGCCAGTGGGTGAGCCCCATCCAATGTGTACCTAAAAAGGGGGGAATAACTGTGGTAGTCAATGAGAACAACGAACTGATTCCAACAAGGACTGTCACAGGGTGGAGAGTGTGTATGGATTACAGGAAGTTAAATAAAGAAACTAAAAAAGACCATTTCCCTCTACCATTCATTGACCAGATGTTAGACAGAATAGCTGGTAGAGCCTACTATTGTTTTTTAGATGGGTACTCTGGCTATAATCAAATCACTATAGACCCTAAGGATCAAGAGAAGACTACCTTCACTTGCCCTTTTGGAACGTTTGCCTTCCGCAGAATGCCTTTTGGCTTATGCAATGCACCGGCAACTTTCCAAAGGTGCATGATGGCAATCTTCTCTGAGTTGGATGAGTCCATAATAGAAATATTCATGGATGACTTCTCAGTCTTTGGGGACTCATTTAAAACCTGTCTAGAGAACCTAGGACAAGTCCTGACTAGGTGTGAAGAGACCAACCTAGTCTTAAATTGGGAAAAGTGCCATTTTATGGTAGATGAAGGGATTGTCTTAGGACATAGAGTGTCAAGGGCAGGTGTGGAAGTGGATAGGGCAAAAATAGAGGTCATAGAGAAGTTGGTAGAGCCCCAGAATGTCAAGGCTATTAGGAGTTTCTTAGGACATGCTGGCTTCTACAGAAGGTTCATCAAGGACTTTTCTAAGATAGCCAAGCCTCTATGTGAGCTACTGGAGCTAGGTAGGCCATTCATTTTCTCTAAAGAATGTGTAATAGCTTGGAAAACCCTTAAGGAAGCACTGGTCACAGCACCAATCATAGTAGGACCAAATTGGGATCTCCCATTTGAGATGCTATGTGATGCCAGTGACTATGCTGTAGGAGTCATGTTAGGACAGAAGATTAACAAGCTCACACATCCTGTCTATTATGCCAGCAAGACCTTGAACGAGGCTCAATGTAATTATACAACTACTGAGAAAGAGATGCTAGCTGTAGTATTTGCTTGTGAAAAATTTAGGAACTATATTGTAGGAACTAGGACCATTGTATATACTGAGCATTCTGCTTTAAAATATCTTATGAGGAAGGCTGATGCTAAGCCTAGATTGATTAGATGGGTGTTATTGCTGCAGGAATTCGATTTGGACATTCGGGACAAGAAGGGATGTGAAAACGTGGTTGCAGATCACCTGTCTCGATTGCAGCACAATTGCGAAAAAATTGCGGACCCCGCAATTACTGATGCTTTTATAGATGAACATATCTTTGCTTTGACTCATCGTGATAACGATGAGGAACCTTGGTTTGCTGACATTGCTAACTTCCGTGCATCACAGGTATTACCAGTATTCAAGGGAGGACAAGAAAAGAAGAGGTTCCTCCATGAAGCAAGGAAATTCATCTGGGATGACCCCATACTTTATAGAACCTGTGCTGATGGGTTGTTGAGGAAGTGTGTTTCAGCTGCTGAAGCAAAGTCTGTGCTGCAGCACTGTCACTCATCTCCTTACGGTGGGCACTTTGGTGGTCAAAGAACAGCTGCTAAAGTATTTCAGAGTGGCTACTACTGGCCAACAATCTTCAAGGACGCCCACAACTATGCCCACAACTGTGACGAATGCCAAAGGACAGGTAACCTCAGTCGCAAGGATGAGATGCCCCTCACCTACATCTTAGAGTTGGAGCTCTTCGATGTGTGGGGCATTGATTTCATGGGACCCTTCCCTCCATCATCAGGTAACCTGTACATCTTAGTAGCAGTAGACTACGTGTCAAAGTGGGTAGAAGCTAAGGCATGTTCTAATAATGATGCTAAAACAGTCACTAACTTCTTGCATAGGCACATTTTCACTAGATTTGGGACTCCTCGTGCTATCATTAGTGATGAGGGGTCACATTTCATTAATAAGGCTATGGAGAAAATATTGGCTAAGTATAACATCAGACATAGGGTAGCTACTCCCTACCACCCACACTCAAATGGTCAAGCTGAAATTTCCAATAGGGAGATAAAGAACATCCTAGAAAAGGTAGTTAAACCTAATAGAAAAGACTGGTCATTTAAGCTTGAGGATGCACTTTGGGCTTATAGAACAGCATATAAGACACCTCTAGGAATGTCTCCCTATAGGTTGGTGTATGGCAAGGCTTGCCACTTGCCACTTGAGTTGGAAAACAAGGCATTTTGGGCCATGAAAGAATTAAATTTTTGTGTGAAGGATGCGGGGACATTAAGATCTTTACAGCTACATGAACTTGACGAGCTTAGGCATATGGCCTATGAGAATGCCAAAATGTATAAAGAAAAGACAAAAATATGGCACGACAGTAGACTCAGGATCAAAGACTTTAGGAAGGGCCAACTTGTACTATTATTTAACTCACGATTAAAACTGTTTCCAGGCAAACTAAAGTCTAGATGGTCAGGTCCATTTATTATTACTAATGTCTTTATTCATGGTGCCATAGAGATTAAAAATTTGCAGCAAGGCCAGCCATTTATGGTCAATGGTGCTAGGTTGAAGCACTACTACGAGGAGGGGGATGTGAAGACTCTCTCGGCCTTCCTCCTACGTGAAGCATGAAGTTAGAAACGAGAGAAAACGAGTGGTTACTGTGCTCGTTTAGTCAAGGCCAATGCCTTAGTTTATTTTTTTTCTGTTTTTTCGAGTATCGTTTGTATGTTTTGTGGTGTGATTTTAATTGCGTATTTGATGTTTGTTTTATTTGTTGTTGTAGGGAATCGAAAGAGGGTATCAAGGGGAGTAAATCAAGCTTTAAAAATCAAGAAATGGTTGAGCCAAATAAAAGATACGGACGAGCGAAGTTGAAGATTTTGATGAAAAAATATCCCTAGAATTGCGCAAAAATTGCTGGATCCGCAACAAAGAGCCGTTGGGATTTTCCCGTTGCTTTTATAGCCGTTAGAAGGCGCTCGATCGATACGATTCTCTCATTCTTTGCTCTCCAAGATTTCTGCGATTCTCTCCATCTTTGATTCTTCTCTCCAAACCTTCAAGATTCAACAATGGTTTCCACTAGGGCTGAAAGATCCGCAGCCAAGAAGAAGGCCGATGACGCAGCTGAAGCGGCTCCGAGGGAAGCGCTTCTCACCCTTGCTGCTGAGGGTGCTGTACGCACTGGCCGTCTGTCCAAGCTTCCTATTCGTAGGAAGAAGTGGAGGGTGGTCACTGAGATCCCTGCTGGCCCATCTGAGCCAGTGGGCACGCCCAAGAAACGACGGTGGAGTGTCAAGACTGCCGCCGAACCAAGCACCGCCAGGACTCCCTCTGTGGAGAGTCAAGAAACTGATCGTGCAGCCCACGAGTCAGCCAAAGAAGGTTCGTCGCTGTCTGTGTCACCTGCGCGCAGTCCCCTCTCGTCTGAACCAGTGCCAAGCGCAGAGTCGTCACCGCCTGCACAGAGCTCCGAGTTGTCTCCAGCACCTCAGAGTTCTGATCCGCCACCTGCAGCAGCGCAGAGCCCTGAACCACCATCTTCGCCACTGAGTTCTGCGCATACACCATCAGTAGAGCACAATTCTCCACGGCCCGATCCTGAATTCCCTTATGGGGATTATCAGGAGTCTACGCAGGGCAGTGGAGATGCTGGGGAAGAAGAAGTCTTTTCTCCCATGAGAGAAGACAGCCCTGATGTTCCTGCCCAGCAGGATGATTCCATGGAAGAGACGTTGGGGGCTTGCCTCCAACAGATCAACATTAAGAAAAAGAAGAAGAAGGCCAAGATGGGCAAGGCCAAGAAGTCCAAGAAGCTGAAGAAGAAGAAGGCCAAACGAGTGCCTTCAGCAGACGAAGAAAGCACGGAGCCATCACTCAAACGCCTCAAGGTGGAGGCTGCTGAATCATCCAAACCAGCCGATAAGGGGAAGGCTAAACTCTACCCTGAAGATGAACCTCCATCAGTGAGGTATGTCTCATCTGATGCTGAATCCAGGGGTGTTGAGCTGAGGAAGAGGGACCTACTGCACGAGAAAGGTTTCCTTGATCGACTTGCTGACCTGCCGCAGTTCCTGCGCGCAGGGGTGCTCAACCATGGCTGGGAGGAATTCTGCAGACCTCCCAATCCAGCCTACACGAGCATGGTGTACGATTTCTACGCCAATGTGCTCAGCCCTGAGGATGGCCTATCTGTGGTCAGAGGGGTGGAAGTTGATTTCTCAGCCAAGGCCATCAATGAAGCCTTTGGTCTCAAGGGCCAAGCGCACACAGATTATGCACGGATAGTTGATGAGCCGACCGAGGCTGTGCTGGAAGAGGCCATTCGCACAATTGGCCAGCCTGAGGCCTCCTGGACAGTGTCACGCAATGGGCGGCACACTCTCATGAGTGCCAACCTCACGGCTAAGGCAGCTGTGTGGTTTTCATTCGTCAGACGAAGACTCTCCCCAGTAACTCATGAGACTACAATTAACCAGAGCCGTTCGCTGCTGGTTTATGCTATAATGAGAGGTCTCACGATCAACGTGGGAGACGTCATCACTGCTGCCATAGCTGAGTGTGCTAAAAAGGGTAAGGGACCATTATTTTTCCCCAACACTATAACAAAGTTGTGTTTGGTTGCAGGAGTTCCCACCGAGCGCTTGGAGCAGCAGCTGCCTTACACAGGCCATTTGGAGTTGCCTGCACACCTAAGGCTGAGAAGAAAGGGCAACATGGAATTTGAGTTGGATAGGCTGGCTGCTGAACAGTCCCTATCCATGGCCTGCTTGATGGACATGCAGAGGAGAATGGCTCAATGGGCCAACTATGCGCAGGCGAGGGACAGAGAAGTTGCAGACCAGTTGGGGTGCATCTTCCCAGACTTCCCCACCAACCTCCTAACTCCATGGGTGCCCCCACGACCAAGGCAACCAGATGAGGATGATGAGAATTGAGTGCTGGTTTGAAGAGCACTAGAGGGAGTATTACTGATCCCTTAAGAAACAAAAGACAATTTTCCTGCTTTTTGATAGAATCGTGTATATTATGCTGTTTTGGGATCAACTTTTGATCTGTTTTTAATGTTTAGTTTTATGTTTTTTCTTTTGCTTAGTCTAGTCTGATGTTAGTTGAATAGGTGGGATAGTTTAGTTTTATTTTTAGGATGCATGAGTAACAGAAAAAAAACATGCTAGGGGCCTGAATCAATGTTAAATCTGCCCAGATTGAATTGCGAAATAATTGCGGTTCCCGCAATTTTTGTGACTGATTGCATGTTTTGGACTGTCTGTTTAGTTAGGCTGTGATCTGTTAAATTTTATCTTCTGCTGCTAGCATGACTACCTTATATAGCTGATCTTAAAGCATGCTGGATGAGTGTCATAGGACACGCTTTGTTAGTTTAAATTTGCCTCTGAATAATGCTCAGCATGCGTAAACCATAAGTCCTTAAGACCTTCTGTTTTTTTTCAAATTTTCTGCTGCTGGAGTAGTTGCTTTTAGAATGTTTTGCCTATGCCTAGGATTTTTAGATTCTCTTTGTTTTACTTTAGACTAGATGCTTCTAGGACAAGTTTGGGGGTGTGCCACCCTAAACACTCATTGGGGACAATGAGTAGTTGAAGTTTGGGGGAGGCCACCCTAGGCCTAGGAACATTCCTCTCTTCCTTAGGACATAAGCATTCTTCTTCTCCTAAAAAAAAAAAATTTTGTGATAAATAGAAAAAGTGAAAAATAGAATAAAGAGGGGAGTCTCTCTCAAGTGCTGAGTAATCAGTGCCAAGTGTGTAAACCACAAGTGGCATTGCATCAAAACGGCAACCCAAGGAGAGACTCCACCTAAGTAAAAAAGGGAAAAGGAGAAATAGGGGAAGAAGGATGTATGCTTAGGAGTTATAATCTTGTGGCTTAGATGTCCTATTTAAAGAAGAACTCTGATCCTCAATGAGCTAAGCACAAGGTTGTAGCTTTTAGGTTTGTCTAGGGAGATGAATGTATATCCAATGTAGTGATGCCAGGGTTTAGGTTGTTCTCTAAAAGTACCACTGTCACTGTTAATACTAAGACTGGCATGACTCTAAGGAATCCTAGACACATTAAAAATAAGCTAGAAGCATGTACTGAGTCTGGAGTAAAGCTTGGTAGAATTTGAAACCTTAGGGATAGTGGCATGATATCATAAAAGTAGTTAGATCAGTAGTAGGGGGTTAACAAAAGCAGTAGGTATGGAGGCAGGTGAAGTCAGAAGAAGCTTGATAAGAGGTTAATTCTAAACTTAGGAGTGTGTCACAGGACAGCACTGCTAGAGATAGGGATATAGGGGAGTCGGTAAGTAGTTAAAGAAGATAAAACAACAGCCTAAGTAAGTCCTTAGTATGCTTGAGGACAAGCAAAGCCTTAAGTTTGGGGGTGTGTTAAGTCTCTGAAAGTGACTTATTTAGGACCCATTTAGCTTAGGAAGATGTACACTTTTAGGTGTTTTTGATAGCATTTAGCCTAAACCTATGCTTTAATATGAGTATTAGAAGAAGGTAGCTAATTTAGGACTTATGCACAATAGGTAGAAAAAGGGTTGAAAACCGAAGGAAAAGAATGAAAAAATGAACATTGCAAATGAATTGCGAAAACATTGCGGTGACCGCAATTATTCAAGTTAAAACCGTAAGTTGGCTGATCTTTTTCTGTTTAGATCCGACTTTTCAGGGATTCGTTCTTTCTCCTCCATCCATTCTGATATATGACGTTGAAGATTGATGGTTCTCCTTGGCCCAAACGCACCTGCAAACTACTATAAAAGGGGGTCAAAGTCGGAGGTTCAGTCATCACTCGAAGCGCAGAAGTCTTCTCGCAGTCCACCATTTCCAGCTGTTTTCCTTTGCCGTGTGTTGGAGTGAGAGTCTCAGCTTTTGGAGTCGATAATCTGATAGGAAGGAGAGAAGATTCTTCTTCTCTCTCGATTGGATTCATCCAAGCACGGCTGACTTTTCATCACCATCATTCGAGGCGACTGCCACGGAGTTTTCTAGCAAACCTTTACTGTTTTTCTGCTCTGTTCTTCTTATTTCCATCTCTGATCACTATTGTTCTTAGTTTAGCATTTCAATTACTGCATTTCGTTGTTGTCTGTCTTGGATTCAGTTCTTTTAAAGCTTTCCTTTGTCTTTCAAACACTTAAAGTAATCGAAGTACAATTCTGCAATTTACAGTTTCCATCTTGTTCTGCTACGGTTTTGGCTTACTGTTTTACACACATTTCCCTTCTAAGCATGTCTATCTTATCTACCATTTCTGTTCTCTATATATCCATGAGTAGCTAAGTCACTTAGGGGCATGCTAATGACAGAACTATAGGCTAAAAAACGTGAATCAAGTAGGCAGATTAACACTCGAACATTGATTGTATGTAAGCTTCATCCTACGGGCAATTTCGATTGGCCATCCATTTTGTCCAAAGAACTCCTAACCTCTGGAAGGAGTAAGAGTTCAGAGTCATATAATCATGCTAGCCTTTCATGGTAATCAGGAAACGGCCTAGGAATAGGCGTTTCCCTAGTACAAACTGAACACTCCTGTTCTAACAAGATGCTTAAGACCTTACTTTGAAGTCGAGTAAACTTGAGTCTCTAATGCATGGAATCGGACGATACTTGAGATAGAGTGAGTTTGATGTATAGAGAGTTGATCCAAAGCTTGATAATCGTAATAAACTGCCTATAGGATAGTCATTAGTAGCCCTTAATTCACCCTTTTAATCAGTTTCGCTGTCAGTTAATTGCGGATTAATTGCGGTTCTCGCAATTCTGCTTAGTTTGCATTCTGTTTAGCTGTTTTCTTCATCGTTTATTAATTCCATCTCTGGTCCTTTGAGTCTGATTTTAACTTTAATTTGTTTATGGTATATTCCTTTACACATTCAGCAAAACTTAGGTAATTAAAAACCAATTTTACCCCTTCAAATCCACCCCATCTTTCTTAACAAATACACTTCGCGATTAGCTAAACATAAGTCTCTGTGGAAAAAACGAATGAAATATACTTACTACTTGCTGTGAGACCATGTATGCTTGCATGTTCTAAGTGCTCTCTCTCTACTTTCTTGCTTATTTATCTTTACACATTGAGCACGCAACAGTAACACACCCCCAAACTTAAGGTTTTGCTTGTCCTCAAGCAAACTAAGGACTTTCCTAGGCTGCTGTTAATTCTTCTTTAACCACTTACTAACTCCCCTATATCCCTATCTCTAGCTATGCTGTCCTGTGACACACTTCTAAGCTTAAAACTACCCTCTCATCTAGCTTCTTCTGACTTTGCCTGCCTAACACTCCTTCTGTTTTCATTAACTCCCTACAACTGATCTATTTGCTTTTGTCATATCATGCCACTATCCCTAAGGTTTCAAATTCTGCCTAGCTTTACCTCAGACTCAGTACATGCTTCTAGCTTGATTTTTAATGTGTCTAGGATTCCTTAGAGTCATGCCAGTCTTAGTATTAACGGTGACAGTAGTACTTTTAGAGAACAACCTAAACCCTGGCATCACTACATTGGATATACATTCATCTCCCTAAACAACCCTACGAGTTACAACTTTGTGCCTAGCTAATTTGAGGATCAGAGTTCTTTTTAAATAGGACATCTAAGCCACAAAGTTGCAACTCCTAGGTATACATTCTTCTTGCCTACTTCTTCTTTTTTCTTTCTTTCTTACTTTGGTGGAGCCTCTCCTTTGGTTGCCTTTTGATGCAACGCCACTTGTGGGTTACACACTTGGCACTGATTACTCAGCAACCTAAGAGAGACTCCCCCCTTTATTCTATTTTTCATTTTTTTTTTTTAGCTCATCATTTTTTTGTAAAGGAGAAGAAGAATGCTTATGTTTCTAAGGGAGAGAGGAATGTTCCTAGGCCTAGGGTGGCCTCCCCCAAACTTAAACTACTCATTGTCCCCAATGAGTGTCTGAGGTGGCACACCCCCAAACTTGTCCTAGAAGCATCTAGTCTAAGGTAAAACAAAGAGAATCTAAAAGCCCTAGGCATAGACAGAACATGCTACAAGAAAATATCACAGCAGCAGAAAATAAAAAAAACAGACAAGTACGGACTTACAGTCATGCATGCTGAGCTTTTTAGAGGTTAATTTAAACTATCAAAAGGTGTCCTATGACACTCATCCAGCATGCTTTAAGATAAGCTATATAAGGTAGTCAAGATAGCAACAAAAGATAGAATTTAAACAGATCACAGCCTAGCTAAACAGACAGTCCAAACCATGCTCTCAGTAATAAAAATTGCGGGTACCGCAATTATTTCGCAATCAAGTCAGGGCAGATATAACAGTGATTAAGGCCCCTAAGCATGCTTTTTCCAGTCATTTAAGCTCTCTAAAAATAAAACTAAACTATCCTACCTAGTCAGCTAGCATCAGACTATACTAAGCAAAATTAAAAACATAAAACTAAGCATCTAAAACAGATCAAAATTGTACTAAAAACAGCACATTTCACATGGTCTATCAGAAAGCAGATTTTTTATTTTTTTTTTATATTTATTCTAAGGGAACAACAATACTCCCTTCAGTGCAATTCAAACCAACACTCAAATGTCTTCATCTTCATCAGGTTGTCGTGGTCGTGGAGGCACCCATGGAGTCAGGAGATTTGTGGGGAAGTCAGGGAAGATGCACCCAAGTTGGTCTGCAACTTCCTTGTCCCGTGCCTGCGCGTAAGTGGCCCATTGAGCCATCCTCCTTTGCATATCCATCAGGCACGCCATGGACAGTGACTGATCAGCAGCCAACCTATCCAGTTCGAACTCCATATTCCCCTTCCTCTTTAGCCTCAAGCTAGCAGGCAGCTCCAAGTGGCCTGTATAAGCCATTTGCTGCTCCATCCGCTCAATGGGAACTCCTGCAAGCAAACATAGTTTAGTGATGGTATTAGGGAAAAGCAATGGTCCCTTACCTTTCTTGGCGCACTCAGCAATGGCGGCTGACATGATTTAACCCACGTTGACCGTGAGACCTCGCATGATGGCATAGACCAGCAGCGATCTGCTCTGGTTGATGGTCGTCTCATGGGTGACAGGGGACAGCTTCCTCCTTACAAAGGGGAAGTTGATCCGTGAAGAAACGGGCCAAAACCGCCTAGGAGAGGCAAAGTTCCAGCCCCCAAACTCGAGAGTCAGCGTCGAGCTATAGCGTCAAGACACTGGCTCGATGCTGGAAAAACCTGAGAGCTAGCGTCGAGTGATAGCGTCGAGACGCTAGCTCGACGCTGCCTGGCGTCGAGACTCTGCTTGGCGTCGAGACGCTTCGGAGGAGACGCGCGCAGGAAAATCATCGGGGCAGCGTCGCGACGCTGACCCAGCGTCGCGACGCCATCGAAGGCGCGCGCGGAAAACTTAGGGCACAGCATCGAGACGCTGGCCTAGCGTCTCGACGCTACGACGATTGCAGAAGTTAAATGACGATTTTTCTGCACATTTTGGAAGATCTTCTTCACCATTTTTTAGAGCTTTTCACCTTTTTTCTTCCTCTATTTTTCTCTAGTTTTCTTCAAGCTCCACCATTGTTGGCATGTTAGAGAGCTTTTTCTTCCTTCTAATACGTTGATGACACCTTCAATGGCCGTCGTTGGAGCGGAATTGACAAACCGCGCCATGAGCGGCTAAGGTAAGGGTGAACGCTTTGGGAATAGTTTAGGGAATTTTTGTTAGCAATTTTGGTTCTGATAATTTACGATTTGATTATGCATATTGGTTTCTGTTTATTTGCATTTATCTATCTTGCTTAATCCAACGCGCATGTTAGATTTCGACGATTGACACTCGAGTCATCTTGCATGTTGTGTATGTTAAAGAGTAGCGATGTCGTGCCTCTCATTGCTCGACTAAGTAACACAGGTAGATAAAACTAAATCGGAGTATAGAGTCGTGTAGGATAGCTGTTGATTGCATACAGCGTTTGCGGGCAATCTACTAGCAATTAGAATTCACGCTTGAATGTTCGTCGCGGTTAGCTAGTGACTGTCTAAAATTAACTTAGGGATGATCACCTTGATGCAATTTTTGATAACGTATAATTGGAACTGTGTGGTCTGATTAAAATCTATGGAGTCGGCTACCTTGGGGCTTCTCGGGTAGTCGTCCGTGTGTACAATAAACTGCATACCATGAATTTAGCATTAAATGATGAACTGAAATTGTCTGCCAATTAATCCTGAAACTCCCAAACCGTGCACGCGTTTTCTACTTGTTATTCTTTCTTCCGTTAGCACTTTATTATTATTTCCCTTGCATGCTAGAAATCCCCCCGTTACAAAACCAATCAATTAATTAATTTCAAATTTTAATAGTGATTTTGGTCATACCTACTCCTTGGATCGACCTTGTTACCACTGGCTACAAAGCATTGGTTATAGGCTTATAAATCGTATTTTGGCAAGCCTCGACAGCTTGAGATTAAGTGGATATTCAAAAATCCGCGCACCAAAATTGGCGCCGTTGCCGGGGAGTAGGCAATTTGATTAAAATTATGATTGAAGTTTGAATTTAATTGATTGATGGTTGGCTGAAATTTTTTTCTGTTTGTATCTTGTATGTTTGAATTTTTGTTTGTGTATGACCCGTTCCTCTGAGAGGAGCGGCGGTTAAGGAGAGAAGCCCGTGAGGGGCAGAGACCGTTTGAAGGAGAAGAATGCAATCCCTTCTTGTTTGAGGAGATGGCGCAAGGTGACGAGCCGCGGACGCTAAAACAGCTGGCAGCGCCAGATCTGAACCTGCAGCCTTTGTGCATAAACTACCCCGTGGTAGCAGGTAACTTCGAATTAAAGTCAGGTTTAATTCACCAGTTACCTTCTTTTCATGGCAACGCAGGTGAGGACGCGAACAAACACCTGATGGAATTCCATTGCGTCTGCGCGGGGATGAAGCCCGCTGGAGTCACGGAGGAGCAGTTGAACATGAGGGCATTCCCCTTCACGCTCAAGGACAAGGCCAAGGATTGGCTATATTATCTGCCATCCGGATCGATCACCACGTGGCAGGACATGAAGCGGGTATTTTTGGAAAAATATTTTCCCGCATCCTTGGCCACGACTCTGCGAAAGAGGATTTATGGGATCACCCAGGATGTTGGTGAGTCCCTGCACGAATACTGGGAGCGATTTGGGCGCCTGTGCGCCAGCTTCCCACACCACCAGATTGCCGACCAACTGCTTATACAGTATTTCTACGAGGGGATGACGCCCCACAATCGGCAAATGATTGATGCAGCGAGTGGCGGGGCCTTGATCGACAAGACCCCGGTTGAGGCCAAACAGTTGATAGCGAACATGGCAACCAACTCGCAGCAGTTTGGTATTCGGGGGCAAGGACAAGTCCAAAGCGTGGCTCAGAGCCACGAAATGACTGAAATGAGGGCCCAAGTGGCCGAGATAGGAAATATGCTAAAAAAGATCGTTGGAGGAACTCGCGAGGCGGAGGAGGTCAATGCAATCGGGGGTACGCTTCCAACCCAAGGAAATACGACCCATATTCAAACACGTATAAACCCGGTTGGCGCGACCACCCCAACTTTAGCTATGGGAACAGGGAAGGACAATCTCGCTTTCAAGGCCAGTCTCAGGATAGGCCTAACTCTTCCACCCAGGCTCAAGCCTCGAGCTCCTCCAGCTCACTAGAAGAAATGGTAAGGACCATTGTGACGAGCACCAGCAAGTTTCAAAAAGAAGCTCGAGAAGAGCTTAATTCTCACAAGGCCAAGCTGCAGAATCTGAACAAGCAGCTGACACAAATGGCGGTGTCTATTAGTAAGATCGAGAGCAAGAGCTCAGGGAAACTTCCTTCCCAAACCACGGTCAACTCATGTGAAAACGTGAGTGCTAAGCTTAGGAGTGGGAAGTCACTTTCCACCAGAGCCGTGAAGGAAGTTAAGGACAGCCTGAACGTGTTCGTCCCGCCTGCTCCCGAGATTCAGAATGAGAAAAGAGATGAGAAGGTCAGTGTACCTGAGGATGTTGCCAGATCACCATTCTCGAGTAGGCTTGCGAAGCCTACTTTGGAATCCGATGATGAGGAGGTCCTTCGTACCTTCCAGAAGGTGATGGTAAATATCCCGCTCCTAGAGGCAGTCAGTCAAGTGCCCAAGTATGCGAAATTTCTAAGGAGTTGGTGCACGAAGAAAAGGAAGTCCAGAGGGACTGAGAAGAGAAAGGATAACGTTTCTGCTATCCTCCCAGGTACGTTGCCTGCCAAGTGCAACGATCCAGGTACCTTTACTATCCCTTGTATGATAGGTAGTAAGGTAGTTCATAATGCCATGCTAGACTTAGGAGCTTCTATGAATGTTATGTCTTATGCACTGTTTCTTGATTTGAATTTAAATGAATTGCATGAGTGTAACGTGTCTGTCCAGTTAGCTAATGGGTCAAACATATGTCCTAGAGGGAAAGTAGAAGATGTTCTAGTTAGAGTTGGGGATATGATGTTCCCCGCTGATTTCCTTGTTTTAGATATGAATGAGAAGTCATCGCATGCTTCGTCCTCTATGTTGTTAGGACGCCCTTTCCTTAAGACCGCTAGGGTCAAAATCGATGTGTTTAAGGGCGTCGTTTCGTTAGAGTTTGATGATATTTTGCATGAGTTCTCATTATTTGATAGGAAGTCTACTGAGAATGTATCTTTTGTTGAGCATGACGAGAATGGGAGTCTACCCTCGCGCTTGAGGGATGGGTCCCATGTCTCGGTAAAAAAATCTGATTTAAATTTGAGTGATAATACTCCTGGTTTTTGCACTAACGATTCTGATATTCACGTGCTTGAGGCACGAAGAGTGCAAAATGTTTTTATTGATTACAGGAAAAGTGTGGACGAGGACAAGTTTGGATCGTCCCCCGCACTTACGGATTATGGTTGAGTCTATGGAGAGAATACAGTCGAGCAAACGACTTTAAAAATTCTGCGCTTCTCGGAGGCACCCGAGCGATGGACTGTTTTTAATGTTTTAGTTAGTTGCTGTTTTTTGTTTTATTGCTTTTTAGATTAACTTAGTTTTAATTTGCTTGCTGTTTTTTTTTTAGGAATCAAGGAAGAGAAGACAATTTTGGGCTCCGATGCATTTGTGCGCCGCTTCCTCGCCCTCGCCAGCTTCACAAATAGTCAGGGAAGTGTACTTCTTCTTCCCTCTTACTTTGTTTTATCTGACTGTGATGGCATTGGGGACAATGCCATATTTTGAAGTTCGGGGTGGAGATAGTCTGATGGATATGCATGTGTAGTTCGTTGAGAAGTGCTATATTGATATTGAAGTGCTTGGGACTCTGTTTACTGTTTTCTGACAATGATAGCCTAGGAAATGCATGTTGGAAATTTGAGCATGTTCATAATCGAGTTTTTGCATGAGTTTTGCGTTTATTAGGTTCATGTCAAAAATTTGAAAAAAAAATTTGTTGCTCCCTCGCACTTATCGAGCACTTAGCAACCCCTTCCTAGATTCCGTAGGCTCGAAAATTGCATGTAGCACTAATTCTCGTTGTCACCCCGAAAGGCACCCTTAGGTAGCTTGTTGCATGAGAGTTAGTGGTTAGTTAATTGAGAAAGCATGTGCTTAGCCTAATATAAAAAAAAAAGTAGAAAAGCATGTTTGATAGAAAATTCCTCTCGAGGCGCTCCTCCTTCTTATTAGCGCTTAAGAAGTGAGCGTTAGTCCTTAAAAACGTGAAGCTTAGGCCTAAGTTTGACGTGTTAGGCAGCTCGAGGTGGAAAGAAAAAAAAAAGTGAATAAATGTTGGTTCAAAGAACCTTGATAAAAAAGTACAAAGTACTTGTGAAAGAAAAAAAAAATGAATGAGAAAAAATAATTAGGTCTCTTAATTTGCTTCTCTCTCTCGTGTAAGTCAAGTTTAGACTGTTCTTAAACGCTAGAAGTAGGGGGAAAACAGGATGTGCGTTTGTTACGTCTCCAAAAGTGACTATTTTAGGACTTATTTATGATAGGAAGTTGTACATTTGTAAGTGTTTTTGGTAGGATTTAGCTTGAACTTGTGCTTATATATGAGAATTAGAAGAATGAAGCTAAATT
Source organism: Herpetospermum pedunculosum (assembly GCA_028017165.1). Lineage (NCBI taxonomy): Eukaryota > Viridiplantae > Streptophyta > Magnoliopsida > Cucurbitales > Cucurbitaceae > Herpetospermum > Herpetospermum pedunculosum. The sequence continues at coordinate 42,128,883 of CM051522.1, forward strand.
AGGACTTGTATGCAAAAGGAAAGAAAAGGAATGAAAAACGAAGTTAAAAGAATGAAAATTGTGCATTACGGAAGCATTGCGGAAACATTGCTAAAACCGCAATGTTTTAAGTGAAATCCGTAAGTTGTCTAACCTTTTTCTGTTTTGTTCCGATATTTCAGGGATCCATTTCTTCTCCTCCAGCCACGTAGAAGTACGACGTTGAGAATGGATGGTTCTCCTTGACCCAATCGCACCTGCAGAAGACTATAAAAGGAGGTCAAAGTGGAAGGTTGAAAAACACTCGAACAGCGTAGACTTCTCAGTTCGACGCAGCTTCTTCCACTATTTTTCTCTCTTCCGTCTGTTGGTTTGAAAGGTTCAGCTGTTGGTTTGAAAGGTTCATCTATCTTCTCTTCTGATTAGATTCATCCAAGCAAGGCTTCCTTTACTGCTTTCTACTTTAGTTTTCTATTTCCAGCACTGTTTGTTGTTATTTCCCTTTTAGTTTGCTACTCTATTCTATTTCGTTGCTTTCTGTTTTACTTTAGTTATCCCAAGTCATCATTTGTTTAATTCAAACGATTGGTTAATCAAACGCACAATTCATCACTTCGCAAGTTCTTTACTTTCTCTGCCTACTGTTTTCCTCTTATGTTTTGTCTGCATTATTCTATTAAGCATGTCATCTTCATCTACTTCTCCCATTCCACCTTCATCCATGAGTAACTAAATCACATAAGGGCATGCTAATGACGAATCTATAGGTAGAAACACATGAGTCAAGCATGTAGGATAGCTCTCGAATGCATTGAATGTATGTAAGCTTCATCCCACGGGAAATTTCGATTGGTCATCCATTTTGTCCAAAGAACTCCTAACCTCTGGAAGGAGTAAGAGTTCAGAGTTATACACTCATGCTAGCCTCTCAAGGTAGCCAGAAAACGACCTAGGAATAGGCGTTTTCCTAGTACAAATCACAACCTACTGTTTTAACAAGATGCTTAAGACCTTACTTGGACATGAGTAAACTAAAGAATCTAATGCATGAAATCGGAAGATACATGAGAATGAGTTAGTTTGATGCATGGTGAGTTGATCTACTGCTTGAGAATCGTATGAAAAAGCCTATAGAGGAGTCGTTAGTAGCTCTTGTTTACACACTTTACACACATTTCACTGTTAAGAACATTGCGGTATAATTGTTGTTTCCGCAATTCCCTTAGTTAAAAATTCTGCCTCAACCATTTTTCTCTTCGTTTATTTTTCTCTTCTCTTTACATTCAAGTTTAGTATTTATTTACACTTGTTCATGCTTGCATCCTCTACACAGTCCTTAGTAATTAGGCAATTTAAAACCACATCTACCTCACTTAATCCACCCATTCTTACTTAACAAAACACTTCGTAAGTAACTAAGAATAAATATCTGTGGGAAATCGAATGAAAAAATACTTATTACTTGCTACAAGATCATGTATGCTTGCATGTTCTGAGTGCTCTATTCTTGCATCTTTATTTTAAACATTGAGCACGCAACAAGTTTTTGGCGCCGCTGCCGGGGATTTAGTTTAGTGAAAACGAAGTTTGACAAGTTAGAAAACCAATTCTTAATATCTATTGGAACTAATCTTTTCTCATTTCTTTTGCAGGTACCATTGGGATAGTTTATGAATGAGCTTTCAAGTAGCGATCTAGAGTTCAACTCTGAGCCTGAGAGATTACTTAGGGCCAGAAATAGAGCTAAGAAACGTCTCTTTAACCAACCCTCTATACCTCAAATAATTGCTGAAACCGCAGAGTCTCCGCAATTCTATTTAGAAGAAATGGAAAGACCAGACCAAAATCCGGTACCTACCACTCGCAATCCCATCGAAATAGCGAATGATAAGGATAGTGCCATTGGTAACGATATTATTGAACTATCGCCAATCATCGGGTTGTCGAGACCCGCCAAAATGAATTTATAAGTGCCCGGATTCACTAAACTATTAGTAGAGTAGCGGCAACAGGGTCGATCCACAGGGAATCAAGGTATCTTGACTTAATCTTTATTAAATTTGCAACCTATTAAAATAAATGAAATATGGGGAGAATTTGTTGGTTTTCAATTAACTAAATGGGAACAAAGCAAACGGTAAGACTTTAACTAATGGAGTTTTCGACTCGGGATTATCGGGAGTGAATCTAGCATGCCTCTTGGATCATAGACTGACGAGTATTATGGCTAATTAATTTTATGAATACACAGCCCGCCTAAAATTAATAAATAACTCAGACATGCTCCATGGAATTAATTAGACATAATTAATCATGCTAATCAAGCATATCATCGGACATTGGCGGCCAACGCTCTCCCAAGACCGAACGATAGCAACGAGCAAACTGTGACAACTATCTAATTTGGACGCGAAATTAGTATGTCGATTTGGAATTCTAATTCGGGAAGAACGAACACCAAGAGCGCAAGGACGCCAATACGCTCAAAGGTGTCGTTAATCCTTGTTACTTGGCGAATCAGAGAGGCACGACATCAAATCCTTTAACTAATGAAACATGCTCAAAATCAAGGGTGCCTAGTCCTAAATCATTCAAGCTTGCTCATATATTAACCTAAGAAATAAAATTCAATTCAATAAATAATTCAACCAAATCAGAATTTAAGTTCTACAATCTCCCCAAGAGTTCAAACTACATTTCTCCTTCACAATCCCGAGCCAAAAACGGTAAATCTACTCACTCATTACTTGTGTGGTGTGGGACGGCTTCGAATCGAGCTTCCTAGCCCCTCCCATGGTGAAAACGGCTGCTGGAACGTCAAATCAGGCGCGGAGCTCGAGGTAGAAGATGATAATGGCGGTTAAAATCGGACAAAAACATTAAGTAGTCCGTCGTAGCGTCGAGACGCTTCGGCAGCGTCTCGACGCTGCGCCCTAAATAATCCGCGCGCGCAGTCGGGGTGGCGTCGAGACGCTCGCACAGCGTCGAGACGCTGTCGGCGTCGAGCGAGCGTCGAGACGCTGTCACTCGACGCTTGATCTCGGGTTTTTCTTCAAATCAACGCTTCAGACTTCGGGGCGTCGAGACGCTCTGGCAGCGTCTCGACGCTGGGCAGCGTCGCGACGCTGTCACTCGACGCTAGCTCTCGGGTTGATGCTTGGATTTTTGCCTTCAATTTCCCCAAAGTGCTCAACCTTCATGTCTTTGCATGGATCTTCCCCGGAAGTGTTCTAAGGCCTTTAAATGGCGATATTAAGCTCCAAAAAGCGCCGAAACGCTCCCGAGGGCGAATTACCGAAAACACCTGCAATGATCACATATAAGCAAGATTAAGCCAATAATAAACGTGAATTAGGGACATAATTATAGCTCCAAAATGGACCTATCAAACACCCCCAACTTAATTCTTGCTAGTCCTCGAGCAAGGTGGAATTCTGATTAATCAAATAAAACGAGAATACATGCTAGAGACTCGATTCTCAGTACTGGAAAAGACAGGGCATTTGTGTTTGAAAGAAATAGCTGCATGCATACATGAGTTAAGAATAATTCGAAAAATTTAAAGATGCTTCCCTAATTAAGCTTCGGCCTTGGCTCTTCGATCTTAGATTTCAACAGGCTTAGAACAGCTCTATCTATCCTGAAACTCCGCCTTCCCCCTACTTATGGCTAAACATAACAGTCTAAGGGAAATTCATCGTCTAAGCGAGTAATACATTGCGAGGCATTTTTTTTTTGTTTTTTTTTTTTTATCTCAATGAGCGCCTAACATGTCAATTTTACTTTCGTTTCAGCTTGCCTGCAATTTCATTGCACAGTGCATCTGACCACGGGCAAAATTCACATTTTTAAGGACTAGCGTTCACTTCTTTGTGCTTCCTTTTCATGCAGTGGCGATCGTGGGTTACACGACCGCCCCTGGCTACTAGGGCAACTCAAGAAGGAGGAACACCTCAGGAGATTACTCTTTCTCTTTTTATGAAATATGCGTTCCTTTTCTTTTAGCCTAAAGATCATGTTAACATTTTAAGCGCATGGATTACAAACAAGAGCGAATCTTAGCCCATCCTAAGGTTGCCTTTCGAGGTGACAACGAATTTCAAAACAAACAGAGCTACCCTAAACCCACAGATCCAAGATAGAGTGCTAACATGCGAAGCTTAAACAGGGAAATATTTTTGAAATTTTTTTTCAAAATGGCCTTAACATACGCAATTATGCTGAATTTCACGACAGATACACATACGAAGGCTTTGACATTACATCACAGAATTTCATAATCGGACTAACATGCATTCACCATAACTCAACAAGTTAATCAGGATTCCACAACTAAGCTCGACAATCACTATAAGGCACAACCCACCACCCCCAACTTAAAAATGGACAATGCCCTCATTGGACCAAATACGCATAGTCAAAATGAAAGGAAAGAAAACCTTCCCTGAATTGTGACTTAGAGGGTTGGAGAGCGTGCTTAAACTTTAGCCAATAAACTGCAAGGACGAGCCATTGTTTCACCTGAAAATTCATAACATCAGAGTAGGAACCTAAGCTAATCCTAAAGACAGTAAAATAAACAAAAAGCATGTACAGTTCAAGCTCGGGTGCCTCCGAGTAGCGCAAATTTTTAGAGTCGATTGCTCGACTTTACCAAAACTCATTTTATCCTTTCTCATAATCAGGCTCTTTCAAGTAGGCATGGTCGTCGAAGTCCTCTGACATTCCCTCATGAAAGATCTTCAATCGCTGGCCATTCACTGTGTATTCTTTCTCTGTATCCAGGCTCTGAATCTTGACTGCACCATAGTGATGGACATCAGTTATAATGAAAGGACCAAGCCACCTGGAACGAAGTTTACCTGGCATGAACTTCAGGCGGGAGTTGAACAATAAGACCTTCTGACCAACTTCGAAGTGTTTTCTGACGACTCGCCTGTCGTGGAATATCTTGGTCTTTTCCTTGTAGGTCTTCGAGTTCTCATATGCATCCAGGCGAAGCTCCTCCAGTTCTTGCAATTTGAGGAGTCTTTCTTCGCCCACCAAGTCAAAGTCCATGTTGCACTTCTTCACGGCCCAGTAAGCTTTGTGTTCGATCTCCACGGGGAGATGACAGGCTTTACCATAAACCATCCGGTAGGGAGACATTCCTATGGGGGTTTTGTAAGCCGTACGGTAAGCCCACAAAGCGTCGTCCAGCCTGAGGCTCCAATCCTTCCTTACTGGACTTACTGTTTTCTCGAGGATGCTCTTCACCTCTCGATTGGAGACTTCTGCTTGGCCATTGGTTTGAGGATGGTACGGGGTAGAGATTTTTTGATTTACCCCATACTTCCTCATCAAGGCCTGGATCGTCTTGTTGCAGAAGTGGCTCCCTTGGTCGCTTATGATGGCTCGTGGAACTCCATACCTGCTAAAAATATTGGATTTGACAAAACTTGAAACAACATTAGCAGTATCAACTTTGGTGGCATTACCCTCCACCCACTTAGACACGTATTCCACAGCCAATAAGATATAGACAAAACCAAATGAAGGGGGAAAGGGTCCCATAAAGTCCATACCCCAAACCTAAAAAATTTCACAAGTTAGAATGGGGTTTTGGAGCATTTCATTCCTACTAGTGATGGACCCTTTTCTCTGACACTGATCACAAGATTTACAAAATTCATAACAATCCTTAAACAGTGATGGCCAGAAAAATCCACAATCTAAAATTTTTCTTGCGGTCCTATTTTGCCCAAAGTGTCCCCCACATGCAAATTCATGGCAAAAGGTAAGGATGGACCTATGTTCAGACTTAGGGACGCACTTCCTAATTACCTGGTCAGCACAAAATTTCCATAAAATGGGCTCTTCCCAAACATACGTCTTGGCTTCGCTCTTCAGCTTAGCTCTTTGATTATATGAAAAATCGAATGGGAACGTACCTGTGACCAAGTAGTTGACAATGTCGGCGTACCATGGTGTCTCCACACTCACCTGGAAAAGAACTTCCTCAGGGAATTCGTCATTCAGAGGCAGATCGTCCTCATTACGCACAATACGGCTCAAGTGGTCAGCAACGGTATTTTCTGATCTATTTCTGTCCTGAACAGAGACGTCGAACTCCTGGAGTAATAATACCCATCTGAGCAATCTAGGCTTCGAGTCCTTCTTGTTCATCAAGTATCGAACTGCTGCATGACAGAAAAAACAATCACTTTAGATCCAAGAATATATGGCCGAAATTTATCAAGAGCGAAAACAATGGAAAGCAGCTCCTTCTCTGTTGTTGTGTATCCGATCTGCGCGGAATTGAGCGTCCTGGAGGCATAATAGATCACATGGCTCTTCTTGTCTATCCTCTGACCCAACACCGCGCCCACGGCATAATTTCTCGCGTCGCACATGATCTCGAAAGGAGTCCCCCACTGCGGTGGATGAATGATGGGTGCGTTGGTCAAGCACTTCTTCAGGACATCGAAGGCAAGCTTGCACTGCTTGTCAAAACAGAATGGAACATCTTTTTTCAGCAAGCTTGCCATCGGGGTCACTATCTTCGAGAAGTCTTTAATGAACCTGCGGTAAAAACCTGCGTGACCAAGAAAAGAACGCACTTCCCGAAGGTTCGAGGGGTAAGGTAAATCAGATATGACATCAATTTTTGCTTTATCAACCTCTATCCCCTTAGCTGACACAACGTGATCCAATACTATGCCTTGACTGGCCATGAAATGACACTTTTCAAAATTTAAAACAAGATTAGTTTCGATGCATCTTTCCATGACTCTAGACAAGTTAAACAGGCAATCCTCAAATGAACTTCCATATACGGTGAAATCATCCATAAAAACTTCGATGCATTTTTCTACAAATTCAGAAAATATGCTCATCATGCATCGCTGAAAAGTTCCTGGAGCATTACAAAGCCCAAAGGGCATTCTCCTATATGCGTAAGTTCCGAATGGACAGGTAAAAGTAGTCTTTTCTTGGTCTTCCTGAGCTATGGGAATTTGATAAAACCCAGAAAAACCATCTAGAAAATAGAAGAATGGCTTCCCAGCTAAACGCTCCACCATTTGATCTATGAAGGGAATCGGAAAATGGTCCTTCTTAGTCACATCATTCAGTTTTCTAAAATCTATACACATTCTCCACCCATTTTGCACTCTCTTAGGTACTAACTCTCCCTTATCATTCCTAATAACAGTTATGCCCGTCTTTTTAGGTACAACATGAATAGGGCTAACCCACTGGCTATCAGAAATGGGAAAGATAATACCTGCATCCAGGAGTTTGTGTATCTCAGACAACACTACCTCTTTCATTGCAGGGTTCAGTCTCCGTTGAGGCTCTCGGGATGGTTTTGCTCCCTCATCCAGCCGAATCTTGTGCATGCACAGCACTGGACTCAACCCGTGCAAGTCTGCCAATGTCCATCCCATGGCTCTTTTGTTCTTTTTCAAAACCTCGATCAACTCGCCTTCTTGCTCCGATGTAAGCTCCTTGGAAATAATTACCGGGAGTGTCTCCACCTCACCCAAGTACACGTACTTGAGATGACCCGGCAACTCCTTTAATTCCAACTTGGGAGCCTGCAAAAGAGAAGGTAACATTTTAGTTGGCTTTTCACATGTCTCAAGAGCAAAAGTAGGTTGTTCAGATGAGTCAGACAAAATAGGAACACTACTTTCACTTTCTCCAACAATTTCAGTAAAAACGAGTGGGTCATCCCCTTCTACAACAGTCATGCATTCTTCTTGTTCTAAAGTATCTATCAGATCAATCTTACAGACAGAATGCACATCCGCTTGTTGTTTCATGGCATCGAATACATTAAATTCGAATACATCCCCTTTATACTCAACAGATAAGGTACCATCATGCACATTAATTTTTGTCTTAGCGGTTTTCATGAATGGTCTACCAAGTAAAACTGAAGTGGTGGATGTATTTTCTTCTATCTTTATCACATAAAAATCAGCAGGGAAGATCAAATCTTTAACTTTAACCAACACATCCTCAATCAATCCTAAAGGACGAATAGAAGACCTATTAGCTAACTGGATAATTATACTGGTTTCCTGCATACCATCTAAACCGAGATTCTTATAGACTGAGTATGGCATAACATTAATTGAGGCTCCTAAGTCTAGCATAGCGTGCTCGATTTCTCTATCCCCTATGGTGCATGGCAAGAGGAACATACCTGGGTCCTAGCATTTGCTTGGAATACCTTGGGTTATCAGGGCAGAAACATTCTTGCTTACCATGACTCTCTCAGCACTTTTAGTCTTTCTCTTCATAGTGCACATCTCCTTAAGGAATTTAGCGTACCTTGGGATTTGCTGAATTGCATCAAGCAGCGGTATATTGATCCCAACTTTTCTCAGTGTCTCAAGGACATCCGCGTCGTCGACCTCCTTAGATGGCCTTGCCAGCCTACTAGGAAAAGGAGCAACGGGAGTGTAAGACTTCATAGAAATTATAGGAGGAGTTACAACAGTTTCATAGGGTGCTTTAAAACACTTATCTGGAGATATCTCTGAATCTTTTGGAGGACTCTCAGGAGTGGTTTGAGATGGCACTTCTTTACCACTTCTGAGGTTTATTGCACTAACGCCTTCCGCTTTGGCTTCAATTTTACTCATTCTTTCTATCACCTCCGTGAACTCATCTCTTAGAGATTTCATCTGCGACCTGGTCTCATTGCTAGCTTCCATAAGCGATTTGAACATGCCTTCAATGGCTTGACCTGAAATAGAAGAAACAGCCTGAGATGATTTTTCTTGCATCCCATGAATTAAACCAAATACCTGAGATACTTGTTCCTTGAGCTCTGCTACGTCGGTAGACATTTTAGCATACTCGTTCCTTCCTCCGTATTGGCGACGGTTCTCAGCCATATTAGAGATCAACTGTCTGGCTTCCGCAGGTGTCTTCTCCCAAAGGGCTCCTCCACTCGATGCGTCAAGCATCTGGCAGTCATGCGGAAGCAACCCTTCATAGAAGAATTCGATAAGCGCGGCTTCTGCTATCAGGTGGTTCGGACATTTCTCACAGAGTTTAATGAATCTCTCCCAGCATTCGTGAAATGCCTCGTCCTTTCCTTGCTCAAAATGGCGGATATCTTTTTTCACAGCTCTGGCTTTTGAGGCTGGGAAATACCTTTCCAAGAATAGACTCTGCAACTTCTCCCAAGTGAAAATGGTTCCCGATGGCAAGTAATGCAGCCAATCTCGAGCTTCACCTCTCAAGGTGAATGGAAAAGCTCTCAGGTAGAGCTGATCTTCAGTAATGCCGCTTGGCTTCATCGCAGAACTTGTCATTTGAAAAGCCTTGAGATGTTTATAAGGATCCTCATCTGCTTCACCACAAAAAGAGGGTAAATGGTCAATTAAACCCGATTTAAGCACAAACTCACCTGAAATTTCCGGGTAGGAAATACAAGAAGGTTGGTGGCCCATAGCAAATGATGTCCACTGTCTGAGCGTTTTTGGGACTCCAATCTCATCATCAGTCTCCATTTTCTAAATACAAATTTGGCACTTCTAGCACACTTAAACAAACAGATCAAAATTGCAAATAATAAAAGAATAAACAAAATTTTGAAAGTAAAAATCAAAAGTCTACAAATCAAATTTAAATTAGGCCGAATTACACATAGTTCCCCGGCAACGGCGCCAATTTTGGTAACGATATTATTGAACTATCGCCAATCATCGGGTTGTCGAGACCCGCCAAAATGAATTTATAAGTGCCCGGATTCACTAAACTATTAGTAGAGTAGCGGCAACGGGGTCGATCCACAGTGAATCAAGGTATCTTGACTTAATCTTTATTAAATTTGCAACCTATTAAAATAAATGAAATATGGGGAGGATTTGTTGGTTTTCAATTAACTAAATGGGAACAAAGCAAACGGTAAGACTTTAACTAACGGAGTTTTCGACTCGGGATTATCGGGAGTGAATATAGCATGCCTCTTGGATCATAGACTGACGAGTATTATGGCTAATTAATTTTATGAATACACAGCCCGCCTAAAATTAATAAATAACTCAGACATGCTCCATGGAATTAATTAGACATAATTAATCATGCTAATCAAGCATATCATTCGGACATTGGCGGCCAACGCTCTCCCAAGACCGAACGATAGCAACGAGCAAACTGTGACAACTATCTAATTTGGACGCGAAATTAGTATGTCGATTTGGAATTCTAATTCGGGAAGAACGAACACCAAGAGCGCAAGGACGCCAATACGCTCAAAGGTGTCGTTAATCCTTGTTACTTGGCGGATCAGAGAGGCACGGCATCAAATCCTTTAACTAATGAAACATGCTCAAAATCAAGGGTGCCTAGTCCTAAATCATTCAAGCTTGCTCATATATTAAGCTAAGAAAAAGAATTCAATTCAATAAATATATCAACCAAATCAGAATTTAAGTTCTACAATCTCCCCAAGAGTTCAAACTACATTTCTCCTTCACAATCCCGAGCCAAAAACGGTAAATCTACTCACTCATTACTTGTGTGGTGTGGGACGGCTTCGAATCGAGCTTCCTAGCCCCTCCCATGGTGAAAACGGCTGCTGGAACGTCAAATCAGGCGCGGAGCTCGAGGTAGAAGATGATAATGGCGGCTAAAATCGGACAAAAACATTAAGTAGTCCGTCGTAGCGTCGAGACGCTTCGGCAGCGTCTCGACGCTGTGTTGCGTGCTCAATGTGTGAAGATAAATAAGCAAGAAGGTAGAGAGAGCACTCAGAACATGCAAGCATACATGGTCTCACAGCAAGTAGTAAGTATATTTCATTCGTTTTTTCCACAGAGACTTATGTTTAGCTATTCGCGAAGTGTATTTGTTAAGAAAGATGGGGTGGATTTGATGGGGTAAAATTGGTTTTTAATTATCTAATGTTTGCTGAATGTATAAAGGAATGCAACATGAACAAATGGAAGTTGAAATCAGACTCAAAGGACAAGAGATGGAATTGATAAACGAAGAAGAAAACAGCTAAACAGAATGAAAACTTAGCAGAATTGCGGGGGCCGCAATGTTTCCGCAATTAAACAGCAGCGAAAGTGTGTAAATGGGTGAATTAAGGGCTACTAATGACTATCCTATAGGCATTTTTATACGATTCTCAAGCACTGGATCTACTCTCTATGCATCAAACTCACTCTATCTCATGTATCGTCCGATTCCATGCATTAGATTCTTAAGTTTACTCGACTCAAAGTAAGGTCTTAAGCATCTTGTTAAAACAGAAGTGTTTAGTTTGTACTAGGGAAACGCCTATTCCTAGGCCGTTTCCTGGTTACCATGAAAGGCTAGCATGATTATACGACTCTGAACTCTTACTCCTTCCAGAGGTTAGGAGTTCTTTGGACAAAATGGATGGCCAATCGAAATTGCCCGTGGGATGAAGCTTACATACAATCAATGCTTCGAAAGCTATCCTACATGCTTGGTTCACGTTTTTTAGCTTATAGTTCTGTCATTAGCATGCCCCTAAGTGACTTAGCTACTCATGGATATATAGGGAACAGAAATATAAGATAAAACAGACATGCTTAGAAGGGAAATGTACTCAAAACAGTAAGACAAAACCGTAGCAGCAGAAGATGAAAACTGTGAAATGAAATCTTGCAATTTGATTACTTTGAATGTTGAACAGACGAAAGGACACTTAAAGGAAATAATTCAAAGACAGACAACAACAAAATGCAGTAGATTAATCACTAGACTAGAAACAACAACTGATCAAAGCTGGAAATTAGAAAAGGAAGACAGAAAGCAGTAAATGGTGCTTGAAAGCCTTGTTGCAGACGCCTCGAATGAAGGGGATGAAAGGTCAGCCTTGCTTGGATGAATCCAATCGAGAGAGAAGAAGAATCTCCTCTCCTTCCTATCAGATTATCGATTCCAACAGCTGAGACTCTCACTCCAACAGACGGCAAAGGAAAACAGGGAGAAAGATGGACTGCGAGAAGGCTTCTACGCTTTCGGATCATCACTGAACCTCCGACTTTGACCCCCTTTTATAGTAGTTTGCAGGTGCGTTTGGGCCAAGGAGAACCATCAATCTTCAACGTCGTATATCAGAATGGATGGAGGAGAAAGAATGAATCCCTGAAATTACGGAAATTAACAGAAAAAGATCAGTCAACTTACGGTTTTCACTTGAATAATTGCGGCTTCAGCAATGTTTTCGCAATGCTGTCGCAATGCAGTTTTTTCATTCTTTTCCTTCGGTTTTCAACCCTTTTCTTTCCTATTGTGCATAAGTCCTAATTTAGCTACCTTCTTCTCATTCTCATATTTAAGCATAGGTTTAGGCTAAATGCTATCAAAAACACCTAAAAGTGTACATCTTCTTAAGCTAAATGGGTCCTAAATAAGTCACTTTCAGAGACTTAACACACCCCCAAACTTAAGGTTTTGCTTGTCCTCAAGCACACTAAGGACTTACCTAGGCTGCTGTTTCTTCTTCTTTAACCACCTACTGACTCCCCTATATTCTTGTCTCTAGCTATGCTGTCCTGTGACACACTTCTAAGCTTAAAACTACCCTCTAATCTAGCTTCTTCTGACTTTGCACGCCTAATACTCCTGCTGTTTCATTAACTCACTACGACTGATCTACTTGCTTTTATCATATCGTGCATCTATTCCTAAGGTTTCAAATTCTACTTAGCTTTACCCCAGACTCAGTACATGCTTCTAGCTTTTGCTTTTAAATTACCTAGGATTCCTTAGAGTCATGCCAGTCTTAGTATTAACAGTGACAGTAGTACTTTTAGAGAACAACCTAAACCCTGGCATCACTACATTGGACATACATTCATCTCCCTAAACAACCCTACAAGCTACAACTTTGTGCTCAGCTAATTGAGGATCAGAGTTCTTTTTATTCAGGACATCTAAGCCACAAAGTTGCAACTCCTAGGTATACATTCTTCTTCCCTACTTCTTCCTTTTTTCTTTCTTACTTTGGTGGAGCCTCTCCTTTGGTTTCCTTTTGATGCAATGCCACTTGTGGGTTACACACTTGGCACTGATTACTCAGCAACCTAAGAGAGACACCCCTCTTTATTCTATTTTTCATTTTTTTTTTCAGCTCATTTTTTTTTTGTAAAGGAGAAGAAGAATGCTTATGCTTTAAGGGATAGAGGAATGTTCCTAGGCCTAGGGTGGCCTCCCCCAAACTTAAACTACTCATTGTTCGCAATGAGTGTCTGAGGTGGCACACCCCCAAACTTGTCCTAGAAGCATCTAGTCTAAGGTAAAACAAAGAGAATCTAAAAGCCCTAGGCATAGACAGAACATTCTAAAAGTAAATATCACAGCAGCAGAAATTCAAAAAAACAGGCAGGTAAGGACTTAAAGTTATGCATGCTGAGCACTTTTAAGAGGCTAATTTAAACTATCAAAGGTGTCTTATGACACTCATCCCGCATGCATTTAGATAAGCTATATAAGGCAGTCAAGATAGCAGCAAAAGACAGAATTTAAACAGACCCAGCCTAGCTAAACAGTCGGTCAAAAACATGCATTTACTAATAAAAATTGCGGATTCCGCAATTATTTCGCAATGGATACAGGGCAGATATATCATTGATCAAGGCCCCTATGCATGCTCTTTCCAGTTACTTCAGCTATACCAAAAAGGAAACTAAACTAATCTACCTATTCAGCTACCATCAAACTATACTAAGCAAATTCAAACAACAAAAATACAGAACTAAAAACAGACCAAATATTAACTCAAAACAGCAGAATTCACATGGTTTAACGAAAAGCAGTTTGATTTTTTTTCTTTTTTTTTTTCATTTTGTAGGGAACAGAAATACTCCCTTGACAATCTGCCTCATATGGATATTCTTCAATGTTTCGAGGCATCACTTCTGCATCTTTAAGATACTTAAGTCTTGATTTACGGGGTCGGACATTCTGCCATACCTTGAAGTTGTTGATTCTTTCAAAGAGACTGCATGTTATAACATCCCAAGGTTTGCACTTTTTGTGCGTTGGTTTTGTTTCTACAACATTTGCTACAACATAGCTTTGATGCGATGGGACTTCTTTTTCTGGCACATCTCTTCCTAACTCCTTCAGCTGGAGCATTTGTGGTGGTGGTGGCTCAACTCTTTCATTGGTGGAGAAGCTTGCTGCAACATCAGACATTTCAAATACTTGTTCCTCAAGCAGCGCAATAGTCTCTTTGGCCTCATCCAGCACAATTTCATTTTTCTCAACTTTCACCAACTCCACCATTTCATATGGATATTCCATTGGATCACTCTTCTCAGATTCGAAGGTAACAAAGGATTCATCATCATAAAAACCGAACATCTGAGGGCATGGTGGTGGTGATTTTGCTATAGCAAGTAGATCTTGTAAGTCATTTGTGAGCTGAGCTAATTGCACATCCATTCTCCTCATTGATGCATCATTCCTTTCCATGAATTCTATCCATAGTGCCTCCAAAGCGGGTGATAATTCTTCATTTGGAGTTGGGGCATAATGTTGATAGTCTTCATGTTGGGGGAACTCTTCATAATGAGCAATGTGCACATGCTCTTCCCAAGGATTATTTGAGAGTTGCCACTGATCATGTTCACACATGTACGAATAATGGTTGTCATAGCTTTGTTGATATTGCCTCTCTTGATAATTCAATGTTGGGCAATTCTCCAAGTTATGATTATCCCCACAATAAGCACATGGCTGATAAAATTCTTCAAACTGTTGTGGGCAAACTCGTCCTCCAATTAAGTTCTGCAGCGTATTCATTTACCTTGTCGTACACATACGTTTTCCACCTGCATAGTTTCTCTCTGTTGCGAGTTGAGGTTTGGAAACTCTTTCATAAACTAGCTTGATAGTAACTGTAAAAGAAATGAAAGAAGATTAGCTCCACTAGATATTGAGTTTTTTTTTTTCTAACTTAACAAACTTCGTTTTCGCTAAACTAAATCCCCGGCAGCGGCGCCAAAAACTTGTTGCGTGCTCAATGTGTGAAGATAAATAAGCAAGAAGGTAGAGAGAGCACTCAGAACATGCAAGCATACATGGTCTCACAGCAAGTAGTAAGTATATTTCATTCGTTTTTTCCACAGAGACTTATGTTTAGCTATTCGCGAAGTGTATTTGTTAAGAAAGATGGGGTGGATTTGATGGGGTAAAATTGGTTTTTAATTATCTAATGTTTGCTGAATGTATAAAGGAATGCAACATGAACAAATGGAAGTTGAAATCAGACTCAAAGGACAAGAGATGGAATTGATAAACGAAGAAGAAAACAGCTAAACAGAATGAAAACTTAGCAGAATTGCGGGGGCCGCAATGTTTCCGCAATTAAACAGCAGCGAAAGTGTGTAAATGGGTGAATTAAGGGCTACTAATGACTATCCTATAGGCATTTTTATACGATTCTCAAGCACTGGATCTACTCTCTATGCATCAAACTCACTCTATCTCATGTATCGTCCGATTCCATGCATTAGATTCTTAAGTTTACTCGACTCAAAGTAAGGTCTTAAGCATCTTGTTAAAACAGAAGTGTTTAGTTTGTACTAGGGAAACGCCTATTCCTAGGCCGTTTCCTAGTTACCATGAAAGGCTAGCATGATTATGCGACTCTGAACTCTTACTCCTTCCAGAGGTTAGGAGTTCTTTGGACAAAATGGATGGCCAATCGAAATTGCCCGTGGGATGAAGCTTACATACAATCAATGCTTCGAAAGCTATCCTACATGCTTGGTTCACGTTTTTTAGCTTATAGTTCTGTCATTAGCATGCCCCTAAGTGACTTAGCTACTCATGGATATATAGGGAACAGAAATATAAGATAAAACAGACATGCTTAGAAGGGAAATGTACTCAAAACAGTAAGACAAAACCGTAGCAGCAGAAGATGAAAACTGTGAAATGAAATCTTGCAATTTGATTACTTTGAATGTTGAACAGACGAAAGGAAACTTAAAGGAAATAATTCAAAGACAGACAACAACGAAATGCAGTAGATTAATCACTAGACTAGAAACAACAACTGATCAAAGCTGGAAATTAGAAAAGGAAGACAGAAAGCAGTAAATGGTGCTTGAAAGCCTTGTTGCAGACGCCTCGAATGAAGGGGATGAAAGGTCAGCCTTGCTTGGATGAATCCAATCGAGAGAGAAGAAGAATCTCCTCTCCTTCCTATCAGATTATCGATTCCAACAGCTGAGACTCTCACTCCAACAGACGGCAAAGGAAAACAGGGAGAAAAGATGGACTGCGAGAAGGCTTCTACGCTTTCGGATCATCACTGAACCTCCGACTTTGACCCCCTTTTATAGTAGTTTGCAGGTGCGTTTGGGCCAAGGAGAACCATCAATCTTCAACGTCGTATATCAGAATGGATGGAGGAGAAAGAATGAATCCCTGAAATTACGGAAATTAACAGAAAAAGATCAGTCAACTTACGGTTTTCACTTGAATAATTGCGGCTTCAGCAATGTTTTCGCAATGCTGTCGCAATGCAGTTTTTTCATTCTTTTCCTTCGGTTTTCAACCCTTTTCTTTCCTATTGTGCATAAGTCCTAATTTAGCTACCTTCTTCTCATTCTCATATTTAAGCATAGGTTTAGGCTAAATGCTATCAAAAACACCTAAAAGTGTACATCTTCTTAAGCTAAATGGGTCCTAAATAAGTCACTTTCAGAGACTTAACACGCTGCGCCCTAAATAATCCGCGGGCGCAGTCGGGGTGGCGTCGAGCGAGCGTCGAGACGCTGTCACTCGACGCTTGCTCTCGGGTTTTTCTTCAAATCAACGCTTCAGACTTCGGGGCGTCGAGACGCTCTGGCAGCGTCGAGCTAGCGTCGCGACGCTGTCACTCGACGCTAGCTCTCGGGTTGATGCTTGGATTTTGTCCTTCAATTTCCCCAAAGTGCTCAACCTTCATCCCTTTGCATGGATCTTCCCCGAAAGTGTTCTAAGGCCTTTAAATGGCGATATTAAGCTCCGAAAAGCGCCGAAACGCTCCCGAGGGCGAATTACCGAAAACACCAGCAATGATCACATATAAGCAAGATTAAGCCAATAATAAACGTGAATTAGGGACATAATTATAGCTCCAAAATGGACCTATCAGCCATCCTCTCCTACCTAGTACCTATGCCTGGGGAGCTGAACCCCAGCATAATCCGTCCTGAAATTACTGCCAACTCATTCGAGTTAAAGCTAGTAATGTTCCAAATGTTGTCCACTGTGGGACAATTCTTTGGAGTGGAAAATGAGGACCCGACAACAATCTTAGAAACTTCCTAGGAGTTAGTGATACCTTTCTCATCCCTAGAGTTTCCCAAGAAGCTTTGAGGCTTTACCTCTTCCCTTATTCCTTAAGGGACAAAGCCAAAACGTGGTTGAACTCATTACCATCCGAATCAGTTGTCAATTGGACAGATCTGGCTGAGAAATTCCTAGTCAAATACTTCCCACCTGATAGGAATTCAAATATTCGTGATGACATTATTAAATTCAAACAAGCTGAAAATGAGTCTCTTCACGAAGCTTGGACAAGGTTTAAGGACCTTCTGCTTAAATGTCCACACCATGGCATCCCATGGTGTATCCAAATAGAGGTCTTTTTCAAAGGATGCAACCCCAGCACAAGGCAAGTGCTGAATTCTTCAGCTGGTGGTTCCATGCTTTCGAAAAGCTATAACGAAGCCTATGAGATCTTGGAGAAGATCTCAGCATCTCACTGTAGGTGGTCAGATGATCCAGTTGAGCCTAGGAGAGCTCAAGACAAGGATGCTCTTAGTGCAATGAGCAAACAAATAAACGCCCTGACCAACCTAGTCAAACAAATGGCTCAAACCAATCTCCAATCCATTGTCAACACCGCAGCAGCCATCTCAATGGGGGCACAAACAAGTCAAGGTGAGACACTGATCTGTGGATTCTGTGGGGAAGGGCATCTGTATGAATATTGCCCTGGAAATCCAGCCTCAGTCTGCTATGTTGGAAGCCAACAGCAGCCTAGGAACAACCCCTACTCTAACACTTACAACCCTGGTTGGAGAAACCACCCAAATCTTTCTTGGGGTGGCCAACAAAACACTAACCAAAGTCAAAACCAACCAAGTCCGAGTGGCACACCTGGTTTCACTCCTCAAAATAAGCAATCCATGTATCAAAAACCATATAACCAACCAATAGGGTCTTCTGTAGAAAATTTACTTAAGGAGTACATCGCCAAGAATGATGCCACTCTACAAAGTCAGCAAGCCACCCTTAGGAGCCTAGAGAACCAAATAGGGCAACTAGCCAATGAACTCAAAAGTAGGCCCCAAGGTAGACTGCCTGCTGACACTGAGGTGCCAAGGAGAGATGGAAAAGAACAAGTTCAAGCAATTGAACTTAGAAGTGGTAGACCATTGGTGAGCAACACTAGAGAAACACCAAAGAGAGTAGAGAATGAAGAGTCTAGTGCTCCACTGGAATCTCTGCCAAACCAAGGTCAACCACCAACAAGCACATCAAGGGCAAGGCTGGAACCAACCATAGAAGAACTAGAAGAAATTCCAAGGCCTCCACCTATCCTGAGGCGACCTGAAGTGCCTGCATATGTGCCACCACCTCCATTTCCTCAAAGGCTAAAGAAAAAACAAGAACAGGAAGTGCACTTTAACAAATTTTTAGAAATTCTTAAACAAGTGCATGTGAATATTCCTTTTGTAGAAGTTTTACAGTCTATGCCTTCTTATGTTAAATTTTTGAAGGATATAATCACTAACAAGAAAATTATTGGTGAATTTAAAACAGTGAATCTCACTGAGGAGTGCAGTGCTATACTCCAGAACAAGCTACCTAAGAAGGAGAAGGATCCTGGTTCCTTCCCTTTACCAGTGGAGTTGGGAGGCAAGCACGTGGGCAGGGCTCTTTGTGACCTGGGAGCCACCATAAACCTCATGCCCCTATCACTATTCCGTCAACTTGGAATAGGAGAAGCACGTCCCACCACTGTCACCTTGCAATTGGCAGACAGATCCATAGCCTACCCTGAGGGTAAGATTGAGGATATTCTTGTAAAGGTTGACAAGTTTATTTTTCTTGCAGACTTCATCATTCTGGATTATGAAGCAGACAAGGAGGTCCCCATCCTATTAGGCAGGCCATTTCTAGCCACAGGTAGGGCCCTGATTGATGTCCAGAAAGGTGAGCTCACCATGAGGGTTCATGATGAGGAGGTTAAGTTTAGTGTATTTAAAGCACTGAGGTATCCTTCTGACTCTGAATCTTGTGCAAGTATGGATATAGTAGATTCACTGATGGAAGAACAGCTTGAGCATTAGTTATTAACTAAGCATGCCAATGATTATGTACAATTAGATGTAACTGACTTAAACATAGCTGAAATAATGGACATACCTGTGAATAATCCTCAGCATGTTTGTATGACTACTGATTTGACTGAAAGATCCATGAATCCATTGAAACCATCCATTGAGCATCCACCTATCTTAGAATTGAAACCACTGCCTGAACATCTTAAGTATGCATATCTAGGGAGTAATGACACTCTGCCTGTTATTATTTCGTCCAAATTAAGTGAAAAGCATGAAATTGAGTTGATCTTATTACTTAAGCAACATAAAAAGGCTATTGCATGGACGATTGCTGACATTAGAGGAATTAGCCCTTCCTATTGCATGCATAAGATAATATTGGAAGAAGAGCATACACCCCGAGTAGATCACCAACGTAGGCTGAACCCCTCTATGAAAGAGGTAGTTAAGAAAGAGATAATAAAATGGTTAGATGCAGGTGTAATATTCCCTATAGCTAGTAGTCAGTGGGTTAGTGCAATACAATGTGTACCTAAGAAAGGGGGGATGACTGTAGTAGTAAATGAGAGCAATGAACTGATTCCAACTAGAACTATTACAGGATGGAGAGTTTGTATGGACTATAGGAAATTTTATAAGGAAACAAAAAAAGATCACTTCCCTCTACCATTCATAGATCAGATGTTAGATAGAATAGCTGGGAGAGCTTATTACTGCTTTCTAGATGGTTCTTCTAGTTATAACCAAATCACCATAGACCCTGTGGACCAGGAGAAGACAACCTTCACCTGTCCCTTTGGAACATTTGCTTTTCGCAGAATGCCTTTTGGCTTATGCAATGCACCAGCAACGTTCCAAAGGTGCATGTTGGCAATCTTCTCTGACTTAGATGAATCCATGATAGAGATATTTATGGATGACTTCTCAGTCTTTGGTGATTCATTTACAAATTGTTTAGAGAACTTAGGACAAGTCCTAGCTAGGTGGGAGGAGACCAACCTAGTCCTTAATTGGGAGAAATGCCACTTTATGGTGGAAGAAGGGATAGTCCTAGGTCATAGAGTGTCTAGAGTAGGAGTAGAGGTCGATAGGGCCAAGATTGAGATAATAGAGAAGCTAGTGGAACCTCAGAATGTAAAAGCTATTAGAAGTTTCTTTGGACACGCAGGTTTCTATAGAAGGTTCATTAAGAATTTCTCCAAGATCTCCAAGCCTTTGTGTGAGCTTCTAGAGCTGAATAAGCCATTTATCTTCTCAAAAGAATGTTTCTTAGCCTGGACAACCCTTAAGGAAGCATTAGTCAAAGCACCTATTATAGTAGGGCCAAATTGGGACCTCCCATTTGAGATGTTGTGTGATGCGAGTGACTATGCAGTAGGGGTTATGCTAGGACAAAAGATTGACAAACTAACACATCCTGTATACTATGCTAGTAAGACACTAAATGAGGCACAATGTAATTACACAACCACTGAGAAGGAAATGCTAGCTGTAGTGTTTGCTTGTGAGAAGTTCAGGAATTACATTGTAGGCACTAGGACCATTGTGTATACCGATCATTCTGCACTAAAGTACCTTATTAGGAAGGCTGATGCTAAGCCTAGGTTAATTAGATGGGTACTGTTACTGCAAGAGTTTGATCTAGACATTAGAGACAAGAAAGGATGAGAAAATGTGGTTGCAGATCATCTTTCGAGATTGAAGCATAATGTCGATAAAATTGCGGAAACCGCAATTTCTGATGCCTTTATCGATGAGCATGTCTTTGTGTTAGCACATCGTGATAACGATGAGGAACCTTGGTTTGCTGATATTGCTAACTTCCTTGCCTCGCAGGTACAACCAACTTTCAAGGGAGGACAAGAAAATAAGAGGTTCCTACATGAAGCCAGGAAGTTCATATGGGATGATCCTACACTCTACAAGACATGTGCAGACGGTTTGCTAAGGAAGTGTATGTCAGCTGCTGAAGCGAAGTCTGTGCTGCAGCACTGCCATACATCTCCCTATGGTGGACACTTTGGTGGCCAAAGAACAGCTGCAAAGGTGTTCCAGAGTGGTTACTATTGGCCCACGATCTTCAAAGATGCCCACGATCATGCACACAGCTACAATGAATGCCAGAGAACAGGTAACCTCAGTCGGAAGGATGAGATGCCTCTCACTTACATCTTAGAGTTGGAGCTCTTTGATGTGTGGGGCATTGACTTCATGGGACCATTTCCCCCATCAGCAGGTAACCTTTACATACTTGTAGCTGTAGACTATGTATCTAAATGGGTAGAAGCCATAGCTTGTCCAACCAATGATGCCAAAACAGTCATTAAGTTCCTTAATAGACATATCTTTACTAGGTTTGGTACACCTCGTGCTATAATTAGTGATGAAGGGACTCATTTTATTAATAAAGCTATGGAAAAAGTATTGGCTAAGTACAATGTTAGACATAGAGTAGCCACCCCTTATCATCCACATTCGAATGGACAAGCTGAAATATCAAATAGGGAGATTAAAAACATACTCGAAAAAGTGGTCAAACCCAATAGAAAAGATTGGTCGTTTAAATTAGAGGATGCACTTTGGGCATATAGGACTGCATATAAGACACCCCTAGGTATGTCTCCTTATAGACTTGTGTATGGCAAAGCTTGTCACTTACCATTCGAATTGGAAATCAAAGCATTTTGGGCCCTAAAAGAGCTGAATTATTGCGTGACCGATGCGGGAACATTGCGGTCTCTGCAATTACATGAGCTTGATGAGCTGAGACATATGTCCTATGAAAATGCCAAAATGTATAAGAAAAAGACTAAAATTTGGCATGATAGTAGACTTAGGATTAAGAACTTTAAGAAAGGCCAGCATGTCTTGTTATTTAACTCAAGATTGAGATTATTTCCAGGCAAACTTAAGTCTAGATGGTCAGGTCCTTTTGTTATAACTAACGTGTTTGTTCATGGTGCAATTGAGATTAGGAACCTACAGCACGGGCAACCGTTCATGGTTAATGGTGCATGATTGAAGCATTATTATGAGGAAGGAGATGTGAAGACTCTCTTGGCCTTCCTCTTATCTGAAGCTTGAAAATATGACCGAGAGAGGACGAGTGATTACTGTGCTCGTCCATGCGAGGCTATGCCTTAGTTTATTTTTGCTGTTTTTCGGTTGTTATTTCTGTATGTTTATGTGTGATTTTTATTACGATTTTGATGTTAATTTTATTTCTTTTAATAGGGGATCAAAAGAGGGAATCAAGGAGATGAATCAAGGGTAAAAAACTCGGGGAAGATATTGGGTCGAATCAAAGATTATGTTGAGAGAATATTGGCATTTAAATCAAGAAAAATCTCCAACGGCCATTTAATTGCGGTGGATTTGCTAAAACCGCAACAAAAATAGCTGTTGGGATTCACATCATTACAAATAGCCGTTAGAATAGCTGTGGCCCGTACGCTTCCTTCATTCATTGAACTCCAAGAAACTATCTTCTTCTTCCTCTGCAATTCCTCTTTTTAAGATCTTTCCGATTCCACCATGGTGCTTACACGGGCTGAGAGATCTGCGTCCAAGAAGAAGGCCACTGAAGCAGAGGCAACTGCGAGAGAGGCACTCCTCGCCTTAGCAGAGGCCGAAGCTGCGCGCCCTGAACGACCTTCTAAGCTCCCTGTCCGCAAGAAGAAGTGGAAGGTGGTGACGGAGATCCCTGCTGGGCCGTCTGAACCAGTAGGCACGCCCAAGAAACGCAAATGGACGATGGAGATTGGGGACGCACCGATCAAGGAAAAGACTCTCACTGTGGAGAGTCAAGGAAGTGGCCGTCCATCCTACGAGACGGCCAGACAAAGCCCTGAACCATCTCCACCAGCGCAAAGCCCCGAGCCTTCTCCATCTCCACAAAGCTCTGAACAATCTCCACCTCCACAGAGCCCTGAGGCATCACCATCGCCGTCGCCCGTGCCTGAAATCCCAATTAAAGAAAAGCAAGAATCAGCATTGGGCAACGAAACGGATGAAGAAGATGAGGTCTTCTCTCCTTTGAGTGAAGTCTACCCCGATAGTCCAGCAAAGAGGGCCGACTCGATGGATGAAACGTTGGGGGATTGCCTTCAATAGATCACCACCAGGGCACGGTTGAGGAAGAAAGCCCCCAAGGTTGTCAAGGCCAAACGACCAAAAGCTTCCAAGAAATCCAAGAAGAAGAAGGTTAGCAGTGAGCCTTCTTTGAAGAAGCTAAAGATCGAGGCTGCTGAGTCAACCAAGGCCAAGGAAAAGGGGAAAGCCAAATTATACCCCGAAGATGAACCTCAATCTGTGAGGTATGTGTCTTCAGACGCCGAATCAAGAGGCATTGAGCTGAGGAAGAGGGACATACTCCACGAGAAGGGGTTCCTGGATGCATTGGCAGACGTGCCTCAATTCTTGCGCGCAGGGATCACCAACCACGGCTGGGAAGAGCTGTGCAGACCGCCCATCCTCGCCTACTCCAGCATGGTATACGACTTCTATGCCAACCTGATGCACCCTGAGGATTGCTTGTCCGTGGTAAGAGGAATCGAGGTGGACTTCTCAGCCAAGGCGATCAATGAAGCCTATGGTCTCAAGGGGCAGAAGCATACTGACTATGCAAGAATCACAGACGCACCAACTGAGGCTGTCCTGGAGGAAGCTCTGCGCATCATAGGCCAGCCTGAAGCAGCTTGGACGATCTCACGCAATGGGAAGCACACTCTGATGAGTGCGAGCCTGACGGCAAAGGCAGCTGTGTGGTTTTCCTTCGTGCGCAGACGGCTGTCCCCAGTGACCCATGAGACCACCATCAACCAAGGGAGATCGCTGCTGGTATATGCGATCATGAGGGGCCTCACGATCAATGTTGGTGAGGTCATTGCAGCCTCAATAGCAGACTGTGCCAAAAAAGGTAAGGGTCATTGCAGCCTCACCTAGACTAGATGCTTCTAGGTAAGTTTGGGGGTGTGCCACCTCAGACACTCATTGGGGACAATGAGTAGTTTAAGTTTTGGGGAGGTCACCCTAGGCCTAGGAACATTCCTCTCTCCTTTTAAACATAAGCATTCTTCTTCTCCTTTACAAAAAATGATAAACTGAAAAAAAAAAAAATGAATGAAAGAATAAATAGGGGTGTCTCTCTTAAAGTTGCTGAGTAATCAGTGCCAAGTGTGTAACAAACAAGTGGCATTGCAT
The DNA here is from genome assembly GCA_028017165.1 of Herpetospermum pedunculosum. Classification (NCBI taxonomy): domain Eukaryota; kingdom Viridiplantae; phylum Streptophyta; class Magnoliopsida; order Cucurbitales; family Cucurbitaceae; genus Herpetospermum; species Herpetospermum pedunculosum. Next base: position 42,153,395 of record CM051522.1, read on the forward strand.
CAAAAGGCAACCAAAGGAGAGGCTCCACCAAAGTAAGAAAGAAAATATAGGGAAAACTAGGGAAGAAGAATGTATACCTAGGAGTTGCAACTTTGTGGCTTGGGTGTCCTGAATAAAAAGAACTCTGATCCTCAATTAGCTAAGCACAAAGTTGTAGCTTGTAGGGTTGTTTAGGGAGATGAATGTATGTCCAATGTAGTGATGCCAGGGTTTAGTTGGTTCTCTAAATGTACTACTGTCACTGGTTTATACTAAGACTGGCATGACTCTAAGGAATCCTAGGTAGCTCAAAAGTAAAAAATTAGAAGCATGTACTGAGTCTGGGGTAAAGCTAGGTAGAATTTGAAACCTTAGGGATAGTTGCACTATATGAAAGAAGCAAATAGATCAGTCGTGGGGAGTTGATGAAACAGTAGGATCATTAGGCGTGCGAAGTCAGAAGAAGCAAAATGGGAAGTTAGTTGTAAACTTAGAAGTGTGTCACAGGACAGCATTGCCATAGATAAGAACTTAGGAGAGTCAGCAAGTGGTTAAAGAAGTTAAAACAGCAGCCTAAGTAAGTCCTTAGATTGCTCGAGGACGAGCAAAACCTTAAGTTTGGGGGTGTGTTATGTCTCCAACAGTGACTATTTTAGGACTTATTTATGATAGGAAGTTGTACATTTGTAAGTGTTTTTGGTAGGATTTAGCTTGAACTTGTGCTTATATATGAGAATTAGAAGAATGAAGCTAAATTAGGACTTGTATGCAAAAGGAAAGAAAAGGAATGAAAAACGAAGTTAAAAGAATGAAAATTGTGCATTGCGGAAGCATTGCGGAAACATTGCTAAAACCACAATGTTTTAAGTGAAATCCGTAAGTTGTCTAACCTTTTTCTGTTTTGTTCCGATATTTCAGGGATCCATTTCTTCTCCTCCAGCCACGTAGAAGTACGACGTTGAGAATGGATGGTTCTCCTTGACCCAATCGCACCTGGAGAAGACTATAAAAGGAGGTCAAAGTGGAAGGTTGAAAAACACTCGAACAGCGTAGACTTCTCAGTTCGACGCAGCTTCTTCCACTCTTTTTCTCTCTTCCGTCTGTTGGTTTGAAAGGTTCAGCTGTTGGAGTCGACAATCTGATAGGAAGGAGAGCAGATCTATCTTCTCTTCTGATTAGATTCATCCAAGCAAGGCTTCCTTTTACCCTTCAGCCGAGGCATTCGCAATCGAGAAGACCACGCACGGCTTTACTGCTTTCTACTTTAGTTTTCTATTTCCAGCACTGTTTGTTGTTATTTCCCTTTTAGTTTGCTACTCTATTCTATTTCGTTGCTTTCTGTTTTACTTTAGTTATCCCAAGTCATCATTTGTTTAATTCAAACGATTGGTTAATCAAACGCACAATTCATCACTTCGCAAGTTCTTTACTTTCTCTGCCTACTGTTTTCCTCTTCTGTTTTGTCTGCATTATTCTATTAAGCATGTCATCTTCATCTACTTCTCCCATTCCACCTTCATTCATGAGTAACTAAATCACATAAGGGCATGCTAATGACGAATCTATAGGTAGAAACACATGAGTCAAGCATGTAGGATAGCTCTCGAATGCATTGAATGTATGTAAGCTTCATCCCACAGGCAATTTCGATTGGCCATCCATTTTGTCCAAAGAACTCCTAACCTCTGGAAGGAGTAAGAGTTCAGAGTCATACACTCATGCTAGCCTCTCAAGGTAGCCAGAAAACGACCTAGGAATAGGCGTTTTCCTAGTACAAATCACAACCTATTGTTTTAACAAGATGCTTAAGACCTTACTTGGACATGAGTAAACTAAAGAATCTAATGCATGAAATCGGAAGATACATGAGAATGAGTTAGTTTGATGCATGGTGAGTTGATCTACTGCTTGAGAATCGTATGAAAAAGCCTATAGAGGAGTCGTTAGTAGCCCTTGTTTACACACTTTACACACATTTCGCTGTTAAGAACATTGCGGTATAATTGCTGTTTCCGCAATTCCCTTAGTTAAAAATTCTGCCTCAGCCATTTTTCTCTTCGTTTATTTTTCTCTTCTCTTTACATTCAAGTTTAGTATTTATTTACACTTGTTCATGCTTGCATCCTCTACACATCCCTTAGTAATTAGGCAATTTAAAACCACATCTACCTCACTTAATCCACCCATTCTTACTTAACAAAACACTTCGTAAGTAACTAAGAATAAATCTCTGTGGGAAATCGAATGAAAAAATACTTATTACTTGCTACAAGATCATGTATGCTTGCATGTTCTGAGTGCTCTATTCTTGCATCTTTATTTTAAACATTGAGCACGCAACAGCGTTGCATGTTGGTTTTCCGGGTTTACGTGAGTTTAGGAGTGGTTGGCTAGCACACACACACGTTAGGGGGCAAGAGTTAATTTTTGATATGTTCGTAGTAAATGCATGAACAAAATGCTTCCATGGTTATGTTGTGTTTAAGTTTTCAATATGCATGGAGGTTTGAGTTAGTAGCATGTAGGCGCGTCCTTTGTGTCAATATCTTTGTAGTACTTGCTCGAGGACTAGCAATGTTTAAGTTGGGGGTGTTTGATAACTCCATTTTGGAGCTATTAAATACTTCCTAATTATAGCTAAAGTCCGCGTTTAATTTGTTAATATATCTCGTTTGTAGGAGAAATGCGGCAAAGAGCTCGTGCGTCCGCTGGGCCCGTTCGAGTGTTTAAAGTGGAGTTTTAATGCCCCAGGAATGCGTCGGGAAAGGGGAAGTTGATCCGTGAAGAAACGGGCCAAAACCGCCTAGGAGAGGCAAAGTTCCAGCCCCCAAACCCGAGAGTCAGCGTCGAGACGCTGGCTCGACGCTGGAAAAACCCGAGAGCTAGCGTCGAGTGATAGCGTCGAGACGCAAGCTCGACGCTGCCTGGCGTCGAGACTCTGCTTGGCGTCGAGACGCTTCGGAGGAGGCGCGCGCAGGAAAGTCATCGGGGCAGCGTCGCGACGCTGACCCAGCGTCGCGACGCCATCGAAGGCGCGCGCGGAAAACTTAGGGTACATCGTCGAGACGCTGGCCTAGCGTCTCGACGCTGGCCTAGCGTCTCGACGCTACGACGATTGCATAAGTTAAATGACGATTTTTCTGCACATTTTGGAAGATCTTCTTCACCATTTTTTGGAGCTTTTCACCTTTTTTCTTCCTCTATTTTTCTCTAGTTTTCTTCAAGCTCCGCCATTGTTGGCATGCTAGAGAGCTTTTTCTTCCTTGTAATACGTTGATGACACCTTCCATGGCCGTCGTTGGAGCGGAATTGACAAACCGCGCCATGAGTGGCTAAGGTAAGGGTGAACGGTTTGGGAATAGTTTAGGGAATTTTTGTTAGCAATTTTGGTTCTGATAATTTACGCTTTGATTATGCATATTGGTTTCTGTTTATTTGCATTTATCTATCTTGCTTAATCCAACGCGCATGTTAGATTTCGACGATTGACACTCGAGTCATCTTGCATGTTGTGTATGTTAAAGAGTAGCGATGTCGTGCCTCTCACTGCTCGACTAAGTAACACAAGTAGATAAAACTAAATCGGAGTATCGAGTCGTGTAGGATAGTTGTTGATTGCATACAGCGTTTGCGGGCAATCTACTAGCAATTAGAATTCACGCTTGAATGTTCGTCGCTGTTAGCTAGTGACTCTCTAAAATTAACTTAGGGCTGATCACCTTGATGCAATTTTGGATAACGTATAACTGGAACTGTGTGGTCTGATTAAAATCTATGGAGTCGGCTACCTTGGGGTTTCTCGGGTAGTCGTCCGTGTGTACAATAAACTGCATACCATGAATTTAGCATTAAATGATGAACTGAAATTGTCTGGCAATTAATCCCGAAACTCCCCAACCGTGCACGCGTTTTCTACTTGTTATTCTTTCTTCCGTTAGCACTTTATTATTATTTCCCTTGCATGCTAGAAATCCCCCCGTTACAAAACCAATCAATTAATTAATTTCGAATTTTAATAGTGATTTTGGTCATACCTACTCCTTGGATCGACCCTGTTACCACTGGCTACAAAGCCTTGGTTATAGGCTTATAAATCGTATTTTGGCAAGCCTCGACAGCTTGAGATTAAGTGGATATTAAAAAATCCGCGCACCAGTAACATGAGCTCTGACGAAGCTGGCGAGGCACGACTGCTTCAGTTACAGGAATTGGAGGAACTACGTTTGGACTCCTTTGAGAACTCCAGGATCTATAAAGAGAAGTCCAAACAGTTTCATGACCGAAGGATCTTAACGAAAGACTTCGAAGTCGGTCAGACAGTTCTGCTGTTCGATTCCCGTCTGAAGTTCATGTCAGGTAAGCTTCGTTCCCGTTGGAAAGGACCCTATATCATAACTAAAATTCATTTTGGCGGGTCTCGACAACCCGATGATTGGCGATAGTTCCAAAATATCGCTACCAAAATTGGCGCCGTTGCCGGGGAACTAAGTGTAATTCGGCCTAATTTAAATTTGATTTGTAGACTTTTGACTTTTACTTTAAAAATTTGTTTATTCTTTTATTGTTTGCAAGATTTGATCTGTTTGTTTAAGTGTGCTAGAGTGCCTAATTCTTGATTGAGAAAATGGAAGTTGACAATGAGGCTGGAGCTCCAAAAACACTCAGGCAGTGGACATCGGTTGCTATGGGCCACCAACCTTCTTGTATTTCCTACCAGGAAATCTCAGGTGAGTTTGTGCTTAAGTCGAGCTTAATTGACCATTTGCCTTCCTTTTATGGTGAAGCAGATGAAGATCCCTTTAAACATCTCAAAGCTTTTCAAATGACAAGTTCCGCGATGAAGCCAGGCGACATAACTGAAGATCAGCTCTACCTGAGAGCTTTTCCATTCACCTTGAGAGGTGAAGCTCGAGATTGGCTACATTACTTACCATCGGGAACCATCTTCACTTGGGAGAAGTTAAAGAGTTTGTTCTTGGAAAGGTATTTCCCAGCTTCAAGAGCCAGAGCCGTGAAAAAAGATATCTACAGTTTCAAGCAGGAAGAGAAAGAGGCATTTCACGAGTGCTGGGAGAGATTCATTAAGTTGTGCGAGAAATGCCCGAACCATCTGATAGCAGAGGCTGCGCTTATTCAATTCTTCTATGAAGGTCTGCTATCGCACGACTGCCAGATGCTTGATGCATCGAGTGGAGGAGCCCTTTGGGAGAAAACGCCTGCGGAAACCAGACAGTTGATTTCCAGCATGGCTGAGAACCGTCGCCAATACGGGGGAAGAAACGAACAAGCTAAAATGTTCACCGACATAGAAGAGCTAAAGGAAAAAGTGTCCCAGGTATTTGGCTTATTTCATACGTTGCAAGAAAACTCATCCCAGTCTGTTTCTTCTATTTCAGGTCAAGCCCTCGAAGGCATGTTCAAGTCATTTATGGAATCTAGCAAAGAGACCAGTTCTCAGATGCGGTCTCTAAGTGAAGGGTTCACAGAGATAAAGGAAAGGATGAGCAAGATGGAATCTAAAGCGGAAAGCGTTAGTGCCATAAATCTCAGAAGTGGTAAAGAAGTACCATCTCCCACCACCACTCCCGAAGACTCTAACAAGGATACAGAGATAACTACAGCTAAGTGTCTTCAAATACCCTCTGAAACGGTAGTAGCTTCTCCTTATATTTCTATGAAGTCTTACACTCCCGTTGCTCCTTTTCCGAGTAGGTTGGTGAGGCCACCTAAGGAGGTCGAGGACGCGGACGTCCTTGAGACGCTGAAAAAGGTTGGAATCAATATGCCCCTGCTTGATGTAATTCAGCAAATCCCAAGGTACGCGAAATTTCTAAAGGAGATGTGCACCATGAAGAGGAAGACTAAAGGTGCTGAGAGAGTCGTGGTAAGCAAAAATGTTTCTGCCTTGATAACACAAGGTATTCCAAACAAATGCCAGGACCCAGGTATGTTCCTCTTGCCATGTACTATAGGAGATAGAGAAATCGAGCACGCCATGCTAGACTTAGGAGCCTCAATTATTGTAATGCCATACTCAGTCTACAAGAGTCTCGATTTAGAAGGTATGCAGGAAACAAGTTTAATTATCCAGTTAGCTAATAGGTCTTCTATTCATCCTTTAGGGGTGATTGAGGATGTGTTGGTTAGAGTTAAGGACCTGATCTTTCCTGCTGATTTTTATGTGATAAATATGGAAGAAAACACATCACCTGCTACTTCAGTCTTGCTAGGTAGACCATTCATGAAAGCCGCTAAGACAAAAATTAATGTGCATGATGGTACCTTGTCAGTTGAGTATGAAGGGGATGTGTTCGAATTTAATGTATTTGATGCCATGAAACACCATGCTGATGTGCATTATGTCTGTAAAATTGATCTTATAGATACTTTAGAACAAGAAGAATGCATGACTGTTGTTGATGGGGATGACCCACTCGTTTTTACTGAAATTGTTAGCGAGGTTGAAAGTAGTGTTCCCAAATTGTCTTACTCATCTGAACAAACTACTTTTGCTTTAGAGGCGTGTGAAAAGCCAACTAAAATATTACCATCTCTTTTGCAGGCGCCCAAGTAGGAACTTAAGGAGTTGTCGGGTCATCTCAAGTACGTATACTTGGGCGAGGTGGAGACACTCCCGGTAATCATCTCCAAGGAGCTTACATCGGAGCAAGAAGGCAAGTTGGTGGAGGTCTTGAAAAAGAACAGAAGAGCGATAGGATGGACGTTGGCAGACTTGCATGGGTTGAGTCCAGTTCTGTGCATGCACAAGATTCGGCTGAATGAGGGAGCAAAGCCATCCCGAGAGCCTCAGCGGAGATTGAACCCAGCAATGAAAGAGGTAGTGTTATCTGAGATACACAAACTCCTTGATGCAGGTATTATCTTTCCCATTTCTGATAGCCAGGGGGTTAGCCCTATTCATGTTGTACCTAAAAAGACAGGCATAACTGTCATTAGAAATGAGAGGGGTGAGTTAGTGCCTAAGAGAGTGCAAAATGGGTGGAGGATGTGTATAGATTTCAGAAAACTGAATGATGTGACTAAGAAGGACCACTTTCCTATTCCCTTCATAGATCAAATGGTGGAGCGTTTAGCCGGTGTTGCGTGCTCAATGTTAAAATAAATAAGCAATGATAGAGCACTCAGAACATGCAAGCATACATGATCTTGTAGCAAGTAATAAGTATTTTTTCATTCGATTTCCCACAGAGATTTATTATTAGTTACTCGTGAAGTGTGTTGTTAAGTAAGGATAGGTGGATTAGATAGAGTGGATTTGATTTTAAGGTGTCTAATTACTAAGGAATATGTAGAGGATGCAAGCATGAACAAGTGTAAATAAATACTAAACTTGAACGTAAAGAGAAGAGAAAAATAAACGAAGAGAAAGATGGCTAAGGCAGAATTTTTAACTAAGGGAATTGCGGAAACAGCAATTATACCGCAATGTTCTTAACAGCGAAATGTGTGTAAAGTGTGTAAACAAGGGCTACTAACGACTCCTCTATAGGCTTTTTCCTACGATTCTCAAGCAGTAGATCAACTCACCATGCATCAAACTAACTCATTCTCATGTATCTTCAGATTTCATGCATTAGATTCTTTAGTTTACTCATGTCCAAGTAAGGTCTTAAGCATCTTGTTAAAACAGTAAGTTAAGATTTGTACTAGGAAAACGCCTATTCCTAGGTCGTTTTCTGGCTACCTTGAGAGGCTAGCATGAGTGTATGACTCTGAACTCTTACTCCTTCCAGAGGTTAGGAGTTCTTTGGACAAAATGGATGGCCAATCGAAATTGCCCGTGGGATGAAGCTTACATACAATCAATGCATTTGAGAGCTATCCTACATGCTTGATTCACGTGTTTTAACCTATAGCCTTGTCATTAGCATGCCCTCTTATGACTTAGTTACTCATGGATGCTGATAGAATAGAAAGAGTAGATGAAGAAGACATGCTTAATAGAAAGTTAAAGACAAAACAGAAGACAGAAGTGACAAACAGACAAGGTAAAGAGCTTGCGAAGTAATGGAATTGTGCGTTGATTAACCAATCGATTGAACTAAACAAATGATGTCTTTGATTAACTAAAGTAAAACAGAAAGCAAAGAACTGGAATCGAGTAGCAAACTAAAAGGGAAATAACAACAAACAGCAATGAAAATAGAAAGCTAAGACAGAAAGCAGTAAATTCAAGCGTGATCGCCTCGTCGCAAACGCCTCGGCTGAAGGGAGAGAAAGGAAAGCCTTGCTTGGATGAATCCAATCAGAAGAGCTCCTTCCTATCAGATTGTCGACTCCAATAGCTGAACCTCTCAAACCAACAGACGGAGAAGAGAAAGAATGGGAAAGACTGCGTTTGAACTGAAAGACTACGCTGTTCGAGTGTGCTTCAACCTTCCACTTTGACCTCCTTTTATAGTATTCTGCAGGTGCGATTGGGTCAAGGAGAACCATCCATTCTCAACGTCGTACTACTACGTGGTTGCAGGAGAAAGAATGAATCCCTGAAAGGTCGGAACAAAACAGAAAATAGTTAGACAACTTACGAATTTCACTTAAAACATTGCGGTTTTAGCAATGTTTCCGCAATGCCTTCGCAATGCACAATTTTCATTCCTTTAACTTCGTTTTTAATTCCTTTTCTTTCCTTTTGCATATAAGTCCTAATTTAGCTTCATTCTTCTAATTCTCATATATAAGCACAAGTTCAAGCTAAATCCTACCAAAAACACCTAAGAGTGTACATCTTTCTAAGGTAAATAAGTCCTAAAATGATCACTTTTGGAGACGTAACACACCCTCAAACTTAAGGTTTTGCTCGTCCTCGAGCAATCTAAGGACTTACTTAGGCTGCTATTTTAACTTCTTTAACCACTTGCTGACTCTCCTAAATTTAAACTAACTTCTCATTTTGCTTCTTCTGACTTCGCACGCCTAATGATCCTACTGTTTCATCAACTCCCCACGACTGATCTATTTGCTTCTGTCATATAGTGCAACTATCCCTAAGGTTTCAAATTCTACCTAGATTTACCCTAGACTCAGTTCATGCTTCTAATTTCTACTTTTGAGCTACCTAGGATTCCTTAGAGTCATGCCAGTCTTAGTATAAACCAGTGACAGTAGTATATTTAGAGAACAACCTAAACCCTGGCATCACTACATTGGACATACATTCATCTCCCTAAACAACCCTACAAGCTACAACTTTGTGCTTAGCTAATTGAGGATCAGAGTTCTTTTTTATTCAGGTTACCCAAGCCACAAAGTTGCAACTCCTAGGTATACATTCTTCCTCCCTAATTTTCCTTTTTTTCTCTCTTATTTTGGTGGAGCCTCTCCTTTGGTTGCCTTTTGATGCAATGCCACTTGTGGGTTACACACTTGGCACTGATTACTCAGCAACTTTAAGAGAGACACCCCTCTTTATTCTATTTTTCATTTTTTTTTTCTTTAGTTTATCATTTTTTGTAAAGGAGAAGAAGAATGCTTATGCTAAAAGGGAGAGAGGAATGTTCCTAGGCCTAGGGTGGCCTCCCCCAAACTTAAACTACTCATTGTCCCCAATGAGTGTCTGCGGTGGCACACCCCCAAACTTATCCTAGAAGCATCTAGTCTAGGGCAAAACAAAGAGAATCTAAAAGTCCTAGGGATAGACAGAACATTCTTAAAGCAAATAACTTAGCAGCAGAAATTTGTAAAAACAGTAAGGGCAGGACTTAAAGCTACGCATGTTGAGCAAGTTTAAGAGGCTAATTTAAACTATCAAAGGTGCCTTAAGACACTCATCCAGCATGCTTATAGATAGGCTATATAAGGTAGTCAAGAAAGCAGCAAAAGAACAAAATTGAAACAGAACCAGCCTAGCTAATCAGTCAGTCAAAAGCATGCACTAACTAACAAAAATTGCGGATTCCGCAATAATTTCGCAATGAATATACAGGGCAGATATATTAGTAAGCAGCCCCCTTTTCATGCTATTTCTAGTCATCTCAGCTATACAAAAAGGAAAACTAAAACAACCTACCTAATCAGATACCATCTAACTATACTAAGTTATTCTAAACAACCAAAATAAAGAACTAAAGACAGATCAAATATCGACTCAAAATACCAGAATTCACACAGTTTAACGAAAAGCAGTTTGATTTTTTTTCTTTTATATAGGGAACAGAAATACTCCCTTGAGTGCTCTTCAAACTAGCACTCAGACGTCCTCATCATCATCCCTCCGTGCTCATGGAGGTGCCCATGGCGTCAGCAGGTCAGTGGGGAACTCAGGAAAGATGCAGCCCAACTGATCTGCAACGTCCTTATCCCTTGCTTGAGCATACTCAGCCCATTGCGCCATCTTCTTCTGAAGGTCCATCAGGCAGGCCATAGAGAGAGATTGAGCTGCAGCCAGGCCGTCTAGCTCAAACTCCATATTCCCTTTTCTGCGCATCCTCAGGCCTGTAGGCAACTCCAGATGCCCCGTGTAGGCCAGCTGCCTCTCCATCCTCTCAATTGGTACACCTGCACGTAAGCAAAGCTTAGTGATTGTGTTGGGGAAGAAAAGTGGGCCCTTAGCTTTTTTGGCACAGTCTGCTATTGAGGCTGCCAGGACCTCACCAACATTGATTGTGAGGCCCCTCATGATCGCATATACCAGCAGCGATCTCCCTTGATTAATGGTGGTCTCGTGGGTCACTAGAGACAAACGCCTTCGCACGAATGAAAACCAGACAGCTGCCTTGGCCGTGAGGGTAGCACTCATCAGAGTGTGCTTCCCATTGCGTGAGATCGTCCAAGCTGCCTCAGGTTGGCCGATGATCCGCAAGGCTTCCTCCAAGACAGCCTCAGTGGGTGCGTCTGTGATTCTTGCATAGTCAGTATGCTTCTGCCCCTTGAGACCATAGGCCTCATTGATCGCTTTGGCTGAGAAGTCCACCTCGATTCCCCTTACCACGGACAGGCCATCCTCAGGGTGCATCAGATTGGCATAGAAGTCGTACACCATGCTGGAGTAGGCGGGGATGGGCGGTCTGCACAGCTCTTCCCAACCATGGTTGGTGATCCCTGCGCAAGAATTGCGGCAGGTCTGCCAATGCATCCAGGAACCCATTCTCGTGGAGTAGGTCCCTCTTCCTCAGTTCAGTGCCCCTTGACTCGGCGTCAGAAGACACATACCTCACAGCTTGAGGCTCATCTTCGGGGTATAATTTGGCTTTCCCCTTGTCCCGTGCCTTGGCCGACTCAGCAGCTTCGACCTTCAGCCTCTTTAGTGAAGGCTCACCACTGACCTTCCTTTTCTTGGACTTCTTTGAAGCTTTCGGCCGTTTGGCCTTGACAACCTTGGGGGCTTTCTTCCTCAATCGTGCCTTGGTGGTGATCTGTTGGAGGCAATCCCCCAACGTTTCATCCATCGAATCTTCCCCCTTTGTTGGGCTCTCGTGGCAGACGTCCCTCAAAGGAGAGAAGACCTCCTCCTCTTCATCCGTTTCGTCGCCCCGTGCTGATTCTTGCTGTTCTTTATTTGGGATTTCAGGCTCGGGCGACGGCGATGGCGATGCCTCAGGGCTCTGCGGCGGTGGAGATTGTTCAGAGCTTTGTGGAGATGGAGAAGGCTCGGGGATTTGCGCTGGTGGAGATGGTTCAGGGCTCTGCCTGGCCGTCTCGTAGGATGGACGACCACTTCCTTGACTCTCCACAGTGGGAGTCTTCTCCTTGACCGGCGCATCTTCAACAGCCATCTTCCACTTCCTCTTCTTGGGCGTACCTGCTGGTTCAGATGGACCAGCAGGGATCTCGGTCACCACCTTCCACTTCTTCTTGCGGATAGGAAGTTTAGCAGGTCGTTCGGGTCGCGTGGGTTCGGCATCTGCCACGGCAAGTAATGCCTCTCTCGCAGCTGCCTCTGCGTCGGACGCCCTCTTCTTGGAAGCAGATCTTTCAGCCCGTGTAAGCACCATTGTCGAGTCGGAGAGATCTGGAAAAAGGAGTTGCAGAGGAAGAAGAAGATCGTTTTCTTGAAGTTTAACGAATGAAGGAAACGTACGGGCCACAGCTGTTCTAACGGCTATTTGTAATCAAGTGAATCCCAACAGCTATTTTTGTTGCGGTTTCAGCAAATCCCTCGCAATTAAATGGCCGTTGGAGATTTTTCTTGATTTAAATGCCAATATTCTCTCAACTTAATCTTTGATTCGGCCCGATATCTTCCCCGATTCTTTACCCTTGATTCATCTCCTTGATTTCCTCTTTTGATCCCCTATAAAAAGAAATAAAATTAACATCGAATTCGTAATAAAAATCACACATAAACATACACAAATAACAACCGAAAAAACAGCAAAAAATAAACTAAGGCAGAGCCTCGCATGGACGAGCACAGTAATCACTCGTCCCCTCTCGGTCATATTTTCAAGTTTCAGCTAAGAGAAAGGCCGAGAGAGTCTTCACATCTCCTTTCTCATAATAATGCTTCAATCGTGCACCATTAACCATGAACGGTTGCCCGTGCTGCAGGTTCCTAATCTCAATTGCACCATGAACAAACACGTTAGTTATAACAAAAGGACCTGACCATCTGGACTTAAGTTTGCCTGGAAATAATCTCAACCTTGAGTTAAATAACAAGACATGCTGGCCTTTCTTAAAGTCCTTAATCCTAAGTCTACTGTCATGCCAAATTTTAGTTTTTTCCTTATAAATTTTGGCATTTTCATAGGACATATGTCTCAGCTCATCAAGCTCATGTAATTGCAGAGACCGCAATGTTCACGCATCGGTCACGCAATAATTCAACTCTTTTAGGGCCCAAAATGCTTTGATTTCCAATTCGAATGGTAAGTGACATGCTTTGCCATACACAAGTCTATAAGGAGACATACTAGGGGTGTCTTATATGCAGTCCTATATGCCCAAAGTGCATCCTCGAGTTTAAACGACCAATCTTTTCTATTGGGTTTGACCACTTTTTCGAGTATGTTTTTAATCTCCCTATTTGATATTTCAGCTTGTCCATTCGAATGTGGATGATAAGGGGTGGCTACTCTATGTCTAACATTGTACTTAGCCAACACTTTTTCCATAGCTTTATTAATAAAGTGAGTCCCTTCATCACTAATTATAGCACGAGGTGTACCAAACCTAGTAAAAATATGTCTATTAAGGAACTTAATGACTGTTTTGGCATCATTTGTTGGACATGCTATGGCTTCTACCCATTTAGATACATAGTCTACAGCTACAAGTATGTAAAGGTTACCTGCTGATGGGGGAAATGGTCTCATGAAGTCAATGCCCCACACATCAAAGAGCTCCAACTCTAAGATGTAAGTGAGAGGCATCTCATCCTTTCGACTGAGGTTACCTGTTCTCTGGCATTCATTGCAGCTGTGTGCATGGTCGTGGGCATCTTTGAAGATCGTGGGCCAATAGTAGCCACTCTGGAACACCTTTGCAGCTGTTCTTTGGCCACCAAAGTGTCCACCATAGGGAGATGTATGGCAGTGCTGCAGTACAGACTTCGCTTCAGCAGCTGACACACACTTCCTTAGCAAACCGTCGGCACATGTCTTGTAGAGTGTAGGATCATCCCATATCAACTTCCTAGCTTCATGTAGGAACCTCTTCTTTTCTTGTCCTCCCTTGAAAGTTGGTAGTACCTGCGAGGCAAGGAAGTTAGCAATGTCAGCAAACCAAGGTTCCTCATCGTTATCATGATGAGTTAATACAAAGACATGTTCATCAATAAAGGCATCTGAAATTGCGGTTTCCGCAATTTTTCCGCAATTATGCTGCAATCTAGAAAGATGATCCGCAACCACATTTTTGCATCCTTTCTTATCTCTAATGTCCAGATCAAACTCTTGCAGCAACAATACCCATCTAATCAACCTAGGCTTCGCATCAGCCTTCCTCATAAGGTATTTTAGTGCAGAGTGATCTGTATACACGATTGTTCTAGTGCCTACAATGTAATTCCTAAACTTCTCGCAGGCAAACACTACAGCTAGCATTTCCTTCTCAGTGGTTGTGTAATTACATTGTGCCTCATTTAGTGTCTTACTAGCATAGTATACAGGGTGTGTTAGTTTGTCAATCTTTTGTCCTAGCATAACCCCTACTGCATAGTCACTCGCATCACACAACATCTCAAATGGGAGGTCCCAATTTGGCCCTACTATAATAGGTGCTTTGACTAATGCTTCCTTAAGGGTTGTCCAGGCTAAGAAACATTCTTTTGAGAAGATGAATGGCTTATTCAGCTCTAGAAGCTCACACAGAGGTTTAGAGATTTTTGAAAAGTTCTTAATGAACCTTCTATAGAAACCTGCGTGACCTAAGAAACTTCTAATAGCTTTCACATTCTGAGGTTCTACTAACTTCTCTATTATTTCAATCTTGGCCCTATCGACCTCTACTCCTGCTCTAGACACTCTATGACCTAGGACTATCCCTTCTTCCACCATAAAGTGGCATTTCTCCTAATTAAGGACTAGGTTGGTCTCCTAACACCTAGCTAGGACTTGTCCTAAGTTCTTTAAACAATTTGTAAATGAATCACCAAAGACTGAGAAGTCATCCATAAATATCTCTATCATGGATTCATCTAAGTCAGAGAAGATTGCCAACATGCACCTTTGGAACGTTGTTGGTGCATTGCATAAGCCAAAAGGCATTCTGCGAAAAGCAAATGTTCCAAAGGGACAGGTGAAGGTTGTCTTCTCCTGGTCCACAGGGTCTATGGTGATTTGTTTATAACCAGAATAACCATCTAGAAAGCAGTAATAAGCTCTACCAGATATTCTATCTAACATCTGATCTATGAATGGTAGAGGGAAGTGATCTTTTTTTGTTTCCTTATTCAATTTCCTATAGTCCATACAAACTCTCCATCCTGTAATAGTTCTAGTTGGAATCAGTTCATTGCTCTCATTTACTACTACAGTCATCCCCCCTTTCTTAGGTACACATTGTATTGGACTAACCCACTGACTACTAGCTATAGGGAAGATTACACCTGCATCTAACCATTTTATGATCTCTTTCTTAACTACCTCTTTCATAGAGGGCTTCAGCCTATGTTGGTCATCTACTCGGGGTGTCTGCTCTTCTTCCAATATTATCTTGTGCATGCAATAAGAAGGGCTAATACCTCTAATGTCAGCAATCGTCCATGCAATAGCCTTTTTATGTTGCTTAAAGTAATAAGATCAACTCAATATCATGCTTTTCACTTAGTTTGGATGAAATAATAACAGGCAAGGTATCATCACTCCCTAAATATGCATACTTAAGATCTTCAGGTAGTGGTTTTAATTCTAAGATAGGTAGATGCTCAATGGATGGTTTCAATGGATTCATGGATCTTTCAGTCAAGTCAATAGTCATACAATCATGCTGAAAGTTAGTCACAGGTATGTCCATTATTTCAGCTATGTTTAAGTCAGTTACATCTAATTGTGCATAATCATTGGCATGCTTAGTTAATAACTCATGCTCAAGCTGTTCTTCCATCAGTGAATCTACTATGTCCATACTTGCACAAGATTCAGAGTCAGAAGGATACCTCAGTGCTTTAAATACACTAAAGTTAACCTCCTCATCATGAACCCTCATGGTGAGCTCACCTTTCTGGACATCAATCAGGGCCCTACTTGTGGCTAGAAATGGTCTGCCTAATAAGATGGGGACCTCCCTGTCTGCTTCATAATCCAGGATGATGAAGTCTGCAAGAAAAATAAACTTGTCAACCTTTACAAGAATATCCTCTATCTTACCCTCAGGGTAGGCTATGGATCTGCCTGCCAACTGCAAGGTGACAATGGTAGGACATGCTTCTCCTATTCCTAGCTGGCGGAATAGTGATAGAGGCATGAGGTTTATGCTGGCTCCCAGGTGACAAAGAGCTCTGCCCACGTGCCTGCCTCCCAACTCTACTGGTAAGGTGAAGGAACCAGGATCCTTCTCCTTCTTTGGTAGCTTGTTCTGGAGTATAGCACTGCACTCCTCAGTGAGATTCACTGTTTCAAATTCACCAATAATTTTTTTGTTAGTGATTATATCCTTCAAAAATTTAACATAAGAGGGCATGAATTGCAAAACCTCTACAAAAGGAATATTAACATGCACTTGCTTAAGAATTTCTAAAAATTTGTTAAAGTGCACTTCCTGTTCTTGTTTTTTCTATAGCCTTCTAGGGAATGGAGGTGGTGGCACATATGTAGGCACTTCAGGTCGCCTCAGGATAGGTGGAGGCCTTGGAATCTGTTCTAGTTCTTCTATGATTGGTTTCAGCCTCGCCCCTGATGTGCTTGTTAATGGTTGACCTTGGTTAGGCAGAGAATCCAGTGGAGCACTAGACTCTTCATTCGCTACTCTCTTTGGTGTTTCTCTAGTGTTGCTCACCAATGGTCGTTGATAGCACTCCAAAAGTGCTAATATTTAGCTCCTAAGTCTTGTAAATTAGAGTAATTATTTGGGCTTAATTGATATATTTTGTATAATTTAATTGCTAAGGGGTAAATCGGGCATTTGCGATAATTAAGAGCTTAAATGAATATTTTATAATATTTTATTAGTTAGTCGTTTTGAGTGATTAAGCTACATTAATTAAATAATCTAATCTTAACTCAAAATTGATTAGTGGCTTGATGGTGTAGGCCTTATTAAGATAATGGGGTGCCAATGTTCAAATTTTGGTGGATGGAGGATTTTCCCTTCTTTTTATAAAAGTCAATGGTCAACGGTCAACATCCACGGCCCAGACTCGCCCGCGACCCGCCCCAGCGCCCCGCCTGCCGACCCGCGCCCCTACGCGGCCCAATTGGCCAATTTCGGCCCAAAACTCATTTTTTTTAGCTTTTTAAGCACTTTTGACCTAGTTTTTCAGCCACCATTCACTTAGGAGAGAGAAATTTCGATATTGAGAGTTGTAGCCTCGGGTTTGGGGTGATATTTTCATCAATTATCAAGGTTTTTGGACAATTTTGGATCAATTTTCATCACGTTTGGCTAAGCTAAGTGCTCTAATTCGAGTTTAGGGTTGTCTTGATGCATTAGGGAGGGTTTAGCTTTAAATTTCCAGCTTGTATTTGATAGTTTCTTGCATGATTCTTCCTTTGTTTGAATCCCATGAGCATGTATGACTGATTAGGAGTGACGTCCGAGTCCTCACGCATGTTTTACCGTTAAAGGTTAGGACGTATAATTGCCTCAATCGCTAGGTAACAAGGGTCTAAGCGTGATTAATTAATTCTAGCCTAAGTGACAGTAGGAGAATAGCAGGCAATGCACTTATTTTGATAGCACTCTAAAAGTGCTAATATTTAGCTCCTAAGTCTTGTAAATTAGAATAATTATTTGAGCTTAATTGATATATTTTGTATATTTTAATTGTTAAGGGGTAAATCGGGCATTTGCGATAATTAAGAGCTTAAATGAATATTTTAGAATATTTTATTAATTAGTCGTTTTAAGTGATTAAGCTTCATTAACTAAATAATCTAATTATAATTAAAAACTGATTAATGGCTTAATGGTGCAGGGCATGCCAAGATAATGGGGATGCCCAGGTTCAAATCTTAATAGAAGCAATATTTTCCTTCATTTTGTAAAAGTCAACTGCACCAGTCAACGGTCAACTCCCCGCGCGCGCCCACGCCTCGCCTTGCCCTCGCGCGCACGCCCTATCCGTGACTGTAAATGCCCGTCATTAAAACCCAGCAGAAGCCCGTCATTAAAAGTCAACAAAAATGCCCGATTTTGTAAATTTTCCAGAGAGCTCAGCGCCTAGGTGCTGACTTATGGCGCCTAGGCGCTATCTCGATTCTGCGCGCGCGCTCCCGCGGCGCCTAGGCGCTGACTTATGGCGCCTAGGCGCTGGCCCGACGGAAAAATGGGTATAAATATCCATTTTTCTTAATTTAGGGCATTCTCTCTTTGGGCTCTTCTCCTACCTCTTTCGAAATTTGGGCATTCTTAGCCATTTGTGGCACTCTTCTTCATCTCCATGGATAGCTAAACAAGTAAGTGTTTGATTTCTAGTTTGGGATTGTAATCAATTTGGATTAAGGGGAGATTTGCCCTAATTTGTGTATGAATTAGATTATCTTCCTTATGCATCTTCTTCCTTGTTCTTCATCTAAATAGCTTGGGTAACTGATTAGGGGTGACGCCCGAGTCCTTATGCATGCTTTACCGTTAGAGATTAGGACGTATAATTGCCTCAATCGCTAGGTAACACAAATCTGAATATGGGTATTTAGTTTGATCCCAAGTGACAGTTGGGGGTAGAAATTAGATAACCTTCATGTTAGATTTTGGGTAAAGAGGAAAAATCGATTTAGTCTCCGGGTTAATTCGTCGCAATGTTCCCGTCTCTGTCCGTTAATCATTTTAGGATTGATCACCTTATTTTGAGTAACTGTCAAGAACAATTAGACTTGCACTTTTCTAATTGTATCTTTGGGTCGTTTGAGTTAGAAATAACCAAACGAATTGCGTGCTTTAAGTGTTGTGTCTATGTATTTAGTTATCGATGATCCGAACACCAATTGTGATCAATCTCATTCTTTGAAGTCAAACATGCCATTTAAATTTCTTCCTTCAGAGTTTTTATGATTTTAATTTTCCGTTAGCTACAATAGTGTAGAGCTCCCTTTTAAAATCCAATTTCCCATATTTTTACCGTTAGCAATTTAGAATTAATTAAGTTAGAATTAAGCTAATTCCCTGTGGTTCGAACCGGTTATCACTAACTATAAATTAGTCGGTATAATCGGCATATAAATATTATTTTGGCGGGCTTCGACAACCCGAAATTTGTGAACGTACAAAAGTTCACTACCAAAATTGGCGTTGTTGCCGGGGAATTAATTTTTAATTCGGCTTGGTTGATTTTAATTTGTTTGTTTTAAAATTTTCTTTTGTTTGTAAAGTTTTATTCATTTATTTTTAATTTTTCTTGTATTATTTTACCCGTTCCGTTTGAGTTCTTGATCGCAGTTATTCTTTGAAAATCTAAAAGAAGCGCTGAGATGGAAGTCGAGGGTAATTTTGAGCAACAAAGAACCTTGAGGGAGCTTGCATCATCTGAGCTAGGCCGGAACTCATCGAGTATATTGTATCCGGTAGCTTCAGGTAATTTTGAACTAAAAGCTGGTCTGATTAACTTATTACCTTCTTTTTGTGGTAATACAGATGAAAATCCCGTCAGACACCTCAAGGCATTACGGATGGTGTGTTCGTCATTTAGGACCGACGACATCACTGCAGATCAACTCCATCTCAGGGCCTTTCCTTTCACCTTGAAGGAGAAGGCGAGAGATTGGATGTATTACCTACCGACTAGGTTCATTACGAGTTGGAACGAGCTAAATGGGGCGTTTCTAGAGAAGTATTTTCCTGCTTCCAAGGTCGTCGCCCTCAGAAGGGAGATACACAAAATTGAGCAAGGAAAGGAAGAAACTGTCCTTGAGTGCTGGGAGAGATTTGGTCGGTTATGCGAGGATTTCCCCAATCATCAAATAACTGAGCAGTCCCTCATTCAGAGTTTCTACTACGGTTTGCTTCCCCAAGGCCAGCAGATGATAGACGCCGCCAGTGGAGGTTTGCTCATGGATAAGACACCCGCCGAAGCTAGAACCTTGATTTCTAACATAGCTAGAAGCTTGGAGCGGAGTGGAGATGGAGACAAGGAGAAAGCTCTCCTGAAGAAGGATGTGGATGAGCTTAAGGCTCAACTTTTTGAGGTAAGTAATGTTGTTCTTGCCTTAAAGGATGATTTTCTGAAAGTCCAATCTTCTATTTCAGGTAGATCTGTTGAGGACATGTTTCAAGCTCTCCTTACAATAACCTCGGAAAAGCTCGATAATGTTGGAACTCAGATGCAAGGATTTAAGGAAGAAATGTCTCAGATGACTTGCAAGATCAACAAAATGGAAGAGCAAACTGAGAACCTGAGTGCCATCACTCTGAGAAGTGGGAAGCATCTTCCCGCGAGTACCCCAGCAGTGGAAGTCGATCATGGCCACATCGAGCCACAGATAGAAAACCCCGAACCACGGTGGAAAGGGGTAAACTTGGATCCTACATGTACGAGAGAGTATGTGCCTAAGGCCCCTTTTCCTAGCAGGTTAGCAAGACCACCTAAGAAATCCTATGAGGAGGTAGTTTCTCTTTGTCAGGTAGACACGATTGATACACTAGCACATAACGTATGCATGACTGTTGAGGATGGGGATGACCCATTATTTTTAACTGAACTTTTTGATGAATATGAGTTGCATGAACCACCCTTGACTGAATTTTGTGATTTGACTGTTTCTACCTTGACAATTGTTGAAAATCCTGTTGAGATAATTCCTTCCACTTTGCCTTGCACTATAGGAGATAAAATAATCAATCATGCTGAAGGGAATGAACTCTTCATTCCCCGCAGCGGAAGCGATTGGAATAGATCTTTTGTTTTGTTTAGAATTAAACTAAAAAACAAGTTAAGCAAATGTTATGTTTTACCTTTGATGAATCATCTTCTTGTGTTCCTTTTTCCACGAGATCTTCCTCGCTATGACTCGAACACGGGATCAAGGCTTGTGGGAGCTCTTTGAAAGAATGAGAGAACAATTCTCTCTGCAGAGGGTGAGTGGTGTGTTTTGGCCAACCTTTTGGCTAAACCTAAATGTCTTATTTATAATAAGGCTTTTAGGAATTAATTTTATTTTATAAAATGCATTTTAATATCTAATATATTAAAATATGTATTTTATATTTATTTGAATCTTATTCAAATATTATAAAATTAATCTTTTATAATATACTTTAAACCAATTTGAATCTCATTCAAATAACATATGTATATAGTTTTTAATATTAATGTATCATATACATAAACTATTTCCTCTAATATTTAATGTATCAAATACAATAAATATATTTTACTCTTCTACATTTAATATATCAAATATATTAAATAATAATTTGAATATTTCAAATTTTTCTTTCAACTAAATTGATCCTTTTAGTGTTACTATGAGCTAGCAAGGGGACCTTATGGACCTACAGATTTATAAGCTCCAATGATACAAAATTAATTAATTAAACTCTTTAATTAATTGACTTTCATTCATTAACTCTAGGTCACTCCACTATAGGCCTAGAGTCGCACTCTTATGCACTGTAGGACAAGTTGTGTCCATGGATATAACCATTACATGCAAGTCGATCCTTCACGAGTTGTTCGTAATTACAGCTGGGTCAAAAGTCCGTTTTACCCCTGTAATTACATCTTACACCTTAAGTACCACTGATTCTCTAATGAACAACTTGTTTATGATCCAACCATAAACCAAGTCCCTCTCGGGCCAGTGAGAAGGTGGGGCCCCATTGTTCAAGTCCCGAAATCAGCACTTAAGGGAACTACTCATCTACTTTCCCTATATGGGAAGAAGTGAATTCCATCTTGTGAAACTTATGTTCCCAACTCCCTATTTGGTCAAGTCCCCAAAATGGTAGGCTTATTGAATCGGCTATAAAGGCCATTCTCACCCATACAAATCAAAGGACGAGCCCTCACAGGCAGGAGTTCATAACTCACTCAGGATTAAGATCGAGTCACATATGATCATCCTGTGAAATACTAATCTTCTCAAATAACGGATTTATAAAGAGAGATTATATATTTCGTGGTCCAGTCTTATACAAACTCATTGTATAGGATACCCCCACTCACATGTCTCTACATGAATGATTTGGATCAAATCATTTGTAACAATTACAAAGTGGGCCGTATCGATAGTGTTACCCAGATAAGGCACCCAACCTTATTCATATACTATAGACCCTTTAGGTTATTACTTGAACATGATCCTCCCGTATGTCAACTAGATACAGTTCAAGATTACACTAATAACCTTGGATTTTATTTATATAATGAATATTATAAATTGCAAATATTAATAATAAAATAATTATCAAATAATTATTAATTAATTACGAGGCTTTAGGGCATAAATCCCAACAATCTCCCACTTGCACTAAAGCCGGTGAGACATGCATCCTATGGCATACTCTACACCCAACATGTTCTCCCACTTGCCCTAGTGAAGATGAGACATGTCTCATAATCCTAGAGACATTCTAGGTGGCTTTCAAACACTTTAGCCTGGAAAGTCTTTTTATATAGATCAAAACGATTGTCAATTAAAAGTCATCTTGGTCCTACCACGATTCTTTCTCTCTCAGGATACCCTATATATTGATGTTATCTAAGTTCCTTAAGTTTAGCCATTACATAAAACGTTTTAGGCTTAACTATATCTGAAACATCTTTCAGACCAATAAGAAATTATTTGAGTTATGCAAGTTCTTTACTTCATAAGTAAGAACATTTAACTTGCATACCATACTCCATCATCTAGGGTAAACATAGATTTCCATAAATCTTTGTCAAAACCAGTGCATCTCGTAAAGATCGAATCTTTAACCTCATACACAAAAATATAATTTCTCAATTTATCCATAGATATTTTGAGAAAAGTTTTTATTTTTCTGTTCAATGGTCATACCATTGGGTTAACTAATAAATGCTAACCAATTTTACTGTCAAATGTCATGTCTCAAGTGTACATTAGATTTTCTCCCACTCAAACGTAGATAGTCAATCTTATGTTCTCAACATTTTGAAATGTCTTAGGACACTATTCCTTAGACAATCTAAACTTCATGTAAGAATGATACATTATCATTTTTTGAAGTACTACATCATATACTTGACAACAAATTTGTCAATATAAGATGTGTGAGACATAAATAACATTTTGTCCTCGAAAACTCTATTTTAGGACATACCCAGTAATTTAAATCATTCATTTGCAATTGGTTAGGTAGTCAGCATTTTATGTTGGATTCAAATCTTACAACATTCACAATGGGTAATAAGTCATCCACATAAAATATGAGAAAATTCCACTAAGTAATTAATGATTTTCTTGTCTATACAATATCATTAATATTTATTCAAAGTCATAGTTTTTGATACTTTTATCAAACCTTACATTCAAAAATCTAGTGATCAAATTCATTTCATAAATGAACCTTTACTGCTTGCAAACCTTTTGCTTTTGATTTTTGAAATTGAACTCATGTAATTGATTTGTAAAGGCATTCTTTAAGACTTCTTTTCAAAAAAAAGATTTCTTAAACCTTCACTTGACATATCTCATATGCAACTATGAATTAGGAAATGCTTATATACTCTAATATGACAACAAATGAGAAAGTTTATCCATAATTTACTTTCTCCCACTATATTTGCCATTAGTCTTATTTTGAAGGTCTGTACCTTCTTATTTACAAATCTTTTACTTTTGTAGATATATTCAAAACCTATGGGTTTTACCCCATCACGAATATCTACAAGTTCTAGATAAAGATGAGTACATCTACTCTATCTCGAGATTTATGACTTTGGTCTACTAGTCTTTGTCATTGACCCTCATTTCAACTTTGAGGTCAAGAAGCCCTACATTTTGTCATCTAATACAAAAACTTAGGCTTCATATAAGCTCTTGTAGCGGTCGGGTCATCTCATAACTCTCCCACTACGATGAGGCTTATCCAATTCATGACTAGGATCCATTTGACTATCAAATGTAATTAAATTGTTAACAACTTTTGTTAACTATTTAGTGGCTTCACTTGGAACCAACTTTTCAACACTATTGAACATATTCAGGTTTCAGCATGTATGCTTAAAACTCCCAAAACTCGAAGGGTTGTAAACTAACTTTACTACTCTTCTATAATCTCAAAGTTGTCTCATGGACACCTTTTAGATAGAATTATGTTCACTATACAATCTATATTGTATATCGTAACAAGAGTCTGATAATAACGTGTAATTCTTTATTGTTCTGACCATGTCTAACAAGGTCTTGTTTCTCCTCTTACAGCACAATTTCACACAATTGTACTTTGTGCTAGAGTTGAGACAAAATCTCATTTTCTATCAATTAGTCTTAGTACATAACGTTCCTGTACTTTTCACTGTGATCTGATCATAGTGTTTTGATAGATTTACCTAATTGACCCTCAACTTGAGTCTTATATTCCTCAAACTTTTCAAAATATTCAGACTTATGTTGCATTAGGTTACGATACTTATTTCTTGAATAATCATCAGCTAGAGTAATGAAATATTCATCAATGTTCTTTGGCCTGTAGGCTTTTCCAACAAAAACCTATTGATTATCTTGCATGAAAGGCAAGATCTTAAGACATATAAAGTAATTAATTCTAACATTTAGAGAATCACTTCGTAGTAGTCTTTTTATTCAAATTGATCAGAATCAATCTTGAATGCCAAAGACAAGTATCATATTTTAGGAGAATATAAATTGTCTTTATATTCTGGATTCTATAATCCTGAATATCTCAATGTGTAGTATTTTATATGTTAACAATTTAACATATACAAAATATTCTTATTTTTCAGCTGAACTTTTCAAACAATTTTGAAAATAAAAATTTAGTACTAAAATATTCATACTATATGAACATTTTATTAGTAATAAAGTTAGAGAAATTGAATTTCTCCTATGATACTAAAAACACCATATTCAGCATTAAATAACAATTATTTTTTATGGACATCTTAATGTCTCCCACTACATTAATTGAGATGGGTTTTCTGGTGCCAACAAGTAGAGATCATTCTACATAATTAAGTATTTTCCAAGAATTATATAAAATGTAATGAAGAACAAATCTTAATAGTGGATCTGAATCTACTATATAGGTGGTAATGAAAAAATCTAGTAAATCAAATTTACTTTTATCCATGTTCTTCTTATAGAGGTATTTCATAAATTCCTCTTATTATGACTACTTTGCTAATTTAGAAACTATTTTCTTTTAGCTACAGTCATATGGTTTCTTTTCTTAGATTTTGGTAATACTTAATTTTTTAGATTATTTAGATAAATATCTAAATCTAGCTTTTATTGACTTCAACAATATCTCATATGTTGTTGTCATCTTCTTTATCTTCTTAGCTTGACATCTAATATGTCAAATAGAAAATTTGTATAAGCCATCTCGTTATATTGATTTATTAATCATGTGCTTTACGAACAATTCGATTAGCATTGTCAACAGGTTTTTTAGAACATTTCTCAATAAAGACAAATTAAAGAAAAAAATTTACACGGTCATTATATAGTGTTAACATTATTTTTTCAAGTGATATTATTTTCTCAATTTGACAAATTAGTAACGAAAATTAAAATTGAGAGAAATAGACATAATATTGAAATATATAAAAAAATATATATATTTATCTAATAACATGCAATCAATATTCATTCAATTTCAGCATAGAAAACAAACAATTTGATAAATGAACCCTGAAACATTATTTTTTAATGCTATGATACTTTAGTGAGTTAGAACAAGTGCCGCCGTAGGGTAGGTCAAATGCCCCTTCACTAAACCGAGACAATCTCAACCAAGTGTTATCCCAAAATAACTCTTATTTCTATAACATTTAGTTACCATTAGTTTGGTCAAGAAAATCATTAACAACCTTAATGATATCTTTGTAAGTGTAACCCATCATTTTAGATTCTATAATTTTATCCCAACAAGTGCCGCCGTAGGGTAGGTCAAGTATTGGAAATAAAATTACAATCCTATCCTTCTCAGGAGATTCACCCTGATATTGACCCATGTAAACACCTTCCGTAGGGGGACGGTCCAAAAGCCGCCGCGAGGCCCCACATGAATCTCACGTTGTGAACCAATGATAGAGACCGTAGGATATTATGACACATTTCCTTCTCCCACTTACTATTTAAAAATACTTTCTCAAGAGATTCACCCTGATATTGACCCATGTAAACACCTTCCGTAGGGGGACGGTCCACAGCCGCCTCGAGGCCTCACATGAATCTCACGTTGTGAATCTATAGTAGAGATCGTAGGGTTATTTTGACATATGTCTTTCTCCCACTAAGTATTTTGAAATAGGGTTTTCTATTACTTAGACAAATTAGGCTAATCTCATTTATCTAAGTTTTTCAATCTACCCTTTCATAACCCTTATGTTGGTTAGATTGATTTTAATGTGAATTATCAAGTATATTAAACTATTTAAAACTAATCACATTATGCGCCTGCTTAATGAAATAAAATAAAATTTGACTAATTCAACCCCCAGGCCAGTTCTTAGGTAGAGGTGTTCCTTTTCAGTCAACTTAAGTACCTCACCCGAGTAACCTTTCTTAGACAGGGCTCCCTTATAGTCAATTTTTATTTTAAATTCATTAATCTTTAATTAACTATTAATTACTAGATCAATGAACTTCAGTTGATTTTAAGCAATGTTTTTAATCCTAATAAAAACCAATTCACCTTATGGATAATCTTGAATTTTTAACAATTTTAAACCCTTTAAAACAAAATTAAAGATTATCATATATTCTAATCTTATTAGAATAAAAGATAAACTAAATTCAAATATTTAAACTATTTAAAGAATGAATTAAATTATCTTTTAAATAAGGAAAGAAAAAATCTAATCTCATAGGAAAATATCTTAAGCTCATTTGGAAAATATCCTAACTTATGGAAAATATTTCACAATTAGGAAAAGATTTCCCAATTTTTCCAATCTTATTAGAAAAAGATTTCCCAATTTTCGAAAAAAAATCACTCTAGGAAAAGATATCCTAATTCTTATTAGAAAAATATGGATTCCTATTATGAAAGGAAGCATCCTAATTTAAAATTTCCAAATATAACAATTATATTAAAGATATGGAAATATAAACATATTAGGAAATATCTAATCAAATTAGAAAGCATTTTAATCATAATATTCCAAATATAACACTTATATTAAAAATAATTAAAATGCATGATCATGCTTAACCTATGGTGGGATTTTAATCTAGATGGCATACTCTATGCAATCAATTAAAATTTAAAACATACATCAACATGCATAATTAAATAAAAAATACAGCAAAATTGACCGACATATTTGGCATCCTAAGAAATTGAAAACAACTTAAATTACAATAATTTAAATCCAAGACATATCTTCGTCTTCAATTCCCTTTACTTTTTGAATCCATCAAAATTAGAGTTTAGAAACCCTAAATTTTGTCTTTTGAATTTCAGCAGCCATCTTCACGTTTCCAATCGCAAATAAAAAAAATTGTTTGATCAACATTACACCAATCTCCCACCTTGTCAGCTTCATCGCGTTTCCATATGATAATTAAATTTGAAGACAATTTACAAATTTATTTCATACGCGGCCTGTCTACTTTGAAATTCAACTCAATTTGAAAATTTGAAATTGTCGCAATCGTATGCAGCAAGCGATATTCCAGCGGACTATAACTTTTCAAATTACAACAATCCTAACCTTTATAGGTTTTACAATTTGATCTAATCAAAGCAATAAACCTAATGCCATAAATATGCCTAAACAGTCAATTCGCAAACCACATACCTCACATATATGAAACACGATTAAAACACTCACCCTGCACAATTTTAATTCTAAACAAAACTCAAAGAAAGCTCTGATACCAATTGAAGGGAATGAACTCTTCATTCCCCGCAGCGGAAGCGATTGGAATAGATCTTTTGTTTTGTTTAGAATTAAACTAAAAAACAAGTTAAGCAAATGTTATGTTTTACCTTTGATGAATCATCTTCTTGTGTTCCTTTTTCCACGAGATCTTCCTCGCTATGACTCGAACACGGGATCAAGGCTTGTGGGAGCTCTTTGAAAGAATGAGAGAACAATTCTCTCTACAGAGGGTGAGTGGTGTGTTTTGGCCAACCTTTTGGCTAAACCTAAATGTCTTATTTATAATAAGGCTTTTAGGAATTAATTTTATTTTGTAAAATGCATTTTAATATCTAATATATTAAAATATGTATTTTATATTTATTTGAATCTTATTCAAATATTATAAAATTAATCTTTTATAATATACTTTAAACCAATTTGAATCTCATTCAAATAACATATGTATATAGTTTTTAATATTAATGTATCATATACATAAACTATTTCCTCTAATATTTAATGTATCAAATACAATAAATATATTTTACTCTTCTACATTTAATATATCAAATATATTAAATAATAATTTGAATATTTCAAATTTTTCTTTCAACTAAATTGATCCTTTTAGTGTTACTATGAGCTAGCAAGGGGACCTTATGGATCTACAGATTTATAAGCTCCAATGATACAAAATTAATTAATTAAACTCTTTAATTAATTGACTTTCATTCATTAACTCTAGGTCACTCCACTATAGGCCTAGAGTTGCACTCTTATGCACTGTAGGACAAGTTGTGTCCATGGATATAACCATTACATGCAAGTCGATCCTTCACGAGTTGTTTGTAATTACAGCTGGGTCAAAAGTCCGTTTTACCCCTGTAATTACATCTTACACCTTAAGTACCACTGATTCTCTAATGAACAACTTGTTTATGATCCAACCATAAACCAAGTCCCTCTCGGGCCAGTGAGAAGGTGGGGCCCCATTGTTCAAGTCCCGAAATCAGCACTTAAGGGAACTACTCATCTACTTTCCCTATATGGGAAGAAGTGAATTCCATCTTGTGAAACTTATGTTCCCAACTCCCTATTTGGTCAAGTCCCCAAAATGGTAGGCTTATTGAATCGGATATAAAGGCCATTCTCACCCATACAAATCAAAGGACGAGCCCTCACAGGCAGGAGTTCATAACTCACTCAGGATTAAGATCGAGTCACATATGATCATCCTGTGAAATACTAATCTTCTCAAATAACGGATTTATAAAGAGAGATTATATATTTCGTGGTTCAGTCTTCTACAAACTCATTGTATAGGATACCCCCACTCACATGTCTCTACATGAATGATTTGGATCAAATCATTTGTAACAATTAGAAAGTAGGCCGTATCAATAGTGTTACCCGGATAAGGCACCCAACCTTATCCATATTTTATAGACCCTTTAGGTTATTACTTGAACATGATCCTCCCGTATGTCAACTACATACAGTTCAAGATTACACTAATAACCTTGGATTTTATTTATAAAATGAATATTATAAATTGCAAATATTAATAATAAAATAATTATCAAATAATTATTAATTAATTACGAGGCTTTAGGGCATAAATCCCAACACATGCCATGCTAGATTTAGAAGCATCGACTAATGTAATGTCACATGTTGATTTTAAAGATCTTAAACTTAATGACTTGCATGAAATCGGTGTTAATGTACAATTGGCTGATAAATCTTGTGCGCATCCCTTGAGAAAGGTGGAGGACGTTTTAGTCAGACTAATTGATTTGCATTTTCCTGCTGGTTCTTATGTTCTTGAAATGAATCTTAAACCCTCTCAAGTTTCTGCATCAATTCTATTGGGACGTCCTTTTATAAAAACTGTAAAAGTTAAAATCAATGTTGATAAAGGTGTCCTGTATGTTGAGTCTGATGGAGATGTGAGTGAGTTTAGAATTGATGGGTTAAAATCGCAGGAGTCTGTTGAGAATGTCAACGTCGTTTGTGTTTTATTTGAAATTGATGTTGTATGTGTGCAGAAGGCACGAGAGAAAAAATTGTTTGTCTGTTTTTGCAGGAATGATGAAATTAGGAAGATGGATGGGGCATCTTCCAAGTATGATTATGGATGAGTCAAATACAGTCGAGCAATCGACTCTAAAAATTTGCGCTTCTCGGAGGCACCCGAGCTTGGACTGTATTTTCTGTTTGTTATTAGTTTACTATGGTTGTTTATTTCTAGTTGTTTAAGTTTGTTGTCTTATTTTCATAGGTGAGAGAAGAGAAGTGACCACCATTGCGGATCCATTTCGAAAAAAATGAGGACACGCATCCCTTTCCACCGATCCCGTTAAAATTCAGGGGAGGTTCCTGTTCCCTTAGTAATTTTATCGCTCTCATATTTTTATCTGTTGAATTAGTTGCATTGGGGACAATGCAATGTTTTAGGTGGGGGGGTGGGTTTAGTTTTGGATTTCTTTATAGTTTTTGTGCATGGATGCTCTGATTTTGAGATGTATGAGAATCTGAATGCATGTTGTCCGATGAGGACTGTCTGTGATTTACTCGTGAATACTCCATATTTGTGCATTTCGTATAAACCATGAGTTGTATGCATATTTTGAGCTTATTTTAAATTTTTTCCGAATACTCTCTACATTCATCGAGCACATAGCCCTCTTACTCTTGGTTCTGATAGGCTTAGAGTTATTTTATTTGATCTGAAAATTTGTTGTCACCTCGAAAGGCATATTTAGGGAGGCTTGATGTGTTAGAATTTGTAATAACTCATTTGTTTTAAGCAAAGCTTTATGCCTAAATTTTTCAATTTTCGGTGAGTAAAAAGCATGAAAAATGTTCTTTCTTGAGGTGTTCCTCCTTCTTGTGTTGCCCGTGTAATCAGGGGCGATCGTGTAACCCACGGTTGCCACTGCATGAAAGGGTGGCTAATTGAAGTGAACAGTTGTCCTTAAAAACGTGAAGTGAATTAAGCTTGACGTGTTAGGCTCTCTCGAAAGAAGAAAAATAAAAAGAAAAAGAAAAGGATACAAAGTACCAAGGAAAAGAAGAAAAGAATTGGGCCAATTGTTTTGTTGCTTTTTCCGACCCGTTAAGCCATTAGACTGTTTTCAACGCTAGAAGTAGGGGGGAAAACGAGTCTTAGGATCGATTAAAGGAATTCCGGGTCTATAAGAGCTAGAGTAGGAGAAGCTAAGCACACACACACACGTGAGAGAGTAGGATTTAAAATTTTGAAATGTTCTTAACTTATGCATACACTTGTTTGTTTTTCCGTTAGCATTAATATCTTGTGTTCACGAGTTTTGAGATTTGAGTCGTCAGCATGCAAGTGGTTTCTTATAACATAAATCAAAGTACACCTTGCTCGAGGACTAGCAAGATTTAGGTTGGGGGTATTTTGATAGCACTCTAAAAGTGCTAATATTTAGCTCCTAAGTCTTGTAAATTAGAATAATTATTTGAGCTTAATTGATATATTTTGTATAATTTAATTGTTAAAGGGTAAATCGGGCATTTGCGATAATTAAGAGCTTAAACGAATATTTTAGAATATTTTATTAATTAGTCGTTTTAAGTGATTAAGCTTCATTAATTAAATAATCTAATTATAACTCAAAACTGATTAATGGCTTAATGGTGCAGGGCATGCCAAGACAATGGGGATGCCCAGGTTCAAATCTTGATGGAAGCAATATTTTCCTTCATTTTGTAAAAGTCAACTACACCAGTCAACGGTCAACACCCCGCGCGCCCGTCATCAAAGCCCCGCGCCTCGCCGCGCGCGCACGCCCTATCCGTGACTGTAAATGCCCGTCATTAAAACCCAGCAGAAGCCCGTCATTAAAAGTCAACAAAAATGCCCGATTTTGTAAATTTTCCAGAGAGCTCTGCGCCTAGGCGCTGACTTATGGCGCCTAGGCGCTATCTCGTGAAAACGTGAGTGCCATTCAGCTGCGCAGTGGGAAGTCACTTTCCACCAGAGCTGCGAAGGAAGCCACGGACAGCTTGAACAAGTCCGCCCCGACTGCTCCTGAGATTCAGAATGTGAGAAAAGATGAGAAGGTCAGTGTACCTGAGGATGTTACCAGAGCACCATTCCCAAGTCGGCTTGTGAAGCCTACTTTGGAGACTGAGGATGCGGAGGTCCTTCGAACCTTCCAAAAGGTGGTGGTCAACATCCCACTTCTTGAGGCCGTAAGCCAAGTGCCAAAATACGCCAAGTTTCTCAAGAAGTGGTGTACGAGTAAGAGAATGTCGAGAAAAAGTGACGAGACGAAGAAAGAAACCGTCTCCGCAATTTTCCAAGGTAATCTTCCACCGAAGTGCATCGATCCTGGTATGTTTTCTATCCCATGCACTATCGGTACTAAATTCATTGAAAATGCCATGTTAGATCTCGGTGCCTCGATTAATGTCATGTCTTATGATGTTTTTAAAGAACTTGAATTGTGTACTTTAATCGAGTCCAATATAGTTGTCCAACTAGCCGATCGATCTTATGTGCATCCTTTAGGGAAGGTTGAGGATATTTTAGTCAAAGTTAAGGACTTACTGTTTCCATGCGATTTTTATGTGCTGAATATGAATGAAAATTCTTCGCATGTTTCCTCTTCTATTTTATTAGGCCGCCCATTTATGAAGACCGCTAAGGTCAAGATCGATGTTGATAGGGGCGCCTTATCTGTAGAATTTGATGGAATGGTGAATGAATTTATTATAAATGCATCGAAGTCGTCTGTGGATGCTGGAAATGTATCTGTTGTTGAGCATGATGAGAATGGGAGTCTACCCTCGCGCTTGAGGGATGGTTCCCATGTCTCTGTTAAAATTTCTGATTTAAATTTGTGTGATAATGATGCTGGTTTTTGCACTAACACTGCTGATATTCACGTGCCCGAGGCACGAAGAGTGCAAAATATTTTTCAGGTGGATGGCAGGAAAGGTGTGGCCACGGACAAGTCTGGATCGTCCCCCGCACCTACAAACTATGGATGAGTCTGTTGAGAGAATACAATCGAGCAACCGACTTTAAAAATTCTGCGCTTCTCGGAGGCACCCGAGTGTTTAACTGTTTTTATGCTTTAGTTTAGTTTTTATTGCTTTTTAGATTAGCTTAGTTTTAATTAGCTTGCTGTTTTTTTTTTAGGAATCGAGGAAGGGAAGACAATTTTGGGCTCTGATGCGTTTTTGTGCCGCTTCCTCGCTCTCGCCAGCTTCACAAAGAGTCAAGGAAGTGTATTTCTTCTTCCCTTTTACTTTGTTGTATCTGACTGGTTGGCATTGAGGACAATGCCAAATTTTGAAGTTGGGGGTGGAGTTAGTCTGACGGATATGCATGTGTAGTTTGTTGAGAAGTGCTATTTTTGATATTGAAGTGCTTGGGACTCTGTTTACTGTTTTCTGACGATGATAGCCTAGGAAATGCATGTTGGAAATTTGAGCATGTTCATAATCGAATTTTTGCATGAGTTTTGTGTTTATTAGGTTCATGTCAAAAAATTTAAAATTTTTTCTGTTGCTCCCTTGCACTTATCGCGCACTTAGCAACTTCCTCCTAGATTCCGTAGGCTTTGTTTATCGCATGTTTCGCTAGTTTTCGTTGTCACCCCGAAAGGCATCTCTAGGTAGCTTGTTGCATGAGAGTTAGTGGTTAGTTAATTGAGAAAGCATGTGCTTAGCCTAATCTAAAAAAAAAATAGAAAAGCATGTTTGATAGAAAATTCCTCTCGAGGCGCTCCTCCTTCTTATTAGCGCTTAAAGAAGTGAGCGTCAGTCCTTAAAAACGTGAAGCTTTGGCCAAAGTTTGACGTGTTAGGCAGATCGAGTAGGAAAGAAAAAGAAATAAAAAGTTGGTTCGAAGAACCTTAATAAATGAGTACAAAGTACTTTTGAAAAGAAAGGAAAAGAATGAGAAAATAATTAGGTCTCTTAATTTGCTTCTCTCTCTCGTGTAAGTCAAGTGTAGCTGTTCTTAAACGCTAGAAGTAGGGGGAAAACGGGATGTGCGTTGCATGTAGGTTTTCCGAGTTTGCGTGAGTTTAGGAGTGATTGTCTAGCACACACACACGTTAGGGGGCAAGAGTTAATTTTTGATATGTCCTAGTTAATGCATGAACGAAATGCTTCCATGATTATACTCGTGTTTGAAATTTTAATATGCATGGAGGTTTGAGATTGAATACATGTAAGCGCGTCCTTAGAGTCAATGTCTTTGTAATGCTTGCTCGAGGACTAGCAATGTTTAAGTTGGGGGTGTTTGATAACTCCATTTTGGAGCTATTAAATACTTCCTAATTATAGCTAAAGTCCGCTTTCAATTGATTAAATATATCTCTTTTGTAGGAGAAAAGCGGCAAAGAGCTCGTGCGTCCGTTGGGCTTGTTCGAGTGCTTAAAGCAGAGTTTTAGCGCCCCGGGAATGCATCGGGAAGAGGGGAATTTGTTCCGTGAAGAAACGGGCCAAAACAGCCTTGGAGAGGCAAAGCTTCAGCCCCAAACCCGAGAGCCAGCGTCGAGCTATAGCGTCGAGACGCTGGCTCGACGCTGGAAAAACCCGAGAGCAAGCGTCGAGTGATAGCGTCGAGACGCTAGCTCGACGCTGCCCTGGCGTCGAGACCCTGCTTGGCGTCGAGACGCTCCGGAGGAGGCGCTCGCAGGAATTTTATCGGGGCAGCGTCGCGACGCTGGCCTTGCGTCGCGACGCCATCGCGAGCGCGCGCGTGGAAAACTTAGGGCACAGCGTCGAGACGCTGGCCTAGCGTCTCGACGCTACGACGATGGCAGAAGATAAATGACGATTTTTCTGCACATTTTGGACATCTTCTCCTTCATCTCTCCACCATTTTGCTGGTTTTAGTCTTCTTCTTCTCCGTTTTCTCTCTATTTTCCGTGGAGCTCCGCCATTGTTGGCATGCTAGTGAGCTCCACTTTCTATTGTAATAAGTAGATGAATCCATCCATGGCCATCTTTGGAGCGGGATTGACAAACCACGCCATGAGCGGCTAAGGTAAGGGTGACGGTTTGGGATTAGTTTAGGACGATTTTGTTAAACTTATTTGGTTTTGATAATCTGAGTTTTGATATGCATATTGGTTCTGTTTACTTTGCATCTATCTACTTTGCTTAATCCAACGCACATGTTAATATACGCCGATTGACACTCGAGTAGTTTCGCATGTTGTGTATGTTAAAGAGTAGCGATGTCGTGCCTCTCACTGCTCGACTAAGTAACACAGGTAGATAGAACTAAATCGAAGTATCGGGTCGGGTAGGATAATTGTTGATTGCATACGGCGTTTGCGGGCAATCTACTAGCAATTAGA
Source organism: Herpetospermum pedunculosum (assembly GCA_028017165.1). Lineage (NCBI taxonomy): Eukaryota > Viridiplantae > Streptophyta > Magnoliopsida > Cucurbitales > Cucurbitaceae > Herpetospermum > Herpetospermum pedunculosum. Next base: position 42,188,300 of record CM051522.1, read on the forward strand.
ATTCACGCTCGAATGTTCGTCGCGGTTAGCTAGTGACTGTCTAAATTTACCTTGGGGCTGATCACCTTGATGTAGGATTAGATAACGTGTAATTAGAACTGTGTGGTCTAATTAAAATCCATGGAGTCGGCTACTTTGGGGCTTCTCTGGTAGTCGTCCGCGTGCTCAACAAACTGAATTCCATGTTATTAGCTTTAAATGATAAACTAAATTTGTTTAACAATTGATCCCGAGAGTCCCAAACCGTGCACACGTTCTCTTCTTATTATTCCTTCTTCGTTAGTTTTCTCATTATTTCCCCTTTGCATGATAAAACCCCCCGTTACCAAAAATCTATCAATTAATTAAATCCCAACTTTAATTGTGCTTTCAATCTTCCTATTCCTTGGATAGACCCTGTTACCACTGGCTGCAAAGCCTTGGTCATAGGCTTTATAAATCGTATTTTGGCAAGTCTCGACAGCTTGAGATTAAGTGGATATTCAAAAATCCGCCCACCAATGGGTATTCTCTACTCCTCCACCACCATACTGCTGAAGGTTCCCGGCCATATTAGAGATCAGAACTCTGGCCTCCGCGGGCGTCTTATCAAGGAGAGATCCTCCACTAGCAGCATCGATCATCTGGCGGTCTCGAGGAAGCATACCATCGTAAAAATACAGAACGAGGAGATGCTCAGCTATCTGGTGATTGGGATGGCTCCCGCACAGTCGGTTGTACCGCTCCCAACATTCAAATAAATTCTCCTCAGCTCCCTGCTTGATCCCATAGATTTGACTCCTGATTTCGGTGGCTTTTGAAGCAGGGAAGTACTTCTCCAAAAATAAGCCCTTCAGTCCGTTCCATGCCGTGACAGACCCAAATGGAAGACGATACAGCCAGTCTTTTGCCTTTTCCTTCAAAGTGAAAGGAAAGGCCCTTAAGCACAGTTGGTCTTCTGTCACTCCTTGGGGCATCATCCCCAAACATACTAGATGGAATTCCTTAAGATGCTTCTGGGGATCCTCACCTCCATTTCCACAAAAAAAAGGTAGTTGGTTAATTAATCCAGATTTTAATTGAAAATTACCTGGAACTACCGGATACACTATACACAGTGGTTGGCGGTCTACGTCCGGTAATGCCAACTGCTTCATGGTCCTTTGATCCCCAAAATTAGCTTCAGCCTCCATCTCTTCAGCTGTCCTCAAAATTAAAATAAAACTGTACACAAAAACTTAAAAGAACCTCGTCATACTGTACAAGAAGAATCAAAATAAACAGAGCCCAAGAAAATAAAAATGAAAAGAAACAAAATGAAATAAAATTATTTACAAAAAGAAAAAAAAAATAATAAAAAAAAAATAATAAAAAAAAATAAAAAACACAAAACAAATAAAATTCAATCAATCAAGATTATATTTTTACTCCCCGGCAACGGCGCCAATTTTGGTGGTAGGATTTTTGAATGTCCTACCAATTTCGGGTTGTCGAAACCCGCCAAAATAATATTTATAATCCGAACTCACTAAGTTTTGCAGCTAGTGGCAACGGAGTCGATCCACAGGGAGCAAGCCATAATCCTAACTTAATTAAATTGAATTTGTAATGAAGTAAAAACAATGGGAGGTTTTGTTTGGAAAATTACTAACATGCAAAGAATTGCGCTAACGGAAAATTAAAGAGGGAAATATGAAATTGACGAATTCGATTGATTAGCAAGTGTCGGGATTGAACTAATGTATTTTGGTTCATTGGTTGACATAGGAATTAGCCGAGACGTTTCATGCACACAAAATGTTATGTCCCAAACGGGTCCAAAACATCCCAATGAATTAATTAGGTAAGTGCAATCCTAATTAAACATGCCCATTAATTTATCTAAGTTCATGACTCTTAAATTAATTAACAAACAGTAACGGGTACCATTGAAACAAATTAATCCTAGAACTAATTCGATCTATCTCTTAGTCTTAAGCCCGCCATGAGAACGTTAATCAATTCCTATCTCCAACGTCACATGGGTTCGAATTGATTAGCCATGAGCTAGACTTTCGCTACTAAGTATTGAGGTTTGTCAAAAATCAATATTAGCCCACTAAGCATGCGTAACTAGTTATGGACGTCACTCCTAATCGGAAAGGCAAGTTAGTCGTTCTTAATACAGACCAAGAGATGCAAGAAATTCATTCATTCATGCTAAACATATTCAATTAAGCTTAAACCTCACCTAATACAAAAGTATTCAATCCCTAAACTTAACTAATTAACCACTAACCTTTTTAGCTTTCCATGTAGATGAAGGTTTCCCAAGCATCCATGGAGTTTGTCTTCAACATACAACCCAAAAATGGGCAAAAACCAGAAAATGAGGGGAGAAAACGGCAATCCCGAGGGGAAAAAAGAAGAAGATCCGTTAAAAATCGGAAAATGTGATTTTATACCTGTCGGAGCGTCTCGACGCTAGGGCAGCGTCTCGACGCTGTGCCCTAAATTATCAGCGCGCGCGCTCGGGGTAGCGTCGAGACGCTGTCGCTCGACGCTTGCTCTCGAGTGGAATTTCAAAATGTGCGCCTCAGACTTTGGAGCGTCGAGACGCTAGGCCAGCGTCGCGACGCTGTCGGCGTTGAGACGCGCGCGCTCGACGCTGGCGCTCGTCCATCTTCGGGAATCGTCGGGGTAGCGTCGAGACGCTAGGCCAGCGTCTCGACGCCGAGCAACGTTGAGCCAGCGTCTCGACGCTGCCGCTCAACGCTAGCTCTCGGGTTTGGTGGCCACTTTTGCTTTTCAATGGCAAATCTTGCCATTTCTTCAATTCTTCAAGCTCCTTCAATCCCGATGCATCCATTAAGCTCTAAAACGCCGTTTTTAGCCTCGAAACACATCCTCGGACTCCTCGAGTTCTCTACCCTGAAATCACCTACAAGAAGGCATTTTAATCAATATTTGTCATGGTTATAGCTATAATTAGGAAGCAAATAATAGCTCTATTTTGGAGCTATCAAGGAACCACCCAAATATTTCTTGGGGTGGGCAACAGAACACTAACCAAGCTCCAAACCAGCCAAGACCGAGTGGAACACCTGGTTTCACTCAACAAAATAACCAATCCATGTATCAAAAGCCATATAACCAACCCATAGGGTCATCAGTAGAAAACTTACTTAAGGAGTATATTGCAAAGAATGATGCCACCTTACAAAGTCAGCAAGCTACCCTTAGGAGCCCAGAGAACCAAATAGGGCAATTAGCCAATGAATTGAAGAGTAGGCCCCAAGGTAGACTGCCTGCTGACACTGAGGTGCCAAGAAGGGATGGAAAAGAGCAAGTTCAAGCAATTGAACTTCGCTGTGGGAGACCATTGGTGAGCAACACTAGAGAAACACCAAAGAGAGTAGAGAATGAAGAGTCTAGTGCTCCACTAGATTCTCTGCCTAACCAGGGTCAAGTACCACCAAGCACATCAAGGGTGAGGCTGGAACCTATCATAGAGGAACCAGAAGAAATTCCAAGGCCTCCACCTGTCCTAAGGCGACCTGAAGTGCCTACATATGTGCCACCACCTCCATTCCCTAGACGGCTAAGGAAAAAACAAGAACAGGAAGTGCACTTTAATAAATTTTTAGAAATTTTAAAGCAAGTGCATGTTAATATTCCGTTTGTAGAGGTTTTGCAATCTATGCCTTCTTATGTTAAGTTTTTGAAGGATATAATCACTAACAAGAAAATTATTGGTGAATTTGAAACAGTGAATCTCACTGAGGAGTGCAGTGCTATACTCCAGAACAAGCTACCAAAGAAGGAGAAGGATCCTGGTTCCTTCACCTTACGAGTCGAGTTGGGAGGCAAGCACGTGGGCAGAGCTCTTTGTGACCTGGGAGCCAGCATAAATCTCATGCCCTTATCACTATTCTGTCAGCTTGGAATAGGGGAAGCACGTCCTACCACTGTCACCTATAAAGCCTATAACCGAGGCTTTGCAGCCAGTGGTAAAAGGGTCGATCCAAGGAATAGGTAGATTGAAATCACTAATGAAATTGGAATTTAATTAATTGATTGATGTTGCGTGCTACATGTGTTGAAATAATTAGGCAATAAGAGAGATGGAGCAATCAGAACATGCAAGCATACATGATCTTATAGCAAGTAGTAAGTATATTTCATTCGTTTTCCCACAGAGATTTATTTTTAGCTATTCGCGAAGTGTTTTTGTTAAGAAAGAAGGGGTGGATTTGATGGGGTAAGATTGGTTTTTAATTGTCTAATTCTTGCTGAATGTGTAAAGGGTAGCAACATAAACGAGAACAAGTGAAAGCTAAGCTCAAATGAAAAGAGATGAAATTAATAAACGAAGGCAAAGACAGCTAAACAGAATTTTAACTTAAGCAGAATTGCGGAGACAGCAATTCTACCGCAATTAAATAACAGCGAAAGTGTGTAAATGGGTGAATTAAGGGCTACTAATGACTATCCTATAGGCATTTTTATACGATTCTCAAGCACTGGATCTACTCACTATGCATCCAACTATCTCAATCTCATGTATCGTCCGATTTCATGCATTAGATTCTTTAGTTTACTCAACTCAAAGTAAGGTCTTAAGCATCTTGTTAAGGCAGAAAGATATGGTTTGTACTAGGGAAACGCCTATTCCTAGGCCGTTTCCTGGTTACCTTGAAAGGCTAGCATGATAGTATGACTCTGAACTCTTACTCCTTCCAGAGGTTAGGAGTTCTTTGGACAAAATGGATGGCCAATCGAAATTGCCCGTGGGATGAAGCTTACACACAATCAATGCTTCGAGAGCTATCCTACATGCTTGATTCACGTTTTTTAGCCTATAGTGTTGTCATTAGCATGCCCCTAAGTGACTTAGCTACTCATGGATATAAGGAGAACAGAACTAAAGGATAAAATAGACATGCTTAGAAGGGAAATGTGCTTAAAACAGCAAGGGAAAACAGTAGAATGCAAAGGCAAGAGACTGTGAAATACTGAACTTTATGTTTGATTAATTGATTGTTTGAATGAACATAAGAGATACTTAAAGTAAAGAACAGCAAGACAGAACACAACGAAATAGTCTAATCTAGCCACAAGAACAGAAACAGCAACAAGACAGAGTTGGAAAATGGAAATGAAGAACAAAAAGCAGTCAAACAAGCTCGAAAGTCTCGTTGCAGCCGCCTCGAATGAAGGATGAGAAAGGTCAGCCTTGCTTGGATGAATCCAATCGGGAGAGAAGAAGAATCTCCTCTCCTTCCTATCAGACTATCGATTCCAACAGCTGAGCTTCGCAAACCAGCAGACGGCAAAGAAAAACAGGAGAACAGATGGACTGCGAGAAGACTTCTACGCTTTCGGATGATGCTTGAACCCTCGACTTTGACCCCTATTTATAGTAGTCTGCAGGTGCATTTGGGCCAAGGAGAACCATCAATCTTCAACGTCGTACTTCAGAATGGATGGAGGAGAAAGAACGAATCCCTGAAATAACGGAAATTAACAGAAAAAGATCAGTCAACTTACGGTTTTCACTTGAAACATTGCGAGAGCCGCAATGTTTCCGCAATGCCTTCGCAACGCTTGTTTTTCATTCTTTTCCTTCGGTTTTCAACCCTTTTTTTTCCTATTGTGCATAAGTCCTAATTTAGCTACCTTCTTCTAATTCTCATATTTAAGCATAGGTTTAGGCTAAATGCTATCAAAAACACCTAAGAGTGAACATCTTTCTAAGCTAATTAAGTCCTAAAAAGGTCACTTTTGGAGACGTAACACACCCCCAAACTTAAGGTTTTGCTTGTCCTCAAGCAAACGAAGGACTTTCCTAGGTTGCTGTTAATTCTTCTTTAACCACTTACTAACTCCCCTATATCCCTATCTCTAGCTATGCTGTCCTGTGACACACTTCTAAGCTTAAAACTACCCTCTCATCTAGCTTCTTCTGACTTTGCCTGCCTAACACTCCTTCTGTTTTCATTAACTCCCTACAACTGATCTATTTGCTTTTGTCATATCATGCCACTATCCCTAAGGTTTCAAATTCTGCCTAGCTTTACCTCAGACTCAGTACATGCTTCTAGCTTTATTTTTAATGTGTCTAGGATTCCTTAGAGTCATGCCAGTCTTAGTATTAACGGTGACAGTAGTACTTTTAGAGAACAACCTAAACCCTGGCATCACTACATTGGATATACATTCATCTCCCTAAACAACCCTACAAGTTACAACTTTGTGCCTAGCTAATTTGAGGATCAGAGTTCTTTTTAAATAGGACATCTAAGCCACAAAGTTGCAACTCCTAGGTATACATTCTTCTTTCCTACTTCTTCTTTTTTCTTTCTTTCTTACTTTGGTGGAGCCTCTCCTTTGGTTGCCTTTTGATGCAACGCCACTTGTGGGTTACACACTTGGCACTGATTACTCAGCAACCTAAGAGAGACTCCCCCCTTTATTCTATTTTTCATTTTTTTTGTAAAGGAGAAGAAGAATGCTTATGTTTCTAAGGGAGAGAGGAATGTTCCTAGGCCTAGGGTGGCCTCCCCCAAACTTAAACTACTCATTGTCCCCAATGAGTGTCTGAGGTGGCACACCCCCAAACTTGTCCTAGAAGCATCTAGTCTAAGGTAAAACAAAGAGAATCTAAAACCCTAGGCATAGACAGAACATGCTACAAGAAAATATCACAGCAGCAGAAAATAAAAAAAAACAGACAAGTACGGACTTACAGTCATGCATGCTGAGCTTTTTAGAGGTTAATTTAAACTATCAAAAGGTGTCCTATGACACTCATCCAGCATGCTTTAAGATAAGCTATATAAGGTAGTCAAGATAGCAACAAAAGATAGAATTTAAACAGATCACAGCCTAGCTAAACAGACAGTCCAAAACATGCTTTCAGTCATAAAAATTGCGGGAACGGCAATTATTTCGCAATCAAGTCAGGGCATATATAACAGTGATTAAGGCCCCTAAGCATGCTTTTTCCAGTCATTCAAGCTCCCTAAAAATAAAACAAAACTAACCGACCTAGTCAACTATCATCAGACTATACTAAGCAAAATTAAAAAACATAAAACTAAGCATCAAAAACAGATCAAAATTGTACTAAAAACAGCATAATTCACATGGTCTATCAGAAAGCAGATTTTTTTTTTATTTATCCTAAGGGATCAGCAATACTCCCTTCAGTGCAATTCAAACCAGCACTCAAATGTCTTCATCCTCATCAGGTTGTCGTGGTCGTGGAGGCACCCATGGAGTCAGGAGATTTGTGGGGAAATCAGGGAAGATGCACCCAAGTTGGTCTGCAACTTCCTTGTCCCGTGCCTGCGTGTAAGTGGCCCATTGAGCCATCCTCCTTTGCATATCCATCAGGCACGCCATGGATAGTGACTGATCAGCAGCCAACCTATCCAGTTCGAACTCCATATTCCCCTTCCTCTTCAGCCTCAAGCTAGCAGGCAGCTCCAAGTGGCCTGTGTAAGCCATCTGCTGCTCCAGTCGCTCAATGGGGACTCCTGCAAGCAAACATAGTTTAGTTATGGTGTTAGGGAAAAACAATGGTCCCTTACCTTTCTTGGCGCACTCAGCAATGGCGGCTGACATGATTTCACCCACGTTGACCGTGAGACCTCGCATGATGGCATAGACCAGCAACGACCTGCTCTGGTTGATGGTGGTCTCATGAGTCACGGGGGACAGCTTCCTCCTTACAAAGGCAAACCAAACAGCCGCCTTAGCTGTGAGGTTGGCACTCATGAGAGTGTGCCTTCCATTGCGTGATACAGTCCACGCTGCTTCAGGCTGGCCAATGGTTCGAATGGCCTCCTCCAGCACTGCCTCAGTAGGCTCATCAACGATCCTCGCATAGTCAGTATGTCTTTGGCCCTTGAGGCCATAGGCTTCGTTGATGGCTTTTGCTGAGTAGTCCACTTCTACTCCCCTAACCACAGACAACCCCTCCTCAGAATTACGCAGGTTGGCGTAGAAGTCATATACCATACTCGTGTAAGCCGGATTGGGTGGCCTGCACAACTCCTCCCAGCTATGATTTATAATTCCTGCGCGCAAGAACTGCGGCAGGTCAGCAGGTCTGTCGAGGAAGCCCTTCTCGTGCAGCAACTCCCTCTTCCTCAGCTCAACGCCTCTGGACTCAGCGTCAGAGGACACATACCTCACTGGCTGAGGTTCGTCTTCAGGGTAAAGCTTGGCCTTCCCTTTGTCTGCTGGCTTGGCTGACTCTGCAGCCTCAACCTTGAGTCTTTTGAGCGATGGCTCCGTGCTCTCCTTCTCTGATGAAGGCGCCCTCTTGGCCTTCTTCTTTTTCAGCTTCTTGGATCGCTTGGCCTTGAGAATCTTAGCCTTCTTCTTCTTCTTGAGCTTTGCCTCGATGGTGATCTGCTGGAGGCACGCCCCCAGCGTCTCCTCCATTGAGTCATCTTTTTGTGAAAGACTCACCGGGCTAGCTTCCCTCACAGGAGAGAAAACCTCCTCGTCCTCACCTTCCCCACTGCCCTGCGTTGATTCTTGGTACTCCCCATATGGGAATTCAGGGTCAGGCCGTGGGGAAGTGTGCGACGGCGTGGTGCTTTGCTCTGCTGTAGGTGTCTGTGCAGAACTCTGTGGTGAAGACGGCTGCTCAGGGCTCTGCGCTGGTGGCGATGAAGAGAGCTCAGGGCTTCGCACTGGCGACGGGCTGCGCTTGGCTGCCTCGTGGGATGGCTGGCTTTGTTCTTGACTCTCCACAGAGGGAGTCTTGTTCTTGATTTCTTCGTCGGCCACAGCCATACTCCATCGTCGCTTCTTGGGTGTGCCTGCTGGCTTAGAGGGTCCAGCAGGGATCTCAGTGACAACCTTCCACTTCTTCTTGCGAATCGGAAGTTTGGGAAGGCGTTCAGTTCGCGCAGCGTCAGCCTCAGCCAAAGCAAGCCGTGCGTCTCTCGCAGCCGTTTCAGCGTCGTCAGCCCTCTTCTTGGCTGCAGATCTTTCAGCCCTCGTGAACACCATTGTTGAATCGTGGAGGTTTGGAGAGAAGAATCAAAGATGAAGAGAATCGCAGTTTTCTTGGAATTTAGAGAGTGGGAGAATCGTACAGATCAAGCGCCTTCTAACGGATATAAAGGAAACGGATAAATCCCAACGGCTATATTTTTGCGGATCCTGCAAATCCAGCGCAATTTTAGGGATTTTTTTCATCTAAATGTCAATCTTTGCGCATCCGTATCTTTTATTTGGCCCAATCGTTTCTTGATTTTTAAAGCTGGATTTACTCTCCTTGATTCCCTCTATCGATTCCCTACAAAAAGAAATAAAAGCAACATCAAATTCGCAATTAAAATCATACAAACTTATACACAAATGATAACCGGAAAATCGCAAAAAATTAACTAAGGCATGAGCCTCATGTTGACGAGCACAGCAATCACTCGTCCTCTCTCGTTCTCGTTTTCATGCTTCAGTCAAGAGGAAGGCCGAGAGAGTCTTCACATCTCCTTCCTCATAGTAGTGCTTCAACCTTGCACCATTAACCATGAACGGTTGGCCTTGCTGCAAGTTCTTTATCTCGATGGCACCATGAACAAATACATTAGTAATCACAAACGGTCCTGACCACCTAGACTTAAGTTTCCCTGGAAATAGTTTTAACCGTGAATTAAACAACAAGACAAGCTGACCCTTCTTAAAGTCCTTAACTCTAAGTCTACTATCGTGCCAAATCTTGGTCTTTTCCTTATACATTTTGGCATTTTCATAAGACATTTGCCTAAGCTCATCAAGCTCATGTAATTGCAGAGACCGCAACGTTCCCGCATCAGTCACGCAATAATTCAACTCCTTTAGTGCCCAAAATGCCTTAATTTCTAACTCAAATGGAAGATGACAAGCTTTACCATATACAAGCCTGTAAGGAGACATACCTAGGGGTGTCTTATATGCTGTCCTATAAGCCCAAAGTGCATCCTCAAGCTTAAAGGACCAGTCTTTCCTATTAGGTTTGACCACTTTTTCTAGGATGTTCTTAATCTCCCTATTCGAAATTTCAGCCTGTCCATTCGAGTGTGGGTGATAGGGCGTGGCTACTCTATGTCTAATGTTATACTTAGCCAACACTCTCTCCATAGCCTTGTTAATGAAATGTGTCCCCTCATCACTAATGACAGCACGAGGTGTTCCAAATCTAGTAAAAATGTGCCTATGTAAGAATTTTATTACTGTTTTGGCATCATTAGTGGGACATGCTATGGCCTCTACCCACTTGGATACGTAATCTACTGCTACCAAAATGTAAAGGTTACCTGATGATGGAGGGAATGGCCCCATGAAGTCAATGCCCCACACATCAAAGAGCTCCAACTCTAAGATGTAGGTGAGAGGCATCTCATCCTTTCGACTGAGGTTACCTGTTCTTTGGCATTCATCACAGCTGTGGGCATAGTTGTGGGCATCCTTGAAGATCGTTGGCCAATAGTAGCCACTCTGAAATACCTTTGCAGCTGTTCTTTGGCCACCAAAGTGTCCACCATAAGGAGCTGTGTGACAGTGCTGCAGCACAGACTTCGCCTCAGCAGCTGAAACACACTTCCTTAGCAAGCCGTCAGCACATGTTTTGTAAAGTGTGGGGTCATCCCATATGAATTTCCTTGCTTCATGAAGGAACCTCTTCTTCTCTTGTCCTCCCTTGAAAACTGGTAATACCTGTGATGCAAGGAAGTTAGCAATGTCGGCAAACCAAGGTTCCTCATCGTTATCACAATGAGTCAAAACAAAGACATGTTCATCAATGAAAGCATCAGAAATTGCGGGCTCCGCAATTTTTTCGCAATTGTGCTGCAATCGAGAAAGGTGATCCGCAACCACATTTTCACATCCTTTCTTGTCTCGAATGTCCAAATCAAATTCCTGCAGCAATAACACCCACCTAATCAACCTAGGCGTAGCATCCGCCTTCCTCATGAGATACTTTAAGGCAGAATGGTCAGTGTACACAATTGTCCTAGTGCCTACAATATAGTTCCTGAATTTCTCACAAGCAAACACTACAACAAGCATCTCTTTCTCAGTAGTTGTGTAATTGCATTGTGCCCCATTCAGGGTTTTACTAGCATAATAGACAGGGTGTGTTAGCTTGTCAATCTTCTGTCCTAACATAACCCCTACAGCATAGTCACTAGCATCACATAACATCTCAAATGGGAGATCCCAATCTGGCCCTATAATAACAGGTGCTGTGACTAGTGCTTTCTTAAGGGTTGTCCAAGCTACTACACATTCCTTAAAGAAGATGAATGGCCTATTTAACTCTAGAAGCTCACACAGAGGCTTGGCTATCTTAGAAAAGTCCTTAATGAACCTTCTATAGAAGCCAGCATGCCCTAAGAAACTTCTAATGGCCTTGACATTCTGAGGCTCGACCAACTTCTCTATGATTTCTATCTTTGCCCTGTCAACTTCTACACTTGCCCTTGATACTCTATGACCTAAGACAATCCCCTCATCCACCATGAAGTGACACTTTTCCCAATTAAGGACTAAGTTAGTTTCTGCACATCTAGCCAGGACTTGTCCTAAATTCTCTAGACAGTTGGTAAAGGAATCCCCAAAGACTGAGAAATCATCCATGAATATTTCTATCATGGACTCATCCAAATCAGAAAAGATTGCCAACATGCACCTTTGGAATGTTGCCGGTGCATTGCATAAGCCAAAAGGCATTCTGCGAAAGGCAAATGTTCCAAAAGGGCAAGTGAAGGTAGTCTTTTCTTGGTCTTTGGGGTCTATAGTAATCTGGTTATACCCTGAATAACCGTCTAGGAAACAGTAATATGCTCTACCAGCTATTCTATCTAACATTTGGTCAATGAATGGTAGAGGGAAGTGGTCTTTTTTAGTTTCTTTATTTAGTTTCCTATAATCCATACATACTCTCCATCCTGTGACAGTCCTAGTTGGAATCAGTTCATTGTTCTCATTGACTACCACAGTCATCCCACCCTTTTTAGGTACACACTGTATTGGGCTCACCCACTGACTACTAGCTATTGGAAAGATCACACCAGCATCTAACCATTTAATTATCTCTTTCTTAACTACCTCTTTCATAGAGGTATTCAGCCTACGTTGGTGATCTACTCTAGGTGTGTGCTCTTCCTCTAGTATAATCTTATGCATGCAATAAGAAGGGCTAATGCCTCTAATATCAGCAATAGTCCATGCAATAGCCTTCCTATGTTGCTTAAGTAGTAGTATTAATTCAACCTCATGCTGTTCACTTAGCTTAGAAGAAATAATTACAGGCAAAGTTTCATTATTTCCTAAGTATGCATACTTGAGGTGAGTGGGGAGAGGTTTTAATTCTAATACAGGTGGATGCTCAATGGATGGCTTTAAAGGATTTAAGGCTCTATTAGTTAAGTCAATATTCATACAAACATGCTGAGGGTTATTTACAGATATGTCCATTATCTCAGCTATGTTTAAGTCAGTTAATTATAATCCTACATATTCATTAGCATGCTTGGTTAATAATACATGCTCCAATTGTTCTTCCATCAAAGAATCTACAACGTCCATGCTAGCACAGGATTCAAGGTCAGAGGGGTACCTTAAAGCTTTATACACACTAAATTTCACCTCTTCATCATGAACCCTCATAGTAAGCTCACCTTTTTGGACGTCTATCAGTGCCCTACCTGTGGCTAGAAATGGTCTGCCTAACAGGATGGGGACCTCCTTGTCTGCTTCATAATCCAGGATAATGAAATTTGCAAGGAAAATAAACTTGTCAACCTTTACTAAAATATCCTCAATCTTACCTTCTGGGTATGCAATGGATCTGTCTGCTAATTGTAAAGTGACAGTGGTTGGACGTGCTTCTCCTATTCCCAACTGGCGGAATAGTGATAGGGGCATGAAGTTTATGCTGGCTCCCAGGTCACAAAGCGCTCTGCCTACGTGCTTGCCTCCAAGTTCTACAGGTAAGGTGAAGGAACCAGGATCCTTCTCCTTCTTGGGCAGCTTGTTTTGGAGTATGGCACTGCACTCCTCAGTGAGGTTTACTGTTTCAAACTCACCAATTATTTTTTTGTTAGTAATAATATCTTTCAAAAACTTTACATAGGAAGGCATAGACTGTAAAACTTCTACAAAAGGAATGTTGACATGCACTTGCTTAAGAATTTCTAAGAATTTATTAAAATGCACTTCCTGTTCCTGCTTCTTCTTAAGCCTTCGAGGATATGGAGTTGGTGGTACATATGCAGGCACGTCAGGTCGCCTTAAGATAGGTGGAGGCCTTGGAATTTCTTCTATCTCCTCAATAATTGGCTCTAGCCTGGTGATAACTCCATTTTGGAGCTATTAAATACGTCCTAATCATAGCTAAAGTCCGCTTTCAATTGATTAAATGTATCTCTTTTGTAGGAGAAAAGCGGCAAAGAGCTCGTGCGTCCATTGGGCATGTTCGAGCGCTTAAAGCAGAGTTTTAGCGCCCCGGGAATGCATCGGGAAGAGGGGAATTTGTCTCGTGAAGAAACGGGCCAAAACAGCCTTGAAGAGGCATTGCATCAGCCCCAAACCCGAGAGCCAGCGTCGAGCTATAGCGTCGAGACGCTGGCTCGACGCTGGAAAAACCCGAGAGCAAGCGTCGAGTGATAGCGTCGAGACGCTAGCTCGACGCTGCCCTGGCGTCGAGACCCTGCTTGGCGTCGAGACGCTCCGGAGGAGGCGCGCGCAGGAAATTCATCGGGGCAGCGTCGCGACGCTGGCCTTGCGTCGCGACGCCAGCGCGCGCGCGCGCGGATCACTTAGGGCACAGCGTCGAGACGCTGGCCTAGCGTCTCGACGCTACGACGATTACAGCAGCTTAAGGACGATTTTTCTGCAGATTTTTGCATCATCTTCTCCAAGCTCTATCTTCTTCATCTCTCAACGGAATCCGGCGATTCTTCTTCCCTTCTTCCCCATTTTCTCTCTACTTTTCGTGGAGCTCCGCCATTGTTGGCATGCGAGCGAGCTCCACTTCCCTTTTGTAATAGATAGATGAACTCCTCCGTGGTCGTTGTTGGAGCGGGATTGACAAACCGCGCCATGAGCGGCTAAGGTAAGGGTGAACGGTTTGGGAATGGTTTAGGAGGATTTTGTTAGACGATCTGGTTTTGATAATCTGATTTTTGATTTATGCATATTGGGTTCTGTTTATTTGCATTTGTCTACTTTGCTTAATCCAACGCGCATGTTTAATTTCGACGATTGACACTCGAGTAATTATGCATGTTGTGTATGTTAAAGAGTAGCGATGCCGTGCCTCTCACTGCTCGACTAAGTAACACAGGTAGATGAAATTAAATCGAAGTATTAAGCCGTGTAGGATAGTTGTTGATTGCATACAGCGTTTGCGGGCAATCTACTAGCAATTTGAATTCACGCTTAAATGTTCGTCGCGGTTAGCTAGTGACTGTCTAGATTTACCTTAGGGCTGATCACCTTGATGTAAGCTTAGATAACGTGTAATTAGAACTGTGTGGTCTAATTAAAATTCATGGAGTCGGCTACTTTGGGGCATCTCTGGTAGTCGTCCGCGTGTATAATGAACTGAATACCATGATTTTAGCATTAAAGGATAAACCGAATTAGTCTAACAATTGATCCCGAGACTCCCCAAACCGTGCACACGTTCTCTACATATTACTCCTTTCTTCCGTTAGCTTTCTTATTGTTTTACCTCTGCATGATTAAAACCCCCCCGTTACCAATCAATCAATTAAATCCAAATTCCACTAGTAAATTCATTCTCCTATTCCTTGGATCGACCCTGTTACCACTGGCTGCAAAGCCTTGGCAATAGGCATTATAAATTTATTTTGGCAAGCCTCGACAGCTTGAGTTTATAGCGATAGTTCAAAAATATCGTTACCAAAATTGGCGCCGTTGCCGGGGAGTAGGCAATTGATTGAATTTATGATTGAAGTTTGAATTTGATTTATTGATGGTTGACTGAAAATTTTTCTGTTTGTATGTTGTATGTTTAGATTTTTGTTTGTGTATGACCCGTTCCTCTGAGGGTAGTTTGCAGTATATTCCTGAGATTGACAGAGAGGAGCGGCGGTTGCGTAGAGAAGCCCGGGAGGGGCAAGGAACGTTTGAAAGAGAAGAAGGCAATCCCTTCTTATTTGAAGAGATGGCGCAAGGTGAAGCGCCACGGACGCTGAAGCAACTGGCAGCGCCAGACCTGAACCTGCAGCCCTTGTGCATTAACTACCCCGTGGTAGCAGGTAACTTTGAATTGAAATCTGGTTTAATTCACCAGTTACCTTCTTTCCATGGAAACGCAGGTGAGGACGCGAACAAGCATTTGATGGAATTCCATTGCGTCTGCGCGGGAATGAAGCCCGCAGGGGTCACGGAGGAGCAACTGAATATGAGGGCATTCCCCTTCACGCTCAAGGACAAAGCCAGAGACTGGCTGTATTACTTGCCCTCCGGATCGATCAACACGTGGCAGGACATGAAGCGGGTATTTTTAGAAAAATACTTTCCCGCATCCTTGGCCACTACTCTGCGGAAGAGGATATATGGGATCACCCAGGATGTAGGTGAGTCCCTGCATGAGTATTGGGAACGCTTTGGGCGCTTGTGCGCGAGTTTCCCACACCACCAGATCGCCGATCAGCTGCTCATACAGTATTTCTATGAGGGGATGACGCCCCACGACAGGCAGATGATCGATGCAGCGAGTGGAGGGGCACTGATTGACAAGACCCCAGTTGAGGCCAAGCAGCTCATTGCAAATATGGCTACCAACTCGCAGCAGTTTGGGATCAGGGGGCAAGGACAAGTGCACAGCGTGGCTCAGAGCCATGAAATGTCTGAAATGAGGGCCCAGGTGGCCGAGATAGGGAATATGTTGAAAAAATTTGTTGGAGGACACCGCGAAGAGGCGGAGGTCAATGCAATCGGGGGGTATGCTTCCAACCCAAGGAAGTATGATCCATATGCTAGCACTTATAACCCCGGTTGGCGTGACCATCCTAACTTCAGCTATGGGAATAGGGAAGGACAAACCCGTTTTCAAGGCCAGTCTCAGGATAGGCCTAACTCTTCCACCCAGGCTCAAGCTTCGAGCTCCTCCAGCTCACTTGAAGAGATGGTCAGGACCATCGTGACTAGCACCAGCCAGTTCCAGAAAGAGGCTCGCGAGGAGCTTAATTCTCATAAGGCAGAGCTGCAGAATTTGAACAAGCAGCTGACACAGATGGCGGTGTCTATTAGTAAGATCGAGAGCAAGAGCTCGGGGAAGCTTCCTTCCCAAACTACAGTTAACTCATGTGAAAACGTGAGTGCCATTCAGCTGCGCAGTGGGAAGTCACTTTCCACCAGAGCTGCGAAGGAAGCCACGGACAGCCTGAACGAGTCCGCCCCGATTGCCCTTGAGACTCAGAATGAGAAAAGAAATGAGAAGGTCAGTGTACCTGTGGATGTTGCCAAAGCACCATTCCCGAGTAGGCTTGCGAAGCCTACTTTGGAATCCGATGACGAGGAGGTCCTGCGAACCTTCCAAAAGGTGATGGTGAATATCCCGCTCCTAGAGGCAGTCAGTCAAGTGCCCAAATATGCAAAATTCTTAAGGAGCTGGTGCACTACGAAAAGGAAGTCCAGAGGGACTGAGAAAAAGAAAGAGAACGTCTCTGCCTTACTCCCAGGTACGTTGCCTGCCAAGTGCAACGATCCAGGTACCTTTACTATCCCTTGCACCATAGGTAGTAAAGTTGTTCATAATGCCATGTTAGACCTTGGAGCCTCTGTAAATGTTATGTCTTATGCATTGTATCGTGAGTTGAATTTAAATGAAATGCATGAATGTAATGTTTCTGTTCAGTTGGCTAATGGGTCGAGCATCTGTCCTAGGGGGAAGGTAGAGGATGTTCTAGTTAGAGTAGGGAATATGACGTTTCCTGCTGATTTCCTTGTTTTAGATATGAAAGAAAATTTGTCGCATGCTTCGTCCTCTATGCTGTTAGGACGCCCTTTTCTTAAGACCGCTAGGGTCAAAATCGATGTGTATAAGGGCGTCGTGTCGTTAGAGTTTGATGATACTTTGCATGAGTTTTCTTTGTTTGATGGGAAATCTGTTGCGAATGTTTCTGTTGTTTGTGAGAATGATGAGAATGGGAGTCTACCCTCGCGCTTGAGGGATGGTTCCCATGTCTCAGTAAAAATTTCTGATTTGAATTTGATGGATGATACTGCTGGTTTTTGCACTAACATGTCTAATATTCACGTGCCCGAGGCACGAAGAGTGCAAAACATTTTTCAGGTGGATGATGGTGGAAAAGGTGTGGCCTTGGACAAGTATGGATCGTCCCCCGCACCTACAGACTATGGATGAGTCTGTTGAGAGAATACAGTCGAGCAACCGACTTTAAAAATTCTGCGCTTCTCGGAGGCACCCGAGTGTTGAACTGTTTTTATGCTTTAGTTTAGTTTTCTTGCTTTTTAGAATTAATTTAGCTTGTTGTTTTTTTTTAGGGAATCAAGGAAGAGAGGGCAATTTTGGGCTCTGATGCGTTCGTGCGCCGCTTCCTCGCCTTCGCCAGCTTCACAAAGAGTCAGGGAAGTGTACTTCTTCTTCCCTTTTACTTTGATGTATCTGACTGGTTGGCATTGAGGACAATGCCAAATTTTGAAGTTGGGGGTGGAGTAGTCCGATGGATGTGCATGTGTAGTTTGTTGAGAAGTGCTATTAAGATATTGAAGTGCTTGGGACTCTGTTTATTGTTTTCTGACTGTGATAGCCTAGGAAATGCATGTTGGAAATCTGAGCATGTTCATAATCGAGTTTTTGCATGAGTTTTGTGTTTATTAGGTTCATGTCAAAAATTTTAAAATTTTTTCTGTTGCTCCCTTGCACTCATCGCGCACTTAGCAACTTCTCCCTAGATTCCGTAAGCTTAGTTTATCGCATGCTTAGCTAATTCTCGTTGTCACCCCGAAAGGCACCCTTAGGTAGCTTGTTGCATGAGAGTTAGTAGCTAATTAATTGAGAAAGCATGTGCTTAGCCTAATGTAAAAAAAAAAATAGAAAAGCATGTTTAGTAGAAAAGTTCCTCTCGAGGCGCTCCTCCTTCTTATTTGCGCTTAAAAGAAGTGAGCGTTAGTCCTTAAAAACGTGAAGTTTCATGCATGAATTTGACGTGTTAGGCAACTCGAGTAGGAAAGAAAAAGAAATGAAAGGTTGGTTCAAAGAACCCAAATAAAAGAGTACAAAGTACTTTTGAAAAGAAAGAAAAAGAATGAGAAAATAATTAGGTCTCTTAATTTGTTTCTCTCTCTCGTGTAAGTCAAGTGTAGCTGTTCTTAAACGCTAGAAGTAGGGGGAAAGCGGGATGTGCGTTGCATGTTGGTTTTCCGGGTTTACGTGAGTTTAGGAGTAGTTGTCTAGCACACACACACGTTAGGGGGCAAGAGTTAATTTTTGATATGTCCTAGTTATTACATGAACAAAATGCTTCCATGATTATGCTCGTGTTTAAATTTCAATATGCATGGAGGTTTGAGTTAGAATGCATGTAATAGCGTCCTTAGAGTCAATGTCTTTGTAGTGCTTGCTCGAGGACTAGCAATGTTTAAGTTGGGGGTGTTTGATAACTCCATTTTGGAGCTATTAAATACGTCCTAATCATAGCTAAAGTCCGCTTTCAATTGATTAAATGTATCTCTTTTGTAGGAGAAAAGCGGCAAAGAGCTCGTGCGTCCATTGGGCATGTTCGAGCGCTTAAAGCAGAGTTTTAGCGCCCCGGGAATGCATCGGGAAGAGGGGAATTTGTCTCGTGAAGAAACGGGCCAAAACAGCCTTGAAGAGGCATTGCATCAGCCCCAAACCCGAGAGCCAGCGTCGAGCTATAGCGTCGAGACGCTGGCTCGACGCTGGAAAAACCCGAGAGCAAGCGTCGAGTGATAGCGTCGAGACGCTAGCTCGACGCTGCCCTGGCGTCGAGACCCTGCTTGGCGTCGAGACGCTCCGGAGGAGGCGCGCGCAGGAAATTCATCGGGGCAGCGTCGCGACGCTGGCCTTGCGTCGCGACGCCAGCGCGCGCGCGCGCGGATCACTTAGGGCACAGCGTCGAGACGCTGGCCTAGCGTCTCGACGCTACGACGATTACAGCAGCTTAAGGACGATTTTTCTGCAGATTTTTGCATCATCTTCTCCAAGCTCTATCTTCTTCATCTCTCAACGGAATCCGGCGATTCTTCTTCCCTTCTTCCCCATTTTCTCTCTACTTTTCGTGGAGCTCCGCCATTGTTGGCATGCGAGCGAGCTCCACTTCCCTTTTGTAATAGATAGATGAACTCCTCCGTGGTCGTTGTTGGAGCGGGATTGACAAACCGCGCCATGAGCGGCTAAGGTAAGGGTGAACGGTTTGGGAATGGTTTAGGAGGATTTTGTTAGACGATCTGGTTTTGATAATCTGATTTTTGATTTATGCATATTGGGTTCTGTTTATTTGCATTTGTCTACTTTGCTTAATCCAACGCGCATGTTTAATTTCGACGATTGACACTCGAGTAATTATGCATGTTGTGTATGTTAAAGAGTAGCGATGCCGTGCCTCTCACTGCTCGACTAAGTAACACAGGTAGATGAAATTAAATCGAAGTATTAAGCCGTGTAGGATAGTTGTTGATTGCATACAGCGTTTGCGGGCAATCTACTAGCAATTTGAATTCACGCTTAAATGTTCGTCGCGGTTAGCTAGTGACTGTCTAGATTTACCTTAGGGCTGATCACCTTGATGTAAGCTTAGATAACGTGTAATTAGAACTGTGTGGTCTAATTAAAATTCATGGAGTCGGCTACTTTGGGGCATCTCTGGTAGTCGTCCGCGTGTATAATGAACTGAATACCATGATTTTAGCATTAAAGGATAAACCGAATTAGTCTAACAATTGATCCCGAGACTCCCCAAACCGTGCACACGTTCTCTACATATTACTCCTTTCTTCCGTTAGCTTTCTTATTGTTTTACCTCTGCATGATTAAAACCCCCCCGTTACCAATCAATCAATTAAATCCAAATTCCACTAGTAAATTCATTCTCCTATTCCTTGGATCGACCCTGTTACCACTGGCTGCAAAGCCTTGGCAATAGGCATTATAAATTTATTTTGGCAAGCCTCGACAGCTTGAGTTTATAGCGATAGTTCAAAAATATCGTTACCACCTGGCTCCTGATGTGCTAGTTGATGGTGGACCTTGGTTTGGAAGAGACTCCAGTGGAGCACTAGACTTAGTGTTCTCTACTCTCTTTGGTGTGTCCTTTGTGTTGCTCACCAATGGTCTACCACTTCTAAGTTCAATTGCTTGAACTTGCTCTTTACCATCTCTCCTTGGCACCTCGGTGTCAGTAGGGAGTCTACCTTGGGGCCTACTCTTGAGTTCATTGGCTAATTGGCCTATTTGGTTCTCTAGGCTCCTAAGAGTAGCTTGCTGGCTTTGAAGAGTAGCATCATTCTTGGCTATGTATTCCTTGAATAAGTTTTCTACAGAAGATCCTACAGGTTGGTGATAGCTCCAAAATAGAGCTATCTTAATGTCCCTAATTCTAGCTAAAACCATGATATATATTGATTAAAATGCTTCCTTGTAGGTGATTTCATGGTGAAGAGCTCGAGAAGTCCATTGATGATTTTCGGGGCTAAAAAGGTCATTTAACATGTTTCGGGAAGTGTCCGGGTCAAAACGATAGGCCAAACGGAGCTCGGGAGCCAAAACGACCCAAAAGTGGGCTAAGAGCCGAGAGGGCAGCGCCCAGGCGCCCAACGAACGCAGCACGCGCGCGCGCCGCTCGCAAGCACCGCACGCCCGCGCCCAGACGCCCAGACGGCCAGACGCGCGCGCCGCCTCGCCTCGCGGCCGCGCGCCTGCCCGCTCCGCCTCGCCCATGTCCGCGCGCGCCCGCGCGCCCACGCCCGCTCCGCCTCGCCCATGCCCGCGCGCCCTCGCCCGTGTCCGCCTCGCCATGTCCGCGCGCGACAGCGTCGAGACGCTGGCCGAGCGTCTCGACGCTCCGAACTCTGAAGCATACATTTGAAGATCCACCCGAGAGCAAGCGTCGAGCGCAAGCGTCTCGACGCTCGCTCGACGCCGCGCGCGCGTCTCGACGCCGCGCGCAGCGTCTCGACGCTACCCCGCGCGCGGGCCTGCCAACTTAGGGCACAGCGTCGAGACGCTGCCCCTAGCGTCTCGACGCTCCGACGGCTTTAAAAGCTTTCTTCTCCGTTTTTTGCCGCACTTCTTCTTGGATTTTGGTTTTTCCACCATTGTTAGGCTCGGGTGGGAGCTTGAAACTTGTTTATCTTCCATTATACCTTCAATAAAGCTTCAACATTAGCGTTTTTGCTTGATTTGCACAACGGGGAGCTAAGGTAAGTGCTCTAATTTGAGGTTAGGGGTGAATTTTGATGCGTTTCATGAGGGTTCGTTCTTAATTCCGTGACTTAGCATGACTGATTGGGCGATTCTATTTCTTCTAAGCATATCACATGAATGTGTAAGAATGATTTAGGCCTAGACACCCTTGATTTCAAGCATGTTTGATTGTTAAAGATTATGATGCCGTGCCTCTCTTAATCGCCAAGTAACACGATAAATTGAGCCATAGATAACATAGGTTTCCAGTTGATCTTGGTTGCAGTTTATCTTGATGAAATAGGCAAATCGGAATATTAGCTCAGGCGTCCTAGTTAAACATCCGTCGTAATGCTCCCGTTACTGTCAATTAGTCAATATGGGTGGCGTTTGCTCCCTATTAATTCATTGCCACGTTTAATTAGAATCGTACATTCGTCTCTGTTCTTTACTTAATTTAAGATTGATCCCCTTAGATTAATAAAAGAACAGTCCGCTTTGCACTCCACGTTTCTAATTAATTATTTGGGTTACTTGTATTAGTAGTTTCGTGCAAGTAAATTACGTGTTCAATTATGCTCTTGCTAAGTACGTTTGAATCCCAATGAATTGAGTCGCATCAAAGTAAACCCCGACCCTTAAAATTAGGAGCACGTGTTCCGTTTAATTTTTCGCGCTTTACTTTTCGCATTTATTTTCCCGTTAGTTTATATTTCGTCAAACCCCCCATTTTAATTGCTTTCGAGTCTTAGTTTTAAAAACAAATAGAAATTAATTAGGAGGAAGTAATTTTGGTTCCCTGTGGTTCGACACCCGACTACCACTAGCTGCAAAGCTCTGTTGTAGCGGAGTTATAAATGTATTTTGGCAAGCCTCGACAGCTTGAATTTAGAGTACCCCAAAAGTATCTCTACCAAAATTGGCGCCGCTGCCGGGGAGGGCAATTAAAAATGAGATTAATTTTTGTTTTTGATTAAGGTTGATTGGTTGTTTTAAAAAAAAAAAAAAAAAAAAAAATGATTTTTAAGTGAATTGTTTTTTGTTTTATTTTATTTTATTTGGATAACGGTCCTCTCTTCCAAGATTTTGAAAGTTCAGGTTACACTCATAAGAGATGGAGGTCTTGGAGAACGATAATGAGAATCGGAGAACGCTCAAGGAGTGGGCGATGGATGGCCTTCTCTGTCAACCTTTGTGTATATCATTTCCGCCGGTATCAGGTAAGTTTGAGCTAAAATCAAGTTTGCTTAACTCACTTCCTTATTTTTATGGCAAATCAGGTGAAGATCCGATCAAGCACCTTAAGGAATTTCATATGGTGTGCTCTGCGATGAAAACGAGCGAAGTAACTGAAGATCAGTTGTACTTGAGGGCTTTCCTTTTCTCCCTGAAGGATAAAGCGAGGGATTGGCTGCACTACTTACCTGGGACTACCTCTACGTGGAATGGGTTGAAAGAGCTGTTTTTAGACAAATACTTCCCCGCTTCGAGAGCCAAGTTCCTAAGGAAGGAGATTTACGGGATCATGCAGGAGGAAGGGGAGACCTTTGATAAATATTGGGAGCGGTTTACCCGGTTGTGCGAAGACTTCCCCCACCATCGGATTCCACAGGCAGAACTCATTCGCTTCTTCTACGAAGGCTTGTGTGATCGTGATTGTTGGTTGCTTGATGCAGCTAGTGGAGGGGCGTTGATTGACAAGACCCCAGTGGAAGCTCGGCGTTTGATCTGTAATATGGCTCAGAATATGCAGCATAATGGAATTGAAGCACGTGAGCAAGCCCGCCTCCAAAGCGAAGTGAAAAAGCTCAAGGGCCAACTGTCAAAGATACATGACGATTTGCTTAAATTTCAAGGAGACCCATCGCGAAATCGTCCTTCTGTTTCTTCTCAATCCATTGAAGGAATGTTCAAGTCCCTCATGGAAACTTATCAGGATACCAATGCGCAGTTGCGATCGATGAGAGAAGGGACGACGGAGGCAAAGACCAGAACGAGTGGGATGGAAACTCAGGCAGCTGATTGGCCAGATGGTATTGCACTGAAGAGTGGAAGGGATATTCCCTTGATTTCGGCGCCTGAGAATCCTTGCATGCTACCCCCACACGCGAGGATGAATTCCTGTGAGCAGGTCTATTCCATTAACTTACTGAGTGAGAGAAATTTCTCCAATCACCGCTGTTGTGGAGAAAGAGGAAGGCAAGGTTGAGCAAAAGATCGAGGATCTTGAGTCAAGAAGGAAGGAAGCTCAGTTGGGTGCACCTCCGAGCTTGAAAGGCTACATGCCCAAGGCTCCCTTCCCAAGCCGTTTGTTGCCTCCAGTTGAGAAAAAGGGGAAGCCGATTGAATGCTCCCCAAGCCATCTTGAGAATGAAAAGATGGACAAGAATGATGAGAAAAAGAACGACATTGTCTCCGCAATTTTCCAAGGTACGCTTCCACCAAAGTGCGTCGATCCTGGTACGTTTACTATCCCATGCACTATTGGTAATAAGCTGATTGAAAATGCCATGCTAGATCTCGGTTCCTCAATTAACGTCATGTCTGCTGATGTGTTTAAAGAGCTTAAACCATGCAATTTAATTGAGTCTAATGTAGTTGTTCAACTAGCCGATCAATCTTGTGTGCGACCATTAGGGAAAATTGAGGACATTTTGGTTAAAGTGGAAGATTTGTTGTTTCCATGTGATTTCCATGTGCTTAATACGAACAAAAATTCTTCGCATGTTTCCTCTCCTATCTTACTAGGACGCCCATTTATGAAGACCGCTAAGGTCAAGATTGATGTTGATAGGGGTTCCTTTTCTATAGGATTTGATGGAAATGTGCATGAATTTTTTATGAATGAGTCTAAATCTTTTGTGTATGATGAGAATGGAAAAACAAAATCTATGGGTTGTGTGAAGGAAGAGAATTTTACCTCGCGCTTGAGGGACTATTCTTTTGCTTCTGTTAGGAAAAAAGACTTAGACTTGAATGATAATGGTGCTGTTTTTTATTGCACTAACAATGATGATGTTCGCGTGCTCAAAGCACGAAGAGAAAAAATGTGTTTAAATGATGTTTGCAGGAACAGTGTGGATGAGGACATGTCTGGGACGTCCCCCGCGCTGTCGGAGTATGGATGAGTTCGTTGAGTGAATTCAGTCGAGCAAACGACTTTAAAAATTCTGCGCTTCTCCGAGGCACCCGAGTGTTGAACTGTTTTTCTGTCAGTTAGTTTATCATTGTTTTAGTTTAGTTTCGTAGTATACTTTAGCTTAATTTAGCTTGCTGTTTTTTTTTAGGAAATAAGGAGAAGTTGAGGAAATTGGGCTCAGATAAGGGAAGCACCGCCTCTTTCCCCTCGCCAGCTTCACAAAGATCAGGGAAGTGTTGTTTTTCTTTTCCCTTTACTTTTGTGTATCTGATAGAAAAGCATTGAGGACAATGCTATCTTCTGAAGTTGGGGGTGGAGTTGGATGTTTTGGATATGCATGTGTAGTTCGTTGAGCAGTGTTAATTTTGAATTTGAAGTGTTGGGACTCTGTTTATATGCTTTCTAATTATGACGATCTAGGAAGTGTCTTTTTGGAATCTGAGCATTTGCGTAATCTAGTCTTTGCATGATGGTGTTTTGCATTTATTAGGTTCATGTCAAAAGTTTTAAAATTTTTTCTGTTGCTCCCTTGCATCTATCGAGCACTTAGCAACCTCATCTTAGACTCCGTACGCTTAGTTTGATCACATGTTGCATGATTCTTGTTGTCACCCCGAAAGGCACCCCTAGGGTAGCTTGTTGCATGAGAGTTAGTGGTTGATTAAGCCTAATATAAAAAAAAAGCAGAAAAGCGTGTTGGTTAGAAAAATCTCCCGAGGCGTTCCTCCTTTTTAAAGTGCGCACTTAAAAAGTGAACGTTAGTCCTTAAAAATGTGAAGCTTAGGCCTAAGTTTGACATGTTAGGCAACTCGGGATGGGAAAGAAAAAGAAAATAAAAAGTTGGGTTCAAAGAACCTTAACCAAGGGTACAAAGTACTCAAAAAGAAAAAAAAAAAAAAAAAAAAAAATGGGTATGAGAAAATTGTTTTAGGCCTCTTAATTTGTTGCTCTCTCTGATGTGATTAAGCTATAGACTGTTCTTCAATGCTAGAAGTAGGGGGAAAACAAGATGAATTGTAGCATGTTGTTTTTCCGAGCTTGCATGGTTTAGGAGAGGTTCGCTATCACACACACACGTAGGGGAGTAGTAGTTAATTTTTGACATGTTCATTGATTAAGTGCATGCGATCGATTGCTTACTTGTTTATGTAAATGTCTTGATTCTTAAAGCATCGAGATTTGAGTTAGAAGCATGCATGTATAGTCCTTAGGAGCTATTTTAGAGTTTTCCTTGCTCGAGGACTAGCAAGATTTAGGTTGGGGGTTTTGATAGCACTCAAAAAGTGCTAATATTTAGCTCCTAAGTCTTGCGAATTAAGTAATTAATTGTGCTTAATTAATATATTTTGTATAATTTAATTACTTAAGGGTAAATCGGACCATTGAATTAATTAAGAGCTTAAAAGAACGTTTAGAGAATAATTTTGATTAATCATTCTGAGTGTTTATACTATGTATATTAATTAATCAAATGATATCTCAATTGTGATAAGTGGTCTGGTGGTGCAGGAGGAATTTGGCAAGTTGATAGGCCTGAGTTCGATTCCAGAGGAGGACAAAATTTCCGTTATTTTTCCTCCAGGCACAGACGTAGCGTCTCGACGCCATCACGACGAAAACGCGCGCGGCACTTAGGGCACCAGCGTCGAGACGCTGGCCTAGCGTCTCGACGCTCTGACGGCTTAAAACGTCAATTTGACGATTTTTCAGCCAACTTTTACATCTTCTTCTTCCCTTCGATTTTGCTCTCGGGTCTTCTTCATTTTCTCCGCCATTTGTGGCCTTTTGGAGCTTATTTCTTGTATATTAGCTTGGGGATGATGCCCAAAGCTTCCATGGGAGTGTTGGAACTCCAAACCTCCATGATTGGCTAAGGTACTTGTGCTTGGATTTGGGTTAATTAGGGATTTTTGCTAAGTTTTTAATGTTTTGATAATGTATGCTTAATGGTTCTGATTTGACTTTGAGTATGTATGCATTTGTCTATCTTGCTTAATCCAACGCGCATGTTAGATTTCGACGATTGACACTCGAGTCATCTTGCATGTTGTGTATGTTAAAGAGTAGCGATGCCGTGCCTCTCACTGCTCGACTAAGTAACACAGATAGATAAAACTAAATCGGAGTATCGAGTCGTGTAGGATAGTTGTTGATTGCATACAGCGTTTGCGGGCAATCTACTAGCAATTAGAATTCACTCTTGAATGTTCGTCGCGGTATGTTAGTGACTATCTAGAGTCAAATTTGGGGCAGATCACCCTAATGCAACTTTAGATAATGTTTGATTAGAACTGTGTGGTCTAATTAATTTCTATGGAGCCGGTTACCTTGGGGCTTCTCGGGTAACTGACCGTGTGCATGTCATCATCAATTAGCCTTACCTTAGAATTAAATGATAAATGTTAAAATGCTTAGCAAAATCCCGAAAATTCCCCAAATCCAACACTCTTCATTCTCAAGTTTATTACTTTTCCGTTAGCACTTTTCACTACATTGCATGATTAAAACCCCCCTTTTTGTGACAACCTTACCAACTAACCTAACCACATCTTAAACGATTAATCCTCAATTTTATTCCCTCTCTGTGGTTCGACCCCGTTACCGCTAGCTGCAAAGCTAAAAGCTACGGGTTTATAAATTTATTTTGGCAAGCCTCGACCGCTTGAGTTTATAACGATAGTTCAAAAATATCGTTACCAAAATTTGGTAGAGATACTTTTGGGGTACTCTAAATTCAAGCTGTCGAGGCTTGCCAAAATACATTTATAACTCCGCTACAACAGAGCTTTGCAGCTAGTGGTAGTCGGGTGTCGAACCACAGGGAACCAAAATTACTTCCTCCTAATTAATTTCTATTTGTTTTTAAAACTAAGACTCGAAAGAAATTAAAATGGGGGGTTTGACGAAATATAAACTAACGGGAAAATAAATGCGAAAAGTAAAGCGCGGAAAATTAAACGGAACACGTGCTCCTAATTTTAAGGGTCGGGGTTTACTTTGATGCGACTCAATTCATTGGGATTCAAACGTACTTAGCAAGAGCATAATTGAACACGTAATTTACTTGCACGAAACTACTAATACAAGTAACCCAAATAATTAATTAGAAACGTGGAGTGCAAAGCGGACTGTTCTTTTATTAATCTAAGGGGATCAATCCTAAATTAAGTAAAGAACAGAGACGAATGTACGATTCTAATTAAACGTGACAATGAATTAATAGGGAGCAAACGCCACCCATATTGACTAATTGACAGTAACGGGAGCATTACGACGGATGTTTAACTAGGACGCCTGAGCTAATATTCCGATTTGCCTATTTCATCAAGATAAACTGCAACCAAGATCAACTGGAAACCTATGTTATCTATGGCTCAATTTATCGTGTTACTTGGCGATTAAGAGAGGCACGGCATCATAATCTTTAACAATCAAACATGCTTGAAATCAAGGGTGTCTAGGCCTAAATCATTCTTACACATTCATGTGATATGCTTAGAAGAAATAGAATCGCCCAATCAGTCATGCTAAGTCACGGAATTAAGAACGAACCCTCATGAAACGCATCAAAATTCACCCCTAACCTCAAATTAGAGCACTTACCTTAGCTCCCCGTTGTGCAAATCAAGCAAAAACGCTAATGTTGAAGCTTTATTGAAGGTATAATGGAAGATAAACAAGTTTCAAGCTCCCACCCGAGCCTAACAATGGTGGAAAAACCAAAATCCAAGAAGAAGTGCGGCAAAAAACGGAGAAGAAAGCTTTTAAAGCCGTCGGAGCGTCGAGACGCTAGGGGCAGCGTCTCGACGCTGTGCCCTAAGTTGGCAGGCGCGCGCGCGGCGTCGAGCGAGCGTCGAGACGCTTGCGCTCGACGCTTGCTCTCGGGTGGATCTTCAAATGTACGCTTCAGAGTTCGGAGCGTCGAGACGCTCGGCCAGCGTCTCGACGCTGTCGCGCGCGGACATGGCGAGGCGGACACGGGCGAGGGCGCGCGGGCATGGGCGAGGCGGAGCGGGCGTGGGCGCGCGGGCGCGCGCGGACATGGGCGAGGCGGAGCGGGCAGGCGGCGCGCGCGGGCGCGCGCGCGTCTGGCCGTCTGGGCGTCTGGGCGCAGGCGTGCGGTGCTTGCGAGCGGCGCGCGCGTGCTGCGTTCGTTGGGCGCCTGGGCGCTGGGCGCCGGCGCCTGGGCGCTGCCCTCTCGGCTCTTAGCCCACTGTTGGGTCGTTTTGGCTCCCGAGCTCCGTTTGGCCTATCGTTTTGACCCGGACACTTCCCGAAACATGTTAAATGACCTTTTTAGCCCCGAAAATCATCAATGGACTTCCCGAGCTCTTCACCATGAAATCACCTACAAGGAAGCATTTTAATCAATATATATCATGGTTTTAGCTAGAATTAGGGACATTAAGATAGCTCTATTTTGGAGCTATCAAAATACCCCCAACTTAAATCTTGCTAGTCCTCGAGCAAGGCTAATAAAGAATTTGACTCTAAGGGACCATACATCCATGCTTCTAATTCAAACCTCGATGCTTTTTACAAATCTAAACAGAACATAATCATGAAAGCAATCGGTGCATGCATTTAATCAAGATCACATCAAAAATTAACTATTGCTCCCTAACGTGTGTGTGTGCTAGCCAACCTATCCTAAACCATCGTAAGCCTGGAAAAGCCCCATGCAACATATCATCCCGTTTTCCCCCTACTTCTAGCGATTAAGAACAGTCTAAACTTGACTTACACGAGAGAGAGTAATAAATTAAGAGACCTAAAATTTTCTAATTCTTTTCTCTTTTCTTTGAGTACTTTGTACTCTTTGTTAAGGTTCTTTGAACCCAACTTTTTATTTTCTTTTTCTTTCCCATCCCGAGTTGCCTAACATGTCAAACTTAAGCTTCAGCTTCACATTTTTAAGGACTAACGTTCACTTTTTAAGTGCGCACTTTAAAAAGGAGGAACGCCTCGAGAGAATTTTCTTGCTAACATGCTTTTCTATTTTTTTTTTATTTAGGCTTAGCGCAAGCTACTCGATTAATCGACCACTAACTCTCATGCAACAAGTACCTAGGGGTGCCTTTCGGGGTGACAACAAGAATTAATGCTACATGCAATCAACTAAGCCTACGGAGTCTAAGATGAGGTCGCTAAGTGCTCGATAGATCCAAGGGAGCAACAGGAAAAAATTTAAAATTTTTGACATGAACCTAATAAATGCAAAGCTACATCATGCAAAAACTAGATTATGCAAACGCTCAGATTCCAAAAAGACACTTCCTAGATCATCATGATTAGAAAGCATATAAACAGAGTCCCAAGCACTTCAAATTTTAAATTAGCACTGCTCAACAAACTGCACATGGAATCCATCCAACTTACAACTCCACCCCCAACCTAAAATTATACATAGTCCCCTATGTATCAACATTTCAGACTAAGCAGTTAAAATGCACAAAATAAAAGGGAACAGAAAACCTCCCCTGAATTTTGTGAGGTTGACGGTTGGAGCAGTGCACTGTTCGCCTACTGATCCGATCCTTAAGCCACAAAACTCCTACAAAAGAAAGCAAGAAAAAGCTATGCTAGGAAAATAAAAACTAAAAAGTAAGAACATGAATTTAAAATACTCATGGGTTGCCTCCCAAGAAGCGCAATTTTTTTAACGTCGTTATGCTCGACGTGTCCTCCTCTCTGTCAGGGTACGTAAAAATTTTCGTATTTCTTCGGCCCCTTCTTCCTTGAATCAACGAAACCTGCTAAGAGAAGCAAGCTCTTCGACTTTTGTAGGCAGCCGGACAGAGTTGTTATTTTTTTGGTGTTTTTGATATATGGAAAAATAAAAGACTCAACAGACTCAAACAAAATAAAAGCAGACTCAACTGACTCAACAGAAAATAAAGACTCGACCAAAGGAGGGATCGCATCGAAATTCCCGAGGCAACCAACATTGACAAAGGTACAGATGGAGGGGGGCATGCAAGATAAATCTCCTAGATTACATGAATTATCACGAGGCATAGCACAAGGAGATAAATAATCTAAAGGCACAATTGCCACTTCCTCATCCATCACATCAACATTTTCATAGCATGCTGGTTCTACATCCTCAAAGAAAAGATTTCCTAAAATACTCTCAGTATCAGACAAATGCTCGAGCTCATCAGCGCATGAATTTTCAAATAAATTTTCAATGCAAAAATCATGCTCTAAGTCAAAATCAATCGGTGGAGGCATACTTACCTTATAAAACTCTCCGGGTTCCTCTTCATCTGAGAGATATTCTGCTAGAAATTCTTCCAGAGTAACCAACTTGGGAGAAGTCTTAGCTCCACTCCTTAGCTCGTTCGCATCACTGATCTCTTCGGGATGCTCCTCGAGGTCAAGCTCATCCTCCTCGGTCTCACTGTTCTTGTCTCCCCATGTCAGAAATTCCTCAATTCCATCAAAATCGGGGTACATCTTGATAACGACCTCCTCCCCAGAAATTCGGAGAAGGTCTTCGGCGCTCATCTTCGTAGCTCGCCCCCAAAATTTCTGTAGAAGATCTGCCATGCTAAAACAAGAAGACACAAGAAAAGAAAAATATTTTTGTGGTTTTCTAACAAATAAAATTTAACTAAGAGAAACTAAATGGTTCCCCGGCAACGGCGCCAATTTTGGTAGAGATACTTTTGAACTATCGTTATAAACTCAAGCGGTCGAGGCTTGCCAAAATAAATTTATAAACCCGTAGCTTTTAGCTTTGCAGCTAGCGGTAACGGGGTCGAACCACAGAGAGGGAATAAAATTGAGGATTAATCGTTTAAGATGTGGTTAGGTTAGTTGGTAAGGTTGTCACAAAAAGGGGGGTTTTAATCATGCAATGTAGTGAAAAGTGCTAACGGAAAAGTAATAAACTTGAGAATGAAGAGTGTTGGATTTGGGGAATTTTCGGGATTTTGCTAAGCATTTTAACATTTATCATTTAATTCTAAGGTAAGGCTAATTGATGATGACATGCACACGGTCAGTTACCCGAGAAGCCCCAAGGTAACCGGCTCCATAGAAATTAATTAGACCACACAGTTCTAATCAAACATTATCTAAAGTTGCATTAGGGTGATCTGCCCCAAATTTGACTCTAGATAGTCACTAACATACCGCGACGAACATTCAAGAGTGAATTCTAATTGCTAGTAGATTGCCCGCAAACGCTGTATGCAATCAACAACTATCCTACACGACTCGATACTCCGATTTAGTTTTATCTATCTGTGTTACTTAGTCGAGCAGTGAGAGGCACGGCATCGCTACTCTTTAACATACACAACATGCAAGATGACTCGAGTGTCAATCGTCGAAATCTAACATGCGCGTTGGATTAAGCAAGATAGACAAATGCATACATACTCAAAGCCAAATCAGAACCATTAAGCATACATTATCAAAACATTAAAAACTTAGCAAAAATCCCTAATTAACCCAAATCCAAGCACAAGTACCTTAGCCAATCATGGAGGTTTGGAGTTCCAACACTCCCATGGAAGCTTTGGGCATCATCCCCAAGCTAATATACAAGAAATAAGCTCCAAAAGGCCACAAATGGCGGAGAAAATGAAGAAGACCCGAGAGCAAAATCGAAGGGAAGAAGAAGATGTAAAAGTTGGCTGAAAAATCGTCAAATTGACGTTTTAAGCCGTCGGAGCGTCGAGACGCTAGGCCAGCGTCTCGACGCTGGTGCCCTAAGTGCCGCGCGCGTTTTCGTCGTGATGGCGTCGAGACGCTGCAGGCAGCGTCTCGACGCTACGTCTGTGCCTGGAGGAAAAATAACGGAAATTTTGTCCTCCTCTGGAATCGAACTCAGGCCTATCAACTTGCCAAATTCCTCCTGCACCACGAGACCACTTATCACAATTGAGATATCATTTGATTAATTAATATACATAGTATAAACACTCAGAATGATTAATCAAAATTATTCTCTAAACGTTCTTTTAAGCTCTTAATTAATTCAATGGTCCGATTTACCCCTAAGTAATTAAATTATAAAAAATATATTAATTAAGCACAATTAATTACTTAATTCGCAAGACTTAGGAGCTAAATATTAGCACTTTTTGAGTGCTATCAGTTGGTTGTATGGTTTTTGATACATGGATTGGTTATGTTGGGGAGTGAAACCAGGTGTTCCACTCGGTCTAGGCTGGTTAGGATTTTGGTTAGCATTTTGTTGGCCACCCCATGACAGGTTTGGGTGGTTCCTCCAACCAGGGTTGTAAGTATTGGAATAGGGATTGTTCCTAGGCTGCTGCTGACTTCCAATGTAGCAGACTGAGGCTGGATTCCCAGGGCAGTACTCATACAGGTGCCCTTCCCCACAGAATCCACATACAAGTGTCTCACCTTGACTTGGTTGGGTGCCCATTGACATGGCGGTAGCGGTGTTGACACTTGTTTGGAGATTGGCTTGAGCCATTTGCTTAACTAGGTTGGTCAGGGCATTTATTTGGCTGCTCATTGCACTTAGAGCATCCTTGTCTTGAGCTCTAGTTGGCTCAACTGGATCATCTGACCACCTACAGTGAGATGCTGAGATCTTCTCCAAGATCTCATAGGCTTCACTGTAACTCTTGGACAACATGGAACCTCCAGCAGATGAATTTAAGACTTGCCTAGTGCTGGGGTTGCATCCTTTGAAAAAGACCTCTATTTGGATACACCATGGGATGCCATGATGTGGACATTTAAGGAGAAGATCTTTGAACCTTGTCCAAGCTTCGTGAAGAGATTCATTATCAGCTTGTTTGAATTTAACTATGTCATCACGAAAGGTAGAATTCCTATCAGGTGGGAAGTATTTGACTAGGAATTTCTCTGCTAAGTCTGTCCAATTAAGGACAGATCCAGAGGGTAATGAGTTTAACCACGTCTTGGCTTTGTCCCTCAAAGAATAAGGGAACAAGTATAGCCTCAGGGCTTCTTGGGAAACTCCAGGGATGATGAAGGTATCACTAACTCCTAAGAAGTTTCTAAGATGGTTGTGGGGATCCTCATTTTCCACTCCAAAGAATTGTCCCACAGTGGACAACATTTGGATTATCACTGGCTTTAACTCGAATGAGTTGGCAGTGATTTCAGGACGGATTATGCTGGGGTTCAGCTCCCCAGGCATAGGTACTAAATATGACAGAATGGCACTATTCTTGTCATTCGCTATTTCGATGGGGTTGCGAATGACAGGTACCTGATTTGGAACTAACTCGTCCATTTCTTCGGTTTCAGCACTTATTTGGGGTATAGAGGGTTGTTTAAGGGACGTTTCTTTGCTTTGTTTCTAGCTCGAAGTAATCTTTCAGGCTCAGGGTTGAACTCTAAATTACTACGTGAACGCTCACTCATAAACTACCCTACTAGTACCTGTAAAAGAAATGAAAAGTAGATTAGTTTCAATAGATAATAAACTTGGTGTTTCAAACTTAACAGACTTCGTTTTCACTTAAATAAATCCCCGGCAGCGGCGCCAAAAACTTGTTGCGTGCTCAATGTGTTGAAATAATTAGGCAATAAGAGAGATGGAGCACTCAGAACATGCAAGCATACATGATCTTATAGCAAGTAGTAAGTATATTTCATTCGTTTTCCCACAGAGATTTATTTTTAGCTATTCGCGAAGTGTTTTTGTTAAGAAAGAAGGGGTGGATTTGATGGGGTAAGATTGGTTTTTAATTGTCTAATTCTTGCTGAATGTGTAAAGGGTAGCAACATAAACGAGAACAAGTGAAAGCTAAGCTCAAATGAAAAGAGATGAAATTAATAAACGAAGGCAAAGACAGCTAAACAGAATTTTAACTTAAGCAGAATTGCGGAGACAGCAATTCTACCGCAATTAAATAACAGCGAAAGTGTGTAAATGGGTGAATTAAGGGCTACTAATGACTATCCTATAGGCATTTTTATACGATTCTCAAGCACTGGATCTACTCACTATGCATCAAACTATCTCAATCTCATGTATCGTCCGATTCCATGCATTAGATTCTTTAGTTTACTCAACTCAAAGTAAGGTCTTAAGCATCTTGTTAAGGCAGAAAGATATGGTTTGTACTAGGGAAACGCCTATTCCTAGGCCGTTTCCTGGTTACCTTGAAAGGCTAGCATGATAGTATGACTCTGAACTCTTACTCCTTCCAGAGGTTAGGAGTTCTTTGGACAAAATGGATGGCCAATCGAAATTGCCCGTGGGATGAAGCTTACACACAATCAATGCTTCGAGAGCTATCCTACATGCTTGATTCACGTTTTTTAGCCTACAGTGTTGTCATTAGCATGCCCCTAAGTGACTTAGCTACTCATGGATATAAGGAGAACAGAACTAAAGGATAAAATAGACATGCTTAGAAGGGAAATGTGCTTAAAACAGCAAGGGAAAGCAGTAGAATGCAAAGGCAAGAGACTGTGAAATACTGAACTTTATGTTTGATTAATTGATTGTTTGAATGAACATAAGAGATACTTAAAGTAAAGAACGGCAAGACAAAACACAACGAAATAGTCTAATCCAGCCACAAGAACAGTAACAGCAACAAGACAGAGTTGGAAAATGGAAATGAAGAACAAAAAGCAGTAAAACAAGCTCGAAAGTGTCGTTGCAGCCGCCTCGAATGAAGGATGAGAAAGGTCAGCCTTGCTTGGATGAATCCAATCGGGAGAGAAGAAGAATCTCCTCTCCTTCCTATCAGACTATCGATTCCAACAGCTGAGCTTCGCAAACCAGCAGACGGCAAAGAAAAACAGGAGAACAGATGGACTGCGAGAAGACTTCTACGCTTTCGGATGATGCTTGAACCCTCGACTTTGACCCCTATTTATAGTAGTCTGCAGGTGCATTTGGGCCAAGGAGAACCATCAATCTTCAACGTCGTACTTCAGAATGGATGGAGGAGAAAGAACGAATCCCTGAAATAACGGAAATTAACAGAAAAAGATCAGTCAACTTACGGTTTTCACTTGAAACATTGCGGTTTCAGCAATGTTTCCGCAATGCTATACCTTCCCCCTCGGACATATGCATGACCCATTAGCCAACTGAACAGAAACATTACACTCATGCAATTCATTTAAATTCAAATCACGAAACAGTGCATAAGACATAACATTTACAGAGGCTCCTAAGTCTAACATGGCATTATGAACAACCTTACTACCTATCGTGCAAGGGATAGTGAAGGTACCTGGATCGTTGCACTTGGCAGGCAACGTACCTGGGAGCATAGCAGAAACATTCTCTCTTCTTTTCTCGGTCCCTCTGGACTTTCTTTTCTTTGTGCACCAGCTCCTTAGAAATTTTGCATACTTGGGCACTTGACTGACTGCCTCTAGGAGCGGGATATTTACCATCACATTCTGGAAGGTACGAAGGACCTCCTCATCGTCAGATTCCAAAGTAGGCTTCGCAAGCCTACTCGGGAATGGTGCTCTGGTAACATCCTCAGGTACACTGACCTTCTCATCTCTTTTCTCATTCTGAACCTCAGGAGCAATCGGGGCGGACTTGTTCAAGCTGTCCGTGGCTTCCTTCACAGCTCTAGTGGAAAGTGACTTCTCACTGCGCAGCTGAATGGCACTCACGTTTTCACATGAGTTTACTGTAGTTTGGGAAGGAAGCTTCCCCGAGCTCTTGATCTCAATCTTACTGATAGACACCGCCATCTGTGTCAGCTGCTTGTTCAGATTCTGCAGCTCGGCCTTGTGAGAATTGAGCTCTTCTCGAGCCTCTTTTTGGAACTGGCTGGTGCTAGTCACGATGGTCCTTACCATCTCTTCAAGTGAGCTGGAGGAGCTCGAGGCTTGAGCCTGGGTGGAAGAATTAGGCCTATCCTGGGACTGGCCTTGGAAGCGAGATTGTCCTTCCCTATTCCCATAGCTAAAGTTTGGATGGTCGCGCCAACCGGGGTTATACGTGCTGGAATATGGGTCGTACTTCCTTGGGTTGGAAGCGTACCCCCCGATCGCGTTGACCTCCTCCGCCTCGCGGAGTCCTCCAACGATTTTTTTCAACATACTGCCTATATCGGCTACCTGGGCCTTCATCTCAATCAATTCATGGCTCTGAGCCACGCTATGGACTTGTCCTTGCCCCCGAATACCGAATTGCTGCGAGTTCGTAGCCATGTTTGCTATCAACTGCTTTGCCTCAGCTGGAGTCTTGTCAATCAATGCCCCTCCACTCGCCGCATCAATCATTTGTCGATCATGGGGCGTCATCCCCTCATAAAAGTACTGTATGAGCAGCTGGTCGGCAATCTGATGATGTGGGAAGCTCGCGCACAGGCGCCCGAAACGTTCCCAGTATTCGTGCAGGGACTCACCGACATCTTGGGTGATCCCATAAATCCTTTTCCGCAGTGTGGTGGCCAAGGACGCGGGAAAGTATTTCTCCAAGAATACCCGCTTCATATCCTGCCACGTGGTGATCGATCCAGAGGGCAGATAGTATAGCCAATCTTTGGCTTTGTCCTTGAGTGTGAAGGGGAATGCCCTCATATTTAACTGCTCCTCCGTGACTCCTGCCGGCTTCATCCCCGCGCAGACGCAATGGAACTCCATCAAGTGTTTGTTCGCGTCCTCACCTGCGTTGCCATGGAAAGAAGGTAACTGGTGAATTAAACTAGATTTTAATTCGAAGTTACCTGCTACTGTTAAGTCTCTGAAAGTGACTTATTTAGGACCCATTTAGCTTAAGAAGATATACACTTTTAGGTGTTTTTGATAGCATTTAGCCTAAACCTATGCTTAAATATGAAAATAAGAAGAAGGTAGCTAAATTAGGACTTATGCACAATAGGAAAGAAAAGGGTTGAAAACCGAAGGAAAAGAATGAAAAAATCGCATTGCGACAGCATTGCAAAAACATTGCTGAGGCCGCAATTATTCAAGTGAAAACCGTAAGTTGACTGTTCCTTTTCTGTTAATTTCCGTAATTTCAGGGACTCGTTCTTTCTCCTCCATCCATTCTGATATATGACGTTGAAGATTGATGGTTCTCCTTGGCCCAGACGCACCTGCAAACTACTATAAAAGGGGGCCAAAGTCGGAGGTTTGATCATCATCCGAAAGCGTAGAAGCCTTCTCACAGTCCACTTTTTCTCCCCGTTTTCCTTTGCCGTCTGTTGGAGTGAGAGTCTCAGCTGTTGGAATCGATAATCTGATAGGAAGGAGAGGAGATTCTTCTTCTCTCTCGATTGGATTCATCCAAGCAAGGCTGACCTTTCATCCCCTTCATTCGAGGCGACTGCAACAAGGCTTTCAAACAACTTTTACTGTTTTCTGTCTCCTCCTTCTAATTTTCAGCTTTAATCATTGTTGTTCCTAGTTTAGTGTTTCAATTACTGCATTTCGTTGTTGTCTGTCTTTGAATTATTGCCTTTAAGTTTCCTTTGTTCGTTCAAACCTTCAAAGTAATCAAAGTACAATTCTGCATTTCACAGTTTCCACCTTCTGCCGCTACGGTTTGTCTTGCTGTTTTAAGCACATTTTTCCTTCTAAGCATGTCTGTTTCATCTTACATTTCTGTTCTCTATATATCCATGAGTAGCTAAGTCACGTAGGGGCATGCTAATGACAGAACTATAGGCTAAAAAACGTGAACCAAGCATGTAGGATAGCTTTCGAAGCATTGGTTGTATGTGAGCTTCATCCCACGGGCAATTTCGATTGGCCATCCATTTTGTCCAAAGAATTCCTAACCTCTGGAAGGAGTAAGAGTTCAGAGTCGTATAATCATGCTAGCCTTTCATGGTAACCAGGAAACGGCCTAGGAATAGGCGTTTCCCTAGTACAAACTAAACACTTCTGTTTTAACAAGATGATTAAGTCCTTACTTTGAGTCGAGTAAACTTAAGAGTCTAATGCATGGAATCGGACGATACATGAGATAGAGTGAGTTTGATGCATAGAGAGTAGATCCAGTGCTTGAGAATCGTATAAAAAGGCCTATAGGATAGTCATTAGTAGCCCTTAATTCACCCATTTACACACTTTCGCTGCTGTTTAATTGCGGAAACATTGCGGTCCTCGCAATTCTGCTAAGTTTTCATTCTGTTTAGCTGTTTTCTTCTTCGTTTATTAATTCCATCTCTTGTCTTTTGAGTCTAATTTCAACTTGCATTTGTTTATGTTATATTCCTTAATACATTCAGCAAAAATTAGATAATTAAAAACCAATTTTACCCCATCAAATCCACCCCATCTTTCTTAACAAATACACTTCGCGAATAGCTAAACATAAGTCTCTGTGGAAAAAACGAATGAAATATACTTACTACTTGCTGTGAGACCATGTATGCTTGCATGTTCTGAGTGCTCTCTCTACCTTCTTGCTTATTTATCTTCACACATTGAGCACGCAACAAGTTTTTGGCGCCGCTGCCGGGGACTTATTTTAAGTGAAAACGAAGTTTGTTAAGTCTGAAACACCAAATTATTTTCCATTGAATTTGATCCATTTCCATTTCTTTTTCAGGTACCGTTTAGGGTAGTTTATGAATGAGACTCCAAGTAGTAATCTAGAGTTAAACCCTGAGCCTGAGAGATTATTTAAAGCTAGAAATAGAGCCAAGAAACGTCTCTTTAAACAACCCCTTTTACCTCAAATAATTGCTGAAACCGCAGAGTCTCCGCAATCCACTCAAGAAGAAATGGCTGATCAAAACCTGGTGCCTGTCACTCGCAATCCCATTGAAATAGCGAATGACAAGGATAGCGCCATCCTTTCGTACCTAGTACCTATGCCTGGGGAGCTGAACCCCAGCATAATCCGTCCTGAAATCACTGCCAACTCATTCGAGTTAAAGCCAGTGATGTTCCAAATGTTGTCCACTGTGGGACAATTCTTTGGAATAGAGAATGAGGACCCCCATAACCACCTTAGGAACTTCCTAGGAGTTAGTGACACATTCCTGATTCCTGGAGTTTCCCAAGAAGCCCTGAGGCTATATCTTTTCCCTTACTCTTTGAGGGACAAAGCCAAAACTTGGTTAAATTCATTACCCTCAGGATCTGTCCTCAATTGGACAGACTTAGCAGAAAAATTCCTAGTCAAATATTTCCCACCAGATAGGAATTCTACCTTTCGTGATGATATCATTAAATTCAAACAAGCTCCAAGTGAGTCTCTTCACGAAGCTTGGACAAGATTCAAAGACCTCCTCATTAAATGTCCACACCATGGCATTCCATGGTGTATCCAAATAGAAGTCTTCTTTAAAGGATGTAACCCCAGCACCAGACAAGTTCTAAATTCATCTGCTGGTGGTTCCATGTTGTCCAAGAGTTACAACGAAGCTTATGAGATCTTGGAGAAGATCTCAACATCTCACTGTAGGTGGTCAGATGATCCAGTAGAGCCCACTAGAGCTCAAGACAAGGATGCTCTAAGCGCCATGAGCACCCAAATAAACGCCCTGACCAACTTAGTTAAGCAAATGGCTCAGGCCAATCTCCAAACCAGTGCCAATACCGCCACAGCCATGTCAATGGGCACCCAACCAAGTCAAGGCGAGGCACCTATCTGTGGATTCTGTGGGGAAGGGCACCCTTATGAATACTGCCCTGGGAATCCATCCTCAGTCTGCTATGTTGGAAGCCAGCAGCAGCCTAGGAATAACCCCTACTCACAAACTTACAACCCTGGTTGGAGAAACCACCCTAACCTGTCATGGGGTGGCCAACAAAACACTAACCAAAATCCTAACCAACCTAGACCGAGTGGAACACCTGGTTTCACTCCCCAACATAACCAGTCAATGTACCAAAAACCATACAATCAATCTGTAGGATCTTCTGTAGAAAACCTACTTAAGGAATACATAGCTAAGAATGATGCTACTCTTCAAAGCCAGCAAGCTACTCTTAGGAGCTTAGAAAACCAAATAGGCCAATTGGCCAATGAACTCAAGAGTAGGCCCCAAGGGAGACTCCCTGCTGATACCGAGGTACCAAGGAGAGATGGTAAAGAACAAGTTCAAGCAATTGAACTTAGGAGTGGTAGACCCTTGGTGAGCAACACAAAGGACACACCAAAGAGAGTAGAGAACACTGCGTCTAGTGCTCCACTGGAGTCTCTGCCAAGCCAAGGTCCACCACCAACTAGCACATCAGGAGCCAGGCTGGAGCCAATTATTGAGGAGATAGAAGAAATTCCAAGGCCTCCACCTGTCCTAAGGCGTCCTGACGTACCTGCATATGTGCCACCACCTCCATACCCTCGAAGGCTTAAGAAGAAGCAGGAACAGGAAGTTCATTTTAATAAATTCTTAGAAATTCTTAAGCAAGTGCATGTTAACATTCCTTTTGTAGAGGTTTTACAGTCGATGCCTTCTTATGTAAAGTTTTTGAAGGACATTATTACTAATAAAAAAATAATTGGTGAGTTTGAAACAGTAAACCTCACCGAGGAGTGCAGTGCCATCCTCCAGAACAAGCTGCCCAAGAAGGAGAAGGATCCTGGTTCCTTCACCTTACCTGTAGAACTTGGAGGCAAGCACGTGGGTAGAGCGCTTTGTGACCTGGGCGCCAGCATAAATCTCAAGCCCCTGTCCCTATTCCGCCAGCTGGGAATAGGAGAAGCACGTCCAACCACTGTCACCTTACAATTAGCAGACAGATCCATTGCATATCCAGAAGGTAAAATTGAGGATATTTTAGTAAAGGTTGACAAATTTATTTTCCTTGCAGATTTCATTGTCCTGGACTATGAGGCAGACAAGGAGGTCCCCATCCTGCTAGGCAGACCATTTCTAGCCACAGGTAGGGCACTTATAGACGTCCAAAAAAGTGAGCTTACTATGAGGGTTCACGATGAAGAGGTGAAGTTTAGTGTATATAAAGCTTTAAGGTACCCCTCTGACCTTGAATCCTGTGCTAGTATGGACGTCATTGATTCTTTAATGGAAGAACAATTAGAGCATGTATTATTAACCAAGCATGCTAATGAATATATAGAATTAGATGTAGCTGATTTAAATGTATCTGACATAATGGATATGCCTGTAGATAAACCACAGCATGTATGTATGAATATAGATTTAACTGATAGAACTGTAAATCCTTTGAAGCCCTCCATTGAGCATCCACCTGTTTTAGAACTAAAACCACTACCCACTC
Source organism: Herpetospermum pedunculosum (assembly GCA_028017165.1). Classification (NCBI taxonomy): domain Eukaryota; kingdom Viridiplantae; phylum Streptophyta; class Magnoliopsida; order Cucurbitales; family Cucurbitaceae; genus Herpetospermum; species Herpetospermum pedunculosum. Next base: position 42,229,966 of record CM051522.1, read on the forward strand.
ACCTCAAATATGCATATTTAGGAAATAATGATACACTGCCTGTAATTATTTCTTCTAAACTAAGTGAACAGCATGAGGGTGAATTAATTTTACTGCTTAAGCAACATAGGAAGGCTATAGCATGGACTATTGCTGATATTCGAGGCATTAGCCCTTCTTATTGCATGCACAAAATTATACTAGAGGAAGAGCACACACCTAGGGTAGATCACCAGCGTAGGCTAAACCCCTCTATGAAAGAGGTAGTAAAAAAGGAAATAATAAAATGGTTAGATGCAGGAGTGATTTTCCCAATAGCTAGTAGCCAGTGGGTGAGCCCCATCCAATGTGTACCTAAAAAGGGGGGAATAACTGTGGTAGTCAATGAGAACAACGAACTGATTCCAACTAGGACTGTCACAGGGTGGAGAGTGTGCATGGATTACAGGAAGTTAAATAAAGAAACTAAAAAAGACCATTTCCCTCTACCATTCATTGACCAGATGCTAGACAGAATAGCTGGTAGAGCCTACTATTGTTTCCTAGACGGTTATTCAGGCTATAATCAAATAACTATAGACCCTAAGGATCAAGAGAAGACCACCTTCACTTGCCCTTTTGGAACTTTTGCCTTTCGCAGAATGCCTTTTGGCTTATGCAATGCACCGGCAACTTTCCAAAGGTGCATGATGGCAATCTTCTCTGAGTTGGATGAGTCCATGATAGAAATATTCATGGATGACTTCTCAGTCTTTGGGGACTCATTTTCAAACTGTCTAGAAAACCTAGGACAAGTCCTGGCTAGGTGTGAGGAGACCAACCTAGTTCTAAATTGGGAAAAATGCCATTTTATGGTGGATGAGGGGATTGTCTTAGGACATAGAGTGTCAAGGGCAGGAGTCGAAGTTGATAGAGCAAAGATTGAGATCATAGAGAAGTTGGTAGAGCCTCAGAATGTCAAGGCCATTAGGAGTTTCTTAGGGCATGCTGGCTTCTACAGAAGGTTCATCAAGGACTTTTCTAAGATAGCCAAGCCTCTATGTGAGCTACTAGAGCTAGGTAGGCCATTCATCTTCTCTAAAGACTGTTTAGCAGCTTGGACCACCCTTAAGAAAGCACTAGTCACTGCACCTGTTATAGTAGGGCCGGATTGGGATCTCCCATTCGAGATGTTATGTGATGCTAGTGACTATGCTGTAGGAGTCATGTTAGGGCAGAAGATTAACAAGCTAACACATCCTGTATATTATGCTAGCAAGACCTTGAATGAGGCTCAATGTAATTATACAACTACTGAGAAAGAGATGCTTGCTGTAGTGTTTGCTTGTGAAAAATTCAGAAACTATATTGTAGGCACTAGGACAATTGTATACACTGACCATTCTTCCTTGAAATATCTTATGAGGAAGGCTGATGCCAAGCCTAGGTTGATTAGGTGGGTGTTATTGCTGCAGGAGTTTGATTTGGACATTCGAGACAAGAAGGGATGTGAAAATGTGGTTGCAGATCACCTTTCTCGATTGCAGCACAATTGCGAAAACATTGCGGATCCCGCAATTTCTGATGCTTTTATTGATGAACATATCTTTGTTTTGACTCATCGTGATAACGATGAGGAACCTTGGTTTGCTGACATTGCTAACTTCCGTGCATCACAGGTATTACCAGTGTTCAAGGGAGGACAAGAGAAGAAGAGGTTCCTTCATGAAGCAAGGAAATTCATCTGGGACGACCCCACACTTTACAGAACCTGTGCTGATGGCTTACTGAGGAAGTGTGTTTCAGCTGCTGAAGCGAAGTCTGTGCTGCAGCACTGTCACGCATCTCCTTATGGTGGACACTTTGGTGGCCAAAGAACAGCTGCGAAGGTATTTCAGAGTGGCTACTATTGGCCAACAATCTTCAAGGATGCCCACAACTATGCCCACAGCTGTGATGAATGCCAAAGAACAGGTAACCTCAGTCGCAAGGATGAGATGCCCCTCACCTATATCTTAGAGTTGGAGCTCTTTGATGTATGGGGCATTGACTTCATGGGGCCATTCCCTCCATCATCAGGTAATCTTTATATATTAGTGGCAGTAGACTATGTGTCCAAGTGGGTCGAGGCCAAAGCATGTCCTAATAATGATGCTAAAACAGTCACCAACTTCTTGCATAGGCACATTTTCACTAGATTTGGGACTCCTCGTGCTATCATTAGTGATGAGGGGTCACATTTCATTAATAAGGCTATGGAGAAAGTACTGGCTAAATATAACATTAGACATAGAGTAGCCACTCCCTATCACCCACACTCAAATGGACAGGCTGAGATTTCAAATAGGGAAATAAAGAACATCTTAGAAAAGGTAGTCAAACCTAATAGGAAAGACTGGTCCTTCAAGCTTGAGGATGCACTTTGGGCTTATAGGACAACATATAAAACACCTCTGGGAATGTCTCCTTATAGGCTAGTTTATGGCAAGACTTGTCACTTACCACTTGAGTTAGAGAACAAAGCATTTTGGGCCATGAAGGAATTGAATTTTTGTGTAAAAGATGCAGGAACACTAAGGTCTTTACAATTGCATGAGCTTGAGGAGCTTAGACACATGGCCTATGAGAATGCCAAGATGTACAAGGAAAAAACCAAGATTTGGCATGATAGTAGACTTAGAGTTAAGGACTTTAAGAAGGGTCAACTTGTATTGTTGTTTAACTCACGGTTGAAACTATTTCCAGGGAAACTTAAGTCTAGATGGTCAGGTCCATTTGTGATTACTAATGTTTTTGTTCATGGTGCCATAGAGATAAAGAACTTGCAGCAAGGCCAACCATTTATGGTTAATGGTGCGAGGTTGAAGCACTACTATGAGGAAGGAGATGTGAAGACTCTCTCGGCCTTCCTCTTGACTGAAGCGTGAAAAGAAAACGAGAGAGGACGAGTGATTACTGTGCTCGTTTAGTCAAGGCCAATGCCTTAGTTTATTTTTTCTGTTTTTCCGATTATCGTTTGTATGTTTTGTGGTGTGTTTTTAATTGCGTATTTAATGTTTGTTTTATTTGTTTTTGTAGGGAATCAAAAGAGGGAATCAAGGAGAGGAAATCAAGCTTTAAAAATCAAGAAACGATCGAGCCAAATGAAAGATACGGACGAACAAAGTTTGAGATTTTGATGATAAAATATCCCTAGAATTGCGCTGGAATTGCTGGATCCGCAAAAAAAAAAAGAGCCGTTGGGATTTTTCCGTTGCCTTTATAGCCGTTAGAAGGCGCTCGATCGATACGATTCTCTCATTCTCTGATTTTCAAGAACTCTGAGATTCTCTTCATCTCTGATCCTTCTCTCCAAACCTCCAAGATTCGACAATGGTGTCCACACGTGCTGAAAGATCCGCAGCCAAGAAGAAGGTCGATGACGCAGCTGAAGCGGCTGCAAGGGAAGCACTTCTCACCCTTGCTGATGAGGGTGCTGTACGCACTGGCCGTCTTCCCAAGCTTCCGATCCGTAGAAGGAAGTGGCGGGTTGTCACTGAGATCCCTGCTGGACCTTCTGAACCAGCAGGCACGCCCAAGAAGCGCCGGTGGAGTGTAGAGACGGCCGCCGAACCACGCAAAGCCAAGACTTCCTCTGTGGAGAGTCAAGAAACTGATCGTGCATCCCACGAGTCAGCCAAAGAGGGTTCGTCGCCATCTGCCTCCCCTGCGCGCAGCCTGTCACCATCTGAATCAGTGCCAGAGCGTTCATCGTCACCGCCTGCGCAGAGTCCTGAACTGCCATCTTCGCCACTGAGTTCTGCGCAGACACCATCAGCAGAGCAAAATCCCACGCCATCGCACAATTCTCCACGGCCTGATCCTGAATTCCCATATGGGGATTATCAAGAGTCCACTCAGGGCAGTGGGGAAGTTGGGGAAGATGAAGTCTTCTCTCCTATGAGGGAAGATAGCCCTGACGAGCCTGCACAGCAGGACGATTCCATGGAGGAGACGCTGGGGGCATGCCTCCAGCAGATCAACATTAAGATCAAGAAGAAGAAGAAGGCCAAGATTGTTAAGGCCAAGCGATCTAAGAAGAAGAAGATGGCCAAGAGGGTGCCATCAACAGACAAAGAGAGCACTGAGCCTTCGCTCAAACGGCTCAAGGTTGAGGCTGCCGAGTCAGCCAAGCCATCAGATAAGGGGAAGGCCAAGCTCTACCCTGAAGACGAGCCTCAGTCAGTGAGGTATGTCTCATCTGATGCTGAATCCAGGGGTGCTGAGCTAAAGAAGAGGGAGTTGCTGCACGAGAAAGGCTTCCTCGACCGACCTGCTGACCTGCCGCAGTTCTTGCGCGCAGGGGTGATCAACCACGGCTGGGAGGAATTCTGCAGACCGCCCAATCCAGCCTACACGAGCATGGTGTATGATTTCTACGCCAATGTGCTCAGCCCTGAGGATGGCCTGTCTGTGGTCAGAGGGGTAGAGGTGGATTTCTCAGCCAAAGCCATCAACGAAGCATTTGGTCTAAAGGGCCAAACACATACAGATTATGCACGGATCGTTGATGAGCCTACTGAGGCAGTTCTGGAAGAGGCCATTCGGACCATTGGCCAGCCTGAAGCTTCCTGGACCGTGTCACGCAATGGGAGGCACACTCTCATGAGTGCCAACCTCACGGCTAAGGCAGCTGTTTGGTTTTCGTTCGTGAGAAGGAGATTGTCCCCAGTGACTCATGAGACTACAATCAACCAGAGCCGTTCGCTGCTAGTGTATGCGATAATGAGAGGTCTCACGATCAACGTGGGAGAAGTCATCACTGCTGCCATCGCTGAGTGTGCTAAGAAGGGTAAGGGACCACTGTTTTTCCCTAACACCATAACCAAGCTATGTTTGCTTGCAGGAGTCCCCACCGAGCGCATGGAGCAGCAGATGGCCTACACGGGCCACTTGGAGCTGCCTGCGAACCTGAGGCTGAGAAGAAAGGGAAATATGGAGTTTGAATTGGATAGGTTGGCTGCTGATCAGTCCCTATCCATGGCCTGCCTCATGGATATGCAGAGAAGAATGGCTCAATGGGCCACGTATGCGCAGGCGAGGGACAAGGAAGTTGCAGACCAGCTAGGCTGCATCTTTCCTGACTTTCCCACCAATCTCTTGACTCCATGGGTGCCTCCACGACCAAGGCAGCCTGATGAAGATGACGATGTTTGAGTGCTGGTTTGAATCGCACTAAAGGGAGTATTGCTGTTCCCTTAGAAAAAAAACAATTTTCTGCTTTCTGAGAGGACCATGTAAATTATGCTGTTTTTGGTTCAATTTTGATCTGTTTTAGATGTTTAGTTTTATGTTTTTCCTTTTGCTTAGGATAGTCTAATGATAGTTGATTAGGTAGGATAGTTTAGTTTTATTTTTAGAACGCTTGAGTGCCTGGAAAAAGCATGCTTAGGGGCCTTAATCATTGTTATATCTGCCCTGATCTAATTGCGAAATAATTGCGGTCCCCGCAATTTTCATGACTAAAAGCATGTTTTGGACTGTCTGTTTAGCTAGGCTGTGATCTGTTTAAATTCTTTCTTTTGCTGCTATCATGAATACTATATATAGCTTATCTAAATGCATGCTGGATGAGTGTCATAGGACACCATTTGATAGTTTAAATGAACCTCTAAATAGCTCAGCATGCACAGCTTTAAGACCTTATTCTGTCTGTGATTTTTAAATTTCTGCTGCTGTGATGTTTGCTTTTCAAATGTTCTGTCTATGCCTAGGGCTTTAGATTCTCTTTGTTTTACCTTAGACTAGATGCTTCTAGGACAAGTTTGGGGGTGTGCCACCTCAGACACTCATTGGGGACAATGAGTAGTTGAAGTTTGGGGGAGGCCACCCTAGGCCTAGGAACATTCCTCTCTCCCTTAGAAACATAAGCATTCTTCTTCTCCTTTAAAAAAAAAAAAAAAAATGATGAAAAAAGAATAAAAGGAGGAGTTTCTCTTAGGTTGCTGAGTAATCAGTGCCAAGTGTGTAACCCACAAGTGGCGTTGCATCAAAAGGCAACCAAAGGAGAGGCTCCACCTAAGTAAGAAAAAGGGAAAGGAATAGGGAAGAAGAATGTATACCTAGGAGTTACAACTTTGTGGCTTAGATGTCCTATTTAAAAAAGAACTCTGATCCTCAATTAGCTAAGTGCAAAGTTGTAACTTGTAGGGTTGTTTAGGGAGATGAGTGTTTATCCAATATAGTGATGCCAGGGTTTAGGTTGTTCTCTAAAAGTACTACTGTCACCGTTAATACTAAGACTGGCATGACTCTAAGGGATCCTAGACACATTAAAAATAAAGCTAGAAGCATGTACTGAGTCTGAGGTAAAGCTAGGCAGAATTTGAAACCTTAGGGATAGTGGCATGATATGACAAAAGCAAATAGATCAGTTGTAGGGAGTTAATGAAAACAGATAAGTGTTAGGCAGGCAAGTTCAGAAGAAGCTAGATAAGAGGGTAGTTTTAAACTGAGAAGTGTGTCACAGGACAGCAGTGCTATAGATAGGGATATAGGAGAGTCAGTAAGTGGTAAAAAAAGAAGAAACAGCAGCCTAGGTAAGTCCTTAGTGTGCTTGAGGACAAGCAAAACCTTAAGTTTGGGGGTGTGTTAAGTCTCTGAAAGTGACTTATTTAGGACCCATTTAGCTTAAGAAGATATACACTTTTAGGTGTTTTTGATAGCATTTAGCCTAAACCTATGCTTAAATATGAAAATAAGAAGAAGGTAGCAAAATTAGGACTTATGCACAATAGGAAAGAAAAGGGTTGAAAACCGAAGGAAAAGAATGAAAAAATCGCATTGCGACAGCATTGCGAAAACATTGCTGAGGCCGCAATTATTCAAGTGAAAACCGTAAGTTGACTGATCCTTTTCTGTTAATTTCCGTAATTTCAGGGACTCGTTCTTTCTCCTCCATCCATTCTGATATATGACGTTGAAGATTGATGGTTCTCCTTGGCTCAGACGCACCTGCAAACTACTATAAAAGGGGGCCAAAGTCGGAGGTTTGATCATCATCCGAAAGCGTAGAAGCCTTCTCACAGTCCACTTTTTCTCCCCGTTTTCCTTTGCCGTGTGTTGGAGTGAGAGTCTCAGCTGTTGGAATCGATAATCTGATAGGAAGGAGAGGAGATTCTTCTTCTCTCTCGATTGGATTCATCCAAGCAAGGCTGACCTTTCATCCCCTTCATTCGAGGCGAAGCAACTTTTACTGTTTTCTGTCTCCTCCTTCTAATTTCCAGCTTTAATCATTGTTGTTCCTAGTTTAGTGTTTCAATTACTGCATTTCGTTGTTGTCTGTCTTTGAATTATTGCCTTTAAGTTTCCTTTGTTCGTTCAAACCTTCAAAGTAATCAAAGTACAATTCTGCATTTCACAGTTTCCACCTTCTGCCGCTACGGTTTGTCTTGCTGTTTTAAGCACATTTTTCCTTCTAAGCATGTCTGTTTCATCTTACATTTCTGTTCTCTATATATCCATGAGTAGCTAAGTCACGTAGGGGCATGCTAATGACAGAACTATAGGCTAAAAAACGTGAACCAAGCATGTAGGATAGCTTTCGAAGCATTGGTTGTATGTGAGCTTCATCCAACGGGCAATTTCGATTGGCCATCCATTTTGTCCAAATAATTCCTAACCTCTGGAAGGAGTAAGAGTTCAGAGTCGTATAATCATGCTAGCCTTTCATGGTAACCAGGAAACGGCCTAGGAATAGGCGTTTCCCTAGTACAAACTAAACACTTCTGTTTTAACAAGATGATTAAGTCCTTACTTTGAGTCGAGTAAACTTAAGAGTCTAATGCATGGAATCGGACGATACATGAGATAGAGTGAGTTTGATGCATAGAGAGTAGATCCAGTGCTTGAGAATCGTATAAAAAGGCCTATAGGATAGTCATTAGTAGCCCTTAATTCACCCATTTACACACTTTCGCTGCTGTTTAATTGCGGAAACATTGCGGTCCTCGCAATTCTGCTAAGTTTTCATTCTGTTTAGCTGTTTTCTTCTTCGTTTATTAATTCCATCTCTTGTCTTTTGAGTCTAATTTCAACTTGCATTTGTTTATGTTATATTCCTTAATACATTCAGCAAAAATTAGATAATTAAAAACCAATTTTACCCCATCAAATCCACCCCATCTTTCTTAACAAATACACTTCGCGAATAGCTAAACATAAGTCTGTGGAAAAAACGAATGAAATATACTTACTACTTGCTGTGAGACCATGTATGCTTGCATGTTCTGAGTGCTCTCTCTACCTTCTTGCTTATTTATCTTCACACATTGAGCACGCAACAGCTACCACGGGGTAGTTTATGCACAAAGGCTGCAGGTTCAGGTCTGGCGCTGCCAGTTGCTTTAGCGTCCGTGGCGCATCACCTTGCGCCATCTCGTCAACCAAGAAGGGATTGCCTTCTTCTTCAATCGGTCTCTGCCCCTCACGGGCTTCTTTCCGTAACCGTCGCTCCTCTCTGTCAATCTCTGGGATAAACTGCAATCTACTACCCTCAGAGGAACGGGTCATACACAAACAAAAAACCGAACATACAAGATACAAACAGAAAAAAATTTCAGCCAACCATCAACAAATCAAATTCAAACTTCAATCATAATTTCAATCCAATTTCCTATTCCCCGGCAACGGCGCCAATTTTGGTGGACGATATTTTTAACTATCGCCTAATCTCAAGCTGTCGAGGCTTGCCAAAATACGATTTAGAAAGCCTATAACCGAGGCTTTGCAGCCAGTGGTAACAGGGTCGATCGAAGGAATAGGTAGATTGAAATCACTAATGAAATTGGAATTTAATTAATTGATTGATTTTGGTAACGGGGGGGTTTTATCATGCAAAGGAAATAATAAGAAAGATAACGAAAGAAAGAATAACTAGTAGAAAACGTGTGCACGGTTTGGGGAATTTTGGGATCAAATGTTAGACAAATTCGGTTCATCATTTAATGCAAATTTCATGGCATTCAGTTTATTGAGCACGCGGACGACTACCAGAGAAGCCCCAAAGTAGCCGACTCCATGGATTTTAATTAGACCACACAGTTCTAATTACACGTTATCTAAGCTTACATCAAGGTGATCAACCCTAAGGTAAATTTAGACAGTCACTAGCTAACCGCGACGAACATTCGAGCGTGAATTCTAATTGCTAGTAGATTGCCCGCAAACGCCGTATGCAATCAACAATTATCCTACCCGACCCGATACTTTGATTTAGTTCTATCTACCTGTGTTACTTAGTCGAGCAGTGAGAGGCACGGCATCGCTACTGTTTAACATACACAACATGCGAAACTACTCGAGTGTCAATCGTCGTATTTTAACATGCGCGTTGGATTAAGCAAAGTAGATAAATGCTAATAAACAGAACCCAGTATGCATAATTCAAAACGCAGATTATCAGAACCAAATTATCTAACAAAATCCTCCTAAATCATTCCCAAACCGTTCACCCTTACCTTAGCCGCTCATGGCGCGGTTTGTCAATTCCGCTCCAACCACGGCCATGGAAGGAATCATCTACGCATTACAATGAAGTTGGAGCTCACTAGCATGCCAACAATGGCGGAGCTCCAAGAGAAAATACATAAAAATCGAGGAAGAAGAAGGTAAAAAGCTCCAAAAATGGTTATGAAGATATCCCAAAAAGTGCAGAAAATCCTCCTAATAAGCTGCTGTAATCGTCGTAGCGTCGAGACGCTAGGCCAGCGTCTCGATGCTGAGCCCTAAGTAATCCGCGCGCGCTTGCGATGGCGTCGCGACGCTGGGTCAGCGTCGCGACGCTGCCCCGATAAAATTCCTGCGCGCGCCTCCTCCGGAGTGTCTCGACGCCAAGCAGGGTCTCGACGCCAGGGCAGCGTCGAGCTAGCGTCTCGACGCTATCACTCGACTCTTGCTCTCGAGTTTTTCCAGCGTCGAGCCAGCGTCTCGACGCTGGCTCTCGGGTTTGGGGCTGAAGCCTTGCCTCTCCAAGGCTGTTTTGGCCCGTTTCTTCACGGATCAAGTTCCCCTCTTCCCGACGCATTCCCTGGGCGCTAAAACTCCACTTTAAGCACTCGAACAGGCCCATCGGACGCACGAGCTCTTTGCTGTATTTCTCCTACAAATGAGATATATTAATCAATTAAAAGCGGACTTAAGTTAATGTTAGGAAGTATTTAATAGCTCCAAAATGGAGTTATCAAGACTTCATCATTCTGAATTATGAAGCAGACAAGGAGGTCCCCATCCTATTAGGCAGACCATTTCTAGCCACAGGTAGGGCCTTGATCGATGTCCAGAAAGGTGAGCTGTTACGTCTCCAAAAGTGACTATTTTAGGACTTATTTGTGTTAGGAAGTTGTGCATTTGTGAGTGTTTTTGATAGGATTTAGCTTAAACCTATGCTTATATATGAGAATTAGAAGAGGGAAGCTAAATTAGGACTTGTATGCAAAAGGAGAGAAAAAGAATGAAAAACGAAGTTAGAAGAATGAAAATTGTGCATTGCGGAAGCATTGCGGAAACATTGCTAAAACCGCAATGTTTTAAGTGAAATCCGTAAGTTGGCTAACATTTTTCTGTTGTGATCCGATATTTCAGGGATTCGTTCTTTCTCCTCCATCCATTTTGAAGTACGACGTTGAGGATGGATGGTTCTCCTTGGCCCAATCGCACCTGCAGAATACTATAAAAGGAGGTCAAAGTAGAGGGTTGAAACATCATCCGAAAGCGTAGAAGTCTCTTCGCAGCGCAGTCTTTCCCATTCATTCTCTTCTCCGTCTGTTGGTTTGAGAGGTTCAGCTGTTGGAGTCGACAATCTGATAGGAAGGAGAGGAGATTCATCTTCTCTCCTGATTGGATTCATCCAAGCAAGGCTTACCTTTCTCTCCCTTCAGCCGAGGCGTCTGCGACGAGGCGATCAAGCTCACTTTACTTGCTTTCTGTCTTTAACTTTTCATTTCCAGCACCGTTTGTTGTTATTTCTTTTCCATTAGTTAATCCATTCCATTTCGTTGCTTTCTGTCTTTATGTTAGTAACTTTAAGTCTTCATCTGTTCATTCAAACAATTGATTAATCAAAGCACAATTCATCATTTTGCACTTTCTCATTTCCATTTCTGCCTACTGTTTTTTCCTTTATGTTTTGTCTTTAATTCTCTTCTAAGCATGTCTACTTCATCTAATATTTCTGTTCTCTCTACATCCATGAGTAACTAAGTCACATAGGGGCATGCTAATGACAAGGCTATAGGCTAAAACACGTGAACCAAGCATGTAGGATAGCTCTCGAATGCATTGATTGTATGTAAGCTTCATCCCACGGGCAATTTCGATTGGCCATCCATTTTGTCCAAAGAACTCCTAACCTCTGGAAGGAGTAAGAGTTCAGAGTCATACATTCATGCTAGCCTCTCAAGGTAACCAGAAAACGACCTATGAATAGGCGTTTTCCTAGTACAAATCATAACTTACTGCTTTAACAAGATGCTTAAGACCTTACTTGGACATGAGTAAACTAAAGAATCTAATGCATGAAATCGGAAGATACATGAGAATGAGTTAGTTTGATGCATAGTGAGTTGATCCAATGCTTGAGAATCGTGTGAAAATGCCTATAGAGGAGTCGTTAGTAGCCCTTGTTTCTCCATTTTACACACTTTCGCTGTTAGTAACATTGCGGTAAAATTGCTGTTCTCGCAATTCTGTTAAGCTAAAAATTCTGCCTTAGCCATTTTCCTCTTCGTTTATTAATTTCTTCTCTTTACATTTGAGTTTATCATTGACTTGCACTTGTTCATGTTGCTATCCTTTATCTATTCAGTAGTAAATAGGAACTTTAAAACCAAATCTACCCCATCAAATCCACCCATTCTTACTTAACAACACACTTCGCGAGTAACTAATAATAAATCTCTGTGGGAAAACGAATGAAAAAATACTTACTACTTGCTACAAGATCATGTATGCTTGCATGTTCTGAGTGCTCTCTCTCTCTCTTATTGCTTATTTCTTTTACACATTGAGCACGCAACAAGTTTTTGGCGCCGCTGCCGGGGATTTAGTTTAGTGAAAACAAAGTTTGTTAAGTTTGAAACACCAAGTTTATTATCCATTGGAGCTGATATTTTTCTCATTTCTTTTGCAGGTACCATTGGGTTAGTTTATGAATGAGCCTTCAAGTAGCGATCTAGAGTTCAATCCTGAGCCTGAGAGATTACTTAGGGCCAGAAATAGAGCTAAGAAACGTCTCTTTAACCAACCCTCTTTACCTCAAATAATTGCTGAAACCGCAGAGTCTCCGCAATCCTATCAAGAAGAAATGGACAGACCAGTCCCAAATCTGGTACCTACCACTCGCAATCCCATCGAAATAGCGAATGATAAGGATAGTGCCATTCTTTCCTATCTAGTACCTATGCCTGGGGAGCTAAACCCAAGCATAATCCGCCCTGAGATTACTGCCAACTCATTCGAGTTAAAGCCAGTAATGTTCAAAATGTTGTCCACTGTGGGACAATTCTTTGGAGTGGAAAATGAGGACCCCCACAACCATCTTAGAAACTTCCTAGGAGTTAGTGATACCTTTCTCATCCCTAGAGTTTCCCAAGAAACCTTGAGGCTCTACCTCTTCCCTTTCTCTTTAAGGGACAAAGCAAAGACGTGGTTAAACTCATTACCCTCTGGATCAGTCCTCAATTGGACAGACTTGGCGGAGAAATTCCTAGTTAAATATTTCCCACCCGATAGGAATTCTACCTTTCGTGATGACATAATCAAGTTCAAACAAGCTGAAAATGAGTCCCTTCACGAAGCTTGGACAAGGTCCAAGGACCTTCTGCTTAAATGTCCACACCATGGCATTCCATGGTGTATTCAAATAGAGGTCTTTTTCAAAGGATGCAACCCCAGTGTTAAGTCTCTGAAAGTGACTTATTTAGGACCCATTTAGCTTAAGAAGATGTACACATTTAGGTGTTTTTGTTAGCATTTAGCCTAAACCTATGCTTTAATATGAGAATTAGAAGAAGGTGGCTAATTTAGGACTTATGCACAATAGGTAGAAAAAGGGGTGAAAACCGAAGAAAAGGATGGAAAAAAGAACCATTGCGAATGCATTGCGGAATAATTGCGGTGACCGCAATTATTCAAGTTAAAACCGTAAGTTGGCTGACATTTTTCTGTTTAGATCCGACTTTTCAGGGATTCGTTCTTTCTCCTCCATCCATTCTGATATACGACGTTGAAGATTGATGGTTCTCCTTGGCCCAAATGCACCTGCAAACTACTATAAAAAGGGGTCAAAGTCGGAGGTTCAGGAATCACTCGAAGCGTAGAAGTCTTTCTGCAGTCCACCATTTCCACTGTTTTTCCTTTGCCGTCTGTTGGAGTGAGAGTCTAAGCTTTTGGAATCGATAATCTGATAGGAAGGAGAGAAGATTCTTCTTCTCTCTCGATTGGATTCATCCAAGCACGGCTGAATTCTCATCACCTTCATTCGAGGCGACTGCCACGAAGTCTTCAGCAAGCCTTTACTGTTTTCTGCTGTCTTCTTCTCATTTCCATTACTGATCATTGTTGTTCTTAGTTTAGACATTTCAATTATTGCATTTCGTTGTTGTCTGTCTTGGATTCATTCCTTTTAAAGCTTTCCTTTGTCATTCAAACATTTCAAGTTAATCGGAGTAAGTTTCTGCACTTTACAGTTTATGCGTTCTTCTGCTACGGGTTTTGCTTGCTGTTTTACACATATTTCTCTTCTAAGCATGTCTACTTTATCTACCATTTCTGCTCTTTACATATCCATGAGTAACTAAAATCATTTAGGGGCATGCTAATGACAGAACTATAGGCTAAAAAACGTGAGTCAAGTAGGTAGATTAACACTCGAACATTGATTGTATGTAAGCTTCATCCCACGGGCAATTTCGATTGGCCATCCATTTTGTCCAAAGAACTCCTAACCTCTGGAAGGAGTAAGAGTTCAGAGTCATATAATCATGCTAGCCTTTCATGGTAATCAGGAAACGGCCTAGGAATAGGCGTTTCCCTAGTACAAACTAAACACTCCTGCTTTAACAAGATGCTTAAGACCTTACTTTGAAGTCGAGTAAACTTGAGTCTCTCATGCATGGAATCGGACGATACTTGAGATAGAGTGAGTTTGATGTATAGAGAGTTGATCCAAAGCTTGATAATCGTAATAAACTGCCTATAGGATAGTCATTAGTAGCCCTTAATTCACCCTTTTAATCAGTTTCGCTGCCATTTAATTGCGGAAACATTGCGGTCCACGCAATTCTGCCAAATTTCCATTCTGTTTAGCTGTTGTCTTTCTCGTTTATTAATTCCATCTCTTATCCTGTGCATCTAAATTCAACTTGCTTTTGTTTATGTTATATCCCTCTACACATTCAGCAAAAAGTAGTTAATTAAAAACCAATTTTAACCCATCAAATTCATCCCATCTTTCTTAACATTCACACTTCGCGAATAGCTAAAAACAAGTCTCTGTGGAAAAAACGAATTAAATATACTCACTACTTGCTGTAAGACCATGTATGCTTGCATGTTCTAAGTGCTCTCTCTACCCTGTTGCATATTTATCTTTACACATTGAGCACGCAACAAGTTTTTGGCGCCGCTGCCGGGGACTTATTTTAAGTGAAAACGAAGTCTGTTAAGTTTGAAACATCAAATTATTTTTCATTGAAATTGATTTATCTTCATTTCTTTTTCAGGTACCATTTAGGGTAGTTTATGAATGAGACTCCAAGTAGTGATCTAGAGTTCAACCCTGAGCCCGAGAGATTACTTAGAGCTAGGAATAGAGCCAAGAAACGTCTCTTTAAACAAACCCTTGTACCTCCAATCATTGCAGAGACTACAATTCCTCCGCAATTACCTCAAGAAGAAATGGCTGGAGTAAATCAAAACCTGGTGCCTGTCACTCGCAACCCCATTGAAATAGCGAATGACAAGGATAGCGCCATCCTTTCATATTTAGTACCTATGCCTGGGGAGCTGAACCCCAGCATAATCCGTCCTGAAATCACTGCCCACTCATTTGAGTTAAAGCCAGTGATGTTCCAAATGTTGTCCACTGTGGGACAATTCTTTGGAATAGAAAATGAGGACCCCCATAATCACCTTAGGAACTTCCTAGGAGTTAGTGACACCTTCCTAATCCCTGGAGTTTCCCAAGAAGCCCTGAGGCTATATCTTTTCCCTTACTCTTTGAGGGACAAAGCCAAAACATGGTTAAATTCATTGCCCTCAGGATCTGTCCGCAATTGGACAGATTTAGCAGAAAAATTCCTAGTCAAATACTTCCCACCAGATAGGAATTCAACTTTTCGTGATGACATCATAAAATTCAAACAAGCTCCAAGTGAGTCTCTTCACGAAGCTTGGACAAGATTCAAAGACCTTCTCATTAAATGTCCACACCATGGCATTCCATGGTGTATCCAAATAGAAGTTTTCTTTAAAGGATGCAACCCCAGCACCAGACAAGTCTTAAATTCATCTGCTGGAGGTTCCATGTTGTCCAAGAGTTACAACGAAGCTTATGAGATCTTGGAGAAGATCTCAACCTCTCATTGTAGATGGTCAGACGATCCTGTAGAGCCAACTAGGGCTCAAGACAAGGATGCTCTAAGCGCCATGAGCACCCAAATAAATGCCCTGACCAACTTAGTTAAGCAAATGGCTCAGGCCAATCTCCAAACCAGTGCCAATACCGCCACAGCCATGTCAATGGGCACTCAACCAAGTCAAGGCGAGGCACCAATCTGTGGATTCTGTGGGGAAGGACACCCTTATGAATACTGTCCTGGGAATCCATCCTCGGTCTGCTATGTAGGAAGCCAGCAGCAGCCAAGGAATAACCCCTACTCACAAACTTACAATCCTGGTTGGAGAAACCACCCTAACCTGTCATGGGGTGGCCAACAAAACACTAACCAAAATCCTAACCAACCAAGGCCGAGTGGAACACCTGGTTTCACTCCCCAACATAACCAGTCAATGTACCAAAAACCTTATAACCAACCTGTAGGATCTTCTGTAGAAAACCTACTCAAGGAATATATAGCTAAGAATGATGCTACTCTTCAGAGCCAGCAAGCTACCCTCAGGAGCCTGGAAAACCAAATAGGCCAGTTAGCCAATGAACTTAAAAGTAGGCCCCAAGGTAGACTCCCTGCTGATACCGAGGTACCAAGGAGAGATGGCAAGGAACAAGTTCAAGCAATTGAACTTAGGAGTGGAAGACCATTGGTGGGCAATACAAAGGACACACCAAAGCGAGTAGAGAACACTGAGTCTAGTGCTCCACTGGAGTCTCTGCCAAGCCAAGGTCCACCACCGACTAGCACATCAGGAGCCAGGCTAGAACCAATTGTTGAGGACATAGAAGAAATTCCAAGGCCTCCACCTATCCTAAAACGCCCTGACGTGCCAGCTTATGTGCCACCACCTCCTTATCCTCGAAGACTGAAGAAGAAGCAGGAACAGGAAGTTCATTTTAATAAATTCTTAGAAATACTTAAGCAAGTGCATGTTAACATTCCTTTTGTAGAGGTTTTACAGTCTATGCCTTCATATGTAAAGTTTTTGAAGGACATTATTACTAACAAGAAAATCATTGGTGAGTTTGAAACAGTAAACCTCACCGAGGAGTGCAGTGCCATCCTCCAGAACAAGCTGCCCAAGAAGGAGAAGGATCCTGGTTCCTTCACCCTACCTGTAGAACTTGGAGGCAAGCACGTGGGCAGAGCGCTTTGTGACCTGGGCGCCAGCATAAATCTCATGCCCCTGTCCCTATTCCGCCAGTTGGGAATAGGAGAAGCACGTCCAACTACTGTCACTTTACAACTAGCAGACAGATCCATCGCATATCCAGAAGGTAAGATTGAGGATATTCTAGTTAAAGTTGACAAATTCATTTTCCTTGCAGATTTCATTGTCCTGGACTATGAGGCAGACAAGGAGGTACCCATCCTGCTAGGTAGACCATTTCTAGCCACAGGTAGGGCACTAATAGACGTGCAAAAAGGTGAGTTAACTATGAGAGTTCATGATGAAGAGGTAAAATTTAGTGTTTACAAAGCTTTAAAATATCCCTCTGATTCTGAGTCTTGTGCTAGCATGGATGTTGTTGACTCACTAATGGAAGAACAATTAGAGCATGTACTGTTAACCAAGCATGCTAACGAATATGTAGGATTAGATGTAGATGATCTAAATGTATCTGACATAATGGATATGCCTGTAAATAACCCTCAACATGTATGTATGAATATAGATTTGACTGATAGGACTGTAAATCCGTTAAAACCCTCTATTGAGCATCCACCTATTCTAGAACTGAAACCACTACCTACTCACCTCAAATATGCATATCTAGGAGATAATGACACGCTGCCTGTAATTATTTCTTCTAAGCTAAGTGAACAGCATGAGGTTGATTTAATTTTACTGCTTAAGCAACATAGGAAGGCTATAGCATGGTCTATTGCTGATATTCGAGGCATTAGCCCTTCTTATTGTATGCACAAAATTATTCTAGAGGAAGAGCACACACCTAGGGTAGATCACCAGCGTAGGTTAAACCCCTCTATGAAAGAGGTAGTGAAGAAAGAAATAATAAAGTGGTTAGATGCAGGAGTAATTTTCCCCATAGCTAGTAGCCAGTGGGTGAGCCCCATCCAATGTGTACCTAAAAAGGGGGGAATAACTGTGGTAGTCAATGAGAATAACGAATTAATTCCAACAAGGACTGTCACAGGGTGGAGGGTATGTATGGATTACAGAAAACTAAATAAAGAAACTAAAAAAGACCATTTCCCCATACCATTTATTGACCAGATGCTAGACAGAATAGCTGGTAGAGCCTACTATTGTTTCCTAGATGGCTATTCAGGCTACAATCAAATAACTATAGACCCTAAGGATCAAGAGAAGACCACCTTCACTTGCCCTTTTGGAACGTTTGCCTTCCGCAGAATGCCTTTTGGCTTATGCAATGCACCGGCAACTTTCCAGAGGTGCATGATGGCAATCTTCTCTGAGTTGGATGAGTCCATGATAGAAATATTCATGGATGACTTCTCAGTCTTTGGGGACTCATTTAAAACCTGTCTAGAGAACCTAGGACAAGTCCTGACTAGGTGTGAGGAGACTAACCTAGTCCTGAATTGGGAAAAGTGCCATTTTATGGTAGATGAAGGGATTGTCTTAGGACATCGAGTGTCAAGGGCGGGTGTAGAAGTGGATAGGGCAAAAATCGAGGTCATAGAGAAGTTGGTAGAGCCCCAGAACGTCAAAGCCATTAGAAGCTTCTTAGGGCATGCTGGCTTCTATAGAAGGTTCATCAAGGACTTTTCTAAGATAGCCAAGCCTCTGTGCGAGCTTCTAGAGCTAGGTAGGCCATTCATCTTTTCTAAAGAATGTGTAGTAGCTTGGAAAGCCCTTAAGGAAGCACTGGTCACAGCACCAATCATAGTAGGACCAAATTGGGATCTCCCATTCGAGATGTTATGTGATGCCAGTGACTATGCTGTAGGAGTCATGTTAGGACAGAAGATTGACAAGCTCACACACCCTGTCTATTATGCTAGTAAGACCTTGAATGAGGCTCAATGTAACTATACAACTACAGAGAAAGAGATGCTTGCTGTAGTATTTGCTTGTGAAAAATTTAGAAACTATATTGTAGGAACTAGGACCATTGTATATACTGACCATTCTGCTTTAAAATATCTGATGAGGAAGGCTGATGCTAAGCCTAGATTGATTAGATGGGTGTTATTGCTGCAGGAATTCGATTTGGACATTCGGGACAAGAAGGGATGTGAAAACGTGGTTGCAGATCACCTGTCTCGATTGCAGCACAATTGCGAAAAAATTGCGGACCCCGCAATTTCTGATGCTTTTATAGATGAACATATCTTTGCTTTGACTCATCGTGATAACGATGAGGAACCTTGGTTCGCTGACATTGCTAACTTCCGTGCAGCACAGGTATTACCAGTGTTCAAGGGAGGACAAGAGAAGAAGAGGTTCCTCCATGAAGCAAGGAAATTTATCTGGGATGACCCCATACTTTACAGGACCTGTGCTGATGGGTTGTTGAGGAAGTGTGTTACAGCTGCTGAAGCGAAGTCTGTGCTGCAGCACTGTCATTCATCTCCTTATGGTGGTCACTTTGGTGGCCAACGGACAGCTGCGAAGGTCTTTCAGAGTGGCTACTACTGGCCAACAATCTTCAAGGACGCACATGATTACGCTCACAGCTGTGATGAGTGCCAAAGGACAGGTAATCTCAGTCGCAAGGATGAGATGCCCCTCACCTACATCTTGGAGTTGGAGCTCTTTGATGTGTGGGGCATTGATTTCATGGGACCATTCCCTCCATCATCAGGTAACCTGTACATCTTAGTAGCAGTAGACTACGTGTCCAAATGGGTAGAGGCTAAAGCATGTCCTAATAATGATGCTAAGACAGTCACTAACTTCTTGCATAGGCACATTTTCACTAGATTTGGGACTCCTCGTGCTATCATTAGTGATGAGGGGTCACATTTCATTAATAAAGCTATGGAGAAGATATTGGCTAAATATAACATTAGGCATAGAGTAGCTACTCCCTATCACCCACACTCAAATGGTCAAGCTGAAATTTCAAATAGGGAAATAAAGAACATCCTAGAGAAGGTAGTTAAACCTAATCGAAAAGACTGGTCATTTAAGCTTGAGGATGCACTTTGGGCTTACAGAACAGCATATAAGACACCTCTAGGAATGTCTCCCTATAGGTTGGTATATGGCAAGGCTTGCCACTTGCCACTTGAGTTGGAAAACAAGGCATTTTGGGCCATGAAAGAATTAAATTTTTGTGTGAAGGATGCAGGGACATTAAGATCTTTACAGCTACATGAACTTGATGAGCTTAGGCACATGGCCTATGAGAATGCCAAGATGTACAAAGAAAAGACAAAAATATGGCATGACAGTAGACTCAGGATCAAAGACTTTAAAAAGGGCCAACTTGTATTATTATTTAACTCACGATTAAAGCTATTTCCAGGCAAATTAAAGTCTAGATGGTCAGGTCCATTTATTATTACTAATGTCTTTGTTCATGGTGCCATAGAGATTAAAAACTTGCAGCAAGGACAGCCATTTATGGTCAATGGTGCTAGGTTGAAGCACTACTATGAGGAGGGGGATGTGAAGACTCTCTCGGCCTTCCTCCTACGTGAAGCATGACAAAGAGAACGAGAGAGAACGAGTGGTTACTGTGCTCGTTTAGTCAAGGCCAATGCCTTAGTTTATTTTTTCTGTTTTTATCGATGATCGTTTGTATGTTTTGTAGCGTGATTTTAATTGCGTATTTAATGTTTGTTTTATTTGTTTTTGTAGGGAATCGAAAGAGGGGATCAAGGGGAGTAAATCCCACTTTAAAAATCAAGAAACGGTTGAGCCAAATGAAAGATACGGGCGATCAAAGTTTGGATTTGTTATGAAATATTGTCCCTAGAATTGCGCAAAAATTGCTGGATTCGCAAAAAGAGCCGTTGGGATTTTTCCGTTGCTTTTATAGCCGTTAGAAGGCGCCCGATTGATACGATCCTCTCATTCTTTGCTCTCCAAGATTTCTGCGATTCTCTCCACCTTTGATCTCTCTCTCCAAACCTCCAAGATTCGACCATGGTTTCCACTAGGGCTGAGAGATCCGCCGCCAAGAAGAAGGCCGACGACGCAGCTGAAGCGGCTGCGAGGGAAGCGCTTCTCACCCTTGCTGATCAGGGTGCTGTACGCACTGGCCGTCTTGGTAAGCTTCCTATTCGTAGGAAGAAGTGGAGGGTGGTCACTGAGATCCCTGCTGGCCCATCTGAGCCAGTGGGTACGCCAACGAAGCGCCGGTGGACTGTCAAGACTGTCGCCGAACCAAGCATCGCCAAGACTCCCTCTGTGGAGAGTCAAGAACCTGATCGTGCATCCCACGAGTCAGCCAAGGAAGGTTCGACGCCGTCTGTGTCACCTGCGCGCAGTCCCCTCTCGTCTGAACCAGTGCCAAGCGCAGAGTCGTCACCACCTGCACAGAGCGCCGAGTTGTCTCCAGCACCTCAGAGTTCTGATACGACGCCTGCAGCAGCACAGAGCCCTGAGCTGCCATCTTCGCCATGGAGTTCTGCGCATACCCCATCAGCAGAACACAACTCTCCACGGCCTGATCCTGAATTCCCTTATGGGGATTATCAAGAGTCCACGCAAGGCAGTGGAGATGTTGGGGAAGAGGAAGTCTTCTCTCCTATGAGGGAAGACAGCCTTGATGTTCCTGCACAGCAGGACGATTCTATGGAAGAAACGTTGGGGGCTTGCCTCCAACAGATCAACATGGAGAAAGAGAAGAAGAAGGCCAAGAAGGAGGCCAAGAAAGCCAAGAACGCCAAGAAACTGAAGAAGAAGAAGGCCAAGCGAGTGCCTTCAGCAGATAAAGACAGTACTGAGCCTTCGCTCAAACGCCTCAAGGTGGAGGCTGCTGAATCTTCCAAGCCAGCCGATAAGGGGAAGGCTAAACTCTACCCTGAGGATGAACCTCCATCAGTGAGGTATGTCTCATCCGATGCCGAATCCAGGGGTGTGGAGCTGAGGAAAAGGGACCTGTTGCACGAGAAGGGGTTCCTTGATCGACTTGCTGACCTGCCGCAGTTCTTGCGCGCAGGGGTGATCAACCATGGCTGGGAGGAATTCTGCCGACCTCCCAATCCAGCATACACGAGCATGGTGTATGACTTCTATGCCAACGTGCTCAGCCCTGAGGATGGCCTATCTGTGGTCAGAGGGGTGGAGGTTGATTTCTCAGCCAAAGCCATTAATGAAGCATTTGGTCTAAGGGGCCAGCCTCACACAGATTACGCACGGATAGTTGATGAGCCGACCGAGGCTGTGCTGGAAGAAGCCATCCGCACCATTGGCCAGCCTGAGGCCTCCTGGACAGTCTCGCGCAATGGGCGGCACACGCTCATGAGTGCCAACCTCACGGCTAAGGCAGCTGTGTGGTTTTCATTCGTAAGAAGAAGACTCTCCCCGGTGACTCATGAGACTACAATTAACCAGAGCCGTTCGCTGCTGGTTTATGCTATAATGAGAGGTCTCACGATCAACGTGGGAGAGGTCATCACTGCTGCCATAGCCGAGTGTGCTAAGAAGGGTAAGGGACCATTATTTTTTCCGAACACTATAACCAAATTGTGTTTGCTTGCAGGGGTTCCCACCGAGCGCTTGGAGCAGCAGCTGCCCTACACAGGCCATCTGGAGTTGCCTGCACACCTAAGGCTGAGAAGAAAGGGCAACATGGAATTTGAGTTGGATAGGCTGGCGGCTGAACAGTCCCTATCCATGGCCTGCTTGATGGACATGCAGAGGAGAATGGCTCAATGGGCCAACTATGCGCAGGCGAGGGACAGAGAAGTTGCAGACCAATTGGGGTGCATCTTCCCAGACTTCCCCACCAACCTCCTAACTCCATGGGTGCCCCCACGACCAAGGCGACCAGATGAGGATGATGAGAATTGAGTGCTGGTTTGAAGAGCACTAGAGGGAGTATTACTGATCCCTAAAGAAACAAAAGACAATTTTTCTGCTTTTTGATAGATTCATGTTTATTATGCTGTTTTTGGTTCAATTTTGATCTGTTTTGGATGTCTAGTTTTATGTTTTTCCTTTTGCTTAGGATAGTCTGATGTTAGTTGATTAGGTAGGATAGTTTAGTTTTATTTTTAGGATGCATGAGTAACGGGAAAAAGCATGCTAGGGGCCTGAGTTAGTGTTAAATCTGCCCAGATTGAATTGCGAAATAATTGCGGTTCCCGCAATTTTTGTGGCTGATTGCATGTTTTTGACTGTCCGTTTAGTTAGGCTGTGATCTGTTAAATTCTATCTTTTGCTGCTAGCATGACTACCTTATATAGCTGATCTTGAAGCATGCTGGATGAGTGTCATAGGACACCTTTTGATAGTTTAAATTTGCCTCTGAATAGTGCTCAGCATGCATAAACCATAAGTCCTTAAACCTGTCTGTTATGTTCAAATTTTCTGCTGCTGGGATAGTTGCTTCTAGAATGTTTTGCCTATGCCTAGGATGTTTA
This sequence comes from Herpetospermum pedunculosum, assembly GCA_028017165.1. Classification (NCBI taxonomy): domain Eukaryota; kingdom Viridiplantae; phylum Streptophyta; class Magnoliopsida; order Cucurbitales; family Cucurbitaceae; genus Herpetospermum; species Herpetospermum pedunculosum. The sequence continues at coordinate 42,253,101 of CM051522.1, forward strand.
GATTCTCTTTGTTTTACTTTAGACTAGATGCTTCTAGGATAAGTTTGGGGGTGTGCCACCTCAAACACTCATTGGGGACAATGAGTAGTTGAAGTTTGGGGGAGGCCACCCTAGGCCTAGGAACATTCCTCTCTCCCTTAGAAACATAAGCATTCTTCTTCTTCTTAAAAAAAAAAATGATGATGAACTGAAAAAAAATGAAAAAAGAATAAAGGGGGGGAGTTTCTCTTAGGTTGCTGAGTAATCAGTGCCAAGTGTGTAACCCACAAGTGGCGTTGCATCAAAAGGCAACCAAAGGAGAGGCTCCACCTAAGAAAAAAAAAGAGAGAAAAATATAGGGAAGAAGAATGTATACCTAGGAGTTATAACTTTGTGGCTTAGATGTCCTATTTAAAAAGAACTCTGATCCTCAAAGTAGCTGAGCACAAAGTTGTAACTTGTAGGGTTGTTTTAGGGAGATGAGTGTATATCCAATGTAGTGATGCCAGGGCTTAGGTTGTTCTCTAAAAGTACCACTGTCACTGTTAATACTAAGACTGGCATGACTCTAAGGAATCCTAGACACATTAAAAATAAGCTAGAAGCATGTACTGAGTCTGGAGTAAAGCTTGGTAGAATTTGAAACCTTAGGGATAGTAGCATAATATCATAGAAGTAGTTAGATCAGTAGTAGGGGGTTAACAAAAGCAGTGGGTATAGTAGGCAGGTGAAGTCAGAAGAAGCTAGACAAGAGGTTAGTTCTAAACTAAGAAGTGTGTCACAGGACAGCACTGCTAGAGACAAGAATATAAGGGAGTTAGTGAGTAGTTAAAAGAAGAAGAAACAGCAGCCTAAGTAAGTCCTTAGTATGCTTGAGGACAAGCAAAGCCTTAAGTTTGGGGGTGTGTTAAGTCTCTGAAAGTGACTTATTTAGGACCCATTTAGCTTAAGAAGATGTACACATTTAGGTGTTTTTGTTAGCATTTAGCCTAAACCTATGCTTTAATATGAGAATTAGAAGAAGGTGGCTAATTTAGGACTTATGCACAATAGGTAGAAAAAGGGGTGAAAACCGAAGAAAAGGATGGAAAAAAGAACCATTGCGAATGCATTGCGGAATAATTGCGGTGACCGCAATTATTCAAGTTAAAACCGTAAGTTGGCTGACATTTTTCTGTTTAGATCCGACTTTTCAGGGATTCGTTCTTTCTCCTCCATCCATTCTGATATACGACGTTGAAGATTGATGGTTCTCCTTGGCCCAAATGCACCTGCAAACTACTATAAAAAGGGGTCAAAGTCGGAGGTTCAGGAATCACTCGAAGCGTAGAAGTCTTTCTGCAGTCCACCATTTCCACTGTTTTTCCTTTGCCGTCTGTTGGAGTGAGAGTCTAAGCTTTTGGAATCGATAATCTGATAGGAAGGAGAGAAGATTCTTCTTCTCTCTCGATTGGATTCATCCAAGCACGGCTGAATTCTCATCACCTTCATTCGAGGCGACTGCCACGAAGTCTTCAGCAAGCCTTTACTGTTTTCTGCTGTCTTCTTCTCATTTCCATTACTGATCATTGTTGTTCTTAGTTTAGACATTTCAATTATTGCATTTCGTTGTTGTCTGTCTTGGATTCATTCCTTTTAAAGCTTTCCTTTGTCATTCAAACATTTCAAGTTAATCGGAGTAAGTTTCTGCACTTTACAGTTTATGCGTTCTTCTGCTACGGGTTTTGCTTGCTGTTTTACACATATTTCTCTTCTAAGCATGTCTACTTTATCTACCATTTCTGCTCTTTACATATCCATGAGTAACTAAAATCATTTAGGGGCATGCTAATGACAGAACTATAGGCTAAAAAACGTGAGTCAAGTAGGTAGATTAACACTCGAACATTGATTGTATGTAAGCTTCATCCCACGGGCAATTTCGATTGGCCATCCATTTTGTCCAAAGAACTCCTAACCTCTGGAAGGAGTAAGAGTTCAGAGTCATATAATCATGCTAGCCTTTCATGGTAATCAGGAAACGGCCTAGGAATAGGCGTTTCCCTAGTACAAACTAAACACTCCTGCTTTAACAAGATGCTTAAGACCTTACTTTGAAGTCGAGTAAACTTGAGTCTCTCATGCATGGAATCGGACGATACTTGAGATAGAGTGAGTTTGATGTATAGAGAGTTGATCCAAAGCTTGATAATCGTAATAAACTGCCTATAGGATAGTCATTAGTAGCCCTTAATTCACCCTTTTAATCAGTTTCGCTGCCATTTAATTGCGGAAACATTGCGGTCCACGCAATTCTGCCAAATTTCCATTCTGTTTAGCTGTTGTCTTTCTCGTTTATTAATTCCATCTCTTATCCTGTGCATCTAAATTCAACTTGCTTTTGTTTATGTTATATCCCTCTACACATTCAGCAAAAAGTAGTTAATTAAAAACCAATTTTAACCCATCAAATTCATCCCATCTTTCTTAACATTCACACTTCGCGAATAGCTAAAAACAAGTCTCTGTGGAAAAAACGAATTAAATATACTCACTACTTGCTGTAAGACCATGTATGCTTGCATGTTCTAAGTGCTCTCTCTACCCTGTTGCATATTTATCTTTACACATTGAGCACGCAACACCCAGCACTAGACAAGTGCTAAACTCATCTGCTGAAGGTTCCATGCTGTCCAAGAGTTATAACGAAGCCTATGAGATCTTGGAGAAGGTCTCAGCATCTCACTATAGGTGGTCAGATGATCCAATCGAGCCAAGTAGAGCTCAAAATAAGGACGCACTCAATGCCATGAGTAGCCAAATAAGCGCCCTGACCAACCTAGTTAAACAAATGGCTCAAGCCAATCTCCAAACTAATGTCGACACCGCCACAACCATGTCAATGGGCACACAACCAAGTCAAGGTGAGACACTAATCTGTGGATTCTGTGGGGAAGGGCACCTGTATGAATACTGCCCTGGGAATCCAGCCTCAGTCTGCTATGTTGGAAGCCAACAGCAGCCTAGGAACAACCCCTATTCCAACACCTACAATGCTGGTTGGAGGAACCACCCAAACCTTTCATGGGGTGGCCAACAGAATGCTAACAAAACTCCTAACCAACCAAGACCGAGTGGAACACCTGGTTTCACTCCCCAACATAACCAATCCATGTATCAGAAACCATACAGCCAACCAGTAGGGTCATCTGTAGAAAATCTACTCAAAGAGTACATCGCCAAGAATGATGCTACTCTACAAAGCCAGCAAGCTACCCTAAGGAGCCTAGAGAACCAAATAGGGCAGCTAGCCAATGAACTCAAAAGTAGGCCCCAAGGTAGACTGCCTGCTGACACTGAGGTGCCAAGGAGAGATGGAAAAGAGAAAGTTCAAGCAATTGAACTTAGAAGTGGGAGACCGTTGGTGAGCAACATAAAAGAAACCCCAAAGAGAGTAGAGAACAAAGAGTCTAATGCTCCACTAGAAACTCTGTCAAACCAAGGTCAACCATCACCAAGCACATTAGGAGCAAGGCTGGAGCCAATCATAGAGGAGATAGAAGAAATTCCAAGGCCTCCACCTATCCTGAGGCGACCTGAAGTGCCTGCATATGTGCCACCACCTCCATTCCCTCGAAGGCTAAAGAAAAAACAAGAACAGGAAGTGCACTTTAACAAATTCTTAGAAATTCTTAAACAAGTGCATGTTAATATCCCTTTTGTAGAAGTTTTACAGTCTATGCCCTCTTATGTAAAGTTTTTAAAGGATATAATCACTAACAAGAAGATCATTGGTGAATTTGAAACAGTGAATCTCACTGAGGAGTGCAGTGCTATACTCCAGAACAAGCTACCCAAGAAGGAGAAGGATCCTGGTTCCTTCACCCTACCAGTAGAGCTAGGAGGCAAGCACGTGGGCAGAGCTCTTTGTGACCTGGGAGCCAGCATAAACCTCATGCCCCTATCACTATTCCGCCAGCTAGGAATAGGAGAAGCACGTCCCACCACTGTCACCTTACAACTTGCAGACAGATCCATAGCCTACCCTGAGGGTAAGATTGAGGACATTCTTGTAAAGGTTGACAAGTTTATCTTCCTTGCAGATTTCATCATCCTTGACTATGAAGCAGACAAAGAGGTCCCCATCCTATTAGGCAGACCATTTCTAGCCACAGGTAGGGCCTTGATTGATGTTCAGAAAGGTGAGCTCACTATGAGGGTTCATGATGAGGAGGTTAAATTTAGTGTTTATAAAGCCTTAAGGTACCCCTCTGGCTCTGAATCTTGTGCTAGCATGGACATTGTAGATTCACTGATGGAAGAACAGCTGGAGCATGAATTATTAACTAAGCATGCTAATGAATATGTACAACTAGATTTAACTGATTTAAATGTTTCTGAGATAATGGATATACCTGTAGTTAAAACACAGCATGTTTGTATAAATAAAGACTTGACTGACAGATCCTTGAATCCATTAAAACCATCCATTGAGCATCCACCTATCTTAGAATTGAAACCTTTACCCACTCACTTCAAGTATGCATATCTAGGAAGTAATGATACTTTGCCTGTGATTATTTCTTCTAAATTGAGTGAAAAGCATGAGGTTGAACTGATATTATTACTTAAGCAGCATAAAAAGGCTATTGCATGGACTATTGCTGACATTAGAGGCATTAGCCCTTCTTATTGCATGCATAAGATAATCTTAGAGGAAGAACATACACCCCGAGTAGATCACCAACGTAGGTTGAACCCCTCTATGAAAGAGGTAGTAAAAAAAGAAATCATAAAGTGGTTAGATGCAGGTGTAATCTTCCCTATAGCTAGTAGTCAGTGGGTGAGTCCTATACAATGTGTACCTAAGAAGGGGGGGATGACTGTAATAGTGAATGAGAGCAATGAACTGATTCCAACTAGAACTATTACAGGATGGAGAGTCTGTATGGACTATAGGAAATTGAATAAGGAAACAAAAAAGGATCACTTCCCTTTACCATTTATTGACCAAATGTTAGATAGGATAGCTGGTAGAGCTTATTACTGCTTTCTAGACGGTTATTCAGGATACAACCAGATCACTATAGACCCCAAGGACCAGGAGAAGACCACCTTCACTTGCCCTTTTGGAACATTTGCCTTTCGCAGAATGCCTTTTGGCTTATGCAATGCACCAGCAACGTTCCAAAGGTGCATGTTGGCAATCTTCTCTGACTTAGATGAATCCATGATAGAGATATTTATGGATGACTTCTCAGTCTTTGGTGATTCATTCACAAACTGCTTAGAGAACTTAGGACAAGTCCTGGCTAGGTGTGAGGAGACTAACCTAGTCCTTAATTGGGAAAAGTGCCACTTCATGGTGGAAGAGGGGATAGTCCTAGGTCATAGAGTGTCTAGAGCAGGAGTAGAGGTCGATAGGGCCATGATTGAAATAATAGAGAAGTTAGTAGAACCTCAGAATGTGAAAGCCATTAGAAGTTTCTTAGGACACGCAGGTTTCTATAGAAGGTTCATTAAGAACTTTTCTAAGATCTCCAAACCTTTGTGTGAGCTTCTAGAGCTGAATAAGCCATTTATCTTCTCTAGAGAATGTTTCTTAGCCTGGAAAACCCTTAAGGAAGCACTAGTCAAAGCACCTATTATAGTAGGACCAAATTGGGACCTCCCCTTTGAGATGTTATGTGATGCAAGTGACTATGCTGTAGGGGTTATGCTAGGACAAAAGATTGACAAGCTAACACACCCTGTATACTATGCTAGTAAGACACTTAATGAGGCACAATGTAATTACACAACCCTTGAGAAGGAGATGCTAGCTGTAGTGTTTGCCTGTGAGAAGTTTAGGAATTACATTGTAGGCACTAGAACAATCGTGTATACAGATCACTCTGCACTAAAGTACTTTATGAGGAAGGCTGATGCGAAGCCTAGGTTGATTAGGTGGGTATTGTTGCTGCAAGAGTTTGATCTGGACATTAGAGATAAGAAAGGATGTGAAAATGTGGTTGCGGATCATCTTTCTGGATTGCAACATAATTGCGATAAAATTGCGGAAACCGCAATTTCTGATGCCTTTATCGATGAGCATGTCTTTGTATTAGCACATCGTGATAATGATGAGGAACCTTGGTTTGCTGACATTGCTAACTTCCTTGCATCGCAGGTACTACCAACTTTCAAGGGAGGACAAGAAAAGAAGAGGTTCTTGCATGAAGCTAGGAAGTTCATATGGGACGATCCTACACTCTACAAGACATGTGCAGATGGGTTGCTGAGGAAATGTGTGTCAGCTGCTGAGGCGAAGTCTGTACTGCAGCACTGCCATACAGCCCCCTATGGTGGACATTTTGGTGGCCAAAGGACAGCTGCAAAGGTGTTCCAGAGTGGCTACTATTGGCCCACGATCTTCAAGGATGCCCACGAATACGCCCACAGCTGTGATGAATGCCAGAGAACAGGCAACCTTAGTCGAAAGGATGAGATGCCTCTCACTTACATCCTAGAGTTGGAGCTCTTTGATGTGTGGGGCATTGACTTCATGGGGCCATTTCCCCCATCATCAGGTAACCTTTACATACTTGTAGCTGTAGACTATGTGTCTAAGTGGGTAGAAGCCATAGCATGTCCAAACAATGATGCCAAAACAGTCATTAAGTTCCTTAATAGACATATCTTTACTAGGTTTGGTACACCTCGTGCTATAATTAGTGATGAAGGGACACACTTCATTAATAAAGCTATGGAGAAAGTGTTGGCTAAATATAATGTTAGACATAGAGTAGCCACCCCTTATCACCAACATTCGAATGGCCAAGCTGAAATATCAAATAGGGAGATTAAAAACATACTCGAAAAAGTGGTCAAACCCAATAGAAAAGATTGGTCGTTTAAACTCGAGGATGCACTTTGGGCATATAGGACTGCATATAAGACACCCCTAGGTATGTCTCCTTATAGACTTGTGTATGGCAAAGCATGTCACTTACCATTCGAATTGGAAATTAAAGCATTTTGGGCCTTGAAAGAGTTGAATTATTGCGTGACCGATGCGGGAACATTGCGGTCTCTACAATTACATGAGCTTGATGAGCTTAGACATATGTCCTATGAAAACGCTAAAATGTATAAGGAAAAGACTAAGATTTGGCATGATAGTAGACTTAGGATTAAGGACTTTAAGAAAGGCCAGCTTGTCTTATTATTCAACTCACGGTTGAGATTATTTCCAGGCAAACTTAAGTCCAGATGGTCAGGTCATTTTGTAATAACTAACGTGTTTGTTCATGGTGCAATCGAGATTAGGAACCTCCAGCAAGGGCAACCGTTAATGGTTAATGGTGCACGATTGAAGCATTACTAAGAGGAAGGAGATGTGAAGACTCTCTCGGCCTTTCTCTTGGCTGAAACGTGAAAATAAGAGCGAGAGAGGACGAGTGATCACTGTGCTCGTCCATGCGAGGCTATGCGTTAGTTTATTTTTTTTGCTATTCTTTCGGTTACGATTTGTGTATATTTTTGTGTGATTTTAATTACGAATTTGATGTTGATTTTATTTCTTTTAATAGGGGATCGATAGAGGGAATCAAGGAGATGAATTCAAGATTAAAAATCGAGGGAGATATTGGGCCAAATCAAAGATTCAGTTGATAGAAGATTGGCATTTAAATTCAAGAAAATCTCCAAACGGCCATTTAATTGCGGTAGATTTGCTGAATCCGCAACAGAAAATAGCCGTTGGGATTTCCATCATTACATATAGCCGTTAGAAGCGCTCTGGGCTATACGTTTCCTTCATTCACAGAACTCCAAGAAAGCTCTCTCCTTCTTCCTCTGCAATCCCTCTTTCCAGATTCCTACGATTCCACCATGGTGCTAATAAGAGCTGAGAGATCTGCGTCCAAGAAGAAGGCCGACGACGCTGAAATAGCTGCGAGAGAGGCACTCCTTGCCCTGGCAGATGCTGAAGCCGCACGAACCGAACGCCTTCCCAAGCTCCCTGTCCGTAGGAAGAAGTGGAAGGTGGTGTCGGAGATCCCTGCTGGGCCATCTGAACCAGCAGGAACGCCCAAGAAACGCAAGTGGAAGGTGGCTGTGGCCGACGCAACAATCAAGAAGAAGACTCCCTCTGTGGAGAGTCAAGAAAGTGGCCGTCCATCCTACGAGACGGCCAGACAAAGCCATTCGCCATCTCCACCAGCGCGAAGCCCTGAACCTTCTCCATCTCCACAGAGCTCTGAACAAACTCCACCGCCGCAGAGCCCTGAAGCATCACCCATCTCCCAGACGCCTGAACCTGAAATTCTAGATGAAGAGCATCAAGAATCGGCGCAGGGCGGTGAAGAAGCTGAAGAAGAAGAGGTCTTCTCTCCTTTGAGGGAAGTCAGCCCCGAGAGCCCAGCACAGGGGGATGATTCGATGGATGAGACGTTGGGGGATTGCCTCCAACAGATCACAACCAAGGCGAGATTGAGAAAGAAAGCCACCAAGGTTGTCAAGGCCAAACGGCCAAAAGCATCGAAGAAGGCCAAGAAAAAGAAAGCCAGGGGTGAGCCTTCATCAAAGAAGGTTAGTGGTGAGCCCTCTCCAAAGAAGCTCAAGATCGAGGCTGCTGAATCAGCCAAGGTAAAAGACAAGGGGAAGGCCAAGCTGTACCCCGAAGATGAGCCTCAAACAGTGAGGTATGTGTCCTCTGATGCTGAGTCCAGAGGTACTGAGTTAAGGGAGAGGGACCTGCTGCATGAGAAAGGGTTCCTCGACGCACTAGCAGACCTGCCGCAATTCTTGCGCGCAGGGATAACCAATCACGGCTGGGAGGAGCTGTGCAGACCACCCGTCCCCGCCTATTCCAGCATGGTGTATGATTTCTACGCCAACCTGATGAACCCTGAGGATGGCCTATCCGTGGTCAGAGGAATCGAGGTGGATTTCTCAGCGAAGGCAATCAATGAAGCCTATGGCCTCAAAGGTCAAAAACACACGGATTATGCAAGGATCATTGATGAGCCAACAGAAGCTGTCCTGGAGGAAGCAATTCGGATCATTGGCCAACCTGAGGCAGCGTGGACAGTTTCACGCAATGGGAAGCACACTCTGATGAGTGCTACCGTCACAGCTAAGGCAGCCGTCTGGTTCTCCTTCGTACGGAGGAGGCTGTCCCCAGTGACCCACGAGACCACCATCAACCAAGGCAGATCGCTGCTGGTCTATGCGATCATGAGGGGCCTCACAATCAACGTTGGCGAGGTCATTGCAGCCTCAATAGCAGACTGCGCCAAAAAGGGTAAGGGTCCACTTTTCTTTCCCAATACAATCACTAAGCTTTGCTTACGTGCAGGGGTTCCAATCGAGCGGATGGAAAGGCAGCTGGCCTACACGGGGCACCTGGAGCTGCCTACAGGCCTGGGGATGCGCAGAAAGGGGAACATGGAGTTCGAGCTAGATGGCCTGGCTGCTGCTCAGTCTCTATCGATGGCCTGCCTGGTGGACTTGGAGAAGAAGATGGCTCAATGGGCCACATATGCGCAGACAAGGGATAAAGATGTGGCTGACCAATTAGGCTGCATCTTTCCTGAGTTCCCCACGGACCTACTGACTCCATGGGCGCCTCCAAGACCACGGAAGAATGATGATGATGATGAGGACATCTGAGTGCTAGGCTGATTAGCACTCAAGGGAGTATTTCCGTTCCCTACAAAAAGAAAAAAATATCAAACTGCTTTTCGTTGAACCATGTGAATTCTGCTGTTTTGAGTTAATATTTGGTCTGTTTTTAGTTCTTTATTTTTGTTGTTTAGATTTGCTTAGTATAGTCTGATGGTAGCTGAATAGGTAGATTATATTAGTTTCCTTTTTTGTATAGCTTAAATGACTGGAAAGAGCATGCATAAGGGCCTTGATCACTGATATACCTGCCCTGTATCCATTGCGAAATAATTGCGGAATCCGCAATTTTTGTTAGTAATTGCATGTTTTTGACTGACTGTTTAGCTAGGCTGGTTCTGTTTAATTTTGTTCTTTTGCTGCTATCTTGACTACTTTATATAACCTTTCTATAAGCATGCTTGATGAGTGTCATAAGGCACCTTTGATAGTTTAGATTAGCCTCTTCAAAACTGCTCAGCATGCGTAGCTTTAAGTCCTTACCTGCCTGTTTTTTCAAATTTCTGCTGTTGAGATGTTTGCTTTGAGAATGTTCTGTCTATCCCTAGGGCTTTTAGATTCTCTTTGTTTTACCCTAGACTAGATGCTTCTAGGATAAGTTTGGGGGTGTGCCACCTCAGACACTCATTGGGGACAATGAGTAGTTTATGTTTGGGGGAGGCCACCCTAGGCCTAGGAACATTCCTCTCTCCCTTAAAGCATAAGCATTCTTCTTCTCCTTTACAAAAATGATGAACTGAAAAAAAAAAATAGAATAAAGAGGGGTGTCTCTCTTAAAGTTGCTGAGTAATCAGTGCCAAGTGTGTAACCCACAAGTGGCATTGCATCAAAAGGCAACCAAAGGAGAGACTCCACCTAAGTAAGAAAGAAAAAAGGAAGCAATAGGGAAGAAGAATGTATACCTAGAAGTTGCAACTTTGTGGCTTAGATGTCCTGATTAAAAAGAACTCTGATCCTCAATTAGCTGAGCTCAAAGTTGTAGCTTGTAGGGTTGTTTAGGGAGATGAATGTATGACCAATGTAGTGATGCCAGGGTTTAGGTTGTTCTCTAAATGTACTACTGTCACTGTTAATACTAAGACTGGCATGACTCTAAGGAATCCTAGGTAGCTCAAAAGTAAAAACTAGAAGCATGTACTGAGTCTGGGGTAAAGCTAGGTAGAATTTGAAACCTTAGGGATAGTTGCACGATATGACAAAAGTGAGTAGATCAGCTGTAAGGAGTTAATAAAACAGCAGGATCATTAGGCATGCGAAGTCAGAAGAAGCAAAGTAAGAGGGTAGTTGTAAACTTAGAAGTGTGTCACAGGACAGCACTGCTATAGATAGGAATTTAGAGGAGTCAGCAAGTGGTTAGAGAGGATAAAACAGCAGCCTAAGTAAGTCCTTAGATTGCTCGAGGACGAGCAAAACCTTAAGTTTGGGGGTGTGTTACGTCTCCAAAAGTTACTATTTTAGGACTTATTTGTGTTAGGAAGTTGTGCATTTGTGAGTGTTTTTGATAGGATTTAGCTTAAACCTATGCTTATATATGAGAATTAGAAGAGAGAAGCTAAATTAGGACTTGTATGCAAAAGGAGAGAAAAAGAATGAAAAACGAAGTTAGAAGAATGAAAATTGTGCATTGCGGAAGCATTGCGGAAACATTGCTAAAACCGCAATGTTTTAAGTGAAATCCGTAAGTTGGCTAACCTTTTTTTGTTGTGATCCGATATTTCAGGGATTCGTTCTTCCTCCTCCATCCATTTTGAAGTACGACGTTGAGGATGGATGGTTCTCCTTGGCCCAATCGCACCTGCAGAATACTATAAAAGGAGGTCAAAGTAGAGGGTTGAAACATCATCCGAAAGCGTAGAAGTCTCTTCGCAGCGCAGTCTTTCCCATTCATTCTCTTCTCCGTCTGTTGGTTTGAGAGGCTCAGCTGTTGGAGTCGACAATCTGATAGGAAGGAGAGGAGATTCATCTTCTCTCCTGATTGGATTCATCCAAGCAAGGCTTACCTTTCTCTCCCTTCAGCCGAGGCGTCTGCGACGAGGCGATCAAGCTCACTTTACTTGCTTTCTGTCTTTAACTTTTCATTTCCAGCACCGTTTGTTGTTATTTCTTTTCCATTATTTAATCCATTCCATTTCGTTGCTTTCTGTCTTTATGTTAGTAACTTTAAGTCTTCATCTGTTCATTCAAACAATTGATTAATCAAAGCACAATTCATCATTTTGCACTTTCTCATTTCCATTTCTGCCTACTGTTTTTTCCTTTCTGTTTTGTCTTTAATTCTCTTCTAAGCATGTCTACTTCATCTAATATTTCTGTTCTCTCTACATCCATGAGTAACTAAGTCACATAGGGGCATGCTAATGACAAGGCTATAGGCTAAAACACGTGAACCAAGCATGTAGGATAGCTCTCGAATGCATTGATTGTATGTAAGCTTCATCCCACGGGCAATTTCGATTGGCCATCCATTTTGTCCAAAGAACTCCTAACCTCTGGAAGGAGTAAGAGTTCAGAGTCATACATTCATGCTAGCCTCTCAAGGTAACCAGAAAACGACCTAGGAATAGGCGTTTTCCTACTACAAATCATAACTTACTGCTTTAACAAGATGCTTAAGACCTTACTTGGACATGAGTAAACTAAAGAATCTAATGCATGAAATCGGAAGATACATGAGAATGAGTTAGTTTGATGCATAGTGAGTTGATTCAATGCTTGAGAATCGTGTGAAAATGCCTATAGAGAAGTCGTTAGCCCTTGTTTCTCCATTTTACACACTTTCGCTGTTAGTAACATTGCGGTAAAATTGCTGTTCTCGCAATTCTGTTAAGCTAAAAATTCTGCCTTAGCCATTTTCCTCTTCGTTTATTAATTTCTTCTCTTTACATTTGAGTTTATCATTGACTTGCACTTGTTCATGTTGCTATCCTTTATCTATTCAGTAGTAAATAGGAACTTTAAAACCAAATCTACCCCATCAAATCCACCCATTCTTACTTAACAACACACTTCGCGAGTAACTAATAATAAATCTCTGTGGGAAAACGAATGAAAAAATACTTACTACTTGCTACAAGATCATGTATGCTTGCATGTTCTGAGTGCTCTCTCTCTCTCTCTTATTGCTTATTTCTTTTACACATTGAGCACGCAACATGAGCTCACCATGAGGGTTCATGATGAGGAGGTTAACTTTAGTGTCTTTAAAGCTATAAGGTATCCTTCTGACTCTTAATCTTGTGCAAGTGTAGATATAAGAGATTCACTAATGGAAGAACAGCTTGAGCATGAATTGTTGCTTAAACATGCCAATGACTATGTACAAATAGATGTAACTAACTTAAATATTTCGGAGATAATGGATATACATGTGGATAAACCTCAGCATGTTTGTACACTGATCACTCTGCACTAAAATACCTTATGAGGAAGGCTGATGCTAAGCCTAGGTTAATTAGATGGGTATTATTGTTGCAAGAGTTTGATCTAGACATTAGAGATAAGAAAGGATGCGAAAATGTAGTTGCGGATCATCTTTCTAGATTGCGGCATAATTGCGATAAAATTGCGGAAACCGCAATTTCTGATGCCTTTATCGATGAGCATGTCTTTGTGTTAGCTCATCGTGATAACGATGAGGAACCTTGGTTTGCTGATATTGCTAACTTCCTTGCCTCGCAGGTACTACCAACTTTCAAGGGAGGGCAAGAAAAGAAGAGGTTTCTACATGAAGCTAGGAAGTTCATCTGGGACGATCCTACACTTTACAAGACTTATGCAGATGGTTTACTAAGGAAGTGTGTGTCAGCTGCTGAAGCGAAGTCTGTGCTGCAGCATTGCCATACATCTCCCTATGGTGGACATTTTGGTGGCCAAAGAACAGCTGCAAAGGTGTTCCAGAGTGGCTACTATTGGCCCACGATCTTCAAAGATGCCCACGACCATGCACACAGCTGCGATGAATGTCAAAGAACAGGTAACCTTAGTCGGAAGGATGAGATGCCTCTCACTTACATCTTAGAGTTGGAGCTCTTTGATGTGTGGGGCATTGATTTCATGGGACCATTCCCCCCATCTGCAGGTAACCTTTATATACTTGTAGCTGTAGACTATGTATCTAAATGGGTAGAATCCATAGCATGTCCATCGAATGATGCCAAAACAGTTATTAAGTTCCTTAATAGGCATATCTTTACAAGGTTTGGTACACCCCGTGCTATAATTAGTGATGAAGGGACGCACTTTATTAACAAAGCTATGGAAAAAGTGTTAGCCAAGTACAATGTTAGACATAGAGTAGCCACCCCTTATCACCCACATTCAAATGGACAAGCTGAAATATCCAATAGGGAGATCAAAAACATACTAGAAAAAGTGGTCAAACCCAATAGAAAAGACTGGTCATTTAAATTGGACGATGCACTTTGGGCATATAGGACTGCATATAAAACACCCCTAGGTATGTCTCCTTATAGGCTAGTATATGGGAAAGCATGTCACTTACCATTTGAATTGGAAATCAAAGCATTTTGGACCTTAAAAGAACTAAATTATTGCGTGACCGATGCGGGAACATTGCGGTCTCTGCAATTACATGAGCTCGATGAGCTGAGACATATGTCCTATGAAAATGCCAAAATGTATAAGGAAAAAACTAAAATTTGGCATGATAGTAGACTTAGGATTAAGGACTTTAAGAAAGGCCAGCGTGTCTTGTTATTTAACTCAAGGTTGAGATTATTTCCAGGCAAACTTAAGTCCAGATGGTCAGGTCCTTTTGTTATAACTAATGTGTTTGTTCATGGTGCGATTGAGATTAGGAACCTGCAGAATGGGCAACCGTTTATGGTCAATGGTGCGCGATTGAAGCACTACTATGAGGAGGGAGATGTGAAGACACTCTCGGCCTTCCTCCTATCTGAAGCATGAGAGCCAAATCGAGAGGGGATGAGTGATTACTGTGCTCGTCCATGTGAAGGCTATGCCTTAGTTTTTTTTCGTATTTCTTCGGTTTTTATTTTGTGTGTTTAGGTGTGATTTTTATTACGAATTTTGTGTTAATTTTGTACATTTTAATAGGTGATCGAAAGAGAAAATCAAGGAGATGAATCAAGGGAAAAGAATCGATGAAGAAATCGGGTCGAATCAAAGATTTAGTTGTTTGAATCTTGGGATTCAAATCAAGAAAATCCTCAACGGTCAGCCCATTTAATTGCGGTAGATTTGCTGAAACCGCAACAAAAAGAGCCGTTGGCATCCACTTGATTACAAATAGCCGTCAAATCAGTTGTGCCCCCTACGCTTTCTTCATTCGTTGGACTTCAAGAATCACTCATCTTCTTCCTCTGCATCTCCTACCTTCAGATCTCTCCAAACCAACAATGGTGCTTACACGAGCTGAGCGATCTGCCTCCAAGAAAAAGTCACCTGACGCAGAGG
Organism: Herpetospermum pedunculosum; assembly: GCA_028017165.1. NCBI lineage: Eukaryota > Viridiplantae > Streptophyta > Magnoliopsida > Cucurbitales > Cucurbitaceae > Herpetospermum > Herpetospermum pedunculosum. The sequence goes on from CM051522.1 coordinate 42,268,161, forward strand.
AAGCTGCGAGGGAGGCATTGCTCTCCTTGGCAGATGCCGAAGCTGCGCAGCCCTCACGACCGCCTAAGCTTCCAGTACGCAAGAAGAAGTGGAAGGTGGTGACTGAAATCCCTGCTGGTCCGTCTGAACCAGTGGGTACACCCAAGAAAAGAAAGTGGAAATTGGCAGTCGGGGACGCACCGATCAAAGAAAAAACTCCCAGCGAGGGGAGTCAAGGGAGTGGCCGCCCATCCTACAAGACTGTCAGACAAAGCCCTGAGCCATCTCCACCTTCACAAAGCCCTGAGCCATCTCCATCTTCGCAGACGCCAGAGCCTGAAGTTTCGATTGAAGAGCACCAAGAATCAGTGCCGAGCGAAGAGGCGGCTGAGGAAGATGAAGTCTTCTCCCCTTTGAGGGAAGTCAGCCCTGATAGCCCAGCGGAGGGGGGGACCAGAGACTCGATGGATGAGACGTTGGGGGACTGCCTCGAGCAGATCACCACCAGGGCGCGGTTGAGGAAGAAGGCGCCCAAGATTGTGAAGACCAAACGGCCAAAAGCTTCCAAGCGATCCAAGAAGAAGAAGGTCAGTAGTGAGCCTTCTTTGAAGAAGCTGAAGGTCGAGGCTGCTGAGTCGGCCAAGGCAAGGGAGAAGGGGAAAGCAAAATTGTACCCTGAAGACGAACCTCAAGCCGTGAGGTATGTCTCTTCAGATGCAGAGACGAGGGGCAATGAATTGAGGAAGAGAGACCTGCTCCATGAGAAGGGATTTCTTGATGCACTGACGGACCTGCCGCAGTTCTTGCGCGCAGGGATCACCAACCATGGTTGGGAAGAGCTGTGCAGACCGCCCATCCCCGCCTACTCTGACATGGTGTACGATTTCTACGCCTACCTGACGCACCCTGAAGATGGTCTGTCCATGGTGAGGGGGATTGAGGTTGATTTCTCGGCCAAGGCCATCAATGAAGCACCCTGAAGTACACTGACTACGCGAGGATCATCGACTCATCATCTGAGGTTGTCTTGGAAGAAGCCCTCCGCATCATAGGCCAACCTGAGGCGGCTTGGACAATCTCACGTAATGGGAAGCACACGCTGATGAGTGCGACCCTCAAGGCCAAGCCAGCCGTCTGGTTTTCCTTTGTGCGAAGGCGTCTCTCCCCTGTAACCCACGAAACAACCATAAACCAGGGGAGATCTCTGCTGGTATACGCCATTATGAGGGGCCTCACCATAGATGTTGGCGAGGTCATTGCAGCCTCCATAGCCGATTGCGCAAAGAAAGGTAAGGGCCCTCTCTTCTTTCCAAACACCATTACTAAACTCTGTGTACGTGCAGGTGTGCCCATCGAGAGGAAGGAGAGGCAGCTGGCCTATACAGGGCATCTGGAACTGCCCACAGGCTTGCGGATGCCTATACAGGGCATCTGGAACTATCCTAGCTGGTATACGCCATTATGAGTGTCTTGGAACACCTTTGTTAGTTGAAATTAACTCCCTTAAGTTGCTCAGCATGCATCTCTCTAAGCCCTACTTTACTGTTTTTATAAAATTCTGCTGCTGTGTTGTTTGCTTTAGGAAGGTTCATTCTATGCCTAGGACTTTTAGATTCTCCTTGTTTTGCCTTAGACTAGATGCTTCTAGGACAAGTTTGGGGGTGTGCCACCTCAGACTCTCATTGGGGACAATGAGAAATTTTAGTTTGGGGGAGGCAGCCCTAGGCCTAGGAACATTCCTCTCTCCCTTTTAAACATAAGCATTCTTCTTCTCCTTTGGAAAAAATGATGAACTGAAAAAAAAAATGAAAAAAGAATAAAGAGTGGTGTCTCTCTTGAGGTTGCTGAGTAATCAGTGCCATGTGTGTAACCCACATATGGCATTGCATCAAAAGGCAACCAAAGGAGAGGCCCTACCCAAGAAGGAAAGAAAATGAAAAACTAAGGAAGAAGAGTGTATGCCTATGAGTTGCAGCTTTGTGCTTAGGTGTCCTGAATAAAATAACTCTGATCCTCAATTAACTAGGCACAAGGTTGTAGCTTACAGGTTTGTTAAGGGAGATGAATGTATATCCAATGTAGTGATGCCAGGGTTTAGGTTGTTCTATGAATGTACTACTGACACGGGTTTGTACTAAGACTGGCATGACTCTAAGGAATCCTAGGTAGCTCAAAAGAAAGGCAATAGAAGCATGTACTGAGTCTAGGGTAAAGCTAGGTAGAATTTGAAAACATAGGGATAGTTGCACAATGAACTTAATGACCAAAGCAGATAGATCAGTTGTAGGGAGTTAATGAAACAGTAGGATTATAAGGCAAGAGAAATCAGAAGAAGAAAAATAAAGAGTTGGTTTTAAACTTAGGAGCGTGTCACATGACAACATTGCCATAGATAGTGAACTTAGGGAAGTCAGCAAGTGGTTAGAGAGGTTAACAGCAGCCCAAGTAAGTCCTTATATTGCTCGAGGACGAGCAAAACCTTAAGTTTGGGGGTGTGTTACGTCTCCAAAAGTGACTATTTTAGGACTTGTTTGATAGAGAAAGATGTACACTCTTAAGCGTTTTTGGTAGGATTTGGCTTAAACTTGTGCTTATATATGAGAATTAGTAGAATGAAGCTAAATTAGGACTTATATGTAAAAGGAAAGGAAAAGAACAAAAAACAAAGCTAAAGAGTGAAAATTGCACATTGCTGAAGCATTGCGGAAACATTGTGGTCTCAACAATGTTTTAAGTGAAAGTTGTTACTTGTTTAACTGATTTCTATTTTGTTGCGATCTTTCAGCCGCTCGTTTTTTCTCCTACTGCCACGTGGAGTATTGTTGTTCAGAATGGATGGCTCTCCTTGGACGAATCGTACCTGCAAACTACTATAAAAGGAGGTCAAAGGGGAAGGACAGAACACACTCGAAAGGCGTAGACTCTCCAGTACAACGCAGTCTTTTCTACTCTTTTTCTCTCTTCCGTTTGTTGGTTTGAAGGGCTCAGCTGTTGGAGTCGATAATCTGAGGGGAAGAAGAGAATATTTGTCTTCTCTTCTTATTAGATTCATCCAAACAAGGCTCTCCTTCTTCCTTCAGCCGAGGCGTTCGCGACGAGGGACTCTACGCACGGATTTACTTGTTTTTAATGCTTTCTGTTTCTGTTTTCATTGCTGTCTGCTGTAATTCGTTTATGTTTGCTATTTTATATCATTTCGTTCACTTCTGTTTAGTTTCTATCACTTCAAAGTTGTTATTTGTTTAGTTCACACATTGGTTAATCAAAGCGTTATTTCATCACTTCGCAAGTCTCCACCTCTTCTGTTTGCTGTCGTTTCTTCTTGACTACTGTTAAGCATGTCTTCTCCATCTGTTCTTTTCATTCCATCTTCATCCATGAGTAACTAAACCACATAAGGGCATGCTAATGACAAGTCTATAGGTAGAAATACGTGAATCAAGCATGTAGGTTAGTTTTCAAATGCATTGAATGTATGTAAGCTTCATCCCACGGGCAATTTCGATTGGCCATCCATTTTGTCCAAAGAACTCCTAACCTCTAGAAGGAGTAAGAGTTCAGAGTCGTACATTCATGCTAGCCTTTCATGGTAGCCAGAAAACGACCTAGGAATAGGCGTTTTCCTAGTACAAATCACTAAACTTGCTTTTATAAATAGATGCTTAAGGCCTTACTTGGACATGAGTAAACTAAAGGATCTAATGCATGAAATCGAAAGATACATGAGAATGAGTTAGTTTGATGCATGATGAGTTGATCTACTGCTTGAGAATCGTATGAAAAAGCCTATAGAGGAGTCGTTAGTAGCCCTTGTTTCCCTACTTTACCCCTAATTCGCTGTTAGTAACATTGCTAGAAAATTGATGTTTCCGCAATTCTCTTAGTTCAAAATTTTGCCTTAGCCATTTCTTTCTTAGTTTGTTGTTCTCTTCCCCCTACATTCGAGTTTAATTATTTACTTGCACTTGTTTATGCTTCATATCTTGCACGTTCCTTAATAGTTAGGCACCTTAAACCCAAATCTACCCCATTTAAACCACCCATTCTCACTTAACATCTCACTTCGTTAGTAACTAAGAATAAATCTCTGTGGGAAATGTTGGGTTTTATGTCCTAAAACTCGTGGTTTGTAAACTGTTATGTTTGTAAATACTCTATTTAGAATAAAGAGTTATTAGTTTTATTCAGTAAAAGAGTTTACTGGAATAAAGTGAAACGTGTTTGGTTTAACATATACCAATGACCAACACCTTTGGCTGAATATGAGTACTTGAGCCTCATGTATGACATGATTGTGGATCAGGCTCAAGTAGTCAGTCAAAATGGTCTATAGTATACGGATAAGGCTGGGTACCTTATCCTGGTAACACTATTGGATGCGGCTCAGTTTGTATTGTACAGAACGATGTGATCTGAATCGTTCCACATGGAGATGTGCAAGTGAGGGCGTCCTGTGTAAAGAGTTTACACAAGATCGAACCGCGTATTAAGCCGCTCTCTCTTTATAACTCCGTTTACTGATGAGACCGACTTATACATATTGATGGCCTAGGTAACTCGATCTCAATTCTGAGCTCGCTATGAACTCCTGCTTATTCGGAAGTATCCTTTGACTTGTACGGGTGAGAGTGGCGGAACGCCCGCTCAATAAGCCTACCAACTTGGGGATAAAGCCGAATAAGTAGCTGGAGACATAGTATAGCAAGATTGGAATTCACTCCTAACCCGCTTTTAAGGGTTAGTAGATAGGTTGTTCCCTTAATAGCTGACTCCAGGGCTTGAACAATGTGAGCTCACACTCTCATGTGATGAGAGAGTTATATTGATCTGATGGTTGGACCACAGATCTATTGTTCATTAGAGGTGTCAGTGGTACATAAGGAACAAGATGTAATGCAGAGGATTAAACGGTTTAAATGACCCAGCTTTGATTACGAACAACCTGTGAAGGATTGACTTACCGATGACGGTTATATCAAGAGGACACAATATATCTACAGTGAGGAGAGTGCAACCCTCGGACTATAGTGGAGTCTCCGGGGGTTAACGAAAGTTGATTGATTCGGGTTAAAAGAGTTTTAACCGGATAATCTCGTATCGTTGGAGCTCATGATCTGTAGGTCCTTTAGGTTCTCCTGGCTAGCTTGGATAACGTCGTGCAACAGTATAAAAGAAAAGAACAAGAAAAAGAATTTGAATTGTTCAAATTCGGTTTATGGAAGGAGGATGAACATATTTAAATATGATTTAAATATGGGAATGACCTAAAACATGAATATGATTCATGTGTAAAAAAATCGGTTTTCGGAAAACCGGGTTTAACCATATTATTTAATTAATATTTTATATTGAATTAAATAATAATTATAAATTAAAAAGTTTAATTAATAATTATATATATATATTTTATTTATTAAAAAGTTTAATAAATAAATTTATTATTATTATTTTTAATAATAATAATAATTATATATATATATATATATAAAGTTGGCTTTTCTTAATAGTAAAGGAAGGAAAGTGCTTTTTTAGTTTAGCCTCTATGTTCATCCTTTTGAGATTCATGGTTTCCTTTTGAAGTTTTGAACTTCAAAGGTCATCAGCTTCCTCCATCTCTCCTTCTTCTTCTTCTTTTCTTTTATTTTCGGAGTCCCACAACTCCGTTGCGCGACGCCGAGGATAGCGGGACTACCTGGGGTGGTCCTCGGGGCGTTCGTGAGAAGAGGCCGGAAGAGTTCGTGCAAGGAACGGCCGGCGGACTTGAAGAAATTGGAGCTACAAGGGTATGTATTTCTAATTTCTTATTTCCGTCGCTTTGAGCATGTTTTGTATTTGTTAAATTGATGAAATTAGAGTATCATCGGTCCGAAATCGCTTTCCGCTGCCCAAGTCGCTCCATCAATTGGTATCAGAGCGATTTTGTGATTAACTCAATTTGCATCAATTTAAGTTGGTGGGTATTTTAATTTAGAAATTGTTTTTGAATTGGCGTCTAAAGTGAATATCGATTTTGGCATAGTTTCTATTTGAATTTCATTATTTGTAATTGCCCGAGAATGTATGGGTTTTAATGCGTGCTGAAGAGTATGTATTTTTAGAGTCATTAGAGTCCATATAGGTTTCTTTGTGAAAGAAGCTTGAGTTTGGAACTCGCCGAAATGTTCGATATAAGTTCAAACTCGTTCTAGGCAATACGAGGAGAAATTCGAAGAGAAATTGGCCGAAGCGTTCGGAGGAAGCAAGTTCGTCAAAGGCGGTGCGAAGAGTTCGAAGTCCGCTGAAAGACTTAGCTTGATGTTCAAGCTTGTAATAAATTAGTTATTGCTTGCTAAATGCCAAAATCGATCCACTTTAGTGTGTTTAATTAATTATGCATTGCGAATGTATGTTTTAATTAAAATCCATGTTTGTATGTGCATAACGTATGCCATATAGATTTAAAATCCCACCATAGGAAGCATGCTCCATGCATTGGTAATATGTTATAAGTGTTATAATATATAGTATGCATATTTGGCAATTCATGAGTATTAATATAAGAGTTATATTAATTCATGAATTAGATGTTGATAATTTAATAGAATAATTTATATAAGTGTTATATTAATTATGAAATTAAATATACAACATAGGTTGCCATGGTTTTAAGTGTTATAATATATTGGATGCATGTTTAATTCATGAGTATTAATATAAGTGTTATATTATTCATGAATTAGTTGTTGTTTACTTAATAGAATAATTAATATAAGTGTTATATTAATTATGAAATTAAACATCCAACTAAGATGCATATTGTATGTTATAATTGTAATAATGTATAGAATGCATGCTTAATTCATAATAATTGATATAAGTGTTATATTAATTTATGAATTAGGAGTTGTATATTTAAGAGCATAATCGATATAAGTGTTATATTGATTATGAAGTTAAATATTCAATTTGCCATGCCTTAGCGAATGTATGTTTGAGAAGCATATAGAAGTTTGTTGTAGTAAGTCTAGTTTTTGCAAGTGTTGTAAAAATGACTTAGACTTTTAAAATCTATAACAAAGAGAAGCATGTTCATTTAGGGTTAAATGAGTCGATCTGGTTCATTAGATGAATAGGTCGATATCTCGTAAATGCTAAGGTTATGAGAAACTCACCTGGTGAAATCTTGTCTAAGGTTGGAGGTAAATGAATTGACGGAACACCTCCTACCTAGGGACGATCCGGTACTTGAGTAAAGTTAACCGGCTTTATGAGCATGTGTGAGAGATGTGAGGTTTGTAAAAGTGTTTATAACCTAGACATCTCAGGTAAATAGTTTTCCTAGACTTAAGGTTTTATTTTCTTAGCCGGATAAAACCTAAGTAGTTTACCCTAAAAACCGTTGGACGATGCTTAGTAGATGTGTTGAGAAGGAATATACGATATATCCCTCTCCTGCTACGCACTCCCTAAAGTTCACAACGTGAGAATTTTGCTCGGCCTCGTGTTGCTAATGTGGCAACCCCCTTAGGATGGCATTTGCAACTTTCAATAGCAAGGTGAATGGAGTAAGTGTCTATAGTAAGTGGGTGAAGGAAGCGCGTCGGTGCTTTCTGCGGTCTCCTCCATTGGATTGAACCGTGAGATTCCCATGTTCCGCCTGCAAGGTGCCCTTGGCGGCACCAATCCCTTAGGAGGGCCGTTTCATGGGAGTTGAACAAGTCAGTCACCATTTGTGGATAAAGAAACATAGGGTCATTCCCAACTCTGACATTCCCTTAGGTTGCACTGTTGGGGCCGTCCTGTGCGTTCTAAAAATGGAGGGCCACACTTACGAGATTTGCTAAGAAGTTAGTAAATCTTGACCGAAAACGATAACTAAGATGCTAGTGGAATATGAGTTATTTTAGAGCTAGCATTTAGTCAAGAATGTCTTGGTTTAGTGAAGGAGTGCTCGCTTACCCTTAGGTAGCGACCATTCTAACTCACTAAAATATCGTTGCATGTAAATAAAGAGTTTGGGTACTTTATTTGCTGCTAAACCTTTTAATTGGTTTAAATAGGTTAAAACCGTTTCACTAATAGATTTACATTCTTTTTCGGCATGTCGAGCTCGTTTTATTTAGTGTTAGCTAACGACAAATTAACCGGAGAGTATTACGGAACTTGGAAGTCGAACCTGAATACGATTCTGGTTCTGGACGACCTGAGGTTTGTCTTAACGGAGGAATGCCCTTCAGCTCTTGGCTCGAGTGCATCTCGAAGTGTTCGAGATGCATACGATGGATGGATTAAGGCTATTGATAAAGCCCAAATCTATATCTTGGCAAGCATATTTGATGCCTTGTGCAAGTAGTATGAGGTTATGATTTCCGCAAAGGAAATCATGTCTTCATTACAAGCAATGGTGGACAATCGTCCTCATTACTTCGTAATGAAATCCTCAAGATCGTTTACAACTCTCGCATGGTTGAGGATACCTCTGTTAGGGAGTTTTTCCTTAACATGATGGTCCACTTTAGTGCGGCAGAAGTAAACGTTGCTACCATCGTCATTTCAGACTTAACAGTCTCTGTACACTTCCAAAGGAATAGAGAAGGAGGCAAATGTTGTCACTTCAAAGAAATTCCTTGAGAGGTTGGCGTCAGGGAGTAAGCCTAAGTCTGCTTCTCTGAGTAATGAGATTATTCAGAAGAAGAAGACTAACAGGAGAAATGGCAAAGCCCCTACTGTTCGCAAGATGAAGTCTTAAGACAAAGGAAAATGTTTCCATTGTAATGAAGATGGCTATTGGAAGCGTAACTTCTCCAAATACCTTGCTGAGAAACAGGCTGAGAAAGAACGACAAGATAAATGTGATTTATTTGTCAAAACAAGTTTAGTGGATTTGAATACCTGGATGTCTTCAGGAACCACTATTCATGTTTGTTTTTCTACAGGAAACTAGTTCCTGACAGTCGTTTTCTAGCTGTGAGATATGGAGATATCGTTGCAGCTGAACTAGTGGGAGACTTTGTAGTTGTTGTATAGAGATAATAACATTTGTTATATGTAATTATTGTCTATATTTCTGGTTTAAACTGAACACTTGTATATTATATCTTTTGGTTTTATAAATGAACAGTTCATTTAGCGAAAGATATATACTGATGTGTTCTATTAAACTCGAAAACAACTAGCATGTTAAGACTCACAGTGTTAACGAAAGCTATAGTAGATATCAACAAAGGTTGTTGATCAAACTAGAGTTTCTCAACCGTTGAGAAAGCCTCAATGCAGTGGGAGGGTTGTAGGACAACCCGATCCGCTGCACTGGCTTGTCTTTAACTCAAAGTTGTCATACTTGATGATAACATTGTGTTGGCGTGGAGGTTTTAGCTGGTGGAATCGATAATCTAAGAGGAAGAAGAGAGGATCTTCCATCTCTTCTGATTGGATTCATCCACGATCAAGCTTACCTTCGGTTGTCATCCAAGGCGTTGCAGCGAGGAGTTCACACGCATTCTTTACTGCTTTCTTCTGTTTTCATTCCCTTTGTTGCTTCTGTCTTTGCTGTTTCGTTTCTGTCTGCTACTCTACTCTATTTCGTACTCTTCTGTTTAGCTTTCGTGGTTCAAAGTTGTTATTTGTTTAGTTCAACCCTTGGTTAATCAAAGCGTTATTTCATCACTTTGCAAGTCTCCCTCTCTTCTGTTTACCGTCTTTTTCTTCTGTTTTGTCCTTTATATTCTGTTAAGCATGTTGTCTCCATCTATTCTTCTTATTTCACCTTCATCCATGAGTAACTAAGTCACATAAGGGCATGCTAATGACAAGACTATAGGTGGAAATACGTGAATCAAGCATGTAAGTTAGCTTCGAATGCATTGAATGTATGTAAGCTTCATCCCACGGGAAATTTCGATTTGCCATCCATTTTTTCCAAAGAACTCCTAACCTCTGGAAGGAGTAAGAGTTCAGAGTCGTACATTCATGCTAGCCTTTCATGGTAGCCAGAAAACGACCTAGGAATAGGCGTTTTCCTAGTACAAATCAATAACTTGCTGTTATAAAAAGATGCTTAAGGCCTTACTTGGACATGAGTAAACTAAAGGATCTAATGCATGAAATCGAAAGATACATGAGAATGAGTTAGTTTGATGCATGATGAGTTGATCTACTGCTTGAGAATCGTACGAAAAATCCTATAGAGGAGTCGTTAGTAGCCCTTGTTTCCACACTTTACACTTAATTCGCTGTTAGTAACATTGCTAGAAAATTGCTGTTTCCGCAATTCTCTTAGTTCAAATTTTGCCTTAGCCATTTCTTCTTTAGTTTGTTGTTCTCTTCTCTCTACATTCGAGTTTACTTATACTTTTTATGCTTTCATACTTCACATATTCCTTAATAGTTAGGCACTTTAAAACCAAATCTACCCCGTTTAATCCACCCATTCTCACTTGACAACTCACTTCGCTAGTAACTAAGAATAAATCTCTGTGGGAAATCGAATGAAAAAATACTTATTATTTGCTACAAGACCATGTATGCTTGCATGTTCTGAGTGCTCTACCATTGCATCTTTAATTTAAACATTGAGCACGCAACAAGGGCGCAACGTCAAGACGCTGCCCTAGCGTCTCGACGCTCCGACGGATTACTTAAGTTTTTGTCCGATTTTTAGCCGCAATCATAATCTCCTACCTTGGGCTCCGCACCAGATTAGACGTTTCAGCAGCTGTTTTCGCCATGGGAGAGGCTAGGAAGCCTTGAATGGAGCCATCCCACATCACACACAACATGAGTGAGTAGTCTTTAGCGTTTTTGGCTCGGGATTGTAAAGGAATAATGTAGTTTGAACCTTTGGTGAGGATTGTTGAACTAAATTCTGATTTGGCTTGAATGATTGATTGAATTAGTTTCTATTTCTTTGCTTATTCCATGAACGTGATTGATTGATTTAGGACTAGGCACCCTTGATATCGAGCATGTTTTATTTGTTAAAGGTTTTGATGTCGTGCCTCTCTAAACCGCCAAGTAACAAAGATTTACGATGCCTTTGAACGCATAGGCGTCCTTGCGTTCTTGGTGTTCGTTCTTCTCGAATTAGAATCTGAAATCGATACACTAATTTCGCGTCCAAATTAGATAATCGTCGTAGTTAGCTCGTTGCTATCGATTGGTCTTGGGAGAGCGTTGGCTGGCAATGTCCAATCGATATGCTTGATTAGCATGATTAATTGTGTCTAATTAATATCCATGGAGCATGTCTAAATTAATTTATTGATTTAAGACGGGCTGCGTATTCGTTCATTTATTTTTCCATTACTATCGTCAACCAATGATCCAAAGGCATGCTAATTTTATTCCCGATCGTCCCGAGTCGAACGCTCCGTTAGTTAAATTTTCCCCGTTTTGCATTGTACCCTCTTAGTCAATTAAAAACCGACAAATCCCCCATATTTCATTTATTTTCATAGTTTGCCAATTTAATTAAGATTAAGTCAAATTAGCTTAATTCTCTGTGGATCGACCCCGTTGCCACTAATCTACTAATAGTTCAGTGAATTCGGGAAAATATAAATTCATTTTGGCAGGTCTCGACAACCCGATGATTGGCGATAGTTCCAAATTATCGTTACCAACAACCTATCCTAAAATCACATAAGCCCGGAAAAATCACATGCAACACATCATCCCGTTTTCCCCCTACTTCTAGCGTTTAAGAACAGTCTACACTTGACTTACACGAGAGAGAGAAGCAAACTAAGAGACCTGAAAAATTTCTCATTCTTTTTCTTTTCACGAGTACTTTGTACTCTTTTATTGAGGTTCTTTGAACCAAACTTTTTATTCTCTTTTTCTTTCCAACCTCGAGCTGCCTAACACGTCAAAATTCATGCAGAAACTTCACGTTTTTAAGGACTAACGCTCACTTCTTAGGTGCACCGATAAGAAGGAGGAGCGCCTCGAGAGAATTTTCTAACCAACATGCTTTTCTATTTTTTTTTTTAATTTAGGCTTAGCGAAAGCTAACTCGATTAATCTACCGCTAACTCTCATGCAACAAGCTACCTAAGAGTGCCTTTCGGGGTGACAACGAGAATTAATGCTACATGCAATTGACAGCCTACGGAATCTAAGATGAGGTTGCTAAGTGCTCGATAGAAGCAAGGGAGCAACAGAAAATTTTTTAAAATTTTCGACATGAACCTAATAAATGCAAAACTCATCATGCAAAAACTAGATTATGTATATGCTCAGATTTCCAACATGCATATCCTAGATTATCATCACTAGCAAGCAGTAAACAGAGTCCCAAGCACTTCAATATCAAAATAGCACTGCTCAACCAACGACACATTCTTATCCATAAACTCCACCCCCAACTTCAAAAGTTGGCATTGTCCTCAATGTCACTTAGTCAGATACACAAAGTAAAAGGGAAAAAGAAACTACACTTCCCTGACTCTTTGTGAAGTTGGCGAAGGAAATGAAACGGCGCGCTCATCATCGAAGCCCAAAACTTTCCTCAAGACAGCAAGGTACGTAAGGCTAAATTAAACTAAAAACAACAAAAAAACAGCAACCAAACTAAGACAGAAAAACATTTCATCACTCGGGTGCCTCCGAGAAGCGCAGAATTTTTAAAGTCGTTTGCTCGACTGAATTCGCTCCAAAGACTCATCCATATTCTGATAGTGCGGGGGACGTTCCTATCTTTTCCTCTTCCACACTACACCTGCAAAACACATCAACAAATTTCTTTTCTCTTCGTGCCTCAAGCACGTGAATATCTCTTTGATCAGTACAAAAAACAGCACTCACATTCAACAGATTTAAATCAGATTTTTTTACTGAGACATGAGAATCATCCCTCAAGCGCGAGGTAAGACTCCCATTCTCGACATGCTCAACACAAGCAATATTCTCCACATTCACAAGCGATTTCGATGCATTTACAAAGAACTCATTCACCATTCCATCAAATTCTACCGACAAGGCACCCCTATCAACATCAATTTTGACCTTAGCGGTCTTCATAAATGGGCGTCCTAGTAAAATAGAAGAGGAAACATGCGAAGAATTTTCATTCATGTTCAGCACATAGAAATCGCATGGAAACAATAAGTCCTTCACTTTGACTAAAATGTCCTCAATTTTCCCTAACGGATGCACATAAGATCGATCGGCTAGTTGGACAACTATATTAGACTCAATTAAATCACACAATTCAAGCTCTTTAAATGCATCAAAAGACATGACATTAACTGAGGCACCGAGATCTAACATGGCATTTTCAATAAGTTTAGTACCGATAGTGCATGGGATAGTAAACATACCAGGATCGATGCACTTCGGTGGAAGAGTACCTTGGAAAATTGCGGAGACAGTTTCTTTCTTTTTCTCATCATTCCTTTTCGACATTCTCTTGTTCGTACACCAATTCTTGAGGAATTTTGCGTATTTCGGCACTTGACTAACTGCCTCAAGAAGCAGTATGTTCACCACCACCTTCTGGAAGGTTTTCAAGACCTCCTCGTCTTCATTCACCAGAGTAGGCCTCGCAAGCCTACTAGGGAAGGGTGCTTTGGTGACATTCTCTTGCACATTCTTCTCTTTCTCAATATTCAGCTCATCAAGAGCAACTGGGGCGGACTCATTCCGGCTATCCTTTGCTTCCTTCACGGCTCTGGTGGGAACTGATTTCCCACTCCTCAGCTGGATTGCACTCACGTTCTCACATGAGTTCACCGTGGTTTGGGAAGGAAGCTTCCCAGAGCTCTTGCTCTCTATTTTGCTGATCGACACAGCCATTTGCGTCAGCTGCTTGTTCAAGTTTTGCAGCTCGGCTTTGTGTGAGTTAAGCTCTTCTCGAGCTTCTTTCTGAAACTGGCTGGTCGATGTCACGATGAGTCTGACCATCTCTTCTAATGAACTGGAGGAGCTCGAGGCTTGAGCTTGGGTGGAAGTGTTAGGCCTATCGTGGGACTGGCCTTGGAAGCGTTGTTTGATGGAGCGACATGCGCAGCGGAAAGCGATTTCAGACCGATGATACTCTAATTTCATCAATTTAACAAATAGAAAACATGCTCTAAAAAGCGGAAATAAGAAAAATAGAAAACATATCCTTGAAGTTCTAATTTTTCTTCGCGTCCCGCCGACCGTTCTTCGTCACGAACTCTTCTAGCTTCTTCTAACGAACGTGCCGAGGACCACCCCAGGTAGTCCCGCTATCCTCGGCACCGTGCAACGGAGTGGTGGGACTCCAAAAGAAGAGAAAAAGAAAAGAAAATAAAGAAGAGGAAAAAGATGGAATCACCGTGGGAGAGCTGAGAAGTTTTTTTCAATAATAAAAAAACTTCATCTGCCCCAAACTTTCAAGCACATCAATAATGTACCCAAAAATTCACTCACACCAATTTTTGCCATTTGGCAGGCATGCAAAATTAGCACTATATATATATATATTAAATAAAATTAATTGATATTTAATTTTAAATAATAATAAATATTTTATTTATTAAACTTTCTAATAAATAAAAAATATATATATATATATATATATATTTAATTAACTAAACTTTTTAATTAATTAATATTATTTAATTCAATATCAAATATTAATTAAATAATATAGCTAAACCCGATTTTCCGAAAATCGACTTTTTTGCACATGAATCCTATTCATGTTTTAGACCATTCTCATATTTAAATATGATTTAAATATGTCGATATTTAAATCATATTTAAATATATCCATCCTTCTTCCATAAACGGAATTTGAACAATTCAAATTCTTTTTCTTTTAATTTTCTCTTATACTGTTGCACGACGTTATCCGAGCTAGCCAGGAGAACCTAAAGGACCTACAGATCATGAGCTCCAACGATACGAGATTATTCGGTCAAAACTCTTTTAACCCGAATCAATCAACTTTCGTTAACCCCCGGAGACTCCACTATAGTCCGAGGGTTGCACTCTCCTCACTGTAGATATATTGTGTCCTCTTGATATAACCATTATGATCCGAGGGTTGGCTCTTCTAATTTTCTTACCTCCAATAGTAAGCTCAGGATTGAGATCGAGTTACCTAGGCCATCAGGTGAAAAAGTCGGTCTCTTCAGTAAACGGTGTTATAAAGAGAGAGCGACTTTTCGTGGTTCAGTCTTACGCAAACTCATCGCGTAGGACGCCCCCGCTCGCACATCTCGATGTGAAACGACTCGGATCACATCGTTTTGTACATTACAAAACGGGCCGCATCCAATAGTGTTACCAGGATAAGGTACCCAGCCTTATCCATATACTATAGACCGTTTTGACTATCTACTTGAGCTTGACCCACATTCATGTCATACATGAAACTCAAGTATCCATGATCGTCAAGGGTGTTGGTCATTGGTATAGATTAATGCAAACACGGTTCACTTTATTCCAGCAAACACCTTTACTGAAAAAAAACTTAATAACTCATTATTACTAAATAGATAATTTACAAACATAACTGTTTACAAACCACGAGTTTTAGGACATTATGTTGGGTTTTATGTCCTAAAACTCGTAGTTTGTAAACAGTATGAATGTATATATTATATTTCAATAAAGTTGTTATTGATTTTTTAGTGAATTGTGTTTGTATTAACCTATACCAATAACTAACACCCATGGCTATAGTGTGAGTACTTGATCTTCATGTGTGACATGAATGTGAATCAAGTTCAAGTAGACAGCCAAAATGGTCTATAGTATAGGGATAAGGCCGGGTACCTTATCCTGGGGACACTATTGGACGCGGCTCACTTTGTATAGTACAAAACGATGTGATTCGAATCGTTTCATGTAGAGACATGTGAGTGAGGGCGTCCTATGCAATGAGTTTGCACAAGACCGAACCAGAATTAAAATCGCTCTTTCTTTAGAACACCGTTTACTGTAAAGACCGATTTTTTCATATGATGACTTAGGTAACTCGATCTCAATCCTGAGCTTACTATGGACTCCTGTTTATTTGACCTTATCCTTTGACTTGTACGGGTGAGAGTGGCCAGATTGCCGACTCAATATGCCTACCATCTTGGGGATAAGATTGAATAAGTGGCTGGGGACATAGTTGTAGCAAGATTGGAATTCACTCCTACCCGCTTTAAAGGGTTAGTAGAGAGGTTGTTCCCTTAAGTGCTGACTCCAGGTCTTGAACAATGGGCCCATCCTCTCATGATCAGGGAGGAATCTGATTTGATGGTTGGACCACAAATCAATTGTTCATTAGAGGTGTCAGTGGTACCTAAGGAACAAGATATAATACAAGGGTTAAACGGTTTAAATGACCCGTTGTGATTATGAACGACCTGTGAAGGATCGACTTACTGATGATAGTTATATCAACAGGACACAATATATCTATAGTGAGGAGAGTGCAGCCCTTGGACTTTAGTGGAGTCTCCGGGGGTTAACAAATGTTGGTTAGTTCGGTTGAAAAAGTTTTGACCGGATAATCTCGTATCGTTGGAGCTCATGATCTGTAGGTCCTTACGGTTCTCCTGGCTAGCTCGGATAAAGCCGTGAAACAATATAAAAGAAAAGAAAAGAATTTGAATCGTTCAAGTTCGGGTTTGTGGAAGAAGAATAGACATTTAAATATGATTTAAATATGGACATATTTAAATATGATTTAAATATGAGATTGGTCTGAAAACATGAATAGGATTCATGTGCAAAAAGTCGGTTTTCGGAAAACCGGGATTAATTATATTATTTAATTAATATTTGATATTGAATTAAATAATATTAATTAATTTATATATATATTTTTTATTAATTAAAAAGTTTAATTAATAAAATAATTATTATTATTTTTAATAATAATAATATATATAAAAATATATATATATATATATATATATATACATGTGTCTTACATGCAAGATGTAAGACACATGTATGTTTTATATATACACAGGTATATATATTTTGACAGATCAATTGGTTTAAAAAAAAAAAAAAAAAAAAAAAAGGAAAAAGAAATTTTAAAAGCTTAGTGGCTTTTGGGGTATACGTAATTGTGAATTGAAAATTGGTTTTCAATTTGAGTTCTCTGCCCCGTCTTCTTCCTCTCAGCTTCTGAAGAATAGTTTTTCAGTTGAAGCTTCTTCCTTCTTTTCTTTTGTAAAAGGAGTCACACTACTCCGTTTCTCGGCCCGAGGATAGCGGGACTACCGTGGGTGGTCCACGAACGTTTCGTGAGAAGGCTCGGTGAGCTCGTAAGGAGCTTCTGGCGGTGAATTTGGAGAAATACGAACGACAAGGGTATGTGTTCTAATTTCTCTTTTTCATTGCTTTTGCATGTTTCCATTTGTTTAAATTGATGAAATTAGAGTGTCTATGATCCAAATCGCTTCCGCTGCGTTCCATCAACGCTCCATCAATTGGTATCAGAGCGTTTTTGGCCACTCAATTTCTATCAATTTAAGTTATGGTGGGTTTTATTTAGAAATTGTTTCTGATTGGATTCTAAAGTGAATATCGATTTTGGCATAGTTTCTTTCTGAATTTCATTATTTGTAATTGCCCGAGATTGTATGGGCTTTAATGCATGCTAAAGAGTTTGTATTTTTAGAGTCATTAGAGTCCATATAGGTTTCTTTGTGAAAGAAGCTCGAGTTTTGAGCTCGCCGAAATGTTCGGTATAAGTTCAAACTCGTTCTAGGCTTTACGAGGAGAAATTCAAAGAGATTTTTTGGCCGAAGCGTTCGGAGGAAGCAAGTTGGTCAAAGGCGGTGCGAAGAGTTCGAAGTCCGCTCAAGGCGTAGCTTGTTGATCAAGCCTGTAATAAATTAGTTATTGCTTGCTAAATGCCAAAATCGATCCACTTTAGTGTGTTTAATTAATTATGCATTGTGAATGTATGTTTTAATTAAAATCCATGTTTGTATGTGCATAACGTATGCCATATAGATTTAAAATCCCACCGTAGGAAGCATGCTTCATGCATTGAAAATATGTTATAAGTGTTATAATATATCATATGCATATTTGGCAATTCATGAGTTTTAATATAAGAGTTATATTAATTCATGAATTAGTTGTTGTTAGTTCAATAGAATAATTGATATAAGTGTTATATTCATTATGAAATTGAATATACAACATAGGTTGCCCTAATTTTTATGCACATGGTATATTATAAGTGTTATAATGTATAAGATGCATGTTTATTCATGAGTATTAATATAAGAGTTATATTAATTCATGAATTAGATGTTGTTTGCTTAATAGAATAATTGATATAAGTGTTATATTAATTATGAAATTAAACATCCAACATTAGATGCATTTTGTTTGTTATAATTGTTATAATGTATAGGATGCATGCTTAATTCATGAGAATTGATATAAGTGTTATATTAATTTATGAATTAGGAGTTGTATATTTAAAAACATAATTGATATAAATGTTATATTGATTATGAAATTAAATATTCAACTTGTCATGCCTTAGTGATGCATGTTTGAGAAGCATGTAGAAGTTTGTTGTAGTAAGTCTTAGTTTTGCAAAGCGTTGTAAAATTGGCATAGACTTTTAAAATCTATAACAAAGACAAAGGCATGCTCACTTAGGGTTGAATGTATCGTTCCGTTTCATTAGATGAATAGGTCGATATCTTGTAAATGCTAAGGTTACAAGAAACTCACCCGGGGACATCCTGTTCGAGGTTGGAGGTATTTAAGCTGACGGTTTACGGAACACCTCCTACCTGGGGACCATCCGGTACTTGAGTAAAGTTAACCCGACTTTATGAGCATGCGTGAGTGGTGTGAGGTAATAAAGTGTTTATCACCTAGACATCATAGGTAAAAGTTTGTTTTACCTAGACTTAGGCCTTATTGTCTTAGCCGGATAATGCCTGAGTAATTTACCCATTCCGTCTTAAAATACTTAGTAGAGGTGTTGAGAAGGTATATATGATATGTCCCTCTCCTCCTACGTTCTCTGTCAAGTTCACACCGTGAGAATTATGCTCGGCCTCGTGATGTCAATAGGGCATCCCCATTCGGATGGTATTTGCATAATTCAAGAGCAAGGTGAATGGAGAAAGTATTTATAGTAAGTGGGAGAAGGAAGTATGTCAATACATCCTGCGGTCTCCTCCATTGGATTGAACCGTGAGATTCCTATGTTCTGCCTGCTAGGTGCCCACAAGTGGTACCGATCCATTCAGAGGGTCGTTTCATAGGAATCGGAACATCTCAATCACCATTTATGGATAAAGAAACATAGAGCCATTCCCAACTTTGACATTTCCATTCGGTTGCATCGTTGGGGCCGCCCTATGAATTCTAAAAATGGAAGGTCACACTTACGAGATTTGCTAAGGAGTTAGTAAATCTTGACCAAACAGCGATAACTAAGATGCTATAGGAATATGAGATATTCTGGTATTAGCATTTAGTCAAGAATGTCTTGATTTAGTGAATGAATGCTTGACTGCCCCTCGGTAGCGACCATTCTGACCCACTGAAGTATCGTTGCAGTTTAATAATGAGTTTTGGGTACATTATTATTCTTTGCTAAATTCTTGATTGGTGTGTAAATTAGGTTAAAACTTTTTCACTAATATTTATTCATTCTCTTTTCAGCATGTCTAGCTCTTTCATTCACTTACTAGCTTCCGATAAGTTAACCGGCGATAACTACGCGACCTGGAAATCGAACTTGAATACGATTCTCGTTCTAGATGATCTCAGGTTCGTCTTATCAGAGGATTGTCCTCCCCCTCCTAGCTCGGATGCGACTCGAACTGTTCGAGAAGCATATGATAGATGGACAAGGGCTAATGATAAAGCCCGAGTCTATATCTTAGCCAGCATATTTGATGTGTTAGCTAAGAAGCACGAGGATATGGTTTCTGCTAAAGAAATCATGTCTTCATTACAGGAGATGTTTGGACTACCGTCCTCATCGGTCTGTCATGAAGCCCTCAAATACGTTTACAACTCTCGCATGAAGGAGGGAACCTCTGTTAGGGAGCATGTCCTTAACATGATGGTCCACTTAAATGTGACGGAAGTAAACGGAGCTACTATTGACGAGTCAAGTCAAGTAAGCTTTATCATGGAATCTCTTCCGAAGAGTTTCCTTCAGTTCAGAACCAATTTGGTAATGAACAAGATAAAGTATAATTTGACTTCTCTCCTCAGCGAGCTACAGACCTATCAGTCCCTACACACTTCAAAAGGAAAAGAGAAGGAGGCAAACGTTGTCACTTCTAGGAAATTCCAAAAGGGGTCGTCTTCTGGGAGTAAGTCTGAACTTTCTTCTATTAAGAATAAGAGTATTCAAAAGAAGAAGAAAGATAAAAGGAAGGGAAAAGCACTTGCTGCTGCTAAGAGCAAGAGTAGATCTGCAGACAAAGGAAAATGTTTCCATTGTGGTGTAGATGGGCACTGGAAACGGAATTGCCCAAAGTATCTTGCAGAGAAAAAGGCTGAGAAGGAAAGACAAGGTAAATATGATTTACTTGTTGTTGAAACATGTTTAGTAGAACATGATTGTCATACCTGGATACTTGATTCAGGAGCTACTAACCATGTTTGTTCTTCTTTTCAGGAAACTAGTTCTTGGCAGCCACTTTCTCGAGGTGAGATAACTCTCAGAGTTGGAACTGGAGAGGTTGTCTCAGCTGAAGCAGTGGGAGCTGTAAAGTTGTTGTATAGAGATAGTTTCATTTTACTAGAAAATGTACTCCTAGTTCCTACCTTCCAGAGGAATCTTGTATCTATATCTTGTTTGTTAGAACAGTTGTATAAAGTATCTTTTGTTCATAATGAAGCGTTCATTAGCAAAAGAGGTGTACGTATTTGTTCTGCGAAACTTGAAAACAACTTGTATGTGTTAAGACCAACCGAAGTCAAAGCTATTTTGAACACTGAAATGTTTAAAACAGCCGAGACTCAAACTAAAAGGCAGAAACTTTCTCCAAGTACTTATCTTTGGCACTTAAGACTAGGTCACATTAATCTCAATAGGATTGGGAGATTGGTTAAGAGTGGTCTGCTAAATCGTTTAGAGGACAACTCTTTACCGCCATGTGAGTCTTGTCTTGAGGGCAAAATGACCAAACGATCTTTTTCTTAAAAAGGTCATAGGTCCAAAGAACCTCTAGAAATCGTGCATTCGGATCTCTGCGGTCCTTTGAATGTCAAAGCACGAGGAGGGTATGAATATTTCATCAGTTTCATTGATGATTATTCTAGGTACGGTTATCTTTATCTAATGCATCATAAGTCCGAAGCTCTTGAAAAGTTCAAAGAGTATAAGGCAGAGGTTGAGAACACATTAGGTAAATCGATAAAAATACTCCGATCAGATCGAGGTGTAGAGTATATGGATTTAAGATTCCAGGACTATATGATAGAACATGAAATAGTATCTCAACTCTCAGCGCCAGGAACACCACAGCTGAATGGTGTGTCCGAGAGGAGAAATAGAACCCTGTTAGACATGGTTCGATCTATGATGAGTTATGCTCATTTGCCTAGTTCGTTTTGGAAATATGCAGTAGAGACTGCAGTATATATTTTGAACATGGTTCCCTCTAAGAGTGTTTCTAAAAAACCTTATGAGTTATGGAGAGGGCGTAAAGGTAGTTTACGTCACTTCAGGATTTGGGGGTGTCCGACACATGTGCTAGTACCCAATCCAAAGAAGTTGGAACATCGTTCAAAATTGTGCCTATTTGTAGGTTACCCCAAGGAAACGAAAGGTGGTCTATTTTTCGATCCTCATGAGAACAAGGTACTCGTATCGACTAATGCCACGTTCTTAGAGGAAGACCACGTGAGAGATCATAAACCGTCGAGCAAAATTGTTTTGTCCGAATTTTCCAGGAAAGCTACAGACGGATCAACAAAGGTTGTTGATCAGGCTGGTCCTTCTCAAGAGTTGAGAAAACCTCGACGCAGTGGGAGGGATGTAAGACAACCTGACCGCTACATCGGCTTGTCTGAAACTCAAGTCGTCATACCTGATGATGGCATTGAGGATCCATTGACCTTTAAACAGGCAATGAATGACATAAACAAGGACCAGTGGCTTAAAGCCATGGATCTCGAAATGGAGTCTATGTACTTCAATTCGGTCTGGGATCTTCTAGACCAACCAGATAGTGAAAGACCTATCGGTTGCAATTGGATCTACAAGAGAAAACGAGACCAAGCCGGTAAGGTGCAAACCTTTAAGGCTCGACTTGTGGCAAAAGGTTATTCCCAAAGAGAAGGGGTGGACTATGAAGAAACCTTTTCTCCTGTTGCCATGTTAAAGTCGATTAGAATACTCTTATCCATTGCTACATTTTATGATTATGAAATCTGGCAAATGGATGTCAAGACTGCCTTTCTGAATGGTAATCTTGAGGAGAGTATCTATATGGCTCAACCAGAGGGATTCATACTTCAGGGTCAAGAGCAAAATGTTTGCATGCTTAATCGATCCATTTATGGGTTGAAGCAAGCATCTAGATCCTGGAATATAAGGTTTGATACGGCGATCAAATCTTATGGCTTTGAACAAAATATTGACGAACCTTGTGTTTACAAGAAAGTAGTCAATACTGTTGTAGCTTTCTTAGTCTTGTACGTAGACGATACACTACTCATTGGGAATGATGTAGGGTTCCTAACTGACGTTAAGAATTGGCTAGCGACCCAATTCCAAATGAAAGATTTGGGAGAGGCTCAGTTTGTTCTAAGGATTCAGATCATAAGGGATCGTAAGAACAAAGTGCTAGCGCTGTCTCAAGCATCTTATATTGACAAGGTGTTGTCAAGATATTCGATGCAGAATTCCAAGAAAGGCTCGCTGCCTTTTAGGCATGAAATTCACTTGTCTAAGGAACAGTCTCCTAAGGCACCTCAAGAGGTTGAGGATATGAGACGAATTCCCTATGCATCTGCAGTTGGTAGTCTCATGTACGCTATGTTGTGTACAAGACCCGACATCTGCTATGCAGTAGGAATTGTAAGTAGGTTCCAGTCCAATCCAGGATATGATCACTGGACAACCGTTAAACACGTCCTCAAGTATCTTAGGAGAACGAGAGACTATGTGCTTGTGTATGGCGCGAAGGATTTGATCCTTGCAGGATACACTGACTCTGATTTTCAGACTGATATAGATTCCAGGAAATCTACATCAGGATCAGTGTTCACTCTTAACGGAGGAGCAATAGTATGGAGGAGTATAAAGCAAGGTTGTATTGCTGACTCCACCATGGAAGCTAAGTATGTCGCAGCTTGCGAAGCAGCGAAGGAAGCTGTATGGCTTAGGAAGTTCTTGACAGATTTGGAAATTGTTCCAAATATGAACTTGCCAATCACCCTTTATTGTGATAACAGCGGTGCAGTGGCAAATTCTAAATAACCTAGAAGCCATAAGCGTGGAAAGCATATTGAGCGGAAATATCATCTCATCAGGGAGATAGTGCAACGAGGAGATGTGATCGTCACACAGGTAGCCTCGGAGCACAACATTGCTGATCCGTTTACTAAGTCTCTCACGGCTAAAGTGTTTGAGAGACACCTACAATGTATAGGGCTGCGAGTTGCTCAGTAGGACAGTGGGAGAAACTTTAGATATTTGATATTCTAGTTCTCTCGACCAGCATGTACTCCACTGACGTTTTAGTCCAAGTGGGAGTTTGTTGGGTTTTATGTCCTAAAACTTGTAGTTTGTAAACAGTATGAATGTATATATTATATTTCAATAAAGTTGTTATTGATTTTTTAGTGAATTGTGTTTGTATTAACCTATACCAATAACTAACACCCATGGCTATAGTGTGAGTACTTGAACTTCATGTGTGACATGAATGTGAATCAAGTTCAAGTAGACAGCCAAAATGGTCTATAGTATAGGGATAAGGCTGGGTACCTTATCCTGGGGACACTATTGGACGCGGCTCACTTTGTATAGTACAAAACGATGTGATTCGAATCGTTTCATGTAGAGACATGTGAGTGAGGGCGTCCTACGCAATGAGTTTGCACAAGACCGAACCAGAATTAAAATCGCTCTTTCTCTATAACACCGTTTACTTTAAAGACCGATTTTTTCATATGATGACTTAGGTAACTCGATCTCAATCCTGAGCTTACTATGGACTCCTGTTTATTTGACCTTATCCTTTGACTTGTACGGGTGAGAGTGGCCAGATTGCCGACTCAATATGCCTACCATCTTGGGGATAAGATTGGATAAGTGGCTGGGGACATAGTTGTAGCAAGATTGGAATTCACTCCTACCCGCTTTAAAGGGTTAGTAGAGAGGTTGTTCCCTTAAGTGCTGACTCCAGGTCTTGAACAATGGGCCCATCCTCTCCTGATCAGGGAGGAATCTGATTTGATGGTTGGACCACAAATCAATTGTTCATTAGAGGTGTCAGTGGTACCTAAGGAACAAGATATAATACAAGGGTTAAACGGTTTAAATGACCCGTTGTGATTATGAACGACCTGTGAAGGATCGACTTACTGATGATAGCTATATCAACAGGACACAATATATCTACAGTGAGGAGAGTGCAGCCCTTGGACTTTAGTGGAGTCTCCGGGGGTTAACGAATGTTGGTTAGTTCGGTTGAAAGAGTTTTGACCGGATAATCTCGTATCGTTGGAGCTCATGATCTGTAGGTCCTTACGGTTCTCCTGGCTAGCTCGGATAAAGTCGTGAAACAATATAAAAGAAAAGAAAAGAATTTGAATCGTTCAAATTCGGGTTTGTGGAAGAAGAATAAACATATTTAAATATGATTTAAATATGGACATATTTAAATATGATTTAAATATGGACATATTTAAATATGATTTAAATATGAGATTGGTCTGAAAACATGAATAGGATTCATGTGCAAAAAGTCGGTTTTCGGAAAACCGGGATTAATTATATTATTTAATTAATATTTGATATTGAATTAAATAATATTAATTAATTTATATATATATATTTTTTATTAATTAAAAAGTTTAATGAATAAAATAATTATTATTATTTTTAATAATAATATTATATATAAATATATATATATATATATATATATATACATGTGTCACGACTTTATCCGACATGTGAATTTCAAATTGGTTTTCAATTTGAGTTCTCTGCCCCGTCTTCTTCCTCTCAGCTTCTGAAGAATAGTTTTTCAGTTGAAACTTCTTCCTTCTTTTTTTTTTGTAAAAGGAGTCCCACTACTCCGTTTCTCGGCCCGAGGATAGCGGGACTACCGTGGGTGGTCCACGAACGTTTCGTGAGAAGGCTCGGTGAGCTCGTGAGGAGCTTCTGGCGGTGAATTTGGAGAAATACGAACGACAAGGGTATGTGTTCTAATTTCTCTTTTTCATTGCTTTTGCATGTTTCCATTTGTTTAAATTGATGAAATTAGAGTGTCTATGATCCAAATCGCTTCCGCTGCGTTCCATCAACGCTCCATCACATTAAACCCAACATTGTTGTCCTTCCCTATTCCCATAGCTGAAATTGGGGTGATCGCGCCAACCGGGGTTGTATGTGTTCGAGTAAGGATCATACTTCCTCGGGTTGGAAGCATATCCCCCGATTGCGTTCACCTCCTCCGCCTCGCGGTTTCCTCCAACAAACTTTTTCAACAGATTTCCAATCTCGGCCACCTGGGCCTTCATCTATGTCATCTCATGGCTCTGGGTCACACTGTGGACTTGCCCCTGCCCTCGAATACCAAACTGTTGCGAGTTGGCTGCCATGTTCGCGATTAGCTGCTTGGCCTCAACCGGGGTCTTATCAATCAAAGCCCCACCGCTCGCTGCGTCTATCATCTGCCGATCATGAGGCGTCATACCCTCATAAAAATACTGGATCAGAAGTTGATCGACAATCTAATGATGTGGGAAGCTTGCGCACAGGCGCCCAAAGCGTGCCCAGTACTCATGCAGAGACTCACCCACGTCCTGAGTGAGCCCATAAATTCTCTTCCTCAAAGTCGTGGCCAGGGACGTAGGGAAATATTTCTCCAGGAAAACCCTCTTCATGTCCTGCCACGTTGTTATCGAGCCAGAGGGCAGATAATAAAGCCAATCCTTGGCTTTGTCCTTGAGCGTAAAGGGGAATGCCCTCATATTCAGCTGCTCCTCCGTCACTCCCGCGGGCTTCATCCCCGCGCAGACGCAGTGAAACTCCATTAAGTGCTTATTTGCATCCTCACCTGCATTACCATGGAAAGAAGGCAACTGGTGAATTAAACCTGACTTTAATTCAAAACTACTTGCTACCACGAGGTAGTTGATGCACAGGGGTTGCAAATTTAAATCTAGCGCTGCCAGTTGTTTCAGCGTCCTCGACGCTTCTCCTTGCGCCATCTCGTCAACAAAGAAGGGATTGCCTTCTTCTTCAAACAATATTTGCCCCTCACTGGCCTCTCTTCTCAACCGCCGCTCTTCTTTTTCGATCTCAGGTATAAACTGTAATCCACTAATCTCAGAAGAACGGGTCATACACAAACAAAAATTTTAACATACAAAGACAAACAGAAAAATATTTCAGCACACAACCAATCAACCAAATTCAAATTCAAACATAACTTCAATCAAATTTTGCCTTCCCCGGCAACGGCGCCAATTTTGGTAGATCTATGATAGCTCCAAAATAGAGCTATCTTTATGTCCCTAATTCTAGCTAAAACCATGACATATATTGATTAAAACGCTTTCTTATAGGTGATTTCATGGTAGAGAGCTCGGGAAGTCCTTAGACACATTTCGGGGCTTAAAGTGTCGTTTTAGAGCTTCATAGATGCATCTGGAGTGAAATGGCCTAAAGAATCCAAGAGATGGCAAAAATGGCCTTGAAGTAGCACATTTTGGCCATCCAAACCCGAGAGCAAGCTTCCATGGGCGGCAGCGTCGAAACGCTAGCTCGACGCTGCCAGCGTCGAGACGCTGGCCGAGCGTCTCGACGCCGCCCGACATCATCCGAAGCACGCGCGCGCCCCAGCGTCGAGACGCCGCCCGAGGGTCTCGACGCCGCCCCGATTGCCAACCGCAGACGAAGCGCGCGACAGCGTCGAGACGCCGCCCGAGGGTCTCGACGCTGCCCAGGCACCATCCGACGCACGCGCGCGCCCCCAGCGTCGAGACGCCACCCGAGGGTCTCGACGCTAGCCCTACAATTTCCCAGATGGATGCGCGACAGCGTCTCGACGCCGCCGCGCGCGCATGCAGCAGCCAACTTAGGGCACAGCGTCGAGACGCTCCGACTTTTAAAGGCGTGAAAACGCAATTTTTCAGCCGACTTTTCATTCTTCTTCTTCCCCAACGATTTCCTCTCGGGTCTAAGGCATTTTTCCACCATTTTTGTACTTCTTCTTCTCCTTTTTGCATGCTACTAAGCTCTTCCATGGGGGATTGGATTTATTCATCCTCCATGGAAGGCTAAACCGAGGTTAGTGCTTGATTTCGATTTTGGTTTGTAAGTTTTGGATGTTTGGGGAGATTTTGCCCCTTTGTAAATCTTAATGTAATTAATGTGTTTATGCATCTTCTTGCTTGATCTTCATAATATCTTGCATGTGTAGCTAAATTAGGTTGACGCCTGATAGCACTCTAAAAGTGCTAATATTTAGCTCCTAAGTCTTGTAAATTAGAGTAATTAATTGGGTTTAATTGATCTATTTTGTACAATTTAATTGTTAAGGGGTAAATCGGGCATTGGCATTAATTAAGGGCTTAAATGGATATTTTAGAACATTTTATTAATTAATTGTTTTGAGTGATTATACTACATTAATTAAATAATCTAATTTCAACTCAAAACTGATAAGTGGCTTAATGGTGTTGGCTTTGCTAAGAGAATGGTGAAGCCAAGGTTCGAATCATGGTGGGTGCAGGATTTCTATTATTTTTGTAAAAATTCAAACGGTCAACGGTCAAGGGTCAATGGTCAACGGTCAACGCGCGGCCAACTCCATCGTCCGGCCCGCTCCAGCGCCCGCCTCGCCCATCCGCGCGCCCACGACCCGCTCCGCGCCCGCGCGCGTGGCCCATCTCCAGACGCCCCGGCCCAGCCTCCGCGCAGCAGGCCCCGACCCGCGCCCCAGCGCTCCATCAGACGCCTCGACCCGCCTCAGCGCCCACGACCCGTCCGCGCGGCCCAATTGGCCAATTTGGGCCCAAAACTCATTTTTTAGCTTTTTAAGCACTTTTGACCTAGTTTTTCAGCCACCATTCACTTAGGAGAGAGAAATTTCGATATTGAGAGTTGTAGCCTCGGGTTTGGTAATATTTTCATCAATTTTCAAGGTTTTTGGACAATTTTTGATCAATTTTCATCACGTTTGGCTAAGGTAAGTGCTCTAATTCGAGTTTAGGGTTGTCTTGATGCATTAGGGAGGGTTTAGCTTTAAATTTCCAGCTTGTATTTGATAGTTTCTTGCATGATTCTTCCTTTGTTTGAATCCCATGAGCATGTATGACTGATTAGGAGTGACGTCCGAGTCCTCACGCATGTTTTACCGTTAAAGGTTAGGACGTATAATTGCCTCAATCGCTAGGTAACAAGGGTCTAAGCGTGACTAATTAATTCTAGCCTAAGTGACAGTAGGAGAATAGCATTAATTATCGTTTGCACGATAGACTTAGGGAAAGAATAGAAATCGCGCCAATTGGTCGAGTTCTCGATCAATCGGTTCGTCGCGATATTACCCGTCACTGTTCTTTGATTGATTTAAGCGTAGCTAACTTAGATTAATTAGCGAGCATGTTTAATTGGAATTACACTTTTCTAATTAATTCTTTGGGATGTTTGCTACGGAAACGAGCAAACATTTCGCGTGCATGAGATTAAATTACAAGCATAATTAGAATCCCTATGATCTAAGCGCATCAAGATAAATCCCGATCCCTCGAATTAGGAGCACGTGTTCCATTTATTTTTCCGCTCTTTACTTTTCGCATTTATTTTTCCGTTAGCTTAATTTTACTTAGTTTAGTTTTAATTAACTCCCCCTTTTATTTTATTTTGAGTTTTAGTTTAAAAGACAAATAGAAATTAATTAGGAGAGATTGATTAAGGTTCCCTGCGGATCGACCCGTTACCACTAGCTGCAAAGCTTAGTAGTTTCGGTAATTATAAATTTTATTTTGGCGGGATTCGACACCCCGAAAATTAGTTGGACATTCAAAAGTTCACTACCAACGCCCTAGTTCCTATGCATGATAGAGGGCTAATGGTTGGGACGTATAATTGCCCAAACCGCTAGGTAGCACGGGTTTAAGCATGGCTAATTAATTCAACCCAAAGTGACAGTTGGTAATCTGAATTAATTAACATTTTAATGTTAGGCTTAAGGCAAGAGAGAAACCGGGTTAGTCTTAGGATTAAGTCGTCGCAATGTTCCCGTCACTGGCACGTAGTCGATTTAGGGGTCGCGACCTTAGATAGATTGTTGGCCAAGTACGATTAGAATTGCACATTTCTAATCACATCCTTGGGTCATTTGAGCTAGAAGTAGCCAAATGAATTGTGTGCATAAGCATGATTAGTTAGTAAATTGTATCGATGATCCGAACATCCATAACGAGCAATTCCATTTCTCGAAGTTAAGCACGGCCGTTTAATTTTTGCACGTTGTCATATAATATTCCGTTAGTCGCATATTAGGAGCTCCCTTCCCCCCCAAACCAAATTACCATTCTTTTATTTGTGCATACTTTTTATAATTAACAAATTAGGCTTAGTTAAATTAGATTTCTTATTTCCCTGTGGATCGACCCCGTTACCACTAAGCTTCAAATAGCTCGGTGTACTCGGGTTTATAAATTGTATTTTGGCAAGCCTCGACCGCTTGAATTTGGAGTACCACATAAAGTACCTCTACCAAAATTTTTGACGCCGTTGCCGGGGACCTAAGTTTAATTTAGTTTAGTTAAGTTTAGTTTGGTTGGTTTTAAAATTTTCTTTACTTTTTTTTGTACAGTTTAATTCTTTTGTATTATTTTACCCGTTTTTGTTTGAGTTTTTGGAGCGCAGTCATTCTTTGAGAATTCAAAAGAAGCGCCAAGATGGAGGTCGTGGGTAATTTCGAGCAACAAAGAACCTTGAGGGAGCTTGCATCATCTGAGTTAGGCCGGAACACATCGAGTATTTTGTATCCGGTCGCTTCAGGTAATTTTGAACTTAAAGCTGGTCTGGTTAACTTATTACCTTCTTTTTGTGGTAATGCAGATGAGAATCCCGTCAGACACCTCAAGGCATTTCAGATGGTGTGTTCGTCATTTAGGACCGACGACATCACCGAAGATCAACTCCATCTCAGGGCCTGATAGAACTCCAAAAGTGTTATTTTATAACCTTTAATTCTTGTTTGTTGATTCAAATTAATGTGTTTAATCATATGTTTTGCAGAATCGAGCATTCAGAGGTGAATGAGACACTTATATTAAATAAGAACTCAAAAGAGGAGTTTTAGATTACAATATCAACAAACCGAGCCGCAGATGATACTATGGAGATAAAAATCATTTAATGTTCAAAGTTGGAAGCTTGGTTTGGTGGTGAAAAGTTCATTATGTTATTCTTTGAGCCAAAGTTCGATCCTTAAAGAATGTAATTATTTTTTTATATTTTTACTTCAACATCAACTCACGATACGTGGCAGCTCCTGGTTGATCCAGGAAGAAGTCATCTCTCCAACAAGTCATGAAGAAACTCAACCACAAGTTTTAAAAGTTTTATTTATTTATTTAATATTTTATTTATTTATTTTTATTTAAAAATAGTAAATGGTTATTTCCTTTTTAGTATAAAAAGGGAGAGTCACACCTCACACCACACACCAACACACACACCATCACTATCTCAATTCTCCCTTTCTCTCTCTGTAGAGATTTCTATTGTGCTTTGTAGTCGGGATCGTCTTAGCGATGTTCGGCTAAGCTTGTAAGGCTTATTTAGAGGTTTGTCGGGCTTAACGTTTTTGTGAGATTTTTGGTATTAAATTGCAATCTAATTTCTTGATTAATTGTTTTCTATTCTTTGTTTATTTCATGTGCATTTAGTATTGGTTAATGTGACAGCTTAATCAATTAAATATTAATTGTTCATGTATGCTATGTTTGTAATTTGTGATCCATAATTGTCATAAATTGCATGCTTAATTATAGTAGCAAGATGGTCAGGTTATGACTAGTGTTAATATTATGGCTTTTCCATAATTAACATGGTACGTATAATAGACCTTAGGAATATAAAAATGTTTAATTGAATCTGATCAATTTAATTAACATTCTAATCAATCCATGTGCTTAGAGCTGCTAGGTAGTTAGCATGGAACGCTATCGTGCCCAGCTTATTGACTAGTTTAGAGTTAATTACGATGCTCAGTCGGATTAATTGCATGATAGGATCGTAGAGACTTTTCATGGCTGTTCCAGTTAAGTCGATTAGGCTTTTAATTAAGAAATTATATTTTTATTGGAGTAATCGATGAGCAAAATCCATTTTAAGTCCCGACAATCTCTGAATCAGCAAGGTAATTTCTTGTTCATTTCTTTAATTCTTTAATTCTTTAAACTTTATCTTTAATTGTTATTTTAATTCATTACATTAACATGCAATCCAAAAACCCCCCATTTATTGTTTTTACAAAAAGTTTAATTTAGAGAATTTAAATTTCGGTTCCCTGAGTTCGACCCGGTCCGCTGTAGTTTACTGCAAGCCGTTGATCGATAAATATAAATTGTATTTGACGGGCCTCGACAAGCTCGCATCAAATTGGCCTTTCCCTTCACCTTGAAGGAAGAGGCGAGAGATTGGATGCATTATCTACCGACTGGGTCCATCACTTCTTGGGCAGAGCTCCAGGGAGCGTTTTATGCGAAGTATCTTCCGCCTCCCAAGGTCGCCGCCCTTAGAAGAATGATAAACAGAATCGAGCAAGGAGATAAAGAGACCGTTCTCGAGTGTTGGGAGAGATTTGGTCGGTTGTGCGAAGATTGTCCCAACCACCAAGTAGCTGAACAACAACTCATTCAGAACTTCTACGAAGGTCTCTTACCGCCAAACCGACAGTTAGTTGATGTCGCAAGTGGAGGATGTCTCATGGATAAAACACCCGCTGAAGCTAGAGCTTTGATTTCCAACTTGGCTAGAAGCTTGGAGCGGAGTGGAGATGGAGACAAGGAGAAAGAACGCCTGATCAGGGACGTGGACGAGCTTAAGGCTCAACTTTTTGAAGTAAGTAGTGCTATTCTTGCTTTGAAAAATAACTCACAACCCCGTTCTTCTGTTTCAGGTAGATCGTTGGAAGAAATACTTGAATCACAACACAGGGAAACTCGAGAGCAGTTTCAAACTCTGAGCGATGCAGTGATTCAAGTCAGTAAGAGGTTGACAGTGATCGAGCATCAGAACGCGGAGAGCGTCAGTGCCGTCACTTTGAGAAGTGGGAAGCAGCTTCCCACGAGTACCCCGCCGGTGGAAGTCGATCATGGCCACGTCGAGCCACAGACAGAAAATCCCGAACCACGGTGGCATGGGGTAAATTTCGATCCTACATGCACTAGAGTTTATGTGCCTAAGGCTCCTTTTCCTAGCAGGTTAGCAAGACCGCCTAAGGAGAACTACGAGGAGGAGTTCTTAAACACATTCAGGAAGGTAGAGATCAACATCCCTCTGTTGGACGCCATCAAACAAATTCCAAGGTACGCTAAGTTCCTGAAAGACTTGTGCACCAACAAGAGGAAGACAAAAGAGAAAGAACGCGTCGTGATAAGTAAGAACGTTTCCTCTTTGATCACAAATAACTTACCAGAAAAATGTGACGATCCAGGTATGTTTTCTCTCCCTTGCACTATTGGAGGTAAGAAAATTAGAAGAGCCATGCTAGATCTAGGAGCCTCCATTAGTGTCATGCCTCACTCCGTTTATCAGGATTTGAATTTAAAAGAAATACAGGAAACTGGCGTTGTTATACAACTTGCTGATAGGTCTTTCGTGCATCCTTTAGGAGTAGTGGAAGATGTATTAGTTAATGTTAATGGGCTGATTTTTCCTGTGGATTTTTATATTCTGAAAATGGATGGAAATTCTGATTCTTCGTCTGCGTCGATCTTATTAGGTAGGCCCTTTATGAAAACTACTAAAACTAAGATAAATGTAGATAAGGGCACTTTATCTGTTGAGTATCGTGGACAAGTTGTTGAGGTTGATGTGTCTAATGACTTGGAGCATGATCAGAGTGTCCACTCTCTTTGTCAAGTAGATACAATTGAATCGTTAGTTCAGGAAGAATGCATGTCTGATAGAGATGGGGATGACCCATTGTTTTTTACTGACCTTTTTGATGAATCTGATATGCATGAATCTTCCATGTCTGAACTTTGTGATTCAACTGTCTCTTCTTTGGCAACTGTTCAGAATCATGATAAGATGCTCCCCTCTACTTTGCAGGCACCTAAATTGGAGTTGAAAGACTTACCTGATCATCTCAAATACGCGTATTTGGGGGATGATGAGACGTTGCCGGTCATCATAGCGAAAGATCTTATACCGGCTCAGGAAGGGAAATTAATGGAAGTTCTTAAAGAACACAAGCTGGCGATTGGATGGACATTAGCAGATTTACATGGGCTAAGTCCAGCTACGTGCATGCACAGAATCCTGCTCGAGGATGGAGCGAAACCTTCGCGAGAGCCCCAAAGGAGGCTCAATCCCGCGATGAAGGAGGTAGTAGTTTCTGAGATTCTCAAACTCCTCGAAGCAGGTATCATCTATCCTATCTCAGATAGTAAGTGGGTCAGTCCTATTCATGTCGTTCCTAAGAAAACTGGCATAACTGTGGTTAGGAATGAGAAAAATGAATTAGTGCCCAAAAGAATTCAAAATGGATGGAGAATGTGCATAGACTTTAGGAAGCTTAATGAGGTCACTAGGAAGGACCATTTTCCCATTCCTTTTATTGATCAGATGGTGGAGCGTTTAGCTGGGAAGCCATTCTTTTGTTTTCTCGATGGTTTCTCATGCTTTTACCAAATCCCCATAGCCATAGAAGACCAAGAGAAAACAACGTTCACGTGCCCTTTTGGCACATTTGCATTTAGAAGGATGCCTTTTGGGCTTTGTAACGCTCCTTGTACATTTCAGAGATGCATGATGAGTATTTTTTCGGAGTTTGTTGAAAAATGCATTGAAGTGTTCATGGATGATTTTACAGTTTATGGCAATTCCTTCGATGACTGTTTAACTAATTTATCGCATGTCCTGAAAAGATGTATTGAAATGAACCTTGTGCTGAATTTTGAAAAATGTCATTTTATGGCTAGTCA
The DNA here is from genome assembly GCA_028017165.1 of Herpetospermum pedunculosum. Classification (NCBI taxonomy): domain Eukaryota; kingdom Viridiplantae; phylum Streptophyta; class Magnoliopsida; order Cucurbitales; family Cucurbitaceae; genus Herpetospermum; species Herpetospermum pedunculosum. Next base: position 42,302,445 of record CM051522.1, read on the forward strand.
AGGTATCGTTTTAGGGCATGTGGTTTCTGCTAAGGGTATAGAGGTAGATAAGGCTAAAATCGATGTTATCTCTAATCTGCCATACCTAACAAATGTTAGGGAGGTTCGGTCTTTTCTTGGCCATGCAGGCTTTTATCGCAGGTTTATCCAGGACTTCTCCAAGTTTGCCATGCCTATGACGTACCTCCTTCAGAAGGATGTCACGTTCGATTTTGGGGAGGAGTGCAGAGAAGCCTTCGATTTGCTCAAGGATAGTTTGACGAGCGCGCCCATCATACACCCACCCCAGTGGGACTTGCCTTTCGAGATAATGTGCGACGCCAGCAACTATGCCTTGGGAGCCGTGCTTGGTCAGAGGATTGAGAACAAGAGCCATGTCATTTACTATGCCTCCAGGACGCTTAATCCAGCACAGTGCAATTACACGACAATGGAAAAAGAACTCCTTTCTATTGTATTTGCGCTTGATAAGTTTCGTCCTTATATTATTGGATCTCAAGTAACTGTTTTCTCTGATCACGCAGCTGTTCGGTACCTGATGACCATGAAGGACGCGAAACCGAGGCTACTTCGGTGGATTTTGCTCCTCCAGGACTTCGATGTGAAGATCAAGGATAGGAGAGGAGCAGAAAACCCGATAGCCGACCACCTGAGCTGCTTGGTCAGAAAGGAAGACCTCCTGCCTCTGAATGAAGATTTCCCCGATGAGACACTCTTCAGACTTGATACAGTCCTTCTCTGGTATGCCGATATGGTAAATTACTTGGTCAAAGGTAATTTCCCATCTGGTTTCTCTTATGCTAGGAAAGCGAAGCTGAAAAGCGACGCTAAGTACTATGTATGGGAGGATCCCCATTTATGGAAGTTCTGTTCAGATCAGATAATTAGGAGATGTGTCCCTAAGAACGAGCATGCATCTATTCTTACCTTCTGTCATGATTATGCATGTGGGGGACATTTTGGGCCTAGGAGGACAGCTAGGAAAGTTTTAGATAGTGGGTTTTACTGGACTTCCCTGTTTAAAGATTCGTATGAATTTTGTAAAACCTGCAATAGATGTCAAAGAATAGGGTCGATATCTGGTAGAAATGAAATGCCTCAAACCTCTGTCTTAGTCTGTGAAATCTTTGACGTTTGGGGCATGGATTTTATGGGACCCTTCCCGCCTTCTTGTGGTTTTTCTTATATATTGCTGGCTGTTGATTATGTTTCAAAGTGGGTTGAGGCGAGAGCCACGAAGACTAACGATGCTAATTCTGTTGTTAGGTTTGTTCAGTCTCATATTTTTACCAGGTTTGGAATCCCACGAGCCATAATCAATGACCAAAGGACTCATTTTTGCAACCGATCTGTGGAGGCTTTGCTGAGGAAGTATGGTGTGCATCATCGCGTGTCCACCGCCTACCATCCACAAGCTAATGGGCAAGCTGAAGTCTCCAACAGAGAGGTGAAGACAATTCTTGAGAAAACCGTGAGGCCGAGCAGGAAGGATTGGAGCGATCGTTTGCAGGATGCTTTGTGGGCCTACCGCACCGCCTACAAAACCCCTATTGGTATGTCCCCATACCGGTTGGTTTTTGGTAAGGCGTGCCACTTACCCGTGGAGATTGAGCACAAAGCATTCTTGGCGATCAAGAAGTGTAATTGATAACTCCATTTTGGAGCTATTAAATACTTCCTAATTATAGCTAAAGTCCGCGTTTAATTTGTTAATAAATCTCGTTTGTAGGAGAAATGCGGCAAAGACCTCGTGCGTCCGCTGGGCCCGTTTGAGTGCTTAAAGTGGAGTTTTAATGCCCCGGGAATGCGTCGGGAAAGGGGAAGTTGATCCGTGAAGAAACGGGCCAAAACCGCCTAGGAGAGGCAAAGTTCCAGCCCCCAAACTCGAGAGTCAGCGTCGAGTGATAGCGTCGAGACGCTAGCTCGACCCTTCCTGGCGTCGAGACTCTGCTTGGCGTCGAGACGCTTCGGAGGAGGCGCGCGCAGGAAAATCATCGGGGCAGCGTCGCGACGCTGACCCAGCGTCGCGACGCCATCGAAGGCGCGCGCGGAAAACTTAGGGCACAGCATCGAGACGCTGGCCTAGCGTCTCGACGCTACGACGATTGCAGAAGTTAAATGACGATTTTTCTGCACATTTTGGAAGATCTTCTTCACCATTTTTTAGAGCTTTTCACCTTTTTTCTTCCTCTATTTTTCTCTAGTTTTCTTCAAGCTCCACCATTGTTGGCATGTTAGAGAGCTTTTTCTTCCTTGTAATACGTTGATGACACCTTCCATGGCCGTCGTTGGAGCGGAATTGACAAACCGCGCCATGAGCGGCTAAGGTAAGGGTGAACGCTTTGGGAATAGTTTAGGGAATTTTTGTTAGCAATTTTGGTTCTGATAATTTACGATTTGATTATGCATATTGGTTTCTGCTTATTTGCATTTATCTATCTTGCTTAATCCAACGCGCATGTTAGATTTCGACGATTGACACTCGAGTCATCTTGCATGTTGTGTATGTTAAAGAGTAGCGATGTCGTGCCTCTCATTGCTCGACTAAGTAACACAGGTAGATAAAACTAAATCGGAGTATAGAGTCGTGTAGGATAGTTGTTGATTGCATACAGCGTTTGCGGGCAATCTACTAGCAATTAGAATTCACGCTTGAATGTTCGTCGCGATTAGCTAGTGACTGTCTAAAATTAACTTAGGGATGATCACCTTGATGCAATTTTGGATAACGTATAATTGGAACTGTGTGGTCTGATTAAAATCTATGGAGTCGGCTACCTTGGGGCTTCTCGGGTAGTCGTCCGTGTGTACAATAAACTGCATACCATGAATTTAGCATTAAATGATGAACTGAAATTGTCTGGCAATTAATCCTGAAACTCCCAAACCGTGCACGCGTTTTCTACTTGTTATTCTTTCTTCCGTTAGCACTTTATTATTATTTCCCTTGCATGCTAGAAATCCCCCCGTTACAAAACCAATCAATTAATTAATTTCAAATTTTAATAGTGATTTTGGTCATACCTACTCCTTGGATCGACCTTGTTACCACTGGCTACAAAGCCTTGGTTATAGGCTTATAAATCGTATTTTGGCAAGCCTCGACAGCTTGAGATTAAGTGGATATTCAAAAATCCGCGCACCAAAATTGGCGCCGTTGCCGGGGAGTAGGCAATTTGATTAAAATTATGATTGAAGTTTGAATTTAATTGATTGATGGTTGGCTGAAATTTTTTTCTGTTTGTATCTTGTATGTTTGAATTTTTGTTTGTGTATGACCCGTTCCTCTGAGGTTAGTGGATTGCAGTTTATCCCAGAAATCGACAGAGAGGAGCGGCGGTTAAGGAGAGAAGCCCGTGAGGGGCAGAGACCGTTTGAAGGAGAAGAATGCAATCCCTTCTTGTTTGAGGAGATGGCGCAAGGTGACGAGCCGCGGACGCTAAAACAGCTGGCAGCGCCAGATCTGAACCTGCAGCCTTTGTGCATAAACTACCCCGTGGTAGCAGGTAACTTCGAATTAAAGTCAGGTTTAATTCACCAGTTACCTTCTTTTCATGGCAACGCAGGTGAGGACGCGAACAAACACCTGATGGAATTCCATTGCGTCTGCGCGGGGATGAAGCCCGCTGGAGTCACGGAGGAGCAGTTGAACATGAGGGCATTCCCCTTCACGCTCAAGGACGAGGCCAAGGATTGGCTATATTATCTGCCATCCGGATCGATCACCACGTGGCAGGACATGAAGCGGGTATTTTTGGAAAAATATTTTCCCGCATCCTTGGCCACGACTCTGCGAAAGAGGATTTATGGGATCACCCAGGATGTTGGTGAGTCCCTGCACGAATACTGGGAGCGATTTGGGCGCCTGTGCGCCAGCTTCCCACACCATCAGATTGCCGACCAACTGCTTATACAGTATTTCTACGAGGGGATGACGCCCCACGATCGGCAAATGATTGATGCAGCGAGTGGCAAGGCCTTGATCGACAAGACCCCGGTTGAGGCCAAACAGTTGATAGCGAACATGGCAACCAACTCGCAGCAGTTTGGTATTCGGGGGCAAGGACAAGTCCAAAGCGTGGCTCAGAGCCACGAAATGACTGAAATGAGGGCCCAAGTGGCCGAGATAGGAAATATGCTAAAAAAGATCGTTGGAGGAACCCGCGAGGCGGAGGAGGTCAATGCAATCGGGGGTACGCTTCCAACCCAAGGAAGTACGACCCATATTCAAACACGTATAACCCCGGTTGGCGCGACCACCCCAACTTTAGCTATGGGAACAGGAAAGGACAATCTCGCTTCCAAGGCCAGTCTCAGGATAGGCCTAACTCTTCCACCCAGGCTCAAGCCTCGAGCTCCTCCAGCTCACTAGAAGAAATGGTAAGGACCATTGTGACGAGCACCAGCAAGTTTCAAAAAGAAGCTCGAGAAGAGCTTAATTCTCACAAGGCCAAGCTGCAGAATCTGAACAAGCAGCTGACACAAATGGCGGTGTCTATTAGTAAGATCGAGAGCAAGAGCTCAGGGAAACTTCCTTCCCAAACCACGGTCAACTCATGTGAAAACGTGAGTGCTAAGCTTAGGAGTGGGAAGTCACTTTCCACCAGAGCCGTGAAGGAAGTTAAGGACAGCTTGAACGTGTTCGTCCCGCCTGCTCCCGAGATTCAGAATGAGAAAAGAGATGAGAAGGTCAGTGTACCTGAGGATGTTGCCAGATTACCATTCTCGAGTAGGCTTGCGAAGCCTACTTTGGAATCCGATGATGAGGAGGTCCTTCGTACCTTCCAGAAGGTGATGGTAAATATCCCGCTCCTAGAGGCAGTCAGTCAAGTGCCCAAGTATGCGAAATTTCTAAGGAGCTGGTGCACGAAGAAAAGGAAGTCCAGAGGGACCGAGAAGAGAAAGGATAACGTTTCTGCTATCCTCCCAGGTACGTTGCCTGCCAAGTGCAACGATCCAGGTACCTTTACTATCCCTTGTATGATAGGTAGTAAGGTAGTTCATAATGTTGGGTTTTATGTCCTAAAACTCGTGGTTTGTAAACTGTTATGTTTGTAAATACTCTATTTAGAATAAAGAGTTATTAGTTTTATACAGTAAAAGAGTTTACTGGTATAAAGTGAAACGTGTTTACGTTAACCTATACCAATGACCAACACCCTTGGCTGAATATGAGTACTTGAGCCTCATGTATGACATGATTGTGGATCAGGCTCAAGTAGTCAGTCAAAACGGTCTATAGTATACGGATAAGGCTGGGTACCTTATCCTGGTAACACTATTGGATGCGGCTCACTTTGTATTGTACAAAACGATGTGATCCGAATCGTTTCACATGGAGATGTGCGAGTGAGGGCGTCCTGTGCAAAGAGTTTGCATAAGATCGAACCGCGTATTAAGTCGCTCTCTCTTTATAACTCCGTTTACTGATGAGACCGACTTATACATTTTGATGGCCTAGGTAACTCGAGCTTAATCCTGAGCTTGCTATGAACTCTTGCTTATTCGAAAGTATCCTTTGACTTGTACGGGTGAGAGTGGCGGAACGCCCGCTCAATAAGCCTACCAACTTGGGGATAAAGCCGAATAAGTAGCTGGGGACATAGTGTAGTAAGATTGGAATTCACTCCTAACCCGCTCTTCAGGGTTAGTAGATAGGTTGTTCCCTTAATAGCTGACTCCGGGGCTTGAACAATGTGAGCTCACACTCTCATGTGATGAGAGAGTTATATTGATCTGATGGTTGGACCACAGATCTATTGTTCATTAGAGGTGTCAGTGGTACTTAAGGAACAAGATGTAATGCAGGGGTTAAACGGTTTAAATGACCCAGCTGTGATTACGAACAACCTGTGAAGGATCGACTTACCGATGACGGTTATATCAAGAGGACACAATATATCTACAGTGAGGAGAGTGCAACCCTCGGACTATAGTGGAGTCTCCGAGGGTTAACGAATGTTGATTAGTTCGGTTAAAAGAGTTTTGACCGGATAATCTCGTATCGTTGGAGCTCATGATCTGTAGGTCTTTTAGGTTCTCCTGGCTAGCTTGGATAACGTCGTGCAACAGTATAAAAGAAAAGAAAAAGAAAAAGAATTTGAATTGTTCAAATTCGGTTTGTGGAAGAAGGATAAACATATTTAAATAGGATTTAAATATGGGAATAGCCTAAAACATGAATATGATTCATGCGTAAAAAAGTCGGTTTTCGGAAAACCGGGTTTAGTCATATTATTTAATTAATATTTGATATTGAATTAAATAATAATTATTAATTAAAAATTTTAATTAATAATTATATATATATATATATATTTTATTTATTAAAAAGTTTAATAAATAAAATTATTATTATTATTTTTAATAATAATAATAATTAAATATATATATATGTGTCTTGCATGCAGCAAGACACATATATATTGTAAATTATATATATATTTTTACGTGGTTTTTGGGCAAAAGATAAGAAGAGATGGGGATTGAATGGGGATTGAATTGGTCTTCAATTTGCAGACGGCTTGAAGTGAAGGAAAGATGAAAGTTTTTTTTAAAAAAAACTTTCACTTTAAACTTTCAGCCTCTGCCATCTTCTTCTACCTTCTTCTTCTTCTTCTTTTCTTTTATTTTCTCTTCTTTTCGGAGTCCCACAACTCCGTTGCGCGGCGCCGAGGATAGCGGGACTACCTGGGGTGGTCCTCGGGGCGTTCGTGAGAAGAGGCCGGAAGAGTTTGTGACGAGGTTCGGCCGACGGACTTGAAGAAATTGGAGCTACAAGGGTATGTATTTCTAATTTCTTATTTCCGTCGCTTTGAGCATGTTTACTATTTGTTAAATTGATGAAATTAGAGTATCATCGGTCCGAAATCGCGTTCCGCTGCGGTAAAACGCTCCATCAATTGGTATCAGAGCGATTTTGTGATTAACTCAATTTGCATCAATTTAAGTTGGTGGGTATTTTAATTTAGAAATTGTTTCTGAATGGACGTCTAAAGTGAAAATCGATTTTGGCATCGTTTCTTTCGAATTTCATAATTTGTAATTGCCCGAGAATGTATGGGCTTTAATGCGTGCTAAAGAGTCTGTTTTTTTTTAGAGTCATTAGAGTCCATATAGGTTTCTTTGTGAAAGAAGTTTGAGTTTGGAACTCGCCGAAATGTTCGGTATAAGTTCAAACTCGTTCTAGGCAATACGAGGAGAAATTCGAAGAGAAATTGGCCGAAGCGTTCGGGGAAGCAAGTTGGTCAAAGGCGGTGCGAAGAGTTCGAAGTTCGCTGAAGACTTAGCTTATTGTTCAAGCTTGTAATAAATTAGTTATTGCTTGCTAAATGCCAAAATCGATCCACTTTAGTGTGTTTAATTAATTATGCATTGCGAATGTATGTTTGAATTAAAATCCATGTTTGTATGTACATATCGTATGCCATATAGATTTAAAATCCCACCATAGGAAGCATGCTCCATGCATTGGTATTATGTTATAAGTGTTATAATATATAGTATGCATATTTGGCAATTCATGAGTATTAATATAAGAGTTATATTAATTCATGAATTAGATGTTGATAATTTAATAGAATAATTGATATAAGTGTTATATTAATTATGAAATTAAATATACAACATAGGATGCCATGGTTTTATGCATATTATAGGTTATAAGTGTTATAATATATTGGATGCATGTTTAATTCATGAGTATTAATATAAGTGTTATATTAATTCATGAATTAGTTGTTGTTTGCTTAATAGAATAATTAATATAAGTGTTATATTAATTATGAAATTAAACATCCAACTAAGATGCATATTGTATGTTATAATTGTTATAATGTATAGGATGCATGCTTAATTCATAAATAATTGATATAAGTGTTATATTAATTTATGAATTAGGAGTTGTATATTTAAGAGCATAATCGATATAAGTGTTATATTGATTATAAAGTTAAATATTCAATTTGTCATGCCTTAGCGAATGTATGTTTGAGAAGCATATAGAAGTTGTTGTAGAAAGTCTAGTTTTGCAAGTGTTGTAAAAATGACTTAGACTTTTAAAATCTATAACAAAGAAAAGAGCATGTTCATTTAGGGTTAATGGTTCGATCGGGTTCATTAGATGAATAGGTCGAAATCTCGTAAATGCTAAGGTTATGAGAAACTCACCCGGTGAAATCCTGTTCGAGGTTGGAGGTATTTAAGCTGACGGTTGACGGAACACCTCCTACCTGGGGACGATCCGGTACTTGAGTAGAGTTAACCGGCTTTATGAGCATGCATTATAGGTGTGAGGTTAGTAAAATGTTTATAACCTAGACATCTAAGGTAAATTGTTTGCCTAGACTTAAGGTTTTATTTTCTTAGCCGGATAAAACCTGAGTAGTTTACCCTAATTACCGTTTACGATGCTTAGTAGATGTGTTGAGAAGGAATATATGATATATCCCTCTCTTGCTACGCACTCCCTAAAGTTCACAACGTGAGAATTTTGCTTGGCCTCATGATGCCATATGGGGCATCTCCAGACGGGTGGTGTTTGCAACTTTCAATAGCAAGGTGAATGGAGTAAGTGTCTATAGTAAGTGGGAGAAGGAAGTACGTCAGTACATCCTACGGTCTCCTCCATTGGATTGAACCGTGAGATTCCCATGTTCCGCCTGCAGGCTGCCCTTGGGGCACCATCCAAACGGAGGGCTGGGCATGGGAGATCGAACACCTCAGTCACCATTTATGGATAAAGAAACATAGGGCCATTCCCAACACTGACATTCCATACGGTTGCTATGTTGAGGCCGTTCTGTGCGTTCTAAAAAATGGAGGGTCACACTTACGGGATTTGCTAAGGAGTTAGTAAATCCAGACCAAAAACGATAACTAAGATGCTATAGGAATATGAGTTATTCTGGTGATAGCATTTAGTCAAGAATGTCTTGATTTAGTAAAGGAGTGCTCACCTACCCTACGGTAGGGATCATTCTGACTTACTAAAGTATCGTTGCGAGTAAATAAAGAGTTTGGGTACTTTATTTGCAGCTAAACCTCTTAATTGTTTAAATAGGTTAAAACTGTTTCACTAATAGATTTACATTCTTTTTTCGGCATGTCGAGCTCGTTTATACAGTTGTTAGCTCACGACAAATTAACCGGAGAGTAATACGGAACTTGGAAGTCGAACCTGAATACGATTCTGGTTCTGGACGACCTTAGTTTTGTCTTAACGGAGGAATGTCCTCCAGCTCCTGGCTCGAGTGCATCTCGAAGTGTTCAAGATGCATACGATGGATGGATTAGGGCTATTGATAAAGCCCAAATCTATATCATGGCAAGCATATTTGATGCCTTGTGCAAGTAGTATGAGGTGATGATTTCCGCAAAGGAAATCATGTCTTCATTACAAGCAATGGTGGACACTCGTCCTCATCACTTCGTAATGAAGTCCTCAAGTTCGTTTATAACTCTCGCATAGTGGAGGATACCTCTGTTAGGGAGCTTGTCCTTAACATGATGGTCCACTTTAATGCGACAGAAGTAAACGTTGCTACCATCGTATTTTCAGACTTATCAGTCTCTGTACACTTCCAAAGGAATAGAGAATGAGGCAAGTGTTGTCACTTCGAAGAAATTCCTTAAGAGGTTTGCGTCAGGGAGTAAGCCTAAGTCTGCTTCTCTGAGTAATGAGATTATTCAGAAGAAGAAGAGTAACAGGAGAAATGGCAAAGCCCCTACTGTTCGCAAGCTGAAGTCTTCAGACAAAGGAAAATGTTTCCATTGTAATGAAGATGGGTATTGGAAGCGTAACTGCTCCAAATACCTTGTTGAGAAACAGGCTGAGAAAGAACGACAAGATAAATGTGATTTATTTGTCAAAACAAGTTTAGTGGATATGAATGTCATACCTGGATGTCTTCAGGAACCACTATTCATGTTTGTTTTTCTACAGGAAACTAGTTCCTGACAGCCGGTTTTCTCGCTGTGAGATATGGAGATATCATTGCAGCTGAACTAGTGGGAGTCTTTGTAGTTGTTGTATAGAAATAATTTCATTGGATCTAATTATTGTCTATATTATTGGTTTGTATAGAACAATTGTATACAGTATCTTTTGTTTTATAATGAACAGTTCATTCAGCAAAAGATGTATACAGATATGTTCTGTTAAACTTGAAAACAACTAGTGTGTTAAGACTTACAAGTTTTAATAAGAAAGCTATAGTTGAATTCAACAATGGTTGTTGATCAAACTGGAGCTTCTCAACTGTTGAGAAAGCCTCAATGCAGTGGGAGGGATGTTGGACAACCTAACCCGCTGTATTGGCTTGTCTTAAACTCAATGTTATCATACTTGATGATGACATTGAGGATTCATTGTCTCTAAACAAACAATCGATCACATAGACAAGGCTGAATGGTTCAAAGCCATGAATCTTTGGATGTTAATGAGACCAAGCCACTAAGGTGAAAACCTTTATGGCTTGACTTTCTGGTAATGGGACTGTCCCGAAGAGAAAGGGTTTATTGGGTATACTCTCTTTCTCTTGTTGCCAGGTGTAAGTTAAATAGATAACTCTTATCCATTGCTTTGTTCTATTTTGATAGAATAAAGCAAATGGATGTCAAGACTTGCAAACTTGATTTGAGTATCTATAAGTCTCAAACAGAAAGATTCATACTTCGAGGGCAAAGAGCAAATGGTTTGCTAGCTTATTCAATTCATTTATGAATTGGAGAAAGCATCTTCGTCCTGAATTGTGAGTTTTGATAATGTGATCAAATCTTATGGCTTTGAACAATAGTTTGACAAACCTTGTTTGACAAGGGTTTAATCAATGGTGTAGCTTTCAAATATTGTTCCCGTAATTTTTTCCTAATCATTGAGAATGATGTAGGATCTATTTCTGACTTTTAGCATAAACTAGCGACCCACTCCCAAATAGTTGATCTTGAGGTAGGCTTTGTTTGTTCTAAGGATTCAGCTTGATCTGAGTCGTAAGAACAAATCGCTAGTGTTGTCTCTAAAATCTTTTATTGACAAGTTGTTGTCAATATTCGATGGTCTATGGAAATGGTTTCCTAAGACACCTCAAGTGTTGAGGATACGAGATGCACCCAAGTGCATTTACATATGGGAGGTCAGATGTATATTTTGTGATACATGACCCGATATGTGTTATGCAGTGGGAGCTGTCAGTATTATTAGTCCAATTGGATTGGATTCCGGTTAAAGTTTTGTCCTTGTACTTAGAGGAGTAGAATACAAGAGTTGTATTGTTGATTCCTCGTTGGTAGCTAAGTTTATTTGCAGCTTGTGAAGCAGCAATAGGTTTATAAGTTGAGCTTGCAGTTAGTGCTATGAGGAGATGTGATGGTCACATGGAAAGCCTTGTAGTACTTCATGCTGATTTGTTTACTAAGTCTTTCATGGCTAAAGTGTTTGAGAGACACCTAGAAGAGTCTAGGGCTCCGAGTTGCTGGAGAGGACAGTGGGAGAAAACTTCTGATATATGATATATTAGTTTTCTCCACCTAACATGTACACCACGGACGTTTAAGTCCAAGTGGAAGTTTGTTGGGTTTTATGTCCTAAAACTCGTGGTTTGTAAACTGTTATGTTTGTAAATACTCTATTTAGAATAAAGAGTTATTAGTTTTATACAGTAAAAGAGTTTACTGGTATAAAGTGAAACGTGTTTACGTTAACCTATACCAATGACCAACACCCTTGGCTGAATATGAGTACTTGAGCCTCATGTATGACATGATTGTGGATCAGGCTCAAGTAGTCAGTCAAAACGGTCTATAGTATACGGATAAGGCTGGGTACCTTATCCTGGTAACACTATTGGATGCGGCTCACTTTGTATTGTACAAAACGATGTGATCCGAATCGTTTCACATGGAGATGTGCGAGTGAGGGCGTCCTGTGCAAAGAGTTTGCATAAGATCGAACCGCGTATTAAGTCGCTCTCTCTTTATAACTCCGTTTACTGATGAGACCGACTTATACATTTTGATGGCCTAGGTAACTCGAGCTTAATCCTGAGCTTGCTATGAACTCTTGCTTATTCGAAAGTATCCTTTGACTTGTACGGGTGAGAGTGGCGGAACGCCCGCTCAATAAGCCTACCAACTTGGGGATAAAGCCGAATAAGTAGCTGGGGACATAGTGTAGTAAGATTGGAATTCACTCCTAACCCGCTCTTCAGGGTTAGTAGATAGGTTGTTCCCTTAATAGCTGACTCCGGGGCTTGAACAATGTGAGCTCACACTCTCATGTGATGAGAGAGTTATATTGATCTGATGGTTGGACCACAGATCTATTGTTCATTAGAGGTGTCAGTGGTACTTAAGGAACAAGATGTAATGCAGGGGTTAAACGGTTTAAATGACCCAGCTGTGATTACGAACAACCTGTGAAGGATCGACTTACCGATGACGGTTATATCAAGAGGACACAATATATCTACAGTGAGGAGAGTGCAACCCTCGGACTATAGTGGAGTCTCCGAGGGTTAACGAATGTTGATTAGTTCGGTTAAAAGAGTTTTGACCGGATAATCTCGTATCGTTGGAGCTCATGATCTGTAGGTCCTTTAGGTTCTCCTGGCTAGCTTGGATAACGTCGTGCAACAGTATAAAAGAAAAGAAAAAGAAAAAGAATTTGAATTGTTCAAATTCGGTTTGTGGAAGAAGGATAAACATATTTAAATAGGATTTAAATATGGGAATAGCCTAAAACATGAATATGATTCATGCGTAAAAAAGTCGGTTTTCGGAAAACCGGGTTTAGTCATATTATTTAATTAATATTTGATATTGAATTAAATAATAATTATTAATTAAAAAGTTTAATTAATAATTATATATATATATATATTTTATTTATTAAAAAGTTTAATAAATAAAATTATTATTATTATTTTTAATAATAATAATAATTAAATATATATATATGTGTCTTGCATCCAGCAAGACACATATATATTGTAAATTATATATATATTTTTACGTGGTTTTTGGGCAAAAGATAAGAAGAGATGGGGATTGAATGGGGATTGAATTGGTCTTCAATTTGCAGACGGCTTGAAGTGAAGGAAAGATGAAAGTTTTTTTTAAAAAAAACTTTCACTTTAAACTTTCAGCCTCTGCCATCTTCTTCTACCTTCTTCTTCTTCTTCTTTTCTTTTATTTTCTCTTCTTTTCGGAGTCCCACAACTCCGTTGCGCGGCGCCGAGGATAGCGGGACTACCTGGGGTGGTCCTCGGGGCGTTCGTGAGAAGAGGCCGGAAGAGTTCGTGACGAGGTTCGGCCGACGGACTTGAAGAAATTGGAGCTACAAGGGTATGTATTTCTAATTTCTTATTTCCGTCGCTTTGAGCATGTTTACTATTTGTTAAATTGATGAAATTAGAGTATCATCGGTCCGAAATCGCGTTCCGCTGCGGTAAAACGCTCCATCACATAATGCCATGCTAGACTTAGGAGCTTCTATGAATGTTATGTCTTATGCACTGTTTCTTGATTTGAATTTAAATGAATTGCATGAGTGTAACGTGTCTGTCCAGTTAGCTAATGGGTCAAACATATGTCCTAGAGGGAAAGTAGAAGATGTTCTAGTTAGAGTTGGGGATATGATGTTCCCCGCTGATTTCCTTGTTTTAGATATGAATGAGAAGTCATCGCATGCTTCGTCCTCTATGTTGTTAGGACGCCCTTTCCTTAAGACCGCTAGGGTCAAAATCGATGTGTTTAAGGGCGTCGTTTCGTTAGAGTTTGATGATATTTTGCATGAGTTCTCATTATTTGATAGGAAGTCTACGGAGAATGTATCTTTTGTTGAGCATGACGAGAATGGGAGTCTACCCTCGCGCTTGAGGGATGGTTCCCATGTCTCGGTAAAAAAATCTGATTTAAATTTGAGTGATAATACTCCTGGTTTTTGCACTAACGATTCTGATATTCACGTGCTTGAGGCACGAAGAGTGCAAAATGTTTTTATTGATTACAGGAAAAGTGTGGACGAGGACAAGTTTGGATCGTCCCCCGCACTTACGGATTATGGTTGAGTCTATGGAGAGAATACAGTCGAGCAAACGACTTTAAAAATTCTGCGCTTCTCGGAGGCACCCGAGCGATGGACTGTTTTTAATGTTTTAGTTAGTTGGTGTTTTTTGTTTTATTGCTTTTTAGATTAACTTAGTTTTAATTTGCTTGCTGTTTTTTTTTTAGGAATCGAGGAAGAGAAGACAATTTTGG